>CM077667.1:141815141-146815141 GCA_039707655.1 Elymus sibiricus | reverse complement strand
AAGAGCCATTGGAGGGGGTGCTCTGGCTGGGCACGATACACCAGGGCGCGCCACCCCTCCAGGCGCGCCCTGGTGGGTTGTGGTCACCTCGTGGACCCCCTGACCCTAATTCCAACTCCATAAATAACTATTTTTGGAGAAAATACCAAGAGAGGAGGTTTTATCGCGTTTCATGAGACGGAGCCGCCGCCACCTCCTGTTCTTCATCGGGAGGCCAGATCTGGAGTCCGTTCGGGGCTCCGGAGAGGGGAATCTTCGGTCTTCGTCATCACCAACCCTCCTTCATCGCCAATTCCATGATGCTCCCCACCGGGAGTGAGTAATTCCTTCGTAGGCTCGCTGGTCGGTGAGGAGTTGGATGAGATTCATCATGTAATCGAGTTAGTTTTGTTAGGTCTTGATCCCTAGTATCCACTATGTTCTGAGATTAATGTTGCTATGACTTTGCCATACTTAATGCTTGTCACTAGGGCCCGAGTGCCATGATTTCAGATCTGAACCATTTATGTTATCACCATTATATCTATGTTCTTGATCGGATCTTGCTAGTCATATGCACCTGCTATGTGTTATGATCCGTAAACCCCGTGGTGACAATAATCGGGATACTTTCCGGTGATGACCGTAGTTTGAGGAGTTCATGTATTCACTATGTGTTAATGCTTTGTTCCGGTTCTCTATTAAAAGGAGGCCTTAATACCCCTTAGTTTCCAATTGGACCCCGCTGCCACGGGAGGGTAGGACAAAATATGTCATGCAAGTTCTTTTCCATAAGCACGTATGACTATTTACGGAATACATGCCTACGTTATATGTATGAACTGGAGCTAGTTCTGTGTCACCCTAGGTTATGACTGTTATATGATGAATATCATCCAACGAATTCACCGATCCAATGCCTACGAGTTTTCCACATATTGTTCTTGCTAGGTTGCTATTGCTATTGCTACTGTTCCAACTGTTACAAAATCATTGCTATCACTGTTACCGTTACTGTTACTGTTACTACTGCTATCAAAACTATCATATTACTGTGTTACAGATCACCCTGCTGCAGATATTTAATCTCCAGGTGTGGTTGAATTGACAACTCCACTGCTAATACTTGCAAATATTCTTTGGCTCCCCTTGTGTCGAATCTATAAATTTGGGTTGAATACTCTACCCTTGAAAACTGTTGCGATCCCTTATACTTGTGGATTATCAACTACCACGAGTTCAACCAGGAGCAGTACCACGCTGAGGTTCGTATCTTCGATCGGCAGAATATCTCCATCACTGAGCTACACACCTATCATGGTGTTGGGGTGATTGTTGATATGGCAGTCCATGATGTTGCCTATGCTGCTATCGTCCATTGATAACCCACAAGTATAGGGGATCGCGACAGTCTTCACGGGTAGTATTTCACCCTAATTTATTGATTCGACACATGCGGAGCCAAAGAGTATGTATTGGCCTTAGCAGTTGAGTTGTCAGTTCAACCACACCTGGGATATCTCTCTGCAGCAAAGATTTAGTAGCATGACAAATAGTAGTAGCAATAGTAGCAGTGACAGCGGTAGCAGCAATTTTCTAATAGTTGTAACAGTAGCAATGACTAGCAAGATCGGATCAAGAACATAGATATAATGGTGATAACATAAACGGTTCAGATCTGAAATCATGGCACTCGAGCCCTAATGACAAGCATTAAGCATAGAAAAGTCATAGCAACATCAATCGCAAAACATAGTGGTTACTAGGGATCAAGCCCTATCAAACTTAACTCGATTACATGATCAATCTCATCCAATCCCACCACCATCCAGCAAGCCTAAGAAGGAATTACTCACTCACATCGGTGAGCATCATGGAATTGTCGATGGGGAAGGGTTGGTGATGACGACGGCGACGAATCCCCCTCTCGAGAGCCCCAAACGGACTCCAGATCAGCTCTCCGGAGGAAGAACCGGAGGTGGCGGCGGCTCCGTCTCGTAAAACACGATGAAATTTTCTCTCTGATTTTTTCTCCGAAAATGTGAATTTATAGGACTGGAATTAGGGTCAGGGGAGCTGCGTGGGACCCACGAGCTAACACGGCACGACTAGGGCCTGGGCCGCGTTCTGTTGGGTCGTGGCCCTATGGCAGCCCTTCTCTGATAGTTCTTTGCTCCAAAATTCATTATATATTCCAGAAAAAATTCACAAAAAGTTCTGTCCAATTCCGAGAACATTTATTTCTGCACAAATATAACACCAGGGTAGTTCTGCTGAAAACAGCGTCAGTCCGGGTTAGTTTCATTTAAATCATGCAAATTAGGGTCCAAAACAAGAGCAAAAGTGTTTGGAAAAGTAGATACGTTGGAGATGTATCATCCATCTCCGTGGAGAGCACCCCCGCTTGGAGGAGACTAGGTTCAGACACATCCCGTATGTCCCTACTAGGGATGAGAGTGGATACTACCCTGTTATCTGCACCCCTTATGTGCGACGTCGTTACGACCCGCATGTTCTGGTTCAGTACACTGAGACTCTGGATCATACTGTCCGAGCCCTTGTTGTTGAGTTGTACGCCACTCGAGCTCGTCTTCAGGACGCTCTGACATAGTTGCTGCTAGCATTCAGTGCGAGGATACATCCTGAGCACATCCTTTACCCGCGTAGGATAGAGCTACCACCAGATCTTGAGTGGCCTGCTGTTGGATGTTTTACTCCTCCACATGGGCCTATGCTCCCCGTACGGGACCAGGTTCTGCACCAGAGTGTTCACGGAGCGCAGGCTCCTCATATCGAGGGCAACCTGCATCGACACCTGCAGCTACCTTGCTTCTGTGGTTGTCTCTGACGTTGATGTAGCCATCGCTATGTCTCGTTGTTGTATCCCTCTACCGCGTGCCTGCATGCCGCCTAGTTTGTCTAGGTTATTTTCCTTTCCGAACTTGTAACCGTTGGCTTGTAATAGACCTATGTATGGATCTGTATGTCATGTTTGACTACTATGATGTATATATTGCACTTCTTTCTTTGTGCATGTTACCTCATGAATGATTCCTTGTCTTTGCTATTACTCAATACTAGACTACCACTGTTACAATTTGACAGAATGGTTAAGCCAGGTGGTCGTGGCCGTGGTGCCATTAATCCACCACCGCCCGAATATATGGCTGGAATGATACAATAGTTTGAGCTGAACCGCCAGTTTATGCAAGGGCTTATGGATCAATTTCTGCGACGAAATATGAATCAGCAGCCAACCCCAATAACTCTGCAAGACTTTGTGCGCCTCAACCCTGCTGTCTATCGCAGCTCAACTCAGCCCCTTGATGTTGATGACTGGCTCCGCGACATCACGTATGAACTGGAGTCTGCTAACGTCGCCCTTGCCAACTATGTCACATTTGCATCTTACTTCCTGAAGGGCCCCGCTGCTCACTGGTGGGACATTCATAGGAGTTAACTGCCTGTTGGAACCATCATTTCCTGGTTGGAGTTCCAAGCTGCCTTCCGTTCCCGCTACATTCCTCAGGGAATCATGGACAGGAAGAAGCGAGAGTTCCGCAACCTCACACAGGGCAACAAG
This sequence comes from Elymus sibiricus, assembly GCA_039707655.1. Lineage (NCBI taxonomy): Eukaryota > Viridiplantae > Streptophyta > Magnoliopsida > Poales > Poaceae > Elymus > Elymus sibiricus. Next base: position 146,811,579 of record CM077667.1, on the reverse strand, counting down.
ACCGTAGATGCTTATCAGCGGGAGTTCCTTGACTTATCCCGCTATGCTGAAGAAGATATCACTACCAATGCTCGCAGACAGGAAAGGTTCTATGAAGGACTTCACCCTGATACCAAGCTCGCTCTCCTTGTTCAGGACTTTGCCGACTTCGCCACCTTGGTGAACAAGGCCATTCAAGTTGAGACTGGTCTGCAGGAATACAAGGAAGGCCTCAAGTGCAACCAAGACGTGGGCCCATCTTCGGGCTCATCATCACAGAAGAGACGGATATGGATTCCCCACAGCATGTACCGTCCACCTACTCCTGCTCCAAGGTTGTCCTATGTTGCGCCTCGTCTGCCTCCTCCACCACCTAGGCAGCCGAGACTTCCAGCTGCACCACCCCGAGCTCCTGCTCCCCGTCCCAATGACGGGTTGTGCTTCAAGTGTGATCGTCTAGGTCACCGTGCCAGAGAATGCAATCAGAATCAGAATCAGCTTGCATTGCCTTCAACTAGCCATGGTAATAACCAGCCCCGCAACAACAATGTCACGCCTTCTTATGGTCGTGCTCACGCTAATCACATTGATCTGAATGAAGCTCAAGACCAGCCTGCTATTGTGAAGGGTACTCTTCTTGTTAATTCAGTACCAGCTTCTGTTTTATTTGATACAGGAGCATCGCATCCTTTCATGTCAGAAGATTTTGCATACATGCATGGCATTAAATATGAAGAGATGAATAATCCACTAGTGGCACACACCCCCGCGGGCCAATGTCGAACCTCCATGGTTAGCCACAACGTCACCATTGAAATTGAAGGGTTGGAATTCCATGTATCTCCCATTATTTTGAAGTCTTCCAATATTGACCTCATTCTGGGAATGGATTGGTTGAAAACACACACTGCTTCAATCGTTTGTGCCACAAAAACCGTCGATCTCCTACATCCTTCGAATGAGATAGTAAGCTACCATGCTCGTCTTGTTCGAGATGCCGAAGCCCGAATTTATTTCTTATATATGCATTGAATGCATCACCTCTTGAGGGGACTGAAGGCATTCCAATTGTTTGTTACTTCCAAGATGTCTTTCCAGAAGAACTTCCAGGAGTCCCCCCTGTTAGAGCTGTTGAGTTTGTCATCGACTTAAAACCAGGCACCACTCCTATCACCAAACAACCCTATAAGATGCCTTCTCATGAACTCCTTGAACTTAAGGAAGAAATCGACAATTCACTTCGCAAAGGTTTCATTCGTCTAAGTTCCTCTGCCTGGGGAGCACCTTCTCTCTTTGTCAAGAAGAAGGATGGTACGAACCGTTTCGTCCAAGACTACCGACCCATCAACCAAGCAACAATTCAGAACAAATATCCACTTACTCGGATCAACGATCTGTATGATCAACTTGCTGGTTCCTCCGTATTTTCTAAACTCGACTTGAGGTTGGGTTACCACCAGATCCAAGTTCGTGATGAGGATATTCCAAAGACCGCATTCGTTACTCGCTATGGTTCATACGAGTACACCGTCATGTCTTTCGGTTTAACCAATGCTCTAGCAACATTGTCTTGTTTGATGAACTATATCTTCATGGAATACCTCAACAAGTTCATCGTGGTTTATCTGGATGATATCCTGGTGTATTCCAAGAATAAAGAAGGACATGCTAAACATCTTCGTCTTGTACTGGAAAAGCTTTGAGAGCATCAGCTATATGCCAAATACTCCAAGTGTGAGTTCTGGTTACCCGAAGTGACTTACCTTGGTCATGTGATCTCCAAGGATGGTATTGTGGTCAACCCAGAATGAGTTCAGGCTATTCTTAACTGGACTCCCCCAAAGAATGTCAAGCAAGTCATTAGTTTTCTCTGACTCGCCAGCTATTGCCGCCGTTTTGTCGAGAACTTCTCCTGGATTGCCAAACCCTTGACTAATCTGCTTCACAAAGGCATTAAGTTTGAGTCAACCGAAAAATGTCAGGAAAGTTTCCAGAAACTCAAGGACAAGCTGACATCTGCTCCAGTGCTTGGTCCTCCAGATTTTTGTAAGGACTTTGTCATTTATTGCGACGCATCCCGTCAATGATTAGGTTGTGTCCTAATGCAAGAGCGCAGGGTGATTGCTTATGCCTCACGACAGGTGTGCCCTCATGAAGAGAACTATCCAGTTCATGACCTCGAACTCGCCACAGTTATCTATGCACTGTTGTTGTGGCGACATTACCTTCTCGGTAATCGTTGTGAGATCTACACCGACCATCAAAGTCTCAAGTATTAGTTTACTCAGCCAGATCTGAATCTCCGTCAGCGGCGGTGGATGGAAGCAATTATAGACTATGAATGCGGCATTTCTTATACCCCTGGCAAGGCTAATGTCATGGCCAATGCCTTGAGTCGAAAAGCTTATTGCAACAACCACATGGTTCAGAAAGCTCATCCCCGCCTTCATGAAGAACTTCGCAAGTTGAACCTTCACATTGTTCCACAGGGTGCTCTTAATTACCTTGTCCCGGAACCGACTCTTCAGAAAGCTATCAAGTCCTCACAAGAGAAAGACACTGAAATTGATCGGATTAAGAGTGATCTTGCCTCTGAGAAGGTCAATGACTTTTCACTGGATGAAGGTGGAGCTTTGTTCTTCAGAGATCACCTTGTGGTACCCCAATTTGACCTTATGATAGAGAAACTTATGAAAGAAGCACATGACACACCCCTGAATATTCACCCGGGAAGTACCAATATGTATCTAGACATTCGTCAAAAATATTGGTGGTCTAAAATGAAGCAACACATTGCTCGCTATATTGAAGAATGTGACGTTTGCCGTCGCATCAAAGCAGAACATCAGAAACCTGCTGGACTTCTGCAACCACTGCCTATTCCGGAATGGAAGTGGGATAAGGTTCAAATGGATTTCATCACTGGCCTCCCCAAATCACAAAAGGGTCACGATTCTATTTTTGTCGTCATCGACCAATTCTCCAAAGTTGCACACTTTCTGCCAGTCAAGGAAACTATCACTGCTAGTCACTTAGCGAACTTGTATATCTCCAAAATTGTGCCACTTCACGGCATTCCGAAAGAGATCAGTTCAGACCGAGGCATCATTTTCACCTCGAAATTCTGGGATAGTTTCCAAGAATCTATGGGGAATCATATAACCTAGAGCACTGCTTATCAACCCAAGTCCCAAGGTCAAGTTGAGCGAGTTGACCAAATACTTGAAGATATGCTGCGTGCTTGTGTCATCTCCTTTGGCAAGAAGTGGGAAGAATCTCTCCCGTATGCCGAATTCTCTTATAACAACAGCTATCAAGCTAGCTTGAAGATGGCCCCCTTCGAGGTATTATATGGACGTAAGTGCCGAACCCCTCTGAATTGGTCAGAAACTGGGGAACGACCAAACATCGGTCTGGATATTATCCAACAAGCGGAAGAGCAAGTTTGCATTGTACGAGAAAACCTAAAGGCAGCCCAGTCCCGTCAGAAAGAGCAACTATGACCGTAAACACTGGGGATCTACCTATAACCTGGTGAACAAGCTTATCTGCGTGTCACTCCTATGAGAGGCACTCATCGTTTTGGTGTAAAAGGAAAGTTAGCTCCTCGCTACATTGGTCCTTTCCGCATTCTCGCCAGACGTGGATATGTGGCTTATAAATTGGAACTGCCACCGCAATTCTCTCATGTCCACGATGTCTTCCATGTTTCGCAACTTCGTCGTTGTTTCAAGGATCCACAATGGGCAGTGGATCATGAGATGCTCGAGGTACAAGATGATCTCTCCTATAGAGAGCACCCGATCCGCATCCTTGATGAAACTGAACATCAAACCCGTAAAAAGGTTACCAAGTTCTGTAAGGTACAATGGTCGAATCATACTGAAGAAGAAGCCACTTGGGAACGCGAGGATCAGCTTCGTGAAGAATACCCTGATCTTTTCCCTTCTGCCTCTTAATTCTCGGGACGAGAATTTCTTTTAGATGAGGAGAGTTGTAACACCCCTGTAATTAAGCTACAGTGATCTCTGACTAATGATGCCATGTCATCCCATTTTGCTAAGCTTAATTGCCTCTTAATCAAAACCCTAGTCAAAGTCAAATTCAAACATGAAGTCAAATTATTATTTCTTCAAACCTAGAAACTAAAATGTTCATAATGTGGCAAATAATTCATAGATAATTATGGTGGAGAAGTCAACTTTTTGTAAAGTGTTTAAGTGCCCTAAAATAATTAAAACAGGGACCATAACAATAATTTAAATGCTTTTTAAAATTATAAAAATTGCAAACTAATTTATTTAAATACCAACTTTTTGCGTCTATGTCTATTATTGCATTATATTTATTGGTGCAAGTTTGAGATTTTATAAAACTAAAATACTTTGTTTTAAAAAGAAAATAGAAAACAAATAAAAGAAAAATTAAAAGCCACACTGTGCACTTGGGCCTCAAGTGCACAATGCAGACCTAGCCAAATTGGGTCATCTCCCTCCTCGCTACACGAGATGAGGGAGGTTGTAGCAGGCATCCCCCGACCATGGCCGCGCCATGCCACGTGGCGGCCATCCCCCGCCCCCTAGAGCATAAAACCGACGCCGCGCCCCCGGGACGAACCCTAGCGCCATTTCCCCCTCTCCCCGCGCCGCCTTTGTTCTCCCTCGCGCAAACCCGAGCCACCGCTGCCATGGCCGCGATCGCCCGCTTAGCCCCCGTCGCTCCCGAGCCCTAGGATTGTGTCCGGCCGCTCCGTCGTGCTCCTCTACGTCGTCCACGCGCCTCCGTTCGAGCCAGGAGCCACTCTAACGCCGCTTCACCGTCTTCTTCCTCCTCGGTACGTCGGAGTTCCGCCGTCGCGATTCTCTCCACCGAGCCTCCCCCGAGACCACCTTTGCACACCTGCAGGCTCCCTGTGAGCTTCCGCATCCTTCCCCTCTACTTCTCCCTCGTTCCGCAGCCCGTAGCTCGCCGCGCCGCCATGACCGAAGCTCGCCGTCGCCCTGCTTCGTCACCGCCGTAGCTAGGCCCCCCTCTCACCGCGTCTGTGCACACCATCGTACTCCCGGGTCTCGTAGGAGTCCAACGAGCCCTCTGGCTCGCTCCCTCGCCCACTACGGCGTCGAGCTCGACCAGCTCCCACTCTGGTCGCCGCTGCCGCCGATGCCTTGCACAGCTCCGGCCACCTCCACTTGCGTAGCTGCCACAGATCGACGCGACACTTCACCCGCGTTCAAATGCCATCAACCGCGCTCCAAATAGACGCTGGTAGCCAAATCCCGACGGTCGTCCGACGAACACCGCCGCCGACCGTCGTCGTAGAGCTCGATTCTGACCACCTCCGGTCGCGCCACCGCCACCGTTCGACGCGCCCGTTGAGCGCACGTTCGAACGTGACCGGTCACGCTCGAAACGGCGACCTGTAGACGATTTCCGGCGAGGGGTCGAGCCGCTCCGCTGCGGATTTGGCTCTCCGGAGCCAATCTGGCGCCCCCCGCTGACGTGGCCGGCCACCGGGGCCCACCTCGGTCACTGCCAGTGGGTCCCCTGGCCCTAGTTGACTGGGTTGACCCAGTGAACTATGCTAACTGGGCACCCCCAGACACTGACAGGTGGCCCCCCACCGCCTAATTAACTAATTAACTAATTAATTAATTAAATTAATTAACTTGATTTAATTAGTCATTGACTAGTGGGCCTCGTCTGCTCATTAACTAATTTAGTTAGATTTAAACCCCTGTTAAATCTACTGTCTATGACATGTGGGACCCAACGGTCAGGTTCGACCTGGACCAGCTGGGTTGACTGCTGACGTCATAATGACGCACTACTCACATAATAAAGATATTTTTGAATTAATTTAAATCCAGTAAATTTTTGAAAATGTTTAAATCTTTGAAAAATCATATAAATTAATCCGTAAGTCAGATGATAATAATTTATGTATGAAAGTTGCTCAAAAAATGTGATGAATGCGAATATGATATCCACTCATCTATCACATGCCTCTAACATGACGAACATGGATCCTTCCCCTCCGATTCATCTATGCGATAAATGCTTAAGACCCGGGAAATATCCACAGATATTTTCCCGCTCCGTCTGTAAAATGTAACACTACACTAGGTCACCCCTATCATGGCATATTGCCATGTCATGCATCGTGATCCATTTGTCTGCTTTATATTTATTATTTCTTCCCCCTCCTCTCCGATAGACCCCGAGACCGACGCTGCTTCCAGGTATGACTACACCTCTGACGTCCAGCCCCTTGCAGAAGAGCTTCCAGGCAAGCAAAACCCCCTTGATCATTCATATATCGCCCATTCCTTCTCTCTCATGCTTGCATTAGATTTTGCTACTGTTGTCGATAGCTCCTATTCTGATGCATAGCCTATTTTTGTAACCTGCTGTTGTACTTTACCTGTCTATCCTATATGCTTAGTATATGTTGGTTAGTGATCCACCAGTGACCCCTCACCTTGTCCCTGTTACCCCCGCTTCAACATCGATGCCTCGATCAACGTGATCGACGTCCAGATCCCGACACATCCCCAATATTCCCCTTAGTAGTATGACTCTGCAGAGTTACTATCGAGTACCGAGGGTGATACCTCGTAACGCACTCTTGACGATAACTCTGTAGTGAAGCTAGTCTGTTGTTGATTACAGAGGGTGATTCCTCCTTCACCACTCCCGATAATGACTCTATCGTGCAACAACTCAAGTGTGAACCCTCGAGGGTGATTCCTCCCAGGTCGCCTTGACGGTTACATCGAGTGGAATCAATCGAGGGTGATTCCTCGGATCCCCCCTTGATGTTATGGACACGCAACTACTTTGACTTTACCCCAGAACCATGTGAAAGATGGGTCGGCCCCGAGGGGTACCCGCGAGAGTAATGTGAAGTCGGGTTGACTGTCGGGGTACCCGCAAGTGGTGTGGAGTCGGGTTGACCTGAAGGGTACCCGCGAGATAATTACGCGGCACGGTCGGGCATTTTTAGCCCTTGACGTAAGTCCGTGAGACGGGGCAACGAGACCACAGATCGTGGATCATTGATCGTCTCCGCGCGCTCCCAAGACACTAACGGTTTGGATATGTGATCCGAGTAGGCCTCTGGCCTTTTTCGCACTAACGACCACGCAGGAATACTTATGGGCATTCTGTGTCATACATTCTTTCGAAAGCTCTTCAAACGTCACAGTGAGCGGCACGCGCCCGGGTGGCCCGCTTAGGCACATGCTTTGTATAAAGAGGTAGCTAGGACTGATTTCGGCCATCCTCGCAACGCGTGATACTTGTGATCTACATTGGGTTTTTCGTGAAGAGGAACGGGTTATTGCAGCACAAAGTGGGTAAGTATTTCCCTCAGTTATGAAACCAAGGTTTATCTAACCAATAGGAATATCAATCCTCAACCGTCTTCAGCGGCTGTACACGAAAGAACAAACAACTTGCACCCAACGCGGGCAAGAGGGTTGTCAATCCCTTTGATCTCGTTATTTGCAAGCAAATGAGTTGTGTAGATAATTGTAAATTGCAAAATAAAATAAAAGATAAATAAAGCCAGCAAGGTAACAGTAGCGTTTATGAATTTATAAGTGAATAGACCCGGGGGCCATAGTTTTCCCTAGCGGCATCTCTCATGTAGGCAACATACGGTGGGTAACAAATTACTGTTGGGCAATTGATAGAAAAGCGGATAGTTATGCGATTTTCACGGCAATGATCATGTATATATAGGCATCACGTCCATAAAAAAATAGGCCGATTCCTGCTTGCACCTATTACTATTACTCCACTCATCGACCGCTATCCAGCATGCATCTAGAGTATTAAGTAAAACAGAGTAATGCATGGAGAACGATGACATGATGTAGACAAAGTAAACTCAAGCAGTACGAATAAACCCCATCATGTTATCCTTAGTAGCAACAACACAAAGATGCATCTTGTCCCCTACTTTGTCACTAGGATATAGAACTCGTCAGGTTGAACCTACCACAACGCAGCACTCCCACTGAAGATAGATCAATTTACTTGGCCAAAGCACATCAATAAATCGAAGAGCATTACGAAGCTATAATGATCATGAAAATAAGAATCTTAATATTCAGAGGTGACTCAAATACTTTTCATGAATAATATGAAAGTAAACCCACAATTCATCGGATCCCAACAAACACACCGCACAATAGGATTACATCGAATAGATCAAACCGAAGATGAGATGATCATTGTATTGAAGATCAACAGATAGAGAGATTGCCATCTAGGTACTAGCTATGGACCCGTAGGTCTGTGGTGAACTACTCACACAACATCATGAGGGCAACAAGGTTGATGCAGAGGCCCTCCGTGATCGATCCCCCATCTGGCAGGGTGCCGGAACGGAGCTCCAGATGGCCTCGCGGCGGCGTAAAAAGGGTTTGGGGACTTCCTCCAGGGTTTTTGCAATATATGAGAATTTATAGGCGAGAGAACGAGGTCGGGAGAGCCGCCAGGGGCCCACAAGCCATCAGGGCGCGCCCTGTTGGCTTGTGGCGCCCTGGTGCGCCCCCAGCCTTCTTTCGAATCTCCCAGGTCTTCTTCTGGTCTAGAAAATATCATCAAAAAGTTTCATGGTAGGCACTGGGCACTAGGTCAATAGGTTAGTGCTCAAAAATATTATAAATTGGTAAATAAAGACCCAAAAAGTATCCTAGAATGATAATATATTATCATGGAACAATCAAAAATTATAGATACGTTGGAGACGTATCGAGCATCCCCAAGATTAATTCCTGCTCATCCTCGAGTAGATAAATGATAAAAATATAATTTTTTATGTGACATGCTATCCATTATGTAATCTTATGCATGTATGCTCATTGAGAAACGATGAATCAACAAATATGAACGTAGCAATACGTATAAGTATAAGAAACAAAATCATCAATCTTTCAAAGTATACGACCTCAAAGAATGTTTACCCCCCATTCATCTTATTATATTAGCAAGGCATGGCTCCATCTTCACCACATTAATACAATGTCAAGAACCACGGTGTCCAAGTCAGGCAATTGGTTCGTAATTTTTCAATATGCATCAACTTTTTATTCTTCATGCAATACATGAGTGTGAGCCATTGGACATAGCACTTAGGTGGAATAGAATATGGTGGTAGATATCAAAGGGGCAAAAAGTGTAGAAGATAGTCTCACATCAACTGGGCATACCAACGGGCTATGGAGATGCCCATCGATAGATGTCAATGCAAGGAGTAGGGATTGCCATGCAAATGATGCACTAGAGCTATAAGTGTATGAAAGCTCAAATGAAGCTACGTGGGGGTGTGCATCCAACTTGCTTGCTCATGAAGACCTCAGGCATTTGAGGAAGCCCGTCATAGGAATATACAAGCCAAGTTTGTAATAATGAAAAAGTAATTCCCACTAGCATAGGAAAATGACATAACATGAGACTCTCTCTACATGAGGAACAAGGTGCCACTTTGAGGCACAAGTGTGGTAAAGGATAGTAGCAAAGTCTCTTCTCTCATTTACTCTCATCATTTTTTTCCAGAATGGTGGGCTCATTTGGCCTCTCCCATCTTTATTTCCTCACTGGGACAATGCTCTAACAATGATGATCATCACACTTTCATTTACTTACAACTCAATATGAAGAACTGATATGAAGATATGACTCTGTATGAATGCCTCTGGCAGTGTACTAGGATGTGCAATGATCTAGCGTCACATGTATCAAAAATATGCTGAACAGTGGCTTTGCCACAAATACTATGTCAGCTCTATATGATCATGCAAAGCAATATGATGATGAACGAACTAGTCATGTGAAGTGACGATGGAATTTGCATGGCAATATATCTCGGAATGGCTATGAAAATGCCATGATAGGTAGGTATGGTGGCTGCTTTGAGGAAGATATAATGAGGCTTATGTGCAACAGAGCGTATCATGTCACGGGGTTTGGATGCACCGGCGAAAGTTGCACCGATCCTCAAGGTGAGAATGGGCTATGCACGGTACCGAAGAGGCTAGCAAATATGAGAAGGTGAGATTGCGTATGTCCGTGGTTTCACATTAGTCATAAAGAACTCACATACTTATTGCAAAGTTTTATTAGTTTTATCACAAAGCAAAGTGCTACTCGCATGCCCCGAGGGAAGAGGTTGGTAGGAGTTAACCATCGCGCGCTTCCGACCCGAAACAACACTAGGATTTCAATGAGGAATAGAAATGCTCACACATCATCACCATGCCTCTTTAATTTTTAGACGAACAAGAAGTTAACCTGTCTTAATATTGACACTTCTACGAATCAACAATGATGAACCGACACCTTTTTCATATTACCACATCAATATCATTAACCCACAATTTTTCTATATGTGCTACATGATGGTTTTGATTATCACTCACTGAATACCTAATATTTTTAGACTAGTCTTATGACCCATGCAAATTACCGTCACTATTTATTAACTCTCAGACAGATATAAGTGAAGAGCGAGAGTGAAAGTGTTTCCATAAAATCTACACGCCACCGTTCTCAAAAAGATATAAGTGATGTACTTGAGCAACTACTAAGCTCAAAAGATATAAGTGAAGCACATAGAGTATTCTAACAAATTATGATGAAGGTGTGTCTCTTAGATAGGTGTGTCCAGCAAACAATGATTGTGGCAAACTGAAAGTAAAAGCAAACAAAAACAAATGACGCTCCAAGCAAAACTCATATCATGTGACGAATAAAAATATAGCTTCAAGTGACATACCGATGGATTGAGACGAAAGAGGGGATGCCTTCCGGGGCATCCCCAAGCTTAGACGCTTGAGTCTTCCTCAAAATATTACCTTGGAGTTCCTTGGGGATCCCCAAGCTTAGGCTCTTGCCACTCCTTATTCCTTTGTCCATCGTGATAACACCCAAAACTTGAAAACTTCAATTACACAAAACTCAATAAAACTTCGTGAGATCCGTTAGTATAAGCAACATATTGAATACTTTAGGTACTTTTATAAATTTATTATTATTTCATAAATGCAAAATAGTTACTGTATTCTAACTTCTCCATGGCTTATATCCCCCGATACAATCCATAGCATAATCAAAACAAGCAACTATGCAAGTAAAAACAGAATCTGTCTAAAACAGAACAGTCTGTAGCAATCTGTAGAGAACATATACTTATGTAACTCTAAAAATTCTGAAAAATTAGGAAAACCTCGAAAATTTGTATAGCAATAGAGTGTAAAAGCTTCATATTGTTTTCACGCTCCAGTAAAAAAATGAAAATTCCTGTACTTGAGTCAAAAGTTTCTTTTTTGTTTCAACATCGATTCTACTCATCTTGTGAGTCATCCCAAAGGCTTTACTTGGCACAGCCACTAATTTAAACATAAAAACATAATAATTACAGAGGCAATAATCATGTCATCAGAAACAAACAGAAAGTTAAAAGCAAAAATATGAAGATAACTATTGGGTTGCTTCCCAACAAGCGCTATCATTTTGTGCCCCTAGCTAGGCATAATGATTTCAATGATGCTCACATGAAAGTAAAGTATTGAAACACAATGGGAGAATCATGAAGCATATGAAAATCACATTTAATCCTAACCCACTTCCTATGCATATAAATTTTGTGAGCAAACAATTTATGGGAGCAAGAATCAACTAGCATAGGAAGGCAAAACAAGCATAACTTCGAAACTTTGAACACATAGGGAGGAAACTTGATATTATTGCAATTCCTACACGCATATGTTCCCCCCTCATAATAATTTTCAGTAGCATCATGAAGGAATTCCACAATATAACTATCACATAAAGCATTCTTTTCGTGATCCACAAGCATAGAAAATTTATTACTCTTCGCATAAGCAAATTCCTTTTCATTCATGGTAGTGGGAGAAAACTCAACAAAATAACTATCATGTGACACTTGATTGTCATAACCAAACTAAAAATTAAAATAATTATGACAAGTTTCATGGTTATCATTACTAATTATAGCATATGTGTCATCACCACAATCATCATAATAAATTTGCTCATCAAAACTTGGGGGACAAAAAATATCATCTTCATCAAACATGGCATCCCCAAGCTTGTGGTTTTCAATATCTTTAGCATCATGGATATTCAGAGAATTCATACTAACAACATTTCTATCTTGCTCATTATTAAAGGAACTCAAATTAAGCATTTATAAATTCTTCCTCTAACAATTGAGCACAATTTTCCGAATCCTTGTTTTCACGAAAGACATTATAAAGACGAAGCATATGAGGCAACCTAAGCTCCATTTTTTTGTATTTTTGATTTTTATGAAAGAAACTAAATATAACAGCAAATAAAAAGATAAACAAGTGAATGATAATTTGTGTGAAGTTACTTGATAGTTGGTGATGATATTCCCCGGCAACGGCGCCAGAAATCCTGCCTGATACTTGTGATCTGCGTTGGGTTTTTCGTGAAGAGGAACAGGTTATTGCAGCACAAAGTGGGTAAGTATATCCCTCAGTTATGAAACCAAGGTTTATCGAACCAATAGGAATATCAATCCCCAACCGTCTTTAGCGGCTGCACACAAAAGAACAAATAACTTGCACCCAACGCGGGCAATAGGGTTGTCAATCCCCTTGATCTCGTTATTTGCAAGCAAATGAGTTGTGTAGATAATTGCAGATAATTGTAAATTGCAAAATAAAATAAAAGATAAATAAAGGCAGCAAGGTAATAGTAGCGTTTATGAATTTATAAGTGAATAGACCCGGGGGCCATAGTTTTCCCTTGCGGCTTCTCTCATGTAGGCAGCATACTGTGGGTAACAAATTACTGTTGGGCAATTGATAGAAAAGTGGATAGTTAGGCGATTTTCACGGAAATGATCATGTGTATATAGGCATCCGTCCATAAAAAAATAGGCCGACTCCTGCCTGCACCTATTTCTGTTACTCCACTTCAAGAGCGCTTCTATGCTTGCCTCTCTACGTATTAAGTTCATGACAAATAGAGTAATGCATGGAGAACGATGACATGATGTAGACAAAGTAAACTCAAGCAATATGAATAAACCCCATCGTATTATCCTTAGTAGCAACAACATAAAGACGGATCTTGTCCCCTACTTTGTCACTGGGATATAGAAACTCGTTAGGTTGAATCTACCACAACGCACCACTCCCAGTGAAGATAGATCAATCTACTTGGCCAAAGCACATCAATAAATCGAAGATCATTACAAAGCTATAATGATCATGAAAATAAGAATCTGAATATTCAGAGGTGACTCAAATACCTTTCATGAATAATCTAAACATAAACCCACAATTCATCGGATCCCAACAAACACACCGCACAATAGGATTACATCGGATAGATCAAAGCGAAGATGCGATGATCATTGTATTGAAGATCAAGAGATAGAGAGATTGCCATCTAGGTACTAGATATGGACTCGTAGGTCTGTGGTGAACTACTCACCCATCATCATGAGGGCAACAATGTTGATGTAGAGGCCCTCCGTGATCGATCCCCCTCCGGTAGGGTGCCGAAACGGAGCTCTAGATGGCCTCGCGGCGGAACAGAGACTTGCGGCGGCGTAAAAAGGGTTCGGGACTACCTCCAGGGTCTTTGCAATATATGAGAACTTATAGGCGAGAGAACGAGGTCGGGAGAGCCCCCAGGGGGCTACAAGCCATCAGGGCGCGCCCTGTTGGCTTGTGGGGCCCTGGTGCGGCCCCCAGCCTTCTTCTGAATCTTCCAGGTCTTCTTTTGGTCCAGAAAAAATCATCAAAAAGTTTCGTGGCAATTGGACTTCGTTTGGTACCGTAAACCTGAGAAGTGAAAAACATGCAGAAAACAGCAACCGGCACTGGGTCAATAGGTTAGTGCCCAAAAATATTATAAAGTGGTAAATAAAGACCCAAAAAGTATCCTAGAATGATAATATATTATCATGGAACAATAAAAAATTATAGATACGTTGGAGACATATCAACACCCCCAAGCTTAATTCCTGCTCGTCCTCGAGTAGGTAAATGATAAAAATAGAATTTTTGATGTGACTTGCTATCCATTATGTAATCTTATGCATATATGCTCATTGAGAAACGATGAATCAACAAATATTAACATAGCAATACATATAAGTATAAGAAATAAAATCATCAATCTTTCAAAGTATACGATCCTCAAATAATGTTTACCCCCCATTCATCTTATTATATTACCAAGGCATGGCTCCATCTTCACCACATTAATACAAATGTCAAGCACCATGGTGTCCAAGTAAGGCAATTGGATCGTACCTTTTCAATATGCAGCAACTTTTTATTCTTCACGCAATACATGAGCGTGAGCCATTGGACATAGCATTTAGGTGTAATAGAATATGGTGGTAGATATCAAAAGGGGCAAAAAGTCGAGAAGATAGTCTCATATCAACTAGGCGTACCAACGGACTATGGAGATGCCCATCGATAGATGTCAATGCAAGGAGTAGGGATTGCCATGCAAATGATGCACTAGAGCAATAAGTGTATGAAAGCTCAAATGAAGCTAAATGGGGTGTGCATCCAACTTGCTTGCTCATGAAGACCTCAGGCATTTGAGGAAGACCGTCATAGGAATATACAAGCCAAGTTTCTAATAATGAAAAAGTAATTCCCACTAGCATATAAAAATGACATAACATGAGACTCTCTCTACATGAGGAGCAAGGTGCCACTTTGAGGCACAAGTGTGGTAAAAGATAGTAGCAAAGTCCCTTCTGTCATTTTCTCTCATCATTTTTTTATTCAGAATGGTAGGCTCATTTGGCCTCCCCCATCTTTATTTCCTCACTGGGACAACGCTCTAACAATGATTATCATCACACTTTTATTTACTTACAACTCGATATGAAGATATGACTCTATTTGAATGCCTCTGGCAGTGTACCAGGATGTGCAATGATCTAGCGTGACATGTATAAAAAAATATGATGAACGGTGGCTTTGCCACAAATACTATGTCAGCTCTATATGATCATGCAAAGCAATATGATGATGAATGAACTAGTCATGTGAAGTGACGATGGAATTTGCATGGCAATATATCTCAGAATGGCTATGAAAATGCCATGATAGGTAGGTATGGTCGCTCTTTTGAGGAAGATATAATGAGGCTTATGTGCAACAGAGCGTATCATGTCACGGTGTTTGGATGCACCGGCGAAAGTTGCACCGATCCTCAAGGTGAGAATGGGCTATGCACGGTACCGAAGAGGCTAGCAAATATGAGAAGGTGAGATTGCGAATGTCCATGGTTTCACATTGGTCATAAAGAACTCATATACTTATTTTAAAGTTTTATTAGTTTTATCGCAAATCAAAGTACTACTCGCATGCCCCGAGGAAACAGGTTGGTAGGAGTTAACCATCGCGCGCTTCCGACCCGAAACAACACTAGGATTTCAACGAGGAATAGAAATGCTCACACATCATCACCATGCCTCTTTAATTTTTAGACGACCAAGAAGTTAACCTCTCTTAATATCGTCACTTCTATGAATCAACAATTATGAACTCACACATTTTTCATATTACGACATCAATATCATTAACCCACAATTTCTCTATATGTGCTACACGATGGTTTTGATCATCACTCATTGAATACCTAATATTTTTGGACTAGTCTTATGACCCATGCAAATTACCATCACTATTTATTAACTCTCAAAAAAATATAAGTGAAGAGCGAGAGTGAAATTATTTCTATAAAATCTACACGCCACCGTGCTCAAAAAGATATAAGTGAAGTACTAGAGCAACTGCTAAGCTCAAAAGATATAAGTGAAGCATATAGAGTATTCTAACAATCTATGATGAAGGTGTGTCTCTCTTAAATTGGTGTGTACAGCAAACAATGATTGTGGAAAACTGAAAGTAAATGCAAACAAAAACAAACCACGCTCCAAGCAAAACTCATATCATGTGACGAATAAAAATATAGCTTCAAGTGATATACCGATGGATTGAGACGAAAGAGGGGATGCCTTCTGGGGCATCCCCAAGCTTAGACGCTTGATTCTTACTTAAAATATTAGCTTGGGGTCACTTGGGCATCCCCAATCTTAGGCTCTTGCCACTCCTTATTCCTTTGTCCATCGTGATAACACCCAAAACTTGAAAACATCAATCACACAAAACTCAAAAAACTTCGTGAGATCCGTTAGTATAAGCAACATATTGGATACTTTAGGTACTGTTATAAGTTGATTCTTATTTCATAAATGCACAATAGGTACTGTATTCTAACTTCTCCATGGATTATACCCCCTGATACAATCCATAGCATAATCAAAACAAGCAACTATGCAAGCAAAAAAGAGAATCTGTCTAAAACAGAACTGTCTGTAGAAATCTGTAGAGAACCTATACTTCTGTAACTCTAAAAATTCTCACAAATTAGGAAAACCTCGGAAATTTGTATAGAAATACTGTGTAAAAAATTCATATCATTATCACCCTCCAGTAAAAAATGAAAATTGCTGTACTGGAGTCAAAATTTTCTGTTTTGTTTCATCATCGATTCTACTCATCTTGTGAGTCATCCCAAAGGCTTTACTTGGCACAAACACTAATTTAAACATAAAAACATAATCATTACAGAAGAAATAATCATGTTATCAAAAACAAACAGAAAGTTAAAAGCAAAAATATAAAGAAAACTATTGGGTTGTCTCCCAACAAGCGCTATTGTTTTATGCCCCTAGCTAGGCATAATGCATAGTCTCAAGTATTGTCATCCTTGACATCAAGCTCCTCAATAACATAACCATATATAATAGGGGCAATAGGAGGCTTGGAAATAGGATATTTTATCAAAGTTATAAAGTTGGGATGAACACTAATCATCTTTAGATCCTCGTTTCTTTTGGTAGGAGGTGTATTAATTCTCTTAGGAATAAATATGAACTTGGGGCTTTTGTTTTGAGAGGTACTAGCGTTAGTTTTAGAAGGTGTGAAAGCGGAACCTACTTTGTCAATGACCTCTTCCATTTTATCAATTCTATTCAAACCTTATTCTAACCTCTAATCTATAATAGTATATTTTTCCTTTAAAGCTTTCAAAGTCATTCCTACACGTGACCCAAGTTGAGTGATATGATTATGAAGTTTTTTATCCAAGTCCTCAATTTGTTTATTCGTGATCATTTTCTTTTCAATAGCACCAAGCCTTTGCATAACATGTTCTAAGGTCAAACTAGTTTCATTAACAATAACGGGTGGTTCCCCTACAAGATTTTCAACTGCATTATAGGCATCCAAGGGGTGACACATTAAGAAGTTCCCACAGGGGATGGTCTCAAGGACGAACCTATACAAAGTGGTCACACCAACATAAAAATTGTGAAGCAAGGTAGTGGTGGATAACTTTTTAGTTGATTTATTTTGAGTGAAGCAAATCCTATACCATGCATCTTTCAAACTTTCTCCTCCCCTTCGTTTAAAATTGACTACATCATTATTGGGAGTAACACGGGCGGAAGAAGAACTAGTAATGATTTCAAACAAGGAAACTACTGACAAGCAAAGATAAATATTTTTGTATTTTTGATTTTTATTAGACAAACTAAATATAACAGCAAATAAGAAGATAAACAAGTGAATGAAAATTTGTGTGAAGTTACTTGATAGTTGATGATGGTATTCTCGGGCAACGGCGCCAGAAATCCTTCCTGATACTTGTGATCTGCGTTGGGTTTTCCGTGAAGAGGAACGGGTTATTGCAGCACAAAGTGGGTAAGTATTTCCCTCAGTTATGAAACCAAGGTTTAATAAACCAATAGGAATATCAATCCTAAACCGTCTTCAGCGGCTGCGCAAAAAAGAACAAACAACTTGCACCCAACGCGGGCAAGAGGGTTGTCAATCCCCTTGATCTCGTTATTTGCAAGCAAATGAGTTGTGTAGATAATTGTAGATAATTGTAAATTGCAAAATAAAATAAAGAGTAAATAAAGGCAGCAAGGTAATATTAGCGTTTGTAAATTAATAAGTGAATAGACCCAGGGGCCATAGTTTTCCTTAGCGGCATCTCTCATGTAGGCACCATACGGTGGGTAACAAATTACTGTTGGGCAATTGACAGAAAATCGGATAGTTATGCGATTTTCACGGCAATGATCATGTGTATATAGGCATCACGTCCATAAACAAATATGCCGACTCTTGCCTGCACCTATTACTTTTACTCCACTTCAAGAGCGCTTCTATGCTTGCCTCTCTACGTATTAAGTTCATGACAGACGGAGTAATGCATGGAGAACGATGACATGATGTAGACAAAGTAAACTCAAGCAATATGAATAAAACCCATCGTGTTATCTTTAGTAGCAACAACACAAAGACGCATCTTGTCCCCTACTTTGTCACTGGGATATAGAAACTCGTTAGGTTGTACCTACCACAACGCACCACTCCCACTGAAGATAGATCAATCTACTAGGCCAAAGCACATCAATAAATCAGAGAGCATTACGATGCTATAATGATCATGCAAATAAGAATCTTAATATTCAGAGGTGACTGAAATACTTTTCATGAATAATCTGAACATAAACCCACAATTCATTGGATCCCAACAAACACACCGCACAATAGGATTACATCGGATAGATCAAAGCGAAGATGTGATGATCATTGTATTGAAGATCAAGAGATAGAGAGATTGCCATCTGATACGTCTCCGTTGTATCTACTTTTCCTCACACTTTTGCCCTTTTTTTGGACTCTAATTTGCATGATTTGAATGAAACTAACCCGGACTGACGCTTCTTTCAGCAGAACTACCATGGTGTTGTTTTTGTGCAGAAATAAAAGTTCTCGAAACTGGACGAAACTTTTTGGAGATTTACTTTAGAATAAATAAAAAATACTGGAGCCAAGAACCACTGGAGGGGTGCCCCTGGCTGGGCACGATTCACCAGGGAGCGCCAGCCCCCCCAGGCGCGCCCTGGTGGGTTGTGCCCACCTCGTGGCCCCACTGACCCTAATTCCGATGCTATAAAATCCTATTTTTGGAGAAAAAAATCAGAGAGAAATTTTCATCACGTTTTACGATACGGAGCTAGCGCCACCTCCTGTTCTTCATCGGGAGGCCAGATCTGGAGCCCGTTTGGGGCTCCGGAGAGGGGAATCTTCGGTCTTCGTCATCATCAACCCTTCTCCATCGCCAATTCCATGATGCTCCCCACCGGGAGTGAGTAATTCCTTCGTAGGCTTGCTAGTCGGTGAGGAGTTGGATGAGATTCATCATGTAATCGAGTTAGTTTTGTTAGGGCTTGATCCCCAGTATCCACTATGTTTTGAGATTGATGTTGCTATGACTTTGCCATGCTTAATGCTTGTCACTAGGGCCCGAGTGCCATGATTTCAGATCTGAAAAGTTTATGTTATCACCTTTATATCTATGTTCTTGATTCAATCTTGCTAGTCATATGCACCTATTATGTGTTCTGATCTGCAAACTCCGGAATGACAATAGTCGGATACTTTCTAATGATGACCGTAGTTTGAGGAGTTCATGTATTCACCGTGTGTTAATGCTTTGTTCCGGTTCTCTATTAAAAGGAGGCCTTAATATCCCTTAGTTTCCTTATGGACCCCGCTGCCACGGGAGGGTTGGACAAAAGATGTCATGCAAGTTCTTTTCCATAAGCACGTATGACTATTTACGGAATACATGCCTACAATACATTTATGAACTGGAGCTAGTTCTGTGTCGCCCTAGGTTATGACTGTTATATGATGAATATCATCCAACGAGTCCACCGATCCAGTGCCTACAAGTTTTCCACATATTGTTCTAGCTAAGTTACTATTGCTGCTGCTACTGTTCCAACTGCTACAAAACTATTGCTATCACTGCTACCGTTACTGTTTCTGTTACTGCTGCTATCAAACTATCATACTACTGTGCTACTGATCACTCTGATGTAGATATTTAATCTCCAGGTGTGGTTGAATTGACAACTCAGCTCTAATACTCTCAAATATTCTTTGGCTCCCCTTGTGTCGAATCTATAAATTTGGGTTGAATACTCTACCCTAAAAAACTGTTGCGATCCCCTACACTTGTGGGTTATCAAGACCTTTTTCTGGCACCGTTGCCAGGGAGCATAGCTATATTTGTTGAGTCACTTGGGATTTATATCAATTGATCACTATGAAGAATCTAAAGGACCCAAAGACAAGGATTTTTCCCTATAAGACGAGGGGAGGTAAGGAACTGCCATCTAGCTCTGCATTGATTCACCTTCTGTTTTGAGTAAGCTTGCAACACCACCACATGCTAGTAATCCTGATATGTTGCAAGTTATTGATGATGCTACTTCTGCTATGAATGATGCTTACGATGATGCTAGTACCTTGCTTGATGATAATGTGCCACTAGGTGAATTTCTTGATGAACAAATTGCTAGAGCTAAAGAGAATGAAATTACTGAAACTGATGAAGACTTTGAAATTGATGACTATGAAACACCTATTAGACCTAGCTCTCCTAGATTTGAAATGCCTAAGATACCTGAAGGTTATGTTTTAGATGGAGAGATAGCTAGAGAAATTCTTTCTTGCAAGGATATAAACGATCTTAAGAAATTGCTACGCAAGTATAAGGAAAAGACTTTGAACGCTAGAATGAAATGTGCTCCTAAGTTTGCTACTTCACCTATCTTTGTTACCGATAAGGATTATGAGTTCTCTATCGACACAGAGTTAATTACTTTAGTAGAATCCGATCCTTTCCATGGCTATGAAACTGAAACTGTAGTGGCACATCTTACTAAACTGAATGATATAGCCGCCCTCTTTGCTAATGATGAGAAGATTCCCTACTATTACATTCTCAAGTTATTTCCGTTCTCATTAAAGGGTGATGCTAAGACATGGTACAATACTCTTACTCCTGGTTGTGTGCGTAGTCCCCAGGATATGATTTACTATTTCTCTGAGAAATATTTTCCTGCTCATAAGAAACAAGCTGCCTTACAGGAAATATTTAACTTTGTGCAAATTGAAGAAGATAGTCTCCCACAAGCTTGGGGGAGGCTTCTCCAACTGCTTAATGCTTTGCCTGGTCACCCTCTCAAGAAAATTGAAATACTTGATATCTTCTATAATGGACTAACTGATGCTTCTAGGGACTTTCTAGATAGTTGTGCTGGTTGTGTTTTCAGGGAATGAACTGTTGAACAAGCTGAGGAACTATTGAATAACATATTGAAGAATTATGATGATTGGACTCTTCCTGAACCACCGCTCAAACCCACTCCTAAGAAGAGGGGTATCTTATTTCTCAGTCCTGAAGATATGCAAGAGGCAAAGAAATCTATGAAAGAAAAAGGTATTAAAGCTGAGGATGTTAAGAATTTACCACCTATTGAAGAAATACATGGCCTTGACACACCACCACCTCCACAGGTGGTAGAGGTAAATTCTTTATTAAAGTTTGATGAAGGTGATATCCCTTACAATAAACATCCTAGTCAGTGCTTATATGAGTCTGACAACTATATTTTGAAGCAAGATCATTTCAATGCACATGTCCTGAAACAATTGAAATATAACTCTGATATGATTGCTCGATTGAGTGACTTGCTATTTAGAATCAGTAATGATGTTAGAGGTGTAGGAAAGCATGCCTCTATGGTTCAAACTCAGTTAGAACAAGTTGCTAAGTCTCAAAAGGAATTGCTTGATGAAATGAATAATAATATGAATGATTTTGCTGCTAGAGTAGTAACTAGAGGAGGTAGAATGACCCAAGAGCCGCTTTATCCTGATGGTCATCCTAAAAGAATTGAACAAGACTCTCAGAGAATTAATACTGATGCACATAGTCCTTCTAGAAAGAAAAATAAAAAGAAAAATGATAGGACTTTGCATACCTCTAGTGAACCTGAGATACAAAAAAAACCCTGATAATAATGATGTCTCTATTTCCGATGCTGAAACTCAGTCTGGTAATGAACATTCATCTAGTGATAATGAAAATGATGATGTTCATGAAGATGCTCAACCTAACAAAGATAAAGAACCATATAATGATGTTGAAATAGAGCCTGCTGCCGATCTTGTTAACCCACAACCTAAATACAAACGTTATGATAAAAGAGACTTTGTGGCTAGGAAACATGGTAAAGAAAGAGAACCATGGGTTCAAAAACCCATGCCCTTTCCTCCTAAACCATCTAATAAAAAGGATGACGAAGAATTTGAACACTTTGCTGAAATGATCAGGCCAGTCTTTTTGCCTACCCGCTTAACTGATATCCTGAAGATGGCCCGTTATGCAAAATACATGAAAGACATCATCACTAATAAAAGAAAGATACCCAAAGCTGAAATCTCCACCATGCTTGCTAATTATTCTTTTAAGGATGGAGTGCCTAAAAAACTTGGAGATATGGGAATACCAACAATACCTTGCTTCATTAAAAGAAACTATGTCAAAACTGCTTTGTGTGACTTGGGAGCCGGTGTTAGTGTTATGCCTTTCTCCTTATATAAGAGACTTGATTTGAATAAACTCACACCTACTGAAATATCATTGCAAATGGCAGACAAATCAACTGCCATACCTATCGGTATTTGTGAGGATGTGCCCGTTGTTGTTGCAAATGTTACTATCTTAACGGATTTTGTTATTCTTGAGATGCCGGAGGACGACAACATGTCGATTATCCTTGGTAGACCCTTTTTGAACATTGCAGGGGCTGTTATTGATTGCAATAAAAGCAAAGTCAATTTTCATATCAATGGTAATGAGCACACGGTGCACTTCCCGAAGAAACAATTCCAAGTGAATGGTATACATGTTATTGAAGAATCTCCGATAATCACTATTGGAAGTTTTCAATTACCTCTACCTACTACCAAAAAGAAATATCATATACTTATTGTTGGGGATATGCACATCCCTATTGAGGTAACATAGTGTTTTACGAAAGTTCTTCGGTTTCATGCTAATCAGAAGTGGTTGTTAATAAGACTTGATCAACCTTATTAATGGATCATTTTTGAGAGGTATGAAGTCGATGAATCTAGTAGACACAATCTTCTGCTCCCACCTTTTTATTTTCTGCTTTACTTAGTCAAACAAAATAAAATGCCATGATTATCCTGTTTTCTGTTTTCTCCGTGCAATAAAAATTGACCCAAAAATAATTCTTAGAATGTTCTGAAAAGTTGATACGATTTTTTTCCGAATATTTCTGAATTTCTGGTGCAAATAATACCAGAGGGGGGTGCACCTGGTGCCCACAAGACACCAGGGCGCGCCAGCAACCCCAGGCGCACCCTGGTGGGTTGTGGCACCCACGTGGGCCCCCTCACTTATTCCTTTAGCCCATGTCATCCCCTACCTTCAGAAAAAAAATCACCATAGCCTCCATTCCCGTGTTCTTGCTCTCAAACCCGCGGATTTCAATCTCTTTGCTCGAAGCTCTGTTTTCGAAACTGTTTGGAGGGATTGCTTCTTGGTATGTGACTCCTCCATTGCTCCAATTAGTTTTTGATTTAGTTGGTTATCTTTAGAGTAATTAGCTACTCTTGGTGCTGCTGTAGATGAGTTTGAATGTTGAATTCTTAGAGTTCTAAGAAGTTTGAATGCTTAATATGGCCTCTATGCATGCTTAGGAGTAGTTGCTATCAATTTCACGAAGTTTTGTTGACAAAATTTTGTGTCTCAAAAATATTTCAGAAATTTGTTCGCAAATAAAAATACAATTCTTTAGGAGTTCTTAAAGGAGAAGGTCCTCGGAGGCCTCATCAAGTGGAAGCTTGGTCCGACAATCTTATGTTGAGCCAAGCGAAAGCTCGATGCGAGATGCCGCTACCAAATCATGCTTGTGGCCGTGTGATGAGTTCATGGAAGGTGCAGGTATAAAGGCGGAATTTGAACAATTTATCCACAATACAAAACTTGCTCCTTCATCGCAGATAAGTGCCCTCAACATCTCGAACTCACGAAAACATTCACAAAGAAATTTAAATATTTTCCTCTTGAGTCTAGAGTTTCATTCAACTATTATGACCGTTCCTTCACCATGTCTTTAGAATTGTTCACTGAAGCATGCAAACTTGCATATTGGGGTTCCCTTGATGAACCTCCAAAATCTGAGTACGAGTCATTTTTGGTTAATCTTTGCTATGGTGAAGATAGGGGAGTAACACAAGGAAGAATTAAAAGTATCCATTTCCCATCAATACAGTACTTCGCACTCTTTAATGGCAAATGTATCGTAGGCAAACAAGATTGTAGCACACTGTGTACTCCTGATTTGAGTCTCATACACACTGCCATAACTGGAAATAAATGTTATAATCTTGGAGCAATTGTTGCACGGAGATTGCAGCACAATGCTGCTAGTGGTAATTTTTATGGAGGAATTTATGCGTCCCGCATAGCAGAGAGACTAAATGTATCACCTTGGCCTAATGACCCCATCTTACCTATTCAGTATTTAGACTTTGAGGCCACGAAGCGTTATAAGTTCCTTATGGGCATGCCACTAATTATACCTATAACTTGAGATTTAATAAAAAAACGTTGTGCCTGTCACTTTGCCTGCTCCTGCTCTCTTTGATTTTCACAGTAGGGCAAGATACTATGTTCTTGAGAGCGAAGCCCGTGCGTACAATGCGGAGGTTGAAGCTGCCAGGAGGGCCGAGGAGTCTGCACCAAGGGTCTCGATGAGCTATCGCCTAGATTATTATTGTGACACCCCCAATTTCGACCGTACACTAATCAAACACGCAATGCGTACGACCAAGAATAGGGACTCACTGATTGATATCACAACACAACACTAGACACAAATTAAAGTCATACAACTCCATATGACAAGCCAGGGGCCTCGAGGGCTCGAATACAAAGCTCGACAAGCACGAGTCAGCGGAAGCAAATAATATCTGAGTACAGACATAAGTTAAACAAGTTTTGCCTTAAGAAGGCTAGCACAAACATAAGCAGCGGATCGAAAGAGGCGAGGCCTCCTGCCTGGGAACCTCCTAACTACTCCTGAGCGTCGGGGGCAGCCTCCGCGTAGTAGTAGGCTCCAGCGGTGGTGTAGTAGTCGTCTCCGGCGTACTCCATCTCCTGGGCTCCATCGACTGAACGCAGAAACGTGTCGAGGGGGAAAGAGAAAGCAAAGCAGCGGTGAGTACTCATCCAAAGTACTCACAAGACTGACATCAGAACTATGCTAAGTATGCCTCAGTATCAAGGAATGGGGTTATATCTGGGCTGACTGCAAAAAGCAATAATAGGGGGGAAGGCCTAGTCCTATCGAAGACTAGCATCTTCAGCATCTTGCAGCATTAGAAGAGAGTAGATTGGTATCTCATATATAGTCATATTATTATAGCAAATTTATTAAGTAACCATGCCCAGAGATTCTTCCTCGACTCCCTGCGAGAAAGCAATCTCGGAGCCAACATTCATTTCAAAGTAAATCACAGTTATAGTTGTATAAGGTCAAGGTACAACTCCAAGTCGTCCTGTTACCTTGGACACGGCTATTTCAATAGATTACTCATCCCTACAGGGGTGCACCGCATTTCCAACACGCCTGATCACCTCCGGCCGGACACACTTTCCTGGGTCATGCCCGGCCTCGGGATAGCAGCACGTCGTCGCCCCACCTAGGCTCAACGAAGAGGCCAGCCCACCGGTCTAAGTCCTAAGCGCGCAGGGGTCATGGGCCCAATCACCCTTTGCACTCCTGCACGATGCGAAGGCGGCCGGAAGCAGACCTAGCACACTCCAGTCCAAGAGCTGTACCGTCCAGTCCAATCCGGCGCGCGCCGCTCCATTGCTGACGTCCGAAGAGCTTCGGCTGATACAACGACGCTGAGTACCCATAACTTCTCCCACGCGATGGTTTGGTGCGTAAAAAGGCCAACGACCCAACTCAAATCAAATACCCAACCCATTAGCATTTTATTAATGCGGGGCAAGCGCGACCCATAAAGTGCGGTCCCGTCACCCCGACTCGAGGATGTGTGGTAAGGGCCTCTCCTGCCCGTCCACGCCTCAACATAACCTTTTGGATGCCTTACCGGCGCATCCCACCACATATTACACACGGGTACCCTTGGGGCCGACCCGTCTCAAGACTGTCGGGAACTCAGGTCCTCCTCAACCAGGGTGGTACCGCCTGTCCCTCCAGTCCCGTCTTTCACATGTAAACAATGTGAACTTAAAGTAACTGTGTGTTTATACACCAAGTGGGCATCCGAGGAATCACCCTCGATGGATCCCACTCGAGGTATGTGTATGACAAGAGTCGCTATCGATAAATGGGAAGGAGGAATCACCCTCGATACCCACGACCGATTAGCTACACTACAGAATTAACACCGGGAGTGCTAAGTGAGGTATCACCCTCGGCACTCGATAGTAGCTCTGCAGTGCCATACTTAAGGGGTGTGCGGTGATGTGATGGGCCTGGCTCGTCGGTCGGTTGATCGAGTCTTCGAGTCTTCGATTCGTCGATGAAGAAGCAGGGGCAACTGGGACTAAGGGGTCACTAGGGTTTCATTGATCAACCTATACTAAGCAGTTGATATGATTGCAGGTATTGTAGCAGTTTATCAAAAGCAGGCTATGCATCAGAATAGGAGCTAACTAATACAGTAGCAAAATCTAATGCAAGAATAAGAGGGGAGAATGGGCGATATCGGAATGCTCAAGGGGGGGGGGGTTGCTTGCCTTGCTGCTCTGTGGCAAAAGGCTGGTCATCAATGATGTAGTCGTACCCGGCAACAGCGTCGGTCTCGGGGTCTACCGGTAAGAAGAGGGGGGGAGAAACAATAAATATAAAGCAAACAATGCTACACAAAGTATGACATGACAATATGCAGGGCTAGGGGTAGTCTAACGCGGTACTACACGTATCAGACGGAATGGGAGAATATCTGACGATATGTCTCGGGTCTTTGGATTTATCGACAGATGATTCGGAGGGGGGAAAGTTCCATGTTTGCTATGCTAGGAACATGTGACAGACGAACGGATAGCGTATTCGGATTCGTGGGATTTTTCTGATCCACTTTCATGTATAAAACTTTTTCATCTGAGCTACGGATTATTTTATATTAATTTTTAAAGTTTTAATCATTTTCTGAAATTAACAGATTTAATATTAATTCGAAAAATGCTTTATGACGTCATCCTGACGTCATCAGGGCGTCAGCAGTCAACAGCACCGTGCCCAGGTCAAACCTGACCTGTGGGGCCCTGTTGTCAGTGACTCAAACTTAATCCAGGGTTTGAATTTAATCAAAATACATATTAATTAGAAGGGCCCCACCTGTCAATAGCACATTAGGTTAATTAAACATGTTTAATTAATTTAGCTAAACAGTAAACGGTGGGGGCCACTTGTCAGTAACTGGACCCAGTCCAGTCAGCACGTTGACCCGGTCAACAGGTCAACGGGGCCGCCCTGGCCCACTGGCCAGTGACCCTGGCCGTGGCCCCGATCGGGCTACGTCGGCGGTGGCCGGCGTTCGTCGCCAGAGGAGCTCCGGCGAGCACCAGAGACGGCGAGGGGGTCGGATTTCGCGTACAGGGCACCAAATCGAACGCCGTTTCGTGCGTTCGCGAGCTGGCGTCGTCGTCGTTCCATTCCAGTCATCAGGAGGAGCAACAGTGGACGGTGGAGAGCGCCACGTCGACGGCAGCGGCGGCGGCGCTCGGGCATCTACGGCAACGCGCTAAACGGCACGCAAAAGAGCGGACCAGAGGTGCTACGAGGACCTACGCAACGCGGGGAGTCGAATGGTGGTGATTGCAGGACCAAAAGGTCACCGGAGACGTACCGGCGTCGAGCTCCGGCGGAACCGAGCTTCGGCTCTGGTGGAACTAGCGGCTGCGAGCTCGAATCCGTCAAGGAGGGAGAGGGGAAAAGATCGGGGCCTCACAGTGGCCCTGTAGAGGTGCTAAGCGGGCTCGGAGGAGGCTCGAGGTGGCCGGAATCGTAGCGGCGAGCGGCGGCGTCCGAGGAGGAAGAAAGGGACGATGGCGACGGTGCAGCGCTCCTCGGCTCCAATGGCTCGGCGCAATCGACGCAGGAGCTTGCGGTGGTCCTTCCTGGCACGGAGTCGACGCGCGGGAGGCTCGGTGGGCGTGGCTAGCCGACGGCCATGGCGGCGGCAGCGCTCGGGAGAGGAGAGAGCAGGTGAGGGGAGGGGAGTTGTGGCGCTAGGGTTTGCGGGAGTGAGAGAGAGGGCGCTGGGGTCGGTCTTATCCTCCACGACAGCAGGGGAGGCTCGATGGCCGCGTGCGCGAGTCGGTCGCCATGGCGCTGCCGCGGCCTTCTCCTGTCGCGCCGGAGGTAGGGGAAGGCCGGTGCGGATGGGCTGGGCCAC
The DNA here is from genome assembly GCA_039707655.1 of Elymus sibiricus. NCBI lineage: Eukaryota > Viridiplantae > Streptophyta > Magnoliopsida > Poales > Poaceae > Elymus > Elymus sibiricus. The sequence continues at coordinate 146,783,161 of CM077667.1, read as the reverse complement.
ACTGTGGCGCCACATGGCCCATGAGCACAGGGCCACTCTTCCTTTTCGCTTTTCTTTTTCTGTTTTCATTTCTTTGTTTCTGTTTTAATTCCTTTTAGCTAATATTTGCTTTAGCAAAATGTGTAACATGGTCCACAAAATAACATGCATTATTTTGAATGGCCACACCAAGTTTGAGCATTTGTGGGTACTGTTGGAGTTAACCATGCAATTTAAAGGGCATTATAAATGCAAAAGTGGCTCTGTTTTGATGGGGGGGTCCACACCAGTGTGAGGGTGATGTTGTTTTCCTTAACAACATTTATTTTGGATTATTCCATGAGTGTGCAACATTTTTCCTTTCCAGTTTGGAGAATTATTTTATCACAATATAATTCAAAGCCCTTTTTAAGTGGAATTTGAAATGAGATATGATTTCTATTTTGATCATATCCTGTTTAGCAAAAATGATTTGTTGCTGATCATGGTCATCACTGTAGCACTGATCCAGGGGTGTTACAACTCTCCTCGTCTAACAAGAATTCTCGTCCCGAGAATTAAGAGGTAGAGTAAGGGAAAAAGTTCTGGTTACGGAATTCTAACGAGTCCTCTCATTCTGGTTGCTCTTCTCGAAGAGGTTGATCCCCTTATGTTGAAGTCTTCAATTCTCTGTTCCAGGTCATCCTGATGAAGTCGTCATCCTTTCTTCGGGATCTTCATCGTCCTACGAATGTGATTAGAGGGAGAAACTCTGGTAGAACGTATCTCCACCAAGTTGGGCACCTGACAGTGAACTCAAGGAAGAAGACATGAATTATTTCTCGAGTTGTTACTCAGGGAATTCATTGAGAGCAATATGCGATGGTTCAAAAGTTTCAAACGGGTAGGCAATCATTCGATGCCTGATCAGAAGGTGAAAAGGGGTTCAGAGCAACGAAATAAATATTACGTCTGACACAAGAATAGATCATCCCTTAGGCGGTGGCTCGGGAATTACATACGAAGCCAAGTGCAAAAGATACCTTGGAATCAAAGTGGTATAGGAGAGTCCGGTTTCGATCCTATGGAACTATGGGTTATGGGCCCATCATGTGGATTAAGAGTAGGAAGAGCGGTGACATCTTGCACGGTCATGCTAGCAAGACATGTCAGAGGATAGTCTGTCAACTATGTTGGCAAAAACATCGGTACCAAGGCCGGGGGACGAAGAGAACCATCTTCCTGCTCGTCGAAACGAGGCGGACCAATAGGCAAAGTTCTCGTGCACCAGCGGTTACCGAAATGTTAACAACAATAGTAACAGGGTCTTACTGACAGAGTAGTACACCGAGGTATTTACCTAAGCAGGGAATTATCACTGCTCAGATCAAATAAATCTCAAGAAAGGTTAAACAGACCAATGTAAAGGAAAATGTGATTATCACCTTAAACAGACCAATGGAAAGGAAAATGTGTATACACGAGCATTAGGTGTATATCCTTTCCAAGGGCAAGCCGAGCGAGACAATCATGACAAGGCTCCAGGTAGGTAACCATTAAGACTAAGGGGCAAGGAATTTATGATGTTTACCCATACAACGATGTTTGGATAATTGATCAAGAAACATTTAGCATTATGCCTCCAATGTTCCTGTTTTGATGATCGGTGTACCACAGACATGCTTTGAGATAGCAAAGACATGGTCACCAGGTAAAGGTCAGACTTTGGTTACACAAGGATCCAGTAGGAACAACTTATAAAATAAGTCTTATAATTTCCCCATGGAAGAATTGCAATTCTTGCTGAACAAGGCATTATAACAATAGGTCATCCGGCCAGGTGTGCTAGCTACAACATCACCTTACCGAGTAATAAAGACCAAAGTTATAACCCTTGATAATGTTCCAACCATCATATCTGTCCGAGATTCAGATATGGTTGGTGTCAGCATACTTCAGACAAAGAAGGCCTAAGGAGAAAAGGATGCAACACAGACCTACGAGATGGGACTACAAGACATCTGAACACAAGGTCAAGACATTTGTGCCCACCTGGAAGTTTCTAGAATGGAGGGAAATCAAGTTCTGATTGGGGACCATCATAGAGGATATCAAAGTTCTATGTGTAAGTCTGGACTAGGACAAATCAAATCAATCAGTGGCCTGGCGTGTTAGGAAATACATATGGAGTGAAAGTAGCAAATCTATCAAACCATAGAATACTTCGTACATGCCTAAATGAATTGGAACGATTCCAGAGGAAGCGAGACAATTTTTCTCGTAATCACGGCGGTAAAATGCATGTGAACTTAGGGGAAACACTTCCTTTATCAAACATATTCTTCATGAGCTAGACACAAAGATAATGCTTTCAAGGTTTCCAACACTAGCTTCAATGTTCATCAACTCAGAACACGAGGAAACTGGAATCAGTGAAGGAAAACATAGCTGATGAGGAGCTCATAAGAAGTTATAAAGCTCCATGATATTTATCAAGATACCAGGGATAATACTCGGAGATAGATCAGAATAGAGTTTAGACTAACGTATTGATCGATGGAAGACAAGCACTTTAACTTGTCTGAGAATGAAATCAAAGTGGAACAACATGGTCGGAACCACGATTGCAAAGGACAAGATCAAAGATACAATATCAAATCATACAATGAATGATTATTGTTACAAGAAGCTCCATGATAAGTCATACACCGGGTCCATGGGCATGAACACAAAGTTCAAGGTCGACTCCCACTTCTTCAAGGCATAACCTCTCATTCACTTCTCGCTTTCGATAAAGTTGCAGTGTTGAAATTTTATCGGGCTAAACAACAGAGAATATGACTCGTGAAAACTCTCGGGTTCACACAGATTAGGGAAAGCATAGGTTCAACCCATAGGGGCATCTTAGGAACATACACCACAAACTTCAAGGGTGAATAACACAAGCTCGAAAGTAGAGCATGGTTGACAAAAGCAGAGGATACTCTCTACCAAAGACATTATGTATCAAGGGAAGAATTCACAAGAATTTTGAATATGTATGCCACTGTCGGATAATAATCCACCAAAAGATCTAGCGGACTACAATGGATCCGATGTGAGTAACGATACTCAACCAAAACAAGAAAGAATGCAAAGGCATCAAATCATTGAATTATCTGAATAAGTCGAGTCTTGAATACAAAGGAATAACCAATCAAGGCTTGATTTACCTAGAACCAGCTCATGTTTTGGAAAGAGGTCTGAGCCGAAAAGATAATTTATAAGGTTCAACTGAGGACTGCGTGCATTCACACACACAGGTTGAATCCATTAAATCAGATGACCATCACAAAGGATTTTAATAATTATTGCTAGACATATGGAATTAACCATAATGCAAGCAGGTAAAAAGGTCAAAAGCAATAGGCTACTGTGGATTTCGGGAGATCGAATAGCGTTCCGAAGAATTTTACGAAACACATAACAACTGAGGACGATCGAACCCCCGGTAAGTGTGAGGGATTATTCGTAAGGGCTTTCATGCGATGACGAATTGCAAAGTAGTAAGATCAAAGGATTGTCGGGACAACGGAGAGTATCTTCGGAATCTTCTGATGAAGCAAGTGATCATCTGGAATGAGGGGCTCTCCGGCAGAAAGTAGTTACGAGATCCTAAGGTTAGAGTTAGTAAAATCTTTAACCCGAAATAGACGAGAGATCAGAACCCAGAGTATAAATGAGGCATAAAAGATCCTAATGCCACCCGATTGAGATGTGGGCCCGTAAGCCACACAACTATGTTAGTAAAAGTTTTTCAAGTACTAGACTCAACTTCGGCCAAGGAGTTGGAAAGGGGTCTACCAACAGGCAGTCGGCTCTGATACCAACTTGTGACGCCCCCAATTTCGACCGTACGCTAATCAAACACGCAGTGCGTACGACCAAGATTAGGGACTCACTGATTGATATCACAACACAACATTAGACACAAATTAAAGTCATACAGATCCATATTACAAGCTAGGGGCCTCGAGGGCTTGAATACAAAGCTCGACAAGCACGAGTCAGTGGAAGCAAATAATATCTGAGTACAGACATAAGTTAAACAAGTTTTGCCTTAAGAAGGCTAGCACAAACATAAGCAGCGAATCGAAAGAGGCGAGGCCTCCGGCCTGGGAACCTCCTAACTACTCCTGAGCGTCGGGGGCAGCCTCCACGTAGTAGTAGGCTCCAGCGGTGGTGTAGTAGTCGTCTTCGGCGTACTCCATCTCCCGGGCTCCATCGACTGAACGCAGAAACGTGTCGAGGGGGAAAGAGAAAGCAAAGCAGCGGTGAGTACTCATCCAAAGTACTCGCAAGACTGACATCAGAACTATGCTAAGTATGCCTCAGTATCAAGGAATGGGGTTATATCTGGGCTGACTGCAGAAAGCAAGAATAGGGGGGAAGGCCTAGTCCTATCGAAGACTAGCATCTTCAGCATCTTGCAGCATTAGAAGAGAGTAGACTGGTATCTCATATATAGTCATATTATTATAGCAAATTTATTAAGTAACCACGCCCAGAGATTCTTCCTCGACTCCCTGCGAGAAAGCAATCTCGGAGCCAACATTCATTTCAAAGTAAATCACAGTTATAGTTGTATAAGGTCAAGGTACAACTCCAAGCCATCCTATTACCGTGGACACGGCTATTCGAATAGATTAATCATCCCTGCAGGGGTGAACCGCATTTCCAAGACGCCTGATCACCTCCGGCCGGACACACTTTCCTGGGTCATGCCCGGCCTCGGGATAGCAGCACGTCGTCGCCCCACCTAGGCTCAACGAAGAGGCCAGCCCGCCGGTCTAAGTCCTAAGCGCGCAGGGGTCATGGCCCAATCACCCTTTGCACTCCTGCACGATGCGAAGGTGGCTGGAAGCAGACCTAGCACACTCCAGTCCAAGAGCTGTACCGTCCAGCCCAATCCGGCGCGCGCCGCTCCATTGCTGACGTCCGAAGAGCTTCGGCTGATACAACAATGCTGAGTACCCATAACTTCTCCCACGCGATGGTTTGGTGCATAAAAAGGCCAACGACCCAACTCAGATCAAATACCAAACCCATTAGCATTTTATTAATGCGGGGCAAGCGCGACCCATAAAGTGCGGTCCCGTCACCCCGACTCGAGGATGTGTGGCAAGGGCCTCTCCTGCCCGTCCACGCCTCAACATAACCTTTTGGATGCCTTACCGGCGCATCCCACCACATCTTACACACGGGTATCCTTGGGGCCGACCCGTCTCAAGACTGTCGGGAACTCAGGTCCACCTCAACCAGGGTGGTACCGCCTGTCCCTCCAGTCCCGTCTTTCACATGTAAACAATGTCAAGTTAAAGTAACTGTCTGTTTATACACCAAGTGGGCATCCGAGGAATCACCCTCGATGGATCCCACTCGAGGTATGTGTATGACAAGAGTCGCTATCGATAAATGGAAAGGAGCAATCACCCTCGATACCCACGACCGATTAGCTACACTACAGAATTAACACCGGGAGTGCTAAGTGAGGTATCACCCTCGGCACTTGATAGTAGCTCTGCAGTGCCATACTTAAGGGGTGTGCGGTGATGTGAGGGGCCTGGCTCGTCGGTCGGTTGACCGAGTCTTCGAGTCTTCGAGTCATCGATGAAGAAGCAGGGGCAACTGCGACTAAGGGGTCACTGGGGTTTCATTGATCAACCTATACTAAGCAGTTGATATGATTGCAGGTATTGTAGCAGTTTATCAAAAGCAGGCTATGCATCAGAATAGGAGCTAACTAATAGAGTTGCAAAATCTAATGCAAGAATAAGAGGGGAGAATGGGCGATATCGGAATGCTCAAGGGGGGGGGGGGGTTGCTTGCCTTGCTGCTCTGCGGCAAAAGGCTGGTCGTCAACGATGTAGTTGTACCCGGCAACAGCGTCGGTCTCGGGGTCTACCGGTAAGAAGAGGGGGGAGAAACAATAAATATAAAGCAAACAATGCTACACAAAGTATGACATGACAATATGCAGTGCTAGGGGTAGTCTAACGCGGTACTACACGTATCAGTTGGAACGGGAGAATATCTGACGATATTTCCCGGGTCTTTGGATTTATTGACAGATGATTTGGAGGGGGGAAAGTTCCATGTTTGCTATGCTAGGAACATGTGACAGACGAACGGATAGCGTTTTCGGATTCGTGGGATTTTTCTAATCAACTTTCATGTATAAAACTTTTTCATCTGAGCTACGGATTATTTTATAACAATTTTTAAAATTTTAATCATTTTCTGAAATTAAAAGATTTAATATTAATTCGAAAAATGCTTTATGACGTCATCATGACGTCATCAGGGCGTCAGCAGTCAACAGCACAGTGCCCAGGTCAAACCTGACCTGTGGGGCCCTGTTGTCAGTGACTCAAACTTAATCCAGGGTTTGAATTTAATCTAAATACATATTAATTAGAAGGGGCCCACCTGTCAGTAGCACATTAGGTTAATTAAACATGTTTAATTAATTTAGCTAAATAGTAAACGGTGGGGGCCACTTGTCAGCGATTGGACCCAGTCCAGTCAGCACGTTGACCCGGTCAACAGGTCAACGGGGCCGCCCTGGCCCACTGGCCAGTGACCCTGGCCGTGGCCCCGACCGGGCTACGTCGGCGGTGGCCGGCGTTCGTCGCCGGAGGAGCTCCGGCGAGCACCAGAGACGGCGAGGGGGCTCGGATTTCGCGCACAGGGCACAAAATCAAACGCCGTTTCGTGCGTTCGCAAGCTGGCGTCGTCGCCGTTCCATTCCAGTCATCGGGACAGTGGCGAGCGCCACATCGACGGCAGCGGCGGCGGCGCTCGGGCATCTACGGCAACGCTAAAACGGCATGCAAACGAGCGGACCAGAGGTGCTACGAGGACCTACGCAACGCGGGGAGTCGAATGGTGGTGATTGCAGGACCAAAAGGTCACCGGAGACGCACCGGCGTCGAGCTCCGGTGGAACCGAGCTTCGGCTCCGGTGAAACTAGCGGCTGCGAGCTCGAATCCGTCGAGGAGGGAGAGGGGAAAAGATCGGGGCCTCACAGTGGCCCTGTAGAGGTGCTAAGCGGGCTCGGAGGAGGCTCGAGGTGGCCAGAATTGTAGCGGCGACCGGCGGCGTCCGAGGAGGAAGAAAGGTGGCGACAGTGCAGCGCTCCTCGGCTCCAATGGCTCGGCACAGTCGACGCAGGAGCTTGCGGTGGTCCTTCCTGGCACAGAGTCGACGCGCGGGAGGCTCGGTGGGCGCGGCTAGCCGACGGCCATGGCGGCGGCAGCGCTCGGGAGAGGAGAGAGCAGGCGAGGGGAGGGGAGTTGTGGCGATAGGGTTTGCGGGAGTGAGAGAGAGGGCGCTGGGGTCGGTCTTATCCTCCACGATAGCAGGGGAGGCTCGATGGCCGCGTGCGCGAGTCGGTCGCCATGGCGCTACCGCGGCCTTCTCCTGTCGCGCCGGAGGTAGGGGAAGGCCGGTGGGGATGGGCTGGGCCGCACTGTGGCGCCACATGGCCCATGAGCACAGGGCCACTCTTCCTTTTCCCTTTTCTTTTTCTGTTTTCATTTCTTTGTTTCTATTTTAATTCCTTTTAGCTAATATTTGCTTTAGCAAAATGTGTAACATGGTCCACAAAATAACATGCATTATTTTGAATGGCCACACCAAGTTTGAGCATTTGTGGGTACTGTTGGAATTAACCATGCAATTTAAAGGGCATTGTAAATGCAAAAGTGGCTCTGTTTTGATGGGGGGGTCCACACCAGTGTGAGGGTGATGTTGTTTTCCTTAACAACATTTATTTTGGATTATTCCATGAGTGTGCAACATTTTTCCTTTCCAGTTTGGAGAATTATTTTATCACAATATAATTCAAAGCCCTTTTTAAGTGGAATTTGAAATGAGATATGATTTCTATTTTGATCATATCCTGTTTAGCAAAAATGATTTGTTGCTGATCATGGTCATCACTGTAGCACTGATCCAGGGGTGTTCAATTATCCATGCGGATGGTGATTACCAAGCTAGGCCAAAAGCCTAAGCTTGTGGGAGTACGTATTTCCACCGACATTACATTCATGTTCACACATTTCATTCCAGTTGTCGGTGTTCACACTTTTTCATTATAATATCAATACTAGATTTGTTTTCTCGCTTTCTTCTTGTGTGTTCGAAAAACTTTGAGAAAATCCAAAAATATTTCGTACTTCTTTTCAGCTTTTCTTTCTAGCTTAATTTAATTGTAGTATCAAAAGAAAACCCAAAAAGATTTCTCGTTTCTCCTTTTGCTTGTTGGGAGGTCTCCCGTGTAAATAATTTTTCTTGTTTTTGTTTTTCCTCTTTAATTTGCTTTCTTCAAGAAAAACCAAAAACTCCAAAAATATTTCAGTGTGTTTCTCTGAAATTATTTTCCCTTTGTTTGAGTCGTACCAAGGAGAAGACCACGATGAAAATGTTCAGTGGCTCTCATATGCACTATTGTTAATCTAACAAAGAGCCCATGTTACCGTGTCTTCTCCTCTTGAATAAAATGTTTGCAGATTCCAGCTTAGTCCACGACACTCTTGCACTATTATTATTTTCTTATCATTCGGTCGTGCAAGTGAAAGGCAATAATGACGATGTTTGATGAATTGACTGTGGCAGAGAAAAGCGGGTATGAACTCAACTTGTTTTTGTTTTTGTAAATATGTTTAACCTAGTATCCTTGATTCAGCATATTATGATCAAACATGTTTGCAATGACCATTAGAGATTATAGTTGTTCATGCCATGCTTAAGTAGCTAGGAGTCGATAATGATTTATCTTGGATGTCAACATGCATTAAAATGGTTGTGATGTGGTATGATGATATGGTATCCTCCTCTGAATGTTTCAAGTGGCTTGACTTGGCACATGTTCATGCATGTAGTTGAATCAAAACCAACATAGTCTTCATGATATTTATGTTCATGGTGTCCATATCCTACTCATGCTAGTAGTCAATGTTTATTATATGTAATGCATGTTCATGACCGTTTTCGCTCTCTAGCTGGCCGCTTCTCAATCTATTTGCTAGCGTTCGCCTGTACTAAGCGGGACTACTGCTTGTGCATCAAAATTCTTAAACCAAAGTTATTCCAGATGAGTCCACTATATCTACCTATATGCGGTATTACCCTGCCGTTCCAAAGTAAATTTGCATGTGCCATCTCTATAAATTCAAATGAACATATGTTTTGTGTGCCTGGGCAGCTCATGGAGCGACAGGGGGGCGGTAAGTATCTTCCATGTTAAGCTGGTTATTCTCATGATGAGTGTTTATTCACTCGTCCTTACACGAGAGGGGCGGTACTAGGGATTCCCAGTCCCGAAATAAAAAATTACAAATAATTAAAAAAAACTCCCCCAGGAATGTTGATGGTTTGGACGGTACCCATGGATGCGGCTAGCCGTGGAGTGTGATTGTTGGTGGAGGGGGATTAAACCTTTACTTTTACTGCTTGGGAACCACCGCTAATTTGTTTAGCATGGAAGATATTGATAACTCTTGGTCGTAACGTTGACAAGAAGGGTGTACCTCCCAAAAATTATATCTATCTCTGTTTTAAGCTTTGAGCTCTGGCACCTCTGCAAATCCATGCTTCCCTCTGCGAAGGGACCATCCATTTACTTTTATGTTGAGTCATCACCTTCTCAAATAAGCACCAGACCTGAGAGCACTATTGTCATCCTCATGCATTGTGTATAGTTGATGTTGGGTGCAGCATGACTAGATCTTTTCTACCATGAATTACAACGTTTAGTCACTCCTTGAACTTTGGAGGTGCTCTTCATTTATGTTTTGCGGTCTCAAAAAGGGCTAGCTAGATACCACTATTGTCATATTGTATCATGATTGCTTTGACAAAGTGTTGGCACTTTAGATATCTTATTATTGCTTGCTATTTGCTTATGTCATTGATATGAGTTAATATAATTTCTAAGAGTTATTGCTGCATGGTTAGTTATAATCTTTGCTGAAAACCCGGGTGCTACTTAAGCATATATATGTAAACAAGAACAAAAGAGTTCGTAAAAGTTTTTCTTTATCACTTTTAGTTTGCCAACTGAATTGCTTGAGGACAAGCAATGGGTTAAGCCTTGGGGAGTTGATACGTCTCCGTCGTATCTACTTTTCCTCACACTTTTGCCCTTGTTTTGGACTCTAATTTGCATGATTTGAATGAAACTAACCCGGACTGACGCTGTTTTCAGCAGAACTACCATGGTGTTGTTTTTGTGCAGAAATAAAAGTTCTCGGAACTGGATGAAACTTTTTGGAGATTTATTTTAGAATAAATAAAAAATACTGGAGCCAAGAACCACTGGAGGGGGGACCTTGGCTGGGCACGATACACCAGGGCGCGCCAGCCCCCCCCCCCCCAGGCACGCCCTGGTGGGTTGTGCCCACCTCGTGGCCCCACTGACCCTAATTCCGACGCTATAAAATCCCATTTTTGGAGAAAAAAATTAGGGAGAAAGTTTCATCGTGTTTTACGATACGGAGCCGCCGCCACCTCCTGTTCTTCATCGGGAGGCCAGATCTGGAGCCCGTTTGGGGATCCGGAGAGGGGAATCTTCGGTCTTCGTCATCATCAACCCTTCTCCATCGCCAATTTCATGATGCTCCCCACCGGGAGTGAGTAATTCCTTCGTAGGCTTGCTGGTCGGTGAGGAGTTGGATGAGATTCATCATGTAATCGAGTTAGTTTTGTTAGGGCTTGATCCCTAGTATCCACTATGTTCTGAGATTGATGTTGCTATGACTTTGCCATGCTTAATGCTTGTCACTAGGGCCCGAGTGCCATGATTTCAGATCTGAACCGTTTATGTTATCACCATTATATCTATGATCTTGATCCGATCTTGCTAGTCATATGCACCTATTACGTGTTCTGATCCGCAAACCCCGGAGTGACAATAGTCAGGATACTTTCCGGTGATGACCGTAGTTTGAGGAGTTCATGTATTCACCGTGTGTTAATGCTTTGTTCCGGTTCTCTATTAAAAGGAGGCCTTAATATCCCTTAGTTTTCTTATGGACACCGCTGCCATGGGAGGGTAGGACAAAAGATGTCGTGCAAGTTCTTTTCCATAAGCACGTATGACTATTTACGGAATACATGCCTACAATACATTTATGAACTAGAGCTAGTTCTGTGTCGCCCTAGGTTATGACTGTTATAGGATGAATATCATCCAACGAGTCCACCGATCCAGTGCCTATGAGTTTTCCACATATTGTTCTAGCTAAGTTACTATTGTTGCTGCTACTGTTCCAACTGCAACAAAACTATTGCTATCACTGCTACCGTTACTATTACTGCTGCTATCGAACTATCATACTACTATGCTACTGATCACTCTGCTGCAGATATTTAATCTCCAGGTGTGGTTGAATTGACAACTCAGCCGCTAATACTCTCAAATATTCTTTGGCTCCCCTTGTGTCGAAAATATAAATTTGGGTTGAATACTCCACCCTCAAAAACTGTTGCGATCCCCTATACTTGTGGGTTATCACCATCTAGGTACTAGATATGGATCCGTAGGTCTGTGGTGAACTACTCACCCATCATCATGAGGGCAGCAAGGTTGATGTAGAGGCCCTTCGTGATCGATCCCCCATCCGGCAGGGTGCCGGAACGGAGCTCCAGAGACTTGCAGCATAAAAAGGGTTTCGGGAGTGCCTCCAGGGTTTTTGCAATATATGAGAATTTATAGGCCAGAGAAAGAGGTCGGAAGAGCCCCAGGGGGGGAACAAGCCATCAGGGCACGCCCCCCAGGGCGCGCCCTGTTGGCTTGTGGGGCCATGGTGCGCCCCCCAGCCTTCTTCCGAATCTCCCAGGTCTTCTTTTGGTCCATAAAAAATCATCAAAAAGTTTCGTGGCAATTGGACTTCATTTGGTACTGTAAACCCGAGAAGTGAAAACACGCAGAAAACAGCAACTGGCACTGGGCACTGGGTCAATAGGTTAGTGCTCAAAAATATTATAAATTGGCAAATTAAGACCCAAAAAGTATCCTAGAATGATAATATATCAGCATGGAACAATAAAAAAATATAGATACGTTGGAGATGTATCACTTGCTCATGAAGACCTCGGGCATTTGAGGAAGCCCATCATCGGAATATACAGGCCAAGTTCTATAATGAAAAATTCCCACTAGCATATGAAAGTGATAAAACAATAGACTCTCTGTATGAAGAACATGGTGCCAGTTTGAGGCACAAGTGTGGAAAAGGAGGTAGTAGCACTGTCCTTTCTCTCTCTTTTTTCAATTTTCTGTTTCTTTCTTTCTTTTCTCTTTTTTTTTCTTTTTCTTTCTTTCTTCCTTTTATTTTTCGTCCGGAGTCTCATCCCGACTTGTGAGGGAATCATTGTCTCCATCATCATTTCCTCACAGAGATAGTGCCCTAATAATGATGATCATCACACTTTTATTTACTTACAACTCAACATGAAAACTATAGTATGACTCTATATGGATGCCTCTGGCAGTGTATGAGGATGTGCAATGATCAAGCGTAACATGTATAAAAATGATGAACAGTGGCTTTGCCACAAATACTATGTCAGCTTATATGATCACGCAAAGCAATATGACAATGAAAGTACTAGTCATATAACGTAACGGTGGAAGTTGCATGGCAATATATCTCGATGTCGGTGTCAAAACCGGCGGATCTCGGGTAGGGGGTCCCGAGCTGTGGGTCTTGGATCGATGGGTAACAGGAGACAAGGGAGACGGTGTTTACCCAGGTTCGGGCCTTCCTATGGAGGTAAAACCCTACGTCCTGCTTTGTTTGTATTGATGATGGTGTATCGAGTACAGAGTTGATCTACCACGAGATCGTATGTAGTGGCCTAAACCCTAAGAGCTATGCTCGTATGATGATATGATCTATGATGATCTGATTGTGCCTAATGACTAGCCTGGCCTCGGCTTATATAACACACCAGAGGCCTAGGATAACAAGAGTCCTAGTCGGCTACGTCGGTGGAGAGGAGTCCTTGTCTTGATTACCAAGTCTTGTGGAATCTTCCTCGTATGCATCATGGGCTGTCTGAACTGGCCCATTAATGAACCGCCCTGGGGGTCCTCGGCCCGACCCACTAGTCGGGAGACGACGTGGTGAGTACCCCCTAGTCCAGGACACCGTCAGTAGCCCCCTGAACCGGTCTTCAAGTTACGGACGCTCCTCGGTTCTTCCGAACAGTTCTTCGTCTTCGGCCGTCGGTCTTGAAAACTGGTTCAATAAATCTTCCCATCACTGATCTTGAGGATCGCCGAGGTGAATCCGAAGAGTTCACAAGTCGGGCATCCGAGGAGCCCCTTTAAGTTATCGGCCTGTATTAATGCCTCATTATTTTTACGCCACAACTCGGGTCCGAAGTGTTTCCCGTGTGGCGGTATCCTCTTGTGTCCGAGCTCCAACGCCGAATTGCATCCGAGGTGTCTTTCTGAGCCCGAGCTCCAACGCTGGTCGACATCCGAGGTGTCATAGGATACCTCGGTCTCTGAATATTTGAAGTAGTTCATCGGAGCTTAAATATCGGGATAGTCTTTTATGGAGCCAACCGTTTGCATTCGAGCTTTATGCCGAACTGCTTCCGAAGTGTCTTCGATCTTGAGCTTTATGCCGGAATGCTTCCGAGATCCAACACTGGACCGCATCCGAGCTCCAACGATGATCAGCGTCTGAGGTGTCACAAACTACCTCGGTCTTTAAAAGATTGAACGAATTCAGCCGAGCTTAATGCCGGAAATGCCCTCTATGGAGCCAGCCACTTGCGCCCGAGCTTTATGCTGGACTGCTTCGGAGGTGGTGCACCACCCCGACCGCGGGCTGATTTTTTGTGGATATTTTCGATTGGTGCAATTTATTCTCTGCTGAGATATATAGCCAGTAGCCCTCAAGGTGCGTGTCGGTCTAAAACCTGAGATGCTCCTGAAGGAAAAAATAATAATCAAAATAAAACCACTAATCCCAGTAGCCCCTGAGACTTAGGTCGATTTGCAAAATTGGCCTGAGGATCAAGTTCTTGCTTGGCGGCATTCGTTAGGGATGTAAACGCGGTACGCAGTAGTTTCCGAGACTCAGGTTGGGTGCGGCCGACCAACCTAAGGATCGAATTTCCTCAGAAACTGTATTGCACTTTGAATTTGCTGCATTGAATATGCAATGCAGTAGCCCCCGAGCCTTAATTTGGGCACGGGTGGTCGAATTAAGGATCGATATTTGTTTGACACAAACTTGTTGGAAATATGCCCTAGAGGCAATAATAAATTGGTTATTATTATATTTCCTTGTTCATGATAATCGTTTATTATCCATGCTATAATTGTATTGATTGGAAACTCAAATACATGTGTGGGTACATAGACAACACTGTGTCCCTAGTAAGCCTCTAGTTGACTAACTCGTTGATCAAAGATGGTTAAGGTTTCCTAGCCATTGACATGAGATGTCATTTGATAACGGGATCACATCATTAGGAGAATGATGTGATGGACAAGACCCAAACTATAAACGTAGCATATGATCGTGTCAGTTTATTGCTATTGTTTTCTGCATGTCAAGTATCTGTTCCTATGACCATGAGATCATGCAACTCCCTGACATCGGAGGAGTACCTTGTGTGTATCAAACGTCGCAACGTAACTGGGTGACTATAAAGGTGCTCTACAGGTATCTCCGAGGGTGTCTGTTGGGTTGGCATGGATCAAGACTGGGATTTGTTACTCCGTGTGACGGAGAGGTATCTCAGGGCCCACTCGGTAATACAACATCACAATGCGCCTTGCAAGCAATGTGACTAAACTGTTAGCCACGAGATCTTGTATTACGTAACGATTAAAGAGACTTGCCGGTAACGAGATTGAACTAGGTATAGAGATACCGACGATCGAATCTCGGGCAAGTAACATACCGAAGAACAAAGGGAACAGTATACGGGATTAACTGAATCCTTGACATAGAGGTTCGACCGATAAAGATCTACGTAGAATATGTAGGAGCCAATATGGGCATCCAGGTCCCGCTATTGGTTATTGATCGTAGAGGTGTCTCGGTCATGTCTACATAGTTCTCGAACCCGCAGGGTCTACACACTTAACGTTTGGTGACGATTAGTATAGTTGAGTTATTTTGTTGGTGACCGAAGGTTGTTCGGAGTCCCGGATAAGATCCCGGACATGACGAGGATCTCCGGAAGAGTCCGGAGGTAAAGATTTATATATGGAATAATAGTGTTTGGTCTCCGGAAGGGTTCCGGAATTCACCGAAAGGGGTTCCGGATGTTTCCCGAAATGTTCGGGTATGAGAACACTTTATTTGGGCCAAGGGGTAAAGCCCACGAGGCTTAGGCAAGGTGCAAAAGGAAGTTTTGCTGGCGTCTGGGGTGGTACTACCGCTTATCGTAAGCGGTACT
Organism: Elymus sibiricus; assembly: GCA_039707655.1. Lineage (NCBI taxonomy): Eukaryota > Viridiplantae > Streptophyta > Magnoliopsida > Poales > Poaceae > Elymus > Elymus sibiricus. The sequence goes on along the minus strand of CM077667.1, from coordinate 146,767,732 downwards.
ACCGCTACAGGCGGTACTACCGCTTATCGTAAGCGGTACTACCGCTACAGGCGGTACTACCGCTTATCATAAGCAGTACTACCGCTTGTACGCGATACTGCTGGAATCCGAGTTGGACTCTTTCTGTGCGGGCCAAACCGACCTTGTGCGGGCAAAACCGACCTTGTGGAGGTTTTCTCTCCAAGTTTAGACCCCAGGGCTCAACATATAAATAGAGGGGCAGGGCTAGCACACGGGACACATCAAGATTTCCCAAGCCGTGTGTCGGCAACCCTAACCCTCTAGTTCTCCCGTCATAATCTCCGTAGTGCTTGGCGAAGCCCTGCAGAGATTGTTCCTCATCACCATCACCACGCCGTCGTGCTGCCGGAACTCATCTACTACTTCACCATCGCTTGCTGGATCGAGGAGGTGAAGGCGTCATCAAGCCGTACGTGTGTTGAACGCGGAGGTGCCGTCCGTTCGGCACTAGTTCATGATCGGATCGAGGGACGACTTGCGATTTGGATCGCGGAGACGTTCGACTACATCAACCGCGTTTCTTAACGCTTCCGCTTAGCGATCTACAAGGGTATATAGATTCAATCTCCCTCTCGTAGATGCTCATCACCATGGATAGATCTTGTGTGTGCGTAGGAAAATTTTTGTTTCCCATGCAACGTTCCCCAACAGTGGCATCTGAGCTAGGTCTATGCGTAGATGAGATCTCGAGTAGAACACAAACGAGTTGTGGGCGTGGGTGTATACATATTGCTTGCCGTTACTAGTTGATACTTGATTCGGCGGTATTGTGAGATGAAGCGGCCCGGACCAACATTACTCGTACGCTTATGAGAGACCGGTTCCTTCAACTGACATGTAACTTCGTTGCATAAAGATGGCTAGCGGGTGTCTGTCTCTCTCACTTTAGTTGAATCGATTTCAATGAAGAGGGTTCTTTTAGAAGATCAAAAAGCAATCACTACACCACGTTGTGGTTTTGCGTAGGTAAGAACGGTTCTTGCAAACCCATAGCAGCCACGTAAAATATGCAACAACAATTAGAGGACGTCTAACTTGTTTTTGCAGGGTATGTTGTGATGTGATATGGCCAATTACATGATGAGATATATGTGATGTATGAGATGATCATGTGTTGTATAGAATATCACGACTTGCATGTCGATGAGTACGGCAACTGGCAGGAGCCATAGAGTTGTCTTTAATTATTTTCGCCATTTTGCTTTACTTTATCGCTATGAGTTAGCAATAGTCATGGAAGCAACAGTCGGCGCGACAACCTCATGGTGACACGTTGATGGAGATCAAGATGATGGAGATCATGGTGTCATGCCAGTGACGATGGAGATCATGCCGGTGCTTTGGAGATGGAGATCAAAAGCACAAGTTCAGGGCCATATCATGTCACTTATGATTTGCATGTGATGTTAATCCTTTTATGCATCTTATTTTGCTTAGGACGACGGTAGCATTATAAGGTGATCCCTCACTTAAATTTCAAGATAAAATTGTGTTCTCCCCGAGTGTGCACCATTGCGAAAGTTCGTCGTTTCGAGACACCACGTGATGATCGGGTGTGATAGACTCTACGTTCTCCTACAACGGGTGCAAGCCAGTGTTGCACGTGTGGAACACTCCGGTTAAACTTGACGAGCCTAGCATGTACAGACATGGCCTCGGAACACAAGAGACCGAAAGGTCGAACATGAGTCATATAGTAGATATGATCAACATGAAGATGTTCACCATTGAAACCACCTCAACTCACGTGATGATCGGACTTGAGTTGGTGGATTTGGATCATGTTACACTCGAATGACCGGAGGGATGTCAATTTGAGTGGGAGTTTTTTAAGTAATATGATTAACTAAACTCATTATCTAGAACAATAGTCTAAGTTGTCTTTGCTATATTTATGTTGTAGATCATGGCTCGCGCAGTAGCACCCCTGAATTTTAATGCGTTCCTAGAGAAAGCTAAGTTGAAAGATGATGGAAGTAACTTTGTGGACTGGGCCCGTAATCTAAGGATTATCCTTACGGCTTCCCAGAAGGCTTATGTCCTTGATGCACCGCTTGGTGATCCACCCGCTCCAGTTGAGTCTCTAGACGTTGTGAATGCCTGGCAGGCTCGTTCTGAAGATTACTCAATAGTTCAATGTGCAATATTGTATGGCTTAGAACCGAGACTTCAAAGACGTTTTGAACGTCATGGAGCATATGAGATGTTCCAGGAGTTGAAGTTTATCTTTCATAAGAATGCCCGGATCGAGAGATATGAGATCTCCGATAAGTTCTATGCTTGCAAGATGGAGGAGAACGGGTCTATCAGTGATCACGTACTCAGAATGTCTGGGTACTCCACCCGTCTGGCTGAATTGGGGATGCCCCTTCCGCCAGAGGCTATCACTGACAGAGTTCTTCAATCATTGCCACCTAGCTACAAGAGCTTCGTGTTGAACTATAACATGCACGGGATGAACAAGTCAGTCGCCGAGCTGTTTGCGATGCTGAAAGCCGCTGAGTCTGAAATTCAGAAGGAGCATCAAGTGTTGATGGTCAATAAAACCACTAGTTTCAAGAAAAATGGCAAGGGTAAGAAGGGTAACTCCAAGAAGAGTGGCAAAGCAGTTGCTCCTCTCGTGAAGAAACCCAAGGCTGGACCCAAACCAGAAACTGTGTGCTTTCATTGCAAGGGAACTGCCCCAAGTATTTGGCTGACAAGAAGGCGGCCAACAACAAACAAGGTATATATGATATACATGTTATTGATGTGTACCTTACCAACTCTCGTTGTAGTGCCTGGGTATTTGATACCGGTGCGGTTGCTCATATTTGCAACTCAAAACAGGAACTACGGAATAGACGGAGGCTGGCAAAGGACGAAGTGACGATGCGCGTGGGAAATGGTTCCAAGGTTGATGTGATCGCCGTCGGCACGCTCGCTCTTCGTTTACCATCGGGATTAGTGATGAACCTGAATAATTGTTATTTAGTGCCTGCGTTAAGCATGAACATTATATCTGGATCTTGTTTATTGTGAGATGGTTACTCATTTAAATCAGAGAATAATGGTTGTTCTATTTATATGAGTAATATCTTTTATGGTCATGCACCCGATGTGAGGGGTTTATTCTTATTGAATCTCGATAGTAATGATACACATGTTCATAACATTGATGCCAAAAGATGTAGAATTGATAATGATAATACCACTTTCTTGTGGCACTGCCGTTTAGGTCATATTGGCGTAAAACGCATGAGGAAGCTCCATGCTGATGGACTTTTGGAGTCACTTGATTTTGAATCACTTGACACATGTGAGCCATGCCTCATGGGCAAGATGACTAAAACGCCGTTCTTTGGAACAATGGAACGGGCAAGTGATTTATTAGAAATCATACATACTGATGTGTGCAGTCCGATGAGTATTGAGGCGCGCGGTGGTTATCGTTACTTTCTCACCTTCACTGATGACTTAAGTAGATATGGGTATATTTACTTAATGAAACACAAGTCTGAAACATTTGAAAAGTTCAAACAATTTCAGAGTGAAGTTGAGAATCATCGTAACAAGAAGATTAAATTCCTACGATCTGATCGAGGAGGAGAATATCTGAGTTATGAGTTTGGCAGTCACTTAAGACAATGTGGAATTGTTTCACAATTGACACCGCCTGGAACAACACAGTGTAATGGTGTGTCCGAACGTCGTAATCGAACCTCATTGGATATGGTGCGATCTATGATGTCTCTTGCCGATTTGCCACTATCGTTTTGGGGTTATGCATTAGAGACAGCTGCATTCACTTTAAATAGGGCACCATCGAAATCCGTTGAGACGACGCCATATGATCTTTGTATTGGCAAGAAGCCAAAGCTGTCGTTTCTTAAAGTTTGGGGATGTGATGCTTATGTCAAAAAGCTTCTGCGTGAAAAGCTGGAACCCAAAGCGGAGAAATGCGTCTTCATAGGATACCCAAAAGAGACAGTTGGGTATACCTTCTACCTCAGATCCGAAGGCAAAGTGTTTGTCGCTAAAAACGGAACATTTCTTGAGAAAGAGTTTCTCTCGAAAGAATTGAGTGGGAGGAAGATAGAACTTGATGAGGTTGTTGAACCTTTACGTCAACCTGAAAGTAGCGCAGCGCAGAAAGATGTTTCTGTAGAGCCTACATCAGCTGAAGAGGAAGTTAATGATGATGATCATGAAGCTTTGGATCAAGTTGCTATCGAACCTCGTAGGTCGACAAGGACGCGTACTGCTCCTGAGTGGTACGGCAACCCTGTCTTAGAGGTCATGTTGTTGGACAACGATGAACCTACGAGCTATGGAGAAGCGATGATGGGCCCGGATTCCAAGAAGTGGTTAGAGGCCATGAAATCCGAGATGGGATCCATGTATGAAAACAAAGTGTGGACTTTGGAAGTATTACCTGAAGGGCGTAAGGCCATTCAGAACAAATGGATCTTTAAGAGGAAGACGGACGCGGACGGTAATGTCACCGTCTATAAAGCTCGACTTGTGGCAAAGGGTTTTTCACAAGTTCAAGGAGTTGACTACGATGAGACCTTCTCACCCGTAGCGATGCTTAAGTCCGTCAGAATAATGTTAGCAATAGCTGCCTTTTTCGATTATGAAATTTGGCAGATGGATGTCAAAACAGCGTTCCTTAACGGTTTCCTTAAGGAAGAGTTGTATATGATGCAACCAGAAGGTTTTGTCGATCCAGATAATGCTGACAAAGTTTGCAAACTCCAGTGATCCATTTATGGACTGGTGCAAGCATCTCGTAGTTGGAATCTTCGCTTTGATGAGGTGATCAAAGCGTTCGAGTTTATACAAGTTTACGGAGAAGCTTGTATTTACATGAAAAGTGAGTGGGAGCTCTATAGCGTTTCTAATATTATATGTGGATGACATATTACTGATTGGAAATAATATAGAAATGTTGGAAAGCGTGAAGGAATATTTGAACAAGAGTTTTTCAATGAAGGACCTAGGAGAAGCTGCTTTCATATTAGGCATCAAGATCTATAGAGATAGATCAAGACGTTTAATAGAACTTTCACAAAGCACATACCTTGACAAGATTTTGAAGAAGTTCAAAATGGATCAGTCCAAGAAGGGGTTCTTGCCTGTTTTGCAAGGTGTGAAGTTGAGTAAGACTCAATGCCCAGTGACTGCAGAAGATAGAGAAAAGATGAGTGTCATCCCCTATGCTTCAGCCATAGGCTCTATCATGTATGCAATGCTGTGCACAAGACCCGATGTCAGCCTTGCCATAAGTATGGTCGGGAGGTTTCAAAGTGATCCAGGAATGGAACACTGGACGGCGGTCAAGAATATCCTGAAGTACCTGAAAAGGACTAAGGACATGTTTCTCGTTTATGGAGGTGATCAAGAGCTCGTCGTAAAAGGTTACGTCGATGCAAGCTTTGACACTGATCCGGATGACTCTAAGTCGCAGACCGGATACGTATTTATTCTTAATGGGGGTGCGGTTAGCTGGTGCAGTTCCAAGCAAAGCGTGGTAGCTGATTCTACATGCGAAGCGGAGTACATCGCTCCCTCGGAGGCGGCGAAGGAAGGTGTCTGGATGAAGGAGTTCATGACAGATCTTGGAGTAGTGCCTAGTGCGCTTAACCCAATGACTCTGTTTTGTGATAATACTGGTGCCATTGCTCTAGCCAAGGAACCAAGATTTCACAAGAGGACCAGACACATAAAGCAACGTTTCAATTCCATCCGAGATTACATCATGGAGGACGACATAAATATTTGCAAAGTACACACGGATCTGAATATTGCAGATCCGATGACTCAACCTCTTCCAAGGGCTAAACATGAACAACACCAGAACTGCATGGGTGTTCGATTCATTACAATGTAAATCACATAGTGATGTGAACTAGATTATTGACTCTAGTGCAAGTGGGAGACTGTTGGAAATATGCCCTAGAGGCAATAATAAATTGGTTATTATTATATTTCCTTGTTCATGATAATCGTTTATTATCCATGCTATAATTGTATTGATTGGAAACTCAAATACATGTGTGGGTACATAGACAACACTGTGTCCCTAGTAAGCCTCTAGTTGACTAGCTCGTTGATCAAAGATGGTTAAGGTTTCCTAGCCATTGACATGAGATGTCATTTGATAACGGGATCACATCATTAGGAGAATGATGTGATGGACAAGACCCAAACTATAAACGTAGCATATGATCGTGTCAGTTTATTGCTATTGTTTTCTGCATGTCAAGTATCTGTTCCTATGACCATGAGATCATGCAACTCCTTGACATCGGAGGAGTACCTTGTGTGTATCAAACGTCGCAACGTAACTGGGTGACTATAAAGGTGCTCTACAGGTATCTCCGAGGGTGTCTGTTGGGTTGGCATGGATCAAGACTGGGATTTGTTACTCCGTGTGACGGAGAGGTATCTCAGGGCCCACTCGGTAATACAACATCACAATGAGCCTTGCAAGCAATGTGACTAAAGTGTAAGCCACGAGATCTTGTATTACGGAATGAGTAAAGAGACTTGCCGGTAACGAGATTGAACTAGGTATAGAGATACCGACGATCGAATCTCGGGCAAGTAACATACCGAAGAACAAAGGGAACAGTATACGGGATTAACAGAATACTTGACATAGAGGTTCGACCGACAAAGATCATCGTAGAATATGTAGGAGCCAATATGGGCATCCAGGTCCCGCTATTGGTTATTGATCGTAGAGGTGTCTCGGTCATGTCTACATAGTTCTCGAACCCGCAGGGTCTACACACTTAACGTTTGGTGACGATTAATATAGTTGAGTTATTTTGTTGGTGACCGAACGTTTTTCGGAGTCCCGGATAAGATCCCGGACATGACGAGGATCTCCGGAAGAGTCCGGAGGTAAAGATTGATATATGGGATAATAGTGTTTGGTCTCCGGAAGGGTTCCGGAATTCACCGGAAGGGATTCCGGATGTTTCCCGAAATGTTCGGGTACGAGAACACTTTATTTGGGCCAAGGGGTAAAGCCAACGAGGCTTAGGCAAGGTGCAAAAGGAAGTTTTGCTAGCGTCTGGGGTGGTACTACCGCTTATCGTAAGCGGTACTACCGCTACAGGCGGTACTACCGCTTATCGTAAGCGGTACTACCGCTACAGGCGGTACTACCGCTTATCGTAAGCGGTACTACCGCTTGTACGCGATACTGCTGGAATCCGAGTTGGACTCTTTCTGTGTGGGCCAAACCGACCTTGTGCGGGCAAAACCGACCTTGTGGAGGTTTTCTCTCCAAGTTTAGACCCCAGGGCTCAACTTATAAATAAAGGGGCAGGGCTAGCACACGGGACACATCAAGATTTCCCAAGCCGTGTGTCGGCAACCCTAACCCTCTAGTTCTCCCATCATAATCTCCATAGTGCTTGGCGAAGCCCTGCAGAGATTGTTCCTCACCACCATCACCACGCCGTCGTGCTGCCGGAACTCATCTACTACTTCACCATCGCTTGCTGGATCGAGGAGGTGAAGGCGTCATCAAGCCGTACGTGTGTTGAACGCGGAGGTGCCGTCCGTTCGGCACTAGTTCGTGATCGGATCGAGGGACGACTTGCGATTTGGATCGCGGAGACGTTCGACTACATCAACCGCATTTCTTAACACTTCCGCTTAGCGATCTACAAGGGTATGTAGATTCACTCTCCCTCTCGTAGATGCTCATCACCATGGATAGATCTTGTGTGTGCGTAGGAAATTTTTTGTTTCCCATGCAACGTTCCCCAACAGTGGCATCTGAGCTAGGTCTATGCGTAGATGAGATCTCGAGTAGAACACAAACGAGTTGTGGGCGTGGGTGTATACATATTGCTTGCCGTTACTAGTTGATACTTGATTCGGCGGTATTGTGAGATGAAGCGGCCCGGACCAACATTACTCGTACGCTTATGAGAGACCGGTTCCTTCAACTGACATGTAACTTCGTTGCATAAAGATGGCTAGCGGGTGTCTGTCTCTCTCACTTTAGTTGAATCGATTTCAATGAAGAGGGTTCTTTTAGAAGATCAAAAAGCAATCACTACACCACGTTGTGGTTTTGCGTAGGTAAGAACGGTTCTTGCAAACCCGTAGCAGCCACGTAAAATATGCAACAACAATTAGAGGACGTCTAACTTGTTTTTGCAGGGTATGTTGTGATGTGATATGGCCAATTACATGATGAGATATATGTGATGTATGAGATGATCATGTGTTGTATAGAATATCACGACTTGCATGTCGATGAGTACGGCAACTGGCAGGAGCCATAGAGTTGTCTTTAATTATTTTCGCCATTTTGCTTTACTTTATCGCTATGAGTTAGCAATAGTCATGGAAGCAACAGTCGGCGCGACAACCTCATGGCGACACGTTGATGGAGATCAAGATGATGGAGATCATGGTGTCATACCGGTGACGATGGAGATCATGCCGGTGCTTTGGAGATGGAGATCAAAAGCACAAGTTCATGGCCATATCATGTCACTTATGATTTGCATGTGATGTTAATCCTTTTATGCATCTTATTTTGCTTAGGACGACGGTAGCATTATAAGGTGATCCCTCACTTAAATTTCAAGATAAAATTGTGTTCTCCCCGAGTGTGCACCGTTGCGAAAGTTCGTTGTTTCGAGACACCACGTGATGATCGGGTGTGATAGACTCTACGTTCACATACAACGGGTGCAAGCCAGTGTTGCACGTGCGGAACACTCGGGTTAAACTTGACGAGCCTAGCATGTACAGACATGGCCTCGGAACACAAGAGACCGAAAGGTCAAACATGAGTCATATAGTAGATATGATCAACATGAAGATGTTCACCATTGAAACCACCTCAACTCACGTGATGATCGGACTTGAGTTGGTGGATTTGGATCATGTTACACTCGAATGACCGGAGGGATGTCAATTTGAGTGGGAGTTTTTTAAGTAATATGATTAACTAAACTCATTATCTAGAACAATAGTCTAAGTTGTCTTTGCTATATTTATGTTGTAGATCATGGCTCGCGCAGTAGCACCCCTGAATTTTAATGCGTTCCTAGAGAAAGCTAAGTTGAAAGATGATGGAAGTAACTTTGTGGACTGGGCCCGTAATCTAAGGATTATCCTTACGGCTTCCCAGAAGGCTTATGTCCTTGATGCACCGCTTGGTGATCCACCCGCTCCAGTTGAGTCTCTAGACGTTGTGAATGCCTGGCAGGCTCGTTCTGAAGATTACTCAATAGTTCAATGTGCAATATTGTATGGCTTAGAACCGAGACTTCAAAGACGTTTTGAACGTCATGGAGCATATGAGATGTTCCAGGAGTTGAAGTTTATCTTTCATAAGAATGCCCGGATCGAGAGATATGAGATCTCCGATAAGTTCTATGCTTGCAAGATGGAGGAGAACGGGTCTATCAGTGATCACGTACTCAGAATGTCTGGGTACTCCACCCGTCTGGCTGAATTGGGGATGCCCCTTCCGCCAGAGGCTATCACTGACAGAGTTCTTCAATCATTGCCACCTAGCTACAAGAGCTTCGTGTTGAACTATAACATGCACGGGATGAACAAGTCAGTCGCCGAGCTGTTTGCGATGCTGAAAGCCGCTGAGTCTGAAATTCAGAAGGAGCATCAAGTGTTGATGGTCAATAAAACCACTAGTTTCAAGAAAAATGGCAAGGGTAAGAAGGGTAACTCCAAGAAGAGTGGCAAAGCAGTTGCTCCTCTCGTGAAGAAACCCAAGGCTGGACCCAAACCAGAAACTGTGTGCTTTCATTGCAAGGGAACTGCCCCAAGTATTTGGCTGACAAGAAGGCGGCCAACAACAAACAAGGTATATATGATATACATGTTATTGATGTGTACCTTACCAACTCTCGTTGTAGTGCCTGGGTATTTGATACCGGTGCGGTTGCTCATATTTGCAACTCAAAACAGGAACTACGGAATAGACGGAGGCTGGCAAAGGACGAAGTGACGATGCGCGTGGGAAATGGTTCCAAGGTTGATGTGATCGCCGTCGGCACGCTCGCTCTTCGATTACCATCGGGATTAGTGATGAACCTGAATAATTGTTATTTAGTGCCTGCGTTAAGCATGAACATTATATCTGGATCTTGTTTATTGTGAGATGGTTACTCATTTAAATCAGAGAATAATGGTTGTTCTATTTATATGAGTAATATCTTTTATGGTCATGCACCCGATGTGAGGGGTTTATTCTTATTGAATCTCGATAGTAATGATACACATGTTCATAACATTGATGCCAAAAGATGTAGAATTGATAATGATAATACCACTTTCTTGTGGCACTGCCGTTTAGGTCATATTGGCGTAAAACGCATGAGGAAGCTCCATGCTGATGGACTTTTGGAGTCACTTGATTTTGAATCACTTGACACATGTGAGCCATGCCTCATGGGCAAGATGACTAAAACGCCGTTCTTTGGAACAATGGAACGGGCAAGTGATTTATTAGAAATCATACATACTGATGTGTGCGGTCCGATGAGTATTGAGGCGCGCGGTGGTTATCGTTACTTTCTCACCTTCACTGATGACTTAAGTAGATATGGGTATATTTACTTAATGAAACACAAGTCTGAAACATTTGAAAAGTTCAAACAATTTCAGAGTGAAGTTGAGAATCATCGTAACAAGAAGATTAAATTCCTACGATCTGATCGAGGAGGAGAATATCTGAGTTATGAGTTTGGCAGTCACTTAAGACAATGTGGAATTGTTTCACAATTGACACCGCCTGGAACAACACAGTGTAATGGTGTGTCCGAACGTCGTAATCGAACCTCATTGGATATGGTGCGATCTATGATGTCTCTTGCCGATTTGCCACTATCGTTTTGGGGTTATGCATTAGAGACAGCTGCATTCACTTTAAATAGGGCACCATCGAAATCCGTTGAGACGACGCCATATGATCTTTGTATTGGCAAGAAGCCAAAGCTGTCGTTTCTTAAAGTTTGGGGATGTGATGCTTATGTCAAAAAGCTTCTGCGTGAAAAGCTGGAACCCAAAGCGGAGAAATGCGTCTTCATAGGATACCCAAAAGAGACAGTTGGGTATACCTTCTACCTCAAATCCGAAGGCAAAGTGTTTGTCGCTAAAAACGGAACATTTCTTGAGAAAGAGTTTCTCTCGAAAGAATTGAGTGGGAGGAAGATAGAACTTGATGAGGTTGTTGAACCTTTACGTCAACCTGAAAGTAGCGCAGCGCAGAAAGATGTTTCTGTAGAGCCTACATCAGCTGAAGAGGAAGTTAATGATGATGATCATGAAGCTTTGGATCAAGTTGCTATCGAACCTCGTAGGTTGACAAGGACGCGTACTGCTCCTGAGTGGTACGGCAACCCTGTCTTAGAGGTCATGTTGTTGGACAACGATGAACCTACGAGCTATGGAGAAGCGATGATGGGCCCGGATTCCAAGAAGTGGTTAGAGGCCATGAAATCCGAGATGGGATCCATGTATGAAAACAAAGTGTGGACTTTGGAAGTATTACCTGAAGGGCGTAAGGCCATTCAGAACAAATGGATCTTTAAGAGGAAGACGGACGCGGACGGTAATGTCACCGTCTATAAAGCTCGACTTGTGGCAAAGGGTTTTTCACAAGTTCAAGGAGTTGACTACGATGAGACCTTCTCACCCGTAGCGATGCTTAAGTCCGTCAGAATAATGTTAGCAATAGCTGCCTTTTTCGATTATGAAATTTGGCAGATGGATGTCAAAACAGCGTTCCTTAACGGTTTCCTTAAGGAAGAGTTGTATATGATGCAACCAGAAGGTTTTGTCGATCCAGATAATGCTGACAAAGTTTGCAAACTCCAGCGATCCATTTATGGACTGGTGCAAGCATCTCGTAGTTGGAATCTTCGCTTTGATGAGGTGATCAAAGCGTTCGAGTTTATACAAGTTTACGGAGAAGCTTGTATTTACATGAAAAGTGAGTGGGAGCTCTATAGCGTTTCTAATATTATATGTGGATGACATATTACTGATTGGAAATAATATAGAAATGTTGGAAAGCGTGAAGGAATATTTGAACAAGAGTTTTTCAATGAAGGACCTAGGAGAAGCTGCTTTCATATTAGGCATCAAGATCTATAGAGATAGATCAAGACGTTTAATAGAACTTTCACAAAGCACATACCTTGACAAGATTTTGAAGAAGTTCAAAATGGATCAGTCCAAGAAGGGGTTCTTGCCTGTTTTGCAAGGTGTGAAGTTGAGTAAGACTCAATGCCCAGTGACTGCAGAAGATAGAGAAAAGATGAGTGTCATCCCCTATGCTTCAGCCATAGGCTCTATCATGTATGCAATGCTGTGCACAAGACCCGATGTCAGCCTTGCCATAAGTATGGTCGGGAGGTTTCAAAGTGATCCAGGAATGGAACACTGGACGGCGGTCAAGAATATCCTGAAGTACCTGAAAAGGACTAAGGACATGTTTCTCGTTTATGGAGGTGATCAAGAGCTCGTCGTAAAAGGTTACGTCGATGCAAGCTTTGACACTGATCCGGATGACTCTAAGTCGCAGACCGGATACGTATTTATTCTTAATGGGGGTGCGGTTAGCTGGTGCAGTTCCAAGCAAAGCGTGGTAGCTGATTCTACATGCGAAGCGGAGTACATCGCTCCCTCGGAGGCGGCGAAGGAAGGTGTCTGGATGAAGGAGTTCATGACAGATCTTGGAGTAGTGCCTAGTGCGCTTAACCCAATGACTCTGTTTTGTGATAATACTGGTGCCATTGCTCTAGCCAAGGAACCAAGATTTCACAAGAGGACCAGACACATAAAGCAACGTTTCAATTCCATCCGAGATTACATCATGGAGGACGACATAAATATTTGCAAAGTACACACGGATCTGAATATTGCAGATCCGATGACTCAACCTCTTCCAAGGGCTAAACATGAACAACACCAGAACTGCATGGGTGTTCGATTCATTACAATGTAAATCACATAGTGATGTGAACTAGATTATTGACTCTAGTGCAAGTGGGAGACTGTTGGAAATATGCCCTAGAGGCAATAATAAATTGGTTATTATTATATTTCCTTGTTCATGATAATCGTTTATTATCCATGCTATAATTGTATTGATTGGAAACTCAAATACATGTGTGGGTACATAGACAACACTGTGTCCCTAGTAAGCCTCTAGTTGACTAGCTCGTTGATCAAAGATGGTTAAGGTTTCCTAGCCATTGACATGAGATGTCATTTGATAACGGGATCACATCATTAGGAGAATGATGTGATGGACAAGACCCAAACTATAAACGTAGCATATGATCGTGTCAGTTTATTGCTATTGTTTTCTGCATGTCAAGTATCTGTTCCTATGACCATGAGATCATGCAACTCCTTGACATCGGAGGAGTACCTTGTGTGTATCAAACGTCGCAACGTAACTGGGTGACTATAAAGGTGCTCTACAGGTATCTCCGAGGGTGTCTGTTGGGTTGGCATGGATCAAGACTGGGATTTGTTACTCCGTGTGACGGAGAGGTATCTCAGGGCCCACTCGGTAATACAACATCACAATGAGCCTTGCAAGCAATGTGACTAAAGTGTAAGCCACGAGATCTTGTATTACGGAATGAGTAAAGAGACTTGCCGGTAACGAGATTGAACTAGGTATAGAGATACCGACGATCGAATCTCGGGCAAGTAACATACCGAAGAACAAAGGGAACAGTATACGGGATTAACAGAATACTTGACATAGAGGTTCGACCGATAAAGATCATCGTAGAATATGTAGGAGCCAATATGGGCATCCAGGTCCCGCTATTGGTTATTGATCGTAGAGGTGTCTCGGTCATGTCTACATAGTTCTCGAACCCGCAGGGTCTACACACTTAACGTTTGGTGACGATTAATATAGTTGAGTTATTTTGTTGGTGACCGAACGTTTTTCGGAGTCCCGGATAAGATCCCGGACATGACGAGGATCTCCGGAAGAGTCCGGAGGTAAAGATTGATATATGGGATAATAGTGTTTGGTCTCCGGAAGGGATTCCGGATGTTTCCCGAAATGTTCGGGTACGAGAACACTTTATTTGGGCCAAGGGGTAAAGCCAACGAGGCTTAGGCAAGGTGCAAAAGGAAGTTTTGCTAGCGTCTGGGGTGGTACTACCGCTTATCGTAAGCGGTACTACCGCTACAGGCGGTACTACCGCTTATCGTAAGCGGTACTACCGCTACAGGCGGTACTACCGCTTATCGTAAGCGGTACTACCGCTTGTACGCGATACTGCTGGAATCCGAGTTGGACTCTTTCTTTGTGGGCCAAACCGACCTTGTGCGGGCAAAACCGACCTTGTGGAGGTTTTCTCTCCAAGTTTAGACCCCAGGGCTCAACTTATAAATAAAGGGGCAGGGCTAGCACACGGGACACATCAAGATTTCCCAAGCCGTGTGTCGGCAACCCTAACCCTCTAGTTCTCCCATCATAATCTCCGTAGTGCTTGGCGAAGCCCTGCAGAGATTGTTCCTCACCACCATCACCACGCCGTCGTGCTGCCGGAACTCATCTACTACTTCACCATCGCTTGCTGGATCGAGGAGGTGAAGGCGTCATCAAGCCGTACGTGTGTTGAACGCGGAGGTGCCGTCCGTTCGGCACTAGTTCGTGATCGGATCGAGGGACGACTTGCGATTTGGATCGCGGAGACGTTCGACTACATCAACCGCATTTCTTAACACTTCCGCTTAGCGATCTACAAGGGTATGTAGATTCACTCTCCCTCTCGTAGATGCTCATCACCATGGATAGATCTTGTGTGTGCGTAGGAAATTTTTTGTTTCCCATGCAACGTTCCCCAACAGTGGCATCTGAGCTAGGTCTATGCGTAGATGAGATCTCGAGTAGAACACAAACGAGTTGTGGGCGTGGGTGTATACATATTGCTTGCCGTTACTAGTTGATACTTGATTCGGCGGTATTGTGAGATGAAGCGGCCCGGACCAACATTACTCGTACGCTTATGAGAGACCGGTTCCTTCAACTGACATGTAACTTCGTTGCATAAAGATGGCTAGCGGGTGTCTGTCTCTCTCACTTTAGTTGAATCGATTTCAATGAAGAGGGTTCTTTTAGAAGATCAAAAAGCAATCACTACACCACGTTGTGGTTTTGCGTAGGTAAGAACGGTTCTTGCAAACCCGTAGCAGCCACGTAAAATATGCAACAACAATTAGAGGACGTCTAACTTGTTTTTGCAGGGTATGTTGTGATGTGATATGGCCAATTACATGATGAGATATATGTGATGTATGAGATGATCATGTGTTGTATAGAATATCACGACTTGCATGTCGATGAGTACGGCAACTGGCAGGAGCCATAGAGTTGTCTTTAATTATTTTCGCCATTTTGCTTTACTTTATCGCTATGAGTTAGCAATAGTCGTGGAAGCAACAGTCGGCGCGACAACCTCATGGCGACACGTTGATGGAGATCAAGATGATGGAGATCATGGTGTCATACCGGTGACGATGGAGATCATGCCGGTGCTTTGGAGATGGAGATCAAAAGCACAAGTTCATGGCCATATCATGTCACTTATGATTTGCATGTGATGTTAATCCTTTTATGCATCTTATTTTGCTTAGGACGACGGTAGCATTATAAGGTGATCCCTCACTTAAATTTCAAGATAAAATTGTGTTCTCCCCGAGTGTGCACCGTTGCGAAAGTTCGTTGTTTCGAGACACCACGTGATGATCGGGTGTGATAGACTCTACGTTCACATACAACGGGTGCAAGCCAGTGTTGCACGTGCGGAACACTCGGGTTAAACTTGACGAGCCTAGCATGTACAGACATGGCCTCGGAACACAAGAGACCGAAAGGTCAAACATGAGTCATATAGTAGATATGATCAACATGAAGATGTTCACCATTGAAACCACCTCAACTCACGTGATGATCGGACTTGAGTTGGTGGATTTGGATCATGTTACACTCGAATGACCGGAGGGATGTCAATTTGAGTGGGAGTTTTTTAAGTAATATGATTAACTAAACTCATTATCTAGAACAATAGTCTAAGTTGTCTTTGCTATATTTATGTTGTAGATCATGGCTCGCGCAGTAGCACCCCTGAATTTTAATGCGTTCCTAGAGAAAGCTAAGTTGAAAGATGATGGAAGTAACTTTGTGGACTGGGCCCGTAATCTAAGGATTATCCTTACGGCTTCCCAGAAGGCTTATGTCCTTGATGCACCGCTTGGTGATCCACCCGCTCCAGTTGAGTCTCTAGACGTTGTGAACGCCTGGCAGGCTCGTTCTGAAGATTACTCAATAGTTCAATGTGCAATATTGTATGGCTTAGAACCGGGACTTCAAAGACGTTTTGAACGTCATGGAGCATATGAGATGTTCCAGGAGTTGAAGTTTATCTTTCAGAAGAATGCCCGGATCGAGAGATATGAGATCTTCGATAAGTTCTATGCTTGCAAGATGGAGGAGAACGGGTCTATCAGTGATCACGTACTCAGAATGACTGGGTACTCCACCCGTCCGGCTGAATTGGGGATGCCCCTTCCGCCAGAGGCTATCACTGACAGAGTTCTTCAATCATTGCCACCTAGTTACAAGAGCTTCGTGTTGAACTATAACATGCACGGGATGAACAAGTCAGTCGCCGAGCTGTTTGCGATGCTGAAAGCCGCTGAGTCTGAAATTCAGAAGGAGCATCAAGTGTTGATGGTCAATAAAACCACTAGTTTCAAGAAAAATGGCAAGGGTAAGAAGGGTAACTCCAAGAAGAGTGGCAAAGCAGTTGCTCCTCTCGTGAAGAAACCCAAGGCTGGACCCAAACCAGAAACTGTGTGCTTTCATTGCAAGGGAACTGGACACTGGAAGCAGAACTGCCCTAAGTATTTGGCTGACAAGAAGACGGCCAACAACAAACAAGGTATATATGATATACATGTTATTGATGTGTACCTTACCAACTCTCGTTGTAGTGCCTGGGTATTTGATACCGGTGCGGTTGCTCATATTTGCAACTGAAAACAGGAACTGCGGAATAGACGGAGGCTGGCAAAGGACGAAGTGACGATGCGCGTGGGAATTGGTTCCAAGGTTGATGTGATCGCCGTCGGCACGCTCGCTCTTCGATTACCATCGGGATTAGTGATGAACCTGAATAATTGTTATTTAGTGCCTGCGTTAAGCATGAACATTATATCTGGATCTTGTTTATTGCGAGACGGTTACTCATTTAAATCAGAGAATAATGGTTGTTCTATTTATATGAGTAATATCTTTTATGGTCATGCACCCGATGTGAGGGTTTTATTCTTATTGAATCTCGATAGTAATGATACACATGTTCATAACATTGATGCCAAAAGATGTAGAATTGATAATGATAATACCACTTTCTTGTGGCACTGCCGTTTAGGTCATATTGGCGTAAAACGCATGAGGAAGATCCATGCTGATGGACTTTTGGAGTCACTTGATTTTGAATCACTTGACACATGTGAGCCATGCCTCATGGGCAAGATGACTAAAACGCCGTTCTCTGGAACAATGGAACGGGCAAGTGACTTATTGGAAATCATACATACTGATGTGTGCGGTCCGATGAGTATTGAGGCGCGCGGTGGTTATCGTTACTTTCTCACCTTCACTGATGACTTAAGTAGATATGGGTATATTTACTTAATGAAACACAAGTCTGAAACATTTGAAAAGTTCAAACAATTTCAGAGTGAAGTTGAGAATCATCGTAACAAGAAGATTAAATTCCTACGATCTGATCGAGGAGGAGAATATCTGAGTTATGAGTTTGGCAGTCACTTAAGACAATGTGGAATTGTTTCACAATTGACACCGCCTGGAACACCACAGCGTAATGGTGTGTCCGAACGTCGTAATCGAACCTCATTGGATATGGTGCGATCTATGATGTCTCTTGCCGATTTGCCACTATCGTTTGGGGGTTATGCATTAGAGAGAGCTGCATTCACTTTAAATAGGGCACCATCGAAATCCGTTGAGACGACGCCATATGAACTTTGGTTTGGCAAGAAGCCAAAGCAGTCGTTTCTTAAAGTTTGGGGATGTGATGCTTATGTCAAAAAGCTTCAGCCTGAAAAGCTGGAACCCAAAGCGGAGAAATGCGTCTTCATAGGATACCCTGAAGAGACAGTTGGGTATACCTTCTACCTCAGATCCGAAGGCAAAGTGTTTGTCGCTAAAAACGGAACATTTCTTGAGAAAGAGTTTCTCTCGAAAGAATTGAGTGGGAGGAAGATAGAACTTGATGAGGTTGTTGAACCTTTACGTCAACCTGAAAGTAGCGCAGCGCAGAAAGATGTTTCTGTAGAGCCTACATCAGCTGAAGAGGAAGTTAATGATGATGATCATGAAGCTTTGGATCAAGTTGCTATCGAACCTCGTAGGTCGACAAGGATGCGTACTGCTCCTGAGTGGTACGGCAACCCTGTCTTAGAGGTCATGTTGTTGGACAACGATGAACCTACGAGCTATGGAGAAGCGATGATGGGCCCGGATTCCAAGAAGTGGTTAGAGGCCATGAAATCCGAGATGGGATCCATGTATGAAAACAAAGTGTGGACTTTGGAAGTATTACCTGAAGGGCGTAAGGCCATTCAGAACAAATGGATCTTTAAGAGGAAGACGGACGCGGACGGTAATGTCACCGTCTATAAAGCTCGACTTGTGGCAAAGGGTTTTTCACAAGTTCAAGGAGTTGACTACGATGAGACCTTCTCACCCGTAGCGATGCTTAAGTCCGTCAGAATAATGTTAGCAATAGCTGCCTTTTTCGATTATGAAATTTGGCAGATGGATGTCAAAACAGCGTTCCTTAACGGTTTCCTTAAGGAAGAGTTGTATATGATGCAACCAGAAGGTTTTGTCGATCCAGATAATGCTGACAAAGTTTGCGAACTCCAGCGATCCATTTATGGACTGGTGCAAGCATCTCGTAGTTGGAATCTTCGCTTTGATGAGGTGATCAAAGCGTTCGAGTTTATACAAGTTTACGGAGAAGCTTGTATTTACAAGAAAAGTGAGTGGGAGCTCTATAGCGTTTCTAATATTATATGTGGATGACATATTACTGATTGGAAACAATATAGAAATGTTGGAAAGCGTGAAGGAATATTTGAACAAGAGTTTTTCAATGAAGGACCTAGGAGAAGCTGCTTTCATATTAGGCATCAAGATCTATAGAGATAGATCAAGACGTTTAATAGGACTTTCACAAAGCACATACCTTGATAAGATTTTGAAGAAGTACAAAATGGATCAGTCCAAGAAGGGGTTCTTGCCTGTTTTGCAAGGTGTGAAGTTGAGTAAGACTCAATGCCCAGTGACTGCAGAAGATAGAGAAAAGATGAGTGTCATCCCCTATGCTTCAGCCATAGGCTCTATCATGTATGCAATGTTGTGCACAAGACCCGATGTCAGCCTTGCCATAAGTATGGTCGGGAGGTTTCAAAGTGATCCAGGAATGGAACACTGGACGGCGGTCAAGAATATCCTGAAGTACCTAAAAAGGACTAAGGACATGTTTCTCGTTTATGGAGGTGATCAAGAGCTCGTCGTAAAAGGTTACGTCGATGCAAGCTTTGACACTGATCCGGATGACTCTAAGTCGCAAACCGGATACGTATTTATTCTTAATGGGGGTGCGGTTAGCTGGTGCAGTTCCAAGCAAAGCGTGGTAGCTGATTCTACATGCGAAGCGGAGTACATCGCTGCCTCGGAGGTGGCGAAGGAAGGTGTCTGGATGAAGGAGTTCATGACAGATCTTGGAGTAGTGCCTAGTGCGCTTAACCCAATGACTCTGTTTTGTGATAATACTGGTGCCATTGCTCTAGCCAAGGAACCAAGATTTCACAAGAGGACCAGACACATAAAGCGACGTTTCAATTCCATCCGCGATTACATCAAGGAGGACGACATAAATATTTGCAAAGTACACACGGATCTGAATATTGCAGATCCGATGACTAAACCTCTTCCAAGGGCTAAACATGAACAACACCAGAACTGCATGGGTGTTCGATTCATTACAATGTAAATCACATAGTGATGTGAACTAGATTATTGACTCTAGTGCAAGTGGGAGACTGTTGGAAATATGCCCTAGAGGCAATAATAAATTGGTTATTATTATATTTCCTTGTTCATGATAATCGTTTATTATCCATGCTATAATTGTATTGATTGGAAACTCAAATACATGTGTGGGTACATAGACAACACTGTGTCCCTAGTAAGCCTCTAGTTGACTAGCTCGTTGATCAAAGATGGTTAAGGTTTCCTAGCCATTGACATGAGATGTCATTTGATAACGGGATCACATCATTAGGAGAATGATGTGATGGACAAGACCCAAACTATAAACATAGCATATGATCGTGTCAGTTTATTGCTATTGTTTTCTGCATGTCAAGTATCTGTTCCTATGACCATGAGATCATGCAACTCCCTGACATCGGAGGAGTACCTTGTGTGTATCAAACATCGCAACGTAACTGGGTGACTATAAAGGTGCTCTATAGGTATCTCCGAGGGTGTCTGTTGAGTTGGCATGGATCAAGACTGGGATTTGTTACTCCGTGTGACGGAGAGGTATCTCAGGGCCCACTCGGTAATACAACATCACAATGAGCCTTGCAAGCAATGTGACTAAAGTGTTAGCCACGAGATCTTGTATTACGGAACGAGTAAAGAGACTTGCCGGTAACGAGATTGAACTAGGTATAGAGATACCGACGATCGAATCTCGAGCAAGTAACATACCGAAGAACAAAGGGAACAGTATACGGGATTAACTGAATCCTTGACATAGAGGTTCGACCGATAAAGATCTTCGTAGAATATGTAGGAGCCAATATGGGCATCCAGGTCCCGCTATTGGTTATTGATCGTAGAGGTGTCTCGGTCATGTCTACATAGTTCTCGAACCCGCAGGGTCTACACACTTAACGTTTGGTGACGATTATTATAGCTGAGTTATTTTGTTGGTGACCGAAGGTTGTTCGGAGTCCCGGATAAGATCCCGGACATGACGAGGATCTCCGGAAGAGTCCGGAGGTAAAGATTGATATATGGGATAATAGTGTTTGGTCTCCGGAAGGGTTCCGGAATTCACCGGAAGGGGTTCCGGATGTTTCCCGAAATGTTCGGGTACGAGAACACTTTATTTGGGCAAAGGGGTAAAGCCCACGAGGCTTAGGCAAGGTGCAAAAGGAAGTTTTGCTTGCGTCTGGGGTGGTACTACCGCTTATCGTATGCGGTACTACCGCTATAGGCGGTACTACCGCTTATCGTAAGCGGTACTACCGCTTATCGTAAGCGGTACTACCGCTACAGGCGGTACTACCGCTTATCGTAAGCGGTACTACCGCTTGTACGCGATACTACTGGAATCCGAGTTGGACTCTTTCCGTGCGGGCCAAACCGACCTTGTGCGGGCAAAACCGACCTTGTGGAGGTTTTCTCTCCAAGTTTAGACCCCAGGGCTCAACATATAAATAGAGGGGCAGGACTAGCACATGGGACACATCAAGATTTCCCAAGCCGTGTGTCGGCAACCCTAACCCTCTAGTTCTCCCGTCATAATCTCCGTAGTGCTTGGCGAAGCCCTGCAAAGATTGTTCCTCACCACCATCACCACGCCGTCGTGCTGCCGGAACTCATCTACTACTTCACCATCGCTTGCTGGATCGAGGAGGTGAAGGCGTCATCTAGCCGTACGTGTGTTGAACGCGGAGGTGCCGTCCGTTCGGCACTAGTTCGTGATCGGATCGAGGGACGACTTGCGATTTGGATCGCGGAGACGTTCGACTACATCAACCGCGTTTCTTAACGCTTCCGCTTAGCGATCTACAAGGGTATGTAGATTCACTCTCCCTCTCGTAGATGCTCATCACCATGGATAGATCTTGTGTGTGCGTAGGAAATTTTTTGTTTCCCATGCAACGTTCCCCAACAAAACTTTGTTACGTTTGACACAATTTATGTGTAATGATTCTACGTATCCAAGTACTTTACATCATTAATGCTCAGATCCACATTGTACAAGACTTTGTTGACCGACCATCGGCTTCAACCTCCTTGGCTAGTAGCCGAGGAGTGTTTGTCCTACTTTATAAAGCCTTTATAAGGGCAAAGATTTATGGCAAACAAGGCAATCCGGCCATGCGGTTTTATAAATAAAGGTACGCGGAGAGAGATGTTATAAGAAACATCTTCTGGGAAAAATAGTTCATTTATAAGTTCCTTTTCCCAGGATATCATGTTAACCATGATCGTGAAACCTCAACTCCGATCAATGTGGGAGGAAAATATTGAGGATTTAGTTCGAGTAATGTTCCCGAACTCTGTGCTCTTTGATGAACCGAAATTTTCACTTCCGTCGTTGCCGACCAATTATATTCTTAAGATGGCTAGCTTTCGGCTTCACCCAGTCTGAGGTACTATCCCGGATGACCCGGAAGTAACAATCACAGAGGTGCTCCCTTTACCCCCTAGCCGAACAATTGGGAACGTAGGGGGTAAGCACATGAGCTAGGCAACCCAGCTTGGACAAAATCTTAAGTCAAACTGATGCATATTTATGGCTTTATAATGATGATTACGGAAGGCAGCACGCGCATATTTAATACAAATGCTTTTATGCTATATGCTATTTTGACTCCTTTGTGACTGTTTATAATTTGAAAGTGGCCTATCGTCGGCTTCCACCCCTTTGTAGATGCTACGCAGGGTGTTTCCGTACAAAGAAGACAACCCTTAGCCGACGTCTCGGTGCCCGGAGGCGGTTGTGTGAGTGGAAACAAGGCAATCAGATATTTGGGATTTATAACTTTCACTTAGTCAAGGAGCATATGTTTGGAGGCAACTTAATAGCCCCCGGTATACGTCGACTCCTCGGATTATTCGAGGTCGAACTACCCAAAACTTGGCCTTTTCAAGAAAGAAAGGCCCTTCGTTTTACACGGATAACCTCGATCGGCTATATTTGGTTGAACACTGCCTGTGGTTCGCTGATCGATTTACGCTTGTTGTGACAGTCAGCTTTCAGCTTTCTCCAACTGAGGCACTTGACCAGTTAAACCGGAAGTGACAATCGCAGTGGTTCTCCCTTTACCCCTTAGCCGAACAAAGCGGAAACGTAAGGGGTAAGCACAGGAGCCGGGCAATCCAGCTATAGACCAAAGACACAACTCGAAATCAATGCGAAGTACCGAGGACACTCGCCGAGGACTGCATGGAGTACCTCGGTTTTTGGTGGGTTCGGTGCTAGCTGCAGACCCCCTTTAATATTGCCGATGCGTGAAATGTATCTGGCGTTGTACTGCGAAAGTAATGCTCGGAAAACCAAAAAACTTACGCAAAAAACTTTATGTTTAGATAAAATAAAATAGTGCCAATCCAAAATTGGTCTAAAATGTAATGTGTGCATCGGTCGTGCTTTGACGTGATACATCCGATCTCCGGACTCCAAGCGGGTCAACCTTTCGCTTCAACCTCCATATCCCGAAGGCGGAGTGTTTCTCCGAGGCCTGTTTAGCGAACTAAACTTGAGCGGCTTTAGAAAGAAACCAGGCTATCCGGCTATTGACCACACACTCGCATTGGTAAAAGGAGTAGTTGATAAAGTCTTTGCAACGACGAAGAAGAAAACACATTTATTAAAAAAACGGCTCATATAAATTTAAGAGCCCCCAAGTGACTTGGGTAAAAGAATTGTATGTATAATGATTGTATGTATCGAAGTACTTATATCATATATGTGTTCGCCCGAACTTTAAACGCGTCTTAACGACCGTCGGCTTCTCCCTCTTCGGCCAAGGGCCGAAAAGTGTTATCTACTACGCCATCCGAGGATATCGGAGGTGTTTCGCATAACCAGGCAATCAGGCCATTAGGCTATAACAGACAAAGCGCGCCCAGGGAACTTATGCTATATTACTATTTAACGTAAGAAGCATCTTCAAAGAAAATAGTTCCGCCAACGGTTCCTTTCTTTGGGTTCTCATGATTACCATGAGGGGTGTGCAATAGATTTATGAATGCTTGTCTTCCGTCATGGCCGACCATAGTTGAAAACAGTAAGAGCGCTAGCTTTCGGCTTCACCCGTCTGAGGTACGAGTTCGGATGACCCGATCATTACAATCGCAGAGGTGCTCCCTTTACTCCCTAGCCGAACAATCGGGAACGTAGGGGTAAGCACAGGAGCAAGGCAACCCAGCTTTGCGGAACACTTAAGTCAACATGATGCATATATTGGCGTAAACACGAACAAGGGAGGGTGCGATACATTAATAATCATATACAAGAGAAATGACTTCATAAAGGAAGCCCCCAAGTAAACGGGGTATTTGAATTTGTTTGTAACAAACAAAGTTTTGACAAAGAAAGTTTTTGGCAAACAACGTTTTGTCAAAAAAGTATAATGCGTGGTCGAACCGAACAAAATTTAAAACTGAAAGTTTTTGAGCATGAAAGCGATTTAGCTAGTTAATGTGCTCAGTGTCGATGACGCGATCCGGGCTTGAGGCGGGACGAGGACGCCCATCGAACTTTGACAGATCCGGTGTGTAGTCTTCGGCATGACCGAGGCCGCAGCCCCCAAGCCCGTCCCGAGGTGACCGAACGAGGAGTTCGGCACTCCGAAGTAGTGTCACGGCTCGGCCGATGTGGCGAGGCGAAGCCCCTGGTCTAACCGAGGTGGTGGAGTAGGTTGGCAAGGTGACGCCGGGGTGACCGCGTGACGGCAGTCGAAGTCGATTTCCTACACTCATAAAATAGTGCAAGCCAAAAGTAATAACAAATAAAGGTAATAATATATTAAAAAAAATCTTCTACTTAGTTAATTTAAGTGAAGCAAATAAGTAAAGGAATATGGCCTGGGCGCCAAGGTGCCTGAGCGAAGAGTTCGGCTTGATGAAGTGGCAACGCTGCACGGTCGATGTGGAGAGGCGAAGTCCCTGGTCCAGCTAACATGGCGAAGCTGGTCGGCTGGTGACGCCGAAGTCCCTGGAGCAGGTTGATGAAGAGATGCCAAGCCCCCGGTCTAGCCGAGGTGACGGAGCAGGTCGGCTGCTGACGCTGAAGTCTCATGCCAGCCGAGGTGTCGAAGCAGGTTGACTAGTGACGCCGAATTCTCATGCCAACCGAGGTGTTGAAGCTGGTCGGCTGGTGACGCTGAATTCTCATGCCAGCCGAGTTGTCGAAGCTGGTCGGTTGGTGACGCCGAAGTCCCCGGAGCGGGTTGATGAGGAGATGACGATGCCCCCGGTATAGCCGAGGTGACGGGGCAGAACGGTAAGGTGACGCTAGAGCCCCATGCCAGCCGACGTGTAAAAGCAGATCGGCGTGGTGGACGTCAGCTTGAAAAAGTAACAGCGCGGCGATGCCGACGCAGGTCAGAATTTGTGACGAGGTCAATGCTGGCTTGATGAAGCAACGGAGCGTCCAACCCGTACAACCCGCGGATGACGAGGTTCTCTTGATGATTATTCGGCCCTCGGGATGCCGAACTCTTGTTCGGTTGACCGAGGTGATGAGAAAATTTCCTTCAAAAAGGACGCCTCACAACCCGTTCATGAAAAAGAAGAACTCGGGTCGGATTAGTTTTCGCGCAGAAAATAGATCCAAAATTCGTTGTACTCATCGGACGTTTCCCGGAGTTTGGACGGTCGGATCGAGCTGAAATTTTAAGGGGTGATCGGTATAAGAATTCCACAGCCGATGAATGGTGGGATTTTCGAACGGATATCCGAGATAGATACTGGACACCGCGTCCTAAACTCATCCAGATTCCCGTCCAGATTCGATAGGGCTCCAGTATATTGGAGATTGCCGGAGGTTCCTCCATCGGAACGTGACGAAATTTTGCGGGGTTGTTGTAGATACAACTCCGCACAATTCCACCGAAGCAATCGTGAAAACGACGCTCGAGGAAACGGGGACGACGAACACAAATTCTCTGTCCAGAAAAAACTGCAATATGCAGATGAGCAATCGATCCTTCTAGCGATCCCACAGTAGAACTCTCAATGAAAGCACCAATGTCGGTGTGAAAACCGGCGGATCTCGGGTAGGGGGTCCCGAGCTGTGGGTCTTGGATCGATGGGTAACAGGAGACAAGGGAGACGGTGTTTACCCAGGTTCGGGCCCTCCTATGGAGGTAAAACCCTACGTCCTGCTTTGTTTGTATTGATGATGGTGTATCGAGTACAGAGTTGATCTACCACGAGATCGTATGTAGTGGCCTAAACCCTAAGAGCTATGCTCGTATGATGATATGATCTATGATGATCTGATTGTGCCTAATGACTAGCCTGGCCTCGGCTTATATAACACACCAGAGGCCTAGGATAACAAGAGTCCTAGTAGGCTACGTCGGTGGAGAGGAGTCCTTGTCTTGATCACCAAGTCTTGTGGAATCTTCCTCGTATGCATCATGGGCTGTCCGAACTGGCCCATTAATGAACCGCCCTGGGGGTCCTCGGCCCGACCCACTGGTCGGGAGACGACGTGGTGAGTA
This sequence comes from Elymus sibiricus, assembly GCA_039707655.1. NCBI lineage: Eukaryota > Viridiplantae > Streptophyta > Magnoliopsida > Poales > Poaceae > Elymus > Elymus sibiricus. The sequence continues at coordinate 146,741,119 of CM077667.1, read as the reverse complement.
CCCCCTAGTCCAGGACACCATCACTCGGAATGGCTATGGAAATGCCATAATAGGTAGGTATGGTGGCTGTTTTGAGGAACATAAAATAAGGCTTATCTGCGACAGAGCGTATCATGTCACGGGGTTTGGATGCACCGGCGAAGGTTGCACCGATCCTCGAGGTGAGAATGGGCAATGCACGGTACCGAAGAGGCTAGCAAATATGAGGTGGTGAGAGTGCATACATCCATGGATTCACATTAGTCATAAAGAACTCACATACTTATTGCAAGATTTTATTAGCTCTCTCGAAGCAAAGTACTACTCGCATGCCCCTAGGGAGAAGGTTGGGAGGAGTTAACCATCGCGCGCCTCCGACTTAAACAACACTAGGATTTCAACGAGGAATAAGTATGCTCACCCATCATCACCATGCTATAAAAATATTTAGATGAACAACAAGTTAACACCCTCTAATTCACAATACTTCTACTAACCAATGATCATGCACTCATGCCCTTTCATATTACCACATCAATATCATTAACCCACAATTTCTCTTTTATGTGCTACATGTGGTTTTGATTATGCACTCATTGGGTACCTATTATTTTTGGACTAGTCTTATAACCCATGCAAATTACCATCACTATTTATTAACTCTCAAACAAATATAAGTGAAGAACGAGAGTGCAATTATTTCTATAAAATCTATACGCCACCATGCTCTAAAATATATAAGTGAAGTACTAGAGCAACTTCTAAGCTCAAAGGATATAAGTGAAGCAGCTTGATTATTTAGTGAACTTGTAAGAGACATGTCTTATTCAAGCAGCTTGATTATTTAGTGAACTTGCTCAGTTTAGTAACTATGAGCTATGTGTGTCCGCTAATTTGTATACCCAAGTCAGCAGTTGACGTTACATCATGCAATGACGTGGATGTGCATAACCAGGGAATACGTGGGGAGGGGCGAAATTTTGTATGATCTGTATCATCGCACACGATAAAAGCAGAAACACCGTGTCTGATGAATCTTTCGCGCCAAGATTCCCTGCAATGAGCGAAAAATTCAGCCGACCGCCGAAATATCTACCTCCCCATCCCTTCCCCCCCAAAGGGCCACATTTCCCCTGCAAGCCCTACCCCCCTCCCCCCGCGCCACCGCCCACATCTCTCCCTCTAGCTTCCGACCGCCGCGGACACGCCATGGTCACCTCGAGTGACCACTCAAGCGGTATCTCCGACGACGACGAATCTCTCACCAGCCAGGTATTCGTCTCTCTTCTCTCTGGCTCAACTAGGATTAGGGTTTTGTTTCGGAATTGGGGATTTTAAAGCGGCAGCCCCATTTGCGCCATTTCTTTCTCTTGTAGCTCCCTAGGACAATCACTTCCAAGGAATGGAGATGGGTAGCTGAAGACCTGCCTGTTCATGGTCAACATCAATTTCAATCCGTGAAGTTACGAGCTTTTCAATCCGGGTATAGTGGGAGGAAGTTTCTGGGACGTGCAAAGAAGGTAAGCCTAACTCTCGTTGTTAGAAATCATTTGTTATATTAGGTGTGATTCAGACACTTCCCGTGTGCTATTTGATTCTGGATGTGATTAAGACACTTTCATAGTTTTAACCTGAAGGCATATTGACAGCAAGAAAACTATGTGCTACATGAGTTATCATTGCATGAAAATTTACAACCAGTTAGTACACATGAAGCACTTCATTTCATTCAGCACGAGCAAGGTCTAATTATGCACAGAAACATGGTAGCATCAACACTGTTCGAGCGTACACACACCTCGGTTGTGAGGTGGCTGAACCACCTGAAACATGGCAATCTAAAATAAACAGATTCTCAGACTTAGTGAAAAAAACATGGTACAAGACAGTAGTTTTTAACAGATTAGAATGTTTGACAGCATAATGTACGTAGCTGTCACTATTAATTTGATATCATTCAAACACTGTCGATGTGCATCCTGTACTACAAAGACTGTTGCATTACCTGTAAGTGGTATTTCCGTGCCGTTCTAAGCAAATTTGTATGTGCCATCTCTAATTTTCAAAATGAATTTCATTTTTGTGTGCCCGTACCGCTCATGAAGCGGCAGGGGGTGGCCGATATTTTTCCATGCTAGATGTGTTATTCTCAAGATGAGTGCTTATTCACTTGTCATTGCACGAGAGTACGGCGGTAATAGGGATGCCCAGTCCCGAAATGAAAAAGAAATTTACTTTATGTTGTGAAATAATAAATTCCTTGGAAAGTGTTGGTATGGAAGGACCGTGGATACGACTAGCCATGGATTGTGAAAGAATGGCGGAAACAGGAATAAACTTTATTTTCTGTTTGGGAACCGCCTATGATATATCTAGCATGGAAAGTATTGAGAACTACTCGGTTGTTTTCGTTGACAGGAAAAATATGCCTCTAAAAAAATTCTCTCAATTTAAGCTTTGAGCTCTGGCACCTCTACAAATACCTACTTCGCTCCAAGAAGCGCCTATCTATTTACTTTATGCAATTTTTTCTTTTATTTGAGTCTCCGTCTTCTCATATAAAGCACCAACTAGGGGGCACTATGATCATACTTGTGCATTGGGTGTAGCTAATATTCGAGTGTGTTTCATGAATGGATCAATGATTGAGCATGATGGGCTAGGGATAACTTTCTTTAGTGTTGATATTTTGAAAGACATGGTTGCTTGTTGGTATGCTTGAGTATTAAAGTCTTCATGTCGAAACTAGACTATTGATTTGAACCATCTAAAAGTCAAAATGTCCATGCTACAAAAGAAAAAAATATGTGATGAACATGTTAGGCACCATTCCACATCAAAATTTTTGTTTTTATCATTTACCTACTCGAGGACGAGCAGGAATTAAGCTTGGGGATGCTGATACGTCTCCAAGTATCTATAATTTTTGATTGTTCCATGCTGTTATATTATCATTCTTGGATGTTTTATAATCATTTTATAGCAACTTTATATCATTTTTTGGGACTAACCTATTGACATAGTGCCCAGTGCCAGTTGCTGTTTTTGCTTGTTTTTTACTTCGCAAAATATTAGTACCAAACGGAGTCCAATTGCCACGAAACTTTTTGGCGATTTTTTTGGACCACAAGACAACTTGGGCGCCAAGGAAGCACCTGGGGAAGGCCCATGGGGCCCACGATACACCAGGGCGCACCAGAGGCCCCTGGCGCGCCCTAATGTATTATGGGGCCCACGGAGGACTTTTCCACCGCCTCTCAGCTCTATAAATCCTCAGAAATTCCAGAAACCCTTAAGGAGGAGACGAAACACAATTCCAGCCGAAGTTCCAGAACCACGAGATCTAATCTAACACCATCATGGAGGGGTTCACCATCCTCATTGGTGCCGCTCCAATGATGCGTGAGTAGTCCACCATAGACCTACGGGTCCGTAGGTAGTAGCTAGATGGCTTCCTCTCTCTCTTTTGATTCTCAATACAATGGTCTCTTGGAGATCTATTTGATGTAATGACTTTTTGCGGTGTGTTTGTTGGCGATGAAGTTTGAGTTCATGATCAGTTTCTATCCATGAATATTATTTGAGTATTCTTTGATCTCTTATATGCATGATTATTTATAGCCTCATATTTCTTCTTCAAATCTTTGGTTTAGTTAGGCCAACTACATCGATCTTTCTTGCCGTGGCAAGAGGTGCTTTATGATGGGTTCGATCTTGCGGTGTCCTCTCCCAGTGACCGAAGGGGCAGCGAGGCACGCATGTATCATTTCTATTAAGGATAACAAGATGGGGTCTATTCCTACATGAATAGATCTTGTCTACATCATGTCATCGTTCTTATTGCATTACTCCGTTTCTCCATGAACTTAATACACTAGATGCATGCTGGATAGTGGTCGATGTGTGGAGTAATAGTAGTAGATGCAGAATCGTTTCGGTCTACTAATCTTGGACATGATGCCTATATATTGATCATTGCCTTAGATATCGTCACGATTATTTGGTCTTCTATCAATTGCCCAACAGGTAATTTGTTGACCCACCGTGGGCTATTTTCTTGAGAGAAGCCACTAGTGAAATCTACGGCCCCCGGGTCTATTCTTTTAATATATTGCTTTCCGATTTATCTTTTTCCGCATTTGCTTTCAGATCTATTATTCCAAAAACCCAAAAATACCTTGCTGCACTTTTTATTTGCATCTTTTATTTTGTGTTCTTGTGCGATCTATTTATCCAATCTAATACAAACCAATCTATGTTTTTACCGTGGAGAGATTGACAACCTCTCTTACGCGTCGGGTTGCAAGTATTTGTTCTTTGTGTGCAGGTACCGTTTACATAGTGTTGCTTGGTTCTCCTACTCGTTCGATAACCTTGGTTTCATAACTGAGGGAAATACTTACCATAGTTGTGCTGCATCATCCCTTCCTCTTTGGGGAAATACTGACGCAGTCTCAAGCCACGTCAGCCTTCCTATTTGCTATCAAGGCTGGCTCCCACGACGATGTACTGATACGTCTCCAATGTATCGATAATTTATGAAGTATTCATGCCATATTTACGAAGGTTTTGATGCATTTTATACGATTTATTTAGAACTAACATGGACTAAAGCTGTTTTCAAAAGAATTACCGTGGTGTTGTTCTTATGCACATAATAAAAGTTCTCGGAATCACTCGCAACTTTTTGATGATTTTTTCTGGACAATATGGGAAATACCTGAGCAAAGAACCACCGGAGGGGGCACCTGATGGCCACAAGGGCGTGCCCTGGTAGCTTGTGGGCCCCTCGTGGCTCCGGTAAGCATGATTCCACCACTGGGAAATCCTATATATACGGAAAATAAACCTAGAACTTCCGCTTCGCCGCCGCAAGCCTCTGTATAGAAGAAAACTCATCCGGGGCCCTCTTCCGGCACCCTGCCGGAGGGGGCAATCATCACCGGATACCATCTTCATCATCCTGGCGATGTCCAAGATGAGCAATGAGTAGTTGACCCTCGGGGCTGAGGGTATGTACGAGTAGCTATGTGATTGATCGCTCTCTCTCTCTCTCGTGTTCTTGAGATGCCATGATCTTAATGTATCGTTGGATTTGTTAATATAGTTGGATCATATGGTGTTCTTCCCTTGCTATCTTGTTGTGATGAATTGAATCTTTCCCTTTGAGATTTTGTTATGTCCGATTGAATATTGGATTTGAGACACTTGATGTATGTCTTGCATGCAGATACCCCTGGTGACAATGGGGTGTTCTATTGATTCACTTGATATATGTTTTGGTACTCAACTTGCGGATTCCCGTGGTGACAATGGGGTAATCTATGCATATGGGTTGATACACAATCTTGTCCTACTTTCTCCGATAGAAATCTTGGGGTACTCTTTGAAGTTCTTTTGTGTGGATTAAATATGATGAATCTTAAATTGTTTAATGCATATCATATAATTGACTCACGGATACCTGTGGTGACATTGGAGTATCTAGGTGACATTAGAGTTGATTGATGCGTATCATATGGTGTTATTCTAGCATGAACTCTAGGGTTGTTTGTGACACTTACAGGAATAGCTCAATAGATTGATCGGAAAGAATAACTTTGAGGTGGTTCTGCTACCTACAACAATTTCATCTTATGTTTTCGGCTAGATATGATCTTTGGAGTGATTCTTTGTCTCCCTTTGAGGGATGATCATATGATTCTATTATGTTAGCATTGTGGAGAGATTGCACTAGTGAAAGTATGAACCCTAGGCCTTATTTCTAAGCATTGCAATACCGTTTATGCTCAATTTTACTACTTGCTACCTTGCTGTTTTTATATTTTCAGATTACAAAAACCTATATGTACTATCCATATTGCACTTGTATCACCATCTCTTCGCTAGACTAGTGAACCTATACAATTTACCATTGTATTGGGTGTGTTGGGGAGACAAGATATTTCTTGTATTTGATTGCAGGGTTGTTTGAGAGATATCATCTTCATCCTATACCTCCCACGGATTGATAAACCTTAGGTCATCCACTTGAGGGAAAATTGCTACTTTCCTACAAAACTCCGCGCTTGGACGCCCAAGAAACTCTACAAGAATAAAGTTGCGTAGTAGACATCAAGCTATTTTCTGGCGCCATTGCCAGGGAGGTGAGTGCTTGAAGGTATATCTTTAGATCTTGCAATTAAATATTTTAGTTTCTTTTTTCACTAGTTTGGTTTTATAAAATAAAACTTCAAAAAAATGGAATTTAGGTTGCCTCAATTGCTTCGCCTTCACAATTTCTTTCGTGAAAATGATGGTTCGGAAAATTGTGCTCAATTGTTAGAGGAAGAATTTATAAAAATGCTTAATGTGAAATCCTTTAATGATGTGATAGCAATGTTGTTAGTATGAATTATATGAATATCCATTATGCTAATGATATGCAAAGCCACAAGCTTGGGGATGCTTGATGTCTACTACGCAACTTTATTCTTGTAGACTCATGTTGGGCCTCCAAGAGCAGAGTTTTGTAGGACAGTAGCAATTTTCCCTCAAGTGGATGACCTAAGGTTTATCAATCAATGGGAGGTGTAGGATGAATATTGTCTCTCTTAAGCAATCCAACAATCAAATACAAGAAATCTCTTGTGTCCCCAACACACCCAATACAATGGCAAATTGTATAGGTGCACTAGTTCGGCGAAGAGACGGTGATACAAGTGCAATAGGGATGGTAGATATAGGTTTTTGTAATCTGAAATTATAAAAACAGCAAGGTAACAAGTAGTAAACAGCGAGCAAAACATTATATAAATGCTTGGAAATATGGCCTAGGGTTCATACTTTCACTAGTGCAATCTCTCAACAATGCTAACATAATAGGATGATATGATCATCCCTCAACGTGCAACAAAGAATCACTCCAAAGTTCCTATCTAGTGGAGAACATAAGATGAAATTGTTTTATGTAGTAGAACCACCTCAAAGTTATCCCTTCTGATCAATCTATTGGGCTATTCCTATAGGTGTCACAAGCAGACGTAGAGTTCGTACAAAAATAACACCTATGATACATATCAATCAACCCTAATGTCACCTAGATACTCCAATGTCACCACAAGTATCCGTGAGTTAATTATTCGACATGCATCAAATAATTTCAGATTCATCATATTCAATCCAACACAAAGGACTTCAAAGAGTACCCCAAGATTTGTATCTGATAAGGTAGGAAAAGAACGTGCAATCAACCCCTATGCATAGATCCCCAAGGTCACCGGAATCCGCAAATTGATGCCATAACATATGAAAGGATCGATATGGTTGACTAGAGGGGGGGGGTGTCGGTGTCAAATCCGGCATATCTCGTAGTAGGGGTCCTAAGCTAGGCGTCTTGGTGCGATGGTAACAGGGACATGGGATTTTACCCAGGTTCGGGCTCTCTCAAGGAGATAATACCCTACGTCCTGCTTTTGATTGTATTCATATGGGGGATAGTACAGAGTACATGTATCTACCACGAGATTATGAGATGTAATATAATAATCTATTGACTAGCCTGGCCTCGGTTTATATATGCACCATAGGCCTAGGATTTAGAGGAGTCCTTGTCTTGTGCGCCAAGTCTTGTGGAATCCTCCTTGTATTCGGCATGGGCTGCCCGAAGTGGCCCATTAGTGAATCATCACGGGGGTCCTCGGCCCGACCCACTGGTTGCGAGACGACGTGGTGAGTACCCCCTAGTCCAGGACACCGTCAGTAGCCGCCTTAACCGGTCTTCAAGTTGGGGACGCTCCTCGGTTCTTCCGAACTGTTCTTCGTCTTCGATCGTCGATCTTGAAAACTGGTTCAACAAATCTTCCCATGTCTGATCTTGAGGATCGCCAAGCTGAATCCGAAGAGTTCACACGTCGGGCATCCGAGGAGCTCCTTTAAGTTATCGGCCTTTATCAATGCCTTGTATTGTTTACGCCATACTTCGGGGTCGAAGTGTTTCCCGTGTGGCGGTGTTCTCTTGCGTCCGAGCTTCAATGCCGAACTGCATCCGAGGTGTCTTTTTGCAGCCGAGCTCCAACGCCGGACTATGTCCGAGCTCTAAAGCCAGACTGTGTTCGAGCTCCAACGCCGAACTGTGTTCGAGCTCCAACGTCGAACTGTGTTCGAGCTCCAACGCCGAACTGTATTCGAGGTGTCATAGATTAACTCGGTCTTGAAAAAGTTGAAGGACTTCATCCGAGCTTAAATGCCGGAATAGTCTTTTATTGAGCCAGCCATTCACATCCGAGCTTTATGCTGGACTGCTTCTAAGGCATCTCCGATCTTGAGCTTTATGCCGGACTGCTTTCGAGCTCCAACGCCGGACTGCATCCAAGCTCCAATGATGATCAACGTCCCAGGTATCATAAACTACCTTGGACCTTAAAAAATTAAAGGAATTCGTCCGAGCTTAATGTCGGAAACGCTCTCTATGGAGCCAGCCACTTGCGCCCGAGCTTTATGCCGGACTGCTTTCGAGGTGGTGCACCACCCCGACCATGGGCTGATTTTTTGTCGATATTTTCGGTTGGTGCAATTTATTCTCTGCCGAGATATATAGCCAGTAGCCCTCAAGGTGTGTGTCGGTCTATAACCCGAGATGCGTCTGAAGGATGACATAAGACCGCTGATCCCAGTAGCCCCTGAGACTCAGGTCGATTCGTGAAATCGGCCTGAGGATCAACTTCTAGCTCGGCAGCATACTTAGGAACACAAAAGCGGCGTGCACAGACCTCGAGACTCAGGTTGGGTGCGGCCGACCAACCTGAGGATCATAATCTCCTCGGAAACTGTATTGCACTTAAATTTTCTGCATTGAATTGTCAATGCAGTAGCCCCCGAGACTTGGGTTGGGCAACATGGCCGACCCTAGGATCGTACCTCCTCGGGAACTAGTTCAACCGTCATGTATGTTTTGACAACACCGAGGTGGAGTTCAGCAGGAAAGATGCCGAACTATAGTTTAGAAAAGAATTTCCTTGCAAGACCATCACGCCGAACACCTCAGCCAAGAGAGTGTCCCGCTTCCTGAAAGGAAAACATAAAATAGGTGAAACATGTTATAAGCTCAAAAGACCAAAAAACTTGCGTAAAAAACTTTACGTCTAGATTGAATCAAGTTTTTTGGTGCCAATACGAAATTGGTCTTAAAATTGTGGTTCCGTCTTGCTTTGACATGACACATCCGATCTCTAGACTTCAAGTGGGTCAGCCTTCGGCTTCAACCTACCTATCCCAAAGGCGGAGTGTTTCTCAGGCCAATTTAGCGAACTAAACGCGAGCGGCTTTAGAGAGAAACCAGGCTACCCGGCTATTGATCATACACTTGAGTCGAGAAAGGAGTGGTAGAAAAAGACTTTGCAACGACTAAGAAGAAAACATCTATTATAATACGACTCATATTAATTTAAGAGCCCCCAAGTGACTTGGGTAAAAGAATTTTATGTATAATGATTGTATGTACCGAAGTACTTATATAATATCTGTGTTCGCCCGAACTTTGAACGCGTCTTAACCGACCGTCGGCTTCTCCCTCTTCGGCCAAGGGCCGAAAAGTGTTATCTAATCCGCCTACCGAGAATATCGGCGGTGTTTCGGATAACCAGGCAATCAGGCCATGGGAACTTATGCCCAGGGAACTTATGCTATATTACTTATGTAACGTAAGAAGCATCTTCAAAGAAAATAGTGCCCCCAACGGTACCTTTCTTTGGTCGCTCATGATTACTATGAGACTTGTGCAATAGATTTGTGTACGCGTGAGTTCCGTCGTGTGCCGACCATAGTTGAAAACAATAAGAGTGCTAGCTTTCGGCTTCACCCGTTTGAGGTACGAGTTCGGCTGACCCAATCGTAACAATCGTAGAGGTGCTCCCTTTACTCCCTAGCCGAACAATCAGGAACATAGGGGTAAGCACAGGGGCCAGGTAACCCAGCTTTGCGGAACACTTCAGTCAACATGATGCATATTTTGGCATAATACACGAGCAAGGAAAGAAGCTGTACAATAATAATCACATGCAGAGAGAAAAGGTTTCAAAAAAGAAGCCCCCAATTAAACGGGGTATTTGAACTTGTTTGTAACAAACAAAGTTTTGACAAAGAAAGTTTTTCGCAAACAACTTTTTGTCAAAAAAGTATAGTGCTTGGTCGAACCGAACAAAAAGTAAATTCTAAAGAGAGCTGAGCACGAAAACGACTTAGCTGGTTAATGTGCTCGGTGCGGTCCGGGGTTGTGGCGGGACAAAGACGTAGTCCTCGGCCTGGCCGAGGTCCCAGCCCCCAAGCCCGAGGTAACCGAGCGAAGAGCTCGGGTCGAGAAGTGGCAACGCAGCACGGTTGCTGCGGTGAGGCAAAGCCCCCGGTCCAGCCGAGGAGACAGAGTAGTTCGGCAGCGTGACGACGAAACCCCAGTTATCATGGGAAAAGGAAGTGTTGTTAACAAACACATTTTTTTATTTAACATAAATATAATGCTTGGTAGAACCGAACAAAAATTTAGAAATTTGAGCATTAAAGCGACTTAGCTGGTTAATATGCTCGGTGTTGACGACGCAGGCCGAGCTTATAGCGGGTCAAGGTCCCAGCCCCCAAGCCGGTCCCGAGGTGACCGAACGAGGAGTTCGGCACTCCGAAGTAGTGTCACGGCTCGGCCGATGTGGCGAGGCAAAGCCCCTAGTCCAGCCGAGGTGGTGGAGTAGGTCGGCAAGGTGACGCCGGGGTGACCGCATGGCGGCAGTCGAAGTCGATTTCCTACACTCATAAAATAGTGCAAGCCAGAAGTAATAACAAAGAAAGATAATAATATATTTTAAAAAAAAATTCTTCTACTTAGTTAATTTAAGTGAAGCAAATAAGCAAAGGAATATGGCCTGGGCGCCGAGGTGCCTGAACGAAGAGTTCGGCTTGACGAAGTGGCGACGCTGCACGGTCGATGTGGCAAGATGAAGTCCTCGGTCCAGTTAACATGGCGAAGCTGTGATCGGCGAATGCCGAAGTCTCATGCAGGTCGGCTGGTGACGCCGAAGTCTCATGCCAACCGAGGTGTTGAAGCAGGTCGGCTGGTGACGCCGAAGTTCCCAGAGCACGTTGATGAAGGGATGCCAAAGCCCCGGTCTAGCCGAGGTGACGGAGCAGGTCGGCTGGTGACGCCGAGGTATTAGGCCAGCCGAGGTGTCGAAGCTGGTCGGCTGGTGACGCCGAAGTCTCACGCCAGCCGAGGTGTCGAAGCTAGTCGGCTGGTGACACCGAAGTCTCCGGAGCGAGTTGATGAGGAGATGACGAAGCCCCCAGTCTAGCCGAGGTGTCGGGGCAGATCGGTAAGGTGACGCTAGAGCCCCATGCCAGCCGACGTATCAAAGCAGGTCGGCGTGGTGGACGTCAATTTGAAAAAGTAACGGCGCGGCGATGTCGACGCAGGTCGGAATTTTGTGACGAGGTGAGTGCTGGCTTGATGAAGCAACGGAGCGCCCAACCCGTACAATCCGCGGATGACGAGGTTCGCTTGATGATTATTCGGCCCTTGCGATGCCGAACTCTTGGTCAGATGACTGAGATGATGAGAAAATTTCCTTCCCAAAGGACGTCCGACAACCCGTTCATGAAAAAGATGAACTCGGGTCGGATTCGTTTTCGCGCAGAAAACAGATCGGAAAAATTGATGCACTCATCGGACGTTTCCCGGAGTTTGAACGGTCGGATTGAGCTGAAATTTTGAGGGGTGATCGGTATGGGAATTCCGCAGCCGATGAATGGTGGGATCTTCCAAACGATGTCCTACCTGGAAGCTGGACACCTCGCCCTAAACTCATCCCGATTCCCGTCCAGATTCGATAGGGCTCCGGTATTTTGTAGATCGCCGAAGATTCCTCTATCGGAATACGACGAAATTTTACGGGGTTATTATAGACTCAATTCCACACAGTTCCACCAAAGAAATCATCAAGGCGATGCTCGAGGAAGCGGGGACGACGAACACGATTCGCTGTCCAGAAAAACTGCACGGTTGCTCGAGGACGATGTCAACATCGAGCCCCCGAGCTCCCTGGATGATTTCTCGTGATCTTGATAGAGATCGGAGATGATGACAATGAAAGTATCCGTCCGATCTTGACAATCCGGCACGGAGCATAGTCCTCGGTCCAGCCGAGGTGACCAGTCGAGCCGACGACGAAGATGCCGACATCGACAACAAAGCTTGGTTCCAACGCGTAGATCGCGCCGGAAACGATCTGAATTCCCATCGCACCGCGGCGGCTGCCAGCAGGCTCTCAATGAAAGCACCAATGTCGGTGTCAAATCCGACATATGTCGTAGTAGGGGTCCTAAGCTAGGCGTCTTGGTGTGATGATAACAGGGACACGGGATTTTACCCAGGTTCGGGCTCTATCAAGGAGATAATACCCTACGTCCTGCTTTTGATTGTATTCATATGGGGGATAGTACAGAGTACATGTATCTACCACGAGATTATGAGATGTAATATAATAATCTATTGACTAGCCTAGCCTCGGTTTATATATGCACCGTAGGCCTAGGGTTTAGAGGAGTCATTGTCTTGTGCGCCAAGTCTTGTGGAATCCTCCTTGTATTCGGCATGGGCTGCCTGAAGTGGCCCATTAGTGAATCGTCACGGGGGTCCTCGGCCCGACCCACTGGTCGGGAGACGACGTGGTGAGTACCCCCTAGTCCAGGACACCGTCAGGGGGTGAATAGGAAACTACCAATTTTTAACTAATCTTTAGCAAATTAGGTTTAGCAACAAATAGGTTGTCTAGATATGCAACTAGGAGAGCAACCTATATGATGCTAACAACAATAACTACACAAGCAAGCAAATAATAACAATAGGTAAAGCTTGCACAAAGTAAAGGTAAGAAGTAACCACAAGTGAAACCGATGAAGACGAGGATATGTTACCAAAGTTCCTTCCCTTTGCAGGGAAGTACGTCTCCGTTGGAGCGGTGTGGAGGCACAATGCTCCCCAAGAAGCCACTAGGGCCACCGTATTCTCCTCACGCCCTCACACAATGCGAGATGCCGTGATTCCACTAGTGGTGCACTTGAAGGCGGCAACCGGACCTTTACAAACAAGGTTGGGGAAATCTCCACAACTTAATTGGAGGCTCCCAACACCACCACGAAGCTTCACCACAATGGAATATGGCTTTGAGGTGACCTCTTCCGTCTAGGGTGCTCAAACACCCAAGAGTAACAAGATTCGCAAGGGATTAGTGGGGGGAATCAAATTACTCTTGGTGGAAGTCTAGATCAAGGCCTTCTCCTCCCAACCCTAGAGCATCAACAAGAATCGATGGCTAGGGAGAGAGATTGGGCAAGAATGAGCTTAGGAGCAACAATGGAGCTTATGGGGAAAAGAGGTAAGTCTCACTACAGAAGAAGACCCCTTTTTATAGTGGGTGGAAATCTGACCGTTTTCTGCCCATAAGTCGTGCATAAGCGGTAGTACCGCTCGGTGGAGCGGTACTTCTGCTTGCACGGAAGTACCGGGCATCACACACAGCTGACAATAGTCAAGGAGGCGGTAGTTCCGCCGGAGCGGTACTACCGCTCCCGCAAGCGGTACTTCCGCTTAACGCTGTAGGATGCCCAGACTTAGTGAACAGGAGGGAGGCAGTGAGTCAGTACCGCTCAGAGCGGTACTTCCGCTTACAACTGCCGCTCAAAATTCACTCGAGTGTCCAAGAAGTCAGAGAGCTAAAAATAAGCGGAAGTGGGCCGGAAGGGGAGGGCGGCAGTACCGCACAAGCGGTACTACCGTGCGCCCCCAAGCGGTACTTCCTCTCAAAATAGACAAGCCCACCCGAGGAACCCAAAGAGCAAAAAATAAGCGGAAGTAGCTCGGTACTGCAGGGCGGCACTACCACCGGAGCGGTACTACCGCGCACTGGAGCGGTACTTCCGCTTAACTCATGACTCAGGGCCCTAAAGACAAGGGCAGCTCCATCGTGTCGGGAAAGAGTGGAAGAAGCGGATGTGTACGTGATTGATTCTCCCAACCTTTCCAAGTGCGGACCCCCTCTTGATAGTATGGATTTTCCTATGACTCAAGTCCACCAACACTAAATCAATAGGAAAACGTCGTCTTCTCTTTTCAGAACTGAGGGGCTCAATAACCGTTTCGTGCCACCTGATAATCTCTGAAAACTCAATGCACACGATTAGTCCGCAAGGGTATTGTCATCAACCACCAAAACTACTTAGGGAGAAATATGCACTTACAATCTCCCCCTTTTTGGTGGGTTGATGACAACACGGGATTTGCCAAAAACAATAAGCAGTAAGATATAGACAAACCCGACATCAACCAAGTACAGAGAGGCCCCCCCTAGATGTGTGCACTATTTTAATATGCCTTTGGAATTCAAAGTGCACACAATTAGGATCAACACTCTCCCTATATTTTATAGACACAGCCAATAACTTGCATATACAGAAAGAGAGTTATAAGTAGGCAAGCAGGCATAATCTCATAAAGTAACTAATGTAGACATAACAAGATAGGATAGATAGCATGTCTTACACCATACATTAGTACTCACAAGTCTGGACCACATAAACCAAATCAAGCAAAGAAATGAATTCACGAGAGAGAAAATGCGTAGATAGAATAAAACACTCGTGACTCAGCAAAGCCAGCAAATCCCTAATCACTTTCTCCCCCTTTGGCATCGAGACACCAAAAGGGGCATAGAGGACTAAAGTAAGTCAAGGTGATGAAAGCCTAAAAGTGATCAGTCCTCCTCCTCATCATCCTCCTCATCAGTGGCAGCAGGGACATCCTCTTCTGATTCAGCCCACTGATAGTGCTCCTGGATCCATGCCTCCTCCTCAATAATCCAGTCCTCAGACCCACTGTCAACTGCTAGGACAAGCTTCCTCATAATGATCTTGTCACGGCTGCGAGCCTTCTTAGCTTCAACATGTGCCTTATACTGTCCTTTGATCTGGAAGCAGAGAAGGTTCTTCATCTTCGTCTTTAGCTTAGCAGCCCATGATGGCACGTGCTCAGAGGGAGGAACATAAGTGTCATCAGCATAGTCCGACTCTGGCTCATCATCAGAGTCAGTGGGAGCAATCTCGGGAATAGCAGGTGCAATGCCCCAGTTCTCCTTCACACGGAGCCTAAGTATACCGTGAGCCACCATGTTATCTGCAACCAGAGACTCACCAGGGAACGAATCAGCCCAGGTATCCTCAATGATCTTAAACAAATAAGGGTCATAGATAGGCACCTTCCGGTCAAGGACAACAGACCGAAGCTCCTTCCACATGATGTGGGAAATATCCAAAGTTGAGTCACGGCCATGCTCCTTATTGCACAATACCAGAAGATTCACAAGGTAGGAGTGAACCTGATCCTTGTCCCAACATGAGGAAACAGAGTGTTGCGGAAGATATGATGTATAATGTCAATAAACAGAATGAGCTCAGTGCGAGTACCCTTGGCAGTCTGAACCACCCTGGAATAGCGAATAAGCTTGGACTTGTGAATTGCCGTTTCTTCAGTGTGAGGCATTAGTCCAATAGGCACATCCAGACCCTGATCAGCAATGCCCAGAGAGTTCATGAAGGTCTTCCAGTTGGAGTGCAAAACTCTGCCGCCAGTCATCCAAGTCAAGTTGCGCTCCTCATCAGTGTGAAAGTGAACGGTGGCATAGAATTGAGCCACAATCTCGCAATCGAAGTCCTTATTGAAGCTGATGATAGGAAACAGACCCCATTGAGCGCACTGAGCCCGAGCCTCAGCAAAATAGTTAGAGTAGGGGTTGTTGATCATGTGCCCCATATCAATGGACTTGGCATCAGGTACATAGAGATTGGTCTTGTTCTTCAGGACCCCCACGTAAATAAGAGATTGCTCCTTGGTCCAGAAAGGACGCCCAACCAGTGCCTCGTCCTGAGGACGGCGATACGGGTTACGCTTGCGAAACTCCACAAACTCCTTGTTTGACATATCCTCAGGAGTTTTGGCCACCTTCTTCTTGCTGACAGTCCGCTTCACCTGTTGCTGAGATGGTTGAGCACTAGGACCAGCCCCTGCAGCTTCCGATGTGCGAAACCTCTTGGAACCACCAGGCCAGCCAGGATTCATGCGACGAGGAGGAGCAAAACTGCCATCACCTAGAACTCAGAAAGAAAGAATAGCAAGGGACAAACAAAGGTAAACACCATGCATAAGGCAAGGAAAAAGAAAAGAAAAACTAGAGAAATAGTGGGTTCTGGTACACCAGCGGTAGTACCGCGCAGAACGGGCGGTACTTCCGCCCGAGCGGTAGTACCGCGCTGTATGGGCGGTACTTCCGCCAAAGCGGTAGTACCGTGCATGTAACAATGGCAGTACCGCCCGGGTGGCGAAAAAACTTTTGCCGCACGGGGATGGTAGTACCGACGTAGAACCCAATTACAACAAAGGCTATCTAATTAACTCTAACATGGAGTCAATTGCCGTCCTACTCATGCCAAGAATCCGCGAAAAAATCAAAAACTACTCATGTATTTCCCTAAAACAAGATTCAAAAATAGAGATGAGTAAGAGATGAATGCGGGCAATACCGGAGTCCATGGCACGAGGAGGAGAGTGGGGAGAACCCCACCGAACGGAAATCCGAGGGACAGCACAGAATGGGAGATCCGGAGCCGGTCTCCGGGGGCGTTTTGGTCGCCTGTGAGAGAGAGAGACGAAGGGAAGGGAAGAGAATGGGTATGGGGGAGTTAGAACTCCCCTGCCCACCTCTTGAACCGCTCGAGCGTCCCCGAAGCGGTAGTACCGCGGACATGGGTGGTAGTACCGCTTGAAGCGGTAGTACCGTCCATGGCCAAGCGGTAGTACCACTTCCTACTCAGCAACCGCCCCGAAACCAGGGGAGAAAAGAAAAGAAAAAAAATGCATTTTTCATGAGAATTGAGAAAAACGATGAGTTTCGAGATACTCAAGCACAACACATAAGAAGATACAAACAAGTTTCTAAAGGTCCAAAGATGAAAGATAAGTGAGCATAGAGTGACACCACATACAAAAAGCTCTCCAAACGCACATGCCTCACCAGGAGGGGGACGGTGGCCGAGGCCACCTATGTTTGAGTTAATTGGTATGGCACCGCGAAGATTTTAACCTTGGGTCCATGACCAAAACTCGTCTTTGAAGCACAAGTACCATCAAAAATGGCGAATGTGAAAGATGTGATCATTTTATGCATAATAGGAGGAGGGATAGTTCATTGAGAGAACTAGACTCTCCCTATGTCCATGCCTACACCTAAACAAGACATAATGACGAGTGTGGTGGGGTGTGCACTAGTTCAAGCCACATTGCTCGAATCAATGATATTTAGCTCATGCCTTAACTCACGAAATCTTGCTTCATCCAATGGATTCATGAAAATATATGCAAGTTGTTCCTTAGTATAGAGATGAATAAGATCAATTTCTCCACGATTGACGTGGTCCCGGATGAAGTGATGACGAATCTCAATATGCTTCGTCTTGCAATGTTGAACCGGCTTGTTGGAGATCTTGATCGTGCTTTCATTGTTAGAGTTGACACCATAATCCTTTAAAGTTTGCCTCATCCAAAGAATTTGTGCACAGCAGCTTGCGGCGGCTACATACTCGGCCTCGGTGGACGAGAGAGAAACACAGTTTTGTTTCTTTGAAGACCAACTTACCAAAGAGCGCCAAGAAATTGGCACCCTCCGAAAGTGGACTTCCTTTCCACACGGTCTCCCACCCAATCCGAGTCAGTATATCCTATGAGATCAAAAAAGCACCTTTGGGGTACCATAAGCCAAAGCTTGGGGTATGAGACAAATATCGAAAGATTCGTTTGATAGCCACAAAGTGACTTTCCTTAGGTGCGGCTTGAAATCTTACACAAATTCTCACACTCAACATGATATCTGGTCTAGATGCACAAAGGTAAAGCAGGGATCCAATCATGGAGCGATATACCTTTTGATCCACGGTTTTACCATTGGGATCGCTGTCAAGATAGCATTTGAGAGGCATAGGAGTGTTGGCCTTGGGCGGATTGAGCTCATCCATCTTGAATCGTTTGAGCATGTCTTGAGTATATTTAGCTTGGTTGATGAAGGTTCCTTGACTCCGTTTCTTGACTTCGAATCCAAGGAAGAACTTCAACTCTCCCATCATGGACATCTCAAACTCTTTGGTCATTAGTGCGGCAAACTATTCATTGAAAGCTTTGTTAGGAGAACCAAATATAATATCATCAACATATAGTTGGCATATGAACAAGTCCCCTTTATCCCTTTTTGTGAAAAGAGTGGGATCGATTTTTCCAATTTCAAACCCACGATCTTGCAACATCTTGGTAAGGTGCTCATACCACGCACGTGGGGCTTGTTTAATGCCATAGAGAACCTTATCGAGAACGTATACATGATTGGGGAACTTGGGATCCTCGAACCCCGAGGGTTTCTTGACATACACCAACTCCTTGAGTGGACCATTAAGGAATACACTCTTCACATCCATTTGATATAATTTAAAATCATGATGACAAGCATATGCATGCAACATGCGAATAGATTCAAGGCGAGCGACAGGAGCAAAGGTTTCACCGTAGTCGATACCCTCGACTTGGGAGTAGCCTTGTGCCACCAATCTTGCCTTGTTGCGAATGACGATATCGTTCGCATCTTGCTTGTTCTTGAAGATCCATTTGGTTCCGATGGCATTGTGGTTCTCCTTTGGTCTTGGCACCAACCGCCAGACTTTGTTGCGCTCAAAGTTGTTGAGTTCATCCTGCATGGCTTCAACCCATTCCATGTCCTCGAGCGCATCTTGTACCTTGAGGGGTTCAATGCAAGAAACAAACGCATGATGTTCACAAAAGTTTGTTAATTGTCTACGAGTGGTTACCCCTCTTTCCAAGCTGCCGTAGACGTTTTCCAACAAATGTTGTTTATGTTCAAGCTTGGCAGCATTCTTGGCGGCTCATCTCTCTAAGATCTCCTCCATGGAGAGTTGAGGGGCAACATCCTGAGGAGCATCTTCTTGATATTCTTGAGGGCCTTCATGAGCTTGTTCTTGATCTTGACCTTGAGCGTGCTCGGGGGTGTGAACTTGACCTTGGGCATCACTTGGAGAATCACCGATATCAAGAGGTTGATCTTGCCCTTGATCTCGTTCATGTGGTTGAGGGCCTTCACTTTGTTCTTCGGAAGTGTGTGGGTCTTGAGTTGGTGAAGATTCCACATGAGTGGAACATTGTCCTTCTCCTTCGGCCACAAGGGGTTCCTCAACGGGTAGGAAGTGTCCCACACCCATTCTTCTTATGGCTTGGGGAGGAATTTCATCACCTACATCACAAAGACCACTTTGCTCCACTTGGGAGCCATTATTTTCATCAAACTCCACGTTACACGTCTCCTCAATGAGTCCGGTGGACTTATTTAGGACACTGTAAGCGCGAGAGTTTGTAGCATAACCAACAAATATGCCCTCTTGAGCTCTAGGTTCAAATTTAGACAGACGAACACCCTTTTTGAGAATGAAACACTTACACCCAAACACCCGGAAGTACTTGAGGTTGGGCTTGTTACCGGTAAGAATTTCATAGGGAGTCTTGTTCAAGCCTTTGCGGAGATATAGCCGATTGGATGCATGACATGCGGTGTTGATGGCTTCGGCCCAAAAGTTGTACGGAGATTTGAATTCCGCCATCATGGTCCTTGCCGCATCCATCAACGTCCGGTTCTTCCTTTCCGCAACACCATTTTGTTGAGGGGTATGTGGTGCGGAGTATTGATGCTTGATCCCCTCATCACTAAGGAACTCATTCAAGGTGTAGTTCCTGAACTCGGTGCCATTGTCACTTCTTATCATTAATATATTTGCCTCAAGTTGACATTGAGCTTCATTGGTAAAGTCAATGACAGTTTGTTGAGTCTCACTTTTCCTCTTGAAGAATTATACCCAAGTGTATCTTGAGTAGTCATCCACAATCACCAAACAATACTTTCTTCCTCCAAGACAATCAAAAAATGGGGGACCAAAGAGATCCATCTGAAGGACCTCCAAGGGCCTTTTTGAGTAGATGATAGTCGTGGGTCGGTGAGCCTTCTCATGTAGCTTTCCTTCGATACAAGCACTGCAAGCACGATCTTTGGCAAAACTCACATTCATTAGTCTAAGGACGTGATCCCCTTTGAGGAGACTTTGCAAAGATCTCATATTGACATGGGCTAGCCGGCGATGCCAAAGCCAACCCACATCAACTTTAGCCATTAGGCAAGTCGCGGTATTAGTGGGTCGCTCCGAGAAGTTAACCACATAGAGACCATTTTCGGCATTCCCAACAAAGGCTACTTTAAGAGTCTTGCTCCACAAAAGGGCCACGGTGTCAACACCAAAGAAGGAACAAAAACCCATGAGTGCAAGTTGACGAACGAAAAATAAATTATATGCAAGAGTCTTAACAAGCATGACATTCTCAATGGACAAGTTCGGAGAGATTCCCACCTTGCCAGGACCCAATACCTTTGATCTTGTATCATCACAAAATGAGACTTGTGTGGCCAAAGATGGATTAGTATGGACGTCCACCACCAAGTCCTTGCTTCCGGTCATATGATTTGTTGCTCCACTATCAAGCAACCATGACACTCCTCCGAAAGCAAACTCCTACAATGGATCAATGCTTGGATTTAGGTACCCATTCTTTAATGGGTCCTTTCATGTTAGTAACAAGGGTCTTAGAAACCCAAATAGACCATTCAAGATACTCATAAGAGGAACCAACATATTTAGCATAAACATGTCCATCACTAGCACGGCATAAAACATAAGAGGGGTTAAAGTCGCCGGCCTTGTTGGAGTGGATGGTCTTGCCCTTCTTGGCATTACCATCCACAACCTTGTCCTTCTTCTTCTCATGAGGGACATTCCCCGCTTTGACAAAGGTTTCCTTGAGCGAGGGAACTTGCTTGGTCTTTGCCTTCTTCTTCTTCTTCTTCTTCTTCTTCTTCTTGGTTTTGGGTGCAAACCCAACTCCTTCCTTTGCTACAACTTCCTTTTGGTTGCCCAAAAGGTCATTGAGATTCTTCTCACCTTGGATGCCTGTCACAAGGCCTTTCTCAAGTTGCTCTTTCAACTTAGAATTCTCCTCCACAAGGTGTGCATGCTCACAACAAAGGTTAGTAGCATTGGCACTATCAATTAACACAAAGGGAGGGCATGTAGCTATTTCCTTAGTAAGTTTTACTTGGAGTTGATCATGAGACTCCTTGAGAGAGGCAAGAGCACTCTTCAATGCCTTGTGAGCAATGTCAAGAGTGTGAAACTCTTCCTTGAGTCTACCATGGTCAACCCCAAGAGTATCCTTCTCAGATTTAAGCACACGATTAAGGACAATAGCATGATCATGATCTTTACGTAATTTAGCTAGGTCAACATTTTGTGACTCCTCAAGAGTCAACCGAAGTCTTCGCTCTTCCTCAAGAGCAATGGAAAGATCCGCTATCTCATCGGCATAGTCACGACTATGCCCCCTCAACTCCTCGAGAGATTCCTCTTGAGACTCAATGACATCATTCGCCTCACCAAGTTGTTCCAATAGAGCAACAAAGTGCTTCTTGGAATCACCTTTGAGTTTACACAAAAATTTGTCAAACTCATTTTCATCCTCCTTCGCCACCTCATGTTCATCCACACAATCCAACAAAGCAGAAGTGGTAGAAATAGACATTGTTATGTTAGAGGTTTTGATGTTGGAGGTTACCTTGGTGATACCTTTGGCCATAAGGCACCTAGCAATGTGGTTCTCGTTGGGGGCGTCGAAGAGAGACACCTTAGTTGGGGTTGAAGATGCAATTGCCACTGTAGCCATTGCCAACCCTTCACCACTTGAGTCTTCGTTATCGCCATCATCATCGGAGGGATACTCTTTTTGAGCCACCAACACCTTTTGAGGCACTTTCTTGGGGAAGTTGTTCTTGTTTGGGAAAGACTTGGCTTTGTCCTTACGGATGAGCTTGCCACCATTGTCTTCCCTCTTCTCATACGGACAATCCACCAAAAAGTGACTCACATTGCCACAATATAGCAAGTCCTCACACGTTGCTTTCCCTTGGACCCACTTGAGTTGTTCTTGGAGAAGTTTGGCTTTGATATTCTCTTGTTGCCCCAAAATTGTCTAGATGCAAGAGCCATGTGCTTATGATAAGCATATTTGATGTCTTCGGGGCAACACTCTTCTTCTTCTTCTTCTTCTTCTTCTTCTTCTTTAGTAATAGCTTTGTCCTTCAAAGCAAGGTTGGGAGATGATTTCTTTGACCGTTGCACATGAGCTAGAGCGTTGTCGGCGGTCTTGTTTAATATGTTCATGGCAATAAATTCATCCAACACATCACTTGAGGACAAATAGTGAAAGTCCGGCCTTTGACGAATGATGGAGGACATGACCTTGTTGAATGGCATGATGGCCTTGAGAAACATCCGCTTGATCCAATTGTCATCCACATCTTTGCTACCATGATCTTGAAGAGCAACAGCAAGAGTTGTCACTCTCCGGTAGAGCTCACGAGGTTCTTCATCATCAAGCATCACAAATTCATCACACTCATCAAGGACCACCTCAACAAAGTTGGACCGTTGAATGCTCGAGCTACCCTTGTACATGGAGACAATGTGTTCCCAACAATCCTTAGCTCGAGTGAAAGGACGCAAGTGAGCAAGATCTTCAACGGGGACAGCTGCTTGAAGGATGAACAAGGCGGAGTGATTGAGTTGATTGTCGGCCTCTTCTCTTGGAGTGAGGTTGATTGGATCATGAGGGTAGTATCCTTGCTCAATAATTCTCCAAAGTTGTGTTGAGTTGAGATTCAAATGAGACTTGATATGAAAAACCCAATTAGAAAAATCATTCTTAACAAGCTTAGGAGGAGGACCAAGATTAACTATATGTGGTGGGTGCACCGGTCCTCCATAGACCACGGGAGGGGGCACCGAGGCAAAGGTACCTGTCCCACTAGTTCCTTGAGGTAGCTTGTTCTTGTCAGTGCTAGACCCTTCCTTTTCGGAGTGGACATCCGATGACGAGTTAGTGGGATAAACCACTAGCAACGGATCGGTAGAAAGTTTGAGACCCTCAAGGAATTCTTTAAACATGGATTTGACCTCGGTCGTCATGGAGGATTTAAGCAAGGATATGGCCTCATTCAAATCCTCACGAGAGACTGTGTTCACACCCATGGCCTCGGGAAGTTCAACCGGTCGCTCCCCATCGTCAACCATACTCTTCGGGTGGTGAAACCCTTAATAAAGAGACGAGGATCTGATACCAATTGAAAGGATCGATATGATTGACTAGAGGGGGGTGAATAGGCAACTACCAATTTTTAACTAATCTTTAGCAAATTAGGTTTAGCAACAAATAGGTTGTCTAGATATGCAACTAGGAGAGCAACCTATATGATGCTAACAACAATAACTACACAAGCAAGCAAATAATAACAATAGGTAAAGCTTGCACAAAGTAAAGGTAAGAAGTAACCACAAGTGAAACCGATGAAGACGAGGATGTGTTACCGAAGTTCCTTCCCTTTGCAAGGAAGTACATCTCCGTTGGAGCGGTGTGGAGGCACAATGCTCCCCAAGAATCCACTAGGGCCACCGTATTCTCCTCACGCCCTCACACAATGCGAGATGCCGTGATTCCACAAGTGGTGCACTTGAAGGCGGCAACAGGACCTTTACAAACAAGGTTGGGGCAATCTCCACAACTTAATTGGAGGCTCCCAACACCACCACGAAGCTTCACCACAATGGAATATGGCGTCGAGGTGACCTCTTCCGTCTAGGGTGCTCAAACACCCAAGAGTAACAAGATCCGCAAGGGATTAGTGGGGGAATGAAATTTCTCTCGGTGGAAGTGCAGATCAAGGCCTTCTCTTCCCAACCCTAGAGCATCAACAAGAATCGATGGCTAGGGAGAGAGATTGGGCAAGAATGAGCTTAGGAGCAACAATGGAGCTTATGGGGAAAAGAGGTAAGTCTCACTAGAGAAGATGACCCCTTTTTATAGTGGGTGGAAATCTGACCGTTTTCTGCCCACAAGTCGTGCATAAGAGGTAGTACCGCTCAGGGGAGCGGTACTTCCGCTTGCACAGAAGTACCGAGCATCACACACAGCTGACAGCAGTCAAGGAGGCGGTAGTTCCGGCGGAGCGGTACTACCGCTCCCGCAAGCGGTACTTCCGCTTAACACTGTAGGATGCCGAGACTTAGTGAACAGGAGGGACGCAGTGAGTCAGTACCGCTCAGAGCGGTACTTCCGCTTACAACTGCCGCTCAAAATTCACTCAAGTGTCCAAGAAGTCAGAGAGCTAAAAATAAGCAGAAGTGGGCCGGAAGGGGAGGGCGGCAGTACCGCACAAGCGGTACTACCGCGCGCCCCCAAGCGGTACTTCCTCTCAAAATAGACAAGCCCACCCGAGGAACCCAAAGAGCAAAAAATAAGCGGAAGTAGCCCGGTACTGCAGGGCGGCACTACCGCCGAAGCGGTACTACCGCTCACTGGAGCGGTACTTCCGCTTAACTCAGGACTCAGGGCCCTAAAGACAAGGGCAGCTCCATCGTGCCTGGAAAGAGGGGAAGAAGCGGATGTGTACGTGAATGATTCTCCCAACCTTTCCAAGTGCGGACCCCCTCTTGATAGTACGGATTTTCCTATGACTCAAGTCCACCAACACTAAATCAATAGGAAAACGTCGTCTTCTATTTTCACAACTGAGGGGCTCAATAACCGTTTCTTGCCACCTAATAATCTCTGAAAACTCAATGCACACGATTAGTCTGCAAGGGTATTGTCATCAACCACCAAAACTACTTAGGGAGAAATATGCACTTACAACATATATCAAGTGGATCAATAGAATACCCCATTGTCACTACGGGTATCCACATGCAAGACATACATCAAGTGTTCTCAAATCCAAAATATTCAATCCAACACAACGAAATATCAAAGGGAAAGATTCAATTCATCACAACAAGATAACAAGGGAAGAACACCATATGATCCAACTATATTAACAAAGCCCGTGATACATCAAGATCGTGCCATCTCAAGAACACAAGAGAGAGAGAGAGAGAGAGAGAGAGAGAGAGAGAGAGAGATTGAACACATAGCTACTAGTACATACCCTTAGCCCCGAGGGTGAACTACTCCCTCCTCGTCATGGCCTCCGCCGGGATGATGAAGATGGCCACTGGTGATGGTTTTCCCTCTCCGACAGGGTACTGGAAAGGCTCCAGATTGGTATTTCTTCGATACAGAGAGTTGCGGCAGCAGAGCGGAAGTTCTAGGTTAACTTCTGGAGGTTTGGTATTTATAGGATTTTTCAGCATTGGAATCATGCAAAACGGAGTTACGTGGGGACCACGATCCAGCAACGCGCCACTGGGGACTGGGTCGCGCCCTGTTGGGTCGTGCCTCCCTGGTAGCCCTCCTCTGGTGGTTCTTCGTTCCAATGTTGCTCATATGTTCCAGAAAAAAATCACCTAAAAGTTTCGGGCGATTCCGAGAACTTTCATTTTCTGCACAAAAAACGACACCACAGTAATTCTGCTGAAAATAGCATCAGTCCAGGTTAGTTCTAATTAAATCATAAAAGGTGCATCAAAACCATATAAAAGTATTGTGAACATAGGCAAATATGGCATCAATACTTCATAAATTATCAATACGTTGGAGACATATCAATGCTATGTTTGATGAAGATGATATTTTTAGTCCCCCAAGTTTTGATGAGCAAATTTATTATGATGATGGCATGCCTCCTATCTATGATGATTATGGAAATGACATGTATGCTATAAAGAGTGATAGTAACCATGAAACTTATCATCGTGATTTTAATATTCAATGTGGTTATGTCAATCAAGTGTCTCATGATAGTTATTTTGTTCAGTTTTCTCCCACTATTATGAATGCGAAATTTTTTGCTAATGTGGAGAGAAATGAAAATTATATGCTTATCATGAAAAGATTGAATTATGTGATAGTTATATTGTTGAATTCTTTCATGATGCTACTAAAAATTAATATGAGGGAGGAACTTATGCTTGTAGGTACTGCAATAATATCAAGTTTCATCTCTATGTGTTCAAAATTTTGAAGTTGTGCTTGTTTTGCCTTCTTATGCAAGTTGATTCTTGCTACAATAAAAAATTCTTGCAAAATCCCTATGCATAGGAAGTGGGTTAGACTTAAATGTGCTTGTCATGTGATCCATGATGCTCTTTTGCATGTTTCGAATACTATTCCTATGTGAGCATCATTGAAATCATCATGCCTAGCTAAAAAGGCTTTAAAGAAAAGCGATTGTTGGGAGACAACCCAACACTTTTCCTTTATATTTAGTAATCATGTTTTGTGTCTTTTACTTCAATAAAATACCAAGTAAAGACTTTGGGATAGTATGGGTACTTGTTAGTTTGATTCTGTGCAAAAACAGAAACTTTTACGTCCAGTGCATAATTTCTCTAATTTTAGTGGAGAGTAAAAAAATTCTGAAAATTTTACACAGGTTTTCTATGCAAATATTCCCCGTTTTCCTAATTTTTCAGAAATTTTAGAGACAGGGAAATGTGGTTTAAGTTCAGATCTTCACAGACTGTTCTGTTTTTTACAGATTCTGTTTTGCATGCATAGTTTGCTTGTTTTAGTATTTCCATATCTTATATTTTGTGATATAAATTATGGGAATGATAAAACACAATAGGTATTATGTGATAACACTTATGAATCTTTTCTTGACAGTACCTAAGTGAATCATCTATATTTATTATACTAACCCATCTCACGAAGTTCCGTTCAGTTTTGTGTGATTAAAATTTTCAAATTTTGGGTAAGACACCGATATGATTAGAATAAGGAGTGGTAAGACCCTAATTGGGGATTCCCAAGGCACCCCCTATTCAAGGAAGACTCAAGCGGCTAAGCTTGGGGATGCCCCGGAAGGCATCCCCTCTTTTCATCTTCAACACTATCGGTATATCTTACTTGGAGCTATATTTTTATTCATCACATAATATGTGTTTTACTTGGAGGGTCATTTTATTTTGTTAGTATTTTCTTGTTGTAATTTATAATCTTTTTTTTCAATAAATGGTTCCAAGAATTGCCTTTTAGGATGCTTGAATTACATGTTTGATGTGTGTTGTGTAAATCAGAAACTTTTGGTGTAGTGTTTGAATTTTCATATTTTACTGGTACGTGTAAAGTTTCTAAAATTTTCACACAGTATTATCATATTTTTTTATCATTTCCTAAATTTTCTGAATTTGTGGAGTTACAGAAGTGCACTTTGTAAATTAATTTCTACAGACTGTCTTGTTTAGACAGATTGATGTCATTGTTTTGTTATCTACTTCTCCTATAGTTTTCCTGACTTATATTGGTAGATATAATTTGTGAAAATGATAGAATATAGTAGATAATGTTTTAAAATTATTATGCAACTCGTCTTGGCAGTACATAAAGAGTTGATTTATTCTTATATGCACTAACCTATCTCACGAGTTCTTTTCAAGTTTTCTGTGGATGAAGTTTTTGTGACCTAGGTGATACCGTGATATGAGAGGAATTATGGAGACATAATAGATCAAGCTTGGGGATGCCCAAGTCTCACCAATTCAATATTACAAGAAGTCTCAAGCATCTAAGCTTGGGGAGGCTACCATCCCACCTCTCTTCATAAAAAAATATCGGTTAGCATATGTTGATCCTAAGTTTTTATCCGTTCACATGATATGTGCTGTTCTTGGAGTGTATTTTTTGTTTGCTGTTTGAATAAAATTCTGAGATCTAAAAGTATTTATTGAGAGAGAGTCCTCACATAGCTACTTGATTGTTTAACTACTCAATGATCTTCAGCTGTATCTTTTGAGAGCAGTTTGATGTTTACTCTTGTGCTTCACTTATATCCTAAGAGTAAATTGTGAAAGAATGAAATATCATAAATATGAAATTATCAATGTGCTATATTCTTAGTAGAAGGTTCACATTTGGATTATAAAGTAAAATCTATTGAAGTTTGACAATCACAATATTGGTCATACAAGCAATTCATGAATGATTAGTATAAGAAAGAGAACTTTCACATACAAATATATTATCTTGGACATATTTTATGATTGTGAACACCCATTAATTATTTTCAACCTTGATCAAATTACTGAAGTTGGACAAGGAAGACAATGTAATGTTTATGTTTGGGTATATTTTCATAGAAGTTATATTGTTATTGATTTTTTATCATGTGGTGCCTGTTTAGAATCTTTTGCTAGCCAACACTTCGTACTAAGTAGAGATACTACTTGTACATCCAAATCCTTGAGCCAAGTTTCTTCCATGAGAGTCCACCATACCTACCTATATATGGCATTTCATTGCCATTCCAAGAAAATTTGCATGTGCCACCTTTAAAACCTTCAAATAAACATCTGTTTTGTGTGCCCGTACCGCTGATGGAGAGATCGGGGCGGTCAATATGTTCCATGATAAGCGGGTTATTCTCATGATGAGTGTTTATTCACTTGTCATTGCACGAGAGAGGCTGGTACAAAGGATTCCTAGTCCCACATAATACAAAAATAAATAATCTAGAACTCCCCCTAGAAAGTTGATTGTTTGTAAGGTACCCGTGGATATGGCTAGCCATGGAATGTGTTTGAATGGTTGAGGGGGAGTAAAATTTCAATTCTATTTGGGAACCGCTAGTAATGTGATTACATGGAATATATTGAAATCTCTTATCGTAACGTTGACAGGAAAGGCACAACACCCAAAATATATTCATCTCTATTTTAAACAATGAGCTCTGGCACCTCTGCAAATCCCTGCTTCCCTCTGCGAAGGGACATTCTATTTACTTTTGTGTTATTTACTTGTCATGATGAGTCAACGTCTTATTCCAACCTTAATCTATTAGTTGGCAAGCACCATATGGTGGGGAAAGATCCAAACACATATATCCAGTTAAATATATTTGATGATGATTCATTATTGTTGACAATTATCCTCATGATAAGTATGTTGGGAGGCGAAACATTATGCCCCTATCTTTCTCTGTGTTCGATGGATGTTGTTTGTTCTAAAAATATGCTTTGAGTATTAGCAATCATAGAAGACTATATGATAATTGAGTATGTGGAGCTCTTACTTAGACTTGATGATGCATTTAAATTGTTTGATGACTAAGAACATATGTTGTTAAGTTTCAAGAGAGTGCACTGTTTAAACCATGACATGTGAATTGATTGCTACACCATCATAATGAGTTTCATGACAAAAAGTTGCTTGTTATGATGCTATGAAAGTGACTGGAATTATCCTTGGTCAATATTATACACTATGCTAGCATTCACACTTCATAAAATACTTATTTTATCATTTACCTACTCGAGGATGAGAAGAACTTCAGCTTGGGGATGCTGATACGTCTCCAACGTATCGATAATTTATGAAGTATTCATGCCATATTTACCTATGTTTACAATACTTCTATATGGTTTTGATGCATTTTATACGATTTATTTAGAACTAACCCGGGCTGACACTGTTTTTAGCAGAATTACAGTGGTGTTATTTTATGCAGAAAATAAAAGTTCTCAGAATCGCCCAAAACTTTTTGATGATTTTTTCTGGACAATATGAGAATTACTGGAGCAAAGAAACAACGAAGGGGGGCCACCTGATGGCCACAAGCCAACAGGGCGCGCCCACCCCCTCTGGGCGTGCCCTGATAGATTATGGGCCCCTCGTGGCTCCGGTTAGCATGATTCCACCGCTGAAAAATCCTATATTACAGAAACCCTCAGAAATAAACCTAGAACTTCCGCTCCGCCGCCGCAAGCCTCTGTACTGAAGAAAACTCATCCGGATCCCTGTTCTGTCACCCTTCAGGAGGGGGCAATCATCACCGGAGGCCATCTTCATCACCCCGGCGGTTTCCATGATGAGGAGGGAGTAGTTCACCCTCGGGGTTGAGGGTATGTACCAGTAGCTATGTGATATCTCTCTCTCTCTCTCTCTCTCTCTCTCTCTCTCTCTCTCGTGTTCTTGAGATGTCACGATCTTGATGTATCACGGGTTGTGTTAATATAGTTGGATCATATGGTGTTCTTCCCTCACTATCTTGTTGTGATGAATTGAATCTTTCCCTTTGAGATTTTGTTTGTCGGATTGAATATTGAATTTGAGAACACTTGTTGTATGTCTTTCATGCGGATACTCATGGTGACAATGGGGTGTTATATTGATTCACTTGATATATGTTTTGGTACTTAACTTGCGGATACCCGTGGTGAAAATGGGGTGTTCTATTGATTCACTTGATATATGTTTTGGTACTTAACTTGCGGATTCCTGTGGTGACAATGGGGTAATCTATGCATATGGGTTGCTGCACGTTCTTGTCCTACTTTTTCCGATAGAAATCTTGGGGTATGCTTTGAAGTTCTTTTTCCTTGATTGAATATGATGAATCTGAAATTGTTTGATGCCTATCGTATAATTGACTCACGGATACTTGTGGTGACATTGGAGTATCTAGGTGACATTAGAGTTGATTGATGCATATAATATGGTGTTATTCTAGTATGAACTCTAGGTATATTTGTGACACTTATAGGAATAGCTCAAAAGATAGATCGGAAAGAACAGCTTTGAGGTGGTTCAACTACCTACAACAATTTCATCTTATGTTCTTCGCTAGATATGAACTTTGGAGTGATTCTTTGTCGCACTTTGAGGGATAATCATATGATTCTTTTATGTTAGAATTGTTGTGAGATTGCACTAGTGAAAGTATGAACCCTAGGCCTTATTTCTAAGCATTGCAATAGCGTTTATGCTCACTTTTACTACTTGCTACCTTGCTGTTTTTATATTTTTCATATTACAAAAACCTATATCTACTATCCATATTGCACTTGTATCACCATCTCTTCACCGAACTAGTGCACCTATACAATTTACCATTGTATTGGGTGTGTTGAGGACATAAGAGATTTCTTGTATTTGATTGCAGGGTTGTTTGAGAGAGACCATCTTCATCCCACGCCTCCCACGGATTGATAAACCTTAGGTCATCCACTTGAGGGAAAATTGCTACTGTCCTACAAAACTCTGCGCTTGGAGACCCAACAAAGTCCACAAGAATAAAGTTGCATAGTAGACATCACGTACTTGCTGGGGTCGGACGGGTCCAGTGGGACCCTCTTGGTGTCCTTGCCCATGGCCGACTGGAACTGCATCTCGTCAGCCGGATGCTTCATCTTTGCGTCCAGCATGGCTGGCTACTCGCAGACCAGGTCCACGAGCCGGTCGATCTGGTGCCTCTCCTCGGTGATGACCAAGTACTCGGCCATTTTGGATCCGGCCAAGGCGCACTTGGCAGACCACTTGTAGTAGCCGGCAACGGTGGTGATGCCCTTAGGACCCGACAACTTCATCTTCAGATAGGCGTAGTGGGCACCACCATGAACTTGGTGAGCGCGGGCCAGCCTAGGAGTGCATGGTAAGGGATTCTCAGGTCGACCACCTCGAACTAGATCGGCTCATGGCGGAAGTTGTCCTCGGAGCCAAAAAAATGTCCAGCCGTGTGACACCCTGGTTTTGTGCTACAGTGATCATTGTAATTAAGCAAAGTGATGACGATGATCAGTGCCTAATCATTTTTGCTAAACAAGATATGATCAAGTTGAAAATTCATATCTCATTTCAAATTCCAGTAAAAAGGGCATTGAATCTTATGGTGATACAATAAGTTGGCAAACAGCAAGGAAAAAATGTTGCACAATTGATAAAAATCACAAAACAAATGCCGTTAAGGAAAACAACATCACCAAAACTGTGGTGTGGACCCCACCTTCAATAACAGCACCAAATTGCATTTTTTTGTGCTATTAAATTCAAATGGATATTTCAAACAGATTCCATAAATCCTCAAACTTGGTGTGGCTCTGTGGAATATTACAAGATATTATTTGGAGCAAGTCACACATTTTTGCTATGGGGAAATGTGGCTAAAAATAAATGGAATAGAAGCTGCAAAATGATCAGAAAAAGAAAAAGGAAGAAAATGAGAAAGGCTCGTGTGCACTTGAGGCCTGGTTCTACAGTGCGGCCCAGCCCATCCCCTCCCCGTCCCTAACCACTCGCCCCTCTCTCTCTCGCGCGCGCTGTCGAGCCAGCAGAGAGCGCGCTCACTCGCCCGGGCCCCCCTCTCGCGCAAAGATCTTTTGCAGCTGGCGTGGACCGATAAGGTCGAGCCCCCGCACCCCTCTGGACGCCTCTGCCACACTTCTCTCCCTCTCCCTCGCTCGCCCCCATCTCTCCCGAGCGTAGCCGCCGCCATGGCCATCGGCTAGCCGCGGCCACAGCCACTCCGCCGCCACCGTAGCCTGTCCAGAGGCTCCGCACCGTCGCCCTCTTCCTCCTCGTACGCCGGATCGAAGCTGAGGAGCACCCACGCCGTCGACTGCGAGCTGCTTCCTCCTCGGACCCAAGCACGCGCCGCTGTCAATTCGTCCCCCTCCGAGCTCCACCGGCCTCCCCGAGCCTTCCCGACAACGCTGTGAGCTCCCCCGCGTAGTCCTTCCTCTCTCCGCGCTCTCGTAGGCCCTACGGTTAGCTGCCACCGTGACCGAGCACCGCCGCCCGCCATTGCCGACGTGCCCAAGCAGTGCGTGCCCTCGGGCACCCACGCGTGCAACCGGCATGCTCCAGAGCATGCCCTGCACCAATTCCAGCCCGTAGTTAGCTCGCCCGCGTGCTGCAACTGCTGCTTCGCCGTTCGTCCGAACCTGCCTCCGCCACGGCTCGTCGCCGGCGCCCCTACCGAACCCCACCGGCACTGCAGACGGCACAGGTCGAGGCGGACGAGCGCCAGGGTCACGTAGATGGTCTCAGCGCGCAAAATGACGGCCGGAGTTGCATTTCCGACCCCCTCCGCCGTCCCCGGAGCTCGCCGGAGCTGCTCCGGCGCCGGTCGCCGGCCACGCCGACGTGGCCAACCTGGGGCCACCCCCTGGGTCACTGACCCGTGGGCCCCAGGGGCCCGGCTGACTTGTTGACTTCGGTCAACGCTGACTGAGGGGCCCCCTGTGTCGCTGACGGGTGGGTCCCGTTGACTAGTTGACTGAGTGAACTCACTGACAGGTGGGTCCCGCGCGATTAAACGAATTTAAATAAAAAGAAAATCTGTTAATTAATTAATTAGTTAATTAAAACACTAGTCAGTCATTGACAGTAGGCCCCACCCACTAATTAATCTGAAATTAGATTAAATAAATCCTAATTAACTACTGTCTCACTGACCAGTGGGACCCACTGGTCAGGTTTGACCTGGCCCAGCGGGAGTTGACCTGCTGACATCATCATGACGTTCTGCTGACGTCACCTATTCACTGTTCTGGATAATGTTGATTTAAATAAAGAGAATAAATTCCAGAAAATGCTTAAAACTTTAGAAAATCATATCTTTTAAACCGTAGCTCAGATCGAAAAACTTTATATATGAAAGTTGCTCAGAACGACGAGGCGAATTCAAGTACGCTGTCCGTTCATCTGTCACATGCTCCTAGCATGATGAACATGGACATTTAGCATTAGGATCATTTGTCCGATAAATCCAAAGACCCGAGAAATATCGTCAGATATTCTCCCGCTCCGTCTGCAACGTGTAGTATTGCGTTAGTACATACCTAGCTCTGCATATTGTCATGTCATGCATCGTGATGCATTTGTCTGCTTTATATTTATTGTTTCTCCCCCCTCTTCTTATCCGATAGACCTCGAGACTGATGGTGCTGCCGGGTACGACTACACCGTTGACGATTAGGCCTTTGCCGCAGAGCAGCAAGGCAAGCAAACCCCCCTTGAGCATTCCGATATCGCCTATTCCTTTCCCTCTTATTCTTGCATTAGACTTTTGCTACTGTATTACTTAGCTCCTATTCTGATGCATAGCCTGTTTTTGATAAACTGTTACTATACCTGCAATCATATCAACTGCTTAGTATAGGTTGATCAATGAATCCCCAGTGACCCCCTTAGTCCCAGTTGCCCCTGCTTCTTCATCGACGACTCGATGACTCGGAGACCCGAAGACTCGGTCAACCGACCGACGAGCCAGGCCCCTCACATCACCGCACACCCCTTAAATATGGCACTGCAGAGCTACTACCAAGTGCCGAGGGTGATACCTCACTTAGCACTCCCGGTGTTAATTCTGTAGCGTAGCTAATCGGTCGTGGGTATCGAGGGTGATTCCTCCTTCCCATTTATCGATAGCGACTCTTGTCATACACATACCTCGAGTGGGATCCATCGAGGGTGATTCCTCGGATATCCACTTGGTGTATAAACACACAGTTACTTCAACTTGACTTTGTTTACATGTGAAAGACGGGACTGGAGGGACAGGCGGTACCACCCTGGTTGAGGTGGACCTGAGTTCCCGACAGTCTTGAGAT
Organism: Elymus sibiricus; assembly: GCA_039707655.1. Taxonomy (NCBI): domain Eukaryota; kingdom Viridiplantae; phylum Streptophyta; class Magnoliopsida; order Poales; family Poaceae; genus Elymus; species Elymus sibiricus. The sequence continues at coordinate 146,706,595 of CM077667.1, read as the reverse complement.
GGGTCGGCCCCAAGGGTACCCATGTGTAAGATGTGGTGGGATGCGCCGGTAAGGCATCCAAAAGGTTATGTTGAGGCGTGGACGGGCAGGAGAGGCCCTTCCCACACATCCTCGAGACGGGGCGACGGGACCGCACTTTATGGGTCGCGCTTGCCCCGCATTAATAAAATGCTAATGGGTTGGGTATTTGATCTGAGTTGGGTCGTTGGCCTTTTTACGCACCAAACCATCGCGTGGGAGAAGTTATGGGTACTCAGCGTCGTTGTATCAGCCGAAGCTCTTCGTACGTCAGAAATGGAGTGGCGCGCGCCCGAGTGGTCCGCAACGGCATCGCGCTTGTTATAAGGGGTGCTAGGACTTACCTCGGCCGCGTTCGCATCGTGCAGGAGTGCAAAGGGCGATTGGCCCATGAACCCTGCGCGCTTAGGATTTAGACCGGCGGGCTAGCCTCTTCGTTGAGCCTAGGTGGGGCGACGACGTGCTGATATCCCGAGGTCGGGCATGACCCAGGAAAGTGTGTCCGGCCGGAGGTGATCAGGCGTGTTGGAAATGCGGTGCACCCCTGCAGGGATGAATTATCTATTCGAATAGCCGTATCCATGGTAACAGGACGACTTGGTACCTTGACCTTATAGAATTATAATTGTGATTTAATTTGAAATGAATGTTGGCTCCGAGATTGCTTCCTCGCAGGGAGTCGAGGAAGAATCTCTGGGCGTGGTTACTTAATAAAATTGCTACAATAATATGACTATATATGAGATACCAGTCTACTCTCTTCTAATGCTGCAAGATGCTGAAGATGCTAGTCTTCGATAGGACTAGGCCTTCCCCCCTATTCTTGCTTTCTGCAGTCAGTCCAGATATAACCCCACCCCTTGATAATGATGCATACTTAGCATAGTTCTGATGTCAGTCTTGCGAGTACTTTGGATGAGTACTCACTGCTGCTTTGCTTTCTCTTTCCCCCTCGATATGATTCTGCGTTCAGACGATGGAGCCCAGGAGATGGAGTACGCCGGAGACGACTACTACACCACCGCTGGAGCCTACTACTACGTGGAGAGTGCCGACGCTCAGGAGTAGTTAGGAGGTTCCCAGGCAGGAGGCCTCACCTCTTTCGATCCGTTGCTTATGTTTGTGCTAGCCTTCTTAAGGTAAAACTTGTTTAACTTATGTCTGTACTCAGATATTATTTGCTGCCGCTGACTCGTGTTTGTCGAGCTTTGTATTCGAGCCCTCGAGGCCCCTGGCTTGTAATATGAAGCTGTATGACTTTAATTTGTGTCTTGTGTTGTGTTGTGATATTGATTAGTGAGTCCCTAATCTTGGTTGTACGCATTGCGTGATTGATTAGCGTACGGTCCAAATCGGGGGCGTCACAAGCCGGATCTTGCCGATGGGGAGTGATGTCTAATACACAACTTTATTCTTCTAGACTCTGTTGGGCCTCCAAGCGCAGATTTTTGTAGGAAAACAACAAATTTCCCTCAAGTGGATGACCAAAGGTTTATCAATCCATGAGAAGTGTAGAATGAAGGTGGTCTCTCTCAAAAAACTGTGCAATCACATACAAGAAATCTCTTGTGTCCCCAACAGAGCCAATACAATGACAAATTGTATAGATGCACTAGTCCGGCGAAGAGATGGTGATACAAGAGTAGTATTGATAGTAGATATAGGTTTTTATAATCTCAAGTAATAAAAACAACAAGGTAGCAATTGATAAAAGTGAGCACCAACGGTTTTTGCAATGCTTGTAAACAAGGCCTAGGGCTCATACTTTCACTAGTGCAATGATGTATACTACACAACTTTATTCTTGTAGACTATGTTGGGCCTCCAAGTGTGGAGTTTTGTAGGATAGTAGGAAATTTCCCTCAAGTGGATTACTGATGGCCTGCAAGGGCACATGGCTATTGCATTTCGTGATAAGTAAGTGTCAAATCCCACAGGGAGCGAATAGGAAGACACTACCATCCTGCAACTACATTGTCTGCGTATTGCGTTCGCACCCAAACCGTAGTTTGGAAATAGTCTATTCAATTGGTTGCTAGGAAGCGAGGATAAATGTGTCTCAACTTAACTATGAGTTAGAATACAGAAATAAACTAAGTTAGAATATAAAGTAAAGAAGGGGGTTTTGTAACTGTAGGATTGAATAGAGAGAAAGGCGGTGTCTAGACTTCTGTCTCACTAGTACTAGAGGGGCACCTTAGTGGCAACGGAAAACTAGTACAAATATATGTGCAGGTGATAACAAGATCACAAGAAAGGACATTTCCCAACATTACGTGCAACGCGAGTAAATACTAGATCATGTCACAAAGACCAATTTTGCATACTAGATCATACCTCAACCTAGAACCGGATCAATCACTCAAACATAGATGAATAGCACAAAGAGGAATGATTCATTGATGTCATCAACATGTTCGGTCTTACAAATTACAGGTGAGGATGGATATGGAGATGGAGATGGGGATGAATATGGAGATGGTCACCAGCACAAACGGCCTAGACAGGACCGGCGCCCGGTGATGAGGGTGACACCTCCACCTCCTTGCACGGTGTGGTGTTGGAGGGAGAGCCTCCCGGCGGCTGCCCGGAGTTGTGGTAGATGGTGATGGCTGAAGATGACGGCTAGGGTTGGAGGTGCTTATATAAGAGGCCTTCTCGGGTCTCCTCCATTGATGCGGATCCTCCTTCATCCAAGTATTTTCTTCCTCTAGTTTGTCATTATTGCTAACACTAACATGATAATCATCATCCTCAAATTGAGGGTGAGTTTCCTGCATGAAATATTTGTTAGCATCAAGTTCCTCCAAACTAGAGGCATCATCATACTCTTGTTCTTGTCGATTAGTATCATCTTGCGATTTTTCTTCATCGCAAAGATGTTCTTGACAAATATAAATTATTGAATCCACATTGCAATGTATCCAATCAAGTAATTTACCCTTACTGCGAACTTGAAGCATTTCAATCTCCGGAAATAGCATCTCTGCACTTGTCCTCAACACATACCGAATGACATCCTCGGTGGCATTAATCTTACTACTACTGTTGTACGATGCTATCATCTCATCATAGGTCTTTGTGCATTGGAAATCCATATGTTTCAGAGACCAACAATATCTGCATGAAACTTGATACAAAGAACATAGCATATATCCACATGTGTTCAATAAGTATAGCAATTCTTTAGTATCCATATCATTCATGCGCATTTGAAGGGTTGCCTCGTTAAGAAATTTATTGAGTGTGTGCAAAAAGATACTGTCAGAGGTGGGAGATTCAGACGAGTGATCAATCCATTCCTCTTCTTCCTCCTCCTCTACGCTCTCTTCTTCTTTTATGCACACTTGTTCACCCAAGGTAGGTTGTACTCTATTGTCTCTATCATTTCTCTGCAAGTTAGTTTGACGTTTACACATTTCAAGTAGTCTTACCAATTCTTGCATCGTAGCATCAACATTGGGGGCTGCTGATTCTTCGTGGTGTACAACATTTTCTTCATTAGTAGCCAAGCATGATAGACTTGTATTGTCTCTATTCCAGTGTTGCAATATTTCCTAAAAACTCATCTCAAAAGACATGGTAAGCAATTTTTTTTATTTAAAGGAAAAAACTGAAAGATAAATAACAACTAACAAAACAAACTATATGTGAGTGGGAAGGAAATGACCAGCGCTATGCTCCCAGACAACGGTATCAAGAACGCTTGATGGCCTACAAGGGCACATAGCTATTGCATTTCGTGATAGGTAAGTGTCGAATCCCACAGGGAGCGAATAGGAAGACACTACCATCCTGTAACTACATTGTCTGCATATTGCGTTCGCACCCAAACTGTAGTTTGGAAATAGTCTATTCTATTGGTTGCTAGGAAGCGAGGATAAAAGTGTCTCAACTTAACTATGAGTTAGAATACAGAAATAAACTAAGTTAGAATATAAAGTAAAGAAGGGGGTTTTGTAACTGTAGGATTGAATAGAGAGAAAGGCGGTGTCTAGACTTCTGTCTCACTAGTACTAGAGGGGCACCTTAGTGGCAGCGGAAAACTAGTACAAGTATACGTGCAGGTGATAACAAGATCACAAGAAAGGACGTCTCCCAACATTACATCCAATGCGAGTAAATACTAGATCATGCCACAAAGACTAATTTGCATACTAGATCATACCTCAACCTAGAACCGGATCAATCACTCAAACATAGATGAATAACACAAAGAGGAATGATTCATTGATGTCATCAACATGTTCAATCTTACAAATTACAGGTGAGGATGGAGATGGAGATGGAGATAGAGATGGTCACTGGCGCACACGGCCTACCCAGGACCAGCGCCCGGTGACGATGGCGGTGATGAGGGCAGCGCTAATGACTCCTTGCGCGACATGGTGTTTGAGGGAGAGACCTCCCCCAAGGGGAGAGCCTCCCGGCGGCTGCCCTGAGTGCAGTGGCGGAGACAGGGGGGCGAGCAGGGGCCTGGCCCCCCCCAACGATCGACAAAAGTCTTAGCAGGTAGGTGTAATTAGCGTCATGATTAGACCATTACACGTACTGGGCCCCCCTTAACTTCAACGGAATCATTTACAAAGCCCAGTCCAAGACAGCTAGCGAAGGAAAAAGATTAGCCGAATACACGTACAGACGTACTGGGCTGCCACTCATAATACATTAGTCCCTGGCTTTGATTAACGTCAGTACCCCTAAAAAACGTGAGTGATTAGAGGCAATTAGGGCTGCCGGTTGCCGCTCTGCCGCCTCCTGGCCTCCCTGATCAGGACGGGATTCGAATCAGATTAAATCAAGTGACGTCGGCGCTGCAATTGATAATCCTTCAGGCGGCGCTCATCAATTCTTCAGTTGTCCAGCCAACTAGCAAAGGTTAACACTACAGAATCTCCACTACTCGATCTGATCTATGCTCGTCCGGCCCGCCCCAGCCAACTAGCAATTTTGATTCTGTGATCTATGATCTATGATGTTGATTTTTATTTTTGAATGTGCTGCCGTTATGAATAGAAAGGCGCCGCCAAACACTTTAATGATTAATTTAATTTTTATGTTGTTGTTTCGAGCTTTCAACCTCAACATATTGTTAATGATGAGGATAATTTGCAAGTTTTTAATCACAGTCCAATGGTAGAAGATTTGTTTCGAAATTGCATCGTAATCTACACTGAAAGCGAATTAGCAACTAATATTTTTTACCATGGCAATGATAAGGGAAAATTTAAATTAATACAAATGTATCTACTATGTGTTAATTTCATCGAAGCACACATTGCTACAGTATTATTGTGCTTATTTTTCTGCACTAATTTTTTTTATCACCTTGGATTGCCCCCCCCCCCTATGCTCAAATCCTGGCTCCGCCCCTGCCTGAGTGTGGTAGATGGTGATGGCTGAAGATGACGGCTAGGGTTGGAGGTGTGCTACTTGTAAACTGCTTTGGAATTTTCCTCGAAGAGGAGAGGAGATGCAACATAGTAGAGATAAGTATTTCCCTTAGTGATACCAAGGTTATCGAACCAATAGGACAATCAAGCAGACTAGCGTCGTTAGCACATACACAGAAAAGAGCAAACACTTGCACCCAACGCGGGTAAGAGGGTTGTCAAGCCCCTTGAACTCGTTACTTGCAAGGATTAAATAGTGATAGATAAATAATATAAAAATAAAATAACAATAAATAACTGGCAGCAATATTTTTGGAGTTTTCGTAATATATTTTGTGAAGACCTGGGGGGCATAGTATTCACTAGAGGCTTCTCTCTCGAAGAAAGCATACGGTGGGTAAACAAATTACCGTTGGGCAATTGATAGAAAAGTGCATAGTTATGCAATATTTATTCACTGCAATGATCATGTATATAGGCATCACATCCATAAACAAGTAGAACGACTTGGCCCTGAAATTCTCCGTATTTACAACCGTAGAGTAATTAGATTATTAATTAGTCTCCGTATTTACACATTAGTCCTAAAATTCTTTTAGACATAGCATTTTTTTTCTTCCATAAAACAACTTGGCCCTGATTTTTCAAATAGCCATAACTTTTTACTCGTTCATCCGAATTAGATGAAACCAACGCCTACAGTTTCGTCTTGATCCCACCTATCCAGTGAACCTATCACATCAACTTTTTCAAATTTTCAAATTTCAAAATTTGTTCAAATTCATATTCAAACTTCTTTTGATCATATCTTTTTATCCGTACCTCCGTTTCCAATGAATCCAATTGCGTCGGATTCATATCAAAGTAATCTTTCCATTAGTACCATTAGTTTTATCATTTCAACATATAATTTTGATCATACTCAGATTTCTCTATTAGTCCTCCAAAGTGTTCACACACCGTTCTAAGCTGATTTAATGTCATATTGAAATATTTGTATCTTTTGATCCGTTATCCCAAGTCAATTGATTCCTTTTGCACCTAAACACTTGTGTTATGTACTTCATGTTCATAAAAATCATGCTCCAATTCAAATACTTTTGAGCCTTCTGAATTCAAATTCAATTCATACTTCAATTCGCTATAACTTGTGTTGTAGTGCCCCATTTCAATTAATTCTTTTTGCAAATGAATTCTTATGCCATATGCTATTTAGCAAACAACATCCATGCTGTTCTTCCCATACTCTGGATCGTTTTTCATAGTATCCCCAACCTAAGCTTATACATCAATAGTTCATCGTCTAGTGACTCTTTTGAGTTGATCCCTTCACCTTTCACTTTACAACTCCATAAGAACCTATCCTTATCTTATTAAACCTTAGTATGTTGTTATTTTCGCTTTGAGACATATTTTGGTCTTGCGTTCTTTTAGTTCTTCCTTTTTGCAAGATTATTTATTGTATGTTGTTTCCTTACGATAGATTACTTGGAGTGTGACGAGTAGAATTATCAGGATTGTGACTGCGACTATCTTCATCAAGTAATACCAGGCAAGTTCACATTGATCATGTATTTTACCTACGATTTTATTTGCATTAGTTCAACCTCTTCACCCATTGCATGCAAAGTAGGTACTTGGAAATTTTAGTTCTTGAGTAGTATCATGCGGTAGACACCCATAAACCTTTGTTACTTGGGTCCGGGACGTTATTTTTATTTGGCTATGCTTTTAATAGACGGGGTTTGGATGAGTGTTTACCATGGGAGTTGTGAGACTTAATTGATGATCAAGACCTCAAGACTTCAAGAATGATTTTTCAAGACCTCATGATGCAATATACCTCTAGGTGGATGATGGTTGAACGGCACCCTGGAGAAACCAGTGGATTTGCCTAGGTGGTGCTGGAGAAGCGCCAGTATTCACGCGGAAAGGTCCACCCAGGCACAAAGAGATGGATGGATACTTCAAGACCCGAGGGTTACCTGCACAGCCACAAGCCATTATGGGCTCTGGCTTGGTTGGACATCGTGGTGACTCTGGACGGGAGGTGCTACGAGATGTAGAAGAACGGTAGGATTGGATGGGCACCGACAGTGGCTTAGAGGAACCCTTTGGAAGACCATGTTTTGATCATCCGGTTCTCAAACACCCTGCATTGCGAGGACTTCAACGGAGGCGATCAAATCTTGTGGGGAACGTGCGCAAAACTCTGCAGGGTAGTCAAACCTAATCGATTAGCCATGTCCACGATCATGGACAACTTGAGCCAAAGGAACTGAAACTATCAGGAACTCTCAACACATAAATAATTATAATGATGAGGGGGTTATTGTTAACTTGGGTATGAGAAATGGTTAGCGGAACCTTTTCATTAATCAACCAACATTGTAGTAATAATTTTTGCTTTGCCCCCTCTTTTGTTGTAGGAAAATTTTGCTTTACGCAAAACTTAAACTTACAACCCCACCTGCCATATATGCATATAGTATAGATGATATTTTCACCCCTTTCTTTTGTGACTTGCCGGCATATTCAATATGCTGACCTACACGGCTGCAACGTCTTATGTTGCAGATATTTTTCTACGACGAGTAAGAGTACGATTCAGGGTTACGGTCTACACTCAACCTGCCGTTGGTGTTTATTGGGACTCCACTCCCGTTGACTGTTTCCGCTGAGATTTTGAGATATATATCAGATTTACGTTATTACATGTGATTGCACTTTGATATATACATTGATGTACTGTGTGTGCCAGCATACTGATCCAGGGATGGCAAAGAACACACAGAGGCTTGACTCGTTTTGAGTCAGGACGCTACAGAAATGGTATCAGAGCACATGTTGACTGTAGGACGTGACCCTAGAAACTGGAAAACCTTAGGAAAGGAATATCTCTAAAACTTTATTTTCAAAAAGATCCTTTACTTCTCATCTTATCTGAGCTTTATCAAATGTCCTCTCTTACCTCAAATAGTTAGACAATACCCTACCCCTTTGACCACACGAAGGATCAACCGAGACCACTTCGAGAAGGACGAGATATAGAAACAACTGATGGCCACTTCAGAGTAAAGAGTATTTCACCATGCATTTGAAGAATTGACGCTATACTAGTTGAAGACTCTGAAGACCCAAAGAATTTGAAGACCCTGAAGCATTCCAATATTTATATGACCTTTAGAGGACCAAACCCCTATTATATACTCACGTTAGAGACGATGATTTGTGAGCTATCATTTGTGTGTGTTTTCCGACAGCTACCAATAAAACCTATTTTTTAACAAAACTATTGTTTGTATTGTGTGTATCTTCCTCTATCTCTCTCTCTCTGTCTTACCCCTCTCATCCCCCAAAACCCATGGACCCAATTGATGATGAATGAAGATGGACTTGCATTCTCTGGACCGATGACTCAGTTGGAGGCAGGACTATGGATTTAGAACATGGAGACTCAGTTCAAGAACAACATTATTGAAACAAAGAATGAGGTTCAAATACTCTCTTCAGTACTTTACAAAAAGCACTGAAACCTGGTGGAGGATACATCAAACTATACAGGGATGGAATGGAGCAAGAACTTGGGAAGAATTCAAGAAGACTTTGTTAGGATTCCGTCTTATCCGGAAGCAACGTGATAGCATAATGAAGAAACCTTGTGCATGCAAGATTTGCGGAGAAATGGGACACACCCATGAAGAACACAAGGACGGATGCCCTCATTGTGAAGAAAATCACCCAGCTGAGGAATGCCCAACTAGCCAGGTGACTTGTTTCTTGTGTGAAGGAACCACCCACTACCCAGCTGAGTGGCACATTTACCCCAAGGTGCAACAAGTTGTCAAGCAGCAGAAAGAAGCAATGAAGGAAACCTTCAAGAAGATTTTAGAAGAGCCAGTTATGAAGGAAGATATTGAAGACCCTGATGGACAAGGCCTAACCAGATTTTCTCCAATGACTGCTACTCATGTGAAGAACAAGGACATTTTTCACAGGATGGCACGAGGGAAAGCAAAGAGTACGTGGGAGACTTCTCGACATATAATGTGGAGCTTTATCCACAAGAAATAGAGGAATTGATCAGAACAAGGAAGTCTAGGAAGAGAAACCGAAGACGTCCCCTGAACCAGAGTCATGTCATGTGTTTCAGGTGCAAGGAATTAGGTCACTACGTTGACCAATGCCCAGAAAAGAGGCAGAGAACCCAAGGAGGTCATTTGCTTTCACTGCAAGGAAGAAGGACATTATGCTAATAACTGTCCAGACAAGAAGAAGATTGGAAACTGAGAAGTTGAGATTTTGATAATGGCAATAAGTGTAATAGGAAGCACTCTCATTTTCATAAGGTTATGGAGTTGAATTTTGTAACGGAAGTCTCAGAGATTGTAATAACTTTATGAATCAATAGAATTTATTGTGTCATGATTTCGTAAGTTAGATAGTATGAGTTGTTACTCTATGAACAAAGACCTCTGACCATTTTCGAGGATATGACAAAATATGGTCTATGCAAGCATGTGTACATTTCAATTTAAGTGTGGTAGTAACCGGTAAAACCACAAGATCCAAGGAAAAAGAATGTACCATTCATGCCAAGGACCCTGGACACTATGAATACAGGTAAAGGTAATGTTGGACCATATCAAACTAAGTGGATGGCAGTACTTGTAATAATGTACCGTGGAATTGGAATTTTGAGGAGAGAATGAATATGATGAACCAACACTTTTATTGGTAAACAGGCCAATGGAAAGGAAAAGGTATTCAAGGAGTAGAACCTGTACCAAGGATGGATATCAGGATTTCATGAAGGTTACCCCATGAGCATGAAGCAAGAGGTTGTGATTTGATCAACAAACGTTTTTCCCAGGAGGATACGAAAACCTAAGAGTTGTGAAGGAACGATAGATGTTTTGTTCAGTTTGCAGGATCAATGGAATTATCTGAACTTCGTTCATGGACAAGAGAACAATTCTGCAACGCTTGTGAGGAAGCCCAAGTGTTAGAATACGAGATTCACTAAACCTTTTACAAGGTAATGATTTTAGTGCGACATGGCTTGGCCACCATGATGACTTACTCTTATCATTCTCTTGCTATTCAGAATGGTAAATCTGAGTGACTTACCCATAGTAAAGAGACGACGATCTTCAAAGCTTTTGTTTAAGCCTGAGAATGGTATGATGAAGGCCCCTTGTACTTGGAAGTTGTTGTCAAACGTACTATTTTTTGCGGCGAGGATGAAGCCAAGACCCATTTCACTGCAGGATAACCTTTAACTGATGACCACCATGAGATCACCGAATAGGTTGTTTAGAATTGTCGTAAGGCCTGTCAGTTAAGAAGACCTATCCTCGGAAGAACTTTATATTGACGAAAGGAACACAAGATCTTGAGGAAAATGGTATGTCTATACCGGAAGAGCATCAGTGAAGGATTCATACCGAAGATGTGAGAAGACCGACATTGCCAACCCAAAGGATGGAGTACATGAGTTTTGTTGGAATCGTAACCATGCTTCTAAGGGTGGTAGCACCCCAGATCTTGTGATGACAGGTGGATTTTCAAGAAGACCCGAGACCCTAACCTTTTCTTTCTAGCCTCTTCGACTCTCGAGGACGAGATTCATTTTAAGGGTGGTAGTTTGTAACATCCCAAAATTCTAAAGTCTGGAATGTTATATTAAATAAATAATAAGAATTGTTTGCTTGGATGTTGTGTGATTGATTGTGTGAAATTTTGTGGAATTTGAAACTTTTTTAAAATTTAATGAGAGGGAATAAAAGGACTTTCCCAAAATTTTCCATTTTGAATCCCTATTCAATTTTGAGTTTTGAATCCTTTCAAAACCCTTTGATAAACAAATAAAATGAGAGGAGGAAAATGACACTCCAAAATCATAGACAATGTTTTTATTCAAGTTCTAAAATAGAAACTATTTGTGATTTATTTGAAATCCAAATTCCTTTTCATTTTGGAGTTATTGCAAACAATGATTTTTAAAAATATTTTATTTGGCCTTAAATAATGTTCACGTTGTAGGAAATGTTTGTCTGTAAATTCTGATATATAATATACCCATATAAAATGTTTTTCTGTTTTGTTTATTTGTTTGTTTCCTCGCTGTTTTATAAAAAAAACAGGAAACACTATTCACTGACAAACACTGTTCATCCGATTTTTTTTGAGAAACAAAAACAAAACAGCCCACGCACTGTTCATGTGCGGCCGGCCGAAGCAAAATTGGCCCATGGGGCGCTTTCTTTTCCTTTTCCCATTTTTCGTATATGTTTAGTCCCACATCGCGTATCCTTAGACCTTTGGACCTCTTTTCCACCTATAAATATAGACCCATATGGACACCCAAAAATCATCCAATTCGGGTTAAATCAATTTTATTGGTTTGACTAGGTTTATTAAATAAAAATATTTTCTTCTCCCGGCGGGATTTCTGGAAGTCCTCTCCTCTTTGGAATTATTATCGCTTCTCTGCATTCTAAAGGCATTCCCTTCGTATTTTCTTTTATACTCTCGTAGTTTATTAGTATACGGTAGAGTAATTAGATTATCAATTAGTCTCCGTACTTACACATTAGTCCTAAAATTCTTTTAGACATAGCATTTTTTTTCTTCCGTAAAACAACTTGGCCCTGATTTTTCAAATAGCCATAACTTTTTACTCGTTCATCCGAATTAGATGAAACCAACGCCTACAGTTTCGTCTTGATCCCACCTATCCAGTGAACCTATCACATCAACTTTTTAAAATTTTCAAATTTCAAAATTTGTTCAAATTCATATTCAAACTTCTTTTGATCATATCTTTTTATCCGTACCTCCGTTTCCGATGAATCCAATTGCGTCGGATTCATATCAAAGCAATCTTTCCATACGTACCATTAGTGTTATCATTTCAACATATAATTTTGATCATACTCAGATTTCTATATTAGTCCTCTAAAGTGTTCACACACCGTTCTAAGCTGATTTAATGTCATATTGAAATATTTGTATCTTTTGATCCGTTATCCCAAGTCAATTGATTCCTTTTGCACCTAAACACTTGTGTTATGTACTTCCTGTTCATAAACATCATGCTCCAATTCAAATACTTTTGATGCTTCCGAATTCAAATTCAATTCATACTTCAATTCGCTATAACTTGTGTTGTAGTGCTCCATTTCAATTAATTCTTTTTGCAAATGAATTCTTATGCCATATGCTATTTGTCAAACAACATCCATGCTGTTCTTCCCATACTCTGGATTGTCTTTCATAGTATCCCAAACCTAAGCTTATACATCAATAGTTCATCATCTAGTGACTCTTTTGAGTTGATCCCTTCACCTTTCACTTTACAACTCCATAAGAACCTATCCTTATCTTATTAAACCTTAGTATGTTGTTACTTTTGTTTTCAGACATATTTCGGTCTTGCATTCTTTTGGTTCTTCCTTTTTACAAGATTATTTATTGAATGTTGTTTGCTTACGATAGATTACTCGGAGTGTGACGAGTAGAATTATCAGGATTGTGAGTGCGACTATCTTCATCAAGTAATACCAGGCAAGTTCACATTGATCATGTATTTTACCTATGATTTTATTTGCATTAGTTCAACCTCTTCACCCATTGCATGCAAAGTAGGTACTTGGAAATTTTAGTTCTTGAGTAGTATCATGCAGTAGACACCCATAAACCTTTGTTACTTGGGTCCGGGACGTTATTTTTATTTGGCTATGCTTTTAATAGACGGGGTTTGGATGAGTGTTTACCATGAGAGTTGTGAGACTTAATTGATGATCAAGACCTCAAGACTTCAAGAATGATTTTTCGAGACCTCATGATGCAATATACCTCTAGGTGGATGATGGTTGAACGGCACCCTGGAGAAACCAGTGGATTTGCCTAGGTGATGCTGGAGAAGCGCCAGTATTCATGCGGAAAGGTCCTCCCAGGCACAAAGAGGTGGATGGATACTTCAAGACCCGAGGCTTACCTGCACAGCCACAAGCCATTATGGGCTCAGGCTTGGTTGGACATCGTGGTGACTCTGGACGGGAGGTGCTACGAGATGTAGAAGAACGGTAGGATTGGATGGGCACCGACAGTGGCTCAGAGGAACCCTTTGGAAGACCATGTTTTGATCATCCGGTTCTCAAACACCCTGCAGTGCGAGGACTTCAACGGAGGCGATCAAATCTTGGGGGGAACGTGTGCAAAACTCTGTAGAGTACTCAAACCTAATCGATTAGCCGTGTCCACGGTCATGGACAACTTGAGCCAAAGGAACTGAAACTATCAGGAACTCTCAACACACAATTAATTATAATGATGAGGGTGTTATTGTTAACTTGGGTATGAGAAATGGTTGGCGGAACCTTCTCATTAATCAACCAACATTGTAGTAATAATTTTTGCTTTGCCCCCTCTTTTGTTGTAGGAAAAATTTGCGTTACGCAAAACTTAAACTTACAACCCCACCTGCCATATATGCATATAGTATAGATGATATTTTCACCCCTTTCTTTTGTGAGTTGCCGGCATATTCAATATGCTGACCTACACGGCTGCAACGTCTTATGTTGCAGATATTTTTCTACGACGAGTAAGAGTACGATTCAGGGTTACGGTCTACACTCAACCTGCCGTTGGTGTTTATTGGGACTCCACTCCCGTTGACTGTTTCCGCTGAGATTTTGAGATATATATCAGATTTATGTTATTACATGTGATTGCACTTTGATATATACATTGATGTACTGTGTGTGCCAGCATACTGATCCAGGGATGGCACAGAACACACAGAGGCTTGACTCGTTTTGAGTCAGGACGCTACACTGCATTAACTACTATTACTCCACCCATCGGCCGCTATCCAGCATGCAGCTACAGTATTAAGTAAAAACAGAGTAATGCTTGGAGCAAGATGTCATGATGTAGACAAAGTATATCCAATCAATATGAATAAAACCCATCATTTAATCCTTAATGGCAGCAATACAATACGTGTCATGTCCCTTTATGTCACTGGGATTGAGCACCGCAAGATTGAACCCATCACAACGCACCACTCCCGTTGAAGATAAATCAATCTAGTTGGCCAAACCAAATCGATAGATCGAAGAGAAGTACAAGCTATAACAATCATGCATACATGAATTTAGTAAAGACTCAATATATTTTCATGAACAATCTGAAGATAAACCCATAATTCATTGGATCCCAATAAACACACTGCTACTTGTACACATCGATGGGATTTTCCTCGAAAAGGAGAGGAGATTTAACAAAGTAGAAATAAGTATTGCTATCAGTGAGAACCAAGGCTATCGAACCAATAGGAGGACCACGCAAACTCCCGTCGTCAGCACCTACACAGAAAAGAGCAAACACTTGCACCCAACGCGGGCAAGAGGATTGTCAAGCCCCTTGAACTTGTTACTTGCAAGCGATAAGTTGTGATAGATAGATTATATAATTATAAAATAAAATAATGGTAAATAAGTGGCAACAATATTTTTGGTGTTTTTGTAATATATGTCGTGAAGACCCCGGGGCCATAGTTTTCGCTAGAGGCTTCTCTCTCGAAGAAAGCATACAGTGGATAATCAAATTACTGTTGCCAATTGATAGAAAAGCGCATAGTTTTGCAATATTTATTCAAGGCGTTGATGATGTATATAGGCATTGATACGTCTCCAACGTATCGATAATTTATGAAGTATTCATGTCATATTCACCTATGTTTACAATACTTTTATATGGTTTTGATGCACTTTATATGATTTATTTAGAACTAACCCGGACTGACACTGTTTTCAGCAGAACTAATGTGGTGTTGCTTTTGTGCAGAAAATGAAAGTTCTCGGAATCGCCCGAAACTTTTTGACGATTTTTTTGGAACAAAAGAGGCACTAGACGCTTCGTCGGAGGAAAAGAAGAGCCACGAGGTGAGCACAACCCACCAGGGTGCGCCAGAGGGCCCAGGCGCGCCCTGATGTCTTGTGCGCTCCTCGTGGCCCATCTTCGCGTGAAACCGACGCTCAAAAATCCTATAAATATAGAAACCATCAGAAATAACCCTAGACTCTCCGCTCTGCCGCCGCAACTCTCTGTATCGACGAGAAACCAATCTGGAAACGTTCTAGTACCCTGCCGGAGAGGGGAATCCATCTCCGGTGGCCATCTTCATCATCCCGGCGGAGGCCATGATGAGGAGGGCGTAGTCCACCCTCGGGGCTGAGGGTATGTACGAGTAGCTATGTGTTCAATCTCTCTCTCTCTCTCTCATGTTCTTGAGATGTCACGATCTTGATGTATCACGGGCTTTGTTAATATAGTCAGATCATATGATGTTATTCCCTTGCTATCATGTTGTGATGAATTGAATCTTTCCCTTTGAGATATCGTTATGTTGGATTGAATATTGGATTTGAGAACACTTGATATATGTCTTGCATGTGGATACCCGAGGTGAAAATGGGGTGTTCTATTGATTCACTTGATATATGTTTTGGTACTCAACTTGCGGATTCCCGCGGTGACATTGGGGTAATCTATGCATAGGGGTTGATACACGTTCTTGTCCTACTTTCTTCGATAGAAATCTTGGGGTACTCTTTGAGGTTCTTTGTGTTGGATTGAGTATTATGAATCTGAAATTGTTTGATGCGTATCGTATAATTAACTCATGGATACTTGTGGTGACATCGGTGTATCTAGGTCACATTAGAGTTGGTTGATGCGTATCAAATGGTGTTATTCTAGTACAAACTCTTAGATAGATTGAACGGAAAGGATAACTTGATGTTATCTTAGTACGAACTCTTGAATAGATTGATCGGAAAGGATAACTTTAAGATGGTTTCGTACCCTACAAACAATTTCTTCTTATGTTCTCCGCTAGATAAGAACTTTGGAGTGATTCTTCGTTGCACGTTGAGGTATGGTTATGTGATCCAATTATATTAGCAATGTGGAGAGATTGCACTAGCGAAAGTATGGACCCAAGCATTATAATACCGTTTGTGGTCACTTTTGTTACTTGCTACCTTGCTGTTTTTATATTTTCAGATTACAAAACCCTATATCTACCATCCATATTGCACTTGTATCACCATCTCTTCGCCGAACTAGTGCACCTATACAATTTGCCATTGTATTGGGTGTGTTGGGGACACAAGAGACTTTTTATTATTTGACTGCAGGGTTGTTTGAGAGAGACCATCTTCATCCTACACCTCCCACGGATTGATAAACCTTAGGTCATCCACTTGAGGGAAAATTGCTACTGTCCTACAAAGTCTACAGGAATAAAGTTGCGTAGTAGACATCAGGCATCACGTCCATAAACAAGTAGACCGACTACTGCCTGCATCTACTACTATTACTCCACCCATTGACCGCTATCCAACATGCATGTAGAGTATAAAGAAAAAACAAAGTAATGTTTGGAGCAAGATGACATGATGTAGACAAAGTAAATCCAATCAATATGAATAAATCCCATTGTTTTATCCTTAATGACATCAATACAATATGTGTCATGTCCATTTCTGTCACTGGGATTGAGCACCGCAAGATTGAACCCATCACAATGCACCACTCCCGCTGAAGATAAATCAATCTAGTTGGCCAAACCAAACTGATAGATCGGAGAGAAATAAGAAGCTATAACAATCAAGCATATAAGAATTTAGTAAAGACTCAATATATTTTCATGAATAATCTGAACATAAACCCATAATTCATCGGATCCCAACAAACACACTCCTACTTGTAAACTGCGTTGGGATTTTCCTCCAAGAGGAGAGGAGATGCAACGCAGTCGAGATAAGCATTTACCTCGATGAGAACCAAGGCTATCAAACCAATAGGATGACCACACAAACTCCCGTCGTCAGCACCTACACACAAAAGAGCAAACACGTGTGTCGGTGTCAAAACCGGCGGATCTCGGGTAGGGGGTCCCGAGCTGTGAGACTAGGATCGATGGTAACAGGGGACGAAGGAGACGATGTTTACCCAGGTTCGGGCCCTCCTATGGAGGTAAAACCTTACGTCCTGCTTGATTATATTGATGATATGAAGGTTACAGAGTTGATCTACCTCGAGATCGACTAGCTAAAACCCTAGATGAGTTTCTGTGTCCTATGATCTAAAACCCTCCCGGTTTATATAGACACCGGGGGGTACTTGGGTTTACACATGGTGGGCCTCCTGCCGAGGATAGAGATGGCGATTTCCTCATCTTGACTTGGAGTGCACGACGTGCCTTCGGGGTTTCCTTCTAGATAGTGGAGTCTTGATGCGCCCGGCCCTTCTACAGAGAATGGCCCATCGAGCCGGCCTATTGAGAAATGAGCCGGCAGCCCGAGGACCCCTTAGTCCGGGACTCCCTCAGTAGCCCCCGAACTAGCCCCCAACGCCAAGGGTCTCGGCTCCAGCTGCTTCGTATGATTAGAGTCTTCGGCTTGCGGGCCGAGTTCTTCTTCCCCTTCCATGATCGGCTGAGACTAGTTCAGTTTTCGATGACACGTATTTATTCCGATCTTATGATTGACCGAACACCATGAATTGCTTAGCCACGAAGGCCAATCGCCAAAGTATAAACAGTGTTTTCTGACACCCCCCTCTGACGAAGGGTCGTGGCCTACCACGACCACTGAACCAGTTATGAAAACTCGATTTGCGGTTCAGGGCCGCTTTCACAGCGACACGACTTATCAATGCACAGATCGTGCTCCGTTTCACACGGGATATGATTAATCTCCACACGCGCATAACGGCACGCATGTCTTGGGAAGCGGAGGGATTTATGGCATGGTAAGTGAGGCTAATCGGTGACACGTCCCATAAAAAGGGGAAAACCCCAAGGGCTATTCACACTTCCCATTCACATCCTCCGCCTCCTCAATCTCTCCAAGCTCCGAGAGCCCAGATCCAGTTCTTCCTCACCCTTTCCTCCGAGCTTAGCCATGGCGGGTTCTGGCTCCAACGGCAAGTGGGAGGCCTCCACGGTCACTGACCAGGATATCCGGGACCTAAAGTAGGCCGGCTACCTCCCCGCCAATATCTTCCACCGCGCCCCGGAGAAGAACCAGGTGGTTCCCACCCCCAAAGCAGGCGAGAGGGTGGTGTTCGTCCCCCACTTTATCTAGGGACTGAGCTTCCCGCTCCACCCCTTTGCTAGGGGCCTCATGTTTTTCTACGGGCTGGACTTCCACGACCTTCCGCCGAACTCCTTCATGCACATATCAGCGTTCATCATCATCTGTGAAGCCTTCCTGCGGGTCGAACCGCACTTCGGCTTATGGCTCAAGGTCTTCAATGTCAAGCCAAAGACCATGGCCAGCGAGCACGCAGACTGCGGAGGGACGGTAATTAGCAAGATCTGGCAGAAGGAGTGGTTTTACATCACCGAGCCAAGGGATGAGAGCTGGGAGGAGCCTGCCGAATTCAGATCCGGACCCCCAACGAGATTGACCTCGTGGCTCAGGAAGGGCCTTGACTGGGGGTCGGATGCCGAGGTGAAGCTGCTGCAAAAGCGTCTTTCTTTGGTGATCGAGGCCAAGGTGGATCTGGTCAACGTGGTCCAGGTCATGCTCCACCGCCGTATCCTCCCCTGCCAGCGCCGGGCATCCCCTATGTGGGCTTACCGTCCCGACGACAAGCCTACCGTGCGCCAATTCTTCCGCACTACGCCGGAGAAGCTGTGGAAGGCTTTGTTCAAGCCTCAGAAGAGCTGGCTGGCCAAGGAAGAGGATACGGGCCTAAGCACCGTCAACCCACCGACCAAGGTATGGTATAATTTCAATTTACTGACTCTGTTTCTTCGGCAAAAAGTCTGAGCGCCTTCTCCCTCACTCTCGCAGAAGTGGCTGAGCAAAGCCGCGAAGGTTAACTGCCCGGCTCCACAGCCCGAAGACCCGAGGTCGGAGCTGTTGGCGGCGATGCTTGTTGTGGCGCCGTACTCGGAGCACGAGAAGAAGGAGAAGAAAAAGAAGTCCAGGGAGGGCCTCCTCATAAAGGACCAGCCAGACGCTGCGTGCGAAGAGACCCATTCCTCCTCTAGCCATGAGGAGGAGCACAAAGACAGGGGGGAAGGCGTTTCCCCCCTCACAAGAAAGAGGGCGGCATCAACGGATGCCGCGGAGGATGCTGCCCCTCCTGCCCTGAAGAGGGCGCGTCAGGCGAGGTTGATCCTGTCCGATGATAGCTCGGATTCTGACGCAGAATCCGAGGAGTTCGAGAGGGTTCCACGAAGGAGCCTGAGGGTCAAGCCCCCCGCCCAAAGGTATGGGTCCGAAAACTCTCGGGTTATCTATGCAGGGTTTTTCAATGTTTTAAACATAAGCGCGTCTTTTGATCTGCAGCCCACCACGTGTTCTCCCCACCGACCAGATATCGGACGGGGGGTCCCCACCCGCCAAACTAGCGGAGAGCGGGACTGCATCGCACCCTACACCTCCGGGGGTTGCGAAGGACAACGCGGAGGTGTCCTCAAGCCAGGCTCCGTTGGAGCCGAACACGGGCGGAGGAGGTGACCATGACATGGCCGAGGCTGATGCCACGGCCGACGAAGGCCAGGGAGAGAAAACTCCCCAGGCTGCTGAGGACCAGGGGGAGAATGCTCCCCCGGTCACCGAAGAGGTAGGGCAAAGACATGCCCAGTCCCCTCCGAGGACGTCCCCGGAGCACTCTATGCCTCCGGAGTTACCGGTTCAGTCCCCGATCTGAGATCGGACTGCCCGGTCACCACCGATGCCACCAACAGCCGGGTGGCCGGTTATGGAGGAGGCGCTAGCAAGCACCCCCATCTCCGAGGATCACCGCACTCTTATGGGTGCGGTTTTGCAAGGAATTCAGTCCGTTGATAACGGACTGAAGGAGGCCTTCAGTGGTCTCTTGTCGGGCTTCCAGGTGAGTCATGTAATACCCTTTTCCCGAACAATGCTAATTTTAAGTTTGTGCTATCTTTATATATGTACTAGCCACCGAGCCCCGGATGGGTATGCAAAAACGCATCCGGGGGTCAAATAGTGAACAATGATGCACAAGGCACCATTTGGTCCTGCAATGTTCGGAAAACCCGTAAGAGGGCCGAACAGAGGGTCGTATTTTTGACAGTTCGGAGGCTGGAATGTACATAACTAGATGCGTATATTATTTTTGTAGGCCTCGTCATCGGCGGCGGCCGGTAATGCCGCTGAGCTGACCGAGCTAAATCGGAAGCTCAAGATCTCCGAAGAGGAGCTTGAAAACCTGAACAAGAGGTTCGACGAGGCACAAGGTAAGCTGAATTCTAAAATCCTAGCTATAGTTTGGTAATGATCCGTACTGGTGACCCAGTGTGAATTGTTTATGTTTGCTCCCACAGCTTCAGCTGCGGATGTTGAGAAACTTAAGGCCGAGCTTCAGAAAATGAAGCAAAAGGCCGAGGAGAAGAAGACGGCCGCCGAAGAAGCAGCGTCCGCGCTTTCCAGTTTGAAGGATGCAAGCGCCAAGCATGAGGCCCGGGTGGAGGAGGTGCAGCAAGAGCTCAAGGATGCCGGCATGAAGTGCGAGGCCCTTGAGCAGTAAGGCAAGGAACAAGCCGTCGAGCTAGCCGTGCTGAAATCCGAGCTCCAGAAGGAGCGGGTGGACAGGCGGTCCTTCGAAGAGGAGGTTCGCCAAGCCACGACGGTCATCGATGGTAAGCCATATTCGCTGCGATGCACCTTTGGTGGTAGTAAGTTTGCTTTGCTCACCCAGGTGTGGCGTTCCTTAGGCGTTCGTGCGGATCTCCAGAGGAGTGCGGCAAATGCGAACAAGCTTTATGCTTCGCGGGCGGAGGATGATGAGGCCCGGCTATTCTGGGCGAAATTTGAGTCCCCGAGCGCTCTCCCCTCCTTGTTGACCACATGAAGCAACTGATGGAGATGCATAGAATGGCGGAGCCGGCCATGAAGGACCTCTGCATCCATCTGTGGCCCGATGAGCCGCTGCCGAACAGCTATTTCGGCCTAGTGCAGAAGCTACGTGATGTTGCGCCTCGGGTTGACGTGCTGAAGCGCTCTACGTGCATCGAGGGCGCACGGATGGCCTTTGCAAGGACCATGGTGCACTGGCCGAAGCTCCAGCCGACCAAGATGGCCACCGCACCTCCGCCTCCTGACAAGAGTCATAGGTGCCCCGAGCTGTACTTCCCCCATGTAATGGAGGGTGCTCGGGCAATAGAGGCTCAGTGCTCCAAGGACGTTTTGTATGAATGAGTGCGATGTAATATGTCCATAGACTTTAACGCTTTATAATCAGTGTTGCATGGTTTATCATGTCATATAAGTAGTTTATGTTTATTTAGACTCCTATGTGGCCAGTTTATCTGAAAGCAGCGAGTCGTCGGCTTCAGCCCCCACGTAGATACTACGCGGGGTGTCCCTGTATCCGCACTTCTACCCTTAGCCGAAGTATCGGCGCCGGAAGGCGGTAGTGCGTGTGGGACAAGGCAATCGGACTATGGTGCTCTATCACTTTCACTTAGCCGTGGGAGTGTAGAAAAAATGTGGGGGGCTGATAACCAGCCCCCAGTGTGATGTTCGGGGCCGAAGCCGGCATCACATGGTTTGTACTAGAACAAAACCCATCGTATAACACGGAATAACCGCTATCGGTTTTTTAGTATAACACTTATGCTCGGATTCGCAGACTGGTTCTCGCTTACTATGATGGCCAGTTTTCAGCTTTCTCCCCTGAGGTGCTTGACCAGACGAGCTAGAAGCACAATCGCAGTGGTTCTCCCTTTGCCCTTTTAGCTGAACGAGCGGAACGTAAGAGGGCAAGCACAGGAGCCGGGCAACCCAACTATTGACCCAAGACATAGTTCGGATCTGATGCGTATAAAGCAAAACCCAAGACGCTGAACACACGACCAGTTGTGCTGGGGTGATGTTCAAGGCGATTTTAAATTTGAGCCCCCAGTCTATTAGCCGGTTGCATTATAATATATACCGAACAGTTTTCGTAAGAAGCGTGACCAAGAGAAGAACAGAGAATGTATAAAAGACAACGAAGTGGCCATATATAATGGTTTTGTACTTGCTCAATAATTCTTACAACTTGGGTTGCCGAAGCAACTGTTTATAGGTAGATGAAATATAAATTTTACAGAGGGGAGGCTGTACCAGGAGTCTTCGATTGATGACATGACGTCTTCGATGTGCCTTGTCGCCTATCCATTCATGTTCCTGTGTGGGGGTTGCATCCCATTAAGAGTGATGCTGTCGCCGAGCGGACCTTGGGAAGAAGGTCTTGAGAAGTCGCCGAAGTATCGATGAGATTTATGCTTTTAGCAGGTCCTTGACGGTACCTGTGTTTTGTCCAAGGACGTGTGCTGGTATTGGTCGGTCCAGCCGAACACTTACCATTTGATGGTTGCTCCCCATTGCTACCCACGGAATCTTGAGTGCGAAGTTGTGCCTTCTTGGCACGTGTTTGGCGGTCGTTAGGGCTATGAAATGGGGGGCGTATCCCTATTTCTGGGGAGCAGAAGAGTCTGGGAGTTCGGATTGAAACCGAACTCGTTTGTCGACCTTACAGGCCTTTATGGTCGATTTGGGTGTTTGCTGACCGTCCTCATAATGAAATTCGGCCGCCAGGGCCAATGAATGCTCCTTAGTTCGGAGGGAACGCTCTGTGTTGCCGTTGACGGTGATGACCCCCTTGGGACCAGGCATCTTGAGCTTGAGGTATGCGTAGTGTGGGACGACATTAAAGCGAGCGAACGCTGTTCGGCCGAGCAGGGCGTGATAGCCGCTGCGGAAGGGGGCGATGTCGAAGATCAATTCCTCGCTGCGGAAGTTGTCGGGCGAACCGAATACTACTTCCAGGCTAACAGAGCCTGTGCATCGGGCTTCGACACCTGGGATCACTCCTTTAAAGGTAGTGTTGCTAGGCTTTATCCTTGACGGGTCTATGCCCATCTTTTTCACCGTATCTGAGTAGATCAGATTGAGGCTACTTCCTCCGTCCATTAGGACTTTGGTGAGGTGATACCCATCGATAATGGGGTCTCGGACGAGGGCCGCCGAACCTCCATGACGGATACTGGTCGGGTGGTCTCGTCGATCAAAAGTGATCGGGTAAGCCGACCATGGGTTAAACTTCGGGGCTACAGGCTCTATGGCGTAGACCTCTCGAAGGGCACGCTTCCTCTCCTTTTTAGGTATATGAGTGGCGTATATCATGTTCACAGTTTTTACTTCTGGAGGGAATTTCTTCTGACCTCCATTGCTCGGACCGCGGGGTTCCTCGTCGTCCTCGCTGCGATGGCTTTTGCCCAGGTCCTCGGCTGCGAGTTTGCCGGCCTATTTAAACACCCATCAGTTACGGTTGGTGTGGTTGGCGGGCTTGTCCGAAGTGCCATGGATCTGGCAAGGACTCTCCATGATCTTGTCCAGCGGGGTGGGTCCGTCGCGGTTGCCTTTAGGAGGCTTCTTCCAAGGCCCGGATCTTACGTTCCGGAAACCGGCGTTAATGGCCGTGTCATCGGCGTCGCTAGTGTTGTGCCGGCGTTTGTTTTTGTTACATCGTGGTTTCCCGTTTCCATCCCGGAATTCGGAAGTACCGGGGTCTTTGGGGTTGTGGCTTCGCCTTGCTAGCCAGTTATCCTCGCCCGCGCAAAAGCGGGTCATGAGCGATGTGAGGGCA
This sequence comes from Elymus sibiricus, assembly GCA_039707655.1. Taxonomy (NCBI): domain Eukaryota; kingdom Viridiplantae; phylum Streptophyta; class Magnoliopsida; order Poales; family Poaceae; genus Elymus; species Elymus sibiricus. Next base: position 146,682,491 of record CM077667.1, on the reverse strand, counting down.
GACATGGTCCTGGGTTTATCCTGACCGAGCTGGCGAGCCAGCCACTCATCCCGAATATTGTGCCTGAAAGAGGCTATGGCTTCGGCATCTGGGCAATCGACGATCTGGTTTTTCTTGGTCAAGAACCGGTTCCAGAATTGTTGAGCGGACTCTCCTGCCTTTTCCACGACATTACTTAGGTCGGAGGAGTCCGGGGGCCGTACATAGGTGCCCTGGAAGTTAGATCAGAATGCATCCTCGAGGTCCTCCCAGCTCCCGATAGAGTTTTTGGGGAGACTGTTTAACCAGTGCCGAGCTGGCCCCTTAAGTTTAAGGGGTAGGTACTTGATGGCGTGGAGGTCGTCTCCTCGTGCCATGAGAATGTGGAGGAGGAAATCCTCGATCCACACTGCTGGGTCAGTTGTTCCGTCGTATTGTTCGATGTTCACGGGTTTAAACCCTTTCGGGAACTGATGCTGCATCACCTCGTCAGTGAAGCACAGTGGGTGGGCAGCGCCTCTGACCCTGGCTATATCACGCTGGTAGTCGGCGTCTGTTCTGGCCCGGTTTTGGTCCCGAACTCTATTGGTTCGGTTGTGCCAGGGCCGGTACTCGTCCCGTCTACCCGGGGAGTACCCTCTAGATCCGTAGATGGATCTCGTGCGGACTGTTCTATCATCCAGGTCGTGTCGCAGGTCATACCTGTCGTCAGGCTCCATTGGCTCTTTTCCCCTTCTGCGGGGTATCGCCGGCCTATAACCGGCCTCGCCAGCCGTCCTATCTCGTCCTCGAGGAGGGCGGTCTGGCTGGTCATATGGAGTGTGCTTGGGGGACGGCGTATTGGGGAGCTCGTCGTCGAATTGCGGCAGTAGCCGCCGGCGGGGGTAGCTCTTGGGTTGATCCCACTGACCAGCGCCGTGTTCTTCCTCTGCTGATAGAACCCATGTCCATCTATCATTGAGGGTGTCTTGTTCGGCCTTGAGGTGCCACGCTTTGCTTTTAGGCTTCGGGCAGTCGCTAAAAGCTGTTGCCTGAACCGTTCATGATCCTCAATGGTTTCGGGGACGATGAAGTCCTCGTCGTCCGGGCTATCCTCCTCCTCTACAGGGGGGAGGTAGTTGTCATCCTCGGAGTCGTTCGGATCTTTGGGGTCGCGCTGGTCCTCCGGCCTTTCCTGGTCCTCCAATGGATACTCGGGGATATCGGGATCGCCGAGGTCTTCCGGGGTATCGTTTTCCCCGGTGCCGACAATAGCTTCCCTTCCCTTTTTGGTCTTTGATCGCTTATGCTGTTTCCGGCGTCTTGATGGCGCCTCAACCGAGTCATCACCATTGTTTGCTGGTGTGCGCTCACCGTTACCGGATGGCGTGTCCACCATTTAGACGTCGTAGGTGGAGGTGGCGGTCCATCGCCCGGTGTTAACGGGGGTGGGAGCGCGATCCTCCTCTTCCATGTCATCTGCCTCCTCGGAGGCGTAGTCCAACATATCGGTTAAGTCTTCGATAGTGGCTACTAAGTGGATGGTGGGTGGGACGAAAAATCCCTCTTGACCCACCTCAAGACCGATCTGAGTGTGGATTAGGATTGGGTCATCAGTAGTTTTCATCAAGGAGATCCGATCTAGAGCCTCGCAGAGTGTCGAGAGCTCGATCGGGTCAATCTGCCCGGAGCGTCTGGAGTTAACCTCTGTCGCGTCCGCACAAGAAGTGTATTCGGCAGGAGTTGGTGCCCGGCGATCTGGCGCTATAGCCGGATCCGGACCAAAGTCCAGATCGTCACCGGGATTGGCCCTGTCAGCGGGGTTGAAAACGGCATCCGATGTTAAGGCCTCGGAGTCCTCGGGCGCGTCAGGTGGGACTGCGAGCCCGGTGAGCAAGAGATCGCCCCGAGGGTCGACGGAGAACTCTAAGTTCCCGAATCTTACTTCTTGATCAGGGGCGAAACTCCCGACCTGGCCAAGGCGGCCGGTCGGGTCAGCGTGCGGCAGGATGCTGCCGAAGCGAAGATCTGTCCAGTGACAAAGGAGTCCATGCTGCGGATCTCTTCGTTGATGAAGACGTGAGCCATCGATTCCTTGGGTCGATCACAGCGGAACTCTCAATGAAAGCACCAATTTCGGTGTCAAAACCGGCGGATCTCGGGTAGGGGGTCCCGAGCTGTGAGACTAGGATCGATGGTAACAGGGGACGAAGGAGACGATGTTTACGCAGGTTCGGGCCCTCCTATGGTGGTAAAACCCTACGTCCTGCTTGATTATATTGATGATATGAAGGTTACAGAGTTGATCTACCTCGAGATCGACTAGCTAAAACCCTAGATGAGTTTCTGTGTCCTATGATCTAAAACCCTCCCGGTTTATATAGACACCGGGGGGTACTAGGGTTTACACATGGTGGGCCTTCTGCCGAGGATAGAGATGGCGATTTCCTCATCTTCACTTGGAGTGCACGACGCGCCTTCGGGGCTTCCTTCTGGAAAGTGGAGTCTTGATGCGCCCGGCCCTTCTACAGAGAATGGCCCATCGAGCCGGCCTATTGAGAAATGATCCGGCAGCCCGAGGACCCCTTAGTCCGTGACTCCCTCAACGTGCACCCAACGCGGACAAGAGGGTTGTGAAGCCCCTTGAATTCGTTATTTCCAAGCGATAAGTAGTGATAGATAGATAATATAAATGCAAAATAAAATAACAGTAAATAAATAGCAACAATATTTTTGGGGTTTTCATAATAAATTTTGTGAAGACCCGGGGGCAATAGTTTTCGCTAAAGGCTTCTCTCTCGAAGAAAGCATACGGTAGGTAAACAAATTAATGTTGGGCAATTGGTAGAAAAGTGCATGGTTATGCAATATTTATTCACGGCAATGATCATGTATATAGGCATCATGTCCATAAACAAGTAGACTGACTCCTGCCTGCATCTACCACTTTTACTCCACCCATCGACCGCTATCCAGCATGCATCTAGAGTATTAAGTAAAAATAGAGTAATGCTTGGAGCCTGATGACATGATGTAGACAAAGTAAATCCAATCAATATGAATAAACCCCATTATTTTATCCTTAATGGCAGCAATACAATATGTGTCATGTCCCATTCTCTCACTGGGATTGAGCACCGCAAGACTAAACCCATCACAGCGCACCACTTCCGCTGAAGATAAATCAATCTAGTTGGCCAAACCAAACCGATAGATCGAAGAGTAATACGAAGCATCAAGCATATAAGAATTCAGTAAAGACTCAATATACTTTCATGAATAATCTGAACATAAACCCACAATTCATCGGATCCTAACAAACACACTGCTACTTGCAAACTGCGTTGGGATTTTCCATGAAGAGGAGAGGAGATGTAGCACAGTAGAGATGAGTATTTCCCTTAGTGAGAACCAAGGCTATCGAACCAATAGGAGGACCACGCAAACTCCTGTCGTGAGCACCTACACACAAAAGAGCAAACACTTGGACCCAACGCAGGCAAGAGGGTTGTCAAGCCCCTTGAACTCGTTACTTGCAAGCGATAAGTAGTGATAGATAGATAATATAAATGTAAAATAAAATAACAGTAAATAAATGGCAACAATATTTTTTTGTTTTTGTAATATATTTTGTGAAGACCCGGGGGCATAGTTTTCGCTAGAGGCTTCTCCCTCGAAGAAAGCATACAGTGGTTAAACAAATTACTATTGGGCAAATTGATAGAAAAGCGCATAGTTATGCTATATTTATTCACGACATTGATCATGTATATAGGCATCACATCCATAAACAAGTAGACCGACTCCTGCCTGTATCTACTACTATTACTCCACCCATTGACCGCTATCCAACATGCATCTAGAGTATAAAGTAAAAACAGAGTAATGCTTAGAGCAAGATGACATGATGTAGACAAAGTAAATCCAGTCAATACAAATAAACCCCATTGTTTTATCCTTAATGACAACAATACAATACGTGTCATGTCCCTTTCTGTCACTAGGATTGAGCACCGCAAGATTGGGCCCATCACAACGCACCACTCGCGTTGAAGATAAATCAATCGAGTTGGCCAAACCAAACCGATAGATCAGTGAGCAATTAGAAGCTATAACAATCATTCATATAAGAATTCGGTAAATACTCAATATATTTTCATGAATAATCAGATCATACACCCACAATTCATTGGATCCCAACAAACACACTGTTGCTTGTAAACTGCGTTGGGATTTCCCCGAAGAGGAGAGGAGATACAACATAGTAGAGATAAGTATCACCCTCGCTGAAAACTAAGGCTATCGAACCAATAGGAGGACCACGCAAACTCCTTTCGTCAGCACTACACACAAAAGAGGAAACACTTGCACCCAACGCGGGCAAGAGGGTTGTCAAGCCCCTTGAATTCGTTACTTCCAAGCAATAAGTAGTGATAGATATATAATATAAATATAAAATAAAATAACAGTAAATAAATGGTAGCTATATTTTTGGGTTTTTGTAATATATTTTGTGAAGACCCGGGGGCCATAGTTTTCGCTAAAGCCTTCTCTCTCGGAGAAAGCATACGATGGGTAAACAAATTATTATTGAGCGATTGATAGAAATGGAAATAGTTATGCAATATTTATTCACTACAATGATCATGTATATAGGCAACACATCCATAAACAAGTAGACCGACTCCAGCGTGCATCTACTACTATTACTCCACCCATCGACCGCTATCCAGGATGCATCTAGAATATTAAGTAAAAACAAAGTAATGCTTGGAGCAAGATGACATGATGTAGACAAAGTAAATCCAATCAATATGAATAAACCCCATTGTTTCATCCTTAATGGAAGCAATACAATGTGTGTCATGTCCCTTTCTGTCACTGGGATTGTGTGATACGTCTCCAACGTATCTATAATTTTTGATTGTTTCATGTTGTTATATTATCATTCTTGGATGTTTTACAATCATTTTATAGCAACTTTATATAATTTTTTGGGACTAACCTATTGACATAGTGCCAAGTGCCAGTTGCTGTTTTTTGCTTGTTTTTTACTTCGCGGAATATCAGTACCAAACGGAGTCCAATCGCGATGAACCTTTCTGGAGATTTTTTTTGGGCCAGAAGGAAGCCAGTGGGCCAAACAAGTACCCAGGAGGGAGCCCAGGCCGCCCACAAGGCACCATGGCACGCCCTGGTGGGTTGTGGCCGCCTCGGGAACCCCCTCCACCGCCTCTGAGCTCTATAAATACCCAAATATTCCAGAAACCCTAGAGGAGTCGACGAGAAATACTTCCAGCTGCCACAAGTTCCAGAACCGTGAGATCCAATCTAACACTATCACGGGGGGGTTCATCATCCTCATTGATGCCTCTCCGATGATGCGTGAGTAGTCCAACATAGACCTATGGGTCCGTAGGCAGTATCTAGATGGCTTTCTCTCTATATATTGATTCTCAATACAATGGTCTCTTGGAGATCTATTTGATCTAATGACTTTTTGCGGTGTGTTTGTTGGGATCCGATGAATTTTGAGTTCATGATCAGTTTCTATCCATGAATATTATTTGAGTCTTCTTTGATCTCTTATATGCATGCACTGGTGCAGCGACATGCTATACAAACGGGTTTTAACCCCTTTCCGCGACATACTTTGAAACCGCCGCCTTGCATGTGTGGGCGATAGGGGGGTCCATCCCACACGACACGGCAAACCCGTCGGCGATGGTGGCCAACGAACGCAAACGTTTGCCAAAACTAAGCGTAAGGGATGTCCGCATCTATCACAAATGAGGGTCACCGGATAATCGTTTGAGATATGTGTATTTCCCATACGGTTCATCCTTGCAACTCGTGTGAGATCACACAACATCGCACGCGCTATTCTGTGAAGTGCCATTTATGATGTGCACCGAATCGCAAACAGTTCACGATTATAAAGCGTGTATGATAAGGAGACAATCACACACAGTTAATTCCACTTTGACCGTCTGTGATATGATATAAGAGTGCATACATTTATCATTGTAAAACCGTATGCGAAGGTTGAATATATCCCACACGCGGGGTTTCTGATAAACGTTTGTGATTTATAAAACGTCCCAAACGTGTGATCCATACTTCCCAAACGTGTCATCCAGAATAACTATGTCGGATGAAGGCCTATCGCACGTGTTCTTCTTTGACCAACGTTTACGATGGTACACAGTTCAAAATACGAAATTGTGTGTGATAAGGAGAGTAGCACAAATGTTGGTGTTGTCAATCTCACACGTTCTTTCTCTTCTGACCGTGCACGAAGACAAGATTCATCGCACACGCCTCGAATGGAGAAACGTGTGTGATGTTGGAGTTGATCACAAACGTTTTGCTTTCTCAAACTGTGTGCATTGTAATGGCCTGCAGAGCGGGATTTGCCCCTAATTAAATACCTTCGTTCATAATTCACATAATTTAAATTTGAAAGTAGGAATTCATGTATTTCATATCGAATCATGTTTAGGTTTAAGAACGAATGCATAATTCGATTAACATGTACATATACTCAAGAACTACATAAGCATCAATTCTCAAAAAAAAGGAAAGTACAGAAGGGACAAATAAAGAATGATGGAAGCACGGTTGTACTAGAGACGGTAAAGAGAGAGCCAAAATACATTTTGTATGCTGGAGAAGGTGAAGCAGAATGCCCATATTGTGCCCTCCTCCATGCCTAATGCACGAACGACTCTAGGCCAGCCCCTAGTGATGGCCACCCGCCCATCCTTCACTGTCTTCATTACGATTTCTCGATGCTCATTGTAGTCTCGATGATATATTTTAACCTTCATTGCATGTCCAGCAATCGTGTACTTTGTGAGGTAATCTTGAGTAAACCGCTTCGGGAACCACTGCAAAAGAAAAAGATTCAGACATTGTTGTGTGACAACTCATTATGGGCAGTAGTAATAGAAGCCTACGGAGTTCGTAGTTACCATCCTACAGCTCACTGTATTGTTGGATAGAGCGTAAACAAATATCCTAATTGGCATTGTTCGTCTCTTTTCTATAACAATCATTTTCAGTTTCCTCACTTGATGCTGGTTCATGAATATTTCATTACCCCACACGCAAAAAGGGTCCAGGAATGGATCTTTACCTAGGACATATGTACCTACAAGCAAGAAGCCAATATTAGAAGCTAAAATGCAGTTGCAGAATGGTGTAATACATTACTCCATCAGTTCCACAATGTGTTGCATATAAACATTTTGAGAAGTCAACATTTACTTACTTTGACCAAGTTTGTAGAGAAAAACATTTACATCTAGAATTGCAATTCCATTTCATTAGATACATCACAAATTTTTATATTGTATACATTTTAGATGGTATATGTAGATACATCAAAAAAATCTATATGCACTACATGATGGAACGGATGGAGTATAAGCGGAGGGATGAAAAGAACCTCGGTGGAAAACGTTGGCCACTCCCATTGTTGTCTTGTGCAAGTACATGTAAAGTCATGATAAGTACAGCAGGCTTAACATCAACCAAGTATACGAGGTATCTGCTTGAAATAAACAAGGCATATATGCTCACTATGACAACCAAATATAGCCATTTGATAATGGACAAATGCTCAATGGAACCAACCTAACAACCAGATAACGAAAAGCTAGACGTATGCTTGAAAACTAGACAAATGCTCACTGCAATCAACCTAACAACCAGATACAGAAAAGCAAGGCATCTGCTTGAAAACTAGACAAATGCTCACTGCAACCAACCTGGCAACCAAATTCAGAGAAACAAGGCATAAATGTTTAAAGCGGGAGTTAAGGGCACAGGTTAACAACACCAGGCATAACAGGTGGTATTGATGAAATTGAACTGCACAGTTCATACTTGCACATAATGAACATCACATTGTGAATAACTGAAAGAAACAAGGCATTCATGCTCACTGTAACAACCAACTATAGCCATTGAAAACTGGACAAATACTCAATGCAACCAACCTAACAACCAGATATAGAAAAGCAAGGCATCTGCTTGACAACTGGACAAATGCTCAATTAAACACTGCATGATTATCGCATGGCAAAAGCTACTACAACAATGGGTATGAGACGGCTAGCTACAAAAGGTATGATTTGCTCAGAGGATGTTCCCTCACTTGTCATGGATGGGCTCCTTCCACTTGGGATATGAGGTGCCCAGGGTGCGCTCCCTAATGTCACAGATGGCACGTTTCCTCTTGTAACATTCGTAGTGTGTGCCATTATCTTGGTGGATGAGATCTGACTTTGAAGCTAAGGATCCCAAGCCACCGCCGTAGTATGTTTCCTTCAGAAATGACAAAAGGGGCTCGATGGCGTAGAAGGATCGCAAATCCATGACCGCGAGGCGGAGGAGATCAGCGGCGGGGCCTTTGGAGAGATCGATGGCGGTTGAACCAGAGGCGTTGCCGGTGGACCACTTAACTTGTGACATGGCCCGGGTGAAGCCGGTGATGTTGATGAGCTTGATGTTGTAGCCGGCTCTCCTGAGATACAGGAACACGTGTTCCCGTAGACTTGAAGCCTTCGGCATGGCAACGTAGGCAGCATCCTCACCGGCTCCCGCGGCGAGGTGTTCGTCCGGGATCGAAGGGTCGGCGCGAACGGTGCCCACCTCGCCAGCGTACGGCGGAGAGGCCCTGATAGACCTCTTTTTGCTCGTACACTCCTCGAGGTCCACGGGAGATGTGGTCGGGCTGATTAGGCTACGACTTTCTGGAGTACGGGATGGGGATCTGGGGGAAAGGGACACCTCCGGCCTCATCTAAAAACTCAGGGTGGCGATGGTGTATGTCGATCGGTAGGGACCCTGAACTTGTTTAGCTATGAGGCACGGGCAGAACGGCTGAGGTTGGTGGTGGGAGGCGGCGGCGGGGGCGAGCTAGGGTTCAAGCGGGGGAGGAAGGGGGAGGGGGTGTTGTGCGGACGGGGCGGGGGTGTTTGCGGATGTGCCGCCGCTGCTGAAAATTATAGTAGTAATGGTGTGGGTGGAGATGGTGGTGGACAAGGGATGACAACGGTTCAAATGCCTCGGCAGCTGAAATTTTACTATAGGGTCGGTGCGGTGGACGATGAAAGGCAGCATGCAGTTGAAATACCGCTTCCAATTAAATTTTGGCAAACGAACTGGGCGGGAGCAACCAAGATCGCACACGGACCAAACTTAATAAAGTGTGTACGCTCTACGCTGTAACGAAATGCCGTGCCGCGAAATCATGAATTTTTGTATCGCTCGAGGCGGGTAGCTCTTTCTGAGATTTCTCAAGGCGGGTTCATCTGACACGGTTCATCCTCAATTTCAGTCGCAGACGTCAAATTCATCCTAAATTTCCACATGCCCACAAACAGATGACACAAACATTTGGCAAATTTTCAACACAAAATGCCTTATTTTGTAGCGGATTAGTTGACATTAGTTCATACGCTCAGTAATTTACAAACAGTTCGTCAATTTACATGAAGATGAACTGCACAAAATATTCACTACGCCATGGATGCATACAAACGCCGCGCCTCCACCGTCGTCATGATCTTCCTCGCCTCAGAACGAGTATTCAGAGGAGCTCGTCAAGTCGATGAGCTCCACTGGTTCCACGGCGGAGACCGGCGGGGCTACCTCGGCCGGAGCGACCGCAGCGCCTATCGCCAGGTCTGCCGCTGTCGACGAAGATGTCATCGCGTCCAGGTGGGCCATCGGGATACAGACGAGCGCCGATCTCGATAGAGCTGCTTCCCTAGTCGTCATGGCCGCTGTTGCCAGGGCTGCCGCCGCAGCTGCAAGGCCTGCACTGGCCTCCAACGCGGCTGAGAGGCATGCGGCGGCCCGCTCCGCCGCCTTCTGGTCCTGCTCCCGCCTCTTTTTGCCCTCTGCATCTGAGTTCTGCTTCCTCTTCCCACTCTCCCGCCGTTTCTGCCGCTTCAGATCCCTAGCCGCGTTGCGGATGGCATCCGCAGATGCGATAGATTGTTCCACACCGACACTGAGACGGCGCTCGTCCTCGTCGCGCAGGAACGCATCGAGGCCCAATTCCTGGATGGACAGAGCGATGGCCATCTGCATCCGACAATGAAACTCGGGGTCGTCGTCATCGTCGGCCGCGGCAGATGAGGTTGACTGTTGACCGACATGGAGGACAGCGCGTCGGAATCCTCTATCCCGTCGTCGTCGGCCGCGGTAGCTGGCTGTTTGCCGTTACCCGCCATGACAGCCAACGCATCGGAATCCTCTATCACGTCGTCGTCCAACACTATCAGGACGGCGCCATGCACATCCCCATGGTTGAGCAACGGTTCCATTTGGTGTGTGTGGTGGTGGTGGCGAGCTATCAGCGGAAAAATTAGCTGTTAGACACCGTCGGTGAGATCTTCTATAGGTCGCTATCGGGTTTGGGTTTGTACTGTGCACATTACCCCTTTGCACTGGCTGCCGCTTGCGGTTGGCACCACTAGGCAAGGCCGATTTTGCTGTGTACGGGCATCGCACGGTTAGGGTAGCACACTCGTGTCTGCTCGGGGTACAATCGCATACGGTTGTTTCGTGAGTTTCGTTTGCTATTTTACATAATACTAGCATCTTTGAGATAAATGAGAAAAAAATGCAAGAGAGGGTCAAAACACAACCACACCCGCTAGTGACCCAAATATATACTCCCTCCGTTCCTAAATATATATGTAGTTCGTAGTGAAATCTGTAAAAAAGACATGTAATTAGGTTCAGATGAAGTATATATTTGTACGAACATGGTGTGGTCATGTTTAAATTCGCAATGTGCAACTTTAATGTGTGGCACATGCTGCATATGTGCATGCCTAAAAGTGTCCAATGTGACACCAAAGGGTTTCATGACAAACATAATATAGGGTGTTGCCCCCTACACTATGTGCCGGAGGATATATGGGGTCCTATGAACACATGACCTGGTTCAAACTTTGTCACACATTTATCCATGTCTGAATTTTCTTAAGACAACCAGGATAATTTATACCTTAATATGGCCAAACCATCACATATTGTTGTTGGACAATAGGGATATATTGATCACGCGGTCCCACGACTTGGCGCGTCATCGAAGATCAGTTGAGCGGGGCTAGAAGAACACCATCCCCCTGCATATGGCCAAATGTATATGCGAAAATGGTGAGGTCTGGTGTTTCAACAATTAATACACAATGGTACACTATCTATGATGTGGCATGCACCTAGCTGAGATAACTGGACATATATATATACATATATACCCCCCTTAAGATTGGTTATATATCGTCCCCCTCCCCCCACCCCCACCCCCACACACACATGACACGTTGCAGGGTGACGTTCCAGCGTTGTCACTCAAATGGATGATATATAGCGGCACATCGGTATATAAGCGTGTCATCGAAAACCGCACTATGGACGCATGCATGGTCCACACACACGCGCGCGCGCGCGCACACACACACAGAGAGAGAGAGAGAGAGAGACGCACACACGCACACGCACACACCGTCACCCATCCTTGGCCTTCCAGCGTTGTTAGTAAAAGGCATGACGAACCCTAAGGGCCCGCCGATAGGTTTGTCGTCGGAAACCGAACAATGTAGGCACATGGTCCACACACATGCATGGGTTCACACACGCCCCCCCCCCCCACACACACACACGCACACACACCGTCACCCATCCTTTGCCTTCCAGCATTGTCAATAAAAGGCATGACACACCCTAAGGGCCCACTAATAGGTTTGTCGTCGGAAACCGCACAATGTACACATGGTCCACACATACAAGCATATGGGTTTACACACACCCGCACACACACACACACACACACACACACACACACACACACAAACACATCGTCACCCATCGTTGGCCTTCCAGCATTGTCAGTAAAAGGCATGGCAGATCCTAAGGACCCACCGATAGGTTTGTCATCAGAAACCGCACAATGTAGGCACATGGTCCACACACAGGCATTGGTACACACACACACTCGATCCTTGACATTTTCAAAACAGCAAAAGAAGCAAAAGAAAATCATGGAGTTTTCGAAACAAGGATCAGATTTATTTAGCGGGAATGACATATCACACACACACACAGAGACTCGATCGTTGACATTTTCAAAACAGCAAAAGAAGCAAAAACAAATCATGGATATTTTCAAAACAAGGATCTCAAGATTTATTTAGCCGGAATGACATATCACTACAGGCATTTTTATTTATGCCTATAGTGATCATATCACACCACCTAAATGAACCTTGAAATCTAGCAACTTCCCAACCGGTCACCCATCCTTGACTACTCCACCGAAAGCATGCTTAACTTCCGAGTTCCATTCGAATGGGTTACGGGCTGGAAAGCCGCGTCTTGCTGGTAATGGTTGCCTCCTATCATATACAAGGCATGCCCTGATGGGCACCTAGTGGGACCAGACACGCATCGCAGACGTTTCTGGTAGTACTGGAAACCGTGTCGATGGTGGCATGGGGGCTGATGATGACGTCTTGCTGATGATCGATGGCATGATGCCGCTTTTGCCTGCTCACCGACCTGCTCCGTCTCGTCCTCCTCGTCCAATAGGTTGATGACGGGGCTGGCGCTTCGGTGGGAAACATATTGGGGGAGTGGCGGGAGACCGATTGGGGGAGTGGCGGGAGAAGCGTATTTGGATAGAACATCATTTTAATACAAATTGGATAACTTCTGAAAGAAGGAAGCTCGAGCTAGCACGACACGCGCACACCATGCTTACACACGCACTAGCTTTAGACGGGCGTATAGAACTGCTTTAAATTATTCATGGTTCGCTTAGCTTTTTGTATACTACACTAATCAAGTTTGTAGACATTTAATGTGCATAATTCAAATTTGAACTAAAGGAACACGCGTCGTGTCACCAAAATGGGTTGAAAAAAGGTATTTGTGTCCTTGGGTTCCTTGTTTAGGTCCCATGCAAATGAATGTGAATGGATTGCAAACATCTCGAAGTCATGATGAGGCCACAAACATTGAGAAACTTGGCTATTAAATCATCATAAATCCACAACTCGTCTAAAATTCTTGAAACTTAATTACCCCGGTGTCATGACACGACACTTATACGACATGATAATTTTTTGTCCAATGTGGGACAAGTCTCTTGCACACCAAAACTTCTCTCAAGAACCATCGTGGTTTCAATATGGAACATGTCACCTCTATGGAGGGAACGGCATTCGATGTCTCTTCTTGCATTGATATTTTTTCTACATGCAACATAGGCTAATACAAGTGCAATGCTAAAATGTGAAATTATTGAAACTGGTGTCTCGACACGACACTTATAGGACATGGTATATAAGTTTTGGGACAAACCTCTTACAAATTGGAGCTTCCCACGACAAGCATGGTGGTTTCGATATGGAACATGTCACCTTTGTGGTCGAAACGACATATGAGTTTTCTAGGCATGCACTTAATGTGAAGAACTTAAGTTTGAATTACAAGCATGGGCTCCAGCATACCAAAATGGATTAAAAACCATTTTGTGTCATTGGGTCCATGTTTACATCCCATGCACTGATGGTCACTGAATTACAAACATCTCGGTGTCGTGACTAGACCGTAAACATTGATAATCTTGGTTTCAAAGTCTGAGAGAACCCAAAGCTCGCCATGAATTCACGAAACTTACACAGTGTCATGCCACAGCACATCTACGGTGTGCATTTTGTTTTCTGACGAATTTGGGACTAATATTGGGACATGCATCTTACAAGCCAAAGCTTATTCAAGAAGCCTTGTGATTTCGATAGGAAACATGTCACCTTTGTTGGTGAAACTACATTCAATGAATCGTTAGTCCACCGATTTGGCCTCTTTTATACATTAATTGATTTTTCTAGGGATTTAATATGCGTAGTTCTAATTTTGAACTAGAGGCACATGCTCTGACCTTGTGGTTTCGATAGGAAACATGACACCTTTGTGACGAAACTACATTCAACGTGTTCTCTAGTACACCAATTCGGCCCTTTCTATACATCAATTGAGTATTCTAGGGCCCTTTTCATACGAATGTGAAAGAATTAGAAACATTTAGGCATGATAGCTCGGCCGCAATCATTGATAATATTGGTTTATTGAATTCATGTACATACAAAACTTGTATGATAACCATTTGGTGCCACGCGTCAATTTTTTACTCCCTTCGTTTCTTTTTGAATTTGACCAAATTTTATATGCTAACTAAAAAGAAACGGAGGGAGTACTTGATATGGGGGAGCCATGCGTGTAGCTGCAGGTTGATGATAGGACGCATGTGAGCTTTCCGCCGCGCAGGCTCGACGGGACACGTGCGAGCTGTCCGCCGCGCAGGCTTGACAGGATGTGTGAGAGCTGTCCGCCGTGCATGCTTGATGGGACGCATGAGAGTCTAATGCGCATGCTCATCGGGAAGCGATACTTTGACCTCCACCCCCCCCCCCCCCACCGCTCACCTCGCTCCCAACTTCTGAATTAATGGCATCCTACCCGCTGTTTTATCATGTGGTTAATTGCCTGGACGGAGGGACTAGTTTGCTTGTGATCACTGTTTTGTTCGTGCCTAGCCGAGAACTTTGACGTTTCGTCTGTTTTCGACTCGTATACATGTACAAACGAATGAAATAATATAACAACAAATTAGCACCGGCAAAGATAATAATTTTCTTACATATGCATGATAATAAAAAATGCCACATGTGGCAACTCCCCAAAGACAAAGGGGCAAAAGAAGAAGGAAGAGGTTGAAGAAGGAAGACAAAGAAAACAATCTGGCCCGCTGCTATCTAATTATTCATGGATTGCTGGGCGCGGAGTTCCTCAATCTCCTTCTTCATCGCCTCCACAACCTCCATCTCCTGTCGCCTCTCAGCCGACATCTTCCGCATTGCGGCCATGGCGCGGGCTCTTTGCTCGAAAGCGTCGATGGCCTGCGTTGCGTACGCATGAAGTTCCTTCACACACTCCACGGATTCCTTCAACATCCCCTCCCGCTCGATGTAGAGCTTCGCCAAGTCTTTCAAAAGTTCCTCAGAGGGTTCTTTCAGCCTCCCCTCCAAGGCACTTTTCTTCTCAAGGAGTTTCTTCCAGGCGTCGTTCTCCTCCATAAGTTTCTCCACGAGGCCGGTCGCCCTATCAACCGAGGCGTCGCTCTTCTCCGGCAGCTTAACTAGGTCATCGATCATGGCGTCCTTCCTATCGAGCACAGCGCGCATGTCGTCGCTCGCTTCGGAGAGTTTTTCAGCCTCCCCTCCGAGGCACTTTTCTTCTCGAGGAGTTTCTTCTAGGCGTCGTTCTTGTGACACCCCTGGTTTTAGCTACAGTGATGCTTGTGTTTAGGCTATAGTAACCATGAGATATAAGCCAAATTATTTTTGCTAAACAATGTTTGATCACAATAGAATCCTACCCCTTTTCAACCCCTAATGATTTTCATTATTCTTTTAAAAGAAGTGGTTTAAATATTTTGGCAAATCAGAAAACAAAAATCATGAATGGGTTGCAAATATTCCCTAAGCTATTCTAAAATTGTAAACAACATTTTATCAATTGGTTTAGTGCCTCTAAGACATTTATAACAGTGGCAAAACATTTATTAAATGCCCTTTGGGATTTATGTAAGTTTCAATTATTTTCAAAAGGCCCCAAACTTTTAATGTTGCTGCCTAATATTTCCCTTGTAATATTGGGCATGTCCTCTACTTTTTATAAATGTATTTTATAAAGAAGACATTAATAAAACAGAAACAATTAAAAGCAAATCTAAATCAAAATAAAATAAAAAGGGAAAAGCCCCCCTGCTGGGCCTTGGCCCAACTGGCCGGCCCAACCCCCCCCCCTCTACCCCGCGGGCCCACCCGGGCCACTACTAGGGCGCCAGTTCCCCCCACCGACAGCCCCAGCTCCCCCTCGCTCCCCACTCGCCCCCTCCCCGATCCAGATCGGATCGGGGCTAGCCCCGCCGCCTCGTCGCCTCCCCGTCGCCCGGCGCCCCTGCGCCTCCTCCTCGCCTCGCCCTCCTCGCCGGACGTCGCCGTCACCGGCCAACGCCTCTGCCCCGCACTCACTGCCCCCCTACCGGCTAAGTGAGCCCCGGGGATCTCCTCCCTCCCCTCCTCCTCTCCCCCCTCCGGCCGGACCTCCCACGCGCCCGCGCCCTCCACCGCGGCCCTCGCTGACCTCCCCCGCACGCGCGCTCGCCCTCGCCGCCGCTGTCCTCCGCCCCCCCCATCACTACACTGCTGTTGTTATGCTGTTGCCGCCGCTGCCGCTTTGCCCCGCCACCGGCCGCTAACGCGCCCGCGTCCGCGCGCGCCCAGCCGCTCCCGCGCCCCGCCCGGCTCGCCCGCCCTGCTCGCCCTCCTCCCGCCGGCAACCATGCCGCGCCCTGGCCTCCCACGGCCAGTGGCTACGTGCGTTCGTGCCTGGGGCCGGCTGGCCACTCCCACGTGGGGCCAGCCGATGTTAATTAGGGGCTAATCCCCTGTTAACCACCCCCCCACTATGTGGATGACATGTGGGGCCCTGCCCGTGTTAACAGTTAATAATAAAAATAATAATAATAAAAATAATTAATTAGTAAATTATTTAACTAACTAATTAATTGATTAATTAGATGATTAAGATTAATTAGTTAATTAACCTGTTAATTAGTCAAACAGAGAATGACATGTGGGCCCAGGCCACATTAGGACTAATTAATACTGTTTAAATAAACCTATTAATTAATATAATTAACCTGAGTCACTTACAGGTGGGTCCCACCCCCTTAATTAATTTGTTTTAATTAAATGTAAACTTAATTAACTCTGTGAGAATGACATGTGGGACCCACTGGTCAGTTTGACCAGTCAAACTGACCAGTTCACTGTTGATGTCATGATGACATCATGTTGATGTCATAATTACATTTATTGAATTAATTTAATTCTGTTCATTTCAGAATATTAATAAAACTTTAAATATTAATATAAAATAATCCGTAACTCGGATGACAAAGTTTTATACATGAAAGTTGTTCAGAAAAATCCCACGGTTTCGAATACGCAGTCCGTTCGTCTGTCACGTGCTTCTATCATAACGAACATGGAACATTTCCATCGTTTTCGTCTGTCCGGTAGTAGCCCGAGACCCGGGAAATATCGTCAGATATTCTTCCGATCCGCCTACGACGTGTAGCCCTGCGTTAGTGCATGCCTAGCTCTGCATATTGCCATGTCATGCATCGTGTTGCATCTGTGCTTTATATTTATTGTTTCACCCCCCTCTTCTTACCGGTAGACCCCAAGACCGACGCTGCTGCCGGGTACGACTACGCGCCTGACGATCGGCCTTTTGCCGTAGAGCAGCAAGGCAAGCAACCCCCCTTGAGCATTCCGATATCGCCCATTTCTTCCCTCTCATTCTTGCATTAGATTTTGCTACTGTATTAGCTAGCTCCTATTCTGATGCATAGCCTGTTTTTGACAAACTGCTACTATACCTGCTGTTGTATCAACTGCTTAGTATAGGTTGATCAATGAATCCCCTGTGACCCCCTTAGTCCCCGTTGCCACTGCTTCTTCATCGACGACTCGACGACTCGAAGACTCGGTCAACCGACCGACAAGCCATGCCCATCACATTCACCACACACCCCTTAGTTGTACGACTCTGCAGAGCTACTATCGAGTACCGAGGTTGACACCTCGTGAAGTACTCATGATGCTAACTCTGTAGTGCAGCTAGTCGGTCGTGGTTATCGAGGGTGATTCCTCCTTCACCACTCCCAACGATGACTCTGTCGTGCAACCCCTCAAGTGTGGGACCCTCGAGGGTGATTCCTCTAAGTACACCTTGATGGTTTCATCGAGCGGGACCCTTTGAGGGTGACTCCTCAAGTTCCGTCTTGATCTTTTGTACACACAGTTACTATGACCTGGTTACGGAAACATGTTGGTGATGGGTCGGCCCTGAGGGGTACCCACGGTTTGATGATGACGAGGCGTGGCCGGGCAGGTGAGGCCTTGCCACACATCCTCGAGACGGGGCAACGGGACCGCACTTCATGGGTCGCGCTCGTCCCGCATTAATAAAATGCTAATGGGTTGGGTATTTGATCTGAGTTCGTCGTTTGACCTTTTACGCACCAAATCTTCACGTGGGAGAAGTTATGGGTACTCAGCGTCGTTGTATCAGCCGAAGCTCTTCGGACGTCAGCAATGGAGCGGCGCGCACCCGAGTGGCCTGGACGGCACATGCCTTGGATTATAGTGTGCTAGGGCTGACCTCGGTAGCGTACGCATCGTGCAGGAGTGCAAGGGCAAGTGGGCCCATGACCCCTGTGCGCTTAGGATTTAGACCGGCGGGCTGGCCTCTCTGTAGAGCCTAGGTGGGGCGACGACGTGTTGATATACCGAGGCCGGGCATGACCCAGGAAAGTGTCTCCGGCCGGAGGTGATCAAGCGTGTTGGAAATGCGGTGCACCCCTGCAGGGATGAATTCATCTATTCGAATAATCGTGTCCACGGTAACAGGATGACTTGGAGTTGTACCTTGATCTACTACAACTAAAATTGTGACTTTAAATTGAA
Organism: Elymus sibiricus; assembly: GCA_039707655.1. Taxonomy (NCBI): domain Eukaryota; kingdom Viridiplantae; phylum Streptophyta; class Magnoliopsida; order Poales; family Poaceae; genus Elymus; species Elymus sibiricus. The sequence continues at coordinate 146,663,907 of CM077667.1, read as the reverse complement.
ATGAATGTTGGCTCCGAGATTGCTTCCTCGCAGGGAGTCGAGGAAGAATCTCTGGGCATGGTTACTTAATAAAATTTTGCTACAATAATATTGCTATATATGAGATACCAGTCTACTCTCTTCTAATGCTGCAATATGCTGAAGATGCTAGTATTCGATAGGACTAGGCCTTCCCCCTATTCTTGCTTCTGCAGTTAGCCCAGATATAACCCCATTCCTTGATACTGATGCATACTTAGCATAGTTCTGATGTCAGTCTTGCGAGTACTTTGGATGAGTACTCACCACTGCTTTGCTTTCTCTTTCCCCCTCGATGCGATTCTGCGTTCAGACGATGGAGCCCAGGAGATGGAGTACGCCGGAGACGACTACTACACCACCGCAGGAGCCTACTACTACGTGGAGGCGGCCCCCGACCAGCAGTAGGATAGGAGGTTCCCAGGCAGGAGGCCTCGCCTCTTTCGATCCGTTGTTATGTTTGTGCTAGCCTTCTTAAGGCAAAACTTGTTTAACTTATGTCTCTACTCAGATATTATTTGCTTCCGCTGACTCGTGCTTGTCGAGCTTTGTATTCGAGCCCTCGAGGCCCCTGGCTTGTAATATGAAGCTGTATGACTTTAATTTGTGTCTAGTGTTGTGTTGTGATATCGATCAGTGAGTCCCTAATCTTGGTCGTATGCATTGCGTGTATGTTTAGCGTACGGTCGAAATTGGGGGCGTCACAAGTTGGTATCAGAGCCGACTGCCTGTAGGTAGCCCCCTTTCCAACTCCTTGGCCGAAGTTGAGTATAGTCATTGAAAAACTTTTACTAACATAGTTGTGTGGCTTACGGGCCCACATCTCAATCGGGTGGTATTAGGATCTTTTATTCCTCGTCTATACTCTGGGTTATGATCTCTCTTCTCTTTCGGGTTAAAGATTTTGCTAACTCTAAATCTAGGTTCTCGTAACTACTTCCCTCGGAGAGCCCCCCCCCCCCCCAATCCAGATGATGGCTTGATTCATCAGAAGACTTAGAAGTTACTCTCTGATGTTCTTCCGAGAACTTGTGCCCATTGCTTTTGCGATTTCCTTCCACCGCCAACCCCTACAGATAACTCCTCACCCTCATCGAGGATTCGTTCATCCCCAGTTGTTCATGTGTCTCACAAAATTCTTCGAAATGCTATTCGATCTTCCGAAATCCTCAGTAGCCTATTGTTCTTGAACTTTTCTCATCTGCTTGCATTATGGTTAACTCCATATGTCTAGCATTATCCATTAAAATCCTCTGTTATTATCATTCGACCTTATTGATTCAACTTGTGTGTGAATGCACACAATCCTCACTTGATACGCATAAATTATCTGTCCGGATCAGACGTCTTTCCAATCAAGAGCTGATTCTCGTTAAATCAACCTTGGTTGATTGTCTGTCTAAGTCCTTTCAACTTATTTGTATTGATCGGAGCATCTGATTCTGATACACCAAATTGGGAATCTTAATTCCTTTGGTTACTTAAGCCTCAAATTATTGGATGTTCTATAATCTGATGCCTTGCATTCTTCTCCCTCTGATTGAGTACCGATACTCACATTAGGTCCTTTTTGGACCGCCAGACCCATTGTTGGGTTATTATCCGATAGCATCTTTCACATTCAAAATTATTGTGATGTTCTTCCCCTGATACATGATGCCATTGGTAAATTGTGTCTTCTCCCTCTGATAAGTTGTATCCTATGCTTTTGTCAGCCATGCTCTATTGTCAAACATGTGTTAATTACTCTTGAAGCTTGTGGTATATGTTCCTAAGATGCCCCGATGGGTTGAACCTATGCCTTCCTTAATCCGTGTGAACTCGACAGTTTTCACGAGTCATACTCTCCTGGTGTTTTGCCAGTTAAACTTTCAAAACTACAACTTCATCAAAGCCGAGGAGTAAATGGAAGGTGATGCATTGATGAAGTGGGAGTCGACCTTGTACCTTGTGTTCCTGCCCATGGAAACGATGTTGATCTTACCATAGGAGCTTCTCGTAACAATAATCTTTCTCTTTGTATGATTGACCTTGTATCTGTGATTTGATACTTTACAACCGTGGTTCTGACCATGATTGTTCTTCTTTGATCCCATTTTTAGACCAGTTTAAGAACTTGTCTTCTGCAGATCAATACGTCGGTCCAAGCTTTAATTCTGATCTACATCCGAGTATTACCCCTGGTATCTCGAGAAAATCATGGAACTACATAGCTTCTATAATGCTCCTCATCAGCTATGTTTCCTTCACTGATTCTAGTTTCCTCATGTTCTAAATTGTTGGACACTCAAGAACACCGATAACTGGATCGAGTACGCATTACGATTCAACAACTCTTAGTAATCTTCTTTGCTTATGAGTTTGTACTCGATCATGCCATTCCAAGTTGTTAGGCTACATCATCATCGTCATGCTAAAGCTTGACCATGCTATCTATATCCTTCATCCCTGAAGCACAATTCCAATAGTGCATTAAGCTTACATTGAGCTTTCAATGTCTTCTTGGTTGTCTTGAAAGGCTATTTCGATTTTGAGCTAGCACCCTCATCTGTGGTTCTGACAACTTTTCGCTTCACCATTTCTTTGCTTGATGTCGTCGCTGATCGATTCCATCTTCAAGAGACTTCTCAGCAACTGTGTCGTGATCATCACCAACATTCTGAGCTCTTCCAGGATATCAATTTGATTCATGATGAGAAGTAGCATCCTTGCCTTGGTAATTGGTATTGTCTTTGACGACACCTTTGCCTTCCTTCCAAATGAAGACTTGGTCTTATTTTGGGTGAACCTTAAGCTCCTTTCTAGCCATTTTGTGTTTTGTTCTATCTTGGGGCATTACCCTCTTTTGTCGAGAATGTCGTGAGGATTTCACACGTCTTAAGAATTCTTGATATAGTGATACTTCTTGCCATCACTTTTCTTTCTTAGTTCTCGTGTTGTTCTAATCGGAATACTGACAAATGGACTGTGATGTGTAAATTCAACACTTATGGCATAGCAACTCTATTACCTTGGAGTTAATGAACAATAAGTCCATCCTTAGTGTGTTGGCTGTTGAATCAACATTCTAACATTGGTCGTACTACTTAGTCTGGATTTTGGTTGCACCTTTCGATTAATGTTTAATTGTGGGTGTTTCCCTCAGGCATACCTCGTGGTATCATCTGGTTTGACCAAGGCTATCACCTTGTTCATGCAATCATGCGAATCCATCTTTGTGGAAATCTTGACGAATTGTTGCTAATCCCATCAGCCACACCCTCATCTTCTTCGTGGTTCATGATGAACATTTAAGCTAGTTTTGGAAACCTTGAAAGCATTATCTTTGTGCTTAGCTCATGAAGAATATGTTTGATAAAAGAAGTGTTTTTCTCTAAGTTCACGTGCATTTTTACCGCCGTGGATATGAGAAAGTTTTGTTTCGCTTCCCCTGGAATCATCCCATACCATTGATGCATGTGCGAAGTATTATATGGTTTGAAGATTTGCTACCTTCACTCCATATGTATTTCCTAGCACGCCAAGCCACTAATTGATTTGTTAAAGGAAAAGAAGTTCCTTCATAAGATCTAGTCCAGACTTACACATGGAACTTTGATATCCTCTATGACGGATCCCAACCGGAGCTTGATTGCTTTCCTTTCTGAAAACTTCAATGTGGGCACGAATGCCTTGACATTGTGTTCATGTGTCTTGCAATCTAACTCATGATTCATGGCTTGCTTTCGTCGTTCGTTTTGAGACTCTTGCAACCTCATATCGTAGATCTGTGTTGCATCCTTTTTTTTCTCTCAGTCCTGCTAAGTCTGAAGAATCCTGACACCAACCAGATCTGAATCTCAATCAGATATGATGGTTGGAACTTTTTCAAAAGTATAACTTTGGTCTCTACGTGACTCGGTAAGGTGCTGTTATGGCTACCACACTCGGCCGTAGGACCTATTGTTATAGTATCTTGTTCAACATGGTTCATTGTTCTTCCAGGAGGAAATTGTGTGAGTTTTTATATAAGTTGTTCCAGATGGATCCTTTGTGTATTCAATGTCTGAGCCTTACCTGATGACCATGTCGATGCTTCCCCGAAGCATGACTGTGATACTCCACTCTTCAACAAGGAATATTGGAAGCAAAATGCTCATTATTTCTTGATATTTTATCCAAACGCCGTTGCATGGGTAAACGTCATGATTATTCTTGCCCCTTTTATCCAAAGGGTTACGCTTTTGCTGCCCTCTCATGTATATCGTGCTCTGCTTTCCCGTGGGAAGGATATACTCATAATACTTGTGTTTGAACACATTTTCCCTTCCATTGGTCTAGTTAATCTAGTAATCACATTTTCCTTTCCATTGGTCTGTTTAACCTTTCTTGAGATTATATGATCTAAGCAGTAATAATTCCCTGCTTAGGTAAACACCTCGGTGATCAATTCTGTCAGTAAGGCCCTGTTACTATTGTTGATAACATTCCGGTAACCGCCGGTGGATGAGAACTTTGCCTATTGGTCCGCCTCGTTTCAACGAGCAGGAAAATGGTTCTATTCGTCCCCCGCCCATGGTACCGATGTTGTTGCCACCTAACTGACAAGCTATCCTCTGACACGTCTTCTATCTTGACCGTGCAAGATGTCACCGCTCTTCCTGCTTCTATCCCACATGGTGGTCCCATAACCCACAATTCCACGGGATCGAAACCTGACTCTCTTGTACGTCTTTGTTTCCAAAGTATCCCTTGCACTTGGCTTCGTATGTAATTCCCGAGCCACCGTCCAACGGATGATCTATTCTAGCATCAGACGCAATAATTATTTCGTTGCTCTGGACCCCTTTTCACCTTCTGTTTGAGCATCGAAAGATTGACTACCCGTTTGAAACTTTGGACCATCGCTTTTTGCTCTCAATGCTTTCCCTGAGTTACAACTCGAGGAATGATTCTTATCTTCTTCCGTGAGTACACTGTCAGATGCCCAAACTTTGTGGATGTACGTTCTTCCAGAGTTTTCCCTCTTAACACATTCGTAGGACGATGAAGATCCCGAAGGAAGGATGACGACTCCATCAGGTTGACCGGAATTAGAGTAATGAATACATCAACGAGAGGTATCAACTTCTTCGAGGAGAGCAGCCAAGACCAAGAAGATTCGTTAGAGTTTCGCAACCAGACTTGTCCCCCTTCTACCTCTTATTTCTCGGGACGAGAATTTCTTTTAGTAGGGGTGAGTTGTGACACCCCTGGTTTCATCTACAGTGATGCTTGTGTTTGGGCTACAGTAACCATGAGATTTAAGCCAAATTATTTTTGCTAAACAATGTTTGATCACAATAGAATCCTACCCCTTTTCAATCCCTAATGATTTTCATTATTCTTTTAAAAGAAGTGGTTTAAATATTTTGGCAAATCAGAAAACAAAAATCATAAATGGGTTGCAAATATTCCCTAAGCTATTCTAAAATTGTAAACAACATTTTATCAATTGGTTCAGTGCCTCTAAGACATTTATAACAGTGGCAAAACATTTATTAAATGCCCTTTTGGATTTATGTAAGTTTCAATTATTTTCAAAAGGCCCCAAAATTTTTATGCTGCTGCCTAATATTGCCCTTGTAATATTGGGCATGTCCTCTACTTTTTATAAAAGTATTTTATAAAGAAGACATTAATAAAACAGAAACAATTAAAAGCAAATCTAAATCAAAATAAAATAAAAAGGGAAAAGCCACCCCCCCTGCTGGGCCTTGGCCCAACTGGCCGGCCCAACCGCCCCCCCCCCCCTCTACCCTACGGGCCCACCCGGGTCACTACTAGGGCGCCGGTGCCCCCCACCGACAGCCCCAGCCCCCCTCGCTCCCCACTCGCCCCCTCCCCGATCCAGATCGGATCGGGGCTAGCCCCGTCGCCTCGTCGCCTCCCCGCGCCGCCTCCCCGTCGCCCGGCGCCCCTGCGCCTCCTCCTCGCCTCGCCCTCCTCGCCGGCTGTCCCCGTCACCGGCCGACGCCTCTGCCCCATGCTCACTGCCCCCCCTACCGGCTATGTGAGCCCCGGGGATCTCCTCCCTCCCCTCCTCCTCTTCCCCCTCCGGCCAGACCTCCCACGCGCCCGCGCCCTCCATCGCGGCCCTCGCTGACCTCCCCCGCACGCTCGCTCGCCCGCGCTGCCGCTGTCCTCCGCCCCTCCCCCATCACTACACTGATGATGTTATGCTGCTGCCGCCGCTGCCGCTTTGCCCTGCCACCGGCCGCTGCAGCGCCCGCGTCCGCGCGCGCCCAGCCGCTCCCGCGCCACGCCCGGCTCGCCCGCCCTGCTCGCCCTCCTCCCACCGGCGACCATGCCGCGCCCTGGCCTCCCCCGGCCAGTGGCTGCATGCATGCGTGCCCGGGGTCGGCTAGCCACTCCCACGTGGGGCCAGCCGATGTTAATTAGGGGCTAATCCCCTGTTAACTACCCCCCCCCCCCAACTATGTGGATGACATGTGGGGCCCTGCCCGTGTTAACAGTTAATAATGAAAATAATAAAAAAAAAAATTAATTAGTAAATTAATTAACTAACTAATTAATTAATTAATTAGATGATTAAGATTAATTAGTTAATTAACCTGTTAATTAGTCAAACAAAGAATGACATTTGGGCTCAGCCCACATTAGGACTAATTAATAATGTTTAAATAAACCTGTTAATTAATATAATTAACCTGAGTCACTTACAGGTGGGTCCCACCCCCTTAATTAATTTGTTTTAATTAAATTTAAACTTAATTAACTCTATGAGAATGACATGTGGGACCCACTGGTCAGTTTGACCAGTCAAACTGACCAGTTGACTGCTGATGTCATGATGACATCATGCTGATGTCACAATTACATTTATTGAATTAATTTAATTCTGTTAATTTCAGAATATTAATAAAACTTTAAATATTAATATAAAATAATCCGTAACTCGGATGACAGAGTTTTATACATGAAAGTTGTTCAGAAAAATCCCACGGTTCCAAATACGCAGTCCGTTCGTCTGTCACGTGCTTCTATCATAACGAACATGGAACATTTCCATCGTTTTCGTCTGTGCGGTAGTAGCCCGAGACCCGGGAAATATCGTCAGATATTCTTCCGATCCGCCTACGACGTATAGCCCTGCGTTAGTGCATGCCTAGCTCTGCATATTGCCATGTCATGCATCGTGTTGCATCTGTGCTTTATATTTATTGTTTCTCCCCCCTCTTCTTACCGGTAGACCCCGAGACCGACGCTGCTGCCGGGTACGACTACGCGCCTGACGATCAGCCTTTTGCCGCTGAGTAGCAAGGCAAGCAACCCCCCTTGAGCATTTCGATATCGCCCATTTCTTCCCTCTCATTCTTGCATTAGATTTTGCTACTGTATTAGCTAGCTCCTATTCTGATGCATAGCCTGTTTTTGACAAACTGCTACTATACCTGTTGTTGTATCAAGTGCTTAGTATAGGTTGATCAATGAATCCCCTGTGACCCCCTTAGTCCCAGTTGCCCCTGCTTCTTCATCGACGACTCGACGACTCGAAGACTCGGTCAACCGACCGACAAGCCATGCCCATCACATTCACCACACACCCCTTAGTTGTACGACTCTGCAGAGCTACTATCGTGTACCGAGGGTGACACCTCGTGAAGTACTCATGATGCTAACTCTGTAGTGCAGCTAGTCTGTCGTGGTTATCGAGGGTGATTCCTCCTTCACCACTCTCGACGATGACTCTGTCGTGCAAACCCTCAAGTGTGGGACCCTCGAGGGTGATTCCTCTAAGTCCACCTTGACGGTTTCATCGAGCGGGACCCTTTGAGGTGATTCCTCAGGTTCCGTCTTGATGTTTTGTACACACAGTTACTATGACCTGGTTACGGAAACATGTTGGTGATGGGTCGGCCCTGAGGGGTACCCACGGTTTGATGATGACGAGGCGTGGCCAGGCAGGTGAGGCCTTGCCACACATCCTCGAGACGGGGCGACGGGACCGCACTTCATGGGTCGCACTTGTCCCGCATTAATAAAATGCTAATGGGTTGGGTATTCGATCTGAGTTGGTCGTTTGACCTTTTACGCACCAAACCTTCACGTGGGAGAAGTTATGGGTACTCAGCATCGTTGTATCAGCCGAAGCTCTTCAGACGTCAGAAATGGAGCGGCGCGCGCCCGAGTGGCCTGGACGGCTCATGCCTTGGATTAGAGTGTGCTAGGGCTGACCTCGGCCGCGTACGCATCATGCAGGAGTGCAAGGGCAAGTGGGCCCATGACCCCTATGCGCTTAGGATTTAGACCGGCGGGCTGTCCTCTCTGTTGAGCCTAGGTGGGGCGACGACGTGTTGATATCCCGAGGCCGGGCATGACCCAGGAAAGTGTGTCCGGCCGGAGGTGATCAAGCGTGTTGGAAATGCGGTGCATCCCTGCAGGGATGAATTCATCTATTCGAATAGCCGTGTCCACGGTAACAGGACGAATTGGAGTTGTACCTTGATCTACTACAACTAAAATTGTGACTTTAAATTGAAATGAATGTTGTCTCCGAGATTGCTTCCTCGCAGGGAGTCGAGGGAGAATCTCTGGGCGTGGTTACTTAATAAAATTTTGCTACAATAATATTGCTATATATGAGATACCAATCTACTCTCTTCTAATGCTGCAAGATGCTGAAGATGCTAGTCTTTGATAGGACTAGGCCTTCCCCCTATTCTTGCTTCTGCAGTCAGCCCAAATATAACCCCATTCCTTGATACTGATGCATACTTAGCATAGTTCTAATGTCAGCCTTGCGAGTACTTTGGATGAGTACTCACCGCTGCTTTGCTTTCTCTTTCCCCCTCGATACGATTCTGCGTTCAGACGATGGAGCCCAGGAGATGGAGTACGCCGGAGACGACTACTACACCACCGCAGGAGCCTACTACTACGTGGAGGCGGCCCCAGGCCAGCAGTAGGATAGGAGGTTCCCAGGCAGGAGGCCTCGCCTCTTTCGATCCGTTGTTATGTTTGTGCTAGCCTTCTTAAGGCAAAACTTGTTTAACTTTCGTCTGTACTCAGATATTATTTGCTTCCGCTGACTCGTGCTTGTCGATATTTGTATTCGAGCCCTCGAGGCCCCTGGCTTGTAATATGAAGCTGTATGACTTTAATTTGTGTCTAGTGTTGTGTTGTGATATCGATCAGTGAGTCCCTAATCTTGGTCATACGCATTGCGTGTATGTTTAGCGTACGGTCGAAATTGGGGGTGTCACAGTTCTCCTCCATAAGTTTCCCCACGAGTCCGGTCACCCTGTCAACTGAGGCGTCGCTCTTCTCCAGCAGCTTCACCAGGTCATCGATCATGGCGTCCTTCCTATCGAGCTCAGCACGCATGTTGTCGCTCGCTGAGGAATCAAAGACCGCCAAATCATCTAGTTTGCCTCCGAGGCGAATGTGCTTGTGACTGTGAGAGCCGTCACCTCTCCGCGAAAGATCCTCCCGGGCATCCGCGGTGCCACCGGACATCTCTGCTGCGGCCAAAGCGGTGTGGCTGGAGCTCTCTCGCGCTTCCACGACGCGGCGGCAGGACCTCTCGGTTGCTTCTGCGGCTTTGGTCATTCTTCCCTGGTTATATCTCGACCCATAAACCCCCCCCCCCCTACCGGCCATGGCAGACGGAATGAAGGACTAACAAAGAAAGGCCTGTTTTTTGGTGGCGGGGGTGAAGAATGTGCGGTAATTTTCGAGTACGAGTTTGTGTTTTTATAGCCTACTATAGTAAACAGGTGCTAAGTGCGAACACGTTTAGGTTTGGTAGGTGTGAACTGATTTGCGAAAAAAAATAGCGCGTGGTAATTTGGAATGTGAAAGGAAACAAGCTCAATATTCATTGATGGTTTTAGTTCCCAAGCACAGAATGCTTTATGGTTTTTAGAAACTGTTTGGGAACGGGCTCATCGAGCAGACGCGTGGCCCTGCCTCTATGAGAGGTGGGCCTTGCCTGTGCTGTGGGTGCAGGTTTGATTAGACGGGACGCGTGCGAGGAGTCCGCCGCGTAGGCTCATAGGGATGCGTGCGAGCAGTCCGCCGCGTAGGCGCAGCTGGCTCACCGGGAATCAAGCCCTTTGACCTCGGACTACCACCCACAACCCTATTCTCTCCCAAGTTCTCCATTAGTGCTACACCTTCTCCTCCGGTCTTATCTATTTGGGCCGCCGCTGCGGATCGCCTCCTTTTTCGATGGACGACGAGGCGGCCAACAAGTGGGGGCGGGTGGAGGTTGAACCACACGAGCCTCTGGCGAGCGTGGACTTCATCAGCAGCATCCCCGACGAGATGTTGGTAACCATCATGTCCCTCCTCCCCATCAAATCTGCGGTGCAGACCACCATCCTCTCCAGGCGGTGGCGCCCCCTATGGCACTCCACCCCCATTGACCTCCTCGATGACGACGAGCTCTGCAGCGGGGATCGCAAACGCTTGGACACATTGTCCCACATCCTCGCCATGCACACTGCGCCCGTCAGACGCCTTGACATCGGCACTTTTCGTTCAAACTGCAAGGCCGAACCCAAGTTTCATGACTGGTTCTTATCCCCCGCCCTAGATCAGCTCGAGGAGCTCAACTTTGATGATGGACATGGGCGCTCGTTGCCTCCGTCCGTCCTCCGCCACGCGCCCACGCTGCGCCGCGCTACATTCATGCAGTGCCTTTTCCCCAAGATAAATGCCGCGCACGCTCTTCATCTCCCTAAACTGAAGCACCTTGTCGGTGCACTAGTACAGGGGTACCCAGTGCCCCAGACTTATGCACAAGCGGTGGAGCAGAAAACCCCGCCAGCAATCAAGACCAAGACTTCAACAAGCTCAACGCGGCAGCCCAAGCCTGGGCTACAGTGTGCCAAGCGCGTCCCCGACGCTTGCCGGGGACCGAGACAGATGCACCTTCCAGAAGACCCGGCAAGCCACTTCCCGGCAGGCACGAGCCAACCAGCCACCGCTCCACCGCATCGCTACGGCTGTCACTTATCGATGCGGTGTCGAGCCATCAAGCGGCTAATCAGCTTTCGCTAAGCACGTGGCGACACATTGGAAGGCAAGTTACGCTCGGTTGACACCCGCCCTGTAGCGTGTCAAGATCTTAAGCAGCGACCGGCCAAGCGGTGGCAAGGGCTTGCCGGGGATGCACCCCCAAGCGCCACCTAGGCAGGTAATCATGGCATTTTGTCCTAAATGCCAGAGTTAGGTATGATAGCTCTGCTTAGCTATCTAATCGATAGATAATGTCTGTTTTGCCACTGTGGTAGCCCCTTGCACTATAAAAGGAGGCCCAAGGCAACCTAGCTCAAGGTTGGCAACTCGAACCCCCTGAACGCTTGTACTCGCATAGCCGCTCTTCCCCCGGCAGCAGTCCTTGCCGGGGTTAGGCGCCCTGCGTTCTTTGTGTTCCTCCAATCAATCCACCAAAAAGCAGGAGTAGGGTTCTACGCTTAGCAGCGGCCCGAACCTGGGTAAAATGCCTGACCCTTGATCGTTGCATCGTCTCATGATATTCGCTCTTCATGCAACGTGACCCCCCTTGCTGAACCACAAGGGACCTCTGGTCCCATAGGTGATCGTGAGCATCCGTGCCCCGACATCTTTGGCGCACCAGGTAGGGGGGACGTGCATCATTTGCGCGAACCCGAGTTCGTGAATGGAGGATCGGTCTTCATCGTCATCTTCTTCAACAATGGCTCCAAAGAAGAAATCCAACGCGGCTGCGCATCCCTCTTCCTCGAAGGCCCCCTCCCACACGGTCGCCGGTGTCGTAGGCACCGCAGCGGCCCCAGGCGAGGTGGGCATCGCGAACGACGCGGTCCGCGCAGGCGGCGCCCCTATCCAGCTTCTCGCGGCCGGGAATGGAGCGGGAGGCGCCGGAGGGGAACAACTACAGCAACAACATGGCGAGCCCAGCCTCGGCGCCAAGGGCGGAGGGAATGTCCGTTCATCACCTCCCCGCCGCATGGATGGCCGAGGCCGCCTTAGCGGCGCCCAGTCCGGTGCGAGCCATGACCCTCCGTCCGCACCCGTCGCCAGCAAGATTGTTGGGCATGCACCTCGAGCGGAGCGAGACGGGGCGCCCAGCGGAGCCGCAGCTCCTCAGGATCGGCCCACAACGCACCAGAAAGCTCCAGCGAGTGGAGCACGGCATCAAGGACGCGGCGACGCTTCTCTTGGTCCTACCAAGAGTCGAGCCACGTCGAGGTCCGCCTCTTTCGCCATGCCTGGCACCACAGAGGAGGCCATGGCGAGAGTCCAGACGCTGCTCAACTTCATGCCAGCAACTGATAAGATGGATGAATGGAGAGCACTTCCACCATTCAAAGTAAAGCATTGGCGGAGTTTATTGCTGAATGGACACCTACGCCGGATGATGAAGCTCCGGAGACAATCCTCCCCGGCAAAGAGGCGCCAAAGGATTGGATCATGTACTTTGACGGTGCTTTCTCACTCCAGGGCGCTGGAGCAGGCGTGCTCCTCGTCACCCCGACCAGAGAGCACCTCAAGTACGTCGTCCAGATGCACTTTCCTCAGGAGGAAGCCACCAATAATACCGCTGAGTATGAGGGGCTCCTTGCCGGGCTCAGAATCGCGGTAGAGTTGGGAATAAAGAGGCTAATCGTCGGAGGAGACTATCAACTAGTGATAAAGCAAGTAAACAAGGATTATCAGAGCCCACTGATGGAGGCCTACGTGGAGGAGGTGAGGAAGTTGGAGGACCACTTCGATGGGCTGCAAACAGAGCATGTGCCGCGAGCAGAAAACAACATTGCTGACCACCTATCGAAGTGCGCTGCGTAGAAACTTCCTGTGGAACCAGGAACCATTGTTCTCCGCCTCACCCAACCATCGGTGTCCCCGTCTGTGATGTCCAAGAAGAGAAAAAGCTGAACTCCGGCAAGCATTTCCCGGCAGAGCTTCCCAAAGCCGCTGGTAGAGAGGCTGCCGGGGAAAATCCCGTTCCGGTTGATGAGCAGCTCCCTCCCACAGGACCTCCGGGTCTAGCGGTTGAGACAAGCGCTCCCGGCGACGTGGAGATGCCTTTGGTCCTTGTTGTCGAGCCACATGCTCCAACTTGGGCGCAGCATATAGTCCATTTCCTTCAAACAGGAGAACTCCCCGAAGAGCAAGAAGAAGCCGAAAGAGTAGCCCGTCGGTCAAGTATGTACCAGTTTGTCGATGACATCCTGTACAGAAAGCGGCCAAACGGTGTGAAATTGAAATGTATCTGCCGGGAGGATGGACTGAGGTTGTTGGCAGAGATTCACGGAGGAGTATGTGGTTCCCACATTGGATCAAGGGCCCTTGCCGGGAAAGCTTTCCAGCAGTGTTTCTATTGGCCCACTGCCCTCCAGGACGCTACTGAACTGGTCACCAAGTGTGAAGCTTGCCAGTTCCACTCCAAGAACATCCATCAACCAGTGCAAGCCCTGCAAACAATCCCTCTATCCTGGCCATTCTCGGTCTAGGGGCTCAACATCCTGGGCCCCTTCCCCCGTGCTGTCGGGGGCTTTGAGTTCTTGTTCGTGGCAACCGACAAGTTCACAAAGTGGCCTGAGGTGGAACTGGTGAGAAAGGTGACCGCACAAGCAGCTATCAAGTTCATGAAAGGACTGGTGTGCCGTTTTGGAGTGCCTAACAGAGTGATCACCGACAACGGCACCCAGTTCACGAGCCGCGCCTTCATGCAATATATCCAAAACCTTGGAAGCAAGGTCTCCTTCGCTTCTATTGCTCACCCGAGGAGCAACGGGCAAGTCGAGAGGATGAACGCTAAAGTGCTGCGAGGACTCAAGACAAGAACTTTCGATAAGCTGCGGAAGAGCGGCAGGTGCTGGATCGATGAGCTGCCAGTGGTTCTTTGGTCCCTTAGAACGACACCAAATCGAGCTACCGGCCAGACGCCCTTCTCCCTAGTGTACGGGGCGGAAGAAGTGCTCCCCACGGAACTCATATACGGGTCACCTCGAGTGCTTGCCTACGATGAAGTAGAGCAACAGCAGCTGCGGCATGACGATGCCACGCTCCTTGAGGAAGACCGTCTCCGGGCTGCTGTGCGTGCCGCACGCTACCAGCAAGCTCTGCGCTGCTATCATAGCCGCAGAGTTCAGGCCCAAAGCCTTGATGAAGGCGACCTTGTCCTTCGGCGCGTTCAGTCCGCCAAGGGTACAAACAAGTTGACGCCGAAGTGGGAAGGCCCTTACCGGGTAGTACCAGTCACCAAACCTGGCGCAGTCCGTGTGGAGACCAAAGATGGCACCAAGGTGCAGAACTCATGGAACATTGAGCATCTTCGTAAGTTCTACCCGTAAGGCGCGGCTGTCGGGCTCAGTCCCCGGCAGCCACCTTTTGTACAAGCCTTGCCGATGTTGCATGTAACCCTTTGTACAAAGCCAGGCGAAGACCCTGTGCAATAATAATAAAGCTAGGCATTGCGTTGTATCGTCATCCTTACATGCTCATTATGCATTTTTATGACTGCAATGTTAGCACCTTTAAGTTATTAAGATTTGCTAGAATGCTTGATGAGACCATAATCTTTGTTACTGTCCTCACCCTACATGTTTTACCATCAAGAAAACAGGGGAAGGAAACAAAGGAACAAAGGAGGCGGCCCATCATGCTTGAAAAGGAGATACTGCCTGCAAAAGATAAGTGTATCATGTATTTCCAGTTCAGTACTTCTCGTTTTCTCAAGGAAACCCTTAGTATCTTCCTTACTATGGGATGTAGAGTCACCCACGTGGAGAAAACCCTTGTCGGGACGAGCCGTCCCCCTGTCCTTAGTTATAGGGGTGACGGCGCCGATACGGACAAGGAGCTCTGCCGGGGAACAATGCCAACTTGTTGCCGGGGGCTAGCCCCCCCCCCCCCACTTTGGCAAGCGCCTACATATTTTGACATAAAAAAAGATAAGTGCCCCGTAATCCCTTTCTTGTCCCTCTCCTCTTAGGGACTAAGTAGGAAAGGAGCAGAGGACAAAAGGAGTGCCTGGCCGGGATTCAACGCTTCCCAGCCAGGACCAGAGGGACGCGACCGGTGGAAGACCCCTGCCCCCAGGCAGGGTGGACGAAGCCGACGGAGCGGACAGAAGGCGGAGAGCAGGTGCGGATGGTGGCGCTGCCGAGGCCCAGTTGGTGATGATGGTGCTGCCGGGGAACGCGACGCGTCAGAGACCTCATCCGTGCTCCTGACGCGTCGTAGGTCCCCAACCGCCATCGTCTTCCTCATCACCACCGCCCAAGGAGACGCCCTCGCCATCACCCAAGCTCCAGGCGTGGCGACCCGGGGAACCCACAGAGAGCATGGTCGTCCCCGGTGGCCAAAGGCGGGGAATTCCGTCCCCCGCCTTAGAAGAACACGCAAAGATGAAGAGCTCTCTTCTGAACGCTCCATCCAGAATGCCGCGGAAGGAGAGCTTCACCGAGGTAAATGACAACGCGCAGCGGCAACCGCGCGCACGCCCATGGAGACCGTGCAGACGTCTTTTCTCCATCACCTTGAAGAACGAATGCGGAGACCACGGACCGCTACAACGCTGCGTCGCCAGCACAGGTCCCGACGCGACGACAACCGCGTGGAGCTCCGTCAAGACCAAAGAAGCGGGCAGCGCGGCGACAGGCATACCGCCGCAGCCATCCCCGATGCAGCCACCATGCTGCCCGCTCCCCCATCGAAGACTTCTCCGACCGACCTTCTGTTCAGAGCTGTGCACCCATGGCGGGAACCAAACAGAGTTTCGGAGGGAAAGTTCTACAAGCACGCTCGCTCGCCTCCTCCCCCTAAGCATTGGGAGGGCGAGCGCAGCTCAAGACAAAGAAGTAGAAGGGTGAGCTCTGTAGGATGGCACTCAAGGAGGAAGAAAGGATGGATGAGCATCGCCCTCGCGACCCCCCCCCCCCAATTTATAGGGAAGAGTGCGGGGGCTGGCTCTCCTCCACTCCAAGGGTCGCCGCCCATTTCCACCAATTCCATCACCCACGATCACGGGCGAACAGGTAACCGCCCCATTGCTCCAATCCATGGCACTACGGTTTCTGCCATGATCAGGACTTTAAGTCACGCGCGCCCATCGCTAACTCCCCGCTATGCATGCGGCGCGCGTGGCGGAAACAGCCTGGGGTGGTGGGTCAGTGCTGACCAATAAATTGGCAGTTACTCCCTCACATTGCGCGCCTGTGCATGAAACTTGGGCCTGACCCAACGGCACTTGGCGAGCGCATGTGGGCCAGTCCCGGGGGCTCCTGTCGGTGCACTAGTACAAGGGTACCCAGTGCCCCTGACTTATGCACAGGCGGTAGAGCAGAAAATCCCGCCAGCAATCAAGCCCAAGACTTCAACAAGCTCAACGCGGCAGCCCAAGCCTGGGCTACAGTGCGCCAAGCACGTCCCCGACGCTTGCCGGGGACCAAGATGGATGCACCTTTCAGAAGACCCGGCAAGCCACTTCCCGGCAGGCACGAGCCAACCAGCCACCGCTCCACCGCATCGCTACGGCTGTCACTTATCGATGCAGTGTCGAGCCCTCAGGCATCTAATCAGCTTCCGCTAAGCACGTGGCGACACATTGGAAGGCAAGTTACGCTCGGTTGACACCCACCCTGCAGCGTGTCAAGATCTTAAGCAGCGACCGGCCAACCGGTGGCAAGGGCTTGCCGGGGATGCACCCCCAAGCACCACCTAGGCAGGTAATCATGGCATTTTGTCCTAAATGCCAGAGTTAGGTATGATAGCTCTGCTTAGCTATCTAATCGATAGATAATGTCTATTTTGCCACTGTGGTAGCCCCTTGCACTATAAAAGGAGGCCCAAGGCAACCTAGCTCAAGGTTGGCAACTCGAACCCCCTGAACGCTTGTACTCGCATAGCCGCTCTTTCCCCGGCAGCAGTCCTTGCCGGGGTTAGGCGCCCTGCGTTCTTCGTGTTCCTCCAATCAATCCACCAAAAAGCAGGAGTAGGGTTTTATGCTTAGCAGCAGCCCGAACCTGGGTAAAATGCCTGACCCTTGATCGTTGCGTCGTCTCATGATCTCCGCTCTTCGTGCAACGTGACCCCCCTTGCCGAACCATAAGGGGCCTCTGGTCCCATAGGTGATCGTGAGCATCCATGCCCCGACACACCTCAAGCTCATTGGCGTCAGCATCTCGAAGTCGGATTTGGAGCGCCTCCTAGGTGGCTGTACAACGCTCGAGTACCTTCGTCTTCAGATGATGTTTGGGTTCAGTTGCCTCCACATCGCTACGACGAATCTCCGTACGATTTATGTGCATGGCTGGTGCCGCAACACGCTGTCAGTTGGGGAGTTTCATGATATGGTCATTGAGAATGCGCCTTTCCTAGAGAGATTGTTTGTACTTGATAAAGAAGGTCGAACAAGAATCAGGGTCATTGGCGCACCGAAATTGATAGTGTTGGGGTATTCATGTGCTGAATTCTCTGAACTTGTTACAGCTGGATCCATACCCATTCAGGTACAACAATCTTCTTCTCATTCTTATTATTGTACATCACATTTTATCTAGTTTTTGTTGATCTATGTTCGGCTGTCATCCAGAAAATGATTCCCACAAACCTCGCATTGTCTCTGCGCACAGTGAAGATCTTGGCACTACAATCTATCGGCCCCAATCTGGATGAAGTTGTTAAGTTCCTTATATGCTTTCCGTGCACGGAGAGCTATACGTCGAGGTGATGTTCCTTTCCTGTTAATTCTTAACCACAACGGAGTTCAATTTGTTGGTACTTTTACCCATGATTACAATGAAATGTGTACTATAAATTTTTTAGATGTTAATCATGAACGATCGAAGATGGCATGTCAATCTATTAGTGTATTTTAGAAATCATGCAAATCAAAGAGACATGTAGTGTTCGATGCTGCATCTAAGCACTGATATGTTGTCTTCGTTTGCAGATACAAGCAGGAGTTGGAGTGGAAAAGGTGGCCCAATATAACAATCCCATCGAATGCCTTGAATTCCATCTCACGGAAATTACTTTGAACGAGTACCGAGGCACCAATCCAGAGATTCAATTTGCCAGTTTCTTTGTTCAGAAAGCAAGGGTGCTCAAGGTAATGAGGTTTTCACTATATTTAGTGCGCCACGATGGATGGTTTACTGACCAGCGGAGGCGTCTACAGTGGAATGGAAAAGGCTCTGCAGAAGCTGATTTTTACTTTGGAAGTTCATATGATAGATTATTCGGAAGCAATTCTAACGAGCCGATATATGACTTCTCGGTGGATGATCCCTTCGCAGAAATATTTCATCCCATGGATCCTGAAGATTGATTTTGATTTCTAATGTCATTTTGTACCTTGTAATCTTTGAATTTGGGCCTCGTTATGCTGGAATTTGAACCTTGTAATATTGCTGGTATTTGTGATACAATATTTGAAATTGCATTGTGTTCTTTTTTGTTTATGCAATCATGTTCTTATAAGTACATATGTTGTTGTTCTATAGGCGCGGCATTGATGTTGTGCAGACCGAGCAAATCACAGTACACACGGACTAAACTACGAAACATGTCGGTGATGATTTCATCAATCGCTGACAGTTGTATACCGGCAAACGTTTCCCCACAACACACACAGGTTATTAGCACCAATCGTCTGTGTTATATCTGGTGTTCGCATACGATTCTCATTACTCACATGTTTGTTGTATATCGCACACATCTTGTTATGCCGAATCGTTTGTGTTCTGCTGTATCAGCACACACAGTTTATCCGAGTGAACTGTATGCCATACTTCGCACACGTATGTAGTTTTGGTAACCATTTCGGTTATCTTCTCTAATCACAAATGGTACATAAGAACAAACTGTCTGCCGTAGATCGCACACGCAACTAATTTCTGAATTGTATTTGATGGATCCACCTTCGCACACAGTTCATGCCATTAGCGACGGAGCTTGAACTATACCTTTTGCGATTCATGCATCGCACACAGTTTCGTCGAAGGGTCTCTGATTGATGTGTCGTGTTTGGACCATGCATGCCGTAGACACAGCCTGTCCGTTCGTGGTGTACACCAAACATCCGATCTGGATGGAGAACTCCAACGTCATGGACCTGTTACTTGACGAGGACAAGTACAGAGTGGTCTGGTTCGACCTCGCATCCCACCGTGTGCTCTGTTCTCGCGTCCCTGCGCGTGCTCTGCTCTCGCGCCCCTCCGCGCGTGCTCTACCAGCGGTTGGGGCCGGCCCACGATCACGTTCGGGGCTCCATATGCATGCGGTTGCGCCACGCGCGTCGCCCCATGCAGTTTCGTGCTCCACGACTGAATCACGCGCTGCAAAAACTGCCATCCAAACGTGCAGGTTTTCCAGGACGTCCGGCCCCCATTTATACCCATAGCCATTAACCATAGTCTCTTCACGCTTTCGAGCGCGCCCCACAACACAATAAGCGCACCCTGGACGACGCATATAGAGAGGATGTCCAGCGGCACTCCAATGGAGTTCGGCGTGCATCATGTGGAGACCCACATGAGGAAGACGGACCTCACGGTGGTGTACACCAACGACCCGGGCATGGTGGAGGACTCCATCGACACCATGGAGCGGCCGCTTGATGCGGATGACAAGTACAAAGTGGTCGGCTTCGTCCTCGCTTACACCGGCGGTCGTGTCGGGCATGATCAGAAGGTTGTCGTCGCCCAGTTGTGCGTCGGCCATCACGTCCTCCTCTACCACTATTGCCTGGCCACAGTGCCTTGCAAGCGTTTCACCAGGTTTGTCAACAGCCCCAACTACAGGTTCGCTACGGTGGACACCACCGACGATCCAAAGGTGCTCAAGACTTCAGGCTTGGCCTGCCAGAAGCTTGTCGACATCCGTGGCCACTACAGGGTCTGGGGCAGCAAGAAGCACATGGACTCCCATGTTGACCTGACCGAGGCCATCATCGACCCCTACTACGCTGACATGAAGGCTGAGTGTGACAAGAACAAGCCTGTCTGGCACAGGGGCTGGGTGAAGAAACTAGATGAATATCACCTCCAGACCGCGGCCAAGCAAGCGTACACATGCTACGAGATGTTCAGGCGGATCGTTGACATGAGGAAGTGCCTCCTACCTGAAGACAACGAGGGATCGAGCCACAAGCAGAGTGCTGGCGGCAAGCGTCACAAGAAGTAGATGATTTGATGATCGTTTCTCAATTCTCATACTCCCTCTATGCAGAAATATTCGTAGTTTTAGAGGGATAAGTTTATTATGCATGTAATAGTTTATTAAGGTGTGCGCCAATGTTATGTGTGTATTGGATGCTTAATTTGGTTATGCAATCATGTTCTTCTAAATAGAGCATAGATGTTTGTGGGCAGATTGAGCAAATCACATCGCATACGGAATAAACAACCAACCGTCGATGATGATTTCATCACCCTGACAGTTCTTTATCCGGAACCGTTTGCCCACAACACATTCGAGTGGCATGTGTACATCACACACATCTTGATCTTCAAAAACATTTGTGTTATTTTTGCTTATCGCACACAGTTCATCCCAGTGGCATGTATACGGTCTATCACACACATCTTGATCTATGTAACCGTTTATGTTATTTTACCTCATCACAAACAGTTCATCCGAGTGACCTGTATGCCGTCAATCGCACATGTGATCATCTGGACAATCGTTTGTGTTCTGCTTGATCAGCGCAAACAGTTTATCGGGGTGAATTGTATGTCGTACATCGCACACACTTGTATTTTTATAAGCGTTTGTGTTATATTACCCAATCACAAACAGTTTATCTAGGCCAACTGTTTGCCAAACATCGCACACACAACTATTTTTAGATCGTATTTGATGGATATGCCATCGCACACAGTTAACGTCATTAGCGACGGAGCTATAACTATACTGTTTGCGATTTGGTCATCGCACACAGTTTTGTCGAAGGGTCTTTGATTGATGTGTCGCGTTAGCAGCATCCTGCAGTAGTGATGATTACTTATAGCCTCGTATTTCTTCTTCGAATCTTTGGTTTAGTTAGTCCAACTAGATCAATTTTTCTTGCCATGGGAAGAGGTGCTTTGTGATGGGTTCGATCTAGCGATGTCCTCTCCCAGTCACAGAAGGGGCAGCGAGATACGCATGTATCGTTGCTATTAAGGATAACAAGATGGGGTCTATTCCTACATGAATAGATCTTGTCTACATCATGTCACCGTTCTTATTGCATTACTCCGTTTTTCCATGAACTTAATACACTACATGCATGTTGGATAGCGGTCGATGTGTGGAGTAATAGTAGTAGATGCAGAATCGTTTCGGTCTACTAATCTTGCACATGATGCCTATATAGTGATCATCGCCTTGGATATCGTCATGATTATTTGATCTACTATCAATTGCCCAACAGTAATTTGTTTACCCACCGTATGATATACTCATGAGAGAAGCCACTAGTGAAACCTACGGCCCCCGGGTCTACTTTTCCAACATATTGTTTTCCGATCTATCTTTTGCCGCTTTTTGTTTTCAGATCTATTATTCCAAAAACCCAAAAATATCTTGCTGCATTTTTTATTTGCCTCTTTTATTTTGTGTTCTTGTGCAATCTATCTATCCAATCTATTATAATCTAATCTATCTTTTTACCGTGGAGAGATTGACAACCTCTCTTTCGCGTCGAGTTGCAAGTATTTGTTCTTTGTGTGCAGGTACCGTTTACATAGTGTTGCGTGGTTCTCCTAATGGTTCGATAAACTTGGTTTCATAACTGAGGGAAATACTTATCGTCGTTGTGCTGCATCATCCCTTTCTCTTTGGGGAAATACCGATGCAGTCTCAAGGCACGTCAAAGGAATTTCTGGCGCCGTTGCCGGGGAGACATCATTATCATCTATCAGGTTCCTAATCACAAATATCATCTCCTTGCAATTACATTATTTTCCATTTTCCTCTCGTTTTCCTCTCCCCCACTTCACAAATTTGCCGTTTTATTCGCCCTCTTTTTTGTTTGCCCTTTTCCTCGTCAGATCTCTTGTTTGCTTGCAATCTTGTTTGCGTAGTCACGATGACTCAAGAAAATACCAAATTGTGTGATTTTTCCAATACTAATAATGATGATTTTATTAGTACTCCGATTGCTCCTCCTGCCACTAGTGCGGAGTCTTGTGATATTAATGTCGATTTGTTGAATCTTGTCATGAAAGATCAATATTCTGGTACTCCTAATGAGGATGTCGCGTCCCATCTAAACACATTCGTAGAATTGTGTGATATGCAAAAGAAAAAAGATGTGGACAATGATATAGTGAATTTGAAATTATTTCCTTTCTCCTTGCGGGATCTTGCAAAAATGTGGTTTTCTTCTTTGCCTCGCAATAGTATCGATTCTTGGAATAAGTGCAAGGATGATTTTATTACTAAGTATTTTCCGCCCGCGAAAATTATTTCTCTTAGAACTCAAATCATGAATTTTAAGCAACTTGAGCATGAACATGTTGCACAATCTTGGGAAAGAATGAAATTGATGCTAAGAAATTGTCCTACTCATGGTTTAAATCTTTGGATGATCATACAAAAAATTTATGCGGGATTGAATTTTGTCTATAGAAATCTTTTAGATTCCGCCACGGGTGGTAATTTTATGGAAATTACTTTGGGTGAAGCTACTAAATTGCTAGATAATATTATGGCAAATTATTCACAATGGCATACTGAAAGAGCACCTACTAGTAAAAAAAGACAATTTGGTTGAAGAAATTAGTACTTTGAGTGAAAAGGTTGATGCTCTTATGAAGTTGGTTGCTAATAAAAAATGCTCCTGTTGATCTTAATGATGTGCCTTTGTCTACTTTGATTGAGCAAAATAGTGATTCCGTAGATGTGAATTTCGTCTCGCGAAACAATTTCAATAACAATGCTTATAGAGGTAATTTTAATCCTAGGCCTTTTCCTGGAAATTCCTCTAATAATTATGGTAATTCTTCTTACAATAATAATAGGAACCCCTCTGATCTTGAGAGTAATATTAAATAATTTATCAACGCTCAAAAAGTTTTCAATACTACGATAGAAGAAAAGTTGAATAAGATCGATGATATGTCTAGAATCATTGATAGAATTTCCCATGATGTAGAAAATATCAAGTTGAAAGCTTTTGCACCTAAGATTGATGAATCAATTAAAGCCTTATATGTTTCTATGGATGAAAGTAAGAAAAGAACCGCTATGCTTAGAGCTAAAAGAGAATTTTTAGAAAAAGCGTTTTCTAGTGATTGCTTTCAGAAAAATGATGAAGATCTTAAAGTGATTGGTGTTTCTTCTATTGATTCCTTGTTTAGTAATATTAAAATTGATGATAAAGGGACTGAAGTAGAGTCAACTTTAGCTAGAAGGCCCACTATTTTGGAGGGTGAAAATCTTGATGAAAAAATTGATGAAAGTGGGTTTGAAGAGGTCAAAACTTTAACTAGTGATGTGCCCACTATTTTGGATTGCAAAGATTTTAATTATGATAGTTGCTCTTTGACTGAATGTATTTCCTTGCTGCAATCCATGCTAAATTCACCCCATGCTTATGAACAAAATAAAGCTTTTACTAAACATATCGTTGATGCCATGATGAAATCTTTTGAAGAAAAGTTGGAGTTAGAGATTTCAATTCCTAGAAATTTCCATGATGAGTGGGAACCTACCATTAAGGTCAAGATTAAAAATTATGAGTGCTTTGCTTTATGTGATTTGGGTGCTAGTGTTTCCACCATTCTGAAATCTCTATGTGATGTGCTTGGTCTTACCAATATTGAAGAATGTTCTATTAATTTGCACTTGGCGGATTCTACTATTAAAAAGCCTTTGGGGAGAATTAATGATGTTCTTATTCTTGCAAATAGGAACTATGTGCCCATATTTTTTTATTGTTCTTGATATTGATTGCAATCTGTCTTGTCCCATTATACTTGGTAGACCATTTTTACGCACTATAGGTGTCGTGATTGATATGAAAGAAGGCAATATTAAATTTCAATTTCCACTAAGAAAGGGTATGTAACACTTCCCTAGAACAAGAATTAAGCCACCATATGAATCAATCATGAGAGCATCCTATGGAGCAAAAACTAAAGATGACAATACTTGAATCTATGCTTTATGCCTAGCTAGGGGCGTAAAACGATAGCGCTTGTTGGGAGGCAACCCAATGAATAAATTTATTTTCACCTTTTTATTTCTGTTTTTGAGTATTGACACAATTATTCTACTGTTATGATTGAGTTTTTTATGTTTTATTTAGTGTTTGTGCCAAGTAAAGCCTTTAGGATGATTCATAAGATGAGTAGAAACAATGTTGAATCTGGAACACAAACTTTGACTCCAGTGTGTGAATTTTTATTTTTTACTGGAGCTTGATAATGAGCTGAAATTTTAACACAGTGTTTCTATACAAATTTTTTACATTTTTCTAATTTTTCGGAATTTTTAGATTTACAAAAGTATGGTTAGAGTACAGATTACTACAGACTGTTCTGTTTTTGACAGATTCTGTTTTCGTTGCATTGTATGCTTGTTTTGATGAATCTATGGTTTGTATTGAAGGTTATAAGTCATAGTAAAGTTAAAATACAGTAGGTATAATGCAATAATAAAATATGAATGGGTTTTCAACAGTACTTAGAGTGGTGATTTGCTTTATTATACTAACGGATCTCACGAAGGTTTTGTTGCGTTTTGTGTGATTGAAGTTTTCAAGTTTTGGGTGATATCACGATGGATGAAGGAATAAGGAGTGAAAAGAGCCTAATCTTGGGGATACTACAACACCCCCAAGACAATATCCAAGGAGAAACAAGCAACTAAGCTTGGGGATGCCCCGAGTGGCATCCCCTCTTTCTTCTAACGACCATCGGTATTTTACTTGGAGCTATATTTTTATTCTTCACATATCATGAGTTTTGCTTGGAGCGTCTTGTATTATTTGAGTCATTGCTTGATTTGATTTTTAGTTTGTCACAAGTGCCCTTGCTGGACACACCTATTTGAGAGAGCCAAAATTATGCTATGATTTGTTAGAATTGCTCTATATGCTTCACTTAAATTTTTTGAGCTATGGAATTGCTCTAGTGCTTCACTTATATCTTTTTGAGCACGGTGTGCTTTAAATTTTTGGAGAAATACTCTCATGCTTCACTTAGATTAATTTGAGAGTTAGTAAACTTTGGAGAAATTCTCTCATGCTTCACTTATATTATTTTGAGAGATGAAATTTTTATGCTCATGTACTTCACTTAAATTTGTTTGAGCTTGTCAAAAGCAATGGCAATATATGAAACTAGTCCCAAAGTGATAGATATTCAAGGGGGATATAATAAAAACTTTCATGAAGATCATTGGACAAATTAAACTTGATTCCATGTAATATTTTTGAGACATGATGATAATGATATGTGAGTCATGTTGGTGAGTAATTATGCTTTAGTAAGAATATTGGTGTTAAGGTTTGTGATTCCCTATGCAAGCACGAAAGTCAATAGTTATGCAATGAAATTACAACCTACTTATGGTCCATTATTCGGTGTTAGTTATGCTAAATGCCCGTTTATGTGAATTTTCATTTCTTGGTTGGTTGCTTCTCAATCTATTTGCTAGCCTCCACTTGTACTAAGTAGAAATACTACTTGTGCATCCAAAATCCTTAAATCCAGTTTTGCCTTATGAGCCCACCATACCTACCTACACGCGGTATTTCCATGTCGTTCTAAACAAATTTGTATGTGCCATCTCTAATTTTCAAAATAAATTTCCTTTTTGTGTGCTCATACCGCTCATGAAACGGTAGGGGGTGTCCAATATTTTTCCATGCTAGATGTGTTTTTCTCAAGATGAGTGTTTATTCACTTGTCATGGCACGAGAGTACGGCGGTAATAGGGATGTCCAGTCCCGAAATGAAAAAGAATTTTACTTTATGTTGTCAAATAATAAATTCCTTGGAAAGTGTATGTACGGAAGGCAACCGTGGATACGGCTAGCCATGGATTGTGAAAGAATGTGGAAACAGGAATAAACTTTATTTTCTGTTGTGGAACCGCCTATGATGTATCTAGCATGGAAAGTATTGAGAACTACTTTGTCATTTTCGTTGATAGGAAAGGCATGCCACCCAAAATATTTTTCTGTCTCAATTTAAGCTTTAAGGTCTGGCACCTCTACAAATTCCTACTTCCCTCTGGGAAGGGCCTATCTATTTACTTTATGCAATTTTTACTTTTATTTGAGTCTCCATCTTCTCTTATAAAGCACCAACTAGGGGGCACTATGATCATACTTGTGCCTTGGGTGTAGTTAATATTTGAGTGTGTTTCATGAATGGATCAATGATTGAGCATGATGGGCTAGGGATAACTTTCTTTAGTGTTGATATTTTGAAAGACATGGTTGCTTGTTGGCATGCTTGAGTATTAAAGTCTTTATGTCAAAACTAGACTACTACTTTGAACCATCTAGAAGTCCAAATGTCCATGCTACAAAAGAAAACAATATGTGATGAACATGTTAGGCATCATTTCACAACAAAAATTCTGTTTTTATCATTTACCTACTCGAGGACAAGTAGGAATTAAGCTTGGGGATGCTGATACGTCTCCAACATATCTATAATTTTTGATTGGTCCATGTTGTTATATTATCATTCTTGGATGTTTTACAATCATTTTATAGCAACTTTATATCATTTTTTGGGACTAACCTATTGACATGGTGACAAGTGTCAGTTGCTGTTTTTTGCTTGTTTTTTACTTCGCAGAATATCAGTACTGTCGGCGTTCTGGATACCGGGGTACCCAGACTTGCCTGCCTGCGGCCCTGGGCATGGCCCACTTGACGGTCCGTACGGGCCTACGCGGCTTCACTCAAGACAAGACCCTCGCGAGAGTCCCAACCTCGCGAGGAGGACAACGCCAAGGCTCTCGGAAGGGGGAGGCCTCCCCAGACCCCCTCCTGAGTGGCGGAGATCTCCATGCAACGCTCGGCCTCGGGAGGTCAAGGGTGACGCCAGTCAGGCCAGGCGGGCGCCAGCGTGCCATAGGAGACAGTTTCCTCTTTGGTGCAAAGGGGACAAGGGCGAGCGCAGGTTCCCGAGGCGCCCCGCCAAAGGTTTCCCTACTGGTGCAATGAGACCAGGACCCCGAGCCCCGCAGGACGGACGTCATCGCCGAGCCCACCTCTACGTCACCACCGGCTACTTTGCAAGCGAAGACCACCTTTCGTCAGGATAAGATGTACCTCCTGTCCCCTTTCGAATTTGGCCGTTGTGGGATCCCTTCCCGCCATTGCGATAAGGGAGGAGGACCCGGGCCGCTATAAATAGAGGCCAGGCTGCTCGGTAGAAGGCAGAGACAACACACCACCCCGAACGCACCCGCGAGGCAACTCACCACTGTACTAGTTCATCCACAAACCTCCTCGTGAGGCAATCCACCAAAAGCAGGAGTAGGGTTTTACGCTTCGCAGCGGCCCGAACCTGGGTAAACTCTCGTGTGCTATCTTCTTCCTCGCCATCGAGCGGGGTCATCGCGTTGTGAGCTTGGAGGGGTGAAGCTGTTGGGGATCTTCGCACACGCCCCTGGGTTCGAACTTCATAGGGTTTTGCGGAGCCCAAAATCCGACATTTGGCGCGCCAGGTAGGGGGCGTGTCAGAGTCTTCCTCAAGCCTCGCTCTTTCTCCGCCTCAGCGCCCCGATGGCTGACGCTCGCTGAGCCCGCGCCAAGCGCCGTGCTGCCCACGTCGCCCAGACGGCGCCCGTGGGCGCCTCTCCCGTGGCCAACGGCGCCATGGGCCCGAAAGCCCACGAGCAGCAGGACTCGTCACAGCCGGTCACCGCGCGGCGCGACAGCCGCACCGCTACTCCGTCGATCGTTCCAGCTACTGGGTCGTCCTCCCAAGCTCTCCCCGGGCCGGCGCGTGGGTCGGGCGCACTTCTCATGGCGCGCGAGCTGCTGCGCTACCGCCCTGCCCCCAACCGCTACAACGACTGGCTCTGGCGCATAGCAGAGCTCGTCAGCGCCGCCGGCGACGCCTCGGCGCTCTCCTACTCGTCCCGGCCCCAGCCCTCTCTGGCAGACGACGAGGCCCATGATGTGCCGCCTCCTGCTCCCCAACACGATGACCCCGTGGCTCTAGAAGGAGGGCGTTGACCCCGAGCCCAGGCGTGAAGCATGCCCGCGCGACCAGCCGCGCGGGCCTCCGAGGGCGAGAGATGAAGTAAGCTGCAGGTGGTGCCGCGGCCGCGCGCTGACGCGCGAGCGCTCCCTACGCCGCTGCGTCAGCGGCACGACCGGACGCCCTTGGAGGCAGCCGCGCAGGAGCATCAAGACCGGGTCCCTCCCGAGCGCGCGGCGCCCGTGGGCCCAGTGGGTTGCCGTGCCATCGCCCCGGAGCTCCATCCGGCCGTGTGGCCCTGCAAGTTCAAGCCTGACCTACCTCCTCGCTACGACGGCACCCCAGATCCCGCCGAGTTCCTACAGCTCTACTCGCTGAGCATCCAGGCGGCCGGCGGGGACGACAAGGTCATGGCAAGCTGGTTTCCCATGGCGCTCAAGGGTGGCGCACTCTCCCGGCTCCTCAACCTCCCAGAGGGATCAATCACCTCCTGGGAAGACCTGCGCGAGCGCTTCGTCGCCAACTTCAAAGGCACCCGCGACCGCGCCCTTGGAGTGGGTGACCTACGTCGCGTGAAGCAACAGCCAGACGAGACCTTGCACAAGTTCATACAACGCTTCACGACTGTCCGCCTCAAGATCCCGAGGGCGTCAGATGAAGCCATCATCTCGGCATTCACCAACGGTGTCACGGACCTCAGGATGAGGGAGGAGCTCGCTATCAACGACGACCTGAGCTCGGCTCTGGAGATGTTTAACCTGGCGAACAAGTGCGCGAAGGCGGAAGAGGGCCGCCTCTCACTCCGCGAGCTCCCTGAGGCGGAACCCGAAGACAAGAAGACCAAGACCAAGGAGCCGAAGCGCAAGGCCCCCGCGGTGCTGGTGGATGAGCCCGAGGCAAAGCACAGCCGAGACGAAGAACCTCCCGCGGGAGGGCGACCGTTCTGCATCTTCCATGGCACCAATAGCCACAACACCATCGATTGTCAGGAGCTCAGGGTGGTCCGTGACGAACATTTCGGTCGGCGCCCTGGGCGTAGCGACCAGGGCTACGGACGTGGTGGAGGCCGCTGGGACAATCGAGACCCGCGTTAGGAGTGGCGAGACCGGCCTCGGGAGGACCGCTGGCGCGATCAAGCTCGGGAGGACCGCTGGCGCGACGAACCTCCGGAGGGGTCACGGCGGGGCCAGCCTCGTGAGGTCCGCCTTCGCGAGGCCGGCCTTCCCCCGCTGCCGCCGCCACCCAGGAGGAAGGAAGACGACAGGCAGAACGATGGGGCTTGGGGGGCTTCCACCCGGAAGGCTACCGACCTGACCAGTGAGACAGGGAAGGTGCTCGGGCATAACTTGGGGGCGCGCGTAGCCGCGCACCCATCCAAGCAAGAGGCACGGCGCGAGACGCCAAGTTCGCGGGAGTTCGTCACCAGAGCAATCGAGGAGCTTCGGGAAGCACAGGCCTTATGAGGCGGACGCGCCCTGTGCCGTCAAGCGCGGTCACCGTCGTCGACTCGGGCGGCATGCCGCGCATCTGCGTCAACGTACCCGGCATCAACAGGGCCGCATCACAGGACGTCTTCTAGCCGACGCGCGTCGGTCGTGGCGGGGTCTAACCGCACAGCTACATCCCCATGCCCTTCGGTCTGGCGAACACGGGCGCCACATTCCAGCGCCTTGCTCAGGCCATGTTCGCGCCTTACCGGGCCAGGCACCGTGAGGAGTTGGAGGAGGTGTCGGGCCCGGGCGAGTGCCCAGAGCCTCGTGGGGCACCGGGCTCATGAAGGCCGAGCTTGCGAAGGCACAAGGCCAAGCTCCGACGACTGCCTCCACGCTTCAGCGGTATTGCCGCCAGGTGATTCTTTTGGTCCACACCAGGTAACTTTTTGGTTTGCTCAGTTTGGGGGCGCCCGTCGGGCTGCATTATCCTCAGGCGGTCAGGGCTCATCCCAGCCATGTCGTTTTCGCAGGCATCAGATCCTTTCATGCATTTGATCTATTTCCTAAATATTCCAACCTGCATGCACGGTGCCTCACCGCCATGAACGCCGCCGCGCCCTAATGATCCTACCCTTGACCGCCTCATGATTAAGGGCTGGCATGATGTCTGTGCTCAGGTCCGTCCCTGCAGCATTGACAAATCCGAGTGGTCGAGCTCTGTCTCGTGGGCCAGCCCCGTGCACGTCACCTCCCATGGCCCTCGGTGCTTTGCTCTCGCATGAGCTAATCGGGAGTGGGTGAGTCAGGGCGCGCGGCATGGTTCCTACAGCCACCTCCGTGGGAACCACGCGCCGGGTGTTTTCTCCTCGGAGTTGTCGCATGAGAAGACTGGGCACGGCGTCTGTGCTCGGGTCCGTCCCTGAAGCATCGACAAATCCAATGGCTGAGCTCTATCTGGCGGGCCGGCCCCGTTCACGTCACCTCCTGGGGTCATTGGTGTTTGGCCTTCTCATGCGATGGCCCTTGGAAATCCATTCGGCGCAGGTTTCTCAAAATACACAGGACTTCAAGCGGCGCTTTCTACTGGAAGACTCAGGCGCAACCCGCCTTTGAGGTAGGGCCTCATGAGACCTAAGCTACCTCACGAGCGCCCAGATACACCTCCCAGTTCTACCGTGCAGGCCACGCGTATGAACTTAATGGGCTGTACACGCCCGGGGGGCTCAGGAGCCGGGGCCCCCCATTCCCACGCCCAAGTGGAAGTCCCATGCTCCGCGCTGGCGGACAACACTGCCCTCCAATGGCTATGCCCACGCAACGTGGAAGCCCTATGTTCCGCGCTAGGGATAAACAACTGAGGGCGCCTTAGCGGGTGCATTCAACCTCAGGGTGGCCCCTCGTGGCTTCATCTCGCAGCATTCCCTTGGGATGCACACGTGAGGGGGCTGCATGGGGGCTGCGCTCAGGCCAGGCCTGGCACACGCCACATCCCCAGGTCCCTGGTACCTGGTCTTCATGCGTCCCTCTCAGACAAAAGTTGGCGAGGAAAGGTATGGGAGCCGCTCGTACGTCAAGGGGGACCCCTGAGCATCGCGACTCAGGGGCCTCACTGGTCTCGTAGCCCCTCACCCCTTGGCACCGTCCTGGTGATCCGGACGCCCCAACGGCGGTTGAGGTATGCGCGGGACCGGGCCCTGCCGACACGGAGCTCAAGGCGCTCCAAATCTCCAAGTCAACCCCGTCTTCGCCGCGTTCCCTTCGTGAGGGCTGCTCGTACGTCAAGGGGACCCCTGAGCATCGCGACTCAGGGGGCTCACTGCTCACGTAGCCCCTCGCCCCTTGGCACTGTCCTGGTGATCCGGACGCCCCAACGGCGGTCGAGGTATGTGCTGGATCGGGCCCTGCCGACGCAGAGCGCTACAGCAAGCAGGAAGGAAACGAAGCGAGGAAATAAAACCACACAGCTTAGCAGTCATTACAAGCATTAAAATGTCTCCGAAAACGCAAACAAGTCTAACGCCTCCACGAGGCACGATGAACGTTACAGGAGAAGACCCAGGAAAGAAGTTAGGAGGAGCTGGCGCCACCGCTTATCCCGGCCACGGGGAGCTCGTCGTCGACATCGCTGCCACTGTCATCATCGCCACCAACCCTCGCAGCCGCAGGAGGAGGTGAGGGAACGGCGACGCAGGCGAACTTGTTCATCAGCGCCTTCACGGCGCCCTCCACGGCTGTCGCCGTGGCGGCGCGAACCCCAGGATCAACCGGGCGAATCACAGAGCCGAAGTCGAAACTCGGCTCGCGAAGGTAGAGGTGGCTGAAGACGCGCGTCGCGGACGCGGAGAAGAGATCACGGCACTCACTCTCCAAGACATTCTCCACCCTGGCGACGGCACCCTCAAGCACCTCGGCGAGCTTTGAAGAGAGCCCCGCGAAGCCGCTCTCAGGAGCTACCAAGGGCTCTGTAAATCCCCCCCGGCAGATGGACTGCAGCGCCTGGCGAAGCCTGAGCTCGACGGTGGGGAGAGCGTCGAGCTCCGCAGCCTTCTTTTCCTCGGCCGCGGCAAGGGTCTTCTCCCTGGAGTCGAGCCGAGCCTTCTCCGCAGCCACCTCCTCCTTCAACCTGTCTAGCTGCTCGCGTTCCGCGGCTTGGTCGGCCGCCGCCTTGGACAGCGCGGAGTGGCGGTCGGCAAGCTTGGCCTCACAGGTCTTGAGGTCTTCCTCCCGCTGACGAAGCCGCTCCGCGAGCGCGGTCCTCTCCTCCTGAAGAGCCTTCATGCGGGCCTCCGCCTCGTCGCAGCGCTTCACGGCAGACGCTGCGTCGGCCAGCGCTGCGTCGCGGGCTGTCTTGGCCGACGCGGCCTCCTCCCTGCCCTCAGTCGCGGTGGCCTCGGCTTGGCTCCAAACCGCCATGGCTGAGGCGTCAGACCGGAGCCACCCAGAAAGAAGACCCAAGTGCTCCCTTGCAAGGCAACCGTCAGCGCCCCCGAGGGCGTCTCGGACCTGATCCAAAATGGCATAGGCCCCATCCAGGGCGCCTGACTCGGCTGGAGGGCCACGAATCGGTGGTACCAAGGCACGACCCGGAGATGGCGCCTGCGCGGCGGCAGGAGCTGCCTCCGGAAGGGCAGGAGCGTGGAGAGCAGAAGACACCGGTGGCTGCGCCACCACCACAGACAAGGCAGGGGCGGACGGCCCTACACCCAGCTGGCCTTCGGGGGCTGGCCTTCGGGGGCTAGCCCCTCGGGCGGCAGCGCGGACGCGCCCCCAAGGGCGGGAGCAGCCTCTTCAACAGGCATCGGGGGCTCCGCGGCCGCGACAAGGAGAGTCGCCCCGCGAGCCTCCTCGCCCGCGACGTCCGACGCCTCATCAGGCGTCGGCAGGGCACCAGGAACGGGCGTCACGTCGGAAGGCGCCCTCGGCTTGACGCCGGCCTTCTTCTTCTTTGCCTTCGGCACGGCGGCGCTCCTGATTGTCAAGCAAAGAAGGGACCATCAGCACATAAACCACCGGAAGGCGGTCAGGAACCAAGCAAGACTACTTACTCCTCGACGTCGACCCACTTCCTCTTCCTCTCCACCTCGGCGAAGGCGGGGAAGCCCCGATCCTTCTCCGGGGAGGCGCCGCTGCGTGAAGGAGCAGTGGAACCGCTCGTAAGGGCCACGGCCGGCGGAGTTGCGCCAACCCTAGACGCGGTCGCCTCGCCCCCAGGTTGCAGCTCGGGCAGGGGCGAGGCGGGCGCTTCGTCCACCTTGCTGGCGTGAGCTGGGAGCCCCGGAGGAGGCCCGGCCTCGTGCAGCCCGAGGAGTGGGCCCCGGCCCCTTGAGGACCCTGGCGAGTCGTGGAGGACTTGCAGCAGGGGGCTCGCCAGCGTCGTCGTCATCGAAGCCGCGGAGAAGCGCACTCCGCGACGGAGGGGACACTTCCTCCAGATCATCATCCGCCGTCTCCTCAGAGTCTTCTTCATCTGCGGTGTCGTCGGAGGACACCGCCACAGGGGTGCCAGGGCTCTCGGCCGGAGAGAGCCCCAGCCCGTCAAAGATGGGCATCGCGGCGACCAGATCGACCTTGTCGTCGCGGCAGTACAACGGGGCATAGGCCTCGGGAAGGTCCCCGGGGTCACCATTGAGCAGGGTAGCCATAACCCTGTTCAACTCCTCGGGGGTCAGGCGCGCAGAGCGGAGCCTCATGTCATCACCACCACCCTGATAGTCCCACATGGGCCTCGAGTGAGACTGGAGGGGGGCCAGGCGTTGCGCCAGGAACTCCTTCACTATCATTCCCCCAGTCAACTTCCTGGCGCTGATATCTCGAAAGATCCGCTCCAGGATGGGCGTGGCCCGGAGGTCGGAGAACTTCGCGGAGCTCCACGCAGGAGTCTTCTCCGACAGTCCCTTTGGAAGCTCCAGGCGAGGGTTGACGCTCTTGAGATCCAAGAAGACCCAGCGGTGCCTGAAGTTCTCCACCTTTTTCCCGGCCTTGAAGAGCATGTTCCCGCTCTGGACCGCGACGAAGGAGACGCAAGCCGACCGCTGAGCGCCGTCATGAAGCCGCAAGCTGAAGAAATGGCGGAACAGGGCCACTGAGGGCTTCACGCCCACGAAGGCCTCGCAGTAGAAGGCGAAGACGGACAGAAGCAGGATGGAGTTGGGTTGAAGATGGAGGGCCTGGATCCCGTAGTGCTCGAGGATGGCGGTGAAGAACGCGGAGAAGGGCGGAACGAGCCCGGAGAAGACGCTGTGGAGGAAGAAAGGGTAGGCCGACTTGGCCAGGCGGTGCCTCTCCGCGGAGCCGCACCATATCAGGGTCAGCCCCCGCTCATTGGTGTCATCCGCCGTCGACGGAAGCACCGGGGCAAGGTCCCCGTCCTTGGCTATGGTGGACTCTGAGAGCGCCGGCGAGATGGGAGCGGAAGCCGAGCTCTGGGCTTTAGGTTTCGACTTGCCGGCGGGAGCCATCGAGAAGCCTTTGGGGCTAAGGAAGCAGGAAGGAGGATGGTGCGGTGCTGAGATCTGGAGAGGTTCTCACTAAGGATGGAGATCTGTAAGGAGGGGCAGGAGCGCAGAAGAGGAAAGCAATAAAGGGCTCAACGTTGGACGTCAGGCTTTTGTCGGTTCGGGCAGTTGCCGAGGAGACACGGGAGCGGGGACGCCTGCGTCCAACCGCGCACCGCACGCCAGCCCTGGCCCGCAGGCAATAAGGGCCCGGGGTGCTCCGGGCCGTCTTCTTCGACTTCCCCTCGAAGCCAACTCGAGCGCGCCTTGGGCCCGGGGGCTACTGTCGGTGTTCTGGATACCGGGGTACCCAGACTTGCCTGCATGCGGCCCTGGGCATGGCCCACTTGACGGTCCGTACGGGCCTACGCGGCTTCACTCAAGACAAGACCCTCGCGAGAGTCCCACCCTCACGAGGAGGACAACGCCAAGGCTCTCGGAAGGGGGAGGCCTCCCCAGACCCCCTCCTGAGTGGCGGAGATCTCCATGCAACGCTCGGCCTCGGGAGGTCAAGGGTGACGCCAGTCAGGCCAGGCGGGCGCCAGCGCGCCAGAGGAGACAGTTTCCTCTTTGGTGCAAAGGGGACAAGGGCGGCGCAGGTTCCCGAAGCGCCCCGCCAAAGGTTTCCCTATTGGTGCAATGAGACCAGGACCCCGAGCCCCGCAGGACGGACGCCATCGCCGAGCCCACCTCTGTGTCACCACCGGCTACTTTGCAGGCGAAGACCACCTTTCGTCAAGATAAGATGTACCTCCTGTCCCCTTTCGAATTTGGCCGTTGTGGGATCCCTTCCCGCCATTGCGAAAAGGGAGGAGGACCCGGGCCGCTATAAATAGAGGCTAGGCTGCTCAGTAGAAGGCAAAGACAACACACCACCCCGAACGCACCCGCGAGGCAACTCATCACTGTACTAGTTCATCCACAAACCTCCTCGTGAGGCAATCCACCAAAAGCAGGAGTAGGGTTTTAAGCTTCGCAGCGGCCCGAACCTGGGTAAACTCTCATGTGCTATCTTCTTCCTCGCCATCGAGCGGGGTCATCGCGTTGTGAGCTTGGAGGGGTGAAACTGTTGGGGATCTTCGCACACGCCCCTGGGTTCGAACTTCATAGGGTTTTGCGGAGCCCGAAATCCGACAAGTACCAAACGGAGTCCAATCACGACGAAACTTTTTGGAGATTTTTTTTAGACCAGAAGGATGCCAGTGGGCCAAAGAAGTACCCAGGAGGGAGCCGAGGCCGCCCACAAGACACCAGGGCGCGCCCTGGTGGGTTGTGGCCGCCTCGGGAACCCCCTCCACCGCCTCTGATCTCTATAAATACCCAAATATTCCAGAAACCCTAGAGGAGTCGACGAAAAATACTTCCAGCCGCTGCAAGTTCCAAAATAGCGAGATCCAATCTAACACCATCACGGAGGGGTTCATCATCCTCATTGGTGCCTCTCCGATGATGCGTGAGTAGTCCACCGTAGACCTACGGGTCCGTAGGCAGTAGCTAGATGGCTTTCTCTCTCTCTTTTGATTCTCAATACAATGGTCTCTTGGATATCTATTTGATGTAATGACTTTTTGCGGTGTGTTTGTTGGGATCCGATGAATTTTAAGTTCATGATCTGTTTCTATCCATAAATATTATTTGAGTCTTCGTTGATCTCTTATATGCATGATTACTTATAGCCTCGTATTTCTTCTTCGAATCTTTGGTTTAGTTAGGCCAACTAGATCGATTTTTCTTGCCATGGGAAGAGGTGCTTTGTGATGGGTTCGATCTTGCGGTGTCCTCTCCCAGTGACAGAAGGGGCAGCAAGGCACGCATGTATCGTTAGTATTAAGGATAACAAGATGGGGTATATTCCTACATGAATAGATCTTGTCTACATCATGTCACCGTTCTTATTGCATTACTCCGTTTTTCCATGAACTTAATACACTAGATGCATGCTGGATAGCGGTCAATGTGTGGAGTAATAGTAGTAGATGCAGAATCGTTTTGGTCTACTAATCTTGGACAAGATGCCTATATAATGATCATCGCCTTGGATATCGTCATGATTATTTGATCTTCTATCAATTGCCCAACAGTAATTTGTTTTCCCACCGTGTGCTATACTCATGAGAGAAGCCACTAGTGAAACCTACGGCCCCCGGGTCTACTTTTCCAACATATTGCTTTCCGATCTATCTTTTGCCGCTTTTTGTTTTCAGAACTATTATTCCAAAAACCCAAAAATACCTTGCTGCACTTTTTATTTGCCTCTTTTATTTTGTGTTCTTGTGCGATCTATCTATCCATTCTATTATAATCTAATCTATCTTTTTACCGTGGAGAGATTGACAACCTCTCTTTCGCGTCGGGTTGCAAGTATTTGTTCTTTGTGTGCAGGTACCGTTTACATAGTGTTGCATGGTTCTCCTACTTGTTCGATAACCTTGGTTTCATAACTGAGGGAAATACTTACCGTCACTGTGTTGCATCATCCCTTCCTCTTTGGGGAAATACCGACGCAGTCTCAATCCACGTCATTGAGCACCACAAGATTGAATCCATCACAACGCACCACTCCCGCTGAAGATAAATCAATCTAGTTGGCCTAACCAAACCGATAGATCGGAGAGCATTATGAAGCTATAAAAATCATGAAAATAAAATACCAGCAAGTATTCAATATCTTTTCATGAATAATCTGAACATAAACCCACAATTCATCGGATCCCAACAAACACACAGCTACTTGTAAACTGCGTTGGGATTTTCCCCAACGAGGAGAGGAGATGCAGCACAGTAGAGATAAATATTTCCCTTAGTGAAAACCATGGCTAT
The DNA here is from genome assembly GCA_039707655.1 of Elymus sibiricus. NCBI lineage: Eukaryota > Viridiplantae > Streptophyta > Magnoliopsida > Poales > Poaceae > Elymus > Elymus sibiricus. The sequence continues at coordinate 146,626,506 of CM077667.1, read as the reverse complement.
TGAACCAATAGGAGGACCACACAAACTCCTGTCATCAGCACCAACATACAAAAGAGCAAACACTTGCACCCAACACGGGCAAGAGGGTTGTCAAGCCCCTTGAACTCGTTACTTGCAAGCGATAAGTAGTGATAGATAGATAATATAAATGTAAAATAAAATAACATTAAACAAATGGCAGCAATATGTTTGGTGTTTTTGTAATATATTTTGTGAAGACCCGGGGGGGCATAGTTTTCGCTAGAGGATTCTCTCTGGAAGAAAGCATATGGTGGGTAAACAAATTACTGTTGGGCAATTGATAGAAAAGCGCACAGTTATGCAATATTTATTCACGGCAATGATCATGTATATAGGCATCACATCCATAAACAAGTAGACCGACTCCGGCCTGCATCTACTACTATTACTCCACCCATCGACCGCTATCGAGCATGCATCTAGAGTATTAAGTAAAAACAGAGTAATGCTTGGAGCAAGATGACATGCTATAGACAAAGTAAATCCAATCAATATGAATAAACCCCATCATTTTATCCTTAATGTAAGTAATACAATACGTGTCATGTCCCTTTCTATCACTGGGATTGAGCACCGCAAGATTGAACCCATCACAACGCACCTCTCCCGCTGAACATAAATAAATCTAGTTGGCCAAAACAAACTGATAGATCGGAGAGCAATACGAAGCTATGACAATCATGCATATAAGAATTCAGCAACCACTCAATATATTTTCATGAATAATCCGAACATAAATCCACAATTCATCGGATCCCAACAAACACACCGTAAAGAAGATTACATCGAATAGATCACCGCGGGAATCGCGGAGATAGCCATCTAGGTACTAGTTGTGGACCCGCAGGTCTATGGTGAACTACTCAAACATCCACATGGGAGCAGCAGGGTTGATGTAGAGGCCTTCCATGATCAATCCCCCCTCCTGCTGGGCACCGAAACAGGGCTTCAGATGGGCACATGGCGGAACAGAGACTTGCAGCGGCAGAAAAAGTATTTTGGCTGGCTCCATGTTGTTTTCCCAATTTATGAGAATTTATAGTGGTGGAGTAAGGTCAAGAGGCATCGGGAGGTGGTCCCAAGCCATCAGGACGCGACCACCCCCTAGGCGCGACCTGTTGGTTTGGCTCCACCTCGTGTGGCCTCCGGTCTCCCTCTGAAGCTTCCAGGTCTTATATTTGTCCAGAAAAATTATCAAAAAGTTCCATAGCATTTGGACTTTGTTTGGTACTGATTTCCTGAAAGGCATGATACGTCTCCAACGTATCTACTTTTCCAAACACGTTTACTCTTGTTTTGTACTCTAATTTTCATGATTTGAATGAAACTAACCCGGACTAGCGTTGTTTTCAACAGAACTACTTTCGTGTTATTTTTGTGTAGAAATAAAAGTTCTCAGAATTGGACGAAACTTCTTGTGAATTTTTTCTGGAATATATAATGAATTATGGAGCGAAGAACTACCAGATGAGGACTGCCAGGGGGCCACAAGGCAACAGGGCGCGGCCCATCCTCTGGCCGTGCCCTGTTGTGTGGTGGGTCCCACGTAGCTCCTCCGACCCTAATTCCCGTCCTATAAAATCACATCTTCGGAGAAAAAACTAAGAGAGAAGATTTCATCGTATTTTACAAGACGGAGTCGTCGCCACCTCCTGTTCTTCCTCGGGAGGGCTGATCTGGAGTACGTTTGGGGCTCCGGAGAGGGGAATTCATCGTCGTCGTCATCACCAAACCTTCTTCATCAACACCGCCATGATCCTCACCACCGGGAGTGAGTAATTCCTTTGTAGGCTTACTGAAAAGTGGTGGGATTGTATGAGATTGATCATGTAATCGAGTTAAGTTTGATAGGGCTTGATCCCTAGTGTCCACTATGTTCCGAGATTGATGTTGCTATGACTTTGCTATGCTTAATGCTTGTCACTGGGGCCCGAGTGCCATGATTTCAGATATGAACCTATTATGTTTTCACGAATATAAGAGTGATTTGGATCATATCTTGCAAGTTGTAGTCACCTATTACGTGTCATGATCCGCATACCCCAAGGTGACAATAATTGGGATTCTTTCTGGTGATTTCCGTAGTTTGTGGAGTTCATGTATTCACCATGTGTTAATGCTTTGTTCCGGTTCTCTATTAAAAGGAGGCCTTAATACCCCTTAGTTTCCAATTGGACCCCGCTACCACGGGAGGGTAGGACAAAAGATGTCATGCAAGTTCTTATCGCAAGCACGTATGACTATATACGAAATACATGCCTACATTATATTGATGAATTGGAGCTAGTTCTGTGTCGCCCTAGTGTGTAACTGTTACATGATTTATGTCATCTAAATCATTATCCATTACCGATCCACGTGCCTACGCTTTACATATACTGAATCTTGCTAAGTTACTACTGTCGCTGCTACTGTCACAACTGCTACATTAAGTAGAGGGAAGGGATAGGAGAATCAAACGCAATTGGGGACACGAAGATTTTTCCCGTGGTTTCGATAGGTGGTGCTATCGTACGTCCACGTTGATGGAGACTTCAACCCATGGAGGGTAGTGGTCGCAAGAGTCCACGAAGGGCTCCACCCATAAGGGTCCACAAAGTAGCAACCTCGTCTATTCCATCACGGCTTACGTCCATGAAGGACTAGCCTCACTCGAGGTAGATATTCACGAAGTAGGCGATCTCCTTGCCCTTACAAACTTCTTGGTTCAACTCCACACACAAAGACGAAGGCTCCCAAGCGACACCTAACCAATCTAGGAGACACCACTCTCCAAAAGGTACTAGATGTGGTAACAATGATGAACTCCTTGCACTTGTGCTTCAAAATATAATCTCCTCAACCCACAATCACTCTCTCACATATTTGGCTTGGTAGAAGAGGTTGATTGGGTGGAAAGCAACTTGGGGAGGCTATAAATCAAGATTCATATGGTTGGAGTGGAAGATCTTGATCTCAACACATGAGTAGGTGGTTCTCTCTCAGGAAAATGGATGGGGCAAGTGTTGGTCTATTCTGAGTGCTTCCTCTACGAGTGGGAGGTGGGTGGAGGGGTATATATAGGCATCTCCAAAAATCCAACCGTTACAACATTATTGCCCAACTCGGTGAAACCGAAGCAAAAACTCGGTTGCACCGACTAGTGCAAAATGTGGCAACTTGTGGCATTTCGGTGAGACCGATATATAAATCTCGGTGGGACCGAATTGGATGACCTAGGCACTTGACAAAACTCCCTGAGACCGATTACTAAAACTCGGAAATTCCGATTCTTAGAAATGGGTTACTCAAAAATTGGTCACTGATTTTGGTTTCACCGAAATGAAAGCTGCTGTCACCGAGACCTTAGGGTTTGGCTTAGGATCTGTCTAGGGTGAAACTCGATAGGGCCGATTTGGAAATATTGGTGGCACCGAATTTGAGTGGTAGGGTTTAGACAAAGTATTTTGTGGGAGAATTTCATGAGTATTTTTGGTGGCTAACTCTAAGCACTTGAGCAACCAGTTCATCATGGATACCTCATCCCCTTTTAATAGTATTGGCTTTCCTATGGACTCAAAAGTAATTTCTCACAAAATGCAAAATGTAGAGTCTTGAAGCTTGTTGCCAATTGATGTTCCTTGCATCTAGGGGATCTCCACACAATCCTTTGCCAATCCATTTATTTGAACTTTTTCCTGAAATATACTTGATGGAATCATTAGTCCAATGAAATATATGTTGTTATTAATTACCAAAACCACCTAGGGAGAAGTTGTGCTTTCAGTCGTCGGTGTTGCGGCCGAGCGCACCGATGCAGCATCTTCGGTATCGCCGGAGCTCTTAATGTTTGCAGAGAACGCTGCCTCGAGGTGCTTTTTTTCTTCAAGCGACTGAGCTAAATCTCACCGGTGGCGATGCTACAATGCAGTGTTCCGTTATGGAACCGTAGGATCTCGCCGACGGCGATGCTACAATGCAGCGTTCTCTTCTAGAACCGTACGATCTCACCGGTGCTGCAACTACGGATATCGCCAGTGGTGGTTGCTGCAATGTAGTGTTCGCCCATGGTGCTAGCACCGCGGATCCTCGCAGCGTCGTGCTGCTGCAACTGCAAATCTCATCGATGGCATCATACAATGCAGCTTTTCTCTGGTGCTGCAACCGCGGATCCCGCCGACAGGAAATGCTGCAATGATACGCTCGCTCAAATCGCGAGATCTTGTCGTCACTGCAAGGAGGTCGTCATAACAGTCGTCGATCCTGCAAAGTCGGTTGCATCATCATCGTGTTGCGAGGGTGGCACCGGGATACACAGGCGGCAATGGGGTGTTGCGGGCCGTCATCGTTGAGTACTGGTAGGGGAGACGACGTCGGCGCGGCTACACAAGGAAAGAATGCAGGGTGTTGCGTGGGCTTGGGGCGTTGTGGGTGGACGAGCGGGTCAACCTGTGTTGTGTGGTGGGATCAACATACATGTGTCATATCCTACGTTAGTTGATCTAGCCGACTAATTTTCCCAAAAAAAACAATCGACTAAGGCGTAGCAGCCCCCATATTGTATATGTGGTCAACATGATTTACATGTCATTATATTGTTATAATATTACGTAAGAATACGTAGGGTTCTATCTTATGTTTCTTTCCTTCCTTTGCACTCCCTCTCCCCCAACTCACCTTCAGTATTCAGGTTTTGCCGTTTTCTTCAACCATTTTTCTTCTTCTTGAAAACTGCTTCAACTGCTCCATGTCTTATTAGCTTACACGTATTTTAGGATAGTTGAATTCCTTGTAACAATATGTAGTGGTGCAGATGCACTGAGTGTAGGTTGTAGCTCGCCAGGGGCGGCACTCACTCCAAATTGACGAGATTAGTTTTTAAAGTTTCAAACATTCTCTTACGTCGGAACAGTTTAGTGACGGGTGTGTCGTGTGCTTGCTGAGCTTCACACCTTGAGATTGACGACATTCAGACGTGTTGGCATCGGGTATATATCTTGCTCATAGTCGGCGGAGACGAGACTGGGGATAAGCAAGGACACGAGTGGGACGATTTGTTGAAATAGAAAATATAGACCCATTGAAAGGAGGGTATTGAACCATGATTGTTGAGCTAGTGGGTGAAATGTTTTTCCTCCTGATGCAAGGGACAAACATGTTTGCTAGTAATAACAAAATAAGAGAGGGAAAACAGTCTTGGACCGACGAGGCAAAATTTCGTGTTTTGACCCTTTTGGTCAAGTTTAGCCGAATCTGACCCTGTTTGATTATTATTTTTGAGATGTGACCCTTTTTCCTACCGCTAGGGGGCTCAGCGGTAGGATTACACAACCTACCGACAGGGATCCTAGCGGTAGGCAATTAATCCACGTCATCATACCTAGACGGTTGTCGTCCCCCTCCGTCCCCCCTACCGCCGCTGGTCCTAGCGGTAGGTTGTCTTACCCTACAGCCAGGGTCCCTAGCGGTAGGGGTGAGTAGTTATAGGCCGTGGCCGCCCTCCTCACCCCCATCTCTTCCTCCCAGCACCGCCCGAAACAGAGAGTTCTTCCTCTCTCTTGCCCCCTCTCTCATCTCCTCCACTCCCCCTCGGATCTTCTTTGTTTCTTCACCGTTTTTGCGGATCAAGATGGCTCCGAAATGATAAAAGTAAGATCCTCCGATTAGTTTTCGTCAAATAGCTTCCGATTTGACGCATTATTTGATTCAAATCACCCCTATTTTTGAACTAGATTTAAATCTTTTTTGTACGTTAGGATTGTTTTGGGTTGATTCTAGATGTTCTATGGTGTTGGATATGAACTCTAATGACAAGTTGGAATGGTAGTGTGAAGATGAACCCTAGTTCATATTTTTTTTAAATGATGATATGATGCATGTTGCAGGAATTTGTTTTGATATGATGCATGTTGATATGATATGATGCATTATGAATAGTGGATGTTGTTGGAGGAAATATGCTTAAGATGAACCCTAGTTCATGTTTTTTGTTTTTGATAAAAGGATGGTATGATGCATGTTCGAGGATTAACTCGTATGTTTGTTTTTCTATGATGCATGTTGATATGATGTGATGCACGTATAGTGAATGTTGTTGGAGAAAATTATATGAACGAATGAATAAATATATGAATTAATTAATCATGTGGATGTTATATTTGAAAAAAAATCATATATGTGTATAGTGGATGTGATATGAATGAATGAATGAATCATGTTGCATTTTTTATGCTTATGCTTATGTTTATGCAATTTTATTTAGGCGGCCACCTCTTGCGGACAACATCGGCATTAGGTACTCCATGCTTGACCCTGTGTTCGACAAGGGTCATCGTGACCGTTTCATAGAGAGCGGAGTGGTAATTACTATGCTCGAAATATTGAACCAAAGTTTTTGTATTGATGAAAATAAGTTACTAATTTTTGGCGTCCACATTTTGACAGATGCTCCCGCCACTGCGCATGAGGGGTCACGTGAATGCCGTGAAGATGCAGTACGATGAGCGCTATGCGTCGTACTTCAGGAGAGCCCGATTGTTGGGTCTCGTCCTACAGTTCAAGCGTCAGCCGCCGACGCTCGTCCACTCAGCTCTCACAGCTTTGGTGGGCCGGTGGCGGCCCGAGACACACAGTTTCCATCTCCCATGTGGGGAGATGACGGTGACCCTCGAGGATTGGGGGATGATTACGGCCCTACCAATCATGGGTCGGGCTCTCACTGGGTGAGTGGAGAGGACAAACTCGCAGGATAGGGTTAGCACCCTCATCGGCGACTGCCCCCCCCCCCCCTCGCTAAGGGTAACCGGACATCCGGTGTACCGCTGCCTTGGCTCATGAATACCCGGATGAAATGCCCGGAAGATGCCGATGGTCGGACGGTGGAGCAGTACGCGAGGGCCTACCTGTGGTTTCTTCTCACAGAGGTCGTGTTTCCAGACTGCTCAGGGGACACTGCCCTGCAGATGTATCTCTACTTCCTAGCCGACTGGGATGCAGGTTACAGTTGGGGGTCCGCCGGACTAGCCTACCTATACCGTTCGGTAAGACAATATCTCATTGTTTTGTATGGACGTATGCTCCTTAATATTGTGTTATCTGATCATCAATTGATGTTTTGTAGCTTGACAACGCAACCCAGAGGACGGAAGCAACGTCCGGTATGTGTGGATGTGTCTGGGCCCTCTCCATTTGGATGTGGGAGCGCTTGCCGCTGGGGCGTCCGGAGAAAATGCCACGGGGTCCATGGATTGACTATGGCGAAGATGACGACTCTGCTCGATACCCGACTGTCGCGTACGCTTGGGACGTGGTGGGTGTCTACACGGGCACATCCAAGGCTCTGTACAAGGTCTTCACCAACGAGCTGGACGCTTTGACGCCTTTGCAGGTATATAAACTAGCTCACCTTTCTTTTTGACGTCACTTTCATCGGGAACTTACCAATGTTTTTTAATAGGTTAACTGGTGGTCGTATCATGACCGAGAGTGGGGGTTTGAGCTGAACGTGATGTGCGACCAGGACAGTACTAGCTGGCGATGCATGGTGCCCATGATATGTGTGTATGCCGTCGAGTGGCACTTGCCACACCGCGTGGCGGCGCAATTTGGGGTATACCAACATACCCCACCGGGCATGCCGAACGAAACCGGCGGCCACGAACTCCACTTGTGAGTGCATTATTCTCTGTTACCGTGTTTTCGTTGCGTTTGACGTTCTTATGATGTTTTACGTTGCTTATGCCTTGTAGGAAGAGCAGGAAGAAATGTCAGTCGATCAGAGGCTGGGGAGCAGAGCATAAAGATTTTGTGACGGAGTGGAACCGGCGGAGGTTTCGTAAAGATGGGGAGAGGAAACTGATTGACTGGGATGCGTACGGCGTACACATGAAGTGGTACGACGATGGCGCGAAGCACCGTCTTCGCCTAAGGCCCCAGTGGACGACAACAGATATCACGGAGCTGGAGAAGTTTGCCCTCGAGGATGAGGCCTACCGTGAAGGCATCAGAGACATGAGTGGATTTAGGGAGTATGCACCCCTGATAAATAGAGTGGTAAGTTGTGTTCTTCTGCTTTGAACCAGCGGTTGTATGTAATCTATTTTATTCGTCATTGTGACTCACTTATTCCTTTACAGTCATCGGAGTTGAACAGATGCATTTTTGATGGCTCGGATGCGCTAGGTGGTGCCTCCGGGACCGGAGATTCTGAGAACAAGTCGAGGGACATGATAAAGGAAACATTTCAGCCTCCTAGAATTACCTTATGTTCTTGTTCATTTGTAATCATAAATTTGATCTGTATTATGTCCTTGTTTCATTATGACTGCAAAAGTCCGTGAAGCGTTGTCGCAAGCTGGTGGGCCTGCTTGGGTGCGCTGGCTCGATTGAAGCTCATGATCCTGTAGGCCGCCCACAGGGTACCATCGCTTCATCGAGCCATGCTGCCTCGTCGTCTAGGTTGGCTGAGGAGGATGACGAGGAGGAGGACAATGAGGAAGAAGATGAAGAGGAAGAAGACGAAGAGAGCGATGAGGAGGAGGAGTACCATGAAGATGACGGACCTCCACCAACTCAGACAACTCAGCTTCAGAAGAGGAATAAGCCGAAGAAGGATTGGCAGAGTCCATCCCCATTCCAGAAACCGCGTCCTCGAGGACGCAAGAAGAAGCCTGATGAGACTCGTTCAAAGAACAACGAGGACCGTACCTCCAAGAGGGGAATGCGCAAGTGAATTGCTTAGTTAAACTATTTGTGTTGGCTCGTCAAACTATTTGCTATTTATCGAACTATGTGGAACCGTTTGCTACTATTTGCTATGTGTGACATGTTTATTAGTTGAACTATTATTCATATCGAGTGTGATACATGTTATATTCTATGAGATCTGCATATTTTATGTTTTTAAGTCTATATTGTTGTTGGGACATTTTTTTTTTGAAAAGAAACAAACATGTTATGTGCAAAAATTGCATTGTGAGCACACCCTACCGCCAAGGATCCTGGCGGTAGGGTGTGGAACCCTACCGTAAGGCATCGGCGATTCCAGGTTACAGAACCTCCCCGGACAACCACCAGCGATCCTATCGCTGAGGTCTCTGACGGTAAGGTCTCATAACCTACCGCAGCAGGCCCTACCGCCGAACCCCCTCACGGTAGCAAAAGGGTCAGATCTTAAAAAAAAAATCAAACATGATCAGATTCGGCTAAAGGGGTCAAAACACGAAATTTTGCCGACCAACGAAGTGTAGGGCACAGCACAGCCATACATGCCGCTCAACTTCTCCTCCCTGAAGTAAATTTGAAAGTACTACGACACATGTATGTTTCCTCTACAAACTGGTAACCTTTTCAATTAATAAGGTGTTAAACAAGATTTACATGCATATATATCGGTCGTGCGTACCGGCGTACGTTTATCAGTGATGATCCCACAGTTCCAGCACGAAAGTATCAGCCATTCCGGCCGTCAGCAAATTAAGCAGCAGCTAACTCTGGAAGCGCCAGTTCGATAGCTGATCGATCAATCTAATTCTAAGGCCCTCCTCTGATCCTCTCTCTCTCTCGCATGGCGCTTCGCCCATGCATGCACGGACACATGATTAATTAGTAGACACTTCGATCTATCGAGCTCACCCTGGCGCGCGTCACCTACAGCCTCAGCTCCAGATCTAGCTCTTCCGTGCTCCCTGCGCTGCCGCGGCCGCTGGAATCGTGGCTGGGGCGCATCCAGTAGTCGTACTCATGAGGCGTATGCTGCCTCTGGCCCGACGACGACGAGTCATGGACGACGAAGAGCGGCGACGTCGCCGGCGCCCGACTGGAGCTGTTAGACAGCAGGTTCTCCGCGTAGTACTGGCTGTACTGCACGTCGGCGATCCTCCGGTCCATCGCCTCAAAGCAACCCTGAGAAACCACACGCGCGCACAAAGGTAAGCTTAAGCTACACATACGTACATATCATTTGATGCATACAGCATTTCGATTTTGAAGTAGGAACTTACAGCTAGATAGGGCTGGAAGGACGATGCGGCGCCGGCCGTCGGGACACTGGGCACGACAGCGGCGTACGGCACCTGCTGCGGCGGCGGCGGTGGAGGCAGGCCGGAGCGGTACGCGGCGATCATCTGGTTCTGCATCCGGATCTTCTCCAGCTGCGCGACGCCGAGCCCGCGCTGCGGCTGCTTGGCGGCCTTCATCTCCGCGGCCTTCTTCCCGCCGCGCCTCCCCGCCCTGCCGCCGCCAGCTTCCAAGCACATCTCGCCGGCACCGTCGACGCTGCTGCTCCCCATATAGTATCTTCACCCGCGTGCTATGCAACAACACGTTTATATACACACCAGCTAGCGATGGCGACTCACCAACAGCGACAGCCAGCAGGGCGCGCGTATATATAAGGGCGCCATTGATTATTGGCGATCCATCGTCGACGCAGTGCTAGCTGTAGGAGATCCTTGGAAAGATTCAGGCCGATCTGCCGCAGCGATTTTCTATGCCACAACTCCAGCTTCCAAGAACGATCGCGCAGCTGCTCCCTCGCCAAGTAGGACGTGACTTTTTCCCCCTCGATCGCGCGATCGTGTCCATTAAAATACCGAGCCTGGATGTCTTTCCCTCCGCAGACATTTTAAATTAGATCCAGCGGCTCACATGTCAGTGGCTGTTTGAGACGATCTGGTGGAGCTCCTGGCCAACAAGGGGGCGTGGACAATATGATAGTGCCCACGCGTTGGGTGAGGGTGTTTTAAAGGGGGTCCACGCTTGTCGCGAGCCCTGCAATTTGCGTCGGCATCACTGTCACAGCTAGACTCCCAGCATGCATATGGATGGACGCATACATGATTCGATCCCATCATGCGCCCGAGTACGCGTTAGCCATCTTGGGCTGCTGCTAATCATTAACAAAATCGCCAACTCGTGTAGTTGACGTACGTGCCAGCGGATGCTCCGAAATATACATATAACAAAACGGTGGGCAGGGAGGGAGAGAAATCGTATCAGGATCCTAGCCTGATTTGCACGTAGATTACGCAAGGACTTAAAAGATACGTGGATCAAATGTATATGTGCAGATGACTAAGTACTCCTAGATCGATCGATCCGAGTTTGGTTGCCTCCGATCCGCCTCGTGAATAGTTGTGCGTCATCGGGGTAATCGCAGCCTCGCAGGTTGTATTGCGTGCGATGCAAGTGTGATGTGATGCATCGATATCCCGGGGGGTGCTTAATGCGTTGAAAAATGAGATCGGGAGGTGCTTAAACCTACATCAGTGCAGATTTGCGAGATCTCACCTGATCTTCCCGGGGTTTCTTAACGGATTGTTGTGTCGTATCGTGGGCTTGTGGTTGGTAACTACGCATGGGGATGTGATCTTCCTAGGACATGGGAGATGCGCGCGCGATTCACGCTAGTCTTTCGCGTGCGGTGCAAATTACTGACGTTGAGAGCTTTTGGACGTAGTATCTTTTCTTTTTTTTGCGGGGATTTGGACGTAGTATCTTGGAAGATCCGGTGATCTAACTCACAGATCACATGCGACAATACGCGTGGGTATGCGCCTCCATTTGCTACCTTTTCATTTTTCTTGTTTAGCTCGGTTTATAGCCCCAGGTACCGATTGATGTTTTTTTTTAAACAGGGGCATAAATTTTGTCTCGTCCATTAATTAAGAGGAAACAGAGTTAAGGTTACTACACTGTGCAAAAGCGTCGAAAACTAGTACAAAAAGGTCACTACTCTCCCAGCATTAGTTGACCCAAGCTCTTTGCACCGCGATGACCCAAAGGCTTGCTTTTTTTAAAATCTCCTCCATGAGAATCATCGTAGAGGCGGATTTGTGTCGGAAGATCCTTGCATTCTTCTCATTTAAAGGCGTCAAACTCATGAGCATGATGATAGAAGCCATCACACTTCTATTTGGGATGTTGTTTTGATCCACCAACATTTTGTGGACCTTTCCATAGCCCAAGCGACAGTGTCAAGGTGCGCTATTTGGAGCCAATCTCAAACCATACCTCAAACTTCAGAGAATATCGACATTTGAATAGCAAGTGGGATGAGTCCGCAATTTGGCCAACCTCGCTTGGCTAGCCTATCCGCCGTCCAAATCCTTCCTTGGATTGCCAACCACGCAAAGAACTTGGCCTTCATAGGGGCCCAAGATTTCCATACCGTGTTGTTCATGGTGGTTTGAATTATCCCCAAAAATTGCGCCTTGTATGCCGAGGCCGCCGAGTAGTGCCCACTTGTCGTGTATTTCCAAGAGATGTCATCTTCCGTGCCCTCAAGAAGGTGGATGGCACGGAGCTCCAACCAAAGGGAGATAAACTAGCGGACGTGATCCATGGAAACGGTGTTGGGAAGTTTAAGTTTTAGAATCCAAGCATTATCCTTCATCGCATCTTTGCCCTTCCAATTCTTTCTTGTGGAGCACCCATAGATGAGGGGGTAATCTCCTTGGCTTCTTGCCATTCAACCACGGCGAGTCCCAAAAGGGGGTGCGGGTGTGAAGATGACTTGTATAATTTTATTTTAGAGCATCATATGGAGTGTCTTCAAACAGTTATCATGTCTCAGAAATGAGCTTCCGTAGGAGCAAGATATATCGCTTTAGAAATGGCGGCATGTGGGGAGGGGGGCTTCCCAGCTCGATTTTTCAACAGAATTGCGACGCTCTAAAAGAGGAAGTAGTGAAGTTTTACAGGTTCTTTAAGAGGGTTTGATGCCAGAGCGAGTCGATGATATAGTTATTGTCCTGATCCCTAAAGGTAATAATACACGATGTTTGAAAGATTACCACCCAGTCAGCCTCTGCAATGTTATTACAAGGTGGTCTCGAAGTGCATGGTTAACTGGCTACATCCTCTACTTGATGAAATTATTTTGAGAACTCAAAGCACCTTCATGCTAGGGAAGATGATCATTTTCGACATACGGTGATCTTTATTGACTCATAGTGTAGAGTACACATCAGCCCTCTACATAACTAGGATGCACACAACCAACACAACACACATGTGTGCGTGCGCGCGCACACACACACACACACACACAACGATCACATCGGCAAAGAGTAGTCTCATACTAGACCAAAGCTACGCCTAGGCGAAGCGGAAAAAATTGAAGCGGTGAAAACAACGATTGACGAAATATAGCAGTACCATCGGCACCAACCATCTATTGACAACAAAAGGGCTACGATAAAGGTTCTTCAAAAAACGAGGCCTCCAAGAAGAGAGCGACACACAAGCGCCGCCTTCACCTAATCCAGTCACCGAAATTATAACATGGGTTTTCACCCCGAAGATCAAATACGAGCAATAATGCTATAATTGCTTTCAATGTTTTCACAAGATGACTTCATTCCAAGGAGGATGATCACTAACAATGCTACAATCGCTTTCAAGTGTTTTCACCGGATACAACACAACACGAGCCCTCGGAACACCCATTACGCCTACAAGCTTGATTTGGCTAAGGTGTACAATCGCATCGAACTCGTGATTTCTTGAGGAGGCTTTACTCAAGATTGGTTTCTACGAGATATAGACTAGCTGGGTGATTTGTGTGTGCTCTGGTACTCCGTTAAATGCAATGTTGAAATTCTTGAAGCTTCGGGACGGTCATGATGGCATTTGAAATGACTGCGTGAAGTGGCCAGAGGTGGCTACGCTTCGGGATGGTCAAGGCTATGAAGGTTGGACCTGACCGTGATCCTTATCTAAACACGAGAAGTCTTTGTCACTAAGGCAACCTGCCTATGGAGGTGGTCCTCTAAACCAAAGACCTTCCATGGGAGTTGATGGAATCTCTTATTTAAATTAGACATGAAAATACTCGGAGGCTCATTGGACAACCGAGTTATACGACTCATCGACTAAAGGTGAAATCACTTCAAGAAATTGTGTAAAGATTGAACTAGGTTGCAAGGCCAAAGACTGAAGATTGAGAGCAACTTGGGGAGACCGAGGAATGTCCTTGGCTTGAAGACCGGTCTCAGGGCTATTGACTGAGTCCTTGATTAGGGGGTGCTAGGCAGGTCGGTTGCCAATCCTTTGGGTTGGGTTGTGGATCCCCCTAAGCCTGTCCATTGGTGGGCCTCGTTGGTGTGATCCAGGAACATCAAGAAGGAATGACTCGAAGACTTGGCGTATACTCCAAGGCGTAGAGGTAGTCCCCGTCACGTTTGCCCCTAGATGCAACCGACTTATGTGTAACCCTAGTCACCCCCGGTATCTATATAAACTGAGGTGCCATGGCCATAGAGAACATATTCATTCATGTACGACCTCGCGGTAGATCACCTGTACTTTGTACCCCATCCATAATCAATACAAGCAAAGCAGGACGTAGGGTTTTACCTCTTTCAGAAGGTCTGAACCTGGGTAAACACATGTGTCCCCTGTGTCTTTGTTACCATCTAGTCAAGGCTGCCGGACCGGGACCCCTAACCGAGATCCGTTGGATTGAGCTCCGACAAGATGCGACATTATGAGTCAATAAAAATGTTTATTACTGTGAGCGAGGGGTGATGTGAAAATTATGCATGTGTTGCAACACACGGGCAATTAGCTAGTAATTCAATGATTATGAAAAATAAAATATAGAACAAAATAATTTATTGCAAAGCCAATCATTTGATATTGGTCGAGGAGGCTGGGAAATAAATATTGTTAAGAGGAGTAATAAGCTTTATGTGTGACCACTTAGTAGATGGGAGATTTCCATTATTTTACAAACCTTATGGAAGTAAAAGAGTATATAATGAGTCTTTTAGAGGAAAGTATGGGTAGGGGATGAGATGAGATTTTTGAAGACAATTGTATATATAACCACTTAATTACCTTTTTGTGTTCATAATAGCGTTCACTGCATATGGGGGTTGCCTCCATTAAATACTTCTTCCATCCGGCTATACTTGGCATAATTCAAAACAAGGAAAATGTACAAGGTTTGCCTCTTATCCTATATCATAAATTAATCATGAGTAAATGCATGCAATCCTTGCGAATAAAACCATGAATAATTCCCTTGTAGTTAAAATGTGAAAACAAGAAGTACTCCCTCTGTTTCTTTTTACTCCGCGTATAAGATTTCTGTCAAGTCAAACTTTGTAACTAAATTTGTATTAGAAAATATCAAAATATACAATACAAAAAATATATAATATGAAACTACATTCCATACTTTTTACAAAGTTTGACTAAATTTGTATTAGTAAATATCAAAATCTACAATACAAAAAATATATAATATGAAACTACATTCCATAAAGCATCTAATGATATTGATTTGATGTTGTGAATGTTGATACTTTTTTATAAGTTTGGTCAAACTAGAGATGCTTTGACTTCAGATAAAATTTATATGCATACTAAAAAGAAACGGAGGGAGTATGCAACATCATGATACGTTAATTATGTAATTGTGTTGTGATGTGTAATTATGTTAACTAGTAATTAAGTATAGTGAGAGGGACCACCTGACATTTGCTTTTAGGTTTTGGTTTATTCCAATCGCTTCCGAGTAGGACCCACCTAGTATGACTACTCTCGAAGGGGAAAAGTGTCCAGCCAAAGCCGTGTCCCGGTTAACTGTCGTTGACCACAAGGAAATGAGACGAACGGGGTTTTTCGTAAGGCCACTAGATGAATTGGATGTAAACTAAGGAAGAACAAAAATTAAGGGAAATCCTGAGTATCAGTAACCAACTAGGAGCAGTAGTATAAAAATTCCACTAAAAATCTAAGATTTCAATTTAACACTAGAATCCTAAGGCCTCTTCAATTCACGTGATTCTAAAAATGCAGGAATATGAGGAAAAAATCAGAATAAAAATGTACTAGCCATTCGAAATCATATATGATTTTTCTTTGTTTGATTGTGCCATAGGAAATATGAAGGATTATTTTCAAGAGATTTGGGTGGATGCTAACTTTTAATGGAATGTAGTGTAAAGAAATCTTTATAAAAAATCATGTATGATTCAAATAAATAAATAAAAACAATGTATGAAAATGTGTAAATATTATAAACCTCTAAATTCCTAAAAAGAAATCAAAAGGCCCTGAGTGTCGATGCTAGACTTTGGGTTGAAAGTAGATCCCTCTCAACGTAGACTAATGGGATTTGGGGGAGCTCCTACATGGCTCAGTTAATGGGCCACTGGGCCAGTTCGCTCTTACGTGTTTTTTTCTTCCACGGGCGGGCGCTACAACAGTTTGATTTGACCAAAAAATTCCTTCGGTTTCTCTCATGTGTTTTAGTTGGCTTTTCTATTTTCCAGTGGGTTTTTTCTTTCAGTTTCTTAAAAAAAACTAAGAAATATATTTATCACAATTATGAAGTTTATAAAACGTTTGGTGAATATTTTGGAAGAAGGTGATTATATTTTAAAACTTGGTAAATACTTTTTTGAATTTTTAAATTACATTTAAATATATGAATTGTTTATAAAATTTTTAAATCAGTTTAAAAATAGCATTTCTAAAATTTGACCTTTTTTTACAAACAATTAAACAGTTTTTCAATAAAATAAAACCTGATAAAGAAAACAACTAAAAGGAACTCGATCGGAACCTTCTAGGTAGCTAAATGGGTCGGTATACTCTACTTTCGCTTCCCTATGCAAATAGCCGATAGTTTGACTCAGTATGGGGGACCTCTTGTTTGGGAGCTCCTATGCCAGTTTCGCATAGGCGGGTCTCTGCCTGGGTCGTCCCATGATGGAAACGATCGCCAGCGAGTCGTACTGCTTAAAAAAAGCTAAAAATTAAAGACGTCGTATCATGGGATCGAACACAGGATCTCAATCAACAGACCACGCAATACTACCGGCTGAGCTACCTAAGATTATTCAACATAGAGCAGTGTAAACCTCTATGAAGCAAGTCGGCAACATCCAGCCCAGATCCGACATATTTTTAAAATTTCGAACGCGTTTATTTTTTGAAAAACAAAACTGAGTGATTTGTCAAAAGACAATCACTTTTCAACTTTCTAAACAGATAATTTTACAAGTAGAATTTTTTTCAAAAACAAGAGCATTTTCTAAATTTCTGAAAAAAAATCAGAAACTATAACATTTTCTGAAATTCCCAAACATATATTAATTTGTGAACATATTTCAAAAAATGAAAATTTATTGAATTTGTGAACAAATTTGGGAAACAGGAACATTTTCTAAAATTTCCTGATTTTTCTGAATATGTGAACAAAATTGGAAAACGTGAAAGATTTCTAAATTTGCGAACAAATTTTGAGAACGGGAACATTTTTTGAATTTTGTGAAAAAAAATTAAAAATGAGAACATTTTCTAAAACAACTGAGCAATTTGTTATTAGTGAACCAAATTTAAAAACACAAACATTTTTTTAATTTGTGAACAAATTTGGAAATATGATTATTTTATGAATTTTTGAACATATTTAAAAATGGAAATATTTCTTAAGCCGAACATTTTTTACATTTTGACGAAAATTTAAAAAGACAAACTTTTTTAAAAAACTTTGAATTTTTTGTGAAAATAAGAGAACAGTTTTTAAAATTCTATACTTTTATGAAATTTCTGACATAATTTTAAAAACAAGAACATTTTCTAAAATATCAAACAAGACTGTAATTTTCAAAAACAAATTGGAAATTTCTGAAACATTCTTTGAAAATAGAAAAAATATCAAAAAGAAAAGAGCAAGAAGAAAGAAAATAAAAAATACAGAAAAAAGAATCAAAAATAGGAAAGAAAAATAAAAAATAAAAACGAAAAAGAAATATAAAAAACGGACCAGAATCCTTCGAGAAGGTTCACAGAACCGGAAAAACCGGCTAGGAACATTTGTAGAAGGTTCCAAAATCGGTATGGTTGGAGCGCCTAACCGGCCGGCCTACCCTTCCCCCCGGCGCTCGGTCGATAGCCTGTGCGGAACCCCGACTGTTTGCCGCGGAGAGCGGCAAATAGGGTTTCCCCTCTTGTTTGACGTTCTTTTTCGTTAAATATGAGGCTTGATGTGCAAGGTCCTATCCCCAACTTGGCTGGCCCATTTTCAGAGTACTGCAGCGATTTGTTTTTCTTTTCTTAGCGGAGTACTCTAGCGATTTGTTGGTGTAAGGACTTGGTCCTGTTGCGGCCCTAAAGATGTAGTTTTTTCATAGATTTTTTTGAAAATGATATTTTATTAGAAAGTGAACATATATGAAATTTTGAGGGCGTTTTTTTAAATAAGGATAATTTTAAAGATGACAATTGTCTGAAATTTGGAATACTTTTAGAAATAAAAAAACGCATTTTTAGAGAAAAAATAGAATACTGCCTTGTTTAAATTGTGACAACTTTTGTATCAAGAACATTTTTTGAAACTTTGAGAATTTGTTCTGAAATTCTGAAAAAATCCTGAACGATTTATGAAAATCTAGCTATTGTTTGGAAAATCTGAAAACATTTATAAAGAAGTGAACATTTTCTAAATACTGAACATTTTTTATAAGTTTCGAATAAATTCTGAACATATTTAAAACTATAAAAGTGGGAAAAATAAAAGGCGAGTAATAGGCGCCGGCGCACCGGCCCAAAATTGGGCCGGTCAGCGTGTACCCGTACGATTGTAGTTTCCTGTGCCGTCAGATCTGTCCCCTTTTCTTCTTCCTCCTCTGGTACATCATGCGAAAACAAAAAAAAGGTAAAATCTCCAGCACATCCCACCTCACTCAAGCAGCCCGCCATGGCCGCCCCTGCCGTTGACTTCGAAGCCCCGCAGGCTCGCCGTCCTCGCAGCACCGGTCCTCACCGGATCCAGCAGACGTCATCGCTGCACCCAACCGCCACCATGCATGTAGGAACATGGCCGCCTCGTAGCACGTCGGATGCCTCTGCCGTTGCAGCAACTAGCCGCCTCCGTCATAGCATGCTCGTTGCAGCATCGCCATGGCCCGCCGGCCGCAGCTCGTCGGCATCACGCATCGGGTTGAAGCTTTTTTCCACGCTAGTCCAAGCTCTTCCCCACTCTCTTTCGTTGAAGCTCTTTTTTTCGCGGTTGAAACTTTCCCCATGCCGATTGTAGCAAAAATAAAAATCAGCAAGAAAAGCAAAACAAAAGGTGCAGTAATTTGTTGGAGCAAAGCAATTAGCCCGTTGTAGCAAAAAATAACACTGGTTCCAGCAAAAATCAAAAAATATTCTAACAAAAAAATAGGCGGTTCCAGCAAAAACGAAAAATGAGCCGGTTCCAGCTCCTCTTAGGCTGGTTGTAGCAAAAACGATTGATGGTTCCAGCAAAAATGACCAATGCAGCAAAGGCACATGGTAGCCGCCGTCCGTCGCCGTCCTAGCATCATCGTAGCTTGTGTAGCAAATTCAAATGCTAGTTCTAGCAAAAATCAAAAGAGGTTCCAGCAAAAATCTGATGTATCGAAATATCATGACGGTCACGGCGTGACCATCCTCTCAATTTGAAGCAAAATCAAAAGAAGGTTCCAACAAAAAAAGAAGTGGTTCCAGCAAAAATAAAAAGAGGTTCCAGCAAAGAACAAAAAAATTCATCAAAAAATCGAACGAGGATGGTAGCACAAAAAGAAAGGGGTTGTAGCAATAAAAATGTGTGGATCCAGCAAATATATACCTGGTTCCAGCACATACTCGTCGCCACCATGGCTGATTGTAGCTTGTCCATGGCGACTAACGAACCATGACTCCGGTGGCCATGGAGGCATCCAGCTGCCGGCGAACAAGGCGACGAGCACACCCCTGCTGCGGGCGGCCATGGAGAGGGGTGCATCCGACACATGCGGTCCACACACGACTCAAACGAGGCCTATTAGGTAACGATGGCGGCGACTACCAGCTGCCGGCGGCCATGGCGACGAGCACCACCTCCTGGCTTTGGATGGGATGGCGAGAAAGATGCAGTAGGATATGGATGGGGATGAGCAACAAAGAGATAAGGACGCAGGTCATGTGTGGTGCGTGGGCCCTCCAACAGTCACGCGTGGGAGATGGGGCACGCTTGGGAGATGGGGCTAATCAAGGCTTCGATTAGCCAGTAGATCCAACGACCCGTGCGCGACCGGCGGAAGACTCGGCCGGCGCGCCGGGTATAAACATTTCCCAAAATAAAATGAAGAATGAAATAAAAAGATAAAAATAAGGAGCAGCGCATTTGCCTTGATCGCTCGCTCGACCCTTGTGCGTTTTGGCCACCGTTTGACGCAGCAAGCTCGAATATGAGGAATTGCCTCAATGTGTGTCAAATATGAATTGACGGGATATTTAGCCAAAGCGTGGCCCTACAAAGAAGAAGAAGAAGAAGAAATTGCATCTATGCCCACCCATCCAGCTGGTAATAAGCATAAAAGAAAGAACCGAAATGGTAAGTACCTGACGTCAGGTACGAGCACATGGCAAATAAAAGAAAATCGATAACAATTCTAATGACGTAAGAATGGCAAGTTAATTGACACACACGACAATTTATTGTTAAAAATAAACTGAAGCATGAAGTTGGGTATGTTTGTCAACTAAAGGTCATTCTCGCGTCATTAAACTTGCTATAAAAACGTTAGATTTGTCATGAGCTCGTACCTTACCCTCAATTCCAAAAAAGAAAGGTACAGTAGCATATCTAGGCCCGAAGAAGCAACCACGCACTGCTGCCAGTCAATCGACTGGAATTGAGCCGGAGCCGGCAATGCAGGGGTCTTGCCCGGAGGTCGGCGGTTGTTGCTTCTGCTGACAAGTTCCGCTCTGATCCGGAGGATAACCATGAGTGCGGGCTCTACATCATCTGCGGACCCGGAGGATAAACTGATGATTTCCCAAAATACCAATCCTGATCGATCGTAATAAATCTCCGGAACCTGCACCACGAGAGATCCTGGGTCCCCGACCCCGAACCACGAGCGTCCTTGTGCGTGCGCAGCGGCTGTGCACGTCGCGCGGTACTATATAAACGGCGCGAGGAAAGGAACCGCACCGCAGGGTCCGTGGAAACCGAGACAAGGATACGACGTCTACATGACCACACGCGCCGGTACTACTGTGCCTGCGAAAAGCAACTCATGGCGAGGCAGGCATGCACTGGCCTGGCCCTCGGCCCTCCCGCGCTCGTGCTGGAGACGACAGCGCGGCACCTGAGCTCTGACGCTGCGTCGGAGCAGGGAGCAGTGCTGCTGCACCACCGCCTGCCTCTGGGTTCAGAGTGCATGCGCGCGGTGGACAAAATTTACACACGTCAATCGCGGTGATGGACCCAAAGCAAATGTCAAATGCGTCCGCCAGGGTATTTTTTCACAAATCTGGCCCTTTGCACGACTTGAGGCACATCTGGCCCTTGGCCAAAACTAATTTGGAATCTGGCCCCTGGGGTCGGCGCCACATATCATGGCGTCGAAGTTGTACATGTCGGCGCCACACTACATGGTGCCGAGCTGTACAAGTTCGGCGCCGTGCTATGTGGAGCCGACCCCAGATGAGCCCACAGAAACCCTAGGGGGCCAGATTTGCTCGGCTCCACATAGCATGGCGCCGAACTTATACAGCTCGGCGCCGTGTAGTGTGGCGCCGACATGTACAACTTCGGCGCCATGCTATGTGGCGCCGACCCCAGAGGCCAGATTCCAAATTAGTTTTGCCCAAGGGCCAGATGTGCCTGAAGTCACTCGGAGGGGCCAGATTTGTCAAAAAATACTCCGCCAGGTGATCAATCCCACTTCGTACTACTCCTATAGGGATAAACATTTGCAGAGCATGAGCTCGGGGATTACATTCAGCCATGACAATGTATTGTGTACAGTATAAGAGCATCTATAACTGGACCTCTCGTATCCCCTCAAACGTCCGGGCAGGCCGTCCGCTCACTGACCGGTCACGAAATTTCGATTCAGCCGGGCCTCTCAAACTGGTCTTAGACGTCCGGACTGACCGGCATCCCTCGTATTCATCCCAAATATGGGGCGGATATGGGACGTTCAGGCGCCCCCGCCACATAGGCCTGACGATGGGGTCCCACGCAGACTCGCTCGTAAACCCGACGGTCCGAAGCTCGTCTCCTTTGTCGGACCGATGTAGCCGCATGGCGTCGCTCCGGCGGGATGCGTACTCCCTAGACCGGCTATTTAAGCCGATCGCCGGCACCGAAACCCTACCCATCCACCATTTCCTCCTCCCGTCTGTTGCTGCCGTCACTTTCCACTCCCCATCCGCCACCCTCGTCCCTAGCCCGACTATTTAGCCATGCCCCCCCTTCCCCTGCCGCCGCCACTTTCTAACGCCAGAGCGCCGGCTGCAGCTCCTTGAGCAGGTCCGGGCAAGGCGTGAAGCCCGGATCGCCGTGGGGCTACCTCAGGATGTAGTGGATCCGGAGGAGGAGTTGGAGGAGGAGGAGGAGGACGACGACAACGAGGAGGAGGACGAGGAGGAGGGGGGTTGAGGAGGAGGAGAATGTAGGGGACGCGGATCTGCAGGCGAAGCAGCAGGCCATCCTCGACTCCATCCGTTCGGAGTCGGATGCGGAGGCCAGACGGCATCGTCAGCAGGAGATGGAGGCGGAGCAGGCCGCGGAGGAGGCGGAGATGCTCGCCTACCAAGATGAGCTCGAGGTGGACGACGAGGATCCGGAGCCCTCCAACGCGCCCGTCTACCCACCGCCCGGCACCGACGTCGTGGACATCTCCGACGATGAAAACTAGGGTAGTACGTAGTGTGTAGTACGTAGGTTTTTTTTTGCATGCTTTGTATGGATCTAGGGGGTCAAATATGAGAGACTCGGATGTGGAAGAGAAGATTTGAGGACTGATCAGTCAGTGCCTGCGGACGCGTCCGGTCACGTCCGAGGGCGTTTGAGGGCCCGGATTAGCAAATCATGGGTGTAGATGCTCTAACAACCGGACTTGACAAATCAGACCCCTCAAACACTTGTGGACACATCCGAGCGCATCCGCGGACACTCACCGATCAAGCCTTAAATTCTCCTTCTCACAACCGGACACCTCAGTTTGCATACCTCAATCCATACATACTCATTCAACTACGTAAATGATGCATTACACACATCGTTCGGCTACGACATCGCAACATGCCATTAGACTATCAAAAATTGGCATGTTTAGCTATTGTTGAGAAGATCATCCACGACTGCCCTTACCCTTCTCGGTGCCCTTGTCGTCCTTCTCGCGTGAGTAACAATCGAAGACACAGTAGGGATCGAGTCGGATCTGCTCATCGTCGAAGATGTCCGACCAGTCGTTGTCCTCCTTCTCTTCCTTGGGTGGCAGTCCGGCCATGGCACGAACCGCCCGATTCTGCTCTTGGGCAAGGGCGCACGTGTTACTCCGTTGTCGCTTCTTTACAACGTGGTCGCAGATCGCTTCCTCATCTGCGGTCGCCCGCACCATCGCCTCCGTCGTCGTCATGTTGACAGCAAGGCGGGCCTCGGCCGCTCTCATCCTCTTCTTCCCACGACGGGCACACCTGTCCCGTTGGGACTCATACTCCGTCGAACCGGTGATGGGGAAGGGGAGGACCACGATGATCCAACCCAAGAGGATCCGAGCGCTCGATGCACCGACGCTATGGACTCGCGCGTCGGTTGGGCGATGTCCTTCCGGAAGCGGTGGAGTGCAATGCGGACAACCATTGCCTTCTCCAATCCGCACGGGACGACACCCCAGTCGACGGATTCGAACAGATCGGAGCCAGATCCGCTGCCCGGCATGACGAAGAAGGTCGAAGATCGCTGGACGGGAGCTTGGATGACGGAGTGGAGTGGAGAAGAGTGAAATGGCTAAGGTTTAATCCTAGTAGGGGATGGAAACGGATATATGTGGAAACGGGTCCGACGTGGCTGACGCGTCTGGACCTTCCATATCCGTTTTATATTTGAATTATATATTTATGTTGAATATGAATGGTGTCGGTCAGTCGATTTGAAACGTTAGTTTGGGTGACCGGTCACTTACCGGACCGTCCGTCCAGATATATAGCGAGATTTGAGGCACCCGGCGTAAATGCATCTGACAAGATGCGATGCAAGAAATCTTAATGAATGGTCGCGTAACAAAAGATACACGGCATTTCGCTTGCATTGCGGTACTACTGCTAAACTAAGCTAGCTTTATCAGGCACGAAAAGATCAAAGGTTGATCTAGGATAGTAGTAATGCTAGCACATACTCGTACGCTAGCACAGTGGCTGTGCAGGACCACGGAGGAACAAAGGGACCTTTCACGCCAAAGGATTCCAAATCCTACTAGGCACTACTACCCGAACAAAAATTAACAAGTCGGAAAAGGGAAAAGAATATCGCCGACCGTGGGGATCTTTCACCAAAGGATTCCAAATCCTACTAGGCAGCGGTCCTACCCGAACAGAAATGAACAAGTCGAAAAACAAAATTCAATGAAAAAGAACAGAAATGAACAAGTCGAAAAACAAAATTCAATGAAAAAGAACAGAAATGAACAAGTCGAAAAACAAAATTCAATGAAAAAGATTACAAATCGCCGACCGTGGGGATCGAACCCACGGCCACGTGGTTAAAAGCCACGCGCTCTACCACTGAGCTAGGTCGGCTTGCTTGTATTTCCTTGACGAGAGCGATTTCTGAGCTGTACCATGGATCTGGAGAAGATGAGACATCTGATTAGGCTGAGGACTCGCTCAGGGAAAGTCTCGTCTCCGGCCATGGCCGCAGCCAGCGAGAGACGACAAGGGGCATATGTGATATGTGAACGTCGTAACTTTCTTGAAGACGTCCATGAGTTGCTCTGCCTCTCTCCACCCGAGACAGCTCGGGGGGAAGCCAAAGAATGATCGGACGGAGGTGACATTTTGATGTCGTTCCCCTCTCGCGGGCATCATTTTTTCAGTTTTATCCAACCAGTGGGAAGTGAGGAGGACCGCGGGAGAGTGGTGCGTCAGTGTCGTGAGGATGATGGTGGTGGCCGGTGGAAGATCAGGGTGAAGGTGTCATGTCTTCTGTGGCAACAACGGTGGGGACAGCGATGTCGGGGTCGCAACATGGTTGTGGTAGTCGGCTCTTCTTCATGTATCCTTAGGTCCTTCTTGACTGCAAAGTCGGTGCTACGACAACGAGGTCCGTGTGGCAAGATGACTGGTGGTAGGTTGTGTGTTTTGTGATCTTCCGCAGCGCCATCCTTGTATAGTTCTCCTTCGTAGTTCTCTGCCGGAATCAAAGTTGTGTCGTCCCTGTCACGAGTGAGTGAGTGATCAGCATTGATCTCCATGTGGGTTCGCACTTCCTCTACGGATTGGGCTGTGTCGGTGGTTGTCTCCGGGGAAGGCAGAGTCGCTCGATCAGAGAGAAGGGAAGGCGATGATGGTTCCCGAGGAGAATTGATGACGATGACGTCAATGTGCCTTCCTTCACTTTGATACATGTGGGGGTATCTTGTGTGTGTTGCTCAGCAGGCAGTGGCGGCTTCTGACCGGTTTTCCAACCTGATCAGCATCAAAGCAGAGTCACGTACTCCACAGGTATCCTGGAAACAGACACCTGGCCCAGGTAGGCAAGTGCATGCGAACGCTGATTCATTCGTCTTCGGGGGTTAAACTAGGACAGGACCCTGTGTTCAGAAGTTTTCGATCCTGATCCCGCCGCTGCTTCACATGCGCACCAACCAACCAACCAGCGGAATATGCAAGGGGAAAGGAGGAGGAATAGGAAAGAAGAGGAAAGAAAGGAGGCCAAAGTGGAGCATCGTTTCTAGGTGGTGGGGAGGAAGAAGATACTGGCAGTGGCCGGCAAAGGAAAACCTGATTCTACGGGATCATAAGCCATCATTAACCTCGTAGCCATATGCATTTTATACTACCTGAATGATGGTGTTAGGAAGCCTTTTAGGCTATAGCACTACTACTCGCTACTCTTATGGGACAACCATGATGAGCGGCCTCAAAAGATAATGGCGTGTGCAGTACATACATGCATGTCCCCACCCGGCAACAGCCACACATCAAAGGTTCAGACACACCTCAGAGCTGCTGGCAAAGAGTAGATGAGATGATTCACCATGCAATTGCCTATGTTTCAGAAGAAATGGAGAACAATCCGCAAACAGTATACTAAATGGAACAGCAAAAACTTTGAACAGGTCAGGAGACCCTCCTTGAAAGTTTACATGAATCTTAAAAGTTACTTAAAAAGACCGTCGTCATGTTAGCCTGCGGATCAAACGTAGTGTTGAATAGATTGATTTGGATACAAAACACTATGTTGCTTTTTTTTTATTGAAGGGGTAACTTCTAATCTGCATCGAAATCTGTAAACTTCTCTAGGAGGGTGTACTGAAAGCAAAGTTTGTAAATATTAGTCTTGCAACCTTCACATTTAGGACGAACGAACCAGTTCAGGACAACACTGGCAAAATAGATACGAGTCATCAAACACAGCAGTAGCTGTCGCACTGCTTACCAACCATTTACACGGATGGAAATAACACGCGTACAACAACGTGGGCACAACAAAATATAGAGCATAAGTCTCTAGGAGATAATTGCAAATCTTACAACAGTAGAGTAACGGATGATTTTACTTGGGGGATAGGAAAACCATGCAGTAGTACAGACGATATGTGCGACCTCGTCTTCAAACTGTGGGCAGCGACCGTTTCAGTTCTTATTCTTGGACTTATCCCCTGCCCTTGGAACTGCTGGAAAAAGAACAGATACAGTCAGTTCACACATCATAGTGTCAAGGTAGAATTATGAAATGTACTTGACGTAGGATGGTGCTGGTTACCGAAGTGAACTTAACATTACATGGTCGGAGAACCATTTAAAAGTAGCAAAACAAAAGCATACATAGAGACAAGATACATAAATAACTTTTGCGAGGCTCGAGCCCTTAATCGTCAAAACAAATCAACAAACACAGCGTGTGTTTTTAACTCTGATTGGCAAATTATAATTATTGGAAAAGAAATGTGTAAGTCAAGGCGAACCTGTTATAACTCTCTGATCCATAATACTAGTTTTTTTTTCTTGTTGACTAGGTTTCCAGGATTTTTTTGGCTCAAGCTCAACCAAATCCAGACTCCAATTGCTTATGGTCAGAGCTGGAAAACACAAATTTAACGGTGTGTCCCTCAGACCAACTAGGGCTTGATTATAACTACCTGCACAACATTTTCCTCTTGAAATGGCATTACGGAAAAATTGTGATTCTCTAGAGACTTGTTACTCATCTAGAGTACAGCAGGGAGTTGGAATGGGGACTATATTCTAATTAAAAAAAACAAAAGCGAACTAACATTCACAATTTAATGTTGTGGTGCTTAAAGATATTTAAGCTCCAACTAAACAAGCTTTTAAGTACAATGAGTCTTTTCAAGAGTTTAAACTGCTTTCCCGCTCAAGTGCAGTTCAAATAGTTAAGCAAGCCTGGGAAACAGCTTGAACAGTAAAGCAGTAACACGATGCAAACAATCCATAAAATAAAATAACTGCGTAAGCCTGGCATGCCATCAGTGAAATTAAAACAAAAACGCATTACTAATCGCAACACTTCTGGACATACCAAGTCCAACTGCATCTGAACCTTTCATGACCCTCAGCCTTCGGCAAGACTCGGTGAACATCCTGCAATTAGAAATAAGAAGCCATCACTTGACAAGCTCGGAGAGCAGGTATGCACCAGACATTCATGGTTTTCTTCACAATGGAATTATAACAATTAAAGAGCCACAAGAATAACTACACTGAGTTTAGTGACTGCATTAAAACCCTTTCACTTGTTCAGGCATGAGATGCTACATGGCAGCAATAGAACACCAGGACTGTAGAATTTAGAGCAATTACAACACTAAAAAAAGATAACCAAGTAACTACCAGTACTAGGCTACTAGTTCCGTTCATTTTTACTGGTTCTTTTGGCGTCGATGCTATCTCCAATAAATTGCTTAGAACACTGTTTTTCCTAATAACAAAAGCTTTAAAAAAATAATAGCAAAATTTTACGTGAAAAAACAAAATAAAATTTGAGTATATCTGTGTCAAGAGTTTTAAGAGGTTGACAGTATGCATTCTAAAATAAAAAAGTAGAAAAGGTTGGATGGGTCTTAAGAGACACTCTAATCATGGCTGCTTTAGAGAACGAGTTCATTTTATTTGGCACACTCTCATTATTGATCATCCTTTTAAAGTTTTATTACAGAACCCAAACTACTCCCTCCGTTCCTAAATATAAGTCTTTTTAGAGATTGCAATATGGACTACACATGGAGCAAAATGAGTGAATCTACACTCTAAAATACGTCTATATACATCCATATGTAGTCTATATTGAAATCTGTAAAGGACTTATATTTGGGAACGGAGGGAGTATCTTCCAAAGTTCTCATTTCTCCGCTTGTTGTTGTTCCAATTAGAACAGACAATGTACTTACTCCCATGGGACGTCACCGACCAACATCCAGTCTCCATCCTTGTCTTCATAGGTCAGCACATATTCACCATCCTTTCTGTTCTCAGATACACCATCCTTCCCTGGTACAAAATTAGATCCAGTACCACATGTAAGGACAAATAAACAAACTGCCGGAGGAAGGGCCACCTGACACTAAACTTCTTAACAAAGCACTGTTATGTTGATAAATTTTATGTCCCCAAATATACACCTTCCTGCAATTTGCGTTCTTAAATTAGTAGGTTTGATGTCTGACCTTGAAGCACAAAATAGGTATGAAGACGTTTCAGGGAAATTGTTGTTTATCAAAGGCTTATGAATAATTGAGGGACATTTACAGACCCTTAGCGAATGCTAGACTAAACATTAGGCATGTTTATGACATAGTCTAATCTACACTGTTAGTTGCTCCCTCGATCAATATTAAACACAAGAAAAGTTCCTTGAATTAGAAGAGAATATTTGCTCCAGCAGTAATAATATATATTGAAACTAGGTATCTAGCGAAACAAATTTGTACATAAATAGCATGGACAAATTTAGAAGCGAAGCATCACAAACTGGTTGTCACCACAATAACCAATTTAGCCAGCCCTGAAAAGAGTCTTGTTCGTCAATTTCATAAACCTGAAATTTGCTAGAACATTTCCAGACAGAGTAATTGATTATTTCTTCAGCGAAACGAGATGTGTGCAACGATGCATTTCTTCTAACCCAGATCAAATTCAGGTGCAGATGAAAACAGCAACAATTTGCCAAGGATCCGAGCAGCCTCACCGGTGCTGAAGCCAATGAACATTTTCTCTAGCCCCAGAGACAGGTCCTTATAGTTCTTGTATGTCTTGAGGTCAACCTTCCTCAGGTAAGGCGCACCGTCCATGCTGACCTTGACATACAGGAACTCCTGCCCCTGCTTAGCGTCAGTATCCTCCTTGCTGCTCTTCAGCTGGTTGGTGGTGGTTGCCATCGTGTTCTTGCGGTAGCTGCGGATTGGCGGCCATCCCACCACCTGAGCCCTGCGCATCCGCAATTCAGAATAAGAACCGGCAATGGAGCCGACCCAGCATTTCGTTTGGCTATATGAAGTTACCGGGTACGTTCAAACCAAACATATCCTAGAAAAAAAACTCAAAGCACTGGAAGCTTGGTAAACCTTGCAGTTGAAGGTAGATCGAAATTTGACCATTTCAATTCAAACCATGTGTGCAAATTTGCAGATGTTAAGACCTCCTTGGTTTCCCAGTGAAAGTTCAAAGACCAAAATCACACATCTAAAGTTAGAAAAACAGAGAAACAGAGGAGGGGAGGGGGTAAAATTGAAGTCTAATTTCACAGCAAAATCGTAAAAAGACTCTGCAATGAATAAATTTCTACCCCTCCACGCTCCTGAACCTAATAGATCAAGCCGAGTGCAAAACGCGCGCCCACAAACAGCAACGGAGGAACCGCAAAATTGGCCCTTCGGCGCCAAATTCGCACCCAAAAAAGAGAGTTCTTCCGCGAGACCGCGACAGACGGAATTCCCTCAAATGCATGCAACAGCTACCAAATTACAACTTTCGGAGGTTCCAACAAGCAAACCAAATCCCCGTCTCGTACTAACCCTCCACATATTTTTCCAATTTTTTACGCATCAGTTCCTCCACCCATTCCCGCTCCACCCCCCCTGCATCCCGCAAAACTCCGCAGAACACCATGAAACAGTCAAATCCACAAAAATTCGCAGGGGAGATAGGCGCCTACTTGGCAGCAGGCTGCGGCGGTGCGGCGACCTTCTTGTCCTTCTCATCCCCGGAGGCCTCCTTGCCTTTCCCGGCGGCGGCAGCCGGCGCAGGCGGCAGGACCTCGTCCGAGAACCCTCGCTTGGCGCCCTTGGCGGGCAGCAGCTCCAGTGTGGTGGTGGCGGCGACCGGGCGGCGGTCCGGCGACTCGCAGCCAGGAAGTCCGAGGCGGAGCTCGGTGCCTTTCAGGTCGTCGTCCGGGCGGCCGCCGGCGGCGGCCGAGAGGCCTATGTAGCCGAGCTCGAGAGGCGGCGACATGGGAAGCAGCAGGACATGAACTGGGGAGTAGCTGGAGGGGGAGGGGGAGGGGGAGGACGGAGGAGAGGAGGGGGGGAGTGGAGCTGGTGGTTTGATTGCTATAGGAGGGAGAGGCAGAGGGAGACGAGCAAGTGTGGTGGTGGTAGTGGTAGTAGCAGCAGGAACTAGACTATATAGACTGTAGGCTGTAGCCGAGTGGGGGGTGGCTGTTTGATGCTGTTGGTTGCCCATGGGCTGTTTAATGCATTTTAATATCTTCTCCGTTTTCTAATTCATTTTTACAAAAAGCTGATGAAAGCATCAAATGAAAAATAATCATGAATAACTAGGAATTATATTTGTGACATGATCCATACATTTGAATCAAATGAATGAAAGAAACCGTGAAAACTCCGGTTCTTCTCAAGTTTAAAGAAAAAATCACGGGTTTTTTATGATTTACTCAAACATTATTTTAGAATAAATTTTTCGTAAAACAATCAGGGGATTTAATAACATAGTAACAACAATACAACCATATCGCAAACCAACCTGTGGTTGGATGGTTAGAGGGACTGTGATATCCCCAGCCCACCAGGGTTAGTCCTGGTGCTCGCAATTATTTCTGGATTTTTCTCTCGGAAATGCTCATAGGGGTAGTGTGTGTGCGCGCGTTCATAGGGGTGAGTGAGTGTATGCGCGTGTATATGAGCGTTTGCGTCTGTATTGTGTTAAAAAAAACAATACAGTTATATCACCCACAAAAAAAAAACAATACAACCATATCTTTGTGTGTGGAGCCTGTGTTTTCTATTTCTACATATTAAACAACTAGGTATATGTTTTCTGTAAATAATAGCAACAACTAGGTCTATATGAACCAACATACATCGTATAATTGGATGATTAGGAAGGTGGTTTTTCTTGGCTCACTAGAGATCAACCCTCAAATTTAACGTACGTGTCATGTAAATGTGGAATATTATAATCCCACGTTTTGCATATGCATCGCAACATGTATTATCTTTTTATATCTCACGTTTTCTAAAAAGTACATACCAAATAGACCTTAATTCAAGATGATGGTAGGACCAGAGTTTTTCTTGAGAACACGAAACACAATGTTGTCTGCCATTTTCATGAAGAAGGGAGAAATTCAATTACAAGCCAAAGGTGGAACAAGAACATGCTCTTGTTTCACCCAAGTGGAAACACTACTCATGGCCGTCACCGCAACACAGGCCCACCCCTTACTAACACTTGCCTAGTTTCTCTTATCTAAGATCCACTGTTTATGTTCCTCTACCGCCAACATCACTATTCTTTGCACCGCGCTGCCTTGACGCCGAACACGCTAGCGTTCCTTTCTAAGCACAGCTTGTGGAATCCCCTATCATGATCGAAGCCATGTCCTTTACTCCCACACCAGTGAGCCTTCCATCCACCGAACACCACCTTTCTCTCGCAATTATGTTGGGGGTTAGCCTTCCAAGCCCAAAGCCACGAAGGAAAAGAAACCAGAAGCGTCTGGCATACAAGCATTGAACCATAAGATGGTCAATGGACTGTGGGGCTGATGACCCACAAGTATAGGGGGTCAATCCTAGTACTTTCGATAAGTAAGAGTGTCGAACCGAACGAGCAGCGGAAGGAAATGACAAGCGGTTTTTGATACGTCTCCAACGTATCTATAATTTTTGCTTGTTCCATGCTGTTATATTATCACTCTTGGATGTTTTACAATCATTTTATAACTACTTTATATCATTTTTTGGGACTAACCTATTGACATAGTGCCAAAGTGTCAGTTGCTGTTTTTGCTTGTTTTTTACTTCGTCGAAAATCAATACCAAACGGAGTCCAATCGCGACGAAACTTTTTGGAGATTTTTTCTGGACCAGAAGACACCCAGTGGGCCAAAGAAGTATCGGAGAAGTGGGACGAGGAGACCACAACCCACCAGGGCGCGCCAGGGGGCCCCCGGCGCGCCCTGATGGGTTGTGCCCTCCTCGGGACCCCTCTCCACCGCCTCTGATGCCTATAAATTCCCAAATGTTCCAAAAACCCTAAGGGAGTCGACGAAACACAATTCCAGCCGCCGCAAGTTCCAGAACCGCGAGATCCAATCTAAACACCATCACGGAGGGGTTCATCTTCTTCATAGGTGCCTCTCGGATGATGCGTGAGTAGTCCACCATAGACCTACGGGTCCGTAGGCAGTAGCTAGATGGCTTCTTCTCTCTCTCTCTCTCTTATGATTCTCAATACAATGGTCTCTTGGAGATCTATTTGATGTAAACTTTTGCGGTGTGTTTGTTGGGATCCGATGAATTTTGAGTTCATGATCAGTTTCTATCCATGAATATTATTTGAGTCCTCTTTGATCTCTTATATGCATGATTACTTATAGCCTCGTATTTCTTCTTCGAATCTTTGGTTTAGTTAGGCCGACTAGATCGATTTTTCTTGCCATGGGAAGAGGTGCTTTGTGATAGGTTCGATCTTGCGGTGTTCTTTCCCAGTGACAGAAGGGGCAGCAAGACACGCATGTATCGTTGCTATTAAGGATAACAAGATGGGGTCTATTCTTACATGAATAGATCTTGTCTACATCATGTCATCGTTCTTATTGCATTACTCCATTTTTTCATGAACTTAATACACTAGATGCATGCTGGATAGCGGTCGATGTGTGGAGTAATAGTGGTAGATGCAGGCAGGAGTCGGTCTACTTATCTTGGACGTGATGCCTATATAATGATCATCGACTTGAAATCGTCATGACTATTCGATTTTCTATCAATTGCCCAACAGTAATTTGTTCACCCACCGTGCACTATACTCATGAGAGAAGCCACTAGTGAACCCTACGGCCCCCGGGTCTACTTTTCCAACATATTGCTTTCAGATCTATCTTTTTGCATCTTTGTTTTCATATCTACAAAACCAAAAACCCAAAAATATATTGCTGCATATTTTATTTGCCTTTTCTATTTTGTGTTCTTGAGAGATCTATCTTTCCTATCTATCACTACCTAATCTATCTTTTTACCGTAGAGAGATTGACAACCTCTCTTTCACGTCGGGTTGCAAGTATTTGTTGTTTGTGTGCAAGTGCTACTTATTGGGTGGTGGTGATCCTCCTACTGATTTGATAACCTTTGTTTCATAACTGAGGGAAATACTTACCATCGATGTGCTGCATCATCCCTTCCTCTTTGGGGAAATACCGACGCAGTCTCAAGCCACGTCAAAGGAATTTCTGGCGCCGTTGCCGGGGAGGAAGCGGTCTCTTCTTTGTGCCTATCGTAGGCGGCGAGGGGACTCCATCATCATCTACCAGGTTCCTAATCACAAATCTCATCTCCTTGCAATTACATTATTTGCCATTTGCCTCTCATTTTCCTCTCCCCCACTTCACCCAATTTGCCGTTTTATTCACCCTCTTTTTCGTTTGCCTTTTTCTCGCCGGATCTCTTTTTGTTTGCTATCTTTGCTTGTGTTACCATGTGCCTTCTATTTGCTTGCATCTTTGCTTGCTAAAAACCTATTGATATGGATCCTCTTCCACTTGCTAATCTTTTCAAAAGGCCAAATTGTGATGAACCAATTGCTAGTGAGTTGAGTGCACTTGATTATCTCTATGAAGTTTTGTTTGAAAATCATGAATCTAATTTTTTTGATGAAGTGTTGAAAGAAGAAATTTATAAGGTGATTCATGATAGTTCCTTGAATGATGAGCATGATTGCAATGTTGCTAGTATGAATTCTCTAAATATCCATGATGCTAATGATATGCAAAGCCACGAGCTTGGGGATGCTATGTTTGATGAAGATGGCATTTCTAGTCCCCCAAGTTTTGATGAGCAAATTTATTATGATGATTGCATGCCTCCTATTTATGATGATGGTGTTGACACGTATGCTATAATGAGTAATGATAACCATGAAACTTGTCATCATGGTTTTAGTTTGCAATGTGGTTATGTCAATCAAGTGTCTCATGATAGTTATTTTGTTGAGTTTGCTCCCACTACCATAGATGAAAAGGAATTTGCTTATGTGGAGAGTAATGAAAATTCTATGCTTGTGCATCATGAAAAGAATGATTTATGTGATAGTTATATTGTTGAATTCCTCCATGATGCTACTAAAATTTATTATGAGGGAGGAACATATGCTTGTAGGAATTGCAATAATATCAAGTTTCCTCTCTATGTGTTCAAAGTTTTGAAGTTATGCTCTTTTTGCCTTCCTATGCTAGTTGATTCTTGTTCCCATAAATTGTTTGCTCACAAAATCCCTATGCATAGGAAGTGGGTTAGACTTAAATGTGCTTGTCATGAGATTCATGATGCTCTCTTGCATATTTCAATTACTACTTTTTATGTAAGCATCATTGACATCATTATGCCTAGCTAGGGGCGTTAAACGATAGCGCTTGTTGGGAGGCAACCCAATAAATAAATTTATTTTCATCTTTTTACTTCTGTTTTTGAGTGTTGATACAATTATGCCTCTGTTATGATTGTGTTTTTATGTTTTATTTAGTGTTTGTACCAAGTAAAGCCTTTAGGATGATTCATAAGATGAGTAGAAGCGATGCTGAATCTGAAACAGAAACTTTGCGTCCAGTATATGAATTTTCATTTTTTGCTGGAACGTGATCTTGAGCTTAAATTTTTAACACAGTGTTGCTATACAAATTCCTTAAGTTGTCCTAATTGTTCAGAATTTTTAGAGTTACAGAAGTATGGTTAGAGTACAGATTACTACAGACTGTTCTGTTTAAGACAGATTCTGTTTTCGTTGCATTGTGTGCTTGTTTTGATGAATCTATGGTTTGTATCGGGGGGGGGGGGGGGTATAAGCCATGGTAAAGTTAAAATACAGTAGGTATAATGCAATAACAAAATGTGAATGGGTTTGCAACAGTACCTAAAGTAGTGATTTGCTTTATTATACTAACGGATCTCACGAAGATTTTGTTGAGTTTTGTGTGATTGAAGTTTTCAAGTTTTGGGTGAGATCACGATGGATGAAGGAATAAGGAGTGACAAGAGCCTAAGCTTGGGGATGCTACTGCACCCCCAAGAAATATCCAAAAAGAAACAAGCAACTAAGTTTGGGGATGCCCCCGAGTGGCATCCCCTCTTTCTTATAAAAACCATCGGTATTTTACTTGGAGCTATATTTTTATTCGTCACATATCATGAGTTTTGCTTGGAGCGTCTTGTATCTTTGCTTGCTTTGCTTGTTTGTTTTTCCTTTGTATCCTTGCTGTACACACCTGATGAGGACACCACAACCATCGACAA
Source organism: Elymus sibiricus (assembly GCA_039707655.1). Taxonomy (NCBI): domain Eukaryota; kingdom Viridiplantae; phylum Streptophyta; class Magnoliopsida; order Poales; family Poaceae; genus Elymus; species Elymus sibiricus. The sequence goes on along the minus strand of CM077667.1, from coordinate 146,590,759 downwards.
GTCTTCAACAATTATAGGTCCAATCACAAGAAGTCGTGCTAAACTGATACATGACCAGGTGAACGCTAACTTAAGTTTACCTTGTAACCTTGATGACACAACTATGATTTCATCCCCATTGTTGTTGGTTGAACTTAGGTATCACAAGGAAGAAATCCAACATCCTATGAGCTCCTGAAGCAACCGGTTTGGAGAAACAAGTTTGAAGTGAAGCTGATGCTGTCAGTTTTTACCTCTGATGTTTCATTACTCCACACCCCTTTTGAACGAGAGACGGGGTCATAGGGTTACATCACCAGAAGCTACATCAAATTTACTTTCCAATGCAAAAAAAACCTCACATCATTTGGAGTTGTGAGTCAAAAGTTCTAGTCATTCTCGTGGAAGGTGTCCAGGCTGTCAAAGCTTCGCGAATTTCCGAGGAGCTCTCCAACAACTCCCAAAGTTGACTACTTATTCTCCCAAGGAAGCCATGCAAACCTGATTACTTTTGAAACCTTTTCACACCTAGCAAAGGGGGGTTGTCCCTGCTATAAAACCCCATCTCCCCCATCCTTTTAGAAACCTTTTGTCAAAACCATTCAGCTATAAGCTTATGTAGCAAGACTGCTAGAGAGATCCGAGAGATCCTTGCTACCTTTGCTCTTGTGAGTTCATCCAGATTCGCGAGAAGGAGCCTCTGGTTCCCCCTAATTCGTGCTCTACGGTTCCGGCCGTTTTGTGTGGGTTAGTCCCGGTTTTTGGTTCTGCGATTGTTCGGACAGCGGGTTGGAGTTCTTGTAGCTCCGGTCAGCCATCCCCAACGTACGGGTTGCATCCAACCTTGGCAGGTATAAAGCTAGTTATCCCTCCCGATTCGATCCTACGACATGAAGATCGGGCCACCCTCGGGCGTGAATTCGTTCAACGGGTTTGCACCTATCATCTGGTATCAGAGCCTTCGTTGACACGGTAGGATCTGTTATCCAAGTTCATCTTACTATCATCCCTTTAGATCGAGTGTTTTTCATGCTATATTTTCTGTCCTAGAAGTCCAAAGCCCCACCAAAAATACATCCAAGCCTTGTTGGTGCTGAGATCTTGTTGTTGCATACCTTGCATGTTCTTCATCTTTTAGATCTGCACCAAGTTCATCTTCATAGTTGCTTTCAGATTTGGTTGTTGTGCTTTGGAAAAAGAGAGAAAAAAATAGAGTGGAAAAAAATCAAAGAAAAAAATAAAAGAGTGGCAAAAAAAATCAAGAGAGCAAAAGAAAGTGTTGTGTAAGATCCAAAGTTTCAGCTTGGTTGAAAAAAAAACAGAAGCTTGTGTGTTGTGTGTTTGTTCAATCTTGGTGCAAAGGTGCAGTTTATCTATCCACATATTTTTTTCTTGGTTTTGCATCAACTTGATTTCAGCACAAGCCCTTTTTGTTTACCCCACCAAACTCCACCAAAAACCGAAGCTAGTTCTTTGACCCATGTCTTTCAATCGCTTTAACACATCCGGGAGAAGCACAATCTGATATGAACTCATAAGAACTTTGGTAAGTAAGAGGTGAGGTTGTGTGATTCCACCAAGAAAATATCCTATTCCATTTTTTAGCCCCACTAACATGGCAGGAACTGCATCGAGTGTTCATGGAGAAGATCAAGGGGAAAAAGGAAGAGTTTCAGGAATTACGGAACATGGTTCGAGACCTTGGAAGGATGCTTCATGAGCGTCCTCCAGCAGGTGGTGATAGGGTTCGGCATCGACAACACCCTATTGACCCAGTTGAGGAAGTTGAGGATGAGAATTCCGTGCACGCTGCTGTGGACGGTGCCTTGGAGGATGATATCAACAACTATGGTGGACATGTGGCTGCTGCTCGTGGGCGTGGTGCCGCTGCTCATGGAGTGCAGCGAGGAGGACAACCTCGAGGTCGAGGCCATGGCCCTCGTGGGCACTACTATGACCCTCCTGAGCGTGCTGCTCGTGGTCATGGAGATGATTTTGATGATTATGATGGTGTCCCATACCGTCGCGTTGCTGAAGATGGGCGTCATGCAGAACGACGTGATCAAGATGGTTGAGATCATATAGCAAGAATCAAGTTGCACGTCCCCAAGTTCACAGGAAAGGAAGACCCCGATGCATATTTTGATTGGGAAGAACAGTGTGATCAGATTTTTCGTATCCATAATCTCGTTGATCCCAAGAGAGTTAACCTTGCTTGTGTTGAGTTTTCTGGTTATGCACTCACTTGGTGGAACCAACTACAAGAAAACCAGCTGCTGCTAGGCCGTGATCACATTGACACTTGGGAAGAGATGAAACAAGCCATGAGGCGAAGGTTTGTTCCTTCACAATATCAGAGAGATCTTCGAAACAGATTGCAATGCCTCAGCCAAGGTACGCGCACGGTGGATGAGTACTATAAAGAGATGGAATTACTGCTGGTTCGTGCTCGTATTCATGAAGATGAGGAGTCAAAGATGGCAAGATTTCTGCATGGTCTAACCCATGAAATTTCTGATTTTGTGGAAATGTTTCCCTATAACACTCTACAAGATATTCTAGAGCAAGCAAAGCGCACGGAGAGGAAGGTGCAGCGGAGTGGTCCTGGACGGATATCTCATAACCGCAACACTTCACCATGGCAAAAGTCACAGCTGAGTGCCTCTCATGGTGGTTCTCAGTTTCAGCATACTTCACACCCTAGTGCCACCCGACGAACAACAGCTTCATCGGCATCATCACCGGCTCCTAGGAATGTTGAGAAGCGTGCTACTTCTGCTGTTGGAAGTACCTCTAACCCCACGGCTGTATCATCATCTCGAAGCCGAGATATTGAATGTTGGAAGTGCAAAGGGCATGGTCACATTTCTTCTGAGTGTCGAAACAAGAGAGTTCTATTTATCAATGAACAAGGTGAATGGGAATCTGAGAGTGAACATGAAGATAGTGGAGCACCGGATGATCATGAGGATGAAGAGGGCGACAAGAGTGGTTGTGATATTCAGGCCGACATGGGAGATTGCTTTGTTTCCCGTCGTGTGCTTAGTGTCAATGCAGCTAGAGAAGAGAAAGGGCAGTGACATAATATTTTTCACACTCGTGGCACCATCAAGGACAAGGTTTGCAGAATTATTGTTGACAATGGCAGCTGCAACAACATTGCAAGTTCAGATTTAGTAGAGAGATTGGGACTGAAACAAAGAAGGCACCCAAGTCCATATAAGATGCAATGGCTCAATGATTGTGGTACACTTCGAGTAAGCAACATAATCACAGTTCCGTTTTCCATTGGGAAGTATCGAGATCAAGTGGAATGTGATGTCGTGCCAATGCAAGCATGCCAATTTCTGTTGGGAAGACCTTGGTATTATGATCGCGATGTGCAAATCAGTGGCCGTGCTAATCGTCTCTCTTTCCAATATGAGGGAGAGCGCATATCTTTGCTCCCTTTGACACCCAAAGAAATATTGATGGATGATCTGAAAAAGAAAGAGAGAGTGAGCGAGAAACACTTGAGTGACACCCACCAACATAGTGAGCAAGAGAATCCAAAGCCAAATAAAACCCCACAGCTTAAATTGACCAAGACATGGGAAAAACAGGGATTAGTTATGATGGCTAGGAAACGGGACATGAGAGAGTTGAGAGAACCCAATACCGTGTTCTTTGTACTTTTGTACAAGGACAACTTTCTTTCTACTAACGAATTACCCTCTACCACTCCTAGTGTTGTTGTTGAAATTTTGCAGGGATATGAAGACGTGTTCCCCGAGGAGATACCACCGGGGCTGCCACCACAAAGAGGCATTGAGCACCAAATTGATTTGGTACCGGGAGCCCCGTTGCCGAACCGACCACCATACCGCACAAACCCGGAGGAAACCAAGGAGATTCAGCGACAAGTTGAAGGCCTACTAAACAAAGGTTATGTAAGGGAAAGTCTCTCTCCTTGTGCTGTACCCGTTCTTTTAGTACCCAAAAAAGATGGATCTTCCAGAATGTGTTGTGATTGTAGGCCTATTAACAACATCACCGTGAGGTATAGGCACCCCATACCTAGGCTTGATGATATGCTTGATGAACTTAGTGGCGCTACCATCTTTTCTAAAATTGACTTGCGAAGTGCCTACCACCAAATTAGAATGAGAGAGGGTGATGAATGGAAAACTGCTTTCAAAACAAAATCTGGTTTGTATGAGTGGTTAGTTATGCCATTTGGATTGACAAATGCACCTAGTACCTTCATGAGATTAATGAATCATGTTCTTAGAATATTCATTGGCAAGTTTGTGGTTGTTTACTTTGATGACATTCTGATTTATAGCAAAACTTTGGATGAACATGTTGAACACATCCGGTGTGTGCTTGCTGTACTAAGGGAGGAGAGATTATATGCTAACAAGGAAAAGTGCACATTTTGCACAGACAAAGTTGTGTTTCTTGGCTTTGTTGTTTCAGGTAAAGGTGTGGAGGTAGATGAGGAGAAGGTCAAAGCCATCCGTGAGTGGCTGCCTCCACAAAATGTAAGCCAAGTACGAAGCTTTCTTGGTCTTGCTGGTTTCTACCGTCGGTTCGTGAAGGACTTCAGCACCATTGCTGCCCCCATGAATGAGCTAACGAAGAAAGATGTTCCTTTCAAGTGGGAAAACACACAAGAGAAGGCTTTCCAAGAGTTGAAAGATAAGTTGACATCCGCACCATTGCTTGCACTGCCCAACTTTGGTAAGACTTTTGAAATTGAATGTGATGCAAGTGGTGTTGGTATTGGAGGCGTACTAATGCAAGAAGGTAGGCCTATTGCATATTTTAGTGAGAAGCTAAGTGGCCCAACTCTAAATTATTCAGTTTATGACAAAGAATTATATGCACTTGTGAGATCTTTGGAAGCATGGCAACATTATTTGTGGCCTAAAGAATTTGTGATACATTCCGACCATGAATCTCTAAAGCACCTTAGGGGTCAACAAAAACTGAACCGTAGGCATGCAAAATGGAGTGAATTCATAGAATCTTTTCCATATATTGTCAAGTACAAGAAAGGAAAAGATAATGTTGTTGCCGATGCTTTGTCTAGACGCCATATTTTACTCTCACAACTTGATACTAAAATTCTTGGTTTGCAACGCATCAAAGAATTGTATGTCAATGACCCATATTTTGCTGAACCACACTCAAAGTGTAGTGCGGGTAAAGGTTGGGAAAAGTTTCACTTGCATGATGGATTCTTGTTTCGAGCTAACAAATTATGCATCCCCGATTGCTCTGTTCGTTTGTTGCTTTTGCAGGAGGCTCACGCTGGTGGTCTCATGGGACATTTTGGAGCAAAGAAAATAGAGAGTGTGCTGATTGACCATTTCTTTTGGCCAAGGATGAGGCGTGATGTCGAGCGCTACGTGCTGCTTTGTGAGATCTGCCGTAAAGCTAAGTCACGCTTAAACCCTTATGGACTTTATACTCCTTTATCAATTCCTAGTTCACCTTGGGAAGATATTTCTATGGACTTCGTTCTTGGTTTACCGCGCACTAAGAGAGGGAGTGATTCAGTTTTTGTGGTAGTTGATCGATTTAGCAAGATGGCTCATTTTATCCCGTGTCATAAGAGCGATGATGCTTCACACATTGCTGATTTGTTTTTCAAGGAAGTTGTGCGGCTACATGGTGTACCACGAACTATTGTTTCAGATCGTGACACCAAGTTTCTGAGCTATTTTTGGAAAACGTTGTGGGCAAAGCTAGGAACGAAGCTTCTCTTTTCGACTACATGCCACCCACAAACGGATGGACAAACTGAAGTTGTCAATAGCACACTATCCATGATGCTCAGAGCAGTTTTAAAGAAGAATTTGAAGATGTGGGAAGAGTGTCTCCCCCATGTGGAGTTTGCATACAACATGGCAGTACATTCGACCACTAAGTATTGTCCTTTTGAAATTGTTTATGGTTTTAAACCTGCTGCTCCCATAGATCTTTTGCCTTTGCCAATGCAGGAGCGAACTAATCTTGATGCAAGTAAGCGCGCTGACTTCGTGAAGAAAATTCATGAGAAGACCAAAGAAAACATTGAGAAGATGACTAAGCAATATGCCAAACGAGCAAACAAGGGAAAGAAGAAGTTATTGTTTGAAGAAGGTGATCTTGTGTGGTTACACCTACGGAAGGATCGTTTCCCGGATCTGCGCAATTGCAAGTTACAGCCACGTGGAGATGGCCCATTCAAAGTGCTTGTGAAGATCAATGACAATGCATACACAATTGACCTCCCGATGGATTATGGTGTCAGTCCAACTTTCAATGTGTCTGACCTCTCTCCATACTTTGGACCATCAGAGTCGAGGACGACTCCTTTTGAAGGGGGGAGGATGATGAGGACACCACAACCATCGACAAGTCTTCAACAATTATAGGTCCAATCACAAGAAGTCGTGCTAAACTGATACATGACCAGGTGAACGCTAACTTAAGTTTACCTTGTAACCTTGATGACACAACTATGCTTTCATCCCCATTGTTGTTGGTTGAACTTAGGTATTACAAGGAAGAAATCCAACATCCTATGAGCTCCTGAAGCAACCGGTTTGGAGAAACAAGTTTGAAGAAAACAAGTTTGAAGTGAAGCTGATGCTATCAGTTTTTACCTCTGATGTTTCATTACTCCACACCCCTTTTGAATGAGGGACGGGGTCATAGGGGTACATCACCAGAAGCTACATCAAATTTACTTTCCAATGCAAAAAAACCTCACATCATTTGGAGTTGTGAGTCAAAAGTTCTAGTCATTCTCGTGGAAGGTGTCCAGGCTATCAAAGCTTCGCGAATTTCCGAGGAGCTCTCCAACAACTCCCAAAGTTGACTGCTTATTCTCCCAAGGAAGCCATGCAAACCTGATTACTTTTGAAACCTTTTCACACCTAGATAAGGGGGGTTGTCCCTGCTATAAAACCCCATCTCTCCCATCCTTTTAGAAACCTTTTGTCAAAACCATTCAGCTATAAGCTTATGCAGCAAGACTGCTAGAGAGATCCGAGAGATCCTTGCTACCTTTGCTCTTGTGAGTTCATCCGGATTCGCGAGAAGGAGCCTCTGGTTCCCCCTAATTCGTGCTCTACGGTTCCGGCCGTTTTGTGTGGGTTAGTCCCGGTTTGTGGTTCTGCGATTGTTCGGACAGCGGGTTGGAGTTCTTGTAGCTCCGGTCAGCCATCCCCAACGTACGGGTTGCATCCAACCTTGGCAGGTATAAAGCTAGTTATCCCTCCCGATTCGATCCTACGACGTGAAGATCGGGCCACCCTCGGGCGTGAACTCGTTCAACGGGTTTGCACCTATCAACACCTATTTGGGAGAGCCAAAATTATGCTATGATTTGTTAGAATTGCTCTATGTGCTTCACTTAAACTTGTTGAGCTATAGAATTGCTCTAGTGCTTCACTTATATCTTTTTGAGCACGGTGTGCTTGGAAACTTTTGTAGAAATACTCTCATGCTTCACTTAGATTAATTTGAGAGTAGAAAATTTTGAAGAAATCCTCTCATGCTTCACTTATACCTTTTTGAGAGATGAAATATTTATGCTCATGTGCTTCACTTAGATTTGTTTGAGCTTGTCAAAAAAAGCAATGGCAATATATGAAACTAGTCCCAAAGTGATAGATATCCAAGGAGGATATAATAAAAACTTTCATGAAGATCATTGGGCAAATTAAACTTGATTCCTTGTAATAGTTTTGAAACATGAGGATAGTAATATGTGAGTCATGCTAGTGAGTAATTGTGCTTTAGTAGGAATATTGGTGTTAAGGTTTGTGATTCCCTATGCATGCATGAAAGTCAATATTTATGCAATGAAATTACATCCTACTTGTAGTGCATTATTCGGTGTTAGTTATGCTCAATGCTCACTTATGTGAATTTTCGTTTTTTGGTTTGGTTGCTTCCCAATCTATTTGCTAGCCTCCATTTGTACTAAGTAGAAATACTACTTGTGCATCCAAAATCCTTAAACCAAGTTTTGCCTTATGAGTCCACCATACCTACCTATATGCGGTATTTCCATGCTGTTCCAAGAAAATTTGTATGTGCCATCTCTAAATTTTCAAAATAAATTTTCTCTTTTGTGTGCTCGTACCGCTTATGAAACAGTGGGGAGTGTCCAATATTTTTCCATGCTAGATGTGTTATTCTCAAGATGAGTGTTTATTCACTTGTCATTGCACGAGAGTGTGGAGGTAATAGGGATGCCCATTCCCGAAATGAAAAAAATAATATTTACTTTATGTTGTCAAATAATAAATTCCTTGGAAAGTGTTGGTATGGAAGGCAACCGTGGATACGGCCCGCCATGGAAAGTGAAAGTTTGGTGGAAAAAGGAATAGACTTTATTTTCTATTTGGGAACCGCCTATGATATATCTAGCATGGAAAGTATTGTGAGCTACTTTGTCATTTTCGTTGACAAGAAAAGCATGCCACCCAAAATATTTTTTCTCTCTCAATTTAAAACTTTGAGCTCTGGCAGCTCTACAAATCCCTACTTCCCTCTGCGAAGGGCCTTTCTATTTACTTTATGCAACTTTTATTTTTACCTTGAGTCTCCATCTTCTCTTATAAGCACCACTAGGGGGCACTATGATCGTACTTGAGCATTGGGTATAGCTAATATTTGAGTGTGTGTCATGAATGGATCAATGATTGAGCATGATGGGCTAGGGATAACTTTCTTTAGTGTTGATATTTTGAAAGACATGGTTGCTTGTTGGCATGCTTGAGTATTGAAGTCATTATGTTAAAACTAGACTATTCCTTTGAATCATTTACAAGTCCAAATGTCCTTGCTATACAAAAGAAAAGAATATGATGAACATGTTAGGAAGCATTCCACATCAAAAATTCTGTTTTTATCATTTACCTATTCGAGGACGAGTAGGAATTAAGCTTGGGGATGCTGATATGTCTCCAACATATCTATAATTTTTTCCTGTTCCATGCTGTTATATTATCACTCTTGGATGTTTTACAATCATTTTATAACTACTTTATATCATTTTTTGGGACTAACCTATTGACATAGTGCCAAAGTGCCACTTGCTGTTTTTGCTTGTTTTTTACTTCGCAAAAAATCAATACCAAACGGAGTCCAATCGCGACGAAACTTTTTGGAGATTTTTCTGGACCAGAAGACACCTAGTGGGCCAAAGAAGTATCGGAGAAGTGGGCCGAGGAGACCACAACCCACCAGGGCGTGCCAGGGGGCCCCCGACGCGCCCTGATGGGTTGTGCCCTCCTCGGGACCCCTCTCCACCGCCTATGATGCCTATAAATTCCCAAATATTCCAAAAATCTTAGGGGAGTCGACGAAACACAATTCCAGCCGCCGCAAGTTCCAGAACTGTGAGATCCAATCTAAACACCATCACGGAGGGGTTCATCTTCTTCATAGGTGCCTCTCCGATGATGCGTGAGTAGTCCACCATAGACCTACGGGTCTGTAGGCAGTAGGTAGATGGCTTCTTCTCTCTCTCTTATGATTCTCAATACAATGGTCTCTTGGAGATCTATTTGATGTAAACTTTTGTGGTGTGTTTGTTGGGATCCGATAAATTTTGAGTTCATGATCAGTTTCTATCCACGAATATTATTTGAGTCTTGTTTGATCTCTTATATGCATGATTACTTATAGCCTCGTATTTCTTCTTTGAATCTCTGGTTTAGTTAGGCCGACTAGATCGATTTTTCTTGCCATGGGAAGAGGTGATTTGGGATGGGTTCGATCTTGCGGTGTTCTTTTCCAGTGACAGAAGGGGCAGCAAGACACACATGTATCGTTGCTATTAAGGATAACAAGATGGGGGTCTATTCCTACATGAATAAATCTTGTCTACATCACGTCATCGTTCTTATTGCATTACTCCGTTTTTTCATGAACTTAATACACTAGATGCATGCTGGATAGTGGTCGATGGAGTAATAGTGGTAGATGTAGGCAGGAGTCGGTCTACTTATCTTGGACGTGATTGTGACGCCCTGGTTTTGTGCTACAGTAATCTCTGTAATTAAGCTACAGTAATCCCACACTAATGGTGCCACGTCACCGCGATTACTGTTGTTAAACTCGCGTTGGTTCAGACCCCGTTCAATTTCGTTGCAAATTTAAATTCGTTTGAAAGGTGGTTCTAAAAGTTGTGCAAAATTGGAATTAAAAATGTTGGATGGGTTGCAAATAATGCCCTGATAATTATAAAATTAAAACCGGTATTTTTGGAAGTATTTTAGAGCCTCTAATAATTAAAACAGACGCTGTTTAATAAAAAAAAAGAAAAAAAGAAAAAAAAATGCCTAACTGGGCCGAATTAGGCCGGCCCAGCTCGTCCCCCCCCCCCCGCGGCGCGACCGAGCCGGCCCCCAGGCGCTCGCGCCCCCCCCCCCCCCCCCCCGCCGACGGGCCGACACGCGCCAGCGCCGACCCGGCCGCGTCCCCCCCCCGACGACCCGCGCCGGCCCGCCCCGCCGCCGGTGCCACCTCTACCCGCCCCCCCCCCGTGAGCTTCCCCCCTCCCCGCCGGCGGCCACCGGCCGCGCCACCGTGCCGGCCAGCGCGCGTATGTGTGTGTGCTGCGTGTGCGTGTGTGTGTGTGCATTGTGTGTGTATGTGTGTCTATGTATATATGTATGTATATACATACGTATACATATACGTAAATACTAAAAATAAAATAAATAAATATAAAATAGATAAATAAATAAATATTAATATTAATAATTAATTAGGTAATTAATTAATTAATTAGGTGGTTAAGATTACACAGATTTATTAATTAATCTGTTAATTAATTTATTAAACAGTAATTACTGTTTTGGGATAATTCCAATTAATTAAATCAGTTAATTCGAATTTATTAATTAAAGAATTTCAGAAAATGATTAAATCTTTAGAAATTAATATAAAATAAACCGTAGCCCGGATTAAAAAGTTTTGAACATGAAAGTTGCTCAGAATAATTCTACAGATCCGAATACGCAGTCTGTTAGTCTGTCACATGCCTCTAGCATAGCAAACGAGGAACTTTTCCATCGTTTTCATCTGTCCGGTAGTAGACCGAGACCCGGGAAATATCATTAGATATTATTCCGACCCGTCTGCGACGTGTAATACTGCGTTAGTGCATGCCTAGCTCTGCATATTGCCATGTCGTGCATCGTGTTGCATCTGTGCTTTATATTTATTGTTTCTTCCCCCCTCTTCTCTTCGGTAGACTCCGAGACTGACGGTGCTGCCGGGTACGACTACACTGTTGGCGATCAGCCTTTTGCCGCAGAGCAGCAAGGCAAGCAAACCCCCCTTGAGCATTCCGATATCGCCTATTCCTTTCCCTCTCATTCTTGCATTAGATTTTGCTACTATATTAGTTAGCTCCTATTCTGATGCATAGCCTGTTTTTGATAAACTGTTACTATACCTGCAATCATATCAACTGTTTAGTATAGGTTGATCAATGAATCCCAAGTGACCCCTTAGTCCCAGTTGCCCCTGCTTCTTCATCGACGACTCGACGACCCGAAGACTCGGTCAACCGACCGACGAGCCAGGCCCCTCACATCACCGCACACCCCTTAAGTATGGCACTGCAGAGCTACTACCGGGTGCCGAGGGTGATACCTCACTTAGCACTCCCGGTGTTAATTCTGTAGCGTAGCTAATCGATCGTGGGTATCGAGGGTGATTCCTCCTTCCCATTTATCGATAGCGACTCTTGTCATACACATACCTCGAGTGGGATCCATCGAGGGTGATTCCTCGGATATCCACTTGGTGTATAACCACACAACTACTTTAACTTGACATTGTTACATGTGAAAGACGGGACTGGAGGGACAGGCGGTACCACCCTGGTTGAGGTGGACCTGAGTTCCCGACAGTCTTGAGAAGGGTCAGCCCCAAGGGTACCCGTGTGAGATGTGGTGGGATGCACCGGTAAGGCATCCAAAGGGTTATGTTGAGGCGTGGACGGGCAGGAGAGGCCCTTGCCACACATCCTCGAGTCGGGGTGACGGGACCGCACTTTGAGGGTTGCGCTTGCCCCGCATTAATAAAATGCTAACGGGTTGGGTATTTGATCTGAGTTGGGTCGTTGGCCTTTTTACGCACCAAACCATCGCGTGGGAGAAGTTATGGGCACTCAGCGTCGTTGTATCAGCCGAAGCTCTTCGGACGTCAGCAATGGAGCAGCGCGCGACGGATTGGACTGGACGGTGCCGCTCTTGGACTGGAGTGTACTAGGTCTGTTTCCGGCCGCGTACGCATCGTGCAGGAGTGCAAGGGCAAGTGGGCCCACGAACCTGCGCGCTTAGGATTTAGACCGGCGGGCTGGCCTCTTCATTGAGCCTAGGTGGGGCGACGACGTGCTGCTATCCCGAGGCCGGGCATGACCCAGGAAAGTGTGTCCGGCCGGAGGTGATCAGGCGTGTTGGAAATGCGGTGCACCCCTGCAGGGATGATTAATCTATTCGAATAGCCGTGTCCACGGTAACAGGACGACTTGGAGTTGTGCCTTGACATTATGCAACTATAATTGTGATTTAATTTGAAATGAATTGTGGCTCCGAGATTGCTTCCTCGCAGGGAGTCGGGGAAGAATCTCTGGGCGTGGTTACTTAATAAAATTTGCTACAATAATATGACTATATATGAGATACCAGTCTACTCTCTTCTAATGCTGCAAGATGCTGAAGATGCTAGTCTTCGATAGGACTAGGCCTTCTCCCTATTCTTGCTTTCTGCAGTCAGTCCAGATATGACCCCACTCCTTGATACTGATGCATACTTAGCATAGTTCTGATGTCAGTCTTGCGAGTACTTTGGATGAGTACTCACCGCTGCTTTGCATTCTCTTTCCCCATCGATACGATTTCCGCGTTCAGACGACGGAGCCCAGGAGATGAAGTACGCCGGAGACGACTACTACACCCCCGTTGGAGCCTACTACTACGTGGAGAACGCTGACGCTCAGGAGTAGTTAGTAGGTTCCCAGGCAGGAGGCCTCGCCTCTTTCGATCCGCTGCTTATGTTTGTGCTAGCCTTCTTAAGGCAAAACTTGTTTAACTTATGTCTGTACTCAGATATTAATTGCTTCCGCTGACTCGTGCTTGTCGAGCTTTGTATTCGAGCCCTCGAGGCCCCTGGCTTGTAATATGAAGCTGTATGACTTTATATTTTGAGTCTTGTGTTGTGTTGTGATATCGATCAGTGAGTCCCTAATCTTGGTCGTACGCATTGTGTGTATGATTAGCGTACGGTCGAGATCGGGGGCGTCACAAGTTGGTATCAGAGCCGACTGCCTGTAGGTAGCCCCCTTTCCAACTCCTTGGCTAAAGTTGAGTCTAGTCATTGGAAACTTTTACTAACATAGTTGTGTGGCTTACGGGCCCACATCTCAATCGGGTGGTATTAGGATCTTTTATTCCTCGTCTATACTCTGGGTTCTAATCTCCCTTCTTTTTCAGGTTAAAGATTTTGCTAAATCTAACATTAGGTTCTCGTGATCACATCCACCAGAGATTGTTTCGTCGACAATTGTTTTCTCTTGGAGTATGATGCACGCACTGTCATTTGACATCTTGAATCTCCTTGTTACAGATGCGTCCCGGTAGGCAGATCGTTCGTCTGACCTTCGCGCACGATACGACTGGCTTCCCGGCCATTCTGATCGGCCTCTTGAAGAAGCTGGGATATCGCTGGTACCCCGAGTACACTGTTTACGAGGACTACTGCGAGTTCAACCAGGAACAGTATGAGGCTGAGATGGTTATCTGGGATCGACAAGACCTCTCCATCACTGAGCTGCACACCTTCCGTGGCATTGGAGTGACCGTTGAGATGGTAGTACAGGATGTTGCCTATGCTGCTATTGTTCATCTCCGAGTAGCGAACCCTTGTCTGGAGGAGATGGCATACAGGTACATCCCGTATGTCCCTGCTGGAGTTGATACGATAGCCGACGCTGAGGTCTTGACCCCTTTCGCGCCGCAGCGCAACGACCGGTCCTACACTGCTGTCTGCACCCCCTACGTGAGTCGTCGTTACGACCCACAGGTTCTGGTCCAGTACACTGAGGCTCTGGATCGCACTGTCAGGGCTCTTAACTTCGAGCTGTATGCCACCCGAGCTCGTCTTCATCAGGCTATGGAGCAGTTGTTGCCAGCAGTCCGTGCGAGGATACATCCGGAGCACATCCTTTACCCGCCTCGGACTGAGTTTCCTCCAGGTCTTGAATGGCCTGAGGTTGGAGGTCATACTCCGGCACATGGACCTGCGCTCCCGCTTAATATGCAGGTTCTGCATCGGAGTGTGCACGGGATGCAGGATCCTGCCTCCAGGTTTCACATTCAGGGTCACGTGCAGTTCCGTGGTTACTTTCGTTGTCCCCGACGTTGATGTAGCATATCGCTATGTCTCGTTGTTGTATCCCTCCACCGCGTGCCTGCGTGCCGCCTAGTTGTCTAGGTAAATTTCATGCCGGACCTATCGTCTATTTTGTAATGAACTTATGGTTTGTAATAGACCTATGTATGGATTTGTATGTTGAAGTTTGAACTACTATGTCGTATCTATTGCACTTCCTTCTTTGTGCAATTTACTTCATGAATGATTCATTGTTTTTGCAATTACCCAATGCTAAACTACCACTGTTAAAAACTTGACAGAATGGTTAGGCCAGCTGGTCGTGGTCGTGGTGCGCCTGAACCACCACCGCCACCTGAATACATGGCTGGTATGATGCAACAGTTTGAACTGAATCGCCAGTTTATGCAAGGGCTTATGGACCAGTTCCCAAGGCCGAATATGAATCAGTAGCCAGCCCCAATGACTCTGCAAGACTTCATGCGTCTCAACCCTGCGATCTACCGCAGCTCAACTCAGCCGCTTGACGCAGATGACTGGCTCCGTGACATCACTTATGAGCTGGAGTCTTCAGGCGCCCCAGAGGCTAGTTATGTCACCTTTGCCTCGTACTTTCTAAAGGGTCCCGCTGCTCAATGGTGGGACAGCCACAGGCGCTCTCAGCCTGTTGGAACAATCATCACCTGGCCAGAATTTCAAGCTGCGTTCCGTGCTCGTCACATTCCTCAGGGAATGATGGATAAGAAGAAGCGTGAATTCCGCAACTTAGTCCAGGGCAACAAGACTGTGGATGCTTATCAGCGGGAATTTCTGGACTTGTCTCGCTATGCTGAAGAAGACGTTGCAACTGATGCTCGTAGGCAGGAGAAGTTCCGTGAAGGCCTCCACCCGGATATCAAGCTGGCACTCATTGCTCAAGACTTCGGTAACTTTGCCACCTTGGTAAACAAGTCTATTATAATGGAAACAGGTCTGCAGGACTACAAGGACAGCAGCAAGCGCAACCGTGACATGGGCTCATCTTCGGGTCCATCTGCTCAGAAGCGCAAGATCTGAATCCCCCACAACATGTACCATGCATCGCCTCCTGCTCCGAGGCCGTCCTATGCTGCACCTCGTCTGCCTCCACCGCCACCTAGGCAGCCGAGGCTCCCAGCTCCGCCACCACGAGCTCCTGCTCCCCCTTCTCGTCCTGAGGATGGGCTGTGCTTCAAGTGTGGTCGTCCAGGACACCGTGCTAGAGAATGCAGGCAGAATCAGAATCAACTTGCACTGCCTTCCAACCAGCCCCGCAACAGCAACGCCAGGCCTAACACTGGTCGTGTTCAAGCTAACAATATTGATCTGAATCAAGTTCAAGACCAGCTTGCTACTATGATGGGTACTCTTCTCGTCAATTCAGTACCAACTTCTGTATTGTTTGATACAGGAGCATCGCATTCTTTTATGTCTGAAGATTTCGCATACATGCATGACATTAAGTGCGAAGAGATGAACGTCCCAATAGTGGTAAACACCCCCGTGGGCCAATGTCAGACTTCCATTATTAGTCACAATGTCCCCATTGAAATTGAAGGGTTGGAATTCCATGCCTCCCCCATAATGCTGAAGTCTTCCAATATCGATCTCATTCTCGGAATGGATTGGTTGAAAGCGCATACCGCTTCAATTGTTTGTGACACCAAAACCGTCCACCTTCTACATCCTTCGAATGAGATCGTAAGCTATCATGCTCATCTTGTTCGGAATGCTGAAGCCCGACTGTATGCTATGAATGCATTAAATGAGTCACCTCTCGAAGGGATTGAAAACATTCCAGTTGTCCGGGATTTCCAAGATGTTTTTCCGGAAGAACTCCCGGGGATCCCCCCTGCTAGAGCTGTCGAGTTTGTCATCGACTTGGTACCTGGTACCATTCCTATAGCCAAGCGTCCGTATAAGATGACACCACATGAACTCCTAGAACTTAAGCAAGAAATTGACAATTCACTTCGTCTGGGTTTCATTTGTCCAAGTTCCTCTGCTTGGGGAGCACCTTCTCTCTTTGTCAAGAAGAAAGACGGTACGAATCGATTGGTCCAGGATTACCGTCCCATCTACCAGGCGACAATTTAGAATAAATATCCGCTTCCTCGGATCAACGATCTATATGATTAACTTGCCGGTTCAGCGGTGTATTCAAAACTCGACTTGAGGTTGGGTTACCATCAGATTCGGGTTCGTAAAGAGGATATTCCCAAAACTGCATTTGTTACTCGCTATGGTTCATACGAGTACACCGTCATGTCCTTCGGCTTAACCAATGCCCCAGCAACCTTCTCTCGGCTGATGAACTATATATTCATGGATTAGCTCGATAAATTCGTCGTGGTTTATCTAGATGATATCCTGGTTTACTCCAAGAATAAAGAAGAGCATGCTGAACATCTTCGTCTTATACTGGAGAGGCTTCGAGAACATCAACTTTATGCAAAATATTCAAAGTGTGAGTTCTGGATGGACGAAGTAACCTACCTTGGTCATGTGATCTCCAAGGATGGTATTGCGGTCAACCCTGAACGAGTTCAGGCTATTCTTGACTGGACTCCCCCGAAGAATGTCAAGCAAGTCAGAAGTTTTCTCGGACTCGCCAGCTATTGCCGTCGATTCGTCGAGAACTTCTCCAAGATTGCAAAGCCCTTAACCAATCTGCTTCACAAAGGTGTTAAATATGAGTGGACATAAAAATGTCAGGAGAGCTTTCAGGCACTTAAGGACAAACTGACGACTGCTCCAGTGCTTGCTCCTCCGGATACTCGTAAGGGCTTCGTCATCTATTGTGATGCTTCACGTCAAGGAATGGGCTGTGTCCTAATGCAAGAACGCAAAGTGGTTGCTTATGCTTCTCGTCAATTGCGTCCTCATGAAGAGAACTACCCAGTTCATGACCTTGAACTTGCTGCAGTAATTCATGCACTGAAAGAGTGGCGGCAATACCTTGTTGGTAATCATTGCGAAATCTACACCGATCATCAAAGTCTGAAGTACCTGTTTACTCAGCCAGATTTGAATCTCCGTCAACAGAGATGGATGGAACGCATAGCAGATTACAATGTGGGTATTTCTTATACCCCAGGCAAGGCTAATGTAATGGCTGATGCTTTGAGCCGCAAGTCGTACTGCAATCACCTTCAGGTTCATATGGTTCATCCCCGTCTTCAAGAAGAATTTCGCAAACTGAACCTCCATATTGTTCCTCAGGGTTATCTCACTCCCCCTGCTGAAGGGTCCTACAAAATGAACCTCCATGTTGTTTCCCAGGGTTCTCTTAATACCCTGGTTGCTAAACCAGATCTTGTGGACGTCATCAAGTGGATCCAGAAGTGTGACAATGAAGTCGAGAGGATTAAATTCGATCTCGCAGAAGGGAAGCCCTCACCTTTCACTATTGCTGATGATGGCGCTTTGTACTTCAAAGGCCGCCTAGTGGTACCGAGTAGGGAGGAAAACAATGATTTGACTCAGGAGGTCATGAAGGAAGCACATGACACTCCACTGTCTATTCATCCTGGTAGTACCAAGATGTACCAAGACATTCGGCAAAGATTCTGGTGGTCTAACATGAAGCAAGACATTGCACGCTATGTTTCAGAATGTGACATTTGCCGTCAGATCAAAGCAGAACATCAAAGGCCTGCTGGAACTCTGCAACCTATTTCTATTCCTGAATGGAAATGGGATCATGTTGAAATGGACTTCATTACCGGTTTTCCCAGATCGCAGAAAGGTAATGATGCTATTCTTGTCGTCATTGACCGACTTTCCAAAGGTGCACATTTTCTTGCCATCAAAGAAACGATCACTGCTAGTCAGCTGGCAACTCTCTACATGTCCAGAATTGTTTCACTTCACGGTATTCCACTGGTTATCAGTTCCGACCGTGGCAGCTTATTCACTTCAAGATTCTGGGCAAGTTTCCAGGAAGCTATGGGAACTCATTTGTCCTTCAGCACCACTTTTCACCCTCAATCCCAGGGACAAGTTGAAAGAGTCAATCAGATTCTCGAAGACATGCTTCGAGCTTGTGTCATTTCTTTCGGCAAGAAATGGGAGGAATCTCTCCCGTATGCTGAGTTCTCCTACAACAATAGCTATCAAGCTAGTCTGAAGATGGCTCCTTTTGAAGTATTATATGGACGTAAGTGTCGGACTCCTCTGAATTGGTCAGAAACTGGGGAACGTACACTTATCGGTCCGGATATTATCCAACATGCCGAAGATCAAGTCCGCATTATTCATGCAAAACTGAAGGCTGCTCAGTCTCGTCAGAAGAGTCAGTATGACCGTCATCACAAAGATATGGTCTATCAACCTGGCGAAAAGGCTTATCTTTGAGTCACGCCAATGAGGGGTACACACCGTTTTGGGATCAAGGGCAAACTGGCTCCTCGATATATTGGTCCTTTCACTGTTCTCGAAAGGCGGGGTAAGGTGGCATATCAACTGGAACTACCGCCAAACCTTTCTCAGGTTCACGATGTGTTCCATGTGTCGCAACTTCGTCGCTGCTTCAAGGATCCTATCCGAGCAGTGGATCATGATATGCTTGAGCTGCAACAAGATCTCTCTTACGAAGAACAACCAGTCCGCATTCTCGATGAAACTGAACGTCGGACTCGTCAGAAGGTTACCAAGTTCTTCAAGGTGCAGTGGGCAAACCATTCTGAAGATGAAGCTACTTGGGAACGCGAAGATCTTCTTCGTGCAGAACACCCCGGGCTCTTTCCTTCTACTTCTTGATTCTCGGGACGAGAATTCTTTTTAGTAGGGGAGAATTGTGACGCCCTGGTTTTGTGCTACAGTAATCTCTATAATTAAGCTACAGTAATCCCGCACTAATGGTGCCACGTCACCGCGATTACTAGTGTTAAACTCGCGTTGGTTCAGACCCCGTTCAATTTCGTTGCAAATTTAAATTCGTTTAAAAGGTGGTTCTAAAAGTTGTGCAAAACTGGAATTAAAAATGTTGGATGGGTTGCAAATAATGCCCTGATAATTATAAAATTCAAACCGGTATTTTTGGAAGTATTTTAGAGCCTCTAATAATTAAAACAGACGTTGTTTAATAAAAAAAAGAAAAAATTTTGCCTAACGGGGCCGAATTAGGTCGGCCCAGCTGACCACTATAAGGGGGCCAGCTGGGGCAAACCCTAGCGAGCCCCCATCGCTCGTCCCCCCAGCCGCCGCTCGTTCCCCCCCGGCGCGACCGAGCCGACCCCCAGGCGCTCGCGCCCGTCCCCCCCCCGCCGACGGGCCGACGCGCGCCAGTGCCGACCCGGCCGCGTCCCCCCCCGACGACCCGCGCCGGCCGGCCCGCCCCGACGCCGCCCCGCCGCCTCGACCTCGCCGCTCCGCCGTCGCCCCGCCGCCGGCGCCACCTCTACCTGCCCCCCGTGAGCTTCCCCCCCCGCCAGCGGCCACCGGCCGCGCCACCGCGCCGGCCACCGCGCGTATGTGTGTGTGCTGCGTGTGCGTGTGTGTGTGCATTGTGTGTGTATGTATATACATACGTATACATATACGTAAATACTAAAAATAAAATAAATAAATACAAAATAAATAAATATTAATATTAATAATTAATTAATTAATTAGGTAATTAATTAATTAATTAGCTGGTTAAGATTAAATAGATTTATGAATTAATCTGTTAATTAATTTATTAAACAGTAATTACTGTTTTGGGATAATTCCAATTAATTAAATCAGTTAATTCGAATTTATTAATTAAAGAATTTTAGAAAATGATTAAATCTTTAGAAATTAATATAAAATAAACCGTAGGCCAGATTAAAAAGTTTTGAACATGAAAGTTGCTCAGAATAATTCTACGGATCTGAATACGCTGTCCGTTAGTCTGTCACATGCCTCTAGCATAGCAAACGAGGAACTTTTCCATCGTTTTCATCTCTCCAGTAGTAGACTGAGACCCGGGAAATATCATCAGATATTATTCCGACCCGTCTGCGACGTGTAATACCGCGTTAGTGCATGCCTAGCTCTGCATATTGCCATGTCGTGTATCGTGTTGCATCTGTGCTTTATATTTATTGTTTCTCCCCCCTCTTCTCTCCGGTAGACTCCGAGACTGACGGTGCTGCCGGGTACGACTACACCGTTGGCGATCAGCCTTTTGCCGCAGAGCAGCAAGGCAAGCAAACCCCCCTTGAGCATTCCGATATCGCCTATTCCTTTCCCTCTCATTCTTGCATTAGATTTTGCTACTGTATTAGTTAGCTCCTATTCTGATGCATAGCCTGTTTTTGATAAACTGTTACTATACCTGCAATCATATCAACTGTTTAGTATAGGTTGATCAATGAATCCCCAGTGACCCCTTAGTCCCAGTTGCCCCTGCTTCTTCATCGACGAGTCGACGACCCGAAGACTCGAAGACTCGGTCAACCGACCGACGAGCCAGGCCCCTCACATCACCGCACACCCCTTAAGTATGGCACTGCAGAGCTACTACCGGGTGCCGAGGGTGATACCTCACTTAGCACTCCCGGTGTTAATTCTGTAGCGTAGCTAATCGATCGTGGGTATCGAGGGTGATTCCTCCTTCCCATTTATCGATAGCGACTCTTGTCATACACATACCTCGAGTGGGATCCATCGAGGGTGATTCCTCGGATATCCACTTGGTGTATAACCACACAGCTACTTTAACTTGACATTGTTACATGTGAAAGATGGGACTGGAGGGACAGGCGGTACCACCCTGGTTGAGGTGGACCTGAGTTCCCGACAGTCTTGAGATGGGTCGGCCCCAAGGGTACCCGTGTGAGATGTGGTGGGATGCGCCGGTAAGGCATCCAAAGGGTTATGTTGAGGCGTGGACGGGCAGGAGAGGCCCTTGCCACACATCCTCGAGTCGGGGTGACGGGACCGCACTTTGAGGGTCGCGCTTGCCCCGCATTAATAAAATGCTAACGGGTTGGGTATTTGATCTGAGTTGGGTCGTTGGCCTTTTTACGCACCAAACCATCGCGTGGAAGAAGTTATGGGTACTCAGCGTCGTTGTATCAGCCGAAGCTCTTCGGACGTCAGCAATGGAGCGGCGCGCGACGGATTGGACTGGACGGTGCAGGAGTGCAAGGGCAAGTGGGCCCACGAACCTGCGTGCTTAGGATTTAGACTGGCGGGCTGGCCTCTTCGTTGAGCCTAGGTGGGGCGACGACGTGTTGTTATCCCGAGGCCGGGCATGACCCAGGAAAGTGTGTCCGGCCGGAGGTGATCAGGCGTGTTGGAAATGCGGTGCACCCCTGCAGGGATGATTAATCTATTCGAATAGCCGTGTCCACGGTAACAGGACGACTTGGAGTTGTGCCTTGACCTTATACAACTATAATTGTGATTTAATTTGAAATGAATTGTGGCTCCGAGATTGCTTCCTCGCAGGGAGTCGGGGAAGAATCTCTGGGCGTGGTTACTTAATAAAATTTGCTACAATAATATGACTATATATGAGATACCAGTCTACTCTCTTCTATTGCTGCAGGATGCTGAAGATGCTAGTCTTCGATAGGACTAGGCCTTCTCCCTATTCTTGCGTTCTGCAGTCAGTCCAGATATAACCGCACTCCTTGATACTGATGCATACTTAGCATAGTTCTGATGTCAGTCTTGCGAGTACTTTGGATGAGTACTCACCGCTGCTTTGCATTCTCTTTCCCCATCGATACGATTTCCGCGTTCAGACGACGGAGCCCAGGAGATGAAGTACGCCGGAGACGACTACTACACCCCCGCTGGAGCCTACTACTACGTGGAGAATGCCGACGCTCAGGAGTAGTTAGGAGGTTCCTAGGCAGGAGGCCTCGCCTCTTTCGATCCGCTGCTTATGTTTGTGCTAGCCTTCTTAAGGCAAAACTTGTTTAACTTATGTCTGTACTCAGATATTATTTGCTGCCGCTGACTCATGCTTGTCGAGCTTTGTATTCGAGCCCTCGAGGCCCCTGGCTTGTAATATGAAGCTGTATGACTTTATATTTTGAGTCTTGTGTTGTGTTGTGATATCGATCAGTGAGTCCCTAATCTTGGTCGTACGCATTGTGTGTATGATTAGCGTACGGTCGAGATCGGGGGCGTAACAGTGATGCCTATATAATGATCATCGCCTTGGAATCGTCATGACTATTCGATTTTCTATCAATTTCCCAACAGCAATTTGTTCACCCACCGTGCGCTATACTGATGAGAGAAGTCACTAGTGAACCCTACGGCCCCCGGGTCTACTTGCCAACATATTGCTTTTAGATCTACCTTTTTGCATCTTTGTTTTCAGATCTACAAAACCAAAAACCCAAAAATATATTGCTGCATATTTTATTTGCCTTTTCTATTTTGTGTTCTTAAGAGATCTATCTCTCCTATGTATCACTACCTAATCTATCTTTTTACCGTAGAGAGATTGACAACCTCTCTTTCACGTTGGCCTGCAAGTATTTGTTGTTTGTGTGCAGGTGCTGCTTATTGGGTGGTGGTGATCCTCCTACTGGTTCAATAACCTTGGTTTCATAATTGAGGGAAATACTTACCGTCGCTGTGCTGCATCATCCCTTCCTCTTTGGGGAAATACCGACGCAGTCTCAAGCCACGTCAGTTTTCAGCAAGGTAATTTCTGCAAGCACTAAAATTGTAGGTAACAGGTAGTTTGATAGCAAGATAATTGGTAACGAGCAAGTAACGGTAACGGTAAATAAAGGGCAACAAGATAGCCCAATCTTTTTGTGGCAAAGGACAGGCCAAAACAATCTCTTATAGTAAGCAAGAGTTCTTGAGGGTACATGGGAATTTCATCTAGTCACTTTCATCATGTTGGTTTGATTTGCGTTCGCTACTTTGATAATTTGATATGTGGGTGGACCGGTGCTTGGGTGCTGTTCTTTCTTGAACAAACCTCCCACTTATGATTAACCCCCTCGCAAGCATCCGCAACTACAAGAAAAGTATTAAGATAAAATCTAACCATAGCATTAAACATTTGGATCCAAATCAGCCCCTTACGAAATAGCGCATAAACTAGGGTTTAAGCTTCTGTCACTCTAGCAACCCGTCATCTAATAACTACTCCACACTGCATTCCCTTAGGCCCAAAGATGGTGAAGTGCCATGTAGTCGACGTTCACATGACACCACTAAGGGAATCACACCATTCATATCATCAAAATATCGAACACATATCAAATTCACATGGTTACTTGCAACATGACTTCTCCTGTGACCTCAAGAACAAAGGTAACTACTCAGAAATTATATTCCTGCTCAAGATCAGAGGGGTATTAAATAGCATAATGGATCTGAACATATAATCTTCTACCAAATAAACCATATAGTAATCAACTACGAGATGTAATCAACACTACTTGTCACCCACAGGTACCAATCTAAGGTTCCGGTACAAAGATTGAACACAAGAGATGAACTAGGGTTTGAGAGGAGATGGTGCTGTTGAAGATGTTGATGAAGATTGGCCCCCCAAAGATGAGAGGGTTGTTGGTGATGACGATGGCTTCGATTTCCCCCTCCGGGAGGGAAGTTCCCCCGGCGGAATCGCTCCGCCGGAGGGCAAAAGTGCTCCTGCCCAAGTTCCGTCTCGAGACGGAGGCGTTCCGTCCCGAAAGTCCTCTCCTTATTTTTTTCTAGGTCAAAAGACCTTAAGTACCAGAAGATGGGCACCGGAGGTGGGCTGGGCTGACCACAACCCACCAGGGCGCGCCTGGGGGGCCTAGCGCGCCCTGGTGTCTTGTGGTCACCAGGTGGCCCCCCTCCGGTAGTTATTTGCTCCAATATTTTTTTTATTCCAAAATAATTCTCCGTGAAGTTTCAGCTTATTTGGAGATGTGCAGAATAGGTGTGTCTGATATGCTTTTTGAGGTCCAGAATTCCAGCTGCCGGCATTCTCCCTCTTTGTGTAAACCTTGCATATTATGAGAGAAAAAGGCATTAGAATTACTCCATAAAGCATTATTATGCATAAAAAATATTATAAATAACAGTAGGAAATCATGATGCAAAATGGACGTATCAACTCCCCCAAGCTTAGACCTCGCTTGTCCTCAAGCGAAAGCCGATATCGAGAAACATGTCCACATGGTTTGAGAGAGAGGTGTCGATAAAAACAAAATACGAACATAGCAGCATCATGCTTATTATTATAGCAGCAACAAACTTTATCATAGAACTTATTCATATAACTTTTATTATATAACTTCATCATATAACTTCTCATAAACAAGTAACAATTCATAACAACACAGAAGTATGGAGCATAAACCTTATTGAAAACCAACAAACTATGTTCTCAGTCAACTTTGCAACTACAATTCATCATATTTTCAGGAAGGGTCTCGTGTCGGAGCCTTTTGGCAAGTCCACATACTCAACCATCATTTAATCTTCTATGATTGCTAACACTCACAACATACCCATGAGCAAAAAGTTTCAACCGGACACATAGAAAGATAGGGGCTTATAGTTTCGCCTCCCAACGTATTCACCTCAAGGGTGTTGTCAACAATAATAACTCATGCTCACTCATATCCAACTGGATATATGTGCCTAGATCTTTCCTCACCACATGATGCTTGCAAAAAGAAAAAGTAAAAAGGAATAGGGAAGAATACTTTGACTCTTGCATAAAAGTAAATACATAGAAGTAAAAGATAGGCCCTTCGCAGAGGGAAGCAGAGGTTGTCATGCGCTTTTTGGTTTGTATGCCAAATCCCTTAATGCAAAAGAACATCATGTTATATTGCCCCTTATGATAGCAACCTTTATTATGCAGTCCGTCGCTTTTATTACTTTGTCATCACAAGTTCGTACAAAGCTCAATTTTCTCTTACACTAATTGATCAAACACATTTAGAAGCAATTTTTATTTCCTTAGTGCACCGATGATAACTTACTTGAAGGATCTTACTCAATCCAGAGGTAGGTAGGGTGGACTCTCAAAACATGAGTTTGGGTTTAGGGTTTTTGGATGCACAAGTAGTATCTCTACTTAGTGCGGAATTTTTGGCTAGCAAAGATATTGAGCAAGCACCACATGTTGAAGGATCTATGACAATATAACTTCTAAGTGAATATGAACAAACATAAATCATTACGTTGTCTTCCTTGTCCAAAGTCAATGATTTTGGCATATAATATTTAATGGGGGCTCACAATCATAAAAGATGTCCAAGATAGTGTATTTGCATGTGAATCTTCTCTTCCCTTATCAATTCTTTCATGAATTGCATCATTGACCAATGCTATGTTTGTAAATCTCCAATAATTTTTACAACTTATACTTTTTCTTATGTGATGTCATTACTTACCATAAGATTAGCATATGATCCTTTTCATTTATTTCCTTTTTATTTTGATTGCAACAAGAAAGTAAAGAAGCAAAAGCTCAAAATAAACTTTATTATATAACTCTCACTCGATTACATAGATAGATAGATCATGAAACTAGCACTCGAAAATAGATTATACTAAACTTTTATTCAACTAGATCACGAAAGAGCTAAGGATCGAACTAAAATAGGTAAAGGTAAATAAAAGTGATGGTGATACGATACTGATACGTCTCTAACGTATCTACTTTTCCTCACCCTTTTGCCCTTGTTTTGGACTCTAATTTGCATGATTTGAATGGAACTAACCCGGACTAACGCAGTTTTCAGCAGAACTACCATGGTGTTGTTTTTGTGCAGAAATAAAAGTTCTCGGAATGAAACGTAACTTTTTGGAGAATTATTTCAGAATATATGTGAATTATTGGAGCCAAAATCCACCGAAGAGGGGGGCCAGGGTGGCCAGCACCCACCAGGGCGCGCCAGGCCCCCTGGGCACGCCCTGGTGGGTTGTGCCCACCTCGTGGCCCCACTTGCCTAATTCCGCCACTATAAATTCCTATTTTCGGAGAAAAAATCAGAGAGAAAGTTTCATCGCGTTTTACGATACGGAGCCGCCGCCACCTCCTGTTCTTCATCGGGAGGCCAGATCTGGAGCCCGTTTGGGGCTCCGGAGAGGGGAATCTTTGGTCTTCGTCATCACCAACCCTTCTCCATCGCCAATTTCATGATGCTCCCCACCGGGAGTGAGTAATTCCTTCGTAGGCTTGCTGGTCGGTGAGGAGTTGGATGAGATTCATCATGTAATCGAGTTAGTTTTGTTAGGGCTTGATCCCTAGTATCCACCATGTTCTGAGATTGATGTTGCTATGACTTTGCTATGCCTAATGCTTGTCACTAGGGCCCGAGTGCCATGATTTCAGATCTGAACCGTTTATGGTATCATCTCTATATCTATGTTCTTGATCCGATCTTGCCTAGTCATATGCACCTATTACGTGTTATGATCCGTCAACCCCATAGTGACAATATTTGGGATACTTCGCGGTGATGACCGTAGTTTGAGGAGTTCATGTATTCACCATGTGTTAATGCTTTGTTCCGGTTCTCTATTAAAAGGAGGCCTTAATATCCCTTAGTTTCCTTATGGACCCCGCTGCCACGGGAGGGTAGGACAAAAGATGTCATGCAAGTTCTTTTCCATAAGCACATATGACTATTTACGGAATACATGCCTACATTACATTGATGAACTGGAGCTAGTTCTGTATCGCCCTAGGTTATGACTGCTACATGATGAATATCATCCAACGAGTTACCGATCCAGTGCCTACGAGCTTTCCACTTATTGTTCTTGCTAAGTTACTATTGCTGCTGCTGCTGTTCCAACTGCTACAAAACTATTGCTACTACTGTTACCGCTACTGTTACTGTCACTACTGCTATCAAACTATCATATTACTGTGCTACTGATCACTTTGCTGTAGATATTTAATCTCCAGGTGTGATTGAATTGACAACTCAATTGCTAATACTCTCAAGTATTCTTTGGCTCCCCTTCTGTCGAATCTATAAATTTGGGTTGAATGCTCTACCCTCAAAAACGGTTGCGATCCCCTATACTTGTGGGTTATCAAGACCTTTTTCTGGCGTCGTTGCCGGGGAGCATAGCAATATTTGTTGAGTCACTTGGGATTTATATCAATCTATCATTATAAATAATCTGAAGGATCCAAAGACTAAGATTTTTTCCTCTAAGACGAGGGGAGGTAAGGAACTGCCATCTAGCTCTGCACTTGATTCACCTTCTGTTATGAGTAAGCTTGCAACACCACCACATGCTATTAATCCTGATATGTCGCAAGTTATTGATGATGCTACCTCTACTATGAATTATGCTATTGATGATGCTAGTACCATGCTTGATGATAATGTGCCACTAGGAGAATTTCTTGATGAACAAATTGCTAGAGCTAAAGAGAATGAAAATACTGAAATTGTGGAGACTGCTGAAACTGATGAAGTTTATGAAACTGATGATGACTATGAAACACCTACTAGTCCTAGCTCTCCTAAGTTTGAAATGCCTAAGATACCTGAAGGTTATGTTATGGACGAGGAGATAACTAGAGAAATTCTTTCTTGCAAGGATAGAAACGATCTTAAGAAATTGCTACGCAAGTATAAGGAAAAGACTCTGAATGCTAGAATGAAATGACATCCTAAGTTTGCTACCTCACCTATCTTTGTTACCAATAAGGATTATGAATTCTCTGTCGACCCAGAGTTAATTACTTTGGTTGAATCTGATCCTTTCCATGGCTATGAAACTAAAACTATAGTGGCACACCTCACTAAGCTGAATGATATAGCCACCCTCTTTGCTCATGATGAGAAGATTTGCTACTATTATATCCTTAAGTTATTTCCGTTTTCATTAAAGGGTGATGCTAAGATATGGTACAATACTCTTACTCCTGGTTGTGTGCGTAGTCCCCAGGATATGATCTACTACTCCTCTGAAAAATATTTTCCTGCTCATAAGAAACAAGCTGCCTTACAGGAAATATTTAATTTTGTGCAAATTGAAGAAGAGAGTCTCCCACAAGCTTGGGGGAGGCTTCTCCAATTGCTTAATGCTTTGCCTGATCATCCTCTCAAGAAAAATGAAATACTTGATATCTTTTATAATGGACTAACCGATGCTTCTAGGGACTTCCTAGATAGTTGTGCTGGTTGTGTTTTCAGAGAACGAACTGTTGAACAAGCTGAGGAATTATTGAATAACATATTGAAGAATTATGATGATTGGACTTCTCCTGAACCACCGCCTAAACCCACTCCGAAGAAGAGGGGTATCTTATTTCTCAGTCCTGAAGATATGCAAGAGGCAAATAAATCTATGAAGGAAAAAGGTATTATAGCTGAGGATGTTAAGAATTTGCCACCTATTGAAGAAATACATGGCCTTGACACACCACCACCTCCACAGCTGGTAGAGGTAAATTCTTTATTAAAGTTTAATGAAGGTGACATCCCTCATAATAAACATCCTAGTCAATGCTTATATGAGTTTGACAACTATATTATGAAGCAAGATCATTTCAATGCTCATGTTCTGAAACAATTGAAACACAATTCCGATATGATTACTCGCTTGAGTGACTTGCTATTTAGAATCAGTAATGATGTTAGAGGTGTAGGAAAGCATGCCTCTATGGTTCAAACTCAGTTAGAACAAGTTGCTAAGTCTCAAAAGGAGTTGCTTGATGAAATGAATAATAACATGCATGATTTTGCTGCTAGGGTAGTAACTAGAAGAGGTAGAATGACCCAAGAACCACTTTATCCTGTGGGTCATCCTAAAAGAATTGAACAAGACTCTCAGAGAATTAATCCTGATGCACCTAGTCCTTCTAAGAAGAAAAAGAAAAGAAAAATGATAGGACTTTGCATACCTCTAGTGAACCTGAGACACAAAAACCTCCTGATAATAATGATGTCTCTATTTCCGATGCTGAAACTCAATCTGGTAGTGAACATCAACCTAGTGATAATGATGATGTTCACGATGATGCTCAACCTAGTAATGATAAAGAACCAGATAATGATGTTGAAATAGAGCCTGCTCCTGATCTTGATAACCCACAACCTAAAAATAAACGTTATGATAAAAGAGACTTTGTGGCTAGGAAACATTGTAAAGAAAGAGAGCAATGGGATCAAAAACCCATGCCCTTTCCACCTAAGCCATCTAAGAAAAAGGATGATGAAGAATTTGAGCGCTTTGCTGAGATGATTAGGCCAGTCTTTTTGCGTACCTGCTTAACTGATATTCTGAAATATGGCCTCGTATGCAAAGTATATGAAAGACATCATCACTAATAAGAGAAAAATACCTGAAGCTGAAATATCCACCATGCTTGCTAATTATTCTTTTAAGGATGGAGTACCTAAAAAACTTGGAGATCCTGGAATATCGACTATACCTTGCTCCATTAAAAGAAACTATGTCAAAACTGCCTTGCGTGATTTGGGAGCCGGTGTTAGTGTTATGCCTTTCTCCTTAAATAAAAGACTTGATTTGAATAAACTCACACCTACTGAGATATCATTGCAAATGGCTGACAAATCGACGGCCATACCTATCGGTATTTGTGAGGACGTGCCCTTTGTTGTTGCAAATGTTACTATCTTAACGGACTTTGTTATTCTTGAGATGCCCGAGGACGACAATATGTCGATTATCCTTGGTAGACCCTTTTTTAATACTGCAGGGGCTGTTATTGATTGCAACAAAAGCAAAGTCACTTTTCATATCAATGGTAATGAGCATACGGTGCACTTTCCGAAGAAACAGTTCCAAGTGAATGGTATAAATGTTATTGAAGAATCTCCGACCATCACTATTGGAAGTTTTAAATTACCTCTGCCTACTGCCAAAAAGAAATATGATATACTTATTGTTGGGGATATGCATATCCCCATTGAGGTAACTTAGTGCTTTACGAAATTTCTTCGGTTTCATGCTAATCGGAAGTGGTTGTTAATAAGACTTGATCAACCTTATTAATGAATCATTTTTTGATAGGTATGACGTCGATGAATCTAGTAAGCAAAACTCTCTGCTCCCACCTTTTATTTCCTGTTTTAGTTAGTCAAATAAAATAAAATGCCATGTTTATTTTGTTTTCCGTTTCCTCCGTGCAATAAAAAAGGGTTTTTTTACATCTGTGCCCCTCGTTCCTTAGCTGTACTCATCCATCCCCACGCTCTTAGAATTTGCTCACTTTTCCGCACTCTCTTGTCCAAAACCCTCATGAAAGGTCACAACGGAGGATGCCGTCGGGTCAATGGTTTGACCGTTAACTCTGACTAGTGGGGCCGCATCGTAAGGGCAACTCCAAATCGTACGCCCACATCCGCTTGGGGCAAAACGGACAGACGGGCCGTCACTCGTGGCGGCGTCCAACCTACCCCCACCGCCCAAAGTAAATGCGCACGCGCGGTGGGGCCCGGTCGTCAGCCACCCACCTTAGTGTCGTCGTCCTACTTTAAGTGGAAACCCGTGGACCGGCCAGTCACACCCCACACAGTAGCTTCCGCTTCCAAAGCCAATATTGCCCCCTCCACCCCCGGCAGTTTCTAGAAACCCTAGCCCGCCGCCGTTGCCATGACCTGGCCGTGGTCCGGGAAGGGGAAGCACGGCCATGAGGCCGGCTCATCCTCTGGTAGGCGCCGCTCCGGTCGCTCTAGGAGCCCACCACCACCACCGCCGCCGCCGCCAGCTCTGTCCGCTCCGCCCGCATTTGCAATCGGTCCGCCGGCCGCCCCGTAGCGCACGCGCCCGTACGTCGGCACGGAAATATGCCGGAGGTACTGGGAGACGGCCACGCCATTGCCGTGGGGAGATGCCCACCTCCCGAACAACTGGCATCTGTCCGCGGATCGGGTTCCAATCCCCCCGGTGCCGATGAGCGACCACGCTCGCCGTGAGGAGATCGACCGACGTCACGTGCGCCTGCCTTCGGATCTCCTCCACGACCCAAGGTATGATGTCAACTTGCCGCTGTGGGATACGTGGCTCCATGACGAGCACGATCTGTGGCGGTAGTCTTTTTTTGCCGGTCGTCCACCTAGCCCACGGCGACGACGTGCTGCTAGCCCACCCCAAGTGCACGGTCGTAGGCGTATTCGTGGCCTCACCCCGACACCATCTCCGTCCCCATCACCACCACCTTCGATGACCGAGGAGGAGGAGGCCGAGCTCATTAGGCGTGTCATGGAGGAATCCGCGCGCACGCACGACGAGTGTCAATGGACGGACATGGAGAGGGCGTTGGCCCTCTCTGCGACCGGTGACGTGGCAATCCCTGAGCTGGAGATGGCCGCCGTCATCAAGGAGGAGGTGAAGGAGGAGGTGGCGGAGGAGCCGGCCCTTGCGGCGTGGAACCCCCGGCTGGTGGGCCAGTCGTGGGGATGGTCGGCAACTGCGTCGGAGATGGCCGACGCGCTGGCTGTCCAGCCGTGGGCACCCACGTCGCTGCGATCACCCGAACCGGAGCAGGAGCCACGGGAGGAGGTGTTGCAGGCACCGCAAGCGCCTCCGGCCTGGCAGGGGCCGCCAGCCCACCTTTGGCAGCCGCCTCCCTACGTCGACCTCACCAGCGATGATGACGAGTAGGACGGTGCTCCTAAAGACGGCGGCGACTTCACCGGCGGGCGGAATTGTCTATATTTTACATGTGTTATATTTTTATTTGTGTTTTTATATTAGTTGCTACTGGCATTGTGTATAATGTACTAGAACTATCGCCGGCCTTTGTGGTCGGCATTGATGTTTAATTAAAGCTAATGTATGGTGATGTGATGTGATGTGATGTGACCGATATCACACCCATGCCAGACTGAACAACAGAGTTAGAACCCAACCAAATACGATTCTTATATTATCTTACCGAAAGGTTTGATAGGGTTAGGCAGATGCCTCATTATTCGTAAACAGGAAGAAATCCAGTGAATAAATACCTGCATCTGCAATAAGATAGATGGCCATCATCTAACCACTTATATGCCGCCAATCCTATGTGATGTTTGAATATGATGTGATTTGATGATTAATTAAGGAAAAAACTTGAATTTGAACTAACATTTGAATTATAAGCGACATGTTGAAAGAGGCCTAAGTTGTAATGATCATGTTACCCTATGTTGAAATGATCTAACAGCAAACAAAAAAAATAGACTCCTAAACCCTAACCCTAAACCCTAACCCTAGCCCTTTATTACAAAACCCATTTGAAGACAATTTAAAAATTGAAAAATGAAAAATACGTTTGGATCCTTCTTACTCACACTGAAATGGAGCTCTGGTGATTTTTTTTCGTAAACATAAACCCACTGTCGCTCTCTTCTCGAACTCTATACAACCCCGTACGTGATAGCTCATATGTGTGAAGGAGTTTTCATGGAAATGCCCATAAACCAAGATTTTTATTTTTTAGGGTAACTACGTCTTATAAAACGACGAACAGGGAAGGTTTCGTATTTTTTTGATTTTTTTTTGAATTAGTTAAGGTCATTTGAAAGTTGGTCAAACTTAAGATAACCCCGCTGACCATCTCAAAACCCCGCAGCATCTCTACAAACCCTAACGTCGAACTGCAGCCATCCGATCATACCCTAGCGCCAAGCGAAAACCGTCGGATATGGTCTTCTAGAAGGATACGGGCAGGCTGCGTGCAGGCTCCGCGCCGTTGGATCACATGGACGGCGCTGCATCGTTGGATCGTTGGGCGATCCGCGAGACGTTGGTTCTGCTCACCCACTCGCCCACGGGAAATAAAAAAAGTCCTGGTTGGTCCTTCGCTACGCGTTGACTGTCGAGGGAGGAGGCACCGATCCGGCTCCCCGTCATTATCCATAGACGGCTATTTAAGCCGGAGGGCGTCCTGTTGGAAATATGCCCTAAAGGCAATAATAAATTGGTTATTATCATATTTCCTTGTTCGTGATAATCGTTTATTATCCATGCTATAATTGTATTGATTGGAAACTCAAATACATGTGTGGGTACATAGACAACACTGTGTCCCTAGTATGCCTCTAATAGACTAGCTCGTTGATCAAAGATGGTCAAGGTTTCCTTACCATAGACATGAGATGTCATTTGATAACGGGATCACATCATTAGGAGAATGATGTGATGGACAAGACCCAAACTATGAACGTAGCATATGATCGTGTCAGTTTATTGTTATTGTTTTCTGCATGTCAAGTATCTGTTCCTTTGACCATGAGATCATGCAACTCACTGACACAGGAGGAATACCTTGTGTGTATCAAACGTCACAACGTAACTGGGTGACTATAAAGATGCTCTACAGGTATCTCCGAAGGTGTCTGTTGAGCTGGCATGGATCGAGACTGGGATTTGTTACTCCGTATGACGGAGAGGTATCTCAGGGCCCACTCGGTAATACAACATCACAATAAGCCTTGCAAGCAATGTGACTAAAGTGTTAGCCACGGGATCTTGTATTACGGAACGAGTAAAGAGACTTGCCGGTAACGAGATTGAACTAGGTATAGAGATACCGACAATCGAATCTCGGGCAAGTAACATACCGAAGAACAAACGGAACAACATACGGGATTAACTGAATCCTTGACATAGAGGTTCAACCGATAAAGATCTTCGTAGAATATGTAGGAACCAATATGGGCATCCAGGTCCCGCTATTGGTTATTGACTGTAGAGGTGTCTCGGTCATGTCTACATAGTTCTCGAACCCGCAGGGTCTGCACAGTTAACGTTCAGTGACGTTTCGATAGTATTGAGTTATGTATGGTGGTGACCGAAGGTTGTTCGGAGTCCCAGATGAGATCTCGGACATCACGAGGAGCTCCGGAATGGTCCGGAGGTAAAGATTGATATATAGGAAGTCCCGTTTTGGCCACCGGAAAAGTTTCGGTTATTTCCGGTAGTGTACCGGGAGTGCCGGAGGGTCATCGGGAGGGGCCACCCACGCCGGGAGGCCACATGGGCCTGAGGGGGGGGGGTGCACCAGCCCTTAGTGGGCTGGGAAAATCAGTCCCACAAGGCCCATGCGGCTAGGAGGTGGGAAAAAGGAAAAAGGCCAAGAGGGGGGAAGGTTTTCTAAGTAGGATTGGAATCCTACTTGGAGTAGGATTGGAGGTGGACTCCTCCACCTCCTCTCCACTTCGACCGACCCAAAGGGGAAGCCCTAGGGTGGCTGCCTCCTCCCCCTCCCTCCTATATATACTAGAGGAATAGAGCCCCAAAGACACAAGTCCACGTGCTAGTTCTCTATTCCCTGGTTCCTCCACCAAATAGATTCCGACGGTGCTTAGGCGAAGCCCTGCCGGAATAGTTCCACCACCACCGCCGCCGCTCCGTCGCGCTGCCGGAGAACTCATCTACCTCTCCGCTCCCTCTTGTTGGATCAAGAAGGCGGAGATCGTCATCGAGCTGTACGTGTGCTGAACGCGGAGGTGCCGTCCGTTCGGCGCTAGATCGTGATTGGATCGCGGGACGGCTAGCGATTTGGATCGCGAAGACGTTCGACTACATCAACCGCGTTTCTTAACTCTTCCCTCTTAGCGATCAACAAGGGTATGTAGATCCAATCTCCCTCTCGTAGATGCTCATCACCATGGATATATCTTGCGTGTGCGTAGGAAATTTTTTGTTTCCCATGCAACGTTCCCCAACACGTCCCCCAGCCCTAGCTCATCCGCCTACTCCCTCTCCCCGCCGGCACCCGAGCACTCCCCTCTACGAGCCCATCAGCCATGCCACCATGCCGCCAGTACTACACAGTCAAACACCGTCTCTTACTCCTTCAGCAGGCCCAAATCCGGAGGCAAGCGAGGCTACCTCTGGAACCGGAGGAGGATTTCGAGGAGGGGTCGGAGATGGGGAGGAGGAGCCAGAGGAGGCGCCGCCGCAGCCGGAGGAGGAGGCGCCGCCGCAAGAGCCGGAGGAGGAGGTGCCGCCACGGCAGCCAGAGGAGGAGGTGCCGCCGCAGGAGCCGGAGGAGGAGGCGCCGCCGAAGGAGCCGGAAGTGGAGGCACCGCCGGTCTACTATCTGTGGCCCGACCAGGTGGTGATCCTCAACTCCATCCGGTCGGAGCAGGCCCGACGTCTTCGTCAGCAGCAGATGGAGGCAGCGCGGGCGGCGCAGGAGGAGGCGCACGCGGACCAGGCTCCCTCTCAGGCGGATCAGGCCATCTCCGACGACGAAGACGCGTAGTGCACTACGTAGTACGTAGGATATATATTGTATGCTCCTATTATGCTCTCTGAGCTATGTTTAGCTGACTCTGGTTGCTGGTTCTATTCTATGCTTCAAAAAATATATTGCATGCTTTTGTACATGGAGGGAGTGACATATGGGTGGGTAAAAAAGGTGGGTGAAGCTCGCACGTAGTACTGCACCCTGGCCTCGGTCTGTGGCACCTGGAAGGTGGAGACGCGTGCGAGAAGAGAGGAACCAGCGGCAATGACCATCGCTGCATTCGTGGCGGCGCGCATCGGCGCATGTAGGCAGGCTAGCTGGATCACGTGGCATGCATAGCAGGCTTCCTGGCGGCGCACATCGATCGGTATGCCCTAGAATTTAATTACCACGCTGAATTGATGCTGAGGAGGTCAAAGGTCGAGACGGTGTGAACTGTGAATCGATCGAGGAGGCGCGTGCGAGAAGAGACGAACCGACAGCAGCGACAGTCGCTGCGTCCGTGGTGGCTCACAGGAAGGCTGCGTCCGTGGCGGCTCGCATCGGCGCATGCAGGCAGGCTAGCTGGATCATGTCGCGCATGCATAGCAGGCTTATCGTGGCGGCGTGCATCAGCGCATGGACGCGGGCGTTTAATTCAATGGCCCAAACGACATCACGGCACAACGGTCCAACTAGCGCCACCGTCCAACGGGCGACACAGTCCAGCGCGGCCCCACAAGTCAGAATGGTCAAAGGAGGGCGACACAGTCCAACGCGGCCCCACTTGGCAGGTCCAACGGGCGACACAGTCCAGCGCGGCCCCACACGTCAGAGTTAACGGTCAAACCATTGACCCGATGGCAACCTCCGTTGTGACCATTTCTGAGGGTTTTGGACAAGGGAGTGGAGAAAAGTGAGCAAAAGTTAAGGGCGTGGGGATGAATGAGTACAACTAAGGAACCAGGGGCACAAGAATATAAAGCCCAATAAAAACTGACCCAAAAATAAAAATTCTCAGAATGCCCTGAAAATTTAACACGATTTTTTTTCCAAATATTTATGAATTTTTGGTGCAAATAATACTAGAGGGGGGGTGCACCTGGTGCCCACAAGACACCAAGGCACGCCAGCACCCCCAGGCGCGCCCTGGTGGGTTGTGGCCCCACGTGGGCCCCCTCATTTATCTCTTTAGCCCACATCATCACCTACCTCCAGAAAAAAATCACCACAGCCACCATTTTCGTGTTCTTGCTCTCAAACCCGCGGATTTCGATCTGTTTGCTCGAAGCTCCGTTTCCAAAACTGTTTGGAGGGATTAGTACTTGGTATGTGACTCCTCCATTGCTCTGATTAGTTTTTGATTTAGTGGGTTATATTTAGAGTAATTAGCTACTCTTGGTGCTGCTGTAGATGAGCTTGCATGTTGAATTCTTAGAGTTCTAAGTAGTTTGAATGCTCAATATGGCCTCTATGCATGCTTGGGAGTACTTGCTAACAATCTTACAAAGTTTTGTTGACAAATTTTTGTGGACTAAATTTTTTCAGAATTTTTATAGGAATAAAATGCAAATCTTTAGGAAGTTCTCCTCCAAGAAAAATGCCAAGGGAGTTATTGGGGAATCATCGGACAATGACCTTCACACCCCAAGAAAAGTGGAGGTGCGACCGTGTGAATGGCCGCATGATGCCTTCATGGAGGAGGCCGGATTCCATCAAGAGTTCGCTCAGTTTGTCGCAAACGCCGGGTTAACCGAGTTCCTCGCAGCTAAGTGTGACCAATATCACATCCTTACAAATTCCTTTGTGCAAAGCTTTCATTATCTAGGGAGAAACAACCCTCCTGAAGTGCAGTTGAATCTTTATGCTGAAACTTACACAATGTCGCTAACTGACTTCTGTAATATATGCTTGATTCCTTCTGATGGGGACTTGAGAGAACCTAGGCCATCTGAGTTTGAGGATTTTCTCATCACGTTAACCGTGGGTGAGGATAGAGGCATGTCGAGCGCCACTGCTACCAGCTTGCAGTTTCCCTCAGTACATTATTTCGCTTTGGTCATCGCTAAGTGTTTAACCGCTAGGGAGAAGGTCGGCGCACTCAGTGCCCCTGACCTTGCTATTTTACGTCGTGCACTTTATGATGATCACACCTTTAGTATGGGAGCTATTATTGCTCGACGCTTACATCTTAACAAAACTAAGGGAAAGATACATGGTGGTATTTATGCTACTCGCTTAGCAAGACACTTTAGAATTCCTTTTCGCCCACATGGTTATCTCTATCCCGAGTTTACCTTGATCATAAGTCACTGCAGGCTCACCAATTCCTTGATGTAATTGACTCTCCACGTGATATTCATTATAACGTAGTATTTAGCAAGGAAATACGTGATGTTATTCCGTTACCTGCACCTGCTTTGTTTGATCCTATTGCCAGGAATGGATACAGGATCATGCTAGATGACATTATAGCTTACCGGAACAACCTAGCAGCTGCTGAGGAGGAGCCCCAGGGGTGGGATGCTCAGGTGCCGCCTCCGCCTCACTACGTCTTGGGACTGGACGACTACTACGGATGGTGATTACCAAGCTAGGCCAAAAGCCTAAGCTTCGGGGGGGTACGCATTTCCACCGACACTACATTCATGTTCACACATTTCATTCTAGTTGTCGGTGTTCATACTTTTTCATTGTAATATCCATGCTAAATTTGTTTTTTTCGCTTTCTTCTTGTGTGTTTGAAAAACTTTGAGAAAATCCAAAAATATTTCCTACTTCTTTTTAGTTTTTCTTTCTAGCCTAGTTTAATTGTTGCATTAAAAGAAAAACCAAAAAGATTTCTCACCTCTTCTTTTACTTGTTGGGAGTTTTCCCATGTAAATAGTTTTCTCGTTTTTGTTTTTCTCTTTAATTTGCTTTCTTCAAGAAAAACCAAAAACTCCAAAAATATTTCAGTGTGTTTCTTTGAAATTCTTTTCCTTTTTGTTTGAGTCGTACCAAGGAGAAGACCACAATGAAATTGTTGAGTGGCTCTCATCTGTATCATTGTTTATCTAATGAAGAGCCCATATTACTTTGTCTTCTCCTCTTGAATAAAATGTTTGCAGATTCTATCTTAGTCCACAGTATTCTTGCACTATTATTATTTTCTTATCATTCGGTCATGCAAGTGAAAGGCAATAATGACGACATTTGATGAATTGACTGTGGCAGAGAAAAACGGGTATGAACTCAACTTGTTTTTGTTTTTGTAAATATGTTTAACCTAGTATCCCTTGATTTAGCTCATTATGATCAAACATGTTTGCAATGACCATTAGAGATTATAGTTGTTCATGCCATGCTTAAGTAGCTAGAAGTGGATAATGATTTATCTTGGGTGTCAACATGCATTAAATGGTTGTGATGCGGTATGATGATATGGTATCCTCCTCTAAATGTTTCAAGTGGCTTGACTTGGCACATGTTCACGCATGTAGTTGAATCAAAACCAACATAGCCTTCATGATATTTATGTTCATGGTGTCCATATCCTACTCATGCTAGTATTCAATGTTGATTATATGTAATGCATGTTCATGACCGTTTTCGCTCTCTAGCTGGCCGCTTCTCAATCTACTTGCTAGCCTTCGCCTGTACTAAGCGAGAATACTGCTTGTGCATCAAAACCCTTAAACCAAGTTATGCCAGATGAGTCCACTATACCTACCTATATGCGGTATTACCCTGCCGTTCCAAGTAAATTTGCATGTGCCAACTCTAAAAATTCAAATGAACATCTGTTTTGTGTGCCTGGACCGCTCATGGACCGATAGGGGAAGGTCAGTATCTTCCATGCTAAGCGGGTTATTCTCATGATGAGTGTTTATTCACTTGTCCTTACACGAGAGAGGCGGTAATAGGGATTCCCAGTCCCGAAATCAAAAATCAAAAATAATTAAACCAAACTCCCCCAGGAATGTTGTTGGTTTGGACGGTACCCATGGATGCGGCTCACCGTGGAGTGTGATTGTTGGTGGAGGGGGAGTAAACCTTTACTTTTACTGCTTGGGAACCGCCGCTAATTTGTTTAGCATGGAAGATATTGATAACTCTTGGTCGTGACGTTGACAGGAAGGGTGTACCTCCCAAAATTATACCTATCTCTGTTTTAAACTTTGAGCTCTTGCACCGCTGCAAATCCATGCTTCCCTCTGCGAAGGGACTATCTATTTACTTTTATGCTGAGTCATCACCTTCTCAAATAAGCGCCAGACCTGAGAGCACTATTGTCATCCTCATGCATTGTGTATAATTGATGTTGGGTGCAACATGACTGGATCTTTTCTACCATGAATTACAATGTTTAGTCGCTGCTTGAACTTTGGAGGTGCTCTGCATTTATGTTTTGCGGTGTCAGAAAGGGCTAGCGATATACCACTATTGTCATATTGTATCATGATTGTTTTGACAAAGTGTTGGCGCTTGAGATATCTTATTTTTGCTCGCTAGTTGCTTATGTTATTGTTATGAGTTAATATAATTCCTAAGAGTTATTGTTGACATGGTTAGTCATAATCTGTGCTGAAAACCTGGGTGCTACTCAAGCATATATATGTAAACAAGAACAAAAGAGTTCATAAAAGTTTTTCTTTATCACTTTCAGTTTGTCAACTGAATTGCTTGAGGACAAGCAAAGGTTTAAGCTTGGGGGAGTTGATACGTCTCCAACGTATCTACTTTTCCTCACCCTTTTGCCCTTGTTTTGGACTCTAATTTGCATGATTTGAATGGAACTAACCCGGACTAACGCTGCTTTCAGCAGAACTACCATGGTGTTGTTTTTGTGCAGAAATAAAGTTCTCAGAATGGAATGAAACTTTTTGGAAAATTATTTCAGAATATATGTGAATTATTGGAGCCAAAATCCATCGAAGAGGGGGGCCAGGGTGGCCAGCACCCACCAGGGCGCCAGGCCCCCTGGGCGCGTCCTGGTGGGTTGTGCCCACCTCGTGGCCCCACTTGCCCTAATTCCGCCACTATAAATTCCTATTTTCAGAGAAAAAAACCAGAGAGAAAGTTTCATCGCATTTTACGATACGGAGCCGCCGCCACCTGCCGTTCTTCATCGGGAGGCCAGATCTGGAGCCCGTTTGGGGCTCCGGAGAGGGGAATCTTCGGTCTTCGTCATCACCAACCCTTCTCCATTGCCAATTTCATGATGCTCCCCACCAGGAGTGAGTAATTCCGTCGTAGGCTTGCTGGTCGGTGAGGAGTTGGATGAGATTCATCATGTAATCGAGTTAGTTTTGTTAGGGCTTGATCCCTAGTATCCACCATGTTCTGAGATTGATGTTGCTATGACTTTGCTATGCCTAGTGCTTGTCACTAGGGCCCGAGTGCCATGATTTCAGATCTGAACCATTTATGTTATCATCTCTATATCTATGTTCTTGATCCGATCTTGCCTAGTCATATCCACCTATTACGTGTTATGATCCGTCAACCCCATAGTGACAATATTTGGGATACTTCGCGGTGATGACCGTAGTTTGAGGAGTTCATGTATTCACCATGTGTTAATGCTTTGTTCCAGTTCTCTATTAAAAGGAGGCCTTAATATCCCTTAGTTTCCTTATGGACCCCGCTGCCACGGGAGGGTAGGACAAAAGATGTCATGCAAGTTCTTTTCCATAAGCACGTATGACTATTTACGGAATACATGCCTACGTTACATTGATGAACTAGAGCTAGTTCTGTATCGCCCTAGGTTACGACTGTTACATGACGAATATCATCCAACGAGTTACCGATCCAGTGCCTACGAGCTTTCCACTTATTGTTCTTGCTAAGTTACTATTGCTGCTGCTGCTGTTCCAACTGCTACAAAACTATTGCTACTACTGTTACCGCTACTGTTACTGTCACTACTGCTATCAAACTATCATATTACTGTGCTACTGATCACTCTGCTGCAGATATTTAATCTCCAGGTGTGGTTGAATTGACAACTCAACTGCTAATACTCTCAAGTATTCTTTGGCTCCCCTTGTGTCGAATCTATAAATTTGGGTTGAATACTCTACCCTCGAAAACTGTTGCGATCCCCTATACTTGTGGGTTATCAGATACCGGGGCATCTCCCCCAAGCTTGGCTCAAGCATACCCGTGTACTCAAATCTTCTTTGGTGGTGAAGATGATGAAGGTGATGATGATGAGGTAGCCTTCTTCTTCAGCTTATATTTGAGCATAGAAATTTCCTCCCTTAGATCCTCATTCTCTAACTCGAGCTTTAATATCTTTTTGCATAATGTCGCCTTGCTCTCCTGCAGAAAACGAGATGGAATAAATTGAACCTCAGGTTTGTATCCTTTAGGGAGGCTTGACTTCTTGAATTCCACATGCATGTCTCTAGGCTGAGGTAGTGGGTCATCCTCTTCCTCAGAGCTATCATCCTTTGTTTCCTTCATTTTGGTGTCTTCCTCCTCATCCGCGGTCCATCCATAATGATCCACCTCTCCATAGACCTTAGGTTTGCAATATAGTCAGCAACATAGCTCTCCCCCTCTGAATCTTGAGACGACATATTTTCAGACGTGTCAGGAAAACAACACGAAACAAGAACAGATAATTTTTCTGCGATGCGGTGGTCAAAACAATCGGGGGTATATATAAAGATTTTTTATCTTGGAAGCAAGAATATGGAAGGAAAACGGAGTCCGGAAAGTGTCCGAGGGGGGCACAACCCAACAGGGTGCGCCAGGCAGGGCAGGCGCGCCCTGGTGTATCGTGCTCACCTCGGTTGCTTTCCTGTTTATTTCTTATTTTCCTAATTTTTGTAATATTCCAAAACTAACAGAAAATATTTTTGCGGATTTTTCGAAGTCTGTTTACTGACCGTATCACGTACCTCCTCTTTTTCATGATTCTAGAGTGTTCCGGAAGGTTTCTTTTATGTGTTCCTCCGATGTCATGGTTTGGATAATATTGCTTTCAACATTAATTGGCGTACCTGAGATATAGTGTTTAATTCTTTGTCCATTGACCACCTTCGGGTTAGTACCTTCGTCATTATTAATCTTGATAGCTCCAGAACGATAAATCTCTTCGAGAGTTGTACAAAAGGACATATTCTCCAACTTTGAATTCCCGCTTTTGCATTCTTTTGTCATGCCATCTTTTAACTTTTTCTTTGAAC
Source organism: Elymus sibiricus (assembly GCA_039707655.1). NCBI lineage: Eukaryota > Viridiplantae > Streptophyta > Magnoliopsida > Poales > Poaceae > Elymus > Elymus sibiricus. The sequence goes on along the minus strand of CM077667.1, from coordinate 146,548,084 downwards.
AGTTTGGCATTTTCATAAGCTTGGGTTCTCCATTCATCTAGTGAGCTAATATCAAATAACCTCTTTTCGCCGGCAAGTTTGAAATCATAATTGAGTTATTTAATTGCCCAAAATGCTTTATGTTCTATCTCTAGAGGCAAATGACAAGCTTTTCCATATACCATTTTGTATGGAGACATACCCATAGGATTTTTATAAGCTGTTCTATAGGCGCAAAGTGCATCATCTAGTTTCTTAGACCAATTCTTTCGGGACCTATTGACAGTTTTTTGTAATATTAATTTTATTTCTCTATTGCTAAGTTAAACTTTACCACTAGATTGAGGATGATAGGGTGATGCAATTCTATGGTTAACATCATATTTAGCAAGCATTTTATGGAAAGCACCATGGATAAAGTGTGAACCACTATCAGTCATTAAATATCTAGAGACTCCAAACCTCGGGAAAATAACTTCTTTAAGCATTTTAATGGAGGTGTTATGATCACCACTACTAGTTGGAATAGCTTCTACTCACTTAGTAACATAATCAACAGCAACCAAAATATGAGTATACCCATTAGAGGAAGGAAAAGGTCCCATATAGTCAAAACCCCAAACATCAAATGGTTCAATAACAAGTGAATAATTCATAGGCATTTCCTGACGCTTACCGATATTACCAATTCTTTGACATTCATCACAAGATAAGACAAACTTACGAGCATCCTTGAAGAGAGTAGGCGAATATAAACCAGATTGCAATACCTTGTGAGTAGTTCTATCTCCCGCATGATGTCCTCCATAGGCTTCAGAATGACATTTTCGTAGGATTTGTTCCTGTTCATGCTCAGGTACACAATGTCTAATAATACCATCTACCCCTTCTTTATAAAGATGTGGGTCACCCAAAAGTAATGTCTTAAATCATAGAAGAATTTTTTCTTTTGTTGGTATGTGAAACTAACTCCGCCTATGTTGTCTCAACATAGCCGGTCCCAAGCCCGGGTAAAGGAGGAAGGTTGTGATAGGCTTGGCGAGCCAACGTCAAAACTCAGCCACTCTTATGGAGATGAAACCCAAGAGAGATCTGAAGGATTGGAGCATCACCAAAGAACTAGCCATGGACATGGGTGCGTGGAAGCTTGCTATCCATGAGCCGGAACCATGAGTTGGTCGCGAGATCTTATGGGTTTCACCTCTAGCCTACCCCAACTTGTTTGGGACTAAAGGCTTTGTTGTTGTTGTTGTTGTTGTTGATATGTGAAACTAGGTGGTATATATTTAGCAACAATGTAGTTAGCATAATCAGCATACCAAGGAGTGTTTTGAGAAACATTTATTGTAGCTAACTGTTCATCAGGAAAACTATCATCAATAGGTAGTGGGTCATCAAGAATATTTTCTAACCTAGACAAGTTATCAGCTATGGGTTCTCGGCTCCTTTCCTACAAGTGATATGTAAATCAAATTCTTGAAGCAAGAGAACCCACCTAATGAGTCTAGGTTTAGCATCTTTCTTTTCCATAAGATATTTTATATCACCATGATAACTGTGAACAATAACTTTGGAATCAACAATGTAAGATCTAAATTTATCACAAGAAAACACAACTGCTAAAAATTCTTTTTCAGTAGTAGCATAATTTCTTTGGGCACTGTCTAGAGTTTTGCTAGCATAATGGATAACATTTAATTTCTTATCAACTCTTTGTCCTAGAACAACACCAACAACATAATCACTAGCATCATACATAATTTCAAAAGGCAAGTTCCAATCAGGTGGTTGAACAATAGGTGCAGAAGTTAAGGCTTTCTTGAGTGTTTCAAAGGCTTCTACACAATCATCATAAAAAACAAATGGAATATCCTTTTGTAAAATATTAGTAAGAGGCCTAGAAATTTTATAGAAGTCTTTAATAAACCTCCTACAGAAACCAACATGACCAAGGAAACTCCGAATACCTTTAATATCTTTAGGGCATGGCATTCTCTCAATTGCATCGACTTTAGCCTTATCCACCTCAATACCTCGTTCAGATATTTTATGCCCCAAGACAATACCTTCATTAACCATAAAGTGGCACTTCTCCCAATTCAAGACGAGATTAGTTTGTTCACATCTTTGCAAAACTCGATCAAGGTTGCTTAAGCAATCATCAAAAGAAGTTTCGTAAACGGAAAAATCATCCATGAAAACCTCCACAATCTTTTCAAAAAAATCAAAGAATATAGCAGTCATACATCTTTGAAAGGTAGTAGGTGCATTGCATAAACCAAAAGGCATACATCTATAAGCATAGGTTCCAAAAGGACAAGTAAAGGTGGTTTTCTCTTGATCAGGTTGTGATACAGGTATTTGAGAGAAACCAGAATATCCATCTAGAAAACAAAAGTGTGTGTGCTTAGATAATCTTTCTAGCATTTGTTCAATGAAAGGTAGAGGGTAATGATCTTTTCTAGTATCTTTATTTAATTTTCTAAAGTCAATTACCATTCTATAGCCAGTGACAATTCTCTGTGGGATAAGGTCATTTTTATCATTAGGAACAACAGTAATACCTCCCTTCTTAGGGACACAATGAACGGGACTTACCCATCTACTATCAGCTATGGGATAAATTATACTAACTTCCAGAAGCTTTAATATTTCAGTTCTTACCACTTCTTTCATCTTAGGATTCAATCGTCGTTGGTGATCAACAACGGGTTTAGCATCAGGTTCCATATTGATCTTGTGCTGACATAGAGTGGGACTAATGCCCTTAAGATCATCAAGAGTATATCCAATAGCATCCCGGTGCTTCCTCAGAATTTTTAATAATCTTTCTTCTTCATATTCTGAAAGGTTAGCACTAATAATAACAGGATATATCTTTTTCTCATCAAGATAAGCATACTTCAAAGTGTCAGGCAATTGTTTTAACTCAAACACAGGATCACCTTTAGGTGGAGGAGGACCTCCTAGAGTTTCAATAGGCAAATTGTGTTTTAGGAGAGGTTGTTGTTCAAAGAAAATTTTATCTATTTCATTTCTTTCATGCAAGTGCATATCATTTTCATGATCTAGTAAATATTGTTCTAGTGGATCATTAGGAGGAACGGCAATAGAAGCAAGACCAATTATTTCATCCTTACTAGATAGTTCTTTATTACGGGGTAGTCTACTAAACTTGGAAAAGTTAAATTCATGAGACACATCACCAAAACTAACACCGACAGTTTGTTTTTCACAATCTATCTTAGCATCAACAGTGTTCAAGAAAGGTCTACCAAAGATAATGGGACGAAAGTCATCTTGTGGGGAACCAAGAACTAGAAAATCAGTAGGATATTTTATTTTCCCACACAAGACTTCAACATCTCTAACAATCCCAAGTGGTGTGATGGTGTCTCTTTTAGCAAGTTTAATAGTAACATCAATGTCTTCCATTTCGGTGGGTGCTATATCATTCATAATTTCTTGGTATAAGGTAAAAGGAATAGCACTCACGCTAGCACCCATATCACATAAACCATGGTATCAATGATCTCCTATTTTAACTGAGACAATAGGCATGCCAACTACGGGTCTATGTTTATCTTTTTCATCGGGTTTGACAATTTTAGCAGCTTCATCACAGAAATAAATAACATGCCCATCAATATTTTCTACCAAGAGATGTTTAACCATAGCAAGACTAGGTTCTACTTTAATTTGTTCAGAGGGCTTAGGTGCTTTAATATTACTTTTGCGAACCACAGTTGATACCTTAGCATGTTCCTTTATCCTAACAGGGAAAGGTGGTTTTTCAATATAAGCAGTAGGCACAACTGGATCAACATTGTAAATGATAGTTTCATCTTTAGCTGTGACCGGTTCTTTAATTTCTTTTTTAATAGGGGGATGATATTTAAACCACTTCTCCTTAGGGAGGTCAACATGAGTAGCAAATGATTCACAGAAAGAGGCTACTATCTCAGAGTCAAGTCCATATTTAGTGCTAAACTTGTGAAAAGCATCGGTATTCATAAAAGATTTAACACAATCAAACTTAAGCTTAACACCTGACTCATTACCTTTGATAAGTTCCCAATATTCAGAGTTGCGTTTAATTATTTCTAAGAGATCCCACTTGAATTCAATAGTCTTCTTCATAAAAGAACCAGTACAAGAAGTATCGAGCATGGATTGATCATTATGAGAAAGCCGAGCATAAAAATTATGAATAATAATTTCTCTCGAGAACTCATGATTGGGGCATGAATATAACATTGACTTAAGCCTCCCCCAAGCTAGAGCGATGCTTTCTCTTTCACGAGGCCAAAAATTATATATATAATTCCGATCACGATGAACTAGATGCATAGGATAAAACTTTTGGTGGAATTCTAATTACAATCGATTCCAATTCCATGATCCAATATCATCACATAGCCTATACCATGCCACTACTTTTCCCTTCAAAGATAAAGGGAAAACCTTCTTCTTAACTTCATCTCTGGGTAAACCTGCATGCTTAAATAATCCACAAATTTCATCCACATGTATTAGATGCATATCGGGATGTTCAGTTTCGTCTCCTGCATAAGGATTAGCTAGCAGTTGTTCTACCATACCCGAAGGAATTTCATAACCAATATTTTCAGTAGGTGCAGTAGGTTGAGGGGCAACTAATTGTGGTTCCAGTCGAGGTCAAGATACTAGGAACAAACCCCTCAAAGGATTGTTTTCCATAGTAGCAAGTGACAATAAATTTCAGCACGTAGTATAAATTTTTCCTTACCGATTTTCACTTACCAAGAGCGCTTCAATCCCCGGCAACGACGCCAAAAAAGAGCCTTGATGACCCACAAGTATAGGGGGTCAATCGTAGTCCTCTCGATCAGTAAGAGTGTCGAACCCAATGAGAGGTAGAAGGAAATGACAAGCGGTTTTCAGCAAGGTAATTTCTGCAATCACTGAAATTGTAGGTAACAGGTAGTTTGATAGCAAGATAATTGGTAACGAGCATATGATTAACCCCCCTTATGATTAATCCCCCTCGCAAGCATCTGCAACTACGAGAAAAGTATCAAGATAAAATCTAACCATAGCATTAAACATTTGGATCCAAATCAGCCCCTTACGAAATAGCGCATAAACTAGGGTTTAAGCTTCTGTCACTCTAGCAACCCATCATCTAATAAATACTCCACAATGCATTCCCTTAGGCCCAAATATGGTGAAGTGCCATGTAGTCGACGTTCACATGACACCACTAAGGGAATCCCACCATTCATATCATCAAAATATCGAACACATATCAAATTCACATGATTACTTGCAACATGACTTCTCCCGTGACCTCAAGAACAAAGGTAACTACTCACAAATGATATTCATGCTCAATATCAGAGGGGTATTAAATAGCATAATGGATCTGAACATATAATCTTCCACCAAATAAACCATATAGTAATCAACTACGAGATGTAATCAACACTACTTGTCACCCATAGGTACCAATCTAAGGTTCCGGTACAAAGATTGAACACAAGAGATGAACTAGGGTTTGAGAGGAGATGGTGATGTTGAAGATGTTGATGAAGATTGGCCTCCCAAAGATGAGAGGGTTGTTGGTGATGATGATGGCTTCGATTTCCCCCTCCGGGAGGGAAGTTCCCCCGGTGGAATCGCTCCGCCGGAGGGCAAAATTGCTCCTACCCAAGTTCCGCCTCGAGACGGCGGTGTTCCGTCCTGAAAGTCCCCTCCTGATTTTTTCTAGGTCAAAAGACCTTAATTACCAGAAGATGGGCACCGGAGGTGGGCTGGGCTGACCACAACCCACCAGGGCGCGCCTGGGGGGCCTGGCGCGCACTGGTGTCTTGGGGTCACCAGGTGCCCCCCTCCGGTAGTTATTTGCTCCAGTATTTTTTATATATTCCAAAATAATTCTCCGTAAAGTTTCATCTTATTTGGAGATGTGCAGAATAGGTGTCTCTGATATGCTTTTTCAGATCCAGAATTCCAGCTGCCGGCATTCTCCCTCTTTGTGTAAACCTTGCATATTATGAGAGAAAAGGCATTAGAATTACTCCATAAAGCATTATTATGCATAAAAACATTATAAATAACAGTAGGAAATCATGATGCAAAATGGACGTATCAGGGGCCCGGTGGCAGAGTAGGCAATTGGGAGGTTGCTTCATGCCACGGCTTGCGAGACGGTTTTCCATCCAACTTGGTTGCTCATCACCAACCAGGTGAAAAAAGCTCCTTAGGTGGGGCATCAAGGCCTTGACATAATCTATTCGTTCAGTCCCAAAAAAGTATGCATGATAAGCTAAGCTGGCTAAAAAAAACCGTTCACAGTCAACCTCCAGGTGAAATAGTCATCCTCCTTGTTCAGGGGTGGGGCAAGATGTAGTAGGTGCCATAGTTCCATGAACTTGATGATTGCATCGAAGGGAAGGGTCCTTCTTATCACCAATCCAGATGTCGTTCTTAACTGTTGGAAATATGCCCTAGAGGCAATAATAAATTGGTTATTATTATATTTCCTTGTTCGTGATAATCGTTTATTATCCATGCTATAATTGTACTGATTGGAAACTCAAATACATGTGTGGGTACATAGACAACACTGTGTCCCTAGTATGCCTCTAGTTAACTAGTTCGTTGATCAAAGATGGTCAAGGTTTCCTGGCCATAGACATGAGATGTCATTTGATAACGGGATCACATCATTAGGAGAATGATGTGATGGACAAGACCCAAACTATAAACATAGCATATGATCGTGTCAGTTTATTGCTATAGTTTTCTGCATGTCAAGTATCTGTTCCTATGACCATGAGATCATGCAACTCACTGACACCGGAGGAATACCTTGTGTGTATCAAACGTCACAACGTAACTGGGTGACGATAAAGATGCTCTACAGGTATCTCCGAGGGTGTCTGTTGAGTGGGCATGGATCAAGACTGGGATTTGTTACTCCATGTGACGGAGAGGTATCTCAGGGCCCACTCGGTAATACAACATCACAATAAGCCTTGCAAGCAATGTGACTAAGTGTTAGCCACGGGATCTTGTATTACAGAACGAGTAAAGAGACTTGCCGGTAACGAGATTGAACTAGGTATAGAGATACCAACGATCGAATCTCGGGCAAGTAACATACCAAAGAATAAAGGGAACAGCGTACGGGATTAACTGAATCCTTGACATAGAGGTTCAACCGATAAAGATCTTCGTAGAATATGTAGGAACCAATATGGGCATCCAGGTCCCGCTATTGGTTATTGACCGTAGAGGTGTCTTGGTTATGTCTACATAGTTCTCGAACCCGCAGGGTCTGCACACTTAAGGTTCGGTGACGTTTCGGTATAGTAGAGTTATGTATGGTGGTGACCGAAGGTTGTTCGGAGTCCCGGATGAGATCCTGGACGTCACGAGGAGCTCCGGAATGGTCCGGAGGTAAAGATTGATATATAGGAAGTCCTGTTTTGGTCACCGGAAAAGTTTCGGGTATTTCGGTAGTGTACCGGGAGTGCCGGGAGGGGTACCGGGGACCATCGGGAGGGGTGTCTCGACCCAAAGGACCTCATGGGCTGTGGGAGGAGTCAAACCAGCCCCTAGTGGGCTGGCGTAACCCCCCCACTAAGGCCCATGTGGCTTTGGGTGGAAAAATTCCAAAGGAGGAAAGGTGGAAAGGGTTTCCAAGTGGAGAGGAGGAATCCTACTCCTAATAGGATTGGAGTAGGACTCCTCCACCTCCAATTTCGGCCAAACCTTGAGGGTTTGAGGCTGCCTCCTCCCCTCCCTCCCTCCTATATATACTGGAGGATTTAGAGAAAAGAGCTAACCCTAATTGCCACGTGCTCCCTCTACTTCATCTAGATCGATTTCTCCTCTAGTCTAGTTTCAGTGGTGCTTAGGCGAAGCCCTGCCGGAATTGTTCCACCACCATCGCCGCCGCGCCGTCGCGCCGCCAGAGAACTCTTCTACCTCTCCGCTCCCTCTTGCTGGATCAAGAAGGCGGAGATCGTCATCGAGCTATACGTGTGCTGAACGCGGAGGTGCCGTCCGTTCGGCGCTAGATCGGAAGGACCGTGATCAGGATCGCGAGACGATTCGTGATTTGATTGCGGGATGGATCGTGATGGGATCGCGGGACGGATCGAGATTGGATCGCGAGATGGATCATGATGGGATCACGGGACGCTCGGCGATTTGGATCGCGAAGACGTTCGACTACATCAACCGCGTTTCTTAACGCTTCCCGCTTAGCGATCTACAAGGGTATGTAGATCCACTCTCCCTCTCGTAGATGCTCATCACCATGGATAGATCTTGCGTGTGCGTAGGATTTTTTTTTCTATGCAACGTTCCCCAACAGTGGCATCATGAGCTAGGTCTATGTGTAGATGAGATCTCGAGTAGAACACAAAGGAGTTTGTGGGCGTTGATATTCAGATTGCTTCCTCCCTTGGTCTTTTCTTGATTCGGCGGTATTGTGGGATGAAGCGGCCCGGACCAACATTACTCGTACGCTTACGAGAGACCGGTTCCATCAACTGACATGTAACTTCATTGCATAAAGATGGCTGGCGGGTGTCTGTTTCTCCCACTTTAGTCGGATCGGATTTGACAAAGGCGGTCCTTGAGAAGGTTGAATAGCAATTTTTGTATCACCGTTGTGGTTTTTGCGTAGGTAAGAATTGTTCTTGCTAGATACCCATAGCAGCCACGTAAAACTTGCAACAACAATTAGAGGACGTCTAACTTGTTTTTGCAGGGTATGTTGTGATGTGATATGGCCAATTACATGATGAGATATATGTGATGTATGAGATGATCATGTATTGTATAGAATATCACGACTTGCATGTCGATGAGTACGGCAACCGGCAGGAGCCATAGGGTTGTCTTTAATTATTTTTGCCATTTTTGCTTTACTTTATCGCTATGAGTTAGCAATAGTCGTGGAAGCAACAGTCGGCGCGACAACCTCATGGCGACACATTGATGGAGATCAAGATGATGGAGATCATGGTGTTATGCCGGTGACGATGGAGATCATGCCGGTGCTATGAAGATGGAGATCAAAAGCACAAGTTCATGGCCATATCATGTCACTTATGATTTGCATGTGATGTTAATCCTTTTATGCATCTTATTTTGCTTAGGACGACGGTAGCATTATAAGGTGATCCCTCACTAAAATTTCAAGATAAAATTGTGATCTCCCCGAGTGTGCACCGTTGCGAAAGTTCGTCGTTTTGAGACACCACGTGATGATTGGGTGTGATAGACTCTACGTTCACATACAACGGGTGCAAGCCAATGTTGCACGTGCGGAACACTCGGGTTAAACTTGACGAGCCTAGCATGTACAGACATGGCCTCGGAACACAACAGACTGAAAGGTCGAACATGAGTCATATAGTAGATATGATCAACATGAAGATGTTCACCATTGAAACCACCTCAACTCACGTGATGATCGGACTTGAGTTGGTGGATTTGGATCATGTGTCACTCGAATGACCGGAGGGATGTCAATTTGAGTGGGAGTTTTTAAGCAATATGATTAACTAAACTCATTATCTTGAACATAGTCAAAATGTCTTTGCAAATTATGTTGTAGATTACTAGCTCGCGCTGTAGCTCCCTTGAATTTTTATATGTTCCTAGAGAAATAGAGTTGAAAGATGATGGTAGCAATAATGCGGATTGGGTCCGTGATATGAGGATTGTCCTCATTGCTGCACAGAAGGCTTATGTCCTTAATGCACCGCTCGGTGCGCCACCCCCTCAAGCGTCGTCTGTAGATGTTGTGAACATCTGACAGGCACGTTCTGATGACTACTTGATAGTTCAGTGCGTCATGCATTACGGCTTAGAATTGAGGCTCCAAAACGTTTTGAACGTCACGGAAAATATGAGATGTTCTAAGAGCTGAAATTGGGATCTCAGGCTCGTGCCCATGTTGAGAGGTATGAGACCTCCAACAAGATTCTTTGCCTGCAAGATGAAGGAGAATAGCTCAATCGGTGAGCATGTGCTCAGATTGTCTGGGTGCTACAATTGCTTGAATCGAGTGGGAGTTGATCTTCCAGATAAGATAGTGATTGATATAGTTCTCCAAGTCACTGTCACTAAGCTACTAGAGCCTCGTGATGAACTATAAAATGCCAGGGATAGAAATAATGATCCCTGAGCTATTCGTGATGTTTGACACCGCGAAGGTAGAAATCAAGAAGGAGCATCAAGTGTTGATGGTTAGTGAAACCACTAGTTTCGAGAAGGGCAAGGGCTAGGAGGGAAACTTCATGGATGGCAAGTCAGTTGCTGCTCCAGTGAAGAAACCCAAGGTTGAACCCAAACCCGAGACTAAGTGCTTCTATTATGAGGAGAACAGTCGCTGAAGCGGAACAACCCTAGATACTTGGTAGATAAGAAGGCTGGCAACGTCGATAGAAGTATATTTGATATACGTGTTATTGATGTGTACCTTGCTAGTACTCCTAGTAGCACCTGGGTATTGGATACCGGTTCGGTTGCTAAATGTTAGTAACTCGAAATAAAAGCTATGGAATAAATGGAGGCTAGCTAAGGGTGAGGTGACGATGAGTGTTGGAAGTGTTTCCAAGATTGATGTGATCACCATCGCACGCTCTCTCTACCTTCAGGATTAGTGATGAACCTAAATAAATGTTATTTGGTGTTTGCGTTGAGCATGAACGTGATTAGATCATGTTTATTGCAATACGGTTATTCATTTAAGTTAGAGAATAATAGTTATTCTGTTTACATGAATAATACCTTCAATGGTCATGCACCCAATAAGAATGGTTTATTGAATCTTGATCGTAGTGATACACATGTTCATAATATTGATGCCAAAAGATACAAAGTTAATAATGATAGTGCCACATACTTGTGGCATTGCCGCTAAATGTCATATTGGTGTAAAGCGCATGAAGAAACTCCATGCTGATGGATCTTTTGACTCATACGATTTCGAATCCGTTGAGACATGCAGACCATGCCTCATGGGCAAGATGACTAAGACCCCGTTTTCCGGTTTGATGGAGCGGGCAAGTGACTTATTGGAAATGATACATGTTGATGTGTTCGGTCCAATGAGTGTTGTAGCGTGCGATGGATATCGTTATTTTCCTACCTTCACTGATGATTTGAGTAGATATGGGGATATTTACTTAATGAAACACAAGTCTGAAACGTTTGAAAAGTTCAATCAAATTCAGAGTGAAGTTTGAGATCATCGTGACAAGAAGATAAAATGTCTATGATATGATCGTGGAGGTGAATATCTGAGTAACGAGTTTGGTATACAACTTAAGACAATGTGGAAGTTGTTTCACAACTCACGCCACCTGGAACACCATAGTGTGATGGTGTGTCCGAACGTCGTAGTCGTGCTCTATTGGATATGGTGCGAACTATGATGTCTCTTATCGATTTACCACTATCATTTTAGGGTTATGCATTGGAGACAACCACATTCACTTTAAAAGGGGCACCATCTAAGTCCGTTGAGATGACACCGTATGAATTTTGGTTTGGCAGAAACCTAAGCTGTCATTTCTTAATGTTTGGGGCTGCGACGCTTATGTGAAAAAGGGTTTTCTCCTAATGAGCTCGAACCCCAAGCGGACAAATGCATCTTCATAGAATACCCTAACGTAAAAGTTGGGTAAACCTTCTATCTTAGATCCAAGCACAAAGTGTTTGTTGCTAAAACGGGTCCTTTCTCGAGAAAGAGTTTCTCTCGAAAGAATTGAGTGGGAGGAAGATAGAACTTGATGAGGTTGTTGAACCTTTGTTTCAACCAGAGAGTAGCGCAGCGCAGAAAATTGTTTCTGTGGAGCCTACGTTAGTTGAAGAGGAAGTTAATGATGATGATCATGAAGCTTCGGATGAAGTTACTATCGAACCTCGTAGGTCGACAAGGACGCGTACTGCTCCTGAGTGGTACGGCAACCCTGTCTTAGAGGTCATGTTGTTGGACAACGATGAACCTACGAGCTATGGAGAAGCGATGATGGGCCCGGATTCTGAGAAATGGTTAGAGGCCATGCAATCCGAGATGGGATCCATGTAAGAAAACAAAGTATAGGCTTTGGAAGTATTACCTGAAGGGCGAAAGGCCATTCAGAACAAATGGATCTTTAAAAGGAAGACGGACGCGGACGGTAATGTCACCGTCTATAAAGCTCGACTTGTGGCAAAGGGTTTTTCACAAGTTCAAGGAGTTGACTATGATGAGACTTTCTCACCCGTAGCGATGCTAAAGTCTGTTGGATATATGTTAGCAGTTGCTGCATTTTTCGATTATGAAATCTGGCAGATGGATGTCAAAACATTGTTTCCTTAACAGTATCCGTGAGGAAAGGTTGTATGTGATACAACCGGAAGGTTTTGTCAGTCCTAAGGATGCTAAAATGTATGCAAACTCCATCGATCCTTCTATGGACTGGAGCAAGCATCTCGGAGTTGGAATATACGCTTTGATGAGGTGATCAAAGTTTTTGAGTCTATACAAAGTTTATGAGAAACTTGTATTTACAATAAAGTGAGTGGGAGCACTATAGAATTTCTGATAAGTTTATGTGGATGACATATTGCTGATCGGAAATGATGTAGAATTTCTGGAAAGCATAAAGGGTTGTTTGAAAAGGAGTTTTTCAAAGGAAAACCTGGAATGAAGCTACTTAAATATTGGGCATCAGGATCTATAGAGGTAGATCAAGACGTCTGATAAAACTTTCAATGAGTACATACCTTGACAAGATTTTGAAAGAGTTCAAAATGGATCAGTCAAAGAAAGAGTTCTTGCCTGATTTGTAAGGTGTGGAGTTGAGTGAGACTCAAAGCTCGACCATGGCAGAAGAAAGAGAAAGGACGAAGTTCGTCCCCTATGCCTTATCCATAGGCTCTGTATAGTATGCCATGCTATGTACCGCACCTGTGTGTGCCTTGCCATGAGTCTGTCAAGGGGTACAAGAGTGATCCAGGAGTGTACCACTGGACAACGGTCAAGATTATCCTTAGTAACTAGAGGACTAAGGAAATATTTCTCGATTATGGAGGTGATAAAGAGTTCGTCATAAAGGGTTACGTCGATGCAAGCTTTAACACCAATCCGGATGACTCTGAGTAGCAATCCGGATACGTATAGTGGAGCAGCCATTTGGAATAGCTCCAAGTGGAGTGTGGTAGCAGTGTCTACAATATGACATAGAGATTTGCAAAGTACACACAGATCTGAATGTCGCAGACCCGTTGACTAAAGACCTCTCTCACATGCAAAGCATGATCGAACCCCAGAACTCATTGGGTGTTAGATTCATAACAATGTAAAACACATGGTGATGTGAACTAGATTATTGACTCTAGTGCAAGTGGGATACTGTTGGAAATATGCCCTAGAGGCAATAATAAATTGGTTATTATTATATTTCCTTGTTCGTGATAATCATTTATTATCCATGCTATAATTGTATTGATTGGAAACTCAAATACATGTGTGGGTACATAGACAACACTGTGTCCCTAGTATGCCTCTAGTTAACTAGTTCGTTGATCAAAGATGGTCAAGGTTTCCTGGCCATAGACATGAGATGTCATTTGATAACGGGATCACATCATTAGGAGAATGATGTGATGGACAAGACCCAAACTATAAACATAGCATATGATCGTGTCAGTTTATTGCTATAGTTTTCTGCATGTCAAGTATCTGTTCCTATGACCATGAGATCATGCAACTCACTGACACCGGAGGAATACCTTGTGTGTATCAAACGTCACAACTTAACTGGGTGACTATAAAGATGCTCTACAGGTATCTCCGAGGGTGTCTGTTGAGTGGGCATGGATCAAGACTGGGATTTGTTACTCCGTGTGACGGAGAGGTATCTCAGGGCCCACTCGGTAATACAACATCACAATAAGCCTTGCAAGCAATGTGACTAAGTGTTAGCCACGGGATCTTGTATTACAGAACGAGTAAAGAGACTTGCCGGTAACGAGATTGAACTAGGTATAGAGATACCGACGATCGAATCTCGGGCAAGTAACATACCGAAGAACAAAGGGAACAGCGTACGGGATTAACTGAATCCTTGACATAGAGGTTCAACCGATAAAGATCTTCGTAGAATATGTAGGAACCAATATGGGCATCCAGGTCCCGCTATTGGTTATTGACCGTAGAGGTGTCTTGGTCATGTCTACATAGTTCTCGAACCCGCAGGGTCTGCACACTTAAGGTTCGGTGACGTTTCGGTATAGTAGAGTTATGTATGGTGGTGACCGAAGGTTGTTCGGAGTCCCGGATGAGATCCTGGACGTCACGAGGAGCTCCAGAATGGTCCGGAGGTAAAGATTGATATATAGGAAGTCCTGTTTTGGTTACCGGAAAAGTTTCGGGTATTTCGGTAGTGTACCGGGAGTGCCGGGATGGTACCGGGGACCATCGGGAGGGGTGTCTCGACCCAAAGGACCTCATGGGCTGTGGGAGGAGTCAAACCAGCCCCTAGTGGGCTGGCCTAACCCCCCCACTAAGGCCCATGTGGCTTTGGGTGGAAAAAATTCAAAGGAGGAAAGGTGGAAAGGGTTTCCAAGTGGAGAGGAGGAATCCTACTCCTAATAGGATTGGAGTAGGACTCCTCCACCTCCAATTTCGGCCAAACCTTGAGGGTTTGAGGCTGCCTCCTCCCCTCCATCCCTCCTATATATACTAGAGGATTTAGAGGAAAGAGCTAACCCTAATTGCCACGTGCTCCCTCTACTTCATCTAGATCGGTTTCTCCTCTAGTCTAGTTTCAGCGGTGCTTAGGCGAAGCCCTGCCGGAATTGTTCCACCACCATCGCCGCCGCGCCGTCGCGCCGCCGGAGAACTCTTCTACCTCTCCGCTCCCTCTTGCTGGATCAAGAAGGCGGAGATCGTCATCGAGCTGTACGTGTGCTGAACGCGGAGGTGCCGTCCGTTCGGCGCTAGATCGGAAGGACCGTGATCAGGATCGCGAGACGATTCATGATTTGATCGCGGGACGGATTGTGATGAGATCGCGGGACGGATCGAGATTGGATCGCGAGATGGATCGTGATGGGATCGCGGGACGCTCGGCGATTTGGATCGCGAAGACGTTCGACTACATCAACCGCGTTTCTTAACGCTTCCCGCTTAGCGATCTACAAGGGTATATAGATCCACTCTCCCTCTCGTAGATGCTCATCACCATGGATAGATCTTGCGTGTGCGTAGGATTTTTTTCTTTCTATGCAACGTTCCCCAACATTAACAACATCTGCAACTGATCTCCTCTTGTCGCCTCTGGCTCTCACAAGCAGGAATGGATTGGGTGCAATGTCGTGGGCGCTCTGCCCATCAATCCACTGATGGTGCCAGAAGCTCACCTTATTTCCCTACCAATCGTGTACTTAGTCGCTGCAAGGAATAGTTGAGTTGCAACGTCAGAGATTGTAGGTGGTAACCTAGACCAAGACTTGATCAGCCCAACCTTCGGCGACCAAGACATCGTGTCTAGAGAACATTGTTGAGATAGTCCAGGCGATGAATATGAAGACATCCGAGCCCCAATGGCTTTCAAATTTGTTCCCAAACAACCAAACACTGTCCCCCTTTGCTTCCTCAGAACCCCTCCAGAAGAAACTCCGACAAATCTTCATGGTGGACTTGAACACCCATGACAGAAGGTTGAGGGACAACATGTGGAAGATTGTGATCACGATGCACACTGATTTGATCAAATAAACCTACCAATCATGTATAGCATCAAAGTTATCCATGTAACCCAACACCTTGCAATATGGTCCACAAACGGTTCAATATCAGCCTTAGTGAAAGCCACGGGGGTCAAGGGGAGCCCCATGTAAGTACATGGAAACTAAGTCACTTGGCAAGGGAGTGAGGCTGCCAACGTGTTTTGATCCAATTTGTCACAGTGAACCAGGGAAATCATGCACTCTGAATGTTGGCCACAGGCCTTGAAGCATCACCAAACAACCCTAATATCTCTTTCATGGTAATCAACTCATTGTCCTTTGGCTTGAGAAAAACAGCAACATCATATGCATAGCGGGAGAGGTGATGTCAGACTCCCCATCTGCTCGACCACACATGTTGCCTTAGCCTTGTCCACCATTGCATTCAGAACATCCATGATCAGCCAAAAGAGGAGGGAGAAGAGAGGATCTCCCAGACTCAGGGCCACATGTGCCAAATCCACTATCCCTCCCTTCCAATTGTTAAGACCTGATGAGGACATGACAACCATTTATACACCCCCTATCATCAAAGGAGAAATCATAATAATTTGTGTCAAATTACATTGCCAGGTGAACGCTAACTTAAGTTCATATTGTAATCTTGAACACATGGCTACACTTTCATTTCCTTCGTTGTTAGTTAAACTCAGGTGCAACATCAAAGAAGACCAACACCATTTTTAGTCCGTGCGAAAATAGTGTTTATGAAGAAGAAACAGAGTTGCGAAGAAATAGGTTGTCTCCTGGAGAAACAATGTTTTGGCATTCGTGAAACAATGTTTTGCGCGAGTTTGGATATCCCAACTTGCGAAAGGTTTCCAGAACTCAAATTTGCTGCTGAAGGAAACATTGTTTGACTCCAGTGAACAATGTTTGGCTGTGAACTGCCAACCACCTCAACCGGGAGATTTCCAGAAGCTACCTCATTAAGTCTCAAGGCCGTTTAGTCAAATCAAAACTGGTTCCCTTTCACACCTAAGCTGGTTCCCGAAGCTAGTTGGATTCCACACCTAGCCAGGGGGTTGTCCCCATTATACATAGGCTAGATGTTCCCTTCATTGGGGACTTTTGCCATTTCTATCAAAGACCAAAGACATAGACTCCTCCTGAGATTGGAGAGCTCTTGTTATCCTTATTCTCATGATTCCTTGTGAAGTCGCTCCTAATCTGTGTTCCACGACTAGATCGTGTTGTGTGGGTTAGAGTTCGTGGTTTCCTTGCAAATTGCACCTATCCCGTGCTCCACGACTTGAGCGTGGTTGTGTAGGGTAGTATTGTGGGTTGTGGATCAGCAAATGTTCGGATTGCAGGCTTCGGTGAGCATCCTGCTCGTCGGGCCATAATAATTTTTTTCCATTTTTGGCTGCTTGCAGCTAGTTATCCCCTCTTTTCTTCGATCCTATGCCATGAAGACCGGACCAACCCTTGAACACCCTCTTCTCCGAAGACGCTGTCACATCAGGACCCTAGAGCTCGTAGATGTGAGAAAACAGAATTACCCACAAACCATCTTGGACTAACGACACACTTCTTCATCACTTGTAACAAGAGGGGCCATGGGACCACATCGAAAACTCGTGCGATATATAACTTCAATAAGATCTAGGGGACCTTGTGGCTATGAAAGGTCTTCACATATCAATTACAAGGAGGGAGTTGTCCTGTATGGAACGACCACGTATAAACGCGCTCTGATTCATCGCAATCAAGAGATTCCTCAAGAGATGGATTCTACTTTTGGTGCCGACGCTTCGTACCTTCCAGCTAGATTCAAGCAATTTCACTTTTGGTCATTTTATGCAATCAACCTTTTGATCAGAGGTACAAAAACGCAAAACAAAATATAATAATAAGAATTATTATTATTATTATGATAACAAGAGTTGTATCTATTGATAATTCTCAACTGTAGAGAATTAAGCAATTTTGAAAGTGGAGGTGGTAAGTATGGAGTGTCGAGCCAAAGGGAGCTAAAGATAGGATTCGTATTATCTCAGGTTCTATCTGCCAATGGCACAACCCTACGCACCTAACGTTTGCTTTGCATAGAAACAATAAAGGAAACTACTTTGCAAGTATAAAAGGGATAACTTTGTGAGATAATAAAGAACTTGTAAATAAATGCTAGTTAATTGTAAGGTAAATGCACAATAAAATAGAGGATAGTGAATATGGATTAACCGTGGTAGGTATTGCGAAACTATCCCTAGGCAATTGACTAAGATACTAGACCGATAATCATCATTGTTATTTTATATGTGAGAGAAGTCTATGTAAGATGCAACAAAAATCCATTTACAACATGTACTTATGGTTAAAACCCCAGCAATCATCTAAAACTACTAATAATTCATTAAGGTAAAACAAATATATGAGTCCTCTTTATCTCATATGCATCAACTCCTATATCGAGCCTCAGTAATACCTGCCACTTTGGCCGCTCTATGCATAGTTATCTCAGCATACTACTAACCCTAAAGTGTGATACTCACACGTGCACGCTCATGTGATGGGTACAAGGGCAACAACATATCAACATACAACTCATATCAATCATAATAGACCACCATTCAACCGCAGGACAAAAAGAATACACTCATACATAATAGCGATGTAAGAAATCATTGGATAATAATTAATCACATCAAACACCATGTTTAAGAGGGGATTGCCGAGTTTTATGGATGTATGGACCACTGTAGAGAGGGTGGAGATGGTGATGAAGGTTATGGAAGAGATGGAGATGATGAAGGTGATTATGGTCCCCTGGCGTTACTCCGGCCATGAAAAGATGTGGAGAGAGGACCCCCCACCCCGTGCGAACGCTCCTTCTTCTTCTTCCTTGCCAACCCCTATATGTTGGGAGAGCTTTACCCCTCTGGTGCATGCATGGTGTTCATGCCCCCAAGGGCGAGAGCCTCCTCTGAGATTGGATCTTCCTCCTACAGTGTTTTTCTTGAATTACTCTCCACGTTGAAATCTGAGTCCCATCACCATTTTATTCACCAAGGGAGTTTCATAACTCTGAAGAAATCTGAACTTTTTATGGCCATTCTAAAACTTCCAAAGCACGACTTCGGCAAAAGGACGCTACCAGGGGGTTTCCTGGTTGCTCATGCCGGTGGACCACATGGCAGGGGGTGTGGGCGCGTGGGGAGGCCGCGTGCCACCCTTGCCACCCCTTCCGGCTGGTGGCCTCTTCTAGTATAAAAACAATTGTCATATTTTTTCAATTCTTTATGCCTTTTAAAACATCCTTTCTAAAAAGTAAGAAGCGCCAAACAACAGCTGAGACTTGGCACTAGATTAATATATTACTCCAATAAAATGATATATAATTGCACTAAAAGTACGTACAAATGATGCAAATATAGCATGAACATAGCAAAAATTATAAATACAAGGGAGAGAAATCATCTACCATATTATAGAATTAAATATAAATTTATTGTGAAAAAAAAACATACACTATGTTATTTTGGATTCTTCTTCAAATATCTTACCTCATATACTATGTGGGCATCCATTGTATTACGAATGATACTTTAGCTAGTATTTACATATTAACGCAACCTTTTTCTCACTGTGTGGGCCCCATGTGGAATTGAAATATGTGTCACGGTAGATGCATGTTTTATAGTTGTCATTTTTCATCCATTTTTTTGTGACTTATTCGAACTCGAGACCGCTATATTACATATAAGCTCTTAATGGTTATTTGCATAATAGTTGGAAACTTTCTCTTGCCTCCTTCCACCCTTAGCTCATTCTCCTCCTTTTATGTGCATGTTCGTGGTTCTAAAATACATTTCCTCCTAGCCCATTAGGTGTTCGGAAACAACACATCAACTCCTCAACACGCCGCCATCTACTTCTCATGAGTTGGGATATTTTGTTAATGCTTATTGTGCCTTGTTTTCCTACTCTTCTCATCCTCCATCTATACCCCCCAATTTTTTCCCGACCTATGTCGGATGTTTGAATTCCTCGTAAATTCTCATTTTATGGTGCAATTTTTAATAAATTTGGAAGGGTTGTATTGCCCTTTCTTTGCACCAAACACCTACTTAAGAGATAATTTATCTTTTCAAAAAGGGTTAATCATCAACCTTTGCATCAAGTGAAGCACGCAACCATTTTACTGCAAGGTCTGGATCATCACAAAAGAATAATAAAAGAAGATACATCAAAGGCCAACCAAGAAGCAAAAAATGAATGCATCATAGATCTTGTTGCCATACCGACATCCATATTTTTGAAAAAACCCGAGGTATCATCTCCATGTGGTTGCACCCATGACCTAGATAATCTTGTACCTCCGCACACTACAATGAGCACCACATATGAAGCTAGCCAAAAGAATTACTTGTTACATTCTCTATATGATCGTCGAAATCATATGTTTTT
This sequence comes from Elymus sibiricus, assembly GCA_039707655.1. Lineage (NCBI taxonomy): Eukaryota > Viridiplantae > Streptophyta > Magnoliopsida > Poales > Poaceae > Elymus > Elymus sibiricus. The sequence continues at coordinate 146,527,909 of CM077667.1, read as the reverse complement.
GATATTTCTTGAAGCCACCCTCAATATTAGCCTACAAAAACTGATCTGTGGTGTTAGAGTCCTACAACATTAGTGGTTGTTAAAGAAAATGACTAGCACAATGTGACATGAGAAGTTTGAACTTTCCATATACTAGAAAAAGAGCCAAAGAAAGCACTTGAACCATGCCGGTGTTGTACAAAATTGTTATCATGAAAAGCATGCAATCGAAACAACTTAAATTTAGAAGAAAAAACACTATTACTATTAGTTTCTCAATTATTGACTTTTTTTAGTTTTGTCCATTACAAGAAAAGTTCACTCTTAACTACTAAATTTATAATACTAGATATAGTTATGTCAACGACCTTAGGGTAGTCCCAATGGGTTATATCTCGAAGCATATCATATACATTAAATATGAAATTAGATACAACTCCTTGAATATATTTTATCTTATTGTTGTATTAAAGGACACACTCGGTGCATTATATCTTAAGTGATATCATTTACGTTAAATGCGTATTTAGATATAGCTCCTCTAATGGATTGTCTTGTTGTTGTATTTAATGGAGCTCTCATACAATATGTTTTGTGAGAGAAAAAGTATGAGTCGTCTTGGTTTTAGTGCTAAGAACTATATCTAGATTAAGATATGCTAACTCCCTTTTTTCTTATTAAATAGTGTCACATTAGATGTTTTTCTTACATGTCATGCTTAAAATATAGTACAAGGTGGATCATTGGGGCTGCCCTAAAATAGCTCTTACTTAATATGTTTTCTGAGAGAGGAAATAGGAGTTGTCTTGATTTTGGTGCTAAGATACATATCTATATTAAAATACTCCCTCCGTCCCAAAATAAGTGACTCAAAAATGACTCAACTTTGTACTAAAGTTAGTACAAACTTGAGTCATTTTTGAGTCACTTAATTAGTACAAACTTGAGTCATTTTTGAGTCACTTATTTTGGGACGGAGGGAGTACAATAATAGTTACTTTTCTCATTAAATAAAGTTCCACATTAGATTTTTAATCAGGTATCATGATTATGATATAATCTAAGGTGGAGCAATGACATTACCCTTAATAAAGTGGTATGCCCCGACTAATGTGGCAAAGAATCACACGGGTGAGCCTACCGAGCACAAGAAATCAAGGAGATAAAAAAAGTTATCATAAAACTAAAAATAAAATTCAAAACATGCATTTTAAGAAACAAAGCTCATACAAATATGAATAATTCTTGGAAATATAGTATATGTTAGAGAAATTTTAATTTTCTTCTGATTGTTTTTCTAGAATCTTCATCTGATTGCTTTTATGTCATTCTTAATTGGCTTTCCTATTTATGTATATTCATCCAATATCAGAAATTATGGGTACACTTCCTATTCTTTTGATTTTGTTTGGTTTACTAAGCTGCAACGTGTGCGAAACCATGCCATATATCTTCTATATCTAAATATTTAGTCTCAATAACTCTTTTGGAGCACATGCAACTATGTTATCTTACCATGATTGCCACGTATTAGATCATGCTTTTATTATATCATGGGAAAAATTAGCCTTTCAGACTTTTGAGTTCACTACGATTCTCTTACAAGATGTAGTGCACAGAAATATTTATAATCCATACAGATTGGTCTTTAGTCAGATTCAATGTTCCATTGAAACATGCATACAACCTTTCAAGAACAACTTCAATATGATTATGATTATTCCTCAAAAAAAAAACTTCAATATGATTATGCATAGGGCCAAGCCTAGTCTCAAGGAAGGCATGCTACCAGGGCTGTGTATGAGTTAGCTTTAATAATGCTATTTTAGTTTTCTTTGTAACACTCCATATGTAAATATTCACCATGATTATTAATGAAAATGAGAGAGTAGGAGCCTTCCCTACTGTTTTTGGTCATTTTTTTTACAATTCTGCAAATAACCAGTAAAAGGAACTCTGCGTCCCTTTAATACCGTTTGAATGTTTCAAAAGGTGACCGAACTTCCATGTGCATGGTACGCCTGCCTCCTACTTGATCCCTGAAGTTTGACTAAATGTGACAATCAAGTTCTTATTAAGAATGAAACACCTTGTTCAAAAAAAATAATTAAGAATGAAACACGCTCATGGACTGCCCAACTTGATAGTAAAACAGATGCCTACTAGCTAGACCGCATTCCACCCGACAGGTGAATCCGGTTGGTGCTTAAATTATGTGCCCCAATGAAGCTCAATGATGAAATAAGACACACATGCAACATTAGCCGGCTGATCGATGGTTCGTGGAAAGAATATATTCTGTGCTTGGTCGGAATTCGGCAACGGAGAGAAAGTGAAGAGATCTCACCTAATATTCCCATGCAGAGCAGGCAGATCTCCGTTCTTTTTCCGTAACCGAAGGCGAAGTGGGATATGTTCTCGCGGTACTGCAAAATCGGAGGAAGCATCCGACGATCCGAGTGACCTTTTTCGTGCGCCAAAACAGAACCAAAAAGAAGCAGAAGGAGAAAGGCTTCACCAAAACAGAACCTAGCTTGCTGTCATGAACGCACAAACTAAACATGAAATCTTGAGTATTTAAGGACGAGCTCCTCTGAAGATGAAAGTTCTAGTCGAGGTTCTTCATTGTACATGGGAGCTACAACATTTTTAGGTTCGGACGCCCCAGGTCGCCCCCGCGGGCGATAGGGGCGAACCCTAGCGTGCCGCCACAGCCCCCTCCCCTCCCGGCCCTCACCCCCCGCCGCCGCCGCGAGGCGCCGCCGGGCAAAGCCCGGCCGGCGTAGGTGGCGGCGGGGCGCTCGTTCCTCTCCGCATGGGGCTTGGGCTGGCGCGGGACGGCTGCTCAGGCGGAGGCGTGGGGCTGCCGCGAGGCTCCTCGGCACGGCGGTGGGCGGGCATGACGCTGGCACAGGCGGCGCGGTGGCGGCCTGCTCTCCTCCCTAGGCGCGGCGGCTGCGGAGGGCTCTTCTCGGGCTGGAGCGTGCAGGAGGTGCCCTGTCCAGGTCCGCCGGATCTAGGTCCCGGGGGCTTGGCCGCGGCGCGGGTGGTGGCTAGAGGTCCGGTGGGGGCCTCTGTAGGGTGCTGGGGTGCGGTGGCCTGGGTGCGATGCTACCCTGGCTGTGCGGCGGCGACTGGTGGCTGCGGGCGGATCGGCCCCCGGCCAGATCTGGCCGGCTCTGCGGCTGGGGGGCGATGAGCGGCGCGGGGGTGGGCGGTGACTCGCTTGGGTCGAACCGAGGTTGGCGGCGGGGTGGTCGGCGTGGCACTGGCCCGTGGTGGTGGACGGCGCCTGGTGCGGAGCTACGAGGGGTTGACTTGGTCCGCGTGAGTCTCCTTCGCGTTGTGCTCTTCGTGTTGGCTGCGTGCTCGTGGCGTCGGTCCGAGTTCGGCTAGTCGAGTGCTTCCATGTCGTCGGAAGGATCGGCACTGGTGCCAATGGGTTTAGCGTCATTCGAGTTGCTCGTCGGCGGCCGTCGACAGTCACTAGGTTGCATCCCCACGGTCCACCGGGACCGACAAGGGTGGCGGGCGTGGGTGCCTCCTACTGTGGAGGCGCTAACTCAGACCGGGTGGCTTATGCCGGGCTAGGAATGAAAGGTGGTCCCTTTCACTCCTACTACCGTGGAGGGGGTCGTGATGTGGATGGCCGGTGGTGTCCGGGGTCATGGATGCCGGGGCGGCGGCCTCGGATGGTGGGCCCCATGGTTGGCTTCCCGACAGGCTTCATGGTGGCGGTGGTGACTCTATTTCTTGGTCGTGTGGGCGACAAGGGGTGGAGTAATGGGAGACTCTGGTCTGCTCTGGCAGTGCCCAGATCTGGTGCTGGCCTCGTGGAGATGGTGATCGGGACCCTTCCTGGTGGCGTTGGCGAGTGTCCGAGCGAAAGCTTCGCGCCATATGGCGCCGGCGTCGGCGGCGCCTGTGGGTGTCGCGTGGTTCTTGGAGCCGTCGTCGTGGGTCTCGTTATGCCAGGGCTCCTGGTGAAAACCTATGTCTGTTTGCTTGGACTCGGCAACGGCGACGCTTTGCGTCATCACCTTCTTGGGGCGTTGTCGTGGAGCTCAGGAGTCTTCGGTCGGGTCTTGACGAGTTGTTAGCTTGTTCTAGTTATTGTTGTATCTTTTGATCTGCTTTGTAAGAGAGCCTCCTCACCACAATGTATCGTTTGGCCGTGTACCCTATTATGTTGCTTTATCTATAAAGCGGTGCGAAAGCCTGTTTTGAAAGAAGTATTTCTAGTCGTCCAAACCACCCCAAGAATGTTGAGCACCGTAAAAAATGGTTGGCTGGACGCCGCTATGAGGCTCTGATAGTGTTGTCAACTTGTCATAAACTTGGTCATCTGGTTGATAGGTTGATCGAGGACATAGATGCTGCTAGCATCTACAGATTGAATTAAGGTTCGGAACTCATGAAATATTTGTGAATGCCTCAGCTGGCAAAGGCAGCTGAAATAGGTCCAAGAGAGTACGAGATTGTCTTGCTGTCCAACATGATGCACTAAAATTTCAGTAGATTTGGCTAAATGACGAGGTGGAAAAAAGAAGTTTGTTAATTTTTCAAATTACTGGTATTCCATGCCCCCCTCCCCCCAAACGTCCAAGGACGCGCCCTACAGTGTCCAGCCCGGTTTTATGCTCTTATTTATCTGTTCATCGAGGCATACTCCTCTTTTTTCCCTTATATGTCCCGTCAATTGCATGTGATTGATGAAGACGAAGGAAGAAAAAGAAAAGAAAGAAAAAAGAAATAGAAAAGGCGGGCTCCGTCCTACGTGGTGAACTGTCCGTGCGTGTCCAGACGCCCTCATTGCTCCCTAAATTTGGTCTCAGTATGAGGGTTCGCGGATAGCCGAAGCGTATGAGGATGATATAAGGGGTCCGGTTGAGTCACTTTTTTTCCCTTCTCTCTCCTATCCGATCGTTGACAGCGCGTGTCTGCGGATGTTTGAGGAGGATTTGAGGAGGCCGGTTACAGATGCTCTAATATTACAAAGATAAAAAAAGATCAATGAAATTGTTGCAAAAAACAAACATCAGCATCAGTCATCAACGATGTCAACCCTAGGGTAACAAGAGAGACGCTTTGATAACAAGACCTTTAGGAACGGAACGACGCACGGGCATCGTTGTCGTTAGGACGAACCACTAAGGCAGATCGTGAGTTTTCATCGAAATAGAAGTCCGAACAAACTCCAGGCAATGCCTTCACCACGTGAATGACGTCATTTCCACGTTCAACCAAACAAGGTCGAACGTGGATGTAGAGTTTTCATCATGAGAACTCAAAGCTTGGTACTAAAGGAGCACCATCGAACTGAAGTTGCATGTGTTGCACCACCTGTTGATCTGTCATCACACAACCGCCACACGCAGAGTCTTGACGTGTACATAACCGCGCAACCAGAATCATGCACACACAACACATGAAGTTGAGCAGGGCATAGGGACACCCACCATCGACACTGATCTCGTCATACCGAGACTCCAGAATACCCACACAAAGTCGATTTAGGTCCTTCAGGTGGACTACCTCGGCTATAAGGGTCAAACCCACGCACTGAGAAGTAGTAGTCACAAGATCTACCATTATAGACGTCTTTGCGGGCCATGACACACTCCAACCCCTGCATTGAGTGGGGGACGGCCAATCAATAGAGCGCACCACCAGAAATCTCTGATATGGAGGTTGAAACCCGTAGACATTGCACGCCTAGATGTGGTTAGTAGCTTGGGGTCATGCCGCATGGAAAAAAATAGCTGATGCGCACGCACACCTTGAAGATGGCCCATATTCGACTCGATTGTGCCCACCACACAAATCAACAAATTGTCTCCTTTTGGAGATTAGGGAAAATGTGTTGTCAATGTCGAGAAAAGGGAACCCGAAGATCTACCATAGTCCCAAATATGCCCCCGCTAAAAATCGACTCAAATAAGCCATCGCTGAAAACCTTAGACACATATTGATTCCGCAGCAACACGACCATCATCGATATATCCTGGACCATCAATGTGCATCGTCTAGGGCCACTACAACGCTCCAGCCGCAAAGTCTCCTAAAACACAAGGAGGCGAGCCAACCACTACTTAGGAAGACTTTTCCTACAAGCTACCTCCTATGGCCTGAGGTGAGGAAGGGAGGACGACACCACGGTGAGGAGGCATGGGATAGGGTTTCACCCGACACACGTAGTTCACGGGCCGACTCAAAGATCCTCCTTTTTCTTTTCGTACGTAGGTGGGTGTCTTCCTCATATGAAAATATTCGGTTTTTATATGGGAAGCTTTCCCTCAACCGGCCGACTACAGCGCATCGCTTGCCGCCTCAAACGCGCAGAACACGTCCCATCACCACTCATCATTTTTCCTTCTTAGCTCCATCGCGAACGAGAGCCACTCATTTCCTGTCTTTTTGCACGTTCGTCTTCTACGTCCAGCTTCTCTCTTTGTTTTTCGCCATAAGATGGGCTCTCCATGGAAGGGTGAGGGCCCATCGGCTCGTGGTTGTAGGTGCATCGCTTGCCGCCAGACCAAATCCACAAGCTGCATCTTATCCCCTTCCCCCCTCTCATCCATGTGGATTTTTTCTACTGGCTAATATTCTTCTAAAGGAGCCGGAGCTGTCTTTGCAACAAGGGTCATGTTACAACGAAGGTTTGCAACAAGGGTCCTGTTGCAATGGCGACGAACACACCCGGAGATACTTTTGTAATGAAGGTTTGTAAGAAGGGTCTTGTTGCAATGGTGATGGACACGACATGTGATGCTTTTGCAACAAGGGCCTGTTGCAATGAAGGTTTATAACAAGGGTTCTATTGCAATGACGACACAGTCGCAAACTGGATGTGCTTTTGCAACAAGAGTCATTTTGCAACTAAGATTTGTAACATAGATCATGTTGCAATATGGTGAGCAGAGAAGAGGAACGATCGCACCGTGAGCATCATACTATGACGGTTCGCGACCTAGCCGATCTTTGACAAAAATCAGCTGGCCGACGCTTAACACACCCATTTAATGTGCTGATTCCCTTTTCCATTTACGCGTCGGAATTTTCGTTTGTGTTCGTGCGTGCGTGCATGTGTAGCACTAGCGCGCGGATGCCGCTAAAAGTGCAGAGATATGATCGACGAAATCTTTCTTCGTGTCTGCCGATCGAAGCAGTACTACTACATTCTCTATGCCACTGTCGTCAAAATGCGTCCTTGCTCACTCGAGACGGCCGGCCTCGCTCGCTCGCTCGATCGAGTAGTTCCCTCGACAACTTTTGAGGTGGGTAGTGAAAGCAGCAGTGCGTGCCTAGCTAGCTCTGCTAGGTAAAAACACGCACGCACGCAGGCACGCACGCCTTTGGAGTGAAAACTACTCCAAAAAGTGCTTCCTCTTTTGCCTCCTACGCCGACGCCGAGTAATTTTGTCTCTGGGAGCAAACCACCGTTAATTTAAAACGCAAGCCACTCTTCTCTCTTCCTAGGTTTGCTTCCGTTCCATGCAGGCATCTTTCTCCTTCCCATGCGTGTGTGTTGTCTGCCAATATAATACTACCGCGTGTAAAAAGGGGTAGGAAAGGTTGGAAAAAATAATAATAAGGGATCGGGTACGATGAACAAACCCATTTACACTGCGTAGTCTCTGTGATCATCATGTTCTGTAGTTTTTTGTTGCTGCTCGGCTAAAATGCAAGGATGATAGCCACCGGTGGAGCTACATGTATTCCTGCAGGTGCCATGGCCCCCCCTCCCCCCCCCTCCCCCCCCAACCTTGACAAAATGTCTGAAGATTTTTTTTAAGTGCTTAATTAGGAAAAGTATAGTCTTTGGCCCCCTCAAGATTGCTGTATTTGCCATCCGCCCCTCCAGCATTTCTTCTCTAGCTCCGCCACTGATGATAGCCATCTACCGTAAAACACAAAGCATGATCATCATGGTCTGTAGTTTTTTGCAGTCGATTTACATGCCATCTGATTTGTTCCGTGATTTGCGCTACCCAGTTCTATTTGAGTTTCGCTGTTTGGGCTGGTACGGTTGCAACTAGTGGCCTTCAAATTTCTAAATTTGTTGTACGCACAATGATACTCTTTCCATAGTGATCTAAACTTTCTTAAATTCTTTACAAAGTGAGTACTATCTTAACAGTGCCATGCCATACGTGGTAAACAATCCAAACTATTTCGAAAGGATGATAGCTAAGTTGGCAGAGTGAGAAAGGAAAAAAAAGATTAACCTTCTCTTACCTAAGAGTTGTGTTGGATTATAGATGGGCTTTGGTCCATATAAGACAATAAATTTCTAAGGCCCATTTAGGTGCACGGCAAGTGGTGGGAAGTTTAGTACTATACAACTATAGTAGTAAGAGTGAGACCTTTTTTATAAGGGTTGCTCTACCATATGTCATTGGAAGCTTGAGATGAGGAGTTGTACACGTGCTTTCCTCCTCCTCCGCCGCCGCCCGCCTCGCCTCGCCACGCCTCACCTCGACACGACGCGGGCGCGCCATGGGTTGCGGGAATGAGCCGAGCCGAGACTTATTTTTACCGGTCAAGAATGGTCCATTAATTATGAATTAATTAACGAGTCGCTAACGGAAGTGTCACTGTCCGAGACATTGAACCATGGAATGTTCGCGGACTTGGTCATGGGCCTAAGCCTAGGCTCATATACTCGACGACCTAGATAAGGATGGCTTGTGGAGTGAACCCTAACTAGTTCACTCACTCCCTATTGCACAACCCTAGCCGTCATATACTGTTTTTCTCTCTGTGCTGCTTCCGGCGATCCCATCCCGACGACCGCATGCACGGTTGGTCGGGAGAGCAGGTGCCTCCGAAATCCCGTTGTCCGAGATCCTGCCTGAAAGAACGATAATACGGTTTTTGGGGAGTGTCTCGACGTGACTGCTCCTGATCCATTCCCGTCTTCGTCCTCATCTGCTTCCACTACTTTCCTTGCATCGACACCATGGTCGCCGCCGCCACCGCCAAGAAGAAGGCCACAAACGACGCTGAGGCTACTGTTGTCGTCGTCACGTTGGCCTGGCCAACCGGAGGGTATGATATGGTCATCCCTCCTTTGCTAGCGTATATGCTGTGTTCATAGATGTTTCGTTTTTATGTACTGCACGTGCTAATGTGCTTAGGTATCGGTATGAGTTACATACCATAATTGCCATGCTTATCTTTTACTCGTGGATTAGTCTAATTGGAAAGGTGCTGGTATTTCCAACAATCCAAAAACCTTATTTTAGGCAGTTTTCGGGTCAAGGCTTCGTTGCTACACTGAATCCAAAAGTTTATCGGAACGCATTTTAAGCATTGGAAGACAAGGACCACCTTGTGGCTCACAGCTATAAACGTGTTCTGGGTTGATGCAGTGGATCCCGCATGAACGATTGCTCCTAAACAGGAGAAGGCGTTCAAGGATGCCACCACTGTCTTTGTGGGAGCCGTTCTTACTGTGATCGGAGACAAGTTGGTTGATGCATATCTCCATATGCACGTTGTCAAAAACTTGTGGGACGCGCTCCAAGCTAAGTTCGGCGCAAGCGATGCTGGAAGCGAACTGTATGCTATGGAGTAGTTCCATGATTACAGGATGGTTGATAACCGTCCTGTTCTGGACCAGGTTCATGAGATACAGTGCATCGCTAAGGAGTTGGAGCTCCTGAAGTGTGAGTTATCGGGCAAGTTTGTCGCGGGTTGCATTATTGTAAAACTCCCTCCTGGATGGAGAAACTTTGCTACTTCTGCCAAGCACTTGAGACGTGAATTCTCTATTGAGGATGTCATCGGTCATCTCTAAGTGTTGAGCAGAACTCGAGAGCAAAGGACTCACACGTGAAAGGGGCAGAGGGTTCTTCTAGCGCCAATGTGGTGCAGAAGAATTTCCACAAGTTCAAGGGAAAGAACGCTGTCCAACATAATACTACCTTCAAGAAGAAGGGTAAGAAGAAAGATAAAAAGAGAGATGGCTGCTTTACTTGTGGTTTAGAGGAACATTAAGCAAACAAGTACAAGATGCCAGGACATGACTCCAAGTCTGTCGATGTGACTATGAGCAACAACGACGGGGCATCTGGGTATGGTAATCTATTTACCGTACTTTCAATTTGTCAGTCGACTGATTGGTGTGTGCAAATATTCATGTGTGTGCACATATGTCCTTGTTCTCTTCTGACCAGGTCGCACGAGATTGCTCCATCCTAATGAGGAATGGATCACATGCTTCTGTTCATGGTGATTGGCACGGTAGAAGTTTACTTCGAGAAAGATCTTGTTGAAGAACGTGCAACATGTCAACGCCATCAAGAAGAATCTCGTTCGTTGCTCCCTTCTATGTAAAGAAGGGTTCAAGTTAGTATTCGAGTCCAATAAAGTAGTCGTATCTCGGTATGGACTGTTTCTTGAAAAAGGATACGATTGCAGAGCTTTGTTTCGCCTTTCCCTAGCAAATTTCTGTAATAAAGTCGTGAACCAAATTCATTCTAGCGGGAACGAATCTGAAGTTTTTTTATTCACATCTTTGTCACATTAATTTCGGTTGTATGACGCGGCTAGCTAAGATAGATCTAATCCCAAGTTTTGCCTTACCCAATGCCTCTAAGTGCCATTCGTGTGTGCAAGGAAAGCAACCTCATAAGCCTCACAAGCCTGCGAAGGAGAGACACTTGGCATCACTAGAGCTCATACATTCAGATCTTTGCGAGATAATGGTGTGTTGACTAGTGAAAAGAAATATTTCATGACGTTAATTGACGATTCCACTAGATTCCGCTATGTGTATTTGTTAAATACTAAGGATGAGGCTCTACACTATTTTAAAATCTATAAGTCAGAAGTTGAGAACCAACTTGAAAAGAAAATAAAACGAGTCCGATCTGATCGTGGTGGAGAGTACGTTTCTAATGAGTTCGGTTTATTCTATGCGGAACACGGTATTATTCATGAGAGGAGACCTCCTTATTTACCCCAGTTAAACGGGGTTGCTGAATAATGGAAAAATCATACTCTAACAGATTTGGTTAACGCCACGTTAGATACATCGGGTTTATCCAAGGCATGGTGGAGGGTGGCTGTATTGACATCATGTCATGCCCTGAATAAAGTTCCCACAAAGGATAATGAGACTACTCCCTATGAGCAATGGGAGAAGAAAAGAACTACACTCTTACTTGCGCACTTGGGGCTGTTTGGCGAAAGTCAACATGCTGATAACCAAAAAGCGTAAGTTGGGACCGAAGACTGTTGACTGCATTTTTCTAGGCCATGCCAAGCATAGCATTGGCTGTAGATTTCTAGTTGTGAAATCGGATGTACACGATGTGAAGGTTGGTACGATCATGGAGTCTAAATATGCTACATTCTTTGAGGATATTTTCCCCATGAGAGATATGCAAAGCACTTCTACACTGGATTCTGATGGGACTCATGAACCTGCCATTCCGATGGAATATTACAAGCACACAAGTGATGAAAATTCCACGGAGGATGATGAGGAAGCTCCTATTAGGAGCAAGAGATAGAGGACTGCAAAGTCTTTTGGTGATTATTTCCTCGTGTACCTCGTGGATGACGACACTCCCAATCCATCTCAGAAGCTTATGCATGATTGGGTGCTTACTACTTGAAGGATGCAGTCCGTAGCAAGATGGCTTCCATCTTGGCTAACGGGACATGGGAAATCACTGATCGTCCTTATGGTTGCCAACCATTGGGATGTAAGTGGGTGTTCAAAAAGAAGCTTAGGCCCGATGTTACTATTGAGAAGTACAAGGCTATGCTTGTGGCCAAGGGTTATACCCAAAAAGAAGAAGAAGATTTCTTCGATACTTATTCACCCATGGCTAGACTAACAACCTTTCGAGTGTTACTTTCGTTGGCCGCCTTACATAGTCTTCTTGTTCATCAAATGGATGTTAAGACGACTTTCCTTAACGAAGAGCTAGACGAGAAAATTTACATGCAACAGCCAGATGGCTTTGTAGTAAATGGTCAGGAAAGAAAGTTGTGAAGCTATTGAAATATTTGTATTTCCTGAAACAAGCGCCTAAGGAATGGCATGAGAAGTTCAATACAATTTTGACATCTGATGGCTTTGTTGTTAACGAAGCTAACAAATATGTATACTATCGCTATGGTGGGAGCGAAGGAGTTATACTATGTCTGTATGTCAATGACCTAATGATATTTGAGACCCACCTCAAAGTCATTGAGGAGGTCAAAACTTTTCTATCTCATAACTTTGAGATGAAAGATCTAGGGGTGGCAGATGTCATCTTGAACATCAAGTTGCTGAGAAATACTAAGGATGGAATTACGCTTTTGCAATCCCACTATGCTGAGAAGATTTTTGAGTCGTATTCGGACTACAAACCTTCTGCAACACCATATGATCCTAGCGTGCGGATTCGAAAGTTCGAAGGCACGAGTAGATCAATTGATATACTCTCAAGTGATTGGTTCACTCATGTACCTAGCTTGTGCTACTCAGCCTGACATCTCAGTTGCTGTGTGCAAACTGAGCCAGTTTGTTTCCAATCTGGGATTTGTGCACTGACACGCTGTTGAGCGAGTCATGCGTTATTTGCCATGAACCGTGAACTATGGAATACACTATTCTAGGTACCCAATGTACTTGAGGGGTATAGTGAGTCAATTGGATATCTGATACTAATGAGATGAAAGACACAAGTGGATATGTGTGTACACTTGGTGGTTGTGTTGTTTCTTGGAAGTCTTGCAAGCAAATGATCTTAAAGAGATCGACTATGGAAGCAGAACTCACAGCATTAGACACATCATCCGTCAAAGCAGAATGGCTTCGAGAGCTTTCGATGCATTTGCCAGTGGTTCATAAGACAGTCTCGGCTATCCTTATGAACTGTGACAATCAGATAGTGATTGCCAAGGCAAAGAGTTTCAAACGACAACATGCAATCCTCAAAGCATATAATAAGAAGATTGAAATATGTCAGGCATTCAAGAAACTCCGGAGTAATAGGGTTGGATTATATCCAAACGGCTAAGAATCTGGCAGACCCCTTTACGAAAGGGCTATCACGGATTGTGATCGAAAATGCCTCGAGGGAGATGGGCATGAGACCCATGTGAGTTACCATGGGGTAACCCAACCTATTGGATCGGAGATCCCGTGAATTAGGACCTAGGAAAACAATCCAGCAGTCAATCAAGGAGATTATCCTTACTAATCCACTCCGTTGGAGATGCAATACTCTCGTAATCTCTAGGTAGGCTAACTTTTGTCTTAATTTGTTCTAAGTGAGCTCAACTGCTGGTCACAGTCTATGAGATTGGTCAATCTCTAGGAATATCATGAGAAGGTAAGGAGTATGACTAATAAGGTCCACCTATGGAGTTTAGCCTTCGGCAGCCACGTATCAGCTGACAATAGGCGAAACTTCTACACGCTAAACTGACAATTCAAGGCATAGTCCATTATTCATTTGTGAATAAGTCTAATCCTATTCTGTTGGATTTCGGGCTCCGCAAAACCCTAAGAAGTTTGAACCCAGGGGCGTGTACGAAGATTCCCCAACAGCTTCGCCCCCTCCAAGCTCACAACACGATAACCCCGCACGATGGTGAGGAAGAAGATGTCACACAAGAGTTTACCCAGGTTCGGGCCGCTGCGAAGCGTAAAACCCTACTCCTGCCTTTGGTGGATTGCCTCACGAGGAGGTTTGTGGATGAACTAGTACAGTGGTGAGTTGCCTCGCGGTGTGTTTGCGGGTGGTGTCCTTAATGCCTTCTACAGAGCAGCCTAGCCTCTATTTATAGCGGCCCGGGTCCTCTTCCCTTATCACAAAGGTGGGAAGGAATCCTACAACGGCCAAATTCAAAGGGGGATAGAAGGTACACCCTATCCTGACAAAAGGTGGTCTTCGCCTGCAAAGTAGTCGACGGTGATGCAGAGGTGGGCTCGGTTATGACGTCCATCCTGCGGGTCTTGGGGTCTTGGTCTTGTTGCACCGAAGCAAAAACCTTTGGGGGGCGCTTTGGGAATTCGCGTGCGCCCCTGCCTCCTTTGCACCAAAGGGGAAACTGCCCCCTCTGGCGCGCTGGCGCCCGCCTGGCCTGGCTGGCGTCACCCTTGTCCTCCTGAGGTCGTGTGTTGCATAGACGTCTCCGCCGCTCGGGAGGAGGCCTGGGGAGGCTTACCTCCCCGCGGGTCTTGGCGCTGTTTCCCCCGCGAGCTCGGGGCCTCGCGAGGGCCTTGTGTTGAGTGAGGCCGCGCCGGTCCGTACTTGGTCGTCGAGGTGGGCCACGCCTTGGGCCGCATGCAGGCAAGTCTGGGTAGCCCCGTTCCCAGGACGCCGACAGTAGCCCCCGGGCCCGAGGCGCGCTCGGGTTAGCTTCTGGGTGAAGCCACGGAGGATGGCCCGAAGCGCCGTGTGCCCCAACGCCTGCGGGCCCATCTTGACGCATGGCGCATGTTGAGACGCGGGCGTCTCGACTCCCCGAAGACGTCGGGAACCGCCCTGAGCTGAGCTGATGCGAGGCCTGCGTGCCTCCCCGGCCATCATTGCCTTCCTTGAATGCGGCTGTCTCTTCGCGTCCTCCCCCCCCTCGGGCCACGCGGATGTGACCCGACGGGAGCAGAGGAAACGACGTGAGGCAGGGTAGCATGCCGATCGAGTCTGGCACGCGTCGCCCGAAGAGTGCATGGCGACTCCACTCCCCACGACGCCCCATGGGCAGCGGTTGCGCCTATAAACCCGCCCCGCCCGGGGGGTCTTGCCATCTTGACGCGTCCTCCCACTTTTCTTCCTTCCAAGTTATCTTCCCTGTCCTCCTCCTTTCCTTTGCTCCTCCATGGCGTCCGGTGGAAGTGCAGCAGGTGCGGGGAAGCGCTCGGGGTCCCCGGCTCCACCGGCGGCCCCCGGAGGCAGCGGCGGGGGACCCTCTAGGCCAGCCCAAGCTTGCCGGCGCTGGGCCATCATTGATGAGTAAGTGTCTTGTCCCCCGCCTCCTTCTCTTACAATCGCATCTGCCGCGCCGGTCTTGATCGCCCCCTCTCCCAGGGCGCCCGCGCCCAAGAGGCGCAGGCTCGACGAGCTCCAGGAGGAGGCGGACGCGCTGAGGGTCCAGCTGGCGGACGCTGAGGCTGCCCTCCAGGCCGTGCTCAGGGGTGAGGCAGAGGCCCAGGCGGAGCTGGCGTCGCTCCAGACCCAGATCAAAGGGGCTGTCGACGCCGTGCAGGCCGCCCAGGACGAGGCGGCCCACGCGAAGATGCTGCAGGCGCAGCGCGCCAAGCAGTATCTGGACATCGCCCACCGCGCGGTCGGTGCGGTGAGCCGGTTCGTCGGGGAGGCACCTGCGCTGCCGTGCGCGCACGGCGACGGGGGCTACCTCAACTTCTTCGACAAGGTGGTGGAGGCGCTGGAAACTGGCGTCTCCCGGGTTGACGAGGACAATGTGTCCAGCGCGCGCGACCTCCTGGACCTCGCGCTGACACATGTCTTCTCCAACCTTCGCCGCCTCGTCCCGGAGCTCGATCTCTTCCGCGTCATGGAGCCGGTGCCCGAGGAGCTCCAGAGGCCACTTAGGGACGAGGTGCGCCCACACGTGGAGTCCTTGGTGGAGCGGTTCGTCCAAGAGCCTCTCTCCGACGAGGGTGACGACTCCGGCGCCGTGGCGGGCGACGGCCCGGACGGCGACAGCGGCTCCTCCGCCTAGGCCTCTCCTGTTTTCTCTTCCAGTTCCTGTCATGTCAAGCAACACCTGGCCCCTGGGGGCGTTAACTTTTGTGTTTTTACCTTCGTCTTCCTCCTCCTTCTTTAAGCCGTCGATTGTTTGTTTTGCGTGGCACGACCCCACGTCTCCCGCGGGGCCTCGTGTTATTGCCGATGCGCCCCGGCGCCCCTCGAGAGGTCCGCGAGGGTATCGCGCTGAGACCAGCAACGACATCCGGTCGGGCCCACGCGGGGCGGGCCCTCCTGAGGGGGAACGTGCCGCCCCCAAGGTCAGACTCTTAGCCACGTCGCCTAGAGTGGCCGGACTCCTTCCCTCGCGCTGCCCTTCCTTGCTCCTGGAACCACAAGAATCCTGTTTAGAAGGTTCTGCCCTTATTCGGCGGGTGTACTTAGCTCATCGGGTCGTGGCGAGCTCGAGCATCGTGAGGCGTAGGCGGAGCGTCTAGGGAGGTCGAGGATCCCATCAGGGAGGACTTCTTCCTTGCTTGCGGGGTGGTCCGGGAGCCCTTTCGGCACTCTGCGTCGACGGGGCCCGATCCCGAGCAGACCTCGACCACCGTTGGGGCGTCCGGATCACCAGGACGAGACCAAAGGGGCGAGGCCTCAGCCACAATTGGGGCGTCCGGATCACCAGGACGAGACCAAGGGGCACAGAGCTACACGATCGGTGAGGTTCCCGAGGCGCATTACCTGGGAACCCCCCCTTGACGCTCAAGCGGCGCTCTGCGTCTGCGGAGCCCAATCCCGCGCATACCTCGACCGCCGTTGGGGCGTCCGGATCACCAGGACGAGACCAAGGGGCGAGGGGCTACGTGACTAGTGTGGCTCCTGAGGCGCGTTGCTCAGGAGTCCCCCTTGACGCTCAAGCGGTTCCCATACCTTTCCGCCGGTTGCTACTCCGGGAGGTGTCTGAGCCTCCCGAGGTTTTGTGATGTCGCGCTGGGCGGCGGCCGGAGCCCCCGAGCGGGAATCGACCGCTAAAAGATGCGTGCTTTCGAGGCAACAGGTCCTTGCCGGCCTGCTCTGAAGGGCCACGAGGGGAGGCCAAGGTGCATGGGCCTCGGCAAGGTGCCAATCCAAAAGAAAAGAGACTTCAAGGCCAGAAAGAGGAATCGTGAAGAGTGAAAAGTTCCCGCCTCTTTTAAAATAGAGTTACAAAATCTTCAACTTCATTTCAAAAAGTGGCAATACGAACACAAAAAGAAGCAAGCAACAGCCGCGTCCAGCACCTAGGCTAGTCTTCGCCTTCGTCTTCCCCCAGCGCGGAGCGTAGGGCATCCACGTTGCATGGGCATAGCCATTGGAGGGCAGTGTTGTCCGCCAGCGCGGAGCATGGGGCTTCCACTTGGGCATGGGATGGAACCCCTCCGCGTCCTCGGGGGGCTCCGGGCGTATACATCCCACTCATTATTACGTGAGAGTGTCACGGCCGGAGATAGCTGGGCAAGCCCCCAGGCGCACGGCCCAGGTGCTCCCAACTTGCTTTAGAGCCACCCCACACATTTCTGCAAGGTTGCACGCCTCTATAGCCCAAACCTGAGTGCATTGCTCCATGCGTAGCCATGGGATTGTGCTCCCGCGTCCCAAACATGAGTGCAACGCACCCAGCGCTGCCATAGAGGTGTTGTGTCGGTGAAGCTGCCTCGTGAAGCGCCGGGGCACCGGTCGGGCCGCGGCTTGAGGACCTCGCGAGGCCCTGCCTCCCGAGGGCCGCCCCGGCGCTCCCGTTGCCGCGGGTGGCCCGCGTTGCTTGTACCCTGCCGATCCCCCAGGCGGTCGCTCCTGAGGCCCTGGGCTTGGCTGCACGCTGCTTGCTCACGGGGGCGGCGACTGCGTCGCGCCCCCGCGCATCCCGGGACGCCCCCCTGCTTGCATCAGCCTGGCCTGGTACCCCCTCTGTGGGAGCCCCCAAGCCCGGCTTGGGGAGGGCGTCCGGGACATCTCCCTACTCCGGGAGGGTGTTAGCACCTGCGGGGGGCGTCTGATCCTCCGCGCCCTCCGCAGGAATCACGTAGCTCAGAATGTAAGCCTCTGTGTAGAGGCCTTGGATCCCTCCTGAGCCATCCCTGCGCACATCAAGGGCAGCCTCCCCGGGTGGCGATATGACGCCTCCTGGGACGCGCGGCCCACAGACCCTCCTGCGGCGGGCCTCCACCCGAAGTTGCTTACCTCTGTCGCCGCCATGGTGTAGGCCGCGCGTGTATTGACGTGGGTTGCCTCCCTGGTTGTCCACTGCGCCTCCATTACGGTTATCTGCCTGACCAGAAGCCTGAGCCGCCTGCTCCATGCGCCGGTTGGCGCGCTCCCGCTGGGATGACCCGGGCTGTTGATGCTCCGTCTGGGTATGTGCGTGCGCGCCGGGGTGCGCGCGGAGCGCCCCGTCACCTTCTTCAAAGGCGCCACCGACGTGGCCGGGCGGCGCCCCGAAGCCTGTCACCAGGATCCAGAGGAGAAGAAGTACGGCGTGCGGTGGGCCCTGCTCGGGCTCGCCCGGGAGCGAAGCGGGCGCGCCGCCCGCAGGCAAGGCAGCGGGCACGGCGAACGAGTCCCCAGTGCCCCGTGCCGGTGGTCGCGAAGAGGGGCGATGGATCCAGGCCCTCCTTGCGACGTTAACCAACTCGGCGATGTGGTCGGCCCAGGCGTCGAAGCCCCCATTCGTCGGGCGGTGGCGAAGCATCTCACTCGCCATCAGAAGTGCATCATGTGCGTTGAGGTCTCCCACGTGGGTGCAGTGCGATGTTGGTCCCATGGGCGCTGTTCGCCCGCCCTGCGCCTGGTCGGCACGAGCTGCGACGGTGGTGGAAACGATGCTGGTGGCCTGGTAACGGCCACCCTGCGTCGCGCTGCTGAGGCGCGGGTCTTGGACGGCAGTGGCGAGGTTGGTGAAGGCAGACCCGCCGAGGCCGAGAAGAACTTGTCGGGCGTCGGCCATCACGCAACGGGGCGAAGAGGAAGTGAAGCTTACTGAAGACTCCGACATGCCCCCTACCTGGCGCGCCAAATGTCGGATTTCGGGCTCCGCAAAACCCTAAGAAGTTCGAACCCAGGGGCGTGTACGAAGATTCCCCAACAGCTTCGCCCCCTCCAAGCTCACAACACGATAACCCCGCACGATGGCGAGGAAGAAGATGGCACACAAGAGTTTACCCAAGTTCGGGCCGCTGCGAAGCGTAAAACCCTACTCCTGCCTTTGGTGGATTGCCTCGCGAGGAGGTTTGTGGATGAACTAGTACAGTGGTGAGTTGCCTCGCGGTGTGTTTGCGGGTGGTGTCCTTGATGCCTTCTGCAGAGCAGCCTAGCCTCTATTTATAGCGGCCGGGTCCTCTTCCCTTATCACAAAGGCGGGAAGGAATCCTACAACGGCCAAATTCAAAGGGGGACATAAGGTACACCCTATCTTGACGAAAGGTGGTCTTTGCCTGCAAAGTAGTCGACGGTGATGCAGAGGTGGGCTCGGTGATGACGTCCGTCCTACGGGTCTTGGGGTCTTGGTCTTGTTGCACCGAAGTGGAAACCTTTGGGGGGCGCTTTGGGAACTCGCGTGCGCCCCTGCCTCCTTTGCACCAAAGGGGAAACTGCCCCGTCTGGCGCGCTGGCGCCCGCCTGGTCTGGCTGGCGTCACCCTTGGCCTCCCGAGGTCGTGCGTTGCATAGAAGTCTCCGCCGCTCGGGAGGAGGCCTGGGGAGGCCTACCTCCCCGCGGGTCTTGGCGCTGTTTCCCCCGCGATCTCGGGGCCTCGCGAGGGCCTTGTGTTGAGTGAGGCCACGCCGGGCCGTACTTGGTCATCGAGGTGGGCCACGCCTTGGGCCGCAGGCAGGCAAGTCTGGGTACCCCCGTTCCCAGGACGTCGACATATTCCTCTAGGTGGAAGTGCAACTTAACAATCTCCACTGAAAATTCTTGTATATCAAACACTATTTGAAACAGTTGACAAACTTCTGTGCCTCAAGATCTGGTGGGGGGTTGTTGAATTATAGATGGGCTTTTGCCCATATAAGACAACAATCCCTGGTTAATCTCTAAGGCCCATTTAGGTGCACAACAAGTAGTGGGAAGTTTAGTACCATACTGCTATAGTAGTAAGAGTGAGACCCTTTATAAGTACTACTCTACCACATGCCATTGGGAGCTTGGGATGAGGAGCTGTACACGCGCGCTCCTCCTCCGCCGCCGCCCGCCTCGCCTCATCACGACGCACGCGCACCGCCGGTTGCGGGAATGAGCCGAGCCTTGCCTTATTTTTGCTGGTCAAGAATGGTTAATTAATTGTGGATTAATTAACAAGTCTCTAACGGAAGTGCCACTGTCTGAGACATTGGACCGTGGGCTGTTCGTGGACTTGCGCTGGCCTATGAGTGAACCCTAACTACTTCACTCACTCCCTATTACACAACCATAGTTGTCATCCACTATTTTTCTCACTGTGCTGCTTCCAGCGATCCCATCCCGACGACCGTGTGCACGGTTGGTCCGGAGAGCAGGTGCCTCCAGAACCCTATCGTTCGAGATCCTGCCCGGGAGAATGACAATAAGGTTTTTGGGGACCGTATCGACGCGATTGCTCCCGATCGATCCCCATCTTCGTCCTCCTCTGCTTCCACTACTTCCCCTGCATCTACACCATGGTCGTCCTCGCCGCCACCAAAAAGAAGGCCACGGACGACGCCGAGGTTGTTGCAGCCGCCGCCGCATTAGCCTGGCCAACCGGAGGGTATGATCTCTTTATCCCTCGTTTATTCATTCCTTTGCAAGCCGTACATGATATGCTCATAGATATTTCATTTCTATGTTGCGTTCTAACGTGCTTAGGTATCGGTATGAGTTTCATACCGTAATTGACATGCTTATCTTTTAATTGTGGATTAGTCTAATAAAAAAGGTGGTGGTATTTCCAACAAGTTGATCTCTTAGTAAGAAAGATAAGAATTCTCTTTATTGTACAAGATGTGGTTATGTGTTTCTAGTTTAATTTTAATCATCCCGTAATATTAGGCGCATGCAAACATTGGTTGTTAAAGGTAACACATTCTTCTTCTAGAATATGCATGAACATATGTATCTTATATTGATAGAAGAAGAGGGTAAAGGAATCAGTCCACACGTTCACATGTCAGGTTGACGGCAGGGGTTATGAAGGCAATCTAAGAAGAGGAGAGTAAAGGTAACACTAAAATATAATTCAATTTATAACATTTTTTTCTTATCTAAATGTCATGCATTGCATGAGAAAATACTATCTTATCAATCACTATACATGCCCTAATGTCTTCTATCAACTTTCTTAGACTACAAAGTTAATTTTGATTTGTATATGTCGGATTCAGAGCTCCGCAAACTCAAAGAGGTTCGAACTCTGGGGCGTGTGCGAAGATCCTTCCCAGCTCAAGCCTCGTCATCGTGCAAGAGGATGAACTCAGCGATTTACCCAGGTTCGGGCCACCTTGCGTGTAAAACCCTACTCCTGCTTTTGGTGGATTGGCCTCACGAGGAGGTTTGTGGATGAACAAGTACAATGGTTGAGCGACCTCGCAAGGGCTCTTGGTTTTGGGTGGATCCGATCCTCTTCTACGGTGGTGGCTAGTCCCTATTTATAGCGTGCCTTGGTCCTCTTCCCTTATCGCACTGGCGGGAAGGGATCCCACAACGACCAAATTTGAAAGGGGACAGGAGGCACATATTATCCTGACTAAAGGTGGTCTTCGCCTACAAAGCTCCTGGCGTGACGCAGAGGTGGGCTCGGCGATGACATCCGCCCTACCGAGCCCGTGGTCTTGGTATCGTTGCACCGGAGTGGAAACCTTTGGGGGGCTTCCTTGGGAACCCGCATCTGTCCTTGCTTCCTTAGCACAAAAGAGGAAACTGTCTGTGCTGCGCCCGCTGGTGCGCGCCTGCCTTGGTCGTCATGTCTCACGTCATTGTAGCCTCTTGAGGCTGGGTACCTGCATAGGAATCTCCGCTCCTTGGGAGGCAGCCTGGGGAGGCCGCTCCCTTGGAGGTCTTGGCGTCGCCCTCCTCGTGAGGCGGGGGCCCTCACGAGGGTCTTGTCTTGAGGGGTTTGTCGACAGGCCGTACAGGGCCATCGGGGTGGGCCATGCGCTGGGCCACAGGCAGGCAGGTCTGGGTACCCCCGAACTTAGAACGCCGACAGTAGCCCCCGGGCCCAAGGTGCGCTCGGGGTGGCTTCGAGGCGAAGCCAAGGAAGGACGGCCGAAGCGCCGCGGGCCTCAACCGCCTGCGGGCCAGGCCCGTCGCGTGGCATACGACAGTACGTGGATGTCCCCACTTTCCCACACCGCCTCGGTAATCGCCCGTGCTGACAAAAACCTGGCGCACGCAGCGGGGCCGTCATTGCTCTACCCCCTCGCGCCTGCCTTCTGCCCCCACTTCCTCCGCAAGCTCGCGCCTTTCCCGCCGGATCTCGCGTTTGCTCCAATCTGTGCCTCAGCCATGGCCCCCAAGAAGAAGAGGGGAAGGACCTTGACGTCGCCGGAGCCCCAGCTTGGGCCGGAGCCCGCGCTGGGCCGGTCCTCCGTGGTTAACCTCGAGGGGCTGGACAAGGTCCGGCGAGCTGCCGCCGCCGATACCAACGAGTGGGGGGCAACGAAGATCTGGCTCGCCTCCCGGCTGCTGGTGGATCTGGAAGCCGCCGACATTCCCCTTCGTCTCCATGCCATCTTCTCCGGCTTGCTGCCGCTATTTTCGGACTTCTTCAATGTCGTGCTCACACATTACTAGGTCCATGCGCTACACCTCGACCCTGGTTCCATCGTCCTCCTCTATGCCTTCGCGTTCCTGTGCGAGGCCTTCGTGGGCATCTCCCCGTCCGTGGCCCTGCTTCGCCACTTCTTCTCCCTCCAGATGGTCGACGGCGGGCAGTGCTCGGGGTGTGCGTCGCTCTGAGCGGCGGACGCGTCGGCGGGGGAGGCCCTTGACGCCGAGCTTCATCCGGACACGAGGGGCTTCCGGAGGCAATGGATGTACGTCGACGCCGGCGCGTACAACTCCCTGCTCCAAGCTCCGGAAGCCCTTGCGGTGCCAAGCCCCAGATGGGGGCATGTGAGGCTTGTTGACCCGTGGCTCGCACGGGTTGCTGCCAGGTTGACCGTCTTGAAGGAGGCGGGTGTGATGATGGCGATGGTGGTGAGGGAGTTCGTCCGTCGGCAAATCGCTCCCCTCCAGCGCCACTCTCGTCCCATGTGGGCCTTTGCCGGTCCCGACGACGCCATGAGGCTTCAGGTGCCTTCCCTTCCTTCCAGCTCACTGCACGAGGTGCTCCGCCTCCTGACCGGCGGGGAACCCACCGAACTCTCTTCTGGAGGGCTCCCCTTGTACAATCACCCAAATAGGAGGGCCTTCGTCCAGAGGATGCCATGCTTCGACAAGTGGGGGCTACTTCCCGAGGTCCAGGCGGGCAATCGCGACGCCCTCCCCGTGACGACCCCAGCCTCCGGAGGCCCTGAGGTCAGCGCTCCTTGCGCGACGGAGGGGCGCTCTGGGCTGCTCGCCCCTGAAGCGTCCGCATCCACCCTTCCGAGTGGCGCAGGGGATGCCCCGCCCGGAGGTGCGACCGCCGCTCCTGCCGCGGAGTGCTTTGCGCCAGACGCCGGCGGGCCGTCTCCTGGCTCCTGCGTGCACCGGGGGAAGAGGAAGTCCAGGGGCCGCAATGTCCCGCCCCCGGGTACCTTGAGGAAGAGGAAGTTGATCGCCCTGGATGAGTAAGCGCCCGACTTCCCTCGATTTCCGCATGATGCGCACTTCTAAGTCTTTGCTCCTCAGGTCTCCTCTTGACGAAGGGAAGGGCGCAACTCCTCCACCGCCTCCCGTGGATGCTGGATCTGTGGTGGTCCCGTGTTCCGACAGCCCCGCGACCCCGCATGGGCGGGGGGGGGGGGGGGTACCCGCGGGGCCCAATCCTCCCCTGGGGGGCCTCGGGCCTGAGTTCCCGGCGTTCCCCCTTGGGCGCGGTCTCCAGCTCGCAGGGGCGGGGCTGGGGCTTCCGCTGACGATTCTTCCTTGTAGCTGGGCGCCCGAGGCGTCGGCGCCTTCTTCGAGCATAGGGGCGAGTCCCCATGAGGCCCTGCCCCGGGCCGGGGGGCCGAACAGTGGGCCCTCGGCCTCCGGATCTTCATGGGAGACGGGTGGCCCTTCACATGCCTTCCCTGCCGACCAGGGGGCAGAGGAAATCCCCGATCGAGCGCTGGAGCTCGCTCGCGGTCGCAACACTGCCCAGCGCGGCCTCCTTCAAGTCGTGAAGAGCGTGCTAGGCCGTCTTGGGGCCGAGCTTGACAATGTTGACGCATGCCTTGAGGCGGAACGCTCGCTCCTGTCACGCGAATGGCGCCGACTCGGGACCGCCATCAACCTTGGTCGTCTGCAACGCGAGCATGCCCGTGTGAAGGCCGAAGAATCCCTTGCCGCGGCGAGGGAGGCCCGTGAACGCGCCCTTGAGGAAGCCCGGGCTGCGGACTGCCGGCGTGAGGCTTCGGAGAGGCGTGGTGAAGAGCTTAGAGCTTCCAATGCCGCCCTTGAGCAGCAAGTCCAAGCACGCAAGGCCGCGCTCGCTGCCTTGGTGGGCAGGCCATCCACGGGCGAAGTGAAGCTCTGCACGCTTGAGGATACGCTGATGCTGGAGGCACTAGAATAGATCCTGGAGCGCGAACGGCTGGATGTGATGGAGCGCCAAGTGGCCGTAGCCGAGGACTCCCTCGCCTCTCAGGAGGCGAAGATCCAGGAGGAGATCAACGAGAAGGTGGCGGAGGTTCGTCGGACCCTCGCCAAGGACTATCACGGGAAGGCGAAGCTTCCGGAGTCCCGTTTCCGCAAGCGGCGCGACGACCTGAAAGGCGAGGCCGATAGCCTCAGGAAGAAGTTAGCTGCGGCGGAGCAACATGAAAGAGCTGCGGTGAACGCCCGAACGACCACTGAAGCCGAGCTGGCCTTCCTTTATACACAAGTGGAGGGCGCTACTTCCCCGGGGGCTGCATTACACGCGCTCCCAGATGTTCCAGGCCCTCGAGAGGAGGGCCCACCGAGCCCTGAGCAGTATCTGCAATGAGAGCGGCTCCAGTTCGCTCGTTCCTGACAACGCCGGCTATCTTGACTTCTTCACCAAGCGTGGAGCGCCTTGAAGGGGGAGTAGAGAAGGCCCGCCAGCTTGCGGAAGAGAAGAGCCATGACCTCCTCGCGAGAGCGTCCTCGCGCGTCTTCAGCCACCTCCTTCGCTTCGACCCGAACTTCGACGTCGACTCCGTGACAACCCCCGTGCCCGAGGTGATTCAAGGCGCCCTCGAGGACTGGGTGGAGGATCACGTGGACGACCTGATCGTGGAGTTTTCCCCGGCTGAGGGCGAGGTCCGGCCTTTGATCGAGGGGCATGAGTTCGACGGCGATGGCGGCGACAGCCACGATGGTGGTAGCACATCCCCCTAGGTCATCTTTTTTCCTGTTTTTCCTGTCAAGATTTTGAACATGCCCCCGCGGAGGAGTGAGAGTATTTTGGAAGGAACTCCTTTATGATGCGCTAGATAGCGTTGTACTTCCTTGAGTCGCCTTTCCTTTGCTTGCCGTGGGTCGCGACCCCTGGGGAGGGGTGAGTTATTACCATCATACCGAGTCGCGGTGCCCGGCCACGGTCTGGAGGCGGACGTTTCGACGGGGGCCTCGGGCCACGCGTGGTTGCCGGCTCGCTTGAGAGCGTCGCGCGAGGGTTTGGGCACCAAATCCTTGGCGAGGCGTGCGCACGGGCAAGCCTACGGCTGTTGTGATTTGGGCCCTAGGGGAAGGCCCTCAACGCCGCTAGGGGCTGTCTCAACGCGCACACCGAGCCCCCTGCCCCCGCTCGCGAGGCGCGCGTGAGAGAGCTGGCGAGGAGAAATGAGGCTCAAGACAAGAAACACTTCAAGGAGAAAAATCCATCGCCCTTCTTTTCGAATAAAAACGCGAAACTCCAAATTTTATTCCAAAAAATGGCAAATTCGGTTACAAAAGAGAGCAAGGAACAGCCGCGTCCGGCACCTAACAGCTATTCTTCGTCTTCCCCCAGCGCGGAGCGTAGGGCTTCCACTAGGCGTGGGCATAGTCATTGGAGGACCGTGTCGTCCGCCAGCGCGGAGCATGGGGCTTCCACTTGGGCGTGGTTGGGGGCCCCTCCGCGTCCTCGGGGGACCCCGGGCATATACATCCCACTCATTATTACGTGAGAGTGTCACGGTTGGAGCCTGGGGGGCGCGGGGCGCTCCAGGCCTCTGGGGCATGGATCCGGTCCCTTGAAGCCTGCGGCTCCTGAGGGCCTGGAGGCGGGCACCGTCGCTGCGGTAGCGCCGCGGCTCCTTGCGGTGCGGACAGGGCCCGGTGCCCGGCCCTCTCGCTCGGGCACTCGCCCCTCTGTCTCCAAGCAGGCAGCGCCTGGGCTGGTGACGGGGACGAGTGCTCCAGCTTCCGTCGCTAGGCAGGCAATGCCCAGCCCGGAGACATGGGCGTGTGTTCCACCCTCTGTCTCCAGGCAGGCAATGCCTGTCCTGATGACGTCGATCATTGCTTCGGCTTCTGTCGCCAGGCAGGCAATGCCCAGCTTCGGGACATGGGCGTGTGTTCCACCCTCCGTCTCCACGCAGGCAGCGCATGTCCTGATGACGTGGATGATTGCTCCGGCTTCTGTCGCCAGGCAAGCAATGCCCAGCCTGGAGACATGGGCGTGTGTTCCACCCTCCGTCTCCAAACAGGCAGCGCCTGTCCTAATGACGTGTGTGCCTCGCACGGTTTCTCACGCCAGGCAACCTCACGAGGCCGACCGCGCCAGCTCTCCTCACGAAGCCGCTCTCGCCAGGCCCGGCGATGGCCGCCCGCGAGGTTGTGGCCGCTCCATGGGGTGTCGATGCAGACGCGCGGCCCGCCGCCCGCGTCAGGGGCGGCAGCCGCGCCGGGCGGTGCAGGGCATTGCCCGCCGCGCATCGCCCACAGCTTGCGAAGCTCCTCTTCTATGCCGGTGACGAACCTTCTCGAGCCCGAGGCCTCGCGCCGCGCTCCTTGCTCGTGAGGGTGCGTGCCGAAACACGTTTCCAAGCGGCGCCCGAACGCCTCTCTCGTTGCTCCCGTCAGGTCTGGAGCTCTCCAGGCTGAAGCCCCCGAGCCTGCCTCGGAGGAGAGTGCCAGAACCCCGCCGGCGGTGCTGACGGGCTCGGCCATGCATACCAGCCAGTCGTTGTAGCGATTTTTGGCGGGGTGGTAACGCAGCAGCTCGCGCGCCACGCGCAGCGCAGTCCATGTGTTCCCCGGCCTTTGGCGAACGCAAGAAGATGACACCGCGGCGAGGGTTGGAGTAGCGGCTCGGCCTTCGCACCACACGTTGCGTAGCAGCGATCGGTCTTGCTGCCCGTGCGCAGCCGGGCTGGCGGCAACGCTAGCCACACGAGGGGCGGAGCGGCGGGGGAGACCGCGGACCACGGGCACTGTCGTGGTTTTGTCACGGCAAGATGTCCTCGTGAGAGAACTTAGGTGTGAGGCCATCGCAACTAGGTGGCGGCTTGAGAGGGGTTAGTCGAAATCGAGAGACGCGAGTTTACCCAGGTTCGGCCCCTCCGATGGAGATAAAAGCCTACGTCCTGCTTTGTGTGTATTGATGATGAGGATGATCTCGATTACAAGGGTGCCGTATTGCTACCTCTAATCTCGAGAGACTCTAATCTGTCTATCTCTAATGACTTGAACTTGTCCCTCTGGGGGCACCTTACCCCTCCTTATATAGGTTGAAGGGGTATGTTTACATGTAGAGTCCTACTAGGAGTTGGACTAGGACTAGTCTCTCTTGAATCCTAATCCAGGTCTTGTTTCCCTTGTGAGGGAGTCTTTCCTTTCCTTGGGCCTTCTCTGTGATCCGGTCCACCATAACATGAGTCGGCCCTCCCATGAGCCGCCTTCTGGGCCATTGGGTCTTTGTCGTTTGTCTAACCCGCCTGTCGGGTCACCAATGAGCCGCCAAGTCCCGTCCGGGTCATACTTCAGGCCGGGTTATACCGCGGGGTAATATCCCCGACATTAGCGCCCAGGTTAGCTTGAATTTATTCATGGTAACTCTTGAAATAAGAATAACAAATATGTTAAGGGGCTGGCTTGCTCCACTGGCTGGCTTAAAGAAGTAGCTCCTTGAAAATCCGGGTTTCTTCTGTATATTAACGAGCCGTCTTCACAAACATCGTGCAGGTCCGTGTCCTTCGCAAAATATTGGGAATAAAACACCCATATGTCGTTGAGTCGACCTCCAATGCTTTGGCTTAAAGATACTTTTGGGAACAAGAAATCCACATGATGTTGAACCGGTTTTCCATTGCTTTGATTGGGAATAGTAAATTGTCCATTGTTAAATCACTTTCAACTTGTGAAGCCGGGTTGCTTATATAGACTCTGCCGGGTTATGATCTTTTGATAATGACGGGTCATGCTTTGTTGGTGACGCCGGGTCAAACAACTGGACTCCAGCTGACTTGATTAAATTATTGGGAATAAAGAAATCCGTGTGATATTGAGCCGGTCTTTCAATGCTTCAGCTCCATGAAGAAATGAGACCCGTCTCGCTCACAATTGACATCTTGAAAGTGTTCTTCTATTTTTTATATCCATATTACCTGTAGCCCCCAAGCTCCAAGTTTATCCATGATGACTTGGTGCTTTTCAATAATATCTTTTGATTGTGTAGCCCCCAAGTGTCGGGTTGTCTTGCCCGCAACAACCTGGGACTTTGAACTTGGTGTTGAATGTTGAGAAATCTTGGTTGTCATCTGAGTCACCAGATATAGACTGAGTGTCTTGTATTTCACATGTGTAGCCCCCAAGGGCCAGCTCATTAGTATGTGATGGGCCGGGTCTTCAACTTAGACCTTATAATCTGTTTGAACCGCTGAATACTGTAGCCCCCAAGTGCCGGGTCGCATGCCTGCAGCGACTTGGGACTTTAGAAAATTTTGCTCTGAGTAGTGTAGCCCCCAAGGGCCGGGTCATTATACAATAATGAGCAGGAACATTTTGTCGATCTGATCATATAGACTTGAGGAGCAATGTGTAGCCCCCAAGGGCCGGCTCAGTAAGACAATACTGTGCTGGGACTTAGAAAAAGATAGAAAGGCCGGCTCATCTCCTTGAGATAACAGGGTCTGTTGACAATGTAATGATTTGAAAAACAACTTGATTAGCCCCCAAGTGCTGCGGTGCATGCTTGCAGCGACATGGGACTTGCATACTTGATATAAACTGGACTTGAATAATGTAGCCCATCATAATGCAGTTCAGAAGTTCTCTTGAACTAATATTGATCTGATTTGAATGAATCATTGACCGTGGTTGCAATGTAGCCCGGTATGAATATTCTGGAATAATGTCTTTGTCTTTGAAATGAAATCCCTGCTCGTGGTTGCGGTGCAACCCGGCAAATATATGTTTTGAGAAATCCATAAGTGTTGTAGTTTACTACATAGCACAAGTTGAAAAAATCTAAGAGTCGGTCAATTAAATGACCCGACATTATATGTGATAGGGCGGCTCTTCGAGAATAGTAATTTCTTCCGAGCTGGCTTGAAAAAACCCCAATCATTTAATGCTGGTTATGATAAACCATGATGAAGATCCAGCCATTTTGGCTATCAAAGATCTATTTGTTCCTGCAGAAGTTACGATGTAACCCGGTTTGATGACCGGCTTGATATGCATGTATGATGCATGATGCAATGCAGGATGATGTATGTATATGATAAAGATAACTAATAGAGAATATATACATGTATATCTCAAATATTTGTAAGTCGGCCTTGAAGGCACAACCAGAAGAGATCAACTCTTGTTCTTTTTTGAAAAACTCAAGGTTTTTGCTTCCAAGAAGCTTTGGCATGAAAGCCTTTTAATCCCATAGGCTGGCTCTCACGTGACATAAATCCGTCGTTTTAACCTTAACAAGTTCAGGGTCTTAAATAAGATTGGCTGTTAAGAGTACGAACGGGCCACATACCGGAGAGACTACAGCGGCCATGTGAGTTTATCCTAGCTCTCTGTAAGCCGGCTCTCTCGTGACATAAACCGCCGTTTTAACCTTAACAAGTTTAGGGTCTTATTGAAAGATTGACTGACAAGAGTTTTAACCTTGACAAGTTCAGGGTCTTATTGAAAGATTGACTGTCAAGAGTTCGGCGGGTCACCTGGTGGAGTAGCAAGTTGCAAACAGGCAGGTTTAACTCATATATGGCGTGGAAGCCAGTCAAGAGGGTATGAAAGCTAAACTCATTGAGTTGGAAGCCCCCCAAGTGACTTTATGATGATCCAATAAATCCGGTGCTCCTATGTTTGAACAGCGCATCATGGCGGCCCGTCCTCTTGGGCAACTTTTAATTTTTCGCCAATAAACCAGGGCACCCATGTTTGAACGGTCGCATCATGGCGGCTCGTCCTCTTGGGCGACTTTAAATCTTCTGCCAATAAGGTAGGGCTCCCATGTTTGAACGGTCGCATCATGGTGGCTCGTCCTCTTGGGTGACTTTAAATCTTTCGCCAATAAAGCAGTAGCCCCTCGGACCGGGTTATCTTCCCTGCAATGACCCGGGTTCCAGAATATTTGAACCCGGTTGAATCTGTCGAGTCATGACTGTGTAGCCCCCGAGTCTTAAGTCGTCTCGAGGAGGCGGCTTAAGAGTCTTCATACTCGGTTGTGGCATAAGCCGTCATAAGGTTGACGGATGAACGATGGAATTTATGCAAACTGGAGACGATGTAGTGAGCTGATGATCTTCATGATGCTCATCATATGTCTCTAGCAAATATCATGGCCAAATCGTGTTCATATGTCTCTTGACCCATTCTTTGCTATTCTCATTTGGTCCAGCTCTCCTAGCTCCTCCAGGTCCATGTTTTTCCTTTTTATTTTTGCCAATGGCTTTGAATTTGCTGGCTCTGCTGTGGCTGACCCTCTTTGCTCCTCCAGGGACGTGTCCTTCATGGAAAGCTCTCTTGTTTCTTTCATATGTTTGAAGTAAACCTGACTGGGGGATGGCAAGCCAGTGCGCCTATCCATTGGTCAACCCGGCGCAGGCGAAGGCTGATAATATATATATATTTCTTTCTTGCTCCAGCGTTGTTGGAGCACACCGGACCGCAGGACCGCGGCTTGCGCGCGTTCATTTGGGCGGTTCACGCGCATCCGTTGGACGGGTGAACAAGCAGGCGCAGCACCGGCGTGTTGATGTAGACTCGGGAGTTGCCCCTGGCGTTGTAAGCCGTCGCGGACGCGTGAGTCGTCTGCGGCTTTGGAAACCGGTGTGGATGCACGAGTCGGCCGCAGTGCGTTGATGTAGACTGGACTACACGGGCGGCGGCTTACGCGAGTCCGATTCCATGGTATGGCATCACTTTCATAGTGAACACTTGTTTGTAGTATTTTGCTCGCACCACTTTTTTTATCGGCTCCCACATCTTTTTCTAGCCGGCTCCCTCCTTTTTTTTTAAAAACGGCTCCCCACCTTTTATCCATCCAACCGGCCTCCCACTCCCCTCCCTTGACGGTAAGGACCACGGCACCGCGGCGGGTCATGGCAGAGGTGAGGGGGCGGCCACGGCGCCACAGCGGGGCAAAGCCGAGGTGAGGGGGCGGCCACGGCGCAGCGGCGCATTGAGGCCGAGGCGAGGCGGCGGCCATGGCGCAGCGGCGCGGCGAAGCCGAGGCGAGGGGGCGGCCACGGCGCAGCGGCGCGGCGAGGCCGAGCCGGGGAGGCTCATGGCTGCAGCGGCTGGAGGAGGTCGGGGGCGAGGTGGAGGTGAGTGGCTGGAGGCTCTGCGGTGGAGGCGAGTCACGGGGGCGCAGCTGCGAGCCGGCCTGTGCGGGCGCAGGAGGTGAGGTGGGCGTGGGGGCACAGCGGCGGAGGTCGCCGGCCCGAGGTACAGCAGCACGGGGCGGCTTTGCAGGCCTGGCGGCTCGAGGGACCGGCTCATAGGCGCAGTGGGAGCAGCGACACGGCGCTGAGGCGAGGCGGAGTCCAGCGCGCTTAGGGCCAGCGAAGGCACATCCGTGGATGCGAACAGCGGCAAGAGAGCGGGGCGCACGACGCGGAGGAGGGAGCCTGGTATGCGGCCGTGGCGCCGGTGTGTCGAGCATGGGAGGCGCCGGGGCCACCACCCGGCGGAGCGTGGAGGAGACGTAGACCGGCTCGGATACGCAGGAGCGGAAACATGCGAGGCCAACCTGGCTCGGATACGCAGGAGCGGAAACAGGTGAGGCCAACCCGGCTCGGATGCGCGACATCGATGCGAGGCGGAGCGGAGGCCGAGTCCGGGCGGCTCGGATGCGCGTGAGATGAGGTGATGCGCCGCGGAGGCCGAGTCTTGGCGGCTTGGAGGCGCGTCGACGAGTCCGTGTCTGTATCTTCTTGCGGGTCGTGGACCTCCTTTTTTCTTTTTCTTGCATGATCTGAACTTTTGCCTTCTCGTGGCATAGCACTACTAGAAATAATAAGGTTGCTACAGTTTGCTCATATGAACCGATGTGTCAGCGAATTGATTTTGCATGCTTTTGATCTTCTCGTGAGGACACAACACCTGATCTAATCCCTTGCATGTGCGTGTGCTTTGGTTGGTCGATCGAAGGAAAACGAGGACTGCGATGACTTGACGGCGATGCAGAATTAACGAAGACTGCGATGACTTGATGACACGGTGCAGGATTGATGGGGACTGCGACGTCTTGATGACAGCGGAGGATCGCTTCATGCTGGCCTCAGTGTATACGTCCTGTGGGCAGACAAAAACAGCAGCAAAAAAGTGTGATCTTGGTCTCGGCGACTTTTTCGGACGGCGGCGGCGGAAAAGACCGCAACCCTAACTTTCCCTCAATCCCAATCTTGTACATGTCGTCCCGACTGCTAGTCATGGTGATGTTGTAGATGCTTCCACGCTAGCTTCATCCGGTACATTGTGAGCTTCTCGATCCTTGGGAGAGATCCCTCAAGAACTCAACACCACCGTGCTGGCCCCATGGTGGGCGCCAACTGTCGTGGTTTTGTCACGGCAAGATGTCCTCGTGAGAGAACTTAGGTGTGAGGCCATCGCAACTAGGTGGCGGCTTGAGAGGGGTTAGTCGGAATCGAGAGACGCGAGTTTACCCAGGTTCGGCCCCTCCGATGGAGATAAAAGCCTACGTCCTGCTTTGTATGTATTGATGATGAGGATGATCTCGATTACAAGGGTGTCGTATTGCTACCTCTAATCTCGAGAGCCTCTAATCTATCTATCTCTAATGACTTGAACTTGTCCCTCTTGGGGCGCCTTACACCTCCTTATATAGGTTGAAGGGGTATGTTTACATGTAGAGTCCTACTAGGAGTTGGACTAGGACTAGTCTCTCTTGAATCCTAATCCAGGTCTTGTTTCCCTTGTGAGGGAGTCTTTCCTTTCCTTGGGCCTTCTCTGTGAGCCGATCCACCATAACATGAGTCGCCCCTCCCATGAGCCGCCTTCTGGGCCGTTGGGTCTTTGTCGTTTGTCTGACCCGCCTGTCGGGTCACCAATGAGCCGCCAAGTCCCGGCCGGGTCATACTTCAGGCCGGGTTATACCGCGGGGTAATATCCCCGACAGGCGCCGTCCATGCGACGCGGGCAGCTCGATGCTCGGCACGAACTCGGCGGGCGCCTGCCATGGGAGCGACGAAGCGGAGACGGAGTGGAGAGAAAGCGCAGCCGGAAGGGAGACCTCGACACGCCCCTACCTGGCGCGCCAAATGTCGGATTCAGAGCTCCGCAAACTCAAAGAGGTTCGAACTCTGGGGCGTGTGCAAAGATCCTTCCCAGCTCAAGCCTCGTCATCGTGCAAGAGGATGGACTCAGCGATTTACCCAGGTTCGGGCCACCTTGCGGTGTAAAACCCAACTCCTTCTTTTGGTCGATTGGCCTCACGAGGAGGTTTGTGGATGAACTAGTACAATGGTTGAGCGACCTCGCGAAGTCTCTTGGGTGTGGGTGGATCCGATCCTCTTCTACGGTGGTGGTTAGTCCCTATTTATAGCGTGCCTTGGTCCTCTTCCCTTATCGCACTGGCGGGAAGGGATCCCACAACAACCAAATTTGAAAGGGGACAGGAGGCACAACTTATCCTGACTAAAGGTGGTCTTCGCCGGCAAAGATCCTGGCATGACGCAGAGGTGGGCTCGGCGATGACATCCGCCCTGTCGAGCCGGTGGTCTTGGTCTCGTTGCACCGGAGTGGAAACCTTTGGGGGGCTTCCTTGGGAACCCGCGTCTGTCCTTGCTTCCTTAGCACGAAAGAGGAAACTGTCTCTGCTGTGTCCGCTGGTGCCCGCCTTCCTTGGTCGTCATGGCTCACGTCATTGCAATCTCTTGAGGCTGGGTACCTGCATAGGAATCTCCGCTCCTCGGGAGGCAGCCTGGGGAGGCCGCTCCCTTGGAGGTCTTGGCGTCACCCTCATCGCGAGGCGGGGGCCCTCACGAGGGTCTTGTCTTGAGGGGTTTGTCGCCAGGCCGTACAGGGCCATCGGGGTGGGCCACGCACTGGGCCGTAGGCAGGCCGATCTGGGTACCCCTGAACCCAGAATGCCGATAGTATAATTAGGATTTTAATTATTTGATTTTTTCGGAGTTCTATAATTGCATCTGCAAGGGTTTCTTTTATTTATTATTCTTGTCTATTTCAAATATTTGTGACTACATTTTCTTTCGCTCATAAGTTAGTTTCCCATTTTCAATTGTTCAACTTTAGCATTAAAATTATGTAGTTGCATAGTTGCATTTTTAAAACCTAAATCTCCAAAGAAATGTAATTGTGGGTTAAAAATGTGGCATTTAGAAGTTTTGCACTTTTGGGTCTAGAGCAAGTAGGCCACTTTGGTTAACATGATTTCCAAAACACGATAATAGAAAAAACTGTGAAGTTTGTCATGACATATTAAATTCTATAGGAGTTGAAAACACAAAAAAATGTCAATGATGTTGATTTGGTGTATACCATGGTTTTCATGGAAACACATGTATTATTTTCATGAGGTTGAACTCAATGAACTTTTCTATGAGATTCCATTTAGACTAGACCATAGAAGAATTCTTAAAATTTATATTCATAGAAACCAAATATGCTACAAAGAAAAATATATTAAGAAATAGATCAAAGGTTTTATGCTTGGTTACGAAAAGGACTCGCACACCTACAGAGTCTTCAACACCTATCACAACAAGGTTGTTGAAACTGTAGATGTGTGGTTCGATGAAACTAACGGCTCGCCAAGAGAGCACCTACCTCCTGTGCTAGATGAAATGCATCCCGAGGAATCCATTAGGTTCAAGGCCACTGAAGATGTGATCCCTACTGAAGAACAACTACTCTCTGAAGAAGTTGTACCCAACGCGGAAGACATTCATGCTGATACACCTGAAGAAAATGGCGCTGAAGAAAATGCTCAGCCTCAACAATGTCTTCAGCCTGCTCATCCACGACTTGCAAATGAAGTGCAGATCGAGAAAATCCTCGACGACATCAATGCACCAGGTCCTCTCACTCGCTCAAGAGCCTCTCATTTGTCTAACTTTTGTGGGCACTTTGCTTTTGTCTCTATCACAGAGCCCACCAAAGTTGATGAAGCATTCTTGGAGCCTGAGTGGATTCAAGCCATGCAAGAGGAATTGCATTAATTCAAGCTCAACAACGTGTGGGAACTTGTCAAACGCCCAGATCCTTGCAAGCACAATGTCAAAGGTACCAAGTGGATCTACCGCAACAAACAAGATGAACTTGGTCAGGCAGTGAGGAATAAAGCCCGTCTTGTGGCACAGGGCTACACACAGGTTGAGGGAATTGACTTTGATGAAACTTTTGCACCTGTTGCTAGACTTGAAGCTATTCACATATTGCTTGTTTATGCTAACCATCACAATATCATCTTATATCAAATGGATGTGAAAAGTGTATTCCTCAATGGTAATCTTGAGGAAGAAGTATATGTTGCTCAACCCCCAGGTTTTGAAGAAGCTAAACATCCGGACAAAGTCTTCAGAATCAACAAGCCTCTTTATGGCCTCAAGCAAGCCCATCGGGCGTGGTATGACACACTGAAGGAATTCCTCATGAAGAAAGGCTTCAAACCCGGTTCACTTGACCCAACTCTTTTCACAAAATCATATGATGATGAATTATTTGTGTGCCAAATATATGTGGATGATATTATCTTTGGATGTACTGACAAACGTTACAGTGATGAATTTGCCTATATGATGAGTGAAGAATATCAAATGTCTATGATGGGGGAGCTCAAATTCTTCCTAGGGCTTCAAATTTGTCAACAACGCAATGGCATCTTCATATCTTAAGAGAAATACCTCAAGGATGTCCTGAAGAAATTCGGCATGCAGGATTGCAAAGGCGTCAAGATTCCTATGCCCACAACTGGTTAACTCTGCACTAACGAAAATGGTAAAGATTTCGATCAGAAGGTATACCGCTCCATGATTGTCTCTTTATTGTATATATGTGCATCTAGGCCAAATATTATGCTTAGTGTTTGCATGTGTGCCCGTTTTCAAGCAAAACCTAAGGAATCGCACCATAAGGTTGTGAAGCATATTCTTCGATATCTAGCTCACACACCAACACTAGGATTATGGTACCCCATGGGCTCAGATCTTGACCTCATTGGATATTCTAATTCTGATTATGCTGGTGATCGTGTGGACCGCAAGTCAACATCAGGCACATGTCATTTCCTCGGACGATCCTTAGCCTGTTGGTCCACAATGAAGCAGAACTGCGTGTCACTGTCTACTGCTGAAGCTGAGTACATTGCTGCTGGTTCCTGTTGTGCTCAATTACCGTGGATGAAGCAAACCCTCAAGGACTATGACATCAACGTGAAGAATATCCCTCTCTACTGCGACAATGAGAGTGCCATCAAGATTGCTTAGAACCCAGTTCAGCACTCAAAGACCAAGCACATCCAGATTCGTCATCATTTTCTTCGTGACCATGTGATGAAGGGCGATATCTTCATCGACCACGTGAAGACTGAAGAACAACTGTCTGATATCTTCACAAAGCCCTTGGATGAGAAGAGATTTTGCAAGTTGCGGTGTGAGCTAAATATCTTAGAATCTTCGAATGTTCTTTGAAAGGACACACATCCTAACACTGATGCAAAATTGATGACTTTGATGTGCAACACACAAAGTAACGTTTTTCTTCAATTAATGAAGACTAACACTCTAAGTGTGAAGAAATTAATGAAGAATTTGATTCTCAGGACCCTACGACAATTGTACGCAGTGTCTAAAACATCATTCTTATACGGTGGGTCACGCCACCAACCACAGTTGAAACTCTTCAAGTTGAGTTTTTCATCATTTTTCAAATTCTTCAAATTTGCAAAATCCTCAAAAACTACAAATTCTTCAAACATTTCAACTGATATTCTTCATGCAAGTTTTTCTTCGTTGAATATAGGTATATATTTGAGTTTTTCAAGTCCTCAACAGCATTCACTTATAGCTAATTCTTCAAGTTGATCTTCTTCTAAGTGAATGTGATCGGACCCGTTCCCCCTCTATGCTAAACTCAACCCAATTTGTTCACAAATTCTTCATATGCGTTCTACTTTGAAACCCGTTCAAAGTCTTCACTATGTCCTTGTCAGCTGAAGAATTTGCGAACGAAACAATAAAATTTTCAATTTCAAGTTTTGGCGGTTGCCGCTCAAACCGATTCCGATTCCCACGACTGGATAACCCACGATCCCCCACTATCTCCACTTCTCAGTACGTGGGTGATACATGTCGCGTCGAGAGCAAGGGTCAGGGGTATTCTAGTCCAAAATCTTCGGACCAGTTAGTTTTTACTGCGGCTATAAATACCCCTCCCTTCCTCTTGCTCGAGTTACATCACACTTCCATGTCTCCCGAGCTCAGACCTAGCGCCGCCGCTAACTTCATCGCCACCAGAGAAGAAAAGCTTCACTGCCTTGACCTCCCCGTCGTCGTACTCACGCCGGCGACAGAAATCTTCACTCCGCCGCCGCCGTAGCTGTCTTCCGTCGCCAAGTTAGGGTGCGGAAGATCTGGACTGACGAACTTCCTCCAGTTCCACTCCCAGTTCGTCGTGTTCATCGCATACGGTAAATAAAATCTAGTTTTATTGCCATTTCTGATCCCGATGATTTTCACAAAATCCTCAAAATGTGTTTATTCTTCAGCAATCCATCTCTTAAACACCAAACAAATTCCTTCTCCTGATTTATTTTGCTAAGTTATAATTTTCTTCAAGATTCCTCAATTGTGTGGATCTTCAAATCTACACAACTCTGGAACCTAAGTCAAGAATACTTAGTGAAATTCTTCAAGTCATCTATGGTCAAATTCCTCAAACTTGATATTTTGCAAAAATTTCTGAGAACGCATATGACCTCTTCAAATTCCTCGCTCCTATACTCTATTCACAGGTACAAATGTCAGCTGATGAATCTCTAGATTCTCATCAACTTAACTCATTTGCAGCGTTCCTTGAAGAAAAATTGCATACTTCGTCAGAATCTTCAAAAGTTCATAATCCTCAGCTGAAGAAAATGGTAGATGGGAAAAGGCCTCAGAAAGGAGGAAAGAAACCTGAAGTGGACACTGCTTTTGAAATTCCTGATGACTTATATGCCGAGTACTGCACACCAGATGAGGAAATATATGGGAAGGAAACTAAAGAGAAGCGTAAAATACGCATTCAGAAGATTGAGAGGAGATGGGCTAGGGAATGGAGAGATTATCGTTATGTTACCCCAAAGTACATGAAGAAATTTGCTCTCAAACCCCCATGCCGAAGACCACCTTTGGAAGGCCAACGTGCTGATCCCACCAGCCTCAAAACTGGTGAAGATTTTCCTCATGAATGGGAAAAGCTTCAGGCCAAGTTGGCAAGGACTGCCAAGGAGGCTGTGAAGAAATTCAATGAGGACTCTGCTGCTCCTGCATTTGCTGGGGCCTCTACTAGGGCAACTGCCCTGAAGAAAGCCATGATGAAGAAATCTGGCTCAAAGCCAAAGTCTCCAAGCCAGGCGCCCTCACGGCCAAGTTCTGCACAACAAATGCCTCACGCAAAATCATCAAGGGCTCCTACAATGCCCTCAGTAGCTGCACAATATTCAGCAGCTGCTGCCAAGTCCTCAACACCAGTGCATCTTGCATCTTGTCAGAGGACTGCTGGTTTTTCAATTGCTTCAGGGGCATCTGCAACTTCATCAGGCTAAGCACATTCCTCAAGCAGTCCCACTTTGCTGAAAATGAAGGCAACAGAAGGATGAGGCAAGAGGCCAAGTCCTCACAAGAAGCAAGTGGTCCTCAATATTCCCTCAGAGTATGAGGAAGATGATGCAAGTGATGAGGAACTTGCTGAAATCGTTAGAAACAAGCAAGAAAGAGTGGCTCAAGCAAAGGGCACTCAAATTCCTCTCTTACTGGATCCAAGGACTGTGCTCGATTTCATTGACATATGGCACCAGGATCCAAATACTCCCATTGATGACTTGAAGCTGCCTCCCGGTCCAAGTCATGTCCTTACTACTTTCATCGGTGAAGAAAAATGGAAGTATGAAAAAGCCAGACAGGCCAAGAAGGCTCATTACAAGAAAGAGCGCTTCATGAAGAACAATGTTCTTAATCTGACACCTGACCAACTTGTCTCTGTACAGACGGAAATCAAAGGCCTCAGTGATGAATTTGACCGCTATTATGCAGATTGAAAAGGCGCCAAGGTCAGGTTCGTCAAAGTGACTGACAAAGCCATCAAGGATCACAACTCAAGGGTTGCAGCTAGATCGCAACCACAAATTCCTCAGGCTAGCACCTCTGCTCAGCCTGCTAAAGAAACTGCTAGTGCAACTGAAGAAATTCATGCTACTGAAGAAATTCTCAGGGCAACTCCCAATGTTGCGCCTGAAGAAACTGCCAGGGCGACTACATCAGTCGTGCCTGAAGAAAATGCACCACCTTCACCCCATGCTCCTCAAGCAAAGTCTTCAAGGGTGAAGAAAGTCACACTTCCTTCTGCATCAGAAGTGAAGAAAACAAAGGCTGCGGAGAAGGTTGCCGCAAAGAAAAGGAAAGCACCAACTTCTGCAGAATCCTCAGCTCCCAAGAAAGTGAGGAGTTTGCCAAGTTCCTCAAATGAACCAATTGATGCTACTCCAATTTCTTCAGTCCCATCATATGAAATTGTCCCGTTTGGAGAAGAATATGTGATTCCTGAGGACAATGAAGAATCTCAGTCTGCTGCTGTCGGAATCGGGGCATTGTAGACCTAAGAAGGTTCAAACTCTGGGGCGTGTGCGTAGATCCCAACCAGCTCAAGCCTCAAGCCTGCCACTCCACGGCTGGACCCTGCCAAAGATGCGTGAGAGGGCAAGAAGATGAACACAGCAGTTTACCCAGGTTTGGGCCACCTTGTGGTGTAAAACCCTACTCCTGCTTTGGTGGATTGGCCTCATGAGGAGGTTTGTGGATGAACTAGTACAGTGGTTGAGCGACCTCGCGAGGGCTCTTGAGTCAGGGGTGGATCCGGTTCGTCCCTACGGTGGTGGCTAGTCCCTATTTATAGCAGGCCTTGGTCCTCTTCCCTTATCACACAGGCGGGAAGGGATCCCACAACGGCCAAATTTGAAAGGGGACAGGAAGTACAACTTATCCTGACTAAAGGTGGTCTTTGCCTGCAAAGCTCCTGGCGTGACGCAGAGGTGGGCTCGGCGATGACATCCGTCCTGCCGAGCCCATGGTCTTGGTCTCGTTGCACTCAAATGGAAACCTTGGGGGGGGGGTCCTTGGGAACCCGCGCTTGTCCTTGCTCCCTTAGCATGAAAGGGGAAACTGTCCCCCTGCACCCGCTGGCGCCCACCTGTCCTGATCGTCATGGCTCACGTCATCGCAGCCTCCTGAGGCCGGGTACTTGCGTAGGAATCTCCGCTCCTCAGGAGGCGACCTGGGGAAGCCGCTCCTCTGGAGGTCTTGGCGCCGTCCTCCTCGCGAGGCCGGGGCCCTCACGAGGGCCTTGTTTTGAGGGGTTTGTTGCCAGGCCGCACCGTGCCGCCGTGGTGGGCCACGCGCTGGGCCGCAGGCAGGCAGGTCTGGGTACCCCTAAACCCAGAACGCCGACAGTAGCCCCCGGGCCCAAAGCCGGGGCGAAGCCAAGGAAGGGAAGGCCGAAGCGCAGCGGGCCCCAATCGCTGCGGGTCATGCTTAACGCGTGGCGCACGACGGGGTGCGGACACCTCCACTTCCCCACGTCGCCTCGGCAACCACCCGTGCTGACAAAAACCTGGCGCACGCAGCGGGGCCATCATTGCTCTTCTCCCTCGCGGCTTCCTTCCGCTCCCTCTTCCTCTGCAAGCCCGTGC
Organism: Elymus sibiricus; assembly: GCA_039707655.1. NCBI lineage: Eukaryota > Viridiplantae > Streptophyta > Magnoliopsida > Poales > Poaceae > Elymus > Elymus sibiricus. Next base: position 146,486,827 of record CM077667.1, on the reverse strand, counting down.
CTTTCTCGCCACATCCCGCGCTTGCTCCAATCTGTCCGTCCGCCATGGCCCCCAAGAAGAAGAGGGGGAGGACTTTGATGACGCCGGAGCCCCAGCTAGGGCCAGAGCCCGCACTGGGTTGGTCCTCCGTGGTTAACCTCGAGGGGCTGGACAAACTCCGGCGAGTAACCGCCGCCAATACCAATGAGTGGGGGGCGACGAAGATCTGGCTCGCCTCCCGACTGCCGGTGGATCTGAAAGCCACCGACATTCCCCTTCATCTCCATGCCATTTTCTCTGGCTTGCTGCCGCCGTTTTCGAACTTCTTCAATTCCGTGCTCGCACATTACCAGGTCCACGCATTACACCTCGACCCTGGATCCATCGTCCTCCTTTCCGCCTTCGCGTTCTTGTGCGAGCCCTTCGTGGGCATCTCCCCATCCGTGGCTCTGCTTCGCCACTTATTCTCCCTCCAGATGGCCGACAACGGGCAGTGCTTGGGGTGCGCGTCGTTCCGAGTGGCGAACGCGTCTGCGGGGGAGGCCCTTGACGCCAAGCTTCATCCGGACGCGAAGGGCTTCCGGAGGCAGTGGGTGTACGTCGACGCCGCTGCGTACAACCCCCTGCTGAGAGCTCCGGAAGCCCTTGCGGTGCCGAGCCCCGGTTGGGAGCACACGAAGCTTGTTGACTCGCGGTTCGTGCGGGTTATAGCCAGGTTGGCCGTCTTGAAGGAGGCGGGCATGACGATGGCGATGGTGGTGAAGTAGTTCATCCGTCGGCGAATTGCTCCCCTGCAACGCCACTCTCGCCCCATGTGGGCCTTTGCCGGCCTGGACAACGCCATGAGGCTTTAGGTGCCTTCCCTTCCTTCCAGCTCGCTGCGCGAGGTGCTCTGCCTCCTGACCGGCGGGGAACCCGTCGAACTTCCTCCCGGAGGGCTCCCCTTGTACAATCACCTGAACAGGAGGGCCTTCGTCCAGGGGATGCCACGCTTTGACCATTGGGGGCTACTTCCCGAGGTCTAGGCGGACCATCGCGATGCCCTCCTCATGACGACCCCAGCCTCTGGGGCCCTGAGGTCAGCGACCTTCGCGCGCCGGAGGAGCGCTCTGAGCTGCTCGCCCCCAAGCGTCCGCATCTGCCCCTCCGAGCGGCGCAGGCGATGCCCCGCCCGGAGGTACGATCGCCGCCCTCGCTGCGGAGTGCCACGCGCCGGACGTCAGCGAGCCGTCTCCTGGTTCCTACACACGCCAGGGGAAGAGGAAGTCCAAGGGCCGCAACGTCCCGCCGCCGGGTACCTTGAGGAAGAGGAAGTGGATCGCCCTGGATGAGTAAGCGCATGACCTCCCTCGATTCCCGCATGATGCGCACTTCTGAGTCTTTGCTCCTCAGGTCTCCTCTTGACGAAGGAAAGGGCGCAACTGCACCACCGCCTCCCGTGGATGCTGGGTCTACGACGACCCCACGTTCCGAAAGCCGCGCGACCTCGCGCGAGGAGGTGCCTGTGGGGCCCCAGCCGTCGCTAGGGGGCCTTGGTCCCGAGTTTCCGGCGTTCCTCCTCCGGCATGGCCTCGAGCTTGCGGGGGCAGGGCTGAGGCTTCCCCTGACGATTCTTCCTGGTAGCTGGACGCCCGAGGCGTCGGCGCCTTCTTCGAGCGGAGGAGCGAGTCCTTATGAGGCCCTGCCCCGGGCCGGGGGCCGAACAATGGCCCCTCGGCCTCCGGATCTCCGTTAGAGATGGGTGGCCTTCACGTGCCTTCCCTGCCGACCAGGGGGCGGAGGAAATCCACTATCAAGCACTGGAGCTCGCTTGCGGTCACAGCACCACCCGGCGCGGTCTCCTTCAAGACGCGGAGAGCGCGCTAGGCCGTCTTGGGGCCGAGCTTAACGACGTCGACGCATGCCTTGAGGCGGAACGCTCGCGCCTGGCGCGCGAATGGCACCCACTCGGGACCGCCATCAACCTTGGTCGTCTGCAGCGCGAGCATGCTCGCACGAAGGCCGAAGAATCCCTCGTCGCGGCGAGGGAGGCCCATGATCGCGCCCTTGAGGAAGCCCGGGCCACGGACCGCCAGCATGAGGCTGTGGAGAAGTGCGGGGAGGAGCTTCGAGCTTCCAATGCCGCCCTCGAGCGGCATGTCCAAGCGCGCAAGGCCACGCTCGCCGCCTCGGCGGGCAGGCCGTCCATGGGCGAAGCGAAGCCCCGAACGCTTGAGGACACGCTGACGCTGGAAGCACTGGAACAGAGCCTGGAGCGTGAGCGGATGGAGGTGATGGAGCGTGAAGTGGCTGCCGCCGAGGACTCCCTCACCTCTCGGGAGGCGAAGATCCAGGAAGAGATCGACGAGAAGGTGGCGGAGGTTCGTCGGGCCCTCGCCAAGGACTATCGCGGGAAGTTGAAGCTTCAGGACTCCCGCTTCTGCAAGCGGCACGACGACCTGAAAGGTGAGGCTGACAGCCTTAGGAAGGAGTTAGCCGCGGCGGAGCAGCATGAAAGAGCTGCGGTGGATGCCCGGGTAGCCACCAAAGCCGAGCTGTCATTCCTTTATACGCAAGTGGAGGGCATCACTTCCCTCGCGGAGAAGTCCTTAGACGAGGCGAACCGTGCCCGGGGGCTGCAGCACACGCGCTCCCAGATGTTCCAGGCCCTCGAGAGGAGGGCCCACCGAGCCCTGAGGAGTATCTGCCACGAGAGCATCTCCAGTCCGCTCGTTCCTGATGACGCCGGCTACCTCGACTTCTTCACCAAGATCGTGGAGCGCCTTGATGGGGGGGAGGGGGGGGCAGAGAAGGCCCACCAGCTCGCGGAAGAGAAAAGCCGTGACCTCCTTGCAAGAGCGTCCTCGCGCGTCTTCAGCCACCTCCTTCGCTTTGACCCCAACTTTGACTTCGACTCCGTGATAGCCCCCGTGCCCGAGGTGATTCAAGGCGCTCTCGGGGACTGGGTGGAGGACCACATGGACGACCTGATCGCGGAGTTTTCCCCGGCTGAGGGCGAGGACCAGTCTTTGATCGAAGGGCATGAGTCCGACGGTGGTGGCAGCGACAGCGGCGATGATGACAGCACATCTCCCTAGGTCATCTTTTTTCCTGCTATTCCTGTCAAGATTTTGGACATGCCCCCGCGGAGGAGTGAGAGTATTTGAGAAGAAACTCCTTTATGATGTATTAAGTAACGTTGTACTTCCTTGTGTCGCCTTTCTTTTGCTTGTCGTGGGTTGCGACCCCTGAGGAGGGCTGGGTCATTACCATCATACCGAGTCGTGGTGCCCGGCCAGGGTCTGGAAGCGGTCATTTCGACGGGGGCCTCGGGCCACGCGTGCCTACTGGCTCGCTTGAGAGCGCCGCGTGAGGGTTCAGACACCAAAGCCATGGAGAGGCGTGCACGCGGGCGGGCCTGCGCCTGTTGTGACCTGGGCCCTCGGAGAGGGCCCTCAAAACCGTCGGGGCTGTCTCAACGGGCACACCGTGCCCCAGCCCCGCTCGCGGGGCCTGCGAGAGGGAGAGAGCTGGCAAGGAGAACGAGGCTCAAGACAGGAAACACTGCAAGGAGAAAAATCGCCCCCCTTCTTTTCGAATAAAAACACGAAAACTTCAAACTTTATTCCAGAAAATGGCAAATTCGGTTACAAACAAGAGAAAAGAACAGCCGCGTCTGGCACCTAAGCTAGTCTTCCCACCAGCGCGGAGCATGGGGCTTCCACTAGGCGTGGGCATTGTCATTGGGGCACCGTGTCGTCCGCCAGCGCGGAGCATGGGGCTTCCACTTGGGTGTGGGTGGGGGCCCCTCCGCGTCCTTGGGGGACCACGGGCGTATACAACCCACTCGTTATTATGTGAGAGTGTCACGGGTAGCACCTGGGGGGGGGGGAGGACGCTCCATGCCTCTGGGGCACGGATCCCATCCCTCGAAGCCTCCGGCTCCTAAGGGCCTGGAGGCAGGCGCCGTCGGCGTGGTAGTGCCGCGACTCCTTGCGTTGCGAACAGGGCCCGGTGCTGTACTCTCTCGCTATGCACGAGGTCAGCCCCCGGCGCGTCTCGCTAGGGTGTCCGGGTGCCTCGCTCGGGCACTCGTCCCTCCGTCCCCAAGCAGGCAGTGCCTGGCCCGGTGACGTGGACGAGTGCTCTAGCTTCTGTCGCCAGGCAGGCAACGCCCAGCCTAGAGACATGGGCGTATGTTCCACCCTCCATCTCCAGGCAGGCAGCACCTGACCTGATGACGTGGACGACTGCTCCAGCTTCTGTCGCCAGGCAGGCAACGCCCAGCCTGGAGACATGGGCGTATGTTCCACCCTCCGTCTCCAGGCAGGCAGCGCCTGACTTGATGACATGGACGAGTGCTCCAGCTTCTATCCCCAGGTAGGCAACGCTCAGCCTGGAGACATGGGTGTGTGTTCCACCCTCCGTCTCCAGGCTGGCAGCGCCCGACCCAGAGACATGGGCGTGTGTTCCACCCTCCTTCTCCAGGCAGGCAGTGCCCGCCCCGAGGACATGCGTACCTGTTGGTGATGGCGCCCGGCTTGGTGACTCACCTCGCGAGGTTGCTCGCGCCAGGCAACCTCACGAGGCCGACCACGCCAGCTCTCCCCGCGAGGCTGCTCTCGCCAGGCCCGGCGGGGGCCGCTCACGTGGACGTGGCCGCTCCACGGGGTGTCGATGCAGACGTGCGGCCCGCCGCCCACGTCAGAGGCGGCAGCCGCACTGGGCGGTGCAGGGCGTTGCCTGCCGCGCATCGCCCGCAGCTCGCGAAGCTCCTCGCCTGTGTCGGTGATGAACCATCTCCAGCCCGACGCCTCACGTCGTGCTCCTTGCTCGCGAGGGCACATACCGAAACACGCCTCCCAGCGGCGCCCGAGCGCCTCTCTCGTCGCTCCCGTCAGGTCTGGAGCTCTCCAGGCGGAAGCCCCCGGGCCCGCTTTGGAGGGGAGTGCCAGAGCCCCGCCGGCGGCGTTGACGGGCTCGGCGGCGTGTACCAGCCAGTCGCTGTAGTGATTTTTGGCGGGGTGGTAATGCAGCAGCTCGCGCGCCACGCGCAACGTAGTCCGCGTATTCACCGGCCTACGACAAACGCGGGAGGATGACGCTGTGGCAAGGGCGAGAGCTGGAGTAGCGGCACGGCCGTCATGCCGCGTGGTGCGCGGCGGCAACGGGTCTTGCTGCCCGTGAGCAACCGGGTTGGCGGCAGCGTTAGCCGCAGGGGGGGCGAAGCGGCGTGGGAGTCCACAGCCCACGGGCGCCGTTCGGGCGACGCGGGCAGCTCGATGCGAACTCGACGGGCGCCGGCCATGGGAACGATGGAGCGGAGACAGAGCGGAACTGGGAAGGATTCTGACACGCCCCCTACCTGGCGCGCCAAATGTCGGAATCGGGGCTCTGCAGACCCAAGAAGGTTCGAACTCTGGGGCGTGTGCGAAGATCCCAACCAGCTCAAGCCTCAAGCCTGCCACTCCACGGCTGGACCTTGCCGAAGATGCGTGAGAGGGCAAGAAGATGAACATAGCAGTTTACCCAGGTTCGGGCCACCTTGCGGTGTAAAACCCTACTGTCGGCGTTCTGGGTTCGGGGGTACCCAGACCTGCCTGCGTGCGGCCCAGCGCGTGGCCCACCACAACGGCCATGTATGGCCTGGCGACAAACCCCTCAAAACAAGGCCCTCGTGAGGGCCCCGGCCTCGCGAGGAGGACGATGCCAAGACCCCCAGAGGAGCGACTTCCCCAGGTCGCCTCCCGAGGAGCAGAGATTCCTATGCAGGTACCCAGCCTCAGGAGGCTGCGATGACGTGAGGCATGACGACCATGGCAGGCGTGCGCCAGCGGGCGCAGCAGAGTCAGTTTCCCCTTTCGTGTTAAGGGAGCAAGGACGAGTGCGGGTTCCCAAGGACCCCTCCCCAAAGGTTTCCATTCCGGTGCAACGAGACCAAGACCACGGGCTCGGCAGGACGGATGTCATCGCCGAGCCCACCTCTGCGTCACGCCAGGGGCTTTGCAGGCGAAGACCACCTTTAGTCAGGATAAGTTGTACCTCCTGTCCCCCTTCAAATTTGGCCGTTGTGGGATCCCTTCCCGCCTGTGCGATAAGGGAAGAGGACCAAGGCCCACTATAAATAGGGACTAGCCACCACCGTAGAGAGGACGGGATCGACCCACACGAAAGACCCTCGCGAGGTCGCTCAACCATTGTACTAGTTCATCCACAAACCTCCTCTTGAGGCCAATCCACCAAAGAAGGAGTAGGGTTTTACACCGCAAGGTGGCCCGAACCTGGGTAAAACAGTTGTGTTCATCTTCTTGCGCTCCCACCCGTCTTCGGCAGAGTCCGGCTGTGGAGCGGCGGGCTTGGGACTCAGGCTAGTCGGGAGCTTTGCACACACCCCACAGTTCGAACCTTTGTGGGTCTGCGGAGCCCTGATTCCGACATTTGGCGCGCCAGGTAGGGCGTGTCGAAGCTTCACCTTCACCAGCCGCGTTTCACCCTCGCCTCATCGTCTCCATGGCAGGCGTCGCTCCCAAGGCCTGGTAGCCCGCAGCCTGCGGGGACGCCACGGTTGGCCCGTACATGCCCGCGGTCGCTTGTATCATCGGCGGGTCGCAGGCGCCCGCGTTCGGCCGCCATGTCAAGTAGTTTCTCCGCCAGGCGGGCGCAGCTCAGCTGCGGTTCGAGGCCCCGCGGAGCAGTGCGGAGCCAGAGACCGACATCGCCTTCAACTCCAGGGACCATCCCAGGACGACGGTCGCTGCAGGTGCGCTCCCCAAGATCCTGATCGACGGCGGTGCCAGCCTCAACGTCTTTTCCGTGGAGGCCTTCGACATGCTCCATATGCCCTACGACCAGCTTGCGCCCTCCAGGCCCTTCTCAGGAGTGTCGGGGGCTCTGCCACCCCCTTGGGGCATGTGCGCCTCCCCGTCACCATCGGCACCCGCGACAACTACCACACCGAGCTGATCAACTTCGACGTCGCCCGCATCGGCCTCCCGTACAACGCTATCTTGGGATATTCGGCCCTCGCCAAGTTCATGACGGCGACGCACCCAGGCTATAACGTCATCAAGATGCCTAGGAGCAGCGGCATCATCACCATAGCCGGAGGTACCAAGGACGCGGTTCGAGCCCTCAAGCTCGTCTACAAGGCCGCAGCGGCCACGCGCCGAGACGCTGAGAGCGTCGCACAGAAAGAAGGAGGCATCCCGCCCCTGGAGAGCATCGCGCAGGCTCTAGAGGACGCACCCGCGAAGAAGAAGCAGCTGTTCTCTCAGGCCCGGGCTGAGACAAAACAGGTGCCCGTAGACGACGGGAGCCCGGGTCACACCTTCACCATTGGCGCTGGTCTTCCTCCGGAGGAGGAGAAGGCACTGGTGGACTTCCTCCGTGCGAACAAGGACGTGTTTGCGTGGGAGGCACGCGACCTAACCGGCGTCCTGAGAGAGGTGATCAAGCATCACCTAAGGGTGCGTCCCGTTGCGCGCCAGGTGAAATAGAAGGCAAGGCGACAAGCACAAGAGAAGCAAGCGTTCATCGTCCAGGAGGTTGGCAAGCTGCGGGAACCTGGTGTCGTTTAGGAAGTACGGCACCCAGATTGGCTGGCCAACCCGGTGATTGTCCCCAAGAAGGGTGGGAAGGAACGCATGTGCGTCGACATCATGAGCCTCAACAAGGCTTGCCCTCAGGACCCCTTCCCGCTCCCGCGCATAGACCAGATTGTGGACTCCATCGCCGAGTGCGATCTGCTATGTTTTCTAGATGCTTTCTCAGGTTACCACCAAATCAAGATGGCGGTGGAGGACGTCGAGAAAACGGCTTTCCTCTCTCCATGCGGGGTGTACTGCTACGTGTGCATGCCCTTCGGATTGCGGAACGCCAGTGCGACCTTCCAGTGGCTGATGCGTATTGCCCTAGGGCAGCAGCTCAGAAGGAATGTGGAGGCATACGTCGACGACATCGTGGTCAAGTCGCGAGAGGCGAAGACCCTGATCGAGGACCTGTAGGAGACGTTCGCCAGCCTGCGCTAGGTGAACCTAAAGCTCAACCCGGAAAAGTGAGTCTTTGGGGTTCCATCCGGCAAGCTACTCGGTTTCTTGGTATCGCACCGAGGAATCGAGGCCAACCCGGAGAAGGTCAAAGCCATCGGGAAAATGAGCACGCCTCAGACCCTCAAGGAAATGCAGAAGCTTGCGGGTTGCATGACCTCTTTGGGACGTTTCATCTCCAAGCTGGGCGAGCGCGCCCTCCCTTTCTTCAAGCTCATGAAAGGAAAGGGTCCTTTCGAGTGGACTCCGGAGGCGGACACAGCCTTCGAGGACCTCAAGCGGTATCTCACGAGCCCACCCGTTATGGTGGCGCCTCGTCCTTGAGAGCCCCTGGTGCTCTACTTGGCAGCCACCCCCACTCGGCCAGTGCGGCGCTCGTGGCAGTCCGAGAAGGGTGCGCTGGCGCAGGCGTGAAGCAGGGCGGCACGTGCGGAGCCACGCATCGCTCACCGCCTCAGGACGGCGCTCCTGAGGCCCTAGACGCTTCATCAACCCCCGGGGCACCTGAGTCCCTCGAGCCTCAGGAGGAGCCGGGCGACCCCAATGCCTCGTCCCTGGTCGAACACCACGTGTACTACGTTAGCACTGTGCTGCAGGATGCGCGTGCACACTACCCTATGCAGCAGAAGCTTCTGCTTGCACTCCTCGTCGCTTCAAGGAAGCTGCGTCACTATTTTGAGTGCCACCCCATCAAGGTCGTCTCCGCGTACCCCTAGAGAAGGTGTTGCGCAGCCCCAACGCTCCCAGAAGGGTTGCGGAGTGGAACATCGAGCTGCAAGCCTTCCACCTGGAGTTCAGCACCACCAGGGTCATCAAGGGTGCGGTCCTCGCTGACTTCGTGGCGGAATGGACGGACGCTCCCGACCGGGGGCTGGATGAGGTGCCCGACGGCTGGGTCATGCACTTCGACGAAGCCTTCGCACGACGGGGCGCGGGGGCTGGATTGGTGCTCGTCTCCCCGACGCAGGACAAGCTTTACTACCCCATACAGCTCTGCTTCCAGCACGGTGAGAAGGTATCCAACAACATCACGGAGTATGAGGGCTTGATCGTCGGCCTCAGGGCCACTGCTGCTCTGTGGGTCAAGCGCCTCACCATCAAGGGCGAATCCCAGCTCCTCGTCAACTTCTCCAACAAAGAGTACACACGAAAGGACGAGCACATGGAGGCCAACTTGGAAGAGGTACGTAAGATGGAAAAACGTTTTCAGGGAGAGGCTCTTCAAGCCGTCCGCGGCACCCCCGGTCGCAGGCCCGGCGTCGCTTCAGGAGGAGCTGCCACCGGCCCCACCCTCAGGCGCCCCGGCCTATGGCCCGTCCTCAGGAGCCCGCCTGCTCCTGGCGCTGGAACCTCAGGCCGGTGACTGGACCGAAGAGTTCAAGGCATACTTGCTCGGCGGTGCCTTGCCGGAGAAGGAGGAGGATGCGGAACGCGTGGTCCGCCAGGCCACTGCTTACTGCCTGCAGGACGGTGAGTTGTACCGCATGTTCCCCAACGACGTCTCACTGCAGTGCATATCCAAAGAGCAGGGGCTCGAGCTGCTGGCCGACATCCACTGGGGCGATTGCGGGCACCACTCCTCGTCTCGTACCCTCATGGGGAAGGTGTTCCGCAGCGGCTTCTACTGGCCCACGGCGCTCCAAGATGCCACGGAGCTGGTCCGATCCTGCGAGGCTTGCCAATTTCACGCCAAGCAGATTCATCAGCCCGCATAGGGTCTCCAGACCATCCCGCTCTCCTGGCCCTTCGCGGTCTGGGGGCTGGACATATTGGGACCTTTCCCTTAGGTGGCCGGCGGTTACCGCTACCTCTACGTCGCCATCGACAAGTTTACCAAGTGGGCGGAGGTGGAGCCTGTGTGCACCATCCCCGCCGGCTCGGCCGTCAAGTTCATCAAGGGTCTCGTGAGCCGCTTCGGCATCCCCAACCGTATCATTACTGACAATGGGTCACAGTTCACAAGCAACCTCTTTAGAACATATTGTGCTAACCTTGGAACGCAGATATGCTACGCTTCAGTGGCGCACTCACGGAGCAATGGCCAAGCCGAGCGCACCAACGCGGAGGTCCTGAGGGGCCTCAAGGTCAGGGAGCTTTAAGAAAAAGCTCGAGGCCTGCGGCAGGGGTTGGCTCGGTGAGCTTCAGTCCGTGTTGTGGTCTATCTGCACCACCGCGACTAAGCCCACCAGCGAGACCCCATTCTTCCCCGTCTACGGGGCAGAGGCGGTCCTCCTGCACGAGGTCAAGCATCGCTCCCCGCGGGTCTTGGCATTCGACGAGGAGCGTCAGGATGCCTCGAGGGGGATAGACCTCGTGCTCAGAGAGGAGGGCCGCCACCAAGCCTCGCTTTGCGCGGCAAGGTACCAGCAGGCTCTGCGGCGCTACCATTGCCGCAGCGTCCGCTCCAGGACCCTTGAAGTCGGAGACCTCGTCCTGAGGCGGGTCCTCTCTAGGGAGGGCTTGCACAAGCTCTCGCCCATGTGGGAGGGCCCGTTCAGGATCGCCCGCATCTCCAGGCCTGGCGTTGTATGCCCAGAGACTCAGGACGGGGTCCCCATCCAGAATGCCTGGAACATCTAGCATCTCCGCAAGTTCTATCCGTGACACTCTCAAGTAATAATGAGTGGGCTGTATACGCCCGGGGTCCCCCGAGGACGCTGAGGGCCCCCCCATCCACGTCCAAGTGGAAGCCCCATGCTCCGCGCTGGCGGACGACATGGTCCTCCAATGACTATGCCCACGCAAGGTGGAAGCCCTATGCTCCGTGCTGGGGGAAGACGAAGACTAGCTATTAGGTGCCGGACGCGGCTGCTCTTTGCTCTCTTTTGTAAACCGAATTTATCGTGTTTTGGAATGAAGCTCGAAGCTTTTGCGTCTTTGTTGGAAAATGGGGTGGGAATTTTTCTCTTTTGCAGTGTTTCTCGTTTTGCAGTCTTGATTTTTAAATTTGGCACCTGCCAGTTTTCTCTCTCTCGCACCCCGCGAGCGGGGGCTGGGTGACGTGGCTTGAGACTGCATCGGTATTTTCCCAAAGAGGAAGGGATGATGCAGCACAACGACGGTAAGTATTTGCCTCAGTTATGAAACCAAGGTTATCGAACCAGTAGGAGGATCACCACCACCCAATAAGCACCACCTGCACAAACAGCAATTACTTGCAACCCGACGCGAAAGAGAGGTTGTCAATCTCTCTACGGTAAAAAGATAGATTAGGTAGTGATAGATAGGAGAGATAGATCTCTCAAGTACACAAAATAAAAAGAGCAAATAAAATATGCAGGAATATATTTTTGGGTTTTTGGTTTTGTAGATCTGAAAACAAAGATTGCAAAAAGATAGATCGGAAAGCAATATGTTGGAAAAGTAGACCCGGGGGCCGTAGGGTTCACTAGTGGCTTCTCTCATGAGTATAGAGCACGGTGGGTGAACAAATTACTGTTGGGCAATTGATAGAAAAAAATGAATAGTCATAACGATATCCAAGGCGATGATCATTATATAGGCATCACGTCCAAGATAGGTAGACCGACTCCTCCTTGCATCTACCTCTATTACTCCACACATCGACCGCTATCCAGCATGCATCTAGTGTATTAAGTTCATGGAAAAACGGAGTAATGCAATAAGAATGATGACATGATGTAGACAAGATCTATTCATGTAGGAATAGACCCCATCTTGTTATCCTTAATAGCAATGATACATGCGTGTCTTGCTGCCCCTTCTGTCACTAGGAAAGAGCACCGCAAGATTGAACCCATCACAAAGCACCTCTTCCCACGGCAAGAAAAATCGATCTAGTCGGCCTAACTAAACCAAAGAAAAATCGATCTAGTCGGCCTAACTAAAAATTGATCCTTAATAGCAATCATCCTAAAGGCTTTACTTGGCACAAACACTAAATAAACCATAAAAACACAATCATAACAGAGGCATAATTGTGTCAACACTCAAAAACATAAATGAAAAAGCAAAAAATTATTTATTCATTGGGTTGCCTTCCAACAAGCGCTATCGTTTTACGCCCCTAGCTAGGCATAACACATAGATTCAAGTATTGTCATCTTTGGTTTTGGATACATAGGATGCCCTCATGATTGATTCATATGGTGGCTTAATAATTGTTATATGGAAGTGTTCCATACCCTTTCTCAACGGAAATTGGAAACGAAAATTGCCTTCTTTCATATCAATCACGACACCTATAGTGCGTAAAAACGGTCTACCAAGTATAATTGGACAAGACGGATTGCAATCAATATCAAGCACAATAAAATCTATGGGCACATAGTTCCTATTTGCAAGAATAAGAACATCATTAATTCTTCCCAAAGGCTTTTTAATAGTAGAATCCACCAAGTGCAAATTAAGAGAACATTCTTCAATATTGGTAAGACCAAGTGATGACCCACAAGTATAGGGGATCTATCGTAGTCCTTTCGATAAGTAAGAGTGTCGAACCCAACGAGGAGCAGAAGGAAATGACAAGCGGTTTTCAGCAAGGTATTCTCTGCAAGCACTGAAATTATCGGTAATAGATAGTTGTGTGATAAGATAATTCGTAACGGGTAACAAGTAATGAGTGTAACAAAGGTGCAGCAAGGTGGCCCAATCCTTTTTGTAGCAAAGGACAAGCCTGGACAAACTCTTATATAAAGCAAAGCGCTCCCGAGGACACATGGGAATTACTGTCAAGCTAGTTTTCATCATGCTTATATGATTCGCGTTCGTTACTTTGATAGTTTGATATGTGGGTGGACCGGTGCTTGGGTGCTGTCCTTACTTGGACAAGCCTCCCACTTATGATTAACCCCTCTCGCAAGCATCCGCAACTATGAAAGAAGAATTAAGATAAATCTAACCATAGCATGAAACATATGGATCCAAATCAGCCCCTTACGAAGCAACTCATAAACTAGGGTTTAAGCTTGTGTCACTCTAGCAACCCATCATCTACTTATTACCTCCCAATGCCTTCCCCTAGGCCCAAACAATGGTGAAGTGTCATGTAGTCGACGTTCACATAACACCACTAGAGGAAAGACAGCATACATCTCATCAAAATATCGAACGAATACCAAACTCACATGATTACTTATAACGAGACTTCTACCATGTCCTCAGGAACAAATGTAACTACTCACAAAGCATATTCATGTTCATAATCAGAGGAGTATTAATTATCATTAAGGATCTGAAAATATGATCTTCCACCGAATAAACCAACTAGCATCAACTACAAGGAGTAATCAACACTACTAGCAACCCACAGGTACCAATCTGAGGTTTTGAGACAAAGATCGGATACAAGAGATGAACTAGGGTTTGGAGAGGAGATGGTGCTGGTGAAGATGTTGATGGATATTGACCCCCTCTCGATGAAAGGATTGTTGGTGATGACGATGGCTTCGATTTCCCCCTCCGGGAGGGAAGTTTCCCCGGCAGAACGGCTCTGCCGGAGCCCTAGATTGCTTCTGCCCAGGTTCCGCCTCGAGACGGCGGCGCTTCGTCCCGAAAGCTCTCTCTTGATTTTTCCAGGTCAAAACACATGATATAGCAGAAGACGGGGACCGGAGGCCTGCCAGGTGGCCCACAAGCCACAGGGGCGCCCCCCCAGGCTTGTGGTTGCTTGGTGGGTCCCCTCTGGTATCTTCTTCGCCCAATATTTTTTATATATTCCAAAACAATTCTCCGTAGATTTTCAGGACTTTTGGAGTTGTGTAGAATAGGTCTCTCATATTTGCTCCTTTTCCAGCCCAGAATTCCAGCTGCCGGCATTCTCCCCTTTCATGTAAACCTTGTAAAATAAGAGAGAAAAGGCATAAGTATTGTACCATAATGTGTAATAACAGCCCATAATGCAATAAATATCAATATTAAAGCATGATGCAAAATGGACGTATCAACTCCCCCAAGCTTAGACCTCGCTTGTCCTCAAGCGAAAGCCGACATCGATAATCATGTCCACATGTTTAGAGATAGAGGTGTCGATAAAATAAAATACGGACATGAAGGCATCATGATCATCTTTATAATAGCAACATATATTGACATATAATTTCTTATGCTAAAGTGACAATTCATTCACAAGGTAAAGTATGAATCAGAAACTTTATTGAAAACTAACAAACTATGATCTCAGTCATTGAAGCAATTGCAATTTATCATAACATCGGAAAGAGTCAATATAAGAGCTTTTCAGCAAGTTCACATACTCAACTATCATTTAGTCTTTTACAATTGCTAACACTCACGCGATACTTATGAGATCAAAGTTTCAATCGGACACAGAGAAAGATAGGGGCTTATAGTTTCGCCTCCTAACTATTTACCTCAAGGGTAATGTAAACAATAATAGTTTATGATAACCTACATCTGAGTGGATATATATGTCTAGATCATTCCCCAACACATGACGCTTGCCAAGAAAAAAGGCGATAAAAAGGAAGTGGTGAAGATCACCAAGATTCTTGCATAAAGGTAAGTACTAGAAAGTAAAAGTAAAAGATAGGCCCTTCGCAGTGGGAAGCAGAGCTTGTCATGCGCTTTTATGGTTGGATGCATAATATCTTAATGCAAAAGAACGTCACTTTATATTGCCGCTTGTGATAAAGAACTTTATTATGCAGTCCGTCGCTTTTATTTCTTCCATATCACAAGTTCGTATAAAGTTTGTTTTCCTCACACTAATAGATCATACATATTTAGAGAGCAATTTTTATTTCTTGCACCGATGACAACTTACTTGAAGGATCTTACTCAATCCATAGGTAGGTATGGTGGACTCTCATGGCAAAACTGGTTTAAGGGTGTTGGATGCACAAGTAGTATCTCTACTTGGTGCAGAAGTTTTGGCTAGTATGAGGTGGAAGCAAGCGTCACATGTTAGAGGATCCATGACAATATAACTTCTATTCGGAAATAAGCAAACATAACTCATTATGTTGTCTTCCTTGTCCAACATCAACTTTTTAGCATATAATATTTTGATGAGTGCTCACAATCACAAAAGATGTCCAAGATAGTATATTTATATGTGAGACCTCTCTCACTTTATTACTTCCTATTAATTGCAACAATGACCAAAACTATGTTTGTCAACTAACAACAAGTTTTATGCGACATACTTCTTATATGTGAAGTCGTCACTTCCCATAAGATCATTATATAATATTTTTACTTCTTTAACTCTTTATTTCTTTTTCTCCAGACCATAGCAAGAAAGCAAAGCCCTCAATTCAAACTAATCTTTATTATATAACTCTTGGACTCGATTACATAGAGGGGACATAAGGCAAAACTCAAGGCTAGATCGTACTAAAAACTTTTATTCTACTAGATAAAGATGTAACCAAAAGTATCGAACTAAGCAAAACGATAAAGATAAAGGTGTGATGATGATACGATACCGGGACACCTCCCCCAAGCTTGGCACAAGCCAAGGGGAGTGCCCATACCCATGTGTTTAGTTGTCTTTCTTCGGAGGTGGTGATGGTGGAGAAGGATCTTTAAGCTTGTTCAGTTTCCTCTTATGCATAAAATTCTGTTCCCTCAGATCGTCAACTTCCTGCTCGAGCTTCAATATCCTTTGACATAATTCTTGCTTGCTCTCCTGCAGAAAACGAGAAGGGATAAATAGAACCTTGTGTTTTCTCCTTGTGTTTGGGAGGCTCGATTTCCTGAACTCCACGTGCATATCTCCTGGTTGAGGCAGAGGGATCTCTTCTTCATCCGAGCTTTCTTCCTCATACTTGCCTTCTTGTTCCTCCTCCGAGAAAAATCCATAAGGATCTAAGTCCCCATAGAGCTTGGGATTGGCAAGATAATGCGATACATAGCTCTCCCCATCGGACTCTTGGGACGACATATTTTCAGATCTGTCCGGAAAAACAACAACAAACAAGAACAGAGGATTTTTCTGTGGTACGATGGTCAAAACCTTCGGGAGATTATATAATGAATTTTTACCGACCAACAGGAGTATTCTACAAGAAAACGGAGTCCGGAGGGCACACGAGGTGGCCACAAGCCACAGGGACGCGCCCAGGGGGGTAGGGCGCGCCCAAACGGCTTGTCGCCTCCTCGTGTACAATTCGGACTACTTTAAATTTTCCTAATTTTTTAAATATTCCAAAACGGAGAAAATTTGCTATTGGAAAAGTTTTGGAGTCGGTTTACTTACCGTACCACATACCTACTCCTTTTCGGAGTCTGAAACGTTCTGGTAGGCATCCCTTATGTACTCCTCTGGGGTTATGGTATTAATAATATTGGTTTCTACATTTACGGGAGTACCTGAGATATAATGTTTGATTCTGTGCCCGTTTACCACCTTAGGATTTGTGCCTTCGGCGTTGTTGATCTTGATGGCACCGGAACGATATACTTCCTCGATAATGTAAGGCCCTTCCCATTTAGAGAGAAGCTTTCCTGCAAAAAATCTTAAACGAGAATTGTATAGCAAGACATGGTCACCTACATTGAATTCACGCTTTTGTATCCTTTTATCATGCCATCTCTTAACTTTTTCTTTAAACAACTTGGCATTCTCATAGGCCTGGGTTCTCCATTCATCCAGTGAGCTAATGTCAAATAACCTCTTCTCACCAGCAAGTTTGAAATCATAGTTGAGCTCTTTAATTGCCCAATAAGCTTTATGTTCTAGTTCAAGAGGTAAGTGACATGCTTTCCCATAAACCATTTTATACGGAGACATACCCATAGGGTTTTAATATGCAGTTCTATAAGCCCATAATGCATCATCAAGTTTCTTAGACCAATTCTTTCTAGATCTATTAACAGTCTTTTGCAAGATCAATTTAATTTCTCTATTGCTCAATTGTACTAGACCACTAGACTGAGGATGATACAGAGATGCAATTCTATGGTTGACATCATACTTAGCAAGCAATTTACGGAAAGCACCATGAATAAAGTGTGAGCCACCATCAGTCATTAAGTATCTAGGGACTCCAAACCTCGGGAAAATAACTTCTTTAAGCATTTTAATGGAAGTGTTATGATCAACACTACTAGTTGGAATGGCTTCTACCCACTTAGTAACATAATCAACAGCAACCAAAATATGTGTATACCCATTGGAGGAAGGAAAAGGTCCCATATAATCAAAGCCCCAAACATCAAATGGTTCAATAACAAGTGAATAGTTCATAGGCATTTCCTGACGTCTACTAATATTACCAATTCTTTGACACTCATCACAAGACAAAACATACTTACGAGCATCCTTGAAGAGAGTAGGCCAATAAAAACCAGACTGTAGTACCTTGTGTGCAGTTCTATCTCCAGCATGGTGTCCTCCGTAGGCCTCGGAGTGACACTTACGTAGGATCTGTTCCTGTTCATACCCAGGTACACAACGTCTAATAACACCATCTACTCCTTCTTTATAGAGGTGTGGGTCATCCCAAAAGTAATGTCTTAAATCATAGAAGAACTTTTTCTTTTGCTGGTATGTGAAACTAGGTGGTATAAATTTAGCAACAATGTAATTAGCATAATCAGCATACCATGGAGTATTACGAGAAGCATTTATGACAGCTAATTGTTCATCAGGAAAGCTATCATCAATAGGTAGTGGGTCATCAAGAACATTTTCTAACCTAGACAAGTTGTCTGCTACGGTGTTCTCAGCTCCCTTTCTATCAATAATATGCAAATCAAATTCTTGTAGCAAGAGAACCCATCTAATAAGTCTAGGTTTAGCATCTTTCTTTTCCATAAGATATTTAATAGCAGCATGATCAGTGTGAACAGTTACTTTGGAATCAACAATGTAAGATCTGAACTTATCACAAGCAAACACAACTGCTAAAAATTCCTTTTCAGTGGTAGCATAGTTTCTTTGAGCACTCTCTAGAGTTTTACTAGCATAATGGATAACATTTAATTTCTTATCAACTCTTTGTCCTAGAACAGCACCAACGGCATAATCACTAGCATCACACATAATTTCAAAGGGTAGGTTCCAATCAGGTGGTTGAACAACCGGTGCTGAAATCAAGGCTTTCTTAAGGATTTCAAATGCTTCTACACAATCATCATCAAAAACAAAAGGAACATCTTTTCGCAAGAGATTAGTGAGAGGCCTAGAAATTTTAGAGAAGTCTTTAATAAATCTCCTATAGAAACCAGCATGACCAACGAAACTTCTTATACCTTTGATATCCGTGGGACACGACATTTTTTCAATAGCATCAACTTTAGCTTTATCCACCTCAATACCTCTTTCGGAGATTTTGTGCCCCAAGACAATACCTTCATTAACCATAAAGTGGCACTTTTCCCAATTCAATACAAGATTAGTTTCTTCACATCTCTACAAAACTCGATCAAGGTTGCTTAAGCAATCATCAAAAGAAGTTCCGTAAATGGAGAAATCATCCATGAAAACCTCAACAATCTTTTCACAAAAGTCAGAGAATATAGCAGTCATACATCTTTGAAAGGTAGCAGGTGCATTGCATAAACCAAAAGGCATACGTCTATAAGCAAAGGTACCGAAAGGGCAAGTAAAAGTAGTTTTTTCTTGATCCTCTTTTGACACAGGTATTTGAGAGAAACCAGAGTAACCATCTAGAAAGCAGAAGTGTGTATGTTTGAATAGTCTTTCTAGCATTTGATCAATAAAAGGTAAAGGGTAATGGTCTTTCCTAGTAGCTTTATTTAATTTTCTAAAATCGATTACCATTCTATAACCTGTAACAATTCTTTGTGGAATCAGTTCATTCTTATCATTGGGAACAACAGTAATACCTCCCTTCTTAGGGACACAATGAACAAGACTTACCCATCTATTATCAGCAATAGGATAAATTATACCTGCTTCCAGAAGCTTGAGTATTTCATTTCTTACCACTTCTTTCATTTTAGGATTTAACCGTCATTGGTGATCAACAACTGGTTTAGCATCAGGCTCCATATTAATTTTATGCTGACATAAAGTGGGACTAATGCCCTTAAGATCATCAAGAGTATATCCAATAGTGGAACGGTGCTTCCTCAGAGTTTTCAATAATCTCTTTTCTTCATGCTCTGAAAGGTTAGCACTAATAACAACAGGATATATCTTCTTTTCATCAAGATAGACATATTTTAGAGTATCAGGTAATTGTTTAAGCTCAAACATGGGCTCACCCTTGGGTGGAGGAGGATCCCCAAGAATCTCAACGGGCAAGTTGTGTTTCAAAATAGGATGCTGATCAAAGAAAATCTTATCTATTTCATTCCTTTCATTCATATGCATATTGTTTTCATGGTCTAGCAAATATTGTTCTAAGGGATCAGTAGGAGGCACATCAATAGAAGCAAGACCAACAATTTAATCTTTACTAGGCAATTCTTTGTCATGGGGTTGTCTACGAAATTTAGAGAAATTGAAATCATGAGACACATCCCCAAAACTTACAGTAACAGTTTCTTTCTCGCAATCTATCTTAGCATTAACGGTGTTCAAGAAAGGTCTACCAAATATAATGGGACAAAAATCATCCTATGGGGAACCAAGAACAAGAAAATCAGTAGGGTATTTTACTTTCCCACACAAGACTTCAACATCTCTAACAATCCCAATTGGTGATATAGTATCTCTATTGGCAAGCTTGATAGTAACATCAATATCTTCTATATCAGCAGGTGCAATATCATTCATAATTTCTTGGTATAAAGTAAAGGGAATTGCACTCACACTAGCACCCACATCACATAAGCCATGATAACAATGATCTCCTATTTTAACAGACACAACAGGCATGCCAACAATAGGTCTATGTTTATCTTTAGTATCAGGTCTAGCAATTCTAGCAGCTTCATCACAGAAATAAATAACATGCCCATCAATATTATCGACCAAGAGATCTTTAACCATAGAAATACTAGGTTCAACTTTAATTTGTTCAGGGGGTATAGGTGTTCTAGTATAACTCTTACGAACCACAGTTGAAGCTTTGGCATGATCCTTTATTCTAACAGGGAAAGGTGGTTTTTCAATATAAGCAGTAGGAACAACAGGATCAACATTATAAGTAATGGTTTCTTCTACAACTTTAATAAGTTCTACTGCTTTCACTTAAATGGGAGGATGGTATTTAAACCACTTCTCCTTGGGGACATCAACATGAGTAGCAAAAGATTCACAAAAGGAAGCTACTATTTCAGAATCAAGTCCATATTTAGTGCTAAATTCACGAAAAGCATCGGTATCCATAAAAGATTTAACACAATCAAACTTAAGGTTTATACCTGACTCCTTACCTTCGTCGAGCTCCCAATCTTCAGAGTTGCGTTTAATTCTTTCCAATAAGTCCCATTTGAATTCAATAGTCTTCTTCATAAAAAAAACCAGTACAAGAAGTATCGAGCATGGATTGATTATTACGAGAAAGCCGAGCTTAAAAATTCTGAGTAATAATTTCTCTTGAGAGCTCATGATTGGGGCATGAATATAACATTGACTTAAGCCTCCCCCAAGCTTGAGCGATACTTTCTCCTTCACGAGGCCAAAAATTATAAATATACTTCCGATCATGATGAACCAGATGCATAGGATAAAACTTCTGATGAAATTCCATTTTCAATCGGTTGTAGTTCCATGATCCAGTATCATCACATAGACTATACCATGTCAATGCCTTCTCCTTCAAAGATAAAGGGAAGAACTTCTTCTTGACTTCATCCTCGGGCAAACCTGCAAGCTTAAATAATCCACAAACTTCATCCACATAGATTAGGTGCATATCCAGATGTAATGTTCCGTCTCCTGCATAAGGATTAGCTAGCAGTTTCTCTATCATACCTGAAGGAATTTCATAATAAATATTTTCAGTAGGTTCAGTAGGTTGAGGAGAAACTCTTTGCTCTTCCGGTCGGGGTGAAGATACCCCGAACAAACCCCTCAAAGGATTATTTTCCATAGTAACAAGTGACAGTGAATTTCAGCACACTATATAAATTTTTCCTTACCAAATTCCACTCACCAAAGGCGCTTCACTCCCCGGCAATGGCGCCAGGAAAGAGTCTTCATGACCCACAAGTATAGGGGATCTATCGTAGACCTTTCGATAAGTAAGAGTGTCGAACCCAACGGGGAGCAGAAGGAAATGACAAGCAGTTTTCAGCAAGGTATTCTCTGCAAGCACTGAAATTGTCGGTAACAGATAGTTGTGTGATAAGATAATTCGTAACGGGTAACAAGTAACGAGTGTAACAAACGTGCAGCAAGGTGGCCCAATCCTTTTTGTAGCAAAGGACAAGCCTAACTCTTATATAAAGCAAAGCGCTCCCGAGGACACATGGGAATTACTTTCAAGCTAGTTTTCATCATGCTCATATGTTTCGCGTTCGTTACTTTGATAGTTGAAAGCACATTTGCTCCCTTGGTGGTTTTGGTAATTAATAACAACATATAAGTCATTGAACTAATGTTTCCACTAAGTATATTTCAGGAAAAGTTCAATTATAGGATTGGCAAAAGGATTGTGGAGATTGTGGAGATACCCCAAGATGCAAGGAAATGGATTGACAAAGTTTCAAGCAAGAGGACTCTACATTTTACTTTGTGAGAAATCACCTTGAGTCCATAGGAAAGCCAATACTATTAAAAGGGGGTAAGGTATTGTTTGGTGAACAAAATGCTCATACGTGCACAAGTGATAGTCACCAAAAACACCAACAAGCTGTTCCACAAAAGTCTGTCCAAAGTCAAATATCCAAAATCGGTGCAACCAACACTTTCCACTCGGTGCCACCGATTCCCATACTCAGACAGACATAAGCCAAACCCTACCCTTTCGGTGCAACCGATTCTGCTTCGGTGCCACCGAGTTTAGGTTGCCAACTTTCTGTTACGCAAATTCACAATATCGGTACCACCGAGATTGTTGGATCGGCGTCACCGAGAATGGGCAATCTGACCGTTGATCACCTTATCGGTGCAACCGAGTTTTCTATATCGGTCTCACCGAGATTCAAAAGTTGCCAACTTTTGGTCACTTTGGTACCACCGAGATTATCACATCGGTGTCACCGAGTTGGTCATTTTGTGTGTAACGGTTGGATTTTTGGGGATGCCTATATATACCCCTTCACCACCACCCACTCGAAAGAGAAGCACTCAGAACTATTCCATACTTGCCCCATCCAGTTTTCTGAGACAGAGCCACCTACCCTTGTGTTGAGGTCAAGATCATCCACTCCAACCATATGGATCTTGATTTCTAGCCTCCCCAAGTTGCTTTCCACCAATCCCATCTCTTCCACCAAGCCAAATCTGTGAGAGAGTGATTGTGTGTTGAGGAGTCTATCATCTTGAAGCACAAGAGCAAGGAGTTCATCATCATTTCCGAGCCTATTACCTTTTGGAGGGTGGTGCCTCCTAGATTGGTTAGGTGTCGCTTGGGAGCCTCCTACTTCGTGTTGTGGAGTTGAACCAAGAAGTTTGTAAGGGCAAGGAAATCGCCTACTTCGGAAGATCTACCCATAGTGAGGCTAGTCCTTCGTGGACGGAAGCCGTTATGGAATAGTCAAGGTTGCTACTTCGTGGACCCTTATGGGTGGAGCCCTCCATGGACTCTCGCGACCGTTATCCTCCGTGGGTTGAAGACTCCATAAACGTGGACGTACGATAGCACCACCTATCGGAACCACGGGAAAAATCATCGTGTCTACAATTGCATTTGATCCTTCTACCCTTCCTTTCCACTCATGCTTGTTATTACTTTCCGCTGCTATACTCTTTGACATGCATGTGTAGGGTGTACTTGACCTGCCATGAATGCTAAAATCTGCCAAATTTAAAATTTTGGAAAAGGTAGAAATTTTATTTGGTCAAGTAGTCTATCACCCCCCCTCTAGACATACTTTCAGTCCTACAAGTGGTATCAGAGCTTTGGTCTCCATTGCATTGGTATCACAACCTAGGAGAGTATGGCGTCTAGTGAGGGAAATTATCACCATAGAGGTCCGTACTTTGATGGCACTAATTTTGCTAGTTGGAAGCACAAAATGAAAATGCATATTCTTGGTCATAACCCCGCCGTTTGGGCTGTTGTTCGTGTTGGCTTGCAAGGTGAATTCTTTGGTGATAGAAAGGAACCGGATCGTGAAGCGACCGTGGATGAATTGAAGATGTTGCAATACAATGCTCAAGCATGTGACATTCTCTTCAACTGCCTATGCCCCGAAGAATTCAACAAAATCAGCCGTCTTGAGAATGCAAAAGAGATTTCGGATACTTTGGTTGATATGCACGAAGGAACCGAGTCCGTGTGAGAATCCAAGTTAGATGTTCTTCAAAGTCAGCTTGACAAGTTCAAGATGAAGGATGGTGAAGGAGTCGCAGAGATGTACTCTAGGCTAGCTCTCATCACCAATGAGATTGCCGGCTTAGGAAGCGAAGAAATGACCGACAAATTCATCATCAAGAAGATACTTAGAGCTTTGGATGAGAGATACGACACCGCGTGCACATTGATCCAAATGATGCCCAACTACAAAGATCTCAAGCCTACGGAAGTTATTGGAAGGATTGTTGCTCATGAGATGACACTCAAAGAGAAAGAAGAGCTTCACAACAAGTCTAGCGGTGCTTACAAAGCCACAAGTGATGCTCCCGCAACTCCAAGCCACAACCTTGTCGCCAATGAAGAGATAAGCCTCATGGTCAAGAAATTCAACAAGTTCTACAAGAATAGAGGCAAAGAACGAAGCTCTAACTCAAGATAAGATGAGAAGCGCAATTGCTACAATTGTGGGAAGCCCGGACACTACTCCAATGAGTGCGCGGCTCCCTACAAATGAAGAGAAGAGTCACCTAGAAGACGAAGCTCAAGGACTGAATCACCTCCAAGAGAGAGAAGGAGTAGAGATGATCGTTATGAACGAAGACCCTCAAGGAGAAGTAGAGATTCGGAGAAGAAGGACAAGTACACCAAGAGCTACACAAGAAGAAAACATCAAGCTCATGTTGGTGAATGGGTTTCCGGCTCCGACTCCGACAACAACTCCGAGAGAAGCTATCACTCCGACTCCGACTATAGTCAAGATGATGGTGTTGCCGGAATTGCTCTAGTGACTACCAACTCCTATGATCTATTTGATTCACCAAACGAAGGGAGTGGAAGTTGCTTCATGGCTAAAGGCCCCAAGGTATCACACCCTGAGTATCTTGATTTCAATAGTGATGAAGATGATTTGCTTTGTGACGATGACTTGCTCTTTGATAAAACTAGTGATGTTAGTCAAAATGAACTTGATAATTCTCATGCTAGTCAAGATAAGTCAATTGATGATGATAAGATGAAAATAGAACAGCTAACTAAAGAACTAAACACTCTTAAGTTAGCTCATGAATCTACTCTCGAAGATCATAGAGAGATTGTAAGAACTCATGAGAAGCTACGCTTCGAGAAGCTCAACTTGGAGCAAGAGCATGAGTTTCTTAAAGCTATCAATGACAATCTCCGAAAGAAGACTTCATCTTATCTAGCCAAACGACTACTCTTGTCTACATTCAAGCCACAAATTAAAACTAAACAATCTAGTAACAAAGGCAAGAAAGGTTCTTCATCTAGTAGCAACAATAAAAATGCTAAACCCAATGATGTTGCTTCTAGTAGTTCTATTGATTCCACTAATGATGATTCTCTTAGCCAAGTTACACTTGAGCAAGAAAATGCTTTATTGAAAGGAATTATAGAGAAAGGTATCTACAAGAGTCTTGCCGGGTGTAAGCAATTCGAGGAAATTGTACGCAAGCACGGAGGATACCGAAAGAACCATGGTGTTGGCTACTTCAACGCTAATGGAGTTGAATGGGAAGAAGGTCAATACCCCAAGCCCAAGTTTGTTTCTCAAAAGGAGAAGTATGAAAATACTCTTCCCAAGGGAACAAACACTCAAGATGACCTTCCACCACAAGACCACAAGCTCAAGGGAAAGAACAAGCTTCAAGAGGACATTGACTCATATGAAGATGAATCCCTAGCTTTGGTGGAGTGGGTTCCCAAGGCTACTTCAAGCTCAACTTCTACAAAGGCTACTTCAACACCAAGGATCCCCATCAACTTGATGTGGGTCCCCAAGAAGAAGAACTAGAGAGTTCTTGAGGGGTGACTCCGCCAATGAAATTCACTCACATTTATTATTGGCAAGAACTATTTGCAATCAACATCAACTCTATGCAATAGTTCAAGGAGTCACACATTCCCTCAAAGGTAAGCAAGGGACAAGGTAATCAACAAATCAATGGACATCATTACACATGTTTTGCACTCCATGTCCATAGATATCCTTGTATTTGTCTCTTGTGTGTTGGGACTAACCCATGTAGGTGAGAAGAGTAAGGAAACAACAAGGATGCTCCCAACTCTTGGTGATCTTCATCAACCTTGAGCATCCACCACTACCTCACCAACATGAAGTCTTCATCGACAAAACCCAAGGTTAGTTTATCCCTCCTATGGGGGGATGTCACATCAAGGGGGAGCTTTACTCTAAGACTTGAGTCAAAGCATCTATTAGAATGTGACAACATTAAATGCTTTATGTAAAAGTGGTGACCCCACTTGTTCTTAAACGATGAGTATGACCTATGATCAAGTATTATTACTTGGCTCCTAAGTCAATATACTCATATATAGATGACTTCGTCATCGCCCAAGTGCTTGTTAGATGCTAGTATGTATGTGCATGTTTGTCATGATTTCATTTGACATCTTATTGTGTGAGCATGTTGGTCTGCATTTATTTACTCATTCGAGGACATCCAATTGTTGCTATTTGGTTTTTGATTTATCTTTTGCCAATTGGATGTACAAGAATGCCTAGGACCACTCTCTAGCTATCTATGCTTTCTCACCTCATATTCCATTCATGCTGCATCACAAAATTTGAACAAGTACTTTTCGATCCCTCTGTGTGTGGAGCACTCGGAGTTCCGTATCGACAAGGACTGACCATTAAAACCTCCCAAGTGCATCTCGGTGGAACCAACCCATAATTCTCGGTCTCACCAAATGCCTAGGGTTGATCTGGTTTTCAATCTCGGTACTACCGATTCCATATTCTCGGTTACACCGAGTTTCCCTGTCAGCTGACAGTTGAGGAACTCGGTGACACCGAAAATTTAGAATGGGTGACACCGACAGCAAAGGGTATATATGATGTGGACCCGACGTTTCAAAATTGAATCTTCAAACCATCGCGCCCCAGAACCCTAAGCTGCCGCAAAAGACCCCCTGGTCGTCACCCTTGTCTCCCCGCGCTCCTCCGCCGCTGGGATCCTCGCCGTCGACGGGCATCTTCACCGCCGTCGCCGCCGTAGCGGATCCGTCGCCAAGTTAGGGTACGGATTCGATTCTTCTTGCGCTCCCCGTCCGATTCTTGCGCAATGAAGTAGATTTATCTACAAGCCACCGTTTGCACATCTATCTATCCACAAGAAAACTCAATAGAATAGCGAATGATGGATTTTTTAGGTTTTGCCGTCCGCCTCATGTATCTCGGTAGAACCGATGCAAAATGATCGGTATCACCGATTTTGTTTTCTGGCACACTGAGAACACCTTGGTGGAACCGAGTGCCTATTTTCGGTGTAACCAAAAATGGTGCCAAGTTCCTGGAAAGCAGGTTGTTTGTCTCGGTGGGTCCGAAAACTTTGTCTCGGCTGTACCGAAATACATTTGGCAGAATGCAAAATTTGAGAAATTCTTAATTCAATCTTTCAAAATGCAGCTGATGAACAATTTGTGATGACTCATCTTCTTCTACTCCTCTATATTCTGTTCACAGGGTCAGTTTGTCAAGTGCTGAGGACAGTGAGAACAACTTCCAAGAGCAGAACACTGTGATGAGTTCAGGCACTAGTCCTGAGTCCAGCTCCTCTTCAGATCCAGACACTCCCAGTTCTCATGGGTTGCCCAAGGCTGCTACTAGGGCCAGGAAGAAGCTGAATTCTGATGAGGAGGATTCAGATTTTGTGCCAGAGGAGATTCTTGCCAAGAAGCAAGAGAAAGCTGCTAAGAAATCTGCTAATGAAGCCACCTCTTCAAGGAGAACTGTCAGCAAGGTATATGCTAGCTCTGAGGCTATGAGAGCACCTGAGAGTGCTAGGGCTTCCATGACAATTGAGCCCCCAAGGAAGTCTTTGCCTAAGAAGGCAGGGGAGAAGAAGAGAGCCAGAAAGAGGATAGTTTATGTTGTTGGCACGCAAACCTCAATGTTTGAAGATCCAGAGGAGGCTGCTGGTGCTGCTGCTGAGGAGGAGGAAGAGCTGGTTGTCAAGGCCCCTCCCAAGAAGAAGCAGAAGAAGCTTATGGCTGATGCTATGCCAAAGACTGGCACATCCAAGAGCACCAAGTCTGCCCCCAAGAAGGCTGCTACTGAAAAGCACAAGAGGTTATCCAGACAGATTCCAGCTTCTGAAAAGAACAAGGGAACTACCTCCAGAGATATCGATGAGGATGCCATGTCTGCATTGATGAAGCTTAGACCACACCTTCCTGAACATAATGCCAGCCAGCGACTTGCTGAAGATATGAAGAAGAGGAAGGATTCTGGTTTGAGGGCATGGAGAGCTGTTGATCCATATGCCCAAAGGAGAAAGACAGCTGTGGACTACAGATTCTACACCAAGGAGCAACAAGATTTCTATGAGACTGTGCTGCTTGACAAGAGTCCAGCTATGAGTGACATGAGATACGTTGACTGGAAATACATCAAGGAGAATGAAGATTTCTTTCCAAATGTTCAAGACAACTTTCACTGCATTGGTTTGGATGAGTTTGTTGGCAGAGAGTTTACAGCATGGAATGATGAGATGATCATGCAATTCTACTCCACTGCTCACTTCTATGGAGATGGTAGGATTGTATGGATGACTGAAGGAGCTAGATATGAATCCACTGTTGATGATTGGGCTGCCATCTTAGGAGTCCCAGAGGTGTAGGATGGTGACTTGGATGTCTACTCTGAATCCAAGGAGAGCCATGATGCTATGAAGGATATGTACAATGCTATCCCTGCTGCTAACTTGAAATCTCACAAGTTAGGTTCTATCTACTTCCTCCAGGCTGGCCTCCGTACCACGAACACCATTTTGAGGCATACTTTCATGCCCAAGTCAGGAGATGAGAAGATGATCCGAGGCTACTCCATCAACATGCTGATCCATCTTGACAGACACACCAGGATTAGAGTTATGGATTTGATTGTAGAGACAATGAAGAGGGTTGCTGCTGATCAGAAGCGCTCTTGCTGCTATCCACCCTATATCCAGATGCTCATTAACTCCAAGCTGGAGAAGCACATCTTTGCTCTGGACAGAACCCACTTGCCCCTACAGCCAGATTTAGAGGACAACGTTGTGGTGATGGACCCAGAACATCCCACATCAGCTGCAGCTCAAGCACAGGCAGAGGCAGAGGCAGCTAGAGCCACTAGTGCTGAGGTCCCTAGATCCAGGAGTGAGCAAATGGATCTGTTGATCTCATCAGTTCAGGGCATGCAAAAGGACATTAAGGACATTTTGAACAATCAAAACAGTCTTGTCAGGATCTTCGAGAATAGGATTAAGACCCTTAATGACAAGGTGGATGGGCTGACCAAGACAGTCAATGAGCTTAAGAAGGAAGTTGACTTTGTGCCTCTTCCTCAGTCTTCAGATGATGATGATGATGATGATGATGATGATGATGAGGATGACTCACCTCTCAGGCCAGGCACACAATTCACCACTCAGGCCAGATCAGCCACTGTGCCAGCTCCAGATTTGAGGCCCTCTTCATCAGCTCCTGCTACTGTCACCTCAGCTCCATCAGCTCCAGTTCCTCCAGTTGCAACTCCAACTCCATCCACAACATCTGCTGAGATCTTCGCCGACGCAGTTCTCTCGACTCCTTCATCAACAACCGGAGGAGATCAGCCCAAGAACGTTTAGCTATATCTCTTTGAACTTTTTGGTAACTTGTTGCCAAAGGGGGAGAAGTGTATATAGATCCTTAGGCTTCGAGTGAGAGAGCGTTTGGTTTTTATTGCTTTTTCAAAAACACCACATAGTTCATTCACCTTGGCTACGCTTATTGTGTTTTGATCATACGCTTAATGTGTGTTATGCTACTATTTCCAATCATTATGGTGCTTATGAGATGATCTTTCACCTTTGCTTGATTGTGTTGTGCTATGATGCTCATTCTAATTATTCTCGCACACCACCAAGTTGTATGTGACATGGAAGAAGTGCCCCATGTACCTAATCGATTGTGCATTTGCATTCAAACGCAAATTTAAAATAATGCACAAATTTAGGGGGAGCTCTTGCTTATCACATTCTTCTCAAAGCGACGATTATATTCTTTGATTATATCATATGTCGAAGCTTTGATCTATATGTTGTCATCAATTACCAAAAAGGGGGAGATTGAAAGCACATTTGCTCCCTTGGTGGTTTTGGTAATTAATAACAACATATAAGTCATTGAACAAATGTTTCCACTAAGTATATTTCAGGAAAAGTTCAATAATAGGATTGGCAAAAGGATTGTGGAGATTATGGAGATACCCCAAGATGCAAGGAAATGGATTGGCAAAGCTTCAAGCAAGAGGACTCTACATTTTACTTTGTGAGAAATCACCTTGAGTCCATAGGAAAGCCAATACTATTAAAAGGGGGTAACGTATTGTTTGGTGAACAAAATGCTCATACGTGCACAAGTGATAGTCACCAAAAACACCCACAAGCTCTTCCACAAAAGTCTGTCCAAAGTCAAATATCCAAAATTGGTGCAACCAACACTTTCCACTCGGTGCCACCGATTCCCATACTCAGACAGACATAAGCCAAACCCTACCCTTTCGGTGCAACCGATTCTGCTTCGGTGCCACCGAGTTTAGGTTGCCAACTTTCTGTTATGCAAATTCACAATATCGGTACCACCGAGATTGTTGGATCGGCGTCACCGAGAATGGGCAATCTGACCGTTGGTGACCTTATCGGTGCAACCGAGTTTCCTATATCGGTCTCACCGAGATTCAAAAGTTGCCACCTTTTGGTCACTTCGGTACCACCGAGATTAACACATCGGTGTAACCGAGTTGGTCATTTTGTGTGTAACGGTTGGATTTTTGGGGATGCCTATATATACCCCTTCACCACCACCCACTCGAAAGAGAAGCACTCAGAACTATTCCATACTTGCCCCATCTAGTTTTTTGAGAGAGAGCCACCTACCCTTGTGTTGAGGTCAAGATCATCCACTCCAACCATATGAATCTTGATTTCTAGCCTCCCCAAGTTGCTTTCCACCAATCCCATCTCTTCCACCAAGCCAAATCTGTGAGAGAGTGATTGTGTGTTGAGGAGTCTATCATCTTGAAGCACAAGAGCAAGGAGTTCATCATCATTGCCGAGCCTATTACCTTTTGGAGGGTGGTGCCTCCTAGATTGGTTAGGTGTCGCTTGGGAGCCTCCTACTTCGTGTTGTGGAGTTGAACCAAGAAGTTTGTAAGGGCAAGGAGATCGCCTACTTCGTGAAGATCTACCCATAGTGAGGCTAGTCCTTCGTGGACGGAAGCCGTTATGGAATAGTCAAGGTTGCTACTTCGTGGACCCTTATGGGTGGATCCCTCCGTGGACTCTCACGACCATTACCCTCCGTGGGTTGAAGACCCCATAAACGTGGACGTACGATAGCACCACCTATCGGAACCACGGGAAAAATCATCGTGTCTACAATTGTGTTTGATCCTCCTACCCTTCCTTTCCACTCATGCTTGTTATTACTTTCCGCTGCTATACTCTTAGACATGCATGTGTAGGGGGTACTTGACTTGCCATGAATGCTAAAATCTGCCAAGTCTAAAATTTTGGGAAATGTAGAAATTTATTTGGTCAAGTAGTCTATCACCCCCCCTCTAGACATACTTTCGGTCCTACAATAGTTTGATATGTGGGTGGACCGGTGCTTGGGTGTTGTCCTTACTTGGACAAGCCTCCCACTTATGATTAACCCCTCTCGCAAGCATCCGCAACTACGAAAGAAGAATTAAGATAAATCTAACCATAGCATGAAACATATGGATCCAAATCAGCCCCTTACAAAGCAACTCATAAACTAGGGTTTAAGCTTCTGTCACTCTAGCAACCCATCATCTACTTATTACCTCCCAATGCCTTCCCCTAGGCCCAAACAATGGTGAAGTGTCACGTAGTCGACGTTCACATAACACCACTAGAGGAAAGACAACATACATCTCATCAAAATATCGAACGAATACCAAACTCACATGATTACTTATAACGAGACTTCTCCCATGTCATCAGGAACAAATGTAACTACTCACAAAGCATATTCATGTTCATAATCAGAGGAGTATTCATTATCATTAATGAGCTGAACATATGATCTTCCACCGAATAAACCAACTAGCATCAACTACAAGGAGTAATAAACACTACTAGCAACCCACAGGTACCAATCTGAGGTTTTGAGACAAAGATTGGATACAAGAGATGAACTAGGGTTTGGAGAGGAGATGGTGCTAGTGAAGATGTTGGTGGGGATTGACCCCCTCTCGATGAAAGGATCGTTGGTGATGACGATGGGTTCGATTTCCCCCTCCGGGAGGGAAGTTTCCCCGGCAGAACGGCTCTGCCGGAGCCCTAGATTGCTTCTGCCCAGGTTCCGCCTCGAGACGGCGGCGCTTCGTCCTGAAAGCTCTCTCTTGATTTTTTTCTAGGTCAAAACACATCATATATCAGAAGATGGGGACCGGAGGCCTGCCAGGTGGCCCACAAGCCACAGGGGCGCGCCCAGGGGGGTAGGGCGCGCCCCCAGGCTTGTGGCTGCCTGGTGGGTCCCCTCTGGTATCTTCTTCGCCCAATATTTTTTATATATTCCAAAACAATTCTCCATAGATTTTCAGGACTTTTGGAGTTGTGCGGAATAGGTCTCTCATATTTGCTCCTTTTCCAGCCCAGAATTCCAGCTGCCGGCATTCTCCCCCTTCATGTAAACCTTGTAAACTAACAGAGAAAAGGCATAAGTATTGTACCATAATGTGTAATAACAGCCCATAATGCAATAAATATCAATATTAAAGCATGATTGTAACACCCCAAAAAATATTCTTCTGGATTTTCAAAATCTTTTCTTTAAAATGAATTCTTTGAAAACCATTTTTAATTCTATTTTCTTCCTTCTGTTTGAAAACCTTTTCAAATTTTAGTTAGGTTCAAAAAATTTCTAGAAAGGGTCTGTTTTGATTGATGGTTTTATTTGGAAAATGATTATTAGAATTCAAAAAAATATATTTTCCCTTAGAAAAGTTTTTGATATAACTAAAATATTCTAAGAAGAAGCCCTTTTGCTTTTCTTCTAACACTTCCAAAATCCATCCAACAATCTTTCCACCACTCCTTGATTATCTCATAAGTCATTCACACTTTCTATGACAGCAACCAACTCCTTTCTAGCTTACAAAAATATTTCTACAATATTTACTAAATTCCAAAGTTGGAATTTATTTTATTCATGGTTTATTTGATTTACAAAGGAACCATATTTTCTGCAAGTCTTATGCTCCCACCAAAATTTCTCCAGCAACTAGATGGTACCCAAGACCCATTTCATTAAAAACCTTGGGATCCACAGTTCAAAAATTTCAAATCTCCTTCAATTTAAATTTGGACCAGAAACAATCTTTCTGATACAAACCCAATTTTTATAGCTCCAAAAATTCTGGAACTTTGGCAAACTCATTTTTGAGCATCAACACCCCACCACAAAAAATCCCTGCAAATTCCTAAAATGCTTAGACCTCTCTGACATTTTGTCATACACTTGGTAGGCACACTGTAGCACTGTCGAAAAATTTAGATAACTGAATTATTCAGAGACAGAGGAGATCGGCGCCGTGCACGCCACTCCATCGCCTCTCCTCCTTATCCTCGCCTCCTACCATCTTAACTGAGCCACCCCGGACCCTCTGGTCAGTGCCTCGCCGCTGACAAGCACAGTGGCTGGCCGCTGCAACAACCACCGAGCTCATCCATGGCGAGCCGAGGGGATCGGCACCGCGCCCGCCATCTTCACTCCTCCTACCGCTCTGTCCACCTAACTTTACTCCACGCGGCACCTCCTCCGCATCGTCGACGCGCCGTCCAAGCCGCTGGAGCCCACCTGGCAGTCGCCGGAGCCGGGCACGGCCGCCACACCCGTGCGGACAACTCGCCGCGGATGAGGCCGAGGAGCTCGATCCCGTCCAAGCTGAGGCTTCTAGAGGACTCCTCTGACCTCCTTGATCACGCGCCGCAACTGCCCACCGCCCCTAACCTACCTTGCCGGCCGGAGGAACTCCGGCGTTATCCGCCCTCGCCGGCCACCCTCGGATCGCCTATAAAAGGGGCTCCCGGGCCTCGGCGATCACTCACCTCACCCACACCACCTCCCAATCGCCCTCCCGTGCACCTCCCCGACCTCGGGGAGGCCTTCTTCCTCCTCTCCGGTCACCGCCCCGCCGCCACTGTCCCCGATCAGTTCATCCCCATCACCCCACCTCCACCGCTCAAATCTTGCCAGTAGCCATATATCCCACCGCATCGTCAAATCCTCGCTTCAATTTCACTCCCCGAGCTCTCTCTGATGAGATCCACCACTACCTGAATCGCCGTCCGCCGCCGTCAACCTCGCCACCGTTCAGCTGCTCGCCGGCGACCACCACCACCACCCACCGATGGGGAACACCTCCCCGAGCATGCTCATATCCTCGCCGCCTTCTGAAACGCCGACGATCGCCGCCGGTGACCACCGCACCCCCTCTGTACACGCGCGCGAGGCGCGTTTGAATTTCAAACCTGACGGGTGGGGCCCACCCGTCAGCATTTCATTCATTTCCGTTTAAAACAGAAAGCGCCTTCGGTTGGTTTACGTTTCCTTCACAGGAAAACGTAATCTTCCCGAATCGTTTTATTTTTCTGTTTTTAATAAAAACAGATTTGACCACAACTTTGACTGCTTCTAGTTTTTAAACCACAAATGCAAATGACTTGATTCTTTTTCTGTTATTCTTATTTTTCTCTCTAGTTTTTTTTAGTATTTAATGAAAAGTATTTTGAGACAAGTTTTTGTACTGTAATGAAATTTTGATTTGAATTTAAATTTGGATTTTTCAAAAAAAGAAGAAGAAAACTTTGCTGGAAATTTGGAGGGGTTTTCTCCTCACAACTTTGGACAAGGCAAGCATTATTGAACTTGGGATATGATGATTGCATTTGCATGTTTGCATCGGTTTGATATTGCATCATATGTGTAGTAAATGGTGAGAGCAAGCATTGGTCATGTCACCTTGTGAATTCTTACATGCATCATGGCATCTTGCTAACATATGGATATGGTGAGAACCAGGAATGTACTCCTGCCTTGGACGTGCTGGTGGGCACGGGCCAATTTTGACACGGTGGTGTCACGTGATAGAAGTGAAGCATACCAGTGAAATAAGTAACACCTCTGAGTCGGCCTAGATCGAGTCTTGTTCCGTTACACCTAGCTGTATACCATGCTGCCACGGGTCCTTCCGCAAGGAAGGTACGGCTTAGTAAGTTGATAACCCCTGTCCGGGTACACACCACATAGAGGGCCACGATGAGGGTTTCCATGGCCATGGACTAAATCCTGTCATCGGGCCAGGGGGCATGGGTGTTTCTGGCAGGTAGCCGAGAGGGGGTTCCCCCTTGTAATCTGCGCGTATGAATAGTGATCCCATGCAGGACGATGGTCTCCCCGTCTTAGAGTTTATCTGGAAAGATGCTTTGGGTGATTCCTGGCATCCGGACGGTTAATCTGGTGTGTGCTGGTTAGGTGTGTTTTCAACGCAAAGACCGTAATGGTAATTAGTCACGGTACTGACTAAAGAAACCTCATACACGTGGGTAAAGAGTACATCCTCTGCAGAGTAATACCTATTCGAATAGCCGTGTCCGCGGTCAACGACATTAGCTGGGTGGGTCAAGTGTCGGTCTCGGTGTTGTTCTTTGGAGGAAAATAATTAACCTCGAGCATGAATATTTTGCAGGATGAATTTTGTCACTACTAATATTATCATGAATATATTACTGATGATATGAATATTATTGTGAACTAACCCGTTTCTCTTATTATAATTTTCTGAGTGTCTCAGGGGCTGGCTAGACTACCCCGGACATCCAGTTTTATTTTCAAGACCTCTCGTGGTGTCGCCTGAGTTCTCGGATGGTCCTGTCTCGTCCGATTCCTCTTTTAGACACCCGATTGGCATTTCTTTTCAAGACCACTCGTGGCGTCCCTCGAGTTTAACAGGTGGTATGTCTCGCCACTACTCTTGTGGACACCCGTTTGGCATTTCTCTTCAAGACCTACCGTGGTGTCATTTTTAGACATCCGACCGGCATTTCCTTTTTATATTATCTTACCACTAATGCTTCACTTCTATTCATGTTACAAATTTTAGCATGCCATGATTTAACTCTGCCAGCATGCATACATATGTTATGGATAGCATGAGCATTTCACCCCATGAGCATATGCATTCAGTATATCTTTAGTTCATTATGTTTGCGAGTACATTCCAACGTACTCACTGGCTTGTCCCTGGCTATTTACTTGGCCAGACTTGGAGGAGGACGAGCTTATGGAGGAGGATTGCGCTAGCGAGCCCGACGCTTAGAGGAGTCCCAGTCAGACCACCTGTGAAATAGGAGTCTACCACATGTACCATCCGCTGAGCTTCCGCTACACAAATAAAGTAGTCAAGTCTCACTCTGACGCTTGACTCTATTTTATTGTAACAGTATGAAAGTACCACCACACCACTGTCATATTCCACCACCATAGTATATTGGAAAGTTTGTAATAAATTTGTTGGGTCATCCTGACTCAACCCTGTGTAATATTATATTTGTACTGGTTATCTATATCAAGGGAGTCCGCCAGTGGTCCTTGGGGCTGGTATGACTCAAGGGCTCTTCTGTGATTTATTCCCAGAAAAGGGGCCCGACAATGATGCAAAATGGACGTATCACCAAGCACATCACATAGAGATTTCGAAATCGTGGAAACACTAGCACCCAAATCACACAAAGCAAAGCACTCATAATTTTTAATGTTGACCTTAATGGTAGGTTCCCACTCATCACGTAATTTTCTAGGAATAGAAATCTCCAATTCTAACTTTTCTTCAAAACGTTTCATCATGGCATCAACGAAATGTTTAGTAAAAGCTTTATTTTGCTCATAAGCATGGGGTGAATTCAACATGGATTGCAGCAAAGAAATGCGTTCAATCAAAGAGAAACTATCATAATTAAAGTCTTTGCAATCCAAAATAGTGGGCACATCACTAGTTAAAGTTTTGACCTCTTCAAACCCACTTTTAGCAAAATTTTCATCAAGATTTTCACCCTCCAAATTATTGGGACGCCTTCTAGCTAAAGTTGACTCTACTTCTGTCCCTTCATTATCAATTTTAATATTACTAAACAAGGAATCAATAGAAGAAACACCAATCACTTTAAGATCTTCATCTTTTTTATGAAGGCAATCAGTAGAAAACGATTTTTCTAAGATTTCTCTTTTAGCTCTAAGCATAGCGGTTCTTTTCTTACTTTCATCCATGGAAACATATAAAGCTTTAATAGAGTCATCAATCTTAGGCAAAAAAGCATTCAACTTGAGATTTTCAACATCATGAGAAATTCTATCAATGCTTCTAGACATATCATCAATCTTATTCAACTTTTCTTCTATGGTAGTATTGAAAGCCTTTTGCGCATTGATAAATTCTTTAATATTACTCTCAAGATCAGAGGTGTTCCTATTATTATTATAAGAAGAAGTACCATAGGAATTACCATAATTATTAGACGAATTTCCAGGAAAAGGCCTAGGATTAAAATTACCTCTATAAGCATAGTTATTGAAATTGTTTCGCGAGACAAAATTCACATCTACGGAATCACTATTTTGCTAAATCAAGGTAGACAAAGGCACATCATTAAGATAAATAGGAGCATTTTTAGTTGCAACCAATTTCATCAAAGCATCAACCTTATCACTCAAAGTACTAATTTCCTCAACCGAATTAACTTTTTTACTAGGAGGTGCTCTTTCGGTATGCCATTGAGAATAATTAGCCATGATATTATCTAGCAATTTAGTAGCTTCACCCAAAGTAATCTCCATAAAAGTACACCCGCGGTGGAATCTAAAAGATTTCTAGAGACAAAATTCAACCCCGCATAAGTTTTTTGTATGATCATCCAAAGATTCAAACCATGAGTAGGACAATTTCTTACCATCAACTTCATTCTTTCCCAGGATTGTGCAACATGTTTATGCTCAAGTTGCTTAAAATTCATGATTTGCGTCCTAAGGGAAATAATTTTCGTGGGCGGAAAATACTTAGTGATAAAAGCATCCTTGCACTTATTCCAAGAATCGATACTATTGCGAGGCAAAGAAGAAAACCAAATTTTTGCACGATCCCGCAAGGAAAAAGGAAATAGTTTCAACTTAACAATATCATTGTCCACATATTTTTTCTTTTGCGTATCACACAATTATACGAACGTGTTTAGATGGGACGCGGCATCCTCATTAGGAGTACCGGCAAATTGATCTTTCATGACAAGATTCAACAAAGCGGAATTAATATCACAAGACTCCGCACTAGTGGCGGGAGGAGCAATAGACGTACTAATAAAATCATTGTTATTAGTATTGGAAAAATCACACAACTTGGTGTTTTCTTGAGTCATCGTGACTATGCAAACAAGATTGCAAGCAAGGAAGAGATCCGGCAACAAAAAGGGCAAATGAAAAAGAGGGCGAATAAATGGCAAATTGGTGAAGTGGGGGAGAGGAAAACGAGAGGCAAATGGCAAATAATGTAATTGCAAGGAGATGAGATTTGTGATTAGGAACCTGGTAGATGATGATGGAGTCCCCTCGGCGCCTACGATAGGCACATAGAAGAGACCGCTTCCTCCCCGGCAACGGCACCAGAAATTCCTTTGACGTGGCCTGAGACTGCGTCGGTATTTCCCCAAAGAGGAAGGGATGATGTAGCACAGCGACGGTAAGTATTTCCCTCAGTTATGAAACCAAGGTTATCGAATCATTAGGAGGATCACCACCACCCAATAAACAACACCTGCACACAAAGAACAAATACTTGCAACCCGACGCGAATAGAGGTTGTCATTCTCTCTACGGTAAAAAGATAGATTATGTAGTGATAGATTGGAGAGATAGATCTCTCAAGAACACAACATAATAAGAGCAAATAAAAAGTGCAGCAATATATTTTTGGGTTTTTCGAATAATAGATCTGAAAACAAAAGAGCCAAAAAGATAGATCGGAAAGCAATATGTTGGAAAAGTAGACCCGGGGGCCGTAGGTTTCACTAGTGGCTTCTCTCATGACTATAGCACACGGTGGGTGAACAAATTACTGTTGGGCAATTGATAGAAGATCAAATATTCATGACGATATCCAAGGCGATGATCATTATATAGGCATCACGTCCAAGATAAGTAGACCGACTCCTGCCTGCATCTACCACTATTACTCCACACATCGACCGCTATCCAGCATGCATCTAGTGTATTAAGTTCATGGAAAAACTGAGTAATGCAATAAGAACGATGACATGATGTAGACAAGATCTATTCATGTAGGAATAGACCCCATCTTGTTATCCTTAATAGCAACGATACATGCGTGCCTCGCTGCCCCTTCTGTCACTGGGAGAGGACACCACAAGATCGAACCCATCACAAAGCACCTCTTCCCATGGCAAGAAAAATTGATCTACTTGGCCTAACTAAACCAAAGATGCAAAGAAGAAATACGAGGCTATAAGTAATCATGCATATATGATGTCAGCGTTCTGGGAACCGGGTTACCCAGTCCTGCCAGCCTGTGGCCCAGGGCGTGGCCCACTTCAATAGCCAAGCGCGGCCCAGTGCGGCCTCACTCAAGACAAGGCCCTCGCGAGAGCCCCACCCTCGCGAGGAGGATGACGCCAAGACCCCCGGAAGGAGGAGGCCTCCCCAGGCCCCCTCCTGAGTGGCGGAGATCTCTATGCAATACTCGGCCTCGGGAGGTCGAGGATGACGCAAGCCGGGCCAGGCGGGCACTAACGCGCACAGCAGAGACAATTTCCTCTTTGGTGCAAAGGAGGCAACGGCGTACGCAGGTTCCCAAAGCACCCCCAAAGGTTTCCATTCTGGCGCAACGAGACCAAGACCACGAGCCCAGCAAGACGGACGTCATCGCCGAGCCCACCTCTGCATCACCACCGGCCACTTTGCAGGCGAAGACCACCTTTCGTCAGGATAAGATGTATTCCTTGTCCCCCTTTGAATTTGGCCGTTGTGGGATCCCTTCCCACCATTGCGATAAGGGAAGAGGACCCGGGCCACTATAAATAGAGGCTAGGCTGCTCCGTAGAATCGGAGGGACGAAACACCCCCCGAGCACCCTCGCGAGGCTACCCACCACTGTACTAGTTCATCCACAAACCTCCTCATGAGGCAATCCACCAAAAGCAGGAGTAGGGTTTTACGCTTCGCAGCGGCCCGAACCTGGGTAAATCCTCATGTGCTAGTCTTCTTCCCCTCGATTGTGTGAGTTCGTCAGGCTAGGCTGTCGAGCTGTGAGCTTGAGGTCGAAGCTGGTGGGGATCTTCGCACACGCCCCTGTGTTCGAACCTCTTTGGGTTTTGCTGAGCCTAAAATCCGACATTTGGCGCGCCAGGTAGGGGGCGTGTCAGAGTCTTCTACATGCTTCGCTTCTTCTCCACTCCGTCATTTCGATGGCCGACGCCCGACGAGCTTCCTTCGGCCCCGTCGGATCAGCCTTCGCCAACCTCGCGGCGACGGCAGAGGTAAGCAGCTTCGGGCGGAAGCTCGACGCAGGAGGGTCCGCGGGTCACGCGTCTAGGGTGGCGTCGCCTTGCCGCCCGCGGAGGCTGCCCATGGGGCGCGCGGGGACGCTTCAGGAGGAAGCCAAGGCCTTTACGTAGAGGACTAAGTTCCGAGCAGTATCGTACCTGCGGGCGGCGCCGTGGATCATGCGCCCCCCGCGGGTGCCAACATCCTCCTGGAGTAGGGAGATGTCCCGGACGCCCTCTCCAAGCCAGTCCTGGGGGCTTCCACTAAGGGGGCACCGGGCCAGGTTGGTGCAAGCGAGGGGGCGTCCCGGGATGTGCGGGGGCGCGGCACAGCTGCCGCCCTCGCGAGCAAGTAGCACGCAGCCGAGCCCTCTGGGCCGCAGGGGCTACCGCCTAGGGGGATCGGCAGGATACAAGCAGCGTGGGCCATGCATGGCAACGGGGGCGCCGATGCGGCCCTAAGGAGGCAGGGCCTCGCGAGGTCCTCGGGTCGTGGTCTGGCCGGTGCCCCGATGCCTCACGGGGAACACCCCTATGGCTGCGCTGGGTGCATTGTGCTCTTCTTTGGGCCGCGGGAGCGCAATCCCGCGGCTACACGGGGAACAATGCACTCAGGTTTGGTCTGTAGGGGCGTGCAACCGTGCAGAAATGCGCAGGATGGCTCTTGACTGAGTTGGGAGCACCTAGGTCGTGCGCCTGGGGGCTTGCCCAGCTATATTCGGCCATGACACTCTCACGTAATAATGAGTGGGCTGTATACGCCCGGAGCCCCCCGAGGATGCGGAGGGGTTCCATCACACGCCCAAGTGGAAGCCCCATGCTCCGCGCTGGCGGACAACACTATCCTCCAATGACTATGCCCACGCAACGTGGATACCCTATGCTCCGCGCTGGGGGAAGACGAATACTTGCCTAGGTGCCGGACGCGGCTGTTCTTTGCTTTTCTTGTATTCGAATTTGCCATTTTTCTGGAATAAAACCCGAGGTTTTTCAACCATATTTTAAGAAAAAGGGGCGGGTATTTTTCTCCTTGCAGTTTTCTATCTTGAAGGTTCTTTCTTCGGGTTAACACCTGCTAGCCTCTCCCTCTCGCGCCCCGCGAGCGGGGGCTACGGGCACGGTGCGCACACCTCGCCAAGGCCTTGGCGTCCTGGCCCTCGCGTGGCACTCTCGAGTGAGCTAGCAGGCGCGTGTCGCCTCACCCTCACTCGGGGGCTCCGCCGCGGCACGGCGCGCTATCTTGGAGCCTCTGGAGGCTCACACCTCTCGGGGCAGGAACTGGCAAAAAGGTATGGGAGCCGCTTGAGCGTCAAGGGGGACTCCTGAGCAACGCGCCTCAGGAGCCTCACTGGTCATGTAGCCCCTCGCTCCTTGGTCTTGTTCTGGTGATCCGAACGCCCCAACCGCGGTCAAGGCCTCGCCCCTTGGTCTCGTCATGGTGATCCGGACGCCCCAACGGTGGTCGAGGTATGCGCGGGATTGGGCCCCGCCGACGTAGAGCGCCACTTGAGCGTCAAGGGGGACTCCTGAGCAACGCGCCTCAGGAGCCTCACTGATCGCGTAGCTCCTCGCCCCTTGGTCTTGTCCTGGTGATCCGAACGCCCCAACGGCGGTCAAGGACTCGCCCCTTGGTCTCGTCCTGGTGATCTGGATGCCCCAACGACGGTCGAGGTATGAGCGGGATTGGGCCCCACCGACGTACAGTGCCGAAAGGGCTCCCAAACCGTCTCACTCGCAAGAAAGAGGAATCCCCCAAGACCCCCAAGCTCCCCAGGTGCCACTGCCAGACCTCACGACGCATAGGCCCGTCGCGGGCGCATCAAGCTAAGTACCCTAACCACGACCAACAGGAAGTCTCAATTCACAATAACACAAGGACCGGAATACATGATGAGAGTACTAATATAAGGGCGCTAGCGCCAAAGTTCATTACACGCCCAGAGGGCCCCACCATGATTTTTTGGTTACAAGGAAAGGAAAGGAAGAAGAAGGTGAAGGAGCCCCCCTCGGGGGTTGACACTCTT
This sequence comes from Elymus sibiricus, assembly GCA_039707655.1. NCBI lineage: Eukaryota > Viridiplantae > Streptophyta > Magnoliopsida > Poales > Poaceae > Elymus > Elymus sibiricus. Next base: position 146,444,858 of record CM077667.1, on the reverse strand, counting down.
GAGGCCCTGGCTCCGGCGCGCCAGCGCTCAGTCGGAGTCCTCGTCCTCCTTGACGGGCCCGTGGTGGCACGCCGGCGTAGTAGCTTCCTGGGCGGGGGAGCGGCGCCGTCGTGGCTGGCTACCCCTCGAAGTCTGGGCGCGCCGACGCGGTGGTGCGTCGTAGCTGTCGTCGCTCGGGCTCTCCTCGGAGGAGGTGTCGCTGCCGCCAGAAGCATGGCGACCGTCGCCAAGGACAAGCTCACATCCAAGGTCACCGCCGCCGTCGCCCTCCGGGCAGCAACACACGCGCCTGCCGTCCTCCCCGAAGATCCTGACGAAAAGCGTCGCGGCGCCGTCGTGCTTAAAGTGGAGCGTGAGCCTCCCCTCCAAGCCGTGGGCGCGGGCGAAGGTCTGCCACCCGCGGCTCAAGAAGGCGTAGCCTGCAGGGGTAACCTCGACCTCCACCTACAGTGCGCCGCTACAACAACCATCGGCTTGCAGCCATAGACCTACGGGTTCGTCGGCCCGCAGCGTCTCCGCGAAGAAGCTCGGGAGCTGCAACCAGGTGATCGCCGGCCTCTCCACCAGCACCAGGAACTCCTGGCCCATATCGGCCATGTGGACCCGCGGGCGCGATGGCTGAGCACCTACCGCGGGTCTCCCACCTTGGCCACGGCCGCTGCGCCCGCCGCCTCCGCTTGCGCCAGCAGAGGCACCAGCCCTCGCGGAGGCACGGCCATGCCCACGGGGCGCCGCCATCGATGCCTCGGTATGCTTGCGAGGACGACCCCGGCTCCTCTTGAGAGGATGTTGGTCTGGCCCCTCCGGGCAGTTTTTCCCCTTCTCGGCAGCAGAAAACCTACTCACCGGCGTCATGATTGAGGAGGCGGAGGACGAAGGCGGGTGAGCGAGAAGTAGGAATGGGCTGGGGGCTCAGTCCCCTCCGCCCATTTATAGCCAAGAGGAGGCCAACCGGCACCCCTCCTCATCCCGGGCAATGATGGCCCTGCGACGTGCACCAGTTGCTGGTTAGCCGGAGCGGTTGTCGAGGCGCCATGGAGAAGTGGAGGCGTTTGCGCCTCGTTATTCGTTGTGCGATAGGCTGGGCTCGCAGGCAACTGGGGCCCGTGGCGCTTTGGGCCATTTTCTTCGGCTTTGCCCCGAAGTCAGCTCGAGCGCGCCTTGGGCCCCGGGGCTACTGTCGGCGTTCTGGGAATAGGGGTACCCAGTCCTGCCAGCCTGTGGCCCAGGGCGTGGCCCACTTCAATAGCCAAGTGCGGCCCAGTGCGGCCTCACTCAAGACAAGGCCCTCGCGAGAGCCCCACCCTCGCAAGGAGGACGACGCCAAGACCCCCGGAAGGAGGAGGCCTCCCCAGGCCCCCTCCTAAGTGGCGGAGATCTCTATGCAATACTCGACCTCGGGAGGTCGAGGATGACGCAAGCCGGGCGAGGCGGGCAACAGCGCGCACAGCAGAGACAGTTTCCTCTTTGGTACAAAGGAGGCAAAGGCGTACGCAGGTTCCCAAATCACCCCCAAAGGTTTCCATTCCGGCGGAACGAGACAAAGACCACGAGCCCAATAGGACAGACGTCATCGCCGAGCCCACCTCTGCATCACCACCGGCCACTTTGCAGGCAAAGACCACCTTTCGTCAGGATAAGATGTACTCCTTGTCCCCCTTCAAATTTGGCCATTGTGGGATCCCTTCCCGCCATTGCGATAAGGGAAGCGGACCCGGGCCACTATAAATAGAGGCTAGGCTGCTCCGTAGAAGAGGAGGGATGAAACACCGCCCGAGCACCCTCGCGAGGCTACCCACCACTGTACTTGTTCATCCACAAACCTCCTCGTGAGGCAATCCACCAAAAGCAGGAGTAGGGTTTTACGCTTCGCAGCTGCCCGAACCTGGGTAAATCCTCGTGTGCTAGTCTTCTTCCCCTCGATTGTGTGAGTTTTTCAGGCTAGGCTGTCAAGTTGTGAGCTTGAGGGCGAAGCTGGTGGGGATCTTTGCACACGCCCCTGTGTTCGAACCTCTTTGGGTTTTGCGGAGCCCGAAATCCGACATAAGAGATCAAAGAAGACTCAAATAATATTCATGGATAGAAATTGATCCTGAACTCAAAATTCATCGGATCCCAACAAACACACGGCAAATGTTTACATCAAATAGATCTCGAAGAGACCATTATATTGAGAATCAAAAGAGAGAGAGAGAGAGAGAAGAAGCCATCTAGCTACTGCCTATGGACCCGTAGGTCTATGGTGGACTACTCACGCATCATCGGAGAAGCACCAATAAGGATGATGAACCCCTCCGTGATGGTGTTAGATTGGATCTCGAGGTTCTGGAACTTGCGGCGGCTGGATGTGTTTTTCGTCGACTCCTCTAGGGTTTCTGGAATATTTTGGAATTTATAGGCATCAGAGGCGGTGGAGAGGGGCCCCGAGGAGGGCACAACTCATCAGGGCACGCCGGGCCCCCCCTGGCGCGCCCTGGTGGGTCGTGGTCTCCACGGCCGACCTGTCACGCCCAAGATGCGATCCTATCCTTATTTTGGCACGAGGGCCACGACAGGGATAGAAGCGCATCTCGGGCGTGACAAGTTGGTATCAGAGCCTGTACCGACCTAGGAGCCCCCTTGATTGATCGAACTTGGCCGAGTCGAGTCTAGTAAAAAACTTTTTTGATTCTATTTATATCGGAGAGTAGGATTCTTTTACTCTTCTTCTATGCTCTGGTGAGGAATTACGACTTAGGAATTTTATTTCTACCCTCTTCTCACTCAATTTTTTTTAGGATCACGCGGATATTTTGGAACCTCTATGATGTCAATGTGACCGGAACTCTGTTCTTGGTGCCTCCCGTACGTATGGATTGGACCCAGGGAGTTGAGCTCCAAGGGGTTCTTGACACATCGCTATCGTTCAGTTTCCCTAGTATCTCAGGACGCGGATGTTCGAAATTGCTTCAATACTATTCGTGGTGCGAAGAGTGTGGCGGCACCCAGTACTGGGGAGCAGGATCACATGTACTGCCATCTTTAGTATCATTGTGATTACGAGGGTCTAAGGTAGATGAGTTTCCGTGGTTTCTCTGGTTTTGTTTTGACGGATGTGATACACGGTGGGTAGTATAATTGCTAGGAGTTGAGTGTTTATTCAGTAATTTATCCGTGTATCTATTGGACCAGATTGCATAACCAGAAAGATTTCGGAAGTTCTTAGGTGGGAATTCAAGTAGTTATCTAGAATTATCCTTCCAGCAAATACAAATGGGTTATGTATTTGTTTCCGGCTTAATTCTCAAGGCCAATCCTTTATTTTGTTGGAATATGGTAATTCGAGTTGCTTCGATGTCAAGTGGTGATTTCATATCTTTTCTAAGCAGTGTTCTCATATTTCTATGGAAGTGCTAATCCTTTTGTTCAACCGGAGTTCTCATGAATTGTTTTAACCGGTGTGCTTTACTTCAAGATAATTCACCCCTCTCCAATATTTGCAAGATTTATCCTCATATTTCTTTCTGGAGTTCTTTTTCAACCGACCCGTGTTTTCTTTGTTTTCCCCACACCCCCCCGCCCTTTTTCTTCAATGATTAGATTATCATTCAAGTGTCTTTCTTTTCATTGTTGCTTCCGCTATCTTTTCTTCCGTATTGTATCCGGTGATCCATTGTGAAGATGCTCAAGTGCTAAAGTTCATCATTTCTTCGTTATTGTTTTCTTCTTCGGTGGATTCAATTCAAGCTTTCGGTGCTCATCATATCCTTTTCATTCTCTAAATGCCTTCTTGTGTTGGAGTTCTTGTCCAAGCCTTTCTGTTTTATTCATCTCTCTCTATTCTATCCGGAGTGGCAAAATATCTCAGAAGACTTTCATTTCCATTCAGACCCTCTTAAATTATTTCGAGGTTCTCACCTCATAAAGTTTTTATTTGTTCCGATGCAATATGTCTTTCTAAGCAATTGTTTCGACGGTGTTTTCTTTGAGTGGGCTCATAACCCACATGTTTTTCCCCAGGATCTTACCTGGCTCTTCTAATCTTTTCCGGAGATGTCCTCAAGTGCTTGTCAATATGACGTAAGAATGAATCCCATCAGTCCTATTCCTTCTTGAAGGTCACTTCTAAATCATTTTCATCATTGCCTCAACCTTTCCTTATTCATTGTCCGGAGTGTCTCAGTAATTCTTGGTGGTGTTTCACGTCATCATTCTCTTCATTGAAGACCGAAGGAGAGTTTCTCTTAAATCTTGTCCGCTCTTCCAAAGATTCATGGTTTCAGCTTGTTGCTATCCTCTCAAATTGTTTTCAATCTTGAGAATTCCTCCCATATCTATTCGGAGCATTTCAGAGTTGTTTTCATTTCTCTATCCTCCGAAGGCCATCATTTTAGAAGATTTCTTCGTTCTCAGCTTTCAGCTTTCATTCTCAAATTCTTCTCAATTGTTGTCTCTTCATTCGTATCTCTGTTATTCCGGTGCTTCGTTCAAGTTGTCTGCTAGACGAATCATGATCTCTTCATTCTCATGTATATCCATGCATTGTAGTATCCTCATTCATTTCTGAATTCTTACCGGTGTTTTCGTTCAAGACTTGTTCAGTGTGTAATATCTCTCTTCATTCTTTTTCAAGAAGAATAAGTCGTATGCCAAATCTATTGCTTGTCGTCAATTTAACTTGATGAAGGATAAGCATAACATAATTCTTATTCTTGTTTCACCAATGTGATTTCAATCCTTCTTCCGGAGTTGTTCATGATATCAAATTCTTGGTTGTAAGTGTTTCATCTTTTCTTTTCCGGAGTTCCACACCATAATCTTATCATTTTCAACCTTCAATTCTTTTCTATCATCCTTTCATTCCGGTGTTCTCCAAGAAGTTCTTCATGGTGGTTCATCAAGGATTTCTTTCTTTCTCAAAGTGTTCTTCAAGATTTTTACGGAGAACCTCAAGTATTCTTTGTCTTCCATTTCAAAGTGCAAGTCATTCTCCCTTATCTTTGAGATGGTGTTATAGCATTCTTGATTATGAGGAGTCTCGAGGAGAATTTGTCAAGAATGAGATATTTAAACCCATCATCTTCCTCATTGCAGCTATCTTGGATTGGATTTCATCTAAAGCACTTCCTAAAGATTGTTGCTATCATGGTGTTTGTCAATGATCCAAGTTTTCTCCTTGTCCTCTCGATGAAACAAGTTTTGCATATCTTGTTGCTCCCAAGCAACCAATTGTTTCCGTTTGTGGCCGGTTGTCACATAATAATTTTGAGATGTTTACCATAAGCCCACAACAAGTTTATTCTTTGTTGTTGATTCCCAACAACTCTATTCAATCCTTCTTGTAAGGATGCTTTTCAAATTCAATTGTGGTAGAAGTTGTCATTTTCTTCTCCGTTCTCTTCTTCCAACCGATCTAGCTTCTATTCTTTTGTTCCGGAGGCATTGTGTTGTTGCTCTCTTCGATCCATCATATCGTTTTGTCAAAGGCCATGTTTTTCCTCGCTTATCCATCTAACCGGAGTGTTGCGCCATGTTCTCAAGTTCTTTCTTCTTATCAAGTTTTGTCTCTCTTGTCTACCGAAGTGCTGCCCAAATTTCTTTTGAACTCTTGTTTGTGCCATTCTTCATCTCTTTGCAACCTTCAAGGTTTGTTGATTTCACTCGTTTGGCAAATAAGCAATTAAGAGTTACCTCTTCCTTTCTTCTTCCTCTTCCCCTTCTCAGTCTTAGATCTCGGGTCGAGATCTCTTGTAAGTGGAGGAGAGTTGTAACAGCCTGAGACCGATGCTCCAGAAGATTCCCCTTTTATTCCGTTCTCGTCGTGCGATTCTTTTGTTTGTCGCATTCATCATCGCATCATTCGCATCATCCGCATTGCATCGGCACGCCTTGTCGTCATCTTTCAAAACTTGTATCCGTTCGTAGTCGCCGGTTTTCTCCGTTCTTGTCGTTGACCATTTTGAAACCAATCACACACACGCGCCCGCTGCATCGTTAAAAAAATGCTTTTAAAAGCGCGCGAAAAATATTCTCGGATTTGGTCGAAACTTGGCATGTGGTCTTGTTATATTGTAGGTAGATCGCCTGCCAAATTTGGTCGCGTTCAGAGGTCGTTTGATACCCGAACGGTCGACCGAAGCGGCACCGTCATCGGTTTAATTGTCGGATGTTTTCGTGTTTTAAAACCTCGTGTCACGGGCCGCAAAAACTTCCCTCTCATCTCAGCCCAACACCCCTCTACACAACCCACTAACCCACCTCATGCCTAGCCATCGCCGTCCGATTTCGATCAGACGGTCAAAAATTCGGACAAAAGGCCACCCAAAACCCCTCTCCTACTACGTGTCTATAAATAGACAACCCCCTTCCAAAACTGTAAAAAAACTAGCCCTAGCCTCCCCTAACCTCCAGCCGCCGCCACCCTCGTTTTCAGCGCCGCCCCACTCCAGCTCTGCCACTTGGCAGTGCCGCTGCCAACCGCAGACGCGATCTGGATCGTCAGATCCAGATCTGACGGCCCCCAGCTCGCCCGCGCCCCTTCCTAGCTCCTCCCGCCGCCGCGGGCCCGTCAAGGCCGAAGCCGGTCCGCCCCGGGCCCGAGCGGGCCGAGCCGCTGTCCTCCCTGCTCCCGAGCGCGCTGCCCCTCCAGCTCCCCTCGTGCCCCGCCGTCGGAGCCCCGCCGCCGGCCACCATCCGAGCCACCGCCGCCCTCCTCCAATCCGGCCACCGGAGCCCCGCAGACCCCTCGCCTCCCGCGGCCGCCGTAGCGCCATGCCGCCCCTTGCGCACCTGTGCCCGCGCCCGAGCAAGGGGCCGAGCTCGCCGCCGGACATGGCCGCTCGGCCTCGACGCGCCGGCCGCCGCCAGCCCCGGGATCCGCCAGATCCAGCGCCTCCGCGGTCGGATCCACCTCCCCGCCGGCCGTCCCCGCCTCGCCAGCTCCTCCCCGTCACGCCTTCGGCCGTGGCGCCGCCGCCGGTGGCAACCGCCAGCCAAGGCCTCCTCATGGTAGCCGGGACGGGCGCGTTCCCGGATCCTCGGGATCCACCAACCAAACGCCAGCCAGCCCCCGCGGTATGATCCCATCCCACTTCTCTGACTTAGTCAGATTTTTGCTAAGTCCTTTTTGCCAGTGATTTTTAATGAGATTAGCATTTTGTGTGAGCCCTAGCTTTCTGTATGTTTATCGGATGGTGATGATTTGAATATGAAAGTTGTTGTATTTTTCGTGCTCTACATGGTGGTGGTATTTGCATGCTCATAGGAATTCATCTAGGTGCTGCAACATGTGTTGCAAAAGTGCATTCCATCATAATCGTCAAATCTGTTATTTTATTCAATCTTTCGCGGATGGTTGCATCTCAACCGTAGAACTTTGGCATGTGGTGTCTTCATGAGTATTGCCCTATGTTATGTCCACTATCATGCCATACCTCTGGGTGCTAGGTAGGACTTCATTAACATGTTTGTTTGTTGCTCTAAAGTACCTATCGCGTTAAAACTGAAATTTGTTAACGTTAAGTTCCATTTTGCGATGCTCGTATTAAGCAATCCATGACCCGTATGTACATGTGCCAATGGTATGTTTTGTAGTGTGTCATGTCTTCTTGCTGGTAGTGTCCTTGCCATGCTCATAAGTGATTGTTGTGCTACTGTTATTGCCATGTCAACATGCCTAGTCAAAACTGCTGTTTGGGAGATAGCTAAATAATTCTAAGTCTGAAAACTGTTATTTTGTTGCCATGTTGTCATGATATTTCTATTGATCTAGGAGTCTTTTGTGGTTTCTCCCAAGGAGTCTTTTGTTAAGCATGTTTTTTTGACTGAACACTGTAAGGGAAAACCCCCCCACAACCTTATACCTCTTTATTGAAAAGTAAAAACCATATGTACAAGGTTACCTCGGTAACCCAAAGAAGACAAACAAGAAAAGAAAGAGAAACTAACCTAACTTAAATAGAATTACATTCAGGGGGGCAGAAAAGATACCCATTTCAACAGGTCCTCCTTAAACTTAGGCTTAATCCTATGAGCTAGCAGAGATATATCTGTCACAAAGCCTGACTTCTAAACAGCAAATCTAGGCTGGACATTCCGGAAGACTTTTGCATTCCTCACTAACCAGATATTCCAGCAGGCAATGAACACTACCTCAGAGAAGAATGGCTGCCGAAACGAGCGTTTGCTGCCGAAAGGAGTCTTTTGTTAAGCATGTTGTTGTCTACCAGGTTGTGTCTTTTGATGCCATGTATAGGATTTGCATCATAGTTATATTCATTGTCCAACATGTCAATCTGTTAAAAACTGCTGCACATGTCTAGTCTAATTTTCACTAAGTCTGAGAATCTGTTTTCTTCATAATGCCATATTGTGATGATGCTAACCATGATTCTATGCATAATTAGACCTTGCCGCCATGGAATGAATTGTAGTGCATCATGTCTACTACCATCCTGTTAAGTTTCATGCCAATATATGACCTATAGAATATAGTTTTACTGCTGCCAATATGCCTCCATGAAAATCTGCTATGCTGTGAGCTTCCTACCATGTGATCCATGACTCTTTTGAGTACGATATGTGAAGATGAAATGAAGTGTGTGTTATATGCTACTGCCCCATGCTTAGTTTGTGCATTTTAGAACCTTGTATCTTGTTGTTTTCATGTGTGCTATATGCTATGTTGCTGTTTTGGGCAGATTTCAAATAAAACTGGTATTGGTGATTGTGGTTGAACCGTAGCTCCGTTTTGGACATGCCATACATGAAACTTGCTTAGAATCTCATGTAGTTTAATAATATCTTGTTGCATTCATGATTTGAAATGTTGTGGTTGTCATTTTCATGCATTTTGCATTCATGCCATGTTAATCTTGTGTGTGTCATATCTTTTAGACCGTAGCTCCGTTTTAAATGTTCCATATATGTAAATCGACTAGAATGACATGTAGAATCACATGGTGCAATTTGTTTCCCTGTTTACCAAATATAAAATATGATTTGTTCAGAGCTGGACCAGTTTTGAAATTAACGTATGGGTTGTTTCGGAAATACTATATGTTGTTTCAGACCTCATTTAAGATGCCTAGATAGTGTAGTTTCATTATGCTTCACCTCTTGCCATGTTTAAAAAAAATTAATATTGTCGTGTACCTAAACGGGAATGAACTAAGGATTTCAAGCGTGGAGTTTCGTCAATATGCAACTCGTTGCATATTGAGCTTCACTTAATGTGTAGAAGTTGATTGTTGTGCTTTGCCATGTCATGCATAACATGCATCATATTTGATGTGCATCATATCTCGAATATGTTGTGGTGTTTATCATGTGTTGATTGTTGTTTCCGGATTGCTTCTTCTCGATAGAGTTCCGAAAGCGTTCGGAGTGTGAGGATTCGTTCGACTACGTTGGCTCGTCTTCTTCATGGATTCGTTCTTCTTCCAAGCGGGATCTCAGGCAAGATGATCATTTCCCTGGATACCATTACTATCATTGCCATGCTAGATGTCTCGTTTCTATCGCTGTCTCGCTACCTACCTCTTGTATGTCAAGCCTCCCAAATTGCCATGAAAAGCCTCTAACCCCTCCACATCCCAGCGAACCATTGTTTGGCTATGTTACCGCTTGCTCAGCCCTTCTTATAGCGTTGCTAGTTGCAGGTGCAAGCTCTTTCCATGTGCATCATGGATATTTTTGTTATATCACAATATTATTGCTATTTTATTTAATGCACATATATACTTGGTAAAGGTGGAAGGTTTGGCCTTTTGCTCGGTGTTTTGTTCCACTTTTGCCGCCCTAGTTACTTGTGTACCGGTGTTATGTTCCATATTTTGCGCTCCTAACATGCTTGGGGTTGTTATGGGGACCCCCTTGATTTTAGTTTTAGGATAAAACTTGTCTGGCAAGGCCCAACATTGGTACTACAATTGCCTAATAACTAATAAACCTGCATAGGGAGTAATTGACCCGAGGATCTTTAATCAACAACCCGGGCTAGTGCTCCTCATGAGTGTTTGTCCAAAACAAAGCACTGTGCGGGGCCACCCCAGTGCAACTTGGAGGATTTCTATCAGGGCACCGTACGCGTCGCTTATCTATCGTGTCCTGAGAATGAGATACGCGGCTCCTATCGGGTTCGTCGATACGCCGGGCGGTCTTGCTGGACTTGTTTTACCTTTCTCGAATGTCTTGCGCGAGGAATTCCGAGAGTACTTCGGGCTATCTCGAGGTTGCGGTTTTCCTACGGAATTGTCTAGGAAATCTCGGGATTCGTGGTCGAGGTTATTCCCGCGGCGTGTGGTTAGTTTGTGATGGATGAGTTGGATGTGGCACCCCGGCTCAACGAACTGGATTACCAGTGTTTCCAGCCCAGAGATCTTGTCCTATGGAAACACACAACAACTTGGAACAGAACTGAACTTAGTTTATTGATAGATATTGAGTAAAAGCTCATATTTTACAATGCTAGCGAGGCCCAAGGCACACTCGGTGTGAGGACAGTATCTACATTATTTATGGCACATAGCGGGGCCTCGGAACTACTAAGTACTTCTACGGCGTAGCGGATCATAGCGGCAACTCCATCCACAGGGACATTGCTGTGGACACATCCTAGTTAGCGTAGCACGAACCATCAGGACCTCCGTCCTCGGCTTCTCCTGCATCTGGCATGATACGCCAGGTGAGTACTTTGAATGTACTCGCAAGCTCACGACAACCAAGTAATGCAGCAAACAAAAGCATGGCAATCAACGTATTAAATGCTTAGGCAATTCACTTACTGTACCAGTTACCAACTTACTCTCATCAGGGTTGTCCCACAACCCTCGGAATACTCATCGAGTACTTCCGGTCATACGAAGAGTTCTTCCATCATTACTAACATGGTCATGGTTGACCACCTACTGAGGTCTGGACGGGCTGTCCAATTCCGTGGACGCGGCTATTCGAATAGATTTGACACTCTGCAGAGGTTGCGCACTTTACCCACACCATGGAGCACCTGACCTCGTGATCCCATTTGGGTGGACCAGCGTTGCTCCAACGAAACCTGCCTGACCCGTGACTCTTCCATCGTACCACCGGCATTCATCCTCCCCCGGAGTCCTGCCCTGGGTGGCCCTGTGTCCACATGACACCTGCCACCGTCGTGGCCAAACTAAACTGTCCCAGACGGGGACGCCGGTACAATACTCAACTGGCTCACAGGGTTATCACCGCCTACCTTATCAGGGTAGCGCGCGTGCATAACCCTCCCTCTTTGGAAGTACCAGTGAAAGAGCACGCAATCAGACCAAGTCAAGGCCGTCCCATACCGGCAAATGTGGTTGCACGGTTAAGCCCGGATAGGTGACTCAAGATCAACCACTAAGTTTATTTCAAATGTAGTGGTTCATCATGATAAGCAACTAATCTTTTAAATTAATTATTATAAATTAACCTATAGCAAATAAGCAAGCATAGTGCATGAAAATATGCAATGCTATGTAAATGCTACATCAGATGGGTATCCTGGCTTGCCTTGCTCTGTTGGGTGGTTCAAACACTCCTGGTCTTCAAATGTACCACAATCTCCTTCTGAAAATAATTTTAAAATGCAAAAGGAAATGTCACATAATGCATTCTTGTTAACCAGAAATTCTGTGAGTATTGGAAAAATACCAAAATTTGTCAGTAACTAAAGGGGTTCAATACCAACTCAATGCAAAAACAATCAATTGAATTGGAGCTATAGATCAAAAGTTATTCAAGATCAAAGTCCTGGTCAAAATCTGTTAAATAAATAAACTCAGAAAAATCAGAAAACCTCCAGCGGGTCACGTCGAAGGCGTAAAGTGGAGGGGCGCCTCCACTTATACCGCTTCGGGCGAGGGCCTGAGCCGCTGGCAGGTGGGGCCGGCTCGGTTTAAAACAGAGAGAGAGAGGAGGGACCGAGACAGGGCGGAGCTTCGGCGACGGTCACCGGCGATAGAGACGGCGGCGACACTCGGAGTTGAGGGGAATGGATCGGGCGCTCGAAGACGAACACACACATACCCGCAACGTGATGGGGGATGGCCGGACGGCGTCGTCCCCTTCCTCTTCGGCGGCGGCGGCGTTCGGATGGTCGTCGTCGGAGGCTATTCCGGCGATGGCTGGCTTGGGCAGGAGGTCGAGGAGCACCAGGGGAATGCCCTGAGCTCAAGGGTGAGGTCAATTGGGCCTCATGGTGGAGGGAAGATGCTGGAGGCGAGGTGGCTACAAGCGGCGGAGCTCCGGTGAGATTTCGAGGCCAGAGGGCCTCTCGACCGTGGCTCGCTTCTCAGGAGGCCAATTGGAGGTGGAGGAGAAGAGGTGAGGAGCTCGGAGAGGCTGGGCGCGGCCTTAAATAGGCGGGAGGCGAAGGCGACCGAGCTCTCTAGAGCGGCCGGAGCTATGGCCACGTCGCCGAGGCAAGGACGGCTAGCTGGCTGTCCGGGAGCGGCGACGAGACGGAAGAGGGCAGATGCATTGAATGGCGAAGCGACGGCTCGCGAGGAAGACGACGACCCGCTCACCCACTGTGGCCGCACGGGCGCCACAGTTCCCGAGCATCGTGGCGGCCACCGAGGGCGATTCCGGCGAGGGAGAAGGGTCTGGAGGGTCCAGGTGGAGGGCAACGACGATGTCGGCATGCTTGGACAAGGTACGGCCACGCGGTCGTCAACCTCCGACGAGACCCGAGCCTGCCGGGCCGTGTCTGGAGTGCTGTCCTTGCACTCTGGAACCTCCTCGTGGCACTGGCTTGCCCAGCAAGTCACTGAGATGAGAGGTAGCTTCACCAACAGTTCCTGACTGCCAACATGGGGAGGTTCTGGAGAGGTAATGGGATAGAGGTAGGGCCAACGGAGATGTCTAGTGTCATCTAGGTTGGAAAGACTACAGACTAGCAAAGTTTGAGAAAGTTTGAAGAAGAAATGAATATGGTTCCTTTGAAAACCACCATTCTGGTCCATAATCTAAATGAGCTTGTGGCACCCACATGGATGCTCTGCTAATGATGAAACTTGGTGGAGGGAACTTATTTGGTAGTGCACACATACCATAAAAGTTGTAGATCAATTGTGCACCCCCAGCTTGTACTTCCTTCAGAAAGGTTCAAAATAAGAAGAAACTTGACACGGTCCTGCTGCTCAAAAATTGTACTAGATCAGATGATGTTTCTGGATATTGAGGCTATATAGGATCCCTAGGAGCTTGTGGAATTTATTGAGAATTTTCTGAGATAGGAAAAATGGGGTTGCTTCACAATGCACAAATTCTGGTCAGAAAAAAAATAATATTTCTGGCCAAAATTTTGCATTGAGCAATGGAATATTTTTGGAGATTATGGAATCATATGATGATGAGAAGATGAGGGAAAAATTTGGGAATTTATTGGTCATCCAAACTATAGGTTGCTTCACACCCATAGTGGGGACATAATTTCCCAAATAAAGAAAAGAGTTTATTGGAAAAGATTTAATATTGGAGATTGATTCAAGAGAGGTTTAGAAAGGTTTTGGCAAGATGATGAGGGTTTTGGATTGCTTGGGAAAATATCCAAAGAATCATAGATCCAATCAACTGGAGAAGTTTGAAAAATCATCCAAATTTGCAAATAAAATCCAAATGATTTTGAAAAGAAAAAGTTGTCAAAAACCAGGGTGTCACATTGGAGCACCCCTGCAGGGTTAAATCTTTCGGAAAGTCGTGCCTGCGGTTACGTGGCAACTTGGAAACTTTGTTTAACACCCGGTCATAGCAAACTTGAAGTAAACTCAAATAAAATACACCAACCGTGTGCGTAACCGTGACTGTCTCTTCTCGTGATTTCTGAACCGAGAGAGAACACAGTGGGGTTAAGTTTGTTCGTAAGTAGGTGTTCAGGATCTCTTAGAGATCATTACTAGTTCACGTCCGTTTATACGACAATCACCCCCTTATTCTTGTACTCGTAAGTTAGCCACTCAAATAAATGCTTAGTGCTTTCTTCAGCCTCACCACTTAACCATATCTCACCTATTAAGCTTTAATAGTCTTGATACCCTTGGAAATGAGATTGCTGAGTCCCTGTGGCTCACAAATTACTACAACAACAGTTGCAGGTACAGGTAATGCGTTGATTTGACATGAGAGCGATGCTTTGTTTGATTTGGAGTTCTTCTTCTACTTCATCGATCTAGGATGGGTTCCAGGCGGCAGCCTGGGATAGCAAGGATGGATGTCATTTTATCATTTGATTTCGTCCGTAGCCGGACCCTGCTCTTCTGTATGATGTTTGTATATGTTGTTGGATTGATGTGATCTTGATTTAGCTTGTGGCGAGTGTAAGCCAATTCCATATACTCATCTCTTCTTTACATGTACTTGTAATGATATCCATTCTTGCGAAACGACGAGATGTGCTTCTATCCCTGTCGAGGCCCTCGTGCCAAAATCAGGATAGGATCGCATCTTGGGCGTGACACCACCTCTCTGGCACTTCTTTGGCCCACTGGGTGTCTTCTAGTCCAAAAAAAATCTCCAAAAATTTTCGTCGCGATTGGACTCCGTTTGGTACTGATATTTTTGTAAGTGCATAGTGCCCCTTAGTGATTTTGGTGTATTGAAGACTTATAAGTTAAGGGACTAATATGTGTGTGAGTGTACACATGCTCTATAAGTCGCTGAGGAGTTTGATATATACGAAGAATGTCGACCCCTAAAAATGAATGTCTTTAGCTGAAGACTTTGGTGAAGACTTTGGTATTTCTCTGAAGACTTTGAAGCTGAAGAATTTGGTGTGACCTTGAAGATACTAACGAGGACTATGAAGCGTGAAGACTTTTGTTTTCCTAGTTTCATTTACTTTCTTTGAGTCATAGGAAACACCGTACTGTTAAAGGGGGCCGAGGTAAAACTAAGGAAAATTTTCCAACTGATGCTCAACTCAAAAGCCTCAACATAACCAATCCTTCGAGTGAAGCCTTTGGAAATCTCTTACAGTTTAGTCAATTTCTTCAGTGACAGAGACGAAGTTCTTCTGTTCTCTGAGGAATTTGTTCTGACTGAGGAGTTAGGATTTCACCAGTGCGAATTGCCTACCGTGAGGAATATGATTAGCCCTGTGGAATTTGACAGTTCAAATTCCGACCGTTGCTGTGCTTTGCGCCAGCTGTCTAGATATCTTATCCACATAACGGTCATATCATTTAGGGGCATTTATGTCTTATCATGTCGGGTTGCACCCTGGCTATAAATAGCCGCTCCCCACAACCACTAGCTGGTTGGCTGCTCCGAGAGAGAACTTGACACTTGTCATTTGAGAGCAACCCATTCCTCAAGGACTTTGAGAGAAAATCATCAGTGAGGAAAAACCCAAAACCCAAACCACCAAAAACCCAAAGTGATTGAGCATCACTGAAGAGATTGTTCCTGTGTGGAACCGACGTTTTTTACCTTTGATGACCGTGTATCTTCCAGACGGTTAGGCGTCATGGTCTAGAACATCCAGCAGTTAATTGTGGATTGCCGGGTCACCGAGTTTGTGAGGGTTTGGACGTCTACCCTGAAGACTTACCACGAGTGTTGGGCGAGGTCTGTGTGACCTTAGATCAAGGAGAATACGGTAAGGACTGTGTGTCCTAGGACTGTGTGTCCTTTGGTTTAAATACCAAGCCGCTCCGAACCAGACGTATGACTATCACAGCAGTTGGAACTGGGTTATCAAATCACTGTCTTCATCGAGCTCCTTGTTCTATTTCCTCAACCCCTTCATTTCCTCGAAGTACTTGTTGATGAATCTGATCGTTGCTGTTTGAAGAATTTGACTGAAGACTTTCTCAATTTCCTCATCTCAAATTCTTCTGTCACTTTATCTTCTGCCTGCTAATCCTGTTCACGCTACTTATGCTCTGTGTATGTTTCATTTCATCATGAGTACTTATTCCACTGCTAGTAGTTCGTCACTTAGCAAATTCCTCAACTAGTAATTTCTCAGCGACGAATTTATAAAAATCGCCTATTCACCCCCCGTCTAGTCGATATAGCGCACTTTCAATTCCGCGAAGTAAAAAACAACAACTGACACTTTGGCACTATGTCAATAGTGTTGGGGATATAACCCTGTGGTGAGACCCGCCCAGGAGGGGCCGGGTCATGAGGTTGGCGGCTTAGCAGTAAGGGCTGAGCAGGCTGAAAGGTCAGGACAAGGCGTGGAAGTGACTTGCCAGATGGTCCTGGAAGAGGCCCAGAGCCAAAAGGCTGCGTGTGACCCGGAGGCGTAAGCCGCCAGGGACAAGGCAAGGATAGTTATAGATAAGGTCGGTTACTAGATGTAACCCAGCCCGGATTCTTGTAAGCCTAGGGCCTCGACCTGTGTATATAAAGGCGGGTTCCCTGGGCGGTTGAGGACATGAAACCTTTGATCGAGTACTGGGTCAAGCGAATCCGCTCCCTTGTAATTGATACCCAATCAATTCAATTCAAAGCATTGTATTGGCACATTAAGGCATTGCGGCGGCTCAGCGGCATAATTCTCCAAGAGACCCAGCAGCTGGTCAGATCAACACCAGTTAACCCGTTGGCTAACAGGGCCCTTATCTTTGAAAAAGTTGGACCATATTGGGCGCGCTTTGCGGCAGACATCCGGTCTGGGAGCTCGGTGCCGGCGCTGAGCCGGTAAGGACGATAACCCGGCAGTGGATTTTCTCCTTCTGGGGAGGTATCTTTGCAGTAGAACCAGGTCTTATACCAGTCCTTGGGATGACTAGGCAGAATTGCTAACGGAAAAGATACATCCCTCCGTCTTTGAATGGAAACACCTCCGAGTTCAAGGCTCGGTCCATCCGCACTCTGTTTGGCGGTTGATATAGAAATAGTCCCTGAAGAGGTCAACAGACGGCTCTTCTTGCAGATAGGCTTCACAAAGAATTTGGAATTGGCACAAATTGGTTACAGAGTTGGGGCCAATGTCTTGAGGGTGCAGATTGTAGAAGTGCAGGGCGTCCCGGAAAAACTTTGATCCGGGCGGAGAGAAGCCATGGAGAAGATGATCCGTGAAGACAATAACTTCCCCCTCCTGGGGCTTGGGAGTGACTTCATTGCCAGGAACCCGCCAATGAATAACATCTTGAGCCGGCAGAGCTCCCATGACTACAAAGTCGTTGAGCATTTCTTCGGTAACCCCAGAGCCTACCCAGTCGCAGGAAGCAGGGGCTTTAGCCATAATGGCGGGTTAAAAGGCTGTGAGAAAGCATGGATATGCGGCGGGTTAAAAACGCTGCATGACCAAAATGGCTATGATTCTAAGATGACGATGCTATCTTACGGGTCGGTATTAAAATTATAAGCCGCCGTCAGCTATAAGTATGAACTGGATTATATCTTGGTAGGGAGACCCGGCAGCACGGTGGCGGGTCAAATTGCTAACAAGTGTTGGGAAAAATGCTAAGTGTGGGCAAACAACTTCCACTGATTACAGATACCATTTAAGATCTACGGAACAGAATAAAAGGAAAATATTTCCTAAACCCTAAAAAAGTTCATGGAAGAACAGGCAATTTGTGTAAGAGTTCCTGTGAAGAGATGATCTACGATGAACAAGGAAAATGCATCAAGCAAAATGTCGCGGGTTTTGGTTAGCGGATGAAGGCCTGGGAGTGTTTCCCTCCTCATCTACGGCAAGAACTTCGAGGAACGGCGGCGAGCTCAGAAGAACACCGGCGAGCTAATGCAGAGCTGTAAAGAAGAAGAAGGTGGAACCTGAGATATACAGGAGATGCGAACACGCGCTGGTGAGCTCTGGACGCAATCAGGTTGATGCAGCGGCCCTGGTCGAGGACGACGGCGAGGTCCGGATGGCGCGGAGGGGCTTCGGCTGCGCGAGAGTCTGGAGGAAGAAGAAGAGAGAGGCGGCGACGGGGGGAAAGTGAAAAAGATAAGGACCCCACGCGCCTATTTATAGGGGGGATGGAACAACAACAGTCTTGCGCAGGAATCGAGGAGACAGAATGATGATTGACCAAGAATCTGCCTCGATTCTCAGGTTGACTTGTTAATGCAAAGATCCGTTGTGATGTCATTTGGATTTTTTGGATTTGTCACAGATGATGTCACCCATTTTCACATGGCGGGTCATGAAGATTTACTGCAGGTCAAGTGCATACGAGAAATGCAAGACTCGCCAACTAGAAGACTTGAAGATTGACATGAACCAGTTCAAATCAATCTGGGGCCTAATGTTGGGGATATAACCCCGTGGTGAGACCCACCCAGGAGGGGCCGGGTCATGAGGTTGGCGGCTTAGCAGTAAGGGCTGAGCAGGCTGAAAGGTCAGGACAAGGCCTGGAAGTGACTTGCTAGATGGGCCTGGAAGAGGCCCAGAGCCGAAAAACTGCGTGTGACCGGGAGGCGTAAGCCGCCGGGGGATGGTTTGCCAGACAAGGCAAGGATAGTTAGAGATAAGGTCGGTTACTAGATGTAACCCGGCCCGGACTCTTGTAAGCCTAGGGCCTCGACCTGTGTATATAAAGGCGGGTTCCGTGGGTGGTTGAGGACACGAAACCTTGATCGAGTACTAGGTCAAGCGAATCCGCTCCCTTGTAATCAATACCCAATCAATATAACTCAAAGCAGGACGTAGGCTGTTACCTCCTTCGAGAGGGGCCGAACCTGGGTAAACCCGTGTCTTTCATCCCGATCAACCCCTTCGAGTTAACTGCCGTAGCGATGGCTTCACCCCTAAGTCCTCACATTAGGACATCTGCCGTGACAAAACCACGACAAATAGGTTAGTCCAAAAAATGATATAAAGTTGCTTTAAAGTGATTGTAAAACATCCAAGAATGATAATATAACAGCATGGAACAAGCAAAAATTATAGATACGTTGGAGACGTATCAGCATCCCCATGCTTAATTCCTACTCGTCCTCGAGTAGGTAAATGATAAAAAATAGAAATTTTGATGTGGAATGCTGCCTAACATGTTCATCTCGTATTCTTTTCTTTTGTAGCATGGACATTTGGACTTTTAGATGGTTCAAAGCAATAGTCTAGTTTTAACATAATGACTTCAATACTCAAGCATGCTAACAAGCAACCATGTCTTTTAAAATATCAACACTAAAGAAAGTTATCCCTAGCCCATCATGCTCAATCATTGATCCATTCATGAAAAACACTCAAATATTAGCTACACCCAATGCTCAAGTACGATCATAGTGCCCCCTAGTTGGTGCTTTATAAGAGAAGATGGAGACTCAAAGTCAAAATAAAATTTGCATAAAGTAAATAGATAGGCCCTTCGCAGAGGGAAGTAGGAATTTGTAGAGGTGCCAGAGCTCAAAGTTTTAAATTGAGAGAGGAAAATATTTTGAGTGGCATGTCTTTCCTGTCAACGAAAATGACAAAGTAGTTCACAATACTTTCAATGCTAGATACATCATAGGCGGTTCCCAAACAGAAAATAAAGTTTCTTCCTTTTTCCACCATTCTTTCACATTCCATGGCTGGCCGTATCCACGGTTGCCATCCATAACAACACTTTCCAAGGAATTTATTATTTGACAACATAAAGTAAATATTTTTTATTTTTCATTTAGGGAATGGGCATCCCTATTACCGCCGTACTCTCGTGCAATGACAAGTGAATAAACACTCATCTTGAGAATAACACATCTAGCATGGAAAAATATTGGACACCCCCTACCGTTTCATGAGCGGTACGAGCACACAAAAAGGATATTTATTTTGAAAAGTAGAGATGGCACATACAAATTTGCTTAGAACGGCATGGAAATACTGCATATAGGTAGGTATGGTGGACTCATAAGGCAAATCTTGGTTTAAGGATTTTGGATGCACAAGTAGTATTTCTACTTAGTACGAGTGGAGGCTAGCAAATAGAATGAGAAGCAACCAACCAAGAAACTAAAATCCACATAAGCGAGCATTGAGCATAACTAACACCGAATAATGCACCATAAGTAGGATGTAATTTCATTGCTTACCTATTGACTTTAGTGCATGCATAGGGAATCACATGTTGGAAATATGCCCTAGAAGCAATAATAATTTAGTTATTATAATATTTCCTTGTTCATGATAATCGTTTATTATCCATGCTATAATTGTATTGATTGGAAACTCAGATACATGTGTGGGTACATAGACAACACTATGTCCCTAGTATGCCTCTAATAGACTAGCTCGTTGATCAAAGATGGTCAAGGTTTCCTAGCCATAGACATGAGATGTCATTTGATAACGGGATCACATCATTGGGAGAATGATGTGATGGACAAGACCCAAACTATAAACATAGCATATGATCGTGTCAGTTTATTGCTATAGTTTTCTGCATGTCAATTATTTGTTCCTATGACCATGAGATCATGCAACTCACTGACACCGGAGGAGTACCTTGTGCGTATCAAAAGTCACAACGTAACTGGGTGACTATAAAGGTGCTCTACAGGTATCTCCGAGGGTGTTTGTTGGGTTGGCATGGATCTAGACTGGGATTTGTTACTCCGTGTGACGGAGAGGTATCTTAGGGCCCACTCGGTAATACAACATCACAATCAGACTTGCAAGCAAAGTGACTAAAGAGTTAGCCACAGGATCTTGTATTACGGAACGAGTAAAGAGACCTGCCGGTAACGAGATTGAACTAGGTATAGAGATACCGACGATCGAATCCCGGGCAAGTAACATACCGAAGAACAAAGGGAACATTATACGGGATTAACTGAATCCTTGACATAGAGGTTCAACCGATAAAGATCTTCGTAGAATATGTAGGAACCAATATGGGCATCCAGGTCCCGCTATTGGTTATTGACCGTAGAGTTGTCTCGGTCAAGTCTACATAGTTCTCGAACCCGCAGGGTCTGCACACTTAATGTTCGGTGACGTTTTGGTATTATTGAGTTATGTATGTTGGTGAACGAAGGTTGTTCGGAGTCCCGGATGAGATCCCGGAAGTCACGAGGAGCTCCGGAATGGTCCGGAGGTAAAGATTTATATATGGGAAGTCATATTTTGGCGACCGGAAAAGTTTTGGGTTTTTCCGGTATTGTACCGGGAAGCTTCTAGAAGGTTCCGGAAACTTCCGGAGGAGTCCGAAAGTCCACCAAGGGTTCCACCACATCCCATGGGTTTGCATGGGCTGAGGGGAGGTGCCCTAGCCTTATTGGGCCAGGCGCACAAGTCCCTCAAGGCCCATGTGGCTTGGGAGAGGTGGAAAGTCCACCTGTTTGTGGAAAGGGAGGGAATTGGACTAGGAGTCACACTCCTCCCCCTTGGCTGCGCCCTAGGGCTTGGAGGGGCTGATCTCCACGCCCCTCCACCTATATATAGAGGGGAGAGGGCGCCCCAAGAAGAAACACGAAGCCCTTGGTGCCCCTCTCTCTCCCTAGATCGTTTTCTCCTTCGTTCGCGGTTTAGGTAGCGCTAGGCGTAGCCCTGCCGGGATAGCACCACCACCACCGCCACCACACCGTCGTGTTGCCGGAGAACTCATCTACCTCTCTGCTCCCTCTTGCTGGATCAAGAAGGCGGAGATCGTCATCGAGCTGTACGTGTGTTGAACGCGGAGGTGCCATCCGTTCGGCGCTAGATCGGAAGGACCGTGATTGGATCGCGGGACGGATCATGATCGGATCGCGGGACGGCTTGCGATTTGGATCGTGAAGACGTTCGACTACATCAACCGCGTTTCTTAACGCTTCCGCTTAGCGATCCACAAGGGTATGTAGATGTACTCTCCCTCTCGTAGATGCTCATCACCATGGATAGATCTTGCGTGTGCGTAGGAAAAATTTTGTTTCCCATGCAACGTTCCCCAACAGTGGCATCTGAGCTAGGTCTATGTGTAGATGAGATCACGAGTAGAACACAAAGGAGTTTGTGGGCGTTGATATTCAGATTGCTTCCTCCCTTGGTATTTTCTTGATTCAGCGGTATTGTGGGATGAAGCGGACCAGACCAACCTTACTCGTACGCTTATGAGAGACCGGTTCCATCAACTGACATGTAACTTTGTTGCATAAAGATGGCTGGTGGGTGTCTGTCTCTCTTACTTTTTTTGGATCGGATTCGACAAAGGCGGTCCTTGAGAAGGTTGAATAGCAATTTGTGTATCACCGTTGTGGTTTTTGCGTAGGTAAGAATAGTTCTTGCTAGATACCCGTAGCAGCCACATAAAACATGCAACAACAATTAGAGGACGTCTAACTTGTTTTTGCAGGGTATGTTGTGATGTGATATGGCCAATTACATGATGAGATACATGTGATGTATGAGATGATCATGTATTGTATAGAATATCACGACTTGCGTGCTGATGAGTATGGCAACCGGCAGGAGCCATAGGGTTGTCTTTAATTATTTTCGCCGTTTTGCTTTAGTTTATCGCTATGAGTTAGCAATAGTCATAGAAGTAACAGTTGGTGCGACAACCTCATGGCGACACGTTGATGGAGATCAAGATGATGGAGATCATGGTGTCATGCCGGTGACGATGGAGATCATGCCGGTGCTTTGAAGATGGAGATCAAAAGCAGAAGTTCATGGCCATATCATGTCACTTATGATTTGCATGTGATGTTAATCCTTTTATGCATCTTTTTTTGCTTAGGACGACGGTAGCATTATAAGGTGATCCCTCACTAAAATTTCAAGATAAAAATTGTGTTCTCCCCGAGTGTGCACCGTTGCGAAAGTTCGTCGTTTCGAGACACCACGTGATGATCGGGTGTGATGGACTCTACGTTCACATACAACGGGTGCAAGCTAGTGTTGCACAAGCGGAACGCTCGGGTTAAACTTGACGAGCCTAGCATGTACAGACATGGCCTCGGAACACAAGAGAGCGAAAGGCCGAACATGAGTCATATAGTAGATATGATCAACATGAAGATGTTCACCATTGAAACCACCTCAACTCACATGATGATCAGACTTGAGTTGGTGAATTTGGATCATGTGACACTCGAATGACCAGAGGTATGTCAATTTGAGTGGGAGTTTTTTAAGTAATATGATTAACTAAACTCATTATCATGAACGTAGTCAAAATGTCTTTGCAAATTATGTTGTAGATTACTAGCTCACGCTGTAGCTCCCTTGAATTTTTATATGTTCCTAGAGAAATAGAGTTGAAAGATGATGGTAGCAATAATGCGGACTGGGTCCGTGATCTAAGGATTGTCCTCATTGCTGCACAGAAGGCTTATGTCCTTAATGCACCGCTCGGTGCGCCACCCCCTCAAGCGTCGTCTGTAGATGTTGTGAACATCTGATAGGCACGTTCTGATGACTACTTGATAGTTCAGTGCGTCATGCATTACGGCTTAGAATTGAGGCTCCAAAACATTTTGAACGCCACGGAACATATGAGATGTTCTAAGAGCTGAAATTGGGATCTCAGGCTCGTGCCCATGTTCAGAGGTATGAGACCTCCAACAAGATTCTTTGCCTGCAAGATGAAGGAGAATAGCTCAATCGGTGAGCATGTGCTCAGATTGTCTGGGTGCTACAATCGCTTGAATCGAGTGGGAGTTGATCTTCCAGATAAGGTAGTGATTGATATAGTTCTCCAAGTCACTTTCACTAAGCTACTAGAGCTTCGTGATGAACTATAAAATGCCAGGGATGGAAATAATGATCCCTGAGCTATTCGCGATGTTTGACACCGTGAAGGTAGAAATCAAGAAGGAGCATCAAGTGTTGATGGTTAGTGAAAGCACTAGTTTCGAGAAGGGCAAGGGCAAGGAGGGAAACTTCATGGATGACAAGTCAGTTGCTGCTCCAGTGAAGAAACCCAAGGTTGAACCCAAACCCGAGACTAAGTGCTTCTATTATGAGGAGAACGGTCGCTGAAGCGGAACAACCCTAGATACTTGGTAGATAAGAAGGCTGGCAACATCGACAGAAGTATATTTGATATACGTGTTATTAATGTGTACCTTACTAGTACTCCTAGTAGTAACTAGGTATTGGATACCGGTTCGGTTGCTAAATGTTAGTAACTCGAAATAAAAGCTATGGAATAAACGGAGGCTAGCTAAGGGTGAGGTGACGGTGAGTGTTGGAAGTGTTTCCAAGGTTGATGTGATCACCATCGCACGCTCTCTCTACCTTCGGGATTAGTGATGAACCTAAATAAATGTTATTTGGTGTTTGCGTTGAGCATGAACGTGATTAGATCATATTTATTGCAATACGGTTATTCATTTAAGTTAGAGAATAATGGTTATTCTGTTTACATGAATAATACCTTCAATGGTCATGCACCCAATGAGAATGGTTTATTGAATCTTGATCGTTGTGATACACATGTTCATAATATTGATGCTAAAAGATACAATGTTAATAATGATAGTACCACATACTTGTGGCACCGCCGCTAAATGTAATATTGGTGTAAAGCGCATGAAGAAACTCCATGCTGATGGATCTTTGGACTCATTCGATTTCGAATCGGTTGAGACATGCGGACCATGCCTCATGGGCAAGATGACTAAGACCCCGTTTTCCAGTATGATGGAGCGGGCAAGTGCTTATTGTAAATGATACATGTTGATGTATTTGGTCCAATGAGTGTTGTAGCGTGCAGTGGATATCGTTATTTTCCTACCTTCACTGATGATTTGAGTAGATATGGGGATATTTACTTAATGAAACACAAGTCTGAAACATTTGAAAAGTTCAAACAAATTCAGAGTGAAGTTTGAGATCATCATGACAAGAAGATAAAATGTCTATGATAAGATCGTGGAGGTAAATATCTGAGTTACGAGTTTTGTATACAACTTAAGACAATGTGGAAGTTGTTTCACAACTCACGCCCCCTGGAACACCATAGTGTGATGGTGTGTCCGAACGTCGTAGTCGTGCTCTATTGGATATGGTGCGGACTATGATGTCTCTTATCGATTTGCCACTATCGTTTTGGGGTTATGCATTAGAGACAACTACATTCACTTTAAATAGGGCACCATCTAAGTCCGTTGAGATGACACCGTATGAATTTTGGTTTGGCAGAAACCTAAGCTGTCATTTCTCAGAGTTTGGGAATACGACGGTTATGTCTGATAAGCTCGATCCCAAAGCGGAAAGGTGCATCTTCATAGAATACCCTAAGGAAACAGTTGGGTATACCTTCTATCTAAGATCCAAGGGCAAAGTGTTTGTTGCTAAAAACGGGTCCATTCTCAAGAAAAAGTTTCTCTCGAAAGAATGGAGTGGGAGGAAGATAGAACTTGATGAGGTTGTTGAACCTTTGTTTCAACTAGAGAGTAGCGCAGCGCAGAAAGTTGTTTCTGTGGAGCCTACGTTAGTTGAAGAGGAAGTTAATGATAATGATCATGAAGCTTCGGATCAAGTTACTATCGAACCTCGTAGGTCGACAAGGACGCGTACTGCTCCTGAATGGTACGGCAACCCTGTCTTAGAGGTCATGTTGTTGGACAAATGATGAACCTACGAGCTATGGAGAAGCGATGATGGGCCCGGATTCCAAGAAATGGTTAGAGGCCATGAAATCCGAGATGGGATCCATGTATGAAAACAAAGTATGGGCTTTGGAAGTATTACCTGAAGGGCGAAAGGCCATTCAGAACAAATGGTTCTTTAAAAAGGAAGACGGACACGGACGGTAATGTCACCGTCTATAAAGCTCGACTTGTGGCAAAGGGTTTTTTCACAAGTTCAAGGAGTTGACTACGATGAGACTTTCTCACCCGTAGCGATGCTAAAGTCTGTTGGAATTATGTTAGCAGTTGCTGCATTTTTCGATTATGAAATCTCACAGATCGATGTCAAAACAGAGTTTCCTTAACAGTTTCCGTGAGGAAAGGTTGTATGTGATACAACCAGAAGGTTTTGTCCGCCCTAAGGATGCTAAAATGTATGCAAGCTCCAGCGATCCTTCTATGGACTGGAGCAAGCATCTCGGAGTTAGAATATACGCTTTGATAAGGTGATCAAAGTTTTTGGGTCTATACAAAGTTTATGAGAAACTTGTATTTACAATAAAGTGAGTGGGAGCACTATAGAATTTCTGATAAGTTTATGTGGATGACATATTGTTGATCAGAAATGATGTAGAATTTCTAGAAAGCATAAAGGGTTGTTTGAAAAGCAGTTTTTCAAAGGAAAACCTGGAATGAAGCTACTTAAATATTGGGCATCAGGATCTATAGAGATAGATCAAGACGTCTGATAAAACTTTCAATGAGTACATACCTTGACAAGATTTTGAAAGAGTTCAAAATGGATCAGTCAAAGAAAGAGTTCTTGCCTGATTTGTAAGGTGTGGAGTTGAGTAAGACTCAAAGCTCGACCATGGCAGAAGAGAGAGAAAGGACGAAGGTCGTCCCCTATGCCTTAGCCATAGGCTCTATATAGTATGCCATGTTGTGTACTGCACCTGTGTGTGCCTTGCCATGAGTCTGTCAAGGGGTACAAGAGTGATCCAGGAGTGGATCACTGGACTACGATCAAAATTATCCTTAGTAACTAGAGGACTGAGGAAATATTTCTCGATTATGGAGGTGATAAAGAGTTCGTCGTAAAGGGTTACGTCGATGCAAGCTTTAACACCAATCCGGATGACTCTTAGTAGCAATCCGGATAAGTATAGTGGAGCAGCCATTTGGAATAGCTCCAAGTGGATCATGGTAGCAGTATCTGCAGTATGACATATAGATTTGCAAAGAACACACGGATCTGAATGTTGCAGACCGTTGACTAGAACCTCTCTCACATGCAAAACATGATCGAACCCTAGAACTCATTGGGTGTTAGATTCATTACAATGTTAATCACATGGTGATGTGAACTAGATTATTGACTCTAGTGCAAGTGGGAAACTGTTGGAAATATGCCCTAGAGGCAATAATAATTTAGTTATTATCATATTTTCTTGTTCATGATAATCGTTTATTATCCATGCTATAATTGTATTGACTGGAAACTCAGATACATGTGTGGGTACATAGACAACACTGTGTCCCTAGTATGCCTCTAATAGACTAGCTCGTTGATCAAAGATGGTCAAGGTTTCCTAGCCATAGACATGAGATGTCATTTGATAATGGTATCACATCATTAGGAGAATGATGTGATGGAGAAGACCCAAATTATAATCATATCATTTGATCGTGTCAGTTTATTGCTATAGTTTTCTGCATGTCAAGTATATGTTCCTATGACCATGAGATCATGAAACTCACTGACACCGGAGGAGTACCTTGAGTGTATCAAACATCGCAACATAACTGGTTGACTATAAAGGTGCTCTACAGGTATCTCCGAGGGTGTTTGTTGGGTTGGCATGGATCAAGACTGGGATTTGTTACTCCGTGTGACGGAGAGGTATCTCTGGGCCCACTCGGTAATACAACATCACAATGAGACTTGCAAGCAAAGTGACTAAAGAGTTAGCCACAGGATCATGTATTACGGAACGAGTAAAGAGACTTGCCGGTAACGAGATTGAACTAGGTATAGAGATACCGACGATCGAATCCCGGGCAAGTAACATACCGAAGAACAAAGGGAACATTATACGGGATTAACTGAATCCTTGACATAGAGGTTCAATCGATAAAGATCTTCGTAGAATATGTAGGAACCAATATGGGCATCCAGGTCCCGCTATTGGTTATTGACCGTAGAGTTGTCTCAGTCAAGTCTACATAGTTCTCGAACCCGCAGGGTCTGCACACTTAATGTTCGGTGACGTTTTGGTATTATTGAGTTATGTATGTTGGTGACCAAAGGTTGTTCGGAGTCCCGGATGAGATCCAGGACGTCACAAGGAGCTCCAGATTGGTCCGGAGGTAAAGATTTATATATGGGAAGTCATATTTTGGCGACCGGAGAAGTTTCGGGTTTTTCCGGTATTGTACCGGGAAGCTTCTAGAACGTTCCGGAAACTTCCAGAGGAGTCCGGAAGTCCACCAAGGGTTCCACCACGTCCCAAGGGTTTGCATGGGCTGAGGGGAGGTGCCCTAGGCTTATTGGGCCAGGCGCACAAGTCCCTCAAGGCCCATGTGGCTTGGGAGAGGTGGAAAGTCCACCTGTTTGTGGAAAGGGAGGGAATTGGACTAGGAGTCCAACTCCCCCCCTTGGCTGCGCCCTAGGGCTTGGAGGGGCTGATCTCCACGCCCCTCCACCTATATATAGAGGGGAGGGGGCGCCCCAAGAGGAAACACGAAGCCCTTGGCGCCCCTCTCTCTCCCTAGATCGTTTTCTCCTCCGTTCGCGGTTTCGGTAGCGCTAGGCGCAGCCCTACCGGGATAGCACCACCACCACCGCCACCACGCCGTCGTGTTGCCGGAGAACTCATCTACCTCTCCGCTCCCTCTTGCTGGATCAAGAAGGCGGAGATCGTCATCGAGCTGTACGTGTGCTGAACGCGGAGGTGCCGTCCGTTCGGCGCTAGATCGGAAGGACCGTGATTGGATCGCGGGACGTTTCGTGATTGGATCGCGGGACGGATCGTGATCGGATCACGCGATGGCTTGCGATTTGGATCGTGAAGACGTTCGACTACATCAACCGCGTTTCTTAACGCTTCCGCTTAGCGATCTACAAGGGTATGTAGATCTACTCTTCCTCTCGTAGATGCTCATCACCATGGATAGATCTTGCGTGTGCATAGGAAATTTTTTGTTTCCCATGCAACGTTCCCCAACATCACAAACCTTAACACCAATATTCTTACTAAAGCATAATTACTCACTAACATGACTCACATATTACTATCATCATGTCTCAAAACTATTGCAAGGAATCAAGCTTAATTTGTCCAATGATCTTCATGAAAGTTTTTATTATATCGTCCCTGGATATCTATCACTTTGGGATTAGTTTCATATATTGCCATTACTTTTGGCAAGCTCAAACAATTTTAAGTGAAGCACATGAGCATAAAGATTTCATCTTTCAAAGTAGTATAAGTGAAGCATGAGAGGATTTATTCAAAATTTAATAACTCTCAAATTAATCGAAGTGAAGCATGAGAGTGTTTATTCAAAAGTTTCCAAGCACACCGTGCTCAAAAAGATATAAGTGAAGCACTAGAGCAATTCTATAGCTCAAAAAGTTTAAGTGAAGCATAAAGAGAAATTCTAACAAATCATAGCATAATTTTGGCTCTCTCAAATAGGTGTGTCCAGCAAGGATACAAGTGACAAACTAACAAGCAAAGCAAGCAAAGACTCAAATGATACAAGACGCTCCAATCAAAACTCATGATATGTGACGAATAAAAATATAGCTCCAAGTAAAATACCGATGGTCGTTAGAAGAAAGAGGGGATGCCACTCGGGGCATCCCCAAGTTAGTTGCTTGTTTCTCTTTGGATATATCTTGGGGGTGTTGTAGCATCCCCAAGCTTAGTCTCTTTTCACTCCTTATTCCATCATCCATCGTGATCTCACCCAAAACTTGAAAACTTCAATCACACAAAACTCAACAAAATCTTCGTGAGATCCGTTAGTATAATAAAGCAAATCACAACTTTAGGTATTGTTGCAAACTCATTCATATTTTATTATTGCATTATACCTACTGTATTTTAACTTTACCATGGGTCATACCGTTCAATACAACCCATAGATTCATCAAAACAAGCACACAATGCAACAAAAACAGAATCTGTCTTAAACAGAACAGTCTGTAGTAATTTGTACTCTAACCATACTTCTGTAACTCTAAAAATTCTGAACAATTAGGACAACGTCAAGAATTTTGTATTGCAATACTGTGTTAGAATTTCAGCTCAATATCACGCTCGAGTAAAAAATGCAAATTCCAACACTGCAGGCAAAGTTTCTGTTTCAGATTCAGCATTGTTTCTACTCATCTTATGAATCATCCGAAAGGCTTTACTTGGCACAAACACTAAATAAAACATAAAAACACAATCATAACAGAGGCATAATTGTGTCAACACTCAAAAACAGAAAGAAAAAGAAGAATATAAATTTATTCATTGGGTTGCCTCCCAACAAGCGCTATCGTTTTACGCCCCTAGCTAGGCATGATGATTTCAATGATGCTCACATAAAAAGTAGTAATTGAAACATGCAAGAGAGCATCATGAATCTCATGAGAAGCACATTTAAGCCTAACCCACTTCCTATGCATAGGGATTTTGTGAGCAAACAATTTATGGGAACAAGTTCAACTAGCATAGGAAAGCAAAACAAGCATAACTTCAAAACTTTGAACACATAGAGAGGAAACTTGAAATTATTGCAAATCCTACAAGCATATGTTCCTCCCTTATAATAAATTTCATTAGCATCATGAAGGAATTTAACAACATAACAATCACGGAAATCATTCTTTTCATGATGCTCAAGCATAGAATTTTCATTACTCTCCACATAAGCAAATTCCTTTTCATCCATGGTAGTGGGAGCAAACTCAACAAAATAACTATCATGAGACACTTGATTGACATAACCACATTGCAAATTAAAACCATGATGAATAGTTTCATGGTTATCATTACTCATTATAGCATACGTGTCATCACCATCAACATGAATAGGAGGCATGCAATCATCATAATAAATTTTCTCATCAAAACTTGGGGGACTACAAATTTCATCTTCATCAAACATAGCATCCCCAAGCTTGTGGCTTTGCATATCATTAGCATCATGGATATTTAGAGAATTCATACTAGCAACATTGCAATCATGCTCATCATTCAAGGAACTATCATGAATCACCTTATGAATTTCTTCATTCAACACTTCATCAAAATTTTCAGATTCATGATTTTCAAAAAAAACTTCATAGAGATAATCAAGTGCTCTCAACTCACTAGCGATTGGTTCATCATAATTTGGGCTTTCGAAATGATTAGCAAGTGGATGAGGATCCATATCAATAGATTTTTAGCAAGCGAAGATGCAAGCAAATAGAAGGCACATGGCAACACAAGCAAGGATAGCAAACAAGCAAATAAAAAGAGATCCGGCGAGAAAAAGGCAAACGAAAAAGAGGGCGAATAAAACGGCAAATTTTTGTGAAGTGGGGGAGAGGAAAACAAGAGGCAAATGGCAAAAAATGTAATTGCAAGGAGATGAGATTTGTGATTAGGAACCTGGTAGATGATGATGGTGTGTCCTCGGCGCCTGAGATTGGCACATAGAAGAGACCGCTTCCTCCCCGGCAACGGCGCAAGAAATTCCTTTGACGTGGCTTGAGACTGCGTCGGTATTTCCCCAAAGAAGAAGGGATGATGCAGCACAACGACGGTAAGTATTTCCCTCAGTTATGAAACCAAGGTATCGAACCAGTAGGAGGATCACCACCACCTAATAAACAACACCTCCACACAAAGAACAAATACTTGCAACCCGACGCGAAAGAGAGGTTGTCAATCTCTCTACGATAAAAAGATATATTAGGTAGTGATAGATTCGAGAGATAGATCTCTCAAGAACACAAGATAAAAAGAGCAAATAAAAAGTGCAGCAATATATTTTTGGGTTTTTGGAATAATAGATCTGAAAACAAAATAGGCAAAAAGATAGATCGGAAAGCAATATGTTGGAAAAGTAGACCCGGGGGCCGTAGGTTTCACTAGTGGTTTGTCTCATGAGTATAGCACATGGTGGGTGAACAAATTACTATTGGGCAATTGATAGAAGATCAAATAATCATGACGATATCCAAGGCGATGATCATTATATAGGCATCACATCCAAGATAAGTAGACCGACTCCTGCCTACATCTACCACTATTACTCTACACATCGACCGCTGTCCAGCATGCATCTAGTGTATTAAGTTCATGGAAAAACGGAGTAATGCAATAAAAACAATGACATGATGTAGACAGGATCTATTCATGTAGGAATAGACCCCTTCTTGTTATCCTTAATAGCAACGATACATGCGTGCCTCGCTGCCCCTTGTGTCACTGGGAGAGGACACTGCAAGATCGAACCCATCACAAAGCAACTCTTCCCATGGCAAGAAAAATCGATCTAGTTGGCCTAACTAAACCAAAGATTCGAAGAAGAAATACGAGTCTATAAGTAATCATGCATATAAGAGATCAAAGAAGACTCAAATAATATTCATGGATAGAAACTGATCATGAACTCAAAATTCAATGGATCCCAACAAACACACCGCAAAAGTTTACATCAAATAGATCTCCAAGAGACCATTGTATTGTGAATCAAAAGAGAGAGAGAAGAAGCCATCTAGCTAAAGCTACAGACCCGTAGGTCTATGGTGGACTACTCATGCATCATCGGAGATACATCAATGAGGATGATGAACCCCTCCGTGATGGTGTTAGATTGGATCTCAAGGTTCTGGAACTTGCGGCTGGATGTGTTTTTCGTCGACTCCTCTATGGTTTCTGGAATATTTGGGAATTTATAGGCATCAGAGGCGGTGGAGAGGGGCCCCGAGGAGGGCACAACCCATCAGGGCGAGCCCGGGGCCTCTAGCGCGCCCTGGTGATTTTCGTCTCCACGGCTCACCTCTCTGGCACTTCTTTGGCCCACTGGGTGTCTTCTGGTCTAGAAAAAATCTCCAAAAAGTTTCGTCGCGATTGGACTCCGTTTGGTACTGATATTCTGCGAAGTAAAAAACAAGCAAAAATAGCAACTGGCACTTTGGCACTATGTCAATAGGTTAGTCCCAAAAAATGATATAAAGTTGCTATAAAGTGATTGTAAAACATCCAAGAATGATAATATAACAGCATGGAACAAGCAAAAATTATGGATACATTGGAGACGTATCAGGCGTGGTGGACGTGTTGGGCGATTCAACTTTCCGTTGATCACTTGCTTTTGTTGAAAAATTTCAGGGAATACAAATGAGTGCCAAATCTCATCGAAATGTTGATTAATTTCTATTTCGTCTAGTTGGTGTCACTCAATATGTCCATTTTTTAGCAAAGGTCATGCTAATTTTTTTTCCATATTCTTAGATCAAATAGTAATCTATTACATTATGTGCGTATGTTGTAGGTTTTGGCATTGAATGATGGATCATAGTTGGATGTACTCCATACCACGGGCATCCAATGATTTTGTTAATGGCTTGATAGAGTTCTTACAGTTTGTGGAGGAACATGTTAGGAAAAGGGGTTTGAAGAAAATATGTTGTCTGTGCGTTGTTTGCGAGAATGATGTTATGTACACAATTGAATCGGGAGAGTTGCATAAGCATTTGTTGGCTAGTGGTTTCATGCACGGTTATACGACATGGACAAGTCATGGTGAGAATGGGATGTCATGTGAAGGAGCGGAGCATGACGAGGAACAATAATGGATGATGGATGGACATGATGAACAATCTGACGGTGATGAATACGACGAGTCCGATGAAGAGTCCAACGAAAGTGAGGAGGCCGAAACGTTGGAGGCAATCATCTGGGGCAAATTGGTGGCAATGGTGCACGATGAACACATGCAAGAGTTGATCGTGAAAGTGACTAACACCGAGGAAGCTTCTCGTAGAGAGGCTACCAATCTAGCGACTCTTGTGAAGGACTCAACAACTCCGTTGTACGCTGGTTGCAAGGAAAAACACACCCGACTAAGTGTCACGACGAATCTTATGGACATTAAGGCAAAAAGCAATAGCACAGACACTTCCGTCGATATGAATTTGAAGTTTTTGCATGATTTTCTTCCTGAAGGCAACATGTTGCCAAAAAGTATCGATGAGGCAAGGAAGGTATTGTGTCCTCTTGACATGAAGCTGGTAAAGTACCATGCGTGCAAAAATGACCGCATCATTTACCAGAACGAGTACTCGAACCTAACAAGGTGTCCAACATGCAATTTTCCCCGATTCAAGCGGGGAAACAACAGCCGGGAAGACAATGATGATGATAGAGCACCCGCTAGTGGTACTCGTTATAAGGTTGTATGGTACTTTCTTATTATTTCACACCTGAAGCGTTTGTATGCAAACAAGAAGTAGTCAAAGCTTATGCTTTGACATTCTACGAGGAAGAGGGATGACTGAGTGATTAAACACGTTGCTGATGATCGACAGTGGAAAGCGATCGATGATGAGTTTCCTTATTTCAGTGGAGATGATAAGAATGTCAGGCTGCAGGGCTATAGTGTGGATGGTCTGAATCCCTTTAGTAACCAAAACAGCGTGCACAACACCTGGCATGTGTTTGCCTAGATCTACAACCTTCCCTCATGGGTGTGCATGAAGACAAAGTATCTACACATGGTCATGCTAATTCAAGGGCCAAGCTAACCGGGTAGTGAGGCTAAAAAAACGGTGTCAAAATTCAAACCCACTTGCTACAGTATGTCTCCAGAGGAGCTTGACAAGATAGTCAACTGCCTTGCTAATGTTCGGCTAAGTTCCGGGCACTCGTCAAACATACACATGTATTTGTCACATGAGAAGAAAACTTTATCTGGGATGAAGTCACATGACTATCACATGATGATTACACAAATACGGCCGGTTGCACTTAGAGGAATAATGGAACCGCATGTGAGAAAGACACTCCAAGACCTCTGTAACTTCTTTGACATCATCTCTCATAAATCGATCATCCTGGAGTGTTGCAAGAAACTACAAGAAGAGATTGTTATCATACTATGTGAGCTTGAGGTGTACGTCCCGCCCTCATTTTTTGACATCATGGTGCATCTGCATGTCCACCTTATCGGAGACATCATAGACCTGCGCCCAGTATTCCTCCACAATATGTTCCCTTTTGAAAGGTTAAATGGGATACTCAAATGATACGTTCATAACAGGTCACATCCATACGGAAGCATCGTCCAGGGATTTCTAACTGTGGAGGTTATCTCATTTTGCATAGACTACCTTGAAGTCGACAAACCTTTGGGCATGCCCAAGAATAAGCACATTGGCAGGCTCAAGGGCGTAGGTCACAAGAAAAGGAGAAAGAATTTGCATGTGACCTTCGACGAGCCCAACTGAGCGCCCGACTTCATAAGAGCTCACACTGTGGTGTTACAACACATTAAGTGTGTCAACCCATATGCTAGGAAGCACATGTTGCAGTTGAGAACTGAATACACGAAACGTGGGATAAAACGCTTCGATGAGCAACTAACAAATGAGCACAACAGAAAGTTTCCGGCTTGGTTCAAGACATACATGCGAGAACATCCATTGTCAGAAAATAATGACAGAGGTATTGAGTTGTTCTCCTTGGCATCGGGACCTGCGTTGAATATGACCACATGCCAAGCCTATGAGATCAACGGATACACTTTCTATACGGAGGCCAAAGACAAGGTAAAAGGTGTGTACCAGAATTCAGGGGTGACACTACATGCATACAGCAATAATGAAATGAACAAACTCTATGGGAGAATCAAAGAGATCTGGGAACTAAGGTACGCGGATGTAGGGATATTCCCCATGTTCCGTGTTTGATGGGCTAAACAAGTACTTCAAGAAGACGACTATTTCACTACCATGGTCATACCACAACGAAATGAGTCCGTGAACGTGCTTGCACTAAGTTCCTTAAATGAGCCATGGGTACTGGCGAAGACTGTGTCTCAATGCTTCTACATGAAAGACCCAATTAAGCCTAGCCGTGTGGTCTACCGAAGAGGAAAGAGGAGTATCGTCGGAATGGACGAAATCAATGACGAGGAGGACTATGACCAATTCGACGACTACCACAGGGAACAAGAAGGCGTCAAACACGTATCGAGGAGAAGTAGATCAACATTGCCAAATGACAACATTGCACCATGGTCAAGACGGAGTCACAACAAGACAATAGTCCATACCAGGAAGAGGATCACCAAAATTCATGTGAAGACCGTCAGTAGAATCCATTAACAACTTATTTGTAATGTGTCGTTATGGGAAGGTTAATTTGTACTATAAACACATATATATGCGTGCATGTGTGGATCGGATAGATAATGGCCGTGTCGTGTGATGAATATATTTATTAGAAGGATTAACATTTAAAAAAATCCCCAAAAAAATTTAAAAAAAATGCAGTGGCGGGCAGGGGAGTGGGGCCGCCATGTCAGAAATTTGCGGTGGCGGGTGGACTAGAAAGCCCGCCATGTCGATCCCCTCCCAAAATCCCCCCTCTTACCTTACCGCGTGTTTCGTTCAAACCGTGTCCTCCCATCCGAAATCGCCGACCGCCGCCTGAAACATGTGATCTGCGTTGAGTTTTCCGGGAAGAGGAACGGGCAATTGCAGCATAAAGTGGGTAAGTATATGAAACCAAGGTTTATCGAACCAATAGGAATATCAATCCTCAACCGTCTTCAGCGACTGCACACAACAGAGCAAACAATTGCACGCAACGCGGGCAAGAGGGTTGTCAATCCGCTTGATCTCGTTATTTGCAAGCGAATGAGTTGTGTAGATAATTGTAGAAATTGTAAATTGCAAAATAATATAAAGGACAAATAAAGGCAGCAAGGTAATAGTAGCATTTGTGAATTTATAAGTGAATAGACCCGACGGCCATAGTTTTCCCTAGTGGCATCTCTCATGTAGGCAACATACGGTGGGTAACAAATTACTGTTGGGCAATTGATAGAAAAGAGGATAGTTATGCGATCTTCACGACAATGATCATGTGTATATAGGCATTACGTCCATAAACAAATAGGCCAACTCCTGCCTGCACCTATTACTATTACTCCACTCATCGACCGCTATCCAGCATGCATCTAGAGTATTAAGTAAAACAGAGTAATGTAGGGAGAACGATGACATGATGTAGACAAAGTAAACTCAAGCAATATGAATAAACCCCATCGTGTTATCCTTAGTAGCAACAACACAAAGACGCAAATTTTCCCTTTCTGTCACTAGGATATAGAAACTCGTCAGGTTGAACCTACTACAACGCACCTCTCTCAATAAAGAAAGATCAATCTACTTGGCCAAAGCAAATCAATAGATCGGAGAGAATTACGAAGCTATAATGATGATGCAAATAAGAATAATAATATTCAGATGTGACTCAAATACTTTTCATGAATAATCTGAATATAAACCCACAATTCATCGGATCCCAACAAATGCACCGCACAAAAGGATTACATCTGATAGATCAAAGCGAAGATGCGTTGATCATTGTATTGAAGATCAAGAGATAGAGAGATTGCCATCTAGGTACTAGCTATGGACCCATAGGTTTGTGGTGAACTACTCACACGTCATCATGAGGGCAGCAAGGTTGATGAAGAGGCCCTCCGTGATCGATAACCCCTCCGGCAAGGTGCCGGAACGGATCTCCAGATGGCCTCGCGATGGAACAGAGACTTGCGGTGGCGTAGAAAATTTTTCGAGACTGCCTCCAGGGTTCTCACAATATATCAAAATTTATAGGCCAGAGAACAAGGTCGGGGGAGCCGCCAGGGGCCCACACGCCATCAGGGCGCACCCTGTTGGCTTGTGGGGCCCTGGTGTGGCTCCTGACATCCTTCCGAATCTCGCAGGTCTTCTTTTGGTTCAGAAAAAATTATCAAAAAGTTTCATGGTAATAGGACTTCGTTTGGTACTCTAAACCTGAGAAGTGAAAAACATGCAGAAAACAGGAACTAGCACTGGGCACTGGGTCAATAGGTTAGTGCTCAAAAATATTATAAATTGGTAAATAAAGACCCAAAAAGTATCCTAGAATCATAATATATTATCATGGAACAATAAAAAATTATAGATACGTTGGAGACGTATCAAGCATCCCCAAGCATAATTCCTGCTCGCCCTCGAGTAGGTAAATGATAAAAACAGAATTTTTGATGTGACATGCTACCCA
This sequence comes from Elymus sibiricus, assembly GCA_039707655.1. Classification (NCBI taxonomy): domain Eukaryota; kingdom Viridiplantae; phylum Streptophyta; class Magnoliopsida; order Poales; family Poaceae; genus Elymus; species Elymus sibiricus. Next base: position 146,407,089 of record CM077667.1, on the reverse strand, counting down.
TTGTGTAATCTTTTGCATGCATGCTCATTGAGAAACGATGAATTAACAAATATTAACATAGAAATACTTATAAGCATAAGAAACAAAATCATCAATCTTTCAAAGTATACGATCCTCAAACAATGTTTACCCCCATTCATCTTATTATATTAGCAATGCATGGATCCTTCTTCACCACATTAATACAAATGTCAAGCACCATGGTGTCCAAGTCAGGCAATTGGATCGTACGTTTCAGTATGCATCAACTTTTTATTCTTCATGCAATACATGAGCGTGAGCCATTGGACATAGCATTTAGTTGGAATAGAATATGGTGGTAGATATCAAAGGGGTAAAAAGTGGAGAGGATAGTCTCACATCAACTAGGTGTACCAACGGGCTATGGAGATGCCCATCGATAGATGTCGATGCAAGGAGTAGGGATTTCCATGCAAATGATGCACTAGAGCTATAAGTGTATGAAAGATCAACTGAAGCTAAGTGGGGTGTGCATCTAACCTGCTTGCTCACGAAGACCTCGGGCATTTGAGGAGTCTCCTCATAGGAATATACAAGCCAAGTTTATAATAATGAAAAACTAATTCCCACTAGCATATGAAAATGACATAACATGAGACTCTCTATATGAAGAACAAGGTGCCACTTTGAGGCACAAGTGTGGTAAAGGATAGTTGCAAAGTCCCTTCTCTCGTTTTCTCTCATTCATCATTTTTTATTATGGTGGGCTCATTTGGACTCCCCCATTTTTATTTCCTCACTGGGACAATGCTCTAATTATGATGATCATCACACTTTTATTTACTTACAACTCGATATGAAGAACTGATAGGAAGATATGACTCAATATGAATGCCTCTGGCAGTGTACCAGGATGTGCAAAGATCTAGCATGACATGTATCAAAAATATGATGAATGGTGTCTTTGCCATAAATGCTATGTCAGCTCTATATGATCATGCAAAGCAATATGATGATGAACGAACTAGTCATGTGAAGTGACGATGGAATTTGCGTGACAATTTATCTCGGAATGGCTATGGAAATGCCATGATAGGTAGGTATGGTGGCTGTTTTGTGGAAGATATAATGAGGCTTATGTGCAACAGAGTGTATCATGTCACGGGGTTTGGATGCACCGGCGAAATTTGCACCGATCCTCAAGGTGAGAATGGGCAATGCATGGTACTGAAGAGGCTAGCAAATATGAGAAGGTTAGATTGCGTATGTCCATGGTTTCACATTAGTCATAAAGAACTCATATACTTATTGCAAAGTTTTATTAGTTTTATCAAAAATCAAAGTACTACTTGCATGCCCGAGGGAGGAGGTTGGTAGGAGTTAACCATCGCGCGCCTCCGACCCGAAACAACACTAGGATTTCAACAAGGAATAGAAATGCTCACACATTATCACCATGCCTTTTTAATTTTTAGACGAACAAGAAGTTAACCTCTCTTAATATCGACTCTTCTACAAATCAACAATTATGAACTCACACCTTTTTCATAATACCACATCAATATCATTAACCTACAATTTCTCTATATGTGCTACATGATGGTTTTAACTATCACTCATTGAATACCTATTATTTTTGGACTAGTCTTATGACCCATGCAAATTACCATCACTATTTATTCACACTCAAAAAAATATAAGTGAAGAGAGAGAGTGAAATTATTTCTATAAAATCTACATGCCACCGTGCTAAAAAATATATAAGTGAAGTACTAAAGCAACTGCTAAGCTCAAAAGATATAAGTGAAGCACATAGAGTATTGTCGGCGTTCTAGGAACGGGAGTACCCAGACCTGCCTGCCTGCGGCCCAGGGCGTGGCCCACTTCGACGGCCCAGTACGGCCCGGCGCAGGATCGCTCAAGAACAAGTCCCGGCGAGAGCCCCGCCCTCGCGAGGGGGACGACGCCAAGGCCCCCGGAGGGAGGAGGCTTCTCCAGGCCCCCTCCTGAGGGGCAGAGATCCCTATGTAGCACTCGGCCTCGCGAGGTTGAGGGTGATGCAAGCCAAGCTAGGTGGGCATCAGTGCGTGCAGAGAAGACAATTTCTTCTTTGGTGCAAAGGAGGCAAGGGCGTACGCAGGTTCCCAAGGCATCCCCCCCAAAGGTTTCCATTCCGGCGCAACGAGACCAAGACCACGCGCCCCGCAGGACAGACGTCACTGCCGAGCCCACCTCTGCATCACTGCCAGCTACTTTGCAGGCGAAGACCACCTTTCGTCAGGATAAGGTGTACTCCTTGTCCCCCTTCGAATTTGGCCGTTGTGGGATCCCTTCCCGCCAATGCGATAAGGGAAGAGGACCCGGGGCCATTATAAATAGAGGCTAGGCTGCACCATAGAGGGCGATGGAAAGAAAGGACCACCCGAGCGCCCTCGCGTGGTGGCTCATCACTGTACCAGTTCATCCACAAACCTCCTCGTGAGGCAATCCACCAAAAGCAGGAGTAGGGTTTTATGCTTCGCAGCGGCCCGAAGCTAGGTAAATCTGCGTGTTAGTCTTCTTCCCCGTGATTGAGTGAGTTCGATTCGGCTAGGCTGTGGAGCTGTGAACTTGAGGCCGAAGCTAGTAAGGATCTTCGCACACGCCCCTGAGTTCGAACCTCTTTGGGTTTTGCGGAGCCCGAAATCCGACATTTGGCGCGCCAGGTAGGGGGCGTGTCGGAATGCTTTCCTAAGCTTCGCCTCCACTCCGCTCCGTCGCTCCGATAGTTGACGCCCGGCAAACCCCCTTCAGCCCTGGAGTTCCCACCTTCACCGACCCAGCGGCGGCCACCCTTGACGCACGACCTGGCGGTTCAGTGCTGGGTGGACGTTACCAGGCCACCAACGTCGTTGCCATCGCCGTCGCCGCCCGCACCAGCCAGGCGCTCCCGGGCTCCTCACGCCCGCCGCCGAGGCAGTACGCCCGCTTCGCGGCACCGCCTACCGAGCAGCCTTCGCCCTGTGTTCACGTGGGAGATCTGAATGCGCATGACGCGCTGCAGATGGCAAGTGAGCTGCTTTGTCATCGCCCGACGCACGGGGGTTTCGACGCCTGGGCCGACCACATCGCCGAGCTTGTCGTCGTCGCAAGGAGAGACTGGGCCCCACACCTCCCCTTCCAACCTCCGACGCTGGGTGCCGGGGGCTCGTTCACCGCACAGCTCCCTTCATTGACCGGAGGCATGCTCGGCCCGCGCCCGGGCAAGCCCAAGCAAGGCCTGCCCCACTCGGTGCTCCTTCTCCTCCGGGTCCCGGTGACCGGCTTCGGGGCATTGCCCGGCCCCGTCGGCGGCACGAAAAAAGGAGGCGGCGAGGCACCACGCGCGCACCCCAGCGCGCGCACCCCCGGCACGGTGGATCATCGGCCGCCTGGGCAGTCCAGGCGCGAGCGCGCTAACCGGTGCAGGGACCAGGCGGCTCAATCCTCCGGGCAAGCAGGTAATCGCAACAGTGGACGGTGGATGACCACGGAGGCAATCCTTGCCAGGACGCGTGTGGTCAACCTCGCGGCGACGGTAAGGGCAAGCAGCTTCGCGCGGAGGCTCGGCGCAGGAGGGTCTGTGGACCGCGTGGCCCAAGCGGCGCCGCCGTGGCGCTTGGGGAGGTGGACCGCGTGGCGCGCGGAGACGGCTCAGCAGGAAGCCAAGGCCTTTACATGGAGCCCTATGTCCTGAGCAGCATCGTACCTGTGGACGGCGCCGCAGGTAACGCGTCCGCCGCAGGTGTCAGCACCCTCCCGGAGTAGGAGGGTGGCCCGGACGTCCTCTTCAGGTCGGGCCTGGGGGTTTCCACTAAGGGAGCACTGGGCCCGGTTGGAGAAGAGAAGGGGGCGTCCCGGGATGCGCGGGGGCGCGGTGCGAGCCCCGCCCCCGCGAGCAAGGAAGACGTAGCCGGGCCCCTGGGCCGCAGGAGCCACCGCCTAGGGGACCGGCAGGACACGAAGAGCGCGGACCACGCACGGTTCCGGGGGCGTCGGCGCGGCCTCAGGAGGCAGGGCCTCGCGAGGTTCTCGGGTCGAGGCCTGGCCGGTGCCCCGACGCCTCACGAGGTGGCTTCACCGACACAACAGCCCTATGGTTACGCGGGGTGCATTGCACTCATGTTTGGGCCGTGAGAGCGCAATCCCACCGCTACGCGGGGGGCAATGCACTCATGTTTGGGCCGTAGGGGCACGCAACCGCGTAGAAATGCACGGGATGACTCGTGACCGAGTTGGGAGCACCTAGGCCTTGCGCCTGAGGGTTCGCCCAGCTATCTTCGACCACCGGCGCCGGCTACATTTAACCGTGACACTCTCACGTAATAATGAGTGGGCTGTATACGCCCGGAGCCCCCCGAGGACGCGGAGGGGTTCCCACCCACATCCAAGTGGAAGCCCCATGCTTCGCGCTGGCGGACAACACTGTCCTCCAATGACTATGCCCACGCCTAGTGGATGCCCTATGCTCCGCCCTGGGGGAAGACGAAGACTAGCCTAGGTGCCGGACGCGGCTGTTCTTTGCTTTTTTCTGTATTTGAATTTGCCATTTTCTGGAATGAAACTCGAGGTTTTTCAACCTTATTTGAAAAAAGGGACGGGAATTTTTTCTCCTTGCAGTTCTCTGTATTGAAGTTTCTTTTTATTAGTCAACACCTGCCAGCCTCTCCCTCTCGCGCCCCACGAGCAGGGGCTACGGGCACGGTGCGCACACCTTGCCATGGCCTTGGCATCCTGGTCCTCGCGTGGCGCTCTTGAGTGAGCCAACAGGTGCGTGTTGCCCCACCCTCGCACGGGGGCTCCTGCCACAGCCTGGCGCGTCATCATGGAGCCCCGGAAGGGGCAAGGAACGGTATGGGAGCCGCTCGAGCGTCAAGGGGGACTCCTGAGCAACGCGACTCAGGAGCCTCACTGGTCACGTAGCCCCTCGCCCCTTGGTCTCGTCCTGGTGATCCGGACGCCCCAACGGCGGTCGAGGTATGTGCGGGATTGGGCCCTGCCGACGTAGAGCGCGAAGAGGGCTCCCAAACCGCCTCGCTTGCAAGAAAAATAACCCTCTGCCAAGACCCCCGAGCTCCCCAGGTGCCACTACTAGACCTCACGGCGTAGAGGCCCGCCGCGGACGCATCAAACTAAGTACCCTAATCACGACCAACAGGAAGTCTCAATTAACAGTAATGCAAGGATTGTGATGCACGACGAAAGTGCTAAAGTAAGGACGCAAGCGCTAGAATTCATTACACGCCCCGAGGGGTCCTCCATGGTTTTTTGATTGCAGGGAAAGGAAAAGAAGAAGAAGGCGAAGGAGGCCCCCCCTCGGGGGCTGCCACTCCTGAGGCCCTGGCTCCGGCGCGCCAGCGCTCAGTCGGAATCCTACTCCTCCTTCACAGGCTCGCGGCGACTCGCCGGCATAGCAGCTCCCCGGACGGGAGTGCGGCGTCGCCTCGGCCTGTCGCCCTCCGAGGTCCGAGCGTGCTGACGCGGAGGCGCGTCGTAGTTGTCGTCGCTCGGGCTCTCCTCGGAGGAGGTGTCGCTGCCGCTGGAGACATGACGCCCGTCGCCAAGGACACGCTCACCTCCAAGGCCGCCGCCGTCATCACCCTCCGGGCAGCACCCCAAGCGCCTGCCGTCCTCCCCGAAGATCCTGACGAAGAGCGTTGCAGCGCCGTCGTACTTGAAGTGGAGCATGAGCCTCCCCTCCAGGCCGCGGTTGTGAGCGAAGGTCTGCCACCCGCGCCTCAAGAAGGCATAACTTGCGAGGGTAGCCTCGATCTCCACCCACAACGCGCTGCTACAACAACCATCGGCTTGTAGCCACAATCCCGCGGGCTCGCTGGGTCGCAACGTCTCCGCGAAGAAAAGCGGGAGCTACAGCCAGGTGATCGCCGGTCTCTCCACCCACACCACGAACTCCTGGGCTACATCGGCACTGTGGGACCACGGGCGCGGTGGTCGGGCGCCCGCTGAGGGCCTCCCTCCTTGGCCACGGTCACCACGCCCGACGCCTCCGCTTGCGCCGGAGGGGGCGCCTGCCATGGCGGGGGTGCGGCCGCGCCCCCAGGGCGCCGCCGTTGACGCCACGGTGTACCTGCGGGGACGGCCCCGACCCCTCTTGGGTGGCTGATGGTCTGGCCCCTCCTGGCGGGCCTTCCCCTTCTCGGCGGCGGAAAACCTCCTCACCGGCGTCATGGCTGAGAGGGCGGGGGCCTTGAGCAAGGAAACGAGAAATCGAGATGGGCTGGGGGCTCCGCCCCCTTTGCCTATTTATAGCTGGGTGGAGGCCAACCGATGCCCCTCCACGTTCCAGGTAATGATGGCCCTGCTTCACGTCACCTCGTCTGCCCTCGTCGGGTCACGTCTGCAGGGGTCGAGGGGAGAGAAGACACTGGGACTCGGCTACATTCAAGGAAGAGCAATGATGGCTGGCGCTGCACGCAGGCTTCACGTCAGCTTGACTCGGGGCGGTTCCCGAAGTCTTCGGGAAGCGGAGGCGTCCGCGTCTCATTATGTGCCATGCATCAGGCTGGGCCCGCAGGCGATTGGGGACCGCGGCGCTCAGGACGGCTCCTTTGACTTCACCCCGAAGCCAACCCAAGCGCGCCTTGGGCCCGGGGGCTGCTGTCGGCGTTCTGGGAATGGGGGTACCCAGACCTGCCTGCCTGCGGCCCAGGGCATGGCCCACTTCGACGGCCGAGTACGGCCCGGCGCAGGATCGCTCAAGAACAAGGCCCCCGCGAGAGCCCCGCCCTCGCGTGGGGGACGACGCCAAAGCCCCCGGAGGGAGGAGGCCTCTCCAAGCCCCCTCCCGAGGGGCGGAGATCCCTATGCAGCACTCGGCCTCGCGAGGTTGAGGGTGACACAAGCCAAGCCAGGTGGGCACCAGTGCGTGCAGAGAAGACAGTTTCCTCTTTGGTACAAAGGAGGCAAGGGCGTACGCAGGTTCCCAAGGCATACCCCCAAAGGTTTCCATTCTGACGCAACGAGACCAAGACCACGAGCCCCGCAGGACGGACGTCACCGCCGAGCCGACCTCTGCATCACTGCCGGCTACTTTGCAGGCAAAGACCACCTTTCGTCAGGATAAGGTGTACTCCTTGTCCCCCTTCGAATGTGGCCATTGTGGGATCCCTTCCCGCCAATGCGATACGGGAAGAGGACCCGGGGCCATTATAAATAGAGGCTAGGCTGCACCATAGAGGGGGATGGAAAGAAAGGACCACCCGAGCGCCCTCGCGTGGTGGCTCATCACTGTACCAGTTCATCCACAAACCTCCTCGTGAGGCAATCCACCAAAAGCAGGAGTAGGGTTTTACGCTTCGCAGCGGCCCGAACCTGGGTAAATCTGTGTGTTAGTCTTCTTCCCCATGATTGAGTGAGTTTGATTCGGCTAGGCTGTTGAGCTGTGAGCTTGAGGCCGAAGCTAGTAAGGATCTTCGCACACGCCCCTGAGGTCGAACCTCTTTGGGTTTTGCGGAGCCCGAAATCCGACAAGTATTCTAATAAATTATGATGAAGATGTGTCTCTATAAAATAGTTGTGTCCAGCAAACGATGATTGTGCCAAACTAAAAGTAAAAGCAAACGAAAACAAACGACGCTCCAAGCAAAACTCATATCATGTGATCAATAAAAATGTAGCTTCAAGTGACATACCTATGAATTGAGACGAAAGAGGGGATGCCTTCCGGGGCATCCCCAAGCTTAGACGCTTGAGTCTTCCTTAGAATATTACCTTGGGGTGCATTGGGCATCCCCAAGCTTAGGCTCTTGCCGCTCCTTATTCCTTTGTCCATCGTGATAACACCCAAAACTTGAAAACTTCAATCACACAAAACTCAACAAAACTTCATGAGATCCGTTAGTATAAGAAACATATTGAATACCTTAGGTACTGTTACAAATTGATGCTTATTTCATAATTGAATAAGTATTATAACTTCTCCATGGCTTATACCCCCGATACAATCCATAGCATAATCAAAACAAGCAAACTATGCAAGCAAAAACAGAATCTGTCTAAAACAGAACAGTCTGTAGAAATCTGTAGAGAAACAATACTTCTGTAACTCTAAAAATTCTGAAAAAATAGTAAAACATCTAAAATTTGTATAGAAATACTTTATAAAAAATTCAGATAATTATCATGCTCCAGTAAAAAAATAAAATTCCTATACTGGAGTGAAAAGTTTATGTTTTGTTTCAGCATCGATTCTACTCATCTTGTGTGTCATCCCAAAGGATTTACTTGGCACAAAAACCAATTAAAATATAAAAAAATAATCATTACAGAGGAAATAATCATGCTATCAAAAACAAACAGAAAGTAAAAAGCTAAATAAAGATAACTATTGGGTTGCCTCCCAACAAGCGCTATTTTTTATGCCCCTAGCTAGGCATAATGCATAGTTTTTTCAAGTGTTGTCATCTTTAACATCAAGCTCCTCAATAACACAACCATGGATAATAGTAGCAATAGGAGGCGTGGAAATAGGATCTTTTATCAAGTTTATAAAGTTGGGATGAACACTAATCATTTTGTAGGTCTTCGTTTCTTTTGGTAGGAGGTGTACTAATGCTCTTCGGAATATATATGAACTTGGGACTTTTGTTTCGAGAGGTACTAGCATTAGTTTTAGGAAGTGTGAAAGCGGAACCTACTTTTTCAATGACCTCCTCCATTTTATCAATTCTATTCAAGACTTGTTCTATCCTCTCATCAATAATAGTGCCCTTTTCCTTTAAAGCTTTCAAAGTCATTCCTGCCCGTGACCCAAGTTGAGTGATATGATTATGAAGTTTTTTATCTAACTCCTCAATTGGTTCATTCGTAATCATTTTCTTTTCAATAGCATGAAGTATTTGCATAACATGTTCCAAGGTCAAACTATTTTCATTAACGATAATGGGTGGTACCCCATTGAGACTTTCAATTACGTTATAAGCATCCAAGGTATGACACATTAAAAAGTTCCCACCGGTGATGGTGTCAAGGACAAACCTATAACTTATTAGTTTCTTTATTTTGAGCGAAGCAAATCCTATACCATGCATCTTTCAAACTATATCCTCCCCTTTGTTTAAAATTGACTACATGATTATTGGGAGTAAGAGTAACACGAGCAAAGGAAGAACTAGCCATGGCGACAAGCAAGGAAACAAACTAGTAACAAGCAAAGATAGATACTTTTGTATTTTTGATTTTGATGAAACAAACTAAATATAACAGAAAATAAAAATAAGAACAAGTGAATGATAATTTGTGTGAAGTTACTTGATAGTTGGTGATGATATTCCCCGGCAACGGCGCCAGAAATCCTTCCTGATACTTGTGATCTGCGTTGGGTTTTCCATGAAGAGGAATGGGTAATTGCAACACAAAGTGGGTAAGTATTTCCCTTAGTTATTAAACAAAGGTTTATCAAACCAATAGGAATATCAATCCTCAACCATCTTTAGCGGCTACACACAAAAGAGCAAACAACTTGCACCCAACACGGGCAAGAAGGTTGTCAATCCCCTTGATCTCGTTATTTGCAAGCGAATGAGTTGTGTAGATAATTGTAGATAATTGTAAATTGCAAAATAAAATAAAACACAAATAAAGGCAGCAAGGTAATAGTAGCATTTGTGAATTTATAAGTGAATAGACCCGGGGGCCATAGTTTTCCCTAGCGGCATCTCTCATGTAGGCAACATATGGTGGGTAACAAATTACTGTTGGGCAATTGATAGAAAAGCGGATAGTTATGCGATTTTCTCGGCAATGATCATTTGTATATAGGCATCACGTCCATAAACAAATAGGCCGACTCCTGCCTGCACCTATTACCATTACTCCACTCATCGACCGCTATCCAGCATGCATCTAGAGTATTAAGTAAAACAGAGTAATGCATGGAGAACGATGACATGATGTAGACAAAGTAAACTCAAGCAATATGAATAAACCCCATCATGTTATCCTTAGTAGCTACAACACAAAGACGCATCTTGTCCCTTGCTTTGTCACTGGGATATAGAAACTTGTCAGGTTGAACCTACCACAACGCACCACTCCCACCGATGAAATATCAACCTACTTGGCCAAAGCACATCAATAGACCGGAGAGCATTACGAAGCTTTAATGATCATGCAATTAAGAGACAATATATATAAGATGTATCTCAAATACTTTTCATGAATAATCTAAACATAAACCCACAATTCATCGGATCCCTACAAACACACCGCACAGTAGGATTACATCGGATAGATCAAAGCGAAGATGCGATGATCATTGTATTGAAGATCGAGAGATAGAGAGATTGCCATCTAGGTACTAGCTATGGACCCGTAGGTCTGTGGTGAACTACTCACACATCATCATGAGGGCAGCAAGGTTGATGAAGAGGCCCTCCGTGATTGATCCCCCGTCTGGCAGGATACCGGAACGGAGCTCCAGATGGCCTCGCGACGTAACAGAGACTTGTGGCGGCGTAAAAAGAGTTTTGGGACTGCCTCCAGGGTTTTCACGATATATGAGAATTTATAGGCTAGGGCACAAGGTCGGGGGAGCCGCCAGGGGCCAACAAGCCATCAGGGCGCGGCCCCAGGGCACGCCCTGTTGGCTTGTGGGGCCCTAGTGTGGCTCCCGGATTCCTTCCGAATCTCCCAGCTCTTCTTTTGGTGCAGAAAAAATCATCGAAAAGTTTCATGGCAATTGGACTTCGTTTGGTACTGTGAACCCGAGAAGTGAAAAACATGCAGAAAACAGCAACTGGCACTGGGCACTGGGTCAATAGGTTAGTGCTCAAAAATATTATAAATTGGGAAATAAAGACCCAAAAAGTATCCTAGAATGATAATATATCAGTATGGAACAATCAAAAATTATAGATGCGTTGGAGACGTATCACCGCCGCCGCACGCCGTTGACCTCACCTTGCTGGCGTGCTCGCCTCCTGCACCGCCACCACTGCCGCGTGCTCGCCTGCCGCGCTTGCACGACCAAGGAAGATCCTAGGGCGTCACTGTGGGGTCATCGTTGTGTGCCCATGCTCTAGTACGACAATGCCGGCGGCACCTAGATCTCCTCCAACACCGTCGCCGGTGTGCCCACTATAATCCAACACCATCGCCACCGCCACCGCCGAGCCGTCTCCCACCGAGGTACATATATATTACGGCTGACCCATCTGCTTCAAGTAACATGAAAAACATTATTTGAGAAACGCAAGGTCTTTGAAGAAATGTCTACACCAGTTTATTTGCATGAATTAATATGAGTGCCAATGTTCTGACGAAACATTGATTAATTTCCGTTTCGTCAAATTTCTGGCACTCAATATGCCCTACTTTTAGCGAAGATCATGCCAAAATTTCTAAATCTTCGTCAATTTTGCAGTTCAACGAATGGATCCCCACGCCGGAGCATCATCTCAAGACAAACTCAACGACAACAACCCTGACATTGAGATGGGCGCCCCCGACGTCGAGACGGGCGACGACCATCATGAAGAACCGCCCACCGGGCGAGGAGAAACGAGCCACACCGACGGGACTTTGTCCAGCACTGCCGCCAGCAACAAGAGCACGTGTAAGGCTAGCCAACCGAACAAGCTTCACGAAGGTATCACTATAATAACCACAGTTGGCCCAACAGGAGAGCCCGTCGCCCCAGATACCGCGGCAAAGACATATAGTAAAATGCTAGGTTGCATCTTGAGAAAAAACGTCTCGATCGGTTGCAAGGACATCGACAGAAATAAGCAGAAGCTACTCGAAGCGTTACACCAGAGTTATGCATTTCTATCTAACTCTAAAAAAATACCGAAGAGTACGCCCTATCGAAATGGCCGAAAATGTTTAGGGACTGGAAGAGCAGTGCCCATTGCAATCTCGTGGGTAAGGACTTCGAGACTGTTAAGAGGCTCAATCCAACTATGGATCACGAAGAATGGACGAAGTTTTGTGAATCATCAGGAAGCGAGTCAAGCAAGGAGGTAAGCAATCATTTCCGTAATTTATGGAAAAATCTGCCAGGTAACCATCGTCTGGGCCCTGGTGGTTACAAAGCTTCCATACCCAAGTGGGATAAGGAGGCTGCGGACTTTGAAGCCGCGGGTAAACCACCGCCATTCTTGGAACATCGAGATCGTCCGCGTGACTTCCATTTCCTCAGGGCCCGTGCAGTTCGAGACCCAGAGCCTAACAAGTTCGTTCTCCCGACGCCGCAACTTTGCTCGACGGAGGAGAGCCTCGTAACGTCACTGAAGACTAATAATTTAGTACCTGCTAAAATTATTATCATACTAATCGTTTACCACAACTTGTGTACTTTTTTGTAGAGGAAAATGAAGGAGGAATTTGGACCCGGTCCTGATGAATCTCCGTACGGCTATAGGTATGAATAACATCTTACACGGGCTGTGAATGAGGGATTTTGGGTTGACGGGAAGCCCGGGACTGGGCGTGTGTTGGGCGCGGGTAGGATGCTGTGGGACCCAGCCTATTCCTAGACCAAAGAGTTAAAAAATTAGTAGGAAAAACAGGGTTGATGACAAGATCGATGCCAAAGTAGCTGTAGCAATTCAAAGAAGGTTATCTGAAATATTCCCGTCTGGGCACGAGCATCATCTATATAGTAGCACCGAGCAACCATGAGCATCCCAGGATGTTTCATGCTGGCTACTAGCCAAAGTGAATGATGTGCCGACGAAGGTTGTCAAGGGCAAATAATTCCATTTACAGATGGTACTAGAATGATGCACGGGTCGTCTTGCCACTGGACATGACGAGGGTGCTAGTGCAATACATAATGCCGGGCTTTGAATATTGTTCATTGCCTCACCACCCTGATGAAGGCATCACTATGTTAGGACAAGTGATACAAGGGTACCTGCTTAAGTGGACACTCAGTGATATAGAGGAGATTATACCACACGTACTCTCAGGTAATGACTATAATCCCGCCTTCGCAAACCTTGACCCCCATTTCAACATTGACAGCACTAGAGACAACATAGTCAAGGATATTCCGCAATCAACGAGGAAGGATCTACGTCCTGATTGCGGACCATCCGTAGACAAGCCACCTATGCCAATTGTCTTCCTCGAAGGACATAAATGAAATCAGTATAAGCCCGGCAAACCGTCACTAGCGGACTCTACGTTGATGACCCTCTCGACGGATCTTAATGTTCTACACGACGACGTGGTACGTAGATCAAAAGAAGGTCAACAAGGTTACAGGGCCAAGGTTCTACAAGGTTATAATTTCGTCCTTCAGTTTCCAACCGATATAATTGATCTGCCATTTAATGAGGTGATCCATGCAAATATTGATACGGAGCATCCCATGGTCATCCCCATGGACCCATCACCAACACCACAAGCTCCAAAGGGTCCCATGACAAGAGCCCATGCATGTGCCATTGAAACCGAGGTGGCATCTCTCCTATATGATTCTCCCTTTGATGCTGATGGAACTTGGATGCTACCTAAAGCGGAGACTCTATGCATGCTTAGGTACCATGAAGATGATCTAGAGGACTCTCGGAGTGAAGGCCTAGTCGCTATGAAGATGGATCCGAAGATGGATGGACGAGAGGATCAAGAGAAGGCCAAATCACCTTCCAAGCCCCGGACATCTGGCCCATGCCCCGGACGTCCGGCCCCTGGAGACTACACAGGCGCCAAGGCCAAGTAGCTGCAAACTACACGCACCGGACATCCGGCACCAGGCCCGGACATCTGGCCCCATCCCGGAAATCCGGCATTCGGCCCCAGAAATCCGGCCGAAAGATGCTAGTACTGAGGCTCTCTGACCAGCGCCAGGCCGGACATTCGGCCCATGCCCCGGACATCCGGTGACCCCCCAAGCTCCTGGACATCCGGTCACCATCCCCAGAAATCCGGCGCGACCACATCAGAGCCGAGCAGATCCAGCACCACCAGCCCAGACATCCAGCCCCCGCTGCCCGGACATCCGGCACCTCCTCGAAGCCCCGAACATCCGGCCCATGGCCCGGAAATCCGGCCGCCATGAGGGCAGACGCGGGCCAAGTGGCCATGTAACCTTCCTTTCGCCCCTATCTCACCTAGCACTATATAAAGGACCTCTCCTCCTCTTTTTAGGATTAGCAATGTGTTGGCTCATAGATTAGTCGAGCATTGCTCCTTCCATATACTTCTCCCTAGGAGATTGACACCTCTTTATGAGAAGATCCTATGGATGCAAAGGCCCCTTCTTAGGGAAGATCCCCACATGGATTTCAAGACCCATCTCTCCGGAGTGGGAAGGCTACCGGTACTTGTATCCGTTTGTTGGATTCGAATCTTGTATCTCTTGTTTGTTGGATCTAGTGGATGTGTGATTTGAGGATTGTCCTTGAGTGTTCTTCGTTTGTCTCTTGATTTTCCTCTCTTTCCCCCTCCAAGTGTGAAAAGATCGACCTCACAGGGTTTGCCCCGTATCATCTTGGTATCACCAGCCACGGTTGGTTCACACCTTGGAGTATCTCCCCCACTTTCTAGCCGATTTTCGTTTCGTTTTGACATAATTTAAAAAATTCCCACAAAAATAGCCCTACCAAATTTTCTTGAATTCATTGGATTTGAGGAGATTTTTGATTTGGATCCGTGGATTTCGTTGTGGACAGGTAGATCTAGCTTTTCCCCATCATTCCCACCAATTTCCACCGCTAAATCGCCCTAATTTTGCCGAATTTTTTTTCGTGTTCATCCTCTAGTTCGTGGGATTTCTAAGATCCAATCTGGATCGGGCACCCCGAACATCCGTCCTAAACTCCCGGACATCCGGCCAGATGCAGGCAGCAGGCCATTTTGCCTCATTTTGGCAGTTTTCGCCGATTCTCCACCATTTCTTCCGCAACCACCACCATTTCTTCCGCAACCCATTTGCATTTGAGATTTTGAGTCGCGAGCATCGCCACTTCCTAAGGTGTTTTGGCTAATTAGGATTGGTTCTTCATCGACATCACCGCTCATCATTGCCCCGGGTCGTCGCCAACCACCTCTTCATTCACACTACACCGTAAGCAAGGATTGTAACCGCGACGACACTCCTGACATATACCCTTGCCATTGGATTGTTACCCCGAGCCTATTTGCGTTACTTGCCTATCGTGACTAGCCATTGAGTATTTGCGGGCTACGCTACTTGTGCACTTTAGTGATACATACTCCGCATAGCTTCAATTGCGTGCATATATCATAGTATCATCTTTTGTGTTCACATAGTACCCGCATACATAATTGCTATCTTGGTGTGCACATCCCGCATTGTGACCATACAAATATCATCGCAAAAATAAAGAGAAGCAAAGCTTTTAAGCAAGAGCTAAAGAGCAAAAGCAATAGCATCGCCAATTTTGCATATCATACTTGATCATCTTAGATCATTTGAGCGAGTGAGACGTGCCTCATACATACATAGCAAGTCGGGAATAGGAAGACGACATGTTTTGTTTCTTATAGGTTGTGCACAAGTTCGTATCACGCCCATTTGAGCAATCGTGCTAGCGTCTCTCTAGTGTTGTGCAACACGAGCGTTTTCCGTGGATTCCACATTTTGTGCTCATTCCTTGGTTGCACGACCCCACTTATCTATCCGTGTGTGTGTGTGTTTCTGTGTATAATCATTGATATTGATCTACATTGTCTTACTTGCAAATTTGTGGATCTCTTTCAACATTATTGAATCTTATCTTTCGGATTGCTTGAATTTTTTGCCACCATCCTAACCAAGCTACCCTATAAGCCTTTTATTGTGTAGGTGTGAGAAGGACAAACTTCGGTACCAATTCTACTATTTCCATATTGAACATTGAGTCCTTGATTGGTTTACAACTCTTGGAATGGTACTTGGTTTTGTCTTCTCATTCTTCCACTTATATCTACTTGAATGTTATGGATAGGACCATGTCGAACCCGGCATTCGAGGAGCATGACGATGACGCGAACGACTACGTCACCAAGTTGCATCTCTTTGGCGGACACAAAGCAATTACACAAGATCAAGATGTATTGAACGACCGCATCAAGCAACTCGCCACCGACTTGCGTGAATTGGAGGTGCGCACGCGGGGCTATGTCGACACCAAGCTCTCAAGCCAAATGGAGGAGTTCCGTTCCTTGATGGTCAACCGCGCTCCTTCAACATCTACTTCATCAAAGCGGCGCCACTCAAGTCGCCACTCATCGGAATACTCTTCCGACGCAAGTCCTCCCCGAGCACGTTCTCATCATAGAGACGACCGCTCCGGTCCTAGTTCGCGACAAGGTTGCCAACGTCAAGCTTCAGAGAACCCATTCTTTGGCAATGCATTGCAACATCGCCTACAAGAGCGCGACCGACGTCTTCAACAAGAGCAAGATCAAGAACGACAACGCCATGAAGAAGAACAACGTCGTCGCCACAAACAAGCATTGTAAGCACAACGCGCTCTACATGAAGCTACACGTGCCTTGGAAGAACGCAACCGCCAAGCGCACGAAGAACAAGAAGCCTGATACGTCCATTTTGCATCATGATTTCCTACTGTTATTTACTTTCTTTTGTTGAATAATAATGCTTTGGGGAGTGATTCTAATGCCTTTTCTCTCATAATATGCAAGGTTTACACAAAGTGGGAGAATACCGGTAGCTGGAATTCTGGACCCAAGAAAAGCACGTCAGAGATACCTATTCTGCACAACTCCAATGAAGATGAAACTTTACGGGGATTATTTTTGGAATTAATAAAAACTACTGGAGGAAAAATCTACCGGAGGGGGGGGCACCTGGTGAGGAGCACCCACAGGGCGTGCCAGGCACCCCCTGGCGCGGCCTGGTGGGTGGTGCTCACCCTGGCCCACCTCCGGAGCCCATCTTCTGGTATATATTCCCAAAAAACCTAAAAAAAGAAGTAGGAGGACTTTCGGGACGAAGCGCCGCCGCCTCGAGGCGGAACTTGGGCAGGAGCACTTTTTCCCTCTGGTGGAGCGATTCCGCTGGGGGAACTTCCCTCCCGGAGGGGGAAATCGAAGCTATCGTCATCACCAACACCCCTCTCATCTTTGGGAGGCCAATCTTCATCAACATCTTCAACAACACCATCTCCTCTCAAACCCTAGTTCATCTCTTGTGTTCAATCTTTGTACCGGAACCTCAGATTAGTACCTGTGGGTGACTAGTAGTGTTGATTACCTTGCGTAGTTGATTACTATATGGTTTATTTGGTGGAAGATAATATGTTCAGATCCATTATGCTATTCATTACTCCTCTGATCTTGAGCATGATTATTATTTGTGAGTATTTACCTTTGTTCTTGAGGTCACGGGGGAAGTCATGTTGTGAGTAATCATGTGAATTTGATATGTGTTCGATATTTTGATGATATGTATGTTGTGATTCCCTTAGTGGTTTCATGTGAACGTCGACTACATGACTCTTCACCATTCATGGGCCTAAGGGAATGCATTGTGGAGTAGTTATTAGATGATGGGTTGCTAGAGTGACAGAAGCTTAAACCCTAGTTTATGCGCTACTTCGTAAGGGGATGATTTGGATCCACATGTTTAATGCTATGGTTAGACTTTGTCTTAATACTTTTCTCGTAGTTGCGGATGCTTGCGAGGGGGTTAATCATAAGTAGGTTGTTAGTTCATGTAAGAACAACACCTTAGCACCGGTCCACCCACATATCAAATTATCAAAGTAGCGAACACGAATCAAACCAACATGATAAAAGTGACTAGACGAAATTCCCGTGTACCCTCAAGAACACTTTGCCTATTACTAGTGATTGTTCTGGCCTGTCCTTTCCTCAAAAGGATTGAGCTACCTTGCTGCACCTTGTTTACCGTTACCGTTACTTGCTCGTTACAAATTATCTTGCTATCAAACTATCTATTACCTACAATTTCAGTGCTTGCAGAAATTACCTTGCTGAAAACCGCTTGTTATTTCCTTCTGCTCCTTGTTGGGTTCGACACTCTTACTTATCGAAAGGACTACGATTGATCCCCTATACTTGTGGGTCATCAAAGCCCTCCGGCAAGAATGACAAGAAGAAGCCGCTCACCAAGATGAGAACCAAGAAAGAAGGAACCGAGTGCGAGGACCTCGCCAACGTCCTCATGCACAACACGTAGAGCCCAATGATGACGAAGCCCCATGGCAACAACAACGTCAACTCGACAACAACAATGATGTACTCCCTCCAAGACAAGAGCATCGCCAAAACAATCTCAATGAAGAACATCGCTTCAGCAAGCTCAAGTTCACCATGCCTAAGTTCTCCGGAAGCAATGATCCCGAAGACTACCTCTCATGGGCGCTCAAGGTTGACAAGATATTCCGCTTGCACAACTTTGAGCAAGAGAAGAAGATCACCATGGCTTCCCTTGAGTTCAAGACTACGTTCTCATTTGGTGGGAACGAGTGATTGAGCGAAGAAGAGAAAGAGGTGAACCTCCTATCACCACTTGGGCCCAAATGAAGGACCTCATGAGAGCTCGCTTCGTGCCTACACACTACAACCGTGATCTCTTCAAGAAGCTACAACTACTCAAGCAAGGCACCAAGTCGGTAGAAGAGTACTATCAAGATATGGAAATGTCTATGGTCCGAGCAAATGTCAAGGAAGATGACGGGCAAACAATGGCGCTTTTCTTGAATGCCCTCAACTACCAAATCAAGAAAATCGCGGACTTCCAACCATACTCCAACTTACTCGAGCTAGTGCATCAAGCAACCAAGGTGGAACGCCAAGTGTAGGATGACTACAAGTACTCCAAGTTCTCTTCCAAGACCTACAGCTCAAGTACTCAAGCTTATTCGACCACGACGCCTTCAACTACGAAACCTCCAACTACTACCAGCGACAAGTCAAGTTCCAAGGACAAGGCGACTTCGTCAAGCCGCCCTCCTACAAGAAATTACAAGCCGAGAGCTTCATCCTCTACACCAACACCGGATGCTACCGCTAAATCAAGCTCCATAAAGTGTTTCACATGCCAATGCCGAAGACACAAGACTTACGAGTGTCCAACAAGACGCACCATGATCCTTCAAGACGATGGCACCTATAACTCTATGAGTGACGACGAGATGGAAGCACTGGAGCATGTGGCCATGCATCGTCAAGTCAATGAAGATGAAGATTCGCAAAACTTTTCCAACATTGATCCGAGCCCCACTCTCATTGTTTCCAAGGTTTTAACGCTTCAACAACAACAAGATGAGGACCAATGTTGCTACATCTTCCATACAAAAGCGGGCATCCAAGGAAAATCCGTCAAGGTCATCATCGATGGCGGAAGTTGCCACAATTTGGCAAGTGAGGACCTTTGATCCAAGCAACAATTGGTCAAGAAAAAGCACCCTCGCCCCTACAAGGTCCAATGGCTTAGTGATTTCGGCACCCTCCAAGTCGAACACACCGTGCAAGTTCCTTCAAGATAGGCGCTTATGAAGACACCTTGGAGTGTAATGTGGTTCCCATGTCCGTTTGCCATCTACTCCTTGGTAGACCTTGGCAATTCGATCGCGGCGTCATCCACAATGGTCGTACTGACGTGGCTTGAGACTGCGTAGGTATTTCCCCAAAGAGGAAGGGATGATGTAGCACGTCGACGGTAAGTATTTCCCTAAGTTATGAAACCAAGGTTATTGAACCAGTAGGAGGATCACCACCACCCAATAAGCAGCACCTGCACACAAACTACAAATACATTCAACCCGACACGAAACAGAGGTTGTCAATCTATCCACGGTAAAAAGATAGATTAGGTAGTGATAGATAGGAGAGATAGATCTCTCAAGAACACAAAATAAAAAGAGCAAATAAAATTTGCAGCAATATGTTTTTGGGTTTTTGGTTTTGTAGATCTGAAAACAAAGATTGCAAAAAGATAGATCTGAAAGCAATATGTTGGAAAAGTAGAACCTGGGGCCGTAGGGTTCACTAGTGGCTTCTCTCATGAGTATAGCACACGGTGGGTGAACAAATTACTGTTGGGCAATTGATAGAAAATCGAATAGTCATGGCGATATCCTAGGCGATGATCATTATATAGGCATCACGTCCAAGATAGGTAGAACGACTCCTGCCTGCATCTACCTCTATTACTCCACACATCGACCGCTATCCAGCATGCATCTAGTGTATTAAGTTCATGGAAAAATGGAGTAATACAATAAGAACGATGACATGATGTAGACAAGATCTATTCATGTAGGAATAGACCCCATCTTGTTATCCTTAATAGCAACGATACATGCGTGTCTTGCTGCCCCTTCTGTCACTGGGAAAGAACACCGCAAGATCGAACCCATCACAAAGCACCTCTTCCCATGGCAAGGAAAATTGATCTAGTCGGCCTAACTAAACCAAAGATTCGAAGAAGAAATACGAGGCTATAAGTAATCATGCATATAAGAGATCAAAGAAGACTCAAATAATATACATGGATAGAAACTGATCATGAACTCAAAATTCATCGGATCCCAACAAACACACCGCAAAAGTTTACATCAAATAGATCTCCAAGAGACCATTGTATTGAGAATCATAAGATAAAGAGAGAGAGAGAGAGAGGAAGCCATCTAGCTACTGCCTACGAACACATAGGTCTATGGTGTTCTACTCACGCATCATCGGAGAGGCACCTATGAGGAAGATGAACCCCTCCGTGATGGTGTTTAGAATGGATCTCGAGGTTTTGGAACTTGCGGTGGCTGGAATTGTGTTTCCTCGACTCCCCTAGGGTTTTTGGAATATTTGGGAATTTATAGGCATCAGAGGCGGTGGAGAGGGGCCCCGAGGAGGGCACAACCCATCAGGGCGCGCCGGGGGCCCCCTGGCGCGCCCTGATGGGTTGTGCTCTCCTCGGACCACTTCTCCAGCACTTGTTTGGCCCACCGGGTGTCTTTTGGTCCAGAAAAAATCTCCAAAAAGTTTCATCGCGAGGACTCCGTTTGGTATTGATTTTCTGCGAAGTAAAAAACAAGCAAAAACAGCAACTGTCACTTTGGCACTATGTCAATAGGTTAGGCCCAAAAAATGATATAAAGTTGTTATAAAATGATTGTAAAACATCCAAGAATGATAATATAACAGCATGGAACAAGCAAAAATTATAGATACGTTGTAGACGTATCAGCATCCCCAAGCTTAATTCCTACTCGTCCTCGAGTAGGTAAATGATAAAAACAGAATTTTTGATGTGGAATGCTGCCTAACATGTTCATCTCATATTCTTTTCTTTTGTATAGCATGGACATTTGGACTTGTAAATGATTCAAAGCAATAGTCTAGTTTTCACATAATGACTTCAATACTCAAGCATGTCAACAAGCAACCACGTCTTTCAAAATATCAACACTAAAGAAAGTTATCCCTAGCCCATCATGCTCAATCATTGATCCATTCATGAAAGACACTCAAATATTAACTATGCCCAATGCTCAAGTACAATCATAGTGCCCCCTAGTTGGTGCTTATAAGAGAAGATGGAGACTCAAAGCAAAAATAAAATTTGCATAAAGTAAATAGATAGGCCCTTTGCAGAGGGAAGTAGGGATTTGTAGAGGTGCCAGAGCTCAAGGTTTAAATTGAGAGAGAGGAAATATTTTGGGTGGCATGCTTTTCCTGTCAACGAAAACGACAAAGTAGTTCACAATACTTACCATGCTAGATATATCATAGGCGGTTCCCAAACAGAAAATAAAGTTTATTCCTTTTTCCACCAAACTTTCAATTTCCATGGCGGGCCGTATCCACGGTTGCCTTCCATACCAACACTTTCCAAGGAATTTATTATTTGACAACAAAAAGTAAATATTTTTTTCTTTTTCATTTCAGGAATGGGCATCCCTATTACCGCCGCACTCTCGTGCAATGAAAAGTGAATAAACACTCATCTTGAGAATAACACATCTAGCATGGAAAAATATTGGACACTACCCACCGTTTAATGAGCGGTACGGGCACACAAAAGAGAAAATTTATTTTGAAAATTTAGAGATAGCACATACAAATTTGCTTGGAACGGCATGGAAATACCGCATATAGGTATGTATATTGACTCATATGGCAAAACTTGGTTTAAGGATTTTGGATGCGCAAGTAGTATTTCTACTTAGTACAAATGGAGGCTAGCAAATAGATTGGGAAGCAACCAAACCAAGAAACGAAAATTCACATAAGTGAGCATTGAGCATAACTAACACCGAATAATGCACCTCAAGTAGGATGTAACTTCATTGCATAAATATTGACTTTCGTGCATGCATAGGGAATCACAAACCTTAACACCAATATTCCTACTAAGCATAATTACTCACTAACATGACTCACATATTACTATCATCATGTTTCAAAACTATTACAAAGAATCAAGTTTAATTTGTCCAATGATCTTCATGAAAGTTTTTATTATATCCTCCTTGGATATCTATCACTTTGGGACTAGTTTCATATATTGCCATTGCTTTTTTGACAAGCTAAAACAAATTTAAGTGAAGCACATGAGCATACAGATTTCATCTCTCAAAAAGGTATAAGTGAAGCATGAGAGGATTTCTTCAGAATTTACTCACTCTCAAATTAATCTAAGTGAAGCATGAGAGTATTCTACAAAAATTTCCAAGCACACCGTGCTCAAAAAGATATAAGTGAAGCACTAGAGCAATTCTATAGCTCAAAAAGTTTAAGTGAAGCACATAGAGAAATTCTAACAAATGATAACATAATTTTGGCTCTCCCAAATAGGTGTGTATAGCAAGGATACAAATAAAAAACAAACAAGCAAAGCAAGCAAAGATACAAGACGCTCCAAGCAAAACTCATGATATGTGACGAATAAAAATATAGCTCCAAGTAAAATACCTATGGTCGTTAGAAGAAAGAGGGGATGCCACTCGGGGGCATCCCCAAGCTTAGTTGCTTGTTACTCTTTGGATATATCTTGGGGGTGCGGTAGCATCCCCAAGCTTAGGCTTATTATCACTCCTTATTCCTTCATCCATCGTGATCTCACCCAAAACTTGAAAACTTCAATCACACAAAACTCAACAAAATCTTCGTGAGATCCGTTAGTATAATAAAGCAAATCACTACTTTAGGTATTGTTGCAAACCTATTCATATTTTATTATTGCATTATACCTACTGTATTTTAACTTTACCATGGCTCATACCCTTCAATATAACCCATAGATCCATCAAAACAAGCACACAATGCAACGAAAACAGAATATGTCTTAAACAGAACAGTCTGTAGTAATCTGTATTCTAACCATACTTCTGTAACTATTAAAATTCTGAAAAATTAGGAAAACGTAAAGAATTTGTATAGAAACACTGTGTTAAATTTTCAGCTCAATATCACGTCCCAGCAAAAAATGAAAATTCATATACTGGACGCAAAGTTTCTATTTCAGATTCAGTATCACTTCTACTCATCCTATGAATCATCCTAAAGGCTTTACTTGGCACAAACACTAAATAAACCATTAAAACACAATCATAACTGAGGCATAATTGTGTCAACACTCAATAACAGAAAGGAAAAAGAAAAAAAATATTTATTCATTGGGCTGCCTCCCAACAAGCGCTATCGTTTAACGCCCCTAGCTAGGCATAACGCATAGATTCAAGTATTGTCATCTTTGGTTTTCAATTCTTCAATCACACAACTAGATTTATTCAAGAATTTAGCATGCATGTTTTTGGTGACAACACTCCTAGGAAGAAAACCAAAAAACTCATTCTTATAAATAGGGTCTCTTATGATTTCAACAAAGTCGGGATGAATACTAATCATTTTAAGATCCCCCTTGTGACTACTAGGCGTAGCAACTTTGTTCTTAGTGACTTGCATGGTCTTGCCAATCTTCACGTGAGTTTTTGCAATAGTTTTGATAGAAGAAAAATCTGAACCCAAATTACTAAAAATCTCTTCTATCTTATCGATCGGGTAAGGGCTCTCTTCTACCCTTTCGTTAACTACGGTTTCTTTTTCCTTAAGCAATTTAAGAGCATCTCCCGCCTTAGAACCAATTTTATTAGCAAGATTATGCATATTTTTATCTAGATCATCAAGATGTCCTTTAATGATCATTTTCTTTTCAATAGCGTCTAATCTCTCCATAACATGTTCGAGAGTTAAAGTTGTTTCATTGATCATGATAGGTGGTGATCCCACTAAACTACCCATGGCATTAAAAGCATCTAAAGAAGGACACATCAAGAAATTCCCACCGGTAATTGTATCAAGGACAAATCTATACCAAGTGGTGATGCCCACATAAAAGCTACGAAGAAGAACAACGGTAGATTGCTTATGGATAGATCTATTATGAGCATTGCAAATCCTATACCAAGCATCTTTTAGGTTCTCCCCTCCCCTTTGCTTAAAATTAAGAACCTCATTATCGGGAGTACACGCAACAAAGAAAGAACTAGCCAATGACGGGCAAAGGCAAACGAAAAAGAGGGCGAATAAAACGGCAAATTGGTGAAGTGGGGGAGAGGAAAACGAGAGGCAAATGGCAAATAATGTAATTGCAAGGAGATGAGATTTGTGATTAGGAACCTGGTAGATGATCATGGAGTCCCCTCGGTGCCTATGATAGGCACGTAGAAGAGACCGCTTCCTCCCCGGCAACGGCGCCAGAAATTCCTTTGACGTGGCTTGAGACTGCGTCGGTATTTCCCCAAAGAGGAAGGGATGATGCAGCACAACGACGGTAAGTATTTCCCTCAGTTATGGAACCAAGGTTATCGAACCAGTAGGAGGATCACCACCACCCAATAAGCAACACCTACACACAAACAACAAATACTTGCAACCCGACGCGAAAGAGAGGTTGTCAATCTCTCTACGGTAAAAAGATAGATTAGGTAATGATAGATAGGAGAGATAGATCTCTCAAGAACACAAAATAAAAAGAGCAAATAAAATATGCAGCAATATGTTTTGGGGTTTTTGGTTTTGTAGATCTGAAAACAAAGATTGCAAAAAGATAGATCTGAAAGCAATATGTTGGAAAAGTAGACCCGGGGGTCGTAGGGTTCACTAGTGGCTTCTCTCATGAGTATAGCACACGGTGGGTGGACAAATTACTGTTGGGCAGTTGATAGAAAATCGAATAGTCATGATGATATCCAAGGCGATGATCATTATATAGGCATCACGTCCAAGATAGGTAGACCGACTCTTGCGTGCATCTACCTCTATTACTCCACACATCGACCGCTATCCAGCATGCATCTAGTGTATTAAGTTCATGGGAAAACGGAGTAATGCAATAAGAACGATGACATGATGTAGACAAGATCTATTCATGTAAGAATAGACCCCATCTTGTTATCCTTAGCAACGATACATGCGTGTCTTGCCACCCCTTCTGTCACTCGGAAAGAACACCGCAAGATCGAACCCATCACAAAGCACCTCTTCCAATGGCAAGAAAATCGATCTAGTCGGACTAACTAAACCAAAGATTCGAAGAAGAAATACGAGGCTATAAGTAATCATGCTTATAAGAGATCAAAGAAGACTCAAATAATATTCATGGATAGAAACTGATCATGAACTCAAAATTCATCGGATCCCAACAAACACACCACAAAAGTTTACATCAAATAGATCCCCAAGAGACCATTGTATTGAGAATCATAAGAGAGAGAGGAAGCCATCTAGCTACTGCCTACGGACCCATAGGTCTATGGTGGACAACTCATG
Source organism: Elymus sibiricus (assembly GCA_039707655.1). Taxonomy (NCBI): domain Eukaryota; kingdom Viridiplantae; phylum Streptophyta; class Magnoliopsida; order Poales; family Poaceae; genus Elymus; species Elymus sibiricus. The sequence continues at coordinate 146,381,376 of CM077667.1, read as the reverse complement.
CATCATCGGAGAGGCACCTATGAGGAAGATGAACCCCTCCGTGATGGTGTTTAGATTGTATCTCGAGGTTCTGGAACTTGCGGCGGCTGGAATTGTGTTTCGTCAACTCCCCTGGGGTTTTTGGAATATTTGGGAATTTATAGGCATCAGAGACGGTGGAGAGGGGCCCCGAGGAGGACGCAACCCATCAGGGCGCGCCCTGGTGGGTTGTGGTCTCCTCGGCCCACTTCTCCAGCACTTATTTGGCCCACCGGGTGTCTTCTGGTCCAGAAAAAATCTCCAAAAAGTTTCGTCGCGATTGGACATCGTTTGGTATCGATTTTTTACGAAGTAAAAAACAAGCAAAAACAGCAACTGGCACTTTGGCACTATGTCAATAGGTTAGTCCCAAAAAATGATATAAAGTTGTTATAAAATGATTGTAAAACATCCAAGAATGATAATATAACAGCATGGAACAAGCAAAAATTATAGATACGTTGGAGACGTATCACGGACCAATCACTATAGCTTCAAGATCAAGGGCAAGCAATATGTGCTTCGACAAATGACTCCAAGTCAAGTCACCGTCGACAAACAAGTTTCATCCCATCGGGAAGATAAAAGTGAGAGATCGATCCACTTAAAAGAGAGTGAGAGCCACAAGCCAAACTTGAGTGACTCCACGATGCTGGACAAGAAAGATCTAGTTCTTTTAGCCACCAAAAGAGATTTGAGGGATGTGAGTGAGGGCCCATCAAGTGTACTTCACTTTGTGCTTGTGTGCAAAGATGAGGTCGTGAGGACTAATGCTTCACAACATCTTCCTCTTGTTTTGTCTCGTTTGTTGCACGAATTCCAAGATGTCTTTCCCGATGAGCTACCTCCAGGACTACACCAAAACAAGGGATCGAAGACTGCATCGACCTCATACCCGGAGCATCTCTTCCTAACAAGGCACCTTACTGCGTCAACCCCGAAGAAACTAAGGAGATACAAAGGCAAGTCCAAAAACTCCTAGATAAAGAGCATGTACGTGAGAGTTTAAGTCCTTGTGCGGTTACGGTGATACTAGTACCTAAGAAAGACGGTAGCATGCGCATGTGTTCGGATTGCCATCCTGTAAATGCTATAACCGTTAGATATCGCCATCCTATTCCTCGCCTTGATGACATGCTTGATGAACTTAGTGGTGCCACTATATTCTCTACAATTGACTTAAAAAGTGGTAACTATCAAATACGCATGCAAGAGGGTGGTGAGCGGAAAACGGCTTTCAAAACTAAATTTGGTATATATGAATGGTTGGTTATGCCAATGGGTCTTTCCCAAGCACCAAGTACATTTATGCGTGTCATGCATTATGTCTTGCGACATCTCATTGGAGATTGTGTTGTGGTATACTTTGATGATATCCTTGTTTTTAGCGAATCTCTAGAGAGGAGCATGCTAAACATGTTAGGGAAGTATTGCAAGTTCTTAGGAATGAAAAACTATATGCAAACATGGAAAATGCACTTTTGGTGTTGACAATGTTGTTTTCCTAGGATCTGTGGTATCTTCTAAGGGTGTTCAACTTGATGAAACTAAAATTGATGCTATTAAAACTTGGCCCACACCCACCAATTTGCATCAAGTGCGTGGCTTCCTAGGACTAGCCGACTTCTACCGTTGCTTTGTTAAGGATTTTAGCACGATTGCATCTCCTCTACATGCTTTGAGCAAGAAGAATGCACGATTGCATTTCCATGAGATTAAAAATTTGCTTACTCATGCACCTTTGCTTTCCTTACACAACTTTGACAAAACCTTTGAAGTGCATTGTGACGCTAGTGGTAATGGCATAGGTGGTGTGCTAATGCAAGAGAAGCGCCCAATTGCGTATTGTAGTAAGAACCTTTTCGGCGCTCAGCTTAACTATCCCATATATGATAAGGAATTGTATGCTTTGGTGAGAGTATTAAATGTTTGGGAGCATTATCTCCGACCTCATGAATTTGTCATTCATACCGATCATGAAACTCTCAAATATCTTAAGGGTCAAAGTAAATTGAACAAACGGCATGCTAAATGGAGTGAATTCATTAAGTCTTTTCCTTATGTCATCAACTACACCAAGGGTAAAGAAAATGTTGTGGGGGATGCTATTTCCCGCAACTGCATATTAGTTACTCAACTTGAATTGAATGTGATTGGTTTTGATCATATTAAAGATTTGTATGAGCATGATGTTTCATTTCCTACTCCATATGTTAAGTGCCAAGTGAAACCTTGTTGGGAAAACTACTACATGAAATATGGCTATCTTATGCGTGCTAACAAACTTTGCATTCCTGAGTCTTCTCTTCGTTTGTTGCTTTTGCAAGAGGCTCACGGTGGAGGACTTATGGGTCACTTTGGATGCGACAAGACATATGACACACTATCCAACAAGTACTTTTGGCCAAAGATGTTTCATGATGTTGCACGCTTCACCAACCGATGCTCTACATGTCGCAAAGCTAAGTCAAAAGCTCAATCCCATGGCCTTTACATGCCTCTTCCTATACCTTTTCAACCTTGGGAAGACATTAGCATGGACTTTGTGCTTGGTTTACCCCGATCTAAAAATGGCCATGATTCCGTTTTTGTCGTTGTGGACCGTTTTTCCAAGATGGCTCATTTCATTCGATGTCATAAGATCGATGATGCTTCACATGTTGCAAATCTATTTTGTAGGGACATCTTACGACTACATGGCGTCGCCAAGACCATTGTCTCGAACCACGACGTCAAGTTCGTTAGCTACTTTTGGAAGACTCTATGCGCCAAACTCGGAATCAAGCTCCTATTCTCTTCGGCCTATCACCCACAAACCAATGGTCAAACGGAGGTGACGAACCGGGCGCTATCTACGCTCCTACGCGTGTTGATCAAGAAGAATCTCAAGGAACTTCCTCGAGCCGACGGGCCCTTCAAGGTGTTGGCACGCTACAACGACAATGCCTACAAGATTGACATTCCACGCGACAAGGGGGGGGGGGTAGATGATGTGGAGCATCCCATGGTCATCCCCATGGACCCATCACCAACACCACAAGCTCCAAATGGTCCCATGACAAGAGCCCGTGCACGTTCCATTGAAACCAAGGTGACATCTCTCCTATATGATTTGCCCTTTGATGCTCATGGAACTTGGATGATACCTCAAGCGGAGAGTCTATGCATGCTTAGGTACCATGAAGATGATCTAGAGGACGCTCGGAGTAAAGGCCTAGTCGCTATGAAGATGGATCCGAAGATGGACGGACGAGAGGATCAAGAGAAGGCCAAATCACCTTCCAGGCCCCGGACATCCGGCCCATGCCCCGGATGTCCGACCCCTGGAGACTACACATGCACCAAGGCCAAGTAGCCACAACCTACAGGCGCCGGACATCCGGCACCAGGCCCGGACATCTGGCCCCGCCCTGGAAATCCGGCATTCGGCCCCGGAAATCCGGCTGGAAGATGCCAGTACCAAGGCTCTTTGACCAGCGCCAGGCCGAACATCTGGCCCATGCCCCGGACTTTCGGCGAGAATCCCCGGAAATCCGGCGCGACCACATTAGAGCCGGGCAGATCATGCACCACTAATACTTGTGATCTGCGTTGGGTTTTTCGTGAAGAGGAACAGGTTATTGCAGCACAAAGTGGGTAAGTATTTCCCTCAGTTATGAAACCAAGGTTTATCGAACCAATAGGACTATCAATCCTCAACCGTCTTCAGCGGCTACAGAAAAGTGAACAAACAACTTGCACCCAACGCGGGCAAGAGGGTTGTCAATCCCCTTGATCTCGTTATTTGCAAGCAAATGAGTTGTGTACATAATTGTAAATTGCAAAATAAAATAAAAAGTAAATAAAGGCAGCAAGTTAATAGTAGCGTTTGTAAATATATAAGTGAATAGACCCGGGGGCCATAGTTTTCCCTAGCGGCATCTCTCATGTAGGCATCATACGGTGGGTAACAAATTACTATTGGGCAATTGATAGAAAATCGGATAGTTATGCGATTTTCACGGCAATGATCATGAGTATATAGGCATCACGTCCATAAACAAATAGGCCGACTTGTGCCTACACCTATTACTATTACTCCACTCATCGACTGCTATCCAGCATGCATCTAGAGTATTAAGTAAAACAGAGTAATGCATGAAGAACGATGACATGATGTGGACAAAGTAAACTCAAACAATATGAATGAACCCCATCGTGTTATCCTTAGTAGCAACAACACAAAGACGCATCTTGTCCCCTACTTTGTCACTGGGATATAGAAACTCGTCAGGTTGAACCTACCACAACGCACCACTCCCACCGATGAAATATCAATCTACTTGGCCAAAGCACATCAATAAATCGGAGAGCATTACGAAGCTATAATGATCATGCAAAGAGACATAGTATATATCAGAGATATCTCACATACTTTTCATGAATAATCTGAACATAAACCCGCAATTCATCGGATCCCAACAAACACACCGCACAATAGGGTTACATCGGATATATCAAAGCGAAGATGAGATGACCATTGTATTGAAGATCAAGAGATAGAGAGATTGCCATCTAGGTACTAGCTATGGACCCATAGGTCTATGGTGAACTACTCACACATCATCATGTGGGCAGCAAGGTTGATGGAGATGCCCTCCGTTATCGACCCCCCTCTGGCAGGGTACCGGAACGGAGCTCCATATGGCCTCGCGACGGAACAGGGACTTGCGGTGGCGGAAAAAGTGTTTCAGGACTGCCTCTATTATTTTTAGGGTGAAAGAGAATTTATAGGCCAGAGAGGGGCATCGGGAGGCGCCCGAGGGAGGCACAAGCCATCAGGGCGCCCCCCCTGGGGCACGCCCTGTTGGCTTGTGCGGCCCTCGTTCGGCCTCCGGCCTCCTTCCGAAGCTTCCAGGTCTTCTTTTGGTCCAGAAAAATCATCAAAAATTTCCGTGGCACTCGGACTTCGTTTGATAATGTAAACCTGAAAAGTAAAAAAACACGCAGAAAACAGCAACTCGCACTGGGCACTGAGTCAATAGGTTAGTGCTCAAAAATATTATAAATTGGTAAATAAAGACCCAAAAAGTATCCTAGAATGATAATATATCAGCATGGAACAATCAAAAATTATAGATACGTTGGAGACGTATCAACCACCAGCCCGGACATCCGGCCCCCGCTGCCCGGACATCCGGCACCTCCTCGAAGCCCCGGACATCCGGCCCATGGCCCGGACATCCGGCCCCTGTGAGGGCAGACGCGGGCCAAGTGGCCATGTAACCTTCCTTTCGCCCCTATCTCACCTAGCACTATATAAAGGACCTCTCCTCCTCTTTTTAGGTTTAGCAATGTGTTGGCTCATAGATTAGTTGAGCATTGCTCCTTCCATATACATCTCCCTAGGAGATTGACACCTCTTTGTGAGAAGATCCTATGGATGCCAAGGCCCCTTCTTAGGGAAGATCCCCACGTGGATTTCAAGACCCATCTCTCCAAAGTGGGAAGGCTACCGATACTTGTATCTGTTTGTTGGATTGGAATCTTGTATCTCTTGTTCGTTGGATCTAGTGGATGTGTGATTTGAGGATTGTCCTTGAGTGTTCTTCGTTTGTCTCTTGATTTTCCTCTCTTTCCCCCTCAAAGTGTGAAAAGATCGACCTCACCGGGTTTGCCCCGTATCAAATATCATCTATGTGAGTGCACTCTCCCCGGAGTTAATGAGGCTTTGGGTACTTCATCGAGCTTCAAATCCCCTACTCGGGCAGAGTATAGTGTCTTTACTTGATCCATTTTACATGCACTGCCACAACCTCGAATCCGTAATTACCCAGGAGCTCATCTCGGACTACCTATTCCCATGCATGATTACGACTCATCCGCAAAAGGACACCTTTCTGTTGCCATACCGCGACAAGTAAGTCTTTAACATTCACTCATTTATTATGAAACATATATAGTTGACCTTCTAGTTTGATCTCATCCATGCTAATTGCTTCATTTATTGTGTAGCGACCGACATTGGATCTTAATCGCACTATTGTCGACGCAGGGCATGGCATATTTCTTCGCTTCCAAGAGAGACCCTCAGAAGCAATGGACAAAATTGAAGGAGGTTCTAAATGATGCTCTACACAAGTGTAAGACATTCAATAACAAGGTAACACATTATTCAGAATTCAAGTTCATCACTAGTGCTTATTTGAGCTCCCATATGTCAGAACCTCCCATATGTCTGGCTACTTTGCCATGGCTGTCATGAGCGACTATTTGAGGAAAATCAATATTTGCCGAATCATAGCCAGATCATCAAGTGGTTTGAGGAGATAGAGAAGGAAATCGACATAAGGGAATTATTATATGAGCCTGAGCGCATCCAAAATGTGTTGGCCAAAATCGTCGACAAGGAGGTTGTAAATGAGGATGGAAAGTACCACTGCGCGCCACAGTCACATGAAGAACGACTTCACCGAGTCGAAGACACATTTCGGTCATCGATTGCCAGCGAGTAGCCTACTCGAGGCAAATTTCAAAACAACTTCATAAACTATTGATTATGTGTTGAGACACACATGTTTTTTTCTCTGGTACTTTTTATACTCAACTGCTTTGCTTCACTATTACTCTTATTTATTGTGGCGACGTTGTAATAATTAATGTACTGCATGATTGTTTGAATGATGAGATATCATTCTATATTTGTATTGCAATGTGATGATTGAGTGCGAAATACTCTAACCACCCCATTAAAATGCTGCCACGCAAAAACCACTGCCGCGACAAAAATTCTTCTATATGCCTAGACCATTACCATTGGCGGGTGGAGAAAACTGTTGTGGTGGGCTCTACGCGCCGCCTGCCACTGAATCTATTAGAAACAATGGCGGGCAGACATTATAGTTGAGGTAGGCAACCAATAGCGCCCGCCACTAGAGTACGCCCACCAGTGGCGGGCGCCCGCCCGCCACTGATGCCATAATAGTAGTGGCAGGAGGTCGGTGGCGGGCAGACCTGGGAGCCTTGCCTGCCACTGCTGGCCTTTTCCCACCGCCACTGCTAGGCATTCATGTAGTAGTGTATTTAGCTAGACTATGAGCTTCTATATTACTATCTCGATCTTCAAATATAAAAATGCAAGAAAAGGAAGTAGAGAAAAGCTTAATCTCATTGATGATTGCACCATGCTTGTCGGAATCGGGGCTCCGCAAAACCCAACAAGGTTCGAACACTAGGGCATGTGTGAAGATCTCAGCCGGCTCAACGTCTCAACTTGTCACCCTACGGCCTAGCTACGTCTAGTACGTTCTTGCGAAGAAGAAGATGGACACAGTGGTTACCCAGGTTCGGGCCACCTTGCGGTGTAAAACCCTACTCCTACTTTGTGGTGGATTGGCCTCTCGAGGAGGCTGTGGATGAACTAGTACAGTGGTTGGGAGACCTCGCGAGGGCTCTTGGTGGTGATGAACTTGACTTGGCTCAGCCTCGTTTGACCTACCTTCTATGATGGGGGCTCATCCCTACTTATAGGGGCCATGGTCCTCTTCCCGCGTCGCACCAGCGGGAAGGGATCCCACAACGGCCAAATTTGAAAGGGGACAGGAGGTACATCCTATCCTAACGAAAGGTGGTCTTCGCCTGCAAAGCTTCTGGGTGTGACGCAGCAGTGGACTCGGTGATGACATCCGTCCTGCCGAGCTATTGGTCTTGGTCTTCTTACACCGGGAAGGAAACCTTTGGGGGGTTCCTTGGGAACCCGCGTACGTCTTTGTCTCCTTTGCACCAAAGAGGAAACTGTCCTCCCTCTGCACCCGCTGGCGCCCGCCTGTCTTGTTCGTCTGAACCCATGTCATCCCGGCCTCACGAGGCTGGGTACTCCTTTCTGTTGCCATGTAATCTCTGCTCCTCGGGAGGTGGCCTGAAGGGGTGCCGCTCCTCCGAAGGCCTTGCCGTTGTCCTCCTCACGAGGCGGGGGTTCTCGCGAGGGCCTTGACTTGAGGGGCTCGTTGCAGGGCCGTACTGGGCCCTCGTGGTGGGCCACGCGCTGGGCCGCAGGCAGGCAGGTCTGGGTACCCCCATTCCCAGAAGGTTGATGATGGAAGCAAGCGGTGGTGACGACAGCAGCAGCGACGTCGATGACGAGGTCGCCGTGATCGGGCCAGTTGGTGATGTTGGCCATGGCGGTGGTGGCCCTTCCTCCTAGGTCTTATCCTGCAACATTTCACTATGCCTCGCGGAGGCGTGAGACTTTGAATTCGTAAAACGTTCAGTGTCTGTAATAATTGCTCGATGTTTCCTTGAATTTCGTGATTCCTTTTGGTGCCCTGTTTCCTTCCCATTTGCTTCTGTGCTCTACGTCGGCGGGGCCCAATCCCGCGCATACCTCGACCGACGTTAGATCGTCCGGATCGCCATGACGAGACTAAGGGGCGAAGGGCTATGTGACCAGTGAGGCCCCTGAGTCGCGATGCTTAGGGGTACCCCTTGACATGCAAGCAACACATATGAAGGAAACACGGCGACGCCAGGGTAGACTTGGGTCGCCTTGGTGCTCTACGTCGGCAGGGCCCAATCCCGCACATACCTCGACCGCCGTTGGGGTATCCGGATCGCCAGGATGAGACCAAGGGGCGAGGGGCTACATGACCAGTGCGGCCCCTGAGTCGCGATGCTCAGGGGTCCCCCTTGACGCGCAAGCAGCGCCCGTGAGGTAAATCCATACCTTTTCTTGCCAGCTTTTACCTGGGAGGGACGTGAGAAGACCAGGTGCCAGAACCTGGTGAGGTGGCTCACGCCAGGTCTGTCCTGAGCGTAGTCCCCGGCCAGCCCCCTCGCGCGTGCATCCCAGGGGAACGTTGCATGACGGGGCTGTGCGAAGAGCTGGGAGGCCATCCTGAGGTTGGAGCAACCTCTAGGTCGCCCTCAGTTGTTTATCCCCCAACGCGGAGAATGGGGCTTCCACTGGGCATGGGCATAGCCACTGAGCGACAGTGTCGTCCGCCAACGCGGAGCATGGGGCATCCACTTGGGCGTGGGAATGGAGCTCTATGGTAGAGTCTCCGGGCGTTTACAACCCATTAAGTTCGCACTCGTGGCCTGCACGGTTGAACTGGGAGGTGTATCTGGGCACCCGTGAGCCAGCGCGGGACTCACGAGGCCCTACCTCAAAGGCGGGTTGCGCCTGAACTTTTATAGCGCGAGGCGCGCTTGCTGGACCTGTGGGGTGTGGGTAACCTGCGCCAAATGAATCTCCGGAGGCCATCGCATGAGAATTCCAAACACCAACGGCCCCAGGAGGTGACGTGTGCGGGGCTAGGCCGCCAGACAGAGCTCGGCCGCTGGGTTTATCGACGCTGCAGGGACGGACCCGAGCACAGACGCCGTGCGCAGTCTTCTCATGCGACAAACCCGAGGAAAGACACCCAACGCGTGGTTCCCGTGACGGCGAAGCGCCGAACAGCGGTTATTGGAACCGGGCCGCGTGCACTGATTAGCTGATGCGAGGACAAGCACCAAGGGCCTCGGCGAGATGATGTACACGGGGCTGGCCCGCGAGACAGAGCTCAACCACTTGGATTTATCAACGCTGTAGGGACGGACCCGAGCACAGACGCCGTGCAAGCCCTTAATCATGAGGCGGTCGAAAGCGGGGTCGTAAGGGCGCGGTGACATTCATGGTGGTGAAGCACCGGGCATGCAGTGGGAATACTTAGGAAATTCATTAAATGTAGATTCAGTCTGGTGCATGCGCAAAATGGTACAACTGCGGGGACGGGCCCTAGCAGCTTGAGGATGGTGCAGCCCGAGGGGCGCCCTCAATTTGAACAAACCAAAAGTCACCTGGCGCCGGTGCCGCTGAAGCGTCGGGGTAGTCATTGAAGCTGGGTCATCACGAGCTTGAGTGCTCCAGAGGCTTGAGGGTCCCGCGAGGGTCTTGGATCTCCGGGACGTCCTCGCGGCGTCGGGCCTCATGAGACGCGAAGGCGGTCTGCATGAGGCGCTGGTATGTAGCACCTGCGTTCATGAGGCCGAAGGGCATGCGAACGTAGCTGCAGGGGAAGCCTCCGCTGCGTCCGACACGCGATGGCCAAAAGAGCTCCTGCGACGAAGCCCTGTTGAGGTCGGGGAAGTTGACGCAGATGCGCAGCCTACCGTCAGGGACGGCTGCCACGTCGGGTGGCGCTGCGCGGTGCTCGCCGTGCAGGGCCTATGCCTCTTGAAGTTCCCTGATTACGTTGGTGATGAACTCCCCTGCGCCTGGCGCCTCGTGCCTTGCTTCTTGCTTGTGGGGGCGTACGTCGAAGCACGCCTCCGAGTGGTGCCCGAGCACCTCCCCCGTCGTGCCGGTCAGGTCGGTAGCTTTCCGGATGGAAGCCCCCGAGCCTGTCCTGAGGGAGGCGCCGGGCGCGCCTTCCTATGCGAGAGGGAGGGCCGCCCCAACGGCAGATGTCGAACCTGTATCGCCAGCGGTGGAGGTCCCAGCCCCCTAGCGGCTTTTGGGGAGGAGCTGCTTCTGCTTCTTGCCGGTGTTCTCGGGAGGCGGGACGTCGTCCTCATTGTCAGAGTATTTGGCCGCCGCGGCCCTGTAGGCGCGCTCGAGGGAGCAGACGGCATCCTTCTCGTCGCAGGCGACCGTGATGATGCCGCTGCACCCTGGCATCTTGAGGACGTTGTAGCCAAGGTGGACTGCCACCATGAACTTGGCGAGAGCGGGATACCCGAGGATGGCGTTGTACGGGAGGCCGATGAGAGAAACGTCGAAGTCAATGAGCTCGGTGCGATAGTTGTCGCGCCTTCCGAAGGTGACCGGGAGGCGCACCTGCCTCAGTGGCGTGGTAGTGCCGTCTGTCACTCCTGAGAAGGGCTTCATCGGCATGAGCTGGTCGTAGGGCACCTGAAGCGTCTCGAAGGTCTCGACAGAGAGATCATTGAGCCTAGCGCCACCGTCGATGAGGGTCTTGGTGACGAGGACGTTGCTGATGACGGGTGAGCAGAGCAGAGGGAGCACGCCCGCGGTAGCTGAGCACTTGAGTTGGTCCATGGAATGGAAGGTGATAGCCCACTTCAACCACTTGAGGGGACGAGTGGCCTCAAGCTTCGGGAGGGCGGCGTTCACCTCGCGAGAGAACTGCTTGAAGATGCGGTGTCAGGCTGGGGCTTGAGCCTCGCCCAGGATGCAGGCGACCGCACGGGGCTCCTGGAAGCCCCCAGCCCCATCGTCCCGCCGGTCGTCTTTGTTCCTCCTTGGAGGCGGCGGCAGCGGAGGGAGGCTGGCCCTGTCCCGAGGGCGGGCCTCCCGAGGCTCGTCGTGCCAGGGCCCGTCACGAGGCTTGCCACGCCAGCGGTCATCACGAGGCTGGTCGCGCCAGTCCTGTCATGAGTCGTGGTTGTCCCGACGGCCTCCGCTGCAGCCTCCTCCATGGCCGTAGCCACGGCCACCGCGCTCGGGGCGGCGACCAAGGCGCTCGTCACGGAGCTCCCTGAGTTCTTGGCAGTCGCTGGTGCTGTGGGTGTTGGTGTAGTGGAAGACGCAGAACGGGCGGTTGCTCTTGAGGAGTTCCTCCTGGTATCGACCGAGCTTTGCCTTGGGCTCGGCGGCCAGAACGGCGGGGTTCTTTCGCTTCACCTCCTTGGACTTGGCCTTCTTGTCCTCGTGGTCTGCCTCCGGAAGCCCGAGGAGGGAGCGTCGGCCCGCCTCGGCCTTCGCGCACTTGTTCGCCAGGTTGAACATCTCCAGGGCATAGCACAGGTCGTCGTGGATGGCGAGCTCCTCTCTCATACTGAGGTCCCTGATGCCGTCGGTGAACGCCGAGATGATGGACTCATCCGACTCCTTCGGAATCTTGAGGCGAACGCTCGTCAAGTGTTGTATGTACTTGTGCAGGGTCTCTCCCTCCTGCTGCTTCACGCGCCGTAGGTCGCTCACCGCCGGGGGGCGGTCCCGGGTGCCCTGGAAGTTGGCGGTGAAGCGCTCGCGAAGTTCGTCCTAGGAGGAGATCGATTCCTTCGGGAGGTTGAGGAGCCAGGAACGTGCGCCATCCTTCACAGCCATGAGGAACCAATTTGCAATGACCTTGTCGCCGCCGCCTGCGGCCTCGATGCTAAGCGAGTAGAGCTGGAGGAACTCTGCTGGGTCTGCGGTGCCGTCGTAGCGCGGAGGGAGTTCTGTCTTGAACTTGCTGGGCCAGACGACGCGGCATAGCTCTGAGGTGAAGGTGCGGCAGGCAGCTTCGCTTTCAGGCACAGCATGGACGGGAGGCCTTGACATTCGTTCACCGCAACCTCCGGTGGCGCACGGTCTTGATGCTGGCGCTGCTGTGGACGGAGCGCACGCGCGTCACCTTGCGGCCGCGGCACCACCTGGGCTCGAGGTCGGCGCTTTGCAGGGACGGAGGAGGAGGCGCACCGTGGGCCATGTTGCCCGCCTGGAAGGGCTGGGGACGAAGCGAGTGGGAAGGCGCCGGGGCCTCGTCGGCGGCGCCGACGAGCTCGGCGATGCGGCCAAGCCACTCTTCGTAGCGGTCGTTGGTGAGGCGGTAGCGCAGCAGCTCGCGCACCATGAGCAGCGCAGTCAGTGCATTCGCCGGTCCACGGCGGGAGTGGGAGGACGACGCCGTGATCGGGACGGGGGATGGAGTGGCGGTGTACCCGTCACGTGCACGGAGGGTGACAGCGATGAGTCCTGCTGCTCTTGAGCGGCTGGGCCCGTGGCGGCGTTGGCGGCCGGAGAGAAGGAACGGCACGGGGCGCCACGGCCCTCGGGCGCCGTCTGGGCGACGCGAGCGGCCCGACGGAGTTGAGACGGGGTGAAACCGGAGGAAGATTTCGACACGCCCCTACCTGGCGCGCCAAATGTCGGAATCGGGGCTCCGCAAAACCCAACAAGGTTCGAACACTGGAGCGTGTGCGAAGATCTCAACCGGCTCAACGTCTCAACTTGTCACCCTACGGCCTAGCTACGTCGAGTACATTCTTGCGAGGAAGAGGATGGACACAGTGGTTACCCAGGTTCGGGCCACCTTGCGGTGTAAAACCCTACTCCTGCTTTGTGGTGGATTGGCCTCTCGAGGAGGCTGTGGATGAACTAGTACAGTGGTTGGGAGACCTCGCGAGGGCTCTTGGTGGTGGTGAACTCGACTTGGCTCAGCCTCATTCAACCTGCCTTCTACGATGGGAGCTCTTCCCTACTTATAGGGGCCACGGTCCTCTTCCCGCGTCGCACCGGCGGGAAGGGATCCCACAACGGCCAAATTTGAAAGGGGACAGGAAGTACATCCTATCCTGACGAAAGGTGGTCTTTGCCTGCAAAGCTTCTGGGTGTGACGCAGAGGTGGGCTCGGCGATGACATCCGTCCTGCCGAGCTCGTGGTCTTGGTCCTCTTACACCGGGAAGGAAACCTTTGGGGGGTTCCTTGGGAACCCGCGTACGTCTTTGTCTCCGTTGCACCAAAGAGGAAACTGGCATCCCTCTGCGCCCGCTGGCGCCCGCCTGTCTTGTTCGTCAGAACCCACGTCATCCCGGCCTCACGAGGCCGGGTACTTGCATAGGAATCTCTGCTCCTCGGGAGGTGGCCTGAAGGGGTGCCGCTCCTCCGGAGGCCTCGGCGTCATCCTCCTCGCGAGGCGGGGGCTCTCGCGAGGGCCTTGACTTGAGGGGCTCGTTGCAGGGCCGTACCGGGCCCTCGTGGTGGGCCACGCGCTGGGCCGCACGCAGGCAGGTCTGGGTACCCCCGTTTCCAGAACGCCGACAATGCTTGCCTTGAGAACCCTCGTTGATGTCCTAGACTACTCTTTTAGCATCTGAGGCTGCCACAAACTGGTGTAAAAGAAGATCCTCGGCTAAGCAAATAGCTTCTCTACACGCTATGCTTTCTAGAATCGTTGGGTCATCAACCCCCTGCACCACAAGAGCACAACTTCCCAAGTAGTTCCCGCCTTCATCCCGGCACATCACCACAGCTAAACCTCCTCTGCCCGTTCTCACAGCTGCATCAACATGTATTTTTTCATGGTTCATAGGTGGGGCTCGAGGGCGAGCTCCCATGTTTCTGCCTGCCTGTACCCTCAGAGTAACAACCGGCTCGCTCTGTTTGATAATGTCCAGCTCCGTGATGAACCTTATTATGAAAGACAAAAACTACTGGGGGCTCTAAAAGATCCCCTCGTGGATGGCCTTTCTTCTCGACTACTAGATTTCCCAAAGCGTTAGAGATAGCTTGAGAAAATGTACATGTGATAGCGATTCCATTTGTGCAAACAACCAGTGTTTTGCGTTGGGTTCAGTGTTGGCCACCAACGATTGCCCAAATTCCTCCTCCACCAGTGCCCACGTGCACCTAGACATTGTGCATTCCAAAAGCGAGCAACACCAGGAATCCCGCACCCCACACAAATCGTAAACTGGGGAGTTTGACATGTGACGACAAGAACGAACGTCTTCGGCCGGCAAAGATTGCTTTGAATGTCGCCACAGGAACATCCAAATTTTCCCTGGAACTTGTGTCTTCCATAATCTTTTCCATTCCTTCTCTTCTCCTCTGTTCACTGACGTGCCAGCTTGGCCCTCTAGCCAGGCCTCTCGGCATTGTCTCGTAGTTACTAGCATGTTATAAGCGGTTCTAACAGAAAACTGTCTGTTCTTCTCAAAGTGCCAGCGCCAAAAATCAGAGATATTTCAGGTACATGGAGGGATGCTGGTGATGACTTTGACATTGAAAGGTAAGAAAACCTGCCGGAGCCTCTGTATGTTCCATGTAGCAGTTTCCTGATCGATGATCTTTGAAACTAGCTCGGGTGGGTTCGCTGTCAAACAACCATATGGGTGGAGCATCTCGTCCCTTGGTAGCCAGTTCTCTGTCCAAATTCTTGTATTCTCTCTGTTTCCAATCCTCTTAATAAGACCTTGCTTAAATATGTCTCGGCCCTCTACTATAGCCCTCCTTATTTGACTCAGGTGAGATCCCAAGTTGGCTTCGAGAATAGATGATCCTGAATAGTAGACACTTAGGGAATCCGTATTTTGTAGCAAGCACCATGATTGTCTTGCCAGCATGGCAAGGTTGGAAAGCTCAAAGTCCTTAAAGCCTAGTCTCCCCATGCTTTTGGGTTGAGTCATATCCTTCCAAGACACCCAATGTGGTATGCGTTTGCCCTCCTTGCTTCCCCACCAAAACTTCCTTATGAGCATATTTAGATTTTCGCACAAGCCTCTAGGCAATTTAAAGCAGGACAAAGAAAAAACTGGCACCGTCTGTGCAACCGCTTTAACCAGAACTTCTTTCCCCGCAATAGACATTGATTTTTCAATCCATCCCTGAATCATGCTCCACAGCCGGTCCTTTAAATATTTAAAAGCACCATTCTTTGAAGAACCAATGTCAGAAGGCATGCCAAGGTATTTTTCATTCAAAGTCTCATTCGGTATGTCTAAGACGATAATATAACAAAGTAATGCCATGTTCTCGAGGGCTAAAATGTGGGTTGGAGAGGCTCAACCTCCGCGACATCTTAAGGATATGGCAGGGTTAATTAACCTTGTCAAAGCTATTTATTCTCTCTAATTTAGAATTAATATAATCTATAAAGAGGTTGAATAACTTAACACCACATAATTAACTTGTATAATTCTTTTCTTGCTAGCCCAATTAATCAGGTCGGTATCCAAACACAACATAAGATTCAGACAAATCTATTGTTCAATCTGGCTAAGCTGATCGAGCACTAGTAAAGGAAGGTCGGAGCCATCACACGGTGGGACGAAAGCCTGTTTCGAGAGCAGAGCCCACAGTAGGTGTGGCTCAAGGGCATCTCTAACCGAACCCTCATTTCTCCTTTATACCCCTGGAATGTATGGTCCGAACACTTTTCTGCCCTTTAGTACTAACATCAAGATTATACCGGGTTGGTTTGAATATTCCAAATCACCCGATATGCTCCAAAGTTTGAATGCGTCCGCGGACATATGAGAGCATTTTTAAGGGAAAACATAGTTTTAGGTGGTTATATCCTTAAATGTGATTAGCAGAAATGAGTTTGAGAAAATCCTCATAGCAGCGTTCAGGGTAAAGGCGTGGAGCAACAGCGTGAGTGTCGGGAAATGTATCCGGTGCATCCATACTTGTGGTACTACCGGTGCATCGGATGCCGTAGAGCATTTTCAAAAAATTGTAAAAAAAATCCAGCTCATCGACACAAGATTAATGTATCTCGTCATAAAATTTCATATCAAAATCTGAAACATTTTTTGAGATACAAAAATGACAAATTTGATATCGATGTGATAATGGGCCAAATCTAAAGCCCAACTTATATTATGTATTATCCAACATTGAATTTATCATTCTTGTTTCCAAGCTATGTTTCGAATATTGACATAAATGTTTATGACAACCTACATTAATATCATGGGGACGTGCTATTTTTCTAGAAATTTTTGAACATTTTAAAACATGCAATGTAAGTTCGATGCTCCAAATATTCTCATGCGAGTGTCATCCGTCCGCATCCAACCATGTCGGCAGGCGAAATGGAGCCGCAGCTGCTACGGGTGCCACACACGCTGCAATCATTCCACTCAGTGAAATATATTACTCCCTCGTCTCGGTTTATAGGATGTGCACGTAGTTATAGGTCACTGATTTGACTAGTTAAATATGAGTTATATGTCATCAAAAGTATATCATTGGATTATTAAGCGGACATAGTTTCTAAACATACATTTTTCATTAAATATAATATTTAGCTAGTTAAATTATCAACCTAGAATGACGTGCATGCTTTATAAACCGAGACGGAGGAAGTAGCTCGCTTGTACCCTGTATAGCCAATTCCACCCGTGCACCAACGCCCGTCCCGAATGCGAGGCGTATGGAAGAAATCGCGCCGCATTCGTCGCGAGTTGCTGACGGTTGACTAGTCTACAGCCGGACTCGACAAATCACAGACGAATCCGGACAGGCCTTCATTGTTCGCTTTTAATATTCACACATCTTAATTTTGGACTCTCAAATTCATATAAATTCATGCACATCGATCATACACGTCAATGTCGCACATAAATAACAAATGTTGGTATCGAAAATAAATAATGTTTATATAAAATTTATTTTAAGTGCACAACTCAAACATCATCTCTTTGGTTTCCATTGTGGATCTACGTATGCTCCACAAGATCACTGAGTAGCTGCGCGTGCACATGATGATGTCGTAGATTCTAATGCATGTGTAAAAAGTTCATAACCTGAGCTGCATCTTGATCTTCCAGGATTTGAATTTTTTCACCACGCGCTTTAAAATCATTGGTTTGGGCAATACCATGACCCTCATTCTCGACAATCATATTGTGCAAAAAAAACACAACATGTCATCAGCTGCCACAAAGTTTCTCATTCCCACATCATTGCAGCTCCACGAACAATTCCCCAACGAGCTTGAAGCACTCCGAATGCCCTCTCCACATCCTTCATAGCTGCTTCCTGTGTTTTTGCAAAGTACTTTTGTGTCTTGCCCCGTGGTCCGGGTATGGTTTTCATAAACGCCACCCATCGAGGATAGATGCCATCGGCAAGATAGTATCACATGTTGTAGTCACGACCTATCAAAATGTAGTTGCACGGCGGTGATTCCCCATTGCAAAGCCTTCTGAACACCGAAGATTGTTGAAGCACGTTGATGTCGTTGTGAGAATCCGTCCTTCCAAGAAAGCATGCCAAATCCATAAGTCATGTCATGCCGCCGCTTCTAGTATCATGACGACCTCTTTGGTGTGACCATGATACATTTCCAGCAAACCTTTGGGGCAGTTCTTCCATTGTCAATGCATGCAATCAATTGATCCGAGCATTCCTGGAAACCCTATGGCCTCTCCAATAGACAACAACTTCTCTGTGTCCTGTAGATTTGGTTCTCTCAGATACTCTGCTTCAAAGAGCTGCACCACGGCGCAGGCAAACTTGATAGTAGTTTTCAGGCACGTGCTCTTCTCCATCCCTACCATCTCACCAACGACATTTGCGCCAGTACCAAGTGCAGGCATCCTCAGAGCAGCCGTGCACTTCTGCTTAGCAGAGAAAGAACGTTGACCGCATCAATCCCTTTTGAGCTTGAAGTAGTCATCGTGCGCCTCCACTCTCTCCACAATGCGCAAAAACAATGGTTTTCGCATATGCAAAAACGGCGACGAAACCATGCATCATCCGGAAAAGTTGAGCAAAGTAGTCCTTCTTTAGTAGCCGTGCTCCAGACACCCTATCCCGATTGATCACTTTTCTCCATTTGATTGCGCCCTTGAAATTGATAATATGCTCCACTTGCCGGTCCATTTCCTCTTGCATGCTCATGAGCATGATGATATCCACTTCTTTGTCCGAATCCGAGGAGTCAAAGAACTCATCTTGAATCATTTGATCAAGCTTCATCGGTCCATACTCCTTGTCCGCCGAAGCTTCGGAATTCATCATTTTCCCTAAAAAAATCACAAAAAACTAGGTCAGACAATGTGTCGAACACATACACTGCAAGGGGGAGCTTGGGAGTTGCCGGACGTACCTCAGTGGCGTCTGGGCCAGCGATGACATCCTTGCCGGCAAGGACGGGAGAAATTAGTGTTGTTCTGGTGTTGGCGGCACAGACGCTTGGAATGGCTACGGAGCGCGCGCGACGACGGAGCTGCGAGACGGACGTCGCAGAAGAGGAAGAAAAGAGGATAGAGAAAATGGATCCGTCGGACTGTCGGGTCCGACGTGACGGACGCGTTTGGACGCCTCATGTTTATTCCATATTTAGACTGGATATGAGGGGTGTCGGTCAGACCGGACGTTTGACGCCATTTGATATATCTATTTATACTAAAGTTTCGTGATCGATGAGTGACGAGCCGTCCATCGGACGTTTGCGACGGACTAGGGACGTCCGGCTGCAGATGCTCTAAGGACAACTCCTACGCATGACCCCAAATCGTCTGTGTACGTCCGTTTGTGTCAAAACGGACCGATGAGATGGCCCAACGCGCGAACCCATCCGCATTTTTTGTCTGTTTCGCGTCTGCCCAACCCCATTTCCAGCCCAAACTTGCACAGGGTTCGCGGCCACAGGAACGACGAATGGAGGCCCACGCGCCCGCCCCGCGTCCGCCTTGGGCCAGCGTGGCAGCCGCCCACCTACCAACTACTTCCCGCATTTACGTCGCGGGCCCACCTGGCAACCACCCCCGCCAAGCGATCGTCATCCTTCTTTATGAGGAAGTCGTGGACCGGTGGGAGTCCACACTTTCACTTCCCCACTCCGGCCAGGCTTGCCTCCTCGAAGCCCGACACGCCCCAAACCCTAGCTCCACCTCGCCGCCGGTCGCCATGGGGATCTACGGCCGCAAGCGCACGAACGACCACGAGGCCGACTCTTCCTCAGGCCGTCGTCCTTCCCACGCCACCCCTCCACCTCCGCCTCCACCCGCATTCCACATCGCGCCTCCAGCGGTCGGCTCTCGCCAGAGGACGCACATGCCGGCGGATGTGTGCCAGTGTTATTGGGAGACTTGCACGCCGCTGCCTTGCTCGGACATGCACCTCCCCAGCAACTGGCATCTCTCTGCAGACCGTGTGCCCAACCCACCGATCCCGGTGAGCAGCCGCGCCCGACGCGAGGAGATTGCTTGACGTCTCGCCCGCCTACCGCCCGATCTCGTCAACGACTGGAGGTACACCCCCGACTCACCTCTGTGGGACACTTGGCTGCGCGACGAGCATGATTTGCGCCGGCAATCGTTCTTTGTCGGTCGTGCTCGGAGCCTGCCACGTCGCGCGCACGCCGCAAGCCCTCCCCAGCGTCGCGGACGTAGGCTCGTCCGCGGCCTCACGCCATGCCCTTCGCCGTCCCCGCCACCACTCACTCTGATGACTGCCGAAGAGGAGGAGGAACTGGTCAGGCAGGTCATGGAGGACTCCATCAACACCCACGACGAGGCCTATTGGGAGGGCCTCCAACAAATGATAGCCCTCTCCATGGCTGGCGACGTCGGCATCCCGGAGTACGACGTCGTGGACAAGGAGGAGGCAATGGAGGGCGTGCAGCAGCAGGACGAGGAGGAGGAGACCGCGCCGTGGAACTCCGTACTAGTCGGCCAGAGGTGGTCCAGGACGGAGATGCTCCCGTGCACGCCGGAGCCCATTCATGACGCAGCCTGGTCACCGTCCCCGCCATGGGAAGAGGTGGTGCAGGCTCCAATGCATGCGCCTCCGGTCGCGCCTCCCGCCTGGCAGGGGCCGCTGGCCCACCTGTGCCAGCCCCCGCCCTACGTCGACCTCATGGACGACGAGGACGACGACAGTGCCGGCACCTGATGGCAACGGTGGCCACGATGTCGACAAGTTTCTTCCTTGTTTATGTCGTTTTAGTTTTAATTTTGTTCTAGAAATCGCGGAGCATGACTTCGGGCCACTTTTATGTTAATGTTTTAAGTTTGCAAATTTGATTGTCATGTCTATTTGCCATGCCCAACGTGGTCGGCGGCGAACTGGAGCTATGGTTTGGGTCGCCGAGCGTCTAGGACAGTTTGGGATGAGGCGGACTCGTTGGACGCATCAACGGTCGAGCGACCGCAAATGGACGGACGTGTTCATTTCTCTCTCCCAAACGGACGAAATCCGAACAAAATGGAGGTCGTGTATTTGGATTTGCCCTAAGAGCAACTCCAATGGGGTGACCCATTTTGTCCGCCTGCGTCCGTTTGGGTCGGCGCGGACAAAAGTGGAGGCCCAACGCGCCGACCCAAACCCAAATCACGTCCGCTTCGCGTTCGCGCCGATGCATTTGTGGCCCAAATTTGCGGCCGAAATGCGTCGGCGCGGACACGAAGCGGACGCCACACGCGCCTTCTCGGTGTCCGCCGCGTCCCCACCTGGCGGTCGTCCAACCACCCAGCGGCCAGTTTGGTCAGCTTAATTTATGACGACCGCCCATCTCGGGCCCACGCGTCAGTGACGACGGTCGTCCTTTTAAGCTGACCGTGCGGGGGGGGGGGGGGGGGGGGGCGTCCAAAGCGGATGAGGACGCCCCCCCCCCCATCGGCGGCAACCCTAGCCACCCTAGTCAACCCAGATGGGGCTCTTCTCCGGCGCCGGCAGCAGCAAAGCCAAGGGCAAGGCCCCCGCCATCCCTTTTCCCCCTGAGCTCCCTCCGCCGGCGCCAGCTCGCCGACCGAGGCAGCGCGTCAACGTGCCAGTGCACCAGGCGTAGTGGCACTGGCAGAACCGCATGCCTCTCTCGTACCCCGACGTCACCCTGCCGCACGACTGGCATCTGGATCCGGAGAGGATCCCAGTGCCGGCGGCGCCGCGGTCGGCTAGGGCGCACACGGAGGAGGTGCGGCGCCGGTGGGCGCAGCTGACGCCGGAGCAGCGCAGCGACGCCGCGTACGCCTTCGACTCGCCCAACTGGGCTCGGTGGTTCGCCTTCGAGCACGAGGAGGCCAGGCGGCGCGGCGTCCACGAAGTCGGCCGCAGGTCGCCGCCGACCCCCCTCGTCGTCCGCAACGAGGACCAGGAGGCGGAGGCCGCCTACCAGGCGGCCATGGCGGCCGTCCTCCGGGAGAGCGAGGAGGAGGAGCGTCGCAGGGAGGAAGAGGAGGAGGCGGCGTACCAGGCGGCCATGGCCCTCTCCGCGGCGGGCGACTGCGTCGTGCCGCCGGTGGCCCCGCCTTCCCCCGTCAAGGCCGAGCCGGAGCCGGAGCCGACCCCCATCGAGCGGTACTCATGGACCGGGATGGTGCGCGAGTGGGTCAGTGCTCCGCCGGTCTGGATGGGGGCGACGCCGGCGGATGAGGCGGCGTACCTCGAAGAATGGAGCCAGCGACATCTAGACGAGGAGGGCCGCCACGAATACCTCGAGATGCTCGAGCGCGACGCCGAGGAGGAGCAACGCGAGGCCGAGGAGGAGGCGCGCCAGGCACAGGCAGCGGCGGCACAGCCCGCGCCCGACATCAACGTCGTCTGGAACACGGCGTTCCCCTGGGCCAGCCCTGCGCCGACGCTCATCGACCTCACCAGCCCCGCTGACGACGACGAGGACGCCTAGGGCAGCGCGCCGCCTCGTAGTTAGTTTTTTTATGTTTATGTGGACGCGTGGACTATCGCCGGCCTTCGTGGCCGGCTTCAATGTTTAATTAATGTTGGTTTTAATTTTCAAACTGTATGTGTTTTTTTTTCTCGCACCGTCAAAATGGGTAGGACCAGCGTTGGGCGCACGCGCCGACCTAAACGTGGATGCGGACGTTGATGTCCGCCGGGCCGACCCAAACGGACAAAAAGCGGACAAATCCGCCGTCCGTTTAGGTCACCCCATTGGAGTTGCTCTAAGCGTGCACATGTCGGGGCGATAGGCGGGGGCGACAGGCGGGCATGTACTGCTGCCGGGCACCGCCACCGCACGTCATTTCATCGACCTCTCGCGTCTCGCTGCATGTTGCCGACACCCACCTTCCGCCATATTCAATTGCTGCTGGCACGTACATGTATCGTTAACTGCTCGTGTCCCTCCAGCTCCGTCCCTGCCCAATTCTAGCTAGCCATATTCTGCTTACAACGACCACCGCCTGCCATGGCACTAGCTATCACCTTCCGGCATGCGAATGCAATCGAGCCCGCCCGGTGGGAAAGTTTCAGGTGATACTGATCTTCCTATGCTATGGTGGTACTTCATCCATCCTAAAATTAAATGTCTTAATTTTAGTACAAATTTATACTTACTATAAAGTTAAGACATTTATTTTGGACGGAGGAAGTACATGCTTATATACCGTTAAATCTCAAATCCGACATTATATTTATATATTTTTTGAAAAGGAGGAAAAAAACCCTAGCCTCTGCATCAGCGTGATGGATGCGGCCATGTTATTAATTGAAAAGAACGAAAATGCGAGTACAAGCTGTTGTAGTTGTGCGTAATTTCGACACTCTTGGATGAAATTTTCGTATAATGTTCAAGAGCTCCCAGAAGCCGGTCCCAAGAGTTCGTATCACGGTATGTACAAAGTATTTTCTCGGAAGGAAGGAGCGTGATCTTTTGGAACTTACCTAGAGGCCAGTGTTGACAACCTGACATCATGGCTAGCTAAACTACAGTAGTCGTACTTGAGACTACCGAAAAGCGAGCACGCACGTACCAACAGGCAGCAGCTGCGCTGCAACATTTGGCACGGCAACACGCAGTACGTTGGTCGAGGCAGAAAATAAAGGAGACACAACCGAATCATGTCTATCCTTGTCTCTTTTGTACCCTCCTGCATTGCAAATTGAACTCAACCTTTTCTGTCCTCGTGCTTCGTCTGCAAGCATTGGCTTCTGTCTATAAACCGGCAGATACGGGAAGAAGTAAAACGGAAATGAGAGCAGTCGGAACAATAAAGGAAGGCAATAAAATCATGTGAAATATACCGTGACCAAACACTCATACTGCCGTTTTCAGCTTGTGCCAAAAAAGAAACATCTCATGGAACATGAGCTGAAATTGGGCTGCTAAGCTAAAGTAGTACTACCTCCGTCCGGGTTTATTAGACTATCCATAGTGGGGGTAACATAAATAGTAACATAGATACCACCTAAGCGAAAAATATGATGTGGCAGCCAATTAATGAGAAGAGAGAGAAACTGAGTAACATAGCTAGTTACTCATACTATGAGTAACATAACACATACCAAGACAAGATGAGTCTATAAGCTAATAAATGAAAGGTTCAATGTTACTATCCTTATGTTACTATCCACTGTGGAGGTAGTAACTTAGACTAGTAACATATGCATGTTACTACTTTATGTTACTTCCCATTGTGGGTAGTCTTAGACCCTCTTGTATTTTCGGTCCAAGTTTGATCATGTATTTAACTAAAAATATATAAAATATATGCTACACAAGGTATATTATTGGATTAGTATTTGAAACAGGTTTTCTATGGTATAGTTTTTGTGACATAAAGTTTATATTTTATTAATTAAAATTCATCGTTAAATGTTGGCTC
This sequence comes from Elymus sibiricus, assembly GCA_039707655.1. Lineage (NCBI taxonomy): Eukaryota > Viridiplantae > Streptophyta > Magnoliopsida > Poales > Poaceae > Elymus > Elymus sibiricus. The sequence goes on along the minus strand of CM077667.1, from coordinate 146,357,372 downwards.
AAAATAAAAGAGGGCTTAATAAAGCCGAACTGAGGGAGTACGCTGCAACGCAGGAAATGCATTGAATCTCTCGGATGCCAAGCACCCCTTATGAATATACTATTTAAAAAATAAGCAAGGAAATTTCAATAATTCTAGAATTGTGAGATATCAAACATAGGTGCCCATTCTACTCCCGCATCAGTTTCGTGAGAAATGGATGTCCGTGGTATCCGTGGCAGAGAAAATACGGTCCGACATATGATCCATCCAAACAATTTTTACCTATGCATATGATATTGTTGACTTTTTTTTACCAAGAACACCGAGGACATAAGATTAAACACGGGAGAACAATAGACACCCATGTTTGGTATCCCAAAATTCTAGATTTTATAAAATTTCTTGTATTTTTCAATACTATATTCATTTAGGGGTATGTGTGGCATCTTGTATTTTTCATGCGCATTTATTTGGATTTTTATGAAGTCATAACTTTTAAACCAACTATCAGAATTAAGATCCATTTTCATCATTGGGCTATTGTGACGAGTTCTTCAAAACTAGATCTCATATGAGTATGTTTTGACAAATTTATTGATTATGCAATGTTAGCCATTGTTACTTTTCTCCCACATGTTGATGTGTAATTTTCACTAGTGTTATCATGCCTCAACACCCCTGTCAGTGAGATGTGCAATTTCGTCTGTTGTTCACGACCAACTTTCCCCCACCCCCACCCCCACCAGCCGAATATTTACCAAGCAACCAGTTTTTACATTTCCATGTCGTACATTAACTGACATTGGCATATCACTGGGCAGCTATCTCTGCCCCCGGCTAATGAAGGAGCGCCTCTCATGGACCATGTTAACATGTCTAACGAGTATCGAAAGAACCGATTTCTCCTCTCTAAACCCCACAGAGGAGTTTTCCTGGACGCACTAGTACTACATCGTGCCCGTCATCATCTAGTAGGTCGTCATGCCTTTCCTCCTTCACTGGCTCCGCTTTGGGGCTTTAGTTTTCCTCGCTTTGGGAGACCTCAATGTATCAGATGGAGCTTTAGCTTCCCTCGCTTTGAGGCTTTTCGAAGGGTTATGCCACAACACTTCATTGGCGGTGGTGACGCCGCTGATTTGGCAAATTAGTGTTTCCTCGAACCTCCTTACCTGGACGGTGTTGGCTACAACAACGTTGATGGCTCATTGGCATATTTTCATGTGGGCTTCCATGGCAGATGAGGTTAGGATTTGCAGTGTTGATGGATCATTGGCGTAGATTCACATGGGCCTCGATGGATAGTGAGGTTAGATTTGCAGTGTTTGTCGGCATGACGTCCATGGTGGTTTCCCTTTGCAGTTTGGTCTCCCCCCTCTTCCCTAGTCTGTCTCTTCTCCATCAAGTTGGAGCAGTCTTCGGTGGTGGCATGATGCCTATGAGACTTTTTGAGGTTGGAATCTTGGGTATGTGGATATTTCAACAGCCACGAATTCAACTGTTTCTTCTCCAAGGCATCGGTCCTGCAGAACCATGTCCTTGATGAGTTCCTGTTCGTGATCAATGATTCTTTGGCTCCTGCAATAGAGGTAAAGATGGCGGTACGCTATCGTCAAATTTAGGTTGAAGAAGATGACTGGACCTCTAACTTTGATTTTTTTTTCAAGGATGTATATTCTGTTGGTTTAAGCAAATAGATCTTAGGACCTTTTCGCAAGGAACATAAACTGACTAGCGATAAAAAACTATCCATTTGTCATGAATCAGTCAACATTCACAAATAATCTAAATTTGAAATTATTGGTGATAAATCTTGTAATTAGGCCACAATATTTCAATCTAGTAAGTTTATGACCTACATCCCGATAAAAAGAGAGAAAATTATATGACAAAATATTGTTAAAAGGTTGCCCATAGAAGCGTATACAAAGTTTAGTTTGGTAGCACTTTGATAAGGAAATATCATAGCTTTTCATTTCCCACTCGATATGACCAAACATAAGCTTTCACATGGAAAACAGTGTAGTACAACAACTCACAACGAGTGCACAACTAGTCCGAAATAGTGTCGAGTGTGTCCATGACTAGCCCAAATGTCACGATGCAGCTAAAAATGCCCCACTAGAACCTGATTTGGCACCCTGGAGTATTTGGGAAGGGGGAGGGTCACATGTGTGGGAGTTTGACATGGTTGTTTTTCAAAATCATGCACGCCACTTTATGATTTAACCCTTATATGCATCAACCTCCCCCCAATTAGGCTAGTACCCAAATTGGGTCCAAATCCCAAATGAGTTTCAATACCCTAGCGTGTGTGGCTACCACATCCCATGATGGCATGCACTATCCTTTCATACCATGTTTTGACTCATTCAGACATGTCCATGATGGGCATTAATTTATATAAGAATAAGACTCCATGAAAGTCTATGTTGTGCACTTAAACCATATCCCTATTGTGTTATTCTCATGAATGAAGCAAGCAATTGCACTGTGCCATAGAATTTCAGTTATTTGTTGCCACCTCTTAAAAGAACTAAAAGAGGGCTCAACTACATACTCCACATCACCATGTGACACAATAAATAGTCCTTGTCCGATAGTAGTAAGAAACACAATTTGCATTCTAGTTTACAAATTTTTGAAGTTTCTTGTGTATCTTTGGACATAATTTCCACCCCAATCTTTGTATATTCCTTTTTACCTTTCTATATATGAGGTTCATCAGAGTCAACTCTGCTCACCATAGAGATGATTAATTCTCTAGCATGAAAGATTTACTTGTTGAATACTTCACAATTACTGTTCAAAAGGATGTTGAAAGCAGAACTTCTCCCTATGTGGTTTTGGTAATTAACAAAAACATATAGTTCATTGAATTAATGAGCCTATCAAGTACTCCCTCAGTCCCAAAATAAGTTACTCAACTTTGCACTAACTCTAGTACAAAGTCGAGTCACTTATTTTGGGACGGAGGGAGTATATTTCAGGAAAGTTCAATAAATGGATTGGTTAGGAATTGTGAGGAGGATCCCCTAAGATGCAAAGAACTCCAATTGGCAAAAGCTTCGAGACTCTACATTTTCCTTTATGTGATTTGATCACATTTGAGTCCACACGAAAGCCAATACTATTAAGAGGGTATGAGGTACTAATGATGATCTAGTTTCTCAAGTGCTTAGCGATATGCCACCAAAAGCCCCAATCAAATTCTTACAAAACCATCTGTCTTAAACCCTAAAGTCTATTTTAGATGCCACCAAGATTTTCACTTCGGCCAAACCATAGCACCTTGGTACACTAGTAGAAAACAGGCCTTCCGTTTCAACCTTTAGTCCCGGTTTTGCTTTGGACCGGGACTAATGTGTCCATTAGTCCCGGTTCCAACGGCTAGGAGCTGTCAGGGGGTACGGGCCCCATTAGTCCCGGTTCATTTGGGACATATAGTCCCGGTTTGTATCACAAACCGGGACTAAAGGAGTGGTGGCAGGCTGGTGTCAGCCTGGGGCCCCCATGAGCCCTTTTAGTCCCGGTTTGTGATACAAACCGGGACTATAGATGGACCTTTAGTCCCGGTTTGTATAACCAACCGGGACTAAAGCTCTCCCTATATAAACCCTTCGTCGAGCCAAACTCTATTTCTCTGTTTTCTCCATTTGAATTCCCCTCTCTGTTCTTCCCCTAGCTCGAGCTCCTCCCTCCATTTTTGCCAAGATTTGTCAAGATTTGAGGCACCCCAATCCATCCAAGTGTCCACAAAGGTTAGCAACTTTGTCCTTTCATCTCTTATTGCTAGATCAGCTCGTGCTATGCTTTATAAGTATAGTGATTTGTGGGTTTTAGTTTGGGTGTAATTATGTGGTAGTTTTTTTGATTTATATGCAATTTGAGCTCAAATTAACTGCTTAGTTTGCATATGTGTAGGTGTGGTTTACTTAGTGTGCCTTCCCGTCCCCGTCCTAACCACCGTCGATCGACCGCACCGTCCCGTCGCCGGCACCACCTTGGTGAGCCTCTTCTTGTGTTCTTATCATTTTTATAAATAAAATCGTATTTGTATGATTTAGATAGTTACTTGTCCGGTTTACGATATCCGTGCCCGTCGGCCCTCGTCCGGTTTACGATTCAGATGTGGTATATTCTCTTTTATAACTATTTGTTGCATTTCGTGTTAATGACAATTATGCCCATCAAGTTGACATAGATATTTTTATCTAGGAGGTAGTTGAACCGAAAATGCCAACCGACCCTATTGTCGAGAAGTTAAATTTAGTTGAAAAAGAAAACGAGGATTTGAAAGAAAAATTGAAAAGAGTTGAAGAAGAGAAGATGAAATTGGAGTTGTACGTTGCCGATGTCGTCGATGATCACAAGATCAAGATGGATGCAATGCGCTTGAAGATTAGAAAGATTAGAAAATATGCCATTAATAAAGAGGCTTGGTATCATTATGCTGTTGGATCAATTTTTACCTTAGTTGCGATTTTGATCGCATTTGTTGTTGCATTTAAAATGTTTTAGCTAGATAGTTTTATGAGAATAAGTGTGTATGAACTTTATGTATGAACTTGTATTAATTTGGTCTTCTCGGTGTTGTGTAATGAAGATGAACCGGCAATGGATGTACGTTGACCGACGCTCTCCCCAGTTCATTAATGGCGTGCAGAGTTTTTTGCGTGCGGCTGAGGCAAACAAGCGGGATGGTTTTATGTGTTGTCCATGTGGTGTGTGTAAGAATGATAAGACTTACTCTAGCTCAAAACAGATTCACGTCCACCTGTTTACGTCCGGTTTCATGTCCGGCTATAATTGTTGGACCAAGCACGGAGAAAGAGGGGTTCTAATGGAAGAGAATGAAGAAGAAGAGGATGACGACAACTATCCTGGGTGTCCTGAATATGATGGTAGTACAATGGGGGAAGAGAATGAAGAAGAAGAAGCTGAGGCATCAGATGAGCCCGCTGATGATCTTGGTCGGGCCATTGCTGATGCAAAGAGAAACTACGAAAATGAAAAGGAGAAGTTGAAGTTGCAGCGCATGTTAGAGGATCACAAAAAAGCGTTGTACCCAAATTGCGAAGATGACAACACAAAGCTCGGTACCACACTCGAATTGCTGCAATGGAAGGCAGAGAATGGTGTAGCTGACAAGGCATTTGAAAAGTTGCTGAAAATAATGAAGAATAAGCTTCCAAAGGACAACAAATCGCCCGACAGTACATACGAAGCAAAGAAGGTTGTCTGCCCTCTAGGATTGGAGGTGCAGAAGATACATGCATGCCCTAATGACTGCATCCTCTACCGCGGTGAGTACGAGAATTTGGATGCATGCCCGGTATGCAATGCATTGCGATATAAGATCGGTCGCGATGACCCTGTTGATGATGTTCAGGGCGAGCGCCCCGGGAAGAGGATTCCTGCCAAGGTGATGTGGTGTGCTCCTATAATACCACGGTTGAAACGTTTGTTCCAAAACAAAGAGCATGCCAAGTCGTTGCGATGGCACAAAGAAGACCGTAAGAAAGACGGGAAGTTGAGAGTACCCGCTGATGGGTCGCAGTGGAGAAAAATCGAGAGAGAGTGGCCGGACTTTGCAGATGACCCAAGGAACGTATGGTTTGGTTTAAGTGCAGATGGCATTAATCCATTCGGGGAGCAGAGCAGCAAGCATAGCACATGGCCTGTGACTCTATGTATCTATAACCGTCCTCCTTGGTTGTGCATGAAGCGGAAGTTCATTATGATGCCAGTGCTCATCCAAGGCCCTAAGCAACCCGGCAACGACATTGATGTGTACCTAAGGCCATCAGTTGATGAACTTTTACAGCTGTGGAATAAAAAAGGTGTACGTGTGTGGGATGAGCACAAACAGCAGGAATTTGACCTGCGAGCATTGCTCTTTGTAACCATCAATGATTGGCCTGCTCTTAGTAACCTTTCAGGACAGACAAACAAGGGATACCATGCATGCACGCACTGTTTAGATGATACCCAAAGTATATATTTGGACAAATGCAAGAAGAATGTGTACCTGGGACATCGTCGATTTCTTCCGGCCAAGCATGCCTTAAGAAAGACAGGCAAGCATTTCAAAGGTGAGGCAGATCATCGGAAGAAGCCCGTCCTCCGTACTGGTGATGACATACTTGATATGGTCAAGGATTTACAAGTAATATTTGGAAAGGGTCCTGGCGGACAATCTGTTCCGACTGATGCTGAGGGACGCGCACCCATATGGAAGAAGAAATCTATATTTTGGGAGCTAGAATATTGGAAAGTCCTAGAGGTGCGCTCTGCAATCGACGTGATGCACGTGACGAAGAATCTTTGCGTGAACCTGCTAGGATTCCTGGGCGTGTATGGGAAGACAAAAGATACACCGGAGGCATGGGAGGACCAGTAACGTGTGCACGAAAACGACGGCATGCATGAGCAGTATGAAGGTCCTGCCAGCTACGCTCTGACCAAAGCAGAGAAGGAAATCTTCTTTGAATGCCTGCTCAGTATGAAGGTCCCATCTGGCTTCTCGTCGAATATAAAGGGAATAATAAATATGGCGGAGAAAAAATTTCAGAACCTAAAGTCTCATGACTGCCACGTGATCATGACGCAATTGCTTCCGGTTGCGTTGAGGGGGCTTCTACCAGAAAATGTTCGATTAGCCATTGTGAAGCTATGTTCATTCCTCAATGCCATTTCTTAGAAGGTAATCGATCCGGAAATCCTACCAAGCTTACAGAATGATTTGGTCCAATGTCTTGTCAGTTTCGAGTTGGTGTTCCCACCATCCTTCTTTAATATTATGACACACGTCCTTGTTCACCTAGTCGAAGAGATTGCCATTCTGGGTCCTGTATTTCTACACAATATGTTCCCCTTTGAGAAGTTCATGGGAGTCTTAAAGAAATATGTTCGTAACCGTGCTAGGCCAGAAGGAAGCATTTCCAAGGGCCATGAAACAGAGGAGGTTATTGAGTTTTGTGTTGACTTTATTCCTGACATTAAGCCGATTGGTGTTCCTCAATCGCGACATGAGGGGAGACTACGTGGAAAAGGCACGCTTGGACCAAAATCAATAATATGTAGGGACGGGTATTCTTGGGCGCAAGCACACTACACAGTTCTACAGAATTCTACCTTGGTCACCCCATATATCGAGGAACACATGGATATTATATGCTCGAAGAACCCGGAGAAGTCTGACCCCTGGATTCAACGTACACACATTGAGGCTTTCGGCGGTTGGTTGCGAACACATCTCATGAATGACGACAATGTTGAAGATGACTTGTACTTGTTGGCCAAAAGACCATCTTCGACTATATTGACTTTCCAAGGGTACGAGATAAATGGGAATAAATTTTACACGATCGCCCAAGATAAAAAGAGCACCAACCAAAACAGTGGTGTTCGCTTTGACGATGCAGCAAACACCAAGGAAAAGGACACATATTATGGTTACATAGAGGAGATATGGGAACTTGACTATGGAGGTGATTTGAAGGTCCTTTTGTTCCGGTGCAAATGGGCCAATCTGACTGGAGGAGGGGTAATGGTAGACCCACAGTACGGAATGACAACAGTGGATCTCAACAATCTTGGGCACACAGACGAACCATTCGTTCTAGCCAATGATGTGGCGCAAGTTTTCTTTGTGAAGGACATGTCTACCAAACCGAAAAAAAGGAAAGATAAGAAAGCGGATACATCATACGATGAGCCAAAGCGCCACATAGTTCTTTCTGGGAAAAGAAACATCGTGGGAGTGGAGGACAAGATAGACATGTCAAGAGATTATGAAAAGTTTGATGAAATTCCTCCCTTCGCAGTGAAGACTGACCCAAGCATCATGTTAAATGATGAAGATTGTCCATGGTTACGGCGCAAAAATCAAGGGACACACGCAAAGAAAAAGTTTTATACCCCAAGATCCCACTCTGGGATGTGACTGGCTGCACCGTCATCACTTTTCTTCTCTAGTGAGTAGCCGGGATGGTTCAGTTTGTACACGAAGTGCATCCAGTTTTTGTTTTAACCCTCTCAACTTTTTACCACTTGCTATGTGGGTGAAATGATGGTACCATGCCAAGTTTCAACCTTTTCAGAGTTCATTTGTAGTGCTTTTTAATTTCAGGGTCATTTAGCTCAAAACAAATCATTAAATGCATGAAAAATAGCAAATGAAGTTAGATATGATTGAAATTTTAGTATGTGGCTTCTAATGGTTCATATTGAATGCACAAAAAGTCTGGAGTTGAAATAAGTTAAAAAAATTGAAATCCTTTTGTAACAGACGGGTTTTTGTCCGAAACCCCGATACTTCGAAGGAGATTGTCCATTTTGTACACGAAGTGCATCCAGTTTTTGTTGTAACCTTCTCAATTTTTTAGCACATGCTATGTGGGTGAAATAATGATACCATGCCAAGTTTCAACCATTTCAGAGTTCATTTGTGGTGCTTTTTAATTTCAGGGTCATTTAGCTCAAAACAAATCATTAAATGCATGAAAAATAGCAAATGAAGTTAGATAGGGTTGAAATTTTAGTATGTGGCTTCTAATGGTTCATATTGAATGCACAAAAAGTCTGGAGTTGAAATAAGTTTAAAAAAATTGAAATCCTTTTGTAACAGACGAGTTTTCGTCCGAAACACAGATACTTCGAAGGAGATTGTCCATTTTGTACACGAAGTGCATCCAGTTTTTGCCGTAACGCTCTCAACTTTTTAGCACATGCTATGTGGGTGAAATGATGATACCATGCCAAGTTTCAACCTTTTCAGAGTTTAGTTGGGTGTTTTGATTAAAACAAATGAAGGTATAAAACTAAAAGAGTTAAACAGAATCTGATTTTGTTTAAAACACCTATTTAAATTATCCTAAAAATCCCCAACTTTAACATAATGATAAAACATACTAATATTAAACAACAGGAAAAACAATCACTCAAAAATCTATTTTTAAACTGAAGTTATTCACAAATTACTGTTTCACACAAATTTCAAATTAATTCAAATTTAATCTATTTCAATTTGAAAACTACTGGCACTAACAGAAAGTTTGTAATTGTTTTGACCTAAAGCAAAAAGATTCATTAAAAAACTATAAATATTCTGACAGTTATTCCAAATATAAAAACAGAAATTAGAAAAACAAAACAAAACAAAAAAGAGAAAATACAGCTGTAGTCCCGGTTGGTGCTACCAACCGGGACTAAAGGTCCCTTCCCGCGCGGAATTTGGGCCGCCGAAAAGACCTTCCCGCGCGGAATCCCGGGAGGACCTTTAGTCCCGGTTGGTGATACCAACCGGGACTAAAGGTCTGTAGTCCCGGTTGGAGCCTCGACCCGGGACTAAAGAGTCCCTCTATATATGCAGGACTTTGCCGTTTCTTCCCCAACCTCTCCCATTCTGCCCCCCGACGCCGCCCCTGCCCCGACGCCGCCAGGCTGCTGGAGCTCCCCGCGCGCCTCTTCTCCCTCGACCTCGCCGTCGCGCTGCCAGGCTGCCCGTCTTCAACCTCCCGTCGGAGATCGCCATCCCCGACCCGCTCGCTCCGGCCCCTCTTCTCCCTCGACCTCGCCGTCGCCTCGACCTCGCCATCGAGCCTGCTGTCGCCTCGACCTCGCCGTCGAGACCGCTATGAGCCACTCTCCTCCCTCTCCTCCCTCTCCTCCGAAAGCCCCCCTCCCCGTCCGCCATTGTCGCCATGCATGGCCGCCCCTCCCCGTCCGCCATTGCCGCCATGCATGGACGCCCCTCCCCGAGCCCATCCCCCACCTAGAGCCACCACCGGAGATGCCCGAGAGCCGCCGCCCCATCCATCTCCGGTGTAGGAGCCCCGCCGCCCCGTCCATCTCCGACGTAGGAGCCCCGCCGGTGCCGCAAACACACACACACACACACATATTGTTTAAAAACGTGCAAATATTTTCTAATTGTTAGAACATCTTTTTAGTGTTATGAATTTTTTTGTGGTTGGTATGCAACATTTTTTCATTAAACAATGTGTTAAGAAAATTGTAGTAGATGGATAAGTAGATTGATATTGTTAGATGATTTTGTTTATGATGATTTTTATGTTTTAGTTGTTTTATGTTTTAGTTAATTAGGAATCCTAGGAAAAATTAGTATGTGTATGTTAGATTAGAGAAAAATTCTTGGGTTTTGAAAAAATTAGTGATTAAACGATAAGAAAATGTTCTCATAGGAATTTGTCTCGACGTCGACGATGCCTGGACCGCATCCTCGTCGTCGTCGAGTCGGCGTCGACATCCTTGAGAGGCGCAATGTCCGGGACTGGGCTCCGCCGGGCTGGCACTGGGTGATGCTACCTTCCCGGGCTCGGAGCTTGGTGAGGAATCCTGGTCTCGTCGTCGACCCAGAGCTTCTTTGGTGGCGGTCACGTGGGCCACTTTCGGTGCAGAGGGAGCGGGCCCCCGCGGAGGTGGTACGTCGCCGTGTCAGGGAGGAGGACGAGCACGTCCGTCGCTACATGGCGGCGTTGGACGCCAGGTTCAACAATACCTGGCAGATTCTTCAGGGATCTCACCCGAGTTATGATCCCATGATGGTTCCTTATCTTTGGGTGTCCACCACCCGCGACTCAGGAAACGCTAGTGACTTAGATTATTCGATAGTATTCGATCTGTATTAGTGATCTTATGTGATAATATTCGAGATGTATTAGTTAATATTTGATGATGCATTAACTGGATTATTCGAGATGATGTATTAGTGATATTATATTCGAGTTCATTATAAATGTATTAGTGATATTCATGTGTGTTCTTGATGGAGGAATCCCGACTGTTGTCGTGGGGGCGCCTCCTCTTCTTCTCTTCTTTGCGATATATTCGTCGGTATAATGTGCAAGAAGAGAAGAGGGGGGGCGTCCATCACCGATGGTCGAACTATTACTGTGAGAGAGTGTCCACCAACATATATACACCACCATATCAGTGTGAGAGAGTGCGCACCAACACACCATGAGATATGAGAGTTATTTAAGGAAAGCCTCGACGGACCGAAAGTCACACACGCATTAGGATCCAAGCGTGCCGTAATTCTTGAATCATGAACACAGGAAATGTTGTCGTCATCAGACGATGATAGGATTCAAGCGTGTGAACTTTGCGGTGAAGATAAGGGTCTTTGCGACCAGCCTAGGTTGCGAGACGGCAGGTTCATCACCATGAAGCTTTACGAGGACTTTGATATTTCTACGGTACGCAATGATGACAACTGTTTTTTCGTAATTAAGCATGACTTCTATTTCTTTCCTTCAACGCGTAATTTCTGTTTTATACAATTCGACTAGTTCATCCCCTGTCATGCAAGACGGTATTTCTTGGAGAGGCTCGGTTTCGAAGAGCACGAGAGTTTCGAGACGAGGACAGCCAACCTGAGGACTAAACATGGTCACACATTTCTGGTGAAAGTAATGAATGCACCTAATAACACAAAATTAGGGTGCTCAAATTGGGAAGCTCTTTGCAAGGCATATGGATTTCAGGAGGATATGGAAATAACCTTCGATCTTCGTCCTGAAGATCATATTGAAGGAAACATCGACATTTGGGTGGATGTCGATATGCTTCCTGTTTTACCTCCATGTGAGTTTGTCAACCATGCATATTTGTCAAGTAATTTGCATTGATCCATACTAAATTTGTTAATTTATAATTTACAACTTATTTCGTTTCTTCGAGTGAAACACAGAACATAATCGACACGACACACTACACTTATGGATCACATCTAACTTGGGAGGAGAAGGATGATCTTATCAACTTTGTTATTGGTGTCCTAGTTGGTAGGGAGATCTTCCCGTATAATTTGGGAACTGGCCCAAATTATACATTGTACAGGACACTAGTGCAGAGGTTGAGGGCGGATGACATTCGCCGAAATATCTTGGTAAGAGTTGCTAATTAAGTACACTAGTACTGTTGCGTAAATGGTATTGATTACATTGCTAACTAGGCTACTATTATGTTCTTCAACAGAAACTGCCAAATGTAGTTGTGCCTCCGCTGATGCAACCCAAAGGTAATATGACAATTAAAAGCCCCTTCCAGCCCGAGTTCTCTTTTGCATACTCGACTGAGCGCAAACCACCAAGACGGCTCCAAATTGAAGCATGGGGACAAATAAAGAAGGATCGCCAGCCACAAGTTGGAGACCGTTGGATCTCTTTGCTTCATCATGGAGACATAGGTGTTATTCTGTTTTATGTCATTTTACCTAGGAGGGAGGACTAGGTCCTATGAGGGAGGACTATGTCATTTTATCTTTTTTTGTTTTATGAGATTTTAACTTGGTATGATTAAGATGATGATGATGAGTTGTTAGATGAGTAAGATGATGATGAGTTATATGACATATATTTGATTAAAGTGGATGGATGCAAGTGATCATGTTGAATTAGAGGAAAAAATTAAATGGAAAACACAAAATGAAAAGAAAAAATAAACAATGAAGCCTTAACCTTTAGTCCCGGTTGGTGCTACCAACCGGGACCAAAGGTCCCCATGCCCTGGCGCGCTCTGCCGCCCACGTGGCCAGGGTTTAGTCCCGGTTCGTAGCCAACCGGGATTAAAGCCTTAGACCCTTTAGTTTCTATACTTTAGTCCCGGTTGGGGAACCGGGACTAAAGGACCTTCCCAACCGGGACTAATGGCCTGTTTTCTACTAGTGGTAGAACCAAGATTGCATTCGGTGCAACCGAAAAGCAGTGACTGATGTGGCTTGAGACTGCGTTGGTGTTTCCCCAAAGAGGAAGGGATGATGCAGCACAGCGACGGTAAGTATTTCCCTCGGTTATGAAACCAAGATATCGAACCAGTAGGAGGATCACAGAACACTATGTAAACAGTACCTGCACACAAAGAACAAACACTTGCAATCCGACGCGAAAGAGAGGTTGTCAATCTCTCCACGGTAAAATGATAGATTAGATTGTAGATTGGATAAATAGATCTCGCAAGAACACAAAATAAAAGAGGCAAATAAAAAGTGCAGCAAGGTAGTTTTGGGTTTTTGGAATAATAGATCTGAAAACAAAAGTGGTAAAAAGATAGATCAGAAAGCAATATGTTGGAAAAGTAGACCCGGGGGCGTAGGTTTCACTAGTGGCTTCTCTCATGAGTATAGTACACGGTGGGTGAACATATTACTGTTGGGCAATTGATAGAAGATCAAATAATCATGACGATATCCAAGGCGATGATCATTATATAGGCATCACGTCCAATATTAGTAGACCGAAACGATTCTGCATCTACTACTATTACTCCACACATCGACCGCTATCCAACATGCATCTAATGTATTAAGTTCATGAAAAAATAGAGTAATGCAATAAGAACGGTGACATGATGTAGACAAGATCTATTCATGTAGGAATATACCCCATCTTGTTGTCCTTAATAGCAACGATACATGCGTGCCTCGCTGTCCCTTCTGTCACTGGGAGAGGACACCGCAAGGTCGAACCCATCACAAAGCACCTCTTCCCATGGCAAGAAAATCGATCTAGTTCGCCTAACTAAACCAAAGATTCGAAGAAGAAATACGAGGCTATAAGTAATCATGCATATAAGAGATCAAAGAAGACTCAAATAATATTCATGGATAGAAACTGATCATGAACTCAAAATTCATCGGATCCCAACAAACACACGCAAAAGTCATTACATCAAATAGATCTCCAAGAGACCATTGTATAGAGAATCAAAAGAGACAGAGAGAATGCCATCTAGCTACTGCCTACGGACCCGTAGGTCTATGGTGGACTACTCACGCATCATCGGAGAGGCACCAATGAGGATGATGAACCCCTCCATGATGGTGTTAGATTGGATCTCGCGGTTCTGGAACTTGTGGCGGCTGGAAGTATTTTTCATCGACTCCTCTAGGGTTTCTGGAATATTTTGGTATTTATAGAGCTCAGAGGCGATGGAGAAGGTTCCCGAGGCGGCCACAACCCACCAGGGCACGTCCGGGGCCTCTGGCGTGCCCTGGTGTCTTGTGGGTGGCCTAGGCTCAATCCTGGTTACTTATTTGGCCCACTGGCCTCCTTCTGGTCCAAAAAAAATCTCCAAAAAGTTTCGTCGCGATTGGACTCCGTTTGGTACTGATATTCTGCGAAGTAAAAAACAAGCAAAAACCAGCAACTGGTACTTGGCACTATGTCAATAGGTTAGTCCCAAAAAAATGATATAAAGTTCCTATAAAATGTGGCACCCCGGCTCAGAGGAGACCGGAACGCCCCGTATTCCAGCCCAGGGACAAGTCTTCTGGAATACGGCACTGCTGGCATAGAACAAATCAGCTCTTTATTACCATGGATAAGGTTACAAGGGTATATGGATTACATAGGTACGGCGATACTACGCCTGCCTAGGGTTGTTCTACGCTAGCAGCGGAACAACGACGGTGGTGATGGACTCCACTCCGCAGGGACTCTGGCTGGAACGCGTAACCTAGCTCGCAAACTCGGGATCCTCGACAAGCAAGCAATCATGGCATGACCTGCAAACTGGCATGACACGCCAGGTGAGTACTTTGAATGTACTCGCAAGCTCACAACAAACATCAGCATTAAGGCAAGACAACATCATAGCAATCAAGATTAGGTAAAGATTTATCATTACCGAAGGGATAGTTGAAAATAACAATAATAGGCTATTCTCCCTGTACTCTGGTGACCAACTCGTGATCACTCCAAGAACATCAAGCGAATATCCTCAAGATTGTTACCAAGACTTGTCAGTGGCATGACGCCCAACTACTACCATATTCAGACGAGTTCTTCTATCATTACTATCACTGTTACGGTTGACCACCTAGTGAGGCCTGGACAGACTGTCCAATACCGTGGACGCGGCTATTCGAATAGATTTTTCACTCTATAGAGGCTGCGCACTTTACCCACACCATGGAGCACCTGGCCTCGTGATCCCATTCGGGTGGACCAGCGTTATTCCAACGAAACCCGCCTGACCCGTGACTCTCCCATCGTACCACCGGCAATCATCCTCCCCCGGAGTCAAGCCCTGGGTGGCCCCTGTGTCACCTCGTGATACCTGCCACCGTCGTGGCCAAACTAAACTGTCCCAAACGGGGACCGCGCGCAAACAAACAACTAGGCTCACAGGGTTATCGCCGCCTACCTGATCAGGGTAGCGCGCACGCATAACCCTCCCTGTCTGGAGGTACCGGTGAAAGAGCATGGGGCCAGACCAAGTCAAGGCCGTCCCATACCGGCAAATCTGGTTGCACGGATAAGCCCGGACAGGTGACTCTCGATCAACCAACTAAGTATCTTATCCTAAAGAATCCTTCCGTCATAGCTGACACTCCGATATCACAGTAATCCAATAACCAATATGCTCAAGCCACTGCTACTGATTCATACCCACAAACTGCCGGATGAATCCCAAAATAATCATAGACAGTAACCTCTTAATCCAACCACATCATGGCATCATCAAGCGGGTAAACAACTAGTCACTAGCAATCCAGTCCTTAACATGGTAGTTACCTATTCAAGAGTTTACACAAGCATTGCATAATCTAATCCACTTCACAAATAATCATACTTGCTATTAAAGTAATTAGTTTAACTATGATATTGCAATGCAATTATGCAAATGAGGGTTGTGGCTTGCCTGGGGGTGACGGAACCATCGGGAATAATTGCGGAGAGTCCGCAGAAATGATTGCCGGAAACAGTTCTCTCTTGGAGGGGGCTGTTTACGGGCAAGGGCAAAATGTTCATTTCCACTGTGTCAAAGCATTATGAAAATGATACCAACATGACGGGCTCGAAGAGACGAAGACGTGGGCTTTGGAATCACCTCGATCGGGCTTTGACTGCCAGGGACTGATCTGCAAAATATTAATACCATCCGGGTCCCTAGACAGTGCAGCTGGTCGCGCACTTAAGTGGAATACGCCTCCCAATGGGGAAAATGCATTTCCGGCCGAGGCGTCTCCACTTATCCGACGTGGCCGCCCCCCAGTCGCCGACAGGTGGGTCCAGACCCCACCTGTCGGGTCTTCTCTCTCCTTCCTCCATCTCCTTCTTCCTCCTCCACTCGCGCGCCCGACCGGAGACTGGGGCTCACCCCGACGGCGACTGCCGGCGATTCCGGCCGTCTCCCGTGGCGTGCGACCTACAAACATAGTCAACGGGACGAGCCTCGTCGGTGGGTGAGGGTCTCCACCGCCGACGAGCTTCGGAACGGAGGCGACCGCGCCCGCGGCGGAGGACGGCTTCGGCCGCCGGTGGGCTCGCGGCTAGGGGCCACCGAAGTAAGGGGAGGGATACTGGGTGGCTCCAGGGTGGAGGTGGAGGCCTCAGGTGGTGGTGGAAGGGAGAGAAGAGGCGGGGCTCGCCGGAATTTGACCGAGGCTCACCGGCAGCCGCGACAGCCAATAGAGGTGGGGAGGAGCTCCAGGGCTCGGGTGAGTAGCTAGGGAGGGGTAGTGGTGTGTGGTGAGGGCGATGAGATGCTCAGGAGGGGCTCGGGTGGCCTATTTATAGGCGGGACGGCGCAGGGCTCGGGCACGGC
Organism: Elymus sibiricus; assembly: GCA_039707655.1. Taxonomy (NCBI): domain Eukaryota; kingdom Viridiplantae; phylum Streptophyta; class Magnoliopsida; order Poales; family Poaceae; genus Elymus; species Elymus sibiricus. The sequence continues at coordinate 146,340,815 of CM077667.1, read as the reverse complement.
CGCGGCGACGCGTGCACCATGCGCCGGAGCTTCGGGAACTCGCATGGAGGAGGGAAGAGGCGTCCAGGGAGGTCACAGAGGAGCCGAGGAAGCTCGGGCGTGCTCAGGAGGGCTCAGGTGAGCTCGGGAAGGCTCGGGCGACAGACGCGGCGGCGGCAGAGATGGGCACGTCGCGGGAGGAGGAGAGGGGTCCAGGGCGAGGGTGAGTCCAAGGGGAAGCTGCTGGACACGGTGTGGTGTCGAGGGCGCGGGGAAACGGACGAGGCCGAGGGCCCCAATGCACAGAGCGCGTGCATTGGCATGCCAGCCGCGTGGTCACCGCGTGAACTGGCGCACGCGGTGCACCTTGGCCGGCCTAATCTTGTCAGGAGGAGTGGTCAATCGAAGGAGAATGCCGAAGAGGAAAGAAACAGGCATAGTGGAGCATGAGATGACCACAGCTAGTAGATTTGCTCCGGAACAGCAAGGTGTTTGTACTGAGGTGGGGGATATCCAGCTGGGGATAGACTCTGGTTTTTGGCTGAGGGTGATCACATACTAGGGTGATCATTTCTGCAAATTTGCAGCTCATTTGAATGAGGATAAATAGCACTTGCGGTTCAATGGGCTCTACTGGACAGAATTGCAAAGTATGAAGTGGCACTCACATACTTGCTTGGGTGGAGCTGAAATTTGGAGGAGATGAGTAATATAGGCATATGAAGATACTGTAAAAGTTTCATACCATTTGGGTAAACCAAAATGGTACTTCCTTCACACAGCATCCTACTGGACAAAATCTTAGGAAAATTCTAGGGAATTATTGGGTAGATGGAATGAGCCCAAATTTGGTGGAGAGGTGTTATATAGGTGGGAGAATGTCCTGGTAAAATTTCAGAAATTATGGAGCAACATAAAATATAGTTGCTTCACAATCCAAAATAATGACCAGAAACAAGGATTTGATGCTGTGGTCACATGGTTGAAGGTATGATGCTCAAATTTTTTGTAGAGTGTTAATTTGAGCATATTGAGATCATGGCAAAATTTCAACTCATTTTGATCAACCTAGCTAGCACTTGCTTCACAAAGCTTTAAGTTGATCAGAAACTTTGGAAATTTGCCAAGGAAGATTTACTAGCCAAGTTGAGTTGAATTTTGGCATGTGGCAATTATATGGATAGGAAAGAGTGCACAAAAAGTTTGATAGCAAGCAAGCAAAGATAGGAGGCACTTCCTTCTCAACTTGATAGCTGGGGCAGAATTGGAGAAGGAATATTTGTGAAATATTTTTGAACATGGCAATAAAGTATTTTGACATATCTGAGGAATATATAACCCAAACAATTTATGAGAATTATTTGGGAATTTTTGGAATGGTAGAAATGTGGGTTGCTTCACAACCCAGAGCAAACAGGGTTATTCCTTTAATAGGAAAATGAATATTCCCAAGAAAAAGAATATTGGGATTGGTCCAAGATGGAAATGACAAGGTCTTGGGATGGTTTAGAGGTTGGCAAGCCACTAGGGAAGAGGAATCAAGGATGATCCCTCCAGGTTACAAGACTACCAAGCCACAGAAAAGCAAAACCAGACCAAAATCAAAAGAAAAAAAAATGGGCAAAATCCAGGGTGTTACATAAAATGATTGTAAAACATCCAAGAATGATAATATAACAGCATGGAACAAGCAAAAATTATAAATACATTGGAGACGTATCAGCATTCCCAAGCTTAATTCCTACTCGTCCTCGAGTAGGTAAATGATAAAAACAGAATTTTTGATGTGGAATGCTGCCTAACATGTTCATCACATATCCTATTTGTAGCATGGACATTTGGACTTCTAGATGGTTCAAAGCAATAGTCTAGTTTTGACATAAAGACTTTAATACTCAAGCATGCTAACAAGCAACCATGTCTTTCAAAATATCAACACTAAAGAAAGTTATCCCTAGCCCATCATGCTCAATCATTGATCCATTCATGAAACACACTCAAATATTAACTACACCCAATGCACAAATATGATCATAGTGCCCCCTAGTTGGTGCTTTATAAGTGAAGATGGAGACTCAAATTAAAAATAAAAAATGCATAAAGTAAATAGATAGGCCCTTCGTAGAGGGAAGTAGGGATTTGTAGACGTGCGAGAGCTCAAAGCTTAAATTGAGAGAGAAAAATATTTTGGGTGGCATGCCTTTCCTGTCAACGAAAATGACAAAGTAGTTCTCAATACTTTCCATGCTAGATACATCATAGGCGGTTCCCAAATATAAAGTAAAGTTTATTCCTTTTCCACCATTCTTTCACAATCCATGGCTAGCCGTATCCACGGTTGCCTTCCATACAAACACTTTCCAAGGAATTTATTATTTGACAACATAAAGTAAATTTCTTTTTCATTTCAGGACTGGGCATCCCTATTACCGCCGAACTCTCGTGCAATGACAAGTGAATAAACACTCATCTTGAGAATAACACATCTAGCATGGAAAAGTATTGGACACCCCCTACCGTTTCATGAGCGGTACGAGCAAACAAAAAGGAAATTCATTTTGAAAATTAGAGATCGCACATACAAATTTGCTTAGAACGGCATGGAAATACCGCATATAGGTAGGTATGGTGGACTCATAAGGCAAAACTGGGTTTAAGGAGTTTGGATGCACAAGTAGTATTTCTACTTAGTACAAGTGGAGGCTAGCAAATAGATTGAAAAGCAACCAACCAAGAAACGAAAATTCACATAAACGGGCATTGAGCATAACTAACACTAAATAATGCACCATAAGTAGGATGTAATTTCATTACATAACTATTGACTTTTGTGCTTGCATAGGGAATCACAAACCTTAACACCAATATTCTTACTAAAGCGCAATTACTCACCAACATGACTCACATATCACTATCATCATGTCTCAAAACTATTACAAGGAATCAAGTTTAATTTGTCCAATGATCTTCATGAAAGTTTTTGTTATATCCCTCTTGAATATCTATCACTTTGGGACTAGTTTCATATATTGCTATTGCTTTTGACAAGCTCAAACTTATTTAAGTGAAGACATGAGCATATAAGTTTCATTTCTCAAAATAATATAAGTGAAGCATGAGAGGATTTCTTCAAAAGTTACTAACTCTCAAATTAATCTAATTGAAGCATGAGAGTGTTTCTTCAAAATTTCGAAGCACACCGTGCTCAAAAAGATATAAGTGAAGCACTAGAGCAATTCCATAGCTCAAAAAATTTAAGTGAAGCATATAGAGCAATTCCAACAAGTCATAGCATAATTTTGGCTCTCTCAAATAGGTGTGTCCAGCAAGGATACTAGTGACAAACTAAAAAGAAAAGCAAGCAAAGACTCAAATAATACAAGACGCTCCAAGCAAAACTCATGATATGTGACGAATAAAAATATAGCTTCAAGTAAAATACCGATGGTCGTTGGAAGGAAGAGGGGATGCCACTCGGGGCATCCCAAAGCTTAGTTGCTTGTTTCTCCTTGGATATTATCTTGGGGGTTCTGTAGCATCCCCAAGCTTAGGCTCTTTTCACTCCTTATTCCTTCATCCATTGTGATCTCACCCAAAACTTGAAAACTTCAATCACACAAAACTAAACAAAACCTTCGTGAGATCCGTTAGTATAATAAAGCAAATCACCACTTTAAGTACTGTTGAAAACTCATTCATATTTTATTATTGCATTATACCTACTGTATTTTAACTTTACCATGGCTTATACCCTTCAATACAAACCATAGATTCATCAAAACAAGCACACAATGCAACGAAAACAGAATCTGTCTTAAACAGAACAGTCTGTAGTAATCTATACTCTAACCATACTTCTGTAACTCTAAAAATTCTGAAACATTAGGACAACGTAAAGAATTTATATAGCAACACTGTTTTAAAATTTCAGCTAATTATCACGCTCCTGTAAAAAATGCAAATTCATGCACTGGAGTCAAAGTTTCTGTTTCAGATTCAGCATTGTTTCTACTCATCTTATAAATCATCCTAAAGGCTTTACTTGGCACAAACACTAAATAAAACATAAAAAACACAATCATAACAGAGGAATAATTGTGTCAACACTCAAAAACAGAAAGAAAAAGATGAAAATAAATTTATTCATTGGGTTGCCTCCCAACAAGCGCTATTGTTTTATGCCCCTAGCTAGGCATAATGCATAGATTCAAGTATTGTCATCTTTGGGTTTCAACTCCTCAATTACACAACTAGATTTCTTCAAGAATTTAGCATGCACACTTTTAATGATAATACTTCTAGGAATAAGACCAAAAAATTCATTCTTGTAAGTAGGGTCTTTTACTATTTCCACAAAATCGGGGTGAATACTAATCATTTTAAGATCTTGCATGTGGCTACTAGATGTAGCACCTTTGTTCTTAGTGACTTGCGTGGTTTTGCAAATTTTTATGGGAGTTTTTTCAATAGTTTTAACAGAAGAAAAGGCCGAACTCAAGTTACTAAAAATTTCTTCCAACTTATCAATCCGGCAAGGACTTTCTTCTATTCTTTCGTTAACTACGGTTTCCTTTTCTTTCAACAATTTAAAGGCATCTCCCGCTTTTGACCCAATTTTATTAGCAAGATTATGCATTTTCCTATCCAAATTTTCAAGATGTTCTTTGGTAATAATCTTCTTTTCAATAGCATCTAGCCTTTCCACAACATGTTCGAGAGTTAAGGTTGTTTCATTAATCATGATAGATGGTGAACCCACTAAACTTCCCATAGCATTAAAAGCGTCCAAAGATGGACACATAAAGAAATTCCCACCGGTAATCGTATCAAGGATGAATCTATACCAAGTGGTGATGCCCACATAAAAACTGTGAAGAAGAACAACGGTAGATTGCTTATGAATAGATCTATTACGTGTTGGGGAACGTTGCATGGGAAACAAAAATTTTCCTACGCACACGCAAGATCTATCCATGGTGATGAGCATCTATGAGAGGGAGAGTGGATCTACATACCCTTGTAGATCGCTAAGCGGGAAGCGTTAAGAAACGCGGTTGATGTAGTCGAACGTCTTCGCGATCCAAATCGCTAGTCGTCCCGCGATGCAATCACGATCTAGTACCGAACGGACGGCACCTCCGCGTTTAGCACACGTACAGCTCGATGACGATCTCCGCCTTCTTGATCCAGCAAGAGGTTGCGGAGAGGTAGATGAGTTCTCCGGCAGCGCGACGACGCGACAGCGGTGGTGGTGGAACTATTCTGGCAGGGCTTCGCCTAAGCACCGTCGAAACTATTTAGTGGAGGAACTAGGAAATAGAGAACTAGCACGCGGACTTGTGATTTGGGGCTCTATTCCTCTAGTATATATAGGAGGTAGGGGGAGGAGGCAGATGCCCTAGGGCTCCCCCTTGGGTTCGGTCTAAGTGGAGAGGAGGTGGAGGAGTCCACCTCCAATCCTACTCCAAGTAGGATTCCAATCCTTCTTGGAAAACCTTCCCCCTTTTTTGCCTTTTTCCTTTTTCCCACCTCCCAGCCACATGGGCCTTGTGGGGCTGGTTTGCCCAGCCCACTAAGGGCTGGTGCACCCCCCCTCAGGCCCATGTGGCCTCCCGGCGAGGGTGGCCCCTCCCGATGGCCCTCCGGTACTCCCGGTACACTACCGAAAATACCCGAAACTTTTCCGGAGGCCAAAATGGGACTTCCTATGTATCAATCTTTACCTCCAGACCATTCCGGAGCTCCTCGTGACGTCCGGGATCTCATCCGGGACTCCGAAAAACCTTCGGTCACCACCATACATAACTCAATACTACTGAAACGTCACCGAACGTTAAGTGCGCAGACCCTGCGGGTTCGGGAACTATGTAGACATGACCGAGACACCTCTATGGTCAATAACCAATAGCGGGACCTGGATGTCCATATTGGCTCCTACATATTCTACGAAGATCTTTATTGGTTGAACCTCTATGTCAAGGATTCAGTTAATCCCGTATGCTGTTCCCTTTGTTCTTCGGTATGTTACTTGCCCGAGATTCGATCGTCGGTATCTCTATACCTAGTTCAATCTTGTTACCAACAAGTCTCTTTACTCGTTCCGTAATACAAGATCCCGTGGCTAACTCTTTAGTCACATTGCTTGCAAGGCTTATTGTGATGTTGTATTACCGAGGGGGCCCTGAGATACCTCTCCGTCATACGGAGTAACAAATCCCAGTCTCGATCCATGCCAGCTCAACAGACACCTTCGGAGATACCTGTAGAGCATGTTTATAGTCACCCAGTTACATTGTGACGTTTCATACACACAAGGTATTCCTCCGGTGTCAGTGAGTTGCATGATCTCATGGTCATAGGAACAGATACTTGACATGCAAAAAACAATTGCAATAAACTGACACGATCATATGCTACGTTCATAGTTTGGGTCTTGTCCATCACATCATTCTCCTAATGATGTGATCCCGTTATCAAATGACATCTCATGTCTATGGCCAGGAAACCTTGACCATCTTTGATCAACAAGCTAGTCTACTAGAGGCATACTAGGGACACAGTGTTGTCTATGTATCCACACATGCAATTGAGTTTCCAATCAATACAATTATAGCATGGATAATAAATGATTATCATGAACAAGGAAATATAATAATAACCATTTTATTATTGCCTCTAGGGCATATTTCCAACATTACGAGCATTGCAAATTCTATACCAAGCATCTTTAGGTTCTCCCCTCCCCTTTGCTTAAAATTTAGAACTTCATTCTCGGGAGTACACGCAATAGAAACTAGCCATAACAACAAGGTAGGCAAACAAGAGATCTGACAAGAAAAAGGCAAACGAAAAAGATGGCGAATAAAACGGCAAATTGGGTGAAGTGGGGGAGAGGAAAACGAGAGGCAAATGGCAAATAATGTAATTGCAAGGAGATGAGATTTGTGATTAGGAACCTGATAGATATTGATGATGACTCCTCGGCACCAGAGATTGGCATATTGAAGAGACTGCTTCCTCCCCGGCAACGGCGCCAGAAATCCCTTTGATGTGGCTTGAGACTGCGTCGGTGTTTCCCCAAAGAGGAAGGGATGATGCAGCACAGCGACGGTAAGTATTTCCCTCAGTTATGAAACCAAGGTATCGAACCAGTAGGAGGATCACACAACACTATGTAAACAGTACCTGCACACAAAGAACAAATACTTGCAACCCGACGCGAAAGAGAGGTTGTCAATCTCTCCACGGTAAAAAAGATAGATTAGATTGTAGATTGGATAAATAGATCTCGTAAGAACACAAAATAAAAGAGGCAAATAAAAAGTGCAGCAAGGTATTTTTGGGTTTTTGGTATAATAGATCTGAAAACAAAAGTGGTAAAAAGATAGATCGGAAATCAATATGTTGGAAAAGTAGACCCGGGGGCCGTAGGTTTCACTAGTGGCTTCTCTCATGAGTATAGCACATGGTGGGTGAACAAATTACTGTTGGGCAAAAGATAGAAGATCAAATAACCATGACGATATCCAAGGCGATGATCATTATATAGGCATCACGTCCAAGATTAGTAGACCGAAACGATTCTGCATCTACTACTATTACTCCACACATCGACCGCTATCCAGCATGCATCTAGTGTATTAAGTTCATGGAAAAACAGAGTAATGCAATAAGAACGGTGACATGATGTAGACAAGATCTATTCATGTAGGAATAGACCCCATCTTTTTATCCTTAATAGCAATGATACATGCGTGCCTCGCTGCCCCTTCTATCACTGGGAGAGGACACCGCAAGATCGAACCCATCACAAAGCACCTCTTCCCATGGCAAAAAAAATCGATTTAGTTGGCCTAACAAACCAAAGATTCGAAGAAGAAATACGAGGCTATAAGTAAACATACATATAAGAGATCAAAGAAGACTCAAATAATATTCATGGATAGAAACTGATCATGAACTCAAAATTCATCGGATCCCAACAAACACACCGCAAAAGTCATTACATCAAATAGATCTCCAAGAGACCATTGTATTGAGAATCAAGAGAGAGATAAAACCATCTAGCTACTACCATGGACCCGTAGGTCTATGGTGGACTACTCACCCATCATCGGAGAGGCACTAATGAGGATGATGAACCCCTCCGTGATGGTGTTAGATTGGATCTCGCGGTTCTGGAACTTGCGGCGGCTTGAAGCATTTTTCATCGACTCCTCTAGGGTTTTTGGAATATTTGGATATTTATAGAGCTCAGAGGCGGTGGAGAAGGTTCTCGAGGCGGCCACAACCCACCAGGGCGCGCCCGGGGCCCCTGGCGCGCCCTGGTGTCTTGTGGGCATCCTGGGCTCCCTCCTGGTTACTTCTTTGGCCCACAGGCCTCTTTCTGGTCCAAAAAAATCTTCAAAAAGTTTCGTCGCCATTGGACTCCGTTTGGTACTAATATTCTGCGAAGTAAAAAACAAGCAAAAAACAGCAACTGGCACTTGGCACTATGTCAATAGGTTAGTCCCAAAAAATGATATAAAGTTGCTATAAAATGATTGTAAAACACCCAAGAATGATAATATAACAACATGGAACAATAAAAATTATAGATACGTTGGAGACGTATCAGTGACCAACCTTCTGCGATCGAAATATTTAATTTTGGAACTTCCGAGCTTTACGTTTCGATGTCACCGAAGTACAGGGTCTGCCTAGGTTAACCCCAATCGGTCTCACCGAGTTGTTCCATTCGGTCTCATCGAAAAGCCAAAAGTTAGGGCATTTTGCATTAGTTGGTAGAACCGAGTTTTTATTTCGGTTTCACCGAGTTGGGCAATAATGTTGTAACAGTTGGATTTTTGGAGAAGGCTATAAATACCCCTCCACCCCCTCTCACTCATTGAGAGAGCCATCAGAACGAAACTACACTTCCACCATTCATTTTCTGAGAGGGAACCACCTATTCATGTGTTGATATCAAGATATTCCACTCCAACCAATAGATCCTTGATTTCTAGCCTCCCCAAGTTGCCTTCCACCCAATCATCCTCTTCTACCAAGACAAAATCGTTGAGAGAGTGATTGAGTGTTGAGGAGACTATATTTTGAAGCATAAGAGTAATGAGTTCATCATCAACACACCATCAATTACCTTTTGTAGAGTGGTGTCTCCTAGATTGGTTAGGTGTCGCTTGGGAGCCTCCTAATCGTGTGGAATTGAACCAAGAGGTTTGTAAGGGCAAGGAGATCGCCTACTTCGTGAAGATCTACCCCGAGTGAGGCTAGTCCTTCGTGGACGTAAGCCATGGTGGAATAGACAAGGTTCCTTCTTCATGGAGCCTTCATGGGCGAAGCCCTTCATGGACTCGCACAGCCGTTAGCCTCCATGTGTTGAAATCTACATCAACGTGGATATACAATAGTACCACCTATTGGAACCATGCCAAAAATCTCCGTGTCTTCATTGCGTTTGATTTACCTATCCATCCATTTACTTACACTTGCAATGTCATTACTTTCCGCTGCACTACTCGTAGAATTTCATGTGTATGGTGTGCTAGACTTGGTAGAATTGCTAAAGGGTTAAGTTTTAATTTTGTCAAGTAGTCTAATCACCCCCCTCTAGACATACTTTCGATCCTACAGATGTTGCACTTCGGGAACTCTTGCAAAATTCTACAACCCATGTGTTAGGAGGTAATCTTCTAGCATTTGTGAGATACTGGGCTATCTTATTTGAGCTTCTCCATATATGCAATCTATTATGGAATCATGCTTATGTTGCACAAGCCAACACTATTTCCCCCCTTCCCCTTTGTTTGTACAATGGTGATGGTACTGAAAAGCAGCAAATCCCCTAATAGGGTTGCTCATGGGGCCAGAGCATGCATAAAGGATCAGAAGAGGGTACACATGGGATGATGATTTACCCAGGTTCAGGCCCTCGCGGTGGAGCTAATACCCGACATCCTGCATTTCTGATTCTATTGATTGGTATCTTGTATGAAAGATCTTGTGAATAGATTGGATGCCGACTTGGGAGGCACCTACCACCCCTTATATAGATGGATGGGGGTCAATAGTGGAGAAATGACTAGCCACAACTCCTGTTGGTGGCACACCATTTTCACACAATGGCGGCACTATTTTTTATCAAATAGTGCTAGCGTCGGCTAAATAGGTATGCCAGCTGTAAATGGTCAGTGCTGGAGTGGGTATTTTCGGACACGTCACAAATCTGTTGGCCCACCTGTACTCATCGTTTGGAAGATAGTGGTGGTGTTGAATTCTTGTACACGCCGTAGCTAATTAATTAGTGCTGGCGTGCCAAGTTATTTTACACCAGACATAATATTTTCACTTAAACTAGTATTTTAAGTATTTAAAAATTATATATACTAGTTAGAAAATAATTATTTTACATTTTTGACATCATTATTGCTATCAGTTCTAATTTTGAGTATTTAATTATGTTTAGTCTTTCATTAAACTTAATTAGTCTTTTTTTATTTGGGCTGTTATTAGCTATGGCGTTGCATTTTAGGCCCACGCCAGCAACGGCCCACCTGAGTCAACTCCCACGCCTTAGTAAAAGACCTAGTCGCTACCCTTTCATTTCAACTCCCCCTCGACCAGCCGCCACCCGTCGCCGCCCGTCGTCGCCCCGTCACCACCCGTCATCGCCCCTTCGTCGCCCATCGCGCCCCTTCGCCGCCCAGCAAGGTTCAATCCTCTCCTTCCCCTCCCGTGGCATCTCCTTCCTCTGCACTCACACCTCCTCCGTCCACGCATAATCCATATGTGAGATTCATCTATAAGTTGATTTAATATTGCTTTCTGTAGAAATTTTAGTACATATATAATGGATTGCTTTGTGTGATGTAGAATCGAAATTTGATTTCATGGATTGCTTGTTGTAGAAATTTTAGTGATAATCCGATGTAAAATCCGATTTTAATAGTTTATTTTGAGTAGAATTTTTTTAAGTGTCTAGAATATTAATGATTAAAGTTCAACTTAATTTGGTAGTGTATTCTGGAATGAGAGTGGAATAAATAAAATGAACTCCTAGTGTAGCATTTTGAGTAGAATTTTTTTATTTGTGTCTCCCTCCGTGGATTTTGTTTATTTGTGTATACATGTTACTAGTGTAGAATTATACATGTTACTTGTGTCGGTTCACTAGTCTAGAATCCGATTATATACTTAGTTTTCAATATATTTTGTGTAGAATGGCGCAACCACCACCATGTCGAGTGTGCAAGTCAAGGTGCGCAACCAGCCATGCAACTGCCACGTTGTTCGGCATTTACTTCCAGTCGTGTTTTATTCCTGCAGCGGTAATAAATTATATGAACCTTCTAACAGTTTGTTCTTTTGTTTTTGTTGCTATTTCCACTAATGCATTGTGTATGTGTTTTTTTGTTTTTTTTACACAGATTGTCCCTTGCAATGTGAGATTGAATTTCAATGAGCTCATTACTGGAGACACTGTCATCTTCGACTCTCTCGGGGGGCCCTACACTATGGAGGTCAATAAGGGACGGAACATAACCCAGATTGGAGGAGATGAATGTGATCGTTTCATCGCCCGCATGCATCTCATTAGGGGTGAATTGATTAGCTTCTCCTTCAGATGAAAAACTCCAAGGTTGGCTGTTATCTATCTCAACTAGGAGGAAGAAGATGATGATCCACTTGATGAAGCACTCTTTGCCCAAAGAATTACCAGGCTCGGCGTGGATGAAACGGACATGCTCTGGGGAAAACTTCTGCCACGTGATGCCTACGTCCGAATGCCATTCGTGACCCGCCTGACACAGACGATGGTTAACCGCCATGTCATGGTATGCTACTTATTAGTGTAGTAGTTTGATGATATGCCTAGTGTGTAGAATTTGATGATATGCTTAGTGTGCATATATGCTTATAGTATAGTAATGTGGTATGCTTAGCATATTAATGTGATGATATGCTTATAGTATAGTAATGTGGTATGCTTAGTATATTAATGTGATGATATGCTTATAGTATAGTAATGTGGTATGCTTAGTATATTAATGTGATGATATGCTTATAGTATAGTAATGTGATATGCTTTAGTAATGTGATATATTGATTATACTATAGTAATGTGATGATATGCTTAGTGTAGAATTGGATGATATGCTTAGTATATTAATGTGATGATATGCTTATAGTGTAGTAATGTGACATGACCATCATGTTTGGTTTTTTCAGAAATTACCTAAGAGGCTATGTGTGAGTTGTGGCATCAAGCCAGATGAAGCAGGCATTGCTGGACTACGCCTTACCAGAAGGGGCACCGTCACCACCTGTGCTGCAACTTCCTCGCTGGCAAGAATCTCCGGGTTGGACAGGCCGTCTTAGTCACTATCAGGAACACCCCACGCCATGACTTGATGATGATGATCTTCATCAACCTCCTTTAACAATGTTAGTTTGCTCGTGCGAAATGAACTCCTTATTAACTATGCTATAGATAGTTTGCTCGTGTTGGTGAGGATTGTCGTTTACCAAATAGCTACTTATTAGCTCTAGCTAGTACTGCTTGTGAGATTGGCACTTCTTATTAACTGGAATGCATTGTTCTATTAGTCTAGTTCCTGGCGTGCAATGCTAAATGCTAAATGTTATGTGTTGGGATCTTTTTGGCTGCACGAAACGTTCCTGGCATGCAATGTACATTGCACGCCACTAGGTGAGCGATTATAGTGGTGGCGTTGTCAACATGGCACGCCATCAGCACGTAGAATACCGCTGACGTGGGACCCAATGCCATCAATATTTTTTAACAATGGCCCATATTGGTGGCGTCGGGCTACCATGCCAGCAAAGCCTTTTTTGCCACGCCATAGCTAGGCTTTTCTGCACTAGTGGGTAAGGTTACATGGTCCCAAGTCAGTTTACAAAGTAGTTTCATATTAAATAGTAACACATATATCTTGGAGTATGTCACTCTGGGACTATCAGGGTACAATGTGGCAAGGGCTCTTCATCCTGCGAGGGGTTCGTCCTCTCGAGTTTCTTCATCTTGGCGTGCAAGCGAAGGACCCCTGTACCAATAAGAGCTCTAGGTTAGTTAGGAAACATGTAACCCTAGACCTCGTCCCACTTTATAAAGAGTGCTCCGAGGGTAGTTTGAGGGCATCTGACATCTTGTGATCGTCTCAGTAGCAATAATCTACTCATATTGTAACCGCCTCACACAAAACGTTTTCCCACAACCAATCAAAGCAAAAGTAGGAGTAGCGTACTACCTCGACCATGAGGGCCCGAACCTGGGTAAATTCCCCATGTATGATCCATTATGGAACATATGATTGTGCTCTCCACCCTACCGAGGCTACTGACGGTTTTCGGTACCATCGGTTGGTGCGCTAGTCATAGGTTGCCCTAATCAGAGATCTAGGCCAGATTTGGATCTCAGTTCCAAGACAATGACTTTTTGCCGGGCGAGAGCCCTCAGAAGGTCAGGTACGGCTAGAGATCCACCTCAATGGTTTCATCACAAAATATTCCTCCTTGAAGATGATGAACCTGTATACTACAAGGAAGTGATGGCGATACCTAGCTCAAACGAATGGCTTAAAGCCATGAAATATGAAATGAAACCCATGTACAAGAACCAAATTTTGAACTTGCTAGAGCCTCCACAGTATGTGAGACAATTTTTAATTGTGTCACGTTATTATATTATCAATATTGTATGCTTTATATGCAATTTTATATCATTTTTAGGAACTAATGATGACCTACAAGGGCACATGGCTATTGCAATTCGTGGTAAGTACAGTATGTCGATCCCACGAGGAGCGGTGGTTGCACTCGTAACTACCAACCCCACAACTACGTCGTCACATACGTGGCTACGTTCGCACCTAGAACGTTATCTGGAAATAGACTTTTTGTCGGTTGCTAACGGAATGATAATAAGGATGGTTTTGTCTAAATAACTAAGCAAAGTTATAAACATAAATAAAACAACGAATAAAATAAAGAGGGCGACGCTTGAGTGAATGGCGTTCTCGAGGCATTCAAACTCATTACCAGCCGCACGTCCTATGGATACTTAAGCCACTTTTGATGTAGTTATTTGTGGGCGGAGTGATACGTCTCCGTCGTATCTATAATTTTTGATTGTTTCATGCCAATATTATAAACCTTTCATATACTTTTGGCAACATTTTATATTATTTTTGGGACTAACATATTGATCCAGTGCCCAGTGCCAGTTCTTGTTTTTTGTGTGTTTTTTGTTTCGCAGAAAATCCATATCAAACGAAGTCCAAACGCGATAAAAATTTACGGAGATTTATTTTTGGAATAGATGTGATTTTTGGGAGTCGGAATCAATGCAAGACGGTGCCCTGATGGCTTGGGACTCCCTCGTAAGTCGGTTGGTGCCCTACTTTTGCTACAAGAAAGATAATTTCTCGATAAAATTCCCCTCAAAATTTTAGCCCAAACGGAGTTTCATATCTACGGATATTTAAGAAAGTGAAGGGCCAGAAAACATGACGCGAAACAGAAGAGAAACAGAGAGAGAGAGAGAGAGAGAGATCCAATCTTGGAGGGGCTCCTACCCTCCGGGAGCCATGGCAGCCATGGACTTGAGGGGAAACTCTCCTCCCATCTAGGGGGAGACCAAGAAAGAAGAAGAAGGAGAGGGGACCCCATCTCTCCCGGTGGCGTCGGAACGCCGCCGAGACAACCATCGTGACGAAGATCTACACCAACAACTTCGCCGCCGTCACCACCAACTCTCTCCCCCTGTATGAAACGGTGTAACACCTCTTTTCCCCACTGTAATCTCTACTTAAACACGGTGATTAATGCTATATATTATTGAGAGGGGACCCACATGATGTGTGGATATCCTATGATTTTTGAGTAGATTTCTTTTGTCCTACGGGTTAATTTTGGTATGGTGTGATTGATATGAGTTGTATGTTAATATGGTCTTGTCCTATGGTGCCCTCCATCTCACGCAAGCATGTGGGATTACCGATGTAAGGTTTTGCAATATGTTTATGATTCGCTTATAGTGGGTGGTTAGAGTGACAGAAGCTTACACCCCGAGTAAGGGGGTTGTTTACGTATGGGAGTAAAGGGGACTTGTAACTTAATGCTATGGTTGGGTTTTACCTTAATGATCTTTAGTAGCTGCGGATGCTTGCTAGAGTTCCAATCATAAGTTCATATGATCCAAGTATGGAAAGTGTGTTCGCGCATGCCTCTCCCCCATTGCATATGATAAGTATCTATCGTGTTATATTCAACTGCCTATGGACAATCTATTTTTGTGTTACAAAAAGCTTTCTACTAAACAACTAACTTAATTAATATTCATTAAAACAACACCTAACTTTTATTTTCATGTTCTTTATTATCTTGCAAAACTATCTTATCGCACATTCTAAGTACTTCTACTTTTATTCCCGCAAAGTAGTTTTATTCTTGTTCTAGGAAAAGTATGCGTTGGCGTGCGCAGAGTTGTATCTGCGGTCGATAGAACTTGATAGAATATTAATTCTACCTTTAGCTCCTCGTTGGGTTTGACACTCTTACTTATCCAAAAAGGCTACATATGATCCCCTACACTTGTTGGTTATCAAGACCTTTTTCTGACGCAGTTGTCGGGGAGCAATAGCGTGGGGTTGATATTCTTGTGTGTGCTTGTTTTCTTTATCTCTAAATAATTTTATTTTCAGTTCTTGTTTTCTATCTTTAGTTATGGGTAGGAACCAACCAAAATCTACCATATTGCTAAAGCTTTTTACTTGGATCATCTTTGATCCCTTTGTGCTCATGCTAAAAACCCAACTAGCTTAGTTGAGAGAAAATCATTATATGAATAGGGGGTGAACATTCTTTTTGGATCGTATGCTTTGAAACTTTATGATTATGTTGCTTATGTTTATAAGTATCACTATGTTGATGTTTATTGATTCATCGTTTCTCAATGATCAAACCTGCAAAAGATTACATGTTGGGTAGCATGTCACATCAAAAATTCTATTTTTATCATTTACCTACTCAAGGACGAATAGGAATTAAGCTTGGGGATGCTGATACGTCTCCAACGTATCTATAATTTTTGATTGTTCCATGCTACCATATTATCATTCTAGGATACTTTTTGGGTGTTTATTTACAAATTAGTATTACTTTTGAGCACTAACCTATTAACCCAGTGCCCAGTGCGAGTTGTTGTTTTCAGCGTGTTTTTGGCTTTTCAGGTTTACAGTACCAAACGAAGTCCAATTGCCACGAAACTTTTTGGTGATTTTTTCTGGACCAATTAAAGACCTGGAAGTTCCGGGAGGAGACCAGAAGCCGCACGAGAGGAGCACGAGGCAACCAGGCACGGCCGGGGGGTAGGGCGCGCCTGGTTGGCTCGGGCCCCCCTCGGTTGCCTTCTGGCATACCTCTTTGGCCTATAAATTCACATTAATCCCAAAAACCCCAGGGGAGCTCCCGAAACACTTTTTCTGCCACCGCAAGTCTCTGTTCCGCCGTGTGCCCATCTGGAGCCCTGTTCCGGTGCCCTGTTGGAGGGGGATCGATCACGGAGGGCCTCTTCATCATCCTTGCCGCTGTCATGGTGATGTGTTAGTAGTTCACCACAGACCTACAGTCCCGTAGTTAATACCTAGATGGCTATCTTTCTCTCTCTCTTGATCTTCAATACAATGATCATCGCATCTTCGCTTTGATCTATCCGATGTAATTCTTTCGTGCGGTGCATTTGTTGGGATCCGATGAATTGTGGGTTTATGTTTCAGATTATTCATGAAAAGTATTTGAGTCACCTTTGAATATTGTGATTCTTATTTGCATGATCGTCATAGCTTTGTAAATCTCTCTGATCTATTGAAATAGTTTGGCCAAGTAGATTGATATTTCTTCAGTGAGAGGGGTGTGTTGTAGTGGGTTCAACCTGGCGGTGCTCTATATCCCAGTGACAAAGGGACAAGGCATGTCTTTGTATTGTTGCCACTAAGGATAAAACGATGGGGTTAGTTCATATTAATTGAATTCTCTTTGTCTACATCATGTTATCGTTCTCCAAGCATTACTCTGTTTTACTTAATACTCTAGATGCATTGCTGTTATATTTTTCTTGCTTCATAAAAATAAAAAATACCAAAATATTTATCTTTGCTAGTCACTAGTTTACTTCCTTGCTTGTCTCTATGGCTAGTTCTTCTTTTGTTCCCTTTACTCCCGATAATGAGGTACTCAATTTTAAACAAAGGGGAGGAGAAAGTTTAAAAGATGCATGGTATAGGATTTGCGATGCTCAAAATACATCAATTCATAAGCAATCCCCCAAAATCTTGCTACATAATTTCTATGTTGGTATTACCACTTGGTATAGATTTGTACTTGATATGATTACCGGCGGTAATTTCTTAATGAGTCATACTTCAGATGCCTTTAAGGCCATGGAAAATTTGGTTGGGTCACCACCTATTATCATTAATGAAACTATTTTGACCATGGAACATGTTATGCAAAGGCTTGATGCTATTGAAAATAAAATCAGTACTAATGAACGAATTGAGGAGCTAGATAAAAAGCTTCATAATCATATCACTCAATTTGGGTCTCGAGTAGGAATGACTTTTAAAACCTTAAAAGAGAAGGATACAATTATTGATGAGATGGTAGAACAAAGCATGAGTAGGATTGATAAAATGGAGGAAGTAATTGATAAAGTGGGTTCCGCTTTCACACCCTCCAAAACTAATGCAAGTACCTCTCAAAATAAAAGTCCCAAGTTCATATATATTCCTAAGAGCATTAGTACCCCTCCTATCAAAAGGAACGAAGATCTCAAAATGATTAGTAAGCATCCCAACTTTTTAAACTTGATAAAGGATCCTATTTTCAAGTCTCCTATTATTCATGGTTGTGTTATTGAGGAGCTTGATGTCAAGGATGACAAAACTTGATCATATGCATTATGCCTAGCTGGGGGCATAAAACAATAGCGCTTGATGGGAGGCAACCCAATAATTATCTTTATTTTTACGTTTTACATTTTTATTTGTGTGTGATAACATGATTATTGCCTTTGTAATGATTGTGTTTTTATGTTTTAATTAGTGTTTGTGCCAAGTAAAGCCTTTCGGATGACTCACAAGATGAGTGGAATTGATACGGTGCAAAAACAGAAACTTTAGCGTTCAGTGCAGAATTTATATTATTTTACCGGAATGTCATTTTGATCTGAAATTTTTACACCGTATTTATATACAAATTATTCAGGTTGTCCTATTTTTTAAGAATTTTTAGAGGTACATAAGTATAGGTTATTTACAGATCTTTACAAACTGTTCTGTTTTAGACAAATTCTGTTTTTGCTTGCATAGTTGCTTGCTTTGATGAAACTATGGATTGTATCAGGGGGTATAAGCCATGGAAAAGTTAGAATACAGTACCTATTATGCAATAACGAAATATGAATCAATTTATAACAGTACCTAAAGTATTTGATATGGTGCTTATACTAACGGATCTCACGAAGTTTTGTTGAGTTTTGTGTGATTGAAGTTTTCAAGTTTTGGGTCTTATCACGATGGATGAAGGAATAAGGAGCGGCAAGTGCCTAAGCTTGGGGATGCTCAAGGCACCCCAAGGTAATATTCTAGGAAGACTCAAGCGTCTAAGCTTGGGGATCCCCCTAAAGGCATCCCCTCTTTCATCTCAATCCATCGGTATGTCATTTGGAGCTATATTTTTATTCATCACTTGATATGTGTTTTGCTTGGAGCATCGTTTGCTTTAGTTTGCCTTTTGTTTTCATTTTTCCACAATCATTGTTTGCTAGACGCACCTATTCGAGAGAGACACACAATCACCATGATTTGTTAGAATACTCTATGTGGTTCACTTATATCTTTTGAGCTTAGCAGTTGCTCTAGTACTTCACTTATATCTTTTAGAGCACAATGGCGTATAGATTTTATAGAAATAATTGCACTCTCATTCTTCACTTATATTTGTTTGAGAGTTAATAAATAGTGACAGTAATTTGCATGGGTCATAAGACTAGTTCAAAAATAAAAGGTATCCAATGAGTGCATAATAAAAACCACATGTAGCACATAAAAGAGCATGAGTGCATGATCATTGGTTAATAAAAGTATCATGAATTAGAGGTTGTTAACTTGCTGTTCATCCAAATATTTGTATTGCATGGTGATGATGTGTGAGCATACTTATTCCTCGTTGCCTAGTGCTGTTTAAGTCGGGGGCACGCGATGGTTAACTCCTACCAACCTCCTCCCTAAGGGCGTGCGAGTAGTGCTTTGCTTTGGGAGAGCTAATAAAATCTTGCAATAATTATGTGAGTTCTTTATGACAAATGTGAAACCATGGATATATGTACTCTCACCTCCACATATTTTCTAGCCTCTTCCGTACCGTGCATCGCCCATTCTCCCCTCGAGGATCGGTGCAACTTTCGCCGGTGCATCCAAACCCTGTGACATGATACGCTTTGTTGCCAACAAGACTTATTATATCTTCCTCAAAACAGCCACCATACCTACTTATCATGGCATTTCCATAGCCATTCCGAGATATATTGCCATGCAACTTCCAACGTCACATCATATGATTTGTACTTCCATTGTCATATTGCCTTGCACGATCATATAAGCTGATATAGTATTTGTGGCAAAGCCACCGCTCATCATTATCATACATGTTACGCTTGATCATTGCACATCCTGGTACACTGCCAAAGGCATTCATATAGAGTCATATCATCCTATTAGTTTTTCATATCGACTTATAAGTAAATAAAAGTGTGATGATCATGATTATTAAGGGCACTGTCTCAGTGAGGAAAGGATGATGGAGTCAATGAGTCCCCCACAAGTCAGGAAGAGATTCCGTATGAAAAAATAAAAGAAAAAAGAGAGAATAAAAAAAGAAAAAATTAATAAATGAGAGAAAAGAGAGAAGGGACAATGCTACTACCTCTTATTCCACACTTGTGCCTCAAAGTGGCACCATGTTCTTCATCTAGAGAGTCTCTTATTTTGTCACTTCCATATGCTAGTGGTAATTTCTCGTTATAGAACTTGGCTTGTATATTCCGATGACGGGCTTCCTCAAATGCCCGAGGTCTTCATGAGCAAGCAAGTTAGATGCACACCCACTTAGCTTCAGTAGAGCTTTCATACACTTATAGCTCTAGTGCATCCGTTACATGGCAATCCCTACTCTTCACATTGATATCTATTGATGGGCATCTCCAAAGCCCATTGATATGCCTAGTTGATGCAAGACTTTCTTCTCCACTTTCACCGCTTTGAAACCTACCACCATATTCTATTCCACCTTTATGCTATTTCCATGGTTCACACTCATCTATTGCGCACGTAATAAAAAGATGAAGCGCATTAAGAAGTACGATCCAATTGCCTGACTTGACACCATGGTGCTTAACATTTGTATTTATGTCATGAGGACGGAGCCATGCTATTCTTACATGATAAAATGAATAGGGGGTGAACATTCTTTTTGGATCGTATGCTTTGAAACTTTATGATTATGTTGCTTATGTTTATAAGTATTACTATGTTGATGTTTATTAATTCATCGTTTCTCAATGATCAAACCTGCAAAATATTACATGTTGGGTAGCATGTCATATCTAAAATTCTGTTTTTACCATTTACCTACTCGAGGACGAGTAGGAATTTAGCTTGGGGATGTTGATACGTCTCCAACGTAGCTACAATTTTTGATTGTTCCATGCTATTATATTATCATTCTAGGATACTTTTCGGGTGTTTATGTACCAATTAATATTATTTTTGAGCACTAACCTATTAACCCAGTGCCAATGCTAGTTGTCGTTTTTTGTGGGCTTTTGGCTTTTCAGGTTTACAGTACCAAACGAAGTCCAATTGCCACGAAACTTTTTGGTGATTTTTTCTGGACCAATTAAAGACCTGGAAGGTTTGAGAGGAGGCCGGCAGCCGCACGAGAGGAGCACGAGGCAACCAGGCGTGGCCAGGGGGTAGGGCGCGCCTGGTTGGCTCGGGCCCCCCTCGGTTGCCTCCTGGCGCACCTCTTCACCCTATAAATTCACATTAATCCTGAAAACTACAGAGGAGCTCCCGAAACACTTTTTCCGCCGCCGCAAGTCTCTGTTCCGCCGTGTGCCCATATGGAGCCCTGTTCCGGTGCCCTGCCGGAGGGGGGGGGGGTCGATCACGGAGGGCCTCTTCATCATCCTTGCTGCTCTCATGGTGATGTGTGAGTAGTTCACCACAGACCTACGGGTCCGTAGTTAGTACCTACATGGCTATCTCTCTATCTTGATCTTCAATATAACGATCATCGCATCTTCGCTTTGATTGGCTATCTCTCTCTTGATCTTCAATATAACGATCATCGCATCTTCGCTTTGATCTATCTGATGTAATTCTTTTGTGCTGTGTGTTTGTTGGGATCCGATGAATTGTGGGTTTATGTTTCAGATTATTCATGAAAAGTATTTGAGTCTCCTCTAAATATTATGATTCTTATTTGCATTATTGTCATAGCTTCGTAAATCTCTCTGATCTATTAAAATAGTTTGGCCAACTAGATTGATATTTCTTCAGTGAGAGGGGTATGTTGTAGTGGGTTCAATGTGGCAGTGCTCTATATCCAAGTGACAAAAAGGGACAAGTTACATCTTTGTATTGTTGCCACTAAGGAAAAAATGATGGGGTTAGTTCATATTAATTGAATTCTCTTTGTCTACATCATGTCATCGTTCTCCAAGCATTACTCTGTTTTACTTAATACTCTAGATGCATGCTGGATAGCGGTAGATGGGTGGAGAAATAGTAGTAGGTGCAGGCAGGAGTTGGCCTACTTGCTTATGGATGCGATGCCTATATACACATGATCATTGCCGTGAATATCACATAACTATCTGCTTTTCTATCAATTGGCCAACAGTAATTTGTCTACCCATCGTATGCTTATTTTCATGAGAGATGCCACTAGGGAAAACTATGGCCCCCGGGTCTATCCACTTATAAGTTTACAAATGGTACCATTTACTTGATGCTATTATTTATCTTTTATTTTAATTTGCAATTCATAATTATCTACTACCAACCACACTACTCATAAGCTTGCAAATATCGAGTCCAAGGGGATTGACAACCGTCTTGCCCGCGTTGGGTGCAAGTGTTTGTTTCTTTGTGTGTAGCCGCTGAAGACGGGGGTTGGTGGTGACTCCTTTTGGTTCGATAAACCTTGGTTTTGTACCGAGGGAAATACTTACCTATATTGTGCTGCATCACCTATTCATCTTCATGGAAAAATCCAACGCAGATCACAAGTATCATTACACATGATGATTTTGATGGATATAATATGCATGTGCGTGTTTCTCCCACTTGTAATTACTATGAGAGAGGAACCAAATCTCCACCTCTCTATGTTTCCAATACGATAAAATTGCAAGAAACTATTTCTACTATGCATTGGCCTTTACTTTGTGTGAATGAATTGTTCTTTTATGACATTCCAATGCATAGGAAGAGAGTTAGACTTCGTTGTTACATGATATATGTTGCTTTGTGCTCACTACTAAATTACAAATCATTCTTAATTAAAACTGGCTTTGATATACCTTGGGATCCGGGTGGATCAATTACTTGAGCACCATATGCCTAGCTTAATGGCTTTAAAGAAAGCACTACCAGGGAGACAACCCAGAAGTTTTAGAGAGTCATTTTATTATGTTGTGTTCTTTTAAAATAATTAAAAAAAATAAAGTGGGGAAATTAAAACATTTTCAAAAAGAAAGGTGAAAGTGAGAAAGATGAGCATCGTTGAAGTGGGGGACGTCTTTGAACTTTTGTTCATGACCATGGAAACTTTGTGAATCTTGATTACAACAACTTTTCAACAAAAATAATTATCCCCTTGTAAAAATCCATTGTATTATAAAAATAATATGCCAAGATTTACCTTTAGGATGTTTAAATTGCTTCTTTGATATGTGTTGTGCAAAAACAGAAACTTTTGTTGTAGTGTTTGAATTTTGATATTTTGATATTTTAGACGATACTTTCATACAATTTTTTTACTACCTCCTAATTTTTTAGAATTTTTTGAGTTACATAAGTATATGTTTCATATGCATATTTACATACTGTCCTCGTTTTCACAGATTGCTGTTATAGTTTCTTTGTCTGCTTATGTTTGAATTCTTATTGAGATCCATTGACTTGGGATCCATAGAATTGTGATAATATACAGTAGGTAATGTTGTATTTTCATTATACAATAATGTTATAGCAGTACATAATCGGATTTGATGTTAAATGTACTAACCTTTCTAATAAAAGTTCCGTTAAGGTTTGTGTGGATGAAGTGTTCGAAGATCGAGGAGGTCTCGATATGAGAAGAATAAGGAGAGGCAAGAGTTCAATCTTGGGGATGCACAAGGCAACCCAAGTAAATATTCAAGGATAATCAAGCACCTAAGATAGGGGATGCCCCGTAAGGCATCCTATCTTTCTTCCTTGACAATTATCGACGTGTCTCGGTTTTTGTTTTGTTCACGCGTAAATTCTTGGAGCGGCGTGTGCCTTTTATTTTTATTTTAGCAATGCACCATGCTGGTATGGGAAGTCCATGGTTGATTTTTAGAATGCTTTTGCACTTCACTTATATCTTTTGAGTATGGCTCTATAGAACGATTCATGTGCTTCACTTATATCATTTGAAGTTGGATGCATGTTTATCTACATATAAAAAACTGTTATTTGTAGAATGCTCTTTTTTGCTTCATTTATTTATTAGAGTGTGCTCTTTTGTAGAAAGAATTAACCTATCATGCTTCACTTACCTATTTAGAGAGTCAACAAGAATTGGTCATTCACATGGTTAGTCATAAAATCCTACATAAAACTTGTAGATCACTGAATATGATATGTTTGATTCCTTGCAATAGTTTTGTGACATTAAGATAGTAATATGTGGGTGCATGAGTGGATGATTGTGGATTAGTAAGAATATTGATGTTAAGGTTTGTGATTCCCGAAGCATGCACGTATGGTCTCTAGTTATGCGATGAAGTTGGAGCATAATTTATCCTTTATTGAAATCCTTTGTGCTGTTTGATCGGGGGCGCACAATGGCTAACTCCTACGAACCTCCTCCCTAGGGCCATGCGAGTAGTACTTTGCTTGGAGAGATCTAATAAAACTTCCACAATAAGTATATGAGTTCTTTATGACTAACATGAGTCTAGGGATTAGACGCACTCTCACCTTTCTGCAATTTGCTAGCCTCTTCGGCACCGTGCATTGCCCTTTCTCACCTCGAGAGTCGGTGCAAATTTCACCGATGCATCCAAACCCTGTGATATGATATGCTCTATCACACATAAGACTCCTATTATCTTCCTCAAAACAGCCACCATATCTACCTATCATGGCATTTCCATAGCCATTCCGAGATATATTGCCATGCAACTTCCATCGTTACATCACATGACTTGTGTGTTCATCATCATATTGCTTTTCATGATCATATAGCTGACATAGTATTTGTGGCAAGGCCACCGTTCATCATTGTTTACATGTTATGCTAGATCATTACACATCCTAGTACACTGCGAGAGGCATTCATATAGAGTCATATTTTCAGTTTTATCGAGTTGTAAGTAAATAAAAGTGTGATGATCATCATTATTAGAGCATTGTCCAAGTGAGGAAAGGATGATGGAGACTATGATTCCCCCACAAGTCGGGATGAGACTCCGGACGAAAAAAAATGGAGGAGGCCAAATGAGCCACCATAAAAAATGAAAAAAAGAGAAAAAGGGGGAGGCAAAAAGTGCCCACCTAAAAAAATAATGAAAGAAAATAAAAAATTGAGAGAAAAAGAGAGAAGGGACTTTGATACTATTCTGTACCACACTTGTGCCTCAAAGTGGCACCATGTTCTTCATACAGAGAGTCTCCTGATCTGTCACCTTCATATACTAGTGGGAATTTTTCATTATAGAACTTGGAATGTATATTCCAATGATGGGCTTCCTCAAATGCTCGAAATCTTCATGAGCAAGCAAGTTGGATGCACACTCACTTAGTTTCATTTGAGCTTTCATACACTTATAGCTCTAGTGCATCCGTTGCATGGCAATCTCTACTCCTCACATTGAGATCGATTGATGGGCATCTCCATAGACCGTTAGGCCGCCTAGTTGATGCGAGACTTTCTTCCAGTTTTGACTCCTTTTATATTTACCACCATACTCTATTCCACCTATATGCTATATCCATGGCGCACGCTCATGTATTGCGTGGGAGTTGAAAATGCCAAAGCGCTTTAGAAGTACGACTCAATTGCCTAGTTTGACACCGGGGTGCTCATGATTTATACTTTATGCAAGGAAGACTAAGCATGTCAAGCTATATGATATTGTAGGGAGAGCGTTCTTTAGCAATGTTATTTTGAAAGGACATGATTGTTTGCTAGTAAACTTGAGTATGGATGTCTTTTTGTTAAATGACAGACTATTGCCTTGAATCACTTGTATCTTAATATTCATGCCATGAGTAGACATTTTTTTCAAGATTATGTTAGGTAGCATTCCACATAAAAAATTATCCTTTTATCATTTACCTACTCGAGGATGAGCAGGAATTAAGCTTGGGGATGCTGATACGTCTCCATCGTATCTATAATTTTTGTTTGTTTCATGCCAATATTCTACAACTTTCATATACTTTTGGCAACATTTTATACTATTTTTTGGGACTAACATATTGATGCAGTGCCCAGTGCCAGTTCCTATTTTTTGTGTGTTTTTTGTTTCACAGAAAATCCATATCAAACGAAGTCCAAACGCGATAATATTTATGGAGATTTATTTTGGAATATATGTGATTTTTGGGAGTCGGAATTAATGAAAGACGGTGTCCTGATGGCTTGGGACTCCCTCGTAAGTCGATTGGGGCCCTGCTTTCGCCGCAAGAAAGATAATTTCCCGAGAAAAATCCCCTCAAAATTTCAGCCCATTCAGAGTTATGGATCACTGGATATTTAAGACACGGTTATGGGCCAAAAAACAGGACGCGAAACAGAGAGAGAGATCCAATCTCGGAGGGGCTCTTGCCCTCCAGGAGCCATGGCGGCCATGGACCAGAGGGGAAACTCTCCTCCCATCTAGGGTGGAGACCAAGGAAGAAGAAGAAGGAGGGGGCTCTCTCCCATTCTCTCCCGGTGGCACCAGAACGCCGCCGGCGCAACCACCGTGACGACGATATACACCAACAACTTCGCTGCCGTCACCACCAACTCTCTCCCCCTCTATGCAGCGGTAAAACACCTCTTTTCCCCCACTATAATCTCTACTTAAACATGGTGCTTAATGTTATATATAATTACCCAATGATGTGTGCCTATCCTATGATGTTTGAGTAGATTTGTTTTGTCCTACGGGTTAATTGTGGTATGGTGTGATTGATATGAGTTGTATGTTAATATGGTCTTGTCCTATGGTGCCCTACGTGTCACGCAAGCATGTAGGCTTACCGATGTAGGGTTTTGCAATATGTTTATGATTCACTTATAGTGGGTGCCTAGAGTGACAAAAGCTTACACCCTAGTAAGGGGGTTGTTTACATATGGGAGTAAAGGGGACTTGTTACTTAATGCTATGGTTGGGTTTTACGTTAGTGATCTTTAATAGTTGTGGATGCTTGCTAGAGTTCCAACCATAAGTACATATGATCCAAGTACAGAAAGTGTGTTAGGATTTTCCTCTCCCCCATTGCATATGATAAGTATCTATCGTGTTATATTCATTTGCCTATGGACAATCTTTCTCTTTTGTTACAAAAAGCTTTCTACTAAACAACTAACTTAATTTATATTCATTCAAACATCACCTAACTTTTATTTTCACGTTCTTTCTTATCTTGCAAAACTATCGTATCACACCTTCTAAGTACTTCTAGTTTTATTCCCTCAAAGTAGATTTATTCTTGCTCTAGGTAAGGTAAGCGTTGGCATGCGTAGAGTTATATTGGTGGTCAACAGAACTTGAGAGAATATTAATTATACCTTTAGCTCCTCATTGGGTTCGACATCTTACTTATCCAAAAAGGCTACAAACGATCCACTACACTTGTGGGTTATCACGGAGCCTGGTACATAACACATTCTAGTCGGCATAGACTTCGTGCCACACATGCCACCACCGTTTCCGCCCCCAGCGGGTTATGGCAACGATGACTAAGGGTTTCCCCGTGGATGTGGCCATGCGGTCTCCGTTATTCCTCTATTAACTTGGTAGAGATGGGATAGGTAGAGGATACTACTTTCCCATTTTCTCCTCCACTTCCCTAGAGATTGTGCTATCACTTGCTTTCTCCTCTCACTACTTCATCCAATTGTAATATCCTTGTGTCCAAAATTGGCAATTGTTGGGTGATGCACTTCACCCAACGTCACGAAGAACATTAATAATACATGAAAATGTTGTTTCCTACCACGCAAAATTATTCATTGCTAGTACAAACTAGAGTTCATCCTATTCCCCAAGAATAAGTAATTCACTCAAACATGTAGATGGAGTACATAGAGGATAGAGACAAGTTACAAGCCAACATGATATTGGGGATGGAGGGGAACATGATGGCGACGGGGATGAAGAGGGCACCGGCCCTCCGACCGGCGCCGGGTGTAGGGGGGCCTCCTCTCCTCCTTCTTCTTGTGTTGGCCTTCTCTTTATGGTGGAGTTGCTGCCATGGAGGTGTGGCGGCGGCTGATAGAACTTGTGGATGCTGGAGATGGTATGAGGTGGCGGCTAGAATTGAAGGAGTTCACATAGGAGTCTTCCTCGGGTTTCCTCAGCTGATCTAGCGTCCTCCCTTTCATCCAAGGGCTGAAGAGGAGCCAAATCCACATCCCAAATAAGCCTTGGTCGTCAAGGATCTCGTAGGGGAAAACGAGGACAAAATCGGAGTAAAATTTGGAAAGTTCTCGCCAATTTTCGTCGCTGTCTGAAGCTCAAACGAGCGGCTCTAATCGTATGGAAGGTCGTCCTTCACTCTAGACTTCGGGAGCTGCTTCGTATTTTTGTCTCCATTTCTTCCTACGAACTCCGATTTTGACGCTCTTGGGCTCATTGGATTGCTAGAAAAAATCATGATGTGTTAGTGGCCTTGGATCTTCATTTTGAACAATTTGATAAATGTCAAATCATCAAACTCTCCAAAGGGCCTTGATCTGGTGCCTGAAACTTCTTTGGTTTGACCCCTAGATTGATTATTTTGATGTCCCAAGTCCATGAACATGTCAACACACCTACAAAGACCAAAAAACAAAGGAAAACTAATAAAAATTAAAAATATGCAATGAACTTGGTAAAAAAAGTAAATACCAAAAACTATGCATTGGAGGCATGAATAATATGATATGAGGAATTTTTGCACTAGAATATACTCTAAAAAGTATGCATAAATTCTACTCATCAACATCCCCAAACTTAAACCTTTATATTCCTCGAGCAAAAAGGTTGATAGACTAAAGTTATCCATCTAGTTCATCGATCACATTATTGCCCATAGGGGTGTCCTTGCCACCTGTGCAAACTATAAGCATGAAGGATCATATTTTGCAATGTAGCACATGCTCAACTAAGTGACGTATATACATTATGATAACCAAACCAATAGAGCTTCAGTAAAAAATTATGTGCCCCTTGTCGAAGTTTAATCTAGCATGAAAACAAATACTTGGATCCTCTTACTTATTAGCTTATTCATTTCTTTTTGTTGTTTTTTTTAAACTTGAGCACAGAAAGTTGTCAAAAAGTCCAGATATGAAGTTTTTCAATCATGCCCACTAACATTTTCAACTCAAGTCTCAGGCACTTACTTCAATCATTGTTTGCTGAAAATTTTATTGTTAGGTGCCGAGATCATGCCAAAGAAATGATCATGCTTGGGTTTCACAGTGGCTTAAGTTCGAGTACTATGTACCAATATGTTGTCTTTTTCAAGCTCTTGCGATCACTACTCATTTATTAACACATACACATTCACTCAAGAGAACGCCGAATAATATTCGCTACAGTGTTGCGACTGCGAACGTTAACAAACTCATAGCCGAAATCCTAGCCAAAACTCTGGTGGATGCTTCATTGGCCAGCGGATTTCTCAACATAACATAAAGAATGGTGACGAAGCCACATTTTGATGCGTACACATGCATATACTAGCAAGGGCATAGCACCAGCGAGAAGCTGAAGCGCTATGTAAAAATGCAACACAAATTTTGGCATAATCTCATTTACCTTTCAACTAAGTCCCTCTAGACAACTTTATTCACAAGGGCTATTGAGTCTATTATATCAAACACCATGGAGTTAAGCTACCCCATAAATCTATCTTTTAAAACAATTCTAACAAGTGTCAAACTTTTTATTCAGCCATATCATCTTTTTCTTTTGTATAAGTAGATATTGTGGCAATGCCTTTCAGAGGATCACAAGATTGTTCCCAAGCTAAGCAAAAACTTGAACAAAGTGCATAAAAACATTAACTTGGCAATATTGTGCCTAACTTGAGCATGTGATTCCCTTATGCAAATACAGAGCAATCATACTTAAGAGAGCATGTCAAACAGTGGGACACATGATTGCATAGTATTTATCAGATGAAGATCATTGCACAAAACTCTATACATGCAAAAAACAACTTCTGCAAGCTTAGAATTTTACAAGAACTTATCTCAAGAAAATCATGAAACGTAAAGAGAAAGCGTAGATTTATTAAAGGAGAGTATGGAAAGTGGTTACCTTCCCCAAGATTAAATGTAAGAAAGGGTAATAAAACTTTTACCGTTGCGGTGCAAATTACCTCTCCTTTAAAATGGACATGGACCTACGCTTCATCAAACGTTTTTGATATGGTCCGGTAGAACCAGGCACTTGTAGTTGGAGGCTTTGTTGAATTGAAGCGACCGAGTGGCTTGTGAGGGTTTTCATATGGTTGGCACAATACGACACGTATGACCACACTAGGCAAAGCCCCTGCGAAAATAACACACACGATAAAATGAACACGGTCGATATACGCACGTACCCAACCGGGTAAAAGAAATAAAAGGTAACATGAAGAACTATAAAGTTTATTAGTTCAGAGGATTCAAAGGTAAATAATAAATAGAGTGCAACTGAATGGTTAAAATATAACACACTCACATTGGCTCGAAGAAAAGAAAATGGGTATTTTCTGACGTTCATACGAGCACTCGTACGACCGCTTGCGGTCATACGGTCCGACGTATTTATGTCTGTCGTGGTACACGACGTTGGCAACCAACCTAACGAGCACTCGTGCTCGTATAAAACACGGTCTTGCAATCTGGATCTTCAGTCGCTTTTTGCCCAAACATCATATGAGCGCACATACGAGCGCATGTGCCCATATGACACGCCGTCGTTGGTTTGTTTTCTCTGGTTGCCTATGTTCGCACCTCCCTCGCTCGATACGACCGCGCATACACTACAGGAATCAGGCTCTTTGCCGTCTGCCATGGCTGACGGCAAAGGGTAGAATCACTAACGGCAAAGGCCTTTGCCGTCAGCCAGCAGACGGCCAAATTTTTGTCCGAATAAACTCCGGTAAAGGGTTTCTTTGCCGTCTGCCTTGGCTCAGCGGACGGCAAAGTTTTTTTGCCGTCAGCCTGCAGACGGCAACGAGGCTGGACGGTGTAGCACCGACGTTAGCACTATTAGGTGGCTAACGGCCCCCACCGAGCCCTTTGCCGTTTGCCCCCGGACGGCCCCCCACCCACCCCTTTACCGTCTGCCCCCGAACAGCAACCACTCAGCCCTTTGTCGTCTGCCCCCGGACGGCCCACCACCCATCCCTTTGTCGTCTGCCCCCGGATGGCAAAGAGGCCAAATGGCCCCAGGCCTGGTGTTCCCAGGGTGAACAAGTGGCTGCCACGTGCCCTCTTTGTCGTCGGTGGCTGACGGCAAAGAGGTCTTTGCCGACTGTGGCAAACGGCAAAGAGCCAGTATTGCCTCTTTTTTGCCTGTTTTCGTTATATTCAAGAATTTTCACAGGAAAATATATGATATATATATATATCACAGAAACAATATCCCTGCCATATGGATATGATCAACTTACAATTATACCAAATTTAAAGTATCAAATGTCACATTGTTCACCATATTACAATAGTTTCATCCATACATACATAGTTTCATCCATAGGTAGAAAGTTTCACATAAGTTCATCGATACAAAATGAAAACAGAAAGTAAACACTAGCACTACGTCAAAGCAAGTTGCCGTGAAGGGAATCAAATTTGCAAAATTGGAAATAAGAAAGTTAGAATAAGAATACTAGAAGTAGTAGAAGAATATCTAGAAGAAGAAGATGAAGAAGCGTTTTTCTTCTCTCTCTCTTTCTCCTCTTGTTTTTCTTCTTATTGCTTATTTGTGTCATTTTAGAGCTAACCTAGGTAATTATCCCATTTTTGACCTAACTAAGCTTATTGTGTCATTTTGCAAGAAAATAAACTAAGTACATGGCATTTATGAGGTTACCAAGTCTATTATGCCATTTTTGAGTTAACTAAGCTTATTATGTCATTGTGGAGGAAACAAAGCTAAGTATAGGTCATTCTGGAGCTAAGTGAGCTTATTATCTCATTTTGTAGGAAGCAAAGCTAAGTATAGGTCATTTTAGAGCTAACTTAGGTAAAATAGGTCATTTCGGAGCTAATCAGCTAAGTAAGCTTACTATGTCATTTTGGAGAAAACAATGCTAAGTATAGGTCATTTTAGAGCTAACTTAGCTAAAATATGTCATTTTGGAGCTAAGTAAGCTTACTATGTCATTTTGGAGGAAACAAAGCTAACTTAGGTAAAATATGACATTTATGAGCTAACCAAGGTTATTATGTCATTCTTGACCTAAGTAAGCTAATTATGTCATAAATGAACTAAATAATCTAAGTATATGAGCTAACCAAGGTTATTATGCCATTTGTTGAGCTAAACTTTCGGTCTTTCGAGGTTTTTTCCTTAGAAAAACTATCATGCCTCATGGTGTGTATGGTGCGCACTCACTCACACTTATATGGTGGTGTATGTTGGTGGACACTACCTAACACTAATATTTTGACCGCCGGTGATGGTCGTTTCCCCTTCTCCTCTCCCGCAATATACCAAGGTATATATCGAGAGAAGGAGAAGAAGAAACGACCCCCGCGACAACAGTCGGGATTCCTCCATCAAGCAGAGACATGAAACTCTCACAAGGAGCTCCGACAGACCGAAAGTAAGTAATTTTGTCTAAGTGCTAAGTTTGTCTTTCTTTGAGAAAATGAGCCAAGTAAGTGGCATATTAGGGCTTACCATCCTCGTCATCACGGAGGTGAAGCACCAGGGTTGTTTGGGCCTGGAGAAGGATGCCCTGGAGAAGGGTCGTGCGATGCGGTTCGGGAGTTATGCTGCACCAAAGATCATTTGCACAGTCTCGTTAGCATGATGACACTGAAATGTTAAGACTAGTAAATAATTACCATTCAAATGAAACTCACCGTTCCCGCCATGGTAATGACTGGCATCAGCGGAGGGGTTTGGCCGTTCTTCTTGCACAAAGACTGCACATTTGCTTTTGACAAGTCAATCATATTGGTTATTAATGAAACGAACCTGTAGTGCATGATTTGGCTAATGTGAAGAAGAAACTTACCACGATGAGCTTGTACATGGCCCGGTTAGACGCATCGTTCCGTGCCCTCTCCTCCTCCAACAACTTAGCCGTCCTCTCCTCCAAATCCCTCTTCTCCTCCGCCGCCTGCCGGGCCTATTCCTCCAGAAGTGCCTGGGTTGCCTCTCTCTCTTTCTACAGAGCAGCCTGCAACACAACTCCTCGTTAGCATTGTAATCATCTTTGTTCGTACACACAATGTAATGGAGGAAAGCTATCTGAGTCCGTATGACTAACCTTGATGGCGAGCTCGACTGGCCGTGGACGAGGCCTTATCTCAGGACAGGAGCTCGTTTGGCGCGCCTTGATCTCCCGGAGAGTGCGAGAAGACCGTATAAGTCCATCTCCAATGGCTATCGAGCCATGGGGCCTCCCGCCGGCAGCTATCATCACCAGCTCTGGATCAATAGGATGCTGGCTCGGGTTGAAGTCCTCCCCATTCACTGCCTTCCCCACATCTCTGTACCTCACGAGCTTGTGGTGGGAGGAGATGTTGGTGAAGTTCTCGGGATGATCGAGGTCAGACTCAGAGAATGCCTTCGCCTTCTTGTATGAGGCAGTATGGGCTATGGCATAGAGGTCGTACATCGCTGGCACCTCCGTGTTATTGTGATGCGCCTAAAAGAGAGAGAGAGGAACAAAGTATTAGTAAAGGGCTCAAGCAAGCATCAAGAATGAATTGCATGAATCATGAAGCAAACCACATACCCAGTTCTCCCCGAACTGATATAGGTCGGTGCTGCCTTGATGGTGTGGCACACCAGCCATTTTGGCATGCCGGTCCTTGGCGTTGTTGTGGACGGCTCGCCATTGCTCTGAGCACCACTCATCCACCAACGCCTCCCAACAATCCATCTTATCCACACACCATATCGGGGGCACCTAAGCGAGTAAAGAATAATTTGAGCGCTACGCCTACGAATCAAATCAAGGAAACTAAGTACAAGGCCTTAAGAAAAGGTAATTACCATCATGTACTGCTCCTTCTCCAGAAACTTTCCGCGGCACGTCGTCTTTTCCTTCTTAACTTTCCGCGAGGCGTAGTAGTCTCGAACAACCTGCGGTCGAGCCTCGTGCCGTAAGTTCTATAGTAGGCGCTTGCACGGGCACGTGTACCTCTCTGGGGGTGGCGGCGAGGAAGGCGTAGCATCCTTCCTACCTCTCCCAGCATGGGCACGTGTACCTCTCTTCTTCCCCCGACCTCCTCTCCCGGTGGGCAATGACGCCGACGAAGAAGCTCCCGCCTGTGTCTGCATACAGTCGAGCAACGCTCTCCGAAGGTGCTGGGGTGGAATGGAAGTACCCCTCCCACCACGCGCCGACGAAGACTAAGCCGCAGAATGCTCTGGGCCCGCGCCCACCATCTTTCAACACCTGCCATGACAAAGAGTGAACGAAATTAGTACAACATAAAAAATTTGAATACCAACATGAATAATAAAAATTGAATACCGACATGTATATAATTTAAGTGTATGATCATCATGTATATAATAAAAATTGAATACCTGACATGAACTAATAATAATCTTGATCGTCTATATATGCTTCGGAATCATCATCATCACTATGATCAATAAATGCATCATCATCATCACTATCGGGAACAACATGTGGAAGGACTCCTTTACGTAATCGGTCAAGCATTGACAGGTCATCCGTAGCAGTAACCTCTTCTTGTTCCGGCTCAGGGGTGAAGTCTGATTCACAGTCGCTGTCTACTTCAATATTCTGGGGTGAAGTAGAGCGGTTCATGAAACGTTTTTTGGAAAGACGTGTTTCTTGGAAGAATTCTCCTTCATATGTGTCTGGGTTAATGTGAGGTTCATAATCCTCTTCATTGAGGGGAGGTGGTCTAAAATGTGGCGGCACTTCATAAACGACGTCCCAACCATTCAGATTTGGATGAGTTTGGCAGGCCCACGGTAGATAGAAAACTTGGGTCGCCTATTGAGCCGTAATATAGACATCGGGAACATCTAAATGGGTGCTTTGTTTGATTTCGACTAGCCCTATATGTTCATGAGTCCTTCTAGTCTCCTTCGGTTGGAACCAATAGCATTTGAAGACTACGACGTTCGGTGGGTTTTCACCATAGAATAGAAGTTCATAAATTGCTTCAACTCTCCCATAATACTCGGTACCTCCTTCGCCGATAGCAGAGAAACGACAATTTGTAGACTTTCGGTCGGCCATAGATAGCTCTTTGCCAAAGGTACGAAAGCGATACCCGTTGATGTCGTATTTGTCAAATGAACGGACCTTATAGTCAAAACCATTAGCGACTTGTCTCAATTCGGCGTCCATAGACTCTGAATTAGCCTACAAGTTTAATACGAAGGGATTGTTGCATTAGCCGCAAATTAGATGAAGAAATGAAATGGTCTAATGGAAATTACCGTTTGTTTGAACCAAGAGATGAAACCGGGATAGCCGCCTCCATGCTTTGCCAGAAGCTCATACTCTTCGATGGAATCCTTTTGGATCACCGCTCCATCCGAGAATTTGGCGACGTATCGACTGTATCAAATATCTGCTAATAAGAGCAGTTCAAAGGAATTAGAAGTTGCGAAAAAATATACCGAGAACTTACTCGATGTACGGCCGCACTTCTGTTAGGTTGTTGAAGATATACAATGAAATGGTCCGCCATTCTTCGACATCCAACGCTATTCCTTTCGAAGCACCGGCTGGTGCGAGCTTCCCTTTGAATAGGCTGAGGTTGGATCGACCTTTTTTAGCGTCGCCTTCATTGTACCGAGGCTTTGGATTATGCAAATGACGATTTTTGTCTTCGTAGTGTGCTGTCACGAAGTTTGCCGCCTCCTCAGTAATGAATGCCTCGGCCATCGATGCTTCAATTCGACGTTTATTTTTACATTTTGCTCAAAGCGTCTTCTGCATCCTCTCAGTTGCGTAGCACCAACAATTTTGCATGGGCCCCCCCAATGTTGCCTTGGTCGGGAGATGCAAAATCAAATGCTGCCTTGGATTAAGGAAGCCCGGTGGAAAGATCTTCTCTAACTTGCATATCAACTCCGGCGCCAACTCTTCCATTTCAGATAGCACGACAAGCAATAGTTCTTTTGCACAAAGAGAACGAAAGAAATAGCTCAGCTTTGCCAGTACTAGCCATTCATCCTCAGGGATAAAGCCACGCAACATCACCGGCATTACCCGCTCAAGCCATATGTGCCAATCATGAATCTTGAGACCAAATATTTTCAATTTGTCAAGACTTGGTCCCCTCTTTAGATTCGCTGCATACCCGTCGGGGAACATCATCTGCATTTTCACCCACAAGATCATTTCCCTCATAGCTGGCCTTCCAAGATTGAACGATGCATTTGGCTTTGTCCAGTTCTGCTTTCCTTTCGGTTGTCGCATGTTTTGTAACGGTCTATCACATAGATCCTCCTGATCGACTCTAGCCTTAGGATTATCCTTTGACTTCCCCTCCATGCCGAACAATGTACCGAAAAGGGCCTCGGCTATATTCTTTTCAGTGTGCATGACGTCGATGTTGTGTGGGCAAAGGAGGTCTTTGAAGTAAGGCAGATCCCATAAGCATGTCTTGTGAGTCCAGGCGTGTTGCGAATTATACCCTTTGAAATACCCTGGATGCTCTGGATCAGGCTCGAGAGCGTTTATCTGATCCAGGGTCTGTTGGCCTGTCAACGCAGGTGGTGCCGAGTTTTTGACAACGCTACCTTTGATGAAATTCTTCTTGTCTTTTCTGAACTTATGGCGAGGATCCAGGAACTGTCTATTCAAGTCAAAGCAAGAAAACTTGCGACCCGCCTGGAGCCAATGGAACTGAAGAGCTGCCTTGCATGTGGGGCACGGGAACCTTGCATGCACACACCAGCCAACAAATAGCGCATACGCCGGCAAGTCATGCATCGAGTACATGTACCACACATGCATCATGAAGTTTTGTTTTGTAGCGGCATCGTATGTCTTGATCCCATTATCCCAAGCTTCTTGCAATTCATCCTTAAGCGGCTGCATGTACACATTCATATTCTTCCCCGGATAGTTGGGCCCTGGAATTATCAACGTCAGGA
Source organism: Elymus sibiricus (assembly GCA_039707655.1). Classification (NCBI taxonomy): domain Eukaryota; kingdom Viridiplantae; phylum Streptophyta; class Magnoliopsida; order Poales; family Poaceae; genus Elymus; species Elymus sibiricus. Next base: position 146,303,977 of record CM077667.1, on the reverse strand, counting down.
AAATGTTCTTTCTTTTCATAATCTCTCTGGGGGGAGATTGAGTGGAATGACAAATACAGGCCAACAACTGTATTGGGTTGCCGTCATACCAAACACATTGAACCCATTAGTGTTGATGGCGACTCAAGGATGCCTTGGATCTGTCGCTTTATCCTTATGTAATGCATCAAAGTGCTTCCACGCAAAAGCGTCTGAAGTGTGTCCCAACATCGGATTCCCATCTGCATCTAGTTCGGTTCTTTTGCCCAATTTGTGCCACGTCATCTGTCTGGCCGTCTCTTCGACCATGAAAAGACATTGAAGTCTTGGTATGATTGGCATATACCGAAGAACATTAACTGGGATTTTGGTCTGACTCTTCTCACCCATACCGTTGTCTACCACAACATACCTGGAAGACATGCAAATGGGACAATAGTTCAAGCCCGCATACTCAAGCCTAAATAAGGCACATCCATTCTCACAGGCATCTATCTTCTCATAAGGCATCTTAAGCGCACGTAGGATTTTGTCCGACTGGTACAGGTTTGCAGGCAATACATGGCCTTTGGGTAGAAAGCGTCCAAATATTGTCATCATCGCATCGTAGCATTCTCTGCCCAGGTTGAACTGAGCCTTCAGAGCCATTACTTGCGCGATGGCATCCAGCTGACAAAGCTCAGTGTGCTCGTGGAGAGGATGTTTTGAAGACTCCAACATTTCATAGAAGGCCTTTGCAGATTCCTCCATCTCATCGTCCGAATCCTGAGCATCATCAAAGTCTTGCACCATGTCTTCGATCCCGGTACCATGCTCGTCGGTGCGATGACGAACCACCTCAGCTTTGGCACGTTGGGCAGACTCACCATGAAATGTCCACACCATATAATCAGGCGTAAAACCCCACTTCTGCAGGTGTTTACCCATTTCATCCCGTGTCCACTTTTTATGGTTGTCGCACTAGACACAGGGGCACCAGGTTATTTCCTCGCCATTTGCAAATGCGGCTCTCAGAAACCCCTTGGTTTTTGTTAACCATTCAATGGTCATGTCTTTCTAACTAGGGTGACCGGTGTACATCCATGCACGATCACTCATCTTGCCTACCTACTAAACACACAAGAAATATATATATAATTCATCATATATATTCATCAGTTAATCAAGTTTGTCAGTTTTATTATGTCCATGCAACCTACACGCTAATAGGAAAAGATAGGTCCTAATCCCACCCGAGTATGTGTAGATTGGGTTCGTTTTCCCATGCTCTGCTCCGGATCCGACGCAAAATTTTGGCAGCACCTCCCCGCTATTCTCCTGATACACGTCTTGGCAATAAGCAGAGAGGATGTGTAGCCGAAGAACAACAGGGAGGCACTGACGAAATTCCGCATTGGATCCGGAGCAGAGCATACGGGAAAACGAACCCAATCTATACATACTCGGGCTGTCCATGGATAACGTTGGACAATTCGAAACGATGGCGGTTATAAATATGCAAAGACATGCATATTTATAGATGCCGCCCTTTCGAACGGGAGACGCATACTGGTCACGCATACCGATGATTAAAGACACCTATAGCTAGCAGGTTTCATCAGCACGAAGACCGGAACCGAGCAAATTAAGGGGGGGGAGATGTCATTTGTGCTCACCCACGAACGCAGGGGAGCTCGTCAAACGCCCGGGGAGGTCGTCGAACAGCAGACCCTCACAGCGACGAAACAACTGCACATTGAAATCCACCCGATCAACACAAATATGATGTTTTTCATAAAAAAATCGGAATATATATATGACCTAACTCATAATTTACAAAACTATGACCCCGTCGGCCTCTAGAAGTCTGAAGAGGTGTCGGGGGTCGGGGGTCAGTGCTGTCGGGAGTCAGTGGCGTCGGGGGTCGGGGGTCAGTGGCGTCGCTCGAGGGTCGGCGGTCAGTGGCGTCGGGGGTCGGGGGTCAGTGGCATCGGTGGTCAGTGGCGTCGGGGGTCAATGGCGTCGGGGGTCGGGAGTCAGTGGCGTCGGGGGTCAGTGGCTTCGGAAGTCGGTGGCGTTGGGGGTTATTGGTATCGGGGGTCGGGGGTCAGTGGCGTCGAGGGTCGGGGGTCAGTGGCGTCGGGGGTCGGGGGTCAGTGGCATCGCGGGTCGGGGGTCAGTGGCTTCTTCTTCCTCTTCTTCTCTTTTTCCTTTTCTTTTTCTTCTTCTTCTTCTTCTTCTTCTTCTTCTTCTTCTTCTTCTCCTCCTCCTCCTCCTCTCTTCTTCTTCTTCTTCTTCTTCTTCTTCTTCTTCTTCTTTTCTTCTTCTTCTTTTTCCTTTTTCATTTTTTCCTTCTTTTTTTTTCTTCTAACCTAACTAACTAACCTAAACTAACCTAACTAACTGACCTAACTAACTAACCTAACTAACCTAATTAACTAATTAACTAACTAACTAATTAACATAAATAAAAAACAGAAAAAAACAAAAAAAATCACCTTGGGGGCGACAGGGAGGGGGCGGGGAGGTGGCGGCGCCGCTTGGAGGGGGCGGTGGGGAGGGGGTGGCGGGGAGGGGGCGGCGGCGAGGAGGCGGCGGCCGGAGGGGGCGGGATGGGGCGTCGGCGGGGCTCTGCTGTGGGGCGGCGGCGGGGTCGGGGCGGGAGGGGGAGGCGGTGCGGGGAGGGGGTGGCGGCGAGGAGGCGGCGGCCGGAGGGGGCGGGAGGGGGCGTCGTGTTGGAAATATGCCCTAGAGGCAATAATAATTTATTTATTATCATATTTCCTTGTTCATGATAATCGTTTATTATCCATGCTATAATTGTATTGATTGGAAACTCAATTACATGTGTGGGTACATAGACAAACAATGTGTCCCTAGTAAGCCTCTAGTTAAACTGGCTCGTTGATTAAAGATGGTGAAGGTTTCCTAGCCATAGACATGAGATGTCATTTGATAACGGGATCACATCATTAGAAGAATGATGTGATGGACAAGACCCAAACTATGAACATAGCATATGATCGTGTCAGTTTATTGCTATTGTTTTCTGCATGTCAAGTATCTGTTCCTATGACCATGAGATCATGCAACTCACTGACGCCGGAGGAATACCTTGTGTGTATCAAACATCCCAACGTAACTGGGTGACTATAAAGATGCTCTACAGGTATCTCCGAAGGTGTCTGTGGAGCTGGCATGGATCGAGACTGGGATTTGTTACTCCGTATGATGAAGAGGTATCTCAGGGCCCACTCGGTAATACAACATCACAACAAGCCTTGCAAGCAATGTGAGTAAAGTGTTAGCCACGGGATTTTGTATTACGAAACGAGTAAAGAGACTTGCCGGTAACGAGATTGAACTAGGTATAGAGATACCGACGATCGAATCTCGGGCAAGTAACATACCGAAGAACAAAGGGAACAACATACGGGATTAACTGAATCCTTGACATAGAGGTTCAACCGATAAAAATCTTCGTAGAATATGTAGGAACCAATATGGGCATCCAGGTCCCGCTATTGGTTATTGACCGTAGGGGTGTCTCGGTCATGTCTACATAGTTCTCGAACCCGCAGGGTCAGCGCATTGAAGGTTTAGTGACGTTTCGGTATAGTTGAGTTATGTATGGTGGTGACCGAAGGTTGTTCGGAGTCCCGGATTAGATCCTGGACGTCATGAAGATGTGGATTCAAACCAGCCCCTAGTGGGCTGGCCGAACCCCCCACTAAGGCCCATGCGGCTAGGGGTGGGAAAACCCCAAAGGTGGAAAGGTGGAAAGGGTTTCCAAGTGGAGAGGAGGAATCCTACTCCTAGTAGGATTGGAGTAGGACTCCTCCACATCCTATTTCGACCGAACCCTTGAGGGTTTGAGGCTGCCTCCTCTCCTCCCTCCCTCCTATATATACTAGAGGATTTAGAGGGGAGAGCTAACCCTAATTGCCACGTGCTCCCTCTACTTCCTCTAGATCGTTTTCTCCTCTAGTCTAATTTTGGCGGTGCTTAGGCGAAGCCCTGCCGGAATAGTTCCACCACCATCGCCGCCGCGCCGTTGTGCTGCCGGAGAACTCATCTACCTCTCCGCTCCCTCTTGCTGGATCAAGAAGGCGGAGATCGTCATTGAGCTGTATGTGTGCTGAACGCGGAGGTGCCGTCCATTCGGCGCTAGATCGGAAGGACCGTGATCAGGATCACGAGACGGATCGTGATTGAATCGCGAGACGGATCGTGATGGGATCGCGGGACGGCTTGCGATTTGGATCGCGAAGACGTTCGACTACATCAACCGCGTTTCTTAACGCTTCCCGCTTAGCGATCTACAAGGGTATGTAGATCCACTCTCCCTCTCGTAGATGCTCATCACCATGGATAGATCTTGCGTGTGCGTAGGATAAAATTTCTTTCCCATGCAATGTTCCCCAACATGTCGGCGGGGCTCTGCTGCGGGGCGGCGGCGGTGGGGTAGGGGCGGGAGGGGGCGGCGGTGGCCGGGGCGGGAGGGGGCGGCGGCGGTCGGGGCGGGAGGGGGCGACGGGGGGAGAGGGAGAGGGAGTCGAGGGAGGAAGAGAGGGAGGAGTGGGGGCGGGGCACGACCGTTAGTAGGCCGTGTCCTTTGCCGTCTGCTAGCAGACGGCAAACACGCCAGCAAACGGCAAAGAAATAAGGTGGCTAACCTACCCAAGGTCTAGAGCCCAGTGGGCCCAGCTGGGTCCTTTGCCGTCTGCCAGTTGACGGCAGACGTTCTTTGCTGTCCGCTGGCAGACGGCAAAGAGAGAGCTGATGGCAAACATACTTTGCCATCTGTTTTTTGTTAGCTGATGGCAAAGACCTTCTTTGCCGTCTGCTGGCAGACGGCAAAGAACAGGCAGACGACAAATAGCCTGATTCCAGTAGTGATACGACCGCGAGCAGTCGTATAAAACGCCGTCTTTTGCCCTGTTTCGTCTGGAACTTCCTTTTGTTCAAAAATTCCCACGTGGTTAGCTCCAACACTTGTACTAGGCATATATTAAAAACATCCAACAGTGCAATTGTCCCACGTATAACATTTTGAGCAGACAAAAAAATTCACCTATGAAGACTTAAACCAAACTAACTTTTATAGTAATTCAAGCAAAGTGCCAATGCAAAAATATTAATGCAAACTAAACTATGAACACCCAAGCTAATAAAGACTCCTACTTACGTCTGGGCTGACTCCAGATAGCACTTTCTTTAGAGCCATATAATTAGGCTTCGATGCTCCATAAATCCACTTGGACCTCAAGCGATATCGGATATCGAACCGATGTGTAATTGGACTTGCCTCCGACAACTGTTTTGGAGCATCTCATGGCAAAGTGTGGTCGCAGTCGTACCCTCTTGCGTTTAATCGGCATCGTGTATGTGAAGAGGTCCTTGCTCTCAAGCGGGAACCGATGCACCCAATTGGGTATACATGTCTCCCCGTTCTTCTACAAGGCCATGGTTAGAGACTTATGATCAAATTTAACGATAGTAACTTGGCTATCGTTGCAAGGAAACACTTCATCAAATTCTTCTTGTGGAGCGGATAGTTCAACACTCCCTACAGGTTCCCCCTGCATACGAAATTTTTCCAAAGAAGCATAGTTGGACATTAGCATCGATAAATCAAGAGTATATTCTTCCTCTAGTTCGGCATTAGAGCTAAAATGATAATTATCATCCTCAACTTGAGGGTGAAATTTCTACATACGAAGTTCGTTAGGATCAAATTCATTCAAATTAGAGTTATCACTATAGTCTTGTTCATGCATATTGGAGGGTTTCTTTTATCATGAACTCCTCTTCTTCATGATTTCTTTTTCTTGTTCTTCTTCTTCTTCTTCTTCTTCAAAATGCTCCTCTTGACAATACTCCTATATGGAGTATATTTTATCGCACATCCATTCAATTATGGCATCATTGTTGTGGGCGCGAGCAACGTCTTGGATCTCAGCAAATAATATACATGCACTTTTGCTTACTACATACCATAGGGATTCCTCAGTGACATCTATCATATTATTGTTATAGTTTGCAAGCACTTGATCATAAGCACCCAAGCACTGAAAGTAAATGTGCTCGCAAGTAATATGATTAATTAAACTCATTATCATGAACATAGTCAAAATGTCTTTGCAAATTATGTTGTAGATTACTAGCTCGCACTGTAGCTCCCTTGAATTTTTATATGTTCCTAGAGAAATAGAGTTGAAAGATGATGGTAGCAATAATGCGGACTGGGTCCGTGATCTGAGGATGGCCCTCATTGCTGCACAGAAGGCTTATGTCCTTAATGCACCGCTCGGTGCGCTACCCCCTCAAGCGTCGTTTGTAGATGTTGTGAACACCTGACAGGCATGTTTTGATGACTACTTGATAGTTCAGTGCGTCATGCGTTAGGGCTTAGAATTGAGGCTCCAAAACGTTTTGAACGTCACAGAACATATGAGATGTTCTAAGAGCTGAAATTGGGTTCTCAGGCTCGTGCCCATGTTGAGAGGTATGAGACCTCCAACAAGATTCTTTGCCTGCAAGATGAAGGAGAATTGCTCAATCGCTGAGCATGAACTCAGATTGTCTGAGTGCTACAATCACTTGAATCGAGTGGGAGTTAATCTTCCAGATAAGATAGTGGTTGATATAGTTCTCCAAGTCACTGCCACAAAGCTACTAGAACTTCGTGATGAACTATGAAATGCCAGGGATGGAAATAATGATCCCCGAGCTGTTCGCGATGTTTGACACCGCAAAGGTAGAAATCAAGAAGGAGCATCAAGTGTTGATGGTTAGTAAAACCACTAGTTTCGAGAAGGGCAAGGGCAAGGAGGGAAACTTCATGGATGGCAAACCAGTTGCTGCTCCAGTGAACAAACCCAATGTTGAACCCAAACCTGTGACTAAGTGCTTCTGTTATGAGGAGAACTGTCACTGAAGCGGAACTGCCCTAGATACTTGGTAGATAAGAAGGCTGGCAACGTCAACAGAAGTATATTTGATATACGCGTTATTGATGTGTACCTTACTGGTACTCCTAGTAGCACCTGGGTATTGGATACCGGTTCGGTTGCTAAATGTTAGTAACACGAAATATAAGCTACGGAATAAACGGAGACTAGCTAAGGGTGAGGTGACGATGAGTGTTGGAACTGTTTCCAAGGTTGATGAGATCACCATCGCACACTCTCTCTACCTTCGGGATTAGTGATGCACCTAAATAAATGTTATTTGGTGTTTGCATTGAAGCATGAACGTGATTAGATCATGTTTATTGCAATACGGTTATTCATTTCAGTCAGAGAATAATGATTATTCTGTTTACATGAATAATACCTTCAATGGTCATGCATCCAATGTGGATGGTTTATTGAATCTCGATCGTAGTAATACACATGTTCATAATATTGATGCCAAAAGATGCAAAGTTAATAATGATAGTACCACTTACTTGTGGCACTGCCGCCAAGGTCATATTGGTGTAAAGCACATGACGAAACTCCATGCTGATGCATCTTTTGACTCACTCGATTTCGAATCGGTTGAGACATGCAGACCATGCCTCTTGGGCAAGATGACTAGGGACCCCGTTTTCCGATTTGATGGAGCGGGCTAGTGACTTATTGGAAATGATACATGTTGATGTAGCAATCCAATGAGTGTTGAAGCGTGCGGTGGATATCACTATTTTCTTACCTTCACTGATGATTTGAGTAGATATGGGGATATTTACTTAATGAAACACAAGTCTGAAACGTTTGAAAAGTTCAAACAAATTCAGAGTGAAGTTTGAGATCATCGTGACAATCAGATGAAATGTCTACGATATGATCGTGGAGGTAAATATCTGAGTTACGAGTTTGGTAAACAACTTAAGACAATGTGGAAGTTGTTTCACAACTCACGCCACCTGGAACACCATAGTGTGATGGTGTGTCCGAACATCATAGTCGTGCTCTATTGGATATGGTGCGAACTATGATGTGTCTTATCGATTTGCCACTATCGTTTTGGGGTTATGCATTAGAGACAACTACATTCACTTTAAATTAGGGCACCATCTAAGTCCGTTGAGATGACTCCGTATGAATTTTGGTTTGACAGAAACCTAAGCTGTCATTTCTTAGTGTTTGGGGCTGCGACACTTATGTGAAAAAGGTTTCCAATCTGATGAGCTCGAACACAAAGCGGACAAATGCATCTTCATAGAATACCCTAACGTAACAATTGGGTATACCTTCTATCTCAGATCCAAGGGCAAAGTTTTTGTTGCTAAAACGGGTCCTTTCTCGAGAAAGAGTTTCTCTCGAAAGAATTGAGTGGGAGGAAGATAGAACTTGATGAGGTTGTTGAACCTTTGTTTCAACCAGAGAGTAGCGCAGCGCAGAAAGTTGTTTCTGTGGAGCCTACGTTAGTTGAAGAGGAAGTTAATGATGATGATCATGAAGCTTCGGATCAAGTTACTATCGAACCTCGAAGGTCGACAAGGACGCGTACTGCTCCTGAGCGGTACGGCAACCCTGTCTTAGAGGTCATGTTGTTGGACAACGATGAACCTACGAGCTATGGAGAAGCGATGATGGGCCCAGATTCCGAGAAATGGTTAGAGGCCATGAAATCCGAGATGGGATCCATGTAAGAAAACAAAGTATGGGATTTGGAAGTATTACCTGAAGGGCGAAAGGCCATTCTGAACAAATGGATCTTTAAAAGGAAGACGGACGCGGACGGTAATGTCACCGTCTATAAAGCTCGACTTGTGGCAAAGGGTTTTTCACAAGTTCAAGGAGTTGACTACGATGAGACTTTCTCACAGGTAGCGATGCGAAAGTCAGTTGGAATTATGTTAGCAGTTACTGCAGTTTTCGATTATGAAATCTGGCAGATGGATGTCAAAATAGAGTTTCCTTAACGGTTTCCGTGAGGAAAGGTTGTATGTGATACAACCAAAAGGTTTTGTCAATCCTAAGGATGCTAAAATGTATGCAAGCTCCAGCGATCCTTCTATGGACTAGAGCAAGCATCTCGGAGTTGGAATATATGCTTTGATGAGGTGATCAAAGTTTTCGGGTCTATACAAGTTTATGAGAAACTTGTATTTACAATAAAGTGAGTGGGAGCACTATAGAATTTCTGATAAGTATATGTGGATGACATATTGTTGATTGGAAATGATGTAGAATTTCTCGAAAGCATAAAGGGTTGTTTGAAAAGGAGTTTTTCAAAGGAAGACCTGGATAAAGCTACTTAAATATTGGACATCTTGATCTATAGAGATAGATCAAGACGTCTGATAAAACTTTCAATGAGTATATACCTTGACAAGATTTTGAAAGAGTTCAAAATGGATCAGTCAAAGAAAGAGTTCTTGCCTGATTTGTAAGGTGTGGAGTTGAGTAAGACTCAAAGCACGACCACGATAGAAGAAAGAGAAAGGATGAAGGTCGTCCCCTATGCCTTATCCATAGGCTCTGTATAGTATGCCATGCTGTGTACCGCACCTGTATGTGCCTTGCCATGAGTCTGTCAAGGAGTACAAGAGTGATCCGGGAATGGATCACTGGACAGCGGTCAATATTATCCTTAGTAACTGGAGGACTAAGGAAATGTTTCTCGATTATGGAGGTGATAAAAAGTTCGTCGTAAAGGGTTACGTCGATGCAAGCTTTGATACCTATCTGGACGACTCTGAGTAGCAGTACGGATACGTATAGTGGAGCAGCCATTTGGAATAGTTCCAAGTGGAGTGTGGTAGCATCTGCAGTACGACATATAGATTTGCAAAGAACACACGGATCTGAATGTTGCAGACCGTTGACTAAAGACCTCTCTCACATGCAAAGCATGATCGAACCCCAGAACTCATTGGGTGTTAGATTCATAACAATGTAAATCACATGGTGATGTGAACTAGATTATTGACTCTAGTGCAAGTGGGAGACTGTTGGAAATATGCCCTAGAGGCAATAATAATTTAGTTATGATCATATTTCCTTGTTCATGATAATCGTTTATTATCCATTCTATAATTGTATTGATTGGAAACTCAATCACATGTGTGGGTACATAGACAAACAATGTGGCCCTAGTAAGCCTCTAGTTAAACTGGCTCGTTGATCAAAGATGGTGAAGATTTCCTAGCCATAGACATGAGATGTCATTTGATAACGGGATCACATCATTAGGAGAATGATGTGATGGACAAGACCCAAACTATGAACATAGTATATGATCGTGTCAGTTTATTGCTATTGTTTTCTGCATGTCAAGTATCTGTTCCTATGACCATGAGATCACGCAACTCACTGACGCCGGAGGAATACCTTGTGTGTATCAACCGTCACAACGTAACCGGGTGACTATAAAGATGATCTACAGGTATCTCCGAAGGTGTCTGTTGAGCTGGCATGGATCGAGACTGGGATTTGTTACTCCGTATGACGGAGAGGTATCTCAGGGCCCACTCGGTAATACAACATCACAACAAGCCTTGCAAGCAATGTGACTAGAGTGTTAGCCATGGGATTTTTTTATTATGGAACGAGTAAAGAGACTTGCCGGTAACGAGATTGAACTAGGTATAGAGATACCGATGATCGAATCTCGGGCAAGTAACATACCGAAGAACAAAGGGAACAACATACGGGATTAACTGAATCTTTGACATAGAGGTTCAACCGATAAAGATCTTCGTAGAATATGTAGGAACCAATATGGGCATCCAGGTCCCGCTATTGGCTATTAACCGTAGAGGTGTCTCGGTCATGTCTACATAGTTCTCGAACCCGCAGGGTCAGCACACTTAAGGTTCAGTGACGTTTCGGTATAGTTGAGTTATGTATGGTGGTGACCGAAGATTGTTCGGAGTCCCAGATGAGATCATAGACGTCACGAGGAGCTCCAGAATGGTCAGGAGGTGAAGATTGATATATAGGAAGTCCTGTTTTGGTCACCAGAAAAGTTTCGGGTACTTCGGTAGTGTACCGGGAATGCCGGGAGGGTACTGTGGGACCATCGGGAGGGGTGTCTCGACCCAAAGGACCTCATGGGCTGTGGGAGGAGTCAAACCAGCCCCTAGTGGGCTGGCCGAACCCCCCACTAAGGCCCATGCGGCTAGGGGTGGGAAAACCCCAAAGGTGGAGAGGTGGAAAGGGTTTCCAAGTGGAGAGGAGGAATCCTACTCCTAGTAGGATTGGAGTAGGACTCCTCCACCTCCTATTTCGGCCGAACCCTTGAGGGTTTGAGGCTGCCTCCTCTCCTCCCTCCCTCCTATATATACTAGAGGATTTAGAGGGGAGAGCTAACCCTAATTGCCACGTGCTCCCTCTACTTCCTCTAGATCGTTTTCTCCTCTAGTCTAATTTCGGCGGTGCTTAGGCGAAGCCCTGCTGGAATAGTTCCACCACCATCGCCGCCGCGCCGTCACGCTGCCGGAGAATTCATCTACCTCTCCGCTCCCTCTTGCTGGATCAAGAAGGCGGAGATCGTCATCGAGCTGTACATCTGCTGAACGCGGAGGTGCCGTCCGTTCGGCGCTAGATCGGAAGGACCGTGATCAGGATCGCGGGACGGATCATGATTGAATCGCGAGACGGATCGTGATGGGATCGCGGGACGGCTTGCGATTTGGATCGCGAAGACGTTCGACTACACCACCGCATTTCTTAACGCTTCCCGCTTAGCGATCTACAAGGGTATGTAGATCCACTCTCCCTCTCGTAGATGCTCATCACCATGGATAGATCTTGCGTGTGCGTAGGAAAATTTTTGTTTCCCATGCAACGTTCCCCAACATGTCGGCGGGGCTCTGCCGTGGGGCGGCGGTGGCGGTCCTGGGGCGGGAGGGGCGACGGGGGGAGAGGGAGAGGGAGTCGTGGGAGAGGGAGTCAAGGGAGGAAGAGAGAGAGGAGTGGGGGCGGGGCACGGCCGTTAATAGGCCGTGTCCTTTGCCGTCTGCTAGTAGACGGCAAACACTCCAGCAGACGGCATAGAAATAAGGTGGCTAACCTACCCCAGGTCTAGAGCCCAGTGGGCCCAGCTGGGTCCTTTGCCGTCTGCCAGCTGACGGCAGACGTTCTTTGCCGTCCGCTGGCAGACGGCAAAGAGAGAGCTGATGGCAAACATACTTTGCCGTCTGCTTTTTGTTAGCTGATGGCAAAGACCTTCTTTGTCGTCTGCTGGCAGACGGCAAAGAACAGGCAGACGGCAAATAGCCTGATTCCAGTAGTGATACGACCGCGAGCAGTCGTATAAAACGCCGTCTTTTGCCCTGTTTCGTCTGGAACTTCCTTTTGTTCAATAATTCCCACGTGGTTAGCTCCAACACTTGTACTAGGCATATATTAAAAAGATCCAACAGTGCAATTGTCCCACGTATAACATTTTGAGCAGACAAAAAAATTCACCTATGAAGACTTAAACCAAACTAACTTTAATAGTAATTCAAGCAAAGTGCCAATGCAAAAATATTAATGCAAACTAAACTATGAACACCCAAGCTAATAAAGACTCCTACTTACTTCTGGGCTGACTCTAGATAGCACTTTCTTTAGAGCCATATAGTTAGGCTTCGATGCTCCATAAATCCACTCGGACCTCAAGGGATATCGACCCGATGTGTAGTTGGACTTGCCTCCGACAACTGTTTTGGAGCATCACATGGCAAAGTGTGGTCGCAGTCGTACCCTCTTGCGTTTGATCGGCATCGTGTATGTGAAGAGGTCCTTGCTCTCAAGCGGGAACCGATGCACCCAATTGGGTATACATGTCTCCCCGTTCTTCTACAAGGCAATGGTTAGAGACTTATGATCAAATTTAACGATAGTAACTTGGCTATCGTTGCAAGGAAACACTTCATCAAATTCTTCTTGTGGAGCGGATTGTTCAACACTCCCTACAGGTTCCCCCTCCATAAGAGAATTGTCCAAAGAAGCATAGTTGGATACTAGCATCGATAAATCAAGAGTATATTCTTCCTCTAGTTCGGCATTGGAGCTAAAATGATAATTATCATCCTCAACTTGAGGGTGAAATTTCTACATACGAAGTTCGTTAGGATCAAATTCATTCAAATTAGAGTTATCACTATAGTCTTGTTCATGCATATTGGAGGGTTTCTTTTATCATGAACTCCTCTTCTTCATGATTTCTTTTTCTTGTTGTTGTTCTTCTTCTTCTTCAAAATGCTCCTCTTGACAATAAACGTATATGGAGTATATTTTATCGCACATCCATTCAATTATGGCATCATTGTTGTGGGCGCGAGCAACGTCTTGGATCTCAGCAAATAATATACATGCACTTTTGCTTACTACATACCATAGGGATTCCTCAGTGACATCTATCATATTATTGTTATACTTTGCAAGCACTTGATCATAAGCACTCAAGCACTGAAAGTAAATGTGCTTGCAAGTAATATGATTAATTAAACTCATTATCATGAACATAGTCAAAATGTCTTTGCAAATTATGTTGTAGATTACTAGCTCGCGCTGTAGCTCCCTTGAATTTTTATATGTTCCTAGAGAAATAGAATTGAAAGATGATGGTAGCAATAATGCGGACTGGGTCCGTGATATGAGGATTGCCCTCATTGCTGCATAGAAGGCTTATGTCCTTAATGCACCGCTCGGTGCGCCACCCCCTCAAGCGTCGTTTGTAGATGTTGTGAACACCTGACAGGCACGTTTTGATGACTAATTGATAGTTCAGTGCGTCATTCGTTACGGCTTAGAATTGAGGCTCCAAAACGTTTTGAACGTCACGAAACATATGAGATGTTCTAAGAGCTGAAATTGGGATCTCAGGCTCATGCCCGTGTTGAGAGGTATGAGACCTCCAACAAGATTCTTTGCCTGCAAGATGAAGGAGAATTGCTCAATCGGTGAGCATGAACTCAGATTGTCTGAGTGCTACAATCACTTGAATCGAGTGGGAGTTAATCTTCCAGATAAGATAGTGGTTGATATAGTTCTCCAAGTCACTGCCACAAAGCTACTAGAACTTCGTGATGAACTATGAAATACCAGGGATGGAAATAATGATCCCCGAGCTATTCGCGATGCTTGACACCGCAAAGGTAGAAATCAAGAAGGAGCATCAAGTGTTGATGGTTAGTAAAGCCACTAGTTTCGAGAAAGGAAAGGGCAAGGAGGGAAACTTCATGGATGGCAAACCAGTTGCTGCTCCAGTGAAGAAACCCAAAGTTGAACCCAAACCTGAGACTGAGTGCTTCTATTATGAGGAGAACAGTCACTGAAGCGGAACAACCCTAGATACTTCGTAGATAAGAAGGCTGGCAACGTCAACAAAAGTATATTTGATATACGCGTTATTGATGTGTACCTTACTAGTACTCCTAGTAGCACCTGGGTATTGGATACCGGTTCGGTTGCTAAATGTTAGTAACACGAAATATAAGCTACGGAATAAACGGAGACTAGCTAAGGGTGAGGTGACGATGAGTGTTGGAACTGTTTCCAAGGTTGATGAGATCACCATCGCACACTCTCTCTACCTTTGGGATTAGTGATGCACCTAAATAAATGTTATTTGGTGTTTGCGTTGAAGCATGAACATGATTAGATCATGTTTATTGCAATACGGTTATTCATTTCAGTCAGAGAATAATGATTATTCTGTTTACATGAATATTACCTTCAATGGTCATGCATCCAATGTGGATGGTTTATTGAATCTCGATCGTAGTAATACACATGTTCATAATATTGATGCCAAAAGATGCAAACTTAATAATGATAGTACCACTTACTTGTGGCACTGCCGCCAAGGTCATATTGGTGTAAAGCGCATGAAGAAACTCCATGCTGCTGGATCTTTTGACTCACACGATTTCGAATCGGTTGAGACACGCGGACCATGCCTCTTGGGCAAGATGACTAGGGACCCCGTTTTCTGATTTGATGGAGCGGGCTAGTGACTTATTGGAAATGATCCATGTTGATGTAGCAATCCAATGAGTGTTGAAGCGTGCGGTGGATATCACTATTTTCTTACCTTCACTGATGATTTGAGTAGATATGGGGATATTTACTTAATGAAACACAAGTCTGAAACGTTTGAAAAGTTCAAACAAATTCAGAGTGAAGTTTGCGATCATCGTGAGAAGAAGATGAAATGTCTACTATATGTTCGTGGAGGTAAATATCTGAGTTACGAGTTTGGTAAACAACTTAAGACTATGTGGAAGTTGTTTCATAACTCACGCCACCTGGAACACCATAGTGTGATGGTGTGTCCGAACATCGTGGTCGTGCTCTATTGGATATGGTGCGAACTATGATGTCTCTTATCGATTTGCCACTATCGTTTTTAGGTTATGCATTAGAGACAACTACATTCAATTTAAATTAGGGCACCATCTAAGTCCGTTGAGATGACTCCGTATGAATTTTGGTTTGACAGAAACCTAAGCTGTCATTTCTTAATGTTTGGGGCTGCGACACTTGTGTGAAAAAGGTTTTCAATCTGATGAGCTCGAACACAAAGCGGACAAATGAATCTTCATAGAATACCCTAACGTAACAATTGGATATACCTTCTATCTCAGATCCAAGGGCAAAGTTTTTGTTGCTAAAACGGGTCCTTTCTCAAGAAAGAGTTTCTCTCGAAAGAATTGAGTGGGAGGAAGCTAGAACTTGATGAGGTTGTTGAACCTTTGTTTCAACCAGAGAGTAGCGCAGCGCAGAAAGTTGTTTCTATGGAGCCGACGTTAGTTGAAGAGGAAATTAATGATGATGATCATCAAGCTTCGGATCAAGTTACTATCGAACCTCGTAGGTCGACAAGGACGCGTACTACTCCTGAGCGGTACGGTAACCCTGTCTTAGAGGTCATGTTGTTGGACAACGATGAACCTACGAGCTATGGAGAAGCGATGATGGGCCCAGATTCCGAGAAATGGTTAGAGGCCATGAAATCCGAGATGGGATCCATGTAAGAAAACAAAGTATGGGCTTTGGAAGTATTACCTGAAGGGCGAAAGGCCATTCTGAACAAATGGATCTTTAAAAGGAAGACGGACGCGAGTGGTAATGTCACCGTCTATAAAGCTCGACTTGTGGCAAAGGGTTTTTCACAAGTTCAAGGAGTTGACTACGATGAGACTTTCTCACAGGTAGCGATGCTAAAGTCTGTTGGAATTATGTTAGCAGTTACTGCAGTTTTCGATTATGAAATCTGGCAGATGGATGTCAAAACAGAGTTTCCTTAACGGTTTCCGTGAGGAAAGGTTGTATGTGATACAACCAGAAGGTTTTGTCAATCCTAAGGATGCTAAAATGTATGCAAGCTCCAGCGATCCTTCTATGGACTGGAGCAAGCATCTCGGAGTTGGAATATACGCTTTGATGAGGTGATCAAAGTTTTTGGGTCTATACAAGTTTATGAGAAACTTGTATTTACAATAAAGTGAGTGGGAGCACTATAGAATTTCTGATAAGTATATGTGGATGACATATTGTTGATCGGAAATGATGTAGAATTTCTGGAAAGCATAAAGGGTTGTTTGAAAAGGAGTTTTTCAAAGGAAGATCTGGATAAAGCTACCTAGATATTGGGCATCTTGATCTATAGAGATAGATCAAGACGTCTGATAAAACTTTCAATGAGTATATACCTTGACAAGATTTTGAAAGAGTTCAAAATGGATCAGTCAAAGAAAGAGTTCTTGCCTGATTTGTAAGGTGTGGAGTTGAGTGAGACTCAAAGCTCAACCACGGCAGAAGAAAGAGAAAGGATGAAGGTCGTCCCCTATGCCTTATCCATAGGCTCTCTATAGTATGCCATGTTGTGTACCGCACCTGTATGTGCCTTGCCATGAGTCTGTCAAGGAGTACAAGAGTGTTCCAGGAGTGGATCACTGGACAGCAGTCAAGATTATCCTTAGTAACTGGAGGACTAAGGAAATGTTTCTCGATTATGGAGGTGATAAAGAGTTCGTCGTAAAGGGTTACGTCGATGCAAGCTTTGACACCTATCCGGACGACTCTGAGTAGCAGTACGGATACGTATAGTGGAGCAGCCATTTGGAATAGTTCCAAGTGGAGTGTGGTAGCATCTGCAGTATGACATATAGATTTGCAAAGAACACACGGATCTGAATGTTGCAGACCGTTGACTAAAGACCTCTCTCACATGCAAAGCATGATCGAACCCCAGAACTCATTGGGTGTTAGATTCATAACAATGTAAATCACATGGTGATGTGAACTAGATTATTGACTCTAGTGCAAGTGGGAGACTGTTGGAAATATGCCCTAGAGGCAATAATAATTTAGTTATTATCATATTTCCTTGTTCATGATAATCATTTATTATCCATTCTATAATTGTATTGATTGGAAACTCAATCACATGTGTGGGTACATAGACAAACAATGTGTCCCTAGTAAGCCTCTAGTTAAACTGGCTCGTTGATCAAAGATGGTGATGGTTTCCTAGCCATAGACATGAGATGTCATTTGATAACGGGATCACATCATTAGGACAATGATGTGATGGACAAGAACCAAACTATGAACGTAGTATATGATCGTGTCAGTTTATTGCTATTGTTTTCTGCATGTCAAGTATCTGTTCCTATGACCATGAGATCATGCAACTCACTGACGCCGGAGGAATACCTTTTGTGTATCAAACGTCACAACGTAACCAGGTGACTATAAAGATGATCTACAGGTATCTCCGAAGGTGTCTGCTGAGCTGGCATGGATCGAGACTGGGATTTGTTACTCCGTATGACGGAGAGGTATCTCAGGGCCCACTCGGTAATACAACATCATAACAAGCCTTGCAAGCAATGTGACTAGAGTGTTAGCCACGGGATTTTTTTATTATGGAATGAGTAAAGAGACTTGCCGGTAACGAGATTGAACTAGGTATAGAGATACCGACGATCGAATCTCGGGCAAGTAACATACCGAAGAACAAAGGGAACAACATACGGGATTAACTGAATCTTTGACATAGAGGTTCAACCGATAAAGATCTGTGTAGAATATGTAAGAACCAATATGGGCATCCAGGTCCCGCTATTGGTTACTAACCGTAGAGGTGTCTCGGTCATGTCTACATAGTTCTCGAACCCGCAGGGTCAGCAGACTTAGGGTTCAGTGACGTTTCGGTATAGTTGAGTTATGTATGGTGGTGACCGAAGGTTGTTCGGAGTCCCAGATGAGATCATAGACGTCACGAGGAGCTCTAGAATGGTCCGGAGGTAAAGATTGATATATAGGAAGTCCTGTTTTGGTCACCAGAAAAGTTTCGGGTACTTCGGTAGTGTACCGGGAATGCCGGGAGGGTACCGGGGGACCATCGGGAGGGGTGTCTCGACCCAAAGGACCTCATGGGCTGTGGGAGGAGTCAAACCAGCCCCTAGTGGGCTGGCCGAACCCCCCCACTAAGGCACATGCGGCTAGGGGTGGGAAAACCCCAAAGGTGGAAAGGTGGAAAGGGTTTCCAAGTGGAGAGGAGGAATCCTACTCCTAGTAGGATTGGAGTAGGACTCCTCCACCTCCTATTTCGGCCGAACCCTTGAGGGTTTGAGGCTGCCTCCTCTCCTCCTTCCCTCCTATATATACTAGAGGATTTAGAGGGGAGAGCTAACACTAATTGCCACGTGCTCCCTCTACTTCCTCTAGATCGTTTTCTCCTCTAGTCTAATTTCGGCGGTGCTTAGGCGAAGCCCTGCCGGAATAGTTCCACCACCATCGCCACCGCGCCGTCGCGCTGCCAGAGAACTCATCTACCTCTCCGTTCCCTCTTGCTGGATCAATAAGGCGGAGATCGTCATCGAGCTGTACGTGTGCTGAACGCGTAGGTGCCGTCCGTTCGGCGCTAGATTGGAAGGACCGTGATCAGGATCGCGGGACGGATCGTGATTGAATCGCGAGACAGATCGTGATGGGATCGCGGGACGGCTTGCAATTTGGATCGCGAAGACGTTCGACTACATCAACCGTGTTTCTTAACGCTTCCCGCTTAGCGATCTACAAGGGTATGTAGATCCACTCTCCCTCTCGTAGATGCTCATCAGCATGGATAGATCTTGCGTGTGCGTAGGAAATTTTTTGTTTCCCATGCAACGTTCCCCAACATGTCGGCGGGGCTCTGCTGCGGGGCGGCGGTGGCGGGCCCAGGGCAGGAGGGGGCGGCGGTGGTCGGGGCGGGAGGGGGCGACGCGGGGGAGAGGGAGAGGGAGTCGTGGGAGAGGGAGTCGAGGGAGGAAGAGAGAGAGAGGAGTGGGGGCGGGGCACGGCCGTTAGTAGGCCGTGTCCTTTGCCGTCAGCTAGCAGACAACAAACACTCCTGCAGACGGCAAAGAAATAAGGTGGCTAACCTACCCCAGGCCTAGAGCCCAGTGGGCCCAGCTGGGTCCTTTGCCGTCTGCCAGCTGACGGCAGACGTTCTTTGCCGTCCGCTGGCAGACGGCAAAGAGAGAGCTGATGGCAAACATACTTTGCCGTCTGCTTTTTGTTAGCTGATGGCAAAGACCTTCTTTGTCGTCTGCTGGCAGACGGCAAAGAACAGGCAGACGGCAAATAGCCTGATTCCAGTAGTGATACGACCGCGAGCAGTCGTATAAAACGCCGTCTTTTGCCCTGTTTCGTCTGGAACTTCCTTTTGTTCAAAAATTCCCACGTGGTTAGCTCCAACACTTGTACTTGGCATATATTAAAAAGATCCAACAGTGCAATTGTCCCACGTATAACATTTTGAGCAGACAAAAAAATTCACCTATGAAGACTTAAACCAAACTAACTTTAATAGTAATTCAAGCAAAGTGCCAATGCAAAAATATTAATGCAAACTAAACTATGAACACCCAAGCTAATAAAGACTCCTACTTACTTCTGGGCTGACTCTAGATAGCACTTTCTTTAGAGCCATATAGTTAGGCTTCGATGCTCCATAAATCCACTCGGACCTCAAGGGATATCGACCCGATGTGTAGTTGGACTTGCCTCCGACAACTGTTTTGGAGCATCTCATGGCAAAGTGTGGTCGCAGTCGTACCCTCTTGCGTTTGATCGGCATCGTGTATGTGAAGAGGTCCTTGCTCTCAAGCGGGAACCGATGCACCCAATTGGGTATACATGTCTCCCCGTTCTTCTACAAGGCCATGGTTAGAGACTTATGATCAAATTTAACGATAGTAACTTGGCTATCGTTGCAAGGAAACACTTCATCAAATTCTTCTTGTGGAGCGGATAGTTCAACACTCCCTACAGGTTCCCCCTGCATAAGAAAATTTTCCAAAGAAGCATAGTTGGACATTAGCATGGATAAATCAAGAGTATATTCTTCCTCCAGTTCGGAATTAGAGCTAAAATGATAATTATCATCCTCAACTTGAGGGTGAAATTTCTACATACGAAGTTCGTTAGGATCAAATTCATTCAAATTAGAGTTATCCCTATAGTCTTGTTCATGCATATTGGAGGGTTTCTTTTATCATGAACTCCTCTTCTTCATGATTTCTTTTTCTTGTTGTTCTTCTTCTTCTTCTTCAAAATGCTCCTCTTGACAATACTCGTATATGGAGTATATTTTGTCGCACATCCATTCAATTATGGCATCATTGTTGTGGGCACGAGCAACGTCCTGGATCTCAGCAAATAATATACATGCACTTTTGCTTACTACATACCATAGGGATTCCTCAGTGACATCTATCATATTATTGTTATAGTTTGCAAGCACTCTATCATAAGCACTCAAGCACTGAAAGTAAATTTGCTCGCAAGTAATATGATTAATTAAACTCATTATCATGAACATAGTCAAAATGTCTTTGCAAATTATGTTGTAGATTACTAGCTCGCGCTGTAGCTCCCTTGAATTTTTATATGTTCCTAGAGAAATAGAGTTGAAAGATGATGGTAGCAATAATGCGGACTGGGTCCGTGATATGAGGATTGCCCTCATTGCTGCACAGAAGGCTTATGTCCTTAATGCACCGCTCGGTGCGCCACCCCCTCAAGCGTCGTTTGTAGATGTTGTGAACACCTGACAGGCACGTTTTGATGACTACTTGATAGTTCAGTGCGTCATGCGTTACGGCTTAGAATTGAGGCTCCAAAATGTTTTGAACGTCACGAAACATATGAGATGTTCTAAGAGCTGAAATTGGGATCTCAGGCTCGTGCCCGTGTTGAGAGGTATGAGACCTCCAACAAGATTCTTTGCCTGCAAGATGAAGGAGAATTTCTCAATCGGTGAGCATGAACTCAGATTGTCTGAGTGCTACAATCACTTGAATCGAGTGGGAGTTAATCTTCCAGATAAGATAGTGGTTGATATAGTTCTCCAAGTCACTACCACAAAGCTACTAGAACTTCGTGATGAACTATGAAATGCCAGGGATGGAAATAATGATCCCCGAGCTATTCGCGATGTTTGACACCGCAAAGGTAGAAATCAAGAAGGAGCATCAAGTGTTGATGGTTAGTAAAACCACTAGTTTCGAGAAGGGCAAGGGCAAGGAGGGAAACTTTATGGATGGCAAACCAGTTGCTGCTCCAGTGAAGAAACCCAAAGTTGAACCCAAACCTGAGACTGAGTGCTTCTATTATGAGGAGAACAGTCACTGAAGCGGAACAACCCTAGATACTTCGTAGATAAGAAGGCTGGCAACGTCAACAAAAGTATATTTGATATACGCGTTATTGATGTGTACCTTACTAGTACTCCTAGTAGCACCTGGGTATTGGATACCGGTTCGGTTGCTAAATGTTAGTAACACGAAATATAAGCTACGGAATAAACGGAGACTAGCTAAGGGTGAGGTGAAGATGAGTGTTGGAACTGTTTCCAAGGTTGATGAGATCACCATCGCACACTCTCTCTACCTTCGGGATTAGTGATGCACCTAAATAAATGTTATTTGGTGTTTGCGTTGAAGCATGAACATGATTAGATCATGTTTATTGCAATACGGTTATTCATTTCAGTCAGAGAATAATGATTATTCTGTTTACATGAATATTACCTTCAATGGTCATGCATCCAATGTGGATGGTTTATTGAATCTCGATCGTAGTAATACACATGTTCATAATATTGATGCCAAAAGATGCAAACTTAATAATGATAGTACCACTTACTTGTGGCACTGCCGCCAAGGTCATATTGGTGTAAAGCGCATGAAGAAACTCCATGCTGCTGGATCTTTTGACTCACACGATTTCGAATCGGTTGAGACACGCGGACCATGCCTCTTGGGCAAGATGACTAGGGACCCCGTTTTCCGATTTGATGGAGCGGGCTAGTCACTTATTGGAAATGATACATGTTGATGTAGCAATCCAATGAGTGTTGAAGCGTGCAGTGGATATCACTATTTTCTTAATTACCTTCACTGATGATTTGAGTAGATATGGGGATATTTACTTAATGAAACACAAGTCTGAAACGTTTGAAAAGTTCAAACAAATTCAGAGTGAAGTTTGCGATCATCGTGACAAGAAGATGAAATGTCTAAGATATGTTCGTGGAGGTAAATATCTGAGTTACGAGTTTGGTAAACAACTTAAGACAATGTGGAAGTTGTTTCACAACTCATGTCACCCGGAACACCATAGTGTGATGGTGTGTCCGAACATCGTAGTCGTGCTCTATTGGATATGGTGCGAACTATGATGTCTCTTATCGATTTGCCACTATCATTTTGGGGTTATGCATTAGAGACAACTACATTCACTTTAAATTAGGGCACCATCTAAGTCCGTTGAGATGACTCCGTATGAATTTTGGTTTGACAGAAACCTAAGCTGTCATTTCTTAATGTTTGGGGCTGCGACACTTATGTGAAAAAGGATTTCAATCTGATGAGCTCGAACACATAGCGGACAAATGCATCTTCATAGAATACCCTAACGTAACAATTGGGTATACCTTCTATCTCAGATCCAAGGGCAAAGTGTTTGTTGCTAAAACGGGTCCTTTCTCGAGAAAGAGTTTCTCTCGAAAGAATTGAGTGGGAGGAAGATAGAACTTGATGAGGTTGTTGAACCTTTGTTTCAACCAGAGAGTAGCGCAGCGCAGAAAGTTGTTTCTGTGGAGCCTACGTTAGTTGAAGAGGAAGTTGATGATGATGATCATGAAGCTTCGGATCAAGTTACTATCGAACCTCGTAGGTCGACAAGGACGCGTACTGCTCCTGAACGGTACGGCAACCCTGTCTTAGAGGTCATGTTGTTGGACAGCGATGAACCTACGAGCTATGGAGAAGCGATGATGGGCCCAGGTTCCGAGAAATGGTTAGAGGCCATGAAATCCGAGATGGGATCCATGTAAGAAAACAAAGTATGGGCTTTGGAAGTATTACCTGAAGGGCGAAAGGCCATTCTGAACAAATGGATCTTTAAAAGGAAGACGGACGCGGACGGTAATGTCACCGCCTATAAAGCTCGACTTGTGGCAAAGGGTTTTTCACAAGTTCAAGGAGTTGACTACGATGAGACTTTCTCACAGGTAGCGATGCTAAAGTTTGTTTGAATTATGTTAGCGGTTACTGTAGTTTTCGATTATGAAATCTGGCAGATGGATGTCAAAACAGAGTTTCCTTAACGGTTTCCGTGAGGAAAGGTTGTATGTGATACAACCAGAAAGTTTTGTCAATCCTAAGGATGCTAAAATGTATGCAAGCTCCAGTGATCCTTCTATGGACTGGAGCAAGCATCTCGGAGTTGGAATATACGCTTTGATGAGGTGATCAAAGTTTTTGGGTCTATACAAGTTTATGAGAAACTTGTATTTACAATAAAGTGAGTGGGAGCACTATAGAATTTCTAATAAGTATATGTGGATGACATATTGTTGATCGGAAATGATGTAGAATTTCTGGAAAGCATAAAGGGTTGTTTGAAAAGGAGTTTTTCAAAGGAAGACCTGGATAAAGCTACTTAAATATTGGGCATCTTGATCTATAGAGATAGATCAAGACGTCTGATAAAACTTTCAATGAGTATATACCTTGACAAGATTTTGAAAGAGTTCAAAATAAATCAGTCAAAGAAAGAGTTCTTGCCTGATTTGTAAGGTGTGGAGTTGAGTGAGACTCAAAGCTCGACCACGGCAGAAGAAAGAGAAAGGATGAAGGTCGTCCCCTATGCCTTATCCATAGGCTCTGTATAGTATGCCATGCTGTGTACCGCACCTGTATGTGCCTTGCCATGAGTCTGTCAAGGAGTACAAGAGTGATCCAGGAGTGGATCACTGGACAGCGGTCAAGATTATCCTTAGTAACTGGAGGACTTAGGAAATGTTTCTCGATTATGGAGGTGATAAAGAGTTCGTCGTAAAGGGTTACGTCGATGCAAGCTTTGACACCTATCCGAACGACTCTGAGTAGCAGTACGGATATGTATAGTGGAGCAGCCATTTGGAATAGTTCCAAGTGGAGTGTGGTAGCATCTGCAGTATGACACATAGATTTGCAAAGAACACACGGATCTGAATGTTGCAGACCGTTGACTAAAGACCTCTCTCACATGCAAAGCATGATCGAACCCCAGAACTCATTGGGTGTTAGATTCATAACAATGTAAATCACATGGTGATGTGAAGTAGATTATTGACTCTAGTGCAAGTGGGAGACTGTTGGAAATATGCCCTAGAGGCAATAATAATTTAGTTATTATCATATTTCCTTGTTCATGATAATCGTTTATTATCCATTCTATAATTGTATTGATTGGAAACTCAATTACATGTGTGGGTACATAGACAAACAATGTGTCCCTAGTAAGCCTCTAGTTAAACTGGCTCGTTGATCAAAGATGGTGAAGGTTTCCTAGCCATAGACATGAGATGTCATTTGATAACGGGATCACATCATTAGGAGAATGATGTGATGGACAAGACCCAAACTATGAACATAGCATATGATCGTGTCAGTTTATTGCTATTGTTTTCTGCATGTCAAGTATCTGTTCCTATGACCATGAGATCATGCAACTCACTGACGCCGGAGGAATACCTTGTGTGTATCAAACGTCACAACGTAACCGGGTGACTATAAAGATGATCTACAGGTATCTCCGAAGGTGTCTGTTGAGCTGGCATGGATCGAGACTGGGATTTGTTACTCCGTATGACGGAGAGGTATCTCAGGGCCCACTCGGTAATACAACATCACAACAAGCCTTGCAAGCAATGTGATTAAAGTGTTAGCCACGGGATTTTTTATTACGGAACAAGTAAAGAGACGTGCCGGTAACGAGATTGAACTAGGTATAGAGATACCGACGATCGAATCTCGGGCAAGTAACATACCGAAGAACAAAGGGAACAACATACGGGATTAACTGAATCTTTGACATAGAGGTTCAACCGATAAAGATCTTCATAGAATATGAAGGAACCAATATGGGCAACCAGGTCCCGCTATTGGTTATTAACCATAGAGGTGTCTCGGTCATGTCTACATAGTTCTCGAACCCGCAGGGTCAGCACACTTAAGGTTCAGTGACGTTTCGGTATAGTTGAGTTATGTATGGTGGTGACCGAAGGTTGTTCGGAGTCCCGTATGAGATCATGGACGTCACGAGGAGCTCCAGAATGGTCCGGAGGTAAAGATTGATATATAGGAAGTCCTGTTTCGGTCACCAGAAAAGTTTCGGGTACTTCGGTAGTGTACCGGG
Source organism: Elymus sibiricus (assembly GCA_039707655.1). Lineage (NCBI taxonomy): Eukaryota > Viridiplantae > Streptophyta > Magnoliopsida > Poales > Poaceae > Elymus > Elymus sibiricus. The sequence continues at coordinate 146,278,349 of CM077667.1, read as the reverse complement.
AATGCCTGGAGGGTACCGGGGGACCATCGGGAGGGGTGTCTCGACCCAAAGGACCTCATGGGCTGTGGGAGGAGTCAAACAAGCCCCTAGTGGGCTGGCCGAACCCCCCACTAAGGCCCATGCGGCTAGGGGTGGGAAAACCACAAAGGTGGAAAGGTGGAAAGGGTTTCCAAGTGGTGAGGAGGAATCCTACTCCTAGTAGGATTGGAGTAGGACTCCTCCACCTCCTATTTCGACCGAACCCTTGAGGGTTTGAGGCTGCCTCCTCTCCTCCCTCCCTCCAATATATACTAGAGGATTTAGAGGGAAGAGCTAACCCTAATTGCCACGTGCTCCCTCTACTTCCTCTAGATCGTTTTCTCCTCTAGTCTAATTTCAGCGGTGCTTAGGCGAAGCCCTGCCGGAATAGTTCCACCACCATCGCCGCCGCGCCGTCGTGCTGTCGGAGAACTCATCTACCTCTCCGCTCCCTCTTGCTGGATCAAGAAGGCGGAGATCGTCATCGAGCAGTACGTGTGCTGAACGCGGAGGTGCCGTCCGTTCGGCGCTAGATCGGAAGGACCGTGATCAGGAGACGGATCGTGATTTGGATCGCGAAGACGTTCGACTACATCAACCGCGTTTCTTAACGCTTCCCGCTTAGCGATCTACAAGGGTATGTAGATCCACTCTCCCTCTCGTAGATGCTCATCACCATGGATAAATCTTGCGTGTGCGTAGGAATTTTTTTGTTTCCCATGCAACGTTCCCCAACATGTCGGCGGGTCTCTGTTGCGGGGCGGCGGTGGCGGGCCCGGGGCGGGAGGGGGCGGCGGCGGTCGAGGCGGGAGGGGGCGACGGGGCGAGAGGGAGAGGGAGTCGTGGGAGAGGGAGTCGAGGGAGGAAGAGAGAGAGGAGTGGGGGCGGGGCACGGCCGTTAGTAGGCCGTGTCCTTTGCCGTCTACTAGCAGACGGCAAACACACCAGTAGACGGCAAAGAAATAAGGTGGCTAACCTACCCCAGGTCTAGAGCTCAGTGGGCCCAGCTGGGTCCTTTGCCGTCTGTCAGCTTACGGCAGACATTCTTTGCCGTCCGCTGGCAGACGGCAAAGAGAGAGCTGATGGCAAACATACTTTTGCCCTGTTTCGTCTGGAACTTCCTTTTGTTCAAAAATTCCCACGTGGTTAGCTCCAACACTTGTACTTGGCATATATTAAAAAGATCCAACAGTGCAATTGTCCCACGTATAACATTTTGAGCAGACAAAAAAATTCACCTATGAAGACTTAAACCAAACTAACTTTAATAGTAATTCAAGCAAAGTGCCAATGCAAAAATATTAATGCAAACTAAACTATGAACACCCAAGCTAATAAAGACTCCTACTTACTTCTGGGCTGACTCTAGATAGCACTTTCTTTAGAGCCATATAGTTAGGCTTCGATGCTCCATAAATCCACTCGGACCTCAAGGGATATCGACCCGATGTGTAGTTGGACTTGCCTCCGACAACTGTTTTGGAGCATCTCATGGCAAAGTGTGGTCGCAGTCGTACCCTCTTGCGTTTGATCGGCATCGTGTATGTGAAGAGGTCCTTGCTCTCAAGCGGGAACCGATGCACCCAATTGGGTATACATGTCTCCCCGTTCTTCTACAAGGCCATGGTTAGAGACTTATGATCAAATTTAACGATAGTAACTTGGCTATCGTTGCAAGGAAACACTTCATCAAATTCTTTTTGTGGAGCGGATAGTTCAACACTCCCTACAGGTTCCCCCTGCATAAGAAAATTTTCCAAAGAAGCATAGTTGGACATTAGCATCGATAAATCAAGAGTATATTCTTCCTCTAGTTCGGCATTAGTACTAAAATGATAATTATCATCCTCAAATGAGGGTGAAATTTCTACATACGAAGTTCATTAGGATCAAATTCATTCAAATTAGAGTTATCACTATAGTCTTGTTCATGTATATTGGAGGGTTTCTTTTATCATGAACTCCTCTTCTTCATGATTTCTTTTTCTTGTTGTTGTTCTTCTTCTTCTTCTTCAAAATGCTCCTCTTGACAATACTCGTATATGGAGTATATTTTATGGCACATCCATTCAATTATGGCATCATTGTTGTGGGCGCGAGCAACGTCTTGGATCTCAGCAAATAATATACATGCACTTTTGCTTACTACATACCATAGGGATTCCTCAGTGACATCTATCATATTATTGTTATAGTTTGCAAGCACTTGATCATAAGCACTCAAGCACTGAAAGTTAATGTGCTCGCGAGAACCACAACATAAGCAATGACTTTAATACAAAGAACACATCATACCTGCACATTCGTCTACGAATAAATGTAGTTCTTTAGTATCCATGGAATTTATATCTTTTACAAGAGTTGCTTCATCAAAGAACATATAAAGAATGTGCAAAAGGTTACTATCGTTGGTGGAAGATGAGGGTGGGTGATCACTCCGTCCCTCCTCTTCATTTTCCTTGGTGTTCCCTTCCTCTAGGACTCTTCATATAAGATAGATGGTTCTTTGGCATTCCCATTTGTTTGCTGCAATTTAGTTTCAATTTTTTTAATTCATGTTGTAACGCCCCGGACAATGTTGCCATTGGTTGTTACTCCTGGCGGGATCTAGACTGGCCCCACGAATCAACACTAGTCTTTCCTGCGCAGTTTTTCCTCACTCATGCGCACCCGGGGACTACTTCCCGATCGGTCACCCATCCAGAAATTACAACAAGCTGAGCATGCTTAACTTGGCGGTTCTTTCCAAATGGGCTCCTGAAAAAGAAGGAATTCCTTATTAGTATGAGTAGTGTATCATCCCTAATATGCCAGGCAATCACATACACCCCCACTTAGAGGAACCGACATCCTCGTCGGGTCATAGGAACGCTCCCTCTTGGCACATACGTCTCTGCGTCCAGTCCATGTGTCATGCCATGTGCCACGACGGGTCACAAACAACATGACCGTGCACCTAAGTCGCAAACATCCGTGTAACCGTGAGGGTCGGCTCTTATACCAACTTGTAACACCTCAGACACAACCGCCGGCGGTCGTTACTCGTGGCGGGATCTCGACTGGCCCCACAAATCAACACTAGTCTTTCCTACGCACTTTGTCCTCACTCGTGCGCACCCGGGAACAACTTCCCAATCGGTCACCCATCCTGAAATTACTCCAAGCTGAGCACACTTAACTTGGGAGTTCTTTTCGAATGTCCCCCCCCCCTGGAAAAGAAGGAATTCCTTATTGATATGAGTAGTCTATCATCCCTAATATGCCAGGCTATCACACATCACTGGTACCGTTACGTGCTATACAAACGGTTTTTAACCCCTTTCCGCAACGTAGTTACGAACCGTCGCCTTGCCTGTGTGGGCGATAGGGGGGTCATCCCACATGACACTGAAACATCGTCTGCGATGGTGCGAGCGCCTGCTGACGATTCGCCTAATGTAAACGTATGCAAAGTCGTAGCCTATCCCACACGCCACACTTTGACGTTGTGTTTGTGATCAAGTACACATCTGAGACGATGGCACAAATATATTCGTGTGCGATAGTTATTCGGATCGCACACGCGAAACGTATGTCAACCGTCTTCTTATCGTCCTACATTACACACGCACATAGTTTTGGAACCGTTTGTGCTATCGACAGCAGGCGCACATGGTTACGACGTGTAAACGCGTGTGTGACAGTGCGCGTATCTCACACGCGCAAAATATGCGACCGTGTGTTGTAAAGCTGATAATCACACACACTATTATTCAAACAATCGTGTGTGACATATGACACCATCGCACACGGTTTAATTGTTCTAACTGTGTGCACTGTAATTTATTACCTAATAGCTTATTTTCATTAATTTATTATTAGAATTGGAAATTACAATTTTTTAATTATGAAATGTGCATTTTACATCCATCAATACATACCCTAATTACAATGGTTCAACAACCAATGCATAAATCAAAAGCTCAGTACATGTTCGATGGTTACATAGTTCGGTAGAAGATTAAATATGATGAACCACAATATATAGTACTAGAGGTGGTAAAGGTGAAGAGAGAATTGTAAATGCTTTTGGCTGTCGATGGTGTTGAAGAAGCGGAATACCCATAATGTACCCTCCTCCATGCCAAAGGTGCGCACAACTTTTGTCCAACCCCTTGTGATGATCTCCCGTCCATCCTTCACCGCCTTCAGGAAGACTCTAGACCATTATCATGGTAGCATGAATTATATACTATAACCTTCGTTGCCTCCACTTCGGTCAGGTAGTTTGCTAGGTAATCTTGAGTAAATTCCTTCGGGAACCATTGAAAAGAGACAACTTTCAGGTATTCATGTCTAATAGAGTAACTTGTTCTGGGCTGGAAAAGAAGGCAACAGATTACTTACCATCCTAAAGTTCACTGATGTCTTGGATAAATTATAAACAAAGAGTTTAATTCCAATCAGATGTCTCTTTTGCCTAAAACTTTTTCTTAGTTTCCTTACTTGATGCTTGTTCATGTTTATCTCATTGCCCCATATGCAAAGGGGGTCGAAGCGTGAATCAGTACCGCTGACATATATACCTACAAGCAACAAATAAATGTTACTCCCTCCGTCTCATATTATATGGTTGTTTTTGACACTAGTGTAGTGTAAAAAAACGCTCTTATATTATGGGATGGAGGGAGAAGAACCTATGCTGCAATTGCGCAAATGATGTAAAATATTATAAGAAAATGGGATGTGACTAACCTCGATGGTAAACAATAGCATCGCGCATCGTAGCCCTACATAAGCACATAGAAAGGCGTGTTAACTACAACAAGGATAACATCCACCAAAAATAGCAAATGTTAATTAAACAACAGTATCTCCGGTGATATTTTCATTGCGAGGAGTAGCATGGTAACAAAGGGACAGGTATTGGTGAAATTAAACTGGATAGTTCATACATGAACAGCAGTGCGCATTACTGAAATATACAACGGACGTGTTAACTTCAGAGTACAGACAACCTAACATAGTCATTAAAACTTGTACCAGTGAAACTAAAATTGACATGGTTAAACATCGCGAGCCAGTTCATACTTGGTAAATCCCGAGGGGTAGTTGCTGGGGTACTTTAACTCGGCCAGAGCCCGCACAAAGTCGGTGGCTAGGTGTTCCTGTTGGTCATAGCGTGGATCAGTACCGCTAACATATGTACCTACAAGCAACAAGTAAAATGTTAGAAGCTAAACTGCAATTGAATAAATGATGTAAAATACTAAGATATTGGGATGTGACTAACCTCGACGATAAACAACATCATCATGTATTGTCACACTAGGTAAGTACATGGAAAGGCATGCCAATTACAAAAGGGTTAACATCCACCCAAAAAATCTAATGGAAGGACATCATATCCAGTGATATCTTCTTTGCTAAGAGTAGCACGATACCGAATGGACAGCGTAAAAAATGGATATAACTATTCACTACAGAAGGCTTAACAACAACCTAGCATAGGCATTGTAAGTTTGTAACTGGTATTGGTGAAATTGAACAAGACAGTTCATACTTGAACAACATAGTGTGCATAACTGAAATGAACAACACACATGTTAACTACAGAGTACACACAACCTAACATGGAAATTTAAACCTGTACTGTTGAAACTGAAATTGACACGGTTAAACATTGCAACTGGTACTCATAAAAATGAACTGGACAGTTCTACTTGGTAAATCCTGATGGGTAGTTTCTTGGGCATTTCATCTCGACTAGAGCCCGTCCAAAGTCGGCAGCGAGGTGTTCCTACGGATCGAAGCGTGGATCAGTACCGCTACAGTATGTACGTGTACAAACAACAAGTAAGTGTTAGAAGCGTGGGGCACTTCATCTCGGCCAGAGCCTGCACCAAGTTGGCGGCGTCGGCGGCAAGGTGTTCCTCTGGGTCGGCACGCATAGCGTCCACCGCGCCATCGAACGCCATGATCAGCTCCTCGACCTCCACGTGATATGTGCTTGGGCTTATGCGGGGATGCTCGGCGATAGGGGGTGGGGTTGTGGAGGCATGAGGGTGGTTCGTAGGCTCCATCTGAGCAATCAGGCTGGGGCGGTGACGGAGATCGGAGGTTACCTCACTAGATCGACGAGCGAGACTAGGGCAGAACGTAGATTTGGTTGCGGCGGCGGTTTGGGCTGCAGTTAGAGGGGCGGGCGGTGGGGGATAGGGGGGAAATGTGATGGGTGGTTATGGGGTGGGAGGAATAACTTCTGAAATCGTGCGCCTATTGAAAATTTGACGGCGAAACTCGAACCTTACGGCGGGGGGGGGGGGGGGGGGACAAGCAACGCAGACGAAGTGCATCAAATACCCGTGTGCGAGAAAAGAGAAAATTGGTGATCTCGTATCGGAAAAATTTCAAGCCTTCTCTCTCTCGTGCCACCAGTATTCCCGCATGTAGCTTTGAAAAGGGCGAGGTGTTGTTCAGGGTTCCCTACCCCATTCAACATTTTGCATTTTGGCGCAGTATAGTATACCCCTTCCTTGGGGTACGGTACCATATCAAATTCACTAGGGCCTCTTTCCTCTCTTTTTGTTGGCAACCCCTGTCAATGTATGTTTGATTTGGGAGGCTACCAATTCTGGAATTTCTTCTCGAGACATCCCCGTCAGTCAACTTCTCTTCGGGATGGGTCGTTGGTCTTTGTGGGAGATAATGTGTCAGCCGTGGTAGAAGTTGCTCCCTGAGTAGGCATGGGCGCCCGCCTAGATGAAGGGATTTTCTCATCTTGAGGTGTCGGGAGGAGTAAAGGAGATTGACTCTTCTCTGTCATTAGCCTTTTTATTGACACTAGCTCTTTATATAGTCAATTTTTTGGAGGAGTATCGTATCGGTAGGCACAGATCATTGGTATTGGATGTATCGTTAGGTTGTGCCGAGTCAAATCAGCGGAGCTTATTTTTTACCGTTGCAGAAAAGAGATCCCTTACCCTTTCTTTAGAAAATGATGAATATGAAGTCCGGGAGGCTGCGGGTACTATGGATCCTCTGACTCCCAATTGGGTTACCTTCCTGGGTCTCGCCGGTGTTGCCTGTAGGTCGTGATGTGCCTCGAGATGGCCGTCTCCTGTCCCCCTGCTCGTGGGGAATCCGCTCCTGGGGCATCGCTCTGCTGCGTCTGGCCCGTCCTCTAGGCACCTTTGGAGGGCGGGGAGTGTGACAACGTACACGCTTCCCTTTACTCCATAGGGCCTTTTCCTCAGTTGCAGGGTTTGGTGGCCCGAAATTGACTTGGCTTCGCCAAAAGTCCTCATCTCCAAAGCCCGGCTCGCGAGGCGTCCCTCTCGCTGTAGGGCGGAGCCCCCTCGCCTCGCTCTTGTGACATGCTATGTTTCCCTTCTTCCATTCTCAAGTCAAGGGTGAGTCCCATGCGTCAGTTTGTCGATCGCGGTCTCACGCACTAATCCCTACAGGTGCCCATAGTAGGCCGGCCGCCCTTCCTAAACCAATCATCATATCGGTCCCTAGGCCCCATTGCTGGAAAGGCTCGGCTTCAAAACCGTACGTGGAGCTTCCGCCTCATACGGCTCCTCTAGGGATGGGGGTAGGCCCAGCCCAGGCTTGTGCGGTTAAGGTTGTTGTACACGACCTCAGTTGAGCATTCAGTTAGAGGCGGCGATCGCAGGTTCGCCGGAGGAGAGGGTGTTGCGAGCAAGATTGCACAAACAAAGCCCTCCTGCCCGCAGCCCTATTCTAGAAATTAGGCTGGCTACGTTACTTATAACCGCAGAACGAGCAATGAATCCCCAACGACAAACGAACAAGGGGCGGGGCATTTTCGGGGAGTATCCCCCTTCAGAAGAAACTTCCTGGCACATACATTAAGGGAGCCATCGAAAGGTGACTGAAACACCTGAAACGGGGACTACCCGAGCTAATGATAGAGGCAAGAACACTTTCCGGCCAAGTCCCATTAATTGATCATAACGATATCGTGGAAATGCTGCACGGACCCATATATATAGAAACAGAAAAAGAAGAACCTTGATACTAAACCAGATCGAACAAGGGATCTTCTTGGAAATGGGAAGATCTAGGATAGGCAGCCAACCTCCTGGAAAGAGCGATGTGCATAGACCGGGTGAGTAGGGATGCAGCTCCGTGGACCGCTCGTCGGGCCTGATAGGTGGTAGTATCACACCCTTCTCAAAGGAACCGTACGTGAGACTCTCGCCTCATACGGCTCCGTCCTGGAATCTGGACCCCCCTTTTCCTTTGACCAACGGGTCCTCGAACCCATGGGGGTTACGAATCATTCATTCATTGATTGATTCAAGGTAGCTTTAGCCATTGTGGGTAGAAGCTAGTCGCCAGAAGCGAATCAGCGATCTTCCGGGCCGGAAAGGTTCTATTTTTCTGACGCGTAAGCTACCGCAAAATGAATGAAGGAAAAAGGCCTCAGGATTAGAAAGACTAAAGAGGCATGGAGGGCCGACTACAAGACTACGACTACAATACAAGCCATGAGCGATAGCGAAGCCTTCAGCCTTTTTTTTTTTCGAAAGCCCCACAACTAGCTATCTTATAGCAGATAAGGCAAGCCTACTCAACTAATCTCATGTAAACGCCTGTTCGCTAAAATCCAAATAGAAAAAGACAACTACTTATTAAACATGTAGTTGAGTGCTCCGTCGTTGTTCGGATCTTGACCGAGTCCGAGCTTCCCAAGCTCTATGCTGTTTGGGAACTCAGCAAGGGTCTTACCACCTTCTTGATTGACTATATTTGAGTCTTTGGGGTACTTTAGGATTATATTCCGCGCCGAAGATTTGTGCTTGTGGGCTAGGGTGAATATAGCGGACCAGCGGATCTGGTAGTTGACAATCGTTCGGACTTGGTAAAGGTTGTCGCAGCACCTGTAGTAGGACAGAGGACTTATCGCGATGCCCGCGGACCAATTTACTATGTCTCTGTCGCTGACGTTGGTCAAAGAGGCCACGTGGATTGGCCTGGGTCTTCTTCGGCTAATGAGACCTCGATCCCGAAGCCTTCGGAGTATCTTTTTGATAGGCGCCTCTATCTGTATGGGGAATTCGCTGCTGAAAGATCCCGCCCAGTGTCCCCTTCCTTCCCCCGCCGCCTTCCGACCAAAGGGAGTATACAATTTCTTCTTCAGGACACTCATGCCCGATCGTGAGACTGCCTGTTGAACGCCTGATGGCACCTTGCTCTGACCTGAGCTATGCAACAACAAGATCCCCCTCGATCTTTGCCGGATGTGCTTGACGGTCCCCCATAATACGCTAACTTGGGGACTTTTTAGTCCATCTTTTCCAAGAGTCTCCGCTAGTTGAACCGCGTCCAGTAGACGACCTCTTCCGCTCATCCCCTTCGTCAGCTCTTTGATAGGGATACTATAACCTAGGTCCCTAAACTTGGAATGGATGGCGGAGCGTAGGTGGGAGGCAGTTATATGGATACGGTGCTTTACCCGTAGACGCTTCTCCAGCTCTCGCAAGAATTGTATGGGAGTCGTCCTCGGGGGGACTTCCCGAATGACCGTACCGGGGAATTCTACCGTACTCCGTGCAGCTATGGTTGTTGATCCTGCGGAGCCTACCCAAAGGTTCAGGCCGGATTGTAGGAAGTGGGTGATACGTTTTTGTATTTCTATGAGAAGAAATACGGCACCCACGATTCCCAGTAGTAAGTCGTCGGCATATCGCGCGTAACAAATCCTTATTAATAAGGAATGGCTTTTAAAGGGGGCCAGCTTACGGGCCAGGCCTCTCTCTGACCTGATAACTAGTATCGCCTCCCCGCCCAGCTCTATCAGCAGGCCCCTTCTTTTGCAATACTTAAGAAGGTCTCTCATGGCCAAATTCTTATTAAAGCCTTCTCTACCATTGAATTCGGCCTTCGGGGTCAACCCAGCGGCTTCTATGAGGAAGGCGGCGCAAAGGAGGCTCAAGGGCTTGTTAAGGAAGGCGGCTAGGGCCGCTGAAGGGGGGAAAACGAAAGGCGTTTTCTGGTCTCCCCTTCGCCTGGGGGTGCTTGTGGGGGGGGGGGGTGTGCCACGACGAAACAAGGGAATGAAAGGTCGCTTTGCGTTGGATGCTCTTTACCCTCCCCACTATGAGGGCTCTGTTGTCTTGGGGAGCGTTGAAGCTTGCTTCTTTTCCATACTTTTCTTGGTCATCAATACGACGACCTATTCTTAATAGAACCGATCTTATTTTCACTACAAGAGGAATTTCGTGCTTCTGCCGGATCCTCCCTATCTCCTGATCGAGCTTGTGTAGGTAGATATTGCCTGGTAGGGCCGATAGTAGTACACTGTTTGGGATGGAGTCAGGGCCCTTCTCACCCCCTACGAGTCGTCCGGCGGAAAACTTTTTCTGAGTGGGGTAAAAGAACTTGGAATCGTCGATCTCTTCCTTCAAGATTGAGATGAATCGATGTCGGTCGATGGTGTGAAAACACTTCCTGATGTCGAATTCCAAAAACCAGCGAGAGGTTCCCCACTCTTCTTTGATCCGTCTGAGGGCCGAGTGGCAGCCTCGACCCGAGCGGAAGTGCGATGTGTCTAGAAACTCGGGATCGTAAATGGATTCGGGTACCATTCTGATCGCCTCTTTCATGATCTTTTCTATGGGTAGAACTACTGTGAGCGGTCTAAACTTCGACCCTTCTTTCTTTCTTCATTTAAAAAAGGGGGAGCAAAGCCTGTTTTTTGCTCCCTCAATTGATAGATCAGGGCCCCTCCTGCCGGCCCGAACGAAAGGCTCTTTAAGGAAGTAGTCCCATCACTCTCGGGCCCGGCACCAACCAAGAGGAGGCGGGGCTCTCTCCAATCATTCCGAAGAGCCGAGATCTCGTAAAGGAAAAATTAGCTAGCTCAGCAGGTTTGGACCCGGGTGAATCAGTTCAGTGAAGGAAGGGAGCCTAAACTTAAGGCTTTTCCAAGCCTTGCCGATAGGCGCCTCATGGCTCGCTCAGTTCGCTCGCGGAGTTCTTAGATCAGTAGATCTGGATAGAGTCTCGCTCATAAAGGAAGAGTAGCGCGCTAGCGCGGCTCGCTTCGCTTTTCGACGCGGAGCTCGCTGCTGTCTTTTTAGCTTCAAAACTACAGGGCGTGCGTTAGCACTACGGCTTTTCAGCCTCCCTTTGCTGGTTCCGAACTATCACTGATCCCAGAGATCAACCTTCAAACCTTTTTCTTTGAATCTCAGGAAGGCTTTCTCGGGGAGAAAGCTGGTTGGGGAACTGCTAAACGACCTAAAAGAAAAAGAGGAGACTAACTCTGACCTTTCAAAGCCCTATCTCATCTGGTTGATAGTAGAAGGTACGTATGATGATACCATGGACATAAACGAGGTCGAGCATATCTTTAATGATTTCAAACTAAAGCGTACCTAAAGCCTGCCCTGGATATGAAAAAGGGATTTGAGCCAGAAGAAGATGAGGATCTATCACCAGATGAGGAAATGGAAACAACTAAGTATTAGTTAGGTTTAGGTTCAGGAAATGGAAATGGTAACAGCGGCCCAAAAATGGTAAGGTTTTCTTTTCAAAGAAAAAGGAACGCAAAAGTTTTGCGAAATCCTTATCTTTCGGCTTTTTAAAGAAGATAGGCCATTACAAAAACAAGGTATAACAGTCGACTTTCCTATCAGGATTTTACAACCTGAATACCAAGGGACCACTATTAGAAGAGAGCATAATAAGTAAATGCCGCCGCCATCTTTGACTTTTTGGATGGTCGGCGGTGCCATAAACTCGATAACCAGCACCGCGGAGTCAAGAAATTCAACTAAATAGAATCCTAAAACAATCTTATTCGAGCACACACGGGACCCACAGCAATGAAATTCACACAAGCGGCAATCATCCGAGCAGAGAATGGAGAAGGGAAATATACTTGAAATTGTTTTTTTCCGAATGAGAAAGCCTTTGTCAAACTCCTTGCAAATCTGTTTTTGCCGGGCACAATAGACATATCTGCTCAGTCACAACATAAGGAACCCCCAATGTTCCTCAAAGCCTACCCGGCCTGACAGCTTTAGTTGAATGATCTGATCCCGAAGCAAGCTTTCTACTTAAATTGCTATGACTGGCCAACTAATGATCGGACTACCTATCTTGATGCTTTGAATCTGTATTCAGAGCTTTTTTCCAACTACCGGGACTACTAATTTCAAGTACAAAGCTCTCCTATGAATATGCTACTGCTCTTACTTTCTACCTGAATCCGAGCATTGAAGCAAGCTCTTTATCGCACCATAACCGAGTCTCTCCTTGCAGCTCTGACCAATCCACCCGTCATTGCAAATAACTGCTCCTTACTCTTTGATTGTATGTCCATTTTTGCTTGATGTATGGCTCACCGGATCTGGTACATGAAAAAGCCATTCCTTTTCGCTTTCCTTCAACCACTCAGTATACTTTTTTACTGGAAGAGTCAAGCGAAAGCAATTAGTTTAGAAGGAAGAGGAAGACCTAGGGGGCTTACGTCCTCATTTCACTCTTTTTGCTCCTGCGAGACACGACTCAACTACTTTTTACAAATGACAGGGTAGCCCGGAGGTCAGATGAAGGGTCTTCCCCATAAAGATAGATTAGTACTTGGAAGGTTCAGATGAAGGAAGGGCTGAAACAAGGCAAAAACTATTCAATGGGGTAAATAAATATGAGCAATCCGTGAGAATAGCAAACCCCTATCTCTTAAAAAGAAGAAGATAGATAGGTCCACGAGTTGAGACAGAGAAGTTCTAACTAATCAAGTAGGAGTTTACCCACGAGAGTCAGAGGCTGCATCATCAAAGGGGTATAGAAATAATTCAGAAGCACTATGGCCTGAAGCGAAGGGCAGGAACGAACGGAATCAATGTGTTCCAATTTATCCGGAGTAAGGACAGCAGCTGAGAAGGGACAAAAAAATAGCGTAGACAAAAGGTAGGACCAGATCATGCGAAGAGCTCTTCGCCCTATTGATTAGGAATCTCGATCAGAAACCACCAGGCCATGTCTCCCGATAAAAGATGATCCCCACAATGGATGTCAGGCCTTGGCTTTATAAAATCTGATTGGATCCGCACTAGAGGATAAGAATACAGATAGGCTGACTAAGAAGATCTTCAAATTGTCTTACCTGAAAAGATGAGTTATTCAAAGGAATACCTGAAGAATAGAATAGAATAGAATAAACACATGGCACAGCTGGGTGCTAGAATAGTAGTTGATAGAAGTTCTAGTCACTTAAAAAAAAATAACCACTGCTTAACTTAATTAGATCGTAGAAGATAAGCAAGCGGGTTCGGGCAGTTAGTCCTATTTGAAGGTAAGAAGTTCGGGTAGTAAGGGCTAGGTTTATATAGGGGCTATATTTTTGATAAACATATGGTCTTGCTCATTTCTCATCAAGGAATGGAGATTGGGTTGGTGTTTGGAAGGGGGATTCAGTAAACTGACCTTGGCCAGCAAGCAGAAAAAGGACTGACGTCTTGGGGCGCGCTAGCGCGCGTACTCTTCTTCTGCGAGACTCCATCCAAATCCACCACTTACTTGTTGGTTGGTGTTCCATTCTGTTATCTTAGACTATGCTGCCTTCTTCAATTCCATTCTTCGTCTCCCTAGTCGAAGTCTTCTTGCTGGCCCAACCCAACATGCATTTTAGAGTGCCGTGCCAGGGCGATAGGCGCTCCGCCAGTCACGCATGATCGCCAGAGCCTTTCTTGGCTATGTAAATATAGGGCCGGAATAAGTGCAAGATCCTCAACAAAATGGATTAAGGTGGGCTTCGGATTTTTCTTAATTTTTTTCTATCTTTTCATCAAGTTCTTGTTTGATCTGCCGCTATTATCACAATATCCCTCCTTTTAGGGTTAATGCTATCAATGGTGAATCGATCATTCGCTATCCTTTTTTTTATAAGAGCTTTTTTGAATGGAAGAAAAGTAATGAAACCCGCGATGGCTACTGAATAACCTCCTTTGATTTTTTTTATAATAAACCCTTTTACCTTTTTCTTCGTTCGCCAAATCTTCTTCAGTTCTATCCAAGCTCGGTTTTGTCTGAATCTTTGTGGAAGAAGAAGCGGTTCGCCAGCCGCTACATCCAGGGATCCCACAAAATCATTAAACCTGGCGGCTGCTCGCTCTTTGATCAGTGATTCACCGGCCACTAGATCGATGAAGAATCTCTCAAAAATCCGCTTTTTGATCAGTGATTCACCAGCCACTACATTCTTGGATCCCACCTTATTCTCAAACCTGGTGGCTCGCTTGATTGGCAGTCCTGTAAGCTCATCTTGCATACAAATTTTTGGGGTACCAGGGCCTGCATCCACCAAGAACATTTCTTCCCTTAAGCGTAAGCGTAAAACTGAAGATTGTGAGGCGTTTCCACTACATAATAAGAAACTAGAATTAGATCTTGGAAATGATCGACTCCAATAGATGCTCATCATAAGCTTTTTTTTCCTCCTATTCCTATTGATCAGAAGTATCCAGCAGCGCCACGCCAGAGTGACTTCCGAAGCGCTACGGACGGGACGAAATCCGGCAGCCAGTTGCTGGCTCTGAATAACCAGCCCAGCAAGAAGCTAAATTCTTCCATAACATAACATAACGGGGCGGGGTTGCGCGCGAGCCGAGTGACGTAGGTGCACAAGAGTACTTCGCGCCACAACCATCTCTTTTTTATAGGTTCTACGGACCGATGCCTCCTGCTTCATCTGGTAAAAAAGAGTCATAGATATGCCTGTAATTAGAAGGAAGAACCGCCATAAAAATCTTCCTCGTGTATCGTCTGTAGCAGAACTATGAACGGGAGCTAGCAATCCGGACCGTATTGAAAAGGTTCCTAAGACACAGCATGGAAGAGTCAAAATATTCAGAAGCGAGGTCCAAGAATGAAGAAGGGGTAGAATTACTGAATGAATACGAGCTGTGGCTAATACCCGAGGCATAAAAGACGCATTTTCTACGGGATCCCGAAACCACCAGCCACCCCGACCTAGTTCATGATGAGCCCACCAACTTCCTGGCGAGATGCCTACGGTTAAAAACAACCGACATGTCAAGATCCAAATTCGAATTGGTTCCTGGTCCTGGTCAGAGACCACCGTGTTCGCGCCGGCGGTCCAACAAAGAGGCGAAGTAGTGGTGTCTTTCTTTCCATTACGAACGACACGCTTCGCCTGCTCCCTCCCCGTGTCCATTAGCGCTCCTGTCCAGAGCGAAGAGAAGGCGAAAAAGCGCCGCCGAAGCAGCATGAGCAGGCTTCTATTGCTACGCAACAATAGAGCAGGCGCGCCGCCCACAAAATGTTTGAATGATCGGGTAAAGAGCGAGCTTCTTATATGGGATCCGACGCATCCAGCAGAGCGAAGCAGCGTTCCATTCTTTTCGGCGGCATCCTTCCGCATTGGCGGCGAGTGGAGTGCCACAATCCCATTCATCATTTTTGATCTACATAACCCAAAGCCCATAGCACTGGCGACATCTCCGGCATAAATGCAAGGAGGATGTATAGCTGATATAGGATCTTGTGGAACTGGATTTGATTCTGCAAGCGGTTTGGTACGAACGAAGAAATTTCGAACAAAAGGATCGGAACTCGCTGATAGGAAAGGAGAGAAAAACAAAGCAATGCCAAGAGCTCCGTCAATCTGCTGTTCATCGATAGATGAAGCTCTCTCTTTTTCATCTCGTGCCAGATGTAACAAAAGATTAGTCCTTTTTCCTTCTCGCGAACCACGGGAGCGCCCAGCGCCCAGAAGAGCAAAGCTCATTTTCAAAACAGGGTCAAGCGGCGCATTAAAAAGGGCTGGCCCGTTAAAAGGACACTTACTTTGCGAACGAAGTTCAGAATCAACAAGGGTTCTCCGAACGAAGGGAGTGTACAACTGGGGCGCAGCCCCACTTTTTTGTTGGAGAGATAGAATGGAGTTCTTCACGAAGTTCGAGACAAAGGAAAAAATAAAAGTTTCTCTATAGCCTCTTCGTTTTGAGACATTATGGCTTTGGGGTCGACCCCGGTAACAAAAAAGGAATCCATAAAAACTTGGGATCCAACACCATGATAAAATACTACCCTCATGATTAGACCATGTCCCTGAGATTTGATAAAAAAAAGGTGCATTAGCGGTTAATACGTTGTAATTAGATAAGTTATTTGGAATATGACGGAACGAAAGACCAAGGAAAGGAAGAAGAATGCACCAAAATGCAAGTGCTGCACCAAACGCTGGTGGTTGTTTCTTGTTGTAAGTGAATGCAACGAAAAGACCCGGAAATAACGAATAATGAGAAAATTCATTTATAGACATTTCGTGCTCATTTCCAAATTTCTGCTTAGTTATTCCCATCATCCGGTAACCACAGGATGATCCCAATCTCCTTTTAGTAATAGATCTTTTTGATATGTCTCAGCGGCAAGGAAGAGAAAATGCATCGAGTCGTTTATCAAGAAAGTGGACGAGCATGGCGGTCCCTATATCTCTGAGGGGTGTACCACTTTTTTTTTCAAGTCAGCTTAAGAGGTTCAAAAGAGAAAGTCACTCTCCTTATTCTTGGCTAGTGGAATGGAAGCAAGACTCTTTCCTATCCACTTTGCCGAGGGGAGAGAACTAAAAGATAACTCAAGCTAGACAGAAAGGTGCAAAAGTCCACAGTTTCTTAAGGATCCTGTAAGCAAGTAGGTTAAGATTGTCATTTAGCTTCAATTTCTTCAGTCTCACAAGCGGGTCCGCATGCAACAAAAGAAATTGTATTTGCCTACTACTCCGACCTTGCCCTGAAAGGATAAGGAAATTGGATAAGAGCGAGAGCTAGACTGACTGTTGGTCCAATGCTAGTGGAGGATTCAGACTGAGGACCCCCTGTGGCGGCTACTCATAAGAAGATGAAGGATTGAAAGAGGACTGATCACCCCTCTGATTTGTGATCTTTTAATAGAAAGAAAAAGCCTTCTCTCAGACTTCAAGGTCAATGAAAGCAAAGCGAAGCTTTACGACCAAGGAGAGATAAGCATATTTTATGAATGATAGAAGGAGTGCTCCCCGAGCACAGGCTCGCTTGGAAGGATAGAGCGCCGCAAGACAAGATGGCATATTGAAGGGAAGGCTATGAAAAGAATTCTGGTCTCTCGAACGCCTGGCATACTAATATGAGCCGCATACATGAATACTAGTGACATATTGGAGGAAAGGAGATTATTGGAATACTAGAGGGAGTTACGCCCATAAGAACTGCTGGCTGTAAACGCGACTTGCTCTGCTCCTCCTAAAACCCTTTTCGATAGTAAGATAGATATAGATCTAAAGGGCCTAGAAGGGCAAGCATGGACCGAATAATACACATACTCTGTCTAGATAGACGATTTCTTCTTTCATTTCAACTCAAATAAAAGCACTTTCTTTCAAGCTTATTTGCTTGAAAAAGAGCAAAGCAATTCCAACAGAAACTGACACTTTAGGATCCTCTAAGCCTTTCTATAGACCCGTAAGGTACTAAAAACTAAAAACTAGCACTACTAACACAGGCTGAAGAGGATGACCTCGAAAAAGAATACAATTAAAGATGTGGCCTTCCCTCCAAGCACATATATGGATATGGAGCACTCTTTTCCACCCTAAAAAAGAATAGCCAGAGATGGCTTTCTTTCCGTATCAATAGGTAGCCTTCCTTGCCTATGGCTACATTCAAATGAAAAGGTCAAAAAAGAACTTGATGTAATAGGCTCACTTCATTAATGCTTTCAAACTCGATTGTAAACTATTCCCACCTAAAAGATAAGCTTACTACTTCAAATAGGTAGATGGAAAGAAAGACATATTTTCCATCTTATTTATATATTCCATTCCAGCCATTGACAGCAACTCACTCTTTTCGAACTGCACTTTGAAAGCCAAACCCAAGAAAGACCATATCAACTACTCTCCAAATAGCAGGATAAATCACGGAATTCAAATGGAAGACAGAAAGAGAAGGCAATTCAAACCTAATGGCCAAACGAATCCAAGACAGAAATACTTATAGCCATAAAAGAATAACAAGAGAACGAAAACAACTCCATATTCTACTGGCCTGCCTCTCTGATCTACTATCCAACTGCCATGGAAGCACCACTGAAGACTGGCTTCTCCGACCTTCCACCCGATCCTGGGCGATCCCGGATCGACAAGCCGACGGTGTGGATTCCCTATATATGGATGGTAGGAACGCTTCAACTGCAGAGCCCTGAATGCGTCAGTGAGGTTCCCTCTATGAGAGAAAGAGAGGTTGCTAATCTTGGATCAGACGGCGTGTTGGTATTATTGATAAGGCTTGGATTAGCAAATTAGCACCGCTGTAGTTTAGGTATTCGAAATAGCGAAATACATAAATTATCTATCTCAAGTACGTCTCGTACTTATCTTGAGCCATCAGTCAGATTGAATGCAGCGCCCTGCCGGCAGCTCCTGACCTCTGTTCCTATGGGGGAAAGAAGGTGTGGCTTTGGACCCCAAACTCTTCCATGACGCCCTTCTTCTTATAGCGTGGGTAAGTGATCAATACAGACAAAAATCACACCCATTGGATCCATCCTGATATGATTGGGTGATTTGCACGTTCCCTTAAGAACAAGCACACACACACTAAATCCTGAAAAGAAAGATAGATGCTCATCTTCACACTGATAGCAGCAGGCTCACTACGTACGTTGTCCAACCCACCTCGTAAGACATCTTTCCTCGGATAGCCAAGCGAAAGAGGAGGTCTCAAGCGTGCAAAAACACATGTATGAGCAGGAAAAGATGTGCAATCAAGCTCAGAGACTGCAGATAACGGATCTCTCAGGCACCGGTTTCCCTCAGTTCAGGAAGGGAAGCGAGCTTTCAAGGGTCCCAGGATAAAAAAGGTAATTAATATGTCTCCGACCGAAGTGATAGATAAAGGCTTTACCCATTGGCAAGGAACGCTTGGAGGAGTGAAACAACGATTCCGCCTAGCGTAGGACACGTATATTTTATCCAATCTAGCAAGCGTAGCCAGCCCCACCCACGGGTGAAATTGTACAGCTCCCTATCTCGTTGAAAGCCCCTTTGCTTACGGAAGAGAAGAGTTGGATGCCGTGGTGGGAAAGCTCCCGTTTCAACTTTGCTTCTTGTAAGCTTCGGTATAAATAGCTCACTTGCGGGATCTAATCTCATTCTATGGGAACAGCTTTCATTTCTATCTTTTGGCTTAAAGTGGTGAACAAATCCTTTCTCTTCACTTTTTGTGCTCCGCATGGCTCCGGTCAAGATGTGACTCATCCTGTATATACATAATTAGGAGACCTCTCACGAACTTGTTAAAGAAAGGAGTACCATTTGTGTGGACAAACCAAAGCAATCCTTTGATGTTCTCAAGCAAGCTTTAATTGAGGCCCCTGTGTTGGTTCTCCCTGATTTCAGTAAAAGATTTGTGCTAGAGACAGATGCCTGTGGGCATTGGAGCTGTGATAAGGGGTAGAAGTATTCGTGTGGGGTGGGTTTCGAAGGGAAGGTTGCACAATAGATCGGAGATCCTTTGAGGAAGACTGAAATGACTATACTTATAGAATGGTCCATATCGAACAGATACGATACTGGTTTACACAGAGAATATCGCCTAGCTCTAAAACGGCAGCACCTAAGTGCAACTTCGAGTAAGAAAGAACGACCTTCTGCTACCTTTTTACCGGGGCATTGTTTTAACAACTTTAGCTGATTGATCTACGAATGGAGGGATTCAAGCTTATTTTTGTTAACCGAGATGCAAACGACTAACAAACTGGATTCGAAGCCACCTGTCGTAATAGTACCTGTGGGTTCTTTCTGTGGAGCCTTCAAATGCAATAGCTAGCTGCCCAACGGCCAATGCCACAGGCAAATCTCCATTTTCCAACTTATACAACTCTTTGGGGTCCAAAGATACTCGCCATTGCAACTTAATAAATAGGACCGGTGGGATCGCCTTCAACAGATATATCGGTTTCACTGCTTTCGTACCCTTTGTTTTGGTCATGTGGATGACCCGAAGACCGTAGATAAGATGGATACCCACGTACTGCCTTCAATGAAGAGAGTTTTACCAAGGACCCTTAGACAGATAGGGGAGACAGACAAGAGGTATGCAACCTGCTGAATATTGTCACCGAATCGCTCACTGACAAATACTTGGGGCTCCCCTCCCTGGTAGGAGTGGATAGGAGCGACTGCTTCCAACACTTAATTGAGAGAGTTTGCACTCGGATTAATGGCTGCAAAGAGGAAGGGCTAATTGGCTCCGCCATGGAGACCGAAATACGAGCTTCTTTCATCACATCATTTTGCAACGGAGAAAAAAGAAGAACATAATAAAGTTTCTGAATGACTCAAACGGCAACAGGATCGAAGGTAATGACCAGTTAGCATCTCTGATACAGGGTTACTTTGAGGGACTGTTCACCTCAGAAGTCCTAGCTCCCGACCCTGGGCTACTGGGGAAAGTAAACAGGCGAGTAACTGAAGAAATGAACGCAAGCCTCTTGGCTCCGTTCACGGCAGATGAAGTAAAGGCAGCACTCTGAATTCAATCGAGAGTTAGGTACAGTAATCTTCAGATATGACAATACCTCCCCCAAAGCATTGTCAAGTGTTGGAATTAGGGCACCAACCACGAATAGGAGCTGTATAGAACTCCGGAAAGAGACCTTTGATGAAGTCGGCATCCTCCCAAGTGGCATTTGCTTGATCCAAACTAGCCCACTTCCTTGGTTGCTGAAAAACCATGCAACGCAAGTAATTTTCCACACACTGATTCACACGTTCTGTCTGGCCATCTGATTGTGGGTGATAGGCAGAGCTAAACCTCAATTTCACTTGCAGTGCTTTGAAGAAGGCCTGCCACATGTTACTTGTGAATATCCAGTTTCTATCAGAGACTATTGACTTTGGCAATCCATTCCACTTAAAAACATTATCCTTGAAAGCATGAGAGACTGATTGTACTGTATAAGGGTGAGCAAGGGGTAAGAAAACGTCTGTCGTTAAAGCTGTATTTTTGGAAAACTGATAGTATCGGATAGTACATGATACTTTGCTTGGTATTCAACTATTTGCCAAAGCATACTAGTGTCGTATAATGGCACCACACCAGGACTAAATTAAATTACAAGCACAAAAGGCCTAGAAAGTACACAAAAAGGAATAAATACAGTAAAAGAGCCTAAAAATGTAAAATTTTGGCCACAATGCATTCTAGTGGGTATGATGGTCGTAGAAAATAAATCAAGTTGAAAGGACCAAGGAAATATGGGTTTCCCTTAAAACATGGCGATTTCGCTCCCCGAACCATGAAACTCCATAGGTGATGGTCCCGTATATGAAGAGTGCGTATGATCACATTATCCATACCTCCTGAAATATTCACCACATCATATTGAGGTCATGCCTAGGCACCACACGAGGTAACATGTTTTTCAGGCATGTTTTCCATTTTTCTATAGTTACAAAACAAATAAACGACACATCTGTGGTTGCCTCTTCCCACACAAATCCTTTCAAATTCTATTAATTTCCTCAAAAATACATGAAATGTTATTCAACCACACAATTACGTATTTTTGAGTCCTTTTTAACACCTTTTCATGTACGAAACGTTCGAACTAGAATTGTAAGCAGTAATTGCCTAGAAAGGACACACAAGGGACTAAATACGGTAAACGAGCCTGAAAATGTCAAATTTTGGACACGGTGCAATCTAATGGGTATGATGGTCATAGAAAATAAATCAAGTTGAAAGGACCAAGGAAATATGGGTTCCCCTTCAAAACATGGCGATTTCGCTCCTCGAACCATGAAACTCCATAGGTGATGGTCCGGTATATGAAGAGTGCGTATGACGATATTATCCATACCTCCTCAAATATTCACCGCATCATATTGAGGTCATGCCTAGGCACAACACGAGGTAACATGTTTTTCAGGCATGTTTTCCATTTTTCTAGAGTTACAAAACAAATAAACGACACATCTGTGGTTGCCTCTTCCCACACATATCCTTTAAAATTCTATTAATTTCCTGTAATACATGAAAAGTTATTCAATGACACAATTACGAATTTTTGAGTCCTTTTTGAACACCTTTTCATGTACAAAACGTTGACCTTGAATTTTGGACACACAAGGTTGACAAATTGTATACCAGCAAGCGTTTCCCCACAACACAAACAGGTTATTAACACCAATCGTTTGTGTTATTTCTGGTGTTCGCACACGATTTTGATTACTCACCTGTTTGCCCTCTATCGCACACATCTTGTTATGCTGAATCGTTTGTGTTCTGCTATATCATCGCACACAGTTTATGGTAGTGAACTGTGTGACCTATATCGCACACATCCTGTTATACCGAATCGTTTGTGATCCGCTATATTATGGCACACAGTTTATGGTAGTGAACTGTGTGCCCTATATCGCACACATCTTGTTATGCCGAATCGTTTGTGTTCTTCGATATCATCGCACACAGTTTATGTTAGTGAACTGTGTGCCCTCTATCGTACACATCTGGATTTGTGTAACCGTTTATGTTATCTTCGCTAATCACAAACGGTTCATAAGAACAAACTGTCTGCCGTAGATCGCACACGCAACTATTTTATGAATCATATTTGATGGGTCCGCCATCGCACACAGCTCGTGTTATTAGCGACGGAGCTTGAACTATACCGTTTGCGATTCGTGCATCGCACACAGTTTCGTCGAAGGGTCTTTGATTGATGTGTCGTCTTTGGACCATCCTGCAGTAGTGCATGTTCCCTTACCCTTTCTTGCAACTGGTCATCAACATAGTGGATTGTTTGCTCATCATGAAATACATCCTTTTTAATCATTTTATGAGTCCTGCAAAAGGTTAGTGTCTTCCAAGGCAGTCGCGATCCGCTCTGGTCCATTCTTCACCGTTACATTATCACAAAATTATCCAGGAAAAAGCAATGAATAAGGTGCAACTTTGCATAAATGGTTTCTAGCAAAATGCATTTATCCCTTGTATTACTTATTCTACAAAGAATTTCACCGGCACCAACAAGAAGCACTAATTGTATGATTTCCATACTAGCATGACATTTATCACTACAATTAAAAGTTGCTAGTATTGAATCGATACTATACTCACAGTGATAATTTATGTGCTCTTCGGATTGGCATTCTTCACATGGTAGAGGGTACACAACACATATCATTAATGAATAGTTATTCACCAATTGTAACCATTCGTTTATCTTAGCTTTTTTTTCTTCCCCTTCTTTTTTTATGATAGCCAATCGCTTGTTATTTTCATAGACTCTATTCCACTTCTGCAAAATATCTTCAATGGACATCTCAGAAGACATGATTAGTATTTTTTTTCTTTTTGATAAAAGGAAAAAACTGAAAGACAAATAACAACTAACAAAATAAATTGTGTGTGAGCGGGAAGGTAATAACCGAGCGCTTTTGCTCCCAGGCAACGGCATCAGAAAAGCTTGATGACCTGCAAGGGCACATGGCTATTGCAATTCGTGGTAAGTAGAGTATGTCGATACCACCAAGAGTGGTGGTTGCACTAGTATTTACCAACCCCGCAGCTATGTCGTCACACACGCGGCTACGTTCACACCCAGACTGTTATCTGAAATAGTCTATTCGTCAGTTGCTAACGGAACGATAATAAGTGTGGTTTTGTCTAAATAAGTAACCAAGGTAGAAATGTAAATAAAAAAACGAATAAAATAAAGGGGGCGACGCTTGAGTGAAAGGCATTCTCGAGGCATTCAGAATCGTTACTGCCCGCACGTCCTACAAATACGTAAGCCACTTTTCAAGTAGTAATTTGTGGGCGGAGCCTCGTACAGAACACGCTCTACTCAGAGTAGACATCATGCCACACATGCCATCACCGTTTCCTCCCACAACGGGTTATGGAAACGATGATTAAGGGTTTCCCCGTGGACGCGGCCATGCGGTCTCCGTTATTCCCCTATCGAATTGGTAGAGATGGAATTGATACATGATACTAGTGTCACTTTTCTGCTCCACTTCCCTAGAGATTGTGCTATCACTTGCTTTCTCCTCTCTCTACTTCATCCAATAGTAATATCCTTGTTGTCCAAAATTGTCAAATGTTGGATGGTGGCCATCACCCAACATCACGAAGAACAATAGCAATACATGAAAAGGTTATTTCATATCACACAAAATTATTCGGTACTAGTACAAACTAGAGTTCATCCTATTCCCCAAGAACTAGTAATTCACTCAAACATGTAGATGGAGTACATAGAGGATAGAGGCAAGTTACAAGCCAACCTGATGTTGGAGATGGAGGGGGAGCATGATAGCGATGGGGGGATGGAGAGGGCACCAGCCCTCCGGCCGGCGTCGGTTGTAGGTTCGCCTCCTCTCCTCCTTCGTGTCTTGGCCCTCTCCCTATGGTGTTGTTGCTACCATGGAAATGATATGAGGGATTTTGACACTAGAATATACTCTAAAAAGTATGCATAAAATCAACTCATCAAGTAACCTGTTAACTCAGTGCCAGTGTTAGTTCTTGCTTTCTACCTATTTTTGGTTTCGCAAAAAAACCATACAAAACAAAGTCCAAACACGATGAAACTTTACTGTGATTTTTTATGGACAAAGAGGGACCCTAGAAGCTTTGGGAGGAGGCCAGAAGAGATATGAGAGGTCCACATTTGTTGGGGATATTGCCCCGGTATAAGCCGACCAGTCCAGGCTGGCTCACGTTGCGTGGGCCTGGGCATAAGCCGGCCCATGGAGGGCAAGACCCCACATCTTACCAGGAGACCTCGCGGTTGACAAGTCCTTTGGGCCATCTTCAGTGTGGGCCGGCTCAAGAGAGCTGGCCGGGGCCGACTTAGGCGGTGCCGACTTAGGAGACCTACTCCGATCAGGAAGAGGTGATAGCCATGACCCGGATTCATTGTAACCTCGGAGGCTTGACTCATTATATAAGGGCAAGCCCCATGTCATCAGAAGGGACAGATCCAAGTTATAGTTCTCGAGATATAGGTAGTGAAAGCAACCCTTGTAATCGAGATCTTGATATCAATAAGTAAACACAGAGCAGGAGTAGGCCTTTACCTCATCAGAGGGTCCAACCTGGGTAAATCGTCTCTCTCGTTCCAATCAACCCAATCCAAGGCTTCGGCTCGCCGCCATGCCCTCGCAACTAAGTTCTCTCATGAGGACACTTGTCCTGACAACCCCGCGATAGTTAGCCCTCACCGTGGGGCCTGCGCCGCAAGGGAGCCTTCATCTTGGAGGGAGCTCTTCCTCGGACAGAGCGACTCATCACCGGCCGGCTTAGGAAGAGCGGGTGCGGGAAGTGCTACTTTATCAACGACAAAAGCTGGGGGTTAGAAGCTGAATCTCTCGAGTCAAGTAATGGGTCCCCTTTGGCAAGGTCGACATCTTTTTCGGCTTTGTTGCTGGATCTAAGCAGGAGCCAGACCCGAGCGGTGACTCCATGATAGGAGGTGCCACAATCATCCAATCTAACAGCGAATCATCAGTCAGCGATAACAGCTACACCGACACTGAATTCATCCTTCGCCTCTTCGAGGATAGGCTTGGAGGGTGCTTTGACGAGGAAGGTGACCCGGTCTATGGAGGATTACCATGTCACGCTGTGATTTACATGGCCGACGATCAGATGAACCCAACAGCTCGAGGACCCAATCCGACTGAGGGAAATCCATTGGGCCAGAACCCGCCATCCAACTCTGGTGCTGGCGCTAGAGTCCTGAATGCTCAAGGGGTCATAGAAACGCTCGCAGCACTCAACAACCTCCTCGTGGAACCAATCACAACGGAGAACGGAGTAGCGCGCACCGTTGAAATCGAAAAGTGTCGTGAACAACTCGCGAAAGCTCAATGGGATATCATAGCTGAAACAACACGCCTCGCGGAGGTCTAGAAAGCCATTCTCAAGGAGAGCTGGCGCTTGGAGGAATAGCAGGTTCACCTCAACTTTCGTCATTAGGCAATCACTACTGTTAACCAGAGGAGACAACAAAGCCATTTCCACGCCCCAGGAGGGGTAATGGAACCTCGTAACCTGTTGCAGACGCCGCCTCCTATTCAGCCTGCTGCACATGCTAATCCAGGAGCCGACTTAGGAACAGCCAGGTCCAGCATTTCACCGGTCATAACTCGTCAGCACGCGCCTCAAGACTAGCCCTCACAAATCGAGTAGCAGGTTCAGCAGCCAGCGTTGCATTTCCATACTCCCCCTGGTCACTTCTCCAACCCGGTCAACAACTTATATGCCGCCACACAAAATGTGTCAATGATCCCAATTGAAGGTAACACACAATTCGAGAACGATGCAAGGAAATCAATTCAACTGTTGTAGACCGTCGTTGTGCAGCAGGCGAACTACTCCAACAGTCCCAATAGGCTACACTCAACGCCATTCAACAGCCAGAGGGTCTCCAGTCACCATGGAGAGTCACCCGTTCCAGCAGGGTCAAGCACCACGCAGCGCCGCCGGGAGCGCCAGGAGCAGCAGCAATAGCGTAGGCAGGCGGCTTTGGATGCACATGTCATAGTTGACAAAGCGCGTGCAGCTCGCAGAACTACTACTCGTAACACAAGGGTGGATCATTTTCATCAGGAAGCAGGCAACACAACAGTTCTAGTTGTTGCTAACATCCCAGTGTCTACTGCTCCTAGGTCTGGTTTCGTCAGTAGAACCATCGGTACCCAGTGCCTCGCGCTATCCCTAAGTAACGAGCGCATCCCTGCAGATTCCAAAGGTCCTCGCAAGGTACCCAATTATACTACTGATATGGAACCAGCTGATTGGATTGAAAGCTACGAGTTAGCCATGGATATAATGGAGGTAAGCGATGGAGTCGGCGCTAGGTATCTCACGATGATGCTCGAAGGACCGGCCCACACATGGTTGAAGAACTTCCCTCCAAATTTGATTAACACGTGGCAGGAGTTGAAGGACCGCTTTATCAAGAACTTCCAGGGGACTTGTAAATGCCCAACCAACATCCTTGACCTCGAGCAGTGTTTTCAGAAGGAGGGTGAATCAACTCACTGATGACCCACAAGTATAGGGGATCAATCGTAGTCATTTTGATAAGTATGAGTGTCGAACCCAACGAGGAGCAGAAGGAAATGACAAGCAGTTTTCAGCAAGGTAATTTCTACAAGCACTAAAACTGTAGGTAATAGATAGTTTGATAGCAAGATGATTGGTAACGAGCAAGTAACGGTAACGGTAAATAAGGTGCAGTAAGGTAGCCCAATCCTTTTGTGGCAAAGGAGAGGCTAGAACAGTCTCTAGTAATAGGCAAAGTGTTCTTGAGGGTACACGGGAATTTCATCCAGTCACTTTTATCATGTTGGTTTGATTTGTGTTCGCTACTTTGATAATTTGATATGTGGGTGGACCGGTGCTTGGGTGTTGTTCTTACTTGAACACCCTCCCACTTATGATTAACCCCCTCGCAAGCATCCACAACTATGAGAAAAGTATTAAGATAAAATCTAACCATAGCATTAAACGATTGGATCCAAATCAGACCCTTACGAAGTAGCGCATAAACTAGGGTTTAAGCTTCTGTCACTCTAGCAACCCATCATCTAATAACTACTCCACAATGCATTCCCTTAGGCCCAAGGAAGGTGAAGTGTCATGTAGTCGACGTTCACATGACACCACTAAGGGAATCACAACATACATATCATCAAAATATCGAACACATATCAAATTCACATGATTACTTGCAACATGACTTCTCCCGTGACCTCAAGAACAAACGTAACTACTCACAAATAATATACATGCTCAAGATTAGAGGGGTATTGAATAGCATAATGGATCTGAACATATAATCTTCCACCAAATAAACCAAATAGTAATCAACTACAAGATGTAATCAACACTACTAGTCACCCACAGGTACCAATCTGAGGTTCCGGTACAAAGATTGAACACAAGAGGTAAACTAGGGTTTGAGAGGAGATGGTGCTGTTGAATATGTTGATGAAGATTGGCCTCCAAAAGATGAGAGGGGTGTTGGTGATGACGATGGCTTCGATTTCCCCCTCCTGGAGGGAAGTTCCCTTGACGAAATCGCTCCGCCGGAGGGCAAAAGTGCTCCTGTCCAAGTTCCGCCTCGAGACGGCGGAGTTCCATCCCGAAAGTCCTCTCCTAGTTTTTTTCTAGGTCAAAAGACCTTATATACCAGAAGATGGGCACCGAAGGTGGGCCGAGGAGGGCACAACCCACCAGGGCACGCATGGGGGGCCTGGCGCGCCCTGGTGTCTTGTGCCCACCAGGGTGGCCCCCTCCGGTAGTTCTTTGCTCCAGTATTTTTTATTAATTCCAAAAATATTCTCCGTAAAAGCTTCATTGGAGATGTGCAAAATAGGTATCTATGATGTGCTTTTTCAGGTCCAGAATTCCAGCTGCCGGTATTCTCTCTCTTTGTGTAAACCTTGCATATTATGAGAGAAAAGGCATTAGAATCACTCCCTAAAGCATTATTAATCAACAAAACATAATAAATAACAGTAGGAAATCATGATGCAAAATGGACGTATCAACTCCCCCAAGCTTAGACCTCGCTTGTCCTCAAGCGAAAAGCCGAAATTCAAAAGCATGTCCACATGGTTTGAGAGACAGGTGTCGATAAAAACAAAATACGGACATAATAGCATCATGCTTATTATCATAACAGAAACAACCTCTATCATAAAACTTATTCATATACTTTCATCATATAGCTTCTCTTGAACAAGTAACAATTCATCACAACATAGAAGTATAAAGCATAAACCTTGTTGAAAACCAACAAACTATGTTCTGAGTCAACTTTGCAACTACAATTCATCATATTTTCAGGAAGGGTCTCATGTCGGAGCCTTTTGGCAAGTCCACATACTTAACCATCATTTAGTCTTCTATGATTGCTAACACTCACAGCATACCCATGAGCAAAAAGTTTCAACCGGACACATAGAAAGATAGGGGCTTATAGTTTCGCCTCCCAACGTATTCACCTCAAGGGTGATGTTAACAATAATAACTCATGCCCACTCACATCCAACTGGATATATGTGCCTAGATCTTTCCTCACCACATGATGCTTGCAAAAGAAATAGTAAAAAGGAATAGGGAGGAATACTTTGACTCTTGCATAAAAGTAAATACATGAAATTAAAAGATATGCCCTTCATAGAGGGAAGCAGAGGTTGTCATGCGCTTTTTGGTTTGTATGCCCAATCCCTTAATGTAAAAGAACGTCATGCTATATTGCCCCCTATGATAGCAACCTTTATTATGCAGTCCGTCGCTTTTATTGCTTTGCCATCATAAGTTCGTATAACGCTCAATTTTCTCTTACACTAATTGATCAAACACATTTAGAGGCAATTTTTATTGCCTTAGTGCACCGATGACAACTTACTTGAAGGATCTTACTCGATCCGTAGGTAGGTATGGTGGACTCTCAAAGAGTGAATTTGGGTTTTGGGTTTTTGGATGCACAAGTAGTATCTCTACTTAGTGCGGAATTTTTGGCTAGCAAACATATTGAGCAAGCACCACATGTTGAAGGATCTATGACAATATAACTTCTATGTGGATATGAACAAACATAAATCATTATGTTGTCTTCCTTGTCCAACGTCAACAATTTTGACATATAATATTTAATGGGAGCTTACAATCATAAAAGATGTCCAAGATAGTGTATTTGCATGTGAATCTTCTCTTCCCTATTAATTTTTTCATGAATTGCATTATTGACCAATGTTGTGTTTGTCAATCTCCAACAAATTTGACTACTTATACTTTTCCTTATGTGATGTCATTACCTACCATAAGATTAGCATATGATTCTTTTCATCTATTTCTCTTTCCTTTTATTTTGATTGCAACAAGAAAGTAGAGAAGCAAAAGCTCAAACCAAACTTTATTATATAATTCTCACTCGATTACATAGATAGATAGACCACAAAACTAACACATGAAGATAGATCATGCTAAACTTTTATTCAACTAAATCAAAGGAAACTAAAGATCGAACTAAAATAGGTAAAGATGAATAAAAGTGATGGTGATACGATACCGGGGCATCTCCCCAAGATTGGCTCAAGCCATGGGGAGTGCCCATACTCGTGTGCTCAAGTCTCCTTTGGTGGTGGTGATGAAGAAGGTGGTGGTGATGAAGTGGCCTTCTTCTTCGACTTATATTTCAGCATACAATTTTCCTCCCTTAGATCATCATTCTCCTACTCGAGCTTTAATATCTTTTTGCATAATGCCGCCTTGCTCTCCTGCAGAAAACGAGATGGAATAAATGGAACCTCGGGTTTGTGTCCTCTAGGGAGGCTTGACTTCTTGAACTCCACATGCATGTCTCCGGGTTGAGGTAGCGGGTCATCCTCCTCCACAGAGCTATCATCCTATGTTTCCTTCATGGCAGCGTCTTCCTCCTCGTCCGAGGTCCATCCATAGTGCTCCACCTCTCCACAGATCTTGGGGTTTGCAATATAGTCAACAACATAGCTCTCCCCCTCTGAATCTTGAGACGACATATTTTCAGATCTACCAGGAAAATAGCACGAAACAAGAACAGAGGAATTTTATGCGATGCGATCGTCAAAACAGTCGGGGGTATATATAGAGAATTTTTATTCTTGGGAAACAAGCATATGGAAGGAAAACGGAGTCAGGAAGGTGTCCGAGGTGGGTACAACCCACCAGGGCATGCCTCGCAGGGCTGGGGCGCCTTGGTGTATCGTGCTCACCTCGATCACCTTCCGGTTTATTTCTTAATTTCCAAATTTTTCTAATATTCCAAAACTGACAAAAAATATTTTTGCGGATTTTTCGGAGACCGTTTACTTACCGTATCATGTACCTCCTCTTTTTTAGAATTCTAGAGTGTTCCGGAAGGTTTCTTTTATGTGTTCCTCCGGTGTCATGGTTTGAATAACATTGCTTTCAACATTAATAGGCGTACCTGATATATAGTGTTTAATTCTTTGTCCATTGACCACCTCCGGGTTAGTACCTTCGGCATTATTGATCTTGATAGCTCTAGAACGATAAACCTCTTCGATAATTTATGGTCCTTCCCATTTCGAGAGAAGCTTACCTGCACAAAATCTTAAACGAGAGTTGTACAAAAGAACATAGTCTCCTATTTTGAATTCCTGCTTTTGGATTCTTTTGTCATGCCATCTTTTTACTTTTTGTTTGAATAGTTTGGCATTTTCATAAGCTTGGGTTCTCCATTCGTCTAGTGAGCTAATATCAAATAGCCTCTTCTCACCGGCAAGTTTGAAATCATAATTGAGTTCTTTAATTGCCCAAAATGCTATATGTTCTAAGTCTAGAGGCAAATGACAAGCTTTTCCCTATACCATTTTGTATGGAGACATACCCATAGGATTTTTATAAGCTATTCTATAAGCCCAAAGTGCATCATCTAGTTTCTTAGACCAATTCTTTCGAGACCTATTGATAGTTTTTTATAATATTAATTTTATTTCCCTATTGGTAAGTTCAACTTGACCACTAGATTGAGGATGATAGGGTGATGCAATTCTATGGTTAACATCATATTTAGCAAGCATCTTACGGAAAGCACCATGAATAAAGTGTGAACCACCATCAGTCATTAAGTACCTAGGG
Organism: Elymus sibiricus; assembly: GCA_039707655.1. NCBI lineage: Eukaryota > Viridiplantae > Streptophyta > Magnoliopsida > Poales > Poaceae > Elymus > Elymus sibiricus. The sequence goes on along the minus strand of CM077667.1, from coordinate 146,246,643 downwards.
ACTCCAAACCTCGGGAAGATAACTTCTTTAAGCATTTTAATACATGTGTTGTGATCAGCGGTACTAGTTGGAATAGCTTCTACCCACTTACTCACATAATCAACAGCAACCAAAATATGAGTGTACCCGTTAGAGGAAGAAAAGGTCCCATATAATCAAAACCCCAAACATCAAATGGTTCAACAACAAGTGAATAATTCATAGGCATTTCCCGACGCTTACCAATATTACCAATTCTTTGACATTCATCACAAGACAAGACAAACTTACGGGCATCCTTGAAGAGAGTAGGCCAATAAAAACCAGATTGCAATACCTTGTGAGCAGTTCTATCTCCCGCATGATGTCCTCCATATGCTTCAGAATGACATTTCCATAGGATTTGTTCCTGTTCATGCTTAGGTACACAACGTCTAATAATACCATCTACTCCATCTTTATAGAGATGTGGGTCATCCTAAAAGTAATGTCTTAAATTATAGAAGATTTTTTTCTTTTGTTGGTATGTGAAGCTAGGTGGTATATATTTAGCGACAATGTAATTAGCATAATCAGCATACCAAGGGGTGTTTTGAGAAACATTTATTGCAGCTAACTGTTCGTGAGGAAAACTATCATCAATAGGTAGTGGGTCATCAAGAATATTTTCTAACCTAGACAAGTTGTCAGCTGCGGGGTTCTCAGTTCCCTTCCTATCAACAATATGTAAATCAAATTCTTGAAGCAAGAGAACCCACCTAATGAGTCTAGGTTTAGCATCTTTCTTTTCCATAAGATATTTTATAGCAGCATGATCGGTGTGAATGATGACCTTGGAATCAACAATATAGGATCTAAATTTATCACAAGCAAACACAACTGCAAAAAATTCTTTTTTAGTAGTAGCATAATTGCGTTGAGCACTGTCTAGAGTTTTACTAGCATAATGAATAACATTCAATTTCTTATCAACTCTTTGTCCTAGAACAGTGCCAACAGCTTAATCACTAGCATCACATATTATTTCAAAAGGCAAGTTCCAATCAGGTGGTTGAACGATAGGTGCAGAGGTTAAGGCTTTCTTGAGTGTTTCAAAGGCTTCCACGCAATCATCATAAAAACAAAAGGGATATCCTTTTGCAAAAGAATAGTAAGAGGCCTAGAAATTTTAGAGAATTCTTTAATGAACCTCCTATAGAAACCAGCATGACCAAGGAAACTTCGAATTCCTTTAATATCTTTAGGACATGGCATTTTCTCAATTGCATCAACTTTAGCTTTATCCACCTCAATACCTCGTTCAGATATTTTATGCCCCGAGACAATACCTTCATTAACCATAAAGTGGCACTTCTCCCAATTCAAGACAAGATTTGTTTGTTCACATCTCTGCAAAACTCGATCAAGGTTGCTTAAGCAATCATCAAAAGAAGTTCCATAGACAGAGAAATCATCCATGAAAACCTCCACAATCTTTTCACAAAAATCAGAGAATATAGCATTCATACATGTTTGAAAGGTAGCAGGTGCATTGCATAAACCAAAAGGCATACGTCTATAAGCATAGGTTCCAAAAGAGCAAGTAAAGGTGCTTTTCTCTTGATCAGATTGTGATACAGGTATTTGAGAGAAACCAGAGTATCCGTCCAGAAAACAAAAGTGTGTGTGCTTAGATAATCTTTCTAGCATTTGATCAATGAAAGGCAGAGGGTAATGATCCTTTCTAGTAGCTTTATTTAATTTTCTAAAATCAATTACCATTCTATAGCAAATGACAATTCTTTGCGGAATAAGTTCATTTTTATCATTAGGAACAACGGTAATACCTCCTTTATTAGGGACACAATGAACGGGACTCACCCATCAACTATCAGCAATGGGATAAATTATACCCGCTTCCAGAAGCTTTAATATTTCAGTTCTTACCACTTCTTTCATCTTATGATTTAATCATCGTTGGTGATCAACAACGGGTTTAGCATCAGGTTCCATATTAATCTTGTGCTAACATACAGTGGGACTAATGCCCTTAAGATCATCAAGAGTATATCCAATAGCAGCCCGGTGCTTCTTCAGAACTTTTAATAATCTTTCCTCTTCATGTTCTGAAAGGTTAGCACTAATAATAACAGGATATATGTTTTTCTCATCAAGATAAGCATACTTCAAAGTGTCAGGCAATTGCTTTAATTCAAACACAGGATTACCTTTAGGTGGAGGAGGACCTCCAAGAGTTTCAATAGGCAAATTGTGTTTCAGGAGAGGTTGTTGTTCAAAGAAATTTTTATCTATTTCATTTCTTTCATGCAAGTGCATATCATTTTCATGGTCAAGCAAATATTGTTCTAATGGATCAGTAGGAGGCACGACAATAGAAGCAAGACCAATTATTTCATCCTTACTAGATAATGCTCTATCATGAGGTTGTCTACTAAACTTGGAAAAATTAAACTCATGAGACACACCACCAAAACTGACACCGACAGTTTGTTTTTCACAATCTATCTTAGCATTGACGGTGCTCAAGAAAGGTCTACCAAATATAATGGGACAAAAGTCATCTTGTTGGGAACCAAGAACTAGAAAATCAGTAGGGTATTTTACTTTCCCACACAAGACGTCAACATCTCTAACAATCCCAAGTGGTGTGATGGTGTCTCTATTAGCAAGTTTAATAGTAACAGCAATGTCTTCTATTTCAGCAGGTGCTATCTCATTCATAATTTCTTGGTACAAGGTAAAAGGAATAGCAATCACACTAGCACCCAAATCACATAAAACATGATGGCAATGATCTCCTATTATGACCGAGACAATAGGCATGCCCACCATGGGTCTATGTTTAACTTTTTCATCAGGTTTGGCAATTCTAGCAGCATCATCACAGAAGTAGATAACATGCCCATCAATATTTTCTACCAAGAGATCTTTAACCATAGCAACACTGGGTTCTACTTTAATTTGCTCAGGGGGCTTATGTGCTCTTATATTACTCTTGCGAACCACAGTTGATACCTTAGCATGTTCCTTTATCCTAACAGGGAAAGGTGGTTTTTCAACATAAGCGGTAGGCACAACTGGATCAACATTGTAAATGATGGTTTCATCTTTAGCTATGATCGGTTCTTTAATTTCTTCTTTAATAGGGGGATGATATTTAAACCACTTCTCTTTAGGGAGATCAACATGAGTAGCAAAAGTTTCACAGAAAGAGGCTACTATCTCAGAGTCAAGTCCATATTTCGTGCTAAACTTGTGAAAAGCATCGGCATTCATAAAAGATTTAACACAATCAAACTTAAGCTTTATACCTGACTCATTACCTTCGTCGAGTTCCAAATTTTCAGAGTTGCATTTAATTATTTCTAAGAGATCCCACTTGAATTCAATAGTCGTCTTCATAAAAGAACCAGCACAAGAAGTATCGAGCATGGATTGATCATTATGAGAAAGTCGAGCATAAAAATTCTGAATAATAACTTCTCTCAGTATATCATGATTGCAGCATGAATATAACATTAACTTAAGCCTCCCCCAAGCTAGAGCGATGCTTTCTCCTTCACGAGGCCAAAAATTGTATATATAATTCCGTTCACGATGAACTAGATGCATGTGATAAAACTTTTGATGGAATTCCAATTGCAATCGATTCCAGTTCCATGATCCAAGATCATCACATAGCCTATACCATCTCAATGCTTTTCCCTACAAAGATAAAGGGAAAAACTTCTTCTTAGCTTCATCTCCAGGTAGACTTGCAAGCTTAAATAATCGACAAATTTCGTTCACATATAATAGGTGCATATCAGGATGTTCAGTTCCATCTCCTGCATAAGGTTTAGCAATAGTTGTTCTACCATACCCGAAGGAATTTCATAACCAATATTTTCAGTAGGTGCAGTAGGTTGAGGGGCAACTAATTGTGGTTCTGGTCGAGGTGAAGATACCCCGAACAAACCCCTCAAAGGATTGTTTTCCATAGTAGCAAGTAACAATAAATTTCAGCACGTAGTATAAGTTTTTTCCTTACCAATTTCCACTTACCAAGAGCGCTTCACTCCCCGGAAACGGCGCCAGAAAAGAGTCTTGATGATCCACAAGTATAGGGGATCAATCGTAGTCCTTTTTATAAGTAAGAGTGTCGAACCCAACGAGGAACAGAAGGAAATGACAAGCGGTTTTCAGCAAGGTAATTTCTGCAAGCACTGAAATTGTAGGTAATAGATAGTTTGATAGGAAGATAATTGGTAACGAGCAAGTAACAGTAATGGTAAATAAGGTGCAGCAAGGTAGCCCAATCCTTTTGTGGCAAAGGATAGGCCAGAATAGCCTCTAGTAATAGGCAAAGTGTTCTTGAGGGTACACGGGAATTTCATCTAGTCACTTTTATCATGCTGGTTATATTTGTGTTCGCTACATTGATAATTTGATATGTGGGTGGACCGGTGCTTGGGTTTTGTTCTTACTTGAACAACCTCCCACTTATGATTAACCCCCTCGCAAGCATCCGCAACTACAAGAAAAGTATGAAGATAAAATCTAACCATAGCATTAAACGTTTGGATCCAAATCAGCCCCTTACGAAGTAGCGCATAAACTAGGGTTTAAGCTTCTGTCACTCTAGCAACCCATCATCTAATAACTACTCCACAATGCATTCCCTTAGGCACAAGGATGGTGAAGTGTCATGTAGTCGATGTTCACATGACACCATTAAGGGAATCACAACATACATATCATCAAAATATCGAACACATATCAAATTCACTTGATTACTTGCAACATGACTTCTCCCGTGACCTCAAGAACAAAGGTAACTACTCGCAAATAATATTCATGCTCAAGATCATAGGGGTATTGAATAGCATAATGGATCTAAACATATAATCTTCCACCAAATAAACCATATAGTAATCAACTACAAGATGTAATCAACACTACTAGTCACCCATAGGTACCAATCTGAGGTTCCGGTACAAAGATTGAACACAAGAGATGAACTAGGGTTTGAGAGGAGATGGTGCTGTTGAAGATGTTGATGAAGATTGGCCTCCCAAGGATGAGAGGGGTGTTGGTGATGACGATGGCTTCGATTTCCCCCTCTGGGAGGGAAGTTCCCCCGGCGGAATCACTCCGCCGGAGGGCAAAAGTGCTCCTGCCCAAGTTCCACCTCGAGACGGAGGTGTTCCGTCCCGAAAGTCCTCTCCTATTTTTTTCTAGGTCAAAAGACCTTATATACCAGAAGATGGGCACCGGAGGTGGGCCGAGGAGGGCACAACCCACCAGGGCGCGCCTGGGGGGCCTGGCATGCCCTGGTGTCTTGTGCCCACCAGGGTGGGCCCCTCCGGTAGTTCTTTGCTCCAGTATTTTTTATTAATTCCAAAAATATTCTCCGTAAAAGCTTCATTGGAGACGTGCAGAATAGGTATCTCTGATGTCCTTTTTCAGGTCCAGAATTCCAGCTGCCGGTATTCTCCCTCTTTGTGTAAACCTTGCATATTATGAGAGAAAAGGCATTAGAATCACTCCCTAAAGCATTATTAATCAACAAAACATAATAAATAACAGTAGGAAATCATGATGCAAAATGGACGTATCACTCACCATTGGGCACGCCGTGTTGCGGAAACCATACACTCATCGGAAAGTATCACACTGCAGACTGCGGTACTCGTCTTGGAGAAAAACTACAAGTTTGAGCCCTTGATCCATAAACTAGGGCGGATTAAGCGCACCATTACAGACATGAGTGAGTGATACTTTTGATATGCATTGGGTTTTCCGTGAAGAAGAACGGGTAATTGCAACAGAATATGGATAAGTATTTCCCTCCGTTAAGAACCAAGGTTTATCGAACCAATAAGAATATCAATCAACAACCGTCTTCAGCAGCTGCACACAAAAGAACAAACACTTGCACCCAACGCAGGCAAGAGGGTTGTCAATCCCCTTGGACTCTTTATTTGCAAGCAAGTGAAGTGTGTAGATAATAGTAGATAATTGTAAATTGCAAAATAAAATAAAAACATATAAATGGCAGCAAGGTAATGATACGATTTGTAAATATATAAGTGAATAGACCCGGGGGCCATAGTTTTCCCTGTTGGCATCTCTCATGTAGGCAACATACGGCAGGTAAAACAATTACTGTTGTGCAATTGATAGAAAAGCGCATAGTTATGTGATATTCACGGCAATGATCATGTATATAGGCATCACGTCCATAAGCAAATAGACCGACTCCTGCCTGCACCTATTACTATTACTCCACCCATCGACTGCTATCCAGCATGCATCTAGAGTATTGAGTAAAACAGAGTAATGCTTGGAGAACAATGACATGATGTAGACAAAGAGAATTCAATTAAGATGAACTAACCCCATCGTTTTATCCTTAGTGGCAATAATACAAAGATGTGTCTTGTCCCTTTCTGTCACTGGGATGTAGAGCACCGCTAGATTGAACCCACTAGAACGCACCTCTCTCACCGAAGAAGTATCAATCTAGTTGGCCAATCTATTTCAATAAATCGGAGAGGGTTACGAAGCTATAACAATCATGCAAATAAAATACCATCAAGTATTCAATATCTTTTCATGAATAATCTGAACATAAACCCACAATTCATAGCATCCCAACAAACGCACCGTACAAAAGAATTACATCGGATAGATCAAAGCGAAGATGCGATAATCATCGTATTGAAGATAAAAAGAGAGAGAGAGAGAGAGAGAGAGAGAGATAGCCATCTAGGTACTAACTACGGACCCGTAGGTCTATGGTGAACTACTCACACATCATCATGATGGCAACAAGGTTGATGAAGAAGCCCTCCGTGATCGATCCCCCCTCCAGCAGGGTGCCGGAACGGAGCTCCAGATGGGATCGCGGCAGCACAGAGATTGCGGCGGCGGAGAAAGTATTTCGGGATGCCCTCTAGGGTTTTTGGAATATATGTGAATTTATAGGCCAAGAACGGGGTCAGGAGGTCCATCAGGGAGGGACAAGCCATCAGGGCCCATCGACTCCCCTAGGCGCGCCCTGTTGGCTTGTGCCTCCCTCGTGCGGCCTCCGGTCTTCTCCCGAAGCTTCCGGGTCTTCTTTTGGTCCAGAAAAAATCATAAATTTTTTTTGGGGCAATTGGACTTCACTCAATAGGTTAGTGCTCAAAAACTGGCACTGGGCAGTCGGTCAATAGGTTAGTGCTCAAAAATAATATAAATTGGTAAATAAATACTCAAAAACTATCCTAGAATGATAATATGTCAACATGGAACAATCAAAAATTATAGTTACGTTGAAGACGTATCAACATCCCCAAGATTAATTCCTGCTCATCCTCGAGAAGGTAAATGGTAAGAATAAATTTTTTGATGTGACATGTTACCCAATATGTAATCTTTGCATGCATGCTCATTGAGAAACGATGAGTTAACAAACATCAACATAGTAATATTTATAGGCACAAGCAACATAATCATCAATCTTTCAAAGTATACGATCCTAAAAGAATGTTTACCCCCATTCATTTTATCATATTAGTAAGGCATGGCTCCGCCTTCACCACATTAATACAAATGTCAAGCACCACGGTGTCCAAGTCAGGCAATTGGATCGTACTTTTTCAATGTGCATCAACTTTTTATTCTTCACGCAATACATGAGCGTGAACCATGGACATAGGATAAAGATGGAATAGAATATGGTGATAGATATCAAAGGGGTAAAAGTGGAGATGAAAGTATCGCATCAACTATGCGTATCAACAGGCTATGGAGATGCCCATCAATAGATATCAATGCGAGGAGTAGGGATTGCCATGCAAATGATGCACTAGAGCTATAAGTGTATGAAAGCTCAACTGAAGCTAAGTGGGGTGTGCATCCAACTTGCTTGCTCATGAAGACCTCGGGCATTTGAGGAAGCCTGTCATCGGAATATACAAGCCAAGTTTTTTATAATGAAAATAATTCCCACTAGCATACGAAAATGATATAACATGAGACTATATATGAAGAACAAGGTGCCACTTTGTGGCACAAGTGTGGTAAAGGATAGTAGCAAAGTCCCTTCTCTCTTTTTCTCTCATTTTTTTCATTGTTTATTCATTATGGTGGGCTCACTTGGCCTCTACCATTTTTATTTCCTCACTGGGACAATGCTCTAATGATTATCATCACACTTCTATTTACTTACAACTCAATATGAAAACTCGATATGAAGAACTATGAAACAATATGACTCAATATGAATGCCTCTGGCAGTGTACCAAGATGTGCAATGATCTAGCGTGACATTTATCAAAAATATTATGAACGGTGGCTTTGCCACAAATACTATGTCAGCTCTATATGATCACGCAAAGCAATATGATGATAAATGAATTAGTCATATGATGTGACGGTGGAATTTTAATGGCAATATATCTCGGAATGGCTATGGAAATGCCATAATAGGTAGGTATGGTGGCTGTTTTGAGGAAGAGATAAGAAGGCTTATGTATGACAGAGCGTATCATGTCACGGGGTTTGGATGCACCGGCGAAGTTCGCACCGATCCTCGAGGTGAGAATGCGCAATGCACGGTACCGAAGAGGCTAGCAAAATATGAGGTGGTGAGATTGCGTATGTCCATAGGTTCACAATAGTCATAAAGAACTCATACACTTATTGCAAAGTTTTATTAGTTTTATCACAAATCAAAGTGTCGGGGGTGTGATTCATGACGATCTATGGGACCAGCGGGGTCCCTTTACGGTTCGGCGGGGGCATCGAGTGCATGAAGAGCATCAGTCGGCCATGACTACGCGCAGGATTTATACAGGTTCGGGCCGCTCGGGAGCGTAAACCCCTACGTCATGTTTGTGTGTTTGTATATCTGGGTCCAAATACAGGAGCGCAGCCACCCGGCAAGGATGCTCGAGAGGCGCTGCTACGCATGCAAATGGACAGGGTGTCGACCTTTGTCAAGGTACCCATGGGTCTCCTTTTATAGTTCAAGGGGTTTCCACAGAGGTTACAATGGTCATTTACTAGGTGTAAAATGCGCTCTTACAGCTACAGGGGCCGTTGTCAGAGTAGTAGTGGGAAATACCTAACTCTGATGGACTAGGACAGGCACATTGAATGCGTCATGACGTGGCACACTGGCGACATTTCCCGGCAAGGATTGCCTATCCTTCTGTGTCGTTCGCTCAGCTACCTCTTATTCTTCTGCCACGCCGCGGGACGGGTGGTGTTAAAGCTGCAACAGCCCCCCCCCCCCCGCTGCAGCCACGTGCCCCGGCCAGCTCCGCCTACCCGCCAGCCCGCTCGACACCTCAGCCGATGTAGACAATCGTCCCTGGTGAGGTGGAGCGGCGGCCTGGCGGCTTGGAATCCTTGCCGGGGACGCCTGTGGGCGGGCTATTCTGCCTGGTGAATGGCCTGGTCGCCTTGCTCTAGTCTTGGCTTTGGTTTTGCCTCGGAGGCTGGTGCGAGCCCGGCAAGAAGCTGCCGGCCTGAGGCAGCTTCATGTGGCTTGAGACTGCGTCAGTATTTCCCCAAAGAGGAAAGGATGATGCAGCACATCGACGGTAAGTATTTCCGTCAGTTATGAAACCAAGGTTATCGAACCAATAGGAGGATCACCACCACCCAATAAGCGTCACCTGCACACAAACAACAAATACTTGCAACCTGACGTGAAAGAGAGGTTGTCAATCTCTCTACGGTAAAAAGATAGATTAGGTAGTGATAGATAGGAGAGATAGATCTCTCAAGAACACAAAATAAAAAGAGCAAATAAAATATGCAGCAATATGTTTTTGGGTTTTTGGTTTTGTAGATCTGAAAACAAAGATGCAAAAAGATAGATCGGAAAGCAATATGTTGGAAAAGTAGACCCGGGGGCCGTAGGGTTCACTAGTGGCTTCTCTCATGAGTATAGCGCACGATGGGTGAACAAATTACTGTTGGGAAATTGATAGAAAATCGAATATTCATAATGATATCCAAGGCGATGATCATTATATAGGCATCACGTCCAAGATAAGTGGACTGACTCCTGCCTACATCTACCACTATTACTCCACACATCGGCCGCTATCCAGCATGCATCTAGTGTATTAAGTTCATGGAAAAACGGAGTAATGCAATAAGAATGATGACATGATGTAGACAAGATCTATTCATGTAGGAATAGACCCCATCTTGTTATCCTTAATGGCAATGATACATGCGTGTCTTGCTGCCCCTTCTGTCACTGGGAAAGAACACCGCAAGATCGAACCCATCACAAAGCACCTCTTCCCATGGCAAGAAAAATCGATCTAGTCAGCCTAACTAAACCAAAGATTTGAAGAAGAAATACGAGGTTATAAGTAATCATGCATATAAGAGATCAAAGAAGACTCAAATAATATTCATGGATAGAAACTGATCATGAACTCAAAATTCATCGGATCCCAACAAACACACCGCAAAAGTTTACATCAAATAGATCTCCAAGAGACCATTGTATTGAGAATCATAAGAGAGAGAGAGAGAGAGAGGAAGACATCTAGCTACTGCCTACGGACCCGAAGGTCTATTGTGGACTACTCACGCATCATCGGAGAGGCACCTATGAGGAAGATGAACCCCTCCGTGATGGTGTTTAGATTGGATCTCGAGGTTCTGGAACTTGCGGCGGGTGGAATTGTGTTTCATCGACTCCCCTAGGGTTTTTGGAATATTTGGGAATTTATAGGCATCACAGGCGGTGGAGAGGGGCCCCGAGGAGGGCACAACCCATCAGGGCGCGCCAGGGTCCCCCTGGTGCGCCCTGGTGGGTTGTGTTCTCCACGACCCACCTCTCCAGCACTTCTTTGGCCCATTGGGTGTCTTCTGGTCCAGAAAAAATCTCCAAAAAGTTTCGTCGCGATTGGACTCCGTTTGATACTGATATTCTGCGAAGTAAAAAACAAGCAAAAACAGCAACTGTCACTTTGGCACTATGTCAATAGGTTAGTCCCAAAAAAATGATATAAAGTTGTTATAAAATGATTGTCAAACATCCAAGAATGATAATATAACAGCACGGAACAAGCAAAAATTATAGATACGTTGGGGGCGTATCAGCATCCCCAAGCTTAATTCCTACTCGTCCTCGAGTAGGTAAATGATAAAAACAGAATTTTTGATGTGGAATGCTGCGTAACATGTTCATCTCATATTCTTTTCTTTTGTATAGCATGGACATTTGGACTTGTAAATGATTCAAAGCAATAGTCTAGTTTTAACATAATGACTTCAATACTCAAGCATGTCAACAAGCAACTATGTGTTTCAAAATACAACACTAAGGAAAGTTATCCCTAGCCCATCATGCTCAATCATTTATCCATTCATGAAACACACTCAAATATTAGCTATGCCCAATGCTCAAGTACGATGATAGTGCCCCCTAGTTGGTGCTTTATAAGAGAAGATGGAGACTCAAAGTAAAAATAAAAATTGCATAAAGTAAATAGATAGGCCCTTCGCAGAGGGAAGTAGGGATTTGTAGTGGTGCCAGAGCTCAAGGTTTAAATTGAGTGCAGGACCGAAAGTATGTCTAGAGGGGGGTGATTAGACTACTTGACCAAATAAAAATCTACTTTTTCCCAATTTTAAGTGTTGGCAGATTTTGGCATTCATAGCAAGTCAAGCACACCCTACACATGCATGTCTACGAGTATAGCAGTGGAAAGTAAAGACAAGGGTGAGTAGTAAAGTAAGGGTAGGAAGATCAAACGCAATTTGGGGACACGATGATTTTTTTCCCGTGGTTCCGATAGGTGGTGCTATTGTACGTCCACGTTTATGGAGTCTTCAACCCACGGAGGGTAACGGTCGCGAGAGTCCACGGAGGGCTCCACCCATAAGGGTCCACGAAGTAGCAACCTTGACTATTCCTCAACGGCTTCCGTCCACGAAGGACTAGCCTCACTATGGGTAGATCTTCACGAAGTAGGCGATCTCCTTGCCTGTACAAACTTCTTGGTTCAACTCCACAACACGAAGTAGGGGGCTCCCAAGCGACACCTAACCAATCTAGGAGGCACCACCCTCCAAAAGGTAATAGGCTCGACAATGTCGATGAACTCCTTGCTCTTGTGCTTCAAGATGATAGACTCCTCAACACACAATCACTCTCTCACAGATTTGGCTATGGTGGAAGAGATTGATTTGGTGGAAAGCAACTTGGGGAGGCTAGAGATCAAGATTCATATGGATGGAGTGGAATAGCTTGATCTCAACACATGAGTAGGTGGCTCTCTCTCAGAAAATAGGATGGGCAAGTATGGAATAGTTCTGAGTGCTTCACTTTCGAGTGGGTGGTGGTGAAGGGGTATATATAGGCATCCCCAAAAGTCCAACCGTTACACCTAAAGTGACCAACTTGGTGACACTGATGTGTGAATCTCGGTGGTACTGAAGTGACCAAAAGGTGACAACTTTTGAATCTCGGTGAGACCGATGTATTAAACTCGGTTGCACCGATTAGGTGACCAATGGTCAGATTGCGCAACTCGGTGACGCCGATCCAACAAACTCGGTGGTACCGATTTTGTGAATCGAGGTAACAGAAAGTTGGCAACCCAAACTCGGTGGCACCGAAGTGGAATCGGTTGCACCGATGTGCTAGGGTTTGGCATGGGTCTGTCAGAGTTTGGGAATCGGTGGCACCGAGTGGAAAGTGTTGGTTGCACCGATTTTGGATATTTGACTTTGGACAGACTTTTGTGGAAGAGCTTGTGGGTGTTTTTGGTGACTATCACTTGTGCACGTGGAGTATCTTGTAAACCAACAGTATCTTACCCCCTTTTAATAGTATTGGCTTTCCTATGGACTCAAAGTGATTTCTCACAAAGTAAAATGTAGAGTCCTCTTGCTTGAAGCTTTGCCAATCTATTTCCTTGCATCTTGGGGTTACCCACAATCCTTTTGCCATCCCTATCATTGAACTTTTCCTGAAATATGCTTAGTGGAAACATTAGTTCAATGACATATATGTTGTTATTAATTACCAAAACCACCAAGGGAGCAAATGTGCTTTCATTGAGAGAGAAAAATATTTTGGGTGGCAAGCCTTTCCTGTCAACGAAAACGACAAAGTAGCTCACAATACTTTCCATGCTAGATATATCATAGGCAGTTCCCAAACAGAAAATAAAGTTTATTCCTTTTTCCACCAAACTTTCACTTTCCATCATAGGAATTTATTATTTGACAACATAATGTAAATATTTTTTTCTTTTTCATTTCGGGAATGGGCATCCCTATTACTGCCACACTCTCGTGCAATGACAAGTGAATAAACACTCATCTTGAGAATAACACATCTAGCATGGAAAAATATTGGACACTCCCGACCGTTTCATGAGCGGCACGAGCACACAAAAGAGAAAATTTATTTTGAAAATTTAGAGATGGCACATACAAATTTGCTTGGAATGGCATGGAAATACCGCATATAGGTAGGTATGGTGGACTCATAAGGCAAAACTTGGTTTAAGGATTTTGGATGCACAAGTAGTATTTCTACTTAGTACAAATGGAGGCTAGCAAATAGATTGAGAAGCAACCAAACCAAGAAACGAAAATTCACATAAGCGAGCATTGATCATAACTAACACCGAATAATGCACCACAAGTAGGTTGTAACTTCATTGCATAACTATTGACTTTCGTGCATGCATAGGGAATCACAAACCTTAACACCAATATTCCTACTAAGCATAATTACTCACTAGCATAACTCACATATTACTATCATCAACTTTCAAAACTATTACAAAGAATCAAGTTTAATTTGCCCAATGATCTTCATGAAAGTTTTTATCATATCCTCCTTGGATATCTATCACTTTGGGACTAGTTTCATATATTGCCATTGCTTTTTGGACAAGCTCAAACAAATCCAAGTGAAGCACATGAGCATAAAGATTTCATCTCTCAAAAAGGTATAAGTGAAGCATGAGAGGATTTATTCAAAATTTACTAACTCTCAAATTAATCTAAGTGAAGCATGAGAGTATTTCTACAAAAATTTCCAAGCACATCATGCTCAAAAAGATATAAGTGAAGCACTAGAGCAATTCTATAGCTCAACAAGTTTAAGTGAAGCACATAGAGCAATTCTAACAAATCATAGCATAATTTTGGTTTTCTCAAATAGTTGTGTCCAGCAAGGATACAAGTGAAAAGCTAACAAATAAAGCAAGCAAAGATACAAGATGCTACAAGCAAAACTCCTGATATGTGACGAATAAAAATATAGCTCAAAGTAAAATAACGATGGTGGTTAGAAGAAAGAGGGGATGCCACTCGGGGGTATCCCCAAGCTTAGTTGCTTGTTTCTATTTGGATATATCTTGGGGGTGCTGTAGCATCCCCAAGCTTAGGCTCTTTTCACTCCTTATTCCTTCATCCATCGTGATCTCACCCAAAACTTGAAAACTTCAATCACACAAAACTCAACAAAATCTTCGTGAGATCCGTTAGTATAATAAAGCAAATCACTACTTTAGGTGCTGTTGCAAACCCATTCATATTTTATTATTGCATTATACCTACTGTATTTTAACTTTAACATGGCTCATACCCTTCAATATAACCCATAGATTCATCAAAACAAGCACACAATGCAACGAAAACAGAATTTGTCTTAAACAGAACAGTCTGTAGTAATCTGTACTCTAACCATACTTATGTAACTCTAAAAAATCTGAAAAACTAGGACAACATAAGGAATTTGTATAGAAACATTGTGTTAAAATTTCAGCTCAGGATCACGTTCCAGCAAAAAACGAAAATTCATATACTGGACGCAAAGTTTCTGTTTCAGATTCAGCATCGCTTCTACTCATCTTATGAATCATCCTAAAGGCTCTACTTGGCACAAACAGTAAATAAACTATAAAAACACAATCATAACAGAGGAAAAATTGTGTAAACACTCAAAAACATAAAGGTAAAAGCAAAAATAAATTTATTCATTGGGTTGTCTCCCAACAAGGGATTTCTTTTTACGCCCCTAGCTAGGCATAATGATTTCAATGATGTTCACATAAAAGTATTAATTGAAATATGCAAAAGAGCATCATGAATAGAATGACAAACACATTTAAGCCTATCCCACTTCCTATGCATAGGGATTTTGTGAGCAAACAATTTGTGAGAACAACAATCAACTAGTATAGGAAGGCAAAACAAGCATAACTTCAAAACGTTGAACACATAGAGAGGAAACTTGATATTACTGTAATTCCTACAAGCAGATGTTCCTCCCTCATAATAAATTTCAGTAGCATCATGAAAGAATTCAACAATATAACTATCACATATATCATTCTTTTCATGATGCACAAGCATAGAATTTTCATTACTCTCCACATAAGCAAATTCCTTATCATCCATGGTAGTGGGAGCAAACTCAACAAAATAACTATCATGAGACACTTGATTGACATAACCACATTGCAAATTAAAACCATGATGATAAGTTTCATGGTTATCATTACTCATTATAGCATACGTGCCATCACCATCAGTATAAATAGGAGGCATGCAATCATCATAATAAATTGGCTCATCAAAACTTGGGGGATTAGAAATATCATCTTCATCAAACATGACATCACGCTCCCGACCCCTCCCGCTAGTGTTCCTCCCTGCCTCCCTGCCCGCAGCCGCCGGCCGCCCTTCCGCCCTCCCGCCGCCGCCGGCCGCGCTCCCCCGCCTCCCCGCCCCCTCCACCCCTCCCCTGCTTCCGCCTCTGCGCCGCCTCCCCAGGAGGTGGCCGGGGCGGCCCGTCCCCAACCTCTCCTCAGCCCCCCTCCTCCTCCCTACCCCCCCCCCCCCCCCGCCACCGGCGAGCGCCCCCGGCCCTGGCCCGGGTGGTGTCGGCGGCGGCGGGCCCATTCTCTCCCCGCACGCGCGCCTGTTCTGCCCGGGGCAGGCGGCGGCGGTGCTCCCCGGTTGGACAGCGGCCCGGCGGCCCGGCGGCGGCGGCACGGCGGTGGGCGCGGTGGCGGCGCCGCCCCTTGGCGGCGGGACGACTTGGTGGCGCAAGGTGGTCGGTGACGCGCCCCCGGCCCAGATCTGGGCCATGGGGCCCCATCTGGGTCCTAACGGGCCGGCCCCCCGGCGTGGCCTCGTTGTCTGCTACACGGTGAGGAGGACGGGCGGCTCGGATGTGGGGCGGCGGCGCCGACGGCGTGCCTGCAGCAGCGCGAGGGCGGGAGCTTTACGGGCCTATGAGGACCCGGCCGGGCCTGTGGGCCCACGGGCCTGGTGTGCTCCTGCTATTGCGTCCGGACGGCTACCGTCGTTGACGGTGGAGGTTGAGCCCTCCCGCGTGCCGACGGTGCTGTTGCCCTAGTCTCGGCTCCGAATCATCGCCGTGATGTTCTCACTTCATGGTGCCGTGGTGAAATGGCGTGGGGGCTTCAAGACCGTGTTGGCGCAGGGTGATGGTTGGTTTGGTGGCAGGCTCCGGAGCGCCCGAGGTGCGGGTTGGGATCGGGGGAAACCCCTGTCGGCATGGCCAACACCGGCGCGGTGGTGTCTGTGGGTGCCGCCTGACCTTCTTGGAGGGCGTCGGGGGCTACCCTTCCTCTCGCCTCGTCGTGTACCGGGGGAAACCCTTGGCAGCAGCGTCGTCATCATCGCGATCCTTCTTGGAGGTGTTGATTGGTGCCGGCGCTTCGGTGTCTTGGAGCTTAGTGGAAGATCCCCGGTGAGCGCAGCGGTCGCGAGGCTTCTTCGTTTTTGTTGATCCGCCGTTGTCGGCATTTGTTTCTTTTGTGCTTTCTCTGTCGTTTCTTTTGGGCGTGACTGTGCTACTTCCGCCCTAGCACCTATCCCTGAATGGTTTGGTCGGTTGCTTTGTAATACAAAGCGGGGGGAAACCCTTTTTCGGATCTTCATCAAACATAGCATCCCCAAGCTTGTGGCTTTGCATATCATTAGCATCATGGATATTTAGAGAATTCATATTAGCAACATTGCAATCATGCTCATCATTCAAGGAACTATCATGAATCACCTTATAAATTTCTTCTTTCAACACTTCATAGAGATAATCAAGTGCACTCAACTCACTAGCAATTGGTTCATCATAATTTGGCCTTTTGAAAAGATTAGCAAGTGGATGAGGATCCATAACAATAGATTTTTAGCAAGCGAAGATCCAAGCAAATAGAAGGCACGTGGCAACACAAGCAAAGATAGCAAACAAGAGATGTGACGAGAAAAAGGCAAACGAAAAAGAGGGCAAATAAAACAGCAAATTGGGTGAAGTGGGGGAGAGGAAAACGAGGGGCAAATAGCAAAAAATTTAATTGCAAGGAGATGAGATTTGTGATTAGGAACCTGGTAGGTGCTGATGGAGTCTCCTCGGCGCCTGAGATAGGCACGTAGAAGAGACCGTTTCCTCGCCGGCAACGGCGCCAGAAATTCCTTTGACGTGGCTTGAGACTGCGTCGGTATTTCCCCAAAGAGGAAGGCATGATGCAGCACAACGATGGTAAGTATTTCCCTCAGTTATGAAACCAAGGTTATCGAACCAGTAGGAGGATCACCAACACCCAATAAGCAGCACCTGCACACAAACAACAAATACTTGCAACCCGACGCGAAAGAGAGGTTGTCAATCTCTCTACGGTAAATTGATAGATTAGGTAGTGATAGATAGGAGAGATAGATCTCTCAAGAACACAAAATAAAAAGAGCAAATAAAATATGCAGCAATATGTTTTTGGGTTTTTGGTTTTGTAGATCTGAAAACAAAGATGCAAAAAGATAGATCGAAAAGCAATATGTTGGAAAAGTAGACCCGGGGGCCGTAGGGTTCACTCGTGGCTTCTCTCATGAGTATAGCGCACGGTGGGTGAACAAATTACTGTTGGGCAATTGATAGAAAATCGAATAGTCATGACGATATCCAAGGTGATGATCATTATATATGCATCACGTCCAAGATAAGTAGACCAACTCCTGCATGCATCTACCACTATTACTCCACACATCGACCGCTATCCAGCATGCATCTAGTGTATTAAGTTCATGGAAAAACGGAGTAATGCAATAAGAACGATGACATGATGTAGACAAGATCTATTCATGTAGGAATAGACCCCATCTTGTTATCCTTAATGGCAATGATACATGCGTGTCTTGCTGCCCCTTCTGTCACTGGGAAAGAACACTGCAAGATCGAACCCATCACAAAGCACCTCTTCCCATGGCAAGAAAAATCGATCTAGTCGGCCTAACTAAGCCAAATATTCGAAGAAGAAATACGAGGATATAAGTAATCATGCATATAAGAGATCAAATAAGACTCAAATAATATTCATGGATAGAAATTGATCATGAACTCAAAATTCATCGGATCCCAACAAACACACCGCAAAACTTTACATCAAATAGATCTCCAAGAGACCATTGTATTGAGAATCATAAGAGAGAGAGAGAGAGGAAGCCATCTAGCTACTGCCTACGGACCCGTAGGTCTATTGAGAATCATAATATTTGGGAATTTATAGGCATCAGAGGTGGTGGAGAGGGGCCCCGAGGAGGGCACAACCCATCAGGGCGCGCCCTGGTGGGTTGTGGTCTCCACGGCCACCTCTCCGGCACTTCTTTGGCCCACTGCGTGTGTTCTGGTCCAGAAAAATCTCCAAAAAGTTTCGTCGCGATTGGACTCCGTTTGATATTGACATTCTGCGAAGTAAAAAACAAGCAAAAACAACAACTGGCACTTTGGCACTATGTCAATAGGCTAGTCCCAAAAAATGATATAAAGTTGTTATAAAATGATTGTAAAACATCCAATAATGATAATATAATAGCATGGAACAAGCAAAAATTATAGATACGTTGGAGACGTATCACAGCTGCCCGTGCACAAGTCTGGGT
The DNA here is from genome assembly GCA_039707655.1 of Elymus sibiricus. Classification (NCBI taxonomy): domain Eukaryota; kingdom Viridiplantae; phylum Streptophyta; class Magnoliopsida; order Poales; family Poaceae; genus Elymus; species Elymus sibiricus. The sequence continues at coordinate 146,227,737 of CM077667.1, read as the reverse complement.
ACTAGGGACCCCCAGTTCTTAGTACACCAACACAAAATACTACTCGCATGCCCCGAGGGAGGAGGTTGGGAGGAGTTAACCATCGCGCGCCTCCGACCCGAAACAACACTAGGATTTTGACGAGGAATAGAAATGCTCACACATCCGCACCATGCCTTTTTAATATTTTGTCAAATGGGAAATTAACACCTCTTAATACCAATACTTCTATGAACTGACAATCATGAACTCACACCCTTTCACATTACCACATCAATATCATTAACCCAAGATTTCTCTTAAATGTGTTGCATGATGTCTTTGATTATCACTCATTGAATACCTATTATTTTTGGACTAGTCTTATGACCCATGCAAATTACTGTCACTATTTATTAACTCTCAAACAAATATAAGTGAAGATAGGGAGTGCAATTATTTCAACAAAATCTATACGCCACCGTGCTCAAAAAGATATAAGTGAAGTACTAGAGCAACTGCTAAGCTCAAAAGATATAAGTGAAGCACATAGAGTATCCTAATAAATTATGGTGAAGGTGTGTCTCTCTCAAATAGGTGTGTCTAGCAAAATGATGATTGTGGCATACTAAAAACAAAAGCGAAAACAAGCAAAAGCAAACGATGCTCCAAGCAAAACTCATATCATGTGAGGAATAAAAATATAGCTCCAAGTGACATACTGATGGATTGAGACAAAAGAGGGGTTGCCTTCCGGGGCATCCCCAAGCTTAGATGCTTGAGTATTCCTAGAATATTACCTTGGGGTGCCTTGGGCATCCCCAAGCTTAGGCTCTTGCCACTCCTTATTCCTTCGTCCATCGTGATAACACTAAAAACTTGAAAACTTCAATCACACAAAACTCAACAAAACTTCGTGAGCTTTAGGTACTATTGTAAATTGATTTATATTTCATTATTGTATAATAGATACTGTATTCTAACTTCTCCATGGCTTATACCCCCCGATACAATCCATAGCGTCATCAAAACAAGTAAACTATGCAAGCAAAAAACAGAATTTGTCTAAAACAAGACAGTCTGTAAAGATCTATAAAGATATGTAAAGAACATATACTTATATAACTCTAAAAATTCTGAAAAAATAGGAAAACCTGAAGAATTTTAATAGCAATACTTTTAAAAAAAATACAGATTAAAAAGACGTCCTAGTAAAATCAGAGAAATTCTGCACCGGACGTTAAAGTTTCTGTTTTTGCACCTTATCAATTCTACTCATCTTGTAAGCCATCCCAAAGGCTTTACTTGGCACAAACACTAATTAAAACATAAAAACACAATAATTACTATGGAAATAATCATGTTATAAAAAACAACCATAAAGTAAAAAGCAAAAAATTAAAGATAACTATTGGGTTGCCTCCAAACAAGCGTTATTGTTTTATGCCCCTAGCTAGGCATAATGGATAGTTTCAATTGACAACATTCTTAATATTCTCATCTTGCGGAGTAGGATTTTCAAAGACAATTGGAAACACATCATCAAGTAATATCTTGGCATCCTTAAGACTACTTTCCTTAAAGCCTTCCGTGTTTTGTCTTACTATCCAAGAATATTGCTTATTGATAGCATTGAAGACTTGTTGGATAATATGAACAGGAGGAACTTCTTTACTAGTATTTTCATCAAAAGTATGGTTATCACAAAACATGTACCTCATCATATAGTCCTCATTATATAAAATTTCATCTATCATAGGATGTTCACAACTCACATTATAGTGTTCAAAGATCTCCCTAGCCTCTTGTACTATATAGTCAAATTCATGCATGAAAATGAGAGTGGCCATCTTCTTGGCTCTAGGGTCTTTTATGACCGGTAACTCATAGAAAAGTCTTTGCAAAGTGGGATGAGTACACATAAATCATCTTTTAAGTTTAAGTATAAGAGGGGAAATAACATTGGCGTAACTTTTAGTTCTTTTAAGGATTGGCGTATCCTTGCAAGCTAAAGTACCCATACAATTAAAGAATTCTTGGATAATGCGTTTCCCTATGATATTCCCCTTCCCCGTAACAAAAACTTCTACATCTGGCTATGGGGGAGTTTCCTCTTTGGGGATTTCACTTCCATCATCCTTCTCAATAATGAAATCAGCCATGGTAGCAACTTCAAGCAAACGAAACAAGCAAACAAGCAAGCAAACAAGGAAACTAGTAACAAGCAAAGATAAATATTTTTGTATTTTTTGATTTTTACGAAGAAAACTAAATATAACAGCAAATAAAAAGAAGAACAAGTGAATGATAATTTGTGCGAAGTTACTTGATAGTTGGTGATGATATTCCCCGGCAACGGTGCCAGAAATCCTTCCTGATACTTGTGATCTGCGTTGGGTTATCCCTGAAGAGGAACGGGTAATTGCAGCACAATACGGATAAGTATTTCCCTTAGTTAAGAACCAAGGTTTATCGAACCAATAGGAATATCAATCAACAATCGTCTTCAGCGGCTCCACACAAAAGAACAAACACTTGCATCCAACGTGGGCAAGAGGGTTGTTAATCCCCCTGGACTCGTTATTTGCAAGCAAGTGAAGTGTGTAGATAATAGTAGATAATTGTAAATTGCAAAATAAAATAAAAACAAATAAATGGCAGCAAGGTAATGACAAGATTTGTAAATATATAAGTGAATAGACCCGGGGGCCATAGTTTTCCCTAGTGGCATCTCTCATGTAGGCAACATACGGCGGGTAAACAATTAGTGTTGGGCAATTGATAGAAAAGCACATAGTTATGCAATATTCACGGCAATGATCATGTATATAGGCATCACGTCCATAAGCAAATAGGCCAACTCCTACAGGCACCTATTACTATTACTCCTCCCATCGACTGCTATCCAACATGCATCTAGAGTATTAAGTAAAACAAAGTAATGCTTGGAGAACAATGACATGATGTAGACGAAGAGAATTCAATTAATATGAACTAACCCCATCATTCAATTCTTAGTGGCAACAATACAAAGACGTGTCTTGTCCCTTTCTGTCACTGGGATATAGGGCATCGCCAGATTGAACCCACTACAACGCACCCCTCTCACCGAAGAAGTATCAATCTAGTTGGACAAACTATTTCAGTAAATCGGAGAGGATTACGAAGCTATAAGAACCATGAAAATAAAATACCGGCAAGTATTCAATATATTTTCATGAATAATCTGAACATAAACCCACAATTCATTGGATCCCAACAAACGCACCGTACAAAAGAATTACATCGGATAGATCAAAGCGAAGATGTGATGATCATTATATTGAATTATCAAAAGAGAGAGAGAGAGAGAGAGGGAGAGAGAGAGAGTGAGAGAGTGAGAGAGCCATCAAGGTAGTAACTATGGACCCATAGGTCTGTGGTTAACTACTCACATATCATCATGAGGGCAGCAAGGTTGATGAAGAAGCCCTCCATGATTGATCCCCCCTCCGGCAGGGTGCCGGAACGGAGCACCAGATGGGATCGCGGTGAAACAGAGACTTGCAGTGGCGGAAAAATTATTTCGGTATCCCTCTAGGGTTTCTGGAATATATGTGAATTTATAGGCCAGAGAACGGGGTCAGGAGGTCGACCAGGGAGCGACAAGCTATCAGGGTGCGCCGATGCCCCCTGGACGCGCCCTGTTGGCATGTGCCTCCCTCGTGTGGCCTCCGGTCTTCTCCAGAAGCTTCCAGGTCTTCTTTTGGTCTAGACAAAATCATAAAAAAAATTCGGGGCAATTGGACTTCGCTTGGTACTATAAACCTAAAAAGAAAAAACACGCAGAAAACAACAACTGGCACTAGGCACTGGGTCAATAGGTTAGTGCTAAAAAATAATAGAAATTGGTAAATAAATATTGAAAAAGTATCCTAGAATGATAATATGTCAGCATGGAACAATAAAAAATTATAGATACGTTGGAGACGTATCAGTGAGCTCATAACGCAATGACCAAATACGCCGAGTCTGACAAAACCAAAGATCCAGATTCTGATGATGACAAGGTTGGCAAGGGCAAGAAGAACGACGGTAAAGGTCACCAAAACAACAATGGGAATCATATTAATGGTAACAAGCGCAAAAACAGTAAAGGAAGCTCCGACTTGGTCGCTGATGACCCACAAGTATAGGGGATCAATCGTAGTCCTTTCGATAAGTAAGAGTGTCGAACCCAACGAGGAGCAGAAGGAAGTGACAAGCGGTTTTCAGCAAGGTAATTTCTGCAAGCACTGAAATTGTAGGTAACAGATAATTTGATAGCAAGATAATTGGTAGCATGGAAGTAACAGTAACGGTAAACAAGGTGCAGCAAGGTAGCCCAATCCTTTTGAGGCAAAGGACAGGCCAGAACAATCACTAGTTATAGGCAAAGTGTTCTTGAGGGTACACGGGAATTTCGTCTAGTCACTTTTATCATGTTGGTTTGATTCGTGTTCGCTACTTTGATAATTTGATATGTGGGTGGACCGGTGCTAAGGTGCCGTTCTTACTTGTACTAACAACCTACTTATGATTAACCCCCTCGCAACCATCCGCAACTATGAGAAAAGTATTAAGACAAAGTCTAACCATAGCATTAAACATGTGGATCCAAATCAGCCCCTTACGAAGTAGCACATAAACTAGGGTTTAAGCTTCTGTCACTCTAGTAACCCATCATCTAATAACTACTCCACAATGCATTCCCTTAGGCCCATGAATGGTGAAGTGTCATGTAGTCGACGTTCACATGACACCACTAAGGGAATCACAACATACATATCATCAAAATATCGAACACATATCAAATTCACATGATTACTCGCAACATGACTTATCCCATGACCTCAAGAACAAAGGTAACTACTCAAAAATAATAATCATGCTCAAGATCAGAGGAGTATTGAATAGCATAATGGATCTGAACATATAATCTTCCACCAAATAAACCATATAGTAATCAACTACGCAAGGTAATCTACACTACTAGTCACCCACAGGTACCAATCTGAGGTTTCGGTACAAAGATTGAACACAAGAGATGAAGTAGGGTTTGAGAGGAGATGGTGTTGTTGAAGATGTTGATAAAGATTGGCCTCCCAAAGATGAGATGGGTGTTGGTGATGACGATGGCTTTGAGTTCCCCCTCTGGGAGGGAAGTTCCCCCGGCGAAATCGCTCCGCCGGAGGGCAAAAGTGCTCCTGCCTAAGTTCCGCCTCGAGGCGGCGGCGCTTCGTCTCAAAAGTCCTCCTCTGATTTTTTTTCTAGGTCAAGAGTGACCATATACCAGAAGATGGGCATCGGAGGTGGGCCGAGGTGGCCACAACCCATCAGGGCGCTCCTAGGGGGGCGTGGCGCGCCCTGGTGGGTTGTGCCCACCTGGGAGGCCCCCTCCGGTAGTTTTCTGCTCCAGTATTTTTTATTAAATGCAAAAATAATATCCGTAAAATTTCAGCTTCATTGGAGTTGTGCAAAATAGGTATCTAACGTGCTTTTCTGAGGTCCAAAATTCCAGCTGCCGGTATTATCCCTCTTTGTGTAAACCTTGCATATTATGAGAGAAAAGGCATTAGAATCACTCCCCAAAGCATTATTATTCAACAAAACAAAGTAAATAACAGTAGGAAATCATGATGCAAAATGGACGTATCAGTCGCCAATGCCAATGCGGGTTACAAGAACCAGTGCGAGAATAATAGCTCCGGTTTTCAGAAACAACCTCAAGGATTTTTGCCCGATGAACTATCAGCAGGCATTGAAGGGGTCGTGTCCCAAGCACAGCAGGCCCACTCATGGGAATACTGTTACGTCATGCAGGAGTGCACGAACGCAGTTTTTGGTGGTCATAATAATGACGGTCCTTCTGGTGGTCACCTAGGTAACCCCGATGGTAACATGGGGGTGGGAATCAAGGACATGTGAACCGTGGAGCTGGCCAAGGGAAGCAGAAGAACAACGGATCTGTTGGGTTCCAAAGTAATCCTAAGCAACTAAACAATGGACAGTACCACATCTTCAGCACGTCAACCTACAAGCATGACCGCAAGTTGCAGTGTAGCGTAGTTAACTCTATTGTTCCCTCGGTCCCTCAATGGTTGCACTGGTCTAAGCAACCTATAACCTGGAGTAGGGCTTACCATCCCCCATACATGGAGAATCCAGGCGCTTTGGCTTTGGTCATAGCTCCACAGGTGGGAGGTTATACATTGACCAAAGTATTGATGGATGGCGGCAGAAGTATGAATATACTGTATTAGGACACTTTCAAGCGAATGGATCTCTTGGACTCTCAGCTATAGCCTTCCTCTATAGTATTTCATGACATAGTTCCCGGCAAGTCTGCTTTGCCGGTTGACAAGATTTATTTGGAAGTGGCCTTTGGAAGTGAGAAAAATTTCCGGTCTGAGATCCTGGCCTTTCAGGTAGTCAAATTCAAGAGTCCATATCATGCTCTCTTTGGTAGACCGGCTACGCTCGGTTTATGGCTCGTCCTTGCTATATCTACCTCAAACTCAAGATGCCTGGTCCAAGGGTAACCATTACCGTTGACGGCAATGGTGCCATTGCGTGGGAATGTGAGGAAGGTGATGCACTGTATGCAGAGACAGCTTGTGCTGCAGAAGAGTTGAAGCTTTATACTTCATAAGGTTATCCAGAGGATATGGCTTCCCTGAAGAAGCTTGCTACAGATTCTAAGCCCAAGTTCGAGTCTGCTCAGGAGACCAAGCAAATTGACTTTACCCCCGGTGATTCTTCCAAGGAGTTAACTATTGGGGCACATCTCACTGATAAATAGGAAAGCGCGCTCATCGAGTTCATCCGTGAGAATCGGGAGATCTTCACAAGGAAACCTTCTAACATGCGTGGTGTACCAAGAGTACTCACTGAGCACAGCTTAAATGTTGATCCCAGGATGAAACTGTCCGACAATTCCTCTGTCGCTTCAATGACAAGAGATGCAAGGCCATCGGAGAGGAAGTAGCCCGACTGAAGGCCATCGATATGTGAAGAGTGTGTATGACGACATTAGACAGACCTTCTTGAATATTAACCACATCATATTGAGGTCATGTCAAGGCACCATAGTAGGTATCATGTTTTTCAGGTGTTTTTTCATTTTCTAGAGTTAAAAAACCAATAAACGACGCATTTGTGGTTTGCGCTTCCCACGCATGTCCTTTAAATTTCTATTGTTGTCATGCAAAATACCTGGGAAGTTATTCAATTCCTCAATTATGATTTTTCGAACCATTTGTTTGCACTATTTCATGTACAGAATATTGAAACTCGAATTATAAGTAGTAAATGCCTATAAATGCATAAAAACGTTAATATAGTAAACGAGCCCGAAAAAATGTCAAATTCGAACACGATGCATTGCAGGGGGTATGTTTACCGTAGAAAAAAATAAAGGAGAAATGACGAAGAAAATAGTGGTTCCCCTTCAAACCATGGTGACCTCCCAAAACCACGAAACTTCCTCGGTGATGGTTCGATATGTGAAGAGTGGGTACAACAACATTAGTCAAACCCTCTCGAATAATTACCACATCATATTGAGGTCATGTCAAGGCACCACAGTAGGTATAATGTTTTTCAGGCGTGTTTTCCATTTCTAGAGTTAAAAAACCAACAAACAACGCATTTGGGGTTGACTCTTCCCACGCACATCTTTTAAATTTCTATTATTTTCATGCAAAATACCTCAAAAGTTATTCAATTCCCCAATTATGATTTTTGAACTATTTTTTGCACCTTTTCATTTACCCAATATTAGAATTTGAATTATAAGTAGTAAATGCCAATAAATGCACATAAAAGCCTTAATATAGTAAACAAGCCCGGAAAAATGTCAAATTAGACATGATTTATTTTAGGTGGTATGTTTACCGTAGAAATAAATCAAGGAGAAAAGACTAAGGAAATATGGGTTCCCCTTCAAACCATGGCGATTTCCCTCCCAAAACCACGAAACTTCCTCGGTGATGGTTTGATATGTGAAGAGTGTGTATAACGACATTAACCTAACCTTCTCGAATATTTACCATATTATATTGAGGTCCTGCCAAGGAACCATAGTAGGTATCATGTTTTTCAGGCGTATTTTCCATTTTCTAGCATTAAAAAACCAATAAATGACGCATTTGTGGTTGACCCTTCCCACACACATCCTTTAAATTTCCATTATTTTCATGCAGAATACCTGCAAAGTTATTCAATGCCCCAATTATGATTTTTCAAACCGTTTTGCACTTTTTCATATACTCAATGTTTGAACTTGAATTATAAGTACTAAATGCCAATAAATGCACATAAAAGGCTTAATATAGTAAACGAGCCCGAAAAATGTCAAATTCAAACATGATGCATTTTTGGGCATATGTTAACCGTAGAAAAAAATCAAGGAGAAACGACTAAGGATATATGGGCCCCCCATCAAACCATGGTGACTTCCCTCCCAAAAACACGAAACTTCCTCGGTGGTGGTTCGATATGTGAAGAGTGTGTACAACGACATTAGCCAAACCTTCTCAAATATTTACCACATCATATTGAGGTCATGCCAAGGCACCACACAAGGTTTCATGCTTTTCAGGCGTGTTTTCCATTTTCTAGAGTTAAAAACCAATAAACAACGCATTTGTGGTTGAATCTTCTCACACACATCCTTTAAATTTCTATTATTTTCATGCAGAATATCTGAAAGTTATTCAATGCCCCAATTATGATTTGTCAAACCATTTTTGCACTTTTTCATGTACAGAATGTTCGACCTCAAATTATAAGTAGTAAATGCCAATAAATGCTCATAAAAACCTTAATATACTGAATGAGCCAAAAAATGTCAAATTTGAACACTACGCATTCTAGGGGGTATGTTCACCATATATAAAAATCAATAAGAAACGACTAAGTAATTATGTGTTCCCTTTCAAACTTTGTAATTTGATTAGGCAGATGGTTACTTTCTGGAACCGTGTGCGTTCACCCTGTTGTGCGTTGCATTCCAATTGGCTACAACCCAATACATGCGGCTTGCGCATGTGCACCATAGGATGCACCACGATCGAACGAGAATCCACATCTCTCCCATCACATCTATGTACTATAGTTGGTATTTTACTTAGTGGATCCACTAAATTAATGACAAAGGAATTTTGGATGCTGGTTCGCCTCAATCATGGTAACATGAATGACATTAATCACACACAGTTCGTCCTTCCGAAGCGTTTCCTATGCGGTAAAAAAATCTAAACCCCTCCCCCCCTTCGTCCTCACTCGAACTGCAGTACAGTTGCTCGTTCTCGACCCTGGTCCGCCCAAATCTTTGAGCTCGACGACGCGTCTCATAGCCGGGTGACGTCGACGAACACCACCGCATTTTCTTTCTTCCTCTCGTTGATGCCTATCGGCCATGACTTTCTCAACGCTGCTCGATTGGGGTTTTCTGTGGGATTGGGCAGGTTTTTTTTCTAATGGAGAACTGATACTTGTGATCTATGTTGGGTTTTCCGTGACGGGTGACGTCGACGAACACCATCGCATTTTCTTTCTTCCTCTCGTTGATGCCTATCGGCCATGACTTTCTCAACGCTGCTCGATTGGGGTTTTCTGTGGGATTGGGCAGGTTTTTTTTCTAATGGAGAACTGATACTCGTGATCTATGTTGGGTTTTCCGTGAAGAGGAACGGGTAATCGCAACACAAAGCGGGTAAGTATTTCCCTCAGTTATGAAACCAAGGTTTATCTAACCAATAGGAATACCAATCCTCAACCGTCTTCAATGGCCGCACACAAAAGAACAAACAACTTGCACCCAACGCCGATAAGAGGGTTGTCAATCCCCTTGATCTCGTTATTTGCAAGCAAGTGAGTTGTGTAGATAATTGTAGATAATAGTAAAGTTCAAAATAAAATAAAAGGTAATAAATAACAGCAAGGTAATGATAGTGTTTGTGAATTTATAAGTGAATAGACCTGGGGGCCATAGAGTTCTCTAGTGGCATCTCTCATAAGCAAAGCATACGGTGGGTAGACAAATTATTGTTGGGCAATTGATAGAAAAGCGGATAATTATGCGATGTTCATGGCAATGATTATGTGTATATAGGCATCACGTTCATAAGCAAATAGTCCGACTCCTGCCTGCACCTACTACTACTACTCCACTTCAAGAGCGCTTCTATGCTTGCCTCTCTACGTATTAAGTTCATGACAAACGGAGTAATGCTTGGAGAACGATGACATGATGTAGACAAAGTAAACTCAACTAATATGAATAAACCCCATCGTTTTATCCTTAGTAGCATCAACACAAATACGCAACTTGTGCCCTTCTATCACTAGGATATAGAAACTTGTCAGGTTGAACCTACTACAATGCACCACTCCCACCGAAGAAATATCAATCTAGTTGGCCAAACTATCTCAATAGATCGGAGAGCATTACGAAGCTATGATGATCATGCAAATAAGAATCATAGTAATCAGGTTTGAGTCAAATACTTTTCATGGATAATCTGAACATACTCACAATTCATCGGATCCCAACAAACACACCATACAAAGGGATTACATCGGATAGATCAAGGCAAAGATGCGATGCACATTATATTGAAGATCAAGAGAGAGAGAGAGAGAGATCTCCATTTAGGTACTACCTACGGACCCATAGGTCTATGGTGAACTACTCACACATCATGGTGAGGGCAGCAAGGTTGATGAAGAGGCCCTCCGTGATCGATCTCCCCTCCGACAGGGTGCCGGAACGGAGGTGTAGATGGCCTCCCGTCGGAACAGAGACTTGCGGCGGCGGAAAAAGTGTTTCGGGTGCGCTTCTGGTGTTTTTATGGTAGATGTGAATTTATAGGCCAGAGAACGACGTCGGGAGGTGCTCCAGGGGGGCACAACAAGTTTCTATATTGGACTCCGTTTGGTATTGTAACTCTGGTGCATCTCCTTGCCCTCCTCCGAAGCTTCTAGGTCTTGTATTGGTCCATAAAAAATCACCAAAAAGTTTCGGGACAATTGGACTCCGTTTGGTATTGTAACTCTGAAAAGGCAAAAACACGCAGAAAACATGAACTGGCACTGGGCACTGGGTCAATAGGTTAGTGCTCAAAAATATTATAAATTGGTAAATAAATACCCAAAATGTATCCTAGAATAATAATATACCAGCATGGAACAATCAAAAATTATAGGTACGTGGGAGACGTATCAGCATCCCCCAGCTTAATTCCTGCTCGCCTCGATTAGGTAAATGATAAAAACGGAATTTTTTATCTGACATGCTACCCATTATGTAATCTTTGGTATGTATGCTCATTGAGAAATGATGAATTAACAAACAACAACCTAGTAATATTTATAAGTATAGGAAACAAAATCGTTAATTTTTCAAAGTATACGATCATAAAAGAATGTTTTACCCCTATCCATCTTATTATATTAGCAAGGTATGACTCCATCTTCACCACATAGATACGAATGTTAAGCACCACGGTGTCCAAGTCAGGCAATTGGATCGTACTTTTTCAATATGCATCAACTTTTTATTCTTCACGCAATACATGAGCGTGAACCATTGGACATAGAAAATATAGGTGGATTAGAATATGGTGGTAGGTATCAAAGGGGTAAAATGTGGAGAAGATAGTCTCGCATCAACTAGGCATACCAACGAGCTATGGAGATGCTCATCGATAGATATCAATGCGAGGATTAGGGATTGCCATGCAAATGATGCACTAGAGCTATAAGTGTATGAAAGCTCAACTGAAGCTAAGTGGGGTGTGCATCAAACTTGCTTGCTCATGAAGACCTCGGGCATTTGAGGAAGCCCGTTATAGGAATATACAAGCCAAGTTTATTATATGAAAAGGTAATTCCCACTAGCATATGGAAGTGTCAACTTAGGAGACTCTCTATATGAAGAACATGATGCCACTTTGGGGCACATGTGTGGTAAAGGATAGTAGCAAAGTCCCTTCTCTCTTTTCTCTCATTTTTTTATTTTTTTTATTTTTATGGTGGGCTTTTCTCTTTTCTTTTCTTTTTGCCTCCCCCATTTTCTGTTTTTTTAATATGGTGGGCTCATTTGGCCTCCCCCATTTTTATTTCATTTTTTGTCCGGAGTCTCATCCCGACTTGTGGGGGAATCATAGTCTCCATCATCCTTTACTCACTGGGACAATGCTCTAATAATGATTATCATCACACTTTTATTTACTTACAACTCAACATGAAGAACTGATAAGAAGATATGACTCTGAATGAATGCCTCTGGCAGTGTACCAGGATGTGCAATGATCTAGCGTGACATGTATCAAAAATATGAAGAATGGTGGCTTTGCCACAAGTACTATGTTAGCTCTATATGATCAAGCAAAGCATTATAATGATGAACGAAATAGTCATGTGAAGTGATGATGGAATTTGCATGGCAATATATCTCGGAATGGCTATGGAAATGATATAATAGGTAGGTATGGTGGCTGTTTTGAGGAAGATATAATGTGGCTTATGTGCAACAGAGTGTATCATGTCACGGGGTTTGGATGCACCGGCAAATATTTGCACCGATCCTTGAGGTGAGAATGGGCTATGCACGGTACCGAAGAGGCCAGCAAATATGAGAAGGTGACGATGCGTATGTCCATGGTGTCACATTAGTCATAAAGAACACACATACTTATTTCAGAATTTTATTAGTTTTATCACAAATCAAAGTACTCCTCGCATGCCCCGAGGGAGGAGGTTGGTAGGAGTTAACCATCGCGTGCCCCCGACTCAAAACAACACTAGGATTACAATGAGGAATATAAATGCTCACACATATGCAAAGTTGAGGTGTCTTCAAAGTTGAGGTGTCTGTTGTCGTAAGGGGTTTCAAAGATATTTCTCCTCCGATACAACCTCCGGGTGCGGATAGCCAGTTGACCCTGTCACAATGTTTGGGTTGGCCAATGCAGTGGCCGAAGAATCAAATTCAGCTAGGAAACATCCAAATCTCCCCAATCTCGCAGCAGATGAACAATGACAGCACACGTGGGCGAGGACCATCTCCTTTGGGTCAGATTCAACATGAAGTTCGTAACAACGACAATGTGCATGTCGGTGAGGACCATCACAATGCGGTAATTGTCGACCATGTCAATGGTGGTGATTTGGGCGGTGCGGACGATGTCAATGGTGGGGATTTGGGCGGTGAGGGCCATGTTAATGCTGGTGATTACGGCGATGAGGACAATCTACTTGTCAATCGATACTTCCTTATTGACGAATATCAGAAATCATCTCCCAACATATGCAATCTAGATGGACCAATGTCTGCTGGTCCTGCTCTTGGATTCTCATCTATGCCTCCGCTTGCTCTACTGGAACGTGTTGTTCCTTGCCAGAAGAGTTTTTTCAATGACGACTTCACACCACCAGACACACATGTGCCACCACACAGGAGAACATTTCTGAGTCCAAAGACACTCAATGCGACGGTCACAAATGCATTGCCAGACAATATAGCCAGCCAGCCTAATAACCCGACACGCAAGAAAAAGAGAAAGAGACCAGCTGGTAATAAGACGAAGGCACATGCTGCCAGCCAACCGGTTCAGAAGACTAAACAAGTTTGGCATGTCGTTCAATGGCGGGATTACCATTCCCCAGGTGATCTCATCCTTCCGAAGGAGCTCAGCGATCTTCTGCAAACAGAATTGAGGATTCTGCATGACACAGTTCTAACTAGGGAGAGGTATGCATTCTCTGCTGGAGGTGGGTTTCGCCCTGTTTTTTCAGTGATGGTGCCACCAAATCTTGGTTTGTGCGACGATTTCCCCGCGGAAATATTCTATGTGCCATTCGAAGACATCTTCAACATGTTCCGTCTAATGAAGCTTAGTTCTTCCTTAGTACGCCTATGGGCAATCAATGCTGCCTACACTGCCAAATGTGAGCTCAACAAGGATGCCGCGGTAGCGGACCCTTACCTCATGCACGAGACCAACACCAATCACCCTAAGCACCAACAAGCTATGCGGAAGTATTTGACAGACTTCATGATTGCCAACATGGACAAAGACTGCCTTCTCGTGCCCTACTACCCGAAGTAATTAAGTCTGTCTAGCTAGATTACTATTTCGTACAATCTCGTTATGCATGCTTCCACGTAACACCATTAATTAACTCGATCGAATTTGTATGCAGAGAACATTGTGTCCTCATCGTTATTACCCCGAAGTTCGCTGAAACTTATTTCTTAGATTCGACGAGGAAAGTGAAAAAAGACTACAGAGGCTTCAAGAAGGTCCTGGATGAAGCACTTTTCAAGTATACCAGACGGGAAGGAGTGATCAGAGGCGGATATCGCAAGTTTGACAAGTTTAAAGCGGTACGTTTCGGCCACAAAACTAACTTTTGTTGCATGCAGCAGCCGGAAAATAGTGATATAGGCGGCTACTACGTTACCCACCACATGGAGGAGTACATACGGGAGGGAGAACGCCTTAAAAAGAACTTAGACGTCATCGCATGGGGGAAGAAAATGGAGGAAATTAGCCTGGGAAATAACAGAGATGAATTCGGACGCATCTAGGTGAAGTTTGCTACCATCCTCAACAAGGATGTCATCGACCATTGCGGGGTTTTCAACGGCGGTGCACCTTCCGGCCAGGAGGAGATAAAAGCTCGGCTTCGGAAGCAGGGGCTTGATGCTGACGGTCCTGTGTCTATCGCGGATCCGGCGAAGAAATGCGTTAAAGATCCTTATGCCGAATATGTAATAGGATAGTGTCAGTTACCTATGTTGTTGGTTCTACAATACTTATAGCTCGATGAACTACATGTTCGTGTGGTTTTGTGTTATAATACTTCAAAACTTGATCACTAGCTATCTTAACTAATTATTTAAGCACTATCTACGAATCTAAAATGTCTTTCAATTGCCTTTATTTGTTACCATATTCTGCCATGCAAACGGTGCCCTTTCCCGCAGTCGTGGCAGCGATTTTCAGATGCTTACAAATTAAGTAATGGCGTGCTTACAAGGTACAACGCCTGCAGTGTTTTTCAGTTATTTGTAACGTCGGAATAATGTTTACACCATAGATGCAGGTCATAATACCGGCGTACAACATAACCCGACGCCATAGGTATTCTAAATAGTGCTGGCGTGGGCTCCAACGCCATGACTGATTTTTAACTGTGGCACCATATTGCTGGTGTAGGGTGCCTACGCCAGCAAGGCCCTTTTTGCCACGCCATAGCTAGGCTTTTCTACACTAGTGCATCATCACCATGCCTATTTAATTTTTAGATGAATAACAAGTTAACACCTCTTAATCTCGACACTTCTATGAATCAACAATTTTGGTCTCACACCTTTTTCATATTACTACATCAATGTCATTAACCACAACTTCTCTATATGTGCTACACGATGGTTTTGATTATCATTCATTGAATGCCAAATATTCTTGGACTAGTCTTATGACCCATTAAAATAACCGTCACTATTACTCAGCTCTCAAACAAATATAAGAGAGGAACGAGAGCATATAATTTCTATAAAATATACATGCTACCGTGCTCAAAAAGGTATAAGTGAAGTACTAGAGCAACTGCCTAGCTCAAAAGGTATAAGTGAAGCACATAGAGTATTCTAGCAAATTATCATGAAGGTGTGTCTCTCTCAAATAGGTGTGTCCAGCAAATGATGATTGTGGCAAACTGAAAGTAAAATCAAACAAAAGCAAATGACGCTCCAAGCAAAACACATATCATGTGATGAATAAAAATATAGCTCCAAGTGACATACCGAGACGAAAGAGGGGATGCCTTCCGGGGCATCCCCAAGCTTCGACGATTGAGTCTACTTAGAATTATACTTGGGGTTCCTTGGGCATCCCCAAGCTTGGACTCTTGCTACTCCTTATTCCGTAGTCCATCGTGATCACACCCAAAACTTGAAAACTTCAATCACACAAAACTCAACAAAACTTCGTGAGATCCGTTAGTATAAGAAACATATTGCATACTTGAGGTACTGTGATAAATTGATTTAAATTCATTTTTGCATAATAGGTACTGTATTCTAACTTCCCCATGGCTTACACCCCCCGATATAGTCCATGGCATAATTAAAACAAGCAAACTATGCAAGCAAAACAGAATCTATTTAAAATAGAACAGTCTGTAGCAATCTGTAAAGCGCCCATACTTCTGTAACTCTAAAAATTATGAAAACTTAGGAAAACATAAAGAATTTTGTAGCAATATTGTGTTAAAATTTCAGATCGTTATCACGTTCCAGTAAGAAATTAAAATTCCTGCACTGGAGTCAAAGTTTCTGTTTCAGATTCAGCATCGTTTCTACTCATCTTATGAGTCATCCCAAAGGCTTTACTTGGCACAAACACTAATTAAAACATAAAAACACAATCATTACAGAGGCAAAAATCATGTTATCACACAAAAACATAAAGTAAAAAACAAAAATAAAGATACATATTGGGTTGCCTCCCAACAAGCGCTATTGTTTTATGCCCCTAGCTAGGCATAATGCATAGTGTTGGGGAACGTTGCATGGGAAACAAAAAATTTCCTACGTACACGCAAGATCTATCCATGGTGATGAGCATCTATGAGAGGGAAAGTGGATCTACATACCCTTGTAGATCGCTAAGCGGAAGCATTAAGAAACGCGGTTGACGTAGTCGAACGTCTTCGCGATCCAAATCGCCGAGCGTCCCATGATCCCATCACAATCCGTCTCGCGATCCAATCACGATCCGTCCCGCGATCCCATCATGATCTGTCCCGCGATCAAATCACGAACCGTCTCGCGATCCTGATCACGGTCCTTCCGATCTAGCGCCGAACGGACGGCACCTCCGCGTTCAGCACACGTACAGCTCGATGACGATCTCCGCCTTCTTGATCCACCAAGAGGGAGCGGAGAGGTAGATGAGTTCTCCGGCAGCGCGACGGCGCGGCGGCGGCGGTGGTGGAACTATTTCGGAAGGGCTTCGCCTAAACACTGCCGAAACTAGACTAGAGGTGAAAACGATCTAGAGGAAGTAGAGGGAGCACGTGGTAATTAGGGTTAGCTCTCCCCTCTAAATCCTCTAGTATATATAGGAGGGAGGAGGGGAGGAGGCAGCCTCAAACCCTCAAGGGCTGGCCGAAATTGGAGGTGGAGGAGTCCTACTCCAATCCTATTAGGAGTAGGATTCCTCTTCTCCACTTGGAAATCCTTTCCACCTTTCCCCATTTGGGTTTTTCCCGCCCCTAGCCGCATGGGCCTTAGTGGGGGGCTCGGCAGCCCACTAAGGGCTGGATTGACTCCTCCCACAGCCCATGAGGCCCTTTGGGTCGAGACACCCCTCCCGATGGTCCCCGGTACCCCTCCCGGCACTCCCGGTACACTACCGAAATACCCGAAACTTTTCCGGTGACCAAAACGGGACTTCTTATATATCAATCTTTACCTCCAGACCATTCCGGAGCTCCTCGTGATGTCCAGGATCTCATCCGGGACTCCGAACAACCTTTGGTCACCGCCATACATAACTCTACTATACCGAAACGTCACCGAACCTTAAGTGTGCACACCCTGCGGGTTCGAGAACTATGTAGACATGACCGAGACACCTGTACGGTCAATAACCAATAGCGGGACCTGGATGCCCATATTGGTTCCTACATATTCTACGAAGATCTTTATCGGTTGAACCTCTATGTCAAGGATTCAGTTAATCCCGTATGATGTTCCCTTTGTTCTACGGTATGTTACTTGCCCGAGATTCGATCGTCGGTATCTCTATACCTAGTTCAATCTCGTTACCGGCAAGTCTCTTTACTCGTTCCGTAATAGAAGATTCCATGGCTAACACTTTAGTCACATTGCTTGCAAGGCTTGTTGTGATGTTGTATTACCGACTGGGCCCTGAGATACCTCTCCGTCACACGGAATAACAAATCCCACTGAACTATTAAGTAGTCATCGGAACGACGCTAGAGGGGGTGGTGCACCGAGCGGTTCTTTAAGGACATAAGCCTTCTGTGCAGCAATGAGGACAATCCTCAGATCACGGACCCAGTCCGCATTATTGCTACCATCATCTTTCAACTCTATTTCTCTAGGAACATATAAAAATTCAAGGGAGCTACAACGTGAGCTAGTAATCTACAACATAATTTGCAAAGACATTTTGACTATGTTCATGATAATGAGTTTAGTTAATCATATTACTTAAAAACTCCCACTCAAATTGACATCCCTCCGGTCATTCGAGTGTCACATGATCCAAATCCAACAACTCAAGTCCGATCATCACGTGAGTTGAGGTGGTTTCAATGGTAAACATCTTCATGTTGATCATATCTACTATATGACTCATGTTCGACCTTTCGGTCTCTTGTGTTCCGAGGCCATGTCTGTACATGCTAGGCTCGTAAAGTTTAACCCGAGTGTTCCGCACATGCAACACTGGCTTGCACCCGTTGTATGCGAACGTAGAGTCTATCACACCCAATCATCATGTGGTGTCTCGAAACGACGAACTTTCGCAATGGTGCACACTCCGGGAGAACACAATTTATCTTGAAATTTAAGTGAGGGATCACCTTATAATGCTACCGTCGTCCTAAGCAAAATAAGATGCATAAAAGGATTAACATCACATGCAAATCATAAGTGACATGATATGGCCATGAACTTGTGCTTTTGATCTCCATCTTCAAAGCACCGGCATGATCTCCATCATCACCGGCATAACACCATGATCTCCATCATCTTGATCTCCATCAATGTGTCGCCATGAGGTTGTCGCGCCGACTGTTGCTTCCACGACTATTGCTAACTCATAGCGATAAAGTAAAGCAAAAATGGCGAAAATAATTAAAGACAACCCTATGGCTCCTGCCGGTTGCCGTACTCATCGACATGCAAGTCGTGATATTCTATATAATACATGATCATCTCATACATCACATATATCTCATCATGTAATTGGCCATATCACATCACAACATACCCTGCAAAAACAAGTTAGACGTCCTCTAATTGTTGTTGCAAGCTTTACGTGGCTGCTAGGGGTATCTAGCAAGAACAATTCTTACCTACGCAAAAACCACAACGATGATACAAAAATTGCTATTCAACCTTCTCAAGGACCGCCTTTGTCAAATCCGATCCGACTAAAGTGGGAGAAACAGACACCCGCCAGCCATCTTTATGCAACGAAGTTACATGTCAGTTGATGGAACCGGTCTCTCGTAAGCGTACGAGTAATGTTGGTCCGGGCTGCTTCATCCCACAATACCGCCGAATCAACAAAAGACCAAGGGAGGAAGCAATCTGAATATCAACGCCCACAAACTCCTTTGTGTTCTACTCGAGATCTCATCTACACATAGACCTAGCTCATGATGCCACTATTGGGGAATGTTGCATGGGAAACAAAAAATTTCCTACGCACACGCAAGATCTATCCATGGTGATGAGCATCTACGAGAGGGAGAGTGGATCTACATACCCTTGTAGATCGCTAAGCGGAAGCGTTAAGAAACGCGGTTGATGTAGTCGAACGTCTTCGCGATCCAAATCGCCGAGCGTCCCGCGATCCCATCACGATCCGTCTCGCGATCTAATCACGATCCGTCCCGCGATCCCATCATGATCCGTCCCGCAATCAAATCACGAACCGTCTCGCGATCCTGATCACGGTCCTTCCGATCTAGCGCCGAACGGACGGCACCTCCGCGTTCAACACACGTACAGCTCGATGACGATCTCCGCCTTCTTGATCCAGCAAGAGGGAGCGGAGAGGTATATGAGTTCTCCGGCAGCGCGATGGCGCGGCGGCGGTGGTGGTGGAACTATTCCGGCAGGGCTTCGCCTAAACACTGCCGAAACTAGACTAGAGGAGAAAACAATCTAGAGGAAGTAGAGGGAGCACGTGGCAATTAGGGTTAGATCTC
Organism: Elymus sibiricus; assembly: GCA_039707655.1. Taxonomy (NCBI): domain Eukaryota; kingdom Viridiplantae; phylum Streptophyta; class Magnoliopsida; order Poales; family Poaceae; genus Elymus; species Elymus sibiricus. The sequence goes on along the minus strand of CM077667.1, from coordinate 146,207,775 downwards.
CCCTCTAAATCCTCTAGTATATATAGGAGGGAGGGAGGGGAGGAGGCAGCCTCAAACCCTCAAGGGCTGGCCGAAATTGGAGGTGGAGGAGTCCTACTCCAATCCTATTAGGAGTAGGATTCCTCTTCTCCACTTGGAAACCCTTTCCACCTTTCCCCCTTTGGGTTTTTCCAACCCCTAGCCACATGGGCCTTAGTGGGGGGCTCGGCCAGCCCACTAAGGGGCTGGCTTGACTCCTCCCCCATCCCATGAGGCCCTTTGGGTCGAGACACCCCTCCCGATGGTCCCCGTTACCCCTCTCGGCACTCCCGGTACACCACCGAAATACCCGAAACTTTTCCGGTGACTAAAACGGGACTTCTTATATATCAATCTTTACCTCCAGACCATTCCGAAGCTCCTCGTGATGTCCAGGATCTCATCCGGGACTCCGAACAACCTTTGGTCACCACCATACATAACTCTACTATACCGAAACGTCACCGAACCTTAAGTGTGCACACCCTGCGGGTTCGAGAACTATGTAGACATGACCGAGACACCTCTACGGTCAATAACCAATAGCGGGACCTGGATGCCCATATTGGTTCCTACATATTCTACGAAGATCTTTATCGGTTGAACCTCTATGTCAAGGATTCAGTTAATCCCGTATGCTGTTCCCTTTGTTCTTCGGTATGTGACTTGCCCGAGATTCGATCGTCGGTATCTCTATACCTAGTTCAATCTCGTTACTGGCAAGTCTCTTTACTCGTTCCGTAATACAAGATCCCATGGCTAACACTTTAGTCACATTGCTTGCAAGGCTTGTTGTGATGTTGTATTACCGAGTGGGCCCTAAGATACCTCTCCGTCACACGGAATAACAAATCCTAGTCTTGATCCATGCCAGCTCAACAGACACCCTCGGAGATACATGTAGAGCATCTTTATAGTCACCCAGTTACGTTGCGATGTTTGATACACACAATGTATTCCTCCCGTGTCAGTGAGTTGCATGATCTCATGGTCATAGGAACAGATACTTGACATGCAGAAAACAATAGCAATAAACTGACACGATCATATGCTATGTTCATAGTTTGGGTCTTGTCCATCACATCATTCTCCTAATGATGTGATCTCGTTATCAAATGACATCTCATGTCTATGGCTAGGAAACCTTGACCATCTTTGATCAACGAGCTAGTCTATTAGAGGCATACTAGGGACACAGTGTTGTCCATGTACCCACACATGTATTTGAGTTTCCAATCAATACAATTATAGCATGGATAATAAATGATTATCATGAACAAGGAAATATGATAATAACTAAATTATTATTGCCTCTAGGGCATATTTCCAACACATAGTTTCAAGTGTTGGACCCCTTCATGTCCTTCAAAATTAGCTCTTCCAAAATCTTACTAAATGAGTCACTCTTCTCAAATCTAGTGGAAAAGCCCGAGTGTTCAAAGGAATTTATAAAATAATCACTAACATCCTTTTCGTCATGAAGATCTTCATAAGGAGCATGGACTTCATCACTAATAGGTTCTCTAATAATATTTTCATGCCAATCATTACTAAATCCTTCATTAATTCCCAAAGCAATCCATTCAAATTTATCACAAGTGTGGAGGATTGTGTCAATTCGTCGGGAAGGACATTTCTTCTCATATTCTCATCAAATCTTTGATAATCGTTAGAATCCATCCTATGCAATGCATCTCTATTATGAAGGATTACTTCTATAGGAGGATGTTTAGATTTTGTTCCATAGAAAGCAAAAATATCCTTAGCTTCACGCACAATATAATCAAATTCATGCATAAGGATGTTGGTGGAAATTTTCTTAATCTAGGGATTGTCTATACTAGGAAGTCCCAAAAATATCTTTTGTAGCATAGGATGGAGGTGCACAAACTTTCTTTCCAATTTCAATATAAGCATAGTAATAGCATCCTCATAACAATTTGTTTCAGCAAGTATAGATCCTTTAATAAGCGGGGAAACTATTGAATGCTCAAAAAATTCTTGAATATCATGTTTCCTAATGATGTTCCCCCTACCCACATGATAAATTTTAGAATTTAGTACAGTGTGAGTGTTAGTAATGGGGACTTGACTTTTAGTAGGATCATGAGTAGAATCAATAAACTTTTGTCTTTCTTCATCCAAGTAACTAGCACTACCTTCACTAGCACTATCAATGACAACTTTCTCGAGTTCAGACATGATAGCAAGACAAGTAAACTTGCAAATAAAGCAAACTAGAAGCAAACTAGTAACTAGCAAAGGTAAATATTTTTGTATTTTTGATTTTATGAGACAAACTAAATATAACAGCAAATAAAAAGAAGAACAAGTGAATGAATTTTTTTCCGAAGTTACTTGATAGGTTTTGATTGTTTTCCCCGGCAACGGCGCCAGAAATCCTTCCTGATACTCGTGATTTGCATTGGGTTTTCCGTGAAGAGGAACGGGTAATCGCAGCACAAAGCGGGTAAGTATTTGCCTCAGTTATGAAACCAAGGTTTATCAAAACAATAGGAATACCAATCCTCAACCGTCTTCAGCGGCTGCACACAAAAGAACAAACAACTTGCACCCAACGCCGGCAAGAGGGTTGTCAATCCCCTTGATCTCGTTATTTGCAAGCAAGTGAGTTGTGTAGATAATTATTGATAATAGTAAAGTGAAAAATAAAATAAAAGGTAATAAATAAGAGCAAGGTAATGATAGCGTTTGTGAATTTATAAGTGAATAGACCCGGGGGCCGTAGAGTTCTCTAGTGGCATCTCTCATAAGCAAAGCATACGGTGGGTAGACAAATTACTGTTGGGCAATTGATAGAAAAGCAAATAATTATGCGATGTTCATGGCAATGATCATGTGTATATAGGCATCACATCCATAAGCAAATAGGCCGACTCCTGCCTGCACCTACTACTATTACTCCACGTCAAGAGCGCTTCTATGCTTGCCTCTCTACGTATTAAGTTCATGACAAACGGAGTAATGCTTGGAGAACGATGACATGTTGTAGACAAAGTAAACTCAACTAATATGAATGCACCCCATTGTTTTATCTTTAGTAGCAACAAGACAAAGACACAACTTGTCCCCTTCTGTCACTAGGATATAGAAACTCATCAGGTTGAACCTAGTACAATGCACCACTACCACCGAAGAAATATCAATCTAGTTGGCCAAACTATCTCAATAGACCAGAGAGTATTACGAAGCTATGTTGATCATGCAAATAAGAATCATAGTAATCAGGTTTGACTCAAACACTTTTCATGAATAATCTTAACATAAACTCACAATTCATCGGATCCCAATAAACACACCATACAAAGGGATTACATTGGATAGATCAAGGCAAAGATGTGATGAACATTATATTGAAGATCGAGAGAGAGAGAGAGAGAGATTGCCATCTAGGTACTACCTACGGACCCGTAGGTCTGTGGTGAACTGCTCACACATCATGGTGAGGGTAGCAAGATTGATGAAGCGGCCCTCCGTGATCGATCTCCCCTCCGGCAGGGTGCCGGAACGGAGGTGTAGATGGCCTCCTGTCGGAACAGAGACTTGTGGCGGCGGAAAAAGTGTTTCGGGAACGCTTCTGGTGTTTTTACGGTAGATGTGAATTTATAGGCCAGAGAACGACGTCGGGAGGCGCTCCAGGGGGCCACAACATATCTGGCCGCGCCTCCCCTAGGGGCACGGCCAGATGGCTTGTGGGCCCCTGGTGCATCTCATTGCCCTCCTCCGAAGCTTCTAGGTCTTGTATTGGTCCAGAAAAAATCACCAAAAAGTTTCGTGACAATTGGACTCCGTTTGCTATTGTAACTTTGAAAAGGCAAAAACACGCAGAAAACAGGAACTGGCACTGGGCACTGGGTTAATAGGTTGGTGCTCAAAAATATTATAAATTGGTAAATAAATACCCAAAAAGTATCCTAGGATGATAATATACCAGCATGGAACAATCAAAAATTATAGATACGTTGGAGACGTGTCAAGAACCAGGTAATTAATTTTGTAAAATATTTGAGCATCTTCTATCGCAGTTCGGCTGTCCTGTCAATCACCTGGGGGAAATAGATGTGGATTATTTTTTTTGTGTAGCTGATTCGAGGGTTTTCATTCATAGTGTCCATGGTGCAAGCACACATCAGGCAAGTGTGGTGGCAGCGTCCAGACGGACAAGAAGTTCTATCTCACCATACCAGTCAACTTCAGTGGGCGCACGATATGTTCAATCTCACCCTACCACGGTTGGCATGGTTTAATATTAACACGTACTACACATTGCTAAATTTGGATAAAAGGTCCCACATGCAGCATAGACATCAAAGAGGATTTTTTCCTTATACATCAAGGAAATTAACGGCGTACTGTTCTTTCAATTACTCTCATATTTGCATATCATTTTGGTCACATTATTTGTTTAATTACCCAATTTTTTTACTTTGATTTCGTCTATTGTTTTGTTCTCTCAATTTCTTCCATATTTGCTTGTTGCTCTGTTATTTCAATATAGGTAACGTTCTTATCATTTCCCGCGGTACATTCCCTGCTTTGCAAGAACACGTGTACAAGGAAATATTGGCCTTTACTTAGTTGATGACTCCATTGATGTCATATTGACCACGAACCCTGGATGTACAATGAAAGTATGGGTATAAAATTATAAATTTGGTCACTCCTATTTTGATGCATGCCTTTGGAGAAAATTATCTCCGTTTTATGAACTTAAAGTTGACAGTCAAATTCTAGTGCGTACACCAAAGCCTGGTCTTAACATGGATGTTTACTTCTAGAACGGCACCATCCGACTAGATTCTGATCCAGGTTAGGGTTCTTTCAACTTTATGCATGTTGACATATTACTTCGCAAAATTAGAGTAATTGTTTTGTCTAACATCGCTATGTAAGCAACCAATTGGGATTTCTTTTTCTGACTTTGTTACTAGCCAGTAACAAATTCTAACTAGCAATGTATGTCCACTATTATTCTGCACTGTTCTGAATAAATACTCACTTTCAACATTCTACGCAGAATATGTTCGATGCATAGATAAAAATTTGTATGTTACTTGCCATACCAAATTTCACTGGAAAAACTTGGAGCATGTCATAAAATTTGTTGATACACTGCCAATAGAACATTTGAACGCTAGATTTGGGATGGGGAAAAATCTGCCACTGGTGTACACATTGAACAAGACCAATTGTGTCAACAAAATGGTGGTAAAAGAATCTTATTTTTATGTTGTTGTTCATAAACTATAGAGAGCTTCAACGGTATATTACAAATGGTTTTTATTCTTCATTGCAACAGAAATTGCCCGCTGCAGCTGTTCCTAAATTTATTTTTCGGTGTGGTCCTATCACACTTGTGCCTGATACGAACGCCAAAGTGATTGCAAGGTACTACATTTCCCGTACAAATGAAACTATTCAAATTAATAGGTTCTCAGTTGTCCTAGCAATGCATCCACATTTGAAAATTGGAGACACTGTTATACTAATGCTCTACGAAGGCAGTGAAGGGATCTTCCTTTTCATTGATGAGATGTCAAAATGTCGTGATCAACCTGCATCCAGTGTATAGTTGTGGTTGCTGGCCCTCTGCTTCATAAAATGCGCTGGTTGTTACTATATTAAGTATGTAGATATGGACCATATGGTTGTCAAGACTGTTAAGTTCGGTATTGTTAAGTACCGTGTTAACCTGCATACAATCAAATGTTGTTTGTTAAGTTCTTAAATTTTCATGGAAAATATTAGTCTGGGACAAAGCTCATCAATTTAATCGTGTTCCAGTTAGAGTAGAGGATATCCATGTGTTTCCAAGTGGCGATCAACGCCGATTTACAAAAAACATTTTTCATATTAATTATCCATATTATCAAAATGAGATGATATATGGATAGGCTAACACATATAATAGACATATTTGGCATGCATTAACAAATCAATCAAGCATTTACATGCTGAAATTGATTCAATGCCTAGTTGTTGGAGTAATTTACAAACCATTAGCTCGCATATTTACTTAAATATAATATATATGAATTGCGCGCGCACAAAAGACCTACTGCCCCAAACGCTGACCCAGCATGCACAACTGCCATCGTCCATCGTGTCGTTCCTTAGCTCGGGAGGACAGGAGGTCGCAAAGTTGATGACCTACACCTTGATCGATTGAGGACAGGGTTGCCTCGACATTGGTGACAACCTGTACTGCCTCGGGTGTAGCTCTCACCAGAGCTCCCGAGTCCGTCGGGACTTCGTACATCGTCCCGGTGGCCGACGAGACCCTGGCTCTTGCCAGGGCTGCAGCCACGGCCGCCAGGCCTCTCCTGGCGTCCGGAGCTGCTTCCTCCTCCATCTGGGACATAAGCATGAGCCTCATGCGGCCGCCAGTGCCGCAGTTGTCCTTGCATTATTGCGGTTCCTGCTCCGTCGCCCGCACCATCCGACGCACTCTCCGCCGACCCCGCAATATCGCCCGCTGGTGATCCCTAGTTGCTTTTAGCATGACCCTGGCTAACTTGGTGGCTTGTTCTTATCGCGATTCCTGCCTCCTCTGGCTATCGTCGGGAGAGGTAGCAGTATGGCTGTCGTCCGCCAAGCCGACCATTGCGCCAGCAGCCTCGATTCCGCCATCGCCCAACTCCATCCTGTCGTCAGCTAGTGTGGGGTTTGACGGAATATGTGTAGTGGTACCTAGCCAGTGGATCAGTGACTCACCACCCCCGACCTTCGCTATGGTTATTTTTAGCTAGCAGCTGGCTAGGGGATTGGGGATTTTACAAATTAACCATTGTGGCTGGCGCGTGGGAATACTAAATGGAGCCCATGAGTGGCGACCAGCCACCATTGGTGAGGGTAGGCGGCGACGGGCGGCGAGTTGTGGCACACAATTGTTACTTTACACCCGTGTGTGGTTGCGTGACTCATCGGAGGTGCTTCGTATTTTACACCCGGGTGTGATATATCTATTTCGCATGGCACACGGTTTGCGGGACATGTGTATAACGGCATTAATTACTGCACCGGGGCATTGGGGCCCGTTTGTAGATAGCACACGTTTTGTTCCATCAACCGTGCGCGCTTTTTATTACTATCGCCCACATTTCTTTTACTTACATGGTGTGTCCACTAGATCAAATAATACCCAGCATTTTCAAAGTTTTTGAATTCTTTTCCTACACACATAATCGCACACAGAAACATTGTAGCAACTCTGTGCAATCGTGCATAGGGACACAAATAAATATCCTCTCTTCGCTCTCCATCGTCTCTTTCCCCTCTCACAGCCCCCAAATCTGGCCTTCTACTCCCCATTGTCCTCACCTCCACAAAATCCTCAACAATATACATGTCATCAAAATCTGGAACCCCCACACCGTCGCGGAAGGCACGGGGTTGACGCAGCTCATACGCGCGCAAGAGCCCGCGGCGGCGGCGGTACGCGCTGATGAGGGTGCGGAAGCCTTGGCGGCAAGAGCGAAAGAGATGGAGGTTGCAGCAGATCTGTTGGGGGCAAGAACGGTTCTATACGCCGAACGCGCTGTTTTGGCCTTCGTAAGGGTAGCATGCGACGATGAGGTCGCCGTTGCCTTGGCGGCTCGCGCGGATTTAGCTGCGGTAAGGGTAGCAACCTCGTTAGAGTCTGCTACCGCTCTAGCAGCGCGCGCAGCTAATGGCTTTGCTCTTTACGGCCGCTTGGAAAATGTCCGTCATGGCAGTGTCACACACCCGCGTTTAGACATGTACGGGATTTTCTATGAGACCGGAGCTACTGTGATGGAGCGGGAGCAGAGAAATGGCCGGGCCTATGAAGTGTTCAAGGACATGCTCATCGCCTACCCGAATCTGGATTCTTCCTCCTGAGAGAGGATGTTGCGTGAGTGCAGACAATATTTCAACATCGTCGAACCAACAGTCCAGCCCCGCAACAACGCCGACGAGTAGTTGTTTCTGTTTTGCTATTTCTGAACCTTGTTGATATGTAATGTCGCTATTATGTTGTTTAGTTGATTATGTAGGAGTACGCACGATAATTGTGTAATCATTTTCTGAATCAAGTGCTTATTATCAGGAATTGTCTATGTTATTATCTGTTTGTGTTATTTTCAGTCTTTTCACACAATTTAGATTACTGAGTTGTTTGCTGGGTATCACACACATCTTATTACGCCGAATCATTTGTGTTATTTTGGCTCATCATGCATAGTTCATCCGAGCGAATTGTATGTTGTCTGTCGCACACATCCTGATCTGAACAACCGTTTGTGTTATTTTGGCTCATCGAAAACAGTTCGCCCGAGTGACATGTATGTAGTCTATCGCACACATCCTTATCTGATTAACCGTTTGTGTTAATTTTGCTCAACGCAAACAATTCATCAGAGTGACATGTATGCCGTATATCGCACACATAATGATCTGGGTAACTGTTTGTGTTATAGCACTTTCATCGCAAACAGTTCACGCGAGTGACCTGTATGCAGCCTATCGCACACATCTTGATATAGTAACCATTTGTGTTATTTTATCTCATCACAAACAGTTCATCCAAGTGACCTATATGCCGTATATCGCACATATAGTTGACGTTTACACATCTTGATTTGGGTAATCGTTTGTGTTATTTTGGACCATCGCAAACAGTTTATCCGAGTTAACTGCATGCCGTACATCGCACACATATGTATTTGGTTAGTCGTTTGCATTATTTTGCCTCATTGCAAACATTTTGTAAATGTCAACTATATACCACGTATCATACACGCACCTCTTTTCTGAATCGTGCTTGATGGGACACCCATCAGATGGCTATTGAGGGTTGACCCATCTGATGGGAGGCTCATCAATCGGTAGGCCTTAGGGAAGCTGGATAAAATGTGGTGAGGTCCCTTAACCCTACGACGGTTTTCTCTTCTAGAAGGATTTTCATTGCAAGTCAAGGACTTCTAAACCGATCGAGGCACTAGGTATATTAGGAAAGATGTAACCGTAGACCTCGTCCCCTTTATATGGCGAGGTGAATGGGTAGTTCGAGGGCATATGATAACTTGTTATCATATCGGTAGGAATAATCCACTCATATTATAACCCCCTTACACGAGGTGTTTTCCCATAATCAACCAAAGCAAAAGCAGGAGTGGGGTATCACCTCGACTACAAAGATCCAGACTAGGTAAATTCCCTATGAGTGATCCCCTCTAGAGAATCCAGTCACGCTCTCCACCCTGTGGAGGCTACTGATGATTTTGGTACCGTCAACTATCCACAAAGTGAGTTTTTTTCACAATCTTGTCTCTTCTCTACAATCACTCGATTATCTCTCGATTGTCTCTTCTCTGTTGTTTTTATGCACATATGTACCACTCTTCTTGTTGTGATCCTCTTACATTTTCCTTGTCTTTTACACCATAATCTTCGTGCGACCAATTACAACAGGCAACTCCGTGCAACCATTAACAACCACATCCTCCCACAGCAGTCTCTCAACCATGTTGACATGGCTGATACGACCATTTTGCATCACTATTTCTTAGATTATTCTTTATTATTGACATTTTTCACATGATTGCATCATTCTAATGCCTTTTTTCTCTTAATTTACATGTTTTACTAGGACCGGGAAATTTCTTGGAAGTTGCAGAAAATGTGCAAAATAACGACATAAAAATATATTTTCCGAAGAACAAAAACATCAAATAAAAATATTTCTAGAAGTTTCTCATGGGAAGTGGGCTAGGGGTGCCTAGCATCGCCGAGAAGGTCCTTATGGGGCCCACATGACCCCACCCATGTCCCCTATGCTATGAGTGAGTGGCACGTGGGGCCCATTGGAGTCTCCCGATGTGTCTGCGATGCCTATTGGTCTTATATTACCCTACATCCTCAATGATTTTACGGGACCCCCCCCCCCCGTCAGCGAGGCGCAATAGAGATGAGAACTTTTCACCTCGGGCTGCTAATTTGTCAGAATTCCATACATTGGGGGGAGGGCGGGGGGACAAAGCCATTGCCATCACCAACACTCCACTGATCATTAGGTTCATTGTATCCACCATCCACATTAGCACCATCATCTCCATCATCCATCTCCATCCCTAGTTTTCAATCTATGAACTATTACCTCAGATCCTTTGCTGAGAGTGCTTTATGGTGTTGACTGATCATGCGTCATATAATGTCCTATGAATAGTCTATTATGTTCGTCAAGACATGGGATAAACCTTGTTGCTGGTAATCATGTGAAGTGCAATAAAGTTTAATGTTAATATATTATCTTGTGGTGTGATTCTGTAGTGGAACATTTACTACATATCACTTCACCATTAGAGTCCTAGAGGAGAGTAATGTGTGATTAGTTTATCTATGATGGGTGGTTGGAGTGTCAAAAAATACCAAATCCTAAGATTATGAACTATTGTGTAACGGGTTGTTGGAACACTAAAGTTAATGCTATGATTCAGTGTTATCTTAATCACTCTTATATTTGCAGATGCTTGCATGCAGGGTATAACCATAAGTATGTTAAGTATGAACAACACATTAATATTGGCTCCACCACACAATGTTTATCAGGGAAATAGATGTTAACTCAATGGAACTAGATGAAAACAACTTTGTGAAGTTCATGTGTGTTCTCCAGAACGATTTGATCCCCATAAGTAATACAACCGGCTTGTCTTTTGCCCCGGCCCCCCAAATTTCAGGCCCCCTGGGGTATGTAGGTAGGCTAGGCCTATGGTCCATACTGCAAGCAGACACACGCAGGGAGCAGCGGACCGATTGCTTGATCCCAACGATCGATTCATTTTATAGAAAAATCTAGCGAGTGAGGCAGCGAGCGATTCTAATTTCCTTCACATAAAAAAAGAGAGCGATTGTGTGAAAAAGAAAAAGAAAAGCAGCGATCAGCGCTCGATCCGATTCTGACAGTTCCCTTCCTATTCTGTTCCAGCACGCAGACACGGCTCTAGGCCAACGCCCGTCGCCATACATGTATTGCCGCCGATTTCAATTCTGAGGCCCCCATTGTCACACCCCTTTGGCCTTTGGTCAATTGCTCTTCTCTCAATCCTCTGCAGACTCTAGGCGCTATGCTGCTACAGTGTTGTATAGGCAGACCAGATGCACTGAAATTCTATCATCTAGATTTAGGAATTGAGGTATATTCATATAATATTGATACAATAATTTCCTTTGTTGCATAGATGGCACCATTCAATGATTGATACAAAAAACTGTTTTGTTTTCAGCATTGTGTGTGTTATCATGTTGTCCAACAACATGACATAGCCATAGGGTAGGGACAAAAGGAAAATCAAGAAGGAGGTGGATAAATTGATACAATCACAACGCAGACATATTCATATATTTTTGAAGAAGAGTGATACTAATGCTACCACTGCTTTGATAAACCCAAATGATGAGTTTGCGATGGTTGCCATGGAGGAAGAGCAACGGACTAATGGGAATTTGGAAGACGAAAATGTCAACACCAATATTGATGATGACAATGTTAGAGAATGTAGGTAATTCATCGGATGCACATGCACAATCTGCTATAGTTGATGAACAACCAGCTTATACTCCTGGTATTTATGATCCAAAAAATTGGGATAATCTAGATAATAAAGCAAGAGATGTCTTAGTTGAGAAAGGGCCTATCAGAGAAGAAATATGATATACCATGTAGATGATGCAGGAAGACATATTTCTTATGTTCATTATCATAGGAAATTAAGCAATGGGGAGAAACATGATAGAAATGGCTAGTTTATTCAGAACATGTGGACAAAGTTTTTTGCTTCTGCCATATGATATTCAAGTCTAGCACTAGCAGGAATCAAAGTTAGTTAGCCCATGATGGATAGGACATTGGAGGCATATTAGTGAGAATCTTAGAGAATATGAAAATAGTGTTGGGCATATTAATAACATGAACAAGTGGAATGAACTGAGGGTTAGACTACGGTAAGAGGAAACTATTGACAAGGAATTGCAAAATCAATTACCAAGGAGAAAGAACATGTCACGCAAGTTTTGCTAAGAATAACAGCCATTGTGAAATATCTTGGTAAACGCAACTTGGCTTTTTGCGGAAACAGTGAGCAACTTTACAAAGATGATTATGGTAATTTCTTATCTTGTGTTGAGATGATTGCATAATTTGACTTGGTAATGCAAGATCATCTTAGACGTATTGAGAACAAAGAAATTAATTATCATTATCTCAGTCATAAAATTCAGAATGAGTTGATATCTCTTTTGGCTTCTGACATAACATGTTATATCATAAAGGTTGTTAAAGAGGCCAAGTATTTCTCTATTATTCTAGATTGTATCCTTGATGTTAGTCATCAAGAACAAATGACATTTTAGTTCGATGTGTTAATTTGTCTGATGACGAAATAAAAATCGAGGAGTACTTTTTAGGGTTCTTGAACACTGGTACAACGACGTGGTGTACAAACGGTTTTTAACTCCTTTCTGCGACGTAGTTTAAAACCGTCGCCTTGCATGTGTGTGCGGTAGGGGGGTCCATCTGACATGATACGGAAAAATCATCGATGATATGTAACAAGAATGCGAACGTTTAGCATAAACAAGCATATGAGATGTGCGCATCTATCAGAAACGAGAGTTTTTGGTCAATCGTTTAAGATATGTCATATTTACCATATGGTCCATCCTTGCTACTCGTGTGGGATCGCATTACCATTGCACGCGCTATTATGTGGTGCACTGATAACCCACAAGTATAGGGGATCGCGACAGTCTTCACGGGTAGTATTTCATCTTAATTTATTGATTCGAGACAAGGGGAGCCAAAGAATATTTATTGGCCTTGACAGTTGAGTTGTCAATTCAACCACACCTGGGATATCTCTCTGCAGCAAAGGTTTAGTAGCACGGCAAATAGTAGTAGCAAAAGTAACAGTAATAGTGACAACAACAATTTTGTAGCAGTTGTGACAGTAGCAGTAGCAATAGTAACTTAGCAAGATTCAGTATATGTAAAGCATAGGCACATGGATCGGTGACGGATAATGACTTAGATGACATCAATCATGTAACAGTTACACACAAGGGCAACACAGAACTAGCTCCAATTCATCAATATAATGTAGGCATGTATTCCGTATATAGTCATACGTGCTTGCAATAAGAACTTGCATGACATCTTTTGTCCTACCCTCCCATGGCAGCGGGGTCCTATTGGAAACTAAGGGATATTAAGGCCTCCTTTTAATAGAGAACCGGAACAAAGCATTAACACATAGTGAATACATGAACTCTTCAAACTACGGCAATCACCAGAAAGAATCCCAATTATTGTCACCTTGTGGTATGCGGATCAAGACACGTAATAGGTGCATACAACTTGCAAGATATGATCCAAATCAATCTTATATTCAGAGATAATATAATATGTTCATATCTGAAATCATGGCACTCGGGCCCTAGTGACAAGCATTAAGCATAGCAAAGTCATAGCAACATCAATCTCAGAACATAGTGGACACTAGGGATCAAGCCCTATCAAACTTAACTCGATTACATGATCAATCTCATCCAATCCCACCACCGTCCAGCAATCCTACGAAGGAATTACTCACTCCCGGTGGTGAGCATCATGGCAGTTTTGGTGAAGGAGGGTTGGTGATGATGACGGCGACGATTTCCCCTCTCCGGAGCCCCAAACGGACTCCAAATCAGCCCTCCCGGGGAAGAACAGGAGGTGGCGGCGGCTCCGTCTTGTGAAACGTGATGAAAACTTCTTTCTTATTTTTTCTATAAGGATGTGATTTTATAGGACTGGAATTATGGTCGGAGGAGCCTCGTGGACCCCACAAGCCATCAGGGCGCGGCCTAGGGGGCGTGCCCTATTGGCTTGTGGCCCACATGTGGCCTCCCTCCGGTAGCTCTTCGCTCCATAATTCATTATATATTCCAGAAAAAAATCACAAAAAGTTTCGTCAGTTCTGGGATTCTGCACAAAAATAACACCAAGGTAGTTCTGCTGAAAACAACGTCAGTCTGGGTTAGTTCCATTCAAATCATGCAAATTAGAGGTCAAAAGCAGAGCAAAAGTGTTTGGAAAAGTAGATACGTTGGAGACGTACCATGCACCGCTTACGATGTGCGTTTCATCACAAACGGTTCATGATTGTAAAGCGTGTATGATAGGGGACTATCACACACATTTCGTTCTACGGGACCGTCTGCGATAGGATCTAAGAGTGCATACAGTTATCTTTATAAAACTGTATGCGGAAGTTGAATATATCCCACACTTTGCGCTATTTATATATGTTTGTGGTATATATAATATCCCAAACGTTTCATCCGTACTACCCGTGTCGGATGAAGACCTATCGCACTCGTTCTTCTATAACCAACGTTTACGATGGGCACGACATCATAAACAGTTGATGATAACAAATCGTGTGTGGTAAGGAGACTATCACAAACACTTGATAAGAAGTAACTGTGTGCGCTAGTGTTCTTAATCTCACATGTTATTTCTTGGGTAATCATGTGTGCAGCAAAGATTCATCACACATGTCGTGAGTGGAGAAACATGTCTCATCTTGACGTTGATCGCATACGTTTTGCTTTCTCAAACTGTGTGCATTGTAATGGCCCGCAGAGCATAGTTTATCCCTAATGTAATACCTGTGTTTAAAATTCACATAATTTAAATTTGAAAGTAGGAAATCAATTATTTCATATCGAATCATGTTTACAAATATAGGTTCAAGAAAGAATGCATAATTCGATTGACATGTACATATACTCAAGAACTACTGAAGCACCAATTCTCAAAAAAAGGAAAACTACAGAAGGACCAAATAAAGAATGATGGAACCATAGTTGTATTAAACAAGGTAAAGAGAGAGCCGAAAGACATTCTGGTTGCTGGAGAAGGTGAAGCAGAATGCCCATATTGTGCCCTCCTCCTTGCCTAACGCACGCACGACTCTAGGCCAACCCCTAGTGATGGTCGACCGCCCATCCTTCACTATCTTCATTTTGACTTCTCTATACTCATTGTAGTCTCGATGAAATACTTTAACATTCATTGCATGTCCACCAGTGTAATTTACGAGGTATTCTTGAGTAAACAGCTTTGGTAACCACTTCAAAAGAAAAAGAGTCAGACATTGGTGTGTGACAACTCATTATGGGCAATACTCATAGAAGGCTACAGAGTTCATAGTTACCATCCTACAGCTCACTCTTGTATTGTATAGAGTGTAAACAAATAGATTAATCATTCGTCTCTTTTCCCTAACAGTCCTTATCAGTTTCCTCAGTTGATGCTGGTTCATAAATATTTCATTGCCCCACATGCAAAAAGGGTCAAGATGTGGATCTTTACCAAGGACATATGTACCTACGAGCAACAAGTCAATATTAGAAGCTAAAATACAATTGTAGTATGGTAATATAATACTCCCCCAGTTCCACAATGTGTTGCGTATAAATATTTTGACAAGTAAACATTTACTAGCTTTGACCAAAACATATACATCTAGAATTCCAAATACATTTCATCAGATACATCACAAAATGTACTTTCATATTGCATACATTTTGGTGTGGTAGATATAAATAGTATTCTCTATAAATTTGTTCACAGTTTGCAAAGTTTGACTGTTCAAAAAATCTATAAGCACTACACTATGGAACGGAGGGAGTATAAGCCGAGGGATGAAACTAACCTCGGTGGAAAACGTCGGCCACTCCAATTGTTGTCCTGTGTAAGTACATGGAAAGTCATGATAAGTACAACAATCTTAACATCAACCGAATATAGTCAAGGTAAACAACTTCATCTCCAAATGAAGCTTGAATGTGTTGGTTTCAGCATGCTATTAAGGCAGATAAAAAATGCCGGGGTTTTAACTACAACAGGCTTAGGAGCGACCAAATATTGTAATTCAAACATGTATTGTTGAAAATGAACAGAATGTCGCTCATGATTAAACATCCCGCTTGGTAAATGTTTAAAACGGGGGTAAAGGGCAAGTGTTAACTACACCAGGCATAATAGGTGGTATTGATGAAATTGAACTGCACAGTTCATACTTGCACATAATGAACACCACATTGTGAATAACTGAAATAAACAAGGGATATATGCTCACTATAACAACCAAATATAGCCATTAAAAACTGGCAAATGCTCACTACAACCAACCTAACAACCAAATACAGAAAAAGCAAGGCATCTGCTTGAAAACTGAAAAAATGCTCACTTCAGCCAACCTAACAATAAAATACTGAGAAACAAGGCATATGCTCACTATAAACAACCAAATATAGCCGTTCATGAAATTGAATTGGTTAATTCATACTTAAACATCAGATGGCCCTATTAAACTATACATTTTTGCATAACTAAAATAATTAAACACGGCATAGTTATCGAATGGCAAAAGCTACAACAACAATGGGTACGAGAGGACTAGGTATAAAAAGTATGATTTTCTCACAGGATGTTACCTGACTTGTCATGGATGGGCTCCTTCCACTTGGAATTTGTGGTACCGAGGGTGCGCTCCCTGATGTCGCGGATGGGTTGTTTCCCCTTGTAACAGCAGTAGTGGGTGCCCTTCTCGTGGTCTTGGTCGATGAGATCTGAATTTGCAGCTAGGGATCCCAAGCCACCGTCGTAGAACGTTTCCTTCAAAAACGAGAAAATGGGTTCGATGGCGTACAAGGATCGCAAATCCTTGACCGTGAGGTGGAGGAGATCAGCGGCGGAGCCTTTGAAGAGATCAATGGCGGTTGAACCAGAGGCATTGCCGGTGGACCACTTAACCTGTGACATGGCCCGCTTGAAGTCATCGTTGTTGATGAGCTTGATGTCGTAGCTGGCTCTCCTTATATACAGGAGTACACGAGCCCGTATACTTGAAGAATTCACCATGGCAATGTACGAAATGTCCTCACAGACTTCCGCGGTGAGGTGTTCCTCCTGGATCAATGAGTCGGCACAAACGGCGGCCACCTCGCCATCGTCTTGCAGAGAGGCCATGATAGACCTTGTTTGGGACGGTGCTCGAGCTCCCCGGGATATGTGCTCGGGCTTAGATTGCGCCTCACTGGAGTACATGATGGGGATCTGGAGGAAAGGGACTCCACATGCCTCATCTAAAAACTCAAGGCGGTGAGGGTGTATGTGGATCGGTGGATATCCTAAACTTATGTAGCTAGGAGGCACAGGCAGAACGGATGAGGTTGGTGGTCGAGGGCGGCGGCGGTGGCGGCTAGCTAGGGTTCGAGAAAGGGAAACAGGTAGGGGGTCGGTCTGTGTGGACTGTGGACGGGGGCGGGTGATACGTCTCCAACGTATCTATAATTTTTTATTGTTCCATGCTAACATATTATCATTATAGGATACTTTTTGAGTATTTAATTACCAAATTATATTATTTTTGAGCACTAACCTATTGATCCAGTTCCCAGTGCCAGTTGTTGTTTTCTACGTGTTGTTGCCTTTTTAGGTTTATAGTACCAAACGAAGTCCAATTACCCCGAAACTTCTTTATGATTTTTTCTGGACCAAAAGAAGACCTAGAAGCTTCGGGACAAGATCGGAGGACGCACGAGGGAGGCACCAGCCAATAGGGCATGCCCAGAAGGGTTGGATCGCCCTGATGGCTTGTCCCTCCCTGGCGGACCTCCTGACCCCATTCTCTGGCCTATAAATTCACATATATTCCACAAACCCTAGAGGGCATCCCGAAACACTTTTTCCACCACCACAAGTCTCTATTCCGCCGTGATCCCATCTGGAGCTCCATTTCGGCACCCTGCCGGAGGGGGGATCGATCACGGAGGGCTTCTTCATCAACCTTGCTGCCCTCATGATGATGTGTGAGTAGTTGACCACAGACCTACGGGTCTGTAGTTAGTACCTATATGTCTCTCTCTCTCTCTCTCTCTCTCTCTCTCTCTCTCTCTTTTGATCTTCAATACAATGATCATCGCATCTTCGCTTTGATCTATCCGATGTAATTCTTTCGTACGGTGCGTTTGTTGGGATCCGATGAATTGTGGGTTTATGTTCAGATTATTCATGAAAAGATATTGAATACTTGCTGGTATTTTATTTGCATGATTGTTATAGCTTCATAATCCTCTCCGATTTATTGAAATAGTTTGGCCAACTAGATTGATACTTCTTCGGTGAGAGGGATGCGTTGTAGTGGGTTCAATCTGGCGGTGCTCTACATCCGAGTGATAGAAAGGGACAAGACACGTCTTTGTACTATTGCCACTAAGGATAAAATGATGGGGTTAGTTCATATTAATTGAATTCTCTTTGTCTACATCATGTCATTGTTCTCCAAGCATTACTCTGTTTTACTTAGTACTCTAGATGCACGCTAGATAGCGGTCGATGGGTGGAGTAATAGTAATAGGTGCAGGCAGGAGTCGGCCTGCTTGCTTATGGAAGTGATGCCTATATACATGATCATTGCCGTGAATATCACATAACTATGTGCTTTGCTATCAATTGCCCAACAGTGATTTGTTTACCCGCTGTATGTTGCCTACATGAGAGATGCCATCAGGGAAAACTATGCCCCCCGGGTCTATTCACTTATATATTTACAAATCCTATCATTACCTTGCTGACATTTATTTGTTTTTATTTTATTTTCTAATTTACAATTATCTACTATTTTCTACACACTTCACTTGCTTTGAAATAACGAGTCCAAGGGGATTGACAGCCCTCTTGCCCGCGTTGGGTGCAAGTGTTTGTTCTTTTGTGTGCAGCCGTTGAAGATGGTTGTTGATTGGTATTCCTATTGGTTCGACAAACCTTGGTTCTTAACTGAGGGAAATACTTATCCGTATTGTGTTGCAATTACCCATTCCTCTTCACGGAAAACCCAACGCAGATCACAAGTATCAGCGGGGTGGTGTTTACGGATATGCCGAGGCTACTGAAATTTTAGTAATGGTGGTGGACGAGGGATGGTGACGGTTCAAATGCCTTGTCAACTGAAATTTTACTATAAGGTCGATGGTGGACGAGGGATGGCGATTGTCGAAATACAACTGCCAAAATTTGGGTAAAGGAATTGAAGTGGGGCGGGAGCAACCAACATCGCACACGGTCCAAACATAATAAGTGTGTATGCTATAACGAAATGTCGTGAAACCATGAATTTTTGCATCGCTCAAGGCGGGTAGCTTTTTCTGAGATTTCTCAGGGCGGGTTGTTCCTAATCAAGCTGGAAAATTTTGTTTCCTGCATTGTGGTTCATGGCACACGGTTCATCCACATTTTCATATGCAGATGTGAAATTCATCCTAAATTTCCACACGGCCACAAAACATATGACACAAGCATTTGGCTAATTTTCACCACAAAATGCCTAATTTTGCAGCGGAATAGTTGACATTAGGTCTTACGAGCACCGATTTATAAACAGTTCACCAATTTACATGTAGATGTACTGCACAAAATATTCACTACGCCATGGATGCATACAAACGTCGCGCTGCCATCATCGTCGTGACCTTCCTCAGCTCAGAAAGAGTTTTCAGAGGAGCTCGTCAAGTCGATGATCTCCTTTGGTTCCACGGCGGCAACCGCTGGTTCTACCTCGGCCCGTGCTACCGCTGGGCCTCTCGCCAGGTTTGCCGCTGTGGACGAAGCTTCCATTGCCACGACGGCATTCCCTAGGGCAGCCACCGTCATCGCAAAAGATGTCATGGTGTCCGTGTGGGCCATTAGGACACAGACGGGCGCCGCTCTCGCAAGGGTTGCGTCCGTGGTTGCCGTGGCCGGTGAGGTGGCTGCTATTGCCAGGGCTGCCACCGCAGCTGCAAGGCCTGCACCGGCCTCCAACGCAGCTGAGAGGCATGCGCCGGCCTGCTTCGCCGCCTTCTGGTCCTGCTCCCGCTTCTTTTTGCCTGCTGCATTGGCATCTGAATTCTTCCTCAGCCGCTTCCTCTTTGCACTCTCCCGCCATTTCTGCCGCTGCAGATCCCTAGTCGCGTTGCAGACGGCATCCCCAGTCATGATAGATTGTTCCACATCAACACTGAGACGGTGCTCATCCTCGTGGCGCAGGAACGCATCGAAGCACAATTCCTAGACGGACAGAGCGTTGGCCATCTACATCCGACGCTAAAACTCAGGGTCGTTTAGGGTTTGTGATAGACTCTCTCTCTCTTGATCTTCAATACAAAGTTCACCGCATCTTCGCGATGATCTATTCGATGTAATCACTTTGTGCGATGCGTTTGTTGGGATCCAATGAATTGTAGGTTTATGTTAAAATTGTTCATGAAATTATATTGAGTTCCTTTTTGGTCCTTCTTTACATATGCATGATTATATGATAGCTTCGTAATTCTCTTCGATCTATTGAAATAATTTGGCCAATTAGATTGATATTTCTTCAGTGGGAGAGGTCTATTGTGGTGGGTTCAATCTGGCGGTGCTCTATATCCCAGTGACAGAAGGGGACAGGACACGTCTTTGTATTGCTGCCACTAAGGATAAAATGATGGCGTTGATTCATATTAATTGGATTTACTTTTGTCTACATCATGTCATTATTTTCCAAGCATTACTCTATTTTACTTGATACTCTAGATGCATGCTCGATAGCGGTCAATGGGTGGAGTAATAGTAGTAGATGCAGGCAGGAGTCGGTCTACTTGCTTACGGACATGATGCCAATATGTAATGATCATTGCCATGAATAAATATTCCATAACTATGTGCTTTTATATCAATTGCCCAACAATAATTTGTTTACCCATCGTATGCCTACTACATGAGAGATGCCACTAGGGAAAACTATGGCCCCCGGGTCAATCCACTTATATATTTACAAAATATTCCATTACCTTAGTGCCATTTGCTTGCAAATAACGAGTCCGAGGGGATTGACAACCCTCTTGCCTGCGTTGGGTGCAAGTGTTTGCTTCTTTGTGTGCAGCTGCTGAAGACGGGTGTTGCATGCTACTCCTATTGGTTCGATAACCTTGGTTCTCACTGAGGGTAATATTTATCTATATTGTGCTACATCACCCGCTCCTCTTTGCGGAAAACCCAACGCGGATCACAAGTACCAGGAAGGATTTCTGGCGCCGTTGCCGGGGAATATCACCAACCTACTATAAAGTACCTTCACACAAATTATCATTCACTTGTTATACCTTTTATTTGCTGTTATATTATGCTTGATTCATAAAAATCAAAAATTAAAAATATTTATCTTTGCTAGTTTGCTTGTTTCGTTTGCTAGTTGTTGCTTGAAGTTGCTTTCATGTCTGAGTTTTAAATTAGTGGTGCTTCCACCTCGAGCGCGGTAGCCTTTGAATATCCAACTTCACCTTGCTATGAGAATGCTAAAAGAAATTTTAATGAAGTTGCTAAAGAAAAACCTGATAACCTTGCGGATGATGATCCTTCTAAAGGAGAACCTATTATGCAAACAAAGAAACTCCGCATAGGTAGTGGTAATATTATTGGAAAGAGTGTGATTCAAGATTTTTTTTCACTTGTGCAATATCGTTACCCTTGATAGGAGGTTCCATTGTCGCTAGAACGACGAGTTATCCGTATGCTATATCTTTACTTATAGTACAATTGTAAAGACAATTCGTGCATATGCATCCTTCCATACAATGGTTGTTTCTAGAATTATATAATATTCAGGAAGCCTCCACTAAACGTCTAGACACTATATTTCTTTTTCAAGAATTTGATAATATCATGCAAGAACCTAGAGATATATTTTCTCATTATAGGGTTAATGGTGAGTGCCCACCCATAGAAGGGATTCTTTACGAGTTGGAAGGAATACGAAAACTAAGATCCACAGACTATGTTGCTTATGATGAAAACCTTAGAAAAAAGGTTCCACCTAATGTCCTAGTTAATAAGATTTCTGAACACAATGATAAATTTGCTATACCAAATCTTGGATTGGGCTATGATCTTGACAGAAAATTAAGGAAATACCTCTATCGAAACTTATACAATGAGGAGTTGACTATCACTTATGAAAAGCCTAAAGAGGAGCCTCCTATTCCTCTCGAGATAGATCGTACCGATCCTTGTGTTGTAAAGTTTAGTACCTTCAATTACTTTTGATTACCTATTAGAAAACTTGCTGGTGAAATAAGGGAATATGATTATAGCATGATGGATCGTCTCCACGGTTACTACAACACTTGATCCGATGCATTATGCCTAGCTAGGGGCGTAAAACAATAGCGCTAGTTGGGAGGCAACCCAATAGTTATCTTATTTTCTTGCTTTTTATTTCTGTTTTTTTATCACATGATTATTGCCTCTGTAATTATTGTATTTTTATGTTGAAATTAGTGTTTGTGCCAAGTAAAGCCTTTGGGATGACTTGCGTGATAAGTAGAATTGATACAGTGCAAAAATAGAAACTTTAGCATCTAGTGCAGAATTTCATTGATTTTACTGGAACGTCTTTTTGATCGGTAAATTTTACACAGTATTACTATACAAATTACCCAGGTTCTCCTAATTTATGAGAATTGTTGGAGTTACAGAAGTATGGTTTCTCTACAGATTATTACAGACTATTCTGTTTTTGACAGATTCTGTTTTTGCTTGCATAGTTTGCTTGTTTCGATGATGCTATGGATTGTATCGGGGGTATAAGCCATGGAGAAGTTATAATACAGTACCTTATGCAATAATAAAATCAGAATCAATTTATAACAGTACCTAAAGTATTTGATATGTTTATTATACTAACGGATCTCATGAAGGTATTTGTTGAGTTCTGTGTGCTGAAGTTTTCAAGTTTTGGGTGCTATCACGATGGATGAAAGAGTAAGGAGAGGCAAGAGCCTAAGCTTGGGGATGCCCAAGGCACCCCAAGGTAATATTCTAGTAAGACTCAAGCGTCTAAGCTTGGGGATGCCCGGGAAGGCATCCCCTCTTTCGTCTCAATCCATCGGTATGTCACTTGTAGCTATATTTTTATTCATCACATGATATCAGTTTTGCTTGGGGCGTCATTTGATTTAGTTTGCTTTTGCTTTAGTTTTCCATAATCATTGTTTTCTGGACACAGCCACTTGATAGAGACACAAGATCACCATGATTTAATAGAATACTCTTTGTGTTTCACTTATATCTTTTGAGCTAAGCAGTTGCTCTAGTACTTCACTTATATCTTTCAGAGCACGGTGGCGTATAGATTTTAAAGAAATAATTACACTATCGTTCTTCACTTATATTTGTTTGAGAGTTAATAAATAGTGATGGTAATTTGCATGGGCTATAGGACTAGTCCAAAAATAATAGGATTCAAGGAGTGCATAATCAAAACATTCATGTAGCACATAAAAGAGAAATTTTGAGTTAATGATATTAATGTGGTAATCTGAAAGGGAATTAGTGCATGATCATTGGTTAATAAGAATATCGTAAATTAGAGGGTTTTAACTTGTTGTTCATCTAAATAGTTTTTATGGCATGGTGATGATGTGTGAGCATTCTTATTCCTCGTTGAAATCCTAGTGTTGTTTAAGTAGGAGGCGCACGATGGTTAACTCCTTTCAGCCTACTCCCTAGGGGCATGTGAGTAGTATTTTACTTCGAGAGAGCTAATAAAACCTTGAAAAAAGTTTGTGAGTTCCTTATGAATAATTTGAATCCATGGATGTACGCACTCTCACCACCTCATATTTTCTAGCCTCTTCGGTACCATGCATTTCCCATTCTCACCTCGAGGATTGGTGCAACCTTCGCCAGTGCATCCAAACCCTGTGATATGATACGCTATGTTGCACATAAGCCTCATTATATCTTCCTCAAAACAGCCACCATACCTACCTATTATGGCATTTCCATAGCCATTCCGAGATATGTTGCCATGCAACTTCCACCGTTACATCATATGACTAGTACACTCATTGTCATATTGCTTTGCATGATCGTAAGATGGCTAGCATGATATTTCCATGGCTTGTCCGTTTTTTATATCCTTTTCTACGCTAGATCATTGCATATCCTGGTACACTTCTAGAGGCATTCATATAGAGTCATACTATAATTTTTCATGTTGAGTTGTAAGTAAATAAAAGTGTGATGATCATCATTATTAGGGCACTGTCTCGGTGAGGAAAGGATGATGGAGACAATGATTCCCCCATAATTCGGGATGAGACTCCTGACAAAAAATAAAAGAAATAAAAAAAATAAAAAGAGAGAAAAAATAAAGAAAGAAAGAAATAAATAAAGAAAAGAAAAATAGAGAAAAATGAAAAGAAAAAAATAAATGAGAGAAAAGAGAGAAGGGACAGTGCTACTACCTATTTTTCCACACCTGTGCCTCAAAGTGACACCATGTTCTTCATATAGAGTGTCTATTGTTTTGTCACTTTCTAGTTGAAAATTTTCATTATGGAACTTGGCTTGTATATTCCGATGACGGGCTTCCTCAAATGCCCGAGGTCTTCATGAGCAAGCAAGTTGGATGCACACCCTCTTAGCTTCAGTTGAGCTTTCATACACTTATAGATCTAGTGCATCCGTTGCATGGAAATCCCTACTCCTCGCATTGATATCTATTGATGGGCATCTCAATAGCCCGTTGATACACCTAGTTGATGCGAGACTTTCTTCTCCACTTTTACCCCTTTGAAACCTACCACCACATTCTATTCCACCTTTATGCTATATCCATGGTTCACAGTCATATATTGCGTGAGTAATAAAAAGCTGAAGCGCGTTAAAAAGTACGATCCAATTACCTAACTTAACACCGTGGTGCTTGACATTTGTATTTATGTGGTGAAGACGGAGTCATGCCATGCTAATATGATAAAATGAATAGGGGGTGAACATTCTTTAAGGATCATATACTTTGAAACTTGATGATTATGTTACTTATGTTTATGAATATTACTATGTTGATGTTTATTAATTCATCGTTTCTCAATGATCATACCTGCAATAGATTACATGTTGGGTAGCATGTTGATACGTCTCCATTGTATCTATAATTTTTTATTGTTTCATGCCAATATTCTACAACTTTCATATACTTTTGGAAACTTTTTATACTATTTTTGGGACTAACATATTGATCCAGTGCCCAGTGCCAGTTCCTGTTTGTTGCATGTTTTTTGTTTCGCAAACTATCCATACCAAACGAAGTCCAAACGCGATAAAAACTTACGGAGATTTTTTTGGAATATATGTGAATTTTGGGAAGTGGAATCAACAGAAGGCGGTGCCCGAGGGGCCCACAAGCCATAGGGGCGCGCCCTGGGGGGTAGGGCGCGCCAGGGTGGCTTGTGGTCACCCCGTAAGGCTGTTGGTGCCCTTCTTTCGCTGCAAGAAAGCTAATATCCGGATAAAAATCGTGTTAAAATTTCAGCCCAATTGGAGTTACGGATCTCCGGGAATTCAAGAAACGGTGAAAGTCCAGAATCTGAGAAGGCAGAGACAGAAGGAAACAGAGAGAGAGATCCAATCTCGGAGGGGCTCTCGCCCCTCCGCCACCATGGAAGCCAAGGACTAGAGGGGAAACCCTCCTCCCATCTAGGCGGGAGGCCAAGGAAGAAGAAGAAGGAGGGGGGCTCTCTCCCCTCTCTCCCGGTGGCACCGGAACGCCGCCGGGGCCATCATCGTGACGGCGATCTACACCAACAACTTCGCCGCCATCATCACCAACTCTCTCCCCCTCTATGCAGCGGTGTAACACCCCTTCTCCCCGCTGTAATATCTACTTAAACATGGTGCTCAACGCTATATATTTCCCAATGATGTATGGCTATCCTATGATGTTTGAGTAGATCCGTTTTGTCCTATGGGTTGATTAATGATCATGATTGGTTTGAGTTGCATGTTTTATTATTGGTGCTGTCCTATGGTGCTCTCCGTGTCGTGCAAGCATGAGGGATCCCCGCTGTAGGGTTTGCAATATGTTTATGATTCGCTTATAGTGGGTGGCGTGAGTGACGGAAGCACAGACCCGAGTAAGTAGGTTGTTTGCGTATGGGAGTAAAGAGGACTTGATACTTAATGCTATGGTTGGGTTTTACCTTAATGATCTTTAGTAGTTGCGGATGCTTGCTAGAGTTCCAATCATAAGTGCATATGATCCAAGTAGAGAAAGTACGTTAGCTTATGCCTCTCCCTCATATAAAATTGCAATAATGATTACCGGTCTAGTTATCGATTGCCTAGGGACAAATAACTTTCTTGTGACAAAAAGCTCTCTACTAAGACTAACTTAGTTGTTTCTTTATCTAAACAGCCCCTAGACTTTATTTACGTGCTCTTTATTATCTTGCAAACCTATCATGTTACACCAACAAAGTACTTCTAGTTTCATACTTGTTCTAGGTAAAGCGAACATTAAGCGTGCGTAGAGTTGTATCGGTGGTCGATAGAACTTGAGGGAATATTTGTTCTACCTTTAGCTCCTCATTGGGTTCAACACTCTTACTTATCGAAAGAGGCTACAAATAATCCCCTATACTTGTGGGTTATCAAGACCTTTTTCTGGCGCCGTTGCCGGGGAGCAATAGCGTGGGGTGAATATTCTCGTGTGTGCTTGTTTGCTTTATCACTAAGTAGATTTTATTTGCTGTTCTAAGTTGTTCTCTATCTTTAGTTATGGATATGGAACATGAAATACCAAAAAAATTAGGTGTACTTGCTACTCATGGAGATGGGGAACCTCCTAAAACCCTCGATGCTCGTTATGTGAAAGATATTATGCACTACTTTAATAATCCTGAGAAAACCCCATTCAATTATATAATGGGACACACATTGGATCAATGTGAATACTTTAGGGATTATCGCTTGACTCAAAAAGGGAAACTGTTATGGGATCAAATTCATATGTTACATTGGTATGCTCGGAATTTATGCTTGAGATATGATTATACTTGTTGCTCTAGGATGAAGGCTCCACACCTTCCCTTTTCATGTAAATTTAATGATAATGAAACCTTGGCTTCTTATGCTAATGGTATATATGATTACTATGATGTGGAACGAATAGAAGAATTCGTTGCTTTTATGGGTGCTTGTGAAATTAAATGTTTGTTTGAGGAGTATGAAAATTATGATGATGCTGCTTACAGATCTAAAAACCTTGCTATACTTCGATATTGCTATGAGAATTATAAATATAATGCCGGTGTTAATGCTTTTATTGAGAAAGTCTCCGCTGTCCAAGAAGAGACTAATATTTTGCAGGAATCTATGGAAGAAGAAATTCTTGACACTGTGAGCTCATTAGATGAAAAAGATGACGAGGAGAGAGAAGAACAAAAGGAGGAAGAGCGGATTAGCTACCCGTGCCCACCTTGTAATGAGATTAACTCTTCAACTCATACATTGTTTAATTTCCCTTCGTGCTTACCGAAGGATGAATGCTATGTTGATTGCTATGATCCCTTGGATTCATTTGAAATATCCCTTTTTGATGAAATTGATGCTTGTTATACTTGTGGCCATGATGCCAATATGAATTATGCTTATGGAGATGAACTTGCTTTAGTTTCTTATGTTAAGAATGAAATTGTTGCTATTGCACCCACGCATGATAGTCCTATTATCTTTTTGAATTCTCCCAACTATACTATATCGGAGAAGTTTGCGCTTATTAAGGACTATATTGATGGGTTGCGTTCAACTATTTCACATGATAATTTTGATAAATATAATATGCATGTGCTTGCTGCTCCTACTTGCAATTATTATGAGAGAGGAACTACATCTCCGCCTCTCTATGTTTCCAATACGATAAAATTGCAAGAAACTGTTTATACTATGCATTGGCCTT
Organism: Elymus sibiricus; assembly: GCA_039707655.1. Taxonomy (NCBI): domain Eukaryota; kingdom Viridiplantae; phylum Streptophyta; class Magnoliopsida; order Poales; family Poaceae; genus Elymus; species Elymus sibiricus. The sequence goes on along the minus strand of CM077667.1, from coordinate 146,179,906 downwards.
TACTTTGTGTACATGAATTGTTCTTTTATGACATGCCGATGCATAGGAAGAGAGTTAGACTTTGTTTTTGCATGATATATTTTACTTTGTGCTCACTACTAAATTACAAATCATTGTTAATTAAAATTGGCTTTGATATACCTTGGGATCCGGGTGGATCCATTACTTGAGCACTTTATGCCTAACATAATGGCTCTAAAGAAAGCGCTGCCAGGGAGACAACCCGGAAGTTTTAGAGAGTCATTTTATTCTGTTGTGTGCTTTTATATAGTTCAAAAACAAAAAAATAAATAGGGGAACCTAAAACTTTTTCAAAAAGAGAAGTGAAAGTAAGAAGGACGAGCACCGTTGAAGTGGGGGAGCTCCTTGAACTTTGTTCATGCCCATGGAAACTTTGAGAATCTTAATTACAGAAACTTTTCAACAAAAATAATTATCCCCTTGTATAAATCCCTTGTATTATAAAAATAATGTGCCAAGATTTGCCTTTAGGATGATTAGATTGCTTGTTTGGTGTGTGCAGTGCAAAAACAGAAACTTTGGCTGTAGTGCGTGAATTTACATTTTTTACTGGAATGTCAAAAGTTTCTGAAATTTTTACACAGTACTGCTATGCAAATTGTTTATTTTGTTATAATTTTTCAGAATTTTTAGAGTTACATAAATATAGTAAATGTTCAGATTTCTACAGACTATCATGTTTAAGACATAATCTGTTTTTGATGCATTGTTTTGCTAGTTTTGATGAAACTATCGATTTTGTCGGTGGTATAAGACATAAAGAAGTTATAATACAGTAGCTACAATGCAAAAATAAAATGTGAATGGGTTTGCAACAGTACTTAAAGTGGTAATTTGCTTTTTTATACTAACGGATCTCACGAGGGTTTTGTTAAGTTTTGTGTGACTGAAGTTTTCAAGTTTTGGGTGAGATCACAATGGATGAAGGAATAAGGAGTGGAAAGAGACTAAGCTTGGGGATGCCCGAGGCACCCCAAGGTAATATTCAAGGACTCCCAAGAAACTAAGCTTGGGGATGCCCCGGAAGGCATCCCCTCTTTCTTCTAACAACCATCGGTAATTTTACTTGGAGCTATATTTTTATTCGTCACATGATATGCATAAATCTTGGAGCGTCGTGTGCTTTTTATTTTTCTTTTAATAATGCACCATGCTGGTATGAGAAAGTCCTTGGTTGATTTATATAAGGCTCTTTGCACCTCACTTATATCTTTTGAGTATGGCTTTATAGAATGCTTCATGTGCTTCACTTATATCATTTGAAGTTTGGATTGCCTGTTTCTCTACACATAGAAAACCGCCATTTGTAGAATGCTCTTTTTCTTCACTTGTATTTGTTAGAGCATGGGCATATCTTTTGTAGAAAGAATTAAACTCTCATGCTTCACTTATATCTATTTAGAGAGTTAACAGGAGTTGGTCATTCACATGGTTAGTCATAAAATCCTACATAAAACTTGTAGATCACTGAATATGATATGTTTGATTCCTTGCAATAGTTTTGCGATATAAATATGGTGATATTTGAGTCATGCTAGTGAGTAATTGTGGATTGGTAGAAATATTTGTGTTAAAGTTTGTGATTCCCGTAGCATGCACGTATGGTGAACCATTATGTGAAGAAGTCGGAGCTTGATTTATTTATTGATTGTCATCCTTTGTGTGGAGGTCGGGATCGCGCGATGGTTAACTCCTACCAACCCTTCCCCTAGGAGCATGCGTGTAGTACCTTGTTTTGATGACTAATAAATTTTTGCAATAAGTATGTGAGTTCTTTATGACTAATGTTGAGTCCATGGATTATACGCACTCTCACCCTTCCACCATTGCTAGCCTCTCTAGTACCGCGCAACTTTCCCCGGTGCATTAAACCCACCTTCCTCAAAACCGCCACCATATACCTTCCTCAAAACAGCCACCATACCTACCTATTATGGCATTTCCATAGCCATTCCGAGATATATTACCATGCAACTTCCACCGTTCCGTTTATTATGACATGCACCATCATTGTCATATTGCTTTGCATGATCGTAAGATATCTATCATGATGTTTTCATGGCTTGTCCGTTTTTTTGATGTCATTTCTACGCTAGATCATTGCACATCCCGGTACACTGCCGGAGGCATTCATATAGAGTCATATTTTGTTCTAGTATCGAGTTGTAATTCTTGAGTTGTAAGTAAATAAAAGTGTGATGATCATCATTATTAGAGCATTGTCCCATGTGAGGAAAGGATGATGGAAGCTATGATTCCCTCACAAGTTGGGATGAGTCTCCGGAATTTACAAATAAATAAAAGAGGCCAAAGAAGCCCAAATAAAAAAAGAGGCCAAAGAAGCCCACCAAAAAAAAACACAAAAAAATGAGAGAAAAGAGAGAAGAGGCAATGCTACTATTCCTTTTTCCACACTTGTGCTTCAAAGTAGCACCATGATCTTCATGATAGAGAGTCTCCTATATTGTCACTTTCATATACTATTGGGAATTTTTCATTATAGAACTTGGCTTGTATATTCCAATGATGGGCTTCCTCAAATTGCCCTAGGTCTTCGTGAGCAAGCGAGTTGGATGCACACCCACTTAGTTTCTTTTTGAGCTTTCATACACTTATAGCTCTAGTGCATCTGTTGCATGGCAATCCCTTCTCACTTGCATCGATATCGATTGATGGGCATCTCCATAGCCCATTAATTTGCCTAGTTGATGTGAGACTATCTCCTTCTTTTTGTCTTCACCACAACCTCCACCATATTCTATTCCACCTATAGTGCTATATCCATGGCTCACTCTCATGTATTGCGTGAAAGTTGAAAAAGTTTGAGAATACTAAAGTATGAAACAATTGCTTGGCTAAAACCGGGGTTGTACATGATTTAATACTTTGTGTGATGAAGATGGATCATAGCCAGACTATATGATTTTGTAGGGATAACTTTCTTTTAGCCATGATATTTTGAGAAGACATGATTGCTTTATTAGAATGCTTGAAGTATTATTGTCTTAATGTCAGATGATAGACTATTGCTTTGAATCACTCGTGTCTTAATATTCATGCCATGATTAGATTATATGAACAAGATTATACTAGGTAGCATTCCACATCAAAAATTATCTTTTTTATCATTTACCTGCTCGAGGACGAGCAGGAATTAAGCTTGGGGATGCTGATACGTCTCCGTCGTATCTATAATTTTTGATTGTTTCATGCCAATATTCTACAACTTTCATATACTTTTGGCAACTTTATATACTATTTTTGGGACTAACATATTGATCCAGTGCCCAGTGCCAGTTCCTGTTTGTTGCATGTTTTTTGTTTTGCAGAATATCCATACCAAACGAAGTCCAAACGCGATAAAAACTTACAGAGATTTTTTTGGAAGATATGTGAATTTTGGGAAGTGGAATCAACAGAAGGCGGTGCCCGAGGGGCCCACAAGCCATAGGGGAGCGCCCTGGGGGTAGGGCGCGCCAGGGTGGCTTGTGGTCAGCCCGTAAGGCGGTTAGTGCCCTTATTTCGCCGCAAGAAAGCTAATGTCCGGATAAAAATCGTGTTAAAATTTCAGCCCAATCGGAGTTATGGATCTCTGGGAATTCAAGAAACGGTGAAAGGCCAGAATCTAAGAAGGCAGAGACAGAAGGAAACATAGAGAAAGATCCAATATCGGAGGGGCTCTCGCCCCTCCGCCGCCATGGAAGCCAAGGACTAGAGGGGCAACCCTCCTCCCATCTAGGGGTGAGGCAAAGGAAGAAGAAGAATGAGGGGGTCTCTCTCCCGGTGGCACCGGAACGCCGCCGGGGCCATCATCGTGACGGCGATCTACACCAACAACTTCGCTGCCGTCATCACCAACTCTCTCCCCCTCTATGCAGCGGTGTAACACCCCCTCTCCCCGCTGTAATCTCTACTTAAACATGGTGCTCAACACTATATATTATTTCCCAATGATGTATGGCTATCCTATGATGTTTGAGTAGATCCGTTTTGTCCTATGGGTTGATTGATGATCATGATTGGTTTGAGTTGCATGTTTTATTATTGGTGCTGTCCTATGGTGCTCTCCGTGTCGCCCAAGCATGAGGAATCCCCGTTGTAGGGTTTGCAATATGTTTATGATTCGCTTATGGTGGGTGGCGTGAGTGACGGAAGCACAGACCCGAGTAAGTAGGTTGTTTGCGTATGGGAGTAAAGAGGACTTGATACTTAATGCTATGGTTGGGTTTTTACCTTAATGGTCTTTAGTAGTTGCGGATGCTTGCTAGAGTTCCAATCATACGTGCATATGATCCAAGTAGAGAAAGTATGTTAGCTTATGCCTCTCCCTCATATAAAATTGCAATAATGATTACCGGTCTAGTTATCGATTGCCTAGGGACAAATAACTTTCTTGTGACAAAAAGCTCTCTACTAAGACTAACTTAGTTGTTTCTTTATCTAAATAGCCCCTAGACTTTATTTACGTGCTCTTTATTATCTTGCAAACCTATCCCGTTACACCTACAAAGTACTTCTAGTTTCATACTTGTTCTAGGTAAAGCGAACGTTAAGCGTGCGTAGAGTTGTATCGGTGGTCGATAGAACTTGAGGGAATATTTGTTCTACCTTTAGCTCCTCGTTGGGTTCGACACTCTTACTTATCGAAAGAGGCTACAACTGACCCCCTATACTTGTGGGTTATCACATGTCACATAAAAAATTCTATTTTTATCATTTACCTACTCGAGGACGAGCAGGAATTAAGCTTGGGGATGCTAATACGTCTCCAACGTATCTATAATTTTTGATTGTTCCATGCTATAATATTATCATTCTAGGATACTTTTTGGGTATTTATTTGCCAATTCATATTATTTTTTAGCACTAACCTATTAACCCAGTGCCTAGTGCTAGTACTGTTTATTTGCGTGTTTTTGGCTTTTCACATTTACTGTAGCAAACGAAGTCCAATTGCCATGAAAGTTTTTTATGATTTTTTTCTGGACCAAACGAAGCTTCGAGAGGAGACCGAAGGGTGCACGAGAGAGGCAACACACATCAGGGCGTGCACAGGGCGTGGTCGTGCCCTGTTGTGTGCTGGGCCCCCCTGGAGTCTTCCGACGTCCCTGTCTGGCCTATAAATTCCTATCCTAGAAACTCTAGAGAGCTTTCCGAAACACTTATTCCGCCGCCGCAAGTCTTTGTTCTGCTGTGTGCCCATCTGGAGCCTTGTTTCGGTGCACCATAGACCTACGGGCCCGTAGTTAGTACCTAGATGGCTATCTCTCTCTCTCTCTTGATCCTCAATACAAAGTTCACCGCATCTTCGCGGTGATCTATTTGATGTAATCACTTTGTTCGGTGCGTTTGTTGGGATCCGATGAATTGTGGGATTATGTTCAGATTGTTCATGAAATTATATTGAGTTCCTTGCTGGTCCTTCTTTACATATGCATGATTATATGATAGCCTCGTAATTCTCTCTGATATATTGAAATAGTTTGGCCAACTAGATTGATATTTCTTTAGTGGGAAGGTGCGTTGTAGTGGGTTCAATCTGGCGGCGCTCTATATCCTAGTGACAGAAGGGGACAAGACACGTCTTTGTATTGCTGTCACTAAGGATAAAACGATGGGGTTGATTCATATTAATTGGATTTACTTTGTCTACATCATGTCATTGTTTTCCAAGCATTACTCTGTTTTACTTAATACTCTAGATGCATGTTGGATAGTGGTCGATGGGTGGAGTAATAGTAGTAGATGTAGGCAGGAGTCAGTCTACTTGCTTACGGACGTGATGCCTATATGTAATGATCATTGCCAAGAATAAATATTGCATAACTATGTGCTTTTCTATCAATTGCCTAACAGTAATTTGTTTACCCACTGTATGCCTACTACATGAGAGATGCCACTACGGAAAACTATGGCCCACGCGTCCATACACTTATATATTTACAAAAGCTTTCATTACCTTGCTGCCATTTATTTATCTTTTTTTTGCAATTTACAATTATCAACTATCATCTACACACTTCATTTGCTTGCAAATAAGAGTCCAAGGGGATTGACAACCCTCTTACCCGCGTTGGGTGCAAGTGTTTGCTTCTTTGTGTGCAGTCGCTGAAGACGGGGGTTGCGTGCTACTCCTATTGGTTCAATAACCTTGGTTCTCACTGAGGGAAATACTTATCTACACTGTGCTGCATCACCCGCTCCTCTTCGCGGAAAACCCAACGTAGATCACAAGTACCATTAAGCACCGATTCCCTTTAGTGTGTGTGGTGGTGGTTGCGAGCTATCGGCGGAAAGAATAAGCTGAGAGCCATCGGCGGCGGGATCTTTTATAGGTCACTGTCGGGTTTGGGGTTTTACTATGCACATTACCTCTTTTCTGATTTTACAGGGAACGGACATTGCACGCAATTAGTCTGGCGCACCCGTGTCTCATGTGGATACAATCGCAGATAGTTGTTTCATCAGATTCATTTGCTATTTATATATACCATCATTTTGGGAAAAAGGCAAAAACGCGAGATAGGGTCAAAACACAACCACACTAGCTAGTTGCCAAAATACATATGTACGAAGAGGGTTGTGTCATGTTCAAGTTCCCAATGCACAACTTTGATGTGGCACATGATGCATATGCATGCCTAAAAGCGTCAAGAGCGACAGAAAAGGGTTCATGAAATAAACGTAGGGTGTTGGCCCTCCACAATGTGCCGGAGGAGGGAACCCTATGAATGCATGACCTAGCTCAAAAATTTTCTCAAATTTAGCCATGCATGTCTTGCCGTAAGACAGCCAAGAGAATCTATACCTTAATTTTGGTCAAACTAGCCCCTCTTGTTGTCGGTCAAGAGATAGACCGCGTGGGCCCACGGGTTGGCGCGTCGTTGAAGATCAGGTGAGAGGGATGTGACATCCCCAGATTACTAACAGTAGCTATGCCAATTAATCATGCCAAGTCATCATCATTAAGCCTTATTAAAACAATTAGAGAATGATCCAAATTCAAATTCAAATTTAAAACAAAGTCAAAATTAAAAGTTATCCAAACATTAGAACTAAATAGTTCATAATTTTGCAAATAATCCAGAGGCATTTATAAAAATATAATCAACAGTTATTGGATTAGATAAATTACCCTAACACACTAAAACAGAACCAAATCAGCAATATTTAATACACTTCAATTTAAATAAAATTCAAATGGAATCCTATTTGTCCAAACCAATTTCTGGTGGTAGATAAAATTGCACTATTAATTTTGGACCAAGTCACCTATTTTACTAAATTCAATTAGGATCCTAACTATTTTTAAAACAGAAACAAAATAAAAAGAAAAAGGAAAACCCCCTGGCCCGACTGGGCCTCGGCCCCGCTGGCCAACCAGCCAGGCCGGCCCACCTCGCCCGCTCGCTCGCTGGCCTATATGGCCCTCCTCGCCAAACCCTAACCCTACCCGATCCCCATTCCCCCCTCGCTCACCTCTCTCCTCGTCCCCGCCGTCGCCTGTCGCCCGGTCGTCGTCGTCGCCTCCCCGCCACGTCGCCGGCGCTCGTCCCCGTCTCCCCCTCATCGGACTACTCCGAGCCTCGCCGCCCCGTTCATCTACACGGGGGTGAGAACCCCGCCTCTCCTTCTCCCTCTCGGCCGCCGCCGTCCACCGCGCCGCCGTGCCCGCGCTTGTCGTCGGCCTCGCCCGAGCCTGCTCGCCCGCGCCGCCCCGCGGCCGCTCTCTGCCCCACCCGCGCGCTCACACGCGCGCCCGCGCGCCGCCTCACCCGCTCGCCGCGTTCGCCCGCCTGTGTCCTCCTCCTCCCGCCGTGCGCGTTGCCGCGCCCTCGCCGCTCGCCGCCTCGCCCGCCGCTGCCCGCCTCTACCCGCGCGTGCGTGCGCCGTGACCGGACGTGCCCGGTCCGCCCCAGTGTGCCCGCGCGCACGCAAAACCCGGACGTGTCTGACCCCCGAACGGGCACGGCCGGACATGTCCGCTCGGTGACGCTGACCACAGGGGCCCACCCCCTGTTTACCGTTTAAACGTAAAAAGAAAATGAAATAGTAAAAATATAAAGAAATTAAAAGTAAATAAATAAAATATTAACAATTAATTAATTAACTAATTAATTAACTTAATTGATCCTGTTTAATTAAACTAATTATTTGATTAACCTAATTAATCTGTAATTAGTCTAATTAAACCCTAATTAATTTAATTAGACGCTGACAGGTGGGACCCACTGGTACTGTTCACTGCTGACGTCACAGTGACGTCATGCTGATGTCAGCATGCACTGTTTCGGATAATGTTAATTTAAATAATTTAAATAATTCCAGAAATTAATAAAAACTTCAGAAAATCATATCTTTTAAACCGTAACTCGGATTAAAATAATTTATATATGAAAAATGATCAGAAAAATATGACGATTCCGAATATGCCCTCCGTTCATCTGTCACGTGTCCCTAACTACCTGAACATGGAACCATCCCCTCCGGTTCATCTGTCTGACAGATGTCCGAAACCGGGAAAACGTTCCAGTTAATTCCCCGCTTCATCTGCCACGTGTAGCACTGCGTTTGGGCACCCTAGCACAGCCTATTGTCATGCCAAGCATCTGTGTGCATTTGTTTGCTTTATATTTACTGTTTCTTCCCCCTCTTCTCTTTCGTTAGACATCGAGACCGACACCGCCCCGCAGGACTACTACAGACGTCGAAGACCCCTCTTTTGGCGCAGAGCAACCAGGCAAGCAAACCCCCTTGACGCATGCCTAAATCACCTATTCCTTCTCCCTCCTGCTTGCATTAGAAAATTGCTGCTACTTTGCTTTATCCTATTCTGATGCATAGCCTGTCCTTGTAACTGTTATTGATACCTGCCTGTTATCCAAAATGCTTAGTATAGTTTGGATGGTAAACCATCTGTGGCCCCTCTTCCTTGCTGTAGTTGCCCCACTTTAGTATCTGTGCCCCGATCGAGGTGATCGAACGGGCTGAGACCAGCACAGCACTACACACACCCCCCTAAGTTGCTCGACTCTGCAGAGCTAATATCGAGTGACGAGGGTGATACCTCTTAACTCACTCCCGATGATGCCTCTGTAGTATAGCCAGTCGGACGTGGATTACCGAGGGTGATTCCTCTCCCTCCACCTCCGGAGAAGCTTCTGTCGTGCAACCCCGCAAGTGTGAATGCCATTGAGGGTGATTCCTCCAGGTTCACCTTGTCGGATACATCGAGTAGGAATCCATCGAGGGTGATTCCTTGGATTCCCCTCCGGTGTGATGAACACACTGATACTTTACTTTTACTACAGTCCCCGGGTAAAGTCGGGTCGACCCCGAGGGGTACCCGCGAGAGTTGTGAAGTCGGGTTGACCTGGAGGGTACCTGCGAGATAAATACGAGGCGCGGCCGGGCAGGCAGAGACCGCCCTAGAGAGGGATGGGCCTGGCCCTTGTTGCACTTTCCTCGAGACAGGACGACAGGAGTACTGATCGTCACCGCGAGCTCCTAATAATGCACTAACGGATTTGGGTATTTATCTGAGTGGGTCGTAGTGCCCTATACGCACTACCACCACGTGGGATAATAGTTTAATGGGGCCCTCTGCACCGTATGTATCAGCCGAAAGCTCTGTCAGATGTCCAGTTCAGCCTTGTGGGCCTGTCGGGCCAGTGCCATCCAGGATGAGGTGGTGCTCGTCCCGGCTCGTCGCATAACGACCCGGAGTGCAAAGGGCGATGGGCCCAAGACCCCTGAGTACTTAGGATGTAGACCGGCGGGGACCTCTCTGCTTAGCTCTAGGTCGGGCTGCGGTGTGTCGATCAGCCGAGGCCAGGCATGACCCAGGAAAGTGTGTCTGGCCAGAGCTAATCGAGCGTGTTGTGTAACAGTAGTGCACCCCTGCAGGGAAGATTATCTATTCGAATAGCCGTGTCCACGGTAACAGGACGCTCAGTGTTGTATCCCGATCTATTATTACTTGAACTGGATACATGTTAAATAATTATAAGCTTCGGGATCGCTTTCTCGCAGGGAGTCGAGGAAGGATCTCTGGGCTTTGCTCCCACATGCTTGTTAATTAATAATATGCTAATCTGCACTCTTCTAATGCTGCAAGACCGCTGAAGATGCTAGTCTTCGATAGGCTAGGCCTTTCTCTCTATTCTGGCATTCTGCTATTTAGTCCACAGATACAGCCTCTTCATTTGAAACCAATGCATAATTAGTATAGTTCAGATGTCAGTCTTGCGAGTACTTTGGATGAGTACTCACGGTTGCTCTGCTATTCTTTTCCCCATACCCATTTGATGATATATCAGACGCTGGAGCCCAGCAGCAGGAGATCCCCGGAGGCGCCTACTACTACGTGGAGACCGCCGATGACCAGGAGTAGTTTAGGAGGCTCCCAGGCAGGAGGCCTTGCCTCTTTCGATCAGAGTCGTTGTTTGTTTCCGCCTTCTCAAGGCATTTCTTTTTATCTTTTATATCTGTACTCAGATATCTAATGCCTTCGCTGATGCTTGTATGCGCAAGCTTATGTATTCGAGCCCTCGAGGCCCCTGGCTTGTAATATTAAAGCTTGTATTATTTTATTTGTGTCTAGAGTTGTGTTGTGATATCTTCCCATGAGTCCCTAGGCTTGATCGTGTGCGTTTGCGTGTATGATTAGTGTACGATTAAGTCGGGGCGTCACAGGTTGGTATCAGAGCCGACTGCCTATAGGTAGCCCCCTTTCCAACTCCTTGGCCGAAGTTGAGTCTAGTCTTTCCGAAAACTATTTTACTAACATGGCTGTGTGGCTTAAGGCCCACGTCGCCAATGGGTGGTATTAGGATCTTTTATTCCTCTTCCTTACTCTGGGACTCTGCTCTCTCTCCTATTCGGGTTAAAGTTTTGCTAACTCTAACATTAGGTTCTCATAATCACATCCACCCGGAGAGCTGGATTGTCTGCAACTATGCCTTTCCATTGGTCTGTTTAATCAGATCATCTCATTTTCCTTTCTATTGGTCTGTTTAACCTTTCTTGTAATCTAACTTAGCTGAGCATTGAAAATTCCCTGCTTAAGTCAACACCCCCAAATAAAACCTTGTTGCTATTGTTGATGACATTTCGGTAACCACCGATGGACGAGAACCTTGCCTATTGGTCCGCCTCGTTTTAACGAGCAGGAAAATTGTTCTCTTCGTCCCTCGCCCTTGGTACCGACGTTGTTGCCAACATAGCTGACAAATTGTCCTCTGATTCACCTTGCAGTCGTGACCTTGCAAAATGTCACTGCCTTCCCACTCTTAAACGACACCCACCACAGTTCCACAGGATCGAAACCTGACTCTCCTATACATCCTGGATCCCGAAGATTCCCCTTGCTCCACTTCTTAAATCTCGGGACGAGATTTCTTGTAGTGGGGGAGATTTGTGACATCCCCAGATTACTAACAGTAGCTATGCCAATTAATCATGCCAAGTCATCATCATTAAGCCTTATTAAAACAATTAGAGAATAATCCAAATTCAAATTCAAATTTAAAACAAAGTCAAAATTAAAAGTTATCCAAACAGTAGAACTAAATAGTTCATAATTTTGCAAATAATCCAGAGGCATTTATAAAAGTATAATCAACAGTTATTGGATTAGCTAAATTACCCTAACACACTAAAACAGAACCAAATCAGCAATATTTAATACATTTCAATTTAAATAAAATTCAAATGGAATCTTATTTTGTCCAAACCAATTTCTGGTGGTAGATAAAATTGCACTGTTAATTTTGGACCAAGTCACCTATTTTACTAAATTAAATTAGGACCCTAACAATTTTTAAAACAGAAACAAAATAAAAAGAAAAAGGAAAACCCCCGGGCCCGACTGGGCCTCGGCCCAGCTGGCCAACCAGCCAGGCCGGCCCACCTCGCCCGCTCGCTCGCTGGCCTATATGGCCCTCCTCGCCAAACCCTAACCCTACCCGATCCCCATTCCCCCCTCGCTCACCTCTCTCCTCGTCCCCGTCGTCGCCCGTCGCCCGGTCGTCGTCGTCGCCTCCCCGCCACGTCACCAGCGCTCGTCCCCGTCTCCCCCTCATTGGACTACTCCGAGCCTCGCCGCCCCGTTCATCTACACGGGGGTGAGAACCCCGCCTCTCCTTCTCCCTCTCGGCCGCCGCCGTCCACCGCGCCGCCGTGCCTGTGCTTGTCGTCGGCCTCGCCCGAGCCTGCTCGCCCGCGCCGCTCCGCGGCCGCTCTCTGCCCCACCCGCGCGCTCACACGCGCGCCCGCGCGCCGCCTCACTCGCTCGCCGCGTTCGCCCGCCCCTGTCCTCCTCCTCCCGCCGTGCGCGTTGCCGTGCCCTCGCCGCTCGCCCGCTCGCCGCCTCGCCTGCCGCTGCCCGCCTATGCCCGCGCGTGCGTGCGCCGCGACCGGACGTGTCCGGTCCGCCCCAGTGTGCCCGCGCGCACGCAAAACCCGGACGTGTACGGCCCCCGAACGGGCACGGCCGGACATGTCCGCCCGGTGACGATGACCACAGGGGCCCACCCCCTGTTTACCGTTTAAACGTAAAAAGAAAATGAAATAGTAAAAATATAAAGAAATTAAAAGTAAATAAATAAAATATTAACAATTAATTAATTAATTAATTAACTAATTAATTAACTTAATTGATCCTGTTTAATTAAACTAATTATTTGATTAACCTAATTAATCTGTAATTAGTCTAATTAGACCCTAATTAATTTAATTAGACGCTGACAGGTGGGACCCACTGGTACTGTTCACTGCTGACGTCACAGTGACGTCATGCTGATGTCAGCATGCACTGTTTCGGATAATGTCAATTTAAATAATTTAAATAATTCCAGAAATTAATAAAAATTTCAGAAAATCATATATTTTAAACCGTAACTCGGATTAAAATAATTTATATATGAAAAATGATCAGAAAAATATGACGATTCCGAATATGCCCTCCGTTCATCTGTCACGTGTCCCTAACTACCTGAACATGGAACCATCCCCTCCGGTTCATCTGTCTGACAGATGTCCGAAACCGGGAAAACGTTCCAGTTAATTCCCCGCTTCATCTGCCACGCGTACCACTGCGTTTGGGCACGCTAGCACAGCCTATTGTCATGCCAAGCATATGTGTGCATTTGTTTGCTTTATATTTACTGTTTCTTCCCCCTCTTCTCTTTCGTTAGACATCGAGACCGACACCGCCCCGCAGGACTACTACAGACGTCGAAGATCCCTCTTTTGCCGCAGAGCAACCAGGCTAGCAAACCCCCTTGATGCATGCCTAAATCACCTATTCCTTCTCCCTCCTGCTTGCATTAGAAAATTGCTGCTACATTGCTTTATCCTATTCTGATGCATAGCCTGTCCTTGTAACTATTATTGATACCTGCCTGTTATCCAAAATGCTTAGTATAGTTTGGATGGTAAACCATCTGTGGCCCCTCTTCCTTGCTGTAGTTGCCCCGCTTTAGTATCTGTGCCCCGATCGAGGTGATCGAACAGGCTGAGACCAGCACAGCACTACACACACCCCCCTAAGTTGCTCGACTCTGCAGAGCTAATATCGAGTGACGAGGGTGATACCTCTTAACTCACTCCCGATGATGCCTCTGTAGTATAGCTAGTCGGACGTGGATTACCGAGGGTGATTCCTCTCCCTCCACCTCCGGAGAAGCTTCTGTCGTGCAACCCCGCAAGTGTGAATGCCATCGAGGGTGATTCCTCCGGGTTCACCTTGTCGGATACATTGAGTAGGATTCCATCGAGGGTGATTCCTCGGATTCCCCTCTGGTGTGATGAACACACGGATACTTTACTTTTACTACAGTCCCCGGGTAAAGTTGGGTCGACCCCGAGGGGTACCCGCGAGAGTTGTGAAGTCGGGTTGACCTGGAGGGTACCCGCGAGATAAATACGAGGCGCGGCCGGGCAAGCAGAGACCGCCCTAGAGAGGGATGGGCCTGGCCCTTGTTGCACTTTCCTCGAGACGGGACGACAGGAGTACTGATCGTCACCGCGAGCTCCTAATAATGCGCTAACGGATTTGGGTATTGATCTGAGTGGGTCGTCGTGCCCTATACGCACTACCACCACGTGGGATAATGGTTTAATGGGGCCCTCTGCACCGTATGTATCAGCCGAAAGCTCTGTCAGATGTCCAGTTCAGCCTTGTGGGCCTATCGGGCCAGTGCCATCCAGGATGAGGTGGTGCTCGTCCCGGCTTGTCGCATAATGACCCGGTGTGCAAAGGGCGATGGGCCCAAGACCCCTGAGCACTTAGGATGTGGACCGGCGGGGACCTCTCTGCTTAGCTCTAGGTCAGGTTGCGGTGTGTCGATCAGCCGAGGCCGGGAATGACCCAGGAAAGTGTGTCCGGCCAGAGCTAATCGAGCGTGTTGGGTAACAGTAGTGCACCCCTGCAGGGAAGATTATCTATTCGAATAGCCGTGTCCACAGTAACAGGACGCTCAGTGTTGTATCCCGATCTATTATTACTTGAACTGGATACATGTTAAATAATTATAAGCTTCGGGATCGCTTTCTCGCAGGGAGTCGAGGAAGGATCTCTGGGCTTTGCTCCCACATGCTTGTTAATTAATAATATGCTAATCTGCACTCTTCTAATGCTGCAAGACCGCTGAAGATGCTAGTCTTCGATAGGCTAGGCCTTTCTCTCTATTCTGGCATTCTGCTATTTAGTCCACAGATACAGCCTCTTCATTTGAAACCAATGCATAATTAGTATAGTTCAGATGTCAGTCTTGCGAGTACTTTGGATGAGTACTCACGGTTGCTCTGCTATTCTTTTCCCCATACCCATTTGATGATATATCAGATGTTGGAGCCCAGCAGCAGGAGATCCCCGGAGGCGCCTACTACTACGTGGAGACCGTCGATGACCAGGAGTAGTTTAGGAGGCTCCCAGGCAGGAGGCCTTGCCTCTTTCGATCAGAGTCGTTATTTGTTTTCGCCTTCTCAAGGCATTTCTTTTTATCTTTTATATCTGTACTCAGATATCTAATGCTTTCGCTGACGCTTGTATGCGCAAGCTTATGTATTCGAGCCCTCGAGGCCCCTGGCTTGTAATATTAAAGCTTGTATTATTTTATTTGTGTCTAGAGATGTGTTGTGATATCTTCCCGTGAGTCCCTAGGCTTGATCGTGTGCGTTTGCGTGTATGATTAGTGCACGATTAAGTCGGGGGCGTCACAAGGGACTAGAAGAACAGCATCACCTGCATGTGGCGAAATGTATATAGGAAAAGGGTCATGATATGTTTAAATACACAATGCACAACACTTTGATATGGCATGCACGTGACTCACAAAACTGGACATACCCCCTTGGATATGTACATACATATATACTAGCTAGCTGTTTAAGGCTGTAGGGTGCCTCCCCCCCCATCACCCACCCACCCACCCACCCACACACACACACACACACACACAAACACTTCGTGTCAGCGGGACGCAAGCACTCATATATACTTAGGTAGGACATGTACAACATGACCTACCATAGCACATACCGAGGGAATCCATGTTGGTCAAACCAGCCCCTCTTGTTATTGGTAAAAAAGGGATAGACAACACGGGCCGGCCCACAGATGGCGCGTCATCGAAAACCGCACGAGAGGGGCCAGAACACAAGCACCGTCTGCTTGCGTGTATATATGAAGAGGTTGTGTGTGCGATGTGTTTTAATTACCTAAATGTACAACTTTGATGTGGCGCCTACCTCACGAATCAGACAACCCCCATGGAATCTAGGTAACAAATAAAGGACGGTGCACATAGAGTGTCGTCCCACCCACCACTTCGCGCACGTGTGAGGGAATTAATCATGAGAACGTGTGAGCTCGAAGTTTGCTCAGACATGTCACCATGACCCACCATAACACAAACCAAGATGAATACATTCATGTTCAAGTACCCCTCATGTTGCCAATCAAAGGGATGACTTATAGACCCTGGGGCCCATCGACAGGTGTGTCATCGAAAACCGCACAAGGGAGACATGCATGGTCGATCAGAATACCACCACCACCTTCATGCGGCCCAAATATATGTACATATGTGATGTGATGTGTTCAAATCTCCAATGCACAACTCTGACGTGGTACCAGCTAGTTGAAAGACATAGGGTGTCGGTTCCCCCAATTACGGCTAACAAGAGTGTCGGCCCAGTGGGGACTAGGGTACCACGGCCCGTCTGCCCCTGGCCCGGAGGATGACACGCGGGCCGGCCCAAGTAAGACGGCCCTGCCTTGGCCACCTGGAGAGGGCTGCCTCTGGAGAGGTGAACCCTAACGAGGGACGCCAGGCGCTAGACGGCCTCGCGAGGACCCCCTCGCGAGGCCGACTCATGGGGCTCAGCGAGCGACACCAGCCATGGGGCACCGCCCCCGCCACGTGGGTGACGCACCCACTCGGAGGAGGGTAACAGAGGTCATGCAGGTCGGCACGGACAGAGAGGATTTCCTTTCTGGTGATTAGGGGGCAGCATCCGCTGCCCCTCCAAAAGCAAGTTCCCCAAAGGTTGCCACTTCGGTGAAAGAGGATCAGGATGGATCGGCGCACCAGGACGAAGGTCATCGCCGAGCCCACGACCGCGACACGAAGACTTCTTTATCAGGTGAAGACCACCTTTGGTCAGGATAGGCCTGGCTCATGTCCCCCTTTGAATTGTCGCCCTTTCGCCACCCTTTCCCATTGATATTTTCGAGGAAGAAGACCAAGGCACTACAAAGGGGGAAGGGCCACATCCATGTAAGGGGATCGAGTCATTCTCTCCCCCAACACCCCGTGTACCGGAGCCTCAAGCTCCTCCCTTTCCAAGGCAACAAAATCACAAGCAGGAGTAGGGTTTTACACGGCACGATGGCCCGAACCTGGGTAGCTCGTGTGTCCCCTTCGTTTCCGGTGAGAAAGAGTAAGCTTGCCGTTGGTCTCGCTGTGTTTGTCGTCATGTTGCAGGTCGCAAGCCAAGTCCCCCAGTGTTCGAACCTTGTTCTTGATGAAGTTCTTCGACTCAGATCCTAGACTCTGACATTTGGCGCGCAAGGTAGGATGACTTGCCGTCTTCGCGCCTTCGACCTCGACGTCAGCATCGACATGGACGAAGCCGCCGCCCGCCGGAAGCGCGTTGCGCGCCGAGCTGCCGCCAGGGCCGCTGCAGCACCCGCCTCCCGTGGCGCCCCCGAGCCGCGATCGAGCCAGTTGGGGAGCGTGTGGCCTCCTCCGTCCACCCATCGGTGAACGAGCTGGCGCATGGCCGCTCTGCCACCGTCTCCTCACTCGCATGCCGCGACCCTCCCGCAACTCTCGCTGCACTGCTCATGGCTCAGGAACTCATGTGCTATCGCCCTGCTAACTACGACTATGAGGCTTGGCTCGAGCACATCACCGAGCTCATCGACGCCGCCTGCAACGCTCCGAGTCACGACGGTCGACGCCGCGTGGTTTGGCCCGAGAAGTTCAAGCCAAAACTTCCTCCTCAATACGACGGTAGCGCCAACCCGACGGAGTTCCTCCTGCCCTACACCATCAGCATCCAGGCCGCGAGGGGGGGCGATCGGGTCATGGCGAACTGGTTCCCCATGGCCCTCAAGGACGCTGCGCGCGCATGGCTCCTGAACCTTCCTGAGGCGTCCATCTCCTCATGGGAGGACCTGTGCAAGCAGTTCGCCACGAACTTCACGGGCACGAGTGACTGTCCCCTCACGCTCAACGACCTGCGGGCCGTGCACCAGCGCCCTGACGAGCCCCTCTACAAGTTCGTCCAGCGCTTCAGCCATGTGCGCAACAGGATCCCGAAGGCCTCCGATGTCGCAATCGTCTCTGCCTTCACCAGTGGCGTCACCGACGTGAAGATGCGCGAGAAGCTCTCCGTCAGGGATGAGCTGGACTCCGCGGCGGAGCTCTTCATCCTCGCCGACCGCTGCGGCGAGGCGGAAGAAGGACGCTTGTTCCTCCACAACGAGCCTGACACCGATCCTCGTGCGGTGAAATCCAAGGGCAAGGACCCCAAGCGCAAGGGCCCTACCGTGCTCGCCGCAGAGCCGGACTACAAGCGCGGATGCGACCGTGGCGAAGCCAAGAAGGATGACCACTCTGCCTGCGCTTACAACAACGTGAACTCCCACAACACCGAGTACTGCTATGAGCTCAGGCAGCTCGGCGAGGGCCGCACCGACTGCCGCGGCACCCACAAGGAGCGCGGCGGCAGGGGTCGTGGCGGCGGCAGCGGAGGCGGCCGTGGGATGACAACAACAACAACAATGGTGCTGGTGGCAACAATCATCAAGGTTAGCAGAACCAGCCGCGGCAGGCCGACCCTCAATCCAACGCCCCGCCGCCACACGCTAGCGACCTCCCTCCCGCTGAGAACGCCGGGGGCTACCAGGAGCCCCGCGGGGTGGCTTGCATCCTCAGCGGGGCCCAGGCCCTTCCATTAAACCACCACTTCAAGCCGTTCTCTCGTGAGGTGAACGCGGCCCTCCCGGCATTCGAGTGTGCCAGCCGCCTCAGGTGGTCCGAGCTCCCCATCGCCTTCGACGCCAGCGACCACCCCAAGTCCACGAAGGCCGTGGCCACTGTCCCCCCGCTGTGCACTCCTACTATCAGCAACGTGGCTGTCACCAAGACGCTCATCAACGGCAGGGCAGGGCTCAACATACTCTCCATGGAGAACTTCGAGATGCTTCAAGTGCCCTACGAGTGCGTCATGCCTACTAGGCCCTTCTCGGGTGTCACCGATGGCTCCACCATCCCGCTGGGGCAAGTGCGTCTCCCCGTCACCTTTGGCACTCGCAAGAACTACCACACAAAGTTCATCGACTTTGATGTGGCGCACATCGGCCTGGACTACAATGCCATCTTGGGCTACCCGGCGCTCTCCAAGTTCATGGCCGTGACCCATCACGCCTACGACCTTGTCAAGATGCTCGGCTACGGCGACACCATCACCATCCACTGCTACGAGAAGGACACGGTGCACACCCTTGAGCATACCTACAAGGCCACTGCCACCGCATACCCTGCCGACAAGGACATCCCTGGGCCGGCCGAGGAAGCACCCGCAAAGAAGAAGCCCCTGCTCCCTCAGGAGTGGGCCAGGCCCAAGAGGGCGTTGCCGGATGGGGGTAGCGCATGCCCCTCCCGCGCCGTCGGCGACACCCCCTCCCCAAATAGGAAGGCGTGCTTGTCTCCTTCCTTCGGGCAAGCTCTGGCGCGTCGTCATGGATAGCATCAGGCATGCCCGACCCGCCGACGGAGGTGATCGAGCACCACTCATCCGCACGCCAGAGCGCATGGTCCGTCAGCAAGCCTCAAGATGCAGGAATCGCCCATGAAGCTCCCCACCCCAGGTGGACTGTCGACCCCACCACCGTCTCCAAGCCGCGTGGCGGCACGCGCACGTGCATTGATTTCGTCTCCCTCAACCAGGCTCATCTCGCGAGGCTCTTCTCTCCTCCATCTCCACTCATGCGCGTGCCTTTCGGTCTGGAGAACGCCGCAACCACCTTCGCGAGGCTGATGCGCATGAGCCTGGAGTCCCGCATCACGGATGTGGTTAACGATCACCGACCGACCCACCACGGCCCCACGAATGACGCCAGAGGGTGTTCCGATACAAAACACATGGAATGCCCTCCATCACCATAAGTTCTATCCTTGCTCCACATATACGAGCGAGCCGGAGCTATACACGCTTCGGGGCTCTCTCTACCCATGCTTCCCACGGCATGCGAGAGCCCCTTCCCGCTCTCGTGGAAGCCCCATGCTCAGTGCTGGCGGATACCCCATGCTCAGACATGGCGGGCCTTTTGACAATGAGGGCGCTTTTCAACGGTACCAACCTCAGGCTGACCCGTGTCCGTCACGGTAGCATTTCTGTCATCTTTAAGGGGAGCCTCTCGGCCATAGCCTCAAGCCGACCCATTTAGAACACGGCGGCATGTATCTTTCTATTATGTAATGAACTTACTTCATCCATCGCTAAAGCCTTTTTCCTTAAGAATTCTTGTGTACTTGCAGCTAAGTACGCCTCGGGAGAGGTGCGCGCTCGTGAACTCCCACATGTCTGTCATGCGAGCGGGGGCTCGGCACGGTGTCTATGCTCGTGGGCCTGCTCCCATGTACGTCACCTCACCGGGTCCTTGGTGCTCTTGTCTCCTCGCGTAACATCCACGGGCGACCTCGCGAGCGAGCCCTGCTGCGCTACTCACAAAACTAGACAATTTCCCTGATGCAGGATATTGAAGGCCTCCGGAGCGCCTCCTCGCGAGGCATCGCAAGAGGCATCCCATAGACAGAAGGCTTCGCGAGGGACCGCGCCCCACGAGCCACTCCCTGCGGAGGACTCGCTCCAAGCCGCATGCCCTGGAGGAGCTAAGTATAAACACACCCCTCGGGTTTTCTTCCTCTCGCTTCCTCCCGCGGCATCCCGATTTCCTTGGCACAAGCTGTCTGCACGTCAAGGGGGGACCCTAAGCATCGCGCCTCAGGTTCTCCTACCAGCCCTATGAGCCCTACACCCTCTGGACTTGTGGAGCCCTTCCTTCAGGCATACCAGCGACGGTGTAGCCCGCCTCGGGGGCTGGGTCCCAGTGACGCAGGACACAAAGGCAATGTAAAAAGAAGAAGGAGGCCCCAGAGGGAGAACGGAAGTGCATTAAACACATCAAGCATCGAGTACTTAAAGCAAAAGTTCCCTACAACTGTCTTTGCGCCCCCACGGGGCCTGGTGGTTCACGGTGCAACATGAAAATAAATATAATATCTTAGGCGGAGGAGGCTCCGCCCTCGTCGTTGTCGCTAGGGAGGTCCCCTCCAAGGCTGCCGCCCTCTTCGGATGGCTCGACCTGCACGAACCGCTTGATCAGGGAGTCTGCGGGGCAGCGGGACGGCGCGAACTGCTCAAGGCACCGCCGGACATATCTGTTCTGGCTAACGTGGCGAGGCGGCGGGACCTCTATGTTGCTTCCGCGGCCTTGGTCTTGGCTGCCTGGTTATATCTCGACCCAGAACTCTTCTTACCATCCATGGCAAACGCAAGGAACGACTAACAAGAAAGACCTGTTTTTGGGGTGATGAGGAGAGGAATGTGCCGTAATTTTCGAGTAGATTGTTTTATAGCCTACCGGTAAACAAGTGCTAAGTGGGAACACGTTTAGGTTTGGTAGGTGTGAACAGATTTGCAATTAATTATAGTGTGGTAATTTGGAATGTGACGGGAAACAGGCTCAAAATTTATTGTTGGTTTTCGTTTTGAATCCCGAAACGGTTTAGAAACCATGTAGGATGGTGTACGTGGGCCCGCGTTATCGGATGTGAACGTGTCTGACCACTGTCACACACGGTCCACACATCATCATTGTGCCCCATGGATGGGTCGCGCTTCCCACGGGTTCCACCCATAAGTGAACAAATGGTACGTTGCATGCGCCTTTTCCTCTGGTTTATCTGATGTGCAGCCCGCATGTGCCTTTTCTCTGGTTTATCTGATGTGCGGCCCCTGATTGAACACAATAGTAGATTCAGTCCACTGGCCAAAGCGTTACTTTACCACGCAGGAGATTTGAGTTCTATCCTAGACCAGCCTCTTTTTCTTTTTCATTTTTTTGTAAATTCAAATGCCTTTTAAAATATTCTTATCTTTCAAACCCTAACTCTAAATCTTTTTCTTTTTCACCTTTTGTAAATTCAAATGCCTTTTAAAATATTCAAATCTTTCAAGCCCTAACATTAAATCTAACATATTATATATGGAAATCGCTTAGAAAAATGTTTAGATTTCAAATATGCTATTATCTTGCAAGTTATTCATTTCAAGAACTCCGTGAATACACTTGAAAAATCATCCAATCATTATGTTTTTACACAACACCACTTATCATGTCATGGCATGTTTGCTAGTAAAAGACAGGAATGCTCACAGGAACGTTGGTACTTCATATAAGTTAGGGACAAAATTTGTCGCTTTTACATGTGATTAGCGACTTAAAATTATGAAGATAAAAACGAGAGAGCAAGAGAGAGAGAGAGAGAGAGAGAGAGAAGCGAATGATGGAACAATTGTTTCATTGATTAAAGATTGGGGTTGCCAAAACATGGGCAGCGACATTGCATGGATTTACATTTAATTAATCTAATTGATTAATTCCTAACAAAAATGTCGATATGCGACATTTCCATACAGTTATAATAAAATAGTCTAAAAGGCAGCACTGGCTGCCTTCCGAGGAGGATCTGCTTGCACTCCATTCATTCTGGGTGTCCGGACCCGCGGCCACGGTACCAAACTCCGTCTACGCAGCTGCTCGCGCTGGTAGGCTCTTGGGGGTGGTAGACCTCATCCAGTAGAGTTTGACAGGGTGCAATCGCGCGCATGACAAGCCTGCCGAACCACTCCATCTCCATGTCTTCCCACTTGTAGCGAATTCCACCCATGACCTGCCTCCACAAGATTTCACGTTGGTATAACTCTACTTCGCTGGGAAAGTAATCTCCGTCAATGACGCGCTCGAGCCTAGCCACATAATCATCGAGATCGACGATGAAACGGCCGCTGCCGAGCATGACGAAGCAGCACACAAACCCTCTCATCATTAAATCGCACAAGGATTATGCCCATTCTTGGCGGGACATCAGGCTTGCGAAGGGCACCGATGACGACAGCTCTTCGAGTGGGACATCGATCATGCTGATAAGCAGCTCTGGATATTTTGCGCGGTGCATGGCAAGCAGCTCTTCATACTTCTTATGCAAAAAGAACATCATGCGCCCAAGGAACGATACAGCGATATCAGTGCCGATGGCCACGACACCTACACCGGCTCGTTGTTCTCCTCGCCGAGGATGTAATCCAAGAAAGGAGCGACGTAGTCGACCTGCGAGCTTTGGTTGCCTAGCAAGGGGCCGACGTCAACCTCCAAGGTTTGGTTGCCTGGCAAGGGGCCATCGTCGGCCTTCGAGATTTGGTTGCCTCACATGCTTGGAATAAGTAATGGAAGATAGTGGTGGACTAGTTCTGCGCATAGTGCCATTGCGTTGCCGCAAGGGTCATATAGAGCTAGCCACTCGTTGGTGGTGTGAAACCGATGGAGGAATAGGCGGGAAGCGTTGACGTGGATTGTGGGACACACGTATAACACCATTAATTTCCGTATTGGGGCGTCTGTGTTCGTAGGTACGAGCTGGTGCACGCCATTAACGGTTGTACTAGGGCCAGTTTCGGGGTTTCTCCTAGTTTATTATGCATGCAAATGTTATGTAATTGCATGTTTAATTTGATTATGCATCTTGTATTTATAAGCATATATCTTGTTGTTCTGTAGACATAGCACATCACATCGCGAACGATTAAAACAACCAACACGACGGTGATAATTTGAACAATCACAGACAAGTGTTCAACAGAAAGTGTTTGCCCACACCACACGCAGCTTATTAACAGAAATCGTTTGTATTTTTTTGGCTCATCGCATACAGTTCATGCGAGTGACCTGTATGGTGTCTATCGGTGTTCACACACGATTCAGATAACTGACATGTTTGCCGGGTATCACACACATCTTGTTGCGCCGAATCGTTTATGTTATTTTGGCTCATCGCACATAGTTTATCCGAGTGACCTGTATGCTTTCTATCACACACATCTTAATCTGTGTAACCGTTTATGTATTTTATCTCATCACAAACAGTTCATCCGAGTGACCTGTATGTTGTCTATCGCACACATAATCATCTGAGGAATCGTTTGTGTTTTGCTGGATCAACGCAAACAGTTTATCCCACTGAACTGTATGTCGTACATCGCACACATCTGTATTTGGTTAACCGTTTGTGTTATTTTGGCTAGTCGCAAACAATTCATGAGTACCAACTGTTTACCATGTATCGCACACGCAAATATTTTCTTAATCATATTTGATGGATCCACCATCGCACACAGTTCGTGTTATTGGTGACGGAGCTAGAACTATACCGTTTGTGATTCATGCTTCGCACACAGTTTGGTCGAAGGGTCTCAGGTTGATGTGTCGTCTTTGGACCTTCCTGAAGTAGTGAAAGGTGGACGACACATATAGCTTAGGGATTTTTAAAGTACTGCTTGAATATATGGAGTCTTTTGGACTAAATATTAAAGATATAAGGGGTCAAGGATATGATAATGGTTCTAATATGAAAAGAAAATGCCTAGGAGTACAATCTAGGTTACTTGATATGAATTGACGAGCATTATATATGCCATGTGCTTGCCATAGTCTCAATCTCACTCTTTCTAATATGGCAAAATCATGTGAGAAAGTTGTTTCACTTTTTTGAATTGTTTAGTACATATACATACTATTTGCTCGTTCTACAAAAAAAATGAAATTTTCTGCTTAAACATGTTCCTAGTTTGACAATGAAATCATTGTCCAATACTCGTTGGGAGAGTCGAATCAAAAGTGTTACAACAATAAGATATCAAGCCACTGAGTTAAGATTAGCTTTTTCAGTGTTACGTCATGCTTCTAACACCGAACCTAAAGTTAAAAGTGATACATAAATTTTATTTGATGCACTCTGTGACTTTGAGTTTCTAGTTGGTATGATTATCTGACATGATATTATTTTTGTTGTAAATAAAATGAGCAAGATATTGCAATCGTCAACCATGTGCATTGAATCTGCTTTGAAGCAAATACAAGGTGTAACACAATATTTTGAGAACTACCAGAGATGACGGGTTTTCTTCAAGTTTGATCATCGCTAAAGGTATTGCGGCTGTAATGGGAATAGAGACATTGTTTCCAGTAAAACGTCGTGCTACGATGAAGAAGCAATTTTATGAAAGTGATTGTCAAGAAGAAATTCTAGAAGTTGAGAAGGCTTTCCGAGTTAAATACTTCAATGTTTTGGTTGATATGGCGATCACTTCTTTGAAGGACAAATTTAAAGAAATCATGGTGTTCAAAGATATGTTTGGGTTTTTAGTGAGCTCGGGCACCCTCAAGTCATTAAGTAATAATCAACTTGAAAAGTGTTGCACAAAAATTGCAAAAACTTTCTCTCTTGATGGTTCATCGGATGTTGATGTATATGATCTAATTTCTAAATTGAAGATTATGAGATTTAATTTGCCAATGGTGTAATGTCTCGGGCATGTCAGGGAAGTTGATTGTTTTCTTAATATCTTCATTGCCTATTGCATCTTATTTACTACGCTTGTGATGGTCGCATCATCCGAAAGAAGTTTTTCGAAGTTGAAATTATTGAAGAATTATTTGAGATCAACAATGACTCAAGAGAGGTTAAATGGTTTACATTATGCATCAAGAATATTTTTTTGGATGAGATTGACATCGACCCCATCATAAGTGACTTTGCATCGAGGAGTGTTAGAATAAATCGGTAAGGTAATTTTGAAGTATAAATTATTTGATACACATACTAATTTTGGATGCATTTAAATGTTATTGATAACACTATATATACATTTAATCATTGATATTACTATGATGTGTATATTAAGGGTCCCGAGTTGTAGGTTCTCCCTGGGCCCTCAAAAACTCAGGACCGGTCCTGGTTCAAACAAACCATCAAACAATATTTGTAGCTTTTGCAGTGATTCCTTATTAGTTTCGACCAACTAATTTCATTTGCTCCTCCTTGGATTTGTACGCTTACTTATCAAAAAGGGTTACAATAGACCCCCTACACTTGTGGGTTCTCAATAGCCCACATAACATGTTGACAAGGTCCACATAAACAAGTTAGCTTCTTGAACACTATGGATTTTTTGTTGATTGGGACAATGTCCTTATCGGTCTTTATAGAAATTAGGCAGTTCAAAATAGTACAACTCGGTTCGTAATAGTAAACCTTCAAATAAGTGCTATTGTCAAACTCTAGTCGGCTAATCAGGTCCCATATCCACAACATGGGCAACTCATTGTGGTCACATCCATGGAATGATCTACATAACCATCTAAGTATGTTATGTCCTTGCCAAGGCCGCGAAACCCCCATGTGGATTTCCACGAAAAACTCATCACTGGTACCTACATTGACATAACTTGAACAAATTTTAGCGCTAGATTTTGTGCTAACATCAACTCCGAATCAAGACTTTAGATGCGTTGGTGCATATGTCAATATATCAAACCCTAGAAACCCTACACCTGCATCATGTTGTAGAAACTAAAATAGACAAATGACCAACAACATAAACTATGTGAATCAAATGGTAAACAACAACCTAATGAAGCTTTGATTTTCCTCCAAACCCTACCTTCAAACCCCCAAAATTTCTGGTCAGTGGAGAGGAAAAAAAAACTAACGTCGTCACCAGATTATCAATGATGGGTCAGCATTGGCGAGTTCTGCACGTTCTCGCAGCTCCTCACTGAGCTCATCACGGCTATCAACTCGAAGTTGATGTCCCTTCACCCCCCCCCCCTCTCTGTTGGACAACTTTGTAATCGGGAGAAATGGGTATTGTGAGAAAGGCTGGGGGCTATGGAAATGATTTTGCCCCTCGGTTGCTCTTCCACCTTGCTCACGTGCATGTCACGCACATGAAATCCCACTAAAAGCCTCCACCATGCCAAGTCAGCGGCCAATGTGGCATTTTTTCGAAACTCGGCCCGTGAGGATCTCGATTTCTTAAAAAAGCAGAAGAGAGTTGCCTAGTTAATTTACGGAAAACCAGGCTAAAACCGTTACAACACGCCCAACTAGAAGGGCACCCCGGCCGACCTGGCGCCTACAAGACCCACACACACCGTCGAGGCGAGGACACCATCGAGATTGCCAATAGTGTCATCGTCATTGTAGGAGATATGCCCTAGAGGCAATAATAAATGTTATTGATTATCTCCCTGTTCATAATTAGGTTTATGTTCCATGCTATAACTGCTATGGTTCTCGAGTCTGCAATAACCACGAGGCTCAGAGGAAGACTCATATGCACGTGTGGAATAATAAATGGTAAAATGTATTCCTAGTCTGGCCTCTAAGACTAGCTCAAGTGTTGCACGATGGTTCTGTTTTCCTGATCATGGGCATGTCTATGCCGGCAACTTTGAGGGCACAATGTTAGTAGAACACTTGTGTTGAATCGACCCGATTGATGTTATGCTATGAGATTCATTCGTCATAAGTTAATGGTTAATAACACAGAGAAGTTAATGTTTGCATAATTCCTTAGACCATGAGAGTGTCGAGTTTCTTCATGCTTGCTTCATGAACTTTGGGGTTTGTTAAACGTCATCCGTAAATGGGTGGCTATTACGGCGGCTTACGGGTTCATGGAAAAGTATGTTAAGTAACTTGATAGCTCAAGATTGGGATTTGCTCCTCCGACGATGGAGAGATATCTCTGGGCCCTCTCGGTGTTACGGTATCCATCATCGTCTGGCCAGACACAAGTATGATTTGATCACAGGGATACCGGAACACAGAAACGAGAAAAGAGAACAAAAACCGGCAACGAGGTAACTGGCATTGTGGACAAGTGTTGATCCACGAGGATGCCGATGTTTCTCACCTCGGGTATTTGTAACATATCGCGAAGCAACAGGAATAGCACACGGCAACTGGAGGTTCACTCGAATATTCATTCGTGTGGGTATAGGGGTCAATATGGGTGTCGACGGCTCCGATGTTGATCATTGATCGGAAGGGGTTCCGGGTCATGTCTATGCTTCACCGAACCTATAGGGTCACACGCTTAAGGGTCATCTATCTGCTAAATACTAGACGGGGAGTCTGAGAGAAAATCACCGAAAAAGTTTCGGACGAAACGGAAACGTTCCGGAGAGGATATCGGAATAGTTCCGGTGAAACCGAAAAGTTGTTTCGGAGTACACCATAAAGTCAAAATGGTTTCGGCACATGCCTGATAATTCTTGGAGGGTGCCAGAATCGTTCTGGAAACTTTCTGGAATTTTCCGGGATGAAAACCGGAAATGTTCCGGAGCTGCCGGAACCGCTTCAGATACTTTTCGCAGATGAAAATCACTAAACCGGAATTGTTCCGGCTCGCGTTGAAAATTATTTTGGTGGGTACTGGAAATGTTCTAAGCCCACATGAATATTTTCAGTTCGATCAGACGCTGAAAAATGTCGTCGTGAATAGTGAAAGTGCTTTTTGGGATATTTATGGAAAAGTCACCTTTTGGGATATTTTCCCAAAAGGTTTCTAGAAGGCTTGGGGGCCAAGAAACCCTACCCCTTGGATTTCCTATAAATAGAGGTGGAGGGCCTGCCTCCACACTCACTCCTTCTCACATACAAGTGCCATGACATTTCTGGCTTCTCTCTCCCTCCCAGCGAAATAGTTTCGTAGAGCCGAAAGGCTGTCTGGGTTCCGGTGGGAACTAGTTCTGGACGGCGAAGCCCTGCCGGATAGATGACACCGTATGTGTGCAACCCCGTAGAGAGGTCGTAGGTTCGATCTTTTTGCCCGAGGGGCTGTTCGAGGGTCCTCCCGAAGGGCTGTCCGAGTTTCTGTCCGAGTTTCGGGGGTCCTCCCGAAGGGCTGTCCGTGAGGCCTCCCGGAGGGCTGTCCGAGGATCCGTCCGGTGGGACTATCCGAAGGGCTGTCCGTGAGGCCTCCCGGAGGGCTGTCCGAGGATCCGTCCGGTGGGACTATCCGAAAGACTGTCCAGAGGCCTCTCGGAGGGCTGTCCAAGGATCCGTCCGGTGGGACTATCCGAAAGACTGTCCAGAGGCCTCCCGGAGGGCTGTCCGAGGATCCGTCCGGTGGGACTATCCGAGGGACTGTCCCGAGGCCTCTCGAAGGGCTGCCCGGAGATCCGTCCGGTGAGCTGACGAGGGAGTACATCCTCGCGGTTGGGAGGTTGTAAAATCCTAGCTGCGGGGATCTGCACCGCCGATCGTCATCGACTCTACTTCCGCTGCGCTACGAGTCGGTAACGAAAAAGATCAAACCTTGTATGCAGTCTTCATAGTGGTCCTGGGCTGGTGCGTAGGTCGGAAATTTTTTGTTTTCTACTGCGTTACCCTACAGTGGCATCAAGAGCCGTGCTATGCGTAGATGCAGGTTGCGATCTAGAATACATGAGATGTATGGGTGTTGCACAATATAATTAGGTAGTAGATGAGTTCTATTGCTGAAAATTATTTGTGCGGGTAGCAGATGAAATCTGTTACCCGATGTTCTTGTTGCTTCCCTGGAATTTGCATATTTCTGATCTTGATAACAGTATGGTGGAGTTTCAAAGTTCTGGCAATCCGCGATCCTGATTGATCAACGAAGTGCTAACAGTTCATTGAATTCCACCATAGTTAAAAAGAAAGATGAAATTTCGCAGACGAAAGGGCAATGCAGATATGATCTGCACGGGGGTCACGCGTATGACGAAGTTCAGTATGGGGCTCGAGATTTTATTATCTCGTGTTTCATACACCCCGCAATGTTAATCTAGCGACTTGGATTATCATGCTTGATGATGGACGTTGGTAGCTTCGGTTTGTTTCGAAACCTTAGAAGCCACGTAAAATAAAATTTTGCATGAACCGATTAGAGGCGTCTAACTTGGTTTTGCAGGATGGTTTGCATGTGCATATGATGTGGTATAGCAGTGTTCATAATAATTTGATTATGTATGAGATGACTATATGATGTAAATTGATTAACATGACCTGCGTGTCATGATTCGGCATGATGGCTGGAGCCATATGATTGCACTTTAATGACCTGCGTGTCAACCTTATGTAATGCACTTATTTTATTAGCTATAGAGATAGCAATATTATCTGGTGCATCGACAAGGTGGTGGCAATCTTCGCGAAGGTGAACACCGACGCGAATGCCGAAGACGTAGAAATGAAAGACTTCTCCGTCAGAAAGGGCTATACCATATCATGCTATTATGAATTGCCTGAGATGTTTATCCCTTACGATGCACCCTTCTTGATTGCGCGGTAGTCGCTTTTATTAGGGTGATCTCTCACAAAAATATCAATTAGTTAGTGTTCTCCCAAGTGTAGCACCGTCACGGCACCTAACTTTTCGGGGTGTCACATGCTAACATGGGCACGAACGATTAGAGAAGTGTGAGGCGGGTGAGTTGAGACCTCGCAGCGAGATCACTTGGTTGTCTTGACGTTCAGGCATGAAAGTCATGAGCTCGGAACACACGCATCGAAAGATGAACAAGAGTCACATAGAGATGTGATTGGCAAGTTGGCCTACCGGTTGAGATTTTTCGTCATCTGTGATGCTACCATCGTGGCGAACAATCAAAAATCGGGTCTTGTATCACTCATAATCAATTTTGAGAGATATTGATTTGAGTGGGAGCGCACTGTAGAATTAACTTGTTTAATTCTCGGTGCAATTAATTCTGAACACTGTCTAAAGTGTGATTTGCATAAAAGTTGTAGAATAATGGCTCGCGTTTCCACCTTCCCTATTAAAATTGAATAGCTGTTAAATATCTGGTTAAAACTTTACGGTTGGTAACGTAATGTGAGGATTGTCCTCAAGAGTGCCGAGAAGGATTTTGTCCTATCGCATGCTTTCGGTATTCTCCCGCTAATGCTATGGATCATGTGACACTCGTCCTTCGATCCAAAAAGCTAGAATTCCGTTTTCAGTCAAGTGCAATATGTTTGCTTCCATGAGACCCGAACTTCGAAAGTTTGGATAGTTATGTGATATTCATGGAATCTGAAAATCATTTTCAGAGACAGACAAAGGCTAAAAGATATGAGATATCCAAAGAAATGTTTGTTTGTAAACTATTAGTAAAGGAGTTTACTATGCATTAGACTAATAAGAGAGGGATCCAGGAGAACGCCTGTCATATGATGAAAGGTGAATAAAACAACAACTTAAAGAGAAAGGAAGTGTCCGAAGGGTGTTAGTAAAACTTTCACGCCTAGGAAGTCCGGGGCTAACGCCACTCTTAAGTTGGATACTTCTTCTGAGAGTAGGAGAAATACTGAATGTTAAACTGTTAGAAGTATAAAGGTAATAGGAAAGAAGACTGGAATATCTAGCTCATGTATGAATGTCATACAAGTTTTTGATGTATAGAAGGCTGGTCAAAGACATAGTTCTTGGGAATTATGGTTAAACATGTTAATCACTAATTCTTGGATATTGTGAGTTAATCACAAAGATACCCGCTCGATTGCATTCTGTTGCAACTTGATGTAAGAACTACTATGGCCTGAAAGACTAGCCAGGAATGAGGTTTAGATACACGCAGGGAACATAGTAAATGTTACTATGCCTTCCATAGGTGTATTCCCTATGTATTTACTTTCATAAATCATTTTAGAGTTTTACACACTCTAGCCCATTGCATAAAGTATCTTGCAAGAAGGTTGTTCATAAGAGAACTTTTAATGTTTGGAGTTATGAATAACAAAAGGGCCATACTTTCATTATGAATGAGAAGTATGTTATGAATATTGATAATAATACATTACCTCTGTATTTACTTTCATAATTCATTTAGAGTTTCATACACTCTAGCCCTTTGCATAAGGTATCTTGCAAGGAGGTTATTCATAAGAGAACTTTTGATGTTCGGTGTTATGAATAACATGAAGGGCCATGCTTCCATCCAGGATGGGATGTATGTTATGAATATTGATGGTAATATGATACATCCATAACACTGACGCTAAATGTCGCAAGACTAAAAGAATACCACATATGTGTGGCACTGCATTTGGTCACATTGGAGAAACCCGCATGGAAAATTCCATTATGATGGATTTTAAAGTCATTTGATTTTGAATCATCTGACACTTGCAACTTTCCTCCGAAAAGTGAAGTGACTAAAATACCGTTCACAGGCCATAACGAACGAGCAACAAACTTATTGGTGATCATACATTTTGATGTGTGTAGTTCAATAAATGTTGTTGCAAGTAGTGGATTTATCTATCTTCAGAAATGACTCAAGTAGATATATTGATATTTACTTGATGAGACGTAAGTCTGGATCTTTTGAATTCATTCATAAGGTTTTCAAAAATGAAGTAGAAGTTGTTGTATAAAGAAAATTATGTTTCTACAATTCGATTGCAGAAAGGAATATTTGAGTTACAAGTTTAGCGAATGTCTGATGAGTTGTGAAAGGGGTTTCATAACTTGCACCTCCCGGAGCACCACTGCAAGTGGAGAGTCCGTGTAGATGTAATCGAACCATTCATTACATGGTAAGATCAAAGATGACATAAATAAATTTGCCATTATCCCTTTTAAAGTGATGCTTTAGAGACTGCGGCTTTTACACTGAAAAGAGCTCCATCGGGTCTGTTGAAATGACGCCATGGTATGGTACGCCCAACCATGTTATATCTTTTCTTAACATTTGGAATATGGGGCTTGTGTAAAAGGTTACAAACCTATTCCAAATCAGACAAGTGCTACTTTGTAGGTTATCCCAAGTCATTGGGTATTTCCCCACCACAATACCAAGGCAAATAGGTTTGCCACAAAGAACGGTATGCTTTTTTGAAGAAAATGGTTCTTTCAAAAAGGTGAGTGGGAGAACAGTGCAACTCGACGAGATAAACAGTATCATCGTCATCAGATCAAAGGAAAGAGACCTTGGAAGTAATTCCGGAGTTTCCTACTGCGACTGATACGGAAGTCTCTACAATAAAATGTATGGACTTCGGTCGATCTTGCAGCTGAACCACGTAGGCAAAGCTCGTGCAAACCTATCAGGTGCGCAAACGAGATATTGTTGTTAGACAACAGTATACCTACGATTCACAAGGAAGCGTTGATGGGCCCTGACTCCGGAATTGGCTAAATGCCAATACAATCCGAGATAGTTTCCATATATGTGATTCAAGATTAAGATCTTGATACACCTTTCGGAAGACTTAGAGTCTAACGAATATTTATGGAACTAAAACCTGATACGGATAAAATGTTTTATCCATAAAGCTCGACTTGTTGCAATAACAAGTTCAAGGAGTTGACTACGATGAGATTGTCTCACCGTGGCGATGCTTAAAGTCGGTTCGGGTTGAACTAGCAATTAATACATATTTCAATCATGAGATATGAAACATGGATGACAAAAGGATTTCCATGTGATGGAAATGAAACCTAGGACTTGTATGTGATACAGTCCAAAGTAATTTGTCGATCCAGAGGATGCTAGTAAGTATGCAAACTTCAGAGTTCCAGCGATGGACAGAAGAGAGCAAAGTGGAGTTGGAATCTTCGTTTTTGATGGAATGGTCAAAAGGGTTTTGACATCATCAAATGGGTATCGAAGATGCTTGTGATTCAAGAAAGTAAGTGGGAGCATAATAATATTTCTAAAAACCTTGTGTACTTGACACATTGTTAATTGGAAATAAATTTCTTGACACGAATTAGGACTTCATTTGAAAATAGTTTTTCCGATAAAGTGCTTGGGCTAAATAGCCTCAATATTAGGCATGATGATCTATGGAGATAGATTTACCTAATGGGGCTAAGCAATGAATAGATATTGACAAGATGCTAAAACTTTTAGCATTTAAAACGCCAAGGAGTGATTCTTGCCGAAGTCACATGGAAAGAGTTTTTGCAAGACTCGGTGTCCCAAAACACTGATGAGTAAAATACATGATGGAGATTCCACACACTCTTGTGTTTGGATTAATCATGTATTCCATGGTATGTAAAACAACCAGATATGTCCGATACTCCAAAAGTTGTTGTGAGTATGGATACCAAAGTGATCAAAGTACTGATCATAGGACAACAGTGAAAGATGTCATTGAGTACTAGAGTAGTAGTGATGACATGTTTTCTCGCAAGCAGAGATTATGAAGTGCTCGTTGTAAGTAATTACATCGATACAGCCTTCATCAATGCTCCATGCGATTTTCGATTTAAGTTAAGGGTTTTGTGTAATACACAATATGATGGCACGGTAGTTGGAAATTGTTCCAAACAAGATACTGTGGCGAATTCTATAACAAAGGCTAAGTATGTTGACGCTTAAGAAGCGACAAAGAAGTTGTTGAATCATATAGTTCATTCATGAACTTAGTATGGTTCCAAGATGGCTTTGGTCTATGGGACACTATTGCAGATAGTTGCTCCATAGCTCAGTCTGAGGAATCAGGTTTCGACCAATGATTCACACATATGCAAAGCCAAGTCCACACAAAATATGAATTTTGTGAAAGCATGAAAACGCGAGGATATGCAAAGTTACACACGGAGCTGAAGTCGTCAGATCCGTTGGACATCAGGCTATACCACATGCGAAGCATTTTTTACACCAGTATGCCATAGGTGTAAAGTGCATTAGCATTGACTAGATTATTGACTCTAGTGCAAGTGGGAGTCTGTAGGAGATATGCCCTAGAGGCAATAATAAATGTTATTGATTATCTCCCTGTTCATAATTAGGTTTATGTTCCATGCTATAACTGCTATGGTTCTCGAGTCTGCAATAACCACGAGGCTTAGAGGAAGACTCATATGCACGTGTGGAATAATAAACGGTAAAATGTATTCCTAGTCTGGCCTCTAAGACTAGCTCAAGTGTTGCATGATGGTTCTGTTTTCCTGATCATGGGCATGTCTATGCCGGCAACTTTGAGGGCACAATGTTAGTAGAACACTTGTGTTGAATCGACCCGGTTGATGTTATGCTATGAGATTCATTCGTCATAAGTTAATGGTTAATAACACAGAGAAGTTAATGTTTGCATAATTCCTTAGACCATGAGAGTGTCGAGTTTCTTCATGCTTGCTTCATGAACTTTGGGGTTTGTTAAACGTCATCCGTAAATGGGTGGCTATTACGGCGGCTTACGGGTTCATGGAAAAGTATGTTAAGTAACTTGATAGCTCAAGATTGGGATTTGCTCCTCCGACGATGGAGAGATATCTCTGGGCCCTCTCGGTGTTACGGTATCCATCATCGTCTGGCCAGACTCAAGTATGATTTGATCACAGGGATACCGGAACACAGAAACGAGAAAAGAGAACAAAAACCGGCAACGAGGTAACTGGCATTGTGGACAAGTGTTGATCCACGAGGATGCCGATGTTTCTCACCTCGGGTATTTGTAACATATCGCGAAGCAACAAGAATAGCACACGGCAACTGGAGGTTCACTCGAATATTCATTCGTGTGGGTATAGGGGTCAATATGGGTGTCCACGGCTCCGATGTTGATCATTGATCGGAAGGGGTTCCGGGTCATGTCTATGCTTCACCGAACCTATAGGGTCACACGCTTAAGGGTCATCTATCTGCTGAATACTAGACGGGGAGTCTGAGAGAAAATCACCGAAAAAGTTTCGCACGAAACGGAAACGTTCCGGAGAGGATATCGGAATAGTTCCGGTGAAACCGAAAAGTTGTTTCGGAGTACACCATAAAGTCAAAATGGTTTCGGCACATGCCTGATAATTCTTGGAGGGTGCCAGAATCGTTCTGGAAACTTTCTGGAATTTTCTGGGATGAAAACCGGAAATGTTCCGGAGCTGCCGGAACCGCTTCAGATACTTTTCGCAGATGAAAATCACTAAACCGGAATTGTTCCGGCTCGCGTTGAAAATTATTTTGGTGGGTACTGGAAATGTTCTAAGCCCACATGAATATTTTCAGTTCGATCAGACGCTGAAAAATGTCGTCGTGAATAGTGAAAGTGCTTTTTGGGATATTTATGGAAAAGTCACCTTTTGGGATATTTTCCCAAAAGGTTTCTAGAAGGCTTGGGGGCCAAGAAACCCTACCCCTTGGATTTCCTATAAATAGAGGTGGAGGGGCTGCCTCCACACTCACTCCTTCTCACATACAAGTGCCATGACATTTCTGGCTTCTCTCTCCCTCCCAGCGAAATAGTTTCGTAGAGCCGAAAGGCTGTCTGGGTTCCGGTGGGAACTAGTTCTGGACGGCGAAGCCCTGCCGGATAGATGACACCGTATGTGTGCAACCCCGTAGAGAGGTCGTAGGTTCGATCTTTTTGCCCGAGGGGCTGTTCGAGGGTCCTCCCGAAGGGCTGTCCGAGTTTCTGTCCGAGTTTCGGGGGTCCTCCCGAAGGGCTGTCCGTGAGGCCTCCCGGAGGGCTGTCCGAGGATCTGTCCGGTGGGACTATCCGAAGGGCTGTCCGTGAGGCCTCCTGGAGGGCTGTCCGAGGATCCGTCCGGTGGGACTATCCGAAAGACTGTCCAGATGCCTCTCGGAGGGCTGTCCGAGGATCCGTCCGGTGGGACTATCCGAAAGACTGTCCAGAGGCCTCCCGGAGGGCTGTCCGAGGATCCGTCCGGTGGGACTATCCGAGGGACTGTCCCGAGGCCTCTCGAAGGGCTGCCCGGAGATCCGTCCGGTGAGCTGACGAGGGAGTACATCCTCGCGGTTGGGAGGTTGTAAAATCCTAGCTGCGGGGATCTGCACCGCCGATCGTCATCGACTCTACTTCCACTGCGCTACGAGTCGGTAACGAAAAAGATCAAACCTTGTATGCAGTCTTCATAGTGGTCCTGGGCTGGTGCGTAGGTCGGAAATTTTTTGTTTTCTACTGCGTTACCCTACAGTCATCACCACTCCCCGAGCAAGGGACTCCGACTTCAGCGCGGACGACCCGTCAAGGCCCCATCGAACAAGCAGCACGCAGCAAACCATGTTGGCCAATGCCAAAGAATCGGCCGGCGACGACGAAGACCAAGCAACTCCGACCCTGAAGACGGGCATCACAGGGGAATAGGAGCACGTCTGGCGCCGACAGAGTCCGAAATGCCCATCACCTGGCATCGTTGCCGCCGAGTCGCCCCGCGACGCCGCAGCTCCGACTTCACGCTCAGGAGCAGCCTGAATGTCGAGGAACAAAGACCAGCCACAACCCTGCACATCTTGCCACCATCATCATCGCCACACAAGTCGCGACGCCAGAACCTCCACACTGCCAGTCGGGCACCTGCCGACTGCAGCGCCATGAGCGTCTAGCCCATGAAGAGCGCGAACCGGATCCCACGGCCTTCAAGACGACGCCCCGAACGGGGAAGCGATGATGCCGACGCCGATGCCCAGCCCGACCGGGCTTTAGGTTTTCACCCGAAGACCTAAGACCGAGGGTGTGCAGGGGATGGACTCCTCGACGGCGCCTCCAAGAAGGTGTAACGACGTCCACGGACGCCGACGCCGCCGGCCAGCAAGCTTTCGCCCGGAGCATCGCCCAACACCACACCCCCACGCGCCGCACCTCCGCTAACCCGCACACCTCCCGCGAAGCCGCTGTGCCGATAGCACGCGAGAGCCACCACAAACTGTCGGTGTACTAAAGTTTGGGTTTTTTTAGTACCCCATACTTGTGCACGGGCGGTTGTAGCCACACCAGCGGCAAGGCCTGCCGGGGGACAGCTGAATGCAAGCACAAGACTATCAAGAAGGCATTCAAGCCGATGATCAGAAGACAGAAGACCGAAGGCTGGGACCCAGGCAAGATGCTTGCCAGGATGGCTAGCGAAGACCCAGCAAGATTCACGCCCGGCAGGACCTCGCCACCCTGTCACCGCTCCAGCGCAGCGACCAGCCTGTCGTTTAGGGTTTGTCCTCCTAGGTACGTGTCAGGGCGATAACAGCGGATGGGGTTAAGCGGTGCTGATGGGACGGGCTCTTTTCCCGTCCCCAAGAAGCTAAGGGACACCTAAACGGAGCATTTAATGCGTTTGTCCTAAGTCGTCAGTATTAGGTATGATAACACTGTAGCAACTTTACACCTCTTGTACTTCGCCACTGTTGGTGACCCCTTCGACGTATAAAAGGAGGCCCAAGGCGTAGCTACAGGGGAGAGGACCTTCTGGCCCATTCTGCATGCGTAGCTGCTGCTCGAATGTACTGTTCATCGCAAGCGCTCCTGGAGCTTGGGCTTAAACACATCCAATACAACTAAAGCAGGAGTAGGGTTTTACGCTTCTCAGCGGCCCGAACCTGGGTAAAAATACCTTATGTTGATCGTTGGATCTGCTCTTTGTGCAAGCCTTTCTCCCTGCCGAACCGTAAAAGGGATCCACGCGATCCCGTAGGTGTCGTACGCCGACATCTTTGGCGCGCCAGGTAGGGGCAGCAGGTTGCGTTAACCTGATCTAGCGATCAGCACGCCAGTTTCTTCATCATCTTCATCGCCGTGGCTCCCAAGAAGAACGGTTTTACAGCGGTTGGTCCATCCGCGTCCAGTGCGCCTGTAGCTACACAGACGGGCGACGGTGTGCACGCGGGCAGAGGAGGCTGAGGTCTTGAGCCTCCACGACGTTCTGGTGATCAAAGCCAAGCGAGCGGCGTCGTTCGCAGCGGCGACGGCAACCCGCGCGCTGCTAGATCTAAGGACAGAGCTGTGCTGCCTACGGGCGGCGTAGCAAACTCCAAGGACGGAAGGGCGCTTTCTAAAACACCCACGCCGGCACATGCGCCGCGGCCTTCTCAGGTCGCACGTGATGAACAGCGCCGCGACGTTGGTGGTTCTAAGCGTCCCCATGGAAAGACCCCTGAGCATCACCCTCGAGATGCGCGGGGCCAGCATGCACGCCAAAACGCTGGTGGAAGCGGCGCGCGGTCGCGAGACTGTGATGGAGCTCCTTCTAACACGGTTAGGAGTCAGAGCACCTCATGTTCCTCGCACCTTTCGCCACCGCCTACACAGCAGAAGCATTGGCGCGAGCACAGCTGCTCCTGAATTTTCCTCCTGCGGCGGAGAAACTCGAAGAATGGAGAGCTGCTATTCAGAGCCTCGTCGGCCTCGCTAATGAAGATAGGCCGCAGCGGGCGGAGCCTTCGCGGTGACAGTCCATCGAGCCAGCGCGCGCCGATGGCGAAAAGGCTGGAGGCGGTACGACTACGGTGCACTCTCCTCTACGGCGGCAACAGCGGTCGCTGACTCGACGGATCGATGCCTGTGATGACGATTCAACGGCGTCGTCTGATCCGCGAACTCATCGCGATCAACGTCAAGTTCTTCGGGAGCAAAGCAAAGAAGACGCTCGGACTACCATCGAGCGGCGGCGGGAAGCGCGCCATCAATCTGATAGGCACGCAGGACCCACTGTAGACAAGCCTGCGCCAGGGTATCCTGGTGACCTGCCTTATGAGGTGGGTTGTCCAGCTTTTACCCGTGAGCTGCGGCGAGTCTAGTGGCCCAATTCCCGAACGTTCAAACCGGAGATCCCGGAGAAATATGACGGCAAGAATCATCCGTCGGAGTTCTTGAGCGTCTACACCATTGTGGTGCAGGCTGCCGGGGCTCGCGACGACAAGATACTCGCCAACTACTTCCCGTTGGTACTTAAGCCTAACGTCAGGTCGTGGTTGATGCATCTGCCAGAAAATTCCATTTCTTCCTGGGTAGATCTGTGTCATGAGTTTGTTGGCGCCTTTACCGGAGGCCACCAAGCTCCTGGCCAGGAAAGTGATTTGCATCCCATCCCCCAGAAAGAGGGCGAAACCTTGCGCAAGTACATACAGAGATTCAGCCGTATACATCGCAACATCCCAGACGTTCATCCTGCCGCTGTTGTCAGCGCGTTCCATCAGAACGTGCGCAACCACGGGATGCGCGAAGAGCTGGCGATGAACAAAGTCAGGGATGTTGCCGAGCTCTATGCTCTGGCTGATAAATGTGCTCGAGCTGAAGAAGGGAGGAGATTCCCCGGCGAAGATGCTGGCGCAGGAATCGACTCTGAAAACGAAGACGCCGCCGCCCCGGCAAAGAAAGGCCGACGGCGTAACAAGAAGCGCAAGGGCAAGGCCATGCTTGCCGTCGAGGAATCCGGCAACCTCGACACCGCCAAGAAGGTCAGGGTTGACAGCCCCGGCAAGGAGGTTGCCGGGTGCGCCTCCTGTCAGGCCTTGGCGGCTGCCGATAGGCCGGAGGGCTCCGACAAGCAGTACTGCAAGATCCATCGCACCAAGGGCCATGATCTCCAAAACTGCCGGCAAGTTAAGCAGCTTGTCGAGAAGCAGAAAGCTGAGTATGAAAGGCGTGATAAGGAGAAGGCCCAGGATGGTGCTGAGGGGTCTGGCAAGAAACGCGAGCATGAATTTCAAAAAGCCACAGAAGTCATGTGCATTGACGGGGGCGTCTTGTTGCATTCTTCTCACCGCCGACTTAAACAGTGGGCGCGCGAGGTTAATGCGACAAAGCCGTCTGTCGATGCCCGGAAACCATTGAAATGGTCCAACACGCCTATCATTTTTTACGCTGAGGATCACCCTGATCGCACAACTGCGGTCGGGTGTCTGCCATTGTTGGTTTCACCAACGATTCACAACCTCAAAGTGACGAAAATGTTAGTTGACGGTGGGGCCGGTTTGAACTTGATCTCACCCGATGTGATCAAAAGGTTGCAAATTCTTGATGAAGATCTCGAGGAAACGGGCACGTTTCAAGGGATCAATCCAGGAAGGAGCCAACCGAAGGGTAAGATCACACTACCAGTAACATTTGGTAGCGACCTGAACTACAGAATAGAAAAGATTGTTTTCGACGTCACCAAGATTCCATTGCCATATAATGGGATCCTTGGCCGTCCAGCGCTGGCCAAGTTCATGGCGGCATCGCACTATGCTTATAATACATTGAAGATGCCCGGGCCGATGAGCGTCATCACTATCAACTCCGACAAGAAGGATGTGCTTATCTGCACCGACCAACTTTACCGGGAGGCAGTTGCAGCACCTGCCGCCAAGGCACTTGCTCCTGCCGCTGAAGCTCCCGGGGGGAAGAAGACCGGCAAGACCTCTAGCACACACTCCGGCAAACGCACCTCTTCGGAGTGCTGTGCTCCTGTTGAGGATTTGCCAGAGAGCTCCACCGGCAAGAGCAAGAAATCCAAGGCAGCTCCACCAGAAACTAAGAAGGTGCCCGTCAGGCAGGATGGTATGGGAGGAACTTTCACCATAAGTTCCACCCTCGACGACAAATAGGAAAGCGCGCTCATTGCTTTCCTGCGGGCGAATATCGATGTGTTTGCATGGCAACCATCTGATATCCCCGGTGTTCCCAGGGAAGTAA
Organism: Elymus sibiricus; assembly: GCA_039707655.1. NCBI lineage: Eukaryota > Viridiplantae > Streptophyta > Magnoliopsida > Poales > Poaceae > Elymus > Elymus sibiricus. Next base: position 146,138,861 of record CM077667.1, on the reverse strand, counting down.
TTGAGCACCACCTTGCTGTCTGTCCTCATGCATGGCCCGTCAAGCAGAAGGTTAGGAAGCAGGCTTTGGAGCGGCAACAATTTATTGCCGAGGAAATCAAGAAATTGGAAGCGGCAGGTTTGGTAAGAGGAGTGCTCCATCCAACATGGTTGGCCAATCCAGTTGTAGTGCGCAAGGCGAATGGAAAATGGAGGCTGTGTATTGATTATACAAATATCAATAAGGCCTGTCCAAAAGATCCTTTTCCCTTGCTGCGCATCGACCAGATTGTGGACTCCACTGCCGGCTGCGATTTGCTTTCATTTCTTGATGCCTATTCAGGATATCATCAAATCTTCATGGCAAAGGAAGACGAAGAGAAAACGCATTTATCTCCCCATGTGGTACGTATTGCTTTGTGCGTATGCCTTTTGGGTTGAAAAGTGCTAGTTCGACATTTGCAAGAACGGTCCAGATTGGTTTTGAGCCCCAGCTACATAGAAATATGGAAGCTTATATGGATGACATAGTGGTTAAAACCAAGGACAAAGCAATGCTCATACAAGATCTAGAAGAGACGTTTGCAAATCTGCGCAAGATCAATTTGAAGCTCACTCCTGAGAAGTGTGTGTTTGGCATTCCTTCCGGCAAGCTTCTTGGGTTCTTTGTATCTCAGCGTGGGATCGAGGCGAATCCCGACAAGATCAAGGCAATTGAGCAGATTGAAGCGCCAAGACGCGTCAAAGATGTGTGTCGTCTTGCCGGCTGCATTGCCGCTCTCAGTAGGTTCATCTCCAAATCTGCTGAGCGCGCCCTGCCCTTTTTCAAAATCTTGAAAAAGGCAGGTCCAATGAAGTGGACTCCGGAAGCGGAAGCAGCGCTGCAGGATTTGAAGAGGTACCTCTCCTCTCCGCCAACACTAGTCGCACCTAAACCACAAGAGCCGTTGCTGCTATATTTAGCGGCAACAAATCAAGTGGTGAGTGCTGCGTTAGTGGCAGAGAGAGAAGTCGACGAAGAAGTAGCGGCAGCGGCAGGACCGCCAAGTGACGAGCTGGGATCTTCCCCGGCAGAGTCTGGTGCTGATAAAGTAGCATCTGCGCAGTCAAATGAAGCAACATAGAAGAAGAAGATGGTGCAGCGCCCAGTTTATTTTGTCAGCTCCCTTTTGCAGGGGGCTAGGTCAAGATATTCTGGCGTGCAGAAGTTGCTCTTCAGCCTCCTTATGGCCTTGAGGAAGCTGCGCCATTATTTTCAGGCACATGAGATCACTGTCGTCACTCGCTTTCCATTGCAGCGGATTTTGCGAAATCCAGATGCAACCGGCAGGATTGTGGAGTGGGCTTTGGAACTGTCAAGTTTTGGTCTCAAGTTTGAGAGTACTTCAACCATTCAGAGTAGAGCTTTGGCGGAGTTCATTGCGGAATGGACCCCAACGCCAGACGAAGAGATTCCGGAGACAACTCTTCCCGGCAAGGAAACGAATCAAGTGTGGATTATGTATTTTGATGGGGCTTTTTCGCTGCAAGGCGCCGGTGCTGGCGTGCTGCTTGTCGCACCCACCGGAGAACACCTCAAATACGTGATTCAGATGCACTTTCCCCAGAAGAGATCAACAAATAACACTGCAGAGTATGAAGGGCTCCTTGAGGTCTCAGGATCGCGGCGGGCCTTGGAATTAGGAAGCTCATCGTCAGAGGTGATTCACAACTTTTCGTCAAGCAAGTCAACAAAGATTATCAGAGTCCGTTGATGGAAGCTTACGTAGATGAAGTGAGGAAGTTGGAGGAGCGCTTTGACGGTCTGCAAACAGAGCACGTTCCTCGTGCGGAAAACAGCATTGCTGATGACTTATCAAAGCGCGTCGCCCTTAAGTTACCTGTGGAACCAGGAACTTTTGTGCTCCGATTGACTCAACCATCCGTAACACCATCGATGGGACAAGAAAAAAGGAGGAAGTTGAGTTCCGGCAAGTATTTTCCGGCAGAGCTCCCAGAGGCCGCCGGCAAAGAAGTTGCCGGGAACGACACCAAGCTTGCCGGTGAGCGACAGGCTCTGGCAGAGCCTCAAGCTCTTGCCGTAGAGACAAACGCTCCCGTCGAGCTTGCCAGGGGCAACAGGCTCCGGTAGGGCCTCGAGCCTTTGCTGTAGAGACAAATGCTCCCATGGCAGAGGACATGCCTTTAGTCCTTGTTGTCGAGCCCCAAGCTCCAGCATGGGCACAGCACATTGTTCGGTTCCTCCAAACAGGAGAACTCCCCGAAGAACAGGATGAAGCGGAAAAAGTAGTCCGTCGGTCTAGCATGTACCAGTTTGTGGACAATGTCCTATACAGAAAGAGACCGAACGGTGTGAAATTGAAGTGCATTCCTCGGGAGGATGGACTGGAGCTGTTGGCAGAGATACATGGAGGCATATGTGGCTCCCACATAGGATCAAGAGCTCTTGTTGGTAAGGCATTCCGGCAAGGTTTCTTTTGGCCCACTGCTCTCCAGGATGCAACTGCACTAGTAACCAAGTGTGAAGCGTGCCAGTTCCATTCAAAGAAATTGCATCAACCAGCTCAAGCTCTTCAGACAATCCCTCTTTCCTGGCCATTTTCGGTCTAGGGGCTCGACATATTGGGCCCTTTTCCCCATGCTACCGGGGGCTTTGAGTACTTGTACGTCGCAATCGACAAGTTCACAAAGTGGCCAGAAGTGGAAGCAGTGAGAAAGGTGACAGCACAATCAGCCATCAAGTTCTTCAAAGGACTAGTTTGCCGTTTTGGTGTGCCTAATAGGATCATCACCGACAACGGTACACAGTTCACAAGCCACACTTTCATGCAGTATATCCAAGACCTTGGCAGCAAAGTCTGTTTTGCTTCTGTTGCTCATCCAAGGAGCAATGGCCAAGCGGAAAGAGCTAATGCTGAAGTGTTGCGAGGCCTCAAGACAAGAACTTTCGACAAGCTGCGCAAGTGCGGAAGACGCTGGATTGATGAGTTGCCGGTGGTTGTTTGGTCAATCAGAACGACACCAAGTCGAGCCACCGGCCAGACACCCTTCTCCCTAGTACTACGGGGCGGAAGGAGTTCTCCCCACGGAACTCACATACGGGTCACCTCGAGTGCTCGCCTATGATGAGCTTGAGCAAGAGCAGTTGCGGCAAGATGACGTTACGCTCCATGAGGAAGATCGTCTTCAGGCTGCTGTGCGAGCTACATGCTACCAGCAACCCTTGCGCCGCTATCATAGCCGCAAGGTTCATGCCCGAAGTCTTGAGGAAGGCGACCTTGTTCTTCGGTGCGTTCAGTCGACCAAGAATTCCAACAAGTTGACGCCGAAGTGGGAAGGCCCTTATCGGGTAGTACGAGTCACCAGGCCTGGCGCAGTCCTCCTGGAGACCGAAGATGGCGTTCCAGTAAGCAATTCCTGGAATATCGAACATCTTCGTAAGTTCTATCCATAAGGCGCGGTTGCCGGGTCCCCCAGCAACCACCTTTTGTACGAGTCTTGCCGCCAAGGCATGTAATCCTTTGTACAAAGCCAGGTGCAGACCCTGTGCATAGTTGAATAAATTTAAGTGTTTTACAGTTCTTGTCGATTTCCATGTTAATCTATATGCATGCTTATCTGAGACATTGTATTACACCTGCTTCCGGTAAGCATTAACGAGACGCCAAGGTTCCATATCTCTATTTTCTCTTCTTTCTTTTTCTCAAAGGACAGAAGGTTCCCTCGCATGCAAGTTTGCCGGGGGGGAATGATGGTATGGATACCGACAGGCGACGTTCAAGGTTGACATCTTGCCGGAAGAAGTACATCAATGAAAAGCTAAGTTGCAGAAACTTTAAACAAATTTTTGTTTTTGTAAGGTTATTTTCCTTGAACGATTTCAGCCTATGTATGGGAAACCTGCACGCGAAGGAACCTTGTCATGATCGGTTGCGCCCTTATTTTGTTTCGAGTCCGCTGAACAGTTTAAGTGGCTGAACTGAAAACGTCAAGGTTTCTTGCCGGTAGCAGCACCTCCAGCAGGCTGCTAAAGTCCCGCACCTAGCGCTCGCGGCAAGGGTGCGTGCGCCGGCAAGTTCCCAATAAGCGTAGGGTTTTTTCCATACAGAAAGAAATCAGACAAGGGAAATAGCATACATTCATCCAGAGCATAGCAAGTTATATTACATTAATAGCCGCCGCGATTCTAACATAAGACAAAATTGTCTTTGGCATGGAATGGTGGCGACAACGAGAAGTGAAGCAGCTAGTCTCTGCGCTCGCCTTCAACCCTCTTGACTTGACCCACCTTGTCGACGATGGGCGTGACAAGCTCCTCGAGTGCCTTGAGGTCTACATCCTTCGGCAAGCGGTCGAGGACGTTGGTGAGGTTGATGCCAGGGTTCTTGTGCACCACTTTGATGAGCACCTTGCGGAGGACGGCCCGGCAGAGTTTGCGGGATTCGTTGGCCAGATGGGTTGCTCGATCACAATGGAGCAGCTTCAGGGCGTCAATCATGCCCTCAAAGAACATGGTCAACCTGGCGCTCGAAGACACCCTATCGTTGGAAGAGTAATTGAAGTTTTGCAGGCCCATGGTGGACAGTTGTGCTGTAAGCCTTTCCGCGACGTCGACAAGGCGTTCAGTCCAGATCCACACGCCCGCCTCATAGTCATTATAAGTGGCGGCGGCGCTCTTGAGCAGGTCCTTCTCATTCTGGAGATCTTTGATCAAGACCTTCTCACGAGCCTTGCCGTCCTCAAGGGACTTCTCCAGCGTGGACAGCTTCAGCTTCAGATCGGCGATAGAGTCATTGGCTATGGAGAGCTGCTTGATCTTGTCGGATATGGCGACTTGCATCTCCGCCAGGCTGTAGAGAGTCTTCTCTCTTTCGGCATTGAGCGTCGAGATCTTCTTGCCGTGATCCTCAAGGTTCGCCTCCAGCCTCTTCACCTTATCGTCGAGCTCGTTCTTGGCGGCCTCTGCAGCTTTGGCAGCATTGACGGCTTCCTTCAGCTTGCCGGCGTGGTCTGTGGCCAGAGCCTCGAGGGCTTCCTTGTGTTTCTGCTCAAGCTCCTGGGTTCGCTGCGCGACAAGCTTCTCAATCTCTTCATCCTTGTCGCGAAGCTTGTCGGCAAGCGCTTTCTCGCGAGCGTCGAGGTCCTCTTCATAGGCGTCAAGCCCGACACGGCACTCTGTTAGGCGAGCTTCCTCTGCAGCGGCCTGTTGTGCGGCCTCCTCTTGTGCCTTCTCAACATCAGACTGCTTCATGAGGAGCTCGTTCCAGCTTTGATTCAGCTGCTCTTGACTCGTCTTCAGCTCCTGAAAGGCCTCAGCGTACCAGACTTGTGTTTCCTCGACGCGCTTCTGGAAATCTGCCTCCGTTGCTTCGACAACTGCAGCTCTGGAGTCCAGTTTCTCTTTCCGGGCATGGTGAAGCGCTTGGAGCTTCTGAAAGTCGTCGCTCATGGCCTGGAGGAGTTGTTCTTCTTTGGATTTGCTGCTGCTGGTGCGTGGCTCGTCAACGATCTTGAGCCCAGCAGCGGCGATGCCGTCTTCGTCAAAGATTTCCCCTTCAGTTGGCACCCCAATGCTTGTCGTTCCTGGTATGCTGACGAACAGGTCGTCGCCAACCTTGAGGTATTTGCTTGACGGGGGGCGCCGGACGTTGACGGCTGATCCTCAACAGCCGCCTCACCGGTAACTGGGGGCTCCGTGGCCGGCGTAGCGCCTGGCGCTCCTGCGGCAGGAATGCCGTCAGTATGGTCACCGGTCTCCTTGCCGGCCCTCTCAGTAGACTCCTTAGTGGCCTTTTCCTGTGCGGCCTTGGCGGCCTCGGCGGCAGCATCCTTGGCGACCTCGTCAGCGGCAACTCTGTTGGCCTCGGCGACAGCATCCCTGGCGGTCTCCTCGATAACGGCATCAACATCCATGTGTTCCGTCGAGGGAAGATCTAAAGGCCAAGAAAACAAACAAGATAAGGCTGAGGTGGAAGTTCAAGAAGACAAAAAGAAAGACAGAAGGACAAGTACTCTGAGGCAAATGGTTTACCCACGTCAAGCTGTTGAGAGGTGGTTTCTCCTTTACCGGCAACATTGGTTGCCGGTGTAGGACTGCCGGTGCCTGTGCTTGCCGGCTCCTCCTCAACAAGAATGGGCTTGTCAGCGGAAGCCCTTGCCGAAGATCCATCTCTGGGCGGTGCAGTTGATGGAGGCGGCGCATCAGGGACGGCCTCCGATGGTTTTCCTTGTTGCCGCTCCCCTCCTACAAGCCCGGTGATGTCAGTAGCGAAGATACACACCCCGACACTAGCCAGCGGAAAGTGAGTGGTGAACTCATGCTGGGGGCTGCGTCGGGGGCTGCGTTGAGGGCTTGGCTCCGGGCTGATGTTAATTAGCTCTGGCGCACCTGTGGTGCTTGCTGGCAGCTCATCGCCCGTTCAGGTCTTCGCCTTCTTCGCCATCCTTTGCACCAATGTTTCCGTATCTCTGCGGGGACAGGCCAAAGCAAGGCAAACAAGTTAAGCAAAACCAGAAATCCAGAAGTTAAAAGATGTACCAGGACCCTTACTCTTCTCCTTCTAAGCTAAAGGCAGAGAGGTCGAAGTCGACTTCCGCCACGGTGTCCGTGTGAGGAGGTGAAGGAGTGGTCCTGGGTCGCTTGGTTGCGGCAGAAGAGGAAGGTTGGTGGACTGAGGCACCAGAGGTGGCTTTCCGAAGAACACGCTTCCTCTTCTCGGGAGCTGGGGGCTCCTCGTGCAGCTGCTCCCCGGCTGTATCTTCGGCAGAAGGGCCCCCGGCAGCTGTGCCACTCTGCTCTCCGGTGACCTCGCCCTGCCCGGCAAGTTTTCCCTCTGACATCACTTCTTCTTCACTGGCTTCCCCTTGCGTGAAGCCAGCGCTGCCGGCCTCCTCAGCAAGATTCGCCTCTTCCACCCTGCTGGCGACATACGCCACTTCTTCCTCAGTGGTGGGGCGGATGAGGTTCGTTTCTTCCCGGATGGCCTTCTCTGACAAGTTGTCAAAGAATTCTTGTGCCTGCTCTGCAGATGGCTCCTCCCAAGTTCCGTCAAGGCCGTGAGCATTACACACCGGCATCATGGCAATGATTGAGACCAAGGCAGAGTTGTTGCACAGAGGAATTACGCTAGCCGGCAACTTGTACCTCGCGTCAGTCCTGAACAATTTGTGGCAGAGAGCTGTGTGCTGCATGACCGTCAAGTTGTTATTCAGACCAGGGCGCAACTTCATGATATCTGCCGCATTCCGGAATTCCCAGGCTGGTCTCCCTTTATTCTGCAGAGGGGCGATGCGCCGGCGAAGAAAATCAGCGCCAATCTTCTCTATTGTGAGCCCGACAACTTTGAGGCGATGGATCCTGGTAACTGCAATTGCGAGCTTCTCATCTTGAGGATCGAAGGCGCTCCAATCATTACCGCGCGCCATCTTTCTTTGTCGAGGCAAACAGAAGGGCTGAGGGTCTTTCTCCTGAATCCAGCACCACTTGGCCCGCCATTCTTCCCACTTCTCGCGGTAGACCCCGTCTGGGTATATCTCCTTGTTCCATGCCCTTGGAATCCAGGTGATAGAACCAGAAAGGGCCTCACCCTTTTGAATGCGGGGAACGAAATAGTGGCGGAAGAGGGCTATGTTGGGGACTACTCCGGCAAAATTTTCACAGAGATGGGCAAAGACTGACATGCATGTCACGGCATTCGGCGTAAAATTCAAGAGATGGAAGCCGTATGTGTACATGATGTCAATGAAGAAATCAGAGAACGGGGGACAGAGCCCGCAGTAAAAGTAGCCAACAAAGAAGGGGAATTTATCTGGGCTGCCCTTGGAGGAACCTGGGCTCACGCGAGTAGCAGGATGAGCCTTCGTATCCCTCGCCCACATGCACAGGTATCGGTCCCTCAGACCGCTCGCATCGAGTGCCGAAGTGAAGACGGTGTGCTTCCTCCACATCTTCACCAGTTCGCTCTCCGGGACGGCGGCTTTCACCTCCTTGCCCCTGCTCGACTTGGGCGGCATGGCGACTGTGGGAGCAAAGACCGTGGACGGAGAGGGGGTGGAGGCGGCAGATGAGTGGGAGAGGTTCTGTTTCGAGCTCGAGGAAGGAGACGACGGCGGTTTCCAGATTGGAAAAGACAGGAGGTAAATGAGCAAGCGCCTCTGCGGTTTCCTTTTTATGGGGAAGGCGCGGGGCTGCCTCTTCACTTGTCAATGTGAAAATGCTTTTGCGAGCGCGCTGCAGTTACGGCCGCTCCGCGCACGTATCCCACGTCGCGCGTTCAATGTGCGTCGTGGGGGCGCGCAATAAGCGGAATGATTACAACAGCTAACTCCTGCCACGCTTGCCCGTGCACTGTTTGGGCCTAGCCCAACAACGCCTCGCACCCATGTATGGCCTAGGCCCGGGGGCTCCTGTCGGTGTACTAAAGTTTGGGTTTTTTTAGTACCCCATACTTGTGCACGGGCGGTTGTAGCCACACCAGCGGCAAGGCCTGGCGGGGGACAGCTGAATGCAAGCACAAGACTATCAAGAAGGCATTCAAGCCGATGATCAGAAGACAGAAGACCGAAGGCTGGGACCCCGGCAAGATGCTTGCCGGGATGGCTAGCGAAGACCCGGCAAGATTCACGCCCGGCAAGACCTCGCCACCCTGTCACCGCTCCAGTGCAGCGACCAGCCTGTCGTTTAGGGTTTGTCCTCCTGGGTACGTGTCAGGGCGATAACAGCGGATGGGGTTAAGCGGTGCTGATGGGACGGGCTCTTTTCCCGTCCCCAAGAAGCTAAGGGACACCTAAACGGAGCATTTAATGCGTTTTTCCTAAGTCGTCAGTATTAGGTATGATAACACTGTAGCAAATTTACACCTCTTGTACTTCGCCACTGTTGGTGACCCCTTCGACGTATAAAAGGAGGCCCAAGGCGTAGCTACAGGGGAGAGGACCTTCTGGCCCATTCTTCATGCGTAGCTGCTGCTCGAACGTACTGTTCATCGCAAGCGCTCCTGGAGCTTGGGCTTAAACACATCCAATACAACTAAAGCAGGAGTAGGGTTTTACGCTTCTCAGCGGGCCGAACCTGGGTAAAAATCCCTTGTGTTGATCGTTGGATCTGCTCTTTGTGCAAGCCTTTCTCCCTGCCGAACCGTAAAAGGGATCCACGCGATCCCATAGGTGTCGTACGCTGACACAAACCATCATCGCGCCACCACCAACCCAAGACATCGGCAGCCGCAGACGATCCGGAACCGGCCGAAAAGCAACCGGATCTGGCACCACCTCCACGCAGCACCGCAGCAACCCCCGTGAGTCAGCAAGAACCTGACCCACGTGGAGACGAAGGGCCCGAAGACATGGAAGAGGGGGCGCCACCCCACCCCCACTCGCCGGGCAGGAGCCGCCGGGCCACAGCCCCAGATCCTGCCGACGACGCCACCGCGGCTGCCACCCGACGGAGACGCAGCCTTGGAGCCCCACTCGCCGGAGCCGTAGCGCCGCGCAAGGAGGTCAACCTCCCCCACCGCGAGCTCCCGCAGACGCCAGATCCGCGCCGCCGGAAACCCCGCGCACCCGGGCCGCGCCCCGCGCCGAAGCCCGACGCGCCCGAGCCGCGCCCCACGCCGTGCGCCCACCCGCGCCGCCCCGAACGCAGTCGCGCTCCCGCGCGAGCGCCGTGGCGAGTTCCTGCCGGAGCGGACGGCCCGCGCCGCCCCTGCCCAAGCTGGAGGAGGGAAGGGCCCCGCCGCCACCGAGCCGCGCGGGCTTCGCCCGGCGACGCGCCGGCGGCGGCGAGGGAAGGAGAGGGTGGGGGGAGCTCGCTGGCGGCGGCTAGGGTTGGCTCCCGGGCCGCCCGCGGGAGCGGCCAGGGGAGCTTCGGATGATAGAGACAAGGGAAGAGATGTGGCATTTTTCACATCTGTGATGACGTTTGGACCAGTCATATACGCGCAACAAGATTTTGGACTAGTGATCCTTGCAAGTTGATGTCATAATCATGGCTAACCGTGAAAGTTGATGCACTGTTGGAGTATTTCACTTTTTTTAGAAACTAGCGGGGTGACCCGCGCATTCGCGCGGCTAGATTTGTGCAGTTATTAAATTTGAGTTTTGCATGTTAGATGTATTATCCTGCATATGTTGGAAGGTTATTAGTAAGCATTTTCAATGATTATAGAAAATTGTAGCCAAAAAATGTTGGCCATTATTTTTTGTGTGTTATTCCCTCCTACGCAAATATGGAATATGATTCGCCGGTATACACATACATCTCAAGGAATAACTATTGAACTTTGCGGTTTGTTCTTTGTCTTTAATTGTTGTTGAATACCTTAGCATGCGTAGCAGAAGATGGGAGACCTTAGTATCTTGCAGCTCATGCTTTCACATGCTTGTGCGCTTCGACATCTAATTATGATACCCATTTTGACCTACCCATTTGAACTTTTACTATTCCTCATTTGGGTTTATCTTTTTAATAATTTCGCTTGCACTACAATAAGGTAAAGTATGAGCCATCATTCTTTTTTTCTTTCAAGATATTTATCGTATAACTAACTATCTTAAGGTTTACTTAATCGTTACATTAGCAATGATATATATGTGGTTTAAGCACCTTTGAAAGATTGTCTTTTAGTTTCGTGTTGGAAACGTCATTCACGTTGTCCTCTTGTACATGCAAATTCCTAGCTATTTTCTTTTCAGGCCAGACCATGTGTTGTTTGCGCCCCGATAGCCAGCCGAAGCGGTCTTGTTATACTTACATTTGATATGTCATTTAAAATACAAATGGTAAAGGTCAAAATATATTGCATGCATGCCTTGAGGTATCTTATATATAGTATATGCACATACTTACAATGATAAAGTAGTATTTATCCTATCACATGATAGTATTTCGCAATGCTTATCTATGGTTTTAGTCCGCTCCTATTCCTTTTATGACAGGAAACTTTTTGTCCATCCGAAATTAAGCACATAGTTGTCAGCTGGCTCAGTGCATAATTTTTTTTTTGGGTATAGTTGAAGCAAAAAGAAGAACATATGAGATGAATAACACACAGAATGACGACCGGAGCTGTCGACTGTAATTGCCGTTCGCATCTCTCCGATGGGTTAGATCTGCCATCGATGTATTCATTTAGTAGACTCTTGTCTAACATGCAAATAGGATTTGTGAGTCCTACATATCGATGAGTATATGACATGCAAAAGTTTATAGTGATGATGATATGATTAAAGGTAAAATGCTTCTGAGCGAGGTTTGCGTTGATTTGCTGAAGTTGGAAAGAACAATGATCTGGCCCTGGCCTCCTTCGGCCGTAGGTCAGGTGGCCCTCTCGGTTGACGGTTCATTCGGTGCTAAAGTGTCCGTAGGTTCGGGTATGGTCCTTTGGGATGCGTACGGAAGTCTGATATTTGCTGCCTATCATCACCTTTTCTTTTCTTTTTTGCGAGAAACTTCCAATCTATTCATCTTCAATCATGGCAGTACAGCGAACACTAGAAATAATTAAAATCACATCCATATTCGTAGACCACCTAGCGACGACTACAAGCACTGAAGCGAGCCGAAGGCGCGCCGCCGTCATCGCCCCTCCATCGCCGGAGCCGGGCACAACTTGTTGTAGTAGACAGTCAGGAAGTCGTCGTGCTAAGGCCCCATGAGACCAACACACCAGAACAGCAACCGTCGCCGATGAAGATAAGTTTAGATCGGAAGGATCCAACCTGAAGACACAAGAACAAAGACGAACAAAGACTGGATCCGAGCAGATCCACCAAAGACAACCACCGACCGAATCCCGTGAGATCCGCCGGAGACACACCTCCACACGCCCTCCGACGATGCTAGACGCACCACCGGGGCGGGGGCTAGACGGGGAGGACCTTATTCCATCTTCAAGAAGCCGCCGCCGTCTCGTCTTCTTGAGCCGGACACAAACCCTAACAAAACTTGAAGAAGCACAAAAAAACGGAGCCCTCCCATCGGCAAGGGCCGAGATCCACCACGCACCCATGGCCCTAAGGCCACAGGAGACGTGGCAGATCGGCGGCGCCGCCGACGGGAGGCAGAAACCCTAGCCGCCTTTTCTTGGAGGAGAGACGAAGGGATGTAGCCTATCATCACCTTTTCTTTTGTAGTGATGCCCTTGAAGTAGAGCTACATGCAATAAGGGAGGATATCTCGCTTACCGTTGAGCGATCAGATTTTTTCGGTGGTGCTTCAATTGGAGTCATCGACAACTCTGACTTCACTGTTCTCCAGGACGCTTGACCGTTCAACTTATGGACATTTATTTATGGAGATTAAGCATCTATTAGTTGGTAGAGAGTTTATTCTGATGAAAATTTCGACAATTCAAAATAGAGTTGCTGATCATCTGGCCAAATATGGGAGATTAGAGTGTAGCACAACTTGTTGGCTACAGAACTGCCCTCCTTGTGTTGCTGAGCTTCTGCCAACTAACTGTAACTCTGATCACATGGAAAAAAAACTCTTTGACTTCACAAAAAAATGAGTATATATGTACATGCACTTGGCTTACGTATGAGAGATGAATTGTTCACAGATTTATGTGCCTCCCCACGTGTGTATTGCCTATGTTTTTTTAACGAATTTGGATCCTTTTCAATGTACGTGAAGATTTAATGCATGCTTACCATGGGTCCCTTTTTATGTACGTGGGGATTTCAGTGCATCCTTTGATTCTCCCTTTCTATTATAGGATTATTAGGAATATGCCTTCACGTAGAGTCCTAGAAGCATTTCTTTCCTCCAAATCAATAGTCCGGATCTTATACAACATGTATACGTCTGTGTCTTCTACTTTCCTTTTAGCAAGTTGCACGTATACCTTGCATGCACGGACACTTCTTCCTTTTTTGCTTTGGACTCCTGCTTAGTTTAGTTTTTTCTGGATTACACTCTTCCTTTGTTGGCCGGCGTACATTGTGAAATATCAATGTAAGCTTTTCTTCTAAAAAAACAACATAAGTTGATTTTCTTAATATAAAGGCATATAAATTAGACCAAGTATGTGTTGTACTATTCGTACATGACATACGCGACGTGTCCAATCCTTTGGAACTAATAATATTTTTATGTAACGGTACAACTTTTAAATCTCAGTCGTTAAAATTTAATATTGACGATTGAGGTAATTTAATCTATGTGGACTAACGTGATAGCTTGTTCGTCTCTTGTATTAATTATATAATAGATATTAAACTATGATTAAGCTAATTATTTGTTGTCACGTCCAGGTTGATTCAAGTGGAACGCTAAATTGTGTGGGCCACTAAATTTTTCACGTTACGAAGATCGTACGGCTAATATCCCTTAAAATATAATGGTCCACCAGATGAAGGGTTAGTATTTTCTGATTAATGTGGGATTTTCTTTCTAATTTCTCTATTTTTGACCCGTATTTTGCTTTTAGTAGATAATAGATAGATATGCAGATGATTTGCCATTTCATTCAAATAGGAACAACCACGGGCAGATATCATATGGTACCAACCATTACATGATACCATGTTTCCGAAATCAAATTTTGTTGTTTAAAAAGATTCTGAAAAATTGTGAATGTTCACAAGATATGTGTCCATAATCCCTAGAAATTACGAATCCATATTCAAAATATATTAGGTGAATAAAAAAGACAAGAAGCCAAAAACAAAAAAAATATAGTATTCATAGCGGATTTGCCCTGTTTGTTTCTTGATGTGTATTTCAAATTTAGGTCTAAGATTTTCTAGGGATAGTAGACATATGTTATTTGAACATTCATCATTTGTTTAAAAAAAAATCAAACACATAAATTTATTTTTTGTGTCATGGTATCATATGAGACATGATATAACAAGATATTTTACATTCCTTTGCGAAGTGGTTCTTATTATCGTTGAAGGTGCCACTAAAAAAGGAAGAAACACTTGAAGCAGTCTATTCCGAAGATATTTCGGTTTCGCTTTCGCTTTCGCCAGTTGTCACTTGTCACACACTGCAGAGCACGTATAACAGGGTCCCCGGGAGCACATCCTTATGTATGTATGATTAATGATTATAATGCACGTAGAAAATTTGGCCAAATAAATACTGCATCCAAACCAGTTCACTGGTCATAATATCTGACGAGTGGCAGTAGGAACTAGAAACCACTACACTTGTTTGATACGGCTTTTCCCTCCCAAAAATTCAGCAGCTAGCACAGTTCTTCACTTCCTCCAACCCTGCTATAAAATCAATCAACTGCACCACGAAAAGCCGGAGAGCCGCATGCATTAACTATAACTGAATCAAAGGAAGGAGGCGCACATGGAACCAACCGGTGAATCCAAGCGATACCCATACGACGGATCGCTGTCTGAAACAATGCCGATCACGAGATAAAATAAAATAGGCATAGGAAATATACAATCTCACTCCCAAGAAGATGATCCATTCCAAGCTGCTCTCTGTTCGAACATGGTATGCGCGCGCGTGCAATCATGAGGCGTATGGGCAGAACGGGCGTAGATCACGACCGAGAGATGCCATCAAATCGAACAGCAACCCGTCAGTCTGTCCAGCTGAATGAGACGGTGTGCAATACTGCAATTGCGGCTTGGTGCAGTTTACCTTGGGATAGACGACGGCCTGAGGAGGACGCCGCCGGTGGACTGCTCGCTGACAGGAACGAGTCGTTGGTTCCTCTGTTCCCTGGAAGGGACGGCGATGGCGAAATCATGGCCTCGGAGACGAGTCCCCGACGGAAACGCCAAGTTCGTGGTAGGCTCCATGGGTGCCGGGCGTCGACATGTGAAGTGTGATTGACTTGAGGTTCAGAAGGTGAAGCAGCGGCAGCAACCACCGGAGAATCTCGCGAGCACCGACTATCAGCTGTGGCCGGAGGCTAAAGCAAAAGGGAAGCGGTTTGATGGATGGACAAGGATTTGACGCCTCCGGCTGCCTTCGCGTCTCCTCCCCATGCCTTCCGCTTCGTGACGGGGACGAAAAGATCGCCCCTTTTCTTCGGCACGCCGTCCTCTTCATCTATAGTGGCCAACATCTCACATCCCCTGCCAGTTTGCCGTTGCCACTATATGATGTGCCGAAGCCTTTCCGGCGATGTTCACACACCGGTTGTAATCGTGTCCGCCCATGACTGGCGCCGGAGCTCCCGTACCACGGCCGTGGCGGGCGACCGAGCTTACCACCGGTGCCACTTTGCTTCGACGCGTCGTCCCGAGAGACCAGCCAACGCCGGGACGCAACGCAACGCAACTGCGAAGTCAGCCAACGTAACGGAGGATGGCCGGGGCCCTGGCAAAGCAAGGTTCAGTGCACACTTCCGTCAGTCCTTGTCAGAGAGCACCTGATAGTGGCACGCGTTACTGCAGGTGCCCAGGAGTTGCATCTTGCGACTAGATCTCCTCACTGACTCCACTGTTCGAGTGGGGGTCGTTCTGTCGTCCGGCAGTGCACACTTGCTAAGGTTGTGATCTCCGGTCAGTGTTGCTGCCCATGGTCCATGGGTGATGGGCGATGATGTAGGAGACGGTCGTCAGAGTGGTTCCAGAGAGAGAGAGAGTGTGTGTTTCGCGCAAGTGGCAGGCACATGGCATCAGTACGCCAACAACGACCGACGCATCATCTTGTAGCACCTTCTTCATCTAACAACATGGCAACGGGAATAGTGAAACCAAAAACGACATGTGGTGATAGTTTGATTATTCCAGCGGGTTGTTATTATGGAGCTAATTCAGCAACCGAAATAGGATAGCTTCAATGCTTGCAAGCTATATATTCCCCTCGTCGTAACATATTGCAAAATGTGGCTGTTAAGCTGCAAGAAGCATCTGTCGCTGCGTGCGTTAGTTCTGCTGTAAAACCAATGCGAAGTGTGGCTTCTGTAGTTGTCAGTGAAAAGGTCAAATATATCCCAGCACAAGAAAGTGAACAAACGTCTCGAGTGTAGCCAAGGATTTCGTCCGGCACTTGAATGTGGATGATTCAGCTACGACCTCCAATTGTTTTTCAGTTAGAGCATCTACAGCAGGATTTGGCAAATCCGATCCTTCAAACGTCGGACACTGGCCGGTCACGTCTTAAATAATGCATTCTATAACCGGATATCTTAAATTAGAAACCTCAAATCCATACAATTACATGTAACGTAAAGCAATCTTTAAGCGAAGCTCGTCCGGCTCCACCATGCCCATGTCCCGCGACTAGCTGCGTCCCTCGTAGTGTCGGTCCGGTTGCCGACGAGGTAGAGTAGGACATGGGACACTCGCCGGCTCACAGGAATCGAGCCCCGCCGTCTCCCATGCCCTACTCTTCCTCGTCGGAGCCCGTCACCCGGAGGGTGCCAGTGAATGTGAGGTTGACGATGGATCTCTCTTGGGAGGAGCCGACATCCACCACGACGCGGTTGTGGCGCCCGCAGTGGCTCACCATACGAGACGCCGGAGAGTGCTACTCCGCCTCTCCAATGTCCACTACCGCGAGGGCCTCCGCCACTTCCCGTGCCCGCTGCCTCGCATGGCGGTTACGCCGCGCCACGTTTGCGTCCACGGACACCGATGGTGCACCTTTGGTGCGCCAACGGAGCGGTTGCGCGTCCGCCACGGTGTTCAGATGCCAGACGGACCGCACCACCTCCGGTGAGGCAGCGACGCCGGATCCATGCACCGGTTGTGCGGACGCAATGGATTCCCGACATTGCGAGTCGGAGCGCTGCCGTCGGGCGGACACCTCCAGGGAGCGGCGGAGCGCAAGGCGGATGGCCATCTCCTCCTCAGGGCCGCGCGGGATGAGCTCATGGTCGACTGATCTGGAGGTGAATGACTCCGATCCGCTGCCCGCCATGCCGGAGAAGGCCGGAGATCATCGGAGGTCAGCTTGGGTGGCGGATGGGAGTGGAGGGGAGTGATGTGAAGTGGCTAGGGTTTGGTCCGGCGAGCGGATAGGGACGAATATATGTGGGGGTCGATGCGGGACAGCGCGGGTCAGGCCGACGTGGCGGACGTGCCTGGACGTTTCAGGCCCGTTTGAGGCATCCAGCTGAATCAAAATTTCATAACCGATCAGTGGCCGGACGGCCTGTCCGGACATTTGAGATGGGTATGAGGGGTCCGGTTGTAGATGCTCTTGGTGAGGGGATTGTAGTAGAGAGCAGTCGATTCAAATACACCGATATTCCTGTTAGGCCTCCCACTTGACACATAATGTGGCAAATTAGTCTCAAATGAAATCATCATTTCGGCATACTCTGATTGATGGAGGGTCAAAAGAGTAGAGTCGTCTTCTCACTCGGAACTGCTTATTTGCGGTTAAATCATCGTTGGATATCGCCAATAAAATCTGGAGATAGCGCAACTACCGGATCTCCAGCGGTGCAACGGTAATCAATTTAGGACTCGGAACTGATCTATACAGGCAGATTAGCTGGGATCAAACTCCTTCCGGCGGAGCTAAAAAGCAAGCGTGCCTGTACTAGCAGCCTGAGAGGCTGCAGGCCGAGCAATTTGTGTTCTTATTGTACATAAAAAAGCACGTCCCACAAGTATTATGTATTAGGGCCTTTTGACCCCAAACCAAACACTGCATCCGTGTGTGAACATGAGACCAGTTTGTGAACACAGATGTGGGAGTCAGACATCTAACGCTAGCCGCTTAAATCTGTCACCCAGTTTTTTAGTAATTGGGTATGCTCAAAATAGCTGCATACCTAGTTCATTTTAGATAAAAAATATATCCACATGCAACAGTAGTTCTAATTTAAATATTACTCTCTCCGTGTGAAAATACAAGACATTATTTTCCTAGATTAATCCAACAAAATATTCAAATTGTAATTGTTTAAATTTGAATTTAACTAGCATACATGTACTAGTTGTCCCTTTTAACCGTCAAACATGCTCAATCAAATCTTTCTTTATTTGCTCATGAGTTGCTCGACGTCGAATTTATTGCTACATTTGAACAAACTCATCAAATCTTGTCGGATTCTGTTCTGAAAGTTCGATAGGATGGCTCATGCTCTCAAATTCAAGAGCTACGACAATATCCTCATCCTCATCCTTCACGATCATATTGTGCATGATCATGCAGAATATCATCACCTACCAGAGGGTCTCCGGATATCATTGTTTTGCAGATCCATAAACAACTGCAAAACATGCTTGCGGAACTCCGAATTCCCTTTCAACATCCAAATGTGCTTGTAGTCCTCATCGGACGACTCAGCATAGTGATTATAAATGTACTTCATATACGAATCCATTGTTTCAAACACGAAGGGACAAAGAAATTTAGCAGTGGCATTTCACCGAATACTTGCCGGGCATGGTGAGTACCGCAGGGGCAAATGGTACCGGTGCAGCGAGGAGAGATGTGGACCGGCGGTGAAGGAAAGCGTGAAGTCGTGTGTAGTGTTGGATGACTAAACACGCATTCCAGATTGTGATTGGTTTTAGGCTTGATTTTGGAGATGCACTGCGTCCAGACGGTTGCGCGTAGTCCGGAAGATGTATGTATGCGTCATATATATGCTTGTTTTGTATCAACTACTATATACTTCCTCCGTTTCTTTATATAAGGTGTATTTGTTTTTTAGAAAGTCAAACAAGTGCATGTTGGATTTAGTTTTTAGAAAAATATATCAATATTCACAATTCAAATTTTATATTATTTGATCCATCATAAAAGGTAGTTTCATATTTTATCCGTAAGGTATTGCAGATGTTGTTATTTTATTCTATAATCTTGGTCATTCACAAGGTTGACTTGCACTGAAACCAATACACCTTATACTCTGAAACGGAGGGACTATTGTTTTGTATCGGAAATCCAATTTGGTTGTCAGAAGCACGTGCTCCCACGCACGAGATATCCTTTTTAAAATGTTAAAAAATCTTAACAAAATATTTATGTATTCATAGACACATCCGTACTAACTGCAAAGTTTTTTAGGCAAAAAAGTAAAAAAATCCGTACGTGAAAAAAAATAAAAATAATAAAATATCAAATGTTACCCCAAAATGTCACCCAATATTTGTCTTTTCACTGATGAAACACTAGTACTCTGTTTCACATAAAAATTGTCAAGCATGCCTTCGACACTAACACAAACATCCACAAAAAACATATTGTTTGGAAACATTTTACTAATTTTTTTGAGTTACTATGCATCAGGGAGCAAGTTCTCTCAGGAGCCAAAACGCCTCCCCGTATAAACTACATATTGTTCCCTAAACATATATTGTGTGCGCCATACTTGTTTCCCCCGCTAGCTAGAAACAGTGCAATATTTTGTATGCATTTTTTTCCAACTAAGTTTCCCCCCGAAGAAAATGTCATGTTTGTGAAATAATGTGTGTATACATGTCCAATAAATTGTTTATTTATTCTAATTCTAAAAATGGTCTCACCAAATAAAATTGTTTTGTATCAACTATGAAAAAGTTTAAGCATCGTAAACAAAATGTTCAACTCAATAGACACGAATTTCAACAAGCCCAAAATTGGACGACAAAAAAAGTTATGTATAAATGTTTCTAAATATGTTTCTTCATTTATGATAATATCTCTACAAATATTTAGACAATCATTCATGAAAGTTATTGAAAATGTACAAAATATATTAATGGAAAATAAGACATATAGAGCTTTATGTATAAGAACATAAGGGCATCTCCAACAACGACCAGCAAACCGCCCGCATACGTCCGGACCGCTCTGTCCGGACGTGTTGTGGCATCCAATGCGGGGCCCGTATCGGTCCGCAGGACGGTCTGGACGCACTTTCTCCCGTAAACCGGAGACAAACGTGGCAGGGCGGTTTTGTGGTCGTTCGGACAGCAACCAAGCACGTGTCTAACCACCCTGACCCAGCAAAAACCCTCCCCCCTCGCCCCGTGTGTGTTCCCGCCCGACGTCAGCTGCCCGCATTAATGCCACTGTAGAGCGTGCCACTCCACATTGAAGCCGGCCCAGAGCGGACGTGACCTCTCACTGGCTCCGCCAAAGAAGCGGTGCACCGGCCGAGGGCGCCGCCTGCAACGCGTTGTCAGTGTCCATGCCGCTTCAATGCTGGCGACGCGGTACTGGACGGGACAAGACGTATATCTACCATGCCTGTTCAATTCCCCGTCCAACCATATGCCACCATTGAGAATGCTTCCCGGTCGAGAAACCCACTCCGGCGTCGCGCATTGACGCACCCGGACGCCTGGCCTAACCGGAAGCCCCTATTTAAAGGCGGCCACACTCGGCTAACTCCACGCCACAACACAAGCCGCTCCCCATCCTCCTCCCTTTCACCGCATTTTCCATGACTGCAGGCGGCGAAACTCTATGGGGGAGCATTACCACAGAGATGAAGCATGAGGTGAACGCCCTTGCCGCCGCCTAGCAGAGCTGTCGTGCCAGGTAGATCGAGGCCAGCTTCCCGACCAGTTCGCCTGAGGTCTCCGACGACGAGGAAGACCCAACAATGGAGACGGGCTCCGACGACACTGCCCCGGCGCCCGCACACGTTGGCTTCACCATGGAGCAGGTGTAGGCGCACTAGAACGCCGCCATGGCATTGGTGCAGCCTGCGTTGGCACCTATGTCGGCGCTCCAGCAGGCGCAGGAGGAACATCGGTACAACATGTTCCTCCTCGAGCATCATTGGCCGAGGGAGGGCTAGATCGACGACGAGCACGTGAGCGAGGAGGACATGTCGACCATGGCCACGACGAACCCCAACTTCGTCACGGAGCAGCGTGCGCTCTACGATGCCCTCCACGCTCAAGATGCCGCTCGCCAGGCAACGGCCGCTGCGGAGGCGCAGCTGGAGGCGATCATGGACGAGAACAATGCTAGTTGCGCCTCCTACGTCCTGTCGATGGACTAACGGGCGGGCCGGTTCGACGACGATAGCGTTGGCGCCACCATCTCCATCGTGGACCTCACATCCACCGGCGCCGGACAAGGCATAGACACCTCCGAGGATAAGTAGGGCATGGGAGGCGGCAGGGCCTAGTGTCCCATGTTGGCCAGTCCGTCTCCCATGTTCTACTCTTCCTCGCTGGAGACTGCAGCTTTACTTCATCGGTCTTATCATCGGTGCTCATGGTGACATCAGATGGAGGACGACAAGGGCTTGGTCGCCGGTGGCCGTCATAGAATAGGTTTAGGGTCTGGTCGGAACGGGATTTTTGTTCCACTACAGCTGTCCGGAACTGTAGGAACCAACTTTTACGTACCAAACTAGTACTGTAGTACCCGGCTTTCGTGGTTTTTATTTTGACTATTTTTAAAATATGAATATATAGACATTTTTTAATACACAATGACAACCTTTTAATATACACGTTGAATAATTTATGAATACAAACTAAATATTTTGTAATATACACTGAACAAATTTCAAATACACAATGAACTTTTTTTAGTATACGTTGAATAATTTCTTAATGTGTGATGAACATTTTTATGATGGATGATGAACCTTGTTGTAATATACCGTGAGCATCTTTTAAACATACGATGAAGAATTCTATAATACACAACGAACTTTTTGTATAATACACAGAAAGAGAAAGAAAAGGAGAAAAAAATAAATGAAATAAAATTTTAAAAATAGAAACGCAAATAGAAAAAAAATAGAAAGATGAAAAAAGAGCGAAGCGGACCATGAGCCGGCCCAACTGTATTTTTCGTGAATACGCAAAAGATGTGTGTATCATTGTATTGATAGAGGAGATAGAATGTGAAGGTTACAGGGTTGATCTCGCAAGCACAAGCACATCAGAGATGGTCTGAGCGAGATGAACAAGAGCGCAGTGGAAGGGTATGCGCGACCCAACTACTACATACTAAATCAATTGGCCAAGCCCCTTGGCCCCGGCGCGCACCCAGGCACGGGCGTCATCCTTGATGCAGTCGGAGAGTCTGGAAATGAAGGGGCTACCGCCATTAAACACACACTCGTTGCGGTGCTTCCATAATCTCGAGGAAGTGGGGATGATGACAGTGGCAAGCCCACGATTAAGAGTAGTTGGGGAGTCGTGTTTGGCGGCAGAGAACCACTTGTGGAACTCGCAGTCCGGGCTAGGCAAGGTAGCCGTGGCATGTCACCAAGAGAGGATCTCATGCCACACCTGCCGTGCGAAAGAGCAGTCAGCAAGCAGGTGCTGCATGGTCTCCAGTTCCTGATCGCACAATAGGTAGAGATGCGCGTGGGGAAGCCCCGACGTGATAACCTATCCACCGTTCAGCAATGACCCTGGTAGGCCAGCCATAAGAAGATCTTGACCCTGAGAGGCGCCCAAGATTTCCAGGTAAGCCGCCAGGTCGGCTCTATGGTCGAGCCCGAGAAGAGCGCTTGGTAGCTGGACAGGGCGGAGTACGCGCCTGTCGCAGTCCACCGCCAAGATATGCGGTCCGGCGCGTCCGAGAGAGCGATGTCGCGCAGCTGTGCCCAAAGGAGGACATACTAGACCAAAGCCTCGGGACCCATGGCTCCATGGATGTCGCGTATCCAGGAGCAGTCAAGCGGGCCATCGCAGCCGGACCGCAACCGTCATCGCCGGCGAGGGATCATGGCGTGGACCAGAGGGGCAACCTCGGCGATGGAGCTGCCGTGGCGTCAATGATCATCCCAGAATCTGCAGGTGTTGTCATCGCCGAGCTCCCAGCTCGTGGACCCCCGAAAGATCGCATGGATGTCGGGCGTGCAGGGGATGTGCAGGTGCTGCTAGGGCCTGGACGTGTCTGTCTTGCGCAGCCAGAGCCACCTGGCCTAGAGCGCGATCTCGGAGCGCTGGAGGTCCGCGATGCCCAGGCTGTCAAAGGCAATAGGGCAGCAGACCCGTCCCTAGCTGACGAGATAGTGCCCTTCGTTGGAAGTCTTGCAGTCGTGCCAAAGGAAAGCTCAGACCAGCCGGTTGATCTGGCACAGAATGGAAGGGTGCAACGCCATGGCGATGAGGATGTGGGTCTGCATGGCGCAGAAGACGTGCCTCACGAGAGCGAGACGCTCGCCGCGGGAAAGCATGGAAGCTCACCAAGGGGAGTGCTTCTTCTCCAGCTTGTCGACGAAGGGCTGGAGCGCAGAAGCGGAGACCTTGCGAATTGAAAGTGGGAGACCAAGGTACCGCGTGGGGAAGTCAAGGATGGTGCACGGGAAGAAGTCGGTGATGGAGGCGTGGTGGGCAGAGGAGCACTGGATTGGGATCGCCGAGCACTTCGCCAAGTTAGTGCGAAGGCCGGAAGCCTTACCAAAGATCTTGAGCAGCTGGCTGACCACCCAGAGGTCTGGCTCATCGGGCTGACAGAAAAAGGACGACGTCGTCGGCGTAGAGGGACAGGCTAGAAGCCATGTGCCTGTCGGTGTGGCGCTTCATGACGCCGAGATCCATAGCTCTTCTAAACAGAAGGTTAAGAACGTCGATCAGGATGACGAAGAGCATGGGTGAGACGGGGCAGCCCTGTCGAAGCCCCTTGTGGTGGTAGACTGGAGTTTGGAGGCCCAGAGGTCCCGTTGATGAGGCCCAACTGAATTGTCAGGAGCGACGTCTTAGTCGGTGTCATATAGGAACGAGCTTATGGGACCACCGTACACCGCTTATTGCAGCAAGGAGTCCTGGTTTCACATAGGAGACAGATGTAACACCCCTGGATTCATGCTACAGTGATGCTTGTGTTTAAGCTACAGTAACCATGCTGATTAAGCTAATCCTTTTTGCTAAACCATGTGGTTACAATGGACTCAAATCTCATTTGATTTTCCTAATGATTTTCAAAATTCAATTAATAAGTGGTTTAAATATTTTCACAAACCTGAAAACAAAAATCATCTTTGGGTCACAAGTATTACCCTATTGTTTATAAAATTGTAACCAAATTTTTGTCAAGTATTTTAGTGCCTCAAAACATATATAACAGAGGCCAAACTCAATAATTTGAATGCCTTTTGAATTATGTAAAATTCCAAACATTTTCAAAATGCCCCAAACTTTGTGTGGCTCTGTCAAATATTACCATGCTAATATTTGGCCGGTTGGCTTATTTTATAAAAGTCATTTTAGTTGTGGTTATAAATAAAACAGAAATTAATAAAACTGAAACAGAACTTAAAAAAAGAGAGAAGATTAAATAAAAGAAAAGCCCCCTCCCTGCTTACCTTGGGCCTTAGCCCCCAGCCGGCCCACCTTTCCCTTCGTCCTCCTCCTATTCACAGGGGAGGACGTGGGCACGCCGATGCGCGCCAGCGGCCGCATCGGCAACGTGGCATCCATCCGGCAGCTCCCCGCCGCTCCCCGTCATCAACAAAACGCCCCTCCGCGCCGCCAAGACGAACCCTAACCCTCTCCTTCCCCCTTCCCCCCTCGGCCTCTTCCTCCCCGAGCAATGCCAAACGGAGACGTCGTCGTGGCCTCGTCGTAGGCGTGGCCGCCGGCCACCGTTCATCGAGTCGCGCCGTCAGGAGCTCCGTCGGCTCCCTCTTCTTCATCTGCGGCCAACGCCTCTGCATCGTCGGGAGTCATCGTCGGCGCTCTCTGCAACCCGCCGGTGACCTGCTCCAAATTCGCCGTCACCGGTGATTCCCTGAGCTTGCTGACCCCTGCCGCACTGCTGTGAGACCCTCTCATCCTCCCCTCACCTCACCAGCTCGCTCTGCCGCCCGCAGCTAGCTCCCCCGCGTTGCCGTGCCTGCGCCGCCGCCGTTCGCCTCGCCGCCGCGGCCACCGTAGTCCTAGCCCGCACCAGAGCTCGCGTTTGTGCTCAGCGCATCCGTAGAGAGCTAACGCGCGTACACGCGCACCTCCCAGTGCCCCCTAGCTTCGAATCCAACCTTGCCCGAATGTCGCCGCCGCCCTGCTTGTCGCCGGTGCCGATTCCGGCCCTCTCCGGATGCGCCACCCCCCCCATTGGACACGGCCCACTCCACCGCTTCGAACGAGCCAAACCCTGAGCCCGGAGAGCCTCTGTACCCGTTTTCCGACGAGCTCCGGCCATCGCCGCTGCGTATTTGGTCTCCGGCGGGGAACCGCCGGTCACCGTTGAGCTGGCCTGGCCGGGCCACCCTCTGGGTCGCTGGTAGGTGGGCCCCTGGCCCCAGTTGACTGGTTGACCCAGTCAACTATGCTGACTGGGCAACCCAGTCGCTAACTGGTGGGCCCCCCTAATTAGTTGATTAGCTAATTAGTTTAATTAGCTTAACCATTAGGTCACTAACATGTGGGTCAGCCCCCTTTAGTTTAACTATTAATTAATTTGGCTAATTAATTAAACTAATGAGCCTATGACATGTGGGCCCAGTCCCTTAATTAAATAGATTAGGTTCAATTTAATCACTGGTTGAACCCACTGTCTATGACAGGTGGGGCCCAGCTGTCAGGTTTGACTTGAGACAGCTGGGTTGACTGCTGATGTCATGCTGGCGCATTAACTGTATTATTTTTAATTAATTTTTTTTGTTAATTCCAGAATATTGTTAAATCTTTATAAAATCATATAAAATAATCTGTAGCTCCGATGAAAAAGTTTTATACATTGAAGTTACTCAGAAAAATCCCACGAATCAGAATACGTTGTCCGTTCATCTGTCACATGCTCCTAGCATGATGAACATGGAACTCCCCCCCCCCCCCGAATCATCTGTCCGGTAATTGCGTGAGACTTAGTACTGCGTTAGCTCATCCCTAGCACTGCATGTTGTCATGTCATGCATCGTGATGCATCTGTTTTCTTTATATTTATTGTTTCTTCCTCCTCTTCTCTTCGATACACACCGAGACTGACACTGCCGCCGTGTACGACTATGCCGCTGACGTTCACCCACTTGCAGCAGAGCTTCCAGGCAAGCAACCCCCCCCCCCTTGATCATTCCGATATTGCCCATTTCTTTCCCTCTCATGCTTGCATTAGATTTTGCTACTGTTGTAGATAGCTCCTATTCTGATGCATTGCCTGTTTTTCTGAACTGCTGTTGTACCTGTTGTTATACTAAATGCTTAGTATAGGTTGATCAGTGATCCCCAGTGACCCCACTTAGTCCCAGTTACCCTTGCTTCATCATCGACGACTCGAAGACTTGATCAACAGATCGACAAGCCATGGCCGTCACATTCATCGCACACCCCTTTAGTTGTACGACTCTACAGAGCTACTATCGAGTACCGAGGGTGACACCTCGTAAAGTACTCATGATGCAAACTCTGTAGTGTAGCTAATCGGTCGTGGTTATCGAGGGTGATTCCTCCTACACTGCTCCCGACGACGACTCTGTCGTGCAACACCTCAAGCGCAGACCATCGAGGGTGATTCCTCTCTGGTCTCCTTGATGGTTACATTGGGTGGGATCGATCGAGGTTGATTCCTCTGGTTTCCCCCTTGGTGTCATGGACACATGGATACTTTGACTTTACTACTGAGACATGTTGAGGTCAGGACGACCTGGAGAGTGTTAGTGAAATTATGACGAGGCGTGGTCGGGAATTCTTGGCCCTTGCCTTAAGTCCTCGAGACGGGACGACGGTACCACATATCGTGGATCATCGATCGTCACCGTAGTTAACAAAACATTAATGGGTTTGTATATGTGATCTGAGAAGGCCTCTGGCATGTTTCGCACTAACCACCATGCGGGAATCAGTATGGGCACTCTACGTCGTACATTTGTTCGAAAGCTCTTCAGATGTCACATTTGAGCGGCACGCGCCCGGGTGGCCCGCGTAAGCAACATCTTTGTATTAAGAGGTGCCAGGACTGACACCGACCGTTCTCACAATGTACAGGATTGCAAAGGGCGATTGGCCCACGACCCCTTCGCATTTAGGATGTAGACCGGGGTGTGGCCTCTCTATTGAGCCTAGGTAGGACTATGGCATGTCGATCAGCCGAGGCCGGGTATGACCTAGAAATCGTGTCCGGCCAGAGTTAATCGAGCGTGTTTGGCAAGTTTGTGCACCCCTGTAGGGAAGTATATCTATTCGAATAGTCGTGTCCACGGTAACGGACGCTCGGAGTTGTATCCTGATCTTACAACTAGAACTGGAGATTTTGAAATGAATGTGTTGGCTCCGGGATTGCTTTCTCGCAGGAAGTCGAGGAAGAATCTCTGGGCGGGGTTAAATTAAACTTCCTACTTTTATGCTAATCTACACTCTTCTAATGCTACAAGACCCTGAAGATGCTAGTCTTCGATAGGACTAGGCTTTCCCCTTCTATTCTAGCATTTCTGCAGTCAGTCCAAATATATAACCCCATTGCTTTGATACTGATGCATATTCTAGTATAGTTCTGATGTAAGTCTTGCGAGTACTTTGGATGAGTACCCACCGCTGCTTTGCTCCCCCTTTTCCCCTTGATATGTTACCACGATTAGATGACAGAGCCCAGGAGGCGTATGATCCCGACAACGACTACGACACCGACGGAGCTTACTACTACGTGGAGGCTGCCCCCGACCAACAGTAGGATAGGAGGTTCCCAGGCAGGTGGCATTGCCTCGTTCGACCCGTTGCTTATGTTTGTGTTAGCCTTCTTAAGGCAAACTTGATTACTTATGTCTGTACTTAGATAATATTTGCTTCCGCTGACTCGTTTGAATTTGAGTTATGTATTCGAGCCCTCGAGGCCCCTGGCTTGTAATATGAAGCTTGTATGACTTTAATTTGTGTCTAGAGTTGTGATGTGATATCTTCCAGTGAGTCCCTAATCTTGGTCGTACGCATTTGTGTGTATGATTAGCGTACGATCAAAATGGGGGCGTCACAAGTTGGTATCAGAGCCGACTGCATGTAGGTAGCCCCCTTTCCAACTCCTTGGCCGAAGTTGAGTCTAGTCATTGAAAAACTTTTACTAACATTGTTGTGTGGCTTACGGGCCCACATCTCAATTGGGTGGTATTAGGATCTTTTATTCCTCTTCTATACTCTGGGTTCTGATCCTTCTTCCATTCAGGTTAAAGATTTTACTAACTCTAACTCTAGGTTCTCGCAACAACTTCTTCCCCGAGAGCCCCTCCTCCCAGATGATGGCTTGATTCATCAGAAGACTCCAAAGATACTCTCCGATGTTCTCCCAAGAACTTGTCCCTTCTCCCACAAACCCCCTATGCTTACCGGGGATTCGTTCGTCCTGAGTTGTCATCAGTTTCACAAAATCCTTCGAATTGCTATTCGATCTTCCGAAATCCTCAGTAGCCTATTGCTCTTAACCTTCCTCACCTACTTGCATTAAGGTTAATTCCATATGTCTAGCAATTTTCATTAAAATCCTTGGTGACTGTCAATTGATTTTATTGATTCGACCTGTGTGTGAATGCACGCAATCATCAGTTGTTCTCATAAATTATCTTTTCGGCTCAGGCGTCTTTCCAAGCATGAGTTGGTTCTCGACAAATCAACTTTGGTTGATTGTCCATCTAAGTCTGCTCATCTTACTTGTACTCGATTGGAGCATCTGATTCTAATACACCAACCTAGAAATCATAATTCCTTTGGTATTTAAGTATCGATATTATTCAAATGATCTCTAATCCGATGCCTTACATTCTTTCTTCCTCTGATTGGGTACCGATACTCACATCAGGTCCTTTGTGGACCGCCAGACCAGTTGTTGGGTTATTATCCGACAACATCCTTCACATTCAAAATCCAATTGTGAGTTCTTCCCCTGATACATGATGCCTTTGGTAAATTGTGTCTTCTCCCCCTGATAAGTTGTATCCTATGCCTTTGTCAGCCATGCTCTGTTGTCAAGCATGTGTTAATTACTCTTGAAGTTTGTGGTATATATTCCTAAGATGCCCCAATGGGTTGAACCTATGCCTTCCCTAATCCGTGTGAACCCGAGAGTTTTCACGAGTCTTACTCTTCTGGTGTTTTGCTAGATAATCCTTCAAAACTATAACTTCATCAAAGGCAAGGAGTAAATGGAAGGTGATGCATTGATGAAGTGGGAGTAAACCTTGAACTTTGTGTTCATGCCCATGGAAACGATGTTGATCTTATCATAGAAACTTCTCGTCACAATAATCATTCCCTTTGTATGATTTGCTCTTGTATTTGTGATTTGGTACTTTGCAACCGTGGTTCCGACCATGTTTGTTCTTCTTTGATCCCATTTTTAGACAAGTTGAGCACTTGTCTTCTACAGATCAATACATTGGTCCAAACATTATTTCTGATCTACCTCCGAGTATTATCCCTGGTATCTCGAGAATATCACGGAGCTAGATAACTTCTTATGAGCTCCTCGTCAACTATGATATTCCTCTGATTCCATATTCCTTGTGTTCTGAGTTGTTGGACACTCAAGGACACCGATAACTGAATCGAGTACGCATTGCGATTCAACAACTCTTAGTAATCTTCTTTGCTTATGAGTTTGTACTCGATCAGGTCACTCCAGGCTGTTAGGCTACATCATCATCGTCATGCAAGAGCTTGATCATACTATCTGTGTCCTTCATCCCCGGAACACAATTCCAATAGTGCACTAAGCTTACATCGAGCTTTGAACATCATGTTGGTTGTCTTGAAAGGCAATTTTGATTCTGAGCTAGCACTCTAATATGTGGTTCCGACAACCTTTCACTTCACTTTTCCTTGCTTGATGTCGTCGCTGATCGATTGCATCTTCAAGAGACTTCTCGACCAATGTGTCGTGATTGTCATCAGCATTCTGACCACTTCCAGGGTATCAATTAAATTCATGATGAGAAGTAGCATCCTTGCCCCTTGGTAATTGGTATTGTCGTTGACGACATCCTTACCTTCCTTCCAAACACAGGCTTGGTCTTGTTTTGGTTGAACCTTAAGTTCCTTGTTAGCCATCTTGTGTTATGTTCTATCTTGGAGTATTACCATCTTTTGTCGAGAATGTTGTGAGAATTGCACACGTCTTAAGAATTCTTGATATAGTGATACTTCTTGCCATCACCTTTCATTTCTTAATTCCCATGTTATTTCTAACCGGGATACCGACAAATGGACTGTGATGTGTAAATCCAACACTTATGGCATAGCAACTCTATTACTTGGAGTTAATGACCAATAAGTCCATCCTTAGTGTGTTGGCTATTGAATCAACATTCTAACATTGGTCGTGCTACTTAGTCCGGATTTTGGGTGCACCTTTCGATTAATGTTTAATTGTGGATGTTTCCCTCGGCCATACCTCAACATATCATCTGGTTTGGCCAATGCTATCACCTTGTTCACACAATCGTGGAAATCCATCTTTGAGGAATTCTCGACGAATTGTTGCTGAGCCCATCAGCCACATCCTCATCTTCTTCGTGGTTCATGATGAGCATTTAAGCTAGTGTTCAAAACCTTGAAAGCATTATCTTTGTGCCTAACTCATGAAGGATATGTTTGATAAAAGAAGTGTTTTTCTCTAAGTTCACGTGCATTTTGCCGCCGTGATTATGAGAAAGTTTTGCTTTGCTTCCTCTGGAATCGTTCCAATTCATTCATCCATGTGCGAAGCGTTCTATGGTTTGATAGATTTGCTACCTTCACTCCATATGTATTTCCTAGCACGCTAAGCCACTGATTGATTTGATCTGGGAAAAGAAGTTCTACGTAAGAGCTAGTTTAGACTTACACATTGTCGGCGTTCTGGGAACGGGGGTACCCAGACCTGCCTGCCTGCGGCCCAGGGCATGGCCCACTTCATCAGCCAAGCACAACCATGCACAGCCCCACTCGAGACAAGGCCCTCGTGAGGCCCCTAGGCTTGCGAGGAGGAGCAGCGTCAAGACCGGCTGGGGGTGGGCCTCCCTAGGCCCCCTCCGGAGCGGCGGAGATCTCTATGCAGGGCCCGTCCTCAGGAGTCAAGGGTGACGCAAGGAAGGACAGACGGGCGCCAGCGCGCCAGGCGGAGCAGTTTCCCCTTTGGTGCAAAGGGGGGAAGGACGTACGCGGGTTCCCAAAGCATCCCCCAAAGGTTTCCATTCCGGTGCAACAAGACCACGACCACGAGCCCCGTAGGACGGATTTCATCGCCGAGCCCACCTCTGCATCATCGACAGCTACTTTGTAGGCAGGTCGGGCATGTACTCGTGTCCTCCTTCAAAATTGGCCGTTGTGGGAGCCCTTCCCGCCATTGCGATAAGGGAAGAGGACCCGGGCCACCGCTATATATAGAGGCTAGGCTGCACCGTAGAGTGGGATCGGAGATCGGTCCATCCACTCATCCATCACCAAGCCGACAGAGGGCCAAGAACACCTCAGGAGCGCCCTCACGAGGCTCCTCACCATTGTACTAGTTCATCCACCAAACCTCCACGGGAGGCAATCCACCAAAGCAGGAGTAGGGTATTACGCTTCGCAGCGGCCCGAACCTAGGTAAACTACCGTGTTCATCTTCTTCCTCGTCATCGCGCGAGTTCATCGTCTTAGCCATCGTGTAGCGAGCTAGGTTGGGTGAAGCTGCAGAGGATCTTCGCACACACCCCTGTGTTCGAATCTTAAGGGTTTTGCGGAGCCCGAAATCCGACATTTGGCGCGCCAGGTAGGGGGCGTGTCGGAGTCTTCCTCAAGCCAAGATCTTCTCCCACCTCGCCGTTCCGATGTCTGACGCTCGCCGAGCCCGCGCCGAGCGCCGAGCTGCCCGCGTCGCCCAGACGGCGCCTGTGGGCCGTGCCGAAGCGTGCCGGTCACCCTCGCCTGTGGCCAACGCCGCCACAGGCCCAGACGCCCACGAGCAACAAGACTCCTCCCAGTCGGTCACCGCGTGGCGCGATGGCCACACCACCACTCCATCGATCGTCCCAGCTTCCGGGTCGTCCTCCTACTTTCGGCCCGGGCCAGCGCGCGGCTCGGGCACACTCGCCATGGCTAACGAGCTGCTCCGCTACCGCCCTGCCCCTGACCGCTACGACGACTGGCTTTGGCGCATCGCAGAGCTCGTCAGTGCCGCCGGTGACGCTTCAGCGCTCTCCTACTCGCTTCGACCCCGACCGTCCCAGGCAGACGACGTGGCCCGCGATGCGCCGCCACCTCCTCCGCAACGCGACGCCGACCCCGAGCCCAGGCGAGAGGCGCGCCCGCGCGACCAGCCCCGCGAACCGCGGGCAAGGGCAAGAGATGAAGTAAGCTGCCAGGTGGTTCCCCGGCCGCGCGTCGACGCGCGTGCACTCCCCGCGCTGCCGACCCAACGTCGCGACCGGGCACCACTCGAGGTGGCCCCGCAGGAGCGTCAAGACCGGATCCCTCCCGCGCACGCAGCACCCATCGAACCGGTGGGGTGCCTCGCCATCGCCCCGGAGCTCCACCCAACCGCGTGGCCCTGCAAGTTCAAGCCTGACCTGCCCCCGCGCTACGACGGCACCCCGGATCCAGCCGAGTTCCTACAGCTCTACTCCCTAAGCATCCGGGCGGCCGGAGGAGACGACAAGGTCATGGCATGTTGGTTCCCCATGGCACTCAAAGGAGGCGCGCTCTCCTGGCTCCTCAACCTCCCAAAGGCATCCATCACCTCCTGGGATGACCTGCGCAAACGCTTCATCGCCAACTTCCAAGGTACCCGCGACCGCGCGCTCACCGTGAACGACCTGTGGCGCATAAAGCAACAGGATGGAGAGACCCTGCACAAGTTCATACAATGCTTCACGACTACGTGCCTCAAGGTCCCGAAGACGTCGGATGAGGCAATCATCTCCGCGTTCACCGACGGCGTCACAGACCTCAAGATGAAGGAGGAGCCGGCCATGAACGACGAACTGTGCTCTACCTTGGAGATGTTCAATCTGGCGAACAGGTGCGCCAAGGCTGAGGAGGGCCGCCTGTCGCTCCGCGGGCCTCCGGCGGCAGAGCCAGAAGAAAAGAATACCAAGGCCAAGGAGGCAAAGCGCAAGGCCCCAGTGGTACTTGCGGCCGAGCCTGAGGCGAAGCGCAGCCGGGGTGAGGAGCACCCCACGGGGGGAAGACCGACCAGCAAGCCTGGACAAGGGAACGCGAAGGCCGAGAGGAGGACAAGGGAACCAGGGTCAAGGTGGAGCACGTGGATCCGGTAATGCGAAAGCACGGCGGAGAGGAAGCTTGAGAATGGCGGCAGTACGCCCGAGAGAAGGGCGTGGATATGAAGGGGGACAGCGGGGGCCTCCAGCTCGCTCCGAGGCCGCAAGCCTGGCCAGATCTTGGTGGCCCCCCACTCATTGGAGCCGGCGGCCACCACCAACTGAACCTTCTCCAACCCCTCCAAGTTCACCACCGATGACCGGCCCAGCGCGGGCTTAGGCGCCGACGCGGTCATCGGCACCCTCAAGCCTTCGCCTTCTCCCTTCTTCGGAGCCATGACAAGGGGGGCGAGGCGGCGCGCGCGCAGGGATTCGGCGAAAAGGGCGAGAGCCGCGGGAGAGGGGAGAACAGACGGCGAAATCGATGGGGAACAAAGGCGGCTTGGTGGCATGTGCCGGACGACTCGACAAACCTGGCAGTGGCCGGTCCGGCGTGGGGGAGAGGGGACGACGGTCCCTCAGACTGCCGCATGTGAAGCCTGGCCCGCAGGCGTTTGGGGCCCGCGGCGCGTCGGGCCGCCCTCAAGGCTTCGCCCAGAAGCCAGCTCGAGCGTGCCTTGGGCCCGGGGGCTACTGTCGGCATTCTGGGAACGGGGGTACCCAGACCTGCCTGCCAGAGGTCTCCTCATCCTGCATCTTTCATGGCACCAACAACCACGACACCGCCGACTGCCAAGAACTCAGGCTGGTCCACGCCGAACACTTCGGCCGGCGCCCTGGACGCGCCGACCGTGGCTTCGGACGCACCGGAGGCTGCGGTGGAGGCCGTTGGGACAACCGGAAGCCGCGTCAAGGGTGGCGCGATCAGCCTCAGGAGGACCGCTGGCGCGATCAGGCTCGGGACGACCGCTGGCGCGATCAGGCTCGTGAGGATCGCTGGCGCGACGACCCTGCCTGCTATCCGACATTTGTCACGACAGGCGGCCCTCCTCAGCCTGCATCTTTCATGGCACCAACAACCACGACACCGCCGACTGCCAAGAACTCAGGCTGGTCCGCGTTGAACACTTCGGTCGGCGCCCAGGACGCGCCGACCGTGGCTTCGGACGCAGCGGAGGCCGCGGTGGAGGCCGTTGGGACAACCGGGAGCCGCGTCAAGGGTGGCGCGATCAGTTTCAGGAGGACCGCTGGCGCGATCAGGCTCGGGACGACCGCTGGCGCGATCAGGCTCGTGAGGATCGCTGGCGCGACGACCCTCCGGAGGGGTCACGCCGCGGCCAGCCTCGTGAGGCACGTCCTCGTGAGGCCGGCCTGCCACCATTACTGCCGCCACCCAGAAGGAAGGAAGAGGACAGGCAAGACAATGGGCCTGGGGGCTTCCAGGAGGTCAGGGCGGTAGCCTGCATCCTGGGCGGCGCCCAGGCCCCAGCGTCGAACCGTGCCTTCAAGCAGTTCACGCGGGAGGTGAACGCGGCTCTCCCAAAGCCCGAAGCAATGCGTCCCCTCAACTGGTCCCAGGTGGCCATTACCTTCGACGCGAGGGATCAGCTCAGGTGCTCGGCCATGGCTGGCAAGCTCCCCATGCTGTGCACTCCAACCATCAGCAACGTCCTTGTCACCAAGACCCTTATCGACAGTGGAGCGGGGCTCAATGTCCTCTCCATTGAGACCTTCGAGACGCTCCAGGTACCTGATGACCCACAAGTATAGGGGATCTATCGTAGTCCTTTCGATAAGTAAGAGTGTCGAACCCAACGAGGAGCAGAAGGAAAAGACAAGCGGTTTTCAGTAAGGTATTCTCTGCAAGCACTGAAATTATCGGTAACAGATAGTTTTGTGATAGGATAATTCGTAACGGATAGCAAGTAACAAATGTAACAAAGGTGCAGCAAGGTGGCCCAATCCTTTTTGTAGCAAAGGACAAGCCTGGACAAGCTCTTATATAAAGCAAAGCACTACCGAGGACACATGGGAATTTCTGTCAAGCTAGTTTTCATCACGCTCATATGATTCGCGTTCGTTACTTTGATAATTTGATATGTGGGTGGACCGGTGCTTGGGTGCTGCCCTTACTTGGACAAGCCTCCCACTTATGATTAACCTCTCTCGCAAGCATCCGCAACTACGAAAGAAGAATTAAGATAAATCTAACCATAGCATGAAACATATGGATCCAAATCAGCCCCTTACGAAGCAACGCATAAACTAGGGTTTAAGCTTCTGTCACTCTAGCAACCCATCATCTACTTATTACTTCCCAATGGCTTCCTCTAGGCCCAAATAATGGTGAAGTGTCATGTAGTCGACGTTCACATAACACCACTAGAGGAGAAACAACATACATCTCATCAAAATATCGAACGAATACCAAATTCACATGATTACTTACAACAAGACTTATCCCATGTCCTCAGGAACAAACGTAATTACTCACAAAGCATATTCATGTTCATAATCAGAGGAGTATTAATTATCATTAAGGATCTGAACATATGATCTTCCACCAAGTAAACCAACTAGCATCAACTACAAGGAGTAATCAACACTACTAGCAACCCACAGGTACCAATCTGAGGTTTGAGACAAAGATCGGATACAAGAGATGAACTAGGGTTTGGAGAGGAGATGGTGCTGGTGAAGATGTTGATGGATATTGACCCCCTCTCAATGAGAGGATCGTTGGTGATGACGATGGCTTCGATTTCCCCCTCCGGGAGGGAAGTTTCCCCGGCAGAACAGCTCCGCCGGAGACCTAGATTGGTTCTGTCCAAGTTCCGCCTCGAGACGGCGGCGCTTCGTCCCGAAAGCTCCCTTTTGATTTTTTCCAGGTCAAAACCCTCCATATAGAAGAAGATGGGCCCACAAGCCACAGGGGCGCGCCTAGGGGGTAGGGCGCGCCCCCCTGGCTTGTGACTCCCTGGTGGGTCCCCTCTGGTATTTCTTTTGCCCAATATTTTTTATATATTCCAAAATAATTCTCCGTAGATTTTCAGGACTTTTGGAGTTGTACAGAATAGGTATCTCAGATTTGCGCCTTTTCCAATCCAGAATTCCAGCTGTCGGCATTCTCCCTCTTCATGTAAACCTTGTAAAATAAGAGAGAAAAGGCATAAGTATTGTACCATAATGTGTATTAACAGCCCATAATGCAATAAATATCGATATAAAAGCATGATGCAAAATGGACGTATAAACTGCCCCAAGATTAGACCTCGCTTGTCCTCAAGCGAAAGCCGAAATCGATAAATATGCCCACATGTTTAGAGATAGAGGTGTCGATAAAATAAAATACGGACATGAAGGCATCATGGTTATCTTTAGAACAGCAAAATATATTGACATATAATTTCTTATGCTAGGGTAACAATTCATTCACAAGGTAAAGTATGAATCAAGAACTCTATTGAGAACCAACAAACTATGATCTCAGTCATTGAAGCAATTCCAATTTATCATAACGTAGGAAAGAGTCAATATAAGAGCTTGTAAAGCAAATTCACATACTCAATCATCTTTTAGTCTTTCATAATTGCTAACACTCACGAGGTACCTATGAGGTCAAAGCTTCAATCGGACACAGAGAAAGATAGGGGCTTATAGTATTGCCTCCCAACTATTTACCTCAAGGGTAATGTCAACAGAAATAACTCATGCTCACCCACATCCGAGTGGATATATGTGTCTAGATCATTCCCCAACACATGACGCTTGCCAAGAGATAAAGGCGAAATAAAGGAAGTGGTGAAGATCACCATGACTCTTGCATAAAGGTAAGTACTAGAAAGTAAAGGTAACAGATAGGCCCTTCGCAGAGGGAAGCAGAGGTTGTCATGCGCTTTTATAGTTGGATGCGCAATCCCTTAATGCAAAAGAACGTCACTTTATATTGCCCCTTGTGATAAAGAACTTTATTATGCAGTCTGTCGCTTTTATTTCTTCCATATCAAAAGTTCGTATAAAGTTTATTTTCCTCACACTAATAGATCACACATATTTAGAGAGCAATTTTTATTGCTTGCACCGATGACAACTTACTTGAAGGATCTTACTCAATCCATAGGTAGGCATGGTGGACTCTCATGGCAAAACTGGATTAAAGGTGTTTGGATGCACAAGTAGTATCTCTACTTGGTGCGGAAGTTTTGGCTGATATGGGGTGGAAGCAAGCGTCACAAGTTAGAGGATCTAAAACCATATAACTTCTATTCGGAAATAAGCAAACATAACCCATTATGTTGTCTTCCTTGTCCAACATCAACTTCTTAGCATATAATATTTTAATGAGTGCTCACAATCATAAAAGATGTCCAAGATAATATATTTATATGTGAACCTCTCTTTCTTTATTACTTCCTTTTAATTGCAACAATGACCAATAGCTTTGTTTGTCAACTCCCAACAAGTTTCAATTGACATACTTCTTATATGTGAAGTGTTCACTCCCCATAAGATCATCATATATACTCTTTGCTTTTATTCTATACTTCTTTCTATTTCTTTTTCTCAAGATCATAGCAAGCAAGCAAAGCCCTCAACTCAAAACTACTCTTTATTATATAACTCTCGGACTTGCTTACATAGGGGGAACATAGAGCAAAACTCAAAACTAGATCACACTAAAGACTTTATTGTACTAGATCAAGATATAACAAAAAGGATCGAAGTAAAAAAACGATAAAAGTAAAAGATGTGATGGTGATACGATACCGGGGCACCTCCCCCAAGCTTGGCACAAGCCAAGGGGAGTGCCCATACCCATGTGTTTAGTTGTCTTTCTTCGGAGGTGGCGATGTTGGAGTTGTTGATGAGATCGGAAGCTTGTCTAGTTTCCTCTTAAGCATAAAATTATGTTCCCTCAGATCGTCTACTTCCTGCTCGAGCTTCAATATCCTTTGACATAATTCTTGCTTGCTCTCCTGCAGAAAACGAGAAGGGATAAATAAAACCTTGGGTTTTCTCCTTGTATTTGGGAGGCTCGATTTCCTGAACTCCATGTGCATATCTCCTAGTCGAGGCAGGGGGATCTCCTCTTCATCCGAGCTTTCTTCCTCATACTTGCCTTCTAGTTCCTCCTCCGAGAACAATCCATAAGGATCTAAGTCCCCATAGAGCTTGGGATTGGCAAGATAATGCGATACATAGCTCTCCCCATCGGAATCTTGGGACGACATCTCGCTCTAAATCTGCTGCAGAAACATCACAAAACGAAAACATGAGATATTGTCATGATACGATGGTCAAAACCTTCGGGAGATTATATAATGAATTTTTACCGACCCGAAGGAGTATACCACAAGAAAACGGAGTCCAGAGGGTACACAGGGTGGCCACAAGCCACAGGGGCGTGCCCAGGGGGGTAGGGCGCGCCCCCCTGGCTTGTCGCCTCCTTGTGCACTCTTCGGACTACTTTAAATTTTCCTAATTTATTAAATATTCCAAAACGGATAAAAATTGCTATTGGAAAAGTTTTGGAGTCGGTTTGCTTACCGTAACACATACCTATTCCTTTTCGGAGTCTGAAACGTTCTCATAGGTCTCCCTAATGTACTCCTCCGGAGTCATAGTATTGATAATATTGGTTTCAACATTTATGGGAGTACCTGAGATATAATGTTTGATTCTTTGCCCGTTTACCACCTTCGGATTTGTGCCTTCGGCGTTGTTGATCTTGATGGCACCGGAATGATATACTTCCTCGATAATGTAAGTCCCTTCCCATTTAGGGAGAAGTTTTCCTGCAAAAAATCTTAAACGAGAATTGTATAGCAGGACATGGTCACCTACATTGAATTCACGCTTTTGTATCCTTTTATCATGCCATCTCTTAACCTTTTCTTTAAACAACTTGGCATTCTCATAGGCCTGGGTTCTCCATTGATCAAGTGAGCTAATGTCAAATAACCTCTTCTCACCAGCAAGTTTGAAATCATAGTTGAGCTCTTTAATTGCCCAATAAGCTTTATGTTCTAGCTCTAGAGGTAAGTGACATGCTTTACCATAAACCATTTTATACGGAGACATACCCATAGGGTTTTTGTAAGCAGTTCTATAAGCCCATAATGCATCATCAAGTTTCTTAGACCAATTCTTTCTGGATCTATTAACAGTCTTCTGCAAGATCAATTTAATTTCTCTATTGCTCAATTCTACTTGACCACTAGACTGAGGATGGTAAGGAGATGCAATTCTATGATTAACATCATACTTAGCAAGCAATTTACGGAAAGCATCATGAATAAAGTATGAACCACCATTAGCCATTAAATATCTAGGGACTCCAAATCTAGGGAAAATAACTTCTTTAAGCATTTTAATAGAAGTGTTATGATCAGCGCTACTAGTTGGAATAGCTTCTACCCACTTAGTAACATAATCAACAGCAACTAGAATATGAGTATGCCCGTTAGACTGTGGAAAAGGTCCCATAATCAAAACCCCAAACATCAAATGGTTCAATAACAAGAGAGTAATTCATAGGCATTTCCTGACGTCTACTAATATTACCAATTCTTTGACATTCATCACAAGACAAGACAAACTTACGAGCATCCTTGAAGAGAGTAGGCCAATAAAAACCAGATTGTAATACCTTATGTGCAGTTCTATCTCCAGCGTGGTGTCCTCCGTAGGCCTCGGACTGACACTTGTGAAGGATCTGTTCCTGTTCATGCTCAGGCACACAACGTCTAATAACACCATCTACTCCTTCTTTATAAAGGTGTGGATCATACCAAAAGTAATGTCTTAAATCATAGAAGAACTTTTTCTTTTGTTGGTATGTGAAACTAGGTGGTATAAATTTAGCAACAATGTAATTAGCATAATCAGCATACCATGGAGCATTACGCGAAGCATTTATGACAGCTAATTTTTCATCAGGAAAGCTATCATCAATAGGTAGTGTGTCATCAAGAACATTCTCTAATCTAGACAAGTTATCTGCTACGGGGTTATCAACACCCTTTCTATCAATAATATGCAAATCAAATTCTTGTAGCAGAAGAACCCATCTAATAAGTCTAGGTTTAGCATCTTTCTTTTCCATAAGATATTTGATAGCAGCATGATCAGTGTGAACAGTTACTTTGGAATCAACAATATAAGGTCTGAACTTATCACAAGCAAACACAACTGCTAAAAATTCCTTTTCAGTGGTAGCATAGTTTCTTTGAGCACTGTCTAGAGTTTTACTAGCATAATGGATAACATTTAATTTCTTATCAACTCTTTGTCCTAGAACAGCACCAACGGCATAATCACTAGCATCACACATAATTTCAAAGGGTAGGTTCCAATCAGGTGGTTGAACAACAGGTGCGGAAATCAAGGCTTTCTTAAGAATTTCAAATGCTTCTACACAAGCATCATCAACAACGAATGGAACATCTTTTTGCAAAAGATTGGTGAGAGGCCTAGAAATCTTAGAGAAGTCTTTAATAAGCCTCCTATAGAAACCAGCATGACCAAGGAAATTTCTTATACCTCTGATATCCGTGGGACACGGCATTTTTTCAATAGCATCAACTTTAGCTTTATCAACCTCAATACCTCTTTCGGAGATCTTGTGCCCCAAGACAATACCTTCATTAACCATGAAGTGGCACTTTTCCCAATTCAAGACAAGATTAGTTTCTTCGCATCTCTGCAAAATTCGATCAAGGTTGCTCAAGCAATCATCAAAAGAAGTTCCGTAAATAGAAAAATCATCCATGAAAACCTCAACAATCTTTTCACAAAAGTCAGAGAATATAGCCATCATACATCTTTGAAAGGTAGCAGGTGCATTGCATAAACCAAAAGGCATACGTCTATAAGCAAAGGTACCGAAAGGACAAGTAAAAGTGGTCTTTTCTTGATCCTCTTTTGACACAGGTATTTGGGAGAAACCAGAATAACCATCTAGAAAGCAAAAATGTGTATGTTTGGATAGTCTTTCTAGCATTTGATCAATAAAAGGTAGAGGGTAATGATCTTTCCTAGTAGCTTTATTTAATTTCCTAAAATCAATTACCATTCTATATCCTGTAACAATTCTTTGCGGGATCAATTCATTTTTATCATTAGGAACAACAGTAATACCTCCCTTTTTAGGGACACAATGAACGGGACTAACCCATGTACTATCAGCAATAGGATAAATTATACCTGCCTCCAGAAGCTTTAGTATTTCATTTCTTACCACTTCTTTCATTTTAGGATTTAACCGTCATTGGTGATCAACAACTGGTTTAGCATCAGGCTCCATATTGATTTTATGCTGACATAGAGTGGGACTAATGCCCTTAAGATCATCAAGAGTATATCCAATAGTAGCACGGTGCTTCCTCAGAGTTTTAAATAATCTTTTTCTTCATGCTCTGAAAGGTTAGCACTAATAATAACAGGATATATCTCCTTTTCATCAAGATAAGCATATTTTAGAGTATCAGGTAATTGTTTAAGCTCAAACACGGGATCACCCTTGGGTGGAGGAGGATCCTCAAGTATTTCAACAGGCAGGTTATGTTTCAAAATAGGCTACTGATCAAAGAAAATCTTATCTATTTCATTCCTTTCATTCATATGCATATCGTTTTCATGGTCGAGCAAATATTGTTCTAAGGGATCAGTAGGAGGCACAGCAATAGAAGCAAGACCAATAATTTCATCCTTACTAGGCAATTCCTTATCATGGGGTTGTCTACGAAATTTAGAGAAATTGAACTCATGAGACACATCCCCAAAACTTACAGTAACAGTTTCTTTCTCACAATCTATCCTAGCATTAACAGTATTCAAGAAAGGTCTACCAAATATGATGGGACAAAAATCATCTTGTGGGGAACCAAGAACAAGAAAATCAGTAGGATACTTTATTTTCCCACACAAGACTTCAACATCTCTAACAATCCCAACTGGTGCTATAGTATCTCTATTAGCAAGCTTAATAGTAACATCAATTTCTTCTAACTCAGCTGGTGCAATATCATTCATAATTTCTTGGTATAAGGTAAAGGGAATTGCACTCACACTAGCACCCACATCACACAAGCCATGATAACAATGATCTCCTATTTTAACAGAAACAACAGGCATGCCAACAATAGGTCT
This sequence comes from Elymus sibiricus, assembly GCA_039707655.1. Lineage (NCBI taxonomy): Eukaryota > Viridiplantae > Streptophyta > Magnoliopsida > Poales > Poaceae > Elymus > Elymus sibiricus. Next base: position 146,096,851 of record CM077667.1, on the reverse strand, counting down.
ATGTTTATCTTTAGCATCAGGTCTAGCAATTCTAGCGGCTTCATCACAGAAATGAATAACATGCCCATCAATATTATCAACCAAGAGATCTTTAACCATAGCAATACTAGGTTCAACTTTAATTTGTTCAGGGGGCGTAGGTGTTCTAGTACAACTCTTACGAACCACAGTTGAAGCTTTAGCATGTTCCTTTATTCTAACAGGGAAGGGTGGTTTCTCAATATAAGCAGTAGGAATAACAGGATCAGCATTATAAATAATAGTTTCTTTCTCAACTTTAATAGGTTCTACTGCTTTAACTTCAATGGGAGGATGATATTTAAACCACTTCTCCTTAGGGAGATCAACATGAGTAGCAAAAGATTCACAGAAAGAAGCTACTATCTCAGAGTCAAGTCCATATTTAGTGCTAAAATCACGAAAAGCATCGGTGTCTATAAAGGATTTAACACAATCGAACTTAAGGTTTATACCTGACTCCTTACCTTCGTCGAGTTCCCAATCTTCAGAGTTGCGTTTAATTATTTCCAATAAGTCCCATTTGAATTCAATATCTTTCTTCATAAAGGAACCAGCACAAGAAGTATCGAGCATGGATTGATCATTACGAGAAAGCCGAGCATAAAAATTCTGAATAATAATTTCTCTCGGGAGCTCATGATTGGGGCATGAATATAACATTGACTTAAGCCTCCCCCAAGCTTGAGCGATTCTTTCTCCTTCACGAGGCCAAAAATTATAAATATAATTCCGATCACGATGAACCAGATGCATAGGATAAAACTTCTGATGAAATTCCAATTTCAATCGGTTGTAGTTCCATGATCCAATATCATCACATAGCCTATACCATGTCAATGCCTTCTCCTTCAAAGATAAAGGAAAGACCTTCTTCTTGACATCATCCTCGGGCAAACCTACAAGCTTAAATAATCCACAAACTTCATCCACATAGATTAAATGCAAATCAGGATGTAGTGTTCCATCTCCTGCATAAGGATTAGCTAGCAGTTTCTCTATCATACCCGAAGGAATTTCATAATAAATATTTTCAGTAGGTGCAGTAGGTTGAGGAGCATCTCTTTGTGCTTCCGGTCGAGGTGAAGATACCCCGAACAAACCCCTCAAAGGATTATTTTCCATAGTAACAAGTGACAGTAAATTTCAGCACAGTATATAAATTTTTCCTTACCAAGTTCCACTCACCAAAGGCGCTAAACTCCCCGGCAACGGCGCCAGAAAAGATTCTTGATGACCCACAAGTATAGGGGATCTATCGTAGTCCTTTCGATAAGTAAGAGTGTCGAACCCAATGAGGAGCAGAAGGAAATGACAAGCGGTTTTCAGTAAGGTATTCTCTGCAAGCACTGAAATTATCGGTAACAGATAATTTTGTGATAGGATAATTCGTAACGGATAGCAAGTAACAAATGTAACAAAGGTGCAGCAAGGTGGCCCAATCCTTTTTGTAGCAAAGGACAAGCCTGGACAAGCTCTTATATAAAGCAAAGCGCTCTTGAGGACACATGGGAATTTCCGTCAAGCTAGTTTTCATCACGCTCATATGATTCGCGTTCGTTACTTTGATAATTTGATATGTGGGTGGACCGGTGCTTGGGTGCTGCCCTTACTTGGACAAGCCTCCCACTTATGATTAACCTCTCTCGCAAGCATCCGCAACTACGAAAGAAGAATTAAGATAAATCTAACCATAGCATGAAACATATGGATCCAAATAAGCCCCTTACGAAGCAACGCATAAACTAGGGTTTAAGCTTCTGTCACTCTAGCAACCCATCATCTACTTATTACTTCCCAATGCCTTCCTCTAGGCCAAAATAATGGTGAAGTGTCATGTAGTCGACGTTCACATAACACCACTAGAGGAGAGACAACATACATCTCATCAAAATATCGAACGAATTCCAAATTCACATGATTACTTATAACAAGACTTATCCCATGTCCTCAGGAACAAACGTAATTACTCACAAAGCATATTCATGTTCATAATCAGAGGAGTATTAATTATCATTAAGGATCTGAACATATGATCTTCCACCAAGTAAACCAACTAGCATCAACTACAAGGAGTAATCAACACTACTAGCAACCCACAGGTACCAATCTGAGGTTTGAGACAAAGATCGGATACAAGAGATGAACTAGGGTTTGGAGAGGAGATGGTGCTGGTGAAGATGTTGATGGATATTGACCCCCTCTCAATGAGAGGATCGTTGGTGATGACGATGGCTTCGATTTCCCCCTCCGGGAGGGAAGTTTCCCCGGCAGAACAGCTCCGCCGGAGACCTAGATTGGTTCTGTCCAAGTTCCGCCTCGAGACGGCGGCGCTTCGTCCCGAAAGCTCCCTTTTGATTTTTTCCAGGTCAAAACCCTCCATATAGAAGAAGATGGGCCCACAAGCCACAGGGGCGCGCCTAGGGGGTAGGGCGCGCCCCCCTGGCTTGTGACTCCCTGGTGGGTCCCCTCTGGTATTTCTTTTGCCCAATATTTTTTATATATTCCAAAATAATTCTCCGTAGATTTTCAGGACTTTTGGAGTTGTGCAGAATAGGTATCTCAGATTTGCTCCTTTTCCAATCCAGAATTCCAGCTGTCGGCATTCTCCCTCTTCATGTAAACCTTGTAAAATAAGAGAGAAAAGGCATAAGTATTGTACCATAATGTGTATTAACAGCCCATAATGCAATAAATATCGATATAAAAGCATGATGCAAAATGGACGTATCAACTGCCCCAAGATTAGACCTCGCTTATCCTCAAGCGAAAGCCGAAATCGATAAATATGCCCACATGTTTAGAGATAGAGGTGTCGATAAAATAAAATACGGACATGAAGGCATCATGGTTATCTTTAGAACAGCAAAATATATTGACATATAATTTCTTATGCTAGGGTAACAATTCATTCACAAGGTAAAGTATGAATCAAGAACTCTATTGAGAACCAACAAACTATGATCTCAGTCATTGAAGCAATTCCAATTTATCATAACGTAGGAAAGAGTCAATATAAGAGCTTGTAAAGCAAATTCACATACTCAATCATCTTTTAGTCTTTCATAATTGCTAACACTCACGAGGTACCTATGAGGTCAAAGCTTCAATCGGACACAGAGAAAGATAGGGGCTTATAGTATTGCCTCCCAACTATTTACCTCAAGGGTAATGTCAACAGAAATAACTCATGCTCACCCACATCCGAGTGGATATATGTGTCTAGATCATTCCCCAACACATGACGCTTGCCAAGAGATAAAGGCGAAATAAAGGAAGTGGTGAAGATCACCATGACTCTTGCATAAAGGTAAGTACTAGAAAGTAAAGGTAACAGATAGGCCCTTCGCAGAGGGAAGCAGAGGTTGTCATGCGCTTTTATAGTTGGATGCGCAATCCCTTAATGCAAAAGAACGTCACTTTATATTGCCCCTTGTGATAAAGAACTTTATTATGCAGTCTGTCGCTTTTATTTCTTCCATATCAAAAGTTCGTATAAAGTTTATTTTCCTCACACTAATAGATCACACATATTTAGAGAGCAATTTTTATTGCTTGCACCGATGACAACTTACTTGAAGGATCTTACTCAATCCATAGGTAGGCATGGTGGACTCTCATGGCAAAACTGGATTAAAGGTGTTTGGATGCACAAGTAGTATCTCTACTTGGTGCGGAAGTTTTGGCTGATATGGGGTGGAAGCAAGCGTCACAAGTTAGAGGATCTAAAACCATATAACTTCTATTCGGAAATAAGCAAACATAACCCATTATGTTGTCTTCCTTGTCCAACATCAACTTCTTAGCATATAATATTTTAATGAGTGCTCACAATCATAAAAGATGTCCAAGATAATATATTTATATGTGAACCTCTCTTTCTTTATTACTTCCTTTTAATTGCAACAATGACCAATAGCTTTGTTTGCCCCTCCGGGAGGGAAGTTTCCCCGGCAGAACAGCTCCGCCAGAGCCCTAGATTGGTTCTGTCCAAGTTCCGCCTCGAGATGGCGGCGCTTCGTCCCGAAAGCTCCCTTATGATTTTTTCCAGGTCAAAACCCTCCATATAGCAGAAGATGGGCACCAGAGGCCTGCCAGGGGGCCCACAAGCCACAGGGGCGCGCCCAGGGGGGTAGGGCGCGCCCCCGTGGCTTGTGACTCCCTGGTGGGTCCCCTCTGGTATTTCTTTCACCCAATATTTTTTATATATTCCAAAATAATTCTCCTTAGATTTTCAGGACTTTTGGAGTTGTGTAGAATAGGTATCTCAGATTTGCTCCTTTTCCAGTCCAGAATTCCAGCTGCCGGCATTCTCCCTCTTCATGTAAACCTTGTAAAATAAGAGAGAAAAGGCATAAGTATTGTACCATAATGTGTATTAACAACCCATAATGCAATAAATATTGATATAAAAGCATGATGCAAAATGGACGTATCAGTACCGTACGAACAACTCATGCCGACCAAGCCCTTCTCGGGAGTCACAGACGGGTCCACCGTCCCCATCGGGCAAGTGCGCCTGCCTGTCACCTTCAGTGGACGCGAGAACTACCACACCTAGATAATCGTCTTCGACGTCGCGCACATCCACCTCCCGTACAATGCGATCCTTGGGTACCCGGCCCTCGCCAAGTTCATGGCGGTGACTCACCACGGCAACAACGTCCTCAAGATGCCAGGGAGTGGCGGCGTCATCACCGTCGCTTGCGATGAGAAGGATGTTGTCTACTCCCTCGAGCGTGCTTACCGCGCCGCGGCGGCCGAGCGCTCGGACGATGAGGAGGACGCCCTGCCTCGTGAGCACCCGCACAATGACGGGGCCCCACCTCCTATCGCATAGGAAAGCGCGCTCGGCGCCCCTCTTGGGTCGGGCCCGGGGGCTCCCATCCGGGGAGTTTCCGGCTTGGCCAGTGAGACAAGAGAGGCGCTCGGGCACAACCTGAAGGCGCGTCCTAACGCGCGTCAGCTCGAGCTGGGAGCACGGCGCGTGGCGCCGAGATCGCAAGAGTCCGTCATCAGAGCGATCGAGGAGCTTCAGGAAGCGCAGGCCATGAAAGCTGGGGACTGCCCAGCACCACCAATCGCAGCCGCCATCATCGGCGCGGTCGACCAGCCGCGCATCTGCGTCAACACGCTCGTGATCAACAGGGCCGCGTCCCAGGGCCCCTTTTGGCCAAAGCGTGCCGATCATGGATGGGTCTACCCGCGCAACTACGTCCACATGCCCTTCGGCCTGGCGAACGCAGGCGACACGTTCCAACGCCTTGCACGGGCCATGCTCATACCTTGCCTGGCGGGGCGCGGTGAGGAGTTGGAGGAGATGCTCGGACCGAGCGAAGGTCCCGAGCCCCGGGAGACGACGGGCCCATGAAGGTCGCGATCGTGGAGGTGTAAGATCAGGCTCTGACGGCAGCTTCGACTCTTCAGCGGCATGGCCGCCAGGTGACTTTTTGTTGGCTGCTGCCAGGTAACTTTTTGGTTCACTCCGTTTGAGGGCGCCCACCGGGCCGCATTATCCTCAGGCGATCAGGGCATATTTCAATAGTTTCTCATGCATCTGATCTATTCCTAACGTTTTACCTTGCCTGCATGGCTCCTTGCTGGCGTGAATGCCGTTGCACCACCCTTTCTGAGTTGGTGTTTCGCAAGGGGCCGTGCGCTACGGCCCTTCCCGGGGCACCTCGGAATTGGGATGCAAGGCCCTGTCTCCTCAGGGACTTGCATCTTTGGACAGTCGACCCCCGCTCGGGGGCTCCGGCCGCAGCGCGGCGCCTCAACATGGAGTCTCGGGAGGCCCCACGGCCTCCTGAGGTAGCAGCTGGCAGGATGGAATGGGGGTCGCTCGAGCGTCAAAGGGGGCTCCTGAGCATCGCGCCTCAGGAGCCTTACCGGTCATATAGCCACTCGCCCCTTGATGTCGTCCTTGGTGATCCGGTCGGCATCAAGGGTGTCGGGGCCTCGCCCCGTAGTTGCGTCCTTGGTGATCCGGTCGTACACTACGGTGGTAGGGAAATGTGCGGGACTGGGACCTGCCGACGTAGAGCCGCTTGAGCGTCAAAGGGGGCTCCTGAGCAATGCGCCTCAGGGGCCTTACCGGTCATAAAGCCACTCGCCCCTTGACGTCGTCCTTGGTGATCCGGTCGGCGTCAAGGGTGTCGGGGCCTGACCTCGTAGTTGCGTCCTTGGTGATCCGGTCGTACACTATGGTGGTCGGGAAATGTGCGGGACTGGGGCCTGCAGACGTAGAGTGCCAAAAGGACTCCCAACCTGCCTCACTCGTGAAGAAGAAGAAGTCTGTAGGGCCTCAGACGGGCCCACCTACGAGAAGACTCAGGCGCAAACCGCCTTTGAGGTAGGGACCTCGCGAGGCCAAAGCGCCCTCACGAGCTCCTAGATACACCTCCCAGTTCTTCCGTGCCAGCCACGCGTACGAACTCTATGGGCTGTACACACCCGGAGCCCCCCGAGGACGCGCTGGCGGAGAAGACAACACGGTCCACCAATGACTATGCCCACGCAATGTGGAAGCCACAGCTCCGTGCTGGCGGTCAACACGGTCCACCAATGACTATGCCCACGCAATGTGGAAGCCACAGCTCCATGCTGGCGGTCAACACGGTCCACCAATGACTATGCCCACGCAATATGGAAGCCCCATGCCCCGTGCGGGGGGATAAACAACTGAGGGTGCCCCAGCGGCTGCATCCAACCTCAGGACGGTCCCTAGTGGCCCCCTTCTCGCTGCGTTCCCCAGGGATGTACGCGTGAGGGGGCTGCACAGGGGCTACTACCCGACCAAGCCTGGTACACGCCACCTTCCCAGGTTTGCCAAACCTGGTCTTCACATGCCCATCTCTGGAAAAGCTGGCGAGGAAAGGTATGGGAGCCGCTCGTACGTCAAGGGGGACTCCTGAGCATCGCGACTAAGGAGCCTCACTGGTCCCGTAGCCCCTCACCCCTTGGAACCATCCTTGGTGATCCGGTCGGCCCAACGGTGGTTGAGGTATGCTCGGGGCCGGGCCCTGCCGACACAGAGCTCGAAGTGCTCAAAAAACCGCTCAAAAAACCCTTAAGGAGGACGCTGGAGCTCGTACGTCAAGGGGGACTCCTGAGCATCGCGACTCAGGAGCCTCACTGGTCCCGTAGCCCCTCACCCCTTGGAACCGTCCTTGGTGATCCGGTCGGCCCAACGGCAGTTGAGGTATGCGCGGGGCCGGGCCCTGCCGACGCAGAGCTCGAAGCGCTCAAAAAACCGTTCAAAAAACCCTTAAGGAGGACGCTGGAGCTCATACGTCAAGGGGGACTCCTGAGCATCGCGACTCAGGAGCCTCACTGGCCCTGTAGCCCCTCACCCCTTGGACCGTCCTTGGTGATCCGGTCGGCCCAACGGCGGCTGAGGTATGCGCGGGGCCGGGCCCTGCCGACGCAGAGCGCCAAAGGTGTTCGAAACTTTCAAGTTAACCCAATCTTCACCATGTTCCCTTCATGAGGGTTGCTCGTACGTCAAGGGGGACTCCTGAGCATCGCGACTCAGGAGCCTCACTGGCCCCGTAGCCCCTCACCCCTTGGACCGTCCTTGGTGATCTGGTCGGCCCAACGGCGGCTGAGGTATGCGCGGGGCCGGGCCCTACCGACGCAGAGCATCATAGCAAGCAAGAAGGAAACAAGGCGAAGAGAGCAATCACACAGTTCAATAGTTATTACAAGCATTAAAAGTATTCGCAAACACAAACAAGTTTAACGCCTCCATGAGGCACGATGGACATTGCAGGAAAGGAGCAGGGGAGAGGAATCAGGAGGAAAAGCCGCCACCACTCGTCCCGTCCCGAGGGAACTCGTCATCAACATCGCTGGCGTCGTCTTCTTCGCCGCCTACCCCCGCAGCGTCAGGAGGCGGGGGAACCGTGACGCGAGTGAACCTCTTCACCAGCATCTCCACGGCGCCCTTCACCGCCGCCGCGGCACTGGCGCGGACCTCGGGGGCGACCGGGCAGATCACGGAGTCAAAGTCGAACCCCGGCTCGCGAAGATGAAGATGGCTGAAGATGCGCGTCGCGGCCTCAGAAAAGAGGTCGCGACACTCGCTCTCCAAGACCCCCTCCACCTTGACAACGGCGCCCTCCAGTGCCTCGACGAGCTTCGAAGCGAGCACCGCGAAGCCGCTCTCTGGAGCCGCCAGGGGCTCCGCGAACCCATCCCGGCAGAGGGAATGGAGCACTTGGCGAAGCTTGAGCTCGACGGTGGGAAGGACGCTCAGCTCCGCAGCCTTTTTCTCCTTAGCCGCAGCAAGAGTTTTCTCCCTGGTGTCAAGCAGGGCCTTCCCCAAAGCGACTTCCTTCTCTTGCGCGTCCAGGTGCTTCCGCTCCGCGGCCTGGCGGGTCGCCACCTGGGACAGCTCGGAGTCCCGAGCGGCAAGTTTGGCCTCGCGGGCCTTGAGATCTTCCTCCTGCTGACGCAGCCGCTCCGCAAGCTCAGACTTCTCCTCATGGAGGGCCTTCAGGCGGGCCTCCACCTCTTCACAGCGCCGGGCGGCAGACACCGCTTTAGCTAGTGCCTCCTCGCGGGCTGCCCTGGTGGACACAGCTTCCTCCACGCTCTTCGCCGCGGCAGCCTCGGCCTGACCACAAACCGCCACGGTAGAGGCGTCGGCCTGGAGCCACCCGGAGAGGAGCCCAAGGCGCCCGCTAGCGAGGTGATCGTCGGTACTCCCGAGGGCGCCACGAACTTGACCCAGAACAGCGAAGGCCCCGTCCAGGACGTCAAGGCCGTGCGACAAAGGCATCAAGGCCCCCTCCGGAGGAGTCCCCTGTGCGATCGCAGGAGACGTCCCCGGGGAGGGAGCAGCACGAGGAGCAGGAGGCTCCGGAGGCCGCGCGGTGACCACGGACACGGACGGATCGACGGGCGGCTGGCCCTCAGGGGCTGGCCCTCCAGATAGCGACACCGCCACGCCCTCGAGGGCAGGAGCGACCACGCCAACATGCATTGGGGGTTCAGGGGGCTCCGCGACGATGACCAGGGAGGTTGCCTCGCGAGCCCCCTCCCCCTCGGCAGCAGGCGACGGCAGGACGGCAGGAGCGGGCGCCGCGTCGAAAGGTGCCTTTGGCTTGACGCCCACCTTCTTCTTCCTCATCTTCAGCACGGCGGCGTCCCTGGTCACCAAGCAAAGGAAGGTCATCAATACACAATCCATCGGCGGGCGAGCAAAGCCGAGCCGGGTCACCTACTCCTCAACGTCGACCCACTTCCTCTTCCTCTCCGCTCCGACAACGACGGGGGCGCCCAAGCCTTCCTCGGTGGGGGCACCACCACGCGGGGGAGCAGAGGCGCTTTCCGCAAGGGCGGCCGCCGAAGGGATCGCCATGGCCCCAGCCTCGCCCACCTTGCCTGCGAGCTGCGATTCGGGTAGAGGCGAGGCCAGCGCTTCAACTGCCTTGCCGGCAGAGGTAGGGCGCACCGGAGGAGACTCCGCTCCGCGCTTCCTGGGAGTCGACACACAGGCGGACCGCGTGGCACGAGGGGCCGGCCCTAGCCCCCTGGGGGCCTTGGCGGCGCGTGAGGAGCCCGCAGCAGAAACTTCACCAACATCATCGTCGTCCTCGAGCTCGCGCAGGAGCGTGCTCTGCGACGGGGGGGACGCCCCTGCCGGGTCGGCGGCGGCAGTCTTCTCCGAGTCCTCCCCGCCCGCGGTGTCGCCGGAGGACACCATCACCGGGGAGCCAAGGCCCTCAGCTGGGGAAAGCCCCAGTTCGTTGAAGACAGGCATCGCGGCAACCAGATCGGCCCCATCGTCGTGGCAGTACAGCGGGGCGTGGGCGTCAGGGAGATCACCAGGGTCGCCGTTGAGCAGGGTCGTCACAGCCTTGCTCAGTTCCTCAGGGGTTATGCGTGCGGACCGAAGCCTGAGGTTGTCGCCGTTGCCCTGATAATCCCACAAGGGTCTAGAATGGGACTAGAGGGGCGCCAGGCGCTGCGCCAAGAACTCCTTCACTATCATCCCCCCAGTCAGCTTCCTGGCACTGATATCGTGGGAAAAACGATCCACGACGGGCCTGGCCCGAGAGTCAGAGAGCTTCGCGGAGCTCCACGCGGAGGTCTTCTCCGGCAACCCCTCTGGCAGATCTAGCCGGGGGTTGGCGTCTTTGAGGTCCATGAGAACCCAGCGGTGCCTGAAGTTCTCCACCTTCTTCCCGGCCTTCAAGAGCATGTTGCCACTCTGGACCGCGACGAAGGAGACACACGCCGACCGTTGAGCGCCGTCATGCAAGCGCAAGATGAAGAAATGGCGGAAGAGGGCCACCGAAGGCCTCACGCCCACGAAAGCCTCGCAATAGAAGGTAAAGACGGACAAGAGTAGGATGGAGTTGGGCTGGAGATGAAGGGCTTGGATCCCGTAGTGGTCGAGGATGGCGGTGAAGAACGCGGAGAAGGGCGGAACAAGCCCGGCGAAGACGCTATGGAGAATGAAGGGGTAGACCGCCTTGGACGAGGGCCGCTTCTCCGAGGAGCCGCCCCATATCAAGGTCCGCCCCCACTCGTTGGTCTCATTCGCCGTCGACGGGAGCATCGGGACGAGGTCTTCGTCCTTGGCGATGGTGGACCCTGAGAGCGCCAGCGAGATGGGAGCGGAGGCTGAGCTCTGGGCCTCTGGCTTCTGCTTGCCGGCGGGAACCATCGGGAAGCTCGCGGGGCCAAAGCGGCAAGGAGGAGGACGGAGCGGCGCCGGATCTGGAGAGGCCTCTGCTAGAGCATGAGACCTGGGAAGCAAGAGTAGGTGTGCAAGAGGGGAAAGCAATAATGGCCCGGCGCTAGAAGTCAGGCTCTTGTCGATTCGGGCGGTGGCCGAAGGGACGAAGGACGCCCGACATCAACTGCACGACGCGCGCCAGTCCTGGCCCGCAGGCGTTGGGGCCCGCGGTGCTTCGGGCCGCCCTCAAGGCTTCGCCCGGAAGCCGGCTCAAGCGCGCCTTGGGCCCGGGGGCTACTGTCGGCGTTCTGGGAATGGGGGTACCCAGACCTGCCTGCCTGCGGCCCAGGGCATGGCCCACTTCATCACCAAGCACAACCATGCACAGCCCCACTCGAGACAAGGCCCTCGTGAGGCCCCTAGGCTCGCGAGGAGGAGCAGCGTCAAGACCGGCTGGGGGTGGGCCTCCCTAGGCCCCCTCCGGAGCGGCGGAGATCTCTATGCAGGGCCCGGCCTCAGGAGTCAAGGGTGACGCAAGGAAGGACAGACGGGCGCCAGCGCGCCAGGCGGAGCAGTTTCCCCTTTGGTGCAAAGGGGGCAAGGACGTACGCGGGTTCCCAAAGCATCCCCCAAAGGTTTCCATTCCGGTGCAACAAGACCATGACCACGAGCCCCGCAGGATGGATGTCATCGCCGAGCCCACCTCTGCATCATCGACAGCTACTTTGCAGGCGAAGACCGCCTTTGGGCAGGGCGGGCATGTACTCGTGTCCCCCTTCAAAATTGGCCGTTGTGGGATCCCTTCCTGCCATTGCGATAAGGGAAGAGGACCCGGGCCACCGCTATATATAGAGGCTAGGCTGCACCGTAGAGGGGGATCGGAGATCGGTCCATCCACTCATCCATCACCAAGCCGACAGAGGGCCAAGAACACCTCAGGAGCGCCCTCACGAGGCTCCTCACCATTGTACTAGTTCATCCACCAAACCTCCACGGGAGGCAATCCACCAAAGCAGGAGTAGGGTATTGCGCTTCGCAGCGGCCCGAACCTGGGTAAACTACCGTGTTCATCTTCTTCCTCGTCATCGCGCGAGTTCATCGTCTTAGCCATCGTGTAGCGAGCTAGGTTGGGCGAAGCTGCAGAGGATCTTCACACACACCCCTGTGTTCGAATCTTAAGGGTTTTGCAGAGCCCGAAATCCAACACACATGGAACTTTCATATCCTCTATGATGGTTCCCAACCAAAGCTTGATTGCATTCCATACTAAAAACTTCCATGTGGGCACGAATGTCTTGACATTGTGTTCATATGTCTTGCAATCCGACTCATGATTCAAGGCTTGCTTCCGTCATTCATTCCGAGATTCTTGCAACAACGTCTCGTAGATCTGTGTTGCATCCTTTTCTCCTTAGGCCTTCTATGTCTGAAGTATCCTAACACCAACCAGATCTGAATCTCGGACAGATACGATGGTTGGAAGATTTTCCAAGAATTATGACATTGGTCCTTTTGGAACCCGGTAAGATGATGTCATGCATAGCACACCTGGCCGGAGGACCTATTGTTGTAGTATCTTCTTTAGCAAAATTAGCCCTTCTTCCCTGAGGAAATGGTATGACTTATTTTATAAGTTGTTCCTAATGGATCCTTTGTGTATCCAAAGTCTGACCTTTACCTGGTGACCATGTTAATGCTATCCCTAAGCATGTCTGTGGTACTTCGATCATCAACAAGAACATTGGGAGCGCAATGTAAAATTTTCTTGATCAATTATCTAAATATCGTTGTATTGGTAAACATCATGATTCTCCTTGCCCCTTTTTCCCAAAGGGTTACGCATTTGCTGCCCTGTCATGCATATCGTGCTCTGCTTTTCCGTGGGAAGGATATACACATAATATTGGCGTATAAACACATTTTCCTTTCCATTGGTCTGGTTAATCTAATAATCACATTTTCCTTTCCATTGGTCTGTTTAACCTTTCTTGAGATTATATGATCTAAGTAGTATTAATTCCCTACTTAGGTAAACACCTCGGTCAACAACTCTGTCAGTAAGACCCTGTTACTATTGTTGATAACATCCCGATAACCGCCGGTGGACGAGAACTTTGCCTATTGGTCCGCCTCGTTTAAACGAGCAGAAAAATGGTTCTATTCGTCCCCCGCCCTTGGTACCAACGTTGTTGCCAACTTAACTGACAAGCTATCCGCTGACAGGTCTTGCGACCATGACCATGCAAGATGTCACCGCTCTTTCTATTCTTAACCACATGGTGGGCCCATAACCCACAGTTCCACAAGATCAAAACCTGACTCTCCTGTACATCTTTGTTTCCAAAGTATCTTTTGCACTTGGCTTCGTAGGTAATTCCCGACCCACCGTCCAAGGGATGAACTATTCTAGTATCAGATGCAATATTTATTTTCGTTGCTCTGAACCCCTTTCACCTCTGATTAGGCACCAAATGATTGCCTACCCGTATGAAACTTTTGGACCATCGCATATTGCTCTCAATGAATTCCTTGAGTTACAACTCGAGAAATAATTCCTGTCTTCTTCCCTGAGTTCACCGTTAGATGCCCAACCTTGTAGGGACACGTTCTTCCAGAGTTTTCCCTCTAATCGCATTAGTAGGACGACTCCATCAGGTTGACCTGAATCAGAGTAATGTATACATCAACGAGAAGGACCAACCTCTTCGATGAGAGCAACAAAGACAAGAAGACTCGTTGGAATTTCGTAACCAAACTTTCCCCCTTCCTCCTACCTCTTAATTCTCGGGACGAGAATTTCTTTTAGTAGGGGAGAGTTGTAACACCCCTGGATACAGTGATGCTTGTGTTTAAGCTACAGTAACCATGAGGATTAAGCTAATACTTTTTGCTAAACCATGTGGTTACAATGGACTCATATCTCATTTGATTTTCCTAATGATTTTCAAAATTCAATTAATAAGTGGTTTAAATATTTTCACAAACCTGAAAACAAATATCATCTTTGGGTTACAAATATTCCCCTATTATTTATAAAATTGTAACCAACTTTTTTTCAAGTATTTTAGTGCCTCAAAACATTTATAACACAGGCCAAAATCAATAATTTGAATGCCTTTTAAATTATGTAAAATTCCAAACATTTTCAAAATGCCCCAAACTTTTTGTGGCTCTGTCAAATATTATTTTATAAAAGTCATTTCAGTTGTGGTTTTAAATCAAACAGAATTTAATAAAACTGAAACATAACTTAAAAAAAGAGAGAAGATTAAATAAAAGAAAAGCCCCCCTCCCTGCTTACCTTGGGCCTTAGCCACCAGCCGGCCCACCTGGCCCTTAGTCCTCCCCCTATTCACAGGGGAGGACATGGGCACGCCAATGCACGCCAGCGGCCGCACCGGCGCCGTGGTAGCCATCCGACGGCTCCCTGCCGCTCCCCGTCGTCAACAAAACGCCCCTCCATGCCATGAGGACGAACCCTAACCCTCGCCTCCCCCCTTCCCACCCCTCGACCTCTTCCTCCCCGAGCAATGTCGAACGAAGACGTCGCCGTGGCCTCGTCGTAGGTTTGGCCGCCGACCACCGTTCGTCAAGCCACGCTGTCCACGAGCTCCGTCGGCTCCCTCCTCTTCGTCTGCGGACAAGGGATCAAGCCCAACACCTCCGCATCATCGGGATTCATCGTCGGCGCTATCTGCATCCCGCCGGCGACCCGCTCAAAATTCGCCGCCACCGGTGCTCCCCCATGCTCGCTGCCCCCATGCCGCATTGTTGTGAGACCCTCTCCTTCTCCCCTCACCTCACCAGCTCGCTCTGCCGCCCGTAACTAGCTGCCCCGTGTTGTCATGCCCACGCCGCCGCCGCAGCCACCATAGTCCTAGCCCGCTCCTGAGCTCGCGTTTGTGCTCAGCGCATCCGTAGAGAGCAAACGCGCGTACGCGTGCGCCTCCCAGCGCCCCATAGCCTTGGATCCAACCTTGCCCGAATGCCGCCGCCGCCCTGCTCGTCGCCGGTGCCAATTCAAGCCCCCTCCGGCCGGGCCACCACCCCATTGGACGCGGCCCACTCCACCGCTTCGAACGAGCCAAACCCCGAGCCCGGAGAGCCTCTGTACGCGTTTTCCGACGAGCTCCGGCCATCGCTGCCGCGTATTTGGTCGCCGGCGGCGAATCACCGGCCACCGTTGAGCTGGCCTGGCCGGGGCCACCCTCTGGGTCACTGGTAGGTGGGCCCCCTGGCCACGGTTGACTAGTTGACCCAGTCAACTGTGGTGAGTGGGCAACCCAGTCGGTGACTAGTGGCCTCCCCTAATTAGCTGATTAGCTAATTAGTTTAATTAGCTTAACCATTAGGTCACTCACATGGGGGCCAGCCCCCTTTAGTTTAACTGTTAATTAATTTGGCTAATTAATTAAACTACTGAGCCTGTGACATGTGGGCCCAGTCCCTTAATTAAATAGATTAGGTTTAATTTAATCCCTGGTTTAACCCACTGTCTATGACAGGTGAGGCCCAGCTGTCAGGTTTGACCTGAGACAGTTGAGTTGACTGCTGATCTCATTCTGATGTCATGCTGGCACATTAATTGTATTTTTTGAAATTAAAACAATTCTGTTAATTCCAAAATATTTTTAAATCTTTATAAAATCATATAAAATAATCCACAGCTCGGATGAAATAGTTTTATACATGAAAGTTACTCAGAAAAATCCCATGGATACGAATGCGATGTCCGTTCATCTGTCACATGCTCCTAGCATGATGAACATGTAACTTTTCCCCCCAAATCATCTGTCCAGTAATTGCCTGAGACCCGAGAAATATCGTTAGATATTTTCCCGCTCCGTCTGCAACACTTAGTACTACGTTTGCTCATCCCTAGCACTACATGTTGTCATGTCATGCATCGCGATGCATGTGTTTGCTTTATATTTATTGTTTCTTCTCCCTCTTCTCTTCGGTAGATGACGAGACTGACGCTGCCGCCATGTACGACTACGGCGCTGACGTTCAGCCACTTGCAGCAGAGCTTCCACGCAAGCAACCCCCCCATGATCATTCTGATATCGCCCATTTCTTTTCCCTCTCATGCTTGCATTAGATTTTGCTACTGTTGTAGATAGCTCCTATTATGATGTATTGTGTGTTTTTGTTGAACTGTTGTTGTACCTGCTATTATACTAAATATTTAGTATACGTTGATCAGTGATCTCCAGTGACCCCACTTAGTCCTAGTTGCCCCTACTTCATCATCGACAACTCGAAGACTCGATCAACAGATCGACAAGCCATGCCTGTCACATTCACCGCACACCCCCCTTAGTTGTACGACTCTGCAGAGCTACTATCGAGTACCGAGGGTGACACATCGTAAAGTACTCATGATGCTAACTCTGTAGTGTAGCTAGTCGGTCATGGTTATCGAGGGTGATTCCTCCTACACCACTCCTGACGACGACTCTGTCGACAACACCTCAAGCGTAGACCATCGAGGGTGACTCCTCTCTGGTCACCTTGACGGTTGTGGGATCCATCGTGGTTGATTCCTCGGGTTTCCCCCTTGGTATCATGGACACACGGATACTTTGACTTTACTACTGAGACATGTTGAGGTTAGGATGACCTGGAGGGTGTTGGTGCAATAATGACGAGGCATGGCCAGGCATTCTTGGCCCTTGCCGCAAGTCCTCGAGACGGGGCGACGGTACCACATATCGTGGATCATTGATCGTCACCGCAATTAACAAAGCATTAATGGGTTTGGATATGTGGTCTGAGAAGGCCTCTGGCCTGTTTCGCACTAACCACCATGCGAGAATCGGTATGGGCACTCTACGTCGTACATTCGCCCGAAAGCTCTTCAGAGGTCACAGTTGAGCGGCACACGCCCGGGTGGCCCGCGTAAGCATTGTCTTTGTATTAAGAGGTGCCAGTACTGACACCGGCCATCCTCGCAACGCGCAGGATTGCAAAGGGCGATCGGCCCATGACCCCTTCACATTTAGGATGTAGACCGGCGTGTGGCCTCTCTGTTGAGCCTAGGTAGGACTACGGCATGTCGATCAGCCGAGGCCGGGCATGACCTGGAAATCGTGTCCGGCCAGAGTTAATCGAGCGTGTTGGGCAAGTTTTGATCCCTGCAGGGAAGTATATCTATTCGAATAGCCGTGTCCACGGTAACGGACGCTCGGAGTTGTATCTTGATCTTACAACTAGAACCGGAGATTTTGAAATGAATGTGTTGGCTCCGTTATTGCTTTCTCGCAGGAAGTCGAGGAAGAATCTCTGGGCGAGGTGAAATAAAACTTGCTACTTTAATTTGCTAATCCACACTCTTCTAATGCTACAAGACTCTGAAGATGCTATTCTTCGATAGGATTAGGCTTTCCCCTTCTATTCTAGCATTTCTGCAGTCAGTCCAAAGATATAACCCCATTCCTTTGATACTGATGCATATTCTAGTATAGTTCTGATGTAAGTCTTGCGAGTACTTTGGATGAGTACTCACCGCTGCTTTGCTCCCCCCTTTCCCCTTGATACGTTACTGCGATCAGATGACGGAGCCCAGGAGGCGTATGATCCCGCCGACGACTACTACACCTACGGAGCTTACTACTACGTGGAGGCTACCCCCGACCAGCAGTAGGATAGGAGGTTCCCAGGCAGGAGGCCTTGCCTCTCTCGACCCGTTGCTTATGTTTGTGTTAGCCTTCTTAAGGCAAACTTGATTATTTATGTCTGTACTCAGATAACATTTGCTTCCGCTGACTCGTTTGAATTTGAGATTATGTATTTGAGCCCTCGAGGCCCTTGGCTTGTAATATGAAGCTTGTATGACTTTAACTTGTGCCTAGAGTTGTGTTGTGATATCTTCCAGTGAGTCCCTAATCTTGGCCGTACGCATTTGCGTGTATGATTAGCGTACGATCAAAATGTGGGCGTCACAACGGCTCACCTAGGCCAGCCCATTCGTTGTCCTTCAGGGAATGAAAAATCGCAAACAAATACGAGCGCGGTACGGAGAGGAATCGAGCCTGCGGCCTGCTATAGATGCGCGCGATGCACTAGCCACTTGCGCTAGCCACCGCGATAGGTGAGCTACTCTGAAAATTTTGCAGCGCGAGTTTTAAAGAACCTGCCGGTAGCGGCAAAAAATAAAACTAGTTTTACAAATTCCATAAAATAAAACTTATGGGCAAGGGATCGAACTCAAGTCCTCCGGCTACGAAACCGAGTCCATAGCCACTATCGTAACTCACATTAGTGCGTACAATGCAGCCCGGTATATATGAACTATAATCCTTGACAGATTAAAACTTGTTTTAAAATTTCAAGCGTAATTTTTTAAAAGGAAAAACATTTTGAAACTCAAACGAAATTTTGGGGCTAAAAAAAACTAAAACATAAACGAATAAGAAATTGAATCCAAGAATATTTTTTAAATTATGACCTACATTTCATAAATGCAAAACATTTTTTGGAAAACAATAACAAAATTCAACAGGCGAACAAATTTTAAAATTAAACCATTTTTTACAAAACTCGAGCATTTTTTGAATTTGCAAACTAATTTTGAAAACATGAATATTTTTACAATTTGTGAACAAATTTGTCAACTGTAGCACTTTGAGTATATGTGATTTTTTTTGGAAAACAGGAACATTTTTTGAAATTCCCAAATATTTAAGAATTTGTGAACAAAAACGAAACATGGAAACAGTTTTTGAATTTGTGAACAAATTTTTAAAACGAAAATATTTTTTTGAATTTTGTGAACAAATTTGCAAAACAGGAAGAATATATGAAATTCCAGAACATTTTTGAATTTGTGAACGAAATTTGGAAACATGAACATTTTTTTGAAATTCCCAAATATTTTTGAAATTTGTGAACTAAATTTAAACATGTGAACTTTTTTGAATTTGTGAACAAATTTTTAAAAATGGTAAATTTTTGAACAAACATTTTTTTTGTGAACAAAATTATAAAAGATGATTTTTTCGAATTACCGAACATTTTCTGAAACGAAGTGAACGATAATTCTGTTTTTATGTCGTTGGAAAAACATTTCAAAATGTCAAAAAATTCCGAATAAAAATTTGATGCGTACATGTCGATATTCTATGTGCGCATGCCAAGTTTTGTTGAAAATTGATATTTTTCGTGGCTTGCGTAAAAAAGACAAAGAAATGCCTGATGAAAAGCCCTTTTTAACTATGGATTTTGTCTTTTTCACATGCGAAACAAAAATTGTCAGTTTTTTGCGAAACGACTTTTTGAGTACGCGGAATGTCGAGATGTACGTGCGAAATTTTTTGTCAGAATTTTTGAACATTTCAAAATATGTATAAAACACATTTCAAAAAATAGAAACGTATCTTGAGGGTGCCAAAACGCCCCGCTCAACATTTTTTTTTCAAAAAAAAAATTGGGAAAGCAATTTAAAATGAAAAGAAAAGAAAAAAGGATATAAAAAGAACCAAAAAACACAAAAGGAAAGGAAATATGCAGAAAAGGAAAAAAGAAACAGAAAAAATAAAATAAAAGAGAAACAGAATGAAAAGTCCGGTTCAGGAACCTTCTAGAAGTTACCTAAAATCGTAAAAAGATATCTGGAAACCTCTAGAAAGTTCCAAAATCCGGGAACCTTGAAAATGCTTATATGGACGGCCCAATCCGAACGATCGCTCGCTCGCGTATGCGAAACTGCAACAACTTGCCGCAGCGCGCAGCGAATAGGAAATTCCCGAGCATATAACCAGACTAGATTCTGTCTCGCCAATTGGTATTTGTGTTAGCTACATTTTTCTTTGTTTTTTACATTTTTTATTTCGTCTTTTGTTTCTTCATTGGTTACTTGGGATTTGTGTCTTTTCTTCCTTTCCACTAGTTCTTCATTTCCTCCCGATTTTATACTGATTTTTATTTAATTGTTTTTCTTTTGTTTCTTCCTCCGCTTGCATTGTTGTTTTTCATTCTTTCTTATTTTTAAAATTTTTCTTCTCTCGTCTGTGTTTCTTTCTCGATTTTAATCGAATATTTTTTTGGTTTTAACTATTTTCATTCTTTGCATTTATTTCTTTGGTTTTCACTTTTTCTTTTTGGTTTTCTCTATTTTTAATTTTTTTATTGTGACTCTGTATTTTTCCTTGTCAATTTACAATTGTTTAGTTTTTTGTTCAACATATATCCTTTTTTTCCAGTGCACATTCTACATTGTTTATATACATCATAAATATATTTTGTATACACGTTTAACATATTTAAAATACATGTTTAATATTTTTATAAATCAAATATTTTATGTATACTTTTTTCCCATGGACATTGTATATTTTTGGTATATATCTAATACATTCTTATTTACGTGTGTATGTTTTTTTCAAAAACAAGATTAATACTTTTTAATACATGGCCATCATTTTTAATACACGTCGAACATTTTTGGAATGGAATAAATATTTTACACACACAATGTATATTTTTTTATACAACAGAAACAATTTTTTAGACACATCTAACGTTTTTTAAATACATGAGCAATATTTTCATACACATTGTATTTTTTTGTGTACATGAAAAAAACTTTATACACATTTAACATTTTAAAATGCTTGATTAACATCTTTGAAATACTGGATTAACATTTTTTCCGAACGTTGATCAATTTTTTAAAAAAAATACATGATCAAAATTTAAAAAACACATCATATTTTTACGTACATTTTTCAGACATGAGAAACATAACAAAAATAAAAATAGAAAATAAAAACAAAAAACGTGATAAAAAAAGCGAGGCAGTGGCTATGGCCTCTCACGCGCTAGGCTGGCCCATTTCGGGAGACGCCTGAGGCAAGGGCAATCTCCATCGGGCTATAAGTGAGATATTTGTGCGCAGTCATATAAGATTGGCCCCAAGCAACTAATCAAGTGGTACTTTTCTTTGTTGGAGCCCGACATGTGTCACTTTGGTGGGCTGAGAGCGTGCAATTTGGTGGGCTCTCTGTCGTCTTCTCGTGTCGCATGTTGGGCGCTCCCTGAGGAATTTATTAATTTATATTTTATGTATGTGTTTTCAGGTTTTATATGGAGTTTTTTTGGCTTTTCGGTTTACGCCTGATTCCATGTTTTTAAGAAAGAAAATGAATAAAGAAATTGTGAGAAAATATGCTTTTTTATTCCACCGGAGGCTCATATTTGATTCTCGTGGAGGCATAACATTGCCTCTCGAAGAGAAAAGAACACATTTTTTCCTTCCACAGGAGGCACAAATTTGCTTCTCTTGGAGACATAAATTTGCCTCCGCGAGCTATGCCTCTCGAAAAACGAAAAAACCCGTGTTTTCCTTACATTGGAGGCATAAATTTGGTTCCGCGAGAGACGTAAATGTGTCTCTTGGAAAAGGGGAAAGATGTGTTTTTTTGCTTCCATGGGAGGTATATATTTCCATCTGCGAGAGGAACAACTATGCCTCTCGGAAAGAAAACTCCTTCCTGTTTTCCTTTTTTGTGGAAAAAACGTTTGTCGAAACCTATTAACATGTGATCTATTTTCAAATATCTGAAAGGGATAAATCCAGTAATGAAAACGGTTCGGTGGTTTAGAAGCACGATTTAAGAGATAAAACGTTTTGAATAAACGAATCTACGACACAAAAAGAAAACTCTCTAGTTGCGACAAGTGGTGCAGATATAGTGCACCACTTGTCAACACCGGAGAAGGTGGGAGTGGCCTTTGCAATGAGTACCCCTTAATTAGTTATCTCGACCAACAAGCCACACCTCTCCAAAAATTATTATTTATCCTTCTGATCATGTGGGCCGTAGGCAGCTATTTAACATAGATTTTGTTCTAAAAGAAAAGGCCTTGCTGTTTGGTCGGGGGGACTTCGGTGTGGAATCCATATTTGATGCGCATTGTGTCAAATTGTCTGGGCTTAAGTAGGAGTCGGGTAGGGCCGACCTTGGAATGTTGAGGAACATAGTAGATAACTAAAATTTTCATCCTACAATCAAGATCTACATCATTATGAAGATGCATTAGAAGTTTAGATCAATCGTTACCAACTGTGAGTTGCAACGAAACAAGAGTTCGTGTACATCATTGATGAAGTCCCTCGAACCGTTCACGAATGATCCCTCGAACCAATGACCGAGGGCACAACCTCTCTACAGATTTGACGCGTTCGGGCTTTACGATCCGGCAGTGCTTCGCCGTCGAGAACTTGACTTCGCCGAAGAATTAGAGGAGGGAGAAGAGAACCTCATGGGACTTCTTTATTGCAAGAATTAGAGAGAACTAGAACTTCTCTAATCTATATCAAGCCTAAATTAGAACTAGAACAAGAGAACTATAGTAGGCTCTAAAAAATAGAACTTGTGTGTTCCTTTGGGACCAAATTCTCTAGTATAAATAGGTGTAGGGAGAGGGGAGGGGGCGCTGCCTATTGGAGGAGGACTCCCATCCTTTGTGCACCGGCATAGGGCAGGAGGAGTCCTCCTCCCACTCCAATTCGCCCCCAAGCTTGTCCAACAAGCTAATGAGGCGCCCCAACTCTTATTGGCCTAGATGCCCAATAACTCTCCACTACTAGGCCTTATTGATTTGTTCTTTAGCCCATTGACTCTAAATAAATATTAGGGACTGATAGGTAATTATATAATCCCTCTATTATTTATATTAGATCCCTGTTAATAATTTCCACCTATATATCATTTCTCGGTATTACAAGGCATTCCTCAGAACACTTCCGGTAACTCTGAAACGCTCCCGGTTTCTCTCAAAACTATTTATTTCATACCCAAAACTATTTCAAGAATATTTTCTCATATTCCTAAAGCCACTAAAACTCAACAGATTGCAATTCCCTGAAGTGTGTGACCTTGTAGGTTCGGTAAAACATAAACATGAACGAAAACCCCTTTCGTTCAATGATAATAGCGGAACGGTGGAGATCCATATTGACCCCTATGTTTACACGAATGATATCAGAGTGAACCTTTGGTTATCATTTGTTATTCTCTTTGTTACACAATAAGTTAGAAAACCCGAGGTGAGATATGTCGGTATCCCCGTGGGTCATTCACATGCTCACTATACGGTGCTCCGTTTAGTGTGTATGTTGGTGTTTAGTGTGCGTATCCCCAAAAAATATAAAGGCATATCGGTAAGAGACATCATTGACCTCACCATGTTTAAGAGGGTTCGGTTATGCCTCTTAGGCACTCCATTTCTTTGTGGAGTTTCGGCAGGAGTAAGTTGTGAAATAATTCCACGATCACTTACATGTTGGCTAAACTCATGACTTCGATATTTGCCTCCATGATCTGATTGTAGAAACTTAATCTTTTTCCACTATGATTCTTAACCTCGTTCTGTAACTCCTTGAACTTTTCAAAAGTCTCAGACTTCTGTTTCAGTATATATAACCATATATACCCAAATCATCGGTAAATGTCACGAGGTATAAGTATCCACCGCATGCCAGTGTGATCATCGGACCGCATACATCACTATGTATTATCTCCAATAATTCACCCACCCATTTAAGTTGACCCGTAAAAGGTGTCTTAGTCATTTCCCCTATCAGACAAGCTTCACATGTGTCGAATGATTCAAAATCAAAAGACGTTAACACTCCATCTTCATGAAGCTTTTGCACAACCTTCTTCCTGATATGACCAAGTTGGCAATGCCACATGAAAGTGCTGTTATCAGTCTTCTTAAGACGTTTAGATCTATGTTATAGACATCATACCACTAACAATAGGTGCAAAAAACAAAATATATCCTTACAATAAATTGAACAACAATTGTTCTTAGACTTACAAGAATAACCGTCGCTTATTAAACATGACCCAAAGATAATGTTCTTACACAACTTTGGAATGTAATAGCATTTATTTAGTTCTAAGATAAATCCTGAAGGTAGACTTAAAGACATGACTCTGACGGCTTGCGCAACGATCCTATCACTATTCTCGACACACATCACGACTTCATTCCTTTCCAGCTTACAAATTTTCTCAGCCCCTACATCATGTTACAAAATGCGAGCAACCGATATGGTATCAAATACCCCATGACTTACAGAAATTATGAGCAAGTAGAAAATCAATAACAATAACTTGTATCACTTTTATACCTTGGCCAGAAAAACCATTCTTCTTCTTATCTGCCAAGCACTTCTTGTAGTTGTGTTTCTATTGTCCTTTTCCCTTGCAGTAGAAACACTCAGTCTCCTTAGTGACCCCAACTGTGTTCCTCTTCCGGGAGACGGTCACACCGGCGCTAGTAGACTTCTTGTTGGACTTGCCTTACTTCTTGACACTAGAGGTCTTTTTCACCTTCTTGAAACTTGCTTGTTCTTTTGTAATCCAGCGTCTGCAGGTTTGAGCAGAGCAAACAACTAGTTTGCACTTTTCGCCATCCCATTCATGTGTAATTCATGATAAAATTGTTGTAAGATGGGGAGGAGTGAAGCAAGCACAACATTTGAACTGAGAGTTGGAGGGATTCCAAAATCCAAAGCAGCAAGTCCATCAACATAACCAGTCAACTTCACTATATGCTCACTCACTGAGGAACCTTTTGTCATCTTGCATTCAATCAAGGTCTTAGTTATTTAAAACATCTGACTCTTGCCTGCTTCTTGTACAAAACATCCAGTGACGCGATTATCTCATGTGTACTTGCTTGTTCAAAACATTTCCAAAACTCAGGATCCATGCAAGACAGCATGAGGCACTAGACTGACTCATAGTCATCACTACGAGTCGTAAAGACAATTGGAACTTCCCGTGTCACTCCTGGCGCAGGAGGATCACCTAGGGACTGACTCGACAAATACTCCTTCTTAGCACTCCCGAGAATAAATCTCTGGTTCTGGATCCAATCCGCATAGTTTCCACCATTTGTAGCTAACTTCTCTCTCTAACATAGGGGCTAAGTTGACAGTGGTGTTGCGAGCCATTGATATACAATGATAATTACAAGATACATTTAGACATTGTTTATAATTAATATGCACTAATGTTTACACAATTTTAATATAAAGTGCACTCCCACTCAAATCAGCATCTCTCATAATTGATAGTGAGTAATTTAATACCATGAACTTATTCAGCGCAATTGATGTGTGCATCACTGATGATGTGAACTTCAACCCGTAGGAAAACTTGCCGATCACATCTCCATATGACTCTTGTTCATCTTTCGATGCGTGTGCTCCGAGATAAGGACTATCCTGCTATAACTTCAAGAAAACCTAGTGCTCCTGCAGTGAGGTCTGACCTTCACCTACCTTATACCTCACCAATCGTTCGTAATCATGTGCACATGTAGAAGTGCAACTAATCCCCGAGTGGTTTGGTAATTCATAACATCATATACCTCATTGAACTAATGCATATTCAAAGAATATTTCAGGAAAGTTCAATTAGGTATGGCAATGAGATGTGAATGTGGACCCCTCAAATGCAAAGGACAAAGCATTGACAAAAGATCCAAGACACTACATTTTTGGTTTATGATCCAAGATCACATTGAGTCCATAGGAAAGCCAATACTATTTAAAGGGGATGAGGTTTTCATCGTGAGCCATTTGCTCAAGTGCTTAGAGATATTGCTCCAAAAACCCTCAACCACACCCTCACATTCCTACCTCTTCAAAACTCAAAGACTATCTCGGTCCCACCGATTTCATCCAGCCTAGACACACCAAGATACACTTGACAGAGCCACTCCCTAAACCGTAGAAACTCGGTCTCACTGAGATGACATTCGGTCTCACTGAAGTGCGCGTGCCAACCTTCTGTAACCTATCGACATCATCTCAGAATTTTCGAGTGGTTTCGATCGGTGTCACCAGAGTGTGGAAAGTGCATAGGTTATCACTCATTGTCTCTCCAAGTTGATCCATCTCGTCTCACCGAAAAGCTTAAAGTTTAGGACTCTTGTACTGTCGGTCTCACCGAGTGGTTCACCAGGTCCCACCGAGTAGTGCATAAATTTGTGTAACGGTTAGATTTTTGGTGATGGATATATATACCCCACCCATTCCACATACTCCTAGAGAGAGCAACCAGGACGAAACTACCAATTCCCATATCCATTTTCTGAGAGAGAACCACCTACACTTGTGTTGAAATCAATGGGATTCCACTCCAACCTTTGATCCTTGATTTCTAGCCCCCTCAAGTTGCTTTCCACTCCTATCCTTCTCCTACTACCATGCCAAATCCTTGAGAGAGTGGTTGAGTGTTGAGGAGACTATCTTTTGAAGCACAAAAGCAAGGAGTTCATCATCGAGAACAATATCTATTACCTTTGGGAGAGTGGTGTCTCCTAGACTGGTTAGGGGTCACTTGGGAGCCTCCAAATCCCGTGGAGTTGAACCAAGAAGTTTGTGAGGGCAAGGATATCGCCTGCTTCGTGAAGATCTACCCCGAGTGAGGCTAGTACATCGTGGACGTAAGCCATGCACTAGTGCAGTCGAGTCATATATAAACGGGTTTTACCCCCTTTCCGCGATGTAGTTTTAAACCATCCCTTGCCTATGTGTGCGATCAGGGGGGGGGGGGCTATCCCACATGACACGGATAAATCGTCGGCGATGCCTCCTCTGGTCACACACGCTGGGCAAAAAGAGCTCGTGTGTGATTGGGAGGGCCATAGCAAACAGATATATTGGAGAAGTCGAGTGAGATGCACTTGGAACCCCACATAGTGAATCCCGAAAATGCATTTCCGTTGATATGGTACATCACACACAATTTTCTATAGAGCATCATATGTGATATGGATGGCTGTCACACACGATAGATATAATTCTGTCGTTTCTGTTATTCAATACATCACACACGGTGCCAAGAAGAAACTGTTTGGCATATGGCTATCCATCACACACAATTTTTATGTGGAAACATTTGTGCAAGGTGGCCTAATGCACACACTTGTCGGGCGGAAGTCGTGTGTGATTGTTCACTCATCCAACACACCAACTTTCTAGAAACCGTGTGGGTTTGTTGAGGTCATCGCCCACAGTGTTGTCTGAGAAACCGTCTGCAATAGGAAAACCAAATAAGCAGCTTAATTGCCCTATTATTTATAATCCATTTATTAACCAAATTGACTTTTCATATCAAGCACACAATATATTTCATGTTCGTATTACGGCAACCAGGATTTCATAATTGAAATACATCAGAGTACAACATCATATAGGCATATAGTACCTACCTACCCAATTACACAACATGACCAAGTTTCACATGCAACATATAAAACCTTTAGAAAGTATCATCATAGACGGTAAATAGACAGATGATTCTCGTCTAGAAAATTGTTGAAGCAGAAGGCGAATATTGAGCCTTCAATGATGTTGAAGGTCCTTGCAACTTTAGGCTAGTGCCTGTGGATGCTTGCCTGCCTATCCTTTGTCCTCTTGAGGAAGACTTCAAGATTATACCGTGGGCGTTGTATGAATACCTTCCTTGCCTCTTGACCATACAGGTGGTTTGAGACGTAATCATCGGTGAACTGCCTTGAAATGGACAGAAAACAAAGATATGCATAAATATCTTTTCTAAAATTTGAAATGGTGCAAAGGGAAAAAGACGAGGTGAAAGATATAGTACCATCCTATAGTTAAATAATGTCTTCTTCATTGTGCAGATAAACATCTTGTTGTTTTTTGTCGCTAGTTTCTTTATCTGAACAATCCTTCTGAGTTTCTTGATTTGACTAATATTCATGGACACCTGATGACCCACAAGTATAGGGGATCAATCGTAGTCCTTTCGATAAGTAAGAGTGTCGAACCCAACGAGGAGCAGAAGGAAATGATAAGTAGTTTCCAGCAAGGTATTCTCTACAAGTGCTGTGAGTAGCAGTAGTAGATAGTTTTGCAGCAAGACAATTCATAACAAGTGACAAGTAACAATAATAACCAAGGTGCAGCAAGGTAGCCCAATACTTTTTACAGCAAAGGACAGGCCGAAAAGTATCCTTATATGAACCAAGTGCTCCCGAGGACACATGGGAATTTATGTCTAGTCATGTTCATCATGTTGAGTAGATTCATGTTCGCTACTTTGATAATTTGATATGTGGGTGGACCGGTGCTAAGGTGATGTTCTTAGTTGAACAAGCAACCTACTTATGATTACCCCCTCTCGCAAGCATCCGCAACTACGAAATAAGAATTAAGATAAATCTAACCATAGCATGAAACATGTGGATCCAAATCAGCCCCTCATGAAGCAACGCATAAACTGGGGGTTTAAGCTTTTGTCACTCTAGCAACCCATCATCTACTTGTTACTCCACAATGCCTTCCCTTAGGCCCATAAATGGTGAAGTGTCGTGTAGTCGACATTCACACGACATCACTAAGAGAAGCAACAACATACATATCATCAAAATATCGAATGAATACCAACTTCACATGATTACTTATAACAAGACTTATCCCATGTCCCCGGGAACAATAGTAACTACTCAGACCTCATCAACCTGTTCAAGATCACAGGTATAATGATGATGATCAAGGATCTGAACATAATATCTTTCACCAATTAATCCAACAAGCATCAACTACAAGATGTAATCAACACTACTAGTAACCCACAGGTACCAATCTGAGGTTTTGAGACAAATATTGAATACAAGAGATGAACTAGGGTTGTAGAGGAGATGGTGCTGGTGAAGATGTTGATGAAGATTAGTCCTCCCACGAAGGAGGAAGCGTTGGTGAAGACGATGGCTTCGATCTCCCCCTCCGGGAGAGAAGTTTCCCCAGCAGAATATCTCTGCCGGAGAGAAAAAGGGCATCTGTCCTGGTTTCCGTCTCGAGACGGCGACGCTTCGTAACAAAAGTAATCTTATGATTTTTTTCTAGGTCAAAACACACCATATAGAAGAAGAGGGGGGGCCTGGGGACCTGCTGGGCCACCACGACCCAATAGGGTGCGGCCAGGGGCTGGGCCGCGCCCTGTTGGCTCGTGGCCAGCAGGGCCCCCCCTCTGGTATATTTTTGGCTAAAAAATTCTTATATATTCCATAAAAATTCTCCATGAAATTTCACGTCATTCGGAGTCCAGTCAATTTTCTGCCGTTTTCTTGGTTTTCAGGTCCAGAATTCCAGTTTCCTGAGATTTCCCTCCTTGTGATGTACCTTGCATATTCAGAGAGAAAAGGCATAAGAATTGCATCAAAATAAGGAATAATGAACAAGAATAACATAAATATAAATAAAAATTCATGATGCATAATGGACGTATCAACACCTCATTTGCCCACATGCAAAATGGGTCGAACAGTGGGTCTAAACCTCTTACAGCAGGACCTACATGTGCAAGAACAAATTATTAAAAACTAAATATTAGAATTGGTCCTACAATTGTACAATAATGTGCTATTAGCCAAAGGACCATGCATGTGCAAACCTCGATGGTAAACTTTAGTGTCTCCCATTGTTCGCCCCTGCAACATATATAAGTTAGATATTGACCAGGTTATAAGTGAGATTTGGCATACTATTAGTAAAATATGTTAATGAAAAATAAACACATTGCAGATCCAATAGATTAATTCAAGCCACATGGAAAAGCTAATTATCTAAACCAAGCATGCTAAGAATTAGGAAATACAACAATTGTATATGTTTCACATGAATTTAGTACATCCAAATTCGATTTATTTCTCACATGCATAACAATACAAAATTGTACCAACAACAATCGAACATCACATTACAGAATTGAACGAAACAATTAAATAATCACCACAACAAATGAACCAAATAGTTAACTAAGCACCGCATTGCATAATAAACATACTAGAAGATCAGATTGCATAGTAGCATTACATTGGACATTTCACTAGAATTTATAAAGGAAAGGCAGGAGCAGCACATGCAACAGGGAAACCAAACATGCTTAAATGGCATAGCTAGCTGAACATAGGTCCTTAGTAAGCTAAAAAACAAGCTATTCCTCATTGTCGGAGATATTGATGACGATGGGCTCCTTGAACCTGGAAGAGGGCGAGGTCTCCACATCGTGGGTGCCCTCCTTGTAGTGGTGAGTGGCCTGAGCCTGTCGGGGCACCAACATTCCGGCTCTGGAGCTAAGGTAAGTACAGGCACACTGAGAAAACACCTCCTAGTCTTTGTCAAAGGCATCGGCGATGCGCTCGAGAAAACACAACGAGCTGTTGTTTAAAGCAGCCAACCGCGTGGTGGCGTCCGCACGCGAGGCGTCCACGGTGGCCTCGACAGCGAGGTTCTCCTACAAGATCTGGGGGGTCGGTATGCATGGCAGCCATCACGCCCTCGTCCGCACGTGTGGTCATAATTTGCTTCTTCAACGGTAATTATTTGGAGGCTGGGGTGGAGATTTGGGTGAAAGGTGTCGTGTAGGCAGTCGAGGCATGTGGGATGAAGGAGGAGGGGGTGGGGGAGAAGGGGTATGTGTGAGGTGTGTATTACCTGACTAGATTGACGAGGCCTAGCAGCAAGAAGGAGCATCGCCGGCGAGGAAGCGGCACTCCAAGCAAACAGTGAAGGTTTGAACTTGAAAAGGAAGGAGGAAACAGGAGAAATGTGGCTTTTGGTTGGTACGAGGGGTGGGGGAGGTAGATATTTCCGCGGTAGCACAAAATTTTCGTTCGGTGCAGCGAAAAACTGGCGCAGACAGTCTCATCGGACATATCCCCTTATTTAGAATTTTGTGCAATATCTAAACATCACAAATGAATCCTATAGTTTACCCCATGTGTGATGAGTTTGAACGTGCAAATTTTGGTCTCCAAGCTTCCGACGTAAGATATTGGATACTACATTGCACACGGTTCATGCTATTAAAATGTGTGTGATGTACTTCAATTTCAATTTCATTTGGAAGACAAAATGCGGATATGTCGACAAATTTTGGGCCGACTTTCCTTGGTTACAGTTGTCATCCACGTCATTGCATAAGTTAACATCACTTACTAATTTGTGTACTACACAAAAGAGCCTACAACACAGCCCGCACTTACTTAATCGATCAATTAAACAGAGCTGGTTAACCTGAACATTAGTCTAACAAAAGCCCATCGCTATAAACAAAGACTAATATTCCTCCTGGTGCTTGTTGATCTCCGCCTCCTCTTGCATGACCATCTCGCGCTCGACGACCTCCGGGGGAAGCGGCTCCATGGCATCCATCGCCACATACTCCGCAAGCATCTCACAGTCCATGTCCGCCATCTCTTTGAAAAAGGCCGCCACGAGCCAGGCGTGGGTGGCCGCGGTCCGGGCGTTGACGGCCTCCATCTCATCTACGGAGGCTACCGACAAACGAACGACTGCTCGAGCGCTCTCGGCGATTGCGAACTCTTCGGACATGGGTTGCCGACCGGTGTCGGAGAAGGTCGCTACTATTTGTGCGGTGACCAACACGAGCTGGGCGTGGATGGCCTCGGCATAGGTGTGGGTAGCCGCCATCAGAGCTATGATGGCCATCGAGGAACACACAAATGTTGTGCCATTCTCGCCATTTGCTATCCCCATCGCAGATGTTGCTGCCGCCATCTCAGCTGTAGTAGCTGCCTTTTTGGCTGTTGCGGCCGCCTTGCCGGAGATTGCGACCGCGCACACGGATGTTGTGAGCGCTCATGGCTGATGCGGTCGCACTAGGGCCGGAGTGGATCACCGAAGTTGCCCTCACGATGCGGATCCATGTCCCCATCTTTCATTTACGAAGTTTGAATAGTAAAATGGGCATGGGAGCAAGTGTGGTTGACACGCCGATGGTGGACTGTATCTGACTAAGCTTTCGGTGTAAGCCATGTATGAGGATTAGCCCAAGATATTTTATACTGCATCACACACGATTCATGATCATGAACTGTTTTTGATGTACTTGATTTTCATATTCTTTTAAAATGAAAAATGAGGTGACATCGAATAAGGAATGTGTTTGGGTTTCAATAACATTTATCTGCAGTGAACATGCAACTATAGGAGTATCTATTGAAATATGGAATTATTCAGGGTTCGTATGGTCTTTTATACATTTATTAAGTTTTTTAGACATTTAATGTGCATAGTTAAAATATGAACTGCAAGCACATGCTCCATTGCTCCAAAATGGGTTTAAAAATCATATATGTGTCCTTGGGTGCATGTTTAAGTCCCATGTAAGAAATGGGAATGAATTTCACACATCTCGGCGTCGTGGCTGGACCGCAAACATTGAGAATCTTGGTTTTTAAATTCCAGTAAATCCAAATCTCGCCTGAAATTCATGAAACTTGGCATGGTGTCATGGCATGGAACATATATGCCATGGCAAATAAATTGTCCAATTTGAGACAAGTTTTGGTACAAGCATCTTACAAACCGGAGCTTATCACATGAAGCTTTGGGGTTCCGAGAGGGAACTTGTCACCTTTTATGGGTGAAACGACATTTGCTACCTCTTCTTGCCTTGAATTGTTTTTATATAGGCAACATAGACCAATAGGACTATCATGCTAAAATATGGAATTATTGAGGGTTCGTTTGGCCTTTTTTATACATTAATTGAGTCTTCTAGGCATTTAATGTGAATAGTTCAAATTTAACTGCAAACATATACTAGAGTGCACCAAAATGGGTTGAAAAATTATATATGTGTCCCTGGATGCATGTTTAGGTCCCAGGCAAGAAATGGGAGTGAATTTGAAACATCTCGGTGTCGTGGCTCGACGATAGACATTGAGAATCTAGGTTTTCAAATTCTAGTAAATCCAATCTCGTCAGAAATTCATGAAAGTTGGAGTGGTGTCATGGCATGGCACATATGTGCGTGGTAAATAAATTGTCCAATTTGGGACAAGTTTTGGCACAAGCCTCTTACAAACCGAAGCTTCTCATAAGAAGCTATGTGGTTCTAATAGGGAACGTGTCACCTTTTATGGGCGAAACAACATCCGCCGCGTCTTCTCGCCTTGAATTTTTTCTAGAGGCAACATAGACCAATAGGAGTGTCGTGCTAAAATATGGAATTAGGGTTCATTTGGCCTTTTTATACATTAATAGAGTTTTCTAGGTATTTAATGTGCACAATTCAAATTTGAACTACAATCACAAGGTCCAGTGCACCAAAATGGGTTGAAAAATCATATACGCATCCCTGGTTGCATGTTTAGGTCCCATGCAAGAAATGGGAATGAATTTCAAACATCTCGGCGTCTTGGCTCGGCTACAAACATTGCAGATCTTGGTTTTTAAATTCCAGTAAATCCAAATCTTTCCTGAAATTCATGAAACTTGGCATGGTGTCATGACATGGCACACATATGGTGTGGTAAAAAATTGTCCAATTTGGGACAAGTTTTGGTACAAGTCTCTTATAAACCGAAGCTTCTCACAATAATCTTCATGGTTCCTGTGGCACCCCGGCTCAGAGAACCGGATTACCAGTGTTTCCAACCCAGAGATCATGTCTTCTGGAAACACACAACAACTTGGTACAGAATAGAACTGAACTTTTATTGATAGTAGTCGAGTACAGGCGCATATTTTACAATGATGACGAGGCCAAAGGCACCCTCGGTGCTATGACAGTATCTACATTATTTATGTCACATAGCAGGGCCTCGGAATACTAAGTA
Source organism: Elymus sibiricus (assembly GCA_039707655.1). Classification (NCBI taxonomy): domain Eukaryota; kingdom Viridiplantae; phylum Streptophyta; class Magnoliopsida; order Poales; family Poaceae; genus Elymus; species Elymus sibiricus. The sequence continues at coordinate 146,063,505 of CM077667.1, read as the reverse complement.
CTTCTACGGCGTAGCGGAACATAGCGCAACTCCATCCACAGGGACACTGCTGTGGACACATCCTAGTTATCGAAGCACGAACCATCAGGACCTCCATCCTCGGCTTCTCCTGCATCTGGCATGATACGCCAGGTGAGTACTTGGAATGTACTCGCAAGCTCACGACAACCAAGTAATGCAGCAAACAATAGCATGGCAATCAACATGATAACACCGAAGTAATTCACTTACGGTATCCGATTATCAATTTACTCTCTTCCCGGTTGTTCCACAACCCTCGGAATACTCATAACCATCTAGTACTTCCGAACACAAGACGAGTTCTTCCATCATTACTATCATTAATATGATTGATCACCTAGTGAGGTCTGGACGGGCTGTCCAATACCGTGGACGCGGCTATTCGAATAGATTTTTACACTCTGTAGAGGTTGCGCACTTTACCCACACCATGAAGCACCTGGCCTCGTGATCCCACTCGGGTGGACCAGCGTTGCTTCAACAAAACCTGCCTGACTCGTGACTCTTTCATCGTACCACCGGCACTCATCCTCGCCGGGAGGCTTGCCCTGGGTGGCCCCTGTGTCCTCATGACACCTGCCACCGTCGTGGCCCAAACTAAATAGTCCCAAACGGGGACTAAACTGTCCCAAACGGGGACGCCGGCACAAACCAACAACAACTAGGCTCACAGGGTTATCGCCGCCTACCTGATCAGGGTAGCACGCGCGCATAACCCTCCCTCTTTGGAGGTACCGGTGAAAGATCACGCAGTCAAGCCAAGTCAAGGCCGTCCCATACCGGCAAATGTGGTTGCACGAGTATGCCCGGACAGGTGACTCAAGATCAACTGACTAAATTCATCTTGCAAACATAGTAATTCATCACCATGCTAATGTATTTAATATGGTTATGATTTATCCATGATAAATATATCAACATAATGCATATAAAGATGCAATGCTATAGAAATGCATGCATGAAATGGGTATCATGGCTTGCCTTGCTCTGTTGGGTAGTTTAAACACTCTTGATCTTCAAAGGCACCACAATCTCCCTCTGAAAGTATTTTCAAAATACAATTGAAAATGTCACATAAAGCATTTTTATTAACCAGATATTCTGTGGGTATAGGAAAAATACCAAAATTTGTCAGCAAATAAAGGGGCTCAATACCAACTCAGTGCAAAAGGAATCAATTGAATTGGAGCTATGGATAAAAAGTTATTTAGGGTCAAAGTCTGGTCAAAACTCTGATTTAAAATGAATTTAAACAGAAAATCAGAAAATCTCCAGCGGGCCACGTCGAAAGCGTATTTTCAGAATACGGTTCCACTTACCCCTTCGCGCGCGCGCGGGCTGGGCCGCTGACGGGTGGGGTCGGCCCTTTAAAAACAGAGAGAGGGAGGAGGAGACAGAGGCAGGGCGGGGCTCCGGCGACGGTCGCCGGCGACTGAGGCGGCGGCGGCGCTCGGAGTTGAGGGGAATGGATCAGGCGCTTAGAGACGAACATGCACGTACCCGCAGCTCCTCCGGGGATGGACGGATGGCGTCGTCCCCTTCTTCTCCGGCGGCGGCGGCGTTCGGTGATCGTCGGAGAGGTCCAATCCGACAGCAATCCGTTCGGGAGAGAGCTCTAGGAGGAGCAGGGAGACCTACTAGTCTCACTGGAGGGCTCAGGAGGGCTAGGAAGAGGGGTGGAGGAGGCGGTCGACAGAGCTAGGGCGGCGGAGCAACTCCGGCGAAGCTTGAGGCCAGAGGGCCTCTCGGCCTTGGCTCTTGCTTGGGGGAGCCGATTAGAGGAGGAGGGGGAGGGATGATGAGCTCGGAGAGGTCGGGCGAGGCTATTTATAGGCAGGGAGCGCGGGCGGCGACCTCTCTGGAACGGCGGCGACGTGGCTACGCCACTGGAGCCAGGACGGCGAGCTGGCCATCGCGAAGCGGGGCGAAGGGACGGGAGAAGGCAGAGACATTCAATGCGCGAAGGGACGGCTCGCGGGGAAGACGACGGCGGGGATGCCACTGTGCCTGCATGGGTCTCACAGTGCGGCACTGCGGTGGTGGCCGGCGAGGGCTTCTCCGGCGAGGGGGAAGGGTCTGGAGGGTCTAGGTGGCCGTCGGGGAGCTGGTCGGCACTAGCAGACGAGGTACGGCGACGCGGGCGTCTCGCTCTGACGAGACCCAAGCCTGGCGGCGCCCAGAGTGCGGTTTTCGCAGGCTGGCTACGCGGTCACCGCATGCACAGGCACCCGTGGTGCGCGCTAGCCTGCCACATGTTGTCTGGAGCGTCGTTCACGCGTACTACAGTCCACTAGTGGCACTAGCTTGCCCAATCACCCACTGAGATGAGAGGTATCCTCACCAACAACTCACTGTCAGCAACTTGAGGAGGTTCTGGAGAGGAAATAAAATGGAGATTGGACCAATGGAGATGTCTAGGACCTCAGACTGGAAAAGTTTGAGAAAGTTTGAGAAAGAAATGAGTATGATTGCTTTGAAAACCACCATTCTGGTCCAGAATCTAAATGAGCTTGTGGCACTCACATGGATGCTCTGCTAATGTTGAAACTTGGTGGAGAGAAGTTATTTGGTAGTGCACACATGCCATAAAATTTGTAGATCATTTGTGCACCCCTAGCTTGTACTTCCTTCACAAAGGTTCAAAATAAGCAGAAACTTGACTGGGTCCTGCTGCTCAAAATTTGTACTGGACCAGATGATGTTTTTGGATATTGGAGCTAGATAGGATCCCTAGGAGCTTGAGGAATTTATTGGGAATTTTCTGAGATAGGAAAAATGGGGTTACTTCACAATGGACAGATTCTGGTCAGAAACAAAAGAATTATTCTGGCCAAAACTTTCCATTGGGCAATAGAATATTTTTGGAGATTATGGAATCATATGATGATAAAAAGGTGGGGGAAAGTTTGGGAATTATTTGATCACCCAAACTATAGGTTGCTTCACAACCCATAGTGGTGACATAATTTCCCAAATAAATAAAAGGGTTTATTGGAAAAGATTAAATATGGGAAATTAATCCAGGAGTGATGAAGAAAGGTTTTGGCAAAAAATGAGGAAGGTTTTGGGTTACTGGAGAAAAGGTTCAAAGAATCATAGATCCAAATCAACTGGAACAAGTTTGAAAATCATCCAAGTTTGCAAATAAAAATCCAAATAGTTTTGAAAAAAATATTGTTAAAAACCAGGGTGTCACAGTTCCAATAGAGAACATGTCACCTCTGTGGTCTAAACTACATACGCTGCCTCTTCTTACCTTGAATTTTGTTTAGAAGCAACATAGACTAATAGGAGTGTAGTGCTATAATATGGAATTATTCAGGGTTTGTTTGGCCTTTTTATACATTAATTGAATTGTCTAGGCATTTAATGTGCATACTTCAAATTTGAACTACATGCACATGCTCGGGTGCATGAAAATGTGTTAAAAAATCATTTACGTGTCCTTGGGTGCATGTCTAGGTCCCATGGAAGAAATGGGAATGTGGCATCCCGGCTCAGAGGAACCGGAACACCCCGTATTCCAGCCCAAAGATCAAGTCTTCTGGAATACGACACTGCTTGGCATAGAAAAAATCAGCTCTTTATTGCAGATGATCGAGATACAAGGGTTTGGGTGTAACAAAGGATTACAGTGGCACAATGACACTACGTTGATACGTCTCCGTCGTATCTATTTTTCCTCACACTTTTGCCCTTGTTTTGGACTCTAATTTGCGTGATTTGAATGAAACTAACCCTGACTAATGCTGTTTTCAGCAGAACTACCATGGTGTTGATTTTTGTGCAGAAATAAAAGTTCTCAGAATTGGACGAAACTTTTTGGAGATTTGTTTTAGAATAAATAAAAAATACGGGAGCCAAGAACCACCGGAGGGGGGCCCTGGCTGGGCACGACCCACCAGGGCGCGCCAGCCCCCCCGGCATGCCCTGGTCGGTTATGCCCACCTCATGGCCCCACTGACCCTAATTCCGGCACTATAAATTCCTATTTTCGAAGAAAAAAATCAAGGAGAAAGTTTCATCGCGTTTTACGATACGGAGCCGCCGCCACCTCCTGTTCTTCATCGGGAGGCCAGATCTGGAGCCCGTTTGGGGCTCCGGAGAGGGGAATCTTCGGTCTTCGTCATCATCAACCCTTCTCCATCGCCAATTCCATGATGCTCCCCACCGGGAGTGAGTAATTCCTTCGTAGGCTTGCTGGTTAGTGAGGAGTTGGATGAGATTCATCATGTAATCGAGTTAGTTTTGTTAGGGCTTGATCCCTAGTATCCATTATCTTCTAAGATTGATGTTGCTATGACTTTGCTATGCCCAATGCTTGTCACTAGGGCCCGAGTGCCATGATTTCAGATCTGAACCGTTTATGTTATCACCATTATATCTATGTTCTTGATCCGATCTTGCCTAGTCATATGCACCTATTACGTGTTATGATCCGTCAACCCCATACTGACAATATTTGGGATACTTCACGGTATATGTGGCCATGGGCCTGGCCGGGCCGGGTGTGACACCCTGGATTTTGGCTACAGTGATCATTGTAATTAAGCACAGTGATGACCATGATCAGTGCCTAATCATTTTGCTAAACAAGATATGATCAAGTTGAAAATTCATATCTCATTTCAAATTCCATTAAAAAGGGCATTGAATTTTATGGTGATAAAATATGTTGGCAAACAGCAAAGGAAAAATGTTGCACATTTGCTAAAATTCACAAAACAAATGTTGTTAAGGAAAACAACATCACCTTGATGTTGGTGTGGACCCCACCATCAATAACAGCACCAAATTGCATTTTAAAGTGCTATTAAATTCAATGGAAAATCCAGACAGATTCCAAAAAAGCCCCATTATTTTTGTGGCCATTCAAAATATTGCAAGATATTTGTTGGGCCATGTCTCACATTTTTGCTGTGAAGAATTAAAGCCAAAAATAAATAAAACAGCAGCTGTGGATAAAACAGAAAAAGGAAAAGAGAAATAAAAGGAAAAACTTCCTGTGCACTTGAAGCCTGGTGCTACAGTGCATCCCAGCCCATCCCCTCACCGTCACCCACCTCGCGCCACTCTCTCTCTCGCGTTGTCGAACAGGGAGAGAGCGCTCGCTCGCCCGGCCCCCCCTCGCGAGATCTTTTGTCGTGGCTTGCGTGGATGGATAAGAGCAGATTCCCTCGACCCCCTGGACTGCTCTACTCCCTCTCTCGCTCACTCCCTCGCCTGCCTCCACCTCTCCCGAGCGCCATCGCCGCCATGGCCGTCGGCTAGACGCGCTCTCCGAGCCTCCCGCGCCTTGCCGTCGCGCCAAGAAGCACCGCAGCGACCACCTCTTCCTCCTTGACCGCTGGATCGAGCACCAAAGCCCCTGCATTGCCGTCCTCGACCTTCTACTTCCCCTACGGCTGCCGGGATCGCCACCGTCGATTCGCTTCGGCAAGCCCTCCCCGAGCACACTCTGCACCACTATAGGCTCGCTGTGAGCTCCGTCTCCATCTCCCCATATCCCTGCGCTCTTCCTCGCGCCGTAGCGGCCATTCCCGACGTGCCCGAACCCATCGCCGCCTGTGCTCGTCGCCGGTGCCGTTCCGGCGACCAAACGCCCCCGCGCTCATGCTCATCGTCTTCGCCGCGTCTAGTAGGCCCTCCCTAGCAGCTTAGATAGCTCGTGCACGCGCCGTATCGCCGATTGCCACCACGTCCGAACGCCGCCGTCCGCCTCCATGCTCACCGTCGCCGCTCTGGTGTGTCTCCGGCGTCGCCACCGCCTCCACTCGATGCGGCCCAGCGAGAGCTTCCAAACGCGACCGAAAACGTGACGAACGGCCACCCGTAGCGCATTTCCGAGCTCGTTGGAGTTCTCTGCCGCGTCCGGCGCTCGCCGGCGCGTCTCCGGTGGCCGGCGCCGACGTGGCCAGCTGGGGCCCGCCCCCAGCGCCACTGCCACTGGGCCCCAGTGGGGTCCGTTGACCAGTCAGCGTTGCTGACTGGGCAACCCGTGTCACTGACACGCGGGCCCCACCGCTAAAATGTTTTAAAAATAAATAGAAAATCTGTTAATTAATTAATTAGTTAATTAAAACACTAATCAGTCACTGACTAATGGGGCCCACCCCACTAATTAATCTGTAATTAGTTTAGTTAATCCCTAAATTAACTAATGAGACAGTGACATGTGGGGCCCCCTTAATTAGTTTAATTAAACCCCTCTGTTAATTATACAGAGTATGACAGGTGGGGCCCAGCTGTCAGGTTTGACCTGAGACAGCTGGGTTGACTACTGAAGTTAGCATGACATTATGCTAACGTCATAAATGCATTTATTGAATTAAGTTTAATTCTGTTTAATTCAGAATATTAATAAAACTTTAAAAATTAATATAAAATAATCCGTAACTCGGATGAAAATAATTTATACATGAAAGTTGATCGGAAAAATCCTACGAATCCAAATACGTTGTCCGTTCATCTGTCCCATGCTCCTAGCATGATGAACATGGACATTTTGGCGTTAGGATCATCTGTCCGGTAGTAGCCCGAGACCCGGAAAATATCGTCAGATATTATTCCGACCCGTCTGCGACGTGTAGCACTGCGTTAGTGCATGCCTAGCCCTGCATATTGCCATGTCATGCATCGTGTTGCATCTGTGCTTTATATTTCTTATTTCTTCCCCCCTCTTCTCTCCGGTAGACCCCGAGACTGACGGTGCTGCCGGGTACGACAACACCGTTGACGATCAGCGTTTTGTCGCAGAGCAGCAAGGCAAGCAACCCCCCTTGAGCATTCCGATATCGCCCATTCCTTTCCCTCTTATTCTTGCATTAGATTTTGCTACTGTATTAGTTAGCTCCTATTCTGATGCATAGCCTGCTTTTGATAAACTGCTACTATACCTGCAACAATATCAACTGCTTAGTATAGGTTGATCAATGAATCCCCAATGACCCCTTAGTCCCAGTTGCGCCTGCTTCTTCATCGATGACTCGACGACTCGGTCAACCGACCGACAAGCCAGGCCCCTCACATCACCGCACCCCCCTTAGTTGTACGACTCTGCAGCACTACTATCAAGTACCGAGGGTGACACCTCGTGAAGTACTCATGATGCTAGCTCTGTAGTGCAGCTAGTCGGTCGTGGTTATCGAGGGTGATTCCTCCTTCACCACTCCCGACGATGACTCTGTCGTGCAACCCCTCAAGCATAGACCATCGAGGGTGAATCCTCTCTGGTCACCTTGATGGTTACATTGAGTGGGATCCATTCAGGGTGATTCCTCAGGTTCCGTCTTGATGTTTTATACACACAGTTACTATGACCTGGTTACAGAAACATGTTGGTGATGAGTCGGCCCTGAGGGGTACCCACGGTTTGATGATGATGAGGCGTGGACGGGCAGGAGAGGCCCTTGCCACACATCCTCGAGACGGGGTGACGGGACCGCAATTTATGGGTCGCCCTTGCCCCCCAATAAAAAATGCTAATGGGTTGGGTATTTGATCTGAGTTGGGTCGTTGACCTTTTTACGCACCAAACCATCGCGTGGGAGAAGTTATGGGTACTCAGCGTCGTTGTATCAGCCGAAGCTCTTCGGACGTCAGCAATGGAGCGGCGCGCGCCCGAGTGGCCTGGACGGTGCAGCTCTTGGACTAGACTGTACTAGGGCTGACCTCGGCCGCCCACGCATCGTGCAGGGGTGCAGAGGGCAAGTGGGCCCACGACCCCTTTGTGCTTAGGATTTAGACCGGCGAGCTGGCCTCTTTGTTGAGCCTAGGTGGGGCCACGACGTGCTGATATCCCGAGGCCGGGCATGACCCAGGAAAGTGTGTCCGGCCGGAGGTGATCAGGCGTGTTGGAAATGCGGTGCACCCCTGCAAGGATGAATTATCTTTTCGAATAGCCGTGTCCATGGTAACAGGACGACTTGGAGTTATACTTTGACCTACTACAACTAAAATTGTGACTTTAAATTGAAATGAATGTTGGCTCCGGGATTGCTTCCTCACAGGGAGTCGAGGAAGAATCTCTGGGCGTGGTTACTTAATAAAATTGCTACAATAATATGAATATATATGAGATACCAGTCTACTCACTTCTAATGCTGCAAGATGCTGAAGATGCTAGTCTTCGATAGGACTAGGCCTTCCCCCTATTCTTGCTTTCTGCAGTCAGCCCAGATATAACCCTATTTCTTGATAATGATGCATACTTAGCATAGTTCTGATGTCAGTCTTGCGAGTACTTTGGATGAGTACTCACCGCTGCTTTGCTTCTCTTTCCCCCTCGATACGATTCCGCGTTCAGACGATGGAGCCCAGGAGATGGAGTACGCCGGAGACGACTACTACACCACCACTGGAGCCTACTACTACGTGGAGAGTGCCGACGCTCAGGAGTAGTTAGGTTGGCTCCCAGGCAGGAGGCCTCGCCTCTTTCGATCCGCTGCTTATGTTTGTGCTAGCCTTCTTAAGGCAAAACTTGTTTAACTTATGTCTGTACTCAGATATTATTTGCTTCTGCTGCCTCGTGCTTTGTCGAGCTTTGTATTCGAGCCCTCGAGGCCCCTGGCTTGTAATATGAAGCTTTATGACTTTAATTTGTGTCTAGTGTTGTGTTGTGATATCAATCAGTGAGTCCCTAATCTTGGTCGTACGCATTGTGTGTATGATTAGCGTACGGTCGAAATTGGGGGCATCACAAGTTGGTATCAGAGCCGACTGCCTGTAGGTAGCCCCGTTTCCAACTCCTTGGCCGAAGTTGAGTCTAGTCATTGAAAAACTTTTACTAACATAGTTGTGTGGCTTACGGGCCAACATCTCAATCGGGTGGTATTAGGATCTTTTATTCCTCATCTATACTCTGGGTTCTGATCTCTCTTCTCTTTCGGGTTAAAGATTTTATTAACTCTAACCCTAGGTTCTCGTAACTACTCCTCCCGGAGAGCCCCTCATTTCAGACGATGATTTGATTCACCAGAAGACTCCGAAGATACTCTCTGATATTCTCCCGGGAACGTATGCTCATCGCGTTTGCGATTTCCTTCCACCATCAACCCCTATGGATATCTACGTACAACTGTCATTCATACTCATTCTACTTGCTCTTGTTATTACAAGGTACATCATATTTTCTTACCGGGGATTCATTCGACCTCAGTTGTCATGGGTTTCGCAAGTCCTTCGAATTGATATTCGATCTTCCGAAATCCTCATTAGCCTATTGCTCTTGACCTTTCTCACCTGCTTACATTGTGGTTAATTCCATATGTCAAGCAATATCAATTAAAATCCTCTGTGATTTTCATTTGATTTTATTGATTCAACCTGTGTGTGGATGCACACAGTCATCAGTTGTTCATCATAAATTATCCGTCCGGCTCAGACGTCTTTCCAAACATGGGTTGGTTCCCGACAAATCAACCTTGATTGATTGCCCATCTAAGTCCTTTCATCTTACTTGTATTTGATCGGAACATCTGTTTCCGATACACCAATTGGGAAATCTTAATTCCTTTGGGTATTTAAGCATCGAATTATTTGATGTTCTATAATATGATGCCTTGCATTCTTTCTCCCTCTGATAAGTTGTATCCTATGCTCTTGTCAGCCATGCTCTGTTGTCAAGCATGCGTTAATTACTCTTGAAGCTTGTGGTATATGTTCCTAAGATGCCCCGATGGGTTGAACCTATGCCTTCCTTAATTCGTGAACCCGACAATTTTCATGAGTCATACTCTCCTGGTGTTTTGCCAGTTAAACTTTCAAAACTACAACTTCATCAAAGGCAAGGTGTAAATGGAAGGTGATGCATTGCTGAAGTGGGAGTCAACCTTGAACCTTGTGTTCATGCCCATGGAAACAATGTTGATCTTATCATAGAAGCTTCTCCTTTCAATAATCATTCATTGTATGATTTGATCTTGTATCTTTGACCTTGCCCTTTGCAATCGTGGTTCCAACCATGTTGTTCTACTTTGGTTTCATTCTCAGACAATTTAAAGTGTCTGCCTTCCACATATAAATACACTAGTCTAACCTTTATTCTGATCTACCTCCGAGTATTATCCCTGGTATCTTGATGAATATCATGGAGCTCTATAACTTCTTATGAGCTCCTCATCAACTATGATATTTCACCGATTCCAGTTTTCCTCGTGTTCTGAGTTGTTGGACAATCAAGGACACTGATGTCCGAATTGAGTACGCATTGCAAATCGAAAACTCATAGTAATCTTCTTTGGTTATGAGTTGTACTCGATCATGTCATTCCAAGCTATTAAATGCTGAAGCCCGATTGTATGCCTTGAATGCATTGAATGCATCACCTCTTGAGGGGATTGAAAACATTCCAGTTGTCCAGGATTTCTAAGATGTTTTTCCGGAAGAAATCCAGGGATTTCCCCTGTAAGAGCTGTCGAGTTTGTCATCGACTTAGTGCTAGGCACCACCCCTATTGCTAAGCGGCCATATAAGATGCCTCCACATGAACTCCTTGAACTGAAACCAGAAATCGATGATTCGCTTCGTCAAGGGTTCATTCGTCCAAGTTCCTCTGCTTGGGGAGCACCTTCTCTCTTTGTCAAGAAGAAAGATGGTACGAATCGATTGGTCCAAGATTATCGTCCTATCAACCAAGCAACGATTCAAAACAAATATCCGCTTCTCGGATCAACGATCTATATGATCAACTTGCTGGTTCATCAGTGTTTTCAAAACTCGACTTGAGGTTGGGTTACCATCAGATCCGGGTACGTGAAGAGGATATTCCTAAGACTGCATTCGTTACTCGTTATGGTTCATACGAGTACACCGTCATGTCCTTCGGCTTAACCAATGCTCCAGCAACCTTCTCTCGCTTGATGAACTATATCTTCATGGATTACCTCGATAAATTCGTCGTGGTTTATCTGGATGATATCCTGGTTTATTCTAGGAATAAAGAAGAGCATGCTGAACATCTTCGTCTTATACTGGAGAGGCTTCAAGAGCATCAACTTTATGCAAAGTATTCAAGGTGTGAGTTCTGGATGGACGAAGTAACCTACCTTGGTCATGTGATCTCCAAGGATGGAATTGCGGTCAACCCTGAACGAGTTCAGGCTATTCTTGACTAGACTCCCCCGAAGAATGTCAAGCAAGTCAGAAGTTTTCTCGGACTCGCCAGCTATTGCCTTCGATTCGTCGAGAACTTCTCCAAGATTGCAAAGCCCTTAACCAATTTGCTTCACAAAGGTGTTAAATATGAGTGGACAGAAAAATGTCAGGAGAGCTTTCAGGCACTTAAGGACAAACTGACGTCTGCTCCAGTGCTTGCTCCTCCGGATACTCGCAAGGACTTCATCATTTATTGTGATGCTTCGCGTCAGGAAATAGGTTGTGTCCTAATGCAAGAGCGCAGAGTGGTTGCTTATGCATCTCGTCAATTGCGTCCTCATGAAGAGAACTACCCAGTTCATGACCTTGAACTTGCTGCAGTAATTTACGCACTGAAAGAGTGGCGGCAATACCTTGTTCGTAATCATTGCGAGATCTACACCGATCACCAAAGTTTGAAGTACCTGTTTACTCAGCCATATCTGAACCTCCGTCAACAGAGATGGATGGAGCGCATAGCAGATTACAACGTGGGTATTTCTTATACACCAGGCAAGGCTAATGTAATGGCTGAAGCTTTGAGCCGCAAGTCATACTGCAACCACCTTCAGGTTCACAAGGTTCACCCCCTTCTTCAAAAGGAATTTCGCAAGCTGAATCTCCATATTGTTCCTCAGGGTTATCTCGCCCCCCTCCTGAAGGGTCCTACAAAATGAACCTCCACGTTGTTTCCCAGGGTTCTCTTAATACCCTAGTTGCTAAACCAGATCTTGTGGACGTCATCAAGTGGATCCAGAAGTGTGACAATGAAGTCGAGAGGATTAAACTCGATCTCGCGGAAGGAAAGCCCTCATCCTTCACTATTGCTGAGGATGGCGCTTTGTACTTCAAAGTCCGCCTAGTGGTACCAAGTAAGGAGAAAAACCATGATATGACTCAGGAGGTCATGAAGGAAGCACATGACACTCTGCTGTCTATTCATCCTGGTAGTACCAAGATGTACCAAGACATTCGTCGAAGATTCTAGTGGTCTAACGTGAAGCAAGACATTGCCCGCTATGTTGCTGAATGTGATGTTTGCCGTCGTATCAAAGCAGAACATCAAAGGCCTGCCAGAACTCTGCAACCTATTATGGTTCCTAAATGGAAATGGGACCATGTTGAAATGGACTTCGTCATTGGTTTTCCCAGATCGCAGAAAGGTAATGATGCTATTCTTGTCGTCATTGACCGATTGTCCAAAGTTGCACATTTTCTGGCTGTCAAGGAAACTATTACTGCTAGTCTGCTAGCCGATATTTACATGTCCAGAGTTGTTTCGCTCCACGGTATTCCATTGGTGATTAGTTCAGACCGTGGCAGCTTATTCACTTCAAGATTCTAGGCAAGTTTCCAGGAAGCTATGGGAACTCATTTGTCCTTTAGCACCGCTTTTCACCCTCAATCCCAGGGCCAAGTTGAAAGAGTCAATCAGATTCTCGAAGACATGCTTCGAGCTTGTGTCATTTCTTTCGGCAAGAAATGGGAGGAATCTCTCCCGTATGCTGAGTTCTACAACAATAGCTATCAAGCTAGTCTGAAGATGGCTCCTTTTAAAGTGTTATATGGACGTAAGTGTCGAACTCCTCTGAATTGGTCAGAAACTGGGGAACGTACGCTTATCAGTCCGGATATTATTCAACATGCCGAAGATCAAGTCCGCATTATTCATGCAAATCTGAAGGCTGCTCAGTCTCGTCAGAAGAGTCAGTATGACCGTCATCACAAAGATATGGTCTATCAACCTGGCGAAAAGGCTTATCTTCGAGTCACGCCAACGCGAGGTACACACCGTTTTGGAATCAAGGGCAAGCTGGCTCCTCGATATATTGGTCCTTTCACTGTTCTCGAAAGGCGTGGTAAAGTGGCATATCAATTGGAATTACCGTCTAACCTTTCTCAGGTTCATGATGTGTTCCATGTGTCACAGCTTCGTCGCTTCTTCAAGGATCCTATCCGAGCAGTGGATCATGATATGCTTGAACTGCAACAAGACCTCTCTTACAAAGAGCAACCAGTCCGCATTCTCGATGAAACTGAACGTCGGACTCGTCAGAAGGTTACCAAGTTCTTCAAAGTGCAGTGGGCAAATCATTCTGAAGATGAAGCCACTTGGGAACGCGAAGATCATCTTCGTGCAGAATACCCCGGGCTCTTTCCTTCTACTTCTTAATTCTCGGGACGAGAATTCTTTTTAGTAGGGGAGAATTGTGACACCGTGGATTTTGGCTACAGTGATCATTGTAATTAAGCACAGTGATGACCATGATCAGTTCCTAATCATTTTGCTAAACAAGATATGATCAAGTTGAAAATTCATATCTCATTTCAAATTCCATTAAAAAGGGCATTGAATTTTATGGTGATAAAATATGTTGGCAAACAGCAAAGGAAAAATGTTGCACATTTGCTAAAATTCACAAAACAAATGTTGTTAAGGAAAACAACATCACCTTGATGTTGGTGTGGACCCCATAATCAATAACAGCACCAAATTGCATTTTAAAGTACTATTAAATTCAATGGAAAATCCAGACAGATTCCAAAAAAGCCCCATTATTTTTGTGGCCATTCAAAATATTGCAAGATATTTGTTGGGCCATGTCTCACATTTTTTATGTGAAGAATTATAGCCAAAAATAAATAAAACATCAGCTGTGGATAAAACAGAAAAAGGAAAAGAGAAATAAAAGGAAAAAACTCCCTGTGCACTTGAAGCCTGGTGCTACAGTGTGGCCCAGCCCATCCCCTCACCGTCTCCCACCTCGCGCCACTCTCTCTCTCTCGCGCTGTCGAACAGGGAGAGAGCGCTCGCTCGCCCGGCCCCCTCGCTAGATCTTTTGCCGCGGCTTGCGTGGATGGATAAGAGCAGATGCCCTCGACCCCCTGGACCGCTCTGCTCCCTCTCTCGCTCACTCCCTCGCCTGCCTCCACCTCTCCCGAGCGCCATCGCCGCCATGGCCGTCGGCTAGACACGCCCTCCGAGCCTCCCGCGCCTTGCCGTCGCGCCAAGAAGCACCTCAGCGACCACCTCTTCCTCCTCGACCGCTGGATCGAGCCCCGGAGCCCCTGCATCGCCGACCTCAACCTTCTCCTTCCCCTACGGCTGCCGGGATCGCCTCCGTCGATTCGCTCCGGCAAGCCCTCCCCGAGCACACTCTGCACCACTACAAGCTCGCTGTGAGCTCCTCCCCCCTCTCCCCATATCCCTGCGCTCTTCCTCGCGCCGTAGTGGCCATTCCCGACGTGCCCGAACCCACCGCCGCCTGTGCTCGTCGCCGGCGCCATTCCGGCGACCAAACGCCCCCGCGCTCGTGCCCATCGTCTTCGCCGCGTCGAGTAGGCCCTCCCTAGCAGCTTAGATAGCTCGTGCGCGCGCCGTATCGCCGATTGCCACCATGTCCGAACGCCGCCGTCCGCCTCCGTGCTCGCCGTCGCCGCTCCGGTGTGTCTCCGGCGTCGCCACCGCCTCCACTCGATGCGGCCCAGCTAGAGCTTTCGAACGCGACCGAAAACGCGATGAACATCCACCCGCAGCGCATTTCCGAGCTCGCCGGAGTTCTCTGCCGTGTCCGGCGCTCGCCGGCGCGTCTCCGGCGGCCGATGCCGACGTGGCCAGCTGGGGCCCGCCCCCAGCACCACTGCCACTGGGCCCCAGTGGGGTCCGTTGACCAGTCAGCGTTGCTGACTGGGCAACCTATGTCACTGACACGCGGGCCCCACCGCTAAAACGTTTTAAAAATAAATAGAAAATCTGTTAATTAATTAATTAGTTAATTAAAACACTAATCAGTCACTGACTAATGGGGCCCACCCCACTAATTAATCTGTAATTTGTTTAGTTAATCGCTAAATTAACTAATGAGACACTGACATGTGGGGCCCCCTTAATTAGTTTAATTAGACCCCTCTTTAATTATACAGAGGATGACAGGTGGGGCCCAGCTGTCAGGTTTGACCTGAGATAGCTGGGTTGACTGCTGAAGTCAGCATGACATCATGCTGACATCATAAATGCATTTATTGAATTAAGTTTAATTCTGTTTAATTCACAATATTAATAAAACTTTAAAAATTAATATAAAATAATCCGCAACTCGGATGAAAATAATTTATACATGAAAGTTGATCAGAAAAATCCCAAGAATCGGAATACGCTGTCCGTTCATCTGCACATGCTCCTAGGATGATGAACATGGACATTTTGGCATTAGGATCATCTGTCCGGTAGTAGCCCGAGACCCAGAAAATATCGTCAGATATTATTCCGACCCGTCTGCGACGTGTAGCACTGCGTTAGTGCATGCCTAGCCCTGCATATTGCCATGTCATGCATCGTGTTGCATCTGTGCTTTATATTTATTATTTCTTCCCCCCTCTTCTCTCCGGTAGACCCCGAGACTGACGGTGCTGCCTGGTACGGCTACACCGTTGACGATCAGCCTTTTGTCGCAGAGCAGCAAGGCAAGCAACCCCCCTTGAGCATTCCGATATCGCCCATTCCTTTCCCTCTTATTCTTGCATTAGATTTTGCTACTGTATTAGTTAGCTCCTATTCTGATGCATAGCCTGCTTTTGATAAACTGCTACTATACCTGCAACAATATCAACTGCTTAGTATAGGTTGATCAATGAATCCCCAGTGACCGCTTAGTCCCAGTTGCCCCTGCTTCTTCATCGACGACTCGACGACTCGGTCAACCGACCGACAAGCCAGGCCCCTCACATCACCGCACCCCCCTTGGTTGTACGACTCTGCAGCGCTACTATCGAATACCGAGGGTGACACCTCGTGAAGTACTCATGATGCTAGCTCTGTAGTGCAGCTAGTCGGTCGTGGTTATCGAGGGTCATTCCTCCTTCACCACTCCCGACAATGACTCTGTCGTGCAACCCCTCAAGCGTAGACCATCGAGGGTGAATCCTCTCTGGTCACCTTGACGGTTACATTGAGTGGGATCCATTGAGGGTGATTCCTCAGGTTCCGTCTTGATGTTTTATACACACAGTTACTATGACCTGGTTACAGAAACATGTTGGTGATGAGTCGGCCCTGAGGGGTACCCACGGTTTGATGATGATGAGGCGTGGACGGGCAGGAGAGGCCCTTGCCACACATCCTCGAGACGGGGCGATGGGACCACAATTTATGGGTCGCGCTTGCCCCGCATTAAAAAATGCTAATGGGTTGGGTATTTGATCTGAGTTGGGTCATTGGCCTTTTTACACACCAAACCATCACGTGGGAGAAGTTATGGGTACTCAGCGTCGTTGTATCAGCCGAAGCTCTTCGGACGTCAGCAATGGAGTGGCGCGCGCCCGAGTGGCCTGGAAGGTGCAGCTCTTGGACTAGAGTGTACTAGGGCTGACCTCGGCCGCCCACGCATCGTGCAGGAGCGCAGAGGGAAAGTGGGCCCACGACCCCTTTGTGCTTAGGATTTAGACCGGCAGGCTAGCCTCTTCGTTGAGCCTAGGTGGGGCGACGACGTGCTGATATCCCAAGGCCGGGCATGACCCAGGAAAGTGTGTCCGGCCGGAGGTGATCAGGCGTGTTGGAAATGCGGTGCACCCCTGTAGGGATGAATTATCTATTCGAATAGCCTTGTCCACGGTAACAGGACGACTTGGAGTTATACTTTGACCTACTACAACTAAAATTGTGACTTTAAATTGAAATGAATGTTGGCTCCGGGATTGCTTCCTCGAGGGAGTGGAGGAAGAATCTCTGGGCGTGGTTACTTAATAAAATTGCTACAATAATATGACTATATATGAGATACCAGTCTACTGTCTTCTAATGCTGCAAGATGCTGAAGATGCTAGTCTTCGATAGGAGTAGGCCTTCCCCCTATTCTTGCTTTCTGCAGTCAGCCGAGATATAACCCCATTTCTTGATAATGATGCATACTTAGCATAGTTATGATGTCAGTCTTGCGAGTACTTTGGATGAGTACTCACCGCTGCTTTGCTTCTCTTTCCCCCTCGATATGATTCCACATTCAGACGATGGAGCCCAGGAGATGGAGTACGCCGGAGACGACTACTACACCACCGCTGGAGCCTACTACTATGTGGAGAGTGCCGACGCTCAGGAGTAGTTAGGTTGGCTCCCAGGCAGGAGGCCTCGCCTCTTTCGATCCGCTGCTTATGTTTGTGCTAGCCTTCTTAAGGCAAAACTTGTTTAACTTATGTCTGTACTCAGATGTTATTTGGTTCCGCTGCCTCGTGCTTTGTCGAGCTTTGTATTCGAGCCCTCGAGGCCCCTGGCTTGTAATATGAAGCTGTATGACTTTAATTTGTGTCTAGTGTAGTGTTGTGATATCAATCAGTGAGTCCCTAATCTTGGTCGTACGCATTGTGTGTATGATTAGCGTACGGTCGAAATTGGGGGCGTCACACCGGGCTTGGGCCGGGCCTAAAAAAGCCCATGGCAAAAAACTGAGGCCCAGGCCCGGCCTAGGCCCTGCCATCGGGCCTACTTTGAAGCCCAAGCCCGGCCCATATGTTGAAAAGCCCGTCGGGCTTGGGGCCATGGGCCGGGCCTCTTCCTTAAAATCCTAATATGCCAAGCCCAAGCCCGGCCTGGCCCTGCTGGTGGGCTCAAAACTCAGGCCCAAGCCCGGCCCACGGGCAAGCCCGTCGGGCCCAGGCCCTGGATTTTGGGGCCGGGCCTGGCCGGGCCGACCGGGCCGGGCCTGAGATGCCCAGGTATACTTCACGGTGATGACCGTAGTTTGAGGAGTTCATGTATTCACCGTGTACTAATGCTTTGTTCCGGTTCTCTATTAAAAGGAGGCCTTAATATCCCTTAGTTTCCTTATGGACCCCGCTGCCACCGGAGGGTAGGACAAAAGATGTCATGCAAGTTCTTTTCCATAAGCACGTATGACTATTTACGGAATAGATGCCTACATTACATTTATGAACTAGAGCTAGTTCTGTTTCGCCCTAGGTTATGACTGTTATATGATGAATATCATCCAACGAGTTCACCGATCCAGTGCCTACGAGTTCTCCACTTATTGTTCTTGCTAAGTTACTACTGTTGTTGCTACTGTTCCAATTGCAACAAAACTATTGTTACTACTGTTACCGCTATTGTTACTGTTACTATTACTATCCAAACTATCATACTACTGCGCTACTGATCACTTTGCTGCAGATATTTAATCTCCAGGTGTGGTTGAATTGACAACTCAACTGCTAATACTCTCAAATATTCTTTGGCTCCCCTTGTGTCGAATCTATAAATTTGGGTTGAATACTCTACCCTCGAAAACTGTTGCGATCCCCTATACTTGTGGGTTATCATACGTCTGCTAAGATAGCTCTATGCTAGCAGCGAAACAACTCGTAGTAGCGGAATAACTTCTAGCAGCGGAACAATGATGACGGCGATGGACTCCACTCCGCAGGGACTCTGGCTGGGATACGTCCTAGAGCGCAAAGTCGTGATCCTCAACGAGCAATCAATCACGACATCACCTACAATCTGGCATGACACACCAGCTGATTACTTTGAATGTACTTGCAAGCTCACAACAACCAAAGAAATCAAGGCAAACAATAACATGGCATTTACAGGTTATTTAATGATGAGCATGATACATTTATAACAACATGAGATGAGCATGGCCTGAACGTGGTATACATGATATAAACATGATGATACTAGCATGAGAAGGGGATTGATGTTTATGGTCTCATCGACCAATATACTCTGCTCGGAGGTTATCTCATAACCACCATCAAGCTTGCCGTCATGAACATCGTACGATCACCTCAGGATCAACCAAGCTTGGTATTAAAAATACCATAGTGATCTTCACGTGACCATAAGGAGCTCGATCTTTACCCGTGATTATCGCATGATCCCATACAAATCAACCAACTTCGGTATCCATGATACCATTGTGATTATCGCAGGACCACATAAAGATCAACCAACTTCTTTCCTCATGGAACTAGGGTTGTTTATTATACATATTATTATTACTGTTGACCCATAGTGTGACCTACTATGAACTGTGTCCATATCCGAGGATGCGGCTATCGACAAATTATACACTCCGCAGAGGTTATTACACTGTACCCACAGCACGGAACTCATGGCCTCGTGCTCCCATTCGGGTGGACCAACGACGTTCCGACAAAACCGATCAATCCCATGACACTCTCGTGGCCACTCTGACAAACTCCCCTTTGGGCTATGCCATGGGTGGCCCCTGTGTCAACTCGTGACACCCGCCACCTTTGTGGTTGCCACCATCATGGCAAAACAAACTCGTCCCAAACGGGGACATCGGATATCCATAAAACTCAGGCACACAAGGTCATTGCCGCCTACCTGATCAGGGTAGCACGCACACATAACCTTCCCTCGTTTGAGGCACCGGCGAGAGGCATGACAATATACCGCATTAGGGCCTCCCATACGACACGTGTGGTTGCACGGGTGAGCTCGATTCGGTGGCACCATAACTCAGCCAACAGATTTGTTCAAGTTCAATTAATGTCAGGTTTAACTTGAACGGTGATGAGCTGAGTCATAATAACATGATGCAATAACAATGCATATGAACATGATATTCATATGAACATGATATTCACAAGAACATGAATGACAACATAACCATGAATCATAACAACAAGAAATCATTCATTCTACGAGATGCAGATAAGCATGGCATAATGATGATCATGCATGTGACAAGTATTTGCATAACAAATGATAATAATGCATATAAGCATATCACTAGTATACAAGATAATTGAAAGAATGAGAGTAACAGTACTCGCAAATAAGCAATGATGCATGGGGGACATGGCATAAGTATGGACTCAGAAGCATATTCAAAGGATTAACAAAATCATTAAATGAAAAGACAACGGTTTAAATATTCAAGTAGAAACCATGGCTACTGCAATGCCATCATGCAAGTGGCTATTGTGGCTTGCCTGGAGATGGAGAAACCATCGGAGAGAAGTGCGATGAACTCGCGGAAAAGATTCGTCGGAAAATATTTTCTCTCGAAGGGGGCTGACCAATGGCAAGGGCAAAATGGTCATTTTCAGAATGGGACAACATAGTGAAAATGATATGAATGGAACAGGCTCGACGAGAACGTGGGCTTTTGAATCACCTGAATCGGATTCACGGGTGAGAAGTTATGGCCGTTCATTCGTTCAGTAGAGAAATAAACAAAAAGTGTTCATTTCTGCTTTTAACTGACGAACGTCCACTATATAAGGATTTCGGCTAGCGGCTGAAATAATAAAAACACGCTTTCCAGCTGGGAAGACATATTCCGAAGAACACGCCTTCACTTATCCACGTAAGCGGGCCGGGTCAACACACTAAGGGGCTGACAGGTGGGGCTGCGGGGAGGTGGGGCCCGCCTGGCTGGTCTTTTTCTTCATCCACGCGTGGGCGCTTGCGGGACAGAAGAGACTGCACGCTACGGCGGCCGGCCCCCGCGACTCTGGCCACCTCCGGCGGAGCTCAGACCACCGGAGTGACCGGGAGTACGAGGTGCAACCGTCTAGGAGCCTCAGTCTCTCCGGGGAGAGCTGGAGTGAGCGCGACAGCGGCCGCGGTGGACGTAGGCATCGAGCGATGGAGGGCGCGGTGCTCCGGTGCTCCCGCAACTAGGGAAAAGGTTGGGAGGGCATCGTCAGGCTTCAGGGGTTTCAAAGGAAGAGAAGGGAGAAGGGGGAGGAGGCCGGCATTGCTCGGATTCAAGCCGAGACCGAGGCGGCCATGGCGGCCATGGGAGAAAAATTGGAGTTCTTAGAGCTCGTTTGGAAGGTCGAGGAGGATGCTAGGAGGGATAGGGAGATGTAGGGGTGCTCGGGTAGGCCCGGGACAAATCTACTTATAGTTGACGACGATGCTAAGGCCGGTTGCCGCCGCGGAGATGCGGACGATACCCCGGCGAGGAATGCGGCACGCGCGGACCCTTGAGGGCGACGGGAGAGACAGAGGAGATGCGCATGCGGTGCAAGAGACGCATGGGCGCGGGTGGGGCGAGCACAGAGGCGTCCGGTCATGAGGCGCTCGGGCACCCGTGGGGGCAACGGCTGGCATCGGCAAGGGCGATGCTGGAGGGGAAGGAGGGGTCCTACGGGCTACGTGGGAGGAGAGGAGGACCGGGAGGCATGGGGGACGCGAGGGAATCAGCCTAGAAGAGCAGCCCAACGTTACCCGACGCGTAGAGCGCGACCATAGCGGTAGAGCATGCGTACTGGCATGCCAACATCGCGATCACCATGTGTCTTGGCACGGGGTGGGCATGTGGGAATGCAAAAAGGTGTCAAATGAGGAGTCCCTTCACCCTGGAGCATCACAGAAGATTTAGTATGATAAAAGCACCTTTGTGCTGAAGGGTAATATCAACAGAAAGTTCTGGCAGAAAGGTGTTTATACCGGGGTGGGGGAGTTCCACTTAGGGAAGGGTGCTAATCTTTGGCTAAGTGTAATCACACACTAAGGTGCTCATCTATGCAAAGTTTAGGATCATGATGATGAAAATAATTATCACTTGCTTCACAAAGTGTCAATCTGGGCAGAAATGAAAAGTTGAAGCTGTGCTCAATTAGCAAAAAGGATTGAGCTGAAACTTGCTAGAACATGATCATATGATCATATATAGACATTGTACAAATTTCATACCATTTGAATAAATAGAAATGATACTTCCTTTACAATGCTTTATTCCGAACAGAATCTTGGGGGAATTTGCTACATGGAATGAGCTCAAATTTGGTGGAGAACAATTATATACGTATAAGAATGTCCTGGTAATTGTTCAGCAATTATGATGCAGTATAAAATATAGTTGCTTCACAAACTGAAAATATGACCAGCAACAAAGAATTGATGCTGTGCTCACATAGATCGTTGGATGGATGTGAAATTTAGTGGAGAGTCATGATGTGGGCATAAGGAGGTGCTGGCAAAATGTCAGCTCATTTAATTAATCATAGATAGTACTTCCTTCATAAAGCTTCCCACTAGACAGAAACTTGGGGAAATTTTAGGAGGAAGATTAACTAGGCAAATGATGGCGAATTTTGTCATGTGGCAACGAATTGGTTATGAGAGAGTGCTCAAAAAGTTTTACAGCAATCAAGAAAAGGAAAATAGAACTTCCTTCATAAAGTGCTATTCAGGACAGAATGGAAAAATGAATATTTCTGAATTATTCTTGAACTAGGCAAGGAAAAGTTTTGACATATTTGTGGAAGATATGACCCAAATAATTTATGATAATTTTGTGGGAATTTATGGCAAGATAAATACAGGTTGCTTCATAACCTAGGGCAAAAGGAATAATTCCTTTAATAGAAAAAGGAATATTTCCAAGGAATAAATATTGGGGTTGGGCTAGGATGGAAATTACATGATCTTGGGATGGATTAGATATTGACAATCCATGTGAGAGAGGAAGAAGATATGGTCTTCCCAGGTTTCAAGACCATAGAGCCACAGAAAAAGAATTCCAAAGCAGAATAAAAACAAATCGAAAAGAAAAAGAAAGGGCTAAAAATTGGGATGTCACAAACCTTCCCCCCTTAAAGAAATCTCGTCCTCGAGATTTGGTTGCTCTAGGAACAAGTATGAATATTTCAACTTAAGGAAACCGTTTCCAAGTCGGGTATCCTTGTCCTTTATAAATTGTTCCCGCTTAATTTCACATGACCTGTCTGCCTTGCTCTCGGGTGGTTTGCTTCACCGTATCCACATCCTGACATGTCTTGCCTAATCTGTTCAACCATACGCCGACTCCAATTCTTTCATATCTGCCAACTTAGCTGATATATTATCATGACCGGAATGTGTCACCTTTCCCACAAGTTCGGGTGTGGTTTCCAATTGACGGGTCATTCATATATCCAGCATCGATAGTAATCCATGGAGTTGTGAACAATTTTTGTGCGGACACAAAACCTTTACTCCTTGCATCGGGTTATTCAAGTAGATGCATGTCCTTTGGATCAAAATAGTGTTGGGAATCATAACCATTCTCTTGACGGAACGTGACTACTTGCAGGGATTTGTGAACCGCCTTGGCGGATTCCACTGTCTCGAGTATCAAATATGTACCAAAGATTCGATTGACTCCTGTTGTGATCAGAATAGAGGAGTAATATCTTATAGCAATAGCTTCTAGAAACTTGAGTGATGGTGGTTCTGGCGGAAGAATCTTGTTCACGGCAGGCTATCATTTCATTGGGCACCATATATGAGGACACATGATCCGGGATTGTTGTTATGCATTTCGATTACTCATCTTGTCGGTATATCCATAGGCCGTGCGGTGCTTTGACACGGGCGCTGGAGTCAAACTACTGAGCTGGCCTTTGGTCTGGCATGGCAAACTTGGATATTTGATGTTGAGAATTTCGAGTATATACTGTTGGAGAAGCGGGTTACCTTGATTTGAGGTTCATACAAACGGAGTATGCCCCTTGGGTGTATACACATGGTGCTTGATACGGGATCAGGCTGTCTTGGGTGTCCGCACCACGTTGTTCATGCAACAATTATCACACCCGCATTGTCAATCTTGTCCTTCATTATTGTTTTCTTTGGTTGGATCCTTTGCCAAAAATGCTTGGCCATATATATCCTTAATTCCTCGTGTGAACATAGGTGATGTCAGATGCAATATTCCGGCAATCATACCTTATCTTGTCGGGCGTGAGAAAACGGGCCTTGATAACCACTGCCAAGATTGGTGTTTCAATGTGACCTTTGTTCAGAGTTTGTCAGTCCCTGCATCATACTGAGGTGTATAACTGGCTTTCATAACTTCTGTGGTTGTCAGATTCTCACCATGCTTGCACCATCGTAAGAGTGACTTGCATGATCTGGGTAGCACGCTCACAATATATGTAAGTATGGGTAGCTGAGTATTTGACTCTTGAGGCAAACTTGTGTCCTGACTGATTCTTGCTTCTCGCCAAATTGTTGTGGAACTGATCCCTGAGATGCATTGCCAACTGTCTGTGTAATATCTTGTACCAATGTGACCAACTGTTAGTAGTGCCTTACTGACGAAGATCGGATAGGTTGTGCTGGAAGCTATCGAGAGTATCGTGCCGAACAAGACTGAATAGCTTGTGCTCGAAGCTTCTGTCGGGGCAGCTTGCTGAAGAAGGCTGGGTATCGTACTGCAGAAGCTTCTCCTCCTGGTTGCTTGAGGAAGACGCGGTGCCTTATGCCGGAAGCTTTCTGCGGTAGCTTATCGAAGAAGACTGAGTACCTTACGCTGGAAGCCATCCACATATCGTACCGAGGAAGATTGAGGAGCCTTGCATTGTAAGCTTCTCTGGTAGCTTGTGGAGGAAGGATGGGTTTCTTACACCAGAAGCTTCTCACTGTGATATGCAGACTAAATGTCATAGATGCAATCTTCAGACTCATGTTGTTGGTCTCTTGTATAAACAAAATTTGTTGAACTATCCTTCTTGC
This sequence comes from Elymus sibiricus, assembly GCA_039707655.1. Taxonomy (NCBI): domain Eukaryota; kingdom Viridiplantae; phylum Streptophyta; class Magnoliopsida; order Poales; family Poaceae; genus Elymus; species Elymus sibiricus. The sequence goes on along the minus strand of CM077667.1, from coordinate 146,038,874 downwards.
TGAGTACTGGAAGCATGGCACATTCTTGCTTGCTTTCGGGTATAACATGGTTCAATTTTTTCTCGAGCAGAACCAAACTTTGCATATGATCCATACCTTTGGCTCAAAATATACTGTTGGTCTTGTACACTACTTGTCTTCCGGCTGAATTAAAAATCATAGCTCTGAAGATTGCACCAGTGATGTAAACTTGACGTTGATAGTCGGTCCATGATATCATTTGATTCAGACCAGATATTCTCAATACAGTACAGTCGACTGATAATTCCATACTGTTTAACTGATCTTCCAAATATTTGAAATCCTTACTGATTCTTCGAGTCCGGTGTCGGTTGATTAGCAACTTTTCATAAGGGGAAGATAAAGTGACACCGAAATCCCAAAGAAAGAATTAAAAGAAACGACTAAAACAAAAGCGCACAGGGCATCAAGATTACATACAAGCACATCACATTTACTGTTATTCCCAACAATATGCATGCCTACTTAAGCACACAAATCTTGCAATAACTCTGGTACCACGATCTAATATGTTGTGACGGTCTACACGAAGGTGGATGCACGTGTGGAGGGGTTGGTGTAAACAGAGCTACACAAAGAGCTGGCTTAACACCGGTTGCATCTGGACGATCTTAGGGGTGAGGACGGACTTGGTGATCATGTTGTGGGACACGCATGTCACGACCACATCATCATCAAGAGAATGGAAGGGATTTGTCGGGGTACACAAACATGGGTGCTTTGTTTCCCCCTGACTTGTGCACGGACTGTAAGCTTCCGGCCCGATGGCCTAAGCTGCCGGGGAAAGCTGCCTCCCCGTCAAGGCCTACACAAGGCAAAGGAGCCACTCTACGTGAGATCAAGAAGCACATCAAGAAGATAACATCAACATCCAAGCCCCTGGCAATGGCAGTCTACACTGGCTACCAACATCGGCAAGCTCAATGCAACAACCCAGGAGGGGCCCAAGGCACGCCAGCCACGTCCCCAGTGCCTGCCGAGGGCCGAGGCGCGCGCATCTTCAGGAAGACTCGTCAAGCCATCCCCTGACAAGCGCGAGCCGATCGGCCACCGCTTCACCGCATCACGACGCCAGTCACTTGTCGATGCGGTGTCGAGCCCTCAGGTGGCTAAGTGGCTCCCGCTGAGCATGTGGCGACGCGCCGGAAGACGGATTATGCCCAGTTGAAACCCGTCCAGAAGCGTGTCAAGACACTTAGCAACAGCCAGCTAAGCGGTGGTAAGAGCTTGCCGGGGATGCATCCCCGCACGCCACCTAGACTAGCAATCATGGTATTTTGTCCTAAATGCCAGAGTTAGGTATCATAGCTCTGTTAGCTATCTAATCACTAGATAATGACTGTTTTGCCACTTTGCTTGCCCCTTGCCCTATAAAAGGAGGCCCAAGGCAACCTAGCTCAAGATTCGGACTTTTGGACACTTGTACTAGCGTAGTAGCTCACCCGAAGGTAACCCTTGCCGGGTTAGAGCGCTGCGTGTGCTTCGTGTTCCCTGAGATCAATCCACCAAAGCAGGAGTAGGGTTTTACGCTTCTCAGCGGCGCGAACCTGGGTAAAAACTCCAGCGTACCATCGTCACGCTACCCCATGGTCTCTGCTCTTTGTGCAATGTGACCTCCCCCTGCCGAACCACAAAGGGGCCTCTGGTCCCATAGGTGATCATGTGTATCCGTGCCCTGACAAGATCCGTACCCATCCAGGGAATGGGCGATAGGGTAGGATAGAGGTGGAAAGCAGGTTTTGCTAGCATTGCCCTTTCCTGGTAACAAAGACCAGTAAGGGTTGCCACAACAACGAGTTGGATGGCAAGATTCAGGGCACAAACATGTCTACCACCGAAATGATAGGTGTGTCTGAAGAAAATACATTGGCATGATACCTGTGCATCAATCCTGCAAGTGATCGACACCACTAGGTACCTGTGCATCACTCCGCTGGGACAAAGATGACACCCAACACCAACGAGAAGATATGCAAAGCTGAAGGGTGCAGGTAGTGGATCAAAACCGATGCCACCTACACTCGCAAGATCAACCGTTAGCGACAAAATAATAAGTCTATATGCATGCTATGCAATAAACAAATGCAGCAAACCAACTAGTCTCCATACTACCGATTTCTAACGCTCACGCTGACTAGGGCATCCTACAACCAGACCTGCTCTGATACCAAGCGTTGTGCCATCCCGCCTCAGAGGAACCGGAACACCCCATATTCTAGTCCAAAGATCAAGTCTTCTGGAATATGGAACTGCTTGGCATAGAACAAATCAACTCTTTATTATAGATGATCGAGATACAAGGGTTCGGGTATAACAAAAGATTACAGCGGCACGGCAACCCTACACCTGCTAAGATAGCTCTATGCTAGAAGTGAAACAACTCGTAGCGGCGGAATAACTTCTAGCAGCGTAACAGCGACAACGGTGATGGACTCCACTCCGCATGGACTCTAGCTGGGACACACCCTAGAGCGCAAACTCAGGATCCTCAAAGAGCAATCAATCACGGTATCACCTGCAATCTGGCATGACACGCCAGGTGAGTACTTTGAATGTACTCGCAAGCTCACATCAACCAAAGCAATCAAGGCAAACAATAACATGGCATTTACAAGTTATTTAATGATGAGCATGTTACTATTATAACAACAAGAGATGAGCATGGCATGAACGTATCATACATGATATGAACATGATGATACTAGCATGAGAAGGGGATTGATGTTTACGGTCTCATGGACAACCATACTCTGCTCGGAGGTTATCTCATAGCCACGATCAAGCTTGCCGTCATGAACATCGTACGATCACCTCAGGATCAAACAAGCTCGGTATTAACAATACCATAGTGATCATCACTTGACCACAAGGAGCTCGATCTTTACCCATGATCATCGCATGATCCCGTACAAATCAACCAACTTCGGTATCCATGATACCATTGTGATCATTGCAGGACCACATAAAGATCAACCAACTTCTTTCCTCATGGAACCAGCGTTGTTTATTTTACATATTATTATTACTATTGACCCACATTGTGACCTACTACGAACTGTGTCCATATCCGAGGACGCGGCTATCGATAGATTATACACTCTGTAGAGGTTAGTACACTATACCCAAACCACGGAACTCATGGCCTCGTGCTCCCTTTCGGGTGGACCATCGACGTTCCAAACAAACCGATCTATCGCATGACACTCTTCCGGCCACTCCGACAAACTCCCCTTTGGGATATGCCAAGGGTGGCCCCGGTGTCAACTCGTGACACCCGCCACCTTTGTGGATGCCACCGTCGTGGCAAAACAAACTCATCCCAAATGGGGACATCGGATATCCATAAATCTTGGGCACACAAGATCATTGCCGCCTACCTGATCTGGGTAGCACGCACACATAACCTTCCCTCAGTGGAGGCATTGGCGAGAGGCATGACAATAGACCGCATTAGAGCCTCCCATACGACACGCGTGGTTGCACTGGTGAGGTCGATTAATGTCACGTTTAAGTTGAACGGTGATGAGCTAAGTCATAATAACATGATGCAATAACAATGCATATGAACATGATATTCACATGAACATGAATGACAACATAACCATGAATTATAATAACAATAAATCATTCATTCTACGAGATGCATATAAGCATGGAATAATGATGATCATGCATGTGACAAGTATTTGCATAACAAACGATAATAATGCATATAATCATATCACTAGCACACAAGATAATTGCAACAATGAGAGTAATAATACTCGCAAATAAGCAATGATGCATGGGGGCATGGCATAAGGATGGATTCACAAGCATATTCAAAGTATTAACAAAATCATCAAATGAACAAACAACAGTTTAAATATTCAAGTAGAAACCATGGCTACTGCAATGCCATCATGCAAGTGGCTGTTGTGGCGTGCCTGGAGATGTAGAAACCATCGGAGAGAAGTGCAATGAATTCGCGGAAAGATTCACCAGAAAAGATTTTCTCTCGAATGGGGCTAACCATGGGCAAGGGCAAAATGGTCATTTTCATAATGTGACAACATAGTGAAAATGATACGAATGGAACGGGCTCAACGAGTAGAGAACATGGGCTTTTGAATCACCTGAATCGGAGTCATGGGTGAGAAGTTATGGCCGTTCATTCGTTAGTGAGAGAAATAAACAAAAAGTGTTCATTTATGCTTTTGACTGACGAACGTCCATTATATAAGGGTTTCGGCTGGCGGCTGAATAACTAAAAGCATATTACTCAAAATACGCTTTCCAGTGGGGAAGACGTATTCCGAAGAATACACCTTCACTTATCGACGTAAGCGGGCCGGGTCAATGCCTTGAGGGGCTGACAGGTGGGGCTCACGGGGAGATGCAGCCCGCCTGGCTGGTCTTCTTCTTCTTCCTCCCATGGGTGCCGGTGGGACAGAAGAGGCCACACGCTCCGGCCAATGGCCCGGGCGACTCCGGCCACCTCCGACGGAGCTCGGACCACCGGAGTGACCGGGAGGACAAGGCGCACCCGTCTGGGCGCCTCACTCTCTCCCGGGAGAGCTAGAGTGAGCGTGATGACGTCCGTGGTGGACGGAGGCTTAGAGTGATGGACGGTGCGGCGCTCTGGTGCTCCGGCAACCAGGGAAAAGGTTGGGAGAGCATCGCCGGGCTTCGAGGGTTGCAAAGGAGGAGAAGGGAGAAGGGGGAGGAGGCCGGCATTGCTCGGATTCAAGCCGAGACCGAGGCGGACATGGCAGAAAAATTGGAGTTCTTAGAGCTCATTTGGAAGGTCGAGGAGGATGCTAGGAGGGAGAGGGAGATGCAGGGGTGCTCCGGGAGGCTCGGGACACAACTACTTATCGTTGACGATGATGCTAAGGCCGGTTGCCGCCGCGGAGATGCGGATGATGCCCCGGCGAGGAATGCGTCACGTGCAAACCCGTGAGGGCGATGGGAGAGATAGAGGAGATGCACAAGCGACGCCAGAGATGCGCGGGCATGGGCGGGGTGAGCATAGAGGCGTCCGGCCACGCGGCGCTCGGGCACCCGTGGGCGAGACGGCTAACACCGGTGAGGGCGCTTCTAGAGGGGAAGGAGGGATCCCACGAGCTATGTGGGTGGAGAGGAGGGCTGGGAGGCACAGAGGACGCGAGGGAATCGGCCTAGAAGAGGGGCACGACGCTACCCGAATCACAGAGCGCGGCCACAGCGGCAGAGCACGCGCGCTGGCATGCCAACAGCGCGGTCACCGCGTGTCTTGGCGCCGGGAGGGCACGTGGGCATGCAAAAAGGTGTCAAATGAGGAGTCCCTTCACCCTGGTGCATCACAGAAGCTTTAGCATGATAAAAGCCCCTTTGTGCTGAAGGGTAATATCAACAGAAAGTTCTGGCAAAAAGGTGTTTGTACTCGGGTGGGGGAGTTCCACCTAGGGAAGGGTGCTGATCTTTGGCTAAATGTGATCACACACTAAGGTGATCATCTATGCAAGGTTTCATCTCAAGATGATGAAAATAATTATCACTTGCTTCACAAAGTGTCAATCTGGGCAGAAATGAAAAATTGAAGCTGTGCTCAATTGGCAAAAAGGATTGAGCTAAAACTTGGTAGAACATGATCATATGAGCATATAAAGACATTGTAAAAATTTCATACCATTTGAATAAATATAAATGATACTTCCTTTACAATTATTTATCCTAGAAAAAATCTTGGGGTAATTATTGAGAGAAATTGGCTACATGGAATGAGGTCAAATTTGGTGGAGAACAATTATATAGGTAGAAGAATGTCGTGATAATTTTTCATAATCACAGATAGTACTTCCTTCATAAAGCTTCCGTCTGGACAAAAAGTTGGGGAAATTTTACGAGGAAGATTAATTAGGCAAATGATGCTGAATTTTGTCATGTGGCAATGATTTGGTTATGAGAGAGTGCTCAAAAAGTTTGAGGGCAATCAAGAAAAGGAAAATAACACTTCCTTCATAAAGTGCCATTCAGGAGAGAACGGAAAAATGAATATTTCTGAATTATTCTTGAACTAGGCAAGGAAAAGTTTTGACATATTTGTGGAAGATATGATCCAAATAATTTATGAGAATTTTATGGGAATTTATGGCAAGATAGAAATATAGGTTGCTTCACAACCTAGGGCAAAAAGAATTATTCCTTTAATAGAAAAAGGAATATTTCCAAGGAATAAATATAGGGGTTGGGCTAGGATGGAAATGACATGATCTCGGGATGGATTAGAGATTGACAAGCCACTTGAGAGAGGAATAAGAGATGGTCTTCCCAGGTTTCAAGACCATAGAGCCACAGAAAAAGAAATCCAAAGAAGAATAAAAAGAAATCCAAAAGAAAAAGAAAGGCCCAAAAACTGGGATGTCAGAGGGAATAAATTTCAACCATCTCGTCGGGAGGCGCGCCGTCAGACCAGCGGTCGCGCCGGGCTATTAGTTGACAAGCCAGCGCCAGGTGCTCTGGGAAGCCTACCTTACGAGATGGGTTGTCCCGCATTCACCCGTGAGCTACGGCAAGTCTGCTGGCCCTTCTCCAAAACCTTGAAGCCTGATCTGCCGGACAAATACGATGGCAAGATCAGCCCGTCACTGTTCCTTGGCATCTACACCATCGCGGTGTAAGATGTCGGGGGACACAACGAGGAAGAGTTTGGCAATTACTTCCCGTTGGCGCTAAAGCCCAACGTGAGAAGTTGGTTCATGAACTTGCCGGAGGGCTCCATCTCCTCCTGGTCAGACTTGTGCAACCAATTTTTTGGCTCTTACCATGGGTGTCACACACTCCTTGGTCAGCCCAGTGACTTGCACGTGCTCCCCTAGAGAGATGTTAAGTCGCTTCGCAAGTATATGCAACATTTCAGCCGCGTGCAACACAACATCCCGACATCCATCCTGTCGCCATCATCGCCGCATTCCACATGAACGTGCGCAACATGCAGATGCGTGAGGAGATAAGCATCAACAAGGTGCGGGACATCGCCAAGTTCTATGCTCTGGCCGACAAGTGCGCACGCACTGAAGAAGGGAGGAGACTCCCCGGGGAGGATGCCAGCGTGGAGGTCGACTCAGACGACAATGACGCATCCAAATCGAAGATGAACGACCGGAAGCGCAATCGCAAGTGCAAAGGCAAGACAGTGATGGCCGTCGAGGGCTCTGGCAACTCCAACACCGGCAAGAAAGCCAAGAAGGACAACTCCAGCAAGGAAGCTGCCGTGTGGTCATGTGATGATAAAACCGCGGTTGGCGAGAAGGCTGGCAAGATCGACGGGCCATACCGCAAGATCCACCACACCAAGGGCCACGATCTCCAGGAGTGCTGGCAGGTTGAACTACTTGCCAAAAAACAAAAGCAAGAGTATGAAAAGCGCGACAAGGAGAAAGGCAAGGACGGTGCCGGCGGATCCGGTAAGAAAAACCATGGTGGCCCTGGAGGACGCCGCGGCAAGGCCAAGCAACAGCAGGAGAAGCCTGCTAGGGGCCATGACAAGAAGGAAGGAGAACATGATGACGATGACCACGAGGAAGCGTCTGACAACAACGAGTTCCAGAAGGCGATAGACGCCATGTGCATTGACTGAGGTGCATCTTTGCACTCCTCTCACGGGCAGCTCAAGCAATGGGCCCAGGAGATCAATGCTGCAAAACCGGCAATGGAGGCTCAGAAGCCACTCAAGTGGTCCAACACGCCCATCATGTTTGACGCGAGGACCACCCTAATCTCACCACTGCGGTCGGGTGCTTGCCGTTGTTGGTTTCAGCAACAATATGCAACCTCAAGGTGACAAAGATGTTGGTTGACGGTGGGTCCGGCTTGAAGTTGATCTCTCCAGAAGTGATCAAGAGGCTGCAAATCCCTGACAGCGACCTCAAGAAAACGAGCACGTTCCAAGGAATCAACCCAGGGAGGAGCTAGCCTAAGGGAAACATAACCTTGCCGGTGATGTTCGGCAGCGAGCTCAACTTCATGATGGATAAGATTGTCTTCGACATCATCGAGATACCGCTGCCATACAACAGAATCCTCGGTCGCCCTGCTCTGGCAAAATTCATGGCGGCGTCCCACTATGCCTACAACACGCTGAAGATGCCAGGGCTGATGAGCATCATTACCATCCACTCCGACAAGAAGGGCGCAGTCCTCTATGCCGAAAAACTCTTCCGGGAAGCAGTCACAACATCTGCCGGCAAGGCACTTGGTCCTGCCGACAAAACTTCCGAGGGGAAGAAAGACCAGAGTACATGGCTAGACCTCCAGCAAGGACTTCGGGAAGCGCACCACAGGGTGCAGCAAGCCCAATGAAGACTTGCCGGAGAGCTTTGTGGCTACGAGCAAGAAAACCAAGGTCGCTACCCCCAAGACGAAGCAAGTCTCCCCCAAGGAGGACGGTTCGAGCGGCACTTTCACCGTAAGTGCCACCCTGGACGATAAATAGGAAAGCGCGCTCATTGCCTTCCTACGGGCAAATGTCGATGTGTTTGTGTGGCAACCATCTAACATCCTCGGCATTCCCAGGGAGGTAACCGAGCACCACCCTATCGTCTGTCCTCATGCAAGACCTGTCAAGCAGAAGGGCAGGAAGCAAGCCTTAGAGTGGCAAGAATTTATTGCCGAAGCAATCAAGAAGCTAGAAGCGTCAGGCTTAATTAGCGGATTGATCCACCCTACATGGTTGGCCAATCGGTCGTTGTACGTAAGCAGAATGGGAAGTGGCGACTTTGTATCGATTTCACTGATCTTAATAAAGCTTACCCAAAGACTCTTTCCCTTTGTCGCGTATTGACCAGATTGTGGACTCCACTACCGATTGCGACTTGCTCTCCTTTCTTGATGCCTATTCTGGTTATCATCAGATTTTCATGGCCCATGAAGATGAAGAGAAAACCGCGTTCATCACTCCATGTGGAACATACTGCTTTAAACGTATGCCTTTCGGACTGAAAAGCGTCGGATAGACATTTGCAAGAGCTATCCAGATTGGTTTTGAGCCCCAGCTACACAGAAAATGTGGAAGCATACATGGACGACATAGTGGTAAAATCCAAGGACAAGGCAACGCTGATCCAAGACCTAGAAGAAACATTCACAAACCTACGCAAAATCAACTTGGAGCTCAACCCCGAGAAGTGTGTGTTTGGCGTCCCATCCGGCAAGCTTCTTTGTATCTCAGAGAGGCATTGAAGCCAATCCCAACAAGATCAAAGCAATCGAGCAGTTGGAGGCACCAAAGTGCGTCAAAGATGTGCGACGCCTTGCCGGTTGCATTGCCGCCCTGAGCAGGTTCATTTCAAAGTCTGTCGAGCGCGCCGTACCATTTTTCAAAATAGTGAACAAGGCAGGTCCCATGAAGTGGACTCCAGAAGCGGAGGCGGCGCTGCAAGATTTGAAAAGGTACCCGTCCTCTATGCCAATGCTAGTTGCACTGAAACCACAAGAACTATTGCTGCTGTACCTGGCGGCAACCAATCAAGTGGTCAATGGTGCACTAGTGGCGGAGAGAGAAGAAGAGGAAGATAAGGCAGCAGCGGCAAGCGTGCGAGCCGACAAACCAGAATCTTCTCCGACAAGTCACAGTGTCGGCAACTCAAGCTTGGTGCAGGAATCATATCAAGAGGTTGTGAAAAACAAGATGGTGCAGTGCCCAGTCTACTTTGTCAGCTCTATCCTATGGGGGGCTAGGTCAAGGTACTCCGGTGTGTAGAAATTGCTCTTCGGCCACCTTATGGCCTCGAGGAAGCTGCGCCACTACTTCCAAGCACATCAAATTACCATTGTCACTTGCTTTCCTCTGCAACGCATCCTAAGGAATCCAGAGGCCACCCGCAGGATAGTGGAGTGGGCGTTTGATATGTCTCCAACGTATCTATAATTTTTGATTGTTCCATGCTATAATATTATCATTCTAGGATACTTTTTGGGCATTTATTTGCCAAATTCATATTATTTTTAGCACTAACCTATTAACCCAGTGCCAAGTGCCACTTGCTGTTTTCTGCATGTTTTTGGCTTTTCAGGTTTACAGTACCAAACGAAGTCCAATTGCCACGAAACTTTTTGATGATTTTTTCCGGACCAAAATAATACATGGAAGCTTTAGAAGAAGACCGGAGGCCGCACGAGGAAGCCATGAGGCAACAGGGCGTGCCCAGGGGGGTCGGCGCACCCTGTTAGCTCATGGGTCCCACGTGGCCCTCCCGACGTCCCTCTCTGGCCTATAAATTCACATATATTCTGAAAACCCTAGGGGAGCTCCTGAAACACTTTTTCTGCTGCCGCAAGTGTCTGTTCTGCCGTGTGCCCATCTGGAGCTCTGTTCCGGTGCCCTGTCGGAGGGGGGGGATCGGTCACGGAGGGCCTCTTCATCAACCTTGCTGCTCCCATGATGATGTGTGAGTAGTCTACCATAGACCTACATGTCCATAGGTAGTATCTAGATGGCTCTCTCTATATCTCTATGTTCGTAAATACAAAGTTCATCGCATCTTCGCGATGATCTATTCGATGTAATCACTTCGTGCGGTGCGTTTGTTGGGATCCAATGAATTGTGGGCTTATGTTCAGATTATTCATGAAAAAGATTCGACTCTTCTCTGAATTATATGATTCTTATTTGCATGATTATCATAGCTTCGTAAATCTCTCCGATCTATTGATTTGGTTGGCCAACAATTTTGATCTATCTTTAGTGAGAGGGTTGCGTTGTAGTGGGTTTAATCTAGCGGTGCTCTATATCCCAGTGACAGAAAGGGACAAGACATGTATTTGTATTGTTTCCATTAAGGATAAAATGATGGGGATAATTGGATTTTCTTTGTCTACATCATGTCATTGTTCTTCAAGCATTACTCTGTTTTACTTAATACTCTAGATGCATGCTGGATAGCGGTCGATGGGTGGAGTAATAGTAGTAGGTGCAGGAAGGAGTCGGCCTACTTGCTTATGGACGTGATGCCTAGATACACATGATCATTGCCGTGAATATCACATAACTATGCGTTTTTCTATAAATTTCCCAAGAGTAATTTGTTTACCCACTGTATGCCTACTTCGAGAGAGATGCCACTAGAGAACACTATGACACTTGGGTCTATTCACTTATATATATTTACAAAGGTTACTATTTCCTTGCTGCCATTATTTCCTTTTTATTTGTTTTTCTATTTATATTTATCCAACTATCAACTACACTACTTATCTGCTTGCAAGTAACGAGTTCAAGGGGCTTGACAACCCTCTTGCCCGCGTTGGGTGCATGTGTTTGCTCTTTTGTGTGTAGACGCTGAAGACGGGAGTTACGTGGTCCTCCTATTGGTTCAATAACCTTGGTTATCACTTAGGGAAATACTTATCTATGCTGTGCTGCATCGTTCGCTCCTCTTCGCGGAGAAAACCCAATGCAGATCACAAGTATCAACATTGGAGCTGTCAAGCTTTGATTTGAAGTTCGAGAGCACAGCTATAATTCAGAGCAGGGCCTTGGAAGAATTCATTGCAGAATGGACACCAACGTAAGACGAAGAAATGCCAGAAACAACCCTCCCCGGCAAGGAAGCTCCACAAGAATGGATCATGTACTTTGATGGGGCCTTTTCGCTGCAAGGCACCGGTGCTGGCGTGCTGCTTGTCGCACCCACCGAAGAGCTTCTAAAGTATGTTGTATGCACTTTCCTAGGGAGGTATCAACAAACAACACACCTGAGTATGATGGATTGCTTGCCGGCCTACAAATTGCAGTGGACCTGGGCATCAGTAAACTGATCATGCGAGGAGATTCATAGCTTGTTGTGCATCAAGTGAACAAGGATTACCAGAGCCCTTTGATGGAAGCTTACATTGATGAAATGTTGCTGGAAGGGCATGTAATCCTTTGTATAGAGCCAGACGCAAACCCTGTGCACAATCAATAAAGCTAAATGTTCTACAACTTTTTTTGTCAAAGTACACATTTTAGTTATGTATGATTGTATGAAATGTCGTGTTCATTTTAACTTGTGTGAAATGGTTGATGAACCGGCAAGATTCCCAGCCTCTTCTTTTCTCTTCTTTCTTTATCTCAAAAGACAGAAGGGGCCCTCACCTGCAAGTTTTCTCCGGGGGGGGGGGGTAGTGATGGTATGGATACCCAAATGGCGTTCAAGTTAATCATTTTGCGACAAGAAGTACAACAAAGAAAAGCTAAGTTGTGAAACTTTAAGTTCTTTGTTGTAAATGCCTTTTTTCCTTGAATGATCTTGACATTTGTATGAGAAAACCTACACGCGAAGGACCCTTGCCGGAGTCTGTTGCACTCCTAGGTTGTTTCGAGTCCAGTCAACAACCAAGGTAGCTACACTAAGGATGGCCAGGTGATCTTGCCGGCAGCGGCATTTCCAGCTGGATGCTAAGGACCTGTTCCTAAAGCACTCGCGGGAAGAATGTGCACACTGCCAAGTATTTCCAGCAAGCGTAGGGATCAAAAACATACAAGTATATTGTCAATTATATGGAAAAGTGGCCATTCATTCAAGCAAATAGAATATATTACATGTATAAACAAAAGTGCGGCGCTGATTCAAGATAATTGTCTTTGATACATCAATAGCACTGGCGTTAAGGATGAGGCAAGAAGGGTTCACTCCTTCAGCTTGACGGAACCGACCCTCCCGGAGATAGGCGCGACAAGGGCTTTAGCAGCACTGGTATCGGCATCCTTTGGCAACTTGGAGAAGGCCTTGGACAGGTCAATCCCGTGGTTGCGGAAGGCGACTTTCACCAGTATCTTGTGGATGACATCGCGACAGAGCTCATGGGACTCCTTGATAAAGTTGTCGGCTCGGTCCTCCTCGTGCTTCTCCAATGCCTTGACAAGCCCCTCAAAGAAAATGGACATCCTAACGCTCTCCACCTCCCTGCCGTTACTGGAAAACTTCCATTTTTCTAGGCCCATGACGGCTAGCTGGGAGGAGAGCCTATCGGCGATGTTCACGTTATGCTCTGTCCAAAGCGCCAATTTCTTCTTCAACTCGTTAGTGGAATGGGCGACAGAGGCAAGCAACTCCTTCTCTTTCTGTAGTTCTTCAAGCAGGCCATGTCCTTGGATCTGGCCCTCTCAAGGTGCTCCTCCAAGGTGTAGCGACTCGACCCAAACGGTCAAGTCTCTATGCTTTCTGTGCCATCCCTGGATCCGTATGCTGGCACACACAGTACATCAATGTATATATCAAAGTGAAATCACATGTAAATAATGTTAAACTAATATATACCTCAAGAGTCTCAGCGGAAACAGTCAATTGGGAGTGGAGTCCAATCAACGCCAGCGGCAAGTTGTGTGTAGACCATAACCCTAGATCGTAATTCTTACCCGTCGTAGAAATCCTGCAATATGAGACGTTCCAGCCGTGTAGGTCAGTACATTGAATGTACCAGCAAGATCACCATAGAAAAAAATGATAAAGACTATTCTATATGCAAAGGCTTTGTGGCTCTAGCTTTGGGTTTTGCAGAAAAAGCTGGTTTTATTTTCCCTACAACAAAGGAGTCAAACGGAATATCACTACAAAAGTTGGTTGTTAATGAGATGGTTCCGCCAACCAATTATCATATCCCAAAATTATTAATAAACCCACACATCATAATTTATTAATTGTGTTGAGACTGGCTGATAGTATCATCTCCGATGCTCATGTTGTCTGTAACAGGGGACACAACTAATCGATTAGTTTAACACTCTGCAGAGGTTTGTACACTTTACCCGCAAGATTCGATCCCTCCGTTGTCGTCCTCGCACTGCCTGTTGTATGAGGACCGGATGACCGAAACATGATCTTTCACCGAGTTTCTCGAACCACCGCCAGTGCCCATCCAATCCTACCTTTCTTCTACATCTCGTAGCACTGATCCAGCCCAAGTTACTCGATGATCAACCAAGCCAGAGCCCATAATGACTTGCGGTTACACATGTAACCTTTCCGGCCTTGAAGTACCCATCCATCTCTCTGGGCATGGGTGGCAGTCCGTCGGGATGATCACAGGTAGATGCCAGGATTCCTGGGCATAACCATGATAGATATCAGGCTGCCAAATGCATGTCCAATCCACCCAGAGGTATATTGAGTCCTTGAAATCTTGAAGTCTTGATCGTCATGCAGGTCTTGAAATATTAATCCTCACGACACTCTTGTATCACACATCCAAACCCCATGCACTAAAGCATAGCAAAATGAAGTAACGTCCCTTCCCGGGCAATGGTAACAGGGTGTTGGGTTTCTCCTACCTCATGATACTACCTCAAGTTCAAGCTCAATATCCTACTGGATGTAAGGGGGAAAGATAGATTCTAATGCAAATAAAACATAGGTATTGTAAGATGATCAAAGTGAACTTGCCTAGTATTACTTGATGAAGATAGTCGCTCTCACAATCCTGATAATTCTACTCGTCACACTCCGAGCAATCTAGCGTAAGCAAATAACATTCAATAAACATTCAATAAACATCCAATAAACATCCATGCTAAAAAAAGAACCAAAAGAACGTAAGAACAAAACATGTCTTAGTGCGAAAATAACAACACACTAAAGTTTATTAAAAAAAATCTTTTGGTGTTGTAAGGTGAAAGGTGAAAGGGGTCAACACAAAAGAGTCAAAGAATGATGAACTATGGTTATATAAGCTTAAGTTGGATACAATATGGAAGATTATCCAAAGATATAGGGAGAACAACATGAATGATGTTTGACAAATAGCATATGACATAAGAATTTATTTATAGATAAAATTAGTTGAAATGGAGCACTACAACACAAGTTATAGCGAATTGAAGCATTAATATAATTGAAAATCGTAAATTGAAAAATATTGAATTGGAGTATGGTGAATGTGAACATAAAGTATATGACACAAATGTTTAGGTGCAAAAGGAATCAATTGAAAATGTGCTACGGTTTGCAAGATATGGTCAAGTTCAAATTGAACCGCTCAAATTTGAAAGGTTCAAAGTTTGAAACTAATGATGCCACTAGATATAGGAGATAAATATTAACATGTAGGAAAAAGATTCAATAGACTTGGAATAACGGATCAAAAGATACAAGTAGTTCAATATGACATTGAATCAGCTTAGAACGGTGTGTGAATACATTTTGGGGACTAATAGAGAAATTTGAGTATGATCAAAATTATAAGCTGAAAAGATGACACTAATTGTACGAACGGAAAGATTACTTCGATACAAATCCGACGCAATTGGATTCGTCGGAAACGGAGCTATGGATAGACAAATATGATCAAAAGAAGTTTAAATATGAATCTAAACAAATTTGAAAATTTGAAAATTTCAAAAAGCTGATGTGATAGGTTCACTAGATAGGTGGGATCAAGATGAAACTCTAGTCGTTGGTTTCATCTAATTCAGATAAACGAATAGAAAGTTATGGATATTTTAAAAATCAAGGCGAAGCTGTTTTATGAAAGAAAAAGTGTTATGTCTAAAATAATTCTAGGACTAATGTGTAAATACAAAGACTAATTGATAATCCAATTATTCTACCATATACTAGTCTAGGAATAATAGTCTAAAAGTAATAAACTACGGGAGTATAAAAGAAAATACGAAGAAAGGTACCTTTAAAATGCAGAGAAGAGATAATTTCAAAGAAGAGATGACTTCCAGAAATCCTGCCGGAGAGAAGAAAACATTTTTATTTAATAAACCTATTCAAATAAAAATATTGGTTTAACCCAAATTGGATGATTTTTGGATGCTCCCAGGAATCTATATTTATAGGTGGGTGGGAGGTCTAAAGGTCTAAAGCTAGACGATATTGAACTAAATATAGATGAAAGGTAGAGAAAATAGAAAAAAGATGGACGGAGGCGCCGCATGAGCCTAATGCTTTGGCCCGCCGCGCGTGAGGCCGGCGCTGCAGTTTTTTTTTCAGTTTTTTTCGGATGAATAGTGTTCAGTCAAGAATAGTGTTTTTTTAAAACAGCAAAAAAACAAAAAAACAAAATAAAATACATTTTATATAGACATATTATATATCAAAAATTTCAGAATAAAATTTCCTAAAATATGAATATATTTTCATGGCAAAATAAAATACTTTATAAAAATCATTTTTTTGTTATAATTCCAAAATGAAAAGTAATTTGAATTTGAAATAAATTGCAAATAGTTTATATTCTAAAATTTGCATCAAAACATGGTCTCTAATTTTGGAGTGTCATTTTACTCCTCTCATTTTATTTGTTTGTCAGAGGGTTTTGAAAGGATTCAAACTCAAAATTGAATAGGGATTCAAAATGGAAATTTTTGGGAAAGTCTTTTTATTTCCTCTCATTAAATTTTCAAAAAGTTTCAAATTCCACTCAATTTCAAACAATCAATCACACAACATTCAAGAAAACAGTCCTAATTATTTATTTAATACAACATTCCAAAATTTAGAATTTTAGGATGTTACACAAGGTGCTCAGCTTTAGCTTCAAGTCAGCTATGGAGTCGATAGCAACGGAGAGCTCTTGGGTCTTGCCGGAGATCATTGTCTGCAGCTCCCCTAGGGTGTGAGCTGCCTTTCACACGCTCTCCTTCAACTCCAAGATTTCCTTGCCGTAGGTAGCAAGGTCCAGGTCCAGCTGCCGCACTTTGCTATCTAGCTCAGTCTTGGCGGGCACATCAACTTCAGCAGCCTTGACGGCCTCTTGAAGCTTGCTGGCGTGCTCTGTCGCTTGTGACTCAATGGCCTCCTTGTGCTTCAGCTCTAGCACTTGAATTTGTTGTGCCAGCTGGGTGTCGAGCTTGGCGGCGATAGCTGCCTCCAAAGTGGCAACGTCCTCCTCATGAGAGTTGAGCGTGACCTTGCGCTTGATCAAATCTGCATCAGACGCAGCGATCCTTTGGTCAGCCTCCTCCAATGCAGCCTGTGCCTCCGGGGTTCTCTCTCTTCGAGTCGAGCACTCGCCTGCTTCCCTCCCCCTCGCACCCCGCGAGCGGGGGCTGGGGGGCACGGTGCTCGCACCTCGCCAAGGCCTTGGTGCCTGGATCCTCGCGTGGCGCTCCCGGGTGAGTCAGCAGGCGTATGTCGCTTCATACTCGCTCGGGGGCTCCACTCACGGCCCGACGCGCCATCTCGGAGCCTCGAGAGGCCCGTGCCTCCGGGGCAGGAAACAAAAAATTTCTTTGGGGAGCCGCTTGAGCGTCAAGGGGGGCTCCTGAGCAACGCGCCTCAGGAGCCTTACCGGTCATATAGCCACTCGCCCCTTGATGTTGTCCTGGTGATGCGGTCGGCATCAAGGGTGTAGAGGCCTCGCCTCGTAGTTGCGTCCTGGTGATCCGGACGTACATTATGGTGGTCGAGGAATGTGCGGGACTGGGACCTACCGACGTAGAGCTGCTTGAGCGTCAAAGGGGGCTCCTGAGCAGCGCGCCTCGGGAGCCTTACCGGTCATATAGCCCCTCGCCCCTTGATGGCGTCTTGGTGATCCGGTCGGTGTCAAGGGTGTCGAGGCCTCACCCCGTAAGTGCGTCCTGGTAATCCGGACGCCCCTTACGGTGGTCGAGAAATGTGCGGGACTGGGGCCTGCAGACACAGAGTGCCGAAAGGGCTCCCAACCTGCCTCACTAATAGGAAGAAGAAGTCCCCAGGACGTCCGGACTCCCCAAGCGCCATAGCCAAACCTCCCTGATGAAAAGCCTACCGTGAGCATGTCAAGCTAAGTACCCTAACCGCGGTCAGCAGGAAGTTTCAATTAATGATGACACAAGAACCAGGACACACGATAAGGGTACTAACAAGGGCGCAAGCGCCGAAACTCATTACACGCCCATAGGCCCCCCCTTTGCTTCTTTGATTACGGGAAAGGGAGAAGAGGAGGAGGAAGAAAGTGAAGGAGCCCCCTTGGGGGCTGTCGCTCCGGGAGCCCTGGCGTTGGCACACCAGCACTCAGTCGGAGTCCTCCTCTTCCTTGACGGACCCATGGAGGCACGCCGGCGTGGCCGCTTCTGGAGGAGAGGAGCGACGCCACGGCGGCTGGCTACCCCCCGAGGTCCGGGCGCGCCGGCGCGGTGGCGCGCCATAGCTGCTGTCGCTACTATCACTCAGGCTCTCCTCGGAGGGGGTGTCGCTGCCGCTGGAGACGCGACTACCGTCGTGAAGGGCAAGCTCATCTCCAAGATCGCCGCGGCCGTCGTCTTCCGGGCAGCACCCGAGGCGCTCGCCCTCCCCCCGAAGATGTTGACGAAGAGCGTTGCCACCCCGTCGTACTTGAAGTGAAGGGTGCACCTCCCCTCCAAGCCACGGGCGCGGGCAAACGTCTGCCACCCGCGGTTCAGGTACACATAACCCCCGGGGGTGACCTCGACCTCCACCCACGAGGCCGCGCTGCAGCAGCCGTCGGCCTGCAGCCATAGGCCAGCAGGCCCCCCGGTCGGCAGCGCCTCTGCGAAGAAGCACGGGAGTTGAAACCAAGCGGCCTCCGGCCTCTCCGCCCACACCACACACTCCTAGGCCGTGTCGGCTAAATGGAGCCACGGGCGTCACCACCACGACTACTGCAGCCGCCCGCGCTGGACGGAGCCCCCCCGCGGCTGCCGATGGCAACCCCGGGCCCCGTTGGAGCACGCCCGCGCCCACGGGGAACCGCCACCACCGTCGTGGCATACTTCCGGGGACGACCGCGGCCCCTCCTGGGCGTCGGTGTAGCAGGGCTCTCCTCGGAGGCCTTCCCTTTCTCGGCGGCGGAAAACTTCCTCACTGGAGCCATAGTTGGGAGAGCGGCGGCTTGAAGGTCGGGAGGCGAAGAAGATGGAGATGTGCTGGGGGTTTTCTTGCCCTCACCCACTTATATACGACCAAGGGCCAACCAGCGCCCCCTCGCATCCTGGGCAATGATGGCGCCGCTGCGCGTCCCGGCCCTTGTCAGCCGGAGCGTCATGGGGAGTACAGGCATCGGACGCTCCTCGGGCGCCGTGGGCAGGCCCGGGTGGTGTGCGGCTCTCCCCCGCGTCAATTCATCAGCTCCCGAAGGGTCACATCCGCATGGCCCAATGGGAGAAGGCCGAGGGAGAAGCCGCATTCAAGACAGGGTAATGATGGCCGGCGCAGCACGCAGGCATCGCGTCAGTTTGACTTGGGAGGTCCCTGACGACCTCGGGAGTGGAGACGGCGTTCACTGGGCGCGCGACGCGTGTCGAGCCTGGCCCGCAGGTGTTTTGAGCCCGCGGCGCCTCGGGCCATCCTCAATAGCTTCGCCCGGAAGCGAGCTCGAGCACGCCTTGGGCCCGGGGGCTACTATCGGCGTTTTGGGAACGGGGGTACCCAGAACTGCCTGCCTGCGGCCTAGGGCATGGCCCACCTCACGAGCCAAGCACGGCCCAGCGCGGCCTGACTCAAGACAAGGCCCTCGTGAGGACCCGAGCTCATGAGAGAGGCGACACCAAGACTAGCAAGGAGTGGGACTCCTCAGGCCCCCTCCGGAGTGGCGGAGATCTCTATGCCGAACCCAGCCTCAGGAGTCAAGGATGACGCAAGGAAGGACAGGCGGGCTCCATTGCACCAGGCGGTGCAGTTTCCCCTTTAGTGCAAAGGGAACAAGGACGTATGCGGGTTCCCAAAGCGCCACCCAAAGGTTTCCATTCTGGTGCAACGAGACCACGACCACGAGCCCACCAGGGAGGATGTCATCGCCGAGCCCACCTCTGCATAATCGACAGCTACTTTGCAGGCGAAGACCACCTTTGGACAGGGCGGGGATGTACTCCTGTCCCCCTTCGAATTTGGCCATTGTGGGATCCCTTCCCGCCATTGCGATAAGGGAGGAGGACCCGGGCCGCTGCTATATAGAGAGGCTAGGTAGCACCGGGGACGGGGGGAGACACCGAACAGACAAGGCAGAGAGCCAAGAACACCACCCGAGCGCCCTCGCGAGGCAACTCGCCACTGTACTAGTTCATCCACCACACCTCCTCGAGAGGTAATCCACCAAAGCAGGAGTAGGGTATTACGCTTCACAGCGGCCCGAACCTGGGTAAATCATCGCGTGCATCTGCTTCCTCGTCATCGTGCGAGTTCGTCGTAGGAATCATCGGGTAGCGAGCTAGGTAGGGCGAGGCTGTAGGGGATCTTCGCACATGCCCCTGTGTTCGAACCTTGAGGGTTTTGCGGAGCCCGAAATACGACAGAAGGTGTCGCGCCGACGGTCGGGCCATGTGGGATGGAGGAGGAGGGGGTGAGGGGGTATTGGGGAGGTGTCGATTACCTGACTAGATGGACGAGGTCGAGCAGCAGGAAGGAGCGTCGCCGGCGAGTTGGCGGCGCTACAAGAAAGCAATGAAGTATGAACTAGGAAAGGTAGAGGAAAAGGGGGAAATGTGGCTTTTGATTTTTACCGGGGGGCGAGGGAGGTAGATATTTTTGCGGCAGCCCAAAATTTTCATTCGGTGCAGCGAAAAACTGGGGCGGAAAGCACCATCGAAAACTGTCCCTTATTCGGAACCATGTGCGATATCAAAACATCACAAACGAAGCATGTGCTATACACCGTGTGTGATGAAGTTGAACATGCAAATTTTTCAGAATAGTTCTCGATATCAACACATCACAAACGAAGCCTGTGATATACCCCGTGTGTGACGAACTTGGACGTGCAAATGTTTGTCTCCAATCTTCGGACGTAAGATTGGGTACTGCATTGCACACTGTTCATTCCAAAAAAGTGTGTGTGATGAACTTCAATTTCATTTTCAATTGGAAGATGGAATGGGGATATGGCGGCAAATTTTTGGTCCGAATTTCCCTGGTTACAGTGGTCATCCACGTCGTCGCATAATTTAACATCAACTGCTAATTTGGGTACTGCAAAAAAGAGCCTACACCACAGCCCTCACTTACTTAATCGAGCAATTAAACAGAGCTGGTTGACCTAAACATTACTCTTGCAAAAGACCATCGCTCTAAACAACAACTAATGTTCCGCCTGACGCTCGCCGATCTCTGCCGCATCCTCCATGACCAGCTCGCGCTCGACGACCTCCAGGGGAAGGGGCTCCATGGCATCCATTGCCACGTACTTTGCAAGCATCTCGCCGTCCGCGTCCGCCATCTCTTTGGAAAAGGCCGCCATGAGTTTGGAGTGGGCGGCCGCGGTCCGGGCATTGACGACCTCCATCTTGGCAAGGGAGGTTGCCGACGAATGGACGGCTGCCCGAGCGCTCTCGACGATTGCCAACTCTTCGGACGTAGGTTGGCGACCGTTGTCGGAGAAGGCCGCTGCTATTTGTGCGGTGACCGACACGAGCTGGGCCTGGGCGGCATCGGCATAGGCATGGGCAACCGCCATCAGGGCTACGGCGGCCGCCGAGGAACGGACAGCTGCTGTGCCTTTCTCGCCATTTGCAATCCCGGTCGCGGATGTTGTTGCCGCCATCTCAGATGCAGCAACTGCCCTTTCGTCGGCCGCAGCTGCCCTGTCGGAGAGTGCGGCCGCGCTCAAGGATGTTGTGAGTGCGTTCATGGCTGATGTAGCCGCACTCGGGCCGGATTGGGTCGCCGAAGTTGCCCTCACGACGCAGATCCACGTCCCCATCTTTCACCGGCGACGCTTGAACAGTATAGTGGTCTTGGGGAACAAGTGTGACTGTGTGGTTGACGCGCCGGCGGTGGACTGAAGCTTCCGGCATAAGCCATATATGAGGATTGGCCCAAGATATTTTGATACCACATCACACGTGTTTCATGATCAAGAACTGTTTGCGATGTATTTGATTTTCAAACTGCTTTGAGACGAAAAATGAAGTTACATTGGCAATTGAAGGTGTTTGGATGGCAATAACATTTATCTGCACTGAACTTGCAACTATAGGACTGTGTGTTAAATATGGAATAATTCAGGGTTGTTTAGGACCTTTAAAACATTTAAAGAGTTTTTTAGATATTTCATGTGCATAGTTCAAATTTGAACTCCAGTTAATTAAGCACATACTAGCTAGAGTGCACCTGAATGGGTTGAAAATCAACTATTTCTCACTGGATACATGTTTTGGTCCCATGCAAGAAATGGAAATTAAACGAATTCCAAATCTCATGGTATTTTGGCTCGACTGTAGACTTTGAGAAGCCGTGTTTTCAAATTCCAGTAAATCCAAATATCGTGAGAAATTCATGAAATTTGGCATGGTGTGATGTCATGGCGCATGTGTGTTGTGGTAAAAACA
Source organism: Elymus sibiricus (assembly GCA_039707655.1). Classification (NCBI taxonomy): domain Eukaryota; kingdom Viridiplantae; phylum Streptophyta; class Magnoliopsida; order Poales; family Poaceae; genus Elymus; species Elymus sibiricus. The sequence goes on along the minus strand of CM077667.1, from coordinate 146,016,643 downwards.
ATGCCTAGTTCCGGACAAGTTTTGCCACAAACCTCTTACAAACCGAAGATTCTCACAAGAAGTCATGTGGTTCCGGTTGGGACAGTTCACATTTTATGTGCGAAACAAAATCCGATGTCGCTTCTCGCCTTAAATTTATTTCTAGAGTCTCCATAGAGTAACGTGAATGTGTCGTGCAAAACAATGGAATCTTACAGAGTTCGTTTGGCCTTTTAAGTACATTAATTGAGTTTTCTAGGCATTCAATGTGCATATATAATTCAAATTTGAACTACAATCACTGCATGGTCCAGCTCATGAAAATATGTCGAAAAACCATATAAGTTTCCCAGGCTGCATGTTTAATCAGGTTCCACACAATAAATGGGAATGAATTTCAAACATATCATCATCGTCTTGGCTCGACCGCAAACATCGGGAAACTTAGTTTTTAAATTCATGTAAATGCAAACCTCGATCGAAATTCATGAAATTTGGGCATGGTGCCATCAATTGCCATGTGTGTGTTTGTTGTGGTAAAAAGATTGTCCAATTTTGGACAAGTTTTGGCACAAAGCCTCTTACAAACCGAAGGTTCTCACAAGAAAGTCGTGTGTTCCGATAGGGAAAGTTCACATTTTATGTGCGAAACAACATCCGTTGTCTCTTTTGGCCTTGTATTTATTTCTGGAGTCATCATAGAGCAACTTTCTGACAGTCATGCTAAATTGTGGATTTTTTCCAGGGTTCGTGAGACCTGTTTAACACATTAATTGAGTTTTCTAGTCGTTTAATGTGCATAATTCAAATTTGACATACAATCACAAGGTCCAACACATGAAAAATAGGTTGGAAAAATATATGCCTTTCCCTGGATGCATGTTTAGGTCCCACGCAAGAAATGGGAATGGATTTCTAACGTCTCATTGACTGTTTGCTCAGCTGCAAACATTGAGATGCTTTGTTTTCAAATTCCCGTAAATCAAAACACGTCAGAAATTCATGAAACTTGGCATGGTGTCGTGACAAGGGCACACACATGCCGTGGTAAAAACAGTTATCCAATTTGGACATGTTCTTGCACAATCCCCTTACAAATCGAAGCTCCTCACAAGAAGCTTTGTGGTTTCGATAGGGAACATTATATATGCATGTCACATATCCGGGCGAAAAGAAATCTGATGCCTCTTCTCTCCTTGATTTTCTTTATTTAAACAACATAGACATGTACGTGCGAAGTGCAAAAATATGATTAAATTAAGGGATCGTCTGGCTTTTAAAAACATTAATTGAGTTTTCGATGCATTATTTAATGTGCATAATTCAAATTTGATCTACAATCACAAGGTCCGGGGCGGCAAAATGGGTTGAAAAATCATATATGCATCCTTGGATGCATGTGTTAGGTCACGTGCAAGAAATGAGAACGAATTTCAAACATCTAAGCATGTTGGCTCGGCCACAAATATAGAGAAACTTTGTTTCCAAATTCTCGTAAATCCAAAACTATATCAGAAATTCATGAAACTTGGAATGGTGTCATGTGAAGGCACACATATGCCGTGGTAAAACAAATACCAAGTTGGCCATGTTTTGTCACAAGCCTCTTACAAACATGAGGTTCTCACACAATAAGCTACGTCCAGTGGTTCCGTTAGGGAACATATATATTCATGCCACATATGCGGGTGAAAAACGACATCCGATGCCTCTTCTCTCCTTGATTTTTTCCTACAAACAACATAAAGCAATAGGTGTGTACTACAAACATATTAAATTATTAACGGTTTGTATTGCTTTTTTATACATTAATTGAGTTTTATGTGCATTTAATGTGCATAATTCAAACATGAACTACAGTCACAAGGTCTATGTTGGGCAGGGCCTCATCATATAAAGCATAAATATGTTGTGCTACTTTTAGTGTCCACTTTGAGAGGAAGAGTAAGCATTATTAATAGCCAACAAAGGCATTTTGGAACAAAAATCTGTCACGTTACCATCGCAAACGGGCGTATTATTTATAATTTGTGGATGTTCTAAAGACCATTTACGTGCGGGCCATGTGTCGCTATGTGTATTGGCAAGGAGGTAGCGTGCGGACAGGTGTTTGAGTAGACGGGTGGCGTGCGAGCAGTGTCTTGCGCACGCTCATCGGGGTGCCATGTCCTTTGCCAGTCGTCAAAGACGTTTCAGACTGAATACCAGTATGCAAACCGAGGGCAATTGTTCCTTCCCTACTAACACTAGTAGAAAACAAGACTTTGATCCGGGCCAGATCAGATCATTAGTCCCGGTTCGAGCGGGCAGGGCACCGGCCAGGCCTCGGCAGGAACCAGTCCCGGTTCGTCTGACCCCTTTAGTCCCGGTTCCAGACACGAACCGGGACTAAAGGGCCTCGCTCCTGGCCCAGCCCCTTTAGTCCCGGTGCTAGCCACCAACCGGGACTAAAGAGACACCATTAGTCCCGGTCCTAGCCACCAACCGGGACTTAAGAGTTGCATATATATATGCTCGCCCCTGCCCGCTCACTCCTCTGTTTTTTGGTAGGCCGGCGTGTGGGAGGTGTGCTGCTCTCTGTTCTCACCTCCTATGCACATGAGGTGTTCGATGAAATGCCGCAGCCACACTTAAGCTTTCTCCTCTCCAAGCTCGACCTCCAAGCTACATTTTCCCCAAGATTTGTTTAGGTTTGGCGTTGCAGCAACTACACAAGTGTTCTAAAAGGTTAACGACTTCATCGTTTCATCTCTCACTGCTAGTTTAGCTCATTTCAAATGATCTTGAAGTAGAGTGTGGTTTGTGGGTTTTAGTGGAGGAGTGTATGTGGGAGTTCTTTTGATTTAGACGCACAATTAGAGCTGAAATTAACTTCTTAGAGTCTGCACATGTGTAGGGTTCCGTTCCCGTTCCCGTCCTCACCGTCGTCGATCGCCCGCGCCGATCTCGTCGCCGGCACCACCGTGGTGAGCCTCTTGTTCTTATCTTCTTTTTAAAAGAAAAAAATTCTTACTTGTATGATTTACATAGATACTTGTATTAATTTGGCCACTTCTCTATTCATGATGTTCTGTAATGGTTTTTGATACACTTAATTATATAATGCACGCAGATGAACTGGCAATGGATGTATGGTGACGGACGCACCTCCGAGTACATTGAGGGCCTGCATAAATTTCTCGAAGTGGCTAAGGCAAACAAGCAGAATGGTTTTATGTATTGTCCATGTACTGTCTGTGAGAATACGAAGGATTACTCTAACTCAAAAACCCTTCACTCCCACCTGCTTGAGAAGGGTTTCATGCCACACTATAATGTTTGGACCAAGCACGGAGAAAGAGGGGTTATGATGGAAGACAACGAAGAAGAAGAGGATGATGACAGCTATCCTATGTTCCCTGAATACGGTGATACTGCAACGGGGGAAGCTGAAGATCAAGAGGCACCAGACGATGTGCCCGATGATGATCTTGGCCAGGTCATTGTTGATGCACAGAGAGAATGCGAAAGTGAAAGGGAGAAGTTGAAGTTCGATCACATGTTAGAGGATCACAAAAAAGGGTTGTACCCAAACTGCGAAGATGACAACACAAAGCTCGGTACCACACTGCAATTGCTGCAATGGAAGGCAGACAATGGTGTATCTAACAAGGGATTTGCTTCGCTACTGAAAATAATGAAGAACAAGCTTCCAAAGGATAACAAATTGCCCGACAGTACGTACGAAGCAAAGAAGGTTCTCTGCCCTCTAGGATTGGAGGTGCAGAAGATACATGCATGCCCTAATGACTGCATCCTCTACCGCGGTGAGTACGAGCAATTGAACGCATGCCCGATATGCGGTGCATTGCGGTATAAGATCAGACGAGATGACCCTGGTGATGTTGATGGCGAGCATCCCAGGAAGAGGGTTCCTACCAAGGTGATGTGGTATGCTCCTATAATACCACGGTTGAAACGTCTGTTCAGAAACAAAGAGCATGCCAAGTTGTTGCGATGGCACAAAGAAGACCATAAGAAATACGGGCAGTTGAGAGCACCCGCTGACGGGTCGCAGTGGAGAAAAATCAAGAGAAAGTGGGGGGACTTTGGAGGTGACGCAAGGAACGTATGGTTTGGTTTAAGTGCAGATGGCATTAATCCTTTTGGGGAGCAAAGCAGCAAGCATAGCACATGGCCCGTGACTCTATGTATCTATAACCTTCCTCCTTGGTTGTGCATGAAGCGGAAGTTGATTATGATGCCAGTGCTCATCCAAGGCCCTAAGCAACCTGGCAACGACATTGATGTGTACCTAAGGCCATTAGTCGAAGAGCTTTTATAGTTGTGGAATGTAAAAGGTGTACGTGTGTGGGATGAGCATAAACAAGAGGAATTTGAACTGTGAGCGTTGCTGTTTGTAACCATCAATGATTGGCATGCTCTTAGTAACCTTTCAGGACAGACAAACAAGGGATACAACGCATGCACGCACTGTTTAGATGATACCCAAAGTATATATTTGGACAAATGCAAGAAGAATGTGTACCTGGAACATCGTCGATTTCTTCCGACCAAGCATGCCTTAAGAAAGAAAGGCAAACATTTCAAAGGTGAGGCAGATCACCAGAAGAAGCTCGTCCTCCGTACTGGTGATGATATACTTGATATGGTCAAGGATTTACAAGTAATCTTTGGAAAGGGTCCTGGCGGATAATCTGTTCCGAATGACGCTGAGGGACACACACCCATGTGGAAGAAGAAATCTATATTTTGGGACCTACCCTGTTGGAAAGACCTAGAGGTCCGCTCTGTAATCGACGTGATGCACGTGATGAAGAATGTTTGCATGAACGTTCTAGGCTTCTTGGGCGTGTATGGGAAGACAAAAGATACACCGTAGGCACGGGAGGACCAGCAACGTGTGAACAAAAAAGACGGCATGCATCCAAATCAGTATCAAGGTCCTCCCAGCTACCCTCTAACCAAAGCGGAGAAGGAAATCTTCTTTGAATGCCTGCTCAGTATCAAGGTCCCATCTGGCTTCTCGTCGAATATAAAGGGAATAATTAACATGGCAGAGAAAAAAATCCAAAACCTAAAGTCTCATGACTGCCACGTGATTATGACGCAACTGCTTCCGGTTGCATTGAGGGGGTTTCTACCAGAAAATGTTCGATTAGCCATTGTGAAGCTATGTGCATTCCTCAATGCAATATCTCAGAAGGTAATTGATCCAGAAATCCTACCAAGGTTACAGAATGATTTGGTCCAATGTCTTGCCAGCTTCGAGTTAGTGTTCCCACCATCCTTCTTCAATATTATGACGCACGTCCTAGTTCACCTAGTCGACGAGATTGCCATTCTAGGTCCTGTATTTCTACACAATATGTTCCCCTTTGAGATGTTCATGGGAGTCTTGAAGAAATATGTTCGTAATCATGCTAGGCCAGAAGGAAGCATCTCCACGGGCCATCAAACAGAGGAGGTCATTGGGTTTTGTGTTGACTCTTTTCCTGACCTTAAGCCGATTGGTGTCCCTAAATCGCGGTATGAGGGGAGACTGAGTGGAAAAGGCACGCTAGGAGCGGATTGAATAATATGTAGGGACGGGCATTCCTGGGCGCAAGCACACTACACAGTTCTATAGAATTCTACCTTGGTGGCCCCGTATATCTATGAACACAAGATTATTCTACGCTACAAACACCCAGAGCAGTCTGACGACTGGATTACACATGAACACATCGGGACTTTCGGCGGTTGGTTGCAAATGCATCTCATGCGTAACAACAGTATTGGAGATGACTTGTACTTGTTGGCTAGGACACCATCTTCGACTGTATGGACTTACCAAGGGTACGAGATAAATGGTAATACATTTTCCACGATTGCCCAAGATAAAAAGAGCACCAACCAAACAGTGGTGTCCGCTTTGATGCAGCAATCACCAATAGGGCAAAGGACACATATTATGGTTACATAGAGGAGATATGGGAACTTGACTATGGACATGAATTTAAGGTCCCTTCGTTTCGGTGTAAATGGGTCAATCTGTCAGGAGGCGGGGTACAGTTAGACCTGCAGTACGAAATGACAACAGTGGATCTCAAAAATCTTGGGTACACAGACGAACCATTCGTCCTAGCCAATGATGGGGCGCAGGTTTTCTATGTGAAGGACATGTCTACCAAACCGAGGAAAAAAAGATAAGGAAGCGAATACATCAAACGATGAGCCAAAGCGCCACATAGTTCTTTCAGGGAAAAGAAACATCGTGGGCATGGAGGACAAGACAGACATGTCTGAGGATTATGAAAAGTTTCATGAAATTCCTCCCGTCAAAGTGAAGGCTGACCCAAGCATCCTGTTAAACGATCAAGATTATCCATGGTTACTGCGCAATAAGGAAGGGACACACGCGAAGAAAAAGTGAAGACTTTCTCGCCACAACTATTCTCATGATGGCTTTGATCTAGAGTATCACTGCAGTTACATGTCAAGAAATGAAATCCCTTTTGTAATAAATGAGTTTTTGTCCGAAACCCTGTTACTTCGAAAGAGATTGTCCAGTTTGTACACGAAGTGCATCCAGTTTTTACTGTAACCCTCTCAACTTTTTAGCACATGCTATGTGGGTGAAATTATGATACCATGCCAAGTTTCAACCTTTTCAGAGTTCATTTGCAGTGATTTTCAAATTCAGGGTCATTTAGCTCAAAATAAATCATGAAATGCATGAAAAATAGCAGATGAAGTCAGAAATGGTTTGAAAATTGATGATGTGGCTTTGAATGGTGCATATTGAATGCAGAAAAAGTCTGAAGTTAAAATATATTAAAAAATTAAAATCCCTTTTGTAATAGATGAGTTTTCGTCCGAAACCCTGTTACTTCGAAAGAGATTGTCCAGTATGTACATGAAGTGCATCTAGTTTTTCCCGTAACCCTCTAAACTTTTTAGCACATGCTATGTGGGTGAAATTATGATACCATGCCAAGTTTCAACCTTTTCAGAGTTCATTTGCAGTGATTTTCAAATTCAAGGTCATTTAGCTCAAAATAAATCATGAAATGCATGAAAAATAGCAAATGAAGTTAGAAAAGGTTTGAAAATTGATGATGTGGCTTTGAATGGTGCATATTGAATGCAGAAAAAGTCTGGAGTTAAAATATGTTAAAAAAATTGAAATCCCTTTTGTAATAGATGAGTTTTCGTCCGAAACCCTGTTACTTCGAAAGAGATTGTCCAGTTTGTACACGAAGTGCATCTAGTTTTTCCCGTAACCCTCTCAACTTTTTAGCACATGCTATGTGGGTGAAATTATGATACCATGCCAAGTTTCAACCTTTTCAGAGTTCATTTGCAGTAATTTTCAAATTCAGGGTCATTTAGCTCAAAATAAATCATGAAATGCATGAAAAATAGCAAATGAAGTCAGAAAAGGTTTGAAAATTGATGATGTGGCTTTGAATGGTGCATATTGAATGCAGAAAAAGTCTGGAGTTAAAATATGTTAAAAATTGAAATCCCTTTTCTAATAGATGAGTTTTCGTCTGAAACCATGTTACTTCGAAAGAGATTGTCCAGTTTGCACACGAAGTGCATCCAGTTTTTCCCGTAACCCTCTCAACTTTTTAGCACATGCTATGTTGGTGAAATTATGATACCATGCCAAGTTTCAACCTTTTTAGAGTTCATTTGTAGTGATTTTCAAATTGAGGGTAATTTAGCTCCAAGAATGAACTAATAGCAAAAAGAATGAACTAAAAAGCTTTTATAAAACTCTAATAGGAAAAAGAACGAACTAAAAAGATTTTACAAAACTCTAATAGCAAAAAGAATGAACTAAAAAGATTTTGTAAAACTCTAATAGCAAAAAGAATCAAAATAATATTAACTAAAATTATCAACTAAAACATATGCAACAAAATAACATTAAAATTTAAAAAACATAATATATGCAAAAAATAAAAAAAGGCCCGCCTTCTAGCCACAACAGCCTGCATACGACTAGAAACCCTATAAATGGGCCAGGATGCAGGCCCGCAGTGCTAGCAGGCCCAACAGGGCGTGAGATAGGCATGTACTGCCTGCAATAGAGAGGAGCTCGAGAGGGCAGCGGTAGCAGTGCTTATAAACCACTCCGAGCCCCTCTCGACTAGCGAGGTGGGACTAAACTTTTGGCTGCGGGCAGCACATCCCTTTAGTCCCGGTTGGTGGCTCCAACCGAGACTAATGCCCCCCCTTTAGTCCCGGTTGGAGCCACCAACTGGGACTAAAGGTCTCTGCTTCCGGCCCTTACCTTTAGTCCCGGTTGGTGGCTCCAACCGGGACTAAAGGGGGGGCATTAGTCCCGGTTGGAGCCACAAACCAGGACTAAAGGGGGGCTATATAAGCGGGACTTGGAGAAATTTCCAAATCCATCTGCTTTCCCTCTCCCCCGACGGCGCCGAAAACCACCTCGACGCTGCCAGGCTGCCGGATTTTTCCGTCGCCTCCCCGAGCCCGCTCGCTCCTCATCGCCGCCCCCGACGCCGTCCCCGTCGCCGCCCCCGACGCCGTCCCCGTCGTCGCCGCACCCAACGCCACCCCCGACGCTGCCCCCGACGCCATCCCCGTCGCCGCCCCCGACGCCGCCCCCCGACGCCGTCGTCTCCCCGAGCCCGCTCCGGCCTCCTCCTCCTCCTCCTACGTGAGCCTCCATCTTGCTCTTTAGCTTCTCAGCTCATTGGCTTGCTCTTTTTTCAAGTGATTAAGAAGCTCCCAAATTAATTAACCTGTATTTCATATATATGGTCTATTTAGTTCTGTGGATGTCACACCCTATGTTGTATCACTTTGCTATGCTTGGATTTACAAAATTTGGAACCAATTAAAACTTTTGAGTGCATATGCTTGTTTGAATTGTTGCCTGTTTGCTTGTTTGGTTGTTTGTGTATGGCACTCTTAGGTTCCACTCCTCCCCATATTTATATTCCTTGATCCAAACTTCTTGCCCAATGATCATGCCATGTGAATAGTACCCAAAAATATTTTTATCAAATATTATTTTGGCCAAAAAGGATTTATTCAAACTAGGATTTCAAAACCCCCTGAATTGAGGTTTGCACTATAAGTCCTCAAATTGGGTGGATCCTTTTTCCCAAAGCTTTATTTGAAACCCACTATATATATTACTTCCCAAAACCATCAAATATTAATTTTAAAGATTATTTTACTATTTTATTCAAAGAATTTTTCTTAAGACCATAAATGATTTTTCATAAGGAAGAATTATTTAAATGCTTTAAAAATATTTGAGAAAATTTAGGGACACTCAGTGGACATATATTTTCCATATATATGAGTTTCAACAGATGGTCATGTTCAAAATCATGGGCAAAACACTTTAAAACCCTTTCTGCCCAAATCAAGCTTTTGAAATATTTCTATAAGAAATATTCTCAATAAATTCCACGAAAATTCCAGCAAGACACACATGCTATATGTGGTGAGCTTGCAAAGTTTCATCTCAATACCAATTGAATTGCTTCACCAAAATATTCCAAAACCATTCCTGTCCAGAGTCAAGTTTGAACAACTTTACATTATGAAGTTTCTTCCCTTGACCCCAAACTTTGTGGGCGTGTTCTAAACCCCAAATAATGATGCTACACCAAGTGGTGGATTTGGGGGAAGTGAAATGCATGCCTAGATCTACAGAAATCTGATTCTGTTGATTTCTAGGGTTTTACAAAGTTACATTGTGAACTTTCTTCAAATGGGCTCAAACTTGGTGATCCACTCTAATTCTACCTACATTACCACCCTGTTAAATCCCAAGGCAAGTAGAGTCCATTAACTTGCCCAAACCAGCATCAACCACCTTCTGGTGGGAAGCAAATCTCAATGATTGAACCCCTTCCCTTGTTCTCCTTGAGCCACAACTTTTACCACAACACCATACCACCCTTCCTCACCTCTGGTAAAAGTCCTGGCGCCAGAGAGCATGATGGCAAGGGTGAAACCCCCATTTTCCCTCTCTGGACAGCAAGAATCTCTCTCTCTCTCATCTCTCTCAGCCCCTCTGCCCTTCCCTTTGCCCTTGCTTACCTCCTAAACCACCCAGGGCATCTCCAGTAGCTCCCAGACGCGCCAGGACAAGAGCGACGCGCGAGAACGCGCGGATGCCGGCCAAACGGGTGCTCTGGAGCGCACAGCCGCGCTCCAAAGAGTTGACTTGGCGCCCCCGACCACCTCGGGTCCTCCCCTCCCGCCAGAGACCGCGTCTCGACGTCCGCAACGCGCCAGGGCAATGGCCCCTTCCTCCCCCTCTCTCCTCTGCCCTTTGCAGCGCGTGCCCGGTGCCGCCCAGCTCGGCCAATGAGCGTGCAAGCTCGGGGTCCACCAGGAGCACGCCCTGCTTTCCCTCTCTTCCTCCCCAGCCCCGGACCACGTCCACGAGCGCCCCAGGCATGCCATCGCTAGCCCCCGTGGCCTCTGGCCTCGGCTGCGAGCTCCCCGGGGCACCCGAGCTCGGTGGACCGCGGGCCGACTATAAAAGGCCACCCCGAGCCTCTCTTTTCCCTCTGCTGACCCCCTCCTCCTCTCAATCGTCCCCCGCAAGCCCCCATTTGGACTCCCCGAGCACCTGTGCTCGAGATCGACCGAGTCGCCGCCGCGTTGGGGCTCCGTCGATCTCGGGTTACCGGCCTGCTCTGGTCCTCCTCTCCCTCTCTCTAGGTCCGTAGGGCCCTCCTGACCCTTTTCCCCTTCCTCCCCGTCCATTTCCCACTGAGGAACAACGCCGGCGATCTCCTCCCAAATCGGCTTCGCCGTGTTTTCTCGTCGCCGGCGAACCAGTGTGTCTCCGGCATCCCCTCCACCTCCAGAGGAACGGCGGCTCGATGCTGAGTCCGTTCCCACCTCCAGCTCGCCTTGCCGTCGCCTGGAACGCTGCCGGTGAGCTCCTCCCCTCCTCTGTCGAGAGGTAGAAGATGAAAGCACGACATGCTCCCTTGGTGGTTTTGATAATTCATGACAGCATACATTGTCTCTTGGACTAATACTTTTACCTAGTGTATTTCAGATATAGTCCATAGAGAAGGGCTGGCAAAAGGATTGTGGAGATTGTGGAATACCCCAAGATGCAAGGAAATAGGTTGGCAAAGCTTCAAGGAAGAGGACTCTACATTTTACATTTGTGAGAAATCACTTTGAGTCCATAGGAAAGCCAATACTATTAAAAGGGGGTAAGGTTTTGTTGGTGAACAAAATGCTCATACGTGCACAAGTGATAGTCACCAAAAACACCCACAAGCTCTTCCACAAAGTCTGTCCAAAGCCTTATACTCAACATCGGTGCAACCAACATTTCCATCCCGGTGCCACCGATTCTCAACCATAGACAGACTCAGCCAAACCCTAGCCACTTCGGTGCAACCGATTCCATTCCGGTGCCACCGAGTTTAGGTTGCCAACTTTCTGTTACGCAAATTCACAATATCGGTACCACCGAGATTGTTGGATCGGCGTCACCGAGATTGGGAATCTGACCGTTGGTCACCTTATCGGTGCAACCGAGTTTCCTATATCGGTCTCACCGAGATTCAAAAGTTGCCACCTTTTGGTCACTTCGGTACCACCGAGATTAACACATCGGTGTCACCGAGTTGGTCATTTTGTGTGTAACGGTTGGATTTTTGGGGATGCCTATATATACCCCTTCACCACCACCTACTCGAAAGAGAAGCACTCAGAACTATTCCATACTTGCCCCATCCAGTTTTCTGAGAGAGAACCACCTATCCTTGTGTTGAGGTCAAGATCTTCCACTCCAACCATATGGATCTTGATTTCTAGCCTCCCCAAGTTGCTTTCCACCAATCCCATCTCTTCCACCAAGCCAAATCTATAAGAGAGTGATTGTGTGTTGACGAGTCTATCATCTTGAAGCACAAGAGCAAGGAGTTCATCGTCATTACCGAGCCTATTACCTTTTGGAGGGTGGTGCCTCCTAGATTGGTTAGGTGTCACTTGGGAGCCTCCTACTTCGTGTTGTGGAGTGAACCAAGAAGTTTGTACGGGCAAGGATATCGCCTACTTCGTGAAGATCTACCCATAGTGAGGCTAGTCCTTTGTGGACGGAAGCCGTTATGGAATAGTCAAGGTTGCTACTTCGTGGACCCTTATGGGTGGAGCCCTCCGTGGACTATCGCGACCGTTACCCTCCGTGGGTTGAAGACTCCATAAACGTGGATGTACGATAGCACCACCTATCGGAACCACGGGAAAAAATCATTGCGTCTCCAATTGCGTTTGATCTTCCTATCTCTACTCTTTACTTCATGTGCAATGTCTTTACTTTCCGCTGCCATATTTGTTGACATGCATGTGTAGGGTTGTTAGACTTGCAAGACTTGCTATAACTGTTAAAATCTGCCAACCAATTAACTTGGGAAAAGGTTAGGTTTTAAATTCCTGCTAGTAGTCTATTCACCCCCCTCTAGACACTCTTCTAGTGATCCCTCAGAAGATGACCGCGGGGTGGGGCTCGCGCGTCAGCCTCAAGCACCTCCTGTGTCTCTCCCCCTCTCTCTGGCCAACGGGCCCCGCCCGTCAGGTTTGAAACCTGACGCGCGCGGGGGTGCTGAGCCGCCTGGGCCGCCTGCTGGCTGGATGGATGGGCCGGCCCAGCTGCTGGCCGCCTCTCGCCGTGGCACCTGGCCTTTTTCCTTTTTCTATTTTCTGGCATTTTGCAAAAATCCCATAGAATTCAATAATTGTCCAAATCCAATTATTTTTTCACCAAAAATCTTAGAATATTCTGTAGAATTTAACAGTGCCACTTGTGTAATTTTGTGAAAATGTTTCATGTAGTGATTTTATTTAAACCTAGTTTTAATATTTTTAGCCTCTGTTTAAATAGTTTTCAAAATGTTTCTCACAACAAAACCATAGACAGATATTTTTAGTATAGTTTGTAGTATTTATCAAAGTAGGGCAACATTTTAGAAGTGAGTTTTGTGCTCTGTTTTTGTGATGATTCTTATTTTTACCATTATTTATCGCGACGATAGTTTGCGAGGTTGACGAGGGAGTTGGACTCGAAGACTTTGAAGACCCTGAAGACTTTGTTGAGCCAGGCAAGCAGCCCTTTGACCATGTTAAGAAACCATTTATATGCATGTCATATAGCACTTTATTTCTTGATGTATATCATGTTCATGTGGTGACCACTACGGTGGGATGCCTCCGATACTTTTACCGTTGATACTTGCATTGTGCATAACCCTACCTCCTTACGAGGGTTGTGCGGGTGGGAGTAGATAGGATGCTTGGTGGATGCTATGCAAATGGGACGGGAATATGCATGGTGTTGGAAACAAGAGTGTTTTCAAAGACGTTTCGAAAACCCCGTCGGGTGCCACTAATGCCCGAGGGAGATGATGTTGAGTTGGGTAACCACTTGAGAAAGAAGTGGTGTACCGGAGCAAGTGAGTGAATGTGGTTTTCGTAAACGGATTGGTGTAAGTTGCGACCATTATTCCAACCTTACATGTACAACCACGATACCCTTATGGGACGGGGCTTTGTTGATTACTTTGGTGGGTACTAGCATAGAGCCCGCATTACTAGTGGCGGGAGTGACGTGGTCACTCTCGATACGGGGTCGTGCCGGTAAGGACGATCATGCGCTGTCTTCACAGGCACCGGGCACACCGTTGGTCCCTGCATGGATGTTACTTGTGATGTACATCATGTGGGCTGGGTACCAATCGAGTGGACTCTTTGTTTAGTATCGTTAGGGGAAAGACAATGTTCGGGTACTTACCTCGGGTATGGACAATACCGCGAGTCGTGGCTTGACATGGAAGTTTCCCGAGTCTTGTGGGTAAAGTGTGCAACCTCTGCAGAGTGTAAAACTATTCGAATAGCCGTGTCCACGGTCAAGGATAGTTGGATGAACGCTCTTCTGGTACGTCCAATGTTTACTAAACTTGGTGTGTGTGTGTGTGAAGGTGACAAAGATGGTACTTGAGATAAGTCAGATGACTTGACATGATGGTTGAACATGAGATGTTCAGACCTTGATTATATTGATATCGGTAACCTGTTTGTGCGGATACTTGTATCCTCATGATGCATGCTATTACTAGTTATCTTGATCATGTCATTGCACTCAAAACTAGCTTTTCGCAAAACTTACCTACTTAGTGCTATATCATGCATTGTTATACCTTGTTCCAAAACTTGGGTTGCTTGCGAGTACATTCAAAGTACTCATTGGCTTGCCACTGGTTATTTAATTGGCCAAGCGTGGAAGAGCAGGAATATGGTGAAGAGTTCGACGGTGACGAACATGCAAACTAGGACGCTTCCCAATCAAAATGCCTGTAGGTTTAAGGCAGATGGCATGGGTTCACGCTTCCGATCAAGATTTCCGCTGCTTGTTATGTTTAAGTGTTTGGCCCTTGCGGCCCTATCTATGTTAGACATGACCTTCATGGTCTTTATTTGTGTAAGACGCTAAATGTGGATGTAAGACTCTTGTTATTCAGCTTCTGTGTGTTCAGTGAGCATTGATCTCTGGGATCACTGTACACGTGCATTCGGTGATCACGACTTATGAGTCGGGGTCCCCATAGAGCTGGTATCAGAGCCATCATGACTATAGGACGCCCTTAGTTAGCATGGACATTAGTTAGGATAAAACCGTTTTCAAAACTACGCCTAGCACTTATGCTTAGGAGTTTTTGCACTTCTTACCTCTTCTAGTCTTCTCGCAGCACTATACTGACTCTCCTCCCTTTAAACCCTTGTAGATGGCCGTCGTACCCGAAGCCCTCCTAGCATCCGGCTTTCCCCTACTCCTTGAGGATAGCCTAGAGAAGTGCCAGTATCGCCGATCACCCGTTTTCCTCTACCACGAGCACTGGGTCGATGCCGTCACGAAGGAGTACCATGTTGATCTGGTCATGAAGGCAAACGACTCCCCGACCAGTTGGTTCTTTAAAGGACCGCAGATGGAGACCCTGGCACTCGCAGTCGAGACGGCTGCATGCAAGGCACTTATCCACCTTCGAGACATCATTCCAGGGATGGCTGACGAGCCAGCTACTCGCTACCTACCTTTCAAGAAGGATGGGAATGGCGAGAGTTGGACGTTGATTCCGTCCAAGGAGGATGGGATGCCACTCAGGTTCCAGACCTACTTCAGCCTCTCCGCCGACAGTCTAGTTCACAACTTGATTAAGGAGTCCGTGAAGCTACGCGAGGAACTTCACCACACCCGAGAGCTACTACATCAAGCCAAGATGAAACCAGATAGGATCAAGAAGGATGGAGCCCCTGAGGGACGACCAGCTGTCGCTTACCGAGGAGGAATACCCCCAGCTAGAGATGCACCCACACGTCGACGTCGCATGAGTGCGAAGGAGTACCGTGAGCTCTTCACTAACCCACCGACGAAGCGTCGTCGGGATGGACCTCCTCGTTCTCTGACCCCTTCGACCGGAGATGATACCCGTACGGCTGATGATCTGGAGGAAGACCCAGAGGAGCGTGACTACGAGACCGAGCACTCCACCACCTGAGTCCGAGAACCCCTAGGGCAGGATCAGTCATGTACCCCTCATGCGAAGTCGAGTCCGTGTAATGGTTCATATAAAACCATGTGTGCTTGTTTTTTGCTTTTGTTGTTTGTGTCCCGATGCAAGTCGCACTTTTGCCTTAGGCAACATGTAAGCGACCCCATCGTCCATCTTATCTTAATATATGTGTTGGTCTTTCAACCCTTGTTTTGTCACACTTGCACTATACCAACCCCCTTAGGCGCGCTTTCTCCAGTATTGCTTTGCTTCTCGTTTATCCCAGTTATTTGACTTGGCTGCTCCAAACAGGATGGTGACTGCAACCCGCAACAGCTTCTTCACCAACCCTGGAGCCGGCAACTCCAGCCAGCAACGGGGAGCTGGTGGGGCTGCTCACGCTGGAGATCACCCGGAGCAGCCACAAGGCGATATTCCCCCGCCACCACCTCCACCCGAGAACATGAGCATAGCACCGTTTCTCCAAGTTCTCCGGGAGGAATGCCAAGCCAACACTGCTGCTATCCAGCAGATGGCTCAAGTCCTTGTGAACAACCAGCAGCAAGCCAGGAACGGCAATGGCCGCTCCACTCTGTCAGAGTTCATGAGGAATTCGCCCCCAACCTTCACCGAGACTGCTGAACCACTGGATGCTGACGACTAGATCCGCACCATCGAGGACCTCCTTGCACTGGTCAATTGCAATGAGGATCATGAGAAGGTGATGTATGCCTCTCATTGCCTCGGGGGTACTGTCAGAGCTTGGTGGGATGGATTCAAGGTCATGCAAGGCGATCGTGTGATCACCTGGGATAACTTCAAGGAAGGATTCCGCACCGCCCACATTCCTTCTGGGATCATGGCTATCAAGAAGAGAGAATTCCGAGCGCTGAAGCAAGGAAGTGGCTCTGTCAAGGAGTACATGCAGAAGTTCAACCTGCTATCAAGGTATGCACCTGAAGATGTCAACACGGAGGCTGCTAAGATGGAACGCTTCATGGAAGGACTCCAGCAGACCCCGCAGTATCAACTCATCGTCTGCGACTGTCGGACCTTCTTCGACTTGGTGAACAAGGCCCTCATGCTGGAAGACAAGCGTCGTGCC
The DNA here is from genome assembly GCA_039707655.1 of Elymus sibiricus. Classification (NCBI taxonomy): domain Eukaryota; kingdom Viridiplantae; phylum Streptophyta; class Magnoliopsida; order Poales; family Poaceae; genus Elymus; species Elymus sibiricus. The sequence goes on along the minus strand of CM077667.1, from coordinate 146,000,008 downwards.
ATAGACGACACTCACAAGCGCAAGATGATCATCAAGGGTAGTTCCAGCAACCAGAAGCCTCTCCCCTGGCAGCCAGCCCCAGCCAAGCCAACCTATCAGCCGCAGCAGGCTAGGCCTCCTGCACCTCATCCGAGCTACCAGCCTCAGCAGTATGCCAATCCCAGGCCAGCTTACAACAACCCCAATAACAACAACGGTGGCAGGGACTACAACAATAACAACCCTGGTCATGTCACTTGCTTTGGATGTGGCCAGCCGGGACACATCTCTAGGCAGTGCCCCAACAAGAAGCCAGATGCACTGCGCCCCAATGCGCCGAACCAAGGTCAAGGCCGTGGAGCACCACCAAGGAACCCAGCTCCCCACAACCAGCCCAACAATGGCATGGGTCGTGTGAATCACGTCACCGCCGAGGAAGCCCAGGAAGACCCGGACGTCATACTGGGTATGTTCCTCGTCAACTCAACCCCAGCAACTGTACGGTTTGATTGTGGAGCTTCGCATTCTTTTGTCACTCAAAAGTTTGCACTAGAGAGTGGGATGAAGCCTACGCCCCTGGGTAGTCGTATGTTGATTCAAACCCCGGGATCAGTTATGAAGTCCGGGATAGGTTGTAAAGGAGTTGAGGTTAACATCAACGGGGTAGAGTTCCTAGCAGACCTTATCATCCTAAAGTCGGAAGGCCTGGATGTAATTCTAGGCATGGACTGGCTAATTAAGAACCAAGGCTACTTGGACTATGCCAAGAGGATCGTCACCATAACCAATAGCCAAGGAGTGGAAGTCAAGTATGTTCCCAACCCTGCCTCCGCTCAAGCCCCTCAGGCTAACTGTCTGTCGGGAATTGAGTTGGATCAAGTGCCAGTGGTATGTGAATACCCGGATGTATTTCCTGATGAGCTGCCCGGAATGCCTCCTGATCGCGACATTGAATTCATCATTGAGCTAATGCCCGGAGCAGGACCCATCTATAAGAAGCCCTATAGGATGGGATCCAAAGAGTTGGCTGAATTGAAGAAGCAACTTGCAGAGCAGCTCAGGAAAGGATTCATTCGCCCTAGTGCCTCTCCTTGGGGATCACCTGTTCTATTTGTGTCCAAGAGGGACGGAACTATCCGACTCTGTGTCGATTACCATTCTCTCAATGAGGTCACCATAAAGAACAAGTACCCACTCCCCAAGATTGAAGACCTATTCAATCAGCTGAACGGAGCCAAGGTGTTTTCCAAGATCGACCTCAGGTCAGGGTACTACCAGTTGAAGATCAGACCCCAAGACATTCCGAAGACGGCGTTTGTAACCCGGTATGGCATGTATGAGTACACGGTCATGCCATTTGGATTGACCAATGCCCCTGCTTACTTCATGTACCTCATGAACAAAGTCTTCATGGAGTACTAGGACAAGTTTGTTGTCATCTTCATTGATGACATACTCGTCTTTTCCAAGTCGGATGAAGAGCATGAGCAACACTTGAGATTGGTCCTAGACAAGCTTCGAGAGCACCAGCTTTATGCCAAATTCAGCAAGTGCGAGTTTTGGCTACATGAAGTTGGATTCTTGGGTCATGTACTAACTGCAGAAGGATTGTCAGTGGATCCTGCCAAGATTGAAGCCATGATTGAATGGCAATCCCCAACCAATGTGAAGGAAGTCAGGAGCTTCCTTGGACTCGCGGGCTATTACCGCAAGTTCGTCGAAGGATTTTCGAGCATTGCCCGACCCATGACTCAGCTTTTGAAGAAAGACAAGAAGTTCGAATGGACGCCGAATTGTGAAGAAAGCTTCCAAGAGCTCAAGAAGAGATTGACAACAGCCCCAGTTTTGGCCACCCCCGATATTCACAAGGAGTTTGTGATATATTGTGATGCATTGAGAACCGGGCTTGGAGGTGTTCTAATGCAAGAAGGCAGAGTCATAGCATATCTATCCAGACAGCTACGTCCTCACGAAGAGAACTACGCTACTCACGACCTTTAGTTGGCAGCCGTAGTTCATGCCTTGAAGACATGGCGACATTACCTTCTGGGGAAGCGATGTGAGATATACACAGACCACAAGAGTTTAAAGTATATTTTCACTCAAAAGGAATTGAACATGAGGCAGCGAAGATGGTTGGAGTTGATCAAGGACTATGACCTCAGTGTTCAATACCACCCTAGAAAGGCTAACGTGGTAGCTGATGCCTTAAGAAGAAAGGCTTGTTCCTTGAATGCTATGATTCAGGAAAGGCTACCTGCCCTGTATGAAGAACTTGAAAGCTTCGGCTTGGAACTAGTTGCACGTGGATTCCTAGCCAGCCTCGAAGCAAAGTCTGCTTTGATGGATGATATTAAGGAAGCCCAGAAGGGACACGAGAGCATTGAAGGCATCAAGAGGAAGATCAAGACAGGCAAGGCCCCAGGATTCTCAGTGGATGAACAAGGAGTTGTATGGTTCGGGAAGCGCATTTGCGTACCCAACAAGGTAGAGCTCAAGAACTTGATCTTGCAAGAAGCTCACGAGACTCCGTATTCCATCCACCCTGGAGGAACCAAGATGTACCAAGACCTCAAAGCAAGATTCTGGTGGCATGGCATGAAACGGGAGATAGGCACCTTTGTTGCAAAGTGTGACATATGCCAGAGAGTCAAAGCTGAGCATCAGCGACCCGCTGGACTATTGCAACCTCTCAAAGTGCCTGAATGGAAGTGGGACAAGGTTGGGATGGACTTCATCACAGGATTACCTAGGTCAAGCAAAGGACATGATTCCATCTGGATCATTGTCGATCACCTGACCAAGGTAGCCCACTTCATTCCCATCAAGACGACCTACAATGGGAACTAACTGGCCAACCTCTACATCAACCGGATCGTGAGTCTCCACGGGATTCCTAAGGAGATCGTGTCAGACCGAGGTACCCAGTTTACCCCGAGATTCTGGAATAGATTCCAAGAAGCCCTGGGAACCAAGCTTTCCTTCAGCACTGCCTTTCACCCCCAGACCGGTGGACAGACGGAACGAGTAAACCAGATACTCGAGGATATGCTCCGTGCTTGTGTATTGGCGTATGGAACCAAGTGGGAGGATTGCCTACCATTTGCCGAGTTCTCCTACAACAACAGCTACCAGTCGAGCCTTCAGATGGCACCATTTGAGGTGTTGTATGGACGCAAGTGTCGTACTCCCCTCAATTGGTCGGAAACCGGAGAAGGACTAGTCTTTGGCCCAGACATCCTCCGTGAAGCAGAGGAGCAAGTTCAACTCATCCGAGAGCGTCTCAAGACCGCCAAGACCAGACAGAAAAGCTACGCTGATACCCGCCGTCGGGACATGAGTTTTCGTGTTGGAGACCATGTTTACCTCCGTGTCACGCCTCTCAAAGGAACCAAGCGTTTCCACGTCAAGGGAAAACTTGCATCAAGATATAACGGCCCCTTCAAGATCACCGACAGACGAGGGGAAGTTGCTTACCAGCTAGAGATACCTTCCGAGCTATCAGATGTGCACAACGTGTTCCACGTGTCACAACTCCGGAAGTGTCTTCAAGTTCCCAACCGCCCCGACCTCTACAAGGACATCAACCATCAAGCCATCGACCTTCAGCCAGACCTCACTTATCGTGAGAGGCCAGTTTGTATTTTGGATGAAGCTGAACGTTGCACCCGAAGCCGCACCATCAAGTATTTCAAGGTCCAATGGAGCAACCACACTAATGCAGAAGCAACCTGGGAGCGTGAAGACTATCTTAGATCTGAGTTCCCTTATCTTTTTAGCGCTTAGACTAGGAATCTCGGGGACGAGATTCTTGTAAGGGGGGTAGGTATGTCACACCCTGTGTTGTATCACTTTGCTATGCTTGGATTTACAAAATTTGGAACCAATTAAAACTTTTGAGTGCATATGCTTGTTTGAATTGTTCCATGTTTGCTTGTTTGGTTGTTTGTGTATGGCACTCTTAGGTTCCACTCCTCCCCATATTTATATTCCTTGATCCAAACTTCTTGCCCAATGATCATGCCATGTGAATAGTACCCAAAAATATTTTTATCAAATATTATTTTGGCCAAAAAGGATTTATTCAAACTAGGATTTCAAAACCCCCTGAATTGAGGTTTGCACTACAAGTCCTCAAATTGGGTGGATCCTTTTTCCCCAAAGGCTTTATTTGAAACCCACTATATATATTACTTCCCAAAACCATCAAATATTAATTTTAAAGATTATTTTACTATTTTATTTAAAGGCTTTTTCTTAAGGCCAGAAAAGGTTTTTCATAAGGAAAAATTATTTAAATGCTTTAAAAATATTTTAGAAAATTTAGGAAAACTCAGTGGACATATATTTTCCATATATATGAGTTTTAATGCATGGTCATGTTCAAAATCATGGGCAAAACACTTTAAAACCCTTTCTGCCCAAATCAAGCTTTTGAAATATTTCTATAAGAAATATTCTCAATAAATTCCAAGAACATTCTAGCAAGACACACATGCTATATGTGGTGAGCTTGCAAAGTTTCATCTCAATCCCAATTGAATTGCTTAACCAAAATATTCCAAAACGATTCCAGTCCAGAGTCAAGTTTGAACAACTTTACATTATGAAGTTTCTTCCCTTGACCCCAAACTTTGTGGGCATGTTCTAAACCCCAAATAATGATGCTACACCAAGTGGTGGATTTGGGGGAAGTGAAATGCATGACTAGATCTACAGAAATCTGATTCTGTTGATTTCTAGGGTTTTACAAAGTTACATTGTGAACTTTTTTAAAATGGGCTCAAACTTGGTGATCCACTCTAATTCTACCTACATTACAACCCTGTTAAATACCAAGGCAAGTAGAGTCCATTAACTTGCCAAAACCAGCATCAAACACCTTCTGGTGGGAAGCAAATCTCAATGATTGAACCCCTTTCCTTGTTCTCCTTGAGCCACAACTTTTACCACAACACCATACCACCCTTCCTCAACTCTGGTAAAAGTCCCGGCGCCAGAGAGCATGATGGCAAGGGTGAAACCCCCATTTTCCCTCTCTGGACAGCAAGAATCTCTCTCTCTCTCATCTCTCTCAGCCCCTCTGCCCTCCCCTTTGCCCTTGCTTACCTCCTACGCCACCCAGGGCATCACCAGTAGCTCCCAGACGCAATAGAACAAGAGCGACGCGCGAGAACGCGTGGATGCCGGCCAAACGGGCGCTCTGGAGCGCGCAGCCGTGCTCCAGAGAGTTGACTTGGCGCCCCCGACCACCTCGGGTCCTCCCCGCGCGCCAGAGACCGCGTCTCGACATCCGCAACGTGCCAAGGCAGCGGCCCCTTCCTCCCCCTCTCTACTCTGCCCTCTGCAGCGCGTGCCCGGCGCCGATCACCTCGTCCAGTGAGGGTGCAAGCTCGGGGTCCACCAGGAGCACCCCCTGCTTTCCCTCTCTTCCTCCCCAGCCCCGGACCGCGTCCACGAGCGCCCCAGACACGCCATCACGAGCCCCCGTGGCCTCTGGCCTCGGCTGCGAGCTCCCCGGCGCACCCGAGCTCGGTGGACCGCGGGCCACCTATAAAAGGCCACACCGAGCCTCTCTTTTGCCTCTGCTGACCCCCTCCTCCTTTCAATCGTCCTCCGCAAGCCCCCATTTGGACTCCCCGAGCACCAGTGCTCGAGATTGACCGAGGCGCCGCCGCGTCGGGGCTCCGTCGATCGCGGGTTACCGGCCTGCTCTGGTCCTCCTCTCCCTCTCTCTAGGTCCGTAGGGCCCTCCTGACCCTTTTCCCCTTCCTCCCCGTCCATTTTCCACTGAGGAACAACGCCGGCGATCTCCTCCCGAATCGGCTCTGCCGTGTTTTCTTGTCACCGGCGAACCAGTGCGTCTTTGGCATCCCCTCCACCTCCAGAGGAACGGCGGCTCGACACTGAGTCCATTCCCACCTCCAGCTCACCTCGCTGTCGCCTGGAACGCCGCCGGTGAGCTCCCCCCTCCTCTGTCGAGAGGTAGAAGATGACCGCGGGGTGGGGCCCGCGCGTCAGCCTCTCGCCCCTCCCGCGTCTCTCCCCCTCTCTCTAGCCAACGGGCCCCGCCCGTCAGGTTTGAAAACTGATGCGCGGGGGGGCGCTGAGCCGCCTGGGCCGCCTGCTGGCTGGCTGGATTGGCTGGCCCAGCTGCTGGCCGCCTCTGGCCGTGGCACCTGGCCTTTTTCCTTTTTCTATTTTCTGGCATTTTGCAAAAATCCCATAGAATTCAATAATTGTCCAAATCCAATTATTCTTGCACCAAAAATCTTAGAATATTCTGTAGAATTTAACAGTGCCACTTGTGTAATTTTGTGAAAATGTTTTATGTAGTGATTTTATTTAAAACCTAGTTTTTAATATTTTTAGCCTCTGTTGAAATAGTTTTCAAAATGTGTCTCACAACAAAACCATAGACAGATATTTTTAGTATAGTTTGTAGTATTTATCAGAGTAGGGCAACATTTTAGAAGTGAGTTTTGTGCTCTGTTTTTGTGATGATTCTTATTTTTACCGTTATTTATCGCGACGATAGATTGCGAGGTTGACGAGGGAGTTGGACCCGAAGACTTTGAAGACCCCGAAGACTTTGTTGAGCCAGGCAAGCAGCCCTTTGACCATGTTAAGAAACCATTTATATGCATGTCATATAGCACTTTATTTCTTGATGTAGATCAAGTTGATGTGGTGACCACTACAGTGGGATGCCTCCGATACTTTTACCGTTGATACTTGCATCGTGCATGACTCTACCTCCTTATGAGGGTTGTGCGGGTGGGAGTAGATAGGATTCTTGGTGGATGCTACAAAAATGGGACGGGAATATGCATGGTGTTGGAAAGAAGAGTGTTTTCAAAGACGTTTCGAAAACCCCGTCGGGTGCCACTAATGCTCGAGGGAGATGATGTTGATTTGGGTAACCACTTGAGAAAGAAGTGGTGGAATGGAGCAAGTGAGTGAGTGTGGTTTTCGAAAACGGATTGGTGTAAGTTGCGACCGTTATTCCAACCTTACATGTACAACCACTATACCCCTTATGGGATGGGGCTTTGTTGATTACTTTGGTGGGTACTAGCATAGAGCCCGCATTACTAGTGGCGGGAGTGACGTGGTCACTCTCGATACGGGGTCGTCCCGGTAAGGACGATCATGCGCTGTCTTCACAGGCACCGGGCACACCGTTGGTCCCTGCATGGATGTTACTTGTGATGTACATCATGTGGGCAGGGTATCAATCGAGTGGACTCTTTGTTTAGTATCGTCAGGGGAAAGACAATGTTCGGGTACTTACCTCGGGTATGGACAATACCGCGAGTCGTGGCTTGACACGAAAGTTTCCCGAGTCGTGTGGGTAAAGTGTGCAACCTCTGCAGAGTGTAAAACTATTCGAATAGATGTGTCCACGGTCAAGGACCGTTGGATGACCGCTCTTGTGCTACGTCCAATGTTTACTAATGTGGCACCCCGGTTTAGAGAACCGGATTACCAGTGTTTCCAACCCAGAGATCATGTCTTTTGGAAACACACAACAACTTGGTACAGAATAGAACTGAACTTTTATTGATAGTAGTCGAGTACAGGCGCATATTTTATAATGATGACGAGGCCAAAGGCACCCTCGGTGCTATGACAGTATCTACATTATTTATGTCACATAGCAGGGCCTAGGAATACTAAGTACTTCTACGGCGTAGCGGAACATAGCGCAACTCCATCCAGAGGGACACTGCTGTGGACACATGCTAGTTATCGAAGCACGAACCATCAGGACCTCCGTCCTCGGCTTCTCCTGCATCTGGCATGATACGCCAGGTGAGTACTTGGAATGTACTTGCAAGCTCACGACAACCAAGTAATGCAGCAACCAATAGCATGGCAATCAACATGATAACACCGAAGTAATTCACTTACGGTATCCGATTATCAACTTACACTCTTCCGGGTTGTTCCACAACCCTCAGAATACTCATAACCATCGAGTACTTCCGAACACAAGACGAGTTCTTCCATCATTACTATCATTAATATGATTGATCACCTAGTGAGGTCTGGACGGGCTGTCCAATACCGTGGACGCGGCTATTCGAATAGATTTTTACACTCTGCAGAGGTTGCGCACTTTACCCACACCATGAAGCACCTGGCCTCGTGATCCCACTCGGGTGGACCAGTGTTGCTTCAACAAAACCTGCCTGACTCGTGACTCTTTCATCGTACCACCGGCACTAATCCTCCCCCGGAGGCTTGCCCTGGGTGGCCCCTGTGTCCTCATGACACCTGCCACCATCGTGGCCCAAACTAAATAGTCCCAAACGGGGACTACACTGTCCCAAACGGGGACTAAATTGTCCCAAACGGGAACGCCGGCACAAACCAACAACAACTGGGCTCACAGGGTTATCGCCGCCTACCTGATCAGGGTAGCACGCGCGCATAACCCTCCCTCTTTGGAGGTACCGGTGAAAGATCACACAGTCAAGCCAAGTCAAGGCCTTCCCATACTGGCAAATGTGGTTGCACGAGTATGCCCGGACAGGTGACTCAAGATCAACTGACTAAATTCATCTTGCAAACATAGTAACTCATCACCATGCTTATGTATTTAATATGGTTATGATTTATCCATGATAAATAAATCAACATAATGCATATAAAGATGCAATGCTATAGAAATGCATGCGTGAAATGGGTATCATGGCTTGCCTTGCTCTGTTGGGTAGTTTAAACACTCTTGATCTTTAAAGGCACCACAATCTCCCTTTGAAAGTATTTTCAAAATACAATTGAAAATGTCACATAAAACATTTTTATTAACCAGATATTCTGTGGGTATTGGAAAAATACCAAAATTTGTCAGCAAATAAAGGGGCTCAATACCAACTCAGTGCAAAAGGAATCAATTGAATTGGAGCTATGGATAAAAAGTTATTTAGGGTCAAAGTCTGGTCAAAACTCTGATTTAAAATGAATTTAAACAGAAAATCTCCAGCGGGCCACGTCGAAAGCGTATTTTCAGAATACGCTTCCACTTACCCCTTCGCGCGCGCGCGGGCTGGGCCGCTGACGGGTGGGGTCGGCCCTTTAAAAAACAGAGAGAGGGAGGAGGAGACAGAGGCAGGGCGGGGCTCCGGCGAAGGTCGCCGGCGACAGAGGCGGCGGCGGCGCTCGGAGTTGAGGGGAATGGGTCGGGCGCTCAGGGACGAACATGCACGTACCCGCAGCTCCTCCGGGGATGGACGGATGGCGTCGTCCCCTTCTTCTCCGGCGGCGGCGGCGTTCGGTGATCGTCGGAGAGGTCCAATCCGGCAGCAATCCGATCGGGAGAGAGCTCTAGGAGGACCAGGGAGACCTACTGGTCTCACTGGAGGGCTAAGGAAGGCTAGGAAGAGGGGTGGAGGAGGCGGTCAACAGAGCTAGGGCGGCGGAGCAACTCTGGCGAAGCTCGAGGCCAGAGGGCCTCTCGGCCTTGGCTCTTGCTTGGGGGAGCCGATTAAAGGAGGAGGGGAGGGATGATGAGCTCGGAGAGGCCGGGCGAGGCTATTTATAGGCAGGGAGCGCGGGCGGCGACCTCTCTGGAACGGCGGCAACGTGGCTGCGCCACTAGAGCCAGGACGGCGAGCTGGCCGTCGCAAAGCGGGGCGAAGGGACGGGAGAAGGCAGAGACATTCAATGCGCGAAGGGACGGCTCGCGGGGAAGACGACGGTGGGGATGCCACTATGCCCGCACGGGTCTCACAGTGCGGCGCTGCCGTGGCGGCCGGCGAGGGCTTCTCCGGCGAGGGGGAAGGGTCTGGAGGGTCTAGGTGGCTGTCGGGGAGCTGGTTGGCACTAGCAGACGAGGTACGGCGACGCGGGCGTCTCGCTCTGATGAGACCCGAGCTTGGCGGCGCCCAGAGCGCGGTTTTGGCAGGCTGGCTACGCGGTCACCGAATGCACAGGCACCCGTGGTGCGCGCTGGCCTGCCACACCTTGTCTGGAGCATCGTTCATGCATATTACAGTCCACTAGTGGCACTAGCTTGCCCAATCACCCACTGAGATGAGAGGTATCATCACCAACAGCTCACTGTCAGCAACTTGAGGAGGTTCTGGAGAGGAAATAAAATGGAGATGGGACCAATGGAGATGTCTAGGGCTATCTAGGCTGGAGGGACTACAGACTGGAAAAGTTTGAGAAAGTTTGAGAAAGAAATGAGTATGATTGCTTTGAAAACCACCATTCTGGTCCAGAATCTAAATGAGCTTGTGGCACTCACATGGATGCTCTGCTAATGTTGAAACTTGGTGGAGAGAAGTTATTTGGTAGTGCACACATGGCATAAAATTTGTAGATCATTTGTGCACCCCTAGCTTGTACTTCCTTCACAAATTTTCAAAATAAGCAGAAACTTGACAGGGTCCTGCTGCTCAAAATTTGTACTGGACCAGATGATGTTTTTGGATATTGGAGCTAGATAGGATCCCTAGGAGCTTGAGGAATTTATTGGGAATTTTCTGAGATAGGAAAAATGGGGTTACTTCACAATGGACTGATTCTGGTCAGAAACAAAAGAATTATTCTGGCCAAAACTTTCCATTGGGCAATAGAATATTTTTGGAGATTAGGGAATCATATGATGATAAGAAGGTGGGGGAAAGTTTGGGAATTATTTGATCATACAAACTATAGGTTGCTTCACAACCCATAGTGGTGACATAATTTACCAAATAAATAAAAGGGTTTATTGGAAAAGATTAAATATGGGAAATTAATCTAGGAGTGATGAAGAAAAGTTTTGGGAAAAATGAGGAAGGTTTTGGGTTACTGGAGAAAAGGTTCAAAGAATCATAGATCCAAATCAACTGGAACAAGTTTGAAAATCATCCAAGTTTGCAAATAAAAATCCAAATAGTTTTGAAAAAAAAAATTGTTAAAAACCAGGGTGTCACAAACCTACCCCCCTTAGGATGAATCTCTTCCTCGAGATTCGGTTGCTCAGGGAACAAGTATGGATATGCGGATCTCAAGAAATCTTCCCTTTCCCATGTAGCCTCTTCCTCGGTGTGGTGCTCCCATAGCACTTTGTAAAACCTGATTATCTTACTCCTGGTAGTTCTTTCCATTTCATCCAGGATTCTGACAGGCTTCTCTTCGTAGGTCAGGTCTTTATCCAGTTCTAACTCACTCATATCCGCTTGCTTGATTGGTGGTGCAATGCACTTCCTTAATTGTGATATATGGAAAACATCGTGCACTTCAGACAATTCTGGTGGTAATTCCAACTGATATTCTACTCTGCCTCTTCTAGAAATCATTGGAAATGGACCAATATACCTCGGTGCAAGCTTTCCTCGCGTATGGAATCTCTTCACTCCCTTCATGGGGGTTACTCTGAGGTACGCATACTCTCCGGGTTCAAAGGTCACTTCCCGGTGCTTTGGGTCATAGTAGCACTTCTGACGGGACTTGGCTGCTCGAAGACGTTCTTGGATATCCTTGACTTGCTTCTCAGCCTCAATCATCAACTCCGTCCCAAAGATTCAGCTATCCCCTGTCTGAGACCAGTTCAAAGGGGTACGGCACTTCCGCCCATATAATGCCTCGAAAGGTGACATCTTCAGACTTGACTGATAGCTGTTGTTATAGGAGAATTCGGCATAAGGTAGACTGTCTTCCCATTTGGGTCCATGGGTGAGAGCACATGACCGAAGCATATCCTCCAGTATCTGGTTCACTCTTTCTGTGGATGGTATGCCATGCTATGCTTCAGCATGGTTCCCAAAGCTTGATGTAGTCGCAGCCAGAATGCTGAGGTGAATAGGGAACCCCTGTCTGAGGTGATGGACTTGGGTACTCCATGGAGGCTAACTATCCGGGACATGTAGAGCTGTGCCAGCTGATTTGCGTTGAAAGTGGTTTTCACCGAAATGAAGTGAGCCACTTTCGTGAGTATGTCCACAATAACCCAAATAGCATCGTTGCCTCTTGTTGACTTCGGTAGTCCAACAATAAAGTCCATACATATGTCGTCCCACTTCGACTGGGGCACCGATAAAGGTTGCAGTAGCCTAGCGGGTTTCTGGTGTTCCGCCTTAACCTTGTTGCAGATATCACAGCAGGCGACATAGTAGGCTATATCCCTTCGCATTCCTGGCCACCAAAATGTCTCTCTCAGATCCTGATACATTTTTGTGCCTCCCAGGTGGATAGAATATGAGGACTCATGAGCTTCTTTGAGTATTTGCTGTCTTAGATTATCCTGATCGGGCACGCATATCCGCTTCTCGAACCATACGGTGCCTTGATCATCCACGTGGAAGGACTTGGCTTTTCCTTTCGGAATCAGCTCCTTGATATTTTTGATTCCCTCATCTGGCTCTTGGGCCTTCTTGATTTCTTCCATAAGGGTGGGAATAATTTCCAACGTGTCCGAGGTAGTTGGGCCGCATAGCACCATGTTGAGCTCAGCGAACTCTTCTTGTAACCTAGGATGCACCTTTCCCATTCGTGCATTCACGGTGCCTTGCTTGCTGCTGAGAGCGTCCGCGACCACATTGGCTTTCCCCGGATGATAGTTTATCCCAATGTCATAGTCCTTGACTAGTTCAAGCCATCTTCGTTGCCTGAGATTTAGGTCAAGCTGAGTGAAAATATACTTGAGACTCTTATGGTCCGTGTATATTTCACAGCATTGCCCAATGAGGTAATGCCTCCAAATCTTCAGGGCATGAACCACGGCTGCTAATTCCAAATCGTGTGTGGGGTAGTTCTCCTCATGGGGTCGTAGCTGTCTGGATGCATACGCTACAACCTTTCCTTCTTGCATCAATACGCAGCCGATTCCTCGTCTGGAAGCATCGCAGTATATGTCGAAGCTCTTGTGGATCTCCGGAAGGACTAGGACAGGTGCTGTCTTTAGCCTTGTCTTTAACTCTAGAAAGCTACTATCGCACTCCGTTGTCCAGGCAAACCTTTGATTTTTCTTTAGTAATTCTGTCTGTGGCTTAGCTAGCTTGGAGAAGCCTTCTATGAAACGACGGTAGTAGCCTGCCAATCCCAGGAAGCTACGGACTTCGGTCACCGTGGCGGGTCTCTTCCAATTCAGCACTGCAGTTACTTTGCTGGGGTCGACGGCTACTCCTTGTTCTGACAGAATGTGCCCTAGAAATCCCACCTCCTTAAGCCAAAATTCGCATTTACTGAACTTGGCGTACAGACGATGGGCTCTCAACCTTTCTAGGACAGCACGGAGGTGTTGTTTGTGCTCTTCTTCATCCTTGGAATATATCAGGATATCATCGATGAACACCACCACAAATTTATCTAGAAAGTCCATGAAGACTTTATTCATAATGCTCATGAAGTAAGCTGGAGCATTCGTCAATCCAAATGACATGAGTGTAAATTCATACAGACCGTATTGGGTGGTGAACGCTGTCTTAGGTATATCCTCTTTTCGGATTTTTAGCTGATGATACCCGGTTCGGAGGTCAATCTTGGAGAATACCCGTGCTCCATTCAGCTGGTCGAATAAATCATCAATGCGAGGGAGCGGGTACTTATTCTTGATGGTGACCTCATTCAGCTGGCGATAGTCTACGCACATTCGTAGACTGCCATCCTTCTTCTTGACAAAGAGCACTGGTGATCCCCATGGCGAGATGCTTGGGTGAATGTACCCTTTTTGCAACAATCCATCCAGTTGCTTCTTTAGCTCAGCCAACTCTGGACCTGGCATACGGTAGTATTTCTTGTAAATGGGAGCAGTGCCGGGAACCACTTCGATTGCAAATTCCAATTCCCGGTCAGGTGGCATTCCGGGTAATTCTTCAGGAAATACGTCCGGAAACTCGCATACTACCGGAATCAAGTTCATATCCGTGACTGTAGTTTGGTATGCCATTCCCTTCCTTGTTCTCATTGTGTTGGCAAGGAATTGGACTGTTTGTCCGGTTGGGTTAACTAGTGTTACTGTCCTGCTGGCACAATTGATGCACACCTGATGCGGTGTCAACCAATCCATTCCCAGTATTACGTCCAATCCCGACGATTCAATGGCAATGAGGGCAGCTGGAAATTTAATTCCATGTATTGAAATTTCCAGATCTCTATAGATTAGATTTGTTCTGAGCAGGGATCACCAGGGAGCCAGGGGATTGTACCACCATGATTTTGTCTAAAAGCGACGGAGAAAATTTGTGCAAGGTGGCAAAACTCCGCGAAATAAACGAGTGGGAAGCCCCGGAATCAAATAAAATTACTGCAGGTATGTCGTTAATAGAAAACATACCAAGGACTACTTCTGGAGCTTCGCAGGCTTCCTCAGCGGAGATATGGTGGACGCGTCCGTGGCAGAAGTTATGATTGGGGCGGCGTCCAATAGTGTTGACGTGCGGCTTGACGTCGGCGGATGACTTCCCATTGTTGGTGGGGCACTGTTTGGAGTAGTGTCCACTTTGGCCGCAAGTGAAGCAGGTATTGTTGCGGCGGCAGTCCTCTATCACGGGCTGTTTGCCGAAGGTCTTGGTCTGGCTCACTGTCTTATTATTGTTGCTGTCATTGCTCCATGTAGGCTTATATTCAGATGTGCCTGGCTGCCAGGTGCGTGGCTTTTGCCCAAACGGCTCACGGTTGTCCTTCTTGGGTTCAAACTTCCACTTTTGGTTATCGTGTCCGGACTTGTGCTCCCTTTCGGCTATGAAGGCCTTGTTCACCAGTGTCTGAAAGTCAGGAAAGTTTAGCATGCATAGCTGACAACGGAGGAAATGATTCAGTCCTCCTAGGAACCGATCTATCTTTCTCTCTTCGGTGGCCACATCATAGGTAGAGTATCGTGACAGATTGTTGAACTTGTTAAGGTACTCTGCCACCGACATATTTCCTTGTGTCAAAGCAAGGAACTCCCTTTGCTTCACCTTCATTATGCCGGTAGGAATATGATATTTGCGGAATAATTCCTTAAACTTCTCCCAGGTAATTTCTTCTTCAGAAGACCATGTTGCCTTTGTGTTATCCCACCATATAGCTGCTGGCCCTTCCAGGTAATGGGTGGCAAACGGGACCTTGTCTGAATCCTCGCAACAAGCTGTGTCCAACTTCTTTTCTATGGTCCTTAGCCAATCGTCGGCTTCTATAGGGTTCACGGCTTGACCAAAATAGGGTGGCTTTGTGCGTTGGAAATCAGATAACCTGGAGTGGGTCCCATTATGATTGTGGTTCTGACCTACCATAACCTGCATACTCTTCAAAAATTCCATAAGATCTTGGTTTCTCTTTTCCTCAAACATTCTCATGATCTGATCAGTAGTAGGTGCTTGAGGTGGTGGGGGTGGTAAATCTTCTGGTGCTTGACCTGCTTGTCTGGCGGATCGACGAACGGGGGTTCCATCGCCACCTTGGCTACAACTTCTCTTCATCCTAAATTTGTTCCCATTGCAAAATACCGAATCGATGAGCAACACCCATAAGGGAAACGCAGTTCTATGACATCCGAAGGAAAATATGCGAAAAAAGCGAATAAAGCAAACCACATAATTATACACGATAACCCAACATCATACATGGCAAGCTAGTAGGGTAATATCATGGCTAGACTGCTCATACGGCAGTTGACATATGCAAAGATGCATGCACAACAACTCAAGCATCCACTCTAGTGGCGCTGGTGGCACGAACACTGCCAGACCACAGACTCCTCGTCATCTGATCCTGAGTCGGAGTCGGAACTGATGATGTGGATCTCATCCTCCGGATCAAAGGAAACACGACGACGCTGCTGGGACGGTTCTCCTTCTGGGGAAGAAGGAGCACGACGCCTCAGCATCGGAGCAGCTGGAGTGGCAAGGAGTGAGTCCCACTCAGCCGGGGTCTCACGACGGCTACCAGACGAAATGCCGGGTGGCACAGTAGAGGTAGAAGGAGCCTCAAACCTGGGTGGAGGTGGAACTGGTGGTGGATATATGGGTGGATAGATAGGCTGAGGTGGAGGTGGAGCTGGTGTCACGGCTGCAAGTGCCCCTAAGACACGAGACAGCTCCTCAGCCAAGGATATGATCGTACGATAACTGGCATTCAGATAGCGAGACAGCACAGCAGTCGCACGATCACACGCCGGGTCAATAGGAGCGAAAATGACTCGCCCTGTCATAGGCGACAGGGTGGGATAGTGGAAGAAACCGGGATGAGTCTGCATCTCAACCTCGTGGAAGCGCAAGTCAGTGAGAGCCTCCATCGCGGCTAACTGGATCGCCAACTCCGAGGTGGAAGCCGTTCCGCCCTTGGAAGAATGAGAGTAGCAACCAAGGTCCGAGCTCGCGACCAGGAAAGCCTCTGCATGGTACTTGTACACTAACTCAGCAAGCTGCTCCCGAAACACCTGGTACACTGGATCTTCGCCGTGAGGGTACAGTCGAAGCCAGACGTTCCGGAGCAGTACTGGAAAGGTGGATGGTGCAGGCTGAAAATGGTAGTGGTATGGAACTGGTGCCATATACACTCACAATGCCAACGGTTAGTGAAACAATGAGGCATGATGCATGCTATGCAACAATCAAATGCAGCAATCAAATGCAGCAATCAAATGCAGCAATCAAGATGCACACTCAAGACCTTACACTAATCGCAGATCTAGCGCAGGCTAACTAGGGTGTCCTACAGTCAGCACGGCTCTGATACCAAGCGTTGTGGCACCCCGGCTCAGAGAACCGGATTACCAGTGTTTCCAACCCAGAGATCATGTCTTGTGGAAACACACAACAACTTGGTACAGAACAAAACTGAACTTTTATTGATAGTAGTCGAGTACAGGCGCATATTTTACAATGATGACGAGGCCAAAGGCACCCTCGGTGCTATGACAGTATCTACATTATTTATGTCGCATAGCAGGGCCTCGGAATACTAAGTACTTCTACGGCGTAGCGGAACATAGCGCAACTCCATCCACAGGGACTCTGCTGTGGACACATTCTAGTTATCGAAGCACGAACCATCAGGACCTCCGTCCTCGGCTTCTCCTGCATCTGGCATGATACGCCAGGTGAGTACTTGGAATGTACTCGCAAGCTCACGACAACCAAGTAATGCAGCAAACAATAGCATGGCAATCAACATGATAACACCGAAGTAATTCACTTACGGTATCCGATTATCAATTTACTCTCTTCCCGGTTGTTCCACAACCCTCGGAATACTCATAACCATCGAGTACTTCCGAACACAAGACGAGTTCTTCCATCATTACTATCATTTATATGATTGATCACCTAGTGAGGTCTGGACGGGCTGTCCAATACCGTGGACGCGGCTATTCGAATAGATTTTTACACTCTGCAGAGGTTGTGCACTTTACCCACACCATGAAGCACCTGGCCTCGTGATCCCACTCGGGTGAACCAGCGTTGCTTCAACAAAACCTGCCTGACTCGTGACTCTTTCATCGTACCACCGGCACTAATCCTCCCCCGGAGGCTTGCCCTGGGTGGCCCCTGTGTCCTCATGACACCTGCCACCGTCGTGGCCCAAACTAAATAGTCCCAAACGGGGACTACACTGTCCCAAACGGGGACGCCGGCACAAACCAACAACAACTGGGCTCACAGGGTTATCGCCGCCTACCTGAACAGGGTAGCACACGCGCATAACCCTCCCTCTTTGGAGGTACCGGTGAAAGATCACGCAGTCAAGCCAAGTCAAGGCCGTCCCATACCGGCAAATGTGGTTGCACGAGTTTGCCCGGACAGGTGACTCAAGATCAACTGACTAAATTCATCTTGCAAACATAGTAATTCATCACCATGCTTATGTATTTAATATGGTTATGATTTATCCATGATAAATAAATCAACATAATGCATATAAAGATGCAATGCTATAGAAATGCATGCATCAAATGGGTATCATGGCTTGCCTTGCTCTGTTGGGTAGTTTAAACACTCTTGATCTTCAAAGGCACCACAATCTCCCTCTGAAAGTATTTTCAAAATACAATTGAAAATGTCACATAAAGCATTTTTATTAACCAGATATTCTGTGGGTATAAGAAAAATACCAAAATTTGTCAGCAAATAAAGGGGCTCAATACCAACTCAGTGCAAAAGGAATCAATTGAATTGGAGCTATGGATAAAAAGGTATTTAGGGTCAAAGTCTGGTCAAAACTCTGATTTAAAATGAATTTAAACAGAAAATCAGAAAATCTCCAGTGGGCCACGTCCAAAGCGTATTTTCAGAATACGCTTCCACTTACCCCATCGCGCGCGCGGGGGCTGGGCCGCTGATGGGTGGGGTCGGCCTGTGGCGCCCCGCTTGATTACCACTGTAGCCAGACGGTCGCCACGCATACCAGCCCAGGAAATCACTCTGGCATGCGCGTTTACAACAAGTATCATGAACACAGGCATTTCTATTAATGGATATATGAGTCTTACAAGATATGATACAAGGGGTCATGGCAGCGGAAAGGCTCTATCTAAGGCAGCATGGTCTTGGTGCGGCTCCAATCCACAGGGATCTGACTAGGTTACTCTTCTAGCTCGCGAACGCTCCGGCTCCTCATCGACGGACGACGGATCCTTATGTGAACCTGGCCATGTTAAAGGCCGCTGAGTACTTTTGAATGTACTCGCAAGCAAACCAAACTAACGTACACACCAAGCAAAGCAATCCATGGCATTCAAGCATGCATTTGTTATTACAGCAACTTTAATCATTATGACATAGCAGGCCTATCTAGCAATGTTAATCATCATAGTATAACAGGATTGTCTAGCAAGATAACTACTGAAGTAAATACAGTAAAGTAAAGCATACTAAGTAAATGATTGATACTCCGAATATTATCATGATCCAATCTGAATTCGGTCCAAATCCAATCCAAATAATGTGGTCATCCGACCACTCATCTCATAGCCATTCCATGGCTAACATATCATCTTCCTGACATCATCTGATGCCTGCACAAGGCGAGTTCTTCCATCATTAATATCATTATTACGGTTGCCCACCTAGTGAGGTCTGGACGGGCTGTCGAATACCGTGGACTCGGCTATTCGAATAGATTTTTACACTCTGCAGAGGTTGCGCACTTTACCCACGCCATGAAACACCCGGCCTCATGATCCCACTCGGGTGGACCAGCATTGCTTCAACAAAACCTGCCTGACCCATGACTCTTTCATCGTACCACCGGCACTCATCCTCCCCAAGAGGCTTGCCCTAGGTGGCCCCTGTGTCCTCATCACACCTGCCACCGTCGTGGCCCAAAGTAAATAGACCCAAACGTTGACTAAACTGTCCCATACGGGGACGCCGGCACAAACAAACAACAACTGGGCTCACAAGGTTATCGCCGCCTACCGGGCCAGGGTAGCGCGCGTGCATAACCTTCCCTGTCTGGAGGTACCGGTGAAAGAGCACGCGATCAGACCAAGTCAAGGCCGTCCCATACCGGCAAATGTGGCTGCACGGATAAGCCCGGACAGGTGACTCTAGATCAACCGACTAGGTTGCATTAAGTGAGCATGTGGTTTACCACAATAACTTATGAGGGCAGTAACTAGGCATTTAAATTATTAACTATGAATTATTATATAGCAAGTAAATGAGAGTAACGTAAACAATAAGTGCAATCTAACAGAAGTTTAGTTATTCCTATCACGAGCATAACCATGAATTAAACATGCAATAATAACATAGAGCAGTGATGTCGGGCATATATCAGATGGTCGGCTTGCCTGGGGGTGAAGGATACTCCGGGAAGAAGTGCGGTAGCCTCGCAGGATAATCCGCCGGAAAGGATTCCCTCTCGGAGGGGATGAATGAAGGGCAAGGGCAAAATGGTAATTTCCACTATGTGACCACCTTGTGAAAATGATACGAAAAGAACGGGCTCGACGAGACGAAGATGTGGGCGTTAGAATCACCGGAATCGGAGTTACGGTCGCGGAGATATGAGAGGTGGAAGATCAGGGACCAATCTGCAAAATTTTCTTTACAAACAGGCCCTTGGTGGATAAAACAGAAAACGTATTTAAGAGAAATACGTCTTCTGCACAGAGAAGCGCCTTTTCTTCCATAGCCGCAGCAGAGTACGCTTTCGCAAAGGGAAAGCGCACTTCCGAAATGTTGCCTCCACTTAAACACGTTGGCGGGGCCAGGGTCAACGCGTGTGCCACTGGCGAGTGGGACCCGCGGCAAGCGGGGCCCGCCTGGCCAGCGCGTTGCCTTCAACCTCCCTTGCTTGCGCGCGACAGAGGCACGGGCGGCGCTCGACGGCGATAGCCGGAGCTACCGGCCATCTCCGGCGGTACCCGACCTACCTACGGGTTCAGGGCGACGAGGCCGTCCCGTTCTAGGGTGGCGCGGTCACCGGGGAGCACGGAGTCGGGCTGGGCTTCGACCGCGGCGGACGGTGGCTCCGGTGAGTTCGGGCACGGCGCCACGGCCGTGGTTAAGCGAGGAAGAAGAGAGGCAGGGCTCCGCAGTGACTGGGGGACTCCACCAGTGAGGATAGAAAGGAGGGAGGAGGGAGGAGCCGCGCCAATTTAGGCCAGGGTCGGCGGCGGCCATGGTAGCCATTGGCGGCGGGAAGCAGCTCCAGAGGAAAATGGAAGGGTCAGGGAGGCAGCTGGGAGAGAGGGGAGGCCGATGGGGGTCTCGGGAGGAAGAGGGGCAGGCTATTTATAGCCGGACGACGGGGATGGATAGGCATGGCCGCCATGGCATGCTTATTGGCGTCCTGGCGCCTCCGGCGAGGTGGCTAGCGCCAATTGGTGCCGACCTGACTCGCTCAGAGGGAGGGGACGTCTCGGGGAGGAAAGAGCCAATGGGAAAGGAGGGACCAGGAGGAAGGCGACGACGATCACGGGGAGCACAGAGCGGCAGCGGGCTCGCCGTGGCGTGAGGAAGAAGAAAGAGGAGTGGAGAAGGGTCTAGGAATGGGCAGGTGGATGCCGCGGAGACGATGGACACGAGCACACGGCCGGGGACTGACCAGAGGTGGCCGGCCATGGGGAAACATTGCGCAGAGCGCCATTCTGGCCTGCTCTCTGCGTGGTCACCACGGGCACCACGCGTCCAGAGTGCCTATTTGACTCCAGGCCATGTCAAATAGATGCATTAATGTCTCTGGAGTTGACCTGCCTAGCTTTGGATGGAAGAGGAGGCAAATACTGACTGATTTGAGCTCACAATGGTCCTGACCTGAAAGTGTTTGTGCTGTAGTGTGACCACCACAGTAGTGATCTTGGCCTGATCTTTGGCATGGATTAGTCATCCACTAAGGTGGCCATGATGCCAAGATTTCAGCACAAATGAATCAGTCTAGATGATACCTCCTTTGCAAACTTGCAAACTGGCCAGAAATGGGGATATTGATGCTGGGCAAAAATGGCTAAATGGATTGGGCTGAAATTCGGAGGAGGTGAATGATTTGAACATAGGAAGCTACTGCAAAAGTTTCAGCTCATTTGAAAATGCCAAAATAGTGCTTAATTAACACAGCTTCCAAATGGGCGGAAACTTAGAAAAATTGCTAAGGAAAAATGGATAGAGGGATTGAGCTGATTTTTGGTATCCATGAGTGATTTAGCAATGTTAACCACCATGAAAAATTTCAGCTCAAATAGATAAAGTAATAGAGCACTTCCTTTGCAACTTTCCCAACTGAACAGAATCTTCAAATGGATGTGGTGCTCAAAATTTAAACTATGGAACTTGAGATCTTGATGGAAATGGGGAAGTATGGATATGAGAAGCTCCACAATTAATTTGGGATTTTTCCTGGCTACCAAAATGGTAGTTCCTTTAGAAAGTGCCCAAAATGCAATATTGGCATTAAATAGGAAAATGCAATTTCCCTTATTTAATTATGGCCAATATTTTTATGGGAGCTCAATATGACCACAAGGAATATCTCCACAAGTTTCCATGAACTTTGGAGATGGATAGATATTTTCCTGGATTTAATTCCTTTAACTGGCAGAAAAAGGAATTAATTATAAATGAAAAATATTGCAAATGACTTGGCAATATTTTTGCATATCCAGGGTTTATAGATGAAGGATGATCTCTAGGAAAAGTTTCGGAGTCAGCAGATCAAAGGAAATTGGGGTTCCTTTGCAACTGCAAGGATTAGGGTTTCCCTTCCGGCAACTCGGAAGGTAGGGTTCGGATGACAAAGTCTGGAGATAGATCTTGGGTGGCAAGATTGTACTGGGGAGAATCTCTGGTTGGATAGGAAGGCAAGGCTGAGTGACCATCTTCATATACCCAAGAGCTAGAGAAATCCGATAACACCGAGAAAAAAGACGGGAGTCGAATCCCCCAAAGGAAAAAAAGGAGCGAAAACCAGGGTGTTACAAACCTACCCCCCTTAAGAAAATCTCGTCCTCGAGATTTCCAGGCTTACCTCCCAGGGAAGGGGGACTTACCTGTGTGCGACTTGGATCCATCGGCTGTCCTGTCTTTATTGGTTCACTGACCCTTTAACTGCCTTTTCTGATGGACCATGGGTTGTCTTTGCACACAACTTCCTTGAATCCTTCTCTTTCCTATGAGGCATACCTCTTGTCTCGGTAGTTTGTTGCTGGATGGGGTAGCGGTTATTACCAACACACAGCTCGATTTCCAGGGCCTGGAATTATCTGCTTCGGATTTTATTGCGATGCTTCGTACCCTGACTGTCATGGGTAATACATCCTTTCCTGGTACCAGGCTCTCATGCTAGTATGACCTCGAGCTATTAGGGGTGGTTCTCTTTTGCCGTGTTAGAATGCTCAGTCTGGTTGTGGGTCCCATTCTGATGTTTCCTTCTGGCTTATGCATCCTGACTTTGCCCTTAGGTGATCCACAATTTTAGGAATCAACATGACTGAACTATGGCTGCTATATCCTAAACTGAAATGTCAGGCATGATCACAAAATAATCATAGATAGTAATCTCTTATAACCATGATGTCATGATGTCTCTGAGCTGTTGGTGCTGACGTGCTTTGAGCCATTCTATCTAAATGTCTTGTTTCAAACTCGGTCGCTTGTAGAGAGGGTCCTGTCATACATAGTCTCTGTAGTCCGTGCGATGACCATTGAGCTGAACACAGTATTGCCAGCATCCGGTGTATCTTTCGGAGTATATCCTCTTATCTTGGTTAATGGCTCATATTTAGGATGAGTGCGGCAATCTCTCGTGTAACCGCAGGTAGTGCATTGCTGTGGCCGCATATGCAAGAGTCTGACGAGGACTGGTAATAATACTCGGTTCGTGAAGCGGTATCCTGTTGACCGTCACGGAGGTTGTTTGTCCGCAGCTTCTTTGTTCTTGAGGATTTCTTGATGGACCTGCAATGATCGGCCAACACGGCTCCTTGATTTTTTTCCCGGTTTGTTGGGCTTGCTTCTACAACTTACTCTTGCATACCTCGTAGGGATTGCTGTGCTCATATTCTTCTTTTCAGTATGGGCCAATGTTTCTTTGAACACAGTCATTCCCGACGAGTGGCTCGCATGAATTGATCCATTGGACTGCATGCTCACGACATATCCAGGTGTAGGATAAATCCTTTCATAACCACTGAGTTCTGAGACAGACTGGTGTGTCTCGTCTAGTTCGTGCTTCTGGCAAGATTGTTGTGGGCACAATGGTGTGTTGAAGAAAGCTGAATTCCTTATGCTCAAAGCTTTTGCCAGGGTAGTGTGCTGAGGAAGACTGGGTATCGTGCCTCAAAGGTTTTCCTTCATGTGTACTGCTGAGGAAGGTCGGGTGCCTTATGCCGGAAGTTTTCCGCGGTAGCACGCTGTGGAGGATGGGAATGCCGTATCCCAGAACGATCTCTCACCAAGTGGCGTATCGAGGAAGATTGGTAGTCTGGTATCGTAAGCTCTCCTCAGTAGCTTGCGGGGGAAGGCTGGGTTCCTTATACCAGAAGCCTTGTGTAAACAGTTGGATCTATGGCTGATTCTGGCTTCCTTCCGAAGTATCCGGAATTTTACCCATAGCAGAGCCAAAACTTGATATAGGCCATACCTTGACTGAAGATATTCCGATGGTCGCGCACATCGCTTGTCTTCTGTTGGTCTGATCCTTGTTGCTATAAAGGTTGCACAACTGGTGCAGACTTCCTGTCGTTAATTAAGTCAGAATACCCCTTGCATTCAACCCAGGTGTTGCCGATAATAAGCAGTTGACAGATAATTCCATTTGGTTCAGCTAGGCTTCCAAACATGTGAAGTTCTCATTGATTCTGGGCAACCGTAAACTTATCCATATTTCTCGCAGACCTTGTTCACAGTGCCCAGAACATTTTGTATTTGCACCCGATGAACTCCAACATTTGCTTTGAAATTTATATCAACATACCAGAGTTCGGTTGTTGTTCTTGGCATACTCACATTATTGGAATATGTCTCCGGTGGGGAATGAGTGATTCTTGGGTCCATTGCGAAAAGACTGCAGGTTCACCTCGATGACTGGAATAGTCCTTGTATTGCAGGTAGAATAATTTGTCCTTACTGGTGTTCATTCATAATAGCTCATCTGACTGCTCCTTAGGCGTGATCTATTCTGAGGCCAACTTTCTTAGGTATATTCTGGCTTTGTCTGTTGCACACGGATTCTGCTACTGACCCATTCTAAATCTCTGACAGATCTGGTAGTAATGTTCCGAATATCAGATAGTTAGCTGGACAGGACTCTTGCTGAATTGGGATTATTGGGTATTATCCCGGTTGCCTGCTGATCTTCTTAGAGAACTCTTGCGGATGGATCCAGTCGGAGCAGAGAAACGGAATCGACAAGAGAAACAGGAACCGCGAAAAACCGAAAAGCAAATAAAGCTCAAAAATTTTGCGAACCTTATACACATGGCCAAGGATCCACTAGTATAACTATTATAGCGCACTCGATGTACCTCTAAGGATTTAGAAGCAAAACTACACAATGCTCCTGGTAGCACTGGTGTCAAGCTCCTACTACTTCCTTAGGGAGCATCACACTCGACGCAGGACCATAGCCAAAGTGGATTGGTCAACAATCCTAGGGTTGTCGAGGGGAGATAGAATTTATAAGCGTTTCCCAAAGGAAACTAGAGTAAGAAGAGAAATGCCATGGCTAGCAAGCAGGGTAAGGATATCTGGTTTACCTAGGGGTTTCAGGGCTCACGGGTCATTGCCGGGTGCGAGCATTTCACACCGGAGGCAAAGGCCACGAGAGTTGGAGTCTAATGGAGCCAAAGACCTATGGGTTGCCTTACGATCAATTGTAGCCGTGCCAGGTGGCAAAGATGGCTGAAATCCATCTGGGCTTTCTACTGAACACAAGACAGTGAAGTCTGGCTAGGGTAACCTATAGTCAGCCTGGCTGCTCTGATACCATTGTTTGTGGCGCCCTGCCTGATTACCACTGTAGCCAGACGGTCGCCACGCATACCAGCCCAGGAAATCACTCTGGCATGTGCGTTTACAACAAGTATCATGAACACAGGCATTTCTATTAATGGATATATGAGTCTTACAAGATATGATACAAGGGGTGATGGCAGCGGAAAGGCTCTATCTAAGGCAGCATGGTCTTGGTGCGGCTCCAATCCACAGGGATCTGACTAGGTTACTCTTCTAGCTCGCGAACGCTCTGGCTCCACGTCGACGGACGACGGATCCTTATGTGAACCTGGCCATGTTAAAGGCCGCTGAGTACTTTTGAATGTACTCGCAAGCAAACCAAACTAACATGTACACCAAGCAAAGCAAGCCATGGCATTCAAGCATGCATTTGTTATTAGAGCAACATTAATCATTATGACATAGTAGGCCTATCTAGCAATGTTAATCATCATAGTATAACAGGATTATCTAGCAAGATAACTACTGAAGTAAATACAGTAAAGTAAAGCATACTAAGTAAATGATTGATACTCCGAATATTCTCATGATCCAATCTGAATTCGGTCCAAATCCAATCCAAATCATGTGGTCATCCGACCACTCATCTCATAGCCATCCCATGGCTAACATATCATATTCCTAACATCATCTGATGCATGCACAAGGCGAGTTCTTCCATCATTAATATCATTATTACAGTTGACCACCTAGTGAGGTCTGGACAGGCTGTCCAATACCGTGGAGTCGGCTATTCAAATAAACTTTTACACTCTGCAGAGGTTGCGCACTTTACCCACACCATGAAGCACCCAGCCTCGTGATCCCACTCGGGTGGACCAGCGTTGCTTCAACAAAACCTGCCTGACCCGTGACTCTTTCATCGTACCACCGGCACTCATCCTCCCCCGGAGGCTTGCCCTGGGTGGCCCCTATGTCCTCATGACACCTGCCACCGTCGTGGCCCAAACTAAATAGACCCAAACGTTGACTAAACTGTCCCATACGGGGACGCCGGCACAAACAAACAACAACTGGGCTCACAAGGTTATCGCCGCCTACCGGGCCAGGGTAGCGCATGTGCATAACCTTCCCTGTCTGGAGGTACCGGTGAAAGAGCACGCGATCAGACCAAGTCAAGGCCGTCCCATACCGGCAAATGTGGCTGCACGGATAAGCCCGGACAGGTGACTCTAGATCAACCGACTAGGTAGCATTAAGTGAGCTTGTGGTTTACCACAATAACTTATGAGGGCAGCAACTAGGCATTTAAATTATTAACTATGAATTATTATATAGCAAGTAAATGAGAGTAACGTAAACAATAAGTGCAATCTAACAGAAGTTTAGTTATTCCTATCATGGGCATAACCATGAATTAAACACACAAGAATAACATAGAGCAGTGCTGTAGGGCATATATCAGATAGTCGGCTTGCCTGGGGGTGAAGGATACTCCGGGAAGAAGTGCGGTAGCCTCGTAGGATAATCTGCCGGAAAAGATTCCCTCTCGGAGGGGATGAATGAAGGGCAATGGCAAAATGGTAATTTGCACTATGTGACCACCTTGTGAAAATGATACCAAAAGAACGTGCTCGACGAGACGAAGATGTGGGCGTTAGAATCACCGGAATCGGAGTTACAGTCACGGAGATATAAGAGGTGGAAGATCAGGCACCAATCTGCAAAATTTTCTTTACAAACAGGCCCTTGGTGGATAAAACAGAAAACGTATTTAAGAGAAATACGTCTTCTGCACAGAGAAGCGCCTTTTCTTCCGTAGCCGCAGCAGAGTACGCTTTCCCAAAGGGAAATCGCACTTCCGGAATGCCGCCTCCACTTAAACACGTCGGCGGGGCCGGGGTCAACGCGTGTGCCACTGGCGAGTGGGGCCCGCGGCAGGCGGGGCCCGCCTAGCCAGCGAGTTGCCCTCATCCTCCCTTGCCTGCGCGCGACAGAGGCAGGGGCGGCGCTCGACGCCGATAGCCGGAGCTACCGGCCGTCTCCGGCGGCGCCCGACCTACCTACGGGTTCAGGGCGATGAGGCCGTCCCGTTCTAGGGTGGCGCGGTCGCCGGGTAGCACAGAGTCGGGCAGGGCCTCGACCGCGGTGGACGGTGGCTCCGGTGAGTTCGGGCACGGCGCCACAGCCGTGGTTAAGCGTGGAAGAAGAGAGGCAGGGCTCCGCATTGACTGGGGGACTCCACCAGTGAGGATAGAAAGGAGGCAGGAGCTCGGAGCCGCGCCAATTTAGGCCGGGGTCGGCGGCGGCTGTGGTAGCCATTGGCGACGGGGAGCAGCTCCAGAGGAAAATGGAGGGGTCGGGGAGGCAGCTGGGAGAGAGGGGAGGCCGATGGGGGTCTCGGGAGGAAGTGGGGCAGGCTATTTATAGCCGGACGACGGGGATGGATAGGCATGGCCGCCGTGGCATGCTTGTTGGCGTCCTGGCGCCTCCGGCGAGGTGGCTAGCGCCGATTGGTGCCGACCTGACTCGCTCAGAGGGAGGGAACGTCTCGGGGAGGAAAGAGCCAAGGGGAAAGGAGGGACCAGGAGGAAGGCAACGACGGTCACGGGAGCACAGAGCGGCGGCGGGCTCGCCGTGGCGTGAGGAAGAAGAAAGATGAGTGGAGAAGGGTCTAGGGAGGGGCAGGTGGATGCCGGGGAGACGATGGACACGGCCACACGGCCGGGGACTGACCAGAGGTGGCCGGCCATGGGGAAACATTGCGCAGAGCGCCATTTTGGCCAGCTCTCTGCGTGGTCACCACGGGCACCACGCGTCCAGAGTGCCTATTTGACTCCAGGCCATGTCAAATAGATGCATTAATATCTCTGGAGTTGACGTGCCAAGCTTTGGATGGAAGAGGAGGCAAATACTGACTGATTTGAGCTCACAATGGTCCTGACATGAAAGTGTTTGTGCTGTAGTGTGACCACCACAGTAGTGATCTTGGCCTGATCTTTGGAATGGATTAGTCATCCACTAAGGTGGCCATGATGCCAAAATTTCAGCACAAATGAATCAGTCTAGATGATACCTCCTTTGCAAACTTGCAAACTGGCCAGAAATGGAGATGTTGATGCTGGGCAAAAATGGCTAAATGGATTGGGCTGAAATTTGGAGGAGGTGAATGATTTGAACATATGAAGCTACTGTAAAAGTTTCAGCTCATGTGAAAATGGCAAAATAGTGCTTCCTTCACAGAGCTTCCAAATGGGCAGAAACTTAGAAAAATTGCTGAGGAAAAAAGGATGGAGGGATTGAGCTGATTTTTGGTATCCACGAGTGATTTAACAATGTTAACCACAATGAAAAATTTCAGCTCAAATAGATAAAGTAATAGAGCACTTCCTTTGCAACTTGCCCAACTGAACAAAATCTGCAAATGGATGTGGTGCTCAAAATTTACACTATGGAACTTGAGATCTTGATGGAAATGGGGAAGATATGGATATGAGAAGCTCCACAATTAATTTGGGATTTTTCCTTGCTACCAAAATGGTAGTTCCTTTAGAAAGTGCCCAAAATGCAATATTGGCATTAAATAGGAAAATGCAATTTCCCTTATTTAATTATGGCCAATATTATTATGGGAGCTCAATATGACCACAAGGAATATCTCCACAAGTTTCCATGAACTCTGGAGATGGATAGATATTTTCCTGGATTTAATTCCTTTAACTGGCAGAAAAAGGAATTAATGATAAATGAAAAATATTGCAAATGACTTGGCAATATTTTTGCATATCCAAGGTTTATAGATGAAGGATGATCTCTGGGAAAAGTTTGGGAGTCAGCAGATCAAAGGAAATTGGGGTTCCTTTGCAACTGCAAGGATTAGGGTTTCCCTTCCGGCAACTCGGAAGGTAGGGTTCGGATGACAAAGTCTGGAGATAGATCTTGGGTGGCAAGATTGTACTGGGGAGAATCTCTGGTTGGATAGGAAGGCAAGGCTGAGTGACCATCTTCATATACCCAAGAGCTAGAGAAATCCGATAACACCGAGAAAAAAGACGGAAGTCGAATCCCGCAAAGGAAAAAAAAGGAGCGAAAACCAGGGTGTTACATGGCCCTTTAAAAACAGAGAGAGGGAGGAGGAGACAGAGGCAGGGCGGGGCTCCGGCGATGGTCGCCGGCGACAGAGGCGTCGGCGGCGCTCGAAGTTGAGGGGAATGGATCGGGAGCTAAGAGACGAACATGCACGTACCCGCAGCTCCTCCGGGGATGGACGGATGGCGTCGTCCCCTTCTTCTCCGGCGGCAGCGTCATTCGGTGATCGTCGGAGAGGTCCAATCCGGCAGTAATCCGATCGGGAGAGAGCTCTAGGAGGACCAGGGAGACCTACTGGTCTCAATGGAGGGCTCAGGAAGGCTAGGAAGAGGGGTGGAGGAGGCGGTCGACAGAGCTAGGGCGGCGGAGCAACTCCGGCGAAGCTCGAGGCTAGAGGGCCTCTCGGCCTTGGCTCTTGCTTGGGGGAGCCGATTAGAGGAGGAGGGGGAGTGATGATGAGCTCGGAGAGGCGGGGCGAGGCTATTTATAGGCACGGAGTGCGGGCGGCGGCCTCTCTGGAACGGCGGCAACGTGGCTACGCCACTGGAGACAGGACGGCGAGCTGGCCGTCGCGAAGCGGGGCAAAGGGACGGGAGAAGGCAGAGACATTCAATGCGCGAAGGGACGGCTTGCGGGGAAGACGGCGGCGGGGATGCCACTGTGCCCGCACGGGTCTCACAGTGCGGCGCTGCGGTGGCGGCTGGCGAGGGCTTCTCTGGCGAGGGGGAAGGGTCTGGAGGGTCTAGGTGGCTGTCGGGGAGCTGGTCGGCACTAGCAGACAAGGTACGGCGATGTGGGCGTCTCGCTCTGACGAGACCCGAGCCTGGCGGCGCCCAGAGCGCGGTTTTGGCAGGCTGGCTATGCGGTCACCGCGTGCACAGGCACCCGTGGTGCACGCTGGCCTGCCACACCTTGTCTGGAGCGTCGTTCACGCATACTACAGTCCACTAGTTGCACTAGCTTGCCCAATCACCCACTGAGATGAGAGGTATCATCACCAATAGATCACTGTCAGCAACTTGAGGAGGTTCTGGAGAGGAAATAAAATGGAGATGGGACCAATGGAGATGTCTAGGGCTATCTAGGCTGGAGGGACTACAGACTGGAAAAGTTTGAGAAAGTTTGAGAAAGAAATGAGTATGATTGCTTTGAAAACCACTATTCTGGTCCAGAATATAAATGAGCTTGTGGCACTCACATGGATGCTCTGCTAATGTTGAAACTTGGTGGACAGAAGTTATTTGGTAGTGCACACATGCCATAAAATTTGTAGATCATTTGTGCACCCCTAGTTTGTACTTCCTTCACAAAGGTTCAAAATAAGCAGAAACTTGACAGGGTCCTGCTGCTCAAAATTTGTACTGGACCAGATGATGTTTTTGGATATTGGAGCTAGATTGGATCCCTAGGAGCTTGAGGAATTTATTGGGAATTTTCTGAGATAGGAAAAATGGGGTTACTTCACAATGGACAGATTCTGGTCAGAAACAAAAGAATTATTCTGGCCAAAACTTTCCATTGGGCAATAGAATATTTTTGGAGATTATGGAATCATATGATGATAAGAAGGTGGGGGAAAAGTTTGGGAATTATTTGATCATCCAAACTACAGGTTGCTTCACAACCCATAGTGGTGACATAATTTCCCAAATAAATAAAGGGTTTATTGGAAAAGATTAAATATGGGAAATTAATCCAGGAGTGATGAAGAAAGGTTTTGGCAAAAATGAGGAAGGTTTTGGGTTACTGGAGAAAAGGTTCAAAGAATCATAGATCCAAATCAACTGGAACAAGTTTGAAAATCGTCCAAGTTTGCAAATAAAAATCCAAATAGTTTTGAAAAAAAAATATTGTTAAAAACCAGGGTGTCACAAAC
Source organism: Elymus sibiricus (assembly GCA_039707655.1). Taxonomy (NCBI): domain Eukaryota; kingdom Viridiplantae; phylum Streptophyta; class Magnoliopsida; order Poales; family Poaceae; genus Elymus; species Elymus sibiricus. Next base: position 145,968,748 of record CM077667.1, on the reverse strand, counting down.
CTACCCCCCTAAGGATGAATCTCGTCCTCGAGATTCGGTTGCTCAGGGAACAAGTATGGATATGCGGATCTCAAGAAATCTTCCCTTTCCCATGTAGCCTCTTCCTCAGTGTGGTGCTCCCATAGCACTTTGTAAAACCTGATTATATTACTCCTGGTAGTTCTTTCCATTTCATCCAGGATTCTGAAAGGCTTCTCTTCGTAGGTCAGGTCTTTAGTCAGTTCTAACTCACTCATATTCGCTTGCTTGATTGGTGGTGCAATGCACTTCCTTAATTGTGATATATGGAAAACATCGTGCACTTCAGACAATTCTGGTGGTAATTCCAACTGATATGCTACTCTGCCTCTTCTAGCAATCAATGGAAATGGACCAATATACCTCTATGCAAGCTTTCCCCGCGTATGGAATCTCTTCACCCCCTTCATGGGGGTTACTCTGAGGTACGCATACTCTCCGGGTTCAAAGGTCACTTCCCGGTGCTTTGGGTCATAGTAGCTCTTCTGACGGGACTTGGTTGCTCGAAGACGTTCTTGGATATCCTTGACTTGCTTCTCAGCCTCAAGCATCAAGTCCATACCAAAGATTCGGCTATCCCCTGTCTGAGACCAGTTCAAAGGGGTACGACACTTCAGCCCATATAATGCCTCGAAAGGTGACATCTTCAGACTTGACTGATAGTTGTTGTTATAGGAGAATTCGGCATAAGGTAGACTGTCTTCCCATTTGGGTCCATGGGTGAGAGCACATGACCGAAGCATATCCTCCAGTATCTGGTTCACTCTTTCTGTCTGCCCGTCTGTCTGTGGATGGTATGCCGTGCTATGCTTCAGCATGGTTCCCAAAGCTTGATGTAGTCGCAGCCAAAATGCTGAGGTGAATAGGGAACCCCTGTCTGAGGTGATGGACCTGGGTACTCGATAGAGGCTAACTATCCGGGACATGTAGAGCTGTGCCAGCTGATTTGCATTGAAAGTGGTTTTCACCGGAATGAAGTGAGCCACTTTCGTGAGTATGTCCACAATAACCCAAATAGCATCGTTGCCTCTTGTTGACTTGGGTAGTCCAACAATAAAGTCCATGCATATGTCGTCCCACTTCCGCTGGGGCACCGGTAAAGGTTGCAGTAGCCCAGCGGGTTTCTGGTGTTCCGCCTTAACCTTGTTGCAGATATCACAGCAGGCGACATAGTAGGCTATATCCCTTCGCATTCCTGACCACCAAAATGTCTCTCTCAGATCCTGATACATTTTTGTGCCTCCCGGGTGGATAGAATATGAGGACTCATGAGCTTCTTTGAGTATTTGCTGTCTCAGATTATCCTGATCGGGCACGCATATCCGCTTCTCGAACCATACGGTGCCTTGATCATCCACGTGGAAGGACTTGGCTTTTCCTTTCGGAATCAGCTCCTTGATCTTTTTGATTCCCTCATCTGGCTCTTGGGCCTTCTTGATTTCTTCCATAAGGGTGGGAATAATTTCCAACGTGTCCGAGGTAGTTGGGCCGCATAGCACCATGTTGAGCTCAGCGAACTCTTCTTGTAACCTTGGATGCACCCTTCCCATTAGTGCATTCACGGTGCCTTGCTTGCTGCTGAGAGCGTCCGCGACCACATTGGCTTTCCCCGGATGATAGTTTATCCCAATGTCATAGTCCTTGACTAGTTCAAGCCATCTTCGTTGCATGAGATTTAGGTCAGGCTGAGTGAAAATATACTTGAGACTCTTATGGTCCGTGTATATTTCATAGCGTTGCCCAATGAGGTAATGCCTCCAAATCTTCAGGGCATGAACCACGGCTACTAATTCCAAATCGTGTGTGGGGTAGTTCTCCTCATGGGGTCGTAGCTGTCTTGATGCATACGCTACAACATTTCCTTCTTGCATCAATACGCAGCCGATTCCTCGTCTGGAAGCATCGCAGTATATGTCGATGCTCTTGTGGATGTCCGGAAGGACTAGGACAGGTGCTGCCGTTAGCCTTGTCTTTAACTCTAGAAAGCTGCTATCGCACTCCGTCGTCCATGCAAACCTTTGATTTTTCTTTAGTAATTCTGTCAGTGGCTTAGCTAGCTTGGAGAAGCCTTCTATGAAACGACAGTAGTAGCGTGCCAATCCCAGGAAGCTACGGACTTCGGTCACCGTGGCGGGTGTCTTCCAATTCAGCACTGCAGTTACTTTGCTGGGGTCGATGACTACTCCTTGTTCTGACAGAATGTGCCCTAGAAATCCCACCTCCTTAAGCCAAAATTCGCATTTACTGAACTTGGCGTACAGACGATGGGCTCTCAACCTTTCTAGGACAGCACGGAGGTGTTGTTTGTGCTCTTCTTCATCCTTGGAATATATCAGGATATCATCGATGAACACCACCACAAATTTATCCAGAAAGTCCATGAAGACTTTATTCATCATGCTCATGAAGTAGGCTGGAGCATTCGTCAATCCAAATGACATGACTGTAAATTCATACAGACCGTATCGGGTGGTGAACGCTGTCTTAGGTATATCCTCTTTTCGGATTTTTAGCTGATGATACCCGGTTCGGAGGTCAATCTTGGAGAATACCCGTGCTCCATTCAGCTGGTCGAATAAATCATCAATGTGAGGGAGCGGGTACTTATTCTTGATGGTGACCTCATTTAGCTAGCGATAGTCTACGCACATTCGTAGACTCCCATCCTTCTTCTTGACAAAGATCACTGGTGATCCCCATGGCGAGATGCTTGGGTGAATGTACCCTTTTTGCAACAATTCATCCAGTTGCTTCTTTAGCTCAGCCAACTCTGGACTTGGCATACGGTAGTATTTCTTGTAAATGGGTGAAGTGTCGGGAACCACTTCGATTGCAAATTCCAATTCCCGGTCAGGTGGCATTCCGGGTAATTCTTCGGGAAATACGTCCGGAAACTCGCATACTACCGGAATCAAGTTCATATCCGTGACTGTAGTTTGGTATCCCATTCCCTTCCTTGTTCTCATCGTGCTGGCAAGGAATTGGACTGTTTGTCCGGTTGGGTTAACCAGTGTTACTGTCCTGCTGGCACAATTGATGCACACCTGATGCGGTTTCAACCAATCCATTCCCAGTATTACGTCCAATCCCGAGGATTCAATGGCAATGAGGGCAGCTAGAAATTTAATTCCATGTATTGAAATTTCCAGATCTCTATAGATCAGATTTGTTCTGAGCAGGGAGCCAGGGGATTGTACCACCATGATTTTGTCTAAAAGCGTCGGAGAAAATTTGTGCAAGGTGGCAAAACTCCGCGAAATAAACGAGTGGGAAGCCCCGGAATCAAATAAAATTACTGCAGGTATGTCATTAATAGAAAACATACCAAGGACTACTTCTGGAGCTTCGCAGGCTTCCTCAGCGGAGATATGGTGAACGCGTCCGTGGCAGAAGTTATGATTGGGGTGGCGTCCAATAGTGTTGACCTGCGGCTTGACGTCGGCGGATGACTTCCCATTGTTGGTGGGGCACTGTTTGGAGTAGTGTCCACTTTGGCCGCAAGTGAAGCAGGTATTGTTGCGGCGGTAGTCCTCTATCACGGGCTGTTTGCCGAAGGTCTTGGTCTGGCTCACTGTCTTATTATTGTTGCTGCCATTGCTCCATGTAGCCTTATATTCATATGTGCCTGGCTGCCAGGTGCGTGGCTTTTGCGCAAACGGCTCACGGTTGTCCTACTTGGGTTCAAACTTCCGCTTTTGGTTATCGTGTCTGGACTTGTGCTCCCTTTCGGCTATGAAGGCCTTGTTCACCAGTGTCTGAAAGTCAGGAAAGTCTAGCATGCATAGCTGACAACGGAGGAAATGATTCAGTCCTCCTAGGAACCGATCTATCTTTCTCTCTTCGGTGGCCACATCATAGGTAGAGTATCGTGACAGATTGTTGAACTTGTTAAGGTACTCTGCCACCGACATATTTCCTTGTGTCAAAGCAAGGAACTCCCTTTGCTTCACCTTCATTATGCCGGTAGGAATATGATATTTGTGGAATAATTCCTTAAACTTCTCCCAGGTAATTTCTTCTTGAGAAGACCATGTTGCCTTTGTGTTATCCCACCATATAGCTGCTGGCCCTTCCAGGTAATGGGTGGCAAACGGGACCTTGTCTGAATCCTCGCAACGAGCTATGTCCAACTTCTTTTCTATGGTCCTTAGCCAATCGTCGGCTTCTATAGGGTTCACGGCTTGACCAAAATAGGGTGGCTTTGTGCGTTGGAAATCAGATAACCTGGAGTGGGTCCCATTATGATTGTGGTTCTGACCTACCATAACCTGCATACTCTTCAAAAATTCCATAAGATCTTGGTTTCTCTTTTCCTCAAACATTCTCATGATCTGATCAGTAGTAGGTGCTTGAGGTGGTGGGGGTGGTAAATCTTCTGGTGCTTGACCTGCTTGTCTGGCGGATCGACGAACGGGGGTTCCATCGCCTCCTTGGCTACAAATTCTCTTCATCCTAAATGAGTAGTTCAGTGAAAAAACGGTCAAGCTTTCTTCCATCCTTCCTAGCTCCTCGAGCATGCACCCGCTCGACGCCTTTTTCATTGTTCGTTCTGAGGTGGATTCGAACCACTCTCTCCGTTTGGATTTCGAGTCCAAAAGGCCCGGCGAAAGAGGATTTTCAGTCCTATGCCCGCTGCCAGCCAGAACGGGATTTTTCTGCTCGATGAGCAACACCCATAAGGGAAACACAGTTATATGACATCAGAAGGAAAATACGCAAAAAAAAGCGAATAAAGCAAACCACATAATTATACAAGATAACCCAACATCATACATGGCAAGCTAGTAGGGAATATCATGGCTAGACTGCTCATACGGCAGTTGACATATGCAAAGATGCATGCACAACAACTCAAGCCTCCACTCTAGTGGCGCTGGTGGCACGAACACTGCCAGACCACAGACTCCTCGCCATCTGATCCTGAGTCGGAGTCGGAACTGATGATGTGGATCTCATCCTCCGGATCAAAGGAAACATGACGACGCTGCTGGGACGGTTCTCCTTTTGGGGAAGAAGGAGCACGACGCCTCAGCATCGGAGCAGCTGGAGTGGCAAGGAGTGAGGCCCATTCAGCCGGGGTCTCACGACGGCTACCAGACGAAATGCTGGGTGGCACAGTAGACGTAGAAGGAGCCTCAAACCTGGGTGGAGGTGGAACTGGTGGTGAATATATGGGTGGATAGATAGGCTGAGGTGGAGGTGGAGCTGGAGTCACGGCTGCAAGTGCCCCTAAGACACGAGACAGCTCCTCAGCCAAGGATATGATCGTACGATAACTGGCGTTCAGATAGCGAGACAGCACAGCAATCGCACGATCACACGCCGGGTCAACAGGAGCGAAAATGACTCGCCCTGTCATAGGCGACAGGGTGGGATAGTGGAAGAAACCGGGATGAGTCTGCATCTCAACCTCATGGAAGCGCAAGTCAGTGAGAGCCTCCATCGCGGCAAACTAGATCGCCAACTCCGGGGTGGAAGCCGTTCCGCCCTTGGAAGAGCGAGAGTAGCAACCAAGGTCAGACCTCGCGACCAGGAAAGCCTCTCCATGATACTCGTACACTGACTCAGCAAGCTGCTCCCAAAACATCTGGTACACTGGATCTTCGCCGTGAGGGTACAGTCGAAGCCAGACGTTCCGGAGCAGTACTGGAAAGGTGGATGGTGCAGGCTCAAAATGATAGTGGTATGGAACTGGTGCCATCTACACTCACAATGCCAACGGTTAGTGAAACAATGAGGCATGATGCATGCTATGCAACAATCAAATGCCGCAATCAAATGCAGCAATCAAGATGCACACTCAAGACCTTACACTAATCGCAGTTCTAGCGCAGGTTAACTAGGGTGTCCTATAGTCAGCACGGCTCTGATACCAAGCGTTGTGGCACCCCGGCTCAGAGAACCGGATTACCAGTGTTTCCAACCCAGAGATCATGTTTTCTGGAAACACACAACAACTTGGTACAGAACTGAACTGAACTTTTATTGATAGTAGTCGAGTACAGGCGCATATTTTACAATGATGACGAGGCCAAAGGCACCCTCGGTGCTATGACATTATCTACATTATTTATGTCACATAGCAGGGCCTCGGAATACTAAGTACTTCTACGGCGTAGCGGAACATAGCGCAACTCCATCCACAGGGACACTGCTGTGGACACATCCTAGTTATCGAAGCACGAACCATCAGGACCTCCGTCCTCGGCTTCTCCTCTATCTGGCATGATACGCTAGGTGAGTACTTGGAATGTACTCGCAAGCTCACGACAACCAAGTAATGCAGCAAACAATAGCATGGCAATCAACATGATAACACCGAAGTAATTCACTTATGGTATCCGATTATTAACTTACTCTCTTCCGGGTTGTTCCACAACCCTCGGAATACTCATAACCATCGAGTACTTCCGAACACAAGACGAGTTCTTCCATCATTACTATCATTAATATGATTGATCACCTAGTGAGGTCTGGACGGGCTGTCCAATACCGTGGACGCGGCTATTCGAATAGATTTTTACACTCTGCAGAGGTTGCGCACTTTACACACACCATGAAGCACCTGGCCTCGTGATCCCACTCGGGTGGACCAGCGTTGCCTCAACAAAACCTGCCTCACTCGTGACTCTTTCATCGTACCACCGGCACTAATCCTCCCCCGGAGGCTTGCCCTGGGTGGCCCCTGTGTCCTCATGACACCTGCCACCGTCGTGGCCCAAACTAAATAGTCCCAAACGGGGACTAAACTGTCCCAAACAGGGACGCCGGCACAAACCAACAACAACTGGGCTCACAGGGTTATCGCCGCCTACCTGATCAGGGTAGCACGTGCGCACAACCCTCCCTCTTTGGAGGTACCGGTGAAAGATCACGCAGTCAAGCCAAGTCAAGGCCGTCCCATACCGGGAAATGTGGTTGCACGAGTATGCCCGGACAGGTGACTCAAGATCAACTGACTAAATTCATCTTGCAAACATAGTAATTCATCACCATGCTTATGTATTTAATATGGTTATGATTTATCCATGATAAATAAATCAACATAATGCATATAAAGATGCAATGCTATAGAAATGCATGCATCAAATGGGTATCATGGCTTGCCTTGCTCTGTTGGGTAGTTTAAACACTCTTGATCTTCAAAGGCACCACAATCTCCCTCTGAAAGTATTTTCAAAATACAATTGAAAATGTCACATAAAGCATTTTTATTAACCAGATATTCTGTGGGTATAGGAAAAATACCAAAATTTGTCAGCAAATAAAGGGGCTCAATACCAACTCAGTGCAAAAGGAATCAATTGAATTGGAGCTATGGATAAAAAGTTATTTAGGGTCAAAGTCTGGTCAAAACTCTGATTTAAAATGAATTTAAATAGAAAATCAGAAAATCTCCAGCGGGCCACGTCGAAAGCGTATTTTCAGAATACACTTCCACTTACCCCTTCGCGCGCGCGCGGGCTGGGCCGCTGACAGGTGGGGTCGGCCTGTGGCGCCCCGCCTGATTACCACTGTAGCCAGACGGTCGCCACGCATACCAACCCAGCCTAACAAGTATCATGAACACAGGCATTTCTATTAATGGATATATGAGTCTTACAAGATATGATACAAGGGGTGATGGCAGTGGAAAGGCTCTATCTAAGGCAGCATGGTCTTGGTGCGGCTCCAATCCACAGGGATCTGACTAGGTTACTCTTCTAGCTCGCGAACCCTCCGGCTCCTCGTTGACGGACGACGGATCCTTATGTGAACCTGGCCATGTTACAGGCCGCTGAGTACTTTTGAATGTACTCACAAGCAAACCAAACTAACATATACACCAAGCAAAGCAATCCATGGCATTCAAGCATGCATTTGTTATTAGAGCAACATTAATCATTATGACATAGCAGGCCTATCTAGCATTGTTAATCATCATAGTATAACAGGATTATCTAGCAAGATAACTACTGAAGTAAATACAGTAAAGTAAAGCATACTAAGTAAATGATTGATACTCCGAATATTCTCATGATCCAATCTGAATTCGGTCCAAATCCAATCCAAATCATGTGGTCATCCGACCACTCATCTCATAGCCATCCCATGGCTAACATATCATATTCCTGACATCATCTGATGCATGCACAAGGCGAGTTCTTCCATCATTAATATCATTATTACGGTTGACCACCTAGTGAGGTCTGGACGGGCTGTTCAATACCGTGGACTCGGCTATTCGAATATATTTTTACACTCTGCAGAGGTTGCACACTTTACCCACACCATGAAGCACCCGGCCTCGTGATCCCACTCGGGTGGACCAGCGTTGCTTCAACAAAACCTGCTTGACCCGTGACTCTTTCATCATACCACCGGCACTCATCCTCCCCCGGAGGCTTGCCCTGGGTGGCCCCTGTGTCCTCATGACACCTGCCACCGTCGTGGCCCAAACTAAATAGTCCCAAACGGGGACTAAACTGTCCCAAACGGGGATGCCGGCACAAACAAACAACAACTGGGCTCACAAGGTTATCGCCGCCTACCGGGCCAGGGTAGCGCGCGCGCATAACCTTCCCTGTCTGGAGGTACCGGTGAAAGAGCACGTGATCAGACCAAGTCAAGGCCGTCCCATACCGGCAAATGTGGCTGCACGTATAAGCCCCGACAGGTGACTCAAGATCAACCGACTAGGTTGCATTAAGTGAGCATGTGGTTTACCCCAATAACTTATGAGGGCAGCAACTAGGCATTTAAATTATTAACTATGAATTATTATATAGCAAGTAAATGAGAGTAACGTAAACAATAAGTGCAATCTAACAGAAGTTTAGTTATTCCTATCACGAGCATAACCATGAATTAAACACGCAAGAATAACATAGAGCAGTGCTGTAGGGCATATATCAGATGGTCGGCTTGCCTGGGGGTGAAGGATACTCCGGGAAGAAGTGCGGTAGCCTCGCAGGATAATCCGCCGGAAAGGATTCCCTTTCGGAGGGGATGAATGAAGGGCAAGGGCAAAATGGTAATTTCCACTGTGTGACCACCTTGTGAAAATGATACCAAAAGAACGGGCTCGACGAGACGAAGATGTGGGCGTTAGAATCACCGGAATCGGAGTTACGGTCGCGGAAATATGAGAGGTGGAAGATCAAGGCACCAATCTGCAAAATTTTCTTTACAAATAGGCCCTTGGTGGATAAAACAGAAAATGTATTTAAGAGAAATACGTCTTCTGCACAGAGAAGCGCCATTTCTTCTGTAGTCGCAGCAGAGTACGCTTTCCCAAAGGGAAATCACACTTCCGGAATGCCGCCTCCACTTAAACACGTCGGCGGGGCCGGGGTCAACGCGTGTGCCACTGGCGAGTGGGGCCGGCGGCAGGCGGGGCCCGCCTGGCCAGCGCGTTGCCTTCAACCTCGCGTGCCTGCGCGCGACAGAGGCAGGGGCGGCGCTCGACGGCGATAGCCGGAGCTACCGACCGTCTCCAGCGGCGCCCGACCTACCTACGGGTTCAGGGCGACGAGGCCGTCCCGTTCTAGGGTGGCGCGGTCGCCGGGGAGCCCGGGTCAGGCAGGGCTTCGACCGCAGAGGACGGTGGCTCCGGTGAGTTCGGGCACGGCACCACGCCCGTGGTTAAGCGAGGAAGAAGAGAGGCAGGGCTCCGCAGTGACTGGGGGACTCCACAGTGAGGATAGAAAGGAGGGAGGAGCTCGGAGCCGCGCCAATTTAGGCCGGGGTCGGCGGCGGCCGTGGAAGCCATTGGCGGCGGGGAGTAGCTCCAGAGGAAAATGGAGGGGTCGGGGAGGCAGCTGGGAGAGAGGGGAGGCCGATGGGGGTCTCGGGAGAAAGAGGGGCAGGCTATTTATAGCCGGACGACGGGGCTGGATAGGCATGGCCGCCGTGGCATTCTTATCGACGTCCTGGCACCTCCGGCGAGGTGGCTAGTGCCAATTGGTGCCGACCTGACTCGCTCAGAGGGAGGGGACGTCTCGGGGAGGAAAGAGCCAAGGGGAAAGGAGGGACCAGGAGGAAGGCGACGACGGTCACGGGGAGCACAGAGCGGCGGCGGGCTCGCCGTGGTGTGAGGAAGAAGAAATAGGAGTGGAGAAGGGTCTAGGGAGGGGCCGGTGGATGCCGCGGAGACGATGGACACGACCACATGGCCGGGGACTAACCAGAGGTTGCCGGCCATGGGGAAACATTGCGCAGAGCGCCGTTTTGGCCTGCTCTCTGCGTGGTCACCACGGGCACCACGCGTCCAGAGTGCCTATTTGACTCCAGGCCATGTCAAATAGATGCATTAATGTCTCTGGAGTTGACGTGCCAAGCTTTGGATGGAAGAGGAGGCAAATACTGACTGATTTGAGCTCACAATGGTCCTGACATATACCAAAGAGCTAGAGAATTCCGATAACACCGAGAAAAAAGACGGGAGTCGAATCCCGCAAAGGAAAAAAAGGAGCGAAAACCAGGGAGTTACAAACCTACCCCCCTTAAGAAAATCTCGTCCTCGAGATTTCCAGGCTTACCTCCCGGGGAAGGGGGACTTACCTGTGTGCGACTTGGATCCATCGGTTGTCCTGTCTTTATTGGTTCACTGACCCTTTAACTGCCTTTTCTGATGGACCATGGGTTGTCTTTGCACACAACTTCCTTGAATCCTTCTCTTTCCTGTGAGGCATACCTCTTGTCTCGGTAGTTTGTTGCTGGATGGGGTAGCGGTTATTACCAACAGACAGCTCGATTTCCAGGGCTTGGAATTATCTGCTTCGGATTTTATTGCGATGCTTCGTACCCTGACTGTCATGGGTAATACATCATTTCCTGGTACCAGGCTCTCGTGCTAGTATGGCCTCGAGCTACTAGGGGTGGTACTCTTTTGCCGTGTTAGAATGCTCAGTCTGGTTGTGGGTCCCATTCTGATGTTTCCTTCTGGCTTATGCATCCTGACTTTGCCCTTAGGTGATCCACAATTTAAGGAATCAACATGACTGAACTATGGCTGCTATATCCTCAACTGAAATGTCAGGCATGATCACAAAATAATCATAGACAGTAATCTCTTATAACCATGATGTCATGATGTCTCTGAGCTGTTGGTGCTGACGTGCTTTGAGCCATTCTATCTGAATGTCTTGTTTCAAACTCGGTCGCTTGTGGAGAGGGTCCTGTCATACATAGTCTCTGTAGTCCGTGCGATGACCATTGAGCTGAACACAGTATTGCCAGCATCCGGTGTATCTTTCGGAGTATATCCTCTTATCTTGGTTAATGGCTCATATTTAGGATGAGTGCGGCAATCTCTCGTGTAACCGCAGGTAGTACATTGTTGTGGCCGCATATCCAAGTGTCTGACGAGGATTGCTAATAATACTCGGTTCGTGAAGCGGTATCCTGTTGACCGTCACGGAGGTTGTTTGTCCACAGCTTCTTTGTTCTTGAGGATTTCTTGATGGACCTGCAATGACCGGCCAACACAGCTCCTTGATTGTTTTCCCGGTTTGTCGGGCTTGCTTCTACAACTTACTCTTGCATACCTCATAGGGATTGCTGTGCTCATATTCTTCTTTTCAGTATGGGCCAATGTTTCTTTGAACACAGTCATTCCCGATGAGTGGCTCGCATGAACTGATCCATTGGACTGCATGCTCACGACATATGCAGGTGTAGGATAAATCCTTTCATAACCACAGAGTTCTGAGACAGACAGGTGTGTCTCGACTAGTTCGTGCTTCTGGCAAGATTGTTGTGGGCACAATGGTGTGTTGAAGAAAGCTGAATTCCTTATGCTCAAAGCTTTTGCCAGGGTAGTGTGCTGAGGAAGACTGGGTATCGTGCCTCACAGGTTTTCCTTCATGTGTACTGCTGAGGAAGGTCGGGTGCCTTATGCCGGAAGTTTTCCGCGGTAGCACGCTGTGGAGGATGGGAATGCCGTATCCCAGAAGGATCTCTCACCAAGTGGCGTATCGAGGAAGATTGGCATTCTGGTATCGTAAGCTCTCCTCGGTAGCTTGCGGGGGAAGGTTGGGTTCGTTATACCAGAAGCCTTGTGTACACAGTTGGATCTATGGCTGATTCTGGCTTCCTTCCGAAGTATCCGGAATTTTACCCAGAGCAGAGCCAAAACTTGATATAGGCCATACCTTGACTGAAAATATTCCGATGGTCGCGCACATCGCTTGTCTTCTGTTGGTCTGATCCTTGTTGCTGTAAAGGTTGCACAACTGGTGCAGACTTCCTGTCGTTAATTAAGTCAGAATACCCCTTGCATTCAACCCAGGTGTTGCCGATAATTAGCAGTTGACAGATAATTCCATTTGGTTCAGCTGGGCTTCCAAACATGTGAAGTTCTCATTGATTCTGGGGAACCGTAAACTTATCCATATTTCTCGCAGACCTTGTTCACAGTGCCCAGAAAATTTTGTATTTGCACCCAATGAACTCCAACATTTGCTTTGAAATTTATATCAACATACCAGAGTTCGGTTGTTGTTCTTGGCATACTCACATTCTTGGAATATGTCTCTGGTGGGGAACGAGTGATTCTTGGGTCCATTGCGAAAAGACTCCAGGTTCACCTTGATGACTGGAATAGTCCTTGTATTGCGGATAGAATAATTTGTCCATACTGGTGTTCATTCATGATAGCTCATCTGACTGCTCCTTAGGCATGATCTGTTCTGAGGCCAACTTTCTTAGGTATATTCTGGCTTTGTCTGTTGCACACGGATTCTGCTAATGACCCATTTTTCATCTCTGACAGATCTGGTAGTAATGTTCCGAATATCAGATAGTTAGCTGGACAGGACTCTTGCTGAATTGGGATTATTGGGTATTATCCCGGTTGCATGCTGATCTTCTTAGAGAACTCTTGCGGATGGATCCAGTCGGAGCAGAGAAACGGAATCGACAAGAGAAACAGGAACCGCGAAAAACCGAAAAGCAAATAAAGCTCAAAAAATTTGCGGACCTTATACACATGGCCAAGGATCCACTAGTATAACTATTATAGCGCACTCGATGTACCTCTAAGGATTTAGAAGCAAAACTACACAATGCTTCTGGTAGCACTGGTGTCAAGCTCCTACTACTTCCTTAGGGAGCATCACACTCGACGCAGGACGATAGCCAAAGTGGCTTGGTCAACGATCCTAGGGTTGTCGAGGGGAGATAGAATTTATAAGCGTTTCCCAAAGGAAACTAGAGTAAGAAGAGAAATGCCATGGCTAGCAAGCAGGGTAAGGATATCTGGTTTACCTAGGGGTTTCAGGGCTCACGGGTCGTTGCCGGGTGCGAGCATTTCACACCGGAGGCAAAGGCCACGGGAGTTGGGGTCTGATGGAGCCAAAGACCTATGGGTTGCCTTATGATCAATAGTAGCCGTGCCAGGTGGCAAAGATGGCTGAAATCCATCTGGGCTTTCTACTGAACACAAGACAGTGAAGTCTGGCTAGGGTAACCTATAGTCAGCCTGGCTGCTCTGATACCATTGTTTATGGCGCCCCGCCTGATTACCACTGTAGCCAGATGGTCGCCACGCATACCAGCCCAGGAAATCACTCTAGCATGCGTGTTTACAACAAGTATCATGAACACAGGCATTTCTATTAATGGATATATGAGTCTTACAAGATATGATACAAGGGGTGATGGCGGTGGAAAGGCTCTATCTAAGGTAGCATGGTCTTGGTGCGGCTCCAATCCACAGCGATCTGACTAGGTTACTCTTCTAGCTCGCGAACGCTCCGGCTCCTCGTCGACAGACGACGGATCCTTATGTGAACCTGGCCATGTTAAAGGCCGCTGAGTACTTTTGAATGTACTCGCAAGCAAACCAAACTAACATATACACCAAGCAAAGAAATCCATGGCATTCAAGCATCCATTTGTTATTAGAGCAACATTAATCATTATGACATAGCAGGCCTATCTAGCAATGTTAATCATCATAGTATAACAGGATTATCTAGCAAGATAACTACTGAAGTAAATACAGTAAAGTAAAGCATACTAAGTAAATGATTGATACTCCGAATATTCTCATGATCCAATCTGGATTCGGTCCAAATCCAATCCAAATCATGTGGTCATCCGACCACTCATCTCATAGCCATCCCATGGCTAACATATCATATTCCTGACATCATCTGATGCCTGCACAAGGCGAGTTCTTCCATCATTAATATCATTATTACGGTAGACCACCTAGTAAGGTCTGGACGGGCTGTCCAATACCGTGGACTCGGCTATTCGAATAGATTTTTACACTCTGCAGAGGTTGCGCACTTTACCCACACCATGAAGCACCCGGCCTCGTGATCCCACTCGGGTGGACTAGCGTTGCTTCAACAAAACCTGCCTGACCCGTGACTCTTTCATCGTACCACCGGCACTCATCCTCCCCCGGAGGCTTGCCCTGGGTGGCCCCTGTGTCCTCATGACACCTGCCACCGCCGTGGCCCAAACTAAATAGTCCCAAACAGGGACTAAACTATCCCAAACGGGGACGCCGGCACAAACAAACAACAACTGGGCTCACAAGGTTATCGCCGCCTACCGGGCCAGGGTAGTGCGCGCGCATAACCTTCCCTGTCTGGAGGTACCGGTGAAAGAGCACGCGATCAGACCAAGTCAAGGCCGTCCCATACCGGCAAATGTGGCTGCACGGATAAGCCCGGATAGGTGACTCTAGATCAACCGACTAGGTTTCATTAAGTGAGCATGTGGTTTACCACAATAACTTATGAGGACAGCAACTAGGCATTTAAAGTATTAACTATGAATTATTATATGCCAAGTAAATGAGAGTAACGTAAACAATAAGTGCAATCTAACAGAAGTTTAGTTATTCCTATCACGAGCATAACCATGAATTAAACATGCAAGAATAACATAGAGCAGTGCTGTAGGGCATATATCAGATGGTCGGCTTGCCTGGGGGTGAAGGATACTCCGGGAACAAGTGCGGTAGCCTCGCAGGATAATCCGCCGGAAAGGATTCCCTCTCGGAGGGGATGAATGAAGGGCAAGGGCAAAATGGTAATTTCAGTTGTGTGACCACCTTGTGAAAATGATACCAAAAGAACGGGCTCGACGAGACGAAGATGTGGGCGTTAGAATCAACGGAATCGGAGTTACGGTCGCGAAGATATGAGAGGTGGAAGATCAGGGACCAATCTGCAAAATTTTCTTTACAAACAGGCCCTTGGTGGATAAAACAGAAAACGTATTTAAGAGAAATACGTCTTCTGCACAGAGAAGCGCCTTTTCTTCCGTAGCCGCAGCAGAGTACGCTTTCCCACAGGGAAAGCGCACTTCCGAAATGCCGCCTCCACTTAAACACGTCGGCGGGGCCGGGGTCAACGCGTGTGCCACTGGCGAGTGGGGCCCGCGGCAGGCGGGGCCCGCCTGGCCAGCTCGTTGCCTTCAACCTCCCTTGCCTGCGCGCGACAGAGGCACGGGCGGCGCTCGACGGCGATAGCCGGAGCTACCGGCCGTCTTCGGCGGCGTCCGACCTACCTACGGGTTCAAGGCGACGAGGCCGTCCCGTTCTAGGGTGGCGCGGTCGCCGGGGAGCACGGAGTCGGGCAGGGCTTCGACAACGGCGGACGGTGGCTCCGGTGAGTTCGGGCACGGCGCCACGGCCGTGGTTAAGCGAGGAAGAAGAGAGGCAGGGCTCCACAGTGACTGGGGGACTCTACCAGTGAGGATAGAAAGGAGGGAGGAGCTCGGAGCAGCGCCAATTTAGGCCGGGGTCGGCGGCGGCCGTGGTAGCCATTGGCGGAGGGGAGCAACTCCATAGGAAAATGGAGGGGTCAGGGAGGCAGCTGGGAGAGAGGGGAGGCCGATGGGGGTCTCGGGAGGAAGAGGGGCAGGCTATTTATAGCCGGACGACGGGGATGGATAGGCATGGCCGCCATGGCATGCTTATCGGCGTCCTGGCGCCTCCGGCGAGGTGGCTTGCGCCGATTGGTGCCGACCTGACTCGCTCAGAGGGAGGGGACGTCTCGGGGAGTAAAGAGCCAAGGGAAAAGGAGGGACCAGGAGGAAGGCGACGACGGTCACGGGGAGCATAGAGCGGTGGCGGGCTCGACGTCGCGTGAGGAAGAAGAAAGAGGAGTGGAGAAGGGTCTAGGGAGGGGCAGGTGGATGCCGTGGAGATGATGGACACAACCACACGGCCGGGGACTGACCAGAGGTGGCCGGCCATGGGGAAACATTGCGCAGAGCGCCGTTTTGGCCTGCTCTCTGCGTGGTCACCACGGGCACCACGCGTCCAGAGTGCCTATTTGACTCCAGGCCATGTCAAATAGATGCATTAATGTCTCTGGAGTTGACCTGCCAAGCTTTGGATGGAAGAGGAGGCAAATACTGACTGATTTGAGCTCACAATGGTCCTGACATGAAAGTGTTTGTGTTGTAGTGTGACCACCATAGTAGTGATCTTGGCCTGATCTTTGGCATGGATTAGTCATCCACTAAGGTGGCCATGATGCCAAGATTTCAGCACAAATGAATCAGTCTAGATGATACCTCCTTTGCAAACTTGCAAACTGGCCAGAAATGGAGATGTTGATGCTGGGCAAAAATGGCTAAATGGATTGGGCTGAAATTTGGAGGAGGTGAATGATTTGAACATAGGAAGCTACTGCAAAAGTTTCAGCTCATTTGAAAATGCCAAAATAGTGCTTCCTTCACAGAGCTTCCAAATGGGCAGAAACTTAAAAAATTGCTGAGGAAAAATGGATAGAGGGATTGAGCTGATTTTTGGTATGCAGGAGTGATTTACCAATGTTAACCACCATGAAAACTTTCAGCTCAAATAGATAAATTAATAGAGCACTTCCTTTGCAACTTGCCCAACTGAACAGAATCTGCAAATGGATGTGGTGCTCAAAATTTAAACTATGGAACTTGAGATCTTGATGGAAATGGAGAAGATATGGATATGAGAAGCTCCACAATTAATTTGGGATTTTTCCTTGCTACCAAAATGGTAGTTCCTTTAGAAAGTGCCCAAAATGCAATATTGGCATTAAATAGGAAAATGCAATTTCCCTTATTTAATTATGGCCAATATTATTATGGGAGCTCAATATGACCACAAGGAATATCTCCACAAGTTTCCATGAACTCTGGAGATGGATAGATATTTTCCTGGATTTAATTCCTTTAACTGGCAGAAAAAGGAATTAATGATAAATGAAAAATATTGCAAATGACTTGGCAATATTTTTGCATATCCAAGGTTTATAGATGAAGGATGATCTCTGGGAAAAGTTTGGGAGTCAGCAGATCAAAGGACATTGGGGTTCCTTTGCAACTGCAAGGATTAGGGTTTCCCTTCCGGCAACTCGGAAGGTAGGGTTCGGATGACAAAGTCTGGAGATAGATCTTGGGTGGCAAGATTGTACTAGGGAGAATCTCTGGTTGGATAGGAAGGCAAGGCTGAGTGACCATCTTCATATACCCAAGAGCTAGAGAAATCCGATAACACCGAGAAAAAAGACGGGAGTCGAATCCCCCAAAGGAAAAAAAAAGGAGCAAAAACCAGGGTGTTACACGGCACTTTAAAAACAGAGAGAGGGAGGAGGAGATAGAGGCAGGGCGGGGCTCCGGCGACGGTCGCCGGCAACAGAGGCGGCGGCGGCGCTTGGAGTTGAGGGGAATGGATCGGGCGCTTAGAGACGAACATGCACGTACCCGCAGCTCCTCCGGGGATGGACGGATGGCGTCGTCCCCTTCTTCTCCGGCGGCGGCGGCGTTCGGTGATCGTCAGAGAGGTCCAATCCGGCAGCAATCCGATCGGGAGAGAGCTCTAGGAGGACCAGGGAGACCTACTGGTCTCATTGGAGGGCTCAGGAAGGCTAGGAAGAGGGGTGGAGGAGGCGGTCGACAGAGCTAGGGCGGCGGAGCAACTCCGGCGAAGCTCGAGGCTAGAGGGCCTCTCGGCCTTGGCTCTTGCTTGGGGGAGCCGATTAGAGGAGGGGGGGGAGGGATGATGAGCTCGGAGAGGCCGGGCGAGGCTATTTATAGGCAGGGAGCGCGGGCGGCGACCTCTCTAGAACGGCGGCGACGTGGATACGCCACTGGAGCCAGGACGGCGAGCCGGCCGTCGCGAAGCGGGGCGAAGGGACGGGAGAAGGCAGAGACATTCAATGCGCGAAGGGACGGCTCGCGGGGAAGACGACGACGGGGATGCCACTGTGCCCGCACGGGTCTCACAGTGCGGCGCTGCGGTAGTGGCCTGCGAGGGCTTCTCTGGCGAGGGGGAAGGGTCTGGAGGGTCTAGGTGGCTGTCGGGGAGCTGGTCGGCACTAGCAGACGAGGTACGGCGACGCGGGCGTCTCGCTCTGACGAGACCCGAGCCTGGCGGCACCCAGAGCGCGGTTTTGGCAGGCTGGCTACGCGGTCACCACGAGCACAGGCACCCGTGGTGTGCGCTGGCCTGCCACACCTTGTCTGGAGCGTCGTTCACGCGTACTACAGTCCACTAGTGGCACTAGCTTGCCCAATCACCCACTGAGATGAGAGGTATCATCACCAACAGCTCACTGTCAGCAACTTAAGGAGGTTCTGGAGAGGAAATAAAATGGAGATGGGACCAATGGAGATGTCTAGGGCTATCTAGGCTGGAGGGACTACAGACTGGAAAAGTTTGAGAAAGAAATGAGTATGATTGCTTTGAAAACCACCATTCTGGTCCAGAATCTAAATGAGCTTGTGGCACTCACATGGATGCTCTGCTAATGTTGAAACTTGGTGGAGAGAAGTTATTTGGTAGTGCACACATGCCATAAAATTTGTAGATCATTTGTGCACCCCTAGCTTGTACTTCCTTCACAAATGTTCAAAATAAGCAGAAACTTGACAGGGTCCTGCTACTCAAAATTTGTATTGGACCAGATGATGTTTTTGGATATTGGAGCTAGATAGGATCCCTAGGAGCTTGAGGAATTTATTGGGAATTTTCTGAGATAGGAAAAATGGGGTTACTTCACAATGGACAGATTCTGGTCAGAAACAAAAGAATTATTCTGGCCAAAACTTTCCATTGGGCAATAGAATATTTTTGGAGATTAGGGAATCATATGATGATAAGAAGGTGGGGGAAAAGTTTGGGAATTATTTGATCATACAAACTATAGGTTGCTTCACAACCCATAGTGGTGACATAATTTCCCAAATAAATAAAAGGGTTTATTGGAAAAGATTAAATATGGGAAATTAATCCAGGAGTGATGAAGAAAGCTTTTGGCAAAAATGAGGAAGGTTTTGGGTTACTGGAAAAAAGGTTCAAAGAATCATAGATCCAAATCAACTGGAACAAGTTTGAAAATCATCCAAGTTTGCAAATAAAAATCCAAATAGTTTTGAAAACAAATATTGTTAAAAACCAGGGTGTCACAACTAAACTTGGTGTGTGTGTGTGAAGGTGACAAAGATGGTACTTGAGATAAGTCAGATGACTTGACATGATGGTTGAACATGAGATGTTCAGACCTTGATTATATTGATATCGGTAACCTGTTTGTGCGGATACTTGTATCCTCATGATGCATTTTATTACTAGTTATCTTGATCATGTCATTGCACTCAAAACTAGCTTTTCGCAAAACTTACCTACTTAGTGCTATATCATGCATTGTTATACCTTGTTCTAAAACTTGGGTTGCTTGCGAGTACATTCAAAGTACTCATTGGCTTGCCACTGGTTATTTAATTGGCCAGGCATGGAAGAGCAGGAATATGGTGAAGACTTCGACGGTGACGAACATGCGAACTAGGACGCTTCCCAGTCAGAATGCCTATAGGTTTAAGGCAGATGGCATGGGTTCACGCTTCCGATCAAGATTTCGGCTGCTTGTTATGTTTAAGTGTTTGGCCCTTGCGGCCCTATCTATGTAAGACATGACCTTCATGGTCTTTATTTGTGTAAGATGCTAAATGTGGATGTAAGACTCTTGTTATTCAGCTTCTGTGTGTTCAGTGAGCATTGATCTCTGGGATCACTGTACACGTGCATTCGGTGATCACGACTTATGAGTCGGGGTTCCCATAGTGGACAACTACGGTGGATGCATGATGAGTCGTGGAAATTGTAATTACAATCAGTAATTAGAGGCTCATGCCATAGATCGCTCTTGTGTATGCCTCCTGGTGGTAATTTGAATGAACTTACCTAGAGAATCTCTCTGGGTGAGGAATACTGATTACATTTGGAAGTAGTAGGTGAATAGAGGTTTACTAGTTTGATAATACAGAATTAATTAAGAGTGATCCACACATTATATTAACTGTTTAAAACAAAATCAACAGAGGTCGAGCAGCCACTTACAAATTTTCTCACCTTGCTTAGTTTTAAAAAAAGAGGTCTCGGGTTCTTTTTATTATGCAGAGAAAATACTATGGTTTGGAAAATACTCTAGTATCAAAATAGTATCAAAATATCAAAATATTATCACAAAATCGACAGACGTTGAGCAGCCACTTACAAATAGTATCAAAATATTATCACCTTGCTTATCGAATATTATCACTTGCTTCAGGAACCGCGAGTGAACTAGATTATTCGATAATATTCGAGTTGTATTAGTGATAATATTCAATGCTTCATTAACTGGATTATTCGAGATGTATTAGTGATATTATATGATAATATTATATGAAGAGTCCCCGACGATCGCCGGTGCTATTATATGCATTAGTGATATTATACGATGATCTTCCTAAAAAAATTGCCATTGATTTTTAATCTTAGAATCATGAACACAGGAAATGTCGACGTCGTCTGATGACGATAGGATCCCTCAGTGCCCTTTGTGCTGGGATGACAGGGGTATATGCGACATTTATCCTCACCTAGACAACGATACGTCATTCACCGTCAAACTAAGGGAAGAATTTAGTATTACTATGGTATGTAAAGACGACATGTATTTTTTGTTAATGAAGTATGACGTGTGCTTTTTTGCTTTAATTAACCTTTAATTTTCTTTTGTACAATTTGACTAGTGCATTCCCTGCCATGCAAGATTCGCTGTGTTGGACAAGTTCCATTTCAAAGAGAAGGGTAGTACAGAGCCTAAGATAGCTCACCTAAGAACGAAGCATTACACTTTTGCTATTAAGGTGAAAAATAACGAAGATCACGCATATTTTGGTTGTTCTAGTTGGAGAGCATTTTGCAAGGCGTATGGGTTGGATGAGGACATGAACATTACCTTCGATCTTGGTAATGATGACGTTCGTGATAATAATATAGATATTTGGGTGCATGCGGAGGATGACTTGATTCCGGTGCTACCTCTAGGTGCATTTGTCAACAAATTTGTTAGGTAATTTATATTGATTATTGAAAAGTATTTGGTACTCATCCCGACTAAATTTCTTTATTTTTATTATTAGCTTATTTCCGTGCTACAAGAGTTACCCGACAGATAATAGATCGCACCTACTACAGTTATGACTCCGAGCTTACTTGGTTGGATAAAAATCATCTGATATCATTTATTGATGATGTTGAGTATCATGCTAAACATTACATGGCTGGGAACATTTATCATGGATATGTGCCACTAGTGCACAAGTTGAACCGTTATAACATCACTTCAGACAACTTTGCAAGACTTTTTTACCATTGCGTCACTAGTCCATCTTTTTCATACATTCTTCTTAAGAAAAAACTAGTTTAGCTAACAATGTTATTATTACTTATGTTCTTCAACAGGTACTCCTGCCAAAGACCGTGCCTAAATGGATGGTTACCACCGGTGATTTGCATATGGTTAGCTTACGCCCAATGTGGATGAGTTACCCTGGTAAATACAGAATATCTCGAAGTGAAGAAAGCCTGAAATTCAAAGGATGGAGCCAGGCAATGAAAGCATCCACGCAACCACTTGGCCACGATGTCTTGATTCATGAATATAGGTTGATCACGCCACAAGTTGGACATAGGTTGATCTGTATTCTTCAATGGGGAGATGCGGGAGTTCACCTTTTTATGCTATTTTACCTAGGAGAGAGCAGTAGTTAGTGTTTCTAACTTGTGATTACTTGATCACTTTCTAGTATGATAACAACCAAAATGATGAGGAGTTCACCTTTTTATGCTATTTTATCTTGAATGATGAAGAGTTGATTAAGATGATGATGAGTTGTTATATGACATATACCAGTACAAATCAGATGGATGCAATAGACCAAATTGAATTAAATAAAAATGAAACCCTAAATGTAAAAGAATTGAAGGGTAAACACAATATGAAAACCCCTAAACCCCTCCTTTCAAAAAAAATCCAGAGCCTGGTAGCTGGTGACGCGTGGCTGCCTTTTAGTCCCGGTCGGTGTTACCAACCAGGACTAAAGGTCCTCCTGCCTAGGCGCCCCACAACGGCCATATGGAGCTCCTTTAGTCCCGGTTCGTAAGCCAACCGGGACTAAAAGTGACGGGCATTAGTCCCGATCGTTTTGTCCCGGTTGCAGAACCGGGACTAAAGGCCCTCTAGAACCGGGACCGATGCCCTGTTTTCTACTAGTGTAAGCCAAGGGAAAATCTGGCGCGAAGGAATTTTTTCATTGTGTCATCGCAAACGGTTGTGAATGATGACCCGTGTGCCCTTCCCGATGCTACAACTTCTACTGTTGCTAACTGCTGAGGTTGCCATGTATGCAAAAAAAATCTGATGTGGGAAGGTAATTAAGGAGAGATATGAGTTTGGTGACCACATGAAGAAACAATGCCCAGCGCGTGAACCTTGGCAAAACACTTAAGTGAAGGAACTCACCAATGCATGCAAGAGTTTGGTTGCTAAATCATTAAATGAAGGGACCTTAGGAACAATGCATTGTGGACTTGAGTTGCTAAGACATTTAATACACTAAGCACCCCATGTAAGCACCGATCGATGCATTGGCAGCAGGAGTCAGGTAAGATTCGAATCTGTCATATTGGGTAAATTTTCATTTGTCAGATTGGAAACACTGAGATTTGTCCAATTTTGCAGGAACAAAATCACTATTACGGTGCAATTTTGCAACTAAAATTCTGTAAACATGGATTTCATTCATAGATCAAGCATTGGTCTTTGTACAAAATAGTTCAACTCGACAGCTGAATCGAACAAACATTTCCCCATTTGTTGCCAACCACGTACTGAAATAGCTAGTTCAACTATATATACTAGCTAATTTAAAGTACATGGTATAGTTCAACCATATCTATAGTTAGATGAACTGAACAAAATATCCCCTAAATACTACTCCGGAGGGGCTTCGTGCTACTGCCAGCAGCCTTCTCCTCTGCCGAGCGCGTTCAGTAAGAGGTAGAGGAGGAGAAGCCTACCGACGAGCTGGAGGAGTCGACTTCGTCGGCTGCCGCCATTGCCCTCCGCCGCTCCTGACGTGCCTCCTCGAAGCGGCGAGACTCAGCATAGATCTCCTCATTCCGCGCCATAGCTGTGGCGTCTGCTGCGGCCACGGCGGCAGTGAGCCTCTATGCGTGCTCGACTTGGCGCTCCTCCTCCTCATGTAGGAAGTTGTTGTAGTGCGCTAGGCCACTGACGCAATAGCCGAGCGGCCGTGCTTCGGTGGCGGCCTCCTCCTCCCGCCTTCAGGCCGCGGTGTCAGAGCGGGTGATGGCACCGGCGGCTGACCGTGGGGTGGCTGCCAAGGCGGACGCTGGTGTGGTGGCGGCCAAGGAGGCAGCTGGTGGGGTGCAAAAATGGCGGCCGGTGATGGGGTGGGGGCGACAGCGGTCGCCGGCAGCAGCTGCCTACGGGCAAATGTGGAGGAGCGTGTGGTGGGTGCCGTGCGCACAGCCAACAAGGACGCCACACGCACTTCACGCTTACGGGTACTGCGTCGCCGACGTTGTGTAGCCTCCCAGCTGGAGCTGCCCTCTGGCGGAGTGGGGAGCGATGACGACGGACAGGTGCCATTGGCGATTGTGGGAGAAGCAAACTTGGGAAGCTACGGGCAGGGAGAGGATGAATGAGATGTGGAGAGGCCGGCCGTGAGGGCTTATAAAGCAGGCGGCCAAGGCGAGCTGGGCTGGAAGCTTGCGCACGTTACTGCGCGGGAACTGGAAGCTTGCGCGCGTTCCAGCGCGGTTGCGCATGAACGGGAAGCTCAAAAGAAACGTTGTGCGCTCCCGAAGCGTGCACTGGAATCCTCGTGTGGCAATGCGGTGACAAGACAGGACGGAGGTGGGAGAAATGACAAGTACGCAGACGGTTAATAATAATAAAGTATTTGCGTTTTATTACAAAGCAAACAGTCGTTCTGTGCGCACCGTCGCGAATGAATGTACGCATGAGGCAGTTGATGCGGCCTTGGCGCGTTGTGCTCGCGTCCGTGCGCTCCCGCTCTGTCGGCGTCCACGGGCGAACGATCAGGCACGTTCGGGGAGCCATATGCAAGCGGTTGCGCCGCTCCCGGCGCCACCATGCAGTTAAGCGCTGCAAAAACTGCCATGCGGTTCATGCGGCCATTTACCTTCGTCTCTTCCACGTTCCGATCGTGCCACACAACCCAAGGAGCACACCCACGACGGCAAATAATACAGAGAGGATGCACATCTCTTCATCGCTTCAACCTTCACATGTGGATCCAATGCCGGCTGCCGGCGCCGAGCGGCAGTTCGCCACTATTGTCAAAGTGGATACACACATCAGGAAGACGGACCTCTCGGTGGTGTACACCAATGACCCGGTCGTGGTGGTGAACTCCATTAACATGTTGGAGCAGCTGCTTGCTGAGGATGACAAGTACAAAGTGGTCGGCTTCGACCTCGAGTACACCGGCGGTCGTGACGGGCATGATCAGAAGGTTGTCGTCGCCCAGTTGTGCGTGCGCCATCACGTGCTTGTCTACCACTACTGCATGGCCACAAGGCCTTGTGAGCGTTTCGCCAGGTTTGTCAACAGCCCCGACTACAGGTTCGCAATGGTGGACACCACCAACAATCTAAAGGTGCTCAAGACTTCGGGCTTGTCCTGCCAGAAGCTTGTCAACATCCAAGGTCAGTACAGGGTCTGGGGCGACGAGAAGAAGAAGCAGAAGGACTCCCTGGTTGACCTCGCCGCGGCCATCATCGACCCCTACTATAGAGACATGAAGACTGAGTGCCACAAGGACAAGACTTCCTAGCACACGGCCTGGGTGAACGAACGGGAAGAAGAACACATCAAGTACGCGGCCAAGGACGCGTACACCAGCTACGAGATGTACAGGAGGATCATTGACACGAGGAAGTGCCTCCTTCCTGCAGACGGCGAAGGATGGCCACAAGGAGAGCAGTGTCGGCAACCGTCGCCAGAAGAACAGTATGATTTGGTGATCATCAACTTCTTGTAAATTTATATTGAGGAATGTACTTGTGTTGTGTAGTCACTTATGTAACTGTATGTTCAAGTTGGTTATCCAACAATAATGTTGGTGTTCTGTAGACAGAGCATATAGATGTTGTGCAAACAGAGCAAATCACATCTCATACAATTATTAGCGGCAACCGTGTGTCCACAACACACACAGGTTGTCAGGATGAATCGTTTGGGTTATTGCTGGTCTTCCCACACAGGTCTGATGGATGAACTATTTCCCGGGTACCCACAATACACACGTTTGTCAGGATGAATCGTTTGGGTTATTATTGGTCTTCCCACACAATTCTGATGAATGAACTATTTGCCGGGTATCACACACACCTTCTTAGGCTAACTCGTTTGTGTTCTGCTGGATCAGCGCAAACAGTTTGTCCGAGTGAACTGTATGCCGCACACGTATATAGTTTGTTAACCCTTTCTGTTATCTTCCATAATCACAAACAGTTCATAAGAACAAACTATATGCAATGCATCACACAGGCAACTATTTTTTGGACCGTATTTGCTCGTTCCTTCATCGCGTACGGTTTTCATCATTGGCGACGGAGCTTGAACTATACCATTTGCGATTGATGGATCGGAAACAGTTTCGTCGAAGGGTCTCTGATTGATGTGTCGTGTTTGGACCATTCTGTAGTAGTGATCCAAGAATGATAATATAACTGTTGGAAATATGCCATAGAGACAATAATAAATTGGTTATTATTATATTTCCTTGTTCGTGATAATCGTTTATTATCCATGCTATAATTGTATTGATTGGAAACTCAAATACATGTGTGGGTACATAGACAACACTGTGTCCCTAGTATGCCTCTAGTTAACTAGTTCGTTGATCAAAGATGGTCAAGGTTTCCTGGCCATAGACATGATATGTCATTTGATAATGGGATCACATCATTAGGAGAATGATGTGATGGACAAGATCCAAACTATAAACATAGCATATGATCGTGTCAGTTTATTGCTATAGTTTTCTGCATGTCAAGTATCTGTTCCTATGACCATGAGATCATGCAACTCACTGACACCGGAGGAATACCTTGTGTGTATCAAACGTCACAACGTAACTGGGTGACTATAAAGATGCTCTACAGGTATCTCCAAGGGTGTCTGTTGAGTGGGCATGGATCAAGACTGGGATTTGTTACTCCGTGTGACGGAGAGGTATCTCAGGGCCCACTCGGTAATACAACATCACAATAAGCCTTGCAAGCAATGTGACTAAGTGTTAGCCACGGGATCTTGTATTACAGAACGAGTAAAGAGACTTGCCGGTAACGAGATTGAACTAGGTATAGAGATACCGACGATCGAATCTCGGGCAACTAACATACCGAAGAACAAAGGGAACAGCGTAGAGAATTAATTGAATCCTTGACATAGAGGTTCAACCGATAAAGATCTTCGTAGAATATGTAGGAACTAATTTGGGCATCCAGGTCCCGCTATTGGTTATTGACCGTAGAGGTGTCTTGGTCATGTCTACATAGTTCTCGAACCCGCAGGGTCTGCACACTTAAGGTTCGGTGACGTTTCGGTATAGTAGAATTATGTATGGTGGTGACCGAAGGTTGTTCGGAGTCCCGGATGAGATCCTGGACGTCACGAGGAGCTCCGGAATGGTCCGGAGGTAAAGATTGATATATAGGAAGTCCTGTTTTGGTCACCGGAAAAGTTTCGGGTATTTCGGTAGTGTACCGGGAGTGCCGGGAGGGGTACTGGGGACCATCGGGAGGGGTGTCTCGACCCAAAGGACCTCATGGGCTGTGGGAGGAGTCAAACCAGCCCCTAGTGGGCTGGCCTAACCCCCCCCCCCCCCCACTAAGGCCCATGTGGCTTTGGGTGGAAAAAATCCAAAGGAGGAAAGGTGGAAAGGGTTTCCAAGTGGAGAGGAGGAATCCTACTCCTAATAGGATTGGAGTAGGACTCCTCCACCTCCAATTTCGGCCAAACCTTGAGGGTTTGAGGCTGCCTCCTCCCCTCCCTCCCTCCTATATATACTAGAGGATTTAGAGGGAAGAGCTAACCCTAATTGCCACGTGCTCCCTCTACTTCATCTAGATCGGTTTCTCCTCTAGTCTAGTTTCAGCGGTGCTTAGGCGAAGCCCTATCGGAATTGTTCCACCACCATCGCCGCCGCGCCGTCGCGTTGCCGGAGAACTCTTCTACATCTCCGCTCCCTCTTGCCGTACGTGTGCTGAACGCGGAGATGCCGTCCATTCGGCGCTAGATCGGAAGGACCGTGATCAGGATCGCGAGACGATTCGTGATTTGATCGCGGGACGGATCGTGATGGGATCGCGGGATGGATCGAGATTGGATCGCGAGATGGATCGTGATGGGATCGCGGGACGATCGGCGATTTGGATCGCGAAGACGTTCGACTACATCAACCGCGTTTCTTAACGCTTTCCGCTTAGCGATCTACAAGGGTATGTAGATCCACTCTCCCTCTCGTAGATGCTCATCAGCATGGATAGATCTTGCGTGTGTGTAGGAAAATTTTTGTTTTCCATGAAATGTTCACCAATAGTGGCATCATGAGCTAGGTCTATGTGTAGATGAGATCTTGAGTAGAACACAAAGGAGTTTGTGGGCGTTGATATTCAGATTGCTTCCTCCCTTGGTCTTTTCTTGATTCGGCGGTATTGTGGGATGAAGCGGCCCGGACCAACATTACTCGTATGCTTACGAGAGACCGGTTCCATCAACTGACATGTAACTTCGTTGCATAAAGATGGCTGGCGGGTGTCTGTTTCTCCCACTTTAGTCGGATCGGATTTGACAAAGGCGGTCCTTGAGAAGGTTGAATAGCAATTTTTGTATCACCGTTGTGGTTTTTGCGTAGGTAAGAATTGTTCTTGCTAGATACCCGTAGCAGCCACGAAAAACTTGCAACAACAATTAGAGGGCGTCTAACTTGTTTTTGCAGGGTATGTTGTGATGTGATATGGCCAATTACATGATGAGATATATGTGATGTATGAGATGATCATGTATTGTATAGAATATCACGACTTGCATGTCGATGAGTACGGCAACCGGCAGGAGCCATAGGGTTGTCTTTAATTATTTTCGCCGTTTTTGCTTTACTTTATCGCTATGAGTTAGTTATAGTCGTGGAAGCAACAGTCGGCGCGACAACCTCATGGCGACACATTGATGGAGATCAAGATGATGGAGATCATGGTGTTATGCCGGTGACGATGGAGATCATGCCGGTGCTTTGAAGATGGAGATCAAAAGCACAAGTTCATGGCCATATCATGTCACTTATGATTTGCATGTGATATTAATCCTTTTATGCATCTTATTTTTCTTAGGACGACGATAGCATTATAAGGTGATCCCTCACTAAAAATTTCAAGATAAAATTGTGTTCTCCCCGAGTGTGCACTGTTGCGAAAGTTCGTCGTTTTGAGACACCACGTGATGATCGGGTGTGATAGACTCTACGTTCACATACAACGGGTGCAAGTCAGTGTTGCACGTGCGGAACACTCGGGTTAAACTTGACGAGCCTAGCATGTACAGACATGGCCTCGGAACACAAGAGACCGAAAGGTCGAACATGAGTCATATAGTAGATATGATCAACATGAAGATGTTCACCATTGAAACCACCTCAACTCACGTGATGATCGGACTTGAGTTGGTGGATTTGGATCATGTGTCACTCGAATGACCGGAGGGATGTCAATTTGAGTGGGAGTTTTTAAGTAATATGATTAACTAAACTCATTATCATGAACATAGTCAAAATGTCTTTGCAAATTTTGTTGTAGATTACTAGCTCGCGTTGTAGCTCCCTTGAATTTTTTATATGTTCCTAGAGAAATAGAGTTGTAAGATGATGGTAGCAATAATGCGGACTGGGTCCGTGATCTGAGGATTGTCCTCATTGCTGCACAGAGGGCTTATGTCCTTAATGCACCGCTCGGTGCGCCACCCCCTCAAGCGTCGTCTGTAGATGTTGTGAACATCTGACAGGCACGTTCTGATGACTACTTGATAGTTCAGTGTGTCATGCATTATGGCTTAGAATTGAGGCTCCAAAACGTTTTGAACGTCACGGAACATATGAGATGTTCTAAGAGCTGAAATTGGGATCTTAGGCTCGTGCCCGTGTTGAGAGGTATGAGACCTCCAACAAGATTCTTTGCCTACAAGATGAAGGAGAATAGCTCAATCGGTGAGCATGTGCTCAGATTGTCTGGGTGCTACAATCGCTTGAATCGAGTGGGAGTTGATCTTCCAGATAAGATAGTGATTGATATAGTTCTCCAAGTGACTGTCACTAAGCTACTAGAGCCTCGTGATGAACTATAAAATGCCAGGGATAGAGATAATGATCCCTGAGCTATTCGTGATGTTTGACACCGCGAAGGTAGAAATCAAGAAGGAGCATCAAGTGTTGATGGTTAGTGAAACCACTAGTTTCGAGAAGGGCAAGGGCTAGGAGGGAAACTTCATGGATGGCAAGTCAGTTGCTGCTCCAGTGAAGAAACCCAAGGTTGAACCAAAACCCGAGACTAAGTGCTTCTATTATGAGGAGAACGGTCGCTGAAGCGGAACAACCCTAGATACTTGGTAGATAAGAAGGCTGGCAACGTCGATAGAAGTATATTTGATATACGTGTGTACCTTGCTAGTACTCCTAGTAGCACCTGGGTATTGGATACCGGTTCGGTTGCTAAATGTTAGTAACTCAAAATAAAAGCTACGGAATAAACGGAGGCTAGCTAAGGGTGAGGTGACGATGAGTGTTGGAAGTGTTTCCAAGGTTGATGTGATCACCATCGCACGCTCTCTCTACCTTCGGGATTAGTGATGAACCTAAATAAATGTTATTTGGTGTTTGCGTTGAGCATGAACGTGATTAGATCATGTTTATTGCAATACGGTTATTCATTCAAGTTAGAGAATAATGGTTATTCTGTTTACATGAATAATACCTTCAATGGTCATGCACCCAATGAGAATGGTTTATTGAATCTTGATCGTAGTGATACACATGTTCATAATATTGATGCCAAAAGATACAAAGTTAATAATGATAGTACCACATACTTGTGGCACTGCCGCTAAATGTCATATTGGTGTAAAACGCATGAAGAAACTCCATGCTGATGGATCTTTGGACTCATTCGATTTCGAATCGGTTGAGACATGCGGACCATGCCTCATGGGCAAGATGACTAAGACCCCGTTTTCTGGTATGATGGAGCGGGCAAGTGACTTATTGTAAATGATACATGTTGATGTATTCGGTCCAATGAGTGTTGTAGCGTGCGGTGGATATCATTATTGTCCTACCTTCACTGATGATTTGAGTAGATATGGGGATATTTACTTAATGAAACACAAGTCTGAAACATTTGAAAAGTTCAAACAAATTCAGAGTGAAGTTTGAGATCATCGTGACAAGAAGATAAAATATCTACGATATGATCGTAGAGGTAAATATCTGAGTTACGAGTTTGGTATACAACTTAAGACAATGTGGAAGTTGTTTCACAACTCACGCCACCTGGAACACCATAATGTGATGGTGTGTCCGAACATCGTAGTCGTGCTCTATTGGATATGGTGCGTACTATGATGTCTCTTATCGATTTGCCACTATCGTTTTGGGGTTATGCATTAGAGACAACTACATTCACTTTAAAAAGGGGCACCATCTAAGTCCGTTGAAATGACACCGTATGAATTTTGGTTTGGCAGAAACCTAAGTTGTCATTTCTTAATGTTTGGGGCTGCGACGCTTATGTGGAAAAGGTTTTCAACTTGATAAGCTCGAACCCAAAGCGGACAAATGCATCTTCATAGAATGCCCTAACGTAACAGTTGGGTAAACCTTCTATCTCAGATCCAAGAACAAAGTGTTTGTTGCTAAAACGGGTCCTTTCTCGAGAAAGAGTTTCTCTCGAAAGAATTGAGTGGGAGGAAGATAGAACTTGATGAGGTTGTTGAACCTTTGTTTCAACCAGAGAGTAGCGCAGCGCAGAAAGTTGTTTCTGTGGAGCCTACATTAGTTGAAGAGGAAGTTAATGATGATGATCATAAAGCTTCGGATCAAGTTACTATCGAACCTCGTAGGTCGACAAGGACGCGTACTGCTCCTGAGTGGTACGGCAACCCTGTCTTAGAGGTCATGTTGTTGGACAACGATGAACCTATGAGCTATGGAGAAGCGATGATGGGCCCGGATTCCGAGAAATGGTTAGAGGCCATGCAATCCGAGATGGGATCCATGTAAGAAAACAAAGTATGGGCTTTGGAAGTATTACCTGAAGGGTGAAAGGCCATTCAGAACAAATGGATCTTTAAAAGGAAGACGGACGCGGACGGTAATGTCACCGTCTATAAAGCTCGACTTGTGGCAAAGGGTTTTTCACAAGTTCAAGGAGTTGACTATGATGAGACTTTCTCACCCGTAGCGATGCTAAAGTCTGTTGGAATTATGTTTGCAGTTGCTGCATTTTTTGATAATGAAATCTGGCAGATGGATGTCAAAACATCATTTCCTAAACGGTATCCGTGAGGAAAGGTTGTATGTGATACAACCGGAAGGTTTTGTCAGTTCTAAGGATGCTAAAATATATGCAAGCTCTAGCGATCCTTCTATGGACTGGAGCAAGCATCTCGGAGTTGGAATATACGCTTTGATGAGGTGATCAAAGTTTTTGTGTCTATACAAAGTTTATGAGAAACTTGTATTTACAATAAAGTGAGTGGGAGCATTATAGAATTTCTGATAAGTATATGTGGATGACATATTGTTGATCGGAAATGATGTAGAATTTCTGGAAAGCATAAAGGGTTGTTTGAAAAGGAGTTTTTCAAAGGAAAACCTGGAATGAAGCTACTTAAATATTGGGCATCTTGATCTATAGAGGTAGATCAAGACGTCTGATAAAACTTTCAATGAGTACATACCTTGACAAGATTTTGAAAGAGTTCAAAATGGATCAGTCAAAGAAAGAGTTCTTGCCTAATTTGTAAGGTGTGGAGTTGAGTGAGACTCAAAGCTCGACCACGGCAGAAGAAAGAGAAAGGACGAAGGTCGTCCCCTATGCCTTATCCATAGGCTCTGTATAGTATGCCATGCTATGTACCGCACCTGTGTGTGCCTTGCCATGAGTCTGTCAAGGGGTACAAGAGTGATCCAGGAGTGGACCACTGGACAGCGGTCAAGATTATCCTTAGTAACTAGAGGACTAAGGAAATATTTCTCGATTATGGAGGTGATAAAGAGTTCGTCGTAAAGGGTTACGTCGATGCAAGCTTTAACACCAATCCGGATGACTCTGAGTAGCAATCCGGATACGTATAGTGGAGCAGCCATTTGGAATAGCTCCAAGTGGAGTGTGGTAGCAGTGTCTACAGTATGACATAGAGATTTGCAAAGAACACACGGATCTGAATGTCGCAGACCCGTTGACTAAAGACCTCTCTCACATGCAAAGCATGATCGAACCCCAAAACTAATTGGGTGTTAGATTCATAACAATGTAAAACACATGGTGATGTGAACAAGATTATTGACTCTAGTGCAAGTGGGAGACTGTTGGAAATATGCCCTAGAGACAATAATAAATTGGTTATTATTATATTTCCTTGTTCGTGATAATCGTTTATTATCCATGCTATAACTGTATTGATTGGAAACTCAAATACATGTGTGGGTACATAGACAACACTGTGTCCCTAGTATGCCTCTAGTTAACTAGTTCGTTGATCAAAGATGGTCAAGGTTTCCTGACCCAAACTATAAACATAGCATATGATCGTGTCAGTTTATTGCTATAGTTTTCTGCATGTCAAGTATCTGTTCCTATGACCATGAGATCAGGAAACTCACTGACACCGGAGGAATACCTTGTGTGTATCAAACGTCACAACGTAACTGGGTGACTATAAATATGCTCTACAGGTATCTCCGAGGGTGTCTGTTGAGTGGGCATGGATCAAGACTGGGATTTGTTACTCCGTGTGACGGAGAGGTATCTCAGGGCCCACTCGGTAATACAACATCACAATAAGCCTTGCAAGCAATGTGACTAAGTGTTACCCACGGGATCTTGTATTACAGAACGAGTAAAGAGACTGGCCGGTAATGAGATTGAACTAGGTATAGAGATACCGACGATCGAATCTTGGGCAAGTAACATACCGAAGAACAAAGGGAACAGCGTACGGGATTAACTGAATCCTTGACATAGAGGTTCAACCGATAAAGATCTTCGTAAATATGTAGGAACCAATATGGGCATCCAGGTCCCGCTATTGGTTATTGACCGTAGAGGTGTCTTGGTCATGTCTACATAGTTCTCGAACCCGCAGGGTCTGCACACTTAAGGTTCGGTGACGTTTCGGTATAATAGAGTTATGTATGGTGGTGACCGAAGGTTGTTCGGAGTCCCGGATGAGATCCTGGACGTCACAAGGAGCTCCGGAATGGTCCGGAGGTAAAGATTGATATATAGGAAGTCCTATTTTGGTCACCGGAAAAGTTTCGGGTATTTCGATAGTGTACCGGGAGTGTCGGGAGGGGTACCGGGGACCATCGGGAGGGGTGTCTCGACCCAAAGGACCTCATGGGCTGTGGGAGGAGTCAAACCAGCCCCTAGTGGGCTGGCCTAACCCCCCCCCCCCCCCCACTAAGGCCCATGTGGCTTTGGGTGGGAAAAATCCAAAGGAGGAAAGGTGGAAAGGGTTTCCAAGTGGAGAGGAGGAATCCTACTCCTAATAGGATTGGAGTAGGACTCCTCCACCTCCAATTTCGGCCAAACCTTGAGGGTTTGAGGCTGCCTCCTCCCCTCCCTCCCTCCTATATATAATAGAGTATTTAGAGGGAAGAGCTAACCCTAATTGCCACGTGCTCCCTCTACTTCATCTAGATCGGTTTCTCCTCTAGTCTAGTTTCAGCGGTGCTTAGGCGAAGCCCTGTCGGAATTGTTCCACCACCATCGCCGCCGCGTCGTCGCGCCGCCGGAGAACTCTTCTACCTCTCCGCTCCCTCTTGCTGGATCAAGAAGGTGGAGATCGTCATCGAGTTGTACGTGTGCTGAACGCGGAGGTGCCGTCCATTCGGCGCTAGATCGGAAGGACCGTGATCAGGATCGCGAGACGATTCATGATTTGATCGCGGGACGGATCATGATGGAATCGCGGGACGGATCGAGATTGGATCGCGAGATGGATCGTGATGGGATCGCGAGACGCTCGGCGATTTGGATCGCGAAGACGCTCGACTACATCAACCGCGTTTCTTAACGCTTCCCGCTTTGCGATCTACAAGGGTATGTAGATCCACTCTCCCTCTCGTAGATTCTCATCACCATGGATAGATCTTGCGTGTGCGTAGGAAATTTTTTGTTTCCCATGCAACGTTCACCAACAATAACAGCATGGAATAAGCAAAAATTATAGATACGTTGGAGACGTATCAGCATCCCCAAGCTTAATTCCTACTCGTCCTCGAGTAGGTAAATGATAAAAACAGAATTTTTGATGTGGAATGCTGCCTAACATGTTCATCAGATATTCTTTTCTTTTGTAGCATGGACATTTGGACTTTTAGATGGTTCAAAGCAATAGGCTAGTTTTGAAATAATGACTTCAATACTCAAGCATGCCAACAAGCAACCATGTCTTTCAAAATATCAACACTAAAGAATGTTATCCCTAGCCCATCATGCTCAATCATTAATCCATTCATGAAACACACTCAAATATTAGCGACACCCAATACTCAAGTACGATCATAGTGCCCCCTAGTTTGTCCTTTATAAGAGAAGATGGAGACTCAAAGTAAAAATAAAAATTGCATAAAGTAAATAGATAGGCCCTTCGTAGAGGGAAGTAGGGATTTGTAGAGGTGCCAGAGCTCAAAGTTTCAATTGACAGAGAAAAATATTTTGAGTGGCATGCCTTTCCTGTCAACAAAAATGACAAAGTAGTTCACAATACTTTCCATGCTAGATATATCATAGGCGGTTCCCAAACATAAAGTAAAGTTTATTCCTTTTTCCACCATTCTTTCACAATCCATGTCTAGCCGTATCCACAGTTGCCTTCCATACCAACACTTTTCAAGGAATTTATTATTTGACAACATAAAGTAATTTTTTTATTTTTTTCATTTCTGGAATGGGCATCCCTATTACCGCCGTACTCTCGTGCAATGACAAGTGAATAAACACTCATCTTGAGAATAACACATCTAG
This sequence comes from Elymus sibiricus, assembly GCA_039707655.1. Taxonomy (NCBI): domain Eukaryota; kingdom Viridiplantae; phylum Streptophyta; class Magnoliopsida; order Poales; family Poaceae; genus Elymus; species Elymus sibiricus. The sequence goes on along the minus strand of CM077667.1, from coordinate 145,933,116 downwards.
CATGGAAAAATATTGGACACCCCCTACCGTTTCATGAGCGGTACGAGCACGCAAAATGGAAATTTATTTTGAAAATTAGAGATGGCACGTACAAATTTGCTTAGAACGACATGGAAATATCGCATATAGGTAGGTATGGTGGACTCATAATGCAAAACTGGGTTTAAGGATTTTGGATGCACAAGTAGTATTTCTACTTAGTACAAGTGGAGGCTAGCAAATAGATTGAGAAGCAACCAACCAAGAAACAAAAATTCACATAAGCGAGCATTGAGCATAACTAACACCGAATAATGCACCATAAGTAGGATGTAATTTCATTGCATAACTATTGACTTTCGTACTTGCATAGGGAGTCACAAACCTTAACACCAATATTCTTACTAAAGCATAATTACTCACTAACATGACTCACATATTACTATCATCATGGCTCAAAACTATTACAAGGAATCAAGTTTAATTTGTCCAATGATCTTCATGAAAGTTTTTATTATATCCTCCTTGGATAATCATCACTTTGGGACTAGTTTCATATATTAGCATTGCTTTTGACAAGCTCACACAAATTTAAGTGAAGCACATGAGCATAGAGATTTCATCTCTCAAAATAGTATAAGTGAAGCATGAGAGGATTTCTTCAAAATTTACTAACTCTCAAATTAATCTAAGTGAAGCATGAGAGCATTTCTTCAAAAGTTTCCAAGCACACCGTGCTCAAAAAGATATAAGTGAAGTACTAGAGCAATTCTATAGCTCAAAAAGTTTAAGTGAAGCATAAAGAGCAATTCTAACAAATCTTAGCATAATTTTGGCTTTCTCAAATAGGTGTGTCCAGCAAGGATACTAATGACAAACTAAAAAGCAAAGCAAGCAAAGACTTAAATGATACAAGACGCTCCAAGCAAAACTCATGATATGTGACGAATAAAAATATAGCTCCAAGTAAAACACCGATGGTCGTTAGAAGAAAGAGGGGATGCCACTCGGGGCATCCCCAAGCTTAGTTGCTTGTTTCTCTTTGGATATATCTTGGTAAGTGCTGTAGCATCCCCAATCTTAGGCTCTTTTCACTCCTTATTCCTTCATCTATCGTGATCTCACCCAAAACTTGAAAACTTCAATCACACAAAACTCAACAAAATCTTCGTGAGATCCGTTAGTATAATAAAGCATATCACTAGTTTAGGTTTGGTTGCAAACCCATTCATATTTTATTATTACATTATACCTACTGTATTTTAACTTTACCATGGCTCATACCCTTCAAACCATAGATTCATCAAAACAAGCACACAATGCAACGAAAACAGAATCTGTCTTAAACAGAACAGTCTGTAGTAATCTATACTCTAACCATACTTATGTAACTCTAAAAATTCTGAAAAATAAGTAAAATGTAAAGAATTTGTATAGCAACACTGTGTTAAAATTTCAGCTCAATATCATGTTCCAGTAAAAAACTAAAATTCGAATACTGGAGGCAAAGTTTCTGTTTCAGATTCAGCGCTGCTTCTACTCATCTTATGAATCATCCTAAAGGCTTTACTTGGCACAAACACTAAATAAAACATAAAAGCACAATCATAACAGAGGCATAATTGTGTCAAAACTCAAAAACAGAAAGAAAAACATGAAAATAAATTTATTCATTGGGTTGCCTCCCAACAAGCGCTATCATTTTATGCCCCTAGCTAGGCATAACACATAGATTCAAGTATTGTCATCTTTGGTTTTTGCTCCATAGGATGCTCTCATGACTGATTCATATGGTGGCTTAATTCTTGTTCTAGGGAAGTGTTCCATCCCCTTTCTTAGTGGAAACTGAAATCTAATATTGCCTTCTTTCATATCAATCGCACCTATAGTACGTAAAAACGGTCTACCAAGTATAATGGGACAAGACGGATTGCAATCAATATCAAGAACAATAAAATCTATTGGCACATAGTTCCTATTTGCAAGAATAAGAACATCATTAATTCTTCCCAAAGGCTTTTTAATAGTAGAATCCGCCAAGTGCAAATTGAGAGAACATTCTTCAATATTGGTGAGACCAAGCACATCACATAAAGATTTCGGAATCGTGGAAACACTAGCACCCAAATCACATAGAGCAAAGCACTCATAATTTTAATCTTGACCTTAATGGTAGGTTCCCACTCATCATTTAATTTTCTAGGAATAGAAATCTCCAACTCCAACTTTTCTTCAAAAGATTTCATCATGGCATCAATGATATGTTTAGTGAAAGCTTTATTTTGTTCATAAGCATGGGGTGAATTCAACATGGGTTGCAGCAAAGAAATGTATTCAATCAAAGAGCAACTATCATAATTAAAGTCTTTGCAATCCAAAATAGTGGGCACATCACTAGTAAAAGTTTTGACCTCTTCAAACCCACTTTCATCAAATTTCTCATCAAGATTTTCACCCTCCAAATTATTGGGACGCCTTCTACTTCAGTCCCTTTATCATCAGTTTTAATATTACTAAACAAGGAATCAATAGAAGAAACACCAATCACTTTAAGATCTTCATCATTTTTATCCTCTAGAGAGATTGGTTTAGCGGCCATTTGATTCATTAAAGTAGCTTGTGCATCGGAAAATTTTCCAACGAGATTTTCAGCATGAGCATATTTAGATTGGATATTAGAAACTTCTCTACCGATATCATCAAGTTGTTTAGTTATGGCATCTAATACGATAGAGTGTTCCTTAAGCTCCTCGGTAAAATACTTGTTATGCTCAAATTGTGTGGTCATATATTCCTTAGTACTTTTCTCAATTTCATGCAAAATATTGGGGTAAGGAACATCATAGTACTTTCATTGAGGCATCATGACTATGCAAACAATATTACAAGCAAGCAAGAGATCTGACGAGAAAAAGGCAAACGAAAAAGAGGGCGAATAAAACGGCAAATTTGGTGAAGTGGGGGAGAGGGAAACGAGAGGCAAATGGAAAATAATGTAATTGCAAGGAGATGAGATTTGTGATTAGGAACCTGGTAGATGATTATGGTGTCTCCTCTGTATGGTAACGCAGCAGAAAACAAAAAAATTCCGACCTACATACCAGCCCAGGATCACTATGGAGACTGCATACAAGGTTTGATCTGTTTCGTTACCGACTCGTAGCGCAGCGGAAGTAGAGTCGATGACGATCGGCGGTGCAGATCCCCGTAGCTAGGATTTACAACCTCCCAACCGCAAGGATGTATACCCTCATCCGCCCCCGGACAGCCCTCCGGGAGGTGGTCGGACAGTCCCTCGGACGGTGTCACGGACAGCCCTTCGGGAGGACCATCGAAACTCGGACAGTCACTCGGACAGCCCTTCGGGAGGACCATCGAAACTCGGACAGTCACTCGGACAGCCCTTCGGGAGGCACTCTCGAACTAAGACCGAAACTACGATCTCTCTACAGAGTTGCACACATACAGTGTCATCTATCCGGCAGGGCTTCGCCGTCCAGAACTAGTTCCCACCGGAACCTAGACAGCCTTTCGGCTCTACGAAACTATTTCGCTGGGAGGGAGAGAGAAAGCCAGATCATGCATGGCACTTGTATGTGAGAAGGGATCAGATTTGGGCTGCCCCCTCCACCTCTATTTATAGTAGAAGGAGGGGTGGAGGGGCTGAAATTTCAGCCACATCCATCCATGTCATCTCCAAGATATTTTCGAGCAAAAGCCAAAAAAGGTGGCTTTCCAAAAAGTAATCCAAAAAGCACTTTCACTATTCACGACGACATATTTCAGCGTCCGTTCGAACTGAAAATATTCATGTGGGCTTAGAACATTGCCAGTACCCACTAAAATAATTTTCAACGCGATCAGAAAAAATTCCGGTTTAGTGATTTTCATCTGCGAAAAGCATCTGAAGCGGTTCCGGCAGCTCCGGAACATTTCCGGTTTTCATCCCGGAAAATTCCAGAAAGTTTCCAGAACGATTCTGGCACCCTCCAAGAATTATCAGGCATGTGCCGAAACCATTTTGACTTTATGGTGTACCCTGAAACAACTTTTCAGTTTCACCGGAACTATTCCGATATCCTCTCCAGAACGTTTCCGTTTCGTCCGAAACTCTTTCGGTGATTTTCTCTCAGACTCCCCGTCTAGTATTCAGCAGATAGATGACCCTTAAGCGTGTGACCCTATAGGTTCGGTGAAGTATAGACATGACCCGGAACCCCTTCCGATCAATGATCAACATCGGAGCCGTGTGTTGGGGAACGTTGCATGGGAAACAAAAATTTTCCTACGCACACACAAGATCTATCCATGGTGATGAGCATCTACGAGAGGAAGAGTGAATCTACATACCCTTGTAGATCGCTAAGCGGAAGCATTTAAGAAACGCGGTTGATGTAGTCGAACGTCTCCGCGATCCAAATCGCAAGTCGTCCCTCGATCCGATCACGAGCTAGCGCCGAACGGACGGCACCTCCGCGTTCAACACACGTACGGCTTGATGACGCCTTCACCTCCTCGATCCAGCGAGCGATGGTGAAGTAGTGGTTGAGTTCCAGCAGCACGACGGCGTGGTGATGGTGGTGAGGAACAATCTCTGCAGGGCTTCGCCAAGCGCTACGGAGATTATGACGGAGGAACTAGAGGGTTAGGGTTGCCGCACACGGCTTGGGGAAATCTTGATGTATCCCGTGTGCTAGCCCTGCCCCTCTATTTATATGTTGAGCCTTGGGGTCTAAACTTGGAGTAAAAGCCTCCTCCAGGTCGTTTTTGCCCGCACAAGGTCGGTTTGGCCCGCAGGAAAAGAGTCCAACTCGGATCCCTGCCGAACCGTGCACAGCCGCGCACAAGCGGTAGTACCGCTCACAAGCGGTAGTACCGCTTGGGCGGTAGTACCGCTTCACACAAGCGGTAGTACCGCTCGGGCGGTAGTACTGCTTCATACAAGCGGTAGTACTGCTTACGCGGCAGCAAAACTACTTTTGCACTTTCCAATACCTCGTGGGCTTTATCCCTTTGGCCCATATAAAGTGTTGCTGCACCCGAACACTTCGGTAAACATCCGGAACCCATTCCGGTGAACTCCGGAACTCTTCCGGAGATCAAAACACTATTATCACATATATCAATCTTTACCTCCGGACTATTCCGGAGATCCTCGTCATGTCCGGGATCTTATCCGGGACTCGGAACAGCCTTCGGTCACCAACATAATAACTCAACTATACTAATCGTCACCAAACGTTAAGTGTGTAGACCCTGCGGGTTCGAGAACTATGTAGACATGACCGAGACACCTCTACGGCCAATAACCAATAGCGGGACCTGGATGCCCATATTGGCTCCTACATATTCTACGAAGATCTTTTATCGGTCGAACCTCTATGTCAAGGATTCAGTTAATCCCGTATGCTGTTCCCTTTGTTCTTCGGTATGTTACTTGCCCGAGATTCGATCGTCGGTATCACTATACCTAGTTCAATCTCGTTACCGGCAAGTCTCTTTTACTCGTTCCATAATACAAGATCCTGTGGCTAACTCTTTAGTCACTTTGCTTGCAAGGCTCAATGTGATGTTGTATTACCGAGTGGGCCCTGAGATACCTCTCCGTCACATGGAGTAACAAATCCCAGTCTTGATCCATGCCAACCCAACAGACACCCTCGGAGATACCTGTAGAGCACCTTTATAGTCACCCAGTTACGTTGCGACGTTTGATACACACAAGGTATTCCTCCGGTGTAAGTGAGTTGCATGATCTCATGGTCAAAGGAACAGATACTTGACATGCAGAAAACAATAGCAATAAACTGACACGATCAAATGCTACGTTTACAGTTTGGGTCTTGTCCATCACATCATTCTCCTAATGATGTGATCCCGTTATCAAATGACATCTCATGTCAATGGCTAGGAAACCTTAACCATCTTTGATCAACGAGCTAGTCAACTAGAGGCTTACTAGGGACACAGTGTTGTCTATGTACCCACACATGTATTTGAGTTTCCAATCAATACAATTATAGCATGGATAATAAACGATTATCATGAACAAGGAAATATAATAATAACCAATTTATTATTGCCTCTAGGGCATATTTCCAACAGTCTCCCACTTGCACTAGAGTCAATAATCTAGTTCACATCACTATGTGATTTACATTGTAATGAATCGAACACCCATGCAGTTCTGGTGTTGTTCATGTTTAGCCCTTGGAAGAGGTTTAGTCATCGGATCTGCAACATTTAGATCCGTGTGTACCTTGCAAATATTTATGTCGTCCTCCTTGATGTAATCGCGGATGGAATTGAAACGTCGCTTTATGTGTCTGGTCCTCTTGTGAAATCTTGGTTCCTTGGCTAGAGCAATGGCACCAGTATTATCACAAAACAGAGTCATTGGGTTAAGTGCACTAGGCACTACTCCAAGATCTGTCATGAACTCCTTCATCCAGACACCTTCCTTCGCCGCCTCCGAGGCAGCGATGTACTCCTCTTCGCATGTAGAATCTGCTACCACGCTTTGCTTGGAACTGCACCAGCTAACCGCACCCCCATTTAGAATAAATACGTATCCGGTTTGCGACTTTGAGTCATCCGGATCAGTGTCAAAGCTTGCATCGACGTAACCCTTTACGACGAGCTCTTGATCACCTCCATAAACGAGAAACATGTCCTTAGTCCTTTTCAGGTACTTCAGGATATTCTTGACCGCCGTCCAGTGTTCCATTCCTGGATCACTTTGAAACCTTCCGACCATACTTATGGCAAGGCTGACATCGGGTCTTGTGCACAGCATTGCATACATAATAGAGCCTATGGCTGAAGCATAGGGGATGACACTCATCTTTTCTCTATCTTCTGCAGTCACTGGGCATTGAGTCTTACTCACTTTCACACCTTGCAAAACAGGCAAGAACCCCTTCTTGGACTGATCCATTTTGAACTTCTTCAAAATCTTATCAAGGTATGTGCTTTGTGAAAGTCCTATTAAGCGTCTTGATCTATCTCTATAGATCTTGATGCCTAATATGAAAGCAGCTTCTCCTAGGTCCTTCATTGAAAAACTCTTGTTCAAATATTCCTTCACGCTTTCCAACATTACTATATTGTTTCCAATCAGCAATATGTCATCCACATATAATATTAGAAACGCTATAGAGCTCCCACTCACTTTCTTGTAAATACAAGCTTCTCCGTAAACTTGTATAAACTCGAACGCTTTGATCACCTCATCAAAACGAAGATTCCAACTCCGAGATGCTTGCACCAGTCCATAAATGGATCGCTGGAGTTTGCAAACTTTGTCAGCATTCTCTGGATCGACAAAACCTTCTGGTTGCATCATATACAACTCTTCCTTAAGGTAACCGTTAAGGAACGCTGTTTTGACATCCATCTGCCAAATTTCATAATCGAAAAAGGCAGCTATTGCTAACATGATTCTGACGGACTTAAGCATCGCTACTGGTGAGAAGGTCTCATCGTAGTCAACTCCTTGAACTTGTGAAAAACCCTTTGCCACAAGTCGAGCTTTATAGATGGTTACATTACCGTCCGCGTCCGTCTTCCTCTTAAAGATCCATTTGTTCTGAATGGCCTTACGCCCTTCAGGTAATACTTCCAAAGTCCATACTTTGTTTTCATACATGGATCCCATCTCGGATTTCATGGCCTCTAACCACTTCTCGGAATCCGGACCCATCATCGCTTCTCCATAGCTCGTAGGTTCATCGTTGTCTAACAACATGACCTCTAAGACAGGGTTGCCGTACCACTCGGGAGCAGTACGTGTCCTTGTCGACCTACGAGGTTCGATAGCAACTTGATCCAAAGCTTCATGATCATCATCATTAACTTCCTCTTCAGCTAATGTAGGCTCCACAGAAACATCTTTCTGCGCTGCGCTACTCTCAGGTTGAAGTAAAGGTTCAACAACCTCATCAAGTTCTATCTTCCTCCCACTCAATTCTTTCGAGAGAAACTCTTTCTCAAGAAATGTTCCGTTTTTAGCGACAAACACTTTGCCTTCGGATCTGAGATAGAAGGTATACCCAACTGTCTCTTTTGGGTATCCTATGAAGACGCATTTCTCCGCTTTGGGTTCCAGCTTTTCAGGCTGAAGCTTTTTGACATAAGCATCACATCCCCAAACTTTAAGAAACGACAGCTTTGGCTTCTTGCCAAACCAAAGTTCATATGGCGTCGTCTCAACGGATTTCGATGGTGCCCTATTTAAAGTGAATGCAGCTGTCTCTAATGCATAACCCCAAAACGATAGTGGCAAATCGGCAAGAGACATCATAGATCGCACCATATCCAATAAGGTTCGATTACGACGTTCGGACACACCATTACGCTGTGGTGTTCCAGGCGGTGTCAATTGTGAAACAATTCCACACTGTCTTAAGTGACTGCCAAACTCATAACTCAGATATTCTCCTCCTCGATCAGATCGTAGGAATTTAATCTTCTTGTTACGATGATTCTCAACTTCACTCTGAAATTGTTTGAACTTTTCAAATGTTTCAGACTTGTGTTTCATTAAGTAAATATACCCATATCTACTTAAGTCATCAGTAAAGGTGAGAAAGTAACGATAACCACCGCGCGCCTCAATGCTCATCGGACCGCACACATCAGTATGTATGATTTCCAACAAGTCACTTGCCCGTTCCATTGTTCCAGAGAACGGTGTTTTAGTCATCTTGCCCATGAGGCATGGCTCACATGTGTCAAGTGATTCAAAATCAAGTGACTCCAAAAGTCCATCAGCGTGGAGCTTCCTCATGCGTTTTACGCCAATATGACCTAAACGGCAGTGCCACAAGAAAGTGGTATTATCATTATCAATTCTACATCTTTTGGCATCAATGTTATGAACATGTGTATCATTACTATCGAGATTCAATAAGAATAAACCCCTCACATTGGGTGCATGACCATAAAAGATATTACTCATATAAATAGAACAACCATTATTCTCTGATTTAAATGAGTAACCGTCTCACAATAAACAAGATCCAGATATAATGTTCATGCTTAACGCAGGCACCAAATAACACTTATTTAGGTTCATCACTAATCCCGATGGTAATCGAAGAGCGAGCGTGCCGACGGCGATCACATCAACCTTGGAACCATTTCCCACGCGCATCGTCACTTCGTCCTTTGCCAGCCTCCGTCTATTCCGCAGTTCCTGTTTTGAGTTGCAAATATGAGCAACCGCACCGGTATCAAATACCCAGGCACTACAACGAGAGTTGGTAAGGTACACATCAATAACATGTATATCATATATACCTTGTTTGTTGTTGGCCGCCTTCTTGTCAGCCAAATACTTGGGGCAATTCCGCTTCCAGTGTCCAGTTCCCTTGCAATGAAAGCACACAGTTTCTGGTTTGGGTCCAGCCTTGGGTTTCTTCACGAGAGGAGCAACTGCTTTGCCACTCTTCTTGGAGTTACCCTTCTTACCCTTGCCATTTTTCTTGAAACTAGTGGTTTTATTGACCATCAACACTTGATGCTCCTTCTGAATTTTAGACTCAGCGGCTTTCAGCATCGCAAACAGCTCGGCGACTGACTTGTTCATCCCGTGCATGTTATAGTTCAACACGAAGCTCTTGTAGCTAGGTGGCAATGATTGAAGAACTCTGTCAGTGATAGCCTCTGGCGGAAGGGGCATCCCTAACTCAGCCAGACGGGTGGAGTACCCAGACATTCTGAGCACGTGATCACTGATAGACCCGTTCTCCTCCATCTTGCAAGCATAGAACTTATCGGAGATCTCATATCTCTCGATCCGGGCATTCTTCTGAAAGATAAACTTCAACTCCTGGAACATCTCATATGCTCCATGACGTTCAAAACGTCTTTGAAGTCCCGGTTCTAAGCCATACAACATTGCACATTGAACTATTGAGTAATCATCAGAACGAGCCTACCAGGCGTTCACAACGTCTAGAGACTCAACTGGAGCGGGTGGATCACCAAGCGGTGCATCAAGGACATAAGCCTTCTGGGAAGTCGTAAGGATAATCCTTAGATTACGGGCCCAGTCCACAAAGTTACTTCCATCATCTTTCAACTTAGCTTTCTCTAGGAACGCATTAAAATTCAGGGGTGCTACTGCGCGAGCCATGATCTACAACATAAATATAGCAAAGACAACTTAGACTATTGTTCTAGATAATGAGTTTAGTTAATCATATTACTTAAAAACTCCCACTCAAATTGACATCCCTCCGGTCATTCGAGTGTAACATGATCCAAATCCACCAACTCAAGTCCGATCATCACGTGAGTTGAGGTGGTTTCAATGGTGAACATCTTCATGTTGATCATATCTACTATATGACTCATGTTCGACCTTTCGGTCTCTTGTGTTCCGAGGCCATGTCTGTACATGCTAGGCTCGTCAAGTTTAACCCGAGTGTTTCCGCACGTGCAACATGGCTTACACCCGTTGTATGTGAACGTAGAGTCTATCACACCCGATCAGCACGGCGTGTCTCGAAACGACGAACTTTCGCAACGGTGCACACTTGGGGAGAACACAATTTATCTTGAAATTTAAGTGAGGGATCACCTTATAATGCTACCGGCGTCCTAAGCAAAATAAGATGCATAAAAGGATTAACATCACATGCAAATCATAAGTGACATGATATGGCCATGAACTTGTGCTTTTGATCTCCATCTCCAAAGCACCGGCATGATCTCCATCGTCACCGGCATGACACCATGATCTCCATCATCTTGATCTCCATCAACGTGTCGCCATAAGGTTGTCGCGCCGACTGTTGCTTCCACGACTATTGCTAACGTTTAGCGATAAAGTAAAGCATTACATAGCGCTTAATGATTGACACGCAGGTCATACAATAATTAAAGACAACTCTATGGCTCCTGCCAGTTGCCGTACTCATCGACATGCAAGTCGTGATATTCTATACAACACATGATCATCTCATACATCACATATATCTCATCATGTAATTGGCCATATCACATCACAACATACCCTGCAAAAACAAGTTAGACGTCCTCTAATTGTTGTTGCAAATTTTACGTGGCTGCTACGGGTTTGCAAGAACCGTTCTTACCTACGCAAAACCACAACGTGGTGTAGTGATTGCTTTTTGATCTTCTAAAAGAACCCTCTTCATTGAAATCGATTCAACTAAAGTGAGAGAGACAGACACCCGCTAGCCATCTTTATGCAACGAAGTTACATGTCAGTTGAAGGAACCTATCTCGCGTAAGTGTACGCGTAATGTCGGTCCGGGCCGCTTCATCTCACAGTACCGCCGAATCAAATATCAACTAGTAACGGCAAGCAATATGTATACACCCACGCCCACAACTCGTTTGTGTTCTACTCGAGATCTCATCTACGCATAGACCTGGCTCATGATGCCACTGTTGGGGAACGTTGCATGGGAAACAAAAATTTTCCTACGCACACACAAGATCTATCCATGGTGATGAGCATCTACGAGAGGAAGAGTGAATCTACATACCCTTGTAGATCGCTAAGCGGAAGCGTTTAAGAAACGCGGTTGATGTAGTCGAACGTCTCCGCGATCCAAATCGCAAGTCGTCCCTCGATCCGATCACGAACTAGCGCCGAACGGACGGCACCTCCGCGTTCAACACACGTACGGCTTGATGACGCCTTCACCTCCTCGATCCAGCGAGCGATGGTGAAGTAGTGGTTGAGTTCCAGCAGCACGACGGCGTGGTGATGGTGGTGAGGAACAATCTCTGCAGGGCTTCGCCAAGCGCTACGGAGATTATGACGGAGGAACTAGAGGGTTAGGGTTGCCGCACACGGCTTGGGGAAATCTTGATGTATCCCGTGTGCTAGCCCTGCCCCTCTATTTATATGTTGAGCCTTGGGGTCTAAACTTGGAGTAAAAGCCTCCTCCAGGTCGGTTTTGCCCGCACAAGGTCGGTTTGGCCCGCAGGAAAAGAGTCCAACTCGGATCCCTGCCGAACCGTGCACAGCCGCGCACAAGCGGTAGTACCGCTCACAAGCGGTAGTACCGCTTGGGCGGTAGTACCGCTTCACACAAGCGGTAGTACCGCTCGGGCGGTAGTACCGCTTCATACAAGCGGTAGTACTGCTTACGCGGCAGCAAAACTACTTTTGCACTTTCCAATACCTCGTGGGCTTTATCCCTTTGGCCCATATAAAGTGTTGCTGCACCCGAACACTTCGGTAAACATCCGGAACCCATTCCGGTGAACTCCGGAACTCTTCCGGAGATCAAAACACTATTATCACATATATCAATCTTTACCTCCGGACTATTCCGGAGATCCTCGTCATGTCCGGGATCTTATCCGGGACTCCGAACAGCCTTCGGTCACCAACATAATAACTCAACTATACTAATCGTCACCAAACATTAAGTGTGTAGACCCTGCGGGTTCGAGAACTATGTAGACATGACCGAGACACCTCTACGGCCAATAACCAATAGCGGGACCTGGATGCCCATATTGGCTCCTACATATTCTACGAAGATCTTTTATCGGTCGAACCTCTATGTCAAGGATTCAGTTAATCCCGTATGCTGTTCCCTTTGTTCTTCGGTATGTTACTTTCCCGAGATTCGATCGTCGGTATCACTATACCTAGTTCAATCTCGTTACCGGCAAGTCTCTTTTACTCGTTCCGTAATACAAGATCCTGTGGCTAACTCTTTAGTCACTTTGCTTGCAAGGCTCAATGTGATGTTGTATTACCGAGTGGGCCCTGAGATACCTCTCCGTCACACGGAGTAACAAATCCCAGTCTTGATCCATGCCAACCCAACAGACACCCTCGGAGATACCTGTAGAGCACCTTTATAGTCACCCAGTTACGTTGCGACGTTTGATACACACAAGGTATTCCTCCGGTGTAAGTGAGTTGCATGATCTCATGGTCAAAGGAACAGATACTTGACATGCAGAAAACAATAGCAATAAACTGACACGATCAAATGCTACGTTTACAGTTTGGGTCTTGTCCATCACATCATTCTCCTAATGATGTGATCCCGTTATCAAATGACATCTCATGTCAATGGCTAGGAAACCTTAACCATCTTTGATCAACGAGCTAGTCAACTAGAGGCTTACTAGGGACACAGTGTTGTCTATGTACCCACACATGTATTTGAGTTTCCAATCAATACAATTATAGCATGGATAATAAACGATTATCATGAACAAGGAAATATAATAATAACCAATTTATTATTGCCTCTAGGGCATATTTCCAACACCGTGGACACCCATATTGACCCCTATACCCACACGAATGAATATTCGAGTGAACCTCCAGTTGCCGTGTGCTATTCCTGTTGCTTCGCGATATGTTACAAATACCCGAGGTGAGACATGGTGGCATCCCCGTGGATCAACAACTTGTCCACTATGCCAGTTACCTCGTTACCGGTATTGTTCTCTTTTCTCGTTCCCGTGTTCCGGCATCCCCGTGATCAAATCACAAAATGTCTGGCCAGACGATGATGGATACCGTAACACCGAGAGGGCCCAGAGATATCTCTCCATCGTCGAAGGAGCAAATCCCAATCTTGAGCTATCAAGTTCCTTGACATACTTTTCCATGAACCGGTAAGCCGCCGTAATAGCCACCCATTTACGGATGACGTTTAACAAACCCCAAAGTTCATGAAGCAAGCATGAAGAAACTCGACACCCTCATGGTCTAAGGAATTATGCAAACATTAACTTCTCTGTGTTATTAACCATTAACTTATGACGAATGAATCTCATAGCATAACATCAATCGGGTCGATTCAACACAAGTGTTCTACTAACATTGTGCCCTCAAAGTTGCCGGCATAGCCATGCCCATGATCAGGAAAACAGGATCATCATGCAATACTTGAGCTAGTCTTAGAGGTCAGACTAGGAATACATTTTACCATTTATTATTCCACACGTGCATATGAGTCTTCCTCCGAGCCTCGTGGTTATTGCAGACTCGAGAACCATAGCAGTTATAGCATGGAACATAAACCTAATTATGAACAGGGAGATAATCAATAACATTTATTATTGCCTCTAGGGCATATCTCCTACATACTCCCACTTGCACTAGATTCAATAATCTATTCAATGCTAATGCACTTTACACCTATGGCATACTGGTGTAAAATATGCTTCGCATGTGGTATAGCCTGATGTCCAACGGATCTGATGACTTCAGCTCCGTGTGTAACTTTGCATATCCTCGCGTTTTCACGCTTTCACAAAATTCATATTTTGTGTGGACTTGGCTTTGCATATGTGTGAATCATTGGTCGAAACCTGATTCCTCAGATTGAGCTATGGAGCAACTATCTGCAATAGTGTCCCATAGACCAAAGCCATCTTGGAACCATACTAAGTTCATGAATGAACTATATGATTCAACAACTTCTTTGTCGCTTCTTAAGCGTCAACATACTTAGCCTTTGTTATAGAATTCGCCACAGTATCTTGTTTGGAACAATTTCCAACTACCATGCCACCATATTATGTATTACACAAAACCCTTAACTTAAATCGAAAATCGCATGGAGCATTGATGAAGACTGTATCGATGTAATTACTTACAACGAGCACTTCATAATCTCTGCTTGCGAGAAAACATGTCATCACTACTACTCTAGTACTCAATGACATCTTTCACTGTTGTCCTATGATCAGTACTTTGATCACTATGGTATCTATACTCGCAACAACTTTGGAGTATTGGACATATCTGGTTGATTTACATACCATGGAATACATGATTAATCCAAACACAAGAGTGTGTGGAATCTCCATCATGTATTTTGCTCATCAGTGTTTTGAGACACCGAGTCGTGCAAAACTCTTTCCATGTGACTTCGGCAAGAATCGCTCCTTGGCGTTTTTAAATGCTAAAAAGTTTTAGCATCTTGTCAATATGTATTCATAGCTTAGCCCTATTAGGTAAATCTATCTCCATAGATCATCATGCCTAATATTGAGGCTATTTAACCTAAGCACTTCATCGAAAAACTATTTTCAAATGAAGTCCTAATTCGTGTCAAGAAATTTATTTCCAATTAACAATGTGTCAAGTACACAAGGTTTTTAGAAATATTATCATGCTCCCACTTACTTTCTTGAATCACAAGCATCTTCGATACCCATTTGATGAATTCAAACCCCTTTGACCATTCCATCAAAAATGAAGATTCCAACTCCACTTTGCTCTCTTCTGTTCATCGCTGGAACTCTGAAGTTTGCATACTTACTAGCATCCTCTGGATCGACAAATTACTTTGGACTGTATCACATACAAGTCCTAGGTTTCATCTCCATCAGATGGAAATCCTTTTGTCATCCATGTTTCATATCTCATGATTGAAATATGTATTAATTGCTAGTTCAACCCGAACCGACTTCAAGCATCGCTACGGTGAGACAATCTCATCGTAGTCAACTCCTTGAACTTGTTATGGCAACAAGTCGAGCTTTATGGATAAAACATTTTATCCGTATCAGTTTTTAGTTCCATAAATATTCGTTAGACTCTAAGTCTTCCGAAAGGTGTATCAAGATTTTAATCTTGAAACATTTATATGGAAACTATCTCGGATTGTATTGGCATTTAGCCAATTCCGGAGTCAGGGCCCATCACCGCTTTCTTGTGTATCGTAGGTATACTGTTGTCCAACAACAATATCTCGTTTGCGCACCTGAGAGGTTTGCACGAGCCTTGCCTACGGGGTTCAGCTGCAAGTTCGACTGAAGTCCATACATTTTATTGTAGAGACTTCCGTATCAGTCGCAGTAGGAAACTCCGGAATCACTTCCAAGGTTCCTTTCCTTTGATCTGATGACGAAGATACTGGTTATCTCGTCGAGTTGCACTGTCCTCCCACTCACCTTTTGAAAGAACTATTCTCTTTAAAAGCATACCGTTTTGCGGCAAAACCCTTTGCCTCGGTATAGTGGTGGGGGAATACCCAATGACTTGGGATAACCTTACAATGTAGCACTTGTCTGATTTGGAATAGGTTTGTAACCTTTTAAACAAGCCCCATATTCCAAATGTTAAGAAAAGATATAACATGGTTGGGCGTACCACACCATGGCGTCATTTCAACAGACCTGATGGAGCTCTTTTCAGTGTAAAAGCCGCAGTCTCTAAAGCATCACTCTATAAAAGGGATAATGGCAAATTTATTTATGTCATCTTTGATCTTACCATGTCATAAATTGTTCGATTACATCTTCACGGACTTTTCACTTGCAGTGGTGTTCCGGGAGGTGCAAGTTATGAAACCCCTTTCATAACTCATCAGACATTCGCTAAACTTGTAACTCAAATATTCCTTTCTGCAATCGAATTGTAGAAACATAATTTTCTTGTTACAATAACTTCTACTTCATTTTTGAAAACCTTATGAATGAATTCAAAAGATCCAGACTTACGTCTCAACAAGTAAATATCCATATATCTACTTGAGTCATTTCTGAAGATAGATAAATCCACTACTTGCAACAACATTTATTGGACTACACACATCATAATGTATGATCACCAATATGTTCTTTGCTCGTTCCTTATGGCCTGTGAACGGTATTTCAGTCACTTCACTTTTCAGAGGAAAGTTGCAAGTGTCAGATGATTCAAAATCAAATGACTTCAAAATCCATCATAATGGAATTTTCCATGCGGGTTTCTCTAATGTGACTAAATGCAGTGCCACACTTGTGTGGTATTCTTTTAGTCTTGCGACTTTTAGCGTCAGTGTTATGGATGTATCATATTTCCATCGATATTCATAACATACATCCCATCTAGGATGGAAGCATGGCCCTTCATGTTATTCATAATACTGAACAACAATTGTTGTTTTTATGAACAACTCTTTTGCAACAAACATTGTGCAATGGGCTAGAGTGTATGCAACTCTAAAATGAATTATGAAAGTAAACCCAGAGGTAATGTATTATTATCAATATTCATAACATACGTCTCATTCATAATGAAAGTATGGCCCTTATGTTATTCATAACACCGAACATCAAAAGTTCTCTTATGAACAACCTTCTTGCAAGATACCTTATGCAAAGGGCTAGAGTGTGAAACTCTAAAATGAATTATGAAAGTAAATACATAGGGAATACACCGATGGAAGGCATAGTAACATTTACTATGTTCCATGCGTGTATCTAAACCTCATCCCTGGCTAGTCTTTCAGGCCATAGTAGTTCTTACATCGAGTTGCAACAGAATGCAATCGAGCGGGTATCTTTGTGATTAACTCACAATACCCAAGAATTAGTGATTAACATGTTTAACCATAATTCCCAAGAACTATATCTTTGACCAGCCTTCTATACATCAAAAACCTGTATGACATTCATACATGAGCTGGATATTCCAGTCTTCTATCCTTTTGCCTTTATACTTCTAACAGTTTAACTTTTAGTATTTCTCCTACTCTCAGAAGAAGCAACCAACTTAAGAGTGGCGTTAGCCCCGGACTTCCTAGGCGTGAAAGTCTTACTAACACCCTTCGGACACTTCCTTTCTCTTTAAGTTGTTGTGTTATTCACCTTTCATCATATGATAGGCGTTCTCCTGGATCCCTCTCTTATCAGTCTAATGCATAGTAAAACTCCTTTACTAACAGTTTGCAAACAAACATTGCTTTGGATATCTCATATCTTTTAGCCTTTGTCTGTCTCTGAAAATGATTTTCAGATTCCATGAATATCACATAACTATCCAAACTTTCGAAGTTCGGGTCTCATGGAAGCAAACATATTGCACTTTGACTGAAAAGAAATTCTAGCTTTTGGATCGAAGGACGAGAGTCACATGATCCATAGCATTAGCAGGAGAATACCGAAAGTATGCGATAGGACAAAATCCTTCTCGGCACACTAGAGGACAATCCTCACATTACGTTACCAACCGTAAAGTTTTAACCAGATATTTAACAGCTATTCAATTTTAATAGGGAAGGTGGAAACGCGAGCCATTATTCTACAACTATTATGCAAACCACACTTAGACAGTGTTCAAAATTAATTGCACTGAGAATTAAACAAGTTAATTCTATAGTGCACTCCCACTCAAATAAATATCTCTCATAATTGATTTTGAGTGATACAAGATCCAGACTTCAATTCATCGCCATAGAATCATCATCTCATGACGGGAATTTTAATCGGTAGGCCAACTTGCCGATCACATCTCTATGTGACTCTTGTTCATCTTTCGATGCATGTGTTCCGAGCTCAGGACGATCCTGCCATGAACGTCAAGACAATCAAGTGATCTTGCTGCGAGTTCTGACCTCACCCGCCTCACACATCCCTAATCGTTCGTACCCATGCATCCATGGCGCACCCCGAAAAGTTAGGTGCCGTGACGATGCTACACTTGGGAGAACACTAACTACTTGATATTTTTGTGACAGATCACCCAAATAAAAAGCGACTACCGCGCAATCAAGAAGGGTGCATCATAAGGGATAAACATCTCAGGCAATGCATAATAGCATGATATGGTATAGCCCTTTCTGACGGAGAAGTCTTTCATTTCTTCGTCTTCGGCATTCGCGTCGGTGTTCACCTTCGCGAAGATTGCCACCACCTTGTCGATGCACCAGATAATATTGCTATCGCTATAGCTAATAAAATAAGTGCATTACATAAGGTTGACACGCAGGTCATTAAAGTGCAATCATATGGCTCCAGCCATCATGCCGAATCATGACACGCAGGTCATGTTAATCAATTTACATCATATAGTCATCTCATACATAATCAAATTATTATGAACACTGCTATACCACATCATATGCACATGCAAACCATCCTGCAAAACCAAGTTAGATGCCTCTAATCGGTTCATGCAAAATTTTATTTTACGTGGCTTCTAAGGTTTCGAAACAAACCGAAGCTACCAACGTCCATCATCAAGCATGATAATCCAAGTTGCTAGATTAACATTGCGGGGTGTATGAAACACGAGATAATAAAATCTCGAGCCCCATACTGAACTTCGTCATACGCGTGACCCCCGTGCAGATCATATCTGCATTGCCCTTTCGTCTGCGAAACATCCATCTTTCTCAACTATGGTGGAACCCAAAGAACTGTTAGCACTTCGTTGATCTGTCAATCAGCATACTCAGGAGCAGCATGAAAGGATCGCGGATTGCCAGAACTTTGTGAGATTCCACCATGCCGTCAAGATCAGGACTACGCAAATTCCAGGGAAGCAACAAGAACATCGGGTAACAGATTTCATCTGCTACCCGCACAAATAATTTTCAGTAATAGATCTCATCTACTACCTAATTATATTGTGCAACACCCATACATCTCTATGTATTCTAGATCGCAACCTGCATCTACGCATAGCACGGCTCTTGATGCCACTGTATGGTAACGCAGCAGAAAACAAAAAAATTCCGACCTACATACCAGCACAGGATCACTATGGAGACTGCATACAAGGTTTGATCTGTTTCGTTACCGACTCGTAGCGCAGCGGAAGTAGAGTCGATGACGATCGGCGGTGCAGATCCCCGCAGCTAGGATTTACAACCTCCCAACCGCAAGGATGTATACCCTCATCCGCCCCCGGACAGCCCTCCGGGAGGTGATTGGACAGTCCCTCGGACGGTGTCACGGACAGCCCTTCGGGAGGACCATCGAAACTCGGACAGTCACTCGGACAGCCCTTCGGGAGGACCATCGAAACTCGGACAGTCACTCGGACAGCCCTTCGGGAGGCACTCTCGAACTAAGACCAAAACTACGATCTCTCTACAGAGTTGCACACATACAGTGTCATCTATCCGGCAGGGCTTCGCCGTCCAGAACTAGTTCCCACCGGAACCTAGACAGCCTTTCGGCTCTACGAAACTATTTCGCTGGGAGGGAGAGAGAAAGCCAGATCATGCATGGCACTTGTATGTGAGAAGGGATCAGATTTGGGCTGCCCCCTCCACCTCTATTTATAGGAGAAGGAGGGGTGGAGGGGCTGAAATTTCAGCCACATCCATCCATGTCATCTCCAAGATATTTTGGAGCAAAAGCCAAAAAAGGTGGCTTTCCAAAAAGTAATCCAAAAAGCACTTTGACTATTCACGACGACATATTTCAGCGTCCGTTAGAACTGAAAATATTCATGTGGGCTTAGAACATTTCCAGTACCCACTAAAATAATTTTCAACGCAATCCGAAACAATTCCGGTTTAGTGATTTTCATCTGCGAAAAGCATCTGAAGCGGTTCCGGCAGCTCCGGAACATTTCCGGTTTTCATCCCGGAAAATTCCAGAAAGTTTCCAGAACGATTCTGGCACCCTCCAAGAATTATCAGGCATGTGCCAAAACCATTTTGACTTTATGGTGTACCCTGAAACAACTTTTCAGTTTCACCGGAACTATTCCGATATCCTCTCCGGAACGTTTCCGTTTCGTCCGAAACTTTTTCGGTGATTTTCTCTCAGACTCCCCGTCTAGTATTCAGCAGATAGATGACCCTTAAGCGTGTGACCCTATAGGTTCGGTGAAGTATAGACATGACCCGGAACCCCTTCCGATCAATGATCAACATCGGAGCCGTGGACACCCATATTGACCCCTATACCCACACGAATGAATATTCGAGTGAACCTCCAGTTGCCGTGTGCTATTCTTGTTGCTTCGCGATATGTTACAAATACCCGAGGTGAGACATGGTGGCATCCCCGTGGATCAACAACTTGTCCACTATGCCAGTTACCTCATTACCGGTATTGTTCTCTTTTCTCGTTCCCGTGTTCCGGCATCCCCGTGATCAAATCACAAAATGTCTGGCCAGACGATGATGGATACCGTAACACCGAGAGGGCCCAGAGATATCTCTCCATCGTCGAAGGAGCAAATCCCAATCTTGAGCTATCAAGTTCCTTGACATACTTTTCCATGAACCCGTAAGCCGCCATAATAGCCACCCATTTACGGATGACGTTTAACAAACCCCAAAGTTCATGAAGCAAGCATGAAGAAACTCGACACCCTCATGGTCTAAGGAATTATGCAAACATTAACTTCTCTGTGTTATTAACCATTAACTTATGACGAATGAATCTGCTAGCATAACATCAATCGGGTCGATTCAACACAAGTGTTCTACTAACATTGTGCCCTCAAAGTTGCCGGCATAGCCATGCCCATGATCAGGAAAACAGGATCATCATGCAATACTTGATCTAGTCTTAGAGGTCAGACTAGGAATACATTTTACCATTTATTATTCCACACGTGCATATGAGTCTTCCTCCGAGCCTCGTGGTTATTGCAGACTCGAGAACCATAGCAGTTATAGCATGGAACATAAACCTAATTATGAACAGGGAGATAATCAATAACATTTATTATTGCCTCTAGGGCATATCTCCTACATCCTCGGCGCCAGAGATTGGCACATAGAAGAGACCGCTTCCTCCCCGGCAACGGCGCCAGAAATTCCTTTGACGTGGCTTCAGACTGCATCGGTATTTCCCCAAAGAGGAAGGGATGATGCAGCACAGCTACGGTAAGTATTTCCCTGAGTTATGAAACCAGTTGGAGGATCACCACTACTACGTAAACAACACCTGCACACAAAGAACAAATACTTGCAACCCGACACGAAAGAGAGGTTGTCAATCTCTCTACAGTAAAAAGATAGATTAGGTAGTGATAGATTGGAGAGATAGATCTCTCAAGAACAAAAAATAAAAAGGGCAAATAAAAAGTGCAGCAAGGTATTTTTGGGTTTTTGGAATAATAATAGATCTGAAAGCAAAAGCGGCAAAAAGATTGATCGGAAAGCAATATGTTGGAAAAGTTGACCCGGGGGCCATAGGTTTCACTAGTGGCTTCTCTCATGAGTATAGCACACGGTGGGTGAACAAATTACAGTTGGGCAATTGATAGAATATCAAATAATCATGACGATATCCAAGGCGATGATCATTATATAGGCATCACGTCCAAGATTAGTAGACCGAAACAATTCTGCATCTACTACTATTCCTCCACACATCGACCGCTATCCAACATGCATCTAGTGTATTAAGTTCATGGGAAAATGGAGTAATGCAATAAGAATGGTGACATGATGTAGACAAGATCTATTCATGTAGGAATAGACCCCATCTTGTTATCCTTAATAGCAACGATACATGCATGCCTCGCTGCCCCTTCTGTCACTGGGAGAGGACACCGCAAGATCGAACCCATCACAAAGCACCTCTTCCCATGGCAAGAAAAATCGATCTAATTGGCCTAACTAAACCAAAGATTCGAAGAAGAAATACGATGCTATTAGTAATCATGCATATAAGAGATCGAAGAAGACTCAAATAATATTCATGGATAGAAACTGATGATGAACTCAAAATTCATCGGATCCCAACAAACACACCGCAAAAGTTTACGTCAAATAGATCTCCAAGAGACCATTGTATTGAGAATCAAAAGAGAGAGAGAGGAAGCCATCTAGCTACTACCTACGGACCCGTAGGTGTATGGTGGACTACACACGCATCATCGGAGAGGCACCAATGAGGATGATGAACCCCTCCGTGATGGTGTTAGATTGGATCTCGCGGTTCTAGAACTTGCGGCGGCTGAATGTGTTTTTCGTCGACTCTTCTAGGGTTTTTGGAATATTTGGGAATTTATAGGCGTCAGAGGCGGTGGAGAGGGATCCCGAGGAGGGCACAACCCATCAGGGCGCGCCCGGGGCCTCTGGCGCGCCCTGGTGGGTTGTGGTCTCCTCGACCCTCCCCTCTGGCACTTTTTTGGCCCACTGGATGTCTTCTGGCCCCAAAAAAATCTCCAAAAAGTTTCGTCGCGATTGGACTCCATTTGGTATTGATATTCTTCGAAGTAAAAAACAAGCAAAAACAGCAACTGGCACTTTGGCACTATGTCAATAGGTTAGTCCCAAAAAATGATATAAAGTTGCTATAAAATGATTTTAAAACATCCAAGAATGATAATATAACAGCATGGAACAAGCAAAAATTGTAGATACGTTGGAGACGTATCAGCGTTGCAGGATGTCATCATCGCCAGGATGGAGTCCTTGGAGGACTTATTCCAGAGGGGAATGATGGAGGGCGGTAACTTGAGCATGTCGTCCACGTGGAAGAGTTGGTGGCAGAGGCAGGTGAGCTCCATCACTGTCAAGTTGGAGCCCAGTCCAGTGTGCAGCCGCATGACATCCGCTGCGTTGACAGACTCCGAGGCGTAGCGCCCCCATTCCAATAGAGGGGTGATGCGACAGCAGAGAAAATCTACGCCCACCATCTCGATAGTGAGACCGATAGCCTTCAAGTTGAGGATTCGGGTGGTTGCGATGGAGAGGTTGATTTCGTGGCCGTCATGATATCTCCACTCCTTGTTGTGGACCGACAATGCTTTCTGGGGCTTGTAGAAGTATGGGTACTCGTTCTCCTTGATGTAGCACCATTCCCCACGCCATTCTTCCCACTTCCGGTTCAGATTGCCGGCAGGATACACCTCCTTGTGGTTGGCACGGGGAATCTAGGTAACTTTGCCGGAGAGAGCGTACCCTTCTACGCGCGGATAAAAGTAATGCCGGAACAGAGCTACATTGGGCACTACTCCGACAAAATTCTCTCACATGTGCACGAAGACAGACATGGTGGTGACGGCCTTTAGCGAAAATCCACGAGTTTGAAGCCGTATGTCAACATCAAATCAGTAAAGAACGTAGAAAAGGGGGGGACCAGCCCGCAGTAGAAGTACGTCATGAAGAACGGGTACTTCTTTGTGCCAAGCTTGCCATTTCTAGGGAGCACCACCGGCGCAGTGTGTGCCTTGGTCTCCTTCCCACCCATATATGTGTACCGCCTGGTGAGATTGCTGGCAGTCAGCACAGATGGATAGAAGACGTCACAAGATCTTTGTGCCGCCTCAGTGGCTTCCTTCCTCTTCTCCACCTCGGGGTAGGCGGGCTTCTTAGTCTTCTTCTCCATGGCCGGGGTGGTGGTCTGCTTGGACTTCTTCGGTGTTATGGCAGGTCCGGGAGGTTGGAAGGCGAAAGCAAGTGGGAATGATGAAGTGGCGGAGTGCTCTGTTTTGCTCAAGGTCAAACATGGCAGTGGCGGCGAGATGGGGAACGGCTGGTTCAGATGAGCAGTGCCTCTACGAGCGCCTATTTTAGAAGGCGGAAGGCGCAGAGGCTCTCTCTCTCCGCCTGACATGGCCACGCCTTTTTGGGCGCACGACCCAGGTGCCATTTCGCTCCACCTCTCCCATGCATTGCATTTAATGTGCGTCATGGGTAGGAAGTAGAAATCATCATTACAACATAGTAACTCCCCGCCATGTGTCTGTGCACTGTTTTGGGCCTAGCCCAACAAAGTCACGGACGCAAGTGTGGCCCAGGACCGGGGGCTCCTGTCAGTGTACTAAGGAATGGGTCCTTTAGTACCCTGACTTGTGCACAGGTGATGACAACTCATCGCCCGACAAGCCTTGCCGGAGGATAACCGCGCTCAAGACACAACCAGTTGAAGACCAAGCTGCCGGCATGCCATCTTGCCGGTAGGAGAAGGATCGGCAAGCTTCGTACCGGTAGGCTCCCACTACCAAGCCACCACTCCACCTCATCAGCCTGATTATCATTTATTAGTGAGGTGTCGAGCGGGTAGGCGGTTAGGTATAGCCTGTCTTGGCACCTGGAGCTCCGGAGGATTAACTCACCTTTATTAACACCTGTCCTAGTGGCGTGGTGAAGGAATAAGACGTAGTTGGGCAGATGACACAGAAGGAGAGACCATCTTTGTCGGGAGATGACGCCGGCGTGACACCTCATGACGCATTTAATGCATTTGTCCTAAGCCGCCAGAGTTAGGTACGTGGCACTGTAGCCACTACCAGCATGGTATTTCACTATTTTTCCACTTTGGTAATCCCTTCATCTATAAAAGGAGGTCTATGGCAACATTTACAAGGGTAAAAACCTTGTCCTTTTGCAAGTACAAGATGTGCTCCCGTGCATTCTTGCTGGCTAGCTGCGCTCCCCGTAACATGGACAATACACATAATCCACCAAAACACAGGGCGTAGGGTATTACACGTGGCGATGGCCCGTACCTGTCTAAACCCTTATGTGTAGATAGCTGGTTCCGTCTTTGTGCACAACAATTCCCATAGTCGAATCGCAAAGGGGCCCTTTGTCGGTCCCATAGATTGTCGTACCTCAACACATTTGATGTTTGGGGTTTTGATTCTATGGGACCTTTTCCTTCCTCTAACGAGTATACTAATATTCTAGTTGTTGTAGATTATGTCACTAAGTGGGTAGAAGCTATTCCAAGTAGTAGTGCTGATCACAACACTTCTGTAAAATGCTTAAGGAAGTTATCTTTCCGAGGTTTGGAGTCCCTAGATATTTAATGACTGATGGAGGTTCACATTTTATTCATGGTGCATTTCGTAAACTCTTAGCTAAATATGATGTCAATCATAGAAATGCATCTCCGTATCACCCTCAATCTAGTGGTCAAGTTGAATTAAGTAATATATAAATAAAGCTAATTTTAACATTATTATCAATAACATATTCATTATGAGGCTCAAAAAAACTATCAAGATCACAAGAAGCATCATAATTATCACCTCAGTCATGATCATTAGAATAAGTAGTAGGCATTGTCATGGGAATGATCCTGACAATGAGTACGGGGGTTATGAGTGAAGGGCGGAGCCTAGCTACAGCACAGGTGTCTCACTCGGATTTAGCGAGTTTGGGCCCCTCTCGGAGAGGTAAAGACCCTATGTCTCGTGCCCGGAGGCTTGTGTTTTCTCTGGGGGTGCCTGATTAGAGTGAGTGCTTAACCCTTGTCATCGAGCTCAGGGCAGGCTTATATAGAGTCCGCCCAGCCACATTAGTGATCCGTTTCAAGATCATTTAATGTGAATAACCACAGGAGTTACTAGAAACTGCAGCCCTAACTATGGACATTAGAGGTAACGTTAGCCATGACTGTACTTTATGTACAACTTTAAGCCCTCGGCTGTTGGAGCTCCCACGTCGCCCACGTCTCTTCTGTGGCCGAGTGAAGGAGTCTGGCCGACTGAAGGGAGACGCTACTAGGGAAAAGCCTATAGGTAAAATGCGCTACTGCTACGCAATTAGCAGTAGCGAGGGAAGAAAAAGGGCATTGCCAGTAAACTTACCCAAACGTACACATCCGACTATGCATAGTAGCAGCGCATGACAAGGATGCATGCTACTGCTACGCCGTTTAGTAGTAGCATGTGTTGCAAAGACGTGCTGCAAGTACCGTCGCACTGTGCCACTTGGTGGGCCCTGCTTAGCGGTAGCACGTCTTATTTTGCCACGGTACTGCTAGTGCTTATAGCAGTAGCGCGTTTCCAGGATGCGCGCTACTACTAAGGCGCAGCAGCCAGCTCCCTCTCCCCCTCCCCTTCCTCTCTCCCTCACTTCCTCACTCACTTTCTTCTCCCCCATTACTACTACCTAGCTTTCTTCTCTCTTCCCTCTCCTACCTCTCTTCTCTCTACGTTAATGCCCCCTCCACCATCTCCATTAATGCACCCCCTTTTCTCTCTTAGCTTCATCACTTTTCTCTCCTCCCTCCACTAGTTAGAGCTAGCCATCTCCTTCCCCTACTAACTAGATCTATCCATTTAGTAAGTGGAACCTATCAACTCCCCAACTAGATCTATTCTTTAATGAAGTAATTAAAGCCATATAGTCACCGTGCTTATCTCTCGAGATAGCTAGGTGAGTAAAACATTATGCTTTGGAAGAACTAATGGAAAATATGTGTGCGATATGACCGAATCGAGCTATATGATGGAAATTGTACGTTTGGCATGAGTTGCCGCCTATATGTTTATTTGCCGAATAGTGTGTGACATGAGAGTTGCTTATATTTTGCCGAAATGTTGATTTATTTCCGTTTCGGCGAATTTCGGGCAAACTCTATATCTCCTTTTTTTAGGGAAGGTCATGCCGAATTTTTGTATGACTTTGATGCATGCATGCATGGATGCATTTATAATACTTTTGCTTATTAATTATACCACGCAAGCGATCATAAAGTCAGTGGAACGATGATGGAAAGATGGTTGCATCTGCGGTGCATGACATGTATGAAAATAACAGGAAGGAGATTTTATGTCCGTGTCGAAGATGCAAAGGAGGTCTGTTGCACGACCCCTTTAAGGCAAGCCATTTGAAAGCGCACCTTCTCATGACTGGTTTCATGGATGGCTATACTCAGTGGATAAGTGAAGATGATGACGTCGATGGGGCAGCCAATGACGACGTTGGACCAGACGAATAGATGACCGATAATGGCGGTGGAGAAGAGGCCGGACATGAGGGAGAAGCCGCGGACATGCCTCAACATTCTTCTCTACTAAGCTCAATCCTGCAGGACCATCATGTTCGAGACCTGCTTCGCAAGAAGACGACTAGCGCCAGCGCTGCTTCTAGAGAGGAGTCAAAGCTAGAGCAACTAGAGGTAGACTCGAAGACTCCATTGTATGGTGGTTGCGATCCAGAGGTGACCCGCTTGAGTTTCACGCTCAAACTTCTAAAGACGAAGGCTAAAAACAAATGGACCGATAGAAGCCTCAATGATCTTCTCAAATATCTAAAGAAGGTTCTCCCCGCAGGGAACCTGTGTCCTACAAGTGTCAATGAGGCCAAGAAAATCATGTGCCCTCTTGATCTGCCGCACATTAGATACCACGCATGCATCAACGATTGCATCATTTATCGGAAGGAGTACGCAGGAAAAACCAGCTTTCTGGTGTGTAATTGCTTCTCGATACAAGAAGGCCAGAAAGAGATGTCCTCAGAAAGTTGTATGGCACTTATCGATCACTCCCCGTCTGCAACGTTATTTTGTAGATCCTAAGGAAGCAAAGCTCATGCGTTGGCACGCGGAGAGGGTGAAGCCTGACGATGGAGATGATCTGAAGCTGAGACATCTCGCGGATGCAAGCCAACGGAGAGCGGTCAACGCCGAATATCGATATTTCGCAGCAGATCTAAGGAACATCGTGCTTGGCGCGAGTACCGATGGCATGAATCCCCGAAAAACAACCATAGCACATGGCCCATGTTTGTATGGATGTACAACCTCCCCCCTGGATGTGCATGAAGTCAAAGTACATACACATGAGCATGTTGATTCAAGGGCCGAAACAATCGGGAAATAATATTAATCTGTATTTGGGGCTACTAAAAGAGGAGTTAGACACATTATGGAAAACACCAGTCAAGACATGGGACGCCAGCAAATGAGAGTATTCCTATATGAGAACCACTCCGATGACGATGGTGCACGACTATCTCGGTTACAGATATGTCACAAGACAGGTGTGCCACGGATATTGTGAATGCAACCGGTGCATGGATGATACAATATCTCAGCAGCTAACGTTAACAAAAGATGGCGGGTTTGGTAAAATCGTGTACATGGGGCATCGAAGATGGCTCGAGAAGGATGACCCATGGAGAAACCATTGAGATCTATTCAATGTTTAGGCTGAGCATCGAGGACCTCCACGTAAGAGGAGCGGAGCCTAAATCAATGAGTTGTTGAAAAACTGGGAAGAGTGCCCCGTGCCTGGAAAGATGAAAAAAGCGTTGGAGCCGCTGCTGAAGGTATGGAAAACAAGGTCAGTTTTCTGGGACTTGGAGTACTGGCCCAAACTCGACACGCCTCATTGCCTTGATCAAATGCATATCATGAAGAGTGTCCTCGAGAGTTCGCTTGGGACACTAATGAACATGCCGGACAAGGCCAAGGATGGGCCGAAGGCAAGAAAAGACTTGGAAGATTTGGAAATCAGGGCAGATCTCCGCCGTTAAAAGTCGTCAGAGGACAGGGAGACGGAGACGGAGGTGGGGGACAGGGGCAAACAAAGTCAACAAGAAGGAAGAGCAATATTTCCCCCCTTCTTGCTTGACCTTAAGTCCAAAGGAGATGGATAAATTCTTCAAGTTCCTTACTGGAATAACAGTTAGTTCCGGTTACTGTGGGAAGATAAGTAGATTTCTAGACACGAAGAAGAAAAGGTTCAGCGGGATGAAGTCTCATGACTGTCACGTGATGATGACGCAGATACTACCTATTGCCATTAGAGGGATAACGGACGGGCATGCCCGTGACACGCTTACTGGTCTCTACACTTTTTCGACGTTATCTCTCGAAAGTCGATCAGTGTGAAGCAACTCTGAAGGCTACAAGAAGAGATCATTTTCATACTAAATGAGCTTGAGATGTACTTCCCGCCCGCGTTCTTTGATGTCATGGTGCATCGGTGTGTCCACATTGTGGACGACATCATCAATCTCGGGCCGACATTCCTGCACAACATGATGCCATTTGAGAGGATGAATGGGGTCATGAAAGGATTCCTTCGTAACATGTCTCGTCCGGATGGAAGCATCGTCCAGGGCTTTCTAACCGAAGAGTGCATCTCCTTATGCGACAATTATCTAGGCGTCGTCGAAGACCCTATTGTTGGTTTGCCCAGCAACAAGCACCTTGGGAGGCTCGGAGGTGAAGGTCACACCAATGGCCGGAGGGAAATGCATGTGGACCACTTGGGTCGACGCAAAGACTTTGACATAGCAAACTTAGTAGTGCTACAATTCCTAAACGTGGTAGATCATGACACTGCACAAAGAAACCATCGCAAAAAAATACCGTGACCTGGGGATGCACAAGACAGATGCTGAAGTTATTAGAGAGCACAACCTCACTTTCTTGACTTGGTTCAAACAACATGTTCTTGCTAATCCCTCGGAAGAGGGCTCTACTGACGGATTGCTCATATACGCCTTAGCACATGGCCCCGCACCCAACCTCGCGGCCTATCAGGCATATGATATCAACAGATACACGTTCTACACGGAGGTCAAAGATTTAACAAGTGATTACCAGAACTCAGGGATGACGATGGAATGCATGACCGACAACAACGGCGAAACTGAAAAATTCTATGGAAGGGTCAAAAAGATCTGGGAGCTTGACTACCCTGTACTGCACATTGCGATGTTCCGTGTCAGATGGGCTAAGTCCGTCCAAAGAGAAAACCAGTTTTTCACTACCATGTCCATACCCTACGCCAACAGCGCTACCATGAACGTCATCGCCAAAAATTAGCCATGGGTACACGCTAAGCACGTGACACAATTCATCTTCCTAACCGACCCGAGAAATCCGAGCCATGTTGTCGTGAGGAGAGGCAAAAGGAGTATCGTCGGAATGGATGGAGTCAGCAACGTGGAAGACTATGACCAGTACGGCAACCCGATGAGGGAAGATGACGATGACGATGAAGCGTACATCAAAAGAAGAATGAAGACTACATTACCGAAGAAAAATCGTACTCCATGGAAAAGAAAAATTCACAATGAGGGGCTCAATTATTCGACACCAAACAAGAAAGGAAAGAAGCTCACTCAGAAATGAAAATGTCAACGCTGAGAAACTATCATTTATATATATGTATCTATTTTGTATACGCACTTAACCGTTATCGCTCAAATGATGTAATATATATCGCCTTAGTTATATACATTGTATCACCTTCCCACCATGCATATATATATGGTTCTGGCTCGGTCGTCTTTCGGAGGAGAAAAAGAAAAGGTAAACTAAAAGGAAAGAAAATAAAATAAAAAATTTAATAGAAAAGAAAATGAAAAGAAAAATAAAAAGGAGAAAGGAAAAAAGAAAATGAAAAGAAAAAGGAAATGAAAGAAAAAGTAAAGCAATAGCGGTAGCGCTGGTTTTTGACCCGCGCTATAGCACTACTGCAGGATGGTCCAAAAATGACACAACAATCAGAGACCGTTCGACGAAACTGTGTGCGATGACCAAATCTCAAACGGTATAGTTATTGCTCCGTCGCTAATGGCGTGAACTATGTGCGATGGCGGATCCATCAAATACGATCCCAAAAAAAGTTTCGTGTGCGATCTGTGGCAAACAGTTGGCCTAGATAAACTGTTTGCGATTGGACAATATAACACAAACGGTTAGAAAAATGCAAGTGTGTGCGATGTACAGCATACAGTTCAGCCTGATAAACTATTTGCGCTGAACCAGCAGAACACAAACGATTGTCTGGATGATTACGTGTGCGGTAGATGGCATACAGGTCACTCGAATGAACTGTTTGTGATGAGATAAGATAACATAAGCGGTTACATAGATCAAGATGTGTGTGATAGACAACATACATGCCACTCGGATGAACTATGTGTGATAAGCAAAAATAACACAAACGGTTGCTCATATCAAGATGTGTGTGATGTACAGCATACACAGGCCATTCGAATGTGTTGTGGGCAAACGGTTCCGGATAAAGAACTGTCAGGGACTGATGAAATCATCATCGACGGATTTGGTTGTTTATTCCGCATGCGATGTGATTTGCTCAATTTGCCCACAAACATCTATGATTTTGTTTAGAAGAACATGATTGCATAACCAAATTAAACATCCAAATACATAAGTGACTACACACATAACATTGGCACACCTCAATAAACAATTATACTGTCGGCGTTCTGGATACCAGGGTACCCAAACTTGCCTGCCTACGGCCCAGGGCGTGGCCCACCTGGCGGTCCGTACGGCCCCGCGCGGCCTCACTCAGGGCAAGACCCTCACGAGAGTCCCACCCTTGTGAGGAGGACAGCGCCAAGGCGGAGAGGGGAGGCCTCCTCAGGCCCCCTCATGAGCGGCGGAGATCCCTATGCAACGCTAGGCCTCAGGAGGTCAAGGGTGACGACAGCCAGGTCAGACGGGCGCCAGCGCGCCAGGGGGAACAGTTTCCTCTTTGGTGCAAAGGAGACAAGGACGAACGCGGGTTCCCAAGGAGCCTCGCCAAAGGTTTCCATTCCAGTGCAACAAGACCGGGTCAGCGAGCGCGGGGGGACGGATGTCACCAGCGAGCCCACCACAGCGTCACCACCACCTACTTTGCAGGCGAAGACCGCCTTTCGTCAGGATAGGACGTACCTCCTGTCCCCTTTCAAAATTGGTCGTTGTGGGATCCCTTCCCACCATTGCGATAAGGGGAGAGGACCCGGGGCCGCTATAAATAGAGACCAGGTAGCCCGGTAGAGAGGCACAGGAAAACACACCCGCAAGGCAACGCGCCACTGTACTAGTTCATCCACAAACATTCTAGTGAGGCAATCCACAAAAGGCAGGAGTAGGGTTTTACGCTTCGCAGCGGCCCGAACCTGGGTAAACTCCCATGTGCAATCTTCTTCCTCGCCATCGAGCGGGGTTATCGTGGTGCGGGCTTGGAGGGGGCGAAGTTGTTGGGGAATCTTCGCACACGCCCCTGGGTACGAATTCCTTAGGGTTTCGTGGAGCCCCGAAATCCGACATTTGGCGCGCCAGGTAGGGGGCGTGTCGGAGTCTTCCTCATGCCTCGCTCTTCCTCCGCCTCACCGCGCCGATGGCTGACGCCCGCCGAGCCCGCGCCGAGCGCCGTGCTGCCTGTGTCGCCCAGACGACGCCCGTGGGCCGCACCATCGCGTGCCGGTCTCCCTCCCCTGTGGCCAATGCCGCCACAGGCCCGGAGGCCCATGAGCAGCAGAATTCGTCGCAGCCGATCACCGCGCGGCGCGACGGCCACACCGCCACTCCGTCAATCATTCCAGCTACTGGGTCGTCCTCCCACGCCCGCCCAGGGCCAGTGCGTGGATCGGGCGCACTGAACATGGCACGCGAGCCGCTGCACTACCGCCCCGCCCCAAACCGCCTCGACGACTGGCTCGGGCGCGCCACGGAGCTCGTCAGCGCAGCCGGTGACACTTCAGCATTCACCTACTCGTTCCGGCCCCAACCCTCGATGCCAGGCGACGAAGCTCATGATCTGCCGCCTCCTCCTCCCCAGCGCGACGTAGACCCCGAGCCCAGGCATGAAGCTCGCCCACGCGACCAGCCGCGCGGGCCCCCGGCGAGGGTGAGAGAAGAAGTAAGCTGCCAGGTGGTGCCACGGCCGCGTGGTGACGCGCGTGCGCTCCCAGCGCCGGTGCGCTAGCGGCGCAACCGAGCGCCCTTGGAGGCGGTCATACAAGAGCATCAAGACCAGGTTCCTCCCGAGCGCGCACTGCCCGTGGGCCCGGTGGACTGCCGCGCCATCGCCCCGGAGCTCCATCCGGCCTTGTGGCCCCGCAAGTTCAAGCCTGACCTTCCTCCTCGCTACGACGGAACCCCAGATCCCGCCGAGTTCTTGCAGCTCTACTCGCTGAGCATCCAGGCGGTCGGCGGGGACGACAAGGTCATGGCAACCTGGTTCCCCATGGCGCTCAAGGGTGGTGCGCTCTCCTGGCTCCTCAACCTCCCGGATGGGTCAATCACCTCCTGGGAAGACCTGCGTGAGCGCTTCGTCGCCAACTTCGAAGGCACCCGCGACCGCGCGCTTGGAGTGGGTGACCTCCGTCGCGTGAAGCAACAACCTGAAGAGACCCTGCACAAGTTCATACAGCGCTTCACTACCACCCGCCTCAAGATCCCGAGGGCGTCAGATGAGGCCATCATCTCGGCGTTCACCGACGGCGTCAGGGACCTCAGGATGAGGGAGGAGCTCGCAATCCATGACGACCTGAGCTCGGCCTTGGAGATGTTCAACTTGGCGAACAAATGCGCGAAGGCCGAAGAGGGCCGCCTCTCCCTCCGTGAGCTTCCGGAGGCGGAACCCGAAGACAAGAAGACCAAGGCCAAGGAACCAAAGCGCAAGGCCCCCGCAGTGCTGGCGGCTGAGCCCGAGGCAAAGCGCGGCCGGGACGAAGAACCCCTCACGGGCGGGCGACCATTCTGCATCTTCAATGGCACCAACAGCCACAACACCATCGACTGTCAGGAGCTCAGGGTGGTCCGTGATGAGCATTTCAACTGGCGCCCTAGCTGCACTGACCGAGGCTATGGCCGCGGCGGAGGCCGCTGGGACAATCGAGACCCGCGTCAGGATTGGCGAGACCAGCCTCTGGAGGACCGCTGGCACGATAAAGCTTGAGAGGACCGCTGGCGCGACGAACCTCCGGAGGGGTCACGTCGAGGCCAGCCTCGTGAGGTCCGCCCTCGCGAGGCCGGCCTTCCCCCGCTGCCGCCGCCACCCAGAAGGAAGGAAGAGGACAGGCAGAATGATGGGACTGGGGGCTTCCAGGAGGTCAGGGCAATAGCTTGCATCCTGGGCGGTGCCCAAGCCCCGGCATCAAACTGCGTCTTCAAGCAGTTTTCGCGGGAGGTGAACGCGGCTCTTCCAAAGCTTGAGGCCACGCGCCCCCTCAAGTGGTCCCAGTGCGCCATCAGCTTCGACTCCAAGGATCAACTCAGATGTTCAGCTATGGCGGGCGCACTCCCCATGCTTTGCACGCCCACCATCAGCAATGTCCTCGTCACCAAGACCCTCATCGACGGCGGCGCCGGACTCAATGTCCTCTCCATCGAGATGTTCGAGATGCTCCAAGTGCCTTACGACCAGCTCATGCCAACGAAGCCTTTCTTAGGAGTCACTGATGGCTCCACAGTCAGCATCGGGCAAGTTCGCCTGCCCGTCACCTTCGGCGGGCGCAACAATTACCACACTGAGATCATCGTCTTTGATGTCGCCCACATCCACCTCCCGTACAACGCGATCCTTGGGTACCCAGCCCTCGCCAAGTTCATGGCGGTGACCCACAATGGCTACAACGTCCTCAAGATGCCGGGGAGTGGCGGCATCATCACTATCGCCTGCGATGAGAAGGACGCCGTCTGCTCCCTCGAGCGCGCCTACCGTGCCGCGGCGGCCGAGCACTCGGACGACGAAGGAGGTGTCCTGCCCCGCGAGGACATCCCCAAGAAGCAGAAGCTGCTCTTTTCCAAGGGACGCCAGGGGGCTGAAAACCCTAAGGACGGCGCCTCAGGATCTACGCCAGGGGCTCAGGCCCCTTCCTCCCTCGCATAGGAAGGCGCGCCCGGCGCCTCCCTTGGGCCGGGCTTGGGGGCTCCCACCCGAAGGACTACCAACCTGACCAGTGAGACAAGGGAGGTGCTCGGGCACAACAAGAGGGCGTGTGGCACGCGCCCATCCAAGCAAGGAGCATGGCGCGAGGCGCCAAGTTCGCGGGAGTTCATCACCAGAGAATTCGAGGAGCTTCAGGAAGCACAAGCTGCGCGAGGTGGGTGCGGCCCTGCACCACCCAATGCCGTCACCATCATCAACCCGGGCGGCGCGCCGCGCATCTGCGTCAACGTACCCAGCATCAACAGGGCTGCATCACCGGACGTCTTCTGGCCGACGCGCGTTAGTCACGTCAGGGCTTACTCACGCAACTACGTCCCCATGCCCTTCGGGCTGGCGAACGCGGCCGACACGTTCCAGCGCCTTGCCCGGGCCATGTTCACACCATACTGGGCCAGGCACCATGAGGAGCGGGAGGAGGTGCCGGGCCCGAGTGGGTGCCCCGAGCCTCCTGAGGCGACGGACTCGTGAAGGCCAAGCTTGCGGAGGCACAAGGCCAAGCTCCTGCGACTACCTCCATGCTTCAGCGGCATCGCCGCCAGGTGATCCTTTGGCCCGTACCAGGTAACTTTTTGGTTTGCTCAGTTCGAGGGCGCCCATCGGGCTGCATTATCCTCAGGCCGCTAGAACTCATCCCGGCCGCGTTTTTTCCCGCATGATCTGGACCTTTACATGCTTTCGATCTATTTCCCTAAGTACCTAGATGCTCGGTGCTTCGCCGCCATGAATGTCGCTGCGCCCTAATGAGCCTGCCCTCAACCGCCTCATGATTAAGGGCTGGCACGGCGTCTGTGCTCGGGTCCGTCCCTGCAGCGTTGACAAATCCAAGTGGTCGAGCTCTGTCTTGCGGGATAGCCCCGTGTACGTCACCTCGCATGGCCCTCGGTGCTTCGCCCTCACGAGAGCTAATCGAGAGTGGGTAAGTCAGGGCGCGCGGCACGGTTCCGGTCGGCCTCTCGCCGCCCTGGGAGCCGCACGTCGGGTGTTTCCTCCTCGGAGTTGTCTCATGAGAAGACTGGGCACGGCGTCTGTGCTCGGGTCCGTCCCTGCAGCGTCGATAAATCCAATGGCTGAGCTCTGTCTGGCGGGCCGGCCACGTTCACGTCACCTCCTGGGGTCATTGGTGTTTGGCCTTCTCATGCGATGGCCCTTGGAAATCCATTCGGCGCAGGTTTCTCCAAAATGTACAGGACTTGAAGCGACGATTCCCACCGGAAGATTCAGGCGCAACCCGCCTTTGAGGTATGGCCTTGTGAGGACTGAGCAGCCTCACGACGCCCAGATACACCACCCAGTTCTACCGTGCAATCCACGCGTACGAACTTAATGGGTTGTACATGCCCGGGGGCTCAGGAGCCCGGGCCCCCCATTCCCACGCCCAAGTGGAAGCCCCATGCTCCGCGCTGGCGGACGACACGGCCCTCCAATGGCTATGGCCACGCAACATGGAAGCCCTATGCTCCTCGCTAGGGATAAACAACTGAGGGCGCCTTAGCGGGTGCATTCAACCTCAGGATGACCCCTCGCGGCTCCATCTCGCAGCATTCACCCGGGATACACGCGTGAGGGGGCTGCGTGGGGGCTACGCTCAGGCTAGGCCTGGCGCGCGCCACCTCACCAGGTCCCCGGCACCTGGTCTTCACGCGTCCCTCTCGGACGAAAACAAAGGTATGGGAGCCGCTCGTACGTCAAGGGGGACTCCTGAGCATCGCGACTCAGGAGCCTCACTGGTCTCGTAGCCCCTCGCCCCTTGGCATCGCCCTGGTGATCCGGACGCCCCAACGGCGGTCGAGGTATGCGCGGGACCGGGCCCTGCCGACGCAGAGCTCAAGGCGCTCCAAATCCCCAAGTCAACCCCGCCTTCGCCGTGTTCCCTTCATGAGGGCTGCTCGTACGTCAAGGGGGACCCCTGAGCATCGCGACTCAGGGGCCTCACTGGTCTCGTAGCCCCTCGCCCCTTAGCATCGTCCTGGTGATCCGGACGCCCCAACGGCGGTCGAGGTATGCGCGGGACCAGGCCCTGCCGACGCAGAGTGCTATAGCAAGCAGGAAATAAAACCTCACAGCTTAGCAGTCATTACAAACATTAAGGTGTCTCCTAAAGCGCAAACAAGTCTAACGCCTCCACGAGGCACAATAAACATTTCAGGGGAAGACCCAGGAATATAAGCTAAGAGGAGCTGGCACCACCGCTCGTCCCGGTCGCGGGGAGCTCGTCGTCGACGTCGCTGCCGCTGTCATCATCGTCGCCAACCCCCGCAGCCGCAGGAGGAGGCGAGGGGACGGCGACACAGGCGAACTTCTTCATTAGCGCCCCCACGGCGCCCTCCACGGCTGCCGCCGTGGCGGCGCGAACCCCAGGATCAACCGGGCGGATCACGGAGCCGAAGTCAAACTCGGCTCGCGAAGGTAGAGGTGGCTGAAGACACGCGTCGCAGCCGCGGAGAAGAGGTCGTGGCACTCGCTCTCCAAGACGTTCTCCACCCTAGCGACGGCATCCTCAAGCACTTCGGCGAGCTTTGAAGAGAGCCCATCGAAGCCACCCTCAGGAGCCGCCAGGGGCTCCGTGAATCCCCCTCGGCAGATGGACTGCAGCGCCCGGAGGAGCCTGAGCTCGATGGAGGGGAAGGCGTCGAGCTCCGCTGCCTTCCTCTCCTTAGCCGCGGCAAGGGACTCCTCCCTGGAGGCAAGCCGGGCCCTCTCCGCGGCCACTTCCTCCTTCAACCTGTCCTGCCGCTCACGTTCAGCGGCTAGGTCGGTCGCCGCCTTGAACAGCGCGGAGTCACGGTCGGCAAGCTTGACCTCGTAGGTCTTGAGGTCCTCCTCCCGCTGGCGAAGACTCTCCGCGAGTGCGGACCTCTCCTCCCGAAGAGCCTTCAGGTGGGCCTCCGCCTCGTCGCGGCACTCCGCGGCAGACGCTGCCTCGGCCAACGCTGCGTCGCGGGCTACCTTTGCCAACACGGCCTCCCTCCTACCTTCAACCGCGGCGGATTCGGCTTGGCCCCAAAACACCACGGCCGAGGCGTCAGATTGGAGCCACCCAGAAAGAAGACCCAGGCGCTCCCTGGCGAGGCGATCGTCGACGCCACCAAGGGCGTCTCGGACTTGGTCCAAGACGGAGTAGGCCCCGTCCAGGGCGCCTGACTCGTCTAGAGGGCCATGAGTCTGTGGCACTGGGGCACGGCCCGGAGGCGGCATCTGTGCGGCGGCAGGATCCGCCTCCGGAGGGGCGGAAGCATGAAGGCCAGAAGACGCCGGTGGCTGCATCACCACCACAGACAAGGCAGGGGCGGACGACCCTACACCCAGCTAGCCCTCGGGGGCTGGCCCCTCGGGCTGAAGCGCGGGCATGCCCCCAAGGGTAGGGACGGCCTCTTCAGTAGGCATCGGGGGCTCCGCGGCCGCGACAAGGAGAGTCGCCCCGCAGGCCTCCTCGCCCGCGACGTCCGGTGCCTCGTCAGGCGGCGGCAAGGCACCAGGAACGGGCGTCACGTCGGAAGGCGCCCTCGGCTTGATGCTGGCCTTCTTCTTCCTCGACTTCAGCACGGCGGCACCCCTGATTGTCAGGCAAAGAGAGGCCCATCAGAACATAAACCACTGGAAGAC
The DNA here is from genome assembly GCA_039707655.1 of Elymus sibiricus. NCBI lineage: Eukaryota > Viridiplantae > Streptophyta > Magnoliopsida > Poales > Poaceae > Elymus > Elymus sibiricus. The sequence continues at coordinate 145,894,448 of CM077667.1, read as the reverse complement.
GGCCTGAAACCAAGCGAGACTACTTACTCATCGGCGTCAACCCACTTCCTTTTTCTCTCCACCTTGGCAAAGGCGGGGAAGCCTCCGTCCTTCTCCGGGGAGCTGCCGCTGCATGGAGGAGCGGTGGAACCGCTCGAAGCGGCCACAACCGGCAAGGTTATGCCAGCCCTGGATGCGGCCGCCTGGCCCACAAGCTGCGGCTCGGGCAGGGGTGAGGCGGGCGCTTCGGCCACCTTGCCGGCGCAGGCCGGGAGCTGCAGAGGAGGCCCAGCCTCGCGCTTCCTCGAGGACATCCGGCAAGCGGATAGTGCGGCCCGAGGTGTGGGGCCCGGCCCCCTGAGGGCCCTGGTAAGTCGCGGAGGACTTGCAGCAGGGGGCTCGCCGGCATCGTCGTCATCGAAGCTGCGGAGAAGCGCACCCCGCGACGGAGGAGACACTTCCTCCAGATCGTCATCCGCCGTCTCCTCCGAGTCCTCTTCATCTACGGTGTCGTCGGAGGACACCGCCACAGGGGCCCCGGGGCTCTCGGCCGGAGAGAGCCCCAGCTCATTGAAGCCGGGCATCACGGCGACTAGATCAGCCTTGTCGTCACGGCAGTACAGCGGGGCATAGGCCTCAGGAAGGTCCCCGGGGTCGCCGTTGAGCAGGGTCGCCATAACCCTGTTCAGCTCCTCGGGGGTCAGGAGCGCAGAACGGAGCCTCATGTCATCGCCACCACCTTGATATTCCCACATGGGCCTCGAGTGAGACTGGAGGGGCGCCAGGCGTTGCATCAGGAACTCCTTCACTATCATTCCCCCAGTCAACTTCCTGGCGCTGATGTCTCGAAGGACCCGCTCCAGGACGGGCTTGGCCCGAGGGTCGGAGAGCTTCGCGGAACTCCACGCCGGGATCTTCTCCGGCAGCCCCTTGGGGTGCTCCAGGCGAGGGTCGTTGCCCTTCAGATCCAATAAGACCCAGCGGTTCCTGAAGTTCTCCACCTTCTTCCCGGCCTTGAAGAGCATGTTCCCGCTCTGGACCGCGACGAAGGAAACGCATGCCGAGCGCTGAGCTCCATCATGAAGCCGCAAGCTGAAGAAATGGCGGAACAGGGCCACCGACTGCCTCACTCCCACGAAAGCCTCGCAGTAGAAGGCAAACACGGACAGAAGCAGGATGGAGTTGGGTTGAAGATGGAGGGCCTGGATCCCGTAGTGCTCAAGGACGGCGGTGAAGAATGCGGAAAAGGGTGGGACGAGCCCGGAGAAGACGCTGTGGAGGAAGAAGGGGTAGGCCGACTTGGCCAGGCGATGTCTCTCCGCGGAGCCGCGCCATATAAAGGTCCGCCCCCACTCATTGGAGTCATCCACCGTCGACGGAAGCACCGGGGCGAGGTCCTCGTCCTTGGCTATGGTGGACTCTGAGAGCGCCGGCGAGATAGGAGCAGAAGCCGAGCTTTGGGCTTCAGGTTTCGACTTCCCGACGGGAGCCATCGAGAAGCTTTCGGGGCCAAGGGAGCAAGAAGGAGGACGGGGCGGTGCAGAGATCTGGGGAGGTTCTCGCAAGGAATGGAGATCTGGAAAGAAGAAGCAAGGGCGCGGAAGAGGAAAGCAGTAATGGCTCGGCGCTGGACGTCAGGCGTTTGTCGGTTCGGGCAGTTGCCGAGGAGACACGGGGCGGGGACGCCTGCGCCCCACCAAGCACCGCACGCCAAACCTGGCCCGCATGCAATAAGGGCCCGCGGCGCTCCGGGCCACCTTCTTTGGCTCCCCCTCGGAGCCGGCTCGAGCGCGCCTTGGGCCCGGGGGCTACTGTCAGCATTCTGGATACCAGGGTGCCCAGACTTGCCTGCCTGTGGCCCAGGGCGTGGCCCACCTGGCGGTCCGTACGGCCCCGCGCGGCCTCCCTCACGGCAAGATCCTCGCGAGAGTCCCACCCTCATGAGGAGGACAGCGCCAAGGTGGAGAGGGGAGGCCTCCTCAGGCCCCCTCATGAGCGGCGGAGATCCCTATGCAACGCTAGGCCTCAGGAGGTCAAGGGTGACGACAGCCAGGTCAGGCGGGCGCCAGCGCGCCAGGGGGAACAGCTTCCTCTTTGGTGCAAAGGAGACAAGGACGAATGTGGGTTCCCAAGGAGCCTCGCCAAAGGTTTCCATTCCAGTGCAACAAGACCGGGTCAGCGAGCGTGGCAGGACGGATGTCACCAGCGAACCCACCACCGCGTCACCACCACCTACTTTGCAGGCGAAGACCGCCTTTCGTCAGGATAGGATGTACCTCCTCTCCCCTTTCAAAATTGGACATTGTGGGATCCCTTCCCGCCATTGCAATAAGGGAAGAGGACCCGGGGCCGCTATAAATAGAGACCAGTTAGCCCGGTAGAGAGGGACGGGAAAACACACCCACAAGGCAATGCACCACTGTACTAGTTCATCCACAAACCTCCTCATGAGACTATCCACAAAAGGCAGGAGTAGGGTTTTACGCTTCGCAGCGGCCCGAACCTGGGTAAACTCTCGTGCTCAATCTTCTTCCTCGCCATCGAGCGGGGTTATCGTGTTGCGGGCTTGGAGGGGGCGAAGCTGTTGGGGAATCTTCACACACGCCCCTGGGTACGAATTCCTTAGGGTTTTGCGGAGCCCCGAAATCCAACATATACACATAACAACATGATTGCCATAACCTAATTAAGCATCCAAATACATAAGTGACTACACACATAACATTGGCACACACCTCTGTTGGAAATATGCCCAAGAGGCAATAATAAATTGGTTATTATCATATTTCCTTGTTCATGATAATCGTTTACCATGCATGCTAGAATTGTATTGATCCGAAACTCAAATACATGTGTGGATACATATACAACACCATGTCCCTAGTGAGCCTCTACTAGACTAGCTCGTTGATCAGAAATTGTCAAGGTTTCCTGACCATAGACATGAGTTGTCATTTGATAACGAGATCACATCATTAGGAGAATGATGTGATGGACAAGACCCAACCGTAAGCATAGCAGTTGATCGTGCCAGTTTATTGCTACTGCTTTATGCATGTCAAGTATCTGTTCCTACGACCATGAGATCATGCAACCCCTGGACACCGGAGGAATGCCTTGCGTGTATCAAACGTCACAACGTAACTGGGTGACTATAAAGGTGCTCTACAGGTATCTCCGAGGGTATCTGTTGGGTTGGCATGGATCGAGACTAGGATTTGTCACTCCGTATGACGGAGAGGTATCTCTGGGCCCACTCGGTAATACAACATCACAAGAAGCTTGCAAGCAATGTGGCTAAGGAGTTAGTCACGGGATGTTGTATTACGGAACGAGTAAAGAGACTTGCCGGTAACGAGATTGAACTAGGTATGGAGATACCGACGATCGAATCTCGGGCAAGTAACATACCGCTGGACAAAGGGAACTGCATTCGGGATTGATTGAATCCTTGGCAGCGTGGTTCGACCGATAAAGATCTTCGTGGAATATGTGGGAAACTATAAGGTCATCCAGGTCCCGCTATTGGTTATTGACCGGAGAGGTGTCTCGGTCATGTCCACATGATTCTCGAACCCGTAGGGTCCGCACGCTTAACGTTCGGTGAAACTAGGGTAGTATTGGGATATGTACGTTGGTGACCGAATATTGCTCGGAGTCCCGGATGAGATCCCGGACGTCACGAGGAGCTCTGGAATGGTCTGGAGGTAAAGACTTATACATGGGAAGTCGTATTTTGGCTACCAGAAAAGTTTCGGGTTTTGCCGGTATTGTACCGGGAAGCTTCGGGAAGGTTCCGGAGGGTTCCGGAGGAGTCTGGAAGGATCTCTCCAGCACCTAGGGCATTGATGGGCTGTAGGGGGGTGCCCTAGCCTTATTGGGCCAGGAGCACCAGCCCCACAAGGCCCATGCGCAAGGGGAAAGGGAAACCCTAAGTGGGAGGGAGTCCACTTGCCTTGGGAGGCAAGTTTCCTCGCTAGCCGCCGACCCTCCTTAGAGGAGGGGCCTAGGACTGCAGCCAAACCCTGCCCCTTACCTCCTATATATAGTAGAGGAGAGGGGGAGGGCTGGACACAACAATCCCATGCCCCGGTGGCAGCCCTACCTCTCTCCCTAGATCGTTTTCTCCTCAGATCGCATCTACGGTAGCGCTTGGCGAAGCCCTGCCGGGATTACTCCACCACCATCTCCACTATGCCGTCGTGATGGTTGAGATCGCATCTACTTCTCCTCTCACGCTTGCTGGATCAAGAAGGAGGACACGTCATCGAGCCGCACGTTTGCGGAACGCAAAGGTGTCGTCCGTTCGGCGCTACATCGGATCAGATCGAGATTGGATCGTGAAGAGTACGACTACATCAACCGTGTTATATACGCTTCCGCTTAGCGATCTACAAGGGTATGTAGACACACTCCCCCTCTCATAGCTATGCATCTCCATGGATAGATCTTGTGTGTGCGTAGGAAATTTTTTGTTTCCCTTGCAACGTTCCCCAGCAGTGGTATCAGAGCTAGGTCTATGCGTAGATGATATGCACGAGTAGAACACAAAAGAGTTTGTGAGCGTTGATGTTCAGATTGCTTACTTCCTTAGTATTATCTTGATTCGGCAGTATTGTGGGATGAAGCGGCTTAGACCAACCTTACTCGTCCACGTACGAGAGACCAGTCCCATCGACTGACATGCAACTTGTTGCATAAAGATGGCTGGCGGGTGTCTGTCTCTCCCACTTTAGTTGAATCGGATTCGACAGAGGCGGTCCTTGTAGAAGGTTAAATAGCAACTTGAATATCACCTTGTGGCTTTGCGTAGGTAAGAACGGTTCTTACTAGTTGCCCAAAGCAGCCACGTAAAACTTGCAACAACAAAGTAGAGGACGTCTAACTTGTTTTTGCAGGGCATGTTGTGATGTGATATGGCCAAAGACATGATGTGATATATGTGATGTATGAGATGATCATGTTTTGTATAGATTATCACGACTTGCATGTCGATGAGTACGGCAACCGACAGGAGCCATAGGGTTATCTTTAATTTATTTTCGCCCTTCTTGCTTTACTTGATCGCTATGAGTTAGCAATAGTTGTAGAAGCAATAGTTGGCGTGACAACCACATGACGACACGATGATGGAGATCATGGTGTCATGCCGGTGACGATGGAGATCATGTCGGTGCTTTGGAGATGGAGATGAAAAGCACAAGATGGTGATGGCCATATCATGTCACTAATATGATTTGCATGTGATGTTAATCCTTTTATGCATCTTATTTTGCTTAGGACGATGGTAGCATTATAAGGTGATCCCTCACTAAAATTTCAAGATAAAATTGTGTTCTCCCCGAGTGTGCACCGTTGCGAAAGTTCGTCGTTTCGAAGCACCACGTGATGATCGGTTTAGATAGACTCTACGTTCACATACAACGGGTGCAAGCCAGTTTTGCACATGCGGAACACTCGGGTTAAACTTGACGAGCCTAGCATGTACAAACATGGCCTCAGAACATAGGAGACCGAAAGGTCGAACATGAGTCATATAGTAGATATGATCAACATGGAGATGTTCACCATTGAGACCACCTCATCTCACGTGATGACCGGACTTGGGTTGGTGGATTTGGATCATGTCACACTTAGAGAACCTGAGGGATGTTGATTTGAGTGGGAGTTCTTTAGTAATATGATTAATTGAACTCATTATCATGAACATAGTCAAAATATCTTTGCAAATTATGTTGTAGATCGATAGCTCATGCTCTAGTTCCCCTATATTTTGATACGTTCCTAGAGAAAAACAAAGTTGAAAGATGGTAGTAGCAATTACGCGGCCTAGGTCCGTGATCTAAGGATTGTCCTCAGTTGCTATACAGAAGACTTATGTCCTTGATGCGCCGCTCGGTGCGCCACCCCCTCAAGCGTCGTCTGTGGGTGTTGAGAACATCAGACAGGCACGTTTTGATGACTACTTGATAGTTTGGTGCATCATGCTTACAGCTTAGAATTCACGCTCCAAAGATGTTTTGAACGTCACGGATCATATGAGATGTTCAAGAGCTGAAATTGGGATTTCAGGCTCGTGCCCGTGTTGAGAGGTATGAGACCTCCAACAAGATTCTTTGCCTGCAAGATGAAGGAGAATAGCTCAATCGGTGAGCATGTGCTCAGATTTTCTGGGTGCTACAATCGCTTGAATCAAGTGGGAGTTGATCTTCTAGCTAAGATAGTGATTGACATAGTTCTCCAAGTCACTGTCACCAAGCTACTAGAGCTTCATGATGAACTATAACATGACAGGGATGGAGAAGATGATCCTTGAGCTATTCACGATGTTTTACACCACGAAAGGTAGAAATCAAGAAGGAGCATCAAGTGTTTATGGTAAGACCACTAGTCTCAAGAAGAGTAAGGACAAGAAGGGAAACTTCGAGAATGGCAAGTCAGTTGTCACTCCAGTGAAGAAACCCAAGGTTGGACCCAAACCCGAAACTGAGTGCTTCTGTTATGAGGGGAACGGTCACTGAAGCGGAACTGCCCCAGATACATGGCAAATAAGAAGGATGGCAACGTAAAAAAGTATATTTGATATACATGTTATTGATGTGTACCTTACTAGTATTCCTAGTAGCACCTGGGTATTAGATACTGGTTCAGTTGCTAATATTGGTAACTCGAAGTGAAAGCTGCGGAATAAACGGAGACTAGCTAAGGGTGAGGTGACGATGTGTGTTGGAAGTGTTTCCAAGGTTGATGTGATCACCATCGCACGCTCCCTCTACCTTCGGGATTAGTGTTGAACCTAAATAAATGTTATTTGGTGTTTGCGTTGAGCATGAACATGATTAGATCATGTTTATTGCAATACGGTTGTTCATTTAAGTCAGAGAATAATAGTTATTCTGTTTACATGAATAATACCTTCAATGGTCATACACTCAATGCGAATGGTTTATTAAATCTCGATCGTAGTGATACACATGTTCATAGTATTGATGCCAAAAGATGCAAAGTTAATTATGATAGTACCACATACTTGTGGCTCTGCCGCTAAAGTCATATTGGTGTAAAGTGCGTGAAGAAACTCCATGCTGATGGAACTTTGAACTCACTCGATTTCGAATCGCTTGAGACATGCGGACCATGCCTCATGGGCAAGATGACTAAGACCCTGTTTTCCGGTTTGATGGAGCGGGCAAGTGACTTACTGGAAATAATACATGTTGATGTATGAGGTCCAATGAGTGTTGAAGCGTGCGGTGGATATCGTTATTTTCTTACCTTCACTGATGATTTGAGTGGATATGGGTATATTTACTAAATGAAACACAAGTCTAAAACGTTTGAAAAGTTCAAGCAATTTCAGAGTGAAGTTGAAGATCATCGTGCCAAGTAGATAAAATGTCTATGATATGATCATGGAGCTGAATATCTGAGTTACGAGTTTGGTATGCAACTTAAGACAATGTGGAAGTTGTTTCACAACTCACGCTGCCTGGAACACCATAGTGTGATGGTGTGTCCGTACATCGTAGCCGTGCTCTATTGGATATAGTATGTACTATGATGTCTCTTACCTATCTGCCACTATCATTTTGGGGGTTATGCATTAGAGACAACTACATTCACTTTAAAATAGGGCACCATCTAAAGTCTGTTGAGATGACACCGTACGAATTATGGTTTTGCAGAAATCTAAGCTGTCATTTCTTAGAGTTTGGGAATGCGATGCTTATGTGAAAAGACTTCAACCTGATAAGCTCGAACCCAAAGTGGGCAAATGCGTCTTCATAGGATACCCTAAGGAACCAATTGGGTATACCTTCTATCTCAGATCCTAGGGCAAAGTGTTTGTTGCTAAAAAAATGGGTCCTTTCTCGAGAAAGAGTTTCTCTTGAAAGAATTGAGTGGGAGGAAGGTAGAACTTGATGAGTTTATTGAACCGTCACTTCAGTTGGATGATAGCACAACACAGAAAGATGTTTCTGCGGCGCCTACACCAAATGAAGAGGAAGCTAATGATGATGATCATGAAACTTCAGATCAAGTTACTACTGAGATTCGTAGGTCGACAAGGAATCATACCGCTCCTGAGTGGTACGGCAATCCTGTCTTGGAGGTCATGTTGTTAGACAACAGTGAACCTACGAGCTATGAAGAAGCGATGGTGGACCTGGATTCCAACAAATGGCTAGGAGCCATGAAATCCGAGATAGGATCCATGTATGAAAACCAAGTATGGACTTTGGTAGACTTGCTTGTTGAACGGCATGCCGTTAAGTACAAATGGACCTTTAAGAAGAAGACAGACGCTGATGGTAATTGTGATCATTTATAAAGCTCGACTTGTCGTAAAGTGGTTTCCAACAATTTCAAGGAGTTGACTACGAAGAGACTCTCTCACCCGTAGCGATGCTAAAGTCTGTTGATATTGTGTTAGCAGTTGCTGCATTTTTTGATTATGAAATCTGGCAGCTGGATGTCAAAACAGGTTTCCTTAACGGTTTCCATGAGGAAAGGTTGTATGTGATACAACCAGGAGGTTTTGTCGATCCTAAGGATGCTAAAAGTTATGCAAGCTCTAGCGATCCTTCTATGGACTGGAGCAAGCATCTCGGAGTTGGAATGTATGCTTTGATTAGGTGATCAAAGCTTTTGGGTTTATGCAAAGTTTATAAGAAACTGGTATTTACAAGAAAGTGAGTGGGAGCACTATAGCATTTCTGATAAGTATATGTGGATGACATATTGTTGATCAGAAATGATGTAGAATTTTCTGGAAAGCATACAAGGTTGTTTGAAAAGAGTTTTTCAAAGGAAGACCTGGATAAAGCTACTTAAATATTGGGCATCAAGATCTATAGACTTTAGATCCAGACGCCTGATAAGACTTTCAATGAGTACATACCTTGACAAGATTTTGAAGGAGTTCAAAATGGATCAGTCAAAGAAGGAGTTCTTGCCTGATTTGTAAGGTGTGAAGTTGAGTAAGACTCAAAGCTCGACCACGGCAGAAGAAAGAGAAAGGACGAAGGTTGTCCCCTATGCCTTGGCCATAGGCTCTATATAGTATGCCATGCTGTGTACCGCACCTGGTGTGTGCCTTGCCATTTATCTGTCACGGGTTCAAGAGTGATCCAAGAGTGGATCACTGGAAAGCAGTCAAAATTATCCTCGCTAATTGGAGGACTAACGAAAGGTTTCTCAATTATGGAGGTGATAAAGAGTTCGTTGTAAAGGGTTACGTTGATGCAAACTTTGCCATCGATCCAGATGACTGTGTGTAGCAAACCGGATACGTATAGTGGAGCAGACATTTGGAATAGCTCCAAGTGGGGCATAGTAGCAGCATCTACAGTATGGCATAGAGATTTGCAAAGTATACACGGATCTGTATGTTACAGACCCATTGACTAAAACCTATCTCACAAGCAAAACATGATCAAACCCCAGAACTCATTGGGTGTTAATCACATGGTGATGTGAACTAGAATATTGACTCTAGTGCAAGTGGGAGACTGTTGGAAATATGCCCTAGAGGCAATAATAAATTGGTTATTATCATATTTCCTTGTTCATGATAATCGTTTATTATCCATGCTAGAATTGTATTGATCGGAAACTCAAATACATGTGTGGATACATAGACGACACCATGTCCCTAGTGAGCCTCTACTAGACTAGCTCGTTGATTAGAAATTGTCAAGGTTTCCTGACCATAGACATGAGTTGTCATTTGATAACGGGATCACATCATTAGGAGAATAATGTGATGGACAAGACCCAACCGTAAGCATAGTAGTTGATCGTTTCAGTTTATTGCTACTACTTTATCCATGTCAAGTATCTGTTCCTACGACCATGAGATCATGCAACTCCCAGACACCGGAGGAATGCCTTGTGTGTATCAAACGTCACAATGTAACTGGGTGACTATAAAGGTGCTCTACAGGTATCTTCAAGGGTATCTGTTGGGTTGGCATGGATCAAGACTGGGATTTGTCAATCCGTATGATGGAGAGGTATCTCTGGGCCCACTCGGTAATACAATATCACAAGAAGCTTGCACGCAATGTGGCTATGGAGTTATCACGGGATCTTGTATTACGAAACGAGTAAAGAGACTTGCAGGTAACGAGATTGAACTAGGTATGGAGATACCGACGATCGAATCTCGGGCATGTAACATACCGCTGGACAAAGGGAACTGCATACCGGATTGATTGAATCCTTGGCATCGTGGCTCGACCGATAAAGATCTTCGTGGAATATGTGGGAACCAATATGGGCATCCAGCTCCTGCTATTGGTTATTGACCGGAGAGGTGTCTCGGTCATGTCCACATGATTCTCGAACCCGTAGGGTCCGCACGCGTAACGTTCGGTGACGCTAGAGTAGTATTGCGATATCTATGTTGGTGACCGAATGTTGTTCGGTGTCCCGGATGAGATCCCGGATGTCACGAGGAGCTTCGGAATGGTCCGGAGGTAAAGATTTATATATGGGAAGTCGTATTTTGGCTACCGGAAAAGTTTCGGGTATTGTCGGTATTGTACCGGGAAGCTTCCGGAAGGTTCCGGAAGGTTCTGAAGGGTTCCAGAGGAGTCCAGAAGGATCCCTCCAGCCCCTAGGGCGTTCATGGGATGTAGGGGGCACCCTAGCCTTATTGGGCCAGGGGCACCAGCCCCACAAGGCCCATGCGCAAGGGGAAGGGGAAACCCTAAGTGGGAGGGAGTCCACTTGCCTTGGGAGGCAAGTTTCCTCCCTAGCCGCCGACCCTCCTTGGAAGAGGGTCCTAGGGCTGCGATCAAACCCTGCCCCTTGCCTCCTATATATAGTAGAGTAGAGGGGGAGGGCTGGACACAACAATCCCACGTCCCAGTGGCAGCCCTACCTCTCTCCCTAGATTGTTTTCTCCTAAGATCGCATCTACGATAGTGCTTGACGAAGCCCTGCCGGAATTGCTCCACCACCATCTCCAACATGACGTCGTGCTGGTTGAGATCCCATCTACTTCTCCTCTCATGCTTTCTGGATCAAGAAGGAGGAGACGTCATCAAGCCACACGTGTGCGGAACGCGGAGGTGTCGTCCGTTCGGCGCTAGATCGGATCGGATCGCGAATGGATCGTGAAGAGTATGACTACATCAAACGCGTTATACACGCTTCCGCTTAGTGATCTACAAGGGTATGTAGACACACTCCCTCTCTCGTAGCTATTGATCTCCATGGATAGATCTTGCGTGTGCATAGGAAATTTTTTCTTCCCATGCAACGTTCCCTAGCAACCTCAATAAACTATTACATGCATAATAAAGTTATCCCTTTAAAACTACAAATATTTCGGCATAGAGGGAGTATGAGAAACGATCATCAAATCATCTACTTCCTGTGATACTTGCCGCCACCACTCTACTTGTGGCTCGATCCCGCGTCGACTTTAGGTAGGAGGCACTTCCTCATGTCATCGATCCGCCTGAACATCTCGTAGCAAGTTTACGCTTCCTTGGCAGCGGTCTAGAGGTGATATTCATCCAGTTTCTTCACCCAGGCCCTGTGCCAGACAGGCTTGTTCTTGTCACACTCAGCCTTCATGTCTTTGTAGTAGGGGTCGATGATGGCCTCGGCTAGGTCAACATGGGAGTCCATGTTCTTCTTGCTTCCCTAGACCTTGTAGTGGCCGTGGATGTCAACAAGCTTCTGGCAGGCCAAGCCCGAAGTCTTGAGCACCTTTGGATCATTGGTGGTGTCCACCGTAGTGAACCTATAGTCGGGGCTGTTGACAAACCTAGTGAAACGCTCGCAAGGCATTGTGGCCAAGCAGTAGTGGTAGAGCAGGACGTCATGGCCGATGCACAACTGGGCGACGACGACCTTCTGATCATGCCTGGCACGACCGCCGGTGTAAGCGAGGTCGAAGCCGACCACTTTGTACTTGCCATCCGCATCAAGCAACCGCTCCAAAATGCCGATGGAGTCCTGCACCATGCCCGGGTCGTTGGTGTACACCACCGTGGGGTCCGTCTTCCTCATGTGGGTCTCCACATGATGCGCGTCGTACTCCATTGGAGCGCCGATCGACATCCTCTCTGTATGCATCGTCGACGGTGTGCTTATTGTGTTGTGGGGCGTGATCAAAAGCGTGAAGAGACTATGGTTAATGGCCGTGGGTATAAATGGGGCCCAGACGTCCAGGAAAACCGGCACGTCCGGATGGCAGTTTTTGCAGCGCGCGATTCAGTCGTGGAAGCACGTAACTACATGGGGCGACGCGCGTAGTGCAACCGCATGCATATGAAGCCCCGAACGTAATCATGGGCCAGCCCAACCGCTGGCAGAGCGCGCGCAAAGGGGCGCGAGAGCAGAGCACGCGGAGGGACGCAAGAGCAGAGCACGCGGTGGGACGCGAGGTCGAACCAGACCACTTTGTACTTGTCCTCGTCAACTAACAGGTCCATAACGTTGGAGTTCTCCACCCAGATCGGATGTTTGGTGTACAGCACCGAGAGCCTCGCGAACCTTCTATGCGTGTCCACTACGGCATGCATGGTGAACTGGCGCTCGTCGTCGGCAGCCGCCGGGAGCGCGATTGGAGCCACGCAGTATACCCTCGGTCGTGGTTCTGCTTCTTAAGGTCCGAATATTAATCATCAATTGCATATTAATGTCCAGATATTAATCGTCCATTGCATACTAAGGAAAAGATGGTACTACCAAAATACGAGTCTCCCTCATAAGATGTCATTTGCATGGTTGTATCACAAATGACAAAAATTGTACAAAGGGTGAAATTCCAGCATTACAAGGCTCAAATTCATAGATTACAAGGTTCAAACCGATAATAGAAATGAAATTCAGCTTATGCAGAAACTTTGTCATGCAGCTCTAGACGCCCTACTGATCAGCTGAACATGAACATATATGATAACTTCAATATTACTGCAAAGGGATCCGCCACTGACATGTCATTTATAGGTTTGATATAAGACTTCCGAATAGTCTATGAACTGAAGTTACAAAATGAAATTGAGCTTCTGCAGAGCCTTTTCCATTCTGTCCTAGTCACCAGAGCTGATCAGCAAACCATTCTTTTTTTGCGCAATAAATGTAGGGAACATCTCATTATCTTTAGCACACTTGCTCTCACAACAAAGAACCTGGCGAATATAATCTTCGGTAAGGTGCCTCGGTAGGAGTTCAAGGTAATTTCTGAGAGATGGAGATCAAGGCATTCGATGGGATTGTTATATTGCATCACATTATCCACTACCGGGCCTAAACGTATCTGCAAAAGAAGAGAATGTATTAGTGCTTGGACACACAAGGGACCTCTTATGATTTGCAGGGCATCAAAAATTGAACTCCCTTGTGGTTAAAATTTAACATGAAAGAGCATCACCTCGACATGTAGCTTCTCCAGGCACGGAAAGCATCTCAGCAATCTGACAACTTGGTCCAGGTCGGGGCCGGTAGATTCTACTGCAAAGACCTTCACTGTGCGCAGATACGGGGTCGAGCTTGTCGATATAATTTTCTAGATGATAGACGAACATACACCTTGAATAGAGAAAAAATTTTAATTCAAGAATGAGAAGAGGGCGACTGTTGTACCTGGACGATTATGGATCCAAAAACAAGTTCAAATAAGTTGATGGGCGAGTAGCCAAACACTGTCAATTTTGGCGCATGAACGACCCCGATTCTTGTTGGACCTTGTTGATCAACAACAAGTAATCTCTCAAGTAAAGGCACGTCCTCAATGACCATTTGGTGATTCACCTTGTGCGATTTCCTGTTGCAGCACCAGCAATACACACAAATTGTCCGGAGACTCATGGAGGTGATGTGGAGGCTACTCAACCCATTGATCGCCTGAAGATGAAGGTACTTGAGCACGGTAGAGCCGCGGAGCAGGCGCACCATGTCATCATTGGGGATGCATACGGCGACGAGCTCAAGGTGCTTCAGTCGAGGTAGCAAAAGAGCGGGATTGGCGTTGATCTTGGGGAAATGGCAGTTCATGAACCTGGCGATGCACAGCATTGGTGCGAGGCGAACACGGAGGGTGGCAGAGGGAGCATATGTCCATCATTAAAAGTGAGCTCCTCGAGATGATCTAGGGCGGTCGATAAGAACCACTCGTTAAGCTTGGCTCGGTCCTTGCCATTGGAACGGAACTTGCCCATAGTAAGGCCTTTGATTGGGCCATAGTGTGTGCCGAGGATCTGGGACAATGGATCCAAGCGTTTGCGATAGCCAGTGCAGAGCATGTGCTCGCTGATGAGGCGGAGAGGGGCACAGCGCCATAGGGGGCGCCATCGCCGGGAGAGGATGGTTGTGCGCACGCCATCTTTGATAGGGAGGAGGAAGATGATGACTCTCAACATATCGTCGGGGAGGCTGCTGATGAAGTCTAGGCCTATCAGAGGCACTTGTGTTTCTGGCTCAGGCCCCTCCGCTTGCTGACAACCTTGACATCCACATCTGGAGAATGGCCACCGACGACTCTTTCTGTCGAGAGTAGAGCAGTGGGAGGATAGTGATTATGTAGCGAATCAGGGCAGAAGAATAGTGCATTGGTAATTACAAGTTACTAGGTAGGAACAATTTTAACAGATTAAGAAAATGAAATCCCAATTGGTTGCTGAAATACTACACAATTACTTTGATATTGCTACGCAAGTCAACATGCAGATACTAGAAAGAACACTTACTTCCAACAAAGTGTTGACGAAGGATGTCATCAGGGAAGTTAGCATTTATCGTATGGTCAGGATCTTTTAGGTGCACCGTAATTTTAGTGCCAGCTTTTAGTACATAAAACTTAGAAATTTCTGCCCAAAGGCCTTCTTCAAAATGGGAGTGACAATCTTCATCATGTTTTACAGAAACAACGATTGTAAATCCATGGTTTGTGTTGAATATGACATCCCTGGAGTCTTCGCCAATGAGACCCTTTTGTCATTTATGAAAGTCGTGTTCTATGGCGGTGTTTTGGCATCGTCAGCTGCCAAGTCAGGCCTCATTGATGACGACAACTTGTCATCGACAAGTGCGCCCTATGCCGGAGTATGAATTGTTCAGTTCAATTTCACGCACGCCTACGTTTGGTTGTCTGTAGTGAGCATATACCTTGTTTAGCTCGTTTTGGTTGTTTGTAGTGAACATATGTCCAACTTCAATTGCTAGATTTGGTTGTTCAATCATACAATTGGTTCCTGTTAAAGCTGGTGTAGTTAACACGCCCCTGTTTATTTTGGTTTTCTCACAATGTGATGTTCAATCATAGAATTTGATGTTTAAGCACATGGTACGTTCTATACAATTTCAACAATACCGATATGAATGACTATTTGGTTGCTGTAGTATGCCTTGTTTATTTAGTTATTCACAATGTGCAGTACAATTTGATTAATACCAGTTCAATGGCCATATTGGTTTCCTGTTAGCCTGGTGTAGATAATATAACCCCTGTTTTTTCACTATGTGATGTTCAATTATACAATTTGATGTTTAAGTGCAAGCTTTTTTCTATGCAAATTCAACAATACCATTATGAATGACTTTATTTGGTTGTTGTTAAGCCTGATGTAGTGAGCATATGCCTATTTTAATGGTTTTTGGTTCACATGGCTATATTTGTTTCCCATGTTATACTCCCTCCGCCCCATAATATAAGACGCTAATACATCCAATATGTTAGTACATTGGATGTGTTGGAAATATGCCCTAGAGGCAATAATAAATTGGTTATTATCATATTTCCTTGTTCATGATAATCGTTTATTATCCATGCTATAATTGTATGATTGGAAACTCAGATACATGTGTGGATACATAGACAACACCGTGTCCCTAGTGAACCTCTACTAGACTAGCTCGTTGATCAAATATGGTTAAGGTTTCCTAACCATAGACATGAGTTGTCATTTGATAACGGGGTCACATCATTAGGAGAATGATGCGTTGGACAAGACGCAACCGTAAGCATAGCATTTGATCGTGTTAGTTTATTGCTACCGCTTTATCCATGTCAAGTATCTGTTCTACGACCATGAGATCATGCAACTCCCTGACACCGGAGAAATGCCTTGTGTGTATCAAACGTCACAACGTAACTGGGTGACTATAAAGGTGCTCTACAGGTATCTTCGAGGGTGTCTGTTGGGTTGGCGTGGATCGAGACTGGGATTTGTCACTCCGTATGACGGAGAGGTATCTCTAGGCCGTCTCGGTAATACAACATCACAGGAAGCTTACAAGCAATTTGACTAAGGAGTTAGTCACGTGATCTTGTATTACGAAACGAGTAAAGAGACTTGCCAATAACGAGATTGAACTAGGTATGGAGATACCGACGATCGAATCTCGGGCAAGTAACATACCGCTGGACAAAGGGAACTGCATATGGGATTGATTGAATCCTTGGCATCGTGGTTCGACTGATAAAGATATTCGTGGAATATGTGGGAACCAATATGGGCATCCAGGTCCCGCTATTAGTTATTGACCGGACAGGTGTCTCGGTCATGTCCACATGATTCTCGAACCCGTAGGGTCCGCACGCTTAACGTTCGGTGAAGCTAGAGTAGAAATGGGATATGTACATTGGTGACCAAATTTTGTTCGGAGTCCCGGATGAGATCCTGAACGTCGCGAGGAGCTCCGAAATGGTCCAGAGGTAAAGATTTATATATGGGAAGTCATATTTAGGGTTCCGGAAAATGTTCGGGATTTTTCGGTATTGTACCGGGAAGGTTCTAGAAGGTTCCGGAGTGGGGCCCACCTGCATGGGGACCCACATGGACGTTGTCGGATTTCGGGCTCCGCAAAACCCGAAGAGGTTCGAACACAGGGGCGTGTGCGAAGATCCCCAACAGCTTCACCCTCTAGCTCTCAGCTCGACGGCCTAGCCAAACAAGCTCGCACACTCTCAGGAAGGAGATTAGCACACGAGGATTTACCCAGGTTCGGGCCGCTGCGAAGCGTAAAACTCTACTCCTGCCTTTTGGTGGATTGCCTCATGAGGAGGTTTGTGGATGAACTAGAACAGTGGTCAGTCGCCTCGCGAGGATGCTCGGGCGGTGTTTTTCGTCTCCCCCCCTACGGAGCAGCCTAGCCTCTATTTATAGTGGACCCGGTCCTCTTCCCTTATCGCAATGGCGGGAAGGGATCCCACAACGGCCAAATTTGAAAGGGGACAGGAGGTACATCTTATCCTGATGAAAGGTGGTCTTCACCTGCAAAGTAGCTGGTGGTGACGCGGTGGTGGGCTAGCTGGAGAGATCCGTCCTGCCGAGCCCGCTGGCCTGGTCTCGTTGCACCGGAAAGGAAACCTTTGGCGGGGCGCCTTGGGAACCCGCGTACGCCCCTGCCCCCTTTGCACCAAAGAGGAAACTGTCTCCTCAGCGCGCGCTGGTGCCTGTCTAGCCTACCTTGCGTCAGCCTTGACCTCCCGAGGCCGAGCATTGCATAGAGATCTCCGCCGCTCAGGAGGGGGTCTGGGGAGGCCTCTTCCTTCCGGTGGCCTTGGCGTTGTCTCCCTCAGGAGGGCGGGACTCTAGCGAGGGCCTTGTCTTGAGTGAAGCCGCGCTGGGCCGTGCGAACCGTCGAAGCGGGCCATGCCTTGGGCCACAGGCAGGCAAGTCTGGGTACCCCCGTTCCCAGGACGCCGACAGTAGCCCCCGGGCCCAAGGTGCGCTCGAGTTGGCTTCTGGGCGAATCCATAGAAGACAGCCCAAAGCGCCATGGGGCCATCCGCCTACGGGCCAGGCTTGACACGCGGCACCCTCCGAGACGCTGACGCCTCCATTTCCTCGCGCTGCCTCGGCAACTGCCCTGGCTGACAAACAACCTGGCGCACGCCTCCGCGCTGTCTCTGTTCCCCATCAATCTTGCTGTCCGTTCTCCCTTCCCCCATAGCTCGCGCCTTCTCTGCCAAATCTTGTATCCGCCCCGGCCTGGCCGTTCGCCATGGCCCCTAAGAAGAGAGGGGGCGAGGCTCCGAAGGCACCAGAACCTTTGTCGGCGCCGGAACCCGCGTTAGGTTGTTCCTTGGTGGTCAATCTTCAAGGGTTGGAGAAGGTCCGACTGGCGGTCACCACCGGCTCCAACGAGTGGGGGTGACCAAGATCTCGCTGGGCTCGCAGTCTCAGACCGAGCTGGAGGCCACCTGCATTCCTCTTCATCTCCACGCCTTCCTCTCAGGCTTGCTGCCACCGTTCTCGGACTTCTTTTCCGCCGTGCTCACGCATTACCAGGTTCATGCGCTTCATCTCGACCCCGGCTCCATCGTCCTCCTTTCCGCTTTCGCGTTCCTGTGCGAGGCCTTCATCGGCATCTCCCCCTCTGTGGCCTTGCTTCGCCACTTCTTCTCCCTCCAAATGAACCCTGTGGGACACTGTTCAGGGTGTGTGTCCCTGAGGGCGGTCGATGCGACAGCCAGCGGGGCCCTCGACGCCCGGCTCTCCCCGAACACAAAAGACTTTCAGAGGCAGTGGGTGTATGTCGATGCCGCTGGGGCCACCCCCCTGCTCCAACTCCCGTCAGTTCCTGCAGAGCCAAGTCCTAGATGGGGATACGAGGAGCTTGTCGACCCGCGACTCGCGCAGGTTTTGGTTAGGCTGGAGGAACTGAAGAAGGCGGGCGTGACAATGGCGATGGTGGTACGGGAGTTCGCCCGCCAGCGAATTGGCCCTCTTCAGCGCCATTCCCGCCCGATGTGGACTTTCGCAGGCCCTCATGACTCCATGAGGCTCCAGGTTCCTTCTCTTCTTCCCAGCGCGCTGCGTGAGCTGCTCCGCCGCCTGACCGGCGGGGAACCGGATGAGCTTCCCCGGGGCGGCCTTCCCTTGTACAGTCGCAAGGACGGTGAAGCCCTTGCCCAGAAGATGTCGCGCTTCGATGAGTGTGGGTTTCTTCCTTCGGAGGGAGCGGGTCCCCGGGGCGATCCCCCCACGAGGGCCTTGGGTCGTGGGCGTCCTGAAGCCGTGACTCCCCCTATGGCCGAGGCGGGGCCCCCGCGCTCGTCGGAAGAGGAAAGGGCCCGGGAGCAGCTGCTGCTCGACGCCGTGGGTGCCGATGAAGAGGAAGTGGATCGCTTTGGACGAGTAAGTGTACGCGTCCCCTCAGTCTTCCCTTGGTGCGCCTTTCTGAGTCTCTATCCCGCAGGTCCCCCCCCCCCCGACGAAAGGAGAGACACGACGCCACCGCCACCACCTGAGGCCACCGGGCCCATCGTGGTCCTGTCTTCCGCGGGCCACGGTATTCCGTGCGGGAGGGTGCCCGTACCTGAGCTCACGCAGCTCTCGGGAGGTCCGGAGCGCGAGTTTCCTGCGATGTTCTTCATGCATGGCCTCCAACTTGCAGGGGAGCGGCTACGTCCTCCGCTGACAGTCTTCCCTGGGGATCAGCTGCGCCGTGCCCAGGGGCCCTCCCCGAGCGAAGATGCGGATCCCCGCGGGGCGCGGCATCCAAGTGGAGAGAAAAGGGAGGAGCCCCCAGCCCCCGGGCGCGCACCGGGGTCATGCGGACCCTCGCATGCCTACCTTACTGGTCCAGAGGAAGGCGGAAATCCTAGTTGGGCCCTCGAGCTCTCATGTGACCGAAGCGCCGTGCGGCGTGGTCTGCTTCAAACCGCAGCGAACGCGCTGGGGTGTCTAGGGGCGGAGCTTGCTGACACGGACACTCGTCTTGAGGCGGAGCGCCAGCGCCTCGCGCGGGAGTGGCATCGTCTTGGGGTTGCCGTCAACCTCGGTCGTCTGCAATACGAGCGTGCCCGTGTAGATGCTGAGGGGTCCCTTGCCGCGGCGGTGGAGGCCTGTGACCGCGCCCTAGCTGAGGCCCAAGCCGCTGACACCCGACGCAAGGCCTCGAAGGAACGCTTGGAGGAGCTTCTGGCCTCCAACGCCGCCCTTGAAAGGCGAATCCAGGAGCACAGGGCCGCGCTTGACGAGTTGACGATCGAGTTGCCCACTGGCGGTGTAGGCCCCGCGTACCTGAAGACGAGCCAACGATGGAGGCGCTGGAGTAGAGCCTGGAGCGCGAGAGGGTGGAGGTGAGGGAGCATCAGGTGTCCCTTGCCGAGGACTCCCTTGCCGCCCGTGAGGCGAAGGTCCGGGAGGAGATCGGCGATAGGGTGGCGGAGGTTCGACGCACCCTCCTCCAAGATTATCGCATGAAGTTGAAGCTCCTGGAGTCTCGTTTCCGTAGGTGATGTGACAACCTGAAAAGCGAGGCCGATGATCTCAAGAGAAGGTTAGATCAGACAGAGCGACGCCGGGAAGCTGCGATGGACGCCCAGGCTGCTGCCGAGGCCGAGCTGTCTTTTCTCTATAAGCAGGTGAAGGGCGTCACTTCCCTCGCGGAGAAGGCTTCGGACGAGGCGGATCGTGCCCGTGGCCTTCAGTACACGCGCTCCAAGATGTTCCAATCCCTCAAGAAGAGGGCCCACCGGGCCTTGAGCAACATCTGCGGTGAGAGCGTCTTGAGCCCCCTCGTTCCTGACGATGTCGGGTACCTGGGCTTCTTTTCCAGGGTTGTGGAGCACCTTGAGGGGGGCGCGGAGAAGATCCGCGAGCTCGTGGAGGAGAAGCGCCATGACCTCCTTGCGCGGGCGGCCTCGCACGTCTTCAGTCATCTCCTTCGCCTCGATCCGCACTTCAACTTCGAGGTGGTGCTCGCCCCCGTACCCGAAGTGATCTGAAGCGCCCTTGCCGAGTGGCTGGAGGACCATGTGGAGGACTTGATAGCTGGGTTTTCTTCTGATGAACAGGAGGACCGTGCCGAAGCCGGGGAGCGCGAGCCCGGCGGTGGTGGTGATGATGTGGGTGTCGATGGTGGCATGTCTCCTTAAGTAGTCTCCATGTTCACCCGTCAGGGTTATGAGTGTGGCCTGTGGCAACTTGAATGTATTTTTGGAAATACCCTTGAGGATACTCCCGTGCGACGTGATGCGTAGCATCATATTCCTTTTTGCACAAAATTCCTGCTGATCAGGATGATCGTGTCTCGCGAGCGTCCGAGCGTTTAGGCCTCGGTAGGGCGTGCGCAGTAGCGCGCCCACCACGTCCACCTTTCGCTTATGGGTCGCACGCGGGAGAGGAAGGGGCCGACAGCTACCGAGCCTCCCAAAGAAAGTGAGACGCCAAACAGAAATCGTTACCAAAAAGAATGACACCCCCTCTTTCCAGAGGAAAACTGCAAGAACTCCAAGTTTTATTCCAAAAGAAGGCAAATTCAAATACAAAACGGGCAAAAAGCAGCCGCGTCCGGCACCTAGGCTAATCTTCGTCTTCGTCTTCTCCCCAGCGCGGAGCGTAGGTCTTCCACCTTGCGTGGGCATAGTCATTGGAGGATAGTGTTGTCCGCCAGCGCGGAGCATGGGGCTTCCACTTGGGCGTGGGATGGAACCCCTCCGCGTCCTCGGGGGGCTCTGGGCGTATACAGCCCACTCATTATTACGTGAGAGTGTCACTAGTTGAGCCCGAGGGTGCACTGGGAGCTCCATGCCTCCTGGGCATGGAGCCCACTTCCAGCCCTCAAGCATGATGCGGCGAAGTGGGGTTGGTTCCGAACGGGCTCTCGAGCGTGGGGGGGCCACGCTCTCCGCAGGGAAGGCCCGTCTCAGAACAGGGCCCCGGGCACTCCGAAGCCCGGGGACGGATGTCGTCGTTACAGCAGCGCCGCAACCCCCCGCGCTGCAGGCGGGGTTCGGCGCAGGGTTCTTCCGTCGTGCGCGAGGCCGACGCCCAAGGCGATGCCCCAGCGCGCCTCGCTGGGGTGCCCGGGAGCCTCACACGGGTACCCAATCCCGCGTCCCCAGGCGGGCCGTGTCGGACCCGGAGACATGGGCGAGTACGTGTCCGCCTGCTGCTGGTCGAGTGAGGCCTGGCCCAGAGACATGGGCGTGTGTTCCACCCTCCGTTTCTAGGCAGGCGACGCCCATCCTGGAGACATGGGCATGTGTTCCACCCTCCGTCTCCAGGTTGGGAGCACCTGGCCTCGGGACATGGGCGGGTGTTCCACCCTCAGTCTCCAGGTTGGAAGCACCTGGCCTGGGGACATGGGCGTGTGTTCCACTCTCCGTCTCCAGGCTGGGGTCCCCCGGCCTGGGGACATGGCCGTGTGTTCCACCCTCCGTCTCCAGGCAGGTGACCCCCGGTCCGCGGACCCAGGCGCGTGCCCAGGGTAGCTCCCCACCAGCGGGCGCACCTCACGAGGCTGCCAGCACCAGGCACCCTCACGAGACTGACCCCGCCAGCCGCCCTCGTGAGGCTGTGCATACCAGCCCCGACAAAAACCGCTCGCGAATTCGCGTATGCTCCTTGTGTTGTCGTGGTGGCCGGCGCTGCTCCCATCGCAGCCCAGACGCTCATCAACATGGTCGTCGTCGAGTTGTTCGAGCCCCCGGGCGCCGGCATTGACGAGCCACCGGGCTCCCGCCCGGGACTCGACGGGCGTGCTGGGAGGTGCGAGGCGGCGTCCACCCCGCGCGACCAGCATCTCCCACCGATCTTCACTCGCGCCAGGGGTTAACCCCTGCATGCCTGACGAACTGGGCCGCACCCCCAGCGTGTGCGGGTCGCAGCGCGCCTCCCAAGGGCATCCACGCGTCCTCAGCTCCGTGCCGGTTGGTTGAGTGACCATATGGACGAGAGCCCCCAGGCTAGTCCCGTAGGGAAGCGCCTGGACCTCGCCGGCCGTGGTGGCGCGCCTGGCTGCGTGACATATCCAGCCGTTGTAGCGGCCGCGAGCAGCATGTAAACGTTGCAGTTCGAGGGCCACGAGGAGCGCGACTCGCCCGCGCGTCTGGTCGCGACGGGTTCGGGAGGATGATGCTGTGACGCGGACGCGGGGGAGGGTCGAGGCGACGAGGAAGTGCCGCGCAGTTGATGAGGTCGGCAGCCCCCGGAGTCTGTCGAAGGCCGGGCTGGCGGCGGCCGCCGCCAACGGGGGGCAAGGCGACGCGGGGTTCCGAGGTCTGCAGGCGCCGCCCGAGCAACACGAGCAGCCCGTCGTTCGGCGCGGACTAAGTGTCCCTTGGCCATGGAAACGGCAAGCGGAGGCGAGGTGAAGCTTGTGTAAGGATTCCGTCACGCCCCCTACCTGCCGCGCCAAATGTCGGATTTCGGGCTCCGTAAAACCCGAAGAGGTTCGAACACAGGGGCGTGTGCGAAGATCCCCAACAGCTTCACCCTCTAGCTCTCAGCTCGACGGCCTAGCCAAACAAGCTCGCACACTCTCAAGAAGGAGATTAGCACACGAGGATTTACCCAGGTTCGGGCCGCTGCGAAGCGTAAAACCCTACTCCTGCCTTTTGGTGGATTGCCTTACGAGGAGGTTGGTGGATGAACTAGAACAGTGGTCAGTCGCCTCGCGAGGATGCTCGAGCGGTGTTTTTCGTCTCCCCCCCTACGGAGCAGCCTAGCCTCTATTTATAGTGCCCCCGGTCCTCTTCCCTTATCGCAATGGCGGGAAGGGATCCCACAATGGCCAAATTTGAAAGGGGACAGGAGGTACATCTTATCCTGACGAAAGGTGGTCTTCGCCTGCAAAGTAGCTGGTGGTGACGCGGTGGTGGGCTCGCTGGTGACATCTGTCCTGCCGAGCCCGCTGGCCTGGTCTCGTTGCACCGGGACGGAAACCTTTGGCGGGGCGCCTTGGGAACCCGCGTACGCCCCTGCCCCCTTTGCACCAAAGAGGAAACTGTCTCCTCTGCTCGCGCTGGTGCCCGTCTGGCCTGCCTTGCGTCATCCTTGACCTCCCGAGGTCGAGCATTGCATAGACATCTTCGCCGCTCAGGAGGGGGCCTGGGGATGCCTCTTCCTTCCGGTGGCCTTGGCGTTGTCTCCCTCGCTAGGGCGGGACTCTAGCGAGGGCCTTGTGAAAGATCGTGGATGTCGCCTAGAGGGGGGGTGAATAGGCGCTTTAAAATAATTACGGTTTAGGCTTGAACAAATGTGGAATAAAACAAGCGTTTAATTTGTCAAGCACAAAACCTAAATCGACTAGGCTCACCTATGTGCACCAACAACTTATGCTAAGCAAGATAAACAACTAAGTGATAGCAAGATATATAACAAGAAACAATATGGCTATCACAAAGTAAAGTGCATAAGTAAAGGGCTCGGGTAAGAGATAACCGAGGCACGCGGAGACGACGATGTATCCCGAAGTTCACACCCTTGCGGATGCTAATCTCCGTTAGAGCGGTGTGGAGGCACAATGCTCCCCAACAATGCCACTAGGGCCACCGTATTCTCCTCACGCCCTCGCACAATGCAAGGTGCCGTGATTCCACTACGGGACCCTTGAGGGCGGTCACCGAACCCGTACAAATGGCAACCCTTGAGGGCGGTCACTGAACCCGTACACTTTGGCAACCCTTGGGGGCGGTCACCGAAACCCGTCAAATTGCTCGGGGCGATCTCCACAACCTAATTGGAGACCCCGAGGCTTGCCCGGAGCTTTACACCACAATGATTGAGCTCCGAGGCACCACCAAGCCGTCTAGGGCGCCAAAGCACCCAAGAGGAACAAGCTCAAGGGTGCTCAAACACCCAAGAGTAATAAGCTACTCAACAACTAACTTCCACGTATCCCGCGGAGAACTCAAACCGATGCAACTAATGCAATGGCAAGGGCACACGGAGTGCCCAAGTCCTCCTCTCCCAAATCCCACCAAAGCAACAAAAGCTATGGAGGAAAATGAGAGGAAGAACGAAGAAGAACACGAAGAACTCCAAGAACTAGATCCAAGGGGTTCCCCTCACTTAGAGGAGAAAGTGATTGGTCGAAATGTGGATCTAGATCTCCTCTCTCTTTTCCCTCAAGAAGGAGCAAGAATCATTGGAGGGATTGAGAGTTAGCAAAGCTCTAGAGAGTCAACAATGGAGGAGAGAGAGCTTAGAAGAGATAAGAAAACCGTTGGGGAAGAAGACCCCTTTTATAGGGCCACCCCAAATCCAACCGTTACCCGTGCTGGACGCGTACAAGCGGTACTACCGCTCTTGAGAGCGGTACTACCGCTTAAGCGGTAGTTCCAGCCAGCAGCAGGCAATAACAAGAAACTGGAGCGGTAGTGCCGCACCAAGCGGTACTACCGTCCACCCAAGCGGTACTACCGCTAAACCGAAACGAGCAACAGAAACTTGCACACTCTGCGAAACACAAGCGGTAGAGCAGCGGTAGTGCAGGGCGGAAGTACCGCACCAAACGGTACTACTGCCCAGCAGAGCGGTACTACCGCTCTGAGCGGTACTACCGCACTACAGCCGCACTACTACCGTTTAACAGAAAACGGCAACAGAGACGTGCACAGAAGGAAACCCCGCAAGCGGTAGTGGCGGCGGTAGTAAGGGCGGTAGTACCGCCAGAGCGGTACTACCGTGCTACTACCGCTCTACTACCGTGAATGGCAAACTGGCAACAGAGAGTTGCACGCTCGGGGAAACCCCAAGCGGTAGTGCCACGGAAGTACCAGCGGTACTACCGCATAAGCGGTACTACCGTGGGCACCAGCGGTACTACCGCTTGCAAGCTACTGAAAATCCACAGAAAACAGAGGATACAAATAAAACCAGAACTGCCATAACTTCTGCAAATGAGCTCCGAATTGAGCAAACTCAAGCTTGTTGGATAGAAGACAACGAGTACTATCCAAACAGCAGGGGAGATATGCCTAACATATAGAGATGAGAAACCTCTATGAATGAAGAACCGGCATAAACTCCAACATCGAAAACATCATAGAAGATGCATATATGAACTCCGTTTTCGATGAACTCGAGCTTGTCATGAAGATGACCAAAAGCTCAAAGACTCACAAAGAGAAACACCAAACACAAACCAAGAAAGATGATGCAAGGATGCAATGGTTTGAGCTCTCTACGAATGATACGATAAAGCTACTCACTTGAGAGCCCCCCTTGATAGTACGGCTATCGATCCTAAAACCCGGTCTCCCAACTACCACCATGAGACCGGTAAAATAGAAAACCTATCAAGGGCAAACCTTTGCCTTGCGCATAGTCCACTTGAGCTAGATGATGATGATCTTGACCTCCTCAAGTTGGACCACCTTTCTTGATTGCGCCGGCTCGATGAAGACTAGTTGATTGCTCCCCCATACTCCACTATGGGTGAGCCACTCTTTGGCACATCTTCACAAGTCCATTGTCACCACAATGGACGGCAAGCTTCAAGCATGTGATCTCTTCGTGATGCTCCACTTGAACTTGCACACCGCAATGTTGATGACGATCACCACTTGATGTCATCCTCCATGGGTTGAATGAGATCTTCCTCTTGACGCAAGCCCATGGAAACATACCTAACCCCACATAAAACTCTCGCATAGAACATGGGTTAGTACACAAAGCGTAATGGACAATGCTTACCATACCGTGAGATCACTTGATCCCACTCGGTACATCTTCTACGCTTTGTGTGTTGATCAACATGACCAATCTTTGGATAACTCCATGAATAACCTTGGTCAACACATATTCTTCTTCTAATAACCTTGAAACCAACAAATGGTCTTCAAGCAATGCCTATGGACAAACCCTTCAAATATAACTCAAGGCAACCATTAGTCCATAGAGATTGTCATCAATTACCAAAACCAAACATGGGGGCAGCACATGTTCTTTCACCTTGTCTTGAGTGAAGCAACGCCGGGCCGTGCAGACCGTCGAAGCAGGCCACGCCCTGTGCCACAGGCAGGCAAGTCTGGGTACCCCCGTTCCCAGGACACCGATAGACGTGGGTAGTGGGGACAGTCCCCACACCCCTGGTCTTGGCGCATCAAGATCCCCACTTAAAAGGAATATGATCATATCCCAAAAGGATAAGATCGAGATCCCTAGAAAAGGGGGATAGTGATCGTTGGGGAAGGAAAGGAGGGATTTCCTTCCTCCCCCCATGACCAACGACCCTAGGGGCTTGGAGGGCAAGCCACCAGCCCCTCCCACGCCTATATAAAGGTGGGGAGGTGCAAGGGAGCTGCACACCCTCCCACGGCTACGGCCCTCCTCCCGTTTCTTCATTGTACGTTGTTCCGGAGGCGCTTGGCGAAGCCCTGCCGGCACTGCGACAGCACCATCTCCACCACGCCGTCATGCTGGTTGAGATCCCATCTACTTCTCCTCCCTCTCTTGCTGGATCAAGAAGGAGGAGACGTCATCGAGCCGCACGTGTGCTGAACGCGGAGGTGTCGTCCGTTCGGCACTAGATCGGGATGGATCGTGATTGGATCGCGAAGACGTACGACTACATCAACCGTGTTATATACGCTTCCACTTAGCGATCTACAAGGGTATGTAGACACACTCCTCCTCTTGTAGCTATGCATATCCATGGATAGATCTTGCATGTGCGTAGGAAAATTTTTGTTTCCCATGCAACGTTCCCCAACAGGATGTAAATAGATCTTATATAGTGGGACGGAGAGAGCATCATGTGAGGTAACTAATAAAGATTGTTAGTACAATGGGACAAAATGTGGCAATTAAACTATTTATTTACAGTTTGTCCAAGACAACAGTGATATGCAGTATATTAACTCAGAACTCTATACCCTTTTTACTGCACATAATGAGTTGTTAGATGACAATTTCTGTATCTTTTTCCTTTGCAGTGGTTCCCAACGCAGTCTACCTAAGATCACCTCTCAGACTACATGATTGTTGGACATGCAAATGTACATGTATTTCTACCATACTAGAATGACTATCTGGAAGTCATGAAGATATTTAAGGATGGGCGGTCGGCCATCACAAGGGATTGGGCTAGAGTCGTGTGTGCATTCGACATGGAGGAGGGCACACTACGGGCATTCCGCTTCACCTTTTACAGCAACCAGAATATTTTTTGCCTCTTTCTTTGCCGTCAATACAAGTATTCAACCGTCATTCATCATTCCTTATTTGGTGCTTATGTAATTCTTTCGTTGACGTAATTATTGAACGTATGTACCTATGAAAGGAATAATGCATTGGTTGATGAACCTATCTATGTATATGTAAAAATCTATTCCCTACTTTTAAATTCAAATTTTGTACAATTTTAAATTGTAGCGATTAAAATAATAATAAAATGCTCTATGGGTCATTACGCCACACACGGTTTGTAAGTTCGTTTGTGATATACCTCATGATCCAACACGTTTCACGGATAGAAAACGTGTGCGCCCATGCACACAGTTGCCGTTTGCAAACCGTGTGTGATTTCAGACAATATCAAAAACGGTGCAATCGAATTCAACCTTGGTGATGGAATCTCTGTCGCACACAGTTTAAAATGATAAACCGTTTGTGATATAGTATGCATCGCAAACATTGGACCACAGAATAGCGCATGCAATAGTTATCTTGTCGGACGCGTGTACGACATTCCGACGTTTTTTAAACATGTCCGATACTTGTACGACGGTTAAATTATTGTCTTAGTTAAATATCGCAAATGGTTCGGACAATGTAAGTGTGCGTGATATACTCCTTATCCTACACGCTTTGCAATTATGAACTGTTTGCGATTCGTCGCACATCATAAACGATGCGCTACAGAATAGCGTGAGCGATGTTAGCCTGATCTCACATGAGTTGCAAGCATGAGCCGTATGGGAAGGATGCCATATCTCAAACGGTTGACCGGTGACTCTCGTTTGTGATAGATGCGGACATCCCATACGCTTAGTTTTGCCAAACATTTGCGTTCGTTGGCCACCATCGCCGATGATTTTTCTGTGTCGTGTGGGATGGACCCCTCCTATCGCCCACACAGGCAAGGAGACGGTTTAAAACTACGTCGCGGAAAGGGGTTAAAAACCATTTGTATAGCACGTCGCTGCACCAGTGTAGCTACTCACTGTTGCTGTAGCGCTTGTTTCTAACCCGCACTATAGCTAAGTTATCTATAGCGCTGGTTTGGAACCATCGCTACCGCTATTTTGAGTTAACCCCCTGCGTGGGCTTCCCTCCTTTCTCCCCCAATTCACCCCCAAATCCCCACTCCTCATGTCGCCGTCGCCCTCGTCGCGCCCCCGCCATTCTCGTCTGCGCCCCACCGTCGCCGCAGTCACTGCCGTCGCGCCCCCTCCCTCGCCGTCGCCCGAGCACCGACCCCGATGCCACGCCCCCTCCCTCGCTGTCGCGCCCCTCCCTCGCCGTCGCCCGAGCCCCAAACCTGACGTCGTGCGGTCGACCCCGACGCCGACGACCTCCTCCACACCTCCTCCGCACCCACGGCTGCTCCGACCTCCTCCTCCTCCCTACCTTCGCCAATGCCCGAGGTGACCACGCCTACACCTCCTCCTCCTCCCCTACCTCTTCCTAGCTAGGGTTCCTAGGATTAATGAAATTTTAGGGTTCATCAAATTAGCTAGGTTTCATAAAATGTTTAGGGTTCCTGTGCTTATGTAGTTGTAGATGCTTAAGTAGTTGTAGTTGCTGTGGACAGAAGATTGGGGTTCATCAAATGTTTATATAAATTCATTTTAGAGCAAAAATTCAATATAAAAATAAGCTTGCTTTTGACCCAATGTAGTTAACTTTTTTTAGGACAGTATGAGAGAGTTGCAAATTAGGACAGTATGAGAGAGTTGTTGTTGACTCAATGCTCTAGGGTTTATAGGAAAGTTTCTTCAAGTTCTATATTTTCTTGAAGTGGTCCTTTTATATGGAAATTTGAATTATTCGATTGTGCCCAAGTGGCCTATGAATGTGCCCATGTGACCTTTTGTTGTTTGCCGGGAAAATTATCCGGGTGGCCTATGTTTTGCCAGAATGTTGATTCATTTCCGTTCCGGCGAATTTCAGGCGCTCGATATGTCCACTTTTTAGCAAAGTTCATGCTAAAATTTCCCGTGAATTTTGGCATGATTTGTGCTAGAAAGTAGGACATATCGAGTGTCCGGGAATTGTCGGGACGAGAATGAAACGACAATCCGGCAAACCATAGTCCTTTTATGTCATTAATTATTTATTATTATAGTTTGAGAGTTAAACAAGCAAACTTAACCGTACGTAGGAAACATATCGAACAATTACGAAGTCGGGGCTTCTGATCATCATGAGGTCGACGATGCCTTATAGCATGAACACGATTACGTCGACTTTTTCTGTAGTCAGGTATATGCCGGTTTGGAGGGCCCTTATGTCACAGGGGACGGTGCTACTGCCGCCAACCCCGACATAGACACCACCACCGGCACCAACACCGGCGCTGAGACCGGGGCCGAAGCAGAAGAGTACGAGGACAGAAAAACCTAACAAGCTCGGCACCAGCAGACTGGTGGTCACAGCGGTGCACCCCGGCAAATTTGAGCCAACGGAGCCGGAGGAAGCTCGCAAGAATTACGGCAACCAACTCGCCTGCATCCTACGGGATGTCGCTAGTATTAACACCACTGACTTAAGGGGTAAACAAAAAAATATGGAGCACCTCCTCCTAACGAAGTTGCACCAGAGATACCTTTTCCCCGGCCAGGATGAAAGGAAACTTCCATCGGAAGATGCTGCCATGAAGAAGATAAAGAATGCCGCCATGGGGAAGTTCAGCGGCGCATTGTCCGCCTGGAAAGTCAGGGTGAAGCGATCAATTGACAAGAAAGAACCCTACTCCAAGATTTTTGCGGAAAATCCCACACTTTCGGAAGAGGACTATGAAAAATTCAAGGAAACTTGCGCTACCGAAGATGCCAAGCGTATATCCGAGAAATTCAAGGGGCTTCAGCAAAGGAACACTGGGAACCACCGCCTCGAAAGCGGTCTCTCAGTCACACAACCGTATTTACAACAAGTCCGTCCGGGCAGACATGTTGTAGTCGGCTCACATCCCACTCGCCCCTAGGAGGCACCAATGTTCTCCTCCTCCGAGAGACTTGTATTGAGACCGAAGGCGCGATGATCGTCGTCGCACTCGGACACCCCCTCCGAGGAATGTCTCTTACAGATGCCGGTACTATGATGACAGGTGACCATACGAGGACGATCGGAGATGCAGCCCCGCTCAGCAGAGGGACTTTGGTGATGAAGACTTCCGAGCACCTCCGCTCAACGCCAGATCTATCATTGCCCAGGGCCTAGTCGACAGAGCTAGAGCTAGCAGAGACTGGTAGAGTGGTCACGACATTTTTGGCCTTGAGTGTTTCAGCAGATACCTTTGGGAGGCTGACATTCCCCCCAACTACACGTTGGCGACCGAAATTGGCAAGTTCAACGGCGAGTCGAAGCTAGAGACTTGGTTGGAGGATTGCCGAGTGGTCGTCAGATTGGCGGTGGCAACAATTTTGTCGCAATGAAGCACTTGCCCCTCATGCTGGAAGGATTGGCGAGAGTGTGGCTTAATCAGTTGCCCGCTGGCAGTATCTATAGCCGGGAAGACCTGGCCCGACTGTTCATCAAAACATTTGAGGGCACTTACAAGAGTCCACGCGGATTGACCGAATTACCACACTTTGTGCAGAGGAACAACGAGACTCTCCATGAGTACATGCAATACACGGTGGCAAATGTGACAGAGCACGAGGCTATTTGTGCGTTCAAAGCAGGCCTCAAGTACCTCGAGCTCATCCTGAAGTTCGGTCGGTGTGATGTTCTGATGCTCAGTCGGGCCATGGAGATCACCAGTCGGTACGCCAATGGCAAAGAGGAAGACCGACTGAGAAGCGGCAAGAGCCGCGTCACTAAAGTCCCTCAGTCGTGCGACAACGCAGGCAAGAAGCAAAAGCGGAAAGTGAAGTCTGTCGGCAAAGCAGAAGCTGCAGCTGTGTCCGGACAGGGCAAGAGCAAAGGAAAGTAGAAACAGAAGAAGGAATGGGCGGCCAAGAAATAGAGCATCCCTAAGGGCGACATCCTGGACCAACCCTGCCAGATCCATAATAAGAAGGATGAGGATGGCAATCTGATTCTGCCGAAGCATACCACTCGGGAGTACCATCTGCTCAAGCAGGATATGCGAGAAGAGCCCTACGAGGACAAGGAGGAGGACAACGAATAGGGCAGAAACGCCTCCGGGTACCCCAACATCGCGAGAGTCCTCATGATTTTCACAGACGTTGAAAGCAAGAGCCAACTAAAGGTGATAAACTGAGAGGTCAATAAGGCAGTTCTGACTGTCACCAAGTATCAGGATTGGGCTAAGACACCCATCACTTTTGACCAGTCTGATCACCCAGCCCACTTATTGACCCTCGGGCGGCAAGCACGAGTGGTGGATCCGGTGGTCAATGGAGTCCCACTGCGCAAGCTCCTCATGGACGGAAGCAGTGGACTTAACATCATCTACGCCGACACACTAAACGCGATGGACATCCCGTTGTCCCTAGTGAGCAAGAGCAACATGAAATTTCACGGTGTAATCCCCGGAAAGAAAGCAAAGTCACTCGGTTAGATCGCCCTCGGCGTCCTATTCAGTGGCGAAAAGAACTACCAGAAGTAACGACTGACCTTCAAGGTGGTAGACTTCTGTAGTGCGTACCACGCCATCCTGTGTAGGCCCGCCTATGCTCGTTTCATGGCCCGTCCATGTTACGTGTATCTTAAACTAAAGATGCCAGGTTCGAAAGGTGTGATCACAGTCATGGGCAATCGGAGGATCGCCGAAGAGTGCCTGCAGAAAGGTTCCTAGATCGCAGATGAGCAGATAGTAGTCGCCAAGCTCGACGAGTACAAGAAGACGATGGACGCCGTCGAGCTGCTCAGGTCGAAGAAGTCTGCTGCGGAATCCACATTCCAGTCGGCCGGAGAGACAAAGCTAGTTCTTGTCCATCCGTCAAATCCGAGTGCAGCTCCGACTAAAATCTCCACGACTCTCGGTGAGAAATAGGAAGACGAGCTCATCCAGTTCCTCCATGAGAATTGGGACATCTTCACATGCTAACCCTCCAACATGTCGGATGTTCCCAGGGAGTTGGCTAAGCATTGACTCCGTGTCGACCCGAAGACAAAGCCCGTCAAAGAGCACCTTCGATGTTCCTCCCCACAGAAATCCAAGGTGATTGGTGACGAGGTCTCTCGACTCCTAGCTGTTGAGTTTATCCGAGAGGTATACCACTCCGAGTGGCTCGCTAATGTTGTATTGTTGCCAAAGAAGGATAAATCACTCCGGATGTGTATCGACTTCAAGCACATCAATTGGGCCTGCCCGAAGGAGCATTTTCCTTTACCTCGCATAGATCAATTAGTAGACTCTACTAACGGATGTGAATGCCTGTCATTCCTGGATGTGTACTCCGGGTACCACCAGATCTGATTGTAAGGCCCAGATGAAATAAAAACGGCCTTCATCACCCCATTCGGGTGTTTCTGCTATATCACTATGCCATCCGGTCTTAAAAACGCGGAAGCTACTGATACGTCTCCAACTTATCATTAATTTATGAAGTATTCATGCCATATTCATCTATGTTTACAATACTTTTATATGGTTTTGATGCACTTTATATGATTTATTTAGAACTAACCCGGACTGACGCTGTTTTCAGCAGAATTACCGTGGTGTTGTTTTTGTGCAGAAAATGAAAGTTCTCGAAATCGCCCGAAACTTTTTGGTGATTTTTTCTGCACCAAATAAGCAATATTAGAACGAAGAACCACCGGAGGGGAGCCACCCCTGGGCCACAAACCATCAGGGTGCGTCCCAGGGGGTCGTGCCATGTTGGCTTGTGGGGCCCTCGTAGCTTCGTTGCGCGTGATTGCAATACTGAAAAATCATATAAATACCAGAAACCCCAAAAATAAACAAAGACTCTTCGTTCCGCCGCCGCAACTCTCTGTATTGACGAAAAACCAATCTGGAGACGTTCCAGTACCCTGCTAGAGAGGGGAAACCATCACCGGTGGCCATCTTCATCATCCCGGCGGAGGCCATGACGAGGAGGGAGTAGTTCACCCTCGGGGCTGAGGGTATGTATGAGTAGCTATGCATTCAATCTCTCTCTCTCGTGTTCTTGAGATGTCACGATCTTGATGTATCACGGGCTTTGTTAATATAGTCGGATCATATGATGTTATTCCCTTGCTACCTTGTTGTGATGAATTAAATCTTTACCTTTGAGATCTCGTTATGTTGGATTGAATATTTTGGTTTGAGAACACTTGATGTACGTCTTGCGTGGGATACCCATAGTGACATTGGGGTATTCTATTGATTCACTTGATATATGTTGAGGCATCAACTTGCGGATTCCGATGACCTAGGGGATCTATGCATAGGGGTTGATTGCACGTTTTCATACCACGTTCTCCGATAGAAATCTTGGGGTGCTCCTTGAAGTTCTTTGTGTTGGATTGAATATGTTAGATCTGAAATTGTTTGATGCATGTCGCATAATTTACCCACGGATACTTGAGGTGACATTGGAGTATCTAGGTGACATTAGGATGGATTGATATGTATCATTGGTGTTATTTTAGTACGAACTCTAGGGCTGTTTGTGACACTTATAGGAATAGCTCAAAAGATTCATCGAAAAGAATAACTTTGAGGCGGTTCCACTACCTACACCAATTTCATCTTATTGTTCTCTGCTAGATAGGAACTTTGGAGTGATTCTTTGTTGCACATTGAGGGATGATCATATGATTCAACTATGTTAGCATTGTTGGGAGATCGCACTAGTGAAAGTATGAACCCTAGGCCTTGTTTCCAAGCATTAATATATTGTTTTGCTTGCTGTTTTACACTTGCTACCTTGCTGTTTTTATATTTTCAGGTTACAAAAACCTATTTCTACCATCCATATTGCACTTGTATCACCATCTCTTCGCCGAACTAGTGGGCCTATACAATTTTCCATTGTATTGGGTGTGTTGGGGACACAAGAGATTTCTTGTATTTGATTGCAGGGTTGCTTGAGAGAGACCATCTTCATCCTACACCTCCCACGGATTGATAAACTTTAGGTAATCCACTTGAGGGAAAATTGCTACTGTCCTACAAAACTTTGTGCTTGGAGGCCCAACACGAGTCTACAAGAATAAAGATGCGTAGTAGACATCAAGCTCTTTTCTGGCGCCATTGCCGGGGAGGCGAGTGCTTGAAGGTATATCTTTAGATCTTGCAGTTAAATCTTTTAGTTTCTTGTTTATCACTAGTTTGGTTTATAAAAGAAAACTACAAAAAAATTGGAATTGATGTTGAATCAAGTTCTTTACCTTTATGATGTTTTCCTTGAAAATGATGGATCGGGAAATTGTGCCAAAGTGTTAGAAGAAGAGTTCAATAAAATGCTTGGCATTAAATCCTTGAATGATGAGCAATTGCAATGTTGCTAGTATGAATTTTCTGAATATCCATGATGCTAATGATATGCAAAGCCACAAGCTTGGGGATGCTATGTTTAGTGAAGATGATATTTTTTGTCCCCCAAGTTTTGATGAGCAAATTTATTTTGATGATTGCATGCCTCCTATCTATGATGATTATGATGATGACATGTATGCTATAAAGAGTGATAGTAACCATGAAACTTGTCATCATGATTTTAATATTGAATGTGGTTATGTCAATCAAGTGTCACATGATAGTTATTTTGTTGAGTGTGCTCCCACTACCATGGATGAAAAGGAATTTGCTTATGTGGAGAGTAATCAAAATTATATGCTTGTGCATCATGAAAAGAATGATTTATGTGATAGTTATATTGTTGAATTCCTTCATGATGCTACTAAAATTTATGATGAGGGAGGAACACACTAGTAGAAAACAGGGCTTCGGTTCCTGTCCAAACGGAGCAATAGTCCCGACCAAGTTACGAACCGGGACTAATGTGAGCATCAGTCCCGGTTCGGGCGAATAGGACGCCGGCCGGGGCTCGGCAGGCATCAATCCCGGTTCAAACGGTACCTTTAGTCCCGGTTGGTGACACCAACCGAGACTAAAGGGGTTGCGCCAGGAGCGAGGCCCTTTCGTCCGAGTTGGTGTCGCCAACCGGGACTAAAGGTTTGTCTTCAATCCCGATTTTAGACACCAACCGGGACTACAAGTTTGCCTATATATACCCTCGCCCTGCCCGCCCTGTCCTCTGTTTTTTCCTCATATGAGGTGGGATGTGTGTGCTAGTTTGTTTTCCTTTCCTATGCACATGAGGTGTTCGATGAAATGCCCGAGCCACACTTAATCTTTCTCCTCTGTTCTTCCTCCAACACCGTCCTCACCACCGTCAATCGCCCTTGCCGATCTTGACGCCTACACCATCGTGGTCAGCCTCTTGTTCTTATCATTTTTATATAAAAAAATTCTTACTTGTATGTTTTAGATAGTTACTTGTATAATTTTCTTACTTGTATTATTGTTTGTTATTATATAGTGCCATGGTTTTGATATCCGCCCCCGTCGGCTCTCGTCCGGTCTATGATTCGGATGTGGTATATTATACTTTATAACTATTTTTTCCATTTAGTTATTATGACAATTATGGCGACCAACTTGACATAGATATTTTTACGTAGGAGGTATGTGAACCGGAAATTCCAACCGACCCTTTTGTCGAGAGGTTAAATTTAGTTGAAAAAGAAAACAATTATTTGAAAGAAAAATTGAAAAGAATTGAAGAAGAGAATATGAAATTGGAGTTGCATGTTGCCGATGTCGGCGATCTACACAAGATCCAGATGGATGCAATGCGCTTTAAGGTTAGAAAGATTAGAAAATACGCCATTGATAAAGAGGCTTGGTATCATTATGTTGTTGGATCAATTGTTACCTTAGTTGCGATTTTGATCGCATTTGTTGTTGCATTTAAATGTTTTACATAGTTGTATTAGTTTCAATGTATGTTTTAGATGCTCCAGATAATTGTATGTTGTTTTGTGAGAACTATGTTTGAACTTTATGTATTTATTTTTGCAGTAATAACATTTGATCACTATTAATTTAGTCATTTCTCTATTCATGATGTTTTGTAATGGTTTTTGATATACTTAATTATATAATGCAGATGAACCGGCAATGGATGTACGGTGACCGACGCACTTCCGAGTACATTACGGGCCTGCATAATTTTATCGGTGTGGCTGAGGCAAACAGTCAGAATGGTTTTATGTGTTGTCCATGTGTTGACTATGAGAATAGGAAGGATTACTCTTCCTAGAAAACCCTTCACTTCCACCTGCTTAAGTACGGTTTCATGCCCCACTATAATTGTTGGACCAAGCACGGAGAAAGAGGGGTTATGATGGAAGACAATGAAGAAGAAGAGGATGATGACAACTATCCTATGTTCCCTGAATACGGTGACACTGTAACTGGGGAAGCAGAAGATCAAGAGGCACCAAATGTGCCTGCTGATGATCTTCGCCGGGTCATTGTTGATGCACAAAGAGAATGCGAAAGTGAAAGGGAGAAGTTGAAGTTCGATTGCATGTTAGATGATCACAAAAAACGATTGTACCCAAATTGTGAAGATGGCAACACAAAACTTGGTACCACACTGGAATTGCTGCAATGGAAGGCAGAGAATGGTTATCTGACAAGGGATTTGAGAAGTTACTGAAAATAATGAAGAAGAAGCTTCCAAAGGATAATGAATTGCCTACTAGTACGTACGAAGCAAAGAAGGTTCTCTGCCCTCTGGGATTAGATGTGCCGAAGATACATGCATGTCCTAATGACTGCATCCTCTATCGCGGTGAGGAGTATGAGAATTTGAATGCATGACCGGTATAAGGTGCATTGCGGTATAAGATCAGATGAGATGACCCTGGTGATGTTGAGGGCGAGTGCCCCAGGAAGAGGGTTCCTGCCAAGGTGATGTGGTATGCTCCTATAATACCACGGTTGAAACATCTGTTCAGAAACAAAGAGCATGCCAAGTTGTTGCGATGGCACAAAGAAGACCGTAAGGAAGATGGGATGTTGAGAGTACCCGCTGATGGGTCGCAGTGGAGAAAAATCGAGAGAAAGTGGCCAGAGTTTGCAGATGAGGCAAGGAACTTATGGTTTGGTATAAGTGCAGATGGCATTAATCCTTTTGGGGAGCAGAGCAGCAATCATAGCACCTGGCCTGTGACTCTATGTATCTATAACCTTCCTCCTTGGTTGTGCATGAAGCGGAAGTTCATTATGATGCCAATGCTCATCCAAGGCCCTAAGCAACCCGGCAACAACATTGATGTGTACCTAAGGCCATTAGTTGAAGAACTTTTATAGTTGTGGGATTTAAAAGGTGTACGTGTGTGGGATGAGCACAAACAGGAGGAATTTGACCTACGAGCGTTGTTGTTTGTAACCATCAATGATTGGCTGCTCTTAGTAACCTTTTAGGACAGAAAAACAAGGGATAAAATGCATTCACCCACTGTTTAGATGAGACTGAAAGTATATATTTGGATAAATGTAAGAAGGTTGTGTACCTGGGACATCGTCGATTTCCCGACCAAGAATGCCTTAAGAAAGAAAGGCAAGCATTTCAATGGAAGAAGCATGTCCCCCATACTGGTGATGATATATTTTATATGGTCAAGGATTTAAAAGCAATCTTTGGAAAGGGTCCTGGCGGACAATCTGTTCCGAATGACGCTGACAGACACGCACCCATGTGGAAGAAGAAATCTATATTTTGGGAGCTACCCTATTGGAAAG
Source organism: Elymus sibiricus (assembly GCA_039707655.1). Classification (NCBI taxonomy): domain Eukaryota; kingdom Viridiplantae; phylum Streptophyta; class Magnoliopsida; order Poales; family Poaceae; genus Elymus; species Elymus sibiricus. Next base: position 145,855,889 of record CM077667.1, on the reverse strand, counting down.
TCCTAGAGGCCCGCTCTGCAATCGACGTGATGCACATGACGAAGAATCTTTGTGTGAACCTGCTAGGCTTCCTGGGCGTGTATGGGAAGACAAAAGATACACCGGAGGCACGGGAGGACCAGCAGCGTATGAAAGAAAAAGACGGCATGCATCCAAAACAGTATCAAGGTCCTGCCGGCTACGCTCTTACCAAAGCAGAGAAGGAAATCTTTTTTGAATGTCTGCTCAGTATCAAGGTCCCATCTGGCTTCTCGTCGAATATAAAGGGAATAATAAATATGGCAGAGAAAAAATTCCAGAACCTAAAGTCTCATGACTGCCACGTGATTATGACGCAATTGCTTCCGGTTGCATTGAGGGGGCTTCTACCAGAAAATGTTAGATTAGCCATTGTGAAGCTATGTGCATTCCTCAATGCAATTTCTCAGAAGGTAATCGATCCGGAAGTCCTACCAAGGTTACAGAATGATTTGGTCCTATGTCTTGTCAGTTTTGAGTTGGCGTTCCCACCATGCTTCTTCAATATTATGACACACGTCCTAGTTCACCTAGTCGACGAGATAGCCATTCTGGGTCCTGTATTTCTACATAATATGTTCCCCTTTGAGAGGTTCATGGGAGTCTTAAAGAAATATGTTCATAACCATGCTAGGCCAGAAGGAAGCATATCCAAGGGCTATGAAACAGAGGAGGTTATTGAGTTTTGTGTTGACTTTATTCCTGACCTTAAGTCGATTGGTATTCCTCAATCACGACATGAGGGGAGACTGAGTGGAAAAGGCACGCTAGGACCAAAATCAATAATATGTAGGGGACGGGCATTCTTGGGCGCAAGCACACTACACAGTTCTACAAAGTTCTACCTTGGTGGCCCCGTATATCGAGAAATACCTGGATATTGTACGCTCCAAGAACCCGGAGCAGTCTGACCCCTAGATTAAACGTACGCACATGGCAACTTTTGGCTGTTGGTTGCAAACACATCTCATGAATGACAACATTGTTTCAGATGAGCTGTACTCATTGGCCAGGACACCATCTTCGACTGTATTGACTTTCCAAGGGTACGAGATAAATGGGAATACATTTTACACGATCGCCCAAGATAAAAAGAGCACCAATCAAAACAGTGGTGTCCGCTTTGATGCAGCAAACACCAATTGGGAAAAGGACACATATTATGGTTACACAGAGGAGATATGGGAACTTGACTATGGATGTGATTTGAAGGTTCCTTTGTTTCAGTGCAAATGGGTCAATCTGACAGGAGGCGGGGTAATGGTAGGCCAGCAGTACGGAATGACAACAATGGATCTCAACAATCTTGGGTATACAAACGAACCATTCGTCCTAGCCAATGATGTGGCGGATATGTCTACCAAACCGAGAAAAAGAAAACATAAGGAAGCGGATACATCATATGATGAGCCAAAGCGCCACATAGTTCTTTCAGGGAAAAGAAACATCGTGGGAGTGGAGGAAAAGACACACAAGTCAGAAGATTATGAAAAGTTTGATGAAATTCCTCCCTTCACAGTGAAGACTGACCCAAGCATCATGTTAAATGATGAAGATTATCCATGGTTACGGCACAATAAGAAAGGGAAACATGCAAAGAAAAGGTGAAGACTTTGTCTCTAGTGAGTTTCCGGACTATTCTGATGATGGCCATAGTTATGCTCCACAACTATTCTGATGATGGCTTTGATCTAGAATCACTGCAGTTACATGAAGGCGATGTATTAACTGGCAAGATTGGCATCTGTTTTAATTTTTGGTAAATGTATGTTTCTTTCCTTGTATAAATATGCATAATAGACAGATATGTGGATCCATTGGTAGGCCACCTGAAAAGCATGCTCTCTTATTGCATTTGTTTAAAAAGATGACATATAATGTTTTAGTAACAAAAAGAATTAAACTAAAATATATGACATATAATTCTATTTAAAACATTAGTAACAAACGTTTGATAACATTTGTTAAAAACTTTAATAGCAAAAAGAATTGCAAAAGAAACATTTGTTTTTGAATCTATTTAAAAGAAAAATAAAACTAAAATATCCTAAAAAGGTCTAAAACCAAAAATAGGAAAAATAGATTTAGTCCCGGCTGTAGGCCCCAACCGGGACTAAAGGCCTACCTTTAGTCCCGGTTCGAGCCACCAACCGGGACTAAAGGTCTAAGCTTCACGCCCTTTTGGCTGCCCAAAATTAGCTTTAGTCCCGGTTGGTGGCTCTAACCGGGACTAAAGTCCTACCTTTAGTCCCGGTTGGAGCCACCAACCGGGACTAAAGGTCTAAGCTTCGCGCCCTTTTGGCTGCCCAAAATTAGCTTTAGTCCCGGTTGGTGGCTCCAACCGGGACTAAAGTACCTTTAGTCCCGGTTGGAGCCACCAACTGGGACTAAACGCTGGGGTATATTTGTTGGGGAACGTTGCATGGGAAACAAAAATTTTCCTACGCACACATAAGATCTATCCATGGTGATGAGCATCTACGAGAGGGAGAGTGAATCTACATACCCTTGTAGATCGCTAAGCGGAAGCGTTAATAAACGCGGTTGATGTAGTCGAACGTCTTCGCGATCCAAATCGCCGAGCGTCCCGCGATCCAATCACGATCCTTCCGATCTAGTGCCGAACGGACGGCACCTCCGCGTTCAACACACGTACGGCTTGATGACGCCTTCACCTCCTCGATCCAGCGAGCGATGATGAAGTAGTGGTTGAGTTCCAGCAGCACGACGGCGTGGTGATGGTGGTGAGGAACAATCTCTGCAGGGCTTCGCCAAGCACTACGGAGATTATGACGGAGGAACTAGAGGGCTAGGGTTGCCGGCACACGGCTTGGGAAATCCTGATGTGTCCCGTGTGCTAGCCCTGCCCCTCTATTTATATGTTGAGCCTTGGGGTCTAAACTTGGAGTAAAAGCCTCCTCCGGGTCGGTTTTGCCCGCACAAGGTCGGTTTGGCCCGCAGGGAAAGAGTCCAACTCGGATCCCTGCCGAACCGTGCACAGCCGCGCACAAGCGGTAGTACCGCTTCACACAAGCGGTAGTACCGCTTGGGCGGTAGTACCGCTTCACACAAGCGGTAGTACCGCTCCGGCGGTAGTACCGCTTCACCAAGCGGTAGTACCGCTTACGCGGCAGCAAAACTACTTTTGCACTTTCCAATACCTTGTGGGCTTTATCCCTTTGGCTCATATAAAGTGTTGCTGCACCCGAACACTTCGGTAAACATCCGGAACCCCTTCCGGTGAACTCCGGAACCCTTCCAGAGATCAAAACACTATTATCACATATATCAATCTTTACCTCCGGACTATTCCGGAGATCCTCGTCATGTCCGGGATCTTATCCGGGACTCCGAACAACTTTCGGTCACCAACATAATAACTCAATTATACTAATCGTCACCAAACGTTAAGTGTGTAGACCCTGCGGGTTCGAGAACTATGTAGACATGACCGAGACACCTCTACGGCCAATAACCAATAGCGGGACCTGGATGCCCATATTGGCTCCTACATATTCTACGAAGATCTTTTATCGGTCGAACCTCTATGTCAAGGATTCAGTTAATCCCGTATGCTGTTCCCTTTGTTCTTCGGTATGTTACTTGCCCGAGATTCGATCGTCGGTATCACTATACCTAGTTCAATCTCGTTACCGGCAAGTCTCTTTACTCGTTCCGTAATACAAGATCTCGTGGCTAACACTTTAGTCACATTGCTTGCAAGGCTCATTGTGATGTTGTATTACCGAGTGGGCCCTGAGATACCTCTCCGTCATACGGAGTAACAAATCCCAGTCTTGATCCATGCCAACCCAACAGACACCCTCGGAGATACCTGTAGAGCACCTTTATAGTCACCCAGTTACGTTGCGACGTTTGATACACACAAGGTATTCCTCCGGTGTTAGTGAGTTGCATGATCTCATGGTCAAAGGAACAGATACTTGACATGCAGAAAACAATAGCAATAAACTGACACGATCAAATGCTACGTTTACAGTTTGGGTCTTGTCCATCACATCATTCTCCTAATGATGTGATCCTGTTATCAAATGACATCTCATGTCTATGGCTAGGAAACCTTAACCATCTTTGATCAACGAGCTAGTCAACTAGAGGCTTACTAGGGACACAGTGTTGTCTATGTACCCACACATGTATTTGAGTTTCCAATCAATACAATTATAGCATGGATAATAAACGATTATCATGAACAAGGAAATATAATAATAACCAATTTATTATTGCCTCTAGGGCATATTTCCAACAGTCTCCCACTTGCACTAGAGTCAATAATCTAGTTCACATCACTATGTGATTTACATTGTAATGAATCGAACACCCATGCAGTTCTGGTGTTGTTCATGTTTAGCCCTTGGAAGAGGTTTAGTCATCGGATCTGCAACATTTAGATCCGTGTGTACTTTGCAAATATTTATGTCGTCCTCCTTGATGTAATCGCGGATGGAATTGAAACGTCGTTTTATGTGTCTGGTCCTCTTGTGAAATCTTGGTTCCTTGGCTAGAGCAATGGCACCAGTATTATCACAAAACAGAGTCATTGGGTTAAGTGCACTAGGCACTACTCCAAGATCTGTCATGAACTCCTTCATCCAGACACCTTCCTTCGCTGCCTCCGAGGCTGCGATGTACTCCGCTTCGCATGTAGAATCAGCTACCACGCTTTGCTTGGAACTGCACCAGCTAACCGCACCCCCATTAAGAATAAATACGTATCCGGTTTGCGACTTAGAGTCATCCGGATCAGTGTCAAAGCTTGCATCGACGTAACCCTTTACGACGAGCTCTTGATTACCTCCATAAACGAGAAACATGTCCTTAGTCCTTTTCAGGTACTTCAGGATATTCTTGACCGCCGTCCAGTGTTCCATTCCTGGATCACTTTGAAACCTTCCGGCCATACTTATGGCAAGGCTGACATCGGGTCTTGTGCACAGCATTGCATACATGATAGAGCCTATGGCTGAAGCATAGGGGATGACACTCATCTTTTCTCTATCTTCTGCAGTCACTGGGCATTGAGTCTTACTCAACTTCACACCTTGCAAAACAGGCAAGAACCCCTTCTTGGACTGATCCATTTTGAACTTCTTCAAAATCTTATCAAGGTATGTGCTTTGTGAAAGTCCTATTAAGCGTCTTGATCTATCTCTATAGATCTTGATGCCTAATATGAAAGCAGCTTCTCCTAGGTCCTTCATTGAAAAACTCTTGTTCAAATATTCCTTTACGCTTTCCAGCATTTCTATATTGTTTCCAATCAGCAATATGTCATCCACATATAATATTAGAAACGCTATAGAGCTCCCACTCACTTTCTTGTAAATACAAGCTTCTCCGTAAACTTGTATAAACTCGAACGCTTTGATCACCTCATCAAAACGAAGATTCCAACTCCGAGATGCTTGCACCAGTCCATAAATGGATCGCTGGAGTTTGCAAACTTTGTCAGCATTCTCTGGATCGACAAAACCTTCTGGTTGCATCATATACAACTCTTCCTTAAGGAAACCGTTAAGGAACGCTGTTTTGACATCCATCTGCCAAATTTCATAATCGAAAAAGGCAGCTATTGCTAACATGATTCTGACGGACTTAAGCATCGCTACGGGTGAGAAGGTCTCATCGTAGTCAACTCCTTGAACTTGTGAAAAACCCTTTGCCACAAGTCGAGCTTTATAGACGGTGACATTACCGTCCGCGTCCGTCTTCCTCTTAAAGATCCATTTGTTCTGAATGGCCTTACGCCCTTCAGGTAATACTTCCAAAGTCCATACTTTGTTTTCATACATGGATCCCATCTCGGATTTCATGGCCTCTAACCACTTATCGGAATCCGGGCCCATCATCGCTTCTCCATAGCTCGTAGGTTCATCGTTGTTTAACAACATGACCTCTAAGACAGGGTTGCCGTACCACTCAGGAGCAGTACGCGTCCTTGTCGACCTACGAGGTTCGATAGCAACTTGATCCAAAGCTTCATGATCATCATCATTAACTTCCTCTTCAGCTAATGTAGGCTCCACAGAAACAACTTTCTGCGCTGCGCTACTCTCAGGTTGAAGTAAAGGTTCAACAACCTCATCAAGTTCTATCTTCCTCCCACTCAATTCTTTCGAGAGAAACTCTTTCTCAAGAAATGTTCCGTTTTTAGCGACAAACACTTTGCCTTCGGATCTGAGGTAGAAGGTATACCCAACTGTCTCTTTTGGGTATCCTATGAAGACGCATTTCTCCGCTTTGGGTTCCAGCTTTTCAGGCTGAAGCTTTTTGACATAAGCATCACATCCCCAAACTTTAAGAAACGACAGCTTTGGCTTCTTGTTAAACCAAAGTTCATAAGGCGTCGTCTCAACGGATTTCGATGGTGCCCTATTTAAAGTGAATGCAGCTGTCTCTAATGCATAACCCCAAAACGATAGTGACAAATCGGCAAGAGACATCATAGATCGCACCATATCCAATAAAGTTCGATTACGACGTTCGGACACACCATTACGCTGTGGTGTTCCAGGCGGTGTCAATTGTGAAACAATTCCACACTGTCTTAAGTGACTGCCAAACTCATAACTCAGATATTCTTCTCCTCGATCAGATCGTAGGAATTTAATCTTCTTGTTACGATGATTCTCAACTTCACTCTGAAATTGTTTGAACTTTTCAAATGTTTCAGACTTGTGTTTCATTAAGTAAATATACCCATATCTACTTAAGTCATCAGTGAAGGTGAGAAAGTAACGATAACCACCGCGCGCCTCAATACTCATCGGACCGCACACATCAGCATGTATGATTTCCAATAAGTCACTTGCCCGTTCCATTGTTCCAGAGAACGGCGTTTTAGTCATCTTGCCCATGAGGCATGGCTCACATGTGTCAAGTGATTCAAAATCAAGTGACTCCAAAAGTCCATCAGCATGGAGCTTCCTCATGCGTTTTACGCCAATATGACCTAAACGGCAGTGCCACAAGAAAGTGGTATTATCATTATCAATTCTACATCTTTTGGCATCAATGTTATGAACATGTGTATCATTACTATCGAGATTCAATAAGAATAAACCCCTCACATCGGGTGCATGACCATAAAAGATATTACTCATATAAATAGAACAACCATTATTCTCTGATTTAAATGAGTAACCGTCTTGCAATAAACAAGATCCAGATATAATGTTCATGCTTAACGCAGGCACCAAATAACACTTATTTAGGTTCATCACTAATCCCGACGGTAATCGAAGAGCGAGCGTGCCGACGGCGATCACATCAACCTTGGAACCATTTCCCACGCGCATCGTCACTTCGTCCTTTGCCAGCCTCCGTCTATTCCGCAGTTCCTGTTTTGAGTTGCAAATATGAGCAACCGCACCGGTATCAAATACCCAGGCACTACAACGAGGGTTGGTAAGGTACACATCAATAACATGTATATCATATATACCTTGTTTGTTGTTGGCCGCCTTCTTGTCAGCCAAATACTTGGGGCAATTCCGCTTCCAGTGTCCAGTTCCCTTGCAATGAAAACACACAGTTTCTGGTTTGGGTCCAGCCTTGGGTTTCTTCACGAGAGGAGCAACTGCTTTGCCACTCTGCTTGGAGTTACCCTTCTTACCCTTGCCATTTTTCTTGAAACTAGTGGTTTTATTGACCATCAACACTTGATGCTCCTTCTGAATTTCAGACTCAGCGGCTTTCAGCATCGCAAACAGCTCGGCGACTGACTTGTTCATCCCGTGCATGTTATAGTTCAACACGAAGCTCTTGTAGCTAGGTGGCAATGATTGAAGAACTCTGTCAGTGATAGCCTCTGGCGGAAGGGGCATCCCTAACTCAGCCAGACGGGTGGAGTACCCAGACATTCTGAGCACGTGATCACTGATAGACCCGTTCTCCTCCATCTTGCAAGCATAGAACTTATCGGAGATCTCATATCTCTCGATCCGGGGATTCTTCTGAAAGATAAACTTCAACTCCTGGAACATCTCATATGCTCCATGACGTTCAAAACGTCTTTGAAGTCCCGGTTCTAAGCCATACAACATTGCACATTGAACTATTGAGTAATCATCAGAACGAGCCTGCCAGGCGTTCACAACGTCTAGAGACTCAACTGGAGCGGGTGGATCACCAAGCGGTGCATCAAGGACATAAGCCTTTTGGGAAGCCGTAAGGATAATCCTTAGATTACGGGCCCAGTCCACAAAGTTACTTCCATCATCTTTCAACTTAGCTTTCTCTAGGAACGCATTAAAATTCAGGGGTGCTACTGCGCGAGCCATGATCTACAACATAAATATAGCAAAGACAACTTAGACTATTGTTCTTAGATAATGAGTTTAGTTAATCATATTTTAAAAAACTCCCACTCAAATTGACATCCCTCCGATCATTCGAGTGTAACATGATCCAAATCCACCAACTCAAGTCCGATCATCACGTGAGTTGAGGTGGTTTCAATGGTGAACATCTTCATGTTGATCATATCTACTATATGACTCATGTTCGACCTTTCGGTCTCTTGTGTTCCGAGGCCATGTCTGTACATGCTAGGCTCGTCAAGTTTAACCCGAGTGTTCCGCACGTGTAACATGGCTTACACCCGTTGTATGCGAACGTAGAGTCTATCACACCCGATCATCACGGCGTGTCTCGAAACGACGAACTTTCGCAACGGTGCACACTTGGGGAGAACACAATTTATCTTGAAATTTAAGTGAGGGATCACCTTATAATGCTACCGTCGTCCTAAGCAAAATAAGATGCATAAAAGGATTAACATCACATGCAAATCATAAGTGACATGATATGGCCATGAACTTGTGCTTTTGATCTCCATCTCCAAAGCACCGGCATGATCTCCATCGTCACCGGCATGACACCATGATCTCCATCATCTTGATCTCCATCAACGTGTCGCCATAAGGTTGTCGCGCCGACTGTTGCTTCCACGACTATAGCTAACGTTTAGCGATAAAGTAAAGCATTACATAGCGCTTAATGATTGACACGCAGGTCATACAATAATTAAAGACAACTCTATGGCTCCTGCCAGTTGCCGTACTCATCGACATGCAAGTCGTGATATTCTATACAAAACATGATCATCTCATACATCACATATATCTCATCATGTAATTGGCCATATCACATCACAACATACCCTGCAAAAACAAGTTAGACGTCCTCTAATTGTTGTTGCAAATTTTACGTGGCTGCTACGGGTATCTAGCAAGAACGATTCTTACCTACGCAAAACCACAACGTGGTGTAGTGATTGCTTTTTGATCTTCTAAAAGAACCCTCTTCATTGAACCGATTCAACTAAAGTGAGAGAGACAGACACCCGCCAGTCACCTTTATGCAACAAGTGCACGCAGCGGTGAAACCAGTCTCGCGTAAGCGTACGCGTAATGTCGGTCCGGGCCGCTTCATCTCACAATACCGCGGAATCAAGTATCAACTAGTAACGGCAAGCAATATGTATACACCCACGCCCACAACTCGTTTGTGTTCTACTCGAGATCTCATCTACGCATAGACCTAGCTCAGATGCCACTGTTGGGGAACGTTGCATGGGAAACAAAAATTTTCCTACGCACACATAAGATCTATCCATGGTGATGAGCATCTACGAGAGGGAGAGTGAATCTACATACCCTTGTAGATCGCTAAGCGGAAGCGTTAATAAACGCGGTTGATGTAGTCGAACGTCTTCGCGATCCAAATCGCCGAGCGTCCCGCGATCCAATCACGATCCTTCCGATCTAGTGCCGAACGGACGGCACCTCCGCGTTCAACACACGTACGGCTTGATGACGCCTTCACCTCCTCGATCCAGCGAGCGATGATGAAGTAGTGGTTGAGTTCCAGCAGCACGACGGCGTGGTGATGGTGGTGAGGAACAATCTCTGCAGGGCTTCGCCAAGCACTACGGAGATTATGACGGAGGAACTAGAGGGCTAGGGTTGCCGGCACACGGCTTGGGAAATCCTGATGTGTCCCGTGTGCTAGCCCTGCCCCTCTATTTATATGTTGAGCCTTGGGGTCTAAACTTGGAGTAAAAGCCTCCTCCGGGTCGGTTTTGCCCGCACAAGGTCGGTTTGGCCCGCAGGGAAAGAGTCCAACTCGGATCCCTGCCGAACCGTGCACAGCCGCGCACAAGCGGTAGTACCGCTTCACACAAGCGGTAGTACCGCTTGGGCGGTAGTACCGCTTCACACAAGCGGTAGTACCGCTCCGGCGGTAGTACCGCTTCACCAAGCGGTAGTACCGCTTACGCGGCAGCAAAACTACTTTTGCACTTTCCAATACCTTGTGGGCTTTATCCCTTTGGCTCATATAAAGTGTTGCTGCACCCGAACACTTCGGTAAACATCCGGAACCCCTTCCGGTGAACTCCGGAACCCTTCCAGAGATCAAAACACTATTATCACATATATCAATCTTTACCTCCGGACTATTCCGGAGATCCTCGTCATGTCCGGGATCTTATCCGGGACTCCGAACAACTTTCGGTCACCAACATAATAACTCAATTATACTAATCGTCACCAAACGTTAAGTGTGTAGACCCTGCGGGTTCGAGAACTATGTAGACATGACCGAGACACCTCTACGGCCAATAACCAATAGCGGGACCTGGATGCCCATATTGGCTCCTACATATTCTACGAAGATCTTTTATCGGTCGAACCTCTATGTCAAGGATTCAGTTAATCCCGTATGCTGTTCCCTTTGTTCTTCGGTATGTTACTTGCCCGAGATTCGATCGTCGGTATCACTATACCTAGTTCAATCTCGTTACCGGCAAGTCTCTTTACTCGTTCCGTAATACAAGATCTCGTGGCTAACACTTTAGTCACATTGCTTGCAAGGCTCATTGTGATGTTGTATTACCGAGTGGGCCCTGAGATACCTCTCCGTCATACGGAGTAACAAATCCCAGTCTTGATCCATGCCAACCCAACAGACACCCTCGGAGATACCTGTAGAGCACCTTTATAGTCACCCAGTTACGTTGCGACGTTTGATACACACAAGGTATTCCTCCGGTGTTAGTGAGTTGCATGATCTCATGGTCAAAGGAACAGATACTTGACATGCAGAAAACAATAGCAATAAACTGACACGATCAAATGCTACGTTTACAGTTTGGGTCTTGTCCATCACATCATTCTCCTAATGATGTGATCCTGTTATCAAATGACATCTCATGTCTATGGCTAGGAAACCTTAACCATCTTTGATCAACGAGCTAGTCAACTAGAGGCTTACTAGGGACACAGTGTTGTCTATGTACCCACACATGTATTTGAGTTTCCAATCAATACAATTATAGCATGGATAATAAACGATTATCATGAACAAGGAAATATAATAATAACCAATTTATTATTGCCTCTAGGGCATATTTCCAACAATATTAACCCCGCGCCCCGGCCTTCTTCCTCCACAATCTTCTTTTCGCGCGACGACGCCCCCGACGCCGAACCACCACACGCCGCCGCCAGGCTGCCGTGATGCCCTGCCCCGACGAGCGCCCTCGCCGTCATCGTCGCCATGCCCCGACGCGCTGTCGCCGTCGCCCTGCCCCTTCTTCCTGCCATCGCCGTCTCCCTTTTCATCGCCCTCGCCCTCACCCTTGCCATCGCCCTCGCCCTCGCCCTGCCCCTTCTTCCTGCCATCGTCGCCGCCCTCGTCGTCGCCCTGCCACGACGCGTCGTTGCCCTCGCGGCCGTCGTCGCCCTGCCCCGACACCCCCGCTCCTCGCCTCCTCGCTGTGAGCGCCGATCCCTCCTTCTCCTATCCCCCGCCCCCCTGCTGGCCGACGCCGACGCTGACATATTCATCTTGTGTATAAGTCTTGTATTCATCTTGTGTGTTCATCTTGTATTCATCTTGTGTATAAATCTACGCACCAATAACATAGGTACAAATATCATCGTAACTTCGACATGAGGGGGGGTCGTTAAAATATAACCCCGATAACTTCGGTATAACTTCGGTGGAATCTTTGCTAATGTCAGCATTTTTTTTGTTAAACATGCATCGTTGTATCGAGAGAAAAAAAAGTAGCACACACCCACTACTTGTGTAATCAATTATTCTTCTTCCTAACCTCTTGACAATCGCTGGAGGAGGAGTCCCCGACGATCGCCGGTGAGGAGTCCGCGACGATCGCCAGAGGAGGCCCCGATGATCGCCGGTGAAGAGTCCTCACCGTGTCCTTCCCGATATCTTGGGTCGCCGGAGGAGTCCCCGACGATCGCCGATGAAGAGAACCGTAACTCCGATCGAGACGTTCTTTATATGCATTTGTTTCAATTTATCTTGTAGATTATGTTTTGCCATCATCATACATGTTAAAATAAATAAACTTGTTGTTCTATCCAGAATACCAAAACTGTATAAAATATGAAATAACTTGCAAGTGATTGCAGAAACTATGGATCCGGAACATGCCAGAGATGAAGAAAAAGAAAACCTCTTGGAGGAAATAATCCGCGACGGAGATGATGATGATACCACCTCATAGTGGCTAAACGACTCCGGTGAGGGAATTGACGGCTCCGATGAGGGAGTGGACGGCTCCGGTAAGAGAATGGAGCGAGAAGATCACGGCTCCGGTGTTATTGTAAAGTCCGGCGAGGTATATTAATTAAGCCTCTGCTAACTAGATGCATTATCTTGATTTGTATATACATATATTAACACTTCTTTCTTCTTTTAGCCCTCCCGATCGAGCCAATCTTCGATAAGGAAACGAGGCCCAAACAAAATGTTGGACTCTAATGAAAGGTACAAGATCGAAGAAGTCGCAGCAGATGGCAAACCGGTTGCTCCCAAGCGGAACGCAGATGCATTTGTAAGTCAGTGCGGAGTTGTTGTTAGGGACAGTGTCCTGATCTCCATTCAAGAATGGAATAAGCCAAAGGGGGACGATGGAGTTACTTATGTCGATGATCGATTTGGAATTCGCTCATGACATATTTCACCCTACTGCCAGAGGAGGATCCAAATAACCCAGTGATAGAGCGAAAAGTCAAGTCGTGGGCTCTTAAGAAGATGGCCGCACAACTCTGCAACTAGAAGAAAAGATTGAACCAAGACTATGTCAAGAAAGAAAAGACTCCAGAATTCACCAGAACACGTGCGAAGTTATAAGATCACTGGGACATATTTGTGAAGTACAAGAAATCGGAATCAGCTAAGAAAAGGTCAGAAATAAATAAGATAAATGCTGCAAAGAAACAATATCACCATGTTACGGGGTCAGGTGGCTACAAGGTTGCCAGGCCTAAGTGGGAGAAAATTGAGAATGACATGCTTGCTAAAGGGATCGATCTAGAGCCATTGTCGTGGATTGAACGGGGAAGGACTTGGTTCTACAGGCATGGGGGAACGTTGGACCCAGTAACAGGGAAGTGTGTTTATAGAAAAGCTCAACTTGCAACACCCGTCAAAGCCATTCAAGATGCAATGAAGGACATACAGGAAGGGAAGTTCCATCCCGACAGAGAGAAGGACAAGCTGACACGCGCCCTCGGGAATCCTGAACACCCTCGACGAACACGAGGCACATCAGGCTCCGTTCCGTGGAAGGTTGGGTTTCCCGACAGCAGTGACACTTACAGAAGCCGAGGGAGAAAGAAGAAACAGGATGCAGACCGGCTGCAGAAGGTAGAAGAAATAGTAGCATTGCAGCAGAAGCAAATAGAGGCACTTACCAGCCATCGAGCTACCGGACCATCTCAGCTGCACAAAGATCCTACATTCGATACTGCTGCCAGCCCACCATCTCAGAGGAAAAGCAGTGTGGCTTCCACGGAGCTCGTTCGGTCCACAGATAATATCACGGCTCCTCGCTACCCCGTTGATGATATCACGCAGAGGGAACATTGTGATCTACATGGGAAATGCATGAACATATCCCTGAAGGTGGCGATCGGCTTTGCCTTACCTCTTGTACCTGATGCAACTCACCAATGCCGCCTGATTCCAGATGGCTATGCTGTTGTCGGGGTGGATGAAGTTATCAGCGGATTTGAGCAGATGGAGCTTGAATTCCCTACAGGTGAAGGAGAGACTAAACTGGGAGATGCCATAAGGTCTACCATTTTATGGAAAAAGGAACACATCGTCATCAGACTCCATCGGAGAAGGCCCCTCAGCAGACTCCTCACAGTAGCAATCCAGCTCTATCTCCGCCGCCTCAGCTGTCTCCGCCGCGTCAGCAGACTCCGCCGGAGAAGGCCCCTCAGCAGACTCCTCACAGTAGCAATCCAACTCTATCTTTGCCGCGTCAGCAGACTCCGCCGGAGGTGGCCCCTCAGCTGTCTCCACCTCGACGTCAGCAGACTCCGCCGGAAGAGGCCCCTCAGCAGACTCGGCCTCGACGTCAGTAGACTCCGCCTCCTCCACCGCCTCAGCACAGGCGGAAGAGAGCCGCCGCTCCGGCGGCTAGTAGTACAACTAGGAAGAAATCCAGAGCGGATACAAGGGTCAAGAAGGCTCCTGCCAAGTTACCATACGAACTGACTAATGAGGAACTCAATAAGGTCGTGGCTACTGATGTGAAATGCCATCTTGCACCGTGCCAGCCTGATCCAAAGGAGAAAATGGATCCGGCAAAAGCGAAGCGCTATATAGAAAACCTTACGTGACCACCACCGCCTCCGCTGCTATCAGGCTATGACTGGTCGGGAAGTAGTACCAGTAGTGCAATTGGGAAAACAATTCCCCAGCTCGGCGAACAGAAAAACCAATCGTGCCCCCCGCTCAAGGTGTTTACTGATCCCAATTATGATGCGGATGTAGCGGGCCATGGTATTGGTTGCACTCTCGGTTAATTGTTAGGCGAGGATGTAGTGTACCCCATGGCTGAGTTAGCATAAAGATACCACTACGGGAAGCCTCTCGTCAGACATGATGAGTTCGGCAATCTACCAACACAAATGCAAAAATTACATGACTGGTACATGGAAGCCGCAAAGGCAGGGAACAACTGGCTCACTATGGGAATTAAAGACGAGCATTAATTCAATGGAGACGAGGAGATGTTCATTGAATTTGAGGAATTATCTCAGTTATACAATAAAAACGCTATCGACAAAACTATCATCAGTTGCTATTGTCTGTAAGTATCATTTCTGTAATTAAGTCTCTAGCTCAGCTCGTTCATTGCATGTATAATTATCCTCGCTATATTATGCTAGAAGAAGATCCTCGACTGCAAAACAGGACGAATCTATGACATTGGGTTCATTAACCCAAATACTATTCATGAAGTTACGGTAGAAAAGCACGCCAAGGATGCAGAGAAGATCATGCTAAGGGCATTAATTGAATAACAAACCAAAAGGAAAATACTATTTCCTTACAACTTCAAGTGAGTGTTCTACTGTCTTGTACACATTCTGTTTCGCTTACTCAATGTTAAGTGTAATTGATGAGTTATGCGTGTGCAGCTTCCACTTTATTCTGCTAGTCATTCGGGTTGACACACGAAGAGTACTTGCGATGGACTCGCTACATAAAGACCCTGAGATGTGGGCATCCCTGGAGGAAATGCTCCAGAGGTAATTTCAATCATTATCACACTATATCGGTAACTTTCGTTCATTTCCTGATATCAAGTAATTAATAACTCCTTTATTCATTTTCTTTGCCGGGCAGGGTTTGGAAAAAGTTCACCAAGAAGGCTAGGGGTGAATGGAAAGAGTAGCTGCGGTTTGAACAAATCAATGTAAGTAGTACTAGCTAGGTCCACACATCTCTTTGATTCTAGTTTCAATACCATTATCATGCTTGATTATTATTTTGATTGAACTCTATTCTCGTAAAATGATCAAGGCAGGGACAAATGAATAATTTATGTGGATACTATGTTTGCGAGTTCATTCGCCAGACGACCTGTGAGCAGGGCAGGCCTTTAGAACAACTTGAAATACGTAAACAATATTCACAATTTTTTTATTACCATCAATTGTGTTGAGTTTCATTCATATATATATATATATATATATATATATATATATATATATATATATATATATATATATATATATATATATATATTGACCCCCCTTCTTTAAATTAGATCCAAAGGATCGCATCCGAGCAATTCAAGAGGAATTGGCGGGATTCTTACTTCAAAGAGGTCATAGCTAAAACCAAGAACACCATCGGGAATGGGCCATGGATTTTGGACAATAGATATTAGGGATCGTAAGAGATGTTATATTGTATATATGCATGAACGTCTACTATATATAGTAGTGTCGAAAGAGTACTTCTCTATATTCATGACCAATCATGGAGAAAGAGGCAACTTCTCTATATTCATGATGATGTTGTGTAATGGTCTCTTCATTGCTACTAGTAGCTAGCGTCGAGTTGAATGGATGTAACCCCTAAACCCTTCAAAACCCCTCCTTTATAAAAAAACTAAACCCCAGCACTTGGCAGGGGCTGACGCGTGGCTGCTTTTAGTCCCGGTTGGTGTTACCAACCGGGACTAAAGGTCCTCCTTCCTGAGCGCTACGCAGCGGCCACGTGGATCCCCTTTAGTCCCGGTTCATAACACGGCCGGGACTAAAAAGGGGGGCCTTTAGTCCCGACTGTTTAGTCCCGGTTGCACAACCGGGACTAATGGCCCTTGAGAACCAGGACTAATGGCCCATTTTCTACTAGTGACATATGCTTGTAGGAATTGCAATAATAGCAAGTTTCCTCTCTATGTGTTGAAAATCTTGAAGGTATGCTTGTTTTGCCTTCCTATGCTAGTTGATTCTTGCTCCCATCAATTGTTTTCTCAAAAAATCCCTATGCATAGGAAATGGGTTAGACTTAAATGTGCTTTTCATGAGATTCATGATGCTCTTTTGCATGTTTCATATACTATTCCTATGTGAGCATCATTTAAATCATCATGCCTAGCTAAAAGGCTTTATAGAAAAGAGCTTGTTGGGAGACAACCCAACACTTTTCCTTTCTGTTTTTGTGTGTTCACATGATTAAGCTACTGTAGTAATCATGTTTTGTGTCTTTTATTTCAATAAAGTGCCAAGTAAAGCCTTTGGGATAGTGTGGATACTTGTTGATTTGATTTTGTGCAAAAACAGAAACTTTTGCCTCTAGTAAAGAATTTCTATGATTTTACTGGAGCGTCAAAAAAATTTGAAATTTTTACACAGTATTTATATGCAAATTATATAAGTTTTCCTAAGCTGTCAGAATTATTAGAGACATGGAAGTATGGTTATACTACAGATCTTCACAGACTGTTCTGTTTTTGACAGATTCTGTTTTGCATGCATAGTTTGCTTGTTTTAGAGCTCCCATAGCTTATATTCAGTGATATAAATTATGTGAATGATAGAATACAGTAGGTATCATGTGGGAACAATTATGAATCTTGTCTTTACTGTACCTAAGTGATTGATCTATCTTTATTATACTAACCCATCTCACGAAGTTCCGTTAAGTTTTGTGTGATTGAAGTTTTCAAGTTTTGGGTGTGTTGACACCTGATTTTGGCACGATGCAAAATGCAATTAGGATGGCCTCAAATGAAAAGGTGTTCAACATGAAAAAGTTTTACATCACCAAATGGAACGGCTTTCATGTTTAGTTCATCGCTTTCCAACCTCATCTTAAGGGCCGAAAATACACTCGAAGTGTCAGAATTTAACTTCCCGAGTGCTGTTCGGACGATTAAGCTCCCAAGACGACCTCATATGAGAAAATATTCTACACGGGTTGTCTTCATCTTGTCTAAACGATCGATTTTGATATCAAAATCATCTTCATCCGAGTTTGTATGCAAAAGTTAGGGCCATCGGAGTGCAGCCCTACCAGGAGGCAGAAACTGACGCGAGGGATCAGACACTCACCAAGGTGATGTCTGATGGGTTGCGTAAGCTATTCGGCCCTCAAGACGGCCTCGAATGGAAAAAACTTACAAGATGAAAAAGTTTCGCGTCATTGAGCCGATCGATTTTGATATATAATACATCTCAATCCGAGGTTGTATGTGACCCGGAGAGGCAAAACAAGATCAGGCTGAAGTTTCAGTCGAGAAATCCGAGTGAAAAGTTTACTGGCCGAGTGAAAGTTGCTGGCCGAGTGAAAAGCTGTCAACCGAGTGAGAAGCTGTCGGCCGAGTGAAAAGTTTGTTATCCAAATGAAAACTTGTATCCGAGTGAAGCAATATGGCCATACAATCCGAGTGAAGGATGTTAGGTTGATCTCCTCCCGATCGGGCCCAACGGCTCGATCGGGCCCCTGACTCGCGCCCTGATCGGGGGCACCCAACCCTCTTATGGTTGGTGGGCCCCTGTGACCCGCGCTATATATAAAGAGGTGGGGGCCGGGGCACGCAGTACAAGGTTCACCGTGCCGCCAGTCACCCCACCGACATCCCCTACCGATCTAGGGTTAGCGCAGTGCTCACGGGAAGCACCGCCACCACTTCACCCCTCTCTGCCATCACCGCCGTCGCCATCCCACCATGGCTACCGGCGGGAGCTCTTCGAGCCAAAGCGAAGGTATAAACCCCATCTCCTCTCACTGTTACCGTGAATCTCCAACCCACACGATCTACAGTGGTCTATCAATGGTATCAGAGCGGTTTGGTGTTGGATTTTTGGTACAAAAGAAAGCAAAATCCCCTCCCATATAACAAAAAGAGGAAAAGTAATCACCGGAGAAGGGCCTCGGGCCTCACCGGAAAAGTTGCGCCGCCGCCATGGTCGCGCCGTTCCTCTCGATCTCGACGCGCATCGGCAAGCCGAGGCGCCGGGACGAAGAACAACCCCGCAATGGGAAAAGGGCACCGTGGCCAAACCTTTCGACGGCGGCGCGCTCACCGCAAGGGAACGCACGACCGGCGAAAGGGGAGGCAACGGCGCCACCATTGCAGACTCCGGCGTGGCCTCAGCGTCACCACCCTGGGCTCCTCCTCCTGCTTGGTTTCGGCGCAAACGGCTCTACCACAGTTGCTGTTGCTGCGAGCAGGGCGAGGGGGAGGAGGCGGGGAAAGGGGAAGGGGGAAGGAGAAACAGAGGGTGGCACGCGTGGCGCGGTGGCTTTCGTCGCCGTCACCGACGGCCAGACCTAGCTTTGCCCCGGCCACGGAGATAGAGGAGGCGAGCGGCGTAGCGAGAGGGAGGAGAGCGGCGCGCACGGGGGGGAATGACCGAGGGTTTCCCCTCGACCGCGTCGGCTGCTGGTTTTGTTCCAGCGAAACTCCCGGTCCGCCGTCCGATCAAAATAGATGGCTCAGATCGAATCCCTAATACGCTGCGGGCTGGCTGGGCCGAAAGTAGAGCACTGGGCTAAGGCCGGCAGACTAGGCAGAGCTGAGGCCGGCTCACGCAGCGCGGCGCGCAGAGCAGGCCGTGGGCCGGCGGACTGCGCTGCCGTTTTTGGTTTTTTCAATAAAAAAAGAGGTTTCTGCTATTTTTTGTTTTCAGAAAATAGTGAAGTTTCTGAAAAAGAAAATAGAAAAGTTTCTAAAAAGAAAATAGAAAATTTTCTAAAAAGTCTCTGCTGTTAAAGGAATTTTTTGTTTAGAAAGTAAAATAAAAGTTTCTGAAGAAAAAGAAAAGTTCATGAATTTTATAAAGAAAATAATAATGTTCATGAATTTTTTCTTCAGTAAAAGAAAAGTTTCTGAAAAGAATAAAACGTTCATGAATTTTATATTCATTTTTTTCCGCTGCAAAATAAATAATAGTGCTCTTTTACAAAGAAAATAAAAGTTTAATATGAATTAAATTTTAAGAGCATATTAAAGAGATTAATGATATAAATATGATTTTGTTATTTTTATGACCAACGTTGTTAATAACATAATCATGATTTATTATTGTTGATATATGTGCATTTATTTCTATTTTCTGCCCAACGGTGATATAGATTTAATTGCATAAACAGTTGTATGTTTAATTTGACCAACGTTAGATTAATGCATGCAATTGTTACTTTGATCTTACTTCAATTGTGATTTCAAGAGGTTACCACTTGATGAGTTTCCTAAAAGATGTTCCAACACTCCCAGGTGATAACTACACCGAATGGAGAAAGAAAGTTGATTTAGCCTTTGTCTGTGCTAAGGTGGACTGGGTTGTGTACACTCCACAGCCGGTCAGACCAACAGAGCCAGTCAGAGATGCAACTGGTGATGATGCTGTGTGGGACAAAAAGAGGAGGGATTATGCTCCATTGGAGATGTCATATACCCTCGACAGCCAAAAGAGGCTCACCGCCAATAAAAAGTGCATGGCTTTCATAAAGAACACAATTGAGAACGCCATTGTGGGCTCAATTGTAGAGTGTACTTCCATAGGGGAGTTTCTTGCAAAGATAAAGAGCCAGTTCACTGGTTCTTCAAAGATATATGCCACCCAGTTGCTAAAGCAACTGGTGACAGAAAACTACACAGGAGGTGGTCATGGCATAAGAGAGCACATCCTCAGGATGAGCAACATGGCAGCTAAGCTTAAACCCATGGATGCGGATTTGGAGCTCAAACCTGCGCTCCTGGTCCACCTGGTTATGGCTTCACTGCCAAAAGAGTTTGACACCTTTGTTGTCAACTACAACATGTCACCTGAAAAATGGGACATTGAAAGACTATAGCCATGTGTGTCCAAGAAGAGGAAAGACTTAAAGCCTCACATGGTGGTTCTCTGAACTATGTGAAGGACAACAAGAAAAGGAACTACAATAAAAGTAGCAATGGTTCCCCTTCAAAGGCACATGGAAAATCTCACATGCAGCATCAGCATCAGCAGAAGTCTTTTCCAATGGACAAAGATACTTGCCTCCACTGTAAGAAGACTGGGCATTACAAGAAAGGCTGCCCTGATTGGCTAAAATCAATAATGGCAAAGAAAGGTAACAACATTGTTTCCTTTGTAAATGAATCCTTGTATACACAGTTTTCGAAATCTACTTGGTGGATTGACTCAGGAGCAACTGTCCATGTTGCAAATTCTTTACAGGGATTCCATTCGACGCGGACTACGCAAAGAAGCAAAAGATGCATTGAAGTTGCAAATGGAATTCAAGCCGAAGTTGAAGCTGTCGGTGACATCTCCTTGGAGTTAGCTGATGGATTCAAGCTTCTACTTAGAGATGTTTTATATGTTCCTTCATGTCACAAAAACTTAATTAGTGTTTCGTGTTTGGATAAAGATTATTATGAATGTCATTTTGGACATGGAAAATGTGCCATATGGTTTAATAATACTCATGTGGGTGTTTCTTTCCTACACAATGAGCTTTATTTATTATCACTCCGTGAAAAAGTGCATTTTGTGTGTAATGTGAATGAGAATGTTTCCGCGTCGAATAAAGAACAAAAGAAAAGAAAGAGAACTCATGACTCATCGAAATTATGGCACTGTCGTTTGGGCCATATTTCCAAGGGGAGAATAGAAAGACTCGTTAAAAGTGAAATTCTTCCTCCGTTAGAGTTCTCATACTTAGAACAATGCATAGATTGCATTAAAGGAAAGTATGTAAAACAAATCAAAAAGGGTGCAATCCATAGCACAGGCACACTAGAAATCATTCACACTGACATTTGTGGACCATTTCCGGTGAAAAGTGTGGATGGATATGACTCGTTCATAACATTCACAGATGATTACTGTCGCTATGGTTATATTTATCCAATCAAAGAAAGATCTGAAGCGTTGGATAAATTTAAAATATTCAAAGCTGAAGTTGAAAATCAGCATGATAAAAGAATAAAGATAGTAAGATCTGACCGTGGGGGGGAGTACTACGGTCGGCACACTCCATATGGCCAAGTCCCTGGACCTTTTGCAAAGTTCTTACAGGAGACTGGCATAGTAGCCCAGTATTAAATGCGCGACGATCCTCAGCAAAATGGAGTAGCTGAAAGGCGCAACCGTACACTTATGGATATGGTGCGCAGCATGAGTTACTCCACTTTGCCATTGGGATTATGGATGGAGGCGCTTAAAACCGCCATTCACATTCTCAAATAGAGTGCCAATCAAGTCGGTGACCAAAACACCGTACGAGCTATGGATAGGACGAGTGCCCTCCCTACAACACTTCAGGGTGTGGGGGTGCCCTGCTGAGGCCAAAATGTTTAATCCAAATATTGCAAAGTTAGATCCCAAAACAGTGAGTTGCCACTTCATTGGCTATCCAGACAGATCAAAGGGTTTTCATTTCTACTGTCCAGACAGATATACAAAGTTTGTAGAAACAAGACATGCAGTCTTCTTAGAGGACAAAATGATGAGGGGGAGCATGGTAGCTCGGAAAATTGATCTTGAGGAGAAGAGAGTGCATGCACCTAATCCGATGATTCAGGAGCCATTTTTCTCACTACCGGTTGTAACTCCACCCATGACAACTATGGGAGAAGTCCCAGAACCTGTCCGTCAGGAGCCAACTGAACCCGTTGTTGAGCATGAAAGGGAGGTGCGGCATCCAATTGTAGAAGATGTGCCGGAAGTTGAGGCACAGAATGTGCCAGAAACTGAGGCTCTTAGAAGATCTAATAGAACAAGCAGATCAGCTA
Organism: Elymus sibiricus; assembly: GCA_039707655.1. NCBI lineage: Eukaryota > Viridiplantae > Streptophyta > Magnoliopsida > Poales > Poaceae > Elymus > Elymus sibiricus. The sequence goes on along the minus strand of CM077667.1, from coordinate 145,833,280 downwards.
TTTCTACTGATTATAAAGTTTATAACACAGAAATGGTTCATATGGAAGGTGACCCCACTACATATGAAGAAGCCATTAGAAGCCCTCGCTCATCAAAATGGCTAGAGGCAATGGAAGATGAAATGAAATCGATGAGTTCCAAAGATGTTTCGGACATAGAGGAAATTCCTAAAGGAGCCAAAACAGTAGGCTATAAATGGGTCTACAAAACTAAGTATGACCCTAATGGGAATGTAGAAAAGTATAAATCCCGACTTGTGGCAAAAGGATTTACACAAAGAGAAGGGATAGATTACAATGAGACCTTTTCCCCAGTCTCATGTAAGGACTCCTTCAGAATCATAATGGCATTAGTTGCACATTTTGATTTAGAGTTACATCAAATGGATGTAAAGACGACATTTCTGAACGGGGATTTAAAAGAAAAGGTCTACATGAAACAGCCCAAGGGTTTTATCATGGAAGGCAAGGAAAATATGGGATGCCGCCTGAAGAAATCTATTTATTGATTAAGGCAAGCCTCTAGACAGTGGTATCTAAAGTTTAATCAAACGAATAAAAGTTTTGGATTTAAAGAAAATATTGAGGATAACTGCATTTATGCAAGGTTTAAAAATGGGAAATATATTTTCCTAATCTTGTATGTGGATGATATCTTGCTTGCTAGCAGTGATGTTAGTCTACTACAAGAAACAAAGAAGTACTTGTCCTCAAATTTTGACATAACGGACCTTGGTGAAGCATCATATGTTTTGGGCATAGAAATTCACCGAGATAGGAACAATGGAGTCTTAGGACTATCGCAGAAGGCATATTTAGAAAAGGTTCTTCAAAAGTATAATATGCATGCGAGTAAAGCCACACCTGCTCCTATAGTCAAGGGCGATATTTTTGGGAGATTCCAATGTCCCAAGAACCAGTACGAAATCGATCTAATGAAAGCAGTACGATATACTTCGGTTGTTGGAAGCTTACAGTATGCACAAGTGTGCACTCGCCCTGACTTAGCTTTTGTCACCGGGGTACTCGGTAGATATCAAGAGAATCCAGGCATGGAGCACTGGAAGATGGTAAAGAAGGCATTGCGTTATGCACAAGGCACGAAGGACTACATGCTAACATACAGGAGATCTGATTCCCTAGAGATAAGAGGGTATTCAGACGCAGATTTTGCGGGGGACAGAGATGATAGAAAATCCACGTCAGGATACGTGTTCACTCTCGCTGGAGGGGCTATTTTGTGGAGAAGCTCCAAACAGTCAATAGTTGCATCGTCCATGATGTATGCAGAATTTATAGCATGTTTCGAGGCCACGGGGCAGGCGATATGGCTAAAGAAATTTGTACCTGACTTGAAAGTGGTAGATTGTATTCACAAACCACTAAAGATGTATTGTGACAACCAGCCCGCAGTATTCTATGCTCACAACAACAAGTTGAGTAATGCTGCAAAAATAATAGAGATAAAGTATTATGTTGTGAAAGATAAAATCCAGGATCACACTTTAAGTCTCGAGCATATAAGGATAAAGGATATGCTTGCGGATCCGCTTTTGAAAGGCTTACCACCCAATGTGTTCAAGGAACACTTAGCCGACATGGGTTTAAGGTAAAACCTTATGATTACTGGATCATGAGAGGCCCAAAAGGAACAGAATTTGTTTTAGAACAGAGAGGTATGTTGTAGCTGTCTGATTCTATCGGCAATTGAGCTGTGACGATGAAACATGTTCTATGTATTGATCTGTGATGAAACGAGTAAAGTAAAAGGTATAAAGTTAAAAGTAAAGTTGAGATCAAGGGGGAGAATGTTAGGTTGATCTCCTCCTGATCGGGCCCAACGGCTCGATCGGGCCCCTGACTCGCGCCCTGATCGGGGGCACCCAACCCTCTTATGGTTGGTGGGCCCCTATGACCTGCGCTATATATAAAGAGGTGGGGGCGGGGCACGCAATACGAGGTTCACCACGCCACCAGTCACCCCACCGACATCCCCTACCGATCTAGGGTTAGCGCAGTGCTCACGGGAAGCACCGCTGCCACTTCACCCCTCTCTGCCATCACCGCCGTCGCCATCCCACTATGGCCACCGGCGGGAGCTCTTCGAGCCAAAGCGAAGGTATAAACCCCATCTCCTCTCACTGTTACCATGAATCTCCAACCCACACGATCTACAGTGGTCTATCAAAGGATCCTAATATCCGACTGAAGAGATTCAAATCCGGGTGTTATTGGCAGATCGAGTCAGAAGCTGAAGATTGGCCGGAAAGGTTATCTAGATGTTTTCAGATGGAAAAGTGTTCAACACAAAAGTTATGCGTATCATCGAAACGGTCAACTTTGCTTTTGGAGTCATCGTCATATGAGATAGTATGCAACCTTCAGAAACGATACAAAATTTGAATAGTCCAGTTAGCTGCAAGACCGAGTCCGACTAGAGGTTGAAGATGGCCTCGTAAAGTGTTCAAGATTGCTTCGGTTGGAAAAGTGATCAACAGAAGAATTGTTCGTCTTGTTGAAAAGATTGATTTTGATATAAATATTATCTCAATCGAAGGTTGTATGCAGATTCTGCGGCCCGCGCAAGGAGCAAGACTGAAGTTTGGGCCAGATTCGGGCTGAATCCGAGTTTAACTAGAACTAGGACTCTAGGACGTGATTTGGTGTAATTTTCTTGTAAGGAAAACCTAGATGAATCCTTTGCTTTACGGGAAGTCTAGCCGTCTCTTATATATAGTGGAGGTGAGGGCCGATTGAAAGAACACACAATCGAACAAATCTATCAATTACACTTTCGTGTTCATCTACTTTTATCTCCTACCCTTGTATCTTCTTCCTCGTTCTTCGTTCATTCTCCTCTTGGAGGGCAGCGATCCACGAGGCCCTAGGGGCGATCAGGTCGACCTAGGGTAGCCCATAGCCGCCACGCGCCCTGACGGGGTCCCTCCCGGGCGTGTCGGGTTTCGGGTCTACAAAAGTGCCCGCCGGATTGCCTGCGTACCGCGCTTCCGGACGGGTCTCCTTCGACGTGAGCTGTGGTGCATCACCCCTGGCGTCGAGGGTACACGGTAACGTGTTCGTCTGCGAACACACTTTTTGACCACTCCGCTGGGGACGTAGCTTCCAACGGTCTACAGCATGTTCTTGCTACGAGGAGAGCGTCATCAAGCGGCTGCAATCTACGACGGTAACATGTATCAACAATCTCCTTACGTAGATGCAAATAGCCATTATGTTGGTGTTGCTAGATCTTCCAATGGACATGTCATGTCGGCTAGCCCTAATGAGCAAAGGCCGACCAGTTATTCTGTTGGAGATGCTTGGTGTATACATAATCGCAACATGCCATTTATGGATCCAAACTTTCGTGCATCGGCAACACCTTTCAATATGTCGGTGAACAACACGATGAGTTCGAGTGATCAATGTAGGACACCTCGTGTACAGGAGTGTGTCTCACAGTTTTATCCATCGGCAGCTGGCTCGCAATATGCAGGTTCATCCCCAAACATGTCGATGGATGGGAGAATCGGCCATGCTTCCATTAGCTATTTGGCCGGTTATCCTCATTCATCATATACTATACCTCATGAGATTAATTGTTGAGCGACATATGCAACTAAAAATACTCATGACTCGGCTCACCTTCGTGGTTATGGCCGAGTGAATGGAGATTCTACAGGAGCATTTGTGCCTAATATTGCAGGAGATAAGGTGGCTCTGTCTGCATTAAAATGTTTAGCACAAAATAAGAGGATTAGCGCTCTTTGCCTTGAGTAACATGATAAGGGGTTGGTTCCTAATTATGAGGCAATAAGAGCTAGGGTTTTGAAAGAAGACGAAGTGTTGCCAGTTGATCAAATTGCCGAGGGAAAATATTCAACAACAGTGCATATGTCCCCACCTATCGTTGCAGCATGTTAAACACCCCCTGTACAATTGCAAAATTTCGGCAACAGCAATTCATTGACGAAAGATCCTAAAAGCATTGTGGGGCATGCTGATCCAAGCAGGGCCAAACTTAAAGAAAAACATATGGCTTGTATGAACAAGGTCAGGCCAAAGCTTGCAGGGTGTAGCATCGACAATTTTACCCCACCGACTCTTGATGAGTTACCAGCAGAATATTGACAGGCTTATGAAGCACTCAAGAAGAAGCGTGAAGAGGAAGATTTGCAAGAATATGTCAAGTTCCTTCCTCCATGCAGCAACCATGTTGGCCCTTCTGTGATGTTAAGGCAGGATAAAAAAGAAGCTTCACAAGCAAATCAGCAAAAGAATATTGGCTCGACTAATCCTATTGATTCGGTTGAAGCCAATTCATCTAACTCGTCTACAGCCGAGTCGAATCCTTTGTTTAAAGCCAGAACAATGGTGGATTCACTTGCAACCGGATTGAGCACTGACGTGGTTAGGGCCGAGTGCATAGTGACAATACCCAGTGCATCAAGCCACTTAAGGTCGAGTGCATCGTTCCAGCCGAGTGCATCGAGCCATCCGAGTGCATCACCAGCTAATGGCGAGCTAGTTTTTGCCGAGTGTACTGATGACCCACAAGTATAGGGGATCAATCGTAGTCCTTTCGATAAGTAAGAGTGTCGAACCCAACGAGGAGCAGAAGGAAATGACAAGCGGTTTTCAGCAAGGTAATTTCTGCAAGCACTGAAATTGTAGGTAACAGATAGTTTGATAGCAAGAAAATTGGTAACAAGCAAGTAACGGTAACGGTAAACAAGGTGCAGCAAGGTAGCCCAATCCTTTTGTGGCAAAGGACAGGCCAAAAAAATCTCTAGTAATAGACAAAGTGTTCTTGAGGGTACACGGGTATTTCATCTAGTCACTTTTATCATGTTGGTTTGATTCGTGTTCGCTACTTTGATAATTTGATATGTGGGTGGACCGGTGCATGGGTGTTGTTCTTACTTGAACAACCTCCCACTTATGATTAACCCCCTCGCAAGCATCCGCAACTACGAGAAAAGTATTAAGATAAAATCTAACCATAGCATTAAACGTTTGGATCAAAATCAGCCCCTTACGAAGTAGCGCATAAACTAGGGTTTAAGCTTCTGTCACTCTAGCAACCCATCATCTAATAACTAATCCACAATGCATTCCCTTAGGACCATGAATGGTGAAGTGTCATGTAGTCGACGTTCACATGACACCACTAAGGGAATCACAACATACATATCATCAAAATATCGAACACATATCAAATTCACATGATTACTTGCAACATGACTTCTCCCGTGACCTCAAGAACAAGGGTAACTACTCACAAATAATAATCATGCTCAAAATCAGAGGGGTATTAAATAGCATAATGGATCTGAACATATAATCTTCCACCAAATAAACCATATAGTAATCAACTACGCAAGGTAATCAACACTACTAGTCACCCACTTGTACCAATCTGAGGTTCCGATACAAAGATTGAACACAAGAGATGAACTAGGGTTTGATAGGAGATGGTGCTGTTGAAGATGTTGATGAAGATTGGCCTCCCAAAGATGAGAGGGGTGTTGGTGATGACGATGGCTTCGATTTCCCCCTCCAGGATGGAAGTTCCCCCGGCGGAATCGCTCCGCCGGAGGGCAAAAGTGCTCCGGCCCAAGTTCCGCCTCGAGGCTGCAGCGCTTCATCCCGAAAGTCCTCCTCTGATTTTTTCTAGGTCAAATGTGACTTTATACCAGAAGATGGGTACCGGAGGTGGGCCGAGGAGGCCACGATACACCAGGGCGCGCCCAGGGGGGTCTGGCCCACCAGGCTGGCTCCCTCCGGTAGTTTTCTGCTCCAATATTTTTTATTAAATACAAAAATAATCTTCGTAAAATTTCAACTTCATTGGAGTTGTGCAGAATAGGTATCTCTGGCGTGCTTTTCTTGGGTCCAGAATTCCAGTTGCCGGTATTCTCCCTCTTTGTGTAAACCTTGCATATTATGAGAGAAAATGCATTAGAATCACTCCCTAAAGCATTATTATTCAACAAAACATAGTAAATAATAGTAGGAAATCATGATGCAAAATGGACGTATCAACTCCCCCAAGCTTAGACCTCGCTTGTCCTCAAGCTAAAGCCGATATTGAAAAGCATGTCCACATGGTTTGAGAGAGAGGTGTCGATAAAAACAAAATACGGACATAGAAGCATCATGCTTATTAATATAATAGCAACAAACTCTATCATAAAATTTAGTCAACACATTTTTATCATATAGCTCCTTATGAACAAGTAACAATTCATCACAACATAGAAGTATGAAGCATAAACCTTATTGAAAACCAACAAACTATGTTCTCAGTCAACTTTGCAACTACAATTCATCATATTTTTAGGAAGGGTCTCATGTCGGAGTCTTTTGGCAAGTCCACATACTCAACCATCATTTAGTCTTCTATGATTGCTAACACTCACGGCATACCCATGAACAAAAAGTTTCAACCGGACACATAGGAAGATATGGGCGTATAGTTTCCCCTCCCAATGTATTCACCTCAAGGGTGATGTCAACAATAATAACTCATGCCCACTCATATCCAACTAGATATATGTGCCTAGATCTTTCCTCACCACACGATGCTTGCAAAAAGAAAAAGTAAAAAAAAGGAATAGGGGAGAATACTTTGACTCTTGCATAAAAGTAAATACATAAAAGTAAAAGATAGTCCCTTCGCAGAGGGAGGCAGAGGTTGTCATGCGCTTATTGGTTTGTATGCCCAATCCTTTAATGTAAAAGAATGTCATGCTATATTGCCCCCTATGATAGCAACCTTTATTATGCAGTCCGTCACTTTTATTACTTTGCCATCATAAGTTCGTATAGCGCTCAATTTTCTCTTACACTAATTGATCAAAACACTTTTAGAAGCAATTTTTATTGCCTTATTGCACCGATGACAACTTACTTGAAGGATATTTCTCGATCCATAGGTAGGTATGGTGGACACTCAAAGAATGAATTGGGGTTTGGGTTTTTGGATGCACAAGTAGTATTTCTACTTAGTGCGGAATTTTTGGCTAGCAAAGATATTGAGCAAGCACCACATGTTGAAGGATCTATGACAATATAACTTCTTTGTGGATATGAACAAACATAAATCATTACATTGTCTTCCTTGTCCAACGTCAAATTTTTTGACATATAATATTTGATGGGGGCTCACAATCATAAAAGATGTCCAAGATAGTTTATTTGCATGTGAATCTTCTCTTCCCTTATTAATTCTTTCATGAATTACATCATTGACCAATGCTATGTTTGTCAATCTCCAACAAATTTTACTACTTATACTTTTACTTATGTGATGTCATTACTCACAAAAGATTAGCATATGATTCTTTTCATTTGTTTCTTTTCCTTTATTTTGATTGCAAAAAGAGAGTAGAGAGGAAAAAACTCAAACTAAACTTTATTATATAACTCTCACTCGATTACATAGATAGATAGGCCATGAAACTAACACACGAAAATAGATCATACTAAAATTTTATTCAACTAAAGCAAAGGGAAACTAAAGATTAAACTAAAATAGGTAAAGGTGAATAAAAATGATGGTGATACGATACCGAGGCACCTCCCCCAAGCTTGGCTCAAGCCAAGGGGAGTGCCCATACCCATGAGCTCAAGTCTCCTTTGGTGGTGGTGATGAAGAAGGTGGTGGTGATGACGCAGTCTTCTTCTTCATCTTATATTTAAGCATAAAAATTTTGCTCCCTTAGATCATCATTCTCCAACTCGAGCTTTAATATCCTTTTGCATAATGCTGCCTTGCTCTCCTGCAGAAAATGAGATGGGATAAATTGGACCTCAGGTTTGTATCTTCTAGGGAGGCTTGACTTCTTGAATTCCACATGCATGTCTCCGGGTTGAGGTAATGGATCATCCTCTTCCTCAGATCTATCATCTTTTGTTTCCTTCATGGTAGTGTCTTCCTCCTCCTCTGAGGTCCATAGATAGGGGCAAATTTCCCTAAAGATCTTTGGGTCTACAACATAGTGATCAACATGGCTCTCCCCCTCCAAATCTTGAGACGACATATTCTCAGATCTGTCAGGAAAACAACACGAAACAAGAACAGAGGATTTTTCTGCGATGTGATCGTCAAAACAGTCGGGGGTATATATAGAGAATCTTTATTCTTGGGAAACAAGCATATGGAAGGAAAACGGAGTCGGGAAGGTGTCCGAGGTGGGCACAACCCACCAGGGCGCGCCCTGGTGTATCGTGCTCGCCTCGATCACCTTCCGGTTCATTTCTTTATTTCCAAAATTTTCTAATATTCCAAAACTGACAAAAAATATTTTTGCGGATTTTTCGGAGTCCGTTTACTTACCGTATCACGTACCTCCTATTTTTTAGAATTCTGGAGTGTTTCGGAAGGTTTCTTTGATGTGTTCCTCCGGTGTCATGGTTTGGATAACATTGCTTTCAACGTTAATAGGCGTACCTGAGATATAATGCTTAATTCTTTGTCCATTGACCACCTTCGGATTAGTGCTTTCGGCATTATTAATCTTGATAGCTCCAGAACGATAAACCTCTTCGATAATATAAGGTCCTTCCCATTTGGAGAGAAGCTTACCTGCAAAAAATCTTAAACGAGAGTTGAACAAAAGAACATAGTCTCCTATTTTGAATTCCCGCTTTTGGATTCTTTTGTCATTCCATCTTTTTACTTTTTCTTTGAATAATTTGGCATTTTCATAGGCTTGGGTTCTCCATTCATCTAGTGAGCTAATATCAAATAGCCTCTTCTCACAAGCAAGTTTGAAATCATAGTTAAGTTCTTTAATTGCCCAAAATGCTTTATGCTCTAATTCTAGAGGCAAATGACAAGCTTTTCCATAAACCATTTTATATGGAGACATACCCATAGGATTTTTATAAGCTGTTCTATATATAGGCCCAAAGTGCATCATCTAATTTCTTAGACAAATTCTTACGAGACCTATTGACAGTTTTTTGTAATATTAATTTTATTTATCTATTGCTAAGTTCAACTTGACCACTAGATTGAGGATGATAGGGTGACACAATTCTATGGTTAACATCATATTTAGCAAGCATCTTACGGAAAGCACCATGAATAAAGTGTGAACCACCATCATTCATTAAATATCTAGGGACTCCAAACCTCGGGAAGATAGCCTCTTTAAGCATTTTAATGGAGGTGTGGTGATCAGCACTACTAGTTGGAATAGCTTCTACCCACTTCGTGACATAATCAACAGCAACCAAAATATGAGTGTACCCATTAGAGGAAGGAAAAGGCCCCATATAATCAAAACCCCAAACATCAAATGGCTCAATAACAAGTGAATAATTCATAGGCATTTCCTGACGCTTACCAAAATTACCAATTCTTTGACATTCATCACAAGACAAGACAAACTTACGGGCATCTTTGAAGAGAGTAGGCCAATAAAACCCAAATTGCAATACCTTGTGAGCAGTTCTATCTCCCGCATGATGTCCTCCATAAGCTTTGGAATGACATTTCCGTAGGATTTGTTCCTGTTCATGCTCAGGTACACAACGTCTAATAATACCATCTACTCCTTCTTTATAAAGATGTGGGTCATCCCAAAAGTAATGTCTCAAGTCATAGATTTTTTTTCTCTTTTGTTGGTATATAAAGCTAGGTGGTATATATTTGGCGACAATGTAGTTAGCATAATCAGCATACCAAGGTGTATTTTGTGAAACACTTGTTGCAGATAACTGTTCGTCAGGGAAACTATCATCAATAGGTAGTGGGTCATCAAGAATATTTTCTAACCTAGACAAGTTATCAGCTACAGGGTTCTCAGCTCCCTTCCTATAAACGATGTGTAAGTCAAATTCTTGACGCAAGAGAACCCACCTAATGAGTCTAGGTTTAGCATCTTTCTTTTCCATACGATATTTTATAGCAGCATGATCGGTGTGAACAATAACTTTGGAGTCAACAATATAGGATCTAAATTTATCACAGGCAAACACAACTGCTAATAATTCTTTTTCAGTAGTAGCATAGTTTCATTGGGTACTGTCTAGAGTTTTACTAGCATAATGGATAACATTCAATTTCTTATCAACTCTTTGTCCTAGGAGGTGCAGAGGTTAAGGCTTTCTTGAGTGTTTCCAAGGCTTCCACACAATCATCATCAAAAACAAAAGGAATATCCTTTTGCAAAAGATTAGTAAGAGGCCTAGAAATTTTAGAGAAGTCTTTAATGACCCTCCTATAAAAACCAGCATGACCAAGGAAACTTCGAATACCTTTAATATCTTTAGGACATGGCATTTTCTCAATTGCATCAACTTTAGCTTTATCCACCTCAATACCTCGTTCAGATATTTTATGCCCCAAGACAATGCCTTCATTAACCATAAAGTGGCACTTCTCCCAGTTCAAGACGAGATTAGTTTGTTCACATCTCTGCAAAACTCGATCAAGGTTGCTTAAGCAATCATCAAAAGAAGTTCCATAAACGGAAAAATCGTCCATGAAAACCTCCACAATCTTTTCACAAAAGTCAGAGAATATAGCAGTCATACATCTTTGAAAGGTAGCAGGTGCATTGCATAAACCAAAAGGCATACGTCTATAAGCATACGTTCCAAAAGGACAAGTAAAGGTGGTTTTCTCTTGATCGGATTGTGACACAGGTATTTGAGAGAAACCAGTATATCCATCTAGGAAAGAAAAGTGTGTGTGTTTAGATAATCTTTCTAAAATTAGATGAATGAAAGGCAGAGGGTAATGATCCTTCCTAGTAGATTTATTTAATTTTCTAAAATCAATTACCATTCTATAGCCAGTAAAAAATCTTTGTGGAATGACACCACAAGAAATATGTCAACTTGTGACCTTCTGTCAGTGACCCTGGAAGAAATGGTCGTAAATCTACGGCCATTTGAGACCAATTGGTCGTAAGCTGTTAGGGGGGCTCCAAACCCTAAACCGTAATGACCATTTTGGTCAGAAAGGTCGTAATTTCCTTACACCAAATGGTCGTAAAACAGACAACACTGGCCCGCTGCCTTATTTCTAGCTGATCACGACCAATATAGATGGTCACAGCCTTGTAAATTGTGGTGCATTGCTATGACTAGGCACCAACTCATCAGTTTTGCCTATGTGTCATGTCCATGTGTCAATTTTTGCCCTAGGTTGTGAAACAGCCTACATTTCTGTCATCCCCAAAAAATTCTCATAAATTATTTGGATCATATCTTCCTCAAATATGTAAAAAACCTTCCTTGCCTAGTTCAAAAATAATTCAGGAATATTCATTTTCCTATTCTGTTCAAAACAACACTTTGTGAAGGAAGTGCTATTTATATTTTCTTGATTGACCTCAAAAATTTTGGGCACTCTTTCCTATACAAATCATTGCCTCATGACAAAATTCAGCTCCATTTGCCTAGTAAATATTCCTCAGTAAATTTCCAAAGTTTTTGTTTAGCTAGAAGCTTTGTGAAGAAAGTACTAGCTAGGCATATCCTAATGAATTGAATTTTTTCCACATCTTCTATATGTCCAAATAGTAGCTCTGCACAAAATTTGAGACCCATCTAACAATCCATGTGAGCTCACCTTCCAATCTTTGTTTCTAGTAATATTTTCAGTTTGTGAAGCAACTATATTTTATGTTACTTTATAATTTCTAAAACTTTACCAGGATATGACCCTGCCCATAGAACCTCCCTCCACCAAATTTTAGCTCATTTAATTTAGCCAATTTCCCTCAATATGTTTCCCAATTTTACGTTCGGTGCAGAACATTGTGAAGGAGGTACCATTTTTATTTATCCAAATGGTATTAAATTTTTACAGTACCTTCATATGCCCAAATTATCATCCTCCATCAAATTACAGCTCAATCCAATAATCTATGTGAGCCCAGATTCAATTTCTATTTTCTGGCCAGATTGGCACATTGCAAAGCAAGTGCTATCTAGACCCCTCATATTTCCTTCAAACTTTTTGGGAACTCTTTAATATTCAAATAATTGCCACATGACAATATTCAGATCCATTTGCGTAGTAAATCTTCCTCAGGAAATTTCCAAAGTTTCTATCCAAAGAGAAGCTTTGTGAAGGAAGTACTAGCTAGGATTATCTGGATGATCTGAGATTTTTCCAACTCTTTCATATGCTCAAATAATCAATCTCCACAAAATTTGAGCTTTATCCAGAAATCCATGTGAGCTCATCATCCAATATTTTATTCTGGTCATATTTTTAGTTTGTGAAGCAACTATATTTTATATTGCTTAATTATTGCTGAAACTTTACCAAGGCATGCTTCTACATATATAACATCCCTCCACCAAATTTGAGCTCATTTCATTTTGCCAATTTCTCTCAATAATTTTTCCCAAGTTTTTGTGCAGAGAAGTGCATTGTGAAGGAAGTACCACTTTGGCATGTCCAAATGGTATCAAATTTTTACAGTGATTTCCTATGCCCAAATTACCACCCTTAACAAAATTTCAGATCAATCCATTTATTCATTTGATCCCAGCTTCAACATCCATATTTCTATCGAGTCTGGTACTTTGCAAAGCAAGTGCCACCTAGGCTCCTCTATTTGAGCTGCAAATTTGCCAAGACAGTCTCCTTAGTAGATGATAATCCTCAGCCAAAACTCGGGCCCACTAGCCATGTGCATTTCCCCCGACGCTAATCAAACACTTGGCTGTTAATTCATGTTTGAGCTTAGTTCCGTCTCCTTGTGAGATTCTTTTGTTGTCTTTTTCTTCCTAACACCTACCGGGGGAGTTCCCAACCCAGCAGACATGCCTAGGATGCCCAGAACGAGTGGGAACACCACGGTCACGCGGTGACCATGCGGCCGTCATGCCAATTTACGCGCTCTGGAGTTGGGGCCCTCGTCCACCGCCCAAACCTCGACGTCTCGCCACCACACCATGTATCTCTGATTAAATAGATACTTATGTACCTAGAAATGATTTTTGGACAAAATAAAGAGCAAACTATAAGGCAACTGCAGTTCAAATTTGACACGCTTCCACCTGAATCAGCGGAAATTTGTCTTTTTCACGAGAGGTGGATCAAAGCTTTTAACACCCAACCATTTGGTCAATTGTACATTAAATATGGCCTAATATTTTATAAATTTGTCCAATTTTTTAACAAATATATGGTAGGTCCTTCACAAAAAACTCATTTTGGACACTCAAAAAATGGAAAATGGATTTTTCGTCGAAAGAAAATGAAAACTTCCTTAGGCAACATTGTTTGCCATTCCAAGATGCACCCTTGTGCATAATATTAGATCATTTGAACAAAATATGCCATGAATGTGGCCATAAGATTGATCAGTTGACTTGAAAGCCATGAATCTTCACACATGATAGCTCATTTATGAGAACAATTTTGTAAAATAATTCCCGTATTACAAGTTTATTTTTTTTTCTAGTAACTTGGTCACATATAATGACACAATGCGAAGGTTTTCCATTTTTTTTTGAATTTTTCATGCCCATTTCAAATTGCGGTCAAAACGGCGGGCATGACTGTTCCTAGCTAGTTGTTGAATCTTGGAATTTTGTTGTTGTTTCTCTGATTAAACAGATACTTATGTACCTTTAAATGATTTTTGGAAAAAATAAAGAGCAAACTATAAGGCAGCTACAGTTCAAATTTGACCCGCTTCCACCTGAATCGGTGGAAACTTGTCTTTTTCACGATAGGTGGATCAAAGCTTTTGACACCCAACCATTTGGTCAATTGTACATTAAATATGGCCTAATATTTTATAAATTTGATTTGGTCCAATTTTGCAACAAATATATGGTAGGTCCTTCACAAAAAAAACTAATTTTGGACACTCAAAAAATGAAAAATGGATTTTTTGTCCAAACAAAATGAAAACTTCCTTAGGCAACATTGTTTGCCATTCCAAGATGCACCCTTGTGCACAATATTAGATCATTTGAACAAACTATGCCATGAATGTGGCTATAAGATTGATCAGTTGGCTTGAAAGCCATGAATCTTCACACATGATAGCTCATTTGTGAGAACATTTTTTTAAATAATTGTCGTATTACAAGTTTATTATTTTTCCTGGTTACTTGGTCACATATAATGACACAATGCGAATGTTTTCCAATTTTTTGATTTTTTTTGAATTTTTCATGCCCATTTCAAATTGCGGTCAAAACGTCGGGCATGACCGTTCCTAGCTAGTGGTTGAATCTTGGAAAACTTTTGGTGTTTCTATGATTAAATAGATACTTATTTACCTATAAATGATTTTTAGAAAAAATAAATAGCAAACTATAAGGCAGCTGCAGTTCAAATTTGACCTGCTTCCAACTGAATCGACGGAAATTTGTCTTTTTGACGAGAGGTGGATCGAAAACTTTTGACATGCAACCATTTGGTCAATTGTACATAAATTGTGGTCTAATATTTTTAAAAAATGGTGCAGTACAATTTTGTAAGGAATATTTGGTAGGTTCTTCACAAAAAAAATCAATTTTTGGCACTTCGAAAATAGAAAATGTGTTTTTTGTGCAAAGAAAATGAAAACCCCCCAAATCAACATTGTTTGTCATCCCAAGATACACACATGTACATAATATTGATTAATTTCGACAAACTATAAGAGGGTAATATATTGTATGTTTATCCCAAACAAGAGGGTGAAAAATATAAAAGAAACAAAAGTAAAAAACAAAATTACACAAACTTAAGTCTGATTGGTGGAATGAGTTGTGACACGGATCGCTGACACGGCAAACATCCGCCCATCCATCCGTCCATCCATCCACCCATCCCACCGCAGCCGCCTTCTCTCTCCCGATCCAGATCCCTCTGCCACGGCCCGCCGCGCGACCTCCATGATCCGGCGGCGCGGGGCAGGGCCCCTGCCCTTGCCACTGCTCCCGGCGTGGGCGATGGCGTCGCTCCGTGTCGTATCCCTCCTCCCACAGCTCAACGTCGGCCCTCCCCCTCCCCTTACCTCACATCACAGCTCCGACAGCTGCCAGATCTACTGCATCCCCCACCCATCGACCCCTCTGGTGACCCAACTCTATCTCTGTCTCGTGCGACCCTCGCGCCACGACCAACGCCGGCGACGTCCGCACCTCGCAGCACACCGACGATCTGGTCTCTGACCCCTCCATCCTCCAGTCCGGCTGGATCCGCCACTCCTGGTCTCCGTCGCTCACCCATGACCCCTAGCCAGTGGCTAGGGTTTCGGCTGTGGCGTCGCGTCCATCACCGGCTCATCTCCGGCGGCTCCTCCCCGTCGGACACCGCGCCGTCTCCACCCCTGGCTGGTGCCCCCTAGCTCGATGCGTTGGCGCACGTTGGGCTATACGACGTCAACCCCGACTTCCTTTGCTGCGTCTCCAGCGCGGTCGTGCATCCCGTGCATCCCGTGAGGATCTGCCAAGCGACGGCGGTAGCCGAACTGCACTGCGGCCGCTGCATCGCCTACGAACTTCTTCAGTGAGCACTTGTAACTCCGCCTCTCTACGCTACAACATCTTCTGCTTATTTTATTCTAGTGTTGTTCATGAATATTTGTGGAACTGATAAGGGAGTGCACAACACGTAGGCCTCCAATTGTTTAGGTTGAAAAATACTCCCAGCTGTAGCCGAGATTGAGTAATTAGGCTCCCAGCTGTAGCCGAGATTGAGTAATTAGGCTCCCAGCTGTAGCCGAGATTGAGTAATTAGGCTTCGTTCGGTTCAGAGTCAGAAAAAACAAAGGAATAAATAACTGCATAGGTATAGGGTTGATTGTGAAGAGCAAACCTATGGGGCCTCTTGGTCTGTTTGGTTTGCAGGAAAAGTCACCCTTGAAGTACAATGGAGAGCTGGGCGTTCTCAGTACTGATTATTTTTATTGTCTTTAAAAGTGATGACCTCTCACAACTCTGATGTAGCTGCATTGTTATTCGGCTGCACCACCCCAGAGCCCGCGCTTATCCTCGGGCCTCCGCGAGAACATGAGGTTCTATTGGATTTTTTATTTCCTGTGGAAAGTACAGGTTTGGGTGACTTTCTGATGGAATGAGCGACTGAGATTCCTCTGAAACGAACGCACTATGGGTAGAAACTCCTACGGAAACTGTTCCTCTAAAAGTTCCTGCAAAATTCCTGTATACTGAACGGACCCTAACAATCGTGTGTACTATTGGAATTTGTATTCTCAAAATTTATTTGCAATATTTGCTTGTGACCGATCACTTTTGATTCCTGGTCTATAATCAGCATAGGTTATAAGGCTTGCATTTTCACTTTGATAGCATAGTTGTGTGATTCCAGTAAATTTATAATTGTACAGATATTTTTGTGTGCATAAAATCTGCATTGGACAATGTCCCTGAAATCATGCATTGTATCGATACTCTAGAGTTGCTATCTCTTGGTGTTCATGGGTTCTGGTTCTGCTTGTATCTTAATAACCATTAATTAATTGCTTTTGCCATGTAATAAAATAACTTGTAGTTCTCGTGCAAGCCGATGAAAGTTTGCTACACATGCATAAGTGTTTCAGTCCACAACTTTACATATTTTGATTTGAACTTGGCCTATGTATATGCCCAGTTTGTGTTAATTGTCTTGAATGGTGTGGTACCGTGTCTATGCTGGCAGAATATTCTTTACATAGTTTTCAGCTGATCGCTTGTACAGAAAATTTTGATCCAGAAAAACAAAGTACTTGTACAGGCGCGCACAACTTCCTCTCACAAAAAAAACTAAGTGCCCGTCTCTCTCACTTTTGTTCACATTTCTTTTAGAGTACAGAAATGTTTGATCCAAATAAACTAAATACTTGTACGGGGGCACAACTTCCTCTCACAAAAAAAACTAAGTACTTGTCTGTAGCACGTTTGTTTGCTTTCTTCTTTGAGAAATCTCATGTTTCTTTGCTAGGCCAGATTTTTTTTTTGCTTTCTTCTTTGAGAAATCTCATGTTTGTTTGCTAGGTCAGAAAATAGATAACTCCCAGCCTGGTTAGCCCCATGCACTTACTGTTTGATCGGTCTAGAACCAATGGCCGAACCAACTGCTGCTGCTATTGCACTTTTAGTTCTGTGATGTGTGTTTGTTACTTTTCACTTGTAGGCTAACTCGATTATACTTTCATTTAACACACTTTTCTATCGACTAATTTTGCTTGTTTTCACGTGGGTTTCCCACATTTACGTGGTACCTTAGTATAGTAATGGTGTGTCCACGGATGATTGCTTGGAAAATCAACTAATATTATTACTCTTTCGATTCATTTGGGAGCTCTCTTTTATAACTTATTATAATTTTGAATGTGTTTTGATTCTACGCAGGTTTGGGATAAGCATCTCGTTTTGTTCGTCGGTATGATTCGTCCTTCAACTCCTGAAACTCCTAATCATTCAGAATGTTGGCTAGATATAGATGCACATTTGGTCTGCTTTTGCTACTTTTCATGTTTCTCGTCTTGTGTTTTCGACAAAGATTTTTCTGTAGAAAAGAATATCAACGGCTGTTCATCTATTGGTTGGGCTAAAGAATCCTCAAGTCCTCCTGATATATGTTTGGATGTTAGATGGTTCATGAATATTTCTGCCTACTTCTTCTAGAATTTGTGTGTGATTCAAAATACGGAGTAGCTTTTTGTAATCTCTTTCAGATACAACATGCACTTGCTTCACCACTTCCTGTATCAGTTCAGCATAGATGGCATTGTGAATATGAAACTGAATCCAGAACTTGTCCTCTCTGCTTTCATTTCCTTTTGGAAAATCACAGGCCTCTAGTAATAGTGGTTTTTGTCTGCAGATAAGCATGTCATTTGTTCATCTATGATTCGTCCTTGAACTCCTAAAACTGCTAATGAGTAAGAATATTAATAGATGCACATTTTATCTGTTTCTGCTAGTTTTGATGTGTTCGGTTTTGCGTTTCGCAGCCTCTAGAAGAGGTTTTGTGTGTAGAAAAGTATATCGACTGTCCATCTATTTGTTTGGGCTAAATAGTCGTGAAGTCCTGATAAGTTTGAATTTTAGATGCATGCATATGTCTGTCTACTTCTTCTAGAACTAGAGTATTACCAAGATTCCAACACTATTTATGCATATGTCGGTCCACCATGTTTTCTGAACAATTATAGTTGCTTTCAAAAGATGCAATTAATTGGAGATGTTACCTTATTATTTGCTCTCTTTATTTGTTCACCATGTTACCTTATTATTTGCTCTCTTTATTTGCTGTCTTGTTGCTCTTTGAATGCTTGTGATGCTGCTTCATATTGTGCTTCTCTAGTTGTTTGAATGCTTCTGCTCTAGCTTCTTGTTTGAATAGGTGTGCACTTGTGCTGGTGGTGGTGCTGCTTGTGCCGCTACTGCTCATTCATGTGCTGCTGCTGCCGATTCAATCCTTATGCTTGTGTTGTTGTTGATTAAATGCTTATGTTGTTGCTGATTATGCTACTGATCCGATGCTTAGGTAGCAGTAAGCAAAACAAACTTCTTTACTGTTTCATGTGTTTGTATTGTCTTCCAATTATGCCTCGCTGTCTAATCTTCTTTACTATTTGTGTTTGATGTGTTTTGCAAGATGGATCCAGCTTGCAATGAGATGACATTTTCAGAAGTTGGAAGAGGAAGACGATGAAATCTATCAATCTGCCTCGTGTTCTGGTTATAGTGTACTATATTGTACTCAGTAGCATATCTGGTTGTATGAACACTATGTAAAGATTGTAATCGGCTAATTTTGGCTATCGTTTGAAGAACTCAGTTTATTTCATTTGAAATATTTGTCATTTGTGTACTGTGAAAATGTGAGAAATAGAATATCTGATGAGGCTTTTTTTGCTGAGGCCCCAAAAGTGAATGGAGTATGAAAAGGCTAAGGCCCAAAAAAAGGATTGTAAAATGGCTGAGCCCCCAAAAGGAAATGGACTGTAAAAGGCTTGAGGCCTAAAAAGAAAATACTACATCCTAGAAAACAAAAAGGCCGAATTGTTGGGCCAGGCCCATGTAGCTAACCAAAATTAATAGAAAACTATATATTAAAAGGGCTGAATTATTGGGCTTCGCCCATATAGATGGCCAAACTGGACCGGGCTGATTCTAATCTACGACCAATTAATTTGGTCAAAATTTTGCCACGTCAGCTTGCCACGTTGGATCTGACGTGGTGTGGGCAGGCTACCAATGACCAAAACAATTGGTCGTAGAGTGTATGATCTTTTATTTTGGTCGTAACCGCCTACGACGATTTCACAAAAAAGGTCGTTAAGGTTCATTAAAGACGGTCAGCTTTTGACCAACTGTTTTTGGTCACTAAAAGGTCAAAAATGGAAAACAATGACCATCCAGTGACCAATATTGATGGTCGCAAGTTGATATATTTCTTGTAGTGTGAGTTCATTTTTACCATTAGGAACAATGGTAACACCTCCCTTCTTAGGGACACAATGAACAGGACTTGCCCATCTACTATCAGCTATGGGATAGATTATACATGCTTCCAGAAGTTTTAATATTTCAGTTCTTACCACTTCTTTCATCTTAGGATTCAATCGCCGTTGATGATCAACAACGGGTTTAGCATCAGGTTCCATATTAATCTTGTGCTGACATAGAGTGGGACTAATGCCCTTAAGATCATCAAGAGTATATCCAATAACAGCCCGGTGCTTCCTTAGAACTTTTAATAATCTTTCTTCTTCATGTTCTGAAAGGTTAGCACTAATAATAATAGGATATATCTTTTACTCATCAAGATAAGCATACTTCAAAGTGTCAGGCAATTGCTTTAATTCAAACACAGGATCACCTTTAGGTGGAGGAGGGACTCCAAGAGTTTCAATAGGCAAATTGTGTTTCAGGAGAGGTTGTTGTTCAAAGAAAATTTGATCTATTTCGTTTTTTCCACGCAAGTGCATATCATTTTCATGGTCAAGCAAATATTGTTCTAATGGATCGGTGGGAGGCACAGCAATAGAAGCAAGACCAATTATTTCATCCTTACTAGATAATGCTTTATCACGAGGTTGTCTACTAAACTTGGAAAAATTAAACTCATGAGACACACTACCAAAACTGACACCGACAGTTTGTTTTTCACAATCTATCTTAGCATTGACGGTGCTCAAGAAAGGTCTACCAAAGATAATGGGACACAATCATCTTGTGGGGAACCAAGGACTAGAAAATCAGTAGGGTATTTCACTTTCCCACACAAGACTTCAAAATCTCTAACAATCCCAAGTGGTGTGATAGTGTCTCTATTAGCAAGTTTAATAGTAACATCAATGTCTTCTATTTCAGCAGGTGCTATTTCATCCATAATTTCTTGGTATAAGGTAAAAGGGATAGCACTCAAACTAGCAGCCAAATCGCATAAACCATGATAGTAATGATCTCCTATTTTGACTGAGACAACATGCATGCCTTCAATGGGTCTATGTTTATCTTTTTCATCGGGTTTAGCAATTCTAGCAGCTTCATCACAGAAGTAGATAACATGCCCATCAATATTTTCTACCAAGAGATCTTTAACCATAGCAACAGTAGGTTCTACTTTAATTTTCTCAGGGGGCTTAGATGTTTTTAGATTACTCTTATGAACCATAGTTGATACGTTAGTATGTTCCTTTATCCTAACAGGGAAAGGTGGTTTTTCAATATAAGCGGTAGGCACAAGTGGATCAACATTGTAAATGATGGTTTCTTCATTAGCTATGACCGGTTCTTTAATTTCTTCTTTAATAGGGGGATGATATTTAAACCACTTCTCCTTAGGGAGATCAACGTGAGTAGCAAATGCTTCACAGAAAGAGGCTACTATCTCAGAGTCAAGTCCATATTTAGTGCTAAACTTGTGAAAAGTATCGGTGTTCCTAAAGATTTAACACAATCAAACTCAAGCTTTATACCTGACTCATTACCTTCGTCGAGTTCCCAATCTTCAGAGTTGCGTTTAATTATTTCTAAGAGATCCCACTTAAATTCAATAGTCTTCTTTATATAAGGACCATCACAAGAAGTATCGAGCATGGATTGATCACTATGAGAAAGCCGAGCATAAAAATTCTGAATGATAACTTCTCTCGGAATGTCATGATTGGGGCATGAATATAACATTGACTTAAGCCTCCCCCAAGCTAGAGCGATGCTTTCCCCTTCATGAGGCCAAAAATTATATATATAATTCCGATCACGATGAACTAGATGCATGGGATGAAACTTTTGGTGGAATTCCAATTGCAAGCGATTCTAGTTCCACGATCCAAGATCATCACATAGTCTATACCATGTCAATGCTTTTCCCTCCAAAGATAAAGGGAAAACCTTCTTCTTAACTTCATCTCCGGGTAAACCTACAAGCTTAAATAATCCACATATTTCGTTCACATATAATAGGTGCGTATAAGGATGTTCAGTTCCATCTCCTGCATAAGGTTTAGCAAGCAGTTGTTCTACCATACCCGAAGGAATTTCATAACCAATATTTTCAGTAGGTTCAGTAGGTTGAGGGGCAACTAATTGTGGTTCCGATCGAGGTGAAGATACCCCGAACAAACCCCTCAAAGGATTGTTCTCCATAATATCAAGTAGCAATAAATTTCAGCACGTCGTATAAGTTTTTCCTTATCGATTTCCAGTTACCAAGAGCGCTTCACTCCCCGGAAACGGCGCCAGAAAAGAGTCTTGATGACCCACAAGTATAGGGGATCAATCGTAGTCCTTTTGATAAGTAAGAGTGTCGAACCCAACGAGGAGCAGAAGGAAATGACAAGCGGTTTTCAGCAAGGTAATTTCTGCAAGCACTGAAATTGTAGGTAATAGATAGTTTGATAGCAAGAAAATTGGTAACAAGCAAGTAACGGTAACGGTAAACAAGGTGCAGCAAGGTAGCCCAATCCTTTTGTGGCAAAGGACAGGACAAAAAAATCTCTAGTAATAGGCAAAGTGTTCTTGAGGGTACACGGGAATTTCATCTAGTCACTTTTATCATGTTGGTTTGATTCGTGTTCGCTACTTTGATAATTTGATATGTGGTGGACCGGTGCTTGGGTGCTGTTTTTTTCTTGAACAACCTCCCACTTATGATTAACCCCCTCGCAAGCATCCGCAACTACGAGAAAAGTATTAAGATAAAATCTAACCATAGCATTAAACGTTTGGATGCAAATCAGCCCCTTACGAAGTAGCGCATAAACTAGGGTTTAAGCTTCGGTCACTCTAGAAACCCATCATCTAATAACTAATCCACAATGCATTCCCTTAGGCCCATGAATGGTGAAGTGTCATCTAGTCGATGTTCACATGACAGCACTAAGGGAATCACAACATACATATCATCAAAATATCGATCACATATCAAATTCACATGATTACTTGCAACATGACTTCTCCCGTGACCTCAAGAACAAGGGTAACTACTCACAAATAATAATCATGCTCAAGATCAGAGGGGTATTAAATAGCATAATGGATCTGAACATATAATCTTCCACCAAATAAACCATATAGTAATCAACTACGCAAGGTAATCAACACTACTAGTCACCCACATGTACCAATCTGAGGTTCCGGTACAAAGATTGAACTCAAGAGATGAACTATGTTTGAGAGGAGATGGTAATGTTGAAGATGTTGATGAAGATTGGCATCCCAAATATGAGAGGAGTGTTGGTGATGACGATGGCTTCGATTTCCCCTCCGGGAGGGAAGTTCCCCTGGCGGAATCGCTCCACCGGAGGGCAAAAGTGCTCCGGCCCAAGTTCCGCCTCGAGGCGGCGGCGCTTCGTCCCGAAAGTCCTCTAATTTTTTCTAGGTCAAATGTGACTATATACCATAAGATGGGCACCGGAGGTGGGCCGAGGAGGCCACGATACACCAGGGCACGCCCAGGGGGGTCTGGCATGCCCTGGTGGGTTGTGCCCACCAGGCTGGCCCCCTCCGGTAGTTTTCTGCTCCAGTATTTTTTATTAAATACAAAAATAATCTCCGTAAAATTTCAGCTTCATTGGAGTTGTGCAGAATAGGTATCTCTGATGTGCTTTCCTTGGGTCCAGAATTCCAGGTGCCGGTATTCTCCCGCTTTGAGTAAACCTTGCATATTATGAGAGAAAAAGCATTAGAATCGCTCCCTAAAGAATTATTATTCAACAAAACATAGTAAATAATAGTAGGAAATCATGATGCAAAATGGACGTATCATGTACCAAAACAGAAGATGCAAGCTTCATCAAGCAAAGGAACGGTAAATACAGCAAATTGGTCGTGCTCGAT
Organism: Elymus sibiricus; assembly: GCA_039707655.1. Classification (NCBI taxonomy): domain Eukaryota; kingdom Viridiplantae; phylum Streptophyta; class Magnoliopsida; order Poales; family Poaceae; genus Elymus; species Elymus sibiricus. Next base: position 145,810,009 of record CM077667.1, on the reverse strand, counting down.
TTTTCTGGATGTGAACGAGCTTACATGCTTCCCTACGAGTTTCGTGCCAAACAAGTTGATGAGCATCAAGAGCAAAATTATATGGCCGAACAAAGTTCGGTTAGTGATGAACATCAAGAACAAGAGCGTACGACTGAACATAGTTTAGTTGACAAAGAGCGACCGAATGGAATCCATTCGGATAATCCGAGTGATGAAGCACGAGATCCAGAAGATGAGGAAGAGGCGTTGGAGAAGTATTCAGAAGTGGAGCAAGATATTGTTCCATTGGTGCAACCATCTTCTCCTCCCAACTTCTTCACAAAGGTACACCTAGCTGGCAGTTTACTCATTTTTCGATTCGGTCAAAATCATATTGTTGATGCACCCACTAGCAAGATTCTAATTAATTTTGAAAGACCGATCGGAGTGAGTAACCTATTTTTTTGGAATAATCTTGTCACTAATCATGTTGGTCAACTCATGGTTCGATTCATAGAAGTGAATAGTGACAACTTATTACAACCAAAGTTTCTCTCATTGCTACAGTGAAATTTCATATCTATATGGGTAACTTTATTTTTTTCGTGCTTGGCTAACATTTTGTCTCAGATGACACATATATTCTGTAATTATTTTGGTTGTAGTAACATAGAGCCAAGTTCAAAGTTCTCTGGAATAGCCGATTCAAGCGCATCGGAAAAGGAGGACGAAAATGGATACATAGCCGAGTGGGCTGATGTTAAGTCGACACCACTCGGTTCTTTAATTCCAGAGCCAGTATCACAATACCGGTTAATGGACGAGCAGTGTACTTTTAGTCTTGGCATTGGTGATCACATCGTTTGTGCATCGCTGAGTAATCCTATTATTATAATTGATCATGATGCCGGGCTGTCAAGACAAGAGCGAATGCAATGTTCGTTCGAGCAGAATGTCAAAGACTGCAACATGACCCATCAAGTTGCACGATCGGCCAACATAGGATGACTGGAGTTTGTCGAGGCAGAAGCATATGGCCAATCGACTCAGATTGGTCTTGACGCCGATCAAGTGTTGACTCGAATACCTCAAGCCGGCTCATCCAAAGACGATTTATGCAAAGGTGGACAGGTACACACCAATGATGATGGGATCAAGTCTTCGAGTCAGGATGGTGTTAAAAATTGCATGAACAACAATCTTGAAGACAGGAATTCCATCAAAGCAACATCGAAGACATCTAACACTGGGGGGCAACAAGAAAATTCAAAGACCGATGCACGCAAGACCAATGAAAGCAAAGGCAGTGGTGAGCACAAGAGGAAGAAGCCAAAAGTTACCTTCACTCAATTATTGGAGAAATATCAGAAGATAAGTGAGGAAAAGAGTGCTTACTATCCGGCTCAGGCAAAAGCATCGAAGTCACCCCCAAGGTGTAAATCTAAGGACCTGGATTGGCGAAAGAAGAAGCTAAACACGCCGACTCCGCGAACTTATTTTGGGCCGCCAATGCCAAAGTCATCCAGGCCTTCCCATGCTGGCTTATATTCATATCAATCATGGGACAGGTATAATTCATAGGCACACCATCATTCTTACGTTAAATCACCTCGCCAAGTTTGTGCAGCTCCAAGAGAATCAAGCTGGCAACCATATATCAAAGACCGGCTCAATCAAGAGTCGGCCAGGAGCTCATGGAGGAGGAAGGAGGTGGCCAAACAGGTCTACTAAGTAAAAAGAGATGGCCGCAAGGATGTTGTTTCAAACCCGACTCCAAGTAACCAAAAGCCAACTGAGTTGATGTTGGCTACGAAGGGAAAGAAAGTGAAGCGAGTAACTTTTAAGGACCCAGTCGTCGAGTCTGGACAGTTCAAGCTGGAAGTGCCCAAAGTTATAAAAGATCTGCCAGTGTATAAAATAAGATCACAGCCGGGATGCCCACTCGGCTTGTCACATTGGCAAGTATGGCAACTGAAGCGGCTAAGAGCTGGAGAGTTGGAGAAGAGGAACATGGCATGGGCCCCCAAGCGAAACTCTCAAGTCAAGAAGGATGTACCATCTTCTGTTGCAAAACCGGCAGGGGTAAAGGAGGACAAGCAGAAAGCCAACAGGCGAATATAGGAGACTCCATGTGGTGCATCATCCATGTTCTTCAACCATACCATCAAAGCCGATGCTTTGTAATTTATCCCCACCCGAAACATCTGATTTATTTCGGCTATTCAGACTTTGGTGGACGGGTTCTCCTGGTCCTTTAAGATGAGGATGCATGGCCGATATTTCTATATTGCCCTGAGAGTGCATCATGTTGGTGAAGGTGGCATCTGGCTGATGGCGTTCTTCACGGTTTATCTCATACCTGAAAGCCAATGCTCAGTTTTATCAATACTTGTGAGGACGTCTTGACTATTGAGTCGGCTGCTAACAATGATCTTGTGCACCTGTGGCCGACTGGAAGAAACATATTTTCCTTATTTGCAGCATCCGAGTCGAGAGATCAGGCAGGTTGCACCACAGGATGCATCCATGGAGGCGCTTGTGTTAGCTAGACAATGAATATATGAACAGGCCCTACCCAGGTGACAGCCAGTCTGAGCATTTGGCCGATATGAGATTATCGCCCTAACCATATGAATGGCCGATGGAGTGTTGACGTCGTCCTGAGAACAAAGGTGTGCAAGTTATTTTTCGGCACACAAGCTTTGCCGAAAAACAGGGGGCATATGTTGACACCTGATTTTGGCACGATGCCAAATGCAATTAGGATGGCCTCAAATGAAAAGGTGTTCAACGTGAAAAAAATTTACATCGCCAAATGGAACAACTTTCAGGTTTACTTCATCGCTTTCCAACCTAATCTTAAGGGCTGAAATTACACTCGAAGTGTTAGAATTTAACTTCCCGAGTGCTATTCGGCCGATTAAGCTCCCAAGACGACCTCATATGAGAAAATATTCTACACGAGTTGTATTCATCTTGTCGAAACAATTGATTTAGATATCAAAGTCATCTTGATCTGAGTTCGTATGCAAAAGTTAGAGCCATCGGAGTGCAGCCCTACCAGGAGGCAGAAACTGACGCGAGGGATGAGACACTCACCAAGGTGATGTCTGATGGGTTGCGTAAGCTATTCGACTGTCAAGACGGCCTCGAATGGAAAAACTTACAACATGAAAAAGTTTTGCGTCATCGAGCCGATCAATTTTGATATATAATTCATCTTAATCTGAGGTTGTATGCGACCTGGAGAGGCAAAAGAAGATCAGACTGAAGTTTTAGTCGAGAAATCCGAGTGAAAAGTTTACCGCCGAGTGAAAGTTGTTGGCCGAGTGAAAAGCTGTCAACCGAGTGAGAAGCTGTCGGCCGAGTGAAATTTTTATTATCCAAATGAAAACTTGTATCCGAGTGAAGCAATATGTCGGGTCACGATGCACACAATCACCTATAGGGCCATGGGTCCCTTTGTTGTTCGGCAGGGGTGAGGTCACATTGCACAAAGAGTAGAGGTGGTGAGGCAGCATGACGATGAGACGCTGGTGTTTTACCCAGGTTCGGGCCGCTGGGAAGCGTAAAACCCTACTCCTACTTTGGTGGATTGATCGGAGGAACACGAAACCGACGCAGTGCTCAAACCCGGCAAGGTCGCCTTCGGGAGAGCTGCTATGCGAGTACAAGTGTCCAAAGGTCCGAATCTTTTGCTAGGTTGCCTTGGGCCTCCTTTTATAGCTCAAGGGGCAACCACAGTGGCAAAACAGACATTATCTAGTGATTAGATAGCCAACATTGCTATCATACCTAACTCTGGCACTTAGGACAAAATGCTATAAATGCTAGCCTAGGTGGCATGCGGGGACGCATCCCCGGCAGGCTTTTACCACCGCTTTAGCTAACTATTGCTCAATATCTTGACACGCCTCTGGACAGGTGTCAAATGGGCATAATCCGTCTCCCAGCGAGTCACCATGTACTTAGCGAGAGCCACTTAGCCACCTGAGGGCTCGACACCGCATCGACAAATGACTGCGTCGCGATGCGGTGGAGCGGTGGCTGATCGGCTCGCACTTTCCGGGGGATGGCTTGCCGGGTCTTCCTAAATATGTGTGCGCCTCAGTCCCCGGCAGGCACCGGGGATGTGACTGGCGCGGTTCGGGCCCGTTCTGGGCCGTTGCATCGACCTTGCCGGCGTTGCTTGGCCAGCGTAGGCTGCTTCTGTCGGAGTCTTCGTCTTGAATGCTTGTTTCGCCTTCTTGATGCGCTCCTTGATCTCACGTAGGGCGGCTTCTCTGGTTTGGACTGGTTTTGACTGTACTTACGTTGGTGGGTTCTGTTACTACTGCCTGTGCATAAGTCAGGGGCACTGGGTACCCCAGTCCTAGTGCACCGACAGGAGCCCCTGGGTCTGGCCCAAACACGCTCGCCCAGCGCCGTTGTGTCCGGCCCAGAATTTATGCATAGACACGCAATATGTGGGAGTAACTGCCGACTTTCAAGTTAGCACTTACCTACTACCTCAGGCTGTTTCCGCCACGCGCGCCGCATGCATTGAGGGGAGTTTGCGGTGGATGCACATGGCTCAAAGGCATGGGAATGGCAGAAACTGCAGCGCCAGGGGTTGGAGCAATGGAGTGGTTACCTGTTCGCCCGTGATCAAGGGTAGTGGGATTGGTGGAGATGGGCGGCCGCCTTGGAGCGGAGGAGAGCCAGCCCCCGTGCCCTTCCCTATAAATTGGGGGGTCACAACGGGCGATGCTCATCCATTCCCTTCTCCTCCTCGATCTCAGGTTCACATAGCTTGCCCTTCTCCTCCCGTCGTCGGACCGCCCCTTCCCTCCTGATGGTCAGGGGGAAGGGTCGGGCGAGCGCGCCTGCCACCGCAGGGTCTTCTTTTTGTGTCCGTGCCCAGCCCCCGGCTTGGGTCGATGCTTTTGGACTAAGAGCCGGCGGGAGGGGCCTTGGATGGGGGAGCGGGCGGCGCGGCGGCCGCGCCAGGGGCAGCTGCGGTGGTGCACCCGCCGCTGCATCGCCCGCTGCTTCAGTCTTGGCGGAACGCCGCGTGGACAACACCGCGCTGGAGTCCATAGCGGAAACGCAGTTCTGTGGTCGACTGCGGGCTCTGTGCTCCTTCTTCAAGGCGATGCAGAAAGATCGTCCGTACAGCCATCGGCTGCGTGCGAGTGGTCGTGGCAGCGGTCCATCATGGGTTGTGGCAGAGTTCCCCACCTATGGCACTATGTATCCCGCACATGGGTGGGAGCCTTTTGCCTGCGTGTACTCCTTAAGGGCAGGGAGTCTTCCCTGCCTCGGGTCAACGGGGACGATCATGCTCTCTGTGAGGCTCTTTGGGAGGCTTGGCGTTTGCCTCGGCTGCCACGTCGAGGGCTCGGACGACGGCGGAGGTGCCGCCTTGAGCGGTGGCGATGAGGAGGATAACGGCGGCGGCAACCCACGAAGCTTCAAGAGCGGGGATGACAACTCCGACGCGTCGTGATTGCCGGCTGCACCATCATCACCGGCTGTGCTTCGGCAACACCACCATCTGCACCTGCCCTCCGTCTTCTTCCTCCCTGCCGGCTTCGTCTGCCCTGCCTGGGGGCAGGGTCCCTCTGATCCTCCAGGGGACACGTCCCGCTGGCCCTGGCGGGGAGGCGCCGAATCCCAGCAAGGCGCTCCTTTTGCCCTCTTTTTCTTCTCCACCCAATCCCTAGGAGGAGAGGGACAAGAAAGGCATTACGGGGCACTTATCTTTTTATAAATCAAAAGATGTAGGCGCTTGCCAAGTTTTAGCCAATCATAATGTAATCTTTATCCATTTTATACCGAAAATGAATGAAAGAATGCTATTTCTCTTCCTTAAGTACTATCCCTTTCTCCCCCTGTTTATACTGTGTCAGCATGTTTGTCCTTGCCGCACGGAAATAATTGCCAGGTCAGTACTAACCGTGAGCGCCAAGGGGGAGCGAGCCCCCGGCCGCAGGCTGGTATCATTTCCCGGCAAGGCTCCTTGTCGGTATCGGCGTGGCCCCCTAGAGCCGATAAGCGACAGGAGCTGGGGGACGGCTCGTCCCGACAAGGGTTTCCATTGCGTGAAGGACTCCATTGTACACAGTCAAAAAGGATAGCAAGGGTTTCCTTAAGGGAGCAAATGGCTCCGAGCTTGGAATATGTGTTTAGACTTATCTTGTCAGGCAGTATCCCTTTCTGGAGTACGATGGGCCGTCGTGCTTGTTTCTTTGCCCTTCTTCCTTGTTTTCCTGACGGTCAAACCTGTAGGGCAAGAGGCCTCTATCCTCTGGGGAGAGAGAATGCGGTAACAAGGATCACAGGCTCATCAAGTACTCTAGCAAATTTCTAAAACTTAAAAGCGATAACATTGCAACATAAAAATGCATAGTAAACATGCAGTTCGATGGTATGATGCAATGCCTAGCTTTATTATTGCATGCACCGGTTCTGCGCCTGGCTTTGTACAAAGGGTTACGTGCACTGCGGCAAGGTTTGTACAAAAGGTGGTTGCCGGGGACTGAGCCCGGCAACCGTGCCTTACGGGTAGAACTTACGAAGATGCTCAATACTCCATGAGTTAAGCATTTTGATGCCATCTTCGGTCTCCAGACGTACTGCGCCAGGTCTGGTGACTCGTGCTACCCAGTATCCCACATTGGCGTCAACTTGTTGGTACCCTTGGCGGACTGAACGCGCCTAAGGACAAGGTCACCTTCCTCAAGGCTCTGGGCATGGACCCTGCGGCTATGATAGCGACGCAGGGCTTGCTGGTAGCGTGCAGCACGCACAGCGGCCCAGAGACAATCTTCCTCGAGGAGCATGGCATCGTCATGCCGTAGCTGCTCTTGCTCTACTTCATCGTAGGCAAGTACTCGAGGTGACCCGTATATGAGTTCCGTGGGGAGAACTGCTTCCGCCCCATATACTAGGGAGAAGGGCGTCTGGCCGGTAGCACGATTTGGTGTCGTTCTGAGGGACCAAAGAACCACCGGAAGCTCATCTATCCAGTGCTTGCCGCCTCTTCGCAGTCTATCGAAAGTTCTTTTCTTGAGCCCACGCAACACTTCAGCATTCATCCTCTCAACTTGCCCGTTGCTTCTCGGGTGGGCAACAGAGGCGAAGGAGACCTTGCTTCCAAGGCTTTGGATGTATTGCATAAAGGTGCGGCTCGTGAACTGGGTGCCATTATCGGTGATCACCCTATTGGGCACTCCAAAACGGCACACTAGTCCTTTCAGGAACTTGATAGCTGACTGCAAGGTCACCTTTCTCACTGGTTCCACCTTAGGCCACTTTGTAAACTTGTCGATTGCTACAAACAAGAATTCAAAGCCCCCGACGGCGCGGGGAATGGGGCCCAAAATATCGAGCCCCCAGACCGAGAATGGCCAGGATAAAGGGATCGTCTGGAGAGCTTGCGCTGGTTGATGAATGTTCTTGGAATGGAACTGGCAGGCTTCACACTTGGTGACTAGCTCAGTTGCATCCTGGAGGGTAGTGGGCCAATAGAAACCCTGCCGGAAGGCTTTTCCGGCAAGGGCCCTTGATCCAATGTGACACCAACACATGCCTCCGTGAATCTCTGCCAATAGCTTCAGTCCATCTTCCCGGCGAATGCACCTTAATTTCACACCGTTTGGTCTTTTTCTATACAGAGTGTCATCGACAAACTGGTACATACTTGACTGACGGGCTACTTTTTCGGCTTCTTCTTGCTCTTCGGGAAGTTCTCCTGTTTGAAGGAAGTGGACTATATGCTGTGCCCAAGCTGGAGCATGTAGCTCGACAACGAGGACTAAAGGCATCTCCTCGTTCGTGGGAGCGCTTACATCGACCGCAAGAACCCGGGTTTCTGCAGGAGGGAGCTGCTCACCAACCGAAACGAGACTGTCCCCGGTAGCCTCTCTACCAGCGGCTTCAGGAAGCTCTGCCGGGAAATGCTTACCGGAGTTCAGCTTTCTCCTTTTCCTGGTCATCGTTCATGGGGATACTGATGGCTGAGTGAGGTGTAGGACAAAAGTTTTTGGTTCCACAGGAAGCTTTTGTGCGGCGCACTTTGATAGATGATCAGCGACGCTGTTTTCTGCACGTGGTACATGCTCTGCTTGCAATCCATCAAAGTGCTCCTCTAGCTTCCTCACCTCTTCCACGTATGCTTCCATCAGCGGACTCTGATAATCTTTGTTGACTTGTTTTACCACGAGTTGAGAATCTCCTCGGATGATCAGTTTCTTGATTCCCAACTCCACCGCGATTCTGAGTCCGGCAAGGAGCTGTTGGAAATATGCCCTAGAGGCAATAATAAATTGGTTATTATTATATTTCCTTGTTTATGATAATCGTTTATTATCCATGCTATAATTGTATTAATTGGAAACTTAAATACATGTGTGGGTACATAGACAACACTGTGTCCCTAGTAAGCCTCTAGTTAAACTAGCTCGTTGATCAAAAGATGGTGAAGGTTTCCTAGCCATGGACATGAGATGTCATTTGATAACGGGATCACATCATTAGGAGAATGATGTGATGGACAAGACCCAAACTATAAACGTAGCATATGATCGTGTCAGTTTATTGCTATTGTTTTCTGCATGTCAAGTATCTGTTCCTATGACCATGAGATCATGCAACTCACTGACACCGGAGGAATACCTTGTGTGTATCAAACGTCGCAACGTAACTGGGTGACTATAAAGCTGCTCTACAGGTATCTCCGAGGTTGTCTGTTGGGTTGGCATGGATCAAGACTGGGATTTGTTACTCCGTATGATGGAGAGGTATCTCAGGGCCCACTCGGTAATACAACATCACAATGAGCCTTGCAAGCAATGTGACTAAAGTGTTAGCCACGAGATCTTGTATTACGGAACGAGTAAAGAGACTTGTCGGTAACGGGATTGAACTAGGTATAGAGATACCGACGATCGAATCTCGGGCAAGTAACATACCGAAGAACAAAGGGAACAACATACGGGATTAACTGAATCCTTGACATAGAGGTTCGACCGATAAAGATCTTCGTAGAATATGTAGGAGCCAATATGGGCATCCAGGTCCCGCTATTGGTTATTGATCGTAGAGGTGTCTCGGTCATGTCTACATAGTTCTCGAACCCGCAGGGTCTACACACTTAACGTTTGGTGACAGTTAGTATAGTTGAGTTATTGTGTTGGTGACCGAAGGTTGTTCGGAGTCCCGGATAAGATCCCGGACATGACGAGGGTCTCCGGAAGAGTCCGGAGGTAAAGATTGATATATGTGATAATAGTGTTTTGATCTCCGGAAGGGTTCCGGAATTCACCAGAAGGGGTTCCGGATGTTTACCGAAGTGTTCGGGTGCAACAACACTTTATATAGGCCAAAGGGGTAAAGCCCACGAGGTATTGGAAAGTGCAAAAGGAAGTTTTGCTGCTGCCTTAAGCGGTACTACCGCTGGTAAGGCAGTACTACCGCTGTGAAGCGGTACTACCGCTCAAGCGGTACTACCGCTCGTGAGCGGTACTACCGCTTGTACGCGGGACTGCTGGGATCCGAGTTGGACTCTTTCCCTGCGGGCCAAACCGACCTTGTGCGGGCAAAACCGACCTGGAGGAGGCTTTTACTCCAAGTTTAGACCCCAAGGCTCAACATATAAATAGAGGGGAAGGGCTAGCACAGGAGACACATCAAGATTTCCCAAGCCGTGTGCCGGCAACCCTAACCCTCTAGTTCCTCCCGTCATAATCTCCGTAGTGCTTGGCGAAGCCCTGCAGAGATTGTTCCTCACCACCATCACCACGCTGTCGTGCTGCCGGAACTCATCTACTACTTCATCATCGCTCGCTGGATCGAGGAGGTGAAGGCGTCATCAAGCCGTACGTGTGTTGAACGCGGAGGTGCCATCCGTTCGGCACTAGTTCGTGATCGGATCGAGGGACGACTTGCGATTTGGATCGCGGAAACATTCGACTACATCAACCGCGTTTCTTAACGCTTCCGCTTAGCGATCTACAAGGGTATGTAGATTCACTCTCCCTCTCGTAGATGCTCATCACCATGGATAGATCTTGCGTGTGCGTAGGAAATTTTTTGTTTCCCATGCGACGTTCCCCAACAGTGGCATCTGAGCTAGGTCTATGCGTAGATGAGATCTCGAGTAGAACACAAACGAGTTGTGGGCGTGGGTGTATACATATTGCTTGCCGTTACTAGTTGATACTTGATTCGACGGTATTGTGAGATGAAGCGGCCCGGACCAACATTACTCGTACGCTTACGAGAGACCGGTTCCTTCAACTGACATGTAACTTCGTTGCATAAAGATGGCTAGCGGGTGTCTGTCTCTCTCACTTTAGTTGAATCGATTTCAATGAAGAGGGTTCTTTTAGAAGATCAAAAAGCAATCACTACACCACGTTGTGGTTTTGCGTAGGTAAGAACGGTTCTTGCAAACCCGTAGCAGCCACGTAAAACTTGCAACAACAATTAGAGGACATCTAACTTGTTTTTGCAGGGTATGTTGTGATGTGATATGGCCAATTACATGATGAGATATATGTGATGTATGAGATGATCATGTGTTGTATAGAATATCACGACTTGCATGTCGATGAGTACGGCAACTGGCAGGAGCCATAGAGTTGTCTTTAATTATTTTCGCCGTTTTGCTTTACTTTATCGCTATGAGTTAGCAATAGTCGTGGAAGCAACAGTCGGCGCGACAACCTTATGGCGACACGTTGATGGAGATCAAGATGATGAAGATCATGGTGTCATGCCGGTGACGATGGAGATCATGCCGATGCTTTGGAGATGGAGATCAAAAGCACAAGTTCATGGCCATATCATGTCACTTATGATTTGCATGTGATGTTAATCCTTTTATGCATCTTATTTTGCTTAGGACGACGGTAGCATTATAAGGTGATCCCTCACTTAAATTTCAAGATAAATTGTGTTCTCCCCGAGTGTGCACCGTTGCGAAAGTTTGTCGTTTCGAGACACCACGTGATGATCGGGTGTGATAGACTCTACGTTCACATACAACGGGTGCAAGCCAGTGCTGCACATGCGGAACACTCGGGTTAAACTTGACGAGCCTAGCATGTACAGACATGGCCTCGGAACACAAGAGACCGAAAGGTCGAACATGAGTCATATAGTAGATATGATCAACATGAAGATGTTCACCATTGAAACCACCTCAACTCACGTGATGATCGGACTTGAGTTGGTGGATTTGGATCATGTTACACTCGAATGACCGGAGGGATGTCAATCTGAGTGGGAGTTTTAAGTAATATGATTAACTAAACTCATTATCTTGAACAATAGTCTAAGTTGTCTTTGCTATATTTATGTTGTAGATCATGGCTCGCGCAGTAGCACCCCTGAATTTTAATGCGTTCCTAGAGAAAGCTAAGTTGAAAGATGATGGAAGTAACTTTGTGGACTGGGCCCGTAATCTAAGGATTATCCTTACGGCTTCCCAGAAGGCTTATGTCCTTGATGCACCGTTTGGTGATCCACCCGCTCTTCACCCACTTCTCGCTGCGCCACCAGCGCTGCGCTAACCACTTGATTCGTTGCCGCCAAGTATAGTAGCAACGGTTCTTGTGGTTTAGGCATGACCAAGGTGGGAGCAGACAAAAGGTAAGCTTTCAGATCATGCAGCGCCTCTTCTGCTTCCGGGGTCCACTTCATCGGGTCGGTCTTTTTCAGAATCTTGAAAAACGGCAGGGCGCGTTCAGCAGATTTGGAGATGAACCTACTCAACGCAGCAATGCATCCGGCCAATCGCCTTACGTCCTTGACGGACTTGGGCGCTTGTATCTGCTCGATTGCTTTGATCTTGTCGGGATTGGCTTCTATTCCCCGCTGAGATACAAAGAACCCAAGCAGATTGCCGGATGGGACACCAAACACACACTTCTCAGGGTTGAGCTTCAAATTGATCTTGCGCAAGTTCATAAAAGTTTCTTCCAAGTCTTGTATGAGGGTTGCTTCATCTCTGTATTTGACTACTATGTCATCCATGTAAACTTCCACGTTCCTGTGCAACTGAGGTTCAAATCCAATCTGCACGGCCCTTGCAAAGGTAGAACTAGCGCTCTTTAACCCGAAGGGCATACGTACAAAGCAGTACGTGCCACACGGAGTTATGAATACAGTCTTTTCCTCATATTCCTTGTCCATGAATATCTGGTGGTATCCGGAGTATGCGTCCAAGAAGGAAAGCTAGTCACACCCAGAAGTGGAATCAACAATCTGATCGATGCGCGGCAAGGGAAAAGGGTCCTTCGGGCATGCTTTGTTCAAGTCAGTGAAATCAATGCAAAGCCTCCATTTCCCATTCGCCTTGAGAACCACTACCGGGTTGGCTAACCAAGTTGGATGCAACACTCCTTTGACCAAACCAGCTACTTCGAGCTTCTTGATCTCCTCGGCAATGAACTGCTGCCGCTCCAAGGCTTGCTTTCTAACTTTTTGCTTGACAGGCCTGGCATGAGGGCAGTCAGCAAGGTGGTGCTCAATTACCTCCCTGGTGTCAGGGCATGGATGCTCACGATCATCTATGGGACCAGAGGTCCCTTGTAGTTCGGCAAGGGGGGTCACGTTGCACGAAGAGCGGAGAGCATGAGACGACGCAACGATCAAGGCTCAGGCATTTTACCCAGGTTCGGGCCGCTGCTAAGCATAAAACCCTACTCCTTTTTGGTGGATTGATTGGAGGAACACGAAGAACGCAGGGCGCCTAATCCCGGCAAGGGCTGCTGCCGGGGGAAGAGCGGCTATGCGAGTACAAGCGTTCGGGGGTTCGGGTTGCCAACCTTGAGCTAGGTTACCTTGGGCCTCCTTTTATAGTGCAAGGGGTTACCACAATGGCAAAACAGACATTATCTATCGATTAGATAGCTAAGGAGGGATATCGTACCTAACTCTGGCATTTAGGACAAAATGCCATGATTACCTGCCTAGGTGGCGCTTGGGGGTGCATCCCCGGCGAGCCCTTGCCACCGCTTGGCCGGTTGCTGCTTAAGATGTTGACACGCTGCAGGGCGGGTGTCAACCGAGCATAACTTGCCTTCCAATGCATCGCCATGTGCTTAGCGATAGCTGATTAATCGCCTGAGGGCTCGACACCGCATCGACGAGTGATAGGCGTAGCGATGCGGTGGAGCGGTGGCTGGATGGCTCACGCCTGCCGGGAAATGGCTTGCCGGGTCTTCTGAGAGGTGCGTTCGTCTTGGTCCCCGGCAAGCGTCGGGGACGTGCTTGGCGCATCGCAGCCCATGCTTGGGCTGCCGCGTTGAGCTTGCTGGAGTCTTGGTCTTGATTGCTATCGGAGTTATCTGCTTCTACCGCCTGTGCATAAGTCAGGGGCACTGGGTACCCCTGTACTAGTGCACCGACACCTGAGAACACCGGGGATGTCAGATGGTTGCCAAGCAAACACATCGACATTCGCCCGCAGGAAGGCAACGAGCGCGCTTTCCTATTTGTCATTAAGGGTGGCACTGATGGTAAACGTACCATCAGCGCCATCTTGTCCTGCCGGGACCTTGTTTGTCGCAGGATTGGTGACCTTGGATCTTTTGCTAGTGGAACTCTCCGGCAGGTCATCGATGGGTGCAGCGCACTCCGAAGAGGAACGCTTCCCGGAGTACTTGCCGGTGTCCCTGCTAGACTTCTTCCCCTTCTTCGATTCCTTGGCTGGAGCTGGGGTTTCCGCGACCTCAGCCGCTACCGCGTCTCGATACATCTTATCCACACATATAACTGCATCCTTCTTATCAGATGGAATGGAGATGATTCCCATGAGCCCTGGTATCTTCAAAGTGTTGTAAGCTTAGTGGGATGCTGCCATGAATTTTGCCAGAGCTAGGCGATCAAGAATTCCATTGTAAGGCAGAGGGAGTTCGACCACATCAAACACCACCTTCTCAATCCGGTAGTTCAACTCCCCACCAAACGTCACAGGCAAAGTGATCTTTCCTTTGGGTCGGCTCCTGTCAGGGTTGATTCCTTGGAACGTACCCGTAGCTTTGAGCTCTTCGTCAGGGATCTGCAGCTTTTCAACCACTTTAGGGGAGATTAAGTTCAACCCCGCCATGCCGTCAACTAATATCTTGGTTACTTTGAGGTTGCGGATTGTTGGGGAGACCAACAACGGTAAACATCCGACCGCAGTAGTGCGGTCAGGATGATCCTCTTCATCAAATATGATAGGCGTGCGAGACCATTTGAGTGGCCTTCCGGACCCTGCAGCTGGCTCGATGGCGTTGATCTCACGTGCCCACTGCTTGAGCTGGCGATGAGAGAAATGCAAGGACGCACCCCCGTCAACACACATGGCTTCAGTTGCCTTCTGGAATTATCGATCACTGGACTCTTCTTCATCATCCTCATCATCACTCATATCATCTCCTTCTTTCTTGTCACGGCCTCTAGCAAGTTTTTCTTTCTGCTGCGGGGCCTTGCCGCGGCGGCCCCCTCTACCACCATGGCCCTTCCCGGCAGCACCATCTTGGCCTCTCTCCTTGTCATGCTTCTCGTATTCAGCCTTCTGCTTCTCAGCAAGCTGCTCAACTTGGCGGCATTCTTGGAGATCATGACCTTTGGTGCAGTGGATTTTGCAGTATGGCCCGTCGGACTTTCCGGTTTTCTCTGCCACTGTGGCCTCCCGGCAATTAGTGCACGCGACAACTCCCTTGCCTGGGGCCTCGGCTTTGGCCTTCTTGCTGGCACTGAGATCACCAGAGCTCTCCACGACCAACACTGCCTTTCCCTTATGCTTCTTATTGCGCCTTCGGATTTTCCCCATCGGGCCAGGGGCATCATCGTCGTCATCTGAGTCGACTTCGACGCCAGCCTCCTCTCCGGGAGTCACCTTCCTTCCTCGGCACGAGCACACTTGTCCGCCAATGTGTACAACTCATTGACGGTCTTGGGGAGTCTAACATTCATCTTGTCCCGCATCCTCCTATTGCGCACGTTCGAATGGAACGCGGAAATCACGGCTGCGGGGTGTATCTCTGGAATATTGTGGTGTACTCGACTGAATCTCTGGATGTACTTCCGCAAGGTTTCTCCTTCCTTCTGTGGAAGGTCTTGCAGGTCGCTGGGCTGTCCTGGCTCCTGGTGGCCACCTGTGAAGGCGCTGACAAACTCATTGCACAAGTCAGCCCATGATGAAATAGAGTTCTCCGGCAGGTGCATCAGCCATGATCTCACATTTGCCTTGAGCGCCAAAGGGAAATAGTTGGCGAGAACCTTCTCATCTCTTCCCCCGGTGGCTTGAACGACTATCGTATAGATGCCCAGGAATTCCACCGGGTTTAGCTTCCCGTCGTATTTCTCCATCAGTTCAGGCTTGAAAGCTCGGGCCGATGGCCAGCGGACCTGTCGCAGCTCGCGAGTGAAGGCAGGGCACCCAACCTCATAAGGCAGGTACACGCCAGCACTGGGCGCGGGGTCGCCATCATCTAGGCCGTTGCGCCTGTCGGATTGGCGGTGTGCTTCCCGGCGTCGCTCTATGGTGACGCGCTCGTCTTCCCTCCGCCGGTCTTCCAGGACACGCCGCTGGTCCCGGCGATCGTGCTGGCCGGACGAGGCCATAGATGCTTCGTCAGGCTCGTCGGCATGTGGAGCTCATTGTGGCTGCCTCTGGGTCTGTTGTCGCGGAGGGGATTGCACCGTTGGCGCGGGCCCCTCGACACGACCGTCAGCCTGGGCCGCCGCCGCCGTCCGCAGGCGCCGCGATGCCTCTGCATGCTGCGATTTGCTGGCTTCGACAAAGCCGATCAAACTCTGGATGCTAGCTATCCACTCGTCCATCTTGTTAGCCGCCGACGGGAAATTTAACAGCAGTTGAGCCCGCGCCATCTCTTCTGCTGCCGTGGCCGGCATGGCTAGGGAGGCGGATCGGGACGTCGCTCGACTCCTGGTGGAACCAAGAGGGGCGTCGCCACATTCTTGTCGCCGTTCACCGATTGCCGGGGTGGTCTGACGTGGAGGAGGTCGAACTTGTGGGTCTACGGTCCCGTTCGGTGCTCCGTCTTGCTCTGGGCGAGGCGTGCGCCCAGCACCCGTGCCTGTGACGGCGCAGCTGGAAGATCACGGCCTGCCCCAGATTGGTGCCGCTGTTGCGGGCGAGGCGACTATCGCGGCGGGGAGGTGGAGACTGAACGTTTCCTCCTCCCGTGGCACTAGGGCCGAGCTCTCCAAAATGTTGCTGCTGTTGCTCCCCTTCGGCGTTCCCCGCTCCAGCTTTGGCTGCGGGGGACACGACGGTGGCGCCGCCTGCGCTAGTCGTGTCGCACACGACGCCCACCTCACACGTCGCCGCTGCAGTGCAAACGGCGTCCGTAGCTGCATGCGAGGGGGCCTTCGAAGTGGAGGGATGCGTGGTCGCGCCGGGCCTCTTCTTGGGAGCCATAGAGGAAGAAGACGGCGATGAAGATCGACACACTGCTCACGATCTCATATTCGCACAAATGACGTTCCCCCTACCTGGCGCGCCAAAGATGTCAGGTCACGCACACGATCACCTATGGGGCCACGGGCCCCTTTGTGGTTCGGCAGGGGTGAGGTTATGTCGCACAAAGAGCAGAGGTGGTGAGGCCGCACGACGACGAGACGCTGGTGTTTTACCCAGGTTTGGGCCGCTAGGAAGCGTAAAACTCCTGCTTTGGTGGATTGATCGGAGGAACACGAAACACACGCAGTGCTCAAACCCGGCAAGGTCGCCTTCAGGAGAGCTGCTACGCGAGTACAAGTGTCCAAAGGTCCGAATCTTTTGCTAGGTTGCCTTGGGCCTCCTTTTATAGCTCAAGGGGCAACCAGAGTGGCAAAACAGACATTATCTAGTGATTAGATAGCCAACAGTGCTATCATACCTAACTCTGGCACTTAGGACAAAATGCCATAAATGCTAGCCTAGGTGGCGTGCGGGGACGCATCCCCGGCAGGCTTTTACCACCGCTTTAGCTAACTATTGCTCAATATTTTGACACGCCTCTGGACGGGTGTCAAACGGGCATAATCTGTCTCCCAGCGAGTCGCCAAGTACCTAGCGAGAGCCACTTAGCCACCTGAGGGCTCGACACCGCATCGACAAATGACTGGTGTTGCAATGCGGTGGAGCGGTGTTCGATCTGCTCGCGCTTGCCAGGGGATGGCTTGCCGGGTCTTCCTGAAGATGTGTGCGCCTCGGTCCCCGGCAGGCATCGGGGACGTGACTGGCGCGGTTCGGGCCTGTTCTGGGCCGTTGCATCGACCTTGCCGGCGTTGCTTGGCCAGCGTAGGCTGCTTTTGTCGCAGTCTTGGTCTTGAATGCTGGTTTCGTCTTCTTGATGCGCTCCTTGATCTCACGTAGGGTGGTTTCTTTGGTTTGGACCGGTTTTGATTGTACTTACGTTGGTGGGTTCTGCTACTACTGCCTGTGCATAAGTCAGGGGCACTGGGTACCCCAGTCCTAGTGGACCGACACAATATGGCCATACAATCCGAGTGAAGGATCCTAATATCCGACTAAAGAGATTCAAATCTGGGTGTTATTGGTAGATCGAGTTAGAAGCTGAAGATTGGCCGGAAAGGTTATCTAGATGCTTTCGGATGGAAAAGTGTTCAACACAAAAGTTATGCGTATCGTCGAAACAGTCAACTTTTCTTTTGGTGTTATCGTCATCTGAGATAGTATGCAACCTGCAGAAACGATACAAGATTCGAATAGTCCAGTCAGCTGCAAGACCGAGTCTGACTAGAGGTTGAAGATGGCCTTGTAAAGTGTTCAAGATAGCTTCGGTTGGAAAAGTGATCAACAGAAGAATTGTTTGTCTCGTCGAAACGATTGATTTTGATATAAATATCATCTCAATCGAAGGTCATATGCAGATTCTGTGGCCCGCACAAGGAGCAAGACAGAAGTTTGGGCCAGATTCTGGCCGAATCCGAGTTTAACTAGAACTAGGACTCTAGGACGTGATTTGGTGTAATTTTCTTGTAAGGAAAACCTAGATGAATCCTTTGCTTGTACGGAAAGTCCAGCCGCCTCTTATATATAGTGGAGATGAGGGACGATTGAAAGAACACACATTCGAACCAATCTATCAATTACACTTTCGTGTTCATCTATTTTTATCTCCTACCCTTGTATCTTCTTCCTCGTTCGTCGTTCGTTCTCTTCTTGGAGAGCAGCGATCCACGAGGCCCTAGGGGCGATCAGGTCGACCAAGGGCAGCCCATAGCCGCCGCACACCCTGAAGGGGTCCCTCCCGGGTGTGTGGGGTTTCAGGTCTACAAAAGTGCCCGCCGGATTGCCTGCGTACCGCGCTTCCAGACAGGTCTCCTTCGACGTGAGCTATGATGCATCACCCCCGGCATCGTGGGTATACGGTAACGTGTTCGTCTACGAACAGGGTGAGACACCGATATGACGAGAACAAGGAGTGACAAGAACCCTAGCTTGGGGATGCCCAAGGCACCCCCAAGGTAATATCCAAGGAAGACTGAAGCGCCTAAGCTTGGGGATGCCCCGGAAGGCATCCCCTATTTCGTCTTCAACACTACTTAGAGACATATTTTTATTCGTCACATAATAAGTGTTTTACTTGGAGCGTCATTTTATTTTGTTGTTATCTGTTATATGTTATTTATAATCTTGTTTTTCAATAAAAAGTTCCAAGAAGTGCCTTAAGATGTCTCCATTGCATGTTTTGATGTGTGTTGTGTAAAAACTGAAATTTGCTATAGTATTTGAATTTTCATATTTTACTGGAACATGGAAAGTTTCTGAAATTTTTACACAGTATTGTAATATAAATTATTTATCATGTCCTAAATTTTGAGAATTTTTTGAGTTACAGAAGTACACTGGTTTAATAGATTTCTACAGACTATTCTGTTTGGACAGATTGCTTTCATAGTTTTGTTATCTACTTATCCTATAGTTTCCATAACCTATATTTAGGATAGTAAAACTGAACCAATTCCCTGCCCTCTCACGATCTCACCGTTTTTGGCCGTCCATTGTTGTGATTGGGTCATCTTGAGCCGTCAGATCTTCTGTCCTAAAGGGCAGCTTCTCCACAGGAACAATCTAAGCTCTCTCGTTAACTGGGCCTTAAGACCCAGCCCAATAAGGTAGAAAGGCCAGGATAAATCTGTCATGAGAGACCACCGATCGATCGCTATTCCTCCAAAAGAAAAAAAATAGTCGCCGACGCGAGGAGTGAAGAGGATCCGTCTGTTGCGGGAGAGATGGGATCTGGGAAGCCGATGAGGACCAGCCCTACAAGAGAGAGAGAGAGAGAGAGAGAGAGAGAGAGAGAGAGAGAGAGAGAGAGAGAGAGAGAGAGAGAGAGAGAGAGAGAGAGAGGGGATGGATCCATCAGTGCACGAAGGGGCAATTCAGACCAAGGACATGGCTGCTCGTTCGAGCGATACTTCTCCGCTAAAATTTAATGGCCGCACTTATTCTTCAGTTTTTCTGCGCAGATTCATGACGGGTGATGTTCCCATCGTTTCTGCTGCCTTGGGGTCTAAGTACCTCTGCATATATGCTTCATCCCCAGTCACTCTTCAAGCCTTTGATCGCAGTTAATCCGCCGTCCCTGGAACCAGCCGCCGGTGAGCCACCCACTAATATTGTGCATCATATTTTTGCCCCACATCCTCTATTCTCTATGCTCAATTCCAACTCTTATCTTCTGCAGGGACACGCCATCGTACTTCTCCGCCTTCCTTTGTAGTGCTTTGTGGATTATGTGTGATCTCGGATTCCATCTAACCATCCCGAGTTCCTGACTAACCCACGTGTGCGGTATAAATGGCCATATGGGCACTGCAAGGTCACGTTGTTTGACGTGGATTGAGACTGTGTCGGTATTTCCTCAAAGAGGAAGGGATGATGCAGCACAGCGACGGTAAGTATTTCCCTCAGTTATGAAACCAAGGTTATCGAACCAGTAGGTGGATCACCACCACCCAATAAGCAGCACCTGCACACAAACAATAAATACTTGCAACCCGACGCGAAAGAGAGGTTGTCAATCTCTCTACCGTAAAAAGATAGATTAGGTAGTGATAGGTAGGAGAGATAGATCTCTCAAGAACATAAAATAAAAAGAGCAAATAAAATATATAGCAATATGTTTTTTGGTTTTTGGTTTTGTAGATCTGAAAACAAAGATGCAAAAAGATAGATCTGAAAGCAATATGTTGGAAAAGTAGACCCGGGGGCCGTAGGGTTCACTAGTGGCTTCTCTCATGAGTATAGCGCACGGTGGGTGAACAAATTACTGTTGGGCAATTGATAGAAAATCGAATAGTCATGACGTTATCCAAGGCAATAATCATTATATAGGCATCACGTCCAATATAAGTAGACCGACTCCTGCCTGCATCTACCACTATTACTCCACACATCGACCGCTATCCAGCATGCATCTAGTGTATTAAGTTCATGGAAAAATGGAGTAATGCAATAAGAACGATGACATGATGTAGACAAGATCTATTCATGTAGGAATAGATCCCATCTTTTTATCCTTAATAGCAACGATACATGCGTATCTTGCTGCCCCTTCTGTCACTGGGAAAGAACACCGCAAGATCGAACCCATCACAAAGCACCTCTTCCCATGGCAAGAAAAATCGATCTAGTTGGCCTAACTAAACCAGAGATTCGAAGAAGAAATACGAGGCTATAAGTAATAATGCATATAAGAGATCAAAGAAGACTCAAATAATATTCATGGATAGAAACTGATCATGAACTCAAAATTCATCGGATCCCAACAAACACATCGCAAAAGTTTACATCAAATAGATCTCCAAGAGACCATTGTATTGAGAATCATAACAGAGAGAGAGGAAGCCATCTAGCTACTGCCTATGGACCCGTAGGTCTATGGTGGACTACTCACGCATCATCGTAGAGGCACCTATGAGGAAGATGAACCCCTTCGTGATGGTGTTTA
Source organism: Elymus sibiricus (assembly GCA_039707655.1). NCBI lineage: Eukaryota > Viridiplantae > Streptophyta > Magnoliopsida > Poales > Poaceae > Elymus > Elymus sibiricus. The sequence continues at coordinate 145,789,082 of CM077667.1, read as the reverse complement.
GATTGGAAGTCGAGGTTCTGGAACTAGCGGCGGCTAGAATTGTGTTTCATCGACTCCCTTATGGTTTTTGGAATATTTGGGAATTTATAGGCATCAGAGGCGGTGGAGAGGGGCCCCGAGGAGGGCACAACCCATCAGGGAGCGCCGGGCCCCCCCTGGCGCACCCTGGTGGGTTGTGGTCTCCTCGGCCCACTCCCCCGGCACTTCTTTGGCCCAATGGGTGTCTTCTGGTCCAGAAAAAATCTCCAAAAATTTTCGTCACGATTGGACTCCGTTTGGTATTGATTTTCTGCGAAGTAAAAAACAAGCAAAAACAACAACTGGCACTTTGGCACTATGTCAATAGGTTAGTCCCAAAAAATGATATAAAGTTGTTATAAAATGATTGTAAAACATCCAAGAATTATAATATAACAGCATGGAACAAGCAAAAATTATAGATACGTTGGAGACGTATCAGCATCCCCAAGCTTAATTCCTACTGGTCCTCGAGTAGGTAAATGATAAAAACAGAATTTTTGATGTGGAATGCTGTCTAACATGTTCATCTCATATTCTTTTCTTTTGTATAGCATGGACATTTGGACTTATAATGATTCAAAACAATAGTCTAGTTTTAACATAATGATTTCAGTACTCAAGCATGTCAACAAGCAACCATGTCTTTCAAAATATCAACACTAAAGAAAGTTATCCCTAGTCCATCATGCTCAATCATTGATCCATTCATGAAACACACTCAAATATTAGCTATGCCCAATGCTCAAGTATGATCATAGTGCCCCCTAGTTGGTGCTTTATATGAGAAGATGGAGACTCAAAGTAAAAATAAAAATTGCATAAAGTAAATAGATATGCCCTTCGCAGAGGCAAGTAGGGATTTGTAGAGGTGCCAGAGCTCAAGGTTTAAATTGAGAGAGAAAAAATATTTTGGGTGGCATGCTTTTCCTGTCTACGAAAACGACAAAGTAGCTCACAATACTTTCCATGCTAGATATATCATAGGCGGTTCCCAAACAGAAAATAAAGTTTATTCCTTTTTCCACCAAACTTTCACTTTCCATGGCGGGTCGTATCCATGGTTGACTTCCATACCAACACTTTCCAAGGAATTTATTATTTGAAAACATAAAGTAAATATATTTTTTATCTTTTTCATTTCGGGAATGGGCATCCCTATTACCGCCGCACTCTTGTGCAATGACAAGTGAATAAACACTCATCTTGAGAATAACACATCTAGCATGGAAAATATTGGACACTCCCCACCGTTTCATGAGCAGTATGAGCACACAAAAGAGAAAATTTATTTTGAAAATTTAGAGATGGCACATACAAATTTGCTTGGAACGGCATGGAAATACCGCATATAGGTAGGTATGGTGGACTCATAAGGCAAAACTTGGTTTAAGGGTTTTGGATGCACAAGTAGTATTTCTACTTAGTACAAATGGAGGCTAGCAAATAGATTGAGAAGCAACCAAACCAAGAAATGAAAATTCACATAAGCAAGCATTGAGCATAACTAACACCGAATAATGCACCACAAGTAGGATGTAACTTCATTGCATAACTATTGACTTTCGTGCATGCATAGGGAATCACAAACCTTAACACCAACATTCCTACTAAAGCACAATTACTCACTAACATGACTCACATATTACTATCATCATGTTTCAAAACTATTACAAAGAATCAAGTTTAATTTACCCAATGATCTTCATGAAAGTTTTTATTATATCCTCCTTGGATATCTATCACTTTGGGACTAATTTCATATATTGCCATTGCTTTTTGGCAAGCTCAAACAAATTTCAGTGAAGCACATGAGCATAAAGATTTCATCTCTCAAAAAGGTATAGTGAAGCATGAGAGGATTTCTTCAAAATTTACTAACTCTCAAATTAATCTAATTGAAGCATGAGAGCATTTCTACAAAAATTTCCAAGCACACCGTGCTCAAAAAGATATAAGTGAAGCACTAGAGCAATTCTATAGCTCAAAAAGTTTAAGTGAAGCACATAGAGCAATTCTAACAAATCATAGCATAATTTTGGCTCTCTCAAATAGGTGTTTCCAGAAGGATACAAATGACAAACTAACAAGGAAAACAAGCAAAGATACAAGATGCTGCAAGCAAAACTCATGATATCTGACGAATAAAAATATAGCTCCAAGTAAAATACCGATGGTCGTTAGAAGAAAGAGGGGATGCCACTCGGGGGCATCCCCAAGATTAGTTGCTTGTTACTCTTTGAATATATCTTGGGGGTGTGGTAGCATCCCCAAGCTTAGGCTTTTATGACTCCTTATTCCTTCATCCATCGTGATCTCACCCAAAACTTGAAAACTTCAATCACACAAAACTCAACAAAATCTTCGTGAGATCCGTTAGTATAATAAAGCAAATCACTACTTTAGGTGTTGTTGCAAACCCATTAATATTTTATTATTGCATTATACCTACTGTATTTTAAATCTACCAGGGTTCATACCCTTCAATATAACCCATAGATTCATCAAAACAAGCACACAATGCAACGAAAACAGAATCTGTCTTAAACAGAACAGTCTGTAGTAATCTGTACTCTAACCATACTTCTGTAACTCTAAAAATTCTGAAACATTAGGACAACGTAAAGAATTTGTATAGGAACACTGTGTTCAAATTTCAGCGCAATATCACGTTCGAGCAAAAAATAAAAATTCATATACTGGACGCAAAGTTTCTGTTTCAGATTCAGCATCACTTCTACTCATCCTATGAATCATCCTAAAGGCTTTACTTGGCACAAACACTAAATAAACCATTAAAACACAATCATAACAGAGGCATAATTGTCTCAACACTCAAAAACAGAAAATAAAAAGCAAAAATTAATTTATTCATTGGGTTGCCTCCCAAGAAGCGCTATCGTTTTACACCCCTAGCTAGGCATAACGCATGGATTCAAGTATTGTCATCTTTGGTTTTGGATCCATAGGATGCCCTCATGATTGATTCATATGGTGGCTTAATTCTTTTTCTAGGGAAGTGTTCCATACCCTTTCTCAAGGGAAATTTAAAATGAATATTGCCTTCTTTCATATCAATCACGGCACCTATAGTGCGTAAAAACGGTCTACCAAGTATAATGGGACAACACGGATTGCAATCAATATCAAGCACAATAAAATCTATGGGCACATAGTTCCTATTTGCAAGAATAAGAACATCATTAATTCTTCCCAATGCCTTTTTAATAGTAGAATTCGCCAAGTGCAAATTAAGAGAGCATTCTTCAATATTGGTGAGACCAAGCACATCACATAGAGATTTCAGAATCGTGGAAACACTAGCACCCAAATCACATAAAGCAAAGCACTCATAATATTTAATCTTGACCTTAATGGTAGGTTCCCACTCATCATGTAATTTTCTAGGAATAGAAATCTCCAACTCCAACTTTTCTTCAAAAGATTTCATCATGGCATCAACGATATGTTTAGTAAAAGCTTTATTTTGCTCATAAGCATGGAGTGAATTCAACATGGATTGCAGCAAAGAAATACATTCAATCAAAGAGCAACTATCATAATTAAAGTCTTTGCAACCCAAAATAGTGGGCACATCACTAGTTAAAGTTTTGACCTCTTCAAACCCACTTTTATCAAAATTTTCATCAAGATTTTCACCCTACAAATTATTGGGACGCCTTCTAGCTAAAGTTGACTCTACTTCAGTCCCTTTATCATCAATCTTAACATTACTAAACAAGGAATCAATAGTAGAAACACCAATCACTTTAAGATCTTCATCTTTTTTATTAAGGCAATCACTAGAAAACGATTTTTCTCAGATTTCTCTTTTAGCTCTAAGCATAGCGGTTCTTTTCTTACTTTCATCCATAGAGACATATAAAGATTTAATTGATTCATCAATCTTAGGCATAAATGCTTTCAACTTGAGATTTTAAACATCATGAGAAATTCTATCAATGCTTCTAGACATATCATCAATCTTATTCAACTTTTCTTCTATCGTAGTATTGAAAGCCTTTTGCGCATTGATAAATTCTTTAATATTACTCTCAAGATCAGAGGTGTTCCTATTATTATTGTAAGAAGAATTACCATAGGAATTACCATAATTGTTAGAGGAATTTCCAGGAAAAGGCCTAGGATTAAAATTACCTCTATAAGCATTGTTATTGAAATTGTTTCGTGAGACAAAGTTCACATCTACGGAATCACTATTTTGCTCAATCAAGGTAGACAAAGTCACATCCTTAAGATCAATAGGAGCATTTTTACTAGCCACCAATTTCATCAAAGCATCAACCTTATCACTCAAAGTACTAATTTCCTCAACCGAATTAACTTTTTTACTAGTAGGTGCTCTTTCGGTATGTCATTGAGAATAATTAGCCATGATATTATCTAGCAATTCAGTAGCTTCACCCAAAGTAATCTCCATAAAAGTACCACCCGCGGCGGAATCTAAAAGATTTCAAGAGACAAAATTCAATCCCGCATAAAATTTTTGTATGATCATCCAAAGATTTAAACCATGAGTAGGACAATTTCTTAGCATCGACTTCATTCTTTCCCAAGATTGTGCAACATGTTCATGTTCAAGTTGCTTAAAATTCATGATTTGCGTCCTAAGGGAAATAATTTTCGCGGGCGGAAAATACTTAGTGATAAAAGCATCCTTGCACTTATACCAAGAATCGATACTATTGCGAGGCAAAGAAGAAAACCAAATTTTAGCACGATCCCACAAGGAAAAAGGAAATAGTTTCAACTTAACAATATAATTGTCCACATCTTTTTTCTTTTGCATATCACACAATTCTAGGAACGTGTTTAGATGGGACGCGGCATCCTCATTAGGAGTACTGGCAAATTGATCTTTCATGACAAGATTCAACAAAGCGGCATTAATATCACAAGACTCCGCACTAGTGGCGGGAGGAGCAATCGGAGTACTAATAAAATCATTGTTATTAGTATTGGAAAAATCACACAACTTGGTGTTTTCTTGAGTCATCGTGACTACGCAAACAAGATTGCAAGCAAGGAAGAGATCTGGCAAGAAAAACGCAAACAAAAAAGAGGGCGAATAAAACGGCAAATTGGTGAAGTGGGGGAGAGGAAAACAAGAGGCAAATGGCAAATAATGTAATTGCAAGGAGATGAGATTTGTGATTAGGAACCTGGTAGATGATGGAGTCCCCTCAGCGCCCAGGATAGGCACGTAGAAGAGACCGCTTCCTCCCCGGCAACGGCGCCAGAAATTACTTTGACGTGGCTTGAGACTGCGTCGGTATTTCCCCAAAGAGGAAGGGATGATGCAGCACAGCGACGGTAAGTATTTCCCTCAGTTATGAAACCAAGATTATCAAACCAGTAGGAGGATCACCACCACCCAATAAGCAACACCTGCACACAAAAAACAAATACTTGCAACCCGACGTGAAAGAGAGGTTGTCAATCTCTCTACGGTAAAAAGATAGATTAGGTAGTGATAGGTAGGAGAGATAGATCTCTCAAGAACATGGAATAAAAATAGCAAATAAAATATATAGCAATATGTTTTTGGGTTTTTGGTTTTGTAGATCTGAAAACAAAGATGCAAAAAGATAGATCTGAAAGCAATATGTTGGAAAAGTAGATCCGGGGGCCGTAGGGTTCACTAGTGGCTTCTCTCATGAGTGTAGCGCACGGTGGGTGAACAAATTATTGTTGGGCAATTGATAGAAACTCGAATAGTCATGACGATATCCAAGGCGATGATCATTATATAGGCATCACGCCCAAGATAAGTAGACCGACTCCTGCCTGCATCTACCACTATTACTCCACACATCGACCGCTATCCAGCATGCATCTAGTGTATTAAGTTCATGGAAAAACGGAGTAATGCAATAAGAACGACGACATGATGTAGACAAGATCTATTCATGTAGGAATAGACCCCATCTTGTTATCCTTAATAGCAACGATACATGCGTGTCTTGCTGCCCCTTCTGTCACTGGGAAAAAACACCGCAAGATCGAACCCATCACAAAGCACCTCTTCCCATGGCAAGAAAAATCGATCTAGTTGGCCTAACTAAACCAGAGATTCGAAGAAGAAATACGAGGCTATAAGTAATAATGCATATAAGAGATCAAAGAAGACTCAAATAATATTCATGGATAGAAACTGATCATGAACTCAAAATTCATCGGATCCCAACAAACACACCACAAAAGTTTACATCAAATAGATCTCCAAGAGACCATTGTATTGAGAATCATAACAAAGAGAGAGGAAGCCATCTAGCTACTGCCTATGGACCCGTAGGTCTATGGTGGACTACTCACGCATCATCGGAGAGGCACCTATGAGGAAGATGAACCCCTCCGTGATGGTGTTTAGATTGGATCTCGAGGTTCTGGAACTTGCGGCGGCTGGAATTGTGTTTCGTCGACTCCCTTATGGTTTTTGGAACATTAGGGAATTTATAGGGATCAGAGGCGGTGGAGAGGGGCCCCGAGGAGAGCACAACCCATCAGGGCGCGCCGGGCCCCCCCGGCACGCCCTGGTGGGTTGTGGTCTCCTCGGCCCACTCCCCTGGCACTTCTTTGGCCCAATGGGTGTCTTCTGGTCCAGAAAAAATCTCCACAAAGTTTCATCACGATTGGACTCCATTTGGTATTGATTTTTTGCGAAGTAAAAAACAAGGAAAAACAGCAACTAGCACTTTGGCACTATGTCAATAGGTTAGTCCCAAAAAATGATATAAAGTTGTAATAAAATGACTGTAAAACATCCAAGAATGATAATATAACAGCATGAAACAAGCAAAAATTATAGATACGTTGGAGACGTATCATTGTTCCTTGTGTTCGTTGGGGAGTTGGTCCTCCTTCGCTTGATATATTGTGATGATTTTTCAGACAATTGGGTATGAAATTGTTATAGAAATTTAGGAGATGAAAGCTTTGGGCATATGCAGCAACGAAGACACAAGGATTGAAAAGGAGTGGTCCACATCTATCAGCTGAGAGCAGTAGAAGTACAAGAATTTTCCACACTAATTTGTTGAATTGTTTTTGTGTCAAATCCCAATTTAACAATATTGTTTATAATAGTTCTATTGTACTCTGGTGTTTGTTTGGATCCATTGGTTCTTATGATTATATTAGGTTCAGAAAATTAGATACAGTGATCCATGTGTTCTGAACAAATGATCCATGGGCTCTAATGATTATATCAGGTTCTAAACAAATGATTCATACTATATTGTACTCCAATGTTTGTTTGGATCCATGGGTTCTGGTGATATGGAGCAAATTTACACCTAACTGACTGAGAAGCTGCACTTGAACACTATAGTGAAGCTCAGAACTTCTATGGTGTTGTTTCAAAGTATAAATGGGGTAATGATATTTATTTAATATCATGAAATAGGCATATATCTGTGACCTGCACTGTCTCTAATTTCTTAGATATTAACAGTATCCAACAATATTATTTTTCTGATACATTAAGGAAGAGCTTTCAATTGTGCCTTCTAAGAATTCATGTTATTTCTATTTTTGTAGCAGGGGCAATGTAATTCAGGTGGCAGTGCGGGCCAGATTGAGTTGGTAACAAATGAACTGCATACTGAGAAAACGCGCTCAATGTGAAGAAACACTTTGTTTACCTGAAAATAACAACGATGATGGAATACAGGAAGGAGATACCTCATCAGTCTATGAGAAGCATAAGTTTACTAAGCAGGCAAAGAAATTGCCTGAGTTATACCTGAACTGCGTCCAGTATATGAACTCCTGCATTTGGATAATCACTAGCGGTGTGGTTATAGTTTTCTCGGAAATGTTTTTTATGACCGTTTTACTGCAGTTGTTATAGTAGTCAAGTTACCACCCTTTTGCTTTGCCTCTCTTGCTCCCCTCCCCCTCCCGTGGTTTATAATCCTTATTGTTCTTATATAAAATCAAACTACCACCAAGCATTTAACATAGCATATTCTTACTGAACAAACTAATCAACTTAAAAGTATATTTCTCTCAATAAAAAACATGCACACATAAAAAATAAGCAAGCGCAAAAGCACACACAATTGGATGAATTTCAGGTTTCAAAATTTTAGGTAAAAAACACGATTCATGGGTTCTGATGATTATATCTCATGATTGAATACTGCCCTAAAATATAATGTGATGATTATACCACATGATTAAAATACTACATTTACATACAATTGTATCAGTCACTAATATTAGTGTCAAAATTGACGGGCGCAGCAACGCGCGCCTTCTATGGTCTAGTTGGTAGATATAAATTGTGGAAACGATAGTAAACAGTAGATGATGTTTGAAAATTATTGTTCAACTTGTCTTGGCAGTACATAAAGTGTTGATGTGTTCTTATGTGTACTAACCTATCTCACGAGTTCTTTTTGAGTTTTGTGTGGCTGAAGTTTTTGAGACTTAGGTGAAACCGGGATATGAGAGGATTGAACGAGATACGAAAGCTCAAGCTTGGGGATGCCCAAGGCACCCCAAGTAAATATTTCAAGAATTCTCAAGCGTCTAAGCTTGGGGATGCTACGCATCCCACCGCTCTTCATCAAAGAAATATCGGTTAGCCTATGTTGAGCCTAAATTTTTATTTGTCCACAAGATATGTGCTATTCTTGGAATGGATTTTTATTTAGTTTGCTGCTTGAAGAAAATACTCAGATCTGAAAATCTTTATTGAGAGAGAGTCCTCACATAGCTACTTAATAGTTTGACTACTCATTGATCTTCACTTATATCTTTTGAGAGTAGTTTGATGTTTACTCTTGTGCTTCACTTATATCCTAAGAGTATATTGCGAATGAATGAAATATCATAAATCTAAAATTATCAATGTGCTATATTTTTAGTAGCAAGTTCACATTTGGTTTAGAAAGTAAAATCTATTGAAGTTTAACAATCACTCTATTGGTCATATGAGCAATTCATGAATGATTAGTATAAGAAAGAGAACTTTCACATACAAATATATTATCTTGGACATCTTTTATGATTGTGAATACCCATTAATTATTTTCAAACTTGATCAAATAGTTGAAGTTGGAGAAGGAAGACAATGTAATGGTTATGTTTGGGTATATTTGCATAGAAGTTATATTGTTATGAATCCTCTAACATGTGGTGCTTGTTTAGAACCTTTTGCTAGCCAAAACTTCGTACTAAGTAGAGATAATACTTGTGCATCCAAATCCCTGAGCCAAGTATCTTTCATGAGAGTCCACCATACCTACCTATATATGGTATTTCACTGCCATTCCAAGTAAATTTGCATGTGCCACCTCTAAAACCTTCAAATAAACATCCGTTTTGTGTGCTCGTACCGCTCATGGAGTGACGGGGCGGTCATTATCTTCCATGCTAAGCAAGTTATTCTCAAGATGAGTGTTTATTCACTTCATTGCACAAGAGAGGCTGGTAAAAAGGATGCCCAGTCCTGCATAATACAAAAAAATAAACAAAAACGCCCCCTAGAAAGTTGATTGTTTGGAGGGCAACCGTGGATTCGGCCAGCCATGGAATGTGTTTGAATGGTGGAGGGGGAGTAAAATTTCAATTCTGTTTTGGAACCGCCAATAATGTGATTAGCATGGAAGATATTGAAAACTTTGTTGTGACGCTGACAGGAAAAGCACACCACTCAAAATTACATATTCATGTCTGTTTTAAACAATGAGCTCTGGCACCTATGCAAATCCCTGCTTTCCTGTGCGAAGGGACAATCTGTTTATTTTCATGCTATTTCCTATTCATGTTGAGTCAACTTCTTATTCCAACCTCAGTCTATTAGTTGGCAAGCATCATGTGGTGGGGAAAGATCCAAACATATATATCCAGTCAAATATATTTGATCATGATTCATTATTGTTGACAATTATCTTCATGATAAGTATGTTGGGAGGTGAAACATTAAGCCCCTATCTTTCTATGTGTTCGATGGATATTGTTTGTTCTAAAAATATGCCTTGAGTATTAGCAATCATAAAATACTATATGATAATTGAGTATGTGGAGCTCTTACTAGACTCGATGATGCATTGAAATTGTTTGGTGACCAAGAACATAGATTGTTAAGTTTCAAGTGAATGAATTGACATGTGAATTGATTTCTACTCTATCATGATGATTTTTATGAGAAAAAACTGCTGGTTATGATGCTAGAAAAGTGACTAAAATTATCAATGATCAAACTTATATATTATGCTAGCATTCACACTTCATAAATTATTTCTTTTATCATTTACCTACTCGAGCATGAGTAGGAATTAAGCTTGGGGATGTTGATACGTCTCCAACGTATCGTTAATTTATGAAGTATTCATGACATATTCATCTATGTTTACAATACTTTTATATGGTTTTGATGCACTTTATATGATTTAATTTGAACTAACCCGAACTAACGCTGTTTTCAGCAGAATTACCGTGGTGTTGTTTTTGTGCAGAAAATAAAAGTTCTCGGAATCGCCCGAAACTTTTTGGTGATTTTTTATGGACCAAATAAGCAATATTGGAGTGAAGAACCACTGGAGGGGAACCACCCCTGGGCCACAAGCAATCAGGGCGCGACCAAGGGGGGGTCGTGGCCTGTTGGCTTGTGGGGCCCTCGTAGCTCCGTTGCGCGTGATTCGAACGCTGAAAAATCCTATAAATACCAGAAACCCTAGAAATAAACAGAGACTCTCCGTTACGCCGTCTCAATTCTTTGTATCGACGAAAAACCAATATGGAGACGTTCCAGTACCCTACCGGAGAGGGGAAACCATCACCGGTGGCCATCTTCATCATCCCTACGGAGGCCATGACGAGGAGGGAGTAGTTCACCCTTGGGGTCGAGGGTATGTGATACGTCCATTTTGCATCATGATTTAGTACTGATATTTACTTTGTTTTGTTGAATAATAATACTTTGGGGAGTGATTCTAATGCCTTTTCTCTCATAATATGCAAGGTTTACACAAAGAGGGAGAATACCGGCAGCTGGAATTCTGGACCCAAGAAAAGCACATCAGAGATACCTATTCTGCACAACTCCAATGAAGCTGAAACTTTACGAAGATTATTTTTGGAATTAATAATAAATACTAGAGCCAGAAACCACCGGAGAGGGGCCCTAGGGTGCACAACACCCACCAGGGCGCGCCAGCCCCCTCCCGGTGCGCCCTGGTGGCTGGTGCTCACCCAGGCCCACTTCTGGAGCCCATCAGGTTTGGCAATTCTTTGGGGAGTGATTCTAATGCCTTTTCTCTCATAATATGCAAGGTTTACACAAAGAGGGAGAATACCGGCAGCTGGAATTCTGGACCCAAGAAAAGCACGTCAGAGATACCTATTCTCCACAACTCCAATGAAGCTGAAACTTTACGGAGATTATTTTTGGAATTAATAATAAATACTGGAGCTAGAAACCACCGGAGAGGGGGCCCAGGGTACACAGCACCCACCAGGGCGCGCCAGCCCCCTCCCGACGTGCCTTGGTGGGTGGTGCTCACCCAGGCCCACTTCCGGAGCCCATCTTCTGGTATAAATTCCCAAAAAACCTAAAAAAATTAGGAGGAGGACTTTCGGGATGAAGCGCCACTGCCTCAAGGCGGAACTTGGGCAGGAGCATTTTTGCCCTCCGGCGGAGCGATTCCGTCGGGGGAACTTCCCTCCCAGAGGGGGAAATCAAAGTTATCGTTATCACCAACACCCCTCTCATCTTTGGGAGGCCAATCTTCATCAACATCTTCAACATCACCATCTCCTCTCAAACCCTAGTTCATCTCTTGTGTTCAATCTTTGTACCGGAAATTCAGATCGGTACATGTGGGTGACTAGTAGTGTTGATTACCTTGTGTAGTTGATTACTATATGGTTTATTTGGTGGAAGATTATATGTTCAGATACATTATGCTATTCATTACTCCTCTGATCCTGAGCATGATTATTATTTGTGAGTAGTTACCTTTGTTCTTGAGGTCACGGGAGAAGTCATGTTGCGAGTAATCATGTGAATTTGATATGTGTTCGATGTTTTGATGATATGTATGTTGTGATTCCCTTAGTGGTGTCATGTGAACGTCGACAGAAGCTTAAACCCTAGTTTCTGCGCTACTTCGTAAGGGACTGATTTGGATCCACATGTTTAAGGCTATGGTTAGACTTTGTCTTAATACTTTTCTCGTAGTTGCGGATGCTTGCGAGGGGGTTAATCATAAGTAGGTTGTTAGTTCAAGTAAGAACAGCACCTTAGCACCGGTCCACCCACATATCTAATTATCAAAGTAGCGAACATGAATCAAACCAACATGATAAAAGTGACTAGATGAAATTCCCGTGTACCCTCAAGAACACTTTGCCTATTACTAGTGATTATTCTGGCCTGTCCTTTGCCTCAAAAGGACTGGGATACCTTGCTGCACCTTTTTTACCATTACCGTTACTTGCTCGTTACAAATTACCTTGCTATCAAACTATCTGTTACCTACAATTTCAGTGCTTGCAGAAAATACCTTGCTGAAAACCGCTTGTCATTTCCTTCTGCTCCTCGTTGGGTTGGACACTCTTACTTATCGAAAGGACTACGAATGATCCCCTATACTTGTGGGTCATCAAGACTCTTTTCTGGCGCCGTTGCCGGGGAGTGAAGCGCTCTTGGTAAGTGTAAATCGGTAAGGAAAACCTTATACTACGTGCTGAAATTTATTGCTACTTGCTACTATGGACAACAATCCTTTGAGGGGTTTGTTCAGGGTATCTTCACCTCGATCGGAACCACAATTTGTTACCCCTCAACCTACAGCACCTACTAAAAATGTTACTTATGAAATTCCTTCGGGTATGGTAGAACACTTGCTTGCTAAACCTTATGCAGGAGATGGAACTGAACATCCTGATATGCATCTCTTATATGTGAACGAAATATGTGGATTATTTAAGCTTGCAGGTTTACCCAGAGATGAAGTTAAGAAGAAGGTTTTCCCTTTCTCTTTGGAGGGAAAAACATTGACATGGTATAGGCTATGTGATGATCTTGGATCTTGGAACTGGAATCGCTTGCAATTGGAATTCCATCAAAAGTTTTACCCTATGCATCTAGTTCATCGTGATCGTAATTATATATATAATTTTTTTTGGCCTCGTGAAGGAGAAAGTATTGCTCTAGCTTGGGGGAGGCTTAAGTCAATGCTATATTCATGCCCCAATCATGACATTCCGAGGGAAGTTATCATTCAGAATTTTTATGCTCGGCTTTCTCATAATGATCAATCCATGCTCGATACTTCTTATGCTCGTTCTTATATGAAGAAGACTATTGATTTCAAGTGGGATCTCTTGGAAAGAATTAAACGCAACTCTGAAGATTGGGAACTCGACGAAGGTAATGAGTCAGGTGTAAAGCTTGAATTTGATTGTGTTAAATCCTTTATGAGTACCGACACTTTTCACAAGTTTAGCACTAAATATGGACTTGACTCAGAGATAGTAGCCTCTTTCTACGAAGCATTTGCTACTCACGTTGATCTCCCTAAGGAGAAGTGGTTTAAATATCATCCCCCTATTAAATAAGAAATTAAGGAACCAGTCATAGCTAAAGAAGAAACCATCTTTTACAATGTTGACCCAGTTGTGCCTACTGCTTATATTGAAAAACCACCTTTCCCTGTTAGGATAAAGGAACATGCTAAGGTATCAACCGTGGTTCGTAAGAGTAATATAAGAGCACCTAAAACCCCTAAGCAAATTAAAGTAGAACCTAGTGTTGCTATGGTTAAAGATCTCTTGGAATAAAATATTGATGGGCATGTCATCTACCTTTGCGATGAAGCTGCTAGAATTGCCAAGCCTGATAAGAAAGATAAACATAGACCTATAGAAGGCTTGCCCGTTGTCTCAGTTAAAATAAGAGATCATTGCTACCATGGTTTATGTGATTTCGGTGTTAGTGTGAGTGCTATCCCTTTTTCCTTATACCAAGAAATTATGAATGAAATAGCACCGTCTGAAATGGAAGATATTGATGTTACTATTAAACTTGCTAATAGAGATACTATCACACCACTTGGGATTGTTAGAGGTGTTGATGTCTTGTGTGGGAAAGTAAAATACCCTACTAATTTTCTAGTTCTTGGTTCCCCACAAGATGACTTTTGTCCCATTATCTTTGGTAGACCTTTCTTGAGCACCGTCAATGCTAAGATAGATTGTGAAAAACAAACTGTCGGTGTCAGTTTTGGTAATGTGTCTCATGAGTTTAATTTTTCCAAGTTTAGTAGACAACCTCGGGATAAAGCGTTACCTAGTGAAGATGAAATAATTGGTGTTGCTTCTATTGTTGTGCCTCCTACTGATCCCTTAGAACAATATTTGCTCGACCATGAAAATGATATGCACATGCGCGAAAGAAATGAAATAGATCAAATTTTCTTCGAACAACAACCTCTCTTGAAACACAATTTGCCTATTGAAACTCTTGGAGGTCCTCCTCCACCTAAAGGTGATCCTGTGTTTGAATTGAAACCATTGCCTGAAACTTTGAGGTATGCTTATCTTGATGAGAAAAAGATATATCCTCTTATTATTTGTGCTAACCTTTCAGAACATGAAGAAGAAAGATTATTGAAAGTTCTAAGGAAGCACCAGGCTGCTATTGGATATACTCTTGATGATCTTAAGGGCATTAGTTCCACTCTATGTCAGCACAAGATCAATATGGAACCAGATGCTAAACCCGTTGTTGATCACCAACGACGATTGAAACCTAAGATGAATAAAGTGGTAAGAACTGAAATATTAAAGCTTCTGGAAGCAGGTATAATCTATCCCATAGCTGATAGTAGATGGGTAAGTCTGGTTCATTGTGTCCCTTAGAAAGGAGGTATTACCGTTGTTCCTAATGATAAGAATGAACTCATTCCACAAAGAGTTGTCACTGGCTATAGAATGGTAATTGATTTTAGAAAATTAAATAGAGCTACTAGAAAAGATCATTACCCTTTGCCTTTCATTGATCAAATGCTAGAGAGATTATCTAAGCACACACACTTTTGTTTCCTAGATGGATATTCTGGTTTCTCTCAAATACCTGGGTCACAATCCGATCAAGAGAAAACCACCTTTACTTGCCCTTTTGGAACTTATGCTTATAGACGTATGCCTTTTGGTTTATGCAATGCACCTGCTACCTTTCAAAGATGTATGACTGCTATATTCTCTGATTTTTGTGAAAAGATTGTTGAGGTTTTCATGGATGATTTTTCCGTTTACGGAACTTCTTTTGATCATTGCTTAAGCAACCTTGATCGAGTTTTGCAGAGATGTGAACAAACTAATCTTGTCTTGAATTGGGAGAAGTGCCACTTTATGGTTAATGAAGGTATTGTCTTGGGGCATAAAATATCTGAACGAGGTATTGAGGTGGACAAAGCTAAGGTTGATGCAATTGAGAAAATGCTGTGTCCTAAAGATATTAAAGGTATTCAAAGTTTCCTTGGTCATGCTGGTTTTTATAGGAGGTTCATTAAAGACTTCTCGAAAATTTCTAGGCCTCTTACTAATCTCTTGCAAAAGGATATTCCTTTTGTCTTTGATGATGATTGTGTGGAAGCCTTTGAAACACTGAAGAAAGTCTTAACCTCTGCACCTATTGTTCAACCAACTGATTGGAACTTGCCTTTTGAAATTATGTGTGATGCTAGTGATTATGCTGTTGGTGCTGTCCTAGGTCAAAGAGTTGATAAGAAATTGAATGTTATCCATTATGCTAGTAAAACTCTAGATAGTGCCCAACGAAACTATGCTACTACTGAAAAAAAAATTAGCAGTTGTGTTTGCTTGTGATAAATTTAGATCCTATATTGTGGAATCCAAAGTTATTGTTCACACCGATCATGCTGCTATAAAATACCTTATGGAAAAGAAAGATGCTAAACCTAGACTCATTGGGTGGGTTCTCTTGCTTCAAGAATTTGACTTACATATCGTTGATAGGAAAGGAGCTGAGAACCCCTTAGCTGATAACTTGTCTAGGTTAGAAAATATCCTTGATGACCCACTACCTATTGATGATAGTTTCCCTGATGAACAACTAGCTGCAATAAGTGTCTCACACAACACACCTTGGTATGCTGATTATGCTAATTACATTGTTGCTAAATATATACTACCTAGTTTCACATACCAACAAAAGAGAAAAAAATTCTATGACTTGAGACATTACTTTTGGGATGACCCACATCTTTATAAAGAAGGAGTACATGGTATTATTAGGCGTTCTGTACCTGAGCATGAACAGGAACAGATCCTACGGAAATGTCATTCCGAAGCTTATGGAGGACATCATGCGGGAGATAGAACTGCTCATAAGGTATTGCAATCTGGTTTTTATTGGCCTACTCTTTTCAAACATGCTCATAAGTTTGTCTTGTCTTGTGATGAATGTCAAAGAATTGTTAATATCGGTAAGCGTCAAGAAATGCCTATGAATTATTCACTTGTTGTTGAACCATTTGACGTATGGGTTTTTTATTACATGGGGCCTTTTCCTTCCTCTAACGGGTACACTCATATTTTAGTTGCGGTTGATTATGTCACTAAGTGGGTAGAAGCTATTCCAACTTGTAGTGCTGATCACCACACCTCCATTAAAATGCTTAAAGAGGTTATCTTCCTGAGGTTTGGAGTCCCTACATATTTAATGACCGATGGTGGTTCACACTTTATTCATGGTGCTTTCCGTAAGATGCTCGCTAAATATGATGTTAACCATAGGATTGCATCACCCTATCATGCTCAATCTAGTGGTCAAGTAGAACTTAGCAATTGAGAAATAAAATTAATATTACAAAAAACTGTCAATAGGTCTCATAAGAATTGGTCTAAGAAATTAGATGATGCACTTTGGTCCTATAGAACAGCTTATAAAATTCCTATGGGTATGTCTCCATATAAAATGGTATATGGAAAAGCTTGTCATTTGCCTCTAGAACTAGAACATAAAGCATTTTGGGCAATTAAAGAACTCAATTATGATTTCAAACTTGCCGGTGAGAAGAGGCTATTTGATATTAGCTCACTAGATGAATGGAGAACCCAAGCGTATGAGAATGCCAAGCTATTCAAAGAAAAAGTAAAAAGATGGCATGACAAAAGAATCCAAAAGCGGGAATTCAAAATAGGAGATTATGTTCTTTTATTCAACTCTCGTTTAAGATTCTTTGCTGGAAAACTTCTCTCCAAATGGGAGGGACCATATATTATTGAAGAGGCTTATCATTCTGGAGCTATCAAGATTAATAACGCCGAAGGTACTAACCCGAAGGTCGTCAATGGCCAAAGAATTAAGCATTATATCTCAGGCACGCCTATTAACGTTGAAAGCAATGTTATCCAAACCATGACACCGGAGGAACACATAAGAGAAACCTTCCGGAACACTCCAGAATACTTAAAAATAGGAGGTACGTGATACGGTAAGTAAACGGACTCTAAAAAATCCGCAAAAATATTTTCTGTCAGTTTTGGAATATTTTAGAATTTTAGGAATAAAAAAATAAACCGGAAGGTGATCGAGGTGGGCACGATACACCAGGGCGCCCTAGGCAGCCCTAGGCGCGCCCTGGTGGGTCCTGCCCACCTCGGACGCCTTCCCGACTCCGTTTTCTTTCCAAATACTTGCTTCCCAAGAATAAAAATTCTCTATATATACCCCCGACTGTTTTGACGACCGCATCATAGAAAAATCCCCTGTTCTTGTTTTGTGATGTTTTCCTGACAGATCTGAAAATATGTCGTCTCAAGATTCAGATGGGGAGAACCATGTTGATCCTTATGTTCCAGACCCGAAGATCTTTAGGGAGATTTACCCCTATCTATGGACCTCGGAGGAGGAAGAAGATTCTACCATGCAAGAAACAAAAGATGATAGCTCTGAGGAAGAGGATGATCCGTTGCCTCAACCCGGAGACATGCATGTGGAATTCAAGAAGTCAAGCCTCCCTAGAATATACAAACCTAAGGTCCAATTTATCCCGTTTCGTTTTCTGCAGGAAATCAAGGAGGCCTTATGCCAAAGGATATTAAAGCTTGAATTGGAGAACGATGATCTAAGGGAGGAAAACTTTATGCTCAAATATAAGTTGAAGAAGAAGACTTATTCTACACCTCCACCTTCTTCATCACCACCACCGAAGGAGACTTGAGTACATCGGTATGGGCACTCCCCTTGGCTTGAGCCAAGCTTGGGGGAGGTGCCCCGGTATCGTATCACCACCACTTTTATTCACCTTTACCTATTCTAGTTTTATCTTTAGTTTCCCTTTGCCTTAGTTGAATAAAAGTTTAGCGAGATGTATTTTCGTGTGTTAGTTTCGTGGCCTACCTATCTATGTAATCGAGTGAAAGTTATATAATAAAGTTTAGTTTGAGTTTTTGCTTCTCTACTTTCTTGTTGCAATCAAATAAAAGAAAGACAAATAAATGAAAAGAATCATATGCTAATCTTATGGTGAGTAATGACATCACATAAGGAAAAGTATAAGTAGTAAAATTTATTGGAAATTGACAAACATAGCATTGGTCAATGATGCAATTCATGAAAGAATTAATTAGGGAAGAGAAGATTCACATGCAAATACACCATCTTGGACATCTTTTATGATTGTGAGCCCCCATCAAATATTATGTGTCAAAATTGTTGACGCTGGACAAGGAAGACAACATAATGATTTATGTTTGTTCATATCCACATAGAAGTTATATTGTCATAGATCCTTTAACATGTGGTGCTTGCTCAATATCTTTGCTAGCCAAAAATTCTGCACAAAGTAGAGATACTACTTGTGCATCCAAAAACCCAAACCCAAACTCTTTCCTTGAGTGTCCACCATACCTACCTATGGATCGAGAAAGATCCTTCAAGTAAGTTGTCATCGGTGCAATAAGGCAATAAAAATTGCTTCTAAAAGTGTTTTGATCAATTAGTGTAAGAGAAAATTGAGCGTTATACAAACTTATGATGGCAAAGTAATAAAAGCGACGGACTATATAATAAAGGTTGCTATCATAGGGGGAAATATAGGGTGACGTTCTTTTACATTAAAGGATTGGGCATACAAACAAATAAGCGCATGACAACCTCTACTTCCCTCTGCGAAGGGCCTATCTTTTACTTTTATGCACTTACTTTTAGGCAAGAGTCAAAGTATTCTTCCCTATTCCTTTTTACTTTTTATTTTGCAAGCATCATGTGGTGAGGAAAGATCTAGGCACATATATCCAGTTGGATATGGGTGGGCATGAGTTATTATTGTTGACATCACCCTTGGGGTGAATACGTTGGGAGGCAAAACTATAAGCTCCTATCTTCCTATGTGTCCGGTTGAAACTTTTTGTTCATGGGTATGCCGTGAGTGTTAGCAATCATAGAAAACTAAATGATGGTTGAGTATGTGGACTTGCCAAAAGGCTCCGACATGAGACCCTTCCAGAAAATATGATGAATTGTAGTTGCAAAGTTGACTGAAAACATAGTTTGTTGGTTCCCAATAAGGTTTATGCTTCATACTTCTATGTTGTGATGAATTGTTACTTGTTCATGAGAAGCTTTATGATAAAAATATATTGAAATAAGTTCTTATGTTAGAGTTTGTTGCTGTTATGTTAATAAGCATGATGCTTCTATGTCTGTATTTTGTTTTTATCGACACCTCTCTCTCAAACCATGTGGACATGCTTTTCAATATCGGCTTTCGCTTGAGGACAAGCGAGGTCTAAGCTTGGGGGAGTTGATACGTCCATTTTGCATCATGATTTCCTACTGATATTTACTTTGTTTTGTTGAATAATAATACTCTGGGGAGTGATTCTAATGCCTTTTCTCTCATAATATGCAAGGTTTACACAAAGAGGGAGAATACCGGCAGCTGGAATTCTGGACCCAAGAAAAGCACGTCAGAGATACCTATTCTGCACAACTCCAATGAATCTGAAACTTTACAGAGATTATTTTTGGAATTAATAGTAAATACTGGAGCCAGAAACCACCGGAGAGGGGGGCCAGGGTGCACAGCACCCACCAGGGCGCGCCAGCCCCCTCCCGGTGTGCCCTGGTGGGTGGTGCTCACCCAGGCCCACTTCCGGAGCCCATCTTCTGGTATAAATTCCCAAAAAACCTAAAAAATTAGGAGGAGGACTTTCGGGACGAAGCGCCGCCGCCTCGAGGCGGAACTTGGGCAGGAGCACTTTTGCCCTCCGGCGGAGCGATTCCGCCGGGGGAACTTCCCTCCCGGAGGGGGAAATCGAAGCTATCATCATCACCAACACCCCTCTCATCTTTGGGAGGCCAATCTTCATCAACATCTTCAACAACACCATCTCCTCTCAAACCCTAGTTCATCTCTTGTGTTCAATCTTTGTACCGGAACCTCAGATTGGTACCTGTGGGTGACTAGTAGTGTTGATTACCTTGTGTAGTTGATTACTATATGGTTTATTTGGTGGAAGATTATATGTTCAGATCCATTATGCTATTCATTACTCCTCTGATCTTGAGCATGATTATTATTTGTGAGTAGTTACCTTTGTTCTTGAGGTCACGGGAGAAGTCATGTTGCGAGTAATTATGTGAATTTGATATGTGTTCGATGTTTTGATGATATGTATGTTGTGATTCCCTTAGTGGTGTCATGTCAACGTCGAATACATGACACTTCACCATTCATGGGCCTAAGGGAATACATTGTGGAGTAGTTATTAGATGATGGGTTGCTAGAGTGACAGAAGCTTAAACCCTAGTTTATGCGCTACTTCGTAAGGGGCTGATTTGGATCCACATGTTTAAGGCTGTGGTTAGACTTTGTCTTAATACTTTTCTCGTAGTTGCGGATGCTTGCGAGGGGGTTAATCATAAGTAGGTTGTTAGTTCAAGTAAGAACAGCACCTTAGCACCGGCCCACCCACATATCTAATTATCAAAGTAGCGAACACGAATCAAACCAACATGATAAAAGTGACTAGACGAAATTCCCGTGTACCCTCAAGAACACTTTGCCTATTACTAGTGATTGTTCTGGCCTGTCCTTTGCCTCAAAAGGATTGGGCCACCTTTCTGCACCTTTTTTACCGTTACCGTTACTTGCTCGTTACAAATTACCTTGCTATCAAACTATCTGTTACCTACAATTTCAGTGCTTGCAGAAAATACCTTGCTGAAAACCGCTTGTCATTTCCTTCTGCTTCTCGTTGGGTCCGACACTCTTACTTATCGAAAGGACTACGATTGATCCCCTATACTTGTGGGTCATTAGTATGTACCAGTAGCTATGTGTTCAATCTCTCTCTCTCATGTTCTTGAAATGTCACGATCTTGATCTATCACGGGCTTTGTTAATATAGTCGGATCATATGATGTTATTCCCTTGCTACCTTGTTGTGATGAATTGACTCTTTACCTTTGAGATCTTGTTATGTTCGATTGAATATTTTGGTTTGAGAACACTTGATGTACGTCTTGCGTGGGATACCCGTAGTGACATTGGGGTATTCTATTTATTCACTTGATATATGTTGAGGCATCAACTTGCGGATTCCGGTGACCTAGGGGATCTATGCATAGGGGTTGATTGCACGTTTTCATACCACGTTCTCCGATAGAAATCTTGGGGTGCTCCTTGAAGTTCATTGTGTTGGATTGAATATGTTAGATCTGAAATTGTTTGGTGCATGTCGCATAATTTACCCACGGATACTTGAGGTGACATTGGAGTATCTAGGTGACATTAGGGTGGATTGATATGTATCATTGGTGTTATTTTAGTACAAACTCTAGGGATGTTTGTGACACTTATAGGAACAGCTCAAAAGATTGATCGGAAAGAATAACTTTGAGGTGGCTCCACTACCTACACCAATTTCATCTTATTGTTCTCCGCTAGATAGGAACTTTGGAGTGATTCTTTGTTGCATGTTGAGGGATAATCATATGATTCAACTATGTTAGCATTGTTGGGAGATTGCACTAGTGAAAATATGAACCCTAGGCCTTGTTTCCAAGCATTAATATATTGTTTTGCTCGCTGTTTTACACTTGCTACCTTTCTGTTTTTATATTTTTAGATTACAAAAACCTATTTCTACCATCCATATTGCACTTGTATCACGATCTCTTCACCGAACTAGTGCACCTATACAATTTTCCATTGTGTTGGGTGTGCTGGGGACACAAGAGATTTCTTATATTTGATTGTAGGGTTGCTTGAGAGAGACCATCTTCATCCTACACTTCCCACAGATTGATAAACCTTAGGTAATCCACTTGAGGGAACATTGCTACTGTCCTACAAAACTCTGCGCTTGGAGGCCCAACACGAGTCTACAAGAATAAAGTTGCGTAGTAGACATCAGCTACTTTCCAGCGCATGATCCAAAAATGCTTGCAAGAGTAGGTCAGTCGGATCGTGGAGGCGTACTTGGATGACATCGTGGAAATATAGACAAGGTTCCGACCTACTAACTGACCTCACTGAAACCTTCACGAACCTGCGACGCTTCAGAATAAAGCTTAACCCAGCCAAGTGCATTTTCGGGGTCCCCACTGGCAAGTCACTCGATTTCCTCATTTTCCGAACGTGGGATCGATACCAACCCCAACAAGATCGGTGCCATCGTCCGAATGAAACAACCATAGCATCTACACAATGTACAGACGCTCACGGGCTGCCTTGCAGCCCTGAGTAGATTCATCTCAAGACTCGGTGAGAAGGCACTGCCTCTTTACCAACCGATGAAGAAATCCGACAAGTTCGATTGGACTACTGAAGCGCAAGCTACGTTCCAAGAACTTAAAGCTTTGCTTCCCACCCAGCCGGTGTTAGCTGCTCCAGGCAGCCGAGAGCCTCTGCTCTTGTATATTGCAGCTACAAAACAAGTGGCCAACACCGTGCTCACTGTGGAACGCGAAGAGCAAGGAAAAGTATTCAAGATCCAACACCCTATATATTACATATCAGAGGTCTTGACCCCTTCCAAGCAAAGGTACTCGCATTACAAGAAGCTGGTTTATGGTATCTATCTTACTGTGAAGAAGGTGGTTCATTACTTCCAAGACCACTCGGTCACGATGATCAGGGACGCTCCCATGTCGGAGATTCTGAACAACAGAGATATCACCGGCCGAGTGGAAAATTGGGCGATTGAGCTCCTTCCTTTGGAGATCAAGTTCGAAGCTAAGAAAGCAATTAAGAACCCAGCTCTAGCAGACTTCCTGGCCGACTGGACCGAACAAGAGCAGCCGACCCCGAGCCTCCAGACCATTGTACCATGTTCTTTGATGGATCCAAGATTCTCCATGGCTCGGGGGCTAGAGTGGTCCTAGTTTCCCCTAGAGGAGACCATCTGAGCTACGTGCTCCAGATCCATTTCGATTCGTTCAACAACGAGGCCGAGTATGAAGCCCTCCTGTACGGGTTGCATATGGCTATCACACTCGGCGTTCGCCGGTTGATGGTCTATGGCGACTCGGACCTCGTACTAAACCAACTAATGAAGGAATGGGACATTCGGAGCCTAACAATGACAGGCTACTGCAACGCCGTCAGGAAACTTGAGAAGAACTTTGAAGGTTTGGAGTTTCATCACATCCCCCGAATCAAGAATCAGGCGGCAAATGACTTGGCTAATATCGGTTAGACTCGATGAGCTGTTCCAAAAGATGTGTTCCTGGAGCACCTGCGCGCCCCAACTATCAAAGAAGGTCCTTTCACAGAGGAGCCTCCGCAACCAGTCAATCCGACCAATCCGGCTGAAGTTGATGTCCTAGCGGTGGTGGATCTGGTCCACGAAGTACTAGTGATTATCCCCGAGTGGACAAAACCCTACATAGCTTACTTGCTGTGGCAAGAGCTCCCTGAGGACGAGGAGGAAGCCCGCCAGATCGTCCATCGATCCAAGGCCTTCACGTTCACGGGACACCAACTGTACAAGAACAGCACCACCGGCGTCACTCAGCGTTGCATCTCTCTGGAGGAAGGACGACAAGTGCTACAGGAGATCCACATGGGAACCTGCGGGCACCACGCATCCTCTCGGACGTTGGTCGCTAAGGCCTTCGAGCGGGTTTCTATTGGCCTCGTGCCAACGAAGCAACGAGAGACATCGTGGAGTTGTGTGTCAGATGCCAGTTCTACGCGAACTAGTCGATCAAACCCTCGTCCGTGCTAAAGACGATTTCGCTCACCTGGCCGTTTGCTGTTTGGGGACTCAACATGATCGGCCCCCTACGGACTGGGTCAAGTGGTTTCACTCATTTGCTAGTGGCAGTGGACAAGTTCACCAAGTGGATAGAAGCAGAGACGGTAAAGAATCTGGATTCGACGACTGTCGTCAAGTTCGTCAAGCATATCATCTTTGGGTTTGGAGTCCCCCACAATAACATCACGGATAACGGGTCGAACTTTGACTTGGACGAGTTCCGTGAGTTCTGCTACACCCAAGACTCGGGTCAATTATGCCTCTGTGGCTCACCCGCAGTCGAATGGTCAAGCAGAGCGGGCGAATCGGATGATTCTGCAAGGATTGAAGCCGCACCTCATGAGAGATCTGAAGCATGCTGTAGGAGCTTGGGTCGAAGAACTGCCATTGGTCCTTTGGGGCCCGCGGACGACCCCGAATTGATCCACCAATCGCACTCCTTTCTTCATGGTGTATGATTCCGAAGCTGTCTTACCGATTGACTTACTTCACAACTCCCCCAGTGTGGAGTTGTGCTCAGAGGCCAAAGCGGAAGAAGCATGGCAAGATAGCCTAGACCTCCTAGAAGGGGAAAGAGAGCTAGCACTCATCAGATCAACTCTTTATCAACAAGATTTGAGGTGCTACCACGACAGACGGGTCATAGGACGCACCTTTTAGGAAGGCGACCTCGTCCTTCGACTGGATCAACAGAAGCCTCACAAGTTGGAGCCTCCGGGGCAAGGGTCTTTCACAATCTCCAAAGTTCTTAACAACAGAGCCTATCAGCTCTATAACTTTAAGCAAAATGAGGAAGATCTTCGAGCTTGGAATGCGGATCTACCCCGCAAGTTCTTCAGTTAGAACAAATTTTTTTCATTTCTGTAATGTGTTTTAGAGTGACATTGATGAATAAAAGTCTTACTTTTTCTGTATTTTGTCAAATTTGTCCAAAATTTTAATTCACTCCTGTGATTTCCATATACAAATAACTCCATTGCCCCCAGCGGGTGTAATGACTTAGCTGCGAACCAAATTTCGCCTATGTTCGAAAATCCTGAGTGTGGAAGATTTCCACACTCGAGGGCTTAGCCGTGATCCAGTCATAGTCTAAGCTAAAACGTTCCGAGTGAGGAAGATTTCCTCACTTGGGGGCTTTACCACGAACCAGATTTTGCCTTAGCTCTAAACATTTCCGAGTGCCGAAATTTCCTCACTCGGTGACTTCACTGCGAACCTGATTTTGTCTAAGTCCTAAAAATCCTGAGTGTGGAAGATTGCCACACTCGGGGGCTTAGCCGCGATCCAGCCATCGTCTAAGCTAAAACATTCCGAGTGCGGAAGATTTCCTCACTCGGGGGCTTTGCCGCGAACCAGATTTTCCCTAAGCTCCAAACGTTTCCGAGTGCGTCAGATTTCCTCACTCGGTGACTTCGCTGTGAACCTGAATTCGTCTAAGACCTAAAAATCCTGAGTGTGGAACATTTCCACACTTGGGGGCTTAGCCGCGATCCAGCCATCGTCTAAGCTAAAATGTTCCGATTGCGGAAGATTTCCTCACTCGGGGGCTTCGCCACGAACTAGATTTCTCCTAAGCTCTAAATGTTTTCGAGTGCGGAAGATTTCCTCGCTCGGTGACTTCGTTGTGAACCTGATTTTTTCTAAGTCCTAAAAATCCCGAGTGTGGAAGATTTCCACACTCGGGGGCTTAGCCATGATCCAACCATCGTCTAAGCTAAAACGTTCAGAGTGCAGAAGATTTCCTCACTCGGGGGTTTGGCCACGAACCAGATTTCGCCTAAGCTTTAAACGTTTCCGAGTGCGAAAGATTTTCTCACTCGGTGGCTTCTCTATGAACCTGACTTCGTCTAAGTCCTAAAAATCCTGAGTATGGAAGATTTCCACACTCGGCGGCTTAGCCGCGATCCAGCCATCGTCTAAGCTAAAATGTTCCGAGTGCGGAAGATTTCCCCACTCGGAGACTTTGTTCTGAACCCGAACTCACCTAAGTCCCCAACGACTCCGAGGGTGGACATCACCCACAGTCTGGAGCTTAGCTGTGACCCAGTAGTCGCCTAAGTTTAAGAAACACCCCGAGCAAAGACATCATCCGCGCTCGGGGACTCGGCCCATTTCACTTAAGGCATGAGGAAAAGACATTCAAACATCCAAATGATGATAAAGCAAGCAAATCGCAAGTTGATCAAAATAAAGATTAAAGAAGCGGGAGCCCCGGGCTCGTATAAAGTTCAACGGTTACATCAACCACTCGGCATACCAAGGCAAATCAAGTTTAAACTCAAAGTTTTTTGAGGATCACTCAGAGGATGGTGGAGTTGCAGCGTCGATGAAGGTGTCGAGGTCGATGCCATCTGCTATTCGAGTGACCGCCTTGAGGAATGTCTCCATAAAGTCATCAAACTTGACCTTGTTCCTGTTTGCGACTTTGAGCGACTTTAGCTTTTCTTCATCCACGTCCTTGCAGTGGACTCAGATGAGGGAAAGAGCAATATCAGCACCACAATGGGCCGATGAGTTCTTCCATGCTTGCACTCGGCTAGGGACGTCTCTCAGTCGGTCCATGATGGAGTCCAGGTCACTCGGGAGGTGCTTACCAGGAGTGAGTTCCTTGTCAATCTTCGCGATGGCTAAACGAAGATGAACAGGATAACCAATGGAATGCTCGATGCATTCGTTCGGTCGGAGCACAGCTAAGGCTGAGTTGTCCCTGAGGAGCTTCCGAGCTGGATCCAGCTCCTGCTCGACCCTCTCGGTCTCCAGCTCATAGTCATTGCAGAAGTCTAACCATGTAAGGACAACGAAAATAAAAAACAGACAAGACGTCGGGAGCAATAGAGAAATCATTTGGGTAGTAGAATTACCTTTGAGCCTCGCGCTCATCTATGTGCTGAAGTCCTCGAAGTACTGCTCCAACTCAGTCTTCTTGGCAGAGAGCTGGTTGTGCTTGGCCTCCCATTCGCGTAGTGCACCTTCAGCTCAGCGATCTCAACCTGAGACTTCTCTGCTGCGATCTTAAGGGTTTGGTTGTGCTCCTCCAGCTTCTCGACTACCTTGAGCTTCTCCTCGGCTTCGTTGGTCTTGGACTTGGTTTCTTTCCACGCCGCAGCCAACTCGGTATCCTTGCTCTCAAGAGTCTGCTTCATGGTTTCTAAAGAAATAGAAGTCTTGAGCCTCTTTACAAGTTGAAGGTTTTCACTATGAACATCTAATGAAGCGAGTTCAGTTGGACTGGGAGGAAACCAAAATATAGAGGACAGTCGGATGAAATTTTCTCATCTCCTAGTGAGCGCTTCTCCTGCTTCAAGCGCGCACTCTTGGTCTTCTCAGCCTCCAGGCTTATCTAAAGGTCCTGCACCTCCTTCTCAATGGCACTATACCAAAGCCCCGAGGTCACAAACGCTCTGCCAATAAGAAGTAAAAGCAGACAAACATTGTCAGTGGGATACAATGGAAGAGATCGTTCGATCAGTTGAGTGAAATAAAAAATGGTTCTAGACTGCCGCCGACTGCTTCAGTCGACGTCAGTCTCGGGGACTACACCTAGTGGGTGCGCTCAACACGCCCCCACTGGAAGGGAAAATGGACAAGGTACATGTACCACCCCAGCTGCTTTGGCAAGGTGGGTATGCGCTACTTCCAAAAGCTCATTCGGCTACCCCGACAAGGTGGGTATGCGCTACTTCCACAAGCTCAGTCGACTACCCGACGAGGTGGGTATGCGCTACTTCCACAAGCTCAGTCGGCTACCACAGCAAGGTGGGTATGCACTACTTCCACATGCTCGGTAGGCTACTTCGGCAAGGAGGGTATGCGCTACTTCCACAAGCTCAATTGGTTGCACCGACAAGGTGGCTAAGCGCTACTTCCGCAAGCTCAGACGGCTGCTTTGATGAGGTGGCTATGCGCTACTTCTACAAGCTCAGGAAGGTCTAGAACTATCCCTAAGACACAGACACATATCAAGGACCTAAGACTACCGCCGACTGCTTCAGTCGACGGCAGTCTCGGGGACTACACCCAGTGGGTGCGCTCAGTGCGCCCCCACTGGAAGTGGAGAACATCCAGTGGGTGTGCTCCGTGCAAACCCACTCGGGAACAAAGCTAAAAGGCAAATCACACACAAAAGTTAAGGCCAACGACTGGTACTTACGATGGTACTTACTCGAACATTTGTCTTCAAAGCCTCGCTGACGTCGTACGCCTCCCTCACCCGGTTGTTCATCAACTCCACTTGGATCATGTCCTCCTTGCCCGCGCCCACTTGGTCCTCCAGGATACGGTGCAACGTAAAGAGATTGGTCGTGATTGGAACTGGCAAAGCGGCAGACGTAGTGGCCCCGAGTGCGGCTCCGGCCCCAGGATGACACTGGCACCGGTCTTGGTGAGGGCCTTGAACGGAGAGACTTTGGGCACTTGGTCAGAAGGGGCGTCCTGCATCACGACATCCGTGTGGATCAGAGGGTTCGGCGGATCGGCCTTGTCGTCCCCATGGAGCTCAATTACTTCACTCGGCCCTATGAATATCCGGGCATTAGAAAAATGGAACTTGTCACTCGAAAGTAACTGAGACAAATGCGGAAGAATAGCTTTGGAGGTTGCGGCATCCGTTTCTGCTTGACTCTTCTCCATAGCATTCAGGTCGGGTGAGGCAATCGAAGTGTCAGCACTACAACAGAGAAGTCATTCAGAAAGGAGTAATTCGGACACAAACGAAAACAACACTTGAAAGGAAAGGAACAAGGGGTCAAGACGCTTAGGCTAACGCCATAGGCACATCCACCTTGATCCACGGCAGGACCGCCTTCCAGAGCTTGGCCGCCAGTATCTTGGTCTTCTTGGCCACCTTATTGGGTGACTCAGCGGATTCGCCTCCCCCGCGCTTTGAGATGCAAGTCGGAAGTGCCACCATAGTCGGCTTGGGGCCACTCGGCCCTTTGGTGCCGCAAACGTGCACGCCTGGGTCTTGGCGTGCCTTGGAGCGGCTTTCTGTCGGGACACTCTTCGACGGGGAGGACTCCGCCTCGTCCCCCTCCTCGGAGTTGTCGTCCTCCTCCGATTCATCATCGTCGTCGTCCACCTCATGACCCGAGCTCTCTGGGCGCTTGATACGTACATTTTGCATCATGATTTCCTACTGTTATTTACTTTGTTTTTTTGAATAATAATGCTTTGGGGAGTGATTCTAATGCCTTTTCTCTCATAATATGCAAGGTTTACACAAGGAGGGAGAATACCGGCAGCTGGAATTCTGGACACAAGAAAAGCACGTCAGAGATACCTATTCTGCACAACTCCAATGAAGCTGGAATTTTACGGAGATTATTTTTTGCATTTAATAAAAAATACTAGAGCTGAAAACTACCGAGGGGGCCTCCCAGGAGGGCACAACCCACCAGGGCACGCCTGGTCCCCCCTGGGCATGCCCTGATGGGTTGTGCTCAGCCTGGCCCACCTCCGGTGCCCATCTTCTGGTATAAGGTCACTCTTGACCTAGAAAAAATCAGAGGAGGACTTTCGAGATGAAGCACCGCCGCCTCGAGGCGGAACTAGGGCAGGAGCACTTTTGCCCTCCGGTGGAGCGATTCCGCTGGGGGAATTTCCCTCCCGGAGGGGAAATCGAAGCTATCGTCATCACCAACACCCCTCTCATCTTTGGGAGGCTAATCTTCATCAACATCTTCAACAGCACCATCTCCTCTCAAACCCCAATTCATCTCTTGTATTCAATCTTTGTACTGGAACCTCAGATTGGTACCTGTGGGTGACTAGTAGTGTTGATTACCTTGCGTAGTTGATTACTATATGGTTTATTTGGTGGAAGATTATATGTTCAGATCCATTATGCTATTCAATACTCCTCTGATCTTGAGCATGATTATTATTTGTGAGTAGTTACCTTTGTTCTTGAGGTCACGGGAGAAGTCATGTTGCAAGTAATCATGTGAATTTGATATGTGTTCGATATTTTGATGATATGTATGTTGTGATTCCCTTAGTGGTGTCATGTGAACGTAGACTACATGACACTTCACCATTCATGGGCCTAAGGGAAGGCATTGTGGAGTAGTTATTAGATGATGGGTTGCTAGAGTGATAGAAGCTTAAACCCTAGTTTGTGCGCTACATCGTAAGGGGCTGATTTGGATCCTCATGTTTAATACTATGGTTAGACTTTCTCTTAATACTTTTCTCATAGTTGCGGATGCTTGCGAGGGGGTAATCATAAGTAGGTTTTTAGTTCAAGTAAGAACAGCACCTTAGCACCGGTCTACCCACATATCAAATTATCAAAGTAGCGAACACGAATCAAACCAACATGATAAAAGTGAGTAGACGAAATTCCCGTGTACCCTCAAGAACACTTTGCCTATTACTAGTGATTGTTGTGGCCTGTCCTTTGCCTCAAAAGGATTGGGCTACCTTGCTGCACCTTGTTTACCGTTTTTGTTACTTGCTTGTTACCAATTATCTTGCTATCAAACTATCTGTTACCTACAATTTCAGTGCTTGCAGAAATTACCTTGCTGAAAACTGCTTGTCATTTCGTTCTGCTCCTCGTTGGGTTCGACACTCTTACTTATCGAAAGGACTATGATTGATCCCCTATACTTGTGGGTCATCAAGACTCTTTTCTGGTGCCGTTGCCGGGGAGTGAAGTGCTCTTGGTAAGTGGAAATCGGTAAGGAAAAACTTATACTACGTGCTGAAATTTATTGCTACATGCTACTATGGAGAACAATCCTTTGAGGGGTTTGTTCGAGGTATCTTCACCTCGACCGGAACCACAATTAGTTGACCCTCAACCTACAACATCTACTGAAAATGTTACTTATGAAATTCCTTCGGGTATGCTAGAACAACTGCTTGCTAAACCTTATGCAGGAGACGGAACTGAACATCCTGATATGCACCTTTTATATGTGAACGAGATTTGTGGATTATTTAAGCTTACAGGTTTACCCGGAGATGAAGTTAAGAAGAAGGTTTTCCCTTTATCTTTGGAGGGAAAAGCATTGACATGGTATAGGCTATGTGATAATCTTGGATCGTGGAACTGGAATCGTTTGCAATTCGAATTTCACCAAAAGTTTTATCCCATGCATCTAGTTCATCGTGATCGGAATTTTATATATAATTTTTGGCCTCGTGAAGGAGAAAGTATCGCTCTAGCTTGGGGGAGGCTTAAGTCAATGTTATATTCATGCCCCAATCATGTCATTCTGAGGGAGGTTATCATTCAGAATTTTTATGCTCGGCTTTCTCATAATGATCAATCCATGCTCGATACTTCTTGTGCTGGTTCTTATATGATGAAGACTATTGAATTCAAGTGGGATCTCTTAGAAAGAATTAAACACAACTCTGAAGATTGGGAACTCGATGAAGGTAATGAGTCAGGTATAAAGCTTGAATTTGATTGTGTTAAATCTTTTATGAATACCGATACTTTTCACAAGTTTAGCACCAAATATGGACTTGACTCTGAAATAGTAGCCTCTTTCTGTGAAGCATTTGCTACTCATGTTGACCTCCCTAAGGAGAAGTGGTTTAAATATCATCCCCCTATTAAGGAACAAATTAAAGAACCGGTCATAGCTAAAGAAGAAACCATCTTTTACAATGTTGATCCAGTTGTGCCTATCGCTTATATTGAAAAACCACCTTTCCCTGTTAGGATAAAGGAACATGCTAAGGTATCAACTGTGGTTCGTATGAGTAATATTAGAGCACCTAAACCCCCTGAGAAAATTAAAGTAGAACCTAGTGTTGCTACGGTTAAACATCTCTTGGTAGAAAATATAGATGGGCATGTTATCTACTTTTGTGATGAAGCTGCTAGAATTGCTAAACCGGATGAAAAAGATAAACATAGACCCATAGAAGGCTTGCCTGTCATCTCAGTCAAAATAGGAGATCATTGCTATCATGGTTTATGTGATTTTTGTGCTAGTGTGAGTTTTATCCCTTTTCCCTTATACCAAGAAATTATGGATGAAATAGCACCTGCTGAAATGGAAGATATTGATGTTACTATTAAACTTGCTAATAGAGACACCATCACACCACTTGGAATTGTTAGAGATGTTGAAGTCTTGTGTGGGAAAGTAAAATACCCTACTAATTTTCTAGTTCTTGGTTCCACACAAGATGACTTTTGTCCCATTATCTTTGGTAGACCTTTCTTGAGCACCGTCAATGCTAAGATAGATTGTGAAAAACAAACTGTCGGTGTCAGTTTTGGTAATGTGTCTCATGAGTTTAATTTTTCCAAGTTTAGTAGACAACCTCGTGATAAAGCGTTACCTAGTGAAGATGAAATAATTGGTGTTGCTTCTATTGTTGTGCCTCCTACTGATCCCTTAGAACAATATTTGCTCGACCATGAAAATGATATGCACATGCGCGAAAGAAATGAAATAGATCAAATTTTCTTCGAACAACAACCTCTCTTGAAACACAATTTGCCTATTGAAACTCTTGGAGGTCCTCCTCCACCTAAAGGTGATCCTGTGTTTGAATTGAAACCATTGCCTGAAACTTTGAGGTATGCTTATCTTGATGAGAAAAAGATATATCCTCTTATTATTTGTGCTAACCTTTCAGAACATGAAGAAGAAAGATTATTAAAAGTTCTAAGGAAGCACCGGGCTGCTATTGGATATACTCTTGATGATCTTAAGGGTATTAGTCCCACTCTATGTCAGCACAAGATCAATATGGAACCTGATGCTAAACCCGTTGTTGATCACCAACGGCGATTGAATCCTAAGATGAAAGAAGTGGTAAGAACTGAAATATTAAAGCTTCTGGAAGCAGGTATAATCTATCCCAGCTGATAGTAGATGGGTAAGTCCCGTTCATTGTGTCCCTAAGAAAGGAGGTATTACCGTTGTTCCCAATGATAAGAATGAACTCATTCCGCAAAGAATTGTCACTGGCTATAGAATGGTAATTGATTTTAGAAAATTAAATAAAGCTACTAGGAAAGATCATTACCCTCTACCGTTCATTGATCAAATGCTAGAGAGACTATCTAAGCACACACACTTTTGCTTCTTAGATGGATATTCTGGTTTCTCTCAAATACCTGTGTCACAATCCGATCAAGAGAAAACTACATTTACTTGCCCTTTTGGAACCTATGCTTATAGACGTATGCCTTTTGGTTTATGCAATGCACCTGCTACCTTTCAAAGATGTATGACTGCTATATTCTCTAACTTTTGTGAAAAGATTGTGGAGGTTTTCATGGATGATTTTTCAGTTTACGGAACTTCATTTGATGATTGCTTAAGCAACCTTGATCGAGTTTTGCAGAGATGTGAACAAACTAATATCGTCTTGAATTGGGAGAAGTGCCACTTTATGGTTAATGAAGGCATTGTCTTGGGGCATAAAATATCTGAACGAGGTATTGAGGTGGATAAAGCTAAAGTTGATGCAATTGAGAAAATGCCATGTCCTAAAGATATTAAAGGTATTCGAAGTTTCCTTGGTCATGCTGGTTTTTATAGGAAGTTCATTAAAGACTTCTCTAAAATTTCTAGGCCTCTTACTAATCTTTTGCAAAAGGATATACCTTTTGTTTTTGATGATGATTGTGTGGAAGCCTTGGAAACAGTCAAGAAAGCCTTAACCTCTGCACCTATCGTTCAACCACCTGATTGGAACTTGCCTTTTGAAATTATGTGTGATGCTAGTGATTATGTTGTTGGTGCTGTCCTAGAACAAAGAGTTGATAAGAAATTGAATGTTATCCATTATGCTAGTAAAACTCTTTTTTTTGACTGAACACTATAAGGGAAAACCCCCCCACAGCCTTATACCTCTTTAATGAAAAGTAAAGGCCATATGTAAAAGGTTACCTCGGTAACCCAAAGGAAACTGAAAGCACAACATGCTCCCTTGGTGGTTTTGATAATTCACGACAACATACATTGTCTCTTGGACTAATACTTTCACCTAGTGTATTTCAGATAAAGTCCATAGAGAGGGTTGGCAAAAGGATTGTGGAGACTATGGAAATACCCCAAGATGCAAGGAAATAGATTGGCAAAGCTTCAAGCAAGAGGACTCTACATTTTACTTTGTGAGAAATCACTTTGAGTCCATAGGAAAGCCAATACTATTAAAAGGGGGTAAGGTATTGTTGGTGAACAAAATGCTCATACGTGCACAAGTGATAGTCACCAAAAACACCCACAAGCTCTTCCACAAAAGTCTGTCCAAAGTCAAATATCCAAAATCGGTGCAACCAACACTTTCCACTCGGTGCCACCGATTCCCAAACTCAGACAGACCCATGCCAAACCCTAGCACATCGGTGCAACCGATCCCACTTCGGTGCCACCGAGTTTAGGTTGCCAACTCTCTGTTTAGCTATTTTCAGTCTTCGGTACCACCGAGTTTTGCCAGTCGGTCTCACCGAGTTTCTGGACCAACTCTCTGGTAAGCCTTGGTCAAGAATCGGTACCACCGAGATGTGAAAATCGGCGTCGCCGAGTTTGCGCAATCTGACCGTTGGTCACCTTAGCGGTACCACCGAGATTTATATATCGGTCTCACCGAGATTCAAAAGTTGCTACCTTTGGAGCAACTCGGTACCACCGAGATTCACACATCGGTGTCACCGAGTTGGTCACTTTAGGTGTAACGGTTGGATTTTTGGAGATGCCTATATATACCCCTTCACCACCACCCACTCGAAAGAGAAGCACTCAGAACTATTCCATACTTGCCCCATCATATTTTCTGAGAGAGAGCCACCTACTCATGTGTTGAGATCATGCCATTCCATTCCAACCATATGAATCTTGATCTCTAGCCTCCCCAAGTTGCTTTCCACCAAATCAATCTCTTCCACCATAGCCAAATCTGTGAGAGAGTGATTGTGTGTTGAGGAGTCTATCGTCTTGAAGCACAAGAGCAAGGAGTTCATCCACATTACCGAGCCTATTACCTTTTGGAGGGTGGTGCCTCCTAGATTGGTTAGGTGTTGCTTGGGAGCCTCCTACTTCGTGTTGTGGAGTTGAACCAAGAAGTTTGTACGGGCAAGGAGATCGCCTACTTCGTGAAGATCTACCCATAGTGAGGCTTGTCTTTCGTGGACGGAAGCCGTTATGGAATAGTGAAGGTTGCTACTTCGTGGACCCTTATGGGTGGAGCCCTCTGTGGACTCTCGCGACCGTTACCCTCCGTGGGTTGAAGACTCCATAAATGTGGACGTACGATAGCACCACCTATCGGAACCACGGGAAAAATCTTTGTGTCCCTCATGCGTTTGATCTCCCTATCTCAACTCTTTACTTCATGTGCAATGTCTTTACTTTCCGTTGCCATACTTGTTGACATGCATGTGTAGGGTGTGCTAGACTTGCTATAATTGTTAAAATCTGCCAACCAATTAACTTGGGAAAAGGTTAGGTTTTAAATTCCTGCTAGTAGTCTATTCACCCCTCCTCTAGACACTCTTCTAGTGATCCCTCAATTGGTATCAGAGCTTTGGTCTCCATTGCTTCGGTTTAATCACCGTGGAGGAAGATGGATGTGTCTAGTATAGGGAGATTGAATTGTAGAGTGCCATTCTTCATGGAGAGTACTATAGTCAATGGAAACATATGATGCTTGAGCTATTTAATGAATTTCATTTGAGCAAGTATGTTAAGAACCCCTTTGTACCTCCCATTGATCCTTTACAACCCCCTCATTTGAGCAAGTATGTTAAGAACCCCTATGTACGATGCAATCTTAGAACTGTTAATCTCATCGTTAGAGGATTGCCTAGAAATGTGCTTAATCAAATGAAGAATTTTGAATGTGCTTATACTTTGTGGAATGACTTGGAGAAACGATATCCAAGTTATTCATTGAGTAATCTTGATGAAATTCTTCATAAAACTATTGCCTTTCACAAAATGACGCCTAGTGATCCCAATTTTGATGACTATCTATTTGAGCTTAGAGACCTCATGCGTGCTAAAGGAGATGTCATAACTATCAGCAACATCATTGTTGAAGCCATTCGAATTCATAAGTTTGAACATTGTCATAATCACAATCCTAATGAATCTCTTGTTCTTTGTGACGAGGATTTCCCACTTGATGATGACAATGTGGAACATGGCTATTATGATGAAGATGAGTTGTTCGACATCGAGTATGAGAAGATCATGAAGAATCTAAGTCTCATGGCAAACTTCAAGGATTACATGTCCGGAGGAAAAGAGTGGATTCTCGATAGCGGATGCACCGATCATATGACCGGAGATAGAGAAATGTTTGAAGAGATCG
This sequence comes from Elymus sibiricus, assembly GCA_039707655.1. Classification (NCBI taxonomy): domain Eukaryota; kingdom Viridiplantae; phylum Streptophyta; class Magnoliopsida; order Poales; family Poaceae; genus Elymus; species Elymus sibiricus. Next base: position 145,752,503 of record CM077667.1, on the reverse strand, counting down.
CACCAAACCATGGACCGTGAAGGTACGTAACGTTTGGACAAAACTCCAAGGGTAAGGTACTTGGTCTTGGTAAGGTGGCCATATCCCATGATATCTCTATTCAAAATGTTATGCTTGTTGAATCTCTTGGCTACAATTTTCTTTTCGTATCTGGACTTGCCGACTTTGGTTTTAATGTGCTATTCACGAAAATAGATTGCCAAGTGTTTCGTCAAGATAATCATAAAATGGTCTTTACTGGTTTCCGTAGAGGTGATCTATATATTGTCGATTTCACTAAGAGATCCAAACCTCGTACTTGTCTTATTGCAAAATCTTCTAAAGGTTGGCTTTGGCATAGAATACTAGGACATGTTGGCATGCGTAACTTAGACAAGCTTATCAAAGGTGATCATATACTTGGTGTTAATGATGTTATCTTTGACAAAGATAGACTTTGTAGTGCTTGTCAAGCTGGAAAGCAAGTAGGTGGAAGTCATCCTGTAAAGAATATCATGACTACTAGGAGACCACTCGAGTTACTTCACATGGATCTTTTTGGTCCCAATGCTTACAAGAGTCTTGGTAGAAATTCCTATGGTCTAGTTATAGTTGATGATTTTTCCAGATTTACGTGGGTATTCTTTCTTGATGATAAGTCACGGGTACAAAAGATCTTCAAGAACTTCGTTCGCAAAGCACAAAATCAGTTTGAGGTGAAGATCAAGAAGGTTCGGAGAGATAACGGATCGGAGTTCAAGAAAACCCATGTGGATACCTTTCTTGACGAAGAGGGTGTCTCACATGAGTTCTCGGCTACGTACACACCTCAACAAAATGGAGTTGTTGAGAGGAAGAACCGAACTCTTATTGAGATGGCAAGAACGATGCTTGACGAATACAAGACGCCAAGACACTTTTGGGCAGAAGCCGTGGAAACAGCATGTCATGCCACGAACCGACTCTACTTGCACAAGCTTCTCAGTAAAACGGCATACGAGCTACTCACCGGTAACAAACCCCAAGTTGGATACTTTCGGGTATTCGGCTCAAAGTGCTACATTCTTGATAAGCATCATCGTACTAAATTTGCTCCTAAATCTCATGAAGGATTCCTACTTGGTTACGGATCGAACTCTCACACTTATCGTGTCTACAACAACTTCACTCGAAAAGTTGAAGAGACGGTAGATGTGAAGTTTGATGAATCTAATGGTTCGCAAGTCGAACAATTGCCAAATGATGTAGGTGATAAGGACCCTTCGGAAGCTATCCAAGACTTGTCCATCGAAAAGATTCGTCCCATGGAGGTGAAGGAAAGTACTTCGTCAACTCAAGTGGAAGCCCCTACTTCACGTCAAGGTGAACCTCAACACAACATGGAGGCATCCACAAGCGGTACACGACAAGATGATGAAGAAGAGGAAGTACATCATGAAGATCCACCACAACCTCCTTCATCACCACCTCAAGGGAACGACACCTTCAACAACAACGAAGATGAAGATGATGATGATGAAGAAGCTCCACCATCCAACAAGCCTAAGCTACCCCGAGTTCGAGCGAGAGTGACCAAGAACAATCCTCTAAACCAAATCTTTGGTGACATACAAACCGGGAGAATCACTCGCTCTAAAACTCGCCTTGCTAATTTTTGTGAGCATTATTCTTTCATCTCTAGCATTGAACCCTTGAAGGTAGAACAAGCTCTTGAAGACCCGGATTGGGTGAACGCAATGCATAAAGAGCTTCACAACTTCGAGAGGAATGCAGTGTGGACACTCGTGGAGAAGCCCAAGGATGAGCACAACATCATCGGAACCAAATGGGTGTTTCAGAACAAGCAAGATGAAGACGGTCAAGTCGTACGCAACAAGGCACGTCTCGTAGCCCAAGGATATATGCAAGTCGAAGGTATGGACTACGGTGAGACCTATGCCCCCGTCGCTAGACTTGAAGCTATTCGCATTCTTCTTGGTTATGCTAATCACCATGATATCACGCTTTATCAAATGGACATTAAAAGTGCCTTTTTAAATGGTGAGATTGAAGAAGAAGTCTATGTTAAGCAACCACCTGGTTTTGTGAATCCTAAGAAACCTAATCATGTTTACAAGCTTCGTAAAGCTCTTTATGGTCTTAAACAAGCCCCTCGTGCTTGGTACAAATGCTTAACGAAGTTTCTTATTGAAAAGGGTTTTGAAATTGGTAAAATTGACGCAACCTTGTTCACTAAGAGAGTTAATGGTGAATTATTTGTGTGCCAAATCTATGTGGATAATATTATCTTTGGATCTACTAACCCACAATTTAGTGAAAGATTTGGAAGGTTGATGTCCGAGAAGTATGAGATGTCCATGATGTGTGAGCTAAAATTCTTTCTTGGTTTGCAAATCAAGCAAACAATAGAAGGAAATTTCATCTCTCAAACTAAGTATACCAAGGACTTGATCAACAATTTCAACATGCAAGAGTGCAAAGGTATGAAAACTCCTATGCCTACTAGTGGACATGTTCATCTTACCAAGGAGGATGAACCGGTTGATCAAAAAGTCTATCGATCTATGATTGGTTCATTGCTATATATATGTGCCTCCCATCCCGATATTATGCTTAGTGTTTGCATGTGTGCTAGATATCAAGCTGCACCTAAAGAGTGTCATCTTTTGGCCGTGAAACGTATTGTGAGATATTTGATACAAACACCAAACTTTGGCATTTGGTATCCCAAGGGATCTTCTTTTAACCTTGTTGGCTATTCCGATTTGGACTATGCCGGTGAAAAGGTTGATAGAAAATCCACCTCGGATACTTGTCAATTTTTGGGTAGATCTCTTGTATCTTGGTCCTCCAAGAAACAAAACTCGGTATCTTTATCTACTGCCGAAGCTGAGTATATTGCTGCCGGATGGTGTTGTGCACAATTACTATGGATGACACAAACGCTTAAGGATTATGGAATTCATGTTTAAAATGTTCCATTATTTTGTGACAATGAAAGTGCTATTAAAATTGGTCATAATCCTGTGCAACATTCTCGAACTAAACATATTCAAGTTAGACATCATTTCATTCGTGATCATGTTGCCAAAGGAGATATCGATCTTAAGCATGTTCATACTAACAAGCAATTGGCCGATATCTTTACTAAGCCACTTGATGAGAAAGTGTTTTGTCACTTGAGGAGTGAGTTGAACATCATTGATGCTTCAAACTTGAGCTAGACTCACTCGATTGCATGCAAGGGCATGAGATTATATGATACTTCCATGATACTCTTGACATGTTATCTTATACCATGGAATTCTATGCTCCCTTGTATTGCATCTAACCTTTTGTAGGTACTTGGAAGAACTTCATTCCACAAGACTGCCATCAACTCCAATCATAAGCAATCTTGTCATGACCAAGTATCCACAAGCTTTCTTGATGATGGAAGGAAGAAGACAACTCAACCATATCCTTGACATATATTTGATGTGATCATATTTGCTAATTCTCAATTGATATCATATCAAATGGATATATATTGTTCTTCCTTGCGTGACTAACCTATGTAGGTGACAAGTGTACTAAAACGAGAAGGATTGCTCCCAACTCAAGATGATCTTCATCAACATTGAGCATCCTCAATAAGTTCACCTACAAGCCACGTCATCAACATCACTCAAAGGTATGTACTCATATCCTTGAAAAGGCTTTACCTCAAGTCATGGAGTAAAGCAACTCAAGTGATATGAAGACATTAAAATGCTTAATCGAAAAATGGTAACCCCATTTTGAGCTTAACGATGAGTATGACCTATGATCAAGTATTCTTGCTTGGCTCCTAAGTCAATATACTCTAATATAGGTGATCTAGTCACCGCCCATCATCTAGTTAAGAATCTTGTTTGGTTCATTCTCTATTTTGCAAGATTTCTTGGAACCACTCAAATCTTCTCTAGTTGATATCTTTTTGTAAAGTCTTTTGCATCTCTCTTGAAAATTTCTCTTTGACACTTTGTTTAAAAAATTCTAAATCTATTTGCAAGTTTCTCAAACATTGCCAAGTTTCTGTTTTAGCCTCGGAGCCGCCGATACAAATAACTTGGTTCTACCGAATTAGCAGATGAGCTGCAAAACAATATCTCGGTACCACCGACTTGTTTGTCTCGGAGCCGCCGATTTGATTTATTCTCTCATTTGTGTTCATATTTGCAAATCTTTGTTTCTTTAGTGATCCTATTGTGATATTTTCAATTCTTCGATGATCCCTTATCTTATAAAAAAATCTTAGGGGGAGAAACATTATTCAAGGATCCCTAACTCAAAGGAGGAGAAGTTTTACAAGCTCTCAGATCAGCCAAAGAGGAGAAATTATTTTCAATAATTCCCTCAGTTTTCATTTCTATGATCCCTACATTCAATGGCCCTTGTTCTCAAGGATCCCTTTTAATCAATGATCCCTGTATCTAACCCTGTGTATGGACCTTTTTGGAAATTAATGCCAAAGGGGGAGAAATACAAAAGCTGGAAAGCTAAAAGGGGGAGATACATGCTTATGCAAAGGGGGAGATATAATCAAGGGGGAGAATATCAAAGTTTATACTTATATGGTCAATGGGAGAATACCAAAGTAGGGGGAGAAAAATGTGCTTGGAGAAAAATATGTTTATTTCATTTGACTACTCATGTTAGACTTTTCTCACCCTATCCAATCCCAATATCTACATGCTAAGATTCAGGGGGAGAGGATGATCTACTATTTTTATATCTAAGGAGAGAAAGTTCTAAATGATCTTGGAGACATATCAATCTTAAGGATTACTATCTTCTATATGTTCTCCATATCTTGGTACTATCGAGCTCTATTGCTTTTGACTAGTAGAATACTCTTGTGTTTCCTAACATTGTTTTCTCAAGTGTGTTTCTACTACAAGAATGATCAAGAACTCAAGGTAAGTATATGCATCATATCCTTGATCAAGATGATCTCTTGCTTCTTGCACATATTGTTTGCAAGAGTGAAGTCTTGAACAAGGATACACCTCACTCATATATATATTTGATGCATATAGCCAAGATACACATGACTCATTATATCTCTTCTACTATATGTGTGTCCATGCATTCCAAAGCAACTATCCTTTAAAGGGATTGCACACATTTAGGGGGAGCAAGTCTAAGTCATGTGTCTCTCAAAGTCTTCATTATATCCATGCATATCTCTATTTGAAGCTTTGATTGTATGTTGTCATCAATTACCAAAAAGGGGGAGATTGAAAGCACAACATGCTCCCTTGGTGGTTTTGATAATTTATGACAACATACATTGTCTCTTGGACTAATACTTTCACCTAGTGTATTTCAGATAAAGTCCATAGAGAGGGTTGGCAAAAGGATTGTGGAGACTGTGGAAATACCCCAAGATGCAAGGAAATAGATTGGCAAAGCTTCAAGCAAGAGGACTCTACATTTTACTTTGTGAGAAATCACTTTGAGTCCATAGGAAAGCCAATACTATTAAAAGGGGGTAAGGTATTGTTGGTGAACAAAATGCTCATACGTGCACAAGTGATAGTCACCAAAAACACCCACAAGCTCTTCCACAAAAGTCTGTCCAAAGTCAAATATCCAAAATTGGTGCAACCAACACTTTCCACTCGGTGCCACCGATTCCCAAACTCAGACAGACCCATGCCAAACCCTAGCACATCAGTGCAACCGATCCCACTTCGGTGCCACCGAGTTTAGGTTGCCAACTCTCTGTTTAGCTATTTTCAGTCTTCGGTACCACCGAGTTTTGCCAGTCGGTCTCACCGAGTTTCTGGACCAACTCTCTGGTAAGCCTTGGTCAAGAATCGGTACCACCGAGATGTGAAAATCGGCGTCACCGAGTTTGCGCAATCTGACCGTTGGTCACCTTATTGGTACCACCGAGATTTATATATCGGTCTCACCGAGATTCAAAAGTTGCTACCTTTGGAGCAACTCGGTACCACCGAGATTCACACATCGGTGTCACCGAGTTAGTCACTTTAGGTGTAACGGTTGGATTTTTGGAGATGCCTATATATACCCCTTCACCACCACCAACTCGAAAGAGAAGCACTCAGAACTATTCCATACTTGCCCCATCATATTTTCTGAGAGAGAGCCACCTACTCATGTGTTGAGATCATGCCATTCCATTCCAACCATATGAATCTTGATCTCTAGCCTCCCCAAGGTGCTTTCCACCAAATCAATCTCTTCCACCATAGCCAAATCTATGAGAGAGTGATTGTGTGTTGAGGAGTCTATCATCTTGAAGCACAAGAGCAAGGAGTTCATCGACATTACCGAGCCTATTACCTTTTGGAGGGTGGTGCCTCCTAGATTGGTTAGGTGTCGCTTGGGAGCCTCCTACTTCGTGTTGTGGAGTTGAACCAAGAAGTTTGTACGGGCAAGGAGATCGCCTACTTCGTGAAGATCTACCCATAGTGAGGCTAGTCCTTCGTGGACAGAAGCCGTTATAGAATAGTCAAGGTTGCTACTTCGTGGACCCTTATGGGTGGAGCCCTCCGTGGACTCTCGCGACCGTTACCCTCCGTGGGTTGAAGACTCCATAAACGTGGACGTACGATAGCACCACCTATCGGAACCACAGGAAAAATCTTCATGTCCCTCATGCGTTTGATCTCCCTATCTCAACACTTTACTTCATGTGCAATGTCTTTACTTTCCGTTGCCATACTTGCTGACATGCATGTGTAGGGTGTGCTAGACTTGCTATAATTGTTAAAATCTGCCAACCAATTAACTTGGGAAAAGGTTAGGTTTTAAATTCCTGCTAGTAGTCTATTCACCCCCCTCTAGACACTCTTCTAGTGATCCCTCAAAAACAAAGAGGAAAAGAAAGACAAACTAACCTAAAGAAGATTACATTCAGGGGGGTAGAAAAGATACCCATTTCAACAGGTCTTCCTTAAACTTAGGCTTAATCCTATGAGCTTGCAGAGACATATCTGTCACAAAGCCTGACTTCCAAACAGCAAATCTTCGCTGGACATTCTGGAAGACTTTTGCGTTCCTCACTAACCAAATATTCCAGCAGGTAGTGAACACTACCTCAGAGAAGAATGGCTTCCGAAATGAGCTTTTTGCATGAGTAGCAGCAGCAACCATATCATTGCTATCTCCACATTCAATTTGCAAAAAATTCCATACTCGCTGACTGAATAGACAAGAGAAGAATAGGTGATCCCTGTCTTCCCTTATTCTTGCATGACATGTCCTACAATTTACTCCATCATCCATATGCCAATTTCGTCTTTCCACCATATCCTTGGTGTTTAGTCTATCCATGATCAGCATCCAAGCAAACACTTTAATCTTTAAAGTGCAGCAGCCGGTCCAAACCCAATTAAGTAAAGGGTTAAAGGTTTGTTCTCGATGGGCATACATGTAAAATGATTTTGGAGTATAATGTTTGTTTGTTCCCATCCAAGACCAAACATCACATTGGTTGGAACTGAGGTCAATCTCCCCCACTAGGGCCTGAAGTGTTTCTAGCTCTCCATAAGCCTGCTCAGATAAAGGCAGGTTAAACTAGGTGGACAGGTCATTGCAGCTCACTCCATCCTTGACTCTGGTCCAAGGATCCTTAACATATGAGAAGAGCCTCGAAAATCTCTCTCTGAGTGGGATTACTGAGTTTCCAACGTTCAATTTATCCTGCCAGAATAGCACTGTATCACCTTGGTTAACTTGCAGAGATAATTACAGAGAAGTCACCTGGGTGCAATTTATCCTGTGGCTCCACCAATATGAGCCACAGGGCTCAGTACCATGTGGAACCCTCTCATGATAATAGGTGTTCCAGATTAGATTTACCCATGGCAAATCCTTCCTATTTAGGAATTTATTTGCATGTTTCATTAGCAATGCTGCATTTTGTAGACCAAGGTTGAGAATACCCAATTCATCTTTCTTCTTAGGTCTACAAATTAATTCCTAGGCAGCAAGAGATGGTGAATGCTCCTGCCTATTTCTTCGCCAGAAACACTGCCTCTGAATCCTTTCCAACTGCTTAAGTATGCCTGGAGGGTTAGACAAACTGCATTGGAAAAAAATAGGCAAAGAGGACAGAGCAGAATTTAAATATTGTAATCTGCCACCTTGAGCCAAAAAATAGGAGCTAGAAGACATCCTTCTTTCCATAAAAGTAACCAATGGCATGAGATGTTCCATCCTCGGCTTAGATGTGCCAACTGGCAACCCAAGATAAGTGAATGGCATAGTTCCAACCTTGCAACCAAAAACCTGAGCAAGTCTCTTAGTCTGTTTGGATTTGAAATGCTTCTTTCATCTTTGGGGTAATGGCGGTCCGAATTGGGTTAGAGATTTTAGAATTTGGAAGAAGGAATGTGATGCTGAAAGGGTTTTGGTAAGCCCCACAAAGCGTAGAGCTGCCTTGGGTTTGCTGTCTATGCACAAACCACCTGTGCGTTCATCTTTCAAACGGGATAATTCTGTTAAGAAGAATCTGTCTTTTGCGACTTTTCACAATTATCCTGTTTGCCATGGGTACAGATATGCTGCAACTCAAAGTGAGATTGAGGTTATTTCAGAGGATGCAGGTTATGCTATTTCTGCTCATGAAAGGGTTATTATTCATCCTCAACCCTCTCTAGATATTAATTGGACCATCACCAGGCCACATATTATGTTTGGTTCGGTTTCTTCTCCGGCGACGGCGGCATCCCCGGTGACGGACTTGAGGTCTGAGATCCCATCGTATCAGGAGAAGGAAGGTGCGGATATTGTCGCACCTGCCATGCCCGATATCCAGGGCGGGATTATGGGCAATTCAAATGCTCGTTCGATGGCCCGGGTTGATGATGGGCCTGTGCTTTCTCCGGAGCTGTTGGATTCGGCCCAATTAGGCTTTGAGATGATTATCCCCTCAACTCAGGAGGCTGAGGAATCTTTTCATAACCTCATTTCTGGTATGGCCACGGATATTTTAACGTGTTAGGTTTGTTCAAAAGTGAGACATTTTGCGGCTCATTGCCCGGCAGTTATGATATGTTCAGCATGCTCCAAGGAGGGACATCATATGAGGGATTGTGCGGCGCTGGCCCGAGAACTTGGGTTAATTTGGAAGGAAAAATTAACGTCGCCGGATATATCGGGACCCACTTCCTTCATTGAAGCGGTTACTCCAACAAGGCCTACGCCCGACGCTTCGTGCTCCCCTACTACCCCTATTCCGTCTAGTCCCATCAGCGACAGACCAAAAACCCCTTCTTGCTCTCCGCCGGCAACCCTGCCTCCCCCTTCGCCTGAGAAACATCCAGAGCCAATGGCGAACTTCCATATTGATCCTCTGCGCTATGTCCCGGTGGGGCATCAGATCATTGACGGCGGAGAACTCCGTCTCCCGCGGACTTTCGTCACGCCACCGTCTGCCATCCAGAGGCGACATAAGGAATTCATGATAGCTGAGGTAATGCCTATTCCTGAGCCAAATGAGATTGGGCATATGAGAGAGGTTGTCGTTGATTTGCTAGAGCAACGAGGAGTGCAAGTGATGTCTGCCCAACCTTGGATTTCGGGTGTCGGGTTATTCAGATTGCGTGATGCTGGAGTTCGCTTTACTCTGCTGCAACTCCCACCCCTCCTGTTGGGTAATGATACTTTTGTCAGATTTATGAAGCATGATGAGGGCACTGGTTTTCGGGGCACTCAGGGTTTTCATGATGGCTGTCTGATGTTTTTGGGGGTCCCTTTAGATCTGCAAACTACAGAGCATCTGCGCGCTGCTGTGAACACTTTTGGAAAGTTTCACCATTGGGTCAATGATGATCCTTATCTAGTCAGAAGTATTGTTTTCGCTTCATTTCCTGAGGACATTCTTGTTCCCAGAGACGTGGTTTTTAATGACTATGCACATCGAGGGGGAGCCAGAGTTTCTTGGACTGTCCCATGCTATATTTTGGGGGCAAACTTTGCTGAACAGATGCCGGAAGATGAGGACCCTGTGCCCATCAATGGCAATCCACACCCCTTGCCAGGGCAGCTTCTACCAGAGCATCACAACTTTGTGCTTCCCCCTTACCCTGCTTTGGGCTGGAATGAGTTGCCACCAGTTCCACCCCCATGCATGATCATGTGGATGCTGACAACTGGGGGCATGGGCATAGGGGTGATGAAGCACCTGAGCAACAGCAGCAAGAGGATCCACCTGTCCAAGACCAAGAATCTATGGTGCTAGATCAGCCATCTGGATCAGTGTCTGAAAATGCCCTTCATCAGGAGCAGCAGCATGATCATGTTTTTGAAGAGGTTGTCCAGCAGCAGAATCCATTGGCAATTGTGCCATATCAGCCAGCAGTGATCAATGATCAGCAGATCTTCATTGGGGCTGTCAGATTGATGTATGGCCCGCCGTTGCCGCCAGAGCTTGCTTGGAAAAGGACTTTCCAGACTATTTTCGCGTGAGGGATGACATTTGAAGTCCAGAAGTTGCTGTCAGTTAAACCCCTATCACCTGTCATCCTCTCCAAAAGGAACCGGGCCTTGGCTTTTGATGACATTCAGGTTCTTTCGAGTCTTCAGTGGAAGGAAGCTTCTCTTGGCAGGCCCATCAGGCCCACTGCAAGGCCTTTGATCTCAGAATTGGATGTTGCTTCTTCTGATTTATTGGAGCCCAGGGGGACTCATATGCAGGACAACATATTACTTACATCTGATGTTTCTTCTTCAGACATCTTATGCTTTGTTGCTCCTCCACGCCCTGGTACCAGCACAAGGCGCAAGTCCAAGGCTCCAACCCCTCTGGTAGAATCCGAGGTGCGTCGCTGCACTAGGGGATCTGTCAGGCGAGATGGGTATAAGCCGGTGTTTCTTGAATTAACATCGGAGCCGAAGAAAAAGAAGCCGCGCAGCAAGCCACTTCTGGAAGCTAGCACGCCCAAGAAAGGTCCGGAGGGGGAATGCATTCCTCCCCCCACACCCATAAAGGAGCTCCAGATGATTGGTGAGGAGCTAGGTATTGCAGCGGACAAGCTTACGGAGGAGCAGCTTATGGCTGTTCCCGCGAAGAAGTCAAAGGATGTTTCTGATGATTAGTTATATCATCAACCAGTGGGTCTGGCGCGCCCCTAAGTTTGCCTTTATCTATCTGTTTTTATTTCTGTGTGGAAGCTACTGTTTTATTCTGGTACACTGTCAGTTGGTTTGTTGGGGTTGTACTGCTACAGCTTATCTCGTGCTGATGTCATGTTTGGCTAGTTACTACGGAGCTTGCTATATGATGCTACCTGCTTGTGTTTTAAATGAGTAGAACCTATCATAGAAAATGGAATGTTCTTTGCTGGAATGTTCGCGGTTTGAATTCGGTGGCTAGGCAAAGAGCAGTCAAACAGAAACTGGAGGAGAGCCAATGCGCTGTGGCATGTTTTCAGGAAACCAAATGTGAAACCTACTCACTTAAGGAGATCAGATCCTTTTGCCCGAAGCAATATGATAACTTTGCTTTTGCCCCTTCAGTGGGTGCCTCTGGTGGCCTTTTGGTTGTGTGGAATTCCTCTGTACTTCATGGAGATTTAATTGAAGTGCAATCTTTTGGCATTGTAGTTAGGTTCACATCTTAAATGAGTGCTAATGTGTGGACCTTGGTTAATGTTTATGGCCCATGCCAGGGGGAATTGAGAGATAGATTTGTTGATTGGCTCTACAATCTGCAAATTGCATTTGAAGAGAACTGGCTACTGTTGGGGGATTTCAACTTTATTAGATCCTTAGACAATAGAAATTTGCCAGGAGGAGACATAAATGATATGTTCATATTTAATGAGATAATTGGACATCTGGGATTAGTGGAATTGCCAATCAAAGGAAGGACATACACTTGGTCTAATATGCAAGACAAACCCCTATTGGAACAACTGGATTGGTTTTTTACTTCAACAAACTGGGTCACTTGCTATCCTATAACAGAAGTTCTGCCCTTGGCTAGGACTGCTTCTGATCATGTCCCCTGTGTGGTGGTCATCGCAACCTCAATCCATAAAACTAACATTTTTAGGTTTGAAATTTACTGGACTAAGGTAGATGGCTTCTTAGATTGTGTGTCTAAGTCCTGGAATAAGCCTCCACACAAGTCCCATCCCATGGCCGTCTTGGCCCACAAACTTAAAAATCTGAGGTACAACCTGAAGAGATGGCAATTGGGAATCTCCAAGATGAAAATTGCTATTGATAAATGTAATAAGGTGGTTGAATGGATTGATAGGATGGAAGAACTTAGGCCTTTGTTCTGGAAGGAATTCAATTTTAGAAAGGTTGTCAAATCACATTTGGAGCACTTGTTGCACCTGCAATACTTATATTGGAAAAACAGATGTACTATCAGATCCATCAAGGTGGGAGAAGAGAACACTAAGTTCTTTCATGCAATGGCCTCTGAGAGGTATAGAAGGAATTCTATTGCTAATCTGCGATTGGATGATGGCACTGTGATTTCTGAACATAGCCAAATGAAAGGAATTTTATGGTCTTCTTTCAAGGGGCGTATGGGCACTGCAAAAGGAATTGTCATGGGTTTTGATTTACCAAACCTGATCAAACCAGTGCAGGGATTGGAGGGTTTGACCAAACCTTTCACTAAGGAGGAAATGGATCAGGTGGTAAAATGTATGTCTATTGATAAAGCACCAGGCCCAGATGGTTTTAATGGGCTCTTCCTCAAAAAGTGTTGGCACATTGTATATCAGGAATTCTACAACCTGGACAATCATTTTTATGAGGGTCACGCAAATCTGGAGAGTATTAATAGCTCCTTTGTTACTTTGGTGCCCAAAAATCTTCTCCGGAAATGGTTGGGGACTATAGACCGATTTCCTTGACAGGTTTGGGTATTAAGTTTCTCACAAAAATGGCTGCCAATAGATTCCAAGAGGTCATCCTTGATTGTGTTCACAAAAATCAGTATGGGTTTATTAAAACCAGAACCATTCAAGATTGCATAGGTTGGACATTAGAATATCTGCATCAATGTCATCAGTCTAAGAGACCTATTCTTATACTCAAGCTGGATTTTGAAAAGGCATTTGACTCCATTGAACATGAAGTCATATTGGAAATTTTGAAGTACAAAGGCTTCAACTCTAAATGGAGAAGTTGGATACATCAGTTCCTCACATCTGGTTCATCTTCTGTCCTCCTAAATGGAGTGCCTGGGAAACAGTTTCAGTGCAAGGCTGGTGTTAGGCAAGGAGACTCCATTTCACCTCTGTTGTTTGTTTTGGCTGCTGACCTCTTGCAATCAGTGGTTAATGATATGTTACAAAAGGGCACAATTCAGTTGCCTATACCATGTCATGATAAGGACTTCCCCATTATACAATATGCTGATGATACCTTGATTATTTTCCCAGCAGTGGAGGAACAACTCATAGCACTAAAAGAGATGTTACAGGTTTTTTCTCGCTCAACTGGACTGCTAGTAAAACTCTAGACAGTGCCCAACGAAACTATGCTACTACTGAAAAATAATTTTTAGCAGTTGTGTTTGCCTCTGATAAATTTAGATCCTATATTGTTGATTCCAAAGTTATTGTTCACACTGATCATGCTGCTATAAAATACCTTATGGAAAAGAAAGATCTGCTAAACCTAGACTCATTAGGTGGGTTCTCTTGCTCCAAGAATTTGACTTACACATCGTTGATAGGAAAGGAGCCGAGAACCCCGTAGCTGATAACTTGTCCAGATTAGAAAATATTCTTGATGACCCACTACCTATTGATGATAGTTTCCCTGACGAACAGCTAGCTGCAATAAGTGTTTCATAACACACACCTTGGTATGCTGATTATGCTAACTACATTGTCGCTAAATATATACCACCTATCTTTACTTATCAGCAAAAGAGAAAAAAATTCTATGACTTGAGACATTACTTTTGGGATGACCCACATCTTTATAAAGAAGGGGTAGATGGTATTATTAGACGTTGTGTACCTGAGCATGAACAGAAACAAATCCTACGGAAATGTCATTCCGAAGCTTATGGAGGACATCATGCGGGAGATAGAAATGCCCATAAGGTATTGTAATCTGGTTTTTATTGGCCTACTCTCTTCAAGGATGCCCATAAGTTTGTCTTGTCTTGTGATGAATGTCAAAGAATTGGTAATATCGGTAAGCGTCGGGAAATGCCTATGAATTATTCACTTGTTATTGAACCATTTGACGTTTGGGGTTTTGATTATATGGGGCATTTTCCTTCCTCCAATGGGTATACTCATATTTTGGTTGCGGTTGATTATGCCACTAAGTGGGTAGAAGCTATTCGAACTAGTAGTGCCGATCACCACACCCCCATTAAAATGCTTAAAGAGGTTATCTTCCCGAGGTTTGGAGTCCCTAGATATTTAATGATCAATGGTGGTTCACATTTTATCCATGGTGCCTTCCGTAAGATGCTTGCTAAATATGATGTTAACCATAGAATTGCATAACCCTATCATCCTCAATCTAGTGGTCAAGTTGAACTTAGCAATAGAGAAATAAAATTAATATTACAAAAAACTGTCAATAGGTCTCGTAAGAATTGGTCTAAGAAATTAGATGATGCACTTTGGGCCTACAGAACAGCTTATAAAAATCCTATGGGTATGTCTCCATATAAAATGTTATATGGGAAAGCTTGTCATTTGCCTTTAGAACTAGAACACAAAGCATTTTGGGCAATTAAAGAACTCAACTATGATTTCAAACTTGCTGGTGAAAAGAGGCTATTTGACATTAGCTCACTAGATGAATGGAGAACCCAAGCCTATGAAAATGCCAAGCTATTCAAAGAAAAAGTAAAAGGATGGCATGACAAAAGGATCCAAAAGCGGGAATTCAAAATAGGAGATTATGTTCTTTTGTTCAATCTCGTTTAAGATTTTTTGCAGGAAAGCTTCTCTCAAAATGGGAAGGACCATATATTATCGAAGAGGTTTATCGTTCTGGAGCTATCAAGATTAATAACGCCGAAGGTACTAACCCGAAGGTGGTCAATGGACAAATAATTAAGCATTATACCTCAGGTACGCATATTAACGTTGAAAGCAATGTTATCCAAACCATGACACCGGAGGAACACATAAAAGAAACCTTCTGGAACACTCCAGAATATTTAAAAATAGGAGGTACGTGATACGGTAAGTAAACGGACTCCGAAAAATCCGCAAAAATATTTTTTGTCAGTTTTGGAATATTTTAGAATTTTGGAAATAAAAAAAATAAACCGAAAGGTGATCGAGGTGGGCACGATACACCAGGGCGCGCCAGGCACCCCTGGGCGCGCCCTGGTGGGTTGTGCCCACCTCGGTTGCCTTCCCGGCTCCGTTTTCCTTGCATATACTTGTTTCCCAAGAATAAAAATTCTCTATATATACCCCCGACTGTTTTGACGACCGCATCGCAGAAAAATCCTCTCTTCTTGTTTCTTGCTGTTTTCCTATCAGATCTGTCAAGTCAGGCATCATGTCTTCTCCCTCTTCTAACAACGTGGAAGAAGATGCCTGGCTAATGAAGATAGAGTTGAAGAGGGAGGAGCCGGAGGAAGCTAACAAGGAGGAGAAGGACAAGGAGGCTACGGTGGATCATCTCCCTGTAGTAGATCAATTCATGCCAGTAAAGGAGGGAGAGGAAGAATATATCCTTCAACCTTATTATAGTCATCTCACCCCTATTGAAATCGAAGCCTTTAGAGCTTTCGAAGCGGTTCGTGTTCAGAAAAAATTTCTCATCCGTGAAAATATCTTGCTGCAAGAACACATCAATAACCTTAGGAGGGTCATCCGCAAATTGGAGCATCTTTTGAAGCTAAAGTGAGACATCATATCACCACCACCTTCATCAACACCTCCGACTTCATCATCACCACCACCAAAGGAGACTTGAGCACACGGGTATGGGCACTCCCCTTGGCTTGAGCCAAGCTTGGGGGAGGAGCCCCGGTATCGTATCACCACCACTTTTATCCACCTTTACCTACTTTAGTTCTATCTCTAGTTTCCCTTTGCTTTAGTTGAATAAAAGTTTAGCATGATCTGTTTTCGTGTGTTAGTTTCGTGGCCTATCTATCTATGTAATCGAGTGAAAGTTATATAATAAAGTTTAGTTTGAGTTTTTGCCTCTCAACTTTCTAGTTGCAATCGAATAAAGGAAAAGAAACAAATGAAAAGAATCATATGCTAATCTTATGGTGAGTGATGACATCACATAAGGAAAAGTATAAGTAGTAAAATTTATTGGAGATTAACAAACATAGCATTGGTCAATGATGCAATTCATGAAAGAATTAATTAGGGAAGAGAAGATTCACATGCAAATACACCATCTTGGACATCTTTTATGATTGTGAGCCCCCATCAAATATTATATGTCAAAATTGTTGACGTTGGACGAGGAAGACAACGTAATGATTTATGTTTGTTCATATCCACATAGAAGTTATATTGTCATAGATCCTTTAACATGTGGTGCTTGCCCAATATCTTTGCTAGCCAAAAATTCCGCACTAAGTAGAGATACTACTTGTGCATCCAAAAACCCAAACCAAACTCTTTCTTTGAGTGTCCACCATACCTACCTATGGATCGAGAAAGATCCTTCAAGTAAGTTGTCATCGGTGCAACAAGGCAATAAAAATTGCTTCTAAAAGTGTTTTGATCAATTAGTGTAAGAGAAAATTGAGCGTTATACAAACTTATGATGGCTAAGTAATAAAAGCGACAGACTGCTTAATAAAGGTTGCTATCATAGGGGGCAATATAGCATGACGTTCTTTTACATTAAGGGATTGGGCATACAAACCAATAAGCGCATGACAACCTCTGCTTCCCTCTATGAAGGGCCTATCTTTTACTTTTATGCACTTACTTTTATGCAAGAGTCAAAGTATTCTTCCCTATTCCTTTTTACTTTTTCTTTTGCAAGCATCATGTGGTGAGGAAAGATCTAGGCACATATATCCAGTTGGATATGGGTGAGCATGAGTTATTATTGTTGACATCACCCTTGAGGTGAGTGAGTTGGGAGGCGAAACTATAAGCCCCTATCTTCCTACGTGCCCGGTAGAAACTTTTTGTTCATGGGTATGCCGTGAGCGTTAGCAATCATAGAAGACTAAATGATGGTTGAGTATGTGGACTTGCCAAAAGGCTCCTACATGAGACCCTTCCAAAAAATATGATGAATTGTAGTTGCAAAGTTGACTGGGAACATAGTTTGTTGGTTCCCAATAAGGTTTATGCTTCATACTTCTATGTTGTAATGAATTGTTACTTGTTCAGGAGAAGCTTTATGATAAAAATGTATTGAAATAAGTTCTTATGTTATAGTTTTTTGCTGTTATGTTAATAAGCATGATGCTTCTATATCCGTATTGTGTTTTTATCGACGCCTCTCTCTCAAACCATGTGGACATGCTTTTCGATATCGGCTTTCGCTTGAGGACAAGCGAGGTCTAAGCTTGGCGGAATTGATACGTCCATTTTGCATCATGATTTCCTACTGTTATTTACTTTGTTTTGTTGAATAGTAATGCTTTGGGGAGTGATTCTATTGCCTTTTCTCTCATAATATGCAAGGTTTACACAAGGAGGGAGAATACCGGCAGCTGGAATTTTACGGAGATTATTTTTGCATTTAATAAAAATACTGGAGCTGAAAACTACCGGAGGGGGCCTCCCAGGTGGGCACAACCCACCAGGGCGCGCCAGGCCCCCCTGGGGGCGCCCTGATGGGTTGTGCTCAGGCTGGCCCACCTCCGGTGCCCATCTTCTGGTATAAGGTCACTCTTGACCTAGAAAAAATCAGAGGAGGACTTTCGGGACGAAGTGCCGCCGCCTCGAGGCGGAACTTGGGCAGGAGCACTTTTGCCCTCCGGCGGAGCGATTCCGCCAGGGGAACTTCCCTCCCGGAGGGGGAAATCGAAGCTATCGTCATCACCAACACCCCTCTCATCTTTGGGAGGCCAATCTTTATCAACATCTTCAACAGCACCATCTCCTCTCAAACCCTAGTTCATCTCTTGTGTTCAATCTTTGTACCGGAACCTCAGATTGGTACGTGTGGGTGACTAGTAGTGTTGATTACCTTGCTTAGTTGATTACTATATGGTTTATTTGATGGAAGATTATATGTTCAGATCCAATATGCTATTCAATACCTCTCTGATCTTGAGCATGATTATTATTTGTGAGTAGTTACCTTTGTTCTTGAGGTCACGGGAGAAGTCATGTTGCAAGTAATCATGTGAATTTGATATGTGTTCGATATTTTGATGATATGTATGTTGTGATTCCCTTAGTGCTGTCATGTGAACGTCAACTACATGACACTTCACCATTCATGGGCCGAAGGGAAGGCATTGTGGAGTAGTTATTAGATGATGGTTTGCTAGAGTGACAGAAGCTTAAACCCTAGTTTATGCGCTACTTCATACGGGGCTGATTTGGATCCACATGTTTAATGCTATGGTTAGACTTTGTCTTAATACTTTTCTCGTAGTTGCGGATGCTTGCGAGGGGGTTCATCATAAGTAGGTTGTTAGTTCTAGTAAGAACAGCACCTTAGCACCGGTCTACCCACATATCAAATTATCAAAGTAGCGAACACGAATCAAACCAACATGATAAAAGTGACAAGACGAAATTCCCGTGTACCCTCAAGAACACTTTGCTTATTACTAGTGATTGTTCTGGCCTGTCCTTTGCCTCAAAAGGATTGGGCTACCTTGCTGCACCTTGTTTACCGTTACCGTTACTTGCTTGTTACCAATTATCTTGCTATCAAACTATCTGTTACCTACAATTTCAGTGCTTGCAGAAATTACCTTGCTGAAAACCGCTTGTCATTTCCTTCTGCTCCTCGCTGGGTTCGACACCCTTACTTATCGAAAGGACTACGATTGATCCCCTATACTTGTGGGTCATCAGCACTTGGTGTCGCGTTCTACATCCACGCGTGCGTAGTTAACAACCAGCACCATGCTAACCATCTCCTTGAAAGCCTGCTGAGAGAAAAAAGCAACTGAATCAGCAACGGTTAAACAACAACGTCAAAATCATTCAGATCAAGTAAATTCAAGGTTACCTCAATCGGTGGGTGCTCCTTATCGAAAGGAACGATCAATCCGGTGCCCCGAGGGTCGGCGTATGCCGAGGTGATAGCCATGAGCTTCCCCTCCAGGGTCTCCATGCTCAGCTCCTCCGGGTGGACTCGCGTAGAGTCACTCGGCCCCGTGTATTCCCGCATAGGGTGAGCCCATGCTCGCAAGGGATGGATCCTCCGTTGAAGGAAAACCTCCAGAAGGTCCATCCCATTAAGGCCCTTCCTGACTATGGTCACCACAACCATCACCAAGATATCCACGTCCGTCTTCTCCTCCTTCAACATGGTCAAGGATGGAGGGGACCGCACTCGCTCCGCCGAGTACGGTGGAAGTCCCGACTGACCGCCGGGAACACCGACTGACGTGGCTTGAGACTGCGTCGGTATTTCCCCGAAGGGATGATGCAGCACAGCGACAGTAAGTATTTCCCTCAGTTATGAAACCAAGGTATCGAACCAGTAGGAGGATCACAACCACCCAATAAGCAGCACCTGCACACAAATAACAAATACTTGCAACCCGACGCGGAAGAGAGTATGTCAATCTCTCTACGGTAAAAAGATAGATTAGGATATGATAGATAGGAGAGATAGATCTCTCAAGAACACAAAATAAAAAGAGCAAATAAAAAAGTGCAGCAATATATTTTTGGGTTTTTGGTATAGTAGATCTGAAAACAAAGAGGCAAAAAGATAGATCGGAAAGCAATATGTTGGAAAAGTAGACCCGGGGGTCGTAGGTTTCACTAGTGGCTTCTCTCATGAGTATAGCACACGGCGGGTGAACAAATTACTGTTGGGCAATTGATAGAAGATCAAATAATCATGACGATATCCAAGGCGATGATCATTATATAGGCATCACGTCCAAGATAAGTTCATCGACTCCTGTCTGCATCTACCACTATTACTCCACACATTGACTGCTATCCAGCATGCATCTAGTGTATTAAGTTCATGGAAAAATGGAGTAATGCAATAAGATTGATGACATGATGTAGACAAGATATATTCATGTAGGAATAGACCCCATCTTGTTATCCTTAAAGGCAACGATACATGCGTGCCTTGCTGCCCCTTCTGTCACTAGGAAAGTGTTGGAAATATGCCCGAGAGGCAATAATAAAATGGTTATTATTATATTTCCTTGTTCATGATAATCGTTTATTATCCATGCTATAATTGTATTGATTGGAAACTCAAATACATGTGTGGTTACATAGACAACACTGTGTCCCTAGTATGCCTCTAGTAGACTAGCTCGTTGATCAAAGATGGTCAAGGTTTCCTAGCCATAGACATAAGATGTCATTTGATAATGGGATCACATAATTAGGAGAATAATGTGATGGACAAGACCCAAACTATGAATGTAGCATATGATCGTGTCAGTTTATTGCTATTGTTTCTGCATGTCAAAGTATCTGTTCCTATGACCATGAGATCATGCAACTCACTGACACCGGAGGGGTACCTTGTGTGTATCAAATGTCGCAACGTAACTGGGTGACTATAAAGATGCTCTACAGGTATCTCCGAGGGTGTCTGTTGAGTTGGCATGGATCAAGACTGGGATTTGTTACTCCGTGTGATGGAGAGGTATCTCAGGGCCCACTCGGTAATACAACATCACAATGAGCCTTGCAAGCAAAGTGACTAAAGAGTTAGCCATGGGATCTTGTATTACGGAACGAGTAAAGAGACTTGCCGGTAACGAGATTGAACTAGGTATAGAGATACCGACGATCGAATCTCAGGCAAGTAACATACCGAAGAACAAAGGGAACAACATACGGGATTAACTGAATCTTTGACATAGAGGTTCAACCGATAAAGATCTTCATAGAATATGTAGGAACCAATATGGGCATCCAGGTCCCTCTATTGGTTATTGACCGTAGAGGTGTCTCGGTCATGTCTACATAGTTCTCGAACCCGCAGGGTCTGCACACTTAACGTTCGATGATGTTTCGGTAGTATTGAGATATATGTGTTGGTGACCGAAGGTTTTTCGGAGTCCCGGATGAGATCCTGGATGTCACGAGGAGCTCCGGAATGGTCCGGAGGTAAAGATTTATATATAGGAAAGTGGTATTTGGGTTCCGGAAAGGTTTCGGGTATATCCGGTAGTGTACCGGGAGTGACGAATGGGTTCCGGGGGTCCACCGGGTGGGGCCCACCCACCCTGGGGGGGCACATGGGCCCAAGAGTAGGCACACCAGCCCCTAATGGGCTGGGAACCGACCCCATAAGGGACCATATGCCCAAGAGGGAAAAAGGTGGAGATAGGAAGGAATAGGAGTCCTTCCTAATATGAATCCACTTCCTAGTAGGATGTGGATTGGACTCCTCATTGCCCTGGTTCGGCCGACCCCTATGGGAAACCCTAGGGAGGCTTGCTCCTTCCCCTCCCTCCTCTATATACTAGAGGAATAGAGCCCCAAAACCCAAGGCCACGTGCTAGTTCTCTATTCTCTAGTTCCTCCACCAAATAGATTCCGGTAGTGCTTAGGCGAAGCCCTGCCGGGATATCTCCACCATCACCACCACCACACCGTCATGCTGATGGAGATCTCATCTACCTCTCCACCCCCTCTTGCTGGATCAAGAAGGCGGAGATCGTCATCGAGCTATACGTGTGCTGAACGCGGAGGTGCCGTCCGTTCGGCGCTAGATCGGGACAGATCGTGATTGGATCGCGGGACGGCTAGCGATTTGGATCGTGAAGACGTTCGACTACATCAACCGCGTTTCTTAACGCTTCCCGCTTAGCGATCTACAAGGGTATGTAGATCCACTCTCCCTCTCGTAGATGCTCATCACCATGGATAGATCTTGCGTGTGCATAAGAAATTTTTTGTTTCCCATGCAACGTTCCCCAACAGTGGCATCATGAGCTAGGTCTATGCGTAGATGACATCACGAGTAGAACACAAAGGAGTTTTTGGGCGTTGATGCTCAGATTGCTTCCTCCCTTGGTCTTTTCTTGATTCAGCAGTATTGTGGGATGAAGTGGCCCGGACCAACCTTACTCATACGCTTACGAGAGACCGGTTCCATCAACTGACATGTGACTTTGTTGCATAAAGATGGCTGGCGGGTGTCTGTCTCTCCCACTTTAGTTGGATCGGATTCGACAAAGGCGGTCCTTGAGAAGGTTGAATAGCAATTTGTGTATCACCGTTGTGGTTTTGCGTAGGTAAGAATCGTTCTTGCTAGATACCCATAGCAGCCACGTAAAACATGCAACAACAATTAGAGGACGTCTAACTTGTTTTTGCAGGGTATGTTGTTATATGATATGGCCAATGACATGATGAGATATATGTGATGTATGAGATGATCATGTTATGTATAGATAATCACGACTTGCATGTCCATGAGTACGGCAACCGGCAGGAGCCATAGGGTTGTCTTTAATTTATTTTCGCCGTTTTGCTTTACTTTATCGCTATGAGTTAGCAATAGTTGTAGAAGCAATAGTTGACGCGACAACCTCATGGCGACACATTGATGCAGATCAAGATGATGGAGATCATGGTGTCATGCCGGTGACGATGGAGATCATGCCAGTGCTTTGGAGATGGAGATCAAAAGCACAAGTTCATGGTCATATCATGTCACTTATGATTTGCATGTGATGTTAATCCTTTTATGCATCTTATTTTGCTTAGGGCGACGGTAGCATTATAAGGTGATCCCTCACTAAAATTTCAAGATAAAATTGTGTTCTCCCTGAGTGTGCACCGTTGCGAAAGTTTGTCGTTTCGAGACACCACGTGATGATCGGGTGTGATAGACTCTACGTTCACATACAACGGGTGCAAGCCAGTGTTGCGCATGCGGAACACTCGGGTTAAACTTGACGAGCCTAGCATGTACAGACATGGCCTCGGAACACAAGAGACCGAAAGGTCAAACATGAGTCATATAGTAGATATGATCAACATGGAGATGTTCACCATTGAAACCACCTCATCTCACGTGATGATCGGACTTGGGTTGGTGAATTTGGATCATGTAACACTCGGATGACCGGAGGGATGTCAATTTGAGTGGGAGTTCTTTAGTAATATGATTAACTGAACTCATTATCATGAACATAGTCAAAATGTCTTTGCAAATTATGTTGTAGATCAATAGCTCGCGTTGTAGCTCCCCTATGTTTTTTATACGTTCCTAGAGAAAATAGAGTTGAAAGATGATGGTAGCAATAATGCGGACTGGGTCCGCGATCTGAGGATTGTCCTCATTGCTGCACAGTAGGCTTATGTCCTTAATGCACCGCTCGGTGCGCCACCCCCTCAAGCGTTGTCTGTAGATGTTGTGAACATCTGACAGGCACGTTCTGATGACTACTTGATAGTTCAGTGCGTCATGCATTACGTCTTAGAATTGAGGCTCCAAAACGTTTTGAACGTCACGGAACATATGAGATGTTCTAAGAGCTGAAATTGGGATTTCAGGCTCGTGCCCGTGTTGAGAGGTATGAGACCTCCAACAAGATTCTTTGCCTGCAAGATGAAGGAGAATAGCTCAGTCGGTGAGCATGTGCTCAGATTGTCTGGGTGCTACAATCGCCTGAATCGAGTGGGAGTTGATCTTCCAGATAAGATAGTGATTGTTATAGTTTTTCAAGTCACTGCCACTAAGCTACTAGAGCTTTGTGATGAACTATAAAATGCCAGGGATGCAGAAGATCCCTGAGCTATTCGTGATGTTTGACACCGCGAAGGTAGAAATCAAGAAGGAGCATCAAGTGTTGATGGTTAGTAAAACCACTAGTTTCGAGAAGGGCAAGGGCAAGGAGGGAAACTTCATGGATGGCAAGCCAGTTGCTGCTCCAGTGAAGAAACCCAAGGTTGAACCCAAACCCGAGACTAAGTGCTTCTATTATGAGGAGAGCGGTCGCTGAAGCGGAACAACCCTAGATACTTGGTAGATAAGAAGGCTGGCAACGTCAACGGAAGTATATTTGATGTACGTATTATTCATGTGTAACTTGCTAGTACTCCTAGTAGCACATGGGTATTAGATACTGGTTCAGTTGCTAAATGTTGTTAACTCAAAATAAAAGCTACGGAATAAACGGAGACTAGCTAATGGCGAGGTGACGATGTGTGTTGGAAGTGTTTCCAAGGTTGATGTGATCACCATCGCACGCTCTCTCTACCTTCGAGATTAGTGATGAACCTAAATAAATGTTATTTGGTGTTTGCGTTGAGCATAAACGTGATTAGATCGTGTTTATTGTAATACGGTTATTCATTTAAGTTAGAGAATAATGGTTATTCTGTTTACATGAATAATACCTTCAATGGTCATGCACCCAATGTGAATAGTTCATTGAATCTCGATCATAGTAATACACATGTTCATTGATGCCAAAAGATGCAAAGTTAATAATGATAGTACCACATACTTGTGGCACTGCTGCCAAGGTCATATTGGTGTAAAGCGCATGAAGAAACTCCATGCTGATGGATCTTTTGACTCACTCGATTTCGAATCGGTTGAGACATGCGGACCATGCCTCTTGGGCAAGATGACTAAGACCCCGTTTTCCGGTTCGATGGAGTGGGCAAGTGACTTATTGGAATAATACATATTGATGTATGATATCCAATGAGCATTGAAGCACGCGGTGGATATCGCTATTATCTTACCTTCACAGATGATTTGAGTAGATACTGGTATGTTTACTTGATGAATCACAAGTCTGAAACTTTTGAAAAGTTCAAAAAATTTCAGAGTGAAGTTGAAGATCATCGTGACAGGAAGATTGAATGTCTACGATATGATCGTGGAGGTAAACATCTGAGTTACGAGTTTTGGTATATATTTAAGACAATGTAGAAGTTGTTTCACAACACATGCCACCTGGAACACCACAGTGTAATGGTGTGTCCGAATATCGTAGCCGTACTCTATTGGATATGGTGAGTTCTATGATGTCTCTTGCCGATTTGCCACTATCGTTTTGGGGTTATGCGTTAGAGACAACTACATTCACTTTAAATAGGGCACCATCTAAATCCGTTAAGATGACACCGTAAGAATTATGGTTTGGCAGAAACCTAAGCTGTCATTTCTTAGAGTTTGGGAATACGTTGCTTATGTGAAAAGACTTCAACCTGATAAGCTCGAACCCAAAGCGGACAAATGTGTCTTCATAGGATACCCTAAGGAAACAGTTGGGTATACCTTCTATCTCAGATCCAAGGGCAAAGTGTTTGTTGCTAAAAACGGTTCCTTTCTCAAGAAACAGTTTCTCTCGAAAGAATTGAGTGGGAGGAAGGTAGAACTTGATGAGGTTATTGAACCGTCACTTCAGTTGGATGGTAGCACAACGCAGAAAGATGTTTCTGCGGTGCGTACACCAAATGAAGAGGAAGCTAATGATGATGATCATGAAACTTCAGATCAAGTTACTACTGAGCCTCGTAGGTCGACAAGGAATCGTACCGCCTCTAAGTGGTGAGGAATCCTGTCTTAGAGGTCATGTTCTTGGACAACAGTGAACCTGCGAGCTATGAAGAAGCGATGGTGGGCCCGGATTCCAACTAATGGCTATGGGCCGTGAAATCCGAGATAGGATCCATGTATTAAAACCAAGTATGGACTTTGGTAGACTTGCCCGATGAACGGCAGATCGTTAAGTACAAATGGACCTTTAAGAAGAAGCCAGACGATGATGGTAATTTTCACCATTTATAAGGCTCGACTTGTCGCAAAGTAGTTTCCGACAAGTTCAAGGAGTTGACTACGATGAGACTCTCTCACCCGTAGCGATGCTGAAGTCTATTGGAATTATGTTAGCAGTTGCTGCATTTTTCGATTATGAAATCTGGCAGATGGATGTCAAAACAGAGTTTCCTTAACGGTTTTCTTGAGGAAAGGTTGTATGTGATACAACCACAAGGTTTTGTCGATCCTAAGGATGCTAAAAGTGTGCAAACTCCAGTGATCCTTCTATGGACTGGGGCAAGCATCTCGGAGTTGGAATATACGCTTTGATAAGGAGATCAAAGTTTTTGGGTATATACAAAGTTTATAAGAAACTTGTATAGTGAGTGGGAGCACTATAGAATTTCTGATAGGTATATGTGGTTGACATATTGTTGATCGGAAATAATGTAGAATTCCTGAAAAGCATAAAGGGTTGTTTGAAAGGAGTTTTTCAAAGGAAGACCTGGATAAAGCTACTTAAATATTGGGCATCAAGATCTATAGAGATAGATCAAGACGCCTAATAAGACTTTCAATGAGTACATACCTTGACAAGATTTTGAAAGAGTTCAAAATGGATCAGTCAAAGAAAGAGTTCTTGACTGATTTGTAAGGTGTGAAGTTGAGTAAGACTCAAAGCTCGACCACGGCAGAAGAAAGAGAAAGGACGAAGGTCATCCCCTATGCCTTATCCAGAGGCTCTGTATAGTATGCCATGATGTGTACCGCAACTGGTGTGTGCCTTGCCATGAGTCTGTCAAAGGGGTACAAGAGTGATCCAGGAGTGGATCACTGGACAACAGTCAAAATTATCCTTAGTAACTAGAGGACTAAGGAAATGTTTCTCGATTATGGAGGTGATGAAGAGTTTGTCATAAAGAGTTATGTCGATGCAAGCTTTGACACCAATCCGGATGACTCTTAGTAAGTAATCCGGATACGTATAGTGGAGCAGCCATTTGGAATAGCTCCAAGTGGAGCGTGGTAGCAGCATCTACAGTATGACATATAAATTTGCAAAGAACACACGGATCTGAATGTTGTAGACCGTTGACTAAAACCTCTCTCACATGCAAAACATGATCGAACCCCAGAACTCATTGGGTGTTAGATTCATAACAGTGTAAATCACATAGCGATGTGAGCTAGATTATTGACTCTAGTGCAAGTGGGAGACTGTTGGAAATATGCCCTAGAGGCAATAATAAAATGGTTATTATTATATTTCCTTGTTCATGATAATCGTTTATTATCCATGCTATAATTGTATTGATTGGAAACTCAAATACATGTGTGGTTACATAGACAACACTGTGTCCCTAGTATGCCTCTAGTAGACTAGCTCGTTGATCAAAGATGGTCAAGGTTTCCTAGCCATAGACATGAGATGTCATTTGATAATGGGATCACGTCATTAGGAGAATAATGTGATGGACAAGACCCAAACTATGAACGTAGCATATGATCGTGTCAGTTTATTGCTATTGTTTCTGCATGTCAAAGTATCTGTTCCTATGACCATGAGATCATGCAACTCACTGACACCGGAGGGGTACCTTGTGTGTATCAAACGTCGCAACGTAACTGGGTGACTATAAAGATGCTCTACAGGTATCTCTGAGGGTGTCTGTTGAGTTGGCATGGATCAAGACTGGGATTTGTTACTCCGTGTGACGGAGATGTATCTCAGGGCCCACTCGGTAATACAACATCACAATGATCCTTGCAAGCAAAGTGACTAAAGAGTTAGCCACGAGATCTTGTATTACGAAACGAGTAAAGAGACTTGCCGGTAACGAGATTGAACTAGGTATATAGATACCGACGATCGAATCTCGGGCAAGTAACATACCGAAGAACAAAGGGAACAACATACGGGATTAACTGAATCCTTGACATAGAGGTTCAACCAATAAAGATCTTCATAGAATATGTAGGAACCAATATGGGCATCTAGGTCCCGCTATTGGTTATTGACCGTAGAGGTGTCTCGGTCATGTCTACATAGTTCTCGAACCCGCAGGGTCTGCACACTTAATGTTCGGTGACGTTTCGGTAGTATTGAGATATATGTGTTGGTGACCGAAGGTTGTTTGGAGTCCCAGATGAGATCCCGGACGTCACGAGGAGCTCCGGAATGGTCTGGAGGTAAAGATTTATATATAGGAAACTGGTATTTGGGTTTCGGAAAGGTTTCGGGTATTTCCGGTAGTGTACCGGGAGTGACGAATGGGTTCCGGGGGTCCACCGGGTGGGGCCCACCCACCCCGGGGGGCCACATGGGCCCAAGAGGTGGCGCACCAGCCCCTAATGGGCTGGGGAACCAACCCCATAAGGGCCCATATGCCCAAGAGGAAAAAAGGTGGAGATAGGAAGGAATATGACTCCTTCCTAATATGAATCCACTTCCTAGTAGGAAGTGGATTGGACTCCTCCTTGCCCTGGTTCGGCCGACCCGTAGGGGAAACCCTAGGGAGGCTTGCTCCTTCCCCTCCCTCCTATATATACTAGAGGAATAGAGCCCCAAAACCCACGGCCACGTGCTAGTTCTCTATTCTCTAGTTCCTCCACCAAATAGATTCCGGTAGTGCTTAGGCGAAGCCCTGCCGGGATAACTCCACCATCACCACCACCACACCGTCGTGCTGCTGGAGATGTCATCTACCTCTCCGCCCCCTCTTGCTGGATCAATAAGGCGGAGATCGTCATCGAGCTGTACGTGTGCTGAACGCGGAGGTGTCATCCGTTCGGCACTAGATCGGGACGGATCGTGATTGGATCGCGGGACGGCTAGCGATTTGGATCACGAATACGTTCGACTACATCAACCGCGTTTCTTAACGCTTCCCGCTTAGCGATCTACAAGGGTATGTAGATCCACTCTCCCTCTCGTAGATGCTCATCACCATGGATAGATCTTGCGTGTGCGTAGGAAATTTTTTGTTTCCCATGCAACGTTACCCAACAGAAAGGACACTGCAAGATCGAACCCATCACAAAGCACCTCTTCCCATGGCAAGAAAAATCGATCTAGTTGGCCTAACTAAACAAAATATTCGAAGAAGAAATACGAGGCTATAAGTAATCATACATATAAGAGATCAAAGAAGACTCAAATAATATTCATGGATAGAAACTGATCATGAACTCAAAATTCATCGGATCCCAACAAACACACCGCAAAAGTTTACATCAAATAGATCTCCAAGAGACCATTGTATTGAGAATCAAAAGAGAGGGAGGAAGCCATCTAGCTACTGCCTACGGACCCGTAGGTCTATGGTGGACTACTCACGCATCATCGGAGGGGCACCTATGAAGAAGATGAACCCCTCCATGATGGTGTTAGATTGGATCTTGAGGCTCTAGAACTTGCGGCGACTGGATGTGTTTTTCGTTGACTCCCCTAGGGTTTTCTGAATATTTAGGTATTTATAGGCATCATAGGTGGTGGAGGGGGCCCCCGTGGAGGGCACAACCCATCAGGGCGCGTCGGGGGCCCCCTGGCGCGCCCTGGTGGGTTGTGGCCTCCACAGCCCACCTCTCTGGCACTTCTTTGGCCCACTGGGTGTCTTCTGGTCCAAAAAAATCTCCAAAAAGTTTCGTCGCGATTGGACTCCGTTTGGTGCTGATATTCTGCGAAGTAAAAAACAAGAAAAAACAGCAACTGGAACTTTGGCACTATGTCAATAGGTTAGTCCCAAAAAATGATATAAAGTTGTAATAAAATGATTGTAAAACGTCCAAGAATGATAATATAACAGCATGGAACAAGCAAAAATTATAGATACGTTGGAGACGTATCAGCGACGTCGTCCTTGCAGTAAAACCATGTGTCTTGTCATCCCTTCATCGAGTCAGGAAATGACATGGACGGAAAGCTAACCTTGCCCCTAAGCTGGATACCTAAGCCCCTGCATTGCTGGTTCACATGGGTTTTCTCTCCTCTCGGAGTGGCCTTCTTCACGGTCATTGCGCGACAGGTGAAAAGGTGCTTAAAAAGCCCCCAATGAGGAGAGCAGCCTATTAAGTTCTCGCAGAGAAACATGAAAGCGACTAGGTAGAAGATGTCATTTGGGGGGAGATGGTGGAGTTGAGCTCCGAAGAAATCAAGAAACGCTCGGAAGAAAGGGTGGGGAGGCAAAGAGAAACCTCGTTCGATGTGCGTTACCAGAAGGACTCATTCATCCCATCTGCGGCGACGGCTCGAGCTTGCCCACCTTTGGCAGCCTCCAGCTCCCGGTGGCCAGGAGCCCCTGGTTCTCCATCTCCAGCAGGTAGACCCGCATGACTCGCGGCGTGGTCCAGTCGCCCTGGAGCCGACCCGACGAGGCGCCGACACTCGACGAAGACCCCCGCGATCCCTTCCTAGCCCGCTCAGACTTCGCAGTCGAGCCCTTCGCCATCTCCCCCAATCGGATTGGTGCTTGAAGTTGGATTGCGAGGTGGAGGAGTGTGGCGGAGCGCGGTGGAGTCGTGGAGGGGAAAGTGAGGGATAAAGGGGATCTGTTTCTCTGTCTCTCTCTCTCCCATCGCCATTTATACCCCGGATCTGCAAATCTCCAGCCGTCAATCCCCGGACACAGCAAGATCCGCAAGATCCCGCGCGTAGCGCAGTCAAAGCATGTGGCAAGATTTCAGGGCGAAAATTGAGGCGTCGTGCCCACTTTCCCCACTACCGCGGCGCAACCGCTTCTGCACACGCCGCCCGTGTTTCGAACCCACGGAAATTTTGCTGCGAATCAGCCCGAGTGATCTCTATGTCCACTTGCCTAAAATAACGCATTTCGGTCCGCCGAATACCCCCTGGGGGTCCCTGCTCACTCGGACGCATGCGAACGTGACCGAAGGAGTTCTCCTGGGACCAAGAGAGGATCAGTCCTCACTCCTACGCAATCACTCGGAATTCCCGGTACACTTGCACGCGAGCACTAGGTTGTCTCTCCCGAGAGGCAACCAAGTGCCATAGGACTGCGCATAGCAGCCAACGCAATCCGATCATTCGAAAATCTTCAATCCGGAATCCATCGTGGTTTCATCTTGGAGCCGAGCGAAGAAAGTCCTGACCTGCATTTCGAGCGCCCCGAGGCACCAGGGACACTCCGAAGTGTCTTTCACTCGTCCAATTAAACCCCAACCGATTTGGGGGCTAATGATGGGGTCACCTACTAGTGGTAGGGTCATCAGACATCCATGACCCACCTAGGGCCCCACATGAGCATTAAAGTCTCAGGACTGTAGTTGCATTCAGATGCATATATTGGATCAACTCGGATCTGATGGGTCACTCACACGTCCTCCCGCCAGTCGGCCAAGCTCCAATACATGGATAGAGAGGAGGCGCGGACGACGTGGGAGCTGCAACGGCCAAGGGGCTTAACATCGTACATGAAGTGCAGTCAAGACTACAGTTACCTGTAACTACTGTAGTTAGCGTTGTCGTTTCGGGTAACCCCCGTAGTTACTCACATTAATTGCCCTTGTAATGACGCATGACGGGTCCTGGCGAACTCTATATAAGCCACCCCCGAGCTCTGTGACAAGGGTTCAACACTCTTTGTAATCAGACACCCCCAGAGAAAACACAAAGCCCCGGGCACGAGAAGTAGGGTCTTTACCTCTCCGAGAGGGGCCCGGACTCACTAAATCCGAGTGAGAGACCTATGCTGAAGCTAGGCTCCGCCCCTCATTCATACCCCCAGTACCCATTGTCAGGTTCATTCCCACAACACCTCCAAGCCCATGTCTTCAAAAGCAATGCTAACAACACAGGAACTATGTCAATGATGCCGCCCTCGTCGATCCGGATCTGAACCTAGGCTTTCGCCCGAAGACATCTGACCAAGTGAGAGAGAGAGAGAGGTGTCGACATACCACAATGATGCCTCCAACAAGGGGGAACAACACCCATGGGCGTTGTCGCCACTAGTACCGACCAAAGATGGGCATGACTTTCATCACAGTTCTCACACATCTACATCCCCATCCACCGGAGTGGGGCACACCTTCCATGTCGGTTCACTCTGACGCAACCACAACACCTCGTTGTTGAAGCCGCTACATCGCGCCCCACCAACACCAAGCCAAAAATGGCCAGCCGAGGCCCAACATCACCACGGAAAGGAGCTCACACAACCACCACCGCCTACAAACAGAGCCTGGAGCAAAACACAAGAGCAGCCCCGCCGACATCATCTACACTAAGCGGAGTTTTTTTTTGTTGAACTCTCAGACGGGAGGGGATGAAATATCCCCCCCCCCCTTGAATTTTATTGATTTTCAACACTTGGCAACAACAATATTAGAACGAAGACAGACCGGCCACTCACGGGGGAGGAGATGCCCCTGATCACACAGAAGAATATCTAAACCATAGCCCTAACTTGGTTCAAGGCCCGTAACCAGGCGTCAACGCTAGACCTCTCACCACTACGCATTCGCTCATGCCAGAGGGCAGCATCCTCTCGGCGGCATCGCAGGACATGGTTCATGGACGACACCAGCCCATGGAAGATGACGGTGTTCCGATGCTTTCATAGTTGCCAACAAAAAGGAGAGCGAAGGTGGCAGGTGACGCGTCGCCAACGGCAACATGCACATCCAACTCATGCAGTCTGTTGACGGAGGCACCCTCAATGCCGGCACAGACACCCAACACCAAGGAACGATGACCAGGCGAACATCTCAAACACCACCGCGGGAGCCAGATCCGGTCACAACAAACCGATGTGACGTCCATACGCACCACACCGTGAAACCGCCTAGCCAGAGGAGCCGTGGAGAAGCGTAATGATTGATTCAAACTAAATTCAAATTCAGGAGTGTCTCATTTAATGCTAACTCTTTGCATTTTGTAGAGCCCTTGGGACATACTCACTATCATATTGCATAAAATATATACTCCCTCCGTCCCAAATTAAGTGACTCAAAAATGACTCAAGTTTGTACTAACTTTAGTACAAACTTGAGTCATTTTTGAGTCACTTAATTTGGGACGGAGGGAGTATTTTTTATCAACTTTGGATGAAGCAGAGAGTTGAAGAGTCAAGGACTGACCGTGCTTCTATCATCAATTAACAAATGTAGCCCTCCCTTAAGCAAAGGCGGGTAGGGAAGAGGCAAGGGGTAAGAATACTAATTAACAACACAAAAGGGGAGCGAGTGAGAGAGAAAAGTGCAAGGGAAAGTTCACAAATGAAAGGAGTGAAGCAAAAGGAAGAGAAAAGAAAAGCCCAGATTCCTCTCCAAACAGGACCTATCCTTTTCCTACTCCCCTCCCCCCCCCCCCCCCCCCCCCTCTCTCTCTCTCTCTCTCTCTCTCTCTCGCTCTCTCTCTCATTGTTGTTTTCTCTCACGGGACCCTC
This sequence comes from Elymus sibiricus, assembly GCA_039707655.1. Classification (NCBI taxonomy): domain Eukaryota; kingdom Viridiplantae; phylum Streptophyta; class Magnoliopsida; order Poales; family Poaceae; genus Elymus; species Elymus sibiricus. Next base: position 145,719,288 of record CM077667.1, on the reverse strand, counting down.
CATTTCTAAAAAGAAAAATGAGGAAGATGAGGACATGCAAAGCTACCATACCATAAAGATTGACCTAAGATTTGCATAGGAATTTGCAGCAGCCAAGATCCTCTAGAAATTTAATTGGTGCAGCAGCAAGAATTATTTGTTGCCAATTGTTTTGTGCTCAAGGATGGTAGGTGGAGGAGAATTCAAGGGCACCACGGTGCAAAAGATAGTGTGTTGTGGCACAAGCAACGCCAACAATATCATGAGTGGGTTGAGGCCTAGTGCCGGGGAGGAGCAAGAGGAATCCACCAAGATGCTTCTCCTGTCTTCTTCTACTTCTATGGCTTGCTCCTATGATCAACAGCTCCTTCACCACTCGTCAGGTCATGTTCCTGAGGTTCGTGGCAGCACTGCAACTTCCCCTGCAAGTTTGCAAGGTGGGCAGGAGGAGGGCCAGATGCCAGAATCATGGAGCCAGATGCTTCTGTAAAGACCTTCCTCTATACCCCCCACCTTCAGTCCTCTATGATTTACTACTAATGCAAGAATTAGTGCTAGCTATGGTGCCTTTCAATTCATGGAGATTTCTTCATCAGTTACAAATTAATTAGGTGCTTCTAGGTTGTAGCCCGGCAGTGAAGTAGCTGTGTTTGTCCTCTTGTTGATCAACCCCCTCTGTGATGGTCTTTTACTGAAGATCTCACATGCATGTTTCGTCTTCCTAGTACTAACTTGTTTTTTCCTGTATGGATGGTGCATGTGTACGTACGCATGCGTCGCTAACCACAAAGCAGAGGGGGATTAGTTGCAGACCATGAATCAGATCTACTGTCAAAAGGATTAGAGGAGGGTCCTATGGCGGCTCAGGCTGGAGCCCCAGCTTACAGTTTCTATGGCCATGGTGGTGGTGAGGAGGAGATCCAGGCGTCCGGGCCCAACTCTCGGGTGAGCCAGATGCTCTTGGCTTTCTCTCCTAGGTCATGCATCACCTCGAACTTCGACGGCGGCTTGCTGGACTTCTCCAATGGCGCGGCGCGGGCGCCGGCACCGGAGCTGTGGAATCAACAATCGGATAACTCGTCTGAGGTGATCAACTGAATTTCTCTTCATGGCTGAAATCCCCATAAACTCTTTGTCGTTTCCTCCAATTAATTGCAAGGTATATTTCTTTGCTTGCAGTTGTTTCACGTACAATTCTATGTATTCTCAGATGCTTTTAATTAGAATCTATCGTTGCTTTATTATGTAAAAACCTTTAACTCTATGTATATACTCTCTCTATAAAGCTAATAATGTTCCAAATTCTCAAAAAGCTTTTCATGTGCATACTTTCATATCTTCTTAACGGTGTAGAGATCCTTTTTTCGCCAGGGAGGGCCTAGAGATCCACTTATATGTGTAAAGTCACACGGATTCAATCCGTGTTAATTTGGGCAGTATCGATCATGGGATTAATTAACTTCTGCTAGCAGTTTCTTTTGTACTAAGATGAGGTAGAGTCATGATTAGGTTTTTCTTGTTTTCCATCTTCCAGAGTAACAGCACTGCAACTGGATCAGCTCCCAAGAAGGCTAGGGTTCAAGCCGCCTCTTCTTCGGGACAGTCTATTCTGAAGGTTTTATTCTCACGCACTCTTTCTGATTAGTAGCTTAGAATCTCGATTCTGTCTCTGGAGTATGCAATTTTCTGTCTACCAGCATAAGAACCTGTCAGCGCTAGTACTCACTCATCTCCCTCTCCTAGACAATACATTGCACATTTGCACCACATATAAAAATGTAAACACTATCGGTAAACGTAAAACGAACCAGGTGTTTCAATGATCAATTTGAGCGTAAAAATCGGATGGAATACTTTGCCCATAGTAACACAAGGATCGGGTTTTAAATTGGAATGCAACAACAAGTTTTTTTTATGCACGCAAAAATAAATAAATTTTATCACACAATCCGCATATTGTTGTACTACATACTGACCAAATTATAATGAGAAGGTCATATCTCCAGAAGAATAGCTAAGGCTGCCATGATATTATCATTTTGATCTTGAACACTATCTATGATAATAAATCCAAAGGTATTAAGGAAGTATCCAAAACATAATTCAGTTTGAATGTATTGATATTCTGGATTGACTAAAAAGGGGATATATGAAGTTGAAGGCCTTGCCATACCATAAGGGTCAATAGGTCGGGTTTGTTTGGTAACATCATTTTTTGACTGGGTATGGTTTCGACCGTTCCTAGAGCCGGGCAATTAATTAACCATAGGCATAGATAGAATTATTTGTCCACGCGGTTATCTAGTTGATATGCCAAGTTCCCATTGCAAACCCCAAGAAACTAAGAACCTTTGTCGATACTTTCTCATTCATGTATGGCAAATAGATCTACAGTAAGATTGTTTTCTTTTTTGCTAAATTCATATTTTACGTAACAAAGTGATTAATTAAAAAAGTATCACCCTTGGAAAACATGGATGTGTGTGGCCTTTTTTATATGTTGTTTATAGTACTTCCGATATTGGATACTGTATTTTAATAAAGATGGTTGAGTGCATCAAGTGATGCACAGACTGGGAATTTTAACCTCAGTTTTTAAAAACATATATTCTTCTAGAGAAATATGTTGACAATTTCAGATATATGGAAAAGATATAAAACACGGTAAGATACAACAAAAAGTCCTTGTTGCCTTAGATGTGCATATTGGCAAGAAATAAATGTGTGTATTCATATTTGCATCCCATCAATTTTGTCATTTCAGGTAAGGAAGGACAAGCTCGGGGATAGAATAACAGCGCTTCACCAAATAGTTTCCCCATTTGGCAAGGTATTACACCATTTTATTTGTACGTTAATGTTAAACCTCACTGCATTTGATGTCAAATATGCTTATGCATGATCTTCGCTGCGAGCTCAACCCTCTAGTGCATCAATGTAATTAAGCTTCAAGTCCCCAAAAGCTACTAGCAATATATTCTTTTGCGGCCGCTGACAAAGAAAATGGGAATGCATATATGTGCAGCTTTTGCCCATGCCCTTTATTTTTAGCTGATTATTCTTTCACTTTATGAAGCAAAGGAAGTACACTGACATATATGCACACTTGTTCCCATTTTACCAGACCGACACTGCGTCCGTGCTGCAAGAGACTATTGGCTATATCGGATTCCTCCTGGGTCAAATAGAGGTACAATGTCCTTAACTTGTCCCTCTCTTCCTCACGAGCGTCCCTAATTTTCTCTTCGTAGCACTATATGGGATGCAACGTTTTGATATTTAGTTCACTTGCTAGCTTCTGTGTATAAGTTTTACAAATGCATGCCTGCACGTTAATCACCTTCCAATTTCTTTGTGTGTGTGTGCGCGCCAAATATTGAAGTTCACTGTGCTTTCTTACTTTAATATTGGTGGCACGTTCATGTAATGCAACTATGTGTGCCAAACAAATACGCATCACGCATTAGACCTACCATGCAGCATGGTGCAGTCTGCAGTGCCAGGGTAATGTATAGAGGTGTGTGTGGGGCGGCAAATTTTACCTGTGGTGCCTGGCTACCTGTAAAAGCGAGAAGTGAGCTGCAGGCGAAACAAAAAGGAGGAGTGGTGGGGCTGGGTGTAAGAGCACGCTCTTAAAGTGCGTGCGTGGAAATCAGCACAACAGCAAGTTGCATGTGCGTGTGTGCCTATGTTTTCCTGTTTTGTTTGGATGTGCTTCGTCGAGCTCTCTATTCTTCTCTACCGCTCTTCTCTCTGTCTCCCTTCTTCTTCATATAATCTTGTTTACATTACGTACAATTTCATGTGCATGACTGATGTTCACTCGTTCTTACGTGTACATGCATGGCGCGTAGGCTCTCAGCTACCCGTATTTGGGACATGGCACTGGAGCCTCCGTACGTCACCAAGCTGTAAGTAACCCATGAGTCTCCCTCTCCCTCTCTCTCTCTCTCTCTCTCTCTCTCTCTCTCTCTCTCTCACACACACACACACACACACATATTTATGGATGTTTCTCTCTCTTTATAGAATTACATATTTATGGATGTTGTTGACGTCATGGCTTTAGCTAATTGTAACAGAATTAGTTTTTGTTTGCGGGGTGTAACAGAATTAACTTAAGCTGCTGCTTATCATAAAGTTCACAACAAATATTATTCATCATTGATTTTCTATGGCTATTTTACCATCAAAAAAAGTGGTTACAACTTTTTTCATCACGGACTAACTATAGATGACATGTGGACTCACTATATGGACTGGATGGCGTGGAAGCCACGTCAAATCATACATCCTACATGAAAAATAATGGTGAAAACCAATTTCATCACAAAGTTAGATGGTCCCATCCATATGCTAACTTCTACTTTGGTTCAAAGAATTTTCATGGGATTTTTTGGAGGATTTGGGCTCTTAGGGATTTTTTCTATATAGATCATTTGATTTGAGGGTTGATATCTTTAGGAAAAATACCTCAGGGTTGCTTTGCACTCTATTTCTAAGGAAATTTCCATCCATTCAAACATCTTGGTGCAGTTCCTTTGTTTTTCCTGTGGTGTAAAGCTCTCTTTGACCCAAATTCATGTGGCTTTCTAATCCTATATGATTCAAGAGGACATATCACTCCAATCCTATGTTAGCATTATTCCTGCGTTTTGAGAATCTTGTGAATCAAGTAAGCCTTCAATATTCGCTACAGATAGTTGTGATGATGACCCAAGCCCATTTCTACAATCCAACCAGTGAAATGGGTCATGGATCAGACAAAATGGTTTTAAAAAGAGTAAATTCCAGTTTTTACCCCCTATTTTGACATTTTTGATACTAATTACCCCATTTAGCGAGATTCCATCCGTTTTATCCCATTTAGCAAAAGTGTTGCCACAATTTACCCTGTTTAATATTTTGTGAGCATTCTGACCGGCATATCCAATTGTGTTGTCCCAATTTACCCTCTTTAATTTTTGGGGAGTTGATGATATTCTCCTATTATTTATAAAACAAATCATTATGCTAGTATGCGCAACAGATCAATGGAAATACAATGCAAAAATTGTGTCCTGACAAGTATTTTGCCTATCTGTTCCATGGGTCATGATACCAATTCATCTCCTGATTCATGGATCATGTTGTCAAATTATCTTTCTTTTGTAAAACAAACTTAATTTATGCATCACACTACTATCAAAACTGATTAATATAGGCTACAGATTGCTTTGGATTAGACATGTTCAAAAAAGGTTGAATAATGCTTCCCATCTATAGATAGCGCACCAGGACCTTACAGTACAACTGAATAACATCACATATATAGAGAGCTTCACTAATTCACAACTACAGAAGCTACAGAATACACCAAATAATTGCAGTGGCAATCAGAAGTTGCCTAGGACATTGTGCATTGGACACAACGCGAGCGACCCCCATCGAGCCCGTTCCGGTCAGGAGAAGCTGCGAGGACCGGTTCAACAGGGGGAAAACAGTCAGACAAAACCCGTCAATGTGGCATGCTAGTAGGACCTAACAATTGGGACATGCCGGTCTAAAAGCGCACAAAATTTTAAACACGGTAAATTGTGGCATAACTTTTATTAAATGGGGTAAAACAGATGAAATCTTGCTAAATAGATTGTAATTAGTGTCCAAAATGTCAAATAAGCGGTAAAAACGGAATTTACTCTTTTAAAAATCTAAAAAAATGGGTAAATAGACTGAGAGAAAAGGTATGTGTGTTTTAAAATTAATAGAATATTTGAATTTACAGGGTATAAATTGTTGGGTGCACCTGCCAGGGTGGACGCCTCTCCACTAGGTAGTTCACATGCCACCTATTTCAGTCCAAATTAAATGAAAAAATATAAATTATTTGCAAACATGGTAAAGCTGAAACATAATTACCAACTGACCATGTTTATGAAAAATACCTACTGACCAGAGTATTGAAAATTTGAATTCATTGGCAATTTCACTATCCACAAGTCCAAAGTTCGTAATCTCATCAAACACAAAATCATGAGTGGAGAGGGTACTAATCCTGCCGGGTGCATAGGGCAATGTATGTGGTTATAGGTCACTGAATTGCCTAACCAAATATGTGGCATGTGTCACCAGAAGCATACCATTGGATTCATATACGGATAGTGTTTTTAAATAGATATTTTTCTTCACATGTAATGTGTATTTGGTTAGTCGAACTGCCGACCTTGAAGTACGTGTACGCCCCTATGCACCAGATCAAAGGGAGTACGTTTTTACCCCTATATAGACTTGATATCAGACTATATATGTGAGGTTTGTACTTTAATCTGTCAAATATGTAATGAATCTTATTAATTTAAAATTTAAGTGTGAGATCAAAGTTAACATATCATCCCCAGTATCTCATTTTTATAATATATTTAGAGTGTTTAAGTTGGATTTTCATGAAATACCCACCAGTTGTCATCTTCATTTTTGGGCGCCCACTTTGGCGTCTAGATTTTTAGCGGGTAACAGTGATTGACCGGTGACAAGATACCACAGGGTGCCTATTGCCGGAGCAATTAAGGTAGGGACATGCACGCATGTGCTGGCTACCGCATGTGATTCAATGATGCATGCACGCCCGATAGATGCCTATATGATTTCAGGCAAACTTTTGCACGCCTGTACGTGCAATGCTGAAATGCGAATTGTGCACATGCATCTGTTGGCTACCTTTGAAAGAAAGTGTGTGCACATTTCTAAGAATTGCGAAATAAATCATACGTATACATGCATAGTGCAAAAACAAGTTTGGTAGCAAGAACTCCCTCCAATATATATTAATTGACGCTGAAGTTAAAGTTGTACATGACAGATGAGTAGATGTTGGGACCTGTCTGAAACGCGAGAACCCACGTACTTCTAGTTCTATCCAACTTTGCTCCGAATATAATCAACCTAACTATAACTGGTCTTTCTTTAATTTGTGCGTGCAGCAGCTGAACCATGGTGATCACATAAATGCCTCGGCAGAAGCAGCCCGTCTCCAGCAGGTCTGTACAAACATATGTAGATGCATTTGCATTGGTTTGCTTTGTTACGTTGATATCGACCACATCTCCAAATAAGCAAACTACTCAGATTGGTATATATGTAGGATGCACAAGATGGCGAGGGCAAGAAGTCCGACCTGAGGAGCAGAGGGATGTGCCTGATGCCGGTGTCGTGCATTACCTCCCGTATGGGCGCCGACAGCGTCTCCGACTTCTGGCAGCCAGCGCCGCCGCTGCCGCTCGGCGGCATCATCCTGCGATAGGATCGCGTGTAAATATGTACCATCGATTAGTGTTCACGCATTCATTTTTACATACATATATAGCTGTTGAGATATTTGGCAACACATATCATCAGGAGCAGTTATTCTATGTGCAAGAGTGATTGCTCATGATGCTATGCAATGCATGTATGTATGCACACAATATACACACAAGCTGCTGCTCTCCACCTGTTGTGTATGCATGTACTACCTTTTTCTATGGAACATATGTATGTACTTTGCAACGGACGGTTGACCGATTTTACGACCCAGGAAGTTCTATTGATTCACAAGAGGAATGCGAGCAGTTCCAATTGACGTTGTAAGGATACGGCCCGTGCGTTGCAACGGGAGAAAAAAAATCATAATCTCCAATGATCATGTCCACATTTTGCTGCATCACCGAGATACACTATCACTCACATTTTCGTGAAATCGTGAACAATTTTTGAAAATCGTCAACATTTTTTTAAACTCTTGAACATTTTTCAAATACGCGAACATTTTCTAAAATCAGGTACATTTTTTGAATTCATGAACATTTTAGATTATTCTCAAAAAAAAAATTTAAATGTGAACATTTTTAAAAAATGTTTCTTGAATCGGCGAACATGTCTAGATCGAAGATTATTGTTTTTGAAATTGGTGGAACAATTTATGAAATTGATGATTTTTTTAAAATATATGATTTTGTGAATCAGCGAACATTTTATGAACCAATAAACTATTTTTTTAATTTACAAACAGTTACTGAATTTTTAGGAATTTTTTAAATTCATGAACATTTTTTTGATTGACTATTTTTTGTTTAATTTAATTAACATTTTTTAATACTTGAACTTTTTTAAAAATCGTGAACTGTTTTTTTGAAATGGCAAAATTTTATTCTATTTTGTTAACTTTTTTAATAGTTGAATTTTTTTAAAAATCATGAACGTTTACCGAACATTTGTTCAAAAATTTGTGAACATTTTTTAAATATCTGACCATTTTTTAAAATCGCAAGCATTTTCTGAATCCACAAACATTTAGGAATTATTAAACATTTTATTTCAACACTATCATTTTTTTTTGAAATTTGTTTGAATTCCAAAATTATTTAAAATAGAAAAAGAACAATAACGGGAAAGAAAAACGAAATTTAAAAAACAGGTCGCTCATACATGGGCTGGCCCAAACAGGTGCGTTGTGTCTTCTCCTAGCGCACAGAGCGCTGTATAGCAGGTTCTTGCATGGGCCGGCCGAGCCCGGGATTTTTCTGTGTGAAACGTTTTTATTAATTATAGGTAGCACTCGAGCATTTGCAGCCTTTGTGGAGCGGAGGACTCATGGCGGCACTCTATGCTTGAGTGCTCGATGGCAAGGTGCGTCTGGGCTCTAACAGATGGAGAACTTGCAGAACACTTGTGCGAGACAACGGAACCTAGTGCGAAGCAGTGGCTCTTCTCTATGATTGATACCCTGTCGCATACTGCTTTTGTGAAGCTATCGGTAACACTTTGGGCAATATGGTGGGCCAGAAGGAAAGCTATACACGAGGAGATATTCCAGAGTCTGGCCTCAACTCACCAGTTTGTTTGTAGCTTCATAAAGGAGCTTGATCATATGGCGGACATGAGCATAAAATCTCCAAGAATGGGCAACACTGGATCTGCGCGACCAAGGGCACCACTTGCACGATTCATGAAAATCCATGTAGATGCCAGTATCGCTAAAAATCAGAATAAGGGAGCTGCAGCAGCCGTTTGCAGAGATGAAAATGGCCATTTCATGGGGAGTTCTTCCTTAGTGATACATGGAATCAGTGATGCTGCAACAATGGAAGCCATTGCTTGTCGTGAAGCCTTCACGTTAGCTGATGATTTGATGATACAAAGCTTCGTGATAGCTTCGGACTCGAAGCAAATTGTGAACGACATTCAGAAGGGGACGAACGGCATCTATGGCAACATCATTGCTGAGATTAAGATTAGGGCTCAAATGTTCAATTGTTGTTTTACTTTTGAAGGAAGAGCGGCGAATTGCGACGCCGATAGGTTAGCCAAGTTTTCCAATTCTCTTGATCAGGGGAGACACATGTGGATGATCCAACCCCATGATCCGTTTGTAATACCACTTCGAGTGGACCATGAGCAATAAAACTTGGTTATACCCCTAAAAAAAAGAGGTAGCACTGGTGGGTAAAATTTTGCAACTTTAGTGTCAATTTCAATGACGTACGGGCAGAAGCACTCCGTACTTTAATAGTAGTAGGTATAGATTTCCTATAGGACGCTCAACTTTTTTTTTTGAGAAACTATAGGATACTCAACTGCGTCAAAGTGGCGATCAAACGCACATGGGATACGCGCACTGCATCGGCCCATTTGTAGTCAGTTTTTATCATTTTTTTTCTTTCGAGTCTTTTTTATGATTTCGGTTAAGTACTTTTAAAATTATATTTAAACAGAAAAATGCTCTAAACATCTTTTACTTACACTGACATTTTGAAGAGAAAATGCGAACCCTTTTAATTAGTTTGTATGGATTTTTTTCAAATCCACTTTTAGATTTTATTTTAAAAAAATATTTTAAAAAAAAAACTCTGAAATATATATGTTGGAAAATAAACTTTTTGGAAATACTAGCTAATCTCCCCCACATTGCAATGGTGCCATACATATTCTAATGGCTGAACATCATCTTTGTTTGACATATACCTTATGACCATCATATTCTAGATTTTAGTAAGGTTTAATTTGATTTGATTTGCGTATGCGTTGGGGATGCCAATGAATGTTTTGATACGATTTGATTTGATTGGAGTATGTGTTGGGGAAGCCAAGGAAAGTTACGATTTGGTTGAGATTTTGGTAAGTTTTTTTTTTGGTTGAGTTAATGCCAGATGTGGTCTTGGGCAAGTATCGATTTGTGTTGATTATTCTAAGCTACTCCTATTACGTTGACTTTTTTTTATGGGGTATCGGTTAAGATTACCAAATTATCAACAGAACAAAAACAAGGGGAAGGGCATTGGGAGAAAATACCGGGGGTGGGAGGGGCAGTGAGGCAAGCCTACCAACTCCCCTTTGATAATAGTGGAGATATAGATAGCAACAACCATTTCCTTCGGGCCCACAAATATTCAAAAAATTTAAAATTCTTCAATGAATTTAAAATGATAAATTAAAAAGTAAATAAATAAAATTCTTCTATAACTTGAAGGTTTTTACCAGATTTTGATTCGTTTTAATTTTCTTATATATATTTATATTTTTCAATTATTTTTTATAAACTCAAGATTTTTTTTATTTGGCGAACATTTTATAATTTCTTGAATTTAAAATTGATGAATTTTTTAATTTACGAACATTTTTTCAACAATATGAACATTTTTCAAATTCATGATATATTTTAATTCATAAAAAATACTTAAATCCATGAAAAAATTCTACATGAACCGTTTTGGAGATGATTATATTGCTTTAAAATTTTGAAAATTCTGGAACTTCTTGAGCATTCTTTGGAGATGATTATATTGCTTTAAAATCCATGAACCGTTTCAAAAAATTAAAAATAGTTTATTAATTCACAATTTTCAATCTATAAGAAAATACTAGTAGACGTGTTTTGTCGGTACTGGTAAGTGGAGGATTTATTTTTGTATCTACGAGCTAGAAAAAACAATAAAGGCATTAGCGTAGGATAAGCGATAGCTGCTATTCGGTCCAGGTGGAGCGTGTGTGCTTCGTACGAGTAGTCATGTATCCGGCACCACTGGCCCTAAGCGGGAAGTCCTATCTGACGCGCTATGCCAGTAGTAGCGACCCGAATGCACAAGGACGCCATGAGGTGACCGACCCATTTACCGCAGATTGTAGGGACATGTCACAGTAGGAGCTATTTTTTCAAGGTTTTTTAGTTTCGGTTGGCTTATTGAAGTAACACTATATTTTCTATTTATTTGGAGACAATAGCCAGAATGCCACTATGAGAAACCAAACTTGCCAAAATACCACTATGAAAAACCAACTTGCCAAAATACCATTGTCTTCTTTATTTTCATGGACAATAACACTTCTGTTACTTTTCAATGTGTTGCCGTTAGTCAAACCGTTAGGCTCCTCTCAGATTTTCACATATACCAAAATTACCCCCCATGAGGCTAAGCCTATCCATATCCACTCTTTCCCATCGAGAGACCGCACCCAACAGCGATGGCGGAGCAGCCAACCCTCGCCGCCCGGCCTTCTCCTGCCGCCCCCTCCTCCCTCTAACCCTCTCCCTCCTCCATCCCCTGGCCTCCTCTGCCGCCCGCCGCCCGGCCTTCTCCTGCAGCACGCCGAGGATGACGCCTGGCGGGGCGGCCCGCCGCTGCAGCTGCAGCTCGCCGGCGGCGCCTGGCTGGGCTCCAGCCGCAGCTCATCGTAGGTCGCCGAGGGCGGCGCCTGGCTGGGTTCCAACCGCAGCTCGCCTCGTCCTGCCTCCCCCCCCTGTGATCGAAGGTACGGACCTCCCCCTTGTTTCATGTTTTTTCATTACAAGTGCAACAAATTTAGAATTTGCTGTGTTTGTGCGTTTCAGAGTGGATTCAATGGGTGATTTCAAGGTTGAAATAGATGTTCAATCCTTCTTGACGATTGTAGACGGCAGAAGAGTGTATAAAAGGGGCAAAACATGGGATTTCATGGTTGGTCGGGACTTGTCTGTGGCACGGATAAAGGAGGTCATGGAGGAGAAGTTCAAGTGGGCTCCTGATCAGAGAATGACCATTTGGTATGGAGCTGGAGATAACACCATCCCATTGATCTCTGAATCAGAGATAGCTGAATTGTTTGATAGGTGTTCTAACACAAAAATAGTAAGGTTTGGTGTGACCATTGAGAACAAACGGCAACGCGATGAACAAGCTCCTGTCATGGCCGAGGAGATGGATGATCAGCCGGTTCATGCTCCATTCTTTGCTTGGCCGAAGCAAGCCTATGAAGGAGAATACGAAGATGATGAGCCCGTGGGATGCGATGAGGAGAACACCTATTTGCATGAGGAGAATGCGGAGTCAAAGGAGAATGCTGAGCCACAGAAAAAAGTCAAGCCAAAGGCTGCAAGAGTACCATTGGGAACACTAGATGTTGACAACTCTTATGATCCACAATATGTGCGAGGGGATGATGAGACTTTACTTGCGAACAATGTGGCTCCTACTTATATCCATGATAAGAAAAATCCTTATTTCGAAGTGGAAGCCACATTTCCTAACTCCAAAGCGTTTAGAGTCGCATTGAGACAACTAGCAATTAGAGAAGATTGGTCCTTTGACACGCACTATAGTGACACTAAGAGATTCAGGGCTAATTACATCGATGGGGATTGTCCATGGAGGATACATGCCTCCAAGTTATCGAACACTAACACTTTCATGGTATGATTAATACTATTGTTTCCTTCTTGCTTTGCCACATGTTATTGCTGATTTCTTTCTTTCTATTGTTATTTATTTGACATTTATGTTCTTTGATGTTATTGCAGGTAAAGAAACTTCCCTTCGAACATACTTGTGGGAGCAAAAATTGCAGCAAAGGAATGGCAAATAGAGATTGGCTCGCCGATAAAGGGAAGGCTGCACTTGAGGAGAATGCCACGGTGAGTGCAAAACAGCTTAGAGAGCGTTTGCAAAGGGAATATGATATTAAGCTTCAATACACCGATGTTTGGAAAGGTAGAGCTCATGCTAAGGATCAATTAGAAGGTACATATAAAGAGAATTTTCAGCAGTTGTGGAACTTTAGAGCTGAATTGTTGGCAGCCAATCCTGGAAGTATATTTGAGATAGACATAAAAACAACTACCAATAGTAAGGGTGAAATTGTGCATGTTTTCAACAGGTTGTTCATTGCCCTCAAGCCATGCATCGATGGGTTTTTGGTTGGGTGTAGACCATATTTGGGGGTTGATGCAACTTTTCTTAGTGGGAAATACACTGGACAATTGACAGCCGCAGTTGGTGTAGATGGACATAGTTGGATGTTCCCGGTAGCATTTGGTATATTTGAGAAAGAAAATACACAAAACTGGGTATGGTTCATGGAGCAGTTGAAATTGTCCATTGGAGAGCCACAAGGGCTCATCCATACCGATGCATGTAAGGGGTCGGAGAATGCCATTTCTAAGGTCTACCCTAATTGTGAACATAGAGAATGCATGATGCATCTAATGCTCAACTTCAAGAAAAAGTTCAAAGGTGAAATACTAGATAATATGTGGCCTGCAGCTTGGACATATGAAGTAGAGAAGCACCATTCACTAATGGCAGAAATACAAGCACAAAGCACCAAAGCAATAGCCTATTTGAACATGCATCACAACTAGTGAAAAAAATAGCGCGCTATAGCGTCACTAATAGCACACTATAGCATATTGAGAATCGTCTCGCTAAATTGATATATGTACAATGTCTCGCTAATAGCACGCTATAGCGCGCTAATAGCATATTTTCAGAGGCGCCGCTATTTTGTATAGCGGGCTATTTTTTTCCTTGATCACAACCGAGTGTGGACAAGAAGCAAATTTTCAGCAATGACAAAAGTTGAGTATGTTAGCAATAATTTGGCAGAGGTTTTCAACAATTGGATTAAGGATGTGAAGCAACTTGCACTTGTTGAGCTTTTGGACAAGCTTAGGGAAATGTTAATGATATTGTTCGAGAAAAGGAGAGCCGTTGGTGAAGCGCTGCTAGGTTACATACTACCTAGTGTGATAAAGGAGTTGAATATGAAAAGCAAGGGGCTGCATTATTTGGAAGCAAGAGCATCACCAAATATAGATGAGATTTCAGGAAATGGATGGAGGCACACCATTAACTTGGAGAAAAACAAGTGCTCTTGTAGGAGATGGCAGATTTGTGGTAAACCATGTACACATGCTCTTCGGTTCATCTTCTCAAAAAAAAAGCCAAGCTAGAGGATTATGTTGCTGAGTGCTTCTCCGCGGCAAGGTTCCAAGCGGCATATGCTGGAGTTCCCATGCAAATTAGGGGCAGGTCCCAATGGCCCAAGATAAATCCTGGATTTGATATGATCCCTCCCAAACTTACCAAGAATGTTGGACGTCCAAGAACTAGGAGGATAAGAAATTACACTGAAGGTGGAACTGGTAGAAGACATAAATGCAAAACATGTGGAGCAATAGGCCATCTTCAAAAGACATGCAAGGAGCCAGAGATGAAAAGTGACGCGGATCGAGATGCTACTCCTCCTCCGCGGTATTATTTCATATGCCTAATCTCTTTCAGTTGTATATTATTTTCATGATGCTACTCCGTGTCTTGCATATTAATTGCTAACAATATTGTTCTCTTTGAATTGTAGGAAAAAGTCAAAGGTCGAAGCAAGCATTGCAACTACTTCTCCTAAGACACCAACTAAGCAAGGTACTCAACTTGATACTCCTACAAGTCCAATGACAAGGCAGATGGCAGCAGCTATTGTAATTGCTTCTACACCTCCTAGTGTATCTACAAGGAGCAAAACTGCTGCTCCTAGCCCTCTGCGGCGAGTTTAGTGCATTTCGTTGGGAGAATCATGATCTTTTGCTTATGGTTGTGAGAACCATGATCTTTTGTTTCAAGAAGTGTTGATCTGAACCATTATTATGTGTCGCTGTTTATGTTATCTTATTTCGAACCATTATGTATTGAAGGTTAATGATACAAACTCAGATTATGCTGAATTGGTGACGTTTTCATGTCAAAATGCTACTGAAATACTATTGAAATGCTGCTGAAATGTTGTTATATTGATGGTTAATGATACAAACTCAGATTATGCTGAATTGGTGATGTTTTCATGCCAAAATGCTGTTGAAATACTATTGAGATGCTGCTGAAATGTTAGTAAAGGTGCTGCTGGAATGTTCTCTAAATGCTGCTGAAATGCGGCTGGATGATGCGAAGTAAGATTATGTTGAGTTCGTGTTTCTATGTCAATTGGCTGCTAAACTGTTGCACTATACCTGATCCTTTTGTTGCTGAAATGTATGCTTGAGTTATGAAGAGGTAAGGGCCTAGAAGTCTTTTTTGGATGGTGTTAGTCTCAGTTAGGCACTAGTGGTATTTTGGCTAAAGAAAACTGAAAGTAATGGTATTTTGGCAAGTTGGTTTTTCATAGTGGTATTTTGGCAAGTTTGGTTTCTCATAGTGGCATTCTGGCTATTGTCTCATTTATTTGGGAAGGATTACAAATTATGAGGACATTATTTGAAAATTTCAGAATTTTTTAAAAATAGGAGCAATATTGTAAAATCAGAGCATATTTTGAAATTCCAAATATTTTTTGGAAACGTGGACATTTTTTATATTGCGAACATTTTCTAAATTTGAAACAAGGTAAAGTGGGTCGCTAAAGTACTGCTACAGGAATTTTACCGTGATTTTTCAAACAATGTTCACCTTTTTTCGAAAATGTACGCTATAGTGATGCTACAAGGGAAATCACGTTCGTGCAGTACTGGTACAAGAAGAACAGGGTTGATACAACAAAACCGGGGCGCTATAGGCAAAGCGCTCCGTGTGCCGAGTGTGCCGCTCACTGCCTCAGAATGTTTTTCTATTTTAAAGACACCAAAATGCATCTTAAATCTGATTAATATCTAGAAAAATAAAATCCAGTAAATGTACAGAAGATTGGACGTAGAATGACCAATAAAAAATAAAATTACATTGAAAAGTATAGTAGTCTTCTTGCTTCTCCGATTGTACGCCACACACTGAAGATTGAAAATTGCACTGAAAAAGCAGTAAAGAAAAATGACACCTATAAACACCCTTGTCATATCAGTTTTTAAGATCGCAATAGTTACGTGTCCCTTGGGATGAGATATATAAATCATTACCCCGAGTAGAACAAGCTTACAATCCATTACACTAATTCAGAGGGTTAGAGAAATCAAACCAAGCCATATAACAACATGAAAGAAGATGTCGAAGTTCTGGATAGGCTTGGGAAACCCATGTGACGAGGATGACCTCAAGTTCTTCTATGCATCCACCACCATCATCGTAGGAAATGGTGCGAAAGCACCTTTCTGGGACTCTCTGTGGTTGCTAGGCCGGAAGCCGAAAGAGATTGCCCCCCTCATCTTTGAGGCATCCTCGAGGAAAAATTGGAAGGTGCGCGAGGCTATCAAGGAGAATGCATGGATCTTCAAGATCAACTCATCCACCGTTGTTTCCGCCGCACATATTTCGGAGTTCTTCACGCTTTGGATGCTCATTCATGAAGTCAACCTAGATGAGCATGTTGAAGACGACATTATCTGGAAGCACACCATGGATGGACAATACACCGCGGCCTCTGCCTACAAAGCACAATTCTTGGGAATGACTCTCTCTCCAATGGATCAAATGGTTTGGAAGGTTTGGGCACCGCCTAAAGTTAAATTCTTCGCATGGCTTGCCATTCAAGACCGTATTTGGACCGCCGATAGATTGGCCAAACGTGGATGGCCAAATTGTGGCCTTTGCACGTTGTGCAAGAGGGAACAAGAAACGGGTAGGCATCTATTCTACAAGTGTCGTTTTACCATTAGACTATGGAATTTGGTCACCGAGAAGCTTGGGCTACACTACATGGACATCTCGACATGGCACTTGGAGGACTCCGTTGAAGCTTGGTGGGATCACCGGACCGGGATGTCCGTTCCAAACCGGAAGGCCACGGCCTCCCTCACCATGCTCGTCTCTTGGGCAATTTGGAACGAACGAAACTCCCGGGTCTTCCGCAATAAGAGTGCTCCGCCGACGATTCTACTCGACATCATCCTAGAAGAAGCAAAGCTTTGGAGCATTGCGGGGGCAAAAAAACTAGGGTCGCTCATTGAACGCGAGTAATCACCATGTGGATTTGTGGGCTGGTTGTAACAAACTCTAAACTCTCTTCTTAATTAATGGATGAGGCAAATCTTTTGCCTCCGTTTCGAAAAAAAAGATGTCGAAGTCAGCACCCAAGTATTCAGGCAATAGCTCTCCTTAAAAGAAACATAGACTGCCAAAATAAGAATGGAACCCATAGATCTAGGGACATAAAATCTCACATTCCTTTATTTGACGCCGGATCGGAAGTCCTTGAGGTAGAGAGAAAGGAGAGAATTTATTCCAACACGCCCTCATCGCCACCACCTTGTCAATGTCGTCGGAGAAAAGACTACGAAAAATAAAACGAGATGCACGGGTCCCACTCCTCTTGCCATCGGCGAAGCCACCAGACAGAATAAATGAAGGGGGTCGTGGCCTGTAGGGAAGCTGTGGCGGCTAGGATTGGTGGAAACATGATGCGTCTAGTATAATCTTGATTGCCGCATAATGGTTTCCTTTAGTGCGAGGCGGGTGCATTGTTCGTTTTCATCACTATGATAGAAAAAACAAAAACTGAGTGGCTCAATTTATACGGGAACAGAGCTAAAACCATACAACATACGCTAACAATCGTGCCAAAAATCATAACCATGCCGTACATTGGCTGACCCAAACTCCATCACCAACATGCTCACAATCCGAAAATGTATGGGCTAGCTCTCCAGAGACGCCTTCAGGAAGCTTCTGTTGGGGAACGTCGCATGGGAAACAAAAAATTTCCTACGCACATGCAAGATCTATCCATGGTGATGAGCATTTACGAGAGGGAGAGTGAATCTACATACCCTTGTAGATCGCTAAGCAGAAGCGTTAAGAAACGCGGTTGATGTAGTCGAACGTCTTCGCGATCCAAATCGCAAGTCGTCCCTCGATCCAAACACGATCTAGCGCCGAACGGACGGCACCTCCGCGTTCAACACACGTACGGCTTGATGACGCCTTCACCTCCTTGATCCAGCGAGCGATGGTGAAGTAGTGGATGAGTTCCGGCAGCACGACGGCGTCGTGATGGTGGTGAGGAACAATCTCTGCAGGGCTTCGCCAAGCACTACGGAGATTATGACGGGAGGAACTAGAGGGTTAGGGTTGCCGGCACACGGCTTGGGAAATCTTGATGTATCTCATGTGCTAGCCCTGCCCCTCTATTTATATGTTGAGCCCTGGGGTCTAAACTTGGAGAGAAAGCCTCCACAAGGTCGGTTTTGCCCACACAAGGTCGGTTTGGCCCGCACGGAGAGAGTCCCTCTCGGATTTCAGCAGTACCGCGTACAAGCGGTAGTACCGCTCTCGAGCGGTAGTACCGCTTGAGCGGTAGTACCGCTTCACACAAGCGGTAGTACCGCTTACGCGGTAGTACTGCCTTACCAGCGGTAGTACCGCTTAAGGCAGCAGCAAAACTTCCTTTTGCACTTTCCAATACCTCGTGGACTTTACCCCTTTGGCCCATATAAAGTGTTGCTGCACCCGAACACTTCGGTAAACATCCGGAACCCCTTCCGGAGACCAAACACTATTATCCCATATATCAATCTTTACCTCCGGACTATTCCGGAGATCCTCGTCATGTCCGGGATCTCACCCGGGACTCCGAACAACCTTCGGTCACCAACATAACAACTCAACTATACTTATATCGCCACCAAACGTTAAGTGTGTAGACCCTGCGGGTTCGAGAACTATGCAGACATGACCGAGACACCTCTACGGCCAATAACCAATAGCGGGACCTGGATGCCCATATTGGTTCCTACATATTCTACGAAGATCTTCATCGGTTGAACCTCTATGTCAAGGATTCAGTTAATCCCGTATACTGTTCCCTTTGTTCTTCGGTATGTTACTTGCCCGAGATTCGATCGTCGGTATCTCTATACCTAGTTCAATCTCGTTACCGGAAAGTCTCTTTACTCGTTCCGTAATACAAGATCCTGTGGCTAACTCTTTAGTCACTTTGCTTGCAAGGCTCATTGTGATGTTGTATTACCGAGTGGGCCCTGAGATACCTCTCCGTCACACGGAGTAACAAATCCCAGTCTTGATCCATGCCAAGCCAACAGACACCCTCGGAGATACCTGTAGAGCACCTTTATAGTCACCCAGTTACGTTGTGACGTTTGATACACACAAGGTATTCCTCCGGTGTCAGTGAGTTGCATGATCTCATGGTCATAGGAACAGATACTTGACATGCAGAAAACAATAACAATAAACTGACACGATCATATGCTACGTTTATAGTTTGGGTCTTGTCCATCACATCATTCTCCTAATGATGTGATCCCGTTATCAAATGACATCTCATGTCCATGGCTAGGAAACCTTCACCATCTTTTGATCAACGAGCTAGTTAACTAGAGGCTTACTAGGGACACAGTGTTGTCTATGTACCCACACATGTATTTGAGTTTCCAATCAATACAATTATAGCATGGATAATAAACGATTATCATGAACAAGGAAATATAATAATAACCAATTTATTATTGCCTCTAGGGCATATTTCCAACAGTCTCCCACTTGCACTAGAGTCAATAATCTAGTTCACATCACTATGTGATTTACATTGTAATGAATCGAATACCCATGCAGTTCTGGTGTTGTTCATGTTTAGCCCTTGGAAGAGGTTTAGTCATCGGATCTGCAACATTCAGATCCGTGTGTACTTTGCAAATATTTATGTCGTCCTCCTTGATGTAATCGCGGATGGAATTGAAACGTCGCTTTATGTGTCTGGTCCTCTTGTGAAATCTTGGTTCCTTGGCTAGAGCAATGGCACCAGTATTACCACAAAACAGAGTCATTGGGTTAAGCGCACTAGGCACTACTCCAAGATCTGTCATGAACTCCTTCATCCAGACACCTTCCTTCGCCGCCTCCGAGGCAGCGATGTACTCCGCTTCGCATGTAGAATCAGCTACCACGCTTTGCTTGGAACTGCACCAGCTAACCGCACCCCAATTAAGAATAAATACGTATCCGGTTTGCGACTTAGAGTCATCCGGATCAGTGTCAAACTTTCATCGACGTAACCCTTTACGACGAGCTCTTGATCACCTCCATAAACGAGAAACATGTCCTTAGTCCTTTTCATGTACTTCAGGATATTCTTGACCGCCGTCCAGCGTTCCATTCCTGGATCACTTTGAAACCTTCCGACCATACTTATGGCAAGGCTGACATCGGGTCTTGTGCACAGCATTGCATACATGATAGAGCCTATGGCTGAAGCATAGGGGATGACACTCATCTTTTCTCTATCTTCTGCAGTCACTGGGCATTCAGTCTTACTCAACTTCACACCTTGCAAACCCGTTGTATGCGAACGTAGAGTCTATCACACCCGATCATCACGTGGTGTCTCGAAACGACGAAGTTTCGCAACGGTGCACACTCGGGGAGAACACAATTTTATCTTGAAATTTAAGTGAGGGATCACCTTATAATGCTACCGTCGTCCTAAGCAAAATAAGATGCATAAAAGGATTAACATCACATGCAAATTATAAGTGACATGATATGGCCATGAACTTGTGCTTTTGATCTCCATCTCCAAAGCATCGGCATGATCTCCATCGTCACCGGCATGACACCATGATCTCCATCAACGTGTCGCCATGAGGTTGTCGCGCCGACTGTTGCTTCCACGACTATTGCTAACTCAAAGCGATAAAGTAAAGCAAAACGGCGAAAATAATTAAAGACAACTCTATGGCTCCTACCAGTTGCCGTACTCATCGACATGCAAGTTGTGATATTCTATACAACACATGATCATCTCATACATCACATATATCTCATCATGAAATTGGCCATATCACATCACAACATACCCTGCAAAAACAAGTTAGACGTCCTCTAATTGTTGTTGTAAGTTTTACGTGGCTGCTACGGGTATCTAGCAAGAACGATTCTTACCTACGCAAAAACCACAACGGTGATATAAAAATTGCTTTTCAACCTTCTCAAGGACCGCCTTTGTCAAATCCGATCCGACTAAAGTGGGAGAAACAGACACCCGCTAGCCATCTTTATGCAACGAAGTTACATGTCAGTTGAAGGAACCGGTCTCTCGTAAGCGTACGAGTAATGTTGGTCCGAGCCGCTTCATCCCACAATACCGCCGAAACAAGAAAAGACCAAGGGAGGAAGCAATCTGAATATCAACGCCCACAAAACCCTTTTGTGTTCTACTCGAGATCGCATCTACGCATAGACCTAGCTCTGATACCACTGTTGGGGAACGTCGCATGGGAAACAAAAAATTTCCTACGCACACGCAAGATCTATCCATGGTGATGAGCATCTACGAGAGGAAGAGTAAATCTACATACCCTTGTAGATCGCTAAGCGGAAGCGTTAAGAAACACGGTTGATGTAGTCGAACATCTTCGCGATCCAAATCGCAAGTCGTCCCTCGATCCAAACACGATCTAGCGCCGAACGGACGGCACCTCCGCGTTCAACACACGTACGGCTTGATGACGCCTTCACCTCCTCGATCCAGCGAGCGATGGTGAAGTAGTGGATGAGTTCCGGCAGCACGACGGCGTGGTGATGGTGGTGAGGAACAATCTCTGCAGGGCTTCGCCAAACACTACGGAGATTATGACGGGAGGAACTAGAGGGTTAGGGTTGCCGGCACACGGCTTGGGAAATCTTGATGTATCTCGTGTGCTAGCCCTGCCCCTCTATTTATATGTTGAGCCCTGGGGTCTAAACTTGGAGAGAAAGCCTCCACAAGTTCGGTTTTTGCCCGCACAAGGTCGGTTTGGCCCGCACGGAGAGAGTCCCACTCGGATTTCAGCAGTACCGCGTACAAGCGGTAGTACCGCTCTCGAGCGGTAGTACCGCTTGAGCGGTAGTACTGCCTTACCAGCGGTAGTACCGCTTAAGGCAGCAGCAAAACTTCCTTTTGCACTTTCCAATACCTCGTGGGCTTTACCCCTTTGGCCCATATAAAGTGTTGCTCCACCCGAACACTTCGGTAAACATCCGGATCCCCTTCCGGTGAATTCCGGAACCCTTCCGGAGACCAAACACTATTATCCCATATATCAATCTTTACCTCCGGACTATTCCGGAGATCCTCGTCATGTCCGGGATCTCATCCGGGACTCCGAACAACCTTCGGTCACCAACATAACAACTCAACTATACTTATATCGGCACCAAACGTTAAGTGTGTAGACCCTGCGGGTTCGAGAACTATGCAGACATGACCGAGACACCTCTACGGCCAATAACCAATAGCGGGACCTGGATGCCCATATTGGTTCCTACATATTCTACGAAGATCTTCATCGGTTGAACCTCTATGTCAAGGATTCAGTTAATCCCGTATACTGTTCCCTTTGTTCTTCGGTATGTTACTTGCCCGAGATTCGATCGTCGGTATCTCTATACCTAGTTCAATCTCGTTACCGGCAAGTCTCTTTACTCGTTCCGTAATACAAGATCCTGTGGCTAACTCTTTAGTCACTTTGCTTGCAAGGCTCATTGTGATGTTGTATTACCGAGTGGGCCCTGAGATACCTCTCCGTCACACGAAGTAACAAATCCCAGTCTTGATCCATGCCAACCCAACAGACACCCTCGGAGATACCTGTAGAGCACCTTTATAGTCACCCAGTTACGTTGTGACGTTTGATACACACAAGGTATTCCTCTGGTGTCAGTGAGTTGCATGATCTCATGGTCATAGGAACAGATACTTGACATGCAGAAAACAATAACAATAAACTGACACGATCATATGCTACGTTTATAGTTTGGGTCTTGTCCATCACATCATTCTCCTAATGATGTGATCCCGTTATCAAATGACATCTCATGTCCATGGCTAGGAAACCTTCACCATCTTTTGATCAACGAGCTAGTGAATTAGAGGCTTACTAGGGACACAGTGTTGTCTATGTACCCACACATGTATTTGAGTTTCCAATCAATACAATTATAGCATGGATAATAAACGATTATCATGAACAAGGAAATATAATAATAACCAATTTATTATTGCCTCTAGGGCATATTTCCAACAGCTTCGTTGCCGGTATCCCCCCCAACCCATCGAAACAAGGCTTTCGCCCAAAGCCACACGCACCAGCTCGGGCAAACCTCGGAAAAAAATGTTGGCTAGGCATTTTGCGGCAGTGAGCGGCACATAGGGCTCCCGACTCCTTGATAAGATATGGCATATATATTCACCTCACCGACCAACTGGCATGCCCTTCGCCAGGGCAGGACGGACCGGCCAAACTAAGGGCCCCGGTCTAGTGCAAACAATATTGATGCACAGAAAAAGAAAAAGAAAAAATATTGATGCAAAGAAAAAGAAAGGGAAAGGAAAGAGTTATGTGAGGTCCATCTATCCATGATTGTGGCTTTGTAATTGCAATTTGAGCTAGCAGCAGACAATCTTGATTGGAGGTTGCAGGGTTTGTAATTGTCACTCATCTCTACCGCCTTGACAAACTCTTCCATCAAACAATATCTCTTCTCGGAGAAAATATACGCACTAAGTTTGCCGCGGCGTATTGGCGACCCATCCTTCCTAAACTCTCATAGAAGCACCTCCGCATGTACCTTTCTGCCCTTTTACTCCTTGCGGACACTCCCGTCAGCTTCCACCAGTCGACACTTGTTCCTAGAGGACCAATAGTTAAATAACCCTCTCGTCTTGGCCCTCAGCTTCAGCCTTCTTGTTGCATTTGGGCTAGCAGCAGAGTCACAAACAAAAGATGTGTCGTTTTTGGAGTTGGTGGCGTCATTTTTTAAGTTGGTTGCTTCATTATCGACGGTTGGGACAACCTCGTTAGAGTATTTAGAGGAGTTAACAACAACACCGTCAACCTTGTAAGAAAGGAAGAAACCAATTTATTCAATATTAGTTCTCAATCATTCATACATACATGTAATTAATGGAGATGCGAGAAAGAAAACTACAACGCATTAATTGTTATTCTCGTCGTCCAAAAAGTCAAGGTCATTAAGGGAGGTAACATCAGCGAGATCAACCTCATAGTGGTCATCTGAGTCTGATAACTATCACCCCACTATTGTCATCCGAGTTGATATGACCTCGTCGTCCGTGTCACCCCTGAACAAGATAGCCTCCGATGAGAAGGAGTCGAGGATAGGTAAGGTAGGTGTCATGTATGACTCATGCCACTGATTGTGAAATTGAGCATGTGTTTATATAGGCCGGAGTGAATTTTTTACGGGAATGATAGAAGCATTTTCCCCGACAAATGTTTACATGCCGCAGCGCCATTGCTCGCCAGAAACAAACTTTCCTCCTGCGGCTGCATATGAATGAAGTAGGAAAGCGAATCTAAAATATGAAAAAAAATGATTTCCAACGGAGAAAATTATTTCACCGTTACCTCCACCAATTCACTCCGGCAACTATATATACACGCGCTCAACTTCACAATCAGTGGCACAAGTCATACATGGCACCTACCTTGCCTATCCTCGCCTCCTCCTCGGAACCTATATTGATCAGGGACAACAACGACGACAAGGTCGTAGTTATCGACTGCGGTGACAACAATGAGGTCATAGCTATCGATTAGTGACTACTATGAGGTTGATCTAGTTGATATTACCTCCCTTGACGACCTTGTCTTTTCGGACGGTGATGACAACAATGAATGTGACGTAGTTTTCCTTTCTCACAACTCATGTATGTATTATTACCTGAGATTAACATTGTTTAATTTTGTTTCTTCGTTTCTTACAAGGTCGATGGTGTTGTTGTTACCTCCTCTAATGTGGCTACTGATAGCGGAGCCACCAACTCTAATAAGCGCGCCACCAACTCCAACGCGCATATTTTTTCTATGTCTGTTGTTAGCTAATTTGGAACAAGCGGGCCGAAACCGAGGGACAGTGAGGGAGGGATGTATAACTACTGGTCCTCTAGCGACGAGTGTCGACTGGTTGAAGCTGACGGAAGAGTCTGCAAGGAGTATGAAGGAAGAAAGGTACGGGCAAAGGTACTCTTCTACGAGAGTTCAGGAAGGGTGGGCCGTTGATACATCGCGGCAAACTTAGTGCGTATATTTTCTCAATGCGGTAGAATGGGTGACAATTACAAATCCCGCAACCTCGTGAAAAAGAACACTACGCTCGTTTGCCGCCCCCAAAGACCAAGGTGGGTTGGACATTCATGACCTTGAGGTTAAGAATAGGGCCCTCCTTGCCAAATGGTTGTTTAAATTACTCACGGAAGATGGTGTATGGCAAACCCTCCTGAGCAGGAAATATGTGGGTTCCAAGGCAGTATCACAAGTGTACTGGAAGCCTGGAGATTCTCACTTTTGGGCGGGTCTAATGGCTACGAAAAAATATTTCTTCCCATATGGATCCTTCTCGATTAAGGATGGCTCGGAAATTAGATTCTAGGAGGACAAGTGGCTAGAAAATGCCACACTCCGGGAACAATATCCGGCTCTATACAACATTGTGCGTCACAAGGGTGATACTATCGCCACGGTAATGGAATCATTTCTGCCAAATATGACGTTCAAAACAGATTTAATTGGACCCAGACTCCAATCGTGGCACATCCTGCTCCAGCGGTTGTCCATGGTGCAATTGTCACATGGGTATGATGTATTTCGATGGAACCTACATGGGAATGGACAATGTGTTAATCCAGTCTCATGTGCCAGTTGATAATAACAAGAAGATCTGGAAGATGAAGATACCTTTTAAGAATAAAATCTTTGCATGGTATCTTCGTTGCAGAGTCATTCTTACTAAAGATAACCTTATTAAGAGGAATTGGCATGGAAGTCCGCAATGTGTCTTTTGTCATCATGCTGTGACAATAAAACACTTATTCTTTCAGTGCAAATTGGCTCATTCTATATGGTCAGTCATCCAGATAGCTTCTGGCTTGTATCCTCCTTGTAGTGTTGCTAATGTATTTGGCAACTGGTTACATGGGATTGATTACAAGTTTAGAACTCTTCTTAGTGTGGGAGCGCTTGCCGTTATTTGGTCGCTTTGGCTGTGTAGAAATGATAAAGTTTTTAACGATAAAAGTACTTCTCTGATGCAGGTTGTCTACAGATGTATCGGGACTCTTCGTTTATGGTCCTCTCTACAATGCGTGGAGAATCGAAACATATTTACGGAGGTGTGTACATGATTGGAGGCTACGGCGAGGGATATTTTTACCCAACATGGATGGCAGCATAATCTTAGGATTGGTCCACCTCCACTATAGGCGTTATACAGATGCTACATGTTTTTTGTATTTTGCCTTTTTTTTCTTTTTTATTTGTGCAAGAGGACTTTGTTTAGCTGTGTACATCTCAGTTATGCAGAGGCCGGATGTAATGCTTAAACATTTTACGTAATAAAGCATCCTTTTTCGAAAAAAGGTAGTGAGGCCGTCATTTCTTATTTTTATTTTTTTAACAGCACGCCAGAGCTTCACACAAATTTTCCTTTTGATGATGAATGTTAGCAGCCAAATTTTCACACGGAAAAATAGCGTCCACACTCATAAGTTATCCTGATGATGAAGTTTCCATCGACGGATGCGCACGGTCCACTTGCGTGTCATCGTTTGCCCGACATGAGCGGCAGCGGCCACATCTTAATACGGTCCACTCGTACGTACCACCAACCAAGCAGCGATATTCATGTGCAGACATAAATATGGACCACATCTTAATCTCCCATGCGACCCACGAGGGCATTATTATACACTGAGAGTAACCACTAGGACAGCGAACCGAAAATATGACACAAGGTGAACAGGTCTCCGATAATTTATATACTATATATGGAATTTTAATCGTGGAGGATGGATCTAGCCATATAGACGTCCCACGTGATTGATGGAGGATTGCAGAATCGATCGTCCCCACGAAAACCAGGTCCCTAACCAACGACATATCCCCATCGCAAGGGCCCGCGCACGTCCAATTTGCATGGCCCAATGGCCCATGTTAGCCAATAGAAACCGCTGGTTTTCATTGGCAAAATAATTCTTAAAAAAAATCTCAATTTTTTTAGCGAAATAAAGGGACCGACACCAATGTAAAGTGATGGATAGAACGGGGTACGTGGGGTAGTCTCGGCAGTCCGTACGGAGACGGGCTCGTGGCGCCGATTCTCTCTAGATAACGTTCATGTAAAAAAGTTTCAGCTGTCCTTCCAAAGAAAACGCTAAATTTACACTATCGTGAGCCAATCAATTCATCCCGTAAATACTGTCCCTAAGGACATCCGCTGACCCAAATTTGCTCTGGCATCCATTCACAAACAGGAAAGATCAGTCCGCGGACACATATGCAAAAACCGGCCATCCAACGTTGTCAACATACATTTCAAACACGGTTTCAATTAGCCAGACAAAATTCATGCATACACGACGTCTTTTCATATAAACTAGACGAGCCAAGTAAACATGGCGGACTTTCATTACATTTCGAACATTCGGGACAAAAAAGAAACCGACCCTAAACCTATCCTACGACGGCGGCTGTCGTCCACTTTCTTTGTATTTCGCATCGACGACCATGTCGTTCATCTGCCGTCTCCATGAGCATCGATGGGGTTTAAGACCCATGAATTGAAGATGCGGTCTCCGACGAGGAAGAGTAGGACATGGAAGACGGACCGACCGACATGTGACACAAGGCCCTGCCACCTCCCATGCCCTATTCATCCTCGGAGGAGTCTGTGACCTGTCCGTTGCTGGTGTCGGTGGACGTGAGGTCGATGATGGACGTGGACGGTCAGTCACTGTCCACCTGCCACATGTGCTCGCAGAAGTTGAATGGCGGCGTGTACGACGCGCAACTGACGACGTTCTCGCTCTCCTCCTCGACCGCGTGTGCGCGTGCACCGCCCTTCCCGTCCACATGCACCGGATGATCCTTGATCGATCCCTTGAAATTGAGAACATGCTCCTCCACATGCTCCCTAAAGGTGGTGAAGCGGCAGCGAAGACAGGAGAGGAGAGAAAATGGGAGGATGAAGGCGGAGTCAGGGAGGGTTTGGGTGGGGTTTCGGTTGGGCCGGGGTGTCGGAGTCTTATGTGGCTGATGTCCGGACTCCCACAAAGCCCCTTCCAGTTTGTCTCGCATTTGTGGAAAAAAATACGTCAAGACTGTTCGATAGACCAATAAATGTCGTTGTTGGATGACTCAACACGCCCGGACCGTGTTGTCCGGACGGTTACAGACGGTTTGAGGGTCCACTTCAGAGATTCCCTAATAAACTTTCTGTAGCTGTAGAGAGTGCATAATGTAATGCAATACAACATGCTCTTTAAGAGCATCTCCAACAGGCGCGCAACGTGCGGCGCGCAAAAAGCGGGTTTACAGCGCGTAAATAGCAAATTTTAGCGCGCAGCTGAGCGCTGTAAACCAGCTTTTCATAGCGCGCGCGCGGCGCTCTTGCAGATGCGCTAAACTACAGCGCGCGATACACATACGCACGCAAAAAAAAGCATATATAGTAGAAAAAAACCGATACATAAATAGTTCATAACATAGGTAGATAAAAATAAAAACGATACATAGATAGTTCATCTACTCCGACTCCGACTCCGACTACTACTCGTTGTGATCCTCCCCCTCCGACTCCGACTCCGACTCCGATTCCAACTCGGTGTTGTTCTCCTCCGACGTAGTGATATAGGCGTCATTATACCAGTCAGCGTTTTCGTCCTAGGTCGACGCTTCTCCAAGCTCGATGTTGAAGAGCGCGGCTGCCTTCCACGTACGCCTGTCCTCGCGATAGGCGGCTTGATACGTCCATTTTGCATCATGATTTCCTACTGTTATTTACTTTGTTTTGTTGAATAATAATGCTTTGGGGAACGATTCTAATGCCTTTTCTCTCATAATATGCAAGGTTTACACAAAGAGGGAGAGTACCGGCAGCTGGAATTCTGGACCCAAGAAAAGCACGTCAGAGATACCTATTCTGCACAACTCCAATGAAGCTGAAAATTTACGGAGATTATTTTTGTATTTAATAAAAATTACTGGAGCTGAAAACTACCGGAGGAGGGCCCCCAGGTGGGCACAATCTACTAGGGCGCGCCAGGCCCCCCTAGGCGCGCCCTGATGGGTTGTGCCCAGCCTGGCCCGCTTCCGGTGCCCATTTTCCGGTATAAATTCTCAAAAAATCTAAAAAAATAGGAGGACTTTCGGGACGAAGCGCCGCCGCCTCGAGGCGGAACTTGGGCAGGAGCACTTTTGCCCTCCGGCAGAGCGATTCCGTCGGGGGAACTTCCCTCCCGGAGGGGGAAATCGAAGCTATCGTCATCACCAACACCCATCTCATCTTTGGGAGGCCAATCTTCATCAACATCTTCAATAGCACCATCTCCTCTCAAACCCTAGTTCATCTCTTGTGTTCAATCTTTGTACCGGAACCTCAGATTGGTACCTGTGGGTGACTAGTAGTGTTGATTACCTTGCGTAGTTGATTACTATATGGTTTATTTGGTGGAAGATCATATGTTCAGATCCATTATTCTATTCATTACTCCACTGATCTTGAGCATGATTATTATTTGTGAGTAGTTACCTTTGTTCTTGAGGTCACGGGAGAAGTCATGTTGCGAGTAATCATGTGAATTTGATAGGTGTTTGATATTTTGTTGATATGTATGTTGTGATTCCCTTAGTGGTGTCATGTGAACGTCGACTACATGAGACTTCACCATTCATGGGCATAAGGGAATGCATTGTGGAGTAGTTATTAGATGATGGGTAGCTAGAGTGACAGAAGCTTAAACCCTAGTTTATGCGCTACTTCGTAAGGGGCTGATTTGGATCCACATGTTTAATGCTATGGTTAGACTTTGTCTTAATACTTTTCTCGTAGTTGCGGATGCTTGCGAGGGGGTTAATCATAAGTAGGTTGTTAGTTCAAGTGAGAAAAACACCTTAGCACCGGTCCAACGACATATCAAATTATCAAAGTAGCGAACACGAATCAAACCAACATGATAAAAGTGACTAGACGAAATTCCCGTGTACCCTCAAGAACACTTTGCCTAATACTAGTGATTGTTTTGGCCTGTCCTTTGCCTCAAAAGGATTGGGCTACCTTGCTACACCTTGTTTACTGTTACCATTACTTGCTCGTTACAAATTACCTTGCTATCAAACTATCTGTTGCCTACAATTTCAGTGCTTGCAGAGATTACCTTGCTGAAAACCGCTTGTCATTTCCTTCTGCTCCTTGTTGGGTTCGACACTCTTACTTATCGAAAGGACTACGATTGATCTCCTATACTTGTGGGTCATCAAGACTCTTTTCTGGCGCCGTTGCCGGGGAGTGAAGCGCTCTTGGTAAGTGGAAATCGGTAAGGAAAAACTTATACTACGTGCTGAAATTTATTTCTACTTGCTACTATTGAGAAGAATCCTTTGAGGGGTTTGTTCGGGGTATCTTCACCTCGACCGAAACCACAATTAGTTGCCCCTCAACCTACATCACCTACTGAAAATGTTACTTATGAAATTCCTTCGGGTATGCTAGAAAAACTGCTTGCTAAACCTTATGCAGGAGTTGGAATTGAACATCCTGACATGCATCTTTTATATGTGAACGAAATATGTGGATTATTTAAGCTTGCAGGTTTACCTGGAGATGATGTTAAGAAGAAGGTTTTTCCTTTATCTTTGGAGGGAAAAGCATTGACATGGTATAGGCTATGTGATGATCTTGGATCGTGGAACTGGAATCGTTTGCAATTGGAATTCCATCAAAAGTTTTATCCTATGCAACTAGTTCATCGTGATCGGAATTATATATATAATTTTTGGCCTCGTGAAGGAGAAAGTATCGCTCTAGCTTGGGGGAGGCTTAAGTCAATGTTATATTCATGCCCCAATCATGACATTCCGAGGGAAGTTATCATTCAGAATTTTTATGCTCGGCTTTCTCATAATGATCAATGCATGCTCGATACTTCTTATGCTGGTTCTTATATGAAGAAGACTATTGATTTCAAGTGAGATCTCTTAGAAAGAATTAAACGCAACTCTGAAGATTGGGAACTCGACGAAGGTAATGAGTCAGGTATAAAGCTTGAATTTGATTGTGTTAAATCTTTTATGAATACCAATACTTTTCATAAGTTTAGCACTAAATATGGACTTGACTCTGAGATAATAGCCTCTTTCTGTGAAGCATTTTCTACTCATGTTGATGTCCCTAAGGAGAAGTGGTTTAAATATCATCCCCCTATTAAAGAAGAAATTAAAGAACCGGTCATAGATAAAGAAGAAACCATCTTTTACAATGTTTAAATATCATCCCCCTATTAAAGAAGAAATTAAGGATTGTTAGAGATGTTGAAGTCTTGTGTGGGAAAGTAAAATACCCTACTGATTTTCTAGTCCTTGGTTCCCCACAAGATGACTTTTGTCCCATTATCTTTGGTAGACCTTTCTTGAGCACCGTCAATGCTAAGATAGATTGTGAAAAACAAACCGTCGGTATCAGTTTTGGTACTGTGTCTCATGAGTTTAATTTTTCCAAGTTTAGTAGACAACCTCATGATAAAGCGCTACCTAGTAAGGATAAGATAATTGATCTTGCTTCTATTGTTGTGCCTCTTACTGATCCATTAGAACAATATTTGCTTGACCATGAAAATGATATGCACTTGCATGAAAGAAATGAAATAGATCAAATTTTCTTCGAACAACAACCTATCCTGAAACACAATTTGCCTATTGAAACCCTTGGAGGTCCTCCTCCACCTAAAGGTGATCCTGTGTTTGAATTGAAACAATTGCCTGACACTTTGAAGTATGCTTATCTTGATGAGAAAAAGATATATCATGTTATTATTAGTGCTAACCTTTCAGAACATGAAGAAGAAAGATTATTGAAAGTTCTAAGGAAGCACCGGGCTGCTATTGGATATACTCTTGATGATCTTAAGGGCATTAGTCTCACTCTATGTCAGCACAAGATCAATATGGAACCTAATGCTAAACCCGTTGTTGATCACCAACGGCGGTTGAATCCCAAGATGAAAGAAGTGGTAATAACTGAAATACTAAAACTTCTGGAAGCATGTATAATCTATCCTATTGCTGATAGTAGATGGGTAAGTCCCGTTCATTGTGTCCCTAAAAAAGGAGGTATTACCGTTGTTCCTAATGATAAGAATGAACTCATTCTACAAAGAATTGTCACTGGCTATAGAATGGTAATTGATTTTAGAAAATTAAATAAAGCTACTAGAAAAGATCATTACCCTTTGCCTTTCATTGATCAAATGCTAGAGAGACTATCTAAGCACACACACTTTTGTTTCCTAGATGGATATTCTGGTTTCTCTCAAATACCTGTGTCATAATCCGATCAAGAGAAAACCACCTTTACTTGCCCTTTTGGAACCTATGCTTATAGACGTATGCATTTTGGTTTATGCAATGCACCTGCTACCTTTCAAAGATGTATGACTGCTATATTCTCTGATTTTTGTGAAGAGATTGTGGAGGTTTTCATGGATGATTTTTCCGTTTACGGAACTTCTTTTGATGATTGCTTAAGCAACCTTGATCGAGTTTTACAGAGATGTGAACAAACTAATCTCATCTTGAATTGGGAGAAGTGCCACTTTATGGTTAATGAAGGTATTGTCTTGGGGCATAAAATATCTGAACGAGGTATTGAGGTGGATAAAGCTAAAGTTGATGCAATTGAGAAAATACCATGTCCTAAAGATATTAAAGGTATTCGAAGTTTCCTTGGTCATGCTGGTTTTTATAGGTGGTTCATTAAAGACTTATTTAAAATTTCTAGGTCTCTTACTAATCTTTTGCAAAAGGATATTCCTTTTGTTTTTGGTGACGATTGTGTGAAAGCCTTTGAAACACTCAAGAAAGCCTTAACCTCTGCACCTATCGTTCAACCACCTGATTGGAACTTGCCTTTTGAAATTATGTGTGATGCTAGTGATTATGTTGTTGGTGCTGTCCTAGGACAAAGAGTTGATAAGAAATTGAATGTTATCCATTATGCTAGTAAAACTCTAGACAGTGCTCAACGAAATTATGCTACTACTGAAAAAGAATTTTTAGCAGTTGTGTTTGCCTGTGATAAATTTAGATCCTATATTGTTGACTCCAAAGTTATTGTTCACACCGATGATGCTGCTATAAAATATCTTACGGAAAAGAAAGATGCTAAAGCTAGACTTATTAGGTGGGTTCTTTTGCTTCAAGAATTTGACTTACATATCGTTGATAGGAAAGGAGCTGAGAACCCCGTAGCTGATAACTTATCTAGGTTAGAAAATATTCTTGATGACCCACTACCTATTGATGATAGTTTCCCTGACGAATAGCTAGCTGCAATAAGTGGCTCACACAACACACCTTGGTATGCTGATTATGCTAATTATATTATCGCTAAATATATACCACCTAGCTTTACATATCAACAAAAGAAAAAATTCTTCTATTACTTGAGACATTACTTTTGGGATGACCCACATCTTTATAAAGAAGGAGTAGATGGTATTATTAGACGTTGTGTACCTGAGCATGAACAGGCACAAATCCTATGAAAATGTCATTCCGAAGCTTATGGAGGACATCATGCGGGAGATAGAACTGCTCACAAGGTATTGCAATCTGGTTTTTATTGGCCCACTCTTTTCAAGGATGCCCGTAAGTTTGTCTTGTCTTGTGATGAATGTTAAAGAATTGGTAATATCGGTAAGCGTCAGGAAATGCCTATGAATTATTCACTTGTTGTTGAACCATTTGACGTGTGGGGTTTTGATTATATGGGGCATTTTCCTTCCTCTAATGGGTACACTCATATTTTAGTTGCGGTTGATTATGTCACTAAGTGGGTAGAAGCTATTCCAACTAGTAGTGCTGATCACCACACCTCCATTAAAATGCTTAAAGAGGTTATCTTTCCGAGGTTTGGAGTCCCTAGATATTTAATACCGATGGTGGTTCACACTTTATTCATGGTGCTTTCCGTAAGATGCTTGCTAAATATGATGTTAACCATAGAATTACATCACCCTATCATCCTCAATCTAGTGGTCAAGTAGAACTTAGCAATAGAGAAATAAAATTAATATTACAAAAAACTGTCAATAGGTCTCATAAGAATTAGTCTAAGAAATTAGATGATGCACTTTGGGCCTATAGAACAACTTATAAAAATCCTATGGGTATGTCTCCATATAAAATGGTGTATGGAAAAGCTTGTCATTTGCCTCTAGAACTAGAACACAAAGCATTTTGGGCAATTAAAGAGATCAACTATGATTTCAAACTTGCCGGTGAGAAGAGGCTATTTGATATTAGCTCACTAGATGAATGGAGAACCCAAGCGTATGAAAATGCCAAGGTATTCAAAGAAAAAGTAAAAAGATGGCATGACAAGAGAATCCAAAAGCGAGAATTCAAAATAGGAGATTATGTTCTTTTGTTCAACTCTCGTTTAAGATTTTTTGCAGGAAAGCTTCTCTCAAAATGGGAAGGACCATATATTATTGAAGAGGTCTATCGTTCTGGACCTATCAAGATTAATAACGCCGAAGGTACTAATCCGAAGGTAATGGACAAAGAATTAAGCATTATATCTCAGGTACGCCAATTAACGTTGAAAGCAATGTTATCCAAACCATGACACGGGAGGAACACAAAAAAGAAATCTTCCGGAACACTCCAGAATACTTAAAAATAGGAGGTTCGTGATACGGTAAGTAAACGGACTCCGAAAAATCCGCAAAAATATTTTTTGTCAGTTTTGGAATATTTTAGAATTTTGGAAATTAAAAAATAAACCGGAAGGTGATCGAGGTGAACACGATACACCAGGGCATGCCAGGCACCCCTGGGCGTGCCCTGGTGGGTTGTGCCTATTGGAAATATGCCCTAGAGGCAATAATAAATTGGTTATTATTATATTTCCTTGTTCATGATAATCGTTTATTATCCATGCTATAATTGTATTGATTGGAAACTCAAATACATGTGTGGGTACATAGACAACACTGTGTCCCTAGTAAGCCTCTAGTTGACTAGCTCGTTGATCAAAGATGGTTAAGGTTTCCTAGCCATTGACATGAGATGTCATTTGATAACGGGATCACATCATTAGGAGAATGATGTGATGGACAAGACCCAAACTATAAACGTAGCATATGATCGTGTCAGTTTATTGCTATTGTTTTCTGCATGTCAAGTATCTGTTCCTATGACCATGAGATTATGCAACTCCCTGACATCGGAGGAGTACCTTGTGTGTATCAAACATCGCAACGTAACTGGGTGACTATAAAGGTGCTCTACAGGTATCTCCGAGGGTGTCTGTTGGGTTGGCATGGATCAAGACTGGGATTTGTTACTCCGTGTGACGGAGAGGTATCTCAGGGGCCACTCGGTAATACAACATCACAATGAGCCTTGCAAGCAATGTGACTAAAGTGTTAGCCACGAGATCTTGTATTACGGAACGAGTAAAGAGACTTGCCGGTAACGAGATTGAACTAGGTATAGAGATACCGACGATCGAATCTCGGGCAAGTAACATACCGAAGAACAAAGGGAACAGTATACGGGATTAACTGAATCCTTGACATAGAGGTTCGACCGATAAAGATCTTCGTAGAATATGTAGGAGCCAATATGGGCATCCAGGTCCCGCTATTGGTTATTGATCGTAGAGGTGTCTCGGTCATGTCTACATAGTTCTCGAACCCGCAGGGTCTACACACTTAACGTTTGGTGACGATTAGTATAGTTGAGTTATTTTGTTGGTGACCGAAGGTTGTTCGGAGTCCCGGATAAGATCCCGGACATGACGAGGATCTCCGGAAGAGTCCGGAGGTAAAGATTGATATATGGGATAATAGTGTTTGGTCTCCGGAAGGGTTCCGGAATTCACCGGAAGGGGTTCCGGATGTTTCCCGAAATGTTCGGGTACGAGAACACTTTATTTGGGCCAAGGGGTAAAGCCCACGAGGCTTAGGCAAGGTGCAAAAGGAAGTTTTGCTGGCGTCTGGGGTGGTACTACCGCTTATCGTAAGCGGTACTACCGCTACAGGCGGTAATACCGCTTATCGTAAGTGGTACTACCGCTACAGGCGGTACTACCGCTTATCGTAAGCGGTACTACCGCTACAGGCGGTACTACCGCTTATCGTAAGCGGTACTACCGCTTGTACGCGATACTGCTGGAATCCGAGTTGGACTCTTTCCGTGCGGGCCAAACCGACCTTGTGCGGGCAAAACCGACCTTGTGGAGGTTTTCTCTCCAAGTTTAGACCCCAGGGCTCAACATATAAATAGAGGGGCAGGGCTAGCACATGGGACACATCAAGATTTCCCAAGCCGTGTGTCGGCAACCCTAACCCTCTAGTTCTCCCGTCATAATCTCCGTAGTGCTTGGCGAAGCCCTGCAGAGATTGTTCCTCACCACCATCACCACGCCGTCATGCTGCCGGAACTCATCTACTACTTCACCATCGCTTGCTGGATCGAGGAGGTGAAGGCGTCATCAAGCCGTACGTGTGTTGAACGCGGAGGTGCCGTCCGTTCGGCACTAGTTCGTGATCGGATCAAGGGACGACTTGCGATTTGGATCGCGGAGACGTTCGACTACATCAACCGCGTTTCTTAACGCTTCCGCTTAGCGATCTACAAGGGTATGTAGATTCACTCTCCCTCTCGTAGATGCTCATCACCATGGATAGATCTTGTGTGTGCATAGGAAAATTTTTGTTTCCCATGCAACGTTCCCCAACAGTGGCATCTAAGCTAGGTCTATGCGTAGATGAGATCTCGAGTAGAACACAAACGAGTTGTGGGCGTGGGTGTATACATATTTCTTGCCGTTACTAGTTGATACTTGATTCGGCGGTATTGTGAGATGAAGCGGCCCGGACCAACATTACTCGTACGCTTACGAGAGACCGGTTCCTTCAACTGACATGTAACTTCGTTGCATAAAGATGGCTAGCGGGTGTCTGTCTCTCTCACTTTAGTTGAATCGATTTCAATGAAGAGGGTTCTTTTAGAAGATCAAAAAGCAATCACTACACCACGTTGTGGTTTTGCATAGGTAAGAACTGTTCTTGCAAACCCGTAGCAGCCACGTAAAATATGCAACAACAATTAGAGGACGTCT
Source organism: Elymus sibiricus (assembly GCA_039707655.1). Lineage (NCBI taxonomy): Eukaryota > Viridiplantae > Streptophyta > Magnoliopsida > Poales > Poaceae > Elymus > Elymus sibiricus. Next base: position 145,681,984 of record CM077667.1, on the reverse strand, counting down.
AACTTGTTTTTGCAGGGTATGTTGTGATGTGATATGGCCAATTACATGATGAGATATATGTGATGTATGAGATGATCATGTGTTGTATAGAATATCACGACTTGCATGTCGATGAGTACGGCAACTGGCAGGAGCCATAGAGTTGTCTTTAATTATTTTCGCCGTTTTGCTTTACTTTATCGCTATGAGTTAGCAATAGTCGTGGAAGCAACAGTCGGCGCGACAACCTCATGGCGACACGTTGATGGAGATCAAGATGATGGAGATCATGGTGTCATGCCGGTAACGATGGAGATCATGCCGGTGCTTTGGAGATGGAGATCAAAAGCACAAGTTCATGGCCATATCATGTCACTTATGATTTGCATGTGATGTTAATCCTTTTATGCATCTTATTTTGCTTAGGACGACGGTAGCATTATAAGGTGATCCCTCACTTAAATTTCAAGATAAAATTGTGTTCTCCCCGAGTGTGCACTGTTGCGAAAGTTCGTCGTTTCGAGACACCACGTGATGATCGGGTGTGATAGACTCTACGTTCACATACAACGGGTGCAAGCCAGTGTTGCACGTGCGGAACACTCGGGTTAAACTTGACGAGCCTAGCATGTACAAACATGGCCTCGGAACACAAGAGACCGAAAGGTCGAACATGAGTCATATAGTAGATATGATCAACATGAAGATGTTCACCATTGAAACCACCTCAACTCACGTGATGATCGGACTTGAGTTGGTGGATTTGGATCATGTTACACTCGAATGACCGGAGGGATGTCAATTTGAGTGGGAGTTTTTTAAGTAATATGATTAACTAAACTCATTATCTAGAACAATAGTCTAAGTTGTCTTTGCTATATTTATGTTGTAGATCATGGCTCGCGCAGTAGCACCCCTGAATTTTAATGCGTTCCTAGAGAAAGCTAAGTTGAAAGATGATGGAAGTAACTTTGTGGACTGGGCCTGTAATCTAAGGATTATCCTTACGGCTTCCCAGAAGGCTTATGTCCTTGATGCACCGCTTGGTGATCCACCCGCTCCAGTTGAGTCTCTAGACGTTGTGAACGCCTGGCAGGCTCGTTCTGAAGATTACTCAATAGTTCAATGTGCAATATTGTATGGCTTAGAACCGGGACTTCAAAGACGTTTTGAACGTCATGGAGCATATGAGATGTTCCAGGAGTTGAAGTTTATCTTTCAGAAGAATGCCCGGATCGAGAGATATGAGATCTCCGATAAGTTCTATGCTTGCAAGATGGAGGAGAACGGGTCTATCAGTGATCACGTACTCAGAATGTCTGGGTACTCCACCCGTCTGGCTGAATTGGGGATGCCCCTTCCGCCAGAGGCTATCACTAACAGAGTTCTTCAATCATTGCCACCTAGCTACAAGAGCTTCATGTTGAACTATAACATGCACGGGATGAACAAGTCAGTCGCCGAGCTGTTTGCGATGCTGAAAGCCGCTGAGTCTGAAATTCAGAAGGAGCATCAAGTGTTGATGGTCAATAAAACCACTAGTTTCAAGAAAAATGGAAAGGGTAAGAAGGGTAACTCCAAGAAGAGTGGCAAAGCAGTTGCTCCTCTCGTGAAGAAACCCAAGGCTGGACCCAAACCAGAAACTGTATGCTTTCATTGCAAGGGAACTGGACACTGGAAGCGGAACTGCCCCAAGTATTTGGCTGACAAGAAGGCGGCCAACAACAAACAAGGTATATATGATATACATGTTATTGATGTGTACCTTACCAACTCTCGTTGTAGTGCCTGGATATTTGATACCGGTGCGGTTGCTCATATTTGCAACTCAAAACAGGAACTGCGGAATAGACGGAGGCTGGCAAAGGACGAAGTGACGATGCGCGTGGGAAATGGTTCCAAGGTTGATGTGATCGCCGTCGGCACGCTCACTCTTCGATTACCATCAGGATTAGTGATGAACCTGAATAATTGTTATTTAGTGCCTGCGTTAAGCATGAACATTATATCTGGATCTTGTTTATTGCGAGACGGTTAGTCATTTAAATCAGAGAATAATGGTTGTTCTATTTATATGAGTAATATCTTTTATGGTCATGCACCCGATGTGAGGGGTTTATTCTTATTGAATCTCGATAGTAATGATACACATGTTCATAACATTGATGCCAAAAGATGTAGAATTGATAATGATAATACCACTTTCTTGTGGCACTGCCGTTTAGGTCATATTGGCGTAAAACGCATGAGGAAGCTCCATGCTGATGGACTTTTGGAGTCACTTGATTTTGAATCACTTGACACATGTGAGCCATGCCTCATGGGCAAGATGACTAAAACGCCGTTCTCTGGAACAATGGAACGGGCAAGTGACTTATTGGAAATCATACATACTGATGTGTGCGGTCCGATGAGTATTGAGGCGCGCGGTGGTTATCGTTACTTTCTCACCTTCACTGATGACTTAAGTAGATATGGATATATTTACTTAATGAAACACAAGTCTGAAACATTTGAAAAGTTCAAACAATTTCAGAGTGAAGTTGAGAATCATCGTAACAAGAAGATTAAATTCCTATGATCTGATCGAGGAGGAAAATATCTGAGTTATGAGTTTGGCAGTCACTTAAGACAATGTGGAATTGTTTCACAATTGACACCGCCTGGAACACCACAGTGTAATGGTGTGTCCGAACGTTGTAATCGAACCTTATTGGATATGGTGCGATCTGTGATGTCTCTTGCCGATTTGCCACTATCGTTTTGGGGTTATGCATTAGAGACAGCTGCATTCACTTTAAATAGGGCACCATCAAAATCCGTTGAGACGACGCCATATGAACTTTGGTTTGGCAAGAAGCCAAAGCTGTCGTTTCTTAAAGTTTGGGGATGTGATGCTTATGTCAAAAAGCTTCAGCCTGAAAAGCTGGAACCCAAAGCGGAGAAATGCGTCTTCATAGGATACCCAAAAGAGACAGTTGGTTATACCTTCTACCTCAGATCCGAAGGCAAAGTGTTTGTCGCTAAAAACGGAACATTTCTTGAGAAAGAGTTTCTCTCGAAAGAATTGAGTGGGAGGAAGATAGAACTTGATGAGGTTGTTGAACCTTTACGTCAACCTGAAAGTAGCGCAGCGCAGAAAGATGTTTCTGTAGAGCCTACATCAGCTGAAGAGGAAGTTAATGATGATGATCATGAAGCTTTGGACCAAGTTGCTATCGAACCTCGTAGGTCGACAAGGACGCGTACTGCTCCTGAGTGGTACGGCAACCCTGTCTTAGAGGTCATGTTGTTGGACAATGATGAACCTATGAGCTATGGAGAAGCGATGATGGGCCCGGATTCCGAGAAGTGGTTAGAGGCCATGAAATCCGAGATGGGATCCATGTATGAAAACAAAGTGTGGACTTTGGAAGTATTACCTGAAGGGCGTAAGGCCATTCAGAACAAATGGATCTTTAAGAGGAAGACGGACGCGGACGGTAATGTCACCGTCTATAAAGCTCGACTTGTGGCAAAGGGTTTTTCACAAGTTCAAGGAGTTGACTACGATGAGACCTTCTCACCCGTAGCGATGCTTAAGTCCGTCAGAATAATGTTAGCAATAGCTGCCTTTTTCGATTATGAAATTTGGCAGATGGATGTCAAAACAGCGTTCCTTAACGGTTTCCTTAAGGAAGAGTTGTATATGATGCAACCAGAAGGTTTTGTCGATCCAGATAATGCTGACAAAGTTTGCAAACTCCAGCGATCCATTTATGGACTGGTGCAAGCATCTCGTAGTTGGAATCTTCGCTTTGATGAGGTGATCAAAGCGTTCGAGTTTATACAAGTTTACGGAGAAGCTTGTATTTACAAGAAAGTGAGTGGGAGCTCTATAGCGTTTCTAATATTATATGTGGATGACATATTACTGATTGGAAACAATATAAAAATGTTGGAAAGCGTGAAGGAATATTTGAACAAGAGTTTTTCAATGAAGGACCTAGGAGAAGCTGCTTTCATATTAGGCATCAAGATCTATAGAGATAGATCAAGACGTTTAATAGGACTTTCACAAAGCACATACCTTGATAAGATTTTGAAGAAGTTCAAAATGGATCAGTCCAAGAAGGGGTTCTTGCCTGTTTTGCAAGGTGTGAAGTTGAGTAAGACTCAATGCCCAGTGACTGCAGAAGATAGAGAAAAGATGAGTGTCATCCCCTATGCTTCAGCCATAGGATCTATCATGTATGCAATGCTGTGCACAAGACCCAATGTCTGCCTTGCCATAAGTATGGTCGGAAGGTTTCAAAGTGATCCAGGAATGGAACACTGGACGGCGGTCAAGAATATCCTGAAGTACCTGAAAAGGACTAAGGACATGTTTCTCGTTTATGGAGGTGATCAAGAGCTCATCGTAAAAGGTTACGTCGATGCAAGCTTTGACACTGATCCGGATGACTCTAAGTCGCAAACCGGATATGTATTTATTCTTAATGGGGGTGCGGTTAGCTGGTGCAGTTCCAAGCAAAGCGTGGTAGCTGATTCTACATGCGAAGCGGAGTACATCGCTGCCTCGGAGGCGGCGAAGGAAGGTGTCTGGATGAAGGAGTTCATGACAGATCTTGGAGTAGTGCCTAGTGCGCTTAACCCAATGACTCTGTTTTGTGATAATACTGGTGCCATTGCTCTAGCCAAGGAACCAAGATTTCACAAGAGGACCAGACACATAAAGCGACGTTTCAATTCCATCCGCGATTACATCAAGGAGGACGACATAAATATTTGCAAAGTACACACGGATCTGAATATTGCAGATCCGATGACTAAACCTCTTCCAAGGGCTAAACATGAACAACACCAGAACTGCATGGGTGTTCGATTCATTACAATGTAAATCACATAGTGATGTGAACTAGATTATTGACTCTAGTGCAAGTGGGAGACTGTTGGAAATATGCCCTTGAGGCAATAATAAATTGGTTATTATTATATTTCCTTGTTCATGATAATCGTTTATTATCCATGCTATAATTGTATTGATTGGAAACTCAAATACATGTGTGGGTACATAGACAACACTGTGTCCCTAGTAAGCCTCTAGTTGACTAGCTCGTTGATCAAAGATGGTTAAGGTTTCCTAGCCATTGACATGAGATGTCATTTGATAACGGGATCACATCATTAGGAGAATGATGTGATGGACAAGACCCAAACTATAAACGTAGCATATGATCGTGTCAGTTTATTGCTATTGTTTTCTGCATGTCAAGTATCTGTTCCTATGACCATGAGATCATGCAACTCCCTGACATCGGAAGAGTACCTTGTGTGTATCAAACGTCGCAACGTAACTGGGTGACTATAAAGGTGCTCTACAGGTATCTCCAAGGGTGTCTGTTGGGTTGGCATGGATCAAGACTGGGATTTGTTACTCCGTGTGATGGAGAGGTATCTCAGGGGCCACTCGGTAATACAACATCACAATGAGCCTTGCAAGCAATGTGACTAAAGTGTTAGCCACGAGATCTTGTATTACGGAACGAGTAAAGAGACTTGACGGTAACGAGATTGAACTAGGTATAGAGATACCGACGATCAAATCTCGGGAAAGTAACATACCGAAGAACAAAGGGAACAGTATACGGGATTAACTGAATCCTTGACATAGAGGTTCGACCGATAAAGATCTTCGTAGAATATGTAGGAGCCAATATGGGCATCCAGGTCCCGCTATTGGTTATTGATCGTAGAGGTGTCTCGGTCATGTCTACATAGTTTTCGAACCCGCAGGGTCTACACACTTAACGTTTGGTGACGATTAGTATAGTTGAGTTATTTTGTTGGTGACCGAAGGTTGTTCGGAGTCCCGGATAAGATCCCGGACATGATGAGGATCTCTGGAAGAGTCCGGAGGTAAAGATTGATATATGGGATAATAGTGTTTGGTCTCCGGAAGGGTTCCGGAATTCACCGGAAGGGGTTCCGGATGTTTCCCGAAATGTTCGGGTACGAGAACACTTTATTTGGGCCAAGGGGTAAAGCCCACGAGGCTTAGGCAAGGTGCAAAAGGAAGTTTTGCTGGCGTCTGGGGTGGTACTACCGCTTATCGTAAGCGGTACTACCGCTACAGGCGGTACTACCGCTTATCGTAAGCGGTACTACCGCTTGTACGCGATACTGCTGGAATCTGAGTTGGACTCTTTCCGTGCGGGCCAAACAGACCTTGTACGGGCAAAACCGACCTTGTGGAGGTTTTCTCTCCAAGTTTAGACCCCAGGGCTCAACATATAAATAGAGGGGTAGGGCTAGCACACGGGACACATCAAGATTTCCCAAGCCGTGTGTCGGCAACCCTAACCCTCTAGTTCTCCCGTCATAATCTCCGTAGTGCTTGGCGAAGCCCTGCAGAGATTGTTCCTCACCACCATCACCACGCCGTCATGCTGCCGGAACTCATCTACTACTTCACCATCGCTTGCTGGATCGAGGAGGTGAAGGCGTCATCAAGCCGTACGTGTGTTCAACGCGGAGGTGCCGTCCGTTCGGCACTAGTTCGTGATCGGATCGAGGGACGACTTGGATTTGGATCGCGGAGACGTTCGACTACATCAACCGCGTTTCTTAACGCTTCCGCTTAGCGATCTACAAGGGTATGTAGATTCACTCTCCCTCTCGTAGATACTCATCACCATGGATAGATCTTGTGTGTGCGTAGGAAATTTTTTGTTTCCCATGCAACGTTCCCCAACAGTGCCCACCTCGGATGCCTTCCCGACTCCGTTTTCCTTCCAAATACTTGTCTCCCAAGAATAAAAATTCTCTATATATACCCCCGACTGTTTTGACAACCGCATCGCAGAAAACTCCTCTGTTCTTGTTTCTTGCTGTTTTCTCGCTAGATCTAGATCTCCATGGCTCCACCAAGCTCCTCCAAGGACAAGTTCTTCGAGAAGGTCATCAACCCGTACTTGCCGGAGGTGATGAAGCACCCTCAAGCCATCGAGATGCGTGAGGGGGTGCTCCACATCCGCGATGTTCAAGGACCCAAGAAGACCGGAAGCGTGGATGCTAGGCTTGAGGCGGTGGAGCAGGAAATCTTCAAGTAGCAGAAGATGGTGGAGCGTGGACTTAGTGCCAATCACTCCATGATCACGGAATTCACCCGTGATCAGACAGTGGATGGCTGGTCCGTGAAGGACATCATCTCCACCCTCAACGAGCAAATTAATTTTCTGCAGAGCCAAGTTTATGATCTCCAAAACCAAGTCTTCGAATATGAAGCAAGATTTAAAGGTATGAGTTTAGCCGCCAGTTGCAGGACTCAGGGGACTCTCGCGTCAACCTTTGATGGGGAGCCCTTACCCTGGAAGCTGGAGGACAAGCTTACTACATCAACACCTCCACCTTCTTCACCACCACCACCAAAGGAGACTTGAGCACATGGGTATGGGCACTCCCCTTGGCTGTAGCAAAGCTTGGGGGAGGTGCCCCGGTATCGTATCACCATCACTTTTATTCACCTTTACCTATTTTTGGTTTTATCTTTAGTTTCCCTTTGCCTTAGTCGAATAAAAGTTTAGCGTGATCTATTTTCGTGTGTTAGTTTTGTGGTCTACCTATCTATGTAATCGAGTAAAAGTTATATAATAAAGTTTAGTTTGAGTTTTTGCTTCTCTACTTTCTGGTTGCAATCAAATAAAAGAAAGACAAACAAATGAAAAGAATCATATGCTAATCTTATGGTGAGTAATGACATCACATAAGGAAAAGTATAAGTAGTAAAATTTGTTGGAGATTGACAAACATAGCATTGGTCAATGATGCAATTCATGAAAGAACTAATTAGGGAAGAGAAGATTCACATGCAAATACACTATCTTGGACATCTCTTATGATTGTGAGCCCCCATCAAATATTATATGCCAAGATTGTTGACGTTGGACAAGGAAGACAACATAATGATTTATGCTTGTTCATATCCACATAGAAGTTATATTGTCATAGATCCTTTAATATGTGATGCTTTCCCTATATCTTTGCTAGCCAAAAATTCTGCACTAAGTAGAGATACTACTTGTGCATCCAAAAACCCAAACCCAAACTCTTTCCTTGAGTGTCCACCATACCTACCTATGGATCGAGAAAGATCCTTCAAGTAAGTTGTGCAATAAGGCAATAAAAATTGCTTCTAATAGTGTTTTGATCAATTAGTGTAAGAGAAAATTGAGCGTTATACGAACTTATGATGGCAAAGTAATAAAAGCGACGGACTGCATAATAAAGGTTGCTATCATAGGGGGCAATATAGTGTGACGTTCTTTTACATTAAGGGATTGGGCATACAAATCAATAAGCGCATGACAACCTCTGCTTCCCTCTGCGAAGGGCCTATCTTTTACTTTTATGCACTTACTTTTATGCAAGAGTTAAAGTATTCTTCCCTATTCCTTTTTACTTTTTCCTTTTGCAAGCATCATGTGGTGAGGAAAGATCTAGGCACATATATCCAGTTGGATATGGGTGGGCATGAGTTATTATTGTTGACATCACCCTTGAGGTGAGTGAGTTGGGAGGCGAAACTATAAGCCCCTATCTTCCTACTTGTCCGGTTGAAACTTTTTGTTCATGGGTATGCCGTGAGCATTAGCAATCATAGAAGACTAAATGATAGTTGAGTATGTGGACTTGGCAAAAGGCTCCGACATGAGACCCTTCCTGAAAATATGATGAATTGTAGTTGCAAAGTTGATTGAGAACATAGTTTTTTGGTTTCCAATAAGGTTTATGCTTCATACTTCTATGATGTGATGAATTGTTACTTGTTCATGAGAAGCCTTATGATAAAAATGTATTGAAATAAGTTCTTATGTTAGAGTTTGTTGCTGTTATGTTAATAAGCATGATGCTTCTATGTCCGTATTTTGTTTTTATCGACACCTCTCTCTCAAACCATGTGGACATGCTTTTCAATATCGCTTGAGGACAAGCGAGGTTTAAGCTTGGGGGAGTTGATACGTCCATTTTGCATCATGATTTCCTACTATTATTTACTTTGTTTTGTTGAATAATAATGCTTTGGGGCGTGATTCTAATGCCTTTTCTCTCATAATATGCAAGGTTTACACAAAGAGGGAGAGTACCGGCAGCTGGAATTCTGGACCCAAGAAAAGCACGTCACAGATACCTATTCTGCACAACTCCTATGAAGCTGAAAATTTACGGAGATTATTTTTTTATTTAATAAAAATTACTGGAGCTGAAAACTACTGGAGGAGGGCCCCCAGGTGGGCACAACCCACCAGGGCACGCCAGGCCTCCCTGGGCGCGCCCTGATGGGTTGTGCCCAGCCTGGCCCGCTTCCGGTGCCCATCTTCTGGTCTAAATTCCCAAAAAACCTAAAAAAACAGGAGGAGGACTTTCGGGACGAAGCGCCGCCGCCTCGAGGCGGAAATTGGGCAGGAGCACTTTTGCCCTCCGGCGGAGCGATTCCGCCAGGGGAACTTCCCTCCCGGAGGGGGAAATCGAAGCTATCGTCATCACCAACACCCCTCTCATCTTTGGGAGGCCAATCTTCATCAACATCTTCAACAGCACCATCTCCTCTCAAACCCCAATTCATCTCTTGTATTCAATCTTTGTACCGGAACCTCAGATTGGTACCTGTGGGTGACTAGTAGTGTTGATTACCTTGCATAGTTGATTACTATATGGTTTATTTGGTGGAAGATCATATGTTCAGATTCATTACGCTATTCATTACTCCTCTGATCTTGAGCTTGATTATTATTTGTGAGTAGTTACCTTTGTTCTTGAGGTCACGGGAGAAGTAATGTTGCGAGTAATCATGTGAATTTGATATGTGTTCGATATTTTGATGATATGTATGTTGTGATTCCCTTAGTGGTGCCATGTGAACATTGACTACATGACACTTCACCATTCATGGGCCTAAGGGAATGCATTGTGGAGTAGTTATTAGATGATGGGTTGCTAGAGTGACAGAAGCTTAAAACCCTAGTTTATGCGCTACTTCGTAAAGGGCTGATTTGGATCCACATGTTTAATGCTAGGGTTAGACTTTGTCTTAATACTTTTCTCGTAGTTGCGGATGCTTGCGAGGGGGTTAATCATAAGTATGTTGTTAGTTCAAGTAAGAACAACACCTTAGCACCGGTCCACCCACATATCAAATTATCAAAGTAGCGAACACGAATCAAACCAACATGATAAAAGTGACTAGACGAAATTCCTGTGTACCCTCAAGAACACTTTGCCTAATACCAGTGATTGTTCTGGCCTGTCCTTTGCCTCAAAAGGATTGGGCTACCTTGCTGCACCTTGTTTACCGTTACCATTACTTGCTCGTTACAAATTACCTTGCTATCAAACTATCTGTTGCTTACAATTTCAGTGCTTGCAGAGATTACCTTGCTGAAAACCGCTTGTCATTTCCTTCTGCTCCTCGTTGGGTACGACACTCTTACTTATCGAAAGGACTACGATTGATCCCCTATACTTGTGGGTCATCACGGCTCGCTCCGCCCTCCTCTCCTCTCGTGCCGTCCTCCTCTCCGTCCTTCTTTGCGCGAAGAACTCGCGCTCATCAAGGACGTCCTGCGGGAACCGTTCGCGCCACGCCGCCATGGCCTGCTCGTCCGTCTCGGCGATGCCGAGGCGGCGTTCCCGTCTCCGGTTCTCGCGACGGTCCTCTTCGGTGACAAGCCGCGGGGGAGGCGCGCGAGACGCTGTGCCCACTCCCGCGTCATCACCTCGAGGCGCCATGCCACAGCGTCGTACGCGCGGGTGGCCTAGTCGGCGGTGTCGAACGTGCCGAGGCCGAGGCGGATATAGCCGGAGCAAATCTCCGCGTAGAAGATGCCGGAGGGGCACGCGCAGACGCCGTGGTAACCCGAGCTTCCCCGGCGGCGCGGCGGCATGGTGGCGCGGAAGGCGGCGAGGCGAGAAACAGCGGGGAGAGAGCGGTGGGAGGGCGCGTGGCGAGGTGGAGAGCGGTGGGAGGGCGCGTGGAGGGCGCCGCATTTATAAAGTGCGTCGAACGCCGGGCGCCAAAACTGGCGCGCACAGGGCCGCCTTTTCGCGCGCGCGCCCGCTGGAGCGCGCGAAATCGCTCCGCGCGTGCTAAAACCACCGTTTACCGCGCGCGCGCATTTTTTACAGCCACTGTTGGAGATGCTCTAAAGGCAGTAACCAGTAGTACTCCTTGAGAGCATCGATATCTAATCAAACACTCACATGTTAACATGAAGAGAGACAAAAACTGATAAATTATGTAAAGAAAGTATTAATATTGCATTTCCAGAAATACAAGCATAAATGTTTCCTAAGATTTAGTTTTGACTATATCTGGATATAAAATTACCAGTGAAATGTTTCTTAATACAAAGATGATAACTTTATAGTCCATTCGTTCTTATTTCTGCATATTAGTGTTGTCCTAAGTCAAACTTTATAAAGTATAATGAAAACCATGCATGTATTGTTGAACAAAGTTTTGATAAAAGATGAATGCTGACAGACATGTGTGCCTTATATTTCTAACTGGTAGATACATGCTCTAGAACACTCTAGCAGATGGTTTTGTGTATCGTGATTAGTTAAGTACAAGCTACTACTATTATAGTACCAGTCAAATGCTTAAACACTTCTTAGAAACATTGATGCCTGATCAAGGACTCATCATAAAATAAAGCACCAATGCTATTCCGTGTAGCAAAAAAAACTTATTCATTTTTCTGAGCACTTATCCAACCACTTGAACTGTACATGGTCTAAGATGCTCTAGTAGGAGAGATTTTATAGTATGATGCGAGTTGTGTTAATATAAGTTGTAATTATTGTACGCGGATGACATACACATCCGATGGTCCCTTGACCACAACAGCATCTCTACACGATCGATCTCCACCAACTAATTTCGGGATCTGTAAATTTTTTGGATTTGTTAATTGACATTTTCAGTACTAGCTATAGATATACGTGAAAAATCGTGCACCGCATCATTCGGATCCCGTTCATTTCATTTACTCCACCACGGCTCCAACCCTAGCTACCTTCCTAACTTGCTATATATACGTGCACCAGCCCTGCACAGGGACGCTCACACTCCAGTCAGGCACAGCACACAAAACAAGTCTCGTCATATAGAGAAACTAGCTCGACGACCATGGGTGGTATTCGGCAGCAGCTCATGGCCGCCGTCCTCGTTGCGGTGGCGCTGATGGCCACGGCGGCGGAGGGGTACATCACTCAGAAGACGTGTAGCGCCATCCGCCGGGCGAATCGCGCCGGGCCGTTCGTCGGCCTCGTCGTGCCCAACACCTACGAGATGGTCCCCGTGCTCGAGTCGCCCAGCTTTGAGGCCAGCAAGACCATCCCTAACATGGACATCCAAGGTAAATACTCTACTCAAATGGTACTTTCAGTCTAATCAGATCAAGCATATATACGTACGTCATGTGCAAAAATAATCTGACATGAAATGACACTGTTGGTATTACGTGATGGATGATGTTTTCTTAAGCTTGAAATGTCAACGGTTTGTTTGGGTCAAAGAAATAAACGTAATAAGAAACAAGTCAGAAAGTCAGAAAGAATATGGTTGAATTGAGTAACAAGCCTGTTCATTTATAAGAGCCGGCTGAATTATGTAATGTGCTTAATTTGAATGGTACTCGAAACAAGTAACCCAACGTGCTGAAACACTGAGACGTAAGTGTATGCATGACCTGAGAACGGACGACTTGCATGAAAGCACATGGTGGTGCAACGCGAGACCGGACGTTTAATGGACGACTTGCATGAAAGCACATGAGATGCATGTGCCTATTGACGGAGCTAACCAGGCACACATGTGCAAGCAGAGTGAACGTTTGTACGATCGAAGTGAAAAATAATGAAAGTTAAAATCGATCGTAACTAGTATACCGTAAAAATTAACGCCATCGTTGATTAATGCTAACATTATTGCATGATTTTTGCTTGATGAAGGACGAAGGTTCCGCTTCGGAACCATCGGAGGCCAAAGCGTCGTCATGGTCATGACAGGACTGAGCATGGTAAGTCCGTACATACTACATCATTATATTTTTGTGTAACAATGTTTCTTAGAGGAAATACACTGAGAACTTAACGTACCGTTGCACCATGGAATGGATGCAGCTCAACGCTGGTCTGACCACCCAGATGCTGCTGAGCCTGTTCCGGGTGAAGGGCATCGTCCACTGGGGCATCGCCGGCAACGCCAACGAGGACCTCCAGATCGGCGACGTCACCATCCCCGAGTACTGGGCCCACGTCTCCCTCTGGAACTGGCAGGTAGTACAGATTTATCAGCGCTAATATTTTTGCACATTTCACGTGTCATGGTCGACCAAGATTTGATTTGTGGATGATTGATTGGGCGGCCAGCGGTTCGGCGACGGCAAGGACAACGAGCTATCGCTGGAGGCCGCCGGCGACTACACGCGGGAGTTCGGCGCCCTCAACTTCTCCGACTACACCGTGGGGCAGAACAACCCGGAGCTATCCGCGAACCACCTCAACAGCATCTGGTACCAGCCGGAGGAGATCTTCCCGAAATCCGGCGAGCCGGAGGTGCGGCAGCATGCGTTCTGGGTGCCCGCCAGCAAGCGGTACTATGCGCTGGCGAAGAAGCTGGAGGGCATGGAGCTGCCGGCGTGCGTGAACGCCACGACGTGCCTGCCCCGCGCGCCGCGGGTCACCCGGGTCAGCAAGGGCTGCAGCGCCAACGTGTTCCTGGACAACGCCGAGTACCGCCAGTTCCTCCGCAAGCAGTTCGGGTGCACCCCCGTGGAGATGGAGAGCGCCGCCGTGGCCCTCGTGGCGCACACGCAGGGGGTGCCGTTCCTCACCATCCGCTCGCTCTCCGACCTCGCCGGGGGAGGCTCCGCGCTCGGGAACGAGGCCAGCACCTTCATCGACATCGCCGCCAAGAACGCCGTCGAAGTCATGCTCAAGTTCGTGCCGCTGCTCGGGAAGAGCGCCGACGAGATGGACGACGGCGCGGCCGCGGACATGTGATGTGAGCCAGCAGCCCACTTGTCCATGCATGAATAATCGGATGCCCGTGCGTGGCGTATCGTTTGTTTCGCTTTTCTTTCCTTTTTTAACCTTGCGCCGAGCGATCTGCTGTAAGGCTTGCGACTTTGCGAGCCCTAGATCGAATCACAGTTGGTGATGAATAAATTAATAAATCAAATAATCAGGCGTGATGCCGTTTGTCCAGACTTCGAACTACTATATGGATTAATTAGACGCACTCAATTCACTCACGCCACTGATGCACTTATGTACGTATGTGCTTACATGCATAACTCTAGCACAGGCGTCGTACGTACAGCCGGCCTTCACAATGTATATAGAGTGTGCTTCGTATGCATTTGGAGGTCGCGGCAAACGCAGCCTTCATATTTTCCTTACATGTATGTCTCATTTGTCATTGACTATAACAGTTCATCCTAAAAATCCAAAACTCATAACACATTCGATCTAGACTTGAGTTTGAGTTTAAACTAAAACCACGACAAGAATTATGGAACGAAGGGAGTGACAGTTTCTACTAAAAATTGGTTACAGTGCGAGCTAAAATTGATAGAACAACTACTAATACTAGTAGAATGACCGTGCATTGCTACGAGCCTATTTTTTTTTTCTGATTGCATATATATACTTAAAACTTGATGAATTTTTTGCCCCTTCCAACGACATTGCCTCGGGACCCTTGTTGATGGATCCTCTTAGTTAAACTTCCTCCCTTTTATTGTGCTACACACATTGACTTGTGACTTGCGTTGTACAAATTAAATACAACACATGGGCAAATATTGTACCAGAAATATATTAATTATCATAGGTGATGCATGCATCTGCTAATTATCAAAGGTTCCAATAATCAACATGGACGGATGCCATACATGAGTTAGCGCATTGCAATGCTGATTTGGCACATGAACAAGACATGGTGTTACTACTTTTTAGTTCATTAAACAATTCTACGAAGGACAACCCCATCCTCCATCATCATGTAATTTTGTACCTGAACCAAAAGAAGATTAGAATTTAGGAACTAATCAATTATTGTGAGAGAACAGTGTATGGTGTGCGTAAAATATCATTTATGGTAATGACATTACCAGATGCATTTAAAACCAAGTAAAGTTGTATATCAAAACTATATATCCGCCAAAAGTTTCATCTTGAGCTTGAGCTTACTATTAACCTAAAGGAATTCAACAATTAAAGCTTCAAAATCATAACAAAATAGTAGGAATTTAATAATGTTCATTATTCCATAGAGATTCTGGAATGGACACGATGCAAAACAAAAAAAGCACAAGCAAACCATAGTAGTTTGTATGAAAATGTTTACCATTAGGAAAGAACAATTTTCTTGAAAATTTTCCTTTTGGAGGTACTCACATGCACTTTAGTATTAATATAAAAAACATGCGCTTTACTGAGATATGGAAAATTATGATACTGCAATAAAACTCTACAATTTGAGTAGAAAATGACCAAAAGGAGCGCTCCATGTGCCTACACTACATGACCTTACTTTTTGAAAATGTCACAAGCCGCTTTATAAAAAGTTAAAAAAAAATTACCTGCTAAGAGTACAATATAGCATCTACTATCTTCTGGATTACAGAGCTCACCAACATATGCATTCCACTTTACGGCTAGCACTGATGATAGGAACTCCTCTTGTGCTTCAGCTCAAATCTCTAGTAGCGAGTTTAGACCATCATGTCATGTTACTAAACAACTTTGTGCCACCAACATCCCTGCCACAATAGTGTCCTCATCCGACACAGTCATAATTCACAATGTAGCCTTGATCGTGCAGGGAGCTGCAAGTTGGATTTGATTGCTCATAGCCATAGAGAACAAAGGGAAGACTAAAGATCAAATCCACCAAAGAAAATAATAGCTTCTTCAGCTGAAGGTCATCCATGGCTGTTGTGTGGTTTATATGTGAGGTCATTGTCGATGGATATCAAAAAAGTTAGGGCACCGGATGTACCACATGAAGTACGACAATAAGTACAAATATTTGTAATCCAAATATAAATATATGTCTTGTAAATAGGAACGACAACTGGATAAAGCATAGTGTAAATTCTAAGACACTAATATACTCATGCTCCAACTCAAATACTCTATCGATAAGACACACAAGAAATACATCGACTGGAATAAAAAAACGAGCATTGTTTCTCGACAGGACAAAAAATATTCCTCTACCTCCCCTTCAATTTTTAGATTCTGAATTAAGTTCTTGGTCGATGAAATTAGAAGCCATATATTAAAAACTCCTAAGCAATTAATCAAGCTTAATAATATGCTTCTTAATTTACAAACTCAAGGCACATAGCAGCATACCCAAATTTCTAGCTAGCTGTACTTGCAGGTACTGAAAATCATGTGCATGGTAGTATTTCACTGTTTAAATCCTTAAGGCTCTCCTCATCTTGTTTTGAAATAGTTCTCTGTTAAGACTTCTTCTGTCTATGTACATCATTGATGTATCTATGCAAAAATATATAGAACAATGATTGCAATGTACAATGTGACAATACAACAATCAACACCTTTTTATTCTATCATCTTCTATCTATGTTGATCCACTGTACAACAAACAATATACAATACAACAAAAATATCTACACAAGGTCATTTTTATCCATACAACAATCTGTATACAAGGTAAACTCTATCTACTTCTTCTGTCTATCTTCCATTCATATAAAAGTTACTAGTTCTGCACAAAAAGTCAATTTTATTAAAAAAACAACAACTCACTTTTATGCACACGACACCGGAAGGTTGCATCATTCATATAGCAATAGCAAGACAGAGTATCCACTTCTTTACTGTCTAATTCTTCATCGGCTTCGACGACCTGTCAAAGCGTTGTTATTCTCTAGACAATGCAGATGATTCGATAAGAAGCATGGGTTCCCCTCAAACAACCCTACAATAAAAATTAAAATAAGCCGAGATAATTTTTGATGAACTCTGTGAAAAGATCAATTGTAAGTTTAGATAGTTGGAGAAAGCAGCTCCACATGACTACTTCTCATTTGAACCAGATTGCAAATCATGTGGCTATGAAGATAATGCAAAGGAAAACAAAGTCAAATAAAGATAATTGTGTTGCACACGAAAATAAAATAAATTGGTAGAAACAGAAATTAAATTTCTTTTGTCAAATTAAAGAGCCGTTGCACATAGACTATGAACTGCATGGCATCTGAGCCCACCTTTACAGTGCTCAAACCTTTGTTGTTCAAGCTTGACAGTTTTTATCACTTCTCTCAACAAATTGTCAAGTTATCCAATGGGGAAAGCATCTACGTCATTTAGTCATTAGTTAATGATATGTCCATTTTGCATCATGATTTCCTACTGTTATTTACTTTGTTTTGTTGAAAAATAATGCCTTGGTGAGTGATTCTAATGCCTTTTCTCTCATAATATGCAAGGTTTACACAAAGAGGGAGAATACCGGCAGCTGGCATTCTGGACCTAAGAAAAGCACGTCAGAGATACCTATTCTGCACAACTCCAATGAAGCTGAAATTTTACGGAGATTATTTTTGCATTTAGAAAAAAAATACTGGAGCAGAAAACTACCGGAGGGGGCCTCCCAGGTGGGCACAACCCACTAGGGCGCGCCAGGCCCCCCTGGGCGCGCTCTGATGGGTTGTGGCCACCTCGGCCCACCTCCGGTGCCCATCTTCTGGTATATGGTCACTCTTCACCTAGAAAAAATCAGAGGAGGACTTTCGGGACGAAGCGCTGCCGCCTCGAGGCGGAACTTGGGCAGGAGCACTTTTGCCCTCCGGCGGAGCGATTCCGCCGAAAATCGAAGCTATAATCATCACCAACACCCCTCTCATCTTTGGGAGGCCAATCTTCATCAACATCTTCAACAACACCATCTCCTCTCAAACCCTAGTTCATCACTTGTGTTCAATCTTTGTACCGGAACCTCAGATTGGTACGTGTGGGTGACTAGTAGTGTTGATTACCTTGCGTAGTTGATTACTATATGGTTTATTTGGTGGAAAGATTATATGTTCAGATCCATTATGCCATTCAATACTCCTTTGATCTTGAGCATGATTATTATTTGTGAGTAGTTACCTTTGTTCTTGAGGTCATGGGAAAAGTCATGTTGCGAGTAATCATGTGAATTTGATATGTGTTCGATATTTTGATAATATGTATGTTGTGATTCCCTTAGTGGTCTCATGTGAACGTCGACTACATGACACTTCACCATTCATGGGCCTAAGGGGATGCATTGTAGAGTAGTTATTAGATGATGGGTTGCTAGAGTGACAGAAGCTTAAACCCTAGTTTATGCGCTACTTCGTAAGGGGCTGATTTGGATCCACATGTTTAATGCTATGGTTAGACTTTGTCTTAATACTTTTCTCGTAGTTGCGGATGCTTGCGAGGGGGTTAATCATAAGTAGGTTGTTAGTTCAATTAAGAACACCACCTTAGCAACGGTCGACCCACATATCAAATTATCAAAGTAGCGAGCACGAATCAAACCAACATGATAAAAGTGACTAGACGAAATTCCCGTGAACCCTCAAGAATACTTTGCCTATTACTAGAGATTGTTTTGGCATGTCCTTTGCCACAAAAGGATTGGGCAACATTGCTGCACCTTGCTTACCGTTACCGTTACTTGCTTGTTACCAATTATCTTGCTATCAAACTATCTGTTACCTACAATTTCAGTCCTTGCAGAAATTACCTTGCTGAAAACCGCTTGTCATTTCCTTCTGCTCCTCGTTGGGTTCGACACTCTTACTTATCGAAAGGACTACGATTGATCCCCTATACTTGTGGGTCATCAAGACTCTTTTCTGGCGCCGTTGCCGGGGAGTGAAGCACTCTTGGTAAGTGGAAATCAGTAAGGAAAAACTTATACTACGTGCTGAAATTTATCGCTACTTGCCTCTTTGGAAAACAATCCTTTGAGGGGTTTGTTCGGGGTATCTTCACCTCGATCGGAACCACAATTAGTTGCCCCTCAACCTACAACACCTACTGAAAATGTTACTTATGAAATTCCTTCGGGTATGTTAGAACAACTGCTTGCTAAACCTTATGCAGGAGATGGAATTGAACATCCTGATATGCACCTTTTATATGTGAACGAAATTTGTGGATTATTTAAGCTTGCAGGTTTACCCGGAGATGAAGTTCAGAAGAAGGTTTTCCCTTTATCTTTAGAGGGAAAAGCATTGACATGGTATAGGCTATGTGATGATCTTGGATAGTGGAACTGGAATCGTTTGCAATTGGAATTCCACCAAAAGTTTTATCCCATCCATCTAGTTCATTGTGATCGGAATTATATATATAATTTTTGGCCTCGTGAAGGAGAAAGTATCGCTCTAGCTTGGGGGAGGCTTAAGTCAATGTTATATTCATGCCCCAATCATGACATTCCGAGGGAAGTTATCATTCAGAATTTTTATGCTCGGCTTTCTCATAATGATCAATCCATGCTCGATACTTCTTGTGCTGGTTCTTATATGAAGAAGACTACTGAATTCAAGTGGGATCTCTTAGAAAGAATTAAACGCAAATCTGAAGATTGGGAACTCGACAAAGGCAATGAGTCAGGTATAAAGCTTGAATTTGATTGTATTAAATCTTTTATGAATACCAATACTTTTCATAAGTTTAGCACTAAATATGGACTTGACTCTGAGATAGTAGCCTCTTTCTGCGAAGCATTTGCTACTCACGTTGACCTCCCTAAGGAGAAGTGGTTTAAATATTATCCCCCTATTAAAGAAGAAATTAAAGAACCGATCATACCTAAAGAAGAAACTATCTTTTACAATGTTGATCCAGTTGTGCCTACCGCTTATATTGAAAAACCACCTTTCCCTGTTAGGATAAAGGAACATGCTAAGGTATCAACTGTGGTTCGTAAGAGTAATATAAGAGCACCTAAACCCCCTGAGCAAATTAAAGTAGAACCTAGTGTTGCTATGGTTAAAGATCTCTTGGTAGAAAATATTGATGGGCATGTTATCTACTTATGTGATGAAGCTGCGAATTGCTAAACCTAATGAAAAAGATAAACATAGACCAATAGAAGGCATGCCTGTTGTCTCAGTCAAAATAGGAGAGCATTGCTATCATGGTTTATGTGATTTGGGTGCTAGTGTGAGTGCTATCCCTTTTACCTTATACCAAGAAATTATGGATGAAATAGCACCTGCTGAAATGGAAGACATTGATGTCACTATTAAACTTGCTAATAGAGACACTATCACACCACTTGGGATTGTTAGAGATGTGGAAGTCTTGTGCGGGAAAGTAAAATACCCTACTGATTTTCAAGTCCTTGGTTCCCCACAAGATGACTTTTGTCCCATTATCTTTGGTAGACCTTTCTTGAGCACCGTCAATGCTAAGATAGATTGTGAAAATCAAACTGTCGATATCAGTTTTGGTAATGTGTCTCATGAGTTTAATTTTTCCATGTTTAGTAGACAACCTCGCGATAAAGCGTTATCTAGTAAGGATGAAATAATTGGTCTTGCTTCTATTGATGTGCCTCCTACTAATCCATTAGAACAATATTTGCTTGACCATGAAAATGATATGCACCTGCGTGAAAGAAATGAAATAGATCAAATTTTCTTCGAACAACAACCTCTCTTGAAACACAATTTTCCTATTGAAACTCTTGGAGGTCCTCCTCCACCTAAAGGTGATCCTGTGTTTGAATTGAAACAATTGCCTGACACTTTGAAGTATGCTTATCTTGATGAGAAAAAGATATATCCTCACGACAGGAATCAGGCACTTTGCCATCTGCCATGGCAGATGGCAAAGGCATGGCCGGCGGATGGCAAAGGCTTTGCCATCAGTTGGCAGACGGCAAAGGGTCGGCTGAATAAGCTACGGTAAAGGCTTCTTTGCCGTCTGCTGGCAGACGGCAAAGAACTTTGCGCCTTTGCCGTCTGCTGGCAGATGGCAAAGACTTTGTAAGGCAGAGGGACGGGGTTAGCCCCGTTAGGAGGCTAACGGCGTGCTTTGCCGTCTGCAAGCAGATGGCAAAGGCTGCAGGCTCTTTGCCGTCTGCAAGCAGATGGCAAAGGCTGCAGGCTCTTTGCCGTCTGCCACCAGATGGCAAAGGCTGCAGTCTCTTTGCCGTCTGTTGGCTCTTTGCCATCTGCTGGCGGACGGCAAAGAGACCAAATAGGCCAGCCGAGTGCTTCCCAGGTTGATTAGGTAGCTGCCACGTGTCCTCTTTGCCATCTGCCAGCAGATGGCAAAGTGCCTATATTGTCCCATTTAATTTTTTTTTCTTATATCAATTCATTTTCACAGAAAATCAAACACAGATATATATATATGACCAATATAGCATATTCAACACATATTACCAATAGTCATGAGCACATCCAACACATGTTACCAATAGTAGCAAGTTTCATCCATACATATACATAGTTTCATCAATATTACACAGTTTCATCCATAGGTAGCAAGTTTCACAAAGTCAAAACAAAAACTAAAGACAAGCACTCCATCAACCCAAGCTTCCGTGATCTGAAGCAAATCTGCAAAATGGGAAAGAAGAAAGTTAGAAGAAGAAGATTATTATGATGCAACTAAAATGTGAAGATTATTATGATGCAACTTATATCTGTAAAATAGGTCATTTTGGAGCTAAGTATGGTTATTATGTCATTTTTGAGCTACCTAAGCATACTAAGTCATTTTGGTGTAAAAAATGCTAAGTAAGGTCATTTTGGAGCTAAGTAAGGTTATTATGTCATTTTGGAGCTAGCTAAGCATATGAAGTCATTTAGGAGCTAAAATATGTCATTTCTTAAGCATATTATGTCATTTTAGAGCTAGCTAAGCATATTAAGTCATTTTGGAGGAAAAGATGCTAAGTATAGGTCATTTTAGAGCTATCCTAGGTTAAATAGGTCATTTTTGAGCTAGCTAAGCATATTAAGTCATTTTGGAGGAAAAAATGCTAAGTATAGGTCATTTTAGAGATATCCTAGGTTAAATAGGTCATTTTGGAGCTAATTAAGCTTATTATGTCATTTTTGAGCTAGCTAAGCATATTAAGTCATTTTGGAGGAAAAAATGCTAAGTATAGGTCATTTTAGAGCTATCCTAGGTTAAATAGGTCATTTTGGAGCTATCCTAGCTAGGTTAAATAGGTCCATTTTTTAGCTAGCTAAGCACATAAATTCATTTTGGAGGAATAAATGCTAAGTATAGGTCATTTTAGAGCTATCCTAGGTTAAATAGGTCATTTTGGAGCTAATTAAGGTTATGATGTCATTTTTTAGCTAGCTAAGCATATTAAGTCATTTTGGAGGAATAAATGCTAAGTATAGGTCATTTTAGAGCTATCCTAGGTTAAATAGGCCATTTTTGAGCTAATTAAGGTTATTATGTTATTTTTGAGCTAGCTAAGCATATAAATTCATTTTTGGAGGAATAAATGCTAAGTATAGGTCATTTTAGAGCTATCCTAGGTTAAATAGGTCATTTTTGAGCTAATTAAGGTTGTTATGTCATTTTTGAGCTAGCTAAGCATATAAATTCATTTTGGAGGAATAAATGCTAAGTATAGGTCATTTTAGAGCTATCCTAGGTTACATAGGTCATTTTGGAGCTAATTAAGGTTATTATGTCATTTTTGAGCTAGCTAAGCATATTAAGTCATTTTGGAGGAATAAATGCTAAGTATAGGTCATTTGAGTGGTAAAATTGGTCATTTTGGAGCTAATTAAGGTTATTATGTCATTTTTGAGGAAATAATGCTAAGTACAGGTCA
The DNA here is from genome assembly GCA_039707655.1 of Elymus sibiricus. Classification (NCBI taxonomy): domain Eukaryota; kingdom Viridiplantae; phylum Streptophyta; class Magnoliopsida; order Poales; family Poaceae; genus Elymus; species Elymus sibiricus. The sequence continues at coordinate 145,659,129 of CM077667.1, read as the reverse complement.
TTTTAGAGCTAAAATAGGTCATTTCTTAAGCTAAGCTAAGTATAGGTCATTTGAGAGCTATCCGTGGTAAAATTGGTCATTTTGGAGCTAAGTAAGGTTATAATGTCATTTTCGAGGAAACTAAGCTAAGTATACGGCATTTTGGAGATAAATAGGTCATTTCTTAAGCTAAGTATGCATTTGTTAAGCAAAACACTTGGGAAAACTTACCGTCATCACGGAGGTGTAGGTGTAGGACCGGTCGCGCCAGTGGCAGACGGAGAAGGATCGGTCGATGCTTGTCGGGAGTTATGCTGCACCAAAGATCATTTGCAATGTATCGTTAGCATGATGCAACTCAAATGTGAAGACTAGTAACTAATGACCATTCAAATGAAACTCACCGTGCCCGCCGGAGCAATGACTGGCATCGGCGGAGGGGTCGTGCCACTGTTCTGGCACATGGTCTGCCCATTTGGTTTTCTCGAGTCAGTCATATTAGTTACTAATGAAAGGAACATTACGTGCATGATTTGGCTAATATGCAGAAGAAACTTACCACGATGAGGTCGTATAGGGCCCGTTGACCCGCGTCGTTCCGGTTCCTCTCCTCCTCCATTAGCCTAGCCGTCCTCTCCTCCGCCTCCCTCTCCCTCTCCGCCGCCTGCCGGTCCCTCTCCTCTAGAAGCGCCTGGGTCTTCGCTCTCTTTTCCTCAATAGTAGCCTGGGTCTTCGCTCTCTCTGCCTCAATAGCAGCCTGCAACACCACTCGTTAGCATTGTAATCATCGACGGCCGCACACACAATGTAATGGAGGAAAGGTATCTGAGTCCGTATAACTAACCTTCAATTCGAGCTCCATTGGCCGTGCACGAGGCCTTATCTCAGGATCGGAGCTGGTCTGGCGCTTCTTGATCTGCGGGAGAGTGCTAGTACAACGTATCAGTCCATTCCCAATGGCTAACGAGCCATGGGGCCTCCCGCCACCACATATCATCACCAACTCTGGATCAATAGGCTGGCTCGGGTTAAAGTCCGGCCCTTTCCTCACCTTCCCCTCGTCTCTGTACCTCACAAGCTTGTTGTGGGAGGCGCGGTTGGTGAATTTCTCTGGATCATCGAGGTCAGACTCAGAGAATGCCTTGGCCTTCTTGTACGAGGCAGTATTGGCCATGGCATAGAGGTCGAACAGCTCTGGCACTGGAGCCTTGTTGTATCGCGCCTAAAAGAGAGGAACAGAGTAATGAAGAATGAATTTGCACGAAGAATGAATTTGCACGAAGCTAGCATGAAGAATGAATTTGCACGAATCATGAAGCAAACCACATACCCAGTTTTCCCCGAACTGATATAGGTTGACGCTGCCTAGATGGTGTGGCACACCTTTCATTTTGCCACGCTTCTCCTTTGCAATGTTGTGAGTGGATAGCCATTGGGGAGAGCACCACTCATCCACCAACGCCTCCCAACAATCTTGCCTATCCGCACACCATCTCGGGGGCACCTAAGTTAAGCAAGAGAAATTTGAGCGCTACGCCTATGAATCAAATCAAGGAAACTAAGTACAAGGCCTTAATAATATGTAATTACCTTCATGTACTTCTCCTTACTCAGAAACTTTGTGCGGCACTTCGTCTTGGACCTCCTAATACTAGTCGAGGCGTAGTAGTCTCGAACAGCCTGTGTCCGAGCCTCGTGTCGAAAGTTTTGAAGTAGGCGCCTGCACTCGGCGTCGATAACCCGAGCCGCGGCCTCCTCCTGTCCCTCAGCACACCTATAGAAGGTCTGCAATCAAACAAGAAAACACGGATTAGCACAATCACTAGGGTTGCCAATCAAAGAAGAAAACACAACGTAGACGACAAAGGAGAAATTACCCAAAATGTCTGGATCACAATGTCGGCCACCGTGTGGCACTCGACATCGCCGATCTTATGCCCCGGCAGGGCCGGGGCAGCCAAGTAGTGATCCCAGGTCATTCCTAGCTCTGGAACCCGGCCCTCACCGGGCAACGTGACCCACCCCGGGAAGCTCTGGCGACAAATCACACCAAGGACACTGTTGGGCCTGCGGACACCACGGTCATGTTTCCAAGAACTAAAGTATGACAAGGCCAACGCATTAGATATTCGAAGAAACGTGAAGACAAAAGGTTAAAAAAGAGTAAATGCACTTACTTCTCCCCGTCAGGCGCAATCAACCACCTCTGTTCGGGTGTCGCCGGGGTGGGCGGGAGCTTTGTACCACCACGCTGGTAGACTTTGCGCCCCTCAACCCACTCACTCTCGCTATTGGTTGTGACTAAATACTACACAAATATATTTGTACCTTCAAAACAAAGTTGATCTCTTCTACCTATTAATGAAAGTACGTTCCAGTTTTGCCGCAAAAAAGAGAATGGAAGTATTCTGGTTGGTATTTATTCTGGTCATTTCTTGCATCAATTTGGCTAAACTCACTTTGATTTCTTCCATCATGAATGCAAATATGCTTTTGTCTAATTGATCAATAATGACTCTGTTATTAGAGAATTCCTTTTCGACGGAAAGAGAATGTTGTTTTGTTTTGTATATAGTTATTTTATGGGTGACCAGAGAATAGATGCGTTGCACTATTCCTTTTTGCAGCGTTGAATTCCATCCATCATGACAAAGTATGTTTGACAAATAAATGATTTGCCTCATGCAGCCATGTTCCTTTGTTTAATGCAGTTTGTTGATCGCCTATGGTTGAGTACTCCCTATGGTTAGGTGTCAATCTTCTAATCCATTCACCAGATAATTTTGGCGCCTTCTGGCTGCATACCCACTTTAGTAGTAAACTTATTTGTTTGTTATCTACCTCGATGCCATACTAATTTCTATTATTTCAAAATTGCAAGCGCCATATTAGTTCACTTGTTATCTACCTTGATGCCATACTAATTTATGTGATTCCAAAATTGCTGGCACCAGTTCATGTTACCTGTTGGTTCCATTTGAGAAATGTAAAGGATGCATCAATTGGCATGGTCAGCTCATGTATAGTTCTTTGTCTCTTTCGAAGACGACATGCATCTCACAACACAATCCTAGGTTAATGGACCGCTAAAGCTACAATGTATATGCATTGTGCCTTTATTTTCTGGATACTAACTTCAGATGTCCAGTTTAGTGTTACCTGTACTAAGGTATCCTCAAGGTATTAACTTTAGATAAACAATCTGCTGTGTACTAATTTATATTTCTGTACAAGCTATCCTTGCCGCTTGTTTGGACAAGCTATCCTCCATGACTGTTTTGCCTTGGGGTTCCCAACATCACATAGTAATCCTTCCATCTTCTTTGGGAAGGTGGCACTAATATATACATTCAGCTTACTCAAGTTCTAAAACTGCTCCTCTTGACATGTTTCAGCTTTGTGGGCGAGTGCATGCATAATGATGGCAGCCTGGTGTTCGTCCACTACAAGGAAGGAGCTGCTGAGCCAACTTTCCTGTACTTCACGATAGCTAAAAGAGGCCAAGTGCTAATCGCAATGTATGCTAAAATCTATGCATTTGTCAGTATTTTTGCTCTGGTCTATGTCACTCGACCCTCCCATGTTGGTGTCGTCACTACCAGATGTTGAGTGTCTTCAAAACTTTATGAATTCTGGGATTTGCTTTGTAATGGTAATCGTGAAATTGGTGTGGCTTGGGGTTGCTGTGTTTTGTAATGTTTGCCTTTTTCTCACTGTTAGGTGAAGCTAAGATATTCTGAAGAAGAGAGCTCATCGATATTTGATCTCTTTATTACTCTGAACTAAAGTCACGTCGCTTTTTTTTCTGAGAGTAGTTGATTATGACCTAAGAAAAAAACAAATGCAAATATTTTCAAAGCACTTCTGTTTTTAAATATGTGTTCTCTTTTGAAGTGTAAGGATCTAAATTTTTAGAGTGCGTATTTGCTCAAACAGGAGATTATATTGAAAAAATACATGTATTTCTAACGCGACATGATTTTGAATGGGGCTCTGTGCTACCAAATTAATTTGTGTACATACATTTCATTATAGACAATAGGCCACCATTTTTCTTCTATTAAAGGAAATTAAATTTGTTGCCATATGTGCTTGCCCACAACTAATAAACCAACTATATCGGATTCTGTTTCGAATGCAACTCTGTGCTACCAAATTAAAATATGTATATACAATCCATCATTTTTTCCTTAAACGAGATTAAATTTGTAGTCATATGTGTTGTTCAACACTAAATCAACTAAACCTTGGTGTGGTGGACTTGGAGCAGCTGTGCCGTGGCTCGGAGTCGGTGGCTGCAGCCGTGGAGTGCAGTAGCAGCAGTACTGGAGGCTGGAGCGGTCAGCGGTGGAGGTGGACTGGTGGTGGTCCGGCCGTCCGGTGGAGGGCGCCAGCCGCCAGGCCAGCGGCAGCAGGCAGCAGGGGGCCGGCCGACCGGGGGTCCGGGGATGGAGATGAGGGGATCCCGAGCCGGTCCGGGGAGGCCGCCTCGCCGAGTCGCCGGGATGCGGAGGCCGGAGGCCGGAGGGGCGGGAAGGGCCGGGCGAGGGGCGGCCGCCCGGATTGGAGGAGAGGGAGAGGGAGAGGGCCGGCCGCCGGCGTCGGAGCCGCCGCCGCGGGTAGGTTAGGGGAGGGGAGTGGGAGGAGAGGGACCGAGGGGAGGGGAGCAGCCGAGCAGCCGAGCAGGGGAGGGATCGATGGGAGGGCCGGAGGGGAGTGGGAGGAGAGGGACCAAGGGGAGGGGAGCAGGGGAGCGGCGGCTGGGCGGAGAGCGACGACGGCGGATAAGAGACGGGGAGACGGGGTGGGCGGATGGGAGACGGGATGGACGACGGCAGTTTTTTTTCTTTGATTCACGGGGGAGTTGGGATATTTTCCACGGGCGGGCGGTAGAGTAGCGAAATTTTTTCCCTCTTCGCGCCTAAATCACGCGCCAATTGTGCCCCACCTCTTTGCCATCAGCCAGCGGATGGCAAAGAATCTTTGCCGTCTGCTGGCACATGGCAAAGAGGTGGGGCTAGTGGGCCGTTACAGCGCCGTCGTCCACTGGACCCCACCCACCTCTTTGCCGTCTGCCAGCAGACGGAAAAGATTCTTTGCCATCTGTTGGCAGACGGCAAAGAGGTGGGGTTGATAGGCCGTTACAGCACCGGCGTCCACTGGACCCCACCCACCTCTTTGCCGTCTGCCAGCGGACGGCAAAGATTATTTGCCATCTGCTGGCGGATGGCAAAGAATTGGCTGATGGCAACCAGGTTCTTTGCCGTTCGTCAGTTCTTTGCCGTCTGTTTTTTGTAAGAAGATAGCAAAGACGTTCTTTGCCATCCGCTGGCAGACGGCAAAGAACTGACTGATGGCAAATTCCCTGTTTCCAGTAGTGCCTGTTATTATTAGTAACCTTTCAGAACATGAAGAAGAAAGATTATTAAAAGTTCTAAGGAAGCACCGGGCTGCTATTGGATATACTCTTGAAGATCTTAAGGGCAATAGTCCCACTCTATGTCAGCACAAGATCAATATGGAACCTGATGCTAAACCCGTCGTTGATCACCAACGGCGATTGAATCCGAAGATGAAAGAAGTGGTAAGAACTGAAATATTAAAGCTTCTGGAAGCAGGTATAATCTATCCCATAGCTCATAGTAGATGGGCCAGTCCCGTTCATTGTGTCCGTAAGAAAAGGGGGTATTACCGTTGTTCCTAATGATAAGAATGAACTCATTCCACAAAGAATTGTCACTGGCTATAGAATGGTAATTGATTTTAGAAAATTAAATAAAGCTACTAGGAAAGATCATTACCCTCTACCATTCATTGATCAAATGCTAGAAAGACTATCAAAGCACACGCACTTTTGTTTCCTAGATGGATATTCTGGTTTCTCTCAAATACCCGTGTCACAATCCGAACAAGAGAAAACTACCTTTACTTGCCATTTTGGAACCTATGCTTATAGACGTATGCCTTTTGGTTTATGCAATGCACCTGCAACCTTTCAAAGATGTATGACTGCTATATTCTCTGATTTTTGTGAAAAGATTGTGGAGGTTTTCATGGATGATTTTTCCGTTTACGGAACTTCTTTTGATGATTGCTTAAGCAATCTTGATCGAGTTTTGTAGAGATGTGAACAAACTAATCTCATCTTGAATTGGGAGAACTGCCACGTTATGGTTAATGTGGGCATTGTCTTGGGGCATAAAATATCTGAACGAGGTATTGAGGTGGATAAAGCTAAAGTTGATGCAATTGAGAAAATGCCATGTCCTAAAGATATTAAAGGTATTCGAAGTTTCCTTGGTCATGCTGGTTTTTATAGGAGGTTCATTAAAGACTTCTCTAAAATTTCTAGGCCTCTTACTAATCTTTTGCAAAAGGATATTCCTTTTGTTTTTGATGATGATTGTGTGGAAGCCTTTGAAACACTCAAGAAAGCCTTAACCTCTGCACCCATCGTTCAACCACCTGATTGGAACTTGCCTTTTGAAATTATGTGTGATGCTAGTGATTATGCTGTTGGTGCCGTCCTAGGACAAAGAGTTGATAAGAAATTGAATGTTATCCATTAAAACTCTAGACAGTGCCCAACGAAACTATGCTACTACTGAAAAAGAATTTTTAGCAGTTGTGTTTGCTTGTGATAAATTTAGATCCTATATTGTTGATTCCAAAGTCATTGTTCACACCGATCATGCTGCTATAAAATATCTTATGGAAAAGAAAGATGCTAAACCTAGACTCATTAGGTGGGTTCTCTTGCTCCAAGAATTTGACTTACAAATCGTTGATAGGAAAGGAGCTGAGAACCCCGTAGCTGACAACTTGTCTAGGTTAGAAAATATTCTTGATGACCCACTACCCATTGATGATAGTTTCCCTAACGAACAGCTAGCTACGATAAGTGTCTCACAACGCACACCTTGGTATGCTGATTATGCTAACTACACTGTCGCTAAATATATACCACCTAGCTTCACTTACCAACAAAAGAGAAAAAAATTCTATGACCTGAGACATTACTTTTGGGATGACCCACATCTTTATAAAGAAGGAGTAGATGGTATTATTAGGCATTGTGTACCTGAGCATGAACAGGAACAAATTCTACGGAAATGTCATTCCAAAGCTTATGGAGGACATCATGCGGGAGATAGAACTGCTCATAAGGTATTGCAATCTGGTTTTTATTGGCCTACTCTCTTCAAGGATGCCCGTAAGTTTGTCTTGTCTTGTGATGAATGTCAAAGAATTGGTAATTTCGGTAAGCGTCAGGAAATGCCTATGAATTATTCACTTGTTGTTGAACCATTTGACGTTTGGAGTTTTGATTATATGGGGCCTTTTCCTTCCTCCAACGGGTACACTCATATTTTAGTTGCGGTTGATTATGTCACTAAATGGGTAGAAGCTATTCCAACTAGTAGTGCTGATCACCACACCTCCATTAAAATGCTTAAGGAGGTTATCTTCCCGAGGTTTGGAGTCCCTAGATATTTAATGACCGATGGTGGTTCACATTGTATTCATGGTGCTTTCCGTAAGATGCTTGCTAAATATGATGTTAACCATAGAATTGCATCACCCTATCATCCTCAATCTAGTGGTCAAGTTGAACTTAGCAATAGAGAAATAAATTTAATATTACAAAAAACTTTCAATAGGTCTCGTAAGAATTGGTCTAAGAAATTAGATGATGGACTTTGGGCCTATAGAACAGCTTATAAAAATCCTATGGGTATGTCTCCATATAAAATGGTGTATGGGAAAGCTTGTCATTTGCCTCTAGAATTCGAACACAAAGCATTTTGGGCAATTAAAGAACTTAACTATGATTTCAAACTTGCCGGTGAGAAGAGGTTATTTGATATTAGCTCACTAGATGAATGGAGAACCCAAGCATATGAAAATGCCAAGCTATTCAAAGAAAAAGTAGAAAGATGGCATGACAAAAGAATCCAAAAGCGGGAATTCAAAATAGGAGATTATGTTCTTTTGTTCAACTCTCGTTTAAGATTTCTTGCAGGAAAGCTTCTCTCAAAATGGGAAGGACCATATATTATCGAAGAGGTTTATCGTTCTCGAGCTATCAAGATTAATAACGCCGAGGGTACTAACCCGAAGGTGGTCAATGGACAAAGAATTAAGCATTATATCTCAGGTACGCCTATTAGCGTTGAAAGCAATGTTATCCAAACCATGACACCGGAGGAACACATAAAAGAAACCTTCCGGAACGCTCCAGAATTCTTAAAAATAGGAGGTACGTGATACGGTTAGTAAACGAACTCCGAAAAATCCGCAAAAATATTTTTTGTTAGTTTTGGAATATTTTAGAATTTTGGAAATAAAGAAATAAAACAGAAGGTGATCGAGGTGAGCACGATACACCAGGGCGCGCCAGGCACCCCTGGGCGCGCCCTGCTGGGTTGTGCCCACCTCGGATGCCTTCCCGACTCCGTTTTCCTTCCATATACTTGTTTCGAAAGAATAAAAATTCTCTATATATACCCCCGACTGTTTTGACGACCGCATCGTAGAAAAATCCTTTGTTCTAGTTTCTTGCTGTTTTCTCTTCAGATTTAGATCTCCATGGCTCCACCAAGCTCCTCCAAGGACAAGTTCTTCGAGAAGGTCATCAACCCGTATTTGCCGAAGGTGATGAAGCACCCTCAAGCCATTGAGATGCGTGAGGGGGTGCTCCACATCCGCGATGTTCAGGGACCCAAGAAGACCGGAAGCGTGGAGGCTAGGCTCGAGGCGGTGGAACAGGAAATCTTCAAGTGTCAAAAGATGGTGGAGCGTGGACTTAGTGCCAATCACTCCATGATCACGGAATTCACCCGTGATCAGACGGTGGATGGCCGGTCTATGAAGGACATCATCTCCACCCTCAACGAGCAAATTAATTTTCTGGAGAGCCAAGTTTATGATCTTCAAAACCAAGTCTTTGAATATGAAGCGAGATTTAAAGGTATGAGTTTAGTTGCCAGTTGCGGGACTCAGGGGACTCTCGCGTCAACCTTTGATGGGGAGCCCTTGCCTTGGAAGCTGGAGGACAAGCTTACTACATCATCACCACCACCTACATCAACACCTCCACCTTCTTCATCACCACCACCGAAGGAGACTTGAGCACACGGGTATGGCCAATCCCCTTGGCTTGAGCCAAGCTTGGGGGAGGTGCCCCGGTATCGTATCACCACCACTTTTATTCATCTTTACCTATTTTAGTTCGACCTTTAGTTTCCCTTTGCTTTAGTTGAATAAAAGTTTAGCATGATCTATTTTCGTCTGTTAGTTCCGTGGCCTACCTATCTATGTAATCGAGTGAGAGTTATATAATAAAGTTTAGTTTGAGTTTTTTGCCTCTCTACTTTCTTGTCGCAATCAAAATAAAGAAAAGAAGAAACAAATGAAAAGAATCATATGCTAATCTTATGGTGAGTAATGACATCACATAAGGAAAAGTATAAGTAGTAAAATTTATTGGAGATTGACAAACATAGCATTGGTCAATGATGCAATTCATGAAAGAATTAATAAGGGAAGAGAAGATTCACATGCAAATACACTATCTTGGACATCTTTTATGATTGTGAGCCCCCATCAAATATTATATGTCAAAATTGTTGACGTTGGACAAGGAAGACAACATAATGATTTATGTTTGTTCATATCCACATAGAAGTTATATTGTCATAGATCCTTTAACATGTGGTGCTTGCTCAATATCTTTGCTAGCCAAAAATTCCGCACTAAGTAGAGATACTACTTGTGCATCCAAAAACCCAAACCCAAATTCTTTCTTTGAGTGTCCACCATAACTACCTATGGATCGAGAAAGATCCTTCAAGTAAGTTCTCATCGGTGCAATAAGGCAATAAAATTGCTTCTAAAAGTGTTTTGATCAATTAGTGTAAGAGAAAATTGAGCGCTATACGAACTTATGATGGCAAAGTAATAAAAGAGACGGACTGCATAATAAAGGTTGCTATCATAGGGGGCAATATAGCGTGATGTTCTTTTACATTAAGGGATTGGGCATACAAACCAATAAGCGCATGACAACCTCTGCTTCCCGCTGCGAAGGGCCTATCTTTTACTTTTATGTAATTACTTTTATGCAAGAGTCAAAGTATTCTTCCCTATTCGTTTTTACTTTTTCTTTTGCAAGCATCATGTGGTGAGGAAAGATCTAGGCACATATATCCAATTGGATATGGGTGGGCATGAGTTATTATTGTTGACATCACCCTTGAGGTGAGTAAGTTGGGAGGTAAAACTATAAGCCCCTATCTTCCTATGTGTCCGGTTGAAACTTTTTGTTCATGGGTATGCCGTGAGCGTTAGCAATCATAGAAGACTAAATGATGGTTGAGTATGTGGACTTGCCAAAAGGCTCCGACAAGAGACCCTTCCTGAAAATATGATGAATTGTAGTTGCAAAGTTGACCGAGAACATAGTTTGTTGGTTCCCAATAAGGTTTATGCTTCATACTTCTATGTTGTGATGAATTGTTACTTGTTCATGAGAAGCTATATGATAAAAATGTATTGAAATAAGTTCTTATGATAGAGTTTGTTGTTGTTATATTAATAAGCATGATGCTTCTATGTTCGTATTTTGTTTTTATCGACACCTCTCTCTCAAACCATGTGGACATGCTTTTCAATATCGGCATTCACTTGAGGACAAGCGAGGTCTAAGCTTGGGGGAGTTGATACGTCCATTTTGCATCATGATTTCCTACTGTTATTTACTTTGTTTTGTTGAATAATAATGCCTTGGGGAGTGATTCTAATGCCTTTTCTCTCATAATATGCAAGGTTTACACAAAGAGGGAGATTACCGGCAGCTGGAATTCTGGACCTAAGAAAAGCACGTCAGAGATACCTATTCTGCACAACTCTAATGAAGCTGAAATTTTACGGAGATTATTTTTGCATTTAATAAAAAATACTGGAGCAAAAAACTACCGGAGGGGGCCCCCCAGGTGGGCACAACCCACCAGGGTTTGCCAGGCCCCCCTGGGCGCGCCCTGATGGGTTGTGGCCACCTCGGCCCACCTCCGATGCCCATCTTCTGGTATATGGTCACTGTTGACCTAGAAAAAAAAATCAGAGGAGGACTTTCGGGACGAAGCACCGCCGCCTCGAGGCGGAACTTGGGCAGGAGCACTTTTGCCCTCCGGCGGAGCGATTCCGCCGGGGGAACTTCCCTCCCGGAGGGGGAAATCGAATCTATCGTCATCACCAACACCCCTCTCATCTTTGGGAGGCCAATCTTCATCAACATCTTCAACAGCACCATCTCCTCTCAAACCCTAGTTCATCTCTTGTGTTCAATCTTTGTACCGGAACCTCAGATTGGTACCTGTGGGTGACTAGTAGTGTTGATTACCTTGTGTAGTTGATTACTATATGGTTTATTTGGTGGAAGATTATATGTTCAGATCAATTATGCCATTCAATACTCCTCTGATATTGAGCATGATTATTACTTGTGAGTAGTTACCTTTGTTCTTGAGGTCACGGGAAAAGTCATGTTCGGAGTAATCATGTGAATTTGATATGTGTTTGATATTGTGATGATATGTATGTTGTGATTCCCTTAGTGGTGTCATGTGAACGTCAACTACATGACACTTCACCATTCATGGGCCTAAGGGGATGCATTGTGGAGTAGTTATTAGATGATGGGTTGCTAGAGTGACAGAAGCTTAAACCCTAGTTTATGCGCTACTTCGTAAGGGGCTGATTTGGATCCACAAGTTTAATGCTATGGTTAGACTTTGTCTTAATACTTTTCTCATAGTTGCAGATGCTTGCGAGGGGATTAATCATAAGTAGGTTGTTAGTTAAAGTAAGAACAACACCTTAGCACCGGTCCACCCACATGTCAAATTATCAAAGTAGCGAACACGAATCAAACCAACATGATGAAAGTGACTAGATGAAATTCCCGTGAACCCTCAAGAACACTTTGCCTATTACTAGAGATTGTTCTGGCCTATCCTTTGCCACAAAAGGATTGGGCTACCTTTCTGCACCTTGCTTACCATTATCGTTACTTGCTTGTAACAAATTATCTTGCTATCAAACTATCTGTTACCTACAATTTCAGTGCTTGCAGAAATTACCTTGCTGAAAACCGCTTGTCATTTCCTTCTGCTCATCGTTGGGTTCGACACTCTTACTTATCGAAAGGACTACGATTGATCCCCTATACTTGTGGGTCATTAGTTAACAATTTAAAATAACAGAAAATGGTAGCTTTTAAATAAGTGGAGTAACAACATGTACTCAATATAAACTATCATTTGGCTGTAGAACTTTAAAATCAAATCCAATAAAATTGGAACTAAAGAAATAAAGTAGCAAACAACTTATAGCTAAATTTGACATCTCCTTTCAGCTTGAGAAATAAGTCCCAAATCAGACTAGGATGCATCTATTAACATATCTTATAGATATACAATCGGCACTCTATTAGAAAGACAAAGAAGACAAAAGCATGTTGGTGGTGGTGGTGTTTGAAATAATAGTTTGACCCATCACAATAGAAGGCAATCCAACTTATCCTCGCCAAATTAACTCTCCTTTATTTCCTAGGCTATATCGCATGACCTCTTTTAGATGAATAGGAATTTTACTAACCTAGAAACAAAATCATAACATTACAATAAGAGTGGATTGGTGAAATTAGAATTTTTTCCATAAGAATAAAAGAAAAATAAAGGTTATGAAAACTAAATGACAAATCTGGATAGAAATATATAGAATGCTCTCACTCTTAGCACAACAATTTTTACACTGAATGGTCTCGAAAAATATCAATTTATGCACTGAGAAGTTCATATAGTGAGGCATATAATGAAGATATGGATATTTGTAGGTTGTAGCAACCAGCGGCAGTTCAACCAGCTTATATGACCCATGAAAAGTATCAACTATAAAAGTGATTCGACACCGCTGCAAAACTGCAACCCAATGATTTTTTCAAACATTGTTTGCAAATGTTTGGAAAAGTTTTAGTTTAGTAAAGCTTACCGTGTAGGTAAGACTTCACATATGGTGCATACTGCTATCATTTGCATCACACATTCATTGTTGGTTTGGTCTCGGGAGAACAAAGGAAGAACTTTGAAATTAGGCGGTCGCTGTCACTGATGACTGATCCACGCACCGTACTCATAACCATGTAACATAAACAACACAACAAAGTAGTGAAGGAATTAATATTCATATTTCGAACCAGCATCCGTGACCTCACATCCATCTTAATCTTGGTACTTGATATAAACTTGCATTTATTTTAGATGTATGTCTGTGTGAAACCATTTAAGCTGGCCGGAAAAAATAAAGAGAAAAAATTGCTAGTCCTTCAGAAAGTTGAAATAACCGATGGTTACTTCTAAGCAAGGGAACTTAATTCTTAATGCACAAGCAAGAATTAATAATGAAAGAACCTTAGCATTGTACTGAAGAACTTTGATGCTTGCAGAACACACTAACTCATTCTCCCCAAGATCTGTACGTTATATGATCATGTGCAGGGTAGTATTTTACTCTTTAAATCCTTGAGGTTCTCATCATCTTGTTTTGAAATAGCTCCTTGTTAAGACTTCTTCTGTCTATGTACATCATTGATGTATATATGGAAAAACATATACAACAATGATTACGATGTACAATGTGACAATACAACAATCAACACCTTTTTCTTCTATCCTCTTCTATCTATGTTGATCTACCGTACAACAAACAACATACAATACAACAAAAATGTCTAAAGAAGGTCATTTTTATCCATACAAAAAATTGTATACAAGGTAAACTCTATCTACTTCTTCTGTCTATGTTCCATTCATATAAAAGTTTCCAGTTTTGCACACAAAGTCGATTTTACTAAAGAAAACAACAACTCACTTTTATTCACACGACAGCAGAAGGTTGCATGATTCCTACATCAATAGAAACACATAGTATGTTGGAAATATACCCTAGAGGCAATAATAAATTGGTTATTTCATATTTCCTTGTTCATGATAATCGTCTATATCCATGCTAGAACTGTATTGATCGGAAACCCAGATACATATGTGGATACATAGACAACACCATGTCCCTAGTGAGCCTATACTAGACTAGCTCATTAATCAAAGATGGTTAAGGTTTCCTAACCATGGACATGTGTTGTCATTTGATAACGGGATCACATCATTAGGAGAATGATGTGATGGACAAGACCCAACCATAAGCTTAGTATATGATCGTATCACTTAAGTTTATTGCTACTGCTTTCTTCATGTCAAGTATCTATTCCTAACACCATGAGATCATGCAACTCCCGGATACCGGAGGAATACCTTGTGTGCTATCAAACGTCACTTCGTAACTGGGTGATTGTCGGTGTCAAAAATGGCGGATCTCGGGTAGGGGGTCCCGAACTGTGGATCTTGGATCGATGGGTAACAGGAGACAAGGGAGACCATATTTACCTAGGATCGGGCCCTCTTAATGGAGGTAAAACCCTATGTCCTGCTTTGTTTTGTATTGATGATGGGGTATCAAGTATAGAGTTGATCTACCTCGAGATCGTATGTAGTGAATATAAGATTGTCTATTGACTAGTCTAGCCTCGGTTTATATATTGCACAAGAGGCCTAGGGTTTAGAAGTGAATCATCATGGGGGTCCTCGGCCTGACCCACTGGTCGGGAGACGACGTGGTGGGTACCCCCTAGTCTAGGACACCGTCAGTAGCCCCCTAAACCGGTCTTCAAGTTGGGGATGCTCCTCGGTTCTTCCGCACAGTTCTTGGTCTTCGGTCGTCAGCCTTGAAAACTGGTTCAACAAATCTTCCCATGTCCGATCTTGAGGATCACCGAGCTGAATCCGAAGAGTTCACACGTCGGGCATCCGAGGAGCCCTTTAAGTTTTTGGCTTTTATTGATGACTTGTTACTTTTTATGCCACAACTCGGGTTCGAAGTGTTTCCCGTGCGGTGGTACCCTCTTGCGTCTGAACTACAACGTCGAACTGCATCCAAGGTGTCTTTTTGCAGCCGAGCTCCAACACCGAACTGCATCCGAGGCGTCATAGATTACCTCGGTCTTTAAAAAATTGAAGGAATTTAGCCGAGCTCAATGCCGGAAATGCCCTCTATGGAGCCAGCCACTTGCGCCCGAGCTTTATGCCAGACTTCTTCCGAGGTGGTGCACCACCCCGATCGTGGGCTGATTTTTTGATTGGTGCAATTTATTCTCTGTCAAGATATATAGACAGTAGCCCTCAAGGTGCGTCTCTGTCTAAAACTCGGGATGCACCTGAAGGATAAAATAAAACCACTAATCCCAGTAGCCCCTGAGACTCAGGTCGATTCGCGAAATCGGCCTGAGGATCAATTCCTTGCTCGGCAGCATACTGTAGGAATTAAAATGCGTTGTGGAGTAGCCCACGAGACTCAGGTTGGGTGCGACCGACCAACCCGAGGATCGTAATCTCGTCGGAAACTGTTTTGCACTTAAATTTTCTGCATTGAATCATCAATGCAGGAGCCCCCGAGCCTTAATTTGGGCATGTATGGTCGAATTAAGGATCTATATTTGTTTGACACAAACTTTGTTATGTTTGACATAATTTATGTGTAATGATTCTATGTATCCAAGTACTTTACATCATTAATGCTCGAATCCGTATTGTACAAGACTTTGTTAGTCAACCATCGGCTTCAACCTCCTCGGCTAGTAGCCGAGGAGTGTTTGTCCTACTTTATAAAGCCTTTATAAGGGCAAAGATTTACGGCAAACAAGGCAATCCGGCCACACGGTTTTATAAACAAAGGTACGTGGAGAGATATGTTATATTACTATGTAAGAAACATCTTCTGGGAAAAATTGTTCATTTATAAGTTTCTTTTCCCAGGATATCATGTTGACCATGATCGTGAAACCTCAATTCCGATCAATGTGGGAGGAAAATATTGAGGATTTAGTTCGGGGAATGTTGCCGAACTCAGTGGTCTTTAATGAACCGAGATTTTCACTTCCGTCGTTGCCGACCAATTATATTCTTAAGATGGCTAGCTTTCGGCTTCACCTAGTCTGAGGTACTAACCCGGATGACCCGGAAGTAACAATCACAAAGGTGCTCCCTTTACCCTCTAGCCAAACAATCAGGAACATAGGTGGTAAGAACAGGAGCCAGGCAACCCAGCTTGGCTAAAATCTTAAGTCAAATTGATGCATATATATGGCATTATAACGATCACTATGGAAGGCAGCTTTCGTATATTAAATACAAATGCTGATGATATGTTGGGCTCTCCAGGAATCCCGATATATCTATGCCGAGGTGCCACAAGGAACCCTCGGTATGGTCTATTTTGACTCCTTTGCGACTGTTTATAATTTGAATGTGGCCTATCGTCAGCTTCTGCCCCTTTGTAGATGCTACACAGGGTGTTTCCGTACAAACAAGACAACCCTTAGCTGACGTCTCGGTGCCCGGAGGCGGTTGTGTTAGTGGAAACGAGGCAATCAGATATTCATGCTTTATAACTTTCACTTAGTCATAGGAGCATATGTTTGGGGGCAACTTAATAGCCCCGGGTATACGTCGACTCCTCGGATCATTCGAGGTCGATTCACCGACAACTTGGCCTTTTCAAGAAAGAGAGGCCCTTCATTTTACTCGATAACCTCGATCGGCTATATTTGGTTGAACACCTCCTGCGGTTCGCTGACCGATTTGCGCTTGTTGTGACAGTCAGCTTTCGACTTTCTTCAACTGAGGCTCTTAACCAGTTAAACCACAAGTGACAATCGCAGTGGTTCTCCCTTTACCCCTTAGCCAAACAAAGCGAAAAAGTAAGGGGTAAGCACAGGAGCCGGGCAATCCAGCTATAGACCAAAGACACAACTCGAAATCAATTCATACAAATGCGAAATACCAAGGACATTTTGCCGAGGACTGCATGGAGTACCTCGGTTTTTGATGGGTTCGGTGCTAACTGCATACCCCCTTTAATATGGCCGATGCATGAAATGCATCTGGCGTTGTACTGCGAGAGTTATGCTTGGAAAAACCAAAAAACTTATGCAAAAAACTTTATGGTTAGATAAAAAAATTGTGCCAATACAAAATTAGTCTAAAATTTAATTTGTGCTTCAGTCGTGCTTTAATGTGATACATCCAATCTCCGGACTTCAAGTGGGTCAGCCTTTGGCTTAAACCTCCATATCCCGAAGGCGGAGTGTTTCTCCGAGGCCTGTTTAGCGAACTAAACTCAAGCGGCTTTAGAAAGAAACCGGGCTATCCAGATTTTGACCACACACTAGTGTCTGAAAAAGAAGTAATAGAGGAAGACTTTGCGACGACCGAGAAGAAAACACATTTATTATAAAAATGGCTCATATAAATTTAAGATCCCCCATGTAACATGGGAAAAGAAGGTTGTTTTTTGAACAAACAACATTTTTAACAAATAAAGTTTTTGTTTTGAGACAAAAACATAACGCTCAGCTGACAAAAATTTAAAAACTTAAGAAATTTGAGCATGAAAGCGACTTAGCTGGTTAATATGCTCGGTGTGGATGATGCGGTTCGAGCTACGACGGGACAAGGTCCCAGCCCCCAAGCCGGTCACGAGGTAGCCGACGAAGAGCTCGGCTTGATGCAGTGACAACACAACACTTTCGAAGGGCCTAGGTGAAACCCCCGGTCCAGCCGGGGAGACAGAGTAGTTCGACAGCATGTTGGCGAAGCCCCCATGTCAGTCGACCATGTCGGTGACGCGATTTGGTTGATGGAGGCAGGACGACGATGTCGACACACCGAGGTGACGACGTGACACAGCCGAAGTCGATTGCCTACACGCATGAAGTAGCATAAGCTACATAATAATAAAATAAAAGTTCTTTAAAGAATTATTTATGCGAAATAAATTATTTAGAAGAGCTGCAGCCTGGTGCGATGCAGATGTCGACACAGGGTGTCGGCGCGGTGAGGTGACAAAATCTGAATTCGCAGGGTCACCCGATTTCGTGCTAGGGTGACAACAGAATTTGGTCAACGATGGCGGGACAACGACGTCGGTATGCCGGGGTGACAATGCCATCCGATCTAAATCCTTTACCTACACACATAAAAAAGTGCAAGCCAGACATAATAATAACATTTTTTGCATACTCAATTTACGCAGAGTATGGATAATAAAACAAATATGGCCTCTGTGTAGCATAAGTAGAATTGACGGCACATGGACGTCAATGTGGATTAGAGTCCATCGGCTCAGCATAGATAACCTGCGCACTGATGACCCACAAGTATAGGGGATCAATCGTAGTCCTTTCGATAAGTAAGAGTGTCGAACCCAACGAGGAGCATAAGGAAATGACAAGCGGTTTTCAGCAAGGTAATTTCTGCAAGCACTGAAATTGTAGGTAACAGATATGGGCACCAGAGGGGGGCCTGGCGCGCCCTGGTGGGTTGTGCCCACCTAGGAGACCTCCTCCGGTAGTTTCCAGCTCCAGTATTTTTTATTAAATGTAAAAATAATCTCCGTAAAATTTCCGCTTCATTGGAGTTGTGCAAAATAGGTATCTCTGACCTGCTTTTCTTGGGTCCAGAATTCTAGCTGCCGGTATTCTCCCTCCTTGTGTAAACCTTGCATATTATGAGAGAAAAGGCATTAGAATCACTCCCCAAAGCATTATTATTCAACAAAACAAAGTAAATAACAATTGGAAATCATGATGCAAAATGGACGTATCAACTCCCCCAAGCTTAGACCTCGCTTGTCCTCAAGCGAAAGCCGATATTGAAAAGCATGTCCACATGGTTTGAGAGAGAGGTGTCGATAAAAACAAAATAGGGACATAGAAGCATCATGCTTATTAACATAACAGCAACAAACTCTATCATAAGAACTTATTTCAACACATTTTCATCATATAGCTTCTCATGAACAAGTAATAATTCATCACATCATAGAAGTATGAAGCATAAACCTTATTGGGAACCAACAAACTATGTTCTCAGTCAACTTTGCAACTACAATTCATCATATTTTGAGGAAGGGTCTCACGCCGGAGCCTTTTGGCAAGTCCACATACTCAACCATCATTTAGTCTTCTATGATTGCTAACGCTCACGGCATACCCATGAATAAAAAGTTTCAACCGGACACGTAGGAAGATAGAGGCTTATATTTTTGCCTCCCAACTCACTCACCTCAAGGGTGATGTCAACAATAATAACTCATGCTCACCCATATCCAACTGGATATATGTGCCTAGATCTTTCCTCACCACATGATGCTTGCAAAGGAAAAAGTAAAAAAAAGGAATAGGGAAGAATACTTTGACTCTTGCATAAAAGTAAGTGCATAAAAGTAAAAGATAGGCCCTTCGCAGAGGGAAGTAGAGGTTCTCATGCACTTATTAATTTGTATGCCCAATCCCTTAATGTAAAAGAACGTCCCGCTATATTGCCCCCTATGATAGCAACCTTTATTATGCAGTCCGTCGCTTTTATTACTTTGCCATCATAAGTTCGTATAACGCTCAATTTTCTCTTACACTAATTGATCGAAACACTTTTAGAAGCAATTTTTATTGCCTTGTTGCACCGATGACAACTTACTTGAAGGATATTTCTCGATCCATAGGTAGGTATGGTGGACACTCAAAGAAAGAGTTTGGTTTGGGTTTTTGGATGCACAAGTAGTATCTCTACTTAGTGCGGAATTTTGGCTAGCAAAGATATTGGGAAAGCACCACATGCTAAAGGATCTATGACAATATAACTTCTATGTGGATATGAACAAACATAAATCATTACGTTGTCTTCCTCGTCCAACGTCAACAATTTTGACATATAATATTTGATGGGGGCTCACAATCATAAAAGATGTCCAAGATAGTGTATTTGCATGTGAATCTTCTCTTCCTTTGTTAATTCTTTCATGAATTGCATCATTGACAAATGCTATGTTTGTCAATCTCCAATAAATTTTTACTACTTATACTTTTCCTTATGTTGTGTCATCACTCACCATAAGATTAGCATATGATTCTTTTCATTTGTTTCTTTTCCTTTATTCGATTGCAACAAGAGAGTAGAGAGGCAAAAACTCAAACAAAACTTCATTATATAACTTTCACTCGATTACATAGATAGATAGGCCACGGAACAGACACACGAAAATAGATCATGCTAAACTTTTATTCAACTAAAGCAAAGGGAAACTAAAGATCTGAGTAAAATAGGTAAAGGTGAATAAAAGTGGTGGTGATACGATACCGGGGCACCTCCCCCAAGCTTGGCTCAAGCCAAGGGGAGTGCCCATACCCGTGTGCACAAGTCTCCTTTGGTGGTGGTGATGAAGAAGGTGGAGGTGTTGATGAAGCCTTCTTCTTCAACTTATATTTAAGCATAAAGTTTTCCTCCCTTAGGTCATCATTCTCCAACTCAAGCTTTAATATCCTTTGGCATAAGGCATTCTTGCTTTCCTGCAGAAAATGAGAAGGGATAAATTGGACCTTAGGTTTGTATCTTCTAGGGAGGCTTGATTTCTTGAATTTCACATGCATATCTCCAGGTTGAGGCAATGGATCATCCTATTCCTCAGAGCTGCCATCTTTTGTTTCCTGCATGGTAGCATCTTCTTCCTCCTCTGAGGTCCATAGATAGGGGTAAATTTCCCTAAAGATCTTCGGGTCTGTAACATAAAGATCAACATAGGTTTCTCCTTCTGAATCTTGAGACGACATATTTTGAGATCTGTCAGGGAAACAACAAGAAACAAGAACAGAGGATTTTTCTGTGATGCGGTCGTCAAAACAGTCGGGGGTATATATAGAGAATTTTTATTCTTGGGAAACAAGTAT
Source organism: Elymus sibiricus (assembly GCA_039707655.1). Taxonomy (NCBI): domain Eukaryota; kingdom Viridiplantae; phylum Streptophyta; class Magnoliopsida; order Poales; family Poaceae; genus Elymus; species Elymus sibiricus. Next base: position 145,638,257 of record CM077667.1, on the reverse strand, counting down.
TTGGAAGGAAAACAAAGTCGGTAAGGCATCCGAGGTGGGCACAACCCACCAGGGCGCGCCCAGGGGTGCCTAGCGCGCCCTGGTGTATCGTGCTCACCTCGATCACCTTCCGGTTTAATTTTTTATTTCCAAAATTCTAAAATATTTCAAAACTGACAAAAAATATTTTTGCGGATTTTTCGAAGTCCGTTTACTTACCGTATCACGCACCTCTTATTTTTAAGTATTCTGGAGTGTTCCGGGAGGTTTCTTTTATGTGTTCCTCTGGTGTCATGGTTTGGATAACATTGCTTTCAACGTTAATAGGCATACCTGAGATATAATGCTTAATTCTTTGTCCATTGACCACCTTCGGGTTAGTACCTTCGGCGTTATTAATCTTGATAGCTCCAGAACGATAAACCTCTTTGATAATATATGGTCCTTCCCATTTTGAGAGAAGCTTTCCTACAAAAAATCTTAAACGAGAGTTGAACAAAAGAACATAGTCTCCTATTTTGAATTCTCGCCTTTGGATTCTTTTGTCATGCCATCTTTTTTACTTTTTCTTTGAATAGCTTGGCATTTTCATAGGCTTGGGTTCTCCATTCATCTAGTGAGCTAATATCAAATAGCCTCTTCTAACTGGCAAGTTTGAAATCATAGTTGAGTTCTTTAATTGCCCAAAATGCTTTGTGTTCTAGTTCTAAAGGCAAATGACAAGCTTTCCCATATACCATTTTATATGGAGACATACCCATAGGATTTTTATAAGCTGTTCTATAGGCCCAAAGTGCATCATCTAATTTCTTAGACCAATTCTTATGAGACCTATTGATAGTTTTTTGTAATATTAATTTTATTTCTCTATTGCTAAGTTCAACTTGACCACTAGATTGAGGGTGATAGGGTGATGCAATTCTATGGTTAACATCATATTTAGCAAGCATCTTACGGAAGGCGGCATGAATAAAATGTGAACCACCATCGATCATTAAATATCTAGGGACTCCAAACCTCGGGAAGATAACCTCTTTAGGCATTTTAATGGAGGTGTGGTGATCGGCACTACTAGTTGGAATAGCTTCTACCCACTTAATGACATAATCAACCGCAACCAAAATATGAGTGTACCCATTGGAGGAAGGAAAAGGTCCCATATAATCAAAACCCCAAACGTCAAATGGTTCAACAACAAGTGAATAATTCATAGGCATTTCCTGACGCTTACCGATATTACCAATTCTTTGACATTCATCACAAGACAAGACAAACTTACGGGCATCCTTGAAGAGAGTAGGCCAATAAAAACCAGAATGCAATACCTTGTGAGCAGTTCTATCTCCCGCATGATGTCCTCCATAAGCTTTCGAATGCCATTTCCGTAGGATTTGTTCCTGTTCATGCTCAGGTACACAACGTCTAATAATACCATCTACTCCTTCTTTATAAAGATGTGGGTCATCCCAAAAGTAATGTCTCAAGTCATAGAATTTTTTTCTCTTTTGTTGATAAGTAAAGCTAGGTGGTATATATTTAGCGACAATGTAGTTAGCATAATCAGCATACCAAGGTGTGCATTGTGAGACACTTATCGCAGCTAGCTGTTCGTCAGGGAAACTATCATCAATGGGTAGTGGGTCATCAAGAATATTTTCTAACCTAGACAAGTTGTCAGCTACGGGGTTCTCAGCTCCTTTCGTATCAACAATGTGTAATTCAAATTCTTGGAGCAAGAGAACCCACCTAATGAGTCTAGGTTTAGCATCTTTCTTTTCCATAAGGTATTTTATAGCAGCATGATCGGTGTGAACAATGACTTTGGAATCAACAATATAGGATCTAAATTTATCACAAGCAAACACAACTGCTAAAAATTCTTTTTCAGTAGTAGCATAGTTTCGTTGGGCACTGTCTAGAGTTTTACTAGCATAATGGATAACATTCAATATCTTATCAACTCTTTGTCCTTGGACGGCACCAACAACATAATCACTAGCATCACACATAATTTCAAAAGGCAAGTTCCAATCAGGTGGTTGAACGATGGGTGCAGAGGTTAAGGCTTTCTTGAGTGTTTCAAAGGCTTCCACACAATCATCATCAAAAACAAAAGGAATATCCTTTTGCAAAAGATTAGTAAGAGGCCTAGAAATTTTAGAGAAGTCTTTAATGAACCTCCTATAAAAACCAGCATGACCAAGGAAACTTCGAATACCTTTAATGTCTTTAGGACATGGCATTTTCTCAATTGCATCAACTTTAGCTTTGTCCACCTCAATACCTCGTTCAGATATTTTATGCCCCAAGACAATGCCTTCATTAACCATAAAGTGGCACTTCTCCCAATTTAAGACAAGATTAGTTTGTTCACATCTCTGCAAAACTCGATCAAGGTTGCTTAAGCAATCATCAAAAGAAGTTCCGTAAACGGAAAAATCATCCATGAAAACCTCCACAATCTTTTCACAAAAATCAGAGAATATAGCAGTCATACATCTTTGAAAGGTAGCAGGTGCATTGCATAAACCAAAAGGCATACATCTATAAGCATAGGTTCCGAAAGGGCAAGTAAAGGTAGTTTTCTCTTGATCAGACTGTGACACAGGTATTTGAGAGAAACCAGAATATCCATCTAAGAAGCAAAAGTGTGTGTGCTTAGATAGTCTCTCTAGCATTTGATCAATGACCGGTAGAGGGTAATGATCTTTCCTAGTAGCTTTATTTAATTTTCTAAAATCAATTACCATTCTATAACTAGTAACAATTCTTTGTGGAATGAGTTCATTCTTTTCATTAGGAACAATGGTAATACCTCCTTTCTTAGGGACACAATGAACAGGACTTACCCGTCTACTATCAACAATAGGATAGATTATACCTGCTTCCAGAAGTTTTAGTATTTCCGTTCTTACCACTTCCTTCATCTTAGGATTCAATCGCCGTTGGTGATCAACAACGAGTTTAGCATCAGGTTCCATATTGATCTTGTGCTGACATAGAGTGGGACTAATGTCCTTTAGATCATCAAGAGTATATCCAATAGCAGCCCGGTGTTTCCTTAGAACTTTTAATAATCTTTCTTCTTCATGTTCTGAAAGGTTAGCACTAATAATAACATGATATATCTTTTTCTCATCAAGATAAGCATACTTCATAGTGTCAGGCAATTGTTTCAATTCAAACACCGGATCACCTTTAGGTGGAGGAGGACCTCCAAGAGTTTCAATAGGAAAATTGTGTTTCAATAGAGGTTGTTGTTCGAAGAAAATTTGATTTCGTTTCTTTCATGCAAATGCATATCATTTTCATGGCCGAGCAAATATTGTTCTAATGGATCAGTAGGAGGCACAGCAATAGAAGCAAGACCAATTATTTCATTCTTATTAGGTAACGCTTTATCAAGAGGTTGTCTACTAAACTTGGAAAAATTAAACTCATGAGACACATTACCAAAACTGACACCGACAATTTGTTTTTCACAATCTATCTTAGCATTGACGGTGCTCAAGAAAGGTCTACCAAAGATAATGGGACAAAAGTCATCTTCTGGGGAACCAAGGACTAGAAAATCAGTAGGATATTTTACTTTCCCACACAAGACTTCCACATCTCTAACAATTCCAAGTGGTGTGATAGTGTCTATATTAGCAAGTTTAATAGTGACATCAATGTCTTCCATTTCAGCAGGTGCTATTTCATCCATAATTTCTTGGTATAAGGTAAAGGGGATAGCACTCACACTAGCACCTATATCACATAAATTATGATAGCAATGATCTCCTATTTTGACTGAGACGACAGGCAAGCCTTCTATGTGTCTATGTTCATCTTTTTCATCAGGTTTAGCAATTCTAGCAGCTTCATCACATAAGTAGATAACATGCCTATCAATATTTTCTACCAAGAGATCTTTAACCATAGCAACACTAGGTTCTACTTTAATTTGCTCAGGGAGTTTAGGTGCTCTTATATTACTCTTACAAACCACAGTTGATACCTTAGCATGTTCCTTTATCCTAACAGGGAAATGTGGTTTTTCAATATAAGCGGTAGGCACAACTGGATCAACATTGTAAAAGATAGTTTGTTCTTTAGCTATGACCGGTTCTTTAATATCTTCTTTAATAGGGGGATGCTATTTTAACCACTTCTCCTTGGGGAGGTCAACATAAGTAGCAAATGCTTCACAGAAAGAGGCTACTATCTCAGAGTCAAGTCCATATTTAGTGCTAAACTTGTGAAAAGTATCGGTATTCATAAAAGATTTAACACAATCAAATTCAAGTTTTATACCTGACTCATTACCTTCGTCGAGTTCCCAATCTTCAGAGTTGCGTTTAATTATTTCTAAGAGATCCCACTTGAATTCAATAGTCTTCTTCATATAAGAACCAGCACAAGAAGTATCGAGCATGGATTGATCATTGTGAGAAAGCCGAGCATAAAAATTCTGAATGATAACTTCCCTCGGAATGTCATGATTGGAGCATGAATATAACATTGACTTCAGCCTCCCCCAAGATAGAGTGATACTTTCTCATTCACGAGGCCAAAAATTATATATATAATTCCGATCACGATGAACTAGATGCATGGGATAAAACTTTTGGTGAAATTCCAATTGCAAACGATTCCAGTTCCACGATCTCCTGCATAAGGTTTAGCAAGCAGTTGTTCTAGCATACCTGAAGGAATTTCATAAGTAACATTTTCAGTAGGTGTTGTAGGTTGAGGGGCAACTAATTGTGGTTCCGGTCGAGGTGAAGATACCCCGAACAAACCCCTCAAAGGATTGTTCTCCATAGTAGCAAGTAGCAATAAATTTCAGCGCATAGTATAAGTTTTTCCTTACCGATTTCCACTTACCAAGAGCGCTTCACTCCCCAGAAACGGTGCCAGAAAAGAGTCTTGATGACCCACAAGTATAGGGGATCAATCGTAGTCCTTTCGATAAGTAAGAGTGTCGAACCCAACGAGGAGCAGAAGGAAATGACAAGCGGTTTTCAGCAAGGTAATTTCTGCAAGCACTGAAATTGTAGGTAACAGATTTTTTGATAACAAGGTAATTTGTAACGAGCAAGTAACGGTAACGGTAAACAAGGTGCAGCAAGGTAGCCCAATCCTTTTGAGGCAAAGGACAGGCCAGAACAATCACTAGTAATAGGCAAAGTGTTCTTGAGGTTACACGGGAATTTCGTCTAGTCACTTTTATCATGTTGGTTTGATTCGTGTTCGCTACTTTGACAATTTGATATGTGGGTGGACCGGTCCTAAGGTGCTGTTCTTACTTGAACTAACAACCTACTTATGATTAACCCCCTCGTAAGTATCCGCAACTACGAGAAAAGTATTAAGGCAAAGTCTAACCATAGCATTAAACATGTGGATCCAAATCAGCCCCTTACAAAGTAGCGCATAAACTAGGGTTTAAGCTTCTGTCACTCTAGCAACCCATCATCCAATAACTACTCCACAATGCATTCCCTTAGGCCCATGAATGGTGAAGTGTCATGTAGTCGACGTTCACATGACACCACTAAGGGAATCACAACATACATATCATCAAAATATCGAACACATATCAAATTCACATGATTACTCGCAACATGACTTCTCCCGTGACCTCAAGAACAAAGGTAGCTACTCACAAATAATAATCATGCTCAAGATCAGAGGAGTATTGAATAGCATAATGGATCTGAACATATAATCTTCCACCAAATAAACCATATAGTAATCAACTACGCAAGGTAATCAACACTAGTAGTCACCCACAGGTACCAATCTGAGGTTCCGGTACAAAGATTGAACACAAGAGATGAACTAGGGTTTGAGAGGAGATGGTGTTGTTGAAGATGTTGATGGAGATTGGCCTCCCAAAGATGAGAGGGGTGTTGGTGATGACGATAGCTTCGATTTCCCCCTCCGGGAGGGAAGTTCCCTCGACGGAATCGCTCTGCCGGAGGGCAAAAGTGCTCCTGCCCAAGTTCTGTCTCGAGGCGGCGGCGCTTCATCCCGAAAGTCCTCCTCTGATTTTTTTCTGGGTCAAGAGAGACCTTATACCAGAAGATGGGCACCGGAGGTGGGCCAGGCTGAGCACAACCCATCAGGGCGTGCCCAGGGGGGCCTGGTGCGCCCTGGTGGGTTGTGCCCACCTGGGAGGCCTCCTCCGGTAGTTTCCAGCTCCAGTATTTTTTATTAAATTTAAAAATAATCTCCGTAAAATTTCAGCTTCATTGGAGTTGTGCAGAATAGGTATCTCTGACGTGCTTTTCTTGGGTCCAGAATTCTAGCTGCCGGTATTCTCCCTCCTAGTGTAAACCTTGCATATTATGAGAGAAAAGACATTAGAATCACTCCCTAAAGCATTATTATTCAACAAAACAAAGTAAATAATAGTAGGAAATCATGATGCAAAATGGACGTATCAACTCCCCCAAGCTTTGACATCGCTTGTCCTCAAGCGAAAGCCGATATTGAAAAGCATGTCCACATGGTTTGAGAGAGAGGTGTTGATAAAAACAAAATAGGGACATAGAAGCATCATGCTTATTAACATAACATCAACAAACTCTATCATAAGAACTTATTTCAACACATTTTTATCATATAGCTTCTCATGAACAAGTAACAATTCATCACATCATAGAAGTATGAAGCATAAACCTTATTGGGAACCAACAAACTATGTTCTCAGTCAACTTTGCAACTACAATTCATCATATTTTGAGGAAGGGTCTCACGTCGGAGCCTTTTGGCAAGTTCACATACTCAACCATCATTTAGTCTTCTATGATTGCTAACGCTCACGGCATACCCATGAACAAAAAGTTTCAACCGGACACGTAGGAAGATAGGGGCTTATATTTTCGCCTCCCAACTCACTCACCTCAAGGGTGATGTCAACAATAATAACTCATGCTCACCCATATCCAACTGGATATATGTGCCTAGATCTTTCCTCACCACATGATGCTTGCAAAGGAAAAAGTAAAAAAAAGGAATAGGGAAGAATACTTTGACTCTTGCATAAAAGTAAGTGCATAAAAGTAAAAGATAGGCCCTTCGCAGAAGGAAGTAGAGGTTCTCATGCACTTATTAATTTGTATGCCCAATCCCTTAATGTAAAAGAACGTCACGCTATATTGCCCCATATGATAGCAACCTTTATTATGCAGTCCGTCGCTTTTATTACTTTGCCATCATAAGTTCGTATAACGCTCAATTTTCTCTTACACTAATTGATCGAAACACTTTTAGAAGCAATTTTTATTGCCTTGTTGCACCGATGACAACATACTTGAAGGATATTTCTCGATCCATAGGTAGGTATGGTGGATACTCAAAGAAAGAGTTTGGTTTGGGTTTTTGGATGCACACGTAGTATCTCTACTTAGTGCGGAAGTTTGGCTAGCAAAGATATTGGGCAAGCACCACATGTTAAAGGATCTATGACAATATAACTTCTATGTGGATATGAACAAACATAAATCATTATGTTGTCTTCCTCGTCCAACGTCAACAATTTTGACATATACTATTTGATGGGGCCTCACAATCATAAAATATGTCCAAGATAGTGTATTTGCATGTGAATCTTCTCTTCCTTTATTAATTCTTTCATGAATTGCATCATTGACCAATGATATGTTTGTCAATCTCCAATAAATTTTTACTACTTATACTTTTCCTTATGTGATGTCGTCACTCACCATAAGATTAGCATATGATTCTTTTCATTTGTTTCTTTTCTTTTATTCGATTGCAACAAGAGAGTAGAGAGGCAAAAACTCAAACTAAACTTCATTATATAACTTTCACTCGATTACATAGATAGATAGGCCATGGAACTAACACACGAAAATAGATCATGCTAAACTTTTATTCAACTAAAGCAAATGGATACTAAAGATCGAAGTAAAATAGGTAAAGGTGAATAAAAGTGGTGGTGATACGATACCGGGGCACCTCCCCCAAGCTTGGCTCAAGCCAAGGGGAGTGCCCATACCCGTGTGCACAAGTCTCCTTTGGTGGTGGTGATGAAGAAGGTGGAGGTGTTGATGAAGCCTTCTTCTTCAACTTATATTTAAGCATAAAGTTTTCCTCCCTTAGCTCATCATTCTGCAACTCAAGCTTTAATATCCTTTGGCATAGGGCAATCTTGCTTTCCTGCAGAAAACGAGACGGGATAAATTGGACCTTAGGTTTGTATCTTCTAGGGAGGCTTGATTTCTTGAATTCCACATGCATATCTCTAGGTTGAGGCAATGGATCATCCTATTCCTCAGAGCTGTCATCTTTTGTTTCCTGCATGGTAGCATCTTCTTCCTCCTCTGAGGTCCATAGATAGGGGTAAATTTCCCTAAAGATCTTCGGGTCTGGAACATAAGGATCAACATAGGTTTCTCCTTCTGAATCTTGAGATGACATATTTTCAGATCTGTCAGGGAAACAGCAAGAAACAAGAACAGAGGATTTTTCTGCGATGCGGTCGTCAAAATAGTCGGGGGTATATATAGAGAATTTTTATTCTTGGGAAACAAGTATTTGGAAGGAAAACGGAGTCGAGAAGGCATCCGAGGTAGGCACAACCCACCAGGGCACGCCCAGGGGTGCCTGGCGTGCCCTGGTGTATCGTGCTCACCTCGATCACCTTTCGGTTTAATTTTTTATTTCCAAAATTCTAAAATATTCCAAAACTGACAAAAAATATTTTTGTGGATTTTTCGAAGTCCGTTTACTTACCGTATCACGTACCTCTTATTTTTAAGTATTCTGGAGTGTTCCGGAAGGTTTCTTTTATGTGTTCCTCCGGTGTCATGGTTTGGATAACATTGCTTTCAACGTTAATAGGCGTACCTGAGATATAATGCTTAATTCTTTGTCCATTGACCACCTTCGGGTTAGTACCTTCGGCGTTATTAATCTTGATAGCTCCAGATCGGTATAGGAATTCCGCAGTCGATGAACGGTTGGATTTTCCAACGTTTGTCCGAGCTAGATACTGGACACCTCGCCCCAAACTCATCCAGATTCCCGTCCAGATTCGACAGGGCTCCGGTATATCGGAGATTGCCGGAGATTCCTCCATCAGAATGCGACGAAATTTTGCAGGGTTGTTGTAGATACAATTCCGCACAATTCCACCGAAGCAATCGTCAAAGAGACGCTCGAGAAAACGGGGATGACGAACAAAAATTCGATGTCCAAAAAAAACTACTACCAATCTACAGACGAGTCATCGATCCTTCTGGCGATCCCACAGCGGAACTCTCAATGAAAGCATCAATGTCAGTGTCAAAACCGGCGGATCTCGGGTAGGGGGTCCCGAACTGTGGATCTTGGATCGATGGGTAACAGGATACAAGGGAGACAATATTTACCCAGGTTCGGGCCCTCTTAATGGAGGTAAAACCCTACGTCCAGCTTTGTTTTTTATTGATGATGGGGTATCGAGTACAGAGTTGATCTACCTCGAGATCGTATGTAGTGAATATAAGATTGTCTATTGACTAGTCTAGCCTCAGTTTATATATTGCACCAGAGGCCTAGGGTTTAGAAGAGTCCTTGTCTTGTGCGCCTAGTCTTGTGGAATCTTCCTTGTATGCATCATGGGTTACCCGAAGTGGCCCATTAGTGAATCATCATGGGGGTCCTTGACCCGACCCACTGGTCGGGAGACGACGTGGTGGGTACCCCCTACTCTAGGACACCGTTAGTGATCATAAAGGTGCTCTACAGGTATTGTTGAAGGTGTCTGTTGGGTTGGCATGGACCGAGGCTGGGATTTGTCACTCCGTATGACGGAGAGATATCTCTGGGCTCTCTCGGTAATACAACATTGTAAAGAGCTTTCAAGCAATGTGGCTAATGAGTTAGTCACGACAGTGGCGGAAACAAGCAATGGGAAAATGGGGGTATAACCCTAGGTGTAATGACAATAGTCTTTGTAATATCTCCTTACAAAGTACAAAAAATCTCTAAAGTACACCACTCAAGATAATTTAGAAATAGACGTAACCCCATGCTAATTCCGCCCCCGAGTAATGGGATCTTGTATTATGGAATGAGTAAAGAGATTTGCTGGTAACAAGATTGAACCACAATCTCAGGAGGAGTCTATATCTTTGGTCTTTGATAGAAACGGCAAAAATCCTCAACGAAGGGAAGAGCTAGCCTATTTATAATGGGGACAACCCTCCCCTGGATAGATGTGGAATCAAACTAGCTTCGGGAAACCATCTTAGGTGTGAAAGAGAACCAGCTTTAGTTTGACTAAACGGCCTTGAGTCTTTGTGAGGTAGCTTCTGGAAATCTCCCGTTGGATGTGGTTCGCAATTCCCGACCAAACCTTGTTCACTGGAGTCAAAAAATGTTTCCTTCAGCAGCAAACTCGAGTTTTGGAAACCTTTTGTAAGTTGGGATATCCAAACTCATGCAAAACATTGTTTCACGAGCGCCAAAACATTGTTTCTCCAGCAAACAGACTATTTCTTCGTCATAAAACCCTGTGTTGGTACGGACTGAAAACGTTTTTGGTCTTCTTTTGATGTTGCACCTGAGTTCAACCAAAAACGAAGAAGGTGAAGGCACAACCATGTTTTCAAGGTCAAATGATAGACTTAAATTAGCGTTCACCTGATCATGTATTTGCTTTGTGTGGCTTCTTGTGATTGGACCGTTCATGATTGGTGATGTGGTGACCACGGCTGGGATGTCCTCATCAGCGGTATTGTGGGATGAAGCGGCCCAGACCAACTTTACTTGTCCTTTTACAAGAGACTGGTTCCACCGACTGACATGAAACTTGCATTGCATAAGGTGGATGGAGGGTGTCTATCTCTCTCACTTTAGTTGAATTTGATTTGACAAAGGCAGTCCTTGTAGAAGGTTAAGAGGCAACTTGATTATCACCGTTGTGGCTTTGCGTAGGTAAGAACGGTTCATGCTAGTTGCCCATAGCAGCCATGTAAAACTTGCAACAACAAAGTAGAGGACATCTAACTTGTTTTTGCAGGGCATGTTGTGATGTGATATATATGGCTAAGACGTGATTTGATATATGTTGATGTATGAGAAGATCATGTTTTATAATAGTTATCATGACTTGCATGTCGATGAGAATGTCAATCGGCAGGAGCCATAGGGTTGTCTTTAAATTATATGACACGTGTGTCAATTATTAAACGCCATGTAATTGCTTTACTTTATCGCTATGTGTTAGCAGTAGTTGTAGAAGCAATAGTTGGCGAGAAAACCATGTGAAGACACAATGACGGAGATCATGGTGTCATGCCGGTGACGATGGAGATCAGGTTGGTGCTTTGAAGATGGAGATCAAAATCACAAGATGATGATGGCCATATCATGTCACTTATTGATTTGCATGTGATGTTTATCCTTTTATGCCTCTTATTTTTCTTAGGACGACGGTAGCATTATAAGATGATCCCTTCACTAAATTTCAAAATAAAATGTGTTCTCCCCAAGTATGCACCGTTGCGAAAGTCGAAGCACCACATGATGATCGGGTGTGATAGACTCTTTGTTCACATACAATGGATGTAAGCAAGTATTTGCACATGCAGAATACTTGGGTTAAACTTGACGAGCCTAGCATGTACAAACATGGTCTCAGAATACGGACGACCGAAAGGTCGAACATGAGTCATATAGTAGATATGATCAACATGGAGACAACTTGAGGGATGTTGATTTAAGTGGGAGTTCATTAGTAATTTGATTAACTGAACTAATTATCATGAACATAGTCTAATGTCTTTGCAAATTATGTTGTAGATCAATAGCTCGCATTGTAGCTCCGCTGATTTTTAATATGTTCCTAGAGAAAGACTAAGTTGAAAGATAGTGTAAGCAATTATGCGGACTGGGTGAGTAATCTAAGGATTGTCCTCACTGCTACACAGAAGGCCTATGCCCTTGATGCACTGCTCGTTGTGCCAACCCCTCCAGCAGCGTCTGTGGATGTTGTGAACATCTGGCAGACACGTTCTGATGGCTACTCGATAGTTCAGTGCGCCATGGGTTAACCATTATGAGAGGTGGGACCCACATGTCAGCAATCCTCTCCCTTCTGCATCCACCCCACTGTTCTCTCCCAAGCATTCTCTTAAACACCTTGAGGGCGCATACTGCCGGTGTCCAACGGGGTGTGCGGCTATAAGAGGATGATGCAGGTGGCAAGAAGATTTTATCTTGGAGCCGAGGAAACAAAGGGATGGCGTCGGGGGCCAATGCCCCCCCCCTCCACCGGAGTTGAAGCTGAAGACAACCATGTTGCCGATTCCGAACGCCTCGAAGTGATTCCTCTAGTAGAGGTGGCTAGCAGGTGGAGTCAAAGCTCTAGGACATTCGGAAGAAGCTCAAAAAACTCGTTGGATGCACGTACGAGGATCGAAGCCGACGGTGGCATGCTCTGAGTGCCACTCTGGTTCTCTGCACATGGAGTGGTAGAGGTCGCGGGAGTCGGGAGAAAAGTAGAGTGTGGCGACACATTGTCAGTGGCGCGAGGGGGAAGGAGGATCTCGTCCCTAGATGTGATCAGCATGCTCTATGCAGCTAGACAGCGCCCCATGATGTTGCCGTTGTGTGATCATGTTGCTTGCTCTTGGTCCTGCTTCTTATGTAGCTGCCCTTGCGTGCTCCTGTGCTTCTGCTCACCGTGTTGCCGGTTGTTGGCGGTGCTCACATTCTACTACTGCTTGCAGCTGCTGCAGCACAAGTGCGAGGCGATAGAGAGTAGCTGCTGCTAGCGACTATGGCCTATGGGGTAGCAGGGAAGCACGTGTCTACGGCGAGAGCAGCCAGACAACGTTGGAGCACAGGCCGATGGTGGAGAGCGATGTCTACTACGCAACTTTATTCTTGTAGACTTTGTTGGGCCTCCAAGCGCAGAGTTTTGTAGGACAGTAGCAATTTTCCCTCAAGTGGATGACCTAAGGTTTATCAATCCGTGAGAGGTGTAGGATGAAGATGGTCTCTCTCAAACAACCCTGCAAACAAATACAAGAAATCTCTTGTGTCCCCAACACACCCAATACAATGGCAAATTGTATAGGTGCACTAGTTCGGCGAAGAGATGGTGATACAAGTGCAATATGGATGGTAGATATAGAATTTTGTAATCTGAAAATATAAAAACAGCAAGGTAACAAGTGTAAAACAGCGAGCAAAACATTGTATAAATGCTTGGAAACAAGGCCTAGGGTTCATACTTTCACTAGTGCAATCTCCCAGCAATGCTAACATAGTTGAATCATATGATCATCCCTCAACGTGCAACAAAGAATCACTCCAAAGTTCCTATCTAGCGGAGAACAATAAGATGAAATTGGTGTAGGTAGTGGAACCACCTCAAAGTTATTCTTTCCGATCAATCTTTTGGTCTATTCATATAAGTGTCACAAACAGCCCTAGAGTTCGTACTAGAACAACACCAATGATACATATCAATCAACCCTAATGTCACTGATAACCCACAAGTGTAGGGGGTTGTTTGTAGTCTTTTTCGATAAGTAAGAGTGTCGAACCCAATGAGGAGCTAAAGGTAGAACCAATATTCCCTCAAGTTCTATCGACCACCGATACAACTCTACGCACGCTAATGCTAGCTTTACCTGGAACAAGTATGAAACTACTTTGCGGGAATACAACTAGAAGTACTTTGCAAGAAAATAAAGAATGTGGAAATAAAAGTTAGGTGCTGCTTTAATAAAAGAACAAAAGAGTAAATAACTTAGTAGAAAGCTTTTTGTGTAACGCAAGAGAAAGATTGTCCCTAGGCAATTGTATATAATATGATAGATACTTGTCATATGCAATGGGGGAGAGGCATACGCTAACACACTTTCCGTACCAGGATCATATGCACTTATGATTGGAACTCTAGCAAGCATCCACAACTACCAAAGTTCATTAAGGTAAAACCCAACCATAGCATTAAGTATCAAGTCCCCTTTACTCCCATACGCAACAACCCACCTACTCGGGTTTGTGCTTCCGTCACTCACGCAACCCACCATAGGCAAATCATGAACATATTGCAACACCCTACAGCGGGGATCCCTCATGTTTGTGCGACACAGAGGGCACCATAGGACAGCACCATATCAACATAAAACTCACATCCATAACATCATACCACACTTAACCCATAGGACAAAAGAGATCTACTCAAGCATCATAGGATAGCCAAATATCATTGGGAAATAATATATGGAGTTGAGCACCATGTTTAAGTAGAGATTACAGCGGGGAAGAGAGGTGTTACACCGCTGCATAGAGGGGGAGAGAGTTGGTGTTGATGGCGGCGAAGTTGTTGGTGTAGATCGCCGTCATGATGGTTGCCCCGGCGGCGTTCCGGCGCCACTGGGAGAGAGGGGGAGAGAGCCCCCTCCTTCTTCTTCTTCCTTGGCCTGCCCCTAGATGGGAGGAGAGCTCCCCCTCTGGTCTATGGCCTCCATGGCGGCGGAGGGGCAGGAGCCCCTCCTAGATTGGATCTCCCTCTCTGTTCTCTTCTGTTTCGCGTTCCTGTTTTCTGGCCAAAAACCGTTTCTTATATTCCCGGAGATCCATAACTCCGATTGGGCTGAAATTTTGAGGGGGTTTTTATCCAAAAATTAGCCTCCTTGCGCCCGAAGGAGAGCTCCAACCGACTTACGAGGTGGGCATAACCCACCAGGGCGCGCCTGGGCCCCCTGGTATCTTGTGGGGGTTGTGGGCCTTCGTTTGCGTTGATTCCACTTCTCAAAATTCACAAATATTCCAAAAGAATCTCCATAAATTTTTATCGCATTTGGACTTCTTTTGATATGGATATTCTGCGAAACAAAAAACATGCAACAAATAGGAACTGGCACTGGGCACTGGATCAATATGTTAGTCCAATAAATCATATAAAATGTTGCCAAAAATATGTTAAAGTTGTATAATATTGGCATGAAACAATCAAAAATTATAGATACGACGGAGACGTATCAGCATCCCCAAGCTTAATTCTTGCTCGTCCTCGAGTAGGTAAATGATAAAAAAAGATAATTTTTAATGTGGAATGCTACCTAGCATAATCTTTATCATATATCTAATCATGGCATGAATATTAAGACACAAGTGATTCAAAGCAATAGTCTAGTTTTGACATAAAGACATTAATACTCAGGCATCCCAACAAACAATCATGTCTTTCAAAATATCAAAGCTAAAGAACGTTATCCCTACAAAATCATATAGCCTTGTCATGCTCTGTCTTCTTAACACAAAGTATAAATCATGTACTACCCCGGTGTCAGCCAAGCAATTGGTTCATACTTTTTAATGCGCTTCAGCATTTTCAACTCTCACGCAATACATGAGTGCAAGCCATGAATATAGCACTATGGGTGGAATAGAATATGGTGGTAGGTTTCAAAGGGGTAAAAGTGGAGAAGAAAGTCTCGCATCAACTCAGCATATCAACGGGCTATAGAGATGCCCATCAATAGATATCAATGCGAGGAGTAGGGATTGCCATGCAACGGATGCACTAAGAGCTATAAGTGTATGAAAGCTCAATATGAAAACTAAGTGGGTATGCATCTAACTCTATAATGAAAAATTCCCACTAGTATATGAAATTGACAACACATGAGACTCTCTATATGAAAAGCATGGTGCTACTTTGAAGCACAAGTGTGGAATTAGCATGCCCCTATTCCTACTTCTTTCATTTTTTTTTCTTTCTTTTCTTTCTTTTCCTTTTTTTTCCTTTTTTTCCTTTTTTTTATTTCTTTGTCCGGAGCCTCATCCCGACTTGTGGGGGAATCATAGTTTCCATCATCCTTTCATCACTAGGGCATGCTCTAATAATGAATAATGATGATCATCACACTTCTATTTACTTACAACTCAATATTACAACGATAGTAGAACAAAGTATGACTCTATATGAATGCAATGATCTAGCGTAGAAAAGATATCAAAAAACGGACAAGCCATGGAAACATCATGCTAGCTATCTTACGATCATGTAATGCAATATGACAATGAATGCTCAAGTCATCAAAATGGAGGCGGTGGAAGTTGCATGGCAATATATCTTGGAATGGATATGGAAATGCCATAATAGGTAGGTATGGTGGCTGTTTTGAGGAAGATATAATAAGGCTTATGTGTGATAGAGCGTATCATATCACAGGGTTTGGATGCACCGGCGAAGTTTGCATCGACTCTCGAGGTGAGAAAGGGCAATGCACGATACCGTAGAGGCTAGCAAATTGCGGAAAGGTAAGAGTGCATATAATCCATGGACTCACATTAGACATAAAGAACTCACATACTTATTGCAAAAGTTTATTAGCCCTCGAAGCAAAGTATTACTACGCATGCTCCTAGGGGGGGAGGTTGGTAGGAGTTAACCATCGTGCGCCCCCGACCTTCACACAAAGATAGACAATCAAGAATAAATTGTGCTCCAACTTCCTAGCATAACGGGAGACTATACGTGCATGCTTCGGGAATCACAAACCTTAACACCAATATCTTACTAAACACAATCATCCACTAGTACCTCCCACATATTATCATCTCTATATCGCAAAACTATTGCAAGGAATCAAACATATCATATTCAGTGATCCCTAAGTTTTATGTAGGATTTTATGACTAACCATGCAAATGACCAATTCATGTTGACTCTCTAAATAGATATAAGTGAAGCAAGAGAGTTTAATTCTTTCTACAAAATACCAAGCTCTAACAAATATAAGTGAAGCAAAAGAGCATTCTACGAATAACGGTTTTCTATGTGAAGAGAAACAGGCAATCCAAACTTCAAATGATATAAGTGAAGCACATGAAGCATTCTATAAAGCCATACTCAAAAGATATAAGTGAAGTGCAATTATCATTATATAAATCAACCATGGAGTATCTCATAACAGCATGGTGCATAAAAGAAAAGTGAAAACTAAACACAAAAGACGCTCCAAGATTTACACATATCACATGAACGAAACGAAAACAAAATCATACCGATACTTGTTGAAGAAAGATGGCATGCCTTCCGGGGCATCACCAAGCTTAGACACTTGAGTATCCTTAGATATTTACTTGGGGTGCCTTGGGAATCCCCAAGCTTGAACTCTTGCCTCTCCTCATTCTCCTCGTATCGAGACCTCCTCGATGTTCGAACACTTCATCCACACAAAACTTAACAGAAGACTGGTGAGATCCGTTAGTATAATAAATCAAATTTCTACTTTAAGTACTGTTGCAAACCCATACATATTTTATATTTGCATGATCCCTGCTGTATTATAACTTTTCCATGGCTTATACCACCGATCAAATCGATAGTTTCATCAAAACAAGCAAAACAATGCATCAAAAACAGAATCTGTCTTAAACAGGATAGTTTGTAGTAATCTGAACTTTTACCATACTTATGTAACTCCAAAAATTCTGAAAAATTAGGAAGAAATAAGAATTTTGTATATAAATACTTTGTAAAAAATTTAGAAACTTTTGATGTTCCAGTAAAAAATGAAAATTCACGCACTACAGCCAAAGTTTCTGTTTTTACACCGCACATACCAACAAGCAATCTAATCATCCTAAAGGAAAATCTTGGCACATTATTTTGTAGAAGGGGATAATTATTTTTGTTGGAAAAGTTTCCGTGATTCAAGACTCACAAAGTTTCTATGGGCATGAACAAAGTTCAAAGATATCCCCCACTTCAACGATGCTCATCATCTCTCTCACTTTCACCTTTCCTTTTGTGAAGTTTTAGGTTCCCCTCTATTTTTTTTTGTTTTTAAACATTATAAAAGCACACAAATGAAATAAATGACTCTCTAAAGCTTCCGGGTTGTCTCCCTAGCAGAGCTTTCTTTAAAGCCATTAAGCTAGGCATAAAGTGCTCAAGTAATGGATCCACCCAGATCCCAAGGTATATCAAAGCCAATCTTAATTAACAATGATTTGTAATTTAGTTGTGAGCACAAAGTGATATATATCATGCGACAATGAAGTCTAACTCTCTTCCTATGCATCGGCATGTCATACAAGAACAATTCATGCACACTAAGTAATGGCCAATGCATAGTATAAACAGTTTCTTGCAATTTTATAGTATCGGAAGCATAGAGAGGTGGAGATGTAGCTCCTCTCTCATAATAATTGCAAGTAGGAGAAGCAAGCACATGCATATTATATTCATCAAAATCATCATGTGTAGTGGTAAAACGCAACCCATCAATGTAATCCTTAATAAGAGCAAACTTCTCTGATATAGTGTAGTTGGGAGAATTCAAAAAGATAATAGGACTATCATGTGTGGGTGCAATAGCAACAATTTCATGCTTAACATAAGGAACTATAGCAAGTTCATATTTATAAGCATAATTCATATTGGCATCATGGCCACAAGCATAGGAAGCATCAAGTTCATCAAAAAGGGATATTTCAAATGAATCCACGGGATCATAGCAATTATCATAGCATTCATCATAGTATTCATCCTTCGATATGTGCGAAGGGAAATTACACAATGTATGAGTTGAAGATTTACTCTCATTAGAAGTTGGGCACGGGTAGCTAATCCGCTCTTCCTCCTTTTGTTCTTCGCTCTCCTCCTCATCTTTTTCATCTAATGAGCTCACAGTTTTAGCAATTTCTTCTTCCATAGATTCCTGCAAAATATTAGTCTCTTCCAAGGCAGCGGTCATTTCTTCAATAAATTCAATAATATCAGCATTGAAATCATAATTCTCATAGCAATATTTAAGTATGGCAAATTTTTCAGATTTGTAAGAAACATCATCGTACTTTTCAATCAAGGAAGCAACCTCATAAGCACCTCTAAAAGCAACAAATTCTTCTATTTGTTCCACATCATAGTAATCATAAATACCTCTAGCATAAGAAGCTAAGGTTTCATTATCATTAAATTTGCATGAAAAGGAAGGTGTGGAGCATTCATCCTAGAGCAACAAGTAATATCATATCTCAAGCATAGCTCCCGAGCATACAAATGCAACATATGAAATTGATCCCATAACAATTTCCCTTTTTGAGTCAAGCGATAATCTCTAAAGTATTCACGTTGATCCAACATTACTCCCATTATCAAGTTGAATGGGGTTTTCTCAGGATTATCAAAGTAGTATTTAATACTCTGCACATAACTAGCATCGAGGGTTTTAGGAGGTTCCTCATCTCCATGAGTAGCAAGTACCACTAATTTTTTTGGTGTTTCGTGTTCCATATCCATAACTAAAGATATTAAACAACTAATAAAAGAAAATAAAAATTACTTAGTGATAAAGCAAACAAGCACACACGAGAATATTCACCCCACGCTATTGCTCCCAGGCAACGACGCCAGAAAAAGGTCTTGATAACCCACAAGTGTAGGGGATCGTTTGTAGCCTTTTTCGATAAGTAAGAGTGTCGAACCCAACGAGGAGCTAAAGGTAGAACAAATATTCCCTCAAGTTCTATCGACCACCGATACAACTCTACGCGCGCTAATGCTTGCTTTACCTAGAACAAGTATGAAACTACTTTGCGGGAATAAAACTAGAAGTACTTTGCAAGAAAATAAAGAACGTGGAAATAAAAGTTAGGTGCTGCTTTAATAAAAGAACAAAAGAGTAAATAACTTAGTAGAAAGCTTTTTGTGTAACGCAAGAGAAAGATTGTCCCTAGGCAATTGTATATAATATGAGAGATACTTGTCATATGCACTGGGGGAGAGGCATATGCTAACACACTTTCCGTACTTGGATCATATGCACTTATGATTGGAACTCTAGCAAGCATCCGCAACTACCAAAGTTCATTAAGGTAAAACCCAACAATAGCATTAAGTATCAAGTCCCCTTTACTCCCATACGCAACAACCCACCTACTCGGGTTTGTGCTTCTGTCACTCACGCAACCCACCATAGGCAAAACATGAACATATTGCAACACCCTACAGAGGGGATCCCTCACGTTTGCGCGACACGGAGGGCACCATAGGACAGCACCATATCAACATACAACTCACATCCATAACATCATACCACAATTAACCCATAGGACAAAAGAGATCTACTCAACCATCATAGGATAGCCAAATATCATTGGGAAATAATATATGGAGTTGAGCACCATGTTTAAGTAGAGATTACAGCGGGGAAGAGAGGTGTTACACTGCTCCATAGAGGGGGAGAGAGTTGGTGTTGACGGCGGCAAAGTTGTTGGTGTAGATCGCCGTCATGATGCTTGCCCCGGCAGTGTTCCGGCGCCACTGGGAGAGAGGGGGAGAGAGCCCCCCTCCTTCTTCTTCTTCCTTGGCCTCCCCCTAGATGGGAGGAGAATTCCCCCTCTGGTCCATGGCCTCCATGGCGGCGGAGGGGCAGGAGCCCCTCCTAGATTGGATCTCCCTCTCTCTTCTCTTCTATTTCGCGTTCCTGTTTTCTGGCCGAAAACCGTTTCTTATATTCCTGGAGATCCGTAACTCCGATCGGGCTAAAATTTTTAGGGGGCTTTTATCGAAAAATTAGCCTCCTTGCGCCCGAAGGAGAGCTCCAACCAACTTACGAAGTGGCCATAACCCACCAAGGCGCGCTTGGGCACCCTGGCCATGCCCTGGTGTCTTGTGGGGGCTGTGGGCCTCCGTTTGCGTTGATTCCACTTCTCAAAATTCACAAATATTCAAAAAAAATCTCCGTAAATTTTTATCGCGTTTGGACTTCGTTTGATATGGATATTTTGCGAAACAAAAAACATGCAACAAACAGGAACTGGCACTAGGCACTGAATCAATATGTTAGTCCAATAAATCATATAAAATGGTTCCAAAAATATGTGAAAGTTGTATAATATTGGCATGAAACAATCAAAAATTATAGATACGACGGAGACGTATCAGTCACCTAGATACTCCAATGTCACCTCAAGTATCCGTGGGTAAATTATGCGACATGCATCAAACAATTTCAGGTCTATCATATTCAATCCAACACAAAGAACTTCAAGGAGTGATAAGCCACAAGTATAGGGGATCGCAACAGTTTTTAAGGGTAGAGTATTCAACCCAAATTTATAGATTCGACACAAGGGGAGACAAAGAATACTTGAGAGTATTAGCAGTTGAGTTGTCAATTCAACCACACCTGGAGATTAAATATCTGTAGCAAGGTGATCAGTAGCACAGTAATATGATAGTTTGGTAGCAGTAGCAACAGTAACAGTAGCGGTAACAGTAGTAGCAGTAGTTTTGTAGTAGTTGGAACAGCAGCAGGAGCAATAGTAACTTAGCAAGAATAATAAGTGGAAAGCTCGTAGGCACTGGATCGGTAACTCGTTGGATGATATTCATCATATAACAGTCATAACCTAGGGCGATACAGAACTAGATCCAGTTCGTCAATGTAATGTAGGCATTTATTCCGTAAATAGTCATATGTGCTTATGGAAAAGAACTTGCATGACATCTTTTGTCCTACCCTCCCGTGGCAGCGGGGTCCATAAGGAAACTAAGGGACATTAAGGCCTCCTTTAAATAGAGAACCGGAACAAAGCATTTTTCGTCGTCCTGGGAACGGGGGTACCCAGACTTGCCTGCTTGCGGCCTAGGGCATGGCCCGCCTCGACGGTCCGTACGTCCTGGCGCGGCTTCACTCAATACAAGGCCCTCGCGAGAACCCCACCCTCGCGAGGAGGATAACACCAAGGCTCCCGGAAGGAGGAGGCCTCCCCAGGCCCTCACCTGAGTGGCGGAGATCTCTATGCAATGCTCAGCCTCGGGAGGTCAAGGATGACGCAAGCCGGGCCAGGTGGGCACTAGCGCGCGCAGAGGAGACAGTTTCCTCTTTGGTGCAAAGAAGGCAAGGGAGTATGCGGGTTCCCAAGGCGTCCCTCCAAAGGTTTCCATTCCGGTGCAACAAGACCAGACCAGCGGGCTCGGTAGGATGGATGTCACCAGCGAGCCCACCACCGCGTCACCGCCAGCTACTTTGCAGGCGAAGACCACCTTTCGTCAGCATAAGATGTACCTCCTGTCCCCTTTCGAATTTGGCCGTTGTGGGATCCCTTCCCGCCATTGCGATAAGGGAAGAGGACCCGGGCCACTATAAATAGAGGCTAGGCAGCTCCGTAGAAGAGGACGGACGAAAACACCGCCCGAGTACCCTCGCGAGGCAACTGACCACTGTACTAGTTCATCCACCAACCTCCTCGTGAGGCAATCCACCAAAAAGCAGGAGTAGGGTTTTACGCTTCGCAGCGGCCCGAACATGGGTAAATCTTCGTGTGTTGATCTTCTCCCCGCAATTGAGTGAGTTCGTCGAGCTAGGTTGTCGAGCTGCGAGCCTGAGGTCGAAGCTGTTGGGGATCTTCGCACACGCCCCTGTGTTCGAACCTCTGAGGGTTTTGCGGAGCCCGAAATCCGACATTTGGCGCGCCAGGTTGGGGGTGTGTCGAAGTCCTCCTCAAGCTTCGCTCCTTCACCGCTCCACCGCTCTGATGGCTGATGCTCGCCGAGCCCACGCCGAGCGCCGCGCTGCTCGTGTCGCCCAGACGGCGCCCGTGGCCGTACCGCCGCACGTCGATCCGGCTCTCCTGTGGCCGACGCCGCCACGGGTCTGGATGCCCACGAGCAGCAGGTCTCGTCTCAGCCGGTCATCGTGCGGCGCGACGGCCGCACCGGCACTCCATCGATCGTCCCAGCTACCGGGTCGTCCTCCCACGCTCACACCGGGCCGGCGCGCGGGTCGGGCGCACTCCTCATGGCGCGCGAGCTGCTGCGTTACCGCCCTGCCCCCAACCGCTACGACGACTGGCTCGGGCGCATCGCAAAGCTCGTCAGTGCTGCCGGCGACGCCTCGGCGCTCTCCTACTCGTTCTGGCCCCAGCCCTCTCTGGCAGGCAACGTGGCCCATGATGCACCGCCTCCTCCTCCCTAGCGCGACGTCGACCCCGAGCCCAGGCGTGAGGCACACCTGCGCGACCAGCCGCGTGGGCCCCCAGCGAGGGTGAGGGACGAAGTAAGCTGGCAGGTGGTGCCCCGGCCGTGCGCTGACGCGCGCGCGCTCCCTGCGCCGCTGCACCAGCGTCGCGACCGGGCACCCCTGGAGGCAGCTGCCCAGGAGCACCAAGACCGGGTTCCTCCCCTACGCGCAGCGCCTGCGGGTCCAGTGGGTTGCCGCACCATCGCCCCGGAGCTGCATCCGGTCATGTGGCCCTGAAAGTTCAAGCCCGACCTGCCTCCTCGCTATGACGGCACCCCAGATCCCACAGAGTTCTTACAGCTCTACTCGCTGAGCATCCAGGCGGTCGGTGTGAGACGACAAGGTCATGGCTAGCTGGTTCCCTATGGCCCTCAAGGGTGGCGCGCTATCCTGGATCCTCAACCTCCCGGAGGGGTCAATCACCTCCTGGGACGACCTGCATGAGCGTTTCGTTGCCAACTTCCAAGGCACCCGCGACCGCGCCCTCGATGTGACTGACCTGCATCGCGTGAAGCAACAGTTGGGCGAGACCTTGCACAAGTACATACAGCGCTTCAAGACCGTCCGCCTCAAGATCCCGAGGGCGTCGGATGAGGCCATCATCTCGGCATTTACCGACGGTGTCAGGGACCTCAGGATGAGGGAGGAGCTTGCCATGAACGATGACCTGTGCTTAGCTCTGGAAATGTTCAACTTGGCGAACAAGTGCGCAAAGGCTGAAGAGGGCCGCCTCTCCCTCCTCGAGCTTCCGGAGGCGGACCCCGAAGACAAGAAGACCAAGACCAAGAAGACGAAGCGCAAGGCCCCCGCGGTGCTGGCGACGGAACCTGAGGCGAAGCGTTGTCGAGACGAGGAACCTCCCGCGGGAGGGCGACCATTCTGCATCTTCCATGGAACCAATAGCCACAACACCATCGACTGTCAGGAGTTCAGGTCGGTCCGCGACGAGCACTTAGGTCGCCGCCCTGGGCATGGCGATCGTGGCTATGGTCGCGGTGGAGGCCGCGGTAGAGGCCGCTGGGACAGTCAGGACCCACACCAGGAGTGGCACGACCGGCCTCGGGAGGACCGCTGGCGCGATCAGGCTCGGGAGGACCACTGGCACGATCAGGCTCGGGAGGACCGCTGGCGCGACAAGCCTCCGGAGGGGTCACGTCACGGTCAGCCTCGTGAGGCATGCCCTCGTGAGGCCGGCCTTCCCCCGCTGCCGCCGCCACCCAGGAGGAAGGAAGAAGACAGGCAGAATGACGGGCTGGGGGCTTCCAGGAGGTCAGGGCAATAGCTTGCATCCTGGGCGGCGCTCAAGCCCCAGCGTCTAACCGCATCTTCAAGCAGTTCTCGCGGGAGGTGAACGCGGCCCTCCCGAAGCTTGAGGCTGCACGCCCCCTCAAGTGGTCCCAGTGCGCCATCACCTTTGACTCCAAGGATCAACTCAGGTGTTCAGCCGTGGCAGGCGTGCTCCCCATGCTATGCACACCGACCATCAGCAATGTCCTCGTCACCAAGACCCTCATCGACGGTGGTGCGGGGCTCAATGTCCTCTCCATTGAGACGTTCGAGACGCTCCAAGTGCCATACGACCAGCTCATGCCAACCAAGCCATTCTCAGGGGTCATTGTCGGCTCCACTGTCCCCATCGGACAGGTGCGCCTGCCGGTCACCTTCGGCGGGCATAACAACTACCACACCAAGCTCATCGTCTTCGACGTCGCCCACATCCACCTCCCGTACAACGCGATCCTCGGGTACCCCGCCCTCGCCAAGTTCATGGCGGTGACTCACCATGGCTACAATGTCCTCAAGATGCCGGGGAGTGGTGGTGTCATCACCATCGCCTGCGATGAGAAGGATGCCGTTTGCTCCCTCGAGCGCGCCTATCGTGCCGCAGCGGACGAGCACTCAGACGACGAAGGTGACGTCCTGCCTCGCGAGGATGTCCCCAGGAAGAAGAAGCAGTTCCTCTCCAAGGGGCGCCAGGGGGCTGTAACCTCTAAGGACGGCGCCCCAGGCTCCGCGCCTAGGGCCAAGGCCCTTTCCTCCCTCGCATAGGAAGGCGCGCTCGATGCTTCCCTTGGGTCGGGCTTGGGGGCTTCCACTTGGAAGGCTACCGACCTGGAGGTGTGCTTCGGCGCGCGTCAACCAGAGCAAGGAGCATGGCGCGGGGCACCGAGTTCGCGGGAGTTCATCACCAGCGGAATCGAGGAACTTCGGGAAGCACATGCCATGCGAGGCGGACGTCACCCTGCATCACCAAGCACGGCCGCCGTCGTCAGCCCCGGCGGCACGCCGCGCGTCTGCGTCGACATACCAAGCATCAACAGGGCCGCATCCCAGGACGTCTTCTGGCCGTCGCGCATCGGTCGCGGCAGAGTCTACCCATGCAACTACATCTGCATGCCTTTCGGTCTGATGAACGCGGGCGCCACGTTTCAGCGCCTTGCTCAGGCCATGCTCGCGCCCTATGGGGTCAGGCGCCGCGAAGTGCTGGAGGAGGCGCCAGACCCGAGCGAGGGCCTCGAGCCTCGGGAGGCGCCGGGCTCATGAAGGCCAGGCTCACGGAGACGCAAGGCCAGGCTCCGACGACTATCTCGACGCTTCATCGGTACTGCTGCCAGGTGACTTTTTGGTTCGTACCAGGTAACTTTTTGGTTTGCTCAGTTTGAGGGCGCCCATTGGGCCGCATTATCCTCAGGCGGTTATGGCCCGTCCCCGTAGCCGCGTCATTTGCGCATGTAGCAAAACTTTTTAAGCATTTGATCAGTTTCTTAAACATTCCAACATGCATGCTCGGTGCTTCGCCACCATGAATGTCGCCGCGCCCTAATGATGCTGCCTTTGACCGCCTCGTGATTAAGGGCTGGCACGACGTCTGTGCTCGGGTCCGTCCCTGCCTCGTTGACAAATCCAAGTGGTGGAGCTTTGTCTCGCGGGCCAGCCCTGTGCACGTCACCTCCCGTGGCCCTTGGTGCTACGTCCTCGCATGAGCTAATCAAAGGTGGGTGAGTCAGGGCGCACGGAATGGTTCTTGCAACCACGGTCGGCCTTCTAGCCGCCGCGGGAGCCGCGCGCCGGGTGTTTTCTCCTCGGAGTTGTCGCATGAGAAGACTGGGCACGGCGTCTGTGCTCGGGTCCGTCCCTGCAGCGTCGATAAATCCAATGGCTGAGCACTGTCTGGCGGGCCGGCCCCGTTCACGTCACCTCCTGGGGTCATTGGTGTTCGGCCTTCTCATGCAATGGCCCTTGGAAATCCATTCGGTGCAGGTTTCTCCAAAATATACAGGACTTGCAGTGGCGCCCTCTACCGGAAGACTCAGGTGCAACCCGCCTTTGAGGTAGGGCCTCGTGTGACCCGCGCTGGCTCACGAGTGCCCAGATACACCTCCCAGTTCTACCGTGCAAGCCACGCGTACGAACTTAATGGGCTGTACACGCCCGGGGGCTCAGGAGCCGAGGCCCCCCATTCCCACGCCCAAGTGGAAGCCCCATGCTCCGCGCTGGCGGACAACACTGTCGCGCAGTGGCTATGCCCATGCAACGTGGAAGCCCCATGCTCCGCGCTGGTGGATAAACAACTGAGGGCGCCTTAGCGGCTGCATCCAACCTCAGGACGGCCCCTCGCGGCCCCATCTCGCCGCATTCCCCTGGGATGCCTGCGTGAGGGGGCTGCACAGGGGCTACGCTCAGGCCGGGCCTGGCGCACACCACCTTCCCAGGTCCCTGATACTTGGTCTTCATGCGTCCCTCTCAGGCGAAAGCTGGCGAGAAAAGGTATGGGAGCCCCTCGTACATCAAGGGGGACTCCTGAGCATCGCGACTCAGGAGCCTCACTGGTCACGTAGCCCCTCACCCCTTGGCACCGTCCTGGTGATCCGGACGCCCCAATGCTGGCTGAGGTATGCGCGGGACCGGGCCCTGCCGACGCAGAGCTCAAGGTGCTCCAAATATCCAAGTCAACCCCGTCTTCACCACGTTCCCTTCATGACGGCTGCTCGTACGTCAAGGGGGACTCCTGAGCATCGCGACTCAGGAGCCTCACTGGTCACGTAGCCCCTCGCCCCTTGGCACCGTCCTGGTGATCCGGACGCCCCAACGGCAGTTGAGGTATGCACGGGACCAGGCCCTACCGACGCAGAGCGCTACAGCAAGCAGGAAGGAAACAAGGCGAGGAAAGAAACCACATAATTTAGCAGTCATTACAAGCATTAAAATATCTCTGGAAATGCAAACAAGTCTAACGCCTCCACGAGGCACGATGAACGTTACAGGAAAAGACCGAGGAAGAGGAGCTAGGAGGAGCTGGCACCACCGCCCGTCCCGACCGCGGGGAGCTCGTCGTCGACATCGCTGCTGTTGTCGTCGTCGTCACTAACACTTGGCACTGCAGGAGGAGGTGAGGGAACGGTGACGCAGGCAAACTTCTTCATCAGCGCCTCCATGGCGCCCTGCACGGCCGTCGTCGTAGCGGCGCGAACCCCAGGATCAACCGGGCGGATCACGGAGCTGAAGTCGAAACTCGGCTCGCGAAGGTACAGGTGGCTGAAGATGCACATCGCGGCCGCGGAGAAGAGGTCGCGGCACTCACTCTCCAAGACATTCTCCACCCTGGCGACGGCACCCTCAAGCACCTCGACGAGCTTTGAAGAGAGCCCCACGAAGCCGCTCTCAGGAGCCACCAGGGGTTCCGCGAATCCCCCCCGGCAGATGGAGTTCAGCGCCTGACGGAGCCTGAGCTCGACGGAGGGGAGGTCACCAAGCTCCACAGCCTTCCTCTCCTCAGCCGCGACAAGGGTCTTCTCCCTGGAGTCGAGCCGGGCCTTTTCCGCAGCTACCTCCTCCTTCAGCCTGTCCAGATGCTTGCGCTCCGCGGCTTGGTCGGCCGCCGCCTTGGACAGCGCGGAGTCACGGTCGGCAAGCTTGGCCTCGCAGGTCTTGAGGTCTTCCTCCCGCTAGCGAAGCCGTTCCGCGAGTGCAATCCTTTCCTCCTGAAGAGCCTTCAGGCAGACCTCCGCCTCGTCACAACGCTTCACGGCAGACACTGCGTCCGCTAGCGCCGCATCGCGGGCTGCCTTGGCTCATGCGGCTTCCTTCCTGCCCTCAGCCGCGGTGGCCTCGGCTTGGCTCCAGGCCGCCACGGCAGAAGCGTCGGCCTGGAGCCACCCAGAAAGGAGCCCCAAGTGCTTCTTCGCGAGGCGACCGTCGGCGCTCCCAAGGGCGTCCCGGACCTGATCCAGAGCGGCGTAGGCCCCATCCAGGGCGCCTGACTCGACCAGAAGGCCACAAGTCAGAGGTGCCAGGGCCCGGCCCGGGGGTGGCGCCTGCGTGGCGGCAGGAGCCGCCTCCAGGGGGGCAGGAGCATGGAGAGCAGAAGGCGCCGGAAGCTGCGGTACCACCACAGGCAGGGCCGGGGCGGACAGTCCCACAGCTGGCTGGGCCTCGGGGGCTGGCCTCCTAGGCAGCGGTGCGGATGCACCCCCAAGGGCAGGGGCGGCCTCTCCGACGGGCACCGGGGGCTCCGCGGCCATGACAAGGAGAGTCACCCCGCGAGCCTCCTCGCCCACGACATCCGGCGCCTCGTCTGCCGTCGGCAGTGCACCAGGAACGGACGTCACATCGGAGGACATCTTTGACTTGACGCCCGCCTTCTTCTTCTTCGCCTTCAGCATGGCAGCGCTCCTGGTCACCAAGCAAAGGAGGGACCATCAGCATGCAGGCCACCGACGGGTGGCCAAGAACCAAGCAGGACTACTTGCTCTTCGACGTCGACCCACTTCCTCTTCCTCTCCACCTCGGCGAAGGCGGGAGTGCCCTCGCCCTTCTCCAGGGAGGCGCCGTTGCGCGGGGGAGCAGAGTCGCCGCTCGCAGGGGCCGCAGCCGGGGGAGCCGCACCGGCCCCAGACACAGCCGCCTCGCCCATAGGCTGCAGCTCTGGCAGGGGCGAGGCGGGCGCCTCGACCACCTTGCTGGCGCGAGCCTCACATTTCCTCGGGGTCGCCCGGCCGTTGGTCCGTGCGGCCCGAGGTGTGGGCCCAAACCCCCTGAGGACCCTGGTGAGTCACGGAGAACTTGCAGCAGGGGGCTCACCGACATAATCGTCGTGTTCGAAGCCACGGAGAAGCGCATTCCATGACGGAGGGGACACTTCCTCCAGATCGTCACCCGCTGTCTCCTCTGAGTCTTCCTCCTCGGCGGTGTCACCGGAGGAGACCGCCACTGGGGATCCAGGGCGCTCGGCCGGAGAGAGCCCCAGTTCGTCGAAGGTGGGCATCGCGGCGACCAAATCGGCCTTGTCGTCACGGCAGTACAGCTGGGCGTAAGCCTCAGGAAGGTCCTCGGGGTCGCCGTTGAGCAGGGTCACCATGGCCCTGTTCAGTTCCCCGGGGGTCAGGCGTGCGGACCGAAGCCTGATGTCATCACCACCGCCCTGGTAGTCCCACATAGGCCTCGAGTGAGACTGGAGGGGCGCCAGGCGTTGCGTCGGGAACTCCTTCACTATCACCCCCCGGTCAACTTCTTGGCGTTGATGTCTCGAGAGATCCGCTCCAAGACGGGCTTGGCCCGGGGGTCGGAGTGCTTCGCGGAGCTCCACGCATGAGTCTTCTCCGGGAGCCCTTTCGGAAGCTCCAAGCGGGGGTCGAGGCTCTTGAGATCCAAGAAGACCCAGCGGTTCATAAAGTTCTCCACCTTCTTCCCGGCCTTTAAGAGCATGTTCCCGCTCTGGACCGCGACGAAGGAGACGCATGCTGACCGCTGAGCGCCGTCATGAACCTGCAAGCTAAAGAAATGACGAAAGAGGGCCACCGAAGGCTTCACGCCCATGAAGGCCTCGCAGTAAAAGGCGAAGACGGACAAGAGCAGGATGGAGTTAGGTTGAAGGTGGAGGGCCTGAACCCTGTAGTGCTCGAGGATGGCGGTGAAGAACTCAGAGAAAGGCGGAACGAGCCCAGAGAAGATGCTATGGAGGAAGAAAGGGTAGGCCGACTTGGGCAGCCGGTGCTTCTCCACGGAGCCGCACCATATCAAGTTCCGCCCCCACTCATTGGTACCATCCGCCGTCGACGGAAGCACCGGGGCGAGGTCCCCGTCCTTGGCTATGGTGGACTCCGAGAGCGCGGCGAGATGGAAGCGGAGGCCGAGCTCTGAGCCTCGAGTTTCGACTTACCGGCGGGAGCCATCAAGAACTCCTGGAGGCCGAGGAAGCAAGAAGGAAGACGGTGCGGTGCTGAGATCTGGAGAGGTTCTCGCAAAGGATGGGGATCTGGGAGAAGGAGCAAGAGCGCAGAGAAGGAAAGCAATAATAGCTCGACACTGGACGTCAGGCCTTTGTTGGTTCGGGCAGTTGCCAAGGAGACACGTGAGCGGGGACGTCCGCATCCAACCGCGCACCGCGCGCCAGGCCTCGCCCGCAGGCGACAGGGGCCCGCGGAGCTTCGGGACGTCTTCTTCGGCTTCGCCCCGAAGCCAACTCGGGCGCGCCTTGAGCCCGGGGGCTACTGTCGGCGTCCTGGGAACGGGGGTACCCATACTTGCCTGCCTGCGGCCCAGGGCATGGCCCACCTCGACGGTCCGTACGGCCTGGCGCGGCTTCACTCAAGACAAGGCCCTCGCAAGAACCCCACCCTCGCGAGGAGGACAACGCCAAGGCTCCTGGAAGGAGGAGGCCTCCCCAGGGCCTCAACTGAGCGGCGGAGATCTCTATGCAATGCTCGGCCTCGGGAGGTTAAGGATGACGCAAGCCGGGCCAGGTGGGCACCGGCACGGAGAGGAGACAGTTTCCTCTTTGCTGCAAAGGAGGCAAGGGCGTATGCGGGTTCCCAAGGCATCCCGCCAAAGGTTTCCATTCCGGTGCAACAAGACCGGACCAGCGGGCTCGGCAGGACGGATATCACCAGCGAGCCCACCACCGCGTCACCGCCAGCTACTTTGCAGGCGAAGACCACCTTTCGCCAGGATAAGATGTACCTCCTGTCCCCTTTCGAATTTGGCCGTTGTGGGATCCCTTCCCGCCATTGCGATAAGGGAAGAGGACCCGGGCCACTATAAATAGAGGCTAGGCTACTCCGTAGAAGAGGACGGACGAAAACACCGATCGAGCACCCTCGCGAGGCAACTGACCACTGTACTAGTTCATCCACCAACCTCCTCGTGAGGCAATCCACCAAAAAGCAGGAGTAGGGTTTTACGCTTCGCAGCGGCCCGAACCTGGGTAAATCTTCGTGTGTTTATCTTCTCCCCGCAATTGAGTGAGTTCGTCGAGCTAGGTTGTCGAGCTGCGAGCCTGAGGTCGAAGCTGTTGGGGATCTTCGCACATGCCCCTGTGTTCGAACCTCTGAGGGTTTTGTAGAGCCCGAAATCCGACAGCATTAACATATGGTGAATACATGAACTCCTCAAACTACGGTCATCACCGCGAAGTATCCCAAATATTGTTACTATGGGGTTGACGGATCATAACACGTAATAGGTGCATATGACTAGGCAAGATCGGATCAAGAATATAGATATAGAGATGATAACATAAACGGTTCGGATCTGAAATCATGGCACTCGGTCCCTAGTGACAAGCATTAGGCATAGCAAAGTCATAGCAACATCAATCTCAGAACAGAATGGATACTACGGATCAAGCCCTAACAAAACTAATTCGGTTACATGATGAATCTCATCCAACTCCTCACTGACCAGCAAGCCTAAGAAGGAATTACTCACTCCCGGTGGGGAGCATCATGGAATTGGCGATGGAGAAAGGTTGGTGATGACGAACACCGAAGATTCCCCTCTTCGGAGCCCCAAACGGGCTCCAGATCTGGCCTCCCGATGAAGAACAGGAGGTGGCGGCGGCTCCGTATCGTAAAACGCGACGAGACTTTCTCCTTGATTTTTTTCTTCGAAAATAGGAATTTATAGTGGCGGAATTAGGGTCAGTGGGGCCATGAGGTGGGCACAACCCACCAGGGAGCGCCCAGGGGGCCTGGCGCACCCTAGTGGGTGCTGGCCACCCTGGCCCCCCCTCTTCAGTGGATTTTGGCTCCAATAATTCACATATATTCTGAAATAATTCTCCAAAAAGTTTAGTTCCATTCCGAGAACTTTTATTTCTGCACAAAAACAACACCATGGTAGTTCTGCTGAAAACAGCGTCAGTCCGGGTTAGTTCCATTCAAATCATGCAAATTAGAGTCCAAAACAAGGGCAAAAGGGTGATGAAAAGTAGATACGTTGGAGACGTATCAACTCCCCCAAGCTTAAGCCTTTGCTTGTCCTCAAGCAATTCAGTTGACAAACTGAAAGTGATAAAGAAAAACTTTTATGAACTCTTTTGTTCTTGTTTACATATATATGCTTAAGTAGCACCCAGGTTTTCAGCAAAGATTATGACTAACCATGTCAACAATAACTCTTATAAATTATATTAACTCATAGCAATAACATAAGCAACTAGCGAGCAATAATAAGATATCTCAAGCGCCAACACTTTGTCAAAACAATCATGATACAATATGACAATAGTGGTATCTCGCTAGCCCTTTCTAAGACCGCAAAAAATAAATGCAGAGCACCTCCAAAGTTCAAGCAGTGACTAAACATTGTAATTCATGGTAGAAAAGATCCAGTCATGCTGCACCCAACATCAGCTATACACAATGCATGAGGATGACAATAGTGCTCTCAGGTCTGGCGCTTGTTTGAGAAGGTGATGACTCAACATAAAAGTAAATAGATAGTTCCTTCGCAGAGGGAAGCATGGATTTGCAGCGGCGCCAGAGTGCAAAGTTTAAAATAGAGATAGATATAATTTTGGGAGGTACACCCTTCCTGTCAACGTCACGACCAAGAGTTATCGATATCTTCCATGCTAAACAAATTAGCGGCGGTTCCCAAGCGGTAAAAGTAAAGGTTTACTCCCCCTCCACCAACAATCACACTCCACGGCGGGCCGCATCCACGGGTACCGTCCAAACCAACAACATTCCTGGTGGAGTTTTGTTTAATTATTTTTTATTTTTGATTTCGGGACTGGGAATCCCTATTACCGCCCCTCTCGTGTAAGGACAAGTGAATAAACACTCATCATGAGAATAACCCGCTTAGCAAGGAAGATATTGACCGCCCCATGTCGATCCATGAGCGGTCCAGGCACACAAAACAGATGTTCATTTGAATTTTTAGAGGTGGCACATGCAAATTTACTTAGAACGGCAGGGTAATACCGCATATAGGTAGATATAGTGGACTCATCTGGCATAACTTGGTTTAATGGCTTTGATGCACAAGTAGTATTCCCGCTTAGTACAGGCGAAGGCTAGCAATTAGATTGAGAAGCGGCCAGCTAGAAAGCGAAAACGGTCATGAACATGCATTACATATAATCAACATTGAATACTAGCATGAGTAGGATATGGACACCATGAACATAAATATCATAAAGGCTATGTTGGTTTTGATTCAACTACATGCGTGAGCATGTGCTCAGTCAAGCCACTTGAAACATTCAGAGGAGGATACCATATCATCATACCGCATCACAACCATTTTAATGCATGTTGACACCCAAGATAAATCATTATCCACTCCTAGCTACTTAAGCATGGCATGAACAACTATAATCTCTAATGGTCATTACAAACATGTTTGATCATAATGAGTTGAATCAAGGGATACTAGGTTAAACATATTTACAAAAACAAAAACAAGTTGAGTTCATACCCGCCTTTCTCTGCCACAGTCAATTCATCAAATCTCATCATTATTGCCTTTCACTTGCACTACCGAATGATAAGAAGATAATAATAGTGCAAGAGTGTCGTGGACTAAGCTAGAGTCTGCAAACATTTTATTCAAGAGGAGAAGACAAAGTAATATGGGCTCTTTGTTGGATAAACAATAATGCAGATGAGAGCCACTCAACAATTTCATCGTGGTCTTCTCCTAGGTACGACTCAAGTAAAAAGAAAAGAATTTCAGAGAAACACACTAAAATATTTTTGGACTTTTTGTTTTTTCTTGAATAAATCTAATTAAAGAGGAAAAACAAAAACGAGAAAAACTATTTACACGGGAAAGCTCCCAACAAGTAAAAGAAGAAGCGAGAAATATTTTTGGGTTTTCTTTTGATGCTACAATTAAACTAAGCTAGAAAGAAAAGCTAAAAAGAAGTAGGAAATATTTCTGGATTTTCTCAAAGTTTTTCAAACACACAAGAAGAAAGCGAGAAAACAAATCTAGCATGGATATTACAATGAAAAAGTGTGAACACCGACAACTGGAATGAAATGTGTGAACATGAATGTAATGTCGGTGGAAATACGTACTCCCCCAAGCTTAGGCTTTTGGCCTAGCTTGGTAATCACCATCCGTAGTAGCCATCCGGTCCCAAGTTGTAGTGAGGCGGAGGCGGCACCTGAGCATCCCACCCCTGGGGCTCCTCCTCAGCAGCTGCTAGGTTGTTCCGGTAGGCTGTAATATCATCTGGAATAATCCTATATCCGTTCCTGGCAATAGAATCAAACAAAGCAGGTGCAGGCAATGGAATAACATCACGTCTTTCCTTGCTGAATACTAGGTTGTAATGAATGTCACGGGGAGAATTGGTTACATCTAGGAATTGGTGAGCCTGCAGTGACTTGTGATCAAGGTAAACTCGGGATAAGAGATAATCATGTGGGCGAAACTGGACTCTAAAGTGTTTGGCTAAACGAGTAGCATAAATACCACCATCTATCTTTCCCTTAGTTTTGTTAAGATGTAAGCGACGAGCAATAATAGCCCCCATACTAAAGGTGTGGTCATCATAAAGTGCAGGACGTAAAATAGCAAGGTCAGGGGCACTGAGTGCGCCGACCTTCTCCCTAGCGGTTAAACACTTAGAGATGACCAAAGCAAAATAATGTACTGAGGGAAACTGCAAGCTGGTAGCAGTGGCGCTTGACACGCCTCTATCCTCACCCACGGTTAACGTGAGGAGAAAATCCTCAAACTCAGAAGGCCTAGGTTCTCTCAAGTCCCCATCATAAGGAATGAAGCATATGTTGCAGAAGTCAGTTAGCGGCATTTTGTAAGTTTTAGCATAAAGATTAAACTGCACTTCAGGAGGGTTGTTTCTCCCTAGATAATAAAAGCTTTGCACAAAGGAATTTGTAAGGATGTGATATTGGTCACACTAAGCTGTGAGGAACTCGGTCAACCCAGCGTTTGCAACAAACTGAGCGAACTCTTGATGGAACCCGGCCTCCTCCATGAAGGCATCATGCGGCCATTCACACGGCCGCACATCCACCTTTCTTGGGGTGTGAAGGTCATTGTCCGATGATTCCCCAATGACTCCCTTGGCATTTTTCTTGGAGGAGAACTTCCTAAAGATTTGCATTTTATTCCTATAAAAATTCTAAAAAAATTTAGTCCACAAAAATTTGTCAACAAAACCTTGTAAGATTCTTAGCAACTACTCCTAAGCATGCATATAGGCCATATTGAGCATTCAAACTACTTAGAACTCTAAGAATTCAACATGCAAGCTCATCTACAGCAGCACCAAGAGTAGCTAATTACTCTACAAATAACGCACTAAAACAAAAACTAATTGGAGCAATGGAGCAGTCACATACCAAGTAGCAATCCCTCCAAACAGTTTCAGAAACGGAGCTTTGAGCAAAGAGATCGAAATCCGCGGGTTTGAGAGCAAGAACACGAGAATGGTGGCTGTGGTGATTTTTTCTGGAGGTAGGGGATGATGTGGGCTAAAGAGATAAGTGAGGGGGCCCACGTGGGGGCCACAACCCACCAGGGCGTGCCTGGGGGTGCTGGCGCGCCCTGGTGTCTTGTGGGCACCACGTGCACCCCCTCTGGTATTATTTGCACCAAAAATTCAGAAATGATCGGAAAAAAATCGTGTTAAATTTTCAGGGCATTCTGAGAACTTTTATTTTTGGGTCATTTTTTATTGCACGGAGAAAACAGAAAACAGGATAAACATGGCCTTTTATTTTATTTGATTAACTAGAATAGAAAATAAAAGGTGGGAGCAGAGAGTTGTGCTTACTAGATTCATCGACTTCATACCTCTCAAAAATGATTCATTAATAAGGTTGATCAAGTCTTATTAACAACCACTTTCGATTAGCATGAAACCGAAGACCTTTCGTAAAACACTAAGTTACCTCAGTGGGGATGTGCATATCCCCGACAATAAGTATATCATATTTCTTTTTGGCAGTAGTTAGAGGTAATTTCAAACTTCCTATAGTGATGGTCGGAGATTCTTCAATAACATTTATACCATTCACTTGGGATTGTTTCTTCGGAAAGTGCACCGTATGCTCATTACCATTGATATGAAAAGTGACTTTGCTTTTTTTGCAATCAATAACAGCCCTTGCAGTATTCAAAAAGGGTCTACCAAGGATAATGGACATATTGTCGTCCTCGGGCATCTCAAGAATAACAAAGTCCGTTAAGATAGTAACATTTGCAACAACAACAGGCACGTCCTCACAAATACCGATAGGTATGGCCGTTGATTTGTCAGCCATTTGCAATGATATCTCAGTCGGTGTGAGTTTATTCAAATAGAGTCTTTTATATAAGGAGAAAGGCATAACACTAACACCGGCTCCCAAATCACACAAAGCAGTTTTGACATAGTTTCTCTTAATGGAGCAAGGTATAGTTGGTATTCCAGGATCTCCGAGTTTTTTAGGTACTCCATCCTTAAAAGAATAATTAGCAAGCATGGTGGAGATTTAAGCTTCTGGTATCTTTCTTTTATTTTTGATGATGTCTTTCATATACTTTGCATAAGGGGTCATCTTTAGGATATCGGTTAAGCGGGTACGCAAAAAGACTGGCCTAATCATTTCAGTAAAGCGTTCAAATTCTTCATCACCCTTTTTCTTAGATGGCATAGGTGGAAATGGCATGGGCTTTTAAACCCATGGCTCTCTTTCTTTACTATGTTTCCTAGCCACAAAGTCTATTTTATCATACCGTTTATTTTTAGGTTGTGGGTTATCAAGATCAGGAGCAGGCTCTATTTCAACATCATTATCTGGTTCTTTATCATTACTAGGTTGAGCATCATCGTGAACATCATCATTATCATTTTCATTATCACTAGGTGAATGTTCACTACCAGATTGAGTTTCAGCATCAGAAATAGAGACATCATTATTATCAGGAGGTTTTTGTGTCTCAGGTTCACTAGAGGTATGCAAAGTCCTATCATTTTTCTCTTTCCTTTTCTTTTTCTTCTTAGAAGGACTAGGTGCATCAGGATTAATTCTCTGAGAATCTTGTTCAATTCTTTTAGGATGACCCTCAGGATAAAGTGGTTCTTGGGTCATTCTACCTCCTCTGGTTACTACTCTAGCAGCAAAATCACGCATATTATTATTCATTTCATCAAGCAATTCTTTTTCAGACTTTGCAACTTGTTCTAACTGAGTTTGAACCATAGAGGCATGTTTTCCTACACCTCTAACATCATTACGGATTCTAAATAGCAAGTCACTCAAGCGAGCAATCATATCAGAATTATATTTCAATTGTTTCAGAACATGAGCATTGAAATGATCTTGCTTCATAATATAGTTGTCAAACTCATATAAGCATTGACTAGGATGTTTATCATGAGGAATGTCACTTTCATTAAACTTTAATAAAGAATTTACCTCTACCACCTATGGAGGTGGTGGTGTGTCAAGGCCATGTATTTCTTCAATAGGTGGCAAATTCTTAACATCCTCAGATTTAATACCTTTTTCTTTCATAGATTTCTTTGCCTCTTGCATATCTTCAGGACTGAGAAATAAGATACCCCTCTTCTTTGGAGTGGGTTTAGGCGGTGGTTCAGGAAGAGTCCAATCATCATAGTTCTTCAATATGTTATTCAATAATTCCTCAGCTTGTTCAACAGTTCGTTCCCTGAAAACACAACCAACACAACTATCTAGGAAGTTCCTAGAAGCATCGGTTAGTCCATTATAAAAGATATCAAGTATTTCATTTTTCTTGAGAGGATGATCAGGAAAAGCATTAAGCAATTGGAGAAGCCTCCCCCAAGCTTGTGGGAGACTCTCTTCTTCAATTTGCACAAAGTTAAATATTTCCTGTAAGGCAGCTTGTTTCTTATGAGCAGGAAAGTATTTCTCAGAGAAGTAGTAGATCATATCCTGGGGACTACGCACACAACCAGGAGCAAGAGTATTGTACCATATCTTAGCATCACCCTTTAATGAGAACGGAAATAACTTAAGGATATAATAGTAGCGAATCTTCTCATCATGAGCAAAGAGGGTGGCTATATCATTTAGCTTAGTAAGGTGTGCCACTACGGTTTCAGTTTCATAGCCATGGAAAGGATTAGATTCAATCAAAGTAATTAACTCTGGGTCGACAGAGAACTCATAACACTTATCGGTGACAAAGATAGGTGAAGTAGCAAACTTAGGATCGCATTTCATTCTAGCATTCAAAGTCTTTTCCTTATACTTGCGTAGCAAATTCTTAAGATTGTTTCTATCCTTGCAAGAAAGAATTTCTCTAGTTATCTCTTCGTCCATAACATAACCTTCAGGTATCTTAGGCATTTCAAATTTAGGAGAGCTAGGACTAATAGAAGTTTCATAGTCATCATCATTTTCATAAGCTTCATTAGTTTCAACAATCTCATCGATTTTAGTGGTTTCATTCTCTTTGGCTCTAGCAATTTGTTCATCAAGAAATTCTCCTAGTGGCACATTATCATCAAGCATGGTACTAGCATCATCAATAGCATAATTCATAGCAGAGGTAGCATCATCAATAACTTGCGACATATCAGGATTACTAGCATGTGGTGCTGTTGCAAGCTTACTCATAACAGAAGGTGAATCAAGTGCAGAGCTAGATGGCAGTTCCTTACCTCCCCTCGTCTTAGAGGAAAAAGTCTTAGTCTTCGGATCCTTCAAATTCTTCATAGTGATAAATTGATATAAATCCCAAGTGACTCAACAAATATTGCTATGCTCCCCGACAACGGCGCCAGAAAAAGGTCTTGATAACCCACAAGTATAGGGGATCGCAATAGTTTTCGAGGGTAGAGTATTCAACCCAAATTTATAGATTCGACATAAGGGGAGCCAAAGAATACTTGAGAGTATTAGCAGTTGAGTTGTCAATTCAACCACACCTGGAGATTAAATATCTGCAGCAAGGTGATCAGTAGCACAGTAATATGATAGTTTGGTAGCAGTAGCAACAGTAACAGTAGCAGTAGTTTTGTAGTAGTTGGAACAGCAGCAGGAGCAATAGTAACTTAGCAGGAATAATAAGTGGAAAGCTCGTAGGCACTGGATCGGTAACTCGTTGGATGATATTCATCATATAACAGTCATAACCTAGGGCGATACAGAACTAGCTCCAGTTCGTCAATGTAATGTAGGCATTTATTCCGTAAATAGTCATACGTGCTTATGGAAAAGAACTTGCATGACATCTTTTGTCCTACCTTCCCGTGGCAGCGGGGTCCATAAGGAAACTAAGGGATATTAAGGCCTCCTTTTAATAGAGAACCGGAACAAAGCATTAACACATGGTGAATACATGAACTCCTCAAACTACGGTCATCACCGCGAAGTATCCCAAATATTGTGTAACAGCCCAAGACCAAGACCTCCACTATTTTGGGATTTGTTCATGCTATGTGTGATGTCGGTGCCATTTCATTTTTGCATCATGTCATCATCTTGCATATATTGTGTTAATTGATTTTGCTTATATTTGTGATTTCAACTTCCATCAAGCTTCACCCATGTTTCAAATTCCAATTAGCAACTCTGTTCTTTTCCCTATTCATTTAGTTTTTGCTTTGAGCTGGATTTTAGTTCTTCTTTTCTTGCCCAAAACCTTGCCCATAATTCATTTAAATTATGTTCAGCCACCCTCTCATTTTCACCCCTTATGTAGTTTGTTTAAAGGGAGTCAAATTCAAATATAGCGAATTTAATTCATTATGTTTGGTTTTTACTTCTTCAATAAATATTCTTCTTGTGCCCATAAATCATATTTATTATGTAGGGTGACCCTCCAAAAAATCTCATCCCATTTGGAAATGTTTTGGTTGGATTCAAAATTCATGCAAGTTTGAATTTAATTCAAACTTGCCTAAATTTTCTATCTCTAAAATTGTCGAAAACTATTTTATTAAAGTGGGCATTTTCCAAGGTTTCCAGGGATATTCTTATCTCTCTTTAATCCCCTCCTAAGACCCCTTTTTCTTTTCTTTCCAAATCTGTGTTTTATTTAAACATAGAAATAAAGGGAAAAAAGAGAAGAGACACTTACCTGTAGTAGCAGCCCAGCCGAGCCCACCTAAGCCACTTACCTATTTGATTTCAGCCCATCAAGTCCACCAATCCATCTTCTTCCAACGTCACCTCCTGTACAAACCATGGGATCACCATTGATCTCCTGGAGCTCGATCAGACGGCCATCCCTTCCTCCTCGAGACATATAAGGGCAACTATTGTTCCTAGGGTTCCCTCCTCGCTCCATTTTCCCCTTCTCCTCCCTCTCCCGCCGCCGAGGTAAGCCTCTCCCCGCAATAGTCATCGCCACAAACAGGGGGAGCTCGGGCTCGAGCTCCGCCCAATCCGCTCCATCTCGAGTCCTCCGGCGTCGTCTGCAACATCTGTTCAACGTCCGTTGGCTTCCTCGCCAACGCACGCTTCCTCAAGGACCCCGGGAGCTTCGTCCTCAATGCCGGAAGCCAACGCGTGCATCGCGAGGGTCTTCTTCACCGACGTCTGCTACTTCCTGTCTTCGACTCCGTCCGCGTCTCGTCCGGCCGATCACGCGTGCGTGTTCGTGGTGAGCACCCGAACCTCCCCAGCCTTTTGTCGCCTTCGTATGCGTCCTCTATCTCTGTTTCACGCGGGCGCCTGAGCTCGGCTCCGTCGGACCTCGTCGCCGGCGAGGAGTCCGACCTCTGTTTCGTTGCGAGCCTGCCTCAGTAGTTTCCCCTCGTCTTGTAGGGTCCTTCCAGCTGAAATTCGCGCCGCTTCGACCTGTTTTTCTTCGAGTCCAAGCACAGCCTCCGCCGGCACCTCCTCTGTTTTGCTCACGCCTGCACGCGCACGCCCAGCCATCCACACACGCATCCGCGTGGTGCGCCTCCTTCCCTGTTCCTGCCCGCGAACTCCTCCTACATTCGCGCCCCGCATGCCCGCAGCTCCCACACGCCTCACACAACGCCTGCACGCACGCCTTCCATCGGGCATCCGTGGCCGAGAGCATCGAGATCACGCGCACCCCACCTTTCGAGCCTTTGCATGCTCCCACCTCGCACATGAGAACCCTCTCATGTTCCCGCACTCCTGCCATGGGTCAGTAACCGCAATGGTCGCTGCCTGCCTCGCCGTCTGCGTCGCCGAGTTTCTAGTGTCCAAGGTAGAAGAAAGCCTCGTGTTTTATCGCTTATAAGAAGGCTGTGCCTTGATTTTGTAGAAGCACAACATCAGCGCAGCGGTTAGCTCCATCGTATGCACCAAGGAGGTCCTTGATTCGATTCCCCACAGCTGCATTAGTTTTCCTGTAATTTTGGCTCACCCGAATATCAGCTTTGCCTCATGTTCTTTTAAAATCAGGGCCAAGTTCTGTCTCGAACGCCCGCGCCAACATTCAAGGGGTCCTGGGATCGAATCCAGGGAGCCCCATTTCTTTTCCTTGCCTCTGTGTTTTTCTTTCTTCTTCACAAACGTGCACACATGACATGACCGCTTGGGCCCGAGCCATACCTGGGCCACTCCGGTGTGCTGGAATCCGGCCCGCGTATGTTTCTTTTTTTCACTTCTCCGTGATTTAGTTTTTCTTTTATTTTCCATGCATGCATATTTCAGCACATTCATTGTTTTTAAAATGTTCATAATTAGATAGCCGTGCATCAGAATAAATCATCGCATACATGTAAAATGGGTAAAATTTAATGTAGTTTCGTAATATCCAACTTTCATCCATGTAAAAAAAATACTTAATATGTTGTTTGCATTAATTTACATAATTGCCATGTTAAAATGATTTATTTCATATCTATTTAACCATAGCTCCAAATTATATGATCAACATATGTAACTTGACTAGAAAAACGTGTAGAATCTCATGGCACACTTTATATTGCTGTTTAACAACTATAAAATATGCTTAGGACAGATCTGGACCAAATTCATAATATGCATATGAGGTTATTTCGGAAGGGCTATATGTTGCTTCCGGCCTCATTTAAAATGCCTAGATGATGTAGTTGTGTATGCTTCACCTCTTGCCATGATGAATAATTTAAAATGATTGTTTAGTAAACAACATTAATCGCATTTCTCGTAATATGGAGAGTCATTATCTTGTTATCTTCTCCTTCTC
This sequence comes from Elymus sibiricus, assembly GCA_039707655.1. Taxonomy (NCBI): domain Eukaryota; kingdom Viridiplantae; phylum Streptophyta; class Magnoliopsida; order Poales; family Poaceae; genus Elymus; species Elymus sibiricus. The sequence goes on along the minus strand of CM077667.1, from coordinate 145,595,892 downwards.
CATTTAAAATTGCGAAATTCCTTCTTCAACCTATGTCATGACCACCCATGTTAAACAACATTTAATATTGATGAGTACCTAAACGAGAGTGAACTAAATGATTCGAACGTGGTGTTTCGTCAATATGCAACTCGTTGCATATTGAACTTCACTTAATGTGTAGTGTTTGACTGTTGCTTCTTGCCATGCCATGCCTTGCATATTTAAACCAGACATGCATCATATTTGTTTGCGCATCATATTTGTTTGCGCATCATGTCATGCATATGTTGTGGTGTTTATCGTGTGTTGATTGTTGTTTCCGATTTGCGTCTTCTCGATAGAGTTCCGAAACCGCTTCGGAGTGTGAGGATCCGTTCGACGACGTTGGTTCGTCTTCTTCATGGACTCGATCTTCTTCCAAGCGGAATCTCAAGCAAGATGATCATTTCCCTGGATACCATTACTATCATTGCCATGTTAGTTGTCTCGTTTCTATCGCTGTCTCGCTACCTACCACTTGTTTGTCAAGCCTCCCAAAATGCCATGAAAAGCCTCTAACCCCCTCCACATCCCAGCAAACCATTGTTTGGCTATGTTACCGCTTGCTCAACCCTTCTTATAGCGTTGCTAGTTGCAGGTGCAATTGGTTCCATGTGCAACATGGATATTTTGATCTATCACATATATACTTGGTAAAAGGTGGAAGGCTTGGCCTTTTGCTTGGTGTTTTGTTCCACTTTTGCCGCCCTAGTTACTTGTGTACCGGTGTTATGTTCCATATTGAGCGCTCCTAACATGCTCGGGGTTGTTATGGGGACCCCCTTGACTTTCGTTTTGGGATAAAAACCTTCTGGCAAGGCCCAACATTGGTACTCCATTTGCCTAATAACAACTAAAATTGCATAGGGACCCGCCGGCACCCGTGGATAATTAATCAACAACCCGGGCCAGTGCCCTCATGAGTGTTGGTCCAAAACAGTGCCACTTGCGGGGCCACCCGGGGCAACTCGGGGGATTTCTATCCGGCCACCGTACGTACTGCTCATCCGGTCGTGTCCTGAGAACGAGATACGCGGCTCCTATCGGGTTCCTCGACACGTTAGGCAGCCTTGCTGGATTTGTTTTACTTTTCTCGAACGTCTTGTGCGAGGAATTCCGAGAATACTTTGGGTTATCTCGAGGTTGAGGTTTCCCAATGGAATTGCCTAGGAAATCACGGGATTCGTGGTCGAGGTTATTCCCGCGGCGTGTGGTTAGTTTGTGATGGATGAGTTGGAGCACCCCTGCAGGGTTAAATCTTTTGGAAAGCCGTGCACGCGGTTATGTGGCAACTTGGAAACTTTGTTTAACACCCGGTCATAGCAAACTTGAAGTAAATTCAAATAAAATACACCAACCGTGTGCGTAAACGTGACTGTCTCTTCTCGTGATTTCTGAATAGAGAGAGAACACGGTGGGGTTATGTTTGTTCGTAAGTAGGTGTTCAGGATCTCTTAGAGATCATTACTAGTTCACGTCTGTTTATGCGACGATCATCCCCCTTTATTCTTGTACTCGTAAGTTAGCCACTCAAATAAATGCTTAGTGCTTGCTGCAGCCTCACCACTTAACCATACCTCACCCATTAAGCTTTAATAGTCTTGATACCCTTGGAAATGAGATTGCTGAGTCCCCGTGGCTCACAGATTACTACAACAACACTTGCAGGTACAGGTAATGCGATGATTTGACGTGAGCGTGATGCTTGTTTGATTTGGAGTTCTTCTTCTTCTTCTTCATCGATCATAGGATGGGTTCCGTAGCCGGACCCTGCTCTTCTGTATGATGTCTGGATATGTTATTGTATTGATGTGATATTGGTGTAGCTTGTGGCGAGTGTAAGCCAATTCCATATACTCATCTCTTCTTTACATGTACTTGTAATGATATCCATTCTTGCGAAACGACGAGATGCGCTTCTATCCTTGTCGAGGCCCTCGTGCCAAAATAAGGATAGGTTCGCATCTTGGGCGTTACATATTGTCACTATGGGGTTGACGGATCATAACACGTAATAGGTGCATATGACTAGGCAAGATCGGATAAAGAACATATATATAGAGATGATAACATAAACGTTTCAAATCTGAAATCATGGCACTCGGGCCCTAGTGACAAGCATTACGCACAACAAAGTCATAGCAACATCAATCTAGGAACATAATGGATACTAGGGATTAAGCCCTAACAAAACTAACTCGATTACATGATGAATCTCATCCAACTCCTCACCGACCAGCAAGCATACGAAGGAATTACTCACTCCCGGTGGGGAGCATCATGGAATTGACGATGGAGAAAGGTTGGTGATGACGAAGACCGAAGATTCCCCTCTCTGGAGCCACAAACGGGCTCCAGATCTGGCCTCCCGATGAAGAACAGGAGGTGGCGGCGGCTTCGTATCGTAAAATGCGATGAAACTTTCTCCCTGATTTTTTTCTCAGAAAATAGGAATTTATAGTGGCAGAATTAGGGTCAGTGGGGCCACGAGGTGGGCACAACCCACCAGGGCGCGCCCAGGGGGCCTGGCGCGCCTTGGTCGGTGCTGGCCACCCTGTCCCCCCTCTTCGGTGGATTTTGGCTCGAATAATTCACATATATTCTGAAATAATTCTCCAAAAAGTTTCGTTCCATTCCGAGAACTTTTATTTCTGCACAAAAACAACACCATGATAGTTCTGCTGAAAACAGCGTCAGTCCGGGTTAGTTCCATTCAAATCATGCAAATTAGAGTCCAAAACAATGGCAAAAGGGTGAGGAAAAGTAGATACATTGGAGACGTATCAAGGAGCACCCCAAGATTTCTATCGGAGAACGTGGTAAGAAAACGTGCAATCAACCCCTATGCATAGATACCCAAGGTCACTGAGGGAGTCCTGGACTAGGGGGTCCTCGGGCCGCTGGCCTACCTTCCACTAGGCCGGCTTGATGGGCCGCTCTCTGGTCATCATGGGAAGGGCCGAATGTATTGAAGACCCCACGTTCCAGAAGGAAGCCTCGAAGGCGCGTCGTGCACTCCAAGTCGAGATGAGGAGATCGGCATTCTCCATCCCCGGCCGTTAACCTGTCATGTGTAAACCCTAGGATCCCCCCGGTGTCTATATAAACCGGGAGGGTTTTAGAATGTAGGGCAGAGAAACACCTCTAGGGTTTTAGCTAGTCGATCTCGAGGTAGATCAACTCTCTAACCTTCATACCATCAATATAATCAAGCAGGACGTAGGGTTTTACCTCCATAGGAGGGCCTGAACCTGGGTAAACATCGTCTCCTTCCTCCCTTTGTTACCATCGATCGTAATCTCACAGCTCGGGACCCCCTACCCGAGATCCTCCGGTTTTGACACCGACATTGGTGCTTTCATTGAGAGCTTCGCTGTGATCCCCAAAGGAATCGATGGCTCGTGTTGTCATCAACGAAGAGGTCCGTAACATGGACTCCTTTGTCCCTGGACAGATCTTCACTTTCGGCAGCATCATGCTGCATGCTGACCTGACCGGCCGCCTTGGCCGGGTCGGGAGTTTCGCCCCTGATCAAGAAGTCAGATTCGGGAACCTAGAGTTCTCCATAGACCCTCGGGGCGATCTCTTGCTCACCGGGCTCGCAGTCTCATCTGACGCACCCGAGGACTCCAAGGCCTTAACCTTGGATAACGTTTTCAATCCCGCTCTCGGGGCCAATCCCGATGATGATCCGGACTTCAATCTGGATCCGGCTATAGCGCCCGATGGCCGGGCATCAACTCCTACCGAATACACTTCTCATACGGACGCGTCAGAAGTTAACTCCAAATGCACCGGGCAGACTGACCCGATCGAGCTCTCGACACTCGACGAAGCTCTAGATCGGATCTCATCGATGAAAATTACTAATAACCCAGCCCCGATCCAGACTCAGATCGGTCTTGAGGCGGGTCAAGAAGAATTTTTCGTCCCACCCACCACCCACTTACTAGCCGCTATCGAAGACCTAACCAATATGTTGGACTACGCCTCCGAGGAGGTAGAAGACATGGAGGAAGAGGATCGCGCTCCCACCCCCGTCAACACCGGGCGATGGACCGCCACCTCCACCTATGACGTCTACATGGTGGATACGCCAGCCGGTAACGGCGAGCGCACACCAGCAAACAATGGTGATGACTCAGGTGAGGCGCCGTCAAGACGCCGGAAACCGCGTAAGCGATCAAAGACAAAAAAAGGGAAGGGAAGCTATTGCCGGCACTGGGGAAAATGATACCCCGGAAGACCTCGGCGATCCCGATATCCCCGAGTATCCGTTGGAGGACCAGGAAAGGCCGGAGGACCAGCGCGACCCCGAAGATCTGAACGACTTTGAGGATGACAACTACCTCCCCCCTGTAGAGGAGGAGGACATCCCGGAAGACGAGGACCTCATCATCCCCGAAACCGTTGAGGATCAGGCACGGTTTAGGCAACATCTTTTAGCCACTACCCGAAGCCTAAAGGCAAAAGCGTGGCAGCTCAAGGCCGAACAAGACACCCTCAACGACAGATGGACAAGGGTTCTATCGGCCAAGGAAGAACATGGCGCCGGTCTATGGGACCAACCCAAGAGTTACCCCCGCCGGCGGTTGCTGCCACAATTCGACGATGAGCTCCCCAATACGCCGTCCCCCAAGCACACTCCATACGACCAGTCGGACCGCCCTCCCCGAGAACGAGATAGGACGGCTGGCGAGGCCGACTATAGGCCGGCGATACCCCGCAGAAGGGGAAAAGAGCCAATGGAGCCTGAGGACAGGTATGACCTGCGACGCGACCTGGATGAGAGAACAGGCCGCACGAGATCCATCTACGGATCTAGAGGGTACTCCCCTAGTAGAAGGGACGAGTACCGGCCCTGGCTCGACCGAACCAACAGAGTTCGGGACCAAAACCGGGCCAGAACAGACGCCCACTACCGGCATGATATAGCCCGGGTCAGAGGCGCTGCCCACCCACTCTGCTTCACTGACGAGGTGATGCAGCATCAGTTCCCGGAAGGGTTTAAACCCGTGAACATCGAGCAATACGATGGAACAACTGACCCAGCAGTGTGGATCGAGGATTTCCTCCTCCACATTCACATGGCACGAGGAGACGACCTCCACTCCATCAAGTACCTACCCCTTAAACTTAAGGGGCCAGCTCGGCACTGGTTAAACAGTCTCCCCGAAAACTCTATCGGGAGCTGGGAGGACCTCGAGGATGCATTTCGATCTAACTTCCAGGGCACCTAGGTACGGCCCCCGGACTCCTCCGACCTAAGCAATGTCGTGCAAAAGGCAGGAGAGTCCGCTCGACAATTCTGGAACCGGTTCTTGACCAAGAAAAACCAGATCGTCGATTGCCCAGATGCCGAAGCTATAGCCTCTTTCAGGCACAATATTCGGGACGAGTGGCTGGCTCGCCAGCTCGGTCAGGATAAACCTAGGACCATGTCCGCCCTTACATCACTCATGACCCGCTTTTGCGCGGGCGAGGATAACTGGCTAGCGAGGCGAAACCACAACCCCGAAGACCCCGGCACTTCCGAAGTCCGAAATGGAAACGGGAAACCACGACGCAACAAAAACAAACGCCGGCACAGCACTAGCGACGCCGATGACACGGCCGTTAACGCCGGTTTCCGCAACCCAAGATCCGGGCAGCGGAAGAAGCCTCCTAAAGGCAACCGCGACGGACCCACCCCGCTGGACAAGATCATGGAGAGGCCTTGCCAGATCCATGGCACTCTGGACAAGCCCGCCAACCACACCAACCGTAACTGTTGGGTGTTCAAACAGGCCGGCAAACTCGCCACCGAGGAGCAGGGCAAAGGCCCACGCAGCGAGGACGATGAGGAACCCCGCGGTCCAAGCAATGGAGGTCAGAAGCAATTCCCTCCAGAAGTAAAAACTGTGAACATGATATATGCCACTCATATATCGAAAAAGGAGAGGAAGCGCGCCCTTCGAGAGGTGTACGCCGTAGAGCCTGTAGCCCCGAAGTTTAACCCATGGTCGGCCTACCCGAGCACCTCTGATCGACGAGATCACCCGACCAGTATCCGTCATGGAGGTTCGGCGGCCCTCGTCTTAGACCCCATTATCGATGGGTATCATCTCACTAAAGTCCTAATGGACGGAGGAAGTAGCCTCAATCTGATTTACTCAGATACGGTGGAAAAGATGGGTATAGATCTTGATCAAGCCCAGCAACACTACCTTTAAAGGAGTGATCCCAGGCGTCGAGGCCCGGTGCACGGGCTCTGTGAGCCTGGAAGTGGTGTTCGGCTCGCCCGATAACTTCCGCAGCGAGGACTTGATCTTCGACATCGTACCTTTCCGCAGCGGCTACCACGCCCTGCTGGGCCGTACAGCGTTCGCTCGCTTTAACGCCATCCCACACTATGCATACCTCAAGCTCAAGATGCTGGGGCCCACGGGGGTCATCACCGTCAACGGCAACACAGAGCTTTCCCTCCGAACTGAGGAACATGCATTGGCCCTGGCGGCCGAATTCCACTACGAGGACGGTCGGCAAACACCTGAATCTGCCATAAAGGCTCGTAAGGTCGACAAACGAGTTCGGTTTCAATCCGAACTCCCAGATTCCCCTTCTCCCTAGAAATAGGGACACGCCCCCCATTGCACAGCCCCAACGACTACCAAATACATGCCAAGAAGGCACAACTTCGCACTCAAGATTCCATGGGCAGCAATGGGGAACCACCATCAAAGGGTAAGTGTTCGGCCGAACCGAACCATTAGTACACGACCTCGGACAAAACAAAGGTACCATCAAGGACCTGCTAAAAGCGTAAAGCTCATCCACACTTCGGCGACTTCTCAAGACCTTCTTCCCAAGGTCCGCTTGGCGACAGCATCACCCTTAAAGGGATGCAACCCCCATAGAGGAATACGAACGAACAGGCGACATGACACATCGAGGACGTCATGTCACCAATCGAAGACCCCTGGTACAGCCTCCCATGTGTAAATTTTATATTTCATCTTCAAAAACCTGTAAACTGTTGCTTCGGCAATCCAAGTTATAAGAATTATTGAGCAAGTACAAGACCATCATATATGGCCACTTCGTTGTCTTTTATACATCCTCTGTTCTTCCCTTGGTAACGCTTCTTGCGAAAACTGTTCGGTATATATTATGATGCAACCGGCTAATAGACCGGGGGCTTGAATTTAAAAAAAAATAAAAAAAATCGCCTTGAACATTACCCCAGCACAACTGGTCGTGTGTTCGGCGTCTTGGATTTTGCTTTATATGCATCGGATCCAAACTATGTCTTGGGTCAATAGTTGGGTTGCCCGGCTCCTGTGATTGCCCCCTTACGTTCCGCTTGTTCAGCTAAAGGGGAAAAGGGAGAACCACTGCGATTGTGTTTCCGGTTCATCTGGTCAAGCACCTCAGGGGAGAAAGCCAAAAACTGACTGTCATAGTAAGCGAGAATCGATCTGCGAATCCGAGCATAAGTGTCATACTAAAGGATCGATAGAGGTTATTCCGTGTTATACGATGGGTTTCGTTCTTGTACAAACCATGTGATGCTGGCTTCGGCCCCGAACATCACACTGGGGGCTGGTTATCAGTCCCCGCATTTTTTCTACGCTCCTACGGCTAAGTGAAAGCGATAAAGCATCATAGTCCGATTGCCTTGTCCCCCCCCGCACTACCGCCTTCGGGCACCGATACCTCGGCTAAGGGTCACAGTGCGGATACAGAGACACCCCGCGTAGTATCTACATGGGGGCTGAAGCCGACGACTCGCAACTTTTAGATAAACCGGCCACACATGAGTCAAAATAAAAATCAAATACTTATAAGACATGATAAACCATGCATCACTAGTTATAAAGCGTTAAAAGTCTTCGGACATATTACAACGCGCTCATTCATACAAAACGTCATTGGAGCATTGAGCCTCTATTGACCAAGCACCCTCCATCACTGCGGGGAAGTATCGCTCGGGGCACCTATACTCCTTTCCAGGAGGCGGAGGTGCGGTAGCCATCTCGGTTGGCTTGAGCTTCGGCCAATGCACCATGGTCTTCGCAAAGGCCATCCGCGCGCCCTCGATGCACGTAGAACACTTCAGCACGTCGACCCGAGGCGCAGCTTCGCATAGTTTCTGCACTAAGCTAAAGTAGCTGCTCGGCAACGGCTCATCGGGCCACAGACGGATGCAGAGGTCCTTCATGGCCGGCTCTGCCACTCTGTGCATCTCCATCAGTTGCTTCATTTGCTCGATGAGGAGAGGAGAGCGCTCGGGGGACTCAAACTACGCCCAGAATAGCCGGGCCTCATCATCCTCCGCCCGCGAAGCATAAAGCTTGTTCGCGTCCGCTGCACTCTTCTGGAGATCTGCACAGACGCCTAAGGAACGCCACACCTGGGTGAGCAAAGCAAACTTGCTACCACCGAAGGTGCATTGCAGTGAATATGGCTTACCATCGATGACAGCCTTGACTTGGCGAACCTCCTCTTCAAAGGACCGCCTCTCCACACGCTCCTTTTGGAGCTCGGATTTTAGCGCTGCTAGCTCGGTGGCTTGCTCCTTGCCTTTCTGCTTAAGGGCCTCGCACTTTGTGCCGGCATCCTTGAGCTCTTGCTACACCTCCTCCACCTGGGCCTCATGCTTGGCACTGGCAGCTTTCAAAACGGAATGCGCGGCTACTGCTTGTTCGGCAGCCGTATTCTCCTCCGCGGCCTCCTGCTTCATTTTCTGGAGCTCGGCCTTGAGTTTTTCAACCTCCGCAGCTGAAGCTGTGGAAGCAATAAATAAACAGTCACGCTGGGTTACTAGTGCGGATCATTACCAACATATAGCTCGGATATTAGAATTTGGCTCACCTTGTGCCTCGTCGAACCTCTTGTTCAGGTTATTAAGCTCCTCTTCGGAAATCTTGAGCTTCCGATTTAGCTCGGTCAGCTCAGCGGCATTAATGGCCGCTGCCGATGACGAGGCCTACAAAGAACAAAAGATATGCATCCAGTTATGTACATGCCAACCTCCGAACTGTCAAGGATATCACTCTCTGCTCGGTCCTCTAAAGGGCTCTTAGAACATGGCAGGACTACATGGTGCCTTGTGCATCATTGTTCAGTCCTTAATGTTTGACCCTCGAATGCGCTTTTGCAAACCCATCCGGGGCTCGGGGGCTACTACATATATAAATATAGCACAAACTTAAAATTAAAGTTGTTTGGGAAAAAGGTATTACATGACTCACCTTGAAGCCCGCCAAGAGACCATTGAAGGCCTCTTTCAGTTCGCTATCAACGGACTGAATTCCTTGTAAAACCGCACCCATAAGAGTGCGGTGATCCTCGGAGATGGGAGCGCTTGCTAGTGCCTCCTCCATAACCGGCCACCCAGCCGTCGGTGGCATCGGTGGCGACTGGACAGTCCGATCTAAGGCCGGGGACTGAGCCGGTATCTCCGGAGGCACAACGTGCTCCGGAGACGTCCTTGGAGGGGACTGGGCATCTCTTCGCCCTTCCCCTTCGGCGGCCAGGGGAGTATTCTCCACCTGGTCCTCAGCAGCCTGGGGAATTTCTTCTCCATGGCCTTCGGCGGCCGCGATGTCAGCCTCAGCCATGGTGTGGTCGACCCCGCCGCCCGTGTTCGGCTCCAACGGAGCCTGGCTGGATGACACCTCCGCGACATCCTTCGCGCCCCCTGGAGGTGTGGGGTGCGATGCAGTCCCGCTCTCCGCCAGCTCGGCGGGTGGGGACTCCCCGTCCGATATTTGGTCGGTGGGGAGAACGCGCGGTGGACTGCAAATCAAAGGACGCGTTTGTGTTTAAAGCATTGAAAAACCCTGCATAAACAACCCGGGAGTCTTCGGATTCATACCTTTGAGCGGGGGGCTTGACCCTTAAGCTCCTTCGGGGAACCCTCTCAAACTCCTCGGATTCTGCGTCAGAATCCGAACTGTCATCGGGCAAGATCAAGCTCGCCCGGCGCGCCCTCTTCAGGGCAGGAGGAGCCGCATCCTCCGCGGCGTCCGATGACGCCGCCCTCTTTCTTGTGAGGGGGGGGGAGACGCCTTCCCCCCCATCTTCATGCTCCTCCTCATGACTAGAGGAGGCATGGGTCTCCTCGGATGCGGCGTCTGGCTGGTCCTTTATGCGGAGACCCTCTCTGGCCTTCTTTTTCTTCTCCTTCTTCTCGGGCGCCGAGTACTGCTCCACAACGAGCATCGCCGCCAACAGCTCCGACCTGGGGTCTTCGGGTTGTGGAACCGGGCAGTTAACTTTCGCGGTTTTGCTCAGCCACTTCTGCGAAAATAAGGGAGAAGGCGTTCAGTCTTTTGGTCGAAGAAACAGAGTCAGCGAATTAAAATTATGCCATACCTTGGTGGGGGGGTTATCGATGCTTAGGCCCAAATCCTCTTCCGTGGCTGGCCAGCTTTTCTGCGGCTTGAACAAAGCCTTCCACAGCTTCTCAGGGGTGGTGCGGAAGAATTGGCATACGGTAGGCTCGTCATCGGGCCGGTAAGCCCACATGGGGGATGCTCGGCGCTCACAGGGAAGAACACGGCGGTGGAGCATAACCTGGACTACGTTAACCAGCTCCACCTTGGCCTCGATCACCGAGGTGATGCGCTTCTGCAGCAGCTTAACCTCAGCATCCGACCCCCAGTCGAGGCCCTTCCTGAGCCACGAGGTCAATCTCGTAGGGGGTCCGGATCTGAATTCGGCGGGCGCCGCCCAAATATTGTCCCTTGGCTCGGTGATGTAGAACCACTCTTTCTGCCAGATCTTGATTGTGTCGATGAAGGTGCCGGTTGGCCACTCAACGTGGGGAGCTTGCTGATTACCGCTCCTCTGCAAGCTGCGTGCTCGCCTGCCATGGTCTTCGGCTTGACGTTGAAGACCTTGAGCCACAGGCCGAAGTGCGGCTCGACCCGCAGAAAGGCTTCGCAGAGGATGATGAAAGCCGAAATATGCATGAAAGAATTCGAAGGAAGATCGTGGAAGTCCAACCCGTAGAAGAACATAAGGCCCCTGACGAAGGGGTGGAGCGGGAAGCTCAGTCCCCGGATGAAATGGGGGACAAAGACTACCCTTTCGCCGTGCTTAGGGGTGGGGATGACCTGTTTTGCCTGTGGGGCGCGGTGGAAGACGTTGGCGGGGAGGTAGCTGGCGAGCTTTAGCTCCCGGATGTCCTGATCTGTGACCGTGGAGGCCTCCCACTTTCCCATGGAACCCGAGATCGCCATGGCTAAGCTCGGAAGGGAAGCTGAGGAAGAACTAGATCTGGGCTCTCGGAGCTTGGGTGGATTGGGAAAGCGGAGGATGTGAATGGGAAGCGTGCTTAATCCTTGGGGTTTTCTTCCTCTTTTATGAGGCGTCACGCCGATTAACCTCCCCTTGCCGCGCTATGAGTCTCTCCGCTTCCCAAGGCATGTGTGCCGTTATGCACGCGCAAAATAAACCTCAGGTGTTGATTATATCCCGTGTAAAACGGAGCACGATCTATAGATTGATGAGTCGTGTTGATAAAAAGTGGCCTCGAACCGCGAGTCGAGTTGTTGTAACTGGTTCAGCGGTCGTGGTAGGCCACGACCCTTCGTCAGAAGAGGGCGTCAGAAAACACTATTATCACTCTGACGATTGGCCTTCGGGGCTAAGCCATTCATGGTGTTCGGACGATCATATGATCGAACGGAAGACGTGTCGTCGGGAGCCGGGTTGGACTTGGCCGATCATTTACGAGAAGAAGAACTCACCCCGCAAGCCGAAGACTCCAGTCACAGGGGCTGCTAGAGCTAAGACTTTTTGGCGTTGGGGGCTAGTTCGGGGGCTACTGAGGGAGTCCTGGACTAGGGGGTCCTCGGGCCGCTGGCCTACCTTCCACTAGGCCGGCTTGATGGGCCGCTCTCTGGTCATCATGGGAAGGGCCGAATGTATTGAAGACCCCACGTTCCAGAAGGAAGCCTCGAAGGCACGTAGTGCACTCCAAGTCGAGATGAGGAGATCGGCATTCTCCATCCCCGTCCGTTGACCTGTCATGTGTAAACCCTAGGAACCCCCCGGTGTCTATATAAACCGGGAGGGTTTTAGAATGTAGGGCAGAGAAACTCCTCTAGGGTTTTAGCTAGTCGATCTCGAGGTAGATCAACTCTGTAAGCTTCATACCATCAATATAATCAAGCAGGACGTAGGGTTTTACCTCCATAGGAGGGCCCGAACCTGGGTAAACATCGTCTCCTTCGTCCCTTTGTTACCATCGATTCGAATCTCACAGCTCGGGACCCCCTACCCGAGATCCGCCGGTTTTGACACCGACAGTCACCGGAATCCGCAAGTTGATGCCTCAACATATATCAAGTTAATCAATAGAATACCCCAATGTCACTACGGGTATCCTACGCAAGACGTACATCAAGTCTTCTCAAACACAAAAATTCAATTCAACATAACGAGATCTCAAAGGGAAAGATTCAATTCATCACAACATGATAGCAAGGGACAAACATCATATGATCCGACTATATTAACAAAGCCCGTGAAACATCAAAATCGTGCCATCTCAAGAACACGAGAGAGAGAGAGAGAGATTGAACACATAGCTACTGGTATAGACCCTCAGCCCCGAGGGTGAACTACTCCCTCCTCGTCATGGCCTCCGCCGGGATGATGAAGATGGCCACCGGTGATGGCTTCCCCTCTCCGGCAGGGTAATGGAATGTCTCCAGATTGGTTTTTCGTCGATTCAGAGAGTTGCGGTGGCGGGACGGAGATTTCCTCTTTATTTCTGGTGTTTCTAGGATTTATATGATTTTTCAGCATTGGAATCATGCGCAACGGAGCCACATGGGCCCCACCACATATTAGGACATGACCTAGGGGGGTTGTGCCCTGATGGCTTGTGGCCCACTGGTGGCTCCCCTCCGGTGGTTCTTCGCTCCAATATTACTTATTTCCTCCAGAAAAAATCATCAAAAAGTTTCGGGCGATTCCGAGAACTTTCATGTTCTGCACAAAAGCAACACCACGGTAATTCTGCTGAAAACAGCGTCAGTCCGGGTTATTTCTAAATAAATCATATAAAGTGCATCAAAACCATAGAAAAGTATTGTAAACATAGGCAATCATGGCATGAATACTTCATAAATTATCAATACATTGGAGACATATCAGCATCCCCAAGCTTAATTCCTTCTCGTCCTCGAGTAGGTAAATGATAAAAGAAATAATTTATGAAGTGTGAATGCTGGCATAGTATATAAGTTTGATCAATGATAATTCCAATCACTTTTTCCAGCATCATAACCAGAAACTTTTTCTTATAGAACTTCTCATAATCAAGTAGCAAGTTATTCACATGTTAAAGTATAGACCATAAACTCTCTTGAAAACTAGCAAACTATGTTTTCAGTCATCAAACAATTACAATTCATCTTATTTTCAGGAAGGGTCTATGTAAGAGCTTTGGTTTAGCAAATTCCACATACTCAACTATCATTTAGTATTCCATGATTGCTGACACTCAAGGCATATTTTTAGAATAAATAGTTTCAGTCAAACACATATTAAGATAGGGGCTTAATTTTTTGCCTCCCAACTTATTTATATCGGGGATAATGTCAACAAATAATGAATCCTGATCACCTATATTCAACTGGATATATGTGTCTGGATCTTTCCCCACCACATGATGCTTTCCAACTAAGGAATTAATAGATTGGAATAGGGATGAACATTATTGACTCTTGCATAAAAGTAAAAATAAGCCCTTCGCAGAGGGAAGCAGAGGTTGTCATGCGCTTTTTATTTTTGGATGTGCAATCTCTTAATGAAAAGGAATGTCACTTTATATTGCCCCTTGTGATAGCAAACTTTATTATGTAGTCTGTCGCTTTTATTTATTTATCATCACAAGATCGTACAAAGCTTATTTTCCCTTACAATAAAAGATCATACATGTTTAGGAGCAATTTTTATTGCTTTGTGCACCGATGACAACTTACTTGAAGGATCATATTCAATCCATAGGTAGGTATGGTGGACTCTCATGGAAGAAACTTGGCTCAAGGATTTGGATGCACAAGTAGTATCTCTAATTAGTATGAAGTTTTGGCTAGCAAAAGGTTCTAAACAAGCATCACATGTTAGAGGAACCATGACAATATAACTGCTACGTGAATATAAACAAACATAACCATTACGTTGTCTTCCTTGTCTAACGTCAACTACTTGATCAAGTTTGAAAATAATTAATGGGGGTTCACAATCATAGAATATGTCCAAGATAGTGTATTTATATGTGAAACCTCTCTTCCTTTAATATTCTTTCATGAATTGTTTAAATGACCAATGCTATGTTTGCTAACTTCCAATAAATTTTACCGCTTATACTCCTAGTATGTGAAGTCACTACTCCCCATGGGACAAGAATATGAAGCATATAAAATTTCACATTTATGACATTCAATTCATTCAACGTTTACTCTTAGGATATAAGTGAAGCACAAGAGTAAATTTCGAAGTACTCTCAAAAGATATAAGTGAAGATCAATGAGTAGTCAAACAATTAAGTAGCTATGTGAGAACTCTCTCTTAATAAATATTTTCAGATCTGAGTATTTTATTCAAGAAGCAAACAAAACAAAAATACACTCCAAGAATAGCATGCATCATGTGAACGAATAAAAATTTAGGCTCAACATAGGCTAACCGATATTTGTTGACGAAGAGAGGTGGGATGCGTAGCATACCCAAGCTTAGATGCTTGAGACTTCTTGAAATATTTACTTGGCGTGCCTTGGGCATCCCCAATCTTGAGATTTTGTATCTCGTTCAATGCTTTCATGTCCCGGTTTCGCCTATGTCTCAAAAACTTCATCCACACAAAACTTGGAAAGACTCGTGAGATAGGTTAGTTCACATAATAATAAATCAACTCTTTATGTACAGCCAAGACAAGTTTCACAATAGTTTTCAAACATTATCTACTGTATACTATCATTTCCAATATTTATATCTACCAATATAAGTCATGAAAATCATCGGAGAAGTAGATAACAAAACTATGACAACAATCTGTCTAAACAGGACAGTCTGTAGCAATCTATTAAACCAGTGTACTTATGTAACTCTAAAAATTATGAAAATATATGACATGATAAATAATTTATATATAAATACTGTGTAAATATTTCAGAAACTTTCCACGTTCCAGTAAAATATCAAAATTCAAACACTATAGCAAAAGTTTCTGTTTTTTACACAACACACATCAAACATGCAATTCAAGCATCCTAAAGGCAATTCTTGGAACTTTTTATTGAAAAAAAAGATTATAAATAACATATAACAGAGAAGAACAAAATATAATGACGCTCCAAGAAAGACACATATCATGTGACGAATAAAAATATAGCTCCAAGTGACATATACCCATAATGTTGGAGACGAAAGAGGGGATGCCTTCCGGGGCATCCCCAAGCTTAGGCGCTTGTGGCTTCCTTGGATATTACCTTGGGGGTGCCTTGGGAATCCCCAAGCTTAGGTTCTTGTCACTCCTTATTCTCCACATATCGGTGTCTCACCCAAAACTTGAAACCTTCAATCACTCAAAACTTAACGGAACTTCGTGAGATGGGTTAGTATAATAAATAAAGATCATTCACTTAGGTATTGTCAAGACAAGATTAATAATTGTTCTCACATAATACCTACTGTATACTACCATTCACATAATTTATATCACTGAATATAAGCTATGGGAACACTAAAACAAGCAAACTATGCATGCAAAACAGAATCTGTCAAAAACAGAACATTCTGTGAAGATTTGTAGTATAACCATCTTTCCCTGTCTCTGAAAATTCTGAACAATTAGGAGATCTTAGATAATTTGCATATAAATACTTCGTAAAAATTTCAGAATTTTTTGACGCTCCAGTAAAATCAGAGAAATTCTTTACTGGAGGCAAAAGTTTCTGTTTTTGCACAGAATCAAATCAACAGGTATCCATACTATCCCAAAGGCTTTACTTGGCACATTATTGAAATAAAAGGCAAAAAACATGATTAATACAGTAGCTTAATCATGTGAACACTCAAAAACATAAAGTAAAAGTGTTGGGTTGTCTCCCAACAAGCGCTTTTCTTTAAAGCCTTTTAGCTAGGCATGATGATTTCAATGATGCTCACATAGGAATAGTATATGAAACATGCAAAAGAGCATCATGAATCTCATGACAAGCACATTTAATTCTAACCCACTTCCTATGCATAGGGATTTTGTGAGCAAATAGTTTATGGGAACGAGAATTAACTAGCATAGGAAGGCAAAACAAGCATAACTTCAAAACTTTGAATAGATAGAGAGGAAACTTGATATTATTGCAATTCCTAAAAGCATAAGTTCCTCCCTCATAATAATTTCAGTAGCATCATGAAGGAATTCAACAATATAACTATCACATAAAGCGTCCTTTTCATGATCTACAAGCATAGAAAATCTATTACTCTCTACATAAGCAATTTTCTTCTCTTTCATAGTAGTGGGAGCAAAATCAACAAAATAACTATCATGAGATACATGATTGACATAACCAAATTGAAAATTAAAATCACGATGACAAGTTTCATAGTTATAAATATTCTTTATAGCATACATGTCATCCCCATAATCATCATACATATGAGGCATGCCATCATCATAATAAATTTTCACATCAAAACATGGGGCACTAAAAATATCATGTTCATCAAACATAATCCCCAAGCTTGTGGCTTTGCATATCATTATCATCATGGATATTCAGAGAATTCATAATAGCAACATTGCAATCATGCTCATCATTCAAGGAATTCTCATTAAGTATTTTCATAAATTCTTCCTATACCAATTGGGCGCAATTTTTCGAACCATCATTTTCATGAAAGACATTAAAAAGACGAAACGATTGAGGCAACCTAAATTCCATTTTTTGTAGTTTTCTTTTATAAAACCAAACTAGTGAAAAACAAGAAACTAAAAGATTTAATTGCAAGATCTAAAGATATACCTTCAAGCACTCACCTCCCCGGCAACGGCGCCAGAAAACGGCTTGATGTCTACTACGCAACTTTATTCTTGTAGACTTTGTTGGGCCTCCAAGCGCAGAATTTTGTAGGACAGTAGAAATTTTCCCTCAAGTGGATGACCTAAGGTTTATCAATCTGTCGGTGTACTAAAGTTTGGGTTTTTTAGTACCCCGTACTTGTGCATGGGCGGTTGTAGCCACACCAGCGGCAAGGCCTGCCGGGGGACAGCTGAACGCAAATGCAAGAGTATCCAGAAAGCATTCAAGCCAATAATTAGAAGACGGAAGACCGAAGGCTGGGATCCCGGCAAGATCATGCCGGGATGGCTTGCGGAGCTCCGTCAAGACTCGCGCCCGGCAAGACCTCGCCACCCTGTCACCGCTCTAGTGCAGCGACCAGCTTGTCTTTTAGCTGTTGTCCTCCTGGGTGCATGTCAGGTGCTAACGGCGGATGGACTTAAGCGGTGCTGATGGGACGGCCCCTTTTTCCGTCCCCAAGAAGCTAAGGGGCACCTAAATGGAGCATTTAATGCGTTTGTCCTAAGTCGTCAGTATTAGGTATGATAGCACTGTAGCAACTTTACACCTCTTGTACTTCGCCACTGTTGGTGACCCCTTCGAACGTATAAAAGGAGGCCCAAGGCGGAGATACAGAGGTGGAGGATCTTCTGACCCATTCTGCATGCGTAGCGGCTGTGTACTATTCATCACAAGCGCTCCTGGGCTAGAGTTCAAACACATCTAATACAACCAAGGCAGGAGCAGGGTTTTACGCTTCTCAGCGGCCCGAACCTGGGTAAAAATCCCTCGCGTTATTTGTTGGATCTGCTCTTTGTGCAAGCCTTTCTCCCTGCCGAACCGTAAAGGGATCCTCTCGATCCCATAGGTGTCGTACGCCGACATCTTTGGCGCGCCAGGTAGGGGGAAAGGTTGCGTGAACCTGATCTAACGATCAGCGCGCCAGTTTCTTCATCATCATCATCGCCATGGCTCCCAAGAAGAAGGGTTTCACGGCGGTTGGTCCATCCGCGTCCGGTGCGCCTGTAGCTACGCGCACGGGCGACGGTGTGGATGCAGGCGGAGGAGGCGAAGATCCTGAGCTTCCACGACGTTCTGGTGATCAAAGCCAGGCGGGCGGCGTCGTTCGTGCCGCTAGATCTAAGGACGGAGCTGTGCTGCCTACGGGCGGCGTAGCGAACTCCAGAGACGAAAGGGAGCCTTCTAAGACACCCACGCCGGCGCATGCGCCGCGGCCTTCTCAGGTCGCGCGCGATGAACAGCGCAGTGATGTTGGTGGTTCTAAGCGTCCCCACAAAAAAACTCCTGAGCATCACTCTCGAGATGCGCGGGATCAGCATGCACGCCAACATGCTGGTGGAAGCGGCGCGCGGTCGCGGGACCGTGATGGAGCTCCTTCTAACATGGTTGGAAGTCAGAGCACCTCACGTTCCTCGCACCTTTCACCGCCGCCTACACCAGCAGAAGCACTAGCACGAGCACAGCTGCTCCTGAATTTTCCCCCTGCTGCGGACAAGCTCGAGGAGTGGAGAGCTGCTATTCAGAGCCTCGTCGGCCTCGCTAATGATGATAGGCCGCAGCAGGGGGAGCCTTCGCGGGGGCAGTCCATCGAGCCGGCACGCGCCGGTGGCGAAAAGACTGGAGGCGCTACGACCACGGTGCACTCTCCTCCACGGCGGCAACAGCGGTCGCCAACACGACGGATCGACGCCTGTGATGACGATTCTACGGCGTCGTCTGATCCGCGAACTCGCCACGATCAACGCCAAGTTCTTCGGGAACGAAGCAAAGAAGACGCTCGAACTACCATCGAGCGGCGGCGGGAAGTGCGCCATCAATCTGATAGGCGCGCAGGACCCACTGTAGACAAGCCTGCGCCAGGGTATCCTGGTGATCTACCTTATGAGGTGGGTTGTCCAGCTTTTACCCGTGAGCTGCGGCGAGTCCAGTGGCCCAATTCCTGCACGTTCAAACCAGAGGTCCCGGAGAAATACGACGGTAAGACTCACCCGTCGGAGTTCTTGAGCATCTACACCATTGCGGTGCAGGCTGCCGGGGCTCGCGACGACAAGATACTCGCCAACTACTTCCCGTTGGTACTCAAGCCCAGCATCAGGTCGTGGTTGATGCATCTGCCGAAGAATTCCATTTCTTCCTGGGCAGACCTGTGTCATGAGTTTGTTGGCGCCTTTACTGGAGGCCACCAAGCTCCGGGCTAGGAAAGTGATTTGCATCTCATCCCCCAGAAAGAGGGCGAAACCTTGCGCAAGTACATACAGAGATTCAGCCATCTACATCACAACATCCCAGACGTTCATCCTGCCGCTGTTGTCAGCGCGTTCCATCAGAACGTGCGCAACCGCAGGATGTGCGAAGAGCTGGCGATGAACAAAGTCAGGGATGTTGCCGAGCTTTATGCTTTGGCTGATAAATGTGCTCGAGCTGAAGAAGGGAGGAGATTCCCCGGCGAGGATGCTGGCGCGGGAATCGACTCTGAAGACGAGGACGACGCCCCGGCAAAGAAAGGCCGGCGGCGTAACAGGAAGCGCAAGGGCAAGGCCGTGCTTTCCGTCGAAGGATCCGGCAACCCCGACACTGCCAAGAAGGCCAAGGTTGACGGCCCCGGCAAGGAGGTTGTCGGGTGCGCCTCCTGTCAGGCCTTGGCGGCTGCCGACAAGCCGGAGGGCTCCGACAAGCAGTATTGCAAGATCCATCGCACCAAGGGCCATGATCTCCAAGACTGCCGGCAAGTTGAGGAGCTTGTCGAGAAGCAGAAAGCTGAGTATGAAAGGCGAGATAAGGAGAAGGCCCAGGATGGTGTAGAGGGGTCCGGCAAGAAACGCGGTGGCCGAGGAGGTCACCGCGGCAAGGCCAAGCAACCAAAGGAGAGGCCCGCTCGAGGCCGCGACAGGCAAGAGGGGGGTGACGATGACAACGAGGAGGACGACGAGTCTAGTGAGCTAGAATTTCAGAAAGCTACAGATACCATGTGCGTTGACGGGGGCGCCTCGTTGCATTCTTCCCACCGCCGACTTAAACAGTGGGCGCGTGAGGTTAATGTGACAGAGCCATCTGTCGATGCCCGCAAACCATTGAAATGGTCCAACACGCCTATCATTTTTGAAGCTGAGGATCACCCTGATCGCATAACTGCGGTCGGGTGTCTGCCATTGTTGGTTTCACCAACGATTCGCAACCTCAAAGTGACGAAAATGTTAGTTGACGGTGGGGCCGGTTTGAACTTGATCTCACCCGAGGTGATCAAAAGGTTGCAAATTCCTGATGAAGATCTCGAGGAAACAGGCACGTTTCAAGGGGTCAATCCAGGAAGGAGCCAGCCGAAGGGTAAGATCACACTCCCAGTAACATTTGGTAGCGACCTGAACTTCAGGACAGAGAAGATTGTCTTCGACGTCGCTAAGATTCCATTACCATATAATGGGATCCTTGGCCGTCCAACGCTGGCCAAGTTCATGGCGGCATCGCACTATGCTTATAATACATTGAAGATGCCCGGGCCAATGAGCGTCATCACTGTCAACTCCGACAAGAAGGACGCGCTTATCTGCACCGACCAGCTTTACCGGGAGGTAGTTGCAGCATCTGCCGCCAAGGCACTTGCTCCTGCCGCTGAAGCTCCCGGTGGGAAGAAGACCGGCATGACCTCTCGCACACACTCTGGCAAACGCACCTCCTCGGAGTGCTGCGCTCCCGTTGAGGATGTGCCAGAGAGCTCCACCGGCAAGAGCAAGAAGTCCAAGGCAGCTCCACCAGAAACCAAGAAGGTGCCCGCCAAGGAGGATGGTACGGGAGGAACTTTGACCATAAGTTCCACCCTCGATGACAAATAGGAAAGCGCGCTCATTGCTTTCCTGCGGGCGAATATCGATGTGTTTGCATGGCAACCATCTGATATCCCCGGTGTTCCCAGGGAAGTAATTGAGCACCACCTTGCTGTCTGTCCTCACGCACGGCCCGTCAAGCCGAAGGTCAGGAAGCAGGCTTTGGAACGGCAACAATTTATTGCCGAGGAAATCAAGAAATTGGAAGCGGCAGGTTTGGTAAGAGGAGTGCTCCATCCAACATGGTTGGCCAATCCAGTTGTAGTGCGCAAGGCGAATGGAAAATGGAGGTTATGTATTGCTTATACAGATATCAATAAAGCCTGTCCAAAAGATCCTTTTCCCTTGCCGCGCATCGACCAGATTGTGGACTCCACTGCCGGCTGCGATTTGCTTTCATTTCTTGACGCCTATTCAGGATATCATCAGATCTTCATGGTAAAGGAAGACGAAGAGAAAACCGCATTTATCACCCCATGTGGTACATATTGCTTCTTGCGTATGCCTTTCGGGTTGAAAAGTGCTGGTTCGACATTTGCAAGAGCGGTCCAGATCGGTTTTGAGCCCCAGCTACATAGAAATATGGAAGCTTATATGGATGACATAGTGGTCAAAACCAAGGACAAAGCAACGCTCATACAAGATCTAGAAAAGACATTTGCAAATCTGCACAAGATCAATTTGAAGCTCAATCCTGAGAAGTGCGTGGTTGGCGTTCCATCCGACAAGCTTCTCGGGTTATTTGTATCTCAACGTGGAATCGAAGCGAATCCCGACAAGATCAAGGCAATTGAGCAGATTGAAGCACCAAGACGTGTCAAGGATGTACGTTGACTTGTCGGCTGCGTTGCTGCTCTGAGTAGGTTCATCTCCAAGTCTGCTGAGCGCGCCCTGCCCTTTTTCAAAATCTTGAAAAAGGCAGGTCCAATGAAGTGGACTCCGGAAGCGGAGGCAGTGCTGCAGGATTTGAAGAAGTACCTCTCCTCTCTGCCAGTACTAGTCGCGCCAAAACCACAGGAGCCGTTGCTGCTATATCTAGCGGCAACGAATCAAGTGGTGAATGCTGCGTTAGTGGCAGAGAGAGAAGTTGACAAAGAAGCAGCAGCAGCGGCAAGACCGCCAAGCGAAGAACTGGGATCTTCCCCGGCAGAGTCTGGTGCTGACAAGGCAGGATCTGCGCAGTCAAATGAAGCAACACAGAAGAAGAAGATGGTGCAGCGCCCAGTTTATTTTGTCAGCTCCCTTTTGCAAGGGGCTAGGTCAAGATATTCTGGTGTGCAGAAGTTGCTCTTCGGCCTCCTTATGGCCTCGAGGAAGCTGCGCCATTATTTTCAAGCACATGAGATCACCGTCGTCACTCGCTTTCCATTGCAGCGGATTTTGCGAAACCCAGATGCAACGGGCAGGATTGTGAAATGGGCTTTGGAACTGTCAAGTTTTGGTCTCAAGTTTGAAAGTACTTCAACTATTCAGAGCAGAGCTTTGGCGGAGTTCATTGCGGAATGGACTCCAACGCCAGACGAAGAGATTCCGGAGACAACTCTCCCCGGCAAGGAAACGAATCAAGAGTGGATTATGTATTTTGATGGGGCTTTCTCGCTGCAAGGCGCCGATGCTGGCGTGCTGCTTGTCGCACCCACCGGAGAGCACCTCAAGTATGTGATTCAGGTGCACTTTCCCCGGGAGAGATCGACAAACTACACTGCAGAATATGAAGGGCTGCTTGCCGGTCTCAGGATCGCGGCGGACCTTGGAATTAGGAAGCTCATCGTCAGAGGTGATTCACAGCTTGTTGTCAGACAAGTTAACAAGGATTATCAGAGTCCGTTAATGGAAGCTTATGTCGATGAAGTGAGGAAATTGGAAGAGCGTTTTGACGGTCTGCAAATGGAGCACGTTCCCCGTGCGGAGAACAACATTGCTGATGACTTGTCAAAGCGCGCTGCCCTTAAGTTACCTGTGGAACCAGGAACTTTTGTGCTCCGATTGACTCAACCATCCGTAACACCATCGATGGGACAAGAGAAAAGGAGGAAGTTGAGTTCCGGCAAGTATTTTCCGGCAGAACTCCCAGAGGCCGCCGGCAAAGAAGTTGCCGGGAACAACGCCAAGCTTGCCGGTGAGCGACAGGCTCCGGCAGGGCCTCAGGCTCTTGCCGTAGAGACAAACGCTCCCGCCGAGCTTGCCGGGGAGCAACAGGCTCCGGCAGGGCCTCGAGCCTTTGCTGTAGAGACAAAAGCTCCCACGGTAGAGGACATGCCTTTAGTCCTTGTTGTCGAGCCCCAGGCTCCAGCATGGGCACAACACATCGTCCATTTCCTTCAGACAGGAGAACTCCCCGAAGAACAGGAAGAAGCGGATAAAGTAGCCCGTCGGTCTAACATGTACCAGTTTGTGGACAATGTCCTGTACAGAAAGAGACCGAACAATGTGAAATTGAAGTGCATTCCTCGGGAGGATGGACTCGAGCTGTTGGCAGAGATACATGGAGGCATATGTGGTTCCCACATAGGATCAAGAGCTCTTGTTGGTAAGGCATTCCGGCAAGGTTTCTTTTGGCCCACTGCTCTCCAGGATGCAACTGCACTAGTAACCAAGTGTGAAGCATGCCAGTTCCATTCAAAGAAATTGCATCAACCGGCTCAAGCTCTTCAGACAATCCCTCTTTCCTGGCCATTTTCGGTCTGGGGGCTCGACATATTGGGCCCTTTTCCCCGTGCTACCGGGGGCTTTGAGTACTTGTACGTCGCAATCGACAAGTTCACAAAGTGGCCGGAAGTGGAAGCAGTGAGAAAGGTGACAGCACAATCAGCCGTCAAGTTTTTCAAAGGACTAGTTTTCCGTTTTGGTGTGCCTAATAGGATCATCACCGACAACGGTACACAGTTCACGAGCCACACCTTCATGCAGTACGTCCAAGACTTTGGCGGCAAAATCTGTTTTGCTTCTGTTGCTCATCCAAGGAGCAATGGCCAGGTGGAAAGGGCAAATGCTGAAGTTTTGTGAGGCCTCAAGACAAGGACTTTCGACAATCTACGCAAGTGCGGAAGACGCTGGATTGATGAGTTACCGGTGGTTCTTTGGTCAATCAGAATGACACCAAATCGAGCCACCGGCCAGACACCCTTCTCCCTAGTATACGGGGCGGAAGCAGTTCTCCCCACGGAACTCACATACGGGTCACCTCGAGTGCTCGCTTATGATGAGCTTGAGGAAGAGCAGTTGCGGCAAGATGACGTTACGCTCCTTGAGGAGGATTGTCTTTAGGCTGCTGTGCGAGCTGCACGCTACCAGCAAGCCTTGCGCCGCTACCATAGCCGCAAGGTTCATGCCCGAAGTCTTGAGGAAGGCGACCTTGTTCTTCGGCGCGTTCAATCGGCCAAGAATTCCAACAAGTTGACGCCAAAGTGGGAAGGCCCTTATCGGGTAGTACGAGTCACCAGGCCTGGCGCAGTCCGCCTGGAGACCGAAGATGGCGTTCCAGTGAGCAATTCCTGGAATATCGAACATCTTCGTAAGTTCTATCCATAAGGCGCGGTTGCCGGGTCTCCCGGCAACCACCTTTTGTACAAGTCTTGCTGCCAAGGCATGTAATCCTTTGTACAAAGCCAGGCACAGACCCTGTGCATAGTTGAATAAGACTAAGTGTTTTACAATTCTTGTCGATTTTCATGTTTACTTATGTGCATGCTTATCTGAGACGTTGTATTACACTTGCTTCCGGTAAGCATTAATGAACCGCCAAGGTTCCATATCTCTATTTTCTCTTCTTTCTTTTTCTCAAAGGACAGAAGGTTCCCTCGCATGCAAGTTTGCCGGGGGGGGGGGGGGGGGAATGGTGGTATGGATACCGACAGGCGACGTTCAAGGTTGACATCTTGCCGGAAAAAGTACAGCAACGGAAAGCTAAGTTGCAGAAACTTTAAACAATCTTTGTTTTGTAAGGTTATTTTCCTTGAACGATTTCGACTTTTGTATGGAAAACCTGCACGCGAAGGAACCTTGTCATGATCGGTTGCGCCCTTACTCTGTTTCGAGTCTGCTCAACAGTTTAAGTGGCTGCACTGAAAATGTCAAGGTTTCTTGCCGGTAGCGGCACCTCCAGCAGGTTGCTAAATTCCTGCACCTAGCGCTCGCGGCAAGGGTGCGCACGCCGGCAAGTTTCCAATAAAGCGTAGGGTGTATACCATACGGAAAGAAATCAAAACAAAGGAAATAGCATACATTCATCCAGAGCATAACAAGTTATATTACATCAATAGTTGCCTTGATTCTAACTTAAGATAAAATTGTCTTTGGCATGGAATGGCGACGACAAAAAGAAGTGAGGCAGCTAGTCCCTACACTAGTCTTCGACCCTCTTGACTTGGTTCACCTTGTCAACGATGGGCGCGACAAGCTCCTCGTGTGCCTTGAGGTCCACATCCTTCGGCAAGTGGTCAAGAACGTTGGTGAGGTTGATGCTGGGGTTCTTGTACACCACTTTGGTGAGCACCTTGAGAAGGATGGCCCGGCAGAGTTTGCGGGATTCGTTGGCCAGATGGGTTGCTCGATCAGAATGGAGCAGCTTCAGAGCATCAATCATGCCCTCGAAGAACATGGTCAACTTGACGCTCGTAGACACCCTATCATCAGAAGAATAGTTGAAGCCTTGCAGGCCCATGGTGGATAGTTGTGCTGCAAGCCTCTCCGCGACGTCGATGAGGCGCTCAGTCCAGATCTGCACACCTGCCACATAGTCATTATGGGTGACGGCGACGCTCTTGAGCAGGTCCTTCTCATTCTGGAGATCTTTAATCAAGACCTTCTCACGAGCTCTGCTACCCTCAAGAGTCTCATTCAGCGTGGCCAGCTTCAGCTTCAGATCGACAATGGATTCATTGGCGGAGGTGAGTTGCTTGGTCTTGTCGGATATGACAATTTGCATCTCCATCAAGCTGTGGAGAGTCTTCTCTCTTTCGGTTTTGAGTGTCGAGAGCTCCTTGCCATGATCCTCAAGATCCACCTCCATCCTCTTCACCTTATCGGCAAGCTTGTTCTTGGCGGCCTCTACAGCTTCGGCAGCATTGACGGCCTCCTTCAGTTTGCCGGCGTGGTCTGTGACCAGAGCCTCGAGGGCCTCCTTGTGTTTCTGCTCCAGCTCTTGGGTCCGTAGCACGACAAGCTTTTCAATCTCTTCATCCTTGGCGCGAAGCTTGTCGGCAAGCGCCTTCTCGCGAGCGTCGAGGTCCTCTTCATAGGCATCCAGCCCGACACGGCGCTCTGTTAGGCGAGCTTCCTCTGCAGCAGCCCATTGCGAGGCCTCCTCTTGCGCCTTCTCGATATCAGACTGCTTCATGAGGAGCTCTTTCCAGTTTTGGCTCAGCTGCTCTTGACTCATCCTCAGCTCCTGAAAGGCCTCAGCGTACCAGGTTTGGGTCTCCTCGACGCGCTTCTGGAAATCTGCCTCCGCTGCTTCGACAACTGCTGCCCTGGAATCCAGCTTCTCTTTCCGGGCGCGGTGAAGCGCTTGGAGCTTCTGGAAGTTGTCGCTCATGGTTTGGAGGAGCTGTTCCTCCTTGCATTTGCTGCTGCTGGCGCTTGGTTCATCAACAATCTTGAGTCCAGCAGCGGCGATGACGTCCTCGTCAAGGATTTCCCCTTCAGCTGGCACCCCAATGTTTGCCGTCCCTGGTAGGTTGACGAACAGGTTGTCGCCAACCTTGAGGTATCTGCTTGAAGAGGGGGCTTCGGATGTTGACGGCTGATACTCAATAGCCGTCTCCCCGGCAACTGGGGGCTCCGTGGCCGGCGTAGCGCCTGGCGCTCCTACGGCAGGAATGCCGTCAGTATGGTCACTGGACTCCTTGCCGGCCCTCTCAGCAGACTCCTTGGTGGCCTTTTCCTGTGCGGCCTTGGCGGCCTCGGCGGCAGCATCCTTGGCGGCAGCATTCTTGGCGGCATCGTCAGTGGCAATTCTGTCGGCCTCGGCGGCAACATCCCTGGCGGTCTCCTCGATAACGGTGTCAACATCCATGTGTTCCGTCGAGGTAAGATCTGAAAGCCAAGAAAACAAACAAGATATGGCTGAGGAGGAAGTTCAAGAAGACAAAAAGAAAGACAGAGTAACAAGTATTCTGAGGCAAACAGTTTACATGTGTTGAGCTATTGAGAGGTGGCTTCTCCTTTCCCGGCAACACCAGTTGCCGGGGTAGGACCACCAGAGCCTGCGCTTGCCGGCTCCTCTTCATCGCGAATGAGCTCGCTAGTGGGAGCCCTTGCCGGAGATCCATCTCTGGGCGGTGTGGATGACGGAGGCGGCGCATCAGGGACGGCCTCTGACGGCTCTCCTTGTTGCCGCTCCTCTCCTACAAGCCTGGTGATGTTAGCACTAAAGATACACAACCCGACACTTGCCAGCAGAAAGTCAGTAGTGAACTCACGCTGGTGGCTGTGTTGGGGGCTGCGTCGTGGGCTGGGCTCCGGGCTGATGTTAATTAGCTCTGGCGCAACTGAGGTGCTTGCCGGCGGCTCATCGCCCGTTGAAGTTTTCGCCCTCTTCGCCATCCTTTGCGCCAATGTTTCCGTATCTCTGCGGAGACGGGCCAAAGCAAGACCAATTAGTTAAGCAAAACCAGAAATTCAAAAGATAAAAGATGTGACAGGACCCTTACTCTTCTTCTTCCGAGCTGAAGGCAGAGAGGTCGAAGTCGACCTCCGCCACGGTGCTCGTGCGAGGAGGTGAAGGAGTGGTCCTGGGTCGCTTGGCTTCGGCAGAAGCAGAAGGTTGCTGGGTTGAAGCACTAGAGGTGGCTTTCCGAAGAACTCGCTTCATCTTCTTATCGGGAGCTGGGGGCTCCTCGTGCAGCTCCTTTTCGGCTGTATCTCCGGCAGAAGGGCCCCCGGCTGATGTGCCACTCCGCTCTCCAGCAACTTCGCCCTTCCCGGCAAGTTTTCCCTCAGACATCACCTCTTCTTCACCGGCTTCCCCTTCTACGAAGCTAGCGCTGCCTGCCTCCGCGGCAAGATCCGCCTCTTCTGCCCTACTGGCGATGTATGCCACTTCTTCCTCAGTGGTGGGGCGGATGAGGATTGCTTCTTCCCAGATGGCCTTCTCCGATAGATTGTCAAAGAACTCTTGTGCCTGCTCTGCGGATGGCTCTTCCCAAGTTCCATCAAGGCCATGAGCATTACATGCCGGCATCATGGCGATGATTGAGGCCAAGGCAGAGTTGTTGCACAGAGGGATTACGCCCGCCGGCAGCTTGAATCTTGCGTCAGTCCTGAACAGCTTGTGGCAGAGGGTTGTGTGCTGCATGACCGTCAAGTTGTTGTTCAAGCCGGGGCGCAGCCGCATGATATCTGCCGCATTCCAGAATTCCTAGGCTGGTCTCCCTTTGTTCATCAGAGGGGCTATGCGCCGGCGAAGGAAATCAGCGCCAACCATCTCTATTGTGAGCCCGGCAACTTTGAGGCGGTGGATCCTGGTAATTGCGATTGTGAGCTTCTCATCTTGAGGATTGAGGTCGCTCCAATCCTTACCATGCGCCATCTTTGTTTGTCAAGGCGAGCAGAAGGGCTGGGGATCTGTCTCCTGAATCCAGCACCACTTGCCCGCCATTCTTCCCACTTCTCGCGGTAGACCCCGTCTGGGTATATCTCTTTGTTCCATGTCCTTGGAATACAGGTGATAGAACCAAAAATGGCCTCTCCCGCTTGGATACGGGGAACGAAGAAGTGGCGAAAGAGGGCTGTATTGGGGACTACTCCGGCAAAGTTTTCGCAAAGATGGGCAAAGACTGACATACATGTCACGGCATTCGGCGTAAAATCCAAGAGTTGGAAGCGGTACTTGTACATGATGTCGTTGAAGAAATCAGACAAAGGGGGACAGAGCCCGCAGTAAAAATAGTCGACAAAGAAAGGGAATTTATCTGGGCCACCCTTGGAGGAACCTGGGCTCACGCGAGTAGCGGGATGAGCCATCGTTTCCTTCGCCCACATGCACAGATATCGATCCTTCAGGGCGTTCGCATCGAGTGCCGAAGCGAAGACGGCGTGCTTCTTCCGCATCTTCACCAGCTCGCTCTTCGAGACGGCGGCTTTCACCCCCTTGCCCTTGCTCACCTTGGGCGGCATGGCGGCTGTGGGAGCAAAGACCGTGGACGATGAGGGCGTTGCGGAGATGGATGAGTGGGAGAGACTCTGTTTCGGGCTCAAGGAAGGAGACGACGGCGGTTCCCAGATTGCAAAGGACAGGAGGTAAATGAGCAGCGCCTCTGCGGATTCCTTTTTATGGGGAAGGCGTGGGGCTGCCTCTTTACTTGTCAATATGAAAACGCTTTTGCGAGCGCGCTGCTGTAACGGCTACTCCGCCCACGTCTCCCACGTCGCGCATTCAACGCGCGTAGTGGGGGGGGCGCAGTAAGCGGAATGATTACAGCAGTTAACTCCTGCCACGCGTGCCCGTGCACTGTTTGGGCCTAGCCCAACAACGCCTCGCACTCGTGTATGGCCTAGGCCCGGGGGCTCCTGTCGGTGTACTAAAGTTTGGGTTTTTTAGTACCCCATACTTGTGCACGGGAGGTTGTAGCCACACCAGCGGCAAGGCCTGCCGGGGGACAGCTGAACGCAAATGCAAGAGTATCAAGAAAGCATTCAAGCCAATAATTAGAAGACGGAAGACCAAAGGCTAGGATCCCGGCAAGATCTTGCCGGGATGACTTGCGGAGCTCCGGCAAGACTCGCGCCCGGCAAGACCTCGCCACCCTGTCACCGCTCCAGCGCAGCGACCAACTTGTCTTTTAGTTGTTGTCCTCCTGGGTGCGTGTCAGGCGCTAACGGCGGATGGACTTAAGAGGTGCTGATGGGACGACCCCTTTTTCCGTCCCCAAGAAGCTAAGGGACACCTAAATGGAGCTTTTAATGCGTTTGTCCTAAGTCGTCAGTATTAGGTATGATAGCACTGTAGTAACTTTACACCTCTTGTACTTCGCCACTGTTGGTGACCCCTTCGAACGTATAAAAGGAGGCCCAAGGCGGAGCTACAGAGGTGGAGGATCTTCTAACCCATTCTGCATGCGTAGCGGCTGTGTACTATTCATCACAAGCGCTCCTGGGCTAGAGTTCAAACACATCTAATACAACCAAGGCAGGAGTAGGGTTTTACGCTTCTCAGCAGCCCGAACCTGGGTAAAAATCCCTCGCGTTGTTCGTTGGATCTGCTCTTTGTGCAAGCCTTTCTCCCTGCCGAACCATAAAGGGATCCTCTCGATCCCATAGGTGTCGTACGCCGACACAATCCGTGGGAGGTGTAGGATAAATATGATCTCTCTCAAACAACCCTGCAATCAAATACAAGAAATCTCTTGTGTCCCCAACACACCCAATACAATGGCAAATTGTATAGGTGCACTAGTTCGGCGAAGAGATTGTGATACAAGTGCAATATGGATGGTAGATATAGGTTTTTGTAATCTAAAAATATAAAAAAAGCAAGGTAACAAGTGTAAAACAACGAGGAAAACGTTGTATAAATGCTTGGAAACAAAGCCTAGGGTTCATACTTTCACTAGTGCAATCTCCCAACAATGATAACATAGTTGAATCATATGATCATCCCTCAACGTGCAACAAAGAATCACTCCAAAGTTCCTCTCTAACGAAGAACAATAAGATGAAATTGGTGTAGGTAGTTGAACCACCTCAAAGTTATTCTTTCCGATCAATCTTTTGGGCTATTCCTATAAGTGTCACAAACAGCCCTAGAGTTCGTACTAGAACAACACCAATGATACATATCAATCAACCCTAATGTCACCTAGATACTCCAATGTCACCTCAAGTATCCGTGGGTAAATTGTGCGACATGCATCAAACAATTTCAGGTCTATCATATTAAATCCAACACAAAGAACTTCAAGGAGCACCCCAAGATTTCTATCGGAGAACGTGGTAAGAAAACGTGCAATCAACCCCTATGCATAGATCCCCAAGGTCACCGTAATCCGCAAGTTGATGCCTCAACATATATCAAGTGAATCAATAAAATACCCCAATGTCACTACGGGTATCCCACGCAAGACGTACATCAAGTGTTCTCAAGCACAAAAAATCAATCCAACATAACAAGATCTCAAAGGGAAAGATTCAATTCATCACAACATGATAGCAAGGGACAAACATCATATGATCCGACTATATTAACAAAGCCCGTGAAACATCAAGATCGTGCCATCCCAAGAACACGAGAGAGAGAGAGAAATTGAACACATAGCTACTGGTACATACCCTCAGCCCCGAGGATGAACAACTCCCTCCTCGTCATGGCCTCCGCCAGGATGATGAAGATGGCCACCAATGATGGTTTCCCCTCTCCGGCAGGGTACTGGAATGTCTCCAGATTGGATTTTCATCGATATAGAGAGTTACGGCGGTGGGACGGAGAGTCCCTCTTTATTTCTGGGGTTTCTCGGACTTATAGGATTTTTCAGCGTTGGAATCACGTGCAACGAAGCCATGTGGGCCCCACCACATACCAAGGCGCGACCTAGGGGGGGTCGCGCCCTGATGGCTTGTCGCCCACTGGTGGATCCCCTCCGGTGGTTCTGCACTCCAATATTACTTATTTCCTTCAGAAAAAATCATCAAAAAGTTTCGGGCGATTCCGAGAACTTTCATTTTCTGCACAAAAGCAACACCACGGTAATTCTGCTGAAAACAGCGTCAGTCCGGGTTAGTTCTAAATAAATCATATAAAGTACATCAAAACCATATAAATGTATTGTAAACATAAGCAATCATGGCATGAATACTTCATAAATTATCGATACATTGGAGACGTATCAGAGAGCAGCAAGGGGTGGGCGGTCCTGTTCATCTCCAGCTCCGATGTGTGAGCTCGACTCGACCTAGTGGCTGCGAAGGCACCGGCGGCCGTATCCTGAGAATTTTTTTACCATTGACCTGTGGGTCCCACATGTCATGACGCTCAACTTAATGGTCAACTTGACGAAGTTGACCTTGTGTTGCGACATGGACTTAACAATCAACCTGACGAGGTTAACGGCCAGTGCTGTCATAATCAGGTTTATGAGAAAATGTAGGACTAAAGTTGTAGGTTTATGAGAAAAAAAATAGTGGTAGGTTTTCTAGGACACATACATGTATTGTGGTAGTCTTTTTTTTAGTTCATCTACAACCGGATTTGGCAAAAACCCGACCCTCAAACGCCCGCGGAAGCGTACGGTCGCAGGCACTACCCGGTCACACCTCAAATTTCGCTTCTCACAACTGAACACCTTAATTTAGCATACCTCAAATCCATGCAAACTCACGCACTACATAAACGATGCATTACACACATCCTCCGCTACAACATCACTACATGACATCGGACTTCCAAAAATTGGCATGTTTAGCTATAGAGAAGATCATCCACGGTTGCCCTTGCCTTTCCCGGCGCCTTTATTGTCCTTCTTGCAGAAGTAGCAGTCGAAGATGTGGTACAGATCGAGGCGGATCTGCATGTCGCCTGAGCTGTCCACCCGTCGCTGTCCTCCTTTTTCTACTTGGGTGGCAGTCCGGCCATGGTGTCAGTGTCAAAACCGGGAGATCTCGGGTAGGGGGTCCCGAGCTGTGGATCTTGGATCAATGGGGAACAGAAGCAGGGAGACAATGTTTACCTAGGTTCGGGCCCTCTCAAAGAGGTAAAATCCTACGTCCTGCTTGATTGTATTGATGTGTGTATGATGCTTACAGAATCGAGCTACCACGAGATCAAAGGATCTAAACCCTAGATGAGTCAGAATGGTCCCTCTACATACCAAATCCTCTGGTTTATATAGACACCAGGGATACTTAGGGTTACACATAGTCGGTTACCATCAAGGATAAACATGCCGATCTTGCCGTCTTGACTTGGAGGACACACCAAGTCACTGAAGGTTTCCTTCCCGAATACGAGGCTTCCTCATAGTTCGGCTTCCATGCGGTGGCCATAGAGCCGCCCACCTGTCCGGCCCCTAGGAGATAGGCCGGCGGCCCAAGGACCCCTTAGTCCCGGACTCCCTCTGTAGCCCCCGAACTGGCCTCCAAGGCCGAGGTTCACGGTCCTTAGTAGTCTTGTGCACAAAGGCCTTCGGCTTGCAGGGCGAGTTCTTTTTCCCCCTTCTGTGTTCGGTTGACACTAGTTCGGCCACCAATGATTCCCTAGTTTCCAAACAATATGTGTTGATCAGCCACAAAGGCTAACAGTTTGGGTGTGAACAGTGCCTCCGCCTGACAACTTTTAGCGAAGGGTCACGGCCGGTCATGACCACTGACCAGTTATTGAGACTCGATTAGCGGTTCGAGGCAGTTTCTTCATTGGCACGTCCCATCAATACGGAGATCGTGCCCCGTTTTTACGGGATATGATGTGACACCCTGATGTTGGCAACTTTTTCTTTTCAAAATCTTTTGGCTGTTATTTGCAAATTTGGTTGATTTTCAAACCTTTTCAGTTGAATTGGACCTATGATTCTTTGAATTTTTCCCAAGTAACCCAAAACCCTCATCATCTTACCAAAACCTTTCCACACCTCTCCTGGATCAATTTCCAATATTTAATCTTTTCCTAGAAATCATCTTCTTCCTTTGGGAAAATATGACATCACTATGGGTTGTGAAGCAACCTATAGCTCTGATGATCAGAAAATTCCCAAACTTTTGTCACACCTTCTTATCATCATATGATCCCATAATCTTTAAAAATATTCCATTGCCCAATACAAAATTTTGGCCAGAATAATTATTTCTTCTCTGGCCAGAATTGGTCCATTGTGAAGCAACCCCTATTTTCCTAGCTTGGAAAATTCCCAATAAATTCCATGAGATACTAAGGATCCTATCTAGCCACAATATCCAAAAATATCACCTGGTCTAGTACAAATTTTCAGCAGCAAAACTCTGACAAGTTTCTGCTCATTTCAAACCTTTGTGAAGGAAGTGTTAGCTAGAGGTGCACAATTGCTCTGAAATTTTTATGGCATGTGTGCATTACCAAATGACTTCCTTCCACCAAGTTTCATCATCAGGAGACCATCTATGTGAGTGCCACAAGAAGATCAAGCTTCTGGACCAGAATTGTAGTTTACAAAGGAACTGCATTCAAATCTTCTTCAAATCTTCTCAAACTTTGCCAGTTTGTAGTCCTTCCAAGATAGATAACACTAGACTTCTCCTCTAGTTTCATCTCCATCTCATCTCTTCTCCAGAACCTCACCAAGTTGCTGACAGCAAACTGTTGGTGACGCTACCCTTCATCTCAGTGGGTCTCTGGGCCAGCTAGTGCCACGAGAGGGTTCTAGGGTGCACGGACTACGCACCAGACACGGCCCGGCAGGCCAGCTCGTGTCGCGTGTGCCTGTGCACACGGTGACCGCATAGCCAGCCTGCCAAAACTGTGCTCTGGGCGCCGGCAGGCTCGGGTCTCGTCTGAGGCCGACGACCGCGTAGCCGTACGGTGTCCGCTTGCGCCGACAAGCTTACCTTCGTCCACCTGGCTGCCCTAGACCCTTCCCCTCGCCGGAGAAGCCCTCGACGGCCGCCACGGCGCCCGGGCACTGTGTAACCCGTGCGGCCACAGTGGCTGAGCCGCCGTCGTCCTCCTCCACGTGCCGCCACTGCGCGCATTAACTTCTCTGCCCTCCTCCATCACCTCATCCCACGCCGCGACGGCCAGCTCGCCGTCCTTGCTCCAGTGGCATGGCCGAGCCTCGCCGCTTCGGGAGAGCTCGCCTGCGCTCGCCTCCGGCCTATGAAAGGCCCTGCCCAGCTCCTCCTCTCCTCGCCACCCCACCTCACCATCACTGAATCGCCCCCAGAGCGCCCCAGCAAGAGCCGGGAGCTCGTCTCCCTCAATTCCGGCGAAGGCTCCGCCGCCCGATTCCCTCCTGTCGCCAGCCATCTCCACCCCATCCCAGCCTCACCTGAGCCCATCGTCGAGATCACTAAGCCTCCCTGGTCCTCCTCGAGCCCTTGGTCGATCGAATCGCTGCCGGAATCGCCGACGCCGACGACCACCGTAGCCTGCACCCACCGGAGAAGAAAGCGGCGACGTTGTCCTACCACCTCCGGAAGATCTGCGGGTACAGGCGTGACCGCCGTTGAGCGCCCGATCCATCCCAGCCATCTCCTAGCCCCGCCGCCGTCCCTATCGCCGGCGAGCACCGCCGGTGAGGCGCCTCGCCTCTCTGCCCCTGCTCTCTCTCTGTTGAAAACAGAGAGGCCCCACCTGTCAGCGGCTCGAGCCCGCGCCCGAAGCGGTATAAGTGGAGGCGCCCCTCCACTTTACGCCTTCGATGTGGCCCGCTGGAGGTTTTTCTGATTTTCTGATTTCTATTTATTTAATTTACTTTGACCAGAAATTTTGACCAGCTATAACTTTTTATTTACAAGTCTAAATCATTTGATTCTTTTTGCATTGAGTTTGTCTTGAGCCCCTTTATTTTCTAACAAATTTTGGTATTTTTCCAATATTCACAGAATTTCTGGTAAACATAAATGCGTTATGTGAAATTTTCCTTTGCCATTTTGAAATATTTTCAGAAGGAGATTCTTGTGGTTTTGAAGACCAGGAGTTTGTGAATCACACAACAGAGCAAGGCAAGCCAGGACACCCATTTCATGATCCATTTCAATAGCATTGCATATTTTAATGCATTATGTTCATTTATTTACTATATGATAATGCATAGTAATTTAATTTAAATACCTAAGTATTGTGATGTACCAATATATTTGCTAAATGAACTTAGTGGTTGATCTTGAGTCACCTGTCCGGGCTTACCCATGCAACCACATTTGCCGGTAAGGGACGGCCTTGACTTGGTCTGATCGCATGCTCTTTCACCGGTACCTCCAAAGAGGGAGGGTTATGCATGCGTGCTACCCTGATCAGGTAGGCGGCGATAACCCTGTGAGCCCAGATGAGTTTTGTGCCGGCGTCCCCGTTTGGGACAGTTTAGTTTGGCCATGACGGTGGCAGGTGTCATGAGGACACATGGGCCACCCAGGGCAGGACTTCGGGGGAGGATGAATGCCGGTGGTACGATGGGAGAGTCACGGGTCAGGCGAGTTTCGTTAGAGCAACGCTGGTCCACCCGAATGGGATCACGAGGCCAGGTGCTTCATGGTGTGGGTAAAGTGCGCAACCTCTGCAGAGTGTAAAATCTATTCGAATAGCCGCGTCCACGGTATTGGACAGCCCGTCCAGACCTCGCTAGGTGGTCAACCATAACCATGACAATAATGATGGAAGCACTCGTGTTGTGTTCGGAAGTACTCGAAGAGTTATGAGTATTCCGAGGGTTGTGGACAACCCGGAAGAGAGTAAGTTGATAACCGGTATCAGTAAGTGAATTGCTTAAGTATTTTACATGTTGATTGCCATGCTATTGTTTGCTGCATTACTTGGTTGTCGTGAGCTTGCGATTACATTCAAAGTACTCACCTGGCGTATCATGCCAGATGCAGGAGAAGCCAAGGACGGAGGTCCCGATGGTTCGTGCTACGTTAACTAGGCTGTGTTCTCAGCAGTGTCCATGTGGATGGAGTTTCCACTATGTTCCGCTACGCTGTAGAATTAATTAGTAGTTCCGGGGCTTTGAGTGTGCATCTTGCTTGCTGCATTTGATTGTTGCATAGCATGCATCATGATTCACTGTTTTACTAACCATTGGCATTGTGAGTGTAGATGGCACCAGTGCCGTACCACTACCACCATGAGCCAGCACCGTTCACTTTTCTAGTAATGCTCCATAACGTCTGGCTTTGACTGTACCCCCATGGCGAAGATCCAGTGTACCAGGTGTTTCGGGAGCAGCTTGCCGAGTCAGTATATGAGTATCACGCAGAGGCTTTCCTGATCGCGAGCTCGGACCTTGGTAGCTATTCTCGCTCTTCCAAGGGCGGAACGGCTTCTACTCCGGAGCTGGCGATCCAGTTTGCTGCGATGGAGGCTCTCACTGACTTGCGCTTCCACGAGGTCGAGATGCAGACTCATCCAGGTTTCTTTCACTATCCCACCCTATCGCCTACGACAGGGCGAGTCATTTTCGCGCCAGTTGACCCGGCGAGTGATCATGCGACTGGTGTTCTATCTCGCTATCTGAACGCCAGTTATCATATGATCCTTTCCTTGGCTGAGGAGCTGTCTCGTGTCCAGGAGGCACTTGCAGCCGCGACTTCAGCACCACCTCCACCTCAGCCTACATTCCCACCTATATATCCACCACCAGTTCCACCTCCACATAGGCTTGATACTCAATCTAGCTCTACTGCGCCACCAGGCTTTTCGTCTGGTAGCCGTCGTGAGACCCCGGCAGAGTGGGCCTCACTCGTAGCCAATCCAGCTACTCCGATGCTGAGGTGTCGTGCTTCTTCTTCCTCGGAAGGGGAACCATCCCAGCAGCGTCGTCGTGTTTCCTTTGATCCAGAGGATGAGATCCATATCATCAGTTCCGATTCTGACTCAGGATCAGATGACGAGGAGTCTGCAGTCTGGCAGTGTTTGTGCCACCCGCGCCACTAGAGTGGAGGCTTGAGTTGTTGTGCATGCATCTTTGCATATGTCAACTGCCGTATGAGCAGTCTAGCCATGATATTCCCCCTACTAGCTTGCCATGTATGATGTTGGGTTATCTTGTATAATTATGTTGTTTGCTTTATTTGCCTTTTTCGTGCTTTTTCTTTCTGGTGTCATCTTACTGTGTTTCCCTTATGGATGTTGCTCATTGATTCGGTATTTTGCAATGGGAACAAATTTAAGATGAAGAGAAGTTGTAGCCAAGGCGGCGATGGAACCCCCGTTCGTCGATCCGCCAGACAAGCAGGACAGCCACCAGAAGACTTACCACCTCCACCACCTCAAGCATCGACCACTGATCAGATCATGAGGATGTTTGAAGAGAAAAGAAACCAGGATCTCATGGAATTTTTGAAAAGCATGCAAGCTATGGTGGGCCAGAATAACAACCACAATGGAACACACTCTAAGTTGTCTGACTTTCAGCGCACCAAGCCACCCAATTTCGGTCAAGCTGTGGACCCTATAGAAGCAGATGATTGCCTAAGGACCATGGAAAAGAAGCTAGACATAGCCCGCTGTGAAGAATCAGATAAGGTTCCTTTTGCTACACACTACCTAGAAGGGCCAACAGCTATATGGTGGGACAATACAAAGGCAACATGGCCTTCTGGAGAAGATATTTCCCGGGAGAAGTTCAAGGAGCCATTCTGCAAGTACCATATTCCTACAGGCATAATGAAGGTGAAGCAAAGGGAGTTCCTTGCTCTTAAACAAGGAAATATGTCTGTGGCGGAGTATCTGAACAAGTTCAACCATTTGGCACGGTACTTTACCCATGACGTGTCCACTGAAGAAAGGAAGATAGATCGGTTCCTGGGAGGACTGAATCACACTCTCCGTTGTCAGCTCTGTATGCTGGACTTTCCGGACTTCCAGACTTTGGTAAACAAGGCTTTCATAGCCGAACGAGAGCATAAGTCCGGATATGATGACCGCAAGCGGAAGTTTGAACCCAAGATGGATAACCGTGAGTAGTTTGCGCAGAAGCCACGCACCTGGCAGCCAGGCCCATCTGAATACAAGCCCACATGGAGCAATGGCAACAACAACAACAACAAGACGGGTAGCCAGAATAAGACCTTCGGCAAACAGCCAGTGATAGAGGACTGCCGCCGCAATAGTACTTGCTTTACTTGCGGCCAAAGCGGACACTACTCCAAACAGTGCACCGCCAACAACGGGAAGTCATCCTCCGACGTCAAGACGCAGGTCAACACTATTGGACGACGCCCCAATCATAACTTCTGCCAAGGACGCGTCCATCATATCTCCGCTGAGGAAGCCTGCGAAGCTCCAGAAGTAGTCCTTGGTATGTTTTCCGTTAACGACATACCCGCAGTAATTTTATTTGATTCTGGGGCTTCCCATTCGTTTATTTCGCGGAGTTTTGCCACCTTGCACAAATTTTCTCCTTCGCTTTTGGATAAAATCATGGTGGTACAATCCCCTGGCTCCCTGCTCAGAACAAATCTGATATATAAAGATCTGGAAATTTTGATACATGGAGTTAAATTTCCAGCTACACTTGTTGCCATTGAATCCCCTAGATTGGATGTAATACTGGGGATTGACTGGTTGACACCACATCAGGTGTGCATCAACTGTGCCACTAGGACAGTAACGTTGGTTAACCCAGCAGGACAAACAGTCCAATTCCTTGCTAGCAAGATGATGTCAAGAAAGGGAATGGCATACCAAACTACCGTTACGGATATGAACTTGATTCCGGTAGTTTGCGAATTTCCGGATGTATTTCCCGAGGAACTACCAGGGATGCCACCCGACCGGGAATTGGAGTTTGCAATCGAGGTGGTTCCCGGTACTGCTCCAATTTACAAGAAATACTACCGTATGCCAGGTCCAGAGTTGGCAGAACTAAAGAAGCAGTTGGATGAATTGTTTCAAAAAGGGTATATTCGCCCAAGCATCTCGCCATGGGGATCACCGGTACTGTTTGTCAAGAACAAGGATGGAAGTCTACGAATGTGCGTAGACTATCGCCAGCTGAATGAGGTCACCATCAAGAATAAGTACCCGCTCCCTCGCATTGATGATTTGTTCGACCATCTGAACGGAGCACGGGTATTCTCCAAGATTGACCTCCGAACCGGGTATCATCAGTTAAAAATCAGAAAACAGGATATACCCAAAACAGCTTTCACCACCCGATATGGTCTGTATGAGTTTACCGTCATGTCATTTGGATTGACGAATGCTCCAGCTTATTTCATGAGCATGATGAACAAGGTCTTCATGGATTTCCTGGACAAATTCGTGGTGGTGTTCATAGATGATAGACTCATATATTCCAAGAATGAAGAAGATCATAAACAACACCTTCGTGCTGTCTTGGAAAGGTTAAGAACCCATCGTTTGTACGCCAAGTTCAGTAAATACGAATTCTGGCTAAAAGAGGTGGGATTTCTGGGGCATATCCTGTCAGAGCATGGAGTAGCCATCGACCCCAGCAAAGTAACCGCAGTACTGAATTGGAAGACACCAGCTTCGGTGACCGAAGTCCGTAGCTTTCTGGGATTGACAGGCTATTATCATCGTTTCATAGAAGGCTTCTCCAAGATAGCTAAGCCACTGACAGAATTGCTAAAGAAAAATCAAAGGTTTGTCTGGACGGCGGAGTGTGACAGTAGCTTCCTAGAGCTAAAGACAAGGCTAACTACAACACCTGTCTTAATTCTTCCAGACATCCACAAGAGCTTTGATATATATTGCGATGCCTCCAGACGTGGAATCGGCTGCGTGTTAATGCAAGAGGGAAAGGTTGTAGCGTATGCATCCAGACAGCTACGACCTCATGAGCAGAACTACCCCACACATGATTTGGAATTAGCAGCCGTGGTTCATGCTTTGAAGATTTGGAGGCATTACCTCATTGGACAACGTTGTGAAATATACACGGACCATAAGAGTCTCAAGTATATTTTCACCCAACCTGACCTGAATCTCAGGCAGCGAAGATGGCTTGAACTAGTCAAGGATTATGACATTGGAATAAACTATCATCCGGGAAAGGCTAATGTGGTCGCTGATGCCCTCGGTAGAAAACAAGGCACAGTGAATGCACTGAATGGAAGTATCCACCCAAGGTTACAAGAAGAGTTCGCTGAGCTCAATATGGTGCTATGCGGCCCAATTACCCCGGATACTTTGGAGATTACTCCAACACTTATGGAAGAAATTAAGAAGGCCCAAGAGCCAGATGAAGGAATAAAAGAGATCAAGGAGTTGATTCTGAAAGGGAAGGCCAAGTCCTTCCGCGTGGATGACCAAGGCACCTTATGGTTTGAGAAACGGATATGTGTGCCCGACCAGAACAATCTGAGGCAGCAAATACTCAGAGAAGCTCATGAGTCCGCATACTCTATCCATCCGGGAGGCACAAAGATGTATCAGGATCTGAGAGAAACCTTTTGGTGGCCAGGAATGCGAAGGGATATAGCATACTATGTCGCCTGCTGTGAAATTTGCAACAAGGTCAAGGCTGAACACCAGAAACCCGCTGGGCTACTACAACCTTTACCGGTTCCCCAGTGGAAGTGGGACGACATATGTATGGACTTCATTGTTGGACTACCCAAGTCAACAAGAGGCAATGATGCTATCTGGGTCATCATGGATACACTCACGAAAGTGGCTCACTTTATTCTGGTAAAGACCACTTTTAATGCAAATCAGCTTGCACAACTCTACATGTCCCGGATAGTCAGCCTCCATGGAGTACCCAAGTCTATCACCTCATATAGGGGCTCCCTATTCACCTCAGCATTCTGGCTGCGATTGCATCAAGCTTTGGGAACCATGTTGAAGCATAGCACGACGTACCATCCGCAGACTGATGGACAGACCGAACGAGTGAACCAGATACTGGAAGATATGCTTCGGTCCTGTGCTCTCACCCATGGACCCAAATGGGAAGATAGCCTACCCTATGCGGAATTCTCTTATAACAACAGTTATCAGTCAAGTCTTAAGATGTCGCCATTTGAAGCATTATATGGGCGGAAGTGCCGCACACCATTGAATTGGTCCCAGACAGGAGACAGTCGTATCTTTGGCACAGACTTGATGCTCGAGGCTGAGAAATAGGTTAAGGATATTCAGTAGCGTCTTCGAGCAGCCAAGTCCCGCCAAAAGAGCTACTATGACCCAAAGCACCGAGAAGTGACTTTCAAGCCCGGAGAATATGCTTACCTTCGAGTAACCACCATGAAGGGAGTGAAGAGATTTCATACCCGGGGAAAGCTTGCGCCAAGATACATCTGTCCCTTTCCAGTGATTGCTAGGAAAGGTAGGGTAGCATATCAGTTGGAATTACCACCGGAGTTATCTGATGTGCACGACGTCTTCCACATATCACAGTTAAGGAAGTGCATTGCACCACCGATTAAGCAGGCAGATATGAGTGAGCTAGAACTGGCTAAAGATCTAACCTACGAAGAGAAACCTGTCAGAATCTTGGATGAGATGGAAAGAACTACCAGGAGTAAGGTGACCAAGTTTTACAAGGTATTATGGGAGCACCATACTGAGGAAGAGGCTACGTGGGAAAGAGAAGATTTCTTAAGATCCGCATACCCGTACTTGTTCCCTGAGCAACCGAATCTCAAGGACGAGATTCATCCTAAGGGGGGTAGGTTTGTGACACCCTGATTTTGGCAACTTTTTCTTTTCTAAATCTTTTGGGCGTTATTTGCAAATTTGGTTGATTTTCAAACCTTTTCAGTTGAATTGGACCTATGATTCTTTGAATTTTTCCCAAGTAACCCAAAACCCTCATCATCTTACCAAAACCTTTCCACACCTCTCCTGGATCAATTTCCAATATTTAATCTTTTCCTAGAAATCATCTTCTTCCTTTGGGAAAATATGACATCACTATGGGTTGTGAAGCAACCTATAGCTCTGATGATCAGAAAATTCCCAAACTTTTGTCACACCTTCTTATCATCATATGATCCCATAATCTTTAAAAATATTCCATTGCCCAATACAAAATTTTGGCCAGAATAATTATTTCTTCTCTGGCCAGAATTGGTCCATTGTGAAGCAACCCCTATTTTCCTAGCTTGGAAAATTCCCAATAAATTCCATGAGATACTAAGGATCCTATCTAGCCACAATATCCAAAAATATCACCTGGTCTAGTACAAATTTTCAGCAGCAAAACTCTGACAAGTTTCTGCTCATTTCAAACCTTTGTGAAGGAAGTGTTAGCTAGAGGTGCACAATTGCTCTGAAATTTTTATGGCATGTGTGCATTACCAAATGACTTCCTTCCACCAAGTTTCATCATCAGGAGACCATCTATGTGAGTGCCACAAGCAGATCAAGCTTCTGGACCAGAATTGTAGTTTACAAAGGAACTGCATTCAAATCTTCTTCAAATCTTCTCAAACTTTGCCAGTTTGTAGTCCTTCCAAGATAGATAACACTAGACTTCTCCTCTAGCTTCATCTCCATCTCACCTCTTCTCCAGAACCTCACCAAGTTGCTGACAGCAAACTGTTGGTGACGCTACCCTTTATCTCAGTGGATCTCTGGGCCAGCTAGTGCCACGAGAGGGTTCAAGGGTGCACGGACTACGCACCAGACACGGCCCGGC
Organism: Elymus sibiricus; assembly: GCA_039707655.1. Classification (NCBI taxonomy): domain Eukaryota; kingdom Viridiplantae; phylum Streptophyta; class Magnoliopsida; order Poales; family Poaceae; genus Elymus; species Elymus sibiricus. The sequence continues at coordinate 145,552,734 of CM077667.1, read as the reverse complement.
AGGCCAGCTCGCGCCGCATGTACCTGTGCACACGGTGACCGTGTAGCCAGCCTGCCAAAACCGTGCTTTGGGCACCGGCAGGCTCAGGTCTCATCGGAGGCTGACGACCATGTAGCCATACGGTGTCCGCTTGCGCCGACAAGCTTCCCTTCGTCCACCTGGTTGCCCTAGACCCTTCCCCTCGCCGGAGAAGCCCTCGACGGCCGCCACGGCGCCCGGGCACTGTGTCACCCGTGCGGCCACAGTGGCTGAGCCGCCGTCGTCTTCCTCCGTGTGCCGCCACTGCGCGCATTAACTTCTCTGCCCTCCTCCATCACCTCATCCCATGCCGCGACGGCCAGCTCACCGTCCTTGCTCCAGTGGCATAGCCGAGCCTCGCCGCTTCGGGAGAGCTCGCCCGCGCTCGCCTCCGGCCTATAAAAGGCCCTGCCCAGCTCCTCCTCTCCTCACCACTCCACCTCACCATCACTGAATCGCCCCCAGAGTGCCCCAGCAAGAGCCGGGAGCTCGTCTCCCTCAACTCCGGCGAAGGCTCCGCCGCCCGATTCCCTCCTGTCGCCAGCCGTCTCCACCCCATCCCAGCCTCACCTGAGCCCATCGTCGAGATCAGTAAGCCTCCCTGGTCCTCCTCGAGCCCTTGGTCGATCGAATCGCTGCTGGAATCGCCGACGCCGACGACCACCGTAGCCTGCACCCGCCGGAGAAGAAGGGGGCGACGTTGTCCGACCACCTCCGGAAGATCTGCGGGTACAGGCATGGCCGCCGTTGAGCGCCCGATCCATCCCAGCCATCTCCTAGCCCCGCCGCCGTCCCTATCGCCGGCGAGCACCGCCGGTGAGCCACCTCGCCTCTCTGCCCCTGCTCTCTCTCTGTTTAAAACAGAGAGGCCCCACCTGTCAGCGGCTCGAGCCCACGCCCAAAGCGGTATAAGTGGAGGCGCCCCTCCACTTTACGCCTTCGATGTGGCCCGCTGGAGGTTTTTCTGATTTTCTGATTTCTATTTATTTAATTAACTTTGACCAGAAACTTTGACCAGCTATAACTTTTTATTTACAAGTCTAAATCTGTTGATTCTTTTTGCATTGAGTTTGTATTGAGCCCCTTTATTTTCTAACAAATTTTGGTATTTTTCCAATATTCACAGAATTTCTGGTAAACATAAATGGGTGATGTGATATTTTCCTTTGCCATTTTGAAATATTTTCAGAAGGAGATTCTTTTGTGGTTTTGAAGACCAGGAGTTTGTGAATCACCCAACAGAGCAAGGCAAGCCAGGACACCCATTTCATGAAGCATTTCAATAGCATTGCATATTTTAATGCATTATGTTCATTTATTTACTATATGATAATGCATAGTAATTTAATTTAAATACCTAAGTATTGTGATGAACCACTATATTTGCTAAATGAACTTAGTGGTTGATCTTGAGTCACCTATCCGGGCTTACCCGTGCAACCACATTTGCCGGTATGGGACATCCTTGACTTGGTCTGATCGCGTGCTCTTTCACCGGTACCTCCAAAGAGGGAGGGTTATGCGTGCATGCTACCCTGATCAGGTAGGCGGCGATAACCCTGTGAGCCCAGTTGAGTTTTGTGCCGGCGTCCCCGTTTGGGACAGTTTAGTTTGGCAACGACGGTGGCAGGTGTCATGAGGACACAGGGGCCACCCAGGGCAGGACTCCGGGGGAGGATGAATGCCGGTGGTACGATGGGAGAGTCACAGGTCAGGCGAGTTTCATTGGAGCAATGCTGGTCCACCCGAATGGGATCACGAGGCCAGGTGCTTCATGGTGTGGGTAAAGTGCGCAACCTCTGCAGAGTGTAAAATCTATTCGAATAGCCGCGTCCACGGTATTGGACAGCCCGTCCAGACCTCGCTAGGTGGTCAACCGTAACCATGACAATAATGATGGAAGCACTCGTGTTGTGTTCGGAAGTACTCGATGAGTTATGAGCATTCCGAGGGTTGTGGACAACCCGGAAGAGAGTAAGTTGATAACCGGTATCAGTAAGTGAATTGCTTAAGTATTTTACATATTGATTGCCATGCTATTGTTTGCTGCATTACTTGGTTGTCGTGAGCTTGCGAGTACATTCAAAGTACTCACCTGGCGTATCATGCCAGATGTAGGAGAAGCCGAGGACGGAGGTCCCGATGGTTCGTGCTACGCTAACTAGGCTGTGTTCTCAGCAGTGTCCCTATGGATGGAGTTTCCACTATGTTCTGCTACGCTGTAGAATTACTTAGTAGTTCCGGGGCCCTGCTATGTTTCATAAATAATGTAGATACCGTCATAGCACCGGGTGTGCCATTGGCCTCGCTATCTTTGTAAAATATGAGTTTGTAACCGAAATCTATCAATAAAGTTTAGTTCAGTTCTGTTCCAAGTTGTTGTGTGTTTCCAGAGGAAATGATCTCTCGGCTGGAAACACTGGTAATCCGGTTCGCTGAGTTGGGGTGCCACATATGATCAATGATCTGGGTTATCCCACGCGCGCATAACGGCATGATTTTACCGAGGCGTGGCGAGGTCTGCGGCGTAACAAAGGGGCTCTTGGTATTACGGCTACCTATAAAAGGGGAACAACCACCAGAGCATCCGCACCCTTTCCCAATCCTCCATTGACATCGGCTTACCAATCTTGAGAGCTCAAGCACTTAGATCCTTTCCTTTCTCTGGACCCCCCAAACCACACCCTCAGCTTGGCCATGGTGGGCTCAAGCTCTAAAGGAAAGTGGGAGGCTTCCTGCCTCACCACCGATGACATCGTGGAGCTGAAGCGCACCGGTTACCTTCCGGCCGACGTGGCTCACCGTGCTCCCGAAAAGGGGCAGGTCATCCCCACACCAAGGCCAGGCGAGAGGGTAGTCTTCATCCCCCATTTCATCCGGGGTCTGAGCTTCCCGCTCCACCCCTTTGTAAGGGGGCTCATGTTTTTTTACGGGTTGGATTTCCATGAACTTCCCCCGAATTCCTTTATGCATATTTCGGCCTTTATCATCGTCCATGAGGCCTTCTTGCGAGTACAACTGCACTTCGGCTTGTGGCTGAAGGTCCTCAATGTCAAGCCGAAGATAGTTGACGACCAACACACGGACTGTGGTGGGCGATGATTAGCAAGCTCCCCAGGTTGAATGGCCGGATGGTACCTTCATCGACACTGGCAAGATCTGGCAGAAGGAGTGGTTCTACGTCATCGAACCACGCGGCACGGACTGTGTAGCACCCGTCGAATTCAGATCCTCCCCCCACCAGGTGGGTATCATGGATCAAGAAGGGCCTAGACTGGGGATCGAAAGCGGAGGTGAAATCGCTACAAAAGCGCATCTCCCAGTTGATAAAGGAGAGTATCGAGCTGACCAACGTAGTTTAGGTCGTGCTCCGATGCCGGCTCCTTCCTTGTCAGCTGATACGTCTTCAACATATCTATAATTTTTGCTTGTTCCATGCTATTATATTATCATTCTTGGATGTTTTACAATCACTTTATAGCAACTTTATATCATTTTTTGGGACTAACCTATTTACATAGTGCCAAAGTGCCAGTTGTTGTTTTTCTTTTTTTACTTCGCAGAATATTAGTACCAAACGGAGTCCAATCACGACGAAACTTTTTGGAGATTTCTGTTGGACCAAAAGACATCCAGTGGGCCAAAGAAGTGCTAGAGAGGTGGACCGTGGAGACCACAACCCACCAGGGCGCGCCAGAGGCCCCAGGCGCGCCCTGATGGGTTGTGCCCTCCTCGGAGCCCCTCTCCACCACCTCTGATGCCTATAAATTCCCAAATATTCCAGAAACCCTAGGGGAGTCGATGAAAAATATATCCAGCCGCCGCAAGTTCCAGAACCTCGAGATCCAATCTAACAGCATCACAGAGGGGTTCATCATCCTCATTGGTGCCTCTCCGATGATGCGTGAGTAGTCCACCATAGACCTACGGGTCCGTAGGCAGTAGCGAGATGGCTTCCCCTCTCTCTCTTTTGATTCTCAATACAATGGTCTCTTGGAGATCTATTTGATGTAAACTTTTGCGGTGTGTTTGTTGGGATCCGATGAATTTTGAGTTCATGATCAGTTTCTATCCATGAATATTATTTGAGTCTCCTTTGATCTCTTATATGCATGATTACTTATAGCCTCGTATTTCTTCTTCGAATCTTTGGTTTAGTTAGGCCAACTATCATGATTTTTCTTGCCATGGGAAGAGGTGCTTTGTGATGGGTTCGATCTTGCCGTGTCCTCTCCCAGTGACAGAAGGGGCAGCAAGGCATGCATGTCTCATTGCTATTAAGGGTAACAAGATGGGTTCTATTCCTACATGAATAGATCTTGTCTACATCATGTCATCGTTCTTATTGCATTACTTCGTTTTTCCATGAACTTAATACACTAGATGCATGCTGGATAGCTGTCGATGTGTGGAGTAATAGTGGTAGATGCAGGCAAGAGTCAATCTATTTATCTTGGACGTGATGCCTATATAATGATCATTGCCTTGGATATCGTCATGATTATTTGATCTTCTATCAATTGCCCAACAGAAATTTCTTCACCCATCGTGTGCTATTTTGGGGACCCCGACTCATAAGTCGTGATCACCGAATGCACGTGTACAGTGATCCCAGATATCAATGCTCACTGAACACAGAAGCTGAATAACAAGAGTCTTACATCCATACTTACCGTCTTACACAAATAAGAACCATAAAGGTCAAGTCTTACATAGATAGGGCCATGAAAGGCCAAATAGCAAACATAACTAGCAGCGGAAATCTTGATCGAAAGCGTAGACCCATGCCATCTACTTAACCCTACATGCATTCTGACTGGGAAGCGTCCTAGTTCGCATGTTCGTCACCAATGAACTCTTCACCATATTCCTAATCTTCCATGTCTGGCCAATTAAATAACCAGTGGCAAGCCAATGAGTACTTTGAATGTACTCACAAGCAACCCATGTTTTGGAACAAGGTATAACAATGCATGATATAGCACTAAGTAGGTAATTTTGCAGAAAGCTAATTTTGAGTGCAGTGACATGATCAAGTAACTTAAGTAAGCATGCATCAACAGTTGGTATGTATTCATGTGAACAAGTCATAGTTATCATCATAAGAAGGGGGGGGGGTGAACATCTCATGTTCAATCACCATGCCAAGTCATCAGACGTATTTCAAGTATCATCTCTGTGTCACCCACCCACACACACACACACACCAAGTTTATTGAACACTGGACGTAGCAAAAGAGCGGCCATCCAACTATCCTTGACCGTGGACATGGATATTCGAATAGTTTTACACTCTGCAGAGGTTACACACTTTACCCACAAGACTCAGGGAACTTCCGTGTCATCCACGACTCGCGGCATATTACATACTCGAGGTAAGCACCCGAACAATGCCTTTCCCCTGATGACACTAAACAAAGAGTCCACTCGTTGGTCCATATCTTCATGATGTACAAAACACGAGCATCGCTCCACATAGTACCATCCATGAAGGAACACAACGGTGTGCCCGGTGCCTGTAAAGACAGTGCATGGTCGCCCTACCAGGCACGACCCCGTATCGAGAGAGTAACTCATACTCTCCCGCCACCAGTAATGCGGGCTCCCTGCTAGCATCGACCAAAGTAATAAACAAAGCCCCGTCCCATAAGGGGTATCATGGTTGTACATGTAAGGTTGGAATAACGGTCGCAACTTACACCAATCCGTTTTTGAAAGCCACACACACTCACTTGCTCCGGTACACCACTTCTTTACCAAGTGGTTACCTAGCCCAACAACATCTCCCTCGGGCATTAGTGGCACCCGACGGGGTTTTCGAAAATTCTTTGAAAACACTTTTGTATCCATCACCATACATATCCACATCCCGTTTGCGTAGCATTTACTAAGCATCCTATCTACTCCCACCCGCACAACCCTCATATGGAGGTAGGGTCATGCACGATGCAAGTATCAACAAGAAAGTATCGGAGGCATCCCACCGAAGTGGTCACCACATCAACATGATCAACATCACGAAATAAAGTGCTATATGCCATGCAATAAAAGGGTTTCATAGTCATGGTCAAAGGGCTGCTTGCCTGGCTCAACAAAGTGTTCGGGTCCAACTCCCTCGTCAACAGCGCAATCTATCGTCGCGATAATAACGGCAATAATAAGAATCACCACAAAAACAGAGCACAAACTCCACTTCTAAAATGTTACCCTACTCTGAAAAATACTACATATAAAACTAAAAATATTTGTCTAAGGTTTTGTAGTGAAAAAGATTTTGAAAACTTTTTTTAAAAGTGGGTAAAAATATTTAAAACTAGGTTTTAAATAAATCCAGTACATAAAATGTTTTCAAAAAATTCACAAATGGCAACAATAAATACTACACAATATTCTAAGATTTGTGGTGGAAGAATTATGTCAATAGGACAATTAATTTGGCCTGTGGAATTTCTGGAAACTAATGCCAGAAAGAAAAAGAAAAAGGGCCACAGTGCCCCATGGGCCAGAGCCAGACGCAGCTGAGCCGGCCCAGGAGGGATCCAGCCCAGTCGAGGGGGCACGCGTGCGGCAGCTGGGGTTTCAAACCCGACAGGTCGGCCCCATCAGCCAGAGAGAGAGGGGGAGATGAGAGAGAGGTGGGGATGACAGGTGGAGTCCACCTGTCATCTCCTTCCTCGCGACAGGGAGACGTTGTCGCTCACCGGGGATGATTCCGGCCACGGCGAGGTGAGAGGATGATGGGGATGGTCTCAGCGTCGAGCCGCCGTTCCTCTAGAGGCAGAGATGGTCGCCGGGGCTCAGAGGTTCACCAGCGACGAGGTCGGTGGAGGGGCTCGGGAGGTGATCGCCGGGGCCGTGTCGTGCTGCAAAACGAACGGGGAGGAAGGGGAATCGCATTAGTGGGGTGCTGCGGTTCCAGTTCGAGAAAGAATGGAGGCCATGGAGGCTCACTATGGCTGGACGGTGGTGGACCCGACGCGGTGGAGCCCTGCTCGATGCCGAGCGCTCTAGCTCCAAAATGAAGGGGACGAGGTGCGGGAGCACGATTGGGGGGAGGAGAAGGGAACCAGAGGGGAGAGAGAGACTCGGGAAGGCCTTTTTATAGGTGCATGGCGGTCCACTGCACGGTGGTGCGGCGGCGAGGCAATAGCATGAGCTGCAGGGCATGCAAGCGAGCGTGGGCATGTCTGTGGTGTTGCTGGGGAACGTCCACGACCAGGGGAAGCAAGAGGGGGAGCGGGGGTGCTCGCGCGTGCGAGTTCCGTGGTTGGCCGAGAGGGGCGGCAGCGGCACGCGTGCGGGAGGTTGCCGGAGAGAGAGGGAGGAGGGGCCCGACCACTTGGCGTGTCCTGGACGACGAGGCAGCCTCGGGGACACGATTGGGAGGCCCGAGGCTGTCGGGCGCTACGATAGGGCGGCGGCTACTGTGCGGGTGCGCACTGTAGCGCGCTTCAGAGCGCGCGTATGGCATGCCATGGGATGCCAACTGCGTTTTGGGCGCGGCCAACCCTGTCTAGTGGGCCCGGGGGGAAGTAAACAAGGTGTGGGTGGCCTAGGATGCTCTGAGGGATCAATAGAATAGAGAGGAGGTGGAGAGAGAGGAAGATTCCTGCTATCCACGAGGGGAAATTGGGGTTCTACCCCACTTAACCATTGAGCTGAGCCATGGATTTCTTGCTAGAGGTAAAAATACATCATTGTGGAGTTGTGGTAAATATTTGGGGGCAAGGATAACAAGTTAAGAGGGGGAAACATGGTTTTTACCAAACATACAGAAGGTGTTTGATGTTGATTTGGGCAAGCAAATGGAGTTTTCTTGCCATCAGATTTAACAGGATCAAATGGGAGGTAGAAATAAGGTTGATCACCCAGTTTGAGCTTCATTGAAGAAAGTTTACAATGTAAACTTTGTAAACCCTAGAAATCAATAGAATCAGATTTCTATAGATCTAGGCATGCTAAACTAATCACCTAAATGCACCACTTGGTGCAGTAGCATTATTTGGGGATTAGAACATGTCCACAAAGTTTGGGGGCAATAGGAGAAACTTCACAATGTAAAGTTGTTCAAATTTGATTCTGGACAGAGAGGGTTTTGGAATATTTTGGTGAACCAAATCAATTGGGATCGAGATGAAACTTTGCAAGATCATCACATATAGCATTTGTGACTTGCTAGAATTTTCCTGGATTTTATTGAGAATATTTCCTATAGAAATATTTCAAATTCTTGATTTAAGCAGAGAGGGTTTTGAAGGGTTTTGCCCATTATGTTGAACATGACCATGTGTTGAAACTCATATATATGGAAAATATATGTCCACTGAGTTTCCCTAAATTTTCTCAAATATTTTCAAGACATTTAAATAATTTTTCCCTATGAAAAACCATTTCTGGCCTTAAGAAAAAGCCTTTAAATAAAATAGTAAAATAATCTTTAAAAATAATCTTTGATGGTTTTGGGAAGTCATATATATAGTAGGTTCCAAATAAAGTCTTTGGTGTAAAACATTCCACCCAATTTGAGGACTTGTAGTACAAACCTCAATTCAGGGGTTTTTGAAAACCTAATTTGAATAAATCCTTTTTGGCCAAAATAATATTTGATAAAAATAGTTTTTGGTACTATACACCTGGTGTGATCATTGGGCAAGATGTTTGGATCAAGGAAGGTGAAGGTGGAGAGAAGAAGAATCTATGAGTGACATAACACAATCAACCAAACAAGCAAGCATCAAACAATTCGAACAAGCACATGCACTCAAAAAGTTTTAAGTGGTTCCAAATTTTGTAAATCCATAACCTAGCAAGGTGATACAAACACATGGTGTGACAGACCTACCCCCCTTACAAGAATCATGTCCCCGAGATTCCTAGGCTAAGCGCTAAAAAGATAACGGAACTTGGATCTATTGTAGTCTTCACGCTCCCAAGTTGCTTCTGCTTCAGTGTGGTTGCTCCGTTGGACCTTGAAGTACTTGATGGTGCGGCTTCAGGTGCAACGCTCAGCTTCATCCAAAATATGAACTGGCCTCTCACGATAAGTGAGGTCTGGCTGAAGGTCGATGGCTTGATGATCGAGGTCCTTGTAGAGGTTGGGGCGTTTGGGGACTTGAAGACACTTCCAGAGTTGTGACACATGAAATACGTTGTGCACATCCGATAGCTCGGAAGGTAGCTCTAGCCGGTAGGCAACTTCTCCTCGTCTGTCGTTGATCTTGAAGGGGCGTGCAATCTTCCCCTTGATGTGGAAACGCTTGGTTCCTTTGAGAGGCGTGACTCAGAGATAAACATGGTCTCCAACACGAAAACTCATGTCCCGATGGCGGGAATCAGCGTAGCTCTTCTGTCGGGTTTTCGCGGTATCGAGGCGCTCTCGGACGAGTTGAACTTGCTCTTCTGCTTCGCGGAGGATGTCTGGTCCAAAGACTAGTCCTTATCCGGTTTCCGACCAATTGAGGGGAGTGCGGCACTTGCGTCCGTACAACACCTCAAATGGTGCCATCTGAAGACTCAACTGGTAGCTGTTGTTGTAGGAGACTTCAGCGAATAGTAAGCAATCTTCCCACTTGGCTCCATATGCCAAAACACAAGCATGGAGCATATCCTCGAGTATCTGATTTACTCATTCTGTCTGTCCTCCGGTCTGAGGATGAAAAGAAGTGCTGAAGGACAACTTGGTTCCCAAGGCTTCTTGGAATCTATTCCAGAATTTCGAGATAAACTGGGTACCTCGGTCTGACACGATCTCCTTTGGAACTCCGTGGAGGCTCACGATCCAGGTTATATAGAGGTTGGCCACTTGGTTTCCGTTGTAGGTTGTCTTGATGGGAATGAAGTGGGCTACCTTGGTCAGGTGATCGAAAATGACCCAAATGGAATCATGTCCTTTGCTTGACCTCGGCAATCCGGTGATGAAGTCCATCCCGACTTTGTCCCACTTCCATTCAGGCACTTTGAGAGGTTGCAACAATCCAGTGGGTCACTAATGCTTAGCCTTGACTCTTTGGCATATGTCATACTTAGCAACAAAGGTGCCTATCTCCCGTTTCATGCCATGCCACCAGAATCTTGCTTTGAGGTCTTGGTACATCTTGGTTCCTCCAGGGTGGATGGAATACGGAGTGTCATGGGCTTCTTGCAAGATCAAATTCTTGAGCTCAACCTTGTTGGGTACGCAAATGCGCTTCCCAAACCATACGACTCCTTGCTCATCCACTGAGAATCCTGGGGCCTTGCCTGCCTTGATCTTCCTCTTGATGCCTTCAATGCTCTCGTGTCCCTTTTTAGCTTCCTTAATATCATCCATCAAGGTAGGCCTTGCTTCGAGGTTGGCTAGGAATCCAGGTGCAACTAGTTCCAAACCGAAGTTTTCAATCTCTTCATACAAGGCGGGTAGCCTTTCCTTAATCATAACATCGAAGGAACAAGCCTTTCTACTTAAGGCGCCTGCTACCACGTTAGCCTTTCAAGGGTGGTATTGAACACTGAGGTCATAATCCTTGATCAACTCCAACCATCTTTTTTGCCTCATGTTCAATTCCCTTTGAGTGAAAATATACTTCAAACTCTTGTGGTCTGTGTATATCTCACATCGCTTCCCCCGAAGGTAATGTCGCCATGTTTTCAAGGCATGAACTACGGCTGCCAACTCGAGATCATGAGTGGCGTAGTTCTCTTCATGAGGACGTAGCTGTCTAGATAGATATGCTACGACTCTGCCTTCTTGCATCATAACACCTCCAAGCCCGGTTCTCGATGCATCACAATATATCACAAGCTCCTTGTGAATATCGGGGGTGGCCAAAACTGGGGTTGTGGTCAATCTCTTCTTGAGCTCTTGGAAGCTTTCTTCACACTTCGGCGTCCATTCGAACTTCTTGTCCTTCTTCAAAAGTTGAGTCATGGGTCGGGCAATGCTCGAGAATCCTTCAACGAACTTGCGGTAATATCCCGCAAGTCCGAGGAAGCTTCTGACTTCCTTCACATTGCTTGGGGATTGCCATTCAGTCGCGGCTTCAATCTTGGCAGGATCCACTGACAATCCTTCTGCACTCAACACGTGACCCAAGAATCCAGCTTCATGCAGCCAGAATTCACACTTGCTGAACTTGGCATAAAGTTGGTGCTCTCGAAGCTTGTCTAGGACCAATCTCAAGTGTTGCTCATGCTCTTTTTCAGACTTGGAGAAGACAAGTATGTCATCAATGAAGACGACAACAAACTTGTCCAAGTACTCCATGAAGACTTTGTTCATGACGTACATGAAGTAGGTAGGGGCATTGGTCAACCCAAATGACATGACCGTATATTCATACAGGCCATACCGGGTTACAAACGCCGTCTTTGGAATGTCTTGGGGTTTGATCTTCAGCTGGTAGTACCCAGACCTGAGGTCGATCTTGGAAAACACCTTAGCTCCATTCAGCTGATCGAAAATGTCTTCAATCTTGGGGAGTGGGTACTTGTTCTTTATTGTGACTTCATTGAGAGAACGGTAATCGACACAGAGTCTGATAGTTCCGTCTCTCTTTGACACAAATATAACAGGTGATCCCCAAGGAGAGGCACTAGGGCGACTGAATCCTTTTCTAAGCTGCTCTGCCAGTTGCTTCTTCAATTCAGCCAACTCTTCAGATCCCATTCTATAGGGCTTCTTATAGATGGGTCCCGCTCTGGGCATTAGTTCAATGATGAACTCAATGTCACGGTCAGGAGGCATTCCGGGCAGCTCATCAGGAAATACATCCGGATATTCACATACCACTGGCACTTGATCCAACTCAATTCCGGACAGACAGTTAGCCTGAGGGGCTTGAGCGGAGGCCGGGTTGGGGACATATTTGACTTCCACTCCTTGGCTATTGGTCATTGTGACAGTCCTCTTGGCACAGTCTAACAAGCCTTGGTGTTTGGTCACCCAATTCATGCCAAGAATGACGACCAAGCCCGGTGAATCCAAAACTATGAGGTCTGCTAGGAAGTCTACCACATTAATGTTGATCCTTACTCCTTTACATCCTATCTTGGACTTCATAACTGATCCTGGGGTTTGTATCAACATATGACTACCCAGAGGTGTAGGCTTCATACCACTCTCTAGTGCAAACTTTTGAGTAACAAAAGAATGCAAAGCTCCACAATCAAACAGAACGGTTGCTGGAGTTGAGTTGATGAGGAACGTACCCAGTATGACGTCCGGGTCTTCCTCGGCTTCCTCAGCGGTGACGTGATTCACACGACCCTTGCCATTGTTGGACTGGTTGCGGGGAGCTGGGTTCCTTGGTGGCGCTCCACGGCCTTGACCTTGGTTTGGCGCATTGGGGCGCGGTACATCTGGCTTCTTGTTGGGGCATTGCTTAGAGATGTGTCCAGGCTGACCACACCCAAAGCAAATGACCTGACCATAGTTGTTGTTGTTATTGGGGTTGTTGTAGGCTGGCCAGGGATTGGCATACTGCTGAGGCTGGTAGCTCGGACGAGGTGCAGGAGGTCTTGCCTGCTACGGCTGATAGGTTGGCTTGGCTGGGGCTGGCTGCCAGGGGTGAGGCTTCTGGTTGCTGGAACTACCCTTGCTGATCATCTTCCGCTTGCGAGTGTCGTCCATGGGACGATGCTTGTTCTCAAGCATGAGGGCCTTGTTCACCAGATCGAAGAAGGTCTGACAGTCACATACAATGAGCTGCTACTGCAGGGCTTGCTGAAGTCCTTCCATGAAGCGTTCCATCTTAGCAGCTTCAGTGTTGACACCTTCAGGTGCATACCTTGACAGCAGGTTGAGCTTCTGCATATACTCCTTGACAGAGCCACTTCCTTGCTTCAGCGCTCGGAATTCTCTCTTCTTGATAGCCATGATCCCAGAAGGAATGTGGGCCGTGCAGAATCCTTCATTGAAGTTATCCCAGGTAATCACACGATCTCCTTGCATGACCTTGAATCCATCCCACCAAGCTCGGGCGTTACCTCTGAGGCAGTGAGAGGCATAAAGCACCTTCTCACGATCCTCATTGCAATTGACCAATGCAAGGAGGTCCTTGACGGTGCGGATCTAGTCATCGGCATCAAGGGGTTCAGCAGTCTCGGTGAAGGTTGGGGGCGAATTCCTCATGAACTCAGACAGAGTGGAGCGACCATTGCCGTTCCTGCCTTGCTGCTAGTTGTTCACAAGGACTTGGGCCATCTGCTGGATAGCAGTAGTGTTGGCTTGGCGTTCCTCCCGGAGAACTTGGAGAAACTGAGCTATGGTCATGTTCTCTGGTGGAGGTGGTGGCGGGGGAATGTCGCCTTGTGGCTGCTTCGGGTGATTTCCAGCGTGGGCAGCCCCACCATCTCCCTGCTGCTGGCTGGAGTTGCCGGCTTCAGGGTTGGTGAAGGAGCTGTTGTGGGTTGCAGTCACCATCCTGTTTGTAGCAGCCAAGTCAAATAACTGGGATAGATGAGAGGGAAAAGCAACAATGGAGAAAGCGCGCCTAAGGGGGTTGGTATAGTGCAAGTGTGATAACAAAGGTCGAAAGACCAACACATATATTAAGATAAAATAGACGATGGAGTCACACATGTTGCCTAAGGCAAAAGCGCGACTTGCATCGGAACACAAACAACAAAAGCAAACAACAAGCACACATGGTTTCATTTGAACCATTACACGGACTCGAATTCACATGAGGGATACATGACTGATCCTACCCTAGGGGTTCTCAGACTCAAGTGGTAGAGTGCTCTGCCTCCTGTCCAGGAGGGAAGGAGACACAGTTGCTTGCTGGTATGGTGCCCATGTTTGCTATACCCGGAATGGGTGAAGAGAATCCAGAGGTTGCTACTCGTCCTTGGGCTAAGATGTCTGTGGTTTAGCGAAGTAGCTCTCGAGTGCGGTGAAGTTTCTGGCAGAGCTTCACGGATTCCCTAATCAGGTTGTGAGCTAGACTGTCAGCGGAGAGGCTAAAGTAGGTCTGTGTTCTGAGCAGGGGTGCTGTCTTCCTTGGATGGAACAAACATCTGACTTTCGCCAATGTCGTCCTTTCTGAAGGGTAGATAACGAGTGGCTGGCTCATCGGCCATCTCTGGGATGATGTCTCGAAGGTGGACAAGTGCCTTGCGCGCTGTCGTCTCGATTGGAATCTCCAGAGTCTCCATCTGTGATCCTTCAAAGAACCAACTCATCGGGGAGTCGTTTGCCATTACGGACACCTCAACGTGGTACTCCTTGGTGACGGCATCGACCCAGTGTTCGTGGTAGAGGAAAACGGGTGGTTGGTGAAAGTGGCACTTCTCCAGGCTATCCTCAAGGAGTAGGGGAAAGCCGGATGCTAGGAGGGCTTCGGGTACGAGGGCCATCTACAAAGGTTTTGAAAGGAGGAGAGTCAGGAAGAGTTTGAAATAGACTTAGAAGAGAAGAGAAGTATAGAAATTGTTTCACCTAGCAACTAGGCACAATTTTTGAAAAGGGTTTTATCCTAACTAACGTACATGCTATCTAAGGGCTTCCTACAATCAGGATGACTCTAATACCAGCTCTGTGGGGACCCCGACTCATAAGTCGTGATCACCGAATGCACGTGTACAGTGATCCCAGAGATCAATGCTCACTAAACACACAGAAGCTGAATAACAAGAGTCTTACATCCATACTTAGCATCTTACACAAATAAAGACCATAAAGGTCAAGTCTTACATAGATAGGGCCATGAAAGCCAAATAGCAAACATAACTAGCAGCAGAAATCTTGATCGAAAGCGTAGACCCATGCCATCTGCCTTAACCCTACATGCATTCTAACTTGGAAGCGTCCTAGTTCGCATGTTCGTCACCAACGAACTCTTCACCATATTCCTGCTCTTCCATGCCTGGCCAATTAAATAACTAGTGGCAAGCCAATGAGTACTTTGAATGTACTCGCAAGCAACCCATGTTTTGGAACAAGGTATAACAATGCATGATATAGCACTAAGTAGGTAATTTTGCAGAAAGCTAATTTTGAGTGCAGTGACATGATCAAGTAACTTAAGAAAGCATGCATCAACAGTTGGTAGGTATTCATGTGAACAAGTCACAGTTATCATCATAAGCAGGGGGGGTGAACATCTCATGTTCAATCACCATGCCAAGTCATCAGACGTATTTCAAGTATCATCTCTGTGTCACCCACACACACACACACACACACACACACACCAAGCTTAGTGAACACTGGACGTAGCACAAGAGCGGTCATCCAACTGTCCTTGACCATGGACACGGCTATTCGAATAGTTTTACACTCTGTAGAGGTTGCACACTTTACCCACAAGACTCGGGGAACTTCCGTGTCATCCACGACTCGCGGCATATTACATACTCGAGGTAAGCACCCGAACAATGCCTTTCCCCTGACGACACTAAACAAAGAGTCCACTCGTTGGTCCGTATCTTCATGATGTACAAAACACGAGCATCGCTCCACATAGTACCATCCACGAAGAAACAAAACGGTGTGCCCGCTGCCTGTAAAGACAGTGCATGGTTGCCCTACCAGGCACGACCCCGTATCGAGAGAGTAACTCATACTCTCCCGCCACTAGTAATGCGGGCTCCCTGCTAGCATCGACCAAAGTAATCAACAAAGCCCCGTCCCATAAGGGGTATCATGGTTGTACATGTAAGGTTGGAATAACGGTCCCAACTTACACCAATCCGTTTTTGAAAACCACACACACTCACTTGCTCCGGTACACCACTTCTTTATCAAGTGGTTACCTAGCCCAACAACATCTCCCTCGGGCATTAGTGGCACCCGACGGGGTTTTCGAAAAGTCTTTGAAAACACTTTTGTATCTATCACCATGCATATCCCCATCCCGTTTGCGTAGCATCTACTAAGCATCCTATCTACTCCCACCCGCAAAACCCTCATAAGGAGGTAGGGTCATGCACGATGCAAGTATCAACAAGAAAGTATCGGAGGCATCCCACCGAAATGGTCACCACATCAACATGATCAACATCACGAAATAAAGTGTTATATGCCATGCAATAAAAGGGTTTCATAGTCATGGTCAAAGGGCTGCTTGCCTGGCTCAACAAAGTCTTCGGGGTCTTCAAAGTCTTTGGGTCCAACTCCCTCGTCAATAGCGCAATCTATCGTCGCGATAATAACGGCAATAATAAGAATCACCACAAAATCAGAGCACAAACTCCACTTCTAAAATGTTACCCTACTCTGAAAAATACTACATATAAAACTAAAAATATTTGTCTAAGGTTTTGTAGTGAAAAAGATTTTGAAAACTTTTTTTAACAGTGGCTAAAAATATTTAAAACTAGGTTTTAAATAAATCTAGTCCATAAAATGTTTTCAAAAGTTTTCAAAAATGGCATCAATAAATAGTACACAATATTCTAAGATTTGTGGTGGAAGAATTATGTCAATAGGAAAATTATTTTGGCCTGTGGAATTTCTGGAAACTAATGCCAGAAAGAAAAAGAAAAAGGGCCATAGTGCCCCATGGGCCAGAGCCAGCCGCACCTAAGCCGGCCTAGGAGGGATCCAGCCCAGTCGAGGGGGCACGTGCGCGGCAGCCGAGGTTTCAAACCCGACAGGCCGGCCCCATCAGCCAGATAGAGAGGGGGAGACGAGAGAGAGGTGGGGATGACAGGTGGAGCCCACCTGTCATCTCCGTCCTCGCGACAGGGAGACATCGGCGCTCACCGGCGATGATTCCGGCCACGGCGAGGTGAGCGGATGATGGGGATGGACTCAGCGTCGAGTCACCGTTCCTCTAGAGGTGGAGATGGTCGTCGGGGCTCAGAGGTTCAGCGACGACGAGGTGGCCGTGGCGGAGGGGCTCGGGAGGTGATCGCCAGGGCCGTGTCGTGCTGCAAAACGAACGGGGAGGAGGGGGAATCGCATCAGTGGGGTGCTGCGGTTCCAGATCGAGAAAGAACGGAGGTCATGGAGGCTCACCGTGGCCGGACGGTGGCGGACCCGACGCGGCGGAGCCCTGCTCGATCCCGAGCGCTCGAGCTCCAAAACGAAGGGGAGGAGGTGCGGGAGCACGATTGGGGGGAGGAGAAGTTATCCAGAGGGGAGAGAGAGAGACTCGGGGAGGCCCTTTTATATGTGCATGGCGGTCCACCGCACGATGGTGTGCCGGCGAGGCCATAGCACGAGCTGCAGGGCGTGCAAGCGAGCGTGGGCATGTCTGTGGTGTTGCTGGGGAACGTCCACGACCAGGGGAAGCAAGAGGGGGAGCGGGGGTGCTCGCGCGTGCGAGACCCGTGGTTGGTCGAGAGGGGCGGCCACGGCACGCATGCGGGAGGTCGCCGGAGAGAGAGGGAGGAGGGGCCCGACCACTTGGCGTGTCCCGGACGTCGAGGCAGCCTCGAGGGACATGATTGGGAGGCCCGAGGCTGTCGGGCGCTACGATAGGGTGGTGGCTACAATGCGGGTGCGCACTGTAGCACGTTCCAGAGCGCGCGTATGGCATGCCAACGGCGTTTTGGGCACGGCCAACCCTGTCCAGTGGGCCCAGGGGGAAGTAAACGAGCTGTGGGTGGCCTAGGATGCTCTGAGGGATCAATAGAATAGAGAGGAGGTGGAGAGAGAGGAAGATTCCTGCCGTCCAGGAGGGGAAATTGGGCTTCTACCCCACTTAAACATGAGGTGAGCCATGGATTTCTTGCCGGAGGTAAAATACATCATATATTGTGGAGTTGTGGTAAAAATTTGGGGGCAAGGAGAACAAGTTAAGAGGGGGAAACATGGTTTTTACCAACCATACAGAAGGTGTTTGATGTTGATTTGGGCAAGCAAATGGCGTTTTCTTGCCATGAGATTTAACAGGATCAAATGGGAGGTAGAAATCAGGTTGATCACCAAGTTTGAGCTTCATTGATGAAAGTTTACAATGTAAACTTTGTAAACCCTAGAAATCAACAAAATCTGTTTTCTGTAGATCTAGGCATGCTAAACTAATCTCCTAAATGCACCACTTGGTGTAGTAGCATTATTTGGGGATTAGAACATGTCCACAAAGTTTGGGGGCAATAGGAGAAACTTCGCAATGTAAAGTTGTTCAAATTTGATTCTGGACAAAGAGGGTTTTGGACTATTTTGGTGAACCAAATCAATTGGGATTGAGATGAAACTTTGCAAGATCATCACATATAGAATTTGTGACATGCTAGAATTTTCCCGGATTTTATTGAGAATATTTCCTATAGAAATTTTTCAAATGCTTGATTTAAGCAGAGAGGGTTTTGAAGGGTTTTGCCCATTATGTTGAACATGACTATGTGTTGAAACTCATATATATGGAAAATATATGTCCACTGAGTATCCCTAAATTTTCTCAAATATTTTTAGAACATTTAACTAATTTTTCCCTATGAAAAAACATTTCTGGCCTTAAGAAAAAGCCTTTAAATAAAATAGTAAAATAATCTTTAAAAATAATCTTTGATGGTTTTGTGAAGTCATATATATAGTAGGTTCCAAATAAAGTCTTTGGTGCAAAACATTCCACCCAATTTGAGGACTTGTAATACAAACCTCAATTCAGGGGTTTTTGAAAACCTAATTTGAATAAATCCTTTTTGGCCAAAATAATATTTGATAAAAATAGTTTTGGGTACTATACACATGGTGTGATCATTGGGCAAGATGTTTGGATCAAAGAAGGTGAAGGTGGAGAGAAGAAGAACCTATGAGTGCCATAACACAATCAACCAAACAAGCAAGCATCAAACAATTCAAACAAGCACATGCACTCAAAAAGTTTTAAGTGGTTCCAAATTTTATAAATCCATAACCTAGCAAGGTGATACAAACACAGGGTGTGACACCTATACTCATGAGATAAGCCACTAGTAAAACCTACGGCCCCCGGGTCTACTTTTCCAACATATTGCTTTCCGATCTATCTTTTGCCTCTTTTGTTTTCAGATCTATTATTCCAAAAAACCCAAAAATATATTGCTGCACTTTTTATTTTGTGTTCTTAAGACATCTATCTCTCCAATCTATCACTGCCTAATCTATCTTTTTACCGTAGAGAGATTGACAACCTCTCTTTCGCGTCGGATTGCAAGTATTTGTTCTTTGTGTGCAGGTGCTGTTTATTAGGTGGTGGTGATCCTCCTACTGGTTCGATACCTTGGTTTCATAACTGAGGGAAATACTTATCGTCGCTGTGCTGCATCATCCCTTCCTCTTTGGGGAAATACCGACGCAGTCTCAAGCCACGTCAAAGGAATTTCTGGCGCCGTTGCCGGGGGAGATGCGGTCTCTTCTATGTGCCAATCTCTGGCGCCGAGGAGGCACCATCATCATCTACCAGGTTCCTAATCTAAAATCTCATCTCCTTGCAATTGTATTATTTGTCATTTGCCTCTCGTTTTCCTCTCCCCCACTTCACCAATTTGCCGTTTTATTCGCCCTCTTTTCCGTTAGATCTCTTGCTTGCTTGCAATCTTGTTTGCGTAGTCACGATGACTCAAGAAAACACCAAGTTGTGTGATTTTTTCAATACTAATAACAATTATTTTATTAGTACTCCGATTGCTCCTCCCGCCACTAGTGCGGAGTCTTGTGATATTAATGCCGCTTTGTTGAATCTTGTCATGAAAGATCAATTTGCCGGTAATCCTAATGAGGATGCCGTGTCCCATCTAAACACATTCATAGAATTGTGTGATATGCAAAAGAAAAAAGATGTGGACAATGATATAGTGAATTTGAAATTATTTCCTTTCTCCTTGCGGGATCGTGCAAAAATTTGGTTTTGTTCTTTGCCTCGCAATAGTATCGATTCTTGGAATAAGTGCAAGGATGCTTTTATCACTAAGTATTTTCCGCCCGCGAAAATTATTTCCCTTAGGACGCAAATCATGAATTTTAAGCAACTTGAGCATGAACATGTTGCACAATCTTGGGAAAGAATGAAATTGATGATAAGAAATTATCCTACTCATGGTTTAAATCTTTGGATGATCATACAAAAAAATTATGCGGGATTGAATTTTGTCTCTAAAAATCTTTTAGATACCGCCGCGGGTGGTACTTTTATCGAAATTACTTTGGGTGAGGCTACTAAATTGCTAGATAATATTATGGCAAATTTTTCACAATGGCATACTGAAAGAGCACCTACTAGTAAAAAGGTTAATTCGGTTGAAGAAATTAGTACCTTGAGTGACAAAGTTGATGCTTTAGTGAAGTTGGTTGCTAGTAAAAATGCTCCTATTGATCTCAATGATGTGCCTTTGTCTACCTTGATTGTGCAAAATAGTGATTCCGTAGATGTGAACTTTGTCTCGCGAAACAATTTCAATAATAATGCTTATAGAGGTAATTTTAATCCTAGGCCTTTTGCTCGAAATTCCTCTAATAATTATGGTAATTCCTATGGTAATTCTTCTTACAATAATAATAGGAACACCTCTGATCTTGAGAGTAATATTAAAGAATTCATCAATGCGCAAAAAGCTTTCAATACTACGATAGAAGAAAAGGTGAATAAGTTTGATGATATGTCTAGAAGCATTGATAGGATTTCTCATGATGTGGAAAATCTCAAGTTGAAATCTTTTGTGCCTAAGATTGATGAATCAATTAAAGCTTTATATGTCTCTATGGATGAAAGTAAGAAAAGAACCGCTCTGCTTAGAACTAGAAGAGAATTCTTGGAAAAATCGTGTTCTAGAGATTACTTTTAGAAAAATGATGAAGATCTTAAAGTGGTTGGTGTTTCTTCTATTGATTCCTTGTTTAGCAATATTAAGATTGATGATGAAGGGACTGAAGTAGAGTCAACTTTAGCTAGAAGGCGTCCCAATAATTTGGAGGGTGAAAATCTTGATGAAAAATTTGATGAAGGTGGGTTTGAAGAGGTCAAAACATTAACCAGTGATGTGCCCACTATTTTGGATTGCAAAGACTTTAATTATGATAGTTGCTCTTTGATTGAATGTATTTCTTTGCTGCAATCCATGTTGAATTCACCCCATGCTTATGAGAAAAATAAAGCTTTTACTAAACATATCGTTGATGCCATGATGAAATCTTTTGAAGAACAGTTGCAGTTGGAAATTTCTATTCCTAGAAAACTACATGATGAGTGGGAAGCTACCATTAAGGTCAAGATAAAAAAATCTGAGTGATTTGCTTTATGTGATTTGGGTGCTAGTGTTTCCAGGATTCCGAAATCTTTATGTGATGTGCTTGGTCTCACCAATATTGAAGAATGTTCTCTTAATTTTGTAGCGACCCGACCAAAATGGATTGGTGCCTCTGTGCTTTCTGTGCCATCCCTGGATTGGTATGCTGGCACACATAGTACTTCGATGAAATACCATAAAATCACATGTAAAATAAATATCGTAGATGCAGAGTATACCTTATATCACAGCAGAAACAAAACATTAAGGGTATGGAGTCCCATCAACACCAACGGCAAGTTGAGTGTAGACCGTAACCCTATATCGTATTCTGACTCGTCGTAGAAATATTTGCAACATAAGACGTTGCAGCCGTGTAGGTCAGTACATTGAATGTACCGGCAAGATCACAAATGAATGCAGATGAAAAATAAGTCTATCACTATATGCAATATGGCAGTGGAGGCTCTATGTCTGAGTTTTTGCATAAAAGTTGTATTTTCCCTAACTGAAAATTAATCAAAACTTACTACGATGTTGATGTCATTAATGAGATGGTTCCGCCAACCAAATTCTTATATCCCAAAGTTGTCATAAAACCCAAATTCATTTGATGTATCAAGTGTTGAGAATATCTAGATAATCCAATTCCAGTCGCTCAAATTGTCCGTAACCGGGGACATGGCTAATCGATTAGTTTAACACTCTGCAGAGGTTTGCTCACTTTTCCCGCAAGACTCGATTGCCTCCTTTGAAGTCCTCGCACTGCCTGGTGTTTGAGAACAGCATGACAGAGACACAGTCTTTCCGACGTACTCAACTATGCTAGAGCCCATAATAGCTTGTGGTTGCACATGCAAGAGACTGGTCTTGAAAGATCCATCAATCTCTTTGAGCCTGGGTGGCATTTCGTAAAATTGGGTGATCACTAGTCAATCCCCCGGATCCCCTAGTAAAACTGGGTTGTCACTGGTCAAGCCCTAGGATCCCCTCTTGAGTCTGTAGCACTGGGTGATCACTAGTCAATCCCTAGGATCCCCCCTTGAGTCTATAAAGCTGGGTGATCACTAGTCAATCCCTATGATCCCCTCTTGAGTCGATAGAACCGGGTGATCACTAGTCAGTCCCTAGGATCCTCTCTTCTTGCAGGCAGTCCACCCAGAGGTGTATTGAATTCTTGAAACTTGTAGTCTTGAGGTTGATCCATATATTATTATCACACTCACATCTCACATGTAACACTCATACCAATCCCCGTCTATGGAAGCATAGCTGCAACTAACTTAACAATGATTCCCGGGGCTTGGTGACAAGGGTGTGGGTTCCTACCTCATGATTCTACTCAAGCTACAAGTTTTAATATTCCTATTGAATGCAAGATGAAAATGTGGCACTAATGCAATAAAATCATAGGTATTCAAAATATGATCAAAGTGAACTTGCCTGGTAAGGTTGAGGAAGATAAATATCGCTCTCAGAAATAACTTGATAGAACTATTCGTCACTCTCCGATGAAATCTATATAGTCAAACATTGCACTCTTCTAAGCAATCATTCTAACAAACAAGAAACAAAAACAAGTACTAAGCACTCTAGTATTGTGATGAAGGAAATACTTAGGACAAAAGTTAAGTCAACAAAACTTCATCAAAGCAACTAAGAATAGTTTTCCCTACAAACAATCTATTTTAAATAGCAACAAATCAACAACAAAATAAAATCTAACAAAAGTATTATAGCAAATCTTTTACTAGCAAAAAGAATTACTTTTGAAGAACAACTAAATAAACCATGAAAAGTAACACCCTAAACAATATGAGTTTTTGGCCTAATAGAACATAACAGCAAGGAAAACACTAAGATAATAAAAATAACAGAAAAAATAAATATAAAACAACTAAATTAACAGAAAGTATTTCTCATAAAATTTTGTTAGCAAAAAGAACTAATTGAAAAGCTTTTATCAAACCATACTTATGACCTAAACAAGGTTAACTTGAATTCAACCAAAAACAATTTCAACTTTAATACAAATTGTTTCTAATCAAAAATCGAGTTAACAGAAAATAAAACTTATAAAACAATTTACAGAAAGTATTTTCCAAAAGAATTTTATTAGCATTGAAATCAATTTCAAGTTATTTATTGAACTAGAATTGATTCCATGCAAATCAAGCTTAAAATAACTCAATTAAAATAAATATTTTTTTTGAGAAGCTACTATTAACTAACAGAAAACAAAACAAATCTTGTCACAAGTACAAAAGAAAACAAATTAAAAGCAATTAAAACAAAAGAAGTAGCAATAAACCTAATAAGAACTAAAGCAGATTCTGTTTTGCTTAATACCCTAATTTATATTATTCTAAAATTTTCCAAATTGTTCCTACTGATAAACAAAGTCCCAAGTGACCAGTAGCAAAAAGAAACAACTCAAAAGCTATTTTTAAACTCAAGTTATTCACAAAATAAGATTTTAAGCAAATCTATTTGAATTCCAATTTAAACTTCTCAAATATGGGCAAACTTAGTATCTACAGAAACTATATGAAATTTGTGACACAATGCAAAAAGAATCACTCAATTTGGATAAGCATAGTAATAGATATGAATTTTCTAAGATTGCTCTTTTTCTGAAAAAAAAAGAATTACGGGATTTCTGGAGCTCACCTGAGTTAGGGCGTGTTCTGAAACAGCCCAGCTTCTCCAAAACTTCCTAGATTCAGCTTCTCGCGTGGCTTCTCGGTTCAGGTGGCGAACTGAGCGTGCGTTCGGGAGGCTGTGGCCAGCTTCTCCCTCCGCTGCATGGGCTGGCGCTGGGCTACAGGGACATGGGCTGTTAGGGAACGCAGATGGTGACATGGGCTTCCGGCCCAGTTCGGAGTGAAAGGTGTGGAAGCGTCCACGTCTACTCGCTGGCTCATACAGGAGCTCGGGAGGAAATAGATCGAACCGGTACGCAACTTAGCGGTGGCATTCCCACGTAATTTCAACGAACTCCAACTTCTCGTTTTGAGCAGGAAGCTGGGAGCTGGGTTTGACTAGCTTCTCGTTTTTGCACTGGGCAGGGTCATTTGCTCCGCGAAGCCAGCTTCTTGAATCCCGCGCGTTCGTCCAGCTCCTCGCCCGCTTCGAGGAGAAGCACGGAGCCGGAGCACTTCCGAACGGGCCCTTAGTCGACGGAGTTGGGGAAGATGAGCACGGATTTGATGCTGCAGTGGCTCCCGGAGGAAAGGAATCACGGGAGGGGGAAGAGGACGTCACAGCAACCTTAGGGGAGGCCGAGGAAGGGCCAACCAAACCTCGAACGGTGGTAGAGAAGCCACCGGAGGTGACGAACTCCGACGAGATCCAACTCGTTCCTGCGGTGGACACGAGAGGGTTTGAGCGAAGGTGCTTGTGGGAATCGGTCGAGGGGGTGCTCGGATATTTATAGGCAGGGGCGTCGGCGTCATAGAATGGCAGTGCATCCATATGAATCCGCGGCGGGATTGGTTTCCGGTCTGTCGCCGACGAGGAGAAGGAAAGAGATGATTGTGGGCGATTTGTATCGGGCATGGGTCCCACTGTCTGTGAGAGGGAGGAGGAAGGAAAGCGATCGGTTGGCCGATCCGATCCTGATTCGGGATCGAGGGAAAAGATTTGGGCCAGATCCTTTCCAAAAGGGCCGCGGTCTATTTCCTAATAAAAGCGCATTTTTCCTTTTATTTAAAAACAGGAAACTAAAAGTTAAAAAGGAAAATAAAGTTAACTCCGAATATTGGAGTATTATATATCAAAATTATCAGAAAAATAATTGCAAACTGATTAACATTTTTCCACGGCCAAAATAAATACTTTTTAATAAAGTTTTTTCAGAAAATGCCCAAAATGGTTTTACTTCCTATTACAAATAATTTTCAAATAACCCCCTGGTTCAAAAGGTCAAATGGCTTCAAAAAATACCCCTGACTTGGAGGGTCATGTTCCTCCTCTCAATTTCAAAGTAATTCAGAGGTTTAAACAAATTTTGAAATCAAATGCAAGGCAAATTTGAAGTGGACTTTTCAATATCAAATCAAAGAGTTTTTATCATTCAATCATTTCATCAATGCACTTACAACCAATATGTAGGGATGCATAACTATTATTATAACATGCCAAAATGGAATTTTGGGATGTTACAAACCTACCACACTTAAAATGAATCTCGTCCTCGAGATTCGAAGAGGTTAGAAAGAAAAGGTTACGGTTTGGGGGTCTTCTATCAAATCCATTGGTCTTCACAAAAGGTGTCGGGTGCTACCACACTTAAAATGAGAGTTACTAGTCCCTCAAACTCATGCCATTCCTCTAGGTCTTGGGAATATCTGTCTCTTCACATTTCTCACAATAACTCCTTCATTGATGCTCTTCCGTTATAGTCATAATGTTTTCCCTCAAAAACTTGTGTCCTTACATCAAGTGAATTTCTTCCGATATTGGGTCTTCTTAACTAACAGGTATGTCACCAATACTAGACAACTATCAGTGATCTCATGGTGGTCTACCATTTGTGGGTATCCTGCAGTGAAATGGGTCCTAGCTTCATCGTCACCGTAAAATTCCTACGTTTGGCAACAGCTGCCATGTACCAGGGTTCATCATCATACCAATCTAAGGCTTAAAACAAAGGTTTCAACGATCGTCATCTCTTTACTATGGGTAAGTCACTTAGATTTACAAGTCCAAATAACAAGAGAGAATGATAAGAGTAAGTCATCATGGTGGTCAATCCATTCCGCACCCAAATCATTACTCTGTATAAGGTTTAGCAAATCTCGTAGTCTAACACTTGGACATCCTCACAAGCATTACAAAATTTCTCTTGTCCACGAACGAAGTTCGGATAACTCCATTGATTCTGCAAGCTGAGGAAAACATCTATCATTTCTTCACAACTATCGGGTTTTTGCGTAACCTCCTAAGAAAACGTCTACTGATCCAATCATAGCTTCTTACAAATTTTCTTCTTCCATCAAGGTAGAGCTTGATCCTTATTAATCCCGAGGTGTGTGGGTTGTTGTCCCATTTCAACACTTGTATATATTTAAGTCATCCTTGGAGTTACTATTGTTCCATATTCCAACACTACACCTTCTTTAAATCCAATATTACTTAATTCCTTCATACCCTTGGGGTAACCATCATATTAAAATGATTCTCAGACTTATTTTTGTATAGACTCCACTTTGTGGAAATACATTTTCCTTTCCATTGGTCTATTTACCAATAAAGGTATTGGTTAATCACATCATTCCTTTACTTCATCCTTAATCTCATTATCAAAACTCAGATTTCAAAAGTACTGTATTACAAGTGTTGTTATCCACATAGTTTGATATGGTCCATCATTACCTTCAGACTCATTGGCATGTACACTTTTTTCCCTTGGTTCCTGTGGTTTTACCGGTTACTACCACACCTAAAATGAAATGTACAAATGCATGTATAGACCATATTTCTCATATCCTCAAAAATGGTCAAAATCTTGGTTTATAGAGCAACAACTCATACAGTTTAACGTAGGAAATCATGACAGATTAATTTTTATTGATTCATGAACTCATTACAATCTCTGAGACTTCCATTACATAACTCAACTCCATATCCTCTCGAAAATAAGAGTGCTTCCTACTACATTTGTTACCAATATTAAGATCTCAACTACTCAGCTCCAGCTTTCTTCAGGTCTGGACAGTCAAGGGCATAATGTCCTACAGCATCGCAACAAAAGCAATTAATTTCCGACAATTCTCTGGGCTTCTGCTTCTTTTCTGGACAACCATTGGCATAATGTCCCGTGTTCTTGCACTCAAAATAGGTAATATGACTCTTATCTTTCTTTGTTGGTGCAGCTAGGTTGGGATGATGTTGTTTTCCCATTCCTCCAGTTCCATTGTCATGACTATGGCCACTTGGGTGGTATCCAATGCTTCCGTGCTGAGAATGACCTCCATGGTTCTAATGGTTGTGTCCTCCAAACTTCTTGGGTCCTGATCCAAAATTTCCTGGGTACGGGGTGTAGCAGAGCTTCTGCTAAACTCCAGAGTTATACCTTCCCTGTCCGTACTTTCTCTTGCGGTTCTCCATCTGCAGTTGCTTGCCTTCAAGAATGATAGCCTTGTCAACCAATTCTTGATAGTTATTAAAGGTAGCCATGGTCAACTGCATTCCCAGCTCATAATTCAGTCCCTCCAGAAACTTCTCCTGTTTAGCGGCATCTGTGGCTATGTCTCCTGGAGCATAACAGGCTAGTTGGCAGAACTCATCCACATATTGTGCTACTGTACGGCTTCCTTGGCGTAGGTTGCGGAATTCCCTCTTCTTGAGACTCATGGCTCCAGCTGAAACATGTGCAGTGCGAAAAGCTTGATGGAACTGATCCCAAGTTACATTCGTCATGGGGTATGTTGCAGTGTAATTCTCCCACCAGGAAGCTGCTGGTCCATCCAGCTGGTGAGCGGCAAACCTCACCTTCTCTGTGTCAGTGCATCCTGCGGTGGCCAGCTCTCTTCCTATCTTGCGGAGCCAGTCCTCTGCGACAATCGGCTTTGTACTGTTTGAGAACACCGATGGATTCAACTTCAAAAAATGGGTAAGATGATCTACTTGGGGTGGCGGGTTATTGTTGTTGTTCTGGTTCTGCATCAGGAGCTGCAACATCTGATTCTGGGTCTCGAGCAACTGTTCTATGCTAGGTCCATTGTTCCCTAAGCTACTCCTGGTATTGTCACGTCTCGGCGACATCTGATGGGTTTAGCAGTGATGAGGTAAGGTTGGAGAGAGAGAGATAGAAAAAAAGATAACCATAAAAACAATAAAGTTTTGAAAATATATTTTATTTGTTCGATGTCATAAAAACACATACACAAGGGACAATGAACAAATCATCGCATCTAACGTGAGTATTCATCAGGGGTTTAGTCTTCTAAAGGTCATATAAATATTGGAATTCTTTAGGGTCTTCGAATTCTTTGATTATTTGGAGTCTTCAGTTGTTGTAGCTTCGATCCTTGTACTCTGAGGTGGTCCTTAGTTGATTCGTTCTGTGGTCAAAAGGGAGGGGGTGTATTCTAACTATTTGAGGTAAGAGGGTCATTTAATAAAATCAGAAAAGATGAGAAGTAAAGCTTTTTGAAAATAAAGTTTAGAGATATCTTGTCCTAGGGCTTTCCATTTTCGAGGGTCACGTCCTACAGTCAACATGTGCTCTGATACCATCTCTGTAGCGACCCGACCCAAATGGATCGGTACCTGTGTGCTTTCTGTGCCATCCCTGGATCAGTATGCTGTCACACACAGTACTTCGATGAAATACCATACCATCACATGTAAAATAAATATCGCAGATGCAGAGTATACCTTATATCACAGCGGAAACAAAACATTAAGGGTGTGGAGTCCCATCAAAGCCAACAGCAAGTTGAGTGTAGACCATAACCCTATATCGTACTCTGACTCGTCGTAGAAATATCTGCAACATAGGACGTTGCAGCCATGTAGGTCAGTACATTGAATGTACCGGCAAGATCACAAATGAATGCAGATGAAAAATAAGTCTATCACTATATGCAATATGGCAGTGGAGGCTCTATATCTGAGTTTTTGCATAAAAGCTAGTTTTTCCCTAGCTAAAAATTAATCAAAACTTACTACGATGTTGATGTCATTAATGAGATGGTTCCGCCAACCAAATTCTCATATCCCAGAGTTGTCATAAAACCCAAATTCATTTGATGTATCAAGTGTTGAGAATATCTAGATAATCCAATTCCAGTCGCTCAAATTGTCCGTAACCGGGGACACGGCTAATCGATTAGTTTAACACTCTGCAGAGGTTTGCGCACTTTTCCCGCAAGACTCGATTGCCTCCTTTGAAGTCCTCGCACTGCCTGGTTATTGAGAATAGGATGTCCGAGACACAGTCTTTCCGAAGTACTCAACTATGCTAGAGCCCATAATAGCTTGTGGTTGCACATGGAAGAGACTGGTCTTGAAAGATCCATCAATCTCTTTGAGCCTGGGTGGCCTTCCGTAAAATTGGGTGATCACTGGTCAATCCCCCAGATCCCCTAGTAAAACTGGGTGGTCACTGATCAGGCCCCAGGATCCCCTCTTGAGTCTGTAGCACTGGGTGATCACTAGTCAATCCCTAGGATCCCCCCTTGAGTCTATAAAGCTGGGTGAATACTAGTCAATCCATATGATCCCCTCTTGAGTCGATAGAACCGGGTGATCACTACTCAATCCCTAGGATCCTCTCTTCTTGCAGGCAGTCCAGCCAGAGGTGTATCGAAATCTTGAAATCTTGTAGCCTTGAGGTTGATCCATATATTATTATCACACTCACATCTCACATGTAACACTCATACCAATCCCCGTCTATGGAAGCATAGCTGCAACTAACTTAACAACGATTCCCGGGGCTTGGTGACAAGGGTGTGGGTTCCTACCTCATGATTCTACTCAAGCTACAAGTTTTAATATTCCTATTGAATGCAAGATGAAAAAGTGGAACTAATGCAATAAAATCATAGGTATTCAAAATATGATCAAAGTGAACTTGCCTAGTAAGGTTGAGGAAGATAAATATCGCTCTCAGAAATAACTTGATAGAACTATTCATCACTCTCCGATGAAATCTATATATTCAAACATTGCACTCTTATAAGCAATCATTCTAACAAACAAGAAGCAAAAACAAGTACTAAGCACTCTAGTATTGTGACGAAGGAAATACTTAGGACAAAAGTTAAGTCAACAAAACTTCATCAAAGCAACTAAGAATAGTTTTCCCTACAAACAATCTATTTTCAATAGCGACAAATCAACAACAAAATAAAATCTAACAAAAGTATTATAGTAAATCTTTTACTAGCAAAAAGAATTACTTTTGAAGACCAACTAAATAAACCATGAAAAGTAACACCCTAAACAATATGAGTTTTTGTCCGAATAGAACATAGCAGCAAGGAAAACACTAAGATAATAAAAATAGCAGAAAAACAAAATATAAAACAACTAAATTAACAGAAAGTATTTCTCATAAAATTTTGTTAGCAAAAAGAACTAATTGAAAAGCTTTTATCAAACCATACTTATGACCTAAACAAGGTTAACTTGAATTCAACCAAAAACAATTTCAACTTTAATACAAATTGTTTCTGATCAAAAATAGAGTTAACAGAAAATAAAACTTATAAAACAATTTATAGAAAGTATTTTCCAAAAGAATTTTATTAGCATTGTAATCAATTTCAAGTTATTTATTGAACTAGAATTGATTCAATGCAAATCAAGCTTAAAATAACTGAATTAAAATAAAGATAATTTTTTTGATAAGCTACTGTTAACTAACAGAAAACAAAACAAATCTTGTCACGAGTACAAAAGAAAACAAATTAAAAGCAATTAAAACAAAAGAAGTAGCAATAAATCTAATAAGAACTAAAACTGATTCTGTTTTGCTTAATACCCTAATTTACAGTATTCTAAAAATTCCCAAATTGTACCTACTGATAAACAAAGTCACAAGTGACCAGTAGCAAAAAGAAACAACTCAAAAGCTATTTTTAAACTAAAGTTATTCACAAAACTAGATTTTAAGAAAATCTGTTTGAATTCCAATTTAAGCTTCTCAAATATGGGGAAAGTTGGTATCTACAAAAACTAGATGAAATTTGTGTCACAATGCAAAAAGAATCACTCAATTTGGATAAGTATACTAATAGATATGAATTTTCTAAGATTGCTCTTTTTCTGAAGAAAAAAAGAATTACGGGATTTCTGGAGCTCACCGGAGTTAGTCGGCGGAGTTGGGGAAGATGAGCACGGATTTGATGCTGCAGTGGCTCCCGGAGGAAAGGAATCATGGGACGGGGAAGAGGACGTCGCAGCAACCTTAGGGGCGACCGAGGAAGGGCCAACCAAGCCTCGAACGGTGGTAGGGAAGCCACCGGAGGTGACGAACTCCAACGAGATCCAACTCGTTCTTGCGGTGGACACGAGAGGGTTTGAGCGAAGGTGTTTGTGGGAATCGGTCGAGGGGGTGCTCGGATATTTATAGGCAGGGGCATCGGCGTCATAGAATTGCAGTGCATCCATGTGAATCCGCGGTGGGATTGGTTTCCGGTCTGTCGCCGGCGAGGAGAAGGAAAGAATCGGTGGAGAAGGAAAGAGATCACCGTGGGCGATTTGTATCGGGCATGGGTCCCACTGTCAGTGAGAGGGAGGAGGAAGGAAAGCGATCGGTTGGCCGATCCGATCCTGATTCGGGATAGAAGGAAAAGATTTGGGCCATATCCTTTCCAAAAGGGCCGCGGTCTATTTCCTAATGAAAGCGCATTTTTCCTTTTATTTAAAAGGGGGCTGCTACGCGTCGGCCGGCGGATCTTTTTAAAAGATCCGCCGCCTCGCGAGAAGTTGGATCTAGCGAGATGAATGCCCTTTCTTTATTTTGCAACAAATACCTTGTTGCAGAAACATTTATAACAGAGGTTGTGTTGCGGATTTTTTTTGCAACAAAGGTTGTGTTGCGGATTTTTTTTGCAAACTCGACCGAAGAAAGTTTTGCAACATTAGTGATGTTGTAGAATCTTTCTTGCAATAGGGAGGATGTTGCAAGAAAAAAATCACCGTCGGTGTGGGAGTAGCAGCGCCGCCCATCCCCGCAGCCGGTGAGCGCCGAAAATTCCGACCAGGTCGCTCGCCGCATCCTCCTCTCCGGCGAGGTCGGCGCACCGCGCTCGGACGACAGCTGTGGTGGAGGTGGGCGACAACGACGACCAGTGGGCCCGACCCTGGCTGCAACCTCGCCGCCCCATCCTCCTCTCTGGCGAGGTGGGCGGTTGCCGGCGCAAGGATCTGGATGCCGCCGCCTCGTCTTCGTCTTTCTTGGTTTGCAACAGACCAATTGTTGTGGTGGTAAAAATGCAACAATGGACCAGTTGCAAAAATAGCAGTAGTGGTCTGTGGGGCACGTGGCGTGTGGGAAAGGTGGCGGATGCGAGAGCTGCAATCCGCCGGGTGAGTACAAGCTTTTACCTATTTAAAAACAGGAAACTAAAAGTTAAAAAGTAAAATAAAGATAACTCCGAATATAGGATTATTATATATCAAAATTATCAGAAAAAGAATTGCAAACTGATTAACATTTTTCCACGGCCAAAATAAATACTTTTTAAAAAAGTTTTTTTTTAGAAAATGCGCAAAATGGTTTTACTTCCTATTTCAAATATTTTTCAAATAACCCCCTGGTTCAAAAGGTCAAATGGCTTCACAAAATACCCCTGACTTGGAGGGTCGTGTTCCTCCTCTCAATTTCAAAGTAATTCAGAGGTTTAAACAAATTTTGAAATCAAATGCAAGGCAAATTTGAAGTAGACTTTTCAATATCAAACCAAAGAGCTTTTATCATTCAATCATTTCATCAATGCACTTACAACCAATATGTAGGGATGCATAACTATTATTATAACATGCCAAAATGGAATTTTGGGATTTTACTAATGTGCACTTGGCGGATTCTACTATTAAAAAGCCTTTGGGAAGAACTAATGATGTTCTTATTCTTCCAAATAGGAACTATTTGCCCATAGATTTTATTGTTCTTGATATTGATTGCAATCCGTCTTGTCCCATTATACTTGGTAGACCGTTCTTACGGACTATAGGTGCAGTGATTGATATGAAAGAAGGCAATATTAGATTTCAGTTTCCACTAAGAGAAGGTATGGAACACTTCCCTAAAACAAGAATTAAGCCACCATATGAATCAATCATGAGAGCATCCTATGGATCAAAAACCAAAGATGACAATACTTGAAACTATGCGTTATGCCTAGCTAGGGGCATAAAACGATAGCGCGTGTTGGGAGGCAACCCAATGAATAAATTTATTTTTGTCTTTTCCTTTCTATTTTTGAGTGTTGACACAATTATGCCTCTGTTATGATTGTGTTTTTATGTTTTATTTAGTGTTTGTGCCAAGTAGAACCTTTAGGATGATTCATAAGATGAGTAGAAACAATGCTGAATCTGAAACAGAAACTTTGCCTCTAGTGTTCGAATTTTCAGTTTTTACTGGAGCGCGATATTGAGCTGAAATTTTAACACAGTATTTCTATACAAATTCTTTACGTTGTCCTAATTGTTCAGAATTTTTAGAGTTACAGAAGTATGTTTAGAGTACAGATTACTACAGACTGTTCTGTTTAAGACAGATTCTGTTTTCGTTGCATTGTGTGCTTGTTTTGATGAATATATGGGTTGTATTGAAGGGTATAAGCCATGGTAAAGTTAAAATAAAGTAGGTATAATGCAATAATAAAATATGAATGAGTTTGCAACAGCACTTAAAGTAGTGATTTGCTTTATTATACTAATGGATCTCACGAAGATTTTGTTGAGTTTTGTGTGATTGAAGTTTTCAAGTTTTGGGTGAGATCACGATGGATGAAGGAATAAGGAGTGAAAAGAGCCTAAGCTTGGGGATGCTACAGCACCCCCAAGATATATCCAAAGAGAAACAAGAAACTAAGCTTGGGGATGCCCCGAGTGGCATCCCCTCTTTCTTCTAACGACCATCGGTATTTTACTTGGAGCTATATTTTTATTCGTCACATATCATGAGTTTTGCTTGGAGAGTCTTGTATCATTTGAGTCTTTGCTTGCTTTGCTTGTTAGTTTGTCACTTGTATCCTTGCTGAACACACCTATTTGAGAGAGCCAAAATTATGTTATGATTTGTTAGAATTGCTCTATATGCTTCACTTAAACTTTTTGAGCTATAGAATTGTTCTAGTGCTTCACTTATATCTTTTTTAGCACGGTGTGCTTGGAAACTTTTGAAGAAACACTCTCATGCTTCACTTAGATTAATTTGAGAGTTAGTAAATTTTGAAGAAATCCTGTCATGCTTCACTTATACTATTTTGAGAGATGATATCTTTATGCTCATGTGCTTCACTTAAATTTGTTTGAGCTTGTCAAAAAGCAATGGCAATATATGAAACTAGTCCCAAAGTGATAGATGTCCAAGGAGGATATAATAAAAACTTTCATGAAGATCATTGGACAAATTAAACTTGATTCCTTATAATAGTTTTGAGACATGATGATAGTAGTATGTGAGTCATGTTAGTGAGTAATTATGCTTTAGTAATAATATTGGTGTTAAGGTTTGTGATTCCCTATGCATGCACGAAAGTCAATTGTTATGCAATGAAATTACATCCTACTTATGGTGCATTATTCGGTGTTAGTTATGCTCAATGCTCGCTTATGTGAATTTTTGTTTATTGGTTGGTTGCTTCTCAATCTATTTGCTA
This sequence comes from Elymus sibiricus, assembly GCA_039707655.1. Classification (NCBI taxonomy): domain Eukaryota; kingdom Viridiplantae; phylum Streptophyta; class Magnoliopsida; order Poales; family Poaceae; genus Elymus; species Elymus sibiricus. The sequence continues at coordinate 145,518,235 of CM077667.1, read as the reverse complement.
GCCTCCACTTGTACTAAGTAGAAATACTACTTGTGCATCCAAAATCCTTAAACCAAGTTTTGCCTTATGAGTCCAGCATACGTACCTATATGCGGAATTTCCATGTCGTTCTAAGCAAATTTGTATGTGCCACCTCTACTTTCAAAATAAATTTCTCTTTTGTGTGCTCGTACCGCTCATGAAACGGTAGCGGGTGTCCAATAATTTTCCATGCTAGATGTGCTATTCTCAGGATGCGTGTTTATTCACTTGTCATTGCACGAGAGTACGACGGTAATAGGGATGCCTTTTCCCAAAATGAAAAAACAAATTACTTTATGTTGTCAAATAATAAATTCCCTGGAAAGTATTGGTATGGAAAGCAACCGTGCATACGGCCAGCCATGGAATGTGAAAGAATGGTGGAAAAAGGAATAAACTTTATTTTCTGTTTGGGAACTGCCTATGATGTATCTAGCATGGAAAGTATTGTGAACTACTTTGTTGTTTTCGTTGACAGGAAAGGCATGCCACTCAAAATATTTTTCTCTCTTAATTTAAACTTTGAGCTCTGGCACCTCTACAAATCCCTACTTCCCTCTGCGAAGGGCCTATCTATTTACTTTATGCAAATTTTATTTTTACTTTGAGTCTCCATCTTCTCTTATAAAGCACCAACTAGGGGGCACTATGATCGTACTTGAGCATTGGGTGTAGCTAATATTTAAGTGTGTTTCATGAATGGATCAATGATTGAGCATGATGGGCTAGGGATAACTTTCTTTAGTGTTGATATTTTGAAAAGACATGGTTGCTTATTGGTATGCTTGAGTGTTGAAGTCATTATGTTAAAACTAGACTATTGCTTTGAATTATCTACAAGTCCAAATGTCCATGCTACAAAATAAAACAATATGAGACGAACATGTTAGGCAACATTCCACATCAAAAATTCTGTTTTTATCATTTACCTACTCGAGGACGAGTAGGAATTAAGCTTGGGGATGCTGATACGTCTCCAATGTATCTATAATTTATGCTTGTTCCATGCTGTTATATTATCATTCTTGGATGTTTTACAATCACTTTATAGCAACTTTATATCATTTTTTGGGACTAACCTATTGACATAGTGCCAAAGTGCCAGTTGCAGTTTTTGCTTGTTTTTTTACTTCGCAAAATATCAGTACCAAACGGAGTCCAATCACAACGAAACTTTTTGGAGATTTTTTTTGGACCAGAAGACACCCAGTGGGCCAAAGAAGTGCCACAGAGGTGGGCCGTGGAGACCACAACCCACCAGGGCGCGCCAGAGGCCCCAGGCGCGCCCTTATGGGTTGTGCCCTCCTCGGGGGCCCTCTCCACCGCCTCTGATGCCTATAAATTCCCAAATATTCTAGAAACCCTAGGGGAGTCGAGGAAAAACACATCCAGCTGCCGCAAGTTCCAAAACCTCAAGATCCAATCTAACACCATCACAGAGTGGTTCATCATCCTCATTGGTGCCTCTCCGATGATGCATGAGTAGTCCACCATAGACCTACGGGTCCGTAGGCAGTAGCTAGATGGCTTCCTCTCTCTCTTTTGATTCTCAATGGTCTCTTGGAGATCTATTTGATATAAACTTTTGCAGTGTGTTTGTTGGGATCCGATGAATTTTGAGTTCATGATCAGTTTCTATCCATGAATATTATTTGAGTCTCCTTTGATCTCTTATATGCACGATTACTTATAGCCTCGTATTTCTTCTTCGAATCTTTGGTTTAGTTAGGCAAACTAGATCGATTTTTCTTTCCATGGGAAGAGGTGCTTTGTGATGGGTTTGATCTTGCGGTGTCCTCTCCCAGTGACAGAAGGGGCAGCAAGGCACGCATGTATCGTTGCTATTAAGGATAACAAGATGGGGCCTATTCCTACATGAATAGATCTTGTCTACATCATGTCATCGTTCTTATTGCATTACTCCGTTTTTCCATGAACTTAATACACTAGATGCATGCTGGATAGCGGTCGATGTGTGGAGTAATAGTGGTAGATGCAGGCAGGAGTGTGTCTACTTATCTTGGACGTGATGCCTATATAATGATCATCGCCTTGGATATCGTCCTGATTATTTGATCTTCTATCAATTGCCCAACAGTAATTTGTTCACCCACCGTATGCTATACTCATGAGAGAAGCCACTAGTGAAACCTACGGCCCCCGGGTCTACTTTTCCAATATATTGATTTTCGATCTATCTTTTGCCTCTTTTGTTTTCAGATCTATTATTCTAAAAAACCCAAAAATATATTGTTGCACTTTTTATTTGCTCTTTTTATTTTGTGTTCTTGAGAGATCTATCTCTCCAATCTATCACTACCTAATCTATCTTTTTACCGTAGAGTGATTGACAACCTCTCTTTCGCGTCGGGTTGCAAGTATTTGTTCTTTGTGTGCAGGTGTTGTTTATTAGGTGGTGGTGATCCTCCTACTGGTTCGATACCTTGGTTTCATAACTGAGGGAAATACTTACCGTCGCTATGCTGCATCATCCCTTCCTCTTTGGGGAAATACCGACGTAGTCTCAAGCCACGTCATCAGCATCGGACTACCTCGATGTGGTCCTACAAACTCGACGATGCTCCCACTGTGCACTACTTCTTCCGCACTACCCATGATAAGCTGTGGAAGGCACTGTTCAAGCCCGAGAAGGATTGGCCGGTCAAGGTGGAAGACACCGGCCTAGACGCTGCTAACCCTCCCAAGGAGGTAAGATAAAAAATTTGATACATTATTTGGATACTGTTCTTTTAAAAAGTAACTCAACCGGTTCACTGCTTTTACAGAACTGGCTCAACAAGGCCATGAAGATCAATGATCCGGCCCCGCTGCCCGATGTCCCTAGGATGCCTTTGTTGGAGGCGATGCTCGTCGAGGCGTCATACCAGGTGCCGGAGAAGAAGAAGAAGAAAAAGAAAGAGAGGGAGACCCGAGAAGGTCTCCATTCAAGAGGACTCTCGGACACTAAGTCAGGGGAAACCCACACCTCTTCCACTCACGAGGAAGAGCACGGAGAGGACGGGGAGGAGAGTGACTCCTCCCGAACAAGGAAAAGGGCGGCGTCTAATGATGCCGAGGAGGATCTGCCTCCTCCTACCTCAAAAAAGCAATGCAGGGCCAAGGTGACCCTGGCTAATGATAGTTCGGACTCCGCCGGGGAGTCTGGAGCCTCAGAAGCGGTTCCTCTAAGGATCCCCAGGGTCAAGCCCCCGGACCAAAGGTATGTATCCGAAGATCTCCTTATAGCTTCACATTAAAGTTTGTTACTAATCTAACAAACTCCATCCGTGTTGTAGCCCACCGCGCGACCTCCCCACCCACCGAATCTCGGAGCGGGACTCTCCGCCATCCGAGCTAGCGGAGAGAGGGACCGCCTCGCGCAATACACCTCCTTCAGCTGCCGAGGAGCCAGAGGAGGTGCTATCCCGGAAGGCCCCTCCAGGTCCGAACACGGAGGGCGGGGGTAATAACGTCATGTCCGAGGTTTACACCTCTTTCATCGAAGGCCAGGAGAGGGCAGCCCCCTAGCAAACAAAGAGGGGGGGCTCGGTCAATCCGAGCTCTCTCCAAGGGTGGCCCCAGAGCCCCCAAGACCCCAGGAGCCGTCTATTCCGGAATCCACCAACGGGGGAGCGGGGGCGCCATCACCAGTATGACCCGTAGTGGAGCGGGCCTAAATTGGGTGGCCGGCCGTGATGGAGGAGGCCTTGAATAGCTCATCCATCACCGAAGAAAATGGCTCCGTTATGGGTGCAGTTTTACAGAGCATTCAGTCTTTTAACAGCGGACTGAAGCAAGCTTTCGGAGGCCTCTTGACGGGCTTCAAGGTAAATCATGTAATACCCCTTTTTCAAAGCAATTTTTATTTTATAGGGTTATGCAATACCCGTATATGGTATCCCCCGAGACTCTGTCAGGAATGGAGAAAACCTGGCAGAGGATCAACAGTTCGGGAGTCTTACAAGCGAAACACTGCTGTGTAGGCTTCGTCTTCGGCGGCGACCGCCAACACCATGGAACTGGCCGAGGTGAATCGGAAGCTTAAGAGCTCCGATGAGGAACTTGATCGCCTCAACAAGCGGTTCGACGAAGCGCAAGGTAAATCGGAGCTAGGCTTATTTAATGCCCTGGTTTTTCTCATTTAAGTGAAATCTTCGGGTTTTATACCTAAGCCTGGGATGCCTGTTGTGACTGCAGCTGTTGCCGCGGAGGTTGAGAACCTCAAGGCCGAGATGAAGAAGGTGAGGCAAGAGTCCGCCGAACAAAGGGCGGTGGCCAAATAGGCAACCTCCAAGCTTTCGTCGGCAAAGATTTCCAATGAGAAGCACGAGGCCAGAGAAGCCGAAGTGCAAGAGGAGCTCAAGGACGTCGTCACTAAATGTGAGGCCCTTGAGCAAAATAATAAGGATCAGGCCTCTGAGCTAGAATCGTTGAGGTCGGCGATCAAAGGGGAGCGTGTGGAGGCGCGAAGGAGCCAATAGGAGCTTCGTGAAGTCCGACATATTGCGGATGGTAAGCCATACTTACTGCAATGTGTGCTCGGTGGTAACAGGTTCGCGTTGCTCACACGAGTGTGGCGTTCCTCAGGCGCTTTCACGGATCTTCTGAAGAGCGTGGCGGATGCGACAAGGTACTTTGCGTCCCATGATGGGGACACTGATACGTCTCCGTCATATCTATAATTTTTGATTGTTTCATGCCAATATTCTACAACTTTCATATACTTTTGGCAACTTTTTATACTATTTTTGGGATTAACATATTGATCCAGTGCCCAATGCCAGTTCCTGTCTATTGTATATTTTTTGTTTCGCAGAAAATCCATATCAAACGAAGTCCAAACGGGATAAAAACTTACGGAGATTTTTTTGGAATATATGTGAATTTTGGGAAGTGGAATCAACAGAAGGCGGTGCCCGAGGGGGCCACAAGCCATAGGGGCGTGCCCTGGGGGGTAGGGCGCGCCAGGCTGGCTTGTGGCCACTCTGTAAGGCGGTTGGTGCCCTTATTTCGCCGCAAGAAAGCTAATATCCGGATAAAAATAATTTTAAAATTTCAGCCCAATCGGAGTTACGGATCTCCGGGAATATAAGAAACGGTGAAAGGCCACAATCGGGGAACGCAGAAACAGAAGGAAACAGAGAGAGAGATCCAATCTCGGAGGGGCTCTCGCCCCTCCGCCGCCATGGAAGCCAAGGACCAGAGGGGAAACCCTCCTCCCATCTAGGGGGAGGCCAAGGAAGAAGAAGAAGGAGGGGGGCTCTCTCCCCCTCTCTCCCGGTGGCGCCGGAACACCGCCGGGGCCATCATCGTGACGGCGATCTACACCAACAACTTCACCGCCGTCATCACCAACTCTCTCTCCCTCTATGAAGCGGTGTAACACCCCTTCTCCCCGCTGTAATCTCTACTTAAACATGGTGCTCAACGCTATATATTATTTCCCAATGATGTATGGCTATCCTATGATGTTTGAGTAGATCCGTTTTGTCCTATGGGTTGATTGATGATCATGATTGGTTTGAGTTGCATGTTTTATTATTGGTGCTGTCCTATGGTGCTCTCTGTGTCGCGCAAGCGTGAGGGATCCCCACTGTGGGGTTTGCAATATGTTCATGATTCGCTTATGGTGGGTGGCGTGAGTGACGGAAGCACAGACCCGAGTAAGTAGGTTGTTTACGTATGGGAGTAAAGAGGACTTGATACCTTATAATGCTATGGTTGGGTTTTACCTTAATGATCTTTAGTAGTTGCGGATGCTTGCTAGATTTCCAATCATAAGTGCATATGATCCAAGTAGAGAAAGTATGTTAGCTTATGCCTCTCCCTCATATAAAATTGCAATAATGATTACCGGTCTAGTTATCGATTGCCTAGGGACAAATAACTTTCTTGTGACAAAAAGCACTCTACTAAGACTAACTTAGTTGTTTCTTCATCTAAACAGCCCCTAGTTTTTATTTACGTGCTCTTTATTATCTTGCAAACCTATCCTATCACACCTACAAAGTACTTCTAGTTTCATACTTGTTCTAGGTAAAGCGAACGTTAAGCGTGCGTAGAGTTGTATCGGTGGTCAATAGAACTTGAGGGAATATTTGTTCTACCTTTAGCTCCTCGTTGGGTTCGACACTCTTACTTATCGAGAAAGGCTACAATTGATCCCCTATACTTGTGGGTTATCAAGACCTTTTTCTGGCGCCGTTCCGGGGAGCAATAGCGTGGGGTGAATATTCTCGTGTGTGCTTGTTTGCTTTATCACTAAGTAGATTTTATTTGCTGTTCTAAGTTGTTCTCTATCTTTAGTTATGGATATGGAACACGAAATACCAAAAAAATTAGGTGTACTTGCTACTCATGGAGATGGGGAACCTGCTAAAACCCTCGATGCTCGTTATGTGAAAGATATTATGCACTACTTTAATAATCCTGAGAAAACCCCATTCAATTATATAATGGGAGACACGTTGGATCAACGTGAATACTTTAGGGATTATCGCTTGACTCAAAAAGGGAAACTGTTATGGGATCAAATTCATATGTTGAAATAGTATGCTTGGAATCTATGCTTGAGATATGATATTACTTGTTGCTCTAGGATGAAGGCTAAACACCTTCCCTTTTCATGTAAATTTAATGATAATGAAACCTTGGCTTCTTATGCTAATGGTATATATGATTACTATGATGTGGAACAAATAGAAGAGTTTGTTGCTTTTAAGGGTGCTTATGAAATTGAAGCTTTGTTTGAAAAGTATGAAGATTATGATGATGCTGTTTACCGATCTCAAAATTTGGCTATGCTTCGTTATTGTTATGCCAATTATGAATATAATTCCCATATTGATCAATTTATTGAGAAAGTCTCCGCTATCCAAGAAGAGACTAATATTTTGCAGGAATCTATGGAAGAAGAAATTGATGACACTGTGAGCTCATTGGATGAAAAAGATAAGGAGGAGAGCGAAGAACAAAAGGAGGAAGAGCGGATTAGCTACCCGTGCCCACCTTCTAATGAGAGTAACTCTTCAACTCATACATTGTTTAATTTCCCTTCGTTCTTACCGAAGGATGAATGCTATGATAATTGCTATGATCCCTTGGATTCGTTTGAAATATCACTTTTTGATGAACTTGATGCTTGCTATGCTTGTGTCCATGATGCCAATATGAATGATGCTTATGGAGATGAACTTGCTATAGTTCCTTATGTTAAACGTGAAATTGTTGCTATTGCACCCACACATGATAGTCCTATTATCTTTTTGAATTCTCCCAACTACACTATATCGGAGAAGTTTGCACTTATTAAGGATTATATAGATGGGTTGCCTTTTACTATTACACATGATGATTTTGATAGATATAATATGCATGTGCTTTCTGCTCCTACTTGCAATTATTATGAGATAGGAACTACATATCCACCTCTCTATGTTTTCAATATGATAAAATTGCAAGAAATTGCTTATGCTATGTATTGGCCTTTACTTTGTGTGCATGAATTGTTCTTTTATGACATGACGATGCATAGGAAGAGAGTTATACTTCGTTATTGCATGATATATATTACTTTGTGCTCAATACTAAATTACAAATCATTGTTAATTAAAATTGGCTTTGATATACCTTGGGATCCGGGTGGATCAATTACTTGAGCACTTTATGCCTAGCTTAATGGCTTTAAATAAAGCGCTGCCAGGGAGACAACCCGGAAGTTTTGAGAGTCATTTTATTCTGTTGTGTGCTTTTATATAGTTTAAAAACAAAAAAAATAAAGTGGGGAACATAAAACTTTTTCAAAAAGAGAAGTGAAAGTGAGAAAGACGAGCATCGTTGAAGTGGGGGCTAGCCTTGAACTTTGTTCATGCCCATGGAAAATTTTAAACAAAAATAATTATCCCCCAGTATAAATCCATTGTATTATAAAAATAATGTGCCAAGATTTGCCTTTAGGATGATTAGATTGCTTGTTTGGTGTGTGCAGTGCAAAAACAGAAACTTTGGCTGTAGTGCGTGAATTTACATTTTTTACTGGAATGTCAAAAGTTTCTGAAATTTTTACACAGTACTGCTATGCAAATTTTTTATTTTGTCCTAATTTTTTAAGAATTTTAAGAGTTACAGAAGTGTGGTGAATGTTCAGATTACTACAGACTGTCCTGTTTTTGACAGATTCTGTTTTTGATGCATTGTTTTGCTCGTTTTGATGAAACTATCGATTGTATCGGTGGTATAAGCCATGGAAAAGTTATATTATAGTAGCTACAATGTAAAAACAAAATATGAATTGGTTGGCAACAGTACTTAAAGTTGTAAATTGCTTTATTATTACTAACGGATCTCACGAGGGTTTTTGATAAGTTTTGTGTGATTGAAGTTTTCAAGTTTTGGGTGAGATCACGATGGATGAAGGAATAAGGAGTGGAAAGAGACTAAGCTTGGGGATGCCCGAGGCACCCCAAGGTAATATTAAAGGACTCCCAAGAAACTAAGCTTGGGGATGCCCCGGAAGGCATCCCCTCTTTCTTCTAACAACCATCGGTAATTTTACTTGGAGCTATATTTTTATTCGTCACATGATATGCGTAAATCTTGGAGCGTCGTGTGCTTTTTATTTTTCTTTTAATAATGCACCATGCTGGTATGAGAAAGTCATTGGTTGATTTATAGAAGGCTCTTTGCACCTCACTTATATCTTTTGAGTATGGCTTTATATAATGCTTCATGTGCTTCGCTTATATCATTTGAACTTTGGATTGCCTGTTTCTCTACACATAGAAAATCGCCATTTGTAGAATGCTCTTTTGCTTCACTTATATTTTTTAGAGCGTGGGCATATCTTTTGTAGAAAGAATTAAACTCTCATGCTTCACTTATATCTATTTAGAGAGTTAACAGGAGTTGGTCATTCACATGGTTAGTCATAGAATCCTACATAAAACTTGTAGATCACTGAATATGATATGTTTGATTCCTTGCAATAGCTTTGCGATATAAAGATGGTGATACTAGAGACATGCTAGTGAGTAATTTTGGATTGGTAGAAATATTTGTGTTAAAGTTTGTGATTCCCGTAGCATGCACGTATGGTGAACCGTTATGTGAAGAAGTCGGAGCATGATTTATTTATTGATTGTCATCCTTTGTGTGGAGGTCAGGAGCGCATGATGGTTAACTCCTACCAAACTCTCCCCTAGGGGCATGCGTCTAATACTTTGTTTCGATAGCTAATAGATTTTTGCAATAAGTATGTGAGTTCTTTATGACTAATGTCGAGTCCATGGATTATACGCACTCTCATCCTTCCACCATTGCTAGCCTCTCTAGTACCGCGCAACTTTCGCCGGTGCATTACACCCACCATATTCCCTTCCTCAAAACAGCCACCATACCTACCTATTATGGCATTTCCATAGCCACTCCGAGATATATTGCCATGCAACTTCCACCGTTCCGTTTATTATGGCACGCACCATCATTGTCATATTGCTTTGCATGATCGTAAGATAGCTAGCATGATGTTTTCATGGCTTGTCCGTTTTTTGATGTCATTGCTACACTAGATCATTGCACATCCCGGTACACCGCCAGAGGCATTCATATAGAGTCTTATTTTGTCCTAGTATCGAGTTATAATTCTTGAGTTGTAAGTAAATAAAAGTGTGATGATCATCATTATTAGAGCATTGTCCCATGTGAGGAAAGGATGATGGAAGCTATGATTCCCTCACAAGTTGGGATGAGTCTCCGAACTTTACAAATAAATAAAACAGGCCAAAGAAGCCCAAATAAAAAAAAGAGTCCAAAGAAGCCCACCAAAAAAAATGAGAGAAAAGAGAGAAGGGGCAATGCTACTATTCCTTTTTCCACACTTGTGCTTCAAAGTAGCACCATGATCTTCATGATAGAGAGTCTCCTATATTGTCACTTTCATATACTAGTGGGAATTTTTCATTATAGAACTTGGCTTGCATATTCCAATGATGGGCTTCCTCAAATTGCCCTAGGTCTTCGTGAGCAAGCAAGTTGGATGCACACCCACTTAGTTTCTTTTGAGCTTTCATACACTTATAGCTCTAGTGCATCCGTTGCATGACAATCCCTACTCACTCACATTAATATCTATTGATGGGCATCTCCATAGCTCGTTGATACGCCTAGTTGATGTGAGACTATCTCCTTCTTTTTGTCTTCTCCACAACCACCATATTCTATTCCACCTATAGTGCTATATCCATGGCTCACGCTCATGTATTGCATGAAAGTTGAAAAGGTTTGAGAATACTAGAGTATGAAACAATTTCTTGGCTAAAACCGGGGTTGTGCATGATTAAATACTTTGTGTGATGAAGATGGAGCATAGCCAGACTATATGATTTTGTAGGGATAACTTTCTTTTAGCCATGATATTTTGAGAAGACATGATTGCTTTATTAGTATGCTTGAAGTATTATTGTCTTAATGTCAAATGATAGACTATTGCTTTGAATCACTCGTGTCTTAATATTCAGGCCATGATTAGATTATATGATCAAGATTATGCTAGGTAGCATTCCACATCAAAAATTGTCTTTTTTTCTCATTTACCTACTCGAGGACGAGCAGGAATTAAGCTTGGGGATGCTGATACGTCTCCGTCGTATCTATAATTTTTGATTGTTTCATGCCAATATTCTACAACTTTCATATACTTTTGGCAACTTTTTATACTATTTTTGGGACTAACATATTGATCCAGTGCCCAGTGCCAGTTCCTGTCTGTTGCATGTTTTTTGTTTTGCAGAAAATACATATCAAACTAAGTCCAAACGGGATAAAAACTTACAGAGATTTTTTTTGGAATATATGTGAATTTTGGGAAGTGGAATCAACAGAAGGCGGTGCCCGAGGGGGCCACAAGCCATAGGGGCGCGCCCTGGGGGGTAGGGCGAGCCAGGCTGGCTTGTGGCCACCCCGTAAGTGAGGGATCACTAGAAGAGTGTCTAGAGGGGGGGGGTGAATAGACTACTAGCAGGAATTTAAAACCTAAACTTTTCCCAAGTTAATTGGTTGGCAGATTTTAACAGTTATAGCAAGTCTAGCAAGTCTAACAGCCCTACACATGCATGTCAACAAATATGGCAGCGGAAAGTAAAGACATTGCACATGAAGTAAAGAGTAGAGATATGGAGATCAAACGCAATTGGAGATGCAAAGATTTTTCCCGTGGTTCCGATAGGTGGTGCTATCGTACGTCCACGTTTATGGAGTCTTCAACCCACGGAGGGTAACGGTCGCGAGAGTCCACGGAGGGCTCCACCCATAAGGGTCCACGAAGTAGCAACCTTGACTATTCCATAACGGCTTCCGTCCACGAAGGACTAGCCTCACTATGGGTAGATCTTCACGAAGTAGGCGATCTCCTTGCCCTTACAAACTTCTTGGTTCAACTCCACAACACGAAGTAGGAGGCTCCCAAGCGACACCTAACCAATCTAGGAGGCACCACCCTCCAAAAGGTAATAGGCTCGGTAATGACGATGAACTCCTTGCTGTTGTGCTTCAAGATGATAGACTCCTCAACACACAATCACTCTCTCACAGATTTGGCTTGGTGGAAGAGATGGGATTGGTGGAAAGCAACTTGGAGAGGCTAGAAATCAAGATCCATATGGTTGGAGTGGATGATCTTGACCTCAACACAAGGGTAGGTGGCTCTCTCTCAGAAAACTGGATGGGGCAAGTATGGAATAGTTCTGAGTGCTTCTCTTTCGAGTAGGTGGTGGTGAAGGGGTATATATAAGCATCCCCAAAAATCCAACCGTTACACACAAAATGACCAACTCGGTGACACCGATGTGTTAATCTCGGTGGTACCGAAGTGACCAAAAGGTGGCAACTTTTGAATCTCGGTGAGACCGATATAGGAAACTCGGTTGCACCGATAAGGTAACCAACGGTCAGATTCCCAATCTCGGTGACGCCGATCCAACAATCTCGGTGGTACCGATATTGTGAATTTGTGTAACAGAAAGTTGGAAACCTAAACTCGGTGGCACCGGTATGGAATCGGTTGCACCGAAGTGGCTAGGGTTTGGCTGAGTCTGTCTGAGTTTGGGAATCGGTGGCACCGAGTGGAAAGTGTTGGTTGCACCGATTTTGAATATTTGGCTATGGACAGACTTTGTGGAAGAGCTTGTGGGTGTTTTTGGTGACTATCACTTGTGCACGTATGAGCATTTTGTTCACCAATCAAAACCTTACCCCCTTTTAATAGTATTGGCTTTCCTATGGACTCAAAGTGATTTCTCACAAATGTAAAATGTAGAGTCCTCTTACTTGAAGCTTTGCCAATCCATTTCCTTGCATCTTGGGGTATTTCCACAATCTCCACAATCCTTTTGCCAGCCCTCTCTATGGACTATATCTGAAATACACTAGGTAAAGGTGTTAGTCCAAGAGACAATGTATGTTGTCATGAATTATCAAAACCACCAAGGGAGCATGTTGTGCTTTCAATCTCCCCCTTTTTGGTAATTGATGACAACATACAATCAAAGCTTCAAATAAAGATATACATGAATATAGTGAAGACTTTGAGAGACACATGACTTAGATTTCCTCCCCCTAAATGTGTGATTCCTTTGAAGGATAGTTGCTTTGGAATGCATAGACACACATGTAGTGGAAGGGATATAGTAAGTCATATGTATCTTGGCTATATGCATCAAATATATAGGAATGGGATGTATCTTTGTTCAAGACTTCACTCTTGCAAACAATATGTGCAAGAAGCAAGGGATCATCTTGACCAAAGATGTGATGCAAATACTTACCTTGAGTTCTTGAGCATTCTTGTAGTAGAAATACACTTGAGAAAACAATGTTAGGAAACACAAGAGCATTCAACCAATCAACAAGGCAATAGAACTCAAAAATACCAAGATATGGAGAACATATAGAAGATAGTATTTCTTAAGATTGATATGTCTCCGAAATTATTTCTTTCTCCCCTTAGATATGACAATATTAGAACATCCTCTCCCCCTGAATCTGAGCATGTAGATATTGGGATTGGATAGGGTAAGAAAAGTAAACTTCCAACTCATCTTAGATGTTGAATTTTTTCTCCCCCTACTTTGATATTCTCCCCTTGTTTCTGATATTGGCTCTCCCCCTTGATCATATCTCCCCCTTTGCATAAGCATGTATCTTCCTCTTTAGCATGAAGCTTTGGTATTCTCCCCCTTTGGCATTAATTTCCAAAAAGGTCAAACACAGGAATAGATACAGGGATCATTGATAGGAAGGGATCCTTGAGAACAAGGGTCATTGAATGTAGGGTTCATGGAAATGAAAACTGAGGGAATCATTGAGAAGAATCTCTCTCCCTAAGATTATCTTTTTTATTCTCCCCCGAAATTTTATTTTATTTTTGAAACAGGATCATCGAAGTAACAGAATTATTGCTTAAAAGATTACAAAATAAACATAAATTCACAACTGCGAACAAAAATAACAAATCGGTGACTCCGAGACAGATAAATCGGTGGTACCGAGATTTTGTGGTGCAGCTTATCTGCAATGTCGGTAGAACCGAGATATATGTATCGGTGGCTCCGAGGCAAAAGCGACTAAAACAGAAAAGAAATAAGAGACCAAGTTTCTGTTTTAAAAAAAAATTCAAAGGGAATGTGAAAGTTCTTACAAAGGGATATCAACTAGAGAAGATTTGAGTGGTTCCAAGAAGTCTTCGCAAAATAGAAAGTGAACTATCCAAAATACTTAACTAGATGATGGGCGGTGACTAGGTCACCTATATTAGAGTATATTGACTTAGGAGCCAAGCAAGAATACTTGATCATAGGTCATACTCTACGTTAAGCTCAAAATGGGGTTACCATTTTTTGATTAAGAATTTTAATGTCTTCATATCACTTGAGTTGCTTTAGCTCATGACTTGGAGTAAAGCCTTTTCAAGGATATGAGTGCATACCTTTTAGTGATGTTGATGACGAGGCTTGTAGGTGAACTTGTTGAGGATGCTCGAGGTTGATGAAGATCATCTGGAGTTGGGGGCAAACCTTCTCGTTTGAGTACACTTGTCACCTACATAGGTTAGTCATGCAAGGAAGAGCAATAGATATATCCATTTGACATGATACCAATAAAGATTTAGCAATGATCACATCAAGTATATGTCAAGGATATGGTTGAGTTATATTCTTCCTTCCATCACCAAGAGGGATTGTGGATACTTGGTCATGACAAGATTGCTTATGATTTGAGTTGAGGGCAATCTTGTGGAATGAAGTTCTTCCAAGTACCTACAAAAGATTATATGCAATACAAGGGAGCATAGAATTCCATGGCATAAGATAACATGTTAGTGCTTCATGGAAATGTCAAGAAGGCTCATGCCCTTGCATGCATCCGAGTGAGTCTAGCTCAAGTTTGAAGCATCAATGATGTTCAACTCACTCCTCAAATAGCAAAATGTTTTCTCATCCAGTGGTTTGGTAAAGATATCGGCCAATTGCTTGTTAGTGCGAACATGCTTAAGATTGATATCTCCTTTGGCAATATGATCACGAATGAAATGATGTCTAACTTGAATATGTTTTGTTCGAGAATGTTGCACAGGATTATGACCAATTTTAATAGCACTTTCATTGTCACAAAGTAATGGAACATTTCTAACATGGATTCCGTAATCCTTAAGCGTTTGTGTCATCCATAATAATTGTGCACAACAAGATCCAGCAGCAATATATTCAGCTTCGGCAGTAGATAGAGATACCGAGTTTTGTTTCTTGGAGGACCAAGATACAAGAGATCTACCCAAAAATTGACAAGTACCCGAGGTGGATTTTCTGTCAACCTTGTCACCAGCATAATCCGAATCGGAATAGCCAACAAGGTTAAAGGAAGATCCTTTGGGATACCAAATGCCAAAGATTGGTGTTTGTATCAAATATCTCACAATACGTTTCACGGCCAAAAGATGACACTCTTTAGGTGCAGCTTGATATCTAGCACACAAGCAAACACTAAGCATAATATCGGGACGAGAGGCACATAGATATAGTAATGAACCAATCATAGATCGATAAACTTTTTGATCAACCGGTTCATCCTCCTTGGTAAGATCAACATGTCCACTAGTAGGCATGGGAGTTTTCATACCTTTGCACTCTTGCTTGTTGAACTTCTTGATCAAGTCCTTGGTATACTTAGTTTGAGAGATGAAAGTTCCTTCTTTCGTTTGCTTGATTTGCAAACCAAGAAAGAATTTCAGCTCACACATCATAGACATCTCATACTTCTCGGACATCAACCTTCCAAATCTTTCACTGAATTGTGGGTTAGTAGATCCAAAGATAATATCATCCACATAGATTTGGCACACAAATAATTCACCATTAACTCTCTTAGTGAACAAGGTTGCATCAATTTTACCAATTTCAAACCCTTTTTCAATGAGAAACTTCGTTAAGCATTTGTACCAAGCACGAGGGGCTTGCTTAAGACCATAAAGGGCTTTACGAAGCTTGTAAACATGATTAGGTTTCTTAGGATTCAGAAAACCAGGCGGTTGCTTAACATAGACTTCTTCTTCAATCTCACCATTTAAAAAGGCACTTTTAATGTCCATTTGATAAAGTGTGATATCATGGTGATTAGCATAAGCAAGAAGAATGCGAATAGCTTCAAGTCTAGCGACGGGGGCGTAGGTCTCACCGTAGTCCATACCTTCGACTTGCGTATATCCTTGGGCTACGAGACGAGCCTTGTTCCGTACGACTTGACTGTCTTCATCTTGCTTGTTCCGAAACACCCATTTGGTTCCGATGATGTTTTGCTCATCCTTGGGCTTCTCCACGAGTGTCCACACTTCGTTCCTCTCGAAGTTGTGAAGCTCTTCATGCATCGCGTTCACCCAATCAGCATCTTCTAGAGCTTGTTCTACCTTCAAGGGCTCAATGCTAGAGATGAAAGAATAATGCTCACAAAAGTTAGCTAGGCGAGTTTTAGAGCGAGTGATTCTCCCTGTTTATATATCACCAAAGATTTGGTTTAGGGGATGGTTCTTGGTCACTTGTGCTCGAACTCGGGTCAGCTTCCGATTGTTGGATGGTGGAGCTTCTTCTTCATCATCATCTCCTTCATCTTCGTTGTTGTTGAAGGTGTCGTTCCCTTGAGGTGGTGGCGAAGGAGGTTGTGGTGGATCTTCATGATGTACTTCCTCCTCTTCATCATCGTGTCGTGTACCGCTTGTGGATGCCTCCATGTCATGTTGTGGTTCACCTTGACGTGAAGTAGGGGCTTCCACTTGAGTTGATGAAGTACTTTCCTTCACCTCCATGGGACGAATCTTGCCGATGGGCAAATCTAGGATAACTTCTGGAGGGTCCTTATCACCTACATCATTTGGCAATTGTTCGACTTGCGAACCATTAGATTCATCAAACTTCAAATCTACCGTCTCTTCAACCTTTCGAGTGAAGTTGTTGTAGACACGGTAAGTGTGAGAGTTCGATCCGTAACCAAGTAGGAATCCTTCATGAGATTTAGGAGCAAATTTAGTACGACGATGCTTATCAAGAATGTAGCACTTTGAGCCGAATACCCGGAAGTATCCCACTTGGGGTTTGTTACCGGTGAGTAGCTCGTATGCCGTTTTACCGAGAATCTTGTGCAAGTAAAGTCGGTTCGTGGCATGATATGCTGTTTCCACGGCTTCTGCCCAAAAGTGTCTTGGCGTCTTGTATTCGTCAAGCATCGTTCTTGCCATCTTAATAAGCGTTCGGTTCTTCCTCTCAACAACTCCATTTTGTTGAGGCATGTACGTAGCTGAGAACTCATGTGACACACCTTCTTCGTCAAGAAAGGTATCCACATGGGTGTTCTTGAACTCCGATCCGTTATCGCTCCGAACCTTCTTGATCTTCACTTCAAACTGGTTTTGCGCTTTGCGAGCGAAGTTCTCGAAGATCTTTTGAACCTGCGACTTATCATCAAGAAAGAATACCCACGTAAATCTGGAAAAATCATCAACTATAACTAGACCATAGGAATTTCCACCGAGACTCTTGTAAGCATTGGGACCAAAAATATCCATGTGAAATAACTCGAGTGGTCTCCTAGTAGTCATGATATTCTTAACGGGATGACTTCCACCTACTTGCTTTCCACCTTGACAAGCACTACAAAGTCTATCTTTGTCAAAGATAACATCTTTAACACCAAGTATATGATCACCTTTGATAAGCTTGTCTAAGTTACGCATGCCAACATGTCCTAGTCTTCTATGCCAAAGCCAACCTTTAGAAGATTTTGCAATAAGACAAGTACGAGGTTTGGATCTCTTAGTGAAATCGACAATGTATAGATCACCTCTACGAAAACCGGTAAAGACCATTTTATGATTATCTTGACGAAACACTTGGCAATCTACTTTCGTGAATAGCACATTAAAACCAAAGTTGGCAAGTCTAGATACGGAAAGAAGATTGTAGCCAAGAGATTCAACAAGCATAACATTTTGGATAGAGCTATCATGGGATATGGCCACCTTACCAAGACCAAGTACCTTACCCTTGGAGTTGTCTCCAAACGTTACGTACCTTCGTGGTCCATGGTTTGGTGTGATCTCTTCAAACATTTCTCTATCTCCGGTCATATGATCGGTACATCCGCTATCGAGAATCCACACTTTTCGTCCGGACATGTAATCCTTGAAGTTTGCCATGAGACTTAGATTCTTCATGATCTTCTCATACTCGATGTCAAACAGCTCATCTTCATCATAGTAGCCATGTTCCAGATTGTCATCATCAAGTGGGAAATCCTCGTCATAAAGAACAAGAGATTTGTTAGGATGGTGATCATGACAATGTTCAAGTTTATGAATGCGAAGGGCCTCTATAATGACATTGTTGATAGTTGTGACATCTCTTTTAGCACGCATGAGGTCTCTAAGCTCAAATAGACAATCATCGAACATGGGATCACTAGGCGTCATTTTGTGGAAGGCAATAGTTTTATGAAGAATTTCATCAAGATTACTCAATGAATAACTTGGATATCGTTTCTCCAAGTCATTCCACAAAGTGTAAGCACATACAAAATTCTTCATTTGATTAAGCACATTTCTAGGCAATGCTCTAACAATGAGATTAACAGCTCTAAGATTGCATAGCATATCAATTTCCTCTTCATGTGTGGGATGTAAAGGATCAATGAGAGGTACATAAGGGCACTTAACATATTTGCTCAATTGAAATTCATTAAACAGCTCAAGCATCAAGGTTTTCCATTGACTATAGTACTCTCCATCAAGAATAGGCACACTACAACTCAAACTCCCTATACTAGACACATCCATCTTCCTCCTCGGTGATTAAACTGAAGCAATGGAGACCAAAGCTCTGATACCAATTGAGGGATCACTAGAAGAGTGTCTAGAGGGGGGGTAAATAGACTACTAGCGGGAATTTAAAACCTAACCTTTTCCCAAGTTAATTGGTTGGCAGATTTTAACAGTTATAGCAAGTCTAGCAAGTCTAACAGCCCTACACATGCATGTCAACAAATATGGCACCGGAAAGTAAAGACATTGCACATGAAGTAAAGAGTAGAGATATGGAGATCAAACGCAATTGGAGACGCAAAGATTTTTCCCGTGGTTCCGATAGGTGGTGCTATCGTACGTCCACGTTTATGGAGTCTTCAACCCACGGAGGGTAACGGTCGCGAGAGTCCACGGAGGGCTCCACCCATAAGGGTCCACGAAGTAGCAGCCTTGACTATTCCATAACGGCTTCCGTCTACGAAGGACTAGCCTCACTATGGGTAGATCCTCACGAAGTAGGCGATCTCCTTGCCCTTACAAACTTCTTGGTTCAACTCCACAACACGAAGTAGGAGGCTCCCAAGCGACACCTAACCAATCTAGGAGGCACCACCCTCCAAAAGGTAATAGGCTCGGTAATGACGATGAACTCCTTGCTCTTGTCCTTCAAGATGATTGACTCCTCAACACACAATCACTCTCTCACAGATTTGTCTTGGTGGAAGAGATGGGATTGGTGGAAAGCAACTTGGGGAGGCTAGAAATCAAGATCCATATGGTTGGAGTGGATGATCTTGACCTCAACACAAGGGTAGGTGGCTCTCTCTCAGAAAACTGGATGGGGCAAGTATGGAATAGTTCTGAGTGCTTCTCTTTCGAGTAGGTGGTGGTGAAGGGGTATATATAGGCATCCCGAAAAATCCAACCATTACACACAAAATGACCAACTCGGTGACACCGATGTGTTAATCTCGGTGGTACCGAAGTGACCAAAAGATGGCCACTTTTGAATCTCGGTGAGACCGATATAGGAAACTCGGTTGCATCGATAAGGTGACCAACGGTCAGATTCCTAATCTCCGTGATGCCGATCCAACAATCTCGGTGGTACCGATATTGTGAATTTGCGTAACAGAAAGTTGGCAACCTAAACTCGGTGGCACCGGTATGGAATCGGTTGCACCGAAGTGGCTAGGGTTTGGCTGAGTCTGTCTGAGTTTGGGAATCGGTGGCACCGAGTGGAAAGTGTTGGTTGCACCGATTTTGAATATTTGGCTATGGACAGACTTTGTGGAAGAGCTTGTGGGTGTTTTTGGTGACTATCACTTGTGCACGTATGAGCATTTTGTTCACCAATCAAAACCTTACCCCCTTTTAATAGTATTGGCTTTCCTATGGACTCAAAGTGATTTCTCACAAATGTAAAATGTAGAGTCCTCTTGCTTGAAGCTTTGCCAATCCATTTCCTTGCATCTTGGGGTATTTCCACAATCTCCACAATCCTTTTGCCAGCCCTCTCTGTGGACTATATCTGAAATACACTAGGTAAAGGTGTTAGTCCAAGAGACAATGTATGTTGTCATGAATTATCAAAACCACCAAGGGGGCATGTTGTGCTTTCAGTAAGGCAGTTGGTGCCCTTCTTTCGCCGCAAGAAAGCTAATATCCGGATAAAAATCGTGTTAAAATTTCAGCCCAATCGGAGTTATGGATCTCCGGGAATATAAGAAACGGTGAAATGCGAGAATCGGGGAACGCAGAAACAGAAGGAAACAGAGAGAGAGATCCAATCTCGGAGGGGCTCTCGCCCCTCCGACGCCATGGAAGCCAAGTACCAGAGGGGAAACCCTCCTCCCATCTAGGGGGGAGTCCAAGGAAGAAGAAGAAGGAGGGGGGCTCTCTCCCCCTCTCTCCCGGTGGCGCCGGAACGCCGCCGGGGCCATCATCGTGACGGCGATCTACACCAACAACTTCGCCGCCGTCATCACCAACTCTCTCTCCCTCTATGCAGCGGTGTAACACCCCTTCTCCCCACTGTAATCTCTACTTAAACATGGTGCTCAACGCTATATATTATTTCCCAATGATGTATGGCTATCCTATGATGTTTGAGTAGATCCGTTTTGTCCTATGGGTTGATTGATGATCATGATTGGTTTGAGTTGCATGTTTTATTATTGGTGCTGTCCTATGGTGCTCTCCGTGTCGCGCAAGCGTGAGGGATCCCCGCTGTAGGGTTTGCAATATGTTCATGATTCGCTTAAGGTGGGTGGCGTGAGTGACAGAAGCACAGACCCGAGTAAGTAGGTTGTTTACGTATGGGAGTAAAGAGGACTTGATACCTTATAATGCTATGGTTGGGTTTTACCTTAATGATCTTTAGTAGTTGCAGATGCTTGCTAGAGTTCCAATCATAAGTGCATATGATCCAAGTAGAGAAAGTATGTTAGCTTATGCCTCTCCCTCATATAAAATTGCAATAATGATTACCGGTCTAGTTATCGATTGCCTAGGGACAAATAACTTTCTTGTGACAAAAAGCTCTCTACTAAGACTAACTTAGTTGTTTCTTCATCTAAACAGCCCCTAGTTTTTATTTACGTGCTCTTTATTATCTTGCAAACCTATCCTATCACACCTACAAAGTACTTCTAGTTTCATACTTGTTCTAGGTAAAGCGAACGTTAAGCGTGCGTAGAGTTGTATTGGTGGTCAATAGAACTTGAGGGAATATTTGTTCTACCTTTAGCTCCTCGTTGGGTTCGACACTCTTACTTATCGAGAAAGGCTACAATTGATCCCCTATACTTGTGGGTTATCAGACACCGAACAAAGGCTGTTCTGGGCGCAGTTTGGAGCCCCCGAGCACCCTCCCATCCTCACTTACCAAATGAAGCAACTGATGGAGCTGCATCGGATGGCGGAGCCGGCCATGAAGGACCTCTGCATCCGGCTATGGCCTTCGGAGCCGCTGCCGAGCAGCTACTTTGGCTTGGTGCAGAAGTTGTGCAATGCCGCGCCCCGGATTGACGTCTTGAAGTGCTCCATTTGCATTGAGGGTGCTCGGATGGCCTTTGCAAAGACCATGGTGCATTGGCCGAAGATCAAGCCGACCGAGATGGCCACCGGGCCGCCGCCTCCTGGGAAGGAGCATAGGCGCCCCGAGCAGTACTTTCCCATAGTGATGGATGGTGCTCAGGAGTAGAGTCCCTGTGTCCAAAGGATGTAATTTATGAATGAGCACACTATCATGTATCAAATGATAGCTAATCGCTTGTGCTTTATTGTGCCATTGGTTTGCATTGTTTATTATGCATTGTTTTATTTTGACTCTTGTGTGGCCGTTTTAATCTAAAAGTTGCCAGTCGTCGGCTTCAACCCCCCTGTAGATGCTACGAGGGGTGTTTCGACCTCTGCACTGCGACCCTTAGCCGACGTCTCGGTGCCCGGAGGTGGTAGTGTGTAAGGGAAACAAGGCGATCAGACTATGCGGCTTTATTGCTTTCACTTAGTCGTAGGAGCTTGACTACGGAGGTTAATAACTAGCCCCCCGTGTTTGTGGTGTTCGGATGTGCCGAGGTTAATACTACGACCACTTGATTTGTACGAGTACAAACCCTTCACATGACACGGGATAACCTCCAATGATTTTAGTTTAACACTTGTCATCGGATCGCTGACCGGTCCTCGCGTATTATGACAATCAGTTTTCAGCTTTCTCCACTGAGGTACTTAACCGGGCAAGCTAGAATTACAATCGCAGTGGTTCTCCCTTTACCCTCCTAGTCGAACGTGCGGAACGTAAGAGGGTAAACATAGGAGCCGGGCAACCCAACTATTGACCCAAGACATAATTCGGGACCGATGCATATAATGCAATATCCGAGACTTCTGAGCACATAGGATAAGAATAGTGCCGGAACGATGCTTTGGGGCAATTTTGATGGTCAAGCCCCTGGTGTAATAACCGGTTACATCTAAAATGTGTATCGAACAAGGTTGCTTCGGCGTCGAAGAGCAGGAAAGAAAAGTTATGTAACACAAATGATCGCAATGAGATCAGCGAAAAATGGTCCTTGATTTCCAATGAACTTGTGACGTCTAACCGTACAATCCACACCGTCAAACCAACTGTTATAGAGACTTTATTTTAATATAAGTGGTGCAGAGGAAAGCTTTATACGGGGCTATTTATGAGTGGTTTTACATCCCTACTGCGCCCTGCTGCACGTTTGCGCCTTTGCTCTGGAGCTCCTTGAGAGGAGGTGGTAATCAGCGAGCGGACCTTTGGTCTTAAGAGGTCGCCATGGTGTGTTAGCTTGATGTTGGTTAGGTCCTTAATGGTACCTGTTGTTTGCTAGAAGACGAATTTAATCGTCGCTCGGTCGAGCCGAACACATGGCGGGCTCCCACAGCTGCCCATGGTATTTTAAGTGCGAAATTATGCCTCTGGGGTACGTACCTCATGGCTAGAGGGGCTCTGCTGTGGGGAGCGTGTTCCTATTTTCCTTCAGCATGGGAAGGCTCCAGGAATGAATATAGGCCCCGGGCTTGCTTGCTCACCTTTTGTGCCTTGACGGCGGGCTAGGAGTTTGGCGTCTCCTTGCCAATCTGTACCTCAGCGGCCAGTGCTGCTGTGTGCTCCTCAGTACGGAGTGAGTGCTCTGTGTTGCCATTGACAGTGATGACGCCCCTTGGTCCGGGCATCTTGAGCTTCATGTATGCGTAGTGGGGAATGGCGTTAAAGCGGGCTAATGTTATACGGCCGAGAAGTGCATGGTAGCCACTACGGAAGGGGACGATGTCGATTATCAAGTCTTTGTTGCGGAAGTTGTCAGCTGAGACGAATACTACTTCCAGAGTTACAGTGCCCGAGCAGCGGGCTTCCACGCCTGGAATTACTCCTTCAAAGGTGGTGTTACTGGGTTTGATCCTTGACGGATCGATACCCATCTTTCTTACGGTGTCTGAGTAAATCAGATTGAGGCTGCTGCCTCCGTCCATGAGGACTCTTGTTAGGTAGTAACTGTCGATGATAGGGTCGAGTACCAGGTTCGCGGATCCTCCATGACGGATACTGGTCGGATGGTCTCTTCAGTTGAAGGTGATCGGGCAAGCCGGCCATGGATTGAATTTTGGGGCTACTGGCTCTATGACATAGACGTCCCGAAGGGCGCGCTTCCTCTCCTTCTTTGGTATATGCGTGACGTAGATCATGTTCACAATTTTTAGCTCGGGAGGGAAATGCTTTTGGCCCCCATTGTTCCGGCCGCGAGCCTCGTCGTCATCCTCGCTGCAAGGACCATTGCCATGGTCCTCGGCTGCAAGCTTGTAGGCCTGCTTGAACACGCAACAGTTACGGTTGGTGTGGGTGGCAGGCTTGTCTGAGGTTCCATGGATCTGGGAGGGTCTATCCTAGATTTTGTCCAGCGCAGTAGGTCCATCCCTATTCCCTTTAGAGGGTTTCTTCCATGGTCCTGATTTTGAGTTACTGAATCCGACATTGACCGTGGTGTCCTCAGCATCGCCGCCGCTCTGTCGGCGCTTGTTTCTGTTGCGCCGCGGCCTTTCGTTTCCATCTTGAACTTCAGAGGTTCCGGGGTCTTCAGGATTACTATCTCGGCGAGCTAGCCAACTGTCCTCACCTGCGCAAAAGCGGGTCATTAGCGCGGTAAGGACCAACATTGTCCTCAGCTTGTCTTGGCCGAGCTGTCGGGCTAGTCATTCATTCCGGATGTTGTGTCTGAAGGAGGTTATTGCCTTAGCGTCCGGACAGTCGACGATCTGGTTCTTCTTGGTCAAGAACTGATTCTAGAATTGTCGGGCTGACTCTCCGGGCTTCTGAACGATGTGGTTCAAATCGTCGGAGTACGGAGGCCGGACATAGGTTCCTTGAAAGTTAGCTCGGAAGGCATCCTCGAGCTCCTCCCAGCTCCCGATGGAGTTTTTGGGGAGACTGTTTAGCCAGTGTCGCGCTGGTCCTTTAAATTTTAAAGGTAGGTATTTTATGGCATGGAGGTCATCTCCTCGAGCCATGTGGATGTGGAGAAGGATATGTTCAATCCACACGACCGGGTCTGTCATCCCATCATATTGTTCGATATTTACGGGTTTAAACCCATCGGGAATTTGATGCTGCATCACCTCATCCCTGAAGCACATTGGGTGAGCGGCGCCCCGGACTTGGGCTATGTCATTCCAGAGATTAGATGCCATCCGGACATGGTGCTCCTCCCGAACTCTATTGTTTAGGTCAAGCCAAGCTTGGTATTCGTCCCGTCTAATGGGGCTATGCCCTCTAGATCCATAGATGGATCTGGGCTGGCCTGCTCTAGCGTCCAGGTCATGTCGTAGGTCGTATGGGTCCTCATTCATTGGCTCCTTTCCTCTCCTGCGTGGGGGGGGATAGATCGATCATCGGTTCTTCCCGCCATCTTGTCACGTCCTCGAGGGGGGCAGTCTGTCTGGTCGTCCTGAGTGTGTCTCGGGGGTGCCAGCTCGGGGACCTCATTGTCGAATTGTGGCGGCAGACGTCGGCGCGAGTAACTTTTGTTTTGATCCGGCCATTCATTGCCGTACCCTTCTTCTGCTGCTAGGACTTTCGTCCATCTATCATTGAGGGTATCTTGTTCAGCTTTTATCTATTGCTGCTTCTTTTTTAGGCTTCGGGCAGTGGCAATAAGTTGACGTTTGGACCGCTCTTGATCTAGAGGGTCTTCGGGGATGATGAAATCCTCGGCTCCGAGGCTAACTTCCTCTTCAGAGGAAGGAAGTTAGTTGCTATCCTCGGAGTCCTTGAGGTCCTTGGAGTTATACTTATCCTCGTGGCCCTCCGAAAAATCGAGATTGTGTTCGGGGGCGGCGAGGTTTTTGAGGTTCTCCATGTTATCCAGGGTATCGTCCTCTCCGGTGGTCGTGTTGCTTTCCCTGCCCTTGCGAGCCTTGTATCATTCGCGTTGGCATCAGCGCTTAGGAGGTGCTTCATTAGGGATGTTGCCGTTTTCTCTGGAGGTGCCGTTGCCGTCCTTCCCCGCGGTGTTAGGGGTGTCCACCATGTAGACGTCGTAGGTGGAAGTAGCAGTCCATCATCCAGTGGTGGGAGAGGCAGTGGCATCGGCCTCTTCCTCCATGTCTTTGGCTTCTTTCGAGGCATAGTCCAACATATCGGTGAAGTCTTTGATAGTGGCTACCAAGTTGGTGGTGGGTGGGTGTAAGTGCATCTAGTGCCCCTTAGTGATTTTGGTGTATTGAAGACTTATAGGTTAAGGGACTAATATGTTTGTGAGTGTACACAGGCTCTATAAGTCGATGAGGAGTTTGGTATATTCGAAGAATATCGACCCCTAAAAATGAATGTCTTCAGCTGAAGACTTTGGTATTTCCCTGAAGACTTTGAAGCTCAAGAATTCGGTGTGACCTTGAAGATATTAACGAGGACTATGAAGCGTGAAGACTTTTGTTTTTATTGTTTCATTTCCTTCCTTGAGTCATAGGAAACACAGTACTGTTAAAGGGGGCCGAGGTAATACTAAGGAAAAATTTCCATCTGATGCTCAACTCAAAAGCCTCAACATAACCAATCCTTCGACTGAAGCCTTTGGAAATCTCTTACAATTCAGTCAAGTTCTTCAGTGACAGAGACGATGTTCTTCTAGTCACTGAGGAAATTGGTCTGACTGAGGAGTTAGGATTTCGCTAGTGCGAATTGCCTACCGTGAGGAATATGATAAGCCCTGAGGAATTTGACAGTTCAAATTCCGACCGTTGCTGTGCTTTGCGCCAGCTGTCCAGATATTTTATCCACCTAACGGTCATATCATTAGGGGGCATTTATGTCTTATCATGTCGGGTTGCACCCTGGCTATAAATAGCCGCCTCCACAACCAATAGATGGTTGGCTGCTCTGAGAGAGAACTTGACACTTGTCATTTGAGAGCAACCCATTCCTCGAGGACTTTGAGAGAAAATCATCAGTGAGGAAAAACCCCAAAACCCACACCACCAAAACCCAAAGTGATTGAGCATCACTGAAGAAATTGTTCATGTGTTGAACCTATGCTTTTTACCTTTGAAGACTGTGTATGTTCCAGACGGTTAGGCGTCATGGTCTAGTGCATCCTGCAGTCAATTGGGGATCACCGGGTGACCGTGGTCTAGAGCATCCAGCAGTTAATTGTGGATCGCCGGGTGATCGAGTTTGTGAGGGTTTGGAAGTCTACCCTAAAGACTTACCACGAGTGTTGGGCAAGGACTGTGTGACCTTAGCTCAAGGAGAATACGATAAGGACTGTGTGTCCTTTGGTTTAAATACCAAGCCGCTCCGAACCAGACGTACGACTGTCACAACAGTTGGAACTGGGTCATCAAATCATTGTCTTCACCGAGCACCTGGTTCTATTTCCTCAACCCTTTCATTTCCTCATGTACCTGTTGATGAATGTGATCATTACTGTTTGAAGAATTTGACTGAAGACTTTCTCAATTTCGTCATCTCAAATTCTTCAGTCACTTTATCTTCTGCCTGCTTATCTTGTTCACGCTACTTATGCTCTGTGTATGTTTCATTCCATCATGATGACTTTGCTACTGCTATATTTCGCATGCACTTGAGTACTTATTCCGCTGCAAGTATTTCGCCACTTAGCAAATTTCTCAACTAGTAATTCCTCAGTGACGAATTTGTAAAAATTGCCTATTCACCCCCCCCCCCTCTAGTCGATATAACGCACTTTCAATTGGTATCAGAGAAAGGTACTCCCTTGTTCTGTGTGATTTTGGTTTAACCACCTGGAGTTTTAGTTATGTCGACTGCAGGTATGATCAAGGTCTGAACTGGGTGTCCTACCTTCGATGGGACGGACTACCCTTACTGGAAGAACAAGATGCGCATGCATCTTGAGGCAATTGACAACAATCTCTGGTATGTTGTGGAAAATGGTGTTCCCCGCGTCACTCCCACTGTCACTGCTACTGATGTGAAGAGATTCAAGCAACTCGATTCTCAAGCGAAGAATATCATATGTGGCCATCTGAGCAAAGGTCAGTATGGCAGAGTGAGTGCATTGGAAACTGCTAAGCTTATCTGGGATAGGCTGTCCAAAGTCAATGAAGGCATTTCAACTCAACGTGACTCTCAAGTTGATGTTCTTCGCAATCTCTTCAACCGTTTCAAAAGACTCGACAACAAAAATGTTCAACAAACTTTCGATCGTCTCACTGATATCTCCAATGAGCTCCAAGCTCTTGGTGCCACGGACATCACCGACCATGAGGTGGTGAAGAAACTGCTGAGATCTCTTGATTCCTCATTCGATACACTTGCTTTGATGATTCAAGAAAGTGGAGACTACAAGTCACTAGATCTCGCTGATATTCTTGAGAGACTCAATACTCATGAATTCCAACAAGCTGAGAAGAGAGACCTCTACGGGCCAAGCTATGGAAGATCTCATGCTTTGAAGGCTAAGGCAATTTCCTCATCCGAAGGCGAAGAATCTGACAGTAGCCTTGGTGATCCTGAAGAACTAAGTCAGGAGCTTGCGATGCTCGTGAGGAAATTCCAAAAGTTCTCAAGGAGAGGTCGGTTTGGAAAGTCATCATGAAGTGGCATGAAGAACTCAGAATCTTCGTCAAGCGATTACAAGAAGAGAACTTGTCACAAATGCAAGAAATATGGCCAATATATTGCTGACTGTCCTCTCTGGGAAAAAGAATCAAAGAAGAAGAAATACAAGGATGATAGTTCTGATGACTCGAAGAAAAAGAAGAAATCTTCAAAGTCCTCATCTTCAAAGTCCTCATCGCACAGGAAGAATAACTTAAGGAAGGCTCGGGCACTCATTGGCAAGTAAATGGATTCTGAGGAAGAATCTGAAGAATATGAGGAAGAGGAGGAATCTGAGGAGGAGTCGGACTCTGGTGTGGCGAGCCTAGCTTTCGCTACTGCTTTCGTCAGCAAGTCCATCTTCAACGATGAGGAAAATGGCAACTCCAACGACTTTGACGTCAGCAACGACGACTATTCTCCCACCTATTGCTTCATGGCAAAAGGTGCCAAGGTACTCAAACACCATTCCTCCTCTGAATCAAGTGATGGTGAATCTGAGGATTACATGAAACCTAGCTATTCCAAACTTGCTAATATTGCTACTAAACAACAAAGTGCCATTGAAAAGCTTCAGAAACTGCTAGACAAAAGCGATGACCTGTTGAATGAGGAAGTGGATCATACTCAAACTTTGACTAAGGACCTTCAAAGTCTTCAGTCCAAGTATGATAACCTGCAAAGTCGTCATGAGGCTCTCTTAGTCGATCATGAGAAGCTTTCTTATGAATTTCTTCAAAGAAAGCAAGATCTTGAGAAACTAAGGGTGTCTCATGAAGATCTTCAAAGGGATAACAATTCTTTGCTTGCTCAACAGATCAGTACCGCTCAGGAAGATTTTGTTCCACCTTGTTTAAATGCATCGAATGTGAAACTGCTCATTCTTCATCTGAATGTTCAAATGCTTCTATTGCTGCAAATTCTTCAACTATTTCCGTGGTCACAAATTCCTCATCTGAGGATACCACTAGTATGTGACAGGGATATACAAAAGCCTCAAAGGGCATTGCTACTTCTCGAGCATGCGTTGGTTTTCCCTTGAAGAGGAAAGGGTGATGCAGCAAAGTAGATAAGTATTTCCCTCAGTTGTTGAGAACCAAGGTATCAATCCAGTAGGAGATACAAGCAAGTCCCCAATAGGTGTACCTACACAAATAATCAAACACTTGCACCCAACGCTATAAAGGGGTTGTCAATCCCTTCACGGTTACTTGCAAGGATGAGATCTGATAGAGATAGATAGATAGGATTGCTAAAACGAAAAGTAAACTAAAAGTAAAAAGATTGTAGCAAGATATTTTTGGTATTTTTGGTTTTAGATCTGAAAATATAATATGGAAAATAGACCCGGGGGCCATAGGTTTCACTAGAGGCTTCTCTCATGAAGGAAAATAATATGGTGGGTGAACAAATTACTGTCGAGCAATTGATAGAAAAGCGAATAATTATGAAGATATCCAAGGCAATGATTATGCATATAGGCATCACGTCCGTGTCAAGTAGACCGAAACGATTCTGCATCTACTACTATTACTCCACACATCGATCGACTCCTGCCTGCATCTAGAGTATTAAGTTCATGAAGAACAGAGTACCGCATTAGGTGAGATGACATGATGTAGAGGGATAAACTCAAGCAATATGATGAAAACCCCATCTTTTTATCCTCGATGGCAACAATACAATACGTGCCTCACTACACCTACTTTGTCACTGGGTGAGGACACCGCAAGATTGAACCCAAAA
The DNA here is from genome assembly GCA_039707655.1 of Elymus sibiricus. Taxonomy (NCBI): domain Eukaryota; kingdom Viridiplantae; phylum Streptophyta; class Magnoliopsida; order Poales; family Poaceae; genus Elymus; species Elymus sibiricus. The sequence continues at coordinate 145,488,527 of CM077667.1, read as the reverse complement.
CTAAGCACTTCTCCCATTGCAAGAATTACCAATCTAGTTGGCCAAACCAAACCAATAACTCGAAGAGACTTGCAAAGATATGAAATCATGCATATAAGAATTCAGAGAAGATTCAAATAATATTCATAGATAATCTGAACATAAACCCACAATTCATCGGATCTCGACAAACACACCGCAAAAGAGTATTACATCGGATAGATCTCCATGAAGATCATGAAGAACATGGTATTGAAGAACAAAGAGAGAGAAGAAGCCATCTAGCTACTAGCTATGGACCCGAAGGTCTGTGGTGAACTACTCATGCGTCATCGGAGGGGCAATGGAGTAGATGTAGATGCCCTCCGTGATCGAATCCCCCTCCAGCAGATTACCGGAAAAGGCTCCAAGATGGGATCTCACGGGAACAGAGGCTTCCGGTGGCGGAAAAGTATTTTCGTGGCTCTTTTTAGTATCCAGGGAATATTTGGGAATTTATAGGCCGAAGAATAGGGTTAGGAAAGCTACCGTGGGGCCACAAACTAGGAGGCCCCCCCCTAGGGCGCGCCCTAGTGGCTTGTGATGCCACGGCAAGTCTCCTGCCTTCATCTCCAAGTCTGGCAGGTTTCTTCTGGTCCATGAAAAATCATTCCGAAGATTTTATTCCGTTTGGAGTCCGTTTAATATTCCTTATGTGCAATACTCAAAAACATGGAAAAACAGAAACTGGCACTAGGCTCTAGATTAATAGATTAGTCCCAAAAATAATATAAAATAGCATATTAATGCATATAAAACATCCAAAACAGATAATATAATAGCATGGAACAATCAAAAATTATAGATACGTTGGAGACGTATCAAGCATCCCCAAGCTTAATTCCTGCTCGTCCTCGTGTAGGTAAATGATAAAAACAGAATTTTTGATGTGGAATGCTACCTAACATATTTATCCATGTAATATTCTTTATTGTGGCATGAATATTCAGATCTGTAAGATTCAAAACAAAAGTCTAATATTGACATAAAAACAGTAATACTTCGAGCACAACAACAAGGCAATTGTGTCCTTTCGAAATAACATTGCCTTAGAAAGTTATCCCTACAAAATCATATGGTCTGGCTATGCTCCATCTTCCCCACAAAAAGTATCTAAATCATGCACAACCCCGATGACAAGTCAAGCAATTGTGTCACACTTTTTATGTTCTCAAACCTTTTCAACTCTCACGCAATACATGAGCGTGAGCCATGGATATAGCACTATAGGTTGAATAGAATATGGTGGAGGTGATGAGGAAAAGGGAGAAGATAGTCTCACATCAACTAGGCGTATCAACGGGCTATGGAGATAAACATCAATAGATATCAATGTGAGTGAGTAGGGATTGCCATGCAACGGGTGCACTAGAGCTATAAGTGTATGAAAGACTCAAAAAGAAACTAAGTGGTTCTGCATATGATGAAAAATTCCACTAGCTATATGAAAGTGACAAAATAGGAGACTCTCTATCATGAAGATCTGTTGGGGAACGTTGCATGGGAAACAAAAATTTTCCTACGCACACGCAAGATCTATCCATGGTGATGAGCATCTACGAGAGGGAGAGTGGATCTACATACCCTTGTAGATCGCTAAGCGGGAAGCGTTAAGAAACGCGGTTGATGTAGTCGAACGTCTTCGCGATCCAAATCGCCGAGCATCCCGCGATCCCATCATGATCCATCTCGCGATCCAATCTCGATCCGTCCCGCGATCCCATCACGATCCGTCCCGCGATCAAATAACGAATCGTCTCGTGATCCTGATCACGGTCCTTCCGATCTAGCGCCGAACGGACGGCACCTCCGCGTTCAGCACACGTACAGCTCGATGACGATCTCCGCCTTCTTAATCCAGCAAGAGGGATCAGAGAGGTAGAAGAGTTCTCCGGTGGCGCCACGGCGCGGCGGTGATGGTGGTGGAACAATTCCGACAGGGCTTCGCCAAAGCACCGCTGAAACTAGACTAGAGGAGAAACAGATCTAGATGAAGTAGAGGGAGCACGTGGCAATTAGGGTTAGCTCATCCCTCTAAATCCTCTAGTATATATAGGAGGGAGGGAGGGGAGGAGGCAGCCTCAAACCCTCAACGTTTGGCCGAAATTGGAGGTGGAGGAGTCCTACTCCAATCCTATTAGTAGTAGGATTCCTCCTCTCCACTTGGAAACCCTTTCCACCTTTCTTCCTTTGGATTTTTTCCACCCAAAGCCACATGGGCCTTAGTGGGGGGGTTAGTCCAGCCCACTAGGGGCTGGTTTGACTCCTCCCACAGCCCATGAGGTCCTTTGGGTCGAGACACCCCTACCGATGGTCCCCGGTACCCCTCCCGGCACTCCCGGTACACTACCGAAATACCCGAAACTTTTCCGGTGGCCAAAACAACACTTCCTATATATCAATCTTTACCTCCGGACCATTCCGGAGCTCCTCGTGACGTCCAGGATCTCATCCGGGACTCCGAACAACCTTCGGTCACCACCATACATAACTCTACTATACCGAAACGTCACCGAACCTTAAGTGTGCAGACCCTGCGGGTTCGAGAACTATGTAGACATGACCAAGACACCTCTACCGTCAATAACCAATAGCGGGAACTGGATGCCCATATTGGTTCCTACATATTCTACGAAGATCTTTATCAGTTGAACCTCTATGTCAAGGATTCAATTAATCCCGTACGCTGTTCCCTTTGTTCTTCGGTATGCTACTTGCCCGAGATTCGATCGTCGGTATCTCGATACCTAGTTCAATCTCGTTACCGGCAAGTCTCTTTACTCGTTCTGTAATACAAGATCCCGTGGCTAACACTTAGTCACATTGCTTGCAAGGCTTATTGTGATGTTGTATTACCGAGTGGGCCCTGAGATACCTCTCCGTCACACGGAGTAACAAATCCCAGTCTTGATCCTTGCCCACTCAACAGACACCCTCGGAGATACCTACAGAGCATCTTTATAGTCACCCAGTTACGTTGTGACATTTGATACACGCAAGGTATTACTCCGGTGTCAGTGAGTTGCATGATCTCATGGTCATAGGAACAGATACTTGACATGCAGAAAACTATAGCAATAAACTGGCACGATCATATGCTATGTTTATAGTTTGGGTCTTGTCCATCACATCATTCTCCTAATGATGTGATCCCGTTATCAAATGACATCTCATGTCTATGGCCAGGAAACCTTGACCATCGTTGATCAACGAACTAGTTAACTAGAGGCATACTAGGGACACAGTGTTGTCTATGTACCCACACATGTATTTGAGTTTCCAATCAATACAATTATAGCATGGATAATAAACGATTATCACGAACAAGGAAATATAATAATAACCAATTTATTATTGCCTCTAGGGCATATTTCCAACAGTCTCCCACTTGCACTAGAGTCAATAATCTAGTTCACATCACCATGTGTTTTACATTGTTATGAATCTAACACCCAATGAGTTCTGGGGTTCGATCATGCTTTGCATGTGAGAGAGGTCTTTAGTCAATGGGTCTGCGACATTCAGATCCGTGTGTACTTTGCAAATCTCTATGTCATACTATAGACACTGCTACCACACTCCACTTGGAGCTATTCCAAATGGCTGCTCCACTATACGTATCCGGATTGCTACTCAGAGTCATCCGGATTGGTGTTAAAGCTTGCATCGACGTAACCCTTTGCGACGAACTCTTTATCACCTCCATAATCGAGAAATATTTCCTTAGTCCTCTAGTTACTAAGGATAATCTTGACCGCTGTCCAGTGGTCCACTCCTGGATCTCTCTTGTACCCCTTGACACACGCATGGCAAGGCACACACAGGTACGGTACATAGCATGGCATACTATACAGAGCCTATGGATAAGGCATAGGGGACGACCTTCGTCCTTTCTCTTTCTTCTGCCGTGGTCGAGCTTTGAGTCTCACTCAACTCCACACCTTACAAATCAGGCAAGAACTCTTTCTTTGACTGAACCATTTTGAACTCTTTCAAAATCTTGTCAAGGTATGTACTCATTGAAAGTTTTATCAGACGTCTTGATCTACCTCTATAGATCAAGATGCCCAATATTTAAGTAGCTTCATTCCAGGTTTTCCTTTGAAAAACTCCTTTTCAAACAACCCTTTATGCTTTCCAGAAGTTCTACATCATTTCCAATCAACAATATGTCATCCACATATACTTATCATAAATTCTATAGTGCTCCCACTCACTTTATTGTAAATACAAGTTTCTCATAAACTTTGTATAGACTCAAAAACTTTGATCACCTCATCACAGTGTATATTCCAACTCCGAGATGCTTGCTCCAGTCAATAGAAGGATCGCTGGAGCTTGCATATATTTTAGCATCCTTAGAACTAACAAAACCTTCCGATTGTATCACATACAACCTTTCCTCACGGATACCGTTAAGGAAATGATGTTTTGACATCCATCTGCCAGATTTCATAATCGAAAAATGCAGCAACTGCTAACATAATTCCAATAGACTTTAGCATCACTACGGGTGAGAAAGTCTCATCGTAGTCAACTCCTTGAACTTGTGAAAAACCCTTTGCCACAAGTCGAGCTTTATAGACGGTGACATTACCGTCTGCTTCCGTCTTCCTTTTAAAGATCCATTTGTTCTGAATGGCCTTTCACCCTTCAGGTAATACTTCCAAAGCCCATACTTTGTTTTCTTACATGGATCCCATCTCGGATTGCATGGCCTCTAACCATTTCTCGGAATCCGGGCCCATCATCGCTTCTCCATAGCTCGTAGGTTCATCGTTGTCCAACAACATGACCTCTAAGACAGGGTTGCCGTACCACTCAAGAGCAGTACGCGTCCTTGTCGACCTACGAGGTTCGATAGTAACTTGATCCGAAGCTTTATGATCATCATCATTAACTTCCTCTTCAACTAATGTAGGCTCCACAGAAACAACTTTCTGCGCTGCGCTACTCTCTGGTTGAAACAAAGGTTCAACAACCTCATCAAGTTCTATCTTCCTCCCACTCAATTCTTTCGAGAGAAACTCTTTCTCGAGAAAGGACCCGTTTTAGCAACAAACACTTTGTGCTTCGATCTGAGATAGAAGGTTTACCCAACTGTTACGTTAGGGTATTCTATGAAGATGCATTTGTCCGCTTTGGGTTCGAGCTCATCAGGTTGTAAACCTTTTCCACATAAGCGTCGCAGCCCCAAACATTAAGAAATGACAGCTTAGGTTTCTGCCAAACCAAAATTCATATGGTGTCATCTCAACAGACTTAGATGGTGCCCCTTTTTAAAGTGAATGTAGTTGTCTCTAATGCATAACCCCAAAACGATAGTGGCAAATCGATAAGAGACATTATAGTACGCACCATATCCAATAGAGCACGACTACGACGTTCGGACACACCATCACACTATGGTGTTCCAGGTGCCGTGAGTTGTGAAACAACTTCCACATTGTCTTAAGTTGTATACCAAACTCGTAACTCAGATATTTACCTCTACGATCATATCGTAGATATTTTATCTTCTTGTCACGATGATCTCAAACTTCACTCTGAATTTGTTTTAACTTTTCAAATGTTTCAGACTTGTGTTTCATTAAGTAAATATCCCCATATCTACTCAAATCATCAGTGAAGGTAGGAAAATAATGATATCCAATGCACGCTACAACACTCATTGGACCGAATACATCAACATGTATCATTTCCAATAAGTCACTAGCCCGCTCCATCATACCGGAAAACGGGGTCTTAGTCATCTTGCCCATGAGGCATGGTCTGCATGTCTCAACCGATTCGAAATCGAATGAGTCCAAAGATCCATCAGCATGGAGTTTCTTCATGCGTTTTACACCAATATGACATTTAGCGGCAGTGCCACAAGTATGTGGTACTATCATTATTAACTTTGTATCTTTTGGCTTCAATATTATGAACATGTGTATCACTACGATCAAGATTCAATAAACCATTCTCATTGGGTGCATGACCATTGAAGGTATTATTCATGTAAACAGAATAACCATTATTCTCTAACTTGAATTAATAACCGTATTGCAATAAACATGATCTAATCACGTTCATGCTCAACGCAAACACCAAATAACATTTATTTAGGTTCATCACTAATCCCGAAGGTAGAGAGAGCGTGCGATGGTGATCACATCAACCTTGGAAACACTTCCAACACTCATCGTCACCTCACCCTTAGCTAGCCTCCGTTTATTCCGTAGCTTTAATTTCGAGTTACTAACATTTAGCAACCGAACCGGTATCCAATACCCAGGTGCTACTAGGAGTACTAGCAAGGTACACATCAATAACACGTATATCAAATATACTTCTATCGACGTTGCCAGCCTTCTTATCTACCAAGTATCTAGGGTTGTTCCGCTTCAGCGACCGTTCTCCTCATAATAGAAGCACTTAGTCTCGAGTTTGGGTTCAACCTTGGGTTTCTTCACTGGAGCAGCAACTGACTTGCCATCCATGAAGTTTCCCTCCTAGCCCTTGCCCTTCTCGAAACTAGTGGTTTCACTAACCATCAACACTTGATGCTCCTTCTTGATTTCTACCTTCGCGGTGTCAAACATCACGAATAGCTCAGGGATCATTATTTCTATCCCTGGCATTTTATAGTTCATCACGAGGCTCTAGTAGCTTAGTGATAGTGACTTGGAGAACTATATCAATCACTATCTTATCTGGAAGATCAACTCCCACTCGATTCAAGCGATTGTAGCACCCAGACAATCTGAGCACATGCTCACCGATTGAGCTATTCTCCTTCATCTTGTAGGCAAATAATCTTGTTGGAGGTCTCATACCTCTCAACACGGGCATTAGCCTGAGATCCCAATTTCAGCTCTTAGAACATCTCATATGTTCCGTGACGTTCAAAACGTTTTGGAGCCTCAATTCTAAGCCGTAATGCATGACGCACCGAACTATCAAGTAGTCATCAGAACGTGCCTGTCAGATGTTCACAACATCTACAGATGACGCTTGAGGGGTGGCGCACCGAGCGGTGCATTAAGGACATAAGCCTTCTGTGCAGCAATGAGGACAATCCTCAGATCACGGACCCAGTCCGCATTATTTCTACCATCATCTTTCAACTCTATTTCTCTAGGAAAAAATTCAAGGCAGCTACAGCGCGAGCTAGTAATCTACAACATAATTTGCAAAGACATTTTGACTATGTTCATGATAATGAGTTTAGTTAATCATATTACTTAAAAACTCCCACTCAAATTGACATCCCTCCGGTCATTCGAGTGACACATGATCCAAATCCACCAACTCAAGTCTGATCATCACGTGAGTTGAGGTGGTTTCAATGGTGAACATCTTCATGTTGATCATATCTCCTATATGACTCATGTTCGACCTTTCGGTCTTTTGTGTTCCGAGGCCATGTCTGTACATGCTAGGCTCCTCAAGTTTAACCCGAGTGTTCCGCACATGCAACACTGGCTTGCACCCGTTGTATGTGAACATAGAGTCTATCACACCCGATCATCACGTGGTGTCTCAAAACGACGAACTTTCGCAACGGTGCACACTCGGGGAGAACACAATTTTATCTTGAAATTTTAGTGAGGGATCACCTTATAATACTACCGTCGTCCTAAGCAAAATAAGATGCATAAAAGGATTAACATCACATGCAAATCATAAGTGACATGATATGGCCATGAACTTATGCTTTTGATCTCCATCTTCAAAGCACCGGCATGATCTCCATCGTCACCGGCATAACACCATGATCTCCATCATCTTGATCTCCATCAATGTGTCGCCATGAGGTTGTCGCGCCGACTGTTGCTTCCACGACTATTGCTAACTCATAGCGATAAAGTAAAGCAAAAACGGCGAAAATAATTAAAGACAACCCTATGGCTCCTGCCGGTTGCCGTACTCATCGACATGCAAGTCGTGATATTCTATACAATACATGATCATCTCATACATCACATATATCTCATCATGTAATTGGCCATATCACATCACAACATACCCTGCAAAAACAAGTTAGACGTCCTCTAATTGTTGTTGCAAGTTTTACGTGGCTGCTACGGGTATCTAGCAAGAACAATTCTTACCTACGCAAAAACCACAACGGTGATACAAAAATTGCTATTCAACCTTCTCAAGGACCGCCTTTGTCAAATCCGATACGACTAAAGTGGGAGAAACAGACACCCGCCAGCCATCTTTATGCAACGAAGTTACATGTCAGTTGATGGAACCGGTCTCTCGTAAGAGTACGAGTAATGTTGGTCCGGGCTGCGTCATCCCACAATACCGCCGAATCAAGAAAAGACCAACGGAGGAAGCAATCTGAATATCAACGCCCATAAACTCCTTTGTGTTCTACTCGAGATCTCATCTACACATAGACCTAGCTCATGATGCCACTGTTGGGGAACGTTGCATGGGAAACAAAAAATTTCCTACGCACACGCAAGATCTATCCATGGTGATGAGCATCTACTAGAGGGAGAGTGGATCTACATACCCTTGTAGATCGCTAAGCGGGAAGCGTTAAGAAACGCGGTTGATGTAGTCGAACGTCTTCGCGATCCAAATCGCCGAGCGTCCCGCGATCCCATCATGATCCATCTCGCGATCCAATCTCGATCCATCCCGCGATCCCATCACGATCCGTCCCACGATCAAATCACGAATCGTCTCGCGATCCTGATCATGGTCCTTCCGATCTAGCGCCGAACGGACGGCACCTCCGCGTTCAGCACACGTAGAGCTCGATGACGATCTCCGCCTTCTTGATCCAGCAAGAGGGAGCAGAGAGGTAGAAGATTTCTCCGGTGGCACGACGGCGCGGCGGTGATGGTGGTGGAACAATTCCGGCAGGGCTTCGCCTAAGCACCGCTGAAACTAGACTAGAGGAGAAACCGAGCTAGATGAAGTAGAGGGAGCACGTGGCAATTAGGGTTAGCTCTTCCATCTAAATCCTCTAGTATATATAGGAGGGAGGGAGGGGAGGAGGCAGCCTCAAACCCTCAAGGTTTGGCCGAAATTGGAGGTGGAGGAGTCCTACTCCAATCCTATTAGGAGTAGGATTCCTCCTCTCCACTTGGAAACCCTTTCCACCTTTCTTCCTTTGGATTTTTTCCACCCAAAGCCACATGGGCCTTAGTGGGGGGGGGGGGGGTTAGGCCAGCCCACTAGGGGCTGGTTTGACTCCTCCCACAGCCCATGAGGTCCTTTGGGTCGAGACATCCCTACCGATGGTCCCCGGTACCCCTCCCGGCACTCCCGGTACACTACTGAAATACCCGAAACTTTTCCGGTGACCAAAACAAGACTTCCTATATATCAATCTTTACCTCTGGACCATTCCGGAGCTCCTCGTGACGTCCAGGATCTCATCTGGGACTCCGAACAACCTTCGGTCACCACCATACATAACTCTACTATACCGAAACGTCACCGAACCTTAAGTGTGCAGACCCTGCGGGTTTGAAAACTATGTAGACATGACCAAGACACCTCTACAGTCAATAACCAATAGCGGGACCTGGATGCCCATATTGGTTCCTACATATTCTACGAAGATCTTTATTGGTTGAACCTCTATGTCAAGGATTCAGTTAATCCCGTACGTTGTTCCCTTTGTTCTTCGGTATGCTACTTGCCCGAGATTCGATCATCGGTATCTCTATACCTAGTTCAATCTCGTTACCGGCAAGTCTCTTTACTCGTTCTGTAATACAAGATCCCGTGGCTAACACTTAGTCACATTGCTTGCAAGGCTTATTGTGATGTTGTATTACCGAGTGGGCCCTGAGATACCTCTCCGTCACACGGAATAACAAATCCCAGTCTTGATCCATGCCCACTCAACAGACACCCTCGGAGATACCTGTAGAGCATCTTTATAGTCACCCAGTTACATTGTGACGTTTGATACACACACGGTATTCCTCCGGTGTTAGTGAGTTGCATGATCTCATGGTCATAGGAACAGATACTTGACATGCAGAAAACTATAGCAATAAACTGACACGATCATATGCTATGTTTATAGTTTGGGTCTTGTCCATCACATCATTCTCCTAATGATGTGATCCCGTTATCAAATGACATCTCATGTCTATCGCCAGGAAACCTTGACCATCTTTGATCAACGAACTAGTTAACTAGAGGCATACTAGGGACACAGTGTTGTCTATGTACCCACACATGTATTTGAGTTTCCAATCAATACAATTATAGCATGGATAATAAACGATTATCACGAACAAGGAAATATAATAATAACCAATTTATTATTGCCTCTAGGGCAAATTTCCAACAAGATCATGGTGCTACTTTGAAGCACAAGTGTGGAAAAAGATAGTAGCATTGTCCCTTCTCTCTTTCTCTCATTTTTTTTCTTTTCTCTTTTTTTTATTGGTGGGCATCTTTGGCCTCTTTTTTTTAGTTGGGCTTCGTTGGCCTCTTTTATTTTTTTGTAAAGTCCGGAAACTCATCCCAACTTGTGAGGGATTCATAGCTTCCATCATCCTTTTCTCACACGGGACAAATGCTCTAATAATGGAAATCATCACACTTTTATTTACTTACAACTCGATACCTTGAACAAAACATGACTTTATATGCAATATGAAAGTGATGGTGCATGTCATGAAAAACGGGACGGTGGAAGTTACATGGCAATATATCTCGGAATGGCTATGGAAATGCCATAATAGATAGGTATGGTGGCTGTTTTGAGGAAAATATATGGTGGCTATTTTGAGGAAGGTGGGTTTGATGCACCGGCGAAAGTTGCGCGGTACTAGAGAGGCTAGCAAAGGTGGAAGGGTGAGAGTGCATATAATCCATGGACTCAACATTAGTCATAAAGAACTCACATACTTATTGCAAAAGTCTATTAGTTATCAAACAAAGCATTAGACGCATGCTCCTAGGGGAGAGGTTGGTAGGAGTTAACCATCGCACGCTCCCGACCCTCACACAAAGGTTGACAATCATTAAACAAATCATGCTCCGACTTCGTTACATAACGGTTCACCATACGTGCATGCTACGGGAATCACAAACTTCAACACAAGTATTTCTCCAATTCACAACTACTCACTAGCATGACTCTCATATTACCATCTTCATATCTCAAAACTATATGCAAGGAATCAAACTTCTCATAGTATTCAATGCACTTAATATGAAAGTTTTTATTATATCCCTCTTGGATGCCCATTATATTAGGACTAAATTCATAACCTAAACAAATTACCATGCTGTTTTAAGAAACTCTCAAAATAATATAAGTGAGGTACGAGAGTTCAATAATTTATACAAAATATAACACCACCGTGCTCTAAAAAGATATAAGTGAAGTACTAGAGCAACATTGCCTAGCTCAAAAGATATAAGTGAAGCACATAGAGTATTCTAATAAATTCACGATTCAGCGTGTCCCTCTCAAAAACAATGTGTGCCGCAAGTATGATTGTGGCAAACTAAAAAGCAAAGACTCGTATTATACAAGATGCTCCAAGCAAAACACATATCATGTGGTGAATAAAAATATAGCCTCAAGTAAATTTACCGATGGATTGAAGACGAACGAGGGGATGCCTTCCGGGGCATCCCAAAGCTTAGGCTTTTTGGTATCCTTGAATATGGCTTGGGGTGCCTTGGGCATCCCCAAGCTTAGGCTCTTGCCACTCCTTATTCCATAGTCCATCAAATCTTTACCCAAAACTTGAAAACTTCACAACACAAAACTCAACAGAAAACTCATGAGATCCGTTAGTATAAGAAATATAAATCACCACTTTAGGTACTGTTGTGAACTCATTATTTATTTATATTGGTATAATATTTACTGTATTCTAACTTCTCCATGGTTCATACCCCCCGATACAACCCATAGATACATCAAAATAAGCAACCAACACAAAGAAAACAGAATCTGTCTAAAACAGAACAGTCTGTAGCAATCTATAGACTTAGAATACTTCTGTAACTCCAAAAATTCTCAAAAATTAGGACAATCAGGGAAATTTGTATATAAATCTTGTGTAGAAATTTCAGATCAAAATCACGTTCCAGTGAATTTACAAAATTCCTGGACTGAGAGAAAAAGTTTCTGTTTTTCAGCAAAATCAAATCGCAAACACCGTAGACCAACCCTAAGGTCTTACTTGGCTCAAACACTAATTTAAACAAGAAAACACAATTACTACAGAGGTAATAATGTGTGGAAAACTCAAAAACAGAAGAAAAATCAAAAGCATAAAAATAAAATTGGGTTGCCTCCCAACAAGCGCTATTGTTTAACGCCCCTAGCTAGGCATAACGCAATAGATCTAGGTATTGTCATCTTTAGTATGCAATCCATAAGTAGCTCTCATAATAGATTCATAAGGTAATTTTATTTTATTTCTAGGAAAGTGCTCCATGCCTTTCCTTAATGGAAATTGGAATCTAATATTTCCTTCCTTCATATCAATAATTGCACCAATCGTTCTAAGGAAAGGTCTACCAAGAATAATAGGACATGTAGGATTGCAATCTATATCAAGAACAATGAAATCTAAGGGCACATAATTCCTATTTGCATCAATAAGAACATCATTAATTCTTCCCATAGGTTTCTTTATAGTGGAATCCACAAGATACAAATTTAAAGAGCAATCATCAAATTCACGGAAACCTAGCACATCACATAAAGTTTTTGGAATCGTGGAAACGCTAGCACCCAAATCACACAAAGCATGGCACTCATAATCTTTAATTTTAATCTTAATAGTAGGTTCCCACTCATCATAAAGCTTTCTAGGTATAGAAACTTCCAACTCAAGTTTTTCTTCAAAAGATTTCATCATAGCATCAATGATATGTTTAGTAAAAGCTTTGTTTTGATTATAAGCATGAGGAGAATTAAACATGGATTGCAACAAGGAAACACAATAAATCAAAGAGCAACTATCATAATTAAAGTCCTTGAAATCCAAAAGAGTGGGTTCATTGCTATTTAAAGTTTTGACCTCTTCAATCCCACTTTTATCAATCTTAGCATTAAGATCTATAAACTCCGAATCATTGGGACGCCTTTTAACTAAAGTTGACTCATCTCCAGTCCCATCTTTATAAGGATTTACTTTAGAAAACAAAGATTCAATAGGAGTCACATCAATCACTTTAAGATCTTCCTCAATATTATCAAGAGAACACACTTTTTCAAACCATTCACGCTTAGCACGTATTCTAGCGGTTCTTTCCTTGCACTCATCAATAGAAATTCTCATAGCTTTTAAAGACTCATTAATATCATGCTTGGGTGGAATAGATCTAATTTTCAAAGAATCAATCTCAATAGAAATTCTATCAACGTTCCTAGCCAAATCATCAAGCTAGAGCAATTTTTCTTCAATCATAGCATTGAAACCCTTTTGCGAACTAATAAATTCTTTAATATTATTCTCAAGATCAGAGGGCATCTTATTATAATTTCCATAAGAATTGTTGTAGGAATTACCATAATTATTAGAGGAATAACTAGGAAATGGCCTAGCATTGAAATTACCTCTATACGCGTTATTACCAAAATTGTTCCTACCAAGAAAATTCACATCCATAGATTCACTATTATTTCCAATCAAAGAAGACAAAGGCATATCATTAGGATCAATAGGAGCACTCTTACTAGCAAACAATTTCATCAATTCATCCATCTTTTCACTCAAAGTATTAATCTCTTCAATAGCATGCACTTTTTTACTAGTAGGAGATCTTTCGGTATGCCATTGAGAGTAATTTGCCATAATATTATCTAGGAGTTTAGCAACTTCTCCTAATGTGATTTCCATAAAAGTACCACCCGCGGCGGAATCTAAAAGATTCCTAGATGCAAAATTCAATCCCGCATAAAAAATTTGTATAATCATCCATAAACTCAAACCATGCGCGGCGCAATTTCTAATCATTTGTTTCATCCTCTCCCAAGATTGGGCAACATGCTCATGATCAAGTTGCTTAAAGTTCATTATATCGTTCCTAAGGGAGATGATCTTAGGGGCCGGAAAGTACTTGGAAATAAAAGCATCTTTACACTTATTCCATGAATCAATACTATTTTTAGGCAAAGATGAAAACCAAGTTTTAGCACGATCTCGTAGTGAGAACGAAAATAGCTTCAATTTAACAATATCATTATCCACATCTTTCTTATTTTGCATATCACACAACTCAACAAAAGTATTTAGATGGGATGTGGCATCTTCACTAGGAAGGCCGGAAAATTGTTCTTTCATAACAAGATTAAGCAAAGTAGCATTAATTTCATAAGATTCCGTACTAGTGGCGGGAGCAATCGGAGTACAAAAAAATCATTATTATTAGTATTGGAAAAGTCACACAACTTGGTATTCTCTTGAGTCATAGTGGCAAAGCAAGCAATCTAGCACACAAGCAAACGAAAAGCAAATGAAAAGACAAACGGAAGAAGGGCAAATAAAAAGGCAAATCTTTTTGGAAAATCGTTTTAGAAGTGTGGGAGAGGAAAACGAGAGGCAAATGGCAACTAAAGTAAATGCAAGAGATGAGTTTGTGATGGGTACTTGGTAGGCTTGATGTAGATCTCCTCGGCATCGGCGCCAGAAATCCTTCTTGCAACTTCTTGAGCATCCGTTGGTTTTCCCTTGAAGAGGAAAGGGTGATGCAGCAAAGTAGATAAGTATTTCCCTCAGTTGTTGAGAACCAAGGTATCAATCCAGAAGGAGATACAAGCAAGTCCCCAACAGGTGTACCTACACAAATAATCAAACACTTGCACCCAACGCTATAAAGGGGTTGTCAATCCCTTCACGGTTACTTGCAAGGATGAGATCTGATAGAGATAGATAGATAGGATTGCTAAAACTAAAAGTAAACTAAAAGTAAAAATATTGCAGCAAGATATTTTTGGTATTTTTGGTTTTAGATCTGAAAATATAATATGGAAAATAGACCCGGGGGCCATAGGTTTCACTAGAGGCTTCTCTCATGAAGGAAAATAATACGGTGGGTGAACAAATTACTGTCGAGCAATTGATAGAAAAGCGAATAATTATGAAGATATCCAAGGCAATGATTATGCATATAGGCATCACGTCCATGTCAAGTAGACCGAAACGATTCTGCATCTACTACTATTACTCCACACATCGACCGACTCCTGCCTGCATCTAGAGTATTAAGTTCATGAAGAATAGAGTAACGCATTAGGTGAGATGACATGATGTAGAGGGATAAACTCAAGCAATATGATGAAAACCCCATCTTTTTATCCTCGATGGCAACAATACAATACGTGCCTCACTACCCCTACTTTGTCACTGGGTGAGGACACCGCAAGATTGAACCCAAAACTAAGCACTTCTCCCATTGCAAGAATTACCAATCTAGTTGGCCAAACCAAACCAATAACTCGAAGAGACTTGCAAAGATATGAAATCATGCATATAAGAATTCAGAGAAGATTCAAATAATATTCATAGATAATCTGAACATAAACCCACAATTCATCGGATCTCGACAAACCCACCGCAAAAGAGTATTACATCGGATACATCTCCATGAAGATCATGAAGAACATGGTATTGAAGAACAAAGAGAGAGAAGAAGCCATCTAGCTACTAGCTATGGACCCGAAGGTGTGTGGTGAACTACTCACGCATCATCGGAGGGGCAATGGAGTTGATGTAGATGCCCTCCGTGATCGAATCCCCCTCTGGCAGATTACCGGAAAAAGCTCCAAGATGGGATCTCACGGGAACAGAGGCTTCCGGCGGCGGAAAAGTATTTTCCGTGGCTCTTTTTAGTATCCATGGAATATTTGGGAATTTATAGGCCGAAGAATAGGGTTAGGAGAGCTGCCGTGGGGCCACAAGCTAGGAGGGCGCCCCCCCCCCCTAGGGCGCGCCCTAGTGGCTTGTGACGCCACGGCAAGTCTCCTGCCTTCATCTCCAAGTCTGGCAGGTTTCTTCTGGTCCAAGAAAAATCATTCCGAAGATTTTATTCCGTTTGGACTCCGTTTAATATTCCTTATCTGCAATACTCAAAAACATGGAAAAAACAGAAACTGGCACTAGGCTCTAGATTAATAGGTTAGTCCCAACAATAATATAAAATAGCATTTTAATGCATATAAAACATCCAAAACAGATAATATAATAGCATGGAACAATCAAAAATTATAGATACATTGGAGACATATCAGGCATCAAACCCTTTGTGATGTGCTTAAAAAGTAGATTCTGAACAGGAACCCTAGAAAAGAGGGTATTGCCTTTGAGAGGAAACTCAATGCTGATGGATCCTACTGGAAACCTGAGCAGTATCCCAAAACCTCATGGGTTGCTGCAAATGGACCTCCTGTAGATCCATCCACTTTATCTGGCTTTACTTGTGAATCTTCATATTCCTGTGATGAGTCAATTGACTCCAACTATAAACTGTTCGAAAATCAGAATGGTGAAGTATTTGCCAGATATGTTGGTACTAACTGCAGGAACGGTCCTCCTATGAAGAAAATCTAGGTCCCCAAAAGGTACCTTGAAAATCTTCAAGTGAATGTCATCATGATACCACCAATGAGGAACAGGAACCCCAGATCAAATTCTTCAGTTGGACCAAAGTCTTCACAAGGATCAAAGTCCTCACATGGATCAAATTCCTCATATGGTCAAAAATCATATCATTCTCGTGCTAATGCTTCTGTTTCGCAGGGAAAATCTAAGGGTCATGAATATGTTCATTATTCTTCAAATCATTATGTTCATAAGTCCTCGAAGAATTTCTCTGCATATTCATATGAGTACTCTAACCCCCGTCCTGTGAAACCAAGTGCAATTGCTTCTATGCCACCCTTTTCATATGGAGCTCGCAGAATGATGAACACTTTACCACCCCTCCAGATGTGGGTGGTGAAGAAATTGAACTAATCTCTTATGCAGGGTCAGGTCTCCAGACGAACTTGAACGCGTGATGAATTTGCTGGAGACCTGAGGAAATGCTTGAAAGGACGCAAGCTAATCACGAAGAAATGAATCATTCATTTCTCACGTCCTCACATTACTTTTCTTACTATACTATGTGATGAAATTCAATCTGATGAATTTGATGTCATATTCTTACCTCTGAAGTATATGAATTCGTATATTGCTTGCTTATGCTAACCATCACAATATCATCTTATATCAAATGGATGTGAAAAGTGCATTCCTCAATGGTAAGCTCGAGGAAGAAGTATATGTTGCTCAACCCCCAGGTTTTGAAGATCCTAAGTTTTCGAACAAAGTCTTCAGACTCAACAAGGCTCTCTATGGCCTCAAGCAAGCCCCTCGGGCGTGGTATGACACACTGAAGGAATTCCTCATGAAGAAAGGCTTCAAACCCGGTTCACCTAACCCAACTCTTTTCACAAAATCATATGATGATGAATTATTTGTGTGCCAAATATATGTGGATGATATTATCTTTGGATGTACTGACAAACGTTACAGTGACGAATTTGCCTATATGATGGGTGAAGAATATCAAATGTCTATGCTGGGAGAGCTCCTTCAAATTCATCAACAACGCAATGGCATCTTCATATCTCAAGAGAAATACCTCAAGGATGTCCTCAAGAAATTCGGCATGCAGGATTGCAAAGGCGTCAAGATTCCTATGCCCACATCGGCTCAACTCTGCACTGACGAAAGTGGTAAAGATTTCGATCAGAAGGTATATCGCTCCATGATTGGTTCTTTATTGTATCTATGTGCATCTAGGCCAGATATTATGCTTAGTGTTTGCATGTGTGCCCGATTTCAAGCAAAACCGAAGGAATCACACCACAAGGTTGTGAAACATATTCTTCGATATCTAGCTCACACACCAACACTAGGATTATGGTACCCCAAGGGCTCAGATCTTGACCTCATTGGATATTCTAATTCTGATTATGCAGGTGATCGTGTGGACCGCAAGTCAACGTCAGGCACTTGTCATTTCCTCGGACGATCCTTAGTCTGTTGGTCCTCGAAGAAGCAGAACTGTGTGTCACTATCTACTGCTGAAGCTGAGTACATTGCTGCTGGTTCTTGATGTGCTCAATTGCTATGGATGAAGCAAACCCTCAAGGACTACGACATCAATGTGAAGAATGTTCCCCTCTACTGTGGCAATGAGAGTGCCATCAAGATTGCTCACAACCCAGTTCAGCACTCAAAGACCAAGCACATCCAGATTTGTCATCATTTTCTTCGTGACCATGTGATGAAGGGCCATATCTTCCTCGACCACGTGAAGACTGAAGAACAACTGGCTGATATCTTCACAAAGCCCTTGGATGAGAAAAGATTTTGCAAGTTGTGGTGTGAGCTAAATATCTTAGAATCTTCGAATGTTCTTTGAAAGGACACACATCCTAACACTTATGCAAAATTGATGTCTTTGATGTGCAACACACGAAGTAACGTTTTTCTTCAATCAATGAAGACTAACACTCTAAGTGTGAAGAAATTAATGAAGAATTTGATTCTCAGAACCCTACGACAATTGTATGCGGTGTCTGAAATCATCATTCTTATATGGTGGGTCACACCATCAACCACAGTTGAAATTCTTCATGTTTGAGTTTTTCCTCATTTTGCAAATTCTTCAAATTTTCAAATTCTTCAAGTTTGCAAAATACTCAAAAATCTTCAAATGCTTCAAACTTTCAACTTGAGTTTTTCTTCATTGACTATATATATATTGAGTTCTTCAATGTCCTCAATAGCATTCACTTATAGCTATTTCTTCAAGTTGATTTTCTTCTAAGTGAATGTGATCAGACCCGTTCCTCCTCTATGCTAAACTGAACCCAGTCTGTTCACAAATTCTTCATATGCGTTCTACTTTTAAACCCGTTCAAAGTCTTCACTGAGTCCTTGTCAGCTGAAGAATTTGCGAACAAAACTTTAAAAAAATTCGATTTCAATTTTTGGCGGTTGCCGCTCAAACCGTCCCGATTCCCACGACTGGATAACCCACGATCCCCACTATTTCCACTGAGTCCTTGTCAGCTGAAGAATTTGCGAACAAAACTTTAAAAAAATTCGATTTCAATTTTTGGCGGTTGCCGCTCAAACCGTCCTGATTCCCACGACTGGATAACCCACGATCCCCACTATTTCCACTACACAGTACGTGGGTGACACATGTCGCGTGGATAGCAAGGGTCAGGGGTATACTGGTCCAAAATCTTTAGACCAGTTAGTTTTTACTGCCGCTATAAATACCCCCTCCCTTCCTTCAGCTCGGGTTACTCCTCACTCTCATCCCTTCCGAGCTCAAGACCTAGCACCGCCGCTAACCTCATCGCCGCCGGAGAGGAAGAGCTTCACTGCCTCGACCTCGCCGTCATCGTACTCGCATCGGCCACGGAAGTCTTCACTCCACCGCCGCTGTAGCTGTCTCCCTCTGCTGAGTTAGGGCGTGGGAGATCTGGTCTGACGAACTCCTCCACTTCACTTATCTGTTCGTCTTGTTCATCGCATACGGTAAATAAAACTAGTTTTATTGCCATTTTTGATCCCGATGATTTTCACAAAATCCTCAAAAGGTGTTATTCTTCAGCAATCCATCTCTAAAGTACCAAACAAACTTCTTCTCTTGATTTATTTCGCTAAGTTATGATTTTCTTCAAGATTCCTGAATTATGTGGATCTTCAAATCTACACAACTCTGGAACCTAAGTCAAGAACACTTAGTGAAATTCTTCAAGGCATCTATGGTCAAATTCCTCAAACTTGATACTTTTGCAAAAATTTCTGAGAACGCATATGACCTCTTCAAATTCTTCGCACCTATACTCTATTCATAGGTACAAATGTCAGCTGATGAATCTCTAGGTTCTCATCAACTTAACTCATTTGCAGCGTTCCTTGAAGAAAAGTTGCATACTTCCTCAGAATCCTCAACAGTTCATAATCCTCAGCTGAAGAAAATGGCAGATGGAAAAAGACCTCAGAAAGGAGGAAAGAAACCTGCATCCAACACTGCATTTGAGATCCCTGAGGATATCTATCCTGAGTATTGCACACTTGATGAAGAAATCTTTGGGAAAGAAACCAAAGAGAAGCGCAAAATTCGCATTCAAAAGATTGAAAGGAGATGGATGAAGGAATGGAGAGAATATCGCTATGTCACTCCTAAATACATGAAGAAATTTGCCCTAAAACCTCCTTACCGAAGACCTCCATTGGCAAATAACCAGACAGCAGATCCCACTAGCCTCATGAGAGGTGAGGATTTTCCTGAAGAATGGGCAAAATATCAGAAAAAGCTTCAAAGGATTTCTAAAGAAGCTGTGAGGCAATTCAATGAGGACTCTGCTGCTGCTGCCTCTGCTAGTGCACCTGCTCCAAAGAAATCAGTGGTGAAGAAATACACTGCCAAATCCTCAGCACCAAAGTCTTCTGCTCCAATTTCTTCACAGCAAATGCCTACGGCAAAATAATCAAGGGCTCCTGCAATGCCCTCAGTAGCTGCACAATCTTCAGCAGCTGCTGCCAAGACTTCAACACCAGTGCATCTTGCATCCTGTCAGAGGACTGTAGGTTTTTCAATTGCTTCAGGGGCATCTGTAACTTCATCTGCCCAAGCACATTCCTCAAGTAGTCCCACTTTGCTGAAAGTGAAGGCAACAGCAGGACGAGGCAAGAGGCCAAGTCCTCACAAGAAGCAAGTAGTCTTTCAAATTCCCTCAGAATCTGAGGATGACTATGCAGATGATGAAGAACTTGCTGCCATTGTGAGGAATAAGCAAGAAATAGTGGCTCAAGCCAAGGGCACTTCAATTCCTCTCCTGCTGGATCCAAAGACTGTGCTCAACTTCATCGACATTTGGCACCAGGACCCAAATACTCCGATTGATGATTTGAATCTGCCTCCCGGTCCTAGCCATGTCCTCACAGCTTTCATTGGTGAGGAAAAATGGAAGTATGAAAAAGCCAGAAAGGCCAAGAAGGCTCAGTACAAGAAAGAGTGCTTCATGAAGAACAATGTTCTTAATCTGACGCCTGATCAACTTGTCTCTGTCCAAAAGGACATCAAAGGCCTCAGTGATGAATTTGACCGTTACTATGCAGACTGGAAAGGCGCCAAGGTCAGATTCGTCAAACTGGCTGACAAAGCCATCAAGGACCACAACTCAAGGGTTGCAGCCAGATCGCAACCAAAAATTCCTCAGGCTAGCTCCTCTGCTCAGCCTACTGAAGAAACTGCAAGTGCAGCTGAAGAAATTGCCAGGGCAACTCCCAACGTTGTGCCTGAAGAAAATGCTAGGGCGACTGCATCAGTCGTCCCTGAAGAAAATGCACCACCTTCACCCCATGCTGCCCTAGCAAAATCTTCAAGGATGAAGACAGTCACACATCCTTTTCTATCAGAAGTGAAGAAAACAAAGGCTGCGGAGAAATGCCGCAAAGAAAAGGAAAGCATCAACTTCTGCAGAATCCTCAGCTCCCAAGAAAGTGAGGACTTTGCCAAGTTCCTCAGACGAACCAATTGATGCTACTCCAATTTCTTCAGTCCCTTCATATGAAATTGTTCCTTTTGGAGAAGAATATGTGATTCCTGAGGACGATGAAGAAACTCAGTCTGCTGCTTCCTCAGAGTAGATTGATGAAGAAATAGAGGTAGATGCAAATGTCGCAACCCCTCTCGTGTCATCACCCCAGCCTCGGTTGACTGCTGAAGAGGCCGGTGTTGAACTAATGGATGAGGATGTGGACATTGGATCTACCACTCCAGTCATCAATGATGAATTTTGGGAAGCAGCACACCCAAATTCACCAATGACCACTCCTCTCCCTCAGATTCCTTAGTCTCCTGCCCCGACTGAAGAAATTCAAACAGGTTCTGATGGTCTGTCCACTCCCCTCCTGACCGTTCCTGAAGAAATTCCAGCTGCATCAGGTAAAGAAATTCCTGTCTAGAATGTGCCTGAGGAGATTGTTGCACATGTTCCTCAATCTGAAGAAACTGCAGTTATGCCAAAGGAGATTGTGGGCCGCTTCAAGCCAAATCTTCAACCTAAGCCCAAGCTGCCTTTTAAAGGCTCAAAGTTCCCCAAATTCATCAAGGCGAATTTCTTCAATGAGCACATATTCTTCACTGGACCAAATCCTTATGACTTAGCAAGAGTTGGTCGCTCAAGGTTCTGGACTCCATCTTAGATGAACTTCTATGCTGCTGTGCTGTTTGACAAGGACAAAGTCTTCCAGCATCATCAAATTCCTCATGTGGATATGGAATCCATCCCATGCTTCACTCCAGTGCTTACAATTCTTCATGACGTTGGACTTCTTCCATTCTATGTTGATGACTGCGATTGGAATGAAGAGCTAATTCTTCAATTTTATGCAACTCTGCACATTTCTGGTGAAGCTTTTGATGTTAACACATGGATCTTGGATTGGATGTCTGGAAACACTCACTACACTGCTCCAGCAACTGAATTGCTTCATCGTGTCCCAATTCCAATTCCTTTAGAAGGAGCAAGATGCATCTATGATGAACCTAAACTGCCAAATCACATGATGCAAGTGCTAATGAAGCCTTTGGCACCAGGAAAACCTCCAAGGACCACCTTCTTAGTGAAGGATTTGTTATATGTGCCCAGGACCATCTACCGCATATTGACCAAAACCCTCAGTCCAATCAAGGGCCGCAACTCTGAAGAAGAAGAAGTTGTTGGCATCATGAAGAATTTGCTGTTCAACATCATTCATGGGATTCCCGTCAATTATAACGATTTCTTCATGAGGACTTTGGCGAATATTGCAGTGTCACCATTCGAGTTGAAGCCTTATGCTCCCTGGATCATGAAATTCATCAGATCAAGGTCTTCAATTCCATTCAAGGCTGACTTTCAGAATCACTTCAGTTTTCTGCCTCCGATTGAAGTCCTCAAGCAAACATTTTCTTTAGTTGAAGGAAAAGGCAAGGCTGTAATTGATGAAGGCACTCGTCCATTGGATGGTCAGTTTCGCAAGGCTGCATCTTACTCCACCAATGATGACTCTGCCACACAAGATTCTACTGCAAAAGCCTCAGCTCAAAACCCTCAAGCTTCTGCCCCTCGAGTGATGACTGAACGTGAGCTTCTCCTAAGTCTTCATCAGAAGGTCGATCATAATCACAAGTGGGTCAAGCGTCAGTTCAAATCAATTCTTCAGAACATGATTGTGACGTAGAACTCAGTGAGGAAGAATCATTACTATGTGCATGAAATTCTCAACCGCACCGGGGCCATCCTCTCACATTTCAAGACTCCTGAAGAACTCAATGAGATGGAATTTCAGCAAAACTTTGACTGGGCTCATCTTCCTGAGAAGAAATTCAAGAAGGTCAAAGTCCCTCTGCTCGTCACCAGTTCATTTTCTTCATCGCGTGCAACGGATGAAGCTGAGGATATTGAAGATACTGCTGAAGGTCCTACCCCACCAACCGACCCCGACAACGCTGGTGCTCCTCCACCACCTTCAAGATGAAATTCATCAGGGGCGTTAGTCCTCAATTTCATCCCTTTTTGGTCACTTGATGACAAAGGGGGAGAAATTTGAGTTAGTCTCCAAGCGGGTCTATATATGGGCTGTTTTTGTTTAAGTTACAACTCTCGCTCTTATGAAGTGTTTGTTGATTGAGTTGTAAACTCAAGTCCAATGGTGGTCTGATACTTTTGAACTGCTTTCCGCATGCTTGTTTCCTCAAGTACCTTAATGCACACATGCTGAATTTCCTCAGACCCCATTTTCCATCATGCATTTCAATTTCCTCATGATATATATAAAATGCGTGTATGGATTACAAGATATAGGGGGAGATCTCCAAGATTTTATCCTGCCATGTGCATTTGCAGTCCAAAGCAAATTCCTCAAATATGCACATCTTCAGGGGGAGTTCCTCTATATCTTGCAACCAAATTCCTCAAACTCAATACTTACACTTCATATATTTATCCCCGTTGAAAACTTAACCTATTTGTCATCAATCACCAAAAAGGGGGAGATTGTAAGTGCATCTAGTGCCCCTTAGTGATTTTCGTGTATTGAAGACTTATAGGTTAAGGGACTAATATGTTTGTGAGTGTACACAGGCTCTATAAGTCGATGAGGAGTTTGGTATATTCGAAGAATATCGACCCCTAAAAATGAATGTCTTCAGCTGAAGACTTTGGTGAAGACTTTGGAATTTCCCTGAAGACTTTGAAGCTGAAGAATTCGGTGTGACATTGAAGATATTAACGAGGACTATGAAGCGTGAAGACTTTTGTTTTTATTGTTTCATTTCCTTCCTTGAGTCATAGGAAACACTGTACTGTTAAAGGGGGCCGAGGTAATACTAAGGAAAAATTTCCATATGATGCTCAACTCAAAAGCCTCAACATAACCAATCCTTCGAGTGAAGCCTTTGGAAATCTCTTACAGTTCGGTCAAGTTCTTCAGTGACAGAGACGATGTTCTTCTGGTCACTGAGGAAATTGGTCTGACTGGGGAGTTAGGATTTCGCCAGTGCGAATTGCCTACCGTGAGGAATATGATAAGCCCTGAGGAATTTGACAGTTCAAATTCCGACCGTTGTTGTGCTTTGCGCCAGTTGTCCAGATATTTTATCCACCTAACGGTCATATCATTGGGGGGCATTTATGTCTTATCATGTCGGGTTGCACCCTGGCTATAAATAGCCGCCCCCACAACCAATAGATGGTTGGCTGCTCCGAGAGAGAACTTGACACTTGTCATTTGAGAGCAACCCATTCCTCGAGGACTTTGAGAGAAAATCATCAGTGAGGAAAAACCCCAAAACCCAAACCACCAAAACCCAAAGTGATTGAGCATCACTCAAGAAATTGTTCCTGTGTGGAACCGACGCTTTTTACCTTTGAAGACTGTGTATCTTCTAGACGGTTAGGCGGCATGGTCTTGTGCATCCTGCAGTCAATTGGGGATCGCCGGGTGACCATGGTCTAAAGCATCCAGCAGTTAATTGTCGGTCGCCGGGTGACCGAGTTTGTGGGGGTTTGGAATTCTACCCTGACGACTTACCACGAGTCTTGGGCGAGGACTGTGTGACCTTTGCTCAAGGAGAATACGGTAAGGACTGTGTGTCCTTTGGTTTAAATACCAAGCAGCTCCGAACAAGACGTACGACTGTCACAACAGTTGGAACTGGGTCATCAAATCATTGTCTTCACCAAGCACCTGGTTCTATTTCCTCAACCCTTTCATTTCCTCATGTACCTGTTGAAAAATGTGATCGTTACTGTTTGAAGAATTTGACTGAAGACTTTCTCAATTTCCTCATCTCAAATTCTTCAGTCACTTTATCTTCTGCCTGCTTATCCTGTTCACGCAACTTATGCTCTGTGTATGTTTCATTTCATCATGATGACTATGCTACTGCTATATTTCGCATGCACTTGAGTACTTATTCTGCTGCAAGTATTTCGTCACTTAGCAAATTCCTCAACTAGTAATTCCTCAGTGACGAATTTGTAAAAATCGCCTATTCACCCCCCCCCCTCTAGTCCATATAACACACTTTCAGTGGGACGTAAAATTCCCCGTACTTAGCCTCAAGACCACTCCGGGCATGGGTCGAGGACGCGTCATATGTAATGTTCATCGCATGGATCCAGGCCAACATCTCGTTTAATAGCGAGAGGCCAGCCGGATCTATATTCCGGATTCCTTCGGAGTCGATCTCCGAAGTGTCGATACAGGGACGGTTCTCGGCCAAGGCCAAGCCCAGGTCTCTGGGGGCAATGATCAGATCCGAGCTCGAAGCAGGGTCCAGGGTAAGGATCAATCCAAAGATGGAGCCGAGGAGGGGTCGAAGTTAAAGCTTCGGGGTTTTTGGGCTCATGGGTGAGGCCGTGCGCCCAGCCAGGAACAGATCGCCCCAGGCGTCGGCGGCGTACTCCAGGCTGCCAAACCTGATCTTTTGCCCTGGTATAAGAGCATAATTTTCCCCAAGTAGTTTTGGTGGTTGATGACAATGCCCTTGCGGACTAATCATGTGCATTAAGCTTTCAGAGATTATCAGGTGGCACGAGATGGTTTTCATCCCCTCAGTTGTTAAAAGAGAAGATGGCGTTTTTCTTTCGATTTAGTGTTGGTGGACTTGAGTCGTAGGAAAATCCGTACTATCAAGAGGGGATCCGCATTTGGAAAGGTTGGGAGGAACCATCACGTACACACTTGCACCGAAACCTTTTTCCTGGCACAATGGAGTTTGCTTCCTGCCCCCTTGGCCCCTAAGTGTCATATAAGCGGAAGTACCGCTCCACAGAGCGGTAGTACCACTCCAGCGGTACTGCCGCCTTGCAGTACCGGTGCTACTTCCGCTTGTATTTTCCTTCTGGTGTCCTCGGGTGGCCTTGCCCTTTATTAGCGGAAGTACCGCTGGGAGCGGAGCGGTAGTACCGCTCGGGCGGTACTGCCGCCCTCCACTTCCGGCCCCACTTCCGCTTATATTTTGCTCTCTGATGTCTTCGGCACTCGAGTAGTTTTTGAGTGGCAGTAACTAGCGGAAGTACCGCTCTGAGCAGTACTGTCGTACTACCCTCCTCTCCTAATACTAAGTCTGGGCTTCCTACAGTGCTAAGCGGAAGTACCGCTGGCGGGAGCGGTAGTATCGCTCTGGCGGAACTACCGCCTCCCTGACTCACGTCAACTTCCCGTGAAGCCCAGTATTTCCGTGCAAGCGGATACTGCCGCTTACGCACAACTTGTGGGCAAAAAACGGTTAGATTTTCTTCCTCTATATAAGTGGGTCTTCTTCTCCAAGTGGACTCACCTCTTTCCCCCCAAAAGCTCCATTGTTGCTCCTAAGGTCATTCTTGCCCGATCTCTCTACCTGACATCGATTCTTGCTGATGCTCTAGGGTTTCGAGGAGAAGGCCTTGATCTACACTTCCACCAAGAGAATTTTGATTCCCCCCACAAATCCCTTGCGGGTCTTGTTACTCTTGGGTGTTTGAGCACCCTAGACGGAAGAGGTTGATACGTCTCCAACGTATCGATAATTTATGAAGTATCCATGCCATATTTTCCTATGTTTACAATACTTTTATATGGTTTTGATGCACTTTATATGATTTATTTAGAACTAACCCGGACTGATGCTGTTTTTAGCAGAATTACCGTGGTGTTGTTTTTGTGCAGAAAATGAAAGTTCTCGGAATCGCCCGAAACTTTTTGATGTTTTTTTCTGGAGGAAATAAGCAATATTGGAGCGAAGAACCACCAGAGGGGAGCCACCCGTGGGGCATAAGCCATTAGAGTGCCGCCCGGGGGGGGGGGGGGGTCGCGCCCTGATAGCTTGTGGGGCCCACGTGGCTCCGTTGCGCGTGATTCCAACGCTGAAAAATCCAATAAATCCCAAAAACCCCAAAAATAAAGAGAGACTCTCCGTTCCACCGCCGCAACTCTCTGTATCGATGAAAAAACAATCTAGAGCCTTTCCAGTACCCTGCCAGAGAGGGGAAACCATCACTGGTGGCCATCTTCATCATCCTGGTGGAGGCCATGACGAGGAGGGGGTAGTTCACCCTCGGGGCTGAGGGTATGTACGAGTAGCTATGTGTTTAATCTCTCTCTCTCTCTCTCTCTCTCTCTCTCTCGTGTTCTTGAGATGGCACGATCTTGATGTATTACGAGCTTTGTTAATATAGTTGGATCATATGATGTTTGTCCCTTGCTATCATGTTGTGATGAATTGAATCTTTCCCTTTGAGATCTCGTTATGTTTTGGTTTGAGAACACTTGATGTACGTCTTGCGTGGGATACCCGTAGTGACATTGGGGTATTCTATTGATTCACTTGATATATGTTGAGGCATCAACTTGCGGATTCTGGTGACCTTGGGGATCTATGCATGGGGGTTGATGGCACGTTTTCATACCATGTTCTCTGATAGAAATCTTGGGGTGATCCTTGAAGTTCTTTGTGTTGGATTGAATACGATAGACCTGAAATTGTTTGATGCATGTCGCATAATTTACCCACGAATACTTGAGGTGACATTGGAGTGTCTAGGTGACATTAGGGTTGATTGATATGTATCATTGGTGTTGTTCTAGTACGAACTCTAGTGCTGTTTGTGACACTTATAGGAATAGCTCAAAAGATTGATTTGAAAGATTAACTTTGAGGTGGTTCTACTACCTACACCAATTTCGTCTTATTGTTCTTCACTAGATAGGAACTTTGGAGTGATTCTTTGTTGCATGTTGAGGGATGATCATATGATTCAACTATGTTAGCATTGTTGGGAGATTGCACTAGTGAATGTATGAACCCTAGGCCTTGTTTCAAGCATTAATATACCGTTTTGCTCGCTGTTTTACACTTACCTTGTTGTTTTTATATTTTCAGATTACAAAAATCTATATCTACATTCCATATTGCACCTGTATCACCATCTCTTCGCCGAACTAGTGCACCTATACAATTTGCCATTGTATTGGGTGTGTTGAGGACACAAGAGATTTCTTGTATTTGATTGCAGTGTTGTTTGAGAGAGACCATCTTCATCCTACACCTCCCACGGATTGGTAAACCTTAGGTCATCCATTCGAGGGAAAACTGCTACTGTCCTACAAAACTCTGCGCTTGGAGGCCCAACAAAGTCTACAAGAATAAAGTTGCGTAGTAGACATCAAGCCATTTTCTGGCGCCGTTGCCGGGGAGGTGAGTGCTTGAAGGTATATCTTTAGATCTTGCAATTAAATCTTTTAGTTTCTTGTTTGTCACTAGTTTGATTTTATAAAATAAAACTACAAAAAAATGGAATTTAGATTGGCTCAATTGTTTCGTCTTTTAAATGTCTTTCGTGAAAATGATGTTTCGGAAAATTGTGCTCAATTGGTAGAGGAAGAGTTTATGAAAATACTTAATGAGAATTCCTTGAATGATAAGCATGATTGCAATGTTGCTAGTATGAATTCTCTGAATATCCATGATTATAATTATATGCAAAGCCACAAGCTTGGGGATGCTATGTTTGATGAAGATGATATTTTTAGTCCCCCAAGGTTTGATGAGCAAATTTATTATGATGATGGCATGCCTCCTATGTATGATGATTATGATGATGACATGTATGCTATAAAGAATAATTGTAACTATGAAACTTGCCATCATGATTTTAATTTTCAATTTGGTTATGTCAGTCATGTATCTCATGATAGTTTTTTTGTTGAGTTTGCTCCCACTACAATGAATGAGAAGAAAATGGCTTATGTGGAGAGTAATAAATTTTCCATGATTGTAGATCATGAAAAGGTTTCTTTATGTGATAGTTATATTGTGAAATTACTTCATGATGCTACTGAAAATTATTATGAGGGAGGAACATATGCTTGTAGGAATTGTAATAATATCAAGTTACCTCTCTATGTGTTGAAAATCTTGAAGATATGCTTGTTTTCCCTTCCTATGCTAGTTGATTCTTGCTCCCATAAATTGTTTTCTCACAAAATCCCTATGCATAGGAAGTGGGTTAGACTTAAATGTGCTTTCCATGAGACTCATGATGCTCTTTTGCATGTTTCAATTATTATTCTTATGTGAGCATCATTGAAATCATCATGCCTAGCTAAAAGGCATTAAAGAAAAGCGCTTATTGGGAGACAACCCAACACTTTTCCTTTATATTTTTGTGTGTTCACATGATTAAGCTACTGTCATAATCATGTTTTGTTCCTTTTATTTCAATAACGTGCCAAGTAAAGCCTTTGGGATATTGTGGATACTTGTTGATTTGATTCTGTGCAAAAACAGAAACTTTTGCCTCTAGTAAAGAATTTCTCTGATTTTACTGGAGCGTCAAAAAATTCTGAAATTTTTACAAAATATTTATATGCAAATTCTCTAGGCTTTCCTAATTTTTCGGAATTTTTAGAGATAGGGAAGTATGGTTATACTACAGATCATCACAGACTATTCTGTTTTTGACAGATCCTGTTTTGCATGCATAGTTTGCTTGTTTTAGTGTTCCCATACCTTATTTTCAGTGATATAAATTATGTGAATGGTATAATACAGTAGGTATTATGTGATAACAATTATGAATCTTGTCTTGACAGTACCTAAGTGAATGATCTTTATTTATTATACTAACCCATCTCACGAAGTTCCGTTAAGTTTTGTGTGATTGATGTTTTCAAGTTTTGGGTGAGACACCGGTATGAGGAGAATAAGGAGTGACAAGAACCTAAGATTGGGGATGCCCAAGGCACCCCCAAGGTAATATCCAAGGAAGACTCAAGCGCCTAAGCTTGGGGATGCCCTGGAAGGCATCCACTCTTTCGTCTTCAACACTATCGGTATATCTTATTTGGAGCTATATTTTTATTCGTCACATAATATGTGTTTTGCTCGGAGTGTAATTTTATTTTGTTATTATTTTCTTGCTGTTATTTATAATCTTGTTTTCCAATAAAAAGTTCCAAGAATTGCCTTTAGGATGCTTGAATTGCATGTTTGATGTGTGCTGTGTAAAAATAGAAACTTTTGCTGTAGTGTTTGAATTTTCATATTTTACTGGAACGTGGAAAGTTCCTGAAATTTTTACAAAGTATTTTCTTATAAATTCTTTACCTTTTCCTAAATTTTCATAATGTTTAGAGATACGGAAGTGCAATTTGTAAATTAATTGCTACAGTTTGTCCTGTTTAGACAGATGGCTGTCATAGTTTTGTTATCTAGTTCTCCTATGGTTTTGATGACTTATATTGGTAGATATAAATTGTGGAAATGATAGTATAAAGTATATAATGTTTGAAAATTATTATGCAACTTGTCTTTGCAGTACATAAAGTGTTGATTTATTCTTATTTGCACTAACCTATCTCACGAGTTTTTTTCGAGTTTTGTGTGGATGAAGTTTTTGAAACCTAGGTCAAACCGGGATATGAGAGGATTGAACGAGATACAAAATCTCAAGCTTGAGGATGCCCAAGTCACCCGAAGTAAATATTGAAAGAAGTCTCAAGCATCTAATCTTGGGGATGCCACGCATCCCGCCTCTCTTCGTCAACTATCGGTTAGCTTATGTTGAGCTTAAATTTTTATTCGCTCACATGATATGTGCTATTCTTAGAGTGCCATTTTTATTTTGTTTGCTGTTTGAATAAAATACTCAGATCTGAAAATCTTTATTTAGAGAGAGAGACTACTCACATAGCTACTTTATTGTTTGACTAATCATTGATCTTAACTTATATCTTTTGAGAGTAGTTCGAAATTTACTCTTGTGCTTCACTTATATCCTGAGAGTAAACGTTCAATGAATTGAATGTCATAAATGTGAAATTATATATGCTTCATATGCTTGTCCCATGGGGAGTAGTGACTTCATATACTAGGAGTGTAAGCGTTAAAATTTATTGGAAGTTAGCAAACATAGGATTGGTCATTTAAACAATTCATGAAAGAATATTGAAGGAAGAGAGGTTTCACATATAAGTACACTATCTTGGACATCTTCTATGATTGTGAACCCCCATTAATTATTTTCAAACTTGATCAAGTAGTTGACGTTGGACAAGGAAGACAACGTAATGGTTATGTTTGTTTATATTCATGTAGCAGTTATATTGTCATGGATCCTCTAACATGTGATGCTTGCTTAGAACCTTTTGCTAGCCAAAACTTCGTACTAAGTAGAAATACTACTTGTGCATCCAAATCCTTGATCCAAGTTTCTTCCATGAGAGTCCACCATACCTACCTATATATGGTATTTCACTACCATTCCAAGTAAATTTGCATGTGCCACCTCTAAACATTCAAATAAACATCTGTTTTGTGTGCCCATACCGCTCATGGAGCGACGGGGCATTCATTATCTTCCATGCTAAGCGGGTTATTCTCAAGATAAGTGTTTATTTACTTGTTATTGCACGAGAGAGGCTGGTAAAAAGGATGTCCAGTCCTGCATAATACAAAAATAAATAAACAAGAACTCCCCATAGTATGTTGATTGTTTGGATGGTACCCGTGGATTCGGCTAGCCATGGAATGTGTTTGAATGCTGGAGGGGGAGTAAAAATTTAAATTCTGTTTTGGAACCGCCAATAATGTGATTAGCATGGCAGATATTGAAAACTCTATTGTGACGTTGACAGGAACAGTATACCACTCAAAATTACATATTCATCTCTACTTTAAAACAATGAGCTCTGGCACCTCTACAAATCCCTGCTTCCCTCTGCGAAGGGCCTATCTTTTACTTTTATGCAAGAGTCAATAATGTTCATCCCTATTCCAATCTATTAATTCTTTAGTTGGAAAGCATCATGTGGTGGGGAAAATCCAGACATATATATCCAGTTGAATATAGGTGATCATGATTCATTATTTGTTGACATTATCCCCGAGATAAATAAGTTGGGAGGCGAAACATTAAGCCCCTATCTTCCTATGTGTTTGACTGAAACTATTTGTTCTAATAATATGCTTTGAGTGTCAGCAATCATGGAAGACTAAATGATAGTTGAGTATGTGGAATTTGCTAAACCAAAGCTCTTACATAGACCCTTCCTGAAAATAAGATGAATTGTAACTGTTTGATGACTGAAAACATAGTTTGCTTGTTTTCAAGAAAGTTTATGGTCTATACTTTAACATGTGAATAACTTGCTACTTGATTATGAGAAGTTTTATGAGAAATACTTGCTGGTTATTATGCTAGAAAAGTGGCTGAAATTATCCTTGACCAATATTATACATTATGCTAGCATTCACACTATATAAATTATTTCTTTTATCATTTACCAACTTGAGGATGAGTAGGAATTAAGCTTGGGGATGCTGATAAGTCTCCAACATATCGATAATTTATGAAATATTCATGCCATATTTTCCTATGTTTACAATATTTTTATATGGTTTTGATGCACTTTATATGATTTATTTAAACTAACCCGGACTAACGTTGTTTTCAGCAGAATTACCGTGGTGTTGTTTTTGTGCAGAAAATGGAAGTTCTCAGAATCTACCGAAACTTTTTGATGATTTTTTCTAGAGGAAATAGGCAATATTGGAGAGAAGAACCGCCGGAGGGGAGCCACCCATGGGGCACAAGCCATCAGGGTGCGGCCCTGGGGGGAGGTCGCGCCCTGATAGCTTGTGGGGCCCACGTGGCTCCGTTGCACGTGATTCCAACGCTGAAAAATCCTATAAATCCTAGAAACCCCAGAAATAAACATAGACTCTCCGTTCCGCCACCGCAACTCTCTGTATCAATGAAAACCCAATTTGGAGCCTTTCCAGTAACATGTCAGAGAGGGAAATCATCATCCGATGGCCATATTCATCATCCCGGTAGAGGCCATGACGAGGAGGGAGTAGTTCACCCTCGGGGCTGAGGGTATGTACGAGTAGCTATGTGTTCAATCTCTCTCTCTCCCAGGTTGTTGAGATCACACGATCTTGATGTATCACGGGCTTTGTTAATATAGTTGGATCATATGATGTTTGTCCCTTTCTATCATGTTGTAATGAACTGAATCTTTCATTCCCTTTGAGATCTCGTTATGTTGGATTGAATATTTTGGTTTGAGAACACTTGATGTACGTCTTGCATGGGATACCCGTAGTGACATTGAGGTAGTCTATTGATTCACTTGATATATGTTGAGGCATCAACTTGCAGATTCCGGTGACCTTGGGGATCTATGCATAGGGGTTGATTGCACGTTTTTGTACCACGTTCTTCGATAGAAATCTTGGGGTGCTCCTTGAAGTTGGATTGAATATGATAGACCTGAAATTGTTTGATGCATGTCGCATATTTACCCACGGATACTTGAGGTGACACTGGAGTATCTAGGTGACATTAGGGTTGATTGATATGTATCATTGGTGTTGTTCTAGTACGAACTCTAGGGATGTTTGTGACACTTATAGGAATAGCCCAAAAGATTGATCGGAAAGAATAACTTTGAGGTGGTTCTACTACCTACACCAATTTCATCTTATTGTTCTCTGCTAGATAGGAACTTTGGAGTGATTCTTTGTTGCACGTTGAGGGATGATGATATGATTCAACTATGTTAGCATTGTTGGGAGATTGCACTAGTGAAAGTATGAACCCTAGGCCTTGTTTCCAAGAATTAATATACCATTTTGCTCGCTGTTTTGCACTTGTTACCTTGCTGTTTTTATACTTTTAGATTACAAAAATTTATATCTACCTTCCATATTGCACTTGTATCACCATCTCTTCGTCGAACTAGTGCACCTATACAATTTGCCATTGTATTGGGTGCGTTGGGGACACCGGAGATTTCTTGTATTTGATTGCAGGGTTGTTTCAGAGAGACCATCTTCATCCTACACTTCCCACGGATTGATAAACCTTAGGTCATCCACTTGAGGGAAAATTGCTACTGTCCTACAAAACTCTGCGCTTGGAGGCCCAACAAAGTCTACAAGAATAAAGTTGCGTAGTAGACATCAGAGGTCACCTCGATGCTACATTCCATTGTGGTGAAGCTTCATGGTGGTGTTGGGAGCCTGCAATTAAGTTGTGGAGATTGACCCAACCTTGTGTGTAAAGGTCCGGTTGCCACCTTCAAGAGCACCACTAGTGGAATCACGGCATCTCGCATTGTGTGAGGGCGTGAGGAGAATATGGTGGCCTTAGTGGCATCTTGGGGAGCATTGTGCCTCCACACCGCTCTAACGAGACGTACTTCCCCTCAAAGGGAAGGAACATTGGTAACACATCCTCGTCGCCATCGGTTCCACTTATGGTTACTTCTTACCTTTACTTTGTGCAAGCTTTACCTATCTTGTATCCTTTGCTTGCTTATGTTGTTATTGTTGTTAGCATCATATAGGTTGCTCACCTAGTTGCATATCTAGACAACCTATTTGTTGCTAAACCTAATTTCCTAAAGAATAGTTAAAAATTGGTAGTTGCCTATTCAACCCCCCCTCTAGTAAACCATATCGATCCTTTCAATAGGTATCAGAGCCACGTCTCCTTTTTAAGGGTTTTACCACCCGAAGAGTATGGTTGACGACGGGGATCGGGATGTTGAACTTCCCGAGGCCGTGGGTGTGAACACGGTCTCTCGTGAGGATTTAAATGATGCCATGGCCTCACTTAAATCCTCTGTGACGACCGAGGTCAAATCCATGTTTAAAGAATTCCTTGATGGTCTCAAACTTTCGACCGATACGTTGCAAGTGGTTAATCCCACTATCAACATCGGATGTCCACTCCGGTAAGGAGGGGCTAGCACTGATAAGAACAAGCCACCTCAAGGAAATAGTGGGACGGGTACCTTTGCCTCGGTACCCCCTCCCGTGGCCTATGGAGGACCGGTGCACCCACCTCATATAGTCAATATTGGTCCTCCTCCTAAACTTGTTAAGAATGATTTTGCTAATTGGATTTTTCGTATCAAGTCTCATTTGAATCACAGTTCAACTAAACTTTGAAGAATCATTGAGCAAGGATACTACCTGGATGATCCAAACAACCTCACCCCAAGAGAAGAGGCCGACAATCAACTCAATCACTCCGCCTTGTTCATTCTTCAAGCTGTCGTGCCTCCTGAAGATCTAGCTCACTTGCATCCTTTCACTCATGCTAAGGACTGGTGGGAACACATTGTCTCTTTATACAAGGGCAGCTCAAGCATTCAATGGTCCAACTTTGAGGTAGTGCTTGATGAAGCTAGTGAATTTGTGATGAATGAAGATGAGGACCCTCACGAGCTTTGCCGGAGGGTGACTACTCTTGCCGTCGCTCTTCAAGATCATGGAAGCAAGGATACAGATGGCAACTGGATCAAGCGTAAGTTTCTCAAGGCCATCATGCCATTCAGCAAGGCCATGTCCTCCGTTATCCGTCAAAGACCGGACTTTCATTCTTTGTCGTCAAGCGACGTGTTGGATGAGTTTATTGCAATGAACATCTTGAACAAGACCACCGACAACTCTCTAGCTCATGTCCAATGGGCAAAGAAGTCATATCCCAACCTTGATTTGAAGCCCAAGGTCATTCAAGAAGAAGAGGAGGAGGAGGAATAGGAGGGTTGCCCCAAAGACACCAAATAAGCTTACCATGAGCACATAGCTCTCGCATCTAGGCAATTTTGGGGCAACAAGAGAAACTCAAGGCCCAACTTCTCCAAGAACAACTCAAGTGGGTCAAAAGGCAAGCAACGTGTGAGAACTTGCTACAACTGTGGGAATGTGAGTCACTTCGTGGTGGATTGCCCATATGAGAAAAGGGAAGATAATGGTGGCAAGCTCATCCGCAATGATAAGGCCAAGTCCTTCCCCAACAAGAACAACTTCACCAAGAATACGCCTCACAAGGTGTTGGTGGCTCAAGAAGAGTATGCCTCCAATTATGATGTTGATGAAGAAAATACCAGTGGTGAAGGGATGGAAATGGCTACAGTGGCAATTGCATCCTCAACCCCAACCAAGGTGTCACTCTTCGATGCCCCCAACGAGAACCACATTGCTAGGTGCCTTATGGCCAAAGGTATCACCAAGGTAACCCCCAACGTCAAAACCTCAAACATTAAAACTTCCATTTCTACCACTCCCTCTTTGTTGGATTGTGTGGATGAACATGGGGAGGCGAAGGAGGGTGAGAATGAGTTTGACAAGTTCTTGGGTAAACTCAAAGGCGGATCCAAGAAGCACTTTGTTGCTCTCTTGGAACAACTTGGTGAGGCCAATGATATCATTGAGTCTCAAGAGGAATCCCTTGAGGAGTTGAAGGGGCATAGTCGTGATTATGCCGATGAGATAACTGATCTTTCCATTGCTCTTGAGGAAGAGCGAGGTTTTCGTTTGGCTCTTGAGGAGTCACAAAACATTGACCTTGCTAAATTACGTAAAGATCATAATCATGCTATTGTTCTTAATCGTGTGCTCAAATCTGATAAGGTTGCACTTGGGGTTGGCCATGATAGAATCAAGGAAGAGTTTGACGCACTTGACAAGGCTGACAAAGCTTTGAAGGGTGCTCATGCCTCCCTCAAGGAGTCTCATGATCAACTCCAAGTAAAACTTGCCATTGCTACTAACCCTTGTTGTGAGCATGCACACCTTGTGGAGGAAAATGCCAAGTTGAAAGAGCAACTTGAGAAAGGCCTTGTGACATGTATCCAAGGTGAGAAGAATCTCAATGACCTTTTGAGTAATCAAAAGGAAGTTGTAGCAAAGGAATGGATTGGGTTTGCACCTAAGTCCAAGAAGAAGAATAAGTCGAAGACCAAGCAAGCTCCCCCGCTCAAGGAAACCTTTGTCAAAGCGGGGAAGGCCACTCATGAGAAGAAGAACAAAGGTGTGGGTGGTAATGCCAAGAAGGGCAAGACCACCTCCACCAACAAGGCCGGGGATTTTAACCCCTCTTATGTTTTATGTCGTGCTAGTGATGGGCATGTTTATGCAAAATATGTTGGTTCTTCTTATGAGTACATTGAATGGTCTATTTGGGTTCCTAAGACCCGTGTTACTAACTTGAATGGACCCATTAAAGAATGGGTATCTAAATCCAAGCATTGATCGATTGTAGGAGTTTGCTTCCGGAGGGGTGTCATGGTTGCTTGATAGTGGAGCAACAAATAATATGACCGGGAGCAAGGACTTGGTGGTGGACGTTCAACCCGATGCATCTTTGGCCACGCAAGTCTCATTTGGTGATGACAGCATTTCAAAGGTATTGGGTCTTGGCAAGGTGATTATCTCTCCGCACTTAACTATTGAGAGAGTCATGCTTGTTTGAAAGCACATTTGCTCCCTTGGTGGTTTTGGTAATTAATAACAACATATATATCATTGGACTCATGTTTACACTAAGTATATTTCAGGAAAATTTCAATGATGGGATGGCTATAGATTGTGAGGAGACCCCAAGATGCAAGGAATGGAATTGGCAAAGCTTCAAGCAAGGAGACTCTATAGTTTACTTTGTGAAAAATCACTTAGAGTCCATAGGAAAGCCAATACTATTAAAAGGGGGTGAGGTAATGTTGGTGAACAAATTGCTCCACGTGCACAAGTGCTAGCCACCAAAAACACCCACAAGCTCTCCCACAAAATACTCTATCTAAACCCTACCATACAAAATCGGTGCCACCAAGTTTCCCACTCGGCCCTACTGATTTTCCATCTCAGACAGAACCCTAACCAAACCCTAGCTTCTCGGTACAACCAAGTACTGCATCGGTGCAACCGAGTTTCGGTGACCAACTTTTGGATGACCAAGTTTATAAAATCGGAATTTCCGAGTTTTATGGATTGGTCTCACCGAGTTTGGAACCTGTCCTCGGCCACTCATATCGGTACTACCGAGCATATATCGATCTCACTGAGATTCCTAAAGTTGCCACATTTTGAACAAATCGGTACGACCGAGTTTTACTTCGGTTTCACCGAGTTGGTCAATAATGGTGTAATGGCTGGATTTTTGGAGATGCCTATATATACCCCTCCACCACATCCCACTCGCAACAGAAGCAATCAGAACAGTTCCCCACTTCCCATATCCAAATTTCTGAGAGAGAACCACCTACCCTTGTGTTGAGATGAAGATCATCCACTCCAACCATATGGATCTTGATTTCTAGCCTCCCCAAGTTTCTTTCCACCCAATCAATCCCTTCTACCAAGCCAAATCTGTGAGAGAGTGATTGAGCGTTGAGGAGTCTATCATCTTGATGCACAAGAGCAAGGAGTTCATCATCACTATCAAGCCTATTACCTTTTGGAGGGTGGTGTCTCCTAAATTGGTTAGGTGTTGCTTGGGAGCCTCCTACTTCGTGTTGTGGAGTTGAACCAAGAAGTTTGTACGGGCAAGGAGATTGCCTACTTTGTGAAGATCTACCCATAGTGAGGCTAGTCCTTCATGGACGGAAGCCGTTATGGACTAGTCAAGGTTGCTACTTCGTGGGCCCTTATGGGGGGAGCCCTCCGTGGACTCTCGCGACCGCTACCCTCTGTGGGTTGAAGACTCCATAAACGTGGATGTATGATAGCGCCACCTATCGGAACCACAGGAAAAATCTTCGTGTCTACAATTGTGTTTGATCTTCCTACCCTTATGCTTTTACATATGCTTGTCCTTACTTTCCGCTGCAATACTCTTAGACATGCATGTATAGGGTGTGCTTGATTTTCTATCATTGCTAAAATCTGCCCACAACTAAAACTGGGAAAAGGTAGACTTTTATTTGGTCAAGTAGTCTAATCACCCCCCCCCCCCCTCTAGACTTACTTTCGATCCTACAAGTGGTATTAGAGCTTTGGTATCCATTGCATTGATTTCACAACCTAGGAGAGTATGGCGTCTAGTGAGGGAAATTATCACCATAGAGGTCCGTACTTTGATGGTACAAATTTTGCTATTTGGAAGCATATGATGAAAATGCATATTCTTGGTCATAACGCCACCTTTTGGGCTGTTGTTCGTGTTGGCTTGCAACGTGATTTCTTTTGTGGTGGAAAGGAACCGGATCGTGAAGCGACCGCGGAAGAATTGAATATGTTGCAATACAATGCTCAAGCATGTGACATTCTATTCAACTGCCTATGCCCCGAAGAATTCAACAAAATCATCCGTCTTGAGAATGCAAAGGAAATTTGGGACACTTTGGTTGATATGCACGAAGGTACCGATTCCGTCATAGAATCTAAGTTGGATGTGCTTCAAAGTCAACTTGACAAGTTCAAGATGAAGGATGGTGAAGGAGTCGCAGAGATGTACTCTAGGCTAGCTCTCATTACCAATGAGATTGCCGGCTTAGGAAGCGAAGAAATGACCGACAAATTCATCATCAAGAAGATACTTAGAGCATTGGATGGAAAGTATGACACCGTGTGGACATTATTCCAAATGATGCCAAACTACAAAGATCTCAAGCCTACAGAAGTGATTGGAAGGATTGTTTCTCCTGAGATGTCACTCAAGGACAAGGAAGAACTTCACAACAAGTCAAGTGGTGCTTACAAAGCCTCAAGTGATGCTCCCGCAACTTCAAGCGACAACCTTGTTACCAATGAAGAGATAAGTCTCATGGTAAAGAAATTCAACAAGTTCTACAAGAGTAGAGGCAAAGAAAGGAACTCCAACTCAAGATATGAAGAGAAGCATTCATCTAGTCGTGACCGGAATTGTTACAATTGTAGAAGGCCCGGACACTACTCCAGTGAGTGCATGGCCCCACACAAAAGAAGGGAAGAGTCACCTAGAAGAAAGAGCTCAAGAGATGAGTCACCTCGAAGAGAGAGAAGGAGTAGAGATGATCGTTATGAACGAAGACCCTCAAGGAGAAGTAGAGACTCGGAGAAGAAGGACAAGTACACCAAGAGCTATAAAAGAAGAAGACATCAAGCTCACGTTGGTGAATGGGTTTCCAGCTCCGAATCCGACAACCACTCCAAGAGAAGCTATCACTCCGACTCTGACTATAGTCAAGATGAAGGTGTTGCCGGACTTGCACTCGTTTCCTCCAACTCCTACGACATATTTGACTCACCAAATGAAGGGAGTGGAAGTTGCTTCATGGCTAAAGGCCCCAAGGTATCACACCCCGAATACATTGACTTCAACAGTGATGAGGATGACCTACTAGGAGATGATGACTTACTATTTGACAAAACTAGTGATATTAGTCAAAATGAGCTAGACAATGATCATGTTAGTCAAGATAAGTCATGTGATGATGATAAGAAGGAAATAGAACAACTAACTAAAGAATTAAACACTCTTAAGTTAGCCCATGAATCTACTTTAGAAGATCATAGAGAGCTTGTAAGAACTCATGAGAAGCTACGCTTCGAGAAGCTCAATTTAGAGAAAGAACATGAATTTCTTAAAGCAATCAATGATGATCTCCGAAAGAAGACTTCTTCTTATCTAGCCAAACGACTAGTCTTGTCTACATTTATTCCACAAGTTAAGACTAAGCAATCTAGTAACAAATGCAAGAAAGGTTCTTCATCTAGTAACAACAAATCTAATGATGTTGTTTCTAGTAGCTCTATTAATTCCACTAACGATTCTCTTAGCCAAGTTACACTTGAGCAAGAAAACAATTTATTGAAAGGAATTATAGAGAAAGGTGTCTACAAAAGTCTTGCCGGATGTAAGCAATTCAAAGAGATTGTACGCAAGCACGGAGGATACCGGAAGAATCATGGCATTGGCTACTTCAATGCCAATGGAGTTGAATGGGAAGAAGGTCAATACCCCAAGTCCAAGTTTGTTCCTCAAAGGGAGAAGTATGAACATACTCTTTCCAAGGGAACAAAAGCTCAAGATGACCTTCCACCACAAGACCACAAGCTCAAGGGCAAGGACAAGCTTTAAGAGGAGATTGACACACTTGAAGATGAGTCCCTAGCCATGGTGAAGTGGGTTCCTAAGGCTTCTACAAGCTCAACTTCTACAAGTGCTACTTCAACTCCAAGCATTCCCATCAACTTGATGTGGGTCCCCAAGAAGAAGAACTAGAGAAGTTCTTGAGGGGTGACTCCGCCAATGAAATTCACTCACATTCATTATTGGCAAGGACTAGTTGCAATCAACATCAACACTATGCAATAGTTCAAGGAGTCACACATTCCCTCAAAGGTAAGCAAGGGACAAGGTAATTAATGAATCCATGGACATCATCATGTATGTTTTACACTCCATGTCCATAGATATCCTTGTATTTGTCTCTTGTGTTTGGGACTAACTGAAAGCACATTTGCTCCCTTGGTGGTTTTGGTAATTAATAACAACA
The DNA here is from genome assembly GCA_039707655.1 of Elymus sibiricus. Lineage (NCBI taxonomy): Eukaryota > Viridiplantae > Streptophyta > Magnoliopsida > Poales > Poaceae > Elymus > Elymus sibiricus. The sequence goes on along the minus strand of CM077667.1, from coordinate 145,446,693 downwards.
TATATCTCATTGGACTAATGTTTCCACTAAGTACATTTCAGGAAAAGTTCAATGATGGGATGGCAAAAGGATTGTGGAGAGACCCCTAGATGCAAGGAATAGGATTGGCAAAGCCTCAAGCAAGAAGACTCTACATTTTACTTTGCGAGAAATCACTTTGAGTCTATAGGAAAGCCAATACTATTAAAAGGGGGTAAGGTATTGATGGTGAACAAAATGCTCCACGTGCACAAGTGATAGTCACCAAAAACACCCACAAGCTCTTCCACAAAAGTCTGTCAAAAGCCTATCATGCAAAATCAGTGCCACAAATATTCCCCACTCGGCCCTACCGATTTTCACCTCAGACAGATCTCAGCTAAACCCTAGATCTTCGGTACAGCCGATTCTGCATCGGTGCCACCGAGTTCAGGTTGCCAACATTCTGTTGCCCCTTTTCTTCAATTCGGAATTTTCGAGTTGTTTGGATCGGTGCCACCGAGTTTTGCAATCTGACCGTTGGTCACCTGATCGGTACTGCCGAGATTTATATATCGGTCTCACCGAGATTCAAAAGTTGCTACCTTTTGAGCAACTCGGTACCACCGAGTTTTACACTTCGGTGTCACCGAGTTGGTCATTATAGCTGTAACGGTTGGATATTTGGAGATTCCTATATATACCCCTTCACCACCACCCACTCGAAAGAGAAGCACTCGGAACTATTCCATACTTGCCCCATCCAATTTTCTGAGATAGAGCCACCTACTCATGTGTTGAGATCAAGCCATTCCATTCAAACCATATGAATCTTGATTTCTAGCCTCCCCAAGTTGCTTTCCATCCAATCAATCTCTTCCACCAAAGCCAAATCTGTGAGAGAGTGATTGTGTGTTGAGGAGTCTATCATCTCGAAGCACAAGAGCAGGGAGTTCATCGTTACTATCGAGCCTATTACCTTTTGGAGGGTGGTGCCTCCTAGATTGGTTAGGTGTCGCTTGCGAGCCTCCTACTTCGTGTTGTCGAGTTGAAACAAGAAGTTTGTATGGGCAAGGAGATCGCCTACTTCGTGAAGATCTACCCATAGTGAGGCTAGTCCTTCGTGGACGGAAGCCGTTATGGAATAGTCAAGGTTGCTACTTCCTAGACCCTTATGGGTGGAGCCCTCCGTGGACTCTCGCGGCCGTTACCCTCTGTGGGTTGAAGACTCCATAAACATGGACGTACGATAGCACCACCTATGGGAACCACGGGAAAAATCTTCGTGTCTTCAAATTGCGTTTGATCTTCCTTCCTATCCTCTATTACATATGATTGTCTTTACTTTTCGCTGCTATACTCTTAGACATGCATGTGTAGGGTGTGCTTGACTTGCTATCATTGCTAAAATCTGCCAACACTTATAATTGGGAAAAGGTAGAAATTTTATTTAGTCAAGTAGTCTAATCACGCCCCCCCCCCTCTAGACATACTTTCGATCCTACACTAACCCATGTAGGTGAGGAGAGTAAGAAACAAAGAGGATTGCTCCCAACTCAAGATGATCTTCATCAACTATGAGCTTCCACCACTACATCACCCACATGATGTCTTCTACGACAAAACCCAAGGTTAGTTTATCCCTCTTAGGGGGGATGTCACATCAAGGGGGAGCTTTACTCTAAGACTTGAGTTAAAGCACTCTTAAGAATGTGACAACATTAAATGCTTTATGTAAAAGTGGTAACCCCACTTGTGCTTAAACTATGAGTATGACCTATGATCAAGTATTCTTACTTGGCTCCTAAGTCAATATACTCATATATAGATGACTCTGTCATCGCCAAAGTGCTTGTTAGATGCTAGAGTGGTTTTGCATGTTTGCCATGACTTCATTTGACATCTTAATATGTCAGCATGTTGGACTACACATCTTTACTCATTCAAGGATATCCAATTGTTGCTATTTGGCCTTTTGTTTTTCTTGTGCCAATTGGATGTACAAGAATGCCTAGGACCCCTCTCTAGCTATCTATGCTTTCTTGTCTCAAGTTCTATTCATGCTACATCACAAAACTTGAACAAGCACTTCTCGAACCCTCTGTGTGAGGAGCACTCGGAGTACCGTGTCGACAAGAGCTACATTCCAAAACCTCTCTGTGAATCTCAGTGTAACCAACTCCAAAAACTTGGTTCCACCGAATCACTGAGTTGATCTAGGTTTTTAATCTTGGTACAACCGGTCGGGTATTCTCGGTCTCACCGAGTTTCTCTGTCACCTGACAGTTAGGAAACTCGGTGGCACTGAAATGTTCCAATCGGTTTCACCGACAGTCTAGGGTATGTAACCTGGCGGACCCGACTTTTGAAATCCATTCCCCAAAAGTCTGTTTCTCCAAACCCCGAACTGTCGCTCTGGACCCCCTGGTCGTCGCCCTTGCCTCCCCATGCGCCTCCGCCGTTGGGAATCGCTGCCGTCGACGGAATCTTCGCCCCCGTCATCGCCTTAGCGGATTCGTCACCGAGATAGGGTATGAATCCGGCCCCCTTGTGCGCTCCTCTTTCCGATTCATGCGCATTAGGGAACTCTTATCAATAATCCACCTGTTGCAATCTTCCTAATCCACTAGAAAATTCATTAGATTAGCGAACGAGAAAATTTTAGGTTTAGCCGTCCGCAAAACGCATCTCGGTGACACCGAGTCGCAAAAATCGGTTCTATCGATTTTGGTTCTATGGTTCCTAAGAATGGTCTCAGTGAATCCGAGCGGTCATTTTCGATGACACCGAAGTGACATCCAAGTTTCTGTGAAGTAGACCATATGTCTCGGTGGCTCCGAAAATCTTGACTCGGTGGTAGCGAAATCCATTTTGCAGAAAGCTAAAACTAAGAATTTCTTTGTTCAAATTCTGAAAAAATTCTGTGTTTTGTGATGCTCAACCCCACTGCTCTTCTATGCTCTATTCACAGGGTCAGTATGACAGATTCAGGGGACAGCCAGAATGACTTCAGAGAGCCCAGTGTTGATGCAGATCCAGGAACTAGTCCTGAGGCCAGTTCTCCTTCTTCAGAAGATCCACGCACCCCAAGCTCTCATGGGTTGCCCAAGGCTGCTACAAGAGCCAGGAGGAAGTTCAACTTAGATGAGGAGGACTCAGACTTTGTGCTAGAGGAGGTTCTTGCTAAGAAAAGGCAAGACAAAGCAAAGAAAGCTTCAAAGAAGTCTGCAACTAAGGCCACCTCATCTAGGAGGCCAGTGAGAAAGGAGTATGCCAGTTCTGAAGCCATGAAAGCACCAGAGAGTGCTAGGGCATCCATGTGCACTGAGCCAGCCAGGAGCTCCATGCCCAAGAACGCAGCTGAGAAGAAGAGGAGCAGAAAGAGGATTGTTCATGTTGTTGGAAGACCTATGTCTATGTATGAAGATCCAGAAGAAGCTGAAGAAGTGGAAGAGCCAGCTGCCAAGGCTCCTGCCAAGAAGAAGAAGATGCTTGCTGATGCCATGACTAGTCAGGCCCCATCCAAGAGCAAGTCAGCTGCTCCCAAGAAGCCCACAACTCCTAAGTCCAAGAGGAGAACCAAGGATGTTCCAGCTGCAGCAAAGAACAAGGGTTCCTCCTCCAGAGCTGCTGCTGAAGAGGATGAGATGACTGTTTTGAGGAAGTTGAGACCTCACCTTCCAGAGCACAATGACAACCATCCTATTGCTGAGGACATGAAGAAGAGGAAGGATTCAGGGCTGAGGGAATGGAGAGCTATTGATCCATATTCTCAGAGGAGAAGGACTGTTGTAGACTACAGATTCTACACCAAAGAGCAGCAAGATTTCTACGAAACCATTCTCCTGGACAAGAGCCCAGTTGTGAGTGATATGAGATATGTAGATTGGGACTACATCAAGGAGAATGAAGATTATTTTCCCCATGTGCTAGAGAACTGCAAGGCCATTGACATTGATGCATTTGTTGGTAGAGAATTGACCCCTTGGAATGATGAGATGATCATGCAATTCTACTCCACAGCTCATTTTTATGGAGATGGCAGAATTGTCTGGATGACAGAAGGTGTCAGGTATGAATCCACAGTGGAAGAGTAGGCTACCATCTTAGGAACCCCACAAGTGCAAGATGGTGATTTGGATGTGTACTCTGAGGCCAAGATGAATCATAACTCCATGGCAACGATGTACAAGGAGATTCCTGCTGACTATGTGCATTCACATAAGTTTGGCTCAGTATACTATCTGCAGGCAGGACTGACCACCACCAACACCATCATGAGGTATACTTTGATGCCCAAGTCAGGAGATGACAATATGATCCAAGGATTCTCCATCAACATGCTGCATCACATTGACCTTCACACCAGATTTAGGGTCATGGACTTGATTGTTGAGACTGTGAAGAGGACTGCTGCTGATTAGAAGAGATCTTGTGGATATGCACCGTATCTTCACATGCTTATCAACTCTAAGCTAGAGAAGAATGTATATGCACTTGCTCAATCACATATGCCACTCCAACCTGAGTTTGAGGACAACATTGTGGTGATGAATCCAGATCATCTCACTTCATCTACTTCACAGGCAGCAGCTGAGGCAGCCAGATCCACTAGTGCTCTAGTGCCAAGGACCAGGAGTGAGCAGATGGATCTTATTCTTAGCTCTATCCAAGGCATGTAGAGACATCACAGAGATTTTGAAGAACCAGAAGAGTCTGGAAGAATACTTGAGGACAAGTTCCACACACTGAACAACAGGGTTGATGGGCTGACAAAGACTGTTGATGAGCTCAAGGGGGAAGTGGATGCAGTACCCCTTACTCACTCTTCAGATGATGACGATGATGATGATGACAGTCGCCCTCTCAGGCCTAGCATTCAGTTCAAGACCTAGGCCAGATCTACGACAGTGCCTACTTCAGAGTTGAGACCATCTTCATCAGCACCTGCTGCAGCTCCTTCAGCACCTCCAGTGTCTACTCCAACTCCTTCCATGACATCTGCAGAAGTCTTCGCCGAAGCGGTTCTCTCGACTCCTACATCAACAACCGGAGGAGATCAGCCCCAGAGAGACGATTAGTTCTATACCTTTGAACTTTTTGGTAACTTGTTGCCAAAGGGGGAGAAGTTGTACAGATCATAGGGCTTCGAGAGAGAGAGAGAGTGTTGCCTTTTTATCGCTCTCCAAAACTTTAAAATCTTTTGGCTTACAGTTTGTGTTAAACTTGTTTGGTGTTTGATCATATACTTCTTATGTGTTGCTAATATTTCCTATCTTTGATATGCTTATGAGATGATCATTCACTTTTGCTTGATGTGTTGTGCTATGTTGTTCATTCATATTATTCTCGCACACCACCAAGCTGTATGTGACATGCAAGAGTGCCCCATGAACCTAATCGATTGTGCATTTGCATTCAAACGCAAATTCAAAATAGTGCACAAATTTAGGGGGAGCTCTTGCTTATCACATACTTCTCAAAGAGATGATTTTATTCATTAATTATATCATATATAGAAGCTTTGATCCATATGTTGTCATCAATTACCAAAAGGGGGGAGATTGAAAGCACATTTGCTCCGTTGGTGGTTTTGGTAATTAATAACAACATATATCTCATTGGACTCATGTTTCCACTAAGTATATTTCAGGAAAAGTTCAATGATGGAATGGCTATAGATTGTGAGGAGACCCCAAGATGCAAGGAATGGAATTGGCAAAGCTTCAAACAAGGAGACTCTACATTTTACTTTGTGAGAAATCACTTTGAGTCCATAGGAAAGCCAATACTATTAAAAGGGGGTGAGGTAATTTTGGTGAACAAATTGCTCCACGTGCAAAAGTGCTAGCCACCAAAAACACCCACAAGCTCTCCCACAAAATACTCTGTCTAAACCCTACCATACAAAATCGATGCCACCAAGTTTCCCACTCGGCCCTACCGATTTTCCATCTCAGACAGAACCCTAGCCAAACCCTAGCTTCTCGGTACAACCAAGTACTACATTGGTGCAACCGAGTTTCGGTGACCAACTTTCGGATGACCAAGTTTATAAAATCGGAATTTCCGAGTTTTATGGATCGGTCTCACCGAGTTTGGAACCTGCCCTCGGCCACTCATATCGGTACTACCGAGAATCATACATCGGTCTCACCGAGATTCCTAAAGTTGCCACATTTTGAACAAATCGGTACAACCGAGTTTTACTTCGGTTTCACCGAGTTGGTCAATAATGGTGTAACGGTTGGATATTGGGAGATGCCTATATATACCCCTCCACCACATCCCACATGCAAGAGAAGCACTCAGAACAGTTCCCCGCTTCCCATATCCAAATTTCTGAGAGAGAACCACCTACCCTTATGTTGAGATCAAGATCATCCACTCCAACTATATGGATCTAGCCTCCCCAAGTTGCTTTCCACCCAATCAATCCCTTCTACCAAGCCAAATCTGTGAGAGAGTGATTGAGTGTTGAGGAGTCTATCATCTTGATGCACAAGAGCAAGGAGTTCATCATCACTATCAAGCCTATTACCTTTTGGAGGGTGGTGCCTCCTAGATTGGTTAGGTGTTGCTTGGGAGCCTCCTACTTCGTGTTGTGGAGTTGAACCAAAAAGTTTGTATGGGCAAGGACATCGCCTACTTCGTGAAGATCTACCCATAGTGAGGCTAGTCCTTCATGGACAAAAGCCGTTATGGAATAGTCCAGGTTGCTACTTCGTGGACCCTTATGGGTGGAGCCCTCCATGGATTCTCGTGACCGCTACCCTCCATGGGTTGAATACTCCATAAACGTGGATGTACGATAGCGCCACCTATCGGAACCACGGGAAAAATCTTCGTGTCTACAATTGCGTTTGATCTTCCTACCCTTATCATTTTACATATGCTTGTCCTTACTTTCCACTTCAATACTCTTAGACATGCATGTATAGTGTGTGCTTGATTTGCTATCATTGCTAACATCTGGCCACAACTAAAATTGCGAAAAGGTAGACTTTTATTTGGTCAAGTAGTCTAATCACCCCCCCCCCCCCTCTAGACTTACTTTTGATCCTACATTGTTATGACCCTTGCATACAATTTACTTTCCGTTCGTCAACTTGCTCTCATGGGTTTTAGTACCTTTTTGGCATTGATACCGTGACCCTTTTGTGGAGCAAGACTCTTAAAGTGGCCTTTGTTGGGCATGTCGAAAATGGTCTCTATGTGATTAACTTCTCGGAGCGACCCACTAAGACCGTGACTTGCCTAATGGCTAAAGTTGATGTGGGATGGCTTTCGCATCGCCGGCTAGCCCATGTCAATATAAGATCTTTGCAAAGTATTTTCAAAGGGGGTCACGTTCGTGGACTAACAAATGTGAGTTTTGCCAAAGACCATGCTTGCAGTGCTTGTATCGAGGGAAAGCTACATGAGACGTCTCACCGCCCCACGACTACTATTTACTCCAAGAGATCCCTAGAGCTCCTTCACATGGATCTCTTCGGCCCTCCATCATTTGATAGTCTTGGGGGAAGAAGGTATTGCTTGGTGATTGTGGATGGTTACTCAAGATACACCTGGTTATATTTCTTCAAGAGGAAGAGTGAGACCCGACAAACCGTCATCGACTTTGCAAATCAAGCTCAAAGCCAACATGGTGCAAAGATATTGATGATTAGAAGTGACAACGGCACCGAGTTCAAGAACTACACTTTGGACGAGTTTCTCGGTGATGAGGGAATCAAGCACCAATACTCTCCACCCTATACCCCTCAACAAAACAGTGTTGCGGAGAGGAAGAACCGGACGATGATGGATGCGGCAAGGACCATGATGGCGGAATTCAAATCTCCGTACAACTTTTGGGCCGAAGCTATCAACACCGCGTGTCATGCGTCCAATTGGCTCTACCTCCACAAAGGCTTGAACAAGACTCCATATGAGATACTTACCTGTAACAAGCCCAACCTCAAGTACTTCCGGGTGTTCGGTTGTAAGTGTTTCATTCTCAAGAATGGTGTCCGTTTGTCTAAATTTGAATCTAGAGCTCATGAGGGCATATTTGTTCATTATGCTACAAACTCTCATGCTTACCGTGTTCTCAGCAAGTCCACATGACTCATTGAGGAGATGAGTAACATAGAGTTTGATGAAAATAATGGCTCCCAATTGGAGCAAAGTGGTCTTTGTGATGTAGGTGATGAAATTCCTCCCGAAGCCATAAGAATAATGGGTGTGGGACAATTCCTACCTGTTGAGGAACCCCTTGTGGCTGAAGGAGAAGGACAATGTTCCACACATGTGGAACCATCACAGACGCAAGACCCACATGCTTCCGAAGAACAAAGTGAAGGCCCTCAACCTCGTGAACAAGATCAAGAGCAAGACCAACCTCAAGGTGATGATGATACATCACAAGATGATCAAGTTCACAACCCCGAGCAAGCTCATGGTCAAGATCATGATCAGGATCAAGAGCAAGCTAGTGATGGCTCTCAAGATCGTCAAGACGATACACCACAACCTTCCATGAAAGCGCTTTTAGAAAGATGAGCTGCCAAGATTGCTTCCAATCTTGGAAATAAGTAACATGTTCTAGAGAATGTCTACGGAAGCTTGAACAGAGGGGTAACTACTCGTCGTCAATTAACAAACTTTTGTGCACATCACGCGTTTGTTTCTTACATTGAACCCCTTAAGGTACAAGAGGCGCTCGAGGACACGGAATGGGTTGAAGCCATGCACGATGAACTCAACAACTACGAGCGCAACAAAGTGTGGTGATTGGTGCCAATACCAAAGGAGAATCACAATGTCATTGGAACCAAATGGATCTTTAAGAACAAGCATGATGCGAACGGTCTAGTCATTCGCAACAAGGCAAAATTGGTGTCTCAAGGCTACTCCCAAGTGGAGGGTATCGACTACGGTGAAACCTTTGCTCCCATCGCTCACCTTGAATCTATTCGCATGTTGCTTGCATTTGCATCTCATCATGATTTCAAATTATATCAAATGGATGTGAAAAGTGCTTTTCTTAATGGTCCACTTAAGGAGTTGGTATATGTCAAGCAACCCCCGGGGTTCGAGGATCCTAAGTTCCCCAATCATGTATAAGTTCTCAATAAGGCACTCAATGGCCTTAAACAAGCCCCACGTGCGTGGTATGAGCACCATACCGAGATGTTGCAAGACCGTGGGTTTGAAATTAGGAAAATCTATCCCACTCATTTCACGAAGAGGGTTAACGGGAACTTGTTCGTTGCCAACTATATGATGATGATATTATCTTTGGTTCTTCTAACAAAGTTTTCAATGATGAGTTTGCCGCACTAATGACCAAAGAGTTTGAGATGTCCATGATGGGAGAGTTGAAGTTCTTCCTTGGATTTGAAATCAATCAACGAAGTCAAGAAACCTTCATCAACCAAGCTAAATACACTCAAGACATGCTCAAGAGGTTCAAGTTGGATGATCTCAAGCCGTCCAAGGCCAACACTCCCATGCCGCTCAAATGCCAACTTGACAGTGATCCCAATGGTAAAGCCGTGGATCAAAAGATATATCGCTCCATGATTGGATCCCTGCTTTATCTTTGTGCATCTAGGCTGGATATGATGTTGAGTGTGGGAATTTGTGCATGATTTCAGTCCGCACCTAAGGAGAGTCACTATGTGGCTGTCAAGCGAATCTTTTGATATTTGGCTCATACCCCAAACTTTGGCTTATGGTACCCCAAAGGTGCTTCATTTGATCTTATAGGATATTCGGACTTGGATTGGGCGAGAGACCGTGTCGATAGGAAGTCAACTTCCGGAGGTTTCCAATTCATTGGTCGCTCTTTGGTAAGTTGGTCTTCGAAGAAACAAAACTGTGTTTCTCTCTCGCCCACCAAGGCTGAATATGTAGCTGCAGCAAGTTGTTGTGCACAGTTGCTCTGGATGAGGCAAACTTTAAAGGATTACGGTGTCACGTGTGACAAACTGCCCCTCTACTATGACAACGAGAGTGCTATCAGGATCTCCAACAACCCGGTCCAACATTGCAAGACGAAGCACATTGAGATTCGCCATCACTTCATCCGATATCATATCAAGTGTGGAGAGATTGATCTTATTCATGTCAATACTAATGAGCAACTTGCAGATATATTCATGAAGCCATTGGATGAAGCAAGATTTCATGAGTTAAGGCATGAGCTAACTATCATTGACTCGAGCAATGTGGCTTGACTTATTGCACACCCCACCACACTCTTCATTCTGTCTTGTTTAGGTGTAGCCATGGACATAGGGGGAGTGTAGTTCTCTCAATGAACTATTGCTCTCCTTATTATGCATAAATTGATCAAAATCTTTCACATTAGCCATTTTTATGGCACTTATGCTTCAAAGACGAGTTTTGGTCATGGGCCCAAGGTTAAAATCTTCGCGGTGCCATACCAAGTGACTCAAACATAGGTGGCTCCGGCCACCGCCCCCTCCTAGTGAAGTATTTGCTTTTTTGAGAGCTTATTCGTATATTGTGTCACTCTAAGATTGTTTTTCTTCATGTTTGGACTCGTTAAATCTTGGAGTGACCCCTCTCATTTGATGGGTTTGAGTGTCTTCCCCTCGAGTTTCATCACTTTCTCAAACTCATAAACCCGCATAAGTCATGTGTTCTCTGTTCTTCTATGCTTTGTGGGCTGTTTTTGGTTGGAAGTTGTCGTGGTTTTGTCATGGCAGATGTCCTAGTGTCAGGACTTAAGCGTGAAGCCATCGCTACGGCGGTTAACCCGAAGGGGTTGGTCGGGATGAATGACACAGGGTTTACCCAGGTTCGGCCCCTCTCGAAGGAGGTAATAGCCTACGTCCTGCTTTGAGTTGTATTGATGGAATGTCGATTACAAGGGAGCGGATTCGCTAGACCTAGTACTCGATCAAAGGTTTCGTGGCCTAAGCCACCCAGGTAACCCGCCTTTATATACACAGGTCGAGGCCCTGGGCTTACAAGAGTTCGGGACGGGTTATACTTGATAACCGACCTCACCTCTAACTATACCTGCCTTGTCTAACAAGCCGCCACCGGGTCACACATTGTCTTCTGGCTCTGGGGCTCCAGGCCCATTGAACAAGCTTATTCAAAACCTTATTGCAAAGCCGCCAACCTCATGACCCGGCCCCACCTGGGCGGGTCTCATCACGGGGTTATATCCCCAACATTAGGCCCCAGATTGATTTGAACCGGTTCATGTCAATCATCAAGTCTTCTGGTTGGCGAATCTTGTATTCTCTGATAAATCTTCATGACCAGCCAAAAATGGGCGGCGTCGTTTCTGACAAATCTTCATAACCCGCCGTGACGTCATCTCAGGAAAATCAAAAAGATTCCCCTGACGTCACAACGGATCTTTCTCCATTAAAATGACCAGCCCGAGAATCGAGGCACTTTCTTAGTCAATCATCATCGTGTCTCCTCGATTCCCGCACCGGACTGTTGTTGTTCCATCACAACCTCATAAATAGGCACGGGGGGCCCCATTATTTTCACTTTCCCCGCCGCAGCCTTCTTCTTCTTCCTCCAGACGCCCGCGCCGTCGAAGCTCGCCGCGCCGTCCGGGCCTCACCATCTTCTCCAACACTGGCCGCTGCATCACCTTGATTATGTCCAGAGCATTCCCGCATTCGCCCGCATCCTCAAGGTTCCATCTCCGCCCCTTGTTTAGATCTGCACTAGTTCTTTCAGATTTCCGCCGAGTTCATCGGGTTTTCTCCGTGTTCATCGTTTGCTCATCGGAGCATTCTTCGTAGGAAGTAATACTCCTTTAGGCTTTATAACGTCGCCCAAATCATGCGGCCATCCGCTCAATAGGCATGCCATGCTCATTGTAGATTGCGGGCTCACTTTAATCCGTATAGAAGCTGCCTGTTCTTCCACTGGCTTTTTAGGTTTAGGAATATTTTTCTTTTTACCTCACCCGTAGATCTTCAAGAAATAGCTGTAGCCGTTGGAATCTGTTTCTCCACACTTAGTAATTTTTTCAATACTCACTGGCAAATTTGACCCGCCGTCGTACTGCCGGCTCACATTGTCATATTGCAGCCTACTTCGGAGGCTCATAATTTTATACTGACCCGCCAAATCCCGTCACCATTTTTAGAGTCATAACTGCCTTGGTCATAATACGTTTTTTAACCCGCCTTGAATTCATGCCCTTCCGTAGTTTTTTAAGCCGCCGCCATGTCTAGAGTCCCAGCTTCTTGCAACTAGGTAAGGTCCAGGGTGACTGAGGAATCACTCAAGGACTTTGTCACCATGGGAGTTCTGCCGGCTCAGGATGTTATCCACTGGCGGGTTCCAGGCAATGAAACCACTCCTAAGCCCGAGGATGGGGAAATTATTGTGTTCACAGACCATCTTCTCCGCGGGTTTTCTCCACCCGGGTCTAAATTTTTCCGAGATGCCTTACACTCCTTCAACATGCACCCCCAAGACATTGGCCCCAACTCTGTCACCAATCTGTGCCAGTTCCAGACCCTCTGCGAAGCTTATCTGCAAGAAGAGCCGTCTATTGACCTCTTCAAGGAGTACTTCTACATCAACCGTCAAACAGAAATGGCGGATGGACTGAGCCTCGAGCTTGGAGGTGTCACTCTTCAAAGACGGAGGGATGTACTCTTTCCAGCAGCAACTCTGTCGAGTCATCCCAAAGAATGGAATAAAACTTGGTTTTACTGCAAAGACACTTCACCAGAAGGGGAGAACCCACTGCCGGGTTATCGCCCTTACTGGCTCAGCACTGACGCGGAACTCCCAGACCGGATGTCCGCTGCAGAGCGCACTCAATATGGCCCAACCTTCTCAAAAATAAGGGCCCTGTTAGCCAATGGGTTAACAGGTGTTGATCTGACCCGCTGCTGGGTCTCTTGGAGGATTCTATCGTTGAGCCACCGCAGCGCTTTAATGTGCCAATATACCGGTGAGGTGAACGACCCTCAACGCTTCAACCAGACTCCCTTGACAGACCAGGATCTCAATACAATTGTCAAGTCTCTACTGGGAGAACCTCAAGCCGCCTGCAACAAGACGGGGTTAAGTCCCTTTTATGCACTTAACCCGGCTCCCGATGTGAGTCTTTCCATCCTGACCCTCATCCATTCTTTTAATGCTGTATTTCATACATTTTATTAACATTTCTGCCAATGCGTTTTATCATATGTAGGCCGGCTCTTCCTTCTGGAACAAAAGGTTACCCGCCTCCCTCAAGAAGAAGAGCAAAGTCCCCAAGGCGACCAAAGCTAAGGCGCCGACTCGTAAGAAGAAGCAAACAACCGAAGAACTATTCGATCTGGATGACTCAGAGGTAGAACTTGACTCCCTTGATCGTCTTTTCATACAACTTATTGACGCCGATTCTTCTCAGGAAGAAGCAGAAACAAGTCATGCTGATGTTGCAGAGGTAACTATTATCTCCTCTGACTCGGAACTTTTACCAGTAAAGAGAATACGGCGGGCTGTACGGAAGGTAAAATGTTCTCGCCCTTTTGCTCACTTGGATCCCAGCTTTCTTTTGAAGAAACAGCAAGATGACAACAGACGTCAGACCCGGAGCACCGGCTCTGAAGATCTTTTAGCCGGCTTATCAAATGATCCGGCTCCTCGGAAACGGCGCACTGAAGTACTTCCTTGCATTGAATTTATTTCTTCTGTATGCTAATCTTGTGTTGCAGCTTACTTGTATCTGACAATGCTAACCTTTCAGGACTCGCCTCCGTCTTCCGGCGACTCAACCGCCTCAAAGTTGCCTCCTCTTATTATCAACCCAGGGTAAGTATTTTATATCCCACTCCGTGCGTCAATAGTCTATCCTTGCTCATTGACGTGTAACTTCACCTTTGCTCATAGGGCTCAAGCCAAACGGAGGAAGGTAGGCGGGTCAACTGCCACTCCTGATGTTCCAGAGTCGGCAAACCCAAAGCCTAACACCCCTGAAGCTCACATTGAGCCGCCTGAGGCTGACAAAGATGCCCATGAAAAAGCTCCTCAGCCTAATGAGCCGGCTGATATGGATGTTGAGGCTTCTGAGGCCCATCCAGAGACTGATCCTAAGCCGCCCAGCCCCCAGCCGACAACTGAAGACGTGGCTTCTCAAGAAGAAGTTACTGTTACCGGGGCGGCTTATAAATCTCCAGCTCCCTCCGATGTACTATCAAAACATACTAGTGAAGACGAGGCGGATCCTCCTAAGGAAGAAAAGACTCCATTTGATCTTCCTAACTTAGAAAAACTTACTACCGACGAGCTGCACTCTGGCTATCTGAGCCGTCTCTCTGCAAGCCGGGACATGGAGGCCAACTTGGTTGGCATGATGAAGAAAAAATACGAGGTACTCCACTTCCCTTGCCTTTCCATATATATACTTATGTAGCCCCCAAGAGCCGGTTTACCTCTCAAAAGGTCAGTCCGGTCTTCAATCACTTGCAATCTTTCGATGAATCGCCATGTAGCCCCCAAGGGCCGGGTCATTATGTAAGTAATGAGCCGGCACTCAATCATAGAATAAGAGCCAACTGTAGCCCCCAAGGGCCGGGTCATTATATAAATAATGAGGCGGCACTCAATCACAGATTAAGAACCAACTGTAGCCCCCAAGGGCCGGGTCATCTATTATATATAAAAAATTAATGATGGGTTAATCAGAAACAAGATAATTAGTCTAGAAAATCCCACGTTAATTAAAAAATACTGGCCCTTGATTTGGTGGGTCCTTTTTAAATTTTATCATGTAACCGTTAGATATGTGTAACATGTAGAATTATGGGAACCAAACGTTGGATGCCTAACGTGGCATATTCGGTCATTGAAAGCTGAATCGCTCCTTTTAAAACATTTTCTTACGGAAGGATTTCTATCCCTAAAGCCCAAGTAACAGGATAACTACATCTCCCCGTCATAATGAAAGAACCTTTTGCTCCAGAGATTGCGGCATCATTGAGCCTCCAACGAACCTGGTGATCCCCTCGCTGAGTCACTTATGTACGTTCATGGCTTACCTGGAGGACGATGACTCTACACATGGAGGAAAGACCGGATACGCTGGACTGGGAAGCTCCACGACGGACAGGGCACCCTAGCGAACGAACACAAGGCTCTAACCATCTGCCATCAGCTGCCATATGGTGGTGTTCCAGGGACGAAAGCTAGCGTCATGTGTTTTCATATGATATCTCGGCGGCGTTGGCGGACGAGGCCATGATGACGCAGACCTCGCCAAGTTACAAGTATATGAGCGCGTACAAGGAGCAGACCTCCGGAAGCTGCAAGATTTGTGCCTGGCACATACATCTGGTAGTTTCTTCCTGCATGTTTTAATCTTCCATTAGCACTAGCTCGCTTGAACGTGTACGTAAGAAGGGTGAAGACGCATTTACTGTTCACCATGTAAAAACAACTAAAAGGGTCGTTACTCTTGAAAGGTGTTTCCAAAGTAGCAACAGCTCTATCAACGATTCCACATAGTCTATACGCTTGTGAATGAAGGGAACATCCGAGAAGCATCAGCATCACAACAACAAGCATCCACGTAATGATAGGCAAAATCATTATGGGCATGCAAGTCTTATCTCTGCACAATGGACAGTAATATAGGTACATATTTCACTTTTTACAGATAATGAGTAAACGTATATATGAGTCAGCTCACAGGCTCTGAGGGGATAAATAAATTCAAATTATAATTAATTTCTCATGACTGTGGAACCAAACAAAACGAGTGAACAACATACGTACACACTGATGGAAAAGAGTACAACTCTTGCTGCTACGTACAGATTTGCTAATCTGTTATATATAAAATGTAAAGATTTGCCAATTCTGAGCATGCCGAGAGTTCCTTAATTGTCGGTCCGTGAGAGTTTTTCATTCAATATTTAGGGTCATTTAAGATTCCACACTTTTGTAAATAAGAGAAATTTGTCTACAATTTTTTTTTGCACTAGATGAATAAACTAATGCATGGACATGAACATATTCTTGGATATGTATGAACAAATTTGTAAAGTCAACTAAGAAATAAGTATATTTTTTCTCAGAACAACCATAGTCAGATTCTTCTATGTTTTACACTATATGAATATGTTATTATACTAAGAAGAATAACTTTCAGATCGGTATGAACAAAATTTTAGTGTCAACTGAGAAATAAAGGTTTTTGTATTGGCTGAGCTCTAGATGGACCCTTATATTATACAAATTCAATTTTACTAGGATATATTTATAGAGTATATAATTACAATATTCGAACCACTACAAACATCTAGATTTTCCAACGGACATACCATCGTATCAAGTTTTATTTATATAACATATAACATTATTAAAAAAATTCTATATAAAGTAAAAATAGAAAATCATATGCCAACGTGTTGCTGTCACAATTTGGGTTCCAAGATTTAATTCCATCTAATAACCTATTGTCAGGAAGAAAGTACAAATGACCAGTCATCTCAATGCTGTCATTTGCTTGAATATGTTGTATCCGCTTGCAGAGATTGTTTGCTTTACTTATGGTCTTTACTAACAGTTAACGAGATGATGATTTTTTTTATTCTGTGTTAAATATTTGTATGGGACTGCTGGGCTGTAGAAAGAGATCGGACTGCATTATATAATATTCTGGTATGATATATATCTAATAGCCTGATTATGCAACTATACTTCTTTGTAGTGTTAGGAATTATGCAATCTGTACACACACTTCAGTAGGTTTATGTATATATGTCGATCGGTTTGTGTACATTTTGTCTCTATGTCATCTAAGCATGTTCAAATAAAACATGTCATACGGAATACAATATGCTTAAACACATATATGAAATAAAAAACTCAGTAATTTATTTGTACAATTACTATAACATACTGGATTGGGGTTTTTAATGTCATACATCTCCAACAAATCGCGTGCATTAGTATTAACAGAGTAACTCATGGGCAGGAATATTTTACCCGTACCCTTCTTAAGTGGGTTGGTCAATGGATACCAAAATTCATGGTGAAATTGACATTTTTACATGATACCAAGGAGGAATTCGTTTCAATTTTACTTCATGAAGAATTCTCAAAATATTTTCCATTTAATCAAGTAGACCGGACAGTAAAACTACTGTCAACCTGAATGTTAACATCCAAATTTATCTAACATCACAAGAAAAATCTCAGCTAGCATGTGGCCTAAACTTTATTTCTATCCAGTGATCCAATATCACAGGTAGATATAGATATGTCAATAATTTGGAAATTATTGGAATACCATAACTAATAACTGATCATCTATAAATCTGGCGTAATAGAGGTTGTGGTTATACATATGTATTATTTCCAACCCAAAATGAGAGAATACACAAAATCATAAATTTATTAATTTTAGAATGACTTCAAAATCAAATAAATTAAAGACGGCGCCCTCGCATTTGCGAGGGCCAATCTGCTAGTTATATAAATAATGAGCCGGCACTGAATCATAGATTAAGAGCCAATTGTAGCCCCCAAGGGTCGGGTTATTTTCTTGAAGATGATCCGGGTCTATAAGAAAGAACTGAGACACATTAGCCCCCAAGTGTCACGCATATTGCTTGCAGTCTGCTTGGGACTTGTAATGACTCTGCCACACTTCTAACAACCGGTATGAGCCGGACAGGCGGTTTAAAACTAACAATGCTGCCTTGTTATGACTTGTCTTGTGCATGAATCTTTAAATGCCGCTGAGTCGAACGTGTCGGATCTTAAGAAAAGTCTGGCACTGCAACAAGTAGGCCGAGCGGAAGCCAATGCCAAGTATCAAATCGCCTTGACCGAGCTGGATGTAATCAAGGCTGAGCTCAAAACACTCAAGAAATCTGCTGAAACGAGCCAAGCCGCCCTGACCAAGCGCGCAGAAGACGCAGAAGGCCGTCTTTAAACGGTGACTGAACAGCTGACCGGCCTGAAGCGGCACATAAACCGGATGACCGAAGCCATCTTTGGTAAGTATCTATTGACTTGTAATTAAGCTTTGATATGATCCTATGGAGACTCGCCCAGCGGCTTACGATCTCAATCTCTTTTGCAGGCCAACGAACTCGCCAACTGCCGGATGACAGCCTGATGAAGTTGAAGGCTTTATATTCACTTACTGAACAGCTGTATGCTAGATCCCTTTTTACCATTAAAGCTGTTATGACTGAGAAGGGCATTCCAAAGTTTATGAAGGGTGTTCTAGAAGTCCTCTCCACCATCCCAAAGCAGATAGAAGAACTGAAGAGATCAGCCGCCCGTAAGGGCGCAATGGCTGCTTTGAGCCGGTCACTGGCTTATGCACCCGAGCTTAACCTGGCTGAGATGATGGATGGTTTTCCTCAGCTCAAGGACAACGGCTCGTAGTTTACGCAAGATGACTACGCCCGCTGCATGAAGGCATCCCGAATTTTGGCAAGCCGGCTGACCGGAGAAGCTGACCTATCGTCATATCAGGCGGCTTATTTTGAGGATAATAAGCGGGTTCGAGGGCCCACCTTTGAAGCAAAAAGTCTGATTCCTCAGTGCCGTAAGCACCTCTTTGCCCCTGATGTTGACCCATCTCCAATCATGCATAACGAAGCCGAATTTGAGGCCTTAACAAACTGCAACTGGGATGTGGACAACCTTCAGATCCGGGAGACCGAAGACCCGGCGCAGGATGATCCGGCGATGAGCTAAACGAAGAATTGGCTTCATGTGAAGGTAACCCGGCCCTATTAATATGCCGGGTTATATTTTGCTGCAAAAAACTTAAGTCCGTAGATTTTGGGCTCCTTGATAGCCTTGTAATAGCAGTAGAAAACACTTAATCGCCTGCTCTTTGTGCCTTCATGCACTTTTTAAGCTTCTTTCAACCCATACACCGGCGACTTAGCATAATTGTCTTGATATATAATCGTTTGACTGCCCTGACTCGCCCGGCGGGTTATATTCCATGATCAACGCTAAGCTGGAGTTACCGAAAAAACTTAGAATTTCACCATAAAATACCTGCAAGAAACAAGTAATATACTTGTGCATATCTCTTGCCTTATGAGCTGGCTTTAAAGGCCTAGCAAGATAAGAAACTTTTATTTTTGCAAGAAAATTTTTTATATTACTTCCGAAGAAGCTAGGCATAAAAGCCTAAAAACCTCGTAAGCCGGCTCTCACGTGACATAAATCCTGTTGGAAATATGCTATTGGTTATTATTATATTTCCTTGTTCATGAAAATCCTTTATTATCCATGCTATAATTGTATTGATTGGAAACTCAAATACATGTGTGGGTACATAGACAACACTGTGTCCCTAGTAAGCCTCTAGTTAACTAGCTCGTTGATCAAAAGATGGTGAAGGTTTCCTAGCCATGGACATGAGATGTCATTTGATAACGGGATCACATCATTAGGAGAATGATATGATGGACAAGACCCAAACTATAAACGTAGCATATGATCGTGTCAGTTTATTGCTATTGTTTTCTGCATGTCAAGTATCTGTTCCTATGACCATGAGATCATACAACTCCCTGACATCGGAGGAGTACCTTGTGTGTATCAAACGTCGCAACGTAACTGGGTGACTATAAAGGTGCTCTACAGGTATCTCCGAGGATGTCTGTTGGGTTGGCATGGATCAAGACTGGGATTTGTTACTCCGTGTGACGGAGAGGTATCTCAGGGCCCACTCGGTAATACAACATCACAATGAGCCTTGCAAGCAATGTGACTAAAGTGTTAGCCACGAGATCTTGTATTACGAAACGAGTAAAGAGACTTGCCGGTAACGAGATTGAACTAGGTATAGAGATACCGACGATCGAATCTCGGGCAAGTAACATACCGAAGAACAAAGGGAACAGCATACGGGATTAACTGAATCCTTGACATAGAGGTTCGACCGATAAAGATCTTCGTAGAATATGTAGGAGCCAATATGGGCATCCAGGTCCCGCTATTGGTTATTGATCGTAGAGGTGTCTCGGTCATGTCTACATAGTTCTCGAACCCGCAGAGTCTACACACTTAACGTTTGGTGACGATTAGTATAGTTGAGTTATTTTGTTGGTGACCGAAGGTTGTTCGGAGTCCCGGATAAGATCCCGGACATGACGAGGATCTTCGGAAGAGTCCGGAGGTAAAGATTGATATATGGGATAATAGTGTTTGGTCTCCGGAAGGGGTTCCGGATGTTTCCCCAATTGTTCGGGTACGAGAACACTTTATTTGGGCCAAGGGGTAAAGCCCACGAGGCTTAGGCAAGGTGCAAAAGGAAGTTTTGCTGGCGTCTGGGGCGGTACTACCGCTTATCGTAAGCGGTACTACCGCTACAGGC
The DNA here is from genome assembly GCA_039707655.1 of Elymus sibiricus. Taxonomy (NCBI): domain Eukaryota; kingdom Viridiplantae; phylum Streptophyta; class Magnoliopsida; order Poales; family Poaceae; genus Elymus; species Elymus sibiricus. Next base: position 145,426,391 of record CM077667.1, on the reverse strand, counting down.
GGTAATACCGCTTATCGTAAGCGGTACTACCGCTACAGGCGGTACTACCGCTTATCGTAAGCGGTACTACCGCTTGTACGCGATACTGCTGGAATCCGAGTTGGACTCTTTCCGTGCGGGCCAAACCGACCTTGTGCGGGCAAAACCGACCTTGTGGAGGTTTTCTCTCCAAGTTTAGACCCCAGGGCTCAACATATAAATAGAGGGGCAGGGCTAGCACACGGGACACATCAAGATTTCCCAAGCCGTGTGTCGGCAACCCTAACCCTCTAGTTCTCCCGTCATAATCTCCGTAGTGCTTGGCGAAGCCCTGCAGAGATTGTTCCTCACCACCATCACCACGCCGTCGTGCTGCCGGAACTCATCTACTACTTCACCATCGCTCGCTGGATCGAGGAGGTGAAGGCGTCATCAAGCCGTACGTGTGTTGAACGCGGAGGTGCCGTCCGTTCGGCACTAGTTCATGATCGGATCGAGGGACGACTTGCGATTTGGATCGCGGAGACATTCGACTACATCAACTGCGTTTCTTAACGCTTCCACTTAGCGATCTACAAGGGTATGTAGATTCACTCTCCCTCTCGTAGATGCTCATCACCATGGATAGATCTTGTGTGTGCGTAGGAAATTTTTTTTTTCCCATGCAACGTTCCCCAACAAATCCGTCATTTAAACCTTAGCAAGTTCAGGGTCTTTAAAAGATTGACATTGCTAAGAGTACGAATGGGCCACATAGTGGAGAGACTACAGCAGACAAGGCGAGTTTATCCTAGCTCACTGTAAGCCGGCTCTCTCGTGACAAAAGCCGCCGTTTAAACCTTGACAAGTTCAGGGTCTTTGTGCGAGATTGACTATGAAAGTTCAGGGTCTCTGAGCAAGATTGACTGTCAAGAGTTCGGCGGGTCACATGGTGGAGTAGCAAGTTGCAAACAGGCAGGTTTAACTCGAACATGGCATATAAAGCCTGGCCAAGAGGGTATGAAAGCTAAACCCAGTGGGTTGGAAGCCCCCAAGTGACCTGATGAAGGATCAACTCCTTTGCACGAAACTTAGTGCAGAAAAAACGACAGAAGCCCCTAATCATGGGGATGCCAACATTATTATATCATAAAAGATGGTATATACAATGACAGGAATATGTACAATGATGAGAGCCGGACTGGCGGTTTAAGTATAGTATGGCCAAAGGTGAGCAATATTCCAAGGCCTTGCAGTCTCTTCACCAGAGGTTCGTGACTTGTCGCTCTCCCGTATATCAATGAGATAATAGGAACCATTGTTGAGATTTCTACTGATCACAAACGGCCCTTCCCAATGAGGTGACAACTTATGCATATCTGACTGGTCTTGAATCAACCGGAGTACTAAGTCGCCTTCTTGGAACGTCCGGGTCTTGACCATGCGGCTATGATAGCGACGCAGGTCTTGCTGGTAAATCGCAGACCGAGCTGCTGCAAGATCCCGTTCTTCGTCTAAGGCATCCAAAGCATCCTGACGCGCCATCTCATTATCAGTTTCCACGTAAGCCGCCACTCTGGGCGAGTCAGGACGAATATCACTGGGGAGAATAGCTTCTGCGCCATAAACCATGAAGAAAGGCGTATAGCCTGTTAACCTGTTGGGGTGGTTCTTATGCTCCAAAGAACGGAAGGTAACTCCTCCACCCAACAACCCGGCGTGCGCTCCAAAGGAACCATAAGCCGGGGTTTTATCCCTCTCAAATATTCCTAGTTAGCACGCTCTGCTTGACCATTAGACTGTGGGTGAGCCACAGAAGATACGTCGAGGCGGATATGCTCATCATCACAAAACTCTTTCATAGCCCCCTTGGACAGGTTTGTGCCATTGTCAGTAATGATACTATGAGGATAACCAAACCGAAAGATCAGTTTTTTGATGAACTGAATAGTTGTTGCTGCATCACACTTGCTGACCGGCTCAGCCTTGACCCACTTAGTAAACTTGTCAACCGCCACCAAGAGGTGGGTCTTCTTGTCTTTAGACCTCTTAAAAGGTCCCACCATATCAAGCCCCCAGACTACAAACGGCCAAGTGATTGGAATCATCCGTAACTCTTGAGCCGGCACATGGGCACGTCGTCCAAATTTTTGGCACCCATCACATTTACTGACCAAGTACTCTGCATCTTTATGAGCTGTTAACCAGAAAAAACCATGTCGAAAAGCCTTGGCCACCAAAGATTTTGACCCGGCGTGATGACCACAATCGCCTACATGTATCTCTTGTAGTATCTCACGGCCCTCATTAGGAGAAACACATCGCTGGAAAACACCAGTCACACTGCGCCTGTGTAACTCGCCATTGACAATAGTCATGGACTTAGACTGCCTTATGATCTTCCGAGCCAGCTTCTCATCTTGAGGTAACTCGCCGCGGGTCAGATACGCCAGATAAGGCAATGTCCAATCAGGGATTGCACGGAGAGCCGCCACTGATACGTCTATTTTGCATCATGCTTTTATATTGATATTTATTGCATTATGGGCTGTTATTACACATTATGGTACACTACTTATGCCTTTTCTCTCTTATTTTACAAGGTTTACATGAAGAGGGACAACGCCGGCAGCTGGAATTCTGGACTGGAAAAGGAGCAAATATGAGAGACCTATTCTGCACAACTCCAAAAGTCCTGAGAAGTTACGGAGAATTATTTTGGAATATATAAAAAATATTGGGCGAAAGAAATACCAGAGGGGACCCACCAGGAGGCCACAAGCCTGGGGGGCGTGCCCTACCCCCCAGGGCGCGCCCCTGTGGCTTGTGGGCCCCCTGGCAGCCCTCCGGTGCCCATCTTCTGCTATATGGAGGGTTTTGACCTGGAAAAAATCATAAGAGAGCTTACGGGACGAAGCGCCGCCGTCTCGAGGTGGAACATGGGCAGAACCAATCTAGGGCTCCGGTGGAGCTGTTCTGCCGGGGAAACTTCCCTCCTAGAGGGGGAAATCGAAGTCATCGTCATCACCAACGATCCTCTCAACGAGAGGGGGTCAATCTCCATCAACATCGTCACCAGCACCATCTCCTCTCCAAACCCTAGTTCATCTCTTGTATCCGATCTTTGTCTCAAAACCTCAGATTGGTACCTGTGGGTTGCTAATAGTGTTGATTACTCCTTGTAGTTGATGCTAGTTGGTTTACTTGGTGGAAGATCATATGTTCAGATCCTTAATGATAATTAATACTCCTCTGATTATGAACATGAATATGCTTTGTGAGTAGTTACGTTTGTTCCTGAGGACATGGGATAAGTCTTGTTATAAGTAATCATGTGAATTTGGTATTCGTTCGATATTTTGATGAGATGTATGTTGTCTCTCCTCTAGTGGTGTTATGTGAACGTCGACTACATGACACTTCACCATTATTTGGGCCTAGGGGAAGGCATTGGGAAGTAATAAGTAGATGATGGGTTGCTAGAGTGACAGAAGCTTAAACCCTAGTTTATGTGTTGCTTCGTAAGGGGCTGATTTGGATCCATATGTTTCATGCTATGGTTAGATTTATCTTAATTCTTCTTTCGTAGTTGCAGATGCTTGCGAGAGAGGTTAATCATAAGTGGGAGGCTTGTCCAAGTAAGGGAAGCACCCAAGCACCGGTCCACCCACATATCAAATTATCAAAGTAACGAACGTGAATCATATGAGCATGATGAAAACTAGCTTGACAGAAATTCCCATGTGTCCTTGGGAGCGCTTTGCTTTATATAAGAGTTTGTCCAGGCTTGTCCTTTGCTACAAAAAGGATTGGGCCACCTTGCTGCACCTTTTCTACATTTGTTACTTGCTATCCGTTACGAATTATCTTATCACAAAACTATCTGTTACCGATAATTCCAGTGCTTGCAGAGAATACCTTACTGAAAACCGCTTGTCATTTCCTTCTGCTCCTCGTTGGGTTCGACACTCTTACTTATCGAAAGGACTACGATAGATCCCCTATACTTGTGGGTCATCAAGACTCTTTTCTGGCGCCGTTGCCGGGGAGTGAGGAGCCTTTGGTGAGTGGAATTTGGTAAGGAAAAATTTATATAGTGTGCTGAAATTTACTGTCACTTGTTACTATGGAAAATAATCCTTTGAGGGGCTTGTTCGGGGTATATTCACCTCGACTGGAAGCACAAAGAGTTGCTCCTCAACCTACTGAACCTACTGAAAATATGTATTATGAAATTCTTCGGGTATGATAGAGAAACTGCTAGCTAATCCTTATGCAGGAGATGGAACACTACATCCTGATTTGCACCTGATTTATGTGGATGAAGTTTGTGGATTATTTAAGCTTGCAGGTTTGCCCGAGGATGATGTCAAGAAGAAGGTCTTTCCTTTATCTTTGAAGGATAAGGCATTGACATGGTATAGGCTATGTGATGATATTGGATCATGGAACTACAACCGATTGAAATTGGAATTTCATCAGAAGTTTTATCCTATGCATCTGGTTCATCATGATCGGAATTATATTTATAATTTTTGGCCTCGTGAAGGAGAAAGTATCGCTCAAGCTTGGGGGAGGCTTAAGTCAATGTTATATTCATGCCCCAATCATGAGCTCTCAAGAGAAATTATTATTCAGAATTTTTATGCTTGGCTTTCTCGTAATGATCAATCCATGCTCGATACTTCTTGTACTGGTTCCTTTATGAAGAAAGATATTGAATTCAAATGGGACTTATTGGAAAGAATTAAACACAACTCTGAAGATTGGGAACTCGACGAAGGTAAGGAGTCAGGTATAAACCTTAAGTTTGATTGTGTTAAATCCTTTATAGACACCGATGCTTTTCGTGAATTTAGCACTAAATATGGACTTGACTCTGAGATAGTAACTTCTTTCTGTGAATCTTTTGCTACTCATGTTGATCTCCCTAAGGAGAAGTGGTTTAAATATCATCCTCCCATTGAAGTGAAAGTAGTTGAACCTATTAAAGTTGAAGAAGAAACTATTATTTATAATGTTGATCTTATTATTCCTGCTGCTTATATTGAGAAACCACCTTTCCCTGTTATAATAAAGGAACATGCTAAAGCTTCAACTGTGGTTCGTAAGAGTTATACTAGAACACCTACACCCCCTGAACAAATCAAAGTTGAACCTAGTATTGCTATGGTTAAAGATCTCTTGGTTGATAATATTGATGGGCATGTTATTCATTTCTGTGATGAAGCTGCTAGAATTGCTAGACCTGATGTTAAAGATAAACATAGACCTATTGTTGGCATGCCTGTTGTTTCTGTTAAAATAGGAGATCATTGTTATCATGGCTTATGTGATGTGGGTGCTAGTGTGAGTGCAATTCCCTTTACCTTATATCAAGAAATTATGAATGATATTGCACCAGCTGAATTAGAAGAAATTGATGTTACCATTAAGCTTGCTAATAGAGATACTATAGCACCAGTTGGGATTGTTAGAGATGTTGAAGTCTTGTGTGGGAAAATAAAATATCCTACTGATTTTCTCGTTCTTGGTTCCCCACAAGATGATTTTTGTCCCATTATATTTGGTAGAACTTTCTTGAATACTGTTAATGCTAAGATAGATTGTGAGAAAGAAACTGTTACTATAAGTTTTGGGGATGTGTCCCATGAGTTTAATTTCTCTAAATTTCGTAGACAACCCCATGATAAAGAATTGCCTAGTATGGATGAAATTATTGGTCTTGCTTCTATTGTTGTGCCTCCTACTGATCCCTTAGAACAATATTTGCTAGACCATGAAAACGATATGCATATGAATGAAAGGAATGAAATAGATAAGATTTTCTTTGATCAGCATCCTATTTTGAAACACAACCTGCCTGCTGAAATACTTGGGGATCCTCCTCCACCCAAGGGTGATCCCGTGTTTGAGCTTAAACAATTACCGGATACTCTGAAATATGCCTATCTTGATGAAAAGAAGATATATCCTGTTATTATTAGTGCTAACCTTTCAGAGCATGAAGAAAAGAGATTATTGAAAACTCTGAAGAAGCACCGTGCTGCTATTGGATATACTCTTGATGATCTTAAGGGCATTAGTCCCACTCTATGTCAGCATAAAATTAATATGGAGCCTGATGCTAAACCAATTGTTGATCACCAACGACGGTTAAATCCTAAAATGAAAGAAGTGGTAAGAAATGAAATATTAAAGCTTCTGGAGGCAGGTATAATTTATCCTATTGCTGATAGTAGATGGGTTAGTCCCGTTCATTGTGTCCCTAAGAAGGGAGGTATTACCGTTGTTCCTAATGATAAAAATGAATTGATCCCGCAAAGAATTGTTACAGGATATAGAATGGTAATTGATTTTAGGAAATTAAATAAAGCTACTAGGAAAGATCATTACCCTCTACCTTTTATTGATCAAATGCTAGAAAGACTATCCAAACACACACACTTTTTCTTTCTAGATGGTTATTCTGGCTTCTCTCAAATACCTGTGTCAAAAGAGGACCAAGAGAAGACCACTTTTACTTGTCCTTTTGGTACCTTTGCTTATAGACGTATGCCTTTTGGTTTATTCAATGCACGTGCTACCTTTCAAAGATGTATGACTGTTATATTCTCTGACTTTTGTGAAAAGATTGTTGAGGTTTTCATGGATGATTTCTCCGTTTACGGAACTTCTTTTGATGATTGCTTGAGCAACCTTGATCGAGTTTTGCAGAGATGCGAAGAAACTAATCTTGTCTTTAATTGGGAAAAGTGTCACTTTATGGTTAATGAAGGTATTGTCTTGGGGCACAAAATCTCCGAAAGAGGTATTGAAGTTGATAAAGCTAAAGTTGATGCTATTGAGAAAATGTCGTGTCCTACGGATATCAGAGGTATAAGAAGTTTACTTGGTCATGCTGGTTTCTATAGGAGGTTTATTAAAGACTTCTCTAAGATTTCTAGGCCTCTCACTAATCTTTTGCAAAAAGATGTTCCATTCGTTTTTGATGATGATTGTGTAGAAGCATTTGAAATTCTTAAGAAAGCCTTGATCACTACACCTGTTGTTCAACCACCTGATTGGAACCTACCCTTTGAAATTATGTGTGATTCTAGTGATTATGCCGTTGGTGCTGTTCTAGGACAAAGAGTTGATAAGAAATCAAATGTTATCCATTATGCTAGTAAAACTCTAGACAGTGCTCAAAGAAACTATGCTACCACTGAAAAGGAATTTTTAGCAGTTGTGTTTGCTTGTGATAAGTTCAGACCTTATATTGTTGATTCCAAAGTAATTGTTCACACTGATCATGCTGCTATTAAATATCTTATGGAAAAGAAAGATGCTAAACCTAGACTTATTAGATGGGTTCTTCTGCTACAAGAATTTGATTTGCATATTATTGATAGAAAGGGTGCTGAGAACCCCGTAGCAGACAACTTGTCTAGGTTAGAAAATGTTCTTGATGACCCACTACCTATTGATGATAGCTTTCCTGATGAACAATTAGTTGTCATAAATGCTTCACGTAATGCTCCATGGTATGCTGATTATGCTAATTACATTGTTGCTAAATTTATACCACCTAGTTTCACATACCAACAAAAGAAAAAGTTCTTCCATGATTTAAGACATTACTTTTGGGATGATCCATACCTTTATAAAGAAGGAGTATATGGTGTTATTAGACGTTGTGTACTTGAGCATGAACAGGAACAAATCCTACACAAGTGTCACTCCGAGGCCTACGGAGGACACCACGCCGGAGATAGAACTGCACATAAGGTATTACAATCTGGTTTTTATTCGCCTACTCTCTTCAAGGACGCTCGTAAGTTTGTCTTGTCTTGTGATGAATGTCAAAGAATTGGTAATATTAGTAGACGTCAGGAAATGCCTATGAATTACTCTCTTGTTATTGAACCATTTGATGTTTGGGGTTTTGATTATATGGGACCTTTTCCAAAGTCCAACGGGTATACCCATATTCTAGTTGCTGTTGATTATGTTACTAAGTGGGTAGAAGCTATTCCAACTAGTAGTGCTGATCATAACACTTCTATTAAAATGTTTAAAGAAGTTATTTTCCGTAGATTTGGAGTCCCTAGATATTTAATGACTGATGGTGGTTCACACTTTATTCATGGTGCTTTCCGTAAATTGCTTGCTAAGTATGATGTTAATCATAGAATTGCATCTCCATATCATCCTCGGTCTAGTGGTCAAGTAGAATTAAGCAATAGAGAAATTAAATTGATCTTGCAAAAGACTGTTAATAGATCTAGAAAGAATTGGTCTGAGAAACTTGATGATGCATTATGGGCCTATAGAACTGCTTACAAAAACCCTATGGGTATGTCTCCGTATAAAATGGTTTATGGTAAAGCATGTCACTTACCTCTAGAACTAGAACATAAAGCTTATTGGGCAATCAAAGAGCTCAACTATGATTTCAAACTTGCTGGTGAGAAGAGGTTATTTGACATTAGCTCACTTGATGAATGGAGAACCCAGGCCTATGAGAATGCCAAGTTGTTTAAAGAAAAAGTTAAGAGATGGCATGATAAAAGGATACAAAAGCGTGAATTCAATGTAGGTGACCATGTCTTGCTATACAATTCTCATTTAAGATTTTTTGCAGGAAAACTTCTCTCTAAATGGGAAGGGCCTTACATTATCGAGGAAGTGTATCGTTCCGGTGCCATCAAGATCAACAACGCCGAAGGCACAAATCCGAAGGTGGTAAACGGGCAAAGAATCAAACATTATATCTCAGGTACTCCCATAAATGTTGAAACCAATATTATCAATACCATAACTCCGGAGGAGTACATTAGGGAGACCTACCAGAACGTTTCAGACTCCGAAAAGGAATAGGTACGTGGTACGGTAAGCAAACCGACTCCAAAACTTTTCCAATAGCAATTTTTCTCCGTTTTGGAATATTTAATAAATTAGGAAAATTTAAAGTAGTCCGAAAAGTGCATGAGGAGGCGACAAGCCAGGGGGGCGCGCCCCTGTGGCTTGTGGCCACCCCGTGCACCCTCCGGACTCCGTTTTCTTGTGGTATACTCCTTTAGGTCGGAAAAAAATTCATTATATAATCTCCCGAAGGTTTGGACCTTATTATCACGACAATACTTCCTGTTTTTGTTTTGAGCTGTTTCTGCAGCAGATTTAGAGCAAGATGTCTTCGCAAGAGTCGGTCGGGGAGAGCCGTGCCTCTCACCTGACACCGGGGCCCGGAGTATACAGCGAAGCCAACCACTTCGGGCAGGCCACAGAGGAAGAGATGGAGGCCGACTTGAAAAGGGTGGATGCCATGGAGGAAGACCAAGAAGTTACCTCTCGTCTACAACCTGGAGCCATGTTGGAGGAACTTCAGAGCTCAGAAAATTCTGAATTCGGTCATCCCTCCCAATGCTAAATTTCTTACTTATGAAAATATGAAAAAGAGTGTTGCTTCTTCCCCCGCAGCAATGAAACATCCATGGGTGATGGGAGCTCTAACCGTCACTGGAAAACTTCGCAAGGAAATAATGGATCTTAGACACAAAATAACAAGCTTGAAGAAGAGAATCGCATTCTGAGGGGCATCATCGCCAAGAATATAACATCACCACCTCCGAAGAAAGACAACTAAACACATGGGTATGGGCACTCCCCTTGGCTTGTGCCAAGCTTGGGGGAGGTGCCCCGGTATCGTATCACCATCACATCTTTTACTTTCATCGTTTTTCTCAGTTCGATCCTTTTGGTTATATCTTGATCTCATAGAATAAAGTTTTTAGTGTGATCTAGTTTTGAGTTTTGCTTTATGTTCCCCCTATGTAAGCGAGTCCGAGTGTTATATAATAAAAAGTAGTTTTGAGTTGAGGGCTTTGCTTGCTTGCTATGATCTTGAGAAAAAGAAATAGAAAGAAGTATAGAATAAAAGCAAAGAGTATATATGATGATCTTATGGGGAGTTATGATTTCACATATAAGAAGTATGTCGATTGAAATTTGTTGTGAGTTGACAAACATAGCGATTGGTCATTGTTGCAATTAAAAGGAAGTAATAAAGAAAGAGAGGTTCACATATAAATATATTATCTTGGACATCTTTTATGATTGTGAGCACTCATTAAAATATTATATGCTAAGAAGTTGATGTTGGACAAGGAAGACAACATAATGGGTTATGTTTGCTTATTTCCGAATAGAAGTTATATGGTTATAGATCCTTTAACATGTGACGCTTGCTTCCACCCCATATCAGCCAAAACTTCCGCACCAAGTAGAGATACTACTTGTGCATCCAAACACCCTTCACCTAGTTTTACCATGAGAGTCCACCATACCTACCTATGGATTGAGTACGATCCTTCAAGTAAGTTGTCATCGGTGCAAGCAATAAAAATTGCTCTCTAAATATGTATGATCTATTAGTGTGAGGAAAATAAACTTTATACGAACTTGTGATATGGAAGAAATAAAAGCGACAGACTGCATAATAAAGTTCTTTATCACAAGCGGCAATATAAAGTGACGTTCTTTTGCATTAAGGGATTGCGCATCCAACTATAAAAGCACATGACAACCTCTGCTTCCCTATGCAAAGGGCCTATCTGTTACTTTTACTTTCTAGTACTTACCTTTATGCAAGAGTCGTGGTGATCTTCACCACTTCCTTTATTTCGCCTTTCTCTCTTGGCAAGCGTCATGTGTTGGGGAATGATCTAGACACATATATCCACTCGGATGTGGGTGATCATGAGTTATTTCTGTTGACATTACCCTTGAGGTAAATAGTTGGGAGGCAAAACTAAAATATGCTTGAGTATGTGGATTTTCTTTACAAGCTCTTATATTGACTCTTTCCGATGTTATGATAAATTGCAATTGCTTCAATGACTGAGATCATAGTTTGTTGGTTCTCAATAGAGTTCTTGATTCATACTTTACCTTGTGAATGAATTGTTACTCTAGCATAAGAAATTATATATCAATAAGTATTGCTGTCCTAAAGATGATCATGATGCTCTCATGTCCGTATTTTATTTTATCGACATCTCTATCTCTAAACATGTGAGCATATTTATCAATTTCGGCTTTCGCTTGAGGACAAGCGAGGTCTAAGCTTGGGGGAGTTGATACGTCCAATTTGCATCATGCTTTTATATTGATATTTAATGCATTATGGGCTGTTATTACACATTATGGTACAATACTTATGCCTTTTCTCTCTTATTTTACAAGGTTTACATGAAGAGGGAGAATGCCGGCAGCTGGAATTCTGGACTGGAAAAGGAGCAAATATGAGAGACCTATTCTGCACAACTCCAAAAGTCGTGAAAAGTTACGGAGAATTATTTTGGAATATATAAAAAATATTGGGCGAAAGAAATACCAGAGGGGACCCACCAGGAGGTCACAAGCCTGGGGGCGCGACCTACCCCCCAGGGCGCGCCCCTGTGGCTTGTGGGCCCCCTGGCAGCCCTCCGGTGCCCATCTTCTGCTATATGGAGGGTTTTGACCTGGAAAAAATCATAAGAGAGCTTTTGGGATGAAGCGCCGCCGTCTCGAGGCGGAACTTGGGCAGAACCAATCTAGGGCACTGGCGGAGCTGTTCTGCCGGGGAAACTTCCCTCCCGGAGGGGGAAATTGAAGCCATCGTCATCACCAACGATCCTCTCATCGAGAGGGGGTCAATCTCCATCAACATCGTCACCAGCACCATCTCCTCTCCAAACCCTAGTTCATCTCTTGTATCCGATCTTTGTCTCAAAACCTCAGATTGGTACCCGTGGGTTGCTAGTAGTGTTGATTACTCCTTGTAGTTGATGCTAGTTGGTTTACTTGGTGGAAGATCATATGTTCAGATCCTTAATGATAATTAATACTCCTCTGATTATGAACATGAATATGCTTTGTGAGTAGTTACGTTTGTTCCTGAGGACATGGGATAAGTCTTGTTATAAGTAATCACGTGAATTTGGTATTCGTTCGATATTTTGATGAGATGTATGTTGTCTCTCCTCTAGTGGTGTTATGTGAACGTCGACTACATGACACTTCACCATTATTTGGGCCTAGGGGAAGGCATTGGGAAGTAATAAGTAGATGATGGGTTGCTAGAGTGACAGAAGCTTAAACCCTAGTTTATGTGTTGCTTCGTAAGGGGCTGATTTGGATCCATATGTTTCATGCTATGGTTAGATTTATCTTAATTCTTCTTTCGTAGTTGCGGATGCTTGCGAGAGAGGTTAATCATAAGTGGGAGGCTTGTCCAAGTAAGGGCAGCACCCAAGCACCGGTCCACCCACATATCAAATTATCAAAGTAACGAACGCGAATCATATGAGCATGATGAAAACTTGATTGACAGAAATTCCCATGTGTCCTCGGGAGTGCTTTGCTTTATATAAGAGTTTGTCTAGGCTTGTCCTTTGCTACAAAAAGGATTGGGCCACCTTGCTGCACCTTTGCTACATTTGTTACTTGCTATCCGTTACGAATTATCTTATCACAAAACTATCTGTTACCGATAATTTCAGTGCTTGTAGAGAATACCTTACTGAAAACCACTTGTCATTTCCTTTTGCTCCTCGTTGGGTTTGACACTCTTACTTATCGAAAGGACTACTATAGATCCCCTATACTTGTGGGTCATCAGCCACCAATTGTCCTTCCGGGTCAGGTATAGCTAAATCCTCTTCCGATGGTAATTTAACCGATGGGTGATGCAATACGTCCAGGAACACATTAGGCGGCACCGGCTTACGCTGAGATCCTAGTCTTGATAACGCGTCAGCTGCCTCATTCTTCCACCAATCAATATGATCCACCTGATAGCCCTTAAAATGGCCAGCAATAACATCAACCGCCTGACGATAAGCCGCCATGTGAGGGTCCTTAGAATCCCATGTGCTAGAGACTTGCTGAGCTACTAGGTCTGAGTCACCAAGACATCTGACCCGGCTCAAATTCATCTCCTTGGCCACACGGAGCCCATGAAGCAAAGCCTCATATTCAGCTGCATTATTAGTACAAGGAAACATTAACCTTAAAACATAACATAACTTGTCACCTCGTGGGGAAGTTAAAACAACTCCAGCCCTCGAGCCTTCCAATTGCCTGGAGCCATCAAAATGAACTGTCCAATATGTATTATCCGGCTTCTCCTCGGGTGCCTGACATTCTGTCCAGTCATTGAAAAAGTCCACCAGAGCTTGAGATTTCACAGCTATCCGGGGCACATACTTCAGATTTAGGGGTCCAAGCTCAATTGCCCACTTAGCAATCCTGCCAGTGGCTTCTCTGTTTTGAATAATATCCCCCAAAGGAGCAGAGCTGACCACCGTGATTGGATGCCCAAGAAAATAGTGTTTCAGCTTGCGATTGGCCATGAATACACCAAACACCAGCTTTTGCCAATGTGGATATCTCTGCTTGGACTCCGTCAAGACCTCACTCACATAGTAAACCGGCCGCTGGACTGGGTACTCCTTACCCGCCTCCTTGCGCTCCACCACAACTGCAGCACTAACGGCTCTATTGTTAGCCGCCACGTACAGGAGCAAAGGCTCTTTCTCCACTGGAGCAGCCAAGACGGGCGGCTCAGCCAACTGCTTCTTGAGCGCCTCAAACGCCTCATTAGCCGCATCACTCCAGACGAAGTCATCTGTCTTCTTCATCATCTGATATAAAGGAATAGCTTTCTCACCCAGGCGGCTTATAAACCGGCTCAGAGCGGCGATACGACCCGCCAAATGTTGAACATCATTAATACACGCTGGCTTAGACAAAGAAGTGATGGCCTTTATCTTGTCCGGGTTAGCCTCAATGCCGCGCTCGGAGACCAAGAATCCCAAGAGCTTGCGTGCAGGTACACCAAATACACACTTTGCCGGGTTAAGCATCATCTTGTAAACCCACAAATTATCAAAAGTTTCCTTCAAATCAGCCAACAGAGTCTCCTTCTTCCTTGACTTGACCACAATATCATCCACATAAGCATGAACATTGCGCCCAATTTGACCATGAAGACAATTCTGCACACAACGCTGATAAGTCGCCTGAGCACTCTTGAGTCCAAAAGGCATAGACACATCACTGAAGGCTCCAAAAGGCGTAATGAAAGACGTCTTCTCTTGGTCCTTGACTACCATCTTGATCTGATGATAACCCGAATAAGCGTCCAGGAAACATAAACTCTCGCAACCCGCCGTTGCATCAATGATCTGGTCGATACGGGGGAGAGAAAATGGATCAACCGGACACGCCTTGTTGAGATCGGTGTAATCTACACACATGCGCCAAGTGCCATTCTTCTTGAGCACCAACACCGGGTTAGCTAACCATTTCGGGTGAAAAACTTCGACGATAAACCCTGCTGCCAAGAGCCGGGCCACCTCTTCTCCAATAGCCTTACGCCTCTCCTCATTGAAACGACGGAGGAACTGTATGACCGGCTTAAACTTAGGATCCACATTAAGGTGGTGCTCAGCGAATTCTCTCGGTACACCCGGCATGTCAGAAGGTTTCCATGCAAAGATGTCCCGATTCTCACGGATGAATTCGATGAGTGCGCTTTCCTATTTGGGATCCATATTAGCCCCAATAGTGAACTGCTGCGATGAGTCGCCAGGAGTAAAATCCACCAGCTTGGTATCTTCTGCCACAAACTTAAGGGGCGGCTCAGATTCCGTGCTGGGCTTCTTCAACGGGGTCATATATGCCAGGTCAACATTCTCCTTATAAAACTTGAGCTCCGCCTCAGCGCAACTGGACTCTGCATACGCAGCATCGCCTTCCTCGCACTCAAGAGCAATCTTTCGATCACCATGCACTGTAATCGTTTCATTTTCTCCGAGCATCTTGAGCTGCAAGTAAACATAACAAGGCCTAGCCATGAACTTGGCATAAGCCGGCCGCCCAAATAAAGCGTGGTATGGGCTCTTGATCTTGACCACCTCAAACCATAAGGTCTCCACCCTGTAGTTGAACTCATCACCAAAGGCCACCTCCAGGGAAATTTTCCCAACTAGATAAGCCGACTTCCCAGGCACCACACCACGAAAAACCGTCAAAGATGGTTTGAGATCTTTGTCAAGCAAGTTCATCCGGCGGAACGTGTCATAGTATAGGATGTTGATGCTGCTGCCACCATCCATAAGCACCTTGGTGAACACGTAGCCTCCTACTTGGGGGGCCACTACTAAGGCCAACTGCCCCGGGTTATCCACACGCGGCGGGTGATCCTTCCTACTCCAGGTTATGTCATACTCACACCACTTAAAGTACTGCGGGAGAGCCGGCATGACCGCATTAACCGCCCGCTTGCGCACCTTCTGATCTCGTTTGTCAAGGCTTGTTGTAAAAACATGATATTGGCCTCCATTAAGCTGCTTTGGGTTACTCTGATACCCGGACTGGTTGTTTTGTTGCTTACCTCCATTGCCAGACTATTGATTATGACCTCCATGGTTTCCCTGGCCTTGATAACCAGAACCTGAGCCGCCGGCACCAAAGCCGGACCCAGGAGAACCGGATCCTGACCCGCCGGGCGGTCCACTGCCGCCACCCTGATGCTGCTTAATGCTATAATTCCGGAACTCCCGCATGACCCAACAATCCTTCCAGGCATGAGTGAATGGTTTATCGGGAACACTATGTTTTGGGCATGGGGCATTCAACATCGCTTCCATATTGAAGGGCTTAGACTTGCCGAAAGGCGGTTTACCATTGCCATTGCCACGGTTGCTCCCAGCACTAGTGTTGGCCACCAGATCTGACCCGCCGTCCGGGTGTTTCCGCTTACCGCCATTGTCGTTATTACTATTTCCTGCCCCGCTCTGCTGCTGGCCCTTGCCATTGCCATTCTTTTTACCCTTAGCTGATTTCTCCTCATCAGACCCAGGATCCTTCGTACTGTCAGAATCTGCATATTTGGTGAGAGCCGCCATGAGCTCCCCCCATATCCTGGCATGAACGCTTGAGCCGTCCAAGCTTCTGCTTGAGGGGCACAAAGTGGCAATTCTTCTCCAGAATTAGAACCGCCTGAGCCACCGGGATGTTATCAGAGGAGTGGATAATGGTTGAAACCCGCCAGACCAAATGATGGGCCGACTCATCCTCCCGCTGCACATAATGATCCAAATCCACGATTGTCATGGGTTGCTTGCACGTTCCTTGAAATTTTTTGATGAACTTCGCCTTCAACTCGGCCCAGGAATTAATGGTATTGGGTGGCATACCCTTCAACCACGTGTGAGCCGGCCCTCCAACATCATGATGAAGTATTTGGCGCAGACTGCATCACTGATGTCTAACATCTCCATGGCTAGTTCATAACTCTCAATCCAAGCTTCTGGAGGCAGATCAGCAGTATAATTTGGCACCTTGCGGGGACCCTTGAAATCCTTCGGCAGGCATTCGTTTCGTAAAACCGGCGCTAAGCACGGCACTCCCACAGCCCTGGAGGTTACTCCGGCTCCTACTGAAACAGAAGGTGCTACTGTGGGTTCTTGGTAAGCCGCCGCAGCTGCCGCCGCTGCCGCCTCTCGCTGTGCTCTCACACGGTCTACCAACGCCTGGGCATCAACAGCAGGCGGGTCATTCCGCGCCGGGTTCTGACGTCGCTCACTGCTAGAAATCGCAGGCGACTCTATGTGCCGGCTGTAACTGCGGCTAGGTATAGGGGTCGAGTGCACGCGGCTCCGGCTGTAGGTATACTTCTGCTGTTGCGCCATAGCCGTCTGCAAATATCCAATGGCATTCCGGGCTTCCTCTGCAAAGGGCGTTCCATCAGGGATGGGGAGCGCGCCGAGCCGGACTGCCGCTGCCACCATGTTCTCCACCGGGTTAGAATAATGACCGGGTGGTGTTGGAAAGTGCTGCGGTGGGGTCTGATTCCTGCGGGGCGGGTCTGGCTGTTGATGCTGAACCGCCGCCCTACTCCCAGGTACTCCTGCCGTCCGGGTCATGGTTAAAGGCATATTCCTTCCTGTCCCTGGCGTGTTGAAAAGATTCCTAGGCTCATACTGATTCGGTAAACGGTTCTGATGCCTCATTCGATGGACTGCATCTGCGGTCTATTGCTCCAAGTCAAGGCGAAAAGCTTCCGCCCTGAGGCGCTCCGACTCAGCATCCATCTGAGCTTTCAGTGCATTGATTTCCTCTAGGACTCCGGCCATCTGGTCCTTCAACCTCGCGATCTCCGTGTTACGGGCTGCCTGGTTTTCGGTCGTGACCTCGGTTCCCATCAGAGTCGTAAGTTCATTCATCAGATCCAGCAAAACTTGAGCCGGTGGCCTGCCTGATCCAGATCCGGTCGCACTAGCAGCCGTGCTACTAGGAGCTGGCGCCGATCCTGCCATGAAGACAGCGGCTCTGCTCGGCGGCTCATAGTATTCCGGCTCACAGTATTCCAGCTCATGGTAGCCCTCGAAGTAGCCCCCAAGTCCGCCGTTGTGAAGCTGGTAGATTGATTCCACCTCCCCGCTCGAGGATCCATCCTCTGAGCAGATGAGGGTTTCCTCCCGCGACATAGAACCTTCAAGTTCCTTGCCTTGGGTGAAGCCGACAAAGACATGCTTCCGGCCCGGGTTAACCCGGGCGGGTCGAGCGCGCCGGGCCTGCTCGACGAGGTCGGTGCAGACGTCCGGCCCGGGCTTAGATCTGCCGATCTTGCCAATGAAGACGTGAATTCCGCCGAAGGGGACCCGGTACCCGTACTCGATTGAGTCGGCCTCGGGGCCCCAGCCAGCGTCGTCGATGTAGAGCTTGCCGCGGCGACTCTTGGTCATCCTGCCAACGGCATATCCCTCGATCCCTGGGAGAGAGCCCTTCGAGTACTCCAAACCACCGAGCATCGGCCCCACGGTGGGCGCCAACTGTCGTGGTTTTGTCACGGCAGATTGATGTCTACTACGCAACCTTCTTCTTGTAGACTCGTGTTGGGCCTCCAAGCGCAGAGTTTTGTAGGACAGTAGCAAATTTCCCTCAAGTGGATGACCTAAGGTTTATCAATCCGTGGGAGGCATAGGATGAAGATGGTCTCTCTCAAACAACCCTGCAACCAAATAACAAAGAGTCTCTTGTGTCCCTAACACACCCAATACAATGGTAAATTGTATAGGTGCACTAGTTCGGCGAAGAGATGGTGATACAAGTGTAATATGGATGGTAGATATAGGTTTTTGTAATCTGAAAATATAAAAACAGCAAGGTAACTAATGATAAAAGTGAGCACAAATGGTATTGCAATGCTTAGAAACAAGGCCTAGGGTTCATACTTTCACTAGTGCAAGTTCTCTCAACAATACTAACATATTTGAATCATATGTAAATCCCTCACGT
The DNA here is from genome assembly GCA_039707655.1 of Elymus sibiricus. Lineage (NCBI taxonomy): Eukaryota > Viridiplantae > Streptophyta > Magnoliopsida > Poales > Poaceae > Elymus > Elymus sibiricus. Next base: position 145,408,103 of record CM077667.1, on the reverse strand, counting down.
GCGACAAAGAGTTCACTTCAAAGTCACAAATAGCGGAGAACAAACGAAGAAATTATTGTAAGGTACGAAACCACCTCAAAGTTATCTTTTCCGATCAATCTTATGAGCTATCCCTATAAGTGTCACGAACAGCCCTAGAGTTCGTACTAAAATAACACCTTAAGATACACATCAACCAAAACCCTAATGTCACCTAGATACTCCAATGTCACCACGAGTACCCATGGGCTTGATTATACGATATGCATCACACAATTTCAGATTCATCATGTTCAATCCAACACAAAGAACTTCAAAGAGTGCCTCAAAGTTTCTACCGGAGAGTCAAGACGAAAACGTGTGCCAACCCCTATGCATAGATTCCCAAGGTCACGGAACCCGCAAGTTGATCACCAAAACATACATCAAGTGGATCACTAGAACATCCCATTGTCACCACGGATATCCCATCGCAAGACATACATCAAGTGTTCTCAAATCCTTAAAGACTCAATCCGATAAGAAAACTTCAAAGGGAAAACTAAATTCATCACAAGAAGATAGAGAGGGGAAACCTCCATATGATTCATCTATATTAATAAAGCTCGCGGTACATCAAGATCGTGTCATCTCAAGAACACGAAAGAGAGAGATCAAACACATAGCTACTGGTACATACCCTCAGCCCTGAGGGTGAACTACTCCCTCCTCGTCATGGAGACCGTTGGGATGATGAAGATGGCCTCCGGTGATGGTTTCCCCCTCCGGCAGGGTGCCGGAACGGGCTCCTGATTGGTTTTTCGTGGCTACAGAGGCTTGCAGCGGCGAAACTCCCGATCTAGGTTTCTTTCTGGGGGTTTTGGTTTTTATAGGAATTTTTGGCGTCGGTCTCACGTCAAGGGGAGTCCTGAGGGGCCCACAAGCCAGGGGGGCGCGCCCCCTAGGCTTGTGGCTGCCTCGGGACTCCTCTCCTATATCTTTTTGCTCCAGTATTTTTTATATTTTCCAAAAATATTCTCCGTAAATTTTTATTCCGTTTGGACTCCGTTTGATATTCCTTTTCTGCGAAGCTCAAAAACAAGGGAAAAAACAGAAACTGGCACTGGGCTCTAGGTTAATAGGTTAGTCCCAAAAATAATATAAAATAGCATATTAATGCATATAAAACATCCAAAACAGATAATATAATAGCATGGAACAATCAAAAATTATAGATACGTTGGAGACGTATCAAGCATCCCCAAGCTTAATTCCTGCTCGTCCTCGAGTAGGTAAATGATAAAAACAGAATTTTTGATGTGGAATGCTACCTAACATTTTTATCAATGTAATCCTTTTTTATTGTGGCAAGAATATTCAGATCCATAAGATTCAAAACAAGAGTTTAATATTGACATAAAAACAATAGTACTTCAAGCATACTAATAAAGCAATCATGTCTTCTCAAAATAACATGGCCAAAGAAAGTTATCCCTACAAAATCATATAGTCTGGCTATGCTCCATCTTCATCACACAAAGTATTAAATCATGCACAACCCCGGTTTTAGCCAAGCAATTGTTTCATACTTTAGTATTCTCAAACGTTTTCAACTCTCACGCAATACATGAGCGTGAGCCATGGATATAGCACTATAAGTGGAATAAAATATGGTGGTTGTGGAGAAGACAAAAAGAAGGAGATAGTCTCACATCAACTAGGCATATCAACAGGCTATGGAGATGCCCATCAATAGATATCAATGTGAGTGAGTAGGGATTGCCATGCAACGGATGCACTAGAGCTATAAGTGTATGAAAGCTCAAAAAGAAACTAAGTGGGTGTGCATCCAACTCGCTTGCTCACGAAGACCTAGGGCAATTTGAGGAAACCCATCATTGGAATATACAAGCCAAGTTCTATAATGAAAAATTCCCACTAGTATATGAAAGTGACAAAATAGGAGACTCTCTATCATGAAGATCCTGGTACTACTTTGAAGCACAAGTGTGGAAAAAGGATAGTAGCATTGCCCCTTCTCTCATTTTTTTTCTCTTTTTTTCATTTTTTTGGTGGGCATCTTTGGCCTCTTTTTTTTATTTGGGCTTCATTGGCCTCTTTTATTATTTTTAAAGTCCGGAGTCTCATCCCAACTTGTGAGGGAATCATAGCTTCCGTCCTTTCCTCACATGGGACAATGCTCTAATAATGATGATCATCACACTTTTATTTACTTACAACTCAAGAATTACAACTCGATACTTAGAAAAAAACATGACTCTATATGAATGCCTCCGGTGGTGTATCGGGATGTGCAAAGATCTAGCATAGCAAATGACATTAATGAAAACATCACGCTAGCTGTCTTACGATCATGCAAAGCAATATGACAATGATGGTGCGTGTCATGATAAACGGAACGGTGGAAGTTGCATGGCAATATATCTCGGAATGGTTATGGAAATGCCATAATAGGTAGGTAAGGTGGCTGTTTTAAGGAAGGTATATGGTGGGTTTAATGCACCGGCGAAAGTTGCGCGGTACTGGAGAGGCTAGCAAGGGTGGAAGGGTGAGAGTGCGTATAGTCCATGGACTCAACATTAGTCATAAAGAACTCACATACTTATTGCAAAAGTCTATTAGTTATCAAAACAAAGTACTACACGCATGCTCCTAGGGGAAGGGTTGGTAGGAGTTAACCATCGCGCGATCCCGACCTCCACACAAAGGAAGGCAATGAATAAATAAATCATGCTCCGACTTCGTCACATAACGGTTCACCATACGTGCATGCTACGGGAATCACAAACTTTAACACAAGTATTTCTACCAATCGACAATTACTCACTAGCATGTCTCTAATATTACCATCTTTATATCTCAAAACAATCATAAGGAATCAAACTTCTCATAGTATTCAATGCACTTTATATGAAAGTTTTTATTATATCTCTCTTGGATGCCCATCATATTAGGACTAAATTCATAACCTAAGCAAATTACCATGCTATTTAGAGACTCTCAAAATAATATAAGTGAAGCATGAGAGTTCAACAATTTCTATATAAAATAAAACCACCGCCGTGCCCTAAAAAGATATAAGTGAAGTACTAGAGAAAATTGACAAACTACTCCAAAAAGATATAAGTGAAGATCAATGCGTAGTCAACAATTAAATAACTATGTGAAGACTCTCTCATCTAAGAATTTCAGATCTTAAGTACTTTATTCAAACAGCAAGCAAAAGAAAAATAGCACTCCAAGAATAGCACGCATCATGTGAACGGATAAAAATTTGGGCTCAACATAGGCTAACCGATAATTGTTGATGAAGAGAGATGGGATGCGTAGCATCCCCAAGCTTAAATGCTTGAGACTTCTTGAAATATTTACTTGGGGTGCCTTGGGCATCCCCAAGCTTGAGCTCTTGTGTCTCCTTAATTCCTCTCATATCATGGTTTCCCTAATTCTTAGAAACCTCATCCACACAAAACTCAACAAGAACTCGTGAGATAGGTTAGTACACATAGGAATAAATCAACACTTTATGTACTGCCAAGGCAAGTTGCACAATAATTTCCAAACATCATCTAACGTTTACTATCGTTTCCACAATTTATATCTACCAATATAGGCTATGAAAACTATAGGATAAGTAGATAACAAAACTATGACAGCAATCTGTCCAAACAGAACAGTTTGTAGCAATCTATTAAACCAGTGTACTTCTGTAACTCAAAAAATTATGAAAATTTAGTACACAATATAAAATTTATATGACAATACTGTGTAAAAATTTCATAAACTTACCACGTTCCAGTAAAATATGAAAATTCAAACACTACAGCAAAAGTTTCTGTTTATACACAGCACACATCAAAACATGCAATGCAAGCATCCTAAAGGCAATTCTTGGAACTTTTTATTGAAAAACAAGATTATGAGTGACACCTAACAGAGAACAACAAAATAAAATGATGCTCCAAGCAAAACTCATATTATGTGACGAATAAAAATATAGCTCCAAGTAAGATATACCGATAGTGTTGAAGACGAAAGAGGGGATGCCTTCCGGGGCATCCCCAAGCTTAAGCGCTTGAGTCTTCCTTGGATATTACCTTGGGGGTGCCTTGGGCATCCCCAAGCTTAGGTTCTTGTCACTCCTTATTCTCCTCATATCGGTGTCTTACCCAAAACTTGAAAACTTCAATCACACAAAACTTAACGGAACTTCGTGAGATGGGTTAGTATAATAAATAAAGATAATTCACTTAGGTACTGTCAAGACAAGATTCATAATTGTTCCCACATCATACCTACTGTATTATATCATTCCCATAATTTATATCACTAAATATAAGCTATGGAAACACTAAAACAAGCAAACTATGCATGCAAAACAGAATCTGTCAAAAACAGAACAGTCTGTGAAGATCTGTAGTGTAACCATACTTCCATGTCTCTAAAAATTATGAAAACTTAGGAAAACCTGAAGAATTTGTATATCAAGACTGTGTAAAAATTTCAGATCATTATCACGCACATTAAAAAATTAAAATTCCTGTACTGGAGTCAAAAGTTTCTATTTTGGTTCAGCATCAATTCTACTCATCTTGTGAGTCATCCCAAAGGCTTTACTTGGCACTTTATTGAAATAAAAGACACAAAACATGATTACTACAGTAGATTAATCATGTGAACACACAAAAACAGAAAGTAAAAGTATTGGGTTGTCTCCCAACAAGAGCTTTTCTTTAATGCCTTTTAGCTAGGCATGATGATTTCAATGATGCTCACATAGGAATAATAATTGAAACATGCAAAAGAGCATCATGAATCTCATGAGAAGCACATTTAAGTCTAACCCACTTCCTATGCATAGGGATTTTGTGAGCAAACAATTTATGGGAGCAAGAATCAACTAGCATAGGAAGGCAAAACAAGCATAACTTCAAAACTTTGAACACATAGAGAGGAAACTTGATATTATTGCAATTCCTACAAGCATATGTTCCTCCCTCATAATAGTTTTCAGTAGCATAATGAAGGAATTTCACAACATAACTATCACATAAAGCATTATCTTCATAATCCACAAGCATAGAAATTTTTTCACTCTCCACATAAGCAATTTTCTTCTCATTCATAATAGTGGGAGCAAACTCAACGAAATAACTATCATGAGATACTTGATTGACATAACCACTTTGAATATTAAAATCATGATGAAAATTTCATGGTTATCATTATTCTTTATAGCATACATGTCATCACAATAATCATCATAAATAGGAGGCATGCTTTCATCATAATAAATTTGCTCATCAAAACTTGGGGGACTAAACATATCATCTTCATCAAACATAGCATCCCCAAGCTTGTAAGTTTTCATATCATTAGCATCATGAATATTCAAGGAATTCATACTAACAACATTGCAATCATGCTCTTCGCTCAAAGATTTAGTGCCAAACATTTTAATAACTTCTTCTTCTAACACTTGAGCACAATTTTCCTTTCCATCATTTTCACGAAAGACATTAAAAAGATGAAGCATATGAGGCAACCTAAATTCCATATATTTTTTGTAGTTTTCTTTTATAGACTAAACTAGTGATAAAACAAGAAACTAAAAGATTCAATTGCAAGATCTAAAGATATACCTTCAAGCACTCACCTCCCCGGCAACGGCGCCAGAAAAGAGCTTGATGTCTACTACGCAACCTTCTTCTTGTAGACTCGTGTTGGGCCTCCAAGCGCAGAGTTTTGTAGGACAGTAGCAAATTTCCCTCAAGTGGATGACCTAAGGTTTATCAATCCGTGGGAGGCGTAGGATGAAGATGGTCTCTCTCAAACAACCCTGCAACCAAATAACAAAGAGTCTCTTGTGTCCCCAACACACCCAATACAATGGTAAATTGTATAGGTGCACTAGTTCGGCGGAGAGATGGTGATACAAGTGTAATATGGATGGTAGATATAGGTTTTTGTAATCTGAAATTATAAAAACAGCAAGGTAACTAATGATAAAAGTGAGCACAAACGGTATTGCAATGCTTAGAAACAAGTCCTAGGGTTCATACTTTCACTAGTGCAAGTTCTCTCAACAATACTAACATATTTGAATCATATGTAAATCCCTCACGTGCGACAAAGAGTTCACTCCAAAGTCACAAATAGCGGAGAACAAACGAAGAAATTATTGTAAGGTACGAAACCACCTCAAAGTTATCTTTTCCGATCAATCTTATGAGCTATCCCTATAAGTGTCACGAACAGCCCTAGAGTTCGTACTAAAATAACACCTTAAGATACACATCAACCAAAACCCTAATGTCACCTAGATACTCCAATGTCACCACGAGTACCCATGGGCTTGATTATATGATATGCATCACACAATTTCAGATTCATCATGTTCAATCCAACACAAAGAACTTCAAAGAGTGCCCCAAAGTTTCTACCGGAGAGTCAAGACGAAAACGTGTGTCAACCCCTATGCATAGATTCCCAAGGTCACGGAACCCGCAAGTTGATCACCAAAACATAGATCAAGTGGATCAATAGAACATCCCATTGTCACCACGGATATCCCATCGCAAGACATACATCAAGTGTTCTCAAATCCTTAAAGACTCAATCCGATAAGAAAACTTCAAAGGGAAAACTCAATTCATCACAAGAAGATAGAGAGGGGAAAACTCTATATGATTCATCTATATTAATAAAGCTCGCGGTACATCAAGATCGTGTCATCCCAAGAACACGAAAGAGAGAGATCAAACACATAGCTACTGGTACATACCCTCAACCCCAAGGGTGAACTACTCCCTCCTCGTCATGGAGACCGTCGGGATGATGAAGATGGCCTCCGGTGATGGTTTCCCCCTCTGGCAGGGTGCCGGAACGGGCTCCCGATTGGTTTTTCGTGGCTACAGAGGCTTGCGGCGACGGAACTCCCGATCTAGGTTTCTTTCTGGGGCTTTTGGTATTTATAGGAATTTTTGGCGTCGGTCTCACGTCAAGGGGACTCCCGAGGGGCCCACAAGCCAGGGGGGCGCGCCCTAGGGGGCACCCCCTAGGCTTGTGGCTGCCTCGGACTCCTCTCCGGTATCTTTTTGCTCCAGTATTTTTTATATTTTCCAAAAATATTCTCCGTAAATTTTTATTCCGTTTGGACTCCGTTTGATATTCCTTTTCTGCGAAGCTCAAAAACAAGGAAAAAAAATAGAAACTGGCACTGGGCTCTAGGTTAATAGGTTAGTCCCAAAAATAATATAAAATAGCATATTAATGCATATAAAACATCCAAAACAGATAATATAATAGCATGGAACAATCAAAAATTATAGATACGTTGGAGACGTATCACAGATGTCCTAGTGTCAGGACTTAAGCGTGAAGCCATCGCTACGGCGGTTAACCCGAAGGGGCTGGTCGGGACGAAAGACACAGGGTTTACCCAGGTTCGGCCCCTCTCAAAGCAGGTAATAGCCTACGTCCTGCTTTGAGTTGTATTGATGGAATGTCGATTACAAGGGAGCGGATTCGCTAGACCTAGTACTCGATCAAAGGTTTCGTGGCCTAAGCCGCCCAGGTAACCCGCCTTTATATACACAGGTCGAGGCCCTGGGCTTACAAGAGTCCGGGCCGGGTTATACTTGATAACCGACCTCACCTCTAACTATACCTACCTTGTCTAACAAGCCGCCACCGGCGGCTGACGCCACCGGGTCACACATTGTCTTCTGGCTCTGGGCCTCCAGGCCCATTGAACAAGCTTATTCAAAACCTTATTGCTAAGCCGCCAACCTCATGACCCGGCCCCACCTGGGCGGGTCTCATCACGGGGTTATATCCCCAACAGAAGCGGTACTATCGCTCGGGCTGGCCAGCCCGCAGTACTACCGCTTCGGGGACTCCTGGACGGTTCAAGTGGTGGGCAGGGGGAGTTCTAACTCCTCCCATACCCATTGACTCTTCCCCCCTTCGAGTTCTCTCTCCCAGGCAACCGAATCTCCCCTGGAGGCCGGCTCCAGATCTCCCATTCCGTGTCGTCCTTCGCATTTTCATGAGATGGGATCTATCCCCTTCTCTTCCTCGTGCCAAGGACACCGGTATTGCCCTCGTTCGTATTCTCTTTGGCTTTAGTTTTTGAATCTTGTTTCTAGGGCAATGCATGAGGTCTCCTTGCTATTTCGCGAAATTTAGGCATGAGTGGGATGTGAAATGACGGCTTGATAGGACTATAGTACATGGTCACCGGAATTGTTGGGTTCTACGTCACCGGTACTGCCGTTCCCAAGCCGTGGAAGTTTTTCCGCCGCCCGGGCGGTACTACCGCTGATGCATGACCGGCACTACCGCTTTGGCGGAAGTACTGCTCCTGCAGCACGGTACTACCGTTGGTGCACCTGAACCCCCATTTTCTGTGATTCATCTCCTATCCTTTCTATTCTTTTTTCTTTGACTTATGCATTGTTTTTACATTTGTTTGTCTCGTTTTGTTCCTCCTTTCTGAGTTCCACGTGATGGTAGTTCCGCTCCTCCTCGTCGCATGAATCCTGGACGGTCTGGTGGTTCCAAGAGTTTCCGCACGTCTGAAGATGTCGGGGCTGGTTCTAGTTCTCAACCTCAATAGCAACATGTGAAGCGGACTATTAGCAAGAAGAAGGCTGCCACCCCTCCTCAGGACATGTCTGCCAAGGAGTTTGTTGAGTTCCATCAGTGCAACCCATATCGCTGTCCTTAGGACGAAGTACTGGTTGGTCGTCCCTTCTGGACCAAGGATCAATCTCTCATATATGTTGGGGTCCTGAAGAACAAGACGAACCTCTATGTGCCTGATGTCAAATCCATCGACACGGAGCACATGAGCAACAATCCTCACTCTGAGTACTTCGCTGAAGCTCGTGCTCTCTGCCAGTAGTGGGGTCTGCTTCCCACAATAGGTTTCAACAAGGATTTTTACTGCGAGATTGTGGCACAATTCTATGCCACCGTTTACTTTCACAATGATGACGCAAGGCACTTGACATGGATGACTGGTGGCAGAACATTGAACTCCGACTGGAAGACCTTCATGAACTCTTTGGGCTATGCTGATTCAGGGCTGGATGATCCTGTTGGTCTAACGCCACACACTGAAGTTGTGACCATTCACAAGTCCAAGCTTATTCGCTATTCCAGGGTGGTGAAGACTGCCAAGGGCACTCGCACTGAGCTCATTCCATTTCTAGATATTATGCATCGTATCTTTCGCAACACTATGTTTCCTCTCGTTGGGAACAAGGATCAGGTGCACTCTTATCTTGTGAATCTGTTGTTGATGTGCACGAAGGAGAGAGGCAGAGAATCGACTCTGGATGTTTCCCACATCATTTGGAGGGATCTTCGTTCAGCGGTTCTTGACAGGAAGGTGCCTATCTATGGCCCTTATTTCTCTAAGCTTATCGAGGATACTTGATCTGCATCATTCCATGGTGAGCCTCTGGTGACCGAACACATGGTGAACCACGGTATTCTTAAGCTCCGTGTGAAGGAGGATGGGGGCGTTGTGCCTTTTGTTCCTGAGATTGCACCCACCCTGATGATGAGCCAGAGCCTGACTACACACATGACACCTATGCTCCACCATCTGAGACAGTTCTGTCGTGGGCTGCCAACCTCAAAACAAAGATGAAGAATCTTCTCTGCTTCTAGATCAAGGGACAGTACAAGGCTCATGTGGAGGCCAAGAAGGCTCGTAGTCGTGATAAGATGATCATGAGGAAGATTGGTCTGCATGTTGACAGCGGCTCAAAAGACAAGATCACTGATGAAGAAGTGTGGGTCACGAAGAACTCTCCATGGTCTGAGTCAGAGGAGGAGGATGTTGATGAGAAGGATGATGATGAGCATGAGGATTGAACGCTACCATGAGCTTACCATCACTTTGACTCGTTTTAGTCATGTGTACCCCTTTTGGTGTCTCGATGCCAAAGGGCGAGAGAGTGTTTTGAGATTTGCTGGATTTGTGATTTGTTGAGTCACGAGTGTTTTTATTTTTATATGTGCACTTTCTCTCTCGTGAACTTGTCTGTTTGCTTGCTTTGGTTTATGCTGTCGTGACTTGAGTACTAAAGTATGATGTAAGACATATGCTATCTCTCTGATACTTGTGATCTACGTTGGGTTTTCCATGAAGAGGAACGGGTAATTACAGCACAAAGTGGGTAAGTATTTCCCTCAGTTATGAAACCAAGGTTTATCGAACCAATAGGAATATCAATCCTCAACCGTCTTCAGCGGCTGCACACAAATGAACAAACAACTTGCACCCAACGCTGGCAAGAGGGTTGTGAATCCCCTTGATCTCATTACTTGCAAGCAAATGAGTTGTGTAGATAATTGTTGATAAATATAAATTGGAAAATAAAATAAAATATAAATAATGGCAGCAAGGTAATTGTAGTGTTTGTAAATATATAAGTGAATAGACCCAGGGGCCATAGTTTTCCCTAGCGGCATCTCTCATGTAGGCAGCATACGGTGGGTAACAAATTACTGTTGGGCAATTGATAGAAAAGCGGATAGTTATGCGATTTCACGGAAAAGACCATGTGTATATAGGCATCACGTCCATATGCAAATAGGCCGACTCCTGCCTGCACCTATTACTATTACTCCACTCATCGATCGCTATCCAGCATGCATCTAGAGTATTAAGTAAAATAGAGTAATGCTTGGAGAACGATAACATGATGTAGACAAAGTAACCTCAATCAATATGAATGAACCCCATTGTTTTATCCTTAGTAGCAACAACACAAAGACGCATCTTGTCCCCTACTTTGTCACTGGGATATAGAAACTCGCCAGGTTGAACCTACCACAACACACCACTCCCACCAATGAAATATCAATCTATTTGGCCAAAGCACATCAATAGATCGGAGATCATTACGAAGCTATAATGATCATGCAATTAAGAGACAATATATATCAGAGGTATCTCAAATACTTTTCATGAATAATCTGAACATAAACCCACAATTCATCGGATCCCAACAAACACACCGCACAATAGGATTACATCGGATAGATCAAAGTGAAGATGCGATCATCATTGTATTGAAGATCATAAGAGAGAGAGGTTGCCGTCTAGGTACTAGCTATGGACCCGTAGGTCTGTGGTGAACTACTCACACATCATCATGAGGGCAGCAAGGTTGATGAAGAGGCCCTTCGTGATCGATTCCCCCTCTGGCAGGGTGCCGGAACGGAGCTCCAGATGGCCTCGCGACGGAACAGAGACTTGTGGCGGCGGAAACAGGGTTTCGGGACTGCCTCCAGGGTTTTTGCAATATTAGAGAATTTATAGGCCGAAGAGGGACGTCGGGAGAGCCACGAGGGGGCCACCACATATCAGGGCCCCCCCAGGGTGCGCCCTGATGTGTCGTGGGGCCCTCGTGCGCCTCTTGGCCTCCTTCCGAAGCTTCTAGGTCTTCTTTTGGTCCAGAAAAAATCATCAAAAAGTTTCGTGGCAATTGGACTTCGTTTGGTACTATAAACCTGAAAAGGCCAAACATGCAGAAAACAACAACTGGCACTCAGCACTGGGTCAATAGGTTAGTGCTCAAAAATATTATAAATTGGTAAATAAAGACCCAAAAAGTATCCTAGAATGATAATATATCAGCATGGAACAATCAAAAATTATAGATACGTTGGAGACGTATCAAGCATCCCCAAGCTTAATTCCTGCTCGTTCTCGAGTAGGTAAATGATAAAAACAGAATTTTTGATGTGACATGCTATCCACTATGTAATCTTATGCATGTATGCTCATTGAGAAAAGATAAATCAACAAATATTAACATAGCAATAATTAAAATGTAAGAAACAAAATCATTAATCCTTAAAAGTATACGATCCTTAAGAAATGTTTACCCCCCCCCCCATTCATCTTATTATATTAGCAAGGCATGACTCCATCTTCACCACATCAATACAAACGTCAAGCACCACAGTGTCCAAGTCAGGCAATTGGTTCGTACTTTTTCAATATGCATTAACTTTTTATTGTTCACGCAATACATGAGCGTGAGCCATTAGACAAAGCATTTAAGTGGAATAGAGTATGGTGGTAGATATCAAAGGGGTAAAAAGTGGAGAAGATAGTCTCACATCAACTAGGCATACCAACGGGCTATGGATATGCCCATCGATAGATGTCAATGCAAGGAGTAGGGATTGCCATGCAAATGATGCACTAGAGCTATAAGTGTATGAAAGCTCAAATGAAGCTAAGTGGGGGTGTGCATCCAACTTGCTTGCTCATGAAGACCTTGGGCATTTGAGGAAGCCCGTCATAGGAATATACAAGCCAAGTTTGTAATAATGAATAGGTAATTCCCATTAGCATATGAAAGTGATATATCATGAGAATCCCTACATGAGGAGCATGGTGCCACTTTGAGACGCAAGTGTGGTAAGAGATAGTAGCAAAGTCCCTTCTATCATTTTCTCTCATCATTTTTCATTTTTTTTGAATGGATGGTGGGTCATTTGGCCTCCCCCATCTTTACTTTTGTCCGGAGTCTCATCTTGACTTATGGGAGAATCATCGTCTCCATCATTCTTTCCTCGCTGGGACAATGCTCTAATAATGATGATCATCACACTTATATTTACTTACAACTCAATATGGAGAACCGATATGAAGATATGACTCTGTATGGATGCCTCTGGCAGTGTACCAGGATGTGCAATGATCTAGCGTGACATGTATCAAAAATATGATGAACGGTGGCTTTGCCACAAATACTATGTCAGCTCTATATGATCATGCAAAGCAATATGACGATGAACGAACTAGTCATGTGAAGTGACGATGGAATTTGCATGGCAATATATCTCGGAATGGCTATGGAAATGCCATGATAGGTAGGTATGGTGGCTATTTTGAGGAAGATATAATAAGGCTTATGTGCAACAGAGCGTGTCATGTCACGGGGTTTGGATTCACTGGCAAAAGTTGCATCGATCCTCGAGGTGAGAACGGGCTATGCATGGTACCGAAGAGGCTAGCAAATTATGAAAAGGTGAGATTGTGTATGTCCATGGTTTCACATTAATCATAAAGAACTCATATACTTATTGCAAAGTTTTATTAGTTTATCATAAATCAAAGTACTAATCGCATGCCCCGAGGGAAGAGGTTGGTATGAGTTAACCATCGCGCGCTTCCGACCCGAAACAACACTAGGATTTCAACGAGGAATAGAAATGCTCACACATCATCACCATGCCTCTTTAATTTTTAGATGAACAAAAAGTTCAACCTTTCTTAATATCAACACTTCTACAGTTTAACAATCATGAACTCACACCTATTTCATATTACTACATCAATATCATTGACCCACAATTTCTTTATATGTGCTACATAATGGTTTTGATTATCACTCATTGAATACCAAATATTTTTGGACTAGTATTACGACCCATGCAAATTACCGTCGCTAATTATTATCTCTCAAAAAAATATAAGTGAAGAATGAGAGTGAAATTATTTCTATAAAATCTACACGCCACCGTACTCAAAAAGATATAAGTGAAGTACTAGAGCAACTTCTAAGCTCAAAAGATATAAGTGAAGCACATAGAGTATTCTAACAAATTATGATGAAGGTGTGTCTCTCTTAAATAGGTGTGTCCAGAAAACAATGATTTTGGTAAACTGAAAGTAAAAGAAAACAAAAGCAAACGACGCTCCAAGCAAAATTCATATCATGTGACGAATAAAAATATAGCTTCAAGTGACATACCGATGGACTTGAGACGAAAGAGGGGATGCCTTCCGGGGCATCCCCAAGACTAGACGCTTGAGTCTCCTTTAAAATATTACCTTGGGGTGCTTTGGGCATCCCCAAGCTTAAGCTCTTGCTACTCCTTATTCATTTGTCCATCAAGATAACACCCAAAACTTGAAAACTTCAATCACACAAAACTCAATAAAACTTCGTGAGATCCGTTAGTATAAGAAACATATTGCATACTTTAGCGTACTTTTATAAATTGAATCCAATTTCATAAGTGTATAATAGGTATTTTATTCTAACTTCTCCATGGCTTATACCCCCCCCCCCCCCCCCCGATACAATCCATAGCATAATCAAAACAAGCAACTATGCAAGCAAAAACAGAATCTGTTTAAAACTGAACAGTCTGTAGCAATCTGTAGAGAACCTATACTTCTGTAACTCTAAAAATTCTGAACAATTAGGAAAACCTCTAAACTTTTTATAGCAACACTGTGTAAAAATTTCGGATCATTATCACGCTCCAGTAAAAAATGAAAATTCCTGTACTGGAGTCAAAAGTTCCTGTTTTGTTTCAGCATCGATTCTACTCATCTTGTGAGTCATCCCAAAGGATTTACTTGGCACAAACACTAATTTAAACACAAAAACATAATAATTACAGAGGAAATAATCATGCTATTAAAAATAAACAGAAATCTTAAAGCAAAAATTTTAATATAACTATTGGGTTGCCTCCCAACAAGCGCTATTGTTTTATGCCCCTAGCTAGGCATAATGCATAGTTTCAAGTGTTGTCATCTTTGCTCATAAGGGATACACTCCCCTTCATGTCCTTCAAAACTAGCTCTTCTAAAATCTTACTTAACAAATTTCCATTCTCAATTTTAGTGGAAGGGCTCAAGTGGTCAGAAGGACTTATAATATCATCACTAACATCATCCTCATCATAGGGATCTTCATACAAAACATGAATTTCATCATTGATAGGTTCCCTAATGGTGTTTTCATGCCAATCTTCACTAAACCCTTCATTTATTCCTTTAGCAATTAACTCAAATTTATCACAAGTATGAAGGAATAAAGCTTGCGTTAATTCTTCGGGAGAAACATTTCTCCTCATATTCTCACTAAAACATTGGCAATTACTAGATTCCATCATACGCAAAGCATCTTTATTATGTAGGATCACTTCTATAGGGGGATTTTCAGATTTTACTCTATAAAAATAAAATATGTCTCTCGCTTCCCGCACTATATAATCAAATTCATGCATAAGGATAATGGTAACAATTTTCTTAATCTTAGGATTACGAATACTCGAAAGTCCCAGAAATATCTTTTGGAGCATAGGATGGAGATGCACAAACTTTCTTTATAGCTTCAATATTAACATTGTAATAGCATCCACATAACAACTTGTCTCTTCAAGTATGGTTCCTTTAGTAAAAGGGATAGCTCCCGAGCACTCAAAAAATTCTTGTATAATATGTTTCCCAATTATGTTCCCATTGCCCATTTCATAGATTTTTTATTTTAAAACCGTGTGGGTATTACTACTATGAACTTGATTTTTAGGAGTTTCATGAATAGCATCAACAATATTTAGTCTCTCCTCTTCCGTGTCACTAGCACTATCTTCACTAGCGCTCTCAACAATAACTTTCTCAAACTCAGACATGATAACTACTTCAAGCAAGCAAAGGGGTAAACTAGTAACAAGAAAAGATAAATATTTTTGTATTTTTGATTTTATGAGACAAGCTAAATATAACAGCAAATAAAAATAAGAACAAGTGAATGAAAATTTGTGTGAAGTTACTTGGTAGTTGATGATGATATTCGCCGGCAACGGCGCCAGAAATCCTTCCTGATACTTGTGATCTGTGTTGGGTTTTCCGTGAAGAGGAACGGGTAAATGCAACACAAAGTGGGTAAGTATTTACCTCAGTTATGAAACCAAGGTTTATCGAACCAATAGGAATATCAATCCTCAACCGTCTTCAGCGACTGCACACAAATAAACAAACAACTTGCACCCAACGCGGGCAAGAGGGTTGTCAATCCCCTTGATCTCGTTATTTGCAAGCAATTGAGTTGTGTAGATAATTGTTGATAAATATAAATTGCAAAATAAAATAAAAGGTAAATAAATTCATCAAGGTAATTGTAGCGTTTGTAAATATATAAGTGAATAGACCCGGGGGCCATAGTTTTTCCTAGCGGCATCTCTCATGTAGGCAGCATACAGTGGGTAACAAATTACTGTTAAGCAATTGATAGAAAAGCGGATAGTTATGCGATCTTCACGGCAATGATCATGTGTATATAGGCATCACATCCATAAGCAAATAGGTCGACTCCTGCCTGCACCTATTACTATTACTCCACTCATCGACCGCTATCCAGCATGCATCTAGAGTATTAAGTAAAACAGAGTAATGCTTGGAGAACGATGATATGATGTAGATAAAGTAACCTCAATCAATATGAATGAACTCCATCATTTTATCCTTAGTAGAAACAACATAAAGACGCATCTTGTCCCCTACTTTGTCACTGGGATATAGAAACTCGCCAGGTTGAACGTACCACTCCCACCGATGAAATATCAATCTACTTGACCAAAGCACATCAATAGATCAGAGAGCATTACGAAGCTATAATGATCATGCAATTAAGAGACAGTATATATCAGAGGTATCTCAAACACTTTTCATGAATAATCTGAACATAAACCCACAATTCATCGGATCCCAACAAACACAACGCACAATGGGATTACATCAGATAGATCAAAGCGAAGATGTGATGATCATTGTATTGAAGATCATAAGAGAGAGAGAGAGAGAGAGAGAGAGAGAGATTGCCATCTAGGTACTAGCTATGGACCCGTAGGTCTGTGGTGAACTACTCACACATCATCATGAGGGCAGCAAGCTTGATGAAGAGGCCCTCTGTGATCAACCCCCCCTCCGACAGGGTGCCGGAACGGAGCTCCAGATGGCCTCACGACGGAACAGTGGATTGCGATGGCGGAAAAAGGGTTTCAGGACAGCCTCCAGGGTTTTTGCAATATTAGAGAATTTATAGGCCGAAGAGGGACGTCGGGAGAGCCATGAGGGGGCCACCACATATCAGGGCGCGCCCTGATGTGTGGTGGGTGTCGGTGTCAAAACCGGTGGATCTCGGGTAGGGGGTCCTGAGTTGTGAGACTAGGATCGATGGTAACAAAGGGACGAAGGAGACGATGTTTACCCAGGTTAGGGCCCTCCTATGGAGGTAAAACCCTATGTCCTGCTTGATTATATTGATGGTATGAAGGTTACAGAGTTGATCTACCTCGAGATCAACTAGCTAAAACCCTAGATGAGTTTCTGTGTGTCGTGATCTGAAACCCTCCCGGTTTATATAGACACCGGGGGGTACCTAGGGTTTACACATGATGGGCCTCCTGCCGAGGATGGAAATGTCGACTTTCTCATCTTGACTTGGAGTGCACGACGCGCCTTCGGGGCTCCCTTCTAGAACGTGGAGTCTTGGTGTGTCCGGCCTTTCTTCAGAGAACGGCCCATCAAGCCGGCCTATTGAGAGATGAGCCGGCGGCCCGAGGACCCCTTAATCCGGGACTCCCTTAGTAGCCCCCGAACTAGCCCCCAACGCCAAGGGTCTCAACTCCAGTTGCTTCGTATGATCAGAGTCTTCAGCTTGCGGGGTGAGTTCTTCTTCTCTGCATGATCGGCTGAGACTAGCTCGGTTTCCGATGACACGTATTTCTTCCGATCAAATGATTGACCGAACACCATGAATTGCTTAGCCCTGAAGGCCAATTGCCAAAGTGTAAACAGTATTTTCTGACAACCCCTCTGACGAAGGGTCGTGGCCTACCATGACCACTGAACTAGTTACGAAAACTCGATTCGTGGTTCGAGGCCATTTTGACAGCGACACGACTTATCAATGCGCAGATCGTGCTCCGTTTCACACGGGATATGATTAATCTCCACACGCGCATAACGGCACGCATGTCTTGGGAAGCGGAGGGATTTGCGGCGCTGCAAGCGAGGCTAATCGGCGACACATCCCATAAAATGGGAAAAAACCCCAAGGCCTATTCACGCTCCCCATTCGCATCCTCCGCCTCCTCAATCTCTCTAAGCTCCGAGAGCCCAGATCTAGTTCCCCCTCGCCCTCTCCTCCGAGCTTAGCCATGGCGGGTTCGGGCTCCATGGGCAAGTGGGAGGCCTCCACAGTCACCGACCAGGATATCCGGGAGCTGGAGCTCGCCGGCTACCTCCCCGCCAACGTCTTCCACTGTGCCCCGGAGAAGAACCAGGTGATCCCCACCCCCAAGGCGGGCGAGAGGGTGGTGTTCGTCCCCCACTTTATTCGGGGACTGAGCTTTCCGCTCCACCCCTTCGTCAGGGGTCTCATGTTTTTCTATGGGCTGGACTTCCACAACCTCCCGCCGAACTCCTTCATGCACATATCGGCATTCATCATCATCTGCGAAGCCTTTCTGTGGGTCGAACCGCACTTCGGCTTGTGGCTCAAGGTCTTCAATGTCAAGCCAAAGACCGTGGCCAGCGAGCACGCAGACTGCGGAGGGGCGGTAATCAGCAAGCTCCCCCGCGTCGAGTGGCCTACCGGCACCTTCATCGACACGATCAAGACCTGGCAGAAGGAGTGGTTTTACATCACCGAGCCAAGGGATGAGAGCTGGGCGACACC
This sequence comes from Elymus sibiricus, assembly GCA_039707655.1. NCBI lineage: Eukaryota > Viridiplantae > Streptophyta > Magnoliopsida > Poales > Poaceae > Elymus > Elymus sibiricus. The sequence goes on along the minus strand of CM077667.1, from coordinate 145,389,609 downwards.
TGCCGAATTCAGATCCGTACCCCCAACGAGACTGACCTCGTGGCTCAGGAAGGGCCTTGACTGGGGGTCGGATGCCGAGGTGAAGCTGCTGCAGAAGCGCATTACCTCAGTGATCGAGGCCAAGGTGGAGCTGGTCAACGTGGTCCAGGTCATGCTCCACCGCCGCATTCTTCCCTGCCAGCACCGAGCTTCCCCAATGTGGTCTTATCAGTCTAATGATGAGCCCACCGTGCGCCAATTCTTCCGCACCACCCATGAGAAGCTGTGGAAGGCTCTATTCAAGCCTCAGATGAGCTGGCCGGCCACGGAAGAGGATTCGGGTCTAAGCACCGGTAACCCTCCCACCAAGGTATGGCATAATTTTAATCTGTTGACTTGGTTTCTTCGGCAAAAAGTCTGAACGCCCTCTCCCCTACTTTCGCAGAAGTGGCTGAGCAAAACCGCGAAGGTTAACTGCCCGGCTCCACAATCCGAAGACCCCAGGTCAGAGCTGTTGGCGGCGATGCTTGTTGTGGCGCCGTACTCGGCGCCCGAGAAGAAGGAGAAGAAGAAAAAGGCCAGAGAGGGCCTCCGCATCAAGGACCAGCCGGACGCCGTGTCCGAGGAAATCCACGCCTCCTCTAGTCATGAGGAGGAGCAGGAAGACGGGGGGAGGGCGTTTCCCCCCTCGCAAGGAAGAGGGCGGCGTCATCGGACGCCGCGGAGGATGCAGCTCCTCCTGCCCTGAATAGGGCGCGTCGGGCAAGGTTGATCTTGCCTGATGACAGCTCGGATTCTGACGCGGGATCCGAGGACTTTGAGAGGGTTCCCCGAAGGAACTTAAGGGTCAAGCCCCCCGCTCAGACGTATGAATCCGAAGACTCCCAAGTTATTTGTGAGAAGCTTTTCTCAATGTTTTAAATACAAGTTCATCTTTTAATCCGCAGCCCACCACGCGTTCTCCCCACCGTCCAAATATCGGATGGGGAGTCACCACCCGCCGAGCTAGCGGAAAGTGGGACCGCGTCGCACCCCACACCTCCAGGGGCCACGAAGGATGCCACGGAGGTGTCATCCAGCCAGGCTCCGTTGGAGCCGAACACGGGCGGAGGGGGTGACCATGTCATGGCCGAGGCTGACGCCACGGCCACCGAAGGCCAGGGAGAGGAAACTCCCCAGGCTGCTGAGGATCAGGGGGGAGAACACTCCCCTGGTCCCCAAAGAGGAAGGGCAGAGAGATGCCCAGTCCCCTCCGAGGACATCTCCGAAGCACGATGTGCCTCCGGAGTTACCTGCTCAGTCCCCGATCAGAGATCGGACTGCTCGATCACCACCGATGCCACCAACGGCTGGGTGGCCGGTTATGGAGGAGGCGCTAGCAAGCGCCCCCATCTCCGAGGATCACCGCACTCTTATGGGTGCGGTTTTACAAGGAATTCAGTCTGTCGATAGCGGACTGAAGGAGGCCTTCAACGGTCTCCTGACGGGCTTCAAGGTGAGTCATGTAATACCTTTTCCCGAACAACTTTTAATTTTAAGTTTGTGCTATCTTTATATATGTAGTAGCCCCCAAGCCCCGGATGGGTTTGCAAAAAATGCATCCGGGGGTCAGACTATAAGGATAGAATAATGATGCACAAGGCGCCATTTAGCCCAGCAATGTTGTAAAAAGCCCCTAAGAGGACCGAACATAGAGTCATATCCTTGACTGTTCGGGGGTTGGAATGCACATGACTGAATGCAATTTCGTATAGGCCTCGTCATCGGCGGCGGCCGGTAATGCCGCTGAGCTGACCGAGCTAAATCGGAAGCTCAAAATCTCCGAAGAGGAGCTTGATAGCCAGAACAAGCGGTTCGACGAGGCACAAGGTAAGCCGAACTCTAATATCCGAGCAATATATATGTGGTGATCCGCACTGGTTACCCAGTGTGACTTGTTTATGATTGCTTCCACAGCTTCAGCTGCGGAGGTTGAGAAACTCAAGGTCGAGCTCCAGAAGATGAAGCAAGAGGTCGAGGAGAAGAAGACGGCCGCCAAACAAGCGGCAGCCGCGCTTTCCACTTTGAAGGCAGCAAGCGCCAAGCATGAGGCCCGGGTGGAGGAGGTGCAGCAAGAGCTCAAGGATGCCGGCACGAAGTGCGAGGCCCTTGAGCTAAAAGGCAAAGAACAAGCCGCCGAGCTAGCCGCACTGAAATCCGAGCTCCAGAAGGAGCGGGTGGATAGGCGATCCTTCGAAGAGGAGGTTCGCCAGGTCAAGGCTGTCATCGATGGTAAGCCATAGTCGCTACGATGTACCTTTGGTGGTAGCAAATTTGCTTTGCTCACCTAGGTGTGGCGTTCCTTAGGCGTTCATGCGGATCTCTAGAAGAGTGCAGTGGATGCGAACCAGCTTTACGCTTCGCGGGCGGAGGACGATGAGGCCCGGCTATTCTGGGCACAGTTTGAGACCCCCGAGCGCTCTCCTCTCCTCATTGATCACATGAAGCAACTGATGGAGATGCACAGAATGGCGGAGCCGGCCATGAAGGACCTTTGCATACGTCTGTGGCCCGATGAGCCTTTGCCGAGCAGCTATTTCGGCCTGGTGCAGAAGCTATGTGATGCCGCGCCTCGGGTTGACGTGCTGAAGCGCTCTACATGCATCGAGGGCGCGCGGATGGCCTTTGCAAGGACCATGGTGCACTGGCCAAAGCTCCAGCCGACCAAGATGGCCACCGCACCTCCGCCTCCGGACAAGAGTCATAGGTGCCCCGAGCTGTACTTCCCCCAAGTAATGGAGGGTGCTCGGGCAATAGAGGCCCAATGCTCCAAAGATGTTTTATATGAATGAGCGTGATGTAATATGTCCGAAGACTTTAACGCTTTTATAATTAGTGTTGCATGGTTTATCATGTCTTTATAAGTAGTTTATGTTTATTTAGACTCCTATGTGGCCGGTTTATCTGAAAGCAGCGAGTCGTCGGCTTCAGCCCCCACGTAGATACTACGCGGGGTTTCTCTGTATCCGCACTTTTATCCTTAGCCGAGGTATCGGCGCCCGAAGGCGGTAGTGCGAGCGGGACAAGGCAACGGACTATGGTGCTCTATCGCTTTCACTTAGCCGTGGGAGTGTAGAAAAATGCGGAGACCGATGACAAGCCCCCAGTGTTTTGTGATGTTCCGATGTATCGGGACCGAAGCCAGCATCACATGGTTTGTACTAGTACGAAACCCATCGTATAACATGAAATAACCGCTATCGGTTTTTTAGTATGACACTTATGCTTGGATTCGCAAACCGGTTCTCGCTTACTATGACGGTCAGTTTTCGGCTTTCTCCGCTGAGGTGCTTGACCAGATGAGCTGGAAGCACAATCGCAGTGGTTCTCCCTTTGCCCTTTTAGCCGAACGAGCGGAATGTAAGAGGGCAAGCACAGGAGCCGGGCAACCCAACTATTGACCCAAGACATAGTTCGGATCCGATGCATATAAAGCAAAACCCAAGACGCCGAACACACAACCAGTTGTACTGGGGTAATGTTCAAGGCGATTTTAAATTCGAGCCCCCGGTCTGTTAGCCGGTTGCATCATAATATATACCGAACAGTTTTCGCAAGAAGCGTTACCAAGGGAAGAGCGGAGGATGTATAAAAGACAACGAAGTGGCCATATATAATGGTCTTGTATTTGCTCAATACTTCTTATAACTTGGATTGCCGAAGCAACTATTTACAGGTTTGGAGAATGAAATATAAAATTTACAGAAGGGAGGCTGTACCTGGGGTCTTCGATTGATGACATGACGTCCTCGATGTGCCTTGTCGCCTGTCCGTTCATGTTCCTCTGTGGGGGTTGCATCCTACTAAGTGTGATGTTGTCGCCGAGCGGACCTTGGGAAGAAGGCCTTGAGAAGTCGCCGAAGTATCGATGAGCTTTACACTTTTTGGCAGGTCCTTGATGGTACCTGTGTTTTGTCCGAAGACCTTTATTGGTATTGGTCGGTCCAGTCGAACACTTACCATTTGATGGTTTTTCCCCATTGCTACCCATGGAACCTTGAGCGTGAAGTTATGCCTCCTTGGCGCGTGTTTGGCGGTCGTTAGGGCTGTGCAATGGGGGCGTATCCCTATTTCTGGGGAGCAGAAGAGTCTGGGAGTTCGGATTGAAACCGAACTCGTTTGTCGACCTTACGGGCCTTTATGGCCGATTTGGGTGTTTGTCGACCGTCTTCATAATGGAATTCGGCCGCCAGGGCCAATGCATACTCCTCAGTTCGGAGGGAACGCTCTGTGTTGCCGTTGACGGTGATGACCCCCTTGGGGCCAGGCATCTTGAGCTTGAGGTATGCGTAGTGTGGGACGGCATTAAAGCGAGCGAACGTTGTACGGCCGAGCAGGGCGTGATAGCCACTGCGGAAAGGTACAATGTCGAAGATCAAGTCCTCGCTACGGAAGTTATCGGGCGAGCCGAACACCACTTCCAGGGTCACAGAGCCCGTGCAGCGGGCCTCGACTCCTGGGATCACTCCTTTAAAGGTAGTGTTGCTGGGTTTGATCCTTGATGGATCTATACCCATCTTTTGCACTGTATCTGAGTAAATTAGAATTAGGCTGCTTCCTCCGTCCATTAGGACTTTAGTGAGGTGATACCCATCGATAATGGGGTCTAGGACGAGGGCCGCTGACCCCCCATGACGGATACTGGTCGGGTGATCCCGTCGGTCAAAAGTGATCGGGTAGGCCGACCATGGGTTAAACTTCGGGGCTACAGGCTCTACGGCGTAGACCTCTCGAAGGGCGCGCTTTCTCTCCTTTTTAGGTATATGAGTGGCGTATATCATGTTCACGGTCTTTACCTCTGGAGGGAACTGCTTCTGACCTCCATTGCTCGGACCGCGGGGCTCCTCGTCGTCCTCGCTGCGTGGGCCTTTGCCCTGCTCCTCGGCTGCGAGTTTGCCGGCCTGTTTAAACACCCAATAGTTACGGTTGGTGTGGTTGGCGGGCTTGTCCGTAGTGCCATGGATCTGGCAAGGCCTTTCCATGATCTTGTCCAGCGGGGTGGGTCCATCGCGGTTGCCTTTAGGAGGCTTCTTCCGCTGCCCGGATCTTGGGTTGCGGAAACCGGCGTTAACGGCCGTGTCATCGGCGTCGCTAGTGCTGTGCCGGCGTTTGTTTTTGTTGCGTCGTTGTTTCCCGTTTCCATCCCGGACTTCGGAAGTACCGGGGTCTTCGGGATTGTGGCTTCGCCTTGATAGCCAGTTATCCTCGCCCGCGCAAAAGCGGGTCATGAGTGATGTGAGGGCGGACATGGTCCTGGGTTTATCCTGACCGAGCTGGCGAGCCAGCCACTCGTCCCGAATATTGTGCCTGAAAGAGGCTATAGCTTCGGCATCTGGGCAATCGACGATTTGGTTTTTCTTGGTCAAGAACCGGTTCCAGAATTGTCGAGCGGACTCTCCTGCCTTTTGCACGACGTTGCTTAGGTCGGAGGAGTCCGGGGGCCGGACATAGGTGCCCTGGAAGTTAGATCGGAATGCATCCTCGAGGTCCTCCCAACTCCCGATAGAGTTTTCGGGGAGACTGTTTAACCAGTGCCGAGCTGGCCCCTTAAGTTTAAGGGGTAGGTATTTGATGGCGTGGAGGTTGTCTCCTCGCGCCATGTGAATGTGGAGGAGGAAATCCTCGATCCACACTGCTGGGTCAGTTGTTCCGTCGTATTGCTCGATGTTCACGGGTTTAAACCCTTCCGGGAACTGATGCTGCATCACCTCGTCAGTGAAGCAGAGCGGGTGGGCAGCGCCTCTGACCCGGGCTATGTCACGCCGGTAGTCGGCGTCAGTTCTGGCCCAGTTTTGGTCCCGAACTCTGTTGGTTCGGTCGAGCCAGGGCCGGTACTCGTCCCTTCTACCAGGGGAGTACCCTCTAGATCCGTATATGGATCTCGTGCGGCCTGTTCTCTCATCCAGGTCGCGTCGCAGGTCATACCTGTCGTCAGGCTCCATTGGCTCTTTTCCCCTTCTGCGGGGTATCGCCGGCCTATAACCGGCCTCACCAGCCGTCCTATCTCGTCCTCGGGGAGGGCGGTCCGGCTGGTCGTATGGAGTGTGCCTGGGGGACGGCGTGTTGGGGAGCTCGTCGTCGAATTGTGGCAGCAACCGCCGGCGGGGGTAGCTCTTGGGTTGGTCCCATAGACCGGCGCCGTGTTCTTCCTCGGCTGATAGAACCCTTGTCCATCTGTCGTTGAGGGTGTCTTGTTCGGCCTTGAGTTGCCGCGCTTTTGCCTTTAGGCTTCGGGCAGTCGCTAAAAGCTGTTGCCTGAACCGTTCATGATCCTCAATGGTTACGGGGACGATGAGGTCCTCGTCGTCCGGGCTATCCTCCTCCTCTATAGGGGGGGGTAGTTGTCATCCTCGAAGTCGTTTGGGTCTTCGGGGTCGCGCTAGTCCTCCGGCTTTTCCTGGTCCTCTAACGGATACTCGGGTATATCGGGATCGTCGAGGTCTTCCGGGGTATTGTTTTCCCCGGTGCCGGCAATAGCTTCCCTCCCCTTTTTTGTCTTTGACCGCTTACGCGGTTTCCGACGCCTTGACGGCGCCTCACCTGAGTCATCGCCATTGTTAGCTGGTGTGCGCTCGCCGCTACCGGATGGTGTATCCACCATGTAGACGTCGTAGGTGGAGGTGGCGGTCCATCGCCCGGTGTTAACGGGGGTGGGAGCGCGATCCTCTTCCTCCATGTCTTCTGCCTCCTCGGAGGCGTAGTCCAACATATCGGTTAAGTCGTCGATAGTGGCTACTAAGTTGGTGGCGGGTGGGAAAAATTCTTCTAGACCCGCCTCGAGATCGATCTGAGTACGGATCGAGCTTGGGTCATCAGTAATTTTCATCAATGAGAACCGATCTAGTACCTCGTCGAGTGTCGAAAGCTTGATCGGGTCAATCTGCCCGGCGTGTCTGGAGTTGATCTCTGACATGTCCGCACGAGAAGTATGTTCGGCAGGAGTTGATGCCCGGCCATCTAGCGCTATAGCCGGATCCAGATTGAAGTCCAGATCATCATCGGGATTGGCCCCATGGACGGGATTGAAGGCGACGTCCAAGGTTAAGGCCTCGGAGTCCTCGGGCGCGTCAGACGAGACTGCGAGCCCGGTGAGCAAGAGATCGCCCTGAGGGTCTACGAAGAACTCTAAGTTCCCGAATCTGACTTCTTGATCAGGGGCGAAACTTCCAACTCGGCCAAGGCGGCCGGTCGGGTCAGCGTGCAGCACGATGCTGCCGAAAGCGAAGATCTGTCCAGGGACAAAGGAGTCCCTGCCACGAACTTCATCGTTGATGACAACGCGAGCCATCGATTCCTATGGTGATCACAGCGGAACTCTCAATGAAAGCACCAATGTCGGTGTCAAAACCGGCGGATCTCGGGTAGGGGGTCCCGAGCTGTGAGACTAGGATCGATGGTAACAAAAGGACGAAGGAGACGATGTTTACCCAGGTTCGGGCCCTCCTATGGAGGTAAAACCCTACGTCCTGCTTGATTATATTGATGGTATGAAGGTTACAAAGTTGATCTACCTCGAGATCGACTAGCTAAAACCCTAGATGAGTTTCTGTGTGTCATGATCTGAAACCCTCCCGGTTTATATAGACACCGGGGGGTACCTAGGGTTTACACATGATGGGCCTCCTGCCGAGGATGGAAATGTCGACTTTCTCATCTTGACTTGGAGTGCACGACACGCCTTCGGGGCTCCCTTCTAGAACGTGGAGTCTTGGTGTGTCCGGCCTTTCTTCAGAGAACGGCCCATCAAGCCGGCCTATTGAGAGATGAGCCGGCGGCCCGAGGACTCCTTAATCCGGGACTCCCTTAGTGGGGCCCTCGTGCACCTTCTGACCTCCTTCCGAAGCTTCTAGGTCTTCTTTTGGTCCAGAAAAAAAATCATCCAAAAGTTTCGTGGCAATTGGACTTTGTTTGGTACTATAAACCTGAAAAGGCAAAAACATGTAGAAAACATCAACTGTCACTGGGCACTGGGTCAATAGGTTAGTGCTCAAAAATATTATAAATTGCTAAATAAAGACCCAAAAATTATCCTAGAATGATAATATATCATCATGGAACTATCAAAAATTATAGATACATTGGAGACGTATCACTCTCCTACCCTGTTATGTCTACTCTAGTTATTATGTGAGATTATGTTTCCTATGCTTGCTTAATTGCTTATAACTCTTATTCTATATGTGCAAGTATATGGCCATGTCTATAAAATATAGGGGGAGTGTTGATCCTAGTGTGTGCTCTTTGCATTCCAAAAGCACATTCAAATAGAGCACACATCTAGGGGGAGCTTGTCTATATTTTCTAGATGTTGGGTTTGCACTAAGTCTTACTACTTATCTTAAATTGGTAAATCCCGTGTTGTCATCAACCCACCAAAAAGGGGGAGATTATAAGAGCATAATTTTCCCCAAGTAGGTTTGGTGGTTGATGACAATGCCCTTGCGGACTAATCGTGTGCATTAAGCTTTCAGAGATTATCAGGTGGCATGAGATGGTTTTCATCCCCTTAGTTGTTAAAATAGAAGATGGTGTTTTTCTTTCAATTTAGTGTTCGTGGACTTGAGTCGTAGGAAAATCCGTACTATCAAGAGGGGATCCGCATTTGTAAAGGTTTGGAGGAACCATCACGTACACACTTGCACCCCATCCTCTTTCCTGGCACAATGGAGTTTGCTTCCTTCCCCCCTTGGCCCCTAAGTGACATATAAGCGGAAGTACCTCTCCACAGAGCGGTAGTACCACTCCAGTGCTACTGCCGCCTTGCGGTACCGGTGCTACTTCCGCTTGTATTTTCCTTCTGGTGTCCTCGGGTGGCCTTGCCCTTTATTAGCGGAAGTACCGCTGGGAGCGGAGCGGTAGTACCGCTCGGGCAGTTTTTGAGCGGCAGTAACTAGCGGAAGTAACTAGCGAAAGCACCACTCTGAGCGGTACTACCGTACTGCCCTCCTCTCCTACTGCTAAGTCTAGGCTTCCTACAGTTCTAAGCGGAAGTACCGCTGGCGGGAGTGGTAATACCGCTCCGGCGGAACTACCGCCTCCCTGACTCATGTCAACTGCCTGTGAAGCCCAGTACTTCCGTGCAAGCGGAAGTACTGCTCCCTCGAGTGGTACTACCAGTTATGCACGACTTGTAGGCAGAAAACGGTCAGATTTTCTTCCTCTATATAAGTGGATCTTCTTCTCCAAGTGGACTCACCTCTTTTCCCCCAAAAGCTCCATTGTTGCTCCTAAGCTCATTCTTGCCCGATCTCTCTCCCTAGCCATCGATTCTTGTTGATTCTCTAGGGTTTGGAGGAGAAGGCCTTGATCTACACTTCCACCAAGAGAAATTTGATTCCCCCCACTAATCCCTTGCGGATCTTGTTACTCTTGGGTGTTTGAGCACCCTAGAAGGAAGAGGTCACCTCGAAGCCACATTCCATTATGGTGTAGCTTCGTGGTGGTGTTGGGAGCCTCCAATTAAGTTGTGGAGATTGCCCCAACCTTGTTTGTGAAGGTCCGGTTGCCGCCTTCAAGAGGACCACTAGTGGAATCACGGCATCTCGCATTGTGTGAGGGCATGAGGAGAATACGATGGCCTTAGTGGCATCTTGGGGAGCATTGTGCCTCCACACCGCTCTAACGGAGACATACTTCCCCTCAAAGGGAAGGAACTTCGGTAACACATCCTCGTCTCCATCGGTTCCACTTGTGGTTACTTCTTACCTTTACTTTGTGCAAGCTTTACCTATCTTGTATCCTTTGCTTGCTTGTGTTGTTATTGTTGTTAGCATCATATATGTTGCTCACCTAGTTGCATATCTAGACAACCTATTTGTTGCTAAACCTAATTTGCTAAAGAAAAGTTAAAAATTGGTAGTTGCCTATTTACCCCCCCCCCCTCTAGTCAACCATATCGATCCTTTCACCTGGGGTGAAGCTGTTGATCTGGTCGAGATGACCGGGAGCACCGGCGCGTAGATCTACACCGGCGGATACAAAGAACTGGTCAGGGACAAAGATGTCCCTGATGTGGATGTCATCGCTGATGATGAAGCGAGCCATCGACCCTTCTGGCGATCCAATAGCGGAACTCTCAATGAAAGCACCAATGTTGGTGTCAAAACCAGCAGATCTCGGGTAGGGGGTCCCAAGCTGTGGATCTTGGATCAATGGGGAACACGAAGCAGGGAGACAATGTTTATCCAGGTCCGGGCCCTCTCGAAGAGGTAAAACCCTACGTCCTGCTTGATTGTATTGATGTGTGTATGACGATTACAGAGTCGATGTGCCACGAGATCAAAGGAACTAAACCCTAGATGAGTCGGAATGGTCCCTCTACGTACCAAATCCTCTGGTTTATATAGACACCAGGGATACTTAGGGTTACACATAGTCGGTTACCATCAAGGATAAACGCGCCGATCTTGCCGTCTTGACTTGGAGGACACGCCAAGTCACTGAAGGTTTCCTTCCCGAATACGAGGCTTCCTCATAGTTCGGCTTTCATGCGGTGGCTATAGAGCGGCCCACCTGTCCGGCCCATAGGAGATAGGCCAGCGGCCCGAGGACCCCTTAGTCCCGGAATCCCTCACATGGCATAGACCACCCAATTCTGCTCTCGGGCGGGGCACACGTGTTCTTCCGCTGTCGCTTCTTCACAATGTGCGCGGATGGATTCATACTCCGGCGACTGGTGATGGGGAAAGGGAGATTGGAAGGCTCCCGGGAGGACCGCGACGATCTAACCCCGAAGGATCCAAGCGCCCGATGCGCCGACGCAATGGAGTTTTTCCAGACAGATCCCATAGTCGGTCGGGTGTGGTCCTCCCGGGAGCGGCGGAGTGCAACGTGGACGGCCATTGCCTCCTCCAACCCGTACGGGACGCACACCAGTCGAGGGATCCGGACTGCCGGAGTCAAACCCGTTGCCCGCCATGGCAGTGAAGGCCAGAGATCGCCGGACAAAAGCTTGGGTGGCGGAGTGGAGGGGAGGGGAGGGGAGTCGAGTGGCCAGGGTTTGGTCCGGGGAGGGGATTGGGATGAATATATGTGGGGTGGGGTCTGCCTGCGTGGGTCAAGTTTGACGTGGAGGACGCGCCCGGTTGCACCCGGGCCTCCCAGTATCCGTCTCATATTTGAGCTAGATATGACGGGTGTCAGTCAGCTCAAATGTTTGAGGCCGGTTTTAGGCGTCTGTCTGGGTCAGGTTTTTATGACCGGTCATGGCCAGGCCGTCCGCCCGTGCGTATGAGGCGTGTTTGGGGTGCACGGTTGTAGATGCTCGTAAGTACTCCACTTAATGATGTTATTAGGTGATGTTCGTCTTGCTGCATCTCGCCTAGTCATTTATCTTTTCATTTCCCTTTTTCCGTGCTCATATATATCACTCCCACTATTGTGCCCCATACTTTATTTCCAAATCAACATTTTTGCATGATCTTCTATCATTTTGTATTGTCAGGAACATTTGTCACCCTTTGATTCAAAAAAGACATTAGTAAATTTGTTTCGAAGCTCAAAGACTAGGAACACTATGTATTTCAGATTACAAATATTTCACCCATAATGCTTCTCCATGTTATCATCACAATAGAATTTTCTTGCATTTTAGTATATTTATTAATTTTATATATTCTATTTTATTTTTAAGGAAAGTACCATGTTGCATCTCCCAAGATGGAGAGCGCAAAAGAATGTATAAGTTTCTTGAATGTAAATGTGGAAAAATGTGCAAGTCTTATGTATCACAATTTAAATTTCATCATGTAATCTGTGCACTGGTTTTTGAACATTTAATAAAATTATCACAGTTATTAAGCCTTCTTTTTTTATTGTTAGTATCACTTGATTATGTCGCTATGATGACTATGCTATGATGACTATTGTGCTCGATGTAATATTGTTTGTGAAGTTTTTGCCGCACTTTTACGGCCTAAGTTGTAATGTACCATCTTAGAATTACTAGTAGAACGCCCGTGCGTTGCTACGGGCTACAATACATATGAATGAGTCAAACAAATAATTAAGCTCGAAACTTATTTCTCTTATACACCGGACGTGTTTAGACATCAAACATGCGTCCAACCATCTCAACAGCCTAAGCTCCCCCATATCCAGTCAAACGTGGGGGCGAATTGTGGTTGTTTGAACACTCGGTCCCAACATAAAACCCCAACCCACGACGCATCCTTCACTTTTTCTGTCGGGCCCTCCTCTTCCCGCTCGATTTTTCGAAGTAACGGAACATTTTTAACTGGAGCCCTCGCTTTTAAAACCGGATGACGCCCACCTCACCTTCTATACCTAAAATTTCTTTTAGGTCACAAAATATACCAATTCTATGCTCTAATAAACCAAATGAAAGAGAGGGCATATCAAGTTGGAACCTTAAGTTTCCCTTCAACACAAAATTGAAGTTGTTAGCTAAATACGAGAACCAAAAGAGGTAACATTTAAAATGTTTGAGGTACCAGGGAAAACCATCTAAACCCAAATAAACAACAATCTAGCTGAAATATAGATATTTAATTAATATTGTATTGATACATCAATCAAAAAATATAATAAACAAAAAGAAGAATTAAAGCGCACCTCCAATGGACGAATCAGGTTTCATGAGGCGACTTAAGCTGATTGTTTTTTTTTAAACGAGGCAAAAGACTTGCCATTTTCATTGATTAAGAAGAAGAGAATTGCCCGGTTAATTGACGGAAAACCGGGCTAAAACCGAACTTAAGCTGATTGTTGCCATTGCTATAACTGAGAAGTGCAAAAGGAAGCTCAAAAACCAATTAATCATCATACTTGCATGTCACTATCCAAACTACACCGGCATTAGAAACCAGCACAATAGTTAATTGCCCATGCGTCACAACCGGGTGACATATCGGTAAAATGTTAGCATGACAGTGAACACAGTAAGAAAACATGCAAAGACCATGCAAGTTTTGACCTTCTCACCACGTCCTGGTTGAGATGTTGGAACTGTAGACCTGTTGAGAAGCAGAAAATAAAAGTGTTCTTTCGTGAGTACCCGTATGATTGAATATCAAATCAAGCTATTCCTGGGAAGGCAGAAACTTGCAAGATAAAAATAAAGATGCAAGTACTCGAGTGAGGCGTTTTGGTGCCCAGGTTCATCTGCACCCGTTCAGTAAAAAAATCAAAACAAATACTAAAAAAATTCAAAAAATTCTATTTTTTTTGGTGTAAGATAATTTCGTGCGTGAGGTTCGCTCCAATTTTTGTATCATTTGAACATCTGAGCAGCTCTCAGCAAAAAAAAAACAAATCGGGTCAAAACAGTGCGTGAACAGTAAACTTTTTTAGAGACCCCAAATTTGTCTTTTTTGCCGAGAGCTGCTCAGATGTTCAAATGATACAAAATTTGGAGCGAACCTCACGCATGAAATTATGTACCACCCAAAAAAAAATTGGAATTTTTTGATTTTTTTTAGTATTTGTTTTGATTTTTTTACTCAGCGGGGGTGCAGATGAGCCCGGGCTCAGAAATGGATTTTCGCAAGTACTCCTCCTTTCCTCCCTCCATCCTTTCTCAACAGCAGTACAACACCCATCCATCCATTTCAGATACAAAGTACATACATGTAACACCAGTACCGGGGAAACTCCCCCAACAAGCTATCTTGTAGCTATTGCATGAGTCACTAAACGCTAACTCAAGTTCATGGACAAAATAGAAGGCGGTTTGTTTGGGCAATGTGTATGGCATCGACGGATACAACAAAGTCGTTCTTCGTCCATCATCTATACCTTAGGTTCATGTCGAGCTCAGGCCCATACATGCCGCAACCCGGCATAGGGCGAGCTATGGCTGGTGTATCTGCTTGGATCTGGCTGTAAGCTCCATCTGCAGGAGCCTCTCGAAGACCGTTGGGTGTTTTCCTTGCACCTTTGGACACAATGGACCTACATAAAGAGGGCATAATATGTCATGTTAGAATCAAACATGTAGCCAAAGTTGTATCATAAATAAATTCAGGATAAAATCAAACATGGACCAGATGGACCTACATAAAGAATGCTAAGCCCGATTAGAACATTCAAATTGTTATCCTGAATTTGTCATATGGACCAGATGGACCTACACAAAGATGTTAAATGGAGCTCTTAATAATGTTCTATCCCATTCAAATCTCTACTCGCGTATTTGTCATATGAGTGTTTTACAATTTTTTGTGAAGTTTAAATTGTTATTAGCAGTCACTTTTGCTTTCTTATATATCTTCAAATAGACCTCTCAACACTCATCAGGGACATGTATTTTTATTTCTCACAAATATATTCAGGAGGTTTAACTTACATATAGCCCCTGCAAAAGATGCATGATTAGAACAGACGTATACCTTCCTGCAAAGGCATGATATTGAGTACATGAGTGTTGTTTACAGATATTGTTAAAGTTTGACTGTTCAAATATATGAAGCTTTTATACAATGGAAGTTGCTTGTGTTGAATTATTGGCGTCTTCTTATATTTTCCAAAATACTGTAATATAGAAAAAAAGTACTTGCCTAGTCATACACAATTGGGAAGAACAGACGAATACAGAAAACACAATGATGCGTGTCGTATGCCCCCATACCTTACATTGTTGATGATCTGGCTGTTGACTGGTGCTAGAAGTTCTCCCACTCTTGGAGCATGTCTAGGCTATGCTTGTGGCTCTCAAAGACCTCAAATAGCTCTAGCGGGTATTCGCCACCTTGCTCATCATTGCGAAAGTCGACGTCATCGTCTCTCCAAGCATGTGGTTCGACTGTGTCAATTTACAACATCTCTGGATTGATTAAATCTCTACTGAGAACAGCAAGTGGCATGACACAATTATGGTCATTTTCAGAGAAAATATACACACGCGGCAATGCAAGTTGTACATACCTTTAACTCACCATGACCTTGCTGGCAATGTATGTGATTTTCAAGTTCTTTGGAGGTCACACGTGGGCTCATGGTCTCAACATGCTCGCCAACGGTTTGTTGATGTACACTATAAAGCGGTGCACGTGCTCTGATGCTATCTCAGGATTCTCCTCGATGCAAATCACGCAATTCAAGTGATATATTTCCTTGTACGTGCGTGTAATTAATCAATCTATGGACTAAATCTTGTTGTATCCTTGCAAGTGGAGATGTGTCAAATCATAGGAAATCATCAAGTTAGGATTGAGCAAGGCTAACCGAGTAGAAGACGCAAAAAAAACTGCATTTACTATGCTTCCTCCTTCAACTAAAAGGAGGACTTGATTCAATCAAATGTCCACATATGCTAATTTGAAGGCTTAAGAACTCTCTATTCTACTAAAAACCATAAGAATTACAAAGAGAACATACATGACAAAGATGTATATCTAGAAGGGGATTGGAGCCTTTCTTGTGTGATGCTAAGATCTAAAACCACTCTCAGCTTAGACATATCCTACTTCTAGTTTTCTAATCCAACGGAGAAAAATATGATCAATTATTTCGAAAAGCTGACCATATAAGCAAGGCTAAAAGGAGCCCATTAGTACCGCAAGGTTGATCTAATCACTATATCAACTACTAATTAAAATTTTGAACAGTAAAAGCAAGCACTATGTGCTAGAAACGGACAATACTATTTTAACCCTGAAACATGATTTGCAGACTCGAATTATAGTGTCAAATATAGGTTATAGGGTATTGGTGCTATAACGTTTCCCACAAAATCATTCAGTTTTCATCTCTAGGCTCTAACATATCAATATGAACTAAATGACTTAAGCTGCAGGGAGGAGGAAGCATACTTGTCTTTACTATAGAGAAAAATACATACCTAGTTGACAATAATGTCAATCAATTCTCTAGCAACACTATATTCCTAGTATTACAGTTTAATTCTATTATTTCTGGTAAGGTTTTCCATTGAGCAGCTAACTATAATTTTCGAAACATAATTGTTGGGGCTGCCAAAATTGGTGAGGCCCCAAACAATGAACACAAAAAGACAAGGCAATAAAGATCTTAACAGTATCCGTAACTTATGTAGCATATTCATAAAGGCGGTGATCAAAGTTTGTCAGAACCTTAGAAGATGATTTAGATTCTGAGACTTAAATAGCCTTGTTTGTGGGAAACAACTACTCCGTCCGTCCCAAAATAAGTGTCGCCGAAGTTGTACTAAATCAGCGACACTTATATTGGGACGGAGGAAGTAAACACACGATAGCAACAAAATAAGTTTATATTTCTGTCCGATGATAATAGCTTTCAGTTTCACAAATGTAGAAACTAAGACATATAAAAATCCAGCGTTCAAAATTTTATGTAATCTAAAACATGAATATATTTCACAAGGAAAAACATGAACGTATAGACAACAACTTAAAAAATTCCCCAGAGCAACACTAAATAAATGGGTGGCTTGCAGAAGTGTGAGCCGTTGAGGCATCAGATAAACTTATTTTGCAAGGGGGCAATATGGATAGCAGTAGCAGGCCAACTTTGCACAACTGGAACCTGCATGTTGTGGAGGGTGCTCGTGGTACCTGAACCAGCTCCACCGTTGGAGGACTTGTCGTAGTATGTGTGATCGACCACGCGTCAGGCCTATACGAACACCAGTTTCTCAACCATGAATCAGCGAGAATCAAAGCGCACGTCAGTCTGAACCCTCGGCTAGCTCACGTTGTTGCTCCCTTGCGGAACTTGGCATGGAGTCCAGGACTCTTCAAACTCGTCTTGAGTCTTCTGGCAGTGATTCCTTGCGCACCTCCTTCCTCCTCTGGGTCTAGAAAGTAAGCATATTTTGCATAAGCAACAGCATACCCAGCAAATGCACATCAGGAGAAGCACACATATCTGGCAAGACATTCAACAAGATCTAACACAACAGGAGTTTTGTAGTTCATCTCGAGGAAAAGGACATGGCTTGAGATTTATTACCGCAACGGGATGGTGTGGCAGACGAATACCAGGGGCAGGGAGGCAGTGTGGACGCCGCCCGGGGTGGGGGCTCGGATGACATGGACTGACCGGGCTGGCCGAGTCGTTGCCGCCGTCCAGATGCACATGGAGCACCCACAGGACGGGTCCGACTGGATCTGGTTGGAGCAGGCGGCGGAGACCTTCCAGTGCAGCCATCGACGGCCGCAACTGCCGCACGACCCTCCTCCTTGAGATCTGACCACGGATCAACGGATCTGTGGGAGGATGAATCCCAGCTCGGTGTGGTCGCCGGGAAGGACTGAGAGGACCTCCTTGAGGTGAATACGACACCCTTGGCCGGGGCACACGGACACGGGTACCGGCCGCCGTACAGGCAATACGTTCGATAGAGCCACCCCCTACCTTGACCAATCACGAATGTAGAGGGTTTCAACGACGGCCGGATCTGGAGCGTCAGTGAGAGAGGAGACCGAGACCGCGACCGTCCTGGAGCCGATGGAGACCCATGGCGGGGCGTCTTCGCAAGGGAGGCGGTGGCGCGTGCAGAAGGGTCGGCAAGGAATCTGGTGGGCGTCCGACAAGGACTTCAGGCGGCGGCGATCGTGGGAGGATGAGGAGGTTGTGGCATGGGTATGTGTCGGGGTTCCATCGGGAAGGGGTGGATCAAGAGAGGAGTGGCGGCGCACGGTTTTCTTTTCATTTCGTCGCGCGGAAGGATGGTGGGGTGAGACGAAATTAAACCGGTTGAAAAAAAACCGGGATGCTATTCTACTAACTGAGCAATTAGGAGTAGAGATTTGTTGGACTACCATGTGCTTGACAAAGATATTAGCAATGCCCAAGTTTATTTTACTTGTATACAATGTGATTTTCCGGTTAGATATGCGTTGTTATGTGGTTAGTAACTGATTTTGTGGTGCTTATGAAACATGCATCACACGTGCATGAAGGGGAGGGTCTATGTTTTTGTTTGATTTGAGGGAGGGTTCTCTGTTTTTATTTGTTTTTCTCAGCTATGTATCTTAGTATTTATTGGTCTTTATATAATAAGGTTTGCGCGATTAAGTTCCTGCTCTTGAATATTCAACTAGATGGTGGCAAGAAAAAGAGATCAACAATCTTTTGAATCGATAAGATTAAGTATACATGAACGTTGCTGAGGAGAACAATAGCAAGACAGAAAATTAGTTTTTCACTATATGAATGAAACCACATGATATCATTGAATTAGAACAATGGTTTGATTGATGTGTTTTTCAGTTCGATGGTAATGCAATGACACTCAACTATAGTGAGTCACAACCTCAATTTGGAATCAGGAGGGGAACGTGGACGGTGATTAGGAGTCGGACACGCCATTAATGGTGGTGGCATGTTTGGATTGGGTTGGAGGGGAGACGGTGTGAAGTGATTTTAAAACAAAAAAGAAGTCAACAATGTCACATGATGTGCATACCTAAAATTGTATGTTTGACACAATTAGTTTAAAATACTACTAGAATATGCATATGCACCGATTGCAACGCACGAAAATTAACTAGTAAATTAAATAAACGAAGCAACTTGGAGATGAGTATTGTTGGATGTATAACAACGAAATGCTATAGGTCAAACATGAATGTCACATCCAAAACAGAAACAACTAATGCGCGCATGAAAAATTGTTGAATGATTTTGGAGCAGAAACATGTATGGTTTTTGCCACCAAAAAAAGGAAACAATATGTTTTTTTGTCAGAACTGAAAATGACTACAAGCATGTTCCTTTCTAGCAGATAAGAAATACTACTCCATTCGTTTAGCCCATTACCCTATAGCCAGCCTATCAGGAGAAGGGGGGGGGGGGGGGTGGAGGTGTAAGCAAATGAGTATTTCGGCCCAGCAAAAAAACGCGGAAATGAGAGCAAAGAGATGGTGGGCTTCGTATTGAAAAAGGCTGAAACTCTAAGAAACTTCAAGAAAACACCAAATGAATTTGAGAATTCAGAACAACCTACCAGGCGTAATTAATTGTTCTGTATGAGTCAATTTTTGAGTAAATATTGGTATTTATTTAAAATATGTGATTAGAGACTCGCTTGCATGACTGTAACGTCACTTGTCCTCACTATCCTTATCGCCCTGGCTTTTGCACATGAGGATGATATTTCTTTTGAATTCGATCACACATTGTGATATTTGTAATTTCCACAATAAAAGTATTCTCAAGCATTAGGGCAGGGAAAATGAACAAGTCATTATTTTCGACATTTTGTGTGCACACATCAAATCGTGTTTTAGCGCTCCGACGATCCTAACCTGAAGTAACAAAAAAACTTGCAGGTGAAGGTGCACTATGGTTGATGATTTGGCTGTCTCATTGTTTTCTACATTTGCTCCAATTGGCGAGTCCTTCAATTCGAAGGTTTTGGTGAATGGTGACAATAACTGAAAGCCACCCCCATTGAAGATTTGTCGCAACGATTATAACAAAAATCCCACGATTGAGTAAGAAGATGATCGGACCTACTGTCAAAAATCTCACACTGATTTGACTTTCTCGCTACTGTCAAAGGTTAGCAACTCCAAAACGGTTCTTTTCGCCGGGCCAACGGCCCGTCTCTCTGACTCTCTCCACGCGTCACGCCGTCGCGCGCTAGCTGCCGACCGCTGCCGGCCGGGAACCGGGTCCGACCCAGTCCTCCTCCCGCCATAATTTAAATCCCGCAGGACGCCAAATCCCCAGCCTACCCCTCCTCCTCTCTCCCACCAACCAAGAACGCGTGCCCTTTTCGGCCATTTCGTCCTCTCCGTCGTCTGCTTCCGAGTCCAAGGTTATCGAAACAAAACCATCCCCATCACCGAGTGTCCTGCTCAGTGCAGGCGGCACGGCACGCGACGCGAGAGAAGGCAAACATGGCAGGGCCTACGCCGACGTACTCCGCCGTCGTGGCGCACGCCTCGGCGTTCCTCGCGGAGCTCATCGCCGACCCGCTCCTCCGGCGCCACCTCCTCTCCGCCGCAGCCGCCGCGGACGGCGGCGGGGGGCAGCACACGGCCGCGACGCTCCAGGCGCTGTCGCTCATATCGGACGCGCTGGACACTGTCCCGTCCGCCTCGCCGTCACCGTCGTCGCTCCGCGCCGCCGAGCGGCTGCTGCTGTCCCTCCCCGCGGCCACCCCGCTCTCCTGCCTCCTCTCTGCGCTCGCGTCAGCCGCGCGACGACGCGGCGGGGCGCCATCCGCCGCGTCCTCCGTTCTCGACCTCTTCGTCCTCGACCCCGCGCTCGCGCGCCACGAGCTCGCGCCCGCGGCATTCGAGGCGCTCTTCGCGCCGCGCCTCCTCCCCGTCATGCGGCACTTCGCCACGCGCCGCGCGTCGGCCGCCGCCGCCGTGGCATCCGCGGCGCAGGGCGACGAGGACAGATCCGTGGAGACAGTCGCGCTGTCGGCGATGAGGGTGCTGTCGCTGATGAGCGGCGCCCAGGCGCACGAGATGAGGGGCCTGGAGCGCGAGTACGAGATGGTGCTGGACATGAACTGCAAGGCCTACGCGCTCTACCTAAAGAAGATCCTCGAAGCCGGCGAGGCGCCAAGGATGTCGCCGCCGCCTCCTCCTCCAGAGCTTGTATTCACCGTGGGACAGCACGCCGACGAGTACGAGAACACCGGCTACGAGGAAGCCTCGACGGACGCCGACGATGGGGCCGTCAGTTCGCAGAATGGCGTACGGAATAATGTAAGTCTACAGACACACTGCGTTATTTCCATCCATTTTCAGCGTGCTCAACGGAGTAGTCCAGACTCCAGAGTCACAGCGGTTTCCGGTGATCTTTGTAGCCAATGTGGGCGGAGGCGGAGGGCGACCTGTACCCGCGGCAGGGCAGCGTCAAGGGTCGGAGGGAAATGATGAGGCCGCCGAGCCTGTACCCGCAGCGCGTGGCTCCGCACCTCATAGTGCAGCAGCAGAAGAAGCAGCCGCCGCAGGTCGGGAGAGGAAGCCCGGCGTCGAGACTCCGGGCCGGGTACTCGCCTCCCACTGCTTCGGACGACAGCACGGAGGATTCTTCATCCGAGCTCTACACCGGCAAACAGGTATGTGTGTTGCATGACTCTATCTGAACCTTAACGCGGACTGAAACTGAACCTTGACGCGGACTGAAACTGAAGTTTTTCCTAACAGAAGCTAGAGAAGTCTTTTTTTAGACTGTGATAACAAGCGAACGTCAGATTTTTAAGCACAACAAGACGGACGTTTTTTATAGCAAATTATGTTTTCATGGGGGTGTTAATTTCCTTTAATAAGCAATGGCAAATTCATCATGTTCAGTTTTTCGTCAGAATTTACAATCCTTGCTAAAGAAAATTGCCATCCTCGTGATAACTGTTGGAAATATGAGCAATTTACCATATGATTTTATTAATAAGAAAAATAAATAAAACATCCTGGAAAACATGACTATTATAGTAGAGATGAAACAAGTCATGTCATCTAACAGTAAGAGGGCAAATAGCATGCGCACATGTGAAGGAGAACATAACATATATGGAACAGAGGCTAGTGCAAGAAAAACTAGAGCAGGAAACTGAAGCATGTACGTAAACAGAGAGAACACGAGGACGTACGGAACAGTGGCAGAAGCCCCGGTCTTGGGGTCGGTGTCGTCACCAGCCATGTCGTCGAAGAGGTCGTCGACGTCGGGGAAGAAGTCGTCGTTGGGGAAGAGGTCGTCGGTATTCGGAGCGTCCGTGATGAACCGGTCAGTAGTCGCGCAGAGCGCTCCCCAAAAACCCTATCACCCTTCTCCCGTACAGGACTCAAAGAGGTGCGGTTTCGGAGGCCTACTGTCCCGACCTGCGGTGCACGCCGCAAGTCGGGATGGGGAAGATCGTGGCAGCAGCGCAGTGCTCAGGAACCGGTGGCGAGAAGAAGTAGTTCTGGTGCGTCTCTCTGAGAGGAGCGACCTCCCTTTTATAGGCGCAAGAGAAGGAGGCGAGAGGGCAGCGACGGGAGGTGAAAAGAGAGGGAGACGAAGCGAACGGACTTCAGCCGTTCGGATTCAGTGTCCACTACAGAAAAACGTTTCAGCTCCCGCGTGACCTTTCGTATACCCGTCGTGCGTGGCAAAAATTTAGACATCGGCTCGGCTCATTCCCGCAACCCGCGGCGCGTCGTGACGAGGCGGGCGGCGGAGGAGGAGCGCGCGTGGATGTCCCTCTTGTTCTCATCCTCATACATGTGGGGAAAGAACTTCCCTTATAAAGAGGTCCAACTCCCTCTAAACTAGCAATGTGGGACTAAACTTTAGTTCCACCTCTTGCCTTGCACGAATGGGCTGCGTGGGCCTCTAAGATTTATTAGGAATTTCTGAAACTGCTATTGGGCTTGGCCCATAATAGACAAAATTCCAGCAATCCCCCACCAGATCCCAGAGGCACACAAAATTTGCCTTTTGGTTCTAAAACACTGTTTTATATACCGGTACTGCAGTGGAGACTGTTAAGTTGAACTTCCACCTAGAACTCTATGCTGCACTAGTAAGCAACTTGAACAGTGGACTGGGCCTTGAACTGCAAGTTTTCTGCGAATCTAGCTACACACAAAGCCTTGACCGATACTGGGCTACCGTGGGTCTTCCCCGCGGGTGGAGCTTATGCGTCATACTCCGAGACCTTTCATGAGTTTGCTAGAGAGAACCCTACTCTCATAGATTGCGACGTTTAACAATCAGACTCATATATGTGTGTTCTTCAAAAGATGTTCTGCAGGACAACATCTCTGCTTCAATGAGCCACTTAGAACACATTAAGATATATATCAACCTGCCATGCAGATTTAGGAGAGTATTGCATCTTCATGGAGTGGTATTGTTAACAGTAAGGATACTCTCCTCTCAGTTGACCAACAGCTTGTCTTCCACATCTAATTCACGGGATCTCCGATCACAAAGAATAGGTTACCACTGTGAACAACTCATATTGTGGGTCTCATACCCATCTCCCTCGATGCATTATCTATCACATTACGTGATAGACCCTTATTAAAAGGATCTGCCAGATTTTTAGACGTTTGGATATAATCCAATGCAATGACTCCGGAGTTTCTCATTTTTCTGACAGACTTTAACCTTCTCTGAACGTGTCTTGATGACTTCATGTTATCCTTTGAGCTGCTCACTTTCGTGATCACAGTTTGATTGTCGCAGTTCATAAGGATACCCGGTACAGGTTTTTAAACAACCGGTAAGTCATTCAAGAGCCGACGAAGCCAATCTGCTTCAACCGTAGCTGTATCTAGTGCTGTGAGTTCTGCTTCCATTGTTGACCTCGTTAAGATGGTCTGCTTGCAAGACTTCCAAGAAACAGCGCCACCTCCATGAGTGAATACATATCCGCTCGTGGCCTTTATCTCATCAGCATCAGAGATCCAGTTTGAATCACTATATCCTTCAAGCACCTTTGGGTGCCCAGTGTAGTGAATTCCATAATTCGCAGTGCCTTTCAAATAACGCAAAACTCTCTCTAGAGCTTTCCAATGCACATCTCCTGGTTTTGAGACAAACCGGCTCAGTTTGCTAACAGCAAAAGAGATGTCAGGTCTAGTAGCACTGGTTAAATACATAAGCGAGCCAATAATCTGAGAATATTTCAATTGATCTCTAGCAATTCTTCGATTCTTTCGAAGCAACACACTAGCATCATATGGTGTTGGAGAGGGCTTGCAGTCACTATAGCCAAAGCGACTCAAGACTTTTTCCACATAGTGAGATTGAAGTAATGTAATCCCACCATCATCGTCTCTCAACAACTTGATGTTCAGAATGACATCAGCCACTCCTAAATCCTTCATTTCAAAGCAACGAGATAGGAAATCCTTGACCTCCTTAATAACCTTCAGATTTGTTCCGAAAATCAGTATGTCATCAACATACAAGCAAAGGATAACTCCCTCGCCCCCACCATGGCGATAGTACACACATTTATCAGCTTCGTTTACAACAAAGCCTGCGGCTATTAAAGTTCTTTCAAACTTCTCATGCCACTGCTTGGGTGCTTGCTTAAGTCCATACAAAGACTTCAGCAACTTGCACACTTTCCCTTCCTGACCATGTACTACAAACCCATCTGGTTGTTCCATATAAATTTCCTCTTCTAACTCTCCATTTAGGAAAGCAGTCTTAACATCCATTTGATGAACGAGAAGACCATGTGAGGCAGCAAGTGAAAGTAGTACTCGAATAGTGGTTAGTCGAGCCACAGGTGAGTAGGTATCAAAGAAGTCTTCACCTTCCTTTTGGGTATAACCCTTAGCCACGAGCCGAGCCTTGTACTTCTCAATAGTACCATCAGGCCTAAGTTTCTTCTTGAACACCCATTTGCACCCTATAGGTTTGCACCCATAAGGTCGATCAGTTATCTCCCAAGTTTCATTTGCCAAGATGGAATCCATCTCACTACGGACCGCTTCCTTCCAGTAGTCAGCATCTTCAGAAGCATAGGCCTCTGAAATAGAACTGGGAGTGTCATCTATGAGATACACAAGAAAATCATCACCAAAAGACTTTGCAGTCCTCTGTCTCTTGCTCCTAGTAGGAACTTCATTGTTCTCCTCCACAGGATTTCCAAAGTGTTCCATCGAAATGGTAGGTTCAGTAATTGTAACTGGTTCCTGAGTCGATGAACTAGGCATCTCCTGATTAGATGAGGTAGCCATATCCTTCATGGGAAAGATATCTTCAAAGAAAGTCGCGTCATTCGACTCCATGATCGTACCGACATGCATGTCAGGTACCTCAGATTTTATAACCAAGAATCTATAACCAATGCTATGAAAAGCATATCCCAAGAAAACACAATCCACAGTCTTTGGTCCAAGCTTCCGCTTCTTTGGAATTGGCACATTGACTTTCGCCAAACAACCCCAAGTTCGTAGATAAGAGAGCTTCAACCTTTTCTTTTCCCATTCCTCGAATGGAGTTATCTCTTTGTTCTTTGTGGGAACTCGGTTTAGGACATGACATGCAGTCAATATCGCCTCCCCCCACCATGCCTTGGAGAGACCCGATGTGTCTAACATGGCGTTAACCAAATCAGTTAGAGTACGGTTCTTTCTTTCGGCCACCCCATTTGACTGAGGTGAATAGGGAGGCGTCCTCTCATGGATTATACCATGTTCCGCACAAAAAGAATCAAATTCATTTGAGAAATACTCTCCACCACGATCGGATCTAAGCCTCTTGATCTTCCGATCAAGTTGGTTTTCCACTTCAGCTTTATAGATCTTGAAATAATTCAAAGCCTCATCCTTAGATTTCAGAAGATACACATGGCAGTATCTAGTGGAGTCATCAATCAACGTCATAAAATACTTCTTTCCACCTTTTGTCAAAACACCATTCATTTCACATAGATCTGAATGTATGAGCTCTAGTGGTGCAAGATTTCTCGTTTCCACAGTCACATGAGACTTACGAGGTTGCTTAGCTTGCACGCACACTTGACACTTAGATCCCTTGACAGTGGTGAAACTAGGGATTAAGTTTAACTTCGCTAGTCGCGACATGCAACCAAAGTTAACATGACAAAGACGTGAATGCCACACATTTGATTCACTATTGTTGCAAACATGATTAACAACTTTATTGCAAATGTCTGATAAGGATAAACGAAACAGGCCTCCTGACTCATAGCCTTTACCAACAAAGGTTCCATACTTGGAAATTACAAATTTATTTGACTCAAAAACAAGCTTGTAGCCATCTCTACACAGAAGAGATCCGCTAACAAGATTTTTATTGACGGAGGGGACATAATGCACGTTCTTCAGCCGCACGATCTTCCCCGAAGTAAACTTCAGATCGACCGTGCCAACACCATGAACAGAAGCACTTGAACCGTTGCCCATCAGCACGGTGGAAGTCCCTGCGGTCTGATAAGACGAAAACATGGAAACATCACCGCATACATGCACATTAGCACCCGTGTCAATTAACCAATCAGGAGAATGACATACTGAAAGAATAGTAGGAAATATACCATACCCAGCATCCTTCATGTCAGTGTCTCCAATGACAACATTAGCGGTTTTGCCGCCTTTCCCAAGATGACGCTTGTCATAGCGATTAGGGCAACTAGGAGCCCAATGATCAGGATCTCCACACACGTGACAAACACCTTTCTTCTTGTCATTCTTCTTCTTGAAGTTCGTGTGCTGTACAGCCTTGTTCTTCCCATCAAATTTTGCTTTACCATTAAACTTGCCCTTGTTCTTGAAGTTGTGGGGCTGGAAGTTTTTCTTCTGTACCAGATTGGCACTGGATCCTCCCTCAATTCCTCGAGCACGTGTATCCTTTGCTCTCGCCTTTTCTTCGACATCAAGAGTACCAATGAGATCCGGGACGGAAAACTCCTGTCTCTTGTGTTTCAGAGAGGTAGCAAAGTTCCTCCACGTAGGAGGAAGCTTAGTGATGATGCCTCCGGCAACAAACTTGTCCGGTAACATACAATTGAAGTGCTCAAGTTCTCTAGCAAATGACTGTATCTCGTGAGCTTGCTCAACCACGGAGCGCTCTTCAGTCATCCTGTAGTCATAGAATTGTTCCATGATGTACAGCTCAGTGCCGGCATCCGAGACCCCAAACTTGGCCTCGAGTGCGTCCCACATATCTTTTCCATTATTAATTGATGCATAAGCATCAACTATGTTCTCACCAAGAACACTCAAGAGAGCAGCCTTAAACAGGGTATCCATTTTCTGGAAAGCTTGCTCCTGTTGAGCATCATAATCTCCTTCCGGTTTGCCAAGAGTGGCGTCATAGCAACTCATGGTTTGAAACCATAAGACTGCTCTCACGCGCCACCTCTTGTAGTGCACACCCTCAAACATAGGAGGCCTCATGGATGCAGCAAAACCACTTGGGGTAAATTGCCTATCATAGGGTTTTTGGAATGTTGGAAATATGAGCAATTTACCATATGATTTTATTAATAAGAAAAATAAATAAAACATCCTGGAAAACATGACTATTATAGTAGAGATGAAACAAGTCATGTCATCTAACAGTAAGAGGGCAAATAGCATGCGCACATGTGAAGGAGAACATAACATATATGGAACAGAGGCTAGTGCAAGAAAAACTAGAGCAGGAAACTGAAGCATGTACGTAAACAGAGAGAACACGAGGACGTACGGAACAGTGGCAGAAGCCCCGGTCTTGGGGTCGGTGTCGTCACCAGCCATGTCGTCGAAGAGGTCGTCGACGTCGGGGAAGAAGTCGTCGTTGGGGAAGAGGTCGTCGGTATTCGGAGCGTCCGTGATGAACCGGTCAGTAGTCGCGCAGAGCGCTCCCCAAAAACCCTATCACCCTTCTCCCGTACAGGACTCAAAGAGGTGCGGTTTCGGAGGCCTACTGTCCCGACCTGCGGTGCACGCCGCAAGTCGGGATGGGGAAGATCGTGGCAGCAGCGCAGTGCTCAGGAACCGGTGGCGAGAAGAAGTAGTTCTGGTGCGTCTCTCTGAGAGGAGCGACCTCCCTTTTATAGGCGCAAGAGAAGGAGGCGAGAGGGCAGCGACGGGAGGTGAAAAGAGAGGGAGACGAAGCGAACGGACTTCAGCCGTTCGGATTCAGTGTCCACTACAGAAAAACGTTTCAGCTCCCGCGTGACCTTTCGTATACCCGTCGTGCGTGGCAAAAATTTAGACATCGGCTCGGCTCATTCCCGCAACCCGCGGCGCGTCGTGACGAGGCGGGCGGCGGAGGAGGAGCGCGCGTGGATGTCCCTCTTGTTCTCATCCTCATACATGTGGGGAAAGAACTTCCCTTATAAAGAGGTCCAACTCCCTCTAAACTAGCAATGTGGGACTAAACTTTAGTTCCACCTCTTGCCTTGCACGAATGGGCTGCGTGGGCCTCTAGGATTTATTAGGAATTTCTGAAACTGCTATTGGGCTTGGCCCATAATAGACAAAATTCCAGCAATCCCCCACCAGATCCCAGAGGCACACAAAATTTGCCTTTTGGTTCTAAAACACTGTTTTATATACCGGTACTGCAGTGGAGACTGTTAAGTTGAACTTCCACCTAGAACTCTATGCTGCACTAGTAAGCAACTTGAACAGTGGACTGGGCCTTGAACTGCAAGTTTTCTGCGAATCTAGCTACACACAAAGCCTTGACCGATACTGGGCTACCGTGGGTCTTCCCCGCGGGTGGAGCTTATGCGTCATACTCCGAGACCTTTCATGAGTTTGCTAGAGAGAACCCTACTCTCATAGATTGCGACGTTTAACAATCAGACTCATATAGGTGTGTTCTTCAAAAGATGTTCTGCAGGACAACATCTCTGCTTCAATGAGCCACTTAGAACACATTAAGATATATATCAACCTGCCATGCAGATTTAGGAGAGTATTGCATCTTCATGGAGTGGTATTGTTAACAGTAAGGATACTCTCCTCTCAGTTGACCAACAGCTTGTCTTCCACATCTAATTCACGGGATCTCCGATCACAAAGAATAGGTTACCACTGTGAACAACTCATATTGTGGGTCTCATACCCATCTCCCTCGATGCATTATCTATCACATTACGTGATAGACCCTTATTAAAAGGATCTGCCAGATTTTTAGACGTTTGGATATAATCCAATGCAATGACTCCGGAGTTTCTCATTTTTCTGACAGACTTTAACCTTCTCTGAACGTGTCTTGATGACTTCATGTTATCCTTTGAGCTGCTCACTTTCGTGATCACAGTTTGATTGTCGCAGTTCATAAGGATACCCGGTACAGGTTTTTAAACAACCGGTAAGTCATTCAAGAGCCGACGAAGCCAATCTGCTTCAACCGTAGCTGTATCTAGTGCTGTGAGTTCTGCTTCCATTGTTGACCTCGTTAAGATGGTCTGCTTGCAAGACTTCCAAGAAACAGCGCCACCTCCATGAGTGAATACATATCCGCTCGTGGCCTTTATCTCATCAGCATCAGAGATCCAGTTTGAATCACTATATCCTTCAAGCACCTTTGGGTGCCCAGTGTAGTGAATTCCATAATTCGCAGTGCCTTTCAAATAACGCAAAACTCTCTCTAGAGCTTTCCAATGCACATCTCCTGGTTTTGAGACAAACCGGCTCAGTTTGCTAACAGCAAAAGAGATGTCAGGTCTAGTAGCACTGGTTAAATACATAAGCGAGCCAATAATCTGAGAATATTTCAATTGATCTCTAGCAATTCTTCGATTCTTTCGAAGCAACACACTAGCATCATATGGTGTTGGAGAGGGCTTGCAGTCACTATAGCCAAAGCGACTCAAGACTTTTTCCACATAGTGAGATTGAAGTAATGTAATCCCACCATCATCGTCTCTCAACAACTTGATGTTCAGAATGACATCAGCCACTCCTAAATCCTTCATTTCAAAGCAACGAGATAGGAAATCCTTGACCTCCTTAATAACCTTCAGATTTGTTCCGAAAATCAGTATGTCATCAACATACAAGCAAAGGATAACTCCCTCGCCCCCACCATGGCGATAGTACACACATTTATCAGCTTCGTTTACAACAAAGCCTGCGGCTATTAAAGTTCTTTCAAACTTCTCATGCCACTGCTTGGGTGCTTGCTTAAGTCCATACAAAGACTTCAGCAACTTGCACACTTTCCCTTCCTGACCATGTACTACAAACCCATCTGGTTGTTCCATATAAATTTCCTCTTCTAACTCTCCATTTAGGAAAGCAGTCTTAACATCCATTTGATGAACGAGAAGACCATGTGAGGCAGCAAGTGAAAGTAGTACTCGAATAGTGGTTAGTCGAGCCACAGGTGAGTAGGTATCAAAGAAGTCTTCACCTTCCTTTTGGGTATAACCCTTAGCCACGAGCCGAGCCTTGTACTTCTCAATAGTACCATCAGGCCTAAGTTTCTTCTTGAACACCCATTTGCACCCTATAGGTTTGCACCCATAAGGTCGATCAGTTATCTCCCAAGTTTCATTTGCCAAGATGGAATCCATCTCACTACGGACCGCTTCCTTCCAGTAGTCAGCATCTTCAGAAGCATAGGCCTCTGAAATAGAACTGGGAGTGTCATCTATGAGATACACAAGAAAATCATCACCAAAAGACTTTGCAGTCCTCTGTCTCTTGCTCCTAGTAGGAACTTCACTGTTCTCCTCCACAGGATTTCCAAAGTGTTCCATCGAAATGGTAGGTTCAGTAATTGTAACTGGTTCCTGAGTCGATGAACTAGGCATCTCCTGATTAGATGAGGTAGCCATATCCTTCATGGGAAAGATATCTTCAAAGAAAGTCGCGTCATTCGACTCCATGATCGTACCGACATGCATGTCAGGTACCTCAGATTTTATAACCAAGAATCTATAACCAATGCTATGAAAAGCATATCCCAAGAAAACACAATCCACAGTCTTTGGTCCAAGCTTCCGCTTCTTTGGAATTGGCACATTGACTTTCGCCAAACAACCCCAAGTTCGTAGATAAGAGAGCTTCAACCTTTTCTTTTCCCATTCCTCGAATGGAGTTATCTCTTTGTTCTTTGTGGGAACTCGGTTTAGGACATGACATGCAGTCAATATCGCCTCCCCCCACCATGCCTTGGAGAGACCCGATGTGTCTAACATGGCGTTAACCAAATCAGTTAGAGTACGGTTCTTTCTTTCGGCCACCCCATTTGACTGAGGTGAATAGGGAGGCGTCCTCTCATGGATTATACCATGTTCCGCACAAAAAGAATCAAATTCATTTGAGAAATACTCTCCACCACGATCGGATCTAAGCCTCTTGATCTTCCGATCAAGTTGGTTTTCCACTTCAGCTTTATAGATCTTGAAATAATTCAAAGCCTCATCCTTAGATTTCAGAAGATACACATGGCAGTATCTAGTGGAGTCATCAATCAACGTCATAAAATACTTCTTTCCACCTTTTGTCAAAACACCATTCATTTCACATAGATCTGAATGTATGAGCTCTAGTGGTGCAAGATTTCTCGTTTCCACAGTCACATGAGACTTACGAGGTTGCTTAGCTTGCACGCACACTTGACACTTAGATCCCTTGACAGTGGTGAAACTAGGGATTAAGTTTAACTTCGCTAGTCGCGACATGCAACCAAAGTTAACATGACAAAGACGTGAATGCCACACATTTGATTCACTATTGTTGCAAACATGATTAACAACTTTATTGCAAATGTCTGATAAGGATAAACGAAACAGGCCTCCTGACTCATAGCCTTTACCAACAAAGGTTCCATACTTGGAAATTACAAATTTATTTGACTCAAAAACAAGCTTGTAGCCATCTCTACACAGAAGAGATCCGCTAACAAGATTTTTATTGACGGAGGGGACATAATGCACGTTCTTCAGCCGCACGATCTTCCCCGAAGTAAACTTCAGATCGACCGTGCCAACACCATGAACAGAAGCACTTGAACCGTTGCCCATCAGCACGGTGGAAGTCCCTGCGGTCTGATAAGACGAAAACATGGAAACATCACCGCATACATGCACATTAGCACCCGTGTCAATTAACCAATCAGGAGAATGACATACTGAAAGAATAGTAGGAAATATACCATACCCAGCATCCTTCATGTCAGTGTCTCCAATGACAACATTAGCGGTTTTGCCGCCTTTCCCAAGATGACGCTTGTCATAGCGATTAGGGCAACTAGGAGCCCAATGATCAGGATCTCCACACACGTGACAAACACCTTTCTTCTTGTCATTCTTCTTCTTGAAGTTCGTGTGCTGTACAGCCTTGTTCTTCCCATCAAATTTTGCTTTACCATTAAACTTGCCCTTGTTCTTGAAGTTGTGGGGCTGGAAGTTTTTCTTCTGTACCAGATTGGCACTGGATCCTCCCTCAATTCCTCGAGCACGTGTATCCTTTGCTCTCGCCTTTTCTTCGACATCAAGAGTACCAATGAGATCCGGGACGGAAAACTCCTGTCTCTTGTGTTTCAGAGAGGTAGCAAAGTTCCTCCACGTAGGAGGGAGCTTAGTGATGATGCCTCCGGCAACAAACTTGTCCGGTAACATACAATTGAAGTGCTCAAGTTCTCTAGCAAATGACTGTATCTCGTGAGCTTGCTCAACCACGGAGCGCTCTTCAGTCATCCTGTAGTCATAGAATTGTTCCATGATGTACAGCTCAGTGCCGGCATCCGAGACCCCAAACTTGGCCTCGAGTGCGTCCCACATATCTTTTCCATTATCAATTGATGCATAAGCATCAACTATGTTCTCACCAAGAACACTCAAGAGAGCAGCCTTAAACAGGGTATCCATTTTCTGGAAAGCTTGCTCCTGTTGAGCATCATAATCTCCTTCCGGTTTGCCAAGAGTGGCGTCATAGCAACTCATGGTTTGAAACCATAAGACTGCTCTCACACGCCACCTCTTGTAGTGCACACCCTCAAACATAGGAGGCCTCATGGATGCAGCAAAACCACTTGGGGTAAATTGCCTATCATAGGGTTTTTGGAATGTTGGAAATATGAGCAATTTACCATATGATTTTATTAATAAGAAAAATAAATAAAACATCCTGGAAAAGATGACTATTATAGTAGAGATGAAACAAGTCATGTCATCTAACAGTAAGAGGGCAAATAGCATGCACACATGTGAAGGAGAACATAACATATATGGAACAGAGGCTAGTGCAAGAAAAACTAGAGCAGGAAACTGAAGCATGTACGTAAACAGAGAGAACACGAGGACGTACGGAACAGTGGCAGAAGCCCCGGTCTTGGGGTCGGTGTCGTCACCAGCCATGTCGTCGAAGAGGTCGTCGACGTCGGGGAAGAAGTCGTCGTTGGGGAAGAGGTCGTCGGTATTCGGAGCGTCCGTGATGAACCGGTCAGTAGTCGCGCAGAGCGCTCCCCAAAAACCCTATCACCCTTCTCCCGTACAGGACTCAAAGAGGTGCGGTTTCGGAGGCCTACTGTCCCGACCTGCGGTGCACGCCGCAAGTCGGGATGGGGAAGATCGTGGCAGCAGCGCAGTGCTCAGGAACCGGTGGCGAGAAGAAGTAGTTCTGGTGCGTCTCTCTGAGAGGAGCGACCTCCCTTTTATAGGCGCAAGAGAAGGAGGCGAGAGGGCAGCGACGGGAGGTGAAAAGAGAGGGAGACGAAGCGAACGGACTTCAGCCGTTCGGATTCAGTGTCCACTACAGAAAAACGTTTCAGCTCATACATGTGGGGAAAGAACTTCCCTTATAAAGAGGTCCAACTCCCTCTAAACTAGCAATGTGGGACTAAACTTTAGTTCCACCTCTTGCCTTGCACGAATGGGCTGCGTGGGCCTCTAGGATTTATTAGGAATTTCTGAAACTGCTATTGGGCTTGGCCCATAATAGACAAAATTCCAGCAATAACATGAATTGGCGGTTTACAATGCTTGCTAAAGAAAATTTTAATCCTAGGGACAACATACTGTCTCGTAGAAAAATATTCGTTTTGCCATGTTTAAAAATCTGATGTCAGTTTTCTATCATTTCCCTTTTTTTATCGCCTGAAACTGAAGGAGTTCATTGGTGCTCAAGTAATTTCCCAAAAAAGATTAGTAGTACGCATCCAAGCGCATGGTTAGTTAGGATGTACTCCCTCCGTAATGAAATATAAGAGAGTTTAGATCACTATGGAGGGAGTACTTCCTTCGTTCTAAAATATTTGGAAATCTAGGTTTGTCCTAAATCAAACTTCTTTAAGTTTGACCTTGTTTATAAAACAATTACTAATATCCACGACATCAAACATTATATAGCATGAAAATATATTTTTGATGAATCAAATGAAACTACTTTGGTATTGTACATATCGATATACTTTTTTTTTCTCTAAACTTGGTCAAACTTAGGACAAACTTATAACTTCAAATATTTTAAAACAGAGGTGTTCAAAAGAAAAACAGAGGGAGCAGTGGCTTAATAATTTAATAATTAAGCATAGATGCCGGCCTACAAGTAAAAATATCAACTTTGAACTAGGCAATTTAGACTGGTTTGCCAGATTACGATAATCCCGTTTAAATAACTAGATTTCGTCTTATTTACTCTCTAATAAGCTCACATTTTTTTTGCTCAGGTCATTCTTATGAATCTAGGTCCCAAAAAAGATTAGTAGTACACACCCAATGCATGATTAGACAGGAAATTAGGACCAGTGGTTTATAGTAAATAAACATGGATGCCGGACTACAATACAAGTAAAAAATATACTTTGGGTTAGGCAATTTAGACCCATTTGGAAGATTATAATAATCCTATTTCAATAACTAGTTTTGGTCTTATTCACTGTCTAATAAGCTGCCAGTTTTTTATCTACATTCTTACTGTTTTTTTACTGCATTTTATCACTTACCTTCTCACAACATATTAGAAACCAACTTCATCACAATTTAACATCTTGAAACTAAGCCATAAGAATTATTGGACAGATGATCCAGGTCCTATATACCTAAACAATTTATCCTCACTACTTCTATTTCTCTCAATATGCATACGTGCCACCTCATTAATTATTTTCCCGTTATTTTGGTAGGTGCATGCTTCAGCATACGGTCTACATATTTTTCCAATCCATGCAACTTATTCACATAATTAAGTCTTGCATGTTTGCCACTTTATCAATATGTCATCTCATCATAGTTAATCCTAAATATTAGTCAAAGTCAATAGGTCTTGCATGTTTGCCACGTTATCAACATGTCATCTCATCATAGTTAATCCTAAATAATGGTCAAAGTTAGAAAAGTTTGATGACACACTTTCTTGGAAGCCATCAGTTTACAAAGGGAGGTATTACAAAACTAGGTGATATATTGCATGTATTACATGTGAGTTGTGATAATCCCATTTTGTTGTACCATTGTCACATGTTTTACTGATGAGTTAGTTTTTCTAGTATAATCTGCATGAAATAAAAAGCCTAAAGCCACGATATGCCCATCCTTGTAACAAGTGTAGTGATTTTTTTTCATAAATTTCTGTAGTCAATTAGATCGTAGTTTGGTTCGCTGAATATGGCGTTGGCAATTTAGCAAATTTATCTTCATATAAACCAATAAATAAGTTTGGCATAACATAATCCAACGACACAAATAAGTCTATAAGAACCTAAAGTAAGGATGAATATCTGAATGAGAAACCATATATTGGGGGAGGTGGTATCCCTTACTTGTTTAAGACAATTACTTTTTTTGCGATGAAGTTTCAGACAAATACAATTGTCCTGCATACGTTTGAAACTGAAATTGCAAATATATTTTACGTAACTACTAAATGTTCGTCAATAAGAAACCAATACTCACAATCGTCAACTTAGAAACAAGAATTCATTGATAGATTCTAGAATAGTCCTTATAATGGACAATGGTATGAACAACTACCCTACTACTCTCCCGGATATTTTTGTATGTGGAAGTTTGTATATACAATCCCAACTTGGGAAATAGGACCGAGATGTAATAAAATCTGATAGAATTCTTGAAACAGATAATCACTTAAACATCCAACCAACCTCAGCACTAGCCACCCCATTTCAGTAAATTTGAACATATTCAAAATTTCAAAAAAAAAATGTAGTGTTACAGCGCAATTTTTGACCGCTGATATTTTCAAACTTTAAATACAATTGGGGAACTATAAAAGGTGTGCCCTGAATAAACCTTTCAAATTTTGAAATATTTTTGCTACAAAATTGAGAAGTCAAGTAAAAATAAACATCTACTCCCTTTGCCCCCTTTTACTTGATGATGATGTCCTTCTACGTGATTTAACTTTCACCACTAATATATCGAAAGTGCTGTTCTACTCCCGAGCTCATGTGAGCTCGGGTGAACAGTAAAATCGAAAAAAATGGAAAACAAATTCAAAAAATTCTGAATTTTTTTTATGTGAAGCATTGACAAAATGTTTGTTGGCTTGTAAAATTTCATCACAATACGACATTCGTGTAAATCATGGCAAAAAAAAACAAAATCAGCACTCTAAAATGTTGTTTTCGAACACATTTTGGAGCATCGATTTTTTTTTTGTCATGATTTAGACGAATGTCATATGGTGATGAAATTTTGTAAGCCAACAAACATTTTGTCAATGTTTCACACAAAAAAAATCAGAATTTTTTGAATTTATTTTCCATTTTTTTCCATTTTACTGTTCACCCGAGCTCACATGAGCTCGGGAGTAGAACAGCCGCGTCCACTAATATATGTGTTATATATACGAAAAAGGAGGAAATTGCTCGTGATTGAGTTCAGAGAGACATATGATCGCGGAGAGACGATACATAGGGATGGGCATAGGTTGACTCGACTCATGCTGTGCTCCACGAGCTTGAGGCTTAAAAACCGAGCCGAGTCACACTACAGTACGACCGATGGGACCCGGTGTCAGATTTGGGTTTATATGGTTAATTAGACAGAATTTGTGTTTTTTTGTCACTCTTAGCCATAGAATTAATTGTGGGGATTAGTTAAAATCCTCTCGACTTTTGGTTCTGCCTTACAACGGCCCCAAAACAGCAATTTCCTCTAATAAATAATAGTACCATTGAAAACTTTGTTCAAACACAAATTCGATGGTATTATTTGTGTACGGAATGTAACCTACTTTTAATTGGTCAAATTCAAGTTTTTACGTAAAGCTTGAATCTTGAAATTCATGTGCTCAACGTAAATTCTGCGTTACAACGGTCGTTTCTACTCGGACGCATGGAAGAACACAAACCCTCGTTTGTTTCTCCGGCTGATGAGCCATCGCTCCAAAGCTGAGTTTCCAATGCTGCTGCCTTGTCTATTAGGAAAAGCAAGCGGCGTCCCCGCTGTCCAAGCCACGCAAAGCTCAGCCACGCGGCGACGACGGCGCCGGCAGGCCCCGCCTCTCTCCGGAGCCCTCAAGGTAACCATTTCACCCGCTTCCGGAAACAGCGTTTCCCCGTCCTAGATTGCACCGATGTTGTCGACCGAGACACGCGCTGATGGAGTTGAATACATACAGGTCCCCGATGGGCGGCGACGCCGACCTGTCGCGGCATCAGCAGCAGGCGGCGACGACGCCCAAGGACTTCGTCTGCCCGATCACGAGCCAGGTGTTCGACGACCCCGTCACGCTCGAGACCGGCCAGACGTACGAGCGCCGCGCCATACAGGAGTGGCTCGACCGCGGCAACGCCACCTGCCCCATCACGCGCCAGCACCTGCACGGTGGCAGCCTCCCCAAGACCAACTACGTCCTCAAGCGCCTCATCGCCGGCTGGCGCGAGCAGAGCCCGCCCGCCACGCCGCTCACGCCCCCCACGCCCGCCACGCCCGCGGTGCCGATAACACCCGCGACCGCGAGGATGGAAAGCCCGGCCCCTGCGTTCAAGATCAACTCGCCGTCCCCGGACACCACCGGCAGCCAGGCGAGTGCGCCGTCGCCGACCAGCGTCATCGTGCAGGCCACGGTGGAGAGCGCCGTCGGCGAGCTCCGCGCCGCGGTGTCCTGCCTCTGCACGTCCGAGGAGCTGGCCGAGTCGGAGAAGTCGGTCCTCAGGATCGAGCGGCTCTGGCGCGAGGCAGGCGCCGCCGAGCAGGCCTTCTTCTCCGCGCTGGCCAAGCCCGCCGTGATCAACGGCTTCGTGGAGATACTCTTCAACTCCGTCAGCGCGCAGGTGCTGCAGGTGGCCGTCTTCCTCCTCGCCGAGCTCGCCTCCCGCGACGACGGCGTCGTGCAGACGCTGACGCGGGTGGACAGCGACGTGGACTGCCTGGTCGCGCTGTTCAAGAAAGGGCTCGTCGAGGCTGTCGTGCTCATCTTCCTCCTGTCTCCTTCCGTGGAGCAGCTCGTCGAGATGGACATGGGCGAAGCCCTGGTGGCCACCATCCGGCAAGCCGACGAGGCAGACGCGATCAACATGTGCGTCAAGCCCAAGTCCGCGTCAGTGATCCTCCTCAGCCAGATTCTCTCAGAGTCAGGCGTCGGCCGGGAGAGCACGCCGCCGGTGCCGAGGTCCGCTCTGATTTCTGAGAGGTTCGTGAGGAGCACGGCGCTGGTCTTAGAAGCCGAGCAGGTGGAGGTGAGGGTGGCCGCAATGAGGATCCTGATGCGATGCATCGGGGAAGACGGCCACTGCCGGAGCAGCATCGTGGAGAAGCTGGCGGTGGGCGCCGTCCTAGACGCCTTCCACGTCGTCGGCGACGCCGACAAGTTCGAAATCGTGCGGTTCCTCTCCGAGCTTCTGAAGCTGAAAAAGTAAACGAAATCAAGTTCCACATTCCTCCCACGCTTTCTAAGTGCTGACTTGTCAACCCCATGCATAACCGTGGTTCTTCAGGCGGTCGGCCGCGGAACGTGTGCTTCGGGCGATCAAAGAGGGGAGCTCCTTCAGCATGATGCACACGCTCCTCGTGTATCTGCAGTCCACCACGCCGGAGCAGAGCCCCGTCGTCGCCGGACTTCTTCTTCAGCTCGATCTCTTGGTGAGCTCGAACTTCTCGTACCGCTTGCTTATCAGCTCAGCTTGCACGTGCAGAATGATTCATATATAGCTCTTCGGAATCCTGATGATTTGATGTGATTGTCAGGTGGAGCCGAGGAAGATAAGCATGTACCGCGAGGAGGCGATGGACAGCCTCGTGCAGTGCCTCAAGAACTCGGATTTTCCGAGGAGCCAGCTCCTGGCCGCCGAGACCATCATGAACCTCCCTGGAAAGTTCTCGTCGTCCGGGCGGCCGCTCGCCCGGTCGGCCCTGCTGAAGCTCGCCAGGGTGAAGGAGAGGTATCGGCAGTCGCAGGAGCTGAGCGTTCGTGGCACCGACGGCGCCGAGGACGACGCGGCCGGCGAAGAGAAGGCGGCATCGGAGTGGGAGAGGAAGACGGCGTACGCGCTGGTGAGCCACGAGTTCGGGCTGGTGCTGGAGGCCCTGTCCGAGTGCCTGGGGAGCAAGAACGCGGAGCTGTTCGCGGCGAGCCTCGTGTGCGCGGCATGGCTCGTCCACATGCTCTCCCTCCTCCCGGACACCGGCGTGCTCGGCGCCGCGCGCGTCTGCCTGCTCCGGCAGCTCGTGCTCGTCCTCAGGTCCGCCAAGCACGGCAGCGACCGGGCCCTCGCCATGGTGGCGCTGAGGAGCTTCATGAACGACCGCGGTTGGTTACTGGCTGCTCGACGATCATTCTGCCGATAAGTTGTAAACTAAAACACATATCTCCTCTCTGATTTATTTATCAAAACTTGAGATATTGTTTCAGAGGGAATGCAAGACATCACGACGTACATCAAGGACGTGCTGAGGACACTGAGGGAGCTGAAGAAATCGTCCGGCCTCGCGTTCGAGATGCTAAAGCTGCTGTCAGATGGCCAAGAGTCTAGCATCGTAAGGCTCCGCGTTTACCATCAATCCGAATAAATTCACAAAGAAACCCAAATTCACAAAATTTGTACTACAAGATTTATGTTTGCTGAAGAATGTTTCTTGCTCTCTTTGGCAGGACATGTGGAACCACAAGGAGCTCAACAACGCCGACTGCAGCTCGAACGGCGAGGTCACGTCGATCGTTTACTACAAGCGCTACATCTTCTCCGGACACTCTGATGGAACACTAAAGGTTGCTCTTCCAAAATGTCCGTGCTTACAGTTACAGGTCACTACTCACTACTACAGTTTCAGTTTCTGAAGTCTTAAAATATAAACATTCAGGTCTGGGAGGGAAGCGAGAACATCCTTCGCCTCGTCCAGGAATCCCAGGAGCACACGAAGGCAATCACCAGCTTGTCAATCCTGCCTTCGGAGGAGAAGCTCTACAGCGGATCCATGGACAGAACTATCAGGGTAATAACACATGTTTCTCTCTTGTCAAGATCGATGGAAGTGAATTACAACGTGTAGAGTTCATAATGAAGTTTGTTAGAACGTGCATGGGCAGGTGTGGCAGTTCCGGGACGGTCTCCGGTGCGCGGAGGTGTACGACACGCGGGAACCGGTGCAGAACCTGGCCGTGGCGAGCGCCATGGCCTGCTTCGTGCCGCAGGGCGCCGGCGTGAAGACGCTGAGCTGGAACGGCGGCACCCCCAAGGTGCTGAACCCGAGCAAGTCCGTGCGGTCCATGGCGCTGGTGCACGGCAAGCTCTTCTGCGGCTGCAACGACGGCAGCATCCAGGAGATCGACCTGGCGAGCGGGACGCTGGGCGTCATCCAGTCCGGGAACAAGAGGATCCTCGGCAAGTCCAACCCGGTCTACTCCCTGCAGGTCCACGACGGGCTGCTCTACACCGGGAGCACCCCTCTCGACGGCGCGTCGGTCAAGGTGCTTAAACTAAAATATCTCCGGCGACTCGATGCTTTTGTGAGTGGTTTCTCACGATGGTTTGGGACGTTGCTGCTGCTGGCCGGATGCAGATATGGAACAGCTCGAACTACAACCAGGTTGGGTCGATACCGTCGGCGGCGGAGGTGCGGTCGCTGGTGGTGAACGCGGACCTGGTGTACCTGGGCTCCAGGAATGGCGTCGTGGAGATCTGGTCCAGGGAAAAGCTCATCAAGATTGGCGCCCTTCAGGCCGGCGGCGCCGGCTGCCGAGTCCAGTGCATGGCGGTGGACGCCGACGGGGACGTCCTCGTCGTCGGAACGTCTGACGGAAAAATTCAGGTCAGGGTCGAGGTCTTATTATTAGCCAAAATAATGCACGAAGGCTGTTCTTACACTGAGACTTCCCTTCTTTTTCTGTTTTATTATATACAGGCTTGGGGATTGACTTGAGCAGATGCAGATTGTTGGGTACAGAGTGGGG
Organism: Elymus sibiricus; assembly: GCA_039707655.1. Classification (NCBI taxonomy): domain Eukaryota; kingdom Viridiplantae; phylum Streptophyta; class Magnoliopsida; order Poales; family Poaceae; genus Elymus; species Elymus sibiricus. The sequence continues at coordinate 145,348,903 of CM077667.1, read as the reverse complement.
ATGACGGAATGAGTGGCCTATCTTTGTGCAGAATGGTGACTAGAATGGAGATTTATACAGATGAAAATGGCATATACTTGTAATTTGAATGTAATTTTCAGGCATGTTTTTGCAAGGACTGCAAAGTGTACATAACTGTCATGCCCTTGTCTGAATTCAGAAGAGAATTTGGTAGCTAGGGTTCGTCGGGTCTCAGAGAAGAGGAAAGTATATCATGAAAACTGGAATTATCACTATAAGATATAGGATTATGTTTGGTAGAGATAGTTCTCGGTAAATGCGATGCGATTACAGTAAGCGGAGCTGGCTTATATAGCCCAGCTCACAACGATAGAAAATGAACAGCAAGACAAGTGAAACGGTACAGAGCAATGCTAGGTTCACGAGGGATTTTTTCACGGGATCAACATACTGGTCAACGTGCGGACTTGGGATTGAAGCCACTTATAATGTATGGATGCTTACACGAGGTGTTACGTGCATTAAAAATCTTAGCAACCAATAGCCTTCCCAATGCATAGGTACTTAGCTTTTGCAGCTAAGCTTTTCTTATTGAATTGTTTAACAATTAAACTCTTTCATGCATTGGTGAGTAGTCATTTTACATAGTTTCACCATTTTCTTCTGGATCACCATGATGTTCTCTTTCCTTTGTAATTGTTTTGCCAGCTCACTTGCAACCTTAGCACATGTACACCGTGAAGCACTAGGAAGGACCTAAAGTAGAGGATGAGGCGGCCCCACCCCTCTGAAAGTCAGGGCGAGAGTGGTTAATTAGTTGGAAAGATCAAGTAAAATTTTGTAATTGTCCGTGCGTGTAGGTTTATCGGGTACAGTAAAGTGAATAACTTTTTTCTTTGCGGGTGAAACTGAATAACGCTTCAGACGGAGGCGAGTCGTGTGTGCCGTCCAATCTTGTGGTGAGCTTCAATCTGCATCATCAGATTGGACATTCTTTTTCGATTTGTCTGTTAACTGAAGAAAGGAACACTTGCTAACTGAATATGTTGTGTGTGACGTACCTCCTCGCAAAATCAAACTTGTTTTTGGAACGATTGAACCGTAGCTTTGAAGAAAGCAGGAAACGTTGTCTTGATGAAATCAACGCTTTCCCACGACACATCATCGGGCGGGAAATTTGCCCATTGTACAAGCCACTGAACCCTGATATCTGGCGTGTCTTCAGTAGATGTACTGGTTCAGTTTTAATCTCCCATCATCGCCAACCAAGGGAAGATTGGCGCATGGCACTACTTTGGGCTCAATGTGCTTCTTCAATTGATTGGCATGAAACACTTGGTTAATGTGGACGTTCCCGTTACCCATTCTGGTGATCACACGGAAGGGACCAGAGAACTTACTCTGCAGCTTGATGTGGGTACACAATACGAAGGCACTGAGGTGACAGGGTTGCATTTTGAGGTTGACCATGTCACCCACTTCGAAGGTGCATTTCACACGCTTACGATCAGTGTATTTCTTCAGCAAGCTTGAGCAGCAAGTAGATTCGCTTTCAGTTGTTTCATCCTTGAGTTTCTGTTAGTCAAGAACTTCTCTGCTCCTCTGCTTCACAGTTGACAGTTCCAGGGATGATGTTTTCATTGATGATTGGAGGAGGGTATCCATGCATTCTTCAAATGGATTTTTGGAGAGAAGACTGAATTGAGGTATTATACCAATATTCTGCGATTGCTAAATGGGTGGCCCATTCTTGTGTTTAGTTGAAGCCATGCATCACCGTTAGTTTTCGATCCACTGGTTTACACATTCTGTCTGGTCATCTGACAGTGGATAGTAAGCAGAGTTGTAGCACAATTCAATGCCCATGCCTTGGAAATATCCTGTCAAAGCTGGCTGGTGAAAATCCTACCACGACCGGAGACGATTGCCAGTAGGTGGCGATGTGACCTCGGTACATTATCAATGAATGCTCTAGCGACTGCCTGGACTATAAATGGATGTGCTAGTGGTATGAAATGAGTAAATTTGGAAAATCTATCGACTACCACAAAGATGACCCCTTGACCATTGGATTTTGGCAAGCCCTCTATGAAATCCATACTTACATGTGTCCAAACCATGTCAAGGATATGGAGTGGATCAAGAAATCCAGGGTAAGAGCAATTTTGGCCTTTGTTCTTGTGACAAATGGGATATTCAGTTACAAACTTGTCTGTGTCTCTTCAGCGCTTGCCAATAGAATATTTTCATAATCCTCTGTCAAGAAACCTTCATGCCCAACTGTCCTCCTGTATATAGTAGAAGGGTGGAGCGCATGTAGTAGTCTGTTTCTTAGGTTTGTGTCTTTGCCCACATAGATTTTTCCATTTGTGTCTTCCTAGTACGTAATGTGTTCTGGTTGACTGTGTGGTTTGATGAAAGCGAGTGAATTGCAGAAACCATCGACATTGAAGGCTAGGGTTGCAGAAACCACACTTACACAGTTTTGTGCCAAAAACCACTAATTGCGAGGCTAATTGTTTTTTTAAAACACTAGTCGCCCGGTTTGCTCGTTTTAAGCTCAATTATAACGGGTGGGCCCGTCATTTGTCGGCATGGCAACATTGTTCATCCACCTCGGCCATTAGACGACACTAGCAGAGCCGTTTGACTCTCGCGCTCACTTCTCTTGTTCCCTCCCCGCTCGCACTTCTCCATCTCTGTTCGTTCCCCCTTCTCCTCTGGGACATGACGACAACGGCTCTGGCTTTGGCGGAGACGATAGGCCTTTGAAGGGGATATCCGCGGGAGCTTGAACCCTAGCGTCCCGGCGCAAACCAGGAGCCCGCAGTCGTCGTTCGAATTCGCGGCAGCGCAAGCTTGGGCCAAGGCCGTCACGGCGACTCCGACGGAAAACCATCGGTGGGCCTCGTTATTTGGCAACGTCGAGTAAGTATCCCTCTTCCGAAACCCTAGTTTCTTATCAGTTTAGATTGATTCTTGGGTTAGGGTTCTTGGAATTTGGGGGAAAGTTATGAATTGTGTTTTTGTCAGTTTCAAAACTCTGGCTTTTCCACATTGTATGTTCTGTTAATTATTAACTCACACTATCAGAAACCCTAGCTTGGAATTTTTGGGAAAATTAAGATTTTGCGGGTAATTAGTCCACTATGAGAGTACTTTTTGTATAGTTTCTTCTATAGTAGGTTTTTAGAGTTGATTTTATTTGTAGGCACTGCTAATTAGAGTAGGTTCTGCTAATATGTTTTAATTTCTGTTAGTGCAAATTAGAGTAGTTTATGTTAATATGTTTTAAATTTTGTTAAAGTAACTATGCGGTGTTAATTAAGATTGTTGTACTTTCTTTGTGTCTAGTTTGGATGATGAGGTTTGGGAAGTTCAAATGCACTTCCATGACATGACAGAGACAACTTGGAGAGATCAATGTGCATTTCAAACTTCACATTTTTATAATTTGATAGCACTAATAGAGAGAGAGAGAGGAGGGGATATGGTCTAAAAGATTAATGTATTTCGTGATGGATCCTAGTGTGGGGATTTCAGGACTGGAAGAAATTTGTGATGATGGAAATGTGGATGCAATGCTTGACCATATTGCGAGTAGAGATCAGAAGGTGGTGAACTTCATAGTGATTAGGGGCACTAATCCAAGACCTAAAGATTTGAATTCAGGCTATGTGTATGAGGAGCAGGTTACTTTGAGTGAATTAGGAGAGAAACTTGTCTATGAAATCAATCAGACTGGTGTTCTCTTCAGATCATCATGAAAAGGCAATAATCAGAAGCAGCCAGTGCAGTTCTACTCCACATACCAAAGCACAAACCATGGTATGGGTTCAGAGGCTGCTATGGATGAAGGCAGTGCAGCAGATCAGGGTGAGTTGGAAACACTCATGAAACACTCACCCAACCATAACTAGGTGAATCTAGGGTCCCTCAACATCGATAGAATCACCCAACCCTAACAAGGTGAACCTAGGGTCTCTCGACGTTGACAGAATCACCCAACCCTAACAAGGTGAACCTAGTGTCTTTCGACGTCGACAGAATCACCCAACCCTAACAAGGTGAATCTAGGGTCTCTCGATGTCGACAGAATCACCCAACCCAAACAAGGTGAACCTAGGTACATCACATTGCCCATTCAACAGAAACAACATCAAATTCAACATAAGTTGAGATCCATACATAACCATAGTTAATAAGTAGTATAATACCGAGTACTCCATAATCTAAAGTAGCATAGTTACTAGATCAATACATTACATAACCATAATTCAGAAATTACTAGATTAGTATGTTACATGAACTGAGTACTCCATAACCATAGTTCAGCAATACGAAACCACAACCAACAAAAGGTCAGCAATGCCTAATGATACGCCCAGTGGCTCATTCATTTAAGATGGCATGGATCCCCCTTGAGCTTGACCTTGTTCTCTTCGACGACCTTTTCTAGCTCATCCATGTGGAGCTGCAACTTCCTCTTCTCTTTAGTTAGCTTCAACTTCATGTTCCTAATGACACTGATCTGAGAAACTATTAGGTTATTAACCATGTTATACTTCTCTTGTAGCTTGCTCTAATCAGGTTTCTTTTCTATCTGTTCTGTCTCCTCACGGGCATCCAAAAGGGCATTGACATCTTCAACGAACTTCTCATAGCTGCGCGAAGCTTGATCTTCTCTTGTGTTAGACTGTGAGTAGCAAATGAATTCATCAGATTCTCCTCAATCATGTTTCTCTTGCTCTCTTCATACATATCCCATATATTGGCCAATGCATTCTCCATTGAATTTGGCCAAGCTGGATCAATCCATTCAACTAGTCCACAATTTTTACCCTCCTGAAAAATTAGAGTGTTAAAAAATCAAATAAGAGAAGTACTTATTTATATTGAATGTTAACTAAACTAGTACCATCCAACAGAATAACCCATTTTATATTGAATAACTAAATAACGAACTAAATTAACCAGCACCATCAATTAGGAAAATGTTAACAATGAGTGATTGCCAACAGAATAACACTTTTTACATATCAAAAATTAACAATGAGTAGTTAACAATGTGTGCTTGCGCAAGCCATGTGCTCTACAATAAAAATTATAACCGAGTGCTTCCATGGTAGTAAAAAATACAAAACAAATGAACATGCCATAACCCTATGGATAGTACAGATCAAATGTGAACCAAAAGACCTCACTTAGGCTATAAGCATTGGTCACCTATTAAACAACCAAACTAAACAAGTCAGATCTGCATAGTACAAATTCACCAGTAAACAATGGCAAAATATTTAATCCAGAGCACCCAATTAGGAAAAGTTTGACACATACCTTCTCAGCACAAGCAAGGAACCTCCTGCCACTAAGAATGCCTTCGAAAGCAATGATAACCCACAAGTATAGGGGATCGCAATTGTCGGTGTACTAAAGTTTGGGTCTTTAGTACCCCATACTTGTGCACGGGCAGTCGAAGCCATACCAGCGGCAAGGTCTGCCAGAAGATAACTAAGTACAAGCTCAAGATTATCAAGGAGTATTTGAGACAATACTCAGAAGACAGAAGACCAAAGACTGGGGCCCCGGCAAGATCTTGCCGGGCTGGCCCGACGAGCCCCGGCAAGATTTGCACCCGGCAAGACCTCGCCACCCTGTCATCGCTCCAGCGCAGCAACCAGCTTGTCTTTTAGTTGTTGTCCTCCTGGTAACGTGTCAGGACGCTAACGGCGTTGGGCTTAAGCGGTGCTGATGGGACGGCCCCTTTTCCTGTCCCCAAGAAGCTAAGGGACACCTCAACGGAGCATTAAATGCACTTGTCCTAAGCCGTCAGTATTAGGTATGATAGCACTGTAGCAACTTTACACCTCATGTATGCACTGTACGCCACTGTTGGTGACCCCTTCGAACGTATAAAAGGAGGCCCAAGGCGTAGCTACAGGGGGGATGATCTTCTTCTTCTGGCCCGTTCTGCATGTGTAGCTGCTGTGTACTGTTCATCACAAGCGCTCCTAGAACCAGGGCTTAAACACATCCAATATACTAAAGCAGGAGTAGGGTTTTACGCTTCTCAGTGGCCCGAACCTGGGTAAAAATCCCTTGTGTTGATCGTTAGATCTGCTCTTTGTGCGAGCCTTTCTCCCTGCCGAACCGTAAAGGGATCCACGCGATCCCATAGGTGTCGTTTCCGACATCTTTGGCACGCCAGGTAGGGGGAAGGTCTGCGTGAACCTGACCTAACGATCAGCTCGCCAGTTTCTTCATCATCATCATCGCCATGGCCCCCAAAAAGAAGGGTTTCACGGCGGTTGGTCCATCCGCGTCCGCTGCGCCTGTAGCCACACAGACGGGTGATGGTGTGGACGCGGGCGGAGGAGGCGAAGGCCTTGAGCCTCCACGACGTTCTGGTGGTCAAAGCCAAGCGAGCGGCGTCGTTCGCAGCGGCGACGGCCACCCACGCGCCCCTAGATCTAGGGACGGAGCTATGCTGCCCGCGGGCGGCGTAGCGAATTCCAAGGATGGAAGGGCGCCTTCTAAGACACCCACGCCGGTGCACACACCGCAGCCTTCTCAGGTCGCGCGTGATGAACAGCGCCGCGACGTTGATGGTACTAGGCGTCCCCACGGAAAGTCTCCTGAGCATCACCCTCGAGATGCGCGGGACCAGCATGCACGCCAACATGTTGGTGGAAGCGGCGCGCGGTCACGGGACCGTGATGGAGCTCCTTCTAACACGGTTAGGAGTCAGAGCACCTCACGTTCCTCGCACCTGTCGCCGCCGCCTACACCAGCAGAAGCACTGGCGCGAGCACAACTGCTCCTGAATTTTCCACCTACTGTGGACAAGCTCGACGGGTGGAGAGCTGCTATTCAGAGCCTCGTCGGTCTCGCCAACGATGATAGGCCGCAGCAGGCAGAGCCTTCGCGGCGGCAATCCATCGAGCCGACGCGTGTCGCTGGCGAAAAGACGGGAGGCGCTACGACCACGGTGCACTCTCCTCCACGGCGGCAACAGCAGTCGCTGACTCGACGGATCGACGCCTGCGAGGACGATTCAACGGCGTCGTCTGATCCGCGAACTCGTCGCGATCAACGTCAAGTTCTTCGGGAACGAGGCAAAGAAGACACTCGGACTACCATCGAGCGGCGGCGGGAAGCGCGCTATCAATCTGATAAGCGCGCAGGGCCTACTGTGGACAAGCCTGCGCCAGGGTATCCTGTCGATCTACCCTATGAGGTGGGTTGTCCAGCGTGTACCCGTGAGCTGCGGCGAGTCCAGTGGACCAATTCCCGTACGTTCAAGCCAGAGGTTCCGGAGAAATATGACGGCAAGACCCACCCGTCGGAGTTCCTGAGCATCTACACCATTGCGGTGCAGGCTGCCGGGGCTCGCGACGACAAGATACTCGCCAACTACTTCCCGTTGGTGCTTAAGCCCAACGTCAGGTCGTGGTTGATGCATCTGCCAGAGAATTCCATTTTTTCCTGGGCAGACCTGTGTCATGAGTTTGTTGGCGCCTTTACCGGAGGCCACCAAGCTCCTGGCCAGGAAAGTGATTTGCATCTCATCCCCCAGAAGGAAGGCGGAACTTTGCGCAAGTACATACAGAGATTCAGCCGAGTACATCATAACATCCCAGACGTTCATCCTACCGCTGTTGTCAGCGCGTTCCATCAGAACATGCGCAACCGCAGGATGCGCGAAGAGCTAGCAATGAACAAAGTCAAGGATGTAGCCGAGCTCTATGCTCTGGCTGATAAGTGTGCTCGGGCTGAAGAAGGGAGGAGACTCCCCGGCGAAGATGCCAGCGCAGGAGTCGACTCCGACGACGAAGACGCCGCCGCCCCGGCAAAGAAGGGCCGGCGGCGTAACAGGAAGCGCAAGGGCAAGGCCGTGCTTGCCGTCGAGGGATCCGACAACCCCGACACCACCAAGAAGGCCAAGGTTGATGGCCCCGGCAAGGATGTTGCCGGGTGTGCCTCCGGTCAGGCCTTGGCGGTTGCCGACAAGCCAGAGGGCTCCGACAAGCAGTATTGCAAGATCCATCGCACTAAGGGCCATGATCTCCAAAACTGCCGGCAAGTTGAGCAGCTTGTCGAGAAGCAGAAAGCCGAGTACGAAAGGCGGGATAAGGAGAAGGCCCAGGACGGTGCGGAGGGGTCCGTCAAGAAACGCGGTGGCCGAGGAGGTCGCCGCGGCAAGGCCAAGCAACAGAAGGAGAGGCCCGCTCGAGGCCGCGACAAGCAAGAGGGGGGTGACGATGACAACGAAGAGGACGACGAGTCCAGCGAGCAAGAATTCCAGAAAGCTACAGACATGATGTGCATTGACGGGGGCGCCTCATTGCATTCTTCCCGCCGCCAACTTAAACAGTGGGCGCGCGAGGTTAATGCGACTGAGCCATCTGTCAGTGCCCAGAAGCCACTGAAATGGTCCAACACGCCTATCATTTTTGACACTGAGGTTCACCCTGATCGCATAACTGCGGTCGGGTGTCTGCCATTGTTGGTTTCACCAATGATTCACAACCTCAAGGTGACGAAAATGTTAGTTGACGGTGGGGCCGGCTTGAATTTGATCTCGCCCGAGGTGATCAAAAGGTTGCAAATCCCTGATGAAGATCTCGAGGAAACGGGCACGTTTCAAGGAGTCAATCCAGGGAGGAGCCAGCCGAAGGGTAAGATCACACTGCCAGTAACATTTGGTAGTGATCTGAACTTCAGAACAGAGAAGATTGTTTTCGACGTCGCCAAGATTCCATTGCCATATAATGGGATCCTTGGCCGCCCAGCGTTAGCCAAGTTCATGGCGGCATCGCACTACGCTTACAATGTATTGAAGATGCCCGGGCCGATAAGCGTTATCACTGTCAACTCCGACAAGAAAGACGCGCTTATCTGCACCGACCAGCTTTACCGGGAGGCAGTTGCAGCATCTGCCGCTGAAGCTCCCGAGGGGAAGAAGACCGGCAAGACCTCTCGCACTCACTCCGGCAAGCGCGCCTCCTCGGAGTGCTGCGCTCCCGTTGAGGATGTGCTAGAGAGCTCCACCGGCAAGAGCAAGAAGTCCAAGGTAGCTCCACCAGAGACCAAGAAGGTGCCCGCCAAGGAGGATGGTACGGGAGGAACTTTCACCATAAGTTCCACCCTCGATAACAAATAGGAAAGCGCGCTCGTTGCTTTCCTGCGGGCGAATATCGATGTGTTTGCATGGCAACCATCTGATATCCCCGGTGTTCCCAGGGAAGTAATTGAGCACCACCTTGCTGTCTGTCCTCATGCGCGGCCCGTCAAGCAGAAGGTCAGGAAGCAGGCTTTGGAGCGGCAACAGTTTATTGCTGACGAAATCAAGAAGTTGGAAGTGGCAGGTTTGGTTAGAGGAGTGCTCCACCCAACATGGTTAGCCAATCCAGTTGTAGTGCGCAAGGCGAATGGAAAATGGAGGCTGTGTATTGATTATACAGATATCAATAAAGCCTGTCCAAAAGATCCTTTTCCTTTGCCGCGCATCGACCAGATTGTGGACTCCACTGCCGGCTGCGATTTGCTTTCATTTCTTGATGCATATTCAAGGTATCATCAGATCTTCATATCAAAGGAAGACGAAGAGAAGACCGCATTTATCACCCCATGTGGTACGTATTGCTTTTTACGTATGCCTTTCGGGTTGAAAAGTGCTGGTTCAACATTTGCAAGAGCAGTCCAGATTGGTTTTGAGCCCCAGCTACATAGAAATATGGAAGCTTATATGGATGATATAGTGGTCAATACCAAGGACAAAGCAGCGCTCATACAAGATTTAGAAGAGACATTTGCAAATCCGCGCAAGATCAATTTGAAGCTCAATCCTGAGAAGTGCGTGTTTGGCGTTCCATCCGGCAAGCTTCTCGGGTTCTTTGTATCTCAACGAGGAATCGAAGCAAATCTTGACAAGATCAAGGCAATTGAGCAGATTGAAGCGCCAAGACGTGTCAAGGATGTGCGTCGTCTTGCCGGCTGCGTTGCTGCTCTGAGTAGGTTCATCTCCAAATCTGCTGAGCGCGCCCTGCCCTTTTTCAAATTTTTTAAAAAGGCAGGTCCAATGAAATGGACTCCGGAAGCGGAGGCAGCGCTGCAGGATTTGAAGAGGCACCTCTCTTCTCCGCCAGTACTAGTCGCACCAAAACCACAAGAGCCGTTGCTGCTATATCTAGCGGCAACAAATCAAGTGGTGAGTGCTGCGTTAGTGGCAGAGAGAGAAGTTGACGAAGAAGCAGCAGCAGCGGCAAGACCGCTCAGTGACGAGCTGGGATCTTCCCCGGCAGAGTCTGGTGCTGACCAAGTGGGATCTGCGCAGTCAAATGAAGCAACACAGAAGAAGAAGATGGTGCAGCGCCCAGTTTATTTTGTCAGCTCCCTTTTACAGGGGGCTAGGTCAAGATATTCTGGTGTGCAGAAGCTGCTCTTCGGCCTCCTTATGGCCTCAAGGAAGCTGCGCCATTACTTTTAGGCACATGAGATCACCGTCGTCACTCGCTTTCCGTTGCAACGGATTTTACGAAATCCAGATGCGACCGGCAGGATTGTGGAGTGGGCTTTGGAACTGTCAAGTTTTGGTCTCAAGTTTGAAAGTACTTCAACCATTCAGAGCAGAGCTTTGGCGGAGTTCATTGCAGAATGGTCCCTAACACCAGACGAAGAGATTCCAGAGACAACTCTCCCCGGTAAGGAAACCAATCAAGAGTGGATCATGTATTTTGATGGGGCTTTCTCGCTGCAAGGCGCCGGTGTTGACGTGCTACTTGTCGCACCCACCGGAGAGCACCTCAAATACGTGATTCAAATGCATTTTCCCCGGGAGAGATCAACAAATAACACTGCAGAGTATGAAGGGCTGCTTGCCGGTCTCAGGATCGCGGCAGACCTTGGAATTAGAAAACTCATCGTCAGAGGTGATTCGCAGCTTGTCGTCAAGCAGGTGAACAAAGATTATCAAAGTCCATTAATGGAAGCTTATGTCGATGAAGTGAGGAAATTGGAAGAGCGTTTTGATGGTCTGCAAATGGAGCACGTTCCTCGTGCGGAAAACAGCATTGCTGATGACTTGTCAAAGCGCGCTGCCATTAAGTTACCTGTGGAACCAGGAACTTTTGTGCTCCGATTGACTCGACCATCCGTAGCACCATCGATGGGACAAGAGAAAAGAAGGAAGTCGAGTTCCGACAAGTATTTCCCGGCAGATCTCCCAGAGGCCGCCGGCAAAGAAGTTGCCGGGAACGACCCCAAGCTTGCCGGTGAGCGACAGGCTCCGGCAAGGCCTCAGGCTCTTGCCGTAGAGACAAGCGCTCCCGCCGAGCTTGCCGGGGAGCCACAGGCTCCGGCAGGGCCTCGAGCCTTTGCTGTAGAGACAAACGCTCCCACGACAGAAGACATGCCTTTAGTCCTTGTTGTCGAGCCCCAGGCTCCAACATGGGCACAACACATCGTCCTTTTCCTTCAGACAGGAGAACTCCCCGAAGAGCAGGAAGAAGCGGAAAAAGTAGCCCGTCGGTCTAGTATGTACCAGTTCGTGGACAATGTCCTGTACAGAAAGAGACCGAATGACGTGAAATTGAAGTGCATTCCTCGGGAGGATGGACTGGAGCTGTTGGCAGAGATTCATGGAGGCATATGTGGCTCCCACATAGGCTCAAGAGCTCTTGGTGGTAAGGCATTCCGGCAAGGTTTCTTTTGGCCCACTGCTCTCCAGGATGCAACTGCACTAGTAACCAAGTGTGAAGCGTGCCAGTTTCATTCAAAGAAATTGCATCAACCAGCTCAAGCTCTTCAGACAATCCCTCTTTCCTGGGCATTTTCGGTCTGGGGGCTCGACATATTGGGCCCTTTTCCCCGTGCTACCGGGGGCTTTGAGTACTTGTACGTTGCAATCGACAAATTCACAAAGTGGCCGGAAGTGGAAGCAGTGAGAAAGGTGACAGCACAGTCAGCCGTCAAGTTCTTCAAAGGAATAGTTTGCCGTTTTGGTGTACCCAACAGGATCATCACTGACAACGGCACACAGTTCACGAGCCACACCTTCATGCAGTATGTTCAAGACCTTGGCGGCAAGATCTGTTTTGCTTCTGTTGCTCATCCAAGGAGCAATGGCCAGGCGAAAAGGGAAAATGCTGAAGTGTTGCGAGGTCTCAGGACAAGAACTTTCGACAAGCTGCGCAAGTGCGGAAGACGCTGGATTGATGAGTTGCCGACGGTTCTTTGGTCAATCAGAACAACACCAAATCGAGCCACCGGCCAGACACCCTTCTCCCTAGTATATGGGGCGGAAGCAGTTCTCCCCAGGGAACTCATATACGGGTCACCTCGAGTGCTCGCCTATGATGAGCTCGAGCAAGAGCAGCTACGACAAGATGACGCGTTGCTCCTTGAGGAAGATCGTCTTCAGGCTGCTGTGCGAGCTGCACGCTACCAGCAAGCCTTGCGCCGCTACCATAGCCGCAAGGTTCATGCCCGAAGTCTTGAGGAAGGTGACCTTGTTCTTCGGCGCGTTCAGTCGGCCAAGAATTCCAACAAGTTGACGCCGAAGTGGGAAGGCCCTTATCGGGTAGTACGAATCACCAGGCCTGGCGCAGTATGCCTGGAGACCGAAGACGGTATTCCAGTGAGTAACTCCTGGAATATCGAACATCTTCGTAAGTTCTATCCATAAGGCGCAGTTGCCGGGTCTCCCGGCAACCACCTTTTGTACAAGTCTTGCCGATGAAGCATGTAATCCTTTGTACAAAGCCAGGCGCAAACCCTGTGCATAGTTGAATAAAGCCGAAGTGTTTTACAATTCTTGTCGATTTTCATGTTTACTTATGTACATGCTTATCTAAGATATTGTATTACACTAGCTTCCGGTAAGCATTAACGAACCGCCAAGGTTCCATATCTCTATTTTCTCTTCTTTCTTTTTCTAAAAGGACAGAAGGTTCCCTCGCATGCAAGTTTGCCGGGGGGGGGGGGGGGAATGGTGGTATGGATACCGACAGGCGACGTTCAAGGTTGACATCTTGCCGGAAGAAATACAGCAACGAAAAGCTAAGTTGCAGAAACTTTGAACAAATTTCTTGTTTTGTAAAGTTATTCTCCTTGAACGGTTTCGGCCTATGTATGGAAAACCTGCACACGAAGGGAACCTTGTCGTGATCAGTTGCGCCTTTACTCTGTTTCGAGTCCGCTCAATAGCTTAAGTGGCTGCACTGAAAACGCTAAGGTATCTTGCCGGCAGCGGCACCTCCAGCAGGCTGCTAAAGTCCCGCACCTAGCGCTCGCGGCAAGGCTGTGCGCACCGGCAAGTTTCCAACAAAGCGTAGGGCGAGTACCATACAGAAAGAAACCAGACAAGGGAAATAGCATGCATTCATCCAGAACATAGCAAGTTATATTACATAAATAAATGCCGCGATTCTAACATAAGGCAAATTTGTCTTTGGCATGGAATGGTGGCGGCAACGAGAAGTAAAGCAGCTAATCCCGGCGATCGCCCTCAACCCTCTTGACTTGGCTTACCCTGTCAACGATGGGCGCGACAAGCTCTTCGAGTGCCTTGACGTCCACGTCCTTTGGCAAGCGCTCGAGGACATTGGTGAAGTTGATGTCGGGGTTCTTGTGCGCCACTTTGACGAGCACCTTGAGGAGGACGGCCCGACAGAGCTTGCGGGATTCATTGGCCAGATGGGTTGTTCGGTCAGAGTGAAGCTGCTCCAGGGCTTCAAGCATACGGTCAAAGAACATGGTCAGCTTGGCGCTCGTGGACACCCTGTCGTCAGAAGAATACCTGAAGCCTTGTAGGCCCATGGTGGACAGTTGTGTGGCAAGCTTCTCCGCAACGTCGACGAGCTTTTCAGTCCAGACCTGCACACCTGCCACATAGTCATTATGTGAGGCGGCGGCGCTCTTGAGCAGGTCCCTCTCATCCTGGAGGTCTTTGATCAGGGTCCTCTCATGAGCCTTGGCGGTTTCAAGAGTTTCCTTCAGCATGGTCAGCTTTAGCTCTAGATCGGCAATGGATTCCTTGGCTGAGGTGAGCTGCTGGGTCTTTTCAGACATGGTGATCTGTATCTCCATCAAGCTGTGGAGAGCCTTGTCTCTTTTGGTTTCGAGTGTCGAGATCTTCTTGCCGTGATCCTCAAGATCCGCCTCCAGCCTCTTCGCCTTCTCCTCCAGCAAGTTCTTGGTGGTCTCTGCAGCTTCGGCAGCATTGACGGCCTCCTTTAGCTTGCCGGCGTGGTCTGTGACCAAAGCTTCAAGGGCCTCCTTGTGTTTTTGCTCCAGCTCCTGGGTCCGTTGCGCAACAAGCTTTTCAATTTCTTCATCTTTGCCGCGAAGCTTGTCGGCAAGTGCCTTCTCGCGAGCATCGAGGTCCTCGGCATATGCATCAAGTCCAACACGGAGCTCTGTCAAGCGAGCTTCCTCTGCAGCGTCCCGTTGTTTGGCCTCCTCCTATGCTCTCTCAACATCGGACTGCTTCATGAGGAGCTCATTCCAGCTTTGGCTCAGCTGCTCTTGGCTCGTCCTCAGCTCCTGAAAAGCTTCGGCATACCAAGCTTGCGTTTCCTCGACACGCTTCTGGAGGTCTGCTTCCGGTGCTTCGACAACTGCTGCCCTGGAGTTCAGTTTCTCTCTCCGGGCGCGGTGAAGCGCTTGGAGCTTCTGGAAGTTGTTGCTCATGGCTTGGAGGAGCTGCTCTTCTTCAGATTTGCTACTGTTGGTGCATGGCTCGTCGACAATCTCGAGCCCAGTAGCAGCAATGACGTCTTCATCAAAGACTTCTCCTTCAGTTGGCACCCCAATGCTTGCCGTGCCCGGAATGCTGATGAACAAGTTGTCACCAACCTTGAGGTACTTGCTTGACGAGGGGGCTTCGGATGTTGACGGCTGATCCTCAACAGCCGCCTCGCCGGCAACTGGGGGCTCCGTGGCTGGCGTAGCGCCTGGCGCTCCTGCGGCAGGAATGCCGTCAGTACGGTCACTGGTCTCCTCGCCGGCCTTCTCAGCAGACTCTTTGCTGGCCTCTTCCTGTGCAGACTTGGCGGCCTCGGCGGCCTCGGCAGCAACATTCTTGGCGGCCTCGTCAGTGGCAATCCTGTCGGCCTCAGCGGCAGCATTCTTGGCGTTCTCCTCGATAACAGCATCAACGTTCATGTGCTCCGTCGAGGGAAGATCTGGGGGCCAAGAGAACGAACAAGATATGGCTGAGGAGGAAGTTCAAGAAGACAAAAAGAAAGGCAAGGCAACGAGTATTCTGAGGCAAGCGGTTTACCTGTGTCGGGCTGCTGAGAAGGGTTGCTGGTGCCTGTGCTTGCCGGCTCCTCTTCATCGCGGTAGAGCTCGCTTGCTGAAGACTCATCTCTGGGTGGTGTAGTTGACGGAGGCGGCACATCAGGAACGGCCTCCGTTGGTGCTCCTTGTTGCCGCTCCACTCCTACACGCCCGGTGATGTTAGCAGTGAAGATACACACCCCGGCACTTGCCAGCGAAAAATGAGTATAGGACTCACGCTGGGGGCTACGCCGGGGGCTGCGTCGCGGGCTGGACTCCGGGCTGATGTTAATCAGCTCTGGCGCACCTGAGGTGCTTGCCGGCGGCTCATCGCCCGTTGAAGTTTTCGCCCTCTTCATCCTTTGCGCCAGCGTTTCCGTATCTCTGCGGAGATAGGCCAAAGCAAAGCAGATTAGTTAAGCAAATTGGAAATTCAGAAGTTAGAGGATGTGACAGGGCTCTTACTCTTCTTCCTCCGAGCTGAATGTAGAGAGGTCGAAGTCGACTTCCGCCGCGGCGCTCGTGCGAGGAGATGAAGGAGTGATCCTAGGCCGCTTGGTTGCGGCAGAAACAGCAGGTTGCTGGGTTGAGGCACCAGAGGCGGCCTTGCGGAGAACACACTTCGTTTTCTTCGCGGGAGCTGGGGGCTCCTCGTGCAACTCTTCCTCTGTTGTACCTCCGGCAGAAGGACCCCCGGCAGATGTGCCACTCTGCTCTCCGGCAACCTCGCCCTGCCCGACAAGTTTCCCTTCGGACACCACCTCTTCTTCATTGGCTTCCTCTTCTACGAAGCTAGCGCTGCCGGCCTCCGCGGCAAGATCAGCCTCTTCCGCTCTGCTGGCAATGTACGCCACCTCTTCCTCAAGGGTGGGGCGGATGAGGACTGCTTCTTCCCGGGTGGCCTTCTCCGATAAATTATCAAAGAACTCCTGCGCCTGCTCTGCAGATGGAACTTCCCAATTCCCGTCAGGGCCGTGAGCGTTACACGCCGGCATTATGGCGATGAGGGAGGTCAGAGCAGAGTTGCGACACAGAGGAATGATGCCCGCCGGCAACTTGAATCTGGCGTCAGACCTGAACAGCTTGTGACAGAGGGCTGTGTGCTGCATGACCGTCAGGTTGTTGTTCAAGCCAGGGCGCAGCCGCATAATGTCTGCCGCGTTGCGAAACTCCCAGGTCGGTCTTCCTTTGTTCATCAGAGGAGCGATACGCCGACGAAGGAAGTCAGCGCCGATCATCTCTATTGAGAGCCCGGCAGCTTTGAGGCGATGAATTCTGGTAACTGCAATTGTGAGCTTCGCATCCTGAGGATCGAGGGCGCTCCAATCGTTGCCACGCGCCACCTTTGTCTGTCGAGGCGCACAGAAAGGCTGGGGTTCTGTCTCCTGAATCCAGCACCACTTGCCCCGCCATTCTTCCCACTTCTCGTGGTAGGCCCCGTCTAGGTACGTATCCTTGTTCCATGACCTTGGAATCCAAGTGATAGGACCGGAAAGAGCCTCACCCGCTTGAATGCGGGGAACAAAGAAGTAGCGGAAGAGGGCTGTGTTGGGGACTACTCCGGCAAAGTTTTCGCAAAGATGCGCAAAGACTGACATACATGTTACGGCATTCGGCGTAAAATCTAAGAGTTGGAAGCCATATGTGTAAATGATGTCGTTGAAGAAATCAGAGAAAGGGGGGCAGAGCCCGCAGTAAAAATAGTCGACAAAGAAAGGAAATTTATCTGGGCCTCCCTTGAAAGAACCTGGGCTCACACGATTAGCGGGATGAGCCTTCGTCTCCTTCGCCCACATGCACAGGTACTGATCCTTCAAGGCGTTCGCATCAAGCGCCGAAGCGAAGACGGCGTACTTCCTCCGCATCTTCGCCAGATCGCTCTCCGAGACGGCGGCTTTTGCCCCCTTGCCCTTGCTTGCCTTGGGTGGCATGGCGGCAATGGGAGCAGAGGTCGAGGACGGTGAGGGCGTGGAGGCGGCGGATGAATGGAGGGGCTCTATTTCGGGCTCGAGGAAGAAGACGACGGACGTTCCCAGATTGGAAAAGACAGGAGGTAAATGAGCAGCGCCTCTGCGGATTCCTTTTTATGGGGAAGGCGCGGGGCTGCCTCTTTTATTGATCAATATAATAGCGCTTTTGTGAGCGTGCTGCTATAACGGCCGCTCCGCCCACGTCTCCCACGTCGCGCATTCAACGCGCGTTGTGGGGGGGGGGGGGGCGCAGTAAACGGAATGATTACAACAGGAAATTCCTGCCACACCTGCCCGTGCACTGTTTGGGCCTAGCCCAACAACGCCTCGCACCGTGTATGGCCTAGGCCCGGGGGCTCCTGTCGGTGTACTAAAGTTTGGGTCTTTAGTACCCCATACTTGTGCACGGGCAGTCGAAGCCATACCAGCGGCAAGGTCTGCCAGAAGATAACTAAGTACAAGCTCAAGATTATCAAGGAGTATTTGAGACAATACTCAGAAGACAGAAGACCGAAGGCTGGGGCCCCGACAAGATCTTGCCGGGCTGGCCCGACGAGCCCCAGCAAGATTTGCACCCGGCAAGACCTCGCCACCCTGTCATCGCTCCAGCGCAGCGACCAGCTTGTCTTTTAGCTGTTGTCCTCCTGGTAACGTGTCAGGACGCTAACGGCGTTGGGCTTAAGTGGTGCTGATGGGACGGCCCCTTTTCCTGTCCCCAAGAAGCTAAGGGACACCTCAACAGAGCATTAAATGCACTTGTCCTAAGCCGTCAGTATTAGGTATGATAGCACTGTAGCAACTTTACACCTCATGTATGCACTGTACGCCACTGTTGGTGACCCCTTCGAACGTATAAAAGGAGGCCCAAGGCGTAGCTACAGGGGGGATGATCTTCTTCTTCTGGCCCGTTCTGCATGTGTAGCTGCTGTGTACTGTTCATCACAAGCGCTCCTAGAACCAGGGCTTAAACACATCCAACATACTAAAGCAGGAGTAGGGTTTTACGCTTCTCAGCGGCCCGAACCTGGGTAAAAATCCCTTGTGTTGATCGTTGGATCTGCTCTTTGTGCGAGCCTTTCTCCCTGCCGAACCGTAAAGGGATCCACGCGATCCCATAGGTGTCGTTTCCGACAGCAATAGTTTTCGAGGGTAGAGTATTCAACCCAAATTTATATATTCGACACAAGGGGAGCCAAAGAATATTTGAGAGTATTAGCAGTTGAGTTGTCAATTCAACCACACCTGGTGATTAAATATTGATGACCCACAAGTATAGGGGATCAATCGTAGTCCTTTCGATAAGTAAGAGTGTCGAACCCAACGAGGAGCAGAAGGAAATGACAAGCGGTTTTCAGCAAGGTAATTCCTCCAAGCAATGAAATTGTAGGTAATAGATAGTTTGATAGCAAGATAATTGGTAACGAGCAAGTAACGGTAACGGTAAATAAGGTGCAACAAGGTAGCCCAATCCTTTTGTGGCAAAGGACAGGCCAAAACAATCTCTAGTAATAGGCAAAGTGTTCTTGAGGGTACACGGGAATTTCATCTAGTCACTTTTATCATGTTGGTTTGATTCGTGTTCGCTACTTTGATAATTTGATATGTGGGTGGACCGATGCTTGGGTGTTGTTCTTACTTGAACAACCTCCCACTTATGATTAATCCCCTCGCAAGCATCCGCAACTACGAGAAAAGTATTAAGATAAAATCTAACCATAGCATTAAACGTTTGGATCCAAATCAGCCCCTTACGAAGTAGCGCATAAACTAGGGTTTAAACTTATGTCATTCTAGCAACCCATCATCTAATAACTACTCCACAATGCATTCCCTTAGGCCCATGAATGGTGAAGTGTCATGTACTCGACGTTCACATGATACCACTAAGGGAATCACAACATACATATCATCAAAATATCGAACACATATCAAATTCACATGATTACTTGCAACATGACTTCGCCCGTGACCTCAAGAACAAAGGTAACTACTCACAAATAATAAACATGCTCAAGATCAGAGGAGTATTGAATAGCATAATGGATCTGAACATATAATCTTCCACCAAATAAACCATATAGTAATCAACTACGCAAGGTAATCAACACTACTAGTCACCCACAGGTACCAATCTGAGGTTCCGGTACAAAGATTAAACACAAGAGATGAACTAGAGTTTGAGAGGAGATGGTGCTATTGAAGATGTTGATGAATATTGGCCTCCCAAAGATGAGAAGGGTGTTGGTGATGACGATGGCTTCGATTTCCCCCTCCGGGAGGGAAGTTCCCCTGGCGGAAGCGCTCCGCTGGAGGGCAAAAGTGCTCCTGCCCAAGTTCCGCCTCGAGGCGGCGGCGCTTCGTCCCGAAAGTCCTCCTCTTATTTTTTTCTATGTCAAAAGTGATTATATACCAGAAAATGGGCACCGGAGGTGGGCCAAGGAGGGCACAACCCACCAGGGTGCGCCCAGGGGGGCTTGGCGCGCCCTGGTGTCTTGTGCCCACCAGGGTGGCCCCCTCCGGTAGTTCATTGCTCCAGTATTTTTATTAATTCCAAAAATAATCTCCCTAAAATTTTAGCTTCATTGGAGATGTGTAGAATAGGTATCTCTGATGTGCTTTTTTCAGGTCCAGAATTCCAGATGCCGGTATTCTCCCTCTTTGTGTAAACCTTGCATATTATGAGAGAAAAGGCATTAGAATCACTCCCTAAAGCATTATTATTCAACAAAACATAATAAATAGCAATAGGAAATCATGATGCAAAATGGACGTATCAACTCCCCCAAGCTTAGACCTCGCTTGTCCTCAAGCGAAAGCCGATATTGAAAAACATGCCCACATGGTTTGAGAGAGAGGTGTCGATAAAAACAAAATACGGACATAGTAGCATCATGCTTATTATCATAACAGCAACAAACTCTATCATAAAACTTATTCAATACATTTTTATCATATAACTTCTCATGAACAAGTAACAATTCATCACAACATAGAAGTATGAAGCATAAACCTTATTGAAAACTAACAAACTATGTTCTGAGTCAACTTTGCAACTACAATTCATCATATTTTTAGGAAGGGTCTCATGTCGGAGCCTTTTGGCAAGTCCACATACTCAACCATCATTTAGTGTTCTATGACTGCTAACACTCACGACATACCCATGAGCAAAAAGTTTCAACCAGACACATAGGAAGATAGGGGCTTATAGTTTCGCCTCCCAATGTATTCACCTCAAGGGTGATGTCAACAATAATAGCTCATGCCCATTCATATCCAACTGGATATATGTGCCTAGATCTTTCCTCACCACATGATGCTTGCAAAAGGAAAAAGTAAAAAGGAATAGGGAAGAATACTTTGACTCTTGCATAAAAGTAAATACATAAAAGTAAAAGATAGTCCCTTCGCAGAGGGAAGCAGAGGTTGTCATGCGCTTATTGGTTTGTATGCCCAATCCCTTAATGTAAAAGAACGTCACGCTATATTGCCCCCTAAGATAGCAACCTTTATTATGCAGTCCATCGCTTTTATTACTTTGCCATCATAAGTTCGTATAGCGCTCAATTTTCTCTTACACTAATTGATCAAAACACTTTTAGAAACAATTTTTATTGCCTTATTGCACCGATGACAACTTACTTGAAGGGTCTTACTCGATCCGTAGGTAGGTATGGTGGACTCTCAAAGAATGAGTTTGGTTTGGGTTTTTGGATGCACAAGTAGTATCTCTACTTAGTGCGGAATTTTTGGCTAGCAAAGATATAGAGCAAGCACCACATGTTGAAGGATCCATGACAATATAACTTCTATGTGGATATGAACAAACATAAATCATTACATTGTGTTCCTTGTCCAACGTCAACAATTTTGGCATATAATATTTGATGGGGGCTCACAATCATAAAAGATGTCCAAGATAGTGTATTTGCATGTGAATCTTCTCTTCCCTTATTAATTCTTTCATGAATTGCATCATTGACCAATGCTATGTTTGTCAATCTCCAATAAATTTTACTAATTATACTTTTCCTTATGTGATGTCATTACTCATCATAAGATTAGCATATGATTCTTTTCATTTATTTCTTTTTTTATTTTGATTTCAACAAGAAAGTAGAGAGGCAAAAACTCAAACTAAACTTTATTATATAACTCTCACTCGATTACATAGATAGATAGGCCACGAAACTAACACACGAAAATAGATCATGCTAAACTTTTATTCAACTAAAGCAAAGGGAAACTAAAGATCGAACTAAAATAGGGAAAGGTGAATAAAAGTGATGGTGATACGATACTGGTGCGCCTCCCCCAAGCTTGGCTCAAGCCAAGGGGAGTGCCCATACCCGTGTGCTCAAGTCTCCTTTGGTGGTGGTGATGAAGAAGGTGGTGGTGATGATGCAGCCTTCTTCTTCAACTTATATTTAAGCATAAAATTTTCCTCCCTTAAATCATCATTCTCCAATTCGAGCTTTAATATCTTTTTGCATAATGCCGCCTTGCTCTTCTACAGAAAACGAGATGGGATAAATTGAACCACAGGCATGTATCCTCTAGGGAGGCTTGACTTCTTGAATTCCACATGCATGTCTTCGGGTTGAGGTAGTTGGTCATCCTCTTCCTCAGAGCTATCATCCTTAATTTCCTTCATAGCAGCGTCTTCCTCCTCATATGAAGTCCATACGTAGGGGTAAATTTCCCCAAAGATCTTTGGGTCCGCAACATAGGGATCAACATAGCTCCCCCCTCCGAATCTTGAGACGACATGTTTTCAGATCTGCCCAGAAAACAGCATGAAACAAGAACAGAGGATTTTTTCTGCGATGCGGTCGTCAAAACAGTCGAGGGTATATATAGAGAATTTTTATTCTTGGGAAACAAGCATATGGAAGGAAAACGGAGTCGGGAAGGTGTCCCAGGTGGGCACAACCCACCAGGGCGCCCCGAGGGGCGAAACTCCCGACCCGGCCAAGACAGCCGGTCGGGTCAGCGTGCAGCACAATGTTGCCGAAAGCGAAGATCTGTCCAGGGACGAAGGAGTCCATGTTCCGGACTTCTTCGTTAATGACAACGCGAGCCATCGATTCCTTTGGCGATCACAGCGGAACTCTCAATGAAAGCACCAATGTCGGTGCCAAAACCGGCGGATCTCGGGTAGGGGGTCCCGAGCTGTGAGTCTAGGATCGATGGTAACAAGGGGACGAAGGAGACGATTTTTACCCAGGTTCGGGCCCTCCTATGGAGGTAAAACCCTACGTCCTGCTCGATTATATTGATGGTATGAAGGTTACAGAGTTGATCTACCTCGAGATCGACTAGCTAAAACCCTAGATGAGTTTCTGTGTCCTACAATCTAAAACCCTCCCGGTTTATATAGACACTGGGGGGTACCTAGGGTTTACACATGACAGGTCTCCTGCCGGGGATGGAAATGTCAATTCCCTCATCTTGACTTGGAGTGCACGACGCGCCTTCGGGACTTCCTTCTAGAACACAGGGTCTCGATGTATCCGGCCCCTCCTCCGACAGCTAGAGTGCGGCCCACCAAGCCGGCCTATTGAGAGACAGGCCAGCGGCCCGAGGACCCCTTAGTCCAGGACTCCCTCACCAGGGGTTCCTGGCGTCCCATGGTGTATCGTGCTCACCTCGATCACCTTCCGGTTTATTTCTTTATTTCCAAAATTTTCTAATATTCCAAAACTGACAAAAAATAATTTTGCGGAATTTTCGGAGTCCGTTTACTAACCGTATCACGTACCTCCTATTTTTTTCAGAATTCTGGAGTGTTCCGGAAGGTTTCTTTTATGTGTTCCTCAGGTGTCATGGTTTGGATAACATTGCTTTCAACGTTAATAGGCATACCTGAGATATAGTGCTTAATTCTTTGGCCATTGACCACCTTCGGGTTAGTTCCTTCGGTGTTATTAATATTGATAGCTCCAGAACGATAAACCTCTTCGATAATATAAGCTCCTTCCCATTTGGAGAGAAGCTTACCTGCAAAAAATCTTAAACGAGAGTTGAACAAAAGAACATAGTCTCCTATTTTGAATTCCCGCTTTTGGATTCTTTTGTCATGCCATCTTTTTACCTTTTCATTGAATAGTTTAACATTTTCATAGGCTTGGGTTCTCCATTCATCTAGTGAGCTAATATCAAACAACCACTTCTCACCGGCAAGTTTGAAATCATAGTTAAGTTCTTTAATTGCCCAAAATGCTTTATGTTCTAATTCTAAAGGCAAATGACAAGCTTTACCATATACCATTTTGTATGGAGACATACCCATAGGATTTTTATAAGCTGTTCTATAGGCCCAAAGTGCATCATCTAATTTCTTAGACCAATTCTTACGAGACCTATTGACAGTTTTTTGTAATATTAATTTTATTTCTCTATTGCTAAGTTCAACTTGACCACTAGATTGAGGATGCTAGGGTGAAGCAATTCTATGGTTAACATCATATTTAGCAAGCATCTTACGCAAAGCACCATGAATAAAGTGTGAACCACCATCAGTCAGTAAATATCTAGGGACTCCAAACCTCGGGAAGATAACCTCTTTAAGCATTTTAATGGAGGTGTGGTGATCAGCACTACTAGTTGGAATAGCTTCTACCCACTTAGAAACATAATCAACAGCAACCAAAATATGAGTGTAGCCGTTAGAGGAAGGAAAAGGCCCCATATAATCAAAACCCCAAACGTCAAACGGTTCGACAACAAGTGAATAATTCATAGGCATTTCCCGATGCTTACCGATATTACCAATTCTTTGACATTCATCACAAGACAAGACAAACTTACGGGCATCCTTGAAGAGAGTAGGCCAATAAAAACCATATTGCAATACCTTGTGAGCAGTTCTATCTCCCGCATGATGTCCTCCATAAGCTTCGGAATGACATTTCCATAGGATTTGTTCCTGTTCATGCTCACGTACACAACGTCTAATAATACCATCTACCCCTTCTTTATAAAGATGCGGGTCATCCCAAAAGTAATGTCTCAAGTCATAGAAGAATTTTTTCTTTTGTTTGTATGTGAAGCTAGGTGGTATATATTTAGCGAAAATGTAATTAGCATAATCAGCATACCAAGGAGTGTTTTGAGAAACATTTATTGCAGCTAACTTCTCATCAGGGAAACTATCATCAATAGGTAGTGGGTCATCAAGAATATTTTCTAAAGTAGACAAGTTATCAGCTACGGGGTTCTCAGCTCCCTTCCTATCAACGATATGTAAGTCAAATTCTTGAAGCAAGAGAACCCACCTAATGAGTCTAGGTTTAGCATCTTTCTTTTCCATAAGATATTTTATAGCAGCATGATCGGTGTGAACAATAACTTTTGAGTCAACAATATAGGATCTAAATTTATCACAGGCAAACACAACTGCTAAAAATTCTTTTTCAGTAGTAGCATAATTTCGTTGGGCATTGTCTAGAGTTTTACTAGCACAATGGATAACATTCAATTTTTTATCAACTATATGTCCTAGAACAGCACCAACAGCATAATCACTAGCATCACACATAATTTCAAAAGGCAAGTTCCAATCAGGGGGTTGAATGATAGGTGCAGAGGTTAAGGCTTTCTTGAGTGTTTCAAAGGCTTCCACACAATCATCATCAAAAACAAAAGGAATATCCTTTTGCCAAAGATTAGTAAGAGGCCTAGAAATTTTAGAGAAGTCTTTAATAAACCTCCTATAGAAACCAGCATGACCAAAGAAACTTCGAATACCTTTAATATCTTTAGGACATGGCATTTTATCAATTGCATCAACTTTAGCTTTATCCACCTCAATACCTCGTTCGGATATTTTATGCCCCAAAACAATGCCTTCATTAACCATAAAGTGTCACTTCTCCCAATTCAAGACGAGATTAGTTTGTTCACATCTTTGCAAAACTCGATCAAGGTTGCTTAAGCAATCATCAAAAGAAGTTCCGTAAACGGAAAAATCATCCATGAAAACCTCCACAATCTTTTCACAAAAATCAGAGAATATAGCAGTCATACATCTTTGAAAGGTAGCAGGTGCATTGCATAAACCAAAAGGCATACGTCTATAAGCATAGGTTCCAAAAGGGCAATTAAAGGTGGTTTTCTCCAGATCGGATTGTGACACATGTATTTGAGAGAAACCAGAATATCCGTCTAGGAAACAAAAGTGTGTGTGCTTAGATAATCTTTCTAGCATTTGATCAATGAAAGGTAGAGGGTAATGATCTTTTCTAGTAGCTTTATTTAATTTTCTAAAATCAATTACCATTCTATAGACAGTGACAATTCTTTGTGGAATGAGTTCATTTTTATCATTAGGAACAACGGTTATACCTCCTTTCTTAGGGACACAATGAACAGGAATTACCCATCTACTATAAGCAATAGGATAGATTATACCTGCTTCCAAAAGTTTTAATATTTCAGTTCTTACCACTTCCTTCATCTTAGGATTTGATCGCCGTTAGTGATCAACAACGGGTTTAGCATCAGGTTGCATATTAATCTTGTGCTGACATAGAGTGGGACTAATGCCCTTAAGATCATCAAGAGTATATCCAATAGCAGCCCGGTGCTTCCTTAGAAATTTTAATAATCTTTCTCCTTCATGTTCTGAAAGGTCAGTACTAATAATAACAGGATATATCTTTTTCTCATCAAGATAAGCATACTTCAAAGTGTCAGGTAATTGCTTTAATTCAAACACAGGATCACCTTTAGGTGGAGGAGGGCCTCCAAGAGTTTCAATAGGCAAATTGTGTTTCAGTAGAGGTTGTTGTTCAAAGAAAATTTGATCTATTTCATTTCTTTCACGCAAGTGCATATCATTTTCATGGTCAAAAAAATATTGTTCTAATGGATCAGTAGGAGGCACGGAAATAGAAGCAAGACCAATTATTTCATCCTTACTAGATAACTCTTTATCATGAGGTTGTCTACTAAACTTGGAAAAATTAAACTCATGAGACACACCACCAAAACTGACACCGACAGTTTGTTTTTCACAATCTATCTTAGCATTGACAGTGCTCAAGAAAGGTCTACCAAAGATAATGGGGCAAAAGTCATCTTGTGGGGAACAAAGGACTAGAAAATCAGTAGGGTATTTTACTTTCCCACACAAGACTTCAACATCTCTAACAATCCCAAGTGGTGTGATGGTGTCTCTATTAGCAAGTTTAATAGTAACATCAATGTCTTCTATTTCAGCAGGTGCTATTTCGTCCATAATTTCTTGGTATAAGGTAAAAGGGATAGCACTCACACTAACACACAAATCACATAAACCATGATAGCAATGATCTCCTATTTTGACTGGGACAACAGGTATGCCTTGTATGGGTCTATGTTTAACTTTTTCATCGGGTTTAGCAATTCTAGCAGCTTCATCACAGAAGTAGATAACATGCCCATCAATATATTCTACCAAGAGATCTTTAACCATAGCAACACTAGGTTCTACTTTTATTTGCTCAGGGGGCTTAGGTGCTCTTATATTACTCTTACGAACTACAGACGATACCTTAGCATGTTCCTTTATCCTAACAGGGAAAGGTGGTTTTTCAATATAAGCAGTAGGCACAACTGGATCAACATTATAAATGATGGTTTCATCTTTAGCTATGACCGGTTCTTTAATTTCTTCTTTAATAGGGCGATGATATTTAAACCACTTCTCTTTAGGGAGATCAACGTGAGTAGCAAATGCTTCACAGAAAGAAGCTACTATCTCAGAGTCAAGTCCATATTTAGTGCTAAACTTGTCAAAAGTATCAGTATTCATAAAAGATTTAACACAATCAAACTCAAGCTTTATACCTGACTCATTACCTTCGTTGAGTTCCCAATCTTCAGAGTTGTGTTTAATTCTTTCCAAGAGATCCGACTTG
Organism: Elymus sibiricus; assembly: GCA_039707655.1. Classification (NCBI taxonomy): domain Eukaryota; kingdom Viridiplantae; phylum Streptophyta; class Magnoliopsida; order Poales; family Poaceae; genus Elymus; species Elymus sibiricus. Next base: position 145,321,788 of record CM077667.1, on the reverse strand, counting down.
AATTCAATAGTTTTCTTCATATAAGGACCAACACAAGAAGTATCGAGCATGGATTGATCATTATGAGAAAACCGAGCATAAAAATTCTGAATGATAAATTCTCTCGGGATGTCAAGATTGGGGCATGAATATAACATTGACTTAATCCTCCCCCTAGCTAGAGAGATGCTTTGTCCTTCACGAGGCCAAAAATTATATCTATAATTCCGATCACGATGAACTAGATGCATGGGATAAAACTTTTGGTGGAATTCCAATTGCGTCCGATTCCAGTTCCACGATCCAAGATTATCACATAGCCTATACCATGTCAATGCTTTTCCCTTCAAAGGTAAAGGGAAAACCTTCTTCTTAGCTTCATCTCCGGGTAAACCTGCAAGCTTAAATAACCACAAATTTTGTTCACATATAATAGGTGCATATCAGGATGTTCAGTTCCATCTCCTGCATAAGGTTTATCAAGCAGTTGTTCTACCATACCCGAAGGAATTTCATAACCAATATTTTCAGTAGGCGCAGTAGGTTGAGGGGCAACTAATTGTGGTTCCGGTTGAGGTGAAGATACCCCGAACAAACCCCTCAAAGGATTATTTTCCATAGTAGCAAGTAGCAATAAATTTCAGCACATATTAATAGTTTTTCCTTACCGATTTCCACTTACCAAGAGCGCTTTACTCACCGACAACGGTGCCAGAAAAGAGTCTTGATGACCCACAAGTATAGGGGATCAATCGTAGTCCTTTTGATAAGTAAGAGTGTCGAACCCAACAAGGAGCAGAAGGAAATGACAAGCGGTTTTCAGCAAGGTAATTTCTGCAAGCACTGAAATTGTAGGTAACATATAGTTTGATTGCAAGATAATTGGTAACGAGCAAGTAACAGTAATGGTAAATAAGGTGCAGCAAGGTAGCCCAATCCTTTTGTGGCAAAGGACAGGCCAAAACAATCTCTAGTAATAGGCAAAGTGTTCTTGAGGATACACGGGAATTTCATCAAGTCACTTTTATCATGTTGGTTTGATTCGTCTTCGCTACTTTGATAATTTGATATGTGGGTGGACCAGTGCTTGGGTGCTGTTCTTAGTTGAACAACCTCCCACTTATGATTAACCCCCTCGCAAGCATCTGCAACTACGAGAAAAGTATTAAGATAAAATCTAACCATAGCATTAAACGTTTGGATCCAAATCAGCCCCTTACGAAGTAGCGCATAAACTAGGGTTTAAGCTTCTGTCACTCTAGCAACCCATCATCAAATACTACTCCACAATGCATTCCCTTAGGCCCATGAATGGTGAAGTGTCATGTAGTCGACGTTCACATGACACCACTAAGGGAATCACAACATACATATCATCAAAATATCGAACACATATCAAATTCACATGATTACTTGCAACATGACTTCGCACGTGACCTCAAGAACAAAGGTAACTACTCACAAATAATAAACATGCTCAAGATCAGAGGAGTATTGAATAGCATAATGGGTCTGAACATATAATCTTCCACCAAATAAACCATATAGTAATCAACTACGCAAGGTAATCAACACTACTAGTCACCCACAGGTACCAATCTGAGGTTCCGGTACAAAGATTGAACACAAGAGATGAACTAGGGTTTGAGAGGAGATGGTGCTGTTGAAGATGTTGATGAAGATTGGCCTCCCAAAGATGAGAGGGGTGTTGGTGATGACGATCGCTTCGATTTTCCCTCCGGAAGGGAAGTTCCCCTGGCGGAATCGCTCCGCCAGAGGGCAAATGTGCTCCTGCCCAAGTTCCGCCTCAAGGCGGCGGTGCTTCATCCCGAAAGTCCTCCTCTTATTTATTTCTAGGACAAAAGTGATTATATACCAGAAGATGGGCACCGGAGGTGGGACAAGGAGGGCACAACCCGCCAGGGCGCGCCCAGGGGGCCTGGCACGCCCTGGTGTCTTGTGCCCACCAGGGTGGCCCCCTCCGGTAGTTCTTTGCTCTAGTATTTTTTATTAATTCCAAAAATAATCTCTGTAAAATTTCAGCTTCATTGGAGATGTGCAGAATAGGTATCTCTGATGTGCTTGTTTCAAGTCCAGAATTCCAGCTGCCGGTATTCTCCCTCTTTGTGCAAACCTTGCATATTATGAGAGAAAAGGCATTAGAATCACTCCCTAAGCATTATTATTCAGCAAAACATAATAAATAACAGTAGGAAATCATGATGCAAAATGGACGTATCATCTCCCCTAAGCTTAGACCTCGCTTGTCCTCATGCGAAAGCCGATATTGAAAAACATGTCCACATGGTTTGAGAGAGAGGTGTCAATAAAAACAAAATACGGACATAGTAGCATCATGCTTATTATCATAACAGCAACAAACTCTATCATAAAACTTATTCAATACATTTTTATCATATAACTTCTCATGAACAAGTAACAATTCATCACAACATAGAAGTATGAAGCATAAACCTTATTGAAAACAACCAAACTATGTTCTCAGTCAACTTTGCAACTACAATTCATCATCTTTTCAGGAAGGGTCTCATGTCAGAGCGTTTTGGCAAGTCCACATACTCAACCATCATTTAGTCTTCTATGACTGCTAACACTCACGACATACCCATGAGCAAAAAGTTTCAACCGGACACATAGGAAGATAGGGGCTTATAGTTTCGCCTCCCAAAGTATTCACCTCAAGGGTGATGTCAACAATAATAACTCATGCCCACTCATATCCAACTGGATATATGTGCCTAGATCTTTCCTCACCACATGATGCTTGCAAAAGGAAAAAGTAAAAAGGAATAGGGAAGAATACTTTGACTCTTGCATAAAAGTAAATACATAAAAGTAAAAGATAGTCCCTTCGCAGAGGAAAGCAGAGGTTGTCATGCGCTTTTTGGTTTGTATGCCCAATCCCTTAATGTAAAAGAATGTCACGCTATATTGGCCCCTATGATAGCAACCTTTATTATGCAGTCCGTCGCTTTTATTACTTTGCCATCATAAGTTCGTATAGCGCTCAATTTTCTCTTACACTACTTGATCAAAACACTTTTAGAAACAATTTTTATTGCCTTATTGCACCGATGACAAATTACTTGAAGGATCTTACTCGATCCGTAGGTAGGTATGGTGGACTCTCAAAGAATGAGTTTGGTTTGGGTTTTTGTATGCACAAGTAGTATCTCCACTTAGTGCGGAATTTTTGGCTATCAAAGATATTGAGCAAGCACCACATGTTGAAGGATCTATGCCAATATAACTTCTATGTGGATATGAACAAACATAAATCATTACGTTGTCTTCCTTGTCCAACGTCAATAATTTTGGCACATAATATTTGATGGGGGTTCACAATCATAAAAGATGTCCAAGATAGTGTATTTGCATGTGAATCTTCTCTTCCCTTATTAATTCTTTCATGAATTGCATCATTGACCAATGCTATGTTTGCCAATCTCCAATAAATTTTACTACTTATACTTTTCTTATGTGATGTCATTACTCATCATAAGATTAGCATATGATTCTTTTCATTTATTTCTTTTTTTATTTTGATTGCAACAAGAAAGTAGAGAGGCAAAAACTCAAACTAAACTTTATTATATAACTCTCACTCGATTACATAGATAGATAGGCCACGAAACTAACACACGAAAATAGATCATGCTAAACTTTTATTGAAAAAAAGCAAAGGGAAACTAAAGATTGAACTAAAATAGGGAAAGGTGAATAAAAGTGATGGTGATACAATGCCGGGGCGCCTCCCCCATGCTTGGCTCAAGCTAAGGGGAGTGCCCATACCCGTGTGCTCAAGTCTCCTTTGGTGGTGGTGATGAAGAAGGTGGTGGTGATGATGCAGCCTTCTTCTTCAACTTATATTTAAGCATCAAATTTTCCTTCCTTAAATCATCATTCTCCAATTCGAGCTTTAATATCTTTTTGCATAATGCCGCCTTGCTCTTCTACAGAAAACGAGATAGGATAAATTAAACCTCGGTCTTGTATCCTCTAGGGAGGCTTGACTTCTTGAATTCCACATGCATGTCTTCGGGTTGAGGTAGTGGGCCATCCTCTTCCTCAGAGCTCTCATCCTTCGTTTCTTTCATAGCAGCGTCTTCCTTCTCATCTGAAGTCCATAGGTAGGGGTAAATTTCCCCAAAGATCTTTGGGTCTGCAACATAGAGATCAACATAGCTCTCCCCCTCCGTATCTTGAGACGACATGTTTTCAGATCTGCTCAGAAAACAGCACGAAACAAGAACAGAGGATTTTTCTGCGATGCGGTCGTCAAAACAGTCGGGGGTATATATAGAGATTTTTTATTCTTGGGAAACATGCATATGGAAGGAAAACGGAGTCAGAAAGGTGTCCCAGGTGGGCACAACCCAGCAGGGCGCACCCTGGTGTATCGTGCTTACCTCGATCACCTTCCGGTTTATTTCTTTATTTCCAAAATTTTCTAATATTCCAAAACTGACAAAAAATATTTTTGCGGAATTTTCGGCGTCCGTTTACTTACCGTATCACGTACCTCCTATTTTTTTCAGAATTCTCGAGTGTTCCGGAAGGTTTCTTTTATGTGTTCCCCCGTGTCATGGTTTGGATAACATTGCTTTCAACTTTAATAGGCGTACCTGAGATATAGTGCTTAATTCTTTGGCCATTGACCACCTTCGCGTTAGTACCTTCCGCGTTATTAATCTTGATAGCTCCTTAACAATAAACCTCTTTGATAATATAAGGTCCTACCCATTTGGAGAGAAGCTTACTGCAAAAAATCTTAAACGAGAGTTGAACAAAAGAACATAGTCTCCTATTTTGAATTCCCGCTTTTGGATTCTTTTGTCATGCCATCTTTTTACCCTTTCTTTGAATAGTTTGGCATTTTCATAGGCTTGGGTTCTCCATTCATCTAGTGAGCTAATATCAAACAGCCTCTTCTCACCGGCAAGTTTGAAATCATAGTTAAGTTCTTTAATTGCCCAAAATGCTTTATGTTCTAATTCTAAAGGCAAATGACAAGCTTTACCATATACCATTTTGTATGGAGACATACCCATAGGATTTTTATAAGCTGTTCTATAGGCCCAAAGTGCATCATCTAATTTCTTAGACCAATTCTTATGAGACCTATTGACAGTTTTTTGTAATATTAATTTTATTTCTCTATTGCTAAGTTCAACTTGACCACTAGATTGAGGATGCTAGGGTGATGCAATTCTATGGTTAAAATCATATTTAGCAAGCATCTTACGGAAAGCACCATGAATAAAGTGTGAACCACCATCAGTCATTAAATATCTGGGGACTCCAAACCTCGGAAAGATAACCTCTTTAAGCATTTTAATGGAGGTGTGGTGATCAGCACTACTAGTTGGAATAGCTTCTACCCACTTAGTGACATAATAGACAGTAACCAAAATATGAGTGTAGCCGTTAGAGGAAGGAAAAGGCCCCATATAATCAAAACCCCAGACGTCAAACGGTTCGACAACAAGTAAATAATTCATAGGCATTTCCCGAAGCTTACCGATATTACCAATTCTTTGACATTCATCACAAGACAAGACAAACTTACGGGCATCCTTGAAGAGAGTAGGCCAAAAAAAACCAGATTGCAATACCTTGTGAGCAGTTCTATCTCCCGCATGATGTCCTCCATAAGCTTCGGAATGACATTTCCGTAGGATTTGTTCCTGTTCATGCTCATGTACACAACATCTAATAATACCATCTACTCCTTCTTTATAAAGATGCGGGTCATCCCAAAAGTAATGTCTCAAGTCATAGAAGAATTTTTTCTTTTGTTGGTATGTGAAGCTAGGTGGTATATATTTAGCGAAAATGTAATTAGCATAATCAGCATACCAAGCAGTGTTTTGAGAAACATTTATTGCAGCTAACTTCTCATCAGGGAAACTATCATCAATAGGTAGTGGGTCATCAAGAATATTTTCTAACCTAGACAAGTTATCAGCTACGGGGTTCTCAGCTCCCTTCCTATCAACGATATGTAAATTAAATTCTTGAAGCAAGAGAACCCACCTAATGAGTCTAGGTTTAGCATCTTTCTTTTCCATATGATATTTTATAGCAGCATGATCGGTGTGAACAATAACTTTTGAGTCAACAATATAGGATCTAAATTTATCACAGGCAAACACAACTGCTAAAAATTCTTTTTCAGTAGTAGCATAATTTCATTGGGCATTGTCTAGAGTTTTACTAGCATAATGGATAACATTCAATTTTTTATCAACTCTTTGTCCTAGAACAGCACCAACAGCATAATCACTAGCATCACACATAACTTCAAAAGGCAAGTTCCAATCAGGGGGTTGAACGATAGGTGCAGAGGTTAAGGCTTTCTTGAGTGTTTCAAAGGCTTCCACACAATCATCATCAAAAACAAAAAGAATATCCTTTTGCAAAAGATTAGTAAGAGGCCTAGAAATTTTAGAGAAGTCTTTAATAAACCTCCTATAGAAACCAGCATTACCAAGGAAACTTCGAATACCTTTAATATCTTTAGGACATGGCATTTTATCAATTGCATCAACTTTAGCTTTATCCACCTCAATACCTCGTTCAGATATTTTATGCCCCAAAACAATGCCTTCATTAACCATAAAGTGTCACTTCTCCCAATTCAAGACGAGATTAGTTTGTTCACATCTTTGCAAAACTCGATCAAGGTTGCTTAAGCAATCATCAAAAGAAGTTTCGTAAACGGAAAAATCATCCATGAAAACCTCCACAATCTTTTCACAAAAATCAAAGAATATAGCAGTCATACATCTTTGAAAGGTAGCAGGTGCATTGCATAAACCAAAAGGCATACGACTATAAGCATAGGTTCCAAAAGGGCAATTACAGGTGGTTTTCTCTTGATCGGATTGTGACACAGGTATTTGAGAGAAACCTGAATATCCGTCTAGGAAACAAAAGTGTGTGTGCTTAGATAATCTTTCTAGCATTTGATCAATGAAAGCCAGAGGGTAATGATCTTTTCTAGTAGCTTTATTTAATTTTCTAAAATCAATTACCATTCTATAGCCAGTGACAATTCTTTGTGGAATGAGTTCATTTTTATCATTAGGAACAACGGTTATACCTCCTTTCTTAGGGACACAATGAACATGACTTACCCATCTACTATCAGCAATGGGATAGATTATACCTGCTTCCAGAAGTTTTAATATTTCAGTTCTTACCACTTCCTTCATCTTAGGATTTGATCGCCGTTGGTGATCAACAACGGGTTTAGCATCAGGTCCCATATTAATCTTGTGCTGACATAGAGTGGGACTAATGCCCTTAAGATCATCAAGAGTATATCCAATAGCAGCCCGGTGCTTCCTTAGAACTTTTAATAATCTTTCTTCTTCATGTTCTGAAAGGTCACTACTAATAATAACAGGATATATTTTTTTCTCATCAAGATAAGCATACTTCAAAGTGTCAGGTAATTGCTTTAATTCAAACACAGGATCACCTTTAGGTGGAGGAGGGCCTCCAAGAGTTTCAATAGGCAAATTGTGTTTCATGAGAGGTTGTTGTTCAAAGAAAATTTGATCTATTTCATTTCTTTCACGCAAGTGCATATCATTTTCATGGTCAAGCAAATATTGTTCTAATGGATCGGTAGGAGGCATGGCAATAGAAGTAATACCAATTATTTCATCCTTACTAGATAACTCCTTATCACGAGGTTGTCTACTAAACTTGGAAAAATTAAACTCACGAGACACACCACCAAAAGTGACACCGACAGTTTGTTTTTCACAATCTATCTTAGCATTGACGGTGCTCAAGAAAGGTCTACCAAAGATAATGGGGCAAAATTTATCTTGTGGGGAACCAAGGACTAGAAAATCAGTAGGGTATTTTACTTTCCCACACAAGACTTCAACATCTCTAACAATCCCAAGTGGTGTGATGGTGTCTCTATTAGCAAGTTTAATAGTAACATCAATGTCTTCTATTTCAGCAGGTGCTATTTCATCCATAATTTATTGGTATAAGGTAAAAGGGATAGCACTCCCACTAGCACACAAATCACATAAACCAATATAGTAATGATCTCCTATTTTGACTGGGACAACAGGTATGCCTTCTATGGGTCTATGTTTAACTTTTTCATCGGGTTTAGCAATTCTAGCAGCTTCATCGCAGAAGTAGATAACATGCCCATCAATATTTTGTACCAAGAGATCTTTAACCATAGGAACACTAGGTTCTACTTTTATTTGCTCAGGGGGCTTAGGTGCTCTTATATTTCTCTTACGAACCAGAGTTGATAAATTAGCATGTTCCTTTATCCTAACAGGGAAAGGTGGTTTTTCAATATAAGCGGTAGGCACAACTGGATCAACATTATAAATGATGGTTTCATCTTTAGCTATGACCGGTTCTTTAATTTGTTCTTTAATAGGGGGATGATATTTAAACCACCTCTCTTTAGGGAGATCAACGTGAGTAGCAAATGCTTCATAGAAAGAGGCTACTATCTCAGAGTCAAGTTCATATTTAGTGCTAAACTTGTCAAAAGTATCGGTATTCATAAAAGATTTAACACAATCAAACTCAAGCTTTATACCTGACTCATTAGCTTCGTCAAGTTCCCAATCTTCAGAGTTGCATTTAATGCTTTCCAAGAAATCCCACTTGAATTCAATAGTTTTCTTCATATAAGAACCAGCACAAGAAGTATCGAGCATGGATTGATCATTATGAGAAAGCCGAGCATAAAAATTCTGAATGATAACTTCTCTCGGGATGTCATGATTGGGGCATGAATATAACATTGACTTAAGCCTCCCCCAAGCTAGAGCGATGCTTTCTCCTTCATGAGGCCAAAAATTATATATATATATATATACAATTCCGATCACGATGAACTAGATGCATGGGATAAAACTTTTGGTGGAATTCCAATTGCAAACGATTCCAGTTCCACAATCCAAGATCATCACATAGCCTATACCATGTCAATGTTTTTCCCTTCAAAGATAAAGGGAAAACCTTCTTATTAGCTTCATCTCCGGGTAAACCTGCAAGCTTAAATAATCCACAAATTTCGTTCACATATAATAGGTGCATATCAGGATGTTCAGTTCCATCTCCTGCATAAGGTTTAGCAAGCGGTTGTTCTACCGTACCCGAAGGAATTTCATAACCAATATTTTCAGTAGGTGCAGTAGGTTGAGGGGCAACTAATTGTGGTTCCGGTCAAGGTGAAGATACCCCGAACAAACCCCTCAAAGCATTGTTTTCCATAGTAGCATTTAGCAATAAATTTCAGCACGTAGTAATAGTTTTTCCTTACCAATTTCCACTTACCAAGAGCGCTTGACTCCCCCGGCAACGGTTCCAGAAAAGAGTCTTGATGACCCACAAGTATAGGGGAACAATCGTAGTCCTTTTGATAAGTAAGAGTGTCGAACCCAACGAGGAGCGGAAGGAAATGACAAGCGGTTTTCAGCAATGTAATTTCTGCAAGCACTGAAATTGTAGGTAACAGATAGTTTGATAGCAAGATAATTGGTAACGAGCAAGTAACGGTAACGGTAAATAAGGTGCAGCAAGGTATCCCAATCCTTTTGTGGCAAAGGACAGGCCAAAACAATCTCTAGTAATAGGCAAAGTGTTCTTGAGGGTACACGGGAATTTCATCTAGTCACTTTTATCATGTTGATTTGATTTGTGTTCGCTACTTTGATAATTTGATATGTGGGTGGACCGGTGCTTGGGTGATGTTCTTACTTGAAAAACCTCCCACTTATGATTAACCCCTTCGTAAGCATCCACAACTACAAGAAAAGTATTAAGATAAAATCTAACCATAGCATTAAATGTTTGGATCCAAATCAGCCCCTTATGAAGTAGCACAAAAACTAGGGTTTAAGCTTTTGTCACTCTAGCAACCCATCATCTAATAACTACTCCACAATGCATTCCCTTAGGCCCATGAATGGTGAAGTGTCATGTAGTCGACGTTCACATGACACCACTAAGGGAATCACAACATACATATCATCAAAATATCGAACACATATCAAATTCACATGATTACTTGCAACATGACTTCGCCCGTGACCTCAAGAACACAGGTAACTACTCACAAATAATAAACATGCTCAAGATCAGAGGAGTATTGAATAGCATAATGGGTCTGAACATATAAGCTTCCACCAAATAAACCATATAGCAATCAACTACGCAAGGTAATCAACACTACTAGTCACCCACAGGTACCAATCTGAGGTTCCGATACAAAGATTGAACACAAGAGATGAACTAGGGTTTGAGAGGAGATGGTGCTGTTGAAGATGTTGATGAAGATTGGCCTCCCAAAGATGAGAGGGGTGTTGGTGATGACGATGGCTTCGATTTCCCCCTCCGGGAGGGAAGTTCCCCCAGCGGAATCGCTCCGCCGGAGGGCAAAAGTGCTCCTGCCCAAGTTCCGCCTCGAGGCGGCGGTGCTTCGTCCCGAAAGTCCTCCTCTTATTTTTTCTAGGTCAAAAGTGATTATAAACCAGAAGATGGGCACCGAAGGTGGGACGAGGACGGCACAACCCACCAGGGCGCGCCCAGGGGGGCCTGGCGCGCCCTGGTGTCTTGTGCCCACAAGGGTGGCCCCCTCCGGTAGTTCTTTGCTCCAGTATTTTTTATTAATTGCAAAAATAATCTCCGTAAAATTTCAGCTTCATTGGAGATGTGCAGAATAGGTATCTCTAATGTGCTTTTTTCAGATCCAGAATTCCAGCAGCCGGTATTCTCCCTCTTTGTGTAAACCTTGCATATTATAAGAGAAAAGGCATTAGAATCACTCTCTAAAGTATTATTATTAAACTAAACATAATAAATAACAGTAGTAAATCATGATGCAAAATGGACGTATCAAATATCTGCAGCAAAGTGATCAATAGCACAGTAGTATGATAGTTTGATAGCAGTGGTGACAGTAACAGTAGTAGAAATAGTTTTGTAGCAATTGGAACAGTAGCAACAGCAGTAGTAACTTAGCAAGAACAATAAGTGGAAAGCTCTTAGGCACTGGATCGGTGAACTCGTTAGATGATATTCATCATATAACAGTCACAACCTAGGGCGACACAGAACTAGCTACAGTTCATAAATATAATGTAGGCATGTATTCCGTAAATAGTCATCTTTTGTCCTACCCTCCCGTGGCAGCGGGGTCCATAAGGAAACTAAGGGATATTAAGGCCTTCTTTTAATAGAGAACCGGAACAAAGCATTAACACATGGTGAATACATGAATTCCTCAAACTACGGTCATCACCGGAAAGTATCCCGACTATTGTCACTCCGGGGTTTGCGGATCAGAACGCGTAATAGGTGCGTATGACTAGAAAGATCGGATCAAGAACATAGATATAATGGTGATAACAGAAACGGTTCAGATCTGAAATCATGGCACTCGGGCCCTAGTGACAAGCATTAGGCATAGCAAAGTCATAGCAACATCAATCTCAGAACATAGTGGATACTAGGGATCAAGCCCTAACAAAACTTACTCCATTACATGATGAATCCCATTCAACTCCTCACCGACCAGCAAGCCTACGAAGAAATTACTCACTCCCGGTGGGGAGCATCATGGAATTGGCGATGTAGATGGGTTGATGATGATGAAGACTGAATATTCCCCTCTCCGGAGCCCCAAATGGGCTCCAGATCTGGCCTCCCGATGAAGAACAGGAGGTGGCGGCGGCTCCGTATCGTAAAACATGATGAAACTTTCTAGTGCCGGAATTAGGGTCAGTGGGGCCCCGAGGTGCAGAGGGAAGCATGGATTTGCAGAGGTGCCAGAGCTCAAAGTTTAAAACAGAGATAGATATAATTTTGGGAGGTACACCCTTCCTGTCAACGTTACGACCAAGAGTTATCAATATCTTCCATGCTAAAGAAATTAGCGGCGGTTCCCAAGCGGTAAAAGTAAAGGTTTACTCCCCCTCCACCAACAATCACACTCCACGTCTAGCCGCATCCACGGGTACCGTCCAAACCAACAACATTCCTGGGGGAGTTTTGTTTAATTATTTTTTATTTTTGATTTCGGGACTGGGAATCCCTATTACCGCCCCTCTCGTGTAAGGACGAGTGAATAAACACTCATCATGAGAATAACCCACTTAACATGGAAGATATTTACCGCCCCCTGTCGCTCCATGAGCGGTCGAGGCACACAAAACAGATGTTCATTTGAATTTTTAGAGATGGCACATGCAAATTTACTTTGGAATGGCAGGGTAATACCGCATATAGGTAGTTATAATGGACTCATCAGGAATAACTTTGGTTTAAGGGTTTTGATGCACAATCAGTATTCTCGCTTAGTACAGGCGAAGGATAGCAAATAGATTGAGAAGCGGCTAGCTAGAGAGCGAAAACGGTCATGAACATGCATTACATATAATAAACATTGACTACTAGCATGAGTAGGATATCGACACCATGAACATAAATATCATGAAGGCTATGTTGGTTTTGATTCAACTACATGCGTGAACATGTGCCAAGTCAAGCCACTTGAAATATTCAGAGGAGGATACCATATCATCATACCACATCACAACCCTTTTAATGCATGTTGACATCCAAGATAAATCATTATCCACTCCTAGCTACTTAAGCATGGCATGAACAACTATCTTATATCTTATATTTACTAATTGGATGCACCATACGCGGCTCCACGTTAATCCTAGAAAGACACATCAAAATAACCGTTGGATGTCAATTGTACTGTTAGGATCAAATAGTTACGATGGACATCTTCACATGAAAAGAAAAAAAAATCTAATCTCGACTCTAGAGTCCTAGTGTTATGTCGAACCTAAGAATCATCCCAGCCGTTTTTTTTCTCCATCTATTCCTCTGATTTCTATAGCGCAACGTCCGACGTCACCTCTTGCAAATATTTTCATGCTCCTGGTCAGGATCTCTGCGCTCTCACCGGTGATGTCACATGGTCACAGAAGATTATGGGATGCAATTAAAAGGATCCTGCATAGAACCATCCGATTAATTGGATGTGTACGCGTTTGATGTTACACTTTTCTGACCAAGATACGTCAATCTCTACCGGCGACGGCAGGCTTGGAGTCCTTCCACGCGAAGGACAGTCTACAAAAGAGCACCGGCGGCGTGTGAACTGATGACGGGGTAGCACGTGTGGTAAGCTCTAGCTGCATAAAAACATGCAAGCCACATACGTGTGTATCCATCTAGATCTCTTTCCCATGTTCATTAATTTATTGCACATGCACGTACTATAATCTTTTTCAAATTAGATGCATGATTTCCTATGCATGTATGTATATAATATATGCTTCTTTAACGTGCATGCATGAATCAATTTCTTCTACCACAATTTCTATCTACTTAATAATATATAATTACTAAGGCATGTAGTTCTTCTAAAACACCAAATTATTAACTGAAACTTATAACAACAAATTCGGATGTGATAGAAAAAGGCAAAAATATGAGGAAACTACACACATTGCCAGCATATGCAAGAAATTAATCTGGATTATGTATTGGTCTGAGTAATCAGGCATATATATTATATAGGTAGCATCCATGTGTTAGATTTCATATACATGTACATATTACTCATGAAATAACATACACCGATTTAAATTAAGCTTCTCCATGCTTGACTTGCATGGATCGAAAAAGCCTGGTTTTCCATGGCTGCCGTTAAATTGATTTTCCATGGTGTCTCATTCCTTATTACTTCAGATGATGTGAGTTCCAAGAACCAGAATTAAACTTCTCTGCTAGCATACAAAAAAAGAAGTCCTTTTAATTCTACACATAATAGCACTTACAAAAATAATAGGGGTATTCAACGAGCTAAGGCCGAAGTAAGGTTAATTTATTTTTAGCATGGTTCGTGCAAAAAATACCTCATAGATTGCAAAAAATTATATATGTAGGTTACTATAAAGAAAAAGAGAGATACTACGAGGAAAGTATGCAAGAACTACAAATTGCTAGATGTTCAAAGAAAATACAAGACTGGACTTTTTCGCAAGAAAAGCTCAATTGATAAATGTTTATTTCATTATACACTTTAAAAATACAGATTTTAGGGGAAAATAGATGCATCTCAAATGGATCAAGTTTACCTTAAGCACCATGTTTTTTTATCTCCACACTGATTATTTTTATAGTTTGTTATATACATCCTGCAGGCTAAACTAACGGTAGGATAAAAGCTTCTTATTGTCAGTTCAACCATTGTTTGCTGGAAAATAATAATTCTTTTTGTATCTTCAGGTAAAAAACTAAATACTGTTGTTTTAAATAATGGGTGATTGTTAATTCAGTTTGTTAACATGAAAAACTAAATATTTTTCTATCTCCATTCATGCAAAAGAATTTGTAATTTTGGATGACCACTAAATGATTAATTTCTCCAGCAAAATAGGTAGGTGACACGATTTTCATCAGGCTTAGATGAACATAAGAATATATATATAAGTACCATATGTTTTCCCATCTGTAGTAAAAACTTCTTATGGTAAGTTATGTCATGCTTTTCTTGGATATAGGATTTGAACCTTTGTGTTCTCCCAAGTTAATTTATATTTGTAATATTTTCAAAAATGATGTTACAAAAACAAGGAATAAAATCATTGTTTATGCAATCAGATGATATATACTGCATTCATTTTTTTTGTTAGATGCCAATAATTTCTCTTCTTCCTGGCTCAGTTCTCACTTCCCCTTTTTGCTTCTTCTGCTCGAGCCTACATTAATGATATTACTACCCATTATAGATCGTATGTTACAAGAAGTATAAGTTTATAGAAATACATTGTTTTCACTTAGAGTTATCTTTTAAGATCACTGAGAATTGTTTCCATGTTACCTAGAAGATTCATTTAATAGAAGACACTTCAATAAATATTATGGCAATACCTTCGTGAAATGGGTGTTATTGATTTGAGATATGAGATATCGGTGATAATACATTAGGACAATCTAATTGTGTAATTCTAAGACCAGCAGTGTCACTGTATTGAAGATCTAGATTATCGCCTAGATTAGCCTATTAATAGTTGTCTTGGATCTGTTGAGCCACAAATTTACAATGATCAACTACATTGATATTGATAATAACTAATAAGTGTACCAAGCATTTCATGGTTTTTGAATGAAGTATGAATATTGAATGCATATACAATCATTCTACGGGATACTAACATACAAGGCGTTTTAGCTAAATAAGAAATTTATGTAATGTTCATAACATATTGTAGTGTCATACTATACTATCAATTGTATCTTATAGTCGGATTGCATTCTTTTTTTTTCATGTAGTACCATTGTTGAGGAAATCATTAACTGGTAGCTGCTCGGTTGGCTGACGAGTAGGGGATTAATCGGCTAATCGGCAAGTTAATCAGCCATTTAATCAATTAATCGGCCGATTTGTCAGTTTACCGGCTACTCGGTAACCCTATGAGTAGGGATTAATTGGCACGTTAACTGGTTAGTCTGATGAATTCTTGAACAAGGTGTAGTACATACATAACAAATATATGACTTTACTTGAAACAATCATTTATTACAAGTAATATCTTTTATCATTTATTAGATTATTATACGTCCAAGAGGCTCAAAACATTCATGTAAAATAGCATACCACGTGGAACAAATATTCCATTAAGATGAAATTGTCACAAAAGAGGTACGATATTTTTTTTACCTTTTGAGAAACAATACATCTAATTCAAGTGATCGTAACAGGAGAGGAGGCATTATCAAACACTAATTCTTCTTTATATGAATAGCAATAACTTTACCTGTCTAAAAATGTGATCTCTCAATAGAATATACCATGTTTTACCTACAATCCTAACACTTAGCATTTATCACATAAAATGGGCGTTATTATTGTTTTGTAGAACATTTCTTCTTCTAGACCATGCAGATGCACGGGTTGCTGACTAGTAATCTCCAATGGTCACTGCAAACATGTTTGATCATAATATGCTGAATCAAGGATACTAGGTTAAACATATTTACAAAAACAAGTTGACTTCATACCTGCTTTTCTCTGCCACAGTCAATTCATCAAATATCGTCATTACTGCCTTTCACTTGCACGACCGAATGATAAGAAAATAATAATAGTGCAAGAGTGTCGTGGACTAAGCTGGAATCTGCAACATTTTATTCAAGAGGAGAAGACAAGGTAACATGGGCTCTTTGTTAGATAACAATAGTGCAATTGAGAGCCACTCAACATTTTCATCGTGGTCTTCTCCTTGGTACGACTCAAACAAAAAGAAAAGAATTTCAGAGAAACACACTGAAATATTTTTGTAGTTTTTGGTTTTTCTTGAAGAAAGCAAATTAAAGAGGAAAAACAAAAACGAGAAAAACTATTTACACGGGAAAGCTCCCAACAAGTAAAAAGAAGAAACGAGAAATCTTTTTGGGTTTTCTTTCGATACTACAATTAAACTAAGCTGGAAAGAAAAACTGAAAAGAAGTAGGAAATATTTTTGGATTTTCTCAAAGTTTTTCAAACACACAAGAAGAAAGTGAGAAAACAAATCTAGCATGGATATTACAATGAAAAAGTATGAACATCGACAACTGGAATGAAACGTGTGAACATGAATGTAATGTAGGTGGAAATACGTACTCCCCCAAGCTTAGGCTTTTGGCCTAGCTTGGTAATCACCACCCGCATGGATAATAATCTGAGCGATAGCTCACCGAGCCCTTGGTGCAAACTCCTCGGCCCTCCTGGCAGCTTCAACCTCCGCATTGTACGCATGGGCCTCGCTCTCAAGAACATAGTATCTTCCCTTACTGTGAAAATCAAAGAGAGCGGGAGTAGGCAAACTGACAGGCAGAATGTTTTTTATTATTAAATCTCAAGTTATAGGTGTAGTTAGTGGTCGTGCCTGTAAGGAACTTATGACGCTTCATGTCCTCAAAGTCTAAATATTGAATAGGCAAGATGGAGTCATTAGGCCAAGGTGATTCATTTAGTCTCTCTGCTACAAGGGAGGCATAAATTCCTCCATAAAAATTACCACTAGTAGCTGTGCTGCAGTGTCCGTGCAACAATTGCACCAAGATTATAACAATTATTTCCAGTTATGGCAGTGTGTATGAGACTCAAATCAGGAGCACAGTGTGCTACAGTCTTGTTTGCCTACGATACATTTGCCATTAAAGAGTGTGTAATATTGTATTGATGGGAAATGGATGCTTTTAATTCTCCCTTGTGTTACTCCCCTATCTTCACCATAGCAAAGATTAACTAAGAATGACTCATACTCAGATTTTGTTGGTTCATCAAGGGAACCCCAAGGTGGAAGTTTGCATGTTTCACTGAACAATTCTAAAGGCATGGTGAACGAACTGTCATAAATATTAAACGAAACTCTAGACTCACGAGGAAAATATTTAAATTTCTTTGTTAATGTTTTCGTGAGTTCGAGATGTTGAGGACACTTATCTGCGATGAAGGGAGCAAGATCTATATTCTGGATAACTTGTTCAAATTCCCCCTTAATACCTGCACCTTCCATGAACTCGTCGCACGGCCACAAGCATGATTTGGTGGCGGCATCTCGCATCGAGCTTTCACTTGGCTCAACATAAGATTGTCCAACTAAGCTTCCACTTGATGCGGCCTCCGAGGATCTCCTCCTCGAAGAACTCCTAAAGAATTTCATTTTTAGTTGCGAACAAATTTCTGAAATATTTTCGAGACACTAAATTTTGACAACAAAACTTCGTGAAATTGATAGTAACTACTCCTAAGCAGGCATAGAGGCCATATTGAGCATTCAAATTACTTAGAGCTCTAAGAATTCAACATGCAAGCTCATCTACAGCAGCACCAAGAGTAGCTAATTACTCTAAAAATAGCCCACTAAATCAAAAACTAATTGGAGCAATGGAGGAGTCACATACCAAGTAGCAATCCCTCCAAACAGTTTCGGAAACAGAGCTTCGAGCAAAGAGATCGAAATCCGCGGGTTTGAGAGCAAGAACACGGGAATGGTGGCTGTGGTGGTTTTTTCTGGAGGTAGGGGATGATGTGGGCTAAAGAAATAAGTGAGGGGGCCCACGTGGGGGCCACAACCCACCAGGGCGTGCCTAGGGTTGCTGGCGCACCCTGGTGTCTTGTGGGCACCACGTGCACCCCCCTCTAGTATTATTTGCACCAGAAATTCAGAAATATTCGGAAAACAATCGTGTCAAATTTTCAGATCATTCTGAGAACTTTTATTTTTGGGTCATTTTTTTATTGCACGAAGAAAACAGAAAACAGGATAATCATGGCATTTTATTTTATTTGACTAACTAAAAAAGAAAATAAAAGGTGGGAGAAGAGAGTTGTGCTTACTAGATTCATCGACTTCATACCTTTCAAAAATGATCCATTAATAAGGTTGATCAAGTCTTATTAACAACCACTTCCGATTAGCATGAAACTGAAGAACTTTCGTAAAACACTAAGTTACCTCAATGGGGATGTGCATATCCCCAACAATAAGTATATCATATTTCTTTTTGGCGGTTGGTAGAGGTAATTGTAAACTTCCAATAGTGATGGTCGGGGATTCTTCAATAACATTTATACCATTCACTTGGAATTGTTTCTTCGGAAAGTGCACCGTGTGCTCATTACCATTGATATGAAAAGTGACTTTGCTTTTATTGGAATCAATAATAGCCCCTGCAATATTCAAAAAGGGTCTACCAAGGATAATCGACATGTTGTCGTCCTCGGGCATCTCAAGAATAACAAAGTCCGTTAAGATAGTAACATTTGTAACAACAACGGGCACATCCTCACAAATACCGATAGGTATGGCAGTTGATTTGTCAGCCATTTGCAATGATATCTCAGTAGGTGCGAGTTTATTTAAATCAAGTCTTTTATATAAGGAGAAAGGCATAACACTAACACCGGCTCCCAAATCACAGAAAGCAGTTTTGACATAGTTTCTTTTAATGGAGCAAGGTATAGTTGGTATTCCAGGATCTCCAAGTTTTTTAGGTACTCCATCCTTAAAAGAGTAATTAGCACGCATGGTGGAGATTTTAGCTTCAGGTATCTTTCTTTTATCAGTGATGATGTCTTTCATGTACTTTGCATAAGGGGCCATCTTTAAGATATCAGTTAAGCGGGTACCCAAAAGGCTGGCCTAATCATTTCAGCAAAGCGTTCAAATTCTTCATCATTCTTTTTCTTAGATGGCTTAGGTGGAAATGGCATGGGTTTCTGAACCCAAGGCTCTCTTTCTTTACCATGTTTCCTAGCCACAATGTCTCTTTTATCATAACGTTTATTTTTAGGTTGTGGGTTATCAAGATCAGCAACAGGCTCTATTTCAACATCATTATTTGGTTCTTTATCATTGTTAGGTTGAGCATCTTCATGAACATCATCATTAGCATTTTCATTATCACTAGGTGAATGTTCATTACCAGACTGAGTTTCAGCATCGGAAATAGAGACATCATTATTATCAGGAGGTTTTCGTATCTCAGGTTCACTAGAGGTATGCAAAGTCCTATCATTTTTCTTTTTCTTTTTCTTTTTAGAAGGACTAGGTGCATTAGTATTAATTCTCTGAGAGTCTTGTTCAATTCTTTTAGGATGACCCTGAGGATAAAGTGGTTCTTGGGTCATTCTACCTCCTCTATACTACTCTAGCATCAAAATCATTCATATTATTATTCATTTCATCAAGCAATTCTTTTTGAGACTTAGCAACTTGTTCTAACTGAGTTTGAACCATAGAGGCATGCTTTCCTACACCTCTAACATCATTACTAATTCTAAATAGCAAGTCACTCAAGCGAGCAATCATATCAGAGTTATATTTCAATTGTTTCAAGACATGTGCATTGAAATGATCTTGCTTCATAATATAGTTATCAAACTCATATAAGCATTGACTAGGATGTTTATTGTGAGGGATATCACCTTCATCAAACTTTAATAAAGAGTTTACCTTTACCACTTGTGGAGGTGGTGGTGTGTCAAGGCCATGTATTTCTTCAATAGGTGGCAAATTATTAACATCCTCAGCTTTAATACCTTTTTCCTTCATAGATTTCTTTGCCTCTTGCATATCTTTAGGACTGAGAAATAAGATAGCCCTCTTCTTCGGAGTGGGTTTAGGCTGTGGTTCAGGAAGAGTCCAATCATCATAATTATTCAATATGTTATTCAATAATTCCTCAGCTTGTTCAACAGTTCGTTCCCTAAAAACACAACCAGCACAACTATCTAGGAAGTCCCTAGAAGCATCGGTTAGTCCATTATAGAAGATATCAAGTATTTCATTTTTCTTAAGAGGATGATCAGGCAAAGCATTAAGCAACTAGAGAAGACTCCCCCAAGCTTGTGGGAGACTCTCTTCTTCAATTTGCACAAAGTTAAATATTTTCTGTAAGGCAGCTTATTTCTTATGAGCAGCAAAATATTTTCCAGAGACGTAGTAAATCATATCCTGGGGACTACGCACACAAACAGGAGCAAGAGTATTGTACCATATCTTAGCATCACCCTTTATTGAGAACGGAAATAATTTGAGGATATAATAGTAGCGAATCTTCTCATCATGAGCAAAGACGGTGGCTATATCATTCAGCTTAGTAAGGTGTGCCACTACAGTTTCAGTTTCATAGCCATGGAAAGGATCAGATTCAACCAAAGTAATTAACTCTGGGTCGACAGAGAATTCATAATCCTTATCGGCAACAAAGATAGGTGAAGTAGCAAACTCAGGATCACATTTCATTCTGGCATTCAAAGTCTTTTCCTTATACTTGCATAGCAGTTTCTTAAGATCATTTCTATCCTTGCAAGAAAGAATTTCTCTAGTTACCTCCTCATCCATAACATAACCTTCAGGTTTCTTAGGCATTTCAAAACGAGGAGAAGTAGGACTAATAGGTGTTTCATAGTCATCAGTTTCATCAATCTCATCAGTTTCAGTAATTTCATTCTCTTTAGCTCTAGCGATTTGTTCATCAAGAAATTCACCTAGTGGCACATTATCATCAAGCATGGTACTAGCATCATCATAACCATCATTCATAGAAGAGGTAGCATCATCAATAACTTGCGACATATTAGGATTACTAGCATGTGGTGGTGTTGCAAGCTTACTCATAACAGAAGGTGAATCAAGTGTAGAGCTAGATGGCAGTTCCTTACCTCCCCTCGTCTTAGAGGGAAAAATCTTGGTCTTTGGATCCTTCAGATTCTTCATAGTGATCAATTGATATAAATCCCAAGTGACTCAACAAATATAGCTATGCTCCCCGGCAACGGCGCCAAAAAAGGTCTTGATAACCCACAAGTATAGGGGATCACCATAGTTTTCGAGGGTAGAATATTCAACACAAATTTATAGATTCGACACAAGGGGAGCCAAAGAATATTTGAGAGTATTAGCAGTTGAGTTGTCAATTCAACCACACCTGGAGATTAAATATCTGCATCCAAGTGATTAGTAGCACATTAGTATGATAGTTTGATAGCAGTGGTGACAGTAACAGTAGCGGTAACAGTAGTAACAATAGTTTTGTAGCAATTGGAACAGTAGCAACAGCAGTAGTAACTTGGCAAGAGCAATAAGTGGAAAGCTGGTAGGCACTGGATCAGTGAACTCGTTGGATGATATTCATCATATAACAGTCATAACCTAGGGCGACACAGAACTAGCTCTAGTTCATAAATATAATGTAGGCATGTATTCCGTAAATAGTTATACGTGCTTATGGAAAAGAACTTGCATGACATCTTTTGTCCTACCCTCCCGTGGCAGCGGGGTCCATAAGGAAACTAAGGGATATTAAGGCCTCCTTTTAATAGAGAACCGGAACAAAGCATTAACACCTGGTGAATACATGAACTCCTCAAACTACGGTCATCACCAGAAAGTATCCCGACTATTGTCACTCTGGGGTTTGTGGATCAGAACACGTAATAGGTGCATATGACTAGCAAGATCGGATCAAGAACATAGATATAATGGTGATAACATAAACGGTTCAGATCTGAAATCATGGCACTCGGGCCCTAGTGACAAGCATTAGGCATAGCAAAGTCATAGCAACATCAATCTCAGAACATAGTGGATACTAGGGATCAAGCCCTAACAAAACTAACTCGATTACATGATGAATCTCATCCAACTCCTCACCGACCAGCAAGCCTACGAAGAAATTAGTCACTCCCGGTGGGGAGCATCATGGAATTGGTGATGGAGAAGGGTTGATGATGACGAAGACCGAAGATTCCCCTCTCCGGAGCCCCAAACGGGCTCCAGATCTGGCCTCCCAATGAAGAACAGGAGGTGGCGGCGGCTCCGTATCGTAAAACGCGATGAACCTTTTTCCTTTATTTTTTTCTCTGAAAATAGGAACTTATAGTGCCGGAATTAGGGTCAGTGGGGCCCCGAGGTGGGCACAACCCACCAGAGGGCGCCTGGGGGGCTGGCGCGCCCTGGTGTATCTTGCCCAGCCGGGGGCCCCCCTCCGGTAGTTCTTGGCTCCAGTATTTTTAATTTATTCTAAAATAAATCTCCAAAAAGTTTTGTCCAGTTCCGAGAACTTTTATTTCTGCAGTAAAACAACACCATGGTAGTTCTGCTGAAAACAATGTCAGTCCGGGTTAGTTTCATTCAAATCATGCAAATTAGAGTCCAAAACAAGGGCAAAAGTGTGAGGAAAAGTAGATATGATGGAGACGTATCAAGCAACACGTCTCTCTATTGCCTTCGTGTGTTCCTAGCACAAAACAAGCAAGACAGTTTCAAGGCCCTCGAAATCAGAGTCCTCCATGATAGACGGGATCTGCACATGCAAAGGAGGGCGGAGATTTGAAAAAAAAACTTCAGATCAAGCTCAACCGAGACATCCCCAATTCTCAAACCCTAACCCTAACCCTAGCTCTAGCAACTGACCTTCATGATGCCATCATAGGAAGCTAAGATGACGTATGGAAGGAATACTCTTTGCTAACGCCATCACTCCAAGACACCATGGGGCGGAGGCGG
Organism: Elymus sibiricus; assembly: GCA_039707655.1. Lineage (NCBI taxonomy): Eukaryota > Viridiplantae > Streptophyta > Magnoliopsida > Poales > Poaceae > Elymus > Elymus sibiricus. The sequence goes on along the minus strand of CM077667.1, from coordinate 145,298,704 downwards.
CGGTCGGAGGTTTGCGAGGGGTGCTACTTGTTTATGTGTTGGGTTTTTCCACGAAGAGGAAGGTATGATGTAGTACGGTAGCGATAGGTATTTCTCTTAGTTCAGAACCAAGGTTATCGAACCAGTAGGAAGTTATCCAAACACACGATCAATAGTTCCTACACACACAAGAACAAATACTTGCACCCAATGCGGGCAAGAGGGTTGTCAAGCCCCTTGTACTCGTTAATTGCAAGGATTAAATATTGATAGAGTAGGATAAATAAATACTAATAAAAAATAAATAAATAACATCAACTATTGTTATGTGTTTTTGATATATAAAATATAAAGACCGGCCTGGGGGCCATAGCGTTCACTAGAGGCATCTCTCTCATGAGCATAGTAGCGGTAGGTGCACAAATTACTCTTGGGAAATTGATAGAAAAGCAAATAATTATGTATTTATTCATGGCATCATCAATATATATGCATTACGTGCATGACAAGTAGACCGACTCCTGCCTGCATCTACTAATATTACTCCACCAATCAACTGCTATCCAGCATGCATCTATGGCATTAAGTTCATAACGAGTAATGTCTTAAGCAAGATGAAATAATGTAGACAAAGTAAGACCAAATAATATGCTCAGACCACGTCATTTTATCCTTAGTAGCAACAATACAAATACGTGCCTCGCTACCCTTTCTGTCACGAGGTGAGGACACCGCAAGATTGAACCTACTAATATGCACCACTCCCTCTAATGATCTACTCATCTACTTGGCCAAAGTAAACTTATAGATCGGGAAGAATAAATAGCTCTATGAAATCACACATAATAAAACTCAAATTGGATCAATTACTTTCAATGAATAGTAGAACATAAACTCGCAATTCATCAGATCCCAACAAAACACCGCATAAGTTACATCAAATAGGTCTCCAGAGAGATCATTGTATTGTAGATCAACGAGAGAGAGCCATGTAGCTACAACTATGGACCCATTGGTTCTATAAGAACTACTCGCACATCATGTGCGAAGCAGCAAGGTTGATGAAGACGGCCGCCATGATGGATTCTCTTTCCGACAGAGTACCAGAAAAGGCCTCCAAATGGGATCGCAGTGGAACAAAGACTTGCGATGGTGTAAAAAGTGTTTCAGATTCTCCCTTAGGGTTTTTGGAATATTTGGCGTTTATAGAACGAAGTGGCGGCGTAGGGGATCCACAAGGGGGAGGGCACAAGGGCATAGGGCGCGCCTTACCCCCCGGGGCGTGCCCCCTGGCCTTGTCGATTCTCCGTGCGGCGTCTAGTCTCCCTCCGAAGCTTTCAGGTCTTCTTTTGGTCAAGAAAAAAACATCAAAAAAATTCTTCGTGTTTGGACTCCGTTTGATACTGATTTTCTGTAAAACCAAAAACAAGCAGAAAACAATAACTACCACTGGGCACTGAGTTAATAGGTTAGTTCCCAAAAATGATATGAAATGGAATATCAAGCATACATGATTGATAAAATAATAGCATGAAACCTTCAAAAATTATCGATACGTTGGAGACATATGAACATCCCCAAGCTTAATTCATGCTTGTCCTTGAGTATGTAAATGACAAAAACAGAATTTTGATGTTGAATGCTACCTAGCATGTGTATCATGTAATCCTTTGGGTATAAATGTTGAGAAACGACGACTTAGTAAATATTGAAACACTAATAAAGATGAATACTAGCAAATAATCATTGTCTTTCAAGATAATAACAACACTAAAGAACGTTATTATCCATTCATTTAATCATGTAAGCAATGGCATAACTCTGTCTTCCTAACGTTAAGCATAAATCATGATCCCCCAGTGCCTAGAGAAGCACTTGACTCGTACTTCCTCACACGCTTCAGCTTTTTCAACTTCACTCAATACCTGAGCGTGAGCCATGGATTTTCAGCACATTAGGTGGAATAGAATGATGGTGGGGATTGATAGGAAAAGACAAAAACAAGGATAGTCTCGCATCAACTCGACGCATCATTAGGCCATGGGGATGCCTTTCAATCAATATCGATGCGATGAGTAGGGATTTCCATGCAACTTTTGATGCACTAGAGCTATAAGTGTATGAAAACTCTCTACTGAAACTAAATGGGTGTGCATCTAACCTACTTGCCTCATGAAGAACTCGGACAGTTGAGGAACCTGTAAATGAAATATGCAAACTAAGTTCTATATTGATTCCCACTAGTATATGAAAGTGACTAAACATGAGGAGTCTCTATATAAAATACATGGTGCTACTTTGAAGCACAAGTGTGAAAAAGGATAGTAATTTTTCCCCTATCTCATCTCTCATTTCTTATTCTCTTCTTTTCTTCTTTTTCTTTTTTTCTTTGATAAATCCTCACGTGTAGGGGCAACACTCTAATAATGATGATCATCACACTTCTATTTACTTACAACTCGATAAAACTGAAAAAACAATATGACTAAAATATGAATGCCTCTAGCAGTGTACCAGGATGTGCAATGATACTAGCATAACATGTTTGCAATGATGAACAGTGGCTTTGCCACAAACATGTTGTCAGCTATATGATCATGCAAAGAAAAATGACGATGAATGCTCAAGTCATATGAACGGTAATGGTGGAAGTTGCATGACAATATATCTCGGAATGGCTATGGAAATGACATGATAGGTAGGTATGATGGCTGTTTTGAGGAATATATAATAAGGCTTATGTGTCATAGAGCGTATCATAACACGGGTTGGATGCACCGGCGAAGTATGCGCCAAATCTCAAGGTGAGAACGGGCAATGCACGATACCAAAGAGGCTAGCAAATTGTGGAAAGATGGGAAGTTCTTACGGTCCACAAACTCACATTAAACATAAGGAACTCAGATACTTATTGTGTTCTCTACCAGCTCTCTCAAAGCAAAGCACTCATCGCATGCCCTAGGGAGGAGGTTGGGAGGAGTTAACCACCGCGCTACCCCGGCCAGACGACACACAAGGTTTTCAATCAAGGATACAGAACACTCCAAGTTTTCAATCATGGAAATATGCCCTAGAGGCAATAATAAAATGGTTATTAATATATTTCCTTGTTCATGATAATCGTTTATTATCCATGCAATAATTGTATTGATTGGAAACTCAAATACATGTGTGGGTACATAGACAACACTGTGTCCCTAGTATGCCTCTAATGGACTAGCTCGTTGATCAAAGATGGTCAAGGTTTCCTAGCCATAGACATGAGATGTCATTTGATAACGGGATCGCATCATTAGGAGAATGATGTGATGGACAAGACCCAAACTATGAACATAGCATATGATCGTGTCAGTTTATTGCTATAGTTTTCTGCATGTCAAGTATCTGTTCCTATGACCATGAGATCATGCAACTCACTCACACCGGAGGAATACCTTGTGTGTATCAAACGTTGCAACGTAACTGGGTGACTATAAAGATGCTCTAAAGGTATCTCCGAGGGTGTCTATTGAGTTGGCATGGATCGAGACTGGGATTTGTTACTCCGTGTGACGGATAGGTATCTCAGGGCCCACTCGGTAATACAACATCACAATAAGCCTTGCAAGCAAAGTGACTAAAGAGTTAGCCATGGGATCTTGTATTACGGAACGAGTAAATAGACTTTCCGGTAACGATATTGAACTAGGTATAGAGATACCGACGATCGAATCTCGGGCAAGTAACATACCGAAGAACAAAGGGAACAACATACGAGATTAACTGAATCCTTGACATAGAGGTTCAACCGATAAAGATCTTCGTAGAATATGTGGGAACCAATATGGGCATCCTGGTCCCGCTATTGGTTATTGACCGTAGAGGTGTCTCGGTCATATCTACATAGTTCTCGAACCCGCAGGGTCTGCACACTTAACGTTCGGTGACGTTTTGGTATTATTGAGTTATGTATGTTGGTGACCGAAGGTTATTCGGAGTCCCAGATGAGATCCTGGACATCACGAGGAGTTCCGGAATGGTCTGGAGGTAAAGATTTATATATGGGAAGTCATATTTTGGCTACCGGAAAAGTTTCGGGTTTTTCCGATATTGTACCGGGAAGCTTCTAGAAGGTTCCGAAAACTTCCGGAGGAGTCCGGAAGTCCACCAAGGGTTCCACCATGTCCCAAGGGTTTGCATGGGCTGAGGGGAGGCGCCCTGGTCTTATTGGGCCAGGCGCACAAGTCCCTCAAGGCCCATGTGGCTTGGGAGAGCTGGAAAGTCCATCTATTTTTGGAAAGGGAGGGAATTGGACTAGGAGTCCAACTCCTCCCCCTTGGCTGCGCCCTAGGGCTTGGAGGGGCTGATCTCCATGGCCCTCCACCTATATATAGAGGGGAGGGGGCGCCCCAAGAGCACACACGAAGCCCTTGGCGCCCCTCTCTCTCTCTAGATCGTTTTCTCCTCCGTTCGCGATTTCGGTAGCGCTAGGCGTAGACCTGCCGGGATAGCACCACCACCACCGCCACCACGCTGTCGTGTTGCCGAAGAACTCATCTACCTCTCCGCCCTCACTTGCTGGATCAAGGAGGCGGAGATCGTCATCGAGCTGTACGTGTGCTGAACGCGGAGGTGCCGTCCGTTCGGCACTAGATCGTGATTGGATCGCGGGACGGCTTGCGATTTCGATCGCGAAGACATTCGCCTACATCAACCGCATTTCTTAATGCTTCCCGCTTAGCAATCTACAAGGGTATGTAGATCCACTCTCCCTCTCATAGATGCTCATCACCATGGATAGATCTTGCGTGTGCGTAGAAAATTTTTTGTTTCCCATGCAACGTTCCCCAACAGTGGCATCATGAGCTAGGTCTATGCGTAGATGAGATCACGAGTAGAACACAAAGGAGTTTGTGGGCATTGATGCTCAGATTGCTTCCTCCCTTGGTCTTTTCTTGATTCAGCGGTATTGTGGGATGAAGCGGCCCGGACCAACCTTACTCGTACGCTTACGAGAGACCGGTTCCATCAACTGACATGTGACTTTGTTGCATAAAGATGGCTGGTGGGTGTCTGTCTCTCCCACTTTAGTTGGATCGGATTCGACAAAGGCGGTCCTTGAGAAGGTTGAATAGCAGTTTGTGTATCACCGTTGTGGTTTTTGCGTAGGTAAGAATCGTTCTTGCTAGATACCCATAGCAGCCACATAAAACATGCAACAACAATTAGAGGACGTCTAACTTGTTTTTGCAGGGTATGTTGTGATGTGATATGGCCAATTACATGATGAGATATATGTGATGTATGAGATGATCATGTTTTGTATAGAATATCACGACTTGCATGTCGATGAGTACGGCAACCGGCAGGAGCCATAGGGTTGTCTTTAATTTATTTTCGCCATTTTTGCTTTACTTTATCGCTATGAGTTAGCAATAGTCGTAGAAGCAACAGTTGGCGCGACAACCTCATGGCGACACGTTGATGGAGATTAAGATGATGGAGATCATGGTGTCATGCCAGTGACGATGGAGATCATGCCGGTGCTTTGGAGATGGAGATCAAAAGCACAAGTTCATGGCCATATCATGTCACTTATGATTTGCATGTGATGTTAATCCTTTTATGCATCTTACTTTACTTAGGACGATGGTAGCATTATAATGTGATCCCTCACTAAAATTTCAAGATAAAATTGTGTTCTCCCTGAGTGTGCACCTTTGCGAAAGTTTGTCGTTTCGAGACACCGCGTGATGACCGGGTGTGATAGACTCTACGTTCACATACAACGGGTGCAAGCCAGTGTTGCACGTGCGGAACACTCGGGTTAAACTTGACGAGCCTAGCATGTACAGACATGGCCTCAAAACACAAGAGACCGAAAGGTCAAACATGAGTCATATAGTAGATATGATCAACATGAAGATGTTCACCATTGAAACCACCTCATCTCACGTGATGATTGGACTTGGGTTGGTGAATTTGGATCATGTGACACTCGAATGACTAGAGGGATGTCAATTTGAGTAGGAGTTTTTTAGGTAATATGATTAACTAAACTCATTATCATGAACATAGTCAAAATGTCTTTGCAAATTATGTTGTAGATTACTAGCTCGCGCTGTAGCTCCCTTGAATTTTTATATGTTCCTAGAGAAATAGAGTTGAAAGATGATGGTAGCAATAATGCGGACTGGGCCCTTGATCTGAGGATTGTCCTCATTGCTGCACAGAAGGCTTATGTCCTTAATGCACCGCTTGGTGCGCCACCCCCTCAACCGTCGTCTGTAGATGTTGTGAACATCTGATAGGCACGTTCTGATGACTACTTGATAGTTCAGTGCGTCATGCATTACGGCTTAGAATTGAGGCTCCAAAACATTTTGAATGCCACGGAACATATGAGATGTTCTAAGAGGTGAAATTGGGATCTCAGGCTCGTGCCCATGTTGAGAGGCATGAGACCTCCAACAAGATTCTTTGCCTGCAAGATGAAGGAGAATAGCTCAATCGGTGAGCATGTGCTCAGATTGTCTAGGTGCTACAATCACTTGAATCGAGTGGAAGTTGATCTTCCAGATAAGATAGTGATTGATATAGTTCTCCAAGTCACTGTCACTAAGCTACTAGAGCTTCGTGATGAACTATAAAATGCCAGGGATGGAAATAATGATCCCTGAGCTATTCACGATGTTTGACACCGCGAAGGTAGAAATCAAGAAGGAGCATCAAAGTGTTGATGGTTAGTGAAACCACTAGTTTCGAGAAGGGCAAGGGCAAGGAGGGAAACTTCATGGATGGCAAGTCAGTTGCTACTCTAGTGAAGAAACCTAAGGTTGAACCCAAACCCGAGACTAAGTGCTTCTATTATGAGGAGAACGGTCGCTAAAGCGGAACAACCCTAGATACTTGGTAGATAAGAAGGCTGGCAACGTCGACAGAAGTATATTTGATATACGTGTTATTGATGTGTACCTTACAGGTACTCCTAGTAGCACTTGGGTATTGGATACCGGTTCGGTTGCTAAATGTTAGTAACTCGAAATAAAAGCTACGGAATAAATGGAGGCTAGCTAAAGGTGAGGTGACGATGAGTGTTGGAAGTGTTTCCAAGGTTGATGTGATCACCATCGCACGCTCTCTCTACCTTCGGGATTAGTGATGAACCTAAATAAATGTTATTTGGTGTTTGCGTTGAGCATGAACGTGATTAGATCATGTTTATTGCAATACGGTTATTCATTTAAGTTAGAGAATAATGGTTATTCTGTTTACATGAATAATACCTTCAATGGTCATGCACCCAATGAGAATGGTTTATTGAATCTTGATCGTAGTGATACACATGTTCATAATATTGATGACAGAAGATACAAAGTTAATAATGATAGTACCACATACTTGTGGCACTACCGCTAAATGTCATATTGCTGTAAAGCGCATGAAGAAACTCCATGCTGATGGATCTTTGGACTCATTCGATTTCGAATCGGTTGAGACATGCAGACCATGCCTCTTGGGAAAGATGACTAAGACCCCGTTTTCCGGTATGATGGAGCGGGCAAGTGACTTATTGGAAATGATACATGTTGATGTATTCGGTCCAATGAGTGTTGTAGCATGCGATGGATATCGTTATTTTCCTACCTTCACTGATGATTTGAGTAGATATGGGTATATTTACTTAATGAAACACAAGTTTGAAATGTTTGAAAAGTTCAAACAAATTCAGAGTGAAGTTTGAGATCATCGTGACAAGTAGATAAAATGTCTACGATATGATCATGGAGGTGAATATCTGAGTTACGAGTTTGGTATGCAACTTAAGACAATGTGGAAGTTGTTTCACAACTCACGCCGCTTGGAACACCATAGTGTGATGGTGTGTCCGAACGTCGTAGTCGTGCTCTATTGGATATGGTACGTACTATGATGTCTCTTATCGATTTGCCACTATCATTTTGGGTTTTTTCATTAGAGACAACTACATTCACTTTAAATACGGCACCATCTAAGTTCGTTGAGATGACACCGTATGAATTTTGGTTTCGCAGAAACCTAAGCTGTCATTTCTCAGAGTTTGGGAATACAACGCTTATGTCTGATAAGCTCGATCCCAAAGCGGAAAGGTGCATCTTCATAGAATACCCTAAGGAAATAGTTGGGTATACCTTCTATCTTAGATCCAAGGGCAAAGTGTTTGTTGCTAAAAATGGATCCTCTCTCGAGAAAGAGTTTCTCTCGAAAGAATTGAGTGGGAGGAAAGTAGAACTTGATGAGGTTGTTGAACCGTCACTTCAGTTGGATAGTAGCACGATGCAGAAAGATGTTTCTACGACGCCTACACCAAGTGAAGAGGAAGCAAATGATGATGATCATGAAGCTTCAGATCAAGTTACTACCGAACCTCGTAGGTTGACAAGATACCGCCCCCAAGTGGTACGTCAATCCTGTCTTGGAGGTCATGTTGTTAGACAACAGTGAACCTACGAGCTATGAAGAAGCGATGGTGGGCCCGGATTCCAACAAATGGCTAGGAGCCATGAAATCCCAGAAAGGATCTATGTATGAAAACCAAGTATGGACTTTAGTAGACTTGCCCGTTAAACGGCAGGTCGTTGAGTACAAATGGACCTTTAAGAAGAAGACAGACGCTGATGGTAAATGTCACCATTTATATAGCTCGACTTGTCGCAAAGAAGTTTCCGACAAGTTCAAAGAGTTGACTACGATGAGACTTTCTCACCCGTAGCGATGCTAAAAGTCTGTTGGAAATTATGTTAGCAATTACTGCATTTTTCGACTATGAAATCTGGCAGATGGATGTCAAAACATCGTTTCATTAACGGTTTCCTTGAGGAAAGGTTGTATGTGATACAACCGGAAGGTTTTGTCAGTCCTAAGGATGCTAGAATGTATGCAAGCTCCAGCGATCCTTCTATGGACTGGAGCAAGCATCTCGGAGTTGGAATATATGCTTTGATGAGGTGATCATAGTTTTTGGGTCTATACAAAGTTTATGAGAAACTTGTATTTACAATAAAGTGAGTGGGAGCACTATAGAATTTCTGATAAGTATATGTGGATGACATATTGTTGATCGGAAATGATGTAGAATTTCTGGAAAGCATAAAGGGTTGTTTGAAAGGAGTTTTTCAAAGGAAGACCTGGAATGAAGCTACTTAAATATTGGGCATCAGGATCTGTAGAAATAGATCAAGACGTCTGATAAGACTTTCAATGAGTAGATACCTTGACAAGATTTTGAAAGAGTTCAAAATGGATCAGTCAAAGAAAGAGTTCTTGCCTGATTTGTAAGGTGTGGAGTTGAGTGAGACTCAAAGCTCGACCACGGCAGAAGAAAGATAAAGGACGAAGGTCGTCCCCTATGCCTTATCCATAGGCTCTATATATTATGCCATGCTGTGTACCGCACCTGGTGTGTGCCTTACCATGAGTCTGTCAAGGGGTACAAGAGTGGTCCAAGAGTGGATCACTGGACAGCGGTCAAGATTATCCTTAGTAACTAGAGGACTAAGGAAATGTTTCTCGATTATGGAGATGATAAAGAGTTCGTCGTAAAGGGTTACGTCGATGCAAGCTTTGACACCTATCCGGACGACTCTGAGTAGCAGTCCGGATACGTATAGTGGAGCAGTCATTTGGAATAGCTCCAAGTGGAGCGTGGTAGCATCTGCAGTATGACATATAGATTTGCAAAGAACACACAGATCTGAATGTTGCAGACCGTTGACTAGAACCTCTCTCACATGCAAAACATGATCGAACCCCAGAACTCATTGGGTGTTAGATTCATAACAATGTAAATCACATAGCGATGTGAGCTAGATTATTGACTCTAGTGCAAGTGGGAGACTGTTGGAAATATGCCCTAGAGGCAATAATAAAATGGTTATTATTATATTTCCTTGTTCATGATAATCGTTTATTATCCATGCAATAATTGTATTGATTGGAAACTCAAATACATGTGTGGATACATAGACAACACTGTGTCCCTAGTATGCCTCTAATGGACTAGCTCGTTGATCAAAGATGGTCAAGGTTTCCTAGCCATAGACATGAGATGTCATTTGATAACGGGATCACATCATTAGGAGAATGATGTGATGGACAAGACCTAAACTATGAACATAGCATATGATCGTGTCAGTTTATTGCTATAGTTTTCTGCATGTCAAGTATCTGTTCCTATGACCATGAGATCATGCAACTCACTCACACCGGAGGAATACCTTGTGTGTATCAAACATATCAACGTAACTGGGTGACTATATAGATGCTCTACAGGTATCTCCGAGGGTGTCTGTTGAGTTGGCATGGATCGAGACTGGGATTTGTTACTCCGTGTGACGGAGAGGTATCTCAGGGCCCACTCGGTAATACAACATCACAATAAGACTTGCAAGCAAAGTGACTAAAGAGTTAGCCATAGGATCTTGTATTACGGAACGAGTAAAGAGACTTGCCGGTAACAAGATTGAACTAGGTATAGAGATACCGACGATCGAATCTCGGGCAAGTAACATACCGAAGGACAAAGGGAACAGCATACGGGATTAACTGAATCCTTGACATAGAGGTTCAACCGATAAAGATCTTCATAGAATATGTAGGAACCAATATGGGCGTCCATGTCCCGCTATTGGTTATTGATCGTAGAGGTGTCTCGGTCATGTCTACATAGTTCTCGAACCCGCAGGGTCTGCACACTTAACGTTCGGTGACGTTTTGGTATTATTGAGTTATATATGTTGGTGACCGAAGGTTGTTCGGAGTCCCGGATGAGATCCCGGACGTCACGAGGAGTTCCGGAATGGTCCGGAGGTAAAGATTTATATAGGGGAAGTCATATTTTGGCTACCGGAAAAGTTTTGGGTTTTTCCGGTATTGTACCGGAAAGCTTCTAGAAGGTTTCGGAAACTTCCGGAGGAGTCCGGAAGTCCACCAAGGGTTCCACCACGTCCAAAGGGTTTGCATGGGCTGAGGAGAGGCGCCCTGGTCTTTTTGGGCCAGGCGCACAAGTCCCTCAAGGCCCATGTGGCTTGGGAGAGCTGGAAAGTCCATCTGTTTATGGAAAGGGAGGGAATTGGACTAGGAGTCCAACTCTTCCCCCTTGGCTGCGCCCTAGGGCTTGGAGGGGCTGATGTCCACGCCCCTCCACCTATATATAAAGGGGAGGGGCACCCCAAGAGCACACAAGAAGCCCTTGGCGCCCCTCTCTCTCCCTAGATCATTTTCTTCTCCGTTCGCGGTTTCGGTAGCGCTAGGCGTAGCCCTGCCGGGATAGCACCACCACCACTGCCACCATGCCGTCGTGTTGCCGGAGAACTTATCTACCTCTTCGCCCTCGCTTGCTAGATCAAGGAGGCGGAGATCGTCATCGAGCTGTACGTGTGCTGAACGCGGAGGTGCCGTCCGTTCGGCACTAGATCGTGATTAGATCGCGGGACGGCTTGCGATTTGGATCGCGAAGACGTTCGACTACATCAACCGCGTTTCTTAACACTTCCCGCTTAGCGAGCTACAAGGGTATGTAGATCCACTCTCCCTCTCGTAGATGCTCATCACCATGGATAGATCTTGCGTGTGCGTAGGAAATTTTTTGTTTCCCATGCAACGTTCCCCAACAGATATAAGTGAAGCATGAGAGTTCATATGATTTCTACAAAATATAAGTTCCGCTGTGCACTAAGGATTTAAGTGAAGCACATGAGCATAATTGTCGTAACTCAAAAGATATAAGTGAAGCATAATGAACATTCTAATAAATTCTCATGAAGGTATGTCTCCTCATAATAGGTGTGTGCATCAAACAATGATTGTGGCAAACTAAAAAAGCAAAGCAAGCAAAAATATAATACATGACGCACCAAAAAAATACATATCATGTGATGAATAAAAATATAGCTCCAAGTAAAATTACCGATGGACGATACACAAAACAGGGGATGCATGCGGGGCATTCCCAAGCTTAGACTCTTGGGTCTCCCTTGAATATTACCTTGGGGTGCCTTGGGCATCCCCAATCTTAGGGTCTTGACGCTCCTTATTCCTTCATCCATCGTATTCTCACCTATAACTTGAAAATTTCAGCACACAAAACTCAACAGAAACTTCGTGAGATCCGTTAGTACAATAATAAGATCAAACACCTTAGATACTGTTATAAATATATTCATAATAGTTATTGCATAATACCTACTATATTCTAAATCCTCATGACATATTACCCCCCCCCCCCCGGCGATAAAGTCCATAAAATCATTAAAACAAGCACACTATGCAACAAAAACAGAATCTGTCTAAAATAGAACATCACGTAAAGATCTATATTGAAACCATACTTATGTAAACCCAAAAATTCTGAAAAAATATGACAACCTTGGAAATTTGTATATAAATACTTTGTAATTTTTTATCATTTTCCAGTAAAAACAATTAAAATACTGGGAGTAAAAGTTTCTATTTCTGCATCGTATCAATTCAATTACCATCCAAATCATCCCATAAGGTTTACTTGGCACAAACACTAATTAAAAGATAAAAATACAATCATTACAGTATCAATAATCATGTCATCAAACCAAAACAGAAAATAAAAATTGTAAATAAGATAAATATTGGGTTGCCTCCCAACAAGCGCTATTGTTTTATGCCCCTAGGTACGCATAATGCATAGTTTCACGTTGTATAATTTTTCAAAGTAATACAATAGGTGTCTCTCATAATAGATTCATAAGGAGATTTAATTTTCTTTATGTGAAGTGTTACATCCATTTTTTAGTGGGAATTGGAATCTTATATTACCTTCTTTCATGTCAATAACCATACCTATGGTTACCAAGTATTATAGGACAAGACGAATTACATTCAATGTCAAGCACAATTAAATCCATGGGCACATAATTTATATTAGTAAGTATAAGGACATCATTAATTCTACCCAATGGTTTCCTAATGGTGAAATCCGCCGAATGCAAGTTGAGGGAACATTCTTCCATATTAGTGAGACCTAGAACATCACATGAAGAATTCAGTATAGTAGAGACACTAGCTCCTAGACCAAACAAAACAGTCCATTCATAATCTTTGACTTTAATTTAATTGTAGGTTCCCATTCATCATGCAACTTTTTTGGTATAGACACTTATAGTTCAAGTTTTTCTTCATGAGCTTTGATAAGAGCTTCTACGATATGTCTAGTAAAAGCTTTGTTTTGTTCGTAAGCACTAGGTGAATTGATCATGGATTGTAATAAAAATGCATTCAGTTCAAAACCAACTATAAAAATTGATATTCTTACAATCCAAAGTAGTGGGCACATCCCTACCTAAAGTCTTGACCTCTTCAAACCAGCTTTTATCATTTTTAGCATAAAGATCATCACCCTCCGAACAATTGGGATGCCTTCTAGTTGAAGCTGACTCATCTCTAGTCCATTTATCATCAAGTTTTATATCACTAAATAGAGATTCAGTAGGTGTCACACCAATCATTTAATATCTTCATCATTAATATCATGAAAACCAGATGCGAACATCTTTTATAGAAACTCACGTTTAGCTCTCATCCTCTCAGTTCTATCTTTACCTTATCTTATGGAGACTTGGATAGACTTTTAGAGATTCAGATATGCCTCTTTTCGGTGGCCACATATTAATTTTTAGAGTAGCCACATCATGAACAAGTCTATCTATGTTTCTAGAAAAATTGTCAATTTTGCTTAATTTTTCTTCTACCACAACATTGAAGGTCTTTTGAAAACTAATGAATTTTTTAATATTGTTCTCTAGTTAGGTAGCTATCCTATTATTATTATATGACTTTTCATAAGAATTGCCATAATTATTAGAGGGATTACCGGGATACGGTTTAGGATTGTTGAAATTCCCTCTATAAGCATTCTTGTTGAAATTATTTCTAGCGACAAAATACACATCAATAGCATCATTATTTTGCTCAGTCAAAGTGGATAGTGGAACATCATTTGAATCAATTTGAGCATTTTTACTAACAAGCCTATTCATGATAGCATCCATTTTGTCACTCAAAGTGGAAACTTCTTCAACAGAATTTACCTTCTTACCAGTTGGAGCTCACTCGGTGTGCCATTTGGGAGTAGTATGCGGTGATGTTGTCGAGAAGCTTCGTCGCTTCTCCTAATGCGACCTCCATAAATGTTCCACCTGCAGCTGAGTCTAGAAGGTTTCTCGAAGCAAAAGTTCAATCCAGCATAGAAGTTTTGTATAATCTCCATAAATTCAATCCATGTGTAGGAAAATTATTAATCATTAATTTCATTATTTACCAAGATTGTGTAACATGTTTTTGCTAATGTTGTTTAAAGCTCATAATTGGATTTCTAAGAGATATTATCTCGGCTGGAGGAAACTATTTAGCAATGAAAGCATCCTTACACTTACTCCATGAATCAATACTATTGCGGGGTCTGGATGAAAACCAAGTTTCAGCTTTATCTCGTAGTGAGAAAGGAAATAATTTCAACTTCACAATATCATTATCCATATATTTTTTTCTTTTGCATATCACATAATTCAACAAAGGTATTAAGATGGGATGACACATCTTCATTAGGACTTCCAAAAAAATGTTATTTCATAGCAAGATTTAATAATTCAACATTTATATCATATGACTCTGCACCAATGGCGGGTGGTATTGAAGTAGTAATAAAATCATTATTATTAGTATTCGATGTATTGCACAATTCAGTGTTCCCTTTAGTAGACAAGATGGCGATTCAAGCAAGATAGCACACAATATATTTTTGGTATTTTTGATTTTTTGTAAACTGAAAATAAAAGCAAGTAAAAATTAGAACAAGTAATTGATAATGTGTGTGAAGGAACCTTCAGCATGTTAGATAGGTTCCCGGGCAACGGTGCCAAAAATTCCTTCAGCTACATGTAGATGCGTTGGGTTTTTCCCCGAAGAGGAAGGAATGATGTAGTACATTAGCGATAAATATTTCCCTCAGTTAAGAACCAATGTTATCGAACCTATAGAAAGGTATCCAAACACACGATCAATAGTTTATGCACACACAAGAGCAATCACTTGCACCCAACGCGGGCAAGAGGGTTGTCAAGCCCCTTGTACTCGTTAATTGCGAAGATTAAATCTTGAGAGAGTAGGATAAATTAATACTGATAAAAATTAAATAAATAGCATCAAATATTTTTATGTGTTTTTGATATATAAAAAATAAAGATGGACCAGGGGCCATTGCATTCACTAGAGGCATCTCTCTCGTGAGCTTAGTAGTAGTGGGTGCACAAATTACTGTTGGGCGATTGATAGAAAATCAAATAATTATGTCGTTATTCATGGCATGATCAATATATAGGCATTACGTCCAAGGCAAGTAGACTGTCTCCTTCCGGCATCTACTACTATTACTCCACGAATCAACCGCTATCCAACATGCATCTATGGTACTAAGTTTATAACAATACGAGTAATGCCTTAAGCAAGATGGCATAATGTAGACAAGGTAAGACCAAATAATATGTTCACACCCTGTCATTTTATCCTTAGTAGCAACAATGCAAATATGTGCCTCGATACCCCTTCTGTCACGAGGTGAGGACACCACAAGATTGACCCTACTACTATGCACCACTCCCTCCGATGATCTACTCATCTACTTCGCCAAAGCAAACTTACAGATAGGAAAGAATACATAGCTATATGAAATCACACATAATAAATCTCAGATTGGATCAATTACTTTCAATGAATAATATGAACATAACCTCGCAATTCATCGGATCCCAACAAACACACCGCAACACTTACATCGAATAGGTCACTAAAGAGATCATCGCATTGAAGATCAAACGAGAGAGAGAGAGAGAGAGAGAGAGAGAGAGAGAGAGAGAGAGAGAGAGATAGCTACAGCTATGACCCCGTAGGTCCTGTAGGAACTAATCACACATCATGTGGGAGGCAGCAAGGTTGATGAAGACAGCCGCCATGATGGACTCCTCCTCCGGCTGAGTACCGAAAAAGGCCTCCAGATGGGATCGCTGCGGAACAGGAACTTGCGGCAACGGAAAAAGTGTTTCGGATGCTCCCTTAGGGGTTTTGAAATATTTGGGGATCTATAGAATGACGAGTTGGCGTAGAGGATCCATAGGGGGCACAAGGGCATAGGGGCATAGGGCGCGCCCTGCCCCCAAGGCGCGCCCCTGTCCTTGTCGCTCCTTTGTGCGGTGTCTAGTCTCCCTTCAAAGCTTCTAGGTCTTCTTTTGGTCCAAAATAATCATCAAAAAGTTTCGTCGTGTTTGGACTCATTTTGATATTGTTTTTTTGTAAAACCAAAAACAAGCAGAAAACAACAAGTGGCACTGGGCACTGAGTTAATAGGTTAGTTCCCAAAAATGATATAAAATGGCACATAAAGAACACAAGATTGATAAAATAATAGCATAAAACCATCAAAAAATATAGATACGTTGGAGACGTATCAAGGGGCGATGGTGTGAACATCAGAGAGAGAGAGAGGGAGGGAGAGGGAGAAGGACTCAAGCGACATAGAATGAGGGGGTGAACACATATCGATTCGATCTGGTTTTGACCGTCGCGACTTGGCTGACGCCGTCTAATAGCCGAGATGGGTGAACATTGCTGCCACGTCGACAACTGAGGTCCCCACCTGTCATAATCAAGCTTAAAATGAGTGATCTAGGTGACTAATGTTTTTTTGCAAAAACAAATAGCCTCACAATTAGTTGTTTTTGGCACAAATATGTAGAAGTGTGGTTTCTTCAACCCTAGCCTTCAATGTTGATGGTTTATGTAATTTTCTCAATGAAAGCAGTAGTTTCTCCAACAGCTCATGCAGTGAGGATCATGGACATGGGATTGTTCTACAGTTGAAATCCAGTCAGGAGTTACCGAGAAAATTGCCAATAAGGGATATTTTCTGGACAAAGCATCTGCAACAATATTCTCCTTTCCTTTGTTATACTCCAAGTGGAAAATAAATTCCAAGAGTTTTAGCATCAATTTATGTTGGATACTTGTAGAGATCATATGATCTATCGTGAACTGTAAACTTTGATGGTATGTTTTTATAATCAGATCATTCACAAGGAAATAGTGCCTCCATCTTTTGAGTACTTCCAAAGCCTCTTTTTCATAAAGTGGATAATGTAGCATTTCTGGGACAAAGGTTGGAGCAGTAGTAAGCTATGGGCATGCCATTCTACATCATAACTACTCCCAATCTAGTGTCTGAGGCATCAATACCTAGGATTAAAGGTTCAGAGAAATCTAGGAGGGCTAGCACTGGATCAGATATGAGAGCTTGCCTAAGTTGTTGAAAAGATGTAGTTTGTGAAGTAGTCCAATGAAAATTGTCCTTCTCAAGAGTATCATTTAATGGCCTAGTAATGGTGCCAAAAAATCACAAATCTTCTGTAGCAACCATACAGTCCATGAAATCCTCTTAGTTTAGATCACCATATAAATTTCAATGTTTCAGCAAGAACACACAAAGTTGGGAAATCTGGATTGAGATTTAGCTACGGCTGAAGCACTTACATATCGATGTTTGGCCAAGCCCTCAAATAGAGGTAGTAACCAGCGAGTAATCGGTAACACAGGGCGCAACCAACCACTAACATAGTGGAGGCACTAAAGGGGAAACCCTAATATTACAAGAGAAAAAATATATCTACCATTCGGCTTACACAGCTTATATAGCCAGGCAACACAAACAAGAAAGAATAATATAAACAGTAAATGACTTTGGTCGATTGGATCACAAAACAGATGGATAAGGGTCTTTGATGAATTATCTCCTTAAGCAATGGGTACCTTGGGGCCTGACACGTTTCATGTACTAAACCAATCTATTCACAAAGCTAAATTCAAATAGTATCATCCATCAATAAATGGACCCATATAACATGCCTGCATATTACTCTATTAAGTCAGCAAAGAATGGATCTCTATGCTTAGAGAACATGCAATGCAAGGTGTAACCATGAGTAAATCTAGTTCAAGAACAAGTGAAGAAAACATTAGACAAGTATACATCGCTGGGACTATCCGCAGAACATAGAGTATTAGATAATTCCAAATTCCAACATAAGTACTGAGTACGAGGACAGACAAAATATCCCAGTCCCGAATGACTTCTAAGTTTTCTTGATAATCATACAAGGGGCAATGGCTACCAAAAATGACACTATACAAATCAATATAACAAACAGACCAAGATAAAGTAAACTAATCTAACCTTGATTACTACCAGCTGTGTCGACGATGTAGCACTGATGAAAATTTCATATCCTACACAAAGGGCCTATTAGCACATCAACCAAGGACCTAATACTTTAGGTAACTAAGAAAATAGAGTAGCAAGAGACACCAAGCAATGAACTTCTCCTAGAACTGCTCGAATTATACTGGTCAAAACTTCTCTTATCTTCAATCATTCCGCTAAGAAAAAGAATACTGTATATAGTCAAGAGATCTGGATTTCAAAATCCAACTTTGCATCATCATCAATAGCTCAGTATACATTGTAACTGTAACTCATTGTGTATCATGAAAGACATGACCAAGATGAAAATAAACTACAGAACTAGAATTCTGTTAATGTCGGTACATTTTAATTCCTTGGTTTCCACTAATAAAATTTAGAACATGCTATTTCTAATTAGTACTCCCTTTGTTCCGAAATAAGTGACGTGGTTTTAGTTCAAAAGTCAGTTATTTCCGGATGGAGGTAATAGAATATTTTCACAAATTTCCATATGAAATCAATTGGCAAAATGTTTAATACACCACCACATGCTCTTAGCCTCATCCTTAATATCTGGCTCACATCCATTTTGTTCAAAGTTAGATCCAGAATGCCAAAGGGTCCAGTGATGGCTCCAGTGATGCATGCGTGAGCTTGTCGCGGCATGATCTGTAGGTTTCCTGCTTTATTGTACTTGAGGCCAAATATGGTCATGTGGAGCACATGGCGACTCCTAGGCGGACAGTCATCACAAAGATCCATCTTATTAGTAGGTCACGGCGCAAATGCTGGTCATCCTTGTGGAACAGTGACTCAATAAGGCAGAACTTGTTGTCACCCATGTAGACAAGTTTGGCGCCCCAATGCAACTCAGACTCCTTGCAGAACATCTTATCCTGGCCGATCTTCCAAGACGGAGGGCTCGTTAACTTGACAGTGACTGGTGGCACATCGCAGGAACAGAGGTAGTCAGAACTCTCTTTGTCGCGGGCGAGGCCGACCCAAGCATCGAACCTAGTGTCAAAGTAGGCTTGGCCTGCAAAAGGCAATAGCCAGTTACCATGGTGTGTCCACTCGAGACGCTCAACATTGAAGGAGAATGTACTTGGCCGATTCTTGCACCGGCTGCCAACGGACACAAAGAGGGTGCAGCCATCCGGGTGCAAGGCATAGCATGCGAATTGCACATTGTAGAAGGGCGACGGGGAGTTGATGGTGGACCAAGACCAAGGAGCATTGCTGTCGTAAGGTGGGAGGTTGGCAAGATATTAAGTGCGGTCTTCCAGGAACAAGAAGAGCTTGCCGCCGATGGAGGCAAAGAGGGGGTGACATAGTCCGCAGGGCAGGTAGGCCACGGGCAGATGGTGAGACTCATCGTGTGTGTCAAAAGCCGGGATGGCAGCGCTGGCCTCTTTGGCCTTCATGGTGAAGATCTTGGAGGAGTGGGAGATAAAGGATCAGTTTGGTTTGCATCCTGGGATCCACGCCTGGAAATTTTTGCCGCCTGGCATGTGCCTGGAAAGTCAATGATTTTTTGCATGGCCAGGCTACCCACGTAGCGGCGTGTTTGGTTTCTACCCTGGCATGCCCCTGTTGTCCTTTAGCGATTAGAATATTTCTTCAAACAGTTGAGTGTACCTTCCTTGTGCTTAATTAGTGCTAGGCTACACTGCAGCCCATCCTGGCTGTTGAAACCGGACGCCTGGACCAGGCTAATCACTTTGCCTAAGGTTTTTCTATTGTTTTTTATCCTCACCAGGCTAATCACACTAGTGAGGCAACCACGCCCAGGCAGCTGCTTTATCTCCGAAGGTACGAATCAAACAACGACCAGGCCAATTCCAGGGACCATCCGGGCCAGGCACTTATGAGTGTGGACGCGAACCAAACTGACTCAAAATTCTAGGACCTCACGTGCGGTGCTTCGATGCGGGCGGCGGGTGGCTCAGTGAAGCGCTTGGGATTGGGCTTGGGCGGCAGGTCGGTGTTGGTATCTGAGTCGAAAGCTTCAATGCCTAACCTGCGGATGTTGTATCCCCTCTCCAAGTCGTCCAGCAGCAGGTAGAGATGCTTCTTCGGCTCCTGCGCCAGCCGCCTGACATTGTGACAGCCCCGCTCCTCTGAACGCTTGCGCTTCATTGTACCCTGAATCCCCACCTGTCGTGACTTGTATGTCGTTGTCCCTATTCTCATCCCCTTCAGTATGGCGGTGCGTCCCATGGATCACGAAAAAGGGGCACAGTGGCTGCTGAATTTATGGATCAAAAAGTGTTAAGTCAACCCGAATTGAACTAGTATTAGGCAATAAAAATCATGTTTTTGGGTTTAATTCTCCAAAAACAAGTCCGTCCGCAGTACTCACTTGGCGCTATGGTTGGGATTCAGAGATGCCAAGGGGAAGGAACGTCACCCCATAACCGGTTCCATCACCGACCACCGTCGGGACTCCGAGGGAGCGGAGGCTAGGCGAAGCTGCGATACTTGAGTAGAGAGGAGGAAACGAGACTAAGGATGGTGGCTCTCGGATAATTTGATGCGAGGATACGAGGGGAGGTGAGGGCATGTCCAACGGAAACCTGCAAATGTCCTCACACATCTATCTGTGGACAGGGGACCAGTCCACGGACACGGATGTTGGAAGGTGACATCCAACCGTAACATGTATATGTTCGCCAGTAAATTCAAACTCAAATATACTCCGCTTCCGTCCACACAGCGCGCCGCACGCCGGATCACATGCCCGATCACAACAAAATAAGGCAAATATGCTTAGTTTTTACATGCCTAATTCCAAAAGAACATCAGCCCGACGGTCCGTGCATTTCTACCCTTCCAGACCGACAATCCCAGCCAGTTGCTCCCCGAACAAGGAGGTGTCATCGCAGCCGCGTAGGCAGCCTCCTGATAACCCACAAGTGTAGGGGGTCATTCGTAGCCATTTTCGATAAGTAAGAGTGTCGAACCCAACAAGGAGCTAAAGGTAGAATAAATATTCCCTCAAGTTCTATCGACCACCGATACAACTCTACACACGCAAATGCTTGCTTTACCTAGAACAAGTATGAAACTACTTTGTGGTAAACTAGAAGTACTTTGCAAGATAATAAAGAACGTGGAAATAAAAGTTAGGTGTTGTTTTAATAAAAGAACAATAAAAGTAAATAACTTAGTAGAAAATTTTTTGTGTAACGCAAGAGAAAGATTGTCCCTAGGCAATTGAATATAATATGATAGATACTTGTTATATGCAATGAGGGAGAGGCATACACTAACACACTTTCCGTACTTGGATCATATGCACTTATGATTGGAACTCTAGCAAGCATCCGCAACTACCAAAGATCATTAAGGTAAAACCCAACCATAGCATTAAGTATCAAGTCCTCTTTACTCCCATACGCAACAACCCACCTACTCGGGTTTATGCTTCTGTCACTCAAGCAACCCACCATAGGCAAATCATGAACATATTGCAATACCCTACAGCGGGGATTCCTCACGTTTGCGCGACACAGAGGGCACCATAGGAGAGCACCATATCAACATACAACTCACATCCATAACATCATACCACAATTAACCCATAGGACAAAAGAGATTTACTCAAACATCATAGGATAGCCAAATATCATTGGGAAATAATATATGGAGTTGAGCACCATGTTTAAGTAGAGATTACAGCAGGGAAGAGAGGTGTTACACCACTGCATAGAGGCGAAGAGAGTTGGTGTTCACGGCGGCGAAGTTGTTGGTGTAGATCGCCGTCACGATGATTGCCCGGCGGCGTTTTGGTGCCACCGGGAGAGAGGGGAGAGAGCCCCCCTCCTTCTTCTTCTTCCTTGGCCTCCCCCCCTAGATGGGAGGAGAGTTCCCCCTCTAGTCCATGGCCTCCATGGCGGCGGAGGGGTAGGAGCCCCTCCTAGATTGGATCTCCCTCTCTGTTCTCTTCTGTTTCTCGTTCCTGTTTTCTGGCCGAAAACCGTTTCTTATATTCCCGGAGATCCGTAACTCCGATCGGGCAGAAATTTTGAGGGGATTTTTATCCAAAAATTAGCTTTCTTGCGCCCGAAGGAGAGCTCCAACCGACTTATGAGACGGGCACAACCCACCAGGGCGTGCCTGGGCCCCCTGGCCGCGCCCTGGTGTCTTGTGGGGGCTGTGGGCCTCCGTTTGCATTGATTCCACTTCTCAAAATTCACAAATATTCCAAAAAGAATCTCCGTAAATTTTTATCGCGTTTGGACTTCGTTTGATATGGATATTCTGCGAAACAAAAAACATGCAACAAACATGAACTGGCACTGGGCACTGGATCAATAGGTTAGTCCAATAAATCATATAAAATTTTGCCAAAAATATGTGAATGTTGTATAATATTGGCATGAAACGTATCAGCATCCCCAAGCTTAATTCCTGCTCGTCCTCGAGTAGGTAAATGATAAAAAAGATAAATTTTGATGTGGAATGCTACCTAGCATAATCTTGATCATATATCTAATCATGGCATGAGTATTAAGGAACAAGTGATTCAAAGCAATAGTCTAGTTTTGACATAAAGACATTAATACTCAGGCATCCTAACAAATAATCATGTCTTTTAAAATATCAAGGTTAAAGAACGCTATCCCTACAAAATCATATAGCCTTGTTATGCTCTGTCTTCTTAACACAAAGTATAAATCATGTACTACCCCGGTGTCAGCCAAGCAATTGGTTCATACTTTTTAACGCGCTTCAGCATTTTTAACTCTCACGCAATACATGAGCGCAAGCCATGGATATAGCACTATGGGTGGAATAGAATATGGTGGTAGGTTTCAAAGGGGTAAAAGTGGAGAAGAAAGTCTCGCATCAACTCAGCGTATCAACGGGTTATGGAGATGCCCATCAATAGATATCAATGCGAGGAGTAGGGATTGCCATGCAACGGATGCACTAAGAGCTATAAGTGTATGAAAGCTCAATATGAAAACTAAGTGGGTATGCATCTAACTCTATAATGAAAAATTCTCACTATTATATGAAAGTGACAACATATGAGACTCTCTATATGAAAAACATGGTGCTACTTTGAAGCACAAGTGTGGAATTAGCATGCCCCTTCTACTTCTTTCATTTTTCTTCATTTTTTTTCTTTCTCTTTTTTTTTCTATTTTTTTCTTTTTCTTTTTTTTCTTTGTCCGGAGCCTCATCTCGACTTGTGGGGGAATCATAGTTTCCATCATCCTTTCATCACTGGGGCATGCTCTAATAATGAATAATGATGATCATCACACTTCTATTTACTTACAACTCAATATTACAATGATAGTAGAACAAAGTATGACTCTATATGAATGCAATGATCTAGCGTAGCAAAGATATCAAAAAATGGACAAGCCATGGAAACATCATGCTAGCTATCCTACGATCATGTAATGCAATATGACAATAAATGCTCAAGTCATCAAAACGGAAGCGGTGGAAGTTGCATGGCAATATATCTCGGAATGGCTATGGAAATGCCATAATAGGTAGGTATGGTGGCTGTTTTGAGGAAGATATAATAAGGCTTATGTGTGATAGAGTGTATCATATCATGGGGTTTGGATGCACCGGCGAAGTTTGCACCGACTCTCGAGGTGAGAAAGGGCAATGCACGGTAGCGTAGAGGCTAGCAAATTGCGGAAAGGTAAGAGTGCGTATAATCCATGGACTCACATTGGTCATAAAGAACTCACATACTTATTGAAAAAGTTTATTAGCTCTCGAAGCAAAGTATTACTACGCATGCTCCTAGGGGGGAGGTTGGTAGGAGTTAACCATCGCGCGCCCCCGACCTTCATACAAAGATAGACAATCAAGAATAAATTGTGCTCCAACTTCCTAGCATAACGGAGACTATACATGCATGCTTCGGGAATCACAAACCTTAACACCAATATCTTACTAAACACGATCATCCACTAGTACCTCCCACATATTATCATCTCTATATCGCAAAACTATTGCAAGGAATCAAACATATCATATTCAGCGATCCCTAAGTTTTATGTAGGATTTTATGACTAACCATGTGAATGACCAATTCATGTTGACTCTCTAAATAGATATAAGTGAAGGAAGAGAGTTTAATTCTTTCTATAAAAGACCATGCTCTAATAAATATAAGTGAAACAAAAGATCATTCTACGAATAACGGTTTTCTATGTGAAGAGAAACAGGCAATCCAAACTTCAAATGATATAAGTGAAGCACATGAAGCATTCTATAAAGCCATACTCAAAAGATATAAGTGAAGTGCAATGAGCATTCTATAAATCAACCATGGACTATCTCATACCAGCATGGTGCATAAAAGAAAAGTGAAAACTAAACACACAAGACGCTCCAAGATTTACACATATCACATGAACGAAACAAAAACGAAAACATACCGATACTTGTTGAAGAAAGATGGGATGCCTTCCGGGGCATCCCCAAGCTTAGACGCTTGAGTCTCCTAGGATATTTACTTGGGGTGCCTTGGGCATACCCAAGATTGAACTCTTGCCTCTCCTCCTTCTCCTCATATCGACACCTCCTCGATGTTCGAACACTTCATCCACACAAAACTTAACAGAAGACTGGTGAGATCCGTTAGTATAATATAGAAAATTCCTACTTTAAGTACTGCTGAAAACCCATTCATATTTTATATTTGCATTATCCCTGATGTATTATCACTTCTCCATGGCTTATACCACCGATAAAATCGATAGTTTCATCAAAACAAGCAAAACAATGCATCAAAAACAGAATCTGTCTTAAACAGGACAGTCTGTAGTAATCTGAACTTTGACCATATTTTTGTAACTCCAAAAATTCTTAAACATTAGGAAGAAATAAACATTTTGTTTATAAATACTGTGTAAAAATTTCAGAAACTTTTGACGTTCCAGTAAAAAATGAAAATTCACGCACTACAGCCATAGTTTCTGTTTTTACACCGCACATACCAACAAGCAATCTAATCATCCTAAAGGCAAATCTTGGCACATTATTTTTATAATACAATGGATTTGTACAAGGGGATAATTATTTTTGTTGGAAAAGTTTCCGTGATTCAAGACTCTTAAAGTTTCCATGGGCATGAACAAAGTTCAAGGATATCCCCCACTTCAACGATGCTCATCATCTCTCTTACTTTCACCTTTCCTTTTGTGAAGTTTTAGGTTCCCCTCTATATTTTTTTTGTTTTTAAACTTTATAAAAGCACACAACAGAATAAAATGACTCTCTAAAACTTCTGGGTTGTCTCCCTGGCAGCGCTTTCTTTAAAGCCATTAAGCTAGGCATAAAGTGCTCAAGTAATGGATCCACCCGGATCCCAAGGTATATCAAAGCCAATTTTAATTAACAATGATTTGTAATTTAGTAGTGAGAACAAAGTGATATATATCATGTGACAACGAAGTCTAACCCTCTTCCTATGCATCGGCATGTCATACAAGAACAATTCATGCACATTAAGTAAAGGCCAATGCATAGTATAAACAGTTTCTTGCAATTTCATAGTATTGGAAACATAGAGAGGTGAAGATTTGGTTCCTCTCTCATAATAATTGCAAGTAGGAGCAGCAAGCACATGCATATTATATTCATCAAAATCATCATGTGTAGTAGCAAAACGCAACCCATCAATGTAATCCTTAATAAGAGCAAACTTCTCCGATATAGTGTAGTTAGGACAATTCAAAAAGATAATAGGACTATCATGTGTGGGTGCAATAGCAACAATTTCATGCTTAACATAAGGAACTATAGCAAGTTTATCTTTATAAGCATAATTCATATTGGCATCATGGCCACAAGCATCGCAAGCATCAAGTTCATCAAAAAAAGATATTTCAAATGAATCCAAGGGATCATAGCAATCATCATAGCATTCATCCTTCGGTAAGCACGAAGGGTAATTAAAAAATGTATGAGTTGAAGAGTTACTCTCATTAGAAGGTGGGCACGGGTGATCAATCCGCTCTTCCTCCTTTTGTTCTTCTCTCTCCTCCTCATCTTTTTCATCTAATGAGCTCACAATTTCAGCAATTTCTTCTTCCATAGATTCCTGCAAAATATTATTCTCCTCCAAGACAGCGGTCATTCTTTCAATAAATTCAATAATATCGGCATTGAATCATAATTCGCATAGCAATATTTAAGTATGGAAAAAATTTCAGATTTGTAAGAAACATCATCATACTTTTCAATCAAGGAAGCAACTTCATAAGCACCTTTAAAAGCAACAAATTCTTCTATTCGTTCCACATCATAGTAATCATAAATACCTTTAGCATAAGAAGCTAAGGTTTCATTATCATTAAATTTGCATGAAAAGGGAAGGTGCGGAGCGTTCATGCTAGAGCAACAAGTAATATCATATCTCAAGCATAGCTCCCGAGCATACCAATGCAACATATGAATTTGATCCCATATCAATTTCCCTTTTTGAGTCAAGCGACAATCTCTAAAGTATTCACGTTGATCCAACATTACTCCCATTATCAAGTTGAATGGGGTCTTCTCAGGATTATCAAAGTAGTATTTAATACTTTGCACATAACTAGCATCGAGGGTTTTAGGAGGTTCCCCATCTCCATGAGTAGCAAGTACCACTAATTTTTTTGGTGTTTCGTGTTCCATATCCATAACTAAAGATATAAAACAAGAGCACAAAATAAAAACTACTTGGTGATAAAGCAAACAAGCACACACGAGAATATTCACCCCACGCTATTGCTCCCCGGCAACGGCGCCAGAAAAAGGTCTTGATAACCCACAAGTGTAGGGGATCGTTTGTAGCCTTTTTCGATAAGTAAGAGTGTCGAACCCAACGAGGAGCTAAAGGTAGAATAAATATTCCCTCAAGTTCTATCGACCACTGATACAACTCTACGCACGCTAATGCTTGCTTTACCTAGAACAAGTATGAAACTACTTTGCGGGAAACTAGAAGTACTTTGCAAGATAATAAAGAACGTGGAAATAAAAGTTAGGTGCTGTTTTAATAAAAGAACAATAAAAGTAAATAACTTAGTAGAAAGATTTTTGTGTAACGCAAGAGAAAGATTGTCCCTAGGCAATTGAATATATTATGATAGATACTTGTTATATGCAATGAGGGAGAGGCATACGCTAACACACTTTCCGTACTTGGATCATATGCACTTATGATTGGAACTCTAGCAAGCATCCGCAACTACCAAAGATTATTAAGGTAAAACCCAACCATAGCATTAAGTATCAAGTCCTCTTTACTCCCATACCCAACAACCCACCTACTCGGGTTTATGCTTCTGTCACTCAAGCAACCCACCATAGGCAAATCATGAACATATTGCAACACCCTACAGCGGGGATCCCTCACGTTTGCGCGACACGGAGGTCACCATAGGACAGCACCATATCAACATACAACTCACATCCATAACATCATACCAAAATTAACCCATAGGACAAAAGAGATCTACTCAAGCATCATAGGATAGCCAAATATCATTGGGAAATAATATATGGAGTTGAGCACCATGTTTAAGTAGAGATCACAGCGGGGAAGAGAGGTGTTACACCGCTACATAGAGGGGGAGAGAGTTCGTGTTGACGGTGGCGAAGTTATTGGTGTAGATCGTCGTCACGATGATTGCCCCGGCGGCTTTCTGGCGCCACTGGGAGAGAAGGGGAGAGAGCCCCCCTCCGTCTTCTTCTTCCTTGGCCTCCCCCTAGATGGGAGGAGAGTTCCCCCTATGGTCCATGGCCTCCATGGCGGCGGAGGGGAAGGAGCCCCTCCTAGATTGGATCTCCCTCTCTGTTCTCTTCTGTTTCTCGTTCCTGTTTTCTAGCTGAAAACCATTTCTTATATTCCCGGAGATCCGTAACTCCGATCGGGCTGAAATTTTGAGGGGATTTTTATCCAAAAATTAGCTTCCTTGCGCCCGAAGGAGAGCTCCAACCGACTTACGAGGTGGGCACAACCCACCAGGGCACGCCTGGGCCCCCTGGTCGCGCCCTGGTGTCTTGTGGGGGCTGTGGGACTCTGTTTGCGTTGATTCCACTTCTCAAAATTCACAAATATTCCAAAAAAATCTCCGTAAATTTTTATCGTGTTTGGACGTTTGATATGGATATTCTGCGAAACAAAAAGCATGCAACAAACAGGAACTGGCACTGGGCACTGGATCAATAGGTTAGTCCAATAAATCATATAAAATGTTGCCAAAAATATGTGAAAGTTGTATGTTGGCATGAAACAATCAAAAATTATAGATACGACGGAGACGTATCACCTCCTCATCCGCCTTCACCGCATCCTCATAGCCAGCCACTGCCAACACATCTTTCTGTCGCTGCAACATCTCAAAGTGGATGGATTGCACGATCATTCTTGCGTCAACATCTAGAGAGTCGACATTCATGTCAACATCTTGGCGTCCTCCAGATTGGTGGAAATTTTCATCCTCTTTTCCTCCAGCACGGCCTTCCTCTCTTCGATCATGGTCCTCCTCTCTTCGAGCCCGAGCTTCTTTGTCGCCACATCCATCAACATCTTGAACCTCTTCGCCTTCTTGTCCTCCTTGATCTCCGAGCGCCTCACGCATGCCTCCTCCTTCTTCGTCAAGATGTCCTCGAACTTCTCTATCATCTTGGCCGCCGCACCATCTTGCTTCGCCCTCTCCTCCTCCCACTTCTTCCCCCGCAGATTTCTTCTAATCTTCTTTGGCGGTTGTTGGGTTGGGTCGGTAGGGTCACCGATTTCTTCCTCGTTGTGTTGGACGGCGTTCTTGGCAATGAAAATGTTCTAGTTCGGTTGCCCATTCAATCATGGTAGTCAGAATCCCGACTCGAATCCTAGAATCCCACGACTTCACGACCCTACATAGGCATGTCGATCCAAGTCCCACTATGAATCCGGATATGGTAGAATCCATGTTGAGTCACGATCCAAATCATAGAATCCTATACAAAACTGTAGAATCCCGACTATGCTATGGACTATGTCCGATTCTACTAATTTATCTAAGTCGTCTGTTTAGTTGTACCAGAACAGTATGCCATTATGCAAACCCCTTTTCACATGCCTCATGGCCCTTTATTCCTGTTCCAAGCTCAATCTCTTGGCCGTCGACACCTTTGATCTAGCTCTCAGAAACCCTAGATCAAAACTGAGGATCTAACTTGTGGACGCATGGAATTGGCGTGAGAAGGAGGATGCGTCAAGATTGATCGGAGAAGGACAACAAGACCCTTAAAGTTTCAGCACTGCGAGTCAGCTATACAAGTGATCGACTATTCACGTACTCTAAAAAACCCTCCTAAGTAAATTTTATGTGTTGAAGATTTAAACGTTTGGTATATTTCCCTCTCGAAAACGTTCCATCATTCAAGCTATATAGTAGGTTAGCCATGAAAAGAAGTGGAATACAACTAGCATTGATGTGTATGTTTTTTGCTCTATATTTAGCGTTAAACTCTATAAACCCAAATAAATTTTCAGCGCGGCTGCAAAATATCTCATGTCTGTAAATCTAGTAGAATCCTCGATTCCACGACTCGATACTACGACTCGATTCTATCTAAGGAAAATCGATCCGACTCCGAATCCCGACTCTAACTACCTTGCATTCAATTTCAACCAACAATGCATGACGGTGAAGGAATTCTTCTCCAACTTCTTGTACACCACACAAGCACGAGTAGGCTACAAAGTGACACAATGTTGACAATGCATATCCGTCTAGTGAGCAACAAAACAATACATGTACGGCTAGTGAACAACAAAACTAAAGCATATCCGGCTAGTGATCAACTTACTTGCTTGGTGATTGTGCACCGCTAGGCCACCGTGCGATGAGCTGCTTCAAGTGCCCGCAAAACTTGGACACAACCTCTTGGATGGTGTACCATCGGTGGTTGAGGGACTTCCATTCACGGTTGCGGATGACAGCGTCGGTGTAGGGCGCGAAATTCTTGTGTTCATGGAACCATATGTCGATGCTCCTCCAAAAGGTTGTGCCCTTTTGCTCCGTTCCATGGAACATATCGAGGCTAGTGGCCAACCATGCCTAGCACAACAGCTCGTCGTCCCGCATGTTGAAGCTTTCTCATCTTCCCTTTTTCTTCACCTCCTCCTCCTCCTCCCCATCAGGTTGCTGCTCTCCGGCGGCCCAATGTTGCTGTTACTCTATGCCATCACCGGCTTGGGTGTACGTCTGCTGCATGGCCGTCTGGGTGTAGGACCACTGGTGGTAGTTGGCGGACTGTGTGGGATCCGAGTCTTCCACCTGCCCGTCCTCATATCCCCCTCACCCTCCATCGCCTCTGTCGTGGATGATGTCGAGCATCTCCCTGTCCGTGTTGTACGCCCCCCCCCCCCCCGCTCTAGGCATTGTAGCAAACAGCATGCGGGCACCCATCTACTCCCTGGGCACCAGCCGCACTCGCTGCAGCTGCGGCAAAGAATACTCGAAGAAGAGCGACACCGCATTGACGTCGATGATGTAAAGCACCGTGTCGGTTGGGGTGCCTAAATGCTTGGCGGCGTCGTAGTACGAGGCTTGTAAGTCTCCAGCCATGACACCGTCTGTGATTTGTGCCCGCCCGTGTTGAGGCGTCTGCCACGGCCGCGCCGACCATCACGAGTCACGACCTCCACGCCCATCGCCACCAGCAAGCCCACCGGCGACCCACCGCTTTTTGAGCTTCTCCTTCTTTGTGGCCTTCGCTTTGACATGGCGATCCATCCACGTCGCAGAGTTGATCTTCCGGGCGAGCGCGACGCGCGGATCCTCCGACACCTCCATCGGCTCCATCTCCAGCAGGTTCTTCGACGACTCCATGCGTCGGTGATACGTATCCAACGTATCGATAATTTATGAAGCATTCATGCCATATTCACCTATGTTTACAATACTTTTATATGGTTTTTATGCACTTTACATGATTTATTTAGAACTAACCCGGACTGACGTTGTTTTCAGCAGAATTACCATGGTGTTGTTTTTGTGCAGAAAATGAAAATTCTCGGAATCGCCCGAACCTTTTCGGTGATTTTTCTGAAGAAAATAAGCCATATTGGAGCAAAGAACCACTGGAGGGGAGCCACACGTGGGGCACAAGAGATCAGGGCGCGCCCCCCAGGCCGCGCCCTAATATGTGCTGGGCCCCACGTGGCTCCGTTGCGCGTGATTCCAACGCTGAAAAATCCTATAAATCCCAGAAACCCCAGAAATAAACAGAGACTCTCTGTTCTGTCGCCGCAACTCTCTATATCGACGAAAAACCAATCTGGAGCCTTTCCAGTACCCTGCCGGAGAGGTAAATCATCATCCGGTGGCCATCTTCATCATCCCGGTGGAGGCCATGACGAGGAGGAAGTAGTCCACCCTCGGGGCTGAGGGTATGTACCAGTAGCTATGTGTTCAATCTCTCTCTCTCTCTCTCTCTCTCGTGTTCTTGAGATGGCACGATCTTGATGTATCACGGGCTTTGCTAATATAGTCGGATGATATGATGTTTGTCCCTTGCTATCATGTTGTGATGAATTGAATCTTTCCTTTGAGATATCTTTATGTTGGATTGAATATTTTGGTTTGAGAACACTTGATGTACGTCTTGCGTGGGATACCCGTAGTGACATTGGGGTATTCTATTGATTCACTTGATATATGTTGAGGCATCAACTTGCGGATTCCGGTGACCTTGGGGGGTTGATTGCACGTTTTCATACCACGTTCTCCGATAGAAATCTTGGGGTGTTCCTTGAAGTTCTTTGTGTTGGATTGAATATGATAGATCTGAATTTTTTTGATGCATGTCGCATAATTTACCCACGGATACTTGAGGTGACATTGGAGTATCTAGGTGACATTAGGGTTGATTGATATGTATCATTGGTGTTGTTCTAGTCCAAACTCTAGGGCTGTTTGTGACACTTATAGGAATAGCCCAAAAGATTGATCAGAAAGAATAACTTTGAGGTGGTTCTACTACCTACACCAATTTCATCTTATTGTTCTCTGCTAGATAGGAACTTTGGAGTGATTCTTTGTTGCACGTTGAGGGATGATCATATGATTCAACTATGTTAGCATTGTTGGGACATTGCACTAGTGAAAGTATGAACCCTAGGCCTTGTTTCCAAGCATTAATATATCGTTTTGCTCGCTGTTTACTATTTATTACCTTGATGTTTTTATATTTTCAGATTATAAAAACCTGTATCTGCCATCCATATTGCACTTGTATCACCGTCTCTTTGCCGAACTAGTGCACCTATACAATTTGCCATTGTATTGGGTGTGTTGGGAACACAAGAGATTTCTTGTATTTGATTGCAGGGTTGTTTGAGAGAGACCATCTTCATCCTACACTTCCCATGTATTGATCAACCTTAGGTCATCCACTTGAGGGAAAATTGCTACTGTCCTACAAAACTCTGCGCTTGGAGGCCCAACAAAGTCTACAAGAATAAAGTTGCATAGTAGACATCAAGCCGTTTTCTGGCGTCGTTGCCGGGGAGGTGAGTGCTTGAAGGTATATCTTTAAATCTTGCTATTAAATCTTTTAGTTTCTTATTTTTCATATAGGTACGATAGGGACGATAGATTTTGTAAGAAGCATAAAAATGATCAAACTAATTGGTGGCTTAAAGTGATAAATGAGTGTGCCACAAGATTATGCTCTGTTCATCCCATTACTTGTGCACTTTGCAATAGGGTTGGTCATCTTAATTTCCAATGCATGCTTTTTCATGACCGAACCATTTCCAAATATTGTGATAATTTGATTTCCCGTGAACTCTATAATGAACTTTGCCTATTTTGGGGGAATGAAGAGTTATCACATAAAAATGATTGGTTTGATACATTCATTGTCAGAAATGATAATGAAACTAATCTACAAGAAATCTATATGTTTTGCATAGTGAATTGCAATGAGAATGCTTATATTGCCAACTATAGGAAGAATGAGAAACCAATAGAATATAAAAGGAATACTAATGAAAGTGTAAAGGTCTCCCAATATCCTCCTATTGTTTCTCGTGATGAATCAGGTTGCAATGAAGAGCTTCCCATCGAACCAATCTCTTCAATAAGAAGCTCAAAAAGATTACTCAAACCCACACATAAGGTGGTGAAGAAGAAGAAAAGAGGAAAAGGTAAACGTAAAAAGGTATCCCTCTCAAATAATCTTTCTCCTATCATTGTTGAGAATAAATACGAAAGTAGTGTGGATGATGATACACTTGATGATTATTTTGTTATGCCTACTACTCGTTGTGATGAGGATGATTGGGAAGATAATGACAGTCCTTATAGTATTGAAAATCTTTTTGGCACCAACTTGGAAAATTATGATGATAATAATTGTTACACTATTGGTGCTATTCATGCTATTGATGATTATCCTAATGATATGCAAACCCATAATCTTGGAGATGCTATGCTTGATGAGAATGACATATTTGAGAATATATTTGCTGCAATTTATGTGTGTCCCAAGCTTGGGGATGCTATGCATAATGAAGATGATCTTTTTAGTCCCCCTACTTCGAATGATCAAATTTGTTATGATGATTGCATGCCTCCCATTTACGATGAGAACCATGTTACTACTTATGATGATTATTGTGATGATACTTATGTTATAAAAAGTAGTGATTATTATTATAAAACTTGTCACAATTATGAATACCCTTTCTCTAAACATTACTCTTTTAATGTGGAAAGAATTTATAATATTCAAGTCTCCTATGATACTCCCACTACAATGAATGAGAATAAAATTGCTTATGTGGAGAGTAATAAATCTTCTATGCTTGTAGATCATGAAAATAATGATTTATGTGATAGTTATATTGTGAAATTACTTCATGATGCTACTTAAAATTATTATGAGGGAGGAACATATGCTTTTAGGAATTGCAATGATATCAAGTTTCCTCTCCATGTGTTCAAAGTTTTGAAGTTATGCTTGTTTCGCCTTCCTATGCTAGTTGATTCTTGCTCCCATAAATGTTTGCTCACAAAATTCCTATGCATAGGAAGTGGGTTAGACTTAAATGTGCTTGCCATGTGATTCATGATGCTCTCTAGCATGTTTCATTACTATTCCTTTGTGAGCACCATTGAAATCATCATGCCTAGCTAAAAGGCATTAAAAAAGCTTGTTGGGAGACAACCCAACACTTTTCCTTTCTGTTTTTGTGTGTTCACATGATTAAGCTACTATATTAATCATGTTTTGTGTCTTCTATTTCAATAATGTGTCAAGTAAAGCCTTTGGGATAGTATGGATACTTGTTGATTTGATTCTGTGCAAAAATAGAAACTTTTTCCTCCAGTAAAGAATTTCTCTTATTTTACTGGAGCGTCAAAAAAATCTGAAATTTTTACACAGTATTTAGATGCAAATTCTATAAGTTTTCATAATTTTTAAGAATTTTTAGAGACAGGGAAGTATGGCTATACTACAGATCTTCACAGACTGTTCTGTTTTTGACAGATTCTCTTTTGCATGCATAGTTTGCTTGTTTTAGTTTTCCCATTATATTCAGTGATATAAATTATGTGAATGGTATAATACAGTAAGTATTATGTGAGAAAAAATATTAATCTTGTCTTCACAGTACCTAAGCGAATGATCTTTATATGTTATACTAACCCATCTCACGAAGTTCCGTTAAGTTTTGTGTGATTGAAGTTTTCAAGTTTTGGGTGAGATACCGATATGAGAAGAATAAAGAGTGACAAGAACCTAAGCTTGGGGATGCCCAAGGCACCCCCAAGTTAATATCCAAGGAATACTCAAGCGTCTAAGCTCGGGGATGTCCCGGAAGGCATCCCCTCTTTCGTCTTCAACACTATCGGTATCTTACTTGGAGCTATATTTTTATTCGTCACATAATATGTGTTTTGATTGGAGCGTCATTTTATTTTGTTACTATTTTCTTTCTGTTATTTATAATCTTGTTTTTCAATAAAAAGTTCCAAGAATTGCCTTTAGGATGCTTGAATTGCATGTTTGATGTGTGTTGTGTAAAAATAGGAACTTTTGCTGTAGTTTTTGAATTTTCATATTTTACTTGAACGTGGAAATTTCTGAAATTTTTACACATTATTGTCATATAAATTCTTTAGCATGTACTAAATTTTCATAATTTTTACAGATACATAAGTGCACTTTCTAAATTAATTTCTACAGACTGTCCTGTTTAGACAGATTCCTGTCATAGTTTTGTTATCTACTTCTCCGATGGTTTTCATGACTTATATTGGTAAATATAAATTGTGGAAATGATAGTATACAATAGATGATGTTTGAAAATTATTGTGCAACTTGTCTTGGTAGTACATTAAGTGTTGATCTGTTCTTATGTGTACTAACCTATCTCACGAGTTCTTTCCAAGTTTTGTGTGGATGAAGTTTTTGAGAATAGGTGAATCCGGGATATGAGAGGATTGAACGATATACAAAAGCTCAAGATTGGGGATGCCCAAGGAACCCCAAGTAAATATTTCAAGAAGTATCAAGCATCTAAGCTTGGGGATGCTACGCATCCCACCTCTCTTCGTCAACTATCGGTTAGCCTATGTTGAGCCTAAATTTTTATTCGTTCACATGATATGTGCTATTCTTGGGGTGCTATTTTTGTTTAGTTTGCTGTTTAAATAAAATTCTCAGATCTGAATATCTTTATTGAGAGAGAGAGAGTCCTCACATAGCTACTTAATAGTTTGACTACTCATTGATCTTCACTTATATCTTTTGAGAGTAGTTCGAAACTTACTCTTGTGCTTCACTTATATTCTAAGAGTAAACGTTGAATGAATTGAATGTCATAAATGTGAAATTATATATGCTTCATATTCTTGTCCCATGGGGAGTAGTGACTTCACATACTAGGAGTATAAGTGGTAAAATTTATTGGAAGTTAGCAAACATAGCATTGGTCATTTAAACAATTCATGAAAGAATATTGAAGGAAGAGAGGTTTCACATATAAATACACTATCTTGGACATCTTCTATGATTGTGAACCCCCATTAATTATTTTCAAACTTGATCAAGTAGTTGACGTTGGACAAGGAAGACAACGTAATGGTTATGTTTGTTTATATTCACGTAGCAGTTATATTGTCATGGATCCTCTAACATGTGATGCTTGTTTAGAACCTTTTGCTAGCCAAAACTTCGTACTAAGTAGAAATACTACTTGTGCATCCAAATCCTTGAGCCAAGTTTCTTCCATGAGAGTCCACCCAACCTACCTATGGATTGAATAAGATCCTTCAAGTAAGTTGTCATCGGTGCACAAAGCAATAAAAATTGCTCCTAAACATGTATGATCTTTTATTGTAAGGGAAAATAAGCTTTGTACGATCTTGTGATGACAAAGAAATAAAAGCGACGGACTGCATAATAAAGTTTGCTATCACAAGGGGCAATATAAAGTGATGTTCCTTTTCATTAAGAGATTGCACATCCAAAAATAAAAAGCGCATGACAACCTCTGCTTCGCTCTGCGAAGGGTCTATCTTTTACTTTTGTGCAAGAGTCAATAATGTTCATCCCTATTCCAATCTATTAATTCCTTAGTTGGCAAGCATCATGTGGTGGGGAAAGATCCAGACACATATATCCAGTTGAATATATGTGATCACGATTCATTATTTGTTGACATTATCCCCGAGATAAATAAGTTGGGAGGCGAAACATTAAGCCCCTATCTTCCTATGTGTTTGACCGAAACTATTTATTCTAAAAATATGCCTTGAGTGTCAGCAATCATGTAAGACTAAATGATAGTTGAGTATGTGGAATTTGCTAAATCAAAGCTCTTACATAGACCCTTCCTGAAAATAAGATAAATTGCAATTGTTTGATGACTAAAAACACAGTTTGCTAGTTTTCAAGAGAGTTTATTGTCTATACTTTAACATGTGAATAACTTGCTACTTGATTATGAGAAGTTCTATGAGAAAAAGTTACTGGTTATGATGCTAGAAAAAGTGATTGGAATTATCATTGATCAAACTTATATACTATGCCAGCATTCACACTTCATTTTTTTATCATTTATCTACTCGAGGACGAGTAGGAATTAAGCTTGGGGATGCTGATACATCTCCAACGTATTGATAATTTATGAAGTATTCATGCCATATTCACCTATGGTTTTTATGCACTTTACATGATTTATTTAGAACTAACCCGGACTGAAGCTGTTTTCAGCAGAATTACAGTGGTGTTGTTTTTGTGCAGAAAATGAAAGTTCTCGGAATCGCCCAAAACTTTTTGGTGATTTTTTCTGGAGGAAATAAGCCATATTGGAGCAAAGAACCACTAGAGGGGAGCCACACATGGGGCACAAGCCATCAGGGCGCCCCCCCTAGGCCGCGCCCTGATATGTGGTGGGCCCCACGTGGCTCCGTTGCGTGTGATTCCAACGCTAAAAAATCCTATAAATCCCAGAAACCCCAGAAATAAACAAGACTCTCCATTCCGCCGCCACAACTCTCTATATCAACGAAAAACCAATCTGGAGCCTATCCAGTACCCTGTCGGAGAGCGAAATCATCATCCGATGGCCATCTTCATCATCCCGGCGGAGGCCATGACGAGGAGGGGGTAGCTCACCCTCGGGGCTGAGGGTATGTACCAGTAGCTATGTGTTTAATCTCTCTCTCTCGTGTTCTTGAGATGGCACGATCTTGATGTATCACGGGCTTTGCTAATATAGTCGGATCATATGATGTTTGTCCCTTGCTATCATGTTGTGATGAATTGAATCTTTCCCTTTGAGATATCTTTATGTTGGATTGAATATTTTGGTTTGAGAACACTTGATGTACGTCTTGCGTGGGATACCCGTAGTGACATTGGCGTATTCTATTGATTCACTTGATATATGTTGAGGCATCAACTTGCGGATTCCGGTGACCTTGGGGATCTAACCATAGGGGTTGATTGCACGTTTTCATACCATGTTCTTCGATAGAAATCTTGGGGTGCTCCTTGAAGTTCTTTGTGTTGGATTGAATATGATAGATCTGAAATTGTTTGATGCTTGCCGCATAATTTACCCACGGATGCTTGAGGTGACATTGGAGTATCTAGGTGACATTAGGGTTGATTGATATGTATGATTGGTGTTGCTCTAGTACGAACTCTAGGGCTGTTTGTGACACTTATAGGAATAGCCCAAAAGATTGATCGGAAAGAATAACTTTAAGCTGGTTCTACTACCTATACCAATTTCATCTTATTGTTCTCCGCTAGATAGGAACTTTGGAGTGATTCTGTGTTGCACGTTGAGGGATGATCATATGATTCAACTATGTTAGCATTGTTGGGAGATTGCACTAGTGAAAGTATGAACCCTAGGCCTTGTTTCCAAACATTAATATATTGTTTTGCTCGCTGTTTACTATTTATTACCTTGCTGTTTTTATATTTTCAGATTATAAAAACCTATATCTACCATCCATATTGCACTTGTATCACCATCTCTTCGCCGAACTAGTGCACCTATACAATTTGCCATTGTATTGGGTGTGTTGGGGACACAAGAGATTTCTTGTATTTGATTGCAGGGTTGTTTGAGAGAGACCATCTTCATCCTACACCTCCCACGAATTGATAAACCTTAGGTCATCCACTTGAGAGAAAATTGCTACTGTCCTAGAAAACTCTGCGTTTGGAGGCCCAACAAAGTCTACAAGAATAAAGTTGTGTAATAGACATCAGCCGGCGAAGGAAGGAAGGAGAGAAGTGGGTGAAAAGAGCGGAAATTAGGTGGAGAGCGGCGGGGAATGAAAGAAGAGAAGTGGAGGATTTTGGCGTGGAAGTAGTGCTTTTCTACAAAAGCGCGGGCTCCGCCTTCCTTTGGGTGGGTCAAGGGGTAGATATTGACGCTTGTCGTCTCCGGACTCCCGCAAACCTCCCCCGACATTTGTCATTGCTTTGCGGGAGAAATCGCGTCCGGACCGCTCCGCGGAGCGATACAGGTCGGCGTTGGATGGCTTCCACGGTCCAGACCGTTGTGGGTAGATGCCCAGAAGAATCGATTAGGCCCCGTTGACTCTTGAGCATCGCCAAAGGGCATCTCCAAACCAGGCTACAGGTGGACATGCGGCAGCTTAGAACCATGCCCACAAAAAACGCAGTCGTGGACACCCACGGCCTACAGTAAGAGTCTAAATAATGATGTCGTATACATGGGTTGCCTAAAAAATTGAGGTAGACAGGGAAAACCCTATTTACCGCATGTTGCGGCAAAAAGATGGAGATTCGGATAGGGAGCCCATGACTGGGCCAGCTTGTTTTGGCTTTTTAAGTTTCTGTTTAGATTTTCCTTTTTCTTTTCCTTTCTCTTTTCCTTTCATGTTTCTTTTTCTTTTTAAGGTTTATTTTTTTCAGCTTCCTTTTTTGCATAAACTCACAATTTTCAATAAATGTTCGGAATTTTAATTATTCTTCAAACTATCAAAAAGGTTCAAAATTGCAAAATGGTGTTTGTGTTTTGACAAAAAGTGAAATTAATTATTTTGCTCTCATTCTGAATTTATTCAAAGTTCAAAAGATGTTCTCATTTTCCAAAAAATGTTCATGCTTTAAAAAAAATCTTTGAGATTTTTAATAAATGTTCGTGTTTCAAAAATGTTCAAGATTATAAAAAAAACATTTTTTTAAGAATTGTTCAAAAATTCTAAAGATGTTTGAGTTTAAAAAAAAAGTTCATGTTTTCTAAAATTGTAATGAATGTTGAAAACATATTTTGGTTTTAAAAATTTGTTCAAAAATTCCAAAACAAATCTAGTTTTCATAAAACGCTGACATTTACAAAAAATGTTCCCTTTTTAAAAAGAAAATCGTGTTTTCCAAAAATTTAAGAATTTTCAAAAATTTGTGCATATTTAAAAAATGTTCAAAATTTAAAAAATTATTCACAAATCCCCCCAAAAAATATAAGCCCATGGTGGAATGGTTGGTTCCTAGGTATGGACAGGTGAGGCCGCGGGCGAAAGTCGTACTTTGGTTATGGCCGGAGTCGTCTTCAGCGGTGCTTAAATGGATCGTTCCCTTATTGAAGGTGTCGATGTAGCAGTTCTCACCATCCTTCCCGTCATGCTCTGCAGTAAACGCTATATATTGTCTCCTTAATCAGATGATGGCAAACCTAGTAGTTATGCTCGGTGTCGTGTTCTCTCTTGGGGGACATTGTTTTGGAGGTGGATCCGATTGGTGGGAATCATTGTTCGTGGAAGTTGGCGGCGGCTCGTGTGGGGCCGACGATGGTGCATTCCTCGATGGCGTGGAGCATGAGTACTATTCACATGCGAGGAGCGTCAGATGAGCCAACTGGTCGCTTATCGTGGGATCAGAGCAGCATATGCCCACCTCCTTTTAGCATATATTTCCTCTCTTGTGTCAACGAGGTTGGCAATTTGCTCATGGGAGATCAGATCAGTAATGGAATGTCTTTCCTATCTCGTGTCAACGAGGTTGGCAATTTGCTCTTGTCACCCCCCCCCTCACAAAGGCAGGAAAGGCTTTCTGATGAGCTCCTGGATTTGAAATCCTACATTCTTCATTTGATCCAACATGTGATCCTTGAAGATCAACTAATATTTTCTGACGAGCTTTGATTGTTTCAAAGAAATCTAAGGCACATCATTAAAGATCATATTATTTCTATGTTTCCAAATAGCCCAGAGGACGGCTGCACAAAAGGTATTAACATGATCTAAGGATTTACCAGCAATCCATAGGGAGGCAATATATTCTAGATTTCCTCCCAGGGTCTACCCATTGTAACACCGACAGCAGCCCAGATTTCTTTAGCAACTACATATTCAAAAAAGAGGTGAAACTCTGATTCTTTACAAGAGTAGAAAACACATTCTTCAGGTTTTTGCAGGTTTCTGTTTTTTAAATTATCTCTAGTCATCAGCTTGTTATAAAATAACAGCCTAAGGAAAATGTGCACCCTAGGTGGTACTCCCACCGTCCCAAAATAAGTTTCTTGAGCTTAGTACAACTTTATACTAAAGCTAGTACAAAGTTGAGACA
Organism: Elymus sibiricus; assembly: GCA_039707655.1. Taxonomy (NCBI): domain Eukaryota; kingdom Viridiplantae; phylum Streptophyta; class Magnoliopsida; order Poales; family Poaceae; genus Elymus; species Elymus sibiricus. The sequence goes on along the minus strand of CM077667.1, from coordinate 145,257,360 downwards.
GTTATTTTGGGACGGAGGGAGTATAATTTTTTCCAAACTGAAGGCCAATAAACTAGGGTCACACCTCTGAAGTTTACAATAGTGTATAGAGAGCTACAAGTATGCTCGCAGAACTCTCATATTACAAGACCAAAGAGTCACAATCCTGTGAAATAACTATACTCTTAGCTAACTCCTCTAGTTCATACCGCCTAAGCATCATGCCCTCATTGAAAACCCTCCCGAGACCTTGTTCGGTTCCTTTAGATTTGAAGGGGTTTGGAGGGAATTGAGAGGGATTAAATTGCTGGAATTTGATATATATATATATATATATATATATATATATATATATATATATATATATATATATATATATATATATATATATATATATGGGCTAGCCCAATAGCATTTTCAGAATTCCTAATAAATCTTAGAGGCCCACTCAACCCATTCATGTAAGGCAAGAGGTGGGACAAAAGTTTAGTCCCATACCGCTCACCTAGTAGTAGTTGAAACTCCTTATAAGGGAGGTTGTTTCCGCACATGTATGAGCATGAGAACAAGAGAGAGATACACGCGCGCTCCTCCTTCGCTGCCTGCCTCGCCACGCCTCGTCACGACACGCCAACGGTTGCGGGAATGAGCCGAGCCGATGTCTAAATTTTTGCCACGCATGACTGGTATGTGAAAGGTTGCACGGGAGTTGAAACGTTTTTGCTGTAGTGGGGAGGGAATACGAACGCTGCACCCTTCGGTTGCTGGCTGTTCGCTCTCCCGTCCTCTCGTTTCGTCTTCCGTCACAGCCTATTCGGCTCCTTCTCCTGTGCCTATAAAAGAGAGGTCACACCTCTCCAGAGAGACACATCAGAACATTGTCTTCCTCACACCATCGAGTTCCAAACTCTGAGCTGCTGCTAGGTTCTTCCCCATCCCTGCTTGTAGTGTGCACCGCAGGTCGAGGCAGTAGGCCTCAGAAACCCCACCATTTTGAGTCCTGTACGGAAGAAGGGTGATAAGGCTTTTGGGGAGCACTCTGCGCGACTACTAACTTCTTCATCACGGACGACCACTTCCCAGACGATGACTTCTTCCCCGACGTCAACAACCTCTTCGACGACATGGCCGGTGACAACGTCAACGCCAACGTGTCGGCGTACGACACCTATGGGATCGCGTGGATCCCTTTTACGGTTCGGCAGGGAGAAAGGCGTGCACAAAGAGCAGATCCAACGATCAACGCGAGGGATTTTTACCCAGGTTCGGGCCGCTGAGAAGCGTAAACCCTACTCCTGCTTAAGTGTATTATGAGTGTTGAACTCTGGCTCCAGGAGCGCTATGTGATGAACAGTACACAGCCGCTACGCATGCAACTAGCCCAGAAGGTCCCCCCCTGTAGCTGTGCCTTGGGCCTCCTTTTATATGTCAAAGGGGTCACCAACAGTGGCGCACAGTACATACAAGAGGTGTAAAGTTGCTACAGTGTTTACATAAAATATCACTGATGTCTTAGGACAAACGCATTAAATGCTCCGTTTAGGTGTCCCTAGCTTTATCGGGGACGGAAAAAGAGCTCGTCCCATCAGCACCGCTTAACCCCATCGCCGTTAGTGTCTTGACACGCACCCAGGAGGAGAAGGCCTAAACGACAGACTGGTCGCTGCGCTGGAGCGGTGGATGATAGGCTGGCGAGGTCTTGCCAGGGCTCCACAGGCCATCCCGGCAAGAATCTTGCCGGGACCCCCAGCCTTTGGTCTTCTGTCTTCTAATCATTGACTCGAATGCCTCGTCGACATTCTTGCATTTGCATTCAGCTGTCTCCCGGCAAGCCTTGCCGCTGGTATGGCTACAACCGCCCGTGCACAAGTATGGGGTACTAAAAGACCCAAACTTTTGTACACCGACAGGAGCCCCCGGGCCTAGGCCATACACGGGTGCGAGGCGTTGTTGGGCTAGGCCCAAACAGTGCATGGGCACGCGTGGCAGGAGTTAACTGCTGTAATCATTTTGTTTACTGCGCCCCCCCACGACGCCCATTGAATGCAGAACGTGGGCGACGTGCGCGGAGCGGCCGTTACATCAGCGCGCTCGCAAAATCGTTTCCATATTTACTAGTAAAGAGGCAGCCCCGCGCCTTCCCCATAAAAAGGAAACTACAGAGGCGCTGCTCATTTACCTCCTGTCCTTTCCAATCTGGGAACCGCCGTCGTCTCCTTCCTCGAGCCTGAAACAGAGCCCTTCCCATTCATCTGCCGCCTCCACGCCCTCACCGTCCTCGGCCTCTGCTCCCATAGTCGCCATGCCGCCCAAGACGAGCAAGGGCAAGGAGGTGGAAGCCGCCGTCCCGGAGAACAAGCTGGCGAAGATGCGGAGGGAGCACGTCGTCTTCACTTCGGCGCTCGACGCGAGCGCTCTGAAGGAGCGATACCAGTGCATGTGGGCGAAGGAGACGAAAGCTCATCCGGCTACTTGCGTGAGCCCAGGTTCCTCCAAGGGTGGCCCAGATAAATTCCCTTTCTTTGTCGATTACTTTTACTGTGGGCTCTGTCCCCCGTTCTCTGATTTCTTCAACGACATCATGTACACATACGGCTTCCGTCTCTTGGATTTTACGCCGAATGCCGTGACATGCATGTCGATCTTTGCCCATCTCTGCGAAAATTTTGCCGGAGTAGTCCCTAGCACAGCCCTCTTCCACCACTATTTCATTCCCCGCATTCAAAGAAGAGAAGCCCTTTCTGGTTCTATCACCTGGATTCCAAGGGGATGGAACAAAGAGACATACCCATACGGGGTCTTCCGCGAGAAGTGGGAAGAATGGCGGGGCAAGTGGTGCTGGATTCAGGAGCAAGATCCCCAGCCCTTCTGTGTGCCTCGAGAAACCAAGATGGTGCGCGGTAATGATTGGAGCGACCTCGATCCTCAAGATGAGAAGCTCGCAATTGCAATTACCAAGATCCACCCTCTCAGAGCTGCCGGGCTCACAATAGAGATGGTTGGCGCTGATTTCCTTCGCCGGCGCATTGCCCCTCTGCAGAACAAGGGGAGACCAGCCTGGGATTTCCGGAATGTGGCAGATATCATGAGGTTGTGCCCTGGTCTGAATAACAACTTGACGGTCATGCAGCACACAGCTCTCTGCCAGAAACTGTTCAGGCATGACGCGAAATACAAGTTGCCGGCAGTCGTAATTCCTCTATGCAACAACTCTGCTTTGGCCTCGATCATCGCCATGATGCCGGTGTGCAATGCTCACGACCTTGACGGAACTTGGGACGAGCCAACTGTAGAGCAGGCACAGGAATTCTTTGACAACTTGTCGGAGAGGGCCATCCGGGCAGAAACAAACCTCATCCGCCCCACCACTCAGGAAGAAGTGGCGTACATCGCGAGTAGGGTGGAAGAGGCGAATCTTGCCGCGGAAGCCGGCAGCGCTGGCTTCATGGATGGGGAAACCAGCGAAGAAGAAGATGCGACGTCAGAAGGAAAACTTGCCGGGCAGGGCGAGGTTGCCGGGGAGCAGAGTGGCACAACTGTCGGGGACCCTTCTGCCGAAGATACGGCCGAAGGGCAGGTGCATGAAGAACCCCCAGCTCCCGAGGAGAAGAAGAAGAAGCGTGTTCTCCAGACAGCCACCTCTGGTGCCCCAGTCCAGCAACCCTCTTCGAGTGGTGAAGCCCCCGGCAAGGGGGCGGCTGGCAATGCTGCAGCCAAACGACCTAGGACCACTCCTTCCCCTCCTCGCATGGACACCGTGGCGGAAGTTGACTTCGACCTCTCCGCCTTTAGCTCGGAGGAAGAAGAGTAAGGATCCTGTCGCATCTTTTTACTTCTGAATTTCTGGCTTTGCTTAACTAACTTGCTTTGCGTTGGCCTGTCCCCGTAGAGATACGGAAACGTTGGCGCAACGGATGGCGAAGAAGGCGAAGACTTCAACGGGCGATGAGCCGCCAGCAAGCACCATAGGTGCGCCAGAGCCGATCAACATCAGCCCGGAGCCCAGCCCTCAACGCAGCCCCCGACGCAGCCCCCAGCGTGAGTCCACTACTCACTTTCCGCTGGCAAGTGTCGGGGTATGTATCTTTTCTACTGACATCACCGGGCTTCTAGGAGGGGAGCGGCAACGAGGAGAGCCATCAGAAGACATCCCTGACGTGCCGCCTCCGTCAACTATGCCGCCCAGAGACGGATCTTCGGCAAGGGCTTCCACTGGCGAGCCCATCCTTGTTGAGGGGTGTTGACACCAGATTTTGGCATGGTCAAAAACATAATTAAGAAGGCCTCAAATGGAAAAGTGCTCAAAGTGAGAAAGTTCCGTATCGTCGAAAGGAGAAACTTTGATATTTGGGCCATAGCCATCCGATCTCATCTCTAAGGCAGAAGTTGTGTTCGAAGTACTGAGATTTTGTATCCAGAACACTATTCGGCTGATTAAGACCCCAAGACGACCTCATATGAGAAAATGATCTACATGGATTGTCTTCGTCTCGTCGAATCGGTCGATTTTGATATAAAAATCGTCTCAATCCGAGATTGTATGCAAAAGTTACAGCCGTTATAAGATGCTGCTATAGCAGAGGGCGGTAGTACCGCTCCCATAAGCGGTAGTACCGCTCGAGCGGTACTACCGCGCTTCTACTACCGCCCTACTACCGCTTAAAAAACACTTCTGGACACCCGCGCGGAAGTGGCACGGTACTAATACCCGGAAGTACCGCTTGGGCGGTACTACCGTGCCAAGAAGCGGTACTACCGCTTGCCGTTCACGCAGATTCGGACAGATTTTGAAGAGTCCGAGTTTGGCTAGTATTTTTGACCCTTTGGACGGAAATTTGGGTCCGTGTCTTGTACGGGAAGTCCAACCCCCTCTTAAATAGGAGAGGTGATGGCCGATTGAATCAACACACAATCGAACAAACACATCTACATCTTTTACCATAGTTTTATCTCTCCCTCGTTATTGCTTCCTCGTTCTTCGTCGTTCTTCGTTTTGGAGAGCTGCAAATCCCGAGGCTCTAGGGGCGAGCGAATCAACCTAGAGCAGCCCATAGCCGCCGCACTCCCTGACGGGGTCCCTCCCGGGCGTGTGGGGTTTCGGGTTCTTAAAAGCGCCCGCCGGATTGTCTTGCGTATCGCGCTTCCGGCAGGCCTCCTTCGACGTGAGCTGCGGTGCATCACCCCCGGCGTCGAGGGTACATGTGACGTGTTCGTGTGTCAACACACTTTTTGGCGACTCCGCTGGGGATCTTTGATCCATCATCATCGTCCATCATGTCCAATCTTCCCAATCCCTCGGAAGTTGACGCCGATAACATCATCAAGCCCAATCTGGAGGAGTTATCGGCCGAGCATCGCCAAGCTTATGAGGAGTACAAGAAGGCGCGTGAAGAGAAGGAGTTGCAGGAGTTCCTTGGAAACTTCAAGAAGGACCGCCAAGGCAATATCACTCCGGTTGGAGAAATCAAGTTCCCTCCTCTTCAAGCCGATCAGGTTAAACCTTCTGTAAGTACTACCTTTTCTCCTGAGCAATGGGCTGAAATTGAGAGCCGTATTTCTGATAGCAATAATCTGATCTATCAAGCTTTCTTAGAAAATAATAATGCTCAGAAGAATATGCCTAATATGCCTGCTAGTATGGGAAACCCTAATTCAGCTTTGCCTATCTCATCGGCGCCCCCCATGCCGATGAATTATTTTCCCACCCATACCAATCAAATTGTGGCTGCACCGCTTAATCCTTTCATGAATATGCAGAGTTCGGTGGCAACGCCGAACCAAACCTTACCGATAGGTGGAAACATTGCTAGATCATCGCCGAACTATGGTTCGGCCAACATGCCACAATTTACACCCATAGGTGCTAACCCTAATCCTCCTATGCCATTGCCACAAGCTCCATCGTCTACTATGGACGATGCTTTAGCTAATTTTAGAGAGGAGATGGCTAAAACGCTTCGAGAGAATTTTGGCGTTGAATTACCTAGGAATCGGATTTATCAAAAGCCGTATCCTGAGTACTTTGATGCAATTCCGTGCCCCCAAGGATATAAAATTCCAGATTTTGTTAAGTTCAATGGAGAGGGCACGAAAACCACATGGGAGCATGTTAGCCAATACCTAGCACAATTGGGTGAAGCAGGCTCGATAAATGAATTGAAAGTGCGTTTATTTCCTTTGTCATTAACTGGTACTGCATTTTCATGATTTTCTTCTTTGCCGCATGGATCTATTCGTGTTTGGTCACAACTAGAGCAAAAATTTCATGATCATTTTTATAGCGGCGACAATGAACTTAAGTTGTCACATCTTACATCGGTTAAGCAGGAGCATGATGAATCGGTCTCCGATTACGTCAAGAGATTTAGAGAGACAAAAAACCGGTGCTATAGTTTAGTGATAACCGAGAGAGACTTGGCAGATCTTGTGCTTAATGGTTTGAGAACTCAAATTAGAGAAAAGCTAGAAGGCTATGAGTTTATAAGTATCAACCAAGTCTTACAAAGGGCTTTGGCTCATGAAAGCCGAAGCAAGGACCTCAAAGAAGTGCATAGATATAAAACTGATCGTCCAAAGATGAATATGGTTGAATATGATAGTGATCATTCGGACGATGAGGGTGATATTTATGCTGCTGAATTTGTTTGGCCCTCGAAGGCCAAACCTTTTACTTGTCATGATCTAAAGCCGATTCATAAGAATCGTGATGATGAGATGAAGTTTACTTTTAACAATGCTAAATGTGATAGAATATTTGATGCTTTGCTACAAGCTAAGATTATTAGAATATCTCATACTTTACCGCCGTTTGAAGAGCTGAAACGGCGTGCTTATTGCAAGTATCATAATTATTTTTCTCATGCAACTAATGATTGCAATGTTTTCCGACGACAGATACAATCGGCCATTAATGACGGACGATTGAACTTTTCTGAAATGCAAGTGGATAAGCAGCCCTTCCCAATGAATACTCTGGATTTGGAGGGGAAAAAGTTACTCATTCGGCCGGAGGTGGCCGAATCCGCTAATAAAACTAATGTTGTCATTGGCGAGCCCAGGAAAAACAGAGATGGCGACAAGATCTTGGGAAGGCAAGTGGTGCTTGACAAGCAACCCGGTGGTGGAGAGATAATCAAGATCACCGTCAAGAATCCTACACTTGGGGGGCAACCACAGGAGCAACAAGACACTCGTGTTAAATTTGTCAAGCCCAAGAGTCCGGAAGTTGGCAAGTGGAAGCTGAATGAAGCCAAAGTGCAGCGCAAGAGAGCCAAGCCAACTTTTGATATGTTGCTGTCCAAGTATGCTAATCAAGCGGCCGGTTCTAGCTCTAATCGGCCATCAAATTTGAAGCGCCCAAGATCACCTCCGAGGCAAGAATTGCAGCATCACACAAGGCCATATGGGTCATGGGCGCCAGGACCGTGGATGGCGCCACCTCCCTATGCACCATACTACATGGGAGGATTCAATAGAGGATGGGGGCAGCCCCCAATGGCCCCTTATTCTTTTCATCCAGGATGGGTAGAACCAAGGAGACCTATGCGTGAGAGGCGTTCTTATCCCACACGAGGCCGTTTGAACAATGGAGTCAATCGGCCGATGCAGAATAATCAAGAAGGGATCAACAAGCAGGTGTGGCGTGCCAAATCACCAAGTGCAGCGGTTGAGTCTGGAAAGGGCAAAGAAAAAGTTGATGCCGGCTCACTCATCTTGGGCACTGAAACATTCGCCATACAACAGCCGACTGTGCGTAACAATCCTACTGAGCCGATACTTGTTATCGCGCCAAAGCACTCAGCTAATGATCATGAAGCTAGCACGAGCAAAGCCAAGCCCAAAGATCCAAAATATATGCAACCTAAGTGGTGTCCTCCAGGGCTGACAAAAACACAAAAGAAAAAACTACAGAGGATGAGAAGTCATGAGATGGCTGAACAGGAGGCCGAAAAGCAAAGGGATAACTGGTTCAATGACATTTGGCCCATGGTACCTACAAAACAAGTATGGGTGCCTAAGCAAATACAAAGTGCGGTAGTCTCTACATCTGTCACATCAGTGCATGTACCACCAAAGGAGGACGATGCCACTGTTATTACATCGTCCACGGCGCCTATTGGTTCCGCTTCGCTCGAACAAATTTCAGAACCAATAGACACGCCCGAGGAGAAGGAAGATATGGTGGATTGTGAGCCTACACCGGTGCATGAAGGTATGGATATCAACATGGTGTTTTACTTACCCGCTGAGTTTCGTGCTATAAATGAAGAAGGGGAGGTGGCTCAGCTGGATTTTGGCCCTAAGAATGCAATATTTGAGAAGCCAAAAGAACCAGTGACACACTTGAAACCGTTGTACCTCAGGGGCCATATCAATGGATCACCAATTACTCGAATGCTTGTTGATGGTGGTGCTGTGGTGAATCTCATGCCCTATTCAGTCTTCAAGAAATTGGGTTTGCCTGACGAAGGATTGATGAAGACCAATATGGTGCTCAATGGATTTGAAGGCAAAGAGAAAACCGAAGCTAAAGGTGTGATTTACGTGGAGCTTACGGTTGGAAGCAAAACTTTGGCTACTGCATTCTTTGTCGCCGAGGTGCAAGGTAACTACAACGTCACTCTAGGCCGTGATTGGGTTCATGCAAACCAATGTGTGCCATCCACTATGCACCAATTTTTAATTCAATGGGTTGATGATGAAGTGGAGATCGTTCATGCGGATAATTCGGCTTGCGTTGCTTTAGCCGATACACTGGTGGATTGGCAACACCCCAATGCTGCTTGCTTGACGGGACGGGACTTATCAGAGTTTGACTTTCTCAGCGCCACCAAGAGTGGTTTTGTACCCGTTTCTTTAAAGCCGGTTGGTGGAAATCGGCTCCAGGGTATGACGTATTTAAATGGATCCTAACTCTGAGTGGTTACAAAAGCGGCTTGCAGAATATCGGTCCAATGGGAACGATATGTATGAGTCTATAGAGGAGTTAGGTGATATGGATAAACTTGGACAAGGTTTTACATCGGCCGATCCATTAGAAGAAGTAGATATTGGAGATGGCTCAATTCCTAGGCCGACATATGTAAACAAAAATTTGAAAGCCGATTGTAAAGTCAAGTTAATCGAGCTATTGAAAGAATATATTTGTTGCTTTGCATGGGAATATCATGAGATGCCAGGTTTAAGCCGAGAGCTAGTGGAGCATCGGTTACCTATAAAAGCCGGTTTTAGACCGTATAAACAATCGGCTAGGAAGTTCAATCCAAAAATATATGACCGGATCAAGGAAGAGATCAGTCGTTTGCTTAAAGCTAATTTTATTAGACCTTGCAGGTATGCCGAGTGGATTTCTAATATTGTGCCAGTGGAAAAGAAAGGCTCCGGCAAGTTGAGGGTGTGCATTGATTTCAGAGATTTGAATAGAGCTACGCCCAAAGATGAGTATCCTATGCCTATAGCTGACATGCTTATTAATGATGCTTCTGGACATAAGGTTATTAGCTTTCTTGATGGCAATGCGGGGTACAACCCAATTTTCATGGCCGAAGAGGACATGTCCAAAACGGCTTTTCGGTGCCCCGGTTTCCTTGGATTATTTGAGTGGACAGTGATGACCTTTGGATTGAAGAATGCCGGTGCCACATATCAAAGGGCTATGAATTTGATCTTTCATGATTTACTCGGTGTTATACTTCAAGTCTATATTGATGATATTGTTATCAAATCGGATGCTTGTGATTCTCACTTAGCCGATTTGCGTTTAGCTTTTGAGAGGATGAAGAAATATGGGCTGAAGATGAATCCTTTGAAGTGTGCGTTTGGCGTGTCGGCTGGTAAGTTTTTGGGTTTCATTATTCATGAAGATGGCATAGAGATTGATCCCAAAAAGATAGAAGCTATACAAAAAGTGGAGGCTCCAACATGCAAGAGAGATATGCAAAAATTCCTTGGCAAGGTTAATTATTTGAGGAGGTTCATAGCTAATTTGTCAAGGAAGGTTGATGCATTTACTCATATCCTTCGGTTGAAGAATGATGTTGATTTTACTTGGGGGGCAAAACAACAAGAAGCATTTGATATGATTAAGAATTATTTGTGCACTCCTCCGGTGATGAAGGCGTCCAAGCATAGAGAGCCCTTTAGACTTTACATTGCAGCCGAGGAAGGCGTTATTGGAGCTGTTTTGACTCAAGAAACCGAAGGAAAAGAGCATGCTATCACTTATTTGAGCCGACGCCTATTGGATGCCGAGACAAGGTATACATTTATTGAAAAATTATGCCTATGCTTATACTATGCTTGCACAAAATTGAGACATTATCTAGTACCAAGTGCTTGCATAGTAGCTTGTCAAACCGATGTCATTAAATACATGTTGCATAGACCAATTCTTAGTGGTAGAATTGGTAAATGGGCTTATGCTTTAATTGAGTATGATTTGGCTTATGAGTCTCTAAAATCCATGAAAGGCCAAATTGTTGCTAATTTTATCGTTGAGCATCGGATTAATGACAAGCAAGATATTGATATAAACCTTGTCTCGTTAGTACCGTGGAGATTATATTTTGATGGTTCAGTTTGTAGCAACGGCCAAGGTGTTGGTATTGCTTATATATCTCCTCATGGTGCTGTTTTTGAAGCCTCATGCCGCTTAGAATATTTTTGCACAAATAATCAAGCCGAATATGAAGCATTGTTATTCGGCTTAGAGATGTTGCTTGCTATAGGTGCTACACATATTGAGGCTTTTGGTGATTCATTATTAGTAGTACAACAAGTATCCAAAGTTTTTCAATGTTTAGACGAATCACTTAATGTTTATCTTGATAAATGTCTAGATATAATTTCTACTTTGGATCATTTTAGCATTGCTCATATATCTAGACATGATAATTGGAGAGCAAACGAGTTGGCACAACAAGCATCCGGCTATCATGTCGATCATGGCATGTTTCATATCTCTCTAAAGCCGATGTCTTGTCTTGCTAACATAGGAGAGACCGAACCAGAGCCCACTGATTCGGTCACTAACAATAAATCTAGTGCAGATGAAAATCATGACTGGAGGAAGCCCATTATTGATTACTTGTGCAATCTGAGTGGAAGGGTGGACAGGGCTGTTCGGCGCATGGCTTTCAAATATACAATGAGAGACGATGGTCTTTATCGCCGAACGGTTGAAGATGTTCTCTTGAAGTGTTTGGACGAAGACCAAGCGAGAATTGCTATGGGAGAGGTTCATGAAGGAATTTGCGGCACTCATCAGTCGGCCCCCAAGATGAAGTGGTTATTACGACGTGCTGGATTTTATTGGCCGACGATGATCAACGATTGCTTCAGGTATTATAAAGGATGTGAAGCTTGTCAAAAGTTTGGTGATATTCAGTTGGCTCCCGCTGCTATGTTACATCCTATTATCAAGCCGTGGCCTTTTAGAGGTTGGGGATTAGACTTTATTAGAGAAATTCATCCTTCCTCTTCAAAGGGGCATCGGTTCGTGTTGGTGGCAACTGATTATTTTACTAAATGGTCTGAAGCAGTACCTCTCAAGAATATGACACATACAGAGGTAATTCAATTCATAAGTGAGCACATTATTCATAGATTCGGTACTCCGCAAACATTAACTACGGATCAAGGTTCATCTTTCATGTCACATCAAGTTAGAGAATTTGCCGAATCATATAAGATAAAGTTGCTCAATTCCTCCCCGTATTATGCTCAAGCCAATGGACAAGCTGAGTCTAGCAATAAAATTTTGATCAAGCTCATCAAGAAGAAGATTGAAGATAATCCAAGGAGATGGCATGAATTATTGTCCGAGGCTTCGTGGGCGCATAGAATCTCAAGGTATGGTGCGACGAATGTAACTCCATATGAGCTCGTATATGGTCAAGAGGCCGTTTTACCGGTGGAAGTTAATTTGAATGCTTTGAGAATAACCAAACAAAATGATTTATCGGCAGTGGACTTTTATAACTTGATGATGGATAATATTGACGAGGTTGCCGATAAGCGTTTGGCTGCATTAAAGGCCATAGAGAGAGACAAGTTGAGGGTAGCAAGAGCCTACAATAAGAAGGTCAAGTTGAAGAATTTTCAGATTGGTGATCTTGTGTGGAAGGTGATTCTACCGATCGGTACAAAGGATAAGAAGTTCGGAAAGTGGTCTCCAAGTTGGGAAGGTCCTTTCAAAATTACAAGAATAATTCCCGGAAATTCATATTTGGTGGAATCCATGCAAGGAACATTGCTACCTCGAGCTCTCAATGGCAAGTATTTGAAAAAGTACCACCCAAGTGTGTGGCAAGAAGCCTAAGTAGGCAATGGCCGATATATGGTTATCGCCCTAAGAGCAAACATGGCCGATATATGATTATCGCCCTAAGAACAAACGTAGCCGATATATGATTATCGCCCTAAGAGCAAACATGGCCGATATATGATTATCGCCCTAAGGACATAAATGGCTGGTGGAGTGTTGACATCGTCCTTAGAAAAAGCATTGTGCAAGTTATTTTTCGGCACACAAGCTTTGCCAAAAAACAGGGGGGCATGTGTTGACACCAGATTTTGGCATGGTCAAAAACATAATTAAGAAGGCCTCAAATGGAAAAGTGCTCAAAGTGAGAAAGTTCCGTATCGTCGAAAGGAGAAACTTTGATATTTGGGCCATAGCCATCCGATCTCATCTCTAAGGCCGAAGTTGTGTTCGAAGTACTGAGATTTTGTTTCCAGAACACTATTCGGCTGATTAAGACCCCAATACGACCTCATATGAGAAAATTATCTACACGGATTGTCTTCGTCTCGTCGAATCGGTTGATTTTGATATAAAAATCGTCTCAATCCGAGATCGTATGCAAAAGTTACAGCCGTTATAAGATGCTGCTATAGCAGAGGGCGGTAGTACCGCTCCCATAAGCGGTAGTACCGCTCGAGCGGTACTACCGCGCTTCTACTACCGCCCTACTACCGCTTAAAAAAACACTTCTGGACACCCGCGCGGAAGTGGCGCGGTACTAATACCCGGAAGTACCGCTTGGGCGGTACTACCGTGCCAAGAAGCGGTACTACCGCTTGCCGTTCACGCAGATTCGGACAGATTTTGAAGAGTCCGAGTTTGGCTAGTATTTTTGACCCTTTGGACGGAAATTTGGGTCCGTGTCTTGTACGGAAAGTCCAACCCCCTCTTAAATAGGAGAGGTGATGGCCGATTGAAACAACACACAATCGAACAAACACATCTACATCTTTTACCCTAGTTTTATCTCTCCCTCGTTATTGCTTCGTCGTTCTTCGTTTTGGAGAGCTGCGAATCCCGAGGCTCTAGGGGCGAGCGAATCAACCTAGAGCAGCCATAGCCGCCGCACTCCCTGATGGGGTCCCTCCCGGGCGTGTGGGGTTTCGGTTCTTAAAAGCGCCCGCCGGATTGTCTTGCTTATCGCGCTTCCGGCAGGCCTCCTTCGACGTGAGCTGCGGTGCATCACCCCCGGCGTCGAGGGTACACGTGACGTGTTCATGTGTCAACAAGGGGGAGCCGGCAAGCACAGGCACCGGCAGTCCTACACTGGCAACCAATGTTGCCGAGAAAGGAGAAACCACCTCTCAACAGCTTGGCGCAGGTAAACCGTTGCCTCAGAGTACTCGTTATTCTGTCTTTCTTTTTGTCTTCTTGAACTTCCACCTCAACCTTATCTTGTTTGTTTTCTTGGCCTTCAGATCTTCCCTCGACGGAACACATAGATGTTGATGTCGTTATCGAGGAGACCGCCAGGGATGCTGCCGCCGAGGCTGACAGAGTTGCTGCTGACGAGGCCGCCAAGAATGCTGCCGCCAAGGATGCTGCTGCCGAGGCCGCCAAGGCCGCACAGGAAAAGGCCACCAAGGAGTCTGCTGAGAGGGCCGGCAAGGAGACCGGTGACCATACTGACGACATTCCTGCCGCAGGAGTGCTAGGTGCTATGTCGGCCCCGGAGCCCCCAGCTGCCGGTGAGACGGTTGTTGAGGATCAGCCATCAACATCCGAAGCCCCCTCTTGAAGCAAATATCTCAAGGTTGGCGACAACCTGTTCGTCAGCATACCAGGAACGGCAAGCGTTGGGGTGCCGACTAAAAGGGAGATCTTTGACGAGGACGTCATCGCTGCTGCTGGGCTCGAGATTGTTGATGAACCAAGCGCCAGCAGCAACAAATCTGAAGAAGAAAATCTGCTCCAGGCCATGAGCAATAACTTTCAGAAGCTCCAAGCGCTTCACCGCGCCCGGAAAGAGAAGCTGGACTCCAGGGCAGCAGTTGTCGAAGCAGCGGAGGCAGATCTCCAGAAGCGCGTCGAGGAAACACAAGTCTGGTTCACTGAAGCCTTTCAGGAGCTGAAGACGGGCCAAGAGCAGCTGAGTCAAAACTGGAACGAGCTCCTCATGAAGCAGTCTGACGTTGAGAAGGCACAAGAGGAGGCTGCTCAACAAGCTTCTGCAGAGGAAGCTCGCCTAACAGAGCGCCGCATTGGGATTGATGCTCATGAGGAGGACCTCGAAGCTCGCGAGAAGGCACTTGCTAACAAGCTTCGCAGCAAGGATGAAGAGATCGAAAGGCTTGTCGCGCAGCGGACTCAAGAGCTGGAGCAAAAGCACAAGGAAACCCTCGAGGCTCTGGTCACAGATCACGCCGGCAAGCTGAAGGAAGCCGTCAATGCTGCCGAAGCTGCAGAGGCTGCCAAGAGCGAGATCGGCGACAAGGTGAAGAAGCTGGAGGCGGACCTTGAGGATCACGGCAAGAAGATCTCGGCGCTCGAAAGTGAAAGAGAGAAAGCTCTCTACAGCCTGGCGGAGATACAGGTCGCCATGTCCGACAAGACCCAGCAGCTCACCTCAGCCAAGGAATCCATTGCCGATCTGGAGCTGAAGCTGACCACGCTGAGAGAGTCTCTTGAGAACAGCACGGCTCGTGAGAAGGTCTTGATCAAAGATCTCCAAAATGAGAAGGACCTGCTCGAAAGCGCCACCGTCTCTCATAACGACTATGTGGCAGGCGTGCAGATCTGGACTGAGCGCCTCATCGATGTCGCGAAGAGGCTTGCAGCGCAGCTGTCCACCATGGGCCTGCAAGGCTTCAGCTATTCTTCTGATGATAGGGTGTCAACGAGCGCCAAGTTGACCATGTTCTTCGAGGGCGTGATTGACGTCGTGAAGCTGCTCCACTCTGATCGAGCAACCCATCTGGCCAACGAATCGCGCAAACTCTGCCGGGCCGTCCTCCTCAAGGTGCTGACCAAAGTGGCGTACAGGAACCCTGGCATCAACTTCTCCAACGTTCTTGACCGCTTGCCGAAGGATGCAGACCTCAAGGTACTCGAAGAACTTGTCGCGCCCATCGTTGACAAGGTGAACCAAGTCAAGAGGGTTGAAGGTCAGCGCAGGGACTAGCCACTTCGCTTCTCTTTGCCGCCATCATTCCATGCCAAAGACAATTTTATCTTATGTTAGAATCGCGGCAGCTATTAATGTAATCTAACTTGAATGTATGCTATTTTCTTTGTCTGATTTCTTTTATGTATGGTACATGCCCTACACTTTATTGGAAACTTGCCGGTACGCGCAGCCTTGCCGCGAGCGCTAGGTGCGGGACTTTAGCAGCCTGCTGGAGGTGCCGATGCCGGCAAGATCCCTTGGCGTTCTCAGTGCGGCCACTTAAGCTGTTGAGCGAACTCGAAACAATGTAAGGGCGCAACCGATCATGCCAAGGTTCCTTCGCGTGCAGGTTTCCCATACATAAGCCGAAATCGTTCAAGGAGAATAACCTTACAAAACAAAAATTTGTTTGAAGTTTCTGCAACTTAGCTTTTCATTGCTGTACTCCTTCCGGCAAGATGTCAACCTTGAACGTCGCCTGTCGGTATCCATACCATCATTCCCCCCCGACAAACTTGCATGCGAGGGAACCTTCTGTCCTTTGAGAAAAAGAAAGAAGAGAAAATAGAGATATGGAACCTTGGCGGTTCGTTAATACTTGCTGGAAATAAGCGTAATACAATATCTCAGACAAACATGCGTATAAGTAAACATGAGAATCAACAAGAGTTGTAAAACACTTAGTCTTATTCAACTATGCACAGGGTCTGCGCCTGGCTTTGTACAAAGGATTACATGCCTTGCCGGCAACACTTGTACAAAAGGTGGTTGCCGGGGGACCCGGCAACCGCGCCTTCTGGATAGAACTTACGAAGATGTTCGATATTCCAGGAATTGCTCACTGGAACGCCATCTTCGGTCTCTAGGCGGACTGCGCCAGGCCTGGTGACTCGTGCTACCCGATAAGGGCCTTCCCACTTCGGCGTCAACTTGTTGGAATTCTTGGCCGACTGAACGCGCCGAAGAACAAGGTCGCCTTCCTCAAGACTTCGGGCATGAACCTTGCGGCTATGGTAGCGGCGCAAAGCTTGCTGGTAGCGTGCAGCTCGCACAGCAGCCTGAAGACGATCTTCCTCAAGGAGTGTAACGTCATCTTGATGCAACTGCTCTTGCTAAAGCTCATCATAGGCGAGCACTCGAGGTGACCCATATATGAGTTCTGTGGGGAGAACTGCTTCCGCCCCGTAAACTAGGGAGAAGGGTGTCTGGCCGGTGGCTCGATTTGGTGTCGTTCTGATTGACCAAAGAACTGCCGGCAACTCATCAATCTAGCGTCTTCCGCACTTGCGCAGCTTATCGAAAGTTCTTGTCTTGAGACCTCGCAACGCTTCAGCATTTGCCCTTTCCGCCTGGCCGTTGCTCCTTGGATGAGCAACAGAAGCAAAACAGATCTTGCCGCCAAGGTCTTGGACGTACTGCATGAAGGTGTGGCTCGTGAACTGTGTGCCATTGTCAGTGATGATCCTATTAGGCACACCAAAACGGCAAATTATTCCTTTGAAGAACTTGATGGCTGACTGTGCTGTCACCTTTCTCACTGCTTCCACTTCCGGCCACTTTGTGAACTTGTCGATTGCGACGTACAAGTACTCAAAGCCCCCGGTAGCACGGGGAAAAGGGCCCAATATGTCGAGCCCCAGACCGAAAATGGCCAGGAAAGAGGGATTGTCTGAAGAGCTTGAGCTGGTTGATGCAATTTCTTGGAATGGAACTGGCACGCTTCACACTTGGTTACTAGTGCAGTTGCATCCTGGAGAGCAGTGGGCCAAAAGAAACCTTGCCAGAATGCCTTACCAACAAGAGCTCTTGATCCTATGTGGGAACCACATATGCCTCCATGTATCTCCGCCAACAGCTCCAGTCCATCCTCCCGAGGAATGCACTTCAATTTCACGTCGTTCGGCCTCTTCCTGTACAGGACATTGTCCACATACTGGTACATATTAGACCGACGGGCTACTTTCTCCGCTTCTTCCTGTTCTTCGGGGAGTTCCCCTGTCTGAAGGAACTGAACGATGTGCTGTGCCCATGCTGGAGCCTGAGGCTCGACAACAAGGACTAAAGGCATGTCTTATGCTGCGGGAGCATTTGTCTCTACGGCAAGGGCTTGAGGCCCTGCCGGAGCCTGTTGCCCCCCGGCAGGCTTGGCGTTGTTCCCGGCAACTTCCTCGCCGGCAAGGCTCTTGCCGGCAACTCCTGGGAGCTCTGCAGGAAAGTACTTGCCGGAACTCAACTTCCTTCCCTTATCTTGCCTTGCCGATGCTGCCATAGATGGCTGAGTCAATTGGAGCACAAAAGTCCCTGGTTCCACAGGTAACTTGAGGGCAGCACGCTTTGACAGGTCGTCGGCAATGCTGTTCTCTGAACAAGGAACATGCTCTGTTTGCAGACCGTCAAAGCGCTCCTCCAACTTCCTCACTTCATCTACATAAGCCTCCATCAACGGGCTCTGATAGTCTTTGTTGACTTGCTTAACAACAAGATGCGAATCACCTCTGACGATGAGCTTCTTAATTCCAAGGTCTGCCGCGATCCTAAGACTGGCAAGCAGCCCTTCATATTCCGCAGTGTTGTTTGTCGACCTCTCCCGGGGAAAGTGCATCTGAATTACATATTTGAGGTGCTCTCCGGTGGGTGCGACAAGCAGCACGCCAGCACCGGCGCCTTGCAGCGAGAAAGCCCCATCAAAATACATAATCCACTCTTGATTTGTTTCCTTGCCGGGGAGAGTTGTTTCTTGAATCTCTTCGTCCGGCGTTGGGGTCCATTCTGCAATGAACTCTGCCAAGGCTCTGCTTTGAATAGTTGAAGTGCTTTCAAACTTGAGACTAAAGCTTGACAGTTCCAACGCCCACTCCACAATCCTGCCAGTCGCATCTGGATTTCGTAAAATCCGTTGCAACGGGAAGCGAGTGATGACGGTGATCTCATGTGCTTGGAAGTAATGGCGCAGCTTCCTCGAGGCCATAAGGAGCCAAAGAGCAACTTTTGCACGCCAGAGTATCTTAACCTAGCCCCATGTAAAAGGGAGCTGACAAAATAAACTGGGCGCTGCACCATCTTCCTCTTCTGTGTTGCTTTAGTTGACTGCGCAGATTCTGCCTTGTCGGCACCAAACTCTTGCCGGGATGGCTTGTCGCCTCACGGTCCTGCCTCCGCCGCTGCCTCTTCGTCGACTTCTCTTTGCGCCACTAACGCAGCACTAACCACTTGATTTGTTGCCGCCAGGTATAGCAACAACGACTCTTGTGGTTTAGGCGCGGCTAGTATTGGCGGAGAGGAGAGGTACCTCTTCAAATCATGCAGCACTGCCTCCGCTTCCGGAGTCCACTTCATTGGACCTGCCTTTTTCAAGATTTTGAAAAAGGGCAGGGCGCGCTCAGCAGATTTGGAGATGAACCTACTCAGAGCAGCAACGCAGCCGGCAAGACGACGCACATCTTTGACACGCCTTGGTGCTTCAATCTGCTCAATTGCCTTGATCTTGTCGGGATTCGCCTCGATTCCTCGCTGAGACACAAAGAACCCGAGAAGCTTGCTGGACGGAACGCCAAACACACACTTCTCAGGATTGAGCTTCAAATTGATCTTGCGCAGATTTGCAAATGTCTCTTCTAGATCTTGTATGAGTGTTGCTTTGTCCTTGGTTTTTACCACTATGTTATCCATATAAGCTTCCATATTTCTATGTAGCTGGGGCTCAAAACCGATCTGGACCGCTCTTGCAAACATTGAACCAGCACTTTTCAACCCGAAAGGCATACGTAAAAAGCAATACGTACCACATGGGGTGATAAATGTGGTTTTCTCTTCATCTTCCTTGGCCATGAAAATCTGATGATACCCTGAATAAGCGTCAAGAAATGACAGCAAATCACAGCCGGCAGTGGAGTCCACAATCTGGTCGATGCGCGGCAAGGGAAAAGGATCTTTTGGACAGGCTTTATTGATATCTGTATAATCAATACACAGCCTCCATTTTCCATTCGCCTTGCGCACTACAACTGGATTGGCCAACCATGTTGGATGGAGTACTCCTCTAACCAACCCTGCCGCTTCCAACTTCTTGATTTCCTCGGCAATAAATTCTTGCCGCTCCAAGGCTTGCTTCCTAACTTTCTGCTTGACGGGTCGTGCATGAGGACAGACAGCAAGATGGTGCTCAATCACCTCCCTGGGAACACCGGGGATATCAGATGGTTGCCATGCAAACACATCGACATTCGCCCGCAGGAAGGCAATGAGCGCGCTTTCCTATTTGTCGTCGAGGGTGGAACTTATGGTGAAAGTTCCCCCCGTACCATCCTCCTTGGCGGACACCTTCTTTGTTTCTGGTGGAGCTGCCTTGGACTTCTTGCTCTTGCCGGTGGAGCTCTCTGGCACATCCTCAACAGGAGCGCAGCACTCCGAGGAGGCGCGCTTGCCGGAATGTGTGCGAGAGGTCTCGCCGGTCTTCTTCCCCCCGGGAGCTTCAGTGGCAGGAGCAAGTGCCTTGGCGGCAGGTGCTGCAACTGCCTCCCGGTAGAGTTGGTCGGTGCAGATAAGCGCATCCTTCTTGTCAGAGTTGATAGTAATGACGCTCATCGGCCCGGGCATCTTCAATGTATTGTAAGCGTAGTGCGATGCCGCCATGAACTTGGCCAGTGCTGGACGGCCAAGGATCCCATTATACGGCAATGTAATCTTGGCGACGTCGAAGACAATCTTCTCCGTTCTGAAGTTCAGGTCACTACCAAATGTTACTGGTAGTGTGATCTTACCCTTCGGCTGGCTCCTTCCTGGAATGATCCCCTGAAACGTGCCCGTTTCTTCGAGATCTCCATCAGGAATTTGCAACCTTTTGATCAAATCAGGTGAGATCAAGTTCAAACCGGCCCCACCGTCAACTAACATTTTCGTCACTTTGAGGTTGCGAATTGTTGGTGAAACCAACAGTGGCAGACACCCGACCGCAGTTGTGCGATCAGGGTGATCCTCAGCGTCAAAAATGATAGGCGTGTTGGACCACTTCAATGGTTTCCGGGCATTGACAGATGGCTCTGTTGCATTAACCTCACGCGCCCACTGTTTAAGTCGGCGGTGGGAAGAATGCAACGAGGCGCCCCCGTCAACGCACATGGTGTCTGTAGCTCTTTGGAACTCGTGCTCGCTGGACTCGTCGTCCTCTTCGTTGTCATCGTCACCCCCCTCTTGCTTGTCGCGGCCCCGAGCGGGCCTCTCCTTCTGTTGCTTGGCCTTGCCGCGGCGACCTCCTCGGCCACCACGTTTCTTGCCGGACCCCTCAGCACCATCCTGGGCCTTCTCCTTATCTCGCCTTTCATACTCAGCCTTCTGCTTCTCGACAAGCTGCTCAACTTGCCGGCAGTTCTACAGATCATGGCCCTTAGTGCGATGGATCTTGCAGTACTGCTTGTCGGAGCCCTCCGGCTTGTCGGTAGCCGCCAAGGCCTGACAGGAGGCGCACCCGGCAACATCCTTGCCGGGGCCGTCAACTTTGACCTTCTTGGCGGTGTCGAGGTTGCCGGATTCCTCGACGGCAAGCACAGCCTTGCCCTTGCATTTCCTGTTACGCCGTCGGCCTTTCTTTGCCGGGGCGGCAGCGTCTTCGTCTTCAGAGTCGATCCCTGCGCCAGCATCCTCGCCGGGGAGTCTCCTCCCTTCTTCAGCTCGAGCACACTTATCAGCCAGAGCATAGAGCTCGGCAACATCCCTGACTTTGTTCATCGCCAGCTCTTCGCGCATCCTGCGGTTGCGCACGTTCTGATGGAACGCGCTGACAACAGCGACAGGATGAACATCTGGAATGTTATGATGTATGCGGCTGAATCTCTGTATATACTTGCGCAAGGTTTCGCCCTCCTTCTGGGGGATGAGATGCAAATCACTTTCCTGGCCAGGAGCTTGGTGGCCTCCAGTAAAGGCGCCAACAAACTCGTGACACAGATCTGCCCAGGAAGAAATGGAATTCTCCGGCAGATGCATCAACCACGACCTGACGTTGGGCTTAAGCACCAACGGGAAGTAGTTGGCGACTATCTTGTCGTCGCGAGCCCCGGCAGCCTGCACCGCAATGGTGTAGACGCTCAAGAACTCCGACGGGTGAGTCTTGCCGTCGTATTTCCCCGGGACCTCCGGCTTGAACGTTCGGGAATTGGGCCACTGGACTCGCCGCAGCTCACGGGTAAAAGCTGGACAACCCACCTCATAAGGTAAGTCACCAGGATACCCTGGCGCAGGCTTGTCTACAGTAGGTCATGCACGCTTATCAGATTGATAAAGCGCTTCCCGTCGTCGCTCGATGGTAGTCCGAGCGTCTTCTTTGCTTCGTTCCCGAAGAACTTGACGTTGATCGCGGCGTGTTCGCGGATCGGACGACGCCGTTGAATCATCATCGCATGTGCCGGTCCGTCGAGTCAGTGACCGTTGTTGCTGCCGTGGAGGAGAGTGCACCGTGGTCGCACCGCCTCCAGTCTTTTCGCCGTCGGCGCGCGCCGGCTCGATGGACCGCCGCCGCGAAGGATCCGCCCGCTGCGGCCCATCTTCATTAGCGAGGCCGACGAGGCTCTGAATAGCAGCTCTCCATTCTTCGAGCTTGTCCGCAGCAGGAGGAAAATTCAGGAGCAGCTGTGCTCGCGCCAACACTTCTGCTGGTGTAGGCGGCGGCGAAAGGTGCGAGGAACGTGAGGTGCTCTGACTCCTAACCGTGTTAGAAGGAACTCCATCACAGTCCCGCGACCGCGCGCCGCTTCCACCAGCGTTTTGGCGTGCATGCTGGCCCTGCGCATCTTGAGAGTGATGCGCAAGAGTCTTTCCATGGGGACGCTTAGAACCACCAACGTCACGGCGCTGCTCATCGCGCGCGACCTGAGAAGGCCGCGGTGCATGCGCCGGCGTGGGTGTCTTAGAAAGCGCCCTTCCATCCCCGGAGTTTGCTACGCCGCCCGTAGGCACCACAGCTCCGTCTTTAGATCTAGCGGCGCGCGCGTTGCCGTCGCCACCGCGAACGACACTGCTCGCCTGGCTTTGATCACCAGAACGTCGTGGAGGCTCAAGACCTCCGCCTCCTCCGCCTGCGTCCGCACCGTCGCTCGTCTACGTAGCTACAGGCACACCGGACGCAGATGGACCAACCGCCGTAAAATCCTTCTTCTTGGGAGCCATGGCGATGAAGATGATGAAGAAACTGGCGCGCTGATCGCTAGATCAGGTTCACGCAACCTCTTCCTCCTACCTGGCGCGCCAAAGATGTCGGCGTACGACACCTATGGGATCGCGTGGATCCCTTTTACGGTTCGGTAGGGAGAAAGGCGTGCACAAAGAGCAGATCCAATGATCAACGCGAGGGATTTTTACCCAGGTTCGGGCCGCTGAGAAGCGTAAAACCCTACTCCTGCTTAAGTGTATTATGAGTGTTGAACTCTAGCTCCAGGAGCGCTATGTGATGAACAGTACACAGCCGCTACGCATGCAACTGGCCCAGAAGGTCCCCCCCTGTAGCTGTGCCTTGGGCCTCCTTTTATATGTCAAAGGGGTCACCAACAGTGCCGCATAGTACATACAAGAGGTGTAAAGTTGCTAAAGTGTTTACATAAAATATCACTGACGTCTTAGGACAAACGCATTAAATGCTCCGTTTAGGTGTCCCTAGCTTTATCGGGGACGGAAAAAGAGCCCGTCCCATCAGCACCGCTTAACCCCATCGCCGTTAGTGTCTTGACACGCACCCAGGAGGACAAGGCCTAAACGACAGACTGGTCGCTGCGCTGGAGCGGTGGATGATAGGCTGGATAGGTCTTGTCGGGTGCGAGTCTTGCCGGGGCTCCACAGGCCATCCCGGCAAGAATCTTGCCGGGGCCCCCAGCCTTTGGTCTTCTGTCTTCTAATCATTGACTCGAATGCCTCGTCGACATTCTTGCATTTGCATTCAGCTGTCTCCCGACAAGCCTTGCCGCTGGTATGGATACAACCGCCCGTGCACAAGTATGGGGATACTAAAAGACCCAAACTTTTGTACACCGACACAACGCTAATGCTACTGGCACTGGTCAGTACGTGTTCGTGTCTTTTCTGTCTGAGGTCCTGCTAGAGTTTCTTGGTCTACTTTCTGCTATAGATATGTTTCGGTCAAGTTCACATGTTCACATAATATTTGCTCACTATACTTTATTTTGCCTTATAAGTCTTGTTCCTCTTATTGTGACATACTCTCCTCTACTTTGCATGACTAGTGTTATTTCTGTTACTATGATCTTATTCTATCTACTATTTATTTCATTTAAATCATTTGGTAAATTGCTCATTTATCCAACATAAATCCCGTACAAGTCAAAATCCACCTCAATCCCCTCCAATTCTCTCCAATCCCCTCCTGGGAGGGATTAACCGAACAAGCCCTGAAGGTGAGTTTCAGAGTATGCCCATCCCAAATTTGATGAATGGTGCAACATTGTTCTCTGCAGATGCATTGAAGATCCCAGAATTGTATGGCAAGAGAGGAGGATCCAAACCAGGAATCCTCCCAAAATCTGATTTGCTTCCCCTAACACCCATCTTAAGCCCATTTTGATTGCTTTAGTAGCCCACATGAATCCTTTCCAGAAGGTGGAGGCTCCCAGTGTTTTCCCACAGAATATATAAGGGGAAACTGAGAGGTATTTGGAGTTAATATTTTTTTCCAAATTTTCCTTTCTCCAGTCATATACCTTTTGGTTTTTTTATCATTTATGCCACTAGCTATGTCCCACTACTCAGTTTTGCCATTAAAAGTTACAACTGCTCAAAAATGTCATTGTTCCGTAAGTTGCTTGCTCAAAAATACCATTAGATATCTAAAAAATGCCATTGTTCATTAGATGTCTGCTCAAAAATGCCATTAGACATCATTATTTTCAGGTCAAACTCGTTGACCATGTTATATGACAAAAATACCCCTATACCCTCATGTCAACTCTCTCTGTCTCACAATGATAAGTGTGGATCCTACTTGTCAGGAGTAAGCAATCGAATAATTTTAGAGGAAAATAAGAACATTTTTGGGATCAAGTGGGACCCACACTTTATTGTAGTGAGATAGAGGGAGAGCTAACATGTTGGTTTACAGGTATTTTGGTCATTATAACATGGCAAACGAGATTTGAGCTCAAAGTAATGGTGTCCAGTGGCATTTTTGAGCATGCGCCTAAGGAAGCGATGGCATTATTGAGCTGTGGAAATTCCTAGTGGCAAAACTGAATAGTGATACACAACGAGTGACATAAATGATAAAAACCCTACCTTTTGACCCACGATCCCAATAAGCAAATGTTCAAATCATGTAAGTTAAGGATTCCAAGCCCTCCAAACTCTTGCTTCCTACACACTAATTGCCAATTAGCTAGATGTATCTTTCTATGCCCTTCATAATCATTTCAAAGACAATTTGTCATTTGGGAGTTGATCATATCTAAAGCCCACTTGGGGAATTGAAATAAAGACAAAAGATAGACATGAGTACTAGCTAAACATGATTTGATCAAAATCAATCGGACGACATTTTAACTTCTGTCAGAGCTTGCTCCTACTTTTGTTGCTCTTGGTTGGCCAGGCAGGGGTCATCCACTGCCTGCCTACCGCCACCAGCTCGCCGGATCCCATCTTCCGCACCTGCACCACGGCGGCCGCCAGCTTCCCCTTCCGGCCCACCACCCGCCCGTCCAATTGAACCTCCTCCTACACACGATTCGCCATGTTTCAACTTGCTCGCCGGCCGCCGCAACAGCTTGCCATCAATCGTCATGTACTAGCGTTATCACAGGAAATGGACATACGTTGCACGCGACGGGCGAGAAGTAAGACAAGCCGTAGTGTACGGTGGCCGTGGGCGCGCCCACCACCGTGAAGACCACCGCCGAGCACATGTTGTCCACCGCCGCCGCCAGCGCCCCCGCGTGCCACGTCCCGTCCGAGTCCTGCAACGCAGGAACCGTGAGATCTCCCATCCGGACAGAGCCACACAGGCGCTTGACGCGCGAGCAATTAGCCATGAAGTTGTGCGCACGTACGGTGAGCGGCGGCGGCACTTGGAACGAGCAGACGACGCGGCCGTGCTCGGAGAGGGAGATGCGTGCGCCGGCCAGCACCAGCGAGTTGAGCGCGTGGCCCTTCACGCCGGCCTTGTCGGTGATGTTGCCGGCGTAGTCCGCGCGGGGGTCCTCCAGCCACTTTCTGGCGACGGCGGCCAGCCGGAGCCGCAGCGCCTCCGCCGTCCCGTCGTCCATGTGTGAGTGTGACTGTGTGTTGAGTGTGCTTGGTTTGGCTCCGTCTGTACTCTACTACCCTATTCGGTAGCTAGCCTCGTTGTACCCGTAGGAGCACGAGATGCGACAGACATGCTCTTAATCTTTTCATTGTGCTGATGAGTGATCATCTCGACTTAATTAACTCCATGACAGTGACTAGCAATAATGCACGATGTAGGCATATTCTCAAATCTCAAGTCGAACCGAGGAAACGCCCAACGCAGCTTCCTTGAAATCCCTTTGGACTGGAGGTCACCACGAGTTAATTAATCATTTAACATTGTTTTTTTAGCAAACCATTTAACATTGTTTGTTAACGAGTGAACTTGGATAGACATTTTGCCGAAAAGGAAAAACGGTGCCTCGTTGAAGAATTAGTCCCGATCTGACGATGATTTACTCCAAGGAATACATCAGTGTTCATCGTTGTTGAATCATAGCTTGCTCCCTTGAGATCCCTTTGGTCTGGAGGTGGTCATCCACTGCCGGCCGATCGCTACAAGCTCGCCGGACTCCTTCTTCCGAACCTCCGTCGTCACCGCCGTCATCCTCCCTTTCCGGTCGACCACCCTCCCGTCCATCTCCACTTCCTCCTGAAAACATTTCAGCAGGTTTTGTTTTACTTCAGCCTTGTTCTTGAAACTTGCACGCGAGGATGCAAAATGCAGCTGAAATCGTACAGCTTCAGACAACGTGACTTGACGACTTAAAACTGTGCAACAAAATGGAAAGCGTCTGAAATGGCATGTGCTGACCCGGAAATTAGTGCTTTGTCCGGGCCATGATCAGAATGTGCCTTTAAAATGGCAAAGCCATAACCGCTGCCCTTGAATGTGCAGCCTTGGCGTCTCTTGCCTAATAACTACCGAAGAGGAAATTGTTGAAGAGTCTTGCGTGGATACTCCAACTTTATTTACGAAACACACGTTCATAAGGAACAATCAACCAAATTCTTTGAGCTCAGAAAGCAGCTTTCCAGGAAAGATCAAGCTCACCTAACTGGACTATCCTTTATAATCGGTCTACCGAACAAACCACGCCTAATTTTTTTTTTCGAAACCACGCCTAATCGCCGCCTCAATAGTGCCAAGGCATTAATTTACCTTCGGATATATTTTACTCATGGTCGTGTTTGGTGATGTTGGTCCGTTTGCAACCGTCGACTGATGTTGGTCCGTTTAACCAAGCCTCAGTCGATGCTATATTCATAGCATCTTATATGGCATGCAAAATTTTATTTTAATTTGTTTCTTCTCTTTTACATGTTCTATCATTTGAATGAGACTTGTTAAATCTCAGTCGACTGAGATCTAGCCACATTCTTTCTCTTTTTCTTGTTTCACCTGGTTTTCGCCCTAGGTTCTCTTATAAACCAAGCCACGATGTATTCTTCTGCTTTTTCTTATTTAATTGAATTCTCTTTTTGAGTTGGCTATTTTAGTGAATTCGACACAACTTTTTCTTTGCAAGACAGTTTTGTTTCGTCTCCTTCTTTTTTTCTGTTTCACCTGGTTTTTACCCTTATATATTCTCATATAAACCACCTCCCATAGAAAAAAATATTCTCATATAAACCGAACCACTCTTGTATTATTATGTTTTTCCCTATCTTATTGAAATCTGCGCAAGCAAAAAAAATTACTACCGACGATCCATATTAAGGGTCGTAGTTTTGAATTAATTCCAGGTCAAAACCGCGATACTTATTTTAGATCAGGGGATTATTTTACTTGAGGTTGTCAAAATATGGAAGTATGCATAAAGACCCCTCATAATCCAACTGTAGACGAGCGGATTTACGAGCTGCCCTGAGTGAGTGAGTGAGTGAGGGAGTGAGAGAGTGAGAGAGAGAGTGAGACTCGCCGTCAGCCACTCCGGCCCCGGCGACCACGCCTCGCCGCCGGCCACTCCGGCCTCGGCGACCACCCTCCGCCATGGCCTCACCCACCTCCGCCGGTGGCAGACCCCGCGCGCTGCGTTGGCAGGAGTCCAGCCCCTCCTCGGCTGGTGCTAGCTCCTCGCGCCGCCCGCCGCCCTCCTTCCGTGAGGTGCTCTGCACCCCCCGCCCTGCCTCCCCTGCTCCAGCCTCCCTTCCGGCCGGCGCTGCGCCAGCCCCCCGCGCCTGGCCGCGCTCCGAGGTCCACCGGGTTAAGAGTGCTGCCTCCCCTCCCGCTGACGACGGCTGGGAGCTGCCGCGGTCTCGTGCCCGCCAGTTGGCCCGTCAGCGCCGACGCCCCAGGCCTCGCCGCGCCGGTCCCCGGTCTCCGCCCCAGCCCCCCTCCCGGGAGTGCCCTCGGTGCCTCGATCCTGCCCCTGACCATCTGCACTCCGAGTGTCACCGGGATGTGCGGTGCCGCCGCTGTCGTTTCTTCGGGAACATCGCACGGCAGTGCATGCGCCCCCGCTCCCCTGCCTCATCCTCAGACGCGCCGCCGGCCAAGCGCCTCCGCGCCGAGATGTCGCTCGCCCGCTCTTCCGCGACCTTGGGTAGTGGCTCCAGACCTGCGTCCTCCGGGTCTGGCTCCGCCGCCCAGTCCGGCTCTGCTCCGCCCAGCTCCGCGTCGCCCGGCTCCTCGTCGGACACGCCGGTCTTCTCTGCCTCCGCGCAACAGCCCACGCCGACGCTCTCTTCTCCGGCGTCCTCTGCATCCCAGGCCCCCCTGATGTCTGGCCACCCCTCCCTCCGGCCAGCCGCTGCCGTCTGCTACCTGTCGCGTTCTCCGGCAGATGTGGATGCCGAGCGGGCCCTCGAGCAGCGCGCTCTCGTGGCGTCTGTGGCTGGCGCGAGGTCCGACATCCCCTGCTCGAAGGTCCTTGCTCTCCTCCGCGACACGTTCCACCTCGAGGATGGCGCCCTGTCCGTGCACCTGCGCCGTGATGGCGAGTTCCTTCTCCGTTTCCGTGACACGGCCGATCGCGCGCGCATCGCCGCCGGGAACGTAAGGTGCCGCCGATTCAGACTGAGGCTCGAGCCCTGGAGCAGGCTTGCCGGAGGTGAGCCAGCCACCGCGCGCTTCCACGTCCGCATCGAGATGACTGGTATCCCTGACCACGCTTGGCACCGCGCCTCGGCCGCGATGCTGCTGTCCCCGTTCTGCGACATCGTCGAGCTCGCGCCGGAGACGGAGGACTTGTCAAACATGTCCACCTTTCGCCTCTCCGCCTGGACCCTCAACCCCGACGCCATCCCCCGCTCCTCTGAGCTGCTGCTCCCGGCGCCGGACGCGGCCCTGGAGGACGCCAACCCCAACATGGTCACTCGCTTCGGCCATCCCCTCCTGCGCTTCCCGATCTCCATCCACGTCTCCTGCTCCGAGGATTACCGGCTGCCTGCCGCGCCCTCCCCGGCGCCCAGCCCCGGTGACGATGGACAGGCGACCCCTCCGTCGCTGCCGGTCCCGCCCCCGTACCCGCGCCGACACGACTTCCCTCCGCGGTCTGGCCGAGAGGATGCTTCCATGCTGCGCCGCCCAGCTGGTGCGGGCGCGCGTCGCTCGCGCCGCCGCCACCTGCCGCCGGCGGCTCGCATCTGGGATGGTGTGCTTGGCCCCCACCCTTCTGCGCTGTCCGGTCAAACTGGACCCCCCATATCCTGTCGCCTGTCCTTCCCGCCCCTGGCCTCTGCTAGCGCTGGGCCGCTTTTGGACAGCGCTCCTGTAGCGGATTTGGAAGTTTCCCCTCTTGTGGGCCCGCCGCAGATCATGACCGGCGATCCGGTGGCCACTCCGGAAGCTTCCCTCATGCATGGCGACAAAGATTCCCCTACCTCGGATCCTCCCCTTCTGCCCCTCGTCATGGGCGTGGGCAACGGGCAAATCGCCCCTGGCCAATCCACTGCGCCAGATTCTGCGGAGCCACCTCTGTCGCCTGCGGTTTTGCAGCCAGCGGGCCCTGCCCCTCAGGCCTGCACACAAGGCTGCACCGCGCCTACTGCGGCTGATCCAACAGGCATGCGCGCTGAGGACCCCATGACGCCGTCCCCGCCCGCATCGCCCCTGGGGCCCATCGCTGCGCCCGTCCAGCCCACTTCCGCGGGTCCTGCCACTACCCCCTCCTCGGGTCCCCCCGCCCCTCCTGCCGTGGAGGACCCCGCCACCCACACCGCTGCGCCCTGCCATTCGTCGACAAGTAGCGAGTTGGTGGCCACTCTGCCCATGCAGATCATGCAGCGCCATGACCACGTCCCGTGCAGCGCCTTGGACATTCCGGCTACGGCGCACGACACTTTGCTGAACTTTGTTCAATCTGTCCAACGGGGAGTGGCCCCCCTGCTGCAGCCGCCGACGCGCCGACGTCGGCGCGAGGTTCCCGCCAACTTCACCCCACGCAGGAGCGACCGCATTGCCAAGTGCGACCGTGGCTTGGACTCGGAGATGAAGGCGAAACGCGTGCTCCTGCTGCGCCTTGGCCTTTTGAAGGACGACGAGCCCGTGGATGCCCTGGCACTCGACAAATACGCCAAGCTCTTCCAGCAGCCGCTTGCACCAGATGTGGTCCAGGCCTTCGCCGAGTACTATGGTTAGGAGGTGGCAATTGGTAGCCAGTCGATCACCCCAGCACCGGCCCCCTCGTCGGCCATCTCCGCGATCTAGCCGTCTTAGCCGTCCTCGCTCTCCTCGGATCATACCATTGTCTATGGATCACAACCTCAAAAATTTATTCTGGAATGTTCGCGGCCTCAACTCCGGTGCTAAACGTGCTGCCGTCCGTAGTGTTATCTCCCCGGAGCTACTGGCCGTTGTATGCCTGCAAGAGACCAAGCTCGAGCTCATCACTTTGCCCTTGGTCGCCGAGACCCTTGGCCCATCCTTCGACGCTTTCTTCTTCCTTCCCGCGGTCGGCACCTGCGGTGGGATCTTGCTCGCGTGGCGTTCCGCTGAGCTGCTGGTTTCCAGCCCGATCATTGGCGCGCACCACATCACTGCCACGGTCTCCTCGCTCTCCGGTGACAGGGCCTGCTGGCTTACCGGAGTCTACGGACCTCAGGCCAATGCGGACAAGTTGATATTCATGCAGGACCTTCAGGATGTCCGCGCCCTTTGCGCCGGCCCGTGGATCATTGGCGGCGACTTCAACATGATCGCGGCCGCGGCGGACAAGAACAACTCCCGGCTCAACTTGCGCCTCATTCGACGCTTCCGCCGCTTCATGGCTGATCTTGAGCTGCGCGACATGTACATATACCTGGTCCAACGAGCGCGAGAACCCTACCTTGGTCCGCATCGATAGGGTGTTATGTACCTCCTCGTGGGAATCCGCCCACCCTAGCTGCCTCCTCCGCTGCCTCTCCTCTGCGGTCTCGGACCACTGTCCTCTCATGGTGGACTGCACCACGCGCTCTCCGGGTGCGCGCCGATTCCACTTTGAGCGATTCTGGACGAAGATGCCCGGCTTCCATCGGGTGGTCTCCGATGCTTGGGCTGCTGTGGACCCGGATCCTGACCCATTTCGTCACATCTTCGAGCGCCTTCGCTTCACCGCTCGCCGTCTCCAGGGCTGGAGTGCCAAATCCATCGGCAACATCTCCCTGCAGCTTCTCGTCGCGCGTGAGCTCATCGCCCGCCTTGACGCGGCCCAGGACTCTAGGCCCCTCTCTGACACTGAGTCTTGGTTGCGTTGTCGCCTCAAGCAGGCCTACCTGGGTCTTGCTTCGCTTGAGCGCACCATCCTCAGACAGCGAGTCCGATTAGCCTGGCTCCAGGACGGGGATGCCTCCTCTGCTTTCCTGCGCATTCAAGCCTCCCATCGCAAACAGCGCACCCGCATCCTGTCCTTGCGGCATGGCGACGCCACTGTCTCTTCTGACGAGGCCATGGTTGAGGCCGCTTTCCAGCACTTTTCTGCGATCATTGGCTCCGCGGACGAGCGCGATTTCTCGCTGGACTTGGACACGATCGACCCCCGATCCTTCGACCTCTCCTCCCTCGAGCAACCTTTCTCCGAAGAGGAGGTGTGGAGCGCAGTCAAGCAACTCCCCACCGGCAAGTCACCGGGCCCCGACGGCTTCTCAGCTGAATTCCTCCGCTCATGTTGGGATGTGGTGAAGGGTGATGTGATGGACGCCTTCACCAAGCTTTACCACCTCAACGGGAGGGGCTTCCAGTGCCTGAACGAGGCGTTTGTCACCCTCCTTCCCAAGCGTGCCGACGCGGCCACCCTGGGGGACTACAGACCAATCAGCCTGATCCACCTTATGGCTAAGCTCGTGGCCAAGGTTCTCTCCCTTCGCCTCGCGCCGCGCCTCAACGAGCTGGTTTCCTCGAGCCAGAGCGCTTTCATCTCCGGACGGTGTATCCATGATAATTTCATGCTCGTCCAACAAACGGCTCGCCATCTCCATCGATCCAAGACGAACCGCGTCCTTCTCAAGCTGGATATCGCTCGGGCCTTCGACGCGGTTTCTTGGCCCTTCCTCCTCGAGGTTTTGCGGCATCTGGGCTTCGGGAGACGGTGGTGCGAGTGGATTTCTATCCTTCTCTCCACCGCCACCACGCGCATCCTCGTCAACGGCAATCCGGGCCCCCCTATCACCCACGCCAAGGGGCTTCGCCAGGGTGATCCGGTGTCCCCTATGCTCTTCACCATGGTTATAGACACCCTCAACTCGCTCATGCAACACGCTACTGCTAAGGGCATCCTCCGGCGGCTCACCCCACGCCACACCGCGCCCAGCGTCTCTCTATACGCAGACGACGCCGCCATCTTCTGTCATCCGAGCGCGGCTGAATTGACGACGGTGAGGTCCATCCTCCATGTCTTTGGCCACGCGTCCGGTCTCCACACCAACTTCGCCAAATGCTCAGCCACACCCATCCACTGCTCCGACGACGAGGTTGCAGCCATCGCCGGCATCATCGAGTGCCCCATGTCGCAATTCCCCATCCCCTACCTCGGGCTCCCGCTTTCGGTGCGGAAGGTGCCGGCTTCTGCCTTGCAGCCCTTGGTGGATCGCATGGTGAAGAAACTCTCCACCTGGCGCGCCTCCATGCTCTCTAGGGGTGAGCGGCTAGCCCTCGTCAGGCATGTGCTTTCCGCGATGCCGGTCCATCTGCTCATGGCCATGGTGATCTGCCAACCCATCCTCAAGCGCGTCAACCGCATCATCCGGGAATTCCTCTGACACGGCCGTCAGGACGCCAATGGCGGCCACTGTTTGGTCAACTGGCTGCGCGTGTGTCGCCCGCTCGAGCTGGGCGGGCTCGGCATCCTTGACCTGCGTCGCTTCGGCATTGCGCTGCGCACGCGATGGCTTTGGCTCCAGTGCACGGACCCCTCCCGCCCTTGGTCGCACCTCCAGCTGCCGGATGACCCGGACGCTCGCGCCATCTTCCGGGCATCCACCTCTTGGGCTATTGGGAACGGTCGTTCATGCCGTTTTTGGACTGATCATTGGCTGGAGGCCAATCCATCTCCGACCTCGCACCCACCATCACCTCCATGGTCCCCCGCCGGCGTCGCAAGGATTGCACTGTGGCCCAGGGGCTCGACCAGCGTGCTTGGATCCAGGACATCCAGGGGGCCTTAACTCCTACTGCCATGGTTGAGTACATCGAGCTTTGGCGACGTCTCCAGCACATCGGCCTTACGGACACGCCTGATCGCCTTCGCTGGCGCTGGACGGAGAATGGGTCCTACTCCGCGAAATCCTGCTACAACGCCCTCTTCGCAGGGTCCATTCGCGCGCCGCACTGGGAGCTTACCTGGCGCACCTGGGCACCCCTGCGGATCAAATTTTTCACCTGGTTGGCGCTGCAAGACAGGTGCTGGACTGCGGCTCGCCTCGCCAGGCACGGTCTACCGCACCACGCACTCTGTCTCCTCTGCGACCAGACTGACGAGTCTATGCAGCATCTACTGGTTGGCTGCCCTTTCTCGAGACAGATTTGGCACGACTGCTTTCGCTGGTGCTACCCGCAGGCGCGCGCCCCCTCGCCACATGACCAGTTCCTGGACTGGTGGCACGCCACCACCATGACTGCGCCCACGGCGTACCGGAAGGGCATTTCCTCTCTCATCATGTTGATCGCTTGGTCTATTTGGAAGCACCGCAACTCTTGCGTCTTCGACGACGCCTCGCCCTCTACGAGCCAGCTCCTACATGAGATCCAACAAGAGGCGCGTTCCTGGGCCAAGGCAGGAGCGAAGGGTCTGATCGCCATCATGCCGTAATTATGTAGGCCAGATTGGGGCTGAGCAAACCCATTTCTCTGTCATGCTCACGCGAGGTCCTGCGCCATCATCTGTGTACGTAGTTTCCTAGCGTACCCAACCCCAACCTCTCTCCTGTACTATATACTCTTCTACCTATCAATGAATGATACGCAAGCTTTACTATATACTCTTCTACCTATCAATGAATGATACGCAAGCTTTGCGTATTCGCGAAAAATAATCCAACTGTATGTCACTTTCTGGTCCTTTACTAACCTAGATTATTCAATTTATTCATAACATACACATGTGACAAATACAACATAAAATTCATTATACGCGGCTACAGAACTACTCCCTGCGAAAGTGGCTACCCAGCAACTGATCAAGAAAACACTGAGATTAATTCCCATTTCACCCAATAAACGATTTTATGTTGGCATTTGGAGGAGGAACAGAGCAGAGAGTATAGTAAGTAGGGAACGCACATGGTGCTTGACCGGCGCGAAGTAGGAGATGTCGTAGTGGACGGAGACCTTGATGATGCCCTCCACCGACATGATCGCCGCCGCGCAGACGTCGTCCACCGCCGCCGCGATAGCCCCCGCGTGCCAGTTCCCGTCCGCGTCCTGCACCCGCACGCGCCCAAACGAAGCACAAATTGGAATTGGGAACCAGTCACAGGAAGAAACCAACCTCCCGCAGAGCTCACGGCGATGGCGGGCTCGAGTGTACCGTGAGGTGGGCGGGCACGCGGAGAGAGCAGACGGCGCGGCCGCGCTCGGCGAGGGACACGCGCACGCCGAACAGCGGCAGCGCGTTGAACGCCTTGCGGCCGTGGGCGGCGCCGGCGCTGGGGCTGTCCTCCCAGATGGCGCCGGCGTCCTCGAGCCACTTGCAAGCCGCGGCGGCCATCCACGCGGGCGGCGCCGGGTCGTCCATGCACGCCCCGTGCGAGTGCTGGGTGCCTCGGCGGCGTGGGCGGTGGACGGGGATCGAGTTTGACGCGATGACCGGGCAGACCGAAGGCTACCAGGCCTACTTGACAGGGGTGTGTCTGCTTCCTTTTCGTCTCCTCTGACTTGTTTAAAGTGAGAAGCCAGGGTGTGAAGTGCATGCTGCTCATCTCTCGAGGCTTGGGTCCGCTCTATAGATAAAACAAATATCAAAATACACGTTCAAACAATACATAAGATAAGGCAGCTCTCTTAAAAAGCAAATTTTAGAATAATTGGACCATGTAGAACGCACGTGACTACGCTATCAAAAGATAACATAGGAAGGTCTAGAAATCTCGTCACGTTACGCACGTAAAACACACACGACTACGCTATCAAAAGATAACACGAGAAGGTATGGAAACCTCATCACGATACGCCCTAGTACACCTAAGCTCCACGACAACGCCCTCAGGAGGGAGAACGACGCTAAGCGTTGCCGCTGCCGAGTCCTACATGGACAAGCGTCTTCACCCGGAACCTTGAAACGAAGAGGAGAACCACAATGACGTCTTCAAGAAGAAAGCGATGCGCGGAGCTTTCGCTCTGCAGCTCACCCGTGCCACCAAAAGGTCTTCATGACAACCGCAACGAGTTCAGACCCCCAGATCTGGATCTGGGCATCGCCACTGCCACTGCCCGAGCTGCCCAACGCTGCACCCCTCGCCGCCCACACGACGGAGAGGCCAAGACAACACCGCCACCATGGTGCCCACCAGAGAGCCAACCATGTGAACCACCTCCCAGAGCCGCCGACCTGGCATCCATGTCCCGTGACACCGTCGACCATCGCCGACATGGCACAACCCCAGTAGGAAGAGCACATGGCAATCCTTCCACTCCTAGCCCGGCATTAGTCCGCGAGTCTAGGTCCACACCTTCGCAGTAGGAGGCGTAGACGCCCCCGTCCTCATCCAATCACAGTACCGACGGGGACACGCCCCCAAGACTACGACGGCCGTAGTCGAGCATGCCAAAATCAGGCCATCGGCGCCAAGCCATCAAACGGCAAAATGACGTCAGGACCATAACCTACAGACACCACCCGGACCGACTAAACCTCACCTACCTGGAGAAACCACCCCGATCCACCTTGGGCCCAAATCTGGTCCGCCCGAACACGAGCCCCAGGCCAAAAGCCACACCTGTCGTGCTTGCTCAAGCCCGACACCATGGTCGGAACCCACCCAGCCCCGCGCCGCCAGTTCAGATCCAGAAGAAGGGAGGCCGTCACCGCCACCTAGCAGAACACATCCGCCTGATGCCGTAGAAACCCGACAAGCATGCACCACCACCATTGCCCGCGGCCGGCACAGCAACATGCTAACTTGTCCACCACCGGCCACCACAGCCCACGAGCGTCTGAGCCACCGCACTAGGAAGGGTACAATGTCAGCTCCCATGCCGCCTGCACCGCCCGCATTGCAGCCCACCGCGTGTAGCCAGATATGGATCCTGATGCACAACCGCCACTAGTACGGCC
Organism: Elymus sibiricus; assembly: GCA_039707655.1. Lineage (NCBI taxonomy): Eukaryota > Viridiplantae > Streptophyta > Magnoliopsida > Poales > Poaceae > Elymus > Elymus sibiricus. The sequence goes on along the minus strand of CM077667.1, from coordinate 145,221,062 downwards.
ATGCACCACCGCCACGCAGCTGTCCGCGTGGATGTTGATACGTCTCCAACGTATCTATATTTTTTTGCTTGTTCTATGCTGTTATATTATCATTCTTGGATGTTTTACAATCACTTTATAGCAACTTTATATCATTTTTTGGGACTAACCTATTGACATAGTGCCAAAGTGCCAGTTGCTGTTTTTTGCTTGTTTTTTACTTCGCAGAATATCAGTACCAAATGGAGTCCAATCGTGACGAGACTTTTTGGAGATTTTTTTTGGATCAGAAGACACCCAGTGGGCCAAAGAAGTGCCAGAGAGGTGGGCTGTGGAGAGCACAACCCACCAGGGCGCGCCAGGGGGCCCTCGGCACGCCCTGATGGGTTCTGCCCTCCACGGGGCCCCTCTCCACCGCCTCTGATGCCTATAAATTCCCAAATATTCGGAAACCCCCGAAAATAACCCGAGACTCTCTGCTCCGCCGCCGCAACTCTCTGTATCGACGAAAAACCAATCTGGAGGCGTTCCAGTACCCTGCCGGAGAGGGGAATCCATCTCCGGTGGCCATCTTCATCATCCCGGCGGAGGCCATGACAAGGAGGGAGTAGTCCACCCTCGGGGCTGAGGGTATGTACCAGTAGCTATGTGTTCAATCTCTCTCTCTCTCTCTCTCGTGTTCTTGAGATGTCACGATCTTGATGTATCACGGGCTTTGTTAATATAGTCGGATCACATGATGCTATTCCCTTTCTACCTTGTTGTGATGAATTGAATCTTTCCCTTTGAGATATCATTATGTTGGATTGAATATTGGATTTGAGAACACTTGATATATGTCTTGCATGAGGATACCCGTGGTGATAATGGGGTGTTCTATTGATTCACTTGATATATGTTTTGGTACTCAACTTGCGGATTCCCGCGGTGACATTGGGGTAATCTATGCATAGGGGTTGATACACGTTCTTGTCCTACTTTCTCCGATAGAAATCTTGGGATACTCTTTGAGGTTCTTTGTGTTGGATTGAGTATTATGAATTTGAAATTGTGTGATGCGTATCATATGGTGTTATTCTAGTACGAACTCTTGAATAGATCGATCGAAAAGGATAACTTTAAGGTGGTTTCATACCCTACAAACAATTTCTTCTTATGTTTTCCGCTAGATAAGAACTTTGGAGTGATTCTTCGTTGCACGTTGAGGGATGGTTATGTGATCCAATTATATTAGCATTGTTGAGAGATTGCACTAGCAAAAGTACGGACCCTAGGCCTTGTTTTCAAGCATTGCAATATCGTTTGTGCTCACTTTTCTTACTTGCTACCTTGCTGTTTTTATATTTTCAGATTACAAAAACCTATATCTACCATCCATATTGCACTTGTATCACCATCTCTTCGCCGAACTAGTGCACCTACACAATTTGACATTGTATTGGGTGTGTTGGGGACACAAGAGATTTCTTGTATTTGATTGCAGGGTTGTTTGAGAGAGACCATCTTCATCCTACACCTCCCACGGATTGATAAACCTTAGGTCATCCACTTGATGGAAAATTGCTACTGTCCTACAAAACTCTGCGCTTGGAGGCCCAACACGAGTCTACAAGAATAAAGTTGCGTAGTAGACATCAGACGTCAAGGCCAACCGTGACCACGGCGAGACCCTAGCACCACGCCGCAGCGCCCCACGAGTAGCACTGCGTGTCACATCCCAGATTTTCCCAAATTTGGTATGTTTTAAAATTTCATAGGGAATTGAAATTTTCTTAGGAAAACCTTTGATTGTTTGACTTTAACTAAATTTTGCCTAGGAACTGCTTGATGATTGATTGTTTTCCCTATTTGATTCACCTTAGAGAGTCAAAGACCCTATGGCCACATGGAAACCCTTGTTGAAATTAGGAAGACAAAATAAAACCCAAAAGTTATTGGGAATAATTTGAAATCCCAAATAGGGAGACCATTTTGAAATATCCACTGGGCATAAGGCTACCCCTAATAAGTACCAAGAAATATTCAAGCCAAAATAATCTTCCCAAATTGAATTGGATTCATTTTGAAACCAACTCAAAACCAAAGGGAAATTATTTAAAAATGGATTTGCAATTATTGGTGGGAAAGTGTATCTCCATAAGCCCAAAAATATGTTTAACCCTCGGCCTATTTTTAAAATTGGATTAGAAGCAAAGTTGGTTTGAAACCAAATTCAAATTCAAATAGATCACTTAAATCACGAAGGGGGACGCGATGTCGTTGATCTTGATGTGACGATCCAAATTATAACTTAAATCGAATCGGTATCAACCAACCACAGACTGCCATGTAGCCAACCTTATCCAGTGAAATTCGGTTTAAATAAGATGATTTGGCATTTTTACATAAAAAACACTGGATACTAAATCAATCATCACTTTTTACTAGTTAGTCCAAATTGAGTGAAACTTTTTGCAAAATGATCCTTATGAAATGAACTTTCAGAAGAGCAATAAAAAAAGGATTTTTGAAAATTTCACATTCATATTCAAACAGAATGAATTTGAATTTGAATAGGTCATAACTTGCAAAATATAACTCCAAATAAATTGATTCTTGTTGCAAATTGAACCTAATCAACTATACTACCATATTAGCTAGTGTAGTCTGATTTTAAAATAAATTAAAATTAGAATCTGAGTATAGTTTGAATAGTGACAGAATTCAAATAGAATTCAAACCAAATTAGGTTTAATTATAAATTAAAATTGTTTAATAAAACAATTGTGAAACAAATATGTTGAGAAACCTAAAATTAAACTTTAGTAAATAATTTTGGATTATTTTTTACTTTAAGTAATTCAAATATTATTTGACTTACTTCAAACCTTGTTTGAAATTAATTTAAAACGTAGGTTTAATTTGAAATAAAACTAAACCAGATAATTTGTTAAATCAAATTAAACCTAGTAGATCATTTTGGAGTTAATACTTGATGATTAGAGAAAGATGAACTCAAATTAATTTAGTTCAAACCCAAACTAGTTTGAAAACTAGTTAAACCCTAATAAGTACTTTCGGATTTATATTTGATTTTAGTTTAACTAAAATCAGTAAATAAACTATAGTAATTATATTGGATTATGATTGACTTTAGTTTGAAACTTATTTAATGATTGACTTAAGTTGAAAACTTATTTAATTATATACTTTAGTAATTATTATTGAATTTGTATTGACTCTTAGGGATAACAAGATGGCATTTTAAATTAAGTTGAACCAATTTAAATCATTTATGAAATGTTTTATAAATCAATTAAACTTAGTGAAACCAAAGTTCATTTGTAAAACTCAATTCAATTTGAATTCAAATAGGTTGAACCCTAATTCAAATCCAATCAGAATTGAAAACTAGATCAAGTTATCATTTTCAAACCTTAGTGTATTCAAGCTGATGAAAGGTCAACAAGTTTGAATTGGCATTCAAAATTGAACATGAACTTGGATATCCAAGATTCATAGACCATGACTCTATTATTCAGATTTCTTGACTGGACCTAACAACCACAATACATCACATACTTCTTGTGTGATGAACCTGATTTGAAAACTTGCATGTGAACTCCAAATGACAACCACTATGTTGTTTTCCAAACTCTTAGGAGTTGACCCTTGATACATCTCCAACATATCTATAATTTTTGATTGTTTCATGCTATTCTATTATCAATCTGGGATACTTTATATGCAATTATATGCTATTTTATATAATTGTTTGGGACTAAGGTATTAACCCAGTGCTCAGTGCCAGTTCCTGTTTTTTTCCTGTCCTTGACTCTTTCAGAAAATCAATACCAGACGAAGTACAAATGTGTTGAAACTTTACGAGGGTCATTTTTGGAGATAAAGAGACGCTAGAAGCTTTTGGAGGTGGCCAGAAGATCCACGAGAGGACCACGAGCTCACAGGGCATGCCCTGGGGGTAGGGCGTGCCCCTGCACTTGTGGGCACCTCACAACTTCGTCTGACCTAATTACACTTCTATATATTCACATATAACACAAAACTAACAGGGAGACACCCGAACACTTTTTCCGTCGCCGCAAGCCTCTGTTCTTCTGTGATCCCATCTAGAGATCTTTTCTGGTACTCTGCCAGATGGGGAATCGATCACGGAGGCCATCTACATCAACCCTGCTGCCTCCATGATGATCTAGGAATAGTTCACCATAGTCCTACAGGTCCATAGCTAGTATCTAGATGCTTCTTATCTCTCTTTGATCTTCAATACCAGGTTATTCGTAGTTCTCATGGAGATCTATCCGATGTAATCTTCTATTGCAGTGTGTTTGCTCGATCCAATGAATTGTGGGTTTATGATCAGATTATTCATTGAAAGTAATTGAGTCTTTTTTGAACTTTATTATGCATGATTGTTATAGCCTTGTATTTCTCGCCAATCTATCCGTTTGGTTTAGCCAACTAGATTGATTTATCTTCAGCAGGAGGGGTGCATTGTAGTGGGTTCAATCTTGCGGTGCTATATATCCTAGTGACAGAAGGGGACAATACACGAATTGTACTGTTGCCAATTAAGGATAAAACGACAAAATTTATTCATATTGATTGGGTTTACTTTGTGTACATCATGTCATCTTGTTGAATGTGTTCCTTTGTTTGTCATGAACTTAATACCATATATGCAGGAAGGAGTCGGTCAATTGGTGGAGTAATAGTAGTAGATGCTGGATCATTTCGATGTACTTGTCACAGACGTGATGCCTATATAAATGATCATTGCCATGAATAACATCATAACTATGCACTTTTCAATCAATTGTCCAATACTAATTTGTGTACCCACCGTATGCTATGTGTTAGAGAGAGAAACCTCTAGTGAAAACTATGGCCCCCGGGTCTATTTAATCATATTGCTCAAAACCAAAAATTCCTTGCTGCAATTTATTATTTACTTTTTCCTTTTTATTTATCTATCACTATCATAATTAATCTTTTCAAGTAATGAGTTTAAGGGGATTGACAACCCTCTTGCCCACGTTGGGTGCAAGTGTTTGGTTTTGTGTGTGTAGGTGCTGACGACGAGAGGTTGCCTTGATTCTCCTACTGATTCAGTAACCTTGGTTCTCACCGAGGGAAATACGTATCGCTACTATATTGCTTCACCCTTCCTCGTCGGGGAAAAACCCGACGCAACTCACAAGTAGCACAAATAATTTCTAGCGTCGTTGCCAGGGAGATATCATCAAATTCTCACCAGGTCCCTTCATACAAATTATCATTCACTTGTTATACTTTTTATTTGCCTTTTTATATTTTCCTTTATAAAAAAATCAAAAACACAAAAATATTGTGTTTTCTTGTTTTCCTTGAAGTTGCTATCATGTCTGAGTTTGAGAAAGTTACGGTCTGAAGTTCTAGTGAGGATAGTGTAGTGAATCTTATACGGAAAGGCCTAAATCTTTTGATTATAATCATGATCCTCCAGAAAGTCAAGTTCCTCGAGTAGAAATCCCCACGATCTTAAAAACTAAAATATATCATGTGGGTAATGGTAACATTATTGGAAATGATGCCATTCAAGAATTTTTTTGATTGTACGGGAGTTATACCGATCATTAGAGGATCTATACTTAATAAAAAAATTGCTATGTGGATGCCATTTCTATGCTTATAGTTAAATTAGAAAGGAAATTCATGCATATTCATCCCTTTTTACAAAAAAAATGCTTAGGACTCTCTAGCATACATGATCCTAAGATTAAGAAAATTGTGACTATCATCCTTATGCATGAATTTGATTACATAATTCGGGAGGCTATGATTTTTTGCCTTTTATGGAATAAATTCTGAACATCCTCCAATAAAAGAAATCCTTCATGATAAATATACAATGCGTAGATTAGAATCTAATGATTATCATGGTTATGGTAAAAAATTGAGAATGAAAGTTCCTCACGAAGTTTTAATTAAATCTTTATACCATAACGCTTGTGATAAATTTGAATGGATAACTAAGGGAATTAATGAAGGGTTTAGTGAGGAATCTTTTGAAAATAGAGATAGAGAACCTGTTGATGATGAAATCCATGTTTTATATGAAGATCTATATGGTGATGATTCGAATTTCAAAGTTATGAATGTTAAAGTTACCAGGCATAGCCCTTTTAATAAATTGAGTTCACCCACTAGAATGGAGGAATATGAGAATGGAGGGTTACTAAGAAAGTTCATTGATCATTTGATTCTACATGAAGTATGACAATGACACTAGTACAAAACAGGGCATCGGTCCACCCCTGAGAAGCCCATTAGTCCCGGTTCACTCACAAACCGGGACCCATGGGGGCATCGGTCTCGGTTCGTGAGGCCAGGGCGCCGGCCGGGCCTCGTGGGCCATTGGTCCCGGTTCGTCTGACCCCTTTTGTCCCGGTTCTAGACACGAACCGGGACCAATGCGCCTCGCTCCTGGCCCACAACCATTGGTCCCGGTTTGTGGCTGGAACCGGGACTAAAGGTGACCCCTTTTGTCCCGGTTCCAGCCACGAGCCGGGACCAATGCGCCTCGCTCCTGGCCCACAACCATTGGTCCCGGTTTGCGGCTGGAACCGGGACCAATGGTTGGCCTATATATAGCCCTCGCCCGCGAGCAGAGCAATGCATTGCTCTGTTTTTTTGCCCGGCCGTGGGAGAGCTTTTGTGGTGCTCTAGCTCACCTCCTATGCACATGAGGTGTTCGATGAAATGCCCGAGCCACACTTAAGCTTTCTCCTCTCGAAGCTCCTTGTCCAAGCTCCATTTTCCTCAAAATTTGTCTAGGTTTGGCGGTCCGTCCTGTCCCGTCCCAAACACCCGGAGCAGTGTGACGACTGGATTACATATGAACACATCAGGACTTTCGGCAGTTGGTTGCAAACACGTCTCATGGGTGACAACACTGTTTCTGATGAGCTGTACTCGTTGGCCAGGGGACCATCTTCGACTGTATTGACTTACAAAGGGTACGAGATAAATGGGAATACATTTTACACGATCGCCCAAGATCAAAAGAGCACCAACCAAAACAGCGGTGTCCGCTTTGATGCAGCAACCAAGAGGGGAAAGGACACATATTATGGTTACATAGTGGACATATGGGAACTTGACTATGGACATGATTTCAAGGTCCCTTTGTTTCAGTGCAAATGGGTCAATCTGTCAGGAGGCGGGGTACAGGTAGACCCACAGTACGGAATGACAACAGTGGATCTCAACAATCTTGGGTACACAGACGAACCATTTGTCCTAGCCAATGATGTGGCGCAGGTTTTCTATGTGAAGGACATGTCTACCAAACCGAGAAAAAGAAAAGATAAGGAAGCGAATACATCATACGATGAGCCAAAGTGCCACATAGTTCTTTCAGGAAAAAGAGACATCGTGGGATTGGAGGGCAAGACAGACATGTCTGAAGATTATGAAAAGTTTCATGAAATTCCTCCCTTCAAAGTCAAGGCTGACCCAAGCACCCTGTTAAACGATGAAGATTATCCATGGTTACGGCGCAATAAGCAAAGGACACAAGCGAAGAAAAAGTGAAGACTTTCTCTCCACAACTATATCATTGCAGTTACATGTGAAGAAATTAAATGCCTTTTGTAACAGATGAGTTTTCGTCCGAAACCCTGATACTTCGAAAGAGATTGTCCGTTTTGTACACGAAGTGCATCCAGTTTTTGCCGTAACCCTCTCAACTTTTTAGCACATGCTATGTGGGTGAAATGATGATACCATGCCAACTTTCAACCTGTTCAGAGTTCATTTGTAGTGCTTTTCAATTTCAGGGTCATTTAGCTTAAAAAAATCAGTAAATGCATGAAAAATAGGAAATGAAGTCAGAAAGGGTTGAAAATTGATGATGTGGCTTTGAATGGTGCATTTTGAACACACAAAAAGTCTGGAGTTCAAATAAGTTCAAAAAAATGAAATCCCTTTGTAACAGATGAGTTTTCGTCCGAAACCCTGATACTTTGAAAGAGATTGTCCATTTTGTACATGAAGTGGATCTAGTTTTTGCCGTAACCCTCTCAACTTTTTAGAACATGCTATGTGGGTGTAATGATGATACCATGCCAACTTTCAACCTTTTCAGAGTTCATTTGAAGTGCTTTTCAATTTCAGGGTCATTTAGCTCAAAGAATGAACTAATAGCAAAAAGAATGAACTAGAAAACCTTTATGAAACTCTAATAGCAAAAATAATGAACTAAAAATAATTAATTAAAAAATTCTGTTATGATCAACTAAAATAAAACTATAATATTCTTCAATAGCAAAAAGAATCAACTAAAAAGCTTTTATAAAACTCTAATAGCAAAAGGAATCAACTAAAAATATTTTATAAACCTCTAGTATTTATGAAACTAAAATTATATAAAATTTATGCAACTAAAGTTATCAAAGTATTTTTTGTTCAAAACATTAATAGCAAAAAGAATTTTCATAAAGAATTTTTTTAGAAACTTTAATAGCAAACTAAAATAACAAAATCTGTTTTTGGTTAAAACAGACATTTAAAATTACCTAAAAATTACCAAATTGAATATAATGATAAAACACAGTAATATTAAATAGCAGGAAAAAGAATCACTCAAAAATCTATTTTTATAGTAAAGTTATTCACAAACTAGTGATTCACACCAATTTAAAAGAATTCAAATTTAAACTATTCAAATTTGGAAACTAATGGCACTAACAGAAAGTTTATAATTTTTGTGACCTAAAAGCAAAAAAGAATCACTGAAAAACTGTAAGTAGAAACAAAAGAAAATAAATAAAGCAAAAAAGAAAACAAAAAAGTAGAAAAAAATTTAAAAAAATGCCGCCTAGTGGGCCACCACGGCCTGAATACGACTAGAAACCCAACCATCTAGTTGGGCCAGGATTCAGGCCCGCAGAAGGCCCAGAAGGTCCACAGGCAGAGATGTGTGCGATTAGGCCCGTAAACCTGCAGTTGAGAGGAGCTCGAGAGGGCTGGCGCAGCAGCGCTTATAAACCACTCTCGAGCCCTCTCAGCTAGCGAGGTGGGACTACACTTTTGGCCCCGGGTAGCACCACCCTTTAGTCCCGGTTGGTGGCACCAACCGGGACCAATGCCCACCTTTGGTCCCGGTTGGTGGCACCAACCGGGACCAATGCCCACCTTTGGTCCCGGTTGGTGGCACCAACCGGGACCAATGCCACCCTTTAGTCCCGGTTGGTGCCACCAACCGGGACCAAAGGTCTCTGCTTCCCGCCCTTTGGGCTGACGAAAAGAGACCTTTGGTCCCGGTTGGTGGCACCAACCGGGACTAAAGGTGGGCATTGGTCCCGGTTGGTGGCACCAACTAGGACCAAAGGTCTCCCTATATAAGCGGGAGTTGGGAAAATTTGCCAGTTTCCCCCGACGACGCCGAGCACATCGACGCCGCCAGGCTGCCCGAGCTCGCCGTCGACGCCCTCGCCGCCCTCTGCCCCGTCGACGCCGTCAGGCTGATCCTCATCGCCATCGCCGCCGAGCCCCCGCTGCCCCGACGCCCTCGACGCCCTCTGCCCCGACGCCGGCGCCGCTCCCCGCGCCCCTGCTGCCCCGACGCCACCCGCCGTGCCCCCCTGCCCCTGCCCCGACGCCGCCCCCAGTGAGCCCCCCCCTTCCCCCGCGCCGCCGCCACTGCTCTGCTTGCCGCGCCGTGCCCCTGCTCTGCTTTCCGCACCGCCGCCGCCACCGCCGCCCCGGCCGGATCTGCCTTTTTTTTTGTATGTATATGCAGTATGTATGTATGTATGTATGGATGCTGTATGTATGTATGTATATGCAGTATGTATGTATGGATGGATGATCCATAGAAAGTTTTTATATATGCATTGATACAATTTTATTTTTGTTCATATATTTTTTTTGTTCATAGATGTATGTTTTTTTTTGTTTATAGAAAGTTTTTATATATGAGCAATGATGATCCATAGAAAGTTTTTATATATGCATTGATATATGAGCAATGATGATCCATAGAAATTTTTTATATATGCATTGATACAATTTTATTTTTGTTCATAGAATTTTTTTTGTTCATAGATGTATGCTTTTTTTTTTATAGAAAGTTTTTGTCATGAGGGGGGACGTCGGACATGCATGAGAGAGAGGCGGTCCGCTCGTCGGACATGTCATGTGGATTTTTTTTGTTCATATAGAAAACTCCGGTAACTTTGACATGAGGGGGGGAGACGTCGATCAACCCCCTCCCGCCCCTACCCGTAAAAGTTAAAATGTTCATATATTCAAAATGAGTTAAAATGAGTTAAAAGTTACTTACTCCCGGTCCGCTTGCCCGACCAACTCTCGAGGCCACCTGTACCCCCTCCCCGATAACTTCGACATGAGGGGGGACGTCGGACATGAGGGGTGAGCGTCGTTGTCGTCTACCCCCTCCCCGATAACTTCGACATGAGGAGGGACGTCGGACATGACATGAGGGGTGAGCGTCGTTGTCGTCTACCCCCTCCGGTAACATAGATAACTCCGGTAACATAGATTTATCAAGAATACCCCCATTATGGATGTGCACAAGTTGATCCAATTTTTGTCTGATCTCATCTATATATATATTCTTCTATATTTGCAGAAACTATGGATCAAAGAGACTTGGAACAAGAACAGTTGTTGGGGGAGATAATCCTCGCCGGAGGTGATGCTGTCTTGTCATTTCTCAACGACACCGATGGAACAATGGAGGAGGAAGGACATGATCATGATGGCTCCGGTGACATGATCATGATGGCTCCGGAGGTGCTGACTAGCTAATTGATGCATTAATTGTTTTGGTATGTACATATATTAACTCTTCTTTCTTCTTTTATAGCCCTCCGGATCGAGCCAAACTTCGGTAACGAGACGAGGCCCGAAGAAGAGGTTGCGCAAGGATGAAAGGTTCATGATCACAGCACTCGCGGACGATGGCCTACCGATTGAACCCAAGCGGACCAAGGACACATTTTCTGCTCAGTGCGGAGCTATTGTTAGGGACAACATCCCGATCAGCATCAAGCAATGGAATAAGCCTAAGGACGACGCCCCTGAAGGTGATTATGTCACCGATAGACAGAAAGATGATCTTTGGACCTTGCTGAAGGCAAATTTCACCCTACCGCCAGAGGAGGATCCGAATAAGCCCGTTATAGAGCCACTGGTCAAGGCGTGTGCTCTTAAGAAGATGGCAGATCTATTCAGGAGGTGGAAGAAGGAGTTGAAATCAAAGTTTGTCGACAAAGGTGAGACTCCAGAATTCATCGGCCGATTTGAGAAGATAAGAGATCACTGGCCCGCATTTGTGGCCTACAAGACATCAGACAAGAGTAAGAAAATGTCAGAGACAAACAAGAACAACGCTGCAAAGAAGCAGTATCACCATCAAACGGGGTCAGGTGGCTACCTCAAAGCCCGGCCGTTGTGGGACAAAGCTGAGAATGACCTGATTGCTAAAGGGGTCAAACCAGAGACATTGAACTGGCCAGACCGTTCAAGGACTTGGTTCTTCGGGGTTGGGGGAACTTTGGACCCTGAAACAGGGAAGTGCCGTTGGACGGACGAGCAACTTGCAATACCCGTCACGAAGCTTCAGAAGTATATCACCGCAGCGCAGGAAGGGACGTTCATTCCCGACAGAGAGAAGGATGAGCTGACTGAGGCCCTAGGGAATGCTGAGCACCCTGGACGAACACGAGGCACACCAGGCTCCGTTCCGTGGAAGTTTGGGTTTCCCGACGCAGGCGGTTACAGAAGCCGGGAGAGAAAGAGGAAAGCGGAGCTGAGCGACATGCAGAAGATGAGTGCAAGACTACAAAAGCTAGAGGAAGCTGAGAGCCAGCGAGCTGCCGGCCAACTATCTCAGCGGCACGAAGCTACCCCAGAAGCTACCCCGCCATCTCAGCGGAGAAGCAGCGTGGCTTCCACGGAGCCCGTTCAGACTGACTTCACGGAGCCTATCTACCCCGTGGATACTATCACGGAGGCTCAAAATTGCGAGCTTATGACGAAATGCCATAACCTCACTTTCAAGGTGGCTCTCAGCTCTGTTGCACCTCCTCAACCCAACGGAACTTTTCACTGCCTTCCGATTCCACATGGCTATGCTGTTGTGATGGTGGATGAAGTAATGGAGGGATTTGAGGAGCTCGAGCTTTACCACTCTACAGGTGAAGGGGAGAATCAGCTGGTTCGTGCTCTGAGGAGTACATGTCTATGGCAGAAGGAGTACATCAAGCTTCCAAACTGGACGCCTCCGCCTCCTCCTCCTCCTCCGGCGAGTCAGGGCACTCCGCCTCCTCCTCCTCCTCCTCCGGCGAGTGATCAGGGCACTCCGCCTCCTTCTCCGGCTCCTCCGACGCGTGAGGGCCCTCCGCCTCCTCCTTCGCCTACTCCGGCGCGTCGGAGCACTCCGCCTCCTTCTTCGCCTCATCAGCAACGACGGAAGAGAGACGCCGCCGCTCCGGCGGCTAGCAGTACAAGCAGAGGCGGGAGGCAATTCAGATACGGTCCATCTCTCAAGCCTGTGGAAAAGTTACCATATGAGAGGACCGAGCAGGAAAACGAGGACATATGTCGTGCCCAAGTGAGGGACCATTTTGCAAAGAAAACTCCACCTCCGAAGAAGAAGCTAGATCCGGTGAAAGTGAAGCGCACTATCGATGCCCTGAAGCGACCACCACCGCCTCCGCCGGATTCCAACTATGTCCGCATTCTTAAAAAGACATATGAAGAAGCGCGGCGGTCGGGAAGTACTTCCAGTGATGCAAGGTTAGCAGAACGAAGAAGTGGGAAAACAATTCCCCAGCTCGGCGAACAGGAGAAGAAATCGTGCCCCCCGCTCAAGGTGTCTAGCGATATCGTCGCTAATCATCCGGGGATGGTGCCTGGTACCAATCCTGGTGATTACTTGGGGGATGATGTAATTTTTCAAACGGCTGAGGTAACAAAAGAAGAATATAAATACGTGCACGGGAAGCCTCTCGTCAAACCTGATCATCCTCCTCTAACAACGATGATGTACAAATTGCATGAGTGGTACATGAAAACCTGCAGGGAGTCTGGGAGAGACACTATGTATATGGCAGTGAAACCAGAGCACGAATTCATTGGACTTCCTGTGATGCCTATTGAATTTGTGGAGTTATTTCAGTTATACAATCAACTGGCCCTCGACAAACAACTCATGACTTCCTACTGTCTGTAAGTATTACTTCTATAGTTAAGTCTCTAGCTCAGCTCGTTCATTGCATGTATATATAATTATCCTCACTATATTATGCAGATTGAAGATCTTCGAATGCAAAAAAGTAGGAATCTTCGACGTTGGGTTCATTAGCCCAGATGCCGTAAATGAATGGACGGTACAAAACTCAATCAAAGAGACCGAGGAGAACTTGCTACAGTCGTTCCTTATACATCAAAACAAAAGGGAAATACTCTTTCCTTACAACTTCAAGTGAGTATTGCTGTCTTCTCTGTATACTCAGTTTCGCTTACTCGAGGTTAAGTAATGTAATTGATGAGTTATATATGCGTGCGCAGTTCCACTTTATTTTGCTATCCATTAAGCTTGACGGGGCATTAGTAACTGTCTTAGACTCGAGACGTAAAGATCCCGAGAATTATGCGGACATGACTGCAATGCTCAAGAAGTAAGTTCAGTCAATACCGGGACCATATCGGCACGCAACTTTCGTTAATTTCCTGATATCAAGTAATCATTTTCTTTGCCTGGCAGGGTTTGGAAGAAGTTCACCCGAAAGTTTCCCGGTCTAAACAAAGAGTTGCGATTTACGCACCCCAAAGTAAGTAGTACTAGCTAGTTCCGCGCATCTCTAATTGATTCAAATTTTCATCAATATATCATTACCATGCTTGCTTATCAGTTTGATTGAACTCTATTCTCGTAAAGTGCTTGTACCAGAAAGAAGGGACTGTTTTATGTGCATACTACGTATGCGAGTTCATTCGCCACTCGACCTCTGAGCGGGGCTTCTCTGACAAACAATTTGAAGTACGTAAATAATATTCACAATTTTATTTTATATATTACCATCAATTGTGTTGAGTTTTATTCATATATATGCATGTATTGACCCCCTTCTTTAAATTAGATCTGGCAGATGCGGGATGAACTCCTACCACATGATCGCATACGAGCAATTCAAGAGGAATTGGCGGGATTCTTTCTTGACCACGTCATACCTAAAGACGGGGAATACCATGCGGATTTGTGATTGGATCTTAGGTAGATGATGTTAGAGATTGTAAAAGATGTTATATTGTATATATGTAGTACCGTCGGATAGATATACGAAAACTTGTTGTTCGACCAAGCACGGAGAAAGAGATGTCACTTCTCTCTATATATGTTCAGCATGACGATCTTGTGTAATTAATGGTTTCCTTCATTTTCTTATTAGCTAGCATCGAGTTATCTCTATATGTATAGTAGCTACCGTCGACCGAGCACGGAGAAAGAGAGGACACTTCTCCCTATTAGCTAGCTAACACAATATGAAACCCCTAAATTAACCCTCCAAAACCCCCCAACCCCCCCCCTTCAAAAAAAAACAAAAACCCCAGCTGCTGCCAGGTGCTCACGCGTGGATGACCTTTGGTCCCGGTTGGTGTGACCAACCGGGACTAAAGGTTCTCCTGCCTGGGCTCCCCGCAGCGGCCACGTGGATGCCTTTTGGTCCCGGTTGGTGTTACCAACCGGGACTAAAGGTCCTCCTGCCTGGGCTTCCCGCAGCGGCCACGTGGAGCCCCTTTGGTCCCGGTTCATAAGCGAACCGGGACTAAAGGTTTTGGGCTTTAGTCCCGACCCTTTAGTCCCGGTTCCAGAATCGGGACTAAAGGCCCTCTGGAACCGGGACTAAAGGCCCTTTTTCTACTAGTGTGAAGATGATAGTTGAAACAATGCATTATGCGTATCTAGGGGCATAAAACAAGAGTGCGTGTTGGGAGGCAACCCAATAGTTATCTTAAATTTTTTGCTTTTAATTTTTGTTTTGGTGTGATGAAATAATTATTTATATTGTAATGATTGTGTTTTTATGTTTTAGTTAGTGCTTGTGCCAAGTAAAGTATTTGGGATGATTTGGATGATAGTTGAATCGGTTCTGTGCAAAAATAGAAACTTCTGCACCCAGTATGATTTTTTTCTAATTTTACTGGAATGTCAT
Organism: Elymus sibiricus; assembly: GCA_039707655.1. NCBI lineage: Eukaryota > Viridiplantae > Streptophyta > Magnoliopsida > Poales > Poaceae > Elymus > Elymus sibiricus. Next base: position 145,205,856 of record CM077667.1, on the reverse strand, counting down.
TTTAATCTGAAGTTTTTATAAAGTATTTCCATACAAATTTCCTAGGTTTTCCCATTTTTTCAGAATTGTTGGAGTTACAGAAGTATGGTTTTAGTACAGATCATTACAAACTGTTCTGTTTTAGATAATCTATTTTGCTTGCATAGTTTACTTATTTTAATGATGATATGGATTATATCAGGGGGTATAAGTCATGGAGAAGTTAGAATAGACTAAATATTATGCAATAATTAAATATGAACTTATTTACAACAGTACCTGAAGTTTTTGATATGTCTATTATACTAACGGGTCTCATGAGGTTTCTGTTGAGTTTTGTGTGCTGAAGTTTTCAAGTTTTGGGTGAGACAACGATGGATGAAGGAATAAGGAGCGGCAAGACCCTAAGCTTGGGGATTCCCAAGGCACCCCAAGGGAATATTCAAGGAATACCCAAGCGTCTAAACTTGGGGATGGCCCGATTGGCATCCCCTCTTTGGTCTACAATCTATTGGTATGTCACTTGGAGCTATAATTTTATTCATCACATGATATGAGTTTTGCTTGGAGAGTTGTTTATTATAGTTTGCTTTCCTTTTAATTTGCCACAATCATCGTTTTCTGGACATACCTTTTGAGAGAGACACACTAGCATCATAATTTGTTGGAATACTTATGTGCTTCACTTATATCTTTTGAGCTAGGCAGTTGCTCTAGTGCTTAACTTATATCTTTTTAGAGCACGACGGTGGTTATATTTTATAAAAAATAGTTGCACTGTCATGATTTGATTAAATCTTTTCGAGAGTCTAAAAAATAGGAATGACAATTTGCACGTGTTATAAGACTAGCCCAAAAAGGATAGGTATTTGATACGTCTCCAACGTATTTATAATTTTTTATTGTTCCATGCTAATATATTATCATTTTAGGATACTTTTTGGGTCTTTATTTACCAATTTATAATATTTTTGAGCACTAACCTATTGATCCAGTGCTCAGTGCCAGTTGTTGTTTTCAGCATGTTTTTCACTTCTCAGGTTTACAGTACCAAACGAAGTCCAATTGCCACGAATTTTTTGATGATTTTTCTGGACCAAAAGAAGACCTGGGAGATTCGGAAGAAGGCTGGGGGCCACACCAGGGCCCCACAAGCCAACAGGGCGCGCCCTGATGGCTTGTGGCCCACTGGCGGCTCTCCCGACCTCGTTCTCTGACCTATAAATTCTCATATATTGCAAAAATCCTCGAGGTAGTCCTAAAACCCTTTTTACGCCGCCGCAAGTCTCTATTCCGTCGTGAGGCCATCTGGAGCTCCGTTCCGGCACCCTGCCGGAGGGGGGATCAATCACCAAGGGCCTCTTGATTAACCTTGCTGCCCTCATGATGATGTGTGAGTAGTTCACCACATACCTACGGGTCCATAGCTAGTATATAGATGGCAATCTCTCTATCTCTTTATCTTCAATACAATGATCATTGCATCTTCGCTTTGATCTATCCGATGTAATCCTATTGTGCGGTGTGTTTGTTGGGATCCGATGAATTGTGGGTCTATGTTCAGATTATTCATGAAAAGTATTTGAGTCACCTCTGAATATTTAGATTCTTATTTGCATTATCATTATAGCTTCGTAATTCTCTCTGATCTATCGATGTGCTTTGGCCAAGTAGATTGATCTATCTTCAGTGAGAGGGGTGCGTTGTGGTAGGTTCAACCTGACGGTGCTCTATATCCCAGTGACAAAAAGGGAGAAGACATGTCTTTGTGTTGTTGCTACTAAGGATAACACAATGGGGTTTATTCATATTGTTTGAGTTTATTTTGTCTACATCATGTCATCGTTCTCCATACATTACTCTGTTGTACTTAATACTCTAGATGCATGCTGGATAGTGGTCGATGAGTGGAGTAATAGTAATAGGTGTAGGCAGGAGTCGGCCTATTTGTTTATGGATGTGATGCCTATATACACATGATCATTGCCGTGAAAATCGCATAACTATCTGCTTTTCTATCAATTGCCCAACAGTAATTTGTTACCCACCATATGTTGCCTACATGAGAGATGCCGCTGGGGAAAACTATGGTCCCCGGGTCTATTCACTTATAAATTTACAAACACTACAATTACCTTGCTGCCTTTATTTACCTTTTATTTAATTTGCAATTTACAATTATCTACAATTTTCCACACAAGTCATCCGCTTACAAATAACGAGATCAAGGGGATTGACAACCCTCTTGCCCGCGTTGGGTGCAAGTTGTTTGCTCTTTTGTGTGCAGCCGCTGAAGACGGTTGAGGATTGATATTCCTATTGGTTCGATAAACCTTGGTTTCATAACTGAGGGAAATACTTACCAACTTTGTGTTGCAATTACCCGTTCCTCTTCACGAAAAACCCAACGCAGATCACAAGTATCAGGAAAGATTTCTGGCGCCGTTGCCCGGGAGTATCATCACCAACTATCAAGTAACTTCACACAAATTTTCATTGACTTGTTTATCTTTTTACTTGATGTTATATTCAGTTTTTTTCTTAAAAACCAAAAATATAAAAATATTTATCTTTGATTTTTATTAGTTTTCTTGTTTGAATTCATGGCTATTTCTTCTTCCGCTCGTGTTACTCCCGATAATGATGTAGTCAATTTTAAACAAACGGGAGGAGAAAGTTTGAAAGATGCATGGTATAGGATTTTCTTCTCTCAAAATAAAGCAACTAAAAATTTATCCACTACTACCTTGCTTCACAATTTTTATGTTGGTGTGACAACTTGGTATAGGTTTGTCCTTGACACCATCACCAGTGGGAACTTCTTAATGTGTCACACTTTGGATGCGTATAACGCGATTGAAAATCTCGTTGGGGCACCACTCGTTATCGTTAATGAAACTAGTTTGACCTTGGAACATGTTATGCAAAGGCTTGATGCTATTGAAAAGAAAATGATCACGAATGAACCAATTGAGGAGTTAGATAAAAAAAACTTCATAATCGTATCACTCAATTTGGGTCATGGGTAGGAATGACTTTGAAAGCTTTAAAGGAAAAATAGACTATTATTGATGAGAGGATTGAACAAGGCTTGAATAGAATTGATAAAATGGAGGAGGTCATTGAAAAAGTAGACTCCGCTTTCACACCTCCTAAAACTAATGCTAGTACCTCTCGAAACAAAAGCCCCAAATTCATATATATTCCGAAGAGCATTAGTACACCTCCTACCAAAACAAACAAAGATCTAAAAATGATTAGTGTTCATCCCAACTTTATAAACTTCATAAAATATCCTATTTCCAAGCCTCCTATTGTCCCTATTATCCATAGTGGTGTTATTGAGGAGCTTGATGCAAAGATGACAACACTTGCAACTATGCATTATGCCTAGCTAGGGGCATAAAACAATAGCGCTTGTTGGGAGGCAACCCAATAGTTATATTTATTTTTGCTTTTTTACTTCCTTTTTGTTTTTAATAACATGATTATTGCCTCTATAATGATTATGTTTTTGTATTTTAATTAGTGTTTGTGCCAAGTAAAGCCTTTGGTATGACTCACGAGATGAGTAGAATCGATGCTGAAACAAAACAGAAACTTTTGACTCCAGTACAAGAACTTCCATTTTTTACTGGAGCGTGATAATGATCTGAATTGTTTACACAATATTTCTATACTAATTTTCGAGGTTGTCCTAATTTTTCAGAATTTTTTTAGAGTTACAGAAGTATAGGTTCTCTACAGATTGCTACAGACTGTTCTGTTTTAGACAGATTATGTTTTTGCTTGCATAGTTTGCTTGTCTTGATTATGCTATGGATTGTATCGGGGGGGGGGGGGGTATAAGCCATGATCTGTTGGGCAATTGATGGAAAAGCGGGTAGTTATGCGATTTTCACGGCAATGATCATGTGTATATAGGCATCACGTCCATAAACAAATAGGCCGACTCCTGCCTGCACCTATTACTATTACTCCACTCATCGACCACTATCCAGCATGCATCTAGAGTATTAAGTAAAACTGCGTAATGCATGGAGAACGATGACATGACGTAGACAAAGTAAACTCAAGCAATATGAATGAACCCCGTCGTGTTATCCTTAGTAGCAACAACACAAAGATGCATCTTGTCCCCTACTTTGTCACCGGGATATAGAAACTCGTCAGGTTGAACCTACCACAACGCACCACTCCCACCGATGAAATATCAATCTACTTGTCCAAAGCACATCAATAAATCGGAGAGCATTACGAAGCTATAATGATCATGCAATTAAGAGACAATATATATTAGAGGTATCTCAAATACTTTTCATGAATAATCTGAACATAAACCCACAATTCATCGGATCCCAACAAACACACAGCACAATAGGATTACATCGGATACATCAAAGCTAAGATGCGATGACCATTGTATTGAAGATCAAGAGATAGAGAGATTGCCATCTAGGTACTAGCTATCGACCTGTAGGTCTGTGGTGAACTACTCACACATCATCATGAGGGCAGCAAGGTTGATGTAGAGGCCCTCCGTGATCGATCCCCCCTCCGGCAGGGTGCCGAAATGGAGCTCCTTATGGTCTCACGGCGGAACAGAGACTTCCGGCGGCGAAAAAAGGGTTTCAGGACTACTTCTGGGTTTTTTGCAATATTAGAGAATTTATAGGCCAGAGAGGAGCATTGGGAGGCAGCCGAGGGGGCCACCACATATAAGGGCGCGCCCTGATGTGTGGTGGGGCCCTCGTGCACCTCCCGGCCTCCTTTCGAAGCTTCCAGGTCTTCTTATGGTCCAGAAAAAATCATCAAAAAGTTTCGTGGCAATTGGACTTCGTTTGGTACTGTAAACCTCAAAAGTAAAAAACATGCAGAAAACAACAACTGGCATTGGGCACTGGGTCAATAGGTTACTGCTCAAAAATATTATAAATTGGTAAATAAGGACCCAAAAAGTATCCTAAAATGATAATATATCAGCATGGAACAATAAAAAATTATAGATACGTTGGAGACGTATCAAGCATCCCCAAGCTTAATTCCTGCTCGTCCTCGAGTAGGTAAGTGATAAAAATAGAATTTTTGATGTGACATGCTATCCATTTTGTAATCTTATGTGTGTATGCTCATTGAGAAAAGATGAATCAATAAATATTAACACAACAATATTTAAAGTGTAAGAAACAAAATCATTCGTCCTTAAAAGTATACAATCCTTAAAAAATGTTTACCCCCCCATTCATCTTATTATATTAGCAAGGCATGGCTCCATCTTCACCACATTAATACAAATGTTAAGCACCACGGTGTCCAAGTCACGCAATTGGATCGTACTTCTTCAATATGCATCAACTTTTTATTCTTCACGCAATACATGAGCATGAGCCATTTGACATAGCATTTAGGTGGAATAGAGTATGGTGGTAGATATCAAAGGGGTAAAAAGTGGAGTAGATAGTCTCACATTAACTAGGCGTACCAACGGGCTATGGAGATACACATCGATAGATGTCAATGCGAGGAGTAGGGATTGCCATGCAAATGATGCACTAGAGCTATAAGTGTATGAAAACTCAAATGAAGCTATGTGGGGTGTGCATCCAACTTGCTTGCTCATGAAGACCTCGGGCATTTGAGGAAGCCCATCATAGGAATATACAAGCCAAGTTTGTAATAATGAATAGGTAATTCCTACTAGCATATGAAAGTGACATATCTTGAGACTCTCTACATGAAGAGCATATTACCACTTCGAGGCACAAGTGTGGTAAAAGATAGTAGCAAAGTCCCTTCTCTCATCTTCTCTCTTTTTTTTCAAATGGCGGGCTCATTTGGCCTCCCCCATCTTTATTTTCCGTCCGAAGTCTCGTCTTGACTTGTGGGAGGATCATAGTTTCCATCATTCTTTCCTCACTGGGACAATGCTCTAATAATGATGATCATCACACTTTTATTTACTTACAACTCGATATGGAGAACTGATATGAAGATATGACTCTATATGAATGCCTCTGGCAGTGTACCAGGATGTGCAATGATCTAGCGTGACATGTATCAAAAATATTATGAATGGTGGCTTTGCCACAAATACTATGTCAGCTCTATATGATCATGCAAAGCAATATGACGATGAACAAACTAGTAATGTGAAGTGACGATGGAATTTGCACGATACCGAAGAGGCTGACAAATATGAGAAGGTGGGATTGCGTATGTCCATGGTTTCACATTAGTCATAAAGAAATCATATACTTATTGCAAAGTTTTATTAATTTTATCATAGATCAAAGTACTACTCGCATGCCCCGAGGGAAGAGGTTGGTAGGAGTTAACCATCGCGGGCTTCCGACCCGAAACAACACTAGGATTTCAATGAGGAATAGAAATGCTCACACATCATGACCACGCCTCTTTAATTTTTAGATGAACAAAAAGTTCAACCTTTCTTAATATCGACACTTCTATGGTTTAACAATTATGAACTTACACCTATTTCATATGATCACATCAATATCATTGTCCCACAGTTTCTCTATATGTGCTACATGATGGTTTTGATTATCACTCATTGAATACCTAATATTTTTGGAATAGTCTTATGATCCATGCAAATTACTGTCACTATTTAACAACTCTCAAACAAATATAAGTGAAGAATGAGAGTGAAATCATTTCTATAAAATCTACACGCCACCGTGCTCAAAAAGATATAAGTGAAGTACTAGAGCAACTGCTAAGCTCAAAAGATATAAGTGAAGCACATAGAGTATTCTAACAAATTATGATGAAGGTGTGTCTCTATTAAATACGTGTGTCCAGCAAACAATGATTGTGGCAAACTGAAAGTAAAATCAAACAAAAGAACACGACGCCCCAAGCAAAACAGATATCATGTGACGAATAAAAATATAGCTTCAAGTGACATACCGATCGATTAAGACGAAAGAGGGGATGCCTTCCGGGGCATCCCCAAGCTTAGACGCTTGAGTCTCTTTTAAAATATTACCTTGGGTTGCCTTGGGCATCCCCAAGCTTAGGCTCTTGCTACTCCTTATTCCGTGGTCCATCATGACAACACCCAAAACTTGAAAACTTCAATCACACAAAACTCAACAAAACTTCGTGAGATCCGTTAGTATAAGAAACATATTTGAAAGTGCGTTATATCGACTAGAGGGGGTGGTGAATAGGAGATTTTTACAAATTCATCACTGAGGAATTTCAACTTGAGGAATTTGAAATGTGATGAATAACTAGCAGCGGAATAAGTACTCAAGTGCATACGAAGCATAGCGATCGCATAGTCATCATGATGAAATAAAGCATGCACAGATTACAGGTAGCGTTATACAGGATAAGCAGGTGAGGAACAAGGTAGCTTGAAGAATTTGAGGTGAGGAAATTGAGAAAGTCTTCAGTCAAATTCTTCAAACAGTAACGATCAATTTCATCAACAAGTATACGAGGAAATGAAAGGGTTGAGGAAATGGAACCAGGTAGCTAGATGAAGACAATGGTTTGATGACCCAGTTCCAACTGCTGTGACAGTCGTACGTCTGGTTTGGAGCGGCCTGGTATTTAAACCAGAGGACACACAGTCCCAGGACACACAGTCCTTACCGTATTCTCCTTGAGCTAAGGTCACACAGACCTCGCCCAACACTCGTGGTAAGTCTTCAGGGTAGACTTCCAAAACCCTCACAAACTGGTCACCCGACGATCCACATTTGACTGCTGGATGCTCTAGACCAAGGTCACTTCGTGATCCCCAATTGACTGCACGATGCACTAGACCATGACGCCTAACCGTCTGGAAGATACACAGTTTTCAAAGGTAACAAGTGTCGGTTCCACACAGGAACAATCTCTTCAGTGATGCTCAATCACTTTGGGTTTGGTGGTTTGGTTTTGGGGTTTTTCCTCACTGATGATTTTCTCTCAAAGTCCTCGAGGAATGGGATGCTCTCAAATGACAAGTGTCAGTTCTCTCTCGGAGCAGCCAACCAACTAGTGGTTGTGGGGGGTGGCTATTTATAGCCAGGGTGCAACCTGACATGATAAGACATAAATGCCCCCAATGATATGACCGTTATGTGGATAGGATGATTGGGGACAGCTGGCGCTTAGCACAGCAACGGTCGGAATTTCGAACTATGAAAGTCCTCAGGCTTATCATGTTCCTCACTTGTAGGCAATTCGCACTGGCGAAATCCTAACTCCTCAGTCAGACCAATTTCCTCAGAGACCAGAAGATCATCGTCTCTGCCACTGAAGAACTTGACTGAACTACAAGAGATTTCCAAAGGCTTCACTGGAAGGATTGGATAGGTTGAGGCTTTTGAGTTGAGCATCAGTTGGAAATTTTCCTTAGTATTACCTCGGCCCCCTTTAACAGTACGGTGTTTCCTATGACTCAAAGAAAGGAAATGAAACTACGAAAACAAAAGTCTTCACGCTTCATAGTCCTCGTTCATATCTTCAAGGTCACACCAACTTCTTCTTTTTCAAAGTCTTCAGGGAATACCAAAGTCTTCAGCAAAGTCTTCACCAAAGTCTTCAGTTGAAGACATACATTTTTAGGGGTCGATAATCTCCGAATGTATCCAACTCCTCAGCGACTTATAGAGCATGTGTACACTTACAAACGCATCAGTCTCTTAACCTATAAGTCTTCAATACACCAAAATCACTAAGGGGCACTAGATGCACTTACAATCTCACCCTTTTTGGTGATTGATGACAAATAGGTTAAGTTTTCAACGGGGATAATAATATGAAGTGTAAGTACTGAGTTTGAGGAATTTGATTGCAAGATATAGAAGAACTCCCCCTAAAGATGTGCATATTTGAGGAATTTGCTTTGGACTGCAAATGCACATAGCAGGTTAAAAACATGGAGAACTCCCCCTATATCTTGTAATCCATACACGCATTTAATATATATCATGAGGAAATTGAAATGCATGATGGAAAATGGGGTCTGAGGAAATTCAGCATGCGTGCATTAAGATAATTTGAGGAAATAGCATGCGGAAAGCAGTTCAAAAACATCAGACCACCATCGGACTTAAGTTTACAACTCAACCAACAAAAGCTTCAGAAAAGCGAGAGTTGTAACTTAAACAAAAAAACAGCCCATATAAATAGACCCGCTTGAAGACTAACTCAAATTTTCTCCCCCTTTGTCATCGAAGACCAAAAGGGACAAAAAATGAGGACTAACGCCCCTGAAGAATTTCATCTTGAAGGTGGTGGAGGAGCGCTAGCGTTGTCGGGGTCATTCGTTGATGCAGGGCCCGTAGCAGTGTCGTCAATATCCTCAGCTTTATCCGCCTGGCGTGATGAAGAAAATGTGCTTGTAACCAGCTGAGGAACTTGAACTTTCTTCCATTTCTTCCTTGGAGGGATGGACCAATCAAAGTCCTGCTGAAATTCCATCTCCTTGAGTTCTTCAGGAGTCTTGAGGTGAGACAGGATGGCCCATGTGCGGCCGAAGACTTCATGAAGATAATAGTGGTTCTTCCTCACAGAGTTGTGCGTGACAGTCATGTCTCGAAGAAGTGAACCAAACTGACGCTTTACCCACTTGTGATTGCGATCAATCTTCTGATGAAGACTTAGAAGAAGCTCTCGATCAGTCATCACACGAGGGGCAGTTTCTTGAGGATTTTGCGCTGAGGCTTTTGCAGCAGAATCTTGAGTAGCAGTGTCATCATTGGTAGAATAAGATGCAGCTTTGCGAAACTATCCATCCAATGGACGAGTACCTTCATCAATGACAGCTTTGCCTTTACCCTCAACTGAGGAAAATGTATTCTTGAGGACTTCAATCGGAGGCAGAAAGCTGAAGTGATTCTGAAGGTCAGCCTTGAAGGGAATTGAAGACCTTGTTCTGATGAATTTCATGATCCAGGGAGCGTAAGGCTTCAACTCAAATGGTGACATAGCTGCATTGGCCAAAGTCCTCATGAAGAAATCGTGGTAATTGATGGGAATCCCATGAATGATGTTGAATAGCATATTCTTCATGATTCATTCAACAGCTTCTTCTTCAGAGTTGTGACCCTTGATAGGATTGAGGGTTTTGGTTAGTATGCGGTATATGGTCCTGGGCACATAGAGCAAATCCTTCACTTGGAAGGTGGTCCTTTGAGGTTTGCCAGGAGCCAAAGGCTTCATCAGCACTTGCATCAAGTGGTTTGGCAGTTCAGTTTCATCATCGATGCAGCGCGCTCCTTCTAAAGGAATTGCTATTGGCACAGCCTGAAGCAATTCAGTGGCTGGGGCTGTGTAGTGAGTAGATCCAGTCATCCAGCCCAGAATCCATGAATTGACATCAAAAGCATCACCCGAGATATGCAAGGTTGCATAGAATTGAAGAATTAGCTCTTCATTCCAGTCGCATATGTCAACGCAGAAGGGAAGAAGTCCAGCATCATGAAGAACTGCGAGCACAGGTGTGAAGCACGGAATGGATTCCATATCCACATGAGGAATTTGCTGATGCTCGAAGACTTTCTCTTTGTCAAATAGTACTGATGCATAGAAATTCATCTAGGAAGGGGTCCAGAATCTTGTGCGTCCGGTCCTTGCTGAGGTATATGGATTTGGCCCTGTGAAGAATATGTGCTCGTCGAAGAAATTTGCCTTGATGAATTTGGGGCACTTTGTGCCTTTGAAGGGCATCTTGGGCTTCGGCTGAAGGTTTGGCTTGAAGCGGCCCACAATTTCCTTAGGCATAGGAGGAACTTCTTCAGATTGAGGAATTTGAATAGCAGTTTCCTCAGTTGCAGTTTGAGCAACAATTTCTTCAGCTGATGCAGCTGGAATATCTTCAGTGGCAGGTGCAGCCAAGTCATCAGATCCTGTATGAATTTCTTCAGTCTGGGTTGGAGACTGTGGAATTTGAGTGAGGGGAGTGGTCATTGGTGAATTTGGGTGTGCAGCTTCCCAATATTCATCATTGATAAGAGGAGTTGTGTTTCCAATGTCCACATCCTCTTCCATTTCTTCAACGCCGGCCTCTTTAGCAGTTAACTGAGGCTGGGGCGATGATACCAGAGGGGTTGAAGCATTTGCTTCCACCTCAATTTCTTCATCAATCTGCTCTGAGGAAGCAGCAGAATGATCTTCTTCATCTTCATCATTTGGAATGTCATAGTCAACACCAAATGGAATTATCTCATAGGAAGGTACAGAGGAGATTGGGGTTGCATCAATGGGCTCAGTTGAAGAACTTGGCATAGTCTTCAACTTCTTCACAGCTGAGGAATCTGAAGTTGATGCTTTTCTTTTCTTAGCAGCTCTCTTCTCCGCTGCCTTTGTTTTCTTCGCTTCTGATGCAGAAGGAAGGTTGATGTTCTTCACCCTTGAGGATTTTGCACTTTCAGTAGAGGGTGAAGGATGAGCAGTTTCTTCAGGCACGACAGTTGAGGTTGCCCTGACAGGTTCTTCAGCAGCCTGAATTTCTTCAGCTGCGCGTGCAGTTTCTTCAGCAGGCTGAGCAGATTCTTCAGCCTGAGGAATTTGCTGTTGCAATTGAGCTGCAACCCTTGAGTTGTGATCTTTAACTGCAGCTTGGGCTGCCCTGACAAATCTCACTTTGGTGCCCTTCCATTCAGCATCATACTTTGCTTGTTCTTCAGTAAGGCAGCGAACCTCAGACTGAACTGTGATGAGTTGATTTGGAGTCAAATTCATCACATTGTTCTTCAGGAACTTTTCCTTTCTGGCCCTGCTTCTCTTAGCTCTCAGAGCTTGTTCTCTTTTCCATTTTTCCTCAGCAATGAAGTGTGTGAGGACATGGTCCACACCAAGAGGTAACTTCAGTGAGGAAAGTGGAGTGCTTGGATCCTCATGCCATATGTCGATGAAGTTGAGGATCATCTTAGGATCCAGCATGAGAGGTACAGAGCTGCCCTTGGCTATTGCAGCTCTCTGCTGACTGTTTCTGATGATTTCTTCCAATTCTTCATCATCAGCCAGATCATTATCCTCAGATCCTGAGGGTACATTCACAGTAGCTTGGCTTTTGTGAGGACTTGGTCTCTGACCTCGTCCAGCAGTTCTCTTTATCTTCATCAAAGTAGGGCTTGTTGAAGACAGTGCTTGGGCTGAGGAACTTGCAGAGACCCCTGAAGCAACTGAGAAGCCAGTAGTCCTTTGACATGTTGCAAGATTTACAGGTGTTGAGGACTTTGCGGTAGCAGCTGATGATTGTGCAACTACTGAAGGCATTGCAGTGGCCTTTGAAGAATTTGCATGAGGATTTTGCAGTGAGGACTTTGAAGTTGAGGTTTTTGACTTCACTGCAGACTTCTTCACCATCGATTTCTTCGGAGCACTATCAGAGGCTCCGGCAGAGGCAGCAGCAGCAGAATCTTCATTGAATTGCTTCACTGCAGCTTTGGCAGTTCTCTGAAGTTTTTGTTGATGCTTTGCCCATTCAGCAGGAAAGTCTTCACCACGAGCAATGCTAGTGGGATCGACTTCTTGATCATCAGCAGGAGGAGCCCTTTTGCAAGGAGGTTTGAGGGTGAATTTCTTCATGTACTTGGGAGTGACATAGCGATAGTCTCTCCATTCCTTTTGTCGTGGATTTGTCACGGCAAGATGTCCGGGTTAATGGACTTAGGTGTGAGGTCATCGCAACTATGTGGCGGCTTGGGAGGGGTTGGTCGGAATCGAGAGACGCGAGTTTACCCAGGTTCAGCCCCCCCGATGGAGGTAAAAGCCTACATCCTGCTTTGTGTATATTGATGATGAGGATGATCTCGATTACAAGGGTGCGGGATTGCTACCTCTAATCTCGAGAGCCTCTAATCTGTCTATCTCTAATGACTTGAAGTTGTCCCTCTAGGGGTGCTCTACCCCTCCTTATATAAGTGGAAAGGGTAGGTTTACATGTAGAGTCCTACTAGGAGTAGGATTAGGACTAGTTTCTCTTGAATCCTAATCCGGGTCTTGTTTCCTTTGTAAGAGAATCCTTTCTCTACTTTGGGCCTTCTCTTGTGAGCCGCCCCTCCAGGCCCGACCACGAGCCGCCTTCCGCCGGCTTGCTCGCTGGGCCCTGGGCCTTGTCACTCGTCTGACCCGCCTGCCGGGTTATCAATGAACCGCCAAGTCTCGACCGGGTCACCAGTGAGTCGCCAAGTCCTGGCCGGGTCATACTTCCGGCCGGGTTATACCGCGGGGTATATCCCCGACATTAGCCCCCAGGTTAGCTTGAATTTATTCATGCTAAGCTCCTGAAATAAGAATAAATATGTTAAGTGACCGGCTCACTCCACTGGCCGGCTTATATCACTGAAGTGGATCCTCAAAAATCTGGGTTTCTTCTTCATATGAATGAGTCGTCTTCTCAGTCGTCTTGCTTATCAGTGTCCTTTGAAGTAAAATATTGGGAATACAACACCCATATGCCATTGAGTCGGCCTGCAACACTCTTCAACTTGTGAAGCCGGGTTGCTTATATAAACTCTGCTGGGTTATGATCTTTTGATAATGCCGGGTCAGGATTGTTGGTGACGCCGGGTCAAACAACTAGACTCCAGCTGACTTGATAAAATTATTGGGATGAAAATCCATCTGATGTAGAGCCGGTCTTCCAACGCTTCAGCTCCATGAAGAAATGAGACCTAGCTCACTCAAAATTTGATAGCTTAAAAATGTCCTGCTATTTTTATCTCCATATTACGTGTAGCCCCCAAGCTCCAAGTTTATCCATGATGACTTGGCGCTTTGTAATAATATCTTTGATTGTGTAGCCCCCAAGTACCAGGTTGTCTTGCCTGCAGCAGCCTGGGACTTGTAACTGTCTTATACTTTATAAAGCTTCGGCTGGTGTAGCCCCCAAGGACCGGGTTGTTTTGCTTGCAACAACCTGGGACTTTTTGAACTTGGTGTTGAATGTTGAGAAATCTGGGTTGTCATCTGAGTCGCCAGATATATACTGAGTGTCTTTTATTTCACAAGTGTAGCCCCCAAGGGCCGGCTCATCAGCGTGTGACGGGCCGGGTCTTTCAATTTGGACCTTATAATCTGCTTGAACAGCTGAATACTGTAGCCCCCAAGTGCCGGGTCGCACGCCTGTGGCGACTTGGGACTTTAGCAATTTTGATCTGAGTAGTGTAGCCCCCAAGGGCCGGGTTGCATGCCTACAGCGACTCGGGACTTATATCCACTTCTCCTTTGAAAAGAAAAACATCACATGATGTAGCCCCCAAGGGCCGGCTCAGTAAGACAATACTGGGCTGGGACTTAGAAAAAGATAGAAAGGCCGGCTCATCTCCCTAAGATAACCGGGTTCGTTGATAATGTGATGAGTTGAAAAACAGCTTGCATTATCCCCCAAGTGCCGTGGTGCATGCTTGCGGCGACTCGGGACTTTATGAGAATAGCCCATCATAATGCACTTCAGAAGTTCTCTTGAACTGATATTCGATCTGATTTGAATGAATCCTTGACCGTGGTTGCAATATAACCCGGAATGAATATCCTGGAATAATTCCTTTGTCTTTGAAACGAAATCCCTGCTCGTGGTTGCGGTGCAACCCGGCAAATATATGTTTGAGAAATCCTTGAGTGCTGTAGTATACTACAGAGCACTGGTTGAAGAAATCCAATAGCCGGTCAATTAAATGACACGGCATTATATCTGATAGGGCGGCTCTTCAAGAATAATCAATTTTCCAAGCTGGCTTGAAAAAACCCCAATCATTTAATATTGGTTATGATAAACCATGATGAAGATCCAGCCATGTTGGCTATGAAAGATCTATTTGTTCCTTGCAGAGGGTACGATGTAACCCGGTTTGGTGACTGGCTGTCCGCAGCATAAACAAATATGGATATGCATGTATGATGATGCATGATATGATGATGCAATGCAGGATGATGTAATGCAAGATACAATGTATAGCCATAGCCATCTTTCTTCACACTTAATAGCAGCTTATCTTAGGAGACAAGACCTGCAAAAACAAACAAGACAGAGTATATTCTGTATCGTTGTGAGGGCGGCTTGAAAAGCACAACCTGGAGATGTTAAATCCTTGATGACCTTGCTTTTTCCTTTTGTTTTCGAAAACTCATACGCCAGTTCTTCTGGGTGGACTCGCTGCTTGAACTCTTAACAGTACAGGGTCTCTAGTGAGAGTGACCGTCAACTCCTTTGAGCGGCTCAGGGTCTCTAGGCGAGATTAATTGATAAGAGCGCAGCGAACCAGAGAGAGACGCAGAAAACGACAGGTCATGCCCCCAGGGCCCATAAGCTACCTCTCACGTGACATAAATCCGTCGTTTGAACCTTAAACAATGCAGGGTCTTTAAAAGAGTAACTGTTTAAGAGTACGAACGGGCCACATAGCGGAGAGTCGGCAGCAGATGGGTGAGTTTATCCTCGCTTTCCGTAAGCCGGCCCTCACGTGACAAGAGTCGCTGGTTGAACCTTGACCAGTACAGGGTCTCTAGTGAGAGTGACTGTCAAATACTTTGAACAGCTCGGGGTCTCTAGTCGAGATTAACTGGCAAGAGTTCGGCGGGTCACCTAGCGGAGTAGCAGCAGCATACAGGCAGGTTTAACTCGAACTTGCGGTGGCTAAAGAGCTGATCAAAAGGGTGTGTAAGCTAAACCCGGTGGGTTGGAAGCCCCCAAATGACCTTGTTGACAGAGTCAACGGTTGGGTATACAACCCACCTTACGGTGGCTGAAAAGCCGATCAAAAGGGTGTGTAAGCTAAACCCGATGGGTTGGAAGCCCCCAAATGACCTTGTTGAAGTATCAACATTGTTGCACCATCTTGAAAGCCGCCATCTTGTAAGCCGCCATCTTGTAAGCCGCCATCTTGTAAGAAGAAACAGCAGAAGCCCCCAAGTGACTTTATGATGATCCAGTAACTCAGGGCACCCATGTTTGAACGGTGCATCATGGCGGCTCGTCCTCTTGGGGAACTTTCAATTCTTCTGCCAATAATGTAGCAGCCCCCGAGATTGGGTTAACTTCCTTGCAATAACCCGGGGTTTCATTGAAAACGACAAAATGTGTCGAGCCATGTCTGTAGCCCCCGAGTCTTAAGTCGACTTCGAAGAGGCGGCTTGAGAGTCTCCACTGAAGGTTGAGCCTGACCGTGGCGGGTTATAGATGATCCCGTATGCATTGTTTCAATAATCCGGTCGATGGTTCGTCCCGGCTGGTTGTTTGAAGTTAACCAAACTGCAGTGGTGACAATTTTTATGCCTATCCATTGAGCCATCCGGTGGAGGCAGAGGCTGATAATGACTTGCTTCAGAGTCGTTGGAATGAATCGGATCACAGGGGCGGCGTCTTGCGTGCGTCTGTTGGGCGGCTCGTATAGGCGAGCACTGCACCAATGTGTTGATGTAAACCGGACCGCGGGCACGGCGGCTTGCGCGCGTCCGTTGGGCGGCTCAAGTGAACAAGCACGACACTGACGTGTCAATGTAGACCGGACCGCAGGGTGGCGACTCACGAGCGCTCGTAGGGCGGCTCATACTGGTGTATGCGGCCCCTGGCGTGTTGATGTAGACGTAGAAGTCAACCGCAGCGTTTGAAGACGGCGCGGTTGCGAGAGACGGCCGCGACATTGTAAGCCGGTGCGGTCGCGAGAGACGGCCGCGGCGTTGTAAGCCGGTGCAGACGAAGAGTCGGCGGCGGCGTGTGAACCGGCACGGACGGGAGAGTCAGCCGCGGGCGCGGACTGGTGAGTCAGCTACGGTGTTTGTAGGCCGCGGCGCTGGAGGCCGCGACGTTTGTAAGACGGCGCAGAAGCACGAGTCGGCTACGGCATGTTGACGTTGGATCGGACCATGGGCGACTTCCACGCGTCCGTTGGGCCACTCGTACAGGCAGGCGCTGTCGTGAGCTTTGTATCCGCGGTATGACTGTCACTTTGGCAGTTCTGCATAGAAGACATCGCAGACGAGGGTAATTGTTCTCGAAAGGATAAAAATGCATCAATAAAAATTTGACTGGATTGACTTCACCTGATATGTTTGTCGGAAATTATCAGCCACGGGATTGATGATGACTTTTCTTTTATATATAGCCGCACGAACAGCTGGCCTTTGACCCCTTTTTTTTAATTAAGCCAGCGCCTTTGACTTTAAACTATCTCCACACGGGCCGATCCTTTTTCGCTCTGGTGGACACCTGAACCGGTAGCAGCAGCCAACACGGCTGGTAGCTGGTGAGGCTGGAGCGGAGGGCGGAGCAGGAGCGGGGCAGCGGCTAGAGGCCAGGGCGGCGGCTCTGGCTGGAGCAGGGGAAGGCGGAACTGCGGCGAGGAGGCGGCTTAGCGCGGGGGCGGACGGCCGAGCGCGACGCGGGCGCGGGCCAGCCGTGCACGCCGGTGGCCAGGCGGGGGAGGGGCGCCGTGCTCGAAGAGCGTGGAGCAGCTCGGCTGGCTCGGGGCCACAAGCACGGCGGTAGAGGAAACCGGTGACTTGGCAGTCAGCGCCCCAACACGAAACTGCAGGGGCGAGGGCCTTGGTTTGATGCGAGGCGCCCGCTCGGAGGCGGCTTGGCGGTGGTGAGCGGAGGCGGGAGGGCTGGCCCAAGGCGGCATAACAGTAGCGGCGGCTCAGCCACGGCGGAAGGCGGAGCTCGACCGAGGCGAGGTCACGGCGACGGCTCGTGGTCGCGGCTGTCGGGGCCGACGCAGAAGAGCGGAGGCGACGCTGGAAGCCGGGGCCAGCTTGCGGGAGGTGAAGTGAACCACAGCGAGGTCGGCCACAGCGACTGCTCCGGCCATCTCTGCCGAGGCGGAGGCGCGCCGGTTGGTGCCTTGGTGGGGGCGGTTTGTGGCACGGCCGTTGAAGCAAGGCCGGAGGGGCAGGGCGGAGTGCGGAGCTGCCATAACGGTGGTGGGCCGCGGCGGCTCGGAAGGCAGTGGTCCGAGGCCGAGGCCAAACCGGTTCTACGAGGCAAAAACGCGGCAGAGGAGGCGAGGCGCGCTCGGACAGACGGCGGCTTGAAACAGAGGCCGGGGCGACTTAGAACAGCGAGGCGGCGAGTGCTGTAGAGCGAGGGCCGCACTGGGAGGTTTCCCAATCTTGTTTGGACTTGGGAGTTTTTTGACCCACAGCAAAAATCACCGATGGCTGTAATGGATTGTATGTTTTGGGTGCGGCGTAAATGCTCCTGTTGATCTCGGCGACGGCTCTTCTTCAAGGTTGTCTCATGCCGAGTTACCCCATGCGATTGTTCTGTTCCACGCCGGCTCTTTCTTCATCCGTTCAAACGCGAGCTTCTCGACTCATGAAGAATTCCCTCCAAGAACTCAGCACCACCGTGCGCAAGGCCCCACGGTGGGCGCCAACTGTCGTGGATTTGTCACGGTAAGATGTCCGGGTTAATGGACTTAGGTGTCAGGTCATCGCAACTATGTGGCGCCTTGGGAGGGGTTGGTCAGAATCGAGAGACGCGAGTTTACCCAGGTTCAGCCCCTCCGATGGAGGTAAAAGCCTACATCCTGCTTTGTGTATATTGATGATGAGGATGATCTCGATTACAAGGGTGCGGGATTGCTACCTCTAATCTCGAGAGCCTCTAATCTGTCTATCTCTAATGACTTGAAGTTGTCCCTCTAGCGGTGCTCTACCCCTCCTTATATAAGTGGAAAGGGTAGGTTTACATGTAGAGTCCTACTAGGAGTAGGATTAGGACTAGTCTCTCTTGAATCCTAATCTGGGTCTTGTTTCCTTTGTAAGGGAATGCTTTCTCTACTTTGGGCCTTCTCTTGTGAGCCGCCCCTCCAGGCCCGACCACGAGCCGCCTTCCGCCGGCTTGCTCGCTGGGCCCTGGGCCTTGTCACTCGTCTGACCCGCCTGCCGGGTTATCAATGAACCGCCAAGTCTCGACCTGGTCACCAGTGAGTCGCCAAGTCCTGGCCGGGTCATACTTCCGGCCGGGTTATACCGCGGGGTATATCCCCGACACCTTTGCCCACCTCCGTTCAATCCTGTGAATCCTGATTTTTCTCTGCTCTTTTGTCTCTTTGCCATGAATGGCCTCATCAGGAGTACAGTAACCGGCATACAGAGCCTCAGGTATCTCAAAAGCAGTGTTCTGTTCAGCCTTCTTTCCACCCTTCTGAGGTCTTTTACCATCTGCCATTTTCTTCACTTGATGACTTTGAACTCTTGATGATTCTGAAGATGTATACAGTTTTTCCTCAAGAAACGTTGCAAATGAGTTAAGTTGATGAGAACCTAGTGATTCATCAGCAGGCATTTTGTACCTGTGAACAGAGTATAGGTGCGAGGAATTTCAAGAGGTCATATGCGTTCTCAGAAATTTTTCAAAATACATCAAGTTGAGGATTTTGACCATAGATGTCTTGAGGAATTTCACTAAGTGTTCTTTGTCTTAGGTTCCAGAGTTGTGTGGATATGTTGATCCACACAATTGAGGAATCTTGAAGAAAATCATAACTTAGAGAAAAACATCAAGGGATTGAAACATGTGAGGTGCTTAAGAAGATGATTCTTGAAGAATAAACACTTTTGAGGATTTTGTGGAAGACATGAAGATCAAACAAGGGCGGTAAAATTAGATTTTATTTACCCTGATGAAGAACACGACGAACAGAGAGATGAAATCGGGGAAGTTCGTCCGTCCAGATCTCCCACGCCCTAGCTTGGCAGAGGGAGACAGCTACAGCGGCAGCGGGGTGAAGACTTCCCGGCCGATGCGAGTACGGCGACGGCGAGGTCGAGGCAGTGAAGCTCTTCCTCTCCGGCGGCGATGATTTTAGCGGCGGCGCTAGGTTTGAGCTGGGGAGAGATGGGAGTGAGGAGTAACTCGAGCACAGTGAAGGGAAGGGGGTATATATAGTGGCAGTAAAAACGAATCGGCCCGAAGATTTTGGACCAGATTGCGCCTAACCCTTGCTCTCCATGCGACATGTGTCACCCACGTTCTGAGTAGTGGAGATAGTGGGGGATCGTGGCTTATCCAGTCGTGGGAATCGGAACTGTTTGAGCGGGAAGCGCCGAAAAATTTGATAGTGAAAATTTTAAATTTTCCGTTCGCAAATTCTTCAGCTGTCAAGGATACAGTGAAGACTTTGAACGAGTTTCAAAGTAGAACGCATATGAAGAATTTGTGAACAGACTGGGTTGAGTTTAGCATAGAGGGGGAACGGGTCCGATCACATTCACTTAGATGAAAATCAACTTGAAGAATTAGCAATAAGTGAATGCTGTTGAGGACATTGAAAAATCAAATATATATATATATATATATATATATATATATATATATATATATAGTCAATGAAGAACATCAGTTTCATAGTTTGAAGAATTTGAAAAGTTGAGGAATTTGCAAACTTGAGGAATTTGAAAATTTGAAGAATTTGCAAAATGATGAAAAACTCAACTCTGAAGAATTTCAACTATTGTTGGTGGCGTGACCCACCGTATAAGAATGATGATTTCAGACACCGCATACAATTGTCGTAGGGTTCTGAGAATCAAATTCTTCATTAATTTCTTCACACTTAGAGAGTTATTCTGCATTGATTGAAGAAAAACGTTACTTCGTGTGTTGCACATCAAAGTCATCAATTTTGCATGAGTGTTAGGATGTGTGTCTTTTCAAAGAACATTCGAAGATTCTAGGATATTTAGCTCACACTGAAACTTGCAAAATCTCTTTTCATCCAAGGGCTTAGTGAAGATATCGGCCAGTTGTTCTTCAGTGGGGATGTGGTCGATGGAGATGTCGCCCTTGAGTACATGATCTCGAAGAAAATGATGACGAATCTGGATGTGCTTGGTTTTGGTGTGCTGAACTGGGTTGTAATCAATCTTGATAGCGCTCTTGTTATCGCAGTAGAGAGGCACATTCTTCACCTTGATGCCATATTCCTTGAGGGTTTGCTTCATCCACAGCAACTGAGCGCAGCATGAACCAGCAGCAATGTACTCTGCTTCAGCAGTAGAAAGTGACACGCAGTTCTGCTTCTTCGAGGACCAACATACTAAGGATCGTCCGAGGAAATGACATGTGCCTGAGGTTGACTTGCGATCCACACGATCTCCAGCATAGTCAGCATCTGAGTATCCGACGAGGTGAAGATTTGAGCCCTTGGGATACCATAATCCAAGCGTTGGTGTGTGAGCTAAGTATCAAAGAATATCTTTCACAGCCGTATGGTGTGATTCCTTCGGTGTTGCTTGGAATCGGGCACACATGCAAACACTCAGCGTAATATCAGGCCTAGATGCACATAGATACAATAAAGAGCCAATCATGGAGCGGTATACCTTCTGATCGAAATCTTTACCATTTTCGTCAGTGCAGAGGTGGCCTTTTGAAGGCATTGGAGTTTTGACGCCTTTGCAGTCTTGCATGTTGAATTTCCTCAGAACATCCTTGAGGTATTTCTCTTGTGAGATGAAGATGCCATTGTCTTGCTGACGAATTTGAAGACCTAAGAAGAATTTCAACTCTCCCATCATAGACATTTGATATTCTTCACTCATCATATAGGCAAATTCATCACTGTAACGTTTGTCAGTACAGCCAAAGATAATATCATCTACATATATTTGGCATATGAACAGTTCATTGTCATAGGATTTAGTAAAAAGAGTTGGGTCGAGTGAACCGGGTTTGAAGCCTTTCTTCATGAGGAATACCTTCAGAGTGTCATACCATGCCCGAGGGGCCTGCTTGAGGCCATAGAGGGCCTTGTTGAGTCTGAAGACTTTATCAGGATGCTTAGGGTCTTCAAAACCTAGGGGTTGAGCAACATATACTTCTTCCTCAAGCTTACCATTGAGGAATGCACTTTTCACATCCTTTGATATAAAATGATATCATGATGGTTAGCATAAGCAAGCAATATGCAAATAGCTTCATGTCTAGCAACAGGTGCAAAAGTTTCATCAAAGTCAATTCCTTCAACCTGTGTGCAGCCTTGAGCTACAAGACGAGCCTTATTCCTTACCACAAGGCCATTTTCATCTTGCTTGTTGCGGTAGATCCACTTGGTACCTATGATGTTATGCTTGCGAGGATCTGGCCGCTTGACAAGTTCCCACACGTTGTTGAGCTTGAATTGATGTAATTCCTCTTGCATAGCTTGAATCCACTCAGGCTCCATGAAAGCTTCATCAACTTTGGTGGGCTCTATGATAGAGACAAAAGCAAAATGCCCACAAAAGTTAGTCAAATGTGAAGCTCTTGAGCGAGTGAGTGGACCTGGTGCATTGATGTTGTCGATGATTTTGTCAATCTGCACTTCATTTGCAACTCTCGGATGAGCAGGTTGACGCGGCTGAGGATTTTCTTCAGCACCATTTTCTTCAGGTGTATCAGCATGAATGTCTTCATTGGTTGGAATGACTTCCTCAGTAGGTTGAGGATTTTCTTCAATGGGTACTACATCCTCGGTAGCCTTCAACATAATGGATTCCTTAGGAGACTTTTCATCTAGCACAGAAGGCAGGTGCTCTCTTTGCGAGCCGTTAGTTTCATCGAACCACACATCTACAGTTTCAACAACCTTTTGATGGTAGGTGTTGAAGACTCTGTAGGTGTGCGAGTCCTTTCCGTAACCAAGCATAAAACCTTCATGTGTTTTTGGTGCAAATTTAGAACTATGGTGAGGATCTCTTATCCAGCATTTTGCACCGAAGACTTTTAGATAACTTACATTGGGTTTCTTGCCGGTCATGAGTTCATATGATGTCTTCTTGAGGAATTTGTGAAGATATACCCTGTTGATGATGTGGCATGCTGTATCAATTGCCTCAGGCCAGAAGCGACGAGGAGTCTTGTATTCATCAAGCATGGTGCGAGCCATCTCAACAAGAGTCCTGTTCTTGCGCTCCACGACGCCGTTCTGCTGGGGAGTATATGGGGAAGATAGCTCATGAGTAATACCAAGTTCATCAAGATATTCATCAAGATTGGTGTTCTTGAATTCAGTCCCATTATCACTCCTGATATGCTTGATCTTGACGCCGAAGTTTGTTGAGGCCCTTGAAGCAAATCGTCTGAAGACATCCTGCACTTCAGACTTGTACAGAATAATATGCACCCAAGTGTAACGAGAGTAGTCATCAACAATGACAAAGCCATACAAACTTGAAGCATTTGTTAGTGTGGAATAATGAGTGGGGCCAAAGAGGTCCATGTGAAGCAATTCATAAGGTCGAGTCGTGGTCATGATTGTCTTCGAGGGATGCTTGGATCTGGTCATGTTCCCAGACTCACAAGCACCACAGAGGTGATCCTTGAGGAATTTGACACCTTCAATGCCAATGACGTTCTTTTTCTTCACGAGTGTGTGCAAGTTCCTCATACCAGCATGTCCAAGTCGTCGATGCCACAGCCACCCTTCTGAGGACTTTGCAAGTAGGCACGTGGCAGGCTAAGGACCTGTAGAGAAATCAACAATATACAAGTCTCCTTTCCTAAAGCCTTCGAAGACTTTGGAATGGTCAGATTCCATGATGACAACACAACGATATTTTCCAAAGATGACAACCATATCAACATCACAAACATTGAGACAGACATGAGGTTGAACCCAAGGGATTCGACAAGCATCACCTTGTCCATATGTCGGTCCTTGGAGATTGCAACCTTACCTAGACCCAATACCTTGCTTTTTCCTTTGTCAGCGTAGGTGATATGCTTCAGATGAGATGGGGCAAGTGGCATATTCATCAGTAGACTCTTGTCGCCAGTCATGTGGTTGGTGCATCCACTATCGAGGACCCACTCAGTAGTTTTTAGAGTTTCATCCTGCAGATGAATTAGTACAACTTACGAACTCATATGCTTCAGAGTGAAGAATATGACATCAAATTCATCAGGCAGAATTTCATCACACAACATAGTAAGTAAAGCAGTGTGAGGACGTGAGAAATGAGGAATTCATTTGTGCATGATTAGCTTGCGTCCTTTGAAGCATTTCCTCAGGTCTCCAGCAAATTCATCAGACGTTCAAGTTCGTCTGGAGACCTGACCCTGCATAAGAAGTTAGTTCAATTTCTTCACCACCCACATCCGGAGGGGTGGCAAAGAGTTCATCATTCTGCGAGCTCCATATGAGAAGGGAGGCATTGAAGCTAGTGCACTTCGTTTCACATGACTAGGGTTAGTGTACTCATATGAATAAGCAGAGAAATTCTTTGAGGACTTATGAACATAATGATTTGAAGAATAATGCACATATTCAGAACTCTTAGATTTTTCCTGCGAAACAGATGCATTAGCACGAGAATGATACTTTTGACCATTTGAGGAATTTGGTCCAAGTGAAGACTTTGGTCCATATGAGGAATTTGATCTGGGGTTCCTTTTCTTCATGGGTGGTGTCGTGAGGACATTCACTTGAAGATTTTCCAAGCAGCTCTTAGGAACCCAGATTTTCCTCATAGGTGAACCGTTCCTGCAGTTAGTTCCAACAAATCTGGCAAATACTTCACCATTCTGATTTTTGAAGAATTTGTAGTTGGAGTCAAGTGACTCATCAGAGGAATATGAAGTTTCACAAGTAAATCCAGATAAAGTGGATGGATCTACATGAGGTCCTTTTGCAGCAACCCATGAGGTTTTGGGGTACTGCTCAGGTGTCCAGTAGGATCCATCAGCATTGAGTTTCCTCTCAAATGCAATACCCTCTTTCCTAGGGTTCCTGTTCAGAATCTGCTTTTTGAGCACATCGCAAAGGGTTTGATGCCCTTTGAGACTTTTGTACATGCCTGTCACATACAATTCCTTCAACCCTGCATTTTCGTCAGTGATACTTGTGGTATCCTCAGATGAGGAATTTGTGACCACGGGGATAGTTGAAGAATTTGTAGTAATAGAAGCATTTGAACATTCAGGTGAAGAATTAGCAGTTTCACGTTCGATGCATTTCATACATGGTGGAACAAAATCTTCCTGAGCGGTACTGATCTGTTGAGCCAGTAAGGAATCGTTTTCCCTTTGGAGATCCTCATGAGACACTCTTAGTTTCTCAAGATCTTGCTTTCTTTGAAGAAATTCATAAGAAAGCTTCTCATGGTCAACTAAGAGAGCATTATGATGACTCTGAAGGTTATCATACTTTGTCTGAAGACTTTTGAGATCATCAGACAGAGTTTGAGTCCGATCCACTTCTTCATTCAACAGATCATCGCTTTTGTCTAGCAATTTCTGAAGCTTTTCAAGTGCACTTTGGTTCTTAGTGGCAATATTAGCAAGTTTGGCATAGCTAGGTTTCCCATATTCATCAGATTCACCTTCACTTGATTCAGAAGAAGAGTGATGCTTGTGTACCTTGGAACCTTTTGCCATGAAGCAATAGGTGGGACCATAATCATCATTGCTGACGTCAGAGTCGTTGGAGTAGTCATTTTCTTCATCATTGAAGATGGACGTGCTGACGAAAGCAGTAGCGAGAGCAAGGCTAGCAACACCTGATTCTGACTCCACCTCAGATTCTTCCTCTTCTTCATATTCTTCAGATTCTTCTTCAGAATCCATTTCCTTGCCAATAAAAGCCCGAGCCTTTCTGGAACCATTCTTCTTGTGCGATGAGGACTTTGAAGATTTCTTCTTTTTCTTCGAGTCATCAGAACTGTAGTCCTTGTATTTCTTCTTCTTTGATTCTTTTTCCCAGAGAGGACAATCAGAGATAAAGTGACCAGACTTCTTGCATTTGTGACAAGTTCTCTTCTTGTAGTCGCTTGAGGAATCTGATTTCCTCAAACCACTTTTTGATGACTTTCCAAATCGGCCTCTCCTTGAGAATTTCTGGAATTTCCTCACGAGCATTGCCAGCTCCTGACTCAGTTCTTCAGGATCACCAAGGCTACTATCAGAATCTTCGTCTTCGGATGAGGAAATTCCTTTTGCCTTCAGAGCACGAGATCTTCCATAGCTTGGTCCATAGAGGTCTCTCTTCTCAGCTTGTTGGAATTCATGAGTATTGAGTCTCTCAAGTATATCAGCAGGATCAAGTGACTTGTAGTCTCCACGTTCTTGAATCATCAAAGCCAGTGTATCGAATGAGGAATCAAGAGATCTCAGCAGTTTCTTCACCACCTCGTGGTCAGTGATATCCGTGGCACCCAGTGCTTGAAGCTCGTTGGAGATATCAGTGAGGCGATCAAAAGTTTGCTAAACATTTTCATTGTCGAGTCTTTTGAAGCGGTTGAAGAGATTGCGAAGGACATCAACACGGGAGTCACGTTGAGTGGAAACACCTTCGTTGACTTTGGACAGCCTATCCCAGATAAGCTTAGCAGACTCCAAAGCACTCACTCTGCCATACTGACCTTTGCTCAGATGGCCACAGATGATATTTTTCGCTTGTGAATCAAGTTGCTTCAATCTCTTCACATCAGCAGCAGTGATAGTGGGAGTGACGCGGGGAACACCATTTTCCACAACGTACCAGAGATCGTTGTCAATAGCCTCAAGATGCATGCGCATCTTGTTCTTCCAGTAGGGATAGTCCGACCCATCGAAGGTAGGACATCCTGCGGAAACCTTGATCATACCTGCAGTCGACATAACTAGAACTCCAGGTGGTTAAACCAAAATCACACAGAACAAGGGAGTACCTTGCTCTAATACCAATTGAAAGTGCGTTATATCGACTAGAGGGGGGGTGAATAGGCGATTTTTACAAATTCATCACTGAGGAATTTCAACTTGAGGAATTTGAAATGTGATGAATAGCAAGCAGCGGAATAAGTACTCAAGTGCATACGAAGCATAGCGATCGCATAGTCATCATGATGAAATAAAGCATGCACAGATTACAGGTAGCGTGATACAGGATAAGCAGGTGAGGAACATGGTAGCTTGAAGAATTTGAGGTGAGGAAATTGAGCAAGTCTTCAGTCAAATTCTTCAAACAGTAACGATCAATTTCATCAACAAGTATACGAGGAAATGAAAGGGTTGAGGAAATGGAACCAGGTAACTCGATGAAGACAATGGTTTGATGACCCAGTTCCAACTGTTGTGACAGTCGTACGTCTGGTTTGGAGCGGCCTGGTATTTAAACCAGAGGACACACAGTCCCAGGACACACAGTCCTTACCGTATTCTCCTTGAGCTAAGGTCACACAGACCTCGCCCAACACTCGTGGTAAGTCTTCAGGGTAGACTTCCAAAACCCTCACAAACTGGTCACCCGACGATCCACATTTGACTGCTGGATGCTCTAGACCAAGGTCACTTCGTGATCCCCAATTGACTGCACGATGCACTAGACCATGACGCCTAACCGTCTGGAAGATACACAGTTTTCAAAGGTAACAAGCGTCGGTTCCACACAGGAACAATCTCTTCAGTGATGCTCAATCACTTTGGGTTTGGTGGTTTGGTTTTGGGGTTTTTCCTCACTGATGATTTTCTCTCAAAGTCCTCGAGGAATGGGATGCTCTCAAATGACAAGTGTCAGTTCTCTCTCAGAGCAGCCAACCAACTAGTGGTTGTGGGGGGTGGCTATTTATAGCCAGGGTGCAACCTGACATGATAAGACATAAATGCCCCCAATGATATGACCGTTATGTGGATAGGATGATTGGGGACAGCTGGCGCTTAGCACAGCAATGGTCGGAATTTCGAACTATGAAAGTCCTCAGGCTTATCATGTTCCTCACTTGTAGGCAATTCGCACTGGCGAAATCCTAACTCCTCAGTCAGACCAATTTCCTCAGAGACCAGAAGATCATCGTCTCTGTCACTGAAGAACTTGACTGAACTGCAAGAGATTTCCAAAGGCTTCACTGGAAGGATTGGATAGGTTGAGGCTTTTGAGTTGAGCATCAGTTGGAAATTTTCCTTAGTATTACCTCGGCCCCCTTTAACAGTACGGTGTTTCCTATGACTCAAAGAAAGGAAATGAAACTACGAAAACAAAAGTCTTCACGCTTCATAGTCCTCGTTCATATCTTCAAGGTCACACCAACTTCTTCTTTTTCAAAGTCTTCAGGGAATACCAAAGTCTTCAGCAAAGTCTTCACCAAAGTCTTCACCAAAGTCTTCAGTTGAAGACATACATTTTTAGGGGTCGATAATCTCCGAATGTATCAAACTCCTCAGCGACTTATAGAGCCTGTGTACACTTACAAACGCAATAGTCTCTTAACCTATAAGTCTTCAATACACCAAAATCACTAAGGGGCACTAGATGCACTTACAATATTGCATACTTTAGGTACTGTTATAAATTGATTCTTATTTAATAAATGCGTAATAGTTACTGTATTATAACTTCTCCATGGCTTATACCCCCCGATACAATCCATAGCATAATCAAAATAAGAAACTATGCAAGCAAAAACAGAATCTGTCTAAAACAGAACAGTCTGTAGCAATCTGTAGATAACCTATACTTCTGTAAATATAAAAATTCTTAAAAATTAGGACAACCTCTAACATTTGTATAGAAACACTGTGTAAAAATTTCAGATCATTATCGCTCTCCAGTAAAAAATGAAAATTCCTGTACTGGAGTCAAAAGTTTCTGTTTTGTTTCTGCATCGATTCTACTCATCTTGTGAGTCATCCCAAAGGCTTTACTTGGCACAAACACTAATTTAAACACAAAAACATTATCATTACAGAGGCAGTAATCATTTTATCAAAAATAAATAGAAATTTTAAATTAAAAATTTAAAGATAACTATTGGGTTGCCTCCCAACAAGCACTATTGTTTTATGCCCCTAGCTAGGCATAATGCATTGTTTCGAGTATTGTAATCTTTGACATCAACCTCCTCAATAACACAACCTTGGATAATAGGTGCAATAGGAGGCTTGGCAATAGGATCCTTTATCAAATTTATAAAGTTGGGATGAACACTAATCATCTTTAGATCCTCGTTTCTTTTGGTTGGAGGTGTACTAATGCTCTTAGGAATATATATGAACTTGCAGTTTTTGTTTTGCGAGGTAGTAGCATTGGTTTTAGGAGGTGTGAAAGCGGAGCCTACTTTGTCAATGACCTCTTCCATTTTATCAATTCTATTAAAGCCTTGTTCTATCCTCTCATCAGTAGTAGTGTCTTTCTCCTTTAAATCTTTCAAAGTCATTCCTACCCGTAACCCAAGTTGAGTGATATGATTATGAAGTTTTTTTATCCAACTCCTCAATTGGTTTATTTGTGATCATGTTCTTTTCAATAGCATCAAGCCTTTGCATAACATGTTCCATGGTCAAACTAGTCTGATTGACAATAATGGGTGGTGTTCCTACAAGATTTTCAATTGCATTATAGGCATCCAAAGTGTGACACATTAAGAAATTCCCACCGGAGATGGTGTCAAGTACAAACCTATACCAAGTGGTAACACCAACATAAAAATTCTGAAGCAAGGTAGTAGTGGATAACTTTTTAGTTGCTTTATTTTGAGCAAAGCAAATTCTATACCATGCATCTTTCAAATTTTCTCCTCCCCTTTGTCTAAAATTTACTAAATCATCATTGGGAGTAAAGCGAAGAACTAGACATGTCTTAAAACAAGAAAACTAGTAACAAGCAAATATAATTATTTTTGTATTTTTGATTTTTATGAGACAAGCTGCCAGGACCGGTTTTCAATAAAATATTTATTGAAAAATCGCCCTTATTGTCAAACTACCACAGAAATAATTCATACTGGTAGACAATCCTTGATACAGAAATCCGGTAGTACTTAATATTATACAAGGTTGAGCTGAGGCTGCTCAACAATTTATTACAAGCACGCCAATAGTTAACATAGAGGCGGATATATCACAATGGAAATGGTGGTAGTACTACTGACTCGCAATATATGGTGGGGGTGAATATGTCACAGTGAAGTGGGTGACATGACTCTAATATCTTACAACTCGTCAAGCGTCGGAGTGAGGCTTGACGATTTTATTTGAGTAGCGGAAGCGTATATAATACAAGTGGTAGACTCCAGGATCGCAAGGGAATGACTGGGACTCCTCTAGGCGTCGGACTCTCTATCGTACAATTCATCCATAAGATCGCTTTCGTCAACATCTGGCCAAATCAACAAGCCAGGTGAGTACTTTGAATGTACTCGCAAGACAGTTCGAACATAAGATATAACAAATGCAGACATGAAGTACATATTCTGGTTGGATTAAATGCACACATAGTTATGAGTAGCATTGCATGGTAAGGTAAAGGAAAAATCGGGCAGTAATCCTCCCGAGATTTCCATGAAAATAAAATACGCCAATCGAGCGTCTGAAGCGACGCCTCGAAAGGTAAAAATAAAATGAACCGATCGGGTGTCTGAAGCGACTCCTCGAAAGGTAAAAATATAAAATGAACCGATCGGGTGTCTGAAGCGACGCCTCGAAAGGTAAGAATAAAAATGAAACATGCCTCAGTCGGGCGTCGGGGCGACGCCACATAAAGGGCTTATGAAGAAAATAATAACATACATGCCACAGCCGGGCGTATGAGCGACGCCACATAAAGGGCTTATGGAGAAAATAAATGACCTGTGTGCCGTAGTCGGGCGTCTGAGCGACGCCACATAAAGGGCTTATATCCAATGACATACGAGCATCCAGGAGGTAGAACCATCCCAAGGAGTGCTCGGTGCCTCATACCAACATTCAGGTTAGTCTATCAATAGGAATAATAATCAACAACAATTATTTCTGTTATTAACCATATTAGTTCTATAGAGACTGACACTAAGACCGACACTTGACCTGTCAACCAATGTCCTTGACCGTGGACACGGCTATTCGAATAGTTTGACTCTGCAGAGGTTGTACTCTTTACCCACAGCCAACGGATTCCGGTAGTCACAACTGACTAGCTCGCGGTGGTCGCCGGCGATGATCCACGGCGAACCAGAGAGGGAATAGAGCATGGGCGCACTCACGGGGTCCTTCCGCGTAGGTGGGTGGTGGAAGTGGTCGTCGGCGAGCACCACGTCGACGGCTACTTCTTCTCCGGCGGACGGTGGCTTCGGGCGTGGATGGATCTCACCGGAGGGGTCTTCCACCACCAAATTGAAGCGCGGGTCAGAGGGGAGGTCACCCTAGGAGGTTGCTGGCTATGTTTGGGGTGAGCTCGCCCACTTACCAGGGTGAATTTAGGCGGAGCCCGAAACGGATCGGGGCGGCCGGAGACGGGGAAGAAGGCCTCCCGGAGGTCCTCTGCGGGGTTGGGCGTGGCTCTGAGGTGTCGTGGAGTGGTGCTGGGTTGCATAGCAGCTCAGGGGTCTCCTATTTAGAGGCGGGCGAGGCATTTGCCGTGACGGAGTAAGATTCGGTGTGGATCATGGCGAGCTTGGGGGTTTGGCACGTGCTTACGGTGGCGGGAACGACTACAACGATCATCCATGGTCTCATTTTGCTGTTAATCGGGGTCATCTACATAGGGTTGCCGCCGCTCGACGAAACTGCGATCACGGGCACGGCGGCTGCAGAGAGCGCGCTCTGTGTCGCGCAGGCCACGGCGACGGTTCCGCAGCGTGCGCAAGGTGGGGGACGGGTACGCGTTGGCTCCAAACGGCTTGGGCGGCGCTAGGCGGTGCCGTTCTGCAGTCTTGGCTTCTGGCGGCCGCAACGGGTGGCTCTGCTGCCGCGGGAGAGGTCGGGGCCGACATGCCAGCTCACCACCGACGCCCACAACCGGCCAAGAGACCGTGCGGCGCCCTGGATAGGCTTTGGCCAGAGTGAGCAAGGCGACACTGCGGTTACTCGCGAGATTGACACTGAACTCTGATCCTGCCAGGAACAGTGCATGCCACCTGTTCGACCGAATGCCAGGGGGACTAAAACAATTTTCCTGGGGCTGAAATTTGGAGGGGTTATCTACTGGGGCTCATAGGGGTTCCCTGATTTTTCTCAGAATTTTTGAAGTAGAGGAAGAAGGGTATCCAGCAAGAAAAGCATTTCTGGTCCAAACTTTACTTGAAAATAGTTTCAAATATTTGAAATATAGGCCAAGAGGTTTTTGCACAATCTGGTTGTGGGTACAAAGGTGTACCAGGGCTAATTTATTTGGGCTCAAAAGCTAAAAGGGTCTGGTACTTCCTGTGCAAATCCTATGGGTCCAAAATAAAAAGCAAAAAATAGTTTTGCAATATTTTATGAGGTAAAAATATAATTTTCTGTTTGAGTCCTTTGAGAAAAGATTGGTTGCATCCTTGGGTAAGAGAGGGAGACTTTAGAGAGGAGGATTTTGAAATGTTGAAAGGCCTAAGAAGAATTATGGATCTCAAATAAAGGTCATTGAAATAATTGCTCGAAAGTGATCCTTTAATAAAAATGCCAAGAAAATATTGTTATGCAAGAAACAGCATCTGAAATATAACAAATCCAGAACCAACTTTTATAAAAGTTTTGTAAGAATTTTTCATCCTTTGAGTTGAAAAGAGAAATCATGTCAAAGTTTTTAATATTCCATCTCAAAGGAAATAAAAATCTTTGTTAAACCAAATTAATTTTTTTGGGGTGTTACAACACCTACCCCCTTAAGAAAAATCTTGTCCCCGAGATTTTAGCTATTCCTTAAATAGGTGTGGATGCTCTGTCCGAAGAAAATCCTCTCTTTCCCATGTTGCCTCATCCTTGGTGTGATTGCTCCACTGAACCTTGAAATTTTTTATCACCTTCTGACGGGTTCTCCTTTCAGACTCCTCCAATATTTTTATGGGATGCTCCCTGTACGTGAGGTCTGGCTGAATATCTATGCTCTCGTGTGATACTTGCTTTTCTGGATTACTCACACATTTCCTCGGCTGTGATGTGTGGAATACGTTGTGGACGTCTGAGAGTTCTGTGGGTAGGTCTAGTTGGTAGGCCACCTTGCCCCTTCGTGCAATTATCCGAAAAGTTCCAATAAATCGAGGTGCCAATTTTCCTTTGACTTTAAATCTCTGAAGACCTCTCATTTGGGATACTCGGAGGTACACAAATTCATGTGCTTCAAAACTGAGGTCACGGTGCTTTTGATCGTAGTAGCTCTTCTGTCGACTTTGGGTTGCTTTGAGTTTGTCTCTGATGATCTTAACCTTTTCCTTGGCTTCTTTGAGCATTTCTGGGCCGAAGATGCGGCTATCCCCTGTTTTGGACCTGTTAAGTGGTGTACGGCATCTTCGTCCATACAAAGCTTCGAACGGTGCCATTTGTAGACTAGCCTGATAACTGTTGTTGTATGAATATTCGGCATATGGCAGACTGTCTTCCCAACTGGCCCCATAAGTGAGAACACATGCCCTTAGCATGTGTTCCACAATTTGGTTTACGCGTTCAGTCTGTCCTCCAGTCTGAGGATGGTAAGCTGTACTGAATACTAGCTGAGTTCCCAAAGCTTGTTGTAGATGATCCCAAAATCTAGAGATGAATTGCATGCCCCTGTCTGACCTTATGGTCTTTGGAACTCCGTGCAAGCAGACAATGCGGGCGAGATAAAGCCTGGCCAACTTTTGTGTTGAGTGTGTGGTCTTCACAGGAACGAAGTGTGCCACCTTAGTTAACTGGTCTGTGATGACCCACATGGCATCATTTTCGTGTCGTGAACGAGGTAGTCTGACAATAAAATCAATACCTATCCCGTCCCACTTCCATTCAGGTATCCTGTTTGGTTGTAATAGTCCTGCTGGTTTTTGATGTTCAGCTTTAATGCGCTGGCATGAGTCACAACAAGCGATAAATGTGGCTATATCCCTTTTCATACAGTGCCACCAAAAAATTTCCTGAATATCTTTGTACATCTTGGTTCCTCCTGGATGAATGGAATATGGTGCGGTATGAGCTTCGGTCAAAATCTGCTGCTTGAGGTCCTCTTTATTTGGTACGCATAGTCTGTCTCCGTACCATAATATTGCCTTATCGTCAACGACAAATTCCGAGGCCTTGCCCATTCTTACCTTCTTCTTTATTCCTTCGATGCTGGGGTGTCCTTGTTGAGCTTCTTTGATTTGTTCCTCCAAGGTTGGGTGTATTTCCAAATTTTCAA
Organism: Elymus sibiricus; assembly: GCA_039707655.1. Lineage (NCBI taxonomy): Eukaryota > Viridiplantae > Streptophyta > Magnoliopsida > Poales > Poaceae > Elymus > Elymus sibiricus. The sequence goes on along the minus strand of CM077667.1, from coordinate 145,171,906 downwards.
CAGTGCCCTCCGTGACCAAAATCATGTTGAGCTTAGCAAACTCCTGTAGAAATTCAGGTCGCAAATATTGTAGACTGTCGCTGTCTAGACTTGGGTTCCGACTAAGGGCATCTGCTACGACGTTTTCCTTGCCCGGATGATAGTGAATTCCCACATCGTAGTCCTTCACTAATTCCAACCAGCGTCGTTGTCGTAAGTGGAGTTCTGGCTGTGTGAAAATATATTTGAGACTTTTATGGTCCGTGTATATTTCACAGTGATTGCCAAGGAGAAAATGCCGCCATTCTTTGAGAGCGTGAATTACTGCTGCTAATTCCAAGTCATGTGTAGTTTAATTTTCTTCATGTCGTCGCAGTTACCTTGAAGCATAGGCGACCACTTTACCCTCTTGCATCAGTACACATCCAAGACCTTTCCTGGATGCGTCGCAATAAACTTCAAAATTCTTGTGTATATTTGGCACGATTAATACTGGTGCTGTTGTTAACCTTTTCTTCAATTCTTGGAAACTTTTCTCGCAGGCTTCAGTCCACACGAATTTATTATCCTTCTTGAGCAACTGTGTCATGGGTTTGGCTATGGTGGAAAAACCTTCAGTAAATCTTTTGTAATATCCAGCCATTCCCAGGAAACTTCGGATGTCCGTTACGTTGGCTGGTTGCTTCCATCCAAGTACGGCCTTGATTTATCTGGGTCCACGGCAATACCTTCCTGGGTTAATACGTGGCCTAGAAAGCCAACTTCTTTCAACCAAAACTCACATTTGCTGAATTTGGCGTATAGTTGATGCTTCCTTAATTCTCCAGGCATGATTCTGAGATGCTAAGCATGTTCTTCTGGTGTCTTGGAATAAACCAATATATCATCAATGAACACCACAACAAACTTGTCCATGTATTTCATAAAAACTTTTTTCATGAGATGTACGAAATATGCTGGAGCGTTGGTCAGTCCGAGTGGCATCACTGTAAATTCATATAATCTGTATCTGGAGGTGAATGCTGTCTTGGGTATGTCTTCTGACCATATTTTTAATTGATGGTACCCCGACCTCAAATCAATTTTGGAGAAAACTCTGGCTTGCGTGAGCTGGTCAAACAAATCATTTATCCGTGGCAACGGTTATTTATTTTTGATAGTAGCCATGTTGAGAGCTCGATAGCCTACACATAGTCTCAAAGTTCCATCTCGCTTCTTGGCGAACAATACTGGTGATCCCCATGGTGAGGAGCTGGGTCTGATATAACCTTTTTCCAATAGTTCTTTTTCTTTTATTTGCTTCCTTAATTCTACCAATTCAAATGGTGCCATCCGATATGGTTTCTTGTAAATGGGAGTAGTGCCAGGTGCTAGCTCAATGTTAAACTCTATCTCCCGGTCTGGTGGCATACCTGGTAGCTCTTCTGGAAATACATCCGGAAATTCACATACTACCGGAACTTTACTTAATTCTGAAATGTCCATTTTGTTCATCCTTGCTTGAGGTGGAGATGTACTTTCTGTGGCGATGGGTGAGAGTTACAACACGGTTGAAATAGTCAATAAAACCTTTGTTGGTGGTTAACTAGTCCATTCCCAAAATAATATCCAATCCGTTGTTTTCCAACACGATGAGATTTGCTCAAAACTTTAATCCTTCAATTTCAATTATCACACCTTGGCAGTAGCTTTGAGTAGTCTGCTTAAATCCCGGGGACTTGATGGTCATCGAATTTTCCAAGGGGAGGATCGAAAAATGATTTTGCAAAGCAAAACTTTTTGAGATGAACGAGTGAGAGGCTCCAGAATCAAACAAAACTGTGGTAGGTATTGTGTTGACAGGAAACGTACCGAGTACGATATCTGGTGCATTATGCGCTTCTTCTTTGGCCACATGGTTCACATGGCCCTTCCTGTGATTGTTATTGGGGTTGAAATTGTTGCGCTTCGGAGCTGAGTTACTCCCATTGTTGTTTGGCTTTGGAGCCGTGTTTCCTTACCCTTGCTTTGGGCACTGCCTGGCATAGTGTCCATCTTCTCCACAGGCGAAACATGTAACGCCTGGGCGGTATGTAAATTCCTTGTTTCTAGCATGGTAATTATTGTTCGGGCGAGGTGCTGCGTTTGGTGCTCTGGGTGCCGCATTTTTCTGAAAATCGTTCTTGGACTTGTTGTTGCATGAATGTGCAGAGTTGTCCCTCTTGTGCTTGTGAATGTCATCCAAGCTACGGCGCTCATTTTCCAGCACAATAGCTTTGTCCACAAAGGTCTTGAAGTCTGGAAAGGTGTGTACTACCAGCTGGCATTTAAGCGCTGGTGCGAGTCCATCGAGAAATTTTTCCATCTTCTTATCTTCAGTCATATATTCATCATTGGCATATCGGGATAGCTGGGTAAATTTACTGAGGTAGTCTGTTACAGTCATGCTTCGTTGTTTGAGATCTTCAAATTCCCTTTTCTTAAGTTTCATAACACTGTTTGGGGATGTGCGCCCCACGAAAGCTTTCCTTGAATTCTTCCCAGGTAATGTTGTTCTCATTGGGGTGCATGCGTAGGAAATTCTCCCACCATGATGCAGCTGATCCAGTCAAATAATGTGGTGCATACAATACCTTCTCATGGTCTAAACATTGAGCAGTAATCAGCTTTCTCTCAATGTCGCGAAGCCAATCGTCTTCTTCTAGGGGCTGGTCAGTGTGAGAGAAAACTGTAGGGCCTATCTTTTGCAGCTCAGATAATTTGGAACGTTGCTGGTATGGTTCATGGTGATTTCCCATATTAATCAGGTGATTCATCATTTCCTGGTGTTGCTGCTGGCTTTGTTCATAAAGGCGACATACTTGTGAAAATGTTGCGTCGCTGTCCTGTTGGCTTGACTGTCCCTGAGTATAGTTGTTGTCTGTTTGTGTAAAGTGATTTTCCTCCGGCGGCCTGGGCATTGAGCGAGTCCAGGGACGATGCATTTTTCACTCTGGGGTGTTGTTGCAAAAATCAAATAAGTAAAAAACCCAGGCAGCAAAAATATTTTTTTGTAGAAGAGAATAAAATAAAATAAAATACTCAAAGGTTTTTCCTTAAAATTCCATTGCTTATGGAGAAGGACCGCATGATACATATCTTACAAGCAAGCCATAATTATACAATACATCACTCAGGATGAGCGTACACAGTCCTGACATGTTATTTAAGCTAGTGCACTCCTCCGAACTCCTACATGATGCGCACACAGACTACTTCACTCCAAGCCTATATACACACATATACATATCTTACATGCGGCAACATCACACCTCAACTTGGCGTACTCAGTCTGAAATGGTATGAACGTTGCTCGGCCTGCCGAGGGTAAGTCCCAGACGAGGTGCTGGGGACTCGACCTCCTCAAGAATAGGCTCTAGGCGAAGAACACGAGGCTGCGTGGTTGGGCTGGTGGTAGCGGGTGGTGCAGCTCTAATTGGGGTAGGAGCAATGACTTGGTTAAACTCTTCAGTGCTAGGCAGATGACGAGCAATGGACATGATGGTTGGCGAATATGAGGCTACAGATGTGTTGTGTGACAGCGGTGGGGCTGAACGGAGGAGCTCATTGCTGTTGAGCATACAAGCCTGAACTGAGTCCATTCGTGAGGCTACAAAGTCGTCTACGAGGCTGTCAATAGGTACCTCTAGTGCCATGAGGTAGTCAACGAGCATCTCAAGTGCCTCATCCCTCTCTCCCTTGGTGCAAGCAAATGCGTAGTGGCAAGTGTACGGAACGTGACATGGGAGGTAGCGGTAACGACGAGCCTTCATCGATGGAAGGGCTTCCCGGAGGTGGGCAATTGCCTCCCGGGCAGCCATCTGCAGAGCATGCCTCTCTGTAGGCATGGCTCTCCCAACGAATCGAAGACGGCGCGTCTCAGCACGCCCACCTCTGAACTGCACCGAGGCCTGGTGCATAGTCAGGTTGTCGTTGATCTTGTGCCGGTAAAGTGCGTACTCTGGGCGGGTTGTCGGCCCAATCACGATCTTGGCGATGGAGACGAGGAGCCAGGAAAATCCTGGCGGCTCGTTGGCGAACACCTGAGATTGACAGTCGCCGCCAGCTATCTACAAAAGAAGACAAAAATTCCAAATAGTCATATCCTAAATTTATGATGACTAACAGAAAAATTTGCTACAATGTGCAGGATGCTACAACAAATTAATTAGACTAATTGCTTGTTAGCGATCACACATAGTGGCTTCCTACAGTCAGCCTGGCTGTGGTACCAAGGTTGTCAGGACCGGTTTTTCAATAAAATATTTATTGAAAAATCGCCCTTATTGTCAGACCAGCACAGAAATAATTCATACTGGTAGACAATCCTTGATACAGAAATCCAGTAGTACTTAATATTATATAAGGTTGAGCTGAGGCTGCTCAACAATTTATTACAAGCACGCCAATATTTAACATAGAGGCGGATATATCACAATGGAAATGGTGGTAGTACTACTGACTTGCAATATATGGTGGTGGTGAATATGTCACAGTGAAGTGGGTGACATGACTCTAATATCTTACAACTCGTCAAGTGTCGGAGTGAGGCTTGACGATTTTATTTGGGTAGCGGAAGCGTATATAATACAAGCGGTAGACTCCAGGATCGCAAGGGACTGACTGGGACTCCACTAGGCGTCGGACTCGCTATCGTACTCTTCATCCATAAGATCGCCTTCGTCAACATCTGGCCAAATCAACAAGCCAGGTGAGTACTTTGAATGTACTCGCAAGACAGTTCGAACATAAGATATAACAAATGCAGACATGAAGTACATATTCTGGTTGGATTAAATGCACACATGATTATGAGTAGCATTGCATGGTAAGGTAAAAGAAAAATCGGGCGGTAATCCTCACGAGATTTCCAAGAAAATAAAATACGCCAATCGGGCGTCTGAAGCGACGCCTCGAAAGGTAAACATAAAATGAACCGATCGGGTGTCTGAAGCGACGCCTCAAAAGGTAAAAATATAAAATGAACCGATCGGGTGTCTGAAGTGACGCTTCGAAAGGTAAGGATAAAAATGAAACATGCCTCAGTCGGGCGTCGGGGCGACGCCACATAAAGGGCTTATGAAGAAAATAAATAACCCGCGTGCCGCAGTCAGGTGTCTGAGCGACGCCACATAAAGGGCTTATATCCAATGGCATACGAGCATCCAGGAGGTAGAACCATCCCAAGGAGTGCCCGGTGCCTCATGCCAACATTCAGGTTAGTCCATCAATAGCAACAATAACCAACAACAATTATTTCTATTATTAACCATATTAGTTCTCCAGAGACTGACACTAAGACCGACACTTGACCTGTCAACCAATGTCCTTGACCGTGGACACGGCTACTCGAATAGTTTGACTCTGCAAAGGTTGTACTCGTTACCTATAGCCAACGGATTCCGGTAGTCACAACTGACTAGTTCCGTTTATGGTACTTTAGAAGAAAACACACATAACCAGTACACACCCATTTCACATCACGCTGGCTGGAATCACCCAAAGCAACGTTCAAGAAAAACTATAAGACGGGGAGGCCGATGCCTCGAATAGCATGGGATCAAATTTATACCGCGCGCTACTAAGGGGTGCCCCCTCTCGGCCTCAGCCGGAAACACCCATGCCCCCTGACCGGATGATGTGCATTATTCCAGGGCCATGGAACCCTCATCACGGCCCCTCTATTTGGTGTGTACATGGAAAGAGGTTTGCAACTTACTAAACCGTATTCCTTGCGGAAAACATGTGGCAGCACGAAAATAAGGTAAACGGGGACAAGACTCGACCTATGTCAACACTGGAGTTAAGTAGTTTTCATATAACACTGGCATGCTCCAACATCACTAGCACACAACCTCTCATGTCCCCACATGACTAGGTTGGTCATTCACTTCATGAACTTACCAAGTTCTTATCTCACCTGTAATTCATTATGAATGAAATATAAACTTCATCATACACTAATTATATCTACATGTTGTAAGAAATTCTTTTTAAGCAAACATGAAAACACTCATCATATCAAAGGTTCAAACATGCTTGCCTGGATCAACATAGTCGAAGCTAGCTCGGCGAAGTTGACGGCAGCGTCTCCTCCTTCGGTATCTACGTCACACAATACCGAATACTAACGTAAATACCATGTGCATATAAAAGTTGTCCCAAAATATTTTTAAATAAATATAAAAAAACTAGACAGAGAAATAAAATATTCAGAAAAAGAATAAACTCAAAATCATTTTCTGTTTAAAAGTCATTAAGAAATTAAGCCCAGGGACCTATCTGCTATAGACACAAAGTTTCCCAGGGGCTAGTCTAGAAGAAGTAGAAAACGGTTCGTAGAAAATACACAAGCGAGAGGAGGAAACGTATTCTGGCGAAAGGTGTTCTCATAAAACGATTCAAAAAGAAAAGAATCCCGATGGTGGGCTCCACAAGTCAGGTTTGAAATCTGACGCCGGTGACAGAGAGCTCGCGGTGGTCGCCGGCGACGATCCACGGCTAACCAGAGAGGGAAATGAGCATGGGCACACTCACGGGGTCCTTCCGTGTAGGTGGGTGGTGGAAGTGGTCGTCGGCGAGCACCACGTCGAAGGCTACTTCTTCTCCGGTAGACGGTGGCTTCGGGAATGGATGGATCTCACCGGAGGGGTCTGCCACCACCGAATTGAAGCGCCGGTGAGAGGGGAGGTCGCCCTAGGAGGTTGCTGGCTAAGTTTGCGCTGAGCTCGCCCAGTTACCAGGGTGAATTTAGCTGGAGCCCGAAATGGATCGGGGCGGCCGAAGACGGGGAAGAAGGCCTCCCCGAGGTCCTCTGCGGGGTTGGGCGTGGCTCTGAGGTGTGGTGGAGTGGTGCTGGGTTGCATAGCGGCTCAGGGGTCTCCTATTTATAGGCGGGCGAGGCGGTTGCCGTGACGGAGTAAGCTCCGTTGCGGATCACGACGAGCTTGGGGATTTGGCAGGTGCTTACGGTGGCGGGAATGGCTACAGCGATCATCCATGGTCTCATTTTTCTGTTAATCGGGGTCATCTACACAGGGTTGCCGCCGCTCGACGGAACGGCAATCACGGGCGCAGCGGCTGCAGAGAGCGCGCTCTGTGCCGCGCAGGCCACGACGACAGTTCCGCATCGTGCGCAGGGTGGGGGACAGGTACGTGTTGGCTCCAGAGGGTTTGGGCGGCGCAGGGCGGCTCCGTTCTGTAGTCTTGGCTTCTGGCGGCCGCAACGGGTGGCTCTGCCACCGCGGGAGAGGTCGGGGCTGGCGTGCCAGCTCACCACCGATGCCCACAACCGGCCAAGAGACCGTGCGGCGCCCTGGATAGGCTTGGGCCACAGTGAGCAAGGTGATACTGCGGTTACTAGCGAGATTGACGCTGAACTCTGATCCTGCCAGGAACAGTGCATGCCACCTGTTCGACCGAATACCAGGGGGACTAAAACAATTTTCCTCGGGCTGAAATTTGGAGGGGTTATCTACTGGGGCTCGTATAGAGGTTCCCTGATTTTTCTCAGAATTTTTGAAGTAGAGGAAGAAGGGTATCCAGCAAGAAAAGCATTTCTAGTCCAAACTTTACTTGAAAATAGTTTGAAATATTTGAACTATAGGCCAAGAGGTTTTTGCACAATCTGGTTGTGGGTACAAAGGTGTACTAGGGCTAATTTGTTTGGGCTCAAAAGCTAAAAGGGTCTGGTACTTCCTTTGCAAATCCTATGGGTCCAAAATAAAAAGCAAAAAATAGTTTTGCAATATTGTATGAGGTAAAAATATAATTTTCTGTTTGGGTCCTTTGAGAAAAGATTGATTGCATCCTTGGGTCAGAGAGGGAGACTTTAGAGAGGAGGATTTTGAAATGTTGAAAGGCCTAAGAAGAATTATGGATCTCAAATAAAGGTCTTTGAAATAATTTCTCGAAAGTGATCCTTTAATAAAAATGCCAAGAAAATATTGTTATGCAAGAAACACCATCTGAAATATAACAAATCCAGAACCAAGTTTTTATAAAAGTTTTGTAAGAATTTTTCATCCTTTGAGTTGAAAAGAGAAATCATGTCAAAGTTTTTAATATTCCATCTCAAAGGAAATAAAAATGTTTGTTAAACCAAATTAAAAAAATTGGAGTGTTACACAAGCCAAATATAACAGCAAATAAAAAGAAGAACAAGTGAATGAAAATTTGTGTGAAGTTACTTGGTAGTTGATGATGATATTCCCCGGCAACGGCGCGAGAAATCCTTCCTGATACTTGTGATCTGCGTTGGGTTTTCCGTGAAGAGGAACGGGTAATTGCAGCACAAAGTGGGTAAGTATTTCTCTCAGTTATGAAACCAAGGTCGAACCAATAGGAATATCAATCCTCAATCGTGTTCAGCGGTTGCACACAAATGAACAAATAACTTGCACCCAACGCGGGCAAGAGGGTTGTCAATCCCCTTGATCTCGTTATTTGCAAGCAAATGAGTTGTGTAGGTAATTGTTGATAAATGTGAATTGCATAATAAAATAAAAAGTAAATAAAGGCAACAAGGTAATAGTAGCATTTGTAAATATATAAGTGAATAGACCTGGGGGCCATAGTTTTCCCTAGCGGCATCTCTCGTGTAGTCAGCATACGGTGGGTAACAAATTACTGTTGGGCAATTGATAGAAAAGTGGATAGTTATGCGATTTTCACGGCAATTATCATGTGTATATAGGCATCACGTCCATAAACAAATAGGCCGACTCTTGCCTGCACCTATTACTATTACTCCACTCATCGACCGCTATCCAGCATGCATCTAGAGTATTAAGTAAAACACAGTAATGCATGGAGAATGATGACATGATGTAGACAAAGTAAACTCAAGCAATATGAATGAACCCCGTCGTGTTATCCTTAGTAGCAAAAACACAAAGACGCATCTTGGCCCCTACTTTGTCACTGGGATATAGAAACTCGTCAGGTTGAACCTACCACAACGCACCACTCCCACCGATGAAATATCAATCTACTTGGCCAAAGCACATCAATAAATCGAAGAGCATTATGAAGCTATCATGATCATGCAATTAATAGACAATATATATCAGAGGTATCTCAAATACTTTTCATGAATAATCTGAACATAAACCCACAATTCATCGGATCCCAAAAACACACTGCACAATAGGATTACATCGGATAGATCAAAGTGAAGATGCGATGACCATTGTATTGAAGATCAAGAGATAGAGAGATTGCCATCTAGGTACTAGCTATGGACCCGTAGGTCTCTGGTGAACTACTCACACATCATCATGATGGCAGCAAGGTTGATGTAGAGGCCCTCCGTGATCGATCCCCCCTCTGGCAGGGTGCCGGAACGGAGCTCCAGATGGCCTCGCGGCGAAAAAGAGACTTGCGGCGACGGAAAAAGGGTTTCGGGATTGCTTCTGGGGTTTTTGCAATATTAGAGAATTTATAGGCCAGAGAGGGGCATTGGGAGGCAGCCGAGGGGGCCACCACATATCAGGGCGCGGCCCCCAGGGTGCGCCCTGATGTGTGGTGGGGCCCTCGTGCGCCTCCCGGCCTCCTTCCGAAGCTTCTAGGTCTTCTTATGGTCCAGAAAGAAGCATCAAAAAGTTTCATGGCAATTGTACTTCGTTTGGTACTGTAAACCTGAAAAGTAAAAAACATGCAGAAAACAGCAACTGGCACCGGGCACTGGGTCAATAGGTTAATGCTCAAAAATATTATAAATTGGTAAATAAAGACCAAAAAAGTATTCTAGATATATATCAGCATGGAACAATCAAAAATTATAGATACGTTGGAGACGTATCAATGATCAACCAAGCCGGAGCCCATAATAACTTGTGGTTGCACAGGTAAGCTTCCGAGCATGAAGTATTCATCCGTCTCTTTGAGTCTAGGTGGAACTTTCCGCATGAGTACTGGCCTACTCCAGCTCACAACGCATCCACTGGTTACTCCAGGGTGCCTCACAACCACTCCATCCAGTAGTGTGTATTGAAATCTTGTCTCGAGTCTTGAAATCTTGAGGTCTTGAATATGCAGGCCTTGAAGATGCCATCATGAATTTGTCGTCTTTCACGTGGAGTCCTCCTTCTCACACCACTCTTGAACACTAATACCGGCCCCGTCTACTATAGCATAGCATTTAAAATAAATATGTCCCGGGGCCCCATAACAGGGTGGTGAGTTCCTACCTCATCCATTCTACTCAACAACAAGATGCAATATCACTACTGGAGGAGTTGGTGAAATGGTGATCCTAAATGCAAGAAAAGCATAGGCATGAATATATGGTCAAAGTGAACTTGCCCGGTATTACTTGATGAAGATAGTCGCTCTCACAATCCTGATAATTCTACCCATCACACTCCGAGAAATCTATCGTAAATGAATAAAATCCAATAAACATCCATGCCAAAAGAAGAACCAAAAGAACATAAGAACAAAATATGTCATAGTGCAAATAGAAACAACATACAAGGTTTAATAGATAAAACAAGTTCTTATGGCGATGTAAGGTGAAAGGTGAAGGAATCAACTCAAAAGAGTCAATGCATGATTAACTATTGGTATAAAAGCTTCGATTGCATACACTATGGGAGATGATAAAAAATATAGGGAGAACAACATGAATGTTGTTTGACAAATAGCCTAAGACATAAGAATTTATTTGTAGAAAGAATTAATTGAAATGGAGCACTACAACGCAAGTCATAGCGAATTCAAGCACGAATATAATTGGAATTCAGAAATTGGAGTATGGTGGTAATGAACAGAAGTATATGTCACGAGTATTTAGGTGCAAAAGGAATCAATTGAAAAGGTGTTATGGTTTGCAAGATATGATCAAATGAAGGTTCGAATTCAAATTTGCCGCACAAATTTGAAAGGTTCAAAGGTTAAAACTAATGATGTTTCTGGATATGGGAGGTCAATATGAACATGTAGAAAAAGAATTACTAGATTTGGAATACCGGATCAAAAGATATAAGTAATTCAATATGGTATTGAATCTGGTTAGATTGTTTTGTGGCAACACTACTGTGGACTAGTGGAGTAATATGACTATGCTCAAAATTATATGTTGAGAAGATAACACTAATGATACGAACAGAAAGACTACTTCGATATGAATACGACGCAATTGGATTCATTGGAAACGAAGCTACGGATAAAAAGATATGATCAAAAGAAGTTTGAATATGACTGTGAACAAATTTCGGAATTTGAAAGTTGTAAAAAGTTGATTTGATATGTTCACTAGATAGGTGAGGTCAAGACGAAAATCTAGGCGTTGGTTTCATCTAATTTAGATGAATGAGTAAAATGTTATGGCTATTTGAAAAATCAGGACCAAGCTGTTTTACGAAAGAAAAGAGTTATTTCTAAAAGAATTCTAGGACTACTGTGTAAATACAGAGACTAATTGATAATCTTATTACTCTACCGTATACTATTCTAGGAATACTAGTTTAGGAATAATAAACTACAGGAGTATAAAAGAAAATACGAAGAGAATAACTTTAGAATGCACAGAAGAGATAATTCAAAAGAGGAGACGACTTCCAGAAATCCCGTCGGAGAGAAGAAACTATTTTTATTTAATAAACCTAGTTAAACCAAAAGATTGATTTAACCCGAATTAAATGATTTTTGGGTGCTCCTATGGATCTATATTTATAGGTGGGAGGAAGGTCTAAAGGTCAAAGGCTAGACAATGTGGGACTAAACATATACGAAATAAGGGAAAAGAGAGAGGCACCACATGGGCCACATAAGCCCTTCAGCCGGCCTCGTGCAGGAGTGCGCAGCGTTGTCGCTGGGACGGTTGGCCTGGCCAGCGATTTTTTTATTCTTTTATTTTCAAAATTCTTTTTTAAACAGCGAAACAAAAGGAAAAAATACAAAATAAAAATATATTGTATATAGACATATTATATATTGTAATTTTAAGAATAAATTTTCCTAAAACATGAACATATTTTTAAGGCCCAATAAAATAGTTTAAAAAATCATTTTTTTGCAATAAGTCCAAAATGAAAAGGAATTTGAATTTCAAATAAATTACAAATAGTTTCTATTTTAAAATTTGAATCAAAACATTGTCTCTGATTTTGGAGTGTCATTTTGCTCCTCTCATTTTATTTGTTTATCAGAGGGTTTTGAAAGGATTCAAACTCAAAATTGAATAGGGATTCAAAATGGAAAATTTTGGGAAAGTCCTTTTATTCCCTCCCATTAAATTTTTTAAAAGTTTCAAATTCCACTCAATTTCACACATTCAATCACACAACATCCAAGCAAACAATCCTAATTATTTATTTAATAAAACATTAAAAAAATTAGAATTTGGGGATGTTACACCATGCAAGTGGCTCTAGTGTGGACCAACACTCATGAGGAGCACTGCCCCGGGTTGTTGATTAATTAGCCAATGGGGTGATCCTTCCCTATGTATGTTTTAATTATTTAAGCAAATAGTACCAATGTTGGGCCTTGCTGGAAGAGTTTTATACCAAAACGAAAATCAGGGGGGTCCCTATAACAACCCCAAGCATGTTAGGAGCGCTCAATATGGAACATAACACCGGTACTCGGAAACTAAGGCGGCAAGAGTGGAACAAAACACCAAGCAAAAGGCCAAGCCTTCCACCCTTTACCAATATATAGATGCATTAAATTAAATAGCAATAATAATATGTGATATCCCAAGATATCCATGTTATCACATGGATCCATCTGCACGTGCAACTAGCAACGCTATAAGAGGGGCTGAGCAAGCGCTAACTTAGACAAACAACGGTTAGCTAGGATGTGGAGGGTTAGAGGCTTATCATGGCATGTTGGGAGGCTTGTCAAACAAGTGGTAGGTAACGAGACATAGCGATAGCAATGAGAACTAGCAAAGTAAAGATAGCAGCTGTATCCAGGGTAATGATCATCTTGCCTTGAGGTTCTTCAGTTGGATAACAAGGTTGCTCCTCGAAAACGTTCTCGGCAGGCTCCTCGAACTCAGACTCTTCACCCGGAACTACCAACAAGAAAGAATAACATACAATAAACACACAACCATGGAAAATGCACAAACAATTATGATGCATGTCCATTTAATGTATTTAACATCTCAATCCTATTCTAGTCACATTAAATGAAGTCTTGATCCATGTGAAGTATGGATCAACCAAGCAACACTTCATATGCAATTTAGTTGTGTTTAACATTCTGGATAGAACAACAATATGTGTAATTATGACATGCATGAACATGGCAAAAATTAATTATACTCATGAAAACAATGCAAATGCATATAAATAACATCGCAATCGGAGTTACAGATCTCTTGGAACACTCACGACAAGATACAGAAGCAAACGGAGATTGATCTAGGAAAAAAGGAGGATAGTGGTAAAATCTTGGCATTCCAAGCATGACACTGAATAGGACATGGAATTCTACATGAAATACATATAAAGATCATGAAAATCCAATGCATAGAACTCATACAATCAACAAAACAATGTTGCAATGCAATCTGCCACAAACAGTAACAAGGCTCTTTGCAACCAACAAAACATCAAGATATAGTGTTCTAAAATGCTCAACAAGGACATGTAGATGTAGTCTGCATGATGCACAATAATTTATTCCACCTGGGCAAGTTGTTTAGAAGCATGGATCGATAGGAAAAGAGCTCACAACATGACTATATGAACAACAGATTATGACTTAGTGAAAATAACAAATTTTCACAGAGCAGTGTTAACATGAAGGCAAGTTCAGAACAGTGTAAATATCCTACATTGTTTTTCATGGCATGAAATTTAGCGGCATAAGAGTTCATATGATGGACTACAAAACATTCAACAGGGACATCATCAAAAGACTCGTAGTTTCATGGCAATCATCCACACAAAAAGCTATTATGAAACTAGTTGATTCTCAGATTTAGAGAAAAATAGGGTAGTCATGTAGGAGTTTTTATCAAGTAGACATGTTGACAGCAAGAAACAAATATGAAGCAAAGCTCTAACATGGCATCTAATGGTACAACAAGATAGACTATAACATGTACTTATCATCCCACATGGACATTTGCAAAGGAGCTATGAATCCATGGCAATCATCACGTCAAAAAGCTAAGTTTCAATCCAGTTATCAGACAGTGAAATTTAACTATCTCCAAAACAACAGTTTTGACTAGGCATGTTTGCATGGTAATAACAGTAGGTAAACTTCATTTATATGGCAATACAAAAATACCAGGAGCAAGTTCATACGAAAAAGGGCACATCTCATGCTCAAAGATAACTCATAGTGTGCATGGAATAAATCACACAAAAATCACAAAATGCCTATTCATACAAAAATGACATGCACACAAACTTGCTCAAAATGCAAAACTAATGCCACAGATAAATTCCTTGGATTTTTCAACCCAAAATCATATATAAAATGCATATACTATAAGGAAAAATGCAACAATTAAACATGCAAGATTTTCCTATTTACTGAAAATCAAAAACAGATTTCGGAAATCAAAACAATAAACTAGAAAAAAACTATATCCACCTGGGCTCGGCTAGCCACAGAGAATGACTAGTGAGCCCAGGGGGGTCACACAGAGAGAGAGAGGGTGCCAGAGACGCTGACAGGTGGGGTCGCCCTGCCAGTGGCTCAAGCAAATATAAAAAAAGGGGAAACTAATTCGCGCGAGGGGGATTCGAACCCGAGTCTTCCCGATGGAGCTTGTCCGGCTCGACCAGTCACGCTACGCGCTGCGTTTGAACTAAGAGGGGCTCATCTCCTCTTGACTTAAGTCTGGCGACCACACGTCCCCACCATGTAGTGACACAAAGCAGAGCAAAACAGAGCAAGCAAGGGCGGCGAGGCAGAGAAGGCGGGGGTCGCGCTGGAGTTGCTCCGGTGATCCAAAGGCACAGAGGAAGGCACAGATCGATCTGCAATTGAAATCCGCACATGCGCATGAATCGCATAGCACCAAACGACGATGAAGGTATCGCCAGCGACGTGGCACAAAGGAGGTGACGGCGAGCTCGAACGCGAGGCTACCAGGGTCTAACGTGGCGAGTAGCATCGGAAATGGAACCTACACACTATGGCGATCATCCACGAACTCAGAAGCACGTCTAACATGGTTGGAACACTCACCCGAGACGAGGTCCGGCGGCGACTGGCTCAGGCACTCGCGGCAAACGGGGCTACAACATGCAATCGGCAAAATTGAATGAGGGGAACGAAGCAGATACTCACCCAGGACATGCTGGTGGCCTTGGCTCGCCAAAAGAGGTTAGGAGTCGAGGACGCCAGTGATCGAACAACTACGGTTGAAGAGATGAAGAAGGGGAAGCATACGGCGATGCAAGGGCTCTCCGCTCCTCGTAGTTAACATCGTGGACCTAGTCGACGACGGGGAAGACGATGGACACGGGCGGCTAGGTCAAGGAAGACGATACTCATTGCAGCGCCATGGACTCGCCTTTGGGTGCGCTCAGGAGGTGGTTGGAGTCGCGTATCTGGTGGTCTATCTCACCTGGCGGCAGTGGTGAATGGAGGAGAGCAACCCTAGGGTTGTCTAGGACATAGAGGGGGTTTAAATAGATGGCTCGGACACCGAGGTGGAGCTCGGGCGCGCTCGGGTACGCCATATGCATGGGCGAGCTCGAGCTGGATGAAGAAGTGGGTGCAGGTCAGATTGGTCGTGTGCCTGACGTGATGGTCCGGCTCATACATGTAGCGTGTACGGGATGTGGGGCGAGCAAGTGCACGGGTGCAAATGGTTTTCGGCGCGCGTGCGGGCTGGTTGGGCTGCGACTGCTGCTGGGCCTGCTGGTGCGTTGCTTGGCTTGCGCTTCTCTCTCTCTCTCACTCGAATTTTGTTTTCCATTTAAAATAAACAGAAACGGAAAGAGAAATGCACTAGGAGTTTGAGAGGGTTTTGAGGTGGAACAAAAATATGTTTGAGATCCTGGATTTATGCTCTATTTAACCAAATTGGTTTGGAAATTTTTAGAGATAGAAAAATAAATCAAGTTAGAATTTAATTCAAACTTGAGGCAATTTTTAATCCAACCAAATCAATCTGAAATGAGCTGAAATTTGGAGGAGGGCTACTAGGCATAGATTAGGGAATTTAGAAAAATAGTGGACATCTAAATAAGGCAGGGAGGCACACTTTGAAAAATACGAAGAATAGGAAGATAAGGGGTTTTTGGTTTAAAGGCATTTGATGGTTTTCAAATACGAGCAAGTCACAATGCAATACCCATCACACAAAACACACTCACTCAACATACCATGATGCAAAAATGAATGATGCCATGATGCAAAAATGAAATGACAGAGGCAATATTCATCAACTCAATCACACATGGAGAGTCATACAAGCTTGATCTTATGGAAATGGTTACAAGAATTGGAATGTTGCTCTTGGGGTGTTATAGAAGAATCCATCTAGCTACTAGCTATGGACCCGTAGGTCTATGGTGAACTACTCACACATCACAATTGAGGCAACAAGGTTGATGTAGACGCCCTCCGTGATCGATTCCCCCTCCGGCAAAGTACCGGAAAAGGCCTCCAGATGGGATCGTGGAAGAATAGAGGCTTGCGGCGATGAGAAAAGTGTTTTGGGTGTATCTCAGTTGGTTTTGGGGTAATTAGGGATATATAGAAGTGTATTTAGGTCAGGAGGTGCCGCGAGGGACCCACGAGTAATGGGGTGCGCCTACCCCCCACCCCCACCCCCAAGGCGGGCCCTGGCGGCTTGTGGCCACCTCGTGGCTCTTCTGGCCTCCTCCCGAAAAGCTTCTTGGGTCTCTTCTGGTTCAAAAATAACTCCCGTACTGTTTTATCCAATTTGGACTCCGTTTGGTATTGGTTTTTCTGAAAAGTCCAAAACTAGTCAAAAAAAAAGAACTAGCACTGGGCACTAAGTTAATAGGTTCGTCGTAAAAAATGATATAAAATAGCATATAATTGCTATTCGGGATTGATAATATAATAGCATGAAACAATCAAAAATTATAGATACGTCAAAGACGTATCACTCTCTCCCCCTCTCTTCCGGTGTTGCCGCAGTGCTGCCGGGGTAATCATCATGGCGGCGATCTACACCAATAACTCCGCTATCTTCCTCAACACCACCATCACCTTCCCTCACCTATTTACAGCGGTCTACTCTCCCGCAACCCGTTGTACCCCCTAATTGAAGATGGTGCTTTATTCTTCATAATATTATCCAATGATGTGTTGCCATCCTATGATGTTTGAGTAGATTTGTTTTTTCCTATGGTTTGATTGATGATCTTGATTGGTTTGAGTTGCGTGTTTTAATTTTGGTGCTGTCCTATGGTGCCTTCCGTGCTGCATACACGTGGGGGATTCCTGATGTAGGGTGTTGCAATGAGTTCATGATTCGCTTATAGTGGGTAGCGAGAGTGACAGAAGCTCCGAGTAAGGGGGTTGTTGCGTATGGGAGTAAAGGGGACTTGTTACTTAATGCTATGGTTGGGTTCTACCTTAATGATTTGTAGTAGTTTTGTAAGTGCATCTAGTGCCCCTTAGTGATTTTGGTGTATTGAAGACTTATAGGTTAAGGGACTAATGAGTTTGTGAGTGTAGACGGGTTCTATAAGTCCCTGGGGAGTTTGAGATATCTGACGAATGTCGACCCCTAAAAATGTAAGTCTTCAGCTGAAGACTTTGATGCTCTTCTTGAAGACTTTGAAAGTGAGGAAATTGGTGTGACCTTGAAGATATTGATGCGAGGACCATGAAGCTTGAACACTTTGTTTTCTTAGTTTCATTTCCTCTGTTTGAGTCATAAGAAACATCGTACTGTTAAAGGAGGTCGAGGTAATACTAAGGAAAAATTTCCAAGTGATGCTCATCTCAAAGCCTACACCTACCCAATCCTTTGAGTGAAGCCTTTGGAAATCTCTTACAGTTCGGTCAAGTTCTTCAGTGACAAAGACGATGTTCTTCTAGTCTCCGAGGAATTGGTTTGACTAAGGAGTTAGGATTTCACCAATGCGAATTGCCTACAGTGAGGAACATGATAGCCCTAAGGAATTTGAGAGATCAAATTTCCGACCATTGTTGTGCTTCACGCCAGCTGTCCAAATATCTTATCCACATAACGGTCACATCATTAGGGGCATTTATGTCATATCATGTCGGGTTGCACCCTATCTATAAACAGCCAGCCCTACAACCATTAGTTGGTTGGCTGCTCCGAGATAGATTGACAAGTGTAATTTAGAGCAACCCATCCTCCAAAGACTTTGAGGGAAAATCATTAGTGAGGAAAAACCCCAAACCCCAACACCTAAAACCCAAAGTGATTGAGCATCACTGAAGAGATTGTTCCTGTGTGGAACCGACGCTTGTTATCTTTGAAGACTGTGCATCTTCCAGACGGTTAGGCATCATGGTCTAGAGCATCCAAGAGGAAATTGTGGATCGCCGGGTGACCGAGTTTGTGAAGGTTTGGAAGTCTACCTTGAAGACTTACCACGAGTGATTGGGTGAGGTCCGTGTGACCTTAGCTCAAGGATAATACGGTAAGGACTGTGTGTCCTGGGACTGTGTGTCCTTTGATTTAAATACCAAGCCGCTCCAACCAGACGTATGACTGTCACAACAATTGGAACTGGTATACCAAATCATTGTCTTCATCGAGCAACTAGGTCTATTTCCTCAACCCTTTCATTTCCTCATTAACTTGTTGATGAAATTGATCGTCACTGTTTGAAGACTTTGACTGAAGACTTTCTCAATTTCCTCTTCTCAAATTCTTCAGTCACATTGTCTTTCGCCTGCTTATCCTGTTTACACGCTACTTCTGCTCTATGTATGTTTCATTTCATCATGATGACTATGCTACTGCTATGTTATGCATGCACTTGATTACTTATTCCGCTACTTGTATTTCGTCACTTAGAAAATTCCTCAAGTAGTAATTCCTCAGTGATTAATTTGTAAATATCGCCTATTCACCCCCATGTAGTCGATATAACGCGCTTTCAATTGGTATCAGAGCAAGGTACTCCCTTGTTCTGTGTGATTTTGGTTCAACCACCTGGAGTGTTTGTTATGTCGACTTCAGGCATGATCAAGGTCTCAGCTGGGTGTCCTACCTTCTATGGGATGGACTACCCCTACTGGAAGAACAAGATGCACACGCATCTTGAGGCTATTGACAACGATCTCTAGTATGTTGTGGAAAATGGTGTTCCCTCCATCACTCCCACTGTCAGTGATGTTGATGTGAAGAGATTCAAGCAACTCGACTCTCTAGCGAACAGTATCATGTGGCCATCTGAGCAAAGGACAGTATGGTAGAGTGAGTGCTTTGGAAACTGCGGAGCTTATCTCGGATAGGTTGTCCAAAGTCAACGAAGGGGTTTCAACTCAACGTGCCTCCCGAGTTGATGTTCTTCGCAATCTCTTCAACTGCTTCAAAAGACTCGACAACGAAAATGTTCAGCAAACCTTCGATCGCCTCACGGATATCTCAAATGAGCTTCAGGCTCTTGGTGCCACTGATATCACCGACCATGAGGTGGTGAAGAAACTGCTAAGATCTCTTGATACCTCATTTGACACACTGGCTTTGATGATTCAAGCTCGTGGAGACTACAAGTCACTGGATTCTGCTGATATTCTTGAGAGACTCAATACTCATGAATTCCAACAAGATGAAAAGAGAGACCTCTATTAGCCAAGCTATGGAAGAACTCGTGCACTGAAGGCAAAAGCAATTTTCTCATCTGAAGGCGAAGAATCTGATAGTAGCCTTGGAAATCCTGAAGAACTGAGTCAGGAGCTAGCAATGCTCGTGAGGAAATTCCAGAAGTTCTCAAGGAGAGGCCGATTTGGAAAGTCTTCAAGAGGTGATGACAAGAGATCAAATTCTTCATCCCGTGACCACAAGAAAAGGACTTGCCACAAATGCAAGAAATCTGGACACTACATTGCTGATTGTCTTCTCTGGGAAAAGGAATCAAAGAAGAAGAAGTACAAGGATGACAGTTCTAATGACTCGAAGAAAAAGAAGAAATCTTCAAAGTCCTCATCTCACAAGAAGAGCAGTTCTAGAAAGGCTCGCGCACTTATTGGCAAGGAAATGGATTCTGAAGCTAAATCTGAGGAGGAGTCAGACTCTGGTGTGGCGAGCCTAGCTCTCGTTACTACTTTCATCAGCAAGTCCATCTTCAACACTAAGGAAAGTGATGACGACTCTGACATTGGCAATGACGACTTTGCTCCCACCTATTGCTTCATGGAAAAAGGTGCCAAGGTACTCAAACATCATTCCCCCTCTGAATCTAGCGAAGGTGAATCTGATGAAAATATGAAACCTAGCTATTCCAAACTTGCTAATATTTCCACTAAACAAAAAATGCTTTGGAAAGGATTCAGAAGCTACTAGACAAAAGTGATAACATGTTGAATGAGGAAATGGATCGAACTCAAACTTTGACTGATGATCTTCAAAGTCTTCAGTCCAAGTATGATGACCTTCAAAGTTGTCATGAAACTCTCTTAGTTGATCATGAGAAGTTTTCCTATGAATTTCCTCAAAGAAAGCAAGATCTTGAGAAACTAAGGGTGTCTCATGAAGACCTTCAAAGGGATAACGATTCTTTGCTTGCTCAACAGATCAGTTCCGCTCAGGAAGATTTCATTCCACCTTGTTTGAAATGCTCCAAATGTGAAACTGCTAATTCTTTACCTGAAAGTTCAAATGCTTCTATTGCTGCAACTTCTTCTACTATTTCTGTGGTCACAAATTCCTCATCTGAGGATACCACAAGTGTCACTGACGAAAATGCAGGGTTGAAGGAATTGTATGCGACATGCATATACAAAAGTCTCAAAGGGAATCAAACCCTTTGTGATGTGCTTAAAAAGCAGATTCTGAACAGGAACACCAGAAAGAGGGTATTGCATTTGAGAGGAAACTCACTGTTGATGGATCGTACTGGAAGCCTGAGCAGTACCCCAAGACCTCATGGGTTGCTGCGAAAGGACCTCTTGTAGATCCATCCACTTTATCTGGCTTTACTTGTGAATCTTCATATTCCTCTGATGAGTCATTTGACTCCAACAATAAACTGTTCAAAAATCAGAATGGTGAAGTATTTTCCAGATATGTTGGAAATAACTGCAGGAACGGTCCTCCGATGAAGAAAATCTTGGTTCCCAAAAGGTGCCTTGAAAGTCTTCACGTGAATGTCGTCATGACACCACCCGCAAAGAACAGGAATCTCAGATCAAATTCTTCATATGGACCAAAGTCTTCACATGGACCAACTTCCTCATATGGTAAAAAGTCTACTCATTCTCGTGCTAATGCTTCTGTTTCACAGGGAAAATCTAAGGGTCATGAATATGTGCATTATTCTTCAAATCATTATGTTCATAAGTCATCGAAGAATTTCTCTGCTTATTCATATGAGTACTCTAACCCCCCTCCTGTGAAACGAAGTGCACTTACTTCAATGCCACCTTTCTCATATGGAGCTCATAGAATGATGAACTCTTTACCACCCATCCAGATGTTTGTGGTGAAGAAAATGAACTAATATCTTTTGCAGGGGTCAGGTCTCCACACGAACTTGAACGTCTGATGAATTTGCTGGAGACCTGAGGAAATGCTTGAAAGGACGCAAGATAATCATGAAGAAATGAATCACTCATTTCTCAGGTCCTTACATTACTTTAGTTACTATATTATTTGATGAAATTCCGTCTGACGAATTTGATGTCATATTCTTCACTCTGAAGTATATGAGTTCGTAAGTTGTACTAATTCATCTGCAGGATGAACCACCTAAAGCTACCGAGTGGGTCCTCAACAGTGGATGCACTAATCACATGACTGGTGACAAGAATCTATTGATGGGCACACCTCTTGCTCCATCTCACCTGAAGGATATCACCTACGTTGACAAAGGAAAAAAGCAAGGTGTTGGGTCTAGGTAGGGTTGCAATCACGAAGGATCGACACATGGATAAAGTGATGCTTGTTGAATCCCTCGGATTCAACCTCATGTCAGTCTTAATGCTTTGTGATCTTGATATGGTTGTCGTCTTTGGCAAATATCGTTGCGTTGTCGTCATGGAATCCGACAATTCCAAAGTCTTCAAAGACTTTAGGAGAGGAGACTTGGATATTGTTGATTTCTCTACAGGTCCACAACCGGCCACATGTCTACTTGCAAAAGCTTCAAAAGGCTGGCTATGGCATTGACGACTTGGACATGCTGGCATGAGGAACTTGCACACGCTCGTGAAGAAGAAGCACGCCATTGGCATTGAGGGTATCAAATTCCTCAAGGATCCCTTGTGTGGGGCTTGTGTGTCAGGAAAGATGACCAGATCCAAGCATCCCTCCAAGACTATCATGACTACCACTCGTCCCTTTGAATTGCTTCACATGGATCTCTTTGGTCCCACTCATTATTCCACACTAACCAATGCTGCATCATTATATGGTTTTGTCATTGTTGATGATTTCTCTCTTACATTTGGGTGCATATTTGATAACCCACAAGTATAGGGGATCGCAACAGTTTTCGAGGGTAGAGTATTTATTCAACCCAAATTTATAGATTCGACACTAGGGGAGAAAAATAATACTTGAGAGTATTAGCAGTTGAGTTTTCAATTCAACCACACCTGGAGATTAAATATCTGCAGCAAAGTGATTAGTAGCACAGTAATATGATAGTTTGATAGCAGTAGTGACGGTAACAGTAGCGGTAACAGTAGTAGCAATAGTTTTGTAGTAGTTGGAACAGTAGCAACAACAATAGTAACTTAGCAAGAACAATAAGTGGAAAGCTCGTAGGCACTGGATCGATAACTCGTTGGATGATATTCGTCATGTAACAATCATAACCTAGGGCGATACAGAACTAGCTCCAGTTCGTCAATGTAATGTAGGCATGTATTCCGTAAATAGTCATATGTGCTTATGGAAAAGAACTTGCATGACATCTTTTCTCCTACCCTCCCGTGGCAGCGGGGTCCATAAGGAAACTAAGGGATATTAAGGCCTCCTTTTAATAGAGAACCGGAACAAAGCATTAACACATGGTGAATACATGAACTCCTCAAACTACGGTCATCACCGCGACGTATCCCAAATATTGTCACTATGGGGTTGACGGATCATAACACGTAATAGGTGCATATGACTAGGCAAGATCGGATCAAGAACATGGATATAGAGATGATAACATAAACGGTTCAGATCTGAAATCATGGCACTCGGGCCCTAGTGACAAGCATTAGGCATAGCAAAGTCATCGCAACATCAATCTCAGAACATAGTGGATACTAGGGATCAAGCCCTAATAAAACTAACTCGATTACATGATGAATCTCATCCAACTCCTCACCGACCAGCAAGCCTACGAAGGAATTACTCACTCCCGGTGGGGACCATCATGGAATTGGCGATGGAGAAAGGTTGGTGATTACGAAGACCGAAGATTCCCCTCTCCGGAGCCCCAAACGGGCTCCAGATCTGGCCTCCCGATGAAGAACAGGAGGTGGCGGCGGCTCCGTATCGTAAAACGCGATGAAACTTTCTCTTTGATTTCTTCCTCCAAAAATAGGAATTAGGGTGAGTGGGGCCACGAGGTGGGCACAACCCACCAGGGCACGCCCTGGTGGGTGATGCTCACCTTGGCCCCCCTCTTCTGTGGATTTTGGCTCCAATAATTCTCATATATTCTGAAATAATTCTCCAAAAATTTTTGTTCCATTCCGAGAACTTTTATTTCTGTACAAAAACAACACCATGGTAGTTCTGCTGAAAACAGCGTTAGTCGGGTTAGTTCCATTCAAATCATGCAAATTAGAGTCCAAAACAAGGGCAAAAGGGTGAGGAAAAGTAGATACGTTGGAGACGTAACCTTTGCTTGTTCTCAAGCAATTCAGTTGACAAACTGAAAGTGATAAAGAAAAACTTTTATGAACTCTTTTGTTCTTGTTTACATATATATGATTAAGTAGCACCCAGGTTTTCAGCAAAGATTATGACTAACCATGTCAACAATAACTCTTAGAAATTATATTAACTCATATCAATAACATAAGCAACTAACGAGCAATAATAAGATATCTCAAGCGCCAACATTTTGTCAAAACAATCATGATACAATATGACAATAGTGGTATCTCGCTAGCCCTTTCTAAGAACGCAAAACATAAATGCAGAGCACCTCCAAAGTTCAAGCAACGACTAAACATTGTAATTCATCGTAGAAAATATCCAGTCATGCTACACCCAACATCAACTATACACAATGCATGAGGATGACAATAATGCTCTCCGGTCTGGCGCTTTATTTGAGAAAGTGATGACTCAACATAAAAGTAAATAGATAGTCCCTTCGCAGAGGGAAGCATGGATTTGCAGCGGTGCCAGAGCTCAAAGTTTAAAACAGAGATAGATATAATTTTGGGAGGTACACCCTTCCTGTCAACTTCACGACCAAGAGTTATCAATATCTTCCATGCTAAACACATTAGCGGCGGTTCCCAAGCGATAAAAGTAAGGGTTTACTCCCCCTCCACCAACAATCACACTCCACGGCTAGCCGCATCCACGGGTACCATCCAAACCAACAACATTCCTGGGGGAGTTTTGTTTAATTATTTTTTATTTTTGATTTCGGGACTGGGAATCCCTATTACTGCCCCTCTCGTGTAAGGATAAGTGAATAAACACTCATCATGAGAATAACCCGCTTAGCATAGAAGATACTGACCGCCCCCTGTCGCTCCATGAGCGGTCCAGGCACACAAAACAGATGTTTATTTGAATTTTTAGAGATGGCACATGCAAATTTACTTTGGAACGCCAGGGTAATACCGCATATAGGTAGATATAGTGGACTCATCTGGCATAACTTGGTTTAAGGGTTTTGATGCACAAGCAATATTCCCGCTTAGTACAGGCGAAGGCTAGCAATTAGATTGAGAAGCGGCTAGCTAGAGATCGAAAACGGTCATGAACATGCATTACATATAATCAACATTGAGTACTAGAATGAGTAGGATATGGACACCATGAACATAAATATCATGAAGGCTATGTTGGTTTTGATTCAACTACATGCGTGAACATGTGCCAAGTCAAGCCACTTGAAACATTCAGAGGAGGATACCATATCATCATACCGCATCACAACCATTTTAATGCATGTTGACACCCAAGATAAATCATTGTCCACTCCTAGCTACTTAAGCATGGCATGAACAACTATAATATCTAATGGTCATTGCAAACATGTTTGATCATAATAAGCTGAATCAAGGATACTAGGTTAAACATGTTTATAAAAACAAAAACAAGTTGAGTTCATACCCGCTTTTCTCTGCCAGAGTCAATTCATCAAATGTCATCATTACTGCCTTTCACTTGCACGACCGAATGATAAGAAAATAATAATAGTGCAAGAGTGTCGTGGACTAAGCTGGAATCTGCAAACATTTTATTCAAGAGGAGAAGACAAGGTAATATGGGCTCTTTTTTAGATAAACAATAATGCAGATGACAGCCACTCAATAATTTCATTGTGGTCTTCTCCTTGGTACGACTCAAGTAAAAAGAAAAGAATTTCAGAGAAACACACTAAAATATTTTTGGAGTTTTTGGTTTTCCTTGAAGAAGGCAAATTAAAGAGAAAAAACAAAAACGAGAAAAACTATTTACACGGGAAAGCTCCCAACAAGTAAAAGAAGAAGCGAGAAATCTTTTTGGGTTTTCTTTTGATGCAACAATTTAAACTAAGCTAGAAAGAAAAACTAAAAAGAAGTAGGAAATATTTTTTTGGATTTTTCTCAAAGTTTATCAAACACCCAAGAAGAAAGCGAGAAAACAAATTTAGCATGAATATTACAATGAAAAAGTATGAACACCGCCAACTGGAATGAAACGTGAACATGAATGTAATGTCGGTGGAAATACGTACTCCCCCAAGCTTAGGCTTTTGGCCTAGCTTGGTAATCACAATCCGTAGTAGCCGTCCGGCCCCAGGTTGTAGTGAGGTGGAGGCGGCACCTGGGCATCCCACCCCTAGGGCTCCTCCTCAGCAGCTGCTAAGTTGTTCCGGTAGGCTGTAATGTCATCTGGCATGATCCTGTATCCGTTCCTGGCAAAAGAATCAAACAAAACAGGTGCAGGCAATGGAATAACATCATGTGTTTCATTGTTGAATACTAGGTTGTAATGAATGTCACGGGGAGAATCAGTTACATCAAGGAATTGGTGGTCCTGCAGTGACTTGTGATCAAGGTAAACTCGGGATAAAAGATAATCATGTGGGCCAAACTAAACCCTAAAGTGTCTCGCTAAGCGAGTAGCATAAATACCACCATGTATCTTTCCCTTAGTTTTGTTAAGATGTAAGCGTCGAGCAATAATAGCCCCCATACTAAAGGTGTGATCATCATAAAGTGCATGACGTAAAATAGCAAGGTGAGGGGCACTGAGTGCACCGACCTTCTCCCTAGCGGTTAAACACTTAGCGATGACCAAAGCAAAGTAATGTACTGAGGGAAACTGTAAGCTGGTAGCAGTGGCGCTCGACACGCCTCTATCCTCACCCACTGTTGAAGTGAGGAGAAAATCCTCAAACTCATATGGCCTAGGTTCTCTCAAGTCCCCATCAGAAGGGATCAAGCATATGTTGCAGAAGTCAGTTAGCGGTATTTTGTAAGTTTCAGCATAAAGATTAAACTGCACTTCAGGAGGGTTGTTTCTCCCTAGATAATAAATTCCTTGCACAAAGGATTTGTAAGGATGTGATATTGGTCACACTTAGCTGCGAGGAACTCGGTCAACCCAGCGTTTGCAACAAACTAAGCGAACTCTTGATGGAACCCGGCCTCCTCCATGAAGGCATCGTGCGGCCATTCACACGGCCGCACCTCCACCTTCCTTGGGGTGTGAAGGTCATTGTCCAATTATTACCCAATGACTCCCTTGGCATTTTTCTTGTAGGAGAACTTCCTAAAGATTTGCATTTTATTCCTAAAAAAATCTGGAAAAAAAATTGTCCACAAAAATTTGACAACAAAACTTTGTAAGATTGTTAGCAACTACTCCTAAGCATGCATAGAGGCCATATTGAGCATTCAAACTACTTAGAACTCTAAGAATTCAACATGCAAGCTCATCTATAGCAGCACCAAGAGTAGCTAATTACTCTAAAAATAACCCACTAAAACAAAAACTAATTGGAGCAATGGAGGAGTCACCACTAGTAGAAAACAGGCCATTAGTCCCGGTTGGGAAGGGCCTTTAGTCCTGGTTCCCCAACCGGGACTAAAGTATAGAGACTAAAGGGTCCAAGCCTTTAGTCCCGGTTGGCTATGAACCGGGACTAAACCCTGGCCACGTGGTCGGCAGCGCGCGCCAGGGCATGGGGACCTTTGGTCCCGGTTGGTAACACCAACCGGGACTAAAGGTTTAGGGGTTTAGGGGTTTAGGGGTTTAATTAGTGTTTATTGTTTATTTTTCCTTTTCATTTTGTGTTTTCCATTTAATTCTTTTTCATTTCAAACATATTTTACGCTACTACATACTGTACACGTTATGCATATATAATAGAATTTCTCGTAGAACCGATCATATATAATAAAATTTCTCGTACAAGCAATCATATATCATAGAATTTCTCGTACGACCACATGCATGCACATATATATATACAATTTGGTATATACAATTTATCTTACAATTTGCAGATCATTTGCGGATCGGGTAATGGTATTCTCCGTCGGGAGATATGACCTGCTGAAGCAAAAATCCCACAATTTCCTCTTGAATTGCTCGTATGCGGTCCGTTGGTAGGAGCTTATCCTGCATCTCGTTCATCTTTAAAGAAGGAGATCAATATGAACATGTTAGTTGTGCGTATATGTATTAGATCATGATAAAAAATATGAATGGTGTTTACGTACCCAAAGATCTCTTGCACTCTTGTTGCTTTCGGTCATAAAGCGAATGTTCTCGCAAACGTAATATGCACATAGTTCAGTCCCCTGTGCCGGCCACATGCACTTTACGAGAATAGAATTCAATCAGATAATAATGAAGCATGACAATGGTATTGAAACTAGAATTAAAGAGATGCGCGGACGTAGCTAGTACTACTTAATTACCCTGGGCTTTCGCCATTTCAGCTCCTCTTTCCATTCACCTCTAACATCTTTGGTGAAATTTTCCCAAACCCTGCCCGGTAAACAAAATGAATAAAGGAGTTATTAATTACTTGATATCAGGAAATGAACTAATAAAGAAGCCGACATAGTACATCAATGATTGAAATTACCTTTCGAGCAACGAATGCAACGAATTACCTTTCGAGCATCGTCGACTCGAGAACTTATAAACAATTGCATGATTTTATAATTAGAATGAATGCTGGAACTTAATCAGTAACCACAAAGTAGTCAAAAGCGGTGAAATGCTATAGCGCAGCTATAGCGTGTTAAACCCTATTTACAGGTTCAGTCGAATAAAATCACAACTTATGAAGTTATAATAGTTCTTGACCTTGATCTACAAAGGTTGGCACTGACCATTAGTAACAGCAATAGAAGGCGAGGATTTTACAATGCAGTTAAGGCCAGCAGCTCAGCACGTCTTTGAGGAGTGGAGTGTGGCATGGAGGGGTATATTAGACAGATTAGAGGAAAAATAGGATGGTGACCTGCTTAGTAGAATGCTAGGAGAAAAGTTCCACGCCTTGTCACTAGGAATGGAGGGAGTAACTTGGATTGAGAATTTTTCATGAGATAGCCAAAAACACCATATTTGATCAGTGTAGGCTTTTCAAACATTCAAATAGTTAAATTAATACTATCCACTATTCAAATTGAATAACTGACCAGAAATGTTCATTGGAAAATGACTACATTTAACAGCTCCCTACATAGTTTGGATTATTATGTGTTCGTAAATTCCTTTCACAAAAAAAATAATGAATAAAAATGATACCCTACACAGATTCAAAGATCTCACACTAGTTATAAACGATACTAACCAAATCAATGAGTAACGGCTGCAGTTCCACATAACAAGAATACATGTAATGTGCTGCATCAGAGTTAAGAGTAAAAGGGACGGGGACGGAGGAGGAGAGGCTCATCGACCAGAGACGGCGACGTCGAGGGCGCGGGCGCGGGATCGGGGACGGAGGAGGACGCCGGAGGCAGGGAGGAGTGGCGCCGGCGCAGGCTCGGGCCTCAACGGTGCTTGGAGAAGCGGTCGGGGATCGAGGCGGGCGCGCGCAGAGGAGCGCCGGCGGCGGCCAGCGTGGCGGCGCCGGCGCGGGCTCGGGGGGGTGCTTGCGAGCAGAGCGGCCAGACGGCGACGTCGAGGGCGCGCCCGGGACAGCCTGGCGGCGTCGTCGAGCGGGCGTGAAGACATAGTGATTTGGGGAGGAAGAAGGAGGGCTTAAATAGCCGGGACTCTTTAGTCCCGGTTGGTATCACCAACCGGGACTAAAGACCCTTTAGTCCCGGGACTAAAGATCCAAATGAACCGGGACTAATGGTGCCCGTGCCCTCGACCGCTCCTAGCCGTTGGAACCGGGACTAATGGTCACATTAGTCCTGGGCCAAAGCCAAACCGGGACTAAAGGGTTAAACGGAAGGCCTGTTTTCTACTAGTGCACATACCAAGTAGGAATCCCTCCAAACAGTTTCAGAAACGGAACTTTGAGCAAAGAGATCGAAATCAGCGGGTTTGAGAGCAAGAACACGAGAATGGTGGTTGTGGTGATTTTTTTTCTGGAGGTAGGGGATGATGTGGGCTAAAGATATAAGTGAGGGGCCCACGTGGGGGCCACAACCCACCAGGGCGCGCCTGGGGGTACTGGCGCGCCCTGGTGTCTTGTGGGAACCAGGTGCACCCCCCTCTGGTATTATTTGCACCAAAAATTCATAAATATTCAGAAACAAATCGTGTTAAATTTTCAGAGCATTCTGAGAATTTTTATTTTTGGGATAATCATGGCATTTTATTTTATTTGACTAACTAAAACAGAAAACAGGATAATCATGGCATTTTATTTTATTTGACTAACTAAAACAGAAAATAAAAGGTGGAGCAGAAAGTTGTGCTTACTAGATTCATCGACTTCATATCTCTCAAAAATGATTCATTAATAAGGTTGATCAAGTCTTATTAACAACCACTTCCGATTAGCATGAAACCGAAGAACTTTCGTAAAGCACTAAGTTACCTCAATGGGGATGTGCATATCCCCAACAATAAGTATATCATATTTCTTTTTGGCAGGAGGAAGAGGTAATTGAAAGCTTCCAATAGTGATGGTCGGAGATTCTTCAATAACATTTATACCATTCACTTGGAATTGTTTCTTCGGAAAGTGCACCGTATGCTCATTACCACTGATATGAAAAGTGACTTTGCTTTTATTGCAATCAATAATAGCCCCTGCAGTATTCAAAAAGGGTCTACCAAGGATAATCGACATATTGTCGTCCTCGAGCATCTCAAGAATAACAAAGTCCGTTAGAATAGTAACATTTGCAACAACAACGGGCACATCCTCACAAATACTGATAGGTATGGTTGTTGATTTGTCAGCCATTTGCAGTGATATCTCGGTAGGTGTGAGTTTATTCAAATCAAGTCTTTTATATAAGGAGAAAGGCATAACACTAACACCGGCTCCCAAATCACACAAAGCAGTTTTGACATAGTTTCTTTTAATGGAGCAAGGTATAGTTGGTATTCCTGGATCTCCAAGTTTTTTAGGTACTCCATCCTTAAAAGAATAATTAGCAAGCATGGTGGAGATTTCAGCTTCAGGTATCTTTCTTTTATTTGTGATGATGTCTTTCATATACTTAGCGTAAGGGGCCATCTTCAAGATATCGGTTAAGCGGGTACACAAAAAGACTGGCCTAATCATCTCAGCAAAGCGCTCAAATTCTTCATCATCCTTTTTCGATGGCTTAGGTGGAAATGGCATGGGTTTCTAAACCCATGGCTCTCTTTCTTTACTATGTTTCCTAGCCACAAAGTCTCTTTTATCATAACATTTATTTTTAGGTTGTGGGTTATCAAGATCAGGAGCAGGCTCTATTTCAACATCATTATCTGGTTCTCTATTATTATTGGGTTGAGCATTTTCATGAACATCATCATTATCATTTTCATTATCACTAGGTTGATGTTCACTACCAGATTGAGTTTCAGCATCGGAAATAGAGACATTATTATTATCAGGAGGTTTTTGTGTTTCAGGTTCACTAGAGGTATGCAAAGTCCTATCATTTTTCTTTTTCTTTTTCTTCTTAGAAGGACTAGGTGCATCAGGATTAATTCTCTGAGAGTCTTGTTCAATTTTTTTAGGATGACCCTCAGGATAAAGTGGTTCTTGGGTCATTCTACCTCCTCTAGTTACTACTCTAGCAGCAAAATCATGCATATTATTATTCACTTCATCAAGCAATTCTTTTTGAGATTTAGCAACTTGTTCTAACTGAGTTTGAACCATAGAGGCATGCTTTCCTACACCTCTAACATCATTACTGATTCTAAATAGCAAGTCACTCAAGCGAGCAATCATATCCGAATTATATTTCAATTGCTTTAGGACATGTGCATTGAAATGATCTTGCTTCATAATATAGTTATCAAACTCATATAAGCATTGACTAGAATGTTTATTGTGAGGGATGTCCCTTTCATTAAACTTTAGTAAAGAATTTACCTCTACCACCTGTGGAGGTGGTGGTGTGTCAAGGCCATGTATTTCTTCGATAGGTGGCACATTCTTAACATCCTCAGCTTTAATACCTTTTTCCTTCATAGATTTCTTTGCCTCTTGCATATCTTCAGGACTGAGAAATAAGATACCCCTCTTCTTCGGAGTGGGTTTAGGCGGCGGTTGAGGAAGAGTCCAATCATCATAATTCTTCAATATATTATTCAATAATTCCTCAGCTTGTTCAACAGTTCGCTCCCTGAAAACACAACCAGCACAACTATCTAGGAAGTCCCTAGAAGCATTGGTTAGTCCATTATAAAAGATATCAAGTATTTCATTTTTCTTGAGAGGATGATCAGGCAAAGCATTAAGCAACTGGAGAAGCCTCCCCCAAGCTTGTGGGAGACTCTCTTCTTCAATTTGCACAAAGTTAAATATTTCCTGTAAGGCAGCTTGTTTCTTATGAGCAGGAAAATATTTTTCAGAGAAGTAGTAAATCATATCCTGGGGACTACGCACACAACCAGGAGCAAGAGTATTGTACCATGTCTTAGCATCACCCTTTAATGAGAACGGAAATAACTTAAGGATATAATAGTAGCGAAAATTCTCATCATGAGAAAAGAGGGTGGCTATGTCATTCAGCTTAGTAAGGTGTGCCACTACAGTTTCAGTTTCATAACCATGGAAAGGATCAGATTCAACCAAAGTAATTAACTCTGGGTCGACAGAGAATTCATAATCCTTATCGGTAACAAAGATAGGTGAAGTAGCAAACTTAGGATCACATTTCATTCTAGCATTCAAAGTTTTTTCCTTATACTTGCGTAGCAATTTCTTAAGATCGTTTCT
This sequence comes from Elymus sibiricus, assembly GCA_039707655.1. NCBI lineage: Eukaryota > Viridiplantae > Streptophyta > Magnoliopsida > Poales > Poaceae > Elymus > Elymus sibiricus. Next base: position 145,139,270 of record CM077667.1, on the reverse strand, counting down.
ATCCTTGCAAGAAAGAATTTCTCTAGTTATCTCTTCGTCCATAGCATAACCTTCAGGTATCTTAGGCATTTCAGACTTAGGAGAGCAATCTCATCAGTTTCAGTAGTTTCATTTTCTTTAGCTCTAGCAATTTGTTCATCAAGAAATTCTCCTAGTGGCACATTATCATCAAGCATGGTACTAGCATCATTAGGGATGGCAGTTTTGCCCATGGGTATGGGTACCCACGGGTACCCTACCCGAAAACATTGGGCATGGGCGTGACTTGGGAGATTTTGTACCCACGGGTAATGGGTATCCATACCCGCAAATTATATGGGTCAGGTATGGGTAAGAAATTATGCCCATGGGTAACCCAATGGATACCCAGAAAAAGTTAATAAATGAAAACAACTCTATGACATGTGGGGTCAACATCCAACTCTGATGGCACACACTAAGTGTCGATTCCTTAAAACGGCCATAGCTCATAGGCATGTAATCACATGCTCGCCACTTCTCTTACGTCCTACGTGACTCCTCCAAAAGATGAAATTTCGAGTCTTCGCTATTGGACTCCTGTCCAAATTTCGATCCAGCGACCCCCCATTCCCACCACCGCCTCCAATTGCGTCGGGCTTTCAGCACCCATCGCTCATACTCCCTTGATGCCTCCAAAAGGCTACCATCGTAGAAGTTTGTGTCTGTGATGTACTGCTCTCCCATCATCACTTGAATTTCAAAATCATTTATTTACCTTTAAAAAAATGTTATATATTGTACCCACTGGATACCCATTAGGTATAGGATACCCGATGGTTATGGGCATGGGTGTCAATTTATGCCCATGGGTATTGAAATGGGTGGGTACAGAAATTTTCTATGGGTATGGGTTTGGGCAGAAAAAGGTTGTACCCGCCCATACCCTACCCATTGCCATCCCTAAGCATCATCATAAGCATCATTCATAGCAGAGGTAGCATCATCAATAACTTGCAACATATCAGGATTACTAGCATGTGGTGGTGTTGCAAGCTTACTCATAACAGAAGGTGAATCAAGTGTAGAGCTAGATGGCAGTTCCTTACCTCCCCTCGTCTTAGAGGGGAAAATCTTGGTCTTTGGATCCTTCAGATTCTTCATAGTGATAAATTGATATAAATACCAAGTGACTCAACAAATATTGCTATGCTCCCCGGCAACGGCGCCAGAAAAAGGTCTTGATAACCCACAAGTATAGGGGATCGCAATAGTTTTCGAGGGTAGAGTATTCAACCCAAATTTATAGATTCGACACAAGGGGAGCCAAAGAATACTTGAGAGTATTAGCAGTTGAGTTGTAAATTCAACCACACCTGGAGATTAAATATCTGCAGCAAAGTGATCAGTAGCACAGTAATATGATAGTTCGATAGCAGTAGTGACGGTAACAGTAGCGGTAACAGTAGTAGCAATAGTTTTGTAGCAGTTGGAACAGCAGCAACATCAATAGTAACTTAGCAAGAACAATAAGTGGAAAGCTCATAGGCACTGGATCGGTAACTCATTGGATGATATTCGTCATGTAACAGTCATAACCTAGGGCGATACAGAACTAGCTCCAGTTCGTCAATGTAATGTAGGCATGTATTCCGTAAATAGTCATACGTGCTTATGGAAAAGAACTTGCATGACATCTTTTGTCCTACCCTCCCGTGGCAGCGGGGTCCATAAGGAAACTAAGGGATATTAAGGCCTCCTTTTAATAGAGAACTGGAACAAAGCATTAACACATGGTGAATACATGAACTCCTCAAACTACGGTCATCACCGCGAAGTATCCCAAATATTGTCACTATGGGGTTGACGGATCATAACACGTAATAGGTGCATATGACTAGGCAAGATCGGATCAAGAACATGGATATAGAGATGATAACATAAACGGTTCAGATCTGAAATCATGGCACTCGGGCCCTAGTGACAAGCATTAGGCATAGCAAAGTCATAGCAACATCAGTCTCAGAACATAGTGGATACTAGGGATCAAGCCCTAACAAAACTAACTCGATTACATGATGAATCTCATCCAACTCCTCACCGACCAGCAAGCCTACGAAGGAATTACTCACTCCCGGTGGGGAGCACCATGGAATTGGCGATGGAGAAAGGTTCGTGATGACAAAAACCGAAGATCCCCCTCTCCGGAGCCCCAAACGGGCTCCAGATCTGGCCTCCCGATGAAGAACAGGAGGTGGCGGCGGCTCCGTATCGTAAAACGCGATGAAACTTTCTCTCTGATTTTTTCCTCCGAAAATAGGAATTTATAGTGGCGGAATTAGGATCAGTGGGGCCACGAGGTGGGCACAACCCACTAGGGCGCGCCTAGGGGGCCTGGCGCCCTGGTGGGTGATGCTCACCCTGGCCCCCCTCTTCGGTGGATTTTGGCTCCAATAATTCTCATATATTCTGAAATAATTCTCCAAAAAATTTCGTTCCATTCCGAGAAATTATATTTCTGCACAAAAACAACACCATGGTAGTTCTGCTGAAAACAGCGTTAGTCCGGGTTAGTTCCATTCAAATCATGTAAATTAGAGTCCAAAACAAGGGCAAAAGGGTGAGGAAAAGTAGATACGTTGGAGACGTATCAATATTATCTGGTTCAAAAATGAAGTTCAGGAAGTCTTCAGACGGTTTTCCTCAAGGGCCGCGACGAATTTCAGCGTCAAGATCAAGCACATCAGGAGTGATAATGGGACCGAGTTGAAGAACAGTGGTCTTGATGACTATCTTGATGAACTTGGTATTACTCATAAGCTATCTGCCCCATATACTCCTCAGCAGAATGGCATCGTGGAGCGCAAGAACATGACTCTTGTTGAGATGGCTCGCACCATGCTTGATGAATACAAGACCCCTCACCGCTTCTGGCCTGAGGCAATCAATACTGCCTGCCACATCATCAACATGGTATATCTTCACAAATTCCGCAAGAAGACTTCATATGAACTCCTCACTAACAAGAACCAAATGTGAGTTATTTCAAAGTCTTCGGTGCTAAATGCTGGATTAGAGATCCTCGTCACAGTTCTAAATTTTCACCGAAAGCACATGAAGGTTTTATGCTTGGTTACGGAAAGGACTCACACACCTACAGAGTCTTCAACACCTATCACAAAAAGGTTGTTGAAACTGTAGATGTGTGATTCAATGAAACTAACGGCTCGCAAAGAGGAGCACCTACCTCCTGTGATAGATGAAATGCCTCCTAAGGAATCCATTAGGTTCAAGGCCACTGAAGAGGTTATACCCACTGAAGAACCTCTACATACTAAAGAAGTCATCCCGAACAATGAAGACATTCATGCTGGTGCACCTAAGGAAAATGGTACTAAAGAAAATGATCATGCCCAACAAACTCGTCAACCTGCCCATCCAAGAGTGGTAAATGAAGTGCAGATTGACAAAATCCTCGACAACATTAATGCACCAGGTCCCCTCACTCGCTCAAGAGATTCACATTTGTCTAACTTTTGTGGGCACTTTGTTTTTGTCTCTATCTCAGAGCCCACCAAAGTTGATGAAGCATTTATGGAGCCTAAGTGGATTCAAGCTATGCAAGAGGAATTACATTAAGTCAAGCTCACAACGTGTGGGAACTTGTCAAGTGACCAGATCTTCGCAAGCACAACATCATAGGTACCAAGTGGATTTACCACAACAAACAAGACAAACTTGGTCAAGTGGTGAGGAATAAGGCCTGTCTTTTAGCACATGGCTACACAAATGTAGAGGGAATTGACTTTGATGAAACTTTTGCACCTGTTGCTAGACTTGAAGCTATTCACATATTGCTTGCTTATGCTAACCATCACAATATCATCTTATATCAGATGGATGTGAAAAGTGCATTCCTCAATGGTAAGCTTGAGGAAGAAGTATATGTTGCTCAACCCCCAGGTTTTGAAGATCCTAAGCATCCTGACAAAGTCTTTAGACTCAACAAGGCCCTTTATGCCCTCAAGCAAGCCCCGCGGGCATGGTATGACACTTTGAAGGAATTCCTCATGAAGAAAGGCTTCAAACCCGGTTCACTTGATCCAACTCTTTTCACTAAATCTTATGATGATGAATTATTTGTGTGCCAAATATATGTGGAAGATATTATTTTTGGTTGTACTCACAAATGTTACAGTGATGAATTTGCTTACATGATGAGTGAAGAATATCAAATGTCTACGATGGGAGAGATAAAATTATTCTTAGACCTACAAATTCGTCAACAACGCAATGACATCTTCATATCTCAAGAGAAATACCTCAAGGATGTCCTGAAGGAATTCAACATGCAAGATTGCAAAGGCGTCAAGATTCCCGTGCCCACAAACGGCTACCTCTGCATTGACGAAAATGGTAAAGATTACGATCAGAAGGTATATCGCTCCATGATTGGGTCCTTATTGTACCTATGTGCGCCTGGGCCAGATATTATGCTTAGTGTTTGCATGTGTGCCCGTTTCCAAGCAACACCGAAGGAATCACACCATAAGGCTGTGAAGCATATTCTTTGATATCTAGCTCACACACCAACACTTGGATTATGGTACCCTAAGGGCTCGGATCTTGACCTTATTCGATATTCTGACTCTGACTATGCTGGTGATCGTGTGGATCGCAAGTCAACATCAGGCACATGCCATTCCCTTGGACGATCCTTAGTCTGTTGGTCCTCAAAGAAGCAGAACTGCATGTCTATCTACTACTGAAGCCGAGTACATTGCTGCTGGTTCATGTTGTGCTCAATTGCTGTCAATGAAGCAAACCCTCAAGGACTACGACATCAACGTGAAGAATGTCCCTCTCTACTGCGACAACGAGAGTGCCATCAAAATTGCTCACTACCCAGTTCAACACTCGAAGATAAAAGCACATTCAGGTTCGTCATCATTTTCTTCATGACCGTGTATTGAAGGGCGACATCTTCATCGACCACGTGAAGACTGAAGAACAACTGGCTGATATCTTCACAAAGCCCTTGGATGAAAATAGATTTTGCAAGTTGCGGTGTGAGCTAAATATCTTAGAATCTTTGAATGTTCTTTGAAAGGACACACATCCTAACAGTAATGCAAGTGCAACACACAAAGTAACGTTTCTCTTCAATCAATGAAGACTAACTCTCTAAGTATGAAGAAATTAATGAAGAATTTGATTCTCAGAACCCTACGACAATTGTACGCGGTGTCTGAAATCATCATAATTCTTATACAATGGGTCACGCCACCAACCATAGTTGAAATTCTTCAAAATTGAGTCTTTCGTCATTTTTGCAAATTCTTCAAATTTTGAAATACCTCAAGTTTGCAAATTCCTCAAAATTATTCAAATTCTTCAAATTTCACAATTGGTGTTCTTCATTTGAGTTTTTCTCTTCATTGACTATATATGAGTTTTCAATGTCCTCAATGACATTTACTTATTGCTAATTCTTCAAGTTGATTTTCTCCTAAGTGAATGTGATTGGACCTGTTCCCCCTCTATGCTAAACTCAACCCAGTCTGTTCACAAATTCTTCATATGCGTTCTATTTGAAACCCGTTCAAAGTCTTCACTGTGTCCTTGTCAGCTAAAGAATTTGTGAACAAAACATTAAAATTTTCATATCAAATTTTTGGCGGTTGCCGCTCAATCCTATCCCACTTCCCATGACTAGATTAAACTAATCACCCATGATCCCCCACGATCCCAACTAATCACTATGTGGGTGACACACGTTGATAGGATAGCAAGGGTCAGGGTATAGATGTCCAAATTCTTCGGGCATTCAGTTTTTCACTCCCTCTATAAATACCCCTCCCCCTTTCACTGTTCAAAGTTACTCCGCTCAATCTCACTCCCGTCGTTACCGAGCTCTGACCTAGCGCCTCCGCTAAGCTTCATCGCCGCCGGAGAGGAAGATCTTCACTGCCTCGATCTCCTCGTCGTCATACTCATGCTGGCTACGAAAATCTTCACTCCGTCGCCGCCGTAGCTATCTTCCGCCGCCAAGTTAAGGCGCAGGAGATCTGGACAGACGAACATCCTTGATCTAATTCCCAGTTCGTCGTGTTCTTCATAAAGGGTAATTAAAATCTAATTTTATTGACCTATTTGATCTTTAATATTGCCACAAAATCCTCAAAGGTGTTTGTTCTTCAAAAATCCACTCCGTAAACACCGTAAAGCTTCTTTCCCTAGATTTATTTCTCTAAGCTATTCTTTTCTTCAAGATTCCTCAATTGTGTGGATTTTCAAATCTGCATAACTCTGGAACCTAAGTCAAGAACACTTAGTGAAATTCTTCAAGACATCTATGGACAAATTCCTCAACTTGATATATTTTTGAAACTTTCTGAGAATGCATACGACCTCTTCAAATTCTTTGCACCTATACTCTATTCAAAGGTACAAAATATATGCTGATGAATCTCTAGGTTCTCATCAACTTAACTCATTTGCAGCGTTCCTCGAAGAAAAATTGCATACATCATCTGAATCTTCAAAAGTTGAAAATCCTCAAGTGAAGAAAATGGATAAAGGGAAAAGACCTCAGAAGGGTGGGAAGAAGCCTGAAGCAAACACTGCTTTTGAAATCCCCGAGGACATATGTGTTGAGTACTGTACTCTGGATGAGGAAATCTATGGCAAAGAGATGAAAGAGAAGCGCAAAACGCGCATTCAGAAAATTGAGAGGAGGTGCGCTAAGGAGTGGAAGGAATACAGATATGTCACTCCAAAGTACATGAAGAAATTCGATGTCAATCCTCCATGCTCAAGACCCCCTCTAGCTGCTGGTCAAGAAGCTGATCCCACCAGCATCAGGCATGGTGAGGAATTTCCTGAGTGGGCCAAGTGCCAAGCAAAACTGAAGAAGATTACATCTGAAGCAGTGAGGAAATTCAATGAAGACTCTGTTGCTGCTATTGGGGCCTCTGCTAGTGGAACTACTTCAAAGAAGGCAATGCCAAAGAAATCGGCTGTGAAGACAAAATCTTCAAGCTCAATTCCCTCACGGCCAAGTTCCTCAACTTCAAAGTCCTCACAGCAAATTCCTCAAGCAACTTCCTCAAAGGCTGCACCAAAGCCCTCTGTGGCTACACAATCTTCAGCCGCTGCCACAAAGTTCTCAACACCTGTGCATCTTGCAACGTGTCAGCGAACTGCAGGATTCTCAATTGCCTTAGGCGCATCTGCAACTTCCTCAGCTCAAGCACATTCCTCAAGCAGTCCAACACTGCTAAAGGTGAAGGCCACTGGTGGATGCGGCAAGAGACCAAGTCCCCATAAGAAGCAAGTGGTTTTCCAAGTTCCCTTAGAATCTGAGGATGATGAAGCTGATGATGATGAACTTGCTAAAATCATCAGAAACAAGCAACAGAGAGTTGCTCAAGCAAAGTGCACTCAGATTCCTCTTCTACTGGATCCAAGGATTGTGCTCGACTTCATTGACATCTGGCACAAAGATCCTTATACCCCAATTGATGACTTGAAGCTGCCTCCTGGTCCAAGTCATGTGCTGACGGCTTTCATAGCTGAAAAAATGGAAATATGAAAAGGCCAGAAGGGCCAAGAAGGATTAGTATAAGAAGGAGTGCTTCTTGAGGAACAATGTTCTGAACTTGACTCCTGATCAACTTGTCTCTGTTCAAGTTGAAATCAAAGGCTTCAGTGATGAATATGACCGCTATTATGCTGATTGGCAAGGCGCCAAGGTTAGATTCGTCAAAGTGGTGAACAAGGTCATCAAGGACCATAACACAAGGGTTGCAACTCCATCGCAACCACAAATTCCTCGGGCTGGAACATCTCCTCGGTCTGCTAAAGAAACTATCAGGGCTGCTGAAGAAATTCCAGGTACTGAAGAAATTACCAGCGCAACTTCCAGTGTTGCACCTGAAGAACTAACACGGCCAGCTGAAGAAATAGATGTGCGTTAAGAATTCCCAGGGAGACTGCATCAGTCGTGCCTGAAGAAACTGCAGCTCCTTCATCCTTTGCCACTCCTGCAAAATCTTCAAGGGTGAAGAAAGTCACACTTCCTTTTGCATCAGAAGTGAAGAAAACAAAGGCTGCGGAGAAGGAAGCCGCACAGAAAAGGAAGGCATCACCATCTGCAGAAACCTTAGCTCCAAAGAAAATGAGAACTTTGCCAAGTTCCTTAGATGAGCCAATAAATGCAACTACAATCTCTGTAGTGCCATCATATGAGATCATTCCATTTGGTGAAGATTATGTCATACCAGATGATGATGATGATGATGAAACTCACTCTGCTGCTTCCTCAGAGCAGATTGATGAAGAAATTGAGGTGGAAGCAAATGCTTCACCCCCACAGGTATTATTGCCCCAGCCTCAGCTCACAGCTGAAGAGGCTGGAGTTGAAGAAATTGAAGTGGACATTGGGTCAACCACTCACTTATCAATGACGAATATTGGGAAGTATCTCACCCAAATTCTCCAATGAGCACTCCCCTCACTCAAATTCCTCAGTCCCCTGCACAGACTGAAGAAATTATGACTGGATCTAAAGGACGTCCAACCCCTCTCAAATCCATCCCTGAAGAAATTCCAGCTGCATCAGCTGAAGAAATCAATACCCAGACTGTTGTTGAGGAACCTTTTGTTCAAATTCCTCAGTCTGAAGCAACCGAAGTTATGCCTAGGGAGATTTTGGGGCGCTTCAAATCAAATCTTCAGCCCAAGCCCTCACTACCATACTCAGGCTCAAAGAGGCCAAAATTTGACAAGGCCAATTTCTTCGCTGACCGTCATTTCTTGACTGGTGAAAATCCTTATGACTCGGCAAGGATTCGGCGAAAGAGGTTCTGGACAGCAAACCAGATAAACTTCTATGCCTCGGTTCTGTATGAGAAGAACAAAGTCTTCCGGCACCAACAAATTCCTCATGTGGATATGGATTCCATTCCTTGCTTCACTCGTGTACTCAATGTTCTTCATGAAGATGGACTCCTTCCTTTTTGCTCAGACATATGTGATTGGAATGATGAGCTTATTCTTCAATTCCATGCAACCTTGCACATCTCTGGTAATGCCTTAGATATCAACTCATGGGTTCTGGATTGGATGAATGAAGACACTCATTACAAGGCACCAGCCTCTGAATTGCTTCATGATGTACCAGTCAGTCCTCCATCAGAAGGTGCAAGACTCATATATGAGGAACCTGAACTCCCAAATCATCTGATGCAAGTGCTGATGAACCCTTTGGCACAAGGCCAAGCTCCAAGAACAACTTTCCTTGTGAGGGATTTTCTCTATGTGCCCAGAACTGTATATCACATTCTGACGAAAACCCTCAGTCCTATCAAGGGCCTGAAGAAGAAGAAGTTGTTCGCATCATGAAAAATTTGTTGTTCAACATCATTCATGGGATTCCCATAAACTTTCATGATTTCTTCATGATGACTTTGGCTAATGTTGCACTGTCACCTTTTGACTTGAAGCCTTATGCTCCCTGGATTATGAGTTTCATCAGATCAAGGTCTTCAATTCCATACAAGGCGGACTTTCAAAATCACTTCAGCTTTCTGCCTCCGATTGAAGTCCTCAAAAGGACATTTTCCTCAGTAGATGGAAAAGGCAAAGCTGTTGTTGAAGAAGGTACTCATCCATTGGATGGCCAATTTCGTAAGGTTGCATCTTACTCCACCAATGATGACTCTGCCACATAGGACTCTACTGCAAAAGTCACTGGTCAAAATCATCAAACCTCTGCCCCTCGTGTGATGACTGAATGCGAACTTCTTTTAAGTCTTCACTAGAAAATTGAGCATAATCACAAGTGGGTCAAGCGTCAGTTTGGTTCAATTCTTCAAAACATGATTGTGACGCGGAATTCTGTGAGGAAAAACCATTACTATGTGCATGAAATCTTCTTCGACCGCACTTGGGCCATCCTCTCACACTTCAAGACTCCTGAAGAACTCAAGGAGATGGACGTTCAGCAGACCTTTGATTGTTCTCACCCTCCTCAGAAGAAGTTCAGGAAGGTTCAAGTTCCTCAGCTGGTCACAAGCTCATATTCTTCATCATGCGCGACGGATGAAGTTGAGGAACTTGATAACACTGCTACGGGCCCTACACCAACAAACGACCCCGACAACAACGCTAGCGCTCCTCCACCAACTTCAGGATGAAATTCTTCAGGGGCGTTAGTCTTAAATTCTCGTCCCTTTTGGTCACTTGATGACAAAGGGGGAGAAATTTGAGTTAGTCTTCAAGCGGTTCTTCATATATGGGCTTTTTTTGTTTAAGTTACAACTCTCGCTCTTCTGAAGTGTTTGTTTGTTGAGTTGTAAACTTAAGTCCGATGGTGGTCTGACTCTTTTGAACTGCTTTCTGCATGCTTATTTCCTCAAGCTCCTTAATGCACACATGCTGAATTTCGTCAGACGCCATTTTCCATCATGCATTTCAATTTCCTCATGATATATGTTAAATGCGTGTATGGATTACAAGATATAGGGGGAGATCTCCATGATTTTATCCTGCCATGTGCATTTGGAGTCCAAAGCAAATTCCTCAAATATGCACATCTTCAGGGGGAGTTCTTCTATATCTTGCAAACAAATTCCTCAAACCTAGTACTTACACTTCATATATTTATCCCTGTTGAAAACTTAACCTATTTGTCATCAATCATCAAAATGGGGGAGATTGTAAGTGCATCTAGTGCACATTAATGATTTTGGTGTATTGAAGACTTATAGGTTAAGGGACTAATGAGTTTGTGAGTGTACACAGGTTCTATAAGTCCCTGAGGAGTTTGAGATATTCGAAGAATGCCGACCCCTAAAAATGTATGTCATCTGCTGAGGACTTTGACGCTCTTCTTGAAGACTTTGAAAATGAGGAAATTGGTGTGACCTTGAAGATATTGGTGCGAGGACCATGAAGCTTGAAGACTTTGTTTTCTTAGTTTCATTTCCTCTTTTTGAGTCATAGGAAACACCGCACTATTAAAGGGGGTCGAGGTAATACTAAGGAAGAATTTCCAAGTGATGCTCACCTCAAAGCCTACACCTACCCAATCCTTCGAGTGAAGCCTTTGGAAATCTCTTACAGTTCAGTCAAGTTCTTCAGTGACAGAGACGATGTTCTTCTGGTCTTTGAGGAAATTGGTCTGACTGAGGAGTTAGGATTTCTCCTGTGCGAATTGCCTACAGTGAGGAACATGATAGCCCTGAGTAATTTGAGAGCTCAAATTTCTGACCGTTGTTGTGCTTCACGCCAGTTGTCCAAATATCTTATCCACATAACGGTCACATCATTAGGGGCATTTTTGTCATATCTTGTCGGGTTGCACCCTGGCTATAAATAGCCACCCCCTACAACCACTAGCTGGTTGGCTGCTCCGAGAGATATTGACAAGTGTAATTTAGAGCAACTCGTCCTCTGAGGACTTTGGGTGAAAATCATTAGTGAGGAAAAACCCAAAACCCCAACACGTAAAACCCAAAGTGATTGAGCATCACTGAAGAGATTGTTCCTGTGTGGAACCGACGCTTGTTACCTTTGAAGATTGTGCATCTTCCAGATGGTTAGGTGATGACCCACAAGTATAGGGGATCAATCGTAGTCCTTTCAATAAGTAAGAGTGTCGAACCCAACGAGGAGCAGAAGGAAATGACAAGGGGTTTTCAGCAAGGTATTCTCTGCAAGCACTGAAATTGTAGGTAACAGATAGTTTGATAGCAAGATAATTTGTAACGAGCAAGTAACGGTAACGGTAAAAAAGGTGCAGCAAGGTAGCTCAATCCTTTTGAGGCAAAGGACAGGCCAGAACAATCACTAGTAATAGGCAAAGTGTTCTTGAGGGTACACGGGAATTTCGTCTAGTCACTTTTATAATGTTGGTTTGATTCGTGTTCGCTACTTTGATAATTTGATATGTGGGTGGACCGGTGCTAAGGTGTTGTTCTTACTTGAACTAACAACCTACTTATGATTAACCGTTTCGCAAGCATCCGCAACTATGAGAAAAGTATTAAGACAAAGTCTAACTGAAAGCACAACATGCTCCCTTGGTGGTTTTGATAATTCATGACAACATACATTGTCTCTTGGACTAATACTTTTACCTAGTGTATTTCAGATAAAAGTCCATGGAGAGAAGGGTTGGCAAAAAGACTGTGGAGATACCCCAAGATGCAAGGAAATGGATTGGCAAAGCTTCAAGCAAGAGGACTCTACATTTTACATTTGTGAGAAATCACTTTGAGTCCATAGGAAAGCCAATACTATTAAAAGGGGGTAAGGTATTGCTGGTGAACAAAATGCTCATATGTGCACAAGTGATAGTCACCAAAAACACCCACAAGCTCTTCCACAAAAGTCTGTCCAAAGTCAAATATCCAAAATCGGTGCAACCAACACTTTCCACTCGGTGCCACCGATTCCCATACTCAGACAGACCTAAGCCAAACCCTAACCTATCGGTGCAACCGATTCTACTTCGGTGCCACCGAGTTAGGTTGCCAACTTTCTGTTACGCAAATTCACAAAATCAGTCTGACCGAGTTTGCTGAATCGGCGTCACCGAGATTGGGCAATCTGACCATTGGTCACCTTATCGGTGCAACCGAGTTTCACATATCGGTCTCACCGAGATTCAAAACTTACTGCCTTTTGGTCACTTCGGTACCACCGAGATTCACACATCGGTGTCACCGAGTTGGTCACTTTAGGTGTAACGGTTGGATTTTTGGGGATGCCTATATATACCCCTTCACCACCACCTACTCGAAAGTGAAGCACTCAGAACTATTCCATACTTGCCCCATCCAGTTTTCTGAGAGAGAGCCACCTACTTATGTGTTGAGATCATGCCATTCCATTCCAACCATATGAATCTTGATCTCTAGCCTCCCCAAGTTGCTTTCCACCAATCCCATCTCTTCCACCAAGCCAAATCTGTGAGAGAGTGATTGTGTGTTGAGGAGTCTATCATCTTGAAGCACAAGAGCAAGCAGTTCATCGACATTGCCGAGCCTATTACCTTTTGGAGGGTGGTGCCTCCTAGATTGGTTAGGTGTCACTTGGGAGCCTCCTACTTCGTGTTGTGGAGTTGAACCAAGAAGTTTGTAAGGGCAAGGAGATCGCCTACTTCGTGAAGATCTACCCATAGTGAGGCTAGTCCTTCATGGACGGAAGCCGTTATGGGATAGTCATGGTTGCTACTTCGTGGGCCCTTATGGGTGGAGCCCTCCGTGGACTCTCCCGACCGTTACCCTCCGTGGGTTGAAGACTCCATAAACGTGGACGTACGATAGCACCACCTATCGGAACCACGGGAAAAATCTTTGCGTCCCTCATGCGTTTGATCCTCCAATCTCATCTCTTTACTTCATGTGCAATGTCTTTACTTTCCGCTGCTATATTCGTAGACATGCATGTGTAGGGTGTGCTTGACTTGCTATGATTGTTAAAATCTGCTAACCAATTAACTTGGGAAAAGGTTAGGTTTTAAATTCCTGCTAGTAGTCTATTCACCCCCCCTCTAGACACTCTTCTAGTGATCCCTCAATTGGTATCAGAGCTTTGGTCTCCATTGCTTCGGTTTAATCACCGTGGAGGAAGATGGATGTGTCTAGTATAGGGAGTTTGAGTTGTAGAGTGACTATTCTTGATGGAGAGTACTATAGCCAATGGAAAACTTTGATGCTTGAGGTATTTAATGAATTTCAATTGAGCAAATATGTTAAGAGTCCTTATGTGCCTCCCATTGATCCTTTACATCCCACACACGAAGAGGAAATTGATATGCTATGCAATCTTAGAACTGTTAATCTCATTGTTAGAGCATTGCCTAGAAATGTGCTTAATCAAATAAAGAATTTTGAATGTGCTTATACTTTGTGGAATGATTTGGAGAAATGATATCCAAATTATTCATTGAGTAATCTTGATGAAATTCTTCATAAAACTATTGCCTTCCACAAAATGACGCCTAGTGATGCCAAGTTTGATGATTGTCTATTTGAGCTTAGAGACCTCATGCCTAAAGGAGATGTCACAACTATCAACAATATTATTATAGAGGCCCTACGCATTCATAAACTTGAACATTGTCATGATCAAAATCCTAACGAATCTCTTGTTCTTTATGACGAGGATTTCCCACTTGATGATGACAACGTGGAACATGGCTACTATGATGAAGATGAGTTGTTCGACATCGAGTATGAGAAGATCATGAAGAATCTAAGTCTCATGGCAAACTTCAAGGATTACATGTCCGGAGGAAAAGAGTGGATTCTCGATAGCGGATGTACCGATCATATGACCGGAGATAGAGAAATGTTTGAAGAGATCACACCAAACCATGGACCGCGAAGGTACGTAACATTTGGAGACAACTCCAAGGGTAAGGTACTTGGTCTTGGTAAGGTGGCCATATCCCATGATAGCTCTATTCAAAATGTTATGCTTGTTGAATCTCTTGGCTACAATCTTCTTTCCGTATCTAGACTTGCCGACTTTGGTTTTAATGTTCTATTCACGAAAGTAGATTGTCAAGTGTTTCGTCAAGATAATCATAACATGGTCTTTACCGGTTTCCGTAGAGGTGATCTATACATTGTCGATTTCACTAAGAGATCCAAACCTCGTACTTGTCTCATTGCAAAATCTTCTAAAGGTTGGCTTTGGCATAGAAGACTAGGACATGTTGGCATGCGTAATTTAGACAAGCTTATCAAAGGTGATCATATACTTGGTGTTAAAGATGTTATCTTTGACAAAGATAGACTTTGTAGTGCTTGTCAGGCTGGAAAGCAAGTAGGTGGAAGTCATCCTGTTAAGAATATCATGACTACTAGGAGACCACTCGAGTTACTTCACATGGATCTTTTTGGTCCCAATGCTTACAAGAGTCTCGGTGGAAATTCCTATGGTCTAGTTATAGTTGATGATCTTTCCAGATTTACTTCGGTATTCTTTCTTGATGATAAGTCGCAGGTTCAAAAGATCTTCAAAAACTTCGTTCGCAAAGGGCAAAATCAGTTTGAAGTGAAGATCAAGAAGGTTCGGAGCGATAACGGATTGGAGTTCAAGAACACCCATGTGGATACCTTTCTTGATGAAGAAGGTGTCTCACATGAGCTCTCGGCTACGTACACACCTCAACAAAATGGAGTTGTTGAGAGGAAGAACCGGACGCTTATTGAGATGGCAAGAACGATGCTTGACGAATACAAGACGCCAAGACACTTTTGGGCAGAAGCCATGGAAATAGCATGTCATGCCACAAACTGACTTTACTTGCACAAGCTTCTCGGTAAAACGGCATACGAGCTACTCACCGATAACAAACCCCAAATTGGATACTTTCGGGTATTCGGCTCAAAGTGCTACATACTTGATAAGCATCGTCATACTAAATTTGCTCCTAAATCTCATGAAGGATTCCTACTTGGTTACGGATCGAACTCTCACACTTACCGTGTCTACAACAACTTCACTCGAAAAGTTGAAGAAACGGTAGATGTGAAGTTTGATGAATCTAATGGTTCGCAAGTCGAACAATTGTCAAATGATGTAGGTGATAAAGACCCTTCGGAAGCTATCCAAGATTTGCCCATCGGCAAGATTCGTCCCATGGAGGTGAAGGAAAGCACTTCATCAACTCAAGTGGAAGCCCCAACTTCACGACAAGGTGAACCTCAACACGACATGGAGGCATCCACAAGCGGTACACGACAAGATGATGAAGAGGAGGAAGTACATCATGAAGATCCACCACAACCTCCTTCACCACCACCTCAAGGGAACGACACCTTCAACAACAACGAAGATGAAGGAGATGATGATGATGAAGAAGCTCCACCATCCAACAAGCCTAAGCTACCCCGAGTTCGAGCACAAGTGACCAAGAACCATCCCCTAAACCAAATCTTTGGTGATATACAAACCGGGAGAATCACTCGCTCTAAAACTCGCCTAGCTAACTTTTGTGAGCATTATTCTTTCATCTCTAGCATTGAAACTTTGAAGGTAGAACAAACTCTTGAAGACCCGGATTGGGTGAACGCAATGCATGAAGAGCTTCACAACTTCGAGAGGAACGAAGTATGGACACTCGTGGAGAAGCCCGAGGACGAGCACAACATCATCGGAACCAAATGGATGTTTCAGAATAAGCAAGATGAAGATGGTCAAGTCGTACGCAACAAGGCACGTCTCGTAGCCCAAGGATATACGCAAGTCGAAGGTATGGACTACGGTGAGACCTATGCCCCCGTCGCTAGACTTGAAGCTATTCGCATTCTTCTTGCTTATGCCAATCACCATGATATCACGCTTTATAAAATGGACATTAAAAGTGCCTTTTTAAATGGTGAGATTGAGGAAGAGGCTTATGTTAAGCAACCACCTGGTTTTGTGAATCCTAAGAAACCTAATCATGTTTACAAGCTTCGTAAAGCCCTTTATGGTCTTAAGCAAGCCCCTCGTGCTTGGTACAAATGCTTAACGAAGTTTCTCATTGAAAAAGGTTTTGAAATTGGTAAAATTGACGCAACCTTGTTCACTAAGAGAGTTAATGGTGAATTATTTGTGTGCCAAATCTATGTGGATGATATTATCTTTGGATCTACTAACCCACAATTTAGTGAAAGATTTGGAAGGTTGATGTCCGAGAAGTATGAGATGTCCATGATGTGTGAGCTGAAATTCTTTCTTGGTTTGCAAATCAAGCAAACGAGAGAAGGAACGGTCATCTCTCAAACTAAGTATACAAAGGACTTGATCAAGAAGTTCAACATGCAGGAGTGCAAAGGTATGAAAACTCCTATGCCTACTAGTGGACATGTTGATCTTACCAAGGAGGATGAACCGGTTGATCAAAAGTTTTATCGATCTATGATTGGTTCATTGCTATATCTATGTTCTTCTCGTCCCGATATTATGCTTAGTGTTTGCATGTGTGCTAGATATCAAGCTGCACCTAAAGAGTGTCATCTTTTGACCGTTAAACGTATTGTGAGATATTTGATACAAACACCAAACTTTGGCATTTGGTATCCCTAGGGATCTTCCTTTAACCTTGTTGGCTACTCCGATTCGGACTATGCCGGTGACAAGGTTGATAGAAAATCCACCTCGGGTACTTGTCAATTTTTGGGTAGATCTCTTGTGTCTTGATCTTCCAAGAAATAAAACTCAGTATCTCTATCTACTGCCGAAGCTGAGTATATTGCTGCTGGATCTTGTTGTGCGCAATTACTATGGATGACACAAACGCTTAAGGATTATGGAATCCATGTTAAACATGTTCCATTACTTTGTGACAATGAAAGTGCTATTAAAATTGGTCATAATCTTGTGCAACATTCTCGAACTAAACATATTCAAGTTAGACATCATTTCATTCGTGATCATGTTGCCAAAGGAGATATCAATCTTAAGCATGTTCGTACTAACAAGCAATTGGCCGATATCTTTACTAAGCCTCTTGATGAGAAGACATTTTGCTACTTGATTAGTGAGTTGAACATCATTGATGCTTCAAACTTGATCTAGCCTCACTCTTATGCATGCAAGGGTATGAGCTTACTTGATATTTCCATGATCTTGTGACATGTTATCTTATGCCATGGAATTCTATGCTCCCTTGTATTGCATCTAATCTTTTGTAGGTACTTGGAAGAACTTCATTCCACAAGATTGCCATCAACTCCAATCATAAGCAATCTTGTCATGACCAAGTATCCACAACCCCTCTTGATGATTGAAGGAAGAAGACAACAAAACATATCCTTGACACATATTTGTATTTCACAAGTAATATCATGTCATATCATGTTCTTCCTTGCATGACTAACCTTTGTAGGTGACAAGTGTACTAAAACGAGAAGGATTGCTCCCAACTCAAGATGATCTTCATCAACCTCGAGCATCCTCAACAAGTTCACCTACAAGCTACGTCATCAACATCACTCAAAGGTATGTACTCATATCCTTGAAAAGGCTTTACTCCAAGTCATGAGCTAAAGCAACTCAAGTGATATGAAGACATTAAAATGCTTAATCGAAAAATGGTAACCCCATTTTGAGCTTAACGTTGAGTATGACCTATGATCAAGTATTCTTGCTTGGCTCCTAAGTCAATATACTCTAATATAGGTGACCTAGTCACCGCCCATCATCTAGTTAAGTATTTTGAGTTGGTTCATTCTCTTTTTTTGCAAGATTTCTAGGAACCCCTCAAACCTTCTCTAGTTGATATCTCATTGTACAGTCTATTGCATTTTTCTTTGACGATGATTTTGAAGTTTTCTAGAAGTTGCCAAGTTTCTGTTTTTCTCTCGGAGCCGCCAATACAAACATCTCGGTTCTACCGAATTTGCAGATGAGCTGCATCACAAAATCTTGGTACCACCGATTACTTTGTCTCGGAGCCACCGGTTTGAATTCTTTCTCATTTGTGTTCATATTTTCAAATTTGTGTTTCTTTGGTAATCCTACTAGTGATGTCTTTGTTTCTTCGATGATTCCTTTCTTAAAAAAACTTAGGGGGAGAAATTCTTTATTCAAGGATCCCTAACTCAAAGGAGGAGAAGTCTTATATGATCTCAGATCAGCCAAAGGGAGAGAAATTACTTTCAATGATTCCCTCAATTTTCGTTTCTATGAACCTTACATTCAATGACCCTTGTTCTCAAGGATCCCTTCTTAGTCAATGATCCCTGTATCTAACCCTATGTATGACCTTTTTGAAAATTAATGCCAAAGGGGGAGAATACCACAAAGCTTCAATGCTAAAAGGGGAGATACATGCTTATGCAAAGGGGGAGATATAATCAAGGGGGAGAGCAGATAACAAAATTTACATTTATATAGACAAGGTGAGAATACCAAAGTAGGGGGAGAAAAATATGTTTATTTCATTTGACTACTCATCTTAGACTTTTCTCACCCTATCCAATCCCAATATCTACATGCTGAGATTCAGGGGGAGAGGATGATTCACTATTTTCATATCTAGGGGAGAAAGTTCTAAATGATCTTGGAGACATATCTATCTTAAGGATTATCATCTTTCATATGTTCTCCATATCTTGGTACTTTTGAGTTCTATTGCCTTTTTTGATTAGTAGAATACTCTTGTGTTTCCTAACATTGTTTTCTCAAGTGTATCTCTACTACTAGAATGTTCAAGAACTCAAGGTAAGTATATGCATCATATCCTTGATCAAGATGATCTCTTGCTTCTTGCACATATTGTTTGCAAGAATGAAGTCTTGAACAAGGATACATCTCATTCATATACATTTGATGCATATAGCCAAGATACACATGACTCATTATATCCCTTCTACTATATGTGTGTCTATGCATTCCAAAGCAACTATCCTTTAAAGGGGATTGCACACATTTAGGGGGAGCTAGTCTATGTCATGTGTCTCTCAAAGTCTTCATTATATCCATGCATATCTTTATTTGAAGCTTTGATTGTATGTTGTCATCAATTACCAAAAAGGGGTAGATTGAAAGCACAACATGCTCCCTTGGTGGTTTTGATAATTCATGACAACATACATTGGCTCTTGGACTAATACTTTTACCTAGTGTATTTCAGATAAAAGTCCATGGAGAGAAGGGTTGGCAAAAAGACTGTGGAGATACCCCAAGATGCAAGGAAATGGATTGGCAAAGCTTCAAGCAAGAGGACTCTACATTTTACATTTGTGAGAAATCATTTTGAGTCCATAGGAAAGCCAATACTATTAAAAGGGGGTAAGGTATTGCTGGTGAACAAAATGCTCATACGTGCACAAGTGATAGTCACCAAAAACACCCACAAGCTCTTCCACAAAAGTCTGTCCAAAGTCAAATATCCAAAATCGGTGCAACCAACACTTTCCACTCGGTGCCACCGATTCCCATACTCATACAGACCTAAGCCAAACCCTAACCTATCGGTGTAACCGATTCTACTTCGGTGCCACCGAGTTTGGTTGCCAACTTTCTGTTACGCAAATTCACAAAATTGGTCTGACCGAGTTTGCTGAATCGGCGTCACCGAGATTGGGCAATCTGACCGTTGGTCACCTTATCGGTGCAAACGAGTTTCACATATCGGTCTCACCGAGATTCAAAAGTTACTGCCTTTTGGTCACTTCGGTACCACCGAGATTCACACATCGGTGTCACCGAGTTGGTCACTTTAGGTGTAACGGTTGGATTTTTGGGGATGCCTATATATACCCCTTCACCACCACCTACTCGAAAGTGAAGCACTCAGAACTATTCCATACTTGCCCCATCCAGTTTTCTGAGAGAGAGCCACCTACTTATGTGTTGAGATCATGCCATTCCATTCCAACCATATGAATCTTGATCTCTAGCCTCCCCAAGTTGCTTTCCACCAATCCCATCTCTTCCACCAAGCCAAATATGTGAGAGAGTGATTGTGTGTTGAGAAGTCTATCATCTTGAAGCACAAGAGCAAGGAGTTCATCGACATTGCCAAGCCTATTACCTTTTGGTCGGTGGTGCCTCCTAGATTTGTTAGGTGTCGCTTGGGAGCCTCCTACTTCATGTTGTGGAGTTGAACCAAGAAGTTTGTAAGGGCAAGGAGATCGCCTACTTCATGAAGATCTACCCATAGTGAGGCTAGTCCTTCGTGGACGGAAGCCGTTATGGAATAGTCAAGGTTGCTACTTCGTGGACCCTTATGGGTGGAGCCCTACGTGGACTCTCGCGACCGTTACCCTCCGTGGGTTGAAGACTCCATAAACGTGGACGTACGATAGCACCACCTATCGGAACCACGGGAAAAATCGTTGCGTCCCTCATGCGTTTGATCCTCCTATCTCATCTCTTTACTTCATGTGCAATGTCTTTACTTTCTGTTGCTATATTCATAGACATGCATGTGTAGGGTGTGCTTGACTTGCTATGATTGTTAAAATCTGCCAACCAATTAACTTGGGAAAAGTTTAGGTTTTAAATTCCTGCTAGTAGTCTATTCACCCCCCCCCCCTCTAGACACTCTTCTAGTGATCCCTCACTAACCATAGCATTAAACATGTGGATCCAAATCAGCCCCTTACGAAGTAGCGCATAAACTAGGCTTTAAGCTTCTGTCACTCTAGCAACCCATCATCTAATAACTACTCCACAATGCATTCCCTTAGGCCCATGAATGGTGAAGTGTCATGTAGTCGACGTTCACATGACACCACTAAGGGAATCACAACATACATATCATCAAAATATCGAACACCAGAAAGTCCTCCTCCTAATTTTTTTAGGTTTTTTGGGAATTTATACCAGAAGATGGGCTCCGGAGGTGGGCCTGGGTGAGCACCACCATCAGGTCGCACCAGGGGGTGCCTGGCGCGCCCTGGTGGGTGCTCCTCACCAGGTGGCCCCCCTCCAGTATATTTTTGCTCCAATATTTTTTATTAATTCCAAAAATAATCTCCGTAAAGTTTCAGCTTCATTGGATTTGTGTAGAATAGGTATCTCTGACGTGCTTTTCTTGGGTCCAGAATTCGAGCTGCCGGTATTCTCCCTCTTTGTGTAAACCTTGCATATTATGAGAGAAAAGGCATTAGAATCACTCCCCAAAGCATTATTATTCAACAAAAAAAGTAAATAACAGTAGGAAATCATGATGCAAAATGGACATATCAACTCCCCCAAGCTTAGACCTCGCATGTCCTCAAGCGAAAGCCGATATTGAAAAGCATGTCCACATGGTTTGAGAGAGATGTGTCGATAAAAACAAAATACGGACATAGAAGCATCATGCTTATTAACATAACAGCAATAAACTCTAATATAAGAACTTATTTCAATATATTTTTATCATAAAGCTTCTCATGAACAAGTAACAATTCATCACAACATAGAAGTATAAAGCATAAACCTTATTGGGAACCGACAAACTATGTTCTCAGTCAACTTTGCAACTACAATTCATCATATTTTCAGGAAGGGTCTCATGTCGGAGCCTTTTGGCAAGTCCACATACTCAACCATCATTTAGTCTTCTATGATTGCTAACGCTCACGGCATACCCATGAACAAAAAGTTTCAACCGGACACATAGGAAGATAGGGGCTTATAGTTTTGCCTCTGAACTCACTCACCTCAAGGGTGATGTCAACAATAATAACTCATGCCCACCCATATCCAACTGGATATATGTGCCTAGATCTTTCCTCACCACATGATTCTTGCAAAAGAAAAAGTAAAAAGGAATAGAGAAGAATACTTTGACTCTTGCATAAAAGTAAGTGCATAAAAGTAAAAGATAGGCCCTTCGCAGAGGGAAGCAGAGGTTGTCATGCGCTTATTGGTTTGTATGCCCAATCCCTTAATGTAAAAGAACGTCACGCTATATTGCCCCCTATGATAGCATCCTTTATTATGCAGTCTGTTGCTTTTATTACTTTGCCATCATAAGTTCGTATAACGCTCAATTTTCTCTTACACTAATTGATCAAAACACTTTTAGAAGCAATTTTTATTGCCTTATTGCACCGATGACAACTTACTTGAAGGATCTTTCTCGATCCATAGGTAGGTATGGTGGACACTCAAGGAAAGAGTTTGGGTTTGGGTTTTTAGATGCACAAGTAGTATCTCTACTTAGTACGGAATTTTTGGCTAGCAAAGATATTGGGCAAGCACCACATGTTAAAGGATCTATGACAATATAACTTCTATGTGGATATGAACAAACATAAATCATTACGTTGTATTCCTTGTCCAACATCAACCATTTTGACATATAATATTTGATGGGGGCTCACAATCATAAAAGATGTCCAAGATAGTGTATTTGCATGTGAATCTTCTCTTCCCTAATTAATTCTTTCATGAATTGCATCATTGACCAATGCTATGTTTGTCAATCTCCAATAAATTTTACTACTTATACTTTTCCTTATGTGATGTCATTACTCACCATAAGATTAGCATATGATTTTTTTCATTTATTTGTCTTTCTTTTATTTGATTGCAACAAGAAAGTAGAGAAGCAAAAACTCAAACTAAACTTTATTATATAACTTTCACTCGATTACATAGATAGGTAGACCACGAAACTAACACACGAAAATAGATCTCGCTAAACTTTTATTCGACTAAGGCAAAGGGAAACTAAAGATAAAACTAAAATAGGTAAAGGTGAATAAAAGTGATGGTGATACGATACCGGGGCACCTCCCACAAGCTTGGCTCAAGCCAAGGGGAGTGCCCATACCCGTGTACTCAAGTTTCCTTTGGTGGTGGTGATGAAGAAGGTGGAGTAGTAGAAGTAGGTGGTGGTGATGATGTAGTAAGCTTGTCCTCCAACTTCCAGGGCAAAGGCTCCCCATCAAAAGTTGATGCGAGAGTCCCCTGAGTCCTGCAACTAGCAGCTAAACTCATACCTTTAAATCTTGCTTCATATTCGAAGACTTGGTTTTGAAGATCATAAACTTGGCTCTGCAGAAAATTAATTTGCTCGTTGAGGGTTGAGATGATGTCCTTCACAGACCGGCCATCCACCGCCTGATCACGGGTGAATTCCGTGATCATGGAGTTATTGGCACTAAGTCCACGCTCCACCATCTTCTGGCACTTGAAGATTTCCTGCTCCACCGCCTCGAGCCTAGCCTCCACGCTCCCGGTCTTCTTAGGTCCTTGAACATCGCGGATGTGGAGCACCCCCTCACGCATCTCAATGGCTTGAGGCTGCTTCATCACCTTCGGCAAATACGGGTTGATGACCTTCTCGAAGAACTTGTCCTTGGAGGAGCTTGGTGGAGCCATGGAAATCTAGATCTAACGAGAAAACAACAAGAAACAAGAACAGAGGATTTTTCAGCGATGCGGTCGTCAAAACAGTCGGGGGGTATTTATAGAGAACTTTTATTCTTGGGAAACAAGTATTTGGAAGGAAAACGGAGTCGGGAAGGCATCCGGGGTGGGCAGCACCCACCAGGGTGCGCCCAGGGGTGCCTGGCGCGCCCTGGTGTATCATGCTCACCTCGATCACCTTCCGGTTTATTTTTTTATTCCTAAAATTCTAAAATATTCCAAAACTGACAGAAAATATTTTTGCAGATTTTTCGGAGTTCGTTTACTTACCGTATCACGTACCTCCTATTTTTAAGTATTCTGGAGTGTTCCGGAAGGTTTCTTTTATGTGTTCCTCCGGTGTCATGGTTTGGATAACATTGCTTTCAACGTTAATAGGCGTACCTGAGATATAATGCTTAATTCTTTGGCCATTGACCACCTTCGGGTTAGTACCTTCGGCGTTATTAATCTTGATAGCTCTAGAATGATAAACCTCTTCAATAATATATGGTCCCACCCATTTGGAGAGAAGTTTTCCTGCAAAGAATCTTAAACGAGAGTTGAACAAAAGAACATAGTCTCCTATTTTGAATTCCCGCTTTTGAATTCTTTTGTCATACCATCTTTTTACTTTTTCTTTGAATAGCTTGGCATTTTCATACGCTTGGGTTCTCCATTCATCTAGTGAACTAATATCAAATAGCCTCTTCTCACCGGCAAGTTTGAAATCATAATTGAGTTCTTTAATTTCCCAAAATGCTTTGTGTTCTAGTTCTAGAGGCAAGTGACAAGCTTTTCCATATACCATTTTATATGGAGACATACCCATAGGAATTTTATAAGCTGTTCTATAGGCCCAAAGTGCATCATCTAATTTCTTAGACCAATTCTTACGAGACCTATCGACGGTTTTTTGTAATATTAGTTTTATTTCTCTATTGCTAAGTTCTACTTGACCACTAGATTGAGTATGATAGGGTGATGCAATTATATGGTTAACATCATACTTAGCAAGCATCTTACGGAAAGCACCATGAATAAAGTGTGAACCACCATCGGTCATTAAATATCTAGGGACCCCAAACCTCGGGAAGATAACCTCTTTAAGCATTTTAATAGAAGTGTGGTGATCAACACTACTAGTTGGAATAGCTTCTACCCACTTAGTGACATAATCAACCGCAACTAAAATATGAGTGTACCCGTTAGAGGAAGGAAAAGGCCCCATGTAATCAAAACCCCACGTCAAATGGTTCAAGAACAAGTGAATAATTCATAGGCATTTCTTGACGCTTACCGATATTACCAATTCTTTGACATTCATCACAAGACAAGACAAACTTACGAGCATCTTTGAAAAGAGTAGGCCAATAAAATCTGGATTGCAATACCTTATGAGCAGTTCTATCTCCCGGATGATGTCCTCCATAAGCTTCGGAATGACATTTCCGTAGGATCTGTTCCTGTTCATGCTCAGGTACACAACGCCTAATAATACCATCTACTCATTCTTTATAAATATGTGGGTCATCCCAAAAGTAATGTCTCAAGTCATAGAAGAATTTTTTTTCTTTTGTTGGTATGTGAAACTAGGTGGTATATATTTAGCAACAATGTAATTAGCATAGTCAGCATACCAAGGTGTTTTGTGTGAGACACTTATTGCAGCTAGTTGTTCGTCAGGGAAACTATCATCAATAGGTAGTGGGTCATCAAGAATATTTTCTAACCTAGACAAGTTATCAGCTATGGGGTTCTCAGCTCCTTTCCTATCAACAATATGCAAGTCAAATTCTTGAAGCAAGAAAACCCACCTAATGAGTCTAGGTTTAGCATCTTTCTTTTCCATAAGATATTTTATAGCAGCATGATCGGTGTGAACAATGACTTTGGAGTCAACAATATAGGATCTAAATTTATCACAAGCAAACACAAATGCTAAAAAAAAATTCAGTAGTGGCATAATTTCGTTGGGCACTATCTAGAGTTTTACTAGCATAATGGATAACATTCAATTTCTTATCAACTCTTTGTCCTAGAATAGCACCAACAGCATAATCACTAGCATCACACATAATCTCAAAAGGCAAGTTCCAATCAGGTGGTTGAACGATAGGTGCAGAGGTTAAGGCTTTCTTGAGTGTTTCAAAGGCTTCCACACAATCATCATCAAAAACAAAAGGGATATCCTTTTGCAAAAGATTAGTAAGAGGCCTAGAAATTTTAGAGAAATCTTTAATGAACCTCCTATAAAAACCAGCATGACCAAGGAAACTTCGAATACCTTTAATATCTTTAGGACATGGCATTTTCTCAATTGCATCAACTTTAGCTTTATCCACCTCAATACCTCGCTCAGATATTTTATGCCCCAAGACAATACCTTCATTAACCATAAAGTGGTACTTCTCCCAATTCAAGACAAGATTAGTTTGTTCACATCTCTGCAAAACTCGATCAAGGTTGCTTAAGCAATCATCAAAAGAAGTTCCGTAAACGGAAAAATCATCCATGAAAACCTCCACAATCTTTTCACAAAAATCAGAGAATATAGCAGTCATACATCTTTGAAAGGTAGCAGGTGCATTGCATAAACCAAAAGGCATACATCTATAAGCATAGGTTCCAAAAGGGCAAGTAAAGGTGGTTTTCTCTTGATCGGATTGTGACACGGGTATTTGAGAGAAACCAGAATATCCATCTAGGAAACAAAAGTGTGTGTTCTTAGATAGTCTCTCTAGCATTTGATCAATGAAAGGCAAAGGGTAATGATCTTTTCTAGTAGCTTTATTTAATTTTCTAAAATCAATTACCATTCTATAGCCAGTGACAACTCTTTGTGGAATGAGTTCATTCTTATCATTAGGAACAACGGTAATACCTCCTTTCTTAGGGACACAATGAACGGGACTTACCCATCTACTATCAGCTATGGGATAGATTATACCTACTTCCGGAAGCTTTAATATTTCAGTTCTTACCACTTCTTTCATCTTAGGATTCAACCGCCGTTGGTGATCAACAACGGGTTTAGCATCTGGTTCCATATTGATCTTGTGCTGACATAGAGTGGGACTAATGCCCTTGAGATCATCAAGAGTATATCCAATAGCAGCACGGTGCTTCCTTAGAACTTTCAATAATCCTTCTTCTTCATGTTCTGAAAGGTTAGCACTAATAATAACAGGATATATCTTTTTCTCATCAAGATAAGCATACTTCCAAGTGTCAGGCAATTGTTTCAATTCAAACACGGGATCACCCTTAGGTTGGGGAGGACCTCCAAGAGTTTCAATAGGCAAATTGTGTTTCAAGAGAGGTTGTTGTTCGAAGAAAATTTGATCTATTTCATTTCTTTCACGCATGTGCATATCATTTTCATGGTCGAGCAAATATTGTTCCAAGGGATCAGTAGGAGTCACAGCAATAGAAGCAAGACCAATTATTTCATCATCACTAGGTAACGCTTTATCACGAGGTTGTCTACTAAACTTGGAAAAATTAAATTCATGAGACACATTACAAAAACTGACACCGACAGTTTGTTTTTCACAATCTATCATAGCATTGACGGTGCTCAGGAAAGGTCTACCAAAGATAATGGGACAAAGTCATCTTGTGGGGAACCAAGAACTAGAAAATCAGTAGGGTATTTTACTTTCCCACACAAGACTTCAACATCTCTAACAATTCCAAGTGGTGTGATAGTATCTCTATTAGCAAGCTTAATAGTAACATCAATATCTTCCATTTCAGCAGCTGCTATTTCATTCATGATTTCTTGGTATAAGGTAAAAGGGATAGCACTCACACTAGCACCTAAATCACATAAGCCATGGTAGCAATGATCTCCTATTTTAACTGAGACAACGGGCAAGCCTTCTATGGGTCTATGTTTATCTTTCTTATCAGGCTTAGCAATTCTAGCAGCTTCATCACAAAGGTAAATGACATGCCCGTCAATATTTTCTTCCAAGAGATCTTTAACCATAGCAACACTAGGTTCTACTTTAATTTGCTCAGGAGGTTTTGGTGCTCTTATATTACTCTTACGAACCACGGTTGATACCTTAGCATGTTCCTTTATCCTAACAGGGAAAGGTGGTTTTTCAATATAAGCAGTAGGCACAACTAGATCAACTTTGTAAAAGATGGTTTCTTCTTTAGTTATGACCGGTTCTTTAATTTCTTCTTTAATAGGGGGATGATATTTAAACCACTTCTCCTTAGGGAGATCAACGTGAGTAGCAAATGCTTCGTAGAAAGAGGCTACTATCTCAGAGTCAAGTCCATATTTAGTGCTAAACTTGTGAAAAGTATCGGTATTCATAAAAGATTTAACACAATCAAATTCAAGCTTTATACCTGACTCATTACCTTTGTCGAGTTCCCAATCTTCAGAGTTGTGTTTAATTCTTTCCAAGAGATCCCACTTGAAATCAATAGTCTTCTTCATATAAGAACCAGCACAAGAAGTATCGAGCATGGATTGATCATTATGAGAAAGCCGAGCATAAAAATTCTGAATAATAACTTCCCTCGGAATGTCATGATTGGGGCATGAATATAACATTGACTTAAGCCTCCCCCAAGCTAGAGCGATACTTTCTCCTTCACGAGGCCAAAAATTATATATATAATTCCGATCACGATGAACTAGATGCATAGGATAAAACTTTTGATGGAATTACAATTGCAAACGATTCCAGTTCCACGATCCAAGATCATCACATAGCCTATACCATGTCAATGCTTTTCCCTCCAAATATAAAGGGAAAACCTTCTTCTTAACTTCATCTCCGGGTAAACCTGCAAGCTTAAATAATCCACATATTTCGTTCACATATAAGAGATGCATATCAGTATGTTCAGTTCCATCTCCTGCATAAGGTTTAGCAAGCAAGGGTTCTACCATACCCGAAGGAATTTCATAAGCAACATTTTCAGTAGGTGCTGTAGGTTGAGGGGTAGCTAATTGTGGTTCCGGTCGAGGTGAAGATACCCCGAACAAACCCCTCAAAGGATTGTTCTCCATAGTAGCAAGTAGCAATAAATTTCACCACGTAGTATAAGTTTTTCCTTACCGATTTCCACTTACCAAGAGCGCTTCACTCCCCGGCAACGGCGCCAGAAAAGAGTCTTGATGACCCACAAGTATAGGGGATCAATCGTAGTCCTTTCGATAAGTAAGAGTGTCGAACCCAACGAGGAGCAGAAGGAAATGACAAGCGGTTTTCAGCAAGGTATTCTCTGCAAGCACTGAAATTGTAGGTAACAGATAGTTTGATAGCATGGTAATTTGTAACGAGCAAGTAACGGTAACGGTAAAAAAGGTGCAGCAAGGTAGCCCAATCCTTTTGAGGCAAAGGACAGGCCAGAACAATCACTAGTAATAGGCAAAGTGTTCTTGAGGGTACACGGGAATTTCGTCTAGTCACTTTTATCATGTTGGTTTGATTCGTGTTCGCTACTTTGATAATTTGATATGTGGGTGGACCGGTGCTAAGGTGTTGTTCTTACTTGAACTAACAACCTACTTATGATTAACCCCCTCGCAAGCATCCGCAACTACGAGAAAAGTATTAAGACAAAGTCTAACCATAGCATTAAACATGTGGATCCAAATCAGCCCCTTACGAAGTAGCGCATAAACTAGGGTTTAAGCTTCTGTCACTCTAGCAACCCATCATCTAATAACTACTCCACAATGCATTCCCTTAGGCCCATGAATGGTGAAGTGTCATGTAGTCGACGTTCACATGACACCACTAAGGGAATCACAACATACATATCATCAAAATATCGAACACATATCAAATTCACATGATTGCTCGCAACATGACTTCTCCCGTGACCTCAAGAACAAAGGTAACTACTCACAAATAATAATCATGCTCAAGATCAGAGGAGTAATGAATAGCATAATGGATCTGAACATATAATCTTCCACCAAATAAACCATATAGTAATCAACACTACTAGTCTCCCACACGTACCAATCTGAGGTTCCGGTACAAAGATTGAACACAAGAGATGAACTAGGGTTTGAGAGGTGATGGTGCTGTTGAAGATGTTAATGAAGATTGGCCTCCCAAAGATGAGAGGGGTGTTGGTGATGACGATAGCTTCGATTTCCCCCTCCGGGAGGGAAGTTCCCCCGGAGGAATCGCTCCGCCGAAGGGCAAAAGTGCTCCTGCCCAAGTTCCGCCTCGAGGCGGCGGCGCTTCATCCCGAAAGTCCTCCTCCTAATTTTTTAGGTTTTTTGGGAATTTATACCAGAAGATGGGCTCTGGAGGTGGGCCTGGGTGAGCACCACCCAGCAGGGGGTGCCTGGCGCGCCCTGGTGGGTGCTCCTCACCAGGTGGCCCCCCTCCGGTATATTTTTGCTCCAGTATTTTTTATTAATTCCAAAAATAATCTCCATAAAGTTTCAGCTTCATTGGAGTTGTGCAGAATAGGTATCTCTGACGTGCTTTTCTTGGGTCCAGAATTCCAGCTGCCGGTATTCTCCCTCTTTGTGTAAACCTTGCATATTATGAGAGAAAAGGCATTAGAATCACTCCCCAAAGAATTATTATTCAACAAAACAAAGTAAATAACAATAGGAAATCATGATGCAAAATGGACGTATCATTAGGCGTCATCGTCTAAGCATCCAAGAGGAAATTGTGGATCGCCGGGTGACCGAGTTTGTGAAGGTTTGGAAGTCTACCTTGAAGACTTACCACGAGTGATTGGACGAGGTCTGTGTGACCTTAGCTCAAGGAGAATACTGTAATGACTGTGTGTCCTTTGGTTTAAATACCAAGCCGCTCCAACCAGATGTACGACTGTCACAACAGTTGGAACTGGTCTACCAAATCATTGTCTTCATCGAGCAACTTGTTCTATTTCCTCAACCCTTTCATTTCCTCGTTAACTTGTTGATGAAATTGATTGTCACTGTTTGAAGACTTTGACTGAAGACTTTCTCAATTTGCTCATCTCAAATTCTTCAGTCACATTGTCTTTCACCTGCTTATCCTGTTTACACGCTACTTGTGCTCTGTGTATGTTTCATTTCATCATGGTGACTATGCTACTGCTATGTTATGCATGCACTTGAGTACTTATTCCGCTGCTTGTATTTCATCACTTAGCAAATTCCTCAAGTATTAATTCCTCAGTGACGAATTTGTAAAAATCGCCTATTCACACCCCCTCTAGTCGATATAACGCACTTTCAAGTTTTGATTGCTTGCTAGAGTTCCAATTATAAGTTCATATGATCCAAGTACGGAAAGTATGTTAGCTCATGCCTCTCCCTCGTATAAAATTGCAATAATGATTACCGATCTTGTTATCAATTGCCTAGGATAATTTTGCAAATCCTACCACCACTTTTCCACACTCGCTATATTAACTTAATTGTTCTTTTTTATTAAAATAGCACCTAACTTTTATTTTCATGTTCTTTATTATCTTACAAAACTATCTTCTTACACCTACAAAGTATTTCTAGTTTTATTCTCGCAAAGTAGTTTATTTCTTGTACAAGGTAAAGTGAACATTGTTGCGCGTAGAGTTGTATCGGCGGTCGATAGAACTTGAGAGAATGTTAATTCTACCTTTAGCTCCTTGTTGGGTTCGACACCCTTACTTATCAAAAAAGGCTACAAAATGATCCCCTATGCTTGTGGGTTATTAGGCAACTTGGGTCACAACGGCCCAAGTGGGAGGCACCTCCCTTTCCTAAGGAAGGAGGCCTAATTGTAGAGGGGGAGGATTCCAACTTCTCCTCCCTAGCTCGGCGCCCCACGGAGGGACTTTCCCTTTCCCTCCTTGGTGGCAGCCCCTCCTCTCCCCTCTAACCTATATATACTTGAGGTACTGGCCCTATTGTTTACACAAGTTTTGGAGCCTCCTCTAGTTCTTCTAGTTTTAGTTCTAATTGGTCATGGTTGGCTAATTAGAGCTAGGTCTAGTTCCTCTAATCCTTATAATTAGAAGCCTAGTGTGGTTCTAATCTCCTCCCTCTAATTCTCCGGCAACAATTAGCTCTAGACGGTGAAGCGCTGCCGGATCGTGAAGACCGTATGCTTGCAACCAAGTAGAGAGGTCGTGCTTTCGGTCTTCAGTTCGAGGGACCATTCGTGGGTGGTTCACAGGATCGTTTATCTATAGTTCGAGGGACTCCAAGCATGATAAACATCATCACGTTCTTCTTTCGTTGCAACTCGATAACGGTAACGATCGTGATCCCAACCATTATTGTATCATCATAGTGTTCCCGGTTGATTATAGGGAAAACAATTTTCTACCGCATTTCCCAACACTGAGCACCAGTGTGCGCATGCATACGTGCCACGCGTGGGAATCCAACAAACGTTGGTGCGACCATGTTCCCGACAATGCATTTAATGCGCGTACTGGCTATAGAGTATAGCCTACCAGAGGCCTACGCATTTTAGACCGTCATCATTTTGGTTTACCGACGGCATGTGCGCCACGGGACGATAAGATACTGGCCTTATCGGTCAAGCGAAAACAATGTCATAGGATCCCTTTTTGACTAGGGGACAGCAGCGCCTCACGTCCCATTAGGGCTAACGTTCACCAATGGGACCCGCGAAGTCAAGATAGCCATTAGGCACACTCGAGTATCTGACGCCTACCGCGCTAGGTTATCATCTGCTTGATAATAAGATCAAAGACAAAGAAGACCAGACAAGGCCATTGTGGTACCCCTAGGCTTATATAAGAGGAGGACTGAGGCCCTTTCTATACATCAAATAAGGAAGCCACAATACAACACAAGCAATACGAGATCCTAGAAGACTAGTATAGAGGAGATATGAAGAAGAACTGGTGCTCGGCCAACATGCGTTCATACCCTGAGCACTTGTATTCCTCTACAGATACTCATATCAGGAATCCAAGAACATGAGTAGGGTGTTACGCTTTCCCAAGTGGACTGAACATGTATAAACCTTTGTCTCTCCTTTCGCTTACTCAGAGAAACCTAGAGTGTTTTACCCTGGCCGAACACACAAGTACGTGGTATCCTCGATCCCTTATGTTGTGAGTATACACTCCTACACCCGCCGAGTGCAAGGAAACTCATCGAGTCAAAAAAATAAAGGCTGGCCCAGGGCGAATATGTTGTGATTGATGATGAATCCCATCTGGATCTCTTCTCCGACAAGCGCAACCCGTGTCTGGCGTGCAATTGTCGGTGTAAATTCTGGCAGACCGCTCGATAGAGTGATGCTGGCAGCCAGACGAAGTAAAGGGGTAATAGTACATCAGTTTACCTAGGTTCGGGCCCTCACGATGGTGGTAATACCCTACTCATGCTCGTGTTATATTGTGATGATTGGGTGTACATGGTACAATGGTGAATCTAGGGATGGATTGTATGATGTCTATTGACTAGCCCTCCCTCGGCTTATAAAAAGTGCTGGTCTAGGGTTTACAAGAGTCCTAGTCGCATAGGTGGTGCGTAGAGTTCTCCTCAAACCCGGTCGCTTTGTCTTGATCGGCAAGTCCTCTGGATCCTTCCTTCTTGAGGCCCTACAAGCCAGACTAATGGTCAGGGCTATGTAATGCCCCAGGGGCCTGAGGCCGACCTGCTGGTCCGACTCGGTCTCACGAGGTACCCTCGGGCTATAACACTATCATGGAGAGATCGAGGGAACCATCATCGAAGGGAGGAGGATCATCGAAGGGAGGAGGTGGAGGGGAAACGGAGCCGCGAGTTGGCTGGCAAGGCAGATGAGCATGTTGGCCGACGACTGTTTGTCCCCGATAGCGGAGGGGAGACCCGCCTATCCTATTGAGACATGTCCCTCCTTGTGGATAAGCACGCGCCCGCACCGTGTAGGATATCCAAGAAGATGACGGTTAGGGCTCCGCTTTGGCATCAATCGTGACAGAGAGAAGGGAGAAACGAGGATGGCAACTTACTGGAGAAAATTTTGGTTTATTTCGACCAGTAGTGCGGGTGCGCGGGTGCGACTCGAGTCGGTTTGAAGTGCATGGTTGGACATGGTTGGCTGAGTTCAGTTAGAGCCTCCAAAAGCCGATGCAAACAAAAAAACAAAAGATGAAATAAACCAATCGGCATGGCTTATACAGTCTACAGTCTACACAGAAATGGGAGAAGTTAAATGGGATAATTTGAGGCACAAGTTTATTAAATTGGGTAAAAGTGTGAAAACTGCTAAATGAGGTGAATGTTCTCACAAACGTGAAACTAGAGGGTTAAACATGAGGGCGGCGTTTTGATGGACATGAGCATCTACTCCCACGCGTGAACAATAAATTCGAAATAAATAGTAAAAAAATTGAAGAAAAACTGTATTTTTTTTGCTTTTAAGAAGCTTAAATTCGCAAGGGGCATGCAAATTTTCGTGGTAAAACGATAGTCTAGGAGCTTTCAACATGAATTTTTGCATGCTCCTTGCAAACTCGGGCGTCTTGGATGCCATACGAAAAAAATAGTATTTTTAAATTTTTGTTAGCTTTTTAAAATGCAAAAAGTCTTATACTTTGATACAGATGTAGTATTATAATAAAAAATAGAGAAGTCTAATAACTTTCTTAGGGCTCGTTTGGAGATCACAGGAGGAAAGTGCAAGATGGTGTGGCCGACAGTCACAGCGCCGGTGGACCGCGTCGGGCTTGGCATCCCAGACCTGCCACGCTTCGCGCGTGCACTCCGGCTACGTTGGCTTTGGCTGGCATGGAAGGACCCTGCTTAGCCGTGGGTGGGGCTGAACACGCCCTGCGGCGACAAGGACCGGGCACTCTTCGCCTCCGCCACGTTTCTAACCATCCGAAGTGGCAACCATGCCTCTTATTGGAGTTGTAATTGGCACGGGGACAGGCCGTTGCGTCAGCAATTTCCAGACATCTACAAACATTCCATCCGGAAAAATAAGACCGAAGCGTCAGCTCTGCAGTAGGATCACTGGATCAGGGATCTCCAACACGGCAACCCCGGCGACATTCTGCCACAGTTCATCTCCTTGTCAAGGTTGATCAGGGCCGCAGGAATCACACTTCAAGAAGGCATTGCTAAAGAGATCACATGGAAGGCGGGAGGAGGCGCAGTGTACTCCGCGCGATCTACATACGATTTGCAGTTCGTCGATCGCCCGCGGACGAGCCGGATAACTCAGTTACACTAAATTCGACCCTTCAAAAAACCGGATAACTCAGTTACAGAATCTTCATCCATACTATTACATGTAACATGGAATCTAATATAAGCTAAACTCGTCTGTGTCCACCGTGTCCATGTCCGACGGACGGTTGCACCCCTCGAAATCTTATCTAAGCTAAACTCGTCTGTGTCCACCGTGTCCATGTCCGACGGACGGTTGCGCCCCTCGAAATGTTGCTCCGGTCGCCGGTGAGGAAGGGTAGAACATGAGACACACATCGGCTCATAGGACTCAGGGCGTCGCTGTCTCCCATGCTCCACTCTTCCTCGTCAGAGTCCGTAGCTTTCAAAGTGTCGGTCGATGTGAGGTCGACGATGGATCCGTCATGTTCGGGGGAGGCTGACACGTCCACCACAGCGTGGCTGCGTCGCCCGAGGTTGCAGGCCATCTGCTAAGGCGCCGGAGAGTGTGACTCCGCCTCCCCGACGTCGGCCACGAGAGCTTTCCGCGCCCTCTGCCTCGCACGACGAGCATGCCACGACATACACTTAGCAGACGTGTCGGGCATGTCCTCGTCCTCCGTGCGTCATAGGGGTTGCGCGTCCGCCAAGGCCTTCAGACGCGAGACGAAGCATACAACCTCCGACGAGACAGCGGCGACGCGTCGTGCGCGGGATCCACGCACCATTTGGGTGGAGACGATGGATTCCCGGGAAAGGAGAGTGGAATGTGATGGAGTGACTAGGGTTTAGTCTCAAGAGCGGACGAGGACGAATATATGTGAGGCCAGGTGAGCCAACTTGGGTATGCTCCGACGTTGCGGACGGGCCGATCGCGCCCGCACCATCCCATATCTGCTTAATATTTAGCCTGATTGAGGGGTGACAGTCAGACTGGATGTTTGAGCCCGGTTTAAAGCGTTGGCTCACATTCTTTTGACCGGCACCGACTGTGTCGTCCGTCCAAATGTTTGATAGGGGTTTGAGGTGTCGGATTGTAGACGCTCTCGTTGTAGAACCAAGTACGCACGCATACCACTGATGTCGTGCGTGCATTCTACTACTCCCTCTGTATCGAAATAAGCTAGTCCAGCGACACGTATTTCGGAGGCAGTAGATTGTTGATTGTTTTTGAGATAGCGCTTATTCGGTACAGAGGCAGTAGATTGTAACGGGGATAGGATAGGAGATCCAAACCTGAAAACAAATCATGTTTAGTCAGAGACGCGTTGAGAGTGAGGGGCCACGTGCACCGGAGTTCGTTTACCATTAAAAGCAGAATCTTGGCACGGCAACCCGGGTCCAAATGTAACAGTAAAAAGGTCCTCCTTCAGACCCACCCACTGATGTTATGTAGCAGCAGTGCTTTCACAGGAGCAAGCATCCAGACTCACTCCAGACGGTGACAGAGAGGGAGAGGGAGAGGCTGTGGCTGACTGGGTGTGGCTGGAGGGGAGAGGAGAGGAGAGAGATGAGCGGCGGAGCGGGGGCGGCGGCGGCGGTGAGCAGGTTCATCAAGTGCGTGGCCGTGGGCGACGGCGCCGTGGGCAAGACCTGCATGCTCATCTGCTACACCTGCAACAAGTTCCCCACCGTTGAGTACCACCCCTCTCCCTCTCCATTCTTGACCTGGCTAGCTTGATCTGGTTTCATTTTGAGGAAATGGCTGCTCCTGCTAATGCGGGGGTGGATGCAGGACTACATCCCCACCGTGTTCGACAACTTCAGCGCCAATGTCTCCGTGGACGGGAGCATCGTCAACCTCGGCCTCTGGGACACCGCAGGTCTCCCTCTCTTCTTCCTCCACTCCCCCTCCCCGATGCGGAGTGCTTTCCTTCCTGAATGGTGGTCCGTCTTGGGTTGCAGGTCAGGAGGATTACAGCAGGCTGAGGCCTCTGAGCTACAGGGGAGCCGATGTCTTCATCCTCTCCTTCTCCCTCACCAGCAGAGCAAGCTATGAGAATGTGCACAAGAAGGTACACTAACGCTGCATTCTTCTTGGCCACATCTTTTTTTCTAAAAAACATCAAAGCTATCAGGCGCATTGCAATTGCTAACGGCCTGCCTTCAATTTGTTCTGCGCAGTGGATGCCGGAGCTTCGCCGGTACGCGCCGGGCATTCCTGTACTACTTGTTGGAACCAAGTTGGGTATGCTCTTGAGCTTCTTCGTCTACAGTTTATTAGTTGGATGCCATTCAAATCCACACATTTTGGTGTGCTATCCAGCAATGCATGTATGTCTTTGGCTGCTCTTGAGCCATCAATTTCCGGTGCAAATGTGCAGATCTCCGGGAGGATAGAGCTTATCTTGCTGATCATGCAGCTGATTCCATCATAACAACTGAGGAGGTTTATGCTTTTTACACTCAACCAGATTGGCATTTTGAAATGATACTACCAAATTAACTTTCCACATGTTAGGGTGAGGAGCTTCGGCGACAAATAGGTGCTGTGGCATACATAGAATGCAGCTCCAAGAAACAAAGGGTCTGGCTTCTGCTACATCCAATCAGTAAAGGCCCTGGGATTTTAAAGAGTTGTACTACATATGTCTGAATATTCTCTTTTTTCCTTTGATGATTGTTGACAGAACGTTAAGGCTGTTTTCGACACCGCAATCAAGGCGGTTCTTCAACCTCAAAGGCACAAGGAGGTGGCCAGAAAGGAAACTCGGACACGCTCTAGTCGGTCAGTAAGGTAGGGTTCAAGTTTATGCTATTTTCTCAAACCATCGCCAGTCATTCGCAAAATTCTCAACATCTTGATTTCCATTCACGCCCCTGCTTCATTTTGTAGGCAGTACTTCTGCGGGAGTGCTTGTTTCGCGTAGTCGAGAAGAACATTGTAGAGTCTTTCCTCAACATGTTGCTCAGATGGCGCGTGGTTGTTCTCAAAATGGGATAGGCAGTGATGGTAGAAGCATCTCATTGCTAGCAGCTAGAAGGAACTCCTAGTTCTCTCATGCACTGTGGTGGAGCACCTTGATGATGTAAGATAGGTATATGTTTTGCCTCTGTAATAAGACATGCTCTTGTGGATGATCAAATTTGAAATCTCCCACTCCTTGGTCAGCTTTGAAAATCTCAGGGTAATATGTACAAACAAGATAATCCCGTTTGTCTAACAAGGTTTTTGCCTATTTTACCGTTTTGTTTAACAAAAAACACACACTTCCATGGCTATTTTTTTCAACACACAAAAACAAGTCCAGCACAACTTAGTTTTTCTAGTACAAACTCAATCTAAATAAAGAGAAAAACACAACTTGAACAATAGTGGAAACAACCTCCTGAGGCCTAGACTAACTCTATTTGACAACCAACAGAAATCATGTCCGGCAGAATCATCGTCCTTCTCGACGTGATATCCAAATCAATGATATGAATGCTTTAACAGTGTCAAATTTCAGTGAAAAATAACACGCCACCAACAGGACAACCAACAAAGAGCATTGTATGATTAATGAGTCACACAAAGTATAATCTTCTTAAATTTGGACTGGACCATCCTTCATGACTTAGGAGTAAAACTACAGCGGCAGTAGTTTACTACTCCATTCCATAATAAGTGTCGTAGATTTAGTACTAAGTTAGTACAAATTTTGTACTAGATCAACGACACTTATTTTCTCGACGTGATATCCAAATCAATGATATGAATGCTTTAACAGTGTCAAATTTCAGTGAAAAATAACACGCCACCAGCAGGACAACCAACAAAGAGCATTGTATGATTAATGAGTCACACAATGTATAATCTTCTTAAATTTGGACTGGACCATCCTTCATGACTTAGGAGTAAAACTACAGCGGCAGTAGTTTACTACTCCCTCCATTCCATAATAAGTGTTGTAGATTTAGTACTAAGTTAGTACAAATTTTGTACTAGATCAACGCCACTTATTTTGGGACGGAGGGAGTACATCTTACAGCTATAACCATTCAGCCACCATCACCACTGAGAAACCATCCTTCAGAAGTAAGCGACTGCAATTCGATAGTTTACAACATCTGGCAGCTAGAAGTAATCTGCCGATATTACCACCACTAACCATCCTTTGCACCAGTCACAACACGTGTAAACAAAAATAATGTTAATCACACAATAGGCAAGCCCTAAAAATCAAAAGCTTACAACACTTTCTCTTCACTAGACAACTAGATATGTTGATAGTTCATCCGCTTTCTCATGACCTCAGGAGGGTATAATCTCTTCTTGGCCTATTACATTACATACATAAGCTGGAGGCTGCAATTTGAGAGCCCATGGTAACTGTAATCTTTCCATCCAGAAAAGGGAGCATACATATCTTACTAAGGAGCCTGCATCCAGCATCAATGACTAAAGTAAGTGACTGTTCATTTCCACCATGGTGATCTTTTTTACATGGAAATAATGAGCTTACCTTACAAACAATAGAGCAAAGCCTCATGATCCAGTATTTGAGCGTTTGACGCCATAAAGATGAAATGTATTATTCTAAATGTTTTGGAAATGTATGCACACCGCCGTCTGCTTCAAATGTCCGCCCTCATATACTCATTGTCATCACTAATTGTAGTAAAATCACATGGATTTCTGTTGGTCACACAGATATCCTGTCTTACCAACCTATCCAAGGGATTGGCCATTCTCCCTTGATCTCTGGTCCAAGACTGAGCAGTACCATTCCTCACTGAAGAAAATCCTGGACTAGAACTAACAGAATTCAACCGCCGCGCATTCCATGCTGCTAAATACATCCCTGAGTTCAAGGCCTCAACATTTCCCCTTCTGTTTATATCAATCGATGTTATCCCTTTGGACACCCCTATTTTGTAACCTGACTGTGTCCCACAGCTCTCCGACCAGTCTGCAATTTCCTTCTGCAGCAAGGAACTGAGCACACCAACTCTAGGAAGTGGACGTAACGGTCTGTGCAAAGTTGGCTGGAGCTGATGACGTGATAAATCCTCCAGCGTCAATGGAATCCTTCCATTTAGGTTACTTCCATAGGATGTGCTAGCTGATCCCATGCCATTTAGGTTACTTCCATACGGTGTGCTAGCTGATCCAATGTATTGATTGTGTGCTCCACACAATGAGCTAGTTGATCCTATGTAATGGTTGTGTGCTCCACACAATGTGCTAGCTGATCCCATGTACTGATTGTGTGCTCCATATGGTGTGCTAGCTGATCCGATGCAGTGATCATGTGCATACTGTGAATTCCGAAGTTGAAATTCCATCTGGTTTCTGCTAGACCCTTCATAGTTGAAACTGGCTAACATTGGTGACTCGGTCAATCTCAGGGGATGAGTAGTAGGCATGGTTTCTCTTGGATAAAAACCTGAATGTCCAACCTTTCTTCGATCACACAGGTTACCAGCTTCCATGGTTGACACTGAGCTTGGAAAACTTCTTGCCTGGACTGGGTTAACTGCTGTATTTGTATAGTGGTCAAGTGTCGAATGCACTGGTTGGCGAGTGGGATAATAATTGTTAGAAGCTCCTGCCACATCAGTGCAAGTTAAATCAACCATGTCAATGCTAGATCTAAACTGAGCACAACCTGTTGCGGTTGATAAATCTCTTGGAACTGCCTTGAAAGGTTCCCATATCGACTTCTTTGCTCCCACATGGTTCCAGCGCTCGGGTGTTGCTTCAGCAAGAGGCTGATCCTTGTCTTGAGATAATAGTGGCGAGGTTGCGGCAATAGTGACTAATTCTCCCATGCCCGAATGTGCCTGTGGTTCCTGGGTAGACATTACATGACCAGGAGGCTGTAATTTGAGAGCATGTGTATGGGTCACCTGTGTGGTGGCTGCTACACGATTCTGTAATGCATTCTGGTAACTATCTGGTTCCAAAGGCTGCTTCTGCTGTGAAGTAGTGTCAATCACACTTGACACATAATTTGGACCATCCTCGGCAGCTATTACAGTACAATCTTCATCTTCCATTATCTTGGATTGAGTATGACTAATATCAGCGGAATCGGTCTCAGTTATCAGTGGTCTCTTATCCTGACATCTCGCAAGCAGTTCAACAATGTCCATTGGAATGTCATCTGTCATGGCATGTTTTTCGTGCATCACTTGCTTTTGTTTATTTCTCTTCTTAGGTAATTTCTGCTC
Source organism: Elymus sibiricus (assembly GCA_039707655.1). Classification (NCBI taxonomy): domain Eukaryota; kingdom Viridiplantae; phylum Streptophyta; class Magnoliopsida; order Poales; family Poaceae; genus Elymus; species Elymus sibiricus. The sequence goes on along the minus strand of CM077667.1, from coordinate 145,098,187 downwards.
AAAGGCAGTCACGTTCCGGATAACATGCTTACCTGGAGAAACCTGAGGAAACAAATGAGACAAAACAGTTAATTCTCTTACAATATTTAGCAGAGAAACACTACAAATTTTTCATTGTGTTAACACTAATATTGCACCACAGCAAGTAAAATAATTAATACAGGATGTGAATTGAAGATGAGTAAATTTCATATTGACCATAAGATCATCAAGCACAAGGTGCGCGCAGGGGGGGGGGGGGGGGGGGGGGGTATGCATATAGCTTTCCATAGTAATTTAAATAGAACAAAATGCCATGTGATTCACAACAAATGGGAACAGAGCGTAAGGAGCACGGCTTAATTCTTACCTTTTTCAGGCGCCGCTGCACAGGTTTTCTGGGTACCATTTGCCATTGATCATCTGTCCTGAGTACAGCCATCTCTTCAGTGTTGACATCATCATGTTGCACGTTGACAGTTGAAGGAATTTTCCTCTTACACAAACTCATATTATTTGCCTTTGACAAGGACCTCTGCCTACAACTCTCAGATTCAGTTTCACACATGCCATTTGTATTTTGCGTATCTCTCTCCAGATTATTGTTCTGAATATTTTCATCACCTTCCCTAGTGCTGGCAGTAGGTGGTATTTTTCTCTTGCTCAACTCCTGAGCTAAGGATATAAAATCGTCTTGAACATCTTTCAAAGCAACTTTATCAACAATACTATATTTTAAGTTAGCAGCAGAAGAATCATTACCCTTGTATTCCGTGTCCTTTTTCTCGGTTCTTAATTTCTTCGGAATTCTTTTCATCCAGTCCATAAGTGAAGACCCCTCATCATCGACAGCATCAACTCCTTTGTATTTTGTCTTCTTCTTAGCAGTTTTTGACGATATTTCTCCCACCATCTGTCGGCTAACAGGAACAACACCATCATGCTGGACATTAGCGGTTGGAGGCATTTTCCTCTTACTCAAACTAATGGTTTTTACATTTGATAAGGACCTCTCTGTGGAATTCTCAACTTCCATTCGCCTCATGTCATCTGTGCTCTTCGTATTTCTCTCCAGATTATCATTCTGAATATTTTCATCACCTTGCTGCATACTGGTAGTAGGAAGGGTATTTTTCTTGTTCAATTTCCAACCTAAGGATGGAAAATCTTGATGTGTATCCTTAGAGGCAAATACATCTGCAGTAGATTTTGAAGCAGAAGAATCACAATCCTTGTGTTCTGAATCTTTCTTCTCAGTTCTTAATCTCTTCGGAATTCTCTTCATCCAGTTCATAAGTGAAGATTCGTCATCTACAACATCAACTCCTTTGTCTTTTGACACGTTCTTCGAAGTTTTTGACAAGATTTCTCCCGCTGCCTGGTGTTCAACAGAAAGAACATCATCCGTATTTCTATCATCCTCACAGATATCTGCAACCTTTTCGCCATTAACTTCAATATCATTTCTAGAACCCCCGGCCGGGTCAGTATTGATGATTTCTGATAGCAGCCGAAGCTTTATTTGCTTTCTCCAACCGACTTTTACATCTGAACTGCCAACCTGCGCAGTAGGTTTCCCTTTCTTCTTCTTACATGTAGATACAATACTTCTTTTTGGAACTGCTTCTTCACATGGACCACTGTTGCAGACCAGATCACCTTTCTGCCCAGATATTGGTTTAGCCTCGGGAATAGTGTGGTCAACACTCAGTACCTCTTTGTTTTTCCCATTTTCTTCTGCATTTAGCTTCATAGTCGCTTCACTAAGTTTTGAACTGGACGGGATTGCAATGGCATTTCCTTCTCTGCTTGCTCTAATCTGGGAATCTTCAGGTAAAACCATGATATCCACAGAAGCATTATCTAAGATATTTGCGATTGTAACTTGATTAGTTGACGCCCCCTGTAAATCTGAGGATATAACAGCTGTGTTAGCTACATTCATACTAGAAAATGCTAGTTAGGAATTTAGCAAGCCCTAGCATACCTTTCATGGGTGGAACAGTATTCGCCTCATAAGGTGAGTTGCATTTGGAATTGTTTTCTAGGTTACTCTTCAAAAGTGCTGATGTATCAGGATTCTTCCCTTGAGCTAACTGTTGTGCGCAAGGAAATAAGCTTCTGAAATCAACGCTAGTAGGCACTAAAGTACTCCGAACAAACCTAATAGAGCAACCATCCTTTGAGACATTCTTCGCCGTAAAAGCAGCTCTAGATGTTGTCCTGTCATCTAAGATTTTCACCTCATCCAAGCACATGGAGCAATCCCATCGTCGAAACTTTGCTGCCGAAAGTGGGCGCAAACTGTTATGGCGTTCATCCAATTGTTGCTGAGCACGGAAACTCTGAGATAGAGAGCAAAATTTTGCATCCATCTTCTGAGAAACATACCCGCTGGCATAAAGAAAGATCATTATAAGATACACATCATATGCAATAGCACATTGTTAGCTTCAATGAATAAAGTGTAAACTCATATAGGGATTACAATATTCAAAACCACTTCAACACCAAGTGTAAACAGATGCTCTCAAAAAAAAGTGTAGACATATTCATTCATAGGTTGTACCATAAACCTTGTTCAGACAGAGGGCCTTATTGACATGCAGGACAACTAACAGAATGAAACTAGTAACCTCTTCTGATGTGAGAATATGTAAAACAGACTTTTTGTTCAAATATATAAAACAGACTTGTTGATATAACGTAATCTTCTGTAGTGGGTCAAGTGCAAATAGATATGAACAGTAATAATTGGTCTAAATGAACTATGACTAAAATATATGATGCAATATATAACTAAAATAATTGAGTATATTAATAGCAATTTCATAAAAAATAACCAACGTAAATCATGTCAGAAAGAAATAGGACCTGTTTGCATGCCAGTTAAGATACACAAAGAAAGAAAAGGGGGTTGCATGTCTAATATGTGCCAATGTGTGTGTGTGTGTGTGTGTGTCTGTGAGAGAAAAAGAGATTTTGAAGGCCAACTGCAAGACATCTGGTTTTCTCACCAAAAATATAAGGAACAAATGAAAAAAGTTGCCTTTTCAGAAAACACACATGCCAGCACAGTGGAAAATATATATTGATGAGGCAAAAACTGTTATATCAGCAATAAAGGACTTGACTAATGAAGTGCACATTAATCAGTTCTAGCCATCTGAAAGGGGTGCATGGTTGATCAACATGAACTCTAAAATCTCTTGACAGTGCAAATGATTAAACATGGAAATGTTTCCTTAGAACATAATTGTAAATTTGGATCTTTCCCGGTACTCCTTGGTATCACAGCCTTGGACCTAACGCCTAACAATCCTGGATGGAGGGAGTACGTTATGAATGTGGAAGAGAATTCAAGGGCAATTCGGTCCACTCGAAATTGAAAATGCCTACCACTGCAAATGACTAAACATGGAAACCTTCGAAGATAATGTAAATTTGGAGGCAATATGTTCTAACTTCTAACCACCCCTTTACATGCAAATCTAGGCATGAGAAAAATGGGAACAAAGTTAGGTCACACTATAATGAGAATGCAAATTATATAGGTTCATTTTATTATATTGAGCAGCTGGTTCTATGAAAATGTCAGATACACAAGAGAGCTTTTCCTAGCACAATTGGAGCGAAAACTGATGGAACTTCAGATCCGGCGGAAGCTTATGTTGTAGCTGATGAATCCCCCGCTGTCTGGGATAGGAGGTTCTCGACAATGGAATTGCTCCTGATGGTAAAAATCCAAGGCTGAGAGGCTGATACGGTGCAGTTGCAACCTTCGCCTGATGTGTCTGTTGCAGCTAGCGAGCCTGTCAGCGCTACTAGCACTGACTAGCTGCCTAATGATGGTAAGAAGTAGTGCGCAAAAATGGAAGCAGCTGTTACTGTTCACTTGTTCAGGAACCGCTGCGCAGATGCATGAGCCGGATAGAAATGTTAACAACTGCCTAGACAAAGGTGGTTGGGAACTTGGGATCAGCCATTGCAACCCATACGAGAGGATGTGGGGGCTGATGAAAGTGAGATGTAGATTATGCAAATGTTGTATGTAGAGCAAATTGCAAAGCCTGTTGTATTCAGAGCAGCTTGTTGATGCATAAGTTATGTCTAAACCTTTTGCTGAAATTGTGTCCAATGAAACACGTCAAAAAAATGTCAGGTACACAGATACAAATCTACAGCATGGCTAAAATAAATGGATGCATCCACATAAACAAGACAAATATGAAAAACACACAATGATTAATCAACAAAGACACACTCATATTTTTGAATACATATTCCTCAAGGCTGCAAAGCAGCAACACCTAGGGACACACTCATATAGACATGCATTTGATTTGTGTAGCAGTGATGATATCATGTGCTCAGATGCATCCATACTGAAGACTTTGGTGGATATGAAGTACAAAAGACAATGAAACACCAAATATAACAAGCAGTTTGCAGAAATCACTGCCAAGCAAAACTAATAAATGCACATGACTAAACATTGAGTGAGTGGAATCTTCTTGCATCAAAACACAGCCATGCATACATATGCATGTTACAATGCATGCATATGCTTACACACAGACGAATGTGTAAATGTAAGCTCAAAGAATTGCGCAAAAGAGTAAGCTGACCTGTGCCATATAGCATGATAGAACAGTTAACGAGGCAACAGAGATAATTACCATATGGAGAAATGCTTGCATGGCTGCTCTGCCGACGTATCATCAGTTTCAGCGACCACTGCACCCTGACGCTTGGGTGGTTCCGGTGGTGTAGCACTGGTTCCTCCACGAGGATTACCCGTACCACCTCCATCGCTCTCCTCTACTGCAGCCACTTCCATTGGTACTTGCACGACACAGAACACCTTCCTGTGATGATCCAGCAACGGAACGGAACAGCTCAAACACCGAAGCAGCACGCACAGGAGAAACAAAACGCAGCTTGGATCATCATGCAGAACCCTGAACACACGTCTCAAGAAAGATGGCTAGGTAGGTTGAAAGCCTGAAACAAAGAAGCAAGCGTTAGACGAGGAACGAAACGCAAAGATGGCTGGCTTGGTCCATCCATGCATGCATGCATGCAAGCAAACAGATTCAGCTCATGGAATATAGAGAATGACACGACACAAAGGTAAACAATCACACAGCACACCAAGCTAAGATAGTAATGAATGGAACCCAGCTACATCTCCAACAAATCCTAAGCGGATATATCATACCGAAAGGAGACACGCACACAAAGCTACTTGTGCGGAGACGTGTACACACGCAGCTAATAAGGAACTAAGCAAGGCCGTGCGCTGCAGGCCGACCTTGCTACTGGCTGCAGAGCTCAGCGTAAGCTTCGACCTTTTTTTTTGGCGACATGAAATATAGACGCGCGGCGACAGCATCCGAGAGCCACGGAGTTGGAGGTGGAGCTCGAGCCCCGAGAGGGCCATGCACAGCTGGAAACACTGCCAAGACCCCACGCAGACAAAAAAGCAAGCAAGGCAAACAGTACAGCCCACCCCCCATGAGCCCCTCTCCCCACCGCTCTTGGCCTAGCGGTGAGCCTCCTCGCCGAGATCCATGAAATGATAGCCGCGAAACCTAGGCAAAAAAAAAAGGCGTCGCTCCTTGGACGAAGGAGCAGATCCCCTTCCGAAAACTTGCCGGACCACGCAAGCTACGCAAAGGGACAAACATCAAACCTTCCTCCATGAAATCATTAATCAAAAATGGGGTGGAGATGTAGCGGTCGATTAGACCGAACGGAGATTAAATCCATGGTTTTTTTTTTTTTACACCCGCCAGTCGTAAATCTACCGCGGGGCCTCGGAGAGAAGGCAAGAAACGGAAAGATTTGGCCCGAGGAGAAAAAGGGACGCCGAGAGATTATGGGGTGAAAACGACGGAGCCCCCGCCCCCTCACCAGATCCACCAAAAAAAGGCAGGAGGAGCTCGCAGAGACGGGATCGAGTAGATCAAAGCAAACCTGTGAGGAGGGCAAGCCTCGGCCCCGGACGCTTCGGCACGCACGATCCACGGCGAGGGACGTCGCGGCCGCCGCGGAAGGGATCGCAGCGAGGCCGGGGCGCGGGCTGGGCCTCCGTGGCGGCGCGGCGGCGGCTCCGGTGGGAGTTTGGGGGGAGTGTGGGTGGGGAAAGGCGCGTGCTTTAGGGTTTTTTGGGGGAGATGGGTGCCGGGAGAGAGGGTGGGGAGGTAGAGAAAGAGGATGGGTGGGAGGGATGGAGGGAGGTGGTGATGGAGAGAAAAAGGCAGCTGGGAGGGAGAGGGGGTAATCAGCTGCGGCCGGCGTGTGTGTGGACGCGAATGTTTCCTTCCCGGGGGAGACGCGCCCCCATGTGCCCTTGCCGCCACGTCAGCCCCTGCCCATAACCATGTACTCCTACAAAACACACCTGCCCTCCCATGTTTGTATGGGTGTGTGTTTTACATTTTCTCTGCAACGTGTTTTGTTTAACTCGGTACACTCACACGTGTTCACATAGACGCAGATAAACCAACCTTTATGAACGCACGCACGCATACTCTATCATCATGAGCACCTCCGAGATATGTGTGTGGGGGTTACATTTTCCATGTATAATGTGTGTTTGATGCGATAGCTTTCAGTTTTTTCAGTGTTGTTCTATTATCATTATTTATGTGAATTTATCTTTTATGTATTTCTCTGTGTAGACATTTGTATCTCGGATAGAAGCAATGATCTTGTTTGCGGTGGTGACGCGGGTTTGACTTGTGAAGGACCCGCATGCCACGTGGCCACAGACTTCTGTCCCGGCCTCCCACTAGCACACGTCTCGCGTGGGGCGCGAGGGTTGATAATATGATCCAGACCCCCAAGCGCCAGTTGTGTCATCCGGTCGCATTTAATGCGGCACGCGATAGGATATGGTACATCTAGACCGATGTCGTTTTGCGCTCTCGCTTTACTAGACCTGACCCAGATCGATGGATTCGGCGCTCTATCTCACCAACTGACCCGGACGAGGCCTGGCCTATGTAAGGGATGATGTCATGGATATCTTCGTCAAGATTTGCGAAGCGCTCTCGCGGGCCGGTCTCATCCAAGTTTGACCGAATCGAGCCCAAGTGGCGCGGTCATCAAGGCCGTCAGGAATCGACGCTCAATGAGTCAACCAATGAGGTTATCTCACACCAAATAGGCACACAATGACCTAATATAAAACCCATCAGAAGCCCATGGAGGCCCCAGCCCATGTTCTTCAAGTACCAATGTACTTGCCTGCATGATGTTGGCTTATACACTCGGGACAAGCTACCCCGAGTGACGATTTCCGACACTCGACTCAGATTGAGAATGACATATCTTCGCTTTGACGTATTTCGTTTGGATGAAAGCAGCCCAACGCTCAAGGGAATTAATTGGAGCATTCTTGAAGCTTTGGTGGCTGGCGTTACACACTAGTTTTTATGATGCTCATTACCTTTGCATAAGTAACTAGGAGGCAACGAAATCTATAGTAGTGCCTCCCTGATATATGGTTACAGGTTCGGGACTTTTGTAAACACACTCATACGCAAGAACAATCTCCCCGGAGAACATGGCTATGGTTTTTACCTTCATCGCGAGGGGCCTAAACTTGTATAGCTCTTGTGTCCCCCCCCCCCCCCCCCCCGCACATCTCGGTAGATCAAGTCTCGTTTCTCTCGTTATCTTACTGCCAGATTTCACACAACGACATCGAGCACTGGCACAACCAAGATAAGCCAAAGGAGTCAGATGTCGGGCACCCCTCGTGTGTCTGGACCCAGCTTACCATCGGGTATTCCCACACGACTGTTAGGATGCTTTGGGATTATGGGGGAGTTGGGTGTCGAGGGGGAGAGAGGGTGGTGAGGGAGGGAGGTGGGGATGGAGGAGAGAAAAAGGCAGCTGTGAGGGAGGGGTGATCATCTACAGGTGGCGTGTGGCTGGACATGAATGTTTCTTTCGTGGGGAGAACGCGAGCCGGTGCCACATTGTTGTGGTACAAAAGTCAATGCTTTGCCATGTGTGTATGTCTGTGTTTTACATTTCCTTTGCCATGTGTGTTTGGTACCCATAAGCTTTGAGCTTTTTCAGTGTTGTTCTATTATTATTTATGTGAATTCCTTTTCCCGTATTTTTGATGTGCTGACATTTGTGAGCATAGGTTGTATCTATTAATTAATCTCAGATATAAGAAGTGATGTTGTTTGTATTAGTGACGCGGGATGGACTTTGTGATGGACAAGTGCCACATGGCCACGGCCTTCTGTTGCGGCCTCCCACTACACTTACATCCCATGCGGGAGGGGTGAGGTGCGGTGATGGCGGTCCAAGGGCCTCACTCAAGTGCATGTTGTGTTGTCTGCTCGCATTTGATGAGGCAGGTGATAGGACATGACATGGTTGGGCCCGGTGTCGCTTCGCGCTCCCACTTGACTCGACCTAACATTGATCGACGGATCTGACTCTCTCTCTTCCCCCTCCCTCCCTCCCTCCCTCTCTCTCTCTCTAACTGAGCTAGACGAGGCCTGGCCTACGTCAGGAATGACATCAGGGTTAACGTCATCAAGATTCATGACGCTTCACACTCTCACGAGCCGGTTTCGCCTAAGTTTGATCGAATCAAGCCCAAGTGGTGCGGTCATGAAGGTCGTCAGGAGTCGATGCGCGACAAACCGACCCTTGCACAACCAAGATAAGGCAAAGGAGTCGGATGTCGGGCACCCCTCGCGTGTCAAGATCCGACTTAGCATGGGGTATTCATACCTGACTATTAGGGTGCTTTGGGGATTTTCGGGAGATGGGTAGAGAGAAAGAAGGGTGGGAGGTAGAGAAATAGGATGGATGGATGGGAGGGAGGGGTGACATAGGAGAGAAAAGGCAACTGGGAGGGAGGGGTGATCAGTTGCGGGCGGCGTGTGGGTGGACATGAATGTTTCCTTCTCGGGGAGACGCGCCCATGTTCCCTTGCCACCACGCCGGCCGCTAACCATAACCATGCCAAATTGTTGTGGTACAAAACACACTGCTCTGCCATGTGTGTATGTGTGTCTTTTACATTACCTCTCAAATGTGTGCTGGTACCATAGCTTTGAGTTTTGTTCAGTGTTGTTTTTATTATTATTTATGTGAATTCCACTTTTTTTATTTTCTGGTGAAGACATTTGTGAGGATAGGTTGCATTGTTAATTAATCTCAGGTATAAGCATTGATGTTGCTTGCGAAGTGACACCGGTTGGACTTGTGATGGGCTCGTGTGCGACGTGGCCGTTGTCTATAAGGCGGTAAGACGAGGTAAGGCGTCGGGGCGCCTCACCACCTAAGTGCTAAAGCGTAAGGCAAGACAATGCCTTAGACACATAAATATATAATATATGACAACCAATTAGGAAATTAAACAACTATTATTAACATAAGAAAATGTACATACATATATAATAGATGGCAAACAATTTGGAGATTTAGCAACTAGCATTAACATAATAAGTTGTTACCAAATAATAGGCCTCAAATCATTTTGTGTATATGACACAACGGTGCCTTTGAACTTCAGTTGCATCCTCCTCATCAATATATCGCTCCATAGATTTAAACTTTCTAGTTTTTAAGGAATTGCACATCTCTATCCTAATCTTCATGTATGTCTTAGGGCACTTATCCGCATCACCGAAACCCCTAGACATGTGCTTCTTTAGCCTTTTAACTCTAGCATGGACTATCTTGCCACACAATGTACACTAGATTAAATCTTTCCTCTCTAAATTTGGCCAGAACCTATACTTCCAAGTTGGATCATTGGATAGATCATAAGCATTACCAGCCACGTGATCCATCGGAGCAGGGACACCTGGCCAAAAAAACAGAGAAGAGCCACATCACTAGAGCAACTAGATCAAGAATGGGGAAGGAGAGAAGTGATGGTGGGGCTGCTGCCTTGTGGATGGAGAAGCAGATTTGGGAGGAAACGGCTGCAGCGGAGAAGGAGCTGAGCGGAGCAGGAAAGCATGGCATATGCTTTGGTGCTGGATGGAAGAAAGAGCAGAGGAGGGGATCAGGAGATAGGATGGGAGCCATACCTTGTTGTGGTGTTGATCTTGTGGAAGAGGGTTCACTAGAGGAGGAGGGGGAGGAGGTGTAGCCAGAGAGGGGGAAGGAGTTGTGACCGGGGAGGAGGAAGCTGGCGCGGATCTAAGGAGGAAGCCGCCACCAGATGAGAGAGAAGAGAGACCTCTCGCTGGAATCCTAGAGATTTGCACACCTTGGTTTGATTCTTCCTCTACCTTTCACCTCCTCGTAACTATTTTCGCTCGTGAGCCAATGTTCCCGTGCTTGTGTTCCTGCGCAGCTCAGTTTTTCCCACCTGGAATCTCTGTCCACATGCCTGTCAAACCAGAGCATTTGATTTGGTCCAAGGTATGCAAGGCGCCCCTAAAGCGGATGACTCAGACGCCATACAGGCCAAGGCGGATGCCTTAATAGTCTAAGGCGAGCAGGACGCCTTACCATCAGGGAGCACCCTAACGCCAGAGCATCGCCTAGGCGACACCTTGAAAAAAATGCACGTGCCCATGGTCTTATGCCACGACGTCCACTATGTGCACATTCCCCGCGGGGATGTGAGGCGTGATGATGGTGGTCCCGGTCCTCAAACGCCTCTTTGTCACCCGCTCGCATTTAGTGTGGCACGTGATGGGACATGACATGGTCGAGCCCGTGTCGCTTCTCGCCCTTACTTGCCTGGACCTGGATCGATGGATCTGGTGCTCTCTCACCAACAGAGTCGGGCTAGACCTGGTCTATGTCAGGAATGACGTTAGGGATAACTTCATTAAGATTTGTGGCGCTTCGCGCTCTTGTGAGCCATTCTCAACCAAGGTTGACAGTGTCGAGCCCAAGTGGCGTGTTCATCAAGGACATTAGGAGTCGACGCTCGACGAATCAACCCCTGGCACAACTAAGACAAGGTGAAGGAGTCAGACGTTGTGCACCCCTCGCGTGGCTGGACCCGGCTTAATTACCATTGGTTATTCACCCCTGGCTATTAGGGCAGTTTTGAGGAGGTGGGTGCCGAGAGAGAGAGAGGTGGGGAGGGAGAGAATTGGATGGATGGGAGGGGTGAAGATGGTGATGGAGGAGAGATAAGGGCGAGTGGGACTTAGGAAGGGAGGGGTGATCAACTGTGGGTGGCGTGTGTGTGGAGACGAATGTTTCCTTCCCGGGGAGATGTGCTCAATGTACCCTTGCCACCACTAGCTGCCGCCCATCACCATGCCACGTGGTTGTACAAATCACACTCTTGTGACATGTGTGTATGTGTGTGTTTTACACTTCCTCTGAAAATGTGTGTTTGGTACCACTTTGAGTTTTTTCTGCATTGTTCTATTATTTTTATGTGAATTACATTTTTTTGTATTTTTGTGTGTAGACATTTGTGAGTATAAGTTGTAACTAACTAATATCGTACATAAGTAGCGGTAGTGACGCACGTTGGACTTGTGATGGACCCGCGCGCCACGTGGCCACGGTTCTCTGCTGCAACCTACCACTGTGTGCACGTCCCGCGCGGGATGCATGGTGATGATAGAAGTCCAGGCCCTCAAGCTCCTCTTGTGTCGTCCGCTCGCATTTGATGTGGTTGACGATTGGACATGACAAGGTTGGGCGGGCATCGCTTTGCGCCTCTCACTTGACTAGACCTGACCTCGATTGATGGATCCGACGCTCTCTCAACAACTGAGCCGGATGAGTCCTGGCCTATGTCAAGATTGATGTCAGGGATAACTTCATCAAGATTCGCTCCGCTTCGCGCTCTCGCGAGCCGGTCTCAACCAACTTTGACCGAATCAAGCCCAAGCGGAGCAATCATCAAAGCCGTTAGGAGTCGACGTTTGAATAATCGCCCATGGCACAACTAAGATAAGGCGAAGGAGTCAGATGTTGGGAATTCCCTGCGTGTCTAGACCCATTAGGTAGTTGCACCTGGTTGTTCCTGTTGTTCTTGCCCTTTAGTTGAATGGCGATGGGTCCATTTACTTTTTAGAAATTCCATGAGTCCACCAAGACCTTGTTGTGTAGTTTGAGAAATTGTGCCCAGTTCGGATTCCACTCGGACACAGCTAAAGATCCTGAAGGACTCATGGGCTAATAGCGATGCCACACCCACGTGGTTTACCGGTCAGGTGAGAGTTGGGTTGTTAGCCATGGGATGGCCCAAGCCAATAACTCATCCCATGAAGCACACCGGGTGCATCCCGCAAGATCCGGCGTATCCCCTATGATTAATCTAGATCATGCCAACTCAAATATATACAAACCTTAGCCTTGTCCTGCCTATCTGACATCATCAGAGATGAAGCGCGTCTGTGGGCTAGGGCCGGCGCCACCGGAATTTAAAACATCATTCCTGAGGGCTAGTCTTTTCTTTTTTGGGGCTAAGCAACTCCATGTCTGTTATGCTCCTAGCTCACTTTCATGACTTCATGTGTACATGGCTCAGTGAGTTGATGTAATCCCATGACGTACCACTCTTCTCCTATCAATGAAAAGATACACAACCTTCGCGTATTTGCGAAAAAATATATAATGGAAGGCAGGGACATCCGGGTGACTATCTTCAACCTCCCATACTCAATGAAATCCACTATCTACACCATTGTACACAAACCCTAGCTCTCATACAAGTCTAGGACCCCATTATACATCAAAGCAGGAGTAGTGTATTATCTGGATCATGAGGGCCAAAATCTGGGTAAACTTGCCTCATGTGAATCGCATCTACGCAATCAGCTATATATGTGCAATAAACTTGCCTATGGGTTAAAGCTTGAGATTCAACATCGATATCTATGCTCCTAGAATTAATGGATTCTCTTACAAATGTATTGTTTTCATAGTGTATTCTTGTAATTTTTCACCCAATAATATCCTCACATGTAATTTGAGCGTATGACACATATTTAGCATTGATATTTCTAGTTATTCTGGTGCATAAAAATAAGACTACTGTGTAGGTTAGGGATTAACACTAGTAGAAAACGGGCCTTTAATCCCGGTTTGTAAGGCCCTTTAGTGCCGGTTCTACAACCGGCACTAAAGGGGGGGGGGGACTAAAGGCCCCCCCTTTAGTCCCGGTTCGTCACGGCCCGGCACTAAAGGCCCACCACGTGGCGCCTGCCGGGGCCGTTCGCTGGGGGACCTTTAGTCCCAGTTGGTGTTACCAACCGGGACTAAAGGTGGAGCCTTTAGTCCCGGTTGGTGTTACCAACCGGGACTAAAGGCTCCACCTTTAGTCCCGGTTGGTAACACCAACCGGGACTAAAAGTATTTAATTCTTTTAATTTTGGTTTATTTTTCCTTTTAATTTTGTGTTTTCCATTTAATTATTTTTCATTTCAAACATATATTACGCTACTACATACTGTACACGTTGTGCATATATATATAAATCGAATTTCTCGTACGACGACCATTCACATACATATATATATACAATTTGGTATATACAATTTCTCCTACAATTTGCGGATCATTACATATGCAGGGCATTACTGCTTGATCTTGTAATGGTATTCTCCTTTGGGATCTATGACCTGGTCGACCAGAAATCCAGCTATTTCCTCTTGAATTGCTCGTACGCGAGCCGTTGGTAGGAGTTGGCCCCGCATCTCTATCATCTATAATCAGGAGATCAAGATGAATATATTAGTTGTGTGTATATATATTAGCTAGATCATGATAAAAAAATTATGGATAGTGTTCTGGCAAACGTACCCAAAGAGTTTTTTCATCTATGCTCCTTTCAGACGTGATCATGCGAATATTCTCGCAAACGTAGTATGCGCATAAACTATTCCCCTTCTCCTGCCTCATGCACTTTACGAGAATAAAATTCAATCAGGTAATAATTAATCAAGCATGATAATGGTATTGAAACTAGAATTAAAGAGATACACGGACGTAGCTAGCTAGTACTACTTAATTACCTTGGGTCGCACCCATTTCAGCTGTTGTTTCCATTGGCCGGGGACCTCTTCGATGAACTTTTTCCAAGCCCTGCCCGCCGGCAAAGAAAATGAATAAAGGAGTTATTAACTAGTTGATATCAGGAAATGAAGTAAAGAGGCAGACATAGTGCGATAATGATTGAAATTACCTGTCGAACATCCCCTTCACGGTTGCGTATTCGGATGGATCCTTATATAGTGAGTCCAGTACTTCAACTTTTCCCTTGTCAACTTCAATGATTAACAAGATCCAGTGGAAACTGCATGCGCACACGTTTTTTATAAATAAGCGGGCATGTGCATAACTCATCAACTACACTTATTAACATCTAGTAAGCAAAAAATAGAATTTGTAGTACAAGATATAGTAACACTCACCCGAAGTTGTAAGGAAGTAGTATTTTTGGTTGGGTGTTTAGTTGCTTCAAAAACTCTAGCAGGAATCTCTCTGTGTCTTCTCTCGAATATTGATCTTCCCATATCGCCTGATTAATCGTATTTGGGTCAATGAACCCAACTCCATAGCGTCTAGTTTTTTTCATTTCATACATCTTCATTCTGCATAATACCACAGAAAAGAATATAGTGAGGATAATTACAGTTAATGAACGAGAGCACATCTAGCTAGCTAGCTAGAGACTTAAATTACAGAAAGAAATCACTTACAGACAATAGCAACTGACGATAGATTTGTCGAGTGCGTCTTGATTGAATAACTGAAGCAACTCTGAATAATGAATCCACACGTCTTTTTTATGGAAGTAATGCCTTTTCCTGACTTTCACCATGAGGGACTCTTCATTGGTATTTGCTGTTTTTTGCATGTACCACGTATGCAACTCATACATTCTCGTTGGTAGAAGCTTGACTTCGTCAGGCTTGACCAGAGGTTTGCCACGGACATATTGGTATTTTACTTCCTCCTCTGTAATCCCGGGGATTTCCTCAAGGCCTAGGAGTTGTTCAACAGTGACACCGGCCTCTTTAGCCTGCCTTCTAAGATCGTCGGTTATTGCCGGCCGATCGGCGGTACTCACATGTGTTTGTACAATGAGCGGGGGGATCGATTGCACTGCTTGTTCTCCCAGCTGGGGAACAGTTTTCCCGCTTTTTTTGCCAATTGCTTGGCTCGAGCTCGAGCTCGACTCCTTTTGCCCTGCAGAATATGACCTCTTGATAGACCGCACATAGTCGGAGTCCTTCTGATTGTCAGCCGGTCGAGCCATATCAATAAAGTGTTGTGATACATGCTCAGGTACTTTCTCCTTTGGCGGCGCGGGCGGTTTCGGTGCAAAATGGGCCTTCAATTGGGCATCACATGCGTCGTCGAGTTCCTCCTGAGTCAGGTGGTAAGACAACTTTGGAAGAGGCTTGAGGTCTGGACCATATTTGAATTTCTTGCTTGTTGTACCGCTAGCCGTCGTAGCTACGGCCTCTCTCTTCCGCTGTTGCTTAGGCGGAGCACGCTGAGTCGGCTGACTTGGAGGAGGAGGAGTTGGCTGACGCCGTGCCGGACTTGGAGGAGGAGTCGGCTGACGCGGTGCCGGACTTGGAGGAGGAGGAGTCGACTGAAGCGGCGGAGGACTTGGAGGAGGAGGAGTTGGCTGACGCCGTGCCGGACTTGGAGGAGGAGTCGGCTGACGCGGTGCCGGACTTGGAGGAGGAGGAGTCGGCTGACGCGGCGGCGGACTTGGAGGAGGAGTCGGCTGACGCCGTGCCGGACTTGGAGGAGGAGGAGTCGACTGATGCGGCGGCGGACTTGGAGGAGGAGGAGTCGGTGGCCTTGGAAAGACGATGCAATCCTTTTTCCATAGAATGATACGATGTATGGCCTCTCCCAGTGTTCTCTCCTCGTCACCTCCAAGAATGTCAAGTTGTAGCTCGTGATATGCTGACATCACTTCATCAACCCCGACACGAGCATAGCCAGCTGGAATGGGATTGCAATGGAAGGTTGCTTCAGGGGGATTTGCTAAAGCATAGCCGTCCGCCACCTTCATGGATAAGTTCTTCACTTTCATGTGTAGCTCACAGTTAGTCCTGTCTTTGATATCATCCACAGGGTAGCTAGCTAGCAGTGCATTATCGATATCGGCCGGGGCGGAACCCACGCTGCTTCTCGGCATAGATGGGACGGTGCTATCCAATGCTGGATCGATTTGCTCATGCTGCCGCTGAGACGCCCTTTCCTGGCTGAGTGAGTCGATCTGCTCCTGCTGCCGCCTGACAAATCGTTCCAACTCCAGGTGCGAGGATATTAGGCCTTCAAGGCGGAGTGCTTCCTCCTTCTTCTTCTGCTCCTCATGCTTCTTCTTTCTCGCACGGCTTCTATAGTCGTCGTTCCAATCCGCAAACCCCTCATACCACGGAACAACGCCTTTGCCTCGTGTTCTTCCCGGGTGTTCAGGATTCTTCAGGGCGCGCGTAAGCTCGTCGTTATCTCTGTTGGGCGTGAACACCCCCGATCGAGCTTCTTCTATTGCAATAAGTATTTCGTCTGTCGCTTCTTTAAGACTTGCCTTCACCATAACCAGCCCTGTCTCTGGGTCCAACTCCCCCCCATGCGCATAAAACCATGTCCTGCACCTGGGGGGCCATGTCAATGTAACTGGACTGACCCGTTTACTAATCATCTCTTGCTCAGATTGATGCCACTTAGGCAGGGCCACCTGGTAGCCACCTGGCCCCAGACGATGGTGCCACTTCTTTTTCGCAGCATTAATCTTGTTTTTCCTCGACAGTTCCTTAGCTTCTTCCGATTCCTTGAACTTCACGAAAGCGTCCCAGTGATCTTTTGCCTTCACCAGTGCTCCCGTGAATTCTGGAGTCTTCTTTTTTGATTTGACGTACTTAGCCCATGCATTTTTCTTGAAGGTGTTGAATGCGATCGCCATCTTTTTAAGAGCATAGTTTCTGACTTTCTTCAGATCTGCATCTGTCAAATTATCTGGTAGGGTGAAATGTTCCATGAGCGTAGTCCAAAGCACATCTTTTGCTCTTTCGTCGACAAAAGTAACTCCTGCTCGATCTCCCTTTTCTGGCTTTCTCCATTCTTGAACGGAGATCGGGATTTGGTCCCTGACAATAACTCCGCATTGATTCTTGAACGTGGTCGCATTTTTCTTAGGTTCAAGCGGTTCGCCAGTTGATGTTTTGATGGAATCGATGTTGAACTTTACGCCTTTGTCCAACTTTTTGGCCGGGCCTCGAACTACCCTGTCGCTTGTACAAGATTTGCTCGATCCGGAGGCCTAAAAGAAGAAAGATCGATTCGTTAATACATACAAAACAATTAAGACATGTAATGATCACCGGATGGCTTATATATTAAATATACCTCGTCGGTCATTGTTATTTGAAGAACATTTTCTTCGTCAACATCGTTGTCGCCACCTTCATCTATTCGTTCGTCTTCATCAAACATCATACCCTCACCCAAAGGGTTCAGATATTGCGAGCCGTCATCATGATCATCTGGGCTCGTGGAGCGTATGATGTCGAACACAGCCTCTTCTCCTTCTCTGCCGGTATTGTCCATAGCTTTTATTTAACTAATCCAGAAGAAAGATAAAACAATTTAGTATTCAGAGATCCGAAAGGTAGATGCATGAAATCAGAAAGAAATTGGATCAACTTGTGCACATCCATAATGGGGGCATTCCTGATAATTAATCCCTTAAAGGACTAAGAAAATCTATTGCAAATACAACATTAAAATATGCAACTTTTGCAAATACTAATTGCTATACATTGGATCAAATGTCAAAATTCCTCAACGTTTTTATATCTAACATTTATCTAGCTATAACTAAAAGTATAAAAAACTAAAAAACATTCATCTAACATTTCTATAACTAAAAGTATAAAAAATTAAAAAACAGAAAAAGAAACACTAATTAAGCATACTTCTATACATCCATTAAAAAACAGAAAAAGAAACATTATATAAAAAAAATCTATACTAATTAAACACTAATTATATCCATCTAACATGCATTCATACATACATATATACTAGTGAAAAACAACTAAAACATCTAAATAGAAAATGTGTGTGTGTGTGTGTGTGTGTGTGTGTGTTCATGCATGTGTGTGTGTGGGGGGGGGGGCTCGGGGCCGGACGGGCGGCCATGGCGCGCAGCAGGGGGCGAGGGAGGGGGGGGGGAGGGAGGAACTGAGTTCACAGCGGGGCGACGGCGAGGCGAGGCGAATCGGGGGCAGCGACGGCGTCGGGGCAGGCGGCGCAGCGAGGAGCGGGCGCGCGCGCGCGGGCCGGCGGCGCCGTCGGGGATCGGCGAGGAAGGGCGCGTCCGGAGTAGGGGTCGACGAGGAGGGACGGGCGGCCGGCGTCGGGGGCGGCGACGGCGTCGATCGGGGCAGGCGGCGGCGCGCAGCAGCCTGGCCGCGTCGTCTGTGTTTGGCGTCGAGAGAATGGAGAGGATCGTAAGTGGAGTTATATATATGAGAGCCTTTAGTCGCGGTTGGTGGCTCCAACCGCGACTAAAGACCACCTTTAGTCGCGGTTGGAGCCACTAACCGCGACTAAAGGTCTCGCTTCCCGCCGCTTGGACTGGATGAAATTCACCTTTAGTCGCGGTTGGTGGTTCCAACCGCGACTAAAGGCCCCCCTTTAGTCGCAGTTGGTGGCTCCAACCGCGACTAAAGGCCTATTCCTGGCACGGCGCAGTGTGGTGGATGTTTAGTCCCACCTCGCCCAGCGAAGGGCGCTCGCACTGGTTTATAAACCCCGGCGCGGTAGCTCATTCGAGCTCCTCTCTAAAGCAGGCCTACAAGGCCTACCGTTCTTTCCTGCCCTGTGGGCCATACTGGGCCTTGCGGGCCTGCATCCTGGCCCAACTAGTGGGTGTCTAGTCGTATGCAGGCCGTGGCGGCCCAGTAGGCGGGCTTTTTTTTTACTTTTCAGTTTTTTTTTGTTTTCTTCTATATTTATTTTCTTTTGTTTCTTGGTTGTTTTTTGCTTTATTTAGAGTTTCTGACTGAATCTTTTTGCTTTAGGTAAAAAAAATTATAAACTTTCTGTTAGTGCCAGTAGTTTTCAAATTTGAATTATTTGAAATTTGTGTGAATCACTAGTTTGTGAATAACTTTATTTTAAAAAAAGATTTTTCAGTGATTCTTTTTTCTGCTGTTTAATATTAGTGTGTTTTATCATTATATTCAATTTGGTAATTCTTAGGTTATTTAAAAAAAATGAAATGCCTTTGTAACAGACGAGTTTTCGTCCGAAAGCGTGATACTTCGAAAGAGATTGTCCATTTTGTACACGAAGTGCATCCAGTTTTTGCCGTAACCCTCTCAACTTTTTAGCACATGCTATGTGGGTGAAATGATGGTACCATGCCTACTTTCAACCTTTTCTGATTGTGATTTGTAGTGCTTTTCAATTTCAGGGTCATTTAGCTCAAAAAAATCAGTAAATGCATGAAAAATAGCAAATGAAGTCAGAAAGGGTTGAAAATTGATGACGTGGCTTTGGACATAATATTTCTTCGCGTTTCAAATGCCAAAACACATAAGTCGGAGTTCTATTACAAAGATTCCCTCCGGTTTGTCCGAAGTGGGACTTTCCAGATATATAAGTCCGGAAACTAACTAGAGAAGCCGGTCACATCCCAGAGTGGGATCTTTGGATATAAAACTTTTTCTTCGCGTGTGTCCCTTTGTGCCGTAACCATGGACAATCTTCATCGTTTAACTTGATGCTCGGGTCAACATTCACTGTGAAGGGAGCAATTTCATGAAACTTTTCATAATCTTCTGACATGTCTGTCTTGTCCTCCACTCCCACGATGTTTCTTTTCCCTGAAAGAACTATGTGGCGCTTTGGCTCATCGTATGATGTATTCGCTTCCTTATCTTTTCTTTTTCTCTGCTTGGTAGACATGTCCTTCACATAGAAAACCTGCGCCACATCATTGGCTAGGACGAATGGTTCGTCTGCGTACCCAAGATTGTTGAGATCCACTGTTGTCATTCCATACTGCGGGTCTTCCTTTACCCCGCCTCCTCTCAGATTGACCCATTTGCACCGAAACAAAGGGACCTTCAAACCAAGTCCATAGTCAAGTTCCCATATCTCCTCTATGTAACCATAATATGTGTCCTTTGGCCTATTGGTGTTTGCTGCATCAAAGCGGACACCACTATTTTGGTTGGCGCTCTTTTTTATCTTGGGCGATCGTGTAAAATGTATTCCCATTTATCTCGTACCCTTTGAAAGTCAATATAGTCGAAGATGGTAACTTGGACAGCAAGTACAGGTCATCTGCAACAGTGTCGTCATGCATGAGACGTGTCTGCAACCAACCGGCGAAAGTCACAGTTTGTTCATGTGTAACCCAGTCGTCAGACTGCTCCGGGTGTTTGGAGCGTAGAATATTCTTGTGTTGCTCGATATACGGAGCCACCAAGGCGGAACTTTGTAGAACTGTGTAGTGTGCTTGCGCCAAAGAATGCCCGTCCCGGCATATTACTGAATTCTTTCCTAGCGTGCCTTTTCCACCCAGTCTGCCCTCATGCCGCGATTCAGGAACACCAATCGGCTTAATGTCAGGAATAAAGTCAACACAAAACTCAATGACCTCCTCTGTTTCATGGCCCTTGGAGATGCTTCCGTCTGGCCTAGCACGATTACGAACATATTTCTTTAAGACTCCCATGAACCTCTCAAAGGGGAACATATTGTGTAGAAATACAGGACCCAGAATGGCAATCTCCTCGACTAGGTGAACTAGGACGTGCGTCATGATATTGAAGAAGGATGGTGGGAACACCAACTCGAAACTGACAAGACATTGCACCAAATCATTCTCTAACCTTGGTAAGATTTCTGGATCGATTACCTTCTGAGAGATTGCATTGAGGAATGCACATAGCTTCACAATGGCTAATCGAACGTTTTCCGGTAGAAGTCCCCTCAATGCAACCGGAAGCAGTTGCGTCATAATCACGTGGCAGTCATGAGACTTTAGGTTCTGGAACTTTTTCTCTGCCATATTTATGATTCCCTTTATATTCAACGAGAAGCCAGACGGGACCTTCATACTGAGCAGGCATTCGAAGAAGATTTCCTTCTCTTCTTTGGTAAGAGCGTAGCTGGCATGACCCTAAAACTGCTTTGGATCCATGCCGTCTTCTCCGTGCATACGTTGCTGGTCCTCCCGTGCCTCCGGTGTATCTTTTGTCTTCCCATACACGCCCAAGAAGCTTAGCAGGTTCACGCAAAGATTCTTCGTCACGTGCATCACATCGATTGCAGAGCGGACCTCTAGGTCTTTCCAATAGGGTAGGTCCCAAAATATAGATTTCTTCTTCCACATGGGTGCGCGTCCGTCAGCGTCATTCGGAACAGATTGTCCGCCAGGACCCTTTCCAAAGATTACTTTTAAATCCTTGACCATATCAAGTATATCATCACCAGTACGGTGGCGAGGCTTCTTCCGGTGATCTGCCTCACCTTTGAAATGCTTGCCTTTCTTTCTTACGGGATGCCTGCTCTGAAGAAATCGACGATGCCCCAGGTACACATTCTTCTTACATTTATCCAAATATATACTGTCGGTATCATCTAAACAGTGCGTGCATGCGTGGTATCCCTTGTTTGTCTGTCCTGAAAGGTTACTGAGAGCAGGCCAATCATTGATGGTTACAAACAGCAACGCTCGCAGGTCAAATTCCTGTTGTTTGTGCTCATCCCACGCACGTACACCTTTTCCATTCCACAGCTCTAAAAGTTCTTCGACTAATGGCCTTAGGTACACATCAATGTCGTTGCCGGGTTGCTTGGGGCCTTGGATGAGCACTGGCATCATAATGAACTTCCGCTTCATGCACAACCAAGGAGGAAGGTTATAGATACATAGAGTCACAGGCCAGGTGCTATGATTGCTGCTCTGCTCCCCAAAAGGATTGATGCCATCTGCACTTAAACCAAACCATACGTTCCTTCCGTCATCTGCAAAGTCCTTCCACTTTCTCTCGATTTTTCTCCACTGTGACCCGTCAGCGGGTACTCTCAACTTCCCGTCTTTCTTACGGTCATCTTTGTGCCATCGCATCAACTTGGCATGCTCTTTGTTTTGGAACAAACGTTTCAACCGTGGTATTATAGGAGCATACCACATCACCTTGGCAGGAATCTTCTTCCTGGGGCGCTCGCCCGCAACATCACCAGGGTCATCGTGGCCGATCTTATAGCGCAATGCACAACATACCGGGCATGCATTCAAATCCTCGTACTCACCGCGGTAGAGGATGCAGTCATTAGGGCATGCATGTATCTTCTGCACCTCTAATCCTAGAGGGCAGACTGCCTTCTTTGCTTCGTACGTACTGTCGGGCAATTCGTTGTCCTTTGGTAGCTTATTCTTCATTATTTTCAGCAACTTTTCAAATGCCTTGTCAGGTACACCATTCTCTGCCTTCCATTGCAGCAATTCCAGTGTGGTACCCAGCTTTTTCTTGTCATCTTCGCAATTAGGGTACAACAATTTCTTGTGATCCTCTAACATGCGCTGCAACTTCAGCTTCTCCTTTTCACTTGCACAGTTTCTATTTGCATCGGCAATGGCCCGACCAAGATCATCAGCGGGCTCATCTGATGCCTCTTCTTCAGCTCCTTCCTGCATTGCCGGCTCAGCTTCTTCCCCCATTGTTGTACCATCGTATTCATGGAACCCATGGCCAGGATAGCTGTCGTCATCCTCTTCTTCTTCATTCTCTTCCATTAGGACCCCTCTTTCTCCGTGCTTGGTCCAACAGTTATAGCCGGACATGAAACCGGACTCAAACAGGTGGACGTGAATGGTTCTTGAGTTAGAGTAATTTCGATCATTCTTACAGCCAGCACATGGACAATACATAAAACCATCCGCCCGCTTGTTTGCCTCAGCCGCAACCAGAAAAGTATGCACGCCATTAATGAACTGGGGAGAGCATCGGTCATCGTACATCCATTGCCGGCTCATCTTCATTACACAACACCGAAAAGACCAAATTAATACAAGTTCATACATAAAGTTCATACACACTTGTTCTCATAAAGCAACATACAAACTCTCTAGCTAAAGCATTTAAATGCAACAACAAATGCGATCAAGATCGCAACTAAGGTAACAATTGATCCAACAGCATAGTGATACCAAGCCTCACTATCAATGGCATATTTTTTAAATTTTCTAATCTTCAAGCGCATTGCATCCATCTTGATCTTGTGATCATCGACGACATCGGCAACATACAACTCTAGTTTCATCTTCTCTTCTTCAACTCTTTTCAATTTTTCTTTCAAATACTCGTTTTCTTTTTCAACTAAATTTAACTTCTTGACAAGAATATCTATGTCGGTTGCAATTTCCGGTTCACATACCTCCTAGATAAAAATATCTATGTCAACTTGATGGGCATAATTGTCATAAACGCGAAATGCAACAAATAGTTATAAAAGAGAATATATATACCACATCCGAATCATAAACCGGGCGAGGGCCGACGGGGACGGATATCAAAGTCATGGCACTATGTATAACAAACAATCATACATGTAAGAAAATTATACAATTAACTATCTAAATCATACAAATAAGATTTTTTTTTATAAAAAGGATAAGAACGAACAAGAGGCTCACCAAGGTGTGGTGACGGCGACGGGACGGTGCGGGCGATCGACGGTGGTTAGGACGGGGACGAGAAGGCACTAAGTAAACCACACCTACACATGCAAAGTAAGAAGTTAATTTGAGCTCAAATTGCATATAAATCAAATGAACTACTACCACATATAAATACTCCCAAACTAAAACCCACAAATCACTATACTTATAGAGCATTGCAAGAGCTAATCTAGCAATGAGAGATGAAAGGACAAAGTTGCTAACCTTTGTGAACACTTGGATGGATGGGGTGCCTCCAAATCTTAACAAATTTTGGCAAAAATGGAGGATGAGCTCGAGGAAGAGGGAAGAACAAAGGAGGGGAAGAAGGGGGAAAAAAGGGAGGAGTACTGTGATCGGGCTGGCCGAATTCATATAGGGGATCTTTAGTCCCGGTTGGTATCTCCAACCGGGACTAAAGGGGGGGCCTTTAGTCCCCAGCTGACACCAGCCTGCCACCAACTGACACCAGCCTGCCACCACCCTTTAGTCCCGGTTCGTGTTACGAACCGGGACTAAAGGGGGGCCCTGTAGTCCCGGTTGGTGATACCAACCGGGACTAAAGGGGCTCGTGGGGGCCCCAGCTGACACCAGCCTGCCACCACCACATTAGTCCCGGTTCGTAACACGAACCGGGACTAAAGGTCCGGAACGAACCGCGACTAATGATGCCCGTCCTGAACCGGGACTAATGGTCACATTAGTGCCGGTTCAAAACCCGACCGGGACTAAAGCTGCGGACAAAAGGTCCGTTTTCTACTAGTGTAAGGTGATAAAAAGTGTAAGAGAATTACCCCTGTTGTTTCCATTATGTGTTTATTGGCATGTAAATCCACTTCTTTTATTTATTTTCAAAGACACGGTCAGAAGAAATACTGCCAGGCATTAAATGAAATACTTGATACAGCTGCTAAAAACAAACAAATGAACATATTTCATCGGCGGAGGTTCAAAACCGAGCACTTGTGCTTCTTGCAAGTTTTACACTGGATTTGTTTTTTGTTTTGTGAAAAAAGTTTATGCACACACGTTTTCTAGAGTGAGTTGTAAGCACATACGTTGGTAGTACGTACTGACAAGATGGTCTTTGACTGATGGGCTGCAGATGCAAAGGACGTATGCACTGCTGTTGCTGGCCCATCGTGTAAGTGTTTGTTTGTAGGCTTGTAACTTCAAACCTTTCACTTATTTTCAAGGATTTAACCTAGAACAAATTTGGAGTAGTCGTGTTAGATGGAAACGGCTCGTCTCACGTCAAAGTTATTCCACGACAATGAAATGTGTGTCTACCACATTGCGCGAGGTCTCTAGGGCGATATATCACGAACAAATTTCCGTTAGGAAATTTAGTTGCGCAGTAAATAACACAACAACATGATAAGAGACATGTTGTGATATACTCCATATACTATTAAACGATTGGCTCCACCGTGATTTAATTTTTTGGAACAACACCAAAAGTAACTAAATGAACATAGAACTAGCTTAGGGGATATATGCTCTGCACTGTTCAGCTATATGCTGTCTTCCACCTTGCAAAATGGAAATGGATAACACAACAAAATGGATTTGTTACATGCTGGGTACAGAAAACTCAGCCACCCCTGTATCTCTTTCGTGTTCAAGATTCACCCTACGTGTACCCGGCATGTAGCCGGCGTGCCTAAAACCGAAGCTAATCTCTCGGCTAATCAAATTGCTTACTACGTATACTACTTACTTACTATGGAAGAAAGATTGCAGCAAGAAAGCAAGCAAGCAGTACACACGCAACACAAGCAACCTAACTCATCTCATGTCAGGCAGTACTAGTACTAGTATTACCAAGCAGCGGCAACAACCAAGCGCTGCGCTGGGCACAGAGAGAATGGCGCAGAGGATCCGCGATGAGAAATGGGTGGGGAGAGGCGAATCAGATGCCACACCACCCAATCCACACAAACACATCTACGCACACACACATCCCACTATCTTCTTTACTCCACCCACACGCTGGCCAGCAAAAGTGGAGGAGGCCCTAACCCTAACCCTAACCCAACCAGGGTAGGGTTAACTTGACCTAACCTAAACCTAACCACAGGGGGGCCCACCAAAGATATTGAAAGCTCCGTGGCCTGCGTGGGCCCGGTGGGGGTGGGGGGTGCATTCAAGGAGGGGACGGACGGACTGTTGTCAAGCAAAAGTACAAAATAATGGTGGTGGTTTGCTGCTGTGCTTACTTTTTTTTTTCGAGAAACTTTCAATCTATTCATCTTCAATCATGGCAGTACAAAGAACAACAGAGGTAATAAAAATTACAACCATGTCCGTGGACCACCTAGCGACGACTACAAGCACTGGAGCGAGCCGAAGGCGCGCCGCCGTCATCGCCCCTCCCTCACCGGAGCCGGGCAAACCTTGTTGTAGTAGACAGTCGGGAAGTCGTCGTGCTAAGGCCCCATAGGACCAGCGCACCAGAGTAGCAACCATCGCCGATGAAGAAAGTCGTAGATCAGAAGAATCAAACCTGTAAACACCCAAACAAAGACGAACGAAGACCGGATCCAAACAGATCCACCGAAGACCAGCACCGACCGAATCCCGCGAGATCCGACGGAGACAAACCTCCACACGCCCTCCGATGATGCTAGACACACCATCGGGACGGGGATAGAACGTGGGAGACATTATTCCTACTATGGGATATCGCCGCCGCCACACAGCCCCAACCAACACGCTGAATCTAACAAGAACGAGAACGGGGTCCCTCCCGCCGGCGGGGGGCCGAGATCCTCCGCACCTCCCTATTCATCATGCTCTTTGGGCTGCAAGGTGCACACCACCCGTCTACTTCAGAAAATAAATTACAGTGTGTATCGTCGGAAAATGTTTAATTTGGCTCATCGCTTATGTAGTGTTTTTTGCGGGTTTAGGGAGCAATACTGTTTCATGTAGAATATATGCACTCTGAGTATTTCATAAAGACCGATCATCTTGGTCCAAATTTTATATTATCTAGCTAGTTATGAGGATGAACTAGTTATTAGGTTTGGTGAAGAAGAAACTTACCTCAATAATAGATCCAAGTAAGTAAGTCTTCTCTCTCTCTTTTCCTTCCAATAGAATGCACAAAGCTCCTGCTGCACAATCCAAAAATAAATAAATAAATACACAAAAGTCGGTACTAAAAATAGGTTATTTTATCTCAAAATTGGTGAAAGCGTATCAAACAGCATGCATGTATATATGGATATTAGCAGGGTCTTCTAAATCACTACATTAGCTGAAAATGACAACGTTGCCTTCTATAGTCCGCACATTCAAGAGTGTGGTTCCCTTCAAAGACTGATTTCCTTTTTTATCATCGTAACTTCTGAAAGAATCAATGCATTCATATACACAAATATATACATCAAGCCCTGCCCCACACTATCTTTTTATTTTCCTGGAGCAACACATATTCTCTTTTCAGCTTGATGCTTGCCACGCTTTGCCCTCACCTACCACACCTTGCCACCTGTTTCTTCTAATATGGTGCGCGCTCCATCCATTAACAAAGCTACGCTCCCCCTTCTTATCACACCAGCACTTGAGGGAGAAGGATTGTGCTGCAACAGGGAGATGTCATTTCTTGCTCCCCGCAGCACATGGTTCTTGACGTTCATCATATAATTCTTAGCCCAGTTTGGCTACTGATTTTAAAATAGTAGTTAACCATGTTATTTTCTCCTTAGCCACGGTGGCGCTCTTAAAAGTCTACACGGGCTAGCTTCTTCATTCATTCCTGAATCGAAGGTGGGCTTTGGGTCTTCGAAGGGCAAACTAAAGTCACACATATGTATAGAACGGAGCCACTCTTTGCTTACGCCTCCTTTGGTTCATAGTATAGGAAAATCATAGGAATGAAAAAATCATAGAAAGTGAGATGTAAGGTATCAATTCCTATAGGAAAAGAGATGTCATTTGATGCATAGGATAGATTTTTTTTTTCACTAAGTCTAGGCTAATGTTTTTTTTCCTTTGAAATGTGAAGCATTGGTTCCAATACTACATAGGAATATGAATCCATTCTGACAAATAAAAGCTCCAAAAAAAATTTCCTACAAAATTCCTATAAACCAAAAGAGACCTTAATGTGGGCCCATAACATAGTGAAGCGCGGTGCAGGAAAATGCTAGTTAATTTTGTATTGCGGGTGAATTAAACCATGGTGGGCGTTGGGTACTAGCGCAACCCCACCAACCAAGTGAGGCACGGTTTTTCTATCTCACACAAATAAGCAAACCCTTACGTCAAGTATATATCAAACTTAATTATTGAGCTTTTTAGACCAAGTTATGTGTTATTATCGTTTACATTGTTCAAAAAGTATATTAAATTAATCCTTTGTTACCATATGTAAGGGTTGAAACAAATAATTTTTAAAGTTTATGGATAATATTTCTTATTTTATATACCTTTTGGGAACATTTGGTTTATTCCCTGACAAAACCGGACACTTAGCACTTTTTACCAACCTATTGATTATGTATTAATTGATATATTCAACAAACACAATACAAGAAATTGAAGAAACTAAAACTGATACATGCAGTAGAACTCTCTGATATAAACGGAAAGTTATGTCAAGGACCTCCGAAGTTGTTGTCTACAACTTTGCCCTTTCTGATCTCAGTGTTCCTCTAGCATTCAGCTAACGACATATTAACATGGAAGGCTTTGATGAGACACACGAGCCACCTAACCCTGCTTGTGTGAACAGGAGATTGCTAAACGCATTATATCGAAGACACAACCCTTATCAAGCAAAATGTATAGTCGTTGCTTTGTCAGTGGATCATTGGGGATAAACACCAAGAGCACTAGAGCATAACATGAGATGGTCATCTATGTTGATCAAGATGAAACTATGTGACACCATCACCACATAACCGCCAAGATAACGAAGAGCTAGATGACCATCCACTAGCTCGAAGTCTTTCGGCAGGACAAAAAGTCCCACTTCCCCCTATCAATGGCCAAGAAGACCAAATGGCAAGTTGGCAACATAGCCAAATGAATTTAGTTTCATACACCGGAGTACAAGATTTTCCTCACCATCGAGACGTCGTAGTGGATGACACCCACACACACATACGCAACATACTAGAAAAACTGATATGCACACTAAGAACAGTACCCCCCCCCCCCCCCCCCCCCAACAAACCATGGAGGCAAGGTAGAAAATGGTGATGTCTCTTGTCCATGCCAGGTAAGATAAATTGCAATTCCATGGATGCCCTTAATAGTCAAAGTTTAAGAATTTGACTGATCTAACATACCCCCCTAATCTCGCAGAGTACTTTATCAAATTTATGCACATAATTTTGTGTACCAAAATAAACTTACTTGGGCTTGGGTCAAGATGGCAACCGGAGAAACTCGTCCACGTATTGCTCCGGCTTTGCCGTCCTCGGGACACTTGTCCCCATCCGCTACTAGTCCCGTCTCCGTCCCCGCCAGGTAAATTTCTTAACGAGGATCCCCTTCCCGTCACCGTAGGCTATAGAAACACAACAATTTGCCTGTCGACACAACTATGTTCAGATCAGACAAGGCAAAACTGCGCAGCGATGACGAGGAGCTCAAGGTCGGGGCGGCATCACGAAACATGGATGGCGAGTCACCATTAATGACACATACTATCAGATGGCGCAAGCGACGATGGGGAACAAGGGAGCTATGGGAAGAGCAGATCTACGAGATGAGGTTGCCGGAATAGCATCTTTGGTAGGAGCACGTGCTGGCGGCGGCTATCGTGGCGGCGTGTGGCGGCGGCGGCTTGATCTGGTGGAGGGGTTGAGTCGTGGTCTTTTCAAGAATAGGGCAAGAGAGAAAGAAGGGTTGGGTGGCCGGCTGCTGAGGCAAGGCCTGGACTCAAGATGGAATTATGCGCTTTAGGTTTAGGTAATTAGGGTTTCAAAATGGGCCCACATATCGGCCCCTCCTAGTGGGTACTTGTGGGTATGATGTTACGGTGAGAGGTTGACCATAGAGTCTCCATGATACCGGACGAAGGAAAGTCTTGACCCATTTACATACACACGAGTAGCAAATTTGGCACAAATCTGCCTCCTGTAGCATAGTAATTACTCTTCGGGGGTCACATAACGAGTATCCATAGCCATCTTCATGGCTCCACGAAAACATAGAAATAGAAAACATCGAGAATTAGCACCAAGAACTTTCCTTCAAAATAGAGTCCAAATGATTCCTAACTCCTAAGGATTTCATTCCTATAAATCAAAGAACATAACCCTCTAAAAAGACCTTTGCAATTCCCTTAAATCAAAGAAGCCCTTGCTTGTCTAAAAAAGAAACCCCTTACTCATATCTGGCTCCCCTTCCTCTACAGATCTGGCTTTCCTTTCATGCCCACAAATGTGACAGTCACACTGACGCCTACATGTATATATAGGTCAGGCTAGTACATAAGGTGAGAGGAAAAAGGGCAGTAGACCAGCTGGCTAACTAGCAATAGCTTGCTCGACCTCACATGATGCCATACTAGTAGCTAGGTTCCACGCATCAATATCTGCACATGGTTCTGGACGCACAACAGGAGTGCTACCCGGTCCTGCTAAAAATCTGTTAATTCTTTCTTTTAGAGAAAAAGTCTGCTAATTCTGCAACTAAGAACTCCCCACCTTTTAATGGATTTTAATGTAATTTTCTACTTAAAGATGTTGAGCTTCCGTGATACAAGAAAAGATAATTAGTTGTTAATTAACCTTTTTTCTACCTAAAAGTCTACTGACATGTTATTGTGCGTGCAGCCAATTTAGCATTGTGTTCTTACATATGAGTATAGATATATACCATACTAAGTGGTTGCGTGCATCACAATGATGTCAAGGTTGAGGGTTTCAACCTTTTTTGAAAAAAGTGAATACTATAATATGTCTATTGCTGTTTTTTGAGTATTATATGTCCTTTTTTTTGCGGTGGATATGTCTATTACTTTTTTTCATGATAATACGTGTCTTATTTATATCATATAAGGATCATAGTACAAGTTACTTACACGAAGAAGTACACAATTCATTTTACTACGACAGTCAATCTATTTTACTCTAACAGTTAAATAGCATAGTCTAATCCTTCACCATAAGGGTAGTACTAAGATTCTTTCTTTTTGCAAGTTCAAAAATAAATTCTTAATTGCGGGGGTTGCTACTAAGATAAACTACTCCACACCGTTAATCTTAGAGTAGGCAGCATGTTCTGGAAAGAGAGAGGGATAATAATTGAATAGAGAATACTACCACCACCCTGAAAAAACCACGATATCTGCTGCCTAAAGCGTTGTGCCCGGCCGGCACTGTGGAAAACCCTAGGGCTCAAATAATTAACTAGTACTACGTCACGTCCATAGGTCAGAGAAATAGCCACCTCTGTCTGCGCAGTGGCTCTCACATCATAGGGTTTCTGTGGACCCAAACGCCGCGCGGCGAGATCGATCGATCGATCGAGACAGTACGTATCATTCCATCAGTATTCTTTTCATGGAGTACATCGGCCGTCGGATTTCGATCCGATGTACTTCCGATGGGTTCTTTTTTTTGACATAGACTTCCGATGGGTTCGTCTCGCATAGGGCTTGGTAAGAAACGTACGTATACCACGCGTATTGGGCGATTTGATGCGGCGATGTACTGATGCGAGCTATACTAAAAAAAAAGAGGACGGCATCATATCATGCATGCACCACGTATACATGCCAGTTTAACCAGAGAGGAAGGCAGTTTAAACCATTGTTGTCGAATCCAAGATGCTTAATTATAGCTGACAGCCCCCTGAGCCGGATCACATGGACGATGCATGGGCGACCCGTGGTGTTCGGTCCATGATTAGGTGCATGCTTTGGTGCCTGACCATAGAGCGTCTTCGGCGAAGGCCGATCCCAAAATAGACAAATCTGATCTGATGACGTAACTAAATCATAAAACAAACCATATTTAAAAAAAATCATCCGACTGACCCTTTTATGTAGCATTGGACTAACGGACGCCACATTATACTGTAGTGCCTGAAATACGGGCGCTTATCTGAATAGTGTGGCACCCCGAGGCCTGGTCCGGATCCATGAATGCATGTGCAGCGCCTTTGGGTTAGGCGCTACACATTGAAAGTGTATCGCTTAGCCGACATGCGCCACACTTTTAATGTGTAGCACCTAGCGGACAGGCCTCCCCATCCTCAGCCACCCACTCATTCTCCACCCACGAAAAACACTCTTCTCTCCCTCTCCCCCTACCAAATCAAGCGAATTCGAAGGTTTGGTCCATGGATTTCTCCCCCCATCCCTCCCTCAAGGTAATCTCCCCCGATCCCTTCCCTTTCATCCAAAAAATTACATCATTTTCTCAATCTTTTGCTAGTTTAGACAAACCCTAGTTTTTCATGGATTTTAACATGTGTGCAAATATGAGATGATTGCTTGGCACTTGCGAGGGAGAAGCTTCCTACAAAGATGGTTCTTGTTATGTTTGCTGGAATTTGATCCATATATGGGCCAGTTCAATAGCATTTTCAGAATTCCTAATAAATCCTAGAGGCCCACTCAGTCCATTCATGCAAGGCAAGAGGTGGGATGAAAGTTTAGTCCCATACTACTCACTTAGTAGGAGTTGGACGTCCTTATAAGGGAGATTGTTTCCCCACATGTATGAGCATGAGAACAAGAGAGAGATACGCGCACGCTCCTCCTCCGGCCGCCTTGCCACGCCACGCCTCGTCATGACGCGACGCGGGTTGCGGGAATGAGCCAAGACACTGTCTAAATTCTTGCCACGCATGACTGGTATGTGAAAGGTTGCACGGGAGCTGAAACATTTTTGCTATAGTGGGGATTGAATACGAACGCTGCACCCTTCGGCTGCTGGTTGTTCGCTTCTTCTCCCGTCCTTTCGTTTCATCTTCCATCGCAGCCTATTCGCCTCCTTCTCCCATGCCTATAAAAGAGAGGTCGCTCCTCTCCAGAGAGACACACCAGACCAACACCTTCCTCACGCCATCCGGTTCCAAAGCTTTAAGCTACTGCTAGGTTCTTCCCCATCCCGGCTTGCGGCGTGCACCGCAGTTCGGGACAGTAGGCCTCCGAAACCCCACCTCTTTGAGTCATGTATGGGAGAAGGGTGATAAGGTTTTTGGGAAGCGTTGTGCGCCATTACTGACCTCTTCATCACGGACGCCACGAACGCCGACGACTACTTCCCCAACGATGACTTCTTCCCCGACGTCGACAACCTCTTCGACGACAAGGGCGACAACAATGTCAACGCCAACGCCAACGCTAACACTACTGCCACTGCTCAGTATGTGTTCGTGTCTTTTTTGTTCGAGGTCCTACTAGAGTTTCTTGGTCTAGTATCTGTTCTAGATTTATTCCGTTCTAGCGCACATGTTCAGATTGTTGGAACACGCGGTACGCTATGCTAGCGCCAAATAAAAATTTCTACTGCGCACCCAAGAACATGCTACTGGAAATAGATCACGGGATCGGGTTTACCACTAGACGCGCAGTCACCGCAGCGAAAGTAGAGTCGGTGATGCGTGTAGTCGATCGGCCGATTCCTCTCCTCCTCGTGTAGCCGATCTCCCACGAACAGTGATCTCCCACGAACAGCTCCTCGCGGATCCCTCAAACAGTTCCTCACGGATCCCTCGAACGGTTCGTCCAAGCACCGCAGATGCGATGCCTCCAAGGTATCCACACGTACGGGGGCAGCGTCGGGCGGCGGACTGCTAGGTCCGATCACATGGCATGGTGGCGTGGGGAGTGGCGGTGGCTGTCGACGGGAGGAAAAAGATCAACCCTGAAAGGTGTGCCCACTCCCCTTTATATAGACCTCCGAGGTGGGCTCAACACTTGAGGCCCACGACGAGTCTATCCCATTTTCCATTCGGATCCAATCCGAATGGGCTGCAATCCCTTAAGTGTGCGACCCTATAGGTTCACGTACACATGGACACGACCCGAGTCGATAGTCGGTAGCGGCTCCTAGCAGAACATGCCAACTCCCATGTGTGCGCAAAGTTGTTAGACGAACCTCGACAATGTGTCATATACAACATTTCTTTTGCCTCATGATATAGGTTGTAGAGCTCAAGGCGAGTACTTGTCACCCTTGTGGTAGCTCGACATCTCTTCTCGAAACCGTGATGCAGATTCCCGAACTGGGTTAACACTTAACCCATGTCGCATGGCCATGCTTTCTGAATCTGATCACACGAGAGGGCCGAGAGAATATCTCTCCTCACAGAGGGGCAAATCCCATCTTGGTTAACCATGTCTCGCGGCATGTCTCACGACTCACCCGAAAGCTACCTTTATAACTACCTAGTTACGGAGTAGCGTTTGATAGACCCTAAGTAAGTCGATCCTCATCCCGAGAACATGCGATGACCTCAGGTCTAGGACATGGCATATACATTGTGCTTGAGACTAACATATGACATTATCTCGCTGTGTCTCAAAGTGGGTGTAACAGCCCGGGACCGACGCTCCAGAAGATTCCCCTTTTATTCCGTTGTCATCGTGTGATTCTTGTGTTTGTCGCATTCATCATCGCATCATTCGCATCATCTGCATAGCATCGTCACTCATTTTTGAAAACTTGCATCCGTTAGTAGTCGCCGGTTCTCCCCGTTTGTGTCATCGACCGTTTTGAGACCAACCACACACGCACGCGCCTGCGGCAGCGATAAAATATTGTTTTCAAAAGCGTGTATAAAACTTTCTCGAATTGGGTCAAAAGTTGGCATGTGGTCTTGTTATATTG
This sequence comes from Elymus sibiricus, assembly GCA_039707655.1. Lineage (NCBI taxonomy): Eukaryota > Viridiplantae > Streptophyta > Magnoliopsida > Poales > Poaceae > Elymus > Elymus sibiricus. The sequence continues at coordinate 145,063,732 of CM077667.1, read as the reverse complement.
TAGGTAGACCGCCTGCCAAATTTCATCGCAATCAGAGGTCGTTTGATACCCGACCGGTCAACCGTAGCAGCGCCGTCATCGGTTAAATAGCGGACGTTTTCGGTGTTTCAAAACTCTATCACGGGCCGCAAACCTCCCTCTCTTCTTGGCCCAACCCCCTCTCCACAGCCCATCTAAACCCACCTAGTGCCTAGCCATCGTTGGAGCCGTCCGATTTCGATCGAAGGGTCAAAAATCGGAATAAACCCTCCTAACCCTAGCCCTCCTACCTATTTAAGCCCCTCCACTTGCCATTTTTGGACAACTCCTCCCTCCTCCTCGAAAACCGTGCCTCCACTCCACAGCCGCCGCCCCCAGCTCTGTTTTCCTCGCCGGCGACCTAGCGCCGCCACTTGGCGCACAGCCATGGGCAGGCCGCCCCCCTGCCAACGCCCTCCAGCCACCCGGAGGCTGCCACATTGGCCGCCAACCGCCCTCTGCCGCACCGGGCCCGCCAGACCCAGATCCGGCCAGCCCGGGCCCGATCTGGGCCGAGCCGCGCGCCCCCGCGCCCCCGCGCTCGCGCCGCCAGGGAGCTTCGCCAGAGCTCGCCGCTCCGGCTCGAGCTCGCGGTCGCGCTCGCCGGCCGCCGCAGATGCATGCCCGCGCCACCGGTCCTGAGCCACCGCCCGCGATGGCTCCTCCTCGAGCTCCAGCCGCCCGCCGCCGCGACCGCTGCCAGCCGCCACCCCATCGCCCTCCGGCCCGGATCCGGCGAGATCCGGCCGGATCTGGTCACCCGTGTCCTCCCCGACCACCTGCCGCCGCACCGGAGGTCCCTGCCGCTGTTGCCGCCGGCGCCCTGGACCGGTCCGTCCAGGTTCCTCCTCGAGCCTCCGATCCAAACGGGATCTCCAGATCCCCGGTTTCGTCCCATCCCGTTTCTCGCGTGTGTAATTTTTGCTAAGTCCCTGGGCATTGTCTGTTTTTCATCATGTTTGCTTATTGAATTGCTTGTATCTCTTAAACCGTGTACCCGATGTAGATGCATATTATATGGAAATTCATCTACTCGATGTGCTCTACACCATGGTTGCATTCTCATGCATGATAGGATTCATCTACTTCTTGTAAATAGTGTTGCAAAAGTGCATATCGTCGTAATCTGAAATCTGTTATTTTTATTCAAACTTGCGTGGATGGTTGCATCTAATCTGTAGGCCTTTTGCATGTGGTTTCTTCATGAGTATTGCTCTATGTGATGTATGCTTTGATGCCATGCCTCTGGTTGCCATGTAGAAGTTCATTATCATATCAATTTCTCGCTCTCAAGTGGCTATCACGTTAAAACTGAAATCTGTTAACGATGAGTTCCATTTTGTGGGCATCATATTAAGCAAACCATGCATCCTATGTAGTTGTGCCAATAGAGTAGTTGGTAGTGTGACATGTCTAGTTATTGTTAGTGTCCTTGCCATGCTCATAAGTGATTGTTATGCTACTATTATTGCCATGTCAACATGCCTAGTCAAACTGCAGTTTTGGGAGATAGCTAAATTTCACTAAGTCTGAAACTGTTATTTTGTTGCCATGTTGCCATGTGATTTGCTATTGATCTAGGAGTCTTTTGTGGTTGCCACCAAGGAGTCTTTTGTTAAGCATGTTGTTGCCTATCATGTTGTGCTAATAGTTTGCATGAATAGGTTTAGCATCATAATTAATTCTGTTGTTCAATATGTCAATCTGTTAAAAAACTGCTGCACATGTCTACTCTAATTTTCACCAAGTCTGAGAATCTGTTTTCTTCATAATGCCATATTGTGTTGATGCTAGCCATGATTCTGTGCATAATTAGACCTTGCCACCATGGAATGAATTGTAGTGCATCATGTCTACTACCATGCTGTTAATTTTCATGCCATGATATGTCCTGTAGCATATAGTTTTACTGCTGCCAATATGCCTCCATGAAAATCTGCTGTGCTAAAACCTGTTATTTTCACTAAGTCCTAATCTGCTATATTTTGTTGCCATGTTGTGAGCTTCCTACCATGTGTTCCATAACTATGATATGTGAAGATGAAATGAAGTGTGTGTTATATGCTACTGCCCCATGCTTAGTTTGTGCATTTTAGGATCTTGTAGCTTGTTGTTTTCATGTGTGCAAAATGCTATGTTGCTGCTTTGGGCAGATTTAAATAAAATCTTGCATTGGTGATTGTGGTTGAACCGTAGCTCTGTTTTGAGCATGTCCTATATGAAACTTGCTTAGAATTTTATGTAGTTTCATAATATCTTGCTGCATACATGATTTGGTATGTTTGTGGTTGTCATTTTCATGCATTTTGCATTCATGGCATATAATCTTGTGATTATCATATCTTTTAGACCGTAGCTCCGTTTCAAACGTTCTATATATGTAAATCGACTAGAATGACGTGTAGAATTGCATGGTATACTTTATTTTCCTGTTTAACAAATATAAAACATGATTAGTTCAGATCTGGACCAATTTCGAAATTAACATATGGGGTCGTTTCGGAAATGCTATATGTTGTTTCCGACCTCATTTAATATGCCTAGATGTCTAGTTTACTTATGCTTCACCTCTTGCCATGTTTAACAACATTTAATATTGTTGTGTACCTAAACGAGAGAGAACTAAATATTCGAATGTGGAGTTTCGTCAATATGCAACTCGTTGCATATTGAGCTTCACTTAATGTGTAGAAGTTGATTGTTGTGCTTGCCATGTCATGCATAACATGCTTCATATTTTGAAGTGCATCATGTCATGCATATGTTGTGGTGTTGATCATGTGTTGATTGTTGTTTTCGGATTGCTTCTTCTCGATAGAGTTCGTCTACTTCACGGATCGCCTGTTTCACGGATTCGTTCTTCTTCCAAGCGGGATCTCAGGCAAGATGAACATTTCCCTGGATACCATTACTATCATTGCCATGCTAGATGTCTCGCTTCTATCATTGTCTCGCTACCTACCACTTGTTTGACAAGCCTCCCAAATTGCCATGAAAAGCCTCTAACCCCTCCACATCCCAGCAAACATTGTTTGTCTATGTTATCGCTTGCTCAGCCCTTCTTATAGAATTGCTAGTTGTAGGTGCAAGATGTTTCCCGTGTGAAACATGGCTATTTTGCTATATCACAATATTATTGCTATTTAATTTAATGCACATATATACTTGGTAAAGGGTGGAAGGCTTGGCCTTTTGCTCGGTGTTTTGTTCCACTCTTGCCACCCTAGTTACTTGTGAACCGGTGTTATGTTCCATAAATGAGTGCTCCTAACATGCTCGGGGTTGTTATGGGGACCCAATTGATTTTCGTTTTAGGATAAAACTTGTCTGGCAAGGCCCAACTTTGGTACTACATTTGCCCAACATAACAATACTGAACACCGTTACTAAAGCATAGGGCGTCATGAACCCGAGGAGTTAATTCAACATAATACAGGGGGGGCCAGTGCTGATGGTGTTGGTCCCAAACGGGCAGACTACGGGGCCACCGCGGGGAAACTCGGGGTTTGGTTTGACTCGTAGTGTGACCCATCCAGTTGTGCCCTGAGAACGAGATACGCGGCTCCTATCGGGATTGTCGGCACGTCGGGCGGCCTTGCTGGATTTGTTTTACCTTTCTCGAACGTCTTGTGCGAGGAATTCCGAGAATACTTTGGGCTATCTCGAGGTTGCGGTTTTCCAGTGGAATTGCCTAGGAAGATCACGAGATTTGTGGTCGAGGTTATTCCCGCGGCATGTGGTTAGTTTGTGATGGATGAGTTGGAGCACCCCTGCAGGGTTAAATCTTTCGGAAAGCCGTGCCCGCGGTTATGTGGCAACTTGGAAACTTTGTTTAACACCCGGTCATAGCAAACTTGAAGTAAACTCAAATAAAATACACCAACCGTGTGCTTAACCGTGACTGTCTCTTCTCGTGTTTTTCTGAACCGAGAGAGAACACGGTGGGGTTATGTTTGTTCGTAAGTAGGTGTTCAAGATCTCTTAGAGATCATCAGTAGTTCACGACCGTTTATTCGACAATCATCCCCCTTTATTCTTGTACTCGTAAGTTAGCCACTCAAATAAATGCTTAGTGCTTGCTGCAGCCTCACCACTTAACCGTACCTTACCCATTAAGCTTTAATAGTCTTGATACCCTTGGAAATGAGATTGCTGAGTCCCTGTGGCTCACAGATTACTACAACAACAGTTGCAGGTACAGGTAATGCGATGCTTTGACGTGAGAGCGATGCTTTGTTTGATTTGGAGTTCTTCTTCTTCTTCATCGATCATAGGATGGGTTCCAGGCGGCAGCCTGGGATAGCAAGGATGGATGTCATTTTATTGTTTGATTTCGTCCATAGTCGGACCCTGCTCTTCTGTATGATGATTGTATATGTTGTTGTATTGATGTGATCTTGATTTAGCTTGTGGCGAGTGTAAGCCAATTCCATATACTCATCTCTTATTTACATGTACTTGTAATGATATCCATTCTTGCGAAACGACAAGATGCGCTTCTATCCCTGTCGAGGCCCTCGTGCCAAAATAAGGATAGGATCGCATCTTGGGCGTTACAGTGGGTCTGTCCGACTCGGTGATCTCAATCCCCGAGTCCATACTATCAGTTTAGCATCTCTATGCACATGACTTGTGAAACGTAGTCATCAACTGAATCGTATACTAGTAAAGATTATGTGTCCTCATAACCTTAACAACTAGGGACTATTAGAACAATCATCATACTATATATAGTCTCACAAATAAGTCACATACTTATTGATACATATCACTGATGATGTTCAAGGACAATACAAAATACTCATGAATACATAGGAAACGAAATCATCACATGATTGCCTCTAGGGCATATCTCCAACAGTCTCCCACTTGCACTAGAGTCAATCATCTAGGCATCGTATGCCCATGGACCTCATGTGCATCTCATGCTTCGACTGCGGGAGAGGCTTCGTTAATGGATCAACAACATTTGCATCCGTGTGTATCTTGCATATGTTTACATCGCCTCTCTCGACAATGTCGCGAATGAGGTTAAAACGCCTGAGTATGTGTTGGGTTTTATGATGGTTCCGTGGTTCCTTGACTTGTGTAATAGCACCACTATTATCATAATAGAGGTCCAACGGATTGGACGAGTCCTGAACCACTCCAAGATTAGAAATAAAATTCTTCACCCAAACACCTTCTTTTGCAGCTTCAGAAGCCGCAATGTACTCAGCCTCCATTGTAGAATCAGCTACCGTATCTTGCTTGGCACTCCTCCAGCTCACTGCTCCTCCGTTCAGAATGAACACAAACCCAGATCGCGATCGACTATCATCCCTATCGGTTTGGAAACTAGCATCAGTGTAACTCTTTACAATGAGCTCATCCTCACCTCCATAAACTAGGAACATATCCTTTGTTCTTCTCAAGTATTGAAGGATATTCTTTACCGCTGTCCAGTGACTCTCACCTGGATCAGCCTGGTATCTGCCTACTATGCTTAGAGCAAAGCTAACATCGGGACGAGTACATACCATATCATACATGATGGACCCGCCAGCCGAAGCATACGGAATCCCATCCATGCGTCTTCGCTCATCAGGAGTCGAAGGACTCTGAGTCTTGCTAAGACTCATGCCATGTGACATGGGCAAGAACCCTTTCTTGGCATCTTGCATGTTGAACCGCATCAACACCTTGTCTATATACGTACTTTGGCTTAATCCAATAAGCCTTCTCGATCTATCTCTATAAATCTTGATTCCCAAAATATAAGCTGCTTCTCCCAAGTCTTTCATCGAAAAACTATTTTTCAATGAGTCCTTGACAGATTCAAGCATTTGAACATCATTTCCAATCAACAATATGTCATCCACATACAGGATCAGAAATGCAACTGAGCTCCCACTGACCTTCCTGAATACACAATGATCATAGTCGTTCTTGATGAAGCCAAACTCTTTGACCGCTTCATTAAAACGAATGTTCCAATTCCGAGATGCTTGCCTCAATCCATAAATGGATCTCTGAAGCTTGCATACCTTGCCCGCATTCTTTGGATCGACAAAACCCTCGGGCTGTATCATATACACGTCCTCAGTTAAATTTCCATTAAGGAAAGCCCTTTTGACATCCATCTGCCATATCTCATAGTCGAAATATGCAGCTATAGCAAGAATGATCCGAATTGATTTAGGCATCGCTATCGGTGAATAAATCTCACCGTAGTCAACTCCTTGAACTTGTCGATAACCTTTAGCGACAAGTCGAGCCTTATGGATTGTAACATTTCCATCCATATCAGTTTTCTTCTTAAAGATCCATTTGCACTCAATGGCTCGAACGCCATCTGGCGGATCAACCAAGTTCCAAACTTGATTGTCATCCATGGACTTTAATTCGGATCTCGTGGCCTCAAGCCATAACTCGGAATCAGGGCTCACCATCGCTTCCGCATGTGATCGGTTCGTTGTTCTCCAAGAACAACACATTGCAGTCGTGCATATTGCGCAACCTTTCCGACCTACGTGGAACCGGCACCGATTCCACTACGGGTTCCCTCACTAACTCCGGCGTGATTGAATCACCTGTCGGAACGTCCCCGTGTGGCTCTCGAATTTCTTCGAGTCGGACCGACCTCCCACTAGCCTTCCGATTGAGAAACTCTTTCTCAAGGAAAACTCCATGTCGAGCGACAAACACTTTGCCCTCTTCACGGTTGTAGAAGTAATATCCCAAGGTTTCCCTAGGATATCCCACGAATATGCACTTGTCCGACTTGGGTGTTAGCTTGTCCGACTGGAGTCGCTTGACATATGCTTCACAACCCCAAATCTTTAGAAAAGACAAGCTATGACTCTTTGCAGTCCATATCTCATATGGTGTCTTATCTACGGACTTTGATGGTACCCTGTTTAGTGTGAAAGCTGTGGTTTCTAGAGCGTATCCCCAAAATGACAAGAGTAAATCCGACTGACTCATCATCGATCGGACCATGTCTAACAAAGTCCGATTCCTCCATTCCGACACACCATTTCTCTATGGCGTACCTGGAGGAGTGAGTTGTGGAACTATTCCACGGCTCTTCAGATGATCATCAAACTCCTGGCTCATATACTCACGGCCACGATCAGATCGTAGAAGCTTGATTGTCTTGTCGAGTTGATTTTCCACTTCGTTCTGAAACTCCTTGAACTTTTCAAAAGTTTCTGACTTGTGCCTCATCAAGTAGACATATCCATATCTACTAAAGTCGTCGGTAAAAGTCACGAAGTATTGGAAACCACCTCTAGCTGTCGTGCTCATTGGTCCACATACATCACTATGTATAAGTTCCAATAGCTCAGACGCCCTCTCACAACTCTTTGCAAAAGGAGTCTTAGTCATCTTGCCGAGTAGGCAGGACTCACATGTCTCAAATGATTCAAAATCAAATGAAGTCAGAATTCCATCATCATGGAGCTTCTTCATGCGCTTTTGACTAATGTGTCCTAGTTAACAATGCCAGATGTAAGTCAGATTTATCTCGTTAGGCTTATGCCTCTTGACATTTATGTTATAGACCGATTCACCTTCAAGATCTAATATAAATAACCCATTCTTAACAGGTGCAAAGCCATAAAACATTTCATTCAAGTAAATAGAACAACCATTGTCCTTAATACTGAATTCATAACCTTGCCTCATCAAACATGGGGCCGAAATAATGTTTCCACTCAATGCAGGAACATAATAACAATTATCAAGTTCCATTACAAATCCGGAAGGTAAATTAAGTTGCATGGTGCGGACGGCTAATGCAGCAACTCTTGCTTTATTCCCGACGCGTATGTCAACTTCTCCTCTTGCAACATTCCTAGTCCTTCTTAGCCCCTGCATCGAGTTGCATATGTGAACAACCGATCCGGTATCATATACCCAAGAGCTACTAGAAATATCAGCAAGAAAAATGTCTATAACATATACAACAAGTGTACCTGAAGAAGAAGTCACACTTCCAGTCTTCTTGCCTATCTGGGCAAGCCACTTGCTGCAGTTCCTCTTCCAGTGACCGGTTTCCTTGCAGTGAAAGCAAACGGTCCCCATGTTTGGTCCGGACTTGAGTGCGGCGGCGACAGTAGGAGTTGCCTCCTTGCCCTTTGCCTTAGTCTTTTTCTTGGACCAGCTCTTCTTGAACTTTGCCGTGTTCTGCACCATCAACACTTGATGCGTGCCTTTCTTGATATCCTGCTCTGCCACTTTTAGCATCCCATGCAATTCAGTGAGCTTCTTTTCCATGCTGTGCATATGGAAGTTCGAGATGAACGCCCCATAGCTAGTCGGAAGAGAAGCCAGAATTGTATCCGTGGACAATTCGTCCCAAAGTGGGAAGCCTAACCGATCCAAAGCTTGCATGTATCCTATCATCTTGATCACATGCGGGCTCAGTGGATCACCCTCTTTCAGCTTACAATCCATCAAGGATCGCCAGACGTTGAACCTTTCGGTCCTTGCCTGCATCTAAAACATGCTCTTGAGGTTCTCGATCATATCGAAAGCCTCAATGTTTTCGAAATGCTGCTGTAGATCGGGCTCCATAGAAGCCAGGATGAGACAACTGATCTCGTTTGACTCATCAACGAGTTTCTGGTGGGCATTCCTGGCCGTGGCATTAGCATTCTCGGCAGGTTCCTCTGGAAGGGGTTCCTCTAGAACATGTTCCTTTTTATCATGCCTGTGAACAATTCTCAGATTTCAATACCAGGTGGTAAAGTTTGTTCCATTCAGTTTATCCTTTTCTAGGATTGATTTCAACAAAAAACTGGGTTGAGCAGGTGGTGCCATTGATCTACAACAGAAATATGCAAAACAGTAAGACATGTATTCATAAAGAGTAATTCAAATTAAACATTTTAATAAGACATTACTCCCACTAAAATCAACATCTCTCCGTTGATTCTTAGTGATTCAAGATCCAAGATCCACATGTCAACCAGTGAGCTTTTGCATCACCGCTAGAAGACTAAATCACTCGGTAAGCAACACTTGCTAATCGTATCTCTATACGACTCTTGTTTGTTGGGGACATCTCATGCCACGCCAACTCTTATGCCTCGAGGCCCAAAACTATTTTGATAGCCACGACAAGTTAACCAATGCTTCGCTCGTAAGTGTCCGACAAAAACACACCACGTTAAGGAGAATTAGCAGCACCCTAATTTTATAGGCCCACCACTAAAAATACTTAACATGTGATGTTGCAGGAATTGGGGAGGCAATTTTACTTGACATTCTTTGAGGGATCACCCTACTTAATAACATCTATCATGCAAAAGAAGGGCGCATAAAAGGGATACACTTTCACATGCAGTTTAGATATGTGTGATATGGTATAGCCCCTTTCATCAACGCATGGTTATCTCCATCTCCACGTGCGCTGCATGCCCATGGCGATCTCCATCTCCATGCATGGTTGCCCTTGTGGTGATCTCCATCTCCACACATGGTGTCAACCGCCAAGTGTTACATAAGATACTATGCTATTACAAACTAATAGCTATGTGAGTAAATTACATTACAAGGCATCTCATGTTGACTTGCAGGCCATTAATACAATAATGGGACAACCATATGGCTCCAGCCGGTTGACGCACTCATGACACGCAGGTCATGATTTAATAATTTACAAGCAACATTTATGGGCTATACCAAATCACAAGCATTCCCTGCAAAAACAAGTCAGACGTTCTATCGTCGAAAATAAAACCATCCGAAACTCTATTTTCCAAGAGGATTTTGACCTTGAAAATATCGCTGAAAATGGCAAAGCCGTTGGAGGTCAAATGCATCTTTTTGTGCCCTTCAGTTTGACAGGCCGTGGAGCGAAAACGGAGTTCGTATGCAAAAGTTATGCCCGTTTTACTGTGACCCCTCCAACAGATTTCATCACTGCGGAAATCACATTTCCACGGTGTCGATCTTTGCTCCGGTTCGATCAATCTCATTGATCTTCGCGTGCTGCATCTGGATTTACGTTCCACTGTCTACCCCGATGGCAGAAACCGACCGGTAGGGGTAATTCGTGTCACGACCTCTGCATCACGATCACGAAACCAACCGTCAACACTGACGTGCACAGCCGATCTCATCGACCCGCACCTGAACCGATCTACGTATCTCATATGCAAATCACCGAATCTATCACCACACAGCGGAGGCTCTGATACCACTGTTGGAACACGCGGTATGCTACGCTAGCGCCAAATAAAAATTTCTACCGCGCACCCAAGAACATGCTGCTGGAAATAGATCACGGGATCGGGTTTACCACAAGACGCGCAATCACCGCAGCGAAAGTAGAGTCGGTGATGCGTGTAGTCGATCAGCCGATTCTTCTCGTCCTCGTGTAGCCGATCTCCAATGAACAGTGATCTCCCACAAACAGCTCCTCGCGGATCCCTCAAACAGTTTCTCACGGATCCCTCGAACGGTTCGTCCAAGCACCGCAGATGCGATGCCTCCAAGGTATCCACACGTATGAGGGCAGCGTCGGGCGGCGGACTGCTAGGTCCGATCGCACGGCATGGTGGCGTGGGGAGTGGCGGTGGTTGTCAACGGGAGGAAAAAGATCAACCCTGAAAGGTGTGCCCACTCCCCTTTATATAGACCTCCGAGGTGGGCTCAACACTTGAGGCCCACGACGAGTCTATCCCATTTTCCATTCGGATCCAATCCGAATGGGCTGCAATCCCTTAAGTGTGCGACCCTATAGGTTCACGTACACATGGACACGACCCGAGTCGATAGTCGGTAGCGGCTCCTAGCAGAACATGCCAACTCCCATGTGTGCACAAAGTCGTTAGACGAACCTCGACAATGTGTCATATACAACATTCCTTTTGCCTCATGATATAGGTTGTAGAGCTCAAGGCGAGTACTTGTCACCCTTGTGGTAGCTCGACATCTCTTCTCGAAACCGTGATGCAGATTCCCGAACTGGGTTAACACTTAACCCATGTCGCATGGCCATGCTTTCTGAATCTGATCACACGAGAGGGCCCAGAGAATATCTCTCCTCACAGAGGGGCAATTCCCATCTTGGTTAACCATGTCTCACGGCATGTCTCATGACTCACCCGAAAGCTACCTTTATAACTACCCAGTTACGGAGTAGCGTTTGATAAACCCTAAGTAAGTCGATCCTCATCCCGAGAACATGCGATGACCTCAGGTCTAGGACATGTCATATACATTGTGCTTGAGACTAACAGATGCCATTATCTCGCTGTGTCTCAAAGTGGGTCTGTCCGACTCGGTGATCTCAATCCCCGAGTCCATACTATCAGTTTAGCATCTCTATGCACATGACTTGTGAAACGTAGTCATCAACTGAATCGTATACTAGTAAAGGATATGTGTCCTCATAACCTTAACAACTAGGGACTATTAGAACAATCATCATACTATATATAGTCTCACAAATAAGTCACATACTTATTGATACATATCACTGATGATGTTCAAGGACAATACAAAATTCTCATGAATACATAGGAAACGAAATCATCAGATGATTGCCTCTAGGGCATATCTCCAACACAAATGATGTTTGCCTGCTCTCCTATAGTTTGCCTACCTAGTCTTGCCTTTGTTATTGTGACCTAATTTCCTCAAGTTTGCATGACTAGTCTTGTCTTTGTTACAATGATCATGTTTTATCTGTTGTTTACTTCTTTTAAATCATTCGGTAAATTGCTCATATTTCCAACAATGTTAGGGATAGGTATCTTAGACTCTTGGTATGTTAGGGTTAGGGTTACCCTAGTTGGGGTTGTTGTAGTTGTTCATGGTTAGGGCTATGGTGGGGTTAGGCTTGTTTTTACATATATATGTTAGGACTATAGTTTGTCGTTTTGACTCGGTTTTTGTTTTAATCTTCGGATGAGTGCTTATGAAATATATTTTCTGTTGTGTTGTTCTAAATATTTTATGGATGGGGAGAACATGTGTTTTTTTCATCATGTGGACAAGGATGCCTTTTTGAAAGGCAATATCGAGCCGGACCTGGATGAGCCTTACATAGTGTTTGAGTGTAGTCCTGGCTATGCCGAGGTCTTGGAACAAGTTCGGAAAGTTTTGAATTGGATGGACCCAAGTGACATTGTTGAGTTGGAGGGAAGGCATAATGTAGGATTTGGAATGCACATTCATTGGAAGACCATGCATGTGAACTCCGAGCAATTTTGGGTTGCATACAAGGAGACATTGGCCGAATCACTAGACAAGGCTCTTGAGTTATTTGCGACCAAAAATATTGATGCTAGCTTGCACTTGGAACTTAACTAGGTTGCCTCTTCGATTATTGATAGTAGTCCTCCACACATGAACAAATATGACATGAGTGAACCTCTTTTGACCCAACATTGAGCCCGATTTCGAAGAGCCAACATGAAGCATTGCAAGAGGACAATGATGATTATGATGATGTTGTTCTAAATTGAGGATGTCCTGGATTAGGGGGTCCCAGCTGAGCTGGTCTAGTCCATGGGATGGACTGGATGGCCGTCAAGGGGAAAGGACTTCAGAGGCCCTAGGACGTGGTGTGAGCACATCGAACTTTACCGAAGATTTGGTGTGTACTCCAAGAAGGGATGATTCGTTCGACATGTAATCTGTAGATGGTAACCGACATTCATGTAACCCTAGATACCCCCGGTGCCTATATAAGCCAGAGGGTTTATCCTATAGAGGATACCCATACACATTCATCATCACCCCTAGGGGTACCTAGGACCCCAAACATATGATCTCGAGGTACAACTCTGTACTCGCTATACCAATAATACAATAAGAGCAGGACATAGGGTTTTACCTCCATAGAGAGGGCCCGAACCTGGGTAAATACCATGTGTTCCTTGTCTCCTGTTATCCATCGATCCGATCTCACAGGCCGCCCCCCTACCCAAGGTCTGCCAGTTTTGACACCGACATTGGTGTTTCCATTGAGAGCTTGCAGTGTGGTCACCGAGATTAATGGCTCGTCTGCAATTTGAGAGCAACATCGGCTGCGGTGATATCTTTATCCCCGGATAACTCTGGCGGCATCGAGACCTTCGCTATGAACCAGGTCATCGTGTTCGGAAGCCTGGAGTATGTTGTTGATGCTCGAGGCGATCTAGTTCTATCGGAACAGACCGCAATCCAATATGAAGATCCCCTTGGCGAAGATGCTCCGGAACAGGTTCCCGGTATGATCTTTGGATCCGACCCCCTGACGGAGCTGACCCCAGAGACGGATCTTGGGGCGGTCACGTCCGACCTAACTCATGTCTCCTCGGACGATAGCCCGAAGCCAAACTCACCTTCGGATCTAATGGTAGTCTCAGAGGAAGACTCTCCGTTCATCGAACTGGAGGCGGCCCGGAAAGACCCAGAGAGCGGACCTGCGTCAAGCGGCCCGAACATCCCTTTTCATGTCAGCTCGGCTTACCACTAGGCCCTCGACGCGGAGGAGCTCTTGCACATAAACGAGGTACCAAATCAGATGCAGAACCTGGCGATCTCGTCCGTGGTTTACGATCAGATCGGATGTAAAGCCGACGATCGAGAAATTTTTGTCCCACCCACCACCAATCTAGTCGCCATGGTCGAGGATTTGACCAATGCGCTTGACTACAGATCCGACGAGGCCACCGACATGGATGAAGATGAACATGGCAATTCCGGATCAAACTCACCTCGGCCATTCCCCGAACAGGGAAGTGGGCCACAACATTCACCTACAATGTTTACATGGTCGTACTCCTAAGGAAGACCCCAACGAGAAGCCTAAGGGGAGTTCCAAGCGCCGCCGTCCCAAGAGAAATCCAAAAGGCAACATTGGAAGCAAAAATAAAGATGACGCTGCCAACAACGATGCTTCCCCTGGCATGGGCGAGAACGGACAAGCCGAGCCCGGACAGGAAAATGAGCCTATGGGTACACCTACCGAGGAGAATCCCGAGGAGAAAGAGGACTCCGATAGCGGGACAGATGAAGACTACCTCCCAGAGTCCAAGGACGATAATAGTCTCAGACCCTATGACTTCAAGGTGCCCGAAAGCTCATCCAAACAGATACATTTTCAACGCCGGCTGGCCGCAACCGCACGGAGCATTAAGAGGAAACATAAGGAGTTTTACACTCATGAAGCCACGCTAAACGAAAAATGGGAACAAGTACTTGCGGCCGAAGCAGACCTCGAAGCACGGTGCACGGTGATACGTCTCCAACGTATCTATAATTTTTTATTGTTCCATGCTATTATATTATCATTCTAGGATACTTTTTAGGCAATTACTTGCTGTTTTATATTATTTTTGAGCACTAACCTATTAACCCAGTGCCAAGTGTCAGTTGCTATTTTCTATGTGTTTTGGGCTTTTCAGGAATACTATACCAATTGCCCTATAAATATTTCATAACTATGTGCTTTTCTATCAATTGCCCTATAGTAATTTGTTTACCCACCGTATGTCTTCTTCGAGAGAGAAGCCTCTAGCGAACACTATGGCCCCGGGTCTCCTCACAAATATAATTACAAAAACTCTCAAACTATTGCTGCCATTATTTAATTTCTTTTTATTTACTATTTATATTTATCAAATTATCTATCTATCACTACTTATCGCTTGCAAGTAACGATTTCAAGGGGATTGACAACCCTCTTGCCCGCGCTGGGTGCAAGTGTTTGCTCTTTTGTGTGTAGGCGCTCAAGATGGGAACTTGTGTGGTTCTCCTATTGGTTCGATAACCTTGGTTCTCACTGAGGTAAATACTTACCTACACTTTGCTGCATCATCCCCTCCTCTTCGGGGAAAATCCCAACACAGTTTACAAGTACCAGGAAGGATTTCTGGCACCGTTGCCGGGGAGCATCATCAAATTCCTATCAAGTACCTATTCACAAATTATTATTCACTTGTTCTAATTTTTATTTTCTATTATATTGTGCTTTCTATAAAAATTAAAAATACAAAAAATATTTCTATATGCTTGTTTGCTTAGTTATCTAGTTTACTATCTAGTTTACTCGTTTGCTTGCTAGTTTACTTGCTTTATCATGTCTCAAGATACTAATAAGTTGTGTACTTATCAAATACTAATAATAATGATTTTATTAGTACAACAATACCACCCGTCACTCGTGTGGAGTTTTATGATATTAATGCTGCATTGCTAAATCTTGTGATGAAAGAACAATTTTCAGGAAGTTCTAATGACGATCTCGCTTCTCATCTTGACACCTTTGTTGAATTATTTGATATGCAAAAGAAAAAGGGTATGGATAATGATCTGGTCAAATTAAAAGTATTTCCTTTTTCACTAAGAGATAAAGCTAAAACGTGGTTTTCATCCTTGCCTCGCAATAGTATTGGAATATGGGATAAGTGTAAGGATGCTTTTATTGCCAAGTATTTTGCTCCCGCTAAAATTATATCTCTCCAAAACCAAATTATGAATTTTAAACAACATGAGAAATAACATGTTGCACAAGCATGGGCAAGAATGAAAATGATGATTAGAAATTGTCCCACTCATGGCTTAAACTTATGGATGATTATACAAAATTCTATAATGGACTGAACTTTGTGTCTAGAAATCTTCTAGATTCTGCTACAAGTGGTACCTTTATGGAGGTGGCATTAGGAGAGGCTAAAAAAATTCTGGATAATATCATGACAAATTATTCTCAATGGCACACCGAGCGAGCTCCAACTGGTAAGAAAGTAAATTCCGTCGAAGAAATTACTACTTTGAATAATAAAATGGATGCTCTTATGAGTATGATTGCAAATAAAAAATACCAAGTTGATCCTAATGATATGCCATTGTCTACTTTGATTGAGAAAAATAATGATGCTATTGATGTGAACTTTGTCTCACGAAATAATTTCCACAATAATGCTTATAGAGGTAATTTCAATGCTAGGCCGTATCCCGGTAATTCCTCTAATAACTATGGAAATTCTTATGGTAATTACTATGGAAACTCATCTAATATTAATAATAGGATACCTACTGATCTTGAGAACACCATTAAAGAATTTTTTAGTTTTCAAAAGATTTTCAACACTATGGTAGAAGAAAAATTGCATAAAGTTGGCGATATGGCTAGAAACGTGGATATGATTGCTCATGATGTGGAAACTCTTAAAAGTAAAACTTTGCCACCCAAGCATTATATTAATGAGTCTATTAAATACATCCAAATATCTATTAATTAAAGTAAGGAGAGGACCGCTAGGTTGAGAGCTAAGCGAGAATTCTTAGAAAAGGCTCTTCCACCCGGTTTTTACCGTAATCATGATGAAGATCTTAAAATGATTGGTATTTGTCCCATTGAATCTTTGTTTACTAATCTTAAAATATATGATAAAGGGACTTAAGATTAGTCAAATTTAGCTGGACGGCGTCCCGTTTGTTCGGAGGGTGATGATCTTAATGATAAAAATGAAAAAAGTGGGTTTGGAGAGGTCAAAACTTTAACTAGTGATGTACCCACTATCATGGATCACAAGGACTTTAATTATGATAATTTATCTTTAGTAGAATGTATTTCCTTTCTGCAATCCATTATTAGCTCACCCCATACTTACAAACAAAATATGGCTTTTACTAAACATATTGTAGAAGCTATGCTAAAAGCTCATGAAGAAAAACTTGAGCTAGAAGTTTCTATTCCTAGAAAGTTGCATGATGAATGGGAACCAACTATTAAAATAAAAGTTAAGGAATATGAATGCAATGATTTATGTGACCTTGGTGCTAGTGTTTCAACTATACCGAAATCTTTATGTGATGTGTTAGGTCTCACCGATATAAATGAATGTTCCCTTAATTTGTATCTTGCGGATTCCACTATTAAGAAACCATTGGGTAGAGTAAATGATGTGTTTATTCTTGCTAATAGAAATTATGTGCCATTGTATTCCATTTTGCTTGATATTGAATGCAATCCTTCTTGTCCAATAATACTTGGTAGGCCTTTCCTATGAACTATAGGTGCTATTATTGATATGAAAGAGGGAAACATAAGATTCCAATTCCCACTAAGGAAAGAGATGGAACACTTACCTAGAAAGAGAATTAAACCACCTTATGAATATATAATGAGGTCCACCTATGGATTGAGTGTCAAAGATGACAACACTTGATAATATGCATTATGCCTAGCTAGGGGCATAAAACAATAGCGCTTGTTGGGAGGCAACCCAATAGTTATCTTTTTTTTACTTTCTATCATGGTATGATAACATGCTTATTTATACTGTAATTATTGTGTTTTTATTTTTAAATTAGTGTTTGTGCCAAGTAAAGCCTTTGGGATTACTTGCATGATAATTAAAATTGATACGATGCAAAAACAAAAACTTTTGCGTCCAGTGCAGAATTTCTCTGATTTTAATGGAAATTCTTTTTGATATGAAGTTTTTAAAAAGTATTGGTATACAAATTCCCCAGGTTTTCCTAATTTTTCAGAATTTTTGGAGTTACATAAGTATGGTTATTGCACAGATCATTACAAACTGTTCTGTTTTAGACAGATTCTGTTTTTGCTTGCATAGTTTGCTTGTTTTGATGATGCTATGGATTGTATAGGAGGTATAAACCATGGAGAAGTTATAATACAGTACCTTATGCAATAATAAAATATGAATAAATTTATAAAAGTACATAAAGTTTTTGATTTACCTATCATACTGACGAAGCTCAAGAGTTTTCTGTTGAGTTTTGTGTGCTGAAGTTTTCAAGTTTTGGGTGCTATCACGATGGATGAAGGAATAAGGAGAGGAAAAGAGCCTAATATTGGGGATGCCCAAGGCAACCAAGGTATATTCTAGGAAGACTCAAGCGTCTATGATTGGGGATGCCCCGGAAGGCATCCCCTCTTTCGTCTTAATCCATCGGTATGTCACTTGGAGCTACATTTTTATTCATCACATGATATGAGTTTTGCTTGGAGCGTCTTGTGTTTTAGTTTGATTTTGTTTTAGTGTTCCACAATCATTGTTTTCTGGACACACCTACTTGAGATACGCATGATTGCCATAATTTTTTAGAATACTCTATGTGCTTCACTTATATCTTTTGAGCTAAGCAGTTGCTCTAGTGCTTCACTTATATCTTTTAGAGGATGGTGGCATATAGATTTTATAAAAATAACTGCACTCTCATTCTTTACTTAAATTTGTTTGAGAGTCTAATATATAGTGATGGTAATTTGCATGGGTTATAAGACTAGTCATAAAACAATAGCTATTCAAAGGGTGCATAATCAAAACCTTCATGTAACACATAAAAGAGAAATTGTGGGTTAATAATATTGACGTGGTAATAGGAAAGGGCATGAGTGCATGGTTTTTGGTTAGTAGAAATATTGATAGTTGAAGGGTGTTAATTTACTATTCATCTAAATATTGGTTATGGCATGGTAATGATGTGTGAGCATTCTTATTCGTCGTTGAAAACCTAATGCTGTTTAGGTCGGGGGCGCGCGATGGTTAACTCCTCCAACCTCCTCCCTAGGGGCATGCATGTAGTACTTTGCTTTGAGAGAGCTAATAAAGCTTTGCAATAAGTATGTGAGTTCTTTATGACTAATGTGAATCCATGGATGTACGCACACTCACCTTTTCATATATGCTAGCCTCTTTGGTACCGTGCATTGCCCATTCTCACCTCAAGGATCGGTGCAGCTTTCGGCGGTGCATCTAAACCCCGGGACATGATACGCTCTGTTGCACATAAGACTCATTATATCTTCCTCAAAACAGCCACCATACCTACCTATCATGGCATTTCCATAGCCATTCTGAGATATATTGCCATGCAACTTCCACCGTTACATCATATGACCTATGCACTCATTGTCATATTGCTTTGCATGATCATGTAGTTGACATAGTATTTGTGGCAAAGCCACCGTTCATCATTGTTTACATGTTACGTTAGATCGTTGCACATCATGGTACACTGCCAGAGGCATTCATATAGAGTCATATTGTTTAGTAGTTTTTCATATCGAGTTGTAGGTGAATAAAAGTGTGATGATTATCATTATTAGGGCACAGTCTCAGTGAGGAAAGGATGATGGAGGCAATGATTCCCCCACAAGTCGGGATGAGATTCCAGACGAAAAACAAAAAAGAGAGAGAAAAAGAAAACAAAAAAAGAGAAAAAAAGAGAAAAGGAAAAAAAGGAGAAATAAAGAAAAATAAAGAGAAAAAAATAGAAAAAGAAAAAAAAGAAAAAAAAGAGAGACAAAGAGAGAAGGGACAATGCTACTACCTCTTTTTCCACACTTGTGCTTAGAGAAGCACCATGTTTTTCATATAGAGAGTCTCATGTTTTGTCATTTTCATATACTAGTGGGAATTTTTCATTATAGAACTTGTCTTGTATATTCCGATGACGGGCTTCCTCAAATGCCCGAGGTCTTCAGGAGCAAGCAAGTTGGATGCACACCCACTTAGTTTCATTTGAGCTTTCATACACTTCTAGCTCTAGTGCATCCGTTGCATGGCAATCCCTACTCCTCGCATTGGTATCGATTGATGGGCATCTCCATAGCCCGTTGATCTGCCTAGTTGATGCGTGGATTTCTTCTCCACGTTTACCCCTTTGAAACTTACCACCACATTCTATTCCACCTATATGCTATGTCCATGGTTCACGCTCATGTATTGAGTGAGGTAAAAAATGCTAAAGCGCGTGAAAAAGTACGATCCAATTGCTTGGCAAAAAGTACACTGTGGTTCTTGAAATTTGTATTTATGTGGTGAAGACGGACCCATGCCATGCTAATATGATAAAAATAAATGGGGGGGGGGTAAACATTCTTTAAGGATAATATATTTTGAAAGTTGACGATTGTGTTATTTATGCTTATGGATATTACTATGTTAATGTTTATTGATTCATCGTTTCTCAATGATCATATCTAAAAAGATTACATGTTGGGTAGCATGTCACATAAAAAAATTCTGTTTTTATCATTTACCTACTCGAGGAGGAGCATGAATTAAGATTGGGGATGCTGGTACGTCTCCAACGTATCTATAATTTTTGATTGTTCCATGCTATTATATTATCATTCTAGGATACTTTTTAGGCAATTACTTGTTGTTTTATATTATTTTTGAGCATTAACCTATTAACCCAGTGCCAAGTGCCAATTACTGTTTTCTACGTGTTTTTGGCTGTACCAAACGAAGTCCAAATACCCCGAAACTTTTTGATGATTTTTTCTGGACCAAAATAAGACCTGGAAGTTTTGGAGGAAGACCGGAGGGCACACGAGGTATCCCGTGCCCCCAAGCCAACATGGCGTGCCCAGGGGGGTGGCCGTGCCCTGATGGCTTGGGGCCACCTCCCCGGCCCTCTTGCCCTGATCTTTGGCCTATAAATTCACATTAATCCCAAAACCCCTAGAGAGCCTCCCGACTTTTTCCGTCGTCGCAAGTCTCTGTTCCACCGTGTGCCCATCTGGAGCACTGTTTCGGTGCCCTAGCGGAGGGGGGATCGATCACGGAGGGCCTCTACATCAACCTTGTTGCTCCCATGGGGATGTGTGATTAGTTCACCGCAGAATTACGGGTCCGTAGTTAGTACCTAGATGGCTCGCTCTTTCTCTATGTTCTTCATTGCCAAGATCACCGTGATTCCCGCGGTGATCTATCTTATGTAATCAATCTTTGTGGTGTGTTTATTCAGATCCGATGAATTGTGGGTTTATGTTCAGATTATTCATGAAAAGATATTGAATACTTGTTGGTATTTTATTTGCATGATTGTTATAGCGTCGTAATGCTCTACGAACTATCGGTTTGGTTAGGCCAACTAGATTTATTTATCTTCAAGTGGGAGTGGTTCGTTGTAGTGGGTTCAATCTTGCGGTGCTCAATCCCAGTGATAGAAAGGGACATGACATGTATTGTATTGCTGCCACTAAGGGTAAAACGATGGGGTTTATTCATATTGATTGGATTTACTTTGTCTACATCATGTCATCGTCCTCCAAGCATTACTCCATTTTTACTTAATACTCTAGATGCATGCTGGATAGCGGTCGATGGGTGGAGTAATAGTAGTAGATGCAGGCAGGAGTTGGTCTACTTGTTTATGGACATGATGCTTATATACATGATCATTGTTGTGAATAAATATTGCATAACTATGTGCTTTTCTATCAATTACCCAATAGTAATTTGTTTATCCACCGTCTGCCTTCTTCGAGAGAGAAGCCTCTAGCGAACACTATGACCCCCGGGTCTCCTCACAAATATAATTGCAAAAATTCTCAAAATATTGCTACCATTATTTACTTTGTTTCTATTTACAATTTATATTTATCAAATTATCTATCTATCACTACTTATCGCTTGCAAGTAACGAGTTCAAGGGGATTAATAACCCTCTTGCCCGCGTTGGGTGCAAGTGTTTGCTCTTTTGTGCGTAGGCGCTGAAGACGGGAATTTACGTGTTTCTCCTATTGGTTCGATAACCTAGGTTCCCACTGAAGGAAATACTTACCTATGCTTTGCTGCATCATCCCCTCCTCTTCGAGGAAAATCCCAATGCAGTTTACAAGTATCACACGGCAGCCAAGTCATTCCCACGACGGCGGCTACTGCCCGAATTTGATGACGAGGTGGCAGATGCTGATCCTCTCACATAAAGCCACAAGGAACAAGCAGACCGTCCCCCTAGAGGGTGCGATTGGTTAACATGGGAATATAAAGAACCCTCGGTGAGACCCCGCCCTCATGACAAGAGCCCAGTCGACTACCTCGAGCCCTACGATCTGCGAACTATGATACGCAGGGATAAATCACGTCCCCGATCCATCTATGGAATACGGGACCATGTGCCCGCCGGCTTGGAGGGGTACGACGCCTGGATAGACAGGCAAAGGCGAGCTCGTGAACTGAGAAGAGAAGGGCGATCACCAACACCCGACAGGATGCGTTTCGATATCGAGCTCCTGCACACCCAGTCTTTTTACATACGAGGTCATGGAACATCAGTTCCGATAAGGGTTTAAACCCATCAACATTGATCAATACGATAGCACGACTGATCCAGGTGTCTGGATAGAGGATTTCCTTCTACATATCCACATGGCCCGAGGGATGATCTTCACGCCATAAAGTACTTGCCGCTCAATCTTAAGGGGCCGGCATGACATTCGCTCCATAGCCTCCCCAGAAATTCTATCAGATGCTGGGAGGAGCTGGAGGACGCCTTTAGAAAAGGGCAAACTTTTAGGGAACTTATGTTCGTCCCCCGGATGCCGATGACCTTAGCCACATCGTCCGGAAGGAGGGCGAGTCAGCTCGGAAATTCTGGAACCGGTTCTTGACCAAGAAAAACCAGAGAGTTGACTGCCCGGATGCCGAGGCCATTGTGGCATTCAAGCATATCATCTGGGAGGAATGGTTAGCCCGACAGATCGGATAGGATAAGCCAAGGACCATGGTCACCCTCACTCCATTGTTGTCCCGCTTTTGCACGGGCGAGGACAGTTGGCTGGCCCGCAGTGCTCAAAGGAGCGATCCCGGCACCTTAGATATCCGAGACGGGAACAGCAAGCCCAGGCGCAACTGTAAGTGCATCTAGTGCCACCCTTGTTTGGTTTTGGAGTATTGAAGACAAACGTGGTTGAGGGACTAATGTGTTTGTGAGAGTTCACAGGTTAACACAGAGAGAAGTCCCTGGAGTTTCGGTTTAGCCGTCGAAGACGACCCCCAAAAAATGTCCGAAGACATTGATGACGGCTGAAGCCATTGGTGGTAAACGAAGACATTCGTCCGAAGACAATGAAACGCGAAGACGAAGTCTTTTGGTAGTTTTGTTTCTTCTTTCCTGAGTCATAGGAACCACCGTACTGTTAAGTGGGGTCGATGTGATCGAAGTCAGATGCTGACGTGATTCTCAACCCATACCTATGTCTTCGAGCGAAGACAATGAGAAGAAATCTCTTCCAGAGTTGGTTGAGTCAGCTTTTCTTGTAGCCCAAGTAAAGCTGCCGCGTGTGTTTGAAATCCGACCGTTGAGACACGTGTCGGTTGGCCATTGACCCAGGGTCATTTTGGTCATATCAGGTCGGGTTGCCCGCTGGCTATAAATAGCCCACCCCGTCCACCATAAGAAGGTGGCTGCTCAGAGAGAGATATGGCTGTTGTCGTTTTGGAGCAACCTACCTCGAAGACATTGAGAGAGACACATCCTGCGAGGATACACCTAAACACCTTGAGCTAGAGTGTTTGAGCATCACCGAAGTCATTCTGTTCTGAGAGAACTGAAGACTTATTACACTTGAAGACTATGATCTTCCAGACGGTTAGGCGTCTGGGTCTAGAGCAATCCAAGAGTCATTGTGGATCGCCGGGTGACCAAGTTTGTACGGGTTTCGGAAGTCTCCCCTGAAGACTTACCAGAGTGGTTGGGCGCTGTCTAAGTGACTTTGGCTCAAGGGGAATAAGGTGAAGACGAGGTCTTCTGAGTTCAATCTCAACCTCCATAACCAGACATACAGTTGTCATAGCAACTGTAACTGGTCCAACAAATCCTATGTCTTCGTCAAGCTACTGGTTCTATCCTTCACTTCTTTACATTCCTGTTCTGTATCGTGAAGCCTTTCCTAGTTCATCACTGAAGACTTGTCCTAAAGACATTCACGCCCGCTGTTTATCTTCGTACTGTCTAAGTTTATCTTCGACTCATCTTATTGTGCATGATGTTAAAGCTCAACCTCTTTGTATGTCTTCACTGTGATGCATGCCTAGGTTAGATTCTTGATTATATCCCTAACTGATCCTGTTTACATTTCTGCTCTATTCGAATACATTCCCTGTTTCGAAGACTTTCTTAAAAATCACCTATTCACCCCCCCTCTAGTCGATAACTAGCACTTTCAATTGGTATCAGAGCAAGGTACTCCCTTGTTCTGTGTTTCGGTTTAACCACCGTGGAGTTTTAGCTATGTCGACTGCAGGGATAATCAAGGTCTCCGCTGCGTGCCCTATCTTCGATGGCACTGACTACCCCTACTGGAAGAACAAGATGCGCATGCATCTCGAAGCCATTGACAATGACCTATGGTATGTCGTCATGGCGGGCATTCCCGATGTTGGCGAAGGTGTTACTGCTGCTGATGTGAAGAGGTTCGCACAACTCGACTCCACCGCCAAGAACATCATCTGTGGTCATCTGACCAAAGGACAGTATGGCCGTGTGTGTGCACTTACCACTGCTAAGCAAATCTGGGAATGGCTGTCCAAAGTGAATGAAGGTGTCACATCTCAAAGAGACTCTCGTGTTGATGTGCTTAGCAACCTGTTCAACCGCTTCAAGAGACTTGACAACGAAAATGTCCAGCTCACATTTGATTGACTCACCGACATTTCAAATGAGCTGAATGCACTTGGCGCCACTGATATCACCAAACATGAAGTCGTGAAGAAGCTACTCAGATCACTTGACAGTTCCTTTGATACTCTCGCACTCATGATCCAAGAGTGTCCTGACTTCAAGAGTTTGGATCCCGCCGATATCCTTGAGAGACTGAACACTCACGAGTTCCAACAAGCTGAGAAGAGAGATATCTACGGACCAAGCTACAGTCGCTCCCGTGCATTGAAGACCAAAGTTGTGTCTTCGTCTGAAGACAACTCTGAATACAGTTCTGATGGTGCTAAAGACTTTGGAAAAGAACTCGCTTTGCTTGTCAGAAAGTTTCAGAAGTTTGCCAAGTCAAAGCACTACGCAAAATCTTCAAAACGCGATTCCAAGAGGTCTGGTGAAATGTCTTCCAGAGACAGCAAGAAGCAAACCTATCATAAGTGCAAGAAAGTTGGCCATTTCATCGCTGATTGTCCTCGATGGGAGAAGGAATCCAAAAAGAAGAGCAAGGACTATGACTCCGATGACAAGAAGAAGAAGAAGTATGCAAAGTCTTCATCACACAAGAAGAGTTCATCTGGCAAGGCACATGCGTTCATTGGAAAGGAGATGGATTCACAGTCTGAATCTGGTTCAGAAGTTGAGGAAGCATCTGAGGAGGAATCTGACGATGAAGTAGCTGGATTAGCAATGGCTTCGGAATATCTCTCCACGTCTGTCTTCGAACCCGAAGACAATGATTCCTTCTTCAACAACGAAGCCGGTGATGATGATGCTACTCCAGCCTACTGCTTCATGGCAAAAGCCTCCAAGGTATCCTCAAAATCCTCACGTCATGACTCTGAATCTGAAGCTGAATCTGATAATGACAAGAAACCTAGCTATGCTAAACTTGTAAAAATTACCACCAAGCAACAACATGCCATGGAGAAAATGCAAACTACTCTAGAGAAAAGAGATGACCTGCTACGCGAAGAGATGAGTCTGAACGAAACTATGGCTGAAGACATGCGTAGTCTTCGTTCAAGGTTTGAGGATCTCCAAAGTCGTCATGATGCCCTCTCAACTGATCATGAAAAGCTTTCTTTTGAATATCTTCAGAAGAAGATTGATCTAGAAAAGTTGAGGGAAGCACTTGATGATCTATGGAAGGAAAATGACTCACTCCTAGCAGAGCAGATCAGTACCGCTCAAGATGAATTTGATGCTCCATGCTTAAAGTGTATTGCACGTGAAGCTAATGACTCAACTGCTGAATGTTCAAATGCTTCTGAAAATGCTTTATCTACAACTGTATCTGTGGCACCTAACCCCTCATCTGAGGAAGCCACTTCTATCACTGATGACAATGACAGGTTGAAGACATTGCTTGAAACTGGCATGTACAAGAGTCTGAAAGGGCATCAGATTCTTTGTGATGTCCTGAAGAAGACTATATTAAACAAAAACCCTAGGAAAGAAGGTGTAGGTTTCGAAAGAAACCTCAATGTTGATGGATCCTACTGGACACCTGAGTAGTACCCCAAAACCACATGGGTTGCTGCAAAAGGTCCTTCAGTTGATCCTTCCACATTATCAGGCTTCAACTATGTGAATCCTCTCATTATTGATGAATCCTTTGATTCCAATTACAAACTGTTCAAATGTCAAAATGGTGAAGTGTTTGCCAGATTTATTGGAACTAACTGCAGGAATGGCTCACCTATGAAGAAGATCTGGGTCCCCAAATGTCTTCTAGAGAAGCTTCGCGTGAATGTCTTGATGACATCTCCCAAGAAGAAGACAAACCCTAGATCGATGTCTTCGAGAAGACATAAGTCTTCATACAATGGCACTAACCATTCTGTTTCGCAGGAAAAGACTCAGATGACTCATGAATATGTACACAATGGCATGAACCGCTACGTTCATCCAGCAAAGAAGTTCTCTGCTTATTCATTTGCGTACACTAACCCTCCTGTGAAACGTGCTATTAGGGCATCTCTGCCTAAATTCTCTAATGCTGCCTTACGTCTCATTGCTTCTAAGCCACCCCTTCGCATGTGGGTGGTTAAGAAGAACTAATATCTTCTATGCAGCATCAGGTCTCCAGATAGGACGAAGCCTATCCCGAAGATCATCTTTGGGGACCCTAAAATATTCTTGTCTGAACGCCAGAGAATTAATGCATACCTCGTTCAGAATACCTACCACTGTCTTCTGCTACATCTTCATCATAGCATGTTACTCTTACATGCTTTGGTGAACTCGACTAATTCTCAATGCAGGAAGAAAAATCCAATGCCACCGAATGGATTATGGACAGTGGATGCACAAGTCATATGACTGGTGATCGAAGCCTATTGATGGAGCAAAATCTTCGACCTCCAACAAAAGATCACATCGTCTTTGCTGACAAGAGCAGCAACAAAGTGCTGGGGCTAGGTAGAGTTGCTATCTCAAGGGACCGGCACATGGAAAACGTCATGCTTGTTGAATCCCTTGGGTACAACTTGATGTCTGTCTCAATGCTCTGTGACTTAGATATGCTTGTCATCTTTGGCAAATTTCGATGTGCGGTACTAATGGCCTCTGACAAAACCAAAGTCTTTGAAGGTTTTCGAAGAGGTGACTTGTACATGGTAGACTTCTCTGCAGGACCACAGGTTGCTTCATGTCTTCTAGCAAAAGCTTCGGAGTGCTGGCTATGGCACAGAAGGCCAGGGCATGCTGGGATGAGGAATTTGCACACACTCGCCAAGAAGAAGCTCATCATTGGCGTCGAGGGTGTCAAGTTCAAGAAGGACCACCTCTGCGGTGCCTGTGAAGCTGGGAAAATGACCAGGGCCAAACACCCCTCGAAGACTATCATGACGACCTCACGTCCCTTCGAGCTGCTACACATGGACTTATTTGGCCCTACTCACTATTCCACCTTCTCTACCACTGCAAATCTATATGGCTTCGTAATCTTTGATGACTATTCTCGATTCACTTGGGTGCATATCATTCTTTACAAAATTGAAGTGCAGGATGTCTTCAGGCGCTTTGCAAATAGGTGTATGAACAACTACAACATCAAGATCAAGCACATCAGGAGTGACAATGGCACTGAATTCAAGAACACATGCCTGGACACCTTTATTGATACCCTTGGCATCACTCATGAGTTCTCTGCTCCATATACTCCCCAGCAGAATGGTGTTGTGGAGCGCAAGAATAGGACTCTTATTGAGATGGCTCGCACCATGCTTGATGAATACAAGACACCACGGAAGCTGTGGCCTGAAGCCATTGACACTGCATGTCACATCATCAATAGAGTTTATCTTCACAAGTTCTTCAAGAAAACATCATATGAGCTCCTCACTAGTAAGAAACCCAATGTAAGTTATTTCAAAGTCTTCGGTGCAAGATGCTGGATAAGGGATCCACACCACACATCTAAATTTGCATAGAAAGCACATGAGGGTTTCATGCTTGGTTATGGAAAGGATTCGCACACCTAAAGAGTCTTCAACATCCTTCACAACAAGGTTGTTGAAACTGTAGATGTGCGAGTCGATGAAACTAATGGCTCGCAAAGAGAGCACCTGCCTCCTGTGCTAGATGAACTACCCTCCGATGAAGCTATTCGACTGATGGGCACTGGAGAAATTGTGCCTGAAGAACCTGTGGTTGTAGAAGAATTCATCATTCCTCCATCTACTCAGCGCGAAGACAATGCTGAACCCGAAGATAATGCTGCTGATGAAGACAATACTCAGCAGCCTGAACAAAGTCTTCGCCCTGCTCATCCATAGGTGGCAAATGAAGTCCAAATTGAGAGAATGCTTGACAACATAAATGCACCAGGTCCACTTACTCACTCAAGAGCTACTCAACTGGCTAACTTTTGTGGGCACTTTGCTTTTGTATCTATCACAGAACCCACCAAAGTAGATGAAGCCTTCAAGGAACCGGAATGGATTCAAGCCATGCAGGAAGAGCTTCACCAGTTCGAGCCGAACAATGTGTGGGAGATCGTTAAGCGTCCTGATCCAAGGAAGCACAACATCATCGGTACCAAGTGGATCTTCCGCAACAAGCAAGATGAGTTGGGTCAAGTCGTCAGAAACAAGGCAAGACTTGTGGCCCAAGGTTACGCACAGGTTGAGGGTATTGACTTCGGTGAAACCTTTGCACCTGTCGCTAGACTCGAAGCCATTTGTATACTGCTTGCTTATGCTAACCATCATGACATATGCTTATATAAAATGGATGTCAAAAGTGCATTCCTCAATGGTAAGATTGAGGAAGAAGTATATGTTGCTCAGCCCCCAGGGTTTGAAGATCCAAAGCATCCAGACAAAGTCTTCAAGCTCAACAAGGCACTCTATGACCTCAAGCAAGCACCAAGAGCTTGGTATGATACACTCAAGGAATTCCTCAAGAAGAAAGGATTCAAACCTGGTTCACTCGATCCCACTCTCTTCACTAAATCCTATGATGATGAACTGTTTGTACGCCAAATATATGTGGACGACATTATCTTCGGCTGTACTAACAACAAATACAGTGATGAGTTTGATTATATGATGCAAGAAAAATATCAAATGTCGATGATGGGAGAACTAAAATTCTTCCTAGGGCTTCAAATTCGACAACAACCAAATGGCATCTTCATATCCCAGGAGAAGTATCTCAAGGACTATGGCATCAACCTGAAGCATGTACCTCTCTACTGCGACAATGAGAGTGCTATCAAGATCTCCCACAACCCCGTACAGCATTCGAAGACAAAGCACATTCAGATACGACATCATTTTCTCCGGGATCACGTGATGAAGGGCGACATCAACATCAAGCATGCTGACACCGAAGATCAACTGGCAGATATCTTCACGAAGCCTTTGGATGAGAAGAGGTTTTGCAAGTTGCGGTGTGAGCTAAATATCTTAGAATCCTCAAATGTCCTTTGAATGGGAATACATCCTAACGCTTATGCATGTTGATGAATTTGATGCACAACACACGATGTAACGTATGTCTTCAACTCATGAAGACTTACAATCTGAGTGTGAATACATTAACGAAGAATATGATTTCAGAGCCCAACGATAATTGTGCGCCGTGTCTGAGTCAAACATTCTTATACGATGGGTAACGCCACCAACCAAACTCGAAGACATTGCTTCTTTTCATCTGATTGTCTTTTATCACATATCCTTCACATGTCTTCGAGAGTTGAATGTCTTCGGAACAAAGTTTATATGTGTTTCAGTTGAAAAATATTTGCAGATCTACATTTGGATTGGAACTTTGTCCTATACAACATTTGTCCTATAGCTTTGTCTTCAACTTTTTCCTAGGCAAATGTGATCGGACCCGACATTCTCTTCTATTCTTCCTCGTCCAAATCTGTTCTAATCCAGTCATATGCATTCTATATTGACACGCGTTGACTATCTTCTCTGTGTCCTTGACAGCTGAAGACAAATCAACCACATATTTAATTCTCAAATCTCAATTGTCTCCACTTAATTAGCAAACAACTCCCGCGCTGCCGCTTCGATTATGGTAGTGGGTTGTCAGGTGGTTCGCATGTATGCCACGTGCCCACATAAACCGAGGAGTCAGGGGCATATCCGTCCAACTTGTTCGGAGGTCTCCACACCCTATAAGTACAAGCTAACCCCCTTCCAATTATTACTTTCCCCTTCCTCCACCACCCACGTGCTCAAAACCCTAGCGCCGTCGCTGGATTCCATCGCCGCCGGAGACGAAGTGCTTAGCTGCCACGCCTTCTCGGACGACGTACTCACGCCGACCGCATTCATCCTCCGCTCGCCGCCGCCGTAGCTGTCTGCCTTCACCAAGTTAGGGCGAGGCAGATCAAACCGCTTGGCTTCTCCGCCTCGTCGAGTTGTTCGTCTTGTTCGTCGTCGCGGTAAATAAATATCTATTTTCACTGCGTGCTTTGATCTAAAATTCTTACTGAAATTTGTCGGTTGTTGTTTCTTCACCTTCCACTCAACCGCATCTAGATCTAGATCTATTCTTGCCTAATATGTTCACTTTGTGTCTGAAAACTAGTTTGATTCCTCACTTGTACGAATCCTTGGACTTATACAAATCTGAAATCATCATGTTCTCTATAGAAGTGAATGTCTTCGGTATAAGGTCAATGTCTTCTAAACACAATGCTATATTCCAAATCTTCTGAGAATGTATATGACCTCTCCTCTTCCCTCGCGTCTCTAACTCTCTCATAGGTACATGTCCGCAGCAGAATCGCTTGGATCTCATAGTCTGAATTCATTTGCAGACTACTTGCAGATTCATCTGGAATCCTCTGGTGCGTGCTCACACTTGCACACTCCTGTGAAGCCTTTGATGAAGCCTTTGTCGAAGCCAATGTCCGATAACAATCCAGTCAAGAAGGGAGGTAAGCAGAGACGCAAAAATACTGCCAAAGATCTTCCTCCTGCTCTATATGATCAATACAAGTCAGATCAGGGAGAAACATATACACAGCGCAAGAATCGAATCCAATGGATTCGAAGATATTGGAGTGAGGAATGGTTCAATTACCACTTTGTGACTGCTGAGTATGCTGCAAAATGTGCTAAGAAGGCACCTTGGACAGACATCATTTACAGAAATCTTCATCCGAAGACAAAGGCTGAAGCCATCAATATGGGCTTCTATCCGTGCATGCTCAGGCCCCCAATGCCTAGCAATCCTCATCCATTGAGCATTCGTGGCTCATATCCTACACAGTCTGACTCTGATGATGATGATGATGAGCGTCCACCAGCCCCAAGGCCGAAGCCTCTGAAGAGGTCAAAAGCTTCAAAGCCCAAGGCTTCAAAGCCTCCCAAGCCATCTGTCCACTCAGCTCAGGCTTCGCGCTCTCCCACTGATAATCCAAAAGAGCCTGAGGAAGAAGATCGCCTTCATAGGCGTATGAAAAGGAAAGTTGTTGCATCCAGAGGTCCGAAGCCTACCTTGTCACTAATGGACGCATCAAACATGATTGAACTGTCTGACGATGAGTTCGACGATGAAGTCTTAGCTAGGCTCATCTAGCAGAAAGAAGAGGAAGCCAAGAAGCTCGAAGACTTACCTCTGTTTGATCCTGTCATCTTTGAACACTTCATTGATGAATAGTTTGCCGATCCCTCTCTCAGCATTGATGCACTTCAGCTCCCAATTGGCCTGAGTGTCATGTTCCAAGGTCTTGTGAACGGGGAACTGACTGTGGCTCAAAAGGCGAAGCAAATGAAGGCCAAGATCAGCCATGAAAAGGAGCTCTTCAAGCAAAATGTGCACAGACTCAACGCTGAGCAGATCAAGGGATATCAGCTCATGATGACAGATCTGAAGGCTGCCTTCAAGAAGCGATGTGAAGCTGTCAAGGGCGCTCTTGCGCGCCTCAAGCGGAAGACTGCAATCATGGTCCAGGCTCACAATGACATGCTGAAGAGAAAAGCACTTGGCCAGCCTGCACTTGCTCCCGAAGTCATTGCACGCTCCAGGCAAGCTTCGATGTCTTCAGATGTGCCTTCCCCTACACCGTCTGTGCGCCGAGGCATTGAGTTTCCTGCTGCCTTCTCTAGTCCTCGCGCACCTCCGTCTTCCTCTGCTGCTGATAGCAAGAAGACCAAGAAAGCTGAAGCTGAAGCCAAGAAATGCAAGGCAGCTGCCTCTGAATCCCAACCTCCGAAGAGGTTGAAGACAAGAAAATCAAAGTCTTCAGAACCACCAGTTCCTCCTCCTGCTCCGACATCAACCACAGCTCCTCAGCAAGAACCCCTGGTCATCAAGCCAATCTTTTTGGCACCTCCCGCCTCAGAGAACTTAGAAAGACGAGTTGTTTTACATGAGTCTGCTTCCACAGAGACTCAGATTCCAGAAGATACCCCAGCTGCTGAAGACACTGCAGCAACTGAAGACTTTGCTCATGACGACATTGGTCCTGAAGCCAATGTTGAGCCTGAACATGTTCCACAGGTGGACATGCCAATGGATTCCTCCCCACAGCCAATAAGTGACTTTGTGGATATTGGGACTCCCCTTCGGCCAGAAGTTACTGAAGCTGAACCCGGTACACCATCACCACCCTTTTTCCCACCAGTGTCCGCCTCGCCAGAATCTCCATTTGCTCGAGAAGAGATTGACGCCACCACTCACACTTCCCCACTCAAACGTCTTCGTCGAGGCCCTCGCACTCTCATGTCTCCTATTCCCGAAGACGAAGTACGAGTTTCACCAACTGCACCAGTCGAAGGAGTGCTGATG
Source organism: Elymus sibiricus (assembly GCA_039707655.1). Taxonomy (NCBI): domain Eukaryota; kingdom Viridiplantae; phylum Streptophyta; class Magnoliopsida; order Poales; family Poaceae; genus Elymus; species Elymus sibiricus. The sequence goes on along the minus strand of CM077667.1, from coordinate 145,031,044 downwards.
ATTGAAGATGCACCTCCAAGTCAACCTGCAACAGACAATACGGCAGCCGAAGACATTGCTGCCGATGCCACTATGGGCGAAGCCAATGCCCCCTCACCAGATGGACCTCCTGTTCCTACCATGCCATCAACTAAAGACAATGAGGACAACATTGTGATGGCCCGCGATAGGGAAGGAGAGTTGGTTCCTGTCAGATGGCCTCGTCTCGTTGCACCACCAAGGCTGGGACAACAGTATGAATTCCATCTTGATAGGCGCCCCAACGTCATGAATCCCATGCCGCGTCTTCCATGTCTTCGTCAGTCAGGCCCAGCAAGACCCTTAGTCTTCGAGTTGGAAAGGTTTAGGCTCAACAACACCTTCTTCAACTCTGAACGCAATCCTTACAAGCATGCCAAGATTCAATCTGACAGGTTCTGGAGTGCACCACAGCGTCAGTACTATATGTGTGTGCTTTACGGTCAAAACAGGATCTTTCCCCTCAAACATCTCAGCTTTGAAGCTATGAAAGGTCTTCCCTATTTTGATCAAGCATTGGATTGTCTTCGTGATGTGGGTCTCCTGCCTTTCTGCACTGACCATGAAGACTGGAATGAAGAGCTCATCCTCTAGTTCTACACCACTCTCCACATCTCTGGCTTCGGTCGTGACTTGAACACATGGCAGCTCGAGTTTATGATAAGGGATGAGCACATTACTGCTTCACCACTGGATTTCTTTCCTGCAACACCACTTGCTGCCTCTGGTGAAGAGTTGGATCCTCGCTCTGAAGCTTATGCGATTGCCACTCGAAGCCTCTTCCATATGCGAGAACCCAACATGACTGAGATGCTAACCATAATGAAGCCTTTGGCTCGAGATGCAGAATTGCCCACTTCATTCTTTGTGGATGATCTTCAGTACTTGCCCATGACTATCTATCACATTCTTCGGCACACTATTTGGCCGATTAAAGGGCACAACTCATCTCGCAAGATTGAAGGGCCTCTAAAGACATTGCTCTACAACATTGTATATGGCATCAGTTTCAATCTTCAAGACTTATTCCTTCGCAACCTTGCTGCAAATGGTTTCAATGTCCTCGAGCCGAAGATATATGCTCCGTGGATCATGCGCTTCATCAAGTACAGAACCAACACCAGGTTTGTTCCTTCTGCTCGCAACCATGGCGTTTATCTTCCCGATATTGAAGTTGTGCCAGCAGATCTTTATCCATCCAAGAGCAAGAATCCTATTGTTGAAGGCACTAGTGGCACTGCTGATGTTGAAGGTCTTCACATTCCTTCCGATCCATCAAAGGCAAGACTCATTGGTACATTTTGCCAGCCCAGATCCAGTGCTACCAACACCGAAGCCACTGCTAGCACTCTGCCTTGTCAACACCTGCCAAGAAGAGAGCGTGCACTCACTGATCGTGAACTTCTTGTTTCACTGATTCAAAGGCAAGACAAGCACCGTGAGTGGACTCGACGCCAGATGCATGCCATGATGCAAGATATCAATCACGTTCGCAACCTCGCCACCAAGAATGCCTTTGTGGCCTATGAAACCAGTCGCCACTCATGGAGGACTCTCACTATGCTGGCACCTGAAGATGAGCTTCGTGAAGATGGCTTTCACCCCCGCTACAGATTTGGTGCACCACCTCCCAGTGTGGAGAAATGGCGCAAGACTCCATCCCTCGAAGACAGTGATTACTCTTCTTCAGCTCCCTCCGTCAACGTCAGGCTCGCAGATGAAGCTGATGATGCCACTTCTCTGCCTCCATCGACTCGACGTCGCGGCACTGCACCAGGCTCCTCTACACCAGCTCCCCGTGACCCTGCTGCACCGTCTTCATCGACACCTGCTGGGAACGTTTTGTTTTTCCATGCCTTCGTCCCTTTTTTGGTCATTCGATGACAAAGGGGGAGAAGCATTGGATGATAGTCTTCAAGCGGGTATACTAATAAGGGCTGGGTGCTATTTTTGCTAAGTTTACAACTCTCGTTTCTGAACATTTGCAGTTTTGGGTTGTAAAACTTAAGTCCTGATGGACGTCTGCACTTCATGTTTACCGTACTCTTTGGCGCTTCTTACCAGTTATTTTATGCGCTCGAAGTCATTCTGCAGATGCCCATTTTTCATTATGTATTTCATTATCTTCGACATATCTATTAATGCATAGTGATTGGATTACAAGGTATAGGGGGAGATCTCCACAAACTACAACCTGCCATGTGCACTTGCATTCAAAGCAAAATTTTCATATGCACATCTTCAGGGGGAGCTCTCTATATCTTGTAATCAAAATCTTCAAAACCTTACCTTCACATATTTTTATCCCCGTTGAAAACTTCAAACAGTTTGTCATCAATCACCAAAAAGGGGGAGATTGTAAGTGCATCTAGTGCCACCCTTGTTTGGTTTTGGAGTATTGAAGACAAACGTGGTTGAGGGACTAATTTTTTGTGAGAGTTCACAGGTTAACACAGAGAGAAGTCCCAGGAGTTTCGGTTTAGCCGTCGAAGACGACCCCCAAAAAATGTCCGAAGACATTGATGATGGCTGAAGCCATTGGTGGTAAGCGAAGACAATCGTCCGAAGACAATGAAACGCGAAGGCGAAGTCTTTTGGTAGTTTTTGTTTCTTCTTTCCTGAGTCATAGGAACCACCGTACTGTTAAGTGGGGTCGATGTGATCGAAGTGAGATGCTGACGTGATGCTCAACCCATACCTATGTCTTCGAGCGAAGACAATGAGAGGAAATCTCTTCCAGAGTTGGTTGAGTCAGCTTTTTTTGTAGCCCAAGTAAAGCTGCCGCGTGTGTTTGAAATCCGACCATTGAGACACGTGTCGGTTGGCCATTGACCCAGGGTCATTTTGGTCATATCAGGTCGGGTTGCCCGCTGGCTATAAATACCCCACCCCCTCCACCATAAGAAGGTGGCTGCTCAGAGAGAGATATGGCTGTTGTCGTTTTGGAGCAACCCACCTCGAAGACATTGAGAGAGACACATCCTGCGAGGATACACCTAAACACCTAGAGCTAGAGTGTTTGAGCATCACCGAAGTCATTCTGTTCTGAGAGAACTAAAGACTTATTACACTTTAAGACTATGATCTTCCAGACGGTTAGGCGTTTGGGTCTAGAGCAATCCAAGAGTCATTGTGGATCGCCGGGTGACCAAGTTTGTACGGGTTTCGGAAGTCTCCCCTGAAGACTTACCAGAGTGATTGGGCGCTGTCTAAGTGACTTCGGCTCAAGGGGAATAAGGTGAAGACGAGGTCTTCTGAGTTCAATCTCAGCCTCCCTAACCAGACGTACAGTTGTCACAGCAACTGGAACTGGTCCAACAAATCCCGTGTCTTCGTCAGGCTACTGGTTCTATCCTTCACTTCTTTACATTCCTGTTCTGTATCGTGAAGCCTTTCCTTGTTCATCACTGAAGACTTGTCCTGAGGACATTCATGCCTGTTGTTTATCTTCGTACTGTCTAAGTTTATCTTCGACTCATCTTATTGTGCATGATGTTAAAGCTCAACTTGTTTGTATGTCTTCACTGTGACGCATGCCTAGGTTAGATTCTTGATTATATCCCTAACTGATCATGTTTACGTTTCCGCTCTATTCGAATACATTCCCTGTTTTGAAGACTTTCTTAAAAATCGCCTATTCACCCCCCTAGTCGATAACTAGCACTTTCAGCAACAAACACAAGCGTCGAAACAATTATAGCACCAGCTACGCCGAGGACCCAATAGTCAACGCACGGTTCAATAGCTCACGCGGTGGTCCTAAAAAGAGACCCTTTAAAGGGAACAAGGACAACCCAAGTGCTCTGGATAAAATACTGGACAAGCCCTGCCAGATCCATGGCACTCCAGAGAAACCTGGCAAGCACACCAATAGAAACTGTTGGGTGTTCTAGCAAGTCGAAGAGACGACGACGAGGATGAACCTCGGCGGCCAAAAACAATTCCCCTCCAAGGTAAAAGGTGTGACCTTGATCTATGTCACACACATTCCTAAGAAGGAGCGGAAATGTGCACTTCGGGACGTCTACACCTTAGATCCTGCAACCCCGAGGCGCACCCCTTGGATGGCCTTCCCGACCACTTTCGATAATAAAGACCATCCGACCAGTATACGTCATGGCGGGTCAGCTGCCCTGGTTCTCGATCCCATTGTCGTTGGGTTTCACCTCGCGTCCTTTGGATGATGGAAGCAGTTTGAACCTGATATATGCGGATGCGGTTTGGAAAATGGGCATTGACTCGTCATGGATCAAACCCAACAAAACCACTTTCAAGGGAGTAATACCCGACGTGGAGGCAAATGCACGGGAACTACAACACTACAAGTTGTTTCGGCTCGCCCAACAAGTTCCTCTACAAGGACTTAATCTTTGATGTAGTCCACTTTCATAGCGGCTATCATGCGTTGCTTGGTTGTACTGCATACGCCCGCTTTAATGCGGTGCTGCACTATGCCTACCTCAAGCTCAAAATCCTGGGGCCAATGGGGTCATCACCATTAACGGCAACATGTAACGCTCCCTCCGGACAGAGGAGTAGACAGCGGCTTATGCAGCCGACTCCCAGGCGGCTGAAGAGGCGGCAAGGAAAGAAGCTCGGCGTGATCTTCCGGTCTCTTGAAAGCGCGTCCGCACTGCCACATCGACCCATGTTCGAACCCATGTCAATCCTAAATAGCAATAGACGCTCCCCTGCCCCTACCATCTGGTAGCAGACAACGTACCTCGAGTACACAACTTCACGCTTAAAATTCCTTAGGGAATTGGGGAGCAAAAATTTATCAAACAAGGTGTGTTATCTCGGATCATCTGAGCACGCACGAAGCCTGGTGATCTTTCCGGCACAATAAATGCCCACCAGAAGGAACATCTCGATAGAATCAATCTGCTAAATCATGGCGCCAGCCTCTTTGGCGGTCCATGATATGTCTCCAACGTATCTATAATTTTTGATTGTTCCATGATGATATATTATCATTCTAGGATACTTTTTGGGTCTCTATTTACCAATTTATAATATTTTTGAGCACTAACCTATTGACCCATTGCCTAGTGCCACTTGCTGTTTTCTGCATGTTTTTTACTTTTCAGGTTTGGAGTAGCAAAGGAAGTCCAATTTGCCACGAAACTTTTTGATGATTTTTTGTGGACCAAAAGAAGACCTCGAAGCTTCGGAAGGACGCCGGGAGGTGCACGAGGGCCCCACCACACACCAGGGCGCACCTTAGGGGGAGGGGCATGCCCAGATATGTGGTGGCCCCCTCGTGGCTCTCCCGACGCCCCTCTCTGGCCTATAAATTCTCTAATATTGAAAAACAGAAGAAGTCCCGAAACCCTTTTTCCACTGCCGCAAGTCTTTGTTCCATCGCGAGGCCATCTGGAGCTTCGTTCCGGCACCCTGTCGGAGGGGGGATCGATCACGGAGGGCCTCTACATCAACCTTGCTGCCCTCATGATGATGTGTGAGCAGTTCACCACAGACCTACGGGTCCATAGCTAGTACCTAGATGGAAACATCTTTATCTCTTGATATTCAATACAATGGTCATCGCATCTTCGCTTTGATCTATACGATGTAATCCTATTGTGCGGTGTGTTTGTTGGGATCCGATGAATTGTGGGTTTATGTTCAGATTATTCATGAAAAGTATTTGAGATGCCTCTGATATATATTGTCTCTTAATTGCATGATCATTATAGCTTCGTAATGCTCTCCGATTTATTGATGTGCTTTGTCCAAGTAGATTGATATTTCATCGGTGGGAGTGGTGCGTTGTGGTAGGTTCAACCTGATGAGTTTCTATATCACAGTGAAAAAGTAGGGGACAAGATGCGACTTTGTGTTGTTGCTACTAAGGATAACACGATGGGGTTCATTCATATTGCTTGAGTTTACTTTGTCTACATCAATGTCATCGTTCTCCATGCATTACTCTGTTTTACTTAATACTCTAGATGCATGCTGGATATCGGTCGATGAGTGGAGTAATAGTAATAGGTGCAGGCAGGAGCCGGCCTATTTGTTTATGGACGTGATGCCTATATAAACATGATCATTGCCATGAAAATTGCATAACTATCCGCTTTTCTATCAATTGCCCAACAGTAATTTGTTACCCACCGTATGCTGCCTACATGAGAGATGCCGCTAGGGAAAACTATGGCCCCCGGGTCTATTCACTTATATATTTACAAACGCTATTATTACCTTGCTGCCTTTATTTACTTTTTATTTTATTTTATTTTTCAATTTATATTTATCAACAATTATCTACACAACTCATTTGCTTGCAAATAACTAGATCAAGGGGATTGACAACCCTCTTGCCCGCGTTGGGTGCAAGTTGTTTTTTCATTTGTGTGCCGCCGCTGAAGACGGTTGAGGATTGATATTCCTATTGGTTCGATAAACCTTGGTTTCATAACTGAGGGAAATACGTACCCACTTTGTGCTGCAATTACCCATTCCTCTTCACGGAAAACCCAACACATATCACAAGTATGAGGAAGGATTTCTGGCGCCGTTGCCGGGGAATATCATCATCAACTATCAAGTAACTTCACAAAAATTTTCATTCACTTGTTCTTATTTTTATTTGCTGTTATATTTAGCTTGTGTCATAAAAATCAAAAATAGAAAATATATCTTTGCTTGTTACTAGTTTTCTTGTTCGTAGTCATGGCTAGTTCCCCTCCGGACATGCCTCAATCTCCCTACTTGGGAGAGGGTTCCCCAATCTTAGATTTTAAGCAAGTAGGTGATGAGTCCCTTAAAGAAGCATGGGATAGATTGCTAGTAATACAAGCTAAATCTAATCCCAAGAGTCATATTAAATTGCTCCTTAGAAGTTTTTATGTTGGTCTATCTCTATCCTATAGACGGGTTTTGGATTCTATGTTTGAAAAGGATTTCCTTGGGAACAATGCTTTCGACACCTATAATAAGATGAAAAACATATTTGTTCAACCCAAATATGAAACCATTAAACCAACCATATTGGGGTGCTTCCGTCAAACCGAGCTAATAAGAGAAACTAAGGCAATTATGGAAACCAATTTTATGGGGTTATACAACATGTCTACTAAAACCAATGCGAACGTGGTAATGCAAAATAAGAAACCTAACATCATAGACCAAAATATTGATGCCCTTAGAATGTTGACAGATGAAATTAAGGATCTTGATTGCAAGCTGGAACAACACGTTCTTAGGAGTGTCAAAGATGACAATACTTGAAACTATGCATTATGCCTAGCTAGGGGCATAAAACAATAGCGCTTGTTGGGAGGCAACCCAATAGTTATCTTTAAATTTTTACTTTAAAATTTCTTTTTTTTTTAATACATGATTATTGCCCTTGTAATGATTACGTTTTTGTGTTTAAATTAGTGTTTGTTCCAAGTAAAGCCTTTGGGATGACTCACAACATGAGTAGAATCGATGCTGAAACAAAACAGAAACTTTTTACGCCAGTACATGAATTGCCATTTTTTCAGTGGAGTGTGATAATAATCTGAAATTTTTACACAATGTTTGGATACAAATTTTTGAGTTTGTCCTAATTTTTGAGAATTTTTAAAGTTACATAAGTATAGGTTCTCTATAGATTGCTACAGACTGTTCTATTTTTGCTTGCATAGTTGCTTGTTTTGATTATGCTATGGATTGTATCGGGGGGTATAAGCCATGGAGAAGTTAGAATACAATACCTATTATGCATTTATGAAATTAGAATCAATTTATAACAGTACCTAAAGTATGCAATATGTTTCTTATACTAATGGATCTCACGAAGTTTTGTTGAGTTTTGTGTGATTGAAGTTTTCAAGTTTTGGGTATTATCGTGATGGACAAAGGAATAGGAGTACCAAGAGCCTAAGCTTGGGGATGACCAAGGTACCCCAAGGTAATATTTTAAAGGAGACTCAAGCGTCTAAGCTTGGGGATGCCCCGGAAGGCATCCCCTCTTTCGTCCCAATCCATCGGTATGCCACTTGAAGCTATATTTTTATTCATCACATGATATGAGTTTTGCGCGGAGCGTCGTGTGCTTTTGTTTGCTTTTACTTTCAGTTTGCCACAATCAATGTTTGCTGGACACACCTATTTAAGAGAGACACACCTTCATCATAATTTGTTAGAATACTCTATGTGCTTCACTTATATCTTTTGAGCTTAGTAGTTGCTCTAGTACTTCACTTATATCTTTTTGAGCATGGTGGCGTGTAGATTTTATAGAAATGATTTCACTCTCGTTCTTCACTTATATTTGTTTGAGAGTTAATAAATAGTGACGGTAATTTGCATGGGTCATAAGACTAGTCCAAAAATATTAGGTATTCAATGAGTGATAATCAAAACCATCAAGTAGCACATATAGAGAAATTGTGGGTCAATGATATTGATGTAGAAATATGAAAAAGGTGTGAGTCCACAATTGTTAAACTGTAGAAGTGTCGATATTAAGAAAGGTTGGCATTTTTGTTCATCTAAAAGTTAAAAAGGCATGGTGATGCTGTGTTAGCATTTCTATTCCTCATTGAAATCCTAGTGTTATTTCGGGTCGAAAGCGTGCGATGGTTCACTCCTACCAACCTATTCCCTCGGGGCATGCGAGTAGTACTTTGATCTATGATAAAACTAATAAAACTTTGCAATAATTATATGAGTTCTTTTTGAATAATGTGAAACCATGGATATACGCAATCTCACCTTCTCATATTTGCTAGCCTCTTCGGTACCGTGCATTGCCCATTCTCACCTCGAGGATCGGTGCAACTTTCACCGGTGCATCCAAACCCCGTGACATGATACGCTCTGTTGCACATTAGCCTTTTTATATCTCCCTCAAAACAGCCACCATACCTACCTATCATGGCATTTCCATAGACATTCCGAGATATATTTCCATGCAAATTCCATCGCCACCTCACATGACTAGTTCTTTCATCATCATATTGCTTTGCATGATCATATAGAGCTGACATAGTATTTGTGGCAAAGCCACCGGTCATCATATTTTTTATATGTGTCACGCTAGATCATTGCACATCCTGGTACACTGCCAGAGGCATTCATACAGAGTCATATCTTCATATCAGTTCTCCATATCAAGTTGTAATTAAATAAATGTGTGATGATCATCATTATTAGAGCATTGTCCCAGTGAGGAAAGAATGATGGAGACTATGATTCTTCCACAAGTCAAGATGAGACTCCGGACGAAAAATAAAGATGGGGGAGGCCAAATGATCACACCATTCGAAAAAATGAGAGAAAATGAGAGAAGGGACTTTGCTACTATCTTTTACCAAACTTGTGCCTCAAAGTGGCACCATGCTCTTCATGTAGAGAGTCTCATGATATGTCACTTCCATATGCTAGTGGGAATTACCTATTCATTATTACAAACTTGGTTTGTATATTCCTATGACGGGCTTCCTCAAATGCCCGAGGTCTTCATGAGCAAGCAAGTTGGATGCACACCCCCACTTAGCTTCATTTGAGCTTTCATACACTTATAGCTCTAGTGCATCATTTGCATGGCAATCCCTACTCCTCGCATTGACATCTATCGATGGACATCTCCATAGCCCGTTGGTACGCCTAGTTGATGTGAGACTATCTTCTCCACCTTTTACCCCTTTGATATCTATCACCATACTGTACTCCACCTAAATGCTATATCCAATGGCTCACGCTCATGTATTGCGTGAAGAATAAAAAGTTGATGCATATTGAAAAAGTACAATCCAATTGCGTGACTTGGCCACCGTGGTGTTTAACATTTGTATTAATGTGGTGAAGATGGAGCCATGCCTTGCTAATATAATAAGATGAATTGGGGGGGGGGAGGGGCATAAACATTTCTTAAGGATCGTATACTTTTAAGGATTAATGATTTTGTTTCTTAGACTTTAAATATTGTTGTGTTAATATTTTTTGATTCATCTTTTCTCAATGAGCATACACGCATAAGATTACATAATGGATAGCCGTCACATTAAAAATCTGTTTTCATCAATTACCTACTCGAGGAAGAGCAGGAATTAAGCTTGGGGATGCTTGATACGTCTCCAATGTATCTATAATTTTTGATTGTTCCATGCTGATATATTATCATTCTAGGATACTTTTTGGGTCTTTATTTACCAATTTATAATATTATTAAGCACTAACCTATTGACCCAGTGCCCAGTGCGAGTTGCTGTTTTCTGCGTGTTTTTTACTTTTCAGGTTTACAGTACCAAACGAAGTCCAATTGCCATGAAACTTTTTGATGATTTGTTCTGGACCAAAAGAAGCCCTGGAAGCTTCGAAAGGAGGCCGGGAGGCGCACAAGGGCCCCACCACACATCAGGGCATGCCGTAGGGGCGCCCTGATATGTGGTGGCCCCCTCGTGGCTCTCCCGACGCCCCTCTGTGGCCTATAAATTCTCTAATATTGCAGAAACCCTAGAATCAGTCCCGAAACCCTTTTTCCGGTGCCGCAAGTCTCTGTTCCGTCGCGAGGCCATCTGGAGCTCCGTTTCGGCACCTTGCCGGAGGGGGATCGATCACGGAGGGCCTCTACATCAACCTTGCTGCCCTCATGATGATGTGTGAGTAGTTCACCATAGACCTACGGGTCCATAGCTTGTAACTAGATGGCAACCTCTCTATCTCTTGATCTTCAATACAATGGTCATCGCATCTTCGCTTTGATCTATCCGATGTAATCCTATTGTGCGGTGTGTTTGTTGGGATCCGATGAATTGCGGGTTTATGTTCAGATTATTCATGAAAAGTATTTGAGATGCCTTTGATATATATTGTCTATTAATTGCATGATCATTATAGCTTCATAATGCTCTCCGATTTATTGATGTGCTTTGTCCAAGTAGATTGATATTTCATCGGTGGGAGTGGTGCATTGTGGTAGGTTCAACTTGACGAGTTTCTATATCCCAGTGACATAGTAGGGGACAAGATCCGTCTTTGTGTTGTTGGTACTAAGGAGAATACAATGGGGTTCATTCATATTGCTTGAGTTTACTTTGTCTACATCATGTCATCGTTCTCTATGTATTACTCTGTTTTACTTAATACTCTAGATGCATGCTGGATAACGGTCGATGAGTGGAGTAATAGTAATAGGTGCATGCAGGAGTCGGCCTATTTGTTTATGGACGTGATGCCTATATACACATGATCATTGCTGTGAAAATCGCATAACTATCCGCTTTTCTATCAATTGCCCAACAGTAATTTGTTACCAACCGTATGCTGCCTACATGAGAGATGCCGCTAGGGAAAACTATGGCCCCCGGGTCTGTTCACTTATATATTTACAAACGCTATTATTACCTCGCTGCCTTTATTTTATTTTTATTTTATTTTGCAATTTATATTTATCAACAATTATCTACACAACTCATTTGCTTGCAAATAATGAGATCAAGTGGATTGACAAGCCTCTTGCCCGCGTTGGGTGCAAGTTGTTTGTTTATTTGTGTGCAGCCGCTGAAGACGGTTAAGGATTGATATTCCTATTGGTTCGATAAACCTTGGTTTCATAGCTGAGGGAAATACTTACCAACTTTGTGCTGCAACTACCCGTTCCTCTTGACGTGGCTTGAGACTGCGTCGGTATTTCCCCAAAGAGGAAGGGATGATGCAACATAGCGACGGTAAGTATTTCCCTCAGTTATGAAACCAAGGTATCGAACCGGTAGGAGGATCACCACCACTACGTAACAGCACCTGCACACAAAGAACAAATACTTGCATCCCGACGTGAAAGAGAGGTTATCAATCTCTCTACGGTAAAAAGATAGATTAGTTAGTGATAGATTGGAGAGATAGATCTCTCAAGAACAAAAAATAAAAAGGGCAAATAAAAAGTGCAGCAAGGTATTTTTGGGTTTTTGGAATAATAGATCTGAAAACAAAAGCGGCAAAAAGATAGATCGGAAAGCAATATGTTGGAAAAGTAGACCCGGGGTCGTAGGTTTCACTAGTGCCTTCTCTCATGAGTATAGCACACGGCGGGTGAACAAATTACTGTTGGGCAATTGATAGAAGATCAAATAATCACGACGATATCCAAGGCGATGATCATTACATATGCATCACATCCAAGATTAGTAGACCGAAACGATTCTACATCTACTACTATTACTCCACACATCGACCGCTATCCAGCATGCATCTAGTGTATTAAGTTCATGGAAAAACGGAGTAATGCAATAAGAACGGTGACATGATGTAGACAAGATATATTCATGTAGGAATAGACCACATCTTGTTATCCTTAATAGCAACGATACATGCGTGCCTCGCTTCCCCTTCTTCCACTGGGAGAGGACACCGCAAGATCAAACCCATCACAAAGCACCTCTTCCCATGGCAAGAAAAATCGATCTAGTTGGCCTAACTAAGGCAATGATTCGAAGAAGAAATACGAGGCTATAAGGAATCATGCATATAAGAGATCAAAGAAGACTCAAATAATATTCATGGATAGAAACTGATCATGAACTCAAAATTCATCGGATCCCAACAAACACACCGCAAAAGTTTACATCAAATAGATCTCCAAGAGACCATTGTATTGACAATCAAAAGAGAGAGATGAAGCCATCTAGCTACTGCCTACGGACCCGTAGGTCTATGTTGGACTACTCACGCATCATTGGAGAGGCACCAATGAGGATGATGAACCCCCTCCATAATGGTGTTAGATTGGATCTTGAGGTTCTGGAACTTGCGGCGGCTGGATGTATTTTTTGTCGACTCCTCTAGGGTTTCTGGAATATTTGGGAATTTATAAGCGTCAGAGGCGGTGGAGAGTGGTCCCGAGGAGGGCACAACCCATCAAGATGCGCCCGGGGCTTCTGGCGCGCCCTGGTGGGTTGTGGTCTCCTCAACCCTCCCCTCTGACACTCCTTTGGCCCACTGGATGTCTTCTAGCCCAAAAAAAAATCTACGTTTGGTATTGATATTCTGCGAAGTAAAAAACAAGCAAAAACAGCAACTGACACTTTGGCACTATGTCAATAGGTTGGTCCCAAAAAATGATATAAAGTTGCTATAAAATGATTGTAAAACATCCAAGAATGATAATATAACAACATGGAACAAGCAAAAATTATAGATACGTTGGAGACGTATCAGCATCCCCAAGCTTAATTCCTACTCGTCCTCGAGTAGGTAAATGATAAAAACAGAATTTTTGATGTGGAATGCTGCCTAACATGTTCATCACATAATCTTTTCTTTTGTAGCATGGACATTTGGACTTTTAGATGGTTCAAAGCAATAGTCTAGTTTTGACATAATGACTTTAATACTCAAGCATGCCAACAAGCAACCATGTCTTTCAAAATATCAACACTAAAGAAAGTTATCCCTAGCCCATCATGCTCAAGCATTAACCCATTCATGAAACACACTCAAATATTAACTACACCCAATGCTCAAGTACCATCATAGTGCCCCCTAGTTGGTGCTTTATAAGAGAAGATGGAGACTCAAAGTAAAAATAAAAATTGCATAAAGTAAATAGATAGGCCCTTCGCAGAGGGACGTAGGGATTTTTAGAGGTGCCAGAGCTCAAAGTTCAAATTGAGAGAGAAAAATATTTTGAGTGGCATGCCTTTCCCGTCAACGAAAATGAAAAAGTAGTTCACAATACTTTCCATGCTAGATATATCGTAGGCGGTTCCCAAACAGAAAATAAAGTTTATTCCTTTTTCCATCATTCTTTCACAATCCATGGCTGGCCGTATCCACGGTTGCCTTCCATACCAACACTTTCCAAGGAATTTATTATTGGGATTTCTATTCTTGTGCCCCTGGTTCCTTAGTTGTACTCATTCGTCCCCACGCTCTTAACTTTTGCTCACTTTTCCCCATTCCTTAATCCGAAACCCTCAGAAATGGTCAGACGGGGGGATGCCGTCGGGTCAATGGTTTGACCATTAACTCTGGCGTGTGGGGCCACGCTGGACTGTGTCGCCCGTTGGACCTGCCAAGTGGGGCCGCGTTGGAGTGTCTCGCCCTCCTTTGACCATTCTGACGTGTGGGGCCGCGCTGGACTATGTCGCCCGTTGGACCGGCCAAGTGGGGCCGCGTTGGACGGTGGTGCTGGTTGGACCGTTGGGCCGTGGTTTCGTTTGGGCCGTTGCATTAAACGCCCGCGTGCATGCGTTGATGCACGCCGCCATGATAAGCCTGCTATGCATGCGCGACATGATCCAGCCAGCCTGCCTGCATGCGTCGATGCGCGCCGCCACGGACGCAGCCTTCCTTTGAGCCGCCACGGACGCAGCGTGTGTCGCTGCTGCCGGTTCGTCCCTTCTCGCACGCGCCTCCTTGATCGATTCACAGTTCATAGTTCACACCGTCTCAGCCTTTGACCTCCGGCAGCATCAATTCAGTGTGGCAATTAAAGTCTAGGGCATACCGATAGACGTGCGGCGTTTGAACGTAGCAAACATGCGGCCGATGCCCTTATTTAAACCGCCCACCCCTCCACCTATTCTCCACACATCCATTTGCGCCGCTCCCCTTATCTTCTTCACCCCAATCCAAAGAACTCTCCAAGCTAGGTCAAGATGCAGTACTACGGCCCCACCTTTCAGATGCCACCAGTTAGGTGATACGTCTACAACGTATCTATAATTTTTCTTGTTCCATGCTGTTATATTATCACTCTTGGACATTTTACAATCATTTTATTACAACTTTATATCATTTTTTGGGACTAACCTATTGACATAGTGCCAAAGTGCCAGTTGCTGTTTTTGCTTGTTTTTTTACTTCGCAGGAAATCAGTACCATACAGAGATGAAACACTGCGGGGATTTTTGTGGATTTTTTACGAACCAGAAGAAACCAGAAGGGCCAAAGAACACCAGAAGAGGAGGCCCAGGGTGGCCAGTGCTACTTCTTGAGCATGCGTTGGTTTTCCCTTGAAGAGGAAAGGGTGATGCAGCAAAGTAGATAAGTTTTTCCCTCAGTTGTTGAGAACCAATGTATCAATCCAGTAGGAGATACAAGCAAGTCCCCAATAGATGTACCTACACAAAGAATCAAACACTTGCACCCAACACTATAAATGGGTTGTCAATCCCTACACGGTTACTTGCAAGGATGAGATCTGATAGAGATAGATGGAAAAGATTGCGGAAAGTAAAAGCACAAGTAAATAGATCTGAAAATATAAGATGGAAAATAGACCCGGGGCCATAGGTTTCACTAGAGGCTTCTCTCATGAAGGCAAATATTACGGTGGGTGAACAAATTACTGTCGAGCAATTGATAGAAAAGCGCATAGTTATGACGATATCCAAGGCAATGATTATGCATATAGGCATCATGTCCGTGTCAAGTAGACCAAAACGATTCTGCATCTACTACTATTACTCCACACATCGACCGACTCCTGCCTGCATCTAGAGTATTAAGTTCATGAAGAACAGAGTAATGCATTAGGTAAGATGACATGATGTAGTGGGATAAACTCAAGCAATATGATGAAAACCCCATCTTTTTATCCTCGATGGCAACAATACAATACGTGCCTCGCTACCCCTACTATGTCACTGGGTGAGGACACCGCAAGATTGAACCCAAAACTAAGCACTTCTCCCATTGCAAGAATTACCAATCTAGTTGGCCAAACCAAACCAATAACTCGAAGAGACTTGCAAAGATATGAAATCATGCATATAAGAATTCAGAAAAGACTCAAATAATATTCATAGATAATCTGATCATAAACCCACAATTCATCGGATCTCGACAAACACACCGCAAAAGAGTATTACATCGGATAGATCTCCATGAAGATCATGGTATTGAAGAGCAAAGAGAGAGAAGAAGCCATCTAGCTACTAGCTATGGACCCGAAGGTTAGTGGTGGACTACTCACGCATCATCGGAGGGGCAATGGAGTTGATGTAGATGCCCTCCATGATCAAATCCCCCTCCGGCAGATTACCGGAAAAGGTCCCCAGATGGGATCTCACGGGAACAGAGGCTCCTGGCGGTGGAAAAGTATTATCGTGGCTCTCTTGTATCCAAGGAATATTTGGAAATTATAGGCCGAAGAATAGGGTTAGGAGGGCTGCCGTGGGCCCACAAGCCAGGGGGGCGCGCCCTACCCCCCTGGACGCGCCCCTGTGGCTTGTGGCCACACGGTGGTTCTCCTACCTTGGTCTCCAAGCTTGGTAGGTTCCTTCTGGTCCAAGAAAAATCATTTCGAAGATTTTATCCGTTTGGACTCCGTTTAATATTCCTTATCTGCAATACTCAAAAACAAGGAAAAAACAGAAACTGGCACTAGGCACTAGATTAATAGGTTAGTCCCAAAAATAATATAAAATAGCATATTAATGCATATAAAACATCCAAAACAGATAATATAATAGCATGGAACAATCAAAAATTATAGATACGTTGGAGACGTATCAAGCATCCCCAAGCTTAATTCCTGCTCGTCCTCGAGTAGGTAAATGATAAAAACAGAATTTTTGATGTGGAATGCTACCTAACATATTTATCCATGTAATATTCTTTATTGTGGCATGAATATTCAGATCCGTAAAATTCAATACTATAGCTTAATGTTGACATAAAAACAATAATACTTAAAGTATACTAATAAGCAATCATATCTTTCAAAATACCATGGCTAAAGAAAGTTATCCCTACAATATCATATAGTCTGGCTATGCTCCATCTTCCCCACACAAAGTATCTAAATCATGCACACCCCCGATGACAAGTCAAGCAATTGTTTCACCCCTTTAATGTTCTCAAACTTTTTCAACTCTCACGCAATACATGAGCGTGAGCCATGGATATAGCACTATGGGTGGAATAGAATGTGGTGGAGGTGCAAGGGAAAAGGAGAAGATAGTCTCACATCAACTAGGCGTATCAACGGACTATGGAGATGCCCATCAATAGATATCAATGTGAGTGAGTAGGGATTGCCATGCAACGGATGCACTAGAGCTATAAGTGTATGAAAGCTCAAAAGGAAACTAAGTGGGCGTGCATCCAACTCGCTTGCTCACGAAGACCTAGGGCACTTTTAGGAAGCCCATCATTGGAATATACAAGCCAAGTTATATAATGAAAAATTCCCACTAGTATATGAAAGTGACAAAATAAGAGACTCTCTATCATGAAGAACATGGTGCTACTTGAAGCACAAGTGTGGAAAATGATAGTAGCATTGTCCCTTCTCTCTTTTCTCTCATTCATTTTTTTCTTTTTTTTCTTTTTTTTTGATGGGCATCTTTGGCCTCTTTTTTTTTATTTGGGCTTCGCTGGCCTCTTTTATTTTTTTGTAAAGTCCAGAGACTCATCCCATCTAGTGAGGGAATCATAGCTTCCATCATCCTTTCCTCTCATGGGACAATGCTCTAATAATGATGATCATCACACTTTTATTTACTTACAACTCGAAACTTAGAACAACATATGACTCTATATGAATGCCTCCGGCGGTGTACCGGGATGTGCAATGATCTAGCATAGCAAATGACATCAAAAAACGGACAAGCCATAAAAACATCATGCTAGCTGTCTTACGATCATGCAAAGCAATATGACAATGATGGTGCGTGTCATAATAAACGGAACGGTGGAAGTTGCATGGCAATATATCTCGGAATGGCTATGAAAATGCCATAATAGGTATGTATGGTGGCTGTTTTGAGGAAAATATATGGTGGCTGTTTTGAGGAAGGTGGGTTTAATGCACCGGCGAAAGTTGCGCGGTACTAGAGAGGCTAGCAAAGGTGGAAGGGTGAGAGTGCGTATAATCCATGGACTCACATTAGTCATAAAGAACTCACATACTTATTGCAAAAGTCTATTAGTCATCGAATCAAAGTGTTACACGCATGCCCCTAGGGGATAGGTTGGTAGGAGTAAACCATCGCGCGCTCCCGACCCATCACACAAAGGACGACAATCATTAAACAAATCATGCTCCGACTTCATTACATAACGGTTCACCATACGTGCATGCTACGGGAATCAGAAACCTTAACACAAGTATTTCTACTAATCCACAATTACTTACTAACATAACTCTTAATATTACCATCTCTACATCTCAAAACTATATGCACGGAACCGAACTTCTCATCATATTCAATGCACTTAATATGAAAGTTTTTATTATATCCCTCTTGGATGCCTATTATTTTAGGACCAAATTCATGACCTAATACAATTACCATGCTGTTTAGAGACTCTCAAAATAATATAAGTGAGGTACGAGAGTTCAATTATTTCTATAAAACATAACACCACCGTGCTCTAAAAAGATATAAGTGAAGCACTAGAGCAAAATTGCCTAGCTCAAAAGATATAAGTGAAGCACATAGAGTATTCTAATAAATTCACGATTCAGCGTGTCCTTCTCAAAAATATGTGTGCAGCAAGGATGATTGTGGAAAACTAAAAAGCAAAGACTCATATCATACAAGACGCTCCAAGCAAAACACATATCATGTGGTGAATAAAAATATAGCCTCAAGTAAATTTACCGATGGATTGAAGACGAAAGAGGGGATGCCTTCCGGGGCATCCCCAAGCTTAGGCTCTTTGGTATCCTTGAATATGGCTTGGTATGCCTTGGGCATCCCCAAGCTTAGGCTCTTTCCACTCCTTATTCCATAGTCCATCAAATCTTTACCCAAAACTTGAAAACTTCACAACACAAAACTCAACAGAAAACTCGTGAGATCCGTTAGTATAAGAAAAATAAATCACCACTTTTAGGTACTGTTGTGAACTCTTTCTTTATTTATATTTGTGTAATACCTACTATATTCTAACATCTCCATGATTCATACCCCCCGATACAACCCATAGATTCATCAAAATAAGCAAACAACACAAGGAAAACAGAATCTGTTAAAAACAGAACAGTATGTAGCAATCTGTAGACTTTGAATACTTCTGTAACTCCAAAAATTCTGAAAAATTAGGAAAACCAGGGAAATTTGCATATCAATATTGTGTAAAAATTTCAGATCAAAATCACGTTCCAGTTAATTTATAAAATTCCTTGACTGAGCGCAAAAGTTTCTGTTTTTCAGCAAAATCAAATCAACAAACACCGTAGACCATCCCAAAGGTCTTACTTGGCTCAAACACTAATTTAAACAAGAAAACACAATTAATACAGAGGTAATAATGTGTGAAAAACTCAAAAACAGAAGCAAAAACAAAAGCATAAAAATAAAATTGGGTTGCCTCCCAACAAGCGCTATTGTTTAACGCCCCTAGCTAGGCATAACGATTTCAATGATGCTCACATAAAAAGTAGTAATTGAAATATGCAAGAGAGCATCATGAATCTCTTGACAAGCACATTTAATTCTAACCCACTTCCTATGCATAGGCGTTTTGTGAGCAAACAATTTATGGGAACAAGAATCAATTAGCATAGGAAGGCAAAACAAGCATAATTTCGAAACTATTAACACATAGAGAGGAAACTTGATATTATTGCAATTCCTACTAGCATATGTTCCTCCCTCATAATAAATTTCAGTAGCATCATGAACTAATTCAACAATATAACTATCACATAAATCATTCTTTTCATGATGCACGAGCATGCAATCATCATAACGAATTTGCTCATCAAAACATGGGGGACAAAAAATATCATCTTCATCAAACATAGCATCCCCAAGCTTGTGGCTTTGCATATTATTAGCGTAATTGACATTAATAGAATTTATAGTAACATCATTGCAATCATGCTTTTCAATCAAGGATCTATCATGAATCACCTTATAGATTTCTTCTTTCGACACTTCGTCAAAATTTCCAGATTCATGATTTTCAAACAAAACTTCATAGAGATAATCAAGTGCACTCAACTCACTAGCAATTGGTTCATCATAATTTGGTCTTTTGAAAAGATTAGCAAGTGGATGAGGATCCATATCAATAGATTTTTAGCAAGCGAAGATGCAAGCAAATAGAAGGCACATGGCAACACAAGCAAACAAAAAGAGATACGGCGAGAAAAAGGCGAACGAGAAAGAAGGCGAATAAAACGGCAAATTGGTGAAGTGGGGGAGAGGAAAACGAGTGGCAAATGGCAAATAATGTAAATTCAAGACATGAGTTTGTGATTGGTACTTCGTAGGCTTGATGTAGATCTCCCCGGCAACGGCGCCAGAAATCCTTCTTGCTACGTCTTGAGCATGCCTTGGTTTTCCCTTGAAGAGGAAAGGGTGATGCAACAAAGTAGATAAGTATTTCCCTCAGTTGTTGAGAACCAAGGTATCAATCCAGTAGGAGATACAAGCAAGTCCCCAATAGATGTACCTACACAAAGAATCAAACACTTGCACCCAACGCTATAAAGGGGTTGTCAATCCCTTCACGGTTACTTGCAAGGATGAGATATGATAGAGATAGATGGAAAAGATTGCGGAAAGTAAAAGCACAAGTAAATAGATCTGAAAATATAAGATGGAAAATAGACCCGAGGGCCATAGGTTTCACTAGAGGCTTCTCTCATGAAGGCAAATATTACGGTGGGTGAACAAATTACTGTCGAGCAATTGATAGAAAAGCGCATAGTTATGACGATATCCAAGGCAATGATTATGCATATAGGCATCACGTCCGTGTCAAGTAGACCAAAGCGATTCTGCATCTACTACTATTACTCCACACATTGACCGACTCCTGCCTGCATCTAGAGTATTAAGTTCATGAAGAACAGAGTAACACATTAGGTAAGATGACATGATGTAGAGGGATAAACTCAAGCAATATGATGAAAACCCCATATTTTTATCCTCGATGGCAACAATACAATACGTGCCTCGCTACCCCTACTATGTCACTGGGTCAGGACACCGCAAGATTGAACCCAAAACTAAGCACTTCTCCCATTGCAAGAATTACCAATCTAGTTGGCCAAACCAAACAAATAACTCGAAGAGACTTGCAAAGATATGAAATCATGCATATAAGAATTCAGAAAAGACTCAAATAATATTCATAGATAATCTGATCATAAAACCACAATTCATCGGATCACGACAAACACACCGCAAAAGAGTATTACATCGGATAGATCTCCATGAAGATCATGAAGAACATGGTATTGAAGAGCAAAGAGAGAGAAGAAGCCATCTAGATACTAGCTATGGACTTGAAGGTCTGTGGTGGACTACTCACGCATCATCGGAGGGGCAATGGAGTTGATGTAGATGCCCTCCGTGGTCGAATCCCCCTCCGACAGATTACCGGAAAAGGTCCCCAGATGGGATCTCACAGGAACAGAGGCTCCTGGCGGCGAAAAAGTATTATCGTGGCTCTCTTGTATCCAGGGAATATTTGGGAATTTATAGGCCGAAGAATAGGGTTAGGAGGGCTGCCGTGGGCCCACAAGCCAGGGGGGCGCGCCCTACCCCCCTGGGCGCGCCCCTGTGGCTTGTGGCCACACGGCGGCTCTCCTGCCTTGGTCTCCAAGCTTTGTAGGTTCCTTCTGGTCCAAGAAAAATCATTCCAAATATTTTTTTCCATTTGGACTCCGTTTAATATTCCTTATCTGCAATACTCAAAAACAAGGAAAAAACAGAAACCGGCACTAGGCACTAGATTAATAGGTTAGTCCCAAATATAATATAAAATAGCATATTAATGCATATAAAACATCCAAAACAGATAATATAATAGCATGGAACAATCAAAAATTATAGATACGTTGGAGACGTATCAGCCACCACCCACATGGGCGCGCCAGAGGCCCCCCTGGCGCACCCTGGGGGGTGCTGGGCTCCTCCGGCACCCCATCAACCGACTATCGTGCCTATAAATTCCCTGGAAATCCAAAACCCCTAAAAGAGTCGACGAAACACAATTCCAGCCACCGCAAGTTCCAGAACCGCGAGATCCAATCTAACACCATCACGGAGGGGTTCATCTTCCTCATAGGTGCATCTCCGATGATGCGTGAGTAGTCCACCATAGACCTACGGGTCCGTAGGCAGTAGCTAGATGGCTTCTTCTCTCTCTCTTATGATTCTCAATACAATGGTCTCTTGGAGATCTATTTGATGTAAACTTTTGCGGTCTGTTTGTTGGGATCCGATGAATTTTGAGTTCATGATCGGTTTCTATCCATGAATATTATTTGAGTCTTCTTTGATCTCTTATATGCATGATTACTTATAGCCTCATATTTCTTCTTTGAATCTTTGGTTTAGTTAGGCCAACTAGATCAATTTTTCTTGCCATGGGAAGAGGTGCTTTGTGATGGGTTTGATCTTGCGGTGTTCTTTCCCAGTGACAGAAGGGGAAGTAAGACACGCATGTATCGTTGCTATTAAGGATAACAAGATGGGGTCTATTCCTACATGAATAGATCTTGTCTACATCATGTCATCGTTCTTATTGCATTACTCTGCTTTTCCATGAACTTAATACACTAGATGCATGCTGGATAGCGGTCGATGTGTGGAGTAATAGAGGTAGATGCAGGCAGGAGTTGGTCTATCTATCTTGGACGTGATGCCTATATAATAATCATCGCCTTGGATATCGTCATGACTATTTGATTTTCTATCAATTGCCCAACAGTAATTTGTTCACCCACGGTGCGCTATACTCATTAGAGAAGCCACTAGTGAACCCTACGTCCCCCGGGTCTACTTTTCCTATCATATTGCTCTCCGATCTACATTTTCTGCAATCTTTGTTTTCAGATCTACAAAACCAAAAACCCAAAAATACCTTGCTGCATATTTACTCTTTTTTAGTTGTGTTCTTGAGAGATCTATCTCTCCTATCTACCACTACCTAATCTATTTTATTACCGTAGAGAGATTGACAACCTCTCTTTCGCGTCGGGTTGCAAGTATTTGTTGTTTGTGTGCAGGTGCTGCTTATTGGGTGGTGGTGATCCTCCTACTGGTTCGATAACCTTGGTTTCATAACTGAGGGAAATACTTACTGTCGCTGTGCTGCATCATCCCTTCCTCTTTGGGGAAATACCGACGCAGTCCAAGCCACGTCAAAGGAATTTCTGGCGCCATTGCCGGGGAGGAAGTTGTCTCTTCTACGTGCCTATCGTAGGCGCCGAGGGACTCCACCATCATCTACCAGGTTCCTAATCACAAATCTCATCTCCTTGCAATTACATTATTTGCCATTTGCCTCTCATTTTCCTCTCCCCCACTTCACCAATTTGCCGTTTTATTCTCCCTCTTTTTCATTTGCCCTTTTTCTTGCCGGATCTCTTCCTTGCTTGCAATCTTTTTTGCGTAGTCACGATGACTCAAGAGAACACCAAGTTGTGTGATTGAAGAGTTCAAAACCAAAGATGACAATACTTGAATCTATCCAATATGCCTAGCTAGGGGCGTAAAACGATAGCGCTTGTTAGGATGATTCATAGGATGAGTAGAAGTGATGGTGAATCTGAAACAGAAACTTTGCGTCCAGTATATGAATTTTCATTTTTTTCCGCAACGTGATCTTGAGCTGAAATGTTAACAAAATGCTTCTATACAAATTCCTTACGTTGTCCTTATTTTTCAGAATTTTTAGAGTTACAACAGTATGGGTATGGTACAGATTACTACAGACTGTTCTGTTTGAGACAGATTCTGTTTTTGTTACATTGTGTGCTTGTTTTGATGAATCTATGGTTTGTATTGTGGGGTATAAGCCATGGTAAAGTTAAAATACAGTAGGTATAATGCAATTATAAAATTTTAATGGGTTTACAACCGTACCTAAAGTAGTGATTTGCTTTCTGATACTAACGGATCTCACGAAGATTTTGTTGAGTTTTGTGTGATTGAAGTTTTCAAGTTTTGGGTGAGATCACGATGGATGAAGGAATAAGGAGTAGCAAGAACCTAAGCTTGGGGATGCTACCGCACCCCCAAGATAAATCCAAAGAGTAACAAGCAACTGAGCTTGGGAATGCCCCCGAGTGGCATCCCCTCTTTCTTCTAGTACAGCAAGGATACAAAGGAAAAACTAACAAATGATGCAAGCAAAGATACAAGACGCTCCAAGCAAAACACATGATATGTGACGAATAAAAATATAGCTCCAAGTAAAATACCGATGGTCACCTATTCGAGAGAGCCACAATCATGCTATGATTTGTTAGAATTGCTCTATGTGCTTCACTTAAACTTTTTGAGCTATAGGAATTGCTCTAGTGCTTCACTTATATCTTTTGAGCATGGTGTGCTTGGAAACTTTTGTAGAAATACTCTCATGCTTCACTTAGATTAAGTATAGAGTTAGTAAATTTTGAAGAAATCCTCTCATGCTTCACTTATACCTTTTTGAGAGATGAAATCTTTAAGCTCATGTGCTTCACTTAAATTTGTTTGAGCTTGCCAAAAAGCAATGGCAATATATGAAACTACTTCCAAAGTGATAGATATCCAAGGAGGATATAATAAAAACTTTCATGAAGATCATTGGACAAATTAAACTTGATTCCTTGTAATAGTTTTGAAACATGATGATAGTAATATGTGAGTCATGTTAGTGAGTAATTATGCTTAGTAGGAATATTGGTGTTAAGGTTTGTGATTCCCTATACATGCACGAAAGTCAATAGTTATGCAATGAAGTTACATCCAACTTGTGGTTCATTATTCGATGTTAGTTATGTTCAATGCTCACTTATGTGATTTTTCGTTTCTTGGTTTGGTTGCTTCCCAATCTTTTGCTAGCCTTCATTTGTAATAAGTAGAAATACTACTTGTGCATCCAAAATCCTTAAACCAAGTTTTTCCTTATGAGTCCACCATACCTACCTATATGCGGTATTTCCATGCCATTCCAAGCAAATCTGTATGTGCCATCTCTAAATTTTCAAAACAAATTTTCTCATTTGTGTGCCCGTACCGCTCATGAAACATTGGGGAGTGTCCAATATTTTTCCATGCTAGATGTGTTATTCTCAAGATGAGTGTTTATTCACTTGTCATTGCACGAGAGTGCGGCGGTAATAGGGATGCCCATTCCCGAAATGAAAAAGAAAAAAATATTTACTTTATGTTGTCAAATAATAAATTCCTTGGAAAGTGTTAGTATTGAAGGCAACCGTGGATACGGCCCGCCATGGAAAGTGAAAGTTTGGTGGAAAAAGGAATAAACTTTATTTTCTGTTTGGGAACCGCCTATGATATATCTAGCATGGAAAGTATTGTGAGCTACTTTGTCGTTTTCGTTGACAGGAAAAGCATGCCACCCGAAATATTTTTCTCTCTCAATTTAAACCTTGAGCTCTGGCACCTCTACAAATCTCTACCTCCCTCTGCGAAGGGCCTATCTATTTACTTTATGCAATTTTTATTTTTGCTTTGAGTCTCCATCTTCTCTTATAAGCACCAACTAGGGGGCACTATGATCGTACTTGAGCATTGGGCATAGCTAATATTTGAGCGTGTTTCATGAATGGATCAATGATTGAGCATGATGGGCTAGGGATTACTTTCTTTAGTGTTGATATTTTGAAAGACATGGTTGCTTGTTGACATGCTTGAGTATTGAAGTCATTATGTTAAAACTAGACTATTGCTTTGAATCATTTACAAGTCCAAATGCCCATGCTATACAAAAGAAAAGAATATGATGAATATGTTAGGCAGCATTCCACATCAAATATTCTGTTTTTATAATTTACCTACTCGAGGACGAGTAGGAATTAAGCTTGGGGATGCTTGATACGTCTCCAACGTATCTATAATTTTTGCTTGTTCCATGCTGTTATATTATCACTCTTGGATGTTTTACAATCATTTTATTACAACTTTATATCATTTTTTGGGACTAACCTATTGACATAGTGCCAAAGTGCCAGTTGCTCTTTTTGCTTGTTTTTTTTACTTCGCAGGAAATCAATACCATACAGAGATGAAACGCTGCAGGGATTTTTGTGGATTTTTTACGGACCAGAAGAAACCAGATGGGCCAAAGAACACCAGAAAAGGAGGCCCAGGGTGGCCAGCACCCACATGGGCGCGCCAGAGGCCCCCTGGCGCGCCCTGGGGGGTGCTGGGCTCCTCCGGCACCCCCTCAACCGACTATCGTGCCTATAAATTCCATGAAATCCAAAAACCCTAGAAGAGTCGACGAAACACAATTCCAGCCGCCACAAGTTCCAGAACCGCGAGATCCAATCTAAACACCATCACGGAGGGGTTCATCTTCCTCATAGGTGCCTCTCCGATGATGCGTGAGTAGTCCACCATAGACCTACGGGTCCGTAAGCAGTAGCTAGAAGGCTTCTTCTCTCTTTCTTATGATTCTCAATACAATGGTCTCTTGGAGATCTATTTGATGTAAACTTTTACGGTGTGTTTGTTGGGATCCGATGAATTTTGAGTTCATGATCAGTTTCTATCCATGAATAATATTTGAGTCTTCTTTGATCTCTTACATGCATGATTACTTATAGCCTCGTATTTCTTCTTCGAATCTTTGGTTTAGTTAAGCCAACTAGATCGATTTTTCTTGCCATGGGAAGAGGTGCTTTGTGATGGGTTCGATCTTGCGGTGTTCTTTCCCAGTGACAGAAGGGCCAACAAGACACGCATGTATCGTGCTATTAAGGATAACAAGATGGGGTCTATTCCGACATGAATAGATCTTGTCTACATCATGTCATCGTTCTTATTGCATTACTCCGTTTTTCCATGAACTTAATATACTAGATGCATGCTGGATAGCGTTCGATGTGTGTAGTAATAGAGGTAGATGCAGGTAGGAGTCGGTCTATCTATCTTGGACGTGATGCCTATATAATGATCATCGCCTTGGATATCATCATGACTATTCGATTTTCTATCAATTGCCCAACAGTAATTTGTTCACCCACCGTGCGCTATACTCATGAGAGAAGCCACTAGTGAACCCTACACCCCCGGGTCTACTTTTCCTATCATATTGCTTTTTGATCTACGTTTTTTGCAATCTTTGTTTTCAGATCTACAAAACCAAAAACCCAAAAATACCTTGCTGCATATTTACTCTTTTTTATTTGTGTTCTTGAGAGATCTATCTCTCTTATCTATCACTACCTAATCTATCTTATTACCGTAGAGAGATTGACAACCTCTCTTTCATGCTGGGTTGCAAGTATTTGTTTTGTGTGCAGGTGCTGCTTATTGGGTGGTGGTGATCCTCCTACTGGTTCGATAACCTTGGTTTCATAATTGAGGGAAATACTTACCGTCGCTGTGCTGCATCATCCCTTCCTCTTTGGGGAAATACTGACGCTGTCCAAGCCATGTCATTAGGCTGGAGGCGTGGTACCCCGCCGGCATCGTCGTAGAGAAAACGCTTCGTGTGTGGATGATCTCACGCTGGAGGACTGGCTGGGATTTGGCCCAGTGGTTCCTCCATGCGGGATTCTCCCACCTCCCGGCGGGTTCGCCGGTCTTGTTTTGACTGGAGGAACTGTGTCCAAACTCCAGCTCTCCGCCATCAGGGCTCATCGCCACCTTCAACAACAGGTTCGATGCGTTCCACCTGCTCGGGAAGGTGTTTTGGTGTGGGTGCGAGCTCATCGCATTCACAACCTACAACATCTTCACGGATGTGGATATGATCTTCTCCAACCACAACGTCATCCACAGACTCCTCTACCTCCTCGACGAGAACGGCACGTAGGCGGAGGAGTGAAGAGGAGGCACGGAGAAGCTTGTCTTGACCTCGGGTGTTAGACCCTACGGCTTCATTTCTATGTTATTTTATGTATGTCATGTTATATAAAGTTTTATGTAAGAACTATCTATCTATGTTATGCTTGCTACCCTAAATGAAGAACTATCTATCTATGTTATGCTTGTTAGTTTTCTTTGTTATTTTGTAGCCCATTCGGTGATATTTAGACCTTGGCTTCAAACAACGCATAAAACCTGTTCCCTCACCGTATAAAAACATCAAACAGAGGAGTCCTCTTCTTCAAAAATGATAAAACCTCAAAACATCACCGTATCAACGCATAAAACCTTTTGGCACACGCGGCTAATGGGCTAGTTGAAGTGTAAAAATTGATAAAAATGAGCCATGTCGATGTTGAAAAGATGAATAAAAAAAAGCTAAATTTTTTGAACTGTCTCCGGCCGTCTAGGTTTGTAGATCCTGCCGGGGGTGGAGGGGACAACTGCAGGCTGGGCTTTGGAAGGGTGGAAGCTACTCCCTCTGTCCAGTCATTTGCATACAACCTGTGCATGCGAACGACAACCGGTAGTGCATTGTCCCAAAATAGTTCATTAAGTGCGCGTAAAAACACATGCTAATTAATGTTTTCAGTCCAATCCATACGATACACGCCTAGGCTATGCACCTAGATGGAGTACTGTCCACGGTTTCCACTCAAAGAAGAACGACGACCCGAACATGGGTGGCTGTCTACCGGGGCCCGCCACGCGTGCGCATTTACTTCGGGCTATGGGTATAGTTGGAAGGCCGCCACGCGTCCCCGAGGCAGATGAGGACAAAGCGCGTGCGCGCACGAATCAAATCAATAAGCCAAAAAAAAACAGAGCCAGCCATGCACTATTTTGTAGGCCTCTTTTTTCTTTGGGCCTTCGACATCCAATGCCGTGCGACGGCCCAACCAGAGCTGGAGACAGTGACATAGTTTTAGCAACCCAGAGAGCACATGATCCACAAATTAAGCTTACACCACACTAATAACATCTCTAACAAGTGATGACCAGCAAGTAAGCAAATCCTAGGGCAACTATACAAAAATAAAATCCTAAAGCTATCAGATTCGCCTGCTTGTTCAATTGCATCATCTCCCTCGAGTTCTTCTTCATCTTCTTTAATTCTCCCTTCAGATCCGCATCCCCAACTATCGGAGCAGCACTTTTAGAGACAAAATTTCGCACGGCTAACGGCAGATTGAGCTCCCGGGTGGCGGCCCCATTGAATTGAATCAAGCCCTCCCCTTGAAGCCTTAGAACGTAGTCATCCAGCCATTCAAAATGTGTGCACTTCTTCACGATCTGAAATGAAATCATGAGCCCTAAATCCCAGATCCAACGAAAAAGAATTAAAAGCAAAGAGGAAAATCATGAGATCTAACCTGCCCCTCTGGCTTGCTCTCGCATTTCACGAACTCGCGCCCAAAGTTGCCGTTCCTGTCCTCCTTCGAAGTCAACCGTTTCAGTGGCGCGGTGCGTGGGCAGTCAGGACATGGCTGCATGGGCAGTTGACCATACTGGGTCCACACGGGGCGGGAGGCTGAGGTGGAGCTCAACATATCTCGTCATCGGGGAAGACGAAGCAGACGAGGGGCTCCTGTCGTTGCCGCAGAAGAAGAAGCAGAGGAAAGGGGAGGCAATGCCGCATTAGTGGGCGAGCAGAACCAACCTCTCACCGTCTCGTGGATCGCCCAATGATCCAACGATGCGGAGCAGTCCATGTGATCCAACGGCGCGCAACCTGCCCTCGGAATTCCTTCTAGAAGGCCATATCTGAGGGCTGACGCTTGGTGCTAGGGTATGATCGGACGGCTGCAGTTCGACGCTAGGGTTTGGAGAGATGCTATGGGGTTTTGAGCCGGTCAGCGGGGTTATTTTAGGTTTGACCAACTTTTCAAATGACCTTAACTAAATAAAAAAAATAAAAAAAATATGAAATCTTCGCGGATCGTCGTTTTATAAGACATATTTACCATTAAAAAATATAAACTTGGTTTAGGGCCATTTTTATGAAAAATCTTTTTTTGAGGTGAGCTACCATTTCCAAGTTCAAATGAGCATAACTAATTCAAAAAAATAAAAAAATGGAAGACCTGCGCATAATGCCGTTGTATGTGACATGGTTATGACAAAAAATAATAACATTGGTTTATGAGCATTTTCATGAAAACTCCTTCACAAAAATGAGCTATCACGTACGAGGTTGTATATAGTACGAGAAGAGAGTGATAGTGGGTTTAGGTTTGCGATTTTTTAAAAAAAAATCAAGAAAATCACCAAAGCTTCGTCTTAGTGTCAATAAGAAGGATCTGAACTTATTTTTTCATTATTCAAATTTTGCCGACATCATCATCATCAACAACAACAACAAAGCCTTTAGTCCCAAACAATAATTCAAATTTTGCAAACATCACATCACAAATGGACTTCAAATGTTGTCTTCAATTTCGAATTATTACAAATCCTTAAAATTGAAAGGTTAGTTCAAATTCAAATTTCAATTCTAATTTTGAAGGGACCCAATTTTGAATTATTACAAAGCCTAAAAGTTCAAAGTTTACAACTTGCATTCAACGTTCAAAGTTCACATCTTTGCCTTGCTCCTTGTGTTCCTAGATGGTTTAGCAGACTTGCTCCTGGTTTCCCTAGCTGGGATATCCACCCTTTTCTTCTTCCTTTTGGTCTTCACTTCGGTTGGTTGCTGTCAAGATGATGGCTGAACCGAAGTTTCATTCTATCTTGGCCTTTTCTCTCCTTTTTCTTTAATTTCCCTAGAGCTAGATCAAACAGAAAAAGAGTATAAGCCATCGATAAAAAACAGAAGAAATGCACAAAAGGGGAAGGTTGTTGCACACATACCAAGCTGCCGGCAGTGCTAATTTAGTTGCTTCATTCTCCTCTAATGCTGCATTATCCTCTGGATTAGCTGCAATCTGCTCTATTGCTTCATCCTCCTCTGGATTAGCTGCAATCTGCTCTGATGCTTCATCCTCCCCTGCATTAGCTGCAATCTGCTCTAATGCTGCATCCTCCCCTGCATTAGCAGCAATCTGCTCTAATGCTGCATCCTCCCTTGCATTAGCTGCAATATGCTCTAATGCTGCTTTATCCTCTGCATTTGTTGCTGCCCATTGTTCCTCTTCTTCGAATGAAGCATCCACTGGATTGGTACATTTCCTAGCAATGTGCCCTAGCGTTACACATTTTTTGCACTTATGTTGTCTTTTTACACGTCCCTCTTCACCTCTTCCGTACCTGTTCTTCCTTGGTCTTCCTGGTGGCCTAGTCAGTACAGGAGAATGTAGTTTGAACCCTGGATCTACTATGTTCCATTGGTCTTTTCCCAAGAGTGCAGACACATTGGAAGCATAAGCAGCCCTGAATCTGGCAACAGAAAAATATTCAGAGATGTACTGATCAACTTCACCATCTTCACCACCGATAACAGTCATCAGATGTAGGGTATGTATGCATGGCTTCCCACGGAGCTGCCATTGCCTACAACTGCATTCCCTAGTTGCTAGGTTAACTGGATACCTCCATTCCCTGTTTTTACTGTTAGTATATGTTACCTCAGCCTCGTGTGTTGCCGCTCGAATGCATTTCATTCTGCTCAGTCCT
Organism: Elymus sibiricus; assembly: GCA_039707655.1. NCBI lineage: Eukaryota > Viridiplantae > Streptophyta > Magnoliopsida > Poales > Poaceae > Elymus > Elymus sibiricus. Next base: position 144,999,677 of record CM077667.1, on the reverse strand, counting down.
CTTGCCTTGGCATGCAATGCCTTAATAAGAGATGGGAGCATGAGATGGCCAACATATTCTGTTTTTACGATTCTTTTGCGAAGAGCCATCTTTATCATGATCATCTGCCGAATCTTATCAAATATTTGCCATATCAGAAGCCCTTTCAATGACTTAATATTTGAATTGAAACACTCTGCCATGTTGCTAGTCACATAGTCCACTTTGCATATTGTATTGAATTTGCTTCTTGACCACAACTTTCCATGATGTGCATCTAGGCACTCCTTCACCAGAGGATTGTGAGCATACAACACTCTCAAATGATGCTCATGCCTCCTCTCACTGCATGTGTATGATGCTGGCCATAAGTTCTCATCATAAACTTTACCTCTGAATTTGCTTCTGAAATTCTGCGCTAGGTGTCGCATACATTCCCTATGACCCACTCCCGGGAATACAATTTCCACTGCACTCTCCAAACCCTTGCAAGCATCTGTGTGTATAGCTAAACCTGGGGGTGTACCTATAAGGTTGCACAAATGCTACAGAAACCAGACCCAACTTTCCTCGGACTCTGCCTCCACCACACCAAATGCAACTGGGAATAGCCAGTTGTGTCCATCAACTGCAGAAGCTGCCACCAGTTGTCCTCTCCACCTTCCATTCAAAGCAGTTGCATCAATAGCCAAATAGGGCCTGCAACCATCCAGAAACCCCTTCCAACAAGCCTTTAAACAAACAAAAGCCCTCTTGAAGCACTCCTTCTCAAATGACTTCCCTTTTATTTTGTATGGAACTTTATGCTTCTCAATCTCTACAACACTCCCTAGACTAGCAGCTTCCACTTCATCTTTAAATGTGTAGAGCAACTAAAAGCTCTCATTCCAAGGACCATTAATCCCGTCAAGAGCTATTTCCTTACCATAAAAAATCTTCATGTAAGGTACAACAATCTTGTACTTATCAAATAGCTTCCCTTGGAGTTCTGTTGGACCAAGTGTTGGTTTTTCTCTCAACCAATTCAAAATTGCATCTGCCACCCATCTACTCTTTGCTAGATTTGTTTTAGCCTTCCCCCCTCCCCCTCCAGGTGGACAAGTGTGATGGTGTGGGTTCCTTTTTATCTGAAAAAATATGACCTGAAAACATTACACAATGATTTGAACATAGAACCTGTATATACTGAAATACACAAACCTGGATGAACTTGCTCCTCAACATATGTGATGCATGCAACCTCCATCTACACCTATCATATGGGCAACGAACAGTGAACCTTGATGGCTCACTCCTTTCAATCACATATGTATTTTGTGTGAGAATGCAGTATTTAGTCACTACATTATGGCAGTCCACCATCGACTGGAATATGGTGCCGACACCAAGCTGAGGATCTTCCCTGTTCCACTCAATTGTTGGCATGTCCTCACCATCATATTCATCTACAACTAAGCTGTCGATGTTCTCCTCCCTCTCTTCATCGTCAGTGTCATCAAATCTAGCACGGCTGATAGGTTGCTCCTGAAATTCATCTTCCATTGCTTGTTTACTGGCAATATCTACAAGGTCAAGGAACATATTCTCATCCTCGTCATCATGTTGAGGCACCTCTTCGTCTGGCTCTCCATCCTGTACTACATCGGGTGCGACAGCAACAGGAGAAACGGCATAAGAAACGGCAGCAGATATATTGTGACTTTCAGAACCACTAGCTCTTCTTGGTTTCGACCTACAAGGAGTGCTGGGGCGCTCTCCGTTAGCAGAGGCAGAAGATTCCTAAACACTCTTCCCCTTCCCACGATCATTGCGTGGCTGAAGCACCTCGATATGGATTTTACCGAAGTGGCTTTCAACATTCAAAGAAAAGAGCAATCCCAGATGCTCATTGCAAGTTAGTGGTATAATTCTTTGCTCGGTACTGCTGAAATATGTCAGTTCAACAGCATCGGCAGGGCTCCATCCAGATGAAGAATTTCGGAGTGCCACGAGAAAATCTTTGAACATCATACTGGTTTCTACCACCTTCGGATAGTAAAATCCAGTAAGCAATTGCGGTTTTCTACCGCGCATCACACTAACTTCCAGCCAAACCGACAGCCGGAAAGCAAGCGCATGATCAATCCTATTCGATTCAAATAATGGGTGCTGTTAGCCCGGGAACAATTCAGCAAAATTTGAACGATTCAAGCGACTAAAGTTCAAAAAGGGCCGAATTTACGAATCAGCAAATCAGTTAGGGGGGAAAACGACGCTTACCCAGGTGTAATCCATGAATTATCCACCACTGATTCCACCCAATCCTCTCCACGGTCCACGGGCTTGAGAGCCTGCTCCCCCGACATCTCTACTTGATCCAAATGGGGATGTGGGGGTATATCTGGCGGAGGGCACGACAGCGGCGGAGGCGGAATGGGGTTATAGGTTGGAGGGCACGACGACGGCAGAGGGGGCAGAGCACGGAGGCGGAGGGGGCGGAGCAACGTGGTGCTGTAGGACTCGAACTCGAGGTTCAGACAAGCCCATCCGACGTGCCTCAATGCGGCCCCACGCGTCAGAATGGGCAAAGGAGGAGACGTTCTGACACGGCCCCACTCGTCAGGGTTAACGGTCAAACCATTGACCCGACGGCATCCTCCGCTGTGACCATTTCTGAGGGTTTTGGACAAGGGAGTGGGGAAAATTGAGCAAAAGTTAAGAGCGTGGGGATGAATGAGTACAACTAAGGAACCAAGGGCACCGATGTAAAAAACCCTTTATTATTTGACAACATAAAGTAATTTTTTTCTTTTTTCATTTCGGGACTGGGCATCCCTATTACCGCCGTATTCTCGTGCAATGACAAGTGAATAAACACTCATCTTGAGAATAACACATCTAGCATGGAAAAATATTGCATACCCCCAACCGTTTCATGAGCGGTACGAGCACACAAAAAGGAAATTTATTTTGAAAATTAGAGATGCCACATACAAATTTTCTTAAAACGGCACGGAAATACCGCATATAGGTGGACTCATAAGGCAAAACTGGGTTTAAGGATTTTGGATGCACAAGTAGTCTTTCTACTTAGTACAAGTGGAGGCTAGCAAATAGATTGAGAAGCAACCAAGCAAGAAACGAAAATTCACAAAAGCGAGCATTGAGCATAACTAACACCGAATAATGCACCATAAGTAGGATGTAATTTCATTGCATAACTATTGACTTTCGTACTTGCATAGGGAATCACAAACCTTAACACCAATATTCTTACTAAAGCATAATTACTCACTAACATGACTCACATATTACTATCATCATGTTTCAAAACTATTACAAGGAATCAAGTTTAATTTGTCCACTGATCTTCATGAAATTTTTTATTATATCCTCCTTGAATATCTATCACTTTGGGTCTAGTTTCATATATTGCCATTGCTTTAGACAAGCTCAAACAAATTTAAGAGAAGCACATGAGCATAGAGATTTCATCTCTCAAAATAGTATAAGTGAAGCATGAGAGGATTTCTTCGAAATTTACTAACTCTCAAAATAATCTAAGTGAAGCATGATAGGATTTCTTCAAAAGTTTCCAAGCACACCGTGCTCAAAGAGATATAAGTGAAGCAATAGAGCAATTCTATAGCTCAAAAAGTTTTAGTGAAGCATATAGAGCAATTCTAACAAATCTTAGCATAATTTTGGCTCTCTCAAATAGGTGTGTCCAGCAAGGATACAAGTGACAAACTAAAAAGCAAAGCAAGCAAAGACTCAAATGATACAGGACGCTCCAAGCAAAACTCAAGATATGTGACGAATAAAAATATAGATCCAAGTAAAATACCGATGGTTGTTAGAAGAAAGAGGGGATGCCACTCGGGGCAACCCCAAGCTTAGTTGCTTGTTTCTCCTTGGATATATATTGGGGGTGCTGTAGCATCCGCAAGCTTAGGCTCTTTTCACTCCTTATTCCTTCATCCATCGTGATCTCACCCAAAACTTGAAAACTTCAATCACACAAAACCCAACAAAATCTTCGTGAGATCTGTTCGTATAATAAAGCAAATCACTACTTTAAGTACTATTGCAAACCATTCAAATTTTATTATTGCATTATACCTACTGTATTTTAACTTTACATGTCTCATACCCTTCAATACAACCCATAGATTCATCAAAACAAGCACACAATGCAACGAAAACAGAATCTGTCTTAAACAGAATAGTCTGTAGTAATCTGTACTCTAACCATACTTCTGTAAATCTAATTTTTTTGAAACATTAGGAAAACGTAAAGAATTTGTATAGAAATACTGTGTTAAAATTTCAGCTCAATATAACGTTCCAGTAAAAAATGAAAATTCGATCACTGGAGGCAAAGTTTCTGTTTCAGATTCAGCATTGTTTCTACTCATCTTATGAATCATCCTAAAGGCTTTACTTGGCACAAAAACTAAATAAAACATAAAAACACAATCATAACAGAGGCATAATTGTTTCAACACTCAAAAAAATAAATAAAAATATGAAAATAAATTTATTCATTGGGTTGGCTCCCAACAAGCGCTATCGTTTTACGCCCCTAGCTAGGCATAACGCATATATTCAAGTATTGTCATCTTTGGTTTTTGCTACTTAGGATGCTCTCATGATTGATTCATATTGTTGCTTAATTATTGTTCTAGGGAAGTGTTCCATACCATTTCTTAGTGGAAACTTAAATCTAATATTGCCTTCTTTCATATCAATCACGTCACCTATAGTGCATAAGAACGGTTTACCAAGTATAATGGGACAAGACGGATTGCAATCAATATCATGAATAATAAAATCTATGGGCACATAGTTCCTATTTGCAAGAATAAGAACATCATTAATTCTTCCCAAAGGCTTTTTAATAGTAGAATCCGCCAAGTGCAAATTAAGAGAACATTCTTCAATATTGGTGAAACCAAGCACATCACATAAAGATTTCAGAATCGTGGAAACACTAGCACCCAAATCACATAAAGCAAAGCACTCATAATTTTTAATCTTGACCTTAATGGTAGGTTCCCACTCATCATGTAATTTTCTAGGAATAGAAATCTCCAACTCCAACTTTTCTTCGAAAGATTTCATCATGATATCAATGATATGTTTAGTAAAAGCTTTATTTTGTTCATAAGCATGAGGTGAATTCAACATGGATTGCAGCAAATAAATACATTCAATCAAAGAGAAACTATCATAGTTAAACTCTTTGCAATCCAAAATAGTGGGCACATCACTAGTCAAAGTTTTGACCTCTTCAAACCCACTTTCATCAAATTTTTCATCAAGATTTTCACCCTCCAAATTATTGGAACGCCTTCTAGCTAAAGTTGACTCTACTTCAGTCCATTTATCATCAATTTTTATATTACTAAACAAGGAATCAATATAAGAAACACCAATCACTTTAAGATCTTCATCATTTTTTTGAAGGCAATCACTAGAAAACGATTTTTCTAAGAATTCTCTTTTAGCTCTAAGCATAGCGGTTCTTTTTTTTTTTTACTTTCATCCATAGAGACATATAAATATTTAATTGATTCATCAATCTTAGGTGCAAAAGCTTTCAACTTGACATTTTCTATATCATGAGAAATTCTATCAATGCTTCTAGACATATCATCAATCTTATTCAACTTTTCTTCTATCGTAGTATTGAAAACCTTTTGCGCATTGATAAATTCTTTAATATTACTCTCAAGATCAGAGGTATTCCTATTATTATTGTGATAAGAATTACCTTAGGGATTACCATAATTATTATAGGAATTTCGAGGAAAAGGCCTAGGATTAGAATTACCTCTATAAGCACTGTTATTGAAATTGTATCGCGAGACAAAGTTCACATCTACGGAATCACTATTTTGCGCAATCAAAGTAGACTAAGGCACATCATTAAGATCAATAGGAGCATTTTTACTAGCAACCAACTTCATTAAAGCATCAACTTTGTCACTCAAAGTACTAATTTCTTCAACCGAATTAACCTTTTTACTAGTTGGTGCTCTTTCAGTATGGCATTGTGAATAATTTGCCATAATATTATATAGCAATTTAGTAGCTTCACCCAAAGTAATTTCCATAAAATTACCACCTGTGGCGGAATCTAAAAGATTTCTAGAGACAAAATTCAATCCCGCATAAATTGTTTGAATGATCATCCAAAGATTTAAACCATGAGTAGGACATACTTAGCATCAATTTCATTCTTACCCAAGATTGTGCAACATGTTCATGCTCAAGTTGCTTAAAATTCATGATTTGTGTCCTAAGGGAAATAATTTCCGCGGGCGGAAAATACTTAGTAATAAAAGCATCCTTGCACTTATTCCAAGAATTGATACTATTGCGAGGCAAAGAAGAAAACCAATTTTTTGCACGTTCCCGCAAGGAGAAAGGAAATAATTTCAACTTCACTATATCATTGTCCACATACTTTTTCTTTTGCGTATCACACAATTGTACGAACGTGTTTAGATGGGACGCGGCATCCTCATTAGGATTACTAACAAATTGATCTTTCATGACAAGATTCAACAAAGCAGCATTAATATCACAAGACTCCGCACTAGTGACGGGAGGAGCAATCGGAGTACTAGTAAAATCATTATTATTAGTATTGGAAAAATCACACAATTTGGTGTTCTCTTGAGTCATCATGACTACACAAACAAGATTGCAAGCAAACAAGAGATCTGACGAGAAAAAGGCAAACGAAAAAGAAGGCGAATAAAATGGCAAATTTGTGAAGTGGGGGAGAGGAAAACGAGAGGCAAATGGCAAATAATGTAATTGCAAGGATATGAGGTTTGTGATTAGGAACCTGGTAGATGATGATGGTGTCTCCTCGGCGCCAGAGATTGGAACGTAGAAGAGACCACTTCCTCCCCGGCAACAGCGCCAGAAATTCCTTTGACATGGCTTGAGACTGCGTCGGTATTTCCCCAAAGAGGAAGGGATGATGCAGCACAGCGACGGTAAGTATTTCCCTCAGTTATGAAACCAAGGTATCGAACCAGTAGGAGGATCACCACCACCTAATAAGCAGCACCTGCACACAAAGAACAAATACTTGCAATCCGACATGAAAGAGAGGTTGTCAATCTCTCTACGGTAAAAAGATAGATTAGGTAGTGATAGATTGGAGAGATAGATCTCTCAAGAACACAAAATAAAAAGGTTAAATAAAAAGTGCAACAAGGTATCTTTGGGTTTTTGGAATAATAGATCTGAAAAAAGGCGGCAAAAAGACAGATCGGAAAGCAATATGTTGGAAAAGTAGACCCGGGGGCCGTAGGTTTCACTAGTGGCTTCTCTCATGAGTATAGCACACGATGGGTGAAAAAATTACTTTTGGGCAATTGATAGAATATCAAATAATCATGACGATATCCAAGGCGATGATCATTATATAGGCATCACGTCCAAGATTAGTAGACCGAAACGATTCTGCATGTACTACTATTACTCCACACATCGACCGCTATCCAGCATGCATCTAGTGTATTAAGTTCATGGAAAAACGGAGTAATGCAATAAGAACGGTGACATGATGTAGACAAGATCTATTCATGTAGGAATAGACCCCATCTTGTTATCCTTAATAGCAACGATACATGCGCGCCTCGCTGCCCCTTCTGTCACTGGGAGAGGACAGCGCAAGATCGAACCCATCACAAAGCACCTCTTCCCATGGCAAGAAAAATCGATCTAGTTCGCCTAACTAAACCAAAGATTCGAAGAAGAACTACGAGGCTATAAGTAATCAAGCATATAAGAGATCAAAGAAGACTCAAATAATATTCATGGATAGAAACTGATCATGAACTCAAAATTCATCGGATCCCAACAAACACACCGCAAAAGTTTACATCAAATAGATCTCCAAGAGACCATTGTATTGAGAATCAAAAGAGAGAGAGGAATCCATCTAGCTACTGCCTACAGACCCGTAGGTCTATGGTGGACTACTCACGCATCATCGGAGAGGCACCAATGAGGATGATGAACCCCTCTGTGATGGTGTTAGATTGGATCTCGAGGTTCTAGAACTTGCGGTGGCTGGGTGTGTTTTTCGTTGACTCCTCTAGGGTTTCTAGAATATCTGGGAATTTATAGGCGTCAGAGGCGGTGGAGAGGGGTCCCGAGGAGGGCACAACCCATCAGGGCGCTCTCGGGGCCTCTGGCGCACCCTAGTGGGTTGTGGTCTCCTCGAGCCTCCCCTCTGGCACTTCTTTGGCCCACTGGATGTCTTCTGGCCCAAAAAAATCTCCGTTTGGTATTGATATTCTGCGAAGTAAAAAAAAGCAAAAACAGCAATTGGCACTTTGGCACTATGTCAATAGGTTAGTCCCAAAAAATGATATAAAGTTGCTATAAAATGATTGTAAAACATCCTAGAATGATAATATAACAGCATGGAACAAGCTAAAATTATAGATACGTTGGAGACGTATCACCTCTTCACGGAAAATCCAACGCAGATCACAAATATCAGGAAGGATTTCTGGCACCGTTGCCGGGGAATATCATCATCAACTATCAAGTAACTTCACACAAATTTTCATTCACTTGTTCTTCTTTTTATTTGCTATTATATTTAGCTTGTCTCATAAAAATCAAATATACAAAAATATTTATCTTTGCTTGTTACTAGTTTTCTTATTCGTAGTCATGGCTAGTTCCCCTCCGGACATGCCTCAATCTCCCTACTTGGGATAGGGTTCCCCAATCTTAGATTTTAAGCAAGTAGGTGATGAGTCCCTTAAAGAAGCGTGGGATAGATTACTAGTAATACAAGCTAAAGCTAATCCCAAGAGTCATATTAAATTGCTCGTTAGAAGTTTTTATGTTGGTCTATCTCTATCCTATAGACGGGTTTTGGATTCTATGTTTGAAAAGGATTTCCTTGGTAACAATCCTTTTGACACCTATAATAAGATGAAAACATATTTGGTCAACCCAAAATTCAAACCATTGAACCAACCATATTGGGGTGCTTCCGTCAAAGCGAGCTAATAAGATAAACTAAGGCCATTATGGAAACCAATTTTAAGGGGTTATACAACATGTCTACTAAAACCAATGGGAACGTGGTAATGCAAAATAAGAAACTTGACATCATAGACCAAAAGATTGATGCCCTTAGCATGTTGAAATAAGAAATTAAGGCTCTTGGTTGCAAGCTTGAACAACACATTCTTAGGACTGTCAAAGATGACAATACTTGAAACTATGCATTATGCCTAGCTATGGGCATAAAACAATAGCGCTTGTTGGGAGGCAACCCAATAGTTATGTTTAAATTTTTGCTTTAAAATTTCTGTTTATTTTTGATAACATGATTATTGCCTCTGTAATGATTTTTTTGTTTAAATTAGTGTTTGTGCCAAGTAAAGCCTTTGGGATGACTCACAAGATGAGTAGAATCGATGCTGAAACAAAACAGAAACTTTTTACTCCAGTACAGGAATATTAAATTTTTACTGGAGTGTGATAATGATCTAAATTTTTTACACAGTGTTTCGATACAAATTTTCAAGGTTTTCCGAATGTTTCAGAATTTTTAAAGTTACAGAAAAATAGGTTCTCTACAGATTGCTACAGACTATTCTGTTTTAGACAGATTCTGTTTTTGCTTGCATAGTTGCTTGTTTTGATTATGCTATGGATTGTATCGGGGGGTATAAGCCATGTGGAAGTTAGAATACAGTACCTATTATTTATTTATGAAATTAGAATCAACATCGCGAGTTTCTCCTTTGTTCTTGTTTCGAGTTGTTTTGTCGTCAGGGCTCGCAAATCTTGGTGAGGAATCCATGGTTCCACCGACTCTCCGCAAGAAGCATCGCATAGTCCGGCCTTCACCAGACAGACGCCCCTACAACAAAGTCTACTATTAGCTGTCTTCTAGAGAAGAGGATACATCGGAGCCCCCAGAGATGTCATGGAGAGGAACCTGGAAGAAGCTAAAGTATCCAAAGGAGATCATGCCAATCATCCCTCTGGAGTCTCTAACAAGGGAGAATCACTATTACCTCTTTGTGATAATATTTCTTTACCTGAAATTGATGCACTGAATGCCATGGAGTCTATTTGTGCTCAAAATACAACACTCACTCATGAAGTCATCTGGTTGGAAGAGCAAAACCATGCTCTCCAGAGGATAATCAGTAATCTGGAATATCTCCTGAAGGACAAGCCTACCACATCATCACCATCATCACCCAAGAAGGACGCTTGAGTACAAGGGTATGGGCACAACTCTTAGCTTGTTCCAAGCTTGGGGGAGGTGCCCCGATATCGTATCACCATCACTTTTACCATTATCGTATATCTTAGTTTGATCTTAGTTATATCATGATTTAGAGGGAAAAAGATCATATTTGCTTTTCTTAGAGTTTTTCTTTGAGATCTATCTATCCTTGTAATTGAGTGTGAGAGTTATATAATAAAGATTAGTTTGAGTTTGCATGTTTTACTCTCATGCATCAATCATAGCAATGAAATAAAATAAATAGAAAAATCATATGTTAATCCCATGGGTAGTAATGACTTCACATAAAAGAAGTATGTTAGATAAAAGTTGTTGGGAATAAACAAACATAACATTAGTCATTGATACAATCTATGCAAGATTATGATAGAGGAGAGGAGATTCACAGACAAATACACTATCTTGGACATCTTTTATGATTGTGAGCCCCCACCAAATATTATATAATGATCGAGTGTTGATGTTGGACATGGAAGACAACGTAATGATCATGTTTGTTTACATTCACATAGAAGTTATATTTTCATGGATCCTTTAACATGTGGTGCTTGCTTTAGATCTTTTGCTAGCCAAAAAAAATCCGCACCAAGTAGAGATACTACTTGTGAGTCCATGATCCCTTAAACCAGTTTCTTTCCATGAGAGTCCACCATACCTACCTATGGATTGAATAAGATCCTTCAAGTAAGTTGTCATCGGTGCATGAAGCAATAAAAATTGCTCTTAAATATCTATGATCTTTTATTGTAAGGGAAAATAATCTTTGTACGATCTTGATGTGAGAAAGAAATAAAAGCGATGGATTGCATAATAAAGTTTGCTATCATAAGGGGCAATATAAAATGACATTCCTTTCCATTAAGAGTTTGCACATCCAAAAATTAAAAAGCACATGACAACCACTGCTTCCCTTTGCGAAGGGCATATATTTTACTTTCATGTATTTACTTTTATGCTCGAGTCAATAATATTTATCCCTATTCCTACCTATTAACTCTCTAGTTGGCAAGCATTACGTGTTGAGGAAAGATCCATATATATATATATATCCAGTTGGATGTAGGTGATCATGATTCATTATTGTTGACATTATCCTTGAGGTAAATGTATTGAGTGGCAAATACTGTAAAGCCCCCATCTTCCTATGTGCCGATGGAAACATTAGCTCCAAATATATGTAATGAGTGTCAACAATCATAGAATACTAAATGACAGTTGAGTATGTGAACTTGATAGAATGAAAGCTCTTACATAGACTCTTCTCTGGAATATGATGAATTCTGATTGTTCAATGACTAAGAACATAGTTTGTTGATTGTCAATAAAGTTTATGCTTCATACTCCAACAATTGTGGATAGATTGTTACTTTTTTATGAGAAGTTATATGATGAAAAACTTGATGCTATGTTAATATTCATGATGTTCTCATGTTCGTATTCTGTTTTTATCAACACATGTCTGTCTCTCTCCAATCATGTGGTCATTATTACCAAGTTCGGCTTTCGCTTGAAGACAAGCGAGGTCTAAGCTTGGGGGAGTTGATACATCCATTTTGCATCATGAATTCTTATTGATATATATACTATTATTGTCCATTATTCCTCATTTTTATACAATTCTTATGACTTTTTCTCTGAACATGCAAGGTACATCGCAAAGAGGGAAATCACTGGAAACTGGAATTCTGGACCTGAAAACCAAGAAAATGGCTAAAAATTCACTGGACTCCAAATGACCTGAAACTTCACAAAGAATTTTTATAGAATATATAAGAATTATTGGGCCAAAAATATATCAGAGGGAGGCCACCTGCTGGCCACAAGCCAATAGGGCGCACCCACCCCCCTGACGGGCCCTGTTGCCTTGTGGGGGGCTAGTAGGTATCCCAACCCCCCTATTCTCCTATATGGTGTGTTTTACCCTAGAAAAAATCATAGAGATGCTTTTGGGATGTAGCGCCACCATCTTGAGGCGGAAAGCTGGGTAGAGGCCCTTTTGATCTCCGGCGGAAAGATTCTGCAGGGAAAACTTCCCTCCGAGAGGGGGAGATCGAAGCCATCGTCATCACCAACGCTTCCTCCTTTGTGGGAGGACCAATCTTCATCAACATCTTCACCAGCACCATCTCATCTCAAACCCTAGTTCATCTCTTGTATTCAATATTTCTCTCAAAACCTCAGATTGGTACTTGTGAGTCACTAGTAGTGTTGATTACATCTCGTAGTTGATGCTTGTTTGTTTACTTGGTGGAAGATATTATGTTCAGATCCTTGATCTCCTTTATTACACCTATGATCTTGAACATGTTGATGATGTGTGAGTAGTTACTTTTTTTCCTGAGGACATGGGAGAAGTCTTGTTATAAGTAATCATGTGAAGTTGGTACTCGTTCGATACCAGTATGATGTGTATGTTGTTGCTTCTCTTAGTGGTGTCTCGTGAAAGTCGACTACATGACACTTCACCATGTTATGGGCCTAAGGGAAGTCATTGTGGAGTAACAAGTAGAGGATGGGTTGCGAGAGTGACACAAGCTTAAACCCCAGTTTATGCGTTACTTCATGAGGGGCTGATTTTGATCCACACGTTTCATGTTATGGTTAGATTTATCTTAATTCTTCTTTCATAGTTCCGGATGCTTGCGAGAGGGGGTAATCATAAGTAGGTTGTTTGTTCAAGTAAGAACAACACCTTAGCACCGGTCCACCCACATATCAAATTATCAAAGTAACGAACGCGAATCAACTCAACATGATGAACATGACTAGACAGAAATTCCCATGTGTCCTCGGGAGTGATTGCTTAATATAAGAGTACTTTCAGCCCTGTCCTTTGCTATAGAAAGGATTGGGCTACCTTGCTGCACCTTTGTTACTATTGCTACTTGTCACTTGTTACGAATTACCTTGCTGCAAAACTATCTATCACGGTTACTCACAGCACTTGCAGAGAATACCTTGCTGAAAACTTCTTATCGTTTCCTTCCGCTCCTCATTGGGTTCGACACTCTTACTTATCGAAAGGACTACAACTGATCCCTATACTTGTGGGTCATCCGTCGGCCTGTCTGGAGGACGCTCAGCGGGCGTACGCGTCGGTGATGGCCTACTTCCCGGAGATGCAACCACTGGTGATTACGTCTGGGCCCCCGGAACAAAAGAACTGGAAGCCCGAGCAGTTCCTGGCCGAGGTCCTTGAAGGTGCCAAACAGACAGAAGTGCAATGCTCGAAGTTTGAGTTGCATTTCCAATAGGTCCCTCGGTATGCCGAGCTGGATTTTGTAAATACAAAAAAAATGCTTTAATCAGTTCGGTTTTATCCGATATGTTTATATACTCCTCCAATGTGACTGTTTTTATATTTGAAAGTTTCAAGTCGCCGGCTTTTGCCCCTTTGTAGATGCTACACATGGTGTTCTCCAACATTCGTAAGCCCTTAGCCGACGTCTCGAGGTCCATAGGTGTCTTGCATGTTTAGATGAATGAGGCAATCAGACTATAATGGCTTTATCTCTTTCACTTAGTCATAGGAGCTCTAGGTGATGGTGTAGTTGAACTAGCCCCCGGTGTAGAGGTGATCGGACCGGCCGAGGTACACCTATCTTAAGACCTTGGTTCTTGTAGGAAGAACCCTTCGTTTAGCACGGCTCAACCACTAACGGCGGGTAGTTTAACACTATTGTTGGATTGCTTGACCCATTTACGCTTATCATGACGGTCGATTTTCGAATTTCTCCACTGAGGCGCTTAACCATCAAGTGCAATCGCAGTGGTTCTCCCTTTACGCTCCTAGCCAAACAGAGCGGAACATAGGAGGCAAGCACAGGAGCCGGGCAAACCAATCATTGACCAAAGTAACGTTTCGAAACAGATGCATATAAAACAGAATATCCAAGACGTCGATTAGACATCGGACTTAAACATGGGCTCGTCTATAAATCTGAGCCCCCGGTTGAAAGCCGGACTCTACTGCATGTGTGAATGAACCACCTCGGGGCAATTATGAACAAGAAACACGTAAAAATGTGCACAGACTGAAAAGCGGTTCATTTTATTATTCATAGGGCTTAGCCATACATGCCGAGCTTGAAGAATATACGGAGAGTATGTTTGGGACAATGCTTTAATAATGATGATCATCACACTTTTATTTACTTACAACTCGATGTGGAGAACTAATATGAACATATGATTCTGTATGAATGCCTCTGGCAACATACCAGGATGTGCAATGATCTAGCGTGACATGTATCAAAAATATGATGAACGGTGGTGATGTCTACTACGCAACTTTATTCTTGTAGACTTTGTTGGGCCTCCAAGCGCAGAGTTTTGTAGGACAGTGGCAATTTTCCCTCAAGTGGATGACCTAAGGTTTATCAATCCGTGGGAGGTGTAGGATGAAGATGGTCTCTCTCAAACAACCCTGCAACCAAATAATAAAAAGTCTCTTGTGTCCCCAACACACCAAATACAATGGTAAATTGTATAGGTGCACTAGTTCGGTGAAGAGATGGTGATACAAGTGTAGTAATGATAGTAGATATTGGTTTTTGTAATAGTAACAATAAAAAACAGCAAGGTAGCAAGTAACAACAGTGAGCATAAACGGTATTGCAATGCTTGAAAACAAGGCCTTGGGTCCGTACTTTCTCTAGTGCAATCCCTCAACAATGCTAATAAAATTGGATGACATAACCATCCCTCAACGTGCAACGAAGAATCACTCCAAAGTTCTTATCTAGGGGAGAACATAAGAAGAAATTGTTTGTAGGGTACGAAACCACCTTAAAGTTATCCTTTCTGATCGATCTATCCAAGAGTTCGTACAAAAATAACACCAAGTTATCCTTTACGATCAATCTATCTAAGAGTTCGTACTAAATAACACCATATGATACGCATCAACCAACTCTAATGTCACCTAGATACTCCAATGTCATCACAAGTATCCATGAGTTAATTATACGATACGCATCAAACAATTTCAGATTCATAATATTCAATCCAACACAAAAAACTTCAAAGAGTGCCCCAAGATTTCTACCGGAGAAAGTAGGACGAAAACGTGCATCAACGCCTATGCATAGATTACCCCAATGTCACCTCGGGAATCCGCGAGTTGAGTGCCAAGACATAGATCATGTGCTCTCAAATCCATAAAAGTATTCAATCCGGAAATAACGAAATCTCAAAGGGAAAACTCAATTCATCACAAGAAGATAGAGAGGGGAAAACACCATATGATTCAACTATATTAACAAATCCCGTGATACATCAAGATCGTGACATCTCAAGAACACGAGAGAGAGAGATTGAACACATTGCTACTGGTATATACCCTCAGCCCCGAGGGTGGACTACTCCCTGCTCATCATGGCCTCTGTCGGGATGATGAAGATGGCCACCGGAGATGATCTACCCTCTCCGGCAAGGTACTTGAATGCCTCCAGATTTGTTTTTTGTCGATATAGAGAGTTGCGGTGGCGGAACTTCTCATCCGTCCGCTGGCGGATGGCAAAGGTCTTTGCCGTCCGTTGTTGTGCCTTTGCCGTCCGCCATGGCAGACGGCAAAGAGCCTGATTCCTGTAGTGTCTCAGGTTATTTCTGGGGGTTTCTAAATATATAGGATTTTTGGGCGTCGATTTCACGCGAAGATGGGCCATGAGTGGACCACAAGACACCAGGACGCGTCGGAGGGGCCTAGCGCGCCCTGGTGGGTTGTGCCCACCTCGTGGCTCTTCTGGACCTGCAACGAAGCTTCTAGTGCCTCTTTTGTTCCAAAAAAATTGTCAAAAAGTTTTGATGCATTTGGAGAACTTTGATTTCTGCACAAAAGACAACACCACGGTAGTTCTGCTGAAAACAGCGTCAGTCCGGGTTAGTTCTAAATAAATCATGCAAAGTGCATAAAAACCATATAAAAGTATTGTAAACATAGGTGAATATGGCATGAATACTTTATAAATTATCGATACGTTGGAGACATATCAGCATCCCCAAACTTAATTCCTACTCGTCCACGAGTAGGTAAATGATAAAAGAAATAATTTATGATGTGAATGCTAGCATAGTGCATAAGTTTGATCAATGATAATTTCAACCATTTTTCCTAGCATCATAACAGCAACTCTTTCTCATAAAACTCATCATGATAAAGTAGCAACCAATTCACATGTTATGGTTCAAACAATGAATTCTCTTGAAACTTAACAACCTGTGTTCTTAGTCACCAAACAATTGCAGTTCAACTTATTCTCAACAAAGTCTAAGTAAGAGCTCCACATACTCAATCAGCATATAGTATTCTATGATTGCTAGTACTCAAATCATATTTCTAGAACAAATGGCATCCATCGAACACAGAGAAAGATAGGGGCTTAGTGTTTCGCCTCCCAACTCATTTATCACAGAGATAATTGTCAACAATAATAAGTCATGATCAAATATATTTTACTGGCCATATGTGCCTAGATATTTCCCCACCACATTATGCTTGCCAACTAGAGAATAATTGAGGTTGAAATGAGAATGCATACTATTGACTCTTGCATAAAAGTAAATACTGAAAGATAAAACATAGGTCCTTCGCAGAGGGAAGCAGAGGTTGTCATGCGCTTTTTGGTTTTGTATGCACAATCCGTTGATGCAAAAGAATGCCATGTTATATTGCCCCTTATGATAGCAACCTTTATTATGCAGTCCATCGCTTTTATTACTTTGCCATCACAAGTTCGTATAACGCTCAATTTTTCTCTTACACTAAATGATCAAACACATTTAGAAGCAATTTTTATTGCCTTTTTGCACCGATGACAAATTACTTGAATGATATTATTCAATCCATAGGTAGGTATGGTGGACACTCATGGCAAAAAACTAGGTTTAAGGGTTTTTGGATGCACTAGTAGTATCTCTACTTAGTACGAATTTTTGGCTAGCAAAAGATCCTAAGCAAACACCACATGTTGGAGGATCCATAATAATATAACTTCGATGCAAATATACACAACCATAACTCATTACGTTGTCTTCCTTGTACAACTTCAACTAATTTGCTCAAGTTTGAAAATAATTAATGGGTATTCACAATCATAGAAGATGTCCAAGATAATATATTTGTATGTGAAAGTTCTCTTCCTTATACTAATCATTCACGAATTGCTTATATGACCAATATTGTGATTGTCAAGCTTCAAAGATTTCACTTCCTAAACCCAATGTGAAGCTACTACTTGGCATGATATGAACATATAATTTCAACTTCATGGTATTCAATTCATTCAACAATTTACTCATAGGATATAAGTGAAGCACAAGAGTAAATGACAAGCTACTCCAAAAATATATAAGTGAAGATCAAGGGAGTAGTTAAGTAAATGGGTAGCCATTTGAGACCTCTCTCCCATATAAAAACTTTAAGATATAAGTATTTTATTAAAACAGCAAGCAAAACAAAATAAAGTGACATTCCAATAATAGCACACATCATGTGAAGAAGCAAAAACTTAGGCTCAACCGCTACTAACCGATAATTGTTGATGAAGAAAGGTGGGATGCCTACCGGGGCATCCCCAAGCTCAGATGCTTGAGACGTTTTGAAATATTATCTTGGGATTCCTTGGGCATCCCCAATCTTGAGCTTTTGTGTCTCCTTAATTCTTTTTTATATCACGGTTTCCCTAAATCTTAAAAACTTCATCCACAAAAACTCGAAAAGAACCCGTGAGATAGGTTAGTACACATAAGAATAAGTTCACACTTCTTGTACTGCCAAGACAAGTTGCGCAATAATTTCCAAACATCATCTACTGTTTATTATCGTTTCCACAATTTATATCTACCAATATAGGCTATGGAAACTATAGGATAAGTAGATAACAAAACTGTGACAGCAATCTGTCCAAACAGAACAGTCTGTAGCAATTTATGAAAATAGTGTACTTCTGTAACTCACCAAATTATGAAAATTTAGGACGTGATTGTGAATTTATATGAAAACACTGTGTAAAAATTTCAGAAACTTTCCACGTTCCAGTAAAATATGAAAATTCAAACACTACAGAGAAAGTTTCTGTTTTTACACAGCACACATCAAACATGCAATGCAAGCATCCTAAGGCAATTCTTTAAATTTTTTATTGAAAAACAAGATTATAAATAATACCTAACATAAACTAACAAAATATAATGACGATCCAAGAAAAGCACATATTATGTGACGAATAAAAATATAGCTCTAAGTAGGATATACCGATAATGTTGAAGACGAAAGAGGGGATGCCTTCCGGGGCATCCCCAAGCTTAGGCGCTTGAGTCTTCTTTGGATATTACCTTGGGGGTTCCTTGGGAATCCCCAAGCTTAGGTTCTTGTCACTCCTTATTCTCCTCATATCGGTGTCTCACCCAAAACTTGAAAACTTCAATCACACAAAACTTACCGGAACTTCGTGAGATGGGTTAGTATAATAAATAAAGATCATTCACTTAGGTACTGTCAAGACAAGATTCATAATTTTTCTCACATAATACCTACTTTATTGTACCATTCACATAATTTATATCACTGAATATAAGCTATGGGAACACTAAAACAAGCAAACTATGCATGCAAAACAGAATCTGTCAAAAACAGAACAATCTGTGAAGATCTGTAGTATAGCCATACTTTCCTGTCTCTTAAAATTCTGAAAAATTAGGAAACGTTATAGAATTTTCATATAAATACTGTGTAAAAATATCAGAATTTTTTGACGCTCTAGTAAAATCATAGAAATTCTTTATTGGAGGCAAAATTTTCTGTTTTTGCACAGAATCAAATCAATTAGTATCCATACTATACCAAAGGATTTACTTGGCACATTATTGAAATAAAAGACACAAAAATGATTAATACAGTAGCTTAATCATGTGAACACACAAAAACAGAAAGTAAAAGTGTTGGGTTGTCTCCCAACAAGCGCTTTTCTTTAAAGCCTTTTAGCTAGGCATGATGATTTCAATGATGCACACATAAAAACTAGTAATTGAAACATGCAACAGAGCACCATGAATCTCATGACAAGCACATTTAAGTCTAACCCACTTCCTATGCATTGGGACTTTGCGAGAAAACAATTTATGGGAGCAAGAATCAACTAGCATTGGAAGGCAAAACAAGCATATTTTCAAGATTTTCAACACATAGGGAGGAAACTTGATATTATTGCAATTCCAACAAGCATATGTTTCCTCCCTCATAATAATTTTCAGTAGCATCATGAAGGAATTCAATAATATAACTATCACATAAAGCATTCTTTTCATGATCTACAAGCATAAATTTTTCATTACTCTCCACATAAGCAATTTTCTTCTCATTCATAGTAGTGGGAGCAAACTCAACAAAATAACTATCATAAGACACTTGATTGACATAACCACATTCAATATTAAAATCATGATGACAAGTTTCATGATTACTATCATTCTTTATAGCATACATGTCATCGTCATAATCATCATAGATAGGAGGCATGCCATCATCATAATAAATTTTTGCATCAAAACTTGGGGAACTAAAAATATCATCTTCATCAAACATAGCATCCCCAAGCTTGTGGCTTTGCATATCATTAGCTTCATGGATATTCAGAGAATTCATACTAGTAACATTGCAATCATGCTCATCAGTCAAGGAATTCTCATTAAGTATTTTCATAATTTCTTCCTCTACCAATTGAGCACAATTTTCCTAATCCTTATTTTCACGAAAGACATTATAAAGACGAAAAAAATGATGCAACCTAAACTCCATTTTTTTGTAGTTTTCTTTTATAAAACCAAACTAGTGAAAAACAGGAAACTAACGATTCAATTGCAAGATCTAAAGATATACCTTCAAGCACTCACCTCCCCGGCAACGGCGCCAGATATGAGCTTGATGTCTACTACGCAACTTTATTCTTGTAGACTTTATTGGGCCTCCAAGCGTACAGTTTTGTAGGACAGTAGCAATTTTCCCTCAAGTGGATGACCTAAGGTTTATCAATCCGTGGGAGGTGTAGGATGAAGATGGTCTCTCTCAAACAACCCTGCAACCAAATAATAAAAAATCTCTTGTGTTCCCAACACACCAAATACAATGGTAAATTGTATAGGTGCACTAGTTCGGCGAAGAGATGGTGATACAAGTGTAGTAATGATAGTAGATATTGGTTTTTGTAATAGTAACAATAAAAAACAGCAAGGTAGCAAGTAACAAAAGTGAGTTGCAAAGCTTGAAAACAAGGCCTAGGGTCCGTACTTTGGCTAGTGCCATCTCTCAACAATGCTAATATAATTGGATCACATAACCATCCCTCAACGTGAAACGAAGAATCACTCCAAAGTTCTTATCTAGCGGAGAACATAAGAAGAAATTGTTTGTAGGGTACGAAATGACCTTAAAGTTATCCTTTTCGATCGATCTATCCAAGAGTTCATACTAAAATAACACCAAGTTATCCGTTCCGATCAATCTATCTATCTAAGAGTTCGTACTAAAATAACACCATATGATACGCATCAACCAACTCTAATGTCACCTAGATACTCCAATGTCACCACAAGTATCCATGAGTTAATTATACGATACACATCAAACAATTTCAGATTCATAATACTCAATCCAACACAAAGAACCTCAAAGAGTGCCCCAAGATTTCTACCGGAGAAACTAGGACGAAAACGTGCATCAAGCACTATGTATAGATTACACCAATGTCACCTCGGGAATCCGCGAGTTGAGTGCCAAGACATAGATCAAGTGCTCTCAAATCCATAAAAGTATTCAATCTGGTAATAATGAAATCTCAAAGGGAAAACTCAATTCATCACAAAAACATAGAGAGGGGAAAACACCATATGATCCAACTATATTAACAAAGCCCGTGATACATCAAGATCGTGACATCTCAAGAACACGAGAGAGAGAGAGAGAGAGAGAGAGAGAGAGAGATTGAACACATAGCTACTAGTACATACCCTCAGCCCCATGGGTGGACTACTCCCTCCTCATCATGGCCTTCGCCGGGATGATGAAGATGGCCACCGGAGATGATCTACCCTCTCCGACAGGGTACTGGAACGCCTCTAGATTGGTTTTTCGTCGATACAGAGAGTTGCGGCGGCAGAACTTCTCATATCGGGTTATTTCTGGTTTTTTTTGAATATATAGGATTTTTGGGCGTCGGTTTCACGCGAAGATGGGCCACGAGTGGACCACAAGACACCAGGGCGTGCCGGAGGGGCCTGGCGCGCCCTGGTGGGTTGTGCCCACCTCGTGGCTCTTTTGGCCCTCCAACGAAGCTTCTAGTGCCTCATTTGTTCCAAAAAAATCGTCAAAAACTTTCATTGCATTTGGAGAACTTTGATTTCTGCACAAAAAACAACACCACGGTAGTTCTGCTGAAAACAGCGTCAGTCCGGGTTAGTTCTAAATAAATCATGCAAAGTGCATCAAAACCATATAAAAGTATTGTGAACATAGGTGAATATGGCATGAATACTTCATAAATTATCGATACGTTGGAGACGTATCAGGTGGCTTTGCCAAAAATACTATGTCAGCCCTATATGATCATGCAAAGCAATATGATGATGAATGAACTAGTCATGTGAAGTGACGATGGAATATGGATGGGAATATATTTTGGAATGGCTATGGAAATGCCATGATAGTAGGTATGGTGGCTGTTTTGAGGAAGATATAATAAGGCTTATGTGCAACATAGCGTATCATGTCACGGGGTTTGGATGCACCCACGAAAGTTGCACCGATCCTCGAGGTGAGAATGGGCAATGCACAGTACCGAAGAGGCTAGCAAATATGAGAAGGTGAGATTGCGTATGTCCATGGTTTCACATTAGTCATAAAGAACTCATATACTTATTGCAAAGTTTTATTAGTTTTATCATAGATCAAAGTACTACTCGCATGCCCCGAGGGAAGAGGTTGGTCGGAGTGAACCATCGCACGCTTCCGACCCAAAACAACACTAGGATTTAAACGAGGAATAGAAATGCTCACACATCATCACCATGCCTCTTTAATTTTTATATGAACAAAAATTTCAACCTTTCTTAATATTGACACTTCTACGGTTTAACAATTGTGGACTCGCACCTTTTTCATATTACTACATCAATATCATTGACCCACAATTTCTATATATATACTACTTGATTGTTTTGATTATCACTCATTGAATACCTAATATTTTTGGACTAGTATTATGACCCATGCAAATTACCGTAACTATTTATTAACTCTCAAACAAATATAAGTGAAGAACGAGAGTGAAATCATTTTTATAAAATCTACATGCCACCGTGCTCAAAAAGATATAAGTGAAGTACTAGAGCAACTACTAAGCTCAAAAGATATAAGTGAAGCACATAGAGTATTCTAACAAATTATGATGAAGGTGTGTCTCTATTAAATAGGTGTGTCCAGCAAACAATGATTGTGGTAAACTGAAAGTAAAAGCAAACAAAAGCACACGACACTCCAAGCAAAACTCATATCATGTGACGAATAAAAATATAGCTTCAAGTGACATACCGATGGATTGAGACGAAAGAGGGGATGCCTTCCAGGGCATCCCCAAGCTTAGACGCTTGAGTCTCCTTTAAAATGTTACCTTGGGGTGCCTTGGGCATCCCCAATCTTAGGATCTTGGTACTCCTTATTCCTTTGTCCATCACGATAACACCCAAAACTTGAAAACTTCAATCACACAAAACTCAACAAAACTTCGTGTGATCCGGTAGTATAAGAAACGTATTGCATACTTTAGGTACTGTTATAAAAGGTGGTTAAAACATACGGGAGTATATATAATGAATTTTTCTAGGTCAGAATACGTGTCCAGGAAGAAAACGGAGTCCGGAAGGCACACGAGGGCCCATAAGCTATCAGGGTATGCCCGGGTATGTCCGGGGGTGGGGTATGCCCTGTTGCCTTGTGGCTCCCTCGTGGGCCCCCATGACTCATTTTTATTTTTGGAATATTTCTAAAATACCAAAACCAACAGAACATATATTTTTGAAATTTGTGGAGTCAGTTTACTTACCGTATCACATACCTACCCCTTTTCAGCTTTCTGGAGTGTTCGGGAAGGTCTTTCTTATGTGTTCTTGCGGAGTCATAACTTGAATAATATTAGTTTAAACATTGACGGGCGTACATGAGATATAGTGTTTAATTCTTCGCTCATTTACCACTCTCGGTTTTTTGCTTTCGAAGTTGTTAATCTTGATAGCACCGGAGCGATAGACCTCCTCGACGACATAAGGACCTTCCCATTTGGAGATAAGTTTACCTCCAAAAAACATGAAATGAGAATTGTACAAAAGAACTAGGTCTCCTACATTGAATCCCCGTTTTTGGATTCTCTTATCGTGTCATATTTTAACTTTTTCTTTAAACAACTTGGCATTTTCATAAGCTTGTGTCCTCCATTCATCTAATGAGCTAATATCAAGTAACCTCTTTTCACCAGCAAGTTTGAAATCATAGTTAAGTTCTTTAATTGCCCAATAAGCTTTATGTTCTTACTCAAGAGGTAAATGACATGCTTTTCCATAGACCATATTATATGGGGACATTCCCATAGGGGTTTTATAAGAAGTTCTGTAAGCCCATAAAGCATCATCAAGTTTCTTAGACCAATTCTTTCTAGATCTATTAACAGTGTTTTGTAAGATCAATTTTATTTCTCGATTGCTCAACACAACTTGACCGCTAGACCGGGAATGATAAGGTGATGTAATCCTATGGTTAACATCAAATTTAGCTAGAAGTTTATGGAAATCACCATGAATAAAATGTGAACCACCATCAGTCATTAAATATCTAGGGACTCCAAACCTCAAGAAAATAACATCTTTAAGCATTTTAATAGAAGTGTTATGATCAACACTACTTGTTAGAATATATTATACCCACTTAGTAACGTAATCAATAGCAACTAAAATATGAGTATACTCATTAGAGGAAGGAAAAGGCCCCATATAATCAAAGCCCCAGGCATCAAATGGTTCAATAGCAAGTGAATAATTCATAGGCATTTCCTGACGTCTACTAATGTTACCAATTCTTTGACATTCATCACAAGAAAGGACATACTTACGAGCATCTTTGAAAAGAGTAGGCCAATAGAAACCAGATTGTAATACCTTGTGTGTGGTTACGCCAGCATGGTGTCCTCCGTAGGCCTCGGAGTGACACTTCTGTAGGATCTGTCCCTGTTCATTCTCAGGTACACAACGTATAATAACACCATCTACTCCTTTATAAAGATGTGGGTCATCCCAAAAGTAATGTCTTAAATCATGGAAAAACTTTTACTTTTGTTGGTAGGTGAAACTCGGTGGTATATATTTAGCAACAATGTAATTAGCATAATCTGCATACCAAGGAGTACTATGGGAAGCATTTATAACAACAAGTTGCTCATGAGGAAAATTATCATCAATAGGCAGTGGGTCATCAAGAGCATTTTCCATCCTAGACAAATTATCTGATACGAGGTTTTCAGCTCCCTTCCTATTGACAATGTGCAGATCAAATGCTTGAAGTAAAAGCACCCACCTAATCAGTCTAGGCTTAGCATCTTTCTTTTCCACAAGGTATTTAATAGCAGCATGATCAGTGTGAATAGTGACTTTGGAATAAACAATATAAGGTCTAAACTTATCACATGCAAATACAATTGCTAAAAATTCCTTCTCAGTAGTAGCATAATTCTTTTGAGCATTGTCTAGTGTTTTACTAGCATAATGAATAACATTCAATTTCTCGTCTACTCTTTGCCCTAGAACAGCACCAACAACATAATCACTAGCATCACACATAATTTCAAGGGCTTTCTATTCCTGTGCCCCTCGTTCCTTACCTCTACTCATTCATCCCCACGCTCTTAACATTTGCTCACTTTTCCCCACTCCTTAGTCCGAAACCCTCATAAATGGTCACATGGGGGGATGCCGTCGGGTCAATGGTTTGACCGTTAACTACTGACGAGTGGGTCCGGTTTCAGTGGACTGTTGGGCCGAATCGCGCCACTCCCTCCATCCCGTTTTGCAGGCGTCTTTTCACAGGCGCCCGCCACGTCGGGCTGACGGCATGGCCCCACGCGGACTCGTCGGGAAACCCGACGGTCCGACAGGCGCCTCGACCATCGGCACGGTGTGAACGCCGCATGATGCCACTTCGAATCGCCGCCCGAGGCCATTAGCCGGCTATTTAAGCTGACCGTCGTCCCCCAGCCCTTGCACATCCTCCTCCTCCCTCCACCCCGCCGCTGCCCGAGCCCATACGCCTCCTCTCGCACTTCCGTCGCCGTCAGGATGGTCTGGCGTCTCATCACCACGTACGCGCAGCTTACTTCGGAGCGGCACCTGCAAATCGAGGCGGAAATGCAGGCTCGCCGCGCCGCCCGCATCACTGCGGGTCTCCCTCCGGATTCACTGGAGACGGAGGAGGAGGAGGAAGAGGAGGAGGAGGAGGAGCAGGGAGAAGCATCAGCCGGCGCCCATGGAGGAGGACGGCCCGGAGGCGGAGGCGGAAGTCGCCGTCGACAAGCCAGAGCAGATGGCGGAGCAGCAGGCCATCCTGGATTCCATCCGGGATGAGGCCGAGGTGGAGGCCAACCGTCGGCTTATCCGGCAGAGGCAGGCGGAGGCCGACGCCCTGTTCAATGAGCTGGAGGGAGAGATAAAGGCAGAGGAGGAGGCAGCGGAGCAGCCG
Source organism: Elymus sibiricus (assembly GCA_039707655.1). Lineage (NCBI taxonomy): Eukaryota > Viridiplantae > Streptophyta > Magnoliopsida > Poales > Poaceae > Elymus > Elymus sibiricus. Next base: position 144,973,635 of record CM077667.1, on the reverse strand, counting down.
CAGGCGCCGGAGAGGGCGGAGCCGCAACAGGCGGCCATTTATCCACCGGATGGCACGGAGATCATCGACATCTCCGACGAAGAGTAGATAGGTTTTATTATGTAGTACTATGTAGGTTTTACATCCTGCATGCTTTTGTATGAATTTTTTTTCCTTTATGAATATGAGATATCCGGTTGTGTAATGATGTTTTCAATCTAATATGAACCATGGTGATGTTGAATAAGAAGAAGGAAAAGAAACTATTTTTACAGGATGAAACTAATTTGGTGCAATCAAATAAAAAAAGAAACAAACGGTGCAATCAAATCAATAAAGAAAGGGCCCATAAAGAAAAGGGTGACGGTGCAAGCAAATCAACAAAAAAACAGAACCATCGCGTGCACCATTTTATAGGCCTCTTTTATCCTTGTGGGCCTTCGACAGGTCAATGCCTTGCGAAGGCCCAGCAAGGACTTGTTTGCATTTTGGGACAGACGAGTGGGCGAGCAGAACCAACCTCTCGCGGAACGCCCAACGATCCAACGGTTCGGAGCCGTCCATGTGATCCAACGGCGCGCAGCCTACATGCGCGCCCACCCTGTGAATTCCTTCTAGATGACCAGATCTGAGGGTTGTCGCTTGGCGCTAGGGTATGATCGGACGGCTGCAGTTCGACGCTAGGGTTTGGAGAGAAGCTGCGGGGTTTTGAGCCGGTCAGCGGGGTTATCTTAGGTTTGACCAACTTTCAAATGATGTTAACTAATTCAAAAAAAATCAAAAAATAGCAAACCTTCACGGTTCGTCGTTTCATAAGACATAGTTACCATAAAAAAATATAAACTTGGTTTAGGGATATTTTTATGGAAAATATTCTTTTGAGGTAAGCTACCATCTCCAAGTTCAAATAAGAAGAACAAATTCAAAAATAATCAAAAAAATGGAAGACCTGCGCACAATGGCTTTGTATGTGACATGGTTATGACAAAAAATAATAATCTTGGTTTATGGACATTTCCATGAAAACTCCTTCACACAAATGAGCTATCACGTACGAGATTGTATGGAGTCGAAGAACAGAGTGATAGTGGGTTTGGGTCTATGAAAAATTAAAAAAATTAAAAAAATCACCATAGATTCATTTTAGTGTGAATAAGAAGGATTTGAACTTATATTTTTATTATTGAAATTTTAAACTGTTTTTATAATGATTTATATTGGAAATGGCCTGTTTACCCTAACTTTTCGGACCTCACCAATATAGGCTAACATGATCATTTGTTTGTACTTTTGTTTTATTTGTTGTTAGATCATTGCAACCTAGGCTAACATGATCATTGCAACATCACAGAGCAATGGATTTCAAATGTTGCTTATAATTCAAATGTCAGTCAAAATTCAAATTCAAACATCACATCACAGTCAAAACATCATATCAAATCACATCAACCTGAGTTAACTTTAATTATACATTAATGCCGGCCACAAAGGCCGACGAGAGTTCACAAGTCTGCGAGGCATTAACTAAAAACATTAAAAGTAAAAATAAAAACGAGGAGGTGCGCTGCCCCCTAGGCGTCCTCGTCGTCGTCGTCGTTGGGGCTGGGCCAGCCCAGGGGAACGACGTCTCCCAGGCGGTGGCGACGTCGTCCGCCGGTGGCTGCACCGCCGCTGCCTGTGCTTCGGCACGGCGCTCCTCCTCCTCGGCCTCGGCGTCCTTCTCCAACTCCTCGAGCCGCTGACCCTCGGGACTCTCCGCTCGCAGGTGCCGCCGTCGCCAGAACTCCAGGTAGTCCCGCTCCTGCTTCGGCGTCGCCAACATCCATATGGGTGGCGCGCTCACCCACTCCTGCACCACCCCCTCCCAGACGTACTCGTGGGGCGTGAGGGCGGTCGGCGCCTGCTCGAGCCTACCAAGGGACGGCGGGGCCAGCGGCGGCACGATGCAATTGCCAGCAGCGGAGAGCGCAATGGCCTCCGCCATCCGCCCCTGGTAAGCTGCCTCCTCCTCCTCCTCCTTGGGCCGCTCTTCCTCCTCACTTTCGCGGAGTACAGCTGCCAGCGCCAGCGCCTCCTGTTATGTGGCCTCCGCCTCCTGGTCCTCATCGTGCATGATGAGGGGCGGCGGGGTGCCAGCTCTCACGTCGCGGATGCCACGCCGGCGCTGCTCCTCATGCTCAAACGCAAACCAGACCTCCTAATTGGGAGAGTCTGCAGCATAGGCCGGATAGAGCCGCTGCTCAGGCATGAGCTGCTGGCGCCGACGCCTCACCTCCTCCGCATGCGCCCTTGCCGACCGTGGAACCGCCGGCACTGGGATCCTCTCCGGATCCAAGTGCCAGTAGTGTGGCAGGATCACGTTGGGGTAGGGGAGAGGGATGGTGTGCTCCCATAGCCACCTCGCCTGGTGCACTGGGACGCTAATCCACTGCCGAGGCGGATGGGAAGAGGATGGCTGGGGTAGCGCGCACCAAGAGACGGCGGGTGCCTTGCCCTTCTTCTTCCGGAGCTCGAGCCGGCCCCTGAGAAGATGCCCATGGTGGCTACTGGCTAGGGTTTGGTTTTGTCGCCGGCGGACTAGGGTTTGTATCCTGCCAGGGGTGGAGGGGGCAGGCGCGACTCTAGAAGGATGGAAGGTACTTTGGACTTGCCGGTTTCCATTTAAATAAGGACGACGACCCGAACATGGGTGGCTGACGACCGGGGCCCGCTGCGCGTGCGCATTTACTTTTAGCTGTGGGGGTAGTTGGAAGGCCGCCACGCGTCCCCGAGGCGGACGAGGAGAAAGCGCGTGCACGTCCGTTCGGCGTCCGTGTGGCCGGAAATGGGGCGGGACGGACTCACTCGTCAGGTCCAACGGGCGACGCAGTCCAGCGTGGCCCCACTCGTCAGAGTTAACGGTCAAACCATTGACCCGACGACATCCTCCGTTGTGACCTTTGGTGAGGGTTTCGGGCTAGGGAGTGTTGAAAAGTAAGCAAAATTTAAGAACGTGGGGATGAATGAGCATAGCTAAGGAACTAGGGGCACAGATGTAAAATACCCTAATTTCAAATGGTAAATTCCAATCAGGTGGTTGAGTGATAGGTTCAGAAATGAAGGCTTTCTTAAGTATTTCAAAGGCTTCTACACAATCATCATAAAAAACAAAAGGAATATCTTTTTGAAGAATATTAGTTCGTGGCCTGGGAATCTTTAATAAAACGCCTATAAAAACCAGCATGACCAAGAAAACTTCTTATACCTTTAATATCTTTAGGACATGACATTTTCTCTATTGCATCAACTTTAGCTTTGTCTACCTCAATGCCTCGTTCAGAGATTTTATGCCCAAGTACTATACCTTCATTCACCATAAAGTGACACTTATCCCAATTCAAGACAAGATTAGTCTCTTCACATCTCTGCAAAACTCGATCAATGTTGCTTAAGCAATCATCAAAAGAAGTCCCGTAAACGGAAAAGTCATCCATGAAAACCTCAACAATCTTTTCACAAAAATCTGAGAATATAGCAGTCATACATCTTTGAAAGGTAAAAGGTGCAATGCATAAACCAAAAGGCATATGTCTATAAGCATAAGTTCCAAAAGGGCATGTGAAAGTAGTTTTCTCATGGTCTTCTTTTGACACATGTATTTGAGAGAAACTAACATATCCATCAAGAAAACAAAAGTGTGTGTGCTTAGATGACCTTTCTAACATTTGATCAATAAAACGCAAGGGGTAATGATCTTTTCTAGTAGCTTTGTTTAATTTCCTGAAATCAATTACCATCCTATAACTAGTTACGATTCTTTGTGGGATAAGTTCATTTTATCATTAGGAACAACAGTTATACCTCCTTTCTTAGGAACACAATGAACATGACTTGCCCATCTACTATCAGCAATAGGATAAATTATACCTGCCTCCAGAAGCTTTAGTATTTTAGTTCTTACCACTTCCTTCATCTTAGGATTTAAGCGGCATTGATGATCAACGACATGTTTAGCATCCGATTCCATATTAATCTTGTGCTGACATAGAGTGGGACTACTACCCTTAAGATCATCAAGAGTATATCCAATAGCAGCCTTGTGCTTCTTCAGAGTTTTAAGTAATCTATTTTCTTCATGCTCTAAAAGGTTAGCATTAATAATAATAGGATATATCTTCTTTTCATCAAGATAAGCATATTTCAAAGTATCAGGTAATGTCTTTAGCTCAAACACGGGATCTCCCTTGGGTGGAGGCGGATCCCCTAAAATATCAACATGCAAGCTGTGTTTAGAATAGGTGTTTGTCTAAGAAATATATCAACTATCTCATTTCTTTCATTCATATGCATATCATTCTCATGGTCTAGCAAATATTGTTCTAATAGATCAGTAGGCGGCATGACAATAGAAGCAAGATCAATTATTTCATCCTTACTAAGTAATTCTTTTTCATATTGTTTTCTGCCGAACTTAGAGAAATTAAATTCATGAGACACATCACCAAAGCTTACCTTGACTTTCTCAGTAACACAATTAATTTTAGCATTAACAATGTTCAAGAAAGGTCTACCAAATATGATGGGACAAAAACTATCTTGTTGTGAACCAAGTACTAAGAAATTCGTAAGGTACTTTACTTTTCCACTCAAGACCTCAACATATCTAACAATCCCAAGTATTAAAATGGGGTCTCTGTTTGCAAGTTTAATAGTGAAATCAATATCTTCAATCTCAGAGGGTGTTATGTCATTCATAATTTCTTGGTATAAGGTAAAAGGTATAGCACTAACACTAGCACCAATGTCATATAAGCCATGATAAGAATGATCTCCAATCTTAATAGAAACAATGGGCATGCCAGTAATAGGTTTGTTTGTATCTAACTCATCCCGATTGTTTCTAATAGGTTTTGCAATTCTAGTAGCTTCATCATAGAAATAAATAACATGTCCATCAATATTATCAGCTAGGAGATCTTTAACCATAGCAATATTAGGCTCAACATTTATTTGTTCAGAGGGTTTAGGTGTTCTAATATAACTTTTATTAACCACAGTTGCAGCTGTAGCATGTTCCTTAATCCTAACAGGAAAAGGAGGTTCCTAAGTGTAAGCAGTAGGCTCAACTGGATCAACATGATAAACAATTGGTTCCTCTTTAACTTTAATGGGTTCCTCCAATGATTTTTCAATAGGTGGATGATATTTAAACCACTTCTCCTTAGGGAGATCAACATGAGTAGCAAATGATTCACAGAAAGAAGCTACTATCTCAGAGTCAAGCCCATATTTATTGCTAAACTCATGGAAAGTATGAGTTTCCATAAAAGATTTAACACAATCAAACTTAAGCTTTATTCCTGACTCTTTACCTTTGTTGAATTCCCAATCTTCAGAGTTGTGTTTAATTCTTTCCAAAAGATCCAATTTGAATTCAATAGTCCTCTTCATGTAGGAACCAGTAGAAGAAGAATCGAGTAGTAATTGATCATCATGAGGAAGCCGAGCATAAATTTTTTGTATAATCATTTATCTTGAGAGCTCATGGTTGGGGAAAGTGTGCATCATAGATTTAAGCCTCCCCCAAGCTTGAGCGATGCTTTCTCCTTCACGAGGCCATCAATTATATATAAAGTTCCAATCACGATGGACTAGATGCATAGGGTAAAACTTTTGATGAAATTCCAGCTTCGAGCGGTTCCAGTCCCATGGTCCAATATCATCCAATAGCCTGTACCACATTAATTATTTTCCCTCCAAAGATAAAGGGAAAACCTTCTTCTTAACTTTGTCTCTAAATAAACCTACAAGCTTAAACAGTCAACAAATCTCATCTACATATGTCAAGTGGTAATCAAGATGAGTTGTACCGTCATAAGGATTAGCTAGAAGTTTCTCTACCATATCCGAATGAATCTCATAATAAATATTTTAAGTAGGTTCATTAGGTTTAGAGGAAACCTTTTACACTTCCGTTCAAGGTGAAGAAGCCCCGAACAAGCCACTCAAAGGGTGACCGTCCATAGTAACAAGCAGCAGTAAATTTCAGAATGTATCGAAAATGTTTCCTTACCAATTTCCACTTACCAAAGGCGCTTCACACCCCGACAATGACACCAGAAAAGAGTCTTGATGACCCACAAGTATAGGGATCAATCGTAGTCCTTTCGATAAGTAAGAGTGTCGAACCCAACGAGGAGCAGAAGGAAATGATAAGTATTTTTCAGCAAGGTATTCTCTGCAAGTGCTGTGAGTAACAATGATAGATAGTTTTGCAGCAAGGTAATTCATAACAAGTGACAAGTAGAAATAGTAACAAAGGTGCATCAAGTTAGCCCAATCCTTTTTATAGAAAAGGACATGCCTGAAAGTACTCTTATATTAAGAAAATGCTCCCGAGGACACATGGGAATTTCTGTCTAGTCATGTTCATCATGTTGAGTTGATTTGCGTTCGTTACTTTGATAATTTGATATGTGGGTGGACCGGTGCTAATGTGATGTTCTTACTTTAACAAACAACCTACTTATGATTACCTCCTCTCGCAAGCATCCGCAACTACAAAATAAGAATTAAGATAAATCTAAGCATAGCATGAAACGTGTGGATCCAAATCAGCCCCTTATGAAGTAACACATAAACTGGGGTTTAAGCATCTGTCACTCTTGCAACCCATCGTATACTTGTTACTCCACAATGCCTTCCCTTAGGTCCATAGAATGGTGAAGTTTCATGTAGTCGACGTTCACACGACACCACTAAGAGAAGCAACAACATACACATCATCAAAATATCAAACGAATACCAACTTCACATGATTATTAATAACAAGACCTCTCCCATGTCCTCAGGAACAAAAGTAACTACTCACACATCATCAACATGTTCAAGATTAGATGTGTAATAAAGGAGAAAAAGGATCTAAACATAATATCTTCCACCAAGTAAACCAACAAGCATCAACTATGAGATGTAATCAACACTACTGGTAACCCAAGGTACCAATATGAGGTTTTGAGACAAAGATTGAATACAAGAGATGAACTAGGGTTTGAGATGAGATGGTGCTAGTGAACATGTTGATAAATATTGGTCCTCCCACGAAGGAGGAAGCGTTGGTGATGACGATGGCTTCGATCTCCCCCTCCCTGAGGGAAGTTTCCCCGGCAGAATCTCTCTACCGGATATCAAAAGGGCCTCTGCCCAGGTTTCCGCCTCAAGACGGTGCGCTTCATCCCGAAAGTATCTCTATGATTTTTCTAGGGTAAAACACACCATATAGGAGAAGAGGGGGTCCGGAGATCTGCTGGGCCCCACAAGGCAACAGGGGGCGCCCAGGGGGGTGGGCGCGCCCTGTTGGCTTGTGGCCAGCAGGTGGCCCCCCTCTGTTATATTTTTGTCCCCATAATTCTTATATATTCCATAAAAATTCTCCATGAAGTTTCAGGTCATTTGGAGTCCAGTGAATTTTCAGCCATTTTCTTGGTTTTCAGGTCCAGAATTCCAGTTTCCAGTGATTTCCCTCTTTGTGATGTACCTTGCATATTCAGAGAGAAAAGGCATAAGAATTGTATCATAATGCGGAATAATGGACAAGAATAGTATATATATCAATAAGAATTCATGATTTAAATGGGGTTGGTCTCGCACATCCTATTCGACAGGCCGAAGAAGCTGCTGGCCATTGGCCTGGACGGCCAAAGGTTGATGGAGAGATCTTCCATCACCGGCCGCGCTGCGCGAAACAGCTCCACCACCTGTTTTATTAGGTTATTGAGCTAAGGCGGGTGCTCGGGCTCCTGGAACTCACGCGAGAAGGTCTTCTCAGCTGGTTCGTCTGGGCGGTCTACATAGTGAACGCAGGCGTCCGCAGTGCTCATCGGAAGGTCCTTGAAGGCTTGTGAGGAACGCCAGATTTGTTTAAGATGGGCAAACCGAATATTGCCAAAAACACAACGAAGAAGGTAGGGCTTACCGGCGGTGATCTGGCTCACTGGATTGAGCATTTCTCAGTCCGCCCGGGCCTGGGTCTTGGCCTCTTTGCAGTCCGTGCTCGCCTTGGTGAGCTCGTTGGTGAGCTTGTTCTCCTTCTCCTGAAGGCTGTCATGCTCGTTGTAAACTCCCTTCAGGTCAACCTCCACCTTAGGACCCATGCCCGGGTCTTGAGATAAATTTTGGACATTAATGGCTGCGTGCGAACGAATGAAATGACCTATGGACTCACCTTTTAGGAATAGAGATTATTTTCCCAAAAGAATTAACAACTAAAATATGTTTTTAACTTTTGAAATAATGGACATATTGGGGGCGACAATCCATTTTTCCTTTTTCTGTGTTAGTGCGTTCTCATTACACCTAAGTTTTACTATATACAATTTAGTATTGGTTGTGGATTACTTTCTCGAATACGCACGATCATATATTAAAGGTGAGAAAAGTGAAGGAGCCCCTCCATTGTACATTATGAATACAGACTCGCGTCTCAATGACGCTCCACGCTCAAATTACATCATGCTAATTGCTCGGATTAGCCCACCGATTTAAGTACCCAAGAAAGCTACCTAAATCCCCCTTAAGCAGCCCCTCCTGGTTCCAGTTCGTGCCCTCCTTCTCTATGGTCCCAATGACTTCTCGTGAATATGGTGATGCGCCATCGAATTATAGCATTACAACGCTTCCAAATTGTCCACATGGTGAGGATTATGATAGCCCAAATAACATTGATGTGGTGGGTACTCCCTCCTCTGTCCATTCACCAGGTGACCAGCATGTCATTGATCCCTCGCACCCACTCAGGCTTCCCAAGTGCCGAGCATACCACGTGCTAGACCTGCCGCGCAAGAGAACACTCCAAGATGATGTGGTTCATAGTCTCTTTGTTCTGGGTGTAGAAAGGGCAATGGTCCTGATGCGGGAGGCCTCGACGAGCTAGGCAGTCCGAAGTTCAGTAACTGCGCAATGCCAGCTAGGCAAAGAACCTGCACTGGAGAGGAGCTCTCAATTTGCACATGAATTCCACCATCGGGACAACTTTCCTTCCTCCAAACTTCGTCGCATAGGCGGATCTAGTATAGAATCTACTATTCTTTTCCCATGCACAGAAGATACAGTCCCTTCCTCCATTGTCTAGGCCGTTACCAGCTATCCTCGTCCAGAGCGTGAAGTACTCATGTAGCATCCCTGCAGTGAGGTCCGGCCCAGCATTAGAAGCCCAAGATCCATTGGAAATTGCCTCGTGAACCGTTCTCCATCATTGTAGTCGACTCGCCACCCAACCATAGATATTGGGGGCAATCTTCTGGACCCTGAGGCCATTGAGCCATCGATCGTCCCAAAACTAGGATGAGGTGCCATCCCCAATCTTTGTCTTTGCTGTCGCTCTGAACAGAGCCATTGATGCCTCCGATAGGTTGAGCTAGGATTCATGCCAAGGTCTATCAGAATCGGCTCTTTGCAACCATAACCACCGAGCTTGCATCACCACATTAAGACACGCAAGGTTGGGTATATCAAGCCCGCCCGCCCATCTTGGGGCATAGACACTTTCCCAAGACACCGCACAACTCCCACCATTCGCTTCCACCTTGGCACACCATAGAAAACTTCTGCAGATTTTGATCATGGTGGGCAAGGTTTTCGGAGGTATATCTAAGGCGATCATTGCTTGGATTGGTATTGTGCATAACACGGACTGGACCAGTAGTAACCATCCACTCTTTGGCAGAGATGTGGCCCTCCGGGTTGGCAAGCATGCCGCCAACCGATCCACCAAGCCCAAGAAACAAGTCGTGTTCTGTTTTCTCATTGTCAGTGGATCACCCAGGTACCTGCATGGGTATGAACCTGTAGTGCAGCCAAGTAGAGCACCGACTGATACTTGTGATCTGCGTTGGGTTTTTCGCGAAGAGGAGCGGGTGATGCAGCACATTATAGATAAATATTTCCCTCAGTGAGAACCAAGGTTATCGAACCAATAGGAGTAGCAGGCAACTCCCGTCTTAAGCGACTTCACACAAAGAAGCAAACACTTGCACCCAACGCGAGAAAGAGGGTTGTCAATCCCCTTGGACTCGTTATTTGCAGGCAAATGAAGTGTGTAGTTGATAGTTGAGTAAAGTAAATTGCAAAATAAAACACAAGTAAATAAATGGCATCAAGGTACAGAAACCTTTGTAAATATATAAGTGAATAGACCCGGGGATCGTAGTTTTCTCTAGAGGCATCTCTCATGTAGTAGGCATACGGTGGGTAAACAAATTACTGTTGGGCAATTGATAGAAAAGCGCATAGTTATGCAATATTTATTCACGACAATGATCATGTGTATATAGGCATCACGTCCATAAGAAAATAGGCCGACTCCTGCCTGCACCTATCACTATTAGTCCAGGTCAAGAGCGCTTCTATGCTTCTCTAAGTATTAACTTCATGACAAACAGAGTAACGCTTGGAGAACGATGACATGATGTAGACAAAGAAAACTCAATCAATATGATTTAACCCCATGGTTTTATCCTTAGTGGCAACAATACAAAGATGTGTCTTGCCCCCTTCTGTCACTAGGATATAGAGGACCGCCAGATTGAACCCACTACAACGCACCCTTCTCACTGAAGAAATATCAATGTAGTTGGCCAAACTATTTCAATAGATCGGAAAGATTTACGAAGCTATAATAATCATGCAAATAATAATCATGATAGAATTCAGAGAAGACTCAAATCTTTTTCATGAATAATCTGAACATAAACTCACAATTCATCGAATCCCAACAAACGCACCACACAAAGTGATTACATAGAATAGATCACCGCGAAGATTCAGTGAACATTGTATTGAAGATCAAGAGAGAGAGAGAGATATCCATCTAGGTACTAACTACCGGACCCGTAGGTCAATGGGGAACTACTCACACATCACCATGGGAGCAGCAAGGTTGATGTATAGGACCTCCGTGATCGACGCCCCCTCTGACAGGGCACTAGAACAAGGCTCCAGATGGGCGCGGGGTGGAATAGAGACTTGCAGTGGTGGAAAAAGTGTTTCGGGAGGCTCTCTAGGGTTTTTGGGATTTATTAGAATTTATAGGCCAGAAAAGGGCGTCAGGAGACGCCCGAGGGGGCCACCACATAAAAGGGCACGGCCACCCCCTGTGCACGCCATGTTGTGTGGTCGCTCCCTCATGCGTCCTCCGGTCTCCTCCCGAAGCTTCTAGGTCTTCTTTTTGTCCAGAAACAATTATAAGAAAGTTTCAAGGCAATTGGACTTCGTTAGGTACTGTAAACCCGAAAAGTGGAAAACATGCAGAAAACAACAACTGGCACTGGGCACTGGGTTAATAGGTTAGTGCTAAAAAATAATATGAATTGGTAAATAAACACCTAAAAAGCATCCTAGAATGATAATATTATAGCATGAAACAATAAAAAATTATAGATATGTTGGTGACGTATCAGCATCCCCAAGCTTAATTCCTGCTCGTCCTCGAGTAGGTAAATGATAAAAACAGAATTTTTCATATGACATGCTACCCAACATGTAAGTTATTGCAGGTATGATCATCAAGAAACGATGAATTAACAAACATCAACATAGTAATACTTATAAACATAAGCAACATAATCATCAAGTTTCAACATATACGATCCTTAAATAATGTTCACCCCCTATTCATTTTATCATATTAGAATGGCCTAGCTCCGTCTTCACCACATAAATACAAGTATCAAGCACCATGGTGTCAAGTCAGGCAATTGGATCGTACTTTTTAATGCGCTTCAGCTTTTTATTACTCACGCAATATATGAGCGTCAACCATGGATATAGCATAAAGGTGTAATAGAATATGGTGGTAGGTTTCAAAGGGGTAAAAATGGAGAAGAAAATCTTGCATCAACTAGGCGTATCAATGGTCCATGGAGATGCCCATCAATAGACATCAATGCAAGGAGTAGGGATTGCCATGCAACGGATGCACTAGAGCTATAAGTGTATGAAAGCTCAAATGAAGCTAAGTGGGTGTGCCTCCAACTTGCTTGCTCATGTAAACCTCGGGCATTTGAGGAAGCCCGTCATCGAAATATCCAAGCCCAGTTCTATAATGGAAAATTCCCACTAGCATATGAAAACTCATCTTGATGAATAAAAATATAGCTCCAAGTGAGATACTGATGGATTGAGACGAATGAGGGGATGCCTTCCGGGGCATCCCCAATCTTAGACACTTGAGTCTTCCTAGGATATTACCTTGGGTTGCCTTGGTTATCCCCAAGCTTAGGCTCTTGCTGCTCCTTATTCCTTCATCGATCGTGATAGCACCCAAAACTTGAATACTTCAGCACACAAAACTCAACAAAACCTTCGTGAGATCCGTTAGTATAGTAAACATATCAAATATTTTAGGTACTTTTATAAATTGATTTTTATTTTATTATTGCATAAGGTACTATATTCTAACTTCTCCATGTCTTATACGCCACAATTCATAGCATCATCAAAACAAGCAAACTATGCAAGCAAAAACAGAATCTGTCTAAAACAGAACATTCTGTAAAGATCTGTAGAGAACCTATACTTGTGTAACTCCAAAAATTCTGAAATAATAGGAAAACCTGAATAATTTGTATATAAATACTGTGTAAAAGTTTTAGATCAAAAACACGTTCCAGTAAAAACAGAGAAATTCTGCACTAGACGCTAAAGTTTCTGTTTTTGCACCGTATCAATTCTACTCATCATGTAAGTCATCCCAAAGGCTTTACATTGCGACACACTAATTTAAATATAAAAACACAATCATTACAGAGGCAATAATCATGTTATAAAAAACAAACATAAAGTAAAAAAGCAAGAAAATAAGATTACTATTGGGTTGCCTCCCAACTAGCGCTATTGTTTTAAGCCCCTAGCTAGGCATAATGCATAGTATCAAGTGTTGTCATCCTTAGTATCCTCTCGGGGAGGAGGTTTCTCAAAGACAATAGGAAACATGTCATCAAGTAGTATCTTGGCATTCTCAATGGTACTCTCCTTAAAACCTACCATATTCTCTCTTACTATCCAAGAATATTAATTATTGATGGCATTGAGAACTTGTTGGATAATATGAATAGGATGCACTTCTTTATTTTGTTTTCATAAAAAGTATGGTTATCTCGAAACACATATCTCATCATATAGTTCTCATTATATAAAATTTCATCTATCACAGGATGTTCACAACTCATATTATATTGTTCAAAGATATCCCGAGCCTCTGGTACTATATAGTCAAATTCATGCATGAGGATAAGAGTGTCCATGTTCTTAGCTCTAGGGTCCTTTATGACTGGCAACTCATAGAAAATCCTTTGCAAAGTAGGGTGAGTATGCATAAATCTTCTTTCAAGCTTAAGAACAAGAGCGGAAATAGCATCGACGTAACTTTTGGTTCTTTTAAGGATTGGCATATCCTTGCAAGCTAAAGTACCTGTACATTTAAAGAATTCTTCGATAATGCTTTTCCCTATGATATTCCCCATCCCCGCAACAAAAACTTTTACATCTCGCTTTGAGGGAGTTTCCTCTTTGGGGTTTTTACCTCCATCATCCTTCACGATGATGAAATCAGAGATGATAGCAACTTCAAGCAAACAAGCAACTAACAAAAGAATTAAGTAAACTAGCAAGGATAAATATATTTGTATTTTTGATTTTTATGAAGCCAGCAAATATAAAAACAAATAAAAAGTAGAACAAGTGAATGATAATTTGTGCGAAGTTACTTGATAGTAGGTTGGTGATACTCCCCGGCAACGGCGCCAGAAATCCTTCCTGATACTTGTGACCTGCATTGGGTTTTCCGCGAAGAGGAGCGGGTGATGCAACAAATTATAGATAAGTATTTCCCTCGGTGAGAACCAAGGTTATCGAACCAATACGAGTAGCACGCAACCCCCGTCTTCAGCGACTGCACACAAAGAAGAAAACACTTGCACTCAATGTGGGCAAGAGGGTTTTCAATCCCCTTGGACTCGTTATTTGCAGGCAAATGAAGTGTGTAAATGATAGTTGAATAAAGTAAATTGCAAAATAAAATAAAAGTAAATAAATGGCAGCAAGGCAAGGAAAGCTTTTGTAAATATATAAGTGAATAGACCTGGGCGGCGTAGTTTTCTCTAGTGGCATCTCTCATGTAGTAGGCATACGGTGGGTAAACAAATTACTGTTGGCTAATTGATAGAAAATCGCATAGCTATGCAATATTTATTCACGGCAATGATCATGTGTATATAGGCATCACGTGTATAAGAAAATAGGCCAACTCCTGCCCGCACCTATTACTATTACTCCACGTCGAGAGCACTTCTATGCTTGCCTCTCTAAGTATTAAGTTCATGACAAACAGAGTAATGCGTGGAGAACGATGACATGATGTAGAAAAAGAAAACTCAATCAATATGAATTAACCCCGTCGTTTTATCCTTAGTGGCAACAATAAAAATACATGTCTTGTCCCCTTCTGTCACTGGGATATAGAGCACCACCAGATTGAACCCACTACAACGCACCCCTCTCACTGAAGAAATATCAATCTAGTTGGCCAAACTATTTCAATAGATCGGAGAGATTTACAAAGCTATAATCATTACTAGAGAAATGGCTAGCCACAACTTATGTTGGTGGTGCACCAATTTGGCGCAACGGCAGCACTATTTTTTTTCAAATAGCGATGGCGTTGGACGAATTGCTACGCCAGCTTTGTGCAGTTAGTACTCGCGTGGATTTAATGTGGAATGCTACCAAAATGTGGGCCTTCTGAGCTGACCAGTCGGAATATATTGCTGGCGTCAGATGTCCTGACACACCATAGCTATATTACATAGTGATGGAGTTCACTGTTCGTGAACGCCAACATTATTTTTTGCCTATATAAGCTAGTGTTGGAAGCCCCTTTGTTTCTCAAAATACATTCACTTCCAATTCTTCTCCCTAACTAGTAACTCCTCTTAGTTATGGACCCACGTCGGTGGAGCGTGTAGAAAGTTTGGGACTCCGCCGCCCTGGCCGAGCTACCGTCAGGTCCTGTTGGGTACGCCATGAGCTCGCCACGGCCAATGCAGTCAGCCTTGTCCGGCGAATCATCCCGCCACACCAGCGCGCCTTCCGTTCAATCCGGCAGCTATGCCACCAGCGTCGAACATACCGGCCCTGTGCTGCTTTGCGGCTTTCGACGCCCTGTTGATAAGCATATGTCGCACACGGAATGGAATCCAGAGCGAGAGTTCTACATCTGCGCCAACCGTGGTAAGGTACGTATATGACAAAAAATACATCTTTATCTATTTTCAGCTAATTTGCACAATTCAACTCCTCTAGTGTCGCTCACATCAACATGTGTATACATATATACTCCCTCCATTCCCTTATACAAGGCCACAAACTTAGATTACAGGTACCAAGGTACAATTTAATGACTACTTTGCAAGCCAACTTTTGTTTTCATTAACCGAGATCATTATTACGCCGCATGCATGCAAGGAAGGAATGAGAAGAAAGTTGATAAGTGTCATTATGATTATATGCATGCAATCATTAAACAAGTTGTTAATACGAGGAAATACCATTAATTTTTACCAAGATTAGTGTTTGTCAACTTATATAGGTGCAAAATGTATTTTTCATAGTGGCCTTGTATAAAGGAATGGAGGGAGTATATTGTGATCCATAGAAAACCGGGGAAAATATTGCTTCACATGGATATGGGTTGATCTCGTCCAGAAGTACGTAAGCGAGTTGCTCGACTACTCCATTGGATCTTTGAGACGACAGATAGACGAGATGCAACTCAAGAACGATGTTGTTGGATTTCGGGCTCCGCAAAATCCTCAAGGTTCGAACACAGGGGCGTGTACGAAGATCCCCTGAAGCCTCGCCCTACCTAGCTCGCTACTCGATGGTTAGGACGATGAACTCGCATGATGACGAGGAAGAAGATGCACACGATGATTTACCCAGGTTCGGGCCGCTTCGAAGCGTAAAACTCTACTCCTTCTTTGGTGGATTGCCTCTCGAGGAGGTGTGGTGGATGAACTAGTACAGTGGTGAGGAGCCTCGCGAGGGCGCTCGGGTGGTGTTCTCGGCTCTCTGCCTTGTCTGTTCGCTCTGGGTGTTGCCTTCTCTACGGCACTACCTAGCCTCTCTTTATAGCAGCGGCCCGGGTCCTCTTCTCTTATCGCAATGGCGGGAAGGGATCCCACAACGGCCAAATTTGAAGGGGGGCAGGAGTACATCCCCGCCCTGTCCAAAGGTGGTCGCCTGCAAAGTGGCGGTCGATGATGCAGAGATGGGCTCGGCGATGACATCCACCCTGCGGGGCTCGTGGTCGTGGTCTTGTTGCACCGGAATGGAAACCTTTGGGCGACGCTTTGGGAACCCGCGTACGTCCTTGCTCCCTTTGCACCAAAGAGGAAACTGCACCGTCTGGTGCGCTGGCGCCCGCCTGTCCTCCCTTGCATCATCCTTGACTCCTGAGGCCGAGTTCTGCATAGAGATCTCCGCCGCTCCGGAGGGGGCCTGAGGAGGCCCATCCTTCACTGGTCTTGGTGCTGCTTCCCTCGCAAGCTTGGGTCCTCGCGAGGGCCTTGTCTTCAGTGGGGCCGCGCCAGGCCATGCTGGGCTCGCGAGGTGGGCCCTGCCCTGGGCCGCAGGCAGGCAGGTCTGGGTACCCCTGTTCCCAGAACGCCGACAGATGTGATGCGAGGCCAAAGCAAAAAAATTCAAGATGCTTCGATATGCTCTTCTAGCCGGTTGCATGCTTGGCCTATTTCTCCCAACTGGATCGATGACACCATTTCTTCTCGTGGCCGTCATCACACTGATGATGTTCTTAGTCTAGATCTAGTAGTAGTAAATTATAATTTTTATCGTTTATTATCCTTCTGTAATGTATGTAAGGAGGCCAAATTAATTAATGAAATCTATGTTGTTCCCATCTATATGAATTATATTTTAAACTGATATTTTAATTCTGTTTATATATATGTATTCATATAATATGAAAATGGAAAAATCATAATTATTGAAATAAATAATTTAATAAATAATAAACTGAAATGGCGTTGGCCACGTGGGCCAATGCTAGCAAACACACCACCGCCCGTCAAACCAACCACTTATATGTACACACCCGGATCTAATCCCCACACCAAAGCCCCCAAATCAATCCCAACCCGCCGCCGCCGCCGCTAACGACCAAGCCCCCCGGCCGCCGTCGCCATCTCCGACTCCACATCGCCGCCGTCTCCCACTCAATCTCCACCTCCGCCGTCGCCGTCTCCGCGCCTCCACCGCCGTCGCCGTCTCCGCGCCTCCATCACCGTCGCGTGAAGTACCCGCCAGCCTTGTTGCCTCCACCATCACCGTCTTCTCTGCCGCCGTCCCCTCACCATGGTCTCCGCGTCCACCCCAGCCCCCTCGTCGTGATCTCCGCCTCCACCGCCGCTGTCAAGGACCCGCCAGCCCCGTCGCCTCCATCGCAGGTGAGTAATTGTACTGTAGAATTTGTTAGTATAAATGTAGTTTAAAATTGTACTGTAGTTGTAGTGTACATGTGTAGTGCAGATTTTTAGTGTAATTGTAGTTTCAGATTTTAGTGTAGTTGTGTTGTGTAGTGCAGATTTTTAGGGTAATTGTAGTTTCAGATTTTTAGTGTAGTTGTGTAGTGTAGATTTGTGCTGTAATTGTAGTTTCAGAGTTTAGTGTAGTTATGTTGTGTAGTGCAGATTTTTAGGGTAATTGTAGTTTCAGATTTTTAGTGTAGTTGTGTAGTGCAGATTTGTGCTGTAATTGCAGTTTCAGATTTTAGTGTAGTTGTGTAGTGCAGATTTATGTTGTAATTGCAGTTTCAGATTTTAGTGTAGTTATGTAGTGCAGATTTATGCTGTAATTGTAGTTTCAGATTTGTGTAGTGCAGATTTGTGGTATAATTGTAGTTTCAGATTTTAGTGTAGTTGTGTAGTTTCAGATTTTAGTGTAATTTTGTAGTTTAATTACATTATCTATAGATTGTATATATATAGGTGTTGCAGGTACAGTCAGATGGCTCCGAAGTTTCGTGGTGTGCGTCAAAAGGGTACTAAGTACTATGTAACCATCACAAAGGACAATGTCGTCCACCAACTTGGCCACTGGGAGACCCCAGAGTTAGCGGCGTGTGCCTACGATGCAAAGGTGGTTGAGTATCATAAGAAAAAAGCGATTCTAAACTTCCCTGATTGCCGTGAGTACGCACAGTTCCTCGCGCCGGAGAACATAAGGATGCACACTAGGGTTGAGGAGAAGGAGAACCTCCAGATCGAGCAACAATTGTTTGACCCATTAGTGACGGAGCTTGCGAGAGATGACAAACTCTTAGAGACCAACAAGATGATGCTCCTTAAGTATGTAGCGAAGAAGAGCGTAGAGGAGGATCCCATAGATTGGGATAAGCTCGAGGAGGAGGACAAGCAGCAGTAGGAGGAGGAGGTTCAGTCGCTACAGCGTCATCGTAGGTCCAACAGGGACGACCACGAGGCAGACACCTCTGGCCGGTAGCTTGCTAGAGATGGACGAAGCATTAGCTATTTCGTATATGAATGACTGTTTAACTTTATGCATGTTATTATATTTTTGAACCATGCATCGTTTGTAGAATTGCTTAATTACTAGTACATATACGTTCTATTTTGATGTGTTAGTTATTTTGTTTAATGATCTATGCTTACTTTGGTCAACGATATTGTCAACAGTAAATGGATGCCCCGTGTAAGACATGTGCTTCTTTGAGATGACAGAAGGATAGGAAGTTCTTCATCGATCTTCCGAAAGACTTCATTGCTAAGACGGTATATATATGATTTAGTTCAACATGTTCTGATTGAGTTTCAAATGGTACGTTTGCGGCCGAAATTGTCTAATTAGTTATTTTTTCCAATTTTGCTCAGGTCATCCCTTGCGGGGCAAGGTGTGACTTCTTAGAGAAGATTCAAGTTCCGCTTGATGCAACCATCATGTTCCAATGCGCCCTCATGAAGATGCTGACGACCGAACGCTTCAATTGTCTTGTCACCAACCAGTCAGACCGCACCTATTTCGGTTGCCCTGGTTGGACAACTCTTGCAACTGCTTACGAGATGGAAGTTGGGGAGAGAGCCACGTTCTACCTTGACTACGATCGTGACGAGATCATGGTCTACTACAGGCCTGCTTGCAGCAATGATGATGGTACACTAACTCCAGACTATGATCCTGACTCCGCCCGCCAAAATGTCGAGTTAGCTAGCTAGTAGGCATGCATGTCATATCTTATGTTGTGTTACCACCTCCTGTTAATTTACCCGAACTTGTGTGTACTTGTGTTATTTGCCTCCTTTTGATACTTTTCTGAATAATGTCAATAAATAATTACTCTTGAACTTAGATTCTGGTATTTGCAATGTACTGTTTAATTACTATTCTAAAACTTTGATTATGTTGTCATTTTTGTTGTATTGCGCTGCTGTACAGATTTGGTTTAAATCTGGGAATTACATTGTTGATGTCGCACTAACATCCAATGCCACTACTAACGTATATTACCGCCGCCGTTGGCCACGTGGCACGCCATAAACGCATGAAATAGTGCTGGCGTCGTACCTAATGCCAATAGTATTTTTTAACTGTGCCGCCTTATTGGTGGCGTCGAGTGTCCATGCCAGCATGGCCATTTTTGCCACGCCATAGCTAGGCTTTTATGCACTAGTGAATAATCATGCAAATAAGAATCACAATAAAATTCAGAGAGGACACAAATATTTTTCATGAATAATCTGAACATAAACCCACAATTCATCGGATCCGAACAAACGCACTGCACAAAGTGATTACATCAAATAGATCATCGAGAAGATGCGGTGAACTTTGTATTGAAGATCAGGAGAGAGAGATAGCCATCTAGGTACTAACTATGGACCTGTAGGTCTGTAGGGAACTACTCACACATCACCATGGGAGAAGCAAGGTTGATGTAGAGGATCTACATGATCGATCCCCCCTTCGACAAGGCACCGAAACAGGGCTCCAGATGGGCACACGATGGAACAGAGACTTGCGGCGGTGGAAAAAGTGTTTTGGGAGGCTCTTTAGGGTTTTTGGATTTATTAGCATTTATAGGCCAGAGAGGGGCATCAGGAGACGCCCGAGGGGGCCACTAGATAACAGGGAGCGTCCACCCCCACTGGGCGCGCCCTATTGTGTAGTCGCTCCCTCGTGTGGCCTCCGGTCTCCTCCCGAAGCTTCCAGGTCTTCTTTTGGTCCAAAAAAATCATAAAAAAGTTTCGGGGCAATTGGACTTCGTTTGGTATTGTAAACCTGAAAAGCCAAAAACATGCAGAAAACAATAACTTACAGTGTGCACTGGGTTAATAGGTTAGTGCTAAAAAACAATATGAATTGGAAAATAAACACCCAAAAAGCATCCTAGAATGATAATATTATAGCATGAAACAATCTAATATTATAGATACGTTGGAGACGTATCACAGATTATCGTCATATCCTCTTCCGTGCATCTAATTGGTATGGCCTCGCTCTTCGGCAAGTTAACACACAGCCCCAAAGCTTCTCCAAACATGTAGAGAATCCATGCGCAGGCCCATAGTCCCTCCTCAATTTGCTTGATGAATATCATCAGGGCATCAGCAAACATCGATAACCTTTATTCTAAGCATGTCCCCGGTCCATTTAAAGTTTAAAGAGTTTCTGCACTGGCTCCATCCTCCATGATCAGGATGAAGAGCATCGGTGAAATGTGGTCTTCCTGATGTAGCCCTTTCTGGTTATAGATTGGTCTACCTAGTACACCATTGATGAGTATCCGTGTCGAGGCATTCGTAAGGAGTCCGCATATCCATGATATCCACCTAGATCCAAACCCCATTTTTCTCATAACCTCGATGAGGAAAGGCCACTGCATGGTGTCAAAAGCTTTTGTAATTTCAAGTTTAAGCATGACCAAGGGTGTTCTCCATGCAAGAAGGCATCGTGCCGTGCAGTGCACCGACAAGTTCTCCGCAAGCCTATCCGATAGAACCTTGTCAAAGATCTTAATCACGTCATGTACCAAGGTAACTGGGTGGAAATCTCAGAGCTCGACCTCCCCATTGATCTTCAGTAGCAAGGTAACCAGGGCATTGTTAATCTTCGGAAGAAGGCGCATGTCTCCATGGTAAAACACCTCGAAAGCTCTCATCAGGTCTTCTTTGATTATTTGCTAGCACGAGGAGTAGAAGCGGCCCATAAAACCATACGGGGCGGGTGATACGTCTCCAACGTATCGATAATTTATGAAGTATTCATGCATATTTGCCTATGTTTATAATACTTTTATATGGCTTTGATGCACTTTTTATGATTTATTTAGAACTAACCCTAACTGACGTTGTTTTCAGCAGAATTACCGTGGTGTTGTTTTTTGTGCGGAAAATGCAAGTTCTCGGAATCGCCCGAAATTTTTGATGATTTTTTCTGGAACATAGGAGCAATATTGGAGCGAAGAACCATCAGAGGAGAGCCACTTGTGGGCTACGAGGTAACAGGGTGCGGCTCCATTTAGCATGATTCCAACGCCAAAAAATTATATATATACAGAAACTCTCAGAAATAAACAGAGAACTTCCGCTCCACCTCCCCAACTCTCTCTATCGACGAAAAACCCATTTGGAACCTTTCCAGTACCCTGCCAAGGGGGGAAAATCATCTCCGGTGGCCATCTTAATCATCCCGGAGGAGGCCATGGCGAGGAGGGAGTAGTTCACCCTCGGGGCCGAGGGTATGTACCAATAGCTATGTGTTCAATCTCTCTCCCCCTCTCTCTCTCTCTCTCTCTCTCTCTCTCGTTCTTGATATGTCACGATCTTGATGTATAACAGGCTTTGTTAATATAGTTGGATCATATGATGTTATTCCCTTGATATCATGTTGTGAAGAATTGAATCTTTCCCTTTGAGATCTTGTTGTGTCGGGTTGAATACTTTGGGTTTGAGAACACTTGATGTATGTCTTGTGTGGGATACCCGTAGTGACATTGGGGTACTCTATCTATTCACTTGATATATGTCGAGGCATCAACTTGCGGATTCCGGTGACCTTGGGGATCTATGCATAGAGGTTGATTGCACGTTTTCATACCACGTTCTCCGATAGAAATCTTGGGATGCTCCTTGAAGTTCATTGTGTTGGATTGAATATGATGAATCTGAAATTGTTTGATGCATGTCGAATAATTAACCCACGGATACTTGTGGTGACATTGGAGTATCTAGGTGACATTAGGGTTGATTGGTATGTATCATACTCCCTCCGTCCGGTGAAAAGTGTACGTTTGGCTTTAGAATTTGTCCACAAAAATGTGTACTTCTATCTTCCCAATGCATTTAAGGTAGAAAAAATTGCTTCTCTCTCATCACACGGTAATCAAGACCAATAACATTCTACACATCGTCTCATTAAGTTCTACATGCACTTAACTCATTGGGGATTGAGTAATTAAGGAGAAGAGAGATGATGGCTTGCATCTTTCCAATGCATTTTTTTACTTCACTTCATAATTTGTCCTAAAATTTCTATATGTACACTTTTCACCTGACGAAGGGAGTAGGTATTATTTTGGTACGAACTCTAGGGCTGTTTGTGACACCTATAGAAATAGCCCAATAGATTGATTGGAAAGGGTAACTTTGAGGTGGTTTTAGTACCTGTAACAATTTCATCTTATGTTCTCCGCTAGATATGAATTTTGGAGTGATTCTTTGTTACACGTTGAGGGATGATCATATGATCCTATTATGTTAGCATTGTTGAGAGATTGCACTAGTGAAAGTATGAACCCTAGGCCTTATTTCCAAGCAATTATATACCGTTTTGCTCGCTGTTTACTACTTGTTACCTTGCTGTTTTTATATTTTCAGATTACAAAAACTTATATCTACCATCCATATTGCACTTTTATCAACATTTATTCGCCGAACTAGTGCACCTAGACAATCTACAATTGTATTGGGTGTGTTGGGGACAAAAGAGATTTCTTGTATTTGATTGCATGGTTGTTCGAGAGAGACCATCTTCATCCTACACCTCCCAAGGATTTATAAACCTTAGGTCATCCACTTGAGGGAAAATTTTTACTGTCCTACAAAACTCTGCGCTTGGAGGCCCAACAGAGTCTACAAGAATAAAGTTGTGTAGTAGACATCAAGCTATTTTCTGGCGCCGTTGCCGGGGAGGTGAGTGCTTGAAGGTATAACTTTAGATCTTGCAATTAAATCTTTTTTTTATTGTTTATCACTAGTTTGGTTTATAAAATAAAGCTAAAAAATGGAATTTAGGTAGCCTCATTTGTTTCGTCTTTATAATGTCTTTCGTGAAAATGATGGTTCGGAAAATTGTACTCAATTGTTAGAGGAAGAAATTATAAAAATACTTGATGAGAATTCCTTGAATGATGAGCATGATTGCAATGTTCCTAGTATGAATTATCTAAATATCCGTGATACTAACGATATGCAAAGCCACATGCTTGGGGATGCTATGTTTGATGAAGATGATATTTTTAGTCCCCCAAGTTTTGATGAGCAAATTTATTATGATGATAGCATGCCTCCTATGTATGATGATTATATTGATGAAAGTGGGTTTGGAAGAGTGTCAACTCTAAGTGCTAATGATCCCACTATTTTGGAGGGTGTTGAATCTTATTGGAATAATGATAAAAGTGTATTTGTAGAGGTCATGACTTTATTTAGTGATGAGTCCACTATTTTGGAAGAGGTTTATATTGACTATGACAACAAAGTTCCTATCTGTGATGATTATGGTGATGACATGTATGCTATAAAGAGTAATGATAACCATGAAACTTTTCATCATGATTTTAATATTCAATTTGGTTATGTCAATCAAGTATCTCATGATAGTTATTTTGTTGAGTTTGCTCCCACTATTATGAATGAGAAGAAATTTGCCTATGTGGAGAGTGATAAATTTTCTATGCTTGTGGATCATGAAAAGAATGCTTTATGTGAAAGTTATATTGTTGAATTCCTTCATGATGATACTGAAAATTAATATGAGGGAGGAACTCATGCTTGTAGGTATTGTAATAATATCAACTTTCCTCTCTACGTGTTCAAAATTCTGAAGTTGTGCTTGTTTTGCCTTCCTATGCAAATTGATTATTGCTACAATAAATTATTTTCTTGCAAAATCCCTATGCATAGGAAGTGGGTTACACTTCGAAATGTGCTTGTCATGTGATCCATGATGCTCTTTTGCATGTTTCAAATACTATTTCCTTGTGAGCATCATTGAAATCATCATGCCTAGCTAAAAGGCTTTAAAGAAAAGCGCTTGTGGGAAGACAACCCAACACTTTTCCTTTATGTTTTTGTGTGTTCACATGATTAAGATACTTTAGTAATCATGTTTTGTGTCTTTTATTTCAATAAAGTGCCATGTAAAGCCTTTGGGATAGTGTGGATACTTGCTAGTTTGATTCTGTGCAGAAACAGAAACTTTTACGTCCAATGTAGTATTTCTCTCATTTTACTGGAGCTTCATTTTATTTTTTAATACTTTTCTTGTTGTTATTTATAAACTTGTTTTCCAATAAAAAGGTTCCAAGAATTGCCTTCTAGGATGTTTGAATTGCATTTTTGATGTGTGCTGTGTAAAAACAGAAAATTTGCTGTAGTGTTTGAATTTTCATATAGTGTCGAAAGTTTCTGAAATTTTTACATAGTATTTTCATATAAAATATTTATAATGTGATAAATTTTCATAAATTTTAGAGTTAAAGAAGTGCACTTTGTAAATTAATTGGTACAGACTTTCCTGTTTAGACAGATTACTGTCATAGTTTTGTTATCTAATTCTCCTATAGTTTTCATAACTTATATTGGTAGATATAAATTATGGAAATGATAGTATATAGTAGATAATGTTTGAAAATTATTATGCAACTTTTCTTGTAAGTACATAAAGTGTTGATTTATTCTTATGCGCACTAACCTATCTCACGAGTTCTTTTCAAGTTTTGTGTGGATGAAGTTTTGAGACCTAGGTGAAACCATAATATGAGAGGAATTAACGAGACACAATAGCTCAAGATTGGGGATGCCCAAGGCTCCCCAAGACAATATTAAAATAAGTATCAAGCATCTAAGCTTGGGGATGCTACGCATCCCACCTCTCTTCATCAACAATTATCGGTTAGCCTATGTTGATCCTAAGTTTTTATTCGTTCACATGATATGTGTTGTTCTTGGAGTGTCTTTTGTTTTCTTTGATGTTTTAAATAAATCTTAGATATGAAAATCCTTATTGAGAGAGAGTCCTCACATAGCTACTTAATTGTTTGACTACTCAGTGATCTTCACTTATATCTTTTAAGAGTAGTTTGATGTTTACTCTTGTGCTTCACTTATATCCTAAGAGTAAATTGTGAATGAATTGAATATCATAAATCTGAAATTATCAATGTGCTTTATGCTTAGTAGTAGTTTCACATTTGGTTTAGAAAGTAAAATCTATTGAAGTTTGACAATCACAATATTGGTCATACAAGCAATTCATGAATAATTAATATAAGAAAGAGGACTTTCACATACAAATATATTATCTTGGACATCTTTTATGATTGTGAATACTCATTAATTATTTTCAACCTTGATCAAATGGTTGAAGTTGTACAAGGAAGACAACGTAATGGTTATGTTTGGGTATATTTGCATAGAAGTTATATTGTTATGGATCCTCCAACATGTGGTGCTTGTTTAGAACCTTTTGCTAGCCAAAACTTCGTACTAAGTAGAGATACTACTTGTACATCCAAATCCTTGAGCCAAGTTTCTTTCATGAGAGTCCACCATACCTACCTATATATGGTATTTCACTGCCATTCCAAGTAAATTTGCACGTTCCACCTCTAAACATTCAAATAAACATCCGTTTTGTGTGCTCGTACCGCTCATGGAGCAATGGGGCGGTCATTATCTTCCATGCTAAGCTAGTTATTCTCGAGATAAGTCTTTATTCACTTGTAATTGCACGAGAGAGGCTGGTAAAAAGGATGCACAGTCCTGCATAATACCAAAATAAATAAACAAGAAATCCCCCTAGAAATTTGATTGTTTGGAGGGCAACCATGGATTCGGCCAGTCATGGAATGTGTTTGAATGGTTGAGGGGGAGTAAAATTTCAATTCTGTTTGGGAACCGCCAATAATGTGTTTAGCATGGAAGATATTGAAAATGCTGTTGTGATGTTGACAGGAAAAGTATACCACTCAAAATTACATATTCATCTCTGTTTTAAACAATGAACTCTGGCACCTGTGCAAATCTCTGCTTCCCTCTACAAAGGGACAATCTATTTATTTTTATGTTATTGACTTTTCATGTTGAGTCAACTTCTTATTCCAACCTCAATCTATTAGTTGGCAAGCACCATGTGGTGGGGAAAGATCCGAACATATATATCCAGTCAAATATATTTGATCATGATTCATTATTGTTGACAATTATCTTCATGATAACTACGTTGGGAGGCGAAACATTAAGCCCCTATCTTTCTATGGGTTCGATGGATGTTGTTTGTTCTAAAAATATGATTTGAGTATTAGCAATCATAGAAGACTATATGATAATTGAGTATGTGGAGATCTTACTTAGCCTTGATAATGCATTGAAATTGTTTGATGACTAAGAACATAGGTTGTTAAGTTTCAAGAGAATGCATTGTTTGAACCATAACATGTGAATAACTTGCTACTTGATCATGGGAAGTTTTATGAGAAAAACTTGCTGGTTATGATGCTAGAAAAATGGCTGAAATTATTCTTGATCAATATTATACATTATGCTAGCATTCACACCTCATAAATTATTTCTTTTGTCATTTACCTACTCAAGGACGAGTATGAATTAAGCTTGGGGATGCTGATACGTCTCCAACGTCATATTTGCCTATGTTTACAATACTTTTATATGGCTTTGATGCACTTTTTATGATTTATTTAGAACTAACCCTGACTGACGCTGTTTTCAGTAGAATTACCATGGTGTTGTTTTTTATGCAGAAAATGAAAGTTCTCGGAATCTCCCGAAACTTTATGATGATTTTTTCTAGAACATAGGAGCAATATTGGAGTGAAGAACCACCAGAGGAGACCACCTGTGGATCACGAGGCAATAGGGCGCGGCCACCTCCTGGCCGCGCCCTGTTGTGTGCTGGGGCCACGTGGCTCCGTTTAGCGTGATTCCAACGCCAAAAAATCTTATATATATAGAAACCCTCAGAAATAAACAGAGAACTTCCACTCCGCCGCCACAACTCTTTGTATTGACGAAAAACCCATCTGGAGCCTTTCCAGTACCCTGTCGGATGGGGGAAATCATCTTCGGTGGCCATCTTCATCATCCCAACGGAGGCAATGACGAGGAGGGAGTAGTTCATCCTCGGAGCTGAGGGTATGTGTTCCTGAGATGTCACAATCTTGATGTATCATGGGATTTGTTAATATAGTTGGATCATATGCTGTTCTTCCCTTGCTATCCTGTTGTCATGAATTGAATCTTTCCCTTTAAGATTTCGTTGTGTCGGATTGAATATTTTCGGTTTGAGAACACTTGATGTATGTCTTGATTGTGGATAACCGTAGTGACATTGGGGTATTCTATTGAGTCACTTGACATATGTTATGGCATAAACTTGCGAATTCCGGTGACCTTGGGAATCTATGCATAGGGGTTGATTGCATGTTTTCATACTACTTTCTCCGTTAGAAATCTTGGGGTACTCTTTGAAGTTCTTTGTGTTGGATTGAATATGATGAATCTGAAATTGTTTGATGCATGTCGAATAATTAACCCACGGATACTTGTGGTGACATTGGAGTATGTAGGTGACATTAGGGTTGATTGGTATGTACCATAGGTGTTATTTTGGTACGAACTCTAGGGCTGTTTGTGACACCTATAGGAATAGCCAAATAGATTGATCGGAAATGGTAACGTTGAGGTGGTTTTACTACCTACAACAATTTCATCTTATGTTCTCCGCTAGATATGAATTTTGGAGTGATTCTTTGTTGCACGTTGAGGGATGATCATATGATCGTATTATGTTAGCATTGTTGAGAGATTGCACTAGTGAAAGTATGAACCCTAGGCCTTATTTCCAAGCATTGATATACCGTTTTGCTCGCTGTTTACTACTTGTTACCCTGCTGTTTTTATATTTTTAGATTACAAAAACTTATATCTACCATCCATATTGTACTTGTATCACCATCTCTTCGCCGAACTAGTGCACCTAGACAATCTACCATTGTATTGGGTGTGTTGGGGACACAAGAGATTTCTTGTATTTGATTGCAGGGTTGTTCGAGAGGGATTATCTTCATCCTATACCTCCCACGGATTGATAAACCTTAGGTCATCCACTTGAGGGAAAATTGCTATTATCCTACAATACTCCGCGCTTGGAGGCCCAACAGAGTCTACAAGAATAAAGTTATGTAGTAGACATCAGCGGGAGCCTTGTAAAAATGCATATCCTTGATCACTCTCTCAACCTCATCTTCTGTGAACGGCTGATAACCCACAAGTATAGGTGACCGCAACAGTCTTCGAGGGTTGTAGTTCACCCAAATTTATTAATTCGATACAAGGGGAGAGAAAGAATATTTATGAGCCTTAGCAGTTGAGTTGGCAATTCAACCACACCAGGAAAAATAAATCTCTACAACAAAGCGTTTAGTAGCACAGTAATATGATTGTTTGATAGTAGTGGTAACAGTAGAAATAGTAACGGCAGCAGTTTTGTAGTGATGGTAAAACAGCAGCAACAATAGTAACTTAGCAAAAGCAATATGAGCAAAGCGTAGGTGTTGGATCAGCGATGGATATTTGGATGACATTCATCATATAATAGTCACAACCTAGAGTGATACATAACTAGCTCCAATTCATCAATATAAAGTAGGCATGTATTCCATAAATAGTCATACGTGCTTATAATAAGAACTTGCATAACATCTTTTATCCTACCCTCCCATGGTAGCAGGGTCCATAAGGAAATCTAAGGGATATTAAGGTCTCCTTTTAATAGAGAACAGGAAAAAAACATTAACACATGGTGATAACATGAACCCCTCATTGTACGGTCATCACCGAAGGTGGTCTCAATTATTGTTACCTTGGGGGGCTACGGATCATAACACATAATAGGTGCATATGACATGCATGATAGGATCCAAAACACTCTCATATTCATGAAAACACAATAGGTTTAGATCTGAAATCATGGCACTCGGGCCCTAGTAACAACCATTAAGCATAGCAAAGTCATAGCAACATCAATCTCAGAACATAGTGGATACTAGGTATCAAGCCCTAACAAATTGACTCGATTACATGATAAATATCATCCAACTCCATCACCATCTAGCAAGCTTACGAAGGAATTACTCACTCTCGGTGGTGAGCATCATGGAGTTGTCGATGGAGAAGGGTTGATGATGACGATGGTGACTAATCCCCCTCTCCGGAGCCCAAAACAGGCTCCAGATCAGCCTCCCGAGGAAGAACAGGAGGTGTCGGTGGCGTCATATTATAAATGCGATGATATCTTCTCCCCTATTATTTTCTCTTAGAGAAACGGGATTTATAGGCTTCGAATTAGGTCGGATAGCTGCCTGTGGGCCCCACAAGACAACAGGGCACTCCCTAGGGTGGCCATGCAATGCTGCCGTATGGGCAAGAGGTGCACCTCTCCAGTTGATGTTCATTCCAGTATTTTTTTTATTCAATAAAAAATCTTCACAAATTTTCGTCCGATTGTAAGAACTTATTTTTCTGCACGAAAATAACACCATGGTAGTTCTGCTGAAAACAACATCAGTCCATGTTAGTTTCATTCAAATTGTACAAATTAGAGTACAAAGCAAGAGCAAAAGTGTTTGGAAAAGTAGATATGTTTGGAACGTATCAACTCCCCCAAGCTTAACCCATTGCTTGTCTTCAAGCAATTCAGGTGATAAATTAAAGTGATGAAGAAAAACTTTTACAAACTCTTTTGTTATTCTTTCCACATATAAGCTTAGCTAATAATCAAGTTTTCAGCACAAGTCATGATGTAAACATACAAATGATAACACTTAGAAACCATATTTGCTCATATCAATGACACAATCAACTAGCAAGCAATAATACTATATCTCAAATACCAACACTTTGTCAAAACAACCATGATGCAATATGATAAAATGGTATCTCGCTAGCCCTCTATGAGACCGAGAAACAAAAATGCAGAGCACCTCAGAATTTCAAGCAGCAACTAAACATTATAATTCAGGGTAGAAGAGATCCATTCATGCACACATCCAACATTAACTAGATGAAATGCATAAAAATGTCAATAGAGCTCTCAGGATTGGTGCTTTGAACGAGAAGATGACGACTCAAATAATTAAAGTAAATAACATTGAAAGAAATAGAATGCCCCTTCGTAGAGGGAAGCGGAGATTTGCAGAGGTGCCAACGCTTAATGTTTAAAACAGAGATGAATATATAATTTGGGTGGTGTGCTTTTCCTGTCAACGTCACGACAAAGGATTCCAGTCTCTTCCATGCTAAACACATTACTAGCAGTTCCCAAACAGAATGAAATTTTTACTCCTCCTCCACCATTCAAAAACTTGCCATGGCTAGCCGTATCCACGGGTGCCCTCCAAACAATCACTTTCCGGGGGGGTTTTTGTTTATTTATTTTTGTATTATGCAGGACGATACGTCTCCAACGTATCTATAATTTGTTATCGTTTCTTGCTATTATATTATTAATCTTAGATACTTCCTAAGAAATTTTATATCATTTTTGGAAGCTAACCTATTAACCCAGTGCCTAGTGCCAGTTGTTGTTTTCTGCCTGTTTTTAGTTTTACAGAAAATCAATACCAAATGGAGTCCAAACGCTATGTAACTTTTTGACAATTCTGGACAAGAAGACACCTTAGAAGTTTCGGGGGGGGGGGGGGGGGGACGACAAACGAGGAGACTGCAAGGCAACAGGGCATGCCCAGGGGGTAGGGCACGCCCTGATGCCTCCGTCTAACCTAATTTCACTTCTATAAATTCCCAAATATTGCAAAAAAACGAGAGCCACCAAAAACAATTTTTTTGCCACCGCAAGCCTCTGACCTTTCGCGATCCCATTTGAAGGCCTTTTCCGGCACCCTGCCGGATGGGGAATCGATCACGGAGGGCTTCTTCACCAACCTTGCTGCCTCATCGATGATGTGTGAGTAGTCTACCACAGACCTACGGGTCCATAGTGATATGGCTTCTTCTCTCTCTTTCATCTTCAATACCATATTCTCTTCGAAGATCTTTCGATGTAATCCTTTTGTGCGGTGTGTTTTTTGGGATCCGATGACTTGTGAGTTTATGGTTGATACGTCCCACACGTATCTACTTTTTCAAACACTTCTGCTCTTTGTTTGGACTCTAATTTGCACAATTTGAATGGAACTAACCCGGAATGACACTGTTTTCAGCAGAATTGCCATGGTATCATTTTTGTGCAGAAATAAATGTTCTCAGAATCACACAAAATATTGCGGAGATTTTTTGTTGAATAAATAAAAAATTACTAGCACGAAGACCAAGTAGACAGGGGCCACATGTTGCCCAAAAGGCAAAAGGGCGCGACCTCCCCCCAAGGCACACCCTGATGCCTTGTGGGGCCCATAGGTGGGCGTCTAACCTAACTCCAAGACTATAAATTTTGTTTCCCCAAGAAAAAATAGGAGATAAGATTTCATCATGTTTTACAATACAGAGCCGCCGCCACCTCCTGTTCTTCCTCGGGAGGCGGATGTGGAGCCTGATTTGGGCTCCGAGAGGGGGATTCTATGCCATCATCATCATGATCAACCTTTCTTCATCGAAAACTCCATGATGCTCACCACCGGTTGTGAGTAAATCCTTCGTAGGCCTTGTAGACGGTGATGGAGTTAGATGAGAGTCAATTTGTTAGGGCTTGATCCCTAGTATCCACTATGTTCTGAGATTGATGTTGATATTACTTTGCTATGCTTAATGCTTTTAACTAGGTACAGAGTGCCATGATTTCAGATCTGAAACTATTATGTTTTCATGAATATGAGAGTGTTTTGGATCCTACCTTGCAAGTTGGATGCACCTATTATGTGTTATGATCTGTAGGCCCCAAGGTGACAATAATTGGGACCACCTCCGGTGATGACTGTAGTATGAGGAGTTCATGTATTCACCATGTGTTAATGCTTTGTTCTGGTTCTCTATTAAAATGAGACTTGAATATCCCTTAGATTTCCTTATGGACTCCATCGCCATGGGAGGGTAGGATAAAAGATGATATGCAAGTTCTTATTATAAGCATGTATAACTATTTATGGAATACATGCCTACATTATATTGATGAATTGGAGCTAGTTCTGTGTCGCTCGAGGCTGTGACTATTACATGATCAATGTCATCCAAATATTGCTGATCCAATGCCCACGCTTTGCTCATAATGCTTTTTCTAAGTTACTACTGTTATTGCTGCTATTATGATTAGCAAAAAACTGCTACTGTTACTATCATTATTGCTACTGCTACTATCATATTACTATGCTACTAAACGCTTTGATGTAGAGATTTAGTTTTCCAGGTGTGGCTGAATTGACAACTCAAATGCTAAGATTCATAAATATTCTTTGGCTCTCCTTGTTTCGAATCAATAAATTCGGGAGCAATACTATCCTCGAAGACTATCGCGATCCCTATACTTGTGGGTTAAGACCTTTTTCTAGGGCCGTTGCTGGGGATCATAGCTCTATATATTGAGTTCCCTTCGGAGTTATCTCTTTGCTAGTTACTATGAAGAATCTAAAAGACTCCAGAAGCTATATTATACCCTCTAAGACGAGGGAAGGTAAGGAACTGCGAAGTAGCTTTGTTCTCGTTTCACCATCTATTTTAAGTCATCTTGCGACACCACCACCTGCTGTACAATCCGATATGTCCTAAGTAATTGACATTGCATCTACTATTGATGATACTTATGATGATGATGCTACTACTATGGTTGATTGAAACTGAAACCGTGCCACTAGGTGAATTTCTTGATGCTCAAATTGCTAAATCAAGAGAAATTGAAAATGCAACTAATGCAAATGTTGAATCACCTATTACACCTAGCACCCCTATGGGGAGATTTCTAAGGAAATAGTTCTTGTAAAGATAGGGAGGATCTTGATATTTTAATGAAGAAGCTGAAACAAAAATCTCTGAATGCAATGATGAAACATGATACTAAATTTGCAACCTCTCCTATCTTTATTGATGATAAGGACTACGAATTCTCAGTTGATCCTGAATTAATTACTTTGGTAGAATCTAATCCATTTCATGGTTATAAATCTGAAATTGGTGTGGCACACCTTACTAAACTAAATGATATTGCCGCCCTATTTGCTCATGAGGAAAAGATTCGATACTACTATATACTTAAATTGTTTCTTTTTTGCATTAGAGGGCGATGC
Source organism: Elymus sibiricus (assembly GCA_039707655.1). NCBI lineage: Eukaryota > Viridiplantae > Streptophyta > Magnoliopsida > Poales > Poaceae > Elymus > Elymus sibiricus. The sequence continues at coordinate 144,940,055 of CM077667.1, read as the reverse complement.
TAAAGAATGGTTTAATACCCTTGCTCCAGGTTGTGTGCATAATCACAATGATATGATTTACTACTTCTCTGGAAATATTTTCCTGCTCATATGGAACAAGCTGCCTTCCAGGAAATACTTAACTTTGTGTAACTTAAGGAAGAGCATCTCCCTCAAGATTGGGGAGGCTTCTCCATCTTATAAATGCTTTGCTTGATCATCCACTTAATAAATATGAAATACTTTATATGTTTTATAATGGACTAACCAATGCTTCTAGGGATTTCCTAGATAGTTGTGTTGGTTGTGTTTTCAGGGAACAAACTGTTGAAAAAGCTCAGGAATTATTAGATAATATATTGAAAAATGCTGATTGATTGGACACTTCTTGAACCACTACCCAAACCAACTCCAAGGAAGAGAGGCATTCTATTCCTCAGTCCAGAAGATATGCAAGAGAAATAAATCTATGAAAGAAAAGGGTATTAAATCTGAAGATGTTAAGAATTTACCACCTATTGAAAAAATACATTGAGTTGATATCCTGACACATGTAGTGGAGTTAAGTTCTCTCTATAAATTTGATCAAGGTGATATTCCTTATAACAAATCTCCTAGTCAGTGCATGGATGAATTAATAATTTTATCGTTAAGCAAGAAAGTTTCAATATGAAAACTAGTGATCAATTGAAATGTAATGCCATTATGATTGCACGTTTGAGTGATACTTTGATGAGAATTACTAATGATGTTAAGGGCTTATGTAAACATGCATCAAATGGTTCAAACTCGGTTAGAACAAGTTTCTAAATCACAAAATGACTTGCTTAATGAGATAAATAATAAAATGGATGATTATGTTGTTAGAGTAATGACTAGAGGAGGTAAAGTGACTCAAAAACCTTTGTATCTTGAGGGTCATCCTAAAAGAATTGACAAAGATTCTCAGGTAGTTAATAATGATGTACCACATTCACCTAGGAAGAAGAAAAAGAATAGGCCTATGCATGCTCCTAGTGAACCTATTTTAGAAAAAACCACCTGAGAATCTTAATAATGTTTCTAGTTTTTGTGCCGAGACACAAAGTGGTGAGGAACATTTATCTAATGATTCTAATAAAGAAAGTAATGATGCTAATGATAATCATGTCTATGCTCCACCAGATAATAATAAAGAACCTGGTAATGATGTGGGAATAGAACCTATATTTGAGCTTGATAACCCACATCCTAAAAATAAAATATATGATAAAAGAGACTTTGTTTCTAAGAAATATGGTAAAGAAACAGAATCATGGCTTCAGAAACCCATGCCTTTTCCAAGCAAACTTGTGAAATATAGAGATGAAGAGGCTTTTAGTCACTTTGTTGAAATGCTTAGACCCTTGTACTTGAAAACACCTTTGACTAAAATTATGAAAATGCCTCCATATGCTAAATACATGAAAGATACTATCACTAATAAAAGGAAAATACCGGAGGCTGAAATTTCCACTATGCTTAAAAATTATTCGTTTGAAGGAAAAATACCTCAGAAGCTAGGAGATCCAGTAATACTTACTATACCTTGCTCTATAAAAAAATAATCATGTTAGAACTGCTTTATGTGATTTAGGAGCTGGTGTTAGTGTTATGCCTCTTTCTCCATATAGAAGACTTGATTCGAATATGTTAAAACCCGATGAAATTTCTTTGCAAATGGCTGATAAATCAAATGATTTACCCATTGGTATTTGAGAGGATGTTCCCGTTGTGGTTGCTAATGTTACTATCTTAAAGGAGTTTGTTATTCTTGATATGCCTGAGGACGACAACATGTCGATTATCCTTGGTAGACCCTTTTTGAATACTGTTGGGGCTGTTTTCTGATTGCAACAAATATCAAGGTTACCTCTCATGTCAATGATAAAGAGCATGCAGTATATTTTCCGAAGAAATGAAACCAAGTGAAAGTATCAATTGTATTGAAAATATTATGACAATCACTATTGGAGGTTTCGAATTCCCTCTTCCCATACCTGAAAAGAAATATCAAACTCTTATTATTGGGACATTGCATATCCCGGTTGAGATAACTTAGTGTTTTACAAAAAATCTTTGGTTTCATGTTACTCGAAAATGGTTTGTTAATAAGACTTGATCAACCTTATTAATGGATTCTTCTTGAGAGGCATGCGATTGATGATTTCGGTAAGCACAACTTTCTGTAATCATAGTTTAATTTCTGTTATTTAGAGATTAATAAAATATAATGCCATGATTATCCTGTTTTCTGAATTATCCGTGCAGTACAAAATGACCCAAAAATAAAAGTACTCAGAGTGTCATAAATTTTTGCCACAATTGTTTATTGAATATTTAAGATTTTTTGGTGCTGGACACACCCCAGGGGTGTGATACGTCCATTATGCATCATGAATTCTTATTGATATTTATGTTATTCTTGTCCTTTATTCCTCGTTATTGATATTTATGTTATTCTTGTCCTTTATTCCTCGTTATTGATATTACTATCTTATGAATATGCAAGGTACATCACAAAGGGGGAAATCAATGAAAACTGGAATTCTGGACCTGAAAACTAAGAAAATGGTTGAAAATTCACTGGACTTCAAATGACCTGAAACTTCACGAAGAATTTTTATGGAATGTATCAGAATTATTGGGCCAAAAATATACCAGAGGGGGGCCACCTGCTGGCTACAAGGCAACAGGGCGCGCCCAGCGCCCTGTTGCCTTATGGGGCCCAGTAGGTCTCCCGACCCCCACTCTTCTTTTATATGGTGTGTGTTGCCCTAGAAAAAATTAGAGAGATACTTTCGGGATGAAGTGCCTCCGTCTCAAGGCAGAAACCTTGGCAGAGGCCCTTTTGATCAACGGCAGAGAGACACTGCCGGGGAAACTTCCCTCTGGGAGGGGAAGATCGAAGCCATCGTCATCACCAACGCTTCCTCCTTCGTGGGAGGACGAATGTTCATTAACATCTTCACCCAGCACCATCTCATCTCAAACCCTAGTTCATCTCTTGTATTCAATCTTTGTCTCAAAACCTCAGATTGGTACCTGTGGGTTAGTAGTAGTGTTGATTACATCTCGTAGTTGATGCTTGTTGGTTTACTTGGTGGAATATATTATGTTCAGATCCTTGATCTCCTTTATTACACCTCTGATATTGAACATGTTGATGATGTGTGAGTACTTACTTTTGTTCCTGAGGACATGGGAGAAGTCTTGTTATAAGTAATCATGTGAAGTTGGTATTCGTTCGATATTTTGATGATGTGTATGTTGTTGCTTCCCTTAGTGGTGTCGTGTGAACGTCGACTACATGACACATGACCATGTTATGGGCCTAAGGGAAGGCATTGTGGAGTAACAAGTAGATTATGGGTTGCGAGAGTGACAGAAGCTTAAACCCCAGTTTATGCGTTACTTCATAAGGGGCAGATTTGGACCCACACGTTTCATGCTATGGTTAGATTTATCTTAATTCTTCTTTCGTAGTTGCGGATGCTTGCGAGAGGGTGTAATCATACGTAGGTTGTTTGTTCAAGTAAGAACAACACCTTAGCAACGGTCCACCCACATACGAAATTATCAAAGTAACGAACGCGAATCAACTCAACCTGATGAACATGACTAGACAGAAATTTCCATGTGTTCTCGGGAGCGCTTTCTTAATATAAGAGTACTTTCAGGCCCGTCCTTTGATATAAAAAGGATTGGGTTACCTTGCTGCACCTTTTTTATTATTGCTATATGTCACTTGTTATGAATTACCTTGCCGCAAAACTATCTATCATTGTTACTCACAGCACTTGTAGAGAATACCTTGCTGAAAATTGCTTGTCATTTCCTTCTGCTCCTCGTTGGATCCGACACTCTTACTTATCAAAAGCACTACGATTGATTCCCTATACTTGTGGGTCATCAGGGTGCCCTTGTTTCCCACAAGGCAACAGGGCGCGACCACCCCTAGGGCGAGCCATGATGCCTTGTGAGGTCCACAGGATCCCACTTACTTAAGTCCACTAGCCCACTTCTTCTTCTTCCTCCAGAAAAAATCGTGCAAGCTCTTGTTCTAGTATTCTTGACTCTATTTCCAAAACTCTTTTAGGGGATTTCTCCTTGGTATGTAACTCCTCCATTGGTCCAATTAGTTTTTGTTTTTGTGATTTGCTTATTTTGCTAAGTAGTTTGAATGCTGGATATAGCCTGATAACCCACAAGTATAGGGGATCTTTTGTAGCCTTTTTTAATACGTAAGAGTGTTGAACCCAAATAAGAGTTAAAGGTAGAATTGATATTCTCTCAAGTTCTATCGACCACCAATACAACTTTACGCATGCTAACGCTTACTTTACCAAGAACAAGAATAAAACTATTTTGCGAGAATAAAACTATGAATACTTTGCAAGAATAAAACTAGGAGTACTTTGCAAGTTAATAGTTTAGTAGAGAGATTTTTGTAACCCAAGAGAAAGATTGTCCATAGGCAATTGAATATAACACGACATATACTTATCATATGCAATGAGGGAGAGGCATATGCTAACATACTTTCTGTACTTGGATCATATGCATGTATGTTTGGAACTCTAGCAAGCATCCACAACTACTACCTCTGTACACTTTTATAAGACGTTCTAGATCACTACTTTAGTGATCTAGAACGTCTTATAAAAGTTTAATGAGGAAGTACTAAATATCATTACGGTAAAACCCAACCATAGCATTAACTGACAAGTCCCCTTTACTCCCATATGCAACAACCACCTTACTCGGGTATAAGCTTATGTCACTCTCGCTACCCACTATAAGAAAATCATGAACGTATTGCAAAATCCTAGGGCGGTAATCCCACAAGCTAGTGCGACACAGAGGGCACCATAGGACATCACCATATTAACAAACAACTCATATCAATCACACCATACCACAATTAACCCTTAGGACAAAAATATCTACTCAAATATTAGAGGATAGCCACACATCATTGGGTAATAATATATAGCATTAGAACCATGTTCAAGTAGATATTACAGCGGGGAGAGAGAGGTTACACCGCTGTAAGGAGAGGGAGAGAGTTGGTGCTGACGGCGGCGAAGTTGTTGGTGTAGATCGTCTTCATGATGGTTCCTCTAGCGACGCTCCGGCACCACCGGAGGAGAGGGGGAGAGGTTCCCCACTCCTTCTTCTTCATTGGCCTCCCCTCTACATGGGAGGAAGTTTTCCCCTCTGGTCCATGGCTGCCATGACTCCCGAAGGGCAGGAGCCCCTCTGAGATTAGATATATCTCTGTGTTTTCTTCTCTTTCCATTTCCTTTTTTCTGGCATTTCACCGTTTCTTAAATATCCATAGATCCTGGACTCCAAATGGGCTGAACTTTTGATGGATTTTTTATCCATATATTAGCTTACGACACCGCCAACCGACCTCCAAGGCTCCCACAAGCTCAAGGGGCACGCCTACCCCTTGGGCGCGCCTTGCGAGCTCATGGGCCCCTCGGACATCTCATGATGTTTATTTTTTCCCAAAAATCATATATATCCCAAAATAAATTGTTGTAAAATATTATCGCGGTTGGACTTTGTTTGATATGGATTTTCTGTGAAACAAAAAATATGCAACAAACATGAACTGGCACTCGACACTGGATCAATATGTTAGTCCAAGAAAATCATATAATTGTTGACAAACGTATGTGAAAATTGCAAAATAATGGCATGAAACAATAAAAAAAATATAGATACGACGGAGACGTATCAACATCTGCAAGCTTAATTCCTGCTCGTCCTCGAGTAGGTAAAAGATAAAACATAATCTTGAACAAAGATCTAATCATGGCATGAATATTAAGATATGAGTGACTCAAGGAAATAGTCTATCATTTGACAAAAAGACAACCATACTAAGTTTTACTAACAAACAATCATGTGCTTCAAAATAAACGATGCTAAAGAACGTTATCCGTACACATTCAATCATGTAAGCATGGCATGACTCTGTCTTCCTAACAGAAGTACAAATCATGATCACCCCGGTGTCAAGTCAGGCATTTTGTTCATATTTTATCACGTGCTTCAGCATTTTCAACAACACTAAATACATGAGCGTGAGCCATGGACATAGCACTACGGGTGGAATAGAATGTGGTGGTAGAGATCAAAGGAAGCCAAAAATGAAGAAGATCTCACATCAACTAGGCGAACAAACGGGCTATGGAGAAGCCCATCAATCGATGTCAATGCGAGGAGAACAGATTGACATGCAACGGAAGCACTAGAGCTATAAGTGTATGAAAGCTCAAATGAAACTAAGTGGGCGTGCATTGATACGTCTCGAACGTATCTACTTTTCCAAACACTTTTGCTCTTGGTTTGGACTCTACTTTGCATGATTTGAATGAAACTAACCTGGACTAATGCTGTTTTCAACAGAACTACCATGGTGTTGTTTTTGTGCACAAATAAAACTTCTCAGAATTGGGCAAAACTTTCTAGAGATTTTTTATGGAATATATAAAAAAATACTCGAGCGAAGATCCATCGGAGGGGGGCCAGCAGTTGCTCACAAGGCAACGATACGTCTCCAATGTATCTAAATTTTTTGCTTGTTGCATGCTGTTATACTATCATTCTTTGATGTTCTATAACCATTTTATAGAAACTTTATATCATTTTTTGGGACTAACCTATTGACATAGTGCCAAGTGCTAGTTCCTGTTTTTTTGCTTTTTTTTACTTTGCAGAATATCAGTACCAAATGGAGTCCAATCGCGACGAAACTTTTTGGAGATTTTTTTTGACCAGAAGAAGGCCAGTGGGCCAAAGAAGTAACCAGGAGGGAGCTCAGGCTGCCCACAAGACACCAGGGTGTGCCAGGGGCCCCAGGCGCGCCCTGGTGGGTTGTGGCCATCTTGGGAACCTTCTCCACCACCTCTGAGATCCAATCAAACACCATCACAGAGGGGTTCATCATCCTCATTAGTGCCTCTCCGATGATGCGTGAGTAGTCCACCATAGACCTATGGGTCCGTAGGCAGTAGCTAGATGGCTTCCTCTCTCTCTTTTGATTCTCAATACAATGGTCTCTTGGAGATCTATTTGATGTAATGAGTTTTTGCAGTGTGTTTGTTCGAATCCGATGAATTTTGAGTTCATGATAAGTTTCTATCCATGAATATTATTTGATTCTTCTTTGATGTCTTATATGCATGATTACTTATAGCCTCGTATTTCTTCTTCAAATCTTTGGTTTAGTTAGGCCAACTAGATCGATTTTTCTTGCCATGGGAAGAGGTGCTTTGTTATGGGTTCGATCTTGCGGTGTGCTCTCTCAGTGACAGAAGGGGCAACGAGGCACGCATGTATCATTGCTATTAAGGATAACAAGATGGGGTCTATTCCTACATAAATATATCTTGTGTACATGATGTCACTGTTCTTATTGCATTACTTCGTTTTTCCATGAACTTAATACACTAGATGCATGCTGGATAGCGGTCGATGTGTGGAGTAATAGTAGTAGATGCAGAATCGTTTTGGTCTACTAATCTTGGACGTGATGCCTATATAATGATCATCGCCTTGGATATCATCATGATTATTTGATCTTCTATCAATTGCCTAGCAGTCATTTGTTCACCTACCGTGTGCTATACTCATGAGAGAAGCCACTAGTGAAACCTACGGCCCCAGGGTCTACTTTTCCAACATATTGCTTTCCGATCTATCTTTTTGCCACTTTTTATTTGCCTCTTTTATTTTGTATTCTTGCGAGATCTATCTATCCAATCTATCACAACCTAATCTATCTTTTTACCGTCGAGAGATTGACAACCTCTCTTTCGCGTCGGGTTGCAAGTATGATTATACAATGAGTAGGAAAATTTATGCAAAAAATTTAGTATTTGAGAAGTCACACAACTTGGATGATTATACAAAAAATTTATGCAGGATTGAATTTTGTCTGTAGAAATCTTTTAGATTCCATCGTGGGTGGTACTTTTATGGAAATTACTTTGGGTGAAGCTACTAAATTCTAGATAATATTATGGCAAATTATTCACAATGGCATACTGAAAGAGCACCTACTAGTAAAAAAGTCAATTCGGTTGAAGAAATTAGTACTTTGAGTGAAAAAGTTGATGCTTTAATGAAGTTGGTTGCTAGTAAAAATGCTCCTATTGATCTTAATGATGTTCCTTTGTCTACTTTGATTGAGCAAAATAGTGATTCCGTAGATGTGAATTTCATCTCGCGAAACAATTTTAATAACAATGCTTATTGAGGTCATTTTAATCCTAGGCCTTTTCCTGGAAATTCCTCTAATAATTATGATAATTCCTATGGCAATTCTTATTACAATAATAATAGTAACCCCTCTGATCTTGAGAGTAATATTAAAGAATTTATCAATGCGCAAAAGGTTTTCAATACTGCGATAGAAGAAAAGGTGAATAAGATTGCCGATATGTCTAGAAGCATTGATAGAATTTCTCATGATGTAGAAAATCTCAAGTTGAAAGTTTTTGCCCCTAAGATTGATGAATCTATTAAAGCTTTATATGTTTCTATGGATGAAAGTAAGAAAAGAACCGCTATGCTTAGAGCCAAAAGATAATTTTTAGAAAAAGCGTTTTCTAGTGATTGCTTTTAGAAAAATGATGAATATCTTAAAGTGATTGGTGTTTCCTCTATTGATTCCTTGTTTAGTAATATTAAAATTGATGATAAAGGGATTTAAGTAGAGTCAACTTTATCTAGAAGGCGACCCAATGATTTGGAGGATGAAAATCTTGATGAAAAAATTGATAAACGTGGGTTTGAAGAGGTCAAAACTTTATTTAGTGATGTGCCTACTATTTTGGATTGCAGAGATCTTAATTATGATAGTTGCTCTTTGATTGATTGTATTTCTTTGCTGCAATCCATGTTAAATTCACCCCATGCTTATGAACAAAATAAAGCTTTTACTAAACATATTCTTGATGCCATGATGAAATCTTTTGAAGAAAAGTTGGAGTTAGACATTTCAATTCCTAGAAAATTACATGATGAGTGAGAACCTACCATTAAGGTCAAGATTAAAAATTATGAGTGCTTTGCTTTATGTGATTTGGGTGCTAGTGTCTCCACAATTCCGAAATCTTTTTGTGATGTGCTTAGTCTTACCAATATTGAAGAATGTTCTCTTAATTTGCACTTGGCGGATTCTAATATTAAAAATCCTTTGGGAAGAATTAATGATGTTCTTATTCTTGAAAATAGGAACTACATGCCCATAGATTTTATTGTTCTTGATATTGATTGCAATCCGTCTTGTCCCATTATACTTGGTAGACCGTTTTTACGCACAATAGGTGCCGTGATTGATATGAAAGAAGGCAATATTAAATTTCAGTTTCCACTAAGAAAGGGCATGGAACACTTACCTAGAACAAGAATTAAGCCACCATATGACTCAATCATGAGAACATCCTATGGAGCAAAAACCAAAGATGACAATACTTAAATCTATGCTTTATGCCTAGCTAGGGGCGTAAAACGATAGCGCTTGTTGGGAGGCAACCCAATGAATGAATTTATTTTCATCTTTTTATTTCTGTTTTTGAGTGTTGACACAATTATGCCTCTTTTATGATTGTGTTTTTATGTTTTATTTAGTGTTTGTGCTAAGTAAAGCCTTTAGGATGATTCATAAGATGGGTAGAAACAATGCTGAATCTAAAACAGAAACTTTGACTCCAGTGCGCGAATTTTGATTTTTTACTGGAGCGTGATAATGAGCTGACATTTTAACACAGTGTTTCTATTCAAATTATATAAGTTTTACTAAATTTTCAGAATTTTTATAGTTAAATAAGTATGGTTAGAGTACAGATTACTACAGACGGTTCGGTTTAAGACAGATTCTGTTTTTGTTGCATTGTGTGCTTGTTTTGATGAATCTATGGTTTGTATTGAAGGGTATAAGCCATGATAAATTTAAAATACAGTAGGTATAATGCAATAATAAAATATGAATGGGTTTGCAACAGTACTTAAAGTGTTGATTTGCTTTATTATACTAACGGATCTCACGAAGGTTTTGTTGAGCTTTGTGTGATTGAAGTTTTCAAGTTTTGGGTGAGATCACGATGGATGAAGGAATAAGGAGTGATAAGAGCCTAAGATTGGGGATGCTACAACACCCCCAAGATAATATCCAAGGATAAACAAGCAACTAAGCTTGGGGATGCCCTGAGTGGCATCCCCTCTTTCTTCTAACGACCATCAGTATTTTACTTGGAGATATATTTTTATTCGTCACATATCATGAGTTTTTCTTGGAGCGTCTTGTATTATTTGAGTCTTTTATTATTTTCCTTTTTAGTTTGTCACAAGTATCCTTGCTGGACACACCTATTTGAGAGAGCCAAAATTATGCTATGATTTGTTAGAATTGCTCTATATGCTTAACTTAAATTTTTTGAGCTATGGAATTGCTCTAGTGCTTCACTTATATATTTTTGAGCATGGTGTACTTTGAAACTTTGAAGAAATACTCTCATGCTTCACTTAGATTAATTTGAGAGTTATTAACTTTTGAAGAAATTCTCTCATGCTTCACTTATATTATTTTGAGAGATGAAACTTTTATGCTCATGTTCTTCATTTAAATTTGTTTGAGATTGTCAAAAGCAATGGCAATATATGAAACTAGTCCCAAAGTGATAGATATTCAAGAGGGATATAATAAAAACTTTCATGAAGATTATTGGACAAATTAAACTTGATTCCTTGTAATAGTTTTGAGACATGATGATAGTGATATGTGAGTTATGTTGGTGAGTAATTGTGCTTTAGTAAGAATATTGGTGTTAAGGTTTGTGATTCCCTATGCAAGCACGAAAGTCAATAGTTATGCAATGAAATTACATCCTACTTATGGTGCATTATTCGGTGTTAGTTATGCTCAATGCCCGTTTATGTGAATTTTCGTTTCTTGGTTGGTTGATTCTCAATCTATTTGCTAGCCTCCACTTGTACGAAGTAGAAATACTACTTGTGCATCCAAAATCCTTAAACCCAATTTTGCCTTATGAGTCCACCATACCTACCTATATGCGGTATTTCCATGCCTTTCTAAGCAAATTTGTATGTGCCATCTCTAATTTTCAAAATAATTTTCCTTTTTGTGTGCTCGTACCGCTCATGAAACGGTAGGGGGTATCCAATATTTTTTCATGCTAGATGTGTTATTCTCAAGATGACTGTTTATTCACTAGTCATTGCACGAGATGGTAATAGGGATGCCCAGTCCCAAAATGAAAAAGAAATTTACTTTATGTTGTCAAATAATAAATTCCTTGGAAAGTGTTGGTATGTAAGGACACCGTGGATACGGCTAGCCATGGATTGTGAAAGAATGGTGGAAAAAGGAATAAAGTTTACTTTATGTTTGGGAACCGCTTATGATGTATCTAGCATGGAAAGTATTGAGAACTACTTTGTCGTTTTCGTTGACAGGAAAGGCTTGCCACTCAAAATTATTTTCTCTCTCAATTTAAACTTTGAGCTCTGGCTTCTCTACAAATCCCTACTTCCCTATGCGAAAGGCCTATCTATTTACTTTATGCAATTTTTATTTTTAATTTGATTCTCCATCTTCTCTTATAAAGCACCAACTAGGGGGCACTATGATCATACTTGTGCATTGGGTGTATTTAATATTTGAGTGTGTTTCATGAATGGATCAATGATTGAGCATGATGGGCTAGGGATAACTTTCTTTAGTGTTGATATTTTGAAAGACATGGTTGCTTGTTAGCATGCTTGAGTATTAAAGTCTTTATGTCAAAACTAGACTATTGCTTTGAACCATCTAAAAGTCCAAATGTCCATGCTACAAAAGAAAAGAATATGTGATGAACATGTTAGGCAGCATTCCACATCAAAAATTCTGTTTTTATCATTTACCTACCCGAGGACGAGTAGGAATTAAGCTTGGGAATGCTAATACGTCTCCAACGTATCTATAATTTTTGCTTGTTCCATGCTGTTATATTATCATTCTTGGATGTTTTACAACCATTTTATATCAACTTTATATCATTTTTTTGGACAAACCTATTGACATAGTGCCAAGTGCCAGTTGCTATTTTTTTGCTTGTTTTTTACTTCGCAGAATATGAGTACCAAACAGAGTCCAATCGCGAAGAAACTTTTTGGAGATTATTTTTGGACCAGAAGAAGGCCAGTGGGCCAAAGAAGAAACTAGGAGGGAGCCCAGGCCGCCCACAAGAAACCAGGGCGCGCCCTGGTGGGTTGTGGCCACCTCGGGAACCTTCTCCACCACCTCTGAGCTCTATAAACACCCAAATATTCCAGAAACCCTAGAGGAGTCTACGAAAAATACATCCAGCCACCGCAAGTTCCAGAACCGCGAGATCCAATCTAACACCATCACGGAGGGGTTCATCATCCTCATTGGTGCCTCTCCAATGATGCGTGAGGTATTCCACCATAGACCTACGGGTCCGTAGGCAGTAGCTAGATGGCTCCTCTCTCTCTTTTGATTCTCAATACAATGGTCTCTTGGAGATCTAATTGATGTAATGACTTTTTTTGGTGTGTTTGTTGGGATCCGATGACTTTTGAGTTCATGATCAGTTTCTATCCATGAATATTATTTGAGTCTTCTTTGATCTCTTATATGCATGATTACTTATAGCCTCGTATTTCTTCTTCGAATCTTTGGTTTAGTTAGGCCAACAAGATCGATTTTTCTTGCCATTGGAAGAGGTGCTTTGTGATGGGTTCGTTCTTGCGGTGTCCTCTCCCAGTGACAAAAGGGGCAGCGAGGCACGCATGTATAGTTGCTATCACAACAGGAATCAGGTTCTTTGCCGTCCGCCATGGTAGACGGCAAAGGCACAACCACGGATGGCAAAGACCTTTGCCGTGTACCAGCAGAACGGCAACGAGGTCCTTTGCCGTCTGCCTTGGCATAGCGGACGGCAAAGATTTTTTGCCGTCGGCCTGCAAACGGCAACGAGCGTGGACGGCCAAGTTTGACGTTAGCACCGTTAGGTGGCTAACGGGCCCTCACCAAAGTCTTTGCCGTCAGCCCCATGACGGCAAACACACAAACTCTTTGTCGTCTGCCGTGCACGGCCCCACACAAGCCTTTGCCGTTTGCCCCGGACGGCCCCACACAAAACCTTTGCCGTCTGCCGTGGACGGCCCCACACAAACCCTTTGCCGTCCGCCCCCTCTATGCCGACGGCCACCATCGGCATAGAAGCCACCCTTTGCTGTCCGCCCCCGCTATGCCGACCGTGGCCGTCGGCAAAGAAGCCAAATAAGTCACGTGTCCTCTTATGGCTGCTCCCAGGGTTAACAGTTGGCTGCCACGTGTCCTCTTTGCCGACGGCGGCCGTCGGCAAAGCAGGCTTTGCCGTCCGGGGCAGACGGCAAAGAGGCTGTATTGCCTCTTTTTTGTTTGTTTTTGTTATATTCTACAATTTTACAGCAACAATATATATATATTTCACAGCAACAATATCCCTGTCATATGGATATGATCAACCAACAATTATACCAAATTAAAAGTATCAAATGTCACATTGTTCACCATATTACATTAGTTTCATCCATACATACATAGTCTCATACATAGGAAGAAAGTTTCATGTAAGTTCATCGATACAAAATGAAAACAGAAAGTAAACACTAGCACTACATCAAAGCAAACTGCCGTGAACTCAATCAAATCTGCAAAATTGGAAATAAGAAAGTTAGACTAAGAATACTAGAAGAAGTAGAAGATCTAGAAGAAGAAGATGATGAAGACGCATTTTTCTTCTCTCTCTTTCTCCTCTTGTTTTTCTTCTTCTTATTGCTTATTTGTGTCATTTTAGAGCTAATCTAGGAAATTATCACATTTTTGACCTAACTAAGCTTATTGTGTCATTTTGTAAGAAAATAAGCTAAGTCTATGGCTTCTATGAGGTTACCAAGTCTATTATGCCATTTTTGAGTTAACTAAGCTTATTATGTTATTGTGGAGGAAACAATGCTAAGTATAGGTCATTTTAGAGCTAACTTAGGTACAATATGTCATTTTGGAGGTAAGTAAGCTTACTATGTCTTTTTAGAGTAAACAAAGCTAACTTAGGTAAAATATGACATTTGTCTAAGTGCTAAGTTTGTCTTTGTGCTAAGCTTGTCTACGTGCTAAGTTTGTCTTTGTTTGAGAAAATGAGCCAAGTAAGTGGCATATTACGGCTTACCGTCCTCGTCATCACGGCGGTGAAGCATCGGGGTTCCTCGGGCCGGTTTCACCTGGAGCACTACTTGGCCCTGGAGAAGGATCGTGCGATGCGGCTCGGGAGTTATGCTGCACCAAAGATCATTTGCGTTAGAATGATGACGCTGAAACGTTAAGACTAGTAACTAATGAGCAATGAAATGAAACTCACCGTTCCAGCCGTGGTAATGACTGGCATCGGCGGAGGGGTCTGGCCGGTCTTCTCGCACAAAGTCTGCACATTTGGTTTTGACAAGTCAATCATATTGGTTATTAATGCAAAGAACATGTTGTGCATGATTTGCCTAATATGAAGAAGAAACTTACCAGGAGGAGCTCGTACATGGCCCGGTGAGACGCATCGTTCCGTGCCCTCTCCTCCTCCAACAACCTAGCCGTCCTCTCCTCCAAATCCCTCTTCTCCTCCGCCGCCTGCCGGGCCTGTTCCGCCAGAAGCGCCTGGGTTGTCTCTCTCTCTTTATGCAGAGTAGCCTGCAACACAACTCCTCGTTAGCATTGTAATCATCTTTGTTCGCGCACACAATGTAATGGAGGGAAGCTATCTGAGTCCGTATGACTAACCTCGATGGTGAGCTGGACTGGCCGTGGACGAGGCGTCATCTCAGGGCAGGAGCTCGTTTGGCGCGCCTTGATCTGCCAGAGAGTGCGCGAAGACCGTATAAGTCCATCTCCAATGGCTATATGGCCATGGGGCCTCCCGTCGCCAGCTATCATCACCAGGTCTGGATCAATAGGATGCTGGCTTGGGTTGAAGTCCTCCCCATTCACCGCCTTCCCCACATCTCTGTACCTCACGAGCTTGTTGTGGGAGGAGATGTTGGTGAAGTTCTGGGGATTATCGAGGTCAGACTCAGAGAATGCCTTGCCCTTCTTGTACGAGGTAGTATGGGCCATGGCATAGAGGTTGTACACCTGTGGCACCTCCGTCTTATTGTAATGCGCCTACAAGAGAGGAACAAAGTATTAATAAAGGGGTCAAGCTAGCATCAAAAAATGAATTGCAGGAATCATGAAGCAAACCACGTACCCAGTTCCGCCCGAACTGAAATAAGTTGGCGCTGCCTTGATGGTGTGGCACACCTTCCATTTGGGCACGCCGTTCCTTGGCATCATCGTGGACGGCTCGCCATTCGTCAGAGCACCACTCATTCACCAACGCCTCCCAACAATCCATCCTATCCGCACACCATCTCGGGGGCACCTAAGTTAGTAAAGAGAAATTTGAGAGCTACGCCTATGAATCAAAGCAAGGAAACTAAGTAGAAGGCCTTAAGAATAGATAATTACCTTCATGTACTGCTCCTTGTCCAGAAACTTTCGGCAGGATGATGACTTGTCCTTCTTAATACGCCGCGAGGCGTAGTAGTCTCAAACAGCCTGTACCCGAGCCTCGTGCCGTAAGTTCTGTAGTAGGCGCCTGCACTCGTAATCGATAAGATTTGCCGCGGCCTCCTCGTATCCCTCCTCACACCTTTAGAAGGTCTACAATCAAAAGAGACAACACTGATTAGTACAATAAATAGCTATTATTGATTTTTAATTGTGTAAAGGAGAAATTACCCAGAACTTTCTGATCACCATGTCGGCCCTCGTCTGGCACAACACATCGTCGATCATCTCCTCCGGCGGGGCCGGGGCAGCCAAGTAGTGCTCCCATTTCAATCCTAACTCTCGAAGCTGACCCTCGCCGGGCAACGTGACAAACCCCGGGAAGTTATGCCGTAAAAGCACACCAAGGATGGAGTTGGGCCTGCGGACATCCTTGGCGTGAATCCAACCCCTGCAGTATGACAAAGCCAACGCATTAGATATGTGAAAAACATGAAGGCAAAAGGTTTAAAAAGAGTAAATGCACTTACTTCAGCGACTCAGGCCTAATCAGCCACCTCTGCTCACGGGTCGCCGGCACGGGCGGGAGCCGTGTACACCCACGCTGGTAGACGGTGGCCCCCTCAGTCACCTCGTCCCTGCTATCAGAAAGCTGATCCCCGCCACCATCAGCATGGCCACTCGGCTCCGGCTGATGCAGATCCGGCCAGGTATCCCATCCGGTCGAAGCGTGTGGAGTCTCGTAGGACGAAGCGTCTGGCACAGGAGTCTCGTGGGACGAAGCGTCTGGCACAGGAGGCTCGCGGGTGGCCGCGTCTGAGACAGAAGGATCGTCGACCCGAGGCTCGTGGACAGGAGTCCTTGTAGCCTCCACCTCAGACGGGAATAAGATACCGAGAACTCCGGGAATAAGAGCATTTCAAAAGGAATTCGAAGTTGCGAAAAAATTTACCGAGAACTTACTCGATGTACGGCGCACTTCTGTTAGGTTGTTGAAGATATACAACGAAATGGTCCGCCATTCTTCGACATCCAACGCTATTGCTTTCGAAGCACCAGGTGGTGCGAGCTTCCCTTTGAATAGGCTGAGGTTGGATCGACCTTTTTCACGGTCGCCATCATTGTACCGAGGCTTCGGATTATGCAAATGACGATTCTTGGCTTCGTAGTGTGCTGTCACGAAGTTTGCCGCCTCCTCAGTAATGAATGCCTCGGCCATCGATGCTTCAATTCTACGTTTATTTTTACATTTTGCTTGAAGCGTCTTCTGCATCCTCTCAGTTGCGAAGCACCAACGATTTTGCACGGGCCCCCCCAATCTTGCCTCGGTCGGGAGATGCAAAATCAAATGCTGCATTGGATTAAAGAAGCCCGGTGGAAAGATCTTTTCTAACTTACAGATCAACTCCGGCGCCAACTCTTCTAGTTCATCTAGCACGTCAGGCGATAGTTCTTTCGCACAAAGAGCACGGAAGAAATAGCTCAGCTCTGCCAGTACTAGCCATTCATCCTCAGGGATAAAGCCACGCAACATCACCGGCATTACCCGCTCAAGCCATATGTGCCAATCATGACTCTTGAGACCAAATATTTTCAATTTGTCAAGACTCGCTCCCCTCATTAGATTCGCTGCATACCCATCGGGGAACATCAACTGCATTTTCACCCACAAGATCATTTCCCTCATAGCTGGCCTTCCAAGATTGAACCATGCCTTTGGCTTCCTCCAATTCTTCTTTCCTTTCGGTTGTCGCATGTTTTGTAACGGTCTATCACATAGAGCCTCCTGATCGACTCTAGCCTTAGGGTTATCCTTTGACTTCCCCTCTGTGCCGAACAATGTACCAAAAAGGGCCTCGGCGATATTCTTTTCAGTGTGCATCACGTCGATGTTGTGTGGGCAAATGAGGTCTTTAAAGTAAGGCAGATCCCACAAGCATATCTTGTGAGTCCAGGCGTGTTCCAAATTATACCCTTTGAAATATCCTGGACGCTGTGGATCAGGCACGAGAGCGTTTAACTGATCCAGGGTCTATTGGCCTATCAATGCAGGTGGTGCAGAGTTTTTGACAACTCTACCTTTGATGAAATTCTTCTTGTCTTTTCTGAACTTATGGCCAGGATCCAGGAACTGTCTATGCAAGTCGAAGCAAGAATACTTGCGACCCGCCTGCAGCCAACGGAACTGAAGAGCTGCCTTGCATGTGGGGCACGGGAACCTTCCATGCACACACCAGCCAACGAATAGCGCATACGCCGGCAAGTCATGCGTCGAGTACATGTACCACACATGCATTTTGAAGTTTTGTTTTGTAGCGGCGTCATATGTCTTGATCCCATTATCCCAAGCTTCTTGCAATTCATCCTTAAGCGGCTGCATGTACACATTCATATTCTTCCCCGGATAGTTGGGCCCTGGAATTATCAACGTTTAGAAAATGTTCTTTCTTTTCATAATCTCTCCGGGGGGGAGATTGAGTGGAATGACAAATACAGGCCAACAACTGTATTGGGTTGTCGTCATACCAAACACATTGAACACATCCGTGCTGATGGCGACTCGAGGAGGCCTTGGATCTGCCGCTTTGTCCTTATGTAATGCATCGAAGTGCTTTCACGCAAAAGCGTCTGAAGTGTGTCCCAACATCGGATTCCCATCTGCATCTAGTTCAGTTCTTTTGCCCAATTTGTGCCATGTCATCTGTCTGGCCGTCTCTTCGACCATGAAAATATGTTGAAGTCTTGGTATGATTGGCATATACCGAAGAACATTAACTGCGATTTTGGTCTGACTCTTCTCACCCATACCGTTGTCTACCACAACATACCTGGAAGACTTGCAAATGGGACAATAGTTCAAGCCCGCATACTCAAGCCAAAATAAGGCACATCCATTCTCACAAGCATCTATCTTCTCATAGGGCATCTTAAGCGCATGTAGGATTTTGTATGACTGGTACAGGTTTGCAGGCAATACATGGCCTTTGGGTAGAAAGCGTCCAAATATCGTCATCATCGCGTCGTAGCATTCTCTGCCCAGGTTGAACTGAGTCTTCAGAGCCATTACTTGCGCGATGGCATCCAGCTGAGAAAGCTCAGTGTGCTCGTGGAGAGGACGTTTTGAAGACTCCAACATTTCATAGAAGGCCTTTGCAGATTCCTCCATCTCATCGTCCGAATCCCGAGCATCATCAAAGTCTTGCACCATGTCTTCGATCCCGGAACCATGCTCGTCGGTGCAACGACGAACCGCCTCAGCTCTGACACGTTGGGCAGACTCACCATGAAATCTCCACACCGTATAATCAGGCGTAAAACCCCACTTCTGCAAGTGTTTACCCATTTCATACCGTGTCCACTTTTTATGGTTGTCGCACCGGACACAGGGGCACTAGGTTATTTCCTGGCCATTTGCAAATGCGGCGCTCAGAAACCCCTTGGTTTTTGTAAACCATTCAATGGTCATGTCTTTCTGATTAGGGTGACCGGTGTACATCCACGCACGATCACTCATCTTGCTTACCTACTAAACACACAAGAAATATATATATAATTCATCATCTATATTCATCAGTTAATCAAGTTTGTCGGTTTTATTACGTCCATGCAACCTACACGCTAATGGGTAAAGATAGGTCCTAATCCCACCCGAGTATGTGTAGCTTGGGTTCGTTTTCCCATGCTCTGCTCCGGATCCGACGCAGAATTTCGGCAGCACCTCCCCGCTGTTCTCCTGATACACGTCTCGGCAATAAGCTGAGAGGATGTGTACCCGGAGAACAACATGGAGGCACTGACGAAATTCCGCATCGGATCCGGAGCAGAGCATAAGGGAAAACGAACCCAATCTACACATACTCGGGCTGTCCATGGATAACGTTGGACAATTCGAAAGGATGGCGGTTATAAATATGCAAAGACATGCATATTTATAGATGCCGCCCTTTCGAACGGGAGACGCATACTGGTCATGCATACTGATGATTGAAGACACCTATAGCTAGCAAGTTTCATCGGCACGAAGACCGGAACAGAGCAAATTAAGGGGGGCAGGAGATGTCATTTGTGCTCACCCACGAACGCGTCGGGAAGCTCATCAAACGCACGGGGAGGTCGTCGAACAACAGACCCTCGCAGCGACGAAACAACTGCACATTGAAATCCACCTGATCAACACAAAATATGATGTTTTTCATCACAGCTAGAATCGGAATATATATATGACCTAACTCATAATTTACAAAACTATGATCCTGTGGCCTCTGGAAGGCCGAGGAGGACCTTTTCGGTCAACAGGAGGCCGAAGAGGTGTCGGGGGACGGGGTTCGGGGTGTCTTCTTCTCCTCCTCTCCGCTTTCTTCTTCTTCTCCTTATCTTCTTCTTCTTCTTCTTCTTTTTCTTCTTCTTTTCATTTTTCCTCTTCTCCTTCTCCTCCTCTCCTCTTTCTTCTTCTTCTTCTTCTTCTACTTCTTCTTCTTTTTTCTTCTAGTTTTTTTCTTCTCTTCATTTCTTCTAAGTTTTTTGTTTTCTATCTAAGTTTTTTAACTAACTATCTAATTGAACAGAAAAAATAGAAAATAAAATAACTATCTAATTTAATAGTGAAAACAGAAAATAAACTAACTATCTAAATTAACTATCTAATTTAAAAGAAAAAAACAGAAAAAACTAAGTATCTACAGAAAAAAACAGAAAGGTGAGGGGTGGGGCGAGGGGTGGGCGGGCACTCATTGGAGTTGGGGATGGCCGGGGCGGCGGGGGCGGCCGGGGCGGCGGGAGGAGGGGGAAGCCGCTGGGAGGGGGAGCCACGGGGAGGGGGCGGCGCCGGGAGCCAGCGAGGGGAGGGGCGGCTGGGGAGGGGGCGGAGCCGGGGGCGGGGGAG
The DNA here is from genome assembly GCA_039707655.1 of Elymus sibiricus. Lineage (NCBI taxonomy): Eukaryota > Viridiplantae > Streptophyta > Magnoliopsida > Poales > Poaceae > Elymus > Elymus sibiricus. The sequence continues at coordinate 144,919,548 of CM077667.1, read as the reverse complement.
GGATGGCCGCTGGGGAGGGGTGGATCCGGGGGCGGGGGAGGGGTGGCCGCTGGGGAGGGGGCGGCGCCGGGGGTGGGGGAGGGGTGGCCGCTGGGGAGGGGGCTGCGCCGGGGGCGGGGGAGGGGTGGCCGCTGGGGAGGGGGCGGCGCCGGCGGTGGGGGAGGGGTGGCCGCTGGAGAGGGGGTGGCGCCGGGGGCGGGGGAGGGGTGGCCGCTGGGAGGGGGCGGCACCGGAGGCGGGGGAGGGGTGGCCGCTGGGGAGGGGGCGGCACCGGAGGTGGGGGAGGGGTGGCCGCTGGGGAGGGGCGGCGCCGGGGGCGGGGGAGGGGTGGCCGCGGCGAAGAGGTCCGGCTAGGGGCGGCGCCGGGAGCCAACGAGGGGAGGGGGTGGCTGGGAGGATGGCCGGCGCCGGAGGCGGGGGAGGGGGCGGCACCGGGGGCGGGCGAGGGGTGGCCGCGGCGAGGGGTGGCGCAGGGAGCTGGTGGAGAGAGAGAGGGGAGGGGGAGAGAGTGGGGGGGTAGTGGGGCGGCGGGGGGTGGGGAAACGGCCATTATAGACACATCCCCTTTGCCGTCCGCTAGCGGATGGCAAAGAGCCCCAGAGCTAACGGCAAAGGCCAGGAGGACGCCAAAGAGTCCGTCCGTTGGACATAGCCAGGCCTAAGGTCCAGTGGGACCCATCTTACCTCTTTGCCGTCTGCCTGTATGATCTATGCCGTCCGCTGGCAGACGGCAAAGGAAAGGCGGATGGCAAATAGTACCTTTACCATCAGTCAACTCTTTGCCGTCTGCTTTACGGCAGCAGACGGCAAAGATCTGACAGACGGCAAATAACTGAATTCCAGTAGTGTATTAAGGATAACAAGATGGGGTCTCTTCCTACATGAATGGATCTTATCTACATCATGTCACCGTTCTTATTGTATTACTCCGTTTTTCCATGAACTTAATACACTAGATGCATGTTGGATAGCAGTCGATGTGTGGAGTAAGAGCATTAGATGCACAATCGTTTCGGTCTACTAATCTTGGACGTGATGCCTATATAATGATCATCGCCTTGGATATCGTCATGATTATTTGATTTTCTATCAATTGCCCAACAGTAATTTGTTCACCCACCATGTGCTATACTCATGAGAGAAGCCACTAGTGAAACCTACGGCCCCAGGGTCTACTTTTCCAACATATTGCTTTCCGATCTATCTTTTTGCCGCTTTTGTTTTCAAATATATTATTCCAAAAACCCAAAAATACCTTGTTGCACTTTTTATTTGCCTATTTTATTTTGTGTTCTTGCAAGATCTATCTATCCAATCTATCACAACCTAATCTATCTTTTTACCGTGGAGAGATTGACAACCTCTCTTTCACGTCGGGTTGCAAGTATTTGTTCTTTGTGTGTGTCGGAGAAATGATTCCTAAGGGATCACGAGGATCCCTTTACGATTCAGCAAGGGGAAGGGTTTGTACAGAGAGCAGATCTGATGATCAACACGCGGGAATTTTACCCAGGTTCGGGCCGCAAAGATGCGTAAAACCCTACTCCTGCTTGGTTGTATTAGATGTGTTCTAGCTCAAGTTCTGGGAGTGCTACAGTACTCAGCCGCTACTCATGCAGAATGGGCTAGAGACGATCCGATCCCCCTGTAGCTACGCCTTGGGCCTCCTTTTATACGTTCGAAGGGGTCACCAACATGAGGTGTAAAGTGTCTACAGTGTTATCATACCTAACACTGACGGTTTAGGACAAAAACATTAAATGCTCCGTTGAGTTGTCCCTTAGCGTCTTGGGGACGGGAAAAGGGGCCGTCCCATCAGCACCGCTTAAGCCCATCCACCGCTAGCGCCTGACACGTTACCAGGAGGACAACAGCTAAAGGACAAGCTGATGACCGCACTGGAGCGATGACAGGGCAGCAAAGGCTTGCCGGGTGCGAGCCTTGCCGGGGCTACGAGCCATCCCGGCAAGATCTTGCCGGGGCTCCAGCCTTCGGTCTTCCATCTTCTGATTATTGCCTTGTCTTGGATGGCGCCTTGACTTTATGAACTTGCATTCGGTTGTTCCCCGACAGGCCTGGCCGCAGGTGTGGCTACAACTGTCCGTGCACAAGTACGGGGTACTAAAGGACCCAATCCTTAGTGCACCGACAAGAGCCCCCGGGCCTGGGCCATACACGGGTGCGAGGCGTTGTTGGGCCAGGCCCAAATAGTGCACGGGCACGCGTGGCAGGAGTTATCCACCATAATCATTCCATTTACTGCGTCGCCCACGACGCCCATTGAATGCGAGACGTGGGGGACGTGCGCAGTGCGGCTGTTACAACAGCGCGCTCGCGAAGCGTTTCAATATTATTTTAATAAAGAGGCGGCCTCGCGTCCTCCCCATAAGAAGGAATCCGCAGAGGCGCCGCTCATTTACCTCTTGTCTTTTCCAATCTGGGAACCGCCGTCGTCTTCTTCCTCGAGTCGAAACAGAGCCCCTCTCATCCATCCGCGCCTCCACTCCCTCCCCGTCCTCAGCCTCAGCCTCCACAGCCGCCATGCCGCCCAAAGCAAGCAAGGGCAAGGAGGTGGACGCTGTTTTCTCGAAGAGCAAGCTGGCGAAGATGCGGAAGGAGCACGTCGTCTTCCCTCCGGCGCTCGACGCGGCCGCCCTGAGGGATCGATACCAGTGCGTGTGGGCGGCGGAGACGACAGCGCACCCTGCCACCCTCGTGAGTCCAGGTTCTTCCGGAGGCGGCCCAAATAAGTATCACTTCTTTGCCGATTACTTCTACTGCGGGCTCTGTCCTCCTTTCTCTGATTTCTTCAACGATATCATGCTCACATACGGCTTCCAGCTTTTGGATTTCACGCCGAATGCTGTGACATGCATGTCAATTTTCGCTCACATTTGCGAAAACTTCGCCGGAGTAGTCCCTAGCACCGCCCTTTTCCGCCATTACTTTATTCCTCGCATTCAAAAGGGTGAGGCCCTTTCCGGTTCCATCACTTGGATTCCACGGCCAGGATCCAAGGAGGTTTACCCAGAGGGGGCCTACCACGAGAAGTGGGATGAATGGCGGGCCAAGTGGTGCTGGATTCAGGAGACAAAACTCCAGCCCTTCTGCTTGCCGCGGCAGACGAAGATAGTGCGCAGCAATGACTGGAGTGCCCTCGATCCTTACGATAAGAAGCTCACAGTCGCTACTACCAGGATTCATCGCCTCAGAGCTGCCGGGCTCACAATAGAGATGATAGGCGCCGATTTCCTTCGCCGGCGCATCGCCCCTCTGCAGAACAAAGGGAGGCCAGCTTGGGAATTCTGGAACACGGTAGACATCATGAGGCTGCGCCCTGGGCTGAACCATAACTTGAAGCTTATGCAGCACGCAGCCCTCTGCCAGAAACTGTTCAGAGGTGATGTGGTGTGCAAACTGCCGGCAGGCATAGTTCCCTTGTGCAACAACTCCGCTTTGACTTCAATCATTGCCATGATGCCGGCGTTTGACGCTCACAGCCTTGATGCGACTTGGATCGAGCCGTCCAAGGAGCAGGCACAGCAATTCTTTGATAATCTGTCGGAGAAGGCCATCCGCGCAGAAGAAAACCTCGTCCGCGCCACCACTGATGAAGAGCTGGCGTACATCGCCACCAGGGCGGAGGAGGCAAATCTTGCCGCGGAGGCCGGCTTCTTGGAAGAGGAAACCAGCAGAGGGGAAACGCTGCCGGACGAGAATCTTGCCGGGCAGGGCGAGACTGCCGAAGAGCAGGGTGACACATCTACCGGGGGCCCTTCTGCCGAAGATACAGCCGAGGAAGAGCTGCACGAGGAGGCCCCATCTCTCGAAGTGAGGAAGAGGCGCGTTCTTCGGAGATCCGCCTCTGGCACCGCAGTCCACCAGCCTTCCTCGAGCGGTGGAGCCCCCGGCAAGGGGGCAGCCGGCAAGGGGCTCATCAGCAACCCGCGCCCGCCGCAGCCAAGTGGCCTAGGTGCACCCCTCCACCTCCTCCCGTGGCAGAAGTCGACTTCGACCTCTCTGCCTTTAGCTCGGGAGAAGAAGAAGAAGAGTAAGGATCTTGCCGCGTCCTTTACTTTCTGAGTTTTTGGTTTTTCTCTTATCTCATTTGTTTTGCTTTGATTTGCTCCTGCAGAGATGATACAGAAACATTGGCACAAAGGGTAGTGAAGAGGGCAAAGACCTCGACGGGTGACGAACCGCCGGCAAGCACCTCGGGTGCGCCAGAGACGATCAACGTCAGCCCAAAGTCAAGCCCACGATGCAGCCCTCAACACAGCCCCCGGCGCAGCCCCCAGCGTGAGTCCGTTACTCACTTTCCGCTGGCAAGTGCCGGGGTGTGTATCTTCACTACTGACATCACCAGGCGTGCAGGAGGAGAGCAACGACAAGGAGAACCATCGGAGGCCGCCCCTGTCGTGCCGCCTCCGTCAGCTACGCCGGCCAGAGATGGATCTCCGGCAAGGACTTCCTCTAGCGTGCTTTATCGCGATGAGGAAGAGCCGGCAAGCATGGGCACCGGCAGCTCTACGCCGGCAACCAATGTTGGTGCAGGTATTTGTTATTCTGTTTTCCTTCTTTTTTTTGTCTTCTTGAACTTCCATCTCAATCTCATCTTGATTTGTTTTCTTGGCCCCCAGACATTCCTTCGGTGGAGCATATGGATGTCGATGCTGCCATCGAGGAGACCGCCAGGGATGCTGCCGCCGAGGCTGACATGATTTCCGCGGACGAGGCTGCCAGGAATGCTGCTGCCAAAGCCGCCAAGAACGTTGCCGCCGAGGCTGCCAAGGATGCCAGCGCCGAAGCTGCCAGGGCTGCGTAGGAAGAGGCCGCCAAAGAATCTGCCGAGAGGGCCGGCGAGGAGGCTAGTGACCGTACTAACGGCATCCCTGCCGCAGGAGCGCCATGCACTACGCCGGACACAGAGCCCCCAGCTGCCGGGGAAGTGGCTGTTTAGGAACAGCCATCAACATCCTAAGCTCCCTCGTCAAGAAAGTACCTCAAGATTGGTGACAACTTGTTCGTCAGCATCCCAGGCACGGCAAGCACTAGGGCGCCAACTGAAGGGGAAGCCTTTGATGAAGACGCCATTGCCGCTGTTGGGCTCGAGGTCGTTGATGAACCAAGCGCCAGTAGCAGCAAATCTGAAGAAGAGAAGCTCCTCAAGGCCATGGGCGACAACTACCAGAAGCTCCAAGCACTCCACCGCGCCCGGAAGGAGAAACTCGACTCCAGGGCCGCGGTTGTCGACAAGGTTGAAGAAGATCTCCAGAAACGCGTTGAGGAGACGCAGGCCTGGTTTGCCGAAGCTTTTCAGGAGTTGAGGGCGGGCCAAGAGCAACTGAGCCGAAGGTGGGACGAGCTCCTCATGAAGCAGTCCGACGTTGAGAAGGCACATGAAGATGCCAAACAACAGGCCGCCACAGAGGAAGCACGCCTAAGAGAGCTCCGAGTCGAGCTTGAGGCTCATGATGACGACCTGACCGCTCGCGAGAAGGCACTTGCCGACAAGCTCCGCGCCAAGGATGAGGAGATTGAAAGGCTTGTCGCGCAGCAGACCTAGGATCTGGAGCAAAAGCATAGGGAGACACTTGAGGCCCTGACCACAGACCATGCCGGCAAGCTAAAGGAGGCCATCGATGCTGCCGGAGCTGCAGAGGCTGCCAAGAACTTGCTGGAGGAGAGGGTGGAAGAAGCTGGAAGATCTCAACACTCGAAGCTGAAAGATACAAAGCTCTTCACAGCCTGATGGAGATGCAGGTCACCATATCCGACAAGACCAAATAGCTCTCTTCAACCACTGACTCCATCGAAGATTTGAAAATGAAACTGGCCACGCTGGAGGAGACTCTCGAGGGCAACAGGGCTCGAGAGAAGGCCTTGGTCAAAGATCTCCGAAATGAGCAGGAGCCGCTCAAGAGCGCTGCCACCGCTCACAACGACTATGTGTCAGGAGTGCAAATCTGGACTGAAAAGCTTGTCGATGTTGCGGAGAAGCTTGCCGCACAATTGTCCACCATGGGCCTGCAAGGCTTCAGGTATTCTCCTAACGACAGGGTGTCCCCGAGCGCCAAGCTGACCATGTTCTTCGATGGAATGATTTACGCCCTGAAGCAGCTCCAGTCTGACCGAACAACCCATCTGGCCAGCGAATCATGCAAGCTCTGCCAGGCTGTCCTCCGCAAGGTGCTTGTCAAGGTGGTGCACAGGAACCCCGGCATCAACCTCGCCAACGTCCTTAACCGCCTGCCGAAGGATGCAGACCTCAAGGCGGCAGAAGAACTTGTCGCGCCCATCGTCGACAGGGTAAGCCAAGTCAAGAGAGTTGAAGGCGATCGCCGGGATTAGCTGCCTTACTTCTCGCCGCCATCCATGCCAAGAACAATTTATCTTTTGTTAGAATTGCGGCAAGATTGATGTAATATAACTTGCTACGTTCTGGACGAATGCTATGCTATTCCCATTGTTTAATTTCTTTCTGTATGTATTCGCCCTACGCTTGATCAGAAACTTGCTAGCGCGTGCACCCTTGCTGCAAGCGCTAGGTGTGGGACTTTAGTAGCCTGCTGGCGGTGCCGCTACCGGCAAGAGACCTTGGTGTTTTCAGTGCAGCCACCTAAACTGTTGAGCAGACTCGAAACAGGATAAGGGCGCAACCAATCACAACAAGGTTCCTTCGCGTGCAGGTTTTCCATACAAGAGTTGAAATCGTTCAAGGAGAATAACAAAAACAGAAAAATTTGTTTAAAGTTTCTGCAACTTAGCAACTTAGCTTTTCCGCTTGTACTTCTTCCGGCAAGATGTCAACCTTGAACGTCGCCTGTCGGTATCCATACCATCCTTTCCCCCCCGGCAAACTTGCATGCGAGGGAACCTTCTGTCCTTTGAGAAAAACAAAGAAGAGAAAATAGAGATATGGAAGCTTGGCGGATCGTTAGCACTTGCTGGAGATAAGTGTAATGTAATATCTCAGATAAACATGCACATAAGTAAACATGAACATCAACAATATTTGCAAAACACTTAGCTTTATTCAACTATGCACAGGGTCTGCGCCTGGCTTTGTACAAAGGATTACATGCTCCAGCGGCAAGACTTGTACAAAAGGGGTTGCCGGGAGACCCGGCAACTGCGCCTCATGGGTAGAACTTATGAAGATGCTTGATATTCCAGGAGTTGCTCACTGGGACGCCATCTTCGGTCTCCAGGCGGACTGCGCTAGGCCTGGTGACTCGCACTACCCGATAAGGGCCTTCCCACTTCGGCGTCAACCTGTTGGAATTCTTGGCGGACTGAACGCGCCGAAGAACAAGGTCGCCTTCCTCAAGACTTCGGGCATGAACCTTGCGGCTATGATAGCGGCGCAAGGCTTGCTGGTAGCGTGCAGCTCGGACAGCAGCCTGAAGACGATCTTCCTCAAGGAGCAACGCGTCATCTTGCCGCAACTGCTCTTGCTCAAGCTCATCATAAGCGAGCACTCGAGGTGACCCATATGTGAGTTCCATGGGGAGAACTGCCTCCGCCCCATATACTAGGGAGACGGGTGTCTGGCCGGTGGCTCGATTCGGTGTCGTCCTGATTGACCAAAGAACCACCGGCAACTCATCAATCCAGCGCCTTCCGCACTTGCGCAGCTTGTCGAAAGTCCTCGTCTTGAGGCCTCGGAGCACTTCAGCATTTGCCCTTTCCGCCTGGCCGTTGCTCCTTGGATGAGCAACAGAAGCAAAACAGATCTTGCCGCCAAGGTCTTGGACATACTGCATGAAGGTGCGGCTCGTGAACTGTGTGCCGTTGTCGGTGATGATCCTGTTCGGTACACCGAAGCGGCAAACTATTCCTTTGAAGAACTTGACGATTGACTGTGCTGTCACTTTCCTCACTGCTTCCACTTCCGGCCACTTTGTAAACTTGTCGATTGCAATGTACAAGTACTCAAAGCCCCCGGTAGCACGGGGAGAAGGGCCCAAGATGTCGAGCCCCCAGACCGAAAATGGCCAGGAGAGAGGGATTGTCTGAATAGCTTGAGCTGGTTGATGCAATTTCTTTGAATGAAACTGGCATGCTTCACACTTGGTTACTAGCGCAGTTGCATCCTGGAGTGCAGTGGGCCAAAAGAAACCTTACCGGAATGCCTTACCGGCAAGTGCTCTTGATCCTATGTGGGAGCCACATATGCCTCCATGTATCCTTGCCAACAGCTCCAGTCCATCCTCCCGGGAAACGCACTTCAATTTCACACCGTTCGGCCTCTTTCTGTACAGGACATTGTCCACAAACTGGTACATGTTGGACCGCTGGGCTACTTTTTCCACTTCTTCCTGTTCCTCAGGGAGTTCTCCAGTCTGAAGGAAATGGACGATGTGTTGTGCCCATGCTGGAGCCTGGGGCTCGACAGCAAGGACTAAAGGCATATCTTCTGCCGTGGGAGCAATCGTCTCGACAGCAAGGGCCTGAAACCCTGCTGGAGCTTGCTGTTCCCCGGCAAGCTTGGCGGGAGTGTTTGTCTAGACGACAAGAGCTTGAGGCTCTGCCGGAGCCTGTCGCTCTCCGGCAAGCTTGGCGTCGTTCCCGGCAACTTCTTTGCCGGCGGCTTCTGGGAGCTCTGCCGGGAAGTACTTGCCGAAACTCAACTTTCTTCTCTTCTCTTGTCCTATTGATGGTGTCACGGATGGTTGAGTCAGTCGAAGCACAAAAGTCCCTGGTTCCACAGGTAACTTGAGAGCAGCGCATTATGACAGGCCATCAGCAATGCTGTTTTCTGCACGAGGAACGTGCTCAATTTGCAGAACGTCAAAATGCTCTTCCAACTTCCTTACTTCATCTACATAAGCTTCCATCAACGGGCTTTGATACTCTTTATTCACTTGCTTGACGACAAGCTAAGAATCACCCCTGACAATGAGTTTCTTGATTCCAAGGTCTGCCGTGATCCTGAGACCGGCAAGCAACCCTTCATACTCGGCAGTATTGTTCGTTGACCTCTCCCGGGGAAAATGCATCTGAATCACGTATTTGAGGTGCTCTCTGGTGGGTGCGACAAGAAGCACGCCAACACCGGCGCCTTGCAGCGAGAAAGCCCCATCAAAATACATAATCCACTCTTGATTTGTTTCCTTGCCGGGGAGAGTTGACTCTGGAACCTCTTCATCTGGCGTTGGGGTCCATTCTGCAATGAACTCCGCCAAGGCTCTACTCTGGATGGTCGAAGTACTTTCGAATTTGAGACCAAAGCTTGACAGCTCCAAAGCCCACTCGACAATCCTGCCGGTAGCGTCTGGGTTCCGCAAAATCCGCTGCAACGGAAAGCGAGTGACAACGGTGATCTTGTGTGCTTGGAAGTAATGGCGCAGCTTCCTCGAGGCCATGAGGAGGCCGAAGAGCAACTTCTGCACACCAGAATATCTTGACTTAGCCCCCTGCAAAAGGGAGCTGACAAAATAGACCGGGCGCTGCACCATCTTCTTCTTCTGAATTGATTCATTTGGCTGCGCAGATCCTGCTTTGTCAGCACCAGACCCTGCCGGGGAGGATCCCGGCTTGTCGCTTGGCGGTCCTGCCGTTGCCGCTGCTTCTTCATCAACTTCTCTCTCCGCCACTAGCGCGGCACTCACCACTTGATTTGTTGCCGCTAAATATAGCAGCAACGGCTCTTGTGGTTTTGGCGCGACTAGGATTGGCGGAGAGGAGAGGTACTTCTTCAAATCCTACAGCGCTGCCTCCGCCTCCGGAGTCCACTTCATTGGACCTGCCTTCTTCAATATTTTGAAAAAAGGGCAGGGTGCGCTCAGCAAATTTTGAGATGAACCTACTCGGAGCAGCAACGCAGCCGGCAAGGCGACGCACATCCTTGACACGTCTTGGCGCTTTAATTTGCTCAATTGCTTTGATCTTGTCGGGATTTGCTTCAATTCTACGCTGAGATACAAAGAACCCGAGAAGCTTGCCGGATGGAAAACCAAACACACACTTCTCAGGGTTGAGCTTTAAGTTGATCTTGCGCAGATTGGCAAATGTTTCTTCTAAATCTGATATGAGCGTTGCCTTGTCCTTGGTTTTGACCACTATATCATCCATATAGGCTTCCATATTTCTATGTAGCTGAGGCTCAAAACCAATCTGGACCGCTCTTGCAAATGTAGAACCAGCACTTTTCAACCCGAAAGGCATACGCAAAAAGCAATACGTACCACATGGGGTGATAAATGCGGTCTTCTCTTCGTCTTCCTTGGCCATGAAAATCTGGTGATAGCCTGAATAGGCGTCAAGGAATGACAGCAAGTCGCAGCCGGCAGTGGAGTCCACAATCTGGTCGATGCGCGGCAAGGGAAAATGATCTTTTGGACAGGCTTTATTGATATCTGTATAGTCAATACACAGCCTCCATTTTCCATTCGCCTTGCACACTACAACTGGATTGGCCAACCATGTTGGATGAAGTACTCCTCTAACCAAGCCTGCCACTTCTAACTTCTTAATTTCTTCGGCAATAAACTGTTGCCGCTCCAAAGCTTGCTTCCTGACCTTCTGCTTGACAGGCCACGCGTGTGGACAGATGGCAAGGTGGTGCTCAATCACCTCCCTGGGAACACCGGGGATATCAGATGGTTGCCATGCAAACACATCGACATTCACCCGCAGGAAGGCAACGAGCGCGCTTTCCTATTTGCTGTCGTGGGTGGAACTTATGGTGAAAGTTCCTCCCGAGCCATCTTCCTTGGCAGGCACCTTCTTAGTCTCTGGCGAAGCAGCCTTGGACTTCTTGCTCTTGCCGGTGGAACTCTCTAGCACATCCTCAACAGGAGCGCAGCACTCCGAGGAGGTGCGCTTGCCGGAGTGTGTGCGGGAGGTCTTGCCGGTCCTCTTCCCCCCGGGAGTTTCAGCGGCAGGAGCAAGTGCCTTGGCGGCAGATGCTGCAACTGCCTCCCGGTAGAGTTGATCGGTGCAGATAAGCGCGTCTTTCTTGTCGGAACTGACAGTGATAACGCTCATCGGCCCGGGCATCCTCAGCACATTGTAGGCGTAATGTGATGCCGCCATGAACTTGGCCAGTGCTGGACGGCCAAGGATCCCATTATATGGTAGTGGAATCTTGGCGACATCGAAAACAATCTTCTCCGTCCTGAAGTTCAGATCGCTACCAAATGTTATCGGAAGCGTGATCTTTCCCTTGGGCTGACTCCTTCCTGGATTGACCCCTTGAAACGAGCCCGTCTCCTCGAGATCTACATCAGGAATTTGCAATCTCTTGATTACCTCGGGTGAGATCAAGTTCAAACCAGCCCCACCGTCAACTAACATCTTCGTCACCTTGAGGTTGCGAATCGTTGGTGAGACCAACAACGGCAAACACCCAACCGCAGTTATGCGATCAGGGTGATCCTCAACGTCGAAAACGATAGGCGTGTTGGACCATTTCAAAGGCTTCCAGGCGCCGACAGATGGCTCAGTCGCATTAACCTCACGCGCCCACTGTTTAAGTTGGCGGTGGGAAGAATGCAACGAGGCACCTCCGTCAACGCACATGGCGTCCGTAGCTTTCTGAAATTCTTGTTCACTGGATTCATCGTCCTCCTCAATGTCATCATCACCCCCCTCTTGCTTGTCGCGGCCTCGAGCGGGCCGGTCCTTCTGTTGCTTGGCCTTGCCGCGGCGACCTCCTCGGCCACCACGCTTCTTGCCGGACCCCTCCGCGCCATCCTAGGCCCTCTCCTTGTCTCGCCTCTCGTACTCGGCTTTCTGCTTCTCGACAAGCTGCTCAACTTGCCGGCAGTCTTGGAGATCATGGCCCTTGGTGCGATGGATCTTGCAATACTGCTTGCCGGAGCCGTCTGGCTTGTCGGCAGCCACCAAGGCCTGGCAGGAGGCACACCCGGCAACATCCTTGCCGGGGTCATCAACCTTGGCCTTCTTGGCGGTACCGGGGTTGCCGGATCCCTCAACGACAAGCACGGCCTTGCCCTTGCGCTTCCTGTTACGACGTCGTCCCTTCTTTGCCGGAACGGCGGTGTCCTCATCACCAGAGTCGACCCCTGCACCAGCATCTTCGCCGGGGAGTCTCCTCCCTTCTTCAGCTCGAGCACACTTATCTGCCAGAGCATAAAGCTCGGCAACATCCCTGATCTCGTTCATCGCCAGCTCTTCCCACATCCTGCGGTTGCGCACGTTCTGATGGAACGCGCTGATAACAGCGGCAGGATGAACGTCTGGAATGTTGTGATGTATGCGGCTGAACCTCTGGATGTACTTGCGCAAGGTCTCGCCCTCCTTCTGGGGGATGAGATGCAAATCGCTCTCCTGGCCAGGAGCTTGGTGGCCTCCGGTAAAGGCGCCAACAAACTCATGGCACAGGTCTACCCAGGAAGAAATAGAATTCTCCGGCAGATGCATCAACTACGACCTGACGTTGGGCTTAAGCACCAACGGGAAGTAGTTGGCGAGTATCTTGTCGTCGCGAGCCCCGGCAGCCTGCATCGCAATGGTGTAGATGCTCAGGAACTCTGACGGGTAGGTCTTGCCCTCATATTTCTCCGGGACCTTCGGTTTGAACGTGCGGGAATTGGGCCACTGAACTCGCCGCAGCTCACGGGTAAACGCTGGACAACCCACCTCGTAAGGTAGATCGACAGGATACCCCGGCGATGGCTTGTCTATAGTAGGTCCTGCGCGCTTGTCAGATTGATAGCGCGCTTCCTGCCGCCGCTCGATGGTAGTTCGAGCGTCTTCCTTGCCTCACTCCCGAAGAATTGACGTTGATCGCGGCGAGTTCGCGGATCGGACGACGCCGTGGAATCGTCATCATGGGTGTCGACCCGTCGAGTCAGCGTCCGCTGCTATCGCTGTGGAGGAGAGTACACTGTAGTTGTACCGCCCACAGTCTTCTCACCACCGACGCGTGCCGGCTCGATGGACTGCCGCCGCGAGGCCTCCGCCTACTTTGGCTTATCTTCGTTGGCTTGGCCGACGAGGCTCTGAATGGCAGCTCTCCATTCGTCGAGCTTGTCCGCAGCAGGAGGGAAGTTCAGAAGCAGCTGTGCACGTGCCAGCGCTTCTGCTCGTGTAGGCGGCGGCGACAGGTGCGAGGAACGTGATGTGCTCTGACTCCCAACTATGTTGGAAGGAGCTAGATCACGGTCCCGCGACCGTACACCGCTTCCACCAGCATGTGGACGTGCATGCCGGTCTCGCACATCCCGAGCTTGATGCTCAGGAGATTTTCCGTGGGGACGCCCGGACCCACCGACATCACGGCGACATTCATCGCACGCGCCCTGAGAAGGTCGCGGCGCGTGCGCCAGTGTGGGTGTCTTGGAAGGCGCCCTTCCATCTCTGGAGTTCGCTGCACCGCCTGCTGGCAGCACAGCTCCATCCCTAGATCTAGCGGCGTGAACGACGCCGCTCGCCTGGCTATGATCACCAGAGCGTCGTGGAGGCTCAAGGCCTCCGCCTCCTTCTTTCGCGTCCACACCATCACCCGTCTGTGTAGCCACGGGGACAGCGGACGTGGATGGACCAACCGCCATGAAACCCTTCTTCTTGGGGACCATGGCGACGAAGATGATGAAGAACTGGCGCGCTAGTCACCAGATCAGGTCCGCACAACCTCTTTCCCCCTACCTGGCGCGCCAAAGATGTCGGAGAAACGACACCTATGGGATCGCGAGGATCCCTTTACGATTCGGCAAGGGGAAGGGTTTGTACAGAGAGCAGATCTGATGATCAACATGCGGGAATTTTACCCAGGTTCGGGCCGCAAAGATGCGTAAAACCCTACTCCTGCTTGGTTGTATTAGATGTGTTCTAGCTCAAGTTCTGGGAGTGCTACAGTACTCAATCGCTACTCATGCAGAATGGGCTAGAGAAGATCCGATCCCCCTGTAGCTACGCCTTGGGCCTCCTTTTATACGTTCGAAGGGGTCACCAATAGTGGCGCACAGTGCATACATGAGGTGTAAAGTGTCTACAGTGTTATCATACCTAACACTGACGGTTCAGGACAAAACATTAAATGCTCCGTTGAGGTGTCCCTTAGCGTCTTGGGGACGGGAAAAGGGGCCGTCCCATCAGCACCGCTTAAGCCCATCCACCGCTAGCGCCTGACACGTTACCAGGAGGACAACAGCTAAAGGACAAGCTGATGACCGCACTGGAGCGATGACAGGACAGCGAAGGCTTGCCGGGTGCGAGCCTTGCCGGGGCTACGAGCCATCCCGGCAAGATCTTGCCGGGGCTCCAGCCTTCGGTCTTCCATCTTCTGATTATTGCCTTGTCTTGGATGGCGCCTTGACTTTATGAACTTGCATTCGGTTGTTCCCCGACAGGCCTGGCCGCAGGTGTGGCTACAACTGTCCGTGCACAAGTACGGGGTACTAAAGGACCCAATCCTTAGTGCACCGACAGGAGCCCCCGGGCCTAGGACATACACAGGTACGAGGCGTTGTTGGGCCAGGCCCAAACAGTGCACGGGCACGTGTGGCAGGAGTTATCCACCATAATCATTCCATTTACTGCGTCACCCACGACGCCCATTGAATGCGAGACGTGGGAGACGTGCGCAGTGCGGCTGTTACAACAGCGCGCTCGCGAAGCGTTTCAATATTATTTTAATAAAGAGGCGGCCTCGCGTCCTCCCCATAAGAAGGAATCCGCAGAGGCGCCGCTCATTTACCTCTTGTCTTTTCCAATCTGGGAACCGCCGTCGTCTTCTTCCTCGAGTCGAAACAGAGACCCTCTCATCCATCCGCGCCTCCACTCCCTCCCCGTCCTCAGCCTCAGCCTCCACAGCCGCCATGCCGCCCAAAGCAAGCAAGGGCAAGGAGGTGGACGCTGTTTTCTCGGAGAGCAAGCTGGCGAAGATGCGGAAGGAGCACGTCGTCTTCCCTCCGGCGCTCGACGCGGCCGCCCTGAGGGACCGATACCAGTGCGTGTGGGCGGCGGAGACGACAGCGCACCCTGCCACCCTCGTGAGTCCAGGTTCTTCCGGAGGCGGCCCAAATAAGTATCACTTCTTGGCCGATTACTTCTACTGCGGGCTCTGTCCTCCTTTCTCTGATTTCTTCAACGATATCATGCTCACATACGGCTTCCAGCTTTTGGATTTCACGCCGAATGCTGTGACATGCATGTCAGTTTTCGCTCACATTTGCGAAAACTTCGCCGGAGTAGTCCCTAGCACCGCCCTTTTCCGCCATTACTTTATTCCTCGCATTCAAAAGGGTGAGGCCCTTTCCGGTTCCATCACTTGGATTCCACGGCCAGGATCCAAGGAGGTTTACCCAGAGGGGGCCTACCACGAGAAGTGGGATGAATGGCGGGCCAAGTGGTGCTGGATTCAGGAGACAAAACTCCAGCCCTTCTGCTTGCCGCGGCAGACGAAGATAGTGCGCAGCAATGACTGGAGTGCCCTCGATCCTTACGATAAGAAGCTCACAGTCGCTACTACCAGGATTCATCGCCTCAGAGCTGCCGGGCTCACAATAGAGATGATAGGCGCCGATTTCCTTCGCCGGCGCATCGCCCCTCTGCAGAACAAAGGGAGGCCAGCTTGGGAATTCTGGAACACGGTAGACATCATGAGGCTGCGCCCTGGGCTGAACCATAACTTGAAGCTTATGCAGCACGCAGCCCTCTGCCAGAAACTGTTCAGAGGTGATGTGGTGTGCAAACTGCCGGCAGGCATAGTTCCCTTGTGCAACAACTCCGCTTTGACTTCAATCATTGCCATGATGCCGGCGTTTGACGCTCACAGCCTTGATGCGACTTGGATCGAGCCGTCCAAGGAGCAGGCACAGCAATTCTTTGATAATCTGTCGGAGAAGGCCATCCGCGCAGAAGAAAACCTCGTCCGCGCCACCACTGATGAAGAGCTGGCGTACATCGCCACCAGGGCGGAGGAGGCAAATCTTGCCGCGGAGGCCGGCTTCTTGGAAGAGGAAACCAGCAGAGGGGAAACGCTGCCGGACGAGAATCTTGCCGGGCAGGGCGAGACTGCCGAAGAGCAGGGTGACACATCTACCGGGGGCCCTTCTGCCGAAGATACAGCCGAGGAAGAGCTGCACGAGGAGGCCCCATCTCTCGAAGTGAGGAAGAGGCGCGTTCTTCGGAGATCCGCCTCTGGCACCGCAGTCCACCAGCCTTCCTCGAGCGGTGGAGCCCCCGGCAAGGGGGCAGCCGGCAAGGGGCTCATCAGCAACCCGCGCCCGCCGCAGCCAAGTGGCCTAGGTGCACCCCTCCACCTCCTCCCGTGGCAGAAGTCGACTTCGACCTCTCTGCCTTTAGCTCGGGAGAAGAAGAAGAAGAGTAAGGATCTTGCCGCGTCCTTTACTTTCTGAGTTTTTGGTTTTTCTCTTATCTCATTTGTTTTGCTTTGATTTGCTCCTGCAGAGATGATACAGAAACATTGGCACAAAGGGTAGTGAAGAGGGCAAAGACCTCGACGGGTGACGAACCGCCGGCAAGCACCTCGGGTGCGCCAGAGACGATCAACGTCAGCCCGAAGTCAAGCCCACGATGCAGCCCTCAACACAGCCCCCGGCGCAGCCCCCAGCGTGAGTCCGTTACTCACTTTCCGCTGGCAAGTGCCGGGGTGTGTATCTTCACTACTGACATCACCAGGCGTGCAGGAGGAGAGCAACGACAAGGAGAACCATCGGAGGCCGCCCCTGTCGTGCCGCCTCCGTCAGCTACGCCGGCCAGAGATGGATCTCCGGCAAGGACTTCCTCTAGCGTGCTTTATCGCGATGAGGAAGAGCCGGCAAGCATGGGCACCGGCAGCTCTACGCCGGCAACCAATGTTGGTGCAGGTATTTGTTATTCTGTTTTCCTTCTTTTTTTTGTCTTCTTGAACTTCCATCTCAATCTCATCTTGATTTGTTTTCTTGGCCCCCAGACATTCCTTCGGTGGAGCATATGGATGTCGATGCTGCCATCGAGGAGACCGCCAGGGATGCTGCCGCCGAGGCTGACATGATTTCCGCGGACGAGGCTGCCAGGAATGCTGCTGCCAAAGCCGCCAAGAACGTTGCCGCCGAGGCTGCCAAGGATGCCAGCGCCGAAGCTGCCAGGGCTGCGTAGGAAGAGGCCGCCAAAGAATCTGCCGAGAGGGCCGGCGAGGAGGCTAGTGACCGTACTAACGGCATCCCTGCCGCAGGAGCGCCATGCACTACGCCGGACACAGAGCCCCCAGCTGCCGGGGAAGTGGCTGTTTAGGAACAGCCATCAACATCCTAAGCTCCCTCGTCAAGAAAGTACCTCAAGATTGGTGACAACTTGTTCGTCAGCATCCCAGGCACGGCAAGCACTAGGGCGCCAACTGAAGGGGAAGCCTTTGATGAAGACGCCATTGCCGCTGTTGGGCTCGAGGTCGTTGATGAACCAAGCGCCAGTAGCAGCAAATCTGAAGAAGAGAAGCTCCTCAAGGCCATGGGCGACAACTACCAGAAGCTCCAAGCACTCCACCGCGCCCGGAAGGAGAAACTCGACTCCAGGGCCGCGGTTGTCGACAAGGTTGAAGAAGATCTCCAGAAACGCGTTGAGGAGACGCAGGCCTGGTTTGCCGAAGCTTTTCAGGAGTTGAGGGCGGGCCAAGAGCAACTGAGCCGAAGGTGGGACGAGCTCCTCATGAAGCAGTCCGACGTTGAGAAGGCACATGAAGATGCCAAACAACAGGCCGCCACAGAGGAAGCACGCCTAAGAGAGCTCCGAGTCGAGCTTGAGGCTCATGATGACGACCTGACCGCTCACGAGAAGGCACTTGCCGACAAGCTCCGCGCCAAGGATGAGGAGATTGAAAGGCTTGTCGCGCAGCAGACCTAGGATCTGGAGCAAAAGCATAGGGAGACACTTGAGGCCCTGACCACAGACCATGCCGGCAAGCTAAAGGAGGCCATCGATGTTGCCGGAGCTGCAGAGGCTGCCAAGAACTGGCTGGAGGAGAGGGTGGAAGAAGCTGGAAGATCTCAACACTCGAAGCTGAAAGATACAAAGCTCTTCACAGCCTGATGGAGATGCAGGTCACCATATCCGACAAGACCAAATAGCTCTCTTCAACCACTGACTCCATCGAAGATTTGAAAATGAAACTGGCCACGCTGGAGGAGACTCTCGAGGGCAACAGGGCTCGAGAGAAGGCCTTGGTCAAAGATATCCGAAATGAGCAGGAGCCGCTCAAGAGTGCTGCCACCGCTCACAACGACTATGTGTCAGGAGTGCAAATCTGGACTGAAAAGCTTGTCGATGTTGCGGAGAAGCTTGCCGCACAATTGTCCACCATGGGCCTGCAAGGCTTCAGGTATTCTCCTAACGACAGGGTGTCCCCGAGCACCAAGCTGACCATGTTCTTCGATGGAATGATTTACGCCCTGAAGCAGCTCCAGTCTGACCGAACAACCCATCTGGCCAGCGAATCATGCAAGCTCTGCCAGGCTGTCCTCCGCAAGGTGCTTGTCAAGGTGGTGCACAGGAACCCCGGCATCAACCTCGCCAACGTCCTTAACCGCCTGCCGAAGGATGCAGACCTCAAGGCGGCAGAAGAACTTGTCGCGCCCATCGTTGACAGGGTAAGCCAAGTCAAGAGAGTTGAAGGCGATCGCCGGGATTAGCTGCCTTACTTCTCGCCGCCATCCATGCCAAGAACAATTTACCTTTTGTTAGAATTGCGGCAAGATTGATGTAATATAACTTGCTACGTTCTGGACGAATGCTATGCTATTCCCATTGTTTAATTTCTTTCTGTATGTATTCGCCCTACGCTTGATCAGAAACTTGCTAGCGCGTGCACCCTTGCTGCAAGCGCTTGGTGTGGGACTTTAGCAGCCTGCTGGCGGTGCCGCTACCGGCAAGAGACCTTGGTGTTTTCAGTGCAGCCACCTAAACTGTTGAGCAGACTCGAAACAGGATAAGGGCGCAACCAATCACAACAAGGTTCCTTCGCCTGCAGGTTTTCCATACAAGAGTTGAAATCGTTCAAGGAGAATAACAAAAACAGAAAAATTTGTTTAAAGTTTCTGCAACTTAGCAACTTAGCTTTTCCGCTTGTACTTCTTCCGGCAAGATGTCAACCTTGAACGTCGCCTGTCGGTATCCATACCATCCTTTCCCCCCCGGCAAACTTGCATGCGAGGGAACCTTCTGTCCTTTGAGAAAAAGAAAGAAGAGAAAATAGAGATATGGAAGCTTGGCGGATCGTTAGCACTTGCTGGAGATAAGTGTAATGCAATATCTCAGATAAACATGCACATAAGGAAACATGAACATCAACAATATTTGCAAAACACTTAGCTTTATTCAACTATGCACAGGGTCTGCGCCTGGCTTTGTACAAAGTATTACATGCTCCAGCGGCAAGACTTGTACAAAAGGGGTTGCCGGGAGACCCGGCAACTGCGCCTCATGGGTAGAACTTACGAAGATGCTTGATATTCCAGGAGTTGCTCACTGGGACGCCATCTTCGGTCTCCAGGCGGACTGCGCTAGGCCTGGTGACTCGCACTACCCGATAAGGGCCTTCCCACTTCGGCGTCAACCTGTTGGAATTCTTGGCGGACTGAACGCGCCGAAGAACAAGGTCGCCTTCCTCAAGACTTCGGGCATGAACCTTGCGGCTATGATAGCGGCGCAAGGCTTGCTGGTAGCGTGCAGCTCGCACAGCAGCCTGAAGACGATCTTCCTCAAGGAGCAACGCGTTATCTTGCCGCAACTGCTCTTGCTCAAGCTCATCATAAGCGAGCACTCGAGGTGACCCATATGTGAGTTCCATGGGGAGAACTGCCTCCGCCCCATATACTAGGGAGACGGGTGTCTGGCCGGTGGCTCGATTCGGTGTCGTCCTGATTGACCAAAGAACCACCGGCAACTCATCAATCCAGCGCCTTCCGCACTTGCGCAGCTTGTCGAAAGTCCTCGTCTTGAGGCCTCGGAGCACTTCAGCATTTGCCCTTTCCGCCTGGCCGTTGCTCCTTGGATGAGCAACAGAAGCAAAACAGATCTTGCCGCCAAGGTCTTGGACATACTGCATGAAGGTGCGGCTCGTGAACTGTGTGCCGTTGTCGGTGATGATCCTGTTCGGTACACCGAAGCGGCAAACTATTCCTTTGAAGAACTTGACGACTGACTGTGCTGTCACTTTCCTCACTGCTTCCACTTCCGGCCACTTTGTAAACTTGTCGATTGCAATGTCAAGTACTCAAAGCCCCCGGTAGCACGGGGAGAAGGGCCCAAGATGTCGAGCCCCCAGACCGAAAATGGCCAGGAGAGAGGGATTGTCTGAATAGCTTGAGCTGGTTGATGCAATTTCTTTGAATGAAACTGGCATGCTTCACACTTGGTTACTAGCGCAGTTGCATCCTGGAGTGCAGTGGGCCAAAAGAAACCTTACCGGAATGCCTTACCGGCAAGTGATCTTGATCCTATGTGGGAGCCACATATGCCTCCATGTATCTCTGCCAACAGCTCCAGTCCATCCTCCCGGGAAACGCACTTCAATTTCACACCGTTCGGCCTCTTTCTGTACAGGACATTGTCCACAAACTGGTACATGTTGGACCGCTGGGCTACTTTTTCCACTTCTTCCTGTTCCTCAGGGAGTTCTCCAGTCTGAAGGAAATGGACGATGTGTTGTGCCCATGCTGGAGCCTGGGGCTCGACAGCAAGGACTAAAGGCATATCTTCTGCCGTGGGAGCAATCGTCTCGACAGCAAGGGCCTGAGACCCTGCCGGAGCTTGCTGTTCCCCGGCAAGCTTGGCGGGAGTGTTTGTCTCGACGACAAGAGCTTGAGGCTCTGCCGGAGCCTGTCGCTCTCCGGCAAGCTTGGCGTCGTTCCCGGCAACTTCTTTGCTGGCGGCTTCTGGGAGCTCTGCCGGGAAGTACTTGCCGGAACTCAACTTTCTTCTCTTCTCTTGTCCTATTGATGGTGTCACGGATGGTTGAGTCAGTCGAAGCACAAAAGTCCCTGGTTCCACAGGTAACTTGAGAGCAGCGCATTATGACAGGCCATCAGCAATGCTGTTTTCTGCACGAGGAACGTGCTCAATTTGCAGAACGTCAAAATGCTCTTCCAACTTCCTTACTTCATCTACATAAGCTTCCATCAACGGGCTTTGATAATCTTTATTCACTTGCTTGACGACAAGCTGAGAATCACCCCTGACAATGAGTTTCTTGATTCCAAGGTCTGCCGTGATCCTGAGACCGGCAAGCAACCCTTCATACTCGGCAGTATTGTTCGTTGACCTCTCCCGGGGAAAATGCATCTGAATCACGTATTTGAGGTGCTCTCTGGTGGGTGCGACAAGAAGCACGCCAACACCGGCACCTTGCAGCGAGAAAGCCCCATCAAAATACATAATCCACTCTTGATTTGTTTCCTTGCCGGGGAGAGTTGACTCTGGAACCTCTTCATCTGGCGTTGGGGTCCATTCTGCAATGAACTCCGCCAAGGCTCTACTCTGGATGGTCGAAGTACTTTCGAATTTGAGACCAAAGCTTGACAGCTCCAAAGCCCACTCGACAATCCTGCCGGTAGCGTCTGGGTTCCGCAAAATCCGCTGCAACGGAAAGCGAGTGACAACGGTGATCTCGTGTGCTTGGAAGTAATGGCGCAGCTTCCTCGAGGCCATGAGGAGGCCGAAGAGCAACTTCTGCACACCAGAATATCTTGACTTAGCCCCCTGCAAAAGGGAGCTGACAAAATAGACCGGGCGCTGCACCATCTTCTTCTTCTGAATTGATTCATTTGGCTGCGCAGATCCTGCTTTGTCAGCACCAGACCCTGCCGGGGAGGATCCCGGCTTGTCGCTTGGCGGTCCTGCCGTTGCCGCTGCTTCTTCATCAACTTCTCTCTCCGCCACTAGCGCGGCACTCACCACTTGATTTGTTGCCGCTAAATATAGCAGCAACGGCTCTTGTGGTTTTGGCGCGACTAGGATTGGCGGAGAGGAGAGGTACTTCTTCAAATCCTACAGCGCTGCCTCCGCCTCCGGAGTCCACTTCATTGGACCTGCCTTCTTCAATATTTTGAAAAAAGGGCAGGGTGCGCTCAGCAGATTTTGAGATGAACCTACTCGGAGCAGCAACGCAGCCGGCAAGGCGACGCACATCCTTGACACGTCTTGGCGCTTTAATTTGCTCAATTGCTTTGATCTTGTCGGGATTTGCTTCAATTCCACGCTGAGATACAAAGAACCCTAGAAGCTTGCCGGATGGAAAACCAAACACACACTTCTCAGGGTTGAGCTTTAAGTTGATCTTGCGCAGATTGGCAAATGTTTCTTCTAAATCTGATATGAGCGTTGCCTTGTCCTTGGTTTTGACCACTATATCATCCATATAGGCTTCCATATTTCTATGTAGCTGAGGCTCAAAACCAATCTGGACCGCTCTTGCAAATGTAGAACCAGCACTTTTCAACCCGAAAGGCATACGCAAAAAGCAATACGTACCACATGGGGTGATAAATGCGGTCTTCTCTTCGTCTTCCTTGGCCATGAAAATCTGGTGATAGCCTGAATAGGCGTCAAGGAATGACAGCAAGTCACAGCCGGCAGTGGAGTCCACAATCTGGTCGATGCGCGGCAAGGGAAAATGATCTTTTGGACAGGCTTTATTGATATCTGTATAGTCAATACACAGCCTCCATTTTCCATTCGCCTTGCACACTACAACTGGATTGGCCAACCATGTTGGATGAAGTACTCCTCTAACCAAGCCTGCCACTTCTAACTTCTTAATTTCTTCGGCAATAAACTGTTGCCGCTCCAAAGCTTGCTTCCTGACCTTCTGCTTGACAGGCCACGCGTGTGGACAGATGGCAAGGTGGTGCTCAATCACCTCCCTGGGAACACCGGGGATATCAGATGGTTGCCATGCAAACACATCGACATTCACCCGCAGGAAGGCAACGAGCGCGCTTTCCTATTTGCTGTCGTGGGTGGAACTTATGGTGAAAGTTCCTCCCGAGCCATCTTCCTTGGCAGGCACCTTCTTAGTCTCTGGCGAAGCAGCCTTGGACTTCTTGCTCTTGCCGGTGGAACTCTCTAGCACATCCTCAACAGGAGCGCAGCACTCCGAGGAGGTGCGCTTGCCGGAGTGTGTGCGGGAGGTCTTGCCGGTCCTCTTCCCCCCGGGAGTTTCAGCGGCAGGAGCAAGTGCCTTGGCGGCAGATGCTGCAACTGCCTCCCGGTAGAGTTGATCGGTGCAGATAAGCGCGTCTTTCTTGTCGGAACTGACAGTGATAACGCTCATCGGCCCGGGCATCCTCAGCACATTGTAGGCGTAATGTGATGCCGCCATGAACTTGGCCAGTGCTGGACGGCCAAGGATCCCATTATATGGTAGTGGAATCTTGGCGACATCGAAAACAATCTTCTCTGTCCTGAAGTTCAGATCGCTACCAAATGTTATCGGAAGCGTGATCTTTCCCTTGGGCTGACTCCTTCCTGGATTGACCCCTTGAAACGAGCCCGTCTCCTCGAGATCTACATCAGGAATTTGCAATCTCTTGATTACCTCGGGTGAGATCAAGTTCAAACCAGCCCCACCGTCAACTAACATCTTCGTCACCTTGAGGTTGCGAATCGTTGGTGAGACCAACAACGGCAAACACCCAACCGCAGTTATGCGATCAGGGTGATCCTCAACGTCGAAAACGATAGGCGTGTTGGACCATTTCAAAGGCTTCCAGGCGCCGACAGATGGCTCAGTCGCATTAACCTCACGCGCCCACTGTTTAAGTTGGCGGTGGGAAGAATGCAACGAGGCACCTCCGTCAACGCACATGGCGTCCGTAGCTTTCTGAAATTCTTGTTCACTGGATTCATCGTCCTCCTCAATGTCATCATCACCCCCCTCTTGCTTGTCGCAGCCTCGAGCGGGCCGGTCCTTCTGTTGCTTGGCCTTGCCGCGGCGACCTCCTCGGCCACCACGCATCTTGCCGGACCCCTCCGCGCCATCCTAGGCCCTCTCCTTGTCTCACCTCTCGTACTCGGCTTTCTGCTTCTCGACAAGCTGCTCAACTTGCCGGCAGTCTTGGAGATCATGGCCCTTGGTGCGATGGATCTTGCAATACTGCTTGCCGGAGCCGTCTGGCTTGTCGGCAGCCGCCAAGGCCTGGCAGGAGGCACACCCGGCAACATCCTTGCCGGGGTCATCAACCTTGGCCTTCTTGGCGGTACCGGGGTTGCCGGATCCCTCAACGACAAGCACGGCCTTGCCCTTGCGCTTCCTGTTACGCCGCCGGCCCTTCTTTGCCGGAACGGCGGTGTCCTCATCACCAGAGTCGACCCCTGCACCAGCATCTTCGCCGGGGAGTCTCCTCCCTTCTTCAGCTCGAGCACACTTATCTGCCAGAGCATAAAGCTCGGCAACATCCCTGATCTCATTCATCGCCAGCTCTTCCCACATCCTGCGGTTGCGCACGTTCTGATGGAACGCGCTGATAACAGCGGCAGGATGAATGTCTGGAATGTTGTGATGTATGCGGCTGAACCTCTGGATGTACTTGCGCAAGGTCTCGCCCTCCTTCTGGGGGATGAGATGCAAATCGCTCTCCTGGCCAGGAGCTTGGTGGCCTCCGGTAAAGGCGCCAACAAACTCATGGCACAGGTCTACCCAGGAAGAAATAGAATTCTCCGGCAGATGCATCAACTACGACCTGACGTTGGGCTTAAGCACCAACGGGAAGTAGTTGGCGAGTATCTTGTCGTCGCGAGCCCCGGCAGCCTGCATCGCAATGGTGTAGATGCTCAGGAACTCTGACGGGTAGGTCTTGCCCTCATATTTCTCCGGGACCTTCGGTTTGAACGTGCGGGAATTGGGCCACTGAACTCGCCGCAGCTCACGGGTAAACGCTGGACAACCCACCTCGTAAGGTAGATCGACAGGATACCCCGGCGCTGGCTTGTCTATAGTAGGTCCTGCGCGCTTGTCAGATTGATAGCGCGCTTCCTGCCGCCGCTCGATGGTAGTTCGAGCGTCTTCCTTGCCTCACTCCCGAAGAATTGACGTTGATCGCGGCGAGTTCGCGGATCGGACGACGCCGTGGAATCGTCATCATGGGTGTCGACCCGTCGAGTCAGCGTCCGCTGCTATCGCTGTGGAGGAGAGTACACTGTAGTTGTACCGCCCACAGTCTTCTCACCACCGACGCGTGCCGGCTCGATGGACTGCCGCCGCGAGGCCTCCGCCTACTTTGGCTTATCTTCGTTGGCTTGGCCGACGAGGCTCTGAATGGCAGCTCTCCATTCGTCGAGCTTGTCCGCAGCAGGAGGGAAGTTCAGAAGCAGCTGTGCACGTGCCAGCGCTTCTGCTCGTGTAGGCGGCGGCGACAGGTGCGAGGAACGTGATGTGCTCTGACTCCCAACTATGTTGGAAGGAGCTAGATCATGGTCCCGCGACCGTTCACCGCTTCCACCAGCATGTGGACGTGCATGCCGGTCTCGCACATCCCGAGCTTGATGCTCAGGAGATTTTCCGTGGGGACGCCCGGACCCACCAACATCACGGCGACATTCATCGCACGCGCCCTGAGAAGGTCGCGGCGCGTGCGCCAGTGTGGGTGTCTTGGAAGGCGCCCTTCCATCTCTGGAGTTCGCTGCACCGCCTGCTGGCAGCACAGCTCCATCCCTAGATCTAGCGGCGTGAACGACGCCGCTCGCCTGGCTATGATCACCAGAGCGTCGTGGAGGCTCAAGGCCTCCGCCTCCTTCTTTCGCGTCCACACCATCACCCGTCTGTGTAGCCACGGGGACAGCGGACGTGGATGGACCAACCGCCATGAAACCCTTCTTCTTGGGGACCATGGCGACGAAGATGATGAAGAACTGGCGCGCTAGTCACCAGATCAGGTCCGCACAACCTCTTTCCCCCTACCTGGCGCGCCAAAGATGTCGGAGAAACGACACCTATGGGATCGCGAGGATCCCTTTACGATTCGGCAAGGGGAAGGGTTTGTACAGAGAGCAGATCTGATGATCAACATGCGGGAATTTTACCCAGGTTCGGGCCGCAAAGATGCGTAAAACCCTACTCCTGCTTGGTTGTATTAGATGTGTTCTAGCTCAAGTTCTGGGAGTGCTACAGTACTCAATCGCTACTCATGCAGAATGGGCTAGAGAAGATCCGATCCCCCTGTAGCTACGCCTTGGGCCTCCTTTTATACGTTCGAAGGGGTCACCAATAGTGGCGCACAGTGCATACATGAGGTGTAAAGTGTCTACAGTGTTATCATACCTAACACTGACGGTTCAGGACAAAACATTAAATGCTCCGTTGAGGTGTCCCTTAGCGTCTTGGGGACGGGAAAAGGGGCCGTCCCATCAGCACCGCTTAAGCCCATCCACCGCTAGCGCCTGACACGTTACCAGGAGGACAACAGCTAAAGGACAAGCTGATGACCGCACTGGAGCGATGACAGGACAGCGAAGGCTTGCCGGGTGCGAGCCTTGCCGGGGCTACGAGCCATCCCGGCAAGATCTTGCCGGGGCTCCAGCCTTCGGTCTTCCATCTTCTGATTATTGCCTTGTCTTGGATGGCGCCTTGACTTTATGAACTTGCATTCGGTTGTTCCCCGACAGGCCTGGCCGCAGGTGTGGCTACAACTGTCCGTGCACAAGTACGGGGTACTAAAGGACCCAATCCTTAGTGCACCGACAGGAGCCCCCGGGCCTAGGACATACACAGGTACGAGGCGTTGTTGGGCCAGGCCCAAACAGTGCACGGGCACGTGTGGCAGGAGTTATCCACCGTAATCATTCCATTTACTGTGTCGCCCACGACGCCCATTGAATGTGGGACGTGGGGGACGGGCGCAACGCGGCTGTTACAGCAGCGCGCTCGCGAAGCGTTTCAATATTATTTTAATAAAGAGGCGGCCTCGCGTCCTCCCCATAAGAAGGAATCCGCAGAGGCGCCGCTCATTTACCTCTTGTCTTTTCCAATCTGGGAACCGCCGTCGTCTTCTTCCTCGAGTCGAAACAGAGCCCCTCTCATCCATCCGCGCCTCCACTCCCTCCCCGTCCTCAGCCTCAGCCTCCACAGCCGCCATGCCGCCCAAAGAAAGCAAGGGCAAGGAGGTGGACGCCGCTGTCTTGGAGAGCAAGCTGGCGAAGATGCGGAAGGAGCACGTCGTCTTCCCTCCGGCGCTCGACGCGGCCGCCCTGAGGGATCGATACCAGTGCGTGTGGGCGGCGGAGACGACAGCGCACCCCGCCACCCTCGTGAGTCCAGGTTTTTCCAGAGGCGGCCCAAATAAGTATCACTTCTTGGCCGATTACTTCTACTGCGGGCTCTGTCCTCCTCTCTCTGATTTCTTCAACGATATCATGCTCACATACGGCTTCCAGCTTTGGGATTTCACGCCGAATGCTGTGACATGCATGTCAGTTTTCGCTCACCTTTGCGAAAACTTCGCCGGAGTAGTCCCTAGCACCGCCCTTTTCCGCCATTACTTTATTCCTCGCATCCAAAAGGGCGAGGCCCTTTCCGGTTCCATCGCTTGGATTCCACGGCCAGGAACCAAGGAGGTTTAACTAGAGGGGGCGTACCGTGAGAAGTGGGATGAATGGCGGGCCAAGTGGTGCTGGATTCAGGAGACAAAACTCTAGCCCTTCTGCTTGCCGTGGCAGACGAAGATAGTGTGCAACAACGACTGGAGTGCCCTCGATCCTTACGATAAGAAGCTCACAGTCGCTACTACCAGGATTCATCGCCTCAGAGCTGCCGGGCTCACAATAGAGATGATAGGCGCCGATTTCCTTCGCCGGCGCATCGCCCCTCTGCAGAACAAGGGGAGGCCAGCTTGGGAATTCCGGAACGCGCAGACATCATGAGGCTGAACCCTGGGCTGAACCATAACTTGAAGCTTATGCAGCACGCAGCCCTCTGCCAGAAACTGTTCAGAGGTGATGTGGTGTGCAAACTGCCGGCAGGCATAGTTCCCTTGTGCAACAACTCCGCTTTGACTTGAATCATTGCCATGATGCCGGCGTTTGACGCTCACAGCCTTGATGCGACTTGGATCGAGCCATCCAAGGAGCAGGCACAGCAATTCTTTGATAATCTGTCGGAGAAGGCCATCCGCGCAGAAGAAAACCTCGTCCGCGCCACCACTGATGAAGAGCTGGCGTACATCGCTACCAGGGCGGAGGAGGCAAATCTTGCCGCGGAGGCCGGCAGCACCGGCTTCGTGGAAGAGGAAACCAGCGGAGGGGAAACGCTGCCGGACGAGAATCTTGCCGGGCAGGGCGAGACTGTCGAAGAGCAGGGTGGCCCATCTACCGGGGGCCCTTTTGCTGAAGATACTGCCGAGGAAGAGCTGCACGAGGAGGCCCCAACTCTCGAAGTGAGGAAGAGGCACGTTCTTCGGAGAGCCGCCTCTGGCACCGCAGTCCACCAGCCTTCCTCGAGCGGTGGAGCCCCCGGCAAGGGGTCAGCCGGCAAAGCCACGCAGCGGCAAGGGGCTCATCAGCAACCCGCGCCCGCCGCAGCCAAGCGGCCTAGGAGCACCCCTCCACCTCCTCCCGTGGCGGAAGTCGACTTCGACCTCTCTGCCTTTAGCTCGGGAGAAGAAGAAGAAGAGTAAGGATCTTGCCGCATCCTTTAGTTTCTGAGTTTTTGGTTTTTCTCTTATCTCATTTGTTTTTCTTTGATTTGCTCCTGCAGAGATGATACAGAAACATTGGCAGAAAGGGTAGCAAAGAGGGCAAAGACCTCGACGGGTGACGAACCGCCGGCAAGCACCTCAGGTGCGCCAGAGACGATCAACGTCAGCCCAGAGTCAAGCCCACGACGCAGCCCCCGGTGCAGCCCCCAGCGTGAGTCCGTTACTCACTTTCCGCTGGCAAGTGCCGGGGTGTGTATCTTCACTGCTGACATCACCAGGTGTGCAGGAGGAGAGCAACGACAAGGAGAACCATCGGAGGCCGCCCCTGTCGTGCCGCCTCCGTCAGCTACGCCGGCCAGAGATGGATCTCCGGCAAGGACTTCCTCTAGCGTGCTTTATCGCGATGAGGAAGAGCCGGCAAGCATGGGCACCGGCAGCTCTAGGCCGGAAACTAATGTTGGCACAGGTATTGGTTATTCTGTTTTTCTTCTTTTTTTTGTCTTCTTGAACTTCCATCTCAATCTCATCTTGATTTGTTTTCTTGGCCCCCAGACATTCCTTCGGTGGAGGATATGAATTTCGATGCTGTCATCGAGGAGACCGCCTGGGATGCTTCCGCCGAGGCTGACATGATTTCCGCTGACGAGGCCGCCAGGAATGCTGTCGCCGAATCTGCCAAAGCCGCCAAGAACGTTGCCGCCGAGGATACTTTTGGGTGAAATACTACTGATACATCTCCAACGTATCTATAATTTTTGATTGTTCCATGCTATAATATTATCATTCTAGGATACTTTTTGGGCATTTATTTGTTGAATCATATTATTTTTGAGCACTAACATATTAATCCAGTGCTAGTTGCTGTTTTCTGCATGTTTTTGGCTTTTCAAGTTTATAGTTCCAAACGAAGTGCAATTGCCATGAATTTTTTTGATGATTTTTTTATGGACCAAAAGAATACCTGGAGGCTTCGGGAGAAGACCGGAGGCCGCACGAGGGTCCCACAAGCCAACAGGGCAAGCCCAGGGTGGCCGACATGCCCTGTTAGCTTGTGGCCGGCCCCCAACACCTCCAGCCATGATATCTGGCCTATAAATTCACATATATTCCAAAAACACAAGGGGAGCTCCCTTCCACCGCCGCAAGTCTCTATTCCACCGGGATCTCATCTGGAGCCCTTTTCCGGTGCCCTGCCGGAGGGGGACGATCACGGAGGGCCTCTACATCATCCTTGATGCTCCCATGGTGATGTGTGCATAGTCCACCACAGACCGACGGGTCCATAGCTAGTACCTAGATGGCTTTTTCTCTCTCTTTGATCTTCAATACAAAGTTCACTGCGATCTTCGTGGTGATCTATTCAATGTAATCTTCTTTTGCGTTGTGTTTGATGGGATCCGATGAATTTTGGGTTTATGTTCAGATTATTTATGATAAAATATTTGAGTCATCTCTAAATAGTTATTTCATTCTTATTTGCATGATCATCATAGCTTCGTAAATCTCTCCGATCTATCGGTTTTGTTTGGCCAACTAGATTG
The DNA here is from genome assembly GCA_039707655.1 of Elymus sibiricus. Taxonomy (NCBI): domain Eukaryota; kingdom Viridiplantae; phylum Streptophyta; class Magnoliopsida; order Poales; family Poaceae; genus Elymus; species Elymus sibiricus. The sequence continues at coordinate 144,889,412 of CM077667.1, read as the reverse complement.
GTTTATCTTCAGTGAGAGGGGTGCGTTGTAGTGGGTTCAATCTTGCGGTGCTCTATATCCCAGTGACAAACTAGGGGACAAGACACGTATTTGCATTGCTGCAACTAAGGATAATACGATGGGGTTCATACATATTAACTGAGTTTACTTTGTCTACATCATGTCATCATTCTCCAAGCATTACTCTGTTTCACTTAATACTCTAGATGCATGCTGGATAGTTGACTTCAAGTGGAGTAATAGTAGTAGATGCAGGCAGAATTCAGTCTACTTGTTTATGGACGTTATGCCTATATACAAATGATCATTGTCGTGAATAAATATTGCATAATTATGCGCTTTTCTATCAATTGCCCAACAGTAATTTGTTTACCCACCGCATGCTTTATTTAAGAGAGAAGCCTCTAGCGAACACTATGGCCCCCAGGTCTATTCACATATATATATTTACAAACACTATTATTATTTTTCTGCCATTTATTTACTTTTTATTTTTTTGCAATTTATAATTATCAACTATCATCTACACTATTTATTTGCTTGCAAGTAACGAGTTCAAGGGGATTGACAACCCTCTTGCCCGTGTTGGCTGCAAGTGTTTGCTCTTTTGTGTGTAGGCACTAAAGACAGGAGTTGTGTGGTCCTCCTATTGATTCGATAACCTTGGTTCTCACTGAGGGAAATACTTATCTATATTGTGCTGCATCATCTCCTCCTCTTTGGGGAAACCCCCAACACGGATCACAAGTATCAGGAAGGATTTTTGGTGCCGTTGCCGGGGAGTATCACCAACTTACTATCAAGTACCTTCTCAAAAATTATCATTCGCTTGTTCTACTTTTTATTTTCTGTTATATTTTTCTTGATATAAAAAATCAAAAATACAGAAATATTTATCTTTGCTTTTTTGCTTGTTATATTTGTTAGTTTACTTGCTTTGCTTGTTACTTTGCTTGCTTGGTAACCATGTCCCAAGATAATACGAAGTCGTGTGACTTCTCAAATACTAATAACAATGATTTTATTAGTACTCCTATACCAACCGCCTCTAGTGCGGAGTTTTATGACATTAATAATGCATTGCTAAATCTTGTGATGAAAGAAGAATTTTCTGGAAGTCCTAATGAGGATCCGGCTATGCATCTCAATACCTTTGTTGAATTATGTGACATGCAAAACAAAAAGCATATGGATAATGATGTGGTCAAATTAAGTTATTTCCCTTTTCACTAAGAGATAAATCTAAAACTTGGTTTTCATCCTTGCCTCGCAATAGTATTGGAACATGGGATAAGTGTAAGGATGCTTTCAGTACCAAGTATTTTCCTCCTGCTAAGATCATCTCCCTTAGGAACCAAATTATGAATTTTAAATAGCATGAAAATGAACATGTTGCACAAACTTGGGAGAGGATGAAATGGATGATTAAAAATTGCCCAACTCATGACTTGAACTTATGGATGATCTTAACAAAATTCTATGTTGGACTAAACTTTGTGTCTAGAAATCTTCTAGATTCTGCTGCAGGTGGACCTTCATGGAGGTGACATTAGGAGAGGCTACCAAACTTTTGGACAATATCATGACAAATTATTCTCAATGGCATACCGAGAGAGTTCCAACTGGTAAGAAGGTAAATTCAGTCGAAGAAATCACTACTTTGAGTGAAAAAGTGGATGATCTTATGAAAATAGTTGTTAGTAGAAATGCTCAGGTTGATCCCAATGACGTGCCTTTTTCTACCTTGATTGAACAAAATAATGATGCTATTGATGTGAACTTTATCTCGTGAAACAATTTCAACAACAATGCTTAAATAGGAAATTTCAATGCTAGACCGTATCCTGGTAATTCCTCTAATAATGATGGAAATTCTAATGGAAATTCTTCTACAAATAATAATAGGATATCTTCTCAGCTTGATAACACCATTAAAGAATTTATTAGTTCTCAAAAGATTTTTAATACTATGGTAGAAGAAAAGTTGCATAAGGTTGATGATTTGGATAGGAACATGGATAGAATTGCTCTTGATGTGGAAACCCTTAAGAATAAAATTTTGCCACCCAAGAACGATATTAATGAAACTATTAAATCTATACAAATATCTATTAATGAGAGTAAGGAGAGGACCGCGAGGCTGAGATCCAAACGAGAATTCTTAGAAAGGCTCTTCCACCCGATTTTTACTATAATCATGATGAAGATCTTAAAATGATTTGTACTTCTCCTATTGATTCTTTGTTTAATAATATGAAAGTATATGATAATGGGACTGGAGATGAGTCAACTTTAGCTCGAAGGCGTCCCGTTTATTCGGAGGGTGATGATTCTAATGAAAAAATTGAAAAAGTGGGTTTGGAGAGGTCAAAACTTTAACTAGTGATGTGCCCACTATCTTGGATTACGAGGATTTAATTATGAAAGTTGTTGTTTAGTAGAATGTATTTCCTTGTTTGAATCCATTATTATCTCACCCAATGCCTATGAACAAAATAAGGCTTTTACTAAACATATAGTAGAAGCGATGATAAAAGCTTATGATGAGAAACTTGAACTAGAAGTTTCTATACCTAGAAAATTGCATGATGAATGGGAACCTACTATCAAAATAAAGGTTAAAGAATATGAATGTAATGCTTTTGTGTGACCTTGGTGCTAGTGTTTCGACAATACCTAAATCTCCTTGTGATGTGCTAGGTCTCACCGACATTCAAGATTGTTCCCTTAACTTGCATCTTGCGGATTCTACCATTAAGAAACCTTTAGGTAGAATAAATGATGTGCTTATTATTGAAAATAGAAATTATTTGCCTGTAGATTTCATTGTGCTCTATATTGAATGCAATCCATCTTGTCCAATTATACTTGGAAGACCTTTCTTACGAACTATAGGTGCCATTATTGATATGAAAGAGGGAAACATAAGATTCAAATTACCATTAAATAAATGTATGGAACACTTCCCTAGTAAGATATTTAAACCACCTTATGAATCTATCATGAGGGATACTTATGGACTGGGCATTAAAGATGACAACACTTGATACTATGCATTATGTCTAGCTAGGTGCGTAAACCAAAAGCGCTTGTTGGGAGCCAACCCAATATTTATCTTTAATTTTTTTTTTACTTTTTGTTTGTTTTAGATAATATTATTTTTGCCTCTGTAATAACTGTGTTTTGTGTTTAAATTAGTCTTTGTGCCAAGTGAAGCCTTTGGGATGACTTGCATGATAAGTAGAATTGATATGGTACAAAAACAGAAACTTTTGCGTCCAGTGCAGAATTCCTATGATTTTACTGGAATGTCATTTTGATCTGATTTTTTTACACATTATGGTTATAAAAATTCCCTTGGTTGTACTAGTGTTTCATAATTTTTGGAGTTACAGAAGTATAGTTTCTTTACATATCATTACAGACTGTTCTGTTTTTGACAGATTCTGATTTTTGCTTGCATAGTTTGCTTGTTTCGATGATGCTATGGATTGTATTGGGGGTATAATCCATGGAGAAGTTATAATACAGCACCTATTATGCAATAATAAAATATGAATCATTTTATAACAGTACCTAAAGTATTTAATATGTTTATTATACTAACGGATCTCACGAAGTTTTGTTGAGTTTTGTGTGCTGAAGTTTTCAAGTTTTGGATGTGATGACGATGGATGAAGGAATAAGGAGAGGCAAGAGCCTAAGCTTGGGGATGCCCAAGTTACCCCAAGTCAAATTCTAAGAAGACTCAAGCATATAATCTTGGGGATGCCCCGGAAGGCATCCCCTCTTTCGTCTCAATCCATTGGTATGTCACTTGGAGCTATATTTTTATTCATCCCATGCTATGAGTTTTGCTTGGAGCGTCGTTTACTTTTGTTTGTTTTTTCTTTAGTATACCACAATCATTGTTTTCTGGAGACACCTATTTGAGAGAGACACACCTTCACCATGATTTGTTGAAATACTCTATGTGCTTCACTTATGTCTTTTGAGCTTAGCAGTTGCTCTAGTACTTCACTTACATCTTTTTGAGCACAATGGCGTATAGATTTTATAGAAATAATTGCACTCTCGTTCTTCACTTATATTTGTTTGAGAGTTAATAAATAGTGACAATAATTTGCATCGGTTATAATACTAGTCCAAAAATAATAGGTATTCAAGGAGTGCATAATCAAAACCTTCATGTAGCACATAAAAGAGAAATCGTGGGTTAATAATATTTATGTGGTAATGTGAAAAGGTGTGAGTGCATGGTTGTCGGTTCATAGGAGTATCAGTATTAAAAGTTGTTAATTTACCGTTTCTCCAAATATTGGTTATGGCACCGCGGGGATGTGTGAGCATTTCTATTCCTCGTTGAAATCCTAGTGTTGTTTTGGGTCGGTGGCGTGCTATGGTTAACTCCTCCCAACCTCCTCCCTAGGGGCATGCGAGTAGTACTTTGCTTCGAGAAAGCTAATAAAACTTTGCAATAAGTATATGAGTTCTTTATGACTAATGTGAATCCATGGACATACACACTCTCACCTCCTCATATTTTGCTAGCCCCTCCGGTACCGTGCATTGCCCTTCTCACCTCGAGGATCGGTGCGAACTTCGCCGGTGCATCCAAACCCCACGGCATGATACACTCTATTGCAGATAAGCCTCCTTATATCTTCCTCAAAACAGCCACCATACCTACCTATTATGGCATTTCCATAGCCATTCCGAGATATATTGCCATGCAACTTCCACCATCACATCAGATGACTAGTACACTCATCGTCATATTGCTTTGCATGATCACATAGCTGGCATAGTATTTGTGGCAAAGCCACCGTTCATCATTATTTATATGCCATGCTAGATGATTGCACATCCTGGTACACTACCAAAGTCATTCATATTGAGTCATATTGTTTCATAGTTTTTCATGTTGAGTTGTAAGTAAATAAAAGTGTGATGATTTTCATTATCAAGGCACCGTGTCAGTGAGGGAAAAAATAGAAAAAAGAAAAAAATAAAGAAAGAAAAAAAGGAAAAGAAAAGAAAGAAAAGAAAAAATATAAAAAATGAGAGGAAAGAGAGAAGGGACAGTGCCACTACCTCTTTTTCCACACTTGTGCTTCAAAGTATCACCATGTTCTTCATATAGAGAGTCTCATGTTTTGTCACTTCCATATGCTAGTGGGAATTTTTCATTATCGAACTTGGCTTGTATATTCTGATGAAGGGCTTCCTCAAATGGCCGAGGTCTTCATGAGCAAGCAAGTTTGATGCACACCCACTTAGCTTCATTTGAGCTTTCATACACTTATAGCTCTAGTGCATCCGTCATGCAAATCCCTACTCCTCACATCGATATCTATTTATGGGCATCTCCATAGCCCGCTGATATGCCTAGTTGATGTGAGACTTTCTTCTCGACTTTTACCCCTTTGATATCTACCACCATTTTCTATTCCACCTATATGCTATGTCCATGCTTCACGCTCATGTATTGCGTGAAGAATCAAAAGCTGAAGCATGTTAAAAAGTATGATCCAATTGCCTGACATGGACACCATGGTGCTTGACATTTGTATTAATGTGGTGAAGAAGGAGCCATGCCTTACTAATATGATAAAATGAATGGGGGTAAACATTCTTTGAGGATCATATATTTCGAAAGATTGACGATTGTGTTACTTATGCTTGTAAATATTACTATGTTGATGTCCGTTAATTCATCGTTTCTCAATGAGCATACATGCAAGAGATTACATGTTGGGTAGCGTGTCACATCAAAAATTCTGATTTTATCATTTACCTACTCGAGAACGAGCAGGAATTAAGCTTGGGGATGCTGATACGTCTCCAATGTATCTATAATTTTTGATTGTTCCATGCTATAATATTATCATTCTAGGATACTTTCTGGGCATTTATTTGTTGATTCATATTATTTTTGAGCACTAACCTATTAACCCAGTGCCAAGTGCCAGTTGTTGTTTTCTGCATGTTTTTGGCTTTTCAGGTTTACAGTACCAAACGAAGTCCAATTGCCACGAAACTTTTTGATGACTTTTTCTAGACCTAAAGAATACATGGAAGCTTCGGGAGAAGACCGGAGGCTGCACGAGGGCCCCACAAGCCAACAGGGCGCGCCCAGGGGGGTCGGCGCGCCCTGTTAGCTTGTGGACGCCCCCGACGCCTCCAGCCCTGACCTCTGGCCTACAAATTCACATATATTCCAAAAACCCTAGGGGAGCTCCCGAAACACCTTTTTCGCCGCTGCAAGTCACTGTTCTGCCACAATCTCATCTGGAGCCCTTTCCCGATGCCCTGCTGGAGGGGGAATCGATCATGGAGGGCCTCTACATCATCCTTGCTGCTCCCATGGTCATGTATGAGTAGTCCACCACAGACCTATAGGTCCATATCTAGTACCTAGATGGCTTCTTCTCTCTCTTTGATCTTCAATACAAAGTTCACTGCGATCTTCACGATGATCTATTCGATGTAATCTTCTTTTGCAGTGTGTTTGTTGGGATCCCTTGAAATCTGGGTTTATGTTCAGATTATTTATGATAAAAGATTGAGTCATCTCTGAATACTTATTAGATTCTTATTTGCATGATCATCATAGCTTCGTAAATCTTTTTGATCTGTCGGTTTAGTTTGGCCAACTAGATTGGTTTATGTTCAGTGAGAGTGGTGCGTTGTAGTGGGTTCAATCTTGTGGTGTTCTATATCCCAGTGAAAAAGTAGGGGACAAGACACATATTTGTATTGCTTCCACTAAGGATAAAACGATGGGGTTCATTCATATTAATTGAGTTTACTTTGTCTACATCTTGACATCATTCTCCAAGCATTACTCTGTTTCCCTTAATAATCTAGATGCATGCTGGATAGCACTCGATGAGTGGGGTTGTCGAAATTGGGGCTCCGGGGACCCAAGAGAGGTTCAAACTCTGGGGTACACCGACTCTTCAACCTCGCTCACTCTTCCTATCCTACGGCGAAGCTCCGGCGTACTTGAGCTTGGGGGAAGGAGCGATGAACACACGATCTACTCAGGTTCGGGCCACCTTGCGGTGTAAAACCCTACTCCTGCTTGTCTGAATTGCGTAGTGGTAGCCGGAGAATACAATGTGTCCTTCTACGGTTGCTGCCTCCTCCCTTTATACCTGGCATCGGCCCTCTTCCAAGAAAATATCCAGCGGGAAGGGTTGCCACAAACGCCGATTTAAAAGGGGACAGGACTGCGGTCAATCCTGACAAAAGTGGTCTCCGCCTGCCAAAGCCTCGCTCCATGATGCGCTGGTGGGCTCGGGGATGACCTCCATCTTGGCGAGCTCCATCTTTGACCGTCTTGCACCAAAAGGGAAACCTTTGGGCGCTGCTTCGGGAACCGGCGAGCTGGCCCTGCTCCCTTAGCACCAAAATGGAAAGCCTTCCTGCCGCAGACCCAGACGACGCTGGGTAGGGTGCGCACCGCCCTGGGAGCAGGTTAGGCCGCGCGCCCCCGCCAGGCCACTGGGGACTTGCATCTCGTGGGGGCTCCCCAAGGAGTGACCTCACGAGGCCCCCTTCGTGGGCTAACCGGGGAGCCTCCGGTGGGTCACCTCATGAGGCAGGGGGGGTCCCATGAATGTTGGGGAACATTGCAAGGGAAACAAAAAATTTCCTACGCACACGTAAGATCTATCCATGGTGATGAGCATCTACGAGAGGGAGAGTGGATCTATGTACCCTTGTAGATCGCTAAGCGGGAAATGTTAAGAAACGCGGTTGATGTAGTCGAACGTCTTCGCGATCCAAATCGCAAGCCGTCCCGCGATCCAATCACGATCCGTCCCGATCTAGTGCCTAACGGACGTCACCTCCGCGTTCAGCACACGTACAGGTCGATGATGATCTCCGTCTTCTTGATCCGGCAAGAGGGGGTGGAGAGGTAGATGAGTTCTCCAGCAGCGTGACGGCGCGGCGACGGTGGTAGTGGAACTATTCCGGCAGGGCTTCGCCTAAGCACCGCCGAAAACTAGGGGAGACGATCTAGTCGGGAGAGAGGGCTGCACCGTGGCTTAGGTTTTTTTTGTGCGGCTGCCCTCTCTCCCCTCCAATATATATAGGAGGGAGGGGAGGGGCCGGCGCCCCTAGGATTTCCCCTAGGAGTCGGCCGAACAGGAGGTGGAGGAGTCCACCTCCAATCCTACTCCAAGTAGGATTCCAATCCTACTTGGATTTCCTTCCCCCACTTGGGGTTTTTCCTTTTCCACACCCCAGCCGCATGGTCCCTTTGGGGCTGGTTTTCCCAGCCCACTAAGGGCTGGTGCGCCACTCCTAAGGCCCATGTGGCCTCCCGGAGTGGGTGGCCCTTCCCGATGGTCCCCTGAAACCCTCCCGGCACCCCCGGTACACTACTGGAAGTACCTGAAACTTATCCGGCAAACAAAACGGGACTTCCTATATATCAATCTTTACCTCTGGACCATTCCGGAGCTCCTCGTGACGTCCGGGATCTCATCCAAGACTCCGAACAACCTTCGGTCACCAGCATTCATAACTCAGTACTACTGAAACGTCACCGAACGTTAAGTGTGCAGACCCTGCGGGTTCGAGAACTATGTAGACATGACCGAGACACCTCTACGGTCAATAACCAATAGCGGGACCTGGATGCCCATACTGGTTCCTACATATTCTACGAAGATCTTTATCGGTTGAACCTCCATGTCAAGGATTCAGTTAATCCCGTATGATGTTCCCTTTGTTCTTCGGTATGTTACTTGCCCAAGATTCGATCGTCGATATCTCTATACCTCGTTCAATCTCGTTACCGGCAAGTCTCTTTACTCGTTCCGTAATACAAGATCTCGTGGCTAACCCTTTAGTCACATTGCTTGCAAGGCTTATTGTGATGTTGTATTACTGAGTGGGCCCTGAGATACCTCTCCGTCACACGGAGTAACAAATCCCAGTCTTGATCGATGCCAACTTAACAGACACCTTCGGAGATACCTGTAGAGCATATTTATAGTCACCCAGTTACGTTGTGACGTTTGATACACACAAGTTATTCCTCCGGTGTCAGTGAGTTACATGATCTCATGGTCATAGGAACAGATACTTGACATGCAGAAAACTATAGCAATAAACTGACACGATCATATGCTATGTTTATAGTTTGGGTCTTGTCCATCACATCATTCTCCCAGTGATGTGATCCCATTATCAAATGACATCTCATGTCTATGGCTAGGAAACCTTGACCATCTTTGATCAACGAGCTAGTCTACTAGGGGCATACTAGGGACACAGTGTTGTCTATGTATCCACACATGCAATTGAGTTTCCAATCAATACAATTATAGCATGGATAATAAATGATTATCATGAACAAGGAAATATAATAATAACCACTTTATTATTGCCTCTAGGGCATATTTCCAACAGTCTCCCACTTGCACTAGAGTCAATAATCTAGTTCACATCACTATGTGATTTACATTGTAATGAATCTAACACCCATACAGTTTTGGTGTTGATCATGTTTAGCCCTTGGAATAGGTTTAGTCAACGGGTCTGCGATATTCAGATCCGTGTGCACTTTGCAAATATTTATGTCCTCCTCCTTGATGTAATCGCGGATGGAATTGAAGCGTCGCTTTATGTGTCTGGTCCTCTTGTGAAACCTTGGTTCCTTGGCCAGAGCAATGGCACCAGTGTTGTCACAAAACAGAGTCATTGGGTTCAGTGCACTGGGCACTACTCCAAGATCTGTCATGAACTCCTTCATACAGACACCTTCCTTCGCCGCCTCCAAGGCAGCGATGTACCCCGCTTCACATGTAGAATCAGCTACCACGCTCTGCTTGGAACTGCACCAGCTTACCGCTCCCCCATTGAGAATAAATACGTATCCGGTTTGAGACTTATTGTCATCCGGATCAGTGTCAAAGCTTGCATCGACGTAACCCTTTACGACGAGCTCTTGATCACCTCCATAAATGAGAAACATTTCCTTAGTCCTTTTCAGGTACTTAAGGATATTTTTGACCGCCGTCCAGTGTTCCATTCCTGGATCACTTTGAAACCTTTCGGCCATACTTATGGCAAGGCTGACATCGGGTCTTGTGCACAGCATTGCATACATGATAGAGCCTATGGATGAAGCATAGGGGACGACACTCATCTTTTCTCTATCTTCTGCAGTCACTGGGCATTGAGTCTTACTCAACTTCACACCTTGCAATACAGGCAACAACACCTTCTTGGACTGATCCATTTTGAACTTCTTCAAAACTTTGTCAAGGTATGTGCTCGGTGAAAGTCCTATTAAGCGTCTCAATCTATCTCTATAGATCTTGATGCCTAATCTGAAAGCAGCTTCTCCTAGGTCCTTCATTGAAAAACTCTTGTTCAAATATTCCTTCTCGCTTTCCAACATTTCTATATTGTTTCCAATCAGCAATATGTCATCCACATATAATATTAGAAACGCTATAGAGCTCCCACTCACTTCCTTGTAAATACAAGTTTCTCCGTAAACTTCTATAAACCCGAACGCTTTGATCACCTCATCAAAGCGAAGATTCCAACTTCGAGATGCTTGCACTAGTCCATAAATGGATCGCTGGAGTTTGCAAACTTTGTCAGCATTCTCTGGATCGAAAAAACCTTGTGGTTGCATCATATACAACTCTTCCTTAAGGAAACCGTTAAGGAACACTGTTTTGACATCAATCTGCCAAATTTCATAATCGAAAAAGGCAGTTATTGCTAACATGATTCTGACAGACTTAAGCATCGCTACGGGTGAGAATGTCTCATCGTAGTCAACTCCTTGAACTTGTGAAAAACCCTTTGCCACAAGTCGAGCTTTATAGACAGTGATATTACCATCCGCGTCCGTCTTCTTCTTAAAGATCCATTTGTTCTGAATGGCCTTTCGCCCTTCAGGTAATACTTCCAAAGCCCATACTTTGTTTTCATACATGGATCCTATCTCGGATTTCATGGCCTCTAAACATTTCTCGGAATCCGGGCCAATCATCGCTTCTCCATAGCTCGTAGGTTCATCGTTGTCCAACATCATATCCTCTAAGACGGGGTTGCCATACCACTCAGGAGCAGTACTCGTCCTTGTCGACCTACGAGGTTCGATAGTAACTTGATCCGAAGCTTCATGATCATCATCATTAACTTCCTCTTCAACTGACGTAGGCTCCACAGAAACAACTTTCTGCGCTGCGTTACTATCTGGTTGAAACAAAGGTTCAACAACCTCATCAAATTCTATCTTCCTCCCACTCAATTCTTTCGAGAGAAACTCTTTCTCAAGAAATGTTCCATTTTTAGCGACAAACACTTTGCCTTCGGATCTGAGATAGAAGGTATACCCAACTGTCTCTTTTGGGTATCCTATGAAGACGCATTTCTCCGCTTTGGGTTCCAGCTTTTCAGGCTGAAGCTTTTTGACATAAGCATCACATCCCCAAACTTTAAGAAACGACAACTTTGGCTTCTTGCCAAACCATAGTTCATATGGCGTCGTCTCAACGGATTTCGACGGTGCCCTATTTAAAGTGAATGCAGCTGTCTCTAATGCATAACCCCAGAACGATAGTGGCAAATCGGCAAGAGACATCATAGAACGCACCATATCTAATAAGGTTCGATTACGACGTTCGGACACACCATTATGCTGTGGTGTTCCAGGCGGTGTCAATTGTGAAACAATTCCACATTGTCTTAAGTGACTGCCAAACTCATAACTCAGATATTCTCCTCCTCGATCAGATCGTAGGAATTTAATCTTCTTGTTACGATGATTCTCAACTTCACTCTGAAATTGCTTGAACTTTTCAAACGTTTCAGACTTGTGTTTTATCAAGTAAATATACCCATATCTACTTAAGTCATCGGTGAAGGTGAGAAAATAATGATATCCACCGCGCGCCTCAATGCTCATCGGACCGCACACATCAGTATGTATGGTTTCCAACAAGTCACTTGCCCGTTCCATTGTTCCAGAGAACGGGGTCTTAGTCATCTTGCCCACGAGGCATGGTTCACATGTGTCAAGTGATTCAAAATCAAGTGACTCCAAAAGTCCATCAGCATGGAGCTTCTTCATGCGTTTTACACCAATATGACCTAAGCGGCAGTGCCACAAGAAAGTGGTACTATCATTATCAACTCTACATCTTTTGGCATCAATGTTATGAACATGTGTATCATCACTATTGAGATTCAACAAGAATAAACCCCTCACATTGGGTGCATGACCATAAAAGATATTACTCATATAAATAGAACAACCATTATTCTCTGATTTAAATGAGTAACCGTCTCGCAGTAAACAAGATCCAGATATAATGTTCATGCTTAACGCAGGCACTAAATAACAATTATTCAGGTTCATCACTAATTCCGATGGTAATCGAACAGCAAGCGTGCCGACGGCGATCACATCAACCTTGGAACCATTTCCCACGGGCATCGTCACTTAGTCCTTTGCCAGCCTCCGTCTATTCCACAGTTCCTGTATTGAGTTGCAAATGTGAGCAACCGAACCGGTATCAAATACCCAGGCACTACAACGGGAGTTGGTAAGGTACACATCAATAACATGTATATCATATATACCTTGTTTGGTGTTGGCCGCCTTCTTGTCAGCCAAATACTTGGGGCAGTTCCGCTTCCAGTGACCAGTTCCCTTGCAATGAAAGCACTCAGTTTCTGGCTTGGGTCCAGCGTTATGTTTCTTCACGGGAGGGGCAACTGCTTTGCCACTCTTCTTGGAGTTACCCTTCTTGCCCTTGCCATTCTTCTTGAAACTAGTGGTTTTATTGACCATCAACACTTGATGCTCCTTCTGAATCTTAGACGCAGTGACTTTTAACATCGCAAACAGCTCGGCGACTGACTTGTTCATCCCTTGCATGTTATAGTTCAACACGAAGCTTTTGTAGCTAGGTGGCAGTGATTGAAGAACTCTGTCAGTTATCGCCTCTGGTGGGAGAACAATTTCTAACTCTGCCAGACGGTTGGAATACCCATACATTCTGAGCACATGTTCACTGACAGACCCGTTCTCCTCCATCTTGCAAGCATAGAACTTATCGGAGGTCTTATACCTCTCGATCCGGGCATTCTTCTCAAAGATAAACTTCAACTCCTGGAACATCTCATATGCTCCATGACGTTCAAAATGTCTTTGAAGTCCCGGTTCTAAGCCATACAACATTGCACATTGAACTATTGAGTAATCATCAGAACGTGCGTGCCAGGCGTTCGCAACGTCTGCAGACTCTACTGGAGCGGGTGGTTCACCAAGCGGTGCATCAAGGACATAAGCCTTTTGGGAAGTCGTAAGGATAATCCTTAGATTACGGGCCCAGTCCACAAAGTTACTTCCATCATCTTTCAACTTGGCTTTCTCTAGGAACGCATTAAAATTCAGGGGTGCTACTGCGCGAGCCATTGATCTACAACATAAATTTTGCAAAGACAACTTAGACTATTGTTCAAGATAATGAGTTTAGTTAATCATATTACTTAAAAACTCCCACTCAAATTGACATCCCTTTGGTCATTCGAGTGTGACATGATCCAAATTCACCAACCCAAGTCCGATCATCACATGAGATGAGGTGGTTTCAATGGTGAACATCTTTATGTTGATCATATCTACTATATGACTCATGTTTGACCTTTCGGTCTCTTTTGTTCCGAGGCCATGTCTGTACATGCTAGGCTCGTCAAGTTTAACCCAAGTGTTCCACACGTGCAACACTGGCTTGCACCCGTTGTATGTGAACGTAGAGTCTATCACACCCGATCATCACGTGGTGTCTCAAAACGACGAACTTTCGCAACGGTGCACACTCGGGGAGAACACATTTTTATCTTGAAAATTTGGTGAGGGATCACCTTATAATGCTACCGTCATCCTAAGCAAAATAAGATGCATAAAAGGATTAACATCACATGCAAATCATAAGTGACATGATATGGCCATGAACTTGTGCTTTTGATCTCCATCTCCAAAGCACCGGCATGATCTCCATCGTCACCGGCATGACACCATGATCTCCATCATCTTGATCTCCATCAACGTGTCGCCATGAGGTTGTCGCGCCAACTATTGCTTCTACAACTATTGCTAACTCATAGCGATAAAGTAAACCAAAACGACGAAAATAAATTAAAGACAACCCTATGGCTCCTGTCGGTTGCCGTACTCATCGACATGCAAGTCGTGATTATCTATACATAACATGATCATCTCATACATCACATATATCTCATCATGTCATTGGCCATATCATATCACAACATACCCTGTAAAAACAAGTTAGACGTCCTCTAATTGTTGTTGCATGTTTTACGTGGCTGCTATGGGTATCTAGAAAGAATGATTCTTACCTACGCGAAACCAAAACGGTGATACACAAATTGCTATTCAACCTTCTCAAGGACCGCCTTTGTCGAATCCGATAAAACTAACGTGGGAGAGACAGACACCCGCCAGCCATCTTTATGCAACAAAGTCACATGTCAGTTGATGGAACCGGTCTCTCGTAAGCGTACGAGTAAGGTTGGTTCGGGCCACTTCATCCCACGATACCGCTGATTCAAGAAAAGACCAAGGGAGTTTCTCAATGCCCACAAACTCCTTTGTGTTCTACTCGTGATCTCATCTACGCATAGACCTGGCTCTGATACCACTGTTGGGGAACGTTGCATGGGAAACAAAAAAATTCCTACGCACACGCAAGATCTATCCATGGTGATGAGCATCTACGAGAGGGAGAGTGGATCTACGTACCCTTGTAGATCGCTAAGCGGGAAGCATTAAGAAACGCGGTTGATGTAGTCGAACGTCTTCGCGATCCAAATCGCAAGCCGTCCCGCGATCCAATCACGATCCGTCCCGATCTAGTGCCGAACGGACGGCACCTCCGCGTTCAGCACACGTACAACTCGATGATGATCTCCGCCTTCTTGCTCCAGCAAGAGGGGGCAGAGAGGCAGATGAGTTCTCTGACAGCGTGACGGCGCGGCGACGGTTGTAGTGGAACTATTCCTGTAGGGCTTCGCCTCAGCACCGCCGAAAACTAGGGGAGACGATCTAGTGGGGAGAGAGGGCTGCACCGTGGCTTAGGGTTTTTTGGTGCGGCTGCCCTCTCTCCCCTCCAATATATATAGGAGGGAGGGGAGGGGCCGGTGCCCCTAGGGTTTTCCCTCGGAGTCGGCCGAACAGGAGGTGGAGGAGTCCACCTCCAATCCTACTCCAAGTAGGATTCCAATCCTACTTGAATTTCCTTCCCCCACTTGGGTTTTTTCCTTTTCCACACCCCAGCCGCATGGGCCCTTTGGGGATGGTTTGCCCAGCCCACTAAGGGCTGGTGCGCCACCCCTGAGGCCCATGTGGCCTCCCGGCGTAGGTGGCTCCTCACGATGGTCCCCCGGAACCCTCCCGGCACCCCCGGTACACTACCGGAAGTACCCGAAACTTTTCCGACGACCAAAACGGGACTTCCTATGTATCAATCTTTACCTCCGGACCATTCCCGAGCTCCTCGTGATGTCCGGGATCTCATCCCGGACTCCGAACAACCTTCGGTCACCACTATTCATAACTCAATACTACCAAAACGTCACGGAACGTTAAGTGTGCAGACCCTGCGGATATGAGAACTATGTAGACATGACCGAGACACCTCTACGGTCAATAACCAATAGCGGGACCTGGGTGCCCATATTGGTTCCTACATATTCTACGAAGATCTTTATCGGTTGAACCTCTATGTCAAGGATTCAGTTAATCCCGTATGCTGTTCCCTTTGTTCTTCGGTATGTTACTTGCCCGAGATTCGATCGTCGTTATCTCTATACCTAGTTCAATCTCATTACCGGAAAGTCTCTTTACTCGTTCCGTAATACAAGATCCCGTGGCTAACTCTTTAGTCACATTGCTTGCAAGGCTTATTGTGATGTTGTATTACTGAGTGGGCCCTGAGATACCTCTCCGTCACACGGAGTAAGAAATCCTAGTCTTGATCCATGCCAACTTAACAGACACCTTCGGAGATACCTGTAGAGCATCTTTATAGTCACCCAGTTATGTTGTGACGTTTGATACACACAAGGTATTCCTCCGGTGTCAGTGAGTTATATGATCTCATGGTCATAGGAATAGATACTTGACATGCAGAAACTATATCAATAAACTGACACGATCATATGCTACGTTTATAGTTTGGGTCTTGTCCATCACATCATCCTCCTAATGATGTGATCCCATTATCAAATGACGTCTCATCTCTATGGCTAGGAAACCTTGACCATCTTTGATCAACGAGCTAGTCTACTAGAGGCATACTAGGGACACAGTGTTGTCTATGTATCCACACATGCAATTGAGTTTCCAATCAGTACAATTATAGCATGGATAATAAACGATTATCATGAACAACGAAATATAATAATAACCACTTTATTATTGTCTCTAGGGCATATTTCCAACAATGAAGCCCTTCTTTGCGGCGCCATCGGGGTGAGTCGCTCTGGGCCCAGGCCCCGTGTCGTGACATGGGCCCCAGGCAGACGGGCTTGGGTACCCCCTGTCCCAATGGCCCGATAGTAGCCCACGAGCCTGCAGTCCGCGTGTCCCTGCCAGCTGGAGGGGCGAAGCGGTGCGGGCTCCAACCGCCTGTGGGCTAGTCGCGACGCGTGGCACTCGCCGGGGCACGGGGCGCCCCTATCTCCATGTGATGCCTCAACAACTGCCAAGGTTAGCATAAAGGCTATTATTACCTTTCTTCGCCCGGTGCCTGTCTCGTCGTGCCCCCTTCCTTTGCCTGAGACTCCGCCAGATCCAACCTCGTGCAAGGTTCCCTCCTCCCTCTCTCGTTCGCCGCCCGTTGTCCAGATGGCGCCCGGTGGGAAGAAGGCGAAGGACAAGGCTCCGGCCGCGAGCCCTCAGGAGATCGGGGTAGCTCTCCTGCGCTCCTCTCTCTCCAAGGAAGGGGACCTAAACCCGGTGCGTCCGCTGACTGCAAGCAACCGAAATGAGTGGAAGGAGACCATGATCTCCCTGGGAGCGGTGGCACAGAGCAGTCTGGGGGCGTCTACCTACGCCTTCTTCCTCCACAGCGTCTACGCCGGGTTGGTCCCGCCGTTCTCTGAGTTCTTCTACACCATCCTCACCCACTATCAGATTCACGCCCTGCACCTCCAACCAAATTCGATTCTCCTCCTGTCTATCTTCGCTTTTTACCACGAAGCCTTCGTGGTCGTGAGGCCCTCGGTTGTGCTCTTCTGCCATTTCTTCAACCTTTGGTTCACTGCCCGGGACCAGCTCTCAGCATGCGTCTCCTTCATCGACGTCAAAGGCTCCAGCACCCGCCTGAAGGCCGGGAAGAAGGTGGAGGGCTACCAGCAGCGCTGGGTTTACTTGGATGCCCGCCAAGTCCACTCGCTCATGAGGATCCCTACTGCCGTTCCGGCATAGCACGCGGGATGGAGGCATAGCAGCGCTGTCAGGGGCAATAACCGTCAATGAGTTATTGGGGCAGCGTATCGCACCGCTCTAGGCGCACTTGCGGCCCATGTGGGAGTACGAGGGCACGCAGGACCCGATGAGGCTGCACCCCGCCGGCCTATCGCGCGCCGAATTTGAAGGGGCCGTCATGGCCTTGCTCGGCTCCATGCTCGGCGACCCTCCTGAGGTCACGGGCCCTCTGTACGGCCAGGACAACCGGGAGGATCTGGTCTCTCTCATGCCTGTCTTCAATGAGCAGGGGCTCGTGCTGAGCGGCAGCAAAGGGTCGCGGGGGAACTCCCCCGCCCAGGCGTCGTCCTCCGCCGAAGACAGTGGCAACAAAGACTCTGAGGAGACCGTCGTGGAAGAGGAGGAGCAGGATGCCGACCGGGGGCAACCTCCAAGCCACCAGCGGGTCCTACGCGGCTTCAAGGATGGTGATGACAATGCCTCCTCGTTGCCTCGAGCAGCGCCCCCTCGGCCTTTCTGCCCGATTGTGGCAGCGGGGGCCAGCTCTGTTGGCTCCCAGGCGTCGGGTGCAGGAGGGGCCGTGAATGCTCCCGAAGCCATCGCTCTTCCACGAGGGCCCCCAGGCGCCTGGGGAGAAGTTTGGCCCGACCGGATCTACCAGGGATCACGCCGTGCGCTCTCCCGATGTTCCCAAGGTGGTGCCCGAGGGCTGTGGGGGCGCACCTCCTGCTGCCGAGAAGAAGCGGAAGCGGGCCGTCGAGGACGAGTAAGTGCCCGAGCTCGTGCTTGCACCTTGCGCCCGTGAACCACTTACTCATGCTAATTCTTCGTCCGCGCAGGCACCGAGGCGTTGGTGAGAAGAAGAAGAAGTCTCACACCGTGGCGAAGGTGACATGCGCCCCAGAGGCGATGTCGATGCTGGGCCACAATCTTGGGGGACGCAGGGAGCCCCGCGCCAGGCCGACGCCACGCTAGGGCGTGCGGGGGGCGCGGCGATGCCTGGCTTCTCTTCTACATAGCCAGGGGGACCGATCACCGAGGCTGCGGCGGGCCAGCCCCTGGCATCCCCCGTCGTAGCCATGGTCTCTTAGCCGACGGAGCCGGAGCTGGCGCGGCAGCTCCCTTCAAGTGTCCCTGCTCTCATAGCTGCGCATGGTGCGGGGAAGATCCAGGGGCCATCCCGGACCGAGATTGCCTTTGGGGCCGATGAAGCTGATGCGGCGGCGGCGCCCGACTCGCCACGGGGGGCGGCTATTGAGGAAGAGCCAGGGCCCCCGGTGCCCCAGGAAGGGAATACTGGGGCCCTTTCAATTGGGGCGACCACCAACGCTGAAGTACCGGCGCCCCGCCGGACTCTCGCGCTCGCGAGCCACCGTGCCCCGCTCGGGCAAGAGGTCCTATCCAGCGCACGAGCTACGCTCGATCGGTTTTTGGAGACCTCCCGGAATGCCGAAGCGCACCTTGCTGGGGAGCGCCTGGAGCTTGCCACCTTGCTACAGCGGCTCTCCGCTACCCTTGCGGAGAGCGAGAAGGCTACCACCGAAGCAAAGGCAGTCTGCGAGGGTGCCCTTGCCGAGAAAGCGGAGGCCACCAAACGTTGCGGGGAAGCAGAGGCCAACCTGAAGGCGCTCTGGGATCAGTAGGACGCACGGGCGTAGGAGCTACAGCTGCGGGAAGGTAGACTCAGGACTCGTGAAGCACGGCTCACCGATCGTGACTCTGAGCTGGTGAGGGTGGCGGTTAAGCAAGCTACGAAACGCGAGCAACTGGAGGCATTACTGCGCGTGGTGATGAAAGACCAGGAAGCCCATCCGAAGCGCGTCTCCGAGGCGGACACCATGCTGGACGCCAGGGAGAAGAACACTCAAGCCGACGCCGCCGCGAAGGCAGCGACGGATAGCGGTGCCTTTTCTTCTCTTGAGCTCCAAGCTCGCAAAGCCTTCAAATCCTTGTGCAGGGGAGGCTTCGATGCCTCTCTCGCCACCCCTGATGCCGGTCTCATCGAGCTTTCTGCTAGGCTCGTGGGGGAGCTCAAGGATGCGGCGCGTAAGGTGGACGACTTCCTGGAGGAAGGCGGCGACCCGGGTCTTCTGCCATATTCTTCTCCGCGACCCGAACTTCAACTTCGAGGAGGTGACGGGCCCGTCCCCGAAGAGTCTTGCGACCCCTGGAGGCAGCCGTGGAGGGCCCTATGAGCACGTTGCTCGAGAAGTTCACCAGCAACAGCTGCGACGACGGTGGTGCCGATACTCATTTCGCTAACCTGCAAGACTCAATCCACCTCGCGGTAGTGTGAGAGAATGTTGTTTTTTATATGTATTTGAACGACATGAGCATGTAATGACCACCATCTATCCGCGGGATTTCCTTTCATGCTTGGTTTTCCTCAAGCTTGCCTTTATGCTCTGCGTCGGCAGGGCCCAGTCCCGCGCATTTCTCAATTGTCGATGGGCCGTCAGGTCACGATGCCTAGACACGGCCAGGACGTGAGGGGCTTCGGGAACTAGTGAAGGCTCCTAAGGCACGATGCTCAAGAGCCCCCCCTTGACATACGAGCGAGGCTTCAAGAGGAAACACCCACTAGCCAGTTTGTGCTCGAGCGTTGCGTGAGGAGACTAGGCACCAAGGGCCTTAGTGGGGTGACGTGCATGGGGTAAGCCCACGAGTGAAAGCACATTTTCTCCCTTGGTGGTTTTGGTAATTAATAACAACATATAAGTCATTGAACTAATGTTTCCACTAAGCATATTTCAGGAAAAGTTCAATGATAGGATTGGCAAAAGGATTGTGGAGATTGTGGAAATACCCCAAGATGCAAGAAAATGGATTGGCAAAGCTTCAAGCAAGAGGACTCTACATTTTACTTTGTGAGAAATCACTTTGAGTCCATAGGAAAGCCAATACTATTAAAAGGGGGTAAGGTATTGTTGGTGAACAAAATGCTCATACGTGCACAAGTGATAGTCACCAAAAACACCCACACGCTCTTCCACAAAAGTCTGTCCAAAGTCAAATATCCAAAATCGGTGCAACCAACACTTTCCACTCGGTGCCACCGATTCTCATACTCACACAGACCTAAGCCAAACCCTAGCCTTTCGGTGCAACCGATTCTGCTTCGGTGCCACCGAGTTTGGTTGCCAACTTTCTGTTACCTCGATTCACAAAATCGGTACCACCGAGTTTGTTGAATCGGCGTCACCGAGATTGGGCAATCTGACCGTTGGTCACCTTATCGGTGCAACCGAGTTTTATATATCGGTCTCACCGAGATTCAAAAGTTGCTACCTTTGGAGCAACTCGGTACCACCAAGATTCACACATCGGTGTCACCGAGTTGGTCACTTTAGGTGTAACGGTTGGATTTTTGGAGATACCTATATATACCCCTTCAGCACCACCCACTCGAAAGAGAAGCACTCAGAACTATTCCATACTTGCCCCATCATATTTTCTGAGAGAGAGCCACCTACTCATGTGTTGAGGTCATGCCATTCCATTCCAACCATATGAATCTTGATCTCTAGCCTCCCCAACTTGCTTTCCCCCAATCCCATCTCTTCCACCAAGCCAAATCTGTGAGAGAGTGATTGTGTGTTGAGGAGTCTATCATCTTGAAGAACAAGAGCAAGGAGTTCATCGTCATTACCGAGCCTATTACCTTTTGGAGGGTGGTGCCTCCTAGATTGGTTAGGTGTCGCTTGGGAGCCTCCTACTTCGTGTTGTGGAGTTGAACCAAGAAGTTTGTAAGGGCAAGGAGATCGCCTACTTCGTGAAGATCTACCCATACTGAGGCTAGTCCTTCGTGGACGGAAGCCGTTATGGAATAGTCAAGGTTGCTACTTCGTGGACCCTTCGTGGACTCTCGCAACCTTTACCCTTCGTGGGTTGAAGACTCCATAAACGTGGACGTACGATAGCACCACCTATCGGAACCACGGGAAAAAAATCATCGTGTCTAGAAATTGCGTTTGATTCTCCTACCCTTCCTTTACTACTCATGCTTGTTGTCACTTTCCGCTACTATACTCTTAGACATGCATGTGTAGGGTGTGCTTGACATGCTATGAATGCTAAAATCTGCCAACACTAAAAATTGGGAAAAGGCTAGATTTTTATTTGGTCAAGTAGTCTAATCACCCCCCCTCTATACATACTTTCGGTCCTACAACGAGCTACAGCCTGGTCCCTTGGGTTTTTCAGCGCTGCTGGGACTAACCCGAGCACAGGCACCGTGCCCAGCCCCCGCTCGTGTGAGGCCCAAGGTAGAACTGGTTAGTGACGGAGCATGGGGCCCAGCCCCCGTCCGACCACTCAGCGCAAAGCATGGGGCTTCCACTGGGTGTGGGCATAGTCGCGGTTCGACAGTCACTCCGCCAGCGTGGAGCATAGGCCTTCCACTTGGGCATGGGCGGGAGCCCTCCTCAGGCCACGGGGCGGCACTCCAGGGGGCTCTGGGGCGCGTATAGCCCCAACCTCATTATTATGTGAGAGGGTCACGGGCGGCGATAAGGAGGGGTCGGACATTCCAGGCACTAGGCTCAAGAATTCCTTCCTCCAGCTTCAGGCGTTTTGCGCCTAGTCCATTCAGGGCGGATGCGCCCTTATGCAATCCTGGGATTTGGGGGTGACGCGCGTCGGGCAGTCGTCCTGAGGCCACCGTATGAAGGGGTTGGACACCGAGGACCTAGTGAGGGGACGTGTGCGGGCCTGGCCCACCAGAGAGAGCCCGGTTACTCGGGTTTAGCGACGCTGCAAGGACGGACACGAGCACAGATGCCATGTCAAGTTCCTTTATGCGATGATCAAAGGGGGAAACGCCTGAAGCATGGCACCCGAGGTGGAGAAACACCTCACTGGCAGTTATGCAATAACGTGCCGCGCCATCATTTGTCTCCCTACGGTGGTTCCATGAGAAGGGCGAGACACCAAGGACCATGTGAGGTGACGTGCATGGGGGCAAGACCGCGTGACAGAGCTTGTTCATTTGGATTTTTGCTATAGGGACGAACCCGAGAACAGACGTCGTGTCCTGTCCCGATCATGAAACGGCCGGAAGGAGAGGTCGCGAGGGTGCGGCTAATGCAGGCGGTGACGAGGCACCAGGCGCAAGACTTAAGAAAGTGTCCCGAATTCATTAAAGGACAGCCAAGTTCGCTACACGATCAAAAAGTTGCGGAGGCCACAAGGGGGGAACTCTTGCCCGCTAGAGGCTAATGCAGCCCGAAGGGCGCCCTCAATTTTAAACGACCAAGAAGTCACCTGGCGAGTGTGTTGCTGCATGAGCGGACGGCTGCTTGACGAAGCGCGTCGCGGGAGTCCATCCCTCAGGGACCAGGTGACCCTCGAGTCCTTGGGGGCAACCGAGGAGCGTGTGCCTCATGAGGCACCATCGCGAGCCGCATGAGTCTCTGGTAGATGGCGTCAGCGTTCCTCAGGACGAAGGGCACGTGTGCGCAACTGCCGGCGTCGCCCCAGCCTCGCCCGGCCTGCAGCGGCAGGAAGAGGCCCCTCGAACTAGCGTTGTTGAGCCCCGCGATGTCAACGCACATGCACACCTTGACGTCATCCCCGGGAACTGATGCTGACCCGGCTGGACGCACCAATGAAGGCATGCCGTGCATTGCTCGAGCTTCCCGCAGCCTACCGATTTTCCCGGGCGATGAACTCATGCGCCCCCGATGCTTGGTGTCGGATTTTGGGCTCCGCAAAACCCTTAAGATTCGAACACAGGGGCGTGTGCGAAGATCCCCAGCAGCTTCGCCCAACCTAGCTTGCTACACGATGGCCTAGACGATGAACTCGCACGATGACGAGGAAGAAGATGAACACGGTAGTTTACCCAGGTTCGGGCCGCTGCGAAGCGTAATACCCTACTCCTGCCTTGGTGGATTGCCTCTCGTGGAGGTTTGGTGGATGAACTAGTACAACGATGAAGAGCCTCGTGAGGGCGCTCCTGAGGTATTCTTGGCCCTCTACCAGCCCTGTGATGGATTGGGTGGATGAGTCGATCTTGCCCCCCACTCTACGGTGCAGCCTAGCCTCTATATATAGCGGTGGCCCGGGTCCTCTTCCCTTATCGCAATGGCGGGAAGGGATCCCACAACGGCCAAATTTGAAGGGGGACATGAGTACATCCCTGCCCTGTCCAAAGGCGGTCTTCGCATGCAAAGTAACTGTCGACGACACAGAGGTGGGCTCGGCGATGACATCCATCCTGTGGGGCTCGTGGTCGTGGTCTTGTTGCACCGAAATGGAAACCTTTGGGGGTGCTTTGGGAACCCGCGTACGTCCTTGCTCCTTTTGCACCAAAGGGGAAACTGCACCGCCTGGCGCGCTGGCGCCCGCCTGTCCTTCCTAGCATCATCTTTGACTCCTGAGGCCGGGGCCCTGCATAGAGATCTCCGCCGCTTCGGAGGGGGCCTGGAGAGGCCCATCCCTTGCCGGTCTTGACGCTGCTCCTCCTCGCAAGCCTAGGGGCCTCACGAGGGCCTTGTCTCGAGTGGGGCTGTGCTTGGTTGTGCTTGAATGATGAAGTGGGCCATGCCCTGGGCCGCAGGCAGGCAGGTCTGGGTACCCCCATTCCCAGAACACCGACACCTGGAGCTGCTCCCTCCATTCGCGGGGGCGAGCGTGGAAGCACGCCTCCAAGTGGTGCCCGAGCACCCCCCCCCCCTTGTCACACAGGCAAGGTCAGAGGCCTTCCATATGGAAGCCCCCGAGCCTGGCCCTCGGGAGGTGCCGGGCGCGCCTTCCTATGCTGGAGGGAGGCGAGTGCCGGCGACGGGCGCAAGGTTCGCGGTGCTATCGCTGGGTGCCGAACCCCTTGCCTCGGGCTGGCCTTCGGCGGGCATTAGCTGCTTCTTCTTCGCGCACACAGCCTCCCGGGGCATGGCATTTCCCTCGTCATCGGAATACACGGCCGCAGCTACTTTGTACGTACGCTCGAGGGAGCAGACCATCCTTCTCGTCGCAGGCGATGGTGATGACGCCGCTGTAGCCCGACATCTTGAGGACGTTGTAGCCGTGATGAGTCGCCGCCATGAACTTGGCCTGCGTCGGGTAGCCTAGGATTGCGTTTTACGGAAGGCTGATGTGCGCCATGCCGAAGTCGATGAGCTCGGTGTGATAGTTGCCACGCAAACCGAAGGTGACCGGGAGGCGGACCTGCCCCAGGGGGACGGTGGAGCCTTCCGTCACCCCCGAGAACGGCCTCGTCAGAGTCAACTGATCGTAAGGCACTTGAAGCATCTCGAAGGTTTCCACGGAGAGCACGTTGAGGCCTGCGCCCCCGTCGATGAGGGTCTCGGTGACCATGACGTTGCTGATAGTTGGGGAGCACATCATCGGGAGCGCACCGACAGCTGCTGTTGACTTGAGGCCATCCCTAGCGTCGAAGGGGATGGCGTACTGTGACCACTTGAGAGGCCGAGTGGCCTCCGGCTTCGGGAGGGCCGCGTTCACCTCATGTGAGAACTGCTTGAACAAGCGGTTGGACGCCGGGGCGTGGTCTCCACCAAGGATGCAGGCTATCACGCGAGGATCCTAGTAGCCCCCAGCCCCCTCGTCCCACTGGGTATCGTCATTCCTTCTGGGTGGTGGGGGCAGCGGTGGGAGAGCCGCGTTGTCCTGAGGGCATGCCTCGCGAGGGTGTTCGCACCAGGCGTCCTCGCGAGGCCGTCAATGCCAGTTGTCCTCGTGAGGCTGCTCACACCAGCCTTGGCGGGGGTTGCCGCCGTGGCCGTCCCACTTGCCTCCGTCGTGGCCGTCTCCGCGGCCCGCGCTGCTATCACTGTGTTCCGGACGTCGCCCCACGCACTCATCCCGGAGGGACTTGAGCTCCTGGCAGTCCTCGGTATTGTGCGTGTGCAAGTCGTGGTAGATACAGAACGTGTGGCGGACCTTCTCGGGCACGGCGCGGTCGCGGCCACGCTTTTGCTCGGGCTCCGCCGCCAGAACGGCCGGTCTCTTGCATTTCACCTCCTTGGCCTTTGCCTTGTCGTCGTACGGCGCAACGTCGGGATCAGCGTGGATCAAGAGGTGACCCTCCTCAGCCTTGGCGCATTTGTCGGCGAGGTTGAAGATCTCCAGCGCCAAGCTAAGTCCGTCATTGATGGCAAGCTTTTCGCACATCCGGACGTCCTTGATGCCACCGGTGAACGCCATGATGATGGCTTCGTCTGTGGCGCGCGGGATCTTGTTATGCACCTGGCTGAAGCATTGGATGTACTTGCGCAAGGTCTCTCCGGGGCGCTGCTTCACGCGCCGCATGTCATTGACGGAGAGCGGACGGTCATCCGTGCCCTTAAAATTGGCGACGAACAGCTCACAAAGCTTGCTCCAAGAAGAGATCGACTCCTCGGGCAGGTTCATGAGCCAGGAACGCGTGCCATCCTTGAGGGCCATGGGGAACAATTTCGCCATGACCTTGTCGTTGCCGTTCGCCGCCTTGATGCTCAGTGAGTAGAGCTGGAGGAACTCCGTGGGGTCAGGGCCCCCATCGTAGCGCGGGGGCAGCTCAGGCTTGAACTTGACAGGCCAAACCACCCTTCACAGCTCGCGAGTGAACGCGTGGCAACCACTATGATGGTGGGAACACCGTGCACGAGGGCGGCTCGGTTCTGGCGTCCCGCGGCCACGATGTCCTGGACGATACTGTCTTGGCGCTGCCGCTACTGCTCGAGGATCACCCGCGCGTCCGGCGGCGTGCGACGGACGATCCGGAAGCTCGCTTCGCCTGTGCCGGCGGAGGCGCCTCGCGGGGCGGGTCGCGCGGCCGCGTGTCACGCCGAGGCCCGGCTGGCTCGTCGCGCAGTGGAGGTAGCAGCGGCGCTCCATGCACCACGTCCCCGGCTCAAGACGGTGGGGGGAGGAATGAGCGAGAGTACGCTGGGGCTTCTCCGGCAGCGGTGACAAGCTCGGTGATGCGGCCCAGCCAGGCGTCGTAGCCGGCGTCTACCTGGCGGTAGCGGAGCAGTTCGTGCGCCATGAGCAACGCGACTTGCGCGTTCACGTGCTCGAGGCGAGCGTGGGAGGAGGAGGTCGTGGTGGTGTGGCCGTCCCTCTGCACGGAAGGGTGCATGGTGGAGTCTTGCTGCTCACGTGCAGCGGAGTTGGTGGCATCGGCTTCGGTGCCGGCAGAGTGGCGGCGGCCATCACGGCCCATGAGCGCGGTCTGTATGACGCAAGCCGCTCGGCGCTTGGCACGCACTTGACGGGCTTCGGCCATGGGTCGGCGAGGACGGAGCTGAAACGGAGCTGAAGAGCGGCGGCGCACCCCTACCTGGCACACAAAATGTCGGAATCGGGGCTCCGGGGACCCAAGGGAGGTTCAAACACTGGGGTGCACCGGCTCTTTAACTTTGCTCACTCTTCCTATCCTACGGCGAAGCTCCGGCATGCTTGAGCTTTGGGGGAAAGAATGATGAACACACGATCTACCCAGGTTCGGGCCACTTTGCGGTGTAAAACCCTACTCCTGCTTGTCTGAATTGCGTAGTGGTAGCCAGAGAATACAATGTGTCCTTCTACGGTTTCCGCCTCCTCCCTTTATACCTGGCCTCGGCCCTCTTCCACGAAAATATCCAGCGGGAAGGGTTGCCACAAACGCCGGTTTGAAAGGGGACAGGAATGCGGTCTATCCTGACAAAAGTGGTCTCCGCCTGCCAACGCCTCCCTCCATGACGCACTGGTGGGCTCGGGGATGACCTCCGTCTTGGCGAGCCCCATTTTTGACCGTCTAGCACCAAAAGGGAAACCTTTGGGTGCCGTTTCGGGAACCGGTGAGCTGGCCCTGCTCCTTTAGCACCAAAAGGGAAAGCTTTCCTGCCGCGGACCCGGACGATGCTAGGTAGGGTGCGCACCGCCCCGGGAGATGGCGGCGTTCTGGGATTGGGTGTACCCAGACCTGCCTGCCTGCAGCCCAGCGCGTGGCCCACCACGAAGACCCGGTACGGCCCTACAACGAGCCCCCCAAGCCAAGGCCCTCATGAGAGCCCCCGCCTCATGAGGAGGACAATGCCGAGACCTCAGGAGGAGTGGCACCCCTTCAGGCCGCCTCCTGAGGAGCGGAGATTCCTATGCAAGCACCTGGCTTTGTGAGGCCGGGGTGACGTGGGTTCTGACGGCCTAGCCAGGCGGGCGCCAGTGGGCGCAGTGGGAGGACAGTTTCCTCTTTGGTGCAAAGGAGACAAGGACTTATGCGGGTTCCCAAGGAACCCCCCCCCAAGGTTTCCTTCCTGGTGCAAGAGGACCAAGACCACAAGCTTGGCAGGGCGGATGTCATCACCGAGCCCACCGCTCCGTCACACCCAGAAGCTTTGCATGCAAAGGCCACCTTTAGTCAGGATAGGATGTACCTCTTGTCCCCTTTCAAATTTGGCCGTTGTGGGATCCCTTCCCGCCTGTGAGACGGGGGAAGAGGACTGTGGCCCCTATAAATAGGGACGAGCTCCCATCATAGAAGGCAGGTTGAATCAGGTCGAGTTCATCACCACCAAGAGCCCTCGTGAGGCCACTGAACCACTGTACTAGTTCATCCACGGCTTCCTCGAGAGGCCAATCCACCACAAAGCAGGAGTAGGGTTTTACACCGCAAGGTGGAACCTGGGTAAATCTCCGAGTCCATGTCCTTCCCCGCTCACACTTATTCGACGCAGCTAAGCCGTAGGGTGACAAGTTGGGACTTCGAGCCGGTTGAGATCTTCGCACAGGCCCCAGTGTTCGAACCTTGTTGGGTTTTGCGGAGCCTCGATTCTGACATCTGGCGCACCAGATAGGGCCGTGTCGAAATCTTCTTCCGGTTCCACTCCGTCTCAGCTCCGCCACTCCCATGGCCGATGCCCGTCGAACCCGCGTCGTCCAAATGGTGCCTATGTGTTGCGGTGTTCCACGTTGTTCTGCCACTTCCGCGGCCAACCCTGCTACGGGGTGGGCTGCTTGCGGTAGGCAGGACCTACCGCTGCCACCCTCCTAGCGCCAAGGAGGCAGCGTCGCAGCGCCGTCCCGCGCTCCCACCACGGCTGTGACCTCCCACGCACGCCGCGGATCAGCAGGGGTACCTGCTGCGCTGCCCATGGCGCACGAACTGTTGTGTTACCACCCCGACGACGACAACTCCGAAGACTGGCTTAGCCGCATCACCGACCCCGCCGACGCTGCTGGTGAAGCCCCGGCGCCTACCCGCTTGCTCCGCCCCCCGCCCTTCCAAGCGCGAGACGTGGCTCGCGGCGCGCCACCTCCTCCTTCTCCGCGAATGGCCGACCATAAGCCCATGTGCGAAGCACGACGCCACGAACCACCACGTGGGGCGCCGGCACGCGCAGGACGAGACGAGCTGCTAGATGATACCGCAGCCGCAGGGCGGAGCGCGTGCGCTTCCCCCGAAGTTCAACCCGGCGAACGGGTGCGCTAAGGCTGAAGTAGGCCGCACCTCCCTCCGCATTCTCCCGGAGGTGGACCACGAGGACCGGAAGGCCGAGGCCAAGGAGGCAAAACGCAAGGGCCCCGCCATGCTGGTAGCTGCGCCCAGGGCGAAGCGTGGTCGCGGCCCAGAAGAACCTCTCAAGAGCAACCGCCCGTTCTGCGTCTTCCACTACACCAACACCCACGACACCAGCAACTGCCTGGAGCTTAAGGAGCTCCGTGACGAGCGCTTCGGCTGCCACCCCGAGCGCGGCAACCACGGCAGTGGCCGTGGGGAGGGCCGCAGCGGGAACCGCTGGGACAACCGCGACTCACAGCGGGACTGGCGAGACCAACCTCGTGAGGATTGCCGGCGTGGCGAGCCTCGCGGCGAACCTCGACGTGATCATCCTCGGGAGGCCCGTCCTCGGGACAGGGCTGGGGGCTAGGGGCTTCCAAGTGGCCCGCGTGATCGCTTGCGTCCTGAGTAGCGCGTAGGCCCCGGCCCCCAACCATGCCTTCACACAGCTCCTGCCTAAGAGCCGCCTGGGGGCTGGAGCCCATGCCGCTGGCGCCGCAAGCCCCGCGCCTGCTGCTGGGGCGCCTTCCCTCTCCACATAGGAGGGAGCGTCCGGCACCTCCCTCAGGACGGGCTCGGGGGCTCCCGCCTGGAGAGCTCCTGATTAGACCAGTGCAACGGAGGAGGAGCCCGGGCACCACTCGGAGGCATGCTTCGGTGCGCGACCCTACAAGCAGGGAGCAAGGCGCGAGGCGCCAGGAACGAGAGGGTCCGGTGCTCACAAGGGCGACGAGTGGCGGAGGATGCAGGATGCGTGTGCCTCGTGAGGCACCGGGGCACGACGGGTCCTCAAGGCACAAGGGAGCCGATCGAACCCCCCGCACGAGGCCGTCAGGTGATTCCAAGGGTCGTTCCTGCTAGACAATTCTCTGTATTTTGTATCGTCCCGAGCAAGAGTTTTTTGAATACATAACGAATCCGGTTAACCCCCCACTCAAGATGGTATCATTTATCTAAGCCTCGGGCTCTGGCCCGTCGCCACTACCGGGGGCTGGCATGCCCCTCACGACCGCCCCGCGATGGTTCCACATGGGGGCTGGGCACGACGTCTGCGCAGGACTTGTCCTCGCAGTGAATCATCGAAAAATCTAAGTACCCGGGCTGTGACCCACGGGCTGGCCACCCGTGCGGATCATCTACCTTAGTGCCGCGCCCCCTCAGTGATCCATTGCGGGCAGAGGAATGGAAGGTGGCATGGCTCAAGATGCCATGGAGCAGGCAACAATGCCTCTCACGCAGACGTGCCCTTACAGACACGCCGGGCATGCCACGACGCTCATGTTTGGGCCGTAGGGGCACGCTTTGGTGAACAACGCCTCTCATGCAGACGTGCCCTTACGGACACGCAGGCCGTGCCACAGCGCTCATGTTTGGGCCGTACGGGCACACAATCGGTGAACAATGCCTCTCCTGCAGACGTGCCCTTACGGACACGCAGAGCGTGCCACGACGCTCATGTTTGAGCCATAGGGGCACGCAATCGGTGAACAATGCCTCTCATGCTGACGTGCCCTTACGGACACACGGGGCATGCCACGACGCTCATGTTTGGGCTGTGGGGGCACGCAACCGCACCCCTGTGGCCTCATGGTGTACGACAGCGCTCATACACAGGCCGCAGGAGCACAGCGCCGACTCGCGCGCCCCCGCACCGCAATGTGCGGGAGCATCTGAAGACCGGGTTAGGAGCTCCGGAGCCTTGTGCCTGGGGTATCCGCCCAATTATTGCCGCCGTGACACTCTCCCTAATAATGAGTTAGGGGTTGTACATGCTCTGGACCCCCCAAAGTGGAAGCCCGCGACGAGCCGCGTCGTGGCCAGAGAGGGAAGGGCTCCCGCCCACGCCCAAGTGGAGGACCCCACGCTCCGTGCTGGGGAGAAGACAAAACGCGTACGGGGGTCGCTCCCCCGATCTAATATAGTGTCCGTGTCTGGGTCAGTCCTGACGACACTGGAAGTTCAGAGACCGAGTTCCGGCTCGTGGGCGTATCGCACGCATAATACCCCATCAGGGTCTTGAGGCCTACCTTTCTCGCGTAACACCCAAATGCAGGCGGGGACGCCCAAATGCAGGCGGGCGTGTGCTTAACACTTGGGACAGGATAATTTCCTTGCAGGACCCTCATTTGCAGGCCTCGCGGAGCAGGCCTCGCTGGCAACGCTCTTCCTGAAGCGAGTCGCCCAAATGCCCAAGACGAACCCCAAGTGCCGCGCCTCAGGAGCCCTCGCGACACCGGCGCTCGAGCATGAAAGACACAACACCTCTCGCTGCACTCACGGACCGGCACAGATGCTACGGGTAAGGAAATACAACGTAGAAGGGGGAGAATCGGGCTCTCACGACGCCGCCCTAGAGAGCCCGACGCAGGTGCCGCCCAGGCTTCACGAGCAAGGCCATCGCGAGGGCATCAGCCTCGCGGGGATAGAGCGAGCAACCGTCCTTGAAGGCCATGCAACGCTCCCGAAGGCCCGCCCCCCTCCTGAGGAAGGTCCACGGTGAGACAACAGCCCCGCGAGGCGAGTACAGACGTAAGGAGGAGCACGTGGCCTCCACCGCACGCTAGGAGCGAGGACCTCCGGAGCCGTCATCGCAGACCTCCGTCGGCAGGGGCGCAGGAGGCGCGCGAGGAAAATAGGAAACCATGCGAAGGAAACAAGGATGCTCAAAGCACGACAGGCAACAACTACCCAAAAGCAAAGGTATCATACAACGCTTAACGCTCCACGGGGGCCAAATAGTTCATGATGCAACAGGAATAAAAGAGAAGGAGCTCAGGCGGAGGAGGCGCTGCCCCCGTCGTGGCCCATGGAGGACTCGTCGCCAGAGCTGCCGCCCCCCCTCGGACGACGCTGCCAGGGAAAACCGCTCGATCAGGGACTCCACGTGCTCGCGCACCTCATCCCTGAGGGGCCTCTGGAGCTCCGCGGGCACTGGCTCCATTGCGCGGGAGAGGTCGAACGTGGGGACGTGGCGGCGCAAGTTGGAGAAGACGCGTGTCAACGCATTGTCCAGGAGGTCACGCGCTGGATTCGACATCTTCATCCACCCGGGAGACGCCGGACTCAAGCGCCTCCACCACCTTCTGGAAGAAGGTGAGGTATCCCCCGTCGCCGTGCGCACACGGCAACGCGGGGGCATCCCTGACGAATCGGTGGACCGCGCTGTCTGCGCGGTGGGCGATGTCCAGATACTGTTTGGCGCGCTGCGCCTCCATCATCCACGTGTGCGCCGCGTCATCCTTGGCCGCCTGGACGGCGTTGGCGGCCTCCTCAACTTGGGCCTGGAGGGATGCCAGCTCTGCCTTGGCATCTTCCTCGCCCTGCAGCGCGGCTTGAAGGGTGGCCTCGGTGCTCAGCAGCTGGGCCCGGAGGGCATCCGCCTCGCCCTGGATCGCGTCGAGCATGCGCCTCTTGGCCGCGGGCGCCCTGAGGAAGGCCGGCAGTCAGGCCCAGCAAGACAAACACGACGAACAAGAAAAACAGAGGCGACGGCGCACTTACTCATTGGTGGCGGCCCAGCGCCGACGTGCTTGGACCGGCCTCGGAGGTTGGCCTCCGCCGCCCTCCTGGGTCGGTCACGGCGCTGAGGGGCCCCCTCGCGCTCCGGCACCGGCAGCACTCCCCTTGGTGCCATCGGAAGGAGGAAGGATGGAGAAGGCGATTTTCCAACGAAGGAGAACGGGCAGCAATGGAAAGAGGCAAACTGGAAGGCAAGCAAGGATGGAACTTCCCCTCGGGTGGGGCGGGTTTATAGGCGCCACCGCAATCCCCGAGGCGTCGTGGGAGCAGAGGCGACATGAGCTCCTCAGGCGCCACGTGCCGTACTCGGCTCGTGGGCAGCTCTGCCTCGCGTCGCCTCAGTTCCCTGGCGGATCACTTCGGTGTGGGCCCGGGGTGACAAGAGAGCAGGAAGGGGACGTCAGTCGAGGAAGAGCAATGATGATCTACACAGCGCGCAGGCTATGAATCGACATGACTCGAGGTTGTTCCCGAGGTCCAGCAGAGGAGGGGGAGTCCAGCGGCGTGCGAGGCGCCGCGCGCCGATCCCACAGGCAATTTGGGGCCCGTGGCACTTCGCCCATCGCTCCTTGCCTTCGTCTAGAAGCTAAGGTTGGCACGCCTTGGGCCCGGGGGCTACTGTTGGCGTTCTGGGATTGGGGGTAGCCAGACCTGCCTACATGCGGCCCAGCGTGTGGTCCACAACGAAAGCCTGGTACGGCCCTACAATGAGCCCCCCAAGCCAAGGGCCTCGCGAGAGCCCCCTCCTCGCGAGGAGGACAACACCAAGACCTTCGGAGGAGTGGCACCCCTTCAGGCTGCCTCCTGAGGAGGGAAGATTCTTAAGCAAGCACCTGGCCTCGTGAGGCCGGGGTGACGTGGGTTCTGACGGCCTAACCAGGCGGGCGCCAGCGGGCGTAGTGGGAGGACAGTTTCCTCTTTGGTGCAAAGGAGACAAGGACGTACGCGTGTTCCCAAGGAACCCCCCCCCCCCCCAAAGGTTTCCTTCCCGGTGCAAGAGGACCAAGACCACGAGCTCGGCAGGGCGGATGTCATCACCGAACCCACCGCTGCGTCACACCCAGAAGCTTTGCAGGCGAAGACCACCTTTAGTCAGGATAGGATGTACCTCTTGTCCCCTTTCAAATTTGGCTGTTGTGGGATCCCTTCCCGCCTGTGCGACGGGGGAAGAGGACCGTGACCCCTATAAATAGGGACAAGCTACCATCGTAGAAGGCAGGTCGAATCAGGTCGAGTTCATCACCACCAAGAGCCCTCGTGAGGCCACCGAACCACTGTACTAGTTCATACACAGCTTCCTCGAGAGGCCAATCCACCACAAAGCAGGAGTAGGGTTTTACACCGCAAGGTGGCCCGAACCTGGGTAAATCTCCGAGTCCATCTCCTTCCCCGCTCATACTTATTTGACGCAGCTAAGCCGTAGGGTGACAAGTTGGGACTTCGAGCCGGTTGAGATCTTCGCACACGCCCCAGTGTTCGAACCTTGTTGGGTTTTGCGGAGCCCCGATTCCGACAGGAGAAGGTCAGGCCGCGCGCCCCCGCAGGGCCATTGGGGACTTACATCTCGCGGGGACTCCCCAAGGGGACCTCACGAGGCCCCCTTCGGGGGCTAACCGGGGAGCCTCCAGTGGGTCGCCTCATGAGGCGGGGGCCCCATGAAGCCCTTTGTCGGATTTCGGGCTCCGCAAAACCCAAAGAGGTTCGAAATCAGGGGCGTGTGCGAAGATCTCCACCAGCTTCACCCTCAAGCTCACGGCACGACAGCCTAGCCCGATGAACTCGCACAATCGTGGGGAAAGAGACTAGCACACGAGGATTTACCCAGGTTCGGGCCGCTACGAAGCGTAAAACCCTACTCCTGCTTTTGGTGGATTGCCTCACGAGGAGGTTTGTGGATGAACTAGTACAGTGGTGAGTAGCCTCGCGAGGGTGCTCGGGTGGTGTTCGGTCCCTCCTCTACGAAGCAGCCTAGCCTCTATTTATAGTGACCCGGGTTCTCTTCCCTTATCGCTATGGCGGGAAGGGATCCCACAATGGCCAAATTCGAAAGGGGACAGGAGGTACATCTTATCCTGTCAAAAGGTGGTCTTCGCATGCAAAGTAGCCTGTTGTGATGCGGTGGTGGGTTCGCTGGTGACATCCGTCCTGTCGAGCCCGCTGGTTCGGTCTTGTTGCACCAGAATGGAAACCTTTGGTGGGACGCCTCGGGAACCCGCGTACGCCTTTGCCTCCTTTGCACCAAAGAGGAAACTGTCTCCTCTACGCGCGCTGGTGCCCGCCTGCCCGGCTTGCGTCATCCTTGACCTCCCGAGGCCGAGTATTGCATAGAGATCTCCGCTGCTCAGGAGGGGGCCAGGGGAGGCCTCTTCCCTCTGAGGGTCTTGGCGCCGTCCCCCTCGCGAGTGCGGGGCTCTCGCGAGGGCCTTGTCTTGAGTGAGGCCGCATTGGGCCGTACTAGGCCTTCGTAGTGGGCCACGCCCTGGGCCGCAGGCAGGCAGTTCAGGGTACCCCCCGTTCCTAGGACGCCGACAGTAGCACCCGGGCCAAGGCACGCTCGAGTTGGCTTCGGGGCGAAGCCGAAGAAGAAAGGCCCGAAGCGCCGCGGGCCCTAATCGCCTGCGAGCCTAGCCTATCGCATGACAAATAACGAGGTGCAGACGCCTCCACTTCCCCATGGCGCCTCGACAACCGCTCCGGCTGACCAGCAACTGGCGCACGTTGTAGGGCCATCATTGCCCGGGACGAGGAGGGGTGCCGGTTGGCCTCCACCTGACTATAAATGGGCGGAGGGGACGGAGCCCCCAGCCCATTCCTACTTCTCGCTCCCCTGCCTTCGTCCTCTGTCTCCTCGATCATGACGCCGGTGAGGAGGCTTTCTGCTGCCGAGAAGGGGAAAGCCTGCCAGGAGGGGCCGGACCAACAGCCTCCCAAGAGGAGCCGGGGTCGTCCTCGTAAGTACACCGAGGCGTCGGCGGCGGCGCCCCGTGGGCGCGGTCGTTCCTCCGCAAGGGTTGGTACCTCTGCTGGCGCGGGCGGAGGCGGCGGGCGCGGATGCCGTGGCCGAGCAAGGAGATCCGCAGTAGGAGGTTGGCCATCGCGCCCGCGGGCCCACATGGCCGATATGGGCCAGGAGTTCCTGGTGATGATGGAGAGGCCGTCGATCACCTGGTTGTAGCTCCCGCGCTTCTTCGCGGAGACGCTGCGGGCTGACGAACTCGCAGGTCTATGGCTACAAGCCGATGGTTGTTGTAGCGGCGCGTTGTGGGTGGAGGTCGAGGTTACCCCCGCAGGCTACGCCTTCTTGAGTCGCGGCTGGCAGACCTTCGCCCGCGCCCACGGCCTGGAGAGGAGGCTCACCCTCCACTTCAAGCACGACGGCGCCGCGGTGTAAGAGCCTGGCTTAATAGGAATGATAGACTACTCATATCAACAAGGAATTCCTTCTTTTCCGGGAGCCCACTCGAAAAGAACTCCAAAGTTAAGCGTGCTTGGCTTGGAGCAATTCTAGGATGGGTGACCGACCGGGAAGTTGGTCCCGGGTGCGCACGAGTGAGGACAAAGTGCGCAGGAAAGACTAGTGTTGGTTTGTGGGGCCAGTCTAGATCCCTCCAGGCGTAACGGGATGTTACAATTGGTATCAGAGCCGACCCTTGCGGTTACACGGGCATGCACGGGTCAGGTGCACGGGCATGTGGCGCATGGTGCGTGTGGCCCGTTGTGGCACACCACATGGCACATGTGCTAGACTGGACTCGCATACGTGTGCCAAGAGGGAACGTCCCTGATGGGCCGATGAGGACGTCGGCTCCTTTGAGTGGGGGTGTATGTAAGAGCCTGGCTTAATAGGAATGATAGACTACTCATATCAACAAGGAATTCCTTCTTTTCAGGGCGCCCACTCGAAAAGAACTCCAAGGTTAAGCGTGCTTGGCTTGGAGCAATTCTAGGATGGGTGACCGACCGGGAAGTTGGTCCCGGGTGCGCACGAGTGAGGACAAAGTGCGCAGGAAAGACTAGTGTTGGTCTGTGGGGCCAGTCTAGAACCCTCCAGGCGTAATGGGATGTTTGGTAGACCGGCTTTCCAGGATATTAATTTCCCAGTAACTGGTCCTTGTGCTCACCAGCCCCAGGATTACTGTTAGCTGGTGACCACATTCTTGATACAGAATTCCAAGCAAAATTACAAAATCTGAAGTACAAGACCATGATGGTCTATGAGTACAACAAAAGGTTTCTAGTGGTTGACGGCGGAAGCGGTTTGCGGATCATCAGCGTCTATGGGACTCCATTTCCCACAGGAACAGCTGACCTGGATAACTCCTATCTTCGCGCGGCTGCTACCCTCGGTGCCTAGGTTCCGGGGTTGTCGTCATCGTGCTCCTCTCCAATTATGCAATCTGGCCAAGACAATAGCCAGGGACAAGCCAGTGAGTACTTTGAATGTACTCGCAAACATCATAAAAACAGATATAATATATCAGGTGGTAATCATGCACTGAAATAATTTATGATCATTCAATCATTCACAAGATAGAATTCAAGATGCAAGTAAGCAGGTTATTCATGCTATAAATAATTAGGCAATCAAGGAATAAAAATGAAATAATCCAATCGGGTGTCTGAAGCGACGCCTCCAAAGGGTAAGAATATAAAACATGCCTCAGTCGGGCGTCTGAGCGACGCCACATAAAGGGCTCATAATGAAAATAAATAACAAGCGTGCCATAGTCGGGCGTCTGAGCGACGCCACATAAAGGGCTTATAATGAAAATAAATAACAAGCGTGCCACAGTCGGGCGTCTGAGCGACACCACATAAAGGGCTCATAATGAAAATAAATAACAAGCGTGCCACAGTCGGGCGTCTGAGCGATGCCACATAAAGGGCTTATAATGAAAATAAATAACAAGCGTGCCACAGTCGGGCGTCTGAGCGATGCCACATAAAGGGCTTATAATGAAAATAAATAACTAGCGTGCCACAGTCGGGTGTCTAAGCGACGCCACATAAAGGGCTTATAATGAAATAAATAACAAGCGTGCCACAGTCGGGCGTCTGAGCGACGCCACATAAAGGGCTTATAAATGAAATAAATAATAGCAGGAGTATCCAGGAGGTAGGACCATCCCAGGTGATACTCCACAATTCACATAATATAAATGGTTAGTCCATAACAAAAATAATCATAGATATCATCCGTCACCATTCATGACTAAAGTTCTGGTTTGAAAGTTTCCTCCAAAGACCGACTCTAAGACCGACACTTGACCTATCCCAGACTGTAGTCCTTAAACGCGGACACGGCTATTCGAATAGATGTTTACTCTGCAGAGGGTGTACTCTCTACCCACGAGTAACAGATTCCTTTAGCCCACCGGGACTAATTCCGCTTACGGTCTTTTAGTTGAAAACACACCTGACCCGCACACACCAGCTTAACTTCCCGATGCCTGGAATCACCCACGACATTCGATAAGCAAAACTCTAAGTGGGGAGGCTATAACCTCGATTAGCATGGGATCAAATTTATATCGCGCGCTACTAAGGGGTGCCCCCCTCTCGGCCCCAACCGGAAACACCCATGCCCCCGGACCAAGTGACATGCCTACCAGGATCAATGGTATCTTTCACTATGGCCTCTCTGTACGGTGTGTGCAAGGAAAGGGGTTGACGACTTACTCGACCATACCCTACCCATGGCAGGGACAAGTGGTAGCACGATTCAAGTATGGGGGTTACTGGTGCAAGACTCGATCTACGGTCGACTCAGGAGGTTCAACTTTCCCTGCAAAGGTTAGCATAGCAAATACTTCTGTTCAATCACCAACAGGTTCACCACCCATCATGCCTCGTCATGCCCTCACTGATTTCTCTCGTCACCACGAGATACCATTTTTCACGGTCATACTTTATCCACGACAAAGCTTCTCCCTGAAGTTTGTTCGAACCAGCTCAGGCATACGTGGCATAAGGCAGTAACCACTTCACATGTATATCACATGATCACAGCAAATCAACTTCTCACCATATGCATTCATGCATGACTTATCATCATATGCACAACTCATTATTTCATGTGACATAAGCATGGCTTACTTCTCCTAGCAAGCATTCAACAAACAAAATATCATATCAGGTGTTCAAGATGCTTGCCTTGGGGTTGCAGAAGGGTGAGGTGCACTCCAAAAATTTTGAAAGTAATCTTCCCTCCATTTTCCTATTTTGAAATTATTGGAATCACCACATATTTTGAAAACCGTGCAGAAAAGATGTTGGAATATTTTTGGAATAAATCTATAAATAAACTAGAGGAAATTTGGGTGACAACAGAAAAAGAATCAATTGATTTGAAGCTGTGGTTAAAAAGATATAGTTGGTCAAAGATCAGTCAAACTGGTTTTTAAATAAAAGTCTGAAAAAGAAAATGGTTCGGCTGAGAATACGCTTACTGGAACCGAAAGCGTACTGCAGGAAATTACGCTTACTCCGAGGGGAGGCGCCTAAGATGGGAGTTGCGCCACCGGCGGCTGGGCTGGCTCACCGACAGGTGGGACCCACCTGTCGGGTTCACCATCTTCCTCCCGCGCGCCTGGGACAGAGGCAGAGGCGCGGCTCCGGCGACGATTGCCGGCGCAACAGAGCGCCGTTCCAGACGTTCGGCACACTCGCATGATCAGGAGAGAGGGACGCATCTGCTGGAGGGGGTGAGGATCGATGGGGAGCTCGGATTCAAGTAGGGCAGTGCCCATGGCGGACGAGAGCATCGGGCGAAGAGGGGCCCTTGCTCCTGGGGAGTCTCTGGTGCAATTGGCATTGGGAATGGCTTCGCGTGGTCAACAGGGGATTACTGGAGATGGAAGCGGCGGAGGATTGGCTTTGGTTGGCTCGGATTTATCCGGGAGGCCGCGGCGGGCGTTGCGGCCGTGGAGGAGGAAAGTGACCTCGTCCGGCCGTTCAGCTGTTCGGGAAGGCTCCTGAAGGGAGAAGGGGAGGTGGTCGATGACCCATACAAGCTCGGAGGGGGTTTAAATAGGCAGAGTAGGTCGGTTCGTCAGGGGAGAAGGATAAGCACGGCGGCGGCGACCACTATTGCAGCATAGGGAAGGTGGGGGCTGACTGCCTGAGCTTGCAGAGGAAGGCGACGAGGTTGCGGATGAGCACGGCGAGCTGGGGGGTCTCGGGGCGCACCAGGTGGCCCGTACGGCACCGACCACCGCACGCGGCGATGGCGGCTAGCGCCTGGCTCGCCGGAGACGTGGCTGATGCTGTGGTGCTCGTGAACGATGCAGGTCAGGCTTTGGCGCTACGCGGGGAGCAACCAATGGTCCAGAGCGAGCTTGGGGAGGCGTTGTCCAGGGACGCGGTGGCTCGGGCGCAGCACGTGCAAAACGCGTGCTCTGGCTGCGCCCGGTGCATGCACGGTGACCGTTCGACGAAATGCCCTGGTGAGCTAGGAGGCTTGGATGCAAACACAAATTAACAGGGCTAGGTTAGCACTAGCTAGAAGACTAGTGGACATGTTGGTTTGTCCAGAAGGGGAAGTTCACAATACAAATGTAGAACCATGCCAAATCTGGTCATGAGCTACAGGTGTTTGATGAAATGCCAGTGGCATCTAAAGGACTCTGATGGCAACCAAACTTTCCAGATTGGTGTCTCCTTCGTTGAAATAGATGGTGGTTGAGTTGGTTTGGTAAAATAAGAAACTTGATAATGCAATTTTTGTCAGAATTCAATTCTGGACAAAAACTGCAGAGAATGTTTTGGTGGAGTAAAAAGATGATTTTGGGCCTGATCTTCAGGACTTAAGGGTTTGGTTGGATGAACTATAAGCAGGAAAAATTTCATGGGCATTTGTGCAAATAAAAATAGGGTTGGAGTTCAAATTGCCCAACTGGACCAGAATAGAAATGAGGAGGTTTTGCTCAATTTTTTCAAAGTACACAAATGGGTTTTGCCATAAAAATGAGTTATATACATCTACTGACATCCCCAAATTTTTATGGGATTTAAAAAAATATTTAAACAGGTTGCAGTGCAAACTACAAACTGAACCTGATTTGAAAACTTGAAGTGGAGCTCAAAAAATTTACAGAATTCTTAAATGAATAAATAAAATGGTTGTAGTGCAATGGAGGCCCTAAAAAAATGGAAATGCCATTCTAAAAGAAATGAAGCTTGGCAAAAATATTATGAAATGAACCCACTTTATAAATACCAAACAAGGTCAAATGTTTTAAGAAAACATTCAAGTCCCACAATATATTTCAAAAGTTTCTAATAGGAGGGAAGAATTTTGCAATACACAAAAAAGGAGTGGTTCTAAAATCAGCAAAAGACCAATATAATAAAAAGTTTTATTTCTTGCCAAATTTTAGTTAATAAAAATATGGTTAAAATTTTGGGGTGTTACAAACTCTACCTCCCTTAAAGAAAAATCTCGTCCTCGAGATTTGTTAGGGAGAGAAAGAAATCTCTTGGTAAGGAAATCACTCACATGCAGGTGCAATCAAGACAATCATTTATAGCACACATTCTAAGATATGGTACAAGTATCATATCATGCATTTAAAAGTTAGATTTAACAAACATATGCACACGAGGTATGATTGACAGGGTTTCGAGGAAATATCCTCGGTGTTGGGACACATTCTTCTTTCTCCTAGGGAGTTCAGAGTACGTGTCCTACCTGGTCTGCAATGGGGTCCTACCGGGGAATGCGTATAATTGTCCAATATTTGAAGAAACACGTAGTGATCCTTGATTTGAACAGCTGGCACTGGGCTTGGTGGTTGGGGTAAAAAAAATGTTGCGCTTGAAACTTCGCAATATCTTACAAAACTGTCCGGGATTGTGCCCGAGGTTTTTCAAATAAACCCTCAAAGCGCAACATGGGGGCAAAAGGCTGTGACGAGGAATGCTCGTGATGGTCACGGGCTTGGCCTCATATATAGTGCCTGGTTTAGGGACACCAAAAATTTTGCACCCGTGTGACCTTGGGTATCGTCCTAATTTATAGAATTGTCAGGGTCAAAGTCTCGGATAATAATTTCCAAGTGACGAATCACTTTGGTTGTCGGTCAGGTGGCTTTGGTGGTCACGCCCAAAAATTCTTCTCTAAAGTCACACGTCCACTAATTTACGTTAGCCACACCTAGTGTGCTTATAAATCATGGCAGGCGCGCTTCCTGTAAATTTATTATGGCGGTCTTTTTACAACATCAAGGGAAAATACGCGAATATAACATTACAGGGCAACGCGGCTACTAGGGTCTGATAATTACTCTGATGGACTTGCTTCGCATTTGGCAGCTTCTGAGCTGACGTGCTCAGCAGTCGATGAGGCTTCTTCGGATGCCATGGCTCCAGGGTTGAGTGGGCCATGGAACAGGGCTGCAGGGTTACGGTGGCGACGACGTCACGGACGGCGTGCCCTGGGCACAGCCTCATTGTAGTAAGCATCCAGACTGCGGTGAAGCTCTTCCGGGGTCAAGATCGGACCGTCAAAAGGGTAGACTGGGACAGACCTCAGGGATCCAACAGGTCTTCCAAATAACACTGGTTGATTTCTGGGGGCGGTCGCAGCTTCACTGCTCATCAGAACTCGGTGAGCAAATGACATGCGGTTTGCGACCAGATCAAGGGTGACCTGATCAATTAGTGCCTCAT
Organism: Elymus sibiricus; assembly: GCA_039707655.1. Lineage (NCBI taxonomy): Eukaryota > Viridiplantae > Streptophyta > Magnoliopsida > Poales > Poaceae > Elymus > Elymus sibiricus. The sequence goes on along the minus strand of CM077667.1, from coordinate 144,847,245 downwards.
GCGCTCTCAAGTAGCGCACTACATACACCAGTGCAGGGTCTGTCTCAAGGTCTCCGTTGGCGACTTGGGTTGGGCTACCATAGCTTTCACGGCTAGGATAGTATACGAACGGGCGGCTATTTGCCCTCGGTGACAAATGTCGAAGCTGGACTATAGCTTCTCGGACTGCAAGCTGGCGGGCTTGGGATTCACCGGTGGCCGCTCTTCCAGTAAAATGGAAAGGGCGCTCCGGTGAGGTACTCCTTCCGTAGATGTGTACCGTGGCCCAAAAGTGATGGGTAGTATCACTCGCAGGCTCTTCGTGCACAACATACTCTGGGGGTTCTTCTATGCCGAGAGCTTGGCGGGTGAGGTCGGCAAGGATGGCTACGAAGTCTCTAGGTTCAGATGCAGTGGTTCCGTTGCAAATGACGGGACCGGGCATCTTGCTAGGCTGGGGTTATTGGAATGGGACTGAGGGTTGTGGAGTGCTGGGTTGAGGCACAGCTTTCCTTTATAGGCTAAGGAGTCTTCCATCACATGCTAGGGGATGCGACAACTCCAGTGTCGGTCACAGACACACTGCCTATGGGTTGGGCTAACAGGTTAGGCACCGACTGCCAAAAAGGTGTCGGATGGCCACTGTGGAGGCTATTTTGATAGGATGGGCTTGGCTATGGATATAAAATATCCGAGTGGGTTGGGAACCTAAGGTTAGCGACCTGGCTAAGATAGGGTTAGCCAATGATCAGCCTGGCTCTGATACCAAGTTTGTCAGGACTAGCTTTCCAGGATATTAATTTCCCAATAACTGGTCCTTGTGCTCACCAGTCCCAGGATTACTGTTAGCTGGTGACCACATTCTTGATACAGAATTCCAAGCAAAATTACAAAATCTGAAGTACAAGACCATGATGGTCTATGAGTACAACAAAAGGTTTCTAGTGGTTGACGGCGGAAGCGGTTTGTGGATCATCAGCGTCTATGGGACTCCATTTCCCACAGGAACAGCTGACCTGGATAACTCCTATCTTCGCGCGGCTGCTACCTTCGGTGCCTAGGTTCCGGGGTTGTCGTCATCGTGCTCCTCTCCAATTATGCAATCTGGCCAAGACAATAGCCAGGGACAAGCCAGTGAGTACTTTGAATGTACTCGCAAACATCATAAAAACAGATATAATATATCAGGTGGTAATCATGCACTGAAATAATTTATGATCATTCAATCATTCACAAGATAGAACTCAAGATGCAAGTAAGCATGTTATTCATGCTATAAATAATTAGGCAATCAAGGAATAAAAATGAAATAATCCAATCGGGTGTCTGAAGCGACGCCTCCAAAGGGTAAGAATATAAAACATGCCTCAGTCGGGCGTCTGAGCGACGCCACATAAAGGGCTCATAATGAAAATAAATAACAAGCGTGCCACAGTCGGGCGTCTGAGCGACGCCACATAAAGGGCTTATAATGAAAATAAATAACAAGCGTCCCACAGTCGGGCGTCTGAGCGACGCCACATAAAGGGCTCATAATGAAAATAAATAGCAAGCGTGCCACAGTCGGGCGTCTGAGCGACGCCACATAAAGGGCTTATAATGAAAATAAATAACAAGCGTGCCACAGTCGGGTGTCTGAGCGACGCCACATAAAGGGCTTATAATGAAAATAAATAACAAGCGTGCCACAGTCGGGCGTCTGAGCGACGCAACATAAAGGGCTTATAATGAAATAAATAACAAGCGTGCCACAGTCGGGCGTCTGAGCGACGCCACATAAAGGGCTTATAAATGAAATAAATAATAGCAGGAGTATCCAGGAGGTAGGACCATCCCAGGTGATACTCCACAATTCACATAATAGAAATGGTTAGTCCATAACAATAATAATCATAGATATCATCTGTCACCATTCATGACTAAAGTTCTGGTTTGAAAGTTTTCCTCCAAAGACCGACTCTAAGACCGACACTTGACCTATCCCAGACTGTAGTCCTTAACCGCGGACACGGCTATTCGAATAGATGTTTACTCTGCAGAGGGTGTACTCTTTACCCACGAGTAACGGATTCCTTTAGCCCACCGGGACTAATTCCGCTTACGGTCTTTTAGTTGAAAACACACCTGACCAGCACACACCAGCTTAACTTCCCGATGCCTGGAATCACCCACGACATTCGTTAAGCAAAACTCTAAGTGGGGAGGCTACAACCTCGATTAGCATGGGATCAAATTTATATCGCGCGCTACTAAGGGGTGCCCCCCTCTCGGCCCCAACCGGAAACACCCAAGCCCCCGGACCAAGTGACATGCCTACCAGGATCAGTGGTATCTTTCACTATGGCCTCTCTGTACGGTGTGTGCAAGGAAAGGGGTTGACGACTTACTCGACCATACCCTACCCATGGCAGGGACAAGTGGTAGCACGATTCAAGTATGGGGGTTACTGGTGCAAGACTCGATCTACGGTCGACTCAGGAGGTTCAACTTTCCCTGCAAAGGTTAGCACATCAAATACTTCTGTTCAATCACCAACAGGTTCACCACCCATCATGCCTCGTCATGCCCTCACTGATTTCTCTCGTCACCACGAGATACCATTTTTCACGGTCATACTTTATCCACGACAAAGCTTCTCCCTGAAGTTTGTCCGGACCAGCTCAGGCATACGTGGCATAAGGAAGTAACCACTTCACATGTATATCACATGATCACAGCAAATCAACTTCTCATCATATGCATTCATGCATGACTTATCATCATATGCACAACTCATTATTTCATGTGACATAAGCATGGCTTACTTCTCCTAGCAAGCATTCAACCAACAAAATATCATATCAGGTGTTCAAGATGCTTGCCTTGGGGTTGTAGAAGGGTGAGGTGCACTCCAAAAAATTTGAAAGTAATCTTCCCTCCATTTTTCCTATTTTGAAATTATTGGAATCAACACATATTTTGAAAACCGTGCAGAAAAGATGTTGGAATATTTTTGGAATAAATCTGTAAATAAACTAGAGGAAATTTGGGTGACAACAGAAAAAGAATCAATTGATTTGAAGCTGTGGTTAAAAAGATATAGCTGGTCAAAGATCAGTCAAACTGGTTTTTAAATAAAAGTCTGAAAAAGAAAATGGTTCGGCTGAGAATACGCTTACTGGAACCGAAAACGTACTGCACGAAATTACGCTTACTCCGAGGGGAGGTGCCTAAGATGGGAGTTGCGCTACCGGCGGCTTGGCTGGCTCACCGACAGGTGGGACCCACCTGTCGGGTTCACCATCTTCCTCCCGCGCGCCTGGGACAAAGGCAGAGGCGCGGCTCCGGCGACGATTGCCGACGCAACAGAGAGCTGTTCCCGACGTTCGGCACACTCGCATGATCAGGAGAGAGGGACGCATCTGCTGGAGGGGGTGAGGATCGATGGGGAGCTGGGATTCAAGTAGGGCAGTGCCCATGGCGGACGAGAGCGTCGGGCGAAGAGGGGCCCTTGCTCCTGGGGAGTCTCTGGTGCAATTGGCATTGGGAATGGCTTCGCGTGGCCAACAGGGGATTACTGGAGATGGAAGCGGCGGGGGATTGGCTTCGGTTGGCTCGGATTTATCCGGGAGGCCGCGGCGGGCGTTGCGGCCGTGGAGGAGGAAAGTGACCTCGTCCGGCCGTTCAGCTGCTCGGGAAGGCTCCTGAAGGGAGAAGGGGAGGTGGTCGATGACCCATACGAGCTCGGAGGGAGTTTAAATAGGCAGAGTAGGTCGGTTCGTCGGGGCAGAAGGATAAGCACGGCGGCGGCAGCCACTATTGCAGCACAGGGGAGGTGGGGGCTGACTGCCTGAGCTTGCAGAGGAAGGCGACGAGGTTGCGGATGAGCACGGCGAGGTGGGGGTCTCGGGGCGCGCCAGGTGGCCCGTACGGCACCGACCACCGCAGGCGGCGATGGCGGCTAGCGCCTGGCTCGCCGGAGACGTGGCTGATGTTGTGGTGCTCGTGAACGATGCAGGTCAGGCTTTGGCGCTACGCGGGGAGCAGCGAATGGTCCAGAGCGAGCTTGGGGAGGCGCTGTCCAGGGACGCGGCGGCTCGGGCGCAGCACGTGCAAAACGCGCGCTCTGGCTGCGTCCGGTGCACGCACGGTGACCGTTCGACGAAATGCCCTGGTGAGCTAGGAGGCTTGGATGCAAACACAAATTAACAGGGCTAGGTTAGCACTAGCTAGAAGACTAGTGGACATGTTGGTTTGTCCAGAAGGGGAAGTTCACAAAACAAATGTAGAACCATGCCAAATCTGGTCATGAGCTACAGGTGTTTGATGAAATGCCAGTGGCATCTAAAGGACTCTGATGGCAACCAAACTTTCCAAATTGGTGTCTCCTTCGTTGAAATAGATGGTGGTTTAGTTGTTTTGGTAAAATAAGAAACTTGATAATGCAATTTTTGTCAGAATTCAATTCTGGACAGAAACTGCAGAGAATGTTTTGGTGGAGTAAAAAGATGATTTTGGGCCTGATCTTCAGGACTTAAGGGTTTGGTTGGATGAACTATAAGCAGGAAAAATTTCATGGGCATTTGTGCAAATAAAAATAGGGTTGCAGTTCAAACTGCCCAACTGGACCAGAATAGAAATGAGGAGGTTTTGCTCAATTTTTTCAAAGTACACAAATGGGTTTTTGCATAAAAATGAGTTATATACATCTACTGACATCCCCAAATTATTATGGGATTTAAAAAAAATATTTAAACAGGTTGCAGTGCAAACTACAAACTGAACCTCATTTGAAAACTTGAAGTGGAGCTCAAAATTTCCAAAAGACTAAGAGAGGTTTTTGCATAAAAGTGATCTGAGGGCAATGCTTGACCTCTCCAAATTTTTACAGAATTCTTAAATGAATAAATAAAATGGTTGTAGTGCAATGGAGGCCCTAAAAAAATGGAAATGCCATTCTAAAAGAAATGAAGCTTGGCAAAAATATTATGCAAATGAACCCACTTTATAAATACCAAACAAGGTCAAATGTTTTAAGAAAACATTCAAGTCCCATAATATATTTCAAAAGTTTCTAATAGGAGGGAAGAATTTTGCAATACACAGAAAAGGAGTGGTTCTGAAATCAGCAAAAGACCAATATAATAAAAAGTTTTATTTCTTGACAAATTTTAGTTAATAAAAATATGGTTAAAATTTTGGGGTGTTACACGCGGCGCTTTTCATAAAGATCTTCATGGAGGACGGCAGGCGCTTGGGGTGCTGCCCGGAGGGCGACGGCGGCGGCGACCTTGGAGGTGAGCTTGCCCTTGGCGACAACCGCCATGCTTCCAGTAGCAGCGACACCTCCTCCGAGGGGAGTCCGAGCGACGATAGTTATGACGCACCACCGCGTCGGCGCTTGAACTTCGGGGGGTAGCCAGCTGCGACGGCACCGCTCCGCCGTCCGGGAAGCGGCTACGCCGGTGTTCCATCATGGGCCCGTCAAGGAGGAGGAGGACTCCGACTGAGTGCTGGCGCGCCGGAGCCAGGGCCTCAGGAGTGGTAGCCCCCGAGGGGGGCTCCTTCGCCTTCTTCTTCCTTTCCTTTCCCTGTAACCAAAAAATCATGGGGGGGCCTTCTGGGCGTGTAATGAACTTTGGCGCTTGCGCCCTTATATTAGCACTCTCATCATGTATTCCGGTCCCTGTGTTACTGTTAATTGAGACTTCCTGTTGGTCGTGGTTAGGGTACTTAGCTCGATGCGTCCGCGGCGGGTCTCTGCGTCGTGAGGTCTGGCAGTGGCACCTGGGGAGCTTGGGGGTCTTGGGGGGTTCCTCCTTCTTGCGAGTGAGGCGGTTTGGAAGCCCTTTTGGCACTCTATGTCGGCGGGGCCCAATCCCATGCATGCCCCGACCACCGTTGGGGCGTCCGGATCACAAGGACGAGACCAAGGGGCGAGGGCTCGACCGCCGTTGGGGCGTCCGGATCACCAGGACGAGACCAAGGGCGAGGAGCTACGCGATCAGTGAGGCTCCTGAGGCGCGTTGCTCAGGAGACCCCTTGACGCTCAAGCGGCGCTCTACGTCGGCGGGGCCCAATCCCGCGCATGCCCCGACCGCCGTTGGGGCGTCCGGATCACCAGGACGAGACCAAGGGGCGAGGCGTCGACCGCCGTTGGGGCGTCCGGATCACCAGGACGAGACCAAGGGGCGAGGAGCTACGTAATCAGTGAGGCTCCTGAGGCGCGTTGCTCGGGAGCCCCCCTTGACGCTCAAGCTGCGACCATACCTTTTTGCCGGTTCCTGTCCCGGGAGGCGTGAGCCTCTAGAAGCTCCAAGATAGCGCGCCGGGCCGCGGCGGAGCCCCCGAGCGAGGGCGAGGCGGCACACGCCTGCTAGCTCACTCGAGAGCGCCACGCGAGGACCAGGACGCCAAGGCCTTGGTGAGGTGTGCACACCGTGCCCATAGCCCCCGCTCGCGGGGCGCGAGAGGGAGAGTCTGGCAGGTGTTGACCCGAAGAAAGAAACTTCAAGATAGAAAACTGCAAGGAGAAAAATCCCCGCCCCTTTTTCTTAAAATATGGTTGAAAAGCCTCGAGTTTCATTCCAGAAAAATGGCAAATTCGAATACAAGAAAAGCAAAGAACAGCCGCGTCTGGCACCTAGGCTAGTCTTCGTCTTCCCCCAGCGCAGAGCATAGGGCATCCACGTTGCGTGGGCATAGTCATTGGAGGACGGTGTTGTCCGCCAGCGCGGAGCATGGGGCTTCCACTTGGGCGTGGGTGGGAACCCCTCCGCGTCCTCGGGGGGCTCCGGGCGTATACAGCCCACTCATTATTACGTGAGAGTGTCACGGGTAGAACTTGCGGAGGTGCTGGATGTTCCAGGCATTCTGGATGGGTACCCCGTCCTGAGTCTCCAGGCGCACGGCGCCAGGCCTGGAGACGCGGGCGACCCTGAACGGGCCCTCCCACATGGGCGAGAGCTTGTGCAAGCCCTCCCTGGAAAGGACCCGCCTCAGGACGAGGTCTCCGACTTCGAGGGTCCTGGAGCGGACGTTACGGCAATGGTAACGCCGCAGCGCCTGCTGGTACCTCGCAGCTCAGAGCGAGGCTTGGCGACGAGCCTCCTCCCCAAGCATGCGGTCTGTCCCCAACGAGGCATCCTGACGCTCCTCGTCGAATGCCAAGACCCGCGGGGATTGATGCTTGACCTCGTGTGGGAGGACGGCTTCAGCTCCGTAGACGAGGAAGAACGGGGTCTCGCCGGTGGGCTTAGTCGCAGTGGTGCGGATGGACCACAACACGGACTGAAGCTCATCGAGCCAACCCCTGCCGCAGGCCTCAAGCTTCTTCTTGAAGCTCCTTGCCTTGAGGCCCCGCAGGACCTCCGCGTTGGCACGCTCTGCCTAACCGTTGCTTCGTGGGTGTGCCACCGAAGCGTAGCATATCTGCATTCCAAGGTTAGTACAATAGGTCCTGAAAAGGTTGCTTGTGAACTGCGAACCGTTGTCGGTGATGATGCGGTTGGGGACGCCGAAGCGGCTCACGAGGTCCTTGATGAACTTGACGGCCGAACCAGCGGGGATGGTGCGGACGGGCTCCACCTCCACCCACTTGGTGAACTTGTCGATGGCGACGTAGAGGTAGCGGTATCCGCCAGCCGCTCACGGAAAGGGCCCCAGTATATCCAGCCCCCAGACCACGAAGGGAAAGGAGAGCGGGATAGTCTGAAGGCCATGCGCGGGCTGATGAATCTGCTTGGCATGGAACTGGCAAGCCTCGCAGGACCGGACCAGCTCGGTGGCGTCGTTGAGCGTCGTAGGCCAGTAGAAGCCACTGCGGAATGCCTTCCCTACAAGGGTGCGTGACGAGGAGTGATGCCCGCAGTCTCCTCCGTGGATGTCGGCCAGCAGCTCGCGCCCCTATTCTCCGGACACGCATCGCAACGCGACGTCGTTCGGACGCCTGCGGTATAGCTCGCCGTCCTGCAAAAATAAGCTGTGGCCTGACGTACCACACGCTCTGCGTCTTCCTCCTTCCCTGGTAGTGTGCCGTGGAGCAGGTATGTCTTGAACTCCTGTGTCCAGTCGTCGGCCTGGGGCTCCAGCACCAGGAGCAGTTGGGCTCCTGAGGCCGGGCCACAGGTCGGAGCCCCCGAGGGCGGTGCTGCGGGCAGCTCTTCACTCTGCGGCGCCTGGTCCACTGTTGGGGGTGCCGCGGACGGCTTGAAGTGCCGTTTCTCGAAGACGCCTGGCTCCTGAGGCTCGTGACGCGATGCCCTCTTGGCGATGTCATCGGCCTCCTTGTTCGCGCTGCGTGGGATGTGCTGCAATTCCAAAACCTGGAAATGCTTTTCAATCTTACGTACCTCTTCCAAGTATGCCTCCATGTGCTCGTCCATAGGTGTATACTCCTTGTTGGAGAAGTCGACGAGGAGTTGGGAGTCGCCCTTGATGGTGAGGCGCTGAATCCCCAGGGCCGCCGCGGCCTTGAGGCCAGCAATCAAGCCCTCATACTCCGCGATGTTGTTGGAGACCTTCTCGCCATGCTAGAAGCAAAGTTGTACGGCATAGTAGAACTTGTCCCCGGTTGGGGAGATGAGTAAAACTCCGCCCCCCGCTCCCCGGCGTGCGAAGGCCCCGTCAAAGTGCATGACCCAACCATCGGGCGCCTCATCGCCGGGGGTGAGGGAATGGTTCTCGCCCAGCCCTCGATCGGGGGCGTCTGTCCACTCAGCCACGAAGTCCACCAAGGTTGCTCCCTTGATGACCCTGGTTGTACTGAATTCCAATTCGAAGGCCTGCAGCTCGATGTTCCACTCCGCGACTCTCCCCGCGGCGTTGGGGTTGCGCAGCACTTTCTCCAAGGGATACGCAGAGACGACCTTGATGGGGTGTCCCTGAAAGTAATGGCACGGTTTCCTTGAAGCGACGAGAAGCGCGAGCAGGAGCTTCTGCTGCATCGGGTAACGCGAGCACGCGTCCCGTAGTACGGTGCTGACGTAGTACACCGGGTGCTCGACGAGGGAGAAGCCTTCTCCGCCGCCCCGCTCCGCAGCGGGCTCATGAGATCCTGGTGCCTCGGGAGTCGCCGGGGCGGCCGATGCCTCAGGAGCGTCGTCTTGAACAGGTGAGGGCTTCGGGGCATCCTGTGAGTCACCTTGCTTCGTGCCCGGGGACCCGCCTGTGCCTGAGGGTGTTGCGCGCGTGCCGGCACGTTCCTCCCTGACCGCCATGAGCGTGGCACTGGCGGAGTGCGGGATGGCAGCCAGGTATAGCAATAGGGGCTCCCGAAGGCGGGGCGCCACCATTACTGGTGGGCTCGTGAGGTACCGCTTGAGGTCCTCGAACGCCGCGTCTGCCTCCGGAGTCCATTCGAAGGGGCCCTTCCTCTTCATGAGCTTGAAGAAAGGCAGGGTGCGCTCGCCAAGCTTGGAGACGAAGCGTCCCAAGGAGGTCATGCAGCCCGCCAGCTTCTGCATTTCCTTGAGGGTCTGAGGCGGACTCATCTTGCTTATAGCATTGATCTTCTCCGGGTTTGCCTCGATCCCCCAGTGTGACACCAGGAAACCGAGTAGTTTACCCGATGGGACCCCGAAGACACACTTCTCGGGGTTCAGCCTCAGGCTCACCCGCCGCAGGCTGGTGAATGTCTCCTCCAGGTCCTCGATCAGGGTCTTGGGTTCTCGCGACTTGACCATGATGTCGTCGACGTAGGCCTCCGCGTTCCTTCTGAGCTGCTGCCCCAAGGCGATGTGCATCAACCGCTGGAAGGTTGCGCCAGCGTTCCGTAGCCCGAAGGGCATGCACGTGTAGCAGAACACACCGCACGTGGTGAGGAAGGCCATCTTCTCGACGTCCTCCACCGCCATCTTGATCTGATGATAGCCAGAGAAGGCGTCCGGGAAGCATAGGAGGACGCACTCGGCGGTGGACTTCATGATCTGGTCGATGCGCGGCAGTGGGAACGGGTCTTGGGGGCAAGCCTTGTTGAGGTTCGTGAAGTCGACGCACATGCGCTCCTTCCCGCACTTCTTCGGGACGACCACTGGGTTGGCCAGCCACTCCGGGTATTGACCTCTCGGATGACCCCGGCCTCCTTCATCTTGCCGACCTCCTGGGCGATGAACGCTTGCTTCTCATGGGCCTGTCTCCTCGCCTTTTGCTTTACCGAACGTGCGTTAGGGCACACCATGAGGTGGTGCTCAATCACATCCCTCGGGACCCCCACCAGGTTGGATGCGTTCCACACAAATGCATCCTTGTTTGCGCGGAGGAAGGCCACCAACTCCTCCTCCTGCTCCAGAGGGAGGCCAGCGCCGATGGTGAAGGTGAGGCCAGGGTTCTTGTCGTCTACAGGCACCTGCTTTGTCTCAGCCCTGTTCTGAGAGAATAGCTGCTTCTTCTTCACTGGCGTGGCGTCGACGGCGTCCCTAGCGTCCTCTGAGGCCTGCGCGGCGTCGACAGCGTTGGGGCGTGCCGCAGCCGCGGCCTTGTAGGCGAGCTTGAGTGCGTGGACTGCGTCCTTGGCATCTCCAGCGACGGAGATGATGCTGTTGCTCCCAGGATCTTGATGACGTTGTAGCCTGGGTGCATTGCCGCCATGAACTTGGCGAGGACGGGGTAGCCCAGAATTGCGTTGTAAGGGAGGTGGATGTGGGCGACGTCGAAGTCGATCTGCTCGGTGCGGTAGTTGTAGCGGGTGCCAAAGGTGACGGGGAGGCGCACCCGCCCCAAGGGGGCGACGGAGCCCCTGGCCACCCCAGAGAAAGGCCTTGAGGGTGCGAGCTGGTCGTAGGGCACCTGAAGCGTGTTGAAGGTCTCCACAAAGAGGACGTTGAGGCCGGCCCCGCCATCTATGAGGGTCTTGGTGACGGCCACGTTGCTTATGGTTGGTGTGCACAGCATGGGGAGCGTACCGGCGACAGCCGTTGTCCTGGGATGGTCGTCAGGGCCGAAGGTGATGTTAACCTCCGGCCACGTTCGAGGCTGCGAGGCCTCGAGCCGTGGCCGAACTGTGCTCGCCTGGCGGAGAAACTGCTTGACCTGGCGGCTGGAGGCGGGCACCTGCGATCCGCTGAGGATGCATGCGACCGCGGGGTCGGCCAGGCGAGCCGTGGCGCCGCCGCACGCCAAGGGCTGCCTATCCTCGGAGGCGACGTCGGCCATGGAGCTGATGAATCGAGGCCTGACTGCAGCCGTGGATGGAGAGGCTTCGACACGCCCCCTACCTGGCGCGCCAAATGTCAGATTTCGGGCTTCGCAAAACCCAAAGAGGTTTGAACTCAGGGGCGTGTGCGAAGATCTCCACCAGCTTCGCCCTCAAGCTCACGGCACGACAGCCTAGCCTGATGAATTCGCACAATCGTGGGGAAAGAGACTAGCACACGAGGATTTACCCAGGTTCGGGCCGCTGCGAAGCGTAAAACCCTACTCCTGCTTTTCGTGGATTGCCTCACGAGGAGGTTTGTGGATGAACTAGTACAGTGGTGAGTAGCCTCGCGAGGGTGCTCGGGTGGTGTTCGGTCCCTCGTCTACGGAGCAGCCTAGCCTCTATTTATAGCGACCCGGGTCATCTTCCCTTATCGCTATGGCGGGAAGGGATCCCACAACGGCCAAATTCGAAAGGGGACAGGAGGTACATCCTATCCTATCAAAAGGTTGTCTTCGCCTGCAAAGTAGCCTGTAGTGACGCGGTGGTGGGCTCGCTGGTGACATCCGTCCTGCCGAGCCCGCTGGTTCGGTCTTGTTGCACCGGAATGGAAACCTATGGTGGGACGCCTCGGGAACCCGCGTACGCCTTTGCCTCCTTTGCACCAAAGAGAAAACTGTCTCCTCTGCGCGCGCTGGTGCCCGAATGGCCCGGCTTGGGTCATCCTTGAGGCCGAGTATTGTATAGAGATCTCCACCGCTTAGGAGGGGGGCTGGGGAGGCCTCTTCCCTCTGAGGGTCTTGGCGTCGTCCCCCTCACGAGTGCGGGGCTCTCGCGAGGGCCTTGTCTTGAGTGAGGCCACGTTGGGCCGTACCAGGCCTTCATAGTGGGCCACGCCCTGGGCCGTAGGCAGGCAGTTCTGGGTACCCCCGTTCCCAGGATGCCGACACCCTTCATCGTGGTGCCATCGGGGTGAGTCGCTCCGTGTCCATGCCCCATGTCGTGACGTGGGCCCCAAGCAGACGGGCCTGGGTACCCCCTGTTCCAACGGCCCGACAGGAGTAATAGTAGTAGATGCAGGCAGGAATCGGTCTACTTATTTATGGACGTGATGCCTATATACACATGATCATTTTCATGAATAAATATTGCATAGCTATGCGCTTTTCTATCAATTGACCAATAGTAATTTGAATAGCCATTGTATGCTTAATTTAAGAGAGAAGCCTCTAACGAACACTATGGCCCCCGGGTCTATCCACATATATATTTACAAACGCAATTATTTTTGCTGCCATTTAAATATTTTTTATTTATTTTGCAATTTATAATTATCAACTATCATCTACACTACTCATTTGCTTGCAAGTAACAAGTTCAAGGGGATTGACAACCCTCTTGCCCGTGTTGGGTGCAAGTGTTTGCTCTTTTGTGTGTAGGCCTGAAGTCGGGAGTTGTGTAGTCCTCCTATTGGTTCGATAACCTTGGTTCTCATTGAGGGAAATACTTATCTATACTGTGCTGCATCATCCCCTCCTCTTCGGGGGAAAACCCAACACTGATCACAAGTATCAACTACCATCGAAGACTGTTGCAATCCCCTATACTTGTGGGCTATCAAGACTCTTTTCTGGCGCCGTTGCGAGGGATCATAGCTCTATTGAGTTCACTTGGGATTTTCCATTGTCACTATGAAGAATCTAAAGATGCTAAAACCAAGATCATACCCTCTAGGACAAGGACATGTAAGGAATTGCCATCTAGCTCTGCACTTGATTCACCTTTTGTTTTGAGTAAGCTTGCAACACCACCACCTACTCTTCAATCTGACATGTCGCAAGTAATTGATGATGCTACTTGTATTTTGAATGAAACTAATGATGATTCTACTTCTATTCTAGATGAAACTAAAGTTGTGCCACTAGGTGATCTACTTGATGCTCATATTGCTAAGTCTAGAGAACTTGAGGATGCTGAAATTGATGAAAACTATGATGCACCTATTTTGTATAGATCTCCTTCTAGAATTGAAATGCCTAATTTACCTGAAAGTTATGTTATGGATGGGGAGATAGCTAGAGACTTTCCTAATTTACCTGAAAATTGCTGAGTAAACTGAAACAAAAATCTATGAAGGAGAAAATGAAACATGATCCTAAATTTGCTACTTCTCCTAGATTTGTTACTGATAAGAACTGTGAATTCACTGTTGATCCTGAGTTAATTACTTTGGTAGAATCTGATCCTTTTCATGGTTATGAATCTGAAACTGTTGTGACACACCTTACCAAATTAAATGATATTGCCACCTTATTTACTAGTGAGGAAAAAATTCGCTATTCTATATTTTTAAGATTTTCCCTTCTCACTAAAGGGTGATGCTAAGAAGTGGTTTCTTACTCTTGCTCCTGGTTGTGTGTGTAGTCCCCATGATATGATATATTACTTCTCTGAAAAGTATTTTGCTGCTCATAAGAAACAAGCTGCTTTACAAGAAATATTTAACTTTGTGCAAATTGAATAAGAGAATCTCCCTCAAGCTTGGGGGGAGGCTTCTCCAGCTACTTAAAGCTTTGCCTGATCATCCTCTTAAGAAAAATGAAATACTTGATATATTTTATAATGGATGATACGTCTTCATCGTATCTTCTTCTCCTAACGCTTTTGCTCTTGTTTTGGACTCTAATTTGCATGATTTGAATGAAACTAACCCGGGCTGACGCTGTTTCAGTAGAACTACCATGGTGTTGTTTTTGTGCAGAAATAAAAGTTCTCACAACTCGACGAAACTTTTCGAAGAATTATTTTACAATAAATAAAAAATACTGGAGCCAAGAACCACCGGAGGGGGCTGGGCACGAAACACCAGGGCGCGTCACCCCCTCCAGGCGCGCCCTGGTGGGTTGTGCTCACCTCGTGGGCTTCCAGCACTATAAATTCCTATTTTTGGAGAAAAAAATAGGAGAGGAAGTTTTATTGCGTTTCACGAGACGGAGCCGCCGCCACCTCCTGTTCTTCGTCGGGAGGCCAGATCTGGAGCCCGTTTGAGGATTTAGAGAGGGGAATCTTCATCTTCGTCATCTTCCATGATGCTCCCCACCGGGAGTGAGTAATTCCTTCGTAGGCTTGCTGGTCGGTGAGGAGTTGGATGAGATTCATCATGTAATCGAGTTAGTTTTGTTAGGGCTTGATCCCTAGTATCCACTATGTTCTAAGATTTATGTTGCTATGACTTTGCCATGCTTAATGCTTGTCACTAGGGCCCGAGTGCCCTGATTTCAGATCTGAACCGTTTATGTTATCACCATTATATCTATGTTCTTGATCCGATCTTGCTAGTCATACACACCTGATATGTGTTATGATCCGTAAACCCCGGGGTGACAACAACCGGGATACTTTCCGGTGATGACCGTAGTTTGAGGAGTTCATGTACTCACTATGTGTTAATGCTTTGTTCCGGTTCTCTATTAAAAGGAGGCCTGAATATCCCTTAGTTTCCTTATGGACCCCACTGCCACGGGAGGGTAGGACAAAAGATGTCATGCAAGTTCTTTTCCATAAGCATGTATGACTATTTACGGAATACATGCCTACATTACATTTATGAACTGGAGCTAGTTCTGTGTCGCCCTAGGTTATGACTGTTATATGATGAATATCATCCAACGAATCCACCGATCCAGCGCCTACGAGTTTTCCAGATATTGTTCTTGCTAAGTTACTATTGCTATTGCTACTATTACACTTGCTACAAAATCATTGTTATCACTGTTATCGTTACTACTACTGTTACTACTGCTATCAAAACTATCATACTACTATGCTGCTGATCACTCTGCTGCAGATATTTAATCTTCAGGTGTGGTTGAATTGACAACTCAACTGCTAATACTTGCAAATATTCTTTGGCTCCCCTTGTGTCGAATCTATAAATTTGGGTTGAATACTCTACCCTCAAAAACTGTTGCGACCCCCTATACTTGTGCGTTATCAAGACCCTTTTCTGGCGCCATTGCCGGGGAGCATAGCTATATTTGTTGAGTCACTTTGGATTTATATCAATTGATCACTATGAAGAATCTGAAGGATACAAGAACCAAGATTTTTTCCTCTAAGACGAGGGGAGGTAAGGAATTGCCATCTAGCTCTGTACTTGATTCACCTTCGGTTATGAGTAAACTTGCAACACCACCACATGCTATTAATCTTGATATGTCGCAAGTTATTGATGATGCTTCTTATGCTATGAATGATGCTTATGATTATGCTAGTACCATACTTGATGATAATGTGCCACTAGGTGAATTTCTTGAAGAACAAATTGCTTGAGCTAAAGAGAATGAAATTATTGAAACTGATGAGATTACTGAAACTGATGAAGTCTTTGAAACTGAGAACTATGAAACACCTATTAGACCTAGCTCTCCTAGATTTGAAATGCCTAAGATACCTGAGGGTTACGTTATGGATGAGGAGATAGGTAGAGAAATCCTTGCTTGTAAGGATAGAGATGATCTTAAGAAATTATTATGCAAGTATAAAGAAAAGACTTTGAATGCTAGAATGAAATATGATCCTAAGTTTGCTACTTCACCTATCTTTGTTACCGATAAGGATTATGATTCTCTGTTGATCCAGAGTTAATTACTTTGGTTGAATCTGATCCTTTCCATGGCTATGAAACTGAAACTTTAGTGGCACATCTTACTGCGTTGAATGATATAGCCACCGTTTTTTCTCATGATGAGAAGATTCGCTATTACTATATTCTCAAATTATTTCCGTTCTCATTAAAGGGTGATGCTAAGATATGGTACAATACTCTTGCTCCTGGTTGTGTGCGTAGTCCCCAGGATATGATTTACTACTTCTCTAAAAAATATTTTCCCGCTCATAAGAAATAAGCTGCCTTACAGGAAATATTCAACTTTGTGCAAATTGAAGAAGAGAGTCTCCCACAAGCTTGGGGGAGGCTTCTCCAATTGCTTAATGCTTTGCCTGATCACCCTCTTAAGAAAAATGAAATATTTGATATCTTCTATAATGGACTAACTGATGCTTCTAGGGACTTCCTAGAGAGTTGTGCTGGTTGTGTTTTCAGGGAACGAACTGTTGAACAAGCTGAGGAACTATTGAATAATATATTGAAGAATTATGATTATTGGACTCTCCCTGAACCACCACCTAAACCCACTCCGAAGAAGAGGGGTATCTTATTTCTCAGTCCTGAAGATATGCAAGAGGCAAAGAAATGTATGAAGGAAAAAAGTATTAAAGCTGAGGATGTTAAGAATTTACCACCTATTGAAGAAATACATGGCCTTGACACACCACCACCTCAACAGGTGGTAGAGATAAATTCATTATTAAAGTTTGATGAAAGTGATATCTGATACGTATCCGTCGTATGTATAATTTTTTATTGTTTCATGCCAATATTATACAACTTTCACATATTTTTGGCAATATTTTATATGATTTATTGGACTAACATATTGATCCAGTGCCCAGTGCCAGTTCCTATTTTGTTGCATGTTTTTCGTTTCGCAGAATATCCATATCAAACAAAGTCCAAACGCGATAAAAATTTGTGGAGAATTATTTTGGAATATTTGTGATTTTTGAGAGGTGGAATCAACGCAAAAGGAGGCTCACAACCACCACAAGACACCAGGGCACGGTCGAGGGCCAAAGCGCGTGGTGATGTCTTGTGCTCACCTAGTAAGTCGGTTGGAGCTCTATTTCGGGCGCAAGGAAACTTATATCCAGAAAAAAATCGTGTTAAAATCTCAGCGCAATCGGAGTTACGGATCTCTGGGAATATAAGAAACGGTTTTCGGCCAGAAAACAGGAACGCGAAACAGAAGAGAACAGAGAGGGAGATCCAATCTCGAAGGGGCTCCTGCCCCTCCACTGCCATGGAGGCCATGGACCAGAGGGGGAACTCTTCTCCCATTTATGGGGGAGGCTAAGGAAGAAGAAGAAGGAGAGGGGCTCTCTCCCCCTCTCTCCCTGTGGCGCAGGAACGCCGCTGGGGCAATTATCGTGATAGCGATCTACACCAACAACTTTGCCGCCGTCAACACCAACTCTCTCCCCCTCTATGCAGTGGTGTAACACCTCTCCTCCCCGCTGTAATCTCTACTTAAACATGGTGCTCAACTCCATATATTATTTGCCAATGATATGTGGCTATCCTATGATGTTTGAGTAGATCCGTTTTGTCCTATGGGCTAATTGATGATCGTGGTTGGTATGAGTTGTATGTTTTATTTTGGTGTTGTCCTATGGTGCCCTCCATGTCGCGCAAACGTGAGGGATCCCCGTTGTAGGGTGTTGCAAGATGTTCATGATTTGCTTATGGTGGGTGGCGTGAGTGACAGAAGCACAGACCTGAGTAGGTGGGTTGTTGCGTATGGCAGTGAAGAGGACTTGACACTTAATGCTATGGTTGGGTTTTACCTTAATGATCTTTGGTAGTTGCGGATGCTTGCTAGAGTTCCAATCATAAGTGCATATGATCCAAGTACGGAAAGTATGTTAGCTCATGCCTCTCCCTCATATAAAATTGCAATAACGATTACCGGTCTAGTTATCAATTGCCTACGGACAAATAACCTTCTTGTTTGACAAAAGCTTTCTAATAAACAACTAACTTTTATTATCTGGCAATTTACTCGTAGTTTTATTCCCGCTAAGTACTTCTAGTTTTATTCGTGCAAACTATCCTATCACCTACAAAATAGTTTCATACTTGTTCTAGGTAAAGCAAACGTTAAAGTGTGCGTAGAGTTGTATCAGTGGTCGATAGAACTTGAGGGAATATTTGTTCTACCTTTAGCTCCTCGTTGGGTTGGACACTCTTATTTATTGAAAAATTCCACAAACGATCCCCTACACTTGTGGGTTATCAAGACCTTTTTCTGGCGCCGTTGCCGGGGAGCAATAGCGTGGGGTGAATATTCGCGTGTGTGCTTGTTTGCTTTATCACTAAGTAACTTTTATTTTCTGTTTTTAGTTGTTTTATTTTCTGTTATTAGTTGTTTATATCTTTAGTTATGGATATGGAACACGAAACACCAAAAAAATAGTGGTACTTGCTACTCATGGAGATGGGGAACCTCCTAAAACCCCTGATGCTCGTTATGTGGGATACGTTAATTACTCCTTTGATAATCCTGAGAAATCCTCACTACACTTTATAATGGGAGACATGTTGGATCAACGTGAGTACTTTAGGGATTATCGCTTGTCTCAAAAAGGGAAACACTTATGGGATCAAATTAGAATATTGCAATGGTTTGCTTGGGATGCATGCTTGAGATGTGACTTTACCTGTTGCTCTAAGATAAAGGCTCCACACCTTCCCTTTCAATGTTTATTTAATGATAATGAAACCTTGTCTTCTTATGCTAATGGTATTTATGATTACTATGATGTGGAACGAATAGAAGAATTTGTTGCTTTTAAAGGTGCTTATGAAATTGCTTCTTTGCTTGAAAGTACGATGATGTTCCATACAAATCTAAAAGTTTATCCATAATTCAATATTGCTATGATAATTATGAATAAAATTATGATACTATTGAATTTATTGAGAGAATGACCACTGCCTTGGAAGAGACTAATATTTTGCAGGAATCTATGGAAGAAAAAATTGCTGAAACTGTGAGCTCATTAGATGAAAAAGATGAGGAGGAGAGCAAAGAACAAAAGGAGGAAGAGCGGATTAGCTACCCATGGCCACCTTCTAATGAAAGTAACTCTTCAACTCATACATTATTTAATTTCCCTTCGTGCTTACCGAAGGATGAATGCTATGATAATTGCTATGATCCCGTGGATTCTTTTGAAATATCCCTTTTTGATGAACTTGACGCTTGCCATGCTTGTGTCCAAGATGCCAATATGAATTATGCTTATGGAAATGAACTTGCTATAGTTCCTTATCTTAAGAATGAAATTGTTGCTATTGCACCCACACATGATAGTCCTATTATCGTTTTGAATTCTCCCAACTACACTATATCGAAGAAGTTTGCTCTTATTAAGGATTATATTGATGGGTTGCGTTTTGCTACTACACATGATGATTTTGATGAATATAATATGCATGTGCTTGCTGCTCCTACTTGCAATTATTATGAGAGAGGAACTACATCTCCACCTCTTTATGTTTCCAATACGATAAAATTGCAAGAAACTACTTATGCTATGTATTGGCCTTTACTTGATGTGCATGAATTGTTCTTGTATGACATGCCAATGCATAGGAAGAGAGTTAGACTTCGTCATTGCATGACATATGTTGCTTTGTGCTCACTACTAAATTACAAATCATTGTTAATTAAAATTGGCTTTGATATACATTGGGATCCGGGTGGATCCATTACTTGAGCACTTTATGCCTAGCTTAATGGCTTTAAAGAAAGCGCTGACAGGGAGACAACCCGGAAGTTTTAGAGAGTCGTTTTATTCTGTTGAGTGCTTTTATAAAGTTTAAAAACAAAAAAATAGAGGGGAACCTAAAACTTCACAAAAAGAAAGGTGAAAGTGTGAAAGATGAGCATCGTTGAAGAGAGGGCTAGCCTTGAACTTTGTTCATGCCCATGGAAACTTTGTGAATCTTGAATCACAGAAACTTTTCAACAAAAATAATTATCCCCTTATACAAATCCATTGTATTACAAAAATAATGTGCCAAGATTTGCCTTTAGGATGATTAGATTGCTTGTTGCTATGTGCGGTGTAAAAACAGAAACTTTGGCTGTAGTGAGTGAATTTACATTTTTTACTGGAACGTCAAAAGTTTATGAAATTTTTAAAAAGTATTTATATACAAAAAAATTATTTCTTCCTAATTTTTCAGAATTTGTGGAGTTACAGAAGTATGGTCAAAGTTCAGATTACTACGTACTGTCCTGTTTAAGACAGATTCTGTTTTCGATGCATTGTTTTGCTTGTTTTAATGAAACTATCGATTTTATCGGTGGTATAAGCCATGGATAAGTTATAATACAGCAGGGATAATGCAAATATAAAATATTAATGGGTTTGCAACAGTACTTAAAGTAGTAATTTGCTTTATTATACTAACGGATCTCACCAGTTTTCTGTTAAGTTTTGTGTGGATGAAGTGTTCAAAGATCGAGGAGGTCTCGATATGAGGAGAAGGCGGAGAGGCAAGAGTTCAAGCTTGGGGATGCCCAAGGCACCCCAAGTAAATATCCAAGGATATTCAAGCGTCTAAGCTTGGGGATGCCTCGGAAGGCATCCCTTCTTTCTTCAACATGTATCGGTATGTTTTCGTTTTCGTTTCGTTCATGTGATATGTGTAAATCTTGGAGCGTCTGTGTGTTTAGTTTTCACTTTTCTTTTATGCACCATGCTGGTATGAGATAGTCCATGGTTGATTTATATAATGCTCAATGCACTTCACTTATATCTTTTGAGTATGACTTTGTAGAATGCTTCATGTGCTTCACTTATATCATTTGAAGTTTGGATTGCCTTTTTCTCTTCACATAGAAAACCGTTATTTGTAGAATGCTCTTTTGCTTCACTTATATTTATTAGATCATGGTCTTTTTTAGAAAGAATTAAAATATTTTGCTTCACTTATATCTATTTAGAGAGTCAACAGGAATTGGTCATTTGCATGGTTAGTCATAAAATACTACATAAAACTTATGGATCACTGAATATATATGATATGTTTGATTCCTTGCAATAGTTTTGAAATATAGAGATGATAATATGTGGGAGGTTCTAGTAAACGGTTGTCGTTATTAAGAATATTGGTGTTAAGGTTTGTGATTTCCGAAGCATGCGCGTATAGTCTCCCGTTATGCCAGGAAGTTGGAGCACAATTTATCCTTGATAGTCTATCTTTGTGTGAAGGTCGTGGGCGCGCGATGGTTAACTCCGACCAACCTCCCCCCCTAGGAGCATGCATAGTAATATTTTGCTTCGAGGGCTAATAAACTTTTGCAATAAGTATGTGAGTTCTTTATGACTAATGTGAGTCCATGGATTATACGCACTCTTACCTTTCTGCAATTTGCAAGCCTCTACGGTACCGTGCATTGCCCTTTCTCACCTCGAGAGTCGGTGCAAACTTCGCCCACTTAATTTTTTTTAATAGTTTTAAAAGCACACAACAGAATAAAATGATTCTCTAAAACTTTTGGGTTGTCTCCCCGACAGTGCTTTATTTAAAGCCATTAAGCTAGGCATATAGTGCTCAAGTAATTCATCCACACGGATCGCAAGGTATAAGAAAGCCAATTTTAATTAACTGTGATTTGTAATTTAGTAGTGAGCACAAAGCAACACATATCATGTAACAATGAAGTTTAACTCTCTCCCTATGCTTTGGCATGTCATAGAAGAACAATTCATTCACACAAAGTAAAGACCAATGCATAGTATAAACAATTTCTTGAAATTTTATCATATTGGAAACATAGAGAGGTGGAGATGTAGTTCCTATTATAATAATTGCAATTAGGAGAAAAAAGCACATGCATATTGTATCCATGCTAGATTTATATTCTCGCTTTCTTCTTGCGTGTTTGAAAAACTTTGAGAAAGCCCAAAAAAATTTCCTACTTCTTTTCGGTTTTTCTTTCTAGCTTAAATTAATTGTAGTATTAAAAGAAAACCCAAAAAGATTTCTCGTTTCTTCTTTTACTTGTTGGGAGCTTTCCCGTGTAAATAGTTTTTCTTGTTTTTGTTTTTCCCTCTTTGATTTTCTTTCTTCTTGAAAAAACAAAAACACCAAAAATATTTTACTTTGTTTCTCTAAAATTCTTTTCCTTTTATTTGAGTCGTACCAAGGAGAAGACCATGATGAAAATGTTGAGTGGCTCTCAGATGCACTATTGTTAATCTAACAAAGAGCCCATGTTACCTTGTCTTCTCCGCTTGAATAAAATGTTGCAGATTCCAGCTTAGTCACGACACTCTTGCACTATTATTATTTTCATATCATTCAGTCGTGCAAGTGAAAGGCAATAATGACGATATTTTATGAAGTGAATGTGGCAGAGAAAAGCGGGTATGAACTCAACTTGTTTTTGTTTTTGTAAATATGTTTAACCTAGTATCCTTGATTCAACATATTATGATCAAACATGTTTGCAATGACAATTAGAGATTATAGTTGTTCATGCCATGCTTAAGTAGCTAGGAGTGGATAATGATTTATCTTGGATGTCAACATGCATTAAAATGGTTGTAATGTGGTATGATGATATGGTATCCTCCTCCGAATGTTTCAAGTGGCTTGACTTGGCACATGTTCATGCATGTAGTTGAATCAAAACCAACATAGCCTTCATGATATTTATGTTCATGGTGTCCATATCCTACTCATGCTAGTAGTCCATGTTTATTATGCATAATGCATGCTCATGACCGTTTTCGCTCTCTAGTTGGCCGCTTCTCAATCTATTTGCTAGCCTTCACCTGTATGATACGTCTCCAACGTATCTATAATTTTTGCTTGTTCCTGCTGTTATATTATCATTCTTGGATGTTTTACAATCATTTTATAGCCACTTTATATCATTTTTTGGGACTAACCTATTGACATAGTGCCAAAGTGCCAGTTGCTGTTTTTGCTTATTTTTTACTTCGCAGAATATCAATACCAAACGGAGTCCAATCGCGACCAAACTTTTTGGAGATTTTTTCTGGACCAGAAGACACCCAATGGGCCAAAGAAGTGCCGGGGGAGTGGGCCGAGGAGACCACAACCCACAAGGGCGCGCCAGGGGGGCCCGTCGCGCCCTGATGGGTTGTGCCCTCCTCGGGGCCCCTCTCCACCGCCTCTGAAGCCTATAAATTCCCAAATATTCAAAAACCCTAGGGCAGTCGACGAAACACAATTCCAGCCGCTGCAAGTTCCAGAACCTCGAGATCCAATCTAAACACCATCACGGAGGGGTTCATCTTCCTCATAGGTGCCTCTCCGATGATGCGTGAGTAGTCCACCATAGACCTATGGGTCTGTAGGCAGTAGCTAGATAGCTTCTTCTCTCTCTCTTATGATTCTCAATACAATGGTCTCTTGGATATCTATTTGATGTAAACTTTTGCGGTGTGTTTGTTGGGATCCGATGAATTTTGAGTTCATGATCAGTTTCTATCCATGAATATTATTTGAGTCTTCTTTGATCTCTTATATGCATGATTACTTATAGCCTCGTATTTCTTATCCGAATCTTTGGTTTAGTTAGGCCGACTAGATCGATTTTTCTTGCCATGGGAAGAGGTGCTTTGTGATGGGTTCGATCTTGCGGTGTTCCTTCCTAGTGACAGAAGGGGCAGCAAGACACGCATGTATTGTTGCTATTAAGGATAAGAAGATGGGGTCTATTCCTACATGAATAGATCTTGTCTACATCATGTCATCGTCCTTATTGCATTACTCCGTTTTTCCATCTCTTAATACACTAGATGCATGCTGGATAGCGGTCGATGTGTGGAGTAATAGTGGTAGATGCAGGCAGGAGTCGGTCTACTTATCTTGGACATGATGCCTATATAATGATCATCGCCTTGGATATCTTCATGACTATTCGATTTTCTATCAATTGCCCAACAGTAATTTGTTCACCCACCGTGCGCTTTACTCATGAGAGAAGCCACTAGTGAACCCTACGGCCCCCGGGTCTACTTTTCCAACATATTGCTTTCCGATCTATCTTTTTGCAATCTTTGTTTTCAGATCTACAAAACCAAAAACCCAAAAACATATTGCTGCATATTTACTCTTTTTATTTGTGTTCTTGAGAGATCTATCTCTCCTATCTATCACTACCTAATCTATCATTTTACCGTAGAGAGATTGACAACCTCTCTTTCGCGTCGGGTTGCAAGTATTTGTTGTTTGTGTGCAGGTGTTGCTTATTGGGTGGTGGTGATCCTCCTACTGGTTCGATAACCTTGGTTTCACAACTGAGGGAAATACTTACCTTCGTTGTGCTGCATCATCCTTCCTCTTTGGGGAAATACCGACGCAGTCTCAAGCCACGTCAAAGGAATTTCTGGCGCCGTTGCCAGGGAGGAAGTGGTCTCTTCTACGTACCTATCGTAGGCGCCGAGGGGACTCCATCATCATCTACCAGGTTCCTAATCACAAATCTCATCTCCTTGCAATTGCATTATTTGCCATTTGCCTCTCGTTTTCCTCTCCCCCACTTCACCAATTTGCCGTTTTATTCGCCCTCTTTTTCATTTGCCTTTTTCTCGTCAGATCTCTTGCCTAGTCATTATGGCTAGTTCTACCTTTGTTGTGTGTACTCCCGATAATGAGGTTCTTAATTTTAAGCAAAGGGGAGGGGAGAACCTAAAAGATGCTTGGTATAGGAATTGCAATGCTCATAATAGATCTATTCATAAGCAATCTACCGTTGTTCTTCTTCGCACTTTATATGTTGGCATCACCACTTGGTATAGATTCGTCCTTGATATGATTACCGGTGGGAAATTCTTGATGTGTCCATCTTTGGATGCTTTTAATGC
Organism: Elymus sibiricus; assembly: GCA_039707655.1. NCBI lineage: Eukaryota > Viridiplantae > Streptophyta > Magnoliopsida > Poales > Poaceae > Elymus > Elymus sibiricus. The sequence goes on along the minus strand of CM077667.1, from coordinate 144,822,620 downwards.
TTTGGGAAGTTTAGTGGGATCACCACCAATCATGATCAATGAAACAACTTTAACTCTCGAACATGTTATGGAGAGATTAGATGCTATTGAAAATAAGATGATTACTAAAAGACATCTTGATGATCTAGATAAAAATATGCATAATCTTTCTAATAAAATTGGATCTAAGGCGGGAGATGCTCTTAAATTGCTTAAGGAAAAAGAAACCGTAGTTAACGAAAGGGTAGAAGAGAGCCCTTACCTGATTGATAAAATAAAAGAGATTTTTAGTAATTTGGGTTCCTCTTTTTCTTCTATCAAAACTATTGAAAAAACTCCCGTAAAGATTGGCAAGACCACGCAAGTCACTAAGAACAAAGTTGCTACGCCTAGTAGTCACAAGGGGGGTCTTAAAATGATTAGTATTCATAACGACTTTGTTGAAATCATAAGAGACCCTATTTACAAGAATGAATTTTTTGGGTTTCTTCCTAGGAGTGTTGTCATCAAAAACATACATGCTAAATCCTTGAAGAAATATAGTTGTGTGATTGAAGAATTGAAAACCAAAGATGACAATACTTGAATCTATGCGTTATGCCTAGCTAGGGGCGTAAAATGATAGCGCTTGTTGGGAGGCAACCCAATGAATAAATAAATTTTAGCTTTTTCCTTTATGTTTTTGAGTGTTAACACAATTATGCCTCTTTTATGATTGTGTTTTTAGGTTTATTTAGTGTTTGTGCCAAGTAAAGCCTTTAGGATGATTCATAGGATGAGTAGAAACGATGCTGAATCTGAAACAGAAACTTTGCGTCCAGTATATGAATTTTAATTTTTTTCTGGAACGTGATCTTGAGCTGAAATTTCAACACAGTGTTGCTATACAAATTCCTTACGTTGTCCTAATTTTTCATAATTTTTGGAGTTACAGAAGTATGGGTAGAGTACAGATTACTACATACTATTCTGTTTAAGACAGATTCTGTTTTCGTTGCATTGTGTGCTTGGTTGGATGAATCTATGGGTTATATTGAAGGGTATGAGCCATGGTAAAATAACATAGGTATAATGCAATAATAAAATATGAATGGGTTTGCAACAGTACCTAAAGTAGTGATTTGCTTTATTATACTAACGGATCTCACGAAGATTTTGTTGAGTGTTGTGTGATTGAAGTTTTCAAGTTTTGGGTGAGATCACGATGGATGAAGGAATAAGGAGTGATAAAAGCCTAAGCTTGGGGATGCTACTGCACCCCCAATATATAACCAAAGAGAAACAAGAAACTAAGCTTGGGGATGCCCCCGAGTGGCATCCCCTCTTTCTTCTAACGACCATCGGTATTTTACTTGGAGCTATATTTTTATTCGTCACATATCATGAGTTTTGCTTGGAGCGTCTTGTATCTTTGCTTGCTTTGTTTGTTAGTTTTTCACTTGTATCCTTGCTGTACATACCTATTTGATAAAGCCAAAATCATGCTATGATTTGTTAGAATTGCTCTATGTGCTTCACTTAAACTTTTTGAGCTATAGAATTGCTCTAGTGCTTCACTTATATCTTTTTGAGCACGGTGTGCTTGGAAATTTTTGTAGAAATACTCTCATGCTTCGCTTATATTAATTTGAGAGTAGGTAAATTTTGAAGAAATCCTCTCATGCTTCACTTATACTATTTTGAGAGATGAAATCTTTATGCTCATGTGCTTCACTTAAATTTGTTTGAGCTTGCCAAAAAGCAATGGCAATATATGAAACTAGTTCCAAAGTGATAGATATCCAAGGAGGATATAATAAAAACTTTCATGAAGATCATTGGACAAATTAAACTTGATTCCTTGTAATAGTTTTGAAACATGATGATAGTAATATGTGAGTCATGTTAGTGAGTAATTATGCTTAGTAGGAATATTGGTGTTAAGGTTTGTGATTCCCTATGCATGCACGAAAGTCAATAGTTATGCAATGAAGTTACATCCTACTTGTGGTGCATTATTCGGTGTTAGTTATGCTCAATGCTCCCTTATGTGAATTTTCATTTCTTGGTTTGGTTGCTTCCCAACCTATTTGCTAGCCTCCATTTGTACTAAGTAGAAATACTACTTGTGCATCCAAAATCCTTAAACCAAGTTTTGCCTTATGAGTCCACCATACCTACCTATGTGTGGTATTTCCATGCAGTTCCAAGCAAATTTGTATGTGCCATCTCTAAATTTTCAAAAAAAAATTCTCTTTTATGTGCCCGTACCGCTCATGAAACGGTGGGGAGTGTCCAATATTTTTCCATGCTAGATGTGTTATTCTCAAGGTGAGTGTTTATTCACTTGTCATTGCACAAGAGTGTGGCGGTAATAGGGATGCCCATTCCCGAAATGAAAAAGAAAAAATATTTACTTTATGTAGTCAAATAATAAATTCCTTGGAAAGTGTTGGTATGGAAGGCAACCGTGGATACGGCCTGTCATGGAAAGTGAAAGTTTGGTGGAAAAAGGAATAAACTTTATTTTCTGTTTGGGAACCGCCTATGATATATCTAGCATGGAAAGCATTGCGAGCTACTTTGTCGTTTTCGTTGACAGGAAAAGCATGCCACCCAAAATATTTTTCTCTCTCAATTTCAACCTTGAGCTCTGGCACCTCTACAAATCCCTACTTCCCTCTGCGAAGGGCCTATCTTTTACTTTATGCAATTTTTATTTTTGCTTTGAGTTTCCATCTTCACTTATAAAGCACCAACTAGGGGGCACTATGATCGTACTTGAGCATTGGGCATAGCTAATATTTGAGTGTGTTTCTTGAATGGATCAATGATTGAGCATGATGGGTTAGGGATAACTTTCTTTAGTGTTGATATTTTGAAAGACAAGGTTGCTTGTTGACATGCTTGAGTATTGAAGTCATTATGTTAAAACTAGACTATTGCTTTGAATCATTTACAAGTCCAAATGTCCATGCTATACAAAAGAAAAGAAGGTGATGAACATGTTAGGCTGCATTCCACATCAAAAAATCTGTTTTAATCATTTACCTACTCGAGGACGAGTAGGAATTAAGCTTGGGGATGCTGATACGTCTCCAGCGTATCTATAATTTTTGCTTGTTCCATGCTGTTATATTATCATTCTTGGATGTTTTACAATCATTTTGTAGCAACTTTATATCATTTTTTGGTACTAACCTATTGACATAGTGCCAAAGTGCCAGTTGTTGTTTTTGCTTGTTTTTTACTTCGCAGAATATCAATACCAAACCGAGTCCAATCGCGACGAAACTTTTTGGAGATTTTTTCTAGACCAGAATACACCTAATGGGCCAAAGAAGTAACAGGGGAGTGGGCCGAGGAGACCACAACCCACCAGGGCGCGCCAGGGGGGCCCCGGCGCGCCCTGATGGGTTGTGCCCTCCTCGGGGCCCCTCTCCACCACCTCTGATGCCTATAAATTCCCAAATATTCCAAAAACCCTAGGGGAGTTGACGAAACACAAATCCAGCCGCCGCAAGTTCCAGAACCTCGACATCCAATCTAAACACCATCACGAAGGGGTTCATCTTCCTCATAGGTGCCTCTCCGATGATGCATGAGTAGTCCATCGTAGACCTACGGGTCCATAGGTAGTAGCTAGATGGTTTCTTCTCTCTCTCTTATGATTCTCAATACAATGGTCTCTTGGAGATCTATTTGATGTAAACTTTTGCGGTGTGTTTCTATCCATGAATATTATTTGAGTCTTCTTTGATCTCTTATATGCATGATTACTTATAGCCTTGTATTTCTTCTCCGAATCTTTGGTTTAGTTAGGCCGACTAGATCGATTTTTCTTGCCATGGGAAGAGGTGCTTTGTGATGGGTTCGATCTTGCGGTGTTCTTTCCTAGTGACGGAAGGGGCAGCAAGACACGCATGTATCATTGCTATTAAGGATAACAAGATGGGGTATATTCCTACATGAATAGATCTTGTCTACATCATGTCATCGTTCTTATTGCATTACTCCGTTTTTCCATGAACTTAATACACTAGATGCATGCTGGATAGCGGTCGATGTGTGGAGTAATAGTGGTAGATGCAGGCAGGAGTCGGTCTACTTATCTTTGATGTGATGCCTATATAATGATCATCGCCTTGGATATCGTCATGACTATTCGATTTTCAATCAATTGCCCAACAGTAATTTGTTCACCCACCGTGCGCTATACTCATGAGAGAAGCCACTAGTGAACCCTACGGCCCCCGGGTCTACTTTTCCAACATATTGCTTTCCGATCTATCTTTTTGCAATCTTTGTTTTCAGCTATACAAAACAAAAAAAACCCAAAACATATTTCTGCATATTTACTCTTTTTATTTGCGTTCTTGAGAGATCTATCTCTCCTAACTATCACTACCTAACCTATCTTTTTACAGTTGAGAGATTGACAACCTCTCTTTCGCGTCGGGTTTCAAGTATTTGTTGATTGTGTGCAGGTGTTGCTTATTGGGTGCTGGTGATCCTCCTACTGGTTCGATAACCTTGGTTTCATAACTGAGGGAAATACTTACCGTCGCTGTGCTGCATCATCCCTTCCTCTTTGGGGAAATACCGACGCAGTCTCAAGCCACGTCACTGTACTAAGTGGGAATACTGCTTGTGCATCAAAATCCTTAAACCAAAGTTATTCCATATGAGTCCACTATATCTACCTATATGCGGTATTAGCCTGCCTTTCCAAATTTTGCATGTGCCACCTCTAAAAAATTCAAATGAACATCTGTTTTGTGTGCCTGGACTGCTCATGGAGCGACAGGGGGCGGTCAGTATCTTCCATGTTAAGCGGGTTATTCTCATGATGAGTGTTTACTCACTCGTCCTTACACGAGAGGGCGGTAATAGGGATTCCTAGTCCCGAAATAAAAAAATACAAATAATTAAACAAAACTCCCCCAGGAAAGTTGTTGGTTTGGACGGTACCCGTGGATGCGGCTAGCCGTGGAGTGTGATTGTTGGTGTAGGGGGAGTAAACCTTTACTTTTACCGCTTGGGAACCGCCGCTAATGTGTTTAGCATGGAAGATATTGATAACTCTTGGTCATAACGTTGAAAGGAAGGGTGTACCTTCCAAAATTATATTTATCTCTTATTTAAACCTTGAGCTCTGGCACCGCTGCAAATCCCTGCTTCCCTCTGCGAAGGGACTATCTATTTACTTTTACGTTGAGTCATCACCTTCTCAAATAAGCGCCAGACCTGAGAGCACTATTGTCATCCTCATGCATTGTGTATAGTTAATGTTGGGTGCAGCATGACTGGATCTTTTCTAACATGAATTACAATGTTTAGTCGCTGCTTGAACTTTGGAGGTGCTCTGCATTTATGTTTTGCGGTCTCAGAAAGGGCTACCGAGATACCATTGTTATCATATTATATCATGATTATTTTGACAAAGTGTTGGCGCTTGAGATATTTTATTATTGCTCGCTAGTTGCTTATGTCATTGATATGAGTTAATATAATTTCTAAGAGTTATTGCTGGCATGGTTAGTCATGATCTTTGTTGAAAACCTGGGTGCTACTTAAGCATATATATGTAAACAAGAACAAAAGAGTTCCTAAAAGTTTTTCTTTATCACTTTCAGTTTGTCAACTGAATTGCTTGAGGACAAGCAATGGGTTAAGCTTGGGGGAGTTGATACGTCTTCGTCGTATCTACTTTTCGTCACACTTTTGCCCTTGTTTTGGACTCTAATTTGCATGATTTGAATGAAACTAACCCGGACTGATGATGTTTTCAACAGAACTACCATGGTGTTGTTTTTGTGCAGAAATAAAAGTTCTCGGAACTGGACGAAATTTTTTGGAGATTTATTTTACAAAAAATAAAAAATACTGGAGCCAAGAACCACCGGAGGGGGAGCCCTGGCTGGGCACGATACACCAGGGCGCGCCAGCCCCCCAGGCGCGCCCTGGTGGGTTGTGCCCACCTCGGGGCCCCACTGACCCTAATTCCGACACTATAAAATCCTATTTTTGGAGAAAAAAATCAGAGAGAAAGTTTGATCGCGTTTTACGATACGGAGCCGCCACCACCTCCTATTCTTCATCGAGAGGCCAAATCTGGAGCCCGTTTGGGGCTCCGGAGAGGGGAATCTTCGGTCTTCATCATCATCAACTCTTCTCCATCGCCAATTCCATGATGCTCCCCATTGGGAGTGAGTAATTCCTTCGTAGGCTTGCTGGTCGATGAGGATTTGGATGAGATTCATCATGTAATCGAGTTAGTTTTGTTAGGGCTTCATCCCTAGTATCCACTATGTTCTGAGATTGATGTTGCTATGACTTTGCAATGCCTAATGCTTGTCACTAGGGCCCGAGTGCCATGATTTCAGATCTGAACCATTTATGTTATCACCATTATATATATGTTCTTGATCCAATCTTGCTAGTCATATGCACCTATGACGTGTTATGATCCGTAAACCCTGGAGTGACAATAGTCGGGATACTTTCCGGTGATGATCGTAGTTTGAGGAGTTAATGTATTCACTGTGTGTTAATGCTTTGTTCTGGTTCTCTATTAAAAGGAGGCCTTAATATCCCTTAGTTTCCTTATGGATCCCGCTGCCACGGGAGGGTAGGACAAAAGATGTCATGCAAATTCTTTTCCATAAGCATGTATGACTATTTACGGAATACATTCCTGCATTACATTTATGAACTGGAGCTAGTTATGTGTCGCCCTAGGTTATGACTGTTATATGATGAATATCATCCAACGAGTTCACCGATCCAGTACCTATGAGTTTTCCACATATTGTTCTTGCTAAGTTACTACTGCTGCTGCTACTATTCCAACTGCTACAAAACTATTGCTATCACTGCTGTTGTTACCGTTACTGCTACTACTGCTATCCAAACTATCATACTACTATGCTACTGATCACTCTGCTGCAGATATTTAATCTCTAGGTGTGGTTGAATTGACAACTCAGCTGCTAATACTCGCAAATATTCTTTGGCTCCCCTTGTGTCAAATCTATAAATTTGGGTTGAATACTCTACCCTCGAAAACGCTGAAAAATCCTATAAATCCTAGAAACCCTAGAAATAAACAGTGACACTTCGTTCCACCGTCGCAACTCTCTGTATCGACGAAAAACCAATCTGGAGCCATTCCAATACCCTGCCGGAGAGGGGAAACCATCACCGGTGGCCATCTTCATCATCCCGGTGGAGGCCATGACGAGGAGGGAGTAGTTCACTCTCGGGGCTGAGGGTATGTACCAGTAGCTATGTGTTCAATCTCTCTCTCTCTCTCTCTCTCTCTCTCTCTCTCTCTCGTGTTCTTGAGATGTCACGATCTTGATGTATCACGGGCTTTGTTAATATAGTCAGATCATATGATGTTATTCCCTTGCTATCATGTTGTGACGAATTGAATATTTCCCTTTGAGATATCGTTATGTTGGATTGAATATTTTGGTTTGAGAACACTTGACGTACGTCTTGCGTGGGATACCCGTAGTGACATTGGGGTATTCTATTGATTCACTTGATATATGTTGAGGCATCAAGTTGCGGATTCCGGTGACCTTGGGGATCTATGCATAGGGGTTGATTGCACGTTTTCATACCACGTTCTCCGATAGAAATCTTGGGGTGCTCCTTGAAGTTCTTTGTGTTGGATTGAATATGATAGACCTGAAATTGTTTGATGCATGTCGCATAATTTACCCACGGATACATGAGGTGACATTGGAGTATCTAGGTGACATTAGGGTTGATTGATATGTATCATTGGTGTTGTTCTAGTACGAACTCTAGGGCTGTTTGTGACACTTATAGGAATAGCCCAAAAGATTGATTGGAAAGAATAACTTTGAGGTGGTTGTACTACCTACGCCAATTTTATCTTGTTGTTCTCCGCTAGATAGGAACTTTGGAGTGATTCTTTGTTGCACGTTGAGGGATGATCATATGATCCAACTATGTTAGCATTGTTGGGAGATTGCACTAGTGAAAGTATGAACCCTAGGCCCTATTTCCAAGCATTTATATAACGTTTTGCTTGCTGTTTTACATTTGTTACCTTGGTGATTTTACATTTTCATATTACGAAAACCTATATCTACTATCCATATTGCACTTGTATCACCATCTCTTCGCCGAACTAGTGCACCTATACAATTTGCCATTGTATTTGGCGTGTTGGGGACACAAGAGATTTCTTGTATTTGATTGCAGGGTTGTTTGAGAGAGACCATCTTCATCCTACAATTCCCACAGATTGATAAACCTTAGGTCATCCACTTGAGGTAAAATTGCTACTGTCCTACAAAACGCCGCGCTTGGAGGCCTAACAAAGTCTACAAGAATAAAGTTGCGTAGTAGACATCAAGCCATTTTTTGGCACCGTTGCCGGGGAGGTGGGTGCTTGAAGGTATATCTTTAGATCTTGCAATTAAATCTTTTAGTTTCTTGTTTATCACTAGTTTGGTTTATAAAAGAAAACTGCAAAAAAATGGAGTTTATGTTGTCTCATTTGTTTCGTCTTTATAATGTCTTTCGTGAAAATAAAGATTCAAAAAATTGTGTTCAATTGGTAGAGGAAGAAATTATGAAAATACTTAATGAGAATTCCTTGAATGATGAGCATCATTGGAATGTTGCTAGTATGAATTCTCTGAATATCCATGATGCTAATGATATGCAAAGCCACAAGCTTGGGGATGCTATGTTTGATGAAGATGATATTTTTAGTCCCCCATGTTTTGATGAGCAAATTTATTATGATGATAGCATGCCTCCTATCTATGATGATTATGATGATGACATGTATGCTATAAAGAGTGATAGTAACCAAGAAACTTGTCATCATCATTTTAATATTGAATGTGGTTATGTCAATCAAGTGTCTCACGATAGTTATTTTGTTGAGTTTGCTCCGAATACCATGGATGAAAAGGAATTTGCTTATGTGGAGAGTAATGAAAATTCTATGCTTGTGCATCATGAAAAGAATGATTTATGTGATAGTTATAATGTTTAATTACTTCATGATGCTACTGAAATTTATTATGAGGGAGGAACATCTGCTTGTAGAAATTGCAATAATATCAAGTTTCCTCTCTATATGTTCAAAGTTTTGAAGTTATGCTTGTTTTGCCTTCCTATGATAGTTGATTCTTGCTCCCATAAATTATTTTCTCACAAAATCCCTATGAATAGTAAGTGGGTTAGACATAAATGTGCTTGCCATGTGATCCATGATTCTCTTTTGCATGTTTCAATTACTATTCCTATGTGAGCATCATAGAAATCATCATGCCTAGCTAAAAGGCATTAAAGAAAAGCGCTTGTTGGGACACAACCCCACACTTTTACTTTCTGTTTTTGTGTGTTCACATGATTACGCTACTGTAGTAATCATGTTGTGTGCCTTTTATTTCAATAAAGTGCCAAGTAAAGCCTTTGGGATAGTGTGGATACTTGTTGATTTGATTCTGTGCAAAAACAGAAACATTCGCCTCCAGTAAAGAATTTCTCTGATTTTACTGGAACGTCAAACAATTCTCAAATTTTTAAAAATTATTTATATGCAAATTATCTAAGTTTTCCTAATTTTTCAGAATTTTTAGAGACAGGGAAGTATGGTTGTACTACCGATTTTCACAGACTGTTCTGTTTTTGACAGATTCTGTTTTGCATGCATAGTTTGCTTGTTTTAGTGTTCCCATAGCTTATATTCAGTGATATAAATTATGTGAATGGTAGAATACAGTAGGTATTATGTGAGAACAATTATTAATCTTGTCTTGACAGTACCTAAGTGTATGATCTTTATTTATTATACTAGCCCATTTCACGAAATTCCGTTAAGTTTTGTGTGATTGAAGTTTTCAAGTTTTGGGTGATACACCGATATGAGGAGAATAAGGAGTGACAAGAACCTAAGCTTGGGGATGCCCAAGTCACCCCCAATGTAATATCCATGGAAGACTCAAGCGCCTAAGCTTGGGGATGCCCCAGAAGGCATCCCCTCTTTCGTCTTCAACACTATCGGTAAATCTTACTTAGAGCTATATATTTATTCATCACATAATATGTGTTTTGCTTGGAGCGCCATTTTATTTTGTTAGCATTTGCTTGATGTTATTTGTAATCTTGTTTTTAAATAAAAAGTTCCAAGAATTGCCTTTTAGGATGATTGAATTGTATGTTTGATGTGTGCTGTGTAAAAACTGAAACTTCTGTTATAGGGTTTAAATTTTCATATTTTACTAGAACGTTAAAAGTTTCTGAAATTTTTAAAAAGTATTTTCACATAATTTTATTATAATCTCCTAATTTTTCAGAATTTTTAGAGTTACAGAAGTACACTGTTGATAGATTGCTACAGACTGTTCTGTTCGGACAGATTGCTGTCATAGTTTTGTTATCTACTTCCCCTATAGTTTTCATGACTTATATTAGTAGATATAAATTGTGAAATGATAGTATACAATATATAATGTTTGAAAATTATTATGCAACTTGTCTTGGCAGTACATGAAGTGTTGATTTATTCTTATGTGTACTAACCTATCTCACGAGTTGTTTCCACGTTTTTTGTGGATGAAGTTTTTGAGACCTAGGTGAAACCGGGATATGAGAGGATTGAACGAGATACAAAATCTCAAGCTTGGGGATGCCCAAGGATCCCCAAGTAAATATTTCAAGAAGTCTCAAGCATCTAAGCTTGGGGATGCTACGCATCCCACCTCTCTTCGTCAACTATCGGTTAGCCTATGTTGAGCCTAAATTTCTATTCATTCACATGATATGTGCTATTCTTGGAGTGCCATTTTTGTTTAGTTTTCTGTTTGAATAAAATACTCAGATATAAAAATCTTTATTGAGAGAGAGAGAGAGTCCTCACATAGATACTTTATTGTTTGACTACTCATTGATCTTCACTTATATCTTTTGAGAGTAGTTCGAAATTTACTCTTGTGTTTCACTTATATCCTGAGAGTAAACGTTGAATGAATTGAATGTCATAAATGTCAAATCATATATGCATAACATTCTTGTCCCATGGGGAGTAGTGACTTCACATACTAGCAGTATAAGCGGTAAAATTTATTTGAAGTTAGCAAACATAGCATTGGTCATTTAAACAATTCATGAAAGAATATTGAAGGAAGAGAGGTTTCACATATAAATACACTACCTTGGATATCTTCTATGATTGTGAACCCTCATTAATTATTTTCAAACTTGATCAAGTAGTTGACGTTGGACAAGGAAGACAACGTAATGGTTATGTTTGTTTATATTCACGTAGCAGTTATATTGTCATGGATCCTCTAACATGTGAAGCTTGTTTAGAACTCTTTGCTAGCCAAAACTTCGTACTAAGTAGAAATACTACTTGTGCATCCAAATCTTTGAACAAATTTCTTCCACGAGAGTCAACCATACCTACCTATATATGGTATTTCACTGCCAATTCCAAGTAAATTTGCATGTGCCACCTCTAAACATTCAAATAAACATCCATTTTGTGTGCTCGTACCGCTCATGGAGCGACGGGGCAGTCATTATCTTCCATGCTAAGCGGGTTATTCTCAAGATAAGTGTTTATTCACTTGTCATTGCACGAGGGAGGCCGGTAAAAAGGCTGCCCGGTCCTGCATAATACAAAAATAAATAAACAAGAACTCCCCCTAGAAGGTTGATTGTTAGGATGGTACCCATGGATTTGGCTAGCCATGGAATGTGTTTGAATGGTGGAGGGGGAGTAAAAATTTAAATTTGGTTTGGGAAACGCCAATAATGTGATTAGCATGGAATATATTGAAAACTCGGTTGTGACATTGACAAGAAAAGTATACCACTCAAAATTACATATTCATCTCTGCTTTAAAACAATGAGCTCTGGCACCTCAGCAAATCCCTGCTTCCCTCTGCGAAGGGCCTATCTTTTACTTTTCATGTTGAGTCAACTTCTTATTCCAATCTATTAATTCTTTAGTTGGCAAGCATCATGTGGTGGGGAAAGATCCACACATATATATCCAGGTGAATATAGGTGATCATGATTCATTATTTGTTGACATTATCCCCGAGATAAATAACTTGGGAGGCGAAACTTTAAGCCCCTATCTTCCTATGTGTTTGACTGAAACTATTTGGTCTAAAAATATGCTTTGAGTGTCAGCAATCATGGAAGACTAAATGATAGTTGAGTATATGGAATTTACTAAACCAAAGCTCTTACATAGACCCTTCCTGAAAATAACATGAATTGTAATTGTTTGATGACTGAAAACATAGTTTTCTATTTTTCAAGAAAGTTTATAGTCTATACTTTAACATGCGAATAACTTGCTACTTTATTATGGGAAGTTTTATGAGAAATACTTGCTGGTTACGATGCTAGAAAAGTGGCTGAAATTATCCTTGATCAATATTTGTAACGTCCCGACTCAAAACGAGTCAAGCCTCTGTGTGTCAGTGCCATCCCTGGATCAGTATGCTGGCACACACAGTACATCAATGTATATATCAAAGTTCAATCACATGTAAATAACGTAAAACTGATATATACCTCTTAAATCTCAGCGGAAACAGTCAACGGGAGTGGAGTCCCAATAAACACCAACGGCAGGTTGAGTGTAGACCGTAACCCTATATTGTAACTCTTACTCGTCGTAAAAAAATCCTGCAACATGTGACGTTGCGGCCATGTAGGTCAGTACATTGAATGTACCGGCAAGATCACCATAGAATAAAATGATAAAGACTATTCTATATGCAAAAGGCTTTGTAGCTCTGTGTCTGAGTTTTTGCAGAAAAGCTGGTTTTATTTTCCCTACAACAAAGGAGTCAAACCGGAAATCACTACAAAAGTTGGTTGTTAATGAGATGGTTCCACCAAGCAATTCTCATGTCCCAAAATAATTAATAGACACACTCATCATAATTTATTAATTGTGTTGAGACTGGCTGATAGTATCATCTCCGGTGCTCATGTTGTCCATAACCGGGGACACGGCTAATCGATTAGATTGTTACTCTGCAGAGTTTTGTACACTTTACCCACAAGATTCGATCCCTCTCGTTGTGTCCTCGCACTGCCTGGTGTTTGAGAATGAGACGATCGAAACATGGTCTTCCAAAGCGATCCTCCGGTAGAAAGTCAGTGCCCATCCAATCCTACCGTTCTTGTACATCTCGTAGCAATCTGACCTACCAGAGTCACGACTAAGGTCAACCAAGCCAGAGCCCATATTGACTTGCGGTTGCACACGTAAGCTTTCCGGCATTGAAGTATCCATCCATCTCTTTGAGCCTGGGTGGCATTCCGTTGGGATGACCACAGGTAGATACCAGGGTTCCCAGGCATAACCATGATAGATATCAGGTTGCCAGATGCATGTCCAATCCACCCAGAGGTATACTGAGTCCTTGAAGTCTTGAAGTCTTGATCATCATGTAGGTCTTGAAGTAATTAACCTCACAACACTCCTGAATCTCACAACCAACCCCGTCTACTAAAGCGTAGCAAATGTGAAGTAACGTCCCTTCCCGGGCAATGGTAACAGGGTGTTGGGTTTCTCCTACCACAAGTTCAAGCTCAATATCCTACTTGATGTATGATGGAGAGATTGATTCTAATGCAAATAAAACATAGGTAATGTAAGATGATCAAAGTGAACTTGCCTAGTAGGGTTGATGAAGATAATATCGCTCTCAGAAATAACTTGATAGAACTATTCGTCACTCTCCGATGAAATCTATATAATCAAACATTGCATTCATATAAGCAACCAATTCTAGCAATCAATACTTTCAATCAAAAAGCAACACAAAAACCAAACACAAAAGTGTTGTGATGAAGGAAATACTTAAGACAAAAGTTAAAGTCAACAAAACTTCATCAAAGTAACCAAGAATAGTTTTTCCAACAAACAACCTATTTTTCAATAGCAACAAAATAACAACAAAGTAAAATCTAACAATAGTATTTTAGTAAATCTTTTACTAGCAAAAAGAATTACTTTTGAAGAACAACTAAGAACTAATAAAAAGTTTTTATCAAACTCATCTTATGACCTAAACAATGTTAACCTTGAATTAAACCACAAACAATTTCAACTTTAATACAAATTGTTTCTGATCTAAAATAAAGTTAACAGAAAATAAAACTTATAAAACTATTTATAGGAAATATTTTCAAATAGGAACTCAAACTAGCAATGAAATCAATTTGCAAGTTATAATTGAATTAGAATTGATTTCATGCAATCAAAAATAATAAATAAAAATAAAAATAAACTTGGTTGAAATACTACTGCTAACAAATAGAAAACAAAGTAAAACTTGTCAACTAATATAAAAGAAAACAATTTAAAAAAATTTAAAACAAAAGAAATAGAAATAAACCTAAAAAGAACTAAAACCGATTCTGTTTTGCTTGAAACACTAATTTAAGTCATTCTAAAAATTTGAAAATTCTACCTACTGATAAATAAAGTCAATAGTGACTGGTACCAAAAAGAATCAACTCAAAATCTATTTTTAAACTCAAGATATTCACAAAACAAGGTTTGAAACAAATCTGTTTGAATTCAAATTTAAAATTTTCAAATATGGTCAAACTTTATATCTACATAGACTAGATAAAATTTTTGACCTAATGCAAAAAGAATCTATTAAAAACTCTAAATAACCTAGGAGATATTCTATTTGCAAAAGCAGAAAGAAATCTGTTTCAGAAAATAAAAACAGAAATAGAACAAACCTAACTAACGAACATGAGGGCTACGTGGCGTCTCTGGTTAGACTAGGGGTGTGCGTTGCTAGAGCTAACGAACGAACGGTCGCAATACAACAGAAAATGGTTCGGCTAATAACTAGAAAGAAAAAACGGCTGGTCCATTTAAAATAAACCGAAGGGGTACGCTCCTTCTAATCTATGTCGTAGATGTTAGATCGGACGGGCGAGGGCATACCGCGGTGGAGGTCGCTGACGATGGTGGATTTCCGGCGAGGCAGGAACGGCATGGTGATGCAGGGGTGCCCTTCGGTGGTCCTTGGCGACGGCGAAGGTGACCAGGCGAATGAGACGACGACGGCATGCAAGCAGGTGGCCTCGGGGTCGGCTGGGGCGATGGGGGTGAGCGGGGCGAGCTTGGGTGCGGTGGAGGCGTTCGGGTGGTCGTCAGCGACGGTGCTCCGGCGGCTCTGGAGCTCAGGGGAGGGGACAGGAAGGAGCGGGCGAGGGTGGCGGAGCGAGTGGTGGGCTCAGGTGGCTATGGGGGTGACTAGGGTGAGCAGAGGGTCAGCAATGTCACGGTGGTGCTCGGTTGGAAGTCCGACGAGGCAGTGCGGTGGCTGTGGTGTGTGGGAGGGGGAGTTCTAGGGAGGAACGGGGAGCTGGGGAAGCCGCTTAAATAGCCAGGGGCTCGGGAGCGCGAATAGGAAGGAGATCGACGAGAATCCGGAAAGGGATCGGTCGCCGGCGTCGGGAAGGAAGGAGGAGATCTCCTGGAAGGGATGACCGATCGGGAGAGGCTTCGGTCGGATGGGTCCCACATGTCAGTGGGCGCACGCGTAAGGAAAGGGAGCGGTGGCCGATTGGAAAGGGGCTCGGGCATCGGTGCGCGCTGGGGCTGGGCCTGGGGCTAGTTGGGCCTCGGTGTACTGTGGCCGTCGGCCCTTTTACAAAAAGGATCTACTATTAAAAAGAAAACAGAGAAGAAAAGAAGAAAAATAAAAATAAATACAAACTTTTCTATAGACATATAGTATACCAAAAGTTTCATAAAAAGAGACTCTACAACATGAACATCTTTTCAAGGTCAAACAAAAATATCACAAAATCAAATAATTCAAACAGTGCTACTGTTGAATTTAAAAATGCAATAAAAATATTTTAAAATACCAAAATGATTTCAAATTCATCTTTCTCCATTTTTATATTGAAGGGAATCATTTTACCCTATTTTCCATATATTTTATTTTTGGACAAAAATAATTTTGAAAACCACTTCAAGAATTGCTTTGAAATCCAATATTAAATATTTTCCAAATATTTTTCTGAGTATTATAAATTCAAACTTGCCCCTGGTATGGAGGGTCATGTTCCTCCTCTCAAAATTTTGAGTTTAGGCAGGGGAATTTGAATTCATTCAAACTTTAAAATAGAACCAAAATGAAATGAATTCCAAAAAGAAAAGTTTCAGTAGTTTTCAAATCCAAAACTTCAAATCCTTTATTTTGAAGAAGTCATGTCATCTTCTCTCACTGATTTGAATTGGCACACAAGCAAACGAGAAAGTCATGTTATTCCCTCTCATTCAAAAGTTTCAAAAAATTTCAAATTTTCACTCAATTCATTCACTCAATCAAACAATAAATCATTCAATTTACTAATATAACATTCCAAAATTTGGGATGTTACAATATTATACATTATGCTAGCATTCACACTTCATAAATTATTTCTTTTATCATTTACCTAGTCGAGGACGAGTAGGAATTAAGCTTGGGGATGCTGATACGTCTCCAACATATCAATAATTTATGAAGTATTCATGCCATATTGGCCTATGTTTACAATACTTTTATATGGTTTTGATGCACTTTATATGATTTATTTAGAACTAATCCGGACTGATGATGTTTTCAGCAGAATTACCGTGGTGTTGTTTTTGTGCAGAAAATGAAAGTTCTCGGAATCGCCCGAAACTTTTTGATGATTTTTTCTGGAGGAAATAAGCAATATTGGAGCAAAGAACCACTGGAGGGGAGCCACCCATGGGGCACAAGCCATCAGGGCGCGGCCCCCCTAGGCCGCGCCTTGATAGCTTGTGGGGCCCACGTGGCTCTGTTGCGCGTGATTCCAGCGCTGAAAAATCCTATAAATCCCAGAAACCCCAGAAATAAATAGAGACTCTCCGTTTCGCCGCTGCAACTCTCTGTATCGACAAAAAACCAATCTGGAGCCGTTCCAGTACCGTGCCGGAGAGGGGAAACCATCACCGGTGGCCATCTTCATCATCCCGGTGGAGGCCATGACGAGGAGGGATCACCCTCGGGGCTGAGGGTATGTACTAGTAGCTATGTGTTCAATCTCTATCTCTCGTGTTCTTGAGATGTCACGATCTTGATGTATCACGGGCTTTGTTAATATAGTCAGATCATATGATGTTATTCCCTTGTATCATGTTGTGATGAATTGAATATTTTCCTTTGAGATATCGTTATGTTTGATTGAATATTTTGATTTGAGAATACTTGATGTATGTCTTGCGTGGGATACCTGTAGTGACATTGGGGTATTCTATTGATTCACTTGATATATGTTGAGGCATCAACTTGCGGATTCCGGTGACCTTGGGGATCTATGCATAGGGGTTGATTGCACGTTTTCATACCACGTTCTCCGATAGAAATCTTGGGGTGCTCCTTGAAGTTCCTTGTGTTGGATTGAATATGATAGACCTGAAATTGTTTGATGCATGTTCCATAATTTACCCACGGATACTTGAGGTGACATTGGAGTATCTAGGTGACATTAGGGTTGATTGATATGTATCATTGGTGTTGTTCTAGTACGAACTCTAGGCCTATTTGTGACACTTATTGGAATAGCCCAATAGATTGATTGGAAAGAATAACTTTGAGGTGGTTGTACTACCTACGCCAATTTCATCTTATTGTTCTCCGCTAGATGGGAACTTTGGAGTGATTCTTTGTTGCATGTTGAGGGATGATCATATGATCCAACTATGTTAGCATTGTTGGGAGATTGCACTAGTGAAAGTACGAACCCTAGGTCCTATTTCATAGCATTATATAACATTTTGCTCGCTGTTTTACATTTGTTACCTTGCTGTTTTTATATTTTTAGATTACAAAAACTTATATCTACTATCCATATTGCACTTGTATCACCATCTCTTCGCCAAACTAGTGCACCTATACAATTTGCCATTGTATTGGGTGTGTTGGGGACACAACATATTTCTTGTATTTGATTGCAGGGTTGTTTGAGAGAGACCATCTTCATCCTACACCTCCCACGGATTGATAAACCTTAGGTCATCCACTTGAGGGACAATGACTACTATCCTACAAAACTGTCGGAGAAACGACACCTATGGGATCGCGAGGATCCCTTTACGATTCGGCGGGGAGAAAGGCTTGCACAAAGAGCAGATCTAACGATCAACACGGGGAATTTTACCCAGGTTCGGGCCGCAAAGATGCGTAAAACCCTACTCCTGCTTGGTTGTATTAGATATGTTCTACCTCAAGTTCTGGGAGCGCTACAGTACTCAGCCGCTACTCATGAAGAATGGGCTAGAGAAGATCCGATCCCCCTGTAGCTACGCCTTGGGCCTCCTTTTATATGTTCGAAGGGTCACCAACAGTGGCGTACAGGGCATACATGAGGTGTAAAAGTGGCTACAGTGTTATCATACCTAACACTGACGGTTTAGGACAAGAACATTTAATGCTCCGTTGAGGTGTCCCTTAGCATCTTGGGGACGGAAAATGGGGCCGTCCCATCAGCACCGCTCAAACCCATCCACCGCTAGCGTCTGCCACGTTACCAGGAGGACGACAGCTAAAAGACAAGCTGATGACCGCACTGGAGCGATGACAGGGCAGCGAAGGCTTGCCGGGTGCGAGCCTTGCCGGGGCTATGCGGTCAGCCCGGCAAGATCTTGCCGGGGCTCCAGCCTTCGGTTTTCTGTCTTCTGATTATTGGCTTGAATGCCTTCTTGATAGACTTGTGCTTGTTCCCAGTTGTCCCCCGGCAAGCATCTTGCCGGGAGTCCAACATCGGGTCTTCTCGGTGACCTGCCTGGAGGTCTTCTCCCAGGAAGGCTTGCTTCCCGGGAATTCTATCCTGATCTTACCGACTCTTGAGCTTGCCGGCGATGCGCAACAATATGCTATGCCCATGCTGGAGCCTGAGGCTCAACAGCAAGGACTAAAGGTATGTCTCCTGCCGCGGGAGCGTTTGTCTCTACGACAAGGGCTTGAGGCCCTGCCGAAGCCTGTTGCCCCCGGCAGGCTCGGCGTTATTCCCGGCAAGTAGTCCTTGCCGGAAACCCTTTTGTGTTCTATGAGTGGATGTCTTCCCCGCCATGCCCTTCCCGCCTAGAGGCTGCAACTTGCCGGTGCATGTCCAGGGGTAATGGGCACCCCCCCGTTCATTACACCGATAGGAGCCCCCGGGCATGGGTCGGACAAGCGCGCACAATGATGTCCGGGCTAGGCCCAAAAACATGCACCGGCACACGGGCGGCGAGAAGTAACCGTCACTCATGACTTTAACTGCACGCTGATGATGACGCAAGAGAGCTTGCGGTTTGCCGGGCCTTGGGCTTGCCGGTAGTGTGGGCAGACAGAGCAGGACGGCAGCAGGAATCGTGTGCCCGAAAGGGAGCGCCATACCGTGCGATGAAGAGCCAGCCCTCGAGCCTTCCCTACAAAGGGTACAGCGGGTGCGGTGCTCGACTCATACAGTCATCCCTGCTGTCGCCGCCGTCCTGCCGGCCTCCAGCGCGGCGCCCTTGGCTTTCTCGGCGGCCGTTGCTGCAATGGCGCATGTAAAAGAATAATTAATCTTAGTCATGCCAATCTTTATGTATGCAAGACATGTTTCTTTATGCTAAATGAATGTTTGCTTCCTTCTTGATTAATTCCGTCCTTGCATATATCTTATATCCTACGCTGTCTGGAAACCTTGCCGGTGCACACGTTTGCCGCGAGCGCTAGGTGCGGGACTTTAGCAGCCTGCTGGAAACGCCGCTGCCGGCAAGGCGACTTGCCGGGTTAGAACATGGCTGCAAAGCTTGCCGAGCGGACTCGAGGCGAAACTAGAGCGCGGGCTTACCACGACAAGGTTCCTTCGCGTGCAGATTAATGTACAAGGACGAAAAATCAATCAAGACGACCGATGCTTGCCGGAAAGCTTTCCGGTGCGCACGCTCCAGTCGGCAGCGCTTGGAGGAACAGGTCCTTAGCGGCTTGCCGGGAACGCCGCCTCCCGAAAAGGTTTACCTTCCCGGTATCTGTGCAACCACCTAAGTTTTCGAGCGGACTCGAAACAACTAGGGGCGCTATCGGCCCCGGGAAGGCTCCTTCGCATGTAAGTGTAAGGAGCAAGAGAGGACAGCAAAAGAAATGCAACTCTCACAAGTTTTGTAACTTAGCTTTTCCTGCTGTGCAGCCCGCATAGTGAGGCCGCGCTCGTGGTGATGACCGGCAGCTCTCTAGAAGGTTACTCTCTAGGGCGCAGCCAGCCCCCGAGCCCGCCTTCCATGCATATACCTGCAACACTGATTGGACATGTGATGCCACAACAGCGTTTTAGCACAATAGGTTAATTAGCTTCTGGTTTATGATTAATGTGCTGCAATTGGGACTTCTGCTGAATGTTCCCTTGCTTGCCGGAACACTTTCCGGTGCGTACGATCCAGTCAGCGGCGCTTTGAGGAACGGGTCCTTAGCAGCTTGCCGGGAACGCCGCCTCCCAAAAAGGTTTACCTTCCCAGATTTAGTGCAGCTGCTCACATCGCCGAGCGGACTCGAGGCGATTAGGAGCGCAACTAGCCCCGGGGAGGCTCCTCAGCATACGGGTTGACGCAAAAATCCGAAAACTTATCGAGCCTTTTCCTTGAACAATTGCATTTTTGTATGATGAATCCCTACGCTTGCTGGAATACTCCCCGAATGCGCATGTTCCGGTCGATCGCGCTTAGGATCGGGTCCTGTCTAGCAGCCTATCGAGAACGCCGCCTCTTTAGGAGATTAACGTTCTAGAGACAAACGCAGCTGTATCTGTGTTGTTGGGCGGACCGAGAACAAACAGGAGTGCAGAGTGTTTCTAGAGCGCTCCCTTGCGCACAGGTTATACAAAACTTCCATCAAGGATAAGGCTACACAACAAAAAGCAATCAAAGTTTTAGGACTTAGCTTTCTATAAGTAGAGCGAAGTCGCCATGGACGATGAAGCTGATGCGCTGACCGCTAGATCAGGTTCGCGCAACCTTTCCCCCTACCTGGCGCGCCAAAGATGTCGGAGAAACGACACCTATGGGATCGCGAGGATCCCTTTACAATTCGGCAGGGGGAAAGGCTTGCACAAAGAGCAGATCTAACGATCAACACGGGGAATTTTACCCAGGTTCGGGCCGCAAAGATGCGTAAAACCCTACTCCTGCTTGGTTGTATTAGATATGTTCTAGCTCAAGTTCTGGGAGCGCTACATTACTCAGCCGCTACTCATGCAGAATGGGCTAGAGAAGATCCGATCCCCCTGTAGCTACGCCTTGGGCCTCCTTTTATACGTTCGAAGGGGTCACCAACAGTGGCGTACATGGCATACATGAGGTGTAAAAGTGGCTACAGTGTTATCATACCTAACACTGACGGTTTAGGACAAGAACATTTAATGCTCCGTTGAGGTGTCCCTTAGCGTCTTGGGGACAGAAAAAGGGGCCGTCCCATCAGCACCGCTCAAGCCCATCCACCGCTAGCGTCTGCCACGTTACCAGGAGGACAACAGCTAAAAGACAAGCTGATAACCGCACTGGAGCGATGGCAGGGCAGCGAAGGCTTGCCGGGTGCGAGCCTTGCCGGGGCTATGCGGTCAGCCCGGCAAGATCTTGCCGGGGCTCCAGCCTTCGGTTTTCTGTCTTCTGATTATTGGCTTGAATGCCTTCTTGATAGACTTGTGCTTGTTCCCAGTTGTCCCCCGACAAGCATCTTGCCGGGAGTCCAACATCGGGTCTTCTCGGTGACCTGCCTGGAGGTCTTCTCCCAGGAAGGCTTGCTTCCCGGGAATTCTATCCTGATCTTACCGACTCTTGAGCTTGTCGGCGATGCGCAACAACATGATGTGCCCATGTTGGAGCCTGAGGCTCAACAGCAAGGACTAAAGGTATGTCTCCTGCCGCGGGAGCGTTTGTCTCTACGGCAAGGGCTTGAGGCCCTGCCGGAGCATGTTGCCCCCTGGCAGGCTCGGCATTATTCCCGGCAAGTAGTCCTTGCCGGAAACCCTTCTGTGTTCTATGAGTGGATGTCTTCTCCACCATGCCCTTCCCGCCTGGAGGCTGCAACTTGGCGGTGCATGTCCAGGGGTAATGGGCACCCCCCGTTCATTACACCGACAAAAACTCTGCGCTTGGAGTCCCAACAAAGTCTACAAGAATAAAGTTGCATAGTGGACATCAGGTGCGCCTACCCCCTAGGGCACACCCTGCGAACTCGTGGGCCCCTCGGATATTGTCTGGAGTTGATTGTTTTTCCCAAAAATCACATATATTCCAAAAATAAATCTCCGTAAATTTTTACCGTGTTTGGAATTCATTTGATATGGACTTTCTGTGAAACAAAAACATGAAGCAAATATGAACTGGCACTCGGCACTAGATGAATATGTTAGTCCAAGAAAATAATATAAATTGTTGCCGAAAGTTCGTGAAAGTTGCAAAATAATGTCATGAAACAATCAAAAATTATAGATACAACGGAGACGTATCATAGCCTCTAGACACTTGTAGGAGTAGGGGGAGCCAAGGTGAAGTCGTGTGAATGGACTTGTGACACCTTCATGATAGGCGCCAACATTAAGCAAGAGTATGACCAATATATTGAGAATGTCGAGCTGACCGACTTCCTCGCACATAAGTGTCCACAATTCTACAGACTTACTGAATCATTCATAGAACAATTTGTGTATCATTCAGCTAATCAAAAAGTCCTCTTTCATCTTTATGAGAAATCAAATAACTTGCCTCTAGAAAACTTATGTGTGATTTACAAGATTCCATATTGGGGTTCGCTCGCCGAACCACGGAAAGTAGATTATGAGTTCTTTTTGCCTAGTCTGTGTAATGGGGAGGACAGAGGTGTAGCACAAGCTAGGATTAGAAGCTTGCAATTCCCAGCCATTCGTCACTTTGCCACATTCGGCGGAATATGTTTAATTAATAAAAATGACATTAGTGCTTTATGCACACCTTATTTGTGTATCTGGCATACTGCTTTGACTGGAACTAAAAGATATAATTTTGGTGCTATAATTTTCCGCATCTTAGCAAGAAACACACGTGGTAATTTATATGGAAGAATTTATGCTTCTCATTTAGTTAGGCACTATGGTATTACTCCTAGACCTAATGATCCAGTCCTCCCCTAAGTTTTTGAACTTTGATGCTATGCAGCACCACTGTTTTATTGTTTATAACACTTAGGAGTGCGTCTATTAGCTAACATGAACCATGATGTTTGTATTGTTTCGCCTGCGCCTTCGCTCTTTGATTTTCAAGAAAAACAAAGGAATTATATTTATACGGAGGAAGCTCGTGTGCACAATTCTACAATAGAGGCCGCTCGCCTCACTGAGGAGGCGTCACGGAACGCCGCTCCGAGTTATCACCATTACCACTCATACGTCTCCAACGTATCTATTATTTTTTATTGTTTAATGCTATTATGTTATCAATCTGGGATACTTAGTATGTTATATGCTATTTATATCATTTTTTTGGACTAACATATTAACCCAATGCCTAGTGCTAGTTTGTGTTTTTTGCCTGTTTTTGGATTTTTCAGAAAATCAATACCAAACGGAGTCCAAACGCTATGAAACTTTATGGCGGTTATTTTTGGACATAAAGAGACCCTAGAAGGTTCGGGAGGTGGCCAGAAGATCTACGAGAGGGCCACGAGCCTGCATGGCGTGCCTGGGGTAGGGCGAGCCACTTGAGCTCATGGGCCCCTCACTACTCCTCCTGACCAAATTTCACATCTATATATTCACATATACCCCAAAACCAACAGAGAGACAACCGAAACACTTTTTCTACCACCACAAGCCTCTATTCTTCCGTGATCCCATCCAGAGACCTTTTCTGGTACTCTACCAGAGCGGGAATCAATCACAGAGGCCATCTACATCAACCTTGCTTCCTACATGATGATGTGTGAGTACTTCACCATAGACCTACAGGTCCATAGCTAGTAGCTAGATGGCTTCTCCTGTCTCTTTGATCTTCAAGACCATGTTCATCGCGATTCTCGCGGAGATCTATCTGATGTAATCTTCTTTTGCTATATGTTTGTTGGGATCCGATGAATTGTGGGTTTATGATCAGATTACTCATTGAAAGTAATTGAGTCTTTTCTGAACTTTATTATGCATGATTGTTATAGCTTTGTAATTCTCTCTGATCTATCTATTTGGTTTGGTCAACTAGATTGATTTATCTTCAGCAGGAGGAGGGCCTTGTGGTGGGTTCAATCTTGTGGTGCTCTATATCCCAGTGACAGAAGGGGACAAGAGACGTATTGTATTGTTACCATTAAGGATAAAACGACGGGGGTTTGAACTTATTGCTTGTCTTACTTTGTCTACATCATGTCATCTTGCTTAATGCGTTACTCTGTTTGTCATTAACTTAATACCATAGATGCAGACTGATAATCCACAAGTATAGGGGATCACAATAGTCTTCAAGGGTAGTATTTCACACAAATTTATTGATTCGACACAAGGGGAGCCAAAGAATATTTATTGGTCTTAGCAGTTGAGTTGTCAATTCAACCACACCTGCAATTTCTTTTGCAATGAAGTTTTTAGTAGCACGGTAACAAAAGTAATAGGAATAGTAACAACAGCAGATTTGTATTGATTGTAGCAGCAATAGTAACAAAAGTAACTTAACGGAAACCAATAAGCGAAAAGTGTAGACCATGGATCAGTGATGGATAATTGATTTGGATGACATTCATCATGTAATAGTTACACACTAGAGAGACACAGAACTAGCTCCAATTCATTAATATAATATAGGCATGTATTCCCTATATAGTCGTACGTGCTTATAATAAGAATTTGCATGTATCCCCAAGCTTAGGCTCTTGCCGCTCCTTATTCCTTCATCCATCGTGATAGCACACAAAACTTGAAAACTTCAGCACACAAAACTCACCAAAACCTTCGTGAGATTCGTTAGTATAGTAAACATATCAAATACTTTAGGTACAGTTATAAATTGATTCTTATTTTATTATTGCATAAGGTACTGTATTCTAACTTCTCCATGGCTTATACCCCCGATACAATCCATAGAATCATCAAAACAAGCAAACTATGCAACCGAAAATAGAATCTGTCTAAAACAAAACAGTCTGTAAAGATCTGTAGAGAACCTATACTTATGTAACTCCAAAAAATCTGAAACATTAGGAAAACCTGAAGAATTTGTATAGAAATACTGTGTAAAACTTTCAGATCAAAAATACGTTCTAGTAAAATCAGACAAATTTTGCATTGGACGCTAAAGTTTCTGTTTTTGCACCGTATCAATTCTACTTATCTTGTAAGTCATCCCAAAGGCTTTACTTGGCACAAACACTAATTTAAACATAAAAACACAACCATTACAGAGGCAATAATCATATTATCACACACAAACAGAAAGTAAAAAGCAAGTAAATAAGATAACTATTGGGTTGCCTACCAACTAGCACTATTGTTTTACACCCCTAGCTAGGCATAATGCATAGTTTCAAGTGTTGTCATCTTTGACACACCACCCATAAGTATCCATCATGATAGATTCATAAGGTGGTTTAATTATCTTCCTAGGGAAGTGTTTCATACCTTTCTTTAATGGAAATTGTAACCGTATGTTTCCCTCTTTCATATCAATAATTGCACCTATAGTTCTCAGAAAAGGTCTTCCAAGTATTATTGGACAAGTAGGATTGCATTCAATATCAAGCACAATGTAATCTACAGGCACATAATTTCTATTTGCAAGGATAAGCACATCATTTATTCCACCCAAAGGTTTCTTGATGGTAGAATCCGCAAGATGCAAGTTTAGAGACTTAGGTATTGTTGAGACACTAGCACCAAGGTCACACAAGGCATTGCATTAATATTCCTTCAGTTTTATTTTTATAGTAGGTTCCCATTCATCTTGCAATTTTCTAGGAATATAAACTTCAAGTTCAAGTTTCTCATCATAAGCTTTTATCGTCGCTTCTACTATATGTTGAGTAAAAGCTTCATTTTGTTCATAAGCATTGGGTGAGATAATAATAGATTGCAACAAGGAAATACATTCTACTAAAGATAAACTTTCACAATTAAAGTCCTTGTAATCCAAGATAGTGGGCACATCACTAGTTAAAGTTTTAACCTCTCCAAACCCACTTTTTCAAATTCTATCATTAGAATCATCACCCTTCAAGCAAACGGGGCACTCTCTAGATAGAGTTGACTCATATTCAGTCCCTTTATCATTTACTTTCATATTTGTAAATAAAGATTCAATAGGAGAAGTACCAATCATTTTATGATCTTCATCATGATTCCGGTAAAAACCGGGTGAAAGAGCTTTTTCTAAGAATTCCCGCTTAGCTTTCAACTTAGCGGTCCTCTCCTTACTTTCATTAATAGATATTTGGATAGATTTAATAGTTTCATTATAATCATTATTGGGTGGAAAAGTTTTATTTTTAAGAGTTTCCACATCAAGAGCAATCATATCCATGTTTTTAGCCAAATCATCAACTTTATGCAACTTTTCTTCTACCATAGTATTAAAAATCTTTTGAGAACAAATAAATTATTTAATGGTGTTCTCAAGATCAGAGGATATCATATTATTACTTGTAGAAGAATTTTCATAAGAATTGCCATAATTATTAGAGGGATTACCGGGATACGGTCTAGCATTGAAATTCCCACTATAGGCATTGTTGCTGAAATCATTTCGCGAGATAAAGTTCACATAAATAGCATCATCATTTTGCTCAATAAAGATAGACAAAGGAATATCATTGGGATCAACATGAGAATTTACTAGCAACCATTTTCATAAGAGCATCCACTTTTCACTCAAAGTAGTGACTTCTTCAACAAAATTTACCTTCTTACCAGTTGGAGCTCTTTCGGTATGACATTGAGAGTAGTTTGTCATGATGTTGTCCAGAAGTTTGGTGGACTCTCCTAATGTCACCTCCATTAAGGTACCACCTGCAGCAGAATCTAGAAGATTTCTAGACACAAAGTTTAGTCCAGCATAGAAATTTTGGATAATCATCCACTAGTTTAAACCATGAGTACGGCAATTTCTAATCATTAATTTCTTCCTCTCCCAAGCTTGTGCATCATGTTCTTGATCATGTTGTTTAAAATTCATAATTTGATTTCTAAGGGAGATGATCTTAGCAGGAGGAAAATACTTGGCAATAAAAGCATCTTTACACTTATCCCATGTTCCAATACTATTACGTCGTAAAGATGAAAACCAAGCCTTAGCTTTATCTCGTAGTGAAAAAGGAAATAATTTTAATTTTACCACATAATTATCCATATCCTTTTTATTTTGCATATCACACAATTCAACAAAGGTATTGAGATGAGCAGCGGGATCCTCATTAGGACTTCCCAAAAATTGTTCTTTCATAACAAGATTCAGCAATGCAACATTAATATCATAAAACTCCACACTAGTGGCGGCTGGTATTGGAGTACTAATAAAATCATTGATATTAGTATTTGAGAAGTCACACAACTTAGTAGTATCTTGAGACATGGTGACCGAGCAAGCAAAGTAACAAGGAGGACAAGTAAACTAGCAAGCAAAGAAGTAAACTAGTAACTAGCAAAGATAATTATTTTTGTATTTTTGATTTTTATGAAACAAGAAAAATATAACAGCAACTAAAAAGTAGAACAACTAAATGATAATTTGTGCAAAGTTACTTGATAATAGGTTGGTGATACTCCCTGGCAACGGCGCCAAAAATCCTTCCTGATACTTGTGATCTGCGTTGAGTTTTCCGTGAAGAGGAACCGGTGATGCATCACAGTATAGATAATTATTTCCCTCGTTTGAGAACCAAGGTTTATCAAACCAATAGGAGTAGCACGCAACCCCCGTCTTCAGCGACTACACACAAAGAAGCAAACACTTGCACCCAACGCAGGCAAGAGGGTTGTCAATCCCCTTGGACTCGTTATTTGCAAGCTAGTGAAGTATGTAGATGAAAGTTGAATATTGTAAATTGCAAAATAAAATAAAAGCAAATAAATGTCAGCAAGGTATTGAAAGCTTTTGTAAATGTATAAGTGAATAGACACGGGGACGTAGTGTTCTGTAGTGGCAACACTCATGTAGTAGGCGTATGGTGGGTAAACAAATTACTGTTGGGCAATTGATAGAAAAGCGTATAGTTATGCAATCTTTATTCACGGCAATGATCATGTGTATATAGGCATCACGTCAATAAACAAATAAGCCGACTCCTGCCTACACCTATTACTATTACTCCATGTCGAGAGCGCTTCTATGCTTGCCTCTGTAAGTATTAAGTTCATGACAAATAGAGTAATGCTTGGAGAACGATGACATGATGTAGACAAAGAGAATTCAATAAATATGAATTGACCCCATTGTTTTATCCTTAGTGGCAACAACACAAAGACGTATCTTGTCCCCTTCTATCACTTGGATATAGAAACCCGTCAAGTTGAACCCACTACAATGCATCCCTCTCACTGAAGAAATATTAATCTAGTTGGCCACACTATTTCAACAGATCGGAGAGATTTACGAAGCTATAATAATCATCCAAATAAGAATCATAATAGAAATCAGAGAAAACTCAAATCTGTTTCATGAATAATTTGAACATAAACCAACAATTCATCGGATCCCAACAAATGCACCGACAAAGTGATTCGAATAGATCAACGCGAAGATGCGGTGAACTTTGTATTGAAGATCAAGAGAGTGAGAGATCCATCCATCTAGGTACTAACTACGGACCCGTACGTCTGTAGGGAACTACTCACACATCACCCTGGGAGCAGCAAGGTTGATGAAGAGGCCCTCCGTGATCAATCCCCCTTCGGCAGGGCACCGGAATAGGGATCCAGATGGGCACACAGTGGAACAGAGACTTGTGGCGGCGGAAAAGAGAGGGGCGCCGGGAGACACCCGAGGGGGCCACCACATAACAGGTCGCGGCCACCCCCTGGGCGCGCCTTGTTGTGTGGTGGCTCCCTCGTGCAGCCTCTGGCCTACTCCCGAACCTTCCAGGTCTTCTTTTGGCCCAACAAAATCATAAAAAAGTTTCGGGCCAATTGGAATTTGTTTGGTACTGTTAACCTGAAAAGTCAAAAACATGCAGAAAACAGCAACTGGCACTGGGCACTGGGTTAATAGGTTACTGCTAAAAATAATATGAATTGGTAAATAATCACCCAAAAATCATCCTAGAATGATAATATTATAGCATGGAACAATAAAAAATTATAGATACGTTGGAGACGTATCAATCTCCATAGCCCATTGATCCGCCTAGTTGATGCGAGACTTTCATCCTTTTTAACCTCCTTTGATCTCTACCACCGGACTCTATTCCACCTATATGATATACCCATGGCTCACTCTCATGTATTGCGTGAATTTGAAAATGCTGAAGCGCGTTACAAGTACGATCCAATTGCCTGGTTTGACACCGGGGTGATCATGATTTATACTTATGCGGTGAATACATAGTCATGCCATGCTAATATGATGAAATGAGTAGGGATAACATTCTGTAAGGATCATATATTTTGAAAATGTAATGATTATGGTTCTTATGTTCAAGGATATTATTATGTTGATATCATTTAATTCATCATTTCTCAATATCTATACCTGAAAACGATAACATGTTGGGTATCATTTCACATCAAAAATTCTGTTTTTATCATTTACCTACTCGAGGATGAGCGGGAATTAAGCTTGGGGATGTTGAAACGTCTCCAACGTATTTATAATTTTTTATTGTTTCAAGCTATTATATTATCAATCTTGGATAAATTATATGCTATTTACATAATCTTTTGGGACTAACCTATTAACGCAGTGCCCAATGCGAGTTCCTGTTTTTTGCATGTTTTTCGACTTTTCAGAAAATCAATATCAAACGGAGTCCAAATTGGATGAATTGTTACATGGGTTATTTTTGGATATAAAGAGACCCCAGAAGCTTCGGGAGGTCACCAGAAGACCCACGAGGGAGCCACAAACTCGTAGGGCGCGCCCTGGCGGATAGGGCACGTCCCCTAAGCTTGTGGGCCCCTCGCAACTCCTTCGGACCTAATTACATTTTTATATATTCACAATTACCCCAAAACCAACAACAACACATGCGAAACACTTTTTCCACCGTCGCAAGCTTCTGTTCTTCCACGATCCCATCTGGAGACCTTTTCTGGTACTCTGTCGAGGGGGAATCAATCACGGAGGTCGTCTACATCAACCTTGCTCGTCTACATCCACAGACCTACGGATCCATAGCTAGTATCAAGATGGCTTCTCCTCTCTCTTCGATCTTCAATACCATGTTCTTTGCGATTCTCGTGAAGATCTATCTGATGTAATCTTCTAATGCGATGTGTTTGTTGGGATCCAATAAATTGTGGCTTTATGATTGGATTATTCATTGAAAGTAATTGACTCTTTTCTGAACTATTATGCATGATCGTTATAGCTTTGTAATTCTCTCCAATATATCCGCTTGGGTTGGCCAACTAGATTGATTTATCTTGAACAGGAAAAGTGCATTGTAGTGGGTTCAATCTTGCGGTGCTCTATATCCCTGTGACTAAAAGGAACAAGACATGTATTGTATTGTTGCCATTAAGGATAAAACGACGGGGTCTAAACATATTGATTGTCTTCCTTTGTCTACATCATGTGATCTTGCTTAATGTGTTACTCTATTTATCATGAACTTAATACCATAGATGCAGGCGGGAGTCGGTCTATTGGTGGAGTAATAGTAGTGGATGCATGATTGTTTTGGTCTACTTGCACTACTGCAGAAATGCCTAGCAATGGCGGGTGCAAAAAGACCATCAGTGGCGGGTAAGTCTCCTAGGTGCGCCCAACACTGCTATAATGGCATTAGTGGCGGGCATGTACCTGCCACTGGTAGAGCACTTTTAGTGGTGGGCATTGCACTATGCCCACCACTGTGTTCTACTGTTAGTTGTGGCGCACTGTCTAGGGCATCCGCCACAGCTACTTCTACTGTCAATTCCCAATCAACAACACCCAATACACATTATAACACACAAACAACATAAGAAATCATACACATTACATATATCATACCAATAAACTAAACTTTATATAAAATGCATGTATGCATTAGAGTACAACAACTCACGTTACATCATTAATTAGTACACATACATACAAGACATCATGAGAACAGCAACACCATAATGACAAAGAAGTGGATAAAGATAATAAAATTCTTTACTACAAGACCTCATGATACAAACAACACCATAATGACAAAGAACTAGATAAAGATAATCAAATTCTTTACTCGTCCACTTGTCCACACGGTCTTGCATACTTCATAGTTGATTTTCTCTTTGCGGAGGTAGTTGGCATAGCGATCCTCTGCTTCTTTTTTAGTCATATACCCTTTATAGCAGTTGTTCTTTTAACCATCCACTTGTTCCATGCATATCTCCCATAAATCATAAAATCATGGATTCCACCCGGTGTACACCACATACCAGTTCCAGTTCGTCTAGGAAATGAAATAAACAAGCTAGCAAGTCAACTTCATAGTTATCCAATCACATAGAGCAAAGTCAATCAAAATCTTCATAGCATGATAGATGATACAAATGACCACATTGTAGTTCACTAGCAGTTCAGAAGCAAAAGTTTAGTTCCTTCATAGCAACATAGAAATTAAGTTCACACGCATCGATCATATATATCACATAAAGGCAGTGCATTAGTAGTTTAGAACTAAAAGTTTGGCTCCATCATGACTTCTCATCGCCTTCCATCATCTCTGTGATCTCTGCTTGGGCAGTCCTCGCAGCTTCGACGGCTACTCGCGCACTCTCAGTGGCTGCTCTAGTTCTCTCGGCGGCTATTCTCGCGCTCTCGGCATATGTTGCAGCGCTCTCAGCATATGCTGCAGTGCTCTCGGTGGCTCCTCGAGCATTGTCGACATAGGCAAGAACGATCTTTGTGTACTGAGCCACCCTCGTGACGATGTCTACGGCAGAAGGAATTCCATCTATGGGTGTAGGAGTCCTAACGAGGCGTCTTGGCTTGTCCATCTAAATCGTAGTCAACAAGTTGATATTTAGATAAAAGACATTGTTATGAAAGGAAATTTATGACAATAAAAAAGATAAAACTTGGACCGTCGGTGATGGTCGTTCTTCCCCCTCTCCTCCCACTTTACCAAGCTCTTAGCAGAAGAAGAGGGAAAGGAACAATACCCTATGGCTAAATACTAAATAGCTTTTTCATAAAAAAGTACAAAATTTACAGAAAATATGCATGACCTTTGATAGGAACTGGACATATGGAGTGCCAAAAATTAAGCGAAATGGAACTTAATCCATGTTTTCCGAAAAATTTGGCACTCACAAAGATTCTACTATAGCACAGGCACTAATACTCAAGACATCTACTAACAAAGATTCTATATAAAATAATTTAACTACACTAACAAAATGTTGCAGATGTATAGATTTTAACTACACTAACAAAATCATAAAGATGTAAAAATATAACAATTTGAAGGGGGTGTGGTTACCGGGACTGGAGTCGGATGGCCGGGAGGACGAGGCCGAGGACGATGGTGTAGGCGTCGGCGGACGGCAAGGTCGACGGAGATGCGGACGACGATGAATGCGGAGGCAGGCGCGGGTGACGATGATGGGGAAGTAGTTGAAGGTAGCATTGCACGGCGAGGCCGACGAACTTTAAGGCGGTGATGGACGGCGCGGGCAACGGGGAAGATTCGATCCACGGCGCCATTTTAGCCGGCGGACGGCGACCTCGCAGGTGGCGAAGGAGGATGCCACGATGTTGTCGATGGCAGCAAAGAGAGAGAGAGAGAGAGAGAGAGAGAGAGAGAGAGAGAGAGAGAGAGAGAGAGAGAGAGAGAGAGACGTTCAATTGTATCTAAGAGGGGTTGCGGGTCTGTGAGGGGGAGAATAAAGGTTGTGTATAACAGTGGTGGCACGTAAGTGTACCTGCCAGAATGGATAGTGATTAAATTTGAAACCGGTTGGCGCGTGGTGCCCAAATATAGTTGCGGCGGTCGCTAGAAAATGTCCGCCATTGTTAGGCTTCGGAGTAGTGGTGGGCATAGCAACGTAATCGCCACTGCGACTTCCCGCACCTGAAAAAATTAGAAAGCGTATACCTGTGTTCGGGCCCGCCACATCTGCGTATATGATACGTCTCCAACGTATCTATAATTTTTGCTTGTTCCATGCTGTTATATTATCAATCTTGGATGTTTTA
This sequence comes from Elymus sibiricus, assembly GCA_039707655.1. Classification (NCBI taxonomy): domain Eukaryota; kingdom Viridiplantae; phylum Streptophyta; class Magnoliopsida; order Poales; family Poaceae; genus Elymus; species Elymus sibiricus. Next base: position 144,789,285 of record CM077667.1, on the reverse strand, counting down.
CAATCACTTTATGGCAACTTTATATCATTTTTTGGGACTAACCTATTGACATAGTGCCAAAGTACGAGTTGTTGTTTTTGCTTGTTTTTTACTTCGCAGAATATCAGTACCAAACGGAGTCCAATTGCGATGAAACTTTTTGGAGATTTTTTTTGGACCAGAAGACATCAAGTGGGCCAAAGAAGTGCCAGAGAAGTGGGCCGTGGAGACCACAACCCACCAGGGAGCGCCAAAGGCCCCAGGCGCGCCCTGATCGGTTGTGCCCTCCTCGGGACCCCTCTCCACCGCCTCTGATGCCTATAAATTCCCAAATATTCCAGAAACCCTAGAGGAGTCAACGAAAAACACATCTAGCTGCCACAAGTTCCAGAACCTCGAGATCCAATCTACCACCATCACGGAGGGGTTCATCATCCTCATTGGTGCCTCTCCGATGATGCGTGAGTAGTCCACCATAGACCTACGGGTCTGTAGGTAGTAGCTAGATGGCTTCCTCTCTGTCTTTTGATTCTCAATACAATGGTCTCTTGGAGATCTATTTTATGTAAACTTTTGCGGTGTGTTTGTTGGGATCCGATGAATTTTGAGTTCATGATCAGTTTCTATCCATGAATATTATTTGAGTCTTCTTTGATCTCTTATATGCATGATTACTTATAGCCTCGTATTTCTGCTTCGAATCTTTGGTTTAGTTAGGCCAACTAGATTGATTTTTCTTGCCATGGGAAGAGGTGCTTTGTGATGGGTTCGATCTTGCGATGTCCTCTCCCAGTGACAGAAGGGGCAGCGAGGCACGCATGTATCGTTGCTATTAAGGATAACAAGATGGGGTCTATTCCTACATGAATAGATCTTGTCTACATCATGTCACCGTTCTTATTGCATTACTCCGTTTTTCCATGAACTTAATACACTAGATGCATGCTGGATAGCGGTCGATGTGTGGAGTAATAGTAGTAGATGCAGGCAGGAGTCGGTCTTCTTATCTTGGACGTGATGCCTATATAATGATCATCGCCTTGGATATCGTCATGATTATTGATCTTCTGTCAATTGTCCAACAGTAATTTGTTCACCCACCGTGTGCTATACTCATGAGAGAAGCCACTAGTGAAACCTACGGCCCCCGGGTCTACTTTTCCAACATATTTCTTTCCGATCTATCTTTTTGCCGCTTTTGTTTTCAGGTCTATTATGCCAAAAAGCCAAAAGTATATTGCTGCACTTTTTATTTGCCCTTTTTATTTTGTGTTCTTGAGAGATCAATCTCTCCAATCTATCATATCCTAATCTATCTTTTTACCGTAGAGGGATTGACAACCTCTCTTTCGTATCGGGTTGCAAGTATTTGTTCTTTGTGTGCAGGTGATGTTTATTAGGTGGTGGTGATCCTCCTACTGGTTCGATACCTTGGTTTCATAACTGAGGGAAATACTTACCGTCGCTGTGTTGCATCATCCCTTCCTCTTTGGGGAAATACCGACACAGTCTCAAGCCACGTCAAAGGAATTTCTGGCGCCGTTGCCAGGGAGGAAGCGGTCTCTTCTACGTGCCAATCTCTGGCGCCGAGGAGACACCATCATCATCTACCAGGTTCCTAATCACAAATCTCATCTCCTTGCAATTATATTATTTGCCATTTGCCTCTCATTTTCCTCTCCCCCACTTCACCCAATTTGCCGTTTTATTCGCCCTCTTTTTCGTTTGCCTTTTTCTCGTCAAATCTCTTGCTTGCTTTCAATCTTGTTTGCATAGTCACGGTGACTCAAGAAAACACCAAGTTGTGTGATTTTTCCAATACTAATAATAGTGATTTTATTAGTACTCCTATTGCTCCTCCCGCCACTAGTGCGGAGTCTTGTGATATTAATGTCGCTTGAATCTTCTCATGAAAGATCAATTTGTCGGTACTCCTAATGAGATGTCGCGTCCCATCTAAACACATTTATAGAATTGTGTGATATGCAAAAGAATAAAGATGTGGACAATGGTATAGTGAAATTGAAATTATTTCCTTTCTCCTTGCGGGATCGTGCAAAAATTTGGTTTTCCTCTTTGCCTCACAATAGTATCGATTCTTGGAATAAGTGCAAGGATGCTTTTATTACTAAGTATTTTCCGCCCGCGAAAATTATTTCCCTTAGGACACAAATCATGAATTTTAAGCAACTTGAGCATGAACATGTTGCACAATCTTGGGAAAGAATGAAATTGATGCTAAGAAATTGTCCTACTCATGGTTTAAATCTTTGGATGGTCATACAAAAAATTTATGCGGGATTGAATTTTGTCTCTAGAAATCTTTTAGATTCCGCCACGGGTGATACTTTTATGGAAATTACTTTGGGTGAAGCTACTAAATTGCTAGATAATATCATGGCAAATTGTTCACAATGGCATACCAAAAGAGCACCTACTAGTAAAAAGGTTAATTCGGTTGAAGAAATTAGTACTTTGAGTGATAAGGATGATGCTTTGATGAAGTTGGATGCTAGTAAAAATGCTCCTATTGATCTTAATGATGTGCCGTTGTCTACCTTGATTGAGCAAAATAGTGATTCCGTAGATGTGAACTTCATCTCGCGAAACAATTTTAGTAACAATGCTTATAGAGGTAATTTTAATCCTAGGCCTTTTCCTGGAAATTCTTCTAACAATTATGGTAATTCCTACGGTAATTCCTCTTACAATAATAATAGGAACACCTCTGATCTTGAGAGAATATTAAAGAATTTATCAATGCACAAAAAGCTTTCAATACTACGATAGAAGAAAAGTTGAATAAGATTGATGATATGTATAGAAGCATTGATAGAATTTCTCATGATGTGGAAAATCTCAACTTGAAAGCTTTTGTTCCTAATATTGATGAATCAATTAAATATTTATATGTCTCTATGGATGAAAGTAAGAAAAGAACCGCTATGCTTAGAGCTAGAAGAGAATTCTTAGAAAAATTGTTTTCTAGTGATTGCTTTCGTAAAAATAATGAAGATCTTAAAGTGATTGGTGTTCTTCTATTGATTCCTTGTTTAGTAATATTAAGATTGATGATAAAGGGACTGGAGTAGAGTCAACTTTAGCTAGAAGGTGTCCCAATAATTTGGAGCATGAAAATTTTGATGAAAGTGGGTTTGAAGAGGTCAAAACTTTAACTAGTGATGTTCCCACTATTTTGGATTGCAAAGACTTTAATTATGATAGTTGCTCTTTGATTGAATGTATTTCTTTGCTGCAATCCATGTTGAATTCGCCCCATGCTTATGAACAAAATAAAGCTTTTACTAAACATATCGTTGATGCCATGATCAAATCTTTTGAAGAAGAGTTGGAGTTGGAAATTTCTATTCCAAGAACATTACATGATGAGTGGGAACCTACCATTAAGGTCAAGATTAAAAATTATGAGTGCTTAGCTTTATGTGATTTGGGTGCTAGTGTTTCCACGATTCCAAAATCTTTATGTGATGTGCTTGGTCTCACCAATATTGAAGAATGTTCTCTTAATTTGCACTTGGCGGATTCTACTATTAAAATGCCTTTGGGAAGAATTAATGATGTTCTTATTCTTGCAAATAGGAACTATGTGCCCATAGATTTTATTGTTCCTGATATTGATTGCAATCCGTTTAGTCCCATTATACTTGGTAGACCGTTCTTACAAACTATAGGTGTTGTGATTGATATGAAAGAAGGCAATATTAGATTTCAGTTTCCACTAAGAAAGGGTATGGAACACTCCCCTATAAAAAGAATTAAGCCACCATATGAATCAATCACGAGAGCATCCTATGGATCCAAAACCAAAGATGACAATACTGGAAACTATGTGTTATGCCTAGCTAGGGGCATAAAACGATAGGGCTTGTTGGGAGGCAACCCAATGAATAAATTTATTTTCGTCTTTCCCTTTCTGTGTTTGAGTGTTTAAACAATTATGCCTATGTTATGATTGTGTTTTTATGTTTTATTTAGTGTTTGTGCCAAGTAGAGCCTTTAGGATGATTCATAAGATGAGTAGAAACAATACTGAATCTGAAACAGAAACTTTGCCTCCAGTGTTCGAATTTTCATTTCTTACTGGAACGTGATATTGAGCTAAAAGTTTAACAAAGTATTTCTATAAAATTATTTACGTTGTCCTAATTATTCAGAATTTTTAGAGTTACAGAAGTAAGGTTAGAGTACAGATTACTACAGACTATTCTGTTTAAGACAGATTATGTTTTCGTTGCATTGTGTGCTTGTTTTTATGAATCTATGGGTTGTATTGAAGGGTATGATCCATGGTAAAGTTAAAATACAGTAGGTATAATGCAATAATAAAATATGAATGAGTTTGCAACAGTACCTAAAGTAGTGATTTGCTCTATTATACTACCGGATCTCACGAAGATTTTGTTGAGTTTTGTGTGATTGAAGTTTTCACGTTTTGGGTGAGATCACGATGGATGAAGGAATAAGGAGTGAAAAGAGACTAAGCTTGGGGATGCTACAGCACCCCCCAAGATATATCCAAAGAGAAACAAGCAACTAAGCTTGGGGATGCCCCGAGTGGCATCCCCTCTTTCTTCTAACAACCATCGGTATTTTACTTGGAGCTATATTTTTATTCGTCACATATCATGAGTTTTGCTTGGAGCGTCTTGTATCATTTGAGTCTTTGCTTGCTTTGATTGTTAGTTTGTCACTTGTATCCTTACTGAACACACCTATTTGAGAGATCCAAAATTATCCTATGATTTGTCGAATTGCTCTATATGCTTCAGTTAAACTTTTTGAGCTATAGAATTGCTCTAGTGCTTCACTTATATCTTTTTGAGCACGGTGTGCTTGGAAATTTTTGAAGAAACACTCTCATGCTTCACTTATATTATTTTGAGAGTTAGTAAATTTTGAAGAAATCCTCTCATGCTTCACTTAATTATACTATTTTGACAGATAAAATCTTTATGCTCATGTGATTCACTGAAATTTGTTTGAGCTTGTCAAAAGCAATGGCAATATATGAAACTAGTCCCAAAGTGATAGATATCCAAGGAGGATATAATAAAAAGTTTCATGAAGATCATGGGACAAATTAAACTTGATTCCTTGTAATAGTTTTGAGACATGATGATAATAATATGTGAGTCATGTTAGTGAGTAATTATGCTTTAGTATGAATATTGGTGTTAAGGTTTGTGATTCCCTATGCATGCACGAAAGTCAATAGTTATGCAATGAAATTACATCCTACTTATGGTGCATTATTCGGTGTTAGTTATGCTCAATGCTCCCTTATGTGAATTTTCGTTTCTTGGTTGGTTGCTTATCAATCTATTTGCTAGACTCCACTTGTACTAAGTAGAAATACTACCTGTGCATCCAAAATCCTTAAACCCAGTTTTGCCTTATGAGTCCACCATACCTACCTATATGCGGAATTTCCATGCCGTTCTAAGCAAATTTGTATGTGCCATCTCTACTTTTCAAAATAAATTTCCTTTTTGTGTGCTCGTACCGCTCATGAAACGGTAGGGGGTGTCCAATATTTTTCCATGCTAGATGTGTTATTCTCAAGATGAGTGTTCATTCACTTGTCATTGCACGAGAGTACGGCGGTAATAGGGATGCCCAGTCCCGAAATGAAAAAGAAAAAAATTAATTTATGTTGTTAAATAATAAATTCCTTGGAAAGTGTTGGTATGGAAGGCAACCGTGGATACAGTCAGCCATGGATTGTGAAAGAATGGTGGAAAAAGGAATAAACTTTATTTTCTGTTTGGGAACCGCCTATGATGTATCTAGCATGGAAAGTATAGTGAACTACTTTGTCATTTTCATTAACAGGAAAGGCATGCCACTCAAAATATTTTTCTCTCTCAATTTAAACTTTGATCTCTGGCACCTCTACAAATCCCTACTTCCCTCTGCGAAGGGCCTATCTATTTACTTTATGCAATTTTTATTTTTATTTGAGTTTCCATCTTCTCTTATAAAACACCAACTAGGGGGCACTATGATCATACTTGAGCATTGGGTGTAGCTAATATTTGAGTGTGTTTCATGAGTGGATCAATGATTGAGCATGATGGGATAGGGATAACTTACTTTAGTGTTGATATTTTGAAAGACATGGTTGCTTGTTGGCATGCTTGAGTATTGAAGTCATTATGTTAAAACTAGACTATTGCTTTGAATCATCTAGAAGTCGAAATGTCCATGCTACAAAATAAAAGAATAGGTGATGAACATGTTAGGCAGCATTCCACATCAAAAATTCTGTTTTATCATTTACCTACTCGAGAACGAGTAGGAATTAAGCTTGGCGATGCTGATATGTCTCAACGTATCTATAATTTTTGCTTGTTCCATGTTGTTATATTATTAATCCTGGATGTTTTACAATCACTCCATAGCAACTTTATATCATTTTTTGGGACTAACCTATTGACATAGTGCCAAAGTGCCAGTTTTTGCTTTTTTTTTTACTTCACAGAATATCAGTACCAAACGGAGTCCAATCGCGACGAAACTTTTTGAGATTTTTTTTGGACCAGAAGACATCCAGTGGGCCAAAGAAGTGCCAGAGAGGTGGGCCGTGGAGACCACAAACCACCAGGGAACGCCAGAGGCCCCAGGCGCGCCCTGATGGGTTGTGCCCTCCTCGGGACCCCTCTCCACCGCCTCTGACGCCTATAAATTCCCAAATATTCCAGAAACCCTAGAGGAGTCGACGAAAAACACATCCAGTCGCCGCAAGTTTCAGAACCTCGAGATCCAATCTAACACCATCACAGAGGGGTTCATCATCCTCATTGGTACCTCTTCGATGATGCGTGAGTAGTCCACCATAGACCTACGGGTCCGTAGGAAGTAGCTAGATGGCTTCCTCTCTCTCTCTCTCTTTTGATTCTCAATACAATGGTCTCTTGGAGATCTATTTGATGTAGACTTTTGCGGTGTGTTTGTTAGGATCCGATGAATTTTGAGTTCATGATCAGTTTCTATCCATGAATATTATTTGAGTCTTCTTTGATCTCTTATATGCATGATTACTTATAGCCTCGTATTTCTGCTTCGAATCTTTGGTTTAGTTAGGCCAACTAGATCGATTTTTCTTTCCATGGGAAGAGGTGCTTTGTGATGGGTTCGATCTTGCGGTGTCCTCTCCCAGTGACAGAAGGGGTAGCGAGGCACGCATGTATCGTTGCTATTAAGGATAACTAGATGGGGTCTATTCCTACATGAATAGATCCTGTCTACATCATGTCACCGTTCTTATTGCATTACTCCGTTTTTCCATGAACTTAATACACTCGATGCATGCTGGATAGCGGTCGATGTGTGGAGTAATAGTAGTAGATGTAGGCAGGAGTCGGTCTACATATCTTGGACGTGATGCCTATATAATGATCGTCGCCTTCGATATCGTCATTATTATTTGATCTTCTATCAATTTCCCAACAATAATTTGTTCACCCACCGTGTGCTATATTCATCAGAGAAACCACTAGTGAAACCTACGGCCCCCGGGTCTACTTTTCCCACATATTGCTTTCCGATCTATCTTTTTGCCGCTTTTGTTTTCAGATCTATTATTCCAAAAACCCAAAAATATATTGCTACACGTTTTATCTGCCCTTTTTATTTTGTGTTCTTGAGAGATCAATCTCTCCAATCTATCATATCATAATCTATCTTTTTGTCGTAGAGAGATTGACAACCTCTCTTTCGCGTCGGGTTGCAAGTATTTGTTCTTTGTGTGCAGGTGATGTTTATTAGGTGGTGGTGATCCTCCTACTGGTTCGATACCTTGGTTTCATAATTGAGGGAAATACTTACCGTCGCTGTGCTACATCATCCCTTCCTCTTTGGGGAAATACCGACGCAGTGTCAAGCCACATCAGTATACAACAGTAGCGGGCTTTTCCTAACACCCACTGTTGCTATACTTCCAAATTAATTGTGGCGGGTGCCACGCCACGCCTGCCACTAATTGGGGTTCACCTATAAGTCGTTTCCCAGAAGTGTTTTCACAGACATGATGCCTATATACATGATCATTGCTATGAATAACATAATAACTACGTGCTTTTCTATGAATTGCCCAACAATAATTTGTCTACCCACCATATATTGTGTGTTCGAGAGAGAAGCCTCTAGTGAAAACTATGCCCCCCGGGTCTGTTTAATCATATTGGTAAAAGCGAAAAATACCTTGTTGCAATTATTTACTTCCTATTTACTTTTACTTTTTATATATCTATCACTATCAAAATTAATCATTGCAAGTAATGAGTTCAAGGGGATTGACAACCCTCTTGCCCGCGTTGGGTGCAAGTGTCTGGTTTTGTGTGTGTCGGTGTTGACGACCAAAGTTTTCCTTGATTCTCCTACTGGTTCGATAACTTGGTTCTCACTAAGGGATAAACTTATCGCTACTATATTGCTTCACCCTTCCTCTTTGGGGAAAACCCCAACGCAGCTCACAAGTAGCAACCATATGCTATGTGTTCGGGAGAAGAGCCTCTAGTGAAAACTATGGCCCCATGCTCAACTTAATCATATTAATAAAAACAAAAATATCTTGCTGCAATTTATTGTTTTATTTTTAATTTTACTTTTTATTTATCTATCAATATGGGAATTAATCCTTGCAAGTAACAAGTTCAAGGGGATTGACAGCCCTCTTTCCCGCGTTGGGTGCAAGTGTTTAGTTTTGTGTGTTGGTGCTGACGATGAGAGTTTGCCTTCATTCTCCTATTGGTGCGATAACCTTGGTTCTCACTAAGGGAAATACTTATCACTACTATATTGCTTCACACTTCCTCTTCGAAGAAAAACCCAACGCAGCTCACAAGTAGCAACCACTATTGAGGAGCAGGCGGATATTATCATTGGCCATAGACAAAGTTTGGCCAAAAGCCTAAGCTTGGGTGAGTACGTATTCCCACCAACATTACATTCCTGTTCACACATTTCATTCCACTTGTCGGTGTTCATCGTTTTCATTGTCTATCCATGTTTCGCTTTATTTTGTTTTACTTTTGTGTTGAATAACTTCGAAAAATCCAAAACTATTTCTCGCTTCTTTTTGCATTTTATTTCTTGTTTAATTAGTTCATAATGCTAAAATAAAACCCACACAGATTTCTCGTTCTTCTTGTTTGTTGGAAGCTTTCCCATGTAAATAGTTTTTCTCATTTTTGTTTTATTCCTTTCTTTCGCTCTCTTCAGAAAAAAACTCCAAAAATATTTCAGTGTGTTTATTTGAATTTCTTTTTTTCTTGGCATCGTCGTATAGAGAAAACTATGTTAAAATTGTTAAATGGCTAATACACTTCTTGTTAATGATCTCATGAAGAGTTAATATTTCCTTGTCTTCTCCATTGAATAAAATGCTTGCAGATTCTAGTTTAGTCCATGGCACACTTGTACTATTATAATTTTCACATCATTCGGTTGTGTAAGTGAGAGACAATAAAGACGATATTTTGATGAAGTGATCATGGTGAAGGAAGGCTGGTGTGAACTATTCTAGTTTTTGTTTTTGTAAATATGTTTAGCTCATAATTCTTGATTCAACATATCATAATTAAACATATTTGTAATGACAAGTAGATATTATAGTTGCTAATGCCATGCTTAAGTAGCTAGGAGTGGATAATATGTTATCTTGTGTGTCAACAGGCATTAAAATGATTATGATGTAGTATGTCAGGATGGTATCCTCCTCTGAAGTATTCAAGTGGAATGACTTGGCGCATGTTAAAGGCATGTAATAGATTCAAATCCAACAAATCCTCGATGATATTTATGTTTAGAGTGTTTATATCCTACTCATGCTCGTGTTAAATGTTAATTATTCACAATGCATGACTATGAACGCCGCTCTCTAGTTGGTCGCTTCTCAATCTAATTGCTAGTGTCCCCTGTGCTAAGCAGGAATACTGCTTGTGCATCCAAATCCCTTGAACCAAAGTTAATATGGAGAGTCCACCATATCTACCTATCTGAGGCACTACCCTGCCGTTCCAAGTACATTTGCATGTGCCAACTCTAAAATATTCAAATAAACACATGTTTTGTGTGCTCGTACTGCTCATGGAGCGATGAGGCGGTGAGTATCTTCCATGCTAAGAGAGTTATTCTCACGACGAGAGTTTATTCACTCGTCTTTCACGAGATGAGATTGGTATAAAGGATGCCCAGTCCTGCATAATACAAAAATAAATAGATAAACTCCCCCCGAAGGCTGATTGTTTGGAGGGCACCCGTGGATTTGGTTAGCCATGGCATGTGTTTGTATGGTGGAGGGGCAGTAAAAATTTCATTCAGTTTGAGAACCGCTATTAATGTGTTTAGCATTGAAGATACCAAAATCCTTTGTCGTGGCGTTGACAGGAAAAGCACACCACCCAATTATACTTTCATCTCTGATTTAAACCTTGAGTTTTCGCACCTCTGCAAATCTCTGCTTCCCTATGCGAATGGGCATTCTATTTACTTTCAATGTTATTTTATTTTATTATTTGAGTCATGACCTTCTCATTCATAGCACCAATCCTGAGAGCGTTATTTTCATTTTTATTATTTCGGTCTAGTAAATGTTGGTTGTGAGCATGACTGGATCTCCTCTACCCTGAATTACAAGTTTAGTTGTTGCTTGAACTTCATAGGTGCTCTGCATTTATGTTTTGTGGTCTCGGGAAGGGCTAGAGAGATACCATTTTATCATATTACATCATGCTTGTTTTGACAAAGTGTTGGTGTTTTAGATATAGTATTATTTCTTGCTAGTTGATTATGCCATTGATATGAATATAGTTTCTAAGTGTTATCATTTGTATGTTAACATCATGACTTGTGTTGAAAACTTGATTATTAGCTAGGCCTATATATGGAAACAATAACAAAATAATTTGTAAAATGTTGCTTTATCACTTTCAGTTTATCAACTGAATTTCTTAAGGACAAGCAATGAGTTAAGCTTGGGGGAGTTGATACGTCCCAAACATATCTACTTTTCCAAACACTTTTGTGCTTGTTTTGGACTCTAATTTTCACAATTTGAATGGAACTAACCTGGACTGACATAGTTTTCAGCAGAATTTCCATGGTGTTATTTTTGTGCAGGAGAAAAAGTTATCGGAATCATACAAAATTTATGGAGATTTTTTTATTGAATAAATTAAAAAATACTGGAACGAAGACCCACTTGAGAGGGGCCACCTGTTTCCCACAAAGCAGCAGGGCCCGGCCACACCCCAAGGCGCATCCTGATGCCATATGGAGCCCACAGGCGGCCGTCTGACCTAACTCAAAGCCTATAAATTCTCTTTCCCCAAGAAAAAAATAGGAGAGAAGATTTCAATGCATTTTACGATACGGAGCCACCGCCACCTCCTTTTCTTCCTCGGGAGGTTGATCTGGAGCCTGTTTTGGGCTCCGGAGAGGGGGATTCATCGCCATCGTGATCATCAACCCTTCTCCATTGACAACTCCATGATGCTCATCAACGGGAGTGAGTAGAGCCTCCATAGGTTTGCTGGACGGCGATGGAGTTGGATGAGATTTATCATGTAATTGAGTCAAGTTGTTAGGGCTTGATCCCTAGTATCCAGTATGTTCCAAGATTGATGTTGATATGACTTCGCTATTCTTAATGCTTGTCACTAGGTCCCAAGTGCCATGATTTCATATCTAAAAATATTATGTTTTCATGAATATGAGAGTTTTTTGGATCCTATCTTGCAAATTGTATGCACCCATTAGGTGTTATGATCCGTAGCCCCCAAAGTGAAAATAATTTGAAGCACCTTCGGTGATGACCATAGTATGAGGAGTTCATGTATTCACCATGTGTTAATGCTTTGTTCTTGTTCTCTATTAAAAGGATACCTTAATATCCCTTAGATTTTCTTATGGACCCCGCTGCCACGGGAGGATAGGACAAAAGATGTTATGCAAATTCTTATTATAACCACGTAACTATTTACGGAATACATGCCTATAGTATATTGATTAATTGGAGCTAGTTATGTGTCGCTCTAGGTTGTGACTGTTATATGATGAATGTCATCCAAATATCCATCGCTGATCCAATGCCTACACTTTGCTCATATTGCTTTTGCTAAGTTACTACTACTATTGTTGTCATTACAGTCACAACGAAACTGCTACTGTTACTATTGCTATTGTTACCGCTACTATCATATCACTATGCTACTAAACATTTTGCTGCAGACATTTAGTTTTCCAAGTGTGGTTGAATTGATAACTCAACTGCTAAGGCGCATAAATATTCTTTGGCTCCCCTTGTGTTGAATCAATAAATTTGGGTGAAATGCTACCCTCGAAGACTGTCGCAATCCCCTATACTTGTGGGTTAACAATGATTAGATTATTCATTAAAAGTAATTGAGTCAAATTTGAATTCTATTATAGGTGATTTATATAGCTATGTAATGCTTTCCGATCTATTGGTTTTGTATGTCCAAGTTGATATATTGGTCTTCAGTGGAAGTGGTGCCTTAGTAGTGGGTTCAATCTTGCGGTGTCCTCACCTCGTGACACAAGGGGTAGTGAGGCACATATTTGTATTGTTGCCATTAAGGATAAAACGACGGGGTCTGAACATATTGCACGTCTTTCTTTGTCTACATTATGTCATATTGCTTAAAGCGTTGCTCTGTTCATATGAACTTAATACCAAAGTTGCAGCATGGGTCGATCGATTGGGGGAGTAATAGTAGTAGATGCAGTCAGGAGTCGATCTACTTGTCACGGACATAATGCCTATATATAAGATCCATGAATATCGTCACAATTATTTGCTTTTCTATCAATTGCCCAACAGTAATTTTTCTACCCACCGTATGACATGCTAAAAGAGAGAAGCCTCTAGTGAAAACTATGGCCCATGGGTCTACTTTAATCATATTAAAAAACCAAAAATACCTTGTGCAATTTTATTACTTTTATTTTACTTTGCAAATTATCTATCTACTATTATCATAATTAAACGTTGCTATTCAACAAGTACAAGGGGGTTGACAACCTTCTTGCTTGCGTTGGGTGCAAGTATTTTCTCTTTTGTGTGTAGGTGCCGCTAATCGAGTGTTTGGTTGTACTCCTACCAGTTCGATAAACCTTGGTTTTTAACTGAGGGAAATACTTTTCGCTACTTTTCTACATAACCCTTCCTCTTCGGGGAAAATCCTAATGCAACTCAAGTAGCACAGGACTAGGTGTCCTTTTTACCAGCCTCTCTCGTGCAGGACGAGTGAATAAACTCACGTCGTGAGAATAACCTGCTTAGCACGGAAGATACTGACCGCCCCGTCGCTCCATGAGCGGCACGAGCACACAGAACTGATGTTTATTTGAAGGTTTTAGAGTTGGCAGATGCAAATTTACTTGGAATGGCAGGGTAATACCGAATATAGGTAGATATGGTGGACTCTCCGGAATAACTTTGGTTTAAGGGATTTGGATGCACAAGCAATATTCCCACTTAGTATAGGCGAAGGCTAGCAAATAGGTTGAGAAGCGACCAACTAGAGAGCGACAACAGTTATAGTCATGCATTGAGAATAATTAACATTAAACATGAGCATGAGTAGGATATAAACACTCTAAACATAAATATCATCGGGGATTTATTGGATTGGAATCTATTACATGCCTTTAACATGCGCCAAGTCAAGCCACTTGAATACTTCAGAGGAGCATACCATCCTAACATACTGCATTATAATTATTTTAATGCACGTTGACACCCAAGATAACATATTATCACTTCCTAACTACTTAAGCATGTCATGAACAAATCTCTAATTGTCATCACAAATATGTTTACTCATGATATGTTGAATTGAGAATTACGAGCTAAACATATTAACAAAGACAAAAACAAGAAGAATTCACACCAGCTTTTCTTCACCACGATCACTTCATCAAATTATCGTCATTATTTCCTTTGACTTGCACAACTGAATGATGTGAAATTACAATAGTGCAAGAGTGTCGTGGAGTGAGCCGGAATCTGCAAACATTCATTCAGAGGATAAGATAAGGATAATTGGATCTTCATGAGATCAATGATAAGAGGTATATGAGCCATTTGACAATTTAGCATAGTCTTCTGTGTACAATGACTCAAAGAAAAGAAAAGAAATTCAAAGAAACATACTAAAATATTTTTGGAGTTTTTGTTTTTCTGGAGAAACCGAAAGAAAATGCAAAACAAAAACGAGAAAAACTATTTAAACGGAAAATCTCCCAGGAAACAAGAAGAAGAACAAGAAATTCTTTTGCGTTTTATTTTAATACTACAAACTAATTAAACATGAAAGAAAAAGAAAAAAGAAACGAGAAATATTTTGGCATTTTCATTGTTTTTTCAAACACACAAACGGAAAATGAAATAATGAAACATGGATATACAATGAAAACGATGAACACCAAAAATTGGAATGGAATGTGTGAACATGAATGTAATATTAGTGAGAATACGTACTCCCCCAAGCTTAGACTTTTAGCCTAACTTGGTTTACGACCACTGGTAGTATCCACTCGCTCCTGAATAGTGGTCATGGTGACAACTTGGGGCAACGTTTCGTTCCACCTCCTCGGCGAGGCGAGCGGCCTCTATTCCAGCGTTGTGTGCATGAGCTTCATCCAGATAAATATAATGCCTTTGTTTGTTTTTAAAATCAAAGAGCGAAGGTGCAGGCCTGATACGTCTCCAACGTATCTATAATTTTTTATTGTTCCATGCTATTATATTATCTGTTTTGGATGTTTTATATGCATTAATATGCTATTTTATATTATTTTTGGGACTAACCTATTAATCTAGAGCCTAGTGCCAGTTTCTGTTTTTTCCTTGTTTTTGAGTATTGCAGATAAGGAATATTAAATGGAGTCCAAACGGAATAAAATCTTCGGAATGATTTTTCTTGGACCAGAAGAAACCTGCCAGACTTGGAGATGAAGGCAGGAGACCTGCCGTGGCGTCACAAGCCACCAGGGCGCGCCCTAGGGGGGCGCCCTCCTAGCTTGTGGGCCCACGGCAGCTCTCCTAACCATATTCTTCGGCCTATAAATTCCCAAATATTCCCTGGATACTAAAGGGAGCCACGAAAATACTTTTCCGCCGCCGGAAGCCTCTGTTCCCGTGAGATCCAATCTTGGAGCCTTTTTCGGTAATCTGCCGGAGGGGGATTCGATCACGGAGGGCATCTACATCAACTCCATTGCCCCTCCGATGATGCGTGAGTAGTTTACCACAGACCTTCGGGTCCATAGCTAGTAGCTAGATGGCTTCTTCTCTCTCTTTGTTCTTCAATACCATGTTCTTCATGATCTTCATGGAGATCTATCCGATGTAATACTCTTTTGCGGTGTGTTTGTTGAGATCCGATGAATTGTGGGTTTATGGTCAGATTATCTATGAATATTATTTGAATCTTCTCTGAATTCTTATATGCATGATTTCATATCTTTGCAAGTCTCTTCGAGTTATTGGTTTGGTTTGGCCAACTAGATTGGTAATTCTTGCAATGGGAGAAGTGCTTAGTTTTGGGTTCAATCTTGCGGTGTCCTCGCCTAGTGACAAAGTAGGGGTAGCGAGGCACGTATTGTATTGTTGCCATCGAGGATAAAAAGATGGGGTTTTCATCATATTGCTTGAGTTTATCCCTCTACATCATGTCATCTTACCTAATGTGTTACTTTGTTCTTCATGAACTTAATACTCTAGATGCAGGCAGGAGTCGGTCGATGTGTGGAGTAATAGTAGTAGATGCAGAATCGTTTCGGTCTACTTGACACGGACGTGATGCCTATATGCATAACCATTGCCTTGGATATCTTCATAATTATTCGCTTTTCTATCAATTGCTCGACAGTAATTTGTTCACCCACCGTATTATTTGCCATCATGAGAGAAGCCTCTAGTGAAACCTATGGCCCCCGGGTCTATTTTCCATATTATATTTTCAGATCTATAAACCAAAAATACCAAAAATATCTTTCTGCAATCTTTTTACTTTTAGTTTACTTTTTGTTTTAGCAATCCTATCTATCTATCTCTATCAGATCTCATCCTTGCAATTAACCGTGAAGGGATTGACAACCCCTTTATAGCGTTGGGTGCAAGTGTTTGATTATTTGTGTAGGTACATCTATTGGGGACTTGCTTGTATCTCCTACTGGATTGATACCTTGGTTCTCAACAACTGAGGGAAATACGTATCTACTTTGCTGCATCACCCTTTCCTCTTCAAGGGAAAACCAATGCATACTCGAGAAGTAGCAAGAAGGATTTCTGGCGCCGTTGCCGGGGAGATCTACATCAAGCCTTCCAAGTACCCATCACAAACTCATCTCTTGCATTTACATTAGTTGACATTTGCCTCTCGTTTTCCTCTCCCCCACTTCTAAAATGATTTTCAGAAAATATTTGCCTTTTTATTCGCCCTCCTTTTCGTTTGCCTCTTTCTCGCTGGATCTCTCACTAGTTGCTATGTCTAGCGTTACTACTTCCCCTTTGTCACCAAATTTTGAAGTTTTATACTTCAAGCAAAAACAAGGGGAAAATTTGAAAGATGCCTGGTATAGGCTAATGGAATCTTATCGTATCTCCAATCTAAAAGGAGATGCCAAAGTTTTGCTTAGAAATTTTTACATTGGATTGGCTTTGCATCATAGAGAGCTTTTAGATTTCGCCTCAAAAGGGAATTTTATTGAGCTAGATACGAACACTGCTTATGAAGTTTTGGAGGGGATTTTGGGGATTCCTCCACCCAACAAAGGGTTTGTTTTCTCACAAGAAGGAGTTCAAATTCTCGACAAACTGAGTGACTTACATAAGCACTTGGTCGAATTACAACAATATCACGAACCCCTTAAACATATTAGTGGGAACCTCAATCGCTTGAATACTTTGATTACCCTTTGCAATAAGCGTTTGGATATTTTGGATATTAAGATGGTTTCTTCCCCTACCAATCCGGGGAAGAGGAAAGAGCCACCCGGATTTGAGAAGTCCCTCACAAAAGCTGCCAATACCAAAGATGACAATACCTTGATCTATTGCGTTATGCCTAGCTAGGGGCGTTAAACAATAGCGCTTGTTGGGAGGCAACCCAATTTTATTTTTATGCTTTCGTTTATGCTTCTGTTTTTGAGTTTTCCACACATTATTACCTCTGTAGTAATTGTGTTTTCTTGTTTTAATTAGTGTTTGAGCCAAGTAAGACCTTTGGGGTGGTCTACGGTGTTTGTAATTTGATTTTGCTGAAAAACAGAAACTTTTGCTCTCAGTCCACGAATTTTGTAAATTCACTGGAACGTGATTTTGATCTGAAATTTTTACAAAAGATTGATATACAAATTTCCCTGATTGTCCTAATTTTTCAGAATTTTTGGAGTTACAGAAGTATTCGAAGTCTATAGATTGCTACAGACTGTTCTGTTTTAGACAGATTCTGTTTTCTTTGTGTTGTTTGCTTATTTTGATGTATCTATGGGTTGTATCGGGGGGGTATGAACCATGGAGAAGTTAGAATACAGTAGATATTACACCTAAATAAATAAATAATGAGTTCACAACAGTACCTAAAGTGGTGATTTATTTGTCTTATACTAACGGATCTCATGAGTTTTCTGTTGAGTTTTGTGTTGTGAAGTTTTCAAGTTTTGGGTAAAGATTTGATGGACTATGGAATAAGGAGTGGCAAGAGCCTAAGCTTGGGGATGCCCAAGGCACCCCAAGCCATATTCAAGGATACCAAAAAGCCTAAGCTTGGGGATGTCCCGGAAGGCATCCCCTCTTTCGTCTTCAATCCATCGGTAAATTTACTTGAGGCTATATTTTTATTCACCACATGATATGTGTTTTGCTTGGAGCGTCTTGTATGATATGAGTCTTTGCTTTTTAGTTTGCCACAATCATTCTTGCTGCACACTTCTTTTGAGAGAGACACGCTGAATCGTGAATTTATTAGAATACTCTATGTGCTTCACTTATATCTTTTGAGCTAGGCAATGTTGCTCTAGTGCTTCACTTATATCTTTTTAGAGCACGGTGGTGTTATATTTTATAGAAATTCTTGAACTCTCGTACCTCACTTATATTATTTTGAGAGTCTTTAAAAACAGCATGGTAATTGGTTTAGGTTGTGAATTTAGTCCTAATATAATGGGCATCCAAGAGAGATATAATAAAAACTTTCATATTAAGTGCATTGAATAAAATCTTCGGAATGATTTTTCTTGGACCAGAAGAAACCTGCCAGACTTGGAGATGAAGGCAGGAGACCTGCCGTGGCGTCACAAGCCACCAGGGCGCGCCCTAGGGGGGCGCCCTCCTAGCTTGTGGGCCCACGGCAGCTCTCCTAACCCTATTCTTCGGCCTATAAATTCCCAAATATTCCCTGGATACTAAAGGGAGCCACGAAAATACTTTTCTGCCGCCAGAAGCCTCTGTTCCCGTGAGATCCAATCTTGGAGCCTTTTCCGGTAATCTGCCGGAGGGGGATTCGATCATGGAGGGCATCTACATCAACTCCATTGCCCCTCCGATGATGCGTGAGTAGTTTACCACAGACCTACGGGTCCATAGCTAGTAGCTAGATGGCTTCTTCTCTCTCTTTGTTCTTCAATACCATGTTCTTCATGATCTTCATGGAGATCTATCCGATGTAATACTCTTTTGCGGTGTGTTTGTCGAGATCCGATGAATTGTGGGTTTATGTTCAGATTATCTATGAATATTATTTGAATCTTCTCTGAATTCTTATATGCATGATTTCATATCTTTGCAAGTCTCTTCGAGTTATTGGTTTGGTTTGGCCAACTAGATTGGTAATTCTTGCAATGGGAGAAGTTCTTAGTTTTGGGTTCAATCTTGCGGTGTCCTCACCCAGTGACAAAGTAGGGGTAGCGAGGCACGTATTGTATTGTTGCCATCGAGGATAAAAAGATAGGGTTTTCATCATATTGCTTGAGTTTATCCCTCTACATCATGTCATCTTACCTAATGCGTTACTCTGTTCTTCATGAACTTAATACTCTAGATGCAGGCAGGAGTCGGTCGATGTGTGGAGTAATAGTAGTAGATGCAGAATCGTTTCGGTCTACTTGACACGGACGTGATGCCTATATGCATAATAATTGCCTTGGATATCTTCATAATTATTCGCTTTTCTATCAATTGCTCGACAGTAATTTGTTCACCCACCGTATTATTTGCCATCATGAGAGAATCCTCTAGTGAATCCTATGGCCCCCGGGTCTATTTTCCATATTATATTTTCAGATCTATAAACCAAAAATACCAAAAATATCTTGCTGCGATCTTTTTACTTTTAGTTTACTTTTCGTTTTAGCAATCCTATCTATCTATCTCTATCAGATCTCATCCTTGCAATTAACCGTGAAGGGATTGACAACCCCTTTATAGCGTTGGGTGCAAGTGTTTGATTATTTGTGTAGGTACATCTATTGGGGACTTGCTTGTATCTCCTACTGGATTGATACCTTGGTTCTCAACAACTGAGGGAAATACTTATCTACTTTGCTGCATCACCCTTTCCTCTTCAAGGGAAAACCAACGCATGCTCGAGAAGTAGCAAAGCCAAACAATAGAAACAACGTGCTTCTTATCAAATGTTAGTTGGTACACGTACTCATGAGTGTTATAACCAATGAAAATCTGGCGATGCATATCATCAAAGTCCAAAAACTTAGGGGGGGAGCATTGGATCATTAGGTCTAGCAATAATGTCAAAGTGCCTAGCCAGGCGAGAAGCATAAATTCCTCCATATAAATTACCATGTGCATTTCTAGCTAAGCTACGAGCACTTATTGCACCAAATTATATCTTTTAGAACCAGTCATACCTGTATGCAAAATACTCAAATCGGGTGCACACAAAGTGCTAATGTCATTTTTACCAATTAGGCATCTCCCACTAAATATGGAAAATTAACGAACAGCCGGAAACTGAAGGCTTCTAATTGTAGCTTGTGTTACAACTCTGTCCTCCCCATTACAAAGACTACTAAGAAAGAAATCATAATCAAATTTTTGTGGTTCGGAAAGTGAACCTCAATGCGGGATCTTGCAAATTGCACAGAAGTTTTCTAAACGCAAATTATATGATTTCTCATAAAAATGAAAGAGGACGTTATGACTAGCTAAATGATATTTAAATTGTTCAATGAATGATTTCTCATAAAAATGAAAGAGGACGTGATGAAGTCGGCCAGCTCGACATTCTCAATATATTGGTCAAACTCTTGCTTGATACCGCCACCCACCATGAACGTGTCGCACGGCCAGTCACACGACTTCACCTCGCCCCCCCCCCTGAAACTTTCACGGGGTTCATAAATTGACGAGCGTGCCACCTCTTGGCTCGAGGAACCCTCCGAGGACCTCCTCCTTCAAAAACTCCTAAATAAGTTCATCTTCCTACGAGAAAATTTCTGAATTTTTTTAGGTCACACAAAAAAAGGCCAATAAAACTTAACAAAATTGATAGGAACCACTCCTACCAGTGTCTAGAGGCTACATCAAGCATTCAAACTACTTAGAACCAAATGAATTCAACATGCAATCTCATTTTTAGAGGCACCAACAGTAGCAAAATAACCAAAATATAATCCACTAACACAAAAACTAATTGGAACAATGGAGGAGTCACATACCAAGGAGCAATCCCCCAAACAGTTTTGGAAACGAGGTTCCGAGCAAAGAGATCGAAAATCTCAATTTTGGAGGCAAGAACATGAGAAGAAGAGCTACCACATTTTTTTATGGAGGAAGAATAAGAAGAAGTGGACAGGTGGACAAAGTGAGTGGGGTTGTGTGGACCCCACAAGGCATCATGGTGCAACTAGTGGTGACCGCGCCTTGTTGTCTTGTGGACAACAGGTGCACCCCTCGGGGTGTGTCGAGTGCCAAAAATTCTTAAATACTCAATAAAAAATCGTGGTAGAATATTACGACATTCTGAGCACTTTTATTTTTGGGTAATTTTTATTGCACGGATAATTCAGAAAACAGGATAATCGTGGCATTTCACTTTATTAAACTCTAAATAACAGAGAGTAAACTATGATTACACAAATTTGTGTTTACAGAATTCATCGACTACATGCCCCTAAAAAATAATCCATTATTAAGGTTGATCAGGTCTTATTAACAAACTATTTTTGAGTAACATGAAACCGAAGAATTTTTGTAAAACACAAAGTTACCTCGACCGGGATATGCATTGTCCCAATAATAAGAGTTTGATATTTCTTTTCAAGTATAGGAAGAGGGAATTCAAAACCTCCAATAGTGATTGTAATAATTTTTTCAATAGAATTGATACTATTCACTTGGTTTCGTTTCTTTGGAAAATATACCATATGCTCTTTATCGTTGACATGGAAAGTAACCTTGTTTTTGTTGCAATCAATAATAGGCCTTGCAGTTTTCAAAAAGGGTCTCCCAAAGGATAATCGATATGTTGTCGACCTCGGGCATATCAAGAACAACAAAGTTCGTTAAGATAGTAACATTATCAACAACAACGGGAACATCCTCACAAATACGGATGGGTAAAGCAGTTGATTTATCAGCCATTTGCAAAAACATTTCAGCAGGTGTCAACTTATTCAAATCAAGTCTTCTATATAGAGAAAAAGGCCTAACACTAACAGCAGCTCCCAAATAACATAAAGCAGTTCTAACATAATTGCTTTTTATAGAGCAAGGTATAGGACGTATTCCTGGATCTCCTAGCTTATGACGTACTTTCCCTTCAAATGAATAATTTGCAAGCACATTGGAAATTTCAGCTTTCAGTATTTTCCTTTTATTAGTGACAATATATTTCATGTATTTAGCATATGGAGGCATTTTCATAATTTCAGTCAAATGTGTTCTAAAATATAAAGGTCTAAGATTTTCAAAAAAGCAATTAAAAGCCTTTTCATCTCTATATTTCACAATTTTACTAGGAATTGACATTGCTTTCTGGACCCATTGCTCTCTTTTTTAGCATTTTTCCTAGCAACAAAGTCTCTTTTATCATACCTTTTATTTTTAGAAGGTGGGTTATCAAGCTCAACTTGAGGTTCTATTTCTATATCATTATCATATTCTTTATTATCGTATGGTGGAGCATCAACATGATTATCATTAGCATCATTACTTTCATTATCAGAATCACTAGATGAATGTTCATCACCAGATTGTGTCTCAGCATCAGAAATAGAAACCTTATTAGGATTCTCGGGAGGTATTTCCAAAATAGGTTTACTAGAAGCATGCATAGATCTATTCTTTTTCTCTTTATTATTCCTAGGTGAACTGGGTACATCATTATTAATTACCTGAGAATCCTTCTGAATTCTTTTAGGATGACTCTCAGGATACAAAGGTTCATGAGTCATTTTACCTCCTCTAGTCATTACTCTAACAGCATGATCATTCATTTCATTAAGCAAATACTTTTGTGATTTAGAAACTTGTTCTAATTGAGTTTGAACTATAGATGCATGTTTACATAAGCCTTTAACATCATTAGCAATTCTCATCATCGTATCGCTCAAATGTTCAATCATAATGGCATTACGTTTCAATCGATCACTAGTTTGCATATAGAATTTTTCTTGCTTAACAATAAAATTACCAAATTCATCCAAAAATTGACTAGAACACTTATTATAAGGTATATCACCTTCATCAAATCTATAAAGAGAATTTACCTCCACTACATGTGTCGGGATAACAAGTCCATGTATTTACTCAATAGGCGGTAAATTCTTGACATCCTCGGATTTAATACCCTTCTTTCATAGACTTATTTGCCTCTTGCATATCTTATGGACTGAGGAATAGGATACCTCTCTTATTTGGAGTTGGTTTAGGTCGTGGTTCGGAAAGTGTCCAATCATCAACATTTCCCAAAAGATTATCCAATAATTCCTGAGCCTCTTCAATTGTTCGTTCCCTGAAAACACAACGAGCACAACTATCTTGGTCATCCCTAGAAGCATCGGTTAGTCCATTATAAAGGATATCAAGTATTTCATTTTTTCTGAAGTGGATGATCAGGAAAAGCATTTAATAGCTGGAGATGCGTCCTCCAAGCTTGAGGGAGATGCTCTTTCTCAAGTTGCACAAAGTTAAATGTTTCCTGTAAGGCAACTTGTTTCATATGAGCAGGAAAATGTTTTTCAGAGAAGTAGTAAATCATATCCTAGGGACTACGCACACAACCTGGAGCAAGAGTATTAAACCATTCTTAAGACTCAACCTTTAATGAGAAAGGAAACAATTTCAGGATAAAGTAGGAGCGAATTCTTTCCTCATGAGCAAATATAGTGGCAATATCATTCAGTTTAGTAAGGTGTGCCCCAACAGTTTCAGATGTATAACCATGAAAAGGATCAGATTCCACCAGAGTTATTAATTCAGGATCAACAGAGAATTCATAATTCGTATCATCAACAAAGATAGGAGAGATTGCAAATTAAGGATCATCATCGTTGCATTTAGAGATTTTTGTTTCATCTTGTTCATTAAAATTTCAAGTTCCTCTCTATCCTTACAAGCAAGAATTTCCTTAGCAATCTCCCAATCCATAACATAACCTTCGGGTATATTGAGCATCTTAGTTCTAATACGTGTGCTAAGTATAATAGGTGATTCAATATTTTGATTGGTCGCATTTTCAATTTCTCTAGATTTAGCAATTTGAGCATCAAGAAATTCACCTAGTGGCACAGTTTCAGTTTCATCAGACATAGTAGTACCATCATCATAAGTATCATCTATAGCAGAAGTAGTGTCTATTACTTACGACATATCAGGCTGTATAGCACGTGGTGGTGTCGCAAGCTAACTTAAAATAGAAGGTGAATCTAGTGCATAGCTAGTTGGCAGTTCCTTATCCCCCTCGTCTTAGAGGGTATAATCTTGGTTCTGGAGTCTTTTAGATTCTTCATAGTGATCAGCAAAGAGATATTTTCCAAGTGAACTCAATAAATAGAGCTATGCTCCCCAACAATGGCAAAAGAAAAAGGTCTTGATAACCCACAATTATAAGGGATCGCGACAGTCTTCGAGGGTAGTATTTCACCAAAAATTATTGATTCGACACAAGGGGAGCTAAAGAATATTTATGAGCCTTAGAAGTTGAGTTGTCAATTTAACCACACCTGAAAAATTAAATATATGACGCAAAGTGTTTGATAGCACAATAATATGATAGTTTGATAGTGGTGGTAAAAGTAGTAATAGTAACAGTAGAAAATAGTATGATAGTAGTGGTAACAGTAGCAATAGTAACAGTAGTTGTTTTGTAGTGATTGTTACAATAGCAACAACAATAGTAACTTGGCAAAAGCAATATAAGCAAAGCGTAGGCATTAGATCAACGATGGATATTTGGATGACATTCATCATATAACAGTCACAACCTAGAGCGACATAGAACTAGCTCCAATTCATCAATATAATGTAGGCATGTATTCTATAAATAGTCATACGTGCTTATAAAAAGAAATTGCATAACATCATTTTTCCTACCCTCCTATGGCAGCGGGGTCCATAAGGAAATCTAAAGGATATTACGATCTCCTTTTAATAGAGAACTGAAACAAAGCATTAACACATGGTGAATACATGAAATCCTCATACTACGGTCGTGACCGGAGGTGGTCCCAATTATTGTAACCTTGGGGGCTATGGATCATAAAATAATAGGTGCATACAACTTGCAAGATATGATCCAAAACACTCTCATATTCATGAAAACATAATAGATTCAGATCTGAAATCATGGCACTCGGGCCCTAGTGACAAGCATTAAGCATAGAAAAGTCATAGCAACATCAATCTCAGAACTTAGTGGATACTAGGTATCAAGCCCTAACGAATTGACTCGATTACATGATAAATCCCATCCAACTCCATCACCGTCCAGCAAGCCTACGAAGGAATTATCACTCCCGTTGGTGAGCATCATGGAGTCGTTGATGGAGAAGGGTTGTTGATGATGATGGCGACTAATCCCCCTCTCCGGAGCCCAAAATAGGCTCCAAATCAGCTCCCGAGGAAGAAAAGGAGGTGGCGGCGGATCCGTATCATAAAACACGATGAAATATTCTCTCTTATTTTTCTTTCGGGGAAATGGAATTTATAGGCTTGGAATTAGGTTAGACGACCGCCTGTGAGCCCCACAAGACAACAGGGCGCGTCTGGGGGGCGGGGTTGTGGCCGCGTCCTGTTGCCTTGTGGGCAACATGTGGCCTCTCTCTAGTTGATCTTTGTTCAAGTATTTTTTGTATTTATTAAATAAAAAATCTCCGCAAATTTTCGTCCTATTCCGAGAACTTTTATTTCTGCACAAAAATAACACCATGATAGTTCTGCTGAAAACAATGTGAGTTCGGATTAATTTCATTCAAATTGTATAAATTAGAGTCCAAAATAAAAGCAAAAATATTTGAAAAAATAGATATGTTTGGGACGTACCAACGACCGCTCCAAATGCGTAGATATCTGGCTTGTATGTCAAGCGTCTCCAAGTTCAGCGTAAACCCCCTCTTTGGTGTCTGTCCAAATTGATTTGTGTAGAAATCGTCCACCGTATTTGTAATTTCATCTTGGCCCGTCAGTATCTCTCCATTCTTAGGTAGGGTAGAGATGAAGTTCTTTCTTTGTCGGTGCCGCGCATGCTGATGAAAGATTACGAACTTAACTTATCAGGCTAGTCATAGTGAAAAGTAACTTAGATTAGTGTAGTTTCATGTATATGACTAGTCTATGTTACTATCTTTCTTTATAGTGTAAAATAACATAAAAATAGTATCATAAATGTTTGTATTTATTAAATTGTAGACTTATTTTGCTTTGGGTTGGGTTATGTTACGCCAACATATTATGTTCCTCTAAACAACCCCCTTCTCACTAATTACATATCACACAAGCGAATCTATCTTGGAATGCGCTATATAACTAACTAAATTACTCCCATTATGACCAACCTCACTCTTGTCTTGTTTTACTTCTACGAACAGAACTAATCCTTTTTATTTAATGGAGCACTATTGACGAGGTTGTTCATAGAAAAAATACTAGCTTAAACTTTTAGTAGGGTGTATAGGGCATATTTCTAAGAATGGTCGGGGGATTATATTAGAGAGTAGCATATAGGGGTAGTTTATTATAACAAAATGTTTGGTGGAAACTGGAGAGCAATGTAATGTTTGACAGGAATATAGTCGGTGGTGAAGAAAAGGGAGGGAACCACCTCGGGTCCCTCCAAAAACTTAATTTGTCGCTTCGGTCTTTTATGCCCAAAACACTCAGCTTGCTTGCGTTTTATATTTATAGAAATTGATCTATAGGTTGCACTCAGCTTATATATATGTGCATGCATGACTTGTGGATATAAAGTTTTTTTGTTCTTCTTGTACATACGTACTTTTCACATTGTAATTTTCTTCTTGTATCTTTTCTCTTTGTTTCTAAGGGCATCTGCAACAGAAACCCGTAAATTTTCTCCCGCATCCGTCCGTGGACAGGGGATCAATCCGCGGACACAGATGCGGGAGGACGACACCCAACCGTAGCCGTATACATTTTAACCACAACTCAAACTACCCATACAAATTAGAAACAGTATGGATTTCATTAAGTTTGGATATAATTTACATAAAAAGGTTGATATTTCGACCGTTTAACTAAAAAACAAGAAAATGAGCATAAACTCTATACCGGACGACCACCTCGTACGCGTGGCCGCCCTGCCCTGCCGCACCGCCGTCTCTGTCGGTGTCGTCGTCATCGTCATCGTTTCGGTCCCTTCAGCGACGGAACGAGACCGTAGAGCCACGACAGCCTTGTTCGGCGGCTGCCTGCCGCTCGCGGAGCAGCCGCTCCGCCTCGTGCTGCGACATGCGGAGTGCCGCCGCGACCACTGCATACATGGCCTTCTGAGCCCTGGCGGCGGCCTTACCGCGACCGGCACTGGCGGAGCAGTGGGTAAGCGACCACTCCTCACCAATCTTGGCGAGCTCGCTGTCAAGGCGGCGGCGATGCCTGGAGGCCGTTTTCGTGGTGGTCACGGAGCGGTCGAGCGCCCATGCAGCGACGAGGTCTGGGTCGTTGCAGACCCATTTCGACGCCACGTCCGTCTTGGCGAATGCGGAGCGGCGAGCGGCATTGCACCGGTCCTACCTTGCGTGCTGCTGCACCGCGTGCTCGACTTCGGACACCACGACTCGAGAGCCGGAGGCACCGCCTCCTAGTTAGTGGAGGATGCGGCCACATGCCTTAGCAATCGCGGGCGGCACCCCCTAGGGGCGGTGGCGTCGAGGCGGCGACGATGGCTCATCGATCCGCGCGTAGCGGCTATGCGATGGTAATGGTGGCTCAGGGTTCACGCAGCGGATGCGTGGCAGGGATGGCGGCTCAGTGTCGGTGACAGTTTTCCGGCATATAAAATTCCCAGCAAATGACCCTTGTGCCATCACCAGCCCCAGGATTAGTGTTCGCTAGTGAACATTTTCTTGATACAGAATTCCAAGCAAATACAAGAATTTGAGTACAAGACCATGAAGGTCGATTGTGTACAACAATGATTTCTAGTGGCTGATGACAGAAGCGACTCATGGATCTCCAGTATCTATGGGACTCCATTCCCACAGGAACAGCTGACCTAGGTAACTCCTATCTCGCATGGCTGCTATCCTCGATTCCTAGGTCGCATGGTTACCTCATAGCGCTCCTCTCCAAATACGTAATCTGGCAAAGACAATAGTCAGGGACAAGTTAGTGAGTATGTTTGAATGTACTTGCAAACATCATGAAAACAGATATAATAAAGCGGTGAATGCAAGCAGTGAAACCTTAATTTTATCTACTATGGCATGAGGTTAATTCATGAATGCAGTATGCAGAAAATTTATCCGTACAGAAAATAAAGATTAGATGAGTATAAGTGATCATAGTATTACGAAAATTTAAAGACGGGTTTCCGGAGGTAGAACCATCCCGAAAGAACCCAACAGAAAATATTGGTAAATTGCCACAATCGGGCATTTGGAGCGACGCCACGTAAAGGTCTTATATTGAAAAATAATAACTTGAGTTGCCGCAGTCAAGCATTTTAAGCGACGTCACATAAAGGGCTTATATCAATAATAATAACAGGAGTACCACAGTCGGGCATCTGAAGCAACATCGCATAAAGGGCTTATTTGGCAAATAATAATATGAGTTGCCACAGTCGGGCGTCTGAAGCGACACCGCATAAAGGGCTTATATTGAAAATAATCGCATGAGTATCCAGGTGGCAGAACCTTCCGAGGAATACTCAATAATTCATATAAGAGAAAACGTTAGTCCATAACAACATTGATAATAATGATCATCCGTCATGATTCATGATCAACATCATGGTTCAATAAATTCCTCCGAAGACCGACACTAAGACCGAAACTTGACCTATCCCAGGTTGTAGTCCTTAACCGCGGACACGGCTATTCGAATAGGTGTTATACTCTGCAGAGGATGTACTCTTTACCCACGAGTAACAGATTTCTTTAGTCAACCCGAGACGTTGGCTAATTCCGATTACGGTCTTTGAGTTGAAAACGCATCACCTGACCCGCACACACCAGCTTAACTTTCTGATTGACTGGAGTCACCCAAGGCAACCGTTAAGTAAAACTCTAAGTGGGGAGACCCAGTCTCGATTAGCATGGGATCACAATAGTTATAACGTGCGCAAATAGGGGCGCTACCCCCTCGGTCCAACCGGAACACACATGCCCCCGGACCAAGTGACATGCCTACCAGGGGCCACTTTATTTTTCACTATGGCTTCTGTGTATGGTGTGTGCAAGGAAATGGTTAACGACCTACTGAACCATACCCTACCTGTAGCAGGGACAAGTGGTAGCACTAAACAACTATTGGGGTTACCAGAACAAGACTCGATCTACGGTGGACTCGGGAGGTTTTGAATTTCCCTAAAAGGGTTAGCACAACATATTTACTTCGTAGTACCCAATAGAGTCACCACCTATCATGCCCCAACATGCCTTCACTGATCATCTTTCTTACAATGAGATATCAGATCCACGGTCATGTCTACCCGAGACAAAAAAAAACATAGGCATGTGTGGCATGAGGTAGTAACTACTTTCACATGTATCTCATGTTTAACAAAAAATAATTCCTACCAAGGAATTCATGCATGAATAAATTCCATGTGCAAAGTTTTTTATTTCCATTAACATAATCATGATTCATCTGCCATAGCAAACAAACAACCAACTTAGATCATATCAAATATTCAAGATGCTTGCCTTGAGTATGCAGAAAGGTTGGGGGCACTCCAAAAGTTTTGAAAATAATCTTCACTACATTTTCCTATTTTGAAAATATTGAAATTAACACATAACTTCCAAACTGTACACAAAAGTTGTTTGAATTTTTTGAAATTAATTCTAAAATAAACTAGATGAAATTTTAGGAATGTCAGGAAAAAAATCATGTCATTTGGAGTTGTAGATTAAAAACTAGAGGTAGTCAAAGTTTGGTTAAAAATCTGTTTTTTAATAAAAACTGATAAAAGAGAACGATTCGCTGAGAATAGGCTTTCAGGAAAAGAGAGGCGTACTTTCTGAAATGTGCCTTCACTTAAACACGCGCTGCGTGACCTGAGGGTCGCTACCGCTGGGCCCTGCGGCTGCGGGTCCACCAGTAGGTTTGACTGGTCGCTTGCGTGTTCTTCCTCGCGGTTGGACAGGGGCGGGCTTCCGGCAACCCTCGCCGGCAAACGGTGATGTTCCCCAACTAATTAGGCCCACCGCAAGGCTCGGGAGCTTGCGCTCGCCCGAACGGCGTGCGGCACGGCCTCGGGGTTTCAACCAATCGCCGACGGCGAGTATCTCCGAAGAATTCTGGTGGAAGAAAAAGGGGCCTCCGTCCAGGGGGCATCTCTTGTGAAATTGGAGGGTGGAATGGACTCGTGGGGCCTCTAGGGGCTAGTGGAGGAGGAGTTAGGGAGATAGTTGCTTCGGGAGCGTCTGAACCGACCGGAGTGTAGCGGCGGTCGTGGCTGCCAGATTTGACAATGACAACTTCTCTCGGTCAATTATCTGCTCTAGAAGGCTCGTGGGGGAAGAAGGAGAGGTTTTGGTGAGGAGGGAGTGCTCGGGGCCTCATTATAGGGAGGAGGCGGTGGTTCCCGCGGCTCCCGAGGGTAAGCACGACGGCTTCGGCCATTAATGGCGGAGAGGGGACGTGGCGAGGTAGGCGTGGTCGATGCGTGGTCGGTGCAATTAGGTGAGGTTGATGACCGCCCTAATCACTCCAAGGAGGGAGCTGCCTGGCTCAGGGCGCTCAGGCATTGCCGTCCCCGGCTAATCGCGGCGGCGGCCATAAACGGTCGACAGCAGGGGTGACAGTGGTCTACAAGGCTGTTGGAGTGGTCGGTGCGGCTGTGGAATAATCTCGGGTGAGCTGGAGGGCTCGGGGACACGCCAGGTGGCCTGGGCGGCACCGTCCATGGACAGACCATGATGGCGGCCATTGTTGGCGAGCCGCACACGTGGCAGGGATGTTGTACTGGATGGTAGAGGTGTCGAGGGTTCTAGCGTGATGCGGCAACCGAGGGGAGGGGTCGTGGCGAGAGGGGGATAGGCAATCATGGGACGCGGCGGCTCGGTGCTAGCATGTGCAAAACGTGTGCCCTGGCCACACCGAGAGAACACACACTAGGTACTCGACCAAATGTCATAGCACGGTAGGCTAACCCAATGGAGCTGATTTTTGGTAGTGTGGCCACATGTGGTCTAGTAGAAGTTGTGGACATGCTGGTTTGGCCAATTGAGAAAGTCTCTAGAGTAGTTTAGAAAGTTGCATAATTTATGTCATGCCCACAAGGTGTTCGACGGTATGCCAGGGCTAGCTAGAAAATTTTGTTGGATTTGAAACTTGGCGGGATGGAGTCTCATTTGATGCTAGAGATGATGGTAGGGTTGGTCTGGCAAAATAAGAAAATTGTTAGTGCAAATTTTGCAAGAATTCAGATTTTACACCAGAATGCAGAGAGATGTTTGGTGGACATAAAAGAGCCAAATAGAGCAGATCTCCAGGACTTAAGTGTTTGGTTGGAAGACTTCAAGATGAAAAATTTCAGGAATTATAGAGCTAGGAAACTTAGGGTTGTAGTGAAAATCTCAAACTGGACCAGAATTGGAAATGGGATGGTGTGCTCAAAATTTACAAAAGACCATGGTGGGTTCTTGCATAAAATTGATCTATAGGTATCACATGACCTCTCAAAATTTTATTGGCACTTTTAAATAAATATTTGAAATAGTTTCAGTACAACATAGGCATTTCAGAAACTGGAAATACTATTAAAAGAATTGGTTTGGGCAATTTTTATTAAAAAAATGTTTCCTACTGAATTTGCAAATTTGAATAAAAGATTTATGAAAACATGTAAACCTCAAAATACTTTCCAAAAAAATTTATTTGGAGGGAAGAATCTTAGAAGACGGAGAACAGAGAGGGTTCTGAAATCAACAGAGAACCAAACATAATTTTAAAAACTTATTCATGGAAAAATGTAATAAATAAAAACATGGCTAAAAATTTGGGGTGTTACAAACTCTACCCACCTTAATAAAAATCTCATCCTCGATATTTGCTAAGGTAGTTGCCAGAATTACTTCTACCTCTCCGAGGGAATACTATGGAATTTAGATATCTGACTCACGTGTTTCGACGTGGTTACAGTGAGGGTGCTGATAATTGGTGCAACTATAGTGGGTACTGGTGTTGTGGATAAAAATCTATGACTAAGCAACTGAGGAATTGCCACTTAGAGCTACGACAAATTTGGAAAAAGTATAATTTCAAATTCCAAAGTTTTCTTGTCGTACCCTAGTGTACAGTGTTGTCTCTGGCTGACAGGTGGACCCAGGGCCTACCGTAAGTCCTTTCTTCTACCTCCGGCTCTCCTCTTCCTTCTCTCTCGTGCGCACTTTCCCGCGCTTTCTCCACCTTCGGAGTCTAGCGCGTAGGGCATCTAGGGTCGTACTGCGGTAGTACGTGACGTGCTTGCTGCTGGCGCAGCGTACACTCACCTCGCGGGCCAGTACCCTGTCGACACTGCTCGCGGATTCGCCTTTGAACACTGGCGATCAAGAGACAAGTGGCGCCGGTGGACTTCGCTCACCGTACAGCGAACTCGAGCTATAAAACAACCGCGGTGTTTCTCTCTTCTTCCTCACACCTTGCCTCGCTTCTTCTTCTTCTTCCTTTCTTCTCCTCATTGCATGAGATCGAGATGAGGCTTCAATGGAGGACATGGTTCCGGGGTGGCTAACGATCCTTCTGGCCGGAGCGGTGGCGGCGTTGCTTGGGTTCTCACTGCTCCTATGCGTGATGATCCAAGATGATCGCCGTGATGCTACTGCTCGAGTGGTGGCTCTCCGCGGCGGTGGTGGCCATGAGGACTAGGCATCGGTGTCGGGTACGGGTGGGTGCTAGTGTGTTGGCAGTAAGTCTCGTAGAAATAATCACCGACAAATTTTCCCTCGGAAAACCGTGGTGTGCTAGTGAGGTGGTCGATTAGGTGCTAAATGTGTGTGTGTGTGTGGTTCTGCACTTAGTGCATGTGGTAGTGTGGTTGTGGTTGTGAGCTGGATGTCGTGGCGGCATGTGAATTAAATTTATGTTGGGAATTTTTTTTGTCACAGTGGCCCTTGAGAAAATCTCACTCTGAGATTTGTTAAGGTGGAAAAAATCGATTGTAAACCATAGCAACAAAATTACACTTATAATAACTGCAATCAAAACAATTCATTCATTGTGTAAATCCTAAGTTACAACTCACATATTGTATCATGCAAACAAACACTAGACTAATGAGCACAACCATGGGCGATTACGGCACAAAGGTAAAATCTGCGAGTCATGAGGAATCATCCCTAGTCCTGGGGCACATTCTTCTTCCTCTGGGGGAAGTGGAGTGAGAAGACGGAGAACGTGCCCTTTCGCGGTTGGCAAAAGTGGTTCGCTGATGTTGATCCGAGGATTCATAACAACAAGAGTCTGGAGATAATCCATCAGTTGTTGGGTCAAACGCTCCTTAGCGGTGAAATACCGAACTAGGTTGGCCAGCACTAGATCTCTCTCTTCGTTTGATTTCGGGGTAACGTGGATTCTGCTCCGGGTGCTGCGCGGCTCGGGAAGTAATAATACCCCCTTTCCTTGGCACATGGCGCCACGAACTGAAGACGGGTAATTGCTTCATAGGTAGCAATTTCTATGGCCATGTCTGGACTTGGCATAGATTTCGCGATGAAGACGACATTTGTAGGGTCTTGGTTTGGGTCTATTGGTGGGATGTGCACAACTGCCCACTATTTTGAGGAGATGTGAGTGATCCTCGATTTGAATAGCTCGTGCTTGGGTTGGTGGGTGGAGACAAGAGTGTTGCGAGTGAAATCCCACAAAATCTTAACAAAACTGCCCGGGGTTGCATCCGGGATTCTCAGATGAATCCCAAGGTGCGACATGGGGGAAATGGTTGTGGAGGCAGTGTACAAGGTGAGGGATGCTGGGGATGGTTACGTGAGTGGCCTCTTATAGAGTGCCTGGGTTAGGAAACATAATTCGGCACGGGTACGATTCTGGGTATCGGATCCGTCCTAGCGTTGTGTGGGTCAAAGTCACATATATAAATCCGCAAGAGTGACGTTTTACTGTGGTTGTTGGCTATGGTGGCTTTGGCAGTTACGCCCAACATTTACTCTACAACCATATGTCAAATGATTTATGCATGGTCACTCATGGTACCATTAAAATAATGGCATACAAGCAGTCTGCAACTTACTACGGTAATACGAGATTACAAGATTATAGAGTGCAGGAATACTAGGGCTCGATACTACTCTGGTGGACTCAGCCTACTTCATTGACATCTAGTTGAGCGTGTCTTGTGGAAGTTGTCGTGGGAAACGAACACCTATGGGACCAAGGAGATCCCTTACGGTTCGGCAAGGGGAGAGGATTGCACAGAGAGCAGAACTAACGAGCAGCACGCGGGGATTTACCCAGGTTCGGGCCGCACGGATGCGTAAAACCCTACTCCTGCTTGGTTGTATTATCTGTTCTGGTCTTCTGGCTCAGGAGCGCTATGCAAGCTATAGTACACAGGCGCTACTCGTACAACTGACCATAAGCCGATCCCCCCTATCGGTACGCCTCGGGCCTCCTTTTATATGAATCAAAGGGGCTACCACAGTGGCGTACGAGATAAGGCATGAGGTGGAAAGTAGCTACAGTGTTATCATACCTAACCCTGACGGCTTAGGACAAGCTCATTAAATGCACCGTGAGGTGTCCGTCGAGGTGTCCCTCAGCGTCTTGGGCTTGGAAAAGCTTTACAGGGGATGGGCAAAAGCAGCCATCCCATCAGCACCGCTTAAGCATCTCGTGGCCAGCATCGCACCACGTCACCATGAGGACAAGCCCTAAACGACAAGGCTGGCCGCTGCACTGGAGCGATAGCGCTGCACTGTGCAGAGCCCTGCCGGGGCTGAATCCTTGCCGGGCCCGGGGCTTGCCCGGACCGGGTCTTGCCGGATGCGAGGCCTTGCCGGGACCGAATCCTTGCCGGGCTCGGGGCTTGCCGGGACCGGGTCTTGCCGGATGCGAGGCCTTGCCGGCAAGGGTCTTGCCGGGCCTCCGCAACCCTTTGGCCTTCTGTCTTCTTGTCCGATCGTTGACTTGAACATCTCCTTGGCATCTTAGTCTCGTGATTACTCCTAGCTATTCCCCAGCAAGGTTCGCCACGGTACGGCTACAACTGCCCGTGCACAAGTAAGGGGTACTAAAAAGACCCATACTTTAGTACACCAACAGGAGCCCCCGGGCCTAGGCCATACACGGGTGCCAGGCCTGTTGGGCTAGGCCCAAAACAATGCACGGGCATGCGTGGCAGGGAATAACTGCTCGCAATCATTATCTCTTTTACCACGCCCCTCCATTACGCGCATTAATCGCGCGACGTGGGAGACGTGGGCGGAAACTCCGCTGCAAAAGCAGGCGGTAAAGAGCCTGTCTCGCGCCTTCCTCATAAAAAGGGAATCGCAGAGGGCACTGCCCATTTACCCCCTCCGCCTTTCCAATCACAATCTCGGAGCCGTCGCCATCGTCTTCTTTCTCGCGCCCAAAGCAGAGCTTTTCTCCCTCCACCCTCCTCCACCGTGCTCTCGACGCCTTCAGCGCCCACCTCCATAGCCACCATGCCGCCCAAGCCGAGCAAGGGCAAGGCGGCGGAAGCGGCCGCCGCGGAGAGCAGGCTGGCGAAGATGCGGAAGGAACGCGCTATCTTCCCCTCGACGCTTGATGCGGAGACCTTGAAGATGAGGTACCAGTTCGCATGGGCGACTGAGACCACGGCGCATCCAGCCACCAAAGTGAGTGTAGCTTCTCGTAGGGCAGAGCCAGGAGATTATCCCTTCTTTGCCGATTACTTCTGGTGCGGACTCTGCCCTCCGTACTCGGATTTCTTCGTAGATATCATGCTTACCTACGGCTTCCAGCTGCTAGATTTCACGCCGAATGTCGTGACTTGCATGTCCGTCTTCGCGCACCTTTGCGAGAATTTTGTCGGGGTCATCCCGAGCACTGCACTTTTCCGGCACTACTTTTACCCCCGCATCCAAAAGGGCGACGCCCTCTCCGACAGCATCACCTGGATTCCGAGGACGACAACCAAGGATACGTACCCAGAGGGGCTCTACCGCGATAGATGGGATGAGTGGCGCGGCAAGTGGTGCTGGGTCTGGGAAAAGGAACCCAAACCGTTATGCGAGGTGCGGAAGCAGAAGGTGGTCCGCGGCAAGGATTGGAGCGCCGCGGACCCTAACGACAGCAAGCTCACCATCGCCATCTCCAGGATACTGCGCCTCAAGGCTGCCGGGTTGAAGGTGGAGATGATTGCTTCAGATTTCCTTCGTCGGCGCATCGCCCCACTACAGAACAAGGGGCGCCCTGCCTGGGAGTACGCGAACGCCGCCGACGTCATGAGGGTGCGGCCTGGGCTGGATAATGATCTGACAGCCATGGGGCACGTGGCCCTCTGCCAGCAGCTGTTCAGATCTGGAGCAGTGGGAGACTTGCCGGCAGGCGTCGTCCCACTATGCAACAACTCGTCGCTGACCTCCATCATCGCCATGATGCCGGTGCTCAATGCCCATAGCATCGACGAGAGGTGGATCGAGCCGTCCGCGGAGCAGGCGCTGGCGTTCTTCGACAACTTGACGGAGAAGGCCATCCGCAGGGAGAACCTTGTCCGCGCTACCACGGAGGAGGAGCTCGCCTACATCGCCAGCAGGGCGGAAGAGGCAAACCTTGCCGAAGAAGCCGGCAGCACTGAGTCCAGCGAAGGCGAGGACTTGCTGCGGGAAGATCTTGCCGGGCGAGATCAGGCTGCCGGGGAGTCGAGCGGAGCTGCTGCCGGGAGCTCTTCTGCCGGAGGCGCCGCCGAAGAGGAAGAAGAAGAGGAGGAAGAGCCCCCAGCTCTTCAACACAGGAAGAGGCGCGTCCTCCGGAAGAACACCACTGGCGCTCCAGCCCGCCAACCCTCCTCAAGCAGCGAGGCTTCCAGCAAAGGGGTGGCCGGCGAGGCCGCACCGCAACCTGCCGCTGCCAAGCGGCCCAGGACCACTCCTCCTCCTCCTCTGTCAGGAACGGCGGCGGGGGTCGGCCTCGACCTCTCCGCCATCAGCTCCGAGGAAGAAGAAGAAGAGTAAGAGTCCCGCCACAGCTTTGATCCTTATCCTTCCAGCTTTGCTTGATTAACTCGCTCTGTTTTTGCCTCCTCAGGGATACGGAGACTCTGGTGCAGAGGATGGCGAAGAGGGCCAAGACCTCAACAAGCGTCGAGCCGCCGGCAAGCACCTCGGGCGCACCGGAAACGGTTCTCGTCAGCTCGGAGTCAAGCCCAGAACGCAACCCTCGATGCAGTCCTCGACGCAGCCCCCGGCGCAGCCCCCAGCGTGAGTCTTCTACTCACTACCCACTGGCGCGTGCCGGGGTGTGCATCTTCTCTGCTGACATCCCCGGGTGCGCAGGAGCGGAGCGACAGCGAGAAGCAACAGCGGGAGCTGCCTCTGCCATGCCACCTCCGTCGACCATACCACCCAGGGGCGAGTCTTCGGGCAAGCCCTACCGTGACGAAGGGGAGGGGCCGGCAAGCGCAGGCTCTGGCAACCCCTTCCTTGACGCAGGTAAAGTTACTTGCCCCAAAGAATTCTTGTCGCTTTCGTTTTTCTTCTTTTTGTCTTCTTGAACTTCCTTCCCAGCTTCATCTTAATCAACTCCTTGGCTTTCAATCTTCTTCTGACAGAGCTCATGGACACTGACGCTGTCATTGAGGAGACTGCCAAGGATGCCGCCACTGAAGCCGACAAGATTGCTGCCGACGAGGCCGCCAAGCATGCTACCGCCGAGGCCGCCAAAGCTGCTGCCGCCGAGGCTGTTGCCGTCGAGGCCGCCAAGGCCGCTGCCGCCGAGGCCGCCAAGGCCGCTGCCGTTGAGGCCGCCAAGGCCGCGCAAGAGGAGGCCGCCAAGATGGCTGCCGAGGGAACCAGTGAGGAGACCCGCGGCAATACTGACGGCGCTTCCGCCGCAGGAGCGCCAGGCGCTTCTACTGCCGCGGGGCCCTCGACTGCCGAAGATCATCCCTCGGCATCCCAGGCCCCTTCCTCAAGCCAATACATCAGGGCCGGCAAGAACGTTGTCAGCATGCCGGGGTCGGCAAACATCGAAGAGCTGGTTGAAGGGGAACATCTTGACGGGGAAATCATCGTCGTCGCCGCTAACGAGCTCAAGGAGGAGCAGCTACTTCAAGCCATGAATGACAACTATCAGAAGCTCCAAACGCTCTACCGTGCCCGGAAGGAGAAACTGGACTCCCGGGCAGCGCTCGTCGAGGCAGCGGAAGGAGACTTCCAACAACGCGTCACGGAGACACAGGCTTGGTATGGCGAGGCCCTCCAAGAGCTGAATGTTTATCAGGAGCAGCTGGCAGAAGAGCGGAACGTCCTCCTGCTGAAGCAATCGGACATCGAGAAGGCGCAGGAGGAGGCCGCCCAGCAAGCTGCCGCGGCAGAAGCCCTCTTGACGCAGCGCCGCATCAGCCTTGACGCCCAAGAAGAGGACCTTGCCGCGCGTGAGGCGGCGCTTGCCGCCAAGCTTCGCAACAAGGATGAAGAGCTCGAAAGTCTTGTCGCGCGGCGGGTCCAGGAACTTGAGCAGAAACACTTGAAGACGCTCAGAGCTCTAACTGAAGACCACGCCGACAAGCTCAAAGAGGCCCTCGACGCTGCCGGAGCTGCGGAGACCGCCAAGAACTTGCTGGAGGAGAAGGCGAAGCAGCTGGAGGCCGCTCTCGAGGACCACGGCAAGAAGGTCTCAGCACTCGAGGCCGAGAGAGACAAGGCTCTCCACAGCCTGATGGAGACGCAGGCTGCCGCATCCGAGAAGGTCCAGCAGCTCTCCTCCGCCAAGGACTCCATTGAAAATCTGAAGCTGAAGCTATCCACGCTGGAGGAGTCTCTTGAGGCCGCCCGAGTTCGCGAGAGGACTCTTATCAAAGACCTCCACGACGAACAGGAGCTGCTCCAGAACGCCGCCGCCACCCAAAACAAGTACACGTCTAGCGTGAAGCTCTGGACTGCCAGGCTGGCGGACGTCGCCGAGAAGCTTGGCGCGGAGCTGGAGGCCATGGACTTGCCGGGCTTCGGATATTCTGTCGACGACAACGTATCCTCAAGCGCGAGGCTAACCATGTTCTTCGACAAGCTCGTCAACGCCCTCAAGCTACTCCAGGCGAACCAGACAAGCAAGCTGGCCGACGAATCCCGGAAACTCTGCCAACTCGTCCTCCGCAAGGTGTTGATGAAGGTGGCGTACAGGAACCCTGGCGTCGACCTCTCCAAAGCCTCGAAGAGCTTGCCGAAGGACGCGGACGTCAAGGCTCTCGAAGAGCTTGTCGCGCCCATCGTCGATCGGGTGAGCCAGGTGAAGAGGGTCGAGGGCGATCGTCGGGACTAGCTATAGCCTCCTATCTCTTCTTCATCTCGCCGCCAGCATTCCATGTAAAAGACAATTTGTCTTATGTCAGAAACGCGGCAAGCACTGGATGTAATATAACTTGCTCTATTTGAATTATGGCATGCTATTCCCTTTGTTCAATTTCTTTCTGTATGGCGTATATCCTATGCTTTGCTGGGAACTTGCCAGAGCATAACCCCGTCGCGAGCGCTGGATTCGGGTCGTCAGCAGCTTGCGGGCAGTGCTGCTCACGGCAAGAAATCTTGACGCTTTCAGCGCGGCCACCTAGACTGTTGAGCGGACTCGAAACAGAGTAAGGGCGCAGCCGATCACGACAAGATTCCATCGCGTGCAGGTTTTCCATACAAAGCCGAAATCGTTCAAGGGAATACAGCCTTACAAAAATTAAAATCTGCTTAAGGGGTTTAGCAACTTAGCTCTGCTTTTCGTCGCTGTTCTTTTTCTTCCGGCAAGGCGCCAACCTTGAACGTCGTCTGGTATCCATACCAACATTCTCCTTCCCCCCCCCCCCCCCCCGGCAAACTTGCACGCGAGGGAATCTTCTGTCTCTTGAGAAAAAGAAAGAAGAGAAAATAAAAGTATGGAACCTTGACGGTTCGTTAGCTCTTACCGGGATCGAGTGCAATACACATCTCAGATAATACATGCATATAGAATGACATGAAATCAACAAGAAACGTAAAGCACACAGATCTTATAAAATATGCACAGGGATGTGCCTGCTCTGTACAAACGATTACATGCCAGCGGCAACACTCGTACAGAATGGCGTTGTCGGGATCTTGCCAGAGCGTTACGCTGCCGCGAGCGCTGGATTCGGGTCGTCAGCAGCCTGCTGGCCGTATCGCTATCACAGCAAGAAACCCGAACAACCGCGCCTTACGGGTAGAACTCACGAAGGTGCTCGATATTCCAGGAGTTGCTCACTGGCGAGCCCTCTTCGGTCTCCAGGCGGACAGCGCCAGGCCTGGTGACTCGCACTACCCGGTAAGGGCCTTCCCACTTCGGCGTCAACTTGTTGGAATTCTTGGCCGACTGAACGCGCCGAAGAACAAGGTCGTCTTCCTCAAGACTCCGGGCGTGAACCTTGCGGCTATGGTAGCGGCGCAAAGCTTGCTGGTAGCGAGCGGCTCGCACAGCAGCCCGAAGACGGTCCTCCTCAAGGAGCAGCGCGTCATCTTGCCGCAGCTGCTCTTGCTCAAGCTCATCATAAGCGAGCACTCGAGGTGACCCGTATATGAGTTCCGTGGGGAGAACTGCTTCCGCTCCATAAACCAGAGCGAAGGGTGTCTGGCCGGTGGCTCGATTTGGCGTCGTCCTGATCGACCAAAGAACCGCCGGCAGCTCATCAATCCAGCGTCTTCCATGCTTGTGCAGCTTGTCGAAAGTTCTGGTCCGGAGACCATGCAACACTTCAGCGTTCGCCCTTTCCGCTTGGCCGTTGCTTCTCGGGTGAGCAACAGAGGCAAAACAGATCTTGCCGCCAAGGTCTTGGACGTACTGCATGAAGGTGCGACTTGTGAACTGCGTACCGTTGTCGGTGATGATCCTGTTCGGCACACCAAAACGGCACACAATCCCCTTGAAGAACTTGACTGCTGACTGTGCTGTCACCCTCCTCACTGCTTCCACTTCTGGCCATTTCGTGAACTTGTCGATGGCAACGTACAAGTACTCTAAGCCCCCGGCAGCGCGGGGGAAAGGACCCAGTATGTCGAGGCCCCAGACCGAGAAGGGCCAGGAGAGAGGGATCGTCTGGAGAGCTTGAGCTGGCTGATGAAGTTGCTTCGAATGAAACTGGCACGCTTCACACTTGGTTACTAGTGCAGTTGCATCCTGGAGAGCAGTAGGCCAGAAGAATCCTTGCCGGAATGCCTTGCCGACAAGGGCTCTTGAGCCTATGTGGGATCCACATATGCCCCCATGAATCTTTGCCAACAGCTCTAGTCCATCCTCCCGAGGGATGCACTTCAATTTCACACCGTTGGGTCTCTTTCTGTACAGGACGTCATCGACGAACTGATACATACTTGACTGACGGGCTACTTTTTCAGCTTCTTCCTGCTCCTCGGGGAGTTCTCCTGTCTGAAGGAAATGGACTATTTGCTGTGCCCATGCCGGAGCCTGTGGCTCGATGACAAGGACTAAAGGCGACTCTTCAGTTGCGGGAGCATTTGCTTCTACGGCAAGAACCTGAGGTTCTTGGCGGAGCAGCTGCTCACCAGCAACTGGCATTTCTTCGGCAGCAGGGGCGCTTGCTTCGGCGGCAAGAACCTGAGGTTCTACGCGAAGCCGCTGCTCACCGGCAACCGTGTCGTTCCCGGCAAGATTCTTGTCGGGGGCCTCGGGAAGCCCTGCCGGGAAGTACTCGCCGGTACTTAACTTTCTTCTCTTATCAGGCTTTGTCGATGGCAACACGGATGGTTGAGTCAAGCGGAGCACAAAAGTCCCTGGTTCCACAGGTAGCTTGAGTGCGGCACGCTTCGACAGGTCGTCGGCAATGCTGTTCTCTGATCGAGGAACATGCTCTGTCTGAAGACCGTCAAAGCGCTCCTCCAGCTTCCTCACTTCACCGATGTAGGCTTCCATCAACGGGCTCTGATAATCTTTGTTGACCTGCCTCACGACGAGCTGGGAGTCACCTCTGACGATGAGCTTCTTGATCCCAAGGTCTGTCGCGATCCTGAGACCGGCAAGCAGTCCTTCATACTCTGCCGTGTTGTTGGTCGATCTCTCCCGGGGAAAATGCATCTGGACGACGTACTTGAGGTGCTCTCTGGTGGGTGCGACAAGCAGCACGCCGGCACCGGCGCCTTGCAGCGAAAAAGCCCCATCAAAGTACATAATCCATTCGCGATCTGTTTCCTTGCCGGGAATCGCTGATTCTTGAACTTCGTCGTCTGGCGTTGGGGTCCATTCTCCAATGAACTCTGCCAAGGCTCTGCTTTGGATAGTTGAAGAACTTTCGAACTTGAGACCAAAGCATGACAGCTCCAACGCCCACTCCACGATCCTGCCGGTTGCTTCTGGGTTCCGGAGAATCCGTTGCAGCGGAAAGCGAGTGACGACGGTGATGTCATGTGCTTGGAAATAATGGCGCAGCTTCCTCGAGGCCATGAGAAGGCCGAAGAGCAACTTCTGCACACCAGAATATCTCGACCTAGCCCCCTGCAACAGGGAGCTGACGAAATAGACCGGGCGCTGCACCATCTTCTTCTTCTGCACTGCTTGACTTGACTGCGCGGATCTTTCCTTGTCGGCACCAGACTCTGCCGGGGCTGGCCCCGGCAAGTCGCTTGGCGGGCCTGCCATTGCCGCTGCATCCTCCTCTGCTTCTCTCTCTGCCACCAGCGCAGCACTAACCACTTGATTCGTTGCCGCTAGATATAGCAGCAACGGCTCTTGTGGCCTAGGCGCGACTAGTACTGGCGAAGAGGAGAGGTACCTCTTCAAATCCTGCAGCGCTGCCTCCGCTTCTGGAGTCCATTTCATTGGACCTGCCTTCTTCAAAATTTTGAAAAATGGCAGGGCGCGCTCAGCAGACTTTGAGATGAACCTACTCAAAGCAGCGACGCAGCCGGCAAGGCGGCGCACATCCTTGACTCGTCTTGGCGCTTCAATCTGCTCAATTGCTTTGATCTTATCGGGATTGGCTTCAATTCCACGCTGAGATACAAAGAACCCGAGAAGCTTGCCGGATGGGACGCCGAACACGCGTCTTTCTTGTCGGAGTGGACAGTGATGACGCTCATTGGACCGGGCATCTTCAAGACGTTGTAGGCGTAGTGCGAGGCCGCCATGAACTTAGCCAGCGCTGGGCGGCCAAGGATTCCATTGTACGGCAACGGAATCTTGGCGACGTCGAAGATGACCTTCTCCGTCCTGAAGTTCAGCTCGCTGCCGAATGTTACCGGCAGCGTGATTTTGCCCTTCGGCTGGTTCCTTCCCGGATTGACCCCTTGGAAAGAGCCTGTTTCCTCGAGATCTTCGTCGGGAATTTGCAGCCTCTTGATCACATCGGGCGAGATCAGGTTCAGGCCGGCCCCACCGTCAACTAACATTTTCGTCACCTGGAGGTTGCGGATCATTGGTGAAACCAACAACGGCAAACACCCGACTGCAGTTGTGCGATCAGGGTGATCCTCGGCGTCAAAAATGACAGGCGTGTGGGACCACTTCAGTGGCTTCCGGGCATCGAGGGATGGCTCTGCTGTATTAATCTCGCGCGCCCACTGCTTGAGCTGGCGGTGAGAGGAATGCAACGAAGCGTCCCCGTCGACGCACATGGCCTCTGTAGCCTTCTGGAACTCGTGTTCGCTGGACTCGTCGCCCTCTGCATCATCATCCTCATCTCTTTGCTCTTTGGCGCGGCCCCGGGCAGGCTTCTCTTGCTGCTGCCTGGGCTTGCCGCAGTGACCTCCTCAACCGCGCTTCCTGCTAGACCCTCCGGCACCATCTTGGGCTCTCTCCTTGTTGCGCCTTTCGTACTCGGCGCGCTGCTTCTCGGCAAGCTCCTCCACTTGCCGGCAGTCTTGGAGATCATGGCCCTTGGTGCGGTGGATCTTGCAGTACTGCTTGCCGGATCCTTCTGGCTTGTCGGCAGCCGCCAAGGCCTGACACGCCGCACACCCGGCAACCTCCTTGCCGGGGTCATCGGCCTTGGCTTTCTTGGCGGTGCCGGGGTTGCCGGAACCTTCAACGGCAAGCACGGCCTTGCCCTTGCGCTTCTTGTTCTTCCGCCTTCCCTTCTTTGCCGGGGCAGGAGCGTCTTCGCTCTCGGAGTCG
Source organism: Elymus sibiricus (assembly GCA_039707655.1). Taxonomy (NCBI): domain Eukaryota; kingdom Viridiplantae; phylum Streptophyta; class Magnoliopsida; order Poales; family Poaceae; genus Elymus; species Elymus sibiricus. The sequence continues at coordinate 144,745,328 of CM077667.1, read as the reverse complement.
ACTCCAGCGCCAGCGTTCTCGCCGGGGAGCCTCCTTCCTTCTTCTGCCCGAGCACACTTGTCGGCCAAAGCGTAGAGCTCGGCGACATCCCTGACTTTGTTCATCGCCAGCTCCTCCCGCATCTTACGATTGCGCACATTCTGATGAAAGGCGCTGATGACGGCGGCGTAATGAACGTCAGGAATGTTGTGCTGGATGCGGCAGAACCTCTGGATATACTTGCGCAAGGTTTCGCCCTCCTTCTGAGGAATGATGTGCAGATCACTCTCCTGGCCAGGAGCTTGATGGCCGCCGGTGAAGGCGCCAACAAACTGGTGGCACAGGTCGGTCCAAGAAGAGATGGAATTCTCGGGCAGGTGCATCAACCACGATCTCACGTTGGGCTTCAGCACCAATGGAAAGTAGTTGGCCAGCACCTTATCGTCACGAGCCCCGGCAGCCTGCACCGCGATGGTGTAGATGCTCAAGAACTCGGACGGATGGGTCTTGCCGTCGTACTTCTCCGGTACTTCCGGCTTGAAGGAGCGGGAGCTGGGCCACTGGACTTGCCGCGGCTCACGAGTAAACGCTGGGCAACCCACCTCGTAAGGTAGGCAGCCAGGGTACCCTGGCGCGGGCTCGTCAACAGCGGTCCCAGCGCACTTGTCGGACTGGCGACGCGCTTCCCTTCGGTGCTCGATGGTGGTTCGAGCGTCCTCCTTCTTCCGTTCCCAAAGAACGTGACGTTGATCGCGGCGAACCCGCGGATCAGATGACGCCGTGGAACCATCCTCACGGGCGCTGGTCCGTCGAGTTAACGACCGCTCTTGATGCAGCGGAGGGGAACGCAACGTATTCGTTCCAGCTCCGGTCTTCTCTCCATCGCCACGCACCAGCCTAGACGACTGCAGCCGCGAGGGTTCACCCTGCTGCGGTACGTCGTTGTTGGCTAGGCCGATGAGGCTCTGGATGGCGGCTCGCCACTCATCTAGCTTCTCCGCGGCAGGAGGGAAGTCTAGGAGCAGCTGAGCTCGCGCCAATGCCTCTGCTGGCGTAGGCGGCGGCGACAGGTGTGAAGAACGTGAGGTGCTCAAACTCCTAACAGGGTTAGAAGGAGCGCCATCACGACTCTGCACCCGCGCGCAGCTTCCACCAGCGCGCTGGCGCGGATCTTGGCCCTGCGCACCCTGAGAGTGATGCGCAGGAGCCTTTTCTTGCAGACGCCTAGAACCACCAACATCCTGAGGCCGCACGTCACGCGCGTCCTGAGAAGGTCGCGGTGCATGCGCCGGCGTATTCGTTCTGGAAGGCGCCGCTCCATCCTTGGAAGTCGCTGCACCACCCGAAGGTCGCGCAGCTCCATCCTTGGACCTGTTACTCGTCCGGCTCGGATCGCCGGAACGCCGTGGAAGCTCGGAGCCTCCACCTCCTCCACCCGCGTCTACCCCGTCGCCCGTGCGCGCAGCATCAGGCACGACGGATGCAGATGGACCAACCGCCATGAAATCCTTCTTCTTGGGAGCCATGGTGGTGAAGACGATCAAAGATCTGACGCGCTGATCGCTAGATCAGGTTCGCACAACCTCGATCCCCCTACCTGGCGCGCCAAAGATGTCGTGGGAAACGAACACCTATGGGACCAAGGAGATCCCTTACGGTTCGGCAAGGGGAGAGGATTGCACAGAGAGCAGAACTAACGAGCAGCACGCGGGGATTTACCCAAGTTCGGGCCGCACGGATGCGTAAAACCCTACTCCTGCTTGGTTGTATTATCTGTTCTGGTCTTCTGGCTCAGGAGCGCTATGCAAGCTACAGTACACAGGCGCTACTCGTACAACTGACCAGAAGCCGATCCCCCCTATCGGTACGCCTCGGGCCTCCTTTTATATGAGTCAAAGGGGCTACCACAGTGGCGTACGAGATAAGGCATGAGGTGGAAAGTAGCTACAGTGTTATCATACCTAACCCTGACGGCTTAGGACAAGCTCATTAAATGCACCGTGAGGTGTCCGTCGAGGTGTCCCTCAGCGTCTTGGGCTTGGAAAAGCTTTACAGGGGATGGGCAAAAGCAGCCATCCCATCAGCACCGCTTAAGCATCTCGTGGCCAGCATCGCACCACGTCACCATGAGGACAAGCCCTAAACGACAAGGCTGGCCATTGCACTGGAGCGATAGCGCTGCACTGTGCAGAGCCCTGCCGGGGCTGAATCCTTGCTGGGCCCGGGGCTTGCCGGGACCGGGTCTTGCCGGATGCGAGGCCTTGCCGGGACCGAATCCTTGCCGGGACCGGGTCTTGCCGGATGCGAGGCCTTGCCGGCAAGGGTCTTGCCGGGCCTCCGCAACCCTTTGGCCTTCTGTCTTCTGGTCCGATCGTTGACTTGAACGTCTCCTTGGCATCTTAGTCTCATGATTACTCCTAGCTATTCCCCGGCAAGGTTCGCCACGGTACGGCTACAACTGCCCGTGCACAAGTAAGGGGTACTAAAAAGACCCATACTTTAGTACACCGACAGACGTCGAGGCTTCTCCGTGGGCTTCAGTGTCGGCGTTGACTGGGGTAGGATGAGGAGCTATAGGGTTGAGGTAGTGATGATGACCCACGTGAGGTGTAGTGGCTACAGTCCCGTTGGAGAAAATACCCAAGAGGCGACGGAGTTCTTCCGAGGAGACGAACACATTGCTTGGGTCGGCCAGAGGGGTAGACCTCGAGGGCTCGATTGGTCTTCCGAACAGCACTACTGGGTTGTTGGAGTCGGGTGTAGCTTCACTCATCATTGGGGCCAGGCGAGCAAGCTCCCCATGGGCTGCAATTAGGTCGAGGGTGACCTGATCGAACAGTGCCTCTTTTGCTCTTAGGTAGCGCACAAGATGCAGTAGCGCAGGATCCGTCTCATGATCTCCGCTGGCGACCTGGGTCGGTTTGCCATAGCCTTCACAGCTAGGGTAGTAGTAAAAAGGACGGTTGTTAACCCTCGGCGACAGGTGCCAGAGTTGAACTATAGCCTCCCGGGCTGCTAGCTGGATGGTTTGGCGCTCGTCGGGGGTTGTCCTTCCGGTGAACCGGTAGGGGCGCTCTGGCATGATACCCCTGCCGTAGATGTACACCGTGCCCAGAAGTGATGGATGGCATAACTCGCGTGCTCCTGGTACACAACATATCCTGGGGGTTCTTCTATGGCATAGGCACGACGGGTGAGGTTGGCGAGGACGACTACAAAGTCTCCAAGCTCAGATGTGGTGGTCTCGTTGTGAACGACAGGGCCCGGCATCTTGGTGGTTTGGGAATTGAAAGGTGGTTGTGGTGTGCTGGGTTCGAGAAAACATTTCCTTTATAGAGCAACGGAGTCTTCCATCGCACGCTTGATGATGGGACAACTCAGGTGTCGGCCATGGGCGCATGACCGCTGGGCTAGGTCGATAGGTTGGGCACCAACAGCCAAAAGCTGTCGGATGGCCACTGCGCAGGCTATCAGATAGGGTAGGCTTGACTATGGATAGAAAATATTTGGATGGTGTGGAAATCAAGGTATAGAGACCAAGCTAAGATAGGATTAGCCAATGGTCAGCCTGGCTCTGATACCAAGGTTGTCGGGGCCGGTTTTCCAGGATATAAAATTCTCACCAAATGACCCTTGTGCCATCACCAGCCCCAGGATTACTGTTCGCTAGTCGACACTTTCTTGATACAGAATTCCAAGCAAATACAATAATTTGAGTACAAGACCATGAAGGTCCATTGAGTACAACAATGGTTTCTAGTGGATGATGACGGAAGCGACTCGTAGATCTCCAGCATCTATGGGAATCCATTCCCACAGGAACAGCTCACCTGGGTAACTCCTATCTCGCATGGCATGAGGTTAATTCATGAATGTAGTATGCAGATAATTTATCCATATAGAAAATAAATATCAAATGAGTATAAGTGATCATAGTATTGCGAAAATTTAAAGACGGATATCCGAAGGTAGAACCATCCCGAAATAACGCAACAGAAAATATTGGCAGGTTGCCACAATCGGGCATCTGGAGCGACGCCACGTAAAGGGCCTATATTGAAAAATAATAACTTGAGTTGTCGCAGTCGAGCGTCTGAAGCGACGCCACATAAAGGGCTTATATCAATAATAATAATAACAGGAGTGCCACATTCGGGCATCTGAAGCGACACCGCATAAAGGGCTTATTTGGAAAATAATAATATGAGTTGCCACAGTTGGACGTCTAAAGCGACACCGCATAAAGGGCTTATATTGAAAATAATCGCATGAGTATCCAGGTGGCAGAACCTTCCCAGGAATACTCAATAATACATATAAGAGAAAACGTTAGTCCATAACGGCATTGATAATAATGATCATCCATCATGATTCATGATCAACATCATGATTCATGATCAACATCATGGTTCAATTAATTCCTCCGAAGACCTACACTAAGACCGACACTTGACCTATCCCAGACTCTAGTCCTTCACCGTGGACACGGCTATTCTAATACGTGTTATACTCTGCAAAGGGTGTACTCTTTACCCACGAGTAACAGATTTCTTTAGTCAACCCGAGACGTTGACTAATTCCGATTACGGTCTTTGACTTAAAAACACACCTGAACCGCACACACCAACTTAACTTTACGATTGTCTGGAATCACCCAAGGCAACCATTAAGTAAAACTCTAAGTGGGGAGACCCAGTCTTAATTAACATGGGATCACAATATTTATAACGCGCGCAAGCAGGGGCACTACCCCCTCGGCCCAACCGGAACACCCATGCCCCCGGACCAAGTGACATGCCTACCAGGAGCCACTGGTATCTTTCACTATGGCCTATGTGTATGTTGTGTGCAAGGAAATGGGTTAACAGCCTACTGAACTGTACCCTACCTGTAGTAGGGACAAGTGGTAGCACGAAACAAGTATTGGGGTTACCGAAACAAGACTTGATCTACGGTCGACTCAGGAGGTTTTAAATTTCCCTGCAATGGTTAGCACAACATATTTACTTCATAGTACCCAATAGAGTCACCACCTATCATACCCCAACATGCCTTCACTGATCATCCTCGTCACAACGAGATATCAGTTCCCCGGTCATGTCTACCCGAGACAAAAACCCTTCCTTCGGAATTTGTTCGAACCAGCATAGGCATGTGTGGCATGAGGTAGTAACTACTTTCACATGTATCTCATGTTTAACAGAAAATAATTCCTACCAAGGAATTCATGCATGAATATCTTCCATGTGCAAAGTTTTAATTTCAATTAACATAGTCATGATTCATTTACCATAGCAAACAAACAGCCAACTTATATCATATCAAGTGTTCAATATGCTTGCCCTGAGTATGCAGAAAGTTTGGGGGCACTCCAAAAGTTTTGAAAATAATCTTCCCTCCATTTTCCTATTTTGAAAATATTGAAATTAAAACATAACTTCAAAACAATACACAAAATTTGTTTGAATTTTTTTTAAATAAATTTTAAAATAAACTAGATGAAATTTTAGGAATGTCAGAAAAAGAATCATGTCATTTAGAGTTGTGGATTAAAAACTAGAGGCAGTCAAAGTTTGGTCGAAAATCTGTTTTTTAACAAAAATTGATAAAAGAAAATGATTCGCTGAGAATACGCTTTCATAAAAAGTGAGGTGTACTTTCTGAAATGCGCCTTCACTTAAACACGCACTGCGTGACCCGAGGGTCGCTGCAGCTGGGCCCCGCGGGTCCACCAGTCAGGTTTGACTGGTCGCCCGCATCTTCTTCCTCGCGGCCAGACAGGGGCAAGCTTCCGGCGACCCTCGCCGGCAAATGGTGATGTTCCCCAACTAACTGGGCCCATCGCAAGGTTCAAGAGCTTGCGCTTTTCCGAATAGCGTGCGGCACGACCTCGGGCTTTTTAACCAATCGCCGACGGCGAGTATCTCCGAAGAATTCCGGCGGAAGCAAAAAGGGGCCTCCGTCGAGGGGGCATCTTCGGTGAAATTGGAGGGTGGAATGGACTCGTGCGACCTCTAGGAGGCTAGTGGAGGAGGATTTAGGGAGATAGTTGCTTCAGGAGCGTCGGAATTGACCAGAGGGCAGCGGCAGCCGTGGCTGCTGGATTTGAAAATGATAGCTACTCCCGGTCAATTGGCTGCTCTAGAAGGCTCGAGGGGGAAGGAGGAGTGGTTCTGTTGAGGAGGGAGTGCTCGGGGCCTTATTATAGGAAGGAGGAGGTGGTTCCCGTGGCTCTCGAGGATAAGCACGACGGCTTCGACCATTAATGGCGGACAGGGGACGTCGCTAGGTAGGCCTGGCCGGTGCGTTGTCGGTGCAATTAGGCGAGGTTGATGACCGCCCTAATCACTCCGGGGAGGGAGCTGGCTGGCTCAGGGCGCTCGGGCGGTGCCGGCCACGACTAATCGCGGCGGCGGCCATAAATGGCGAACAGTAAAGGCGGTAGTGGTCGGCGGGGTTGTCGGAGTAGTTGGTGCGGCTGTGGATAACCTCAGGTGAGCTGGAGGGCTCGGGGACGCGCCAAGTGGCCTGGGAGGCGCCGTCCACGGATAGACCATGGTGGCGGCTATTGATGGCGAGCCGCAGACGTGGTGGGGACGCTGAAGTGGACGGTGGAGGTGTCGGGGGTTCTAGCGTGACTCGGCGACCGAGGGAGGGGTCAGGGCGAGAGGACGATAGGCAATCCTAGGACGCGGCGGCTCGATGCCAGCACGTGCAAAACGTGTGCTCTGGCCGTGACCAGAGCACACACACCAGGTGCTCGACCAAATGTCAGAGCACGGTAGGGTAACCCAATGGAGTTGATTTTTGGTAGGTTGATAACATGTGGTCTGATAGGAGTCGTGGACATGCTGGTTTGTCCAGATGAGAAAGTCTCCAGAGTAGTTTACAAAGTTGCATAGTTTCTGTCATGCCCACAAGGTGTTCGACAGTATGCCAGGGCTAGCTAGAAAATTTTGTTGGATTTGAAACTTGGCAGGATGGAGTCTCATTTGGTGCTAGAGATGATGGTAGGGTTGGTTTGGCAAAATAAGAAAATTGTTAGTGCAAGTTTTGCAAGAATTCAGATATGACACTAGAATGCAGAGAGATGTTTGGTGGACATAATAGAGCCAAATAGAGTTGATCTCCCGGACTTAAGTGTTTGGTTGGAAGGACTTCAAGATGGAAAAATTCCGGGAATTACAGAGCTAGTAAACTTAGGGTTGTAGTGCAAATCTCAAACTAGACCAGAATTGAAAATGGGATGGTGTGCTCAAATTTTTCAAAAGACCATGGTGGGTTCTAACATAAAATTGATCTATAGGTATCACATGACCTCTTAGAATTTTATTGGGATTTTTAAATAAATATTTGAACTAGTTTCAATGCAACAGAGGCATTTTAGAAACTTAAAATGCTATTAAAAGAATTAGTTTGGCCAATTTTTATTGTAAACATGTTTCCTACCGAATTTACAAATTTAAATAAAAGATTTGTGAAAACATGTAAAGCTCGAAATACTTTCCACAAACTTTTATTTGGAGGGAAGAATCCTAGAAGACAGAGAACAGAGAGGGTTCTGAAATCAACAGAGAACCAAACATAATTTAAATTTTTTTATTCATGGAAATTTTTTATTAAATAAAAATATGGTTAAAATTTTGGGGTGTTACACTCAGGCTTCATATGGCCGCCGATGTGGAGGTCGCGGTTGCGCGGCAGGGACGTCGGCTCGTCCTTCACGCGGCCGTCGATGTGAAGGTCGCGGTTGTGCGGTGGGGACGCTGGCTTATCCTTGATTGGTTGGAGGAGCGGGGATGCTGGCTCGTCCTTCACTCGCGTCGGTGATGGTGGCACCGGTCCCATATGACGGAGTGAATGCTCCGTCATGATCTCCATCTGACAGGAGGCATGGCCGCTGCTACGGCTGCTCCTCCTCGTAGCCAGAGGAGATGACTATCTCCTCCTTGCCAGAGGAGCCTGTCGCCGTGGAAGCATATGTCCTCGGTGACCGAGGGCGATGGCGCCAAGATCCACCAGACGACGAGCTCCCACTGGGGCCGCCTGCCGGCGCGGAGAACCAGGACTTCGGCATCGCCACTGGCTTGGCTCGAAAAGGAGGTAGAGAAGGAAAGACGCAGGGAGAGGGAGAGAGGAGTAAGGTCCGGTGCTCTGCTCCACGGCACCGGAGTGCGGGTTAAATAGCCGCGGCCAGGCAAGGCGGTGGGGCGGTCAGCCCGCTTCAGTGTGGCACAACTGCCAGAGTTGGTTCCTCGGGACACGACATCCGCATTGAAGCGGCGAGGCTCGAGAGGTCGCGTCTGTATGCGTCGTCTTCCTATCCAGTCAAATCACGGTTTCAACGACGGCCGCTGCATGCTCTGGGCCGGTATGAATGGGGCGCGGCAAGCGGCGAGGCGCGTGGGATGGAAGGCGCGGAAGGGTTGGTGGTCTTTTTTGTGGGGCAGGGCGGTCAGAATCGGGCGAAGTAGCGGCCGGACTCCGGCAAACCTTCCCCGCGTTTGTCTCCGGTTTACGGAAGAAATCGTGTCCGGTCCGCTCCACGGACCGATACAGGACCGCGATGGATAGCTTCCGCGGTCCGGACCGCGCGGTCCAGAATGTTCCGGGAGGTTTACGGGTTCGCCTTGGAGATGCCCTAATGCCCATACCAATATCCATTGGTTTTCTAGAAACAAACAATCTTGATTTGTCTTCACGCATAAGTTAAAGATTACTCTCGATTGTAATAACGAACTGATCGATATGGTAATAACGAACCCTAAATTAAGCTAGCGTCTTCCATTGTAATAACGAACTGATCCATATGGTTATGTGTTATGTGACTAGCTGAAAGAACTAAACAGAAGTAGTTTGTGTGCATGCGACAAATGAACAAAACCTAACAGACTTTCTTTTGGAGCAATGGTTACTAAAGCTACACGAAACTTGCATACTAGCAGAAAAAAACTCAATTAAATTAATTAGCAACATTTGAAAATTCTGAAGGCAGCAACAAAAAATATTCTAAATTTCAGCCATTGATTCTAACCTTGTAATTTATTCGTCATTCGAGCTCCAAGAGGCGTCGTGACACTGTGAAAGCAATCTCCAACCAAGACGGAGGCGGGGATCAAGCAGAGTGGCAACTCCAACTAGGCGAAGGTGGAGATGACGCATATGACCACACCGATGAAGGAGCTATTGAAAATGAATGATCTAGAATTACTACCTCAGAATCAAGATACAATAAAAGTCAGAGGGAATCACACGTCAAAGAACATACTTGAAGGATGTCGCATGGAGAATTGCAATCTAACTTATGTGTCAATGGAGCCTCGACTTAAACTTAGCAAGAGGAGTGAAGTACCCGCACTTGATGCAATGGGGTATATGAGTGTTGTTGAAAGCTTAAGAAATCTTTTGAATACATGACCGGACTTGGCCTATTCCGTTGGTACAGTGAGTCGCTTCATAGAAGCACCCACGAGGAACATTGGCAACTATGAAACATATACTCAGATAGATCAAAGGGACAAGAAACTTCGACTGTGTCTATTTGAGAGAAAAGAAGAAGAAGAAGAAGAAGAAGATGGTGGAGCTACTTGGTTATAGTGATAGCGACATGCCAGGAGATATGGATGACCGTAAAAGTACCTCGAGCGTAACATATTTTTTGGGAGGAAGCATAGTACATTGGCTACCGCAAAGGCAGAAGGTGGTTGCATTAATATTATTATCCTGTGAAGCAGAGTATATTGCAGCTGCAACCGCGACGTGTCAAGGTGTGTGGCTAGAAAGCCTACTCGGTGACTTCATGGACAAGGAACCAGAAAAAGTGATGCTCAATGTTGATAACAAGTTTGTGGTTTCCCTATGTAAGAATTCAGTGGTGAACCGTCCCCCGCGTCGTCCCCCGCAGGCGGCTCGGGTGGATCCGCCGTCGCCTGCCTAGCTCCCTTCGTCCCCGGTTCTCCTCCCGCCGCCGGCAGGCACCGCCAGGGGCTAAGCCCCTCGTGGTTGGCCGGCGGCGAGGCCTTCTTCCTCCTCGGTCGGGGTGCGCAGCGCGGGATGTGGCGTCCTGGCTAGGATGCAGCGCTGCCGTGGGGCATTGTGATGGCGGCGCGCGCGGCCGAGCCGACGGCGCGGTTGGGTGGCGCGGTTGTGGAGGTTGCGTGGTGACCTAGGGGCGTGGCGGCGGCGTGCCCTAGATCTAGCACGGTGGCGTCCCGATCTGGAGGATCGGGATCTGCGGGCGGCGCGGGTGGTGGTGGTGGCCGTCGTGGGTCACTGCAGCAGGGTCGCAGCTCATGGTGCCGGTGGTCTGGTCGAACGGACGGCCGGCGGATCCTCGGTGGACCAGGGCCTGGCGTGGCTGCTCTGGCGGCCGGTGGCATCTGATCCGGCCGCTGTCTTCTATCCCTGATCGGTGTGCTTCTCTCCTGCGGGTTCCTGGCGGTGCCGGCGTGGCCACGGGTGAAGCTGGTGGAGGAGATCCGGATTGGGGGAAACCCCTTGGTCGGCCCCGGCCGCGCCACCGACGACGCTCAAGGGCACCACTGTTCTTCTTGGAGACGTCGGTCTACGTCTGCTCCTCCACTTCCCACCTCCCTGCCTCTCGGGTGAAAACCCTAACTCCGGTGGGCGGCGGCGGCGTCCTTGACGCCGTGACCTTCCTGAAGGCGTCGCCTTGAGTGCTGAGTGGTGGTGGGCACTGTGTGGGTCCTTGACGGTTGCTGGTGGTGGGCACTGCTTCAGGGGAAACCCTAGGATCCGGTCTTCCAGATCGGACGATGGTACTGCGGTGCCGTTTCTCTCTTGGGAGCATTGTTTGTGGAGCAGCGCTGGATGACAGAGGCAGGAGGTGGAGCAGCTTCGTCTTGCACGGAGCTTTGGTGGAGCTGTCAAGTCATGTCTGGCCAACAGGTGCTACGCTGAGTCATGCCTAGTTGGCAGGTGCTACGCACGACATTTCTTCCAGAATCTTCGCATCTGGACGGATGAGCGCAGGGCGGTGGCGCCGTTGGGCGTCGTGGTGGCGTCGACGGATGTTTGGACTGGCAAGGATGATGCGGATCTCTCTCCTGAAGATGGGTCAGTGGACCGATGATGATGGCGGCTTCTAAAACGTGTGCATGTGGTGTGCGCTTTAGGTCTGCTGCACCGGTTGTTGGTCCCGATACGTTATATGGATGGATTGGCGACGACACCGGTTTTAGATATGAGGAGTGAGAGCACTCCACATTATCGAGTTTATAGGTGTGAGTGGTGGCTTCGGATGAATTGATGTATGTTCTTGTCAGACTTTTGTGGAATAATTAATAAAGATGGCTGCATGCATCGATTGATGCAGAGGCCGGGGGTTTAACCTCCTTTTCCAAAAAAAAATGTAAGAATTCAGTGCATATGACAAGAGCAAACACATCAATATCAAGTATCATCGTATACAAGAGTGCGTGAAAGAAGGCAAGATTATAGTCAACTATAGTTACATTGACGACCAGCTTACAGATACCCTGACCAAATCATTGGGACGACATAAGTTCGTGAAGAAGAATCCGTGTCCAATTTGTAAAATGAGGACCTTAAGATGATTATTGGAGTTAATCATGATTTTCGGTACGAACTTGTAGCCAACATGTTGCAGTACTTGTACTACTAGGTAGAATAGGTAATATATGTATATGTACTTATCTCCTCTGTAACTCAGATAAAAAGGTAATAAAGTTTAGAAATGCTAAAGATGACGTCTCCCCGGAACAGAATAAAGGACACCGTGATTTATTTCAATAGAAGCGTATCACTCCTATAAAGTTTATGAACCTGGATATCTAACAAACGTCAGATTTTTAGACATGACAAAATGAACATTCTTATGTTAAATTTTATCCATCAAGGTTAATAAGTTTACTTGGTGAGTATGACAAATCAGTCTCGGTTCATTTTTTTAGAAAATAGTTATGCTTATAAATTAATTTTTCATCATTGCCCTAATATAAATTGTCATAAAAACGATTGATTTTTCAAGTCTAAAATCTACCATAAAAATGTTTGTTATGTCATGTCTAAAAATCCGACGTTTGCCGGATATTCAGGTTCATTAAACTTTATAGGAGTGACACGCTCCTGTTGCAATGAATCACGTTGTTCCTGTATTGTGTTCCGGGGAGATCAAATCGATGAAGCCACCCGGCGTTGAGTAGCTTTGCTTTCGTAGCTAGCCTCCACAACTACAAAACCATCCACCCGCCTGCCTGTCTGGTTCTGTATACGTGGCGTATAGTTTGCCCTGTATGGTTTACGTACGGCCGGAAAGTTGCCCGACCGCTGCGCCGATTCCTCCCGTGCTCGTCCCAGGCTCCACCGCTTCCGCTCCTCTAGGCTACTGCCTCCATTGCTACTGTCGGCTGCAGCTAACCAGGATTATGCTGTCCTTGCTCCCCTACACTGCGCACCTCGCCGTTCACCACTCATCGCTCGCCGTTGGTGCTCGCCTGCTCGGTGTTGGCTATGTCGACGGCGGCCAAAAGCGGGGACGTGGGGGACCTCGTCCTGCACGCAGTTGTGCGTGACGGCGAAGGTGAGCGTGCTCGGGCATGGTGTGGCAGCTGAGACGCACCCGGCATGCGGCGTCTGAACCTGAACCCTGGAGCAACAGTGTGTTGGATACAGAAACTGCACTTTGCTGAACCTGAAGCATGTAGCAGTGTGAAGCAACATTGACAGCAACTGCATCTTGCTTGCTTTATGTTCCAATTAGCTGGTTCGTCGCTTGCTGTTGTTCCAATTCTCTGTAGCAATCATGATGTACAGGAGTAGATGATCAAGTCAAGTGTATGTCAACTGTAATGGTGTCTTGTAATACAGTTTGACAAGTGTTAATGACATTTGCAACTGGTAGCTCTGTTTGCACAAGAATACATGTAAACTGTACAAGCAAGTAACAGTTGACAATATTTACTTAAAGTCCTTACTTAAATACCATACATATCACATGGACGAAATAAACAACTAATGCAGTCTTGAACATTTTGATCCCTGTTCCTTCGAGCCGGTGCTCAGAGGTTGATGAACGGAGACACCATACTGCAGGATCACCACTATATTAGCGATAACTTACAAGTACTGAACCGACACACAAATGCCAGTTGAACACAATTTAGTTAGATGCTCCCGTGCAGAACTGCAGACAAATTAAATAGAATTGAATGGTCATCTTCATTATGTAAAAGACTATGTTCAGCATTAGTTCAACAGTGAAGTAACTGAATGTTACCCAGTCTATCAAAGAGACCTACCAATATCACCCGGTCGGCTGTTTAGCATAAAAATATTGCAGTACAGAATGAACACTACAAGCCTATGTTGAATACAAGAAGTTTGTTACCTTCTTACCTGATTCCACTATCAGATCAATGATCAATCCAATTCACGTAGGCCTGACATATTCTATTAGCAGCGTTTTAGTTTTCCCAAAACTTCTCTCCCATCTTCACAAAAATTTCGTACAACTACTGAAGCTTGTATGGAAGAAGGGTAGGGAACTGAAGATTGTTTTTTCCGATCCCGTTCTCATAGTTCTCTATTAGAGTTGGAGTTGCGCTGTCTGGTGGCAGGTGATTGAGTTCTCGCGCGGCGCTTCATATACCTCCACACGATCTCTACAGTGTGGGTTTGGCCGACGATCACCAATAACGAAGTTGGAGTCATTTGCTCAGGGTTTATGAATGGTGCCGACGCCTTTTAGGAGAGGAGCGATGACGATGACACATGCATGCTGTCTCAACGAGGTCCTCTTTGGAGTTGTGTGTGTGGTGTACCCTGCCCGCGCGCCTACAAGCGGTTTGTGATGGCCTTCGCCCGGTTTTTCATAATTAACTACGGTCTAATTTTCACACGATTTTTCCTAATTATCTAGGCAACTCTTTTCTTCTTAATGAATCGAGGAATCCTATCATTTAAAAATAAATAAATAATAATAATACCCACACTGTTTGACCGTCCTCAATGAAGGGCAAGGAAGCCGAGCCCTAGGTAGAGCGAAGCGGAGCAGCACAGGCACCGGTCGATGGAAGCCACGTAGGAGGTAGGGCTGGTTGGCCGAGATAGACGTCGTGACCATCAGACTTAGGGCAATGTGGACACTACATCGAGGGCCGCGACAGAGAGGCCACAAGCAGCATGGATGTCGCATCGACGGTGGCATGGTCACCTGAGCTTAGTGCTAGGCGAAGGAGGGAGCAGCGACGTGTTTGTGTGAGGAGGTCGTGGCTACGGTCGATTAGGAGAGGCAGGATGTGGGCGGGGAAGTTCGTGGGCGGTGATGGTTCTAATATGCAGAGTTGGAACTATGCCCTAACAGCAATGATATTATATTATTTATTTTTCTCTTTATAGTTAAGAGTTTAAATTCTATGCTATAACTGTTATGATCCTGAAATATGTGATTCAGTGGAAAACTCATGAGCATGTATGGAATGATAAACAGTAAAATCTGATTCCTACTCTCGCCTCTAGGACTAGATCAAGTGTTGTATGTGATCATGTTTTCTGGATCTTGGGACATCGTTAAGTGTAACGATGGTCCCAATACAACATTGAGAGTATAACGTTGGAAGAACGATCATATTGATTTAACCCAACTTGTTTGTTATACTTTGAGATATTATCGTCAAAAGTCAATCGTTATAACACAAAGAGTTAACGTATGCTTTAATTTCTTAGACCATGAGAGTATCGTAGTCACTTCTTACCGTACGATGAACTTTGGGGTTGATCAAACGTCATATGTAACACGGTGATCACAACAACAACTTATAGGTACATTGGAAAGTTTGACAAGGGGCTAGATAGCTCAAGAGTGGGATTTGCTCCTCCGACGATGTAGAAATATTTTTAGGGCCCTCTCGGTGTGACGGCATCCATCATGGTCTGGCCAAACACAAGTGACTGGGTCACAGGGATGCCGGAACATGTTAATAAGAGAGAAGAACACAACTGGTAACGAGGAGACCGGTATAATGAGCATGAAAATGACTCAAGAGAATACAGATATATCTCACATCGGGTTTTGTAAAGTATCGCGAAGCAAAGGGAATAGCACATGATAACCAAAGGTTCACTTGAATACCATTCGTGTATTCATAGGGATAAATATGGATGTCCACGGTTCCTCTATTGGTCATTGAAGTAAAGGAGCTTTGTTCATGTATATGTTTTATCAAACCTACAGGGTCACAAGTTTAAAGGAATCACGATATGTTAAGTGTTACTGGAGTAAGAGAAGAGTTAGGAGAAAATATTCAAGAAATAGTTTCACGAATATAAGAAATAGTTTCAAGAGACACTGGAAGTGTTTCGGGGTTACCGGAAGAGTTTTGGGTAATACAGAAAAATAATATATAGGTGGAAATTGTTCCAAGGACTAAAATATAAATTATAATGGGCTCTAATATGATTAGGAGGCCACTGAAATTTATTTATAGTCAATTGGCTAAAGAAAATAAGAAAATGCATATCATAGGAGAGTTGATAGGCCTAAGGCCCATTAGTGGAGGCGCCTCAAGGGGAGGCTGAATTGAGAGATGGAGTTGGACTGCACCACCCTCTAGGCCGATGCAAGGGGAGGGGAAACCCTTTCCCAAGTCGGCCACCCCTCCCTCTCCCTTCAACCTCTATATACTAGACGATTTTGGCATTTGTAGACACAAGTTTTAGAGCCTCCTCTAGTTCTAGTTTTAATTTGGAGCTGATCTAATTAGAGCTAGACCTAAATCTCTCTAATCCTCATAATAGAGAAGCCATGTGTGGTTCTCTTCTTCTCCCTCTAATTCTTCGGTGACGATTAGCCTTGGACAGTTAAGCGTTGCCGGATCGTGAAGCATGTATGCTTGCAATTTGTAGAGAGGTCGGGATTTCGTATTTTGTTCAAGGGATCGTCGTGGATGGTTGGAGGGAGTTCAAGAACGATCTACACCAACTCTTTTTCCGCTGAATCTCGAAGTTGGTAACGGTCCGATCAAACCTTGTATGCATCTTCATAGTGATCCAGGACCTTGATCGTGGGGTGTTTTCTACTATGTTTTCCAACCGGCAGAACATTGAATTTGTACATTTTATTGGGTGGGGGACCAGCCAAGCAATAAGAACTCTCAGATTTAATTAAGTGGATCAGATCGTAGGGTGTTGGTTGCCTTGTGTGCACTAAATTTGGTGGCTTTAAAAGAACTGTAAGTTATGTCTTTATAAGTAAAGTAGAGATATGTACCCCAAAAAAAGGAAGCTAAGTAAAGATAGAGATAGGATTCACTCATATGTTTGTCAATGAGCTGTTAAAAATAGTCCTGATACATCTCAGTCAATGGTATATTCATGAGATCTTTCATCGAGATCCGTGTAATTTTTTTTCTTTCTTACATGTTATATGACTTGACTGAGACTTGGTTAAGTCTTAGTCGACTGAGAGCTAGTTGTATCCGTTAAAAAAATGTTGCACACCGCCTTGATTTTATTTTATCTGTTTTGATAAAAGATAATATATGTCACAAATATCCAGTAGAACTGTCATGTTGAACAGAAATGAAAAGTAAAGAGGATAAAGCAAAGACACGAAGTCTTCGAATTTAGGTGAGCGTGAATTCTTTTAGCAATTAACTGCAACTTGCACTAGGGTTGCTCTTTCTTGTGACCTTGGCAACTAATACCCTTTGCCTTTTAAAATGCCAAACCAAAAGCGCTGTCTTAAAAGTATGAGTACCAACTACCCAATATTGGAGAGAGATTGGCAAAAACAAAAAAGAGTGATAACATGATGACATTGCAAGATAACGATGGAATATACATAAAAAAAACGAAAACAGAAAATAACACCAACTTGCACCCTCTTTCGATGTCATCAGTCATCACCCATCAGAACCGCAATAACATTAAATTCTCTCTTTTTTGGTGCAGAAAAGAAAACAGAAAAGCATCACAATGCATGCATTGCATGCAACCGGGACCTGCCATGGAGAAACCAAGAACGATCAATCACTGATGATCAGCTTTGCTCATCCGACGGCGGTGGCGAGGACGGGGAAGAGGAGGAGGTGGTGGTGGCGATGGCGGCGAGTTTCTGGAGGTTGAGCTTGACCACGGTGTCGGTGAACATGCGGGTGTCCTCCTCGGTGTTGCCCTCCGGTACGTCGACGACGTAGGACTCGACGACGACGCAGTAGGACGGGCCTGAAGGCTGGTCCGTGAACTCGGTGACGGAGGTGACGGAGCGGTAGTTGCGGAGGCGGTGCTCGCCGCCGACGACGCGGAAGCTGAGGATGTGGCGGTCGTCGTCGAGGATCTCGAGGCGCTCGGTGCTGGTGGAGGCGGGGAGGCCGGAGACGACGGTGACCTCGCGGACGCTGCCCACGGTGGCGCCGTCGCCGGCGGCGAGCGCACAGGACTTGATGAAGTGCTTGTAGCGCTGCGGATTGGCGAAGCCGCGCACGATGTCCCACACGGCGGCGAGAGGCGCCTGCACGCGCTGCGTGACCAGCGATGTGCACGTCCCGCTGGCGCGCCCTGGGAATGTGTGGTGCTCCTCCACCACGCCCTCCAGCTCTCTTCGCTCCGGCTCCGTCAACCCCTGACGCAGCGCGCTCTCCATGTGGGGCTCCATGCTCTCCCCTTCTCTCCCTCCCTCCCTCCCTCCCTCCCTCTCTCTCTCTCTCTCTCTCTCTCTCTCTCTCTCTCTCTCTCCTCTCTGGCTAGAGTGCAATTAACTAAGAGCAGGCCTACTTGGGTACGTTGGGGTTAATGTACTACTATGCTGATTGGAGGCGTCTCACCTTTTATGGTTGGCCTCAAGCGTTGTTGCTGGCTTGATGGTTTCTTTGTTTTCCATTTTTTAGCTCTTATTCGCCCTCCGAGAAATGTTATTTCTAAACTGAAAAACAAATGCGCAGCTACCTATTCCTTTCATCAGAGTACATATTGTTTATTTAATATCTACTCTCTCCGTAAAGAACTGTAAAAGCGTTTAGACCACTACTTTGTACAGAGGGAGTATTTTCTTTACAACCACTGGATTTCACTATTGACCATGGAATAGATGTTTTTTTTTCAGTTGTACTCGGAGAGAAAATGCTTATATGAGTTGGCACTCCTTAAAATATGCGTATTTTCCTGTAGCGGTGAGCTAATTTCCCAGGCTTTACATCATGTTGGTCAAGGCAATCAATTCAATCAAATGGCTTAATATATCATCGCCGTGATAACCTAATGGCAACGCTAACATGAGTCACCTACTAGACATCATCAAATCTTTGCGGACATGTTTCGTGTCCGTGGACACCCACCGGGACGAATGACATCCAATCGGAGTCATCAAAATGTCCGCCCTTGTTCGGCCTTCTTTCTTTCACAAATTTATCGAGATCAATAACAACTCAATCATACATTTAAATAGTTGTAAAGAAATGCAACTACAATAAGTTTTTCACATCTATTGATAAAAAAGTCTCCAATCTAGCTGTCGGTGGCAAAGACCTCAATTTTTGGCCTCTTTTTCAAACTAATTTCACGCAAAGCGTTTTTACATAGTAGTACGCTACTCCTGAACAAAATTCACCGCATTGGGATTGAAGTCCGTCGGCTTCACGAACAACAACTCCCGCGCCTCGGCTTTGGCCTTCATAGCAATCTTCGTCTCCTCGAACTTAAGCTTCTTATTTTCATCTCCATGAACATGTCAAACCTCTTTGTCTTTTCTTGACATCCTTCATCTCGTTGCGCTTGGCACCGCCTCCTCTTTCTTCGCCATCATGACCTTGAACTTCTCCGTCATCTTGGCCGCCATCTCTTCTTGCTTTTCCTTCTCCATCTTCCATTTTGTCCCCCTCGATCTAGCCACATTGGTGGCCGGTGCGACCCCTCGTTTTGTTGGATCACCATCTTCATCATCTTCTTTGGCGATGGTCACAGTCTTAGCGGAATTTGCAATGTGTTTCCCACTTGCTTTATCCATTCAACTTCATCAAACAATGCATCATGTGCAATTTACCAAAATGTTGTGTCTGTTTGCTCCGGTCCTTGAAACGGATCCACACTAGTGGCCAACCACGCCCCGTAGATCAACTCATCCTCCTTGTTCATGTAGGTGGTTCCCCTCTTCTTCTTTGGGTCGGCCCCGGCGGCCAGCGATTGTCCAACTCATAGTCATGTTGCTTGGTGTACGCCTGCTAGGTGTACGGCTACGTCTCTTGCTCCGGTTGGAAGTCATCCGCTTGCTCGTCTTCGTAGCCACCTCTGTCATGGATAATGTACATTATCGCCTAATCATTTGTCGTTGTCTTGCTTGGTTGAGGCATTCCAGCAAATAGTGATTGGGCCGCGACAAACGAGAGCTCCACAGAGGGAATCCATGGTCAGACAAGGATCAGTGCCTCCGTGCAGACGTAATAGTTGTTGAGGTCGACGATGAACGATGCTCGATTGAAGGAGGCTGCAAACTATTGCGGTGATTGATGCATGACGGGCGTAGCGAGGTGTTGGGTGGTGTAGAAGTAAGGAGTCTTCAACTGCGTGGGCTAGAAATGTGATTTACCGGGTGGTACCGGCCATGCAATGCACTTTGGATGGCAAGCTACGGCATGACCGGCCACCGCCATCTTCTTCGCTTCTTCTTCACCTGGAGGCGTCGGGCTGACGTTCGGCGGACATGACCTTGCGGGCATCATCCTCCGGGTTTGGGTCTTACAGGACAACGAACATCATCTTTGGCTCCTCCAGTGGCTTCATAGTGGATGTGGATGGTGGAATGGGGAGGGTATGGTGATCGGGGCGAAGGGACCGGTCTGAACATTTTAGGTGAGCCACGTTGAATGGCTAAGAGTGTCGACCCTATATTTACAGCCGATTTAGAGATCTGCATTAGAGTTACCTTGAAAATGTTCAGACCATCTAATTTAAACATATACAGACTGTTTGGTGATCCACGTTGGTGCTGCCCTAAGTACCATTCCAGAGCCAAAGGCAGTACACGGGTGGGTCGAGGATGGGTAGAAAATCTTCACTGGAATCCTATGACTTGCAAACCAACATGTGATTGGATAGTTAGGAGGACAATGGCATCCCTGGCCCATCAGGGTTCAAGTCCTATACATGACATCGGTGTTTGTATTTTTCTGGATTTATTTCAGGCCTTCCGATGATGTCCGTTCAGTGGGAGAAGACGTTCACATCGATTACGAAGTTGTCTCTGACGACTTCGCTAATCTCAAAATAACATGCCGGTTCAGTCAGTTTATATGAGCATATGTGTGTACCGTGTTAAAAAAAACCCTACGACTCATCATCGTGCATGCATGTGACTTAGAGAGGCCGGGGACCTTTTTATTCGGCTAATCTTGCATTAGCTGTGCATGATGTGAGATCGTTGACCATGATTGTTTACTAGCACAATTCCATTGATTGGATCACATCAGCTTTATTGAGGTGGCTCATCAGAGATTCATACTTCATTTTTCTTTTCTTTTTGAGGACCACTTAGTTAATCTTGACTACCTCTCAAACCATTGTGTCCCCTGAATGGTCCAAAGGTTGTCGTTCGAGAAAAAAAAATTATTTTAAGAAAGGAAAATTTTATTTAAACACGTCAGTTTGATAAATAAATAAACACATTATACTAACACGATGATACAGACAACCAATACAAACGCAAAAAAGACAACAACAAAAATCAGCGCCCACAGTCGTCATCTTCAAAAAAAACACCAAGTATTGTCTCTTAGCTTTATGAGAGAAATACATATTCCACAAGAACGCCAATGACATCGCCTCATTGAGTGAGCCATCCGAATCTGAATGTAAAAGTCTCCAAGCCAAGTTATCAACACAAAGATGGAGCCATAGCCGGTTGCATATGCCAAATTATCGGAGGCGAGCATCTTAGTGATCATCGACCAAACCGTGAAAGTCGGCTTCTAGGTTTTCACTCGGGCTGATCGTCTTCATCCCCTCAAATGAGCTGAATGGGTGCCACCGCAAGCTCCTCCGTAGTTGGAGCCGGCCTAATATTATTGATCCTGGACAGGTAGTCATCAAAACCACAGTCATATGTCGGACCATCGCCCAGGAGAAGAAGTGATGAGGACATCCCTACTATGGTTCCATCCCTTGAAGATGAACAACCTGTTGCTGCAAAGAAGACGTCCAATGATGAAATCAGGATTGGACCAACTACAAGAGCTCGTGCTAAGTTACTAGAACAACAGGTGAATTCTCTCTTAGTTGATAATGCTATTTCTTTTAATGAGAGCTTTATACTGCCTAAATCCTTGTGTGTATGTGTCATTAGGTACAATGGAGAGGAAGGCATGGCACAAGGGAGCAAGGAGGAAGGCATGGCACAAGGGAGCAAGAGGATTCTGCAGTTCCCAGGCAGCAGTACCGCCTGCCCGAGCGGTAGTACCGCTTAGGCGGTACTACCGGCCCAGCACTACCGCCCAAGTACCGCTTAACAATTTTCTTCTGGAATCAAAGCGACCCAAGCGGTACTAAAGCGGCAGTTAGAATTCTCAGAGCGGTAATACCGCTTCTAGCGGTAGTACCGCTTGCTGTGAGCGGTACTACCGTGCTGCCTGCGCGCAGACTTTGGGGCTGACGGCCCGTGTACCCCTTCGATCTATCTTAGGATATAAATAATCTTCCTTAGGGTTAGTTAAAAGAGACCACGTTTAAGATAAACCCTAGCTCATGAGATTGCTTGTAAGCATTCATCTTGAATCCTCATCACCAATTCGTATCGATCTGGTGATTATATACTGCAAGTCAAGTGTGATCTGCTGTTCCATTGGGAATTAGTATATTGCAATTATACCGTTCGTGGTCGACGGCTGCGTGCGCAAGTGTGTGACGTTGTGAATATCCAAAGGGTTGAGACCTTTTGCATTGGCATCAGGGATCAAGCGAGGGAGAGTTCATCGGCGACATACAAGTTATCCTACACCATCATCATCACCATCGCCGCTTACTGAGAAGATCGGGACACCCCATATCATCTTGGTATCAGATATCCAGCGTTGCCTCGGTAAGCATCCACCAAATCATCCGTAGATTAGTTGTGTTTTTCATCCTATCCAGAAAAAGCCTCACAAAAAGATTCGGGTTAGGGTTTTTGCCATAGCCTAGATTGCATCGTAGATTGGTTTTAGTTGCTGGTCGTTGTGTCTTTCTTTTTGCGTAGCTTTTTCCTTCGAATCCATTGGTTTTTAGTTTCCATCGTAGATTGCATCGTCGATTGGATTGTTGTTCGATCAGCTATCCTGTTTTGCAAATTCCAATCCATAGCCACAGCCTGTCTACACAAAAGGTGTTAGGAACTTACCCACGAGACTAGTTTCCGCTCTACAGGCTGCTCATATAGGTTTTGGTGCTTTGCAATTTCTGGACGTGATCCAAGAACAGTTGCCGCTGCTTGCGATCTATTGTGGCCTCAAAAAAAAAGGAGAGAGAAAAAGTTTTTTTACTGTTCACGTACTGTTCCCGTGACAGTTGAAAAAAAAAACAGAGCGAAAGAAAGAAAAAAGAGAAACAGTGGCTGGACGTTGTTGCTATCTATTGCACTGTTGGATTCTTGCGATTGTGCACTAGTAGAATTGAGCAATCTTGTGCCTGTTTACATTGAGCATTGCTAGTGTCTCTCGAGTGCATTGCAACACATCCTGTTTTGATAGTTGCTCTGCCACATTTTTCTCCACCGTGTGTGTTTTCCTTGGTTGTTGGCTCACACGATCAGCACTAGGACTTGTCTTCGGTGTAGATAGGATACCATACCTAGCTCCACCATATAATCCTGCTCTGTCGTGTGATTGTTCTCATACCCGGGTATTCACTTCATCACATCCGTGCATTAGTCATCCATCTGAACGGGTAAGCATTACTATTCACTTTGGAACGGTAAGATTTCCTTTTCTTGGCAGTTTTGAGTGAGTTGTGAGTGTGCCACCACACAGATTTTGATTTTTGCACTAACCTACTAATCATGTCTTCTAGTGATGTTGATGTGCTGCAGAAAAAGGCTGATGACGAGTGTGTTTCATGGAAGGACCATGAAGCTCTCCACGTTCATTTGACAGGGGTTATTGATCGATTCGCTGAAAAAATTGAGGCTGATATTCAAGTTATACAAATGAAAGTGGACGCAACTGACACTACCGTCAATGCTATGCAAACACAAGTCAATGCTCTCCAAACAAGTATACAGCAGTTGACAACTTCAGTCAATGGGTTACGTGTCGCGATTGAGCAACGCCAACATGACGACCATGACGATACTGATAGTGTCCATGACGACAATGACAACATGGTGGGCAATCATGGCCGTGGGCGTGGCTTTCAAGGGCATGGTCGCCTACCACCACCACTTGGTGATCGGCGTGTACCGCTTCAGGAGGATGATGTTTTGGGCAAGCCCAAGTTCACGATTCCTAGATTTGAAGGCTCCACTGATGTCGAAGAGTATCTCACTTGGGAGCTTAAGATGGAGAAATTATGGCGTTTGCATGATTATACTGAAGATAGGAAGGTCAAGCTTGCTTCTTCTGAATTTGATGGCTATGCATTGCATTGGTGGGATAGCGTTGTGAGTACCCGTCGCGATGACAATGAGCTTCCTGTTCGTACATGGCGTGAGATGAAGGCGGTTATGAAAGCTCGTTTTGTTCCCACTAATTACTTGCGCACAGTTTATGATAAATTGACACAATTGAAGCAAGGTTCCCTGACGGTTGATGCATATTACATGGAGATGGAGATGTTGATGCAGCGTGCTCGAGTGCGAGAATCTGTTGAGATGACTATGCAACGTTTTCTCCATGGGCTGAAATATAACATTAAGGGTATTGTTCGGCATCACCAATACAATACCATGAATGAGCTACTCCATCATGCAAGAGAAGCTGAGTCCCAGTTGGCCGAAGAAGCTCAAATTAAAGGACGTTATACTACAGCTGGGCGGTTCTCTAACAGAACACCGCCGCCCCCTATTGAGGGCGCTGCCAGCCGCCCCTCTTCTTCTGCAACCAAACCAGCCTTCACAGTTCCACACTCAAAGCAACCTGCTGCTCCTGCTGCTAGCTCAGGTTCCAATATGTCTACAGCCCGTAATAGAGATATGTTATGTCATACATGTGGAGGCAAGGGACACTTCAAGAGAGAGTGCCCCAATAGAAAAGTGATGATTGTAAACGATGACAATGAGTATGAGACTGGAGATGATGCTGATCCATATGCTTCCGATGACGATGGGTACACACGTGACGACGGCATAGATGCTTTCGCCTCTCCAGCACCTACTATTGTTGTCTCGCAGCGTGCTCTTAGTGTGCAGCCACATGTTGATTCACAGCGCTGCAATTTGTTCCAAACAAAAGCACTAGTTGGCCCCAACAAAGCTTGCAGAGTGATCATTGATGGAGGTAGCTGCCGCAATCTTGCAAGCAAGGAGTTATGTGCCAAGCTGAATCTGAAATATTTACCTCACCCCAATCCATATTACGTACAATGGTTGAGTGACAATGGTGAGATGAAGGTGAATCATATGGTGCGCGTAAATTTTGAGATAGGACCATACAAGGATTCCATTGAATTTGATGTGGTACCTATGACAGTTTGCCATCTTTTATTGGGTCGGCCATGGCTCTATGACCGCCATGTGCAACACAATGGCCGTGCCAATACTTATCACTTGGAGTTCAAGGGCAGGAAAATAAATCTGCAGCCTATGTCACCACAGCAAATCTTCAATGAGTCTCGTCAGAAAACAGAAGTGAATATCGAACAGCCACCTGCACGAGAGAACAATGTAAAAGCCGTGAGTGATAATATAACGAAAAGTGCGAGAGAGCCTAGTTTGCTTATATTAGCCACCAAAGAAGACATGAGAGAATTTCGAGAGGATCCTACAGCCCTGCCTCTTGTGCTTATGTACAAAGGCGAGGTTTTAGTTTCTAATGATACGCAATTTGTTTCTCTTGGTGTGTCTACTGTTTTGCAGGAATATGGCGATGTGTTTCCGGAGGAGGTACCATCGGGGCTGCCACCATTGCGTGGAATTGAGCACCAAATTGATCTCATACCCGGCGCCACCCTCCCCAACCGAGCGCCATACAAGACCAATCCCGAAGAAACGAAGGAAATACAGAAGCAAGTGCAAGCGCTACTAGACAAAGGGTATATTCGTGTTTCTCTTAGTCCTTGTGTTGTTCCTGTTATTTTGGTGCCTAAGAAAGATGGTACATGGCGCATGTGCGTAGATTGTAGAGCTATTAACAACATCACTATTCGATATCGTCATCCTATTCCACGCTTAGAGGATATGCTAGATGAATTGAGTGGTGCTGCTGTTTTCTCTAAGATTGATTTGCGTAGTGGTTACCATCAAATTCGGATGAAGGAAGGGGATGAATGGAAAACTGCTTTCAAAACTAAATTTGGTTTATATGAGTGGTTAGTTATGCCTTTTGGTCTTACTAATGCACCTAGTACCTTCATGCGATTAATGAATCATGTTTTGAGAAAGTTTATTGGTCGTTTTGTGGTTGTATATTTTGATGATATACTTATTTACAGCCGCAATGAATCTGAACATTGTGATCATATTAGACAGGTTTTGCAAGTGTTGCGTGATAATAAATTGTATGCTAATCTTGAGAAGTGCACATTTGCAAAAGATAAAGTGATATTTCTGGGATACGTTGTATCTAAGCATGGGGTAGAAGTAGATTCATCTAAGATTGAAGCAATTCAAGATTGGCCTACTCCCATGAATGTTAGTCAAGTACGAAGTTTTCACGGTCTTGCTGGTTTCTATCGCCGTTTTGTGAAAGACTTTAGTACTATTGCTGCACCATTGAATGAATTAACGAAGAAAGGTGTGCCTTTTGTGTGGGGCGCAGCCCAAGATCATGCTTTTGACGAGCTGAAACGTTTGCTTACTTCTGCACCATTACTTGCACTACCAGATTTTTCCAAACAATTTGAAGTTGAATGTGATGCTAGTGGTATCGGTATTGGTGGTGTGTTGATGCAAGAAGGTAGACCTATTGCTTATTTCAGCGAGAAACTTTCTGGTGCTCGACTGAATTATCCTGTTTATGATAAAGAATTGTATGCGCTTGTTAGAGTTCTTGAGGTTTGGCAACATTATTTGTGGCCAAAAGAATTTATCATACATTCTGATCATGAAGCATTGAAGTATTTGAAAGCTCAATCCAATCTGCATCGACGCTTAGCTAAATGGGTTGAGTTTATTGAGTCTTTTCCATATATCATTAAGCATAAGAAGGGAAAAGATAACATTGTTGCTGATGCTCTCTCTAGGAAGAACATGCTTTTGACACGTCTCGATATTCAAATTCCTGGTTTAGAAAGTTTGTGTGATTTGTATGCAACTGATCATGATTTTGCTGAACCATATCGTTTATGTTTGCTTCGAAATGCATGGGAGAAATACCACATCCATGATAGATACTTGTTTCGAGCTAACAAACTTTGTGTTCCAGAATCGTCCATCCGTTTGCTATTGTTGCAGGAATCACATGCAGGCGGATTGATGGGTCACTTTGAGCGTGAGAAGACGTTGCTCATGCTGGCTGATCACTTTTATTGGCCCAAGATGAGGCGCGACGTGGACAGGGACATTGTACGCTTGCATGGAGTGCCAAAAACAATTGTTTCTGACAGGGACGTGAAGTTTATGAGCTACTTCTGGAAGACATTGTGGGGAAAGCTAGGAACGAAGTTGCTGTTCAGTACTACCTGTCACCCACAAACTGATGGTCAAACGGAGGTGGTGAATCGAACATTGTCCCAATTGCTGCGAGTTATGATCAAGAAAAATCTGCGTGAGTGGGAGGAGTGTTTGCCACATGTTGAGTTCGCCTATAACAGGGCTGTGCACACTACCACCCAGTTTTGTCCTTTTGAGGTGGTGTATGGCTTCAAACCTATTACACCACTAGATTTGCTGCCTCTTCCATTGCATGAGAGGGTTAATATGGAGGCATCAAACAGAGCAGATTATGTGAAGCAGATTCATGAGAAGACACGAGAGGCTATTGAGAAGCAAGGCAAGAACATTGCTGCTGCACGAAACCAATCACGAAAGAAAGTTTTGTTTCAGCCTGGCGATATGGTATGGGTGCATCTTCGCAAGGACAGGTTTCCCCAGTTGCAACGTTCTAAACTTTGGCCGCGTGGTGCTGGTCCATACAAGGTGTTAGCCAAGATAAATGACAATGCCTACTCGATTGATATTCCTATTGCTGACTTTGGTGGCGTTAGCAACAGTTTCAACGTTGCTGATTTGTCCCCATGTGACGTCGATGACCTTGGAGCGTCGGGGTCGACGCCTTTTGAAGGGGGGGAGGATGATGAGGACATCCCTACTATGGTTCCATCCCTTGAAGATGAACAACCTGTTGCTGCAAAGAAGACGTCCAATGATGAAATCAGGATTGGACCAACTACAAGAGCTCGTGCTAAGTTACTAGAACAACAGGTGAATTCTCTCTTAGTTGATAATGCTATTTCTTTTAATGAGAGCTTTATACTGCCTAAATCCTTGTGTGTATGTGTCATTAGGTACAATGGAGAGGAAGGCATGGCACAAGGGAGCAAGGAGGAAGGCATGGCACAAGGGAGCAAGAGGATTCTGCAGTTCCCAGGCGGCAGTACCGCCTGCCCGAGCGGTAGTACCGCTTAACAATTTTCTTCTGGAATCAAAGCGACCCAAGCGGTACTAAAGCGGCAGTTAGAATTCTCAGAGCGGTAATACCGCTTCTAGCGGTAGTACCGCTTGCTGTGAGCGGTACTACCGTGCTGCCTGCGCGCAGACTTTGGGGCTGACGGCCCGTGTACCCCTTCGATCTATCTTAGGATATAAATACTCTTCCTTAGGGTTAGTTAAAAGAGACCACGTTTAAGATAAACCCTAGCTCATGAGATTGCTTGTAAGCATTCATCTTGAATCCTCATCACCAATTCGTATCGATCTGGTGATTATATACTGCAAGTCAAGTGTGATCTGCTGTTCCATTGGGAATTAGTATATTGCAATTATACCGTTCGTGGTCGACGGCTGCGTGCGCAAGTGTGTGACGTTGTGAATATCCAAAGGGTTGAGACCTTTTGCATTGGCATCAGAGATCAAGCGAGGGAGAGTTCATCGGCGACATACAAGTTATCCTACACCATCATCATCACCACCGCCGCTTACTGAGAAGATCGGGACACCCCATATCAAGAAGTCATCCCAAAGAAGAATAGAAATAGATTCAAGAGCTCGACCTCTATTAGATCTCAGTAGGCCTCAAGCTGCACTGGGGACGTCCATATGGTAGATGAGGCCAAAGGATCCAATTGCGAGAGAAATTCGCTATCGACGCGCCGACAAACCCTACAAAACCTAGCATCACGATACAACACCGACGACAAGAATCTACACCCACAAACCATCGTCCTTGCCGTAGATGGGAATGCTCGAGGAAGAATTACTCATCGGCAAGACGTTGCCACCACCATCAACGACACATCACCAAAGATGACATTCTGCCACCACCATCGTCGAAAAGCCAAAATGACGGAAGAAGAATTTATATCTAAAATCTGTAATACCAAATGAGGGAAAGCACATATCCATCTTGTAGTAGGGTCTCTCCGCACTCCAGCCCTGACAGGGCCAACGAAAGAGGTGGGGGCGGTGATTAATCAATGGAGGAGAAGTGATGGTAGGGCGCGCAAGATGGCCTCTTACTAGGGCGGGAGAGGAGTACGTTGTGCCTGAAGAATCTATTTTCTTACAAAACTGAAGGGAGTAAATGCAAAACAATACATGCCAGAACATTTATGGGGAGTACTTGGAGCACTTTTTTGAACATAGTACAAATGCATATGCTGACATACACGCATATATTGTCATCCCTACGAACACACGCACACAAACCCCTACCAACATCTTAATATCGTCGGAAAGGTTAAAATAAATTCAGAAATGCGAGCACCAGTGCTAAGTTTAGGACTTGGACCCTGATGAGTTGATTCCCCCACAAGGAACCTAACATCTAATCTACGCTCAGTCCACGAACCACATAAAATTAACCCATTATAATTTGGGAAACGTTTCTAATCAGCCGGCCGGCCGAAACTTCCATCGGTCGCCTTGCTCACTGCGCGCGCCGTCGGACGCCACCTGCACCATTTCTTTTTTCTCCCCTTATCTCTAAGATGCACCTTAATCACTCGTTTCCCCTTCGTCTTCCTTGTCCACTCCTCTTTTTTTGTTGTGGCTGCCGAATTGCATGTCCGGGATCGCCCCCTCCTCTCTTTATCTCTTCAGATCTACTCGACTACCGGCGCACCTGCAGACCACCGCCACTGCTCCGCTGCTACAACATCACACCCCAACCAGTGTCGGCATGCTAGAAACCGCCAATGCGACATGTTGCGATGCTGGAACCAGCAAGGAGGCAATGTGAGGGGCGTGCTGCGACTAATGATGTGCAGTGCTCGAACCGGCCAGGGGATTTGCTTTAGCCGATGAGGATGCTGATGGGCGGTGACAACAGTGGTCGTGAATAAGTTGTTGCTTTTTAAAATAATTTGTTAGAATCAACTTTTGATTTTGCTGGAACCAGCTTTCAATTTTGCTGCAACAGGAGAGGATAGTGCTAGGCGGTGACGGCGGTAGCCGTCATGATTTTGCCGCATTTGATTTTTTTGCTGAAACCAGCTTGTGTTTTTGCTGCATTTTGATTTATTTTTGTGGTGAAACCTACAATTGATTTTTCTGGAACCTCCTTTTGTTTTCGCCGCAACAGGATAGATATTGCTCGGTGGCGACGGCGTGGCCTCCATGATTTTGTTGCATTTTATTTTATTTCTCGTGAGACAGCAATCAATTTTGCTACAACCGACCGAAGCAAAGCTTCAACCATGGGTTGCGAATGCTGGAACCGGCACCGAAGCGCTGCATCCGGTCACGACAACGTCGACGACGAGTGGTCTCCGCTGGTGCTGCAAGCAGGAGGGGGCGAGGTAGAGGTAGGCAATGTCTAAGGCGGAGGCGGGGGATAAGAGGCGGAGGCGGAGGCAGAGCAGAGACGCTCCCGTGCGCGAGGGGTAGGGGAGGGGATGAGAAAAACGGGAACAATAGATCCAGTGAATGTCATTGCTTGGACGGCTCGCACGCTGCCGGTCAAAATTTAGGACGGCTGGCCGGCGCCTAGCCTTATAATTAGGTGGTTCTGTGGTGGTATCACTTTGATGCTATTGAAAAGAATTAACTAAAAGCTAAATATTGTCTAATTATTTCTGCTAATCTTGAGAAGTCGGATGTATCCTTTAGCATCTGCACGGATCAGCGCGCACGCGCGCGCGCCTTGTGGTGTGTGAAAACTTTAAAGAAAGCGAGGCCGCGGACGAGATGTATGGTGGCGCATGTGAGGCTGATGGCGACTATGTGAGCAAAACCAGCTCGGCTGACCGCTGACCAACTGGTATCCTTGTCCCATTTTTAATGCATTCTGTGCTTTCCTGGTCAAGGCTTTGTTAGGCAATTGGTATGATCGTGAAATACGGTGTCGTGCATTTTAGGGTATGTGCACTGATTGAGATGATTCATTTATCAGGATTGCCGTCTATTATCACTTTTAGAAAAGGCCAAGGTTTGCTAAATTAGTAGGTAATACTAGCAAAATGACCCGTGTGTTGCAACGGAAGAAAAAATATCACACGTTTTTAATTTATAAAAAATGGTCTACAATCTGAGAATTTGTAGCTACGACTCAAACAAAGATGGTCTTAGCCTACAAAAGCCGGTTCACGATTACACAGGTCTTCTATTTCAACACGGCTTGCATGTAGATTTAATCTGTACAAAGAAATGGGCAAGTGGTCATGCATTTATTCATATCATGTGCGGAATGGGATGTTGGTAAAGGAAAATGACAAAAACAGACAATGACACATTAGCACACTACGGAGACATGTGTGCATCAAAGGCGGTTTTCAGTTTAAGCATCACCAACTTAGGGCATGTTCAACATCATTCCAGCTCCCGGCTCCGATCCATGACCTTAAGCTCATCCTCGGGCCGTCATCCCGAGCTCATCCTCGCTTCACTCTGGAACTCCTCATGCCTCCTCTATGCTCACCTAGTTTGTTTTCCCAACATTTTTTTTTTATAATTTATCCATCCCTTTGCTAGAGAGTCTCTTGGCTTGTTGTTTACAACCTATCTGAAAGAAGATGTTGGTGTCGCATTTTTTTGTCATGAAACCCAGCAATCGCAATAGAGTGCTACATTTGATATGGTCTACACACTGATTTCATCTGTTTTGAAAACTACACATATATTTATTTTGTATGTGCAGATATATTTTTTCTAACTATTGAACACTTTTTTTCACATGCATATTTCTTAAACACATGAAGAGTTGTTAAAAAGATACATGATTTTTTAATCATAAAGAAAGATTTTTTTGTCTGAAAAAGAACATTTTTTTATGGTCTCCTCTGGACGCAGGTATTTGTGCCCCTCATCATTATTTCTTGCCATACATGTCATAGGTATTGGTCCCTGTTTCATCACTATTTATATCTTATCAAACATGTATTTTTTATTTATTTTTCATGCATACCTCATTTTAACTCTTTTTTTCATGCATGTCCTCTTTTTCTTCTTCTTATATATAGGAGAAATAGTGCAACATCTCATCTTTATCGGATCTCCTCTGCATTTTCTCTTTTATTTATTTTATAGCGGACATCCCATCTTTATTGGGTCCTTCTTTTATTTCTTGTCATGCATATCCTTATTTATTGGGTGTCTCTAGCAAATTTATCTTCAATTTCGTCTCCAATCCTGATTTTGCTGAGGTGTTCATCCCCAATTCGGATCAGTACCGATACGAAAGAAAGACGGATAATGCATTATTGATTAAGATTGCACTCTAGATAATATTTTTTAAATGGTTAACAAGTAAAATAACATCATATTCAGATTCTACATATTTTCTAATCAAATTTCATATATAACATATTAAATTTAGAGTTACGGTTTAAAAGATATGAGTATTTTAAAAAAACATTTGATATGTACTACGGGTTTAATGTCAGAAACATTAGGGGGTTTCCTATAAAATAGCATGACGGACTAAGAATACCTATTTTCTTCATTAGTATGTATAGATAAGACGATCTAGGAAAACAAAAACAAGAAAAAAAAATTAGACCGAGCGTCGCAGTCAATTTAATAGAAACCAAAGGCCCCTGCTAAGCGTCGGCCTACCGGTCGGGCACCTGCCAAGCGTTCGATACAAGCGTGCGGAGCCGTTCGATTTTTGCATGTCAGCTATTTTCTTCGTCTTTTACTTATTTCTCTCCACTCGCAAACAGATGCGCCTTCACGTCCCGAGCGCCACACATCAAGCTCGGCGCCCTCCGTCTTTCACCTCAGCCAGCTCGGCGCCCCCAACATGCTCCCAAGACTTGTACCCCACGCCGCCAGTTGCAGCATGTCGTTGCGCCCATGCTCACAGCCCCCGCCCCGACGCTTACCGAGATGACGCTCCCCGTCCCCCACAGTCCTGCAGTACACCTCGCAGCTCCATGGGCGTCGCCCTGCCGCCCTCGCCGTCGTCTCAGTGTCACCGCTTTCGCCCATACACCCATGCAGCAAAAAAACTCGTTGGTTGTAGCTTTTCCATGTGTCAGTTGCAGCCCGCCGCGGCGCCACCTCTCGTCGTCGCGCTGCCATTTCCATCTGGTTGAAGCAAAACAAATTGTCGAATCTAGCTTCGTCAGCAAACGCTTCCAGCAATCCGCATCGCTGGTTGCAGCTCTTTTGTTACCTGGTTCCACCAAGAAAATTAGTACCTCGTGTAGCTCCAGTAATTGCTTGTTCCAGCAGTTGTCGCTCGCCCTGGAGCCTTGATTATCGTTGCACGCCGTTCTCGCACGGGGGCTCACCTCCGGTTACAGCTTTAGTTGTCGTCGGTTGTAGCTTTCCTAATGCAGGGATGGACCTCTCCGTCATTAGTCGTCGATGGATGCAGCTTCGCTGACAGGTGGTTGTAGTACCCATCGCCACCGGTGGTAGCATCTCCGGCAGGTGGTTGCAGCTCTGACGCCCAGCGGTTGCAGCAGCTTCACGTCTAATCCACCGGCAGCCACGTCGCTTGCAGCATCGGCCATGGGATCACTCACATCCCCTTTGTCATCTTTTGCAGAGAGAGCTCGTAGGCCATGGCCGCCCCTAATCCCGTGAGCTCGCAGGCCATGGACGGCCCTAATCCCGTGTGCTCGTAGGCCATGGCCGAACCTCAAATCAGCGGCATGGCGAGTTCCCCAGAGAGTCTGTGGAGCTTGTGTAAGAGATGGCGGGAGGAGAGTGAAAGCACATTTGCTCCCATGGTGGTTTTGGTAATTCATGTTAACATAGATAGTGTTGGGCCAATGTTTCCCTCAAGTATATTTCAGGAAAAGTTCAACTTAGGCAAGTAAATGAATGGAGATGTGGACCTGTCAACCTACTAAGGAACAATGTTGGCAAAGCTTCAAGACTCTACATTTTTGGTTAAGTGGTCCAAGAATTAGGCAAGGAACAATGCGCATCATCGCCCCTGTCGTTCCTTTTGTTGCTACTGCCGTCGGCGACTCCATCCCGTTCACCGCGTACGCAGTTGACGAGAGAGAAGGCCTCCGAAACACCGCCTCTCCGGATCCTTCATGAGGGAGGGGCTGAAAGGACGTGGATGTCGCCTAGAGGGGGGTGAATAGGCGCTTTAAAATAATTACGGTTAAGGCTTGAACAAATGTGGAATAAAACTAGTGTTTATTTGTCAAGCACAAAACTTAAAACAACTAGGCTCACCTATGTGCACCAACAACTTATGCTAAGCAAGATAAACAACTAAGTGATAGCAAGATATATAGCATGAAACAATATGGCTATCACAAAGTAAAGTGCATAAGTAAAGTGCATAAGTAAAGAGTTCGGGTAAGAGATAACCGAGGCACGCAGAGACGACGATGTATCATGAAGTTCACACACTTGCGGATGCTAATCTCCGTATGGAGCGGTGTGAAGGCACAATGCTTCCCAAGAAGCCACTAGGGCCACCATAATCTCCTCATGCCCTCGCACAATGCAAGATGTCGTGATTCCACTAAGGGACCCTTAAGGGCGGTCACCGAACCCGTACAAATGGAAACCCTTGGGGGCACTCACCGTACCCATACACTTTGGTAACTCTTGGGGGCGGTCACCGGAACCCGTACAAATTGCAGGGTAATCTCCACAACCTAATTGGAGACCCCGACGCTTGTCCGGAGCTTTACACCACAATGATTGAGCTCCGAGGCACCACCAACCGTCTAGGGCGCCAAAGCACCCAAGAGGAACAAGCTCTAGGGTACCAAGCACCCAAGATTAATAAGCTTCTCAATTTTTCACTTCCACGTATCACCGTGAAGAACTCAAACCGATGCAACTAACGCAATGGCAAGAACACACGAAGTGGTCAAGTCCCTCACTCCCAAATCCCACCACAACAACAAAAGCTATGGAGGAATATGAGAGGAAGAACAAGGAGCTCACAAAGAACTCCAAGATCTAGATCCAAGGGGTTCCCTTACATAGAGGAGAAAGTGATTGGTGGAAATGTAGATCTAGATCTCCTCTCTCTTTTCCATCAAGAACTAGCAAGAATCATTGGAGGGATTGACAGTTAGCAAGCTCAAAGAAGGTCAACAATGGGGGAAGAACACGAGCTCAAAAGATAAGATCCATTGGGAAAGAAGACCCCCTTTTATAGGTGGGGAAAAATACAACCGTTACCCCCTCGACCCGCCCATGAGCGGTACTACCGCGGAGGAGCAACAAAGCGATAGTGTCGCCGGAGCGGTACTACCGCTCGCCCTGGAGGTACTACCGCTTATAAGCGGAAGTGGAGCGGTAGAGACTGACGTGGCTTGAGACTGCGTCGGTATTTCCCCAAAGAGGAAGGGATGATGCAGCACAGCGACGGTAAGTATTTCCCTATCGAACCAGTAGGAGGATCACCACCACCTAATAAGCAGCACCTGCACACAAATAACAAATACTTGCAACCCGACGTGTAAGAGAGGTTGTCAATCTCTCCACGGTAAAAAGATAGATTAGGTAATGATAGATAAGAGAGATGGATCTCTCAAGAACGCAAAATAAAAGGGCAAATAAAAAGTGCAGCAATATATTTTTGGGTTTGTAGAATTGTAGATCTGAAAACAAAGAGGCAACTCGGAAAGCAATATGTTGGAAAAGAAGACCCGAGGGCCGTAGGTTTCACTAGTGGCTTCTCTCATGAGTATAGCACACGGTGGGTGAACAAATTACTGTTGGGCAATTGATAGAAGATCAAATAATCATGACGATATCCAAGGCGATGATCATTATATAGGAATCACGTCCAAGATAAGTAGACCGACTCCTTCCTGCATCTATCACTATTACTCCACACATCGACCGCTATCCAGCATGCATCTAGTGTATTAAGTTCATGGAAAACGGAGTAATGCAATAAGAACGATGACATGATGTAGACAAGATCTATTCATGTAGGAATAGACCCCATCTTGTTATCCTTAATGGCAACGATACATGCGTGCCTTGCTACCCCTTCTGTCACTTGGAAAGGACACCGCAAGATCGAACCCATCACAAAGCACCTCTTCCCATGGCAAGAAAAATCGATCTAATCGGCCTAACTAAACCAAAGATTCGAAGAAGAAATACGAGGCTATAAGTAATCATGCATATAAGAGATCAAAGAAGACTCAAATAATATTCATGAATAGAAACTGATCATGAACTCAAAATTCATCGGATCCCAACAAACACACCGCAAAAGTTTACATCAAATAGATCTCCAAGAGACCATTGTATTGAGAATCAAAAGAGAGAGAGGAAGCCATCTAGCTACTGCCTACGGACCCGTAGGTCTATGGTGGACTATTCACGCATCATCGGAGAGGCACCTATGAAGAAGATGAACCCCTTCGTGATGGTGTTAGATTGGATCTTGAGGCTCTGGAACTTGCGGCGGCTGGATGTGTTTTTCGTCAACTCCCCTAGGGTTTTCTGAATATTTTGGTATTTATAGGCATCATAGGCGGTGGAGGGGGGCCCGTGGAGGGCACAACCCATCAGGGTGCGCCGGGGGCCCCCTGGCGCGCCCTGGTGGGTTGTGGCCTCCACAGCCCACATCTCTGGCACTTCTTTGGCCCACTGGGTGTCTTCTGGTCCAAAAAAAATCTCAAAAAAGTTTTGTCGCGATTGGACTCCCTTTGGTACTGAAATTCTGCGAAGTAAAAAACAAGCAAAAACAGCAACTCGCACTATGTCAATAGGTTAGTCCCAAAAAATGATATAAAGTTGCTATAAAGTGATTGTAAAACATCCAAGAATGATAATATAACAGCATGGAATAAGCAAAAATTATAGATACGTTGGAGACGTATCGGCATCCCCAAGCTTAATTCCTACTCGTCCTCGAGTAGGTAAATGATAAAAACAGAATTTTTGATGTGGAATGCTGCCTAACATGTTCATCTCATATTCTTTTCTTTGTAGCATGGACATTTGGACTTTTAGATGATTCAAAGCAATAGTCTAGTTTTAACATAATGACTTCAATACTCAAGCATGCCAACAAGCAACCATGTCTTTCAAAATATCAACACTAAAGAAAGTTATCCCTAGCCCATCATGCTCAATCATTGATCCATTCATGAAACACACTCAAATATTAGCTATACCCAATGCTCTAGTACGATCATAGTGCCCCCTAGTTGGTGCTTTATAAGAGAAGATGGAGACTCAAAGTAAAATAAAAATTGCATAAAGTAAATAGATAGGCCCTTCGCAGAGGGAAGTAGGGATTTGTAGAGGTGCCAGAGCTCAAAGTTTTAAATTGAGAGAGAAAAAATATTTTGGATGGCATGCCTTTCCTGTCAACGAAAACGACAAAGTAGTTCACAATACTTTCCATGCTAGATATATCATAGGCGGTTCCCAAACAGAAAATAAAGTTTATTCCTTTTTCCACCATTCTTTCACATTACATGGCGGGCCGTATACACGATTGCCTTCCATACCAATACTTTCCAAGGAATTTATTATTTGACAACATAAAGTAAATATTTTTTTTCTTTTTCATTTCGGGAATGGGCATCCCTATTACCGCCGCACTCTCGTGCAATGACAAGTGAATAAACACTCATCTTGAGAATAACACATCTAGCATGGAAAAATATTGGACACTCCCCACCGTTTCATGAGCGGTACGAGCACACAAAAGAGAAGTTTGTTTTGAAAATTAGAGATGGCACATACAAATTTGCTTGGAATGGCATGGAAATGCCGCATATAGGTACGTATGGTGGACTCATAAGGCAAAACTTGGTTTAAGGATTTTGGATGCATAAGTAGTATTTCTACTTAGTACAAATGGAGGTTAGCAAATAGATTGAGAAGCAACCAAACCAAAAAACGAAAATTCACATAAGCGAGCATTGAGCATAACTAACATCGAATAATGCACCATAAGTAGGATGTAATTTCGTTGCATAACTATTGACTTTCGTACTTGCACAGGGAATCACAAACCTTAACACCAATATTCCTACTAAAGCATAATTACTCACGAACATGACTCACATATTACTATCATCATGTCTCAAAACTATTACAAGGAATCAAATTTAATTTGTCCAGTGATCTTCATGAAAGTTTTTATAATATCCTCCTTATATATCTATCACTTTGGGACTAATTTCATATATTACCATTGCTTTTGACAAGCTCAAACAAATTTAAGTGAAGCACATGAGCATAGAGTTTTCATCTCTCAAAAGGGTATAAGTGAAGCATGAGAGGATTTCTTCAAAATTTACTAACTCTCCAATTAATCTAAGTGAGGCATGAGAGTATTTCTACAAAAAATTCCAAGCACATTGTGCTCAAAAAGATATAAGTGAAGCACTAGAGCAATTCTATAGCTCAAAAAAGTTTAAGTGAAGCATAGAGTGCAATTCTAACAAATCATAGCATAATTTTGGCTCTCCCAAATAGGTGTGTCCAGAAAGGATACAAGTGACAAACTAACAAGCAAAGAAAGCAAAGACTCAAATGATACAAGACGCTCCAAGCAAAACTCATGATATGTGACCAATAAAAATATAGCTCCATGTAAAATACCGATGGTCGTTAGAAGAAAGAGGGGATGCCACTCGGGGGCATCCCCAAGCTTAGTTGATTGTTTCTCTTTGGATATATCTTGGGGGTGCTGTAGCATCCCCAAGCTTAGTATCTTTTCACTCATTATTCCTTCATCCATCGTGATCTCACCCAAAACTTGAAAACTTCAATCACACAAAACTCAACAAAATCTTCGTGAGATCCGTTAGTATAATAAAGTAAATCACTACTTTAGGTGCTGTTGAAAACCCATTCATATTTTGTTATTGAATTATACCTACTGTATTTTAACTTTACCATGGCTCATACCCTTCAATACAACTCATAGATTCATCAAAACAAGCACACAATGCAACGAAAACAGAATCTGTCTTAAACAGAACAGTCTGTAGTAATCTGTACACTAAACATACTTATGTAACTCTAAAAATTCTGAACAACTAGGACAACGTAAATAATTTTCATAGCAACACTGTGTTAAAATTTCAGCTCAAGATCACGTTCCAGTAAAAAATGAAAATTCAAACACTGGACGCAAAGTTTCTGTTTCAGATTCAACATCGCTTCTACTCATCTTATGAATCATCCTAAAGGCTCTATTTGGCACAAACACTAAATAAACCATAAAAACACAATCATAACAGAGGCATAATTGTGTCAACACTAAAAAACATAAAGGAAAAAATAAAAATAAATTTATTCATTGGGTTGCCTCCCAACAAGCGCTATCGTTTTACGCCCCTAGCTAGGCATAACTCATAGATTCAAGTATTGTCATCTTTGATTTTGGATCCATAGGATGCTCTCATGATTGATTCATATGGTGGATTAATTCTTGTTCTAGGGAAGTGTTCCATACCCTTTCTTAGTGGAAATTGAAAACGAATATTGCCTTCTTTCATATCAATCACGGCACCTATAGTGCGTAAAAATGGTCTACCAAGTATAATGGGACAAGACGGATTGCAATCAATATCAAGCACAATAAAGTCTATGGGCACATAGTTCCTATTTGCAATAATAAGAACATCATTAATTCTTCCCAAAGGCTTTTTAACAGTAGAATCCGCCAAGTACAAATTAAGAGAACATTCTTCAATGTTGGTGAGACCAAGCACATCACATAAAGATTTCGGAATCGTGGAAACACTAGCACCCAAATCACATAAAGCAAAGCACTCATAATTTTTGATCTTGACTTTAAT
The DNA here is from genome assembly GCA_039707655.1 of Elymus sibiricus. Classification (NCBI taxonomy): domain Eukaryota; kingdom Viridiplantae; phylum Streptophyta; class Magnoliopsida; order Poales; family Poaceae; genus Elymus; species Elymus sibiricus. The sequence continues at coordinate 144,705,890 of CM077667.1, read as the reverse complement.
AGTAGGTTCCCACTCATCATGTAATTTTCTAGGAATGGAAATCTCCAACTCCAACTTTTCTTCAAAAGATTTCATCATGGCATCAACGATATGTTTAGTAAAAGCTTTATTTTGCTCATAAGCATGGGGTGAATTCAAAATGGATTGTAGCAAAGAAATACATTCAATCAAAGAGCAACAATCATAATTAAAGTCTTTGCAATCCAAAATAGTGGGCACATCACTAGTTAAAGTTTTGACCTCTTCAAACCCACTTTTATCAAAAATTTCATCAAGATTTTCACCCTCCAAATTATTGGGACGCCTTCTAGCTAAAGTTGACTCTACTTAAGTCCCTTTATCATCAATTTTAATATTACTAAACAAGGAATCAATATTAGAAACACCAATCACTTTAAGATCTTCATCATTTTTATGAAGGCAATCACTAGAAAACGATTTTTCTAAGATTTCTCTTTCAGCTCTAAGCATAGCGGTTCTTTTCTTACTTTCATCCATAGAGACATATAAAGCTTTAATTGATTCATCAATCTTAGGCACAAAAGATTTCAACTTGAGATTTTCCACGTCATGAGAAATTCTATCAATGCTTCTAAATATATCACCAATCTTATTCAACTTTTCTTCTATCGTAGTATTGAAAGCCTTTTGCGCATTGATAAATTATTTAATATTACTCTCAAGATCAAAGGTGTTCCTATTATTATTGTAAGAGGGATTACCATAATTATTAGAGGAATTTCCAGGAAAAGGCCTAGGCTTAAAATTACCTCTATAAGCATTCTTATTGAAAATGTTTCGCGAGACAAAGTTCACATCTACGGAATCACTATTTTGCTCAATCAAAGTAGACAAAGGCACATCATTAAGATCAAGAGGAGCATTTTTACTAGCAACCAATTTCATCAAAGCATCAACCTTATCACTCAACGTACTAATTTCTTCAACCGAATTAACCTTTTTACTAGTAGGAGCTCTTTCGGTATGCCATTGCGAATAATTTTCCATAATATTGTCTAGCAATTTAGTAGCTTCACCCAAAGTAATTTACATAAAAGTACCACCCGCGGTGGAATCTAAAAGATTTTTCTAGAGACAAAATTCAATCCCGCATAAAAAAATTGTATGATCATCCAAAGATTTAAACCATGAGTAGAACAATTTCTTAGCATCAATTTCATTCTTTCCAAAGCTTGTGCAACATGTTCATGCTCAAGTTGCTTAAAATTCATGATTTGTGTCCTAAGGAAAATAATTTTCGCGGGCGGAAAATACTTAGTGATAAAAGCATCCTTGCACTTATTCCAAGAATCGATACTATTGCGAGGCAAAGAGGAAAACCAAATTTTTGCACGATCCCGCAAGGAAAAAGGAAATAATTTCAACTTCACAATATCATTGTCCACATCTTTTTTCTTTTGCATATCACACGATTCTACGAACGTGTTTAGATGGGAAGCGGCATCCTCATTAGGAGTAGCGACAAATTGATCTTTCATGACAAGATTCAACAAAGCGGCATTAATATCACAAGACTCCGCACTAGTGGCGGGAGGAGCAATCGGAGTACTAATAAAATCATTGTTATTAGTATTGGAAAAATCACACAACTTGGTGTTTTCTTGAGTCATCGTGACTACGCAAACAAGATTGCAAGCAAACAAGAGATCCGACGAGAAAAAGACAAACGAAAAAGAGGGCGAATAAAACGGCAAATTGGTGAAGTGGGGGAGAGGAAAACGAGAGGCAAATGGCAAATAATATAATTGCAAGGAGATGAGATTTGTGATTAGGAACCTGGTAGATGATGATGGTGTCTCCTCGGCGCGTGAGATTGGCACGTAGAAGAGACCGCTTCCTCCCCGGCAACGGCGTCAGAAATTCCTTTGACGTGGCTTGAGACTGCGTCGGTATTTCCCCAAAGAGGAAGGGATGATGCAGCACAGCGACGGTAAGTATTTCCCCCAATTACAAAACCAAGGTATCAAACCAGTAGGAGGATCACCACCACCTAATAAGCAGCACCTGCACACAAATAACAAATACTTGCAACCCGACGAGTAAGAGAGGTTGTCAATCTCTCCACGGTAAAAAGATAGATTAGGTAATGATAGATAAGAGAGATGGATCTCTCAAGAACACAAAATAAAAAGGACAAATAAAAAGTGCAGCAATATATTTTTGGGTTTTTGGAATTGTAGATCTGAAAACAAAGAGGCAACTCGGAAAGCAATATGTTGGAAAAGAAGACCCGGGGGCCGTCGGTTTCACTAGTGGCTTCTCTCATGAGTATAGCACACGGTGGGTGAACAAATTACTGTTGGGCAATTGATAGAAGATCAAATAATCATGACGATATCCAAGGCAATGATCATTATATAGGCATCACGTCCAAGATAAGTAGACCGACTCCTTCCTGCATCTATCACTATTACTCCACACATCGACCGCTATCCAGCATGCATCTAGTGTATTAAGTTCATGGAAAACGGAGTAATGCAATAAGAACGATGACATGATGTAGACAAGATCTATTCATGTAGAAATAGACCCCATCTTGTTATCCTTAATGGCAACGATACATGCGTGCCTTGCTGCCCCTTCTGTCACTGGGAAAGGACACCGCAAGATCGAACCCATCACAAAGCACCTCTTCCCATGGCAAGAAAAATCGATCTAGTCGGCCTAACTAAACCAAAGATTCGAAGAAGAAATACGAGGCTATAAGTAATCATGCATATAAGAGATCAAAGAAGACTCAAACAATATTCATGGATAGAAACTGGTCATGAACTCAAAATTCATCGGATCCCAACAAACACACCGCAAAGTTTACATCAAATAGATCTCCAAGAGACCATTGTATTGAGAATCAAAAGAGAGAGAGAGGAAGCCATCTAGCTACTGCCTACGGACCCGTAGGTCTATGGTGGACTACTCACGCATCATCGGAGAGGCACCTATGAAGAAGATGAACCCCTCCGTGATGGTGTTAGATTGGATCTTGAGGCTCTGGAACTTGCGGCGGCTGGATGTGTTTTTCGTCGACTCCCCTAGGGTTTTCTGAATATTTGGGTATTTATAGGCATCAGAGGCGGTGGAGGGGGGCCGTGGAGGGCACAACCCATCAGGACGCGCCGGGGGCCCCATGGCGCGCCCTGGTGGGTTGTGGCCTCCACAGCCCACCTCTCTGGCACTTCTTTGGCCCACTGGGTGTCTTCTGGTCCAAAAAAATCTTCACAAAGTTTCTCCGCGATTGGACTCCGTTTGGTACTTGTGACGCCCCCAATTTCGACCGTACGCTAATCATACACGCAATGCGTACGACCAAGATTAGGGACTCACTAATTAATATCACAACACAACACTAGACACAAATTAAAGTCATACAGCTTCATATTACAAGCCAGGGGCCTCGAGGGCTTGAATACAAAGCTCGACAAGTACGAGTCAGCGGAAGCAAATATTATCTGAGTACAAACATAAGTTAAACAAGTTTTGCCTTAAGAAGGCTAGCACAAACATAAACAGCGGATTGGAAGAGGCGAGGCCTCCTGCCTGGGAGCCAACCTAACTACTCCTGAGCGTCGGCAGTCTCCACGTAGTAGTAGGCTCCAGCGGTGGTGTAGTAGTCGTCTCCGGCGTACTCCATCTCCTGGGCTCCATCGTCTGAACGCAGAATCGTATCGAGGGGGAAAGAGAAAGCAAAGCGGCGGTGAGTACTCATCCAAAGTACTCGCAAGACTGACATCAGAACTATGCTAAGTATGCATCAGTATCAAGGAATGGGATTATATCTGGACTGACTGCAGAAAGCAAGAATGAGAGGGAAAGGCCTAGTCCTATCGAAGACTAGCATTTTCAACATCTTGCAGCATTAGAAGAGAGTAGATTGGTATCTCATATATAGCAATATTATTGTAGCAAATTTTATTAAGTAACCACGCCCCGAGATTCTCCCTCGACTCCCTGCGAGGAAGCAATACCGGAGCCAACATTCATTCCAATTTAAAGTCACCATTTTAGTTGTAGTAGATCAAGGTACAACTCCAAGTCGTCCTGTTACCGTGGACACGGCTATTCGAATAGATGAATTCATCCCTGCAGGGGTGCACCGCATTTCCAACACTCTTGATCACCTCCGGCCGGACACACTTTCATGGGTCATGCCCGGCCTCGGGATATCAACACGTCGTCGCCCCACCTAGGCTCAACAGAGAGGCCAGCCCGCCGGTCTAAATCCTAAGCGCCCAGGGGTCGTGGGCCCACTTGCCCTTTGCGCTCCTGCACGATGCGAACGCGGCCGAGGTCAGCCCTAGCACACTCTAATCCAAGAGCTGTACCGTCCAGGCCACTCGGGCGCGCGCCGCTCCATTGCTGACGTCCAAAGAGCGTCGGCTGATACAACGACGCTGAGTACCCATAACTTATCCCACGTGAAGGTTTGGTGCTTAAAAGGTCAATCGACCAACTCAGATCAAATACCCAACCCATTAGCATTTTATTAATGTGGGGCAAGCGCGACCCATGAAGTGCGGTCCCGTCGCCCCGTCTCGAGGATGTGTGGCAAGGGCCTCTTCTGCCCGTCCACGCCTCATCATCATCAAACCGTGGGTACCCCTCGGGGCCAACCCATCACCAACATGTTTCTGTAACCAGGTCATAGTAAATGTGTGTATATAACATCAAGACGGAACCTGAGGAATCACCCTCAAAGGGTTCCGCTTGATAAAACCGTCAAGGTGGACTTAGAGGAATCACCCTCGAGGGTCCCACACTTGAGGGGTTGCACGACAGAGTCATCGTCGGGAGTGGTGGAGGAGGAATCACCATCGATAACCACGACCGACTAGCTGCACCACAGAGTTAGCATCATGAGTACTTCACGAGGGGTCACCCTCGGTACTCGATAGTAGCTCTGCAGAGTCGTACAACTAAGGGGTGTGCGGTGATGTGAGGGGCCTGGCTCGTCGGTCGGTTGACTGAGTCTTCGAGTCTTCGGGTCGTCGAGTCGTCGATGAAGGAGCAGGGGCAACTGGGACTAAGGGGGTCACATGGGATTCATTGATCAACCTATACTAAGCAGTTGATATAATAGCAGGTGTAGTAGTAGTTTATCAAAAACAGGCTATGCATCAGAAATAGGAGCTAGCTAATACAGTAGCAAAATCTAATGCAAGGGTGAGAGGGAAAGAAATGGGCGATATCGGAATGCTCAAGGGGGGGTTGCTTGCCTTGCTGCTCTGCTGCAAAGGCCTGATCGTCAGTCGCCTAGTCGTACCCAGCAGCGGCGTCAGTCTCGGGGTCTACCGGTAAGAAGAGGGAGGAGAAATAATAAATATAATGCAGACAGATGCAACACGATGCATGACATGGCAATATGCAAAGCTAGGCATGCACTAACGCAGTACTACACGTAGCAGACGGAGCGGGAGAATATCTGACGATATTTCCAGGGTCTCTGGCTTTTACCGGACAGACGAATTCGATGGAAAAGTTCCATGTTCGTTATGATAGGAGCACGTGACAGACGAACGGACTGCGTATTCGAATTCGTGGGATTTTTCTGAGCAACTTTCATATATAAAATATTTTCATTCGAGTTACGGTTTATTTTATATTATTTTTCAAAGTTTTATCGGTTTCCTAAAATTTTCTGTATTTATTTAATCCGAATTGACCAAGTCAAATTGACTGGTCAAAAGGGGGAATAGTGCTTGTGGGACCCGAATGTCAGTGACATATTTTAAGTGAAAGGTTATTTTAGGCACTCGGGTCCACATGTCATTGACACACTAACTAAACTAGCACTAGTTAACCCCTAACTAATAGAAAATTAGTCCAAACTAATTGTACACACACTCTCACGCACACACACACTGACGCTCACACACACCACACTCACTCACGTACACACAGCCGCACGCACATTTGGCCATGGCCATGGCCAGCAGCAGCTACACGCAGGGGCGGCAGCTAGCAAGCAGCGCAGCTGTGGCAATAGCAACGCTAGCAGCAGCAGCAGAGCATCAGCGAGCAGGTGCAGCAACAGCAGTGCAGCGGGTAGCAGGTAGCAAGGAGCGGCAGCGCTGCCGCAGCGGGGGCAACGCGGCGAGGCGCGAGGCGAGCAGCTGCAGCTGTAGCAAGCAACAACAGCCAGCGCGCGAGCAGTAGCAGCTAAGGGCAGCAGCAGAGCAAAGCATCAGCGCAGCTAGCAGCGGCAGGGCGGCCAGCGCGGGCGTGGTGGTACGCGCGCGTGGGTAGGGCGAGCAGCAGCATGCACGGCACGGCGGGCGCACGACCCGCGACAGCAACGGCTGTAGCAGGCAGCAGCAGTAGTGGGGCTAGGCAGCAGCGGGAGCAGATGCAGCGGGGACAGGCAGAGCAAACAACAGCGGCAGCAGCTAGCAAAACAGCCGCGCAGCAGGCCGACGAGCGCGCGCCGGTAGGCGGACGAGCGCGCTATGTCAGGTGTGTGCGCGCGCGAGCGGCAGCAGCTCACGCGGGTGTGGGCACGAAGCTTCGGCCATGGCGGACTCGAGCGGGCGCGGGGCTACGGCGACGAATCGACTGCGGGGTGAGGGGGAGATGGAGGAGGAGCTCACCGCGAGCTCGGAGGTGAGGTCGGGGAGGCCGGAGGTTGACCGGAGGCGAAGCATTTGACGACGGCGACCGGCGGTGTAGGCGACGGAAACGACCCCGATGGCGAGCGAGCGGTCTGACTCGGCTCGATTCGCTGCTCTGAATGGACGAAGCCGAGGGTGGCGGTCCACCTGGACGCCGTGGCACAGCTCGGGGTGGTCGGTGGCCGCAGGATCGACGGCGGCGTGGTGACAGCGATGCGGCCGCGAGCTCGGGAACGAGAGGGAGATTGAGTGAGAGAGCGAGGGCGAGGGGAATAGGGTTCCACGGGGTCGCGGGGAAGGTCTTCTAGGCGTCGAGGAGGGGTCGGATGGCAGGCACGTGGCCATGGCCGGCCATGGCGCCGTGGATGGCCAGCCACGATCTCCTGTGAACAGAAGGAAGAGGATGAAGGGGAGATGGGCTGGGCCTTTGAGTGAAGGACAAGAGCCCATAGGCATGGTAGGCTGGCAAGCCTTTTATTTCTTTCCATTTTTGCAATATTTTCCAGACTTGTTCTATTTTCTTTTGACACTAGACGACTTTTGTAAAATATGAAACTTGGTCAGTTATTAGCATTGCAATATTGGCAGACCCGCCAAAAAGTTTGAGGCATTTTGAAAAATGTTTGGAAATTTACCTTAATAAAAAAAAGTATTTAACAATTGATTTGGCCTCTGTTAAATTGCTTTAGAGGCAGTTAAACACATTATAAAATGTTGGTTCAATTTTTATAAATGCCTAATGAATATTTGGAAACTATGCATGATTTTTAATCACGGGTTTGCAAAACTTTTAAAGACACTTATCAATTGAATTTTGAATTTTAAAGAAAATTGAAAAGAGATATGATTCCAAAATGATCAGACATTGTTTAGCAAAAGCATTAGCCTAAATTCTTGGGTTACTGTAGCTTAATTACCAAGATCACTGTGGCATGGATCCAGGGTGTCACAGTACTGATATTCTGCGAAGTAAAAAAACAAGCAAAAACAGCAACTGTCACTTTGGCACTATGTCAATAGGTTAGTCACAAAAAATGATATAAAGTTGCTATAAAGTGATTGTAAAACATCCAAGAATGATAATATAACAGCATGGAAGAAGCAAAAATTATAGATACGTTGGAGACGTATCAGAGACGGGCGGTACTACCGCTTAGTACTACCGTGCCACTACCGCCCAGTCCGACACGAAAAGTCGAGACCGCGCAGAGGCAACGGTAGTACCAACGGAACTGGACATGGGTACTACCGCCTATAGGCGGTACTACCGCTTGCCCAGAGCGGTACTACCGCGGGGGAGCAACAAAGAAGCCCAAGCAAACATATGGATACAATAAAACACGAACTGCCATAACTTTCGCATATGAGCTCCGAATTGAGCAAACTCAAGCTTGTTGGATAGAGGACGACAAGAGCTATCCAACAGTATAGAGATGTGAAACCTCTATGAATGAAGAAATGACAAAGACTCCAACATCGAAAACATCATAGAAGATGCATAGGAACTCTGTTTTCGATGAACTCGAGCTTGTCATGAAGATGACCATAAGCTCTAAAACTCACAAAGAGAAAAGCCAAAAAATAACCAAGAAAGATGATGATGCCAAGAATGTAGTGGTTTGAGCTCTCAGCGAACGATACGATCAAGCTACTCACTCGAGAGCCCCCCTTTATAGTACGGCTATCGATCCTATAACCCGGTCACCCAACTAACAACATGAGACCGGTAAAATAGAAAAATCTATCAGGGTCAAACCTTTGTCTTGCGCATAGTCCACTTGAGCTAGATGATGACGATCTTGTCCTCCTCAAGATGGACCACCTTTCTTGATTGCGTCGGCTCGATGAAGACTAGTGGATTGCTCCCCCATACTCCGCTATGGGTGAGCCTCTCTTCGGCACATGTTCACATGTCCATTATCACCATAATGAACGGCAAGCTTCAAGCATGTGATCTCTTCGTGATGCTCCTCTTGAACGTGCACACCTCAACCGTGATGACGATCACAACTTGATGTTGTAAGAGCACATTTCTCCATGTGTGGTTTTGGGTAATTAATGACAATCCCTATGGACTAATGGTTGCCTTAAGTTATATTCGAAGGATTTGTCCATAGGCACTTCTTGAAGTCCATCTGTTGGTTTCAAGGAGTTTATATGGTGACCAAGGTGGTATTCAAGGTTTTATCCAAAGATTGGTCATAGAGAAGATAAGATACAAGGTTGATCAAGACTAAGTCAAAGAGTGAATCAAGTTGATCAACACACAAAGCGTACAAGATGTACCGAGAGGGATCAAGTGATCCCATGGTATGGTAAGCATTGTCCATTACGCTTTGTGTACTAACCCATGTTCCATGTGAGTGTTCTTTGTGGGGTTAGGTATGCTTCCATGGGCGAGCATCAATAAGAAGATCCCATACAATCCATGGAGGATGACATCAAGTGGTGATCGTCATCAAGGTTGCGGTGTGCAAGTTCAAGTGGAGCATCACGGAGAGATCATGCTTTAAGCTTGCCGTCCATTGTGGTGACAATGGACTTGTGAAGATGTGCCGAAGAGTGGCTCACCCATAGTGGAGTATGGGGGAGCAATCAACTAGTCTTCATCGAGCCAACGCAATCAAGAAAGGTGGTCCATCTTGAGGAAGTCAAGATCGTCATCATCTAGCTCAAGTGGACTATGCGCAAGGCTAAGGTTTGACCTTGATAGGGTTTTCTATTTTACCGGTCTCATAGTGGTAGTTGGGAGACTATGTTATAGGATAGATAGTCGTACTATCAAGGGGGCTCTCAAGTGAGTAGCTTGATCGTATCGTTCGTTGAGAGCTCAAACCATTGCATTCTTGGCATCATCATCTTTCTTGGTTCTTGGTTGGTTTTTCTCTTTGAGGTTTCTTGAGCTTATGGTCAGCTTCATGACAAGCTCGAGTTCATCGAAAACGGAGTCCATATGCATCTTCTATGATGTTTTCGATGTTGGAGTTTTTGCCGGTTCTTCATTGATAGAGGTTTCACATCGCTGTTGGATAGCTCTTGTCGTCCTTAATCCAACAAGCTTGAGTTTGCTCAATTCGGAGCTCGTATGCGAAAGTTATGGCAGTTTCAGTGCCAGGGCAGTTTTTCTCTGAACTAGCGGTAGTACCGCTATGTACCACGGTAGTACCGCTCCGGCGGTACTTCCGCTATGTACTACCGCTGCTACAACCGCTTATATTTTTCTTCTGGCTTCTGGGGTTTCTGGGCGGAAGTACCGCTCCCTCCAGAGCGGTGTTGGGTAACGTTGCATGGGAAACAAAAAATTTCCTACGCACACACAAGATCTATCCATGGTGATGAGCATCTACGAGAGGGAGAGTGAATCTACATACCCTTGTAGATCGCTAAGCGGAAGCGTTAAGAAACGCGGTTGATGTAGTCGAACGTCTCCGCGATCCAAATCGCAAGTCGTCCCTCGATCCGATCACGAACTAGTGCCGAACGGACGGCACCTCCGCGTTCAACACACGTACGGCTTGATGACGCCTTCACCTCCTCGATCCAGCGAGCGATGGTGAAGTAGTAGATGAGTTCCAGCAGCATGACGGCGTGGTGATGGTGGTGAGGAACAATCTCTGCAGGGCTTCGCCAAGCACTACGGAGATTATGACGGGAGAACTAGAGGGTTAGGGTTGCCGACACACGGCTTGGGAAATCTTAATGTGTCCCGTGTGCTAGCCTTGCCCCTCTATTTATATGTTGAGCCTTCGGGTCTAAACTTGGAGTAAAAGCCTCCTCCAGGTCGGTTTTGCCCGCACAAGGTCGGTTTGGCCCGCAGGGAAAGAGTCCAACTCGGATCCCTGCAGTACCGCGCACAAGCGGTAGTACCGCTCACGAGCGGTAGTACCGCTTGAGCGGTAGTACCGCTTCACACAAGCGGTAGTACCGCTTATGCGGTAGTACCGCTTCACACAAGCGGTAGTACCGCTTACGCGGTAGTACTGCCTTACCAGCGGTAGTACCGCTTAAGGCAGCAGCAAAACTTCCTTTTGCACTTTCCAATACCTCGTGGGCTTTACCCCTTTGGCTCATATAAAGTGTTGCTGCACCCGAACACTTCGGTAAACATCCGGAACCCCTTCCGGTGAATTCCGGAACCCTTCCGGAGATCAAAACACTATTATCACATATATCAATCTTTACCTCCGGACTATTCCGGAGATCCTCGTCATGTCCGGGATCTTATCCGGGATTCCGAACAACCTTCGGTCACCAACAAAATAACTCAACTATACTAATCGTCACCAAACGTTAAGTGTGTAGACCCTGCGGGTTCGAGAACTATGTAGACATGACCGAGACACCTCTACGATCAATAACCAATAGCGGGACCTGGATGCCCATATTGGCTCCTACATATTCTACGAAGATCTTTATCGGTCGAACCTCTATGTCAAGGATTCAGTTAATCCCGTATGCTGTTCCCTTTGTTCTTCGGTATGTTACTTGCCCGAGATTCGATCGTCGGTATCTCTATACCTAGTTCAATCTCGTTACCGGCAAGTCTCTTTACTCGTTCCGTAATACAAGATCTCGTGGCTAACACTTTAGTCACATTGCTTGCAAGGCTCATTGTGATGTTGTATTACCGAGTGGGCCCTGAGATACCTCTCCGTCACACGGAGTAACAAATCCCAGTCTTGATCCATGCCAACCCAACAGACACCCTCGGAGATACCTGTAGAGCATCTTTATAGTCACCCAGTTACGTTGCGACGTTTGATACACACAAGGTACTCCTCCGATGTCAGGGAGTTGCATGATCTCATGGTCATAGGAACAGATACTTGACATGCAGAAAACAATAGCAATAAACTGACATGATCATATGCTACGTTTATAGTTTGGGTCTTGTCCATCACATCATTCTCCTAATGATGTGATCCGTTATCAAATGACATCTTATGTCCATGGCCAGGAAACCTTCACCATCTTTTGATCAACGAGCCAGTCAACTAGAGGCTTACTAGGGACGGTGTTGTCTATGTACCCACACATGTATTTGAGTTTCCAATCAATACAATTATAGCATGGATAATAAATGATTATCATGAACAAGGAAATATAATAATAACTAATTTATTATTGCCTCTAGGGCATATTTCCAACAGTCTCCCACTTGCACTATAGTCAATAATCTAGTTCACATCACTATGTGATTTACATTGTAATGAATCGAACACCCATGCAGTTCTGGTGTTGTTCATGTTTAGCCCTTGGAAGAGGTTTAGTCATCGGATCTGCAACATTTAGATCCGTGTGTACTTTGTAAATATTTATGTCGTCCTCCTTGATGTAATCGCGGATGGAATTGAAACGTCGCTTTATGTGTCTGGTCCTCTTGTGAAATCTTGGTTCCTTGGCTAGAGCAATGGCACCAGTATTATCACAAAACAGAGTCATTGGGTTAAGCGCACTAGGCACTACTCCAAGATCTGTCATGAACTCCTTCATCCAAACACCTTCCTTCGCCGCCTCCGAGGCAGCGATGTACTCCGCTTCGCATGTAGAATCAGCTACCACGCTTTGCTTGGAACTGCACCAGCTAACCGCACCCCCATTAAGAATAAATACGTATCCGGTTTGTGACTTAGAGTCATCCGGATCAGTGTCAAAGCTTGCATCGACGTAACCCTTTACGACGAGCTCTTGATCACCTCCATAAACGAGAAACATGTCCTTAGTCCTTTTCAGGTACTTGAGGATATTCTTGACCGCCGTCCAGTGTTCCACTCCTGGATCACTTTGAAACCTTCCGGCCATACTTATGGCAAGGCTGACATCGGGTCTTGTGCACAGCATTGCATACATGATAGAGCCTATGGCTGAAGCATAGGGGATGACACTCATCTTTTCTCTATCTTCTGCAGTTACTGGGCATTGAGTCTTACTCAACTTCACACCTTGCAATACAGGCAAGAACCCCTTCTTGGACTGATCCATTTTGAACTTTCTTCAAAACTTTGTTAAGGTATGTGCTTTGTGAAAGTCCTATTAAGCGTCTCGATCTATCTCTATAGATCTTGATGCCTAATATGAAAGCAGCTTCTCCTAGGTCCTTCATTGAAAAACTCTTGTTCAAATATTCCTTCATGCTTTCCAACATTTCTATATTGTTTCCAATCAGTAATATGTCATCCACATATAATATTAGAAACGCTATAGAGCTCCCACTCACTTTCTTGTAAATACAAGCTTCTCCGTAAACTTGTATAAACTCGAACGCTTTGATCACCTCATCAAAGCGACGATTCCAACTCCGAGATGCTTGCACCAGTCCATAAATGGATCGCTGGAGTTTGCAAACTTTGTCAGCATTCTCTGGATCGACAAAACCTTCTGGTTGCATCATATACAACTCTTCCTTAAGGAAACCGTTAAGGAACGCTGTTTTGACATCCATCTGCCAAATTTCATAATTGAAAAAGGCAGCTATTGCTAACATGATTCTGACGGACTTAAGCATCGCTACGGGTGAGAAGGTCTCATCGTAGTCAACTCCTTGAACTTGTGAAAAACCCTTTGCCACAAGTCGAGCTTTATAGACGGTGACATTACCGTCCGCGTCCGTCTTCCTCTTAAAGATCCATTTGTTCTGAATGGCCTTACGCCCTTCAGGTAATACTTCCAAAGTCCACACTTTGTTTTCATACATGGATCCCATCTCGGATTTCATGGCCTCTAACCACTTCTCGGAATCCGGGCCCATCATCGCTTCTCCATAGCTCGTAGGTTCATTGTTGTCCAACAACATGACCTCTAAGACAGGGTTGCCGTACCACTCAGGAGCAGTACGCGTCCTTGTCGACCTACGAGGTTCGATAGCAACTTGATCCAAAGCTTCATGATCATCATCATTAACTTCCTCTTCAGCTATTGTAGGCTCTACAGAAACATCTTTCTGCGATGCGCTACTTTCAGGTTGAAGTAAAGGTTCAACAACCTCATCAAGTTCTATCTTCCTCCCACTCAATTCTTTCGAGAGAAACTCTTTCTCAAGAAATGTTCCGTTTTTAGCGACAAACACTTTTCCTTCGGATCTGAGGTAGAAGGTATACCCAACTGTCTCTTTTGGGTATCCTATGAAGACGCATTTCTCCGCTTTGGGTTCCAGCTTTTCAGGCTGAAGCTTTTTGACATAAGCATCACATCCCCAAACTTTAAGAAACGACAGCTTTGGCTTCTTGCCAAACCAAAGTTCATATGGCGTTGTCTCAACGGATTTTGATGGTGCCCTATTTAAAGTGAATGCAGCTGTCTCTAATGCATAACCCCAAAACGATAGTGGCAAATCGGCAAGAGACATCATAGATCGCACCATATCCAATAAGGTTCGATTACGACGTTCGGACACACCATTACGTTGTGGTGTTCCAGGCGGTGTCAATTGTGAAATAATTCCACACTGTCTTAAGTGACTGCCAAACTCATAACTCAGATATTCTCCTCCTCGATCAGATCGTAGGAATTTAATCTTCTTGTTACGATGATTCTCAACTTCACTCTGAAATTGTTTGAACTTTTCAAATGTTTCAGACTTGTGTTTCATTAAGTAAATATACCCATATCTACTTAAGTCATCAGTGAAGGTGAGAAAGTAACGATAACCACCGCGCGCCTCAATACTCATCGGACCGCATACATCAGTATGTATGATTTCCAATAAGTCACTTGCCCGTTCCATTGTTCCAGAGAACGGTGTTTTAGTCATCTTGCCCATGAGGCATGGCTCACATGTGTCAAGTGATTCAAAATCAAGTGACTCCAAAAGTCCATCAGCATGGAGCTTCCTCATGCGTTTTACGCCAATATGACCTAAACGGCAGTGCCACAAGAAAGTGGTATTATCATTATCAATTCTACATCTTTTGGCATCAATGTTATGAACATGTGTATCATTACTATCGAGATTCAATAAGAATAAACCCCTCACATCGGGTGCATGACCATAAAAGATATTACTCATATAAATAGAACAACCATTATTCTCTGATTTAAATGAGTAACCGTCTCGCAATAAACAAGATCCAGATATAATGTTCATGCTTAACGCGGGCACCAAATAACATTTATTCAGGTTCATCACTAATCCCGATGGTAATCGAAGAGCGAGCGTGCCGACGGCGATCACATCAACCTTGGAACCATTTCCCACGCGCATCGTCACTTCGTCCTTTGCCAGCCTCCGTCTATTCCGCAGTTCCTGTTTTGAGTTGCAAATATGAGCAACCGCACCGGTATCAAATACCCAGGCACTACAACGAGAGTTTGGTAAGGTACACATCAATAACATGTATATCATATATACCTTGTTTGTTGTTGGCCGCCTTCTTGTCAGCCAAATACTTGGGGCAGTTCCGCTTCCAGTGTCCAGTTCCCTTGCAATGAAAACACACAGTTTCTGGTTTGGGTCCAGCCTTGGGTTTCTTCACGAGAGGAGCAACTGCTTTGCCACTCTTCTTGGAGTTACCCTTCTTACCCTTGCCATTTTTCTTGAAACTAGTGGTTTTATTGACCATCAACACTTGATGCTCCTTCTGAATTTCAGACTCAGCGGCTTTCAGCATCGCAAACAGCTCGGCGACTGACTTGTTCATCCCGTGCATGTTATAGTTCAACACGAAGCTCTTGTAGCTAGGTGGCAATGATTGAAGAACTCTGTCAGTGATAGCCTCTGGCGGAAGGGGCATCCCCAATTCTGCCAGACGGGTGGAGTACCCAGACATTCTGAGTACGTGATCACTGATAGACCCGTTCTCCTCCATCTTGCAAGCATAGAACTTATCGGAGATCTCATATCTCTCGATCCGGGCATTCTTCTGAAAGATAAACTTCAACTCCTGGAACATCTCATATGCTCCATGACGTTCAAAACGTCTTTGAAGTCCCGGTTCTAAGCCATACAATATTGCACATTGAACTATTGAGTAATCTTCAGAACGAGCCTGCCAGGCGTTCACAACGTCTAGAGACTCAACTGGAGCGGGTGGATCACCAAGCGGTGCATCAAGGACATAAGCCTTCTGGGAAGCCGTAAGGATAATCCTTAGATTACGGGCCCAGTCCACAAAGTTACTTCCATCATCTTTCAACTTAGCTTTCTCTAGGAACGCATTAAAATTCAGGGGTGCTACTGCGCGAGCCATGATCTACAACATAAATATAGCAAAGACAACTTAGACTATTGTTCTAGATAATGAGTTTAGTTAATCATATTACTTAAAAACTCCCACTCAAATTGACATCCCTCCGGTCATTCGAGTGTAACATGATCCAAATCCACCAACTCAAGTCCGATCATCACGTGAGTTGAGGTGGTTTCAATGGTGAACATCTTCATGTTGATCATATCTACTATATGACTCATGTTCGACCTTTCAGTCTCTTGTGTTCCGAGGCCATGTCTGTACATGCTAGGCTCGTCAAGTTTAACCCGAGTGTTCCGCACGTGCAACATGGCTTACACCCGTTGTATGTGAACGTAGAGTCTATCACACCCGATCATCACGGCGTGTCTCGAAACGACGAACTTTCGCAACGGTGCACACTCGGGGGGAACACAATTTTATCTTGAAATTTAAGTGAGGGATCACCTTATAATGCTACCGTCGTCCTAAGCAAAATAAGATGCATAAAAGGATTAACATCACATGCAAATCATAAGTGACATGATATGGCCATGAACTTGTGCTTTTGATCTCCATCTCCAAAGCACCGGCATGATCTCCATCGTCACCGGCATGACACCATGATCTCCATCATCTTGATCTCCATCAACGTGTCGCCATGAAGTTGTCGCGCCGACTGTTGCTTCCACGACTATTGCTAACTCATAGCGATAAAGTAAAGCAAAAACGGCGAAAATAATTAAAGACAACTCTATGGCTCCTGCCAGTTGCCGTACTCATCGACATGCAAGTCGTGATATTCTATACAACACATGATCATCTCATACATCACATATATCTCATCATGTAATTGGCCATATCACATCACAACATACCCTGCAAAAACAAGTTAGACGTGCTCTAATTGTTGTTGCAAATTTTACGTGGCTGCTACGGGTTTGCAAGAACCGTTCTTACCTACGCAAAACCACAACGTGGTGTAGTGATTGCTTTTTGATCCTAAAAGAACCCTCTTCATTGAAATCGATTCAACTAAAGTGAGAGAGACAGACACCCGCTAGCCATCTTTATGCAACGAAGTTACATGTCAGTTGAAGGAACCTGTCTCGCGTAAGCGTACGCGTAATGTCGGTCCGGGCCGCTTCATCTCACAATACCGCCGAATCAAGTATCAACTAGTAACGGCAAGCAATATGTATACACCCACGCCCACAACTCGTTTGTGTTCTACTCGAGATCTCATCTACGCATAGACCTAGCTCAGATGCCACTGTTGGGTAACGTTGCATGGGAAACAAAAATTTTCCTACGCACACACAAGATCTATCCATGGTGATGAGCATCTACGAGAGGGAGAGTGAATCTACATACCCTTGTAGATCGCTAAGCGGAAGCGTTAAGAAACGCGGTTGATGTAGTCGAACGTCTCCGCGATCCAAATCGCAAGTCGTCCCTCGATCCGATCACGAACTAGTGCCGAACGGACGGCACCTCCGCGTTCAACACACGTACGGCTTGATGACGCCTTCACCTCCTCGATCCAGCGAGCGATGGTGAAGTAGTAGATGAGTTCCAGCAGCACGACGGCGTGGTGATGGTGGTGAGGAACAATCTCTGCAGGGCTTCGCCAAGCACTACGGAGATTATGACGGGAGAACTAGAGGGTTAGGGTTGCCGACACACGGCTTGGGAAATCTTAATGTGTCCCGTGTGCTAGCCCTGCCCCTCTATTTATATGTTGAGCCTTGGGGCCTAAACTTGGAGTAAAAGCCTCCTCCAGGTCGGTTTTGCCCGCACAAGGTCGGTTTGGCCCGCAGGGAAAGAGTCCAACTCGGATCCCTGCAGTACCGCGCACAAGCGGTAGTACCGCTCACGAGCGGTAGTACCGCTTGAGCGGTAGTACCGCTTCACACAAGCGGTAGTACCGCTTATGCGGTAGTACCGCTTCACACAAGCGGTAGTACCGCTTACGCGGTAGTACTGCCTTACCAGCGGTAGTACCGCTTAAGGCAGCAGCAAAACTTCCTTTTGCACTTTCCAATACCTCGTGGGCTTTACCCCTTTGGCTCATATAAAGTGTTGCTGCACCCGAACACTTCGGTAAACATCCGGAACCCCTTCCGGTGAATTCCGGAACCCTTCCGGAGATCAAAACACTATTATCACATATATCAATCTTTACCTCCGGACTATTCCGGAGATCTTCGTCATGTCCGGGATCTTATCCGGGATTCCGAACAACCTTCGGTCACCAACAAAATAACTCAACTATACTAATCGTCACCAAACGTTAAGTGTGTAGACCCTGCGGGTTCGAGAACTATGTAGACATGACCGAGACACCTCTACGATCAATAACCAATAGCGGGACCTGGATGCCCATATTGGCTCCTACATATTCTATGAAGATCTTTATCGGTCGAACCTCTATGTCAAGGATTCAGTTAATCCCGTATGCTGTTCTCTTTGTTCTTCGGTATGTTACTTGCCCGAGATTCGATCGTCGGTATCTCTATACCTAGTTCAATCTCGTTACCGGCAAGTCTCTTTACTCGTTCCGTAATACAAGATCTCGTGGCTAACACTTTAGTCACATTGCTTGCAAGGCTCATTGTGATGTTGTATTACCGAGTGGGCCCTGAGATACCTCTCCGTCACACGGAGTAACAAATCCCAGTCTTGATCCATGCCAACCCAACAGACACCCTCGGAGATACCTGTAGAGCATCTTTATAGTCACCCAGTTACGTTGCGACGTTTGATACACACAAGGTACTCCTCCGATGTCAGGGAGTTGCATGATCTCATGGTCATAGGAACAGATACTTGACATGCAGAAAACAATAGCAATAAACTGACATGATCATATGCTACGTTTATAGTTTGGGTCTTGTCCATCACATCATTCTCCTAATGATGTGATCCCGTTATCAAATGACATCTTATGTCCATGGCCAGGAAACCTTCACCATCTTTTGATCAACGAGCCAGTCAACTAGAGGCTTACTAGGGACGGTGTTGTCTATGTACCCACACCTGTATTTGAGTTTCCAATCAATACAATTATAGCATGGATAATAAACGATTATCATGAACAAGGAAATATAATAATAACTAATTTATTATTGCCTCTAGGGCATATTTCCAACAAGCGGTACTACCGCTCTGTTGTTCCTGGACGAGTGTAAGCGGAAGTACCGCTCCCTTGAGCGGTACTACCGCTTGTGTGCGGGCTGTGGGGGTAACGGTTGGATTTTCCCCCACCTATAAAAGGGGGTCTTCTTCCCCATTGCTCCCCATCTCTTTAGCTCATGTTCTTCCCCCATTGTTGACCTTCTTCGAGCTTGCTAACTCTCAATCCCTCCAATAATTCTTGCTAACTCTTGAGAGAATAGAGAGAGGAGATCTAGATCCACATTTCCACCAATCACTTTCTCCTCTTTGTGAGGGGAACCCCTTGGATCTTGATCTTGGAGTTCTTCGTGTTCTTCTTCGTTCTTCCTCTCATTTTCCTCCCTAGCATTAGTTGCTTTGGTGGGATTTGGGAAAGAAGGACTTGGGCACTCCGTGTGCCCTTACCATTGCATTTGGTGCATAGGTTTGAGTTCTCCACGGTGATACGTGGAAGTGAGAAGTTGAGAAGCTTATTACTCTTGGGTGTTTGAGCACCCTAGAGCTTGTTCCTCTTGGGTGCCTTGGCGCCCTAGACGGTTGGTGGTGCCTCGGAGCTCAATCATTGTGGTGTAAAGCTCCGGGCAAGCGTCGGGGTCTCCAATTAGGTTGTGGAGATTGCCCCGAGCAATTTGTACGGGTACTGGTGAACCGCCCCCAAGGGTTGCCAAAGTGTACGGGTACCGGTGACCGCCCCCAAGGGTCGCCATTTGTACGGGTTCGGTGACCGCCCTCAAGGGTCCCTTAGTGGAATCACGGCATCTTGCATTGTGCGAGGGCGTGAGGAGATTACGGTGGCCCTAGTGGCTTCTTGGGGAGCATTGTGCCTCCACACCGCTCCGAACGGAGATTAGCATCCGCAAGGGTGTGAACTTCGGGATACATCATCGTCTCCTCGTGCCTCGGTTATCTCTTACCCGAGCCCTTTACTTATGCACTTTACTTTGTGATAGCCATATTGTTTCTTGTTATATATCTTGCTATCACTTAGTTGTCTATCTTGCTTAGCATAAGTTGTTGGTGCACATAGGTGAGCCTAGTTGTGTTAGGTTTTGTGCTTGACTAATTAAACGATAGTTTTATTCCGCATTTGTTCAAGCCTAAACCGTAATTATTTTAAAGCGCCTATTCACCCCCCCCCCCCCTCTAGGCGACATCCACGTCCTTTAAGATGTCATCCTCCATGGGTTGTATGAGATCTTCCTTTTGATGCATTCCCATGGAAACATACCTAACCCCACAAAGAACACTCACAAAGATCATGGGTTAGTACACAAAGCGTAATGGACAATACTTACCATACCATGAGATCACTTGATCCCACTTGGTACATCTTCTATGTTTTAGTTGTTGATCAACTTGAATCACTCTTTGCCTTAGTCTTGATCAACCTTGTATCTTATCTTCTCTCTTCATAAAGATGATGTCTTGAACGTAACCATGAGTGTTCCCACAATCTTCTTCTTCAAGACATGCTTGCAATAAGCTCAACTCTCACATGACCAATCTTTGGATAAATCCTTAAATACCACCTTGGTCATCACATAAACTCCTTGAAACCAACAAATGGACTTCAAGAAATGCCTATGGACAAATCCTTTAAGTAAAACTCAAAGTCACCATTAGTCCATAGGGATGTCATTAATTACCAAAACCACACATGGAGAAATATGCTCTAACAGGGGCGATTAGGTTTTTGGGGAGCGTCTCCTACGTGACTGCTCGTCGCTGTTCGTCCACGTCCGCTGCATCGTCTACATCCGTGTCGCCTTCGCCACCACCATGTCCAACCCCAACGAAGTTGACCGTCTCGCCGCTGAGAAACTCAAAGCCGACAAGAAGGTGGTCGAGGAGGTTGTCACCGCCACCGTTGCCACTACAGCCAACTGGCCAACTGCCGCCGCCAACGTGCCGACAAGAAGACAGGACCAAGATAAGTGGCTTATAAAACCGTAAACAAGATTAGGGGTTGATCGGTGGGATTGGTGGCTTGCTAGCTCTCAACATTGAGAGATTATGGACATTAGATCACGTGGTTAAATGGCTCAGATGGTTTGAATCTGTCTCATTGGTTCTTTTATAGGGGTATAAGTAGATAGAGGTTCGGGAGAAGAGTTTTTTTTTCAAAATCGGATCTATTATACTCAAACATAATAAAATTTACATCGAGATTTCGAAACTACCGAATAACCACTATTGTCGTCATAACGAGCCGTCGACGCGCCGTTATTGCTACGCCCCTACCGGAGCCGGCTTGATCTTGTTGATGATAGCCGGGAAGTTTTCGTGCGCGTGCCCCTAAGTACCAGTACATTGGAGCCACAGCCGTCGATGTTGAACCCTTGCATATATCTGAAGCACCTGACACCAAATCTGCCCACATGACGAGAAACCCTAACCTCATCGCCCAAAGAGACGGTAGGAATCTACGCCGGAGCTCTCTGGACTATGTTCAAATGAAGGACCTCGGGGAGGATCAAAGCTCGAAAGACATACTCGAATAAGAAGCGCCACACCTAGCAGGACTGGAAATCCTAAATTAACTAACCGAAGCGGAGGCACTGGGGTTCTCCTCCCCGTCATCGACCTATGAAGCGGCAAGCGGAGGGGAGGCAAATCTACACTCGTCGGTGAAGTCTAGAGGTCAAAGTTGGCCCTAGCCACCTACCCTAGGAGAGGAAACAACCCACTAAATATCCTGTCATTAGGGTTGTGAATGTCTTTTTCTAGTGTCATGTTGATCAGTATACTTTCTTTGATGGTTGGGAGAATAGTAGTATTCCTTCACATTCACACAAACACCGTTGTAGTTGACGGAACATCCTCTCCCACTAAACGCACATAACCGTAAACACTGAAATAAATTCATAAAAAGTACAAGCACCAATTCAAGTTTAGGACTTGAACTCTAATTGGTCGAAAATACCACTATCCTCCTAACCACTGACACAAATGTTAAATATCCAACCATATGTTGGTTCGTCACTGGCACAAATGTTAAATGCTCCTGTTGTTATGAATGATGTCTATTAATTATCAGGAAAAAATGCCTCACAACAATCTAATCTTTATTAAATCACCATTTAGCGACGTTTTCCTCTCTGGCATGACCAGTACACACGTCGTAACGAATTTAATAATGGAATCAATGTGGGGAAGCAGTGTCAAAAACTGAAGCTTACACATCCAACGCAAGAGAAGAGAGCTACACAAGTGTGTATGATCAAGCCACGTGGAAAATTTGTAAGAAAAATTAGACAAAATATATATTGGATCTCTTACACTTTCACTCGGTCTTATCATGAAGCTCTGTTCTGCTTCGTCTTGGCGATGCTGAGAAGGTCGCCGAAGAGGTTGTCTTCGGGTTTCGACGGCCTCATGGGTTGTGCCATGGAGGATGAAGAGGGTGCCGCCTGATAGGTCGAGTTCATCCCCCCCATGTAGGAGTTGTCTTGCATGGAGAGACCATACATGCTCTGAGAGAGGCCGTTGGTACCAGGGTACCCATACATTGCTGGCCTTCCCTGGTTGTAGTACTGTGCTGCTTGCTGCTGCACATAACCGTACTGCGTCGCCATCCGACCACCACCACCACCGTACATCTGCTGTTGCGGCATTCCTCCAAACTGTGCCCCAGGCATTTGTTGCGCATACATCATGCCTGGCAGCGCTCCTGGCATCGGCGATGGTTGCATACCAGCAAACTGCATGCCTGGCATTGGCATGGGTTGTGGTGCCAAATGTCCGTACTGGTTTCCATAACCTGGCTGCATCTGCCCTCCAACAGTTTGGTTGGACTGCATTGCTTGAGGTAGCATAGCTCCTGGTTGGTCGTTATACATTGGCTGCGGTTGTAGACCTGCCATGTGGTTGTTCTGCGGTGGTAGTGGCTGCACACCACCGAATTGGCTTGCTGGAGTTGGGAGAGGTTGCATACCACCCAATTGGCCATTTGGCATTTCATTGCTCGGCGCTGCCGGAGCTTCCCAAGGCGGAGGCGGAAGGGCTCCATTTTGATCATCTACAAAATTCACACAAGACTATCACATATTCTTCAAACGGATCTGCAGGAATGCAGTGTGTTCAGATATGCAAAAGTCATGCAAGCGAAACCAGTTGAACTGATAATGAAGCACTTCCGACAGATATAAAAGAGACATGCGGAAAAGTAACGATCTAATTTGCATTGCATACCATAATTTACTTGCTGTGGCGGAGGTGCTGCATGGTTGGCAACTTGACCATTCCACCCGGAATTCGTGTGATTATACTGTGACGCCTGGTCGTAAGATGTTCCAGGGTTTACAGCACTTCCATTAGAATAGAGCGCCGCCTGCTGAGGAGGCTGTTGTGATTGTACAGAATGTTGGGTTGCAGTGTTGTATGGCTGTGATCCAAGGGGAGTGGGGCTTGAATCAAAACCAAAGGGGTCAAGTGATTTGGCATTGCTATTAGCAGTATTGTTTTGAGAATATATGTCGACAATTGCCAGTGCATTTTGATTTGAAGTAGAGTCGGCCAATGGATCAGTGACCGGGACAAGAGCCAGTGAATTCTCTGCAGTGGATGGGGTATCATCCCAGCTAAGAAGATCAATGCCAGAATCAGGTTTTGGTGCAGCGTTTGCAGAGCCATTCGGTACCGGAGGTGCTGGAAGCGCTAGTTGCTCAAAAGGAGACGGCTCACTGGTGCTGGTACAAGGGCAGATCACACACAAAGAGGTTAATTAGAGGAGTCATATAAAAAGTGCAACTCATACATATGAATGTCAACAAAGACTCTTTGAAGTATGTATTGAAATGATTTTTTAACATTATGTAGAAGTAAGCATATACAAATGTGATAGAAGAAGCCTAAAACCTTTGATTTGGCTCTGTTTTAGAATCTTGGCTTGTAGGGTCATCAATATCTACTAGTGCTTGCTCTTTCTTAGAGTCTTGGTTCCCAGAATCCTCAGTATCAACTAGCGCCTGCAGAGACTTCGGTCTTTTCTCCACTCGAACAGCAATGCCTGCAGCAATTGCGTCATGTTTTGCTAGAACACGCTGCAAATCATCATTTAGTGCAAGCCCTTGCGATAAAAGTTCCTCATCCCTGTAAATAAGAAGAAAATAGTCACGTAATAAGTAGATTCAACACAACAAATACGAAGCTAAATTACATTTATTTAGATAAACAAAACAGCACAAGCTACTCGTGTCAGCTTTTAATGACAAACGATGTTTTTGAAGTATCCAGATACATTAACAGTTATCATATAGGCCCTTGAGTGATAATAGAAAACGAGTGACAAAGCAGATCTTCCATCGTCCTCTTATCCAACGATCCAAAAAGGTGCTTAAGGAAGGAAACGTCAGTCACACAAAGCTGCCTATATCTTCAAAAATGACATCCACTAACATTGGATATACCACACTACTCGACTGCCACCGATGCAAAATTTAGGTGATTCAAAATAAGTGCACTCACGAAGCAGTATTAACTAACTGGACCACTCTCTGCTTGTAAGTGCGGCACTGATCAACAAGCTCCACAATTACTTCCTGTCTTAGTCCCTGTGTACACAGCATTTCAAAAACATAATCAGCAAATGTCAGCAATTTCAGAGAAGGTTGTAAGTGTAGGGTTTTTCTACTATTATGTATGACATGAATACAGCAAGAACACCATGTATTTGAATTTCTAATTAAAAATGCATTTTATATTTATGTATATCTATACCGACATATGAATTTACATCTTGATGCTGAGATTTCGAAAACACGGGTGTGCCCAACACGTAAGATAAGCCAGACATACAGCTAAGGGTTAGCGGTAAGCATACTGAAATTTACATGCTTTAATACCTTGCCATGTATACTTGATGGTAACATAGATAACAGGTATGTGGTATTTCAAGCGATGTGATCAAATACACACCGAACAGGTTATAGGTGATGTCTAAGGTAGTAGGCCTTGAAGCCTTGGCATCTTGGATACCTCGGATTGGACATCATAAATACTGAATAATGTTAATGGAATGTAAGCAAGTTGTACAAAAGCATATTTTAAAGTACAAATGTACAATCAAATCCATGTGATTACAACAAGGTTATATCTGAAACTAAAACTTGTCAGGACATATTTCCCAAAGAAAACATTTATAAATCATAAAATAACAAATCAGGATACCACGATCAACTGTTGGTTGCAACTTTATAAACATAAGAGGTCCATATTTTTGTGCAGATTGAATTAAACTCTGATGGAATTTTGGTACCTCTCTGTTTCCAGGGTCTAAAGCATTCAACATCTCGGCTAGTACATCCATGATACCGCGAGCATTTTGAATCTCTGACATGCTGAAAATATATGCAGTATTCAGTTCAATCCATCCTTGAAAATAACATAAGGTTGCAATAGAAAATGGGGTAAGACTGCACATAAGCTAAACCTAACATAGATGTGTTGTGTTCAAAGATGCCCACTGGAGAACAACAAAAGAGACCTGGTGTCTTATTACATTAAAGAGGCTAACCAGACTATCTGGACATAAAACAGAATAGCACTCTTCATTCTTGAATTTACCATTTCTCGCAGGACTACATGAACATTCATGTCATGTCCAGTGCTTGAAATAAGTTGATAATAAGTCATGAACAAAATTAGGCTGCTACACGGAAAAGATTCGAAAATCATTGTACACTATGATTCTATTGTTTCATGATATTTTACCTCATATTACGTAACTAAGAATCTCTAGAATATTACAAAAGGAGTAACAGAAACTAACTTTATACAACATTTCATGCTCAAGTTTACATTTGAAATCACAAACCAGAGTGGGAATCACGTTACAATAGTGAGACACAATAACAAAATATATAAAAGTTATAGTAAGTGACAAAACTAAAAAATAAAGGCAAAACTCTGATTGTACACTTGGTTGGCATTTAAAGAGCACATTGTAAGACAGTCCGCTGAAGGATCCACACAATTTTGGTCATTCACTGGAGCACATTGGACCAATTAAAATAGTATACTATTCTGAAATTTATGAAAACTAGATAAACGGTAAGAAGAGCCCTAATTGCCCTTGGAAGTCGACTCCCACCTGACATTGACTCATTGCTCAACCTTGTATCTTCTTTGTATCCAAAGGACAAATAGGACTTCTCATAGTCACACACCTTCTCTTTTCTCAAGTCTAGGGCTTCTTTGATTCAAAGGACTTGTAAAGGAATTTTGTGGGATTCTAATCCTTAGGAATTTTTCCTACATGGGTTGCTTGCTTTGTAGGATTACAGTACATAGGAAATTTTCCTTAGGATTCATTTGTACTAATTTCCATAGGAAAAAGTTTCATCCACTCCAACCTCATGTGAAGAATCCTATGTTTTTCCTGCGCACAATCAAACACTCATACTAATTCTGTAGTATTGAAGATGGCATGCACTTCATTTCTGTGTTTTTCCTATTACTGCATTTTAGAAATCCTGCGAATCAAAGAGGCCCTAACTGATATTTTTGCAAATCTAATGTGTTCTAGCAAATAACCATGATTTCCAGTCTCCATCAGTAAATTATCGATTTTGCAGTCTGTTTCAGTAATTGCCAACCTAGTAGGTCCAGAAGCAAATTCTGCCAACTGAACAGTACCACCTCAGAGCAGAAAAAAAAAGGAAAGAAAGCACACCTCAATGCTCAGAGCAGAAAACAGAAACAAAAAGAAAGAAATCACACCTCAGTGCAGGGAAGTCATTTCCAGCAGAAGATTCAGCTTCATCCCGTTGATCAGGACTACGCATACTTTTTGCTGCTTCAGACTGGCCATTAAACAGTGGTGCGGGTCTCTCAGACCTCTTGGGGAATTGAGCTCCAGCACGCTGTAAGGGGGAACAACAGCATAATTATTATTTGAAACGGACAGGTACTTTTTAGAATTAAATAGCATTCCATGTATTCATCCTGAAAAGCATTAAGGTTGAGATAAAATCATATTAGTAGTAACATTTTTAAATAGAACAACTGGCTAAGTGATATGTTAGAGCCTAATAAATCAAACTGGGCTTGAAGTATACCACTAACTCATGGTATGCTGCATAGAATTGTGGATATCTTGAACGTGGTCCCCCTAAAGCTTCTTGCCATGTATCTATTAGAACCAGAATCTTGTCTTTGACGCGTTGATCAGACTGCAAGATGAAATGAATAGACCATCATACGTCAGCACTCAGCAGATTAAAAGAAAGCCATTGTAGTTTTCAGAATTATGACGAATGATAAACCTTTTTCTTCACTAGCTTGACCATCTCATGCAACAGGTCCCTCTCTGCAACATGCATGTGGAATATATCCCCACAGTTCTTGATTGCAGTTTCCAACAGCTGGGGTAGAAGAATATCATCAGTTCATCATCAAGACAGTAACTGAATCCTGCTTACACCCACAAACCATAACAAATCGTAAACTAATGAAACATGAAGCTACAACAATAAATTGATTCAAAAACAGCTATGTCCTCATCGATTATACTATTTTTTTACTGGGTCGGATAAGAACAAATAGTATATAAGTTAATTACAAAAGATCATCTGATTTAAAGGCTGGAATAACCGTTGCACCCATTTTCAATAACATCATGATGTTCACTGCTGTTACAAGCAGCATGGGTATGATGAAATGAACATCTACTCATGAAGCATAGGAGAA
Organism: Elymus sibiricus; assembly: GCA_039707655.1. Lineage (NCBI taxonomy): Eukaryota > Viridiplantae > Streptophyta > Magnoliopsida > Poales > Poaceae > Elymus > Elymus sibiricus. Next base: position 144,678,235 of record CM077667.1, on the reverse strand, counting down.
AGATGCACACAAACACGAAATTCAGAAATGCAGACAAAAAATGCAAATAAAGCTAAGCACCAGACAGTTACGCTCAATTCTATTGAAAAAGGCACACCAGCATGATTTTCTCTCAATGACAGTATAAAACTACAAATGACACCACATTAAAGAGCAGTCCAAACTGCAAATAAACTTACAGTTAGTGCTAGAAGCTGAACTTTTGGATTTTTGTGTGCAATCCTTTTTCTGAGAGCCTTCACGACATCTTTGGATTGCCTGTTAACACGTCGAACAGTTGACTAACAACTATCAGTATTTGACAACAAGTAAATCATGTAGTGCAGGAAATTAACAGTAGCTATATGTTAAGATGCTTCTTCTGAGCCAGTCCAACTATTTCATTTCAAATCACAATAGTTGGAATAAGAATCAAGGAAAGCAAACTATATTGATATGTTTAAAAATTGCAATAGAAACTAATTCTTGCTCAAAACCAGCACATAATAAACAGCCAAATGGGTAGCGACTGGCCTCCGATGCTAATCTAGCAGTAACAGGTAATCAACTGTAGTAAAAAACAATAAGTAGTCAACAGACTTGTGCTAAGCTAAGCATACACCACCTATGCAGATAAAAACCTGACTCCAGAGATATTTTCTCCTTGACAAAATCAGGCATCTAGTCCATACTAGAAGGGCAAATATTTGAACACGGGTATGGGTCCTGAGCGGGCTATCACTAGAGAAATTTGCAGGGGGTGAAATAGCCATTTGGTTCATTTATCCAGCAAAACGAATGCCACTGACAGCTACAGGGGTAGATGACTACCACGCTCTTGACAGTTGAGTCAATTGCAGAATGTCCTTTGGCGCTTAGCATAACCAACAAACAGAATAACGAGTATGAAGCATCAGTCAACAAACATAATTTCTCTGCACTGGCGAATCTCCATTCAACAATGAATGAGGATTAGAGATAATACCAGTATACGATCGAACACCATATTCCCAGAAACCAGAACGCAAATGGATGGAACCAGATCCACCGGTCGCAAAATCGCAATTCCGAGAATTGTATCTCCGTATTTGACTTGGGCACTCCAGGAAGATCCAAATTCGAGACGTTTGTCTCGTTTCGGTCAAAACTAACCGCTCATAAAAGTTCACCGTTCCCAGAATTTGTCGGGATTGGAAGCATTTCCAGCAGTCACGCCGCCCAACGACATAAAATCACGCTCCATCCTACCCCGGATCATGCCAACTCCAACCACGCCATAGCTCCTCCGCGTAACACGCCACGGGCGGCCAGGCCAGCCAACCGCCCGACGCACGAAGCACGCGCGGCAACGCACTCATACTATCTCGAGCGACAGGGCAGGGCGGCATGGCGAGGGGGAGGGGACCGTACCCGGGGTCGCGGTTGCAGATGTCGCAGATCTCCATGTTCTTGGCCCAGTCGGGGCCGATGAGCATGTCGCTGGTGGCCCGGTCCACCATGGCGCCGGCCATGGCGCGTCGCCGCCGGTGACAGGGGAGCCCGCCCGACCGGCCCTGGCCCCGGAGGCTGCGCCGCTCGGCCGGATGCGGATCGGAGGCGGGCTATTGGCTGCGAGCACGAGGCCACCAGATTGGCCGCGTTCCTTTCTCGGTGGGCGGCTTGGCTTGGCTCCTCTTTTTTTCCCTCTTCTTTTTTGTTCCGGTTGTTTATACTAGGTCGTGCGAAAATTAGCTGTACAGTGTGCACTGTGTGGGTGTTCGATGCTTCGGCGGCGACGACGACGACGGTGATGATGATGATGTGATAATAGACGGGGGGCGATAATACATTTGGGGGGGGGGCGGTTTGGTGACGGGATCTGGCGGTGGCAGCGTGTGTTCTTGCGTGATCTGAGCTGTCCGACACTCGCTTTGGAGCGCGTGATTTTACTTTGTTTGGCCTAATTAATTCGTTTCTTCACGTACGCTTCGGTTTGGAACGGGACAGTGGATGAACCCGTGCAAAGAAAATCACAAGAATTTAAATGATTTTCTTTTTGAGAAAGACTCCCGAGCTGAATATCTATTTTAATTTTTGTTTTTAAAAGGAAGACATGAAATCGCGCCACTGGTCACTAAGTTCCTTTAGGTTAGCCTGCCATAGGCCAAGATGTGCAAAACCAAACCGAATGAGAAAACCCCGAAATGAAACCGAAATTTTGGTTTTTCAAGTTCTGGTATCGTGTCACTTTGCAAAACAGCAAACCATGTTCATTTTGGGTTTTTTGGGTTTAAAACCAAATTAATTCGGTTAAACCGAACAAAACATAAAAGGCTTTGCACACCACATTTCCACCTCCCCAGGCCCAGCCCAACTAAAATATTTTGGGCCTTCCCCTTTATTCCGTTCAACCCTACTCAGGGAAATCCCTTAAACAGTCACACCTCACGCACACGCAGTCACGAGAGGATTAGAGAGAACATAGCATGTCGACGGCGCCCTAGCTAGATTAGAGTGTTAACATGTATTTTGTACTCTTTTGACCATGAGAGTACCGTAGTCACTTCTTACCGTACGACAAGTTTTGGGCTTGCTCAAACGTCATTTGTAACTAGCTGCAGGTTAATCGGAAAGTTTGACAAGGCACTAGATAGCTCGAGAGTGGGATTTGCTCCTCCTACGATGGAGAGATATTCTTAGGGCCCTCTCGGTGTGACAACATCCATCATCGTCTGGCCAGACACACGTGACTTAGTCACGGGGATGACGAAACACGACAACGAGAAAGAAGAACAAAACCGGTAACGAGGATAATGGTATGATGACCATGTGATGACTCAGGAGGATACCGATGCATCTTGGGTTTTGTGAAGTATCACGAAGCAAAGGGAATATCACATGCTAACCAAAGGCTCACTCGAATATCATTCGTGTGCTCATGGGGATCGATATGGACATCCATGGTTCCGCTATTGGTTAACGAAGGGTTTTCGTTCATGTCTATGAGTTACCGAACCTACGGAGTCACAAGCTTAAGGTAATCACGATCTGCTGGGTGTTAGTAGGACGGGATTAATGAGAACATATTTTAAAATTGTTTCATTAATATTCAAAATAGTTTCGAGAGGATCCAGAAGTGTTTCAGGGTCACCGGAAGGGTTTCAGAGAGTATCTGGTAATATCAGGTATTACCGATAAATAATATATAGGTGGAGAATATTTCCACGGCTGTTAAATTGTATACAAAAGGGTCTAATAATTATTAGAAGGCTTTTATATTTAATTTAATATCAATGGGCCTTAAAAAGGCCTAGTGGTGGAAGGCAACTTGGGCCACCAAGGCCCAAGTGGAGGTGCCCCCCCCCCCCCCCCGTCCTCCTTGCGGTGGGCGAATTGGAGTGGGGGCCTCCTCCCTGGCCGACGCAGTAAGGAGGGACTTTCCCTCCTTGGTGGCGGCCCCTGCTCTCCCCTCCAACCTATATATATACTTGAGGTATTGGCCCTATTGTTTGTACAAGTTTTGGAGCTTCCTCTAGTTCTTCTAGTTATAGTTCTAATTGGTCCTAGTTGACTAATTAGAGCTAGACCTAGTTACTCTAATCCTCATAATTAGAAGCCCGGTGTGGTTCTAATCTCCTCCCTCTGATTCTCTGGCGACGATTAGCTCTGGACGGCGAAGCGCCGCCGGATCGTGAAGGTCGTAGGCTTGCAACCAAGTAGAGAGGTCGTGCTTTCGGTCTTCATTTCGAGCGTTCGTGTGCGGTTCGCGGAATTGTCCATGGACGGTTTGAGGGACTCCAAGTACGATCTACATCGTCATGTTCTTCTTCCGCTGCAACTTGGTGACGGTAATGATCGTGATCCCAACCATTGCCGTATCTTCATAGTGTTCTTGGTTGATTGTAGGGCGTTTTTTTTTGTTTTCTACTATGTTTCCCAACACTGGCATCATGAGCGGTTCTATGAGTAGATGCAGGTTGCGATCTAGATCACATGTGGATGTGAGGGTTTGATGTTCTTGCTATGCTTCCCTCAAGTGTTGCTTTGGTTCGATTCATTACGGCATGATGTGGCTTTGCACAAAGTTCTGACAATCGTCCAGCTCTGGCTGTCGATGATCTTCTAACAGTTCTTTGGGCCTCATCATAGTCAAGAATAGTGAACCGTCGCGTATGCAAGAGGACGATGAAGATGAACGATCTTCTAGGGGGTCATGCGTATCTGAAGAAGTTTCGTGTGGGGCTAGAGATTTTTAATGAAGTCTCTTCCCTCACACACCCGAAAGTTAATCTAGCAACAAGAATTATCGCCTAAATTGTGGATGTAGGTAGCTAGTATTATTTGTTAAATCTGGTAACCACGTAACTAAAATTTACTAAAACCGATTAGAGGACGTCTAACTTGGTTTTGCACGGGTATGCATATGATGTGCTATGGCCTTCGTCGTGATAATGAGTTTATGTATGAGATGGTTATATGTTGTAATGCTAAGTGGTCTACGCGTCACGGTGATACGTCTCCAACGTATCTATATTTTTTTATTGTTCCATGCTACTATATTATCATTCTAGGATACTTTATATGCATTCATATGCTATTTTATATCATTTTTGTGAACTAACCTATTAACCTAGTGCCTAGTGTCAGTTGTTGTTTTCTGCTTGTTTTTTGCCTTTCAAGAATACTATACCAAACGAAGTCCAAATACCCCGAAACTTTTTGATGATTTTTCTACAAAAATAAGACCTGGAACTTCGAGATAGACCGGAGGCCACACGGGGTGACACCAAGCCAACAGGGAGCGCCCAGGGGGTGGTCACGCTGTGATGGCTTGGGGCCACCTCCGGACGCCCCCTGGCCTAATTCCACTCCTATATATTCTCTAAAATCGGGAAAACACCCGAGAGCCAGCCAAAATACTTTTTCCGCTGCCTTAAGTCTCTGTTCCGACGGGAGGCCATCTGGAGCCATGTTCCGGTGCCCTGCCGGAGGAGGGATCGATCACGGAGGGCCTCTACATCAACCTTGCTGCCTCCATGATGATGTGTGAGTAGTTTACCACAGACCTATGTGGCCATAGCTAGTACCTGGATGGCTCTCTCTCTATGATCTTCAATACAAAGTTCACCACGATTCCCGCGGTGTTCTATCCGATGTAATCCTTCTTTGCGGTGTGTTTGTTGGAATCTAATGAATTGTGGTTTTATGTTTAGATTATTCATGAATAATATTTGAGTCTTCTCTGAATTCTTATATGCATGATTATTATAGCTTCGTATTGCTCTCCGATCTATCGGTTTGGTTTGGCCAACTAGATTGGTTTATCTTTAGTGGAATGGTGCGTTGTGATGGGTTTAATCTTGCGATGCTCAATCCCAGTGACATGAAGGGACATGACACGTATTAAGGGGAAAACGTGGGGTTTATTCATAATGATTGGATTTACTTTGTCAACATCATGTCATCTTGCTCCAAGCATTACTTTGTTTTTACTTAATACTCTAGATGCATGCTGGATAGCGGTCGATGGGTGGAGTAATAGTAGTAGATGCAGGCAGGAGTCGGTCTACTTGTTTATGGACGTGATGCATATATATGATCATTTCCGTGAATAAATGTTGCATAACTATGTGCTTTTCTATCAATTGCCCAACAGTAATTTGTTTACCCACCATATGCTTTCTTCGAGAGAAAAGCCTCTAGCGAACACTATGGCCCCCGGGTCTTCACAAAATATATTATTACAAAAACACCAAAAATATCGCTGCCATTTATTTATTGTTATTTTATTTTATATTTATATTATCTACCTATCACTACTTATCGCTTGCAAGTAACGAGTTCAAGGGGCTTGACAACCTTCTTGCCCGCGTTGGGTGCAACTCTTTTGTGTGTAGGCGCTGAAGACGGGAATTTGCGTGGTCCTTCTATTGGTTCGATAACCTTGGTTCTCACTGAGGGAAATACTTATCTCTAATGTGTTGCATCTCCCCTCCTCTTCCGGGAAAATCCCAACGCAGTTTACAAGTAGCTGGAAGAATTTCTAGCGCCATTGTCGGGGAGTGTCGGTGTCAAAACCGGCAGATCTCGGGTAGGGGGTCCCGAACTGTGGATCTTGGATTGATGGGTTACATGAGACAAGGGAGACGATGTTTACCCAGGTTCGGGCCCTCTTAATGGAGGTAAAACCCTACGTCCTGTTTTGATTGTATTGAATATGGGGTATCGAGTACAGAGTTGATCTACCTCAAGCTCGTATGATGTGATCTAAACCCTAAGAGTAATGAGCTTAACTTGTCCTACAGACTAAAACCCTCTGGTTTATATAGCCACCAGGGGTATCTAGAGTTACACAACGTCGGTTACATCAGGAAAGGAATATGCCGAACCCATCGTCTTGTACTTGGAGTGCGCGTCACGTTCTGAGAGATTCCGTCTTGGTTATGGTGTTTGGGCCTTTATTGATAATCACAAGGCGGCCCACTGTCTGGCCCGCAGAGATAGGCCGGCAGCCCGAGGACCCCTTATTCTCGGACTCCCTCAGTATCCCCCGAACTAACCTCCAATGTCGTAGTCTTGACGCCCAACAGCTTCCTATTCCCCCGGTCTTCGGCTTGCGAGGTGAGTTCCACCTTGAATCCAAATTCTACCGACGATAGTTCGGCCACCGAATATTTCCTGATTTTTGAATATATAACTTAGCCTCGAAGGCCAACCGCCCAAGCAAGAACAATGTTTTTCACTAAAAACTTTCTGCCGAAAGGTCACAGCTTGAACGTTACTGTTACCCAGTCCCCAAAAAGCTCGAATCACGGTTCGAGGCAGTTTTTGTTTTAATCGACACGTCTCAATAATATGGAGATCGTGTTCGCCTTTCCGGGGATATGGTTTATGATTTGCGTCATCCCATGAGTGCATAACTGCACAGTGCATCGGGAAGTGGCGAGGCGCGCGGCGCTGTAGGATCGAAAGTATGTCTAGAGGGGGGGTGATTAGACTACTTGACCAAATAAAAATCTAACCTTTTCCCAATTTTAGTTGTGGGCAGAATTTAGCAATTGTAGCAAGTCAAGTTCACCCTACACATGCAAGTCTAAGAGTATAGCAGCGGAAAGTAACGACATGCAAATGTAAGAGGGTAGGGATTGGAAGATCAAACGCAATTTGGAGACACGAAGATTTTTCCCGTGGTTTCGATAGGTGGTGCTATCGTACGTCCACGTTTATGGAGACTTCAACCCACGGAGGGTAACGGTCGCGAGAGTCCACGGAGGGCTCCACCCACGAAGGGTCCACGAAGTAGCAACCTCGTCTATTCCATGATGGCCTACGTCCACGGAGGACTAGCCTTACTCGGGGTAGATCTTCACGAAGTAGGAGATCTCCTTGCCCTTACAAACTCTTGGTTCTACTCCACAATCACGAAGAAGGAGGCTCCCAAGCGAAACCTAACCAATCTAGGAGGCACCACCCTTCAAAAGGTAATAGATGTGGTAGTATAATGAACTCCTTGCTCTTGTGCTTCAAAATATAGTCTCCTCAACACTCAATCACTCTCTCACAGGTTTGGCATGGTTAGAAGAGATTGATTGGATGGAAAGCAACTTGGGGAGGCTAGAAATCAAGATCCATATGGTTGGAGTGGATGATCTTGACCTTAACACAAGGGTAGGTGGTTCTCTCTCAGAAAATTGGATATGGCAAGTGGGTGTATGTTCTGAGTGCTTCTCTTCGAGTGAGTGGTGGTGGAGGGGTATATATAGGCTTCTCCAAAAATCCAACCGTTACAACATTATTGCTCAACTCGGTGAAACCGAAGTGAAACTCAGTGGCATCAACTAGTTCAAAATGTGGCAACTTTGGCATTTTCGGTGAGACCGATATATGAATCTCGGTGGTACCGATATGGGTGACCTAGGCAGTTACCAAATCTCGGTGAGATCGATTCCTCAAATTCGGTGGGACCGATTTCAAGAAATGGGTTAATAGAGAGTTGGTCCAACTTCTCGGTGAGACCGATTCTTAGAACTCGGTGGGACCGATTCTAAAAAATGGCTAACTAGGAAGTTGGTCACTGTTTTCGGTGGCACCGAATGTAATGTTGGTAGTACCGAGATGCTAGGGTTTGGTTTGGCTTCTGTCTTGGATAAACTCGGTGGATCCGAATGGGAAGTTGGTGTCACCGAATTTAGACTTTTGGCTTTGGACAAAGGATATGTGTGGGAAAGTGGGTGAGTATTTTTGGTGGCTACCTCTAAGCACTTGAGCAACCAGATCATCATATTTACCTCATCCCCTTTTAATAGTATTGGCTTTCCTATAGACTCAAAGTGATTTCTCACAAAATTTAAAATGTAGAGTCCTTGTTCTTGAAGCATGGCCAATCCTATTCCTTCCTTTCCTCGGGGAGGTTCTTCACACAATCTTTTAGCCAACCCATCATTGAACTTTTTCCTGAGATACACTTAGTGGAAACATTAGTCCAATGAAATATATGTTGTTATTAATTACCAAAACCACCTAGGGAGAAGTTATGCTTTCAATCTGTCCCTTTTTGGTAATTGATGACAACATATAGATCAAAGCTTCGATAGGAGATATAATCAATGAATAGCATCGTCGCTTTGAGAAGTATGTGATAAGCAAGAGCTCCCCCTAAATTTTTGCATTATTTTAAATTTGCGTTTGAATGCAAATGCACAATCGATTAGGATCATGGGTCACTCTTCCATGTCACATACAACTTGGTGGTGCACAAAAATTAATATGAATGAATTGCATAAGCACATCACACCAAACAAGTGAATGATCATCTCATTGATATCTCAAAGATAGGAAATAGTAGCATCACACAAAAGTATATGATCAATCACCAACATAGTTTCAACCAAATGATAAATCAAATGTTTTTAAAACTACAGAGAGGAATCAACATGCAACACTCTCTCTCTCTCTCTCTATCTATCTATCTATCTATCTATCTATCTATCTCTCGCGAAGCCCTATGATCTGTAACCTTTCCCCCTTTGGCAACAAGTTACCAAAAAGTTCAAAGCTATAGAGCTAATCGTCGCTCTGGGCATGATCTCCTCCATGAGACGATGAAGCTGCTCCTGTGGTTGTTGAAGGAGTCGAGAGAAGAGCATCCGCAAACTCTTCGGCTGAAGTCCTCTGAGGTGGTGGTGTAGACACCGGAGGTGCTAGAGGAGCTGATGGAGTTGCGGCAGGTGCTGATGAGGTAGGCCTCATCTGTGGAACTGGCACGGTAGGAGTCCTGGCTTGAGTCTTGAACTGGGTGCTGGTCCTGAGAGGTGGACTATCATCATCATAGGAATGAGGGCTAGGCACTGCACCCACTTCCTTCTTGAGTTCATCCACAGTCTTCGTCAGCCCATCTACCTTGTTGTTCATCGTAGTGAACCCATCTTCCACTATCCTCTTAAGGCTTTCTTGGTTCAACAATATGGTGTTGATGTCCTTCTGCATATCCTGGATGGTGCTAATGAGCAGATCCATTTGCTCGCTCTTGGACCTTGGAACCTAAGCACTAGTGGCTCTAGCTGCTTCTACCTCTGCATGTGCAGTAGATGAAGTGGAATGACTAGGATCCATCACCACAACATTATCCTCAAAGTCTGGCTGAAGTGGCATACGAGGACGATCAAGTGCATATACATTCTTCTCCAACTTGGAGTTGATGAGCATCTGAATGTAAGGTGCATATCCACAAGATCGTTTTTGGCCAGCAGCTGTCCTCTTGATTGTCTCAACAATCAGATCCATCACTCTAATCCTGGTGTGGGTGTCTATATGGTGCAGCATGTTGATGGAGTACCCTGTGATCATCTTGTCATCTCCAGACTTGGGCATCAAAGTGTACCTCAAGATAGTGTTGGTAGTGGGTAGTCCTGCTTGCAAATGATAGATAGAGCCAAATTTATGTGAATGCACATGAGTGGCTGGAATCTCCTTGTACATATTTGCCATAGAGTTGTGACTCATCTTGGCTTCAGTGTAGACATCCAAGTCTCCTTCTTCTACCTGTGGGACTCCTAAGATGGTAGCCCACTCATCAACAGTGGATTGGTACCTGACTTCCTCAGTCATCCATATGATTCTGCCATCTGGGTACAAGTGAGCAGTAGAGTAGAACTGCATGATCATCTCATCGTTCCAGGCAGTGAACTCTCTCCCAACAAAGTTTGCAATGTCAATGCACTTGAAGTTATCTTGCACACTGGGAAAGTAATCTTCATTCTCCTTGATATAGGCCCAGTCAACATATCTCATGTCACTGACAGCTGGGCTCTTGTCCAAAAGGACAGTCTCACAGAAATCCTGATGTTCCTTGGTGTAGAATCTGTCATCTACAACAGTCTTCCTCCTGGAGGCATAGGGATCATTGGCTCTCACAATCTCAGTCATGCATCCTTTCTCTTATTCATGTCTTCAGCTACTGAGTGAGCATCATTATGCAATGGCAAATGTGGTCTTAGCTTCCTCAGAACTGAAAGATCATCCTCTTCTTCTGCGGAAGATCTCTTGTTCTTAGCAGCAAGAGGGATGTCCCTGGTAGTCTTCTTAGACTTTGGAGCTACAGGCTTCTTGGACTCAGATTTCTTGCTCTTAGAAGGAGCTTGCTTGGGCATAGCATCAGCAAGCAATTTCTTCCTCTTGGATGGAGGAGCCTTGACAGCTGGCTCTTCTTCCTCTTCCTCTTCCTTAGCCTCAGTTGGGTCTTCATACATGGAAGTAGGCCTGCCAATGACATGCACAATCCTCTTCCTATCTCTCTTCTTCTCTTTTGCCTTCTTAGGCAATGATTTCTTTGGAGGCTCAACTGATAATGAGGTGTTTGCTCTAGCACTCTCAGGTGCTCTCATAGACTCAGAGGTGGCATACTCTTTTCTGACAGTCCTCTTAGCTGAGGTGGCCTCTGAAGCAGACTTCTTTGCAGCTTTTTCTTTCTTGCAACTTCTTGGCAAGATCTTCCTCTGGCACAAAATCTGAATCCTCCTCATCTGAATTCAGCTTCATCCTTGCACTGGTGGCAGCCTTGGGCAGCCCATGAGAACTTGGGGTGCCTGGATCTTCTGAAGAAGAAGAACTAACATCTGGGCTTGTGCCTGGACTCAAGTCAACTTCCCTCTCCCTCAGATCATTCTGGCTATCATCAGAACCTGACATGCTGACCCTGTGAATAGAGTATAGAAGAGTAGAGGGGTTGAGCATCACAAAACACAGAAAATTTTCTCAAATTTGAACTTAGAATCTTAAGTTTAAACTTCGGCAGAAGGGATTTTGGTTCCACCGAGACAAACAACTTCCTTAACAGAGACTTGGCAGCCTTTTCGGTTTCACCGAAAAGAGCCACTCGGTCTCACCGAAGCTGTTCTCAATAACCCTAAAACCAAAATCGATAGAACCAATTTTTATGACTCGGTGACACCGAGATTCAATCTGCGGACGGCTAAACCTAAAAATCCATAGTTCTCTAATCTAATGGAGTTTCTTTTGGATGGAGATTGTTCATACGGTGGGAAGAAAATTGAACGTATTCTATTGCACATGAATTGGATGGGGAGTGCAAAGAATTTTGAGGTTGTTACCCTAACTTGGTGACGGCCTCCTATGGCGGCGACAACAGGCACGATTTCCATCGACGGCGAAGACTTCCTGTGGCGCAGACGCACGGGAGCAAAGGGAGAAGTCCGTAGACGCGAGCATCAGCTAGGGTTTGCGGGACCACGGATTTTGACGAAGTGATTTCAAAAACCGGTTCCGTGGACTATAAGTACCCATAGCTGTCGGTGACACCAGTTCTAAAATATCGGTGCCACCGAGTTCCTCTACTGTCAGTTGACAGGGAAACTCGGTGAAGCCGAGTTTATGGAATCAGTGCTATCGAGATTCTCAAAATCAAATCAACCCTAGGCATCGGGGGAACCGAGATTGTGGGGTTGGTTACACCGAGATTGCACTGGGGAGGTTTTGGAAGTCAGCTCTTAATGAAACGGAACTCCGGGTGCTCCTCACACAGAGGGTTCGGAAAGTGCTTGCTCAAATTTTGTGATGAAGAATGAATAGAATTTGAGACGAGAAAACATAGATATCTAGAGGGAGGTACTTAGGCATTCTTGTATAGCCAATTGGCCAAATAAAAATGAAAGCCAAATAACAACAATTGAATATCCTCGAATGAGAAAAGATATGCATACCAACATGCTCACACGATAAATTGTCAAATGAAATTTGGAAAATATGCAAAACCACTCTAGTATCTACCAAGCACTTTGGCGATGACGGATTCATCTATATATGAGTATATTGACTTAGGAGCCAAGTAAGAATACTTGCTCATAGGTCATACTCATCGTTTAAGCACAATTGGGGTTGCCACTTTTACATAAAGCATTTAATGTGTTCACATCCTTAAGAGATGCTTTAACTCAAGTCTTAGAGTAAAGCTCCCCCATGATGTGACATCCCCCCTAAGAGGGATAAACTAACCTTGGGTTAGTCGTGGAAGACTTCATGTGGGTGAGGTAGTAGTGGATGCTCATTGTTGATGAAGATCATCTTGAGTTGGGAGAAATCCTCGTTGTTTTCTTACTCTTCTCACCTACATGGGTTAGTCCCACACAAGAGACAAATACAAGGATATGTATGGACATGGAGTGCAATGTATACATGATGATGTCCATGGATTCATTAATTACCTTGTTCCTTGCTTACCTTTGAGGGAATGTGTGACTCCTTGAACTATTGCATAAAGTTGGAGTTGATTGCAAATAGTCCTTGCCAATAATGAATGTGAGTGAATTTCATTGGCGGAGTCACCCCTCAATAACTTCTCTAGTTCTTCTTCTTGGGGACCCACATCAAATTGATGGGAATCCTTGGAGTTGAAGTAGCACTAGTTGAAGTAGAGCTTGGAGTAGCCTTGAGAACCCACTTGACCAAAGCTTGGGACTCATCTTCAAATGTGTCAATCTCCTCTTGGAGCTTGTCCTTGCCCTTGAGCTTGTGGTCTTGTGGTGGAAGGTCATCTTGAGCTTTTGTTCCCTTGGGGAATGTATGTTCATATTTCTCCCTTTGAGGAACAGACTTCGGCTTGGGGTATTGACCTTCTTCCCATTCAACTCCATTGGTGTTGAAGTAGCCAATGCCTTGGTTCTTCCGGTATCCTCCATGCTTGCATACAATCTACTCAAATTGCTTACATCCGGCAAGACTTTTGTAGATAATTTTTCTATAATCCCTTTCAATAGATCATTTTCTTGCTCAAGTGTAACTTGGCTAAGAGAATCATTAGTGGAATCAATAGAACTACTAGAAGCAATATCATTGGATTTATCATTTTTATTGCTACTAGTTGAAGAACCTTTCTTGCCTTTGTTACTAGTTTGCTTAGTCTTAACTTGTGGAATAAATGTAGACAAGAGTAGTCGTTTGGCTAGATAAGAAGAAGTCTTTTTTCAGAGATCGTCATTGATTGCTTTAAGAAACTCATGTTCTTGCTCCAAATTGAGCTTCTCAAAGCGTAGCTTCTCATGAGTTCTTATAAGCTCTCTATGATCTTCTAGAGTAGATTCATGGGCTAACTTAAGAGTGTTTAGTTCTTTGGTTAGTCGCTCTATTTCCTTCTTATCATCATCACACGACTATCTTAACTAGCATGACCATTATCTAGCTCATTTTGACTAATATCACTAGTTTTGTCAAATAGCAAGTCATCATCTCCAAGTAAGTCATCCTCATCACTATTGAAGTCAATGTATTCAGGGTGTGATACCTTGGGGCCTTTATCCATGAAGCAACTTCCACTCCCTTCATTTGGTGAATCAAATATGTCGTAGGAGTTGGAGGAAACGAGTGCAAGTCCGACAACACCTTCATCTTGACTATAGTCGAAGTCAAAGTGATAGCTTCTCTCGGAGTGATTGTCGGATTCGGAGCCGGAAACCCATTCACCAACATGAGCTTGATGTCTTCTTCTTGTGTAGCTCTTGGTGTACTTGTCCTTCTTCTCTGAGTCCCTACTTCTCCTTGAGGGTCTTCGTTCATAACGATCATCTCTACTCCTTCTCTCTCTTCGAGGTGACTCATCTCTTGTGCTCTTTCTTCTAGGTGACTCTTCTCTTCTTTTGTGGGGGGTCGTGCACTCATTGGAGTAGTGTCCGGGCCTTCCACAATTGTAACAATTCTGGTCATGGCTAGATGAACGCTTCTCTTCATATCTTGAATTGGAGCTTCTTTCTTTGCCTCTACTCTTGTAGAACTTCTTGAATTTCTTGACCATGAGGCTTATCTCTTCATTGGTTACAAGGTTGTCACCTGATGTAGCGGGAGTGTCACTTGTAGCTTTGTAAGCACCGCTTGACTTGGTGTGAAGTTCTTCTTTGTCCTTGAGTGACATCTCATGAGCAACAATCCTTCCAATGACTTTTGTAGGCTTGAGGTCTTTGTAGTTTGGCATCATTTGGATCAATGTGCACACGGTGTCGTACTTTCCATCCAAGGCTCTAGGGATCTTCTTGATGATGAATTTGGCAGTCATTTCTTCGCTTCCTAAGCCGGCAATCTCATTGGTGATGAGAGCAAGCCTAGAGTATATTTCGGTGACTCTTTCACCATCCTTCATCTTGAACTTGTCAAGTTGACTTTGTAGCACATCCAACTTAGATTCCCTGACGGATTCGTTACCTTCGTGCATATCAACTAAAGTATCCCAAATTTCCTTTGCATTCTCAAGACGGCTAATCTTGTTGAATTCTTCAGGGCATAGGCAGTTGAATAGAATGTCACATGCTTCAGCATTGTATTGCAACATCTTCAATTCTTCCGCGGTCACTTCACGAACCGGTTCCTTTCCATCACCAAAGAATTCACCTTGCAAGTCAACATGAACAACAACCCATACGGCGGGGTTATGACCCAGAATATGCATTTTCATCTTATGCTTCCAACCAGCAAAGTTTGTACCATCAAAATATGGACCTCTACGGTGATAATTTCCCTCACTAGACGCCATACTCTCCTAGGTTGTGAGACCAATGCAATGGAGACCAAAGCTCTGATACCACTTGTAGGATCAAAAGTATGTCTAGAGGGGGGGTGATTAGAATACTTGACCAAATAAGAATCTAACCTTTTCCCAATTCTAGTTGTGGGCAGATTTTAGCAATTGTAGCAAGTCAAGTTCACCCTACACATGCAAGTCTAAGAGTATAGCAGCGGAAAGTAAAGACATGCAAATGTAAGAGGGTAGGGATTGGAAGATCAAACGCAATTTGGAGACACGAAGATTTTTCCCGTGGTTCCGATAGGTGGTGCTATCGTATGTCCACGTTTATGGAGACTTCAACCCACGGAGGGTAACGGTCGCGAGAGTCCACGGAGGGCTCCACCCACGAAGGGTCCACGAAGTAGCAACCTCGTCTATTCCAAGATGGCCTACGTCCACGGAGGACTAGCCTTACTCGGGGTAGATCTTCACGAAGTAGGCAATCTCCTTGCCCTTACAAACTCTTGGTTCAACTCCACAATCACGAAGGAGGGTCCCAAGCGACACCTAACAAATCTAGGAGGCACCACCCTCCAAAAGGTAATAGATGTGGTAGTATGATGAACTCTCAATCACTCTCTCACAGGTTTGTCATGGGTAGAAGAGATTGATTGGATGGAAAGCAACTTGGGGAGGCTAGAAATCAAGATCCATATGGCTGGAGTGGATGATCTTGACCTCAACACAAGGGTAGGTGGTTCTCTCTCAGAAAATTGGATATGGCAAGTGGGTGTATGTTCTGAGTGCTTCTTTTTGAGTGAGTGGCAGTGGAGGGCTATATATAGGCTTCTCCAAAAATCCAACCGTTACAACATTATTGCCCAACTCGGTGAAACCGAAGTGAAACTTGGTGGCACCGACTAGTTCAAAATGTGGCAACTTTGGCGTTTTCGGTGAGACCGATATATGAATCTCGGTGGTACCGATATGGGTGACCTAGGCAGTTACCAAATCTCGGTGAGACCGATTCCTCAAATTCGGTGGGACTGATTTCAAGAAATGGGTTAACAGAGAGTTGGTCCAACTTCTCGGTGAGACCGATTCTCAGAACTCGGTGGGACCGATTCATGAAAATGGCTAACCAGGAAGTTGGTCACTGTTTTCGGTGGCACCGAATGTAATGTTGGTAGTACCGAGATGCTAGGGTTTGGTTTGGCTTCTGTCTTGGATAAACTCGGTGGATCCGAATGGGAAGTTGGTGTCACCGAATTTAGAGTTTTGGCTTTGGACAGAGGATATGTGTGGGAAAGTGGGTGAGTATTTTTGGTGGCTACCTCTAAGCACTTGAGCAACCAGATCATCATATTTACCTCATCCCCTTTTAACAGTATTGGCTTTCCTATGGACTCAAAGTGATTTCTCACAAAATGTAAAATGTAGAGTCTGTGATCTTGAAGCATGGCCAATCCTATTCCTTCCTTTCCTTGGGGAGGTTCTCCACACAATATTTTAGCCAACCCATCATTGAACTTTTTCCTGAGATACACTTAGTGGAAACATTAGTCCAATGAAATATATGTTGTTATTAATTACCAAAACCACCTAGGGAGATGTTGTGCTTTCAGGCGTGTCTTGGAGACTCTTGATATTTCATCGGCCCATAAAAGGAAACGTCTGCCAAGACCCTTAGTATGCTCTTCCAGATTCCCCATTGCCATCTTCCTTCTGAGCTCAGAGCTTCCAAGCCCCATTCCTCCCAAATCTCTCAAACCCTTACTCAATTCGATCATGGCCGGAGCTGGCTTCAAGGGCAAGTGAGAAGTCTCCCAGGTTACCGAGAAGGATATTACAGAGCTGAAGCTCTCCGGCTACTTGTCAGCGAACGTCGTCCATCGAGCCCCGGAGGGGAACCAGGCCATACCCACGCCTAGAGAAGGCCAGAGGGTAGTTTTCATTCCTCACTTTCTTCGGGGCCTAGGCTTCCCCCTCCACCCCTTTGTGAGGGGTCTTATGTTCTACTACGGGCTGGATTTTCATGATCTCCCCCAGAATTCTTCTATGCATATTTCCTCTTTCATTACTCTCTGTGAAGCCTTTCTTCGGGTTCAACCCCACTTCGGCCTATGGTTGAAGATATTCAACATCAAGCCAAAAGTTGTTAGTGGCGAGCAGGCTGACTGTGGGGGAGTGATGATTAGCAAGCTCCCCTTGGTACAATGGCCGAACGGTTCTTTTATAGACACCGTCAAGGTCTGGCAATGGGAGTGGTTCTACATCACCGAACCACGCAAAGAAGGATGGGAGGCACCTCCCAGATTCAGATCCGGACATCCCACCAGACTAGTATCATGGATGAAGAAGGGGCTTGATTGGGGGAGTGCAGCGAAGGTGAAGACCTTGCAGAGGTGCATCACCACGCTGGTGGAGAAGAAGAATATCGAACTACCGAACATAGTTCAAGTCATGCTCCGCTGCCGCATTCTCACCTGTCAACACCGGGCCGCCCCCATGTGGGAATACAGTTCGGACGACCCTGTCACCGTGCGGGAGTTCTTTCGCACCTCCTACAAGAAGTTGTGGAAGGTGCTATTCAAGCCGCGAAAGAGCTGGCCAGCAGAAGAGGATGACCTCGGCATGGGAGCCTCGACCTCTCCTGGACTGGTATCATTCTTTTTGCTTGTGTTCGGGTTTTCCCCTTTCAAAGGTTCTAATCCCCTTTTCTCCTTGCCCTAACAGATCTGGCCGGCGAAATACCAGCAGATCAACTGCCTGGCTCCGCTACCCGAGGATCCCCGGGCGCCCTTGCTTACGGCTATACTGGTCGAAAAGCCATATGCGGCCCCGAAGAGGAGGGAGGAGAAGAAAGAAGAGAAGAAAGAGGCCCACGGGGGTCTCCGATCAAAGGGCCCCTCGGGCACAACATCCGAGGAGACGCACGCTCCCTCTACTCTTGAAGGAGAGATGGGGCGGGATGGGGAGGAGAGCGATTCTTCCCACCCTAAGAAGAGGGCGGTATTCGAAGACTCCGAGGGTGGCCCGGCTCCCTCCCCTAAAAGACCATGCAGGCCCAAGGTGGCATTGTTCGATGATATTCCGGATTCTGACGAGGAGTCCGAAAATTTCAAGGTTGTCCCTCGAAGGACCCTCAGGGTCAAACCCCAGGCGTAAAGGTATGAATTCACCTAATTCGGCATTTTTATCCCTTCTAAAGGCTTTTTATAATAGACCGCGTATGTACTTTTTCCTCATTGCAGTCCGATGCGTGAGATCCCTGCCGATCAAAACTCGGAGGGAGAATCTCCGCCCGCCGCATTGGCGGAAAAGTGGGACTGCGTCCCATAACTCCCTCCCCCTAGCCACCGAGGAGGTGAGGGGCGGGGTGACGACACTATGGCCGGGGTTAATACCTCGGCCGCCGAAGAACAGGAGGGCGAATCCCTTCTGGCACACAAGGAGGGAGAGCTCGGTCAACCCGAGCTTTCCCCAAAATTAGCTCCAGAGCCATCAAAGGTTCCGGAGTCATATGCTCAGGTTTCTCCAGTGGGGGAAACCACAATGCCACACCGAAGCCGCCTGTAAGAGAGCGGACTCAGTCCGGGTGGACAGCCCTGATGGAGAAGGGTCTAAATGACTCCTCCATCGTTGAAGAGCACCGCGCCCTCCTGGGCGTGGCACTGCAAGGTATTCAATCCGTTGATAGTGGATTGAAGGAAGCCTTCAGCAGCCTTCTAGCAGGCTTCAAGGTAATTTACATAGTATGGCACCAATTTTAAAGTATGTTTTGGTTTTATATGCAATTTCCATACTTAGTAGCCCCCGAGCCCTGTGTGAGTTCGGAACAACTCACGCAGGGGTCGAATGTGATAAGAATACGAAGTAAAATTCTTTTTTTGTTTGAATTTAGCCGCAGCCCCCAAGACTCTGTTGGAATGTGAAAAACATCCGGACAGAGGATTTTAGAATCCAATAACTTGGGAATCTGACATGTGTGAATGGTCTATACAGGCTATGCCGCTGACAACATCCCCACGTGCCGTGGAGTTGGCAGAGATGAATCGGAAGCTAAAAAGTTCCGAAGACGAGCTCGACCGCCTTAACAAGCGGTTTGACAACGCACAAGGTAAGTCTGATCTGGACTGATGTCGTTATTTTCCTCAGATAAGCGAGGAATTTCTATGGTTGTATCCTGAAAAATGGAGTATGTTGATGCCCAATGCAGCCGTTGCCGCGGAGGTCGAGAATATCAAGGCCGATGTGTCGAAGGTGAGGCAGGAGACCGCCAAACATAAGGAGGCTGCCGAACAAGCGGCTGCCGATATGTTATTGGCGAAATCTGAAAGTAACAAGCATGAAGCCAGGATTGCGGAAATGCAACAAGAGCTCAAGGACGCCATCTCTAAATGCGAGGTCCTTGAGCAGAAGAACAAGGAGCAAGCTACCGAGCTATCCTTGAGCTCTGCAACCCTCCAGTAGGCACGCGTGGAGGTGCAGCATCATGAGAAGGAACTCCATCAAATAGAGCAGATTGTGAATGGTAAGCGATACTTACTGCAATGTCCCGTTGGTGGAAAGAGGTTCTTGTTGCTCACTCGAGTGTGGCGTTCTCCAGGCGTGTTTGTGGACCTACCTAAAAGTGCGGCGGATGCGGCGCATCATTATACCTCCCAGGAAGGGGATGCTGATCAATGGCTGTTCTGGGAGCAGTTTCAGGCCCCAGAGCAACCACTCCTTGTCTCCGATCAGCTGAAGCACATGATGGAGTTGCACAGCAGAGCCGAGCCGGCCATGAAGGATCTCTATATCCGGCTACGGCCTACAGAGCTGCTGTCGGGCAGCTACTTCGGTTTGGTGCAAAGGTTGGTCGCTGTCGTGCCCCGGGTTGATGCCCTGACTCGCTCAGCCTGATCGAGGGTGCCCAGATGGCGTTTGCGAAGACGATGGTGCATTGGCCGAGGCTGAAGCCCACCGAAATGGCTACCGGTCCTCCGCCGCCCGGGAAGGAGCATAGGCGTCCCGAGCTGTATTTTTCCATCGTTATGGATGGCTCACGGGTAATAGAGGATTTATGCCCAAAGATGTAGTTCTTGAGTGAAAGTACCACCTTCCGTTTGACGGTTGAAACTTTATTGTATCTTAATGTTTGTGAATTTGCATGGTATATGTCATGATGTGCTTTTGTTAATTTTGACTCCTGTGTGGCTGTTTTAATCCTGAAAGTTACCAGTCATCGGCTTCAACCCCCCTATAGATTCTAGAAGGGGTGTTTTTGATATCCGCACTGTTACCCTTAGCCAAAGTCTTGGTACCCGGAGGTGTTAGTTCGGAAGAAAACGAGGCAATTAGACTATGCGGCTTTATTGCTTTCATTTAACCATAGGAGCTTAAATGCGGGGAGTGAGCACTAGCCCCCCTTTACTTTGTGATGTTCGATGTTTTAACAATGTGGAAAACCCATATCACTTGGCTTGTGTTACTCCAAACCCTCCGTTTTAACACGGTGAACCTCCAACGATTCTTAGTTTAACACTTGTCATCGGATCGCAGATCAATTCACGCTAATTATGCCAGTCGATTTTCGACTTTCTCCTCTGAGGTACTTAACCAAACGAACTAGAAGTACAATCGCAACGGTGCTCCCTTTCCCCTTTTAGCCGAACAAGCAGACCATAAAAGGGGAAGCACAGGAGTCGGGCAACCCAACCTTTGACCAAAGACACAATTCAGAACTGATGCATATAACACAATATCCAAGACGCCGAACACATGATATCAGGATAGTGTTGCGGCGATGCGCGTGGCGAGTTGATCAAGCCCCCGGTTCTATGGATCAACCGCATCTGAAGAAATACATACTGAACTAACTTGCACTGAAGAGCAAAAAGGCATGCACAATATCAATAATTGCCCTAGGATCGTAATGTTTGGGTGTTATTGCGATAGACACTTGACGTTCCGTACCCTTTTGTTTGCTCATGCAACTGGTACAAGTATGCGAAAATAAATTTACAGGAAAAAAGGTTTACACGGGACCTTGACAAAAAATGGCTTGATGTCCTTTACTGTGTCCCGCTGCACGTCTGCGCCTTTGTTCTCCTGGAGGGTGCTCATTTAGAGGAGGTGGTAGTCGATGAGCGGGCCTTGTGAGAGAAAGTCTTGAGAGGTCGCCGAATTATGTGAGCTTAATGCTGCTGACAAGATCCTTTGAATGGAGCCTGGGTTTGTCCGAAGACATATATGATAGTGTTCGGTTAAGCCGAACGCCATGCCATTGGATGAAAGGTCCCCACAGCTACCCATGGAATCTGTAGTGCAAAGTTGTGACTTCAGGGTACGTACCTTACAGGTATCCGGGCTATGTTGTGGGGCGCGTATTCCTATTTGCGTGGTTCGTGAGAAAGCTCCAGAAGTTGAAACAAAGCTCGGGCCCGCTTACTTACCTTTTGTGCTTTGACGGTAGGCTGAGTGTTTGACGTGTGTGCGCCGAGCTGAACGTCGGCTGCTAGGGCCGCGCTGTGTTCCTCTATTCGGAGCGAACGCTCCGTGTTGCCCCTTGGGTCCGGGCATCTTGAGCTTCATATACGCGTAATGGGGGACAACGTTGAAGCGGGCGAATGCTGTTCGGCCCAGAAGTGAGTGGTGATGACCCACAAGTATAGGGGATCTATCGTAGTCCTTTCGATAAGTAAGAGTGTCGAACCCAACGAGGAGCAGAAGGAAGTGACAAGCGGTTTTCAGTAAGGTATTCTCTGCAAGCACTGAAATTATCAATAACAGATAGTTTTGTGATAAGGTAATTCGTAACGGATAGCAAGTAACAATTGTAACAAGGGTGCAGCAAGGTGGCCCAATCCTTTTTATAGCAAAGGACAAGCCTGGACAAACTCTTATATAAAGCAAAGCGCTCCCGAGGACACATGGGAATTTCTGTCAAGCTAGTTTTCATCATGCTCGTATGATTCGCGTTCGTTACTTTGATAATTTGATATGTGGGTGGACCGGTGCTTGGGTGCTGTCCTTACTTGGACAGACCTCCCACTTATGATTAACCCCTCTTGCAAGCATCCGCAACTACGAAAGAAGAATTAAGATAAATCTAACCATAGCATGAAACATGTGGATCCAAATCAGCCCCTTACGAAGCAACGCATAAACTAGGGTTTAAGCTTCTGTCACTCTAGCAACCCATCATCTACTTATTACTTCCCAATGCCTTCCTCTAGGCTCAAATAATGGTGAAGTGTCATGTAGTCGACGTTCACATAACACCACTAGAGGATAGACAACATACATCTCATCAAAATATCAAACGAATACCAAATTCACATGATTACTTATAACAAGACTTATCCCATGTCCTCAGGAACAAAAGTAACTACTCACAAAGCATATTCATGTTCATAATCAGAGGAGTATTAATTATCATTAAGGATCTGAACATATGATCTTCCACCAAGTAAACCAACTAGCATCAACTACAAGGAGTAATCAACACTACTAGCAACCCACAGGTACCAATCTGAGGTTTTGAGACAAAGATCGAATACACGGGATGAACTAGGGTTTGAGAGGAGATGGTGCTGGTGAAGATGTTGATGGATATTGACCCCCTCTCGATGAGAGGATCGTTGGTGATGACGATGGCTTCGATTTCCCCCTCCGGGAGGGAAGTTTCCCCGGCAGAACAGCTCTGCCGGAGCCCTAGATTGGTTCTGTCCAAGTTCCGCCTCGAGACGGCGACGCTTCGTCCCGAAAGCTCCCTTATGATTTTTTCCAGGTCAAAACCCTCCATATAGCAGAAGATGGGCACCGGAGGCCTGCCAGGTGGGCCACAAGCCACATGGGCGCTTGTGACTGCCTGGTGGGTCCCCTGATGTATTTCTTTCGCCCAGTATTTTTTATATATTCCAAAATAATTCTCCGTAGATTTTCAGGACTTCTGGAGCTGTGCAGAATAGGTATCTCAGATTTGCTCCTTTTCCAGTCCAGAATTCCAGCTGCCGGCATTCTCCCTCTTCATGTAAACCTTGTAAAATAAGAGAGAAAAGGCATAAGTATTGTACCATAATGTGTATTAACAGCCCATAATGCAATAAATATCAATATAAAAGCATGATGCAAAATGGACGTATCAACTCCCCCAAGCTCAGACCTCGCTTGTCCTCAAGCGAAAGCCGAAATCGATAAATATGCCCACATGTTTAGAGATAGAGGTGTCGATAAAATAAAATACGGACATGAGGGCATCATGATCATTCTTAGAACATCAATATATTTTGACATATGATTTCTTATGCTAGAGTAACAATTCATTCACAAGATAAAGTATGAATCAAGAACTCTATTGAGAACCAACAAACTATGATCTCAGTCATTGAAGCAATTCCAATTTATCATAATGTAGGAAAGAGTCAATATAAGAGCTTGTAAAGCAAATCCACATACTCAATCATCTTTTAATCTTTCATAATTGCTAACACTCACGCGGTACCTATGAGGTCGAAGCTTCAATCGGACACAGAGAAAGATAGGGGCTTATAGTTTTGCCTTCCAACTATTTACCTCAAGGGTAATGTCAACAGTAATAACTCATGATCACCCACATCCGAGTGG
The DNA here is from genome assembly GCA_039707655.1 of Elymus sibiricus. Lineage (NCBI taxonomy): Eukaryota > Viridiplantae > Streptophyta > Magnoliopsida > Poales > Poaceae > Elymus > Elymus sibiricus. The sequence continues at coordinate 144,654,660 of CM077667.1, read as the reverse complement.
ATATATGTGTCTAGATCATTCCCCAACACATGACGCTTGCCAAGAGATAAAGGCGAAATAAAGGAAGTGGTGCAGATCACCGCAACTCTTGCATAAAGGTAAGTACTAGAAAGTAAAAGTAACAGATAGGCCCTTCGCAGAGGGAAGCAGAGGTTGTCATGCGCTTTTATAGTTGGATGCGCAATCCCTTAATGCAAAAGAACATCACTTTATATTGCCTTGCTCTCCTGCAGAAAACAAGAAGGGGTAAATAGAACCTTGGGTTTTCTCCTTGTATTTGGGAGGCTCGATTTCCTGAACTCCACGTGCATATCTCCTGGTCGAGGCAGGAGGGTCTCCTCTTCATCCAAGCTTTCTTCCTCATATTTGCCTTCTAGTTCCTCCTCCGAGAACAATCCATAAGGATCTAAGTCCCCATAGAGCTTGGGATTGGCAAGGTAATGCGATACATAGCTCTCCCCATCGGAATCTTGGGATGACATCTTGCTCTAAATCTGCTGCAGAAACAGCTCAAAACGAAAACAGGAGGTATTGTCGTGATACGAAGGTCAAAACCTTCGGGAGAATATATAATGAAATTTTACCGACCCGAAGGAGTAAACCACAAGAAAATGGAGTCCGGAGGGTACACGGGGTGGCCACAAGCCACAGGGGCGCGCCCCCCTGGCTTGTCACCTCCTCGTGCACTCTTCGGACTGCTTTCAATTTTCCTAATTTTTTAAATATTCCAAAACAGATAAAAATTGCCATTGGAAAAGTTTTGGAGTCGGTTTGCTTACCGTACCACATACCTATTCCTTTTCGGAGTCTGAAACGTTCTGGTAGGTCTCCCTAATGTACTCCTCCGGAGTTATGGTATTAATAATATTGGTTCAAAATTTATGGGAGTACCTGAGATATAATGTTTGATTCTTTGCCCGTTAACCACCTTCGGATTTGTGCCTTCGGGGTTGTTGATTTTGATGGCACCAGAACGATACACTTCTTCGATAATGTAAGGCCCTTCCCATTTAGAGAGAAGTTTTCCTGCAAAAAATCTTAAACGAGAATTGTATAGCAAGACATGGTCACCTACATTGAATTCACGCTTTTGTATCCTTTTATCATGCCATCTCTTAACATTTTCTTTAAACAACTTGGCATTCTCATAGGACTGGGTTCTCCATTCATCAAGTGAGCTAATGTCAAATAACCTCTTCTCACCAGCAAGTTTGAAATCATAGTTGAGCTCTTTAATTGCCCAATAAGCTTTATGTTCTAGCTCTAGAGGTAAGTGACATGCTTTACCATAAACCATCTTATACGGAGACATACCCATAGGGTTTTTATAAGCAGTTCTATAAGCCCATAACGCATCATCAAGTTTCTTAGACCAATTCTTTCTAGATCTATTAACAGTCATCTGCAAGATCAATTTAATTTCTCTATTGCTCAATTCTACTTGACCACTAGACTGAGGATGATAAGGAGATGCAATTCTATGATTAACATCATACTTAGCAAGCAATTTATGGAAAGCACCATGAATAAAGTGTGAACCACCATCAGTCATTAAATATCTAGGGACTCCAAATCTAGGGAAAATAACTTCTTTAAGCATTTTAATAGAAGTGTTATGATCAGCGCTACTAGTTGGAATAGCTTCTACCCACTTAGTAACATAATCAACAGCAACTAGAATATGAGTATACCCGTTAGACTGTTGAAAAGGTCCCATATAATCAAAACCCCAAACATCAAATGGTTCAATAACAAGAGAGTAATTCATAGGCATCTCCTGACGTCTACTAATATTACCAATTCTTTGACATTCATCACCAGACAAGACAAACTTACGAGTATCCTTGAAGAGAGTAGGCCAATAAAAACCAGACTGTAATACCTTGTGTGCAGTTCTATCTCCAGCGTGATGTCCCCCATAGGCCTCTGAGTGACACTTGCGTAGGATCTGTTCCTGTTCATGCTCAGGTACACAACGTCTAATAACACCATCTACTCCTTCTTTATAAAGGTGTGGATCATCCCAAAAGTAATGTCTTAAATCATAGAAGAACTTTTTCTTTTGTTGGTATGTGACACTAGGTGGAATAAATTTAGCAACAATGTAATTAGCATAATCAGCATACCATGGAGCATTACGCGAAGCATTTATGACAGCTAATTGTTCATCAGGAAAGCTATCATCAATAGGGAGTGGGTTATCAAGAACATTCTCTAACCTAGACAATTTGTCTGCTACGGGGTTCTCAGCACCCTTTCTATCAATAATATGCAAATCAAATTCTTGTAGCAGAAGAACCCATCTAATAAGTCTAGGTTTAGCATCTTTCTTTTCCATAAGGTATTTGATAGCAGCATGATCAGTGTGAACAGTTACTTTGGAATCAACAATATAAGGTCTGAACTTATCACAAGCAAACACAACTGCTAAAAATTCCTTTTCAGTGGTAGCATAATTTCTTTGAGCACTGTCTAGAGTTTTACTAGCATAATGGATAACATTTAATTTCTTATCAACTCTTTGTCCTAGAACAGCGCCAACAGCATAATCACTAGCATCACACATAATTTCAAAGGGTAGGTTCCAATCAGGTGGTTGAACAACAGGTGCGGAAATCAAGGCATTCTTAAGAATTTCAAATGCTTCTACACAATCATCGTCAAAAACGAATGGAACATCTTTTTGCAAAAGATTAGTGACAGGCGTAGAAATCTTAGAGAAGTCTTTAATAAACCTCCTATAGAAAGCAGCATGACCAAGGAAACTTCTTATACCTCTGATATCCGTAGGACACGACATTTTTTCAATAGCATCAACTTTAGCTTTATCCACCTCAATACCTCTTTCGGTGATTTTGTGCCCCAAGACAATACCTTCATTAACCATAAAGTGGCACTTTTCCCAATTCAAGACAAGATTAGTTTCTTCGCATCTCTGCAAAACTCGATCAAGGTTGCTCAAGCAATCATCAAAAGAAGTTCCGTAAACGGAAAAAATCATCCATGAAAACCTCAACAATCTTTTCACAAAAGTCAGAGAATATAGCCATCATACATCTTTGAAAGGTAGCAGGTGCATTGCATAAAAAAAGGCATATGTCTATAAGCAAAGGTACCGAAAGGACAAGTAAAAGTGGTCTTTTCTTGATCCTCTTTTGACACGGGTATTTGAGAGAAACCAGAATAACCATCTAGAAAGCAAAAATGTGTATGTTTGGATAATCTTTCTAGCATTTGATCAATAAAAGGTAGAGGGTAATGATATTTCCTAGTAGCTTTATTTAATTTCCTAAAATCAATTACCATTCTATATCCTGTAACAATTCTTTGCGGGATCAATTCATTTTTATCATTAGGAACAACGATAATACCTCCCTTTTTAGGAATACAATGAACGGGACTAACCCATCTACTATCAGCAATAGGATAAATTATACCTGCCTCCAGAAGCTTTAATATTTCATTTCTTACCACTTCTTTCATTTTAGGATTTAACCGTCGTTGGTGATCAACAACTGGTTTAGCATCAGGCTCCATATTAATTTTATGCTGACATAGAGTGGGACTAATGCCCTTAAGATCATCAAGAGTATATCCAATAGAAGCACGGTGCTTCCTCAGTGTTTTCAATAATCTCTTTTCTTCATGCTCTAAAAGGTTAGCACTAATAATAACAGGATATATCTCCTTTTCATCAAGATAAGCATATTTCACAGTATCAGGTAATTGTTTAAGCTCAAACACGGGATCAACCTTGGGTGGAGGAGGATCCCCAAGTATTTCAACAGGCAGGTTATGTTTCAAAATAGGCTGCCGATCAAAGAAAATCCTATCTATTTCATTCCTTTCATTCATATGCATATCATTTTCGTGGTCTAGCAAATATTGTTCTAAAGGATCAGTAGGAGGCACAACAATAGAAGCAAGACCAATAATTTCATCTTTACTAGGCAATTCTGTTGACACCAGATTTTGGCATGGACAAAAATGTAATTAAGAAGGCCTCAAATGGAAAAGTGCTCAAAGTGAGAAAGCTCCATATCGTCAAAAGGAGAAACTTTGATATTTGGGCCATAGCCATCTGACCTCATCTCTAAGGCCGAAGTTGTGTTCGAAGTACTGGGATTTTTGTATCCAGAACACTATTCGGCTGATTACGCCCTCAAAATGATCTCATATGAGAAAACTTTCTACATGAATTGTCTTCGTCTCGTCGAATCGGTCGATTTTCATATAAAAATCGTCTCAATCCGAGTTCGTATGCAAAAGTTAGAGCTATCTGAATGCAGCCATGTCAAGAGGCGAAATAAGACGCGGGAGACCAGACACGTCTTGGCGAGTGTCTGATGCAATGCGTGAGCAATTAGCCATTCAAGATGGCCTCGAATCGAAAAACGTTCAACATGAAAGTTGTTCGTAACGTCGAAACGGTCAACTTTGCTTTTGGGCACATTTTCATCCGAGGTCGTTTACTGCCACAAAAAAGACCCGCAAGATACAGCCAGAAAGCTTGCCGGGATGGAAACCTTGCCGGGGAAATCTTGCCGGGATGGAAACCTTGCCGGGATAGAAACCTTGCCGGGGAAATCTTGCCGGGATGAAAACCTTGCCGGGACGTGAAAGCTTGCCGGGATGGAAACCTTGCCGGGGAAAGCTTGCAGGGGTGGAAACTGTCAAATCCGACCAGAAGCTGAAGATGGGCTCAAATAATTATCTAGATGGCCTCGGATGAAAAAGTGTTCAACATGAAAGTTGTTCGTAACGTCGAAACGGCCAACTTTGCTTTTGGAGTCATCATCATCCGACATAGTATACGACCTGCAGAGACGTTACAAGAGTCGGACGGTCCAGTCAGCTACATAACCGAGTCCGACTCGAAATTAAAGATGACCCCGTGGAGTATTCAAGATGGCCTTATTTGGAAAAGTGATCAACATACGGATTATTGGCTTCGTCGAAGCGCACAAAATTCGTGTTTGAACCATCTCCATCGGAGGTCATGTGCAGATTCCACGGCCCACACAAGGAGCAAGACAGAAGATTGGACCAGATTCGGGCTGAATCCGAGCGGGACTAGAACTAGGACTCTAGGACGTGAATTGATATAATTTTCTTGTAAGGAAAGCCTAGATGAATCCTTTGCTTGTACGGGAAGCCCAGCCGCCTCTTATATATGTTGGGGGTGACGGCCGATTGAAGAACACACAATCGATCTATCAATACAATTTACCTTTACTTTCTGTTTTTCTACTTTTCTTCGCCGATGTTCTAGCCACCCTAGGGCTCGGTTCTTTGTTGCTTTGCTCGGAAAGCATCCGTCCCTTGCCACGAAAGCGCGCGGATCATCTTTGCTGCTTTGCGCCGAAAAGCAGTCATCCCTCCTCTCCGAAATTGAGGAACCCCTTTGTTGCTTTGCTCGTAAAGCATCCGTTTATCGTACACAAAAGTGCGGTTGGCGACTCCGTTATTCAACACATTGCGCGGTGCAATTTTGTGTTGCGTGGAACAATTTCTTCGTCAACACAAATTGGCGACTCCGCTGGGGACGAGAACGCCGAGTACTTTCGATCTACTCGGCGACAAGAAGAACAAGGACAAGGCCGAGTTACATCTAACTCGGACGAAGTGGAACAAGGACATACGCACCTCGGAGCGCATCAAGAGGCTGCAATCTACAACGGTATCATGAATCCTCAATTTTCTTACGTAGATTCAAATTACTCTTGTGTTAATGTTGCTAGATCTAGTGATACGTGTACTGTATCGGCTAACCCTAGTTCTTACTATGTGCAAAAGCCGATGCAAAATAACCTATATGCTTCAACTTATTCTAGCAACTTGCAGTGTGTAAATCCGAATTCTCATGCATTGGCAATTCCAGAAATTCACATGCCGATGAGTAACATGATGAGTTCGATCAATCAATATGAGACACCCGATCTTAGAAATTTTAATAGCATGCAATCAAGTGTTTCATCTCCATATTCATCGGCAAATAACTTGCAGTATGTGGATTCACCTTCAAACATGCCGACGGATAGAGAAATTGGACACGCTATTATTAGCTATTTGACCAATTACTCTCAACCATCATATGCTATACCTTATGCTACTAACTTTTCAACACAGTATGCAGCTAGTGATACTCATAGTTCGGCTCCACACCTTTACAATGGTTATAACCGACCAAGTGGAAATTCAGAAGGAGTTAATGTACTTTTATCTAGTACTGCAGCCTATGGTACATCCCCTGTACAAGTGCAAAGTTTCGGCAACACGTCATTGCCGAAAGAGACAAAAAGCATTCTGGGGCATTCCTATGCAGGAGCACGTGATTGGAGGGAAGAATGTGCCACTGAGCTCAAGAAGCTTAATTTTATCTACCGAGAGCAACATAAGAAAAAATACACCGAGTTGACAATCATGAATACCGACTCCAAGAACGGAAGCAACGTTAACTCGGATGACATCAGCCCTGTCATGCTTGAAGAAGAAAACCGGCGAGAAATTAAGCGCGTGCTTGAAGAACGGAAGGCTGAGATGGTAAGATGGAAGTTGGCTGAATACCAGAAGACAAGGAACAACGCCATCAAAAAGACAACAACACCGAGCTGCTCCAACTCGGAGACAACAGCACCGAGTTGCTCCAACTCGGAGGCAACAGCACCGAGTTGTTCCAACTCGGAAACAACAGAGAACCGAGTTACTCCAGCTCAGAAACAAGAGCGTACTAAGTTGCTCACAATTCGGGAACAAACACACCAGTACTCGGACGACTCGTCTATTCCTTACTGCAGCAATCATGACGAGCTCTCCAAGTTAAAGAAACAAGAAAATGAAGCTCTGCGAGCCAAACAGAACAATGTTGACTCGGCTATTACCTTCGAGTTGGCTAATGAAGCCGAGTCATGCATACATACCGAATCCATTGAGCCTGCAGAGGAAGATTTCGTCAATGAGTCAGCCGTGTGTGAATTTTCTGAATTCACGGGAGTTTTTGTACTACCCGCTGAATTCCGTGCCAAAGATGATGGGCATCAAAAGCAGAAGAATACAACCGAGCAAGATTCACTCAACGATGAACCTCACGAGCTAGAAAGCGAGGTCAAACAATGTTCGGTTAACAAGGAACTTCCGAGTAACATGGCACAAGATCCGGAGAAGGAAGACGTGGTGTTGGAGAATTATCCAGAAGAGGGGCAAAGTATTGTTCCCGTGCTAGCATCACATTCTCCCGACGTCTTCAAAGAGGTATGCCTAACCAGCAGTTTACTTACTTTTCGATCTGGTCATAATTATATTTTTGATGCATCTAACTTCATGATCTTAATTAATGTTGAAAGACCGATCGAGATGAGTAATTTGTTTGTTAGGAATAATGTTTTCACTAATCACGCCAATCAACATATCGTACCATTCATGGAGGCTAGTAGTGAAATCATGACTCGAGTCACTTATAACTCGGAGGTGAAGAACCTAGTCATTCATAGCTCGGATATGACACATACTGAGTTACATCTAACTCGGCATAGACACCCACCGAGTTACACGCCGAGTTATAATTTGTCTCCATCAAGGTTGTTCCCATCATGCTGGCTAAGTTTTATTTTCATATGGGCAACTTTGCTTATTTCATACTTGGCTTGTATTTGGTCTCGGATGAGACATATATGTTGTAACAGTTTTGATTTCAGAAACATGAAGCCAAGGTGTGAATCTTTTGAGGAAACCGATGGCATTATAATTTCTTATTCAAAGCTATCGGAGATAGAGCGCAAAACACAATGCATAGCCGAATGGGGTGATGCCAAATCTGAACCATTCGTTTGCTTACTTCCAAAGCCGCTCTCACACCAAGATCGGCTAGGGAACAAAAAAGTTTACCTTCAATTCAAACATGTGTGATCAGATCTTTGACTTATTGCTGAAGAATGATTATATTAGAATTCTTGATCACCATGTTAAGCCATCAATCCAGGGGCGAGTGTATTGCAGATTGCATGAGTCATTCGACCATACTTTTGAGGATTGTACCATGTTTCGACAGATAGATAAATCGGCCATTAAAGGACGATTGAGACTTGTTGAAACACTAAGGGATGACCAGCCCATTCCCGTTGGTCTTGGTGGTAAAAAGGTTTTGTATCGGTTGCTTCAAGCCGATTCATTTGAGGATAAGAAGGTAAAAACTGCAAGTGATGGGATCAAGCTTTCGAGTACACAAAATATTCATGAGCATAATGATGACATTCTTGAAGGCGAAGGTTCTGTCAAGGTTACAATGAAGACGCCAAGTACTAGGGGGCAACAAGCAGATCACATGATCGATGCTATCACAATCAAAGAAAGTAAAGGCCGAAATAAGCACAAGGGTAAAAAGCCGAAAGTCACTTTCGCGCAGCTATTGAAAAAAAATCAGAAGATAAATGAGGAAAAGAGTGCTTATCGGCCAAATAATTCAAAAGCATCGAGATCAACCCCTAGGCGCAAATATAAGGACCGGTATTGGCAAAGTGATAATATCCATGCATTATATTCATATCCTTACTTTGGACTGCCAATACCAATGTCATGGATATCTCCCTATGCTTATATGAATCCATATCCATCATGGGACGGGTGTGATACAAGGGCACATTATCCATCTCGTTTTGAATCACGTCGCCAAGATTATGCAGCTCCAAAAGGGTCTACGTTTGATGAACAATTGCATAACAGAGACCGTTTCACTCAAAAGGAATTGGTCCGGAGCTCAAGAAGGAAGAAGGAGGTGGTCCAACAGGTATACCAAGTAAAAAGAGATGGCCGCAAGGATGCTGTTTCAGATTCGGCTCCAAGTAATCAAAAGCCAGCCGAGAAAATGTTGGCTACAAAGGGTAAGGAAGTGAAGCGAGTAATTTTCAAGGACCCGGTGGTAGAGTCAAGACAAACCAAGCTGGAGGTGCCCAAACCGAGTCGGCTAAGACCTGGAGAGCTAGAGAAAAGAAAGATGGCATGGGTCCCCAAGCAAAATTCTAAAGTCGAAAAGGATGCGCCAGCTTCTGTTGCAAAGCCGACAAGGGTAGAGGAAGACAAGCGAGAAGCTGAACTCGGAGCTGACCGAACTGTTCAGAAACAATTCGGAACCAACCGAGTTGCTCGGAATCAGTTCGGAACGAACCAAACAGCTCGGAAACAGCTCGGAACCAATCGAGCAGTTCGGAAACAACTCGGAATCCACCGAGCGGCTCGGAATCCACTCGGAACTGGCCGGGTAAATCAGAATTCACTTGGAACTGATCGAACAATTCAGAACCAACCCGGAACTAACCAAACCACTCGGAACTCACCGAAATCAAAAGCAAGCCGTGTTGGTGAACAGGGATTGGTCACAAAAGGAGTTGTTGCCACTGACGAGTTGATTATGACTCGGAAACAAAGACACCAAGCTACAGCCAATTCGGATGCTACATCCACCGAGTTGCATATACAAGCACAGCCGGATGTTGTGTCATTGCGTAGTATTCAGAAGCCTAAATTGGCTAGTGCTACTCGGAAACCTAACTCGGCTAGTACTACTCGGAAGTCTGAATCGGCTAGTACTACTCGGAAGTCTGAATCGGCTAGCACTACTCGGAAACCTAAATTGGCTAGCACTATTCGGAAGCCTAACTCGGCCAGTACACATGATGCAGAGTCCGAATCCTTTGTGGTTCGCCCATTTGGTTTATCGTATTGTCAAAAGAAGAAATTGCAAAGGCTTAGTGCACAAGAACTTGAGGAGAAGAGTATGGCATGGGTTCCCAAGAAAAGCAATCAAACCAAGAATGATGTGTGAGCTCCTGTTGCAACAAGTACATCCGAATTGAAGAAAAAGAAAGCATCTCATAAAAGATTAAGCCGAAGGTTTTCATCTACAAGGAATAATCTTCGGTTAGCGCATCATTCAGATTCTTCAACCATGCCATTGATACCTTTACCATGGAATTCGTCCCCAGGTATAATTGGTTACCCTCCATGGGCTTATTTTTATCCATGGATGCAATACGATTTTCCACATCATGATAGGGTATCACCGAGCCATTATGCATTTGATTAGTTATATTTTTTGCTCATTCAAAGAAGCCGAAATATTTGATTTGTTTTTTCATCTGTTTATTTCGGTTATGTATGTTTTAGTGGATGAATTCTGCATGCTACTTCTGGTAATGGCCGGTGTAGTCTTTCTAAACATCGTCCTTAGTCTTATTGGAGATCGAGACAAGGTATACATTCATTGAAAATTTGTTGCATAGGACCAATTCATAAGTTGCAGAATTGGTGAATGTGGTAATGTTTTGGCTAAATATGATCTAGTTAGTTGATCTTTTGAATCTATGAGAAGCCAAATCATTGCTGTTTTTATTATTGAGCATTATATTAATGATAAGCATAATATTGATATAAACCTTGTCTCATTAGTGCCATGGAGATTTCCTTTGATAGTTCGGTTTGTAGCAATGGCCGAGGTGTTAGTATTGTTTATATATCTCTTCATGGTGCTGTTTTGAAGCCTCATGCTGCTTAGAATATTGTTGCACGAATGATCAAAGCTGAATATGTTATTATTCGGTTCAGGGATTTTGTTTGCTATAGGTGCTACACATGTTGAGGCTTTGGGTGATTCGTTATTAGTTGTGCATTAAATATCTATGGATTTCATATGTTTTGACGAATCACTTGATGTTTATTTTGATGAGTGTCTAGATATAATCTCTAGTTTAGATTATTGCATTATTGCTTATATATCTAGACGTGACAATTGGGGAGTAAATGAGTTGGCGCAACAAGCATCTGGCTATCATGTTGATCATGGCATGTTTCATATTTCTCAAAGCCGATGTTTGGTCTTTCCATTAAAGGAGAGGCCGAAACAGAACTCACTACTTCGGTTACTAATGATAAATCTAGTACGAGTTCTCAAAGCCAACTCGGGAGCGAGGATTGCCGAGTCACTGTCAACTTGGAAGCTGCCGAGTTGTAACGACTCAAAAGTGAGCTGCTGTGATATAGTCAACTTGGAGGCAGGAGTTCCCGGGTTGCAACCAATATGGGGAAGGCCGATGTAGAGCTTACTGCTTCGGCTGCTAATGGAATTTTGATATGCAGACAAAGTCAAGACTGGAGGAAGTTCATTATTTGTTATTTACCAGACTCTAGTGAAAGGGTTCAGAAAATCTCACCCAAGTCTGCACGAAGGAGTTCAAACAGGCAATGGCCGATATGTGATTATCGCCCTTAGAATAAGCATGGTACCAGTTATTTTTCGGCGCACAAGTTTGCCGAAAAACAGGGGGGCATGTGTTGACACCAGATTTTGGCATGGACAAAAATGTAATTAAGAAGGCCTCAAATGGAAAAGTGCTCAAAGTGAGAAAGCTCCGTATCATCAAAAGGAGAAACTTTGATATTTGGGCCATAGCCATCCGACCTCATCTCTAAGGCCGAAGTTGTGTTCGAAGTACTGGGATTTTTGTATCCAGAACACTATTCGGCTGATTACGCCCTCAAGATGATCTCATATGAGAAAACTTTCTACATGAATTGTCTTCGTCTCGTCGAATCGGTCGATTTTCATATAAAAATCGTCTCAGTCCGAGTTCGTATGCAAAAGTTAGAGCTATCTGAATGCAGCCATATCAAGAGGCGAAATAAGACGCGGGAGACCAGACACGTCTTGGCGAGTGTCTGATGCAATGCGTGAGCAATTAGCCATTCAAGATGGCCTCGAATCGAAAAACGTTCAACATGAAAGTTGTTCGTAATGTCGAAACGGTCAACTTTGCTTTTGGGCACATTTTCATCCGAGGTCGTTTACTGCCACAAAAAAGACCCGCAAGATACAGCCAGAAAGCTTGCCGGGATGGAAACCTTGCCGGGGAAATCTTGCCGGGATGGAAACCTTGCCGGGATAGAAACCTTGCCGGGGAAATCTTGCCGGGATGAAAACCTTGCCGGGATGTGAAAGCTTGCCAGGATGGAAACCTTGCCGGGGAAAGCTTGCCGGGGTGGAAACTGTCAAATTCGACCAGAAGCTGAAGATGGGCTCAAATAATTATCTAGATGGCCTCGGATGAAAAAGTGTTCAACATGAAAGTTGTTCGTAACGTCGAAACGGTCAACTTTGATTTTGGAGTCATCATCATCCGACATAGTATACGACCTGCAGAGACGTTACAAGAGTCGGACGGTCCAGTCAGCTACATAACCGAGTCCGACTCGAAATTAAAGATGACCCCGTGGAGTATTCAAGATGGCCTTATTTGGAAAAGTGATCAACATACGGATTATTGGCCTCGTCGAAGCGCACAAAATTCGTGTTTGAACCATCTCCATCGGAGGTCATGTGCAGATTCCACGGCCCACGCAAGGAGCAAGACACAAGATTGGACCAGATTCGGGCTGAATCCGAGCGGGACCAGAACTAGGACTCTAGGACGTGAATTGATGTAATTTTCTTGTAAGGAAGGCCTAGATGAATCCTTTGCTTGTACGGGAAGTCCAGCCGCCTCTTATATATGTTGGGGGTGACGGCCGATTGAAGAACACACAATCGATCTATCAATACAATTTACCTTTACTTTCTGTTTTTCTACTTTTCTTCGCCGATGTTCTAGCCACCCTAGGGCTCGGTTCTTTGTTGCTTTGCTCGGAAAGCATCCGTCCCTCGCCACGAAAGCGCGCGGATCATCTTTGCTGCTTTGCGCCAAAAAGCAGTCGTCCCTCCTCTCCGAAATTGAGGAACCCCTTTGTTGCTTTGCTCGTAAAGCATCCGTTTATCGTACACGAAAGTGCGGTTGGCGACTCCGTTATTCAATACATTGCGCGGTGCAATTTTGTGTTGCGTGGAACAATTTCTTCGTCAACAAATTCTTTGTCATTAGGTTGTCTACGAAATTTAGAGAAATTGAACTCATGAGACATATCCCCAAAACTTACAGTAACAGTTTCTTTCTCACAATCTATCCTAGCATTAACATTATTCAAAAAAGGTCTACCAAATATAATGGGACAAAAATCATCTTCTGGGGAACCAAGAACAAGAAAATCAGTAGGATACTTTATTTTCCCATACAAGACTTCAACATCTCTAACAATCCCAATTGGTTCAATAGTATCTCTATTAGCCAGCTTAATGGTAACATCAATTTCCTCTAATTCAGCTGGTGCTATATCATTCATAATTTCTTGGTATAAGGTAAAGGGAATTGCACTCACACTAGCACCCACATCACATAAGTCATGATAACAATGATCTCCTATTTTAACAGAAACAATAGGCACGCCAACAATAGGTCTATGTTTACCTTTAGTATCAGGTCTAGCAATTCTAGCAGCTTCATCACAGAAATGAATAACATGCCCATCAATATTATCAACCAAGAGATCTTTAACCATAGCAATACTAGGTTCAACTTTAATTTGTTCAGGGGGCGTAGGTGTTCTATTACAACTCTTACGAACCACAGTTGAAGCTTTGGCATGTTCCTTTATTCTAACAGGGAAGGGCGATTTCTCAATATAAGCAGTAGGAATAACAGGATCAGCATTATAAATAATAGTTTCTTCTTCAACTTTAATAGGTTCAACTACTTTTACTTCAATGGGAGGATGATATTTAAACCACTTCTCCTTGGGGAGATCAACATGAGTAGCAAAAGATTTACAGAAAGAAGCTACTATCTCAGAGTCAAGTCCATATTTAGTGCTAAATTCACGAAAAGCATCGGTGTCTATAAAGGATTTAACACAATCAAACTTAAGGTTTATACCTGACTCATTACCTTCGTCGAGTTCCCAATCTTCAGAGTTGCATTTAATTCTTTCCAATAAGTCCCATTTGAATTCAATATCTTTCTTCATAAAGGAACCAACACAAGAAGTATCAAGCATGTACCGATCACTATTAGAAAGCTGAGCATAAAAATTCTGAATAATAATTTCTCTCGGGAGCTCATGATTGGGGCATGAATATAACATTGACTTAAGCCTCCCCCAAGCTTGAGCGATACTTTCTCCTTCACGAGGCCAAAAATTATAAATATAATTCCGATCACGATGAACCAGATGCATAGGATAAAACTTCTGATGAAATTCCAATTTCAATCGGTTGTAGTTCCATGATCCAATATCATCACATAGCCTATACCATGTCAATGCCTTCTCCTTCAAAGATAAAGGAAAGACCTTCTTCTTGACATCATCCTCGGGCAAACCTGCAAGCTTAAATAATCCACAAACTTCATCCACATAGATTAGATGCAAATCAGGATGTAGTGTTCCATCTCCTGCATAAGGATTAGCTAGCAGTTTCTCTATCATACCCGAAGGAATTTCATAATAAATATTTTCAGTAGGTGCAGTAGGTTGAGGAGCATCTCTTTGTGCTTCCGGTCGAGGTGAAGATACCCCGAGCAAGCCCCTCAAAGGATTATTTTCCATAGTAACAAGTGACAGTAAATTTCAGCACACTAAATAAAATTTTCCTTACCAAGTTCCACTCACCAAAGGCGCTTCACTCCCCAGCAACGGCGCCAGAAAAGAGTCTTGATGACCCACAAGTATAGGGGATCTATCGTAGTCCTTTCGATAAGTAAGAGTGTCGAACCCAACGAGGAGCAGAAGGAAATGACAAGCGGTTTTCAGTAAGGTATTCTCTGTAAGAACTGAAATTATCGGTAACAGATAGTTTTGTGATAGGATAATTCGTAACGCATAGCAAGTAACAAATGTAACAAAGGTGCAACAAGGTGGCCCAATCCTTTTTGTAGCAAAGGACAAGCCTGGACAAACTCTTATATAAAGCAAAGCGCTCCCGAGGACACATGGGAATTTCTGTCAAGCTAGTTTTCATCATGCTCATATGATTCGCGTTCGTTACTTTGATAATTTGATATGTGGGTGGACCGGTGCTTGGGTGCTGTCCTTACTTGGACAAACCTCCCACTTATGATTAACCCCTCTCGCAAGCATCCGCAACTATGAAAGAAGAATTAAGATAAATCTAACCATAGCATGAAACATGTGGATCCAAATCAGCCCCTTACGAAGCAACGCATAAACTAGGGTTTAAGCTTCTGTCACTCTAGCAACCCATCATCTACTTATTACTTCCCAATGCCTTCCTCTAGGCCCAAATAATGGTGTAGTGTCATGTAGTCGATGTTCACATTACACCACTAGAGGAGAGACAACATACATCTCATCAAAATATCGAACGAATACCAAATTCACATGATTACTTATAACAAGACTTATCCCATGTCCTCAGGAACAAACATAATTACTCACAAAGCATATTCATGTTCATAATCAGAGGAGTATTAATTATCATTAAGGATCTGAACATATGATCTTCCACCAAGTAAACCAACTAGCATCAACTACAAGGAGTAATCAACACTACTAGCAACCCAGAGGTACCAATCTTAGGTTTTGAGACAAAGATCGGATACAAGAGATGAACTAGGGTTTGGAGAGGAGATGGTGCTGATGAAGATGTTGATGGAGATTGACCCCCTCTCGATGAGAGGATCGTTGGTGATGATGATGGCTTCGATTTCCCTCTCTGGGAGGGAAGTTTCCCCGGCAGAACAGCTCCGCCGGAGCCCTATATTGGTTCTGTGCAAGTTCCGCCTCGAGACGGCGGCACTTCGTCCTGAAAGCTCCCTTGTGATTTTTTCCAGGTCAAAACCCTCCATATAGCAGAAGATGGGCACCGGAGGCCTGCCAGGGGGCCCACAAGCCACAGGGGCGCGCCCAGGGGGGTAGGGCGCGCCCCCTGGCTTGTGACTCCCTGGTGGGTCCCCTCTGGTATTTATTTCACCCAGTATTTTTTATATATTCCAAAATAATTCTCCGTAGATTTTCAGGACTTTTGGAGTTGTGCAGAATAGGTATCTCAAATTTGCTCCTTTTCCAGTCCAGAATTCCAGCTGCCGGCATTCTCCCTCTTCATGTGAACCTTGTAAAATAAGAGAGAAAAGGCATACGTATTCTACCATAATGTGTATTCACATTCCATAATGCAATAAATATCGATATAAAAGCATGATGCAAAATGGACGTATCAAGTTGGTCCCAGTGCTGTCCCCGAACTCTATCGTTCTGGTTGAGCCAAGCTTGATACCCATCCCATATGGCAGGGTTCGTCCTTTGGATTCGTAAATGGATCTTGTCTGCCCTGCGTGAGCATTCAGAGTGTGTCGTAGGTCGAACGGGTCTTCGGGTCACGCTGGTTCTTTCCGTCCTTTGCGTGGGTGTTCGGGTACTTCTCCCGCTTTGTCAGTCGGCCTGTCCCGTCCTCGAGGGGGGTGGTCCGGCTGGTCGTCTTTGGTGTGTCTAGGGTGTGCGGGCTCGAGGGCCTCATCATCGAATTTTGGCAACAAATGGAGGCGCAGGTAATCTTTATTTTGATCATGCTGTCCATAGTCATACCCTTCCTCGACAGCTAGGACTCGCGTCCATCTGCCATTGAGGGTGTCTTGTTCAGCTTTGATTTGCTTTTGTTTCAGCTTGAGGCTTCGAGCCGTGGCGATCAGTTGAAGCTTGAATCACTCTTTGTCAAGTGGGTATTCGGGAACGATGAAATCCTCATCGCCGAGACTGACATCGTCTTCGGAAAGAGGTAGGTAATTGCTGTCTTCGGAATCGGTGGGGTCCTCAGGGTTTTTAGGATCTATTTTCCTGTCAGGATCGCCCTGCTGCTGTTCGGGGGCGGCTGGGTCAGCGGGATCTTCGGGGGTGTCCGTTGTAAAGTTTTCGGAGGCAGTGTTATTCTTCCTGCCCCTACGCCCCTTGGATTTTTTATGCTGGCGACGGCGCTTGAGTGTGTCATTGATACGTCCATTTTGCATCATGATTTCCTATTGTTATTTATAATTTTTTTATGCATAATAATGCTTTATGGAGTAATTCTAATGCCTTTTCTCTCATAATATGCAAGGTTTACACAAAGAGGGAGAATGCCGACAGCTGGAATTCTGGACCTGAAAAAGCATGTCGGAGACACCTATTCGGCACATCTCCAAATAAGCTGAAACTTCACGGAGAATTATTTTGGAATATAAAAAAAATACTAGAGCAAATAACTACTGGAGGGGGGCTACCTGGTGACCACAAGACAGCAGGGCACGCCAGGCCCCAAGGCGCGCCCTGGTGGGTTGTGGCATGCCCGGCCCACCTCCGGTGCCCATCTTCTCATACTTAAGGTCTTTTGACCTAGAAAAAATCAAGGGGGGACTTTCGGGACGGAACACCGCCGTCTCGAGGCGGAACTTGGGCAGGAGCACTTTTGCCCTCCGGTGGAGTGATCCCGCCGGGGGAGCTTCCCTCCCGGAGGGGGAAATCGAAGCCATCGTCATCACCAACAACCCTCTCATCTTTAGGAGGCCAATCTTCATCAACATCTTCATCAGCACCATCTCCTCTCAAACCCTAGTTCATCTCTTGTGTTCAATCTTTGTACTGGAACCTCAGATTGGTACCTGTGGGTGACTAGTAGTGTTGATTACATCTCGTAGTTGATTACTATATGGTTTATTTGGTGGAAGATTATATGTTCAGATCCATTGTGCTATTCAATACCCCTCTGATCTTGAGCATGAATATCATTTGTGAGTAGTTACCTTTGTTCTTGAGGTCACGTGAGAAGTCATGTTGCAAGTAATCATGTGAAGTTGATATGTGTTCGATATTTTGATGATATGAATGTTGTGATTCCCTTAGTGGTGTCATGTGAAAGTTGACTACATGGCACTTCACCATCTTTGGGCCTAAGGGAATGCATTGTGGAGTAGTTATTAGATGATGGGTTGCTAGAGTGACAGAAGCTTAAACCCTAGTTTATGCGCTATTTCGTAAGGGGCTGATTTGGATCCAAATGTTTAATGCTATGGTTAGATTTTATCTTAATACTTTTCTCGTAGTTGCGGATGGTTGCGAGGGGGTTAATCATAAGTGGGAGGTTTGTTCAAGTAAGAACAACACCCAAGCACCGGTCCACCCACATATCAAATTATCAAAGTAGTGAACGCAAATCAAACCAACATGATGAAAGTGACTAGATGAAATTCCCGTGTACCCTCAAGAACGCTTTCTTATTATAAGAGACCATTTTGGCCTGTCCTTTGCCACAAAAGGATTGGGCTATCTTGCTGCACTTTATTTATCATTATCGTTACTTGCTCATTACCAATTATATTGCTATCAAACTACCTGTTACCTATAATTTCAGTGCTTGCAGAAATTACCTTGCTAAAAACCGATTGTCATTTCCTTCTGCTCCTCGTTGGGTTCGACACTCTTACTTATCGAAAGGACTACGATTGACCCCCTATATTTGTGGGTCATCAAGGCTCTTTTCTGGCACTGTTGCCGGTAAGTGAAGCGCTCTTGGTAAGTGGAAATCGGTAAGGAAAAATTTATACTACGTGCTGAAATTTATTGTCACTTGCTACTATGGAAAACAATCCTTTGATGGGTTTGTTCGGGGTATCTTCTCCTCGACCGGAACCACAATTAGTTGCCCCTCAACCTACTGCACCTACTAAAAATATTGGTTATGAAATTTCTTCGGGTATGATAGAACAACTGCTAGCTAATCCTTATGCAGGAGACGGAACTGAACATCCTGATATGCATCTAATACATGTGGATGAAATTTGTGGATTATTTAAGCTTGCAGGTTTACCCGGAGATGAAGTTAAGAAGAAGGTTTTCCCTTTATGTTTGAAGGGAAAAGCATTGACATGGTATAGGCTATGTGATGATATTGGATCATGGAACTGGAATCGATTGAAATTAGAATTCCACCAAAAGTTTTATCCTATGCATCTAGTTCATCGTGATCGGAATTATATATATAATTTTTGGCCTTGTGAAGGAGAAAGCATCACTCTAGCTTGGGGGAGGCTAAAGTCAATGTTATATTCATGCCCCAATCATGAGCTCTCGAGAGAAATTATTATTCAGAATTTTTATGCTCGACTTTCTCATAATGATCGATCCATGCTCAATACTTCTTGTACTGGTTCTTTTATGAAGAAGACTATTAAATGCAAGTGGGATGTCTTAGAAAGAATTAAACGCAACTCTGAAGATTGGGAACTCGACAAAGGTAACGAGTCAGGTATTAAGCTTAAGTTTGATTGTGTTAAATCTTTTATGAATACCGATGCTTTTCACAAGTTTAGCACTAAATATGGACTTGACTCTGAGATAGTAGCCTCTTTCTGTGAATCATTTGCTACTCATGTTGACCTCCCTAAGGAGAAGTGGTTTAAATATCATCCTCCTATTAAAGAATAAATTAAGGAACCGGTCATAGCTAAAGATGAAAATATAATTTACAATGTTGATCCAGTTGTGCCTACTGCTTATATTGAAAAAACACCTTTCCCTGTTAGGATAAAGGAACATGCTAAGGTATCAACCGTGGTTCGCAAAAGTAATATTAAAGCACCTAAGCCCTCTGAACAAATTAAAGTAGAACCTAGTGTTGCTATGGTTAAAGATCTCTTGGTAGAAAATATTGATGGGCATGTTATTTACTTCTGTGATGAAGCTGCTAGAATTGCCAAACCTGATGAAAAAGATAAACATAGACCCGTAGTTGGCATGCATGTTGTCTCAGTTAAAATAGGAGATCATTGCTATCATGGTTTATGTGATGTGGGTGCTAGTGTGAGTGATATTCCTTTTACCTTATACCAAGAAATTATGAATGATATAGCACCAGCCGAAATAGAAGACATTGATGTTACTATTAAACTTGCTAATAGAGACACCATCACACCACTTGGGATTGTTAGAGATGTTGAAGTCTTGTGTGGGAAAATAAAACATCCGACTGATTATCTAGTTCTTGGTTCCCAAGATGACTTTTGTCCCATTATCTTTGGTAGACCTTTCTTGAACATTGTTAATGCTAAGATAGATTGTGAAAAACAAACTGTCGGTGTTAGTTTTGGTGATGTGTCTCATGAGTTTAATTTGTCCAAGTTTGGTAGACAACCATATAATAAAGAATTATCTAGTAAGGATGAAATAATTGGTCTTGCTTCTATTGCCGTACCTCCTACCGATCCACTAGAACAATATTTGCTTGACCGTGAAAATGATATGCACTTGCGAAAGAAATGAAATAGATAAAATGTTCTTTGAACAACAACCTATCCTAAAACACAATTTGCCTATTGAAACTCTGGGAGGTCCTCCTTCACCTAAAGGTGATCTTGTGTTTGAATTAAAGCAATTGCCTGACACTTTGAAGTATGCTTATCTTGATGAGAAAAAGATATATCCTGCTATTATTAGTGCTAAACTTTGAGCACATGAAGAAGAAAGATTATTAAAAATTCTGAGGAAGCACCGGGCTGCTATTGGATATACTCTTGATGATCTTAAGGGCATTAGTCCCACTCTCTGTCAGCACAAGATCAATATGGAACCTGATGCTAAACCCGTTGTTGATCACTAACGACGTTTGAATCCTAAAATGAAAGAAGTGGTAAGAACTGAAATATTAAAGCTTCTAGAAGCAGGTATAATTTATCCCATAGCTGATAGTAGATGGGTAAGTCTCGTTCATTGTGTCCCTAAGAAGGGAGGTATTATTGTCGTTCCTAATGATAAAAATGAACTTATCCCATAGAGAATTGTCACTGGTTATAGAATGGTAATTGATTTTAGAAAATTAAATAAAGCTAGTAGAAAAGATCATTACCCTCTGCCTTTCATTGATCAAATGCTAGAAAGATTATCTAAGCACACACACTTTTGTTTTCTGGATGGATATTCTGGTTTCTCTCAAATACCTGTATCACAACTTGATCAAGAGAAAACCACCTTTACATGTCCTTTTGGAACCTATGCTTATAGACGTATGCCTTTTGGTTTATGCAATGCACCTGCTACCTTTCAAAGATGTATGACTACTATATTCTCTGGTTTTTGTGAAAAGATTGTGGAGGTTTTCATGGATGATTTTTCCGTTTACGGAACTTCTTTTGATGATTGCTTAAGCAACCTTGATCGAGGTTTGCAGAGATGTGAACAAACTAATCTCGTCTTGAATTGGGAGAAGTGCCTCTTTATGGTTAATGAAGGTATTGTCTTGGGGCATAAAATATCTGAACGAGGTATTGAGGTGGATAAAGCTAAAGTTGATGCAATTGAGAAAATGCCATGTCCTAAAGATATTAAAGGTATTCGGAGTTCCCTTGGTCTTGCTGGTTTCTATAGGAGGTTTATTAAAGACTTCTCTAAAATTTCTAGGCCTCTTGCTAATCTTTTATAAAAGGATATTCCATTTGTTTTTGACGATGATTGTGTAGAAGCCTTTGAAACACTTACGAAAGCCTTAACTTCTGCACCTATTGTTCAACCACCTGATTGGAACTTGCCTTTTGAAATTTGTGTGATGCTAGTGATTATGCTGTTGGTGCTGTTCTAGGACAAAGAGTTGATAAGAAATTAAATGTTATCCATTATGCTACCAAAACTCTAGACAGTGCCCAAAGAAATTATGCTACTACTGAAAACGATTTTTTAGCAGTTGTGTTTGCTTGTGATAAATTTAGATCTTACATTGTTGATTCCAAAGTTATTGTTCACACTGATCATGCTGCTATAAAATATCTTATGGAAAAGAAAGATGTTAAACCTAGACTTATTAGGTGGGTTCTCTTGCTTCAAGAATTTGATTTACATATCACTGATAGGAAAGGAGCTCAGAACCCCGTAGCTGATAACTTGTCTAGGTTAGAAAATATTCTTGATGACCCACTACCTATTGATGATAGTTCTTCCTGATGAACAGTTACCTGCAATAAAAGTTTCTCAAAACACTCCTTGATATGTTGATTATGCTAACTACATTGTTGCTAAATATATACCACCTAGTTTCACATACCAACAAAAGAAAAAAATATTCTATGATTTAAGACATTACTTTTGGGATGACCCACATCTTTATAAAGAAGGGGTAGATGGTATTATTAGACATTGTGTACCTGAGCATGAACAGGAACAAATCCTACAGAAATGTCATTCCGAAGCCTATGGAGGACATCATGCGGGAAATAGAACTGCTCACAAGGTATTGCAATCTGGTTTTTATTGGCCTACTCTCTTCAAGGATGCCCGTAAGTTTGTCTTGTCTTGTGATGAATGTCAAAGAATTGGTAATAACGGTAAGCTTCAGGAAATGCCTATGAATTATTCACTTGTTGTTGAACCATTTCATGTTTGGGGTTTTGACTATATGGGACCTTTTCCTTCCTCTAGTGGGTATACTCATATTTTGGTTGCTGTTGATTATGTTACTAAGAGCATCTCCAATAGATGGTCCAAATTTTGGTGGTCCAAACCGATGATGGTCCAAATTTGGAGCACCAAAAAGTGTTTTTTACATCTCCGAAAAAGGCTCAACTCCAACAGATGGTCCAAAAAGGAGATGTAAAAAAAGGGCAACTCCAACAGATGGTCCAAAACGAAGATGCAAAACTGGCCGACGGCCGCGCGGCTGCTGTTCAGCCACTGTACAGCCGCACATATTGCAAAAAACATCTAAAAACAACATAAAAAAATTATACATGTCCACAATATCAAATTATTACATAGTTGTTCAAATCCACGAGATCAAATGCAACACAAATACAACATAGTTTTGCACAATACAACATAGTTTTTCACAAACAAATAATGAATCTATGCGGCTCTTTCGCCATGCCATTTGCAATGCTCTTCCATCAAATCTTTCTGGAGTTGATCATGCACATCGGTGTCTCTAATCTCGCTGTACACCTTCATGAAACGTCTGATGCGCTGTTCTTTTCGCATGGGGTTAATAGGAATGCCCATCTAGTGATAGAAGTTGTAATATAAATGTTTTCCACGCTCGTTCTCAATGATCATATTATGCATAATCACGCAAGCAGTCATGATGTACCAAAGGATCTTTTGATCCCAGAATCTAGATGGTCCTCGCAAAATAGCAAATTGAGATTGCAAAATCCCGAAACCCTCTCAACATCTTTTCTAGCGGCCGCTTGTGCATTGTGAAAGACGAGTTCTTTCTTACCTTCAGGTTTTGCAACCGGCTTGACAAATGTACTCCACCTTGGGTAGATCCCATCTGTAAGATAGTACCCATAGTTGTATGTGCGGCCATTGGCTTCGAAGGTCACTGGTGGGGCTTCTCCATTTGCTAACTTGGCAAACAGAGGTGTCCGGTCGAGCACGTTGATGTCGTTGCAAGATCCAGGCATCCCAAAATATGCATGCCAAATTCATGTTTCATGGTCGGCAACTGCCTCAAGAATGATAGTGGCATTCTTCCCACTACCCTTGAATTGTCCATGCCATGCTTTTGGGCAGTTCTTCCATTTCCAATGCATGCAATCCACAGACCCGAGCATACCTGGAAACCCTCGAGCTTTGTTCATCTCCAAAAGCCTCTGAGTGTCCTGAGCATTGGGTGCTCTCAAGTACTGTGGACCAAACACTTCTACCATAGTCATTGCAAATTGCTTGACATAGAAGATAGCAGTGCTCTCTGCCATCGCCAAGTTGTCATCAATGTAATCTGCGGAACACCATATGCCATCATGCGCAAAGTGGCAGTGACCTTCTGTTCAATGCTATGGCCAAGCAACCCAGCACAGTTCCTTCTCTGCTCGAAGGCTGGATTGTGCTGCTTCACGAAATTGCAAATGTGGATGAACAAGTCTTTCGACATTCTGTAATGGCATCGAAAGTAATTATCCAGGAAAACAGGTGGTGATCCAAAGTAGTTGCGCATCAACCGTTTGTGTGCATCAATCCGTTCTCTCCGAATGAACGCACGACCATAGATGGAACCATCGTGCTTTGGCTTCTTCCCCTTGTGCATGGCCACAAGCATAGCAATGTCCTCTTCTTCATGCAAATCAAATTCCTCGTCCGACGATGAATCGTCCACGAATGAGGAGTCAACCGAGCTCATCTACAATGCAGACAACCACCGTCAAACATACTATCCAATCCCAATTAAAATCATCAAGTTTCGTCATTTTTTACCTTGGGGAATTTCGTCGAACACCTTGTGCGCGGGCTGGAAACTGATGGCCGGCGGTTCGATTGGTCGCTGCTACGGACGGCGGCGCAGAGGAGAACTGCTGCGGACGACGACGCAGAGGAGAAGGGAGCACGGCGGACCGCCGGAGTCGGCGAATCCAGCCGCGGCTGCTTCCCGAAACGACGGCGCCGAGGCAGCAGTGAGACGCCCTCCGGTGGGGGAGGCGACGAGGGCTAGGGCGGCGGAGGGCGGCGGCGGCGCAGAGGAGAAGGGAGCAAGGCGGACCGCCGGAGTCGGCGAATCCAGCCGCGGCTGCTTCCCGAAATGGCGGCGCCGAGGCGGCTACAAGACGCCCTCCGGCGGGGGAGGCGGCGAGGGCTAGGGCGGCGGAGGGCGGCGGCGGCGATGTGGGGCGGTGGCGGCGACGGCGACTTTCGGCGGCCGGTGCTCGGTCGCGGGCGGGCGGTCGCCAGGCGGAAGCGGAATGAAGTGGCGGTTGGGCGTTTGGCGGGCGGCCGCGGTTTTACATCAGTTACATCTCGTGATGTAAATTTTCATCACAAAGTTTTCAATTTTACATCACCGGGAGGCCGCGGTCCAATTTTTTTTTACATATGGACCGTCTGTTGGAGCAGCTTTTTTTGCCCCAGACGGTCCAAAAGTTAGGTATTTTTACATTTGGACCATCTATTGGAGATGCTCTAAGTGGGTAGAAGCTATTCCAACTAGTAGTGTTGATCATAACACCTCCATTAAAATGCTTAAAGAAGTTATTTTCCCGAGGTTTGGAGTCCCTAGATATTTAACGACTGATGGTGGTTCACACTTTATCCATGGTGCTTTCCGTAAAATGCTTGCTAAATATGATGTTAACCATAGAATTGAATCACCCTATCATCCTCAATCTAGTGGTCAAGTTGAAATTAGCAATAGAGAAATAAAATTAATATTACAAAAAACTGCCAATAGGTCCCGAAAGAATTGGTCTAAGAAACTAGATGATGCACTTTGAGCCTATAGAACAGCTTATAAAAATCCTATGGGTATGTCTCCATACAAAATGGTATATGGAAAAGCTTGTCATTTGCCTCTAGAGTTAGAACATAAAGCATTTTGGGCAATTAAAGAACCGAATTATGATTTCAAACTTGCCGGTGAAAAGAGGTTATTTGATATTAGCTCACTAGATGAATGGAGAACCCAAGCTTATGAAAATGCCAAACTGTTCAAAGAAGAAGTTAAAAGATGGCATGACAAAAGAATCCAAAAGCGGGAATTCAAAGTTGGAGAATATGTTCTTTTGTACAACTCTCGTTTTAGATTTTTTGCAGGAAAGCTTCTTTCCAAATGGGAAGGACCATATATTATCGAAGAGGTTTATCGTTCTGGAGATATCAAGATTAATAATGCCGAAGGTACTAACCCGAAGGTGGTCAATGGACAATGAATTAAACACTATATCTCAGGTACGCCTATTAATGTTGAAAGCAATATTATCCAAACCATGACACCGGAGGAACACATAAAAGAAACCTTTCGGAACAGTCCAGAATCCTGAAAAAGAGGAGGTATGTGATACGGTAAGTAAATGGACTCCGAAAAATCCGCAAAAATATTTTATGTTAGTTTTGGAATATTACAAAAATTAGGAAAATAAGAAATAAATAGGAAAGCAACTGAGGTGAGCACGATAAATTAGGGCGCGCATGCCCTCCCTGGCGCGCCCTGGTGGGTTGTGCCCCCCTCGGGCACCTTCCCGACTCCGTTTTCCTTCCATATTCTTGCTTCCCAAGATAAAAAAATCTTTATATATACCTGTTGGTGAACGTTGCATGGGAAACAAAAATTTTCCTACGCACACACAAGATCTATCCATGGTGATGAGCATCTACGAGAGGGAGAGTGAATCTACATACCCTTGTAGATCGCTAAGCGGAAGCGTTAATAAACGCGGTTGATGTAGTCGAACGTCTTCGCGATCCAAATCGCCGAGCGTCCCGCGATCCAATCACGATCCTTCCGATCTAGTGCCGAACGGACGGCACCTCCGCGTTCAACACACGTACGGCTTGATGACGCCTTCACCTCCTCGATCCAGCGAGCGATGGTGAAGTAGTGGTTGAGTTCCAGCAGCACGACGGCGTGGTGATGGTGGTGAGGAACAATCTCTGCAGGGCTTCGCCAAGCACTACGGAGATTATGACGGAGGAACTAGAGGGTTAGGGTTGCCGCACACGGCTTGGGGAAATCTTAATGTGTCCCGTGTGCTAGCCCTGCCCCTCTATTTATATGTTGAGCCTTGGGGTCTAAACTTGGAGTAAAAGCCTCCTCCGGGTCGGTTTTGCCCGCACAAGGTCGGTTTGGCCCGCAGGGAAAGAGTCCAACTCGGATCCCTGCCGAACCGTGCACAGCCGCGCACAAGCGGTAGTACCGCTTCACACAAGCGGTAGTACCGCTTGGGCGGTAGTACCGCTTCACACAAGCGGTAGTACCGCTCGGGCGGTAGTACCGCTTCACCAAGCGGTAGTACCGCTTACGCGGCAGCAAAACTACTTTTGCACTTTCCAATACCTTGTGGGCTTTATCCCTTTGGCTCATATAAAGTGTTGCTGCACCCGAACACTTCGGTAAACATCCGGAACCCCTTCCGGTGAACTTCGGAACTCTTCCGGAGATCAAAACACTATTATCACATATATCAATCTTTACCTCCGGACTATTCCGGAGATCCTCGTCATGTCCGGGATCTTATCCGGGACTCCGAACAACTTTCGGTCACCAACATAATAACTCAATTATACTAATCGTCACCAAACGTTAAGTGTGTAGACCCTGCGGGTTCGAGAACTATGTAGACATGACCGAGACACCTCTACGGCCAATAACCAATAGCGGGACCTGGATGCCCATATTGGCTCCTACATATTCTACGAAGATCTTTATCGGTCGAACCTCTATGTCAAGGATTCAGTTAATCCCGTATGCTGTTCCCTTTGTTCTTCGGTATGTTACTTGCCCGAGATTCGATCGTCGGTATCACTATACCTAGTTCAATCTCGTTACCGGCAAGTCTCTTTACTCGTTCCGTAATACAAGATCTCGTGGCTAACACTTTAGTCACATTGCTTGCAAGGCTCATTGTGATGTTGTATTACCGAGTGGGCCCTGAGATACCTCTCCGTCATACGGAGTAACAAATCCCAGTCTTGATCCATGCCAACCCAACAGACACCCTCGGAGATACCTGTAGAGCACCTTTATAGTCACCCAGTTACGTTGCGACGTTTGATACACACAAGGTATTCCTCCGGTGTCAGTGAGTTGCATGATCTCATGGTCAAAGGAACAGATACTTGACATGCAGAAAACAATAGCAATAAACTGACACGATCAAATGCTACGTTTACAGTTTGGGTCTTGTCCATCACATCATTCTCCTAATGATGTGATCCCGTTATCAAATGACATCTCATGTCAATGGCTAGGAAACCTTAACCATCTTTGATCAACGAGCTAGTCAACTAGAGGCTTACTAGGGACACAGTGTTGTCTATGTACCCACACATGTATTTGAGTTTCCAATCAATACAATTATAGCATGGATAATAAACGATTATCATGAACAAGGAAATATAATAATAACCAATTTATTATTGCCTCTAGGGCATATTTCCAACAGTCTCCCACTTGCACTAGAGTCAATAATCTAGTTCACATCACTATGTGATTTACATTGTAATGAATCGAACACCCATGCAGTTCTGGTGTTGTTCATGTTTAGCCCTTGGAAGAGGTTTAGTCATCGGATCTGCAACATTTAGATCCGTGTGTACTTTGCAAATATTTATGTCGTCCTCCTTGATGTAATCGCGGATGGAATTGAAACGTCGTTTTATGTGTCTGGTCCTCTTGTGAAATCTTGGTTCCTTGGCTAGAGCAATGGCACCAGTATTATCACAAAACAGAGTCATTGGGTTAAGTGCACTAGGCACTACTCCAAGATCTGTCATGAACTCCTTCATCCAGACACCTTCCTTCGCCGCCTCCGAGGCAGCGATGTACTCCGCTTCGCATGTAGAATCTGCTACCACGCTTTGCTTGGAACTGCACCAGCTAACCGCACCCCCATTAAGAATAAATACGTATCCGGTTTGCGACTTAGAGTCATCCGGATCAGTGTCAAAGCTTGCATCGACGTAACCCTTTACGACGAGCTCTTGATCACCTCCATAGACGAGAAACATGTCCTTAGTCCTTTTCAGGTACTTCAGGATATTCTTGACCGCCGTCCAGTGTTCCATTCCTGGATCACTTTGAAACCTTCCGACCATACTTATGGCAAGGCTGACATCGGGTCTTGTGCACAGCATTGCATACATGATAGAGCCTATGGCCGAAGCATAGGGGATGACACTCATCTTTTCTCTATCCTCTGCAGTCACTGGGCATTGAGTCTTACTCAACTTCACACCTTGCAAAACAGGCAAGAACCCCTTCTTGGACTGATCCATTTTGAACTTCTTCAAAATCTTATCAAGGTATGTGCTTTGTGAAAGTCCTATTAAGCGTCTTGATCTATCTCTATAGATCTTGATGCCTAATATGAAAGCAGCTTCTCCTAGGTCCTTCATTGAAAAACTCTTGTTCAAATATTCCTTTACGCTTTCCAGCATTTCTATATTGTTTCCAATCAGCAATATGTCATCCACATATAATATTAGAAACGCTATAGAGCTCCCACTCACTTTCTTGTAAATACAAGCTTCTCCGTAAACTTGTATAAACTCGAACGCTTTGATCACCTCATCAAAACGAAGATTCCAACTCCGAGATGCTTGCACCAGTCCATAAATGGATCGCTGGAGTTTGCAAACTTTGTCAGCATTCTCTGGATCGACAAAACCTTCTGGTTGCATCATATACAACTCTTCCTTAAGGAAACCGTTAAGGAACGCTGTTTTGACATCCATCTGCCAAATTTCATAATCGAAAAAGGCAGCTATTGCTAACATGATTCTGACGGACTTAAGCATCGCTACGGGTGAGAAGGTCTCATCGTAGTCAACTCCTTGAACTTGTGAAAAACCCTTTGCCACAAGTCGAGCTTTATAGACGGTGACATTACCGTCCGCGTCCGTCTTCCTCTTAAAGATCCATTTGTTCTGAATGGCCTTACGCCCTTCAGGTAATACTTCCAAAGTCCATACTTTGTTTTCATACATGGATCCCATCTCGGATTTCATGGCCTCTAACCACTTCTCGGAATCCGGGCCCATCATCGCTTCTCCATAGCTCGTAGGTTCATCGTTGTTTAACAACATGACCTCTAAGACAGGGTTGCCGTACCACTCGGGAGCAGTACGCGTCCTTGTCGACCTACGAGGTTCGATAGCAACTTGATCCAAAGCTTCATGATCATCATCATTAACTTCCTCTTCAGCTAATGTAGGCTCCACAGAAACAACTTTCTGCGCTGCGCTACTCTCAGGTTGAAGTAAAGGTTCAACAACCTCATCAAGTTCTATCTTCCTCCCACTCAATTCTTTCGAGAGAAACTCTTTCTCAAGAAATGTTCCGTTTTTAGCGACAAACACTTTGCCTTCGGATCTGAGATAGAAGGTATACCCAACTGTCTCTTTTGGGTATCCTATGAAGACGCATTTCTCCGCTTTGGGTTCCAGCTTTTCAGGCTGAAGCTTTTTGACATAAGCATCACATCCCCAAACTTTAAGAAACGACAGCTTTGGCTTCTTGTTAAACCAAAGTTCATAAGGCGTCGTCTCAACGGATTTCGATGGTGCCCTATTTAAAGTGAATGCAGCTGTCTCTAATGCATAACCCCAAAACGATAGTGGCAAATCGGCAAGAGACATCATAGATCGCACCATATCCAATAAGGTTCGATTACGACGTTCGGACACACCATTACGCTGTGGTGTTCCAGGCGGTGTCAATTGTGAAACAATTCCACACTGTCTTAAGTGACTGCCAAACTCATAACTCAGATATTCTCCTCCTCGATCAGATCGTAGGAATTTAATCTTCTTGTTACGATGATTCTCAACTTCACTCTGAAATTGTTTGAACTTTTCAAATGTTTCAGACTTGTGTTTCATTAAGTAAATATACCCATATCTACTTAAGTCATCAGTGAAGGTGAGAAAGTAACGATAACCACCGCGCGCCTCAATACTCATCGGACCGCACACATCAGTATGTATGATTTCCAATAAGTCACTTGCCCGTTCCATTGTTCCAGAGAACGGCGTTTTAGTCATCTTGCCCATGAGGCATGGCTCACATGTGTCAAGTGATTCAAAATCAAGTGACTCCAAAAGTCCATCAGCATGGAGCTTCCTCATGCGTTTTACGCCAATATGACCTAAACGGCAGTGCCACAAGAAAGTGGTATTATCATTATCAATTCTACATCTTTTGGCATCAATGTTATGAACATGTGTATCATTACTATCGAGATTAAATAAGAATAAACCCCTCACATCGGGTGCATGACCATAAAAGATATTACTCATATAAATAGAACAACCATTATTCTCTGATTTAAATGAGTAACCGTCTCGCAATAAACAAGATCCAGATATAATGTTCATGCTTAACGCAGGCACCAAATAACACTTATTTAGGTTCATCACTAATCCCGACGGTAATCGAAGAGCGAGCGTGCCGACGGCGATCACATCAACCTTGGAACCATTTCCCACGCGCATCGTCACTTCGTCCTTTGCCAGCCTCCGTCTATTCCGCAGTTCCTGTTTTGAGTTGCAAATATGAGCAACCGCACCGGTATCAAATACCCAGGCACTACAACGAGAGTTGGTAAGGTACACATCAATAACATGTATATCATATATACCTTGTTTGTTGTTGGCCGCCTTCTTGTCAGCCAAATACTTGGGGCAATTCCGCTTCCAGTGTCCAGTTCCCTTGCAATGAAAACACACAGTTTCTGGTTTGGGTCCAGCCTTGGGTTTCTTCACGAGAGGAGCAACTGCTTTGCCACTCTGCTTGGAGTTACCCTTCTTACCCTTGCCATTTTTCTTGAAACTAGTGGTTTTATTGACCATCAACACTTGATGCTCCTTCTGAATTTCAGACTCAGCGGCTTTCAGCATCGCAAACAGCTCGGCGACTGACTTGTTCATCCCGTGCATGTTATAGTTCAACACGAAGCTCTTGTAGCTAGGTGGCAATGATTGAAGAACTCTGTCAGTGATAGCCTCTGGCGGAAGGGGCATCCCTAACTCAGCCAGACGGGTGGAGTACCCAGACATTCTGAGCACGTGATCACTGATA
The DNA here is from genome assembly GCA_039707655.1 of Elymus sibiricus. NCBI lineage: Eukaryota > Viridiplantae > Streptophyta > Magnoliopsida > Poales > Poaceae > Elymus > Elymus sibiricus. The sequence goes on along the minus strand of CM077667.1, from coordinate 144,623,270 downwards.
GACCCGTTCTCCTCCATCTTGCAAGCATAGAACTTATCGGAGATCTCATATCTCTCGATCCGGGCATTCTTCTGAAAGATAAACTTCAACTCCTGGAACATCTCATATGCTCCATGACGTTCAAAACGTCTTTGAAGTCCCGGTTCTAAGCCATACAACATTGCACATTGAACTATTGAGTAATTATCAGAACGAGCCTGCCAGGCGTTCACAACGTCTAGAGACTCAACTGGAGCGGGTGGATCACCAAGCGGTGCATCAAGGACATAAGCCTTCTGGGAAGCCGTAAGGATAATCCTTAGATTACGGGCCCAGTCCACAAAGTTACTTCCATCATCTTTCAACTTAGTTTTCTCTAGGAACGCATTAAAATTCAGGGGTGCTACTGCGCGAGCCATGATCTACAACATAAATATAGCAAAGACAACTTAGACTATTGTTCTTAGATAATGAGTTTAGTTAATCATATTTAAAAAACTCCCACTCAAATTGACATCCCTCCGATCATTCGAGTGTAACATGATCCAAATCCACCAACTCAAGTCCGATCATCACGTGAGTTGAGGTGGTTTCAATGGTGAACATCTTCATGTTGATCATATCTACTATATGACTCATGTTCGACCTTTCGGTCTCTTGTGTTCCGAGGCCATGTCTGTACATGCTAGGCTCGTCAAGTTTAACCCGAGTGTTCCGCACGTGTAACATGGCTTACACCCGTTGTATGCGAACGTAGAGTCTATTACACCCGATCATCACGGCGTGTCTCGAAACGACGAACTTTCGCAACGGTGCACACTTGGGGAGAACACAATTTATCTTGAAATTTAAGTGAGGGATCACCTTATAATGCTACCGTCGTCCTAAGCAAAATAAGATGCATAAAAGGATTAACATCACATGCAAATCATAAGTGACATGATATGGCCATGAACTTGTGCTTTTGATCTCCATCTCCAAAGCACCGGCATGATCTCCATCGTCACCGGCATGACACCATGATCTCCATCATCTTGATCTCCATCAACGTGTCGCCATAAGGTTGTCGCGCTGACTGTTGCTTCCACGACTATAGCTAACGTTTAGCGATAAAGTAAAGCATTACATAGCGCTTAATGATTGACACGCAGGTCATACAATAATTAAAGACAACTCTATGACTCCTGCCAGTTGCCGTATTCATCGACATGCAAGTCGTGATATTCTATACAAAACATGATCATCTCATACATCACATATATCTCATCATGTAATTGGCCATATCACATCACAACATACCCTGCAAAAACAAGTTAGACGTCCTCTAATTGTTGTTGCAAATTTTACGTGGCTGCTACGGGTTTGCAAGAACCGTTCTTACCTACGCAAAACCACAACGTGGTGTAGTGATTGCTTTTTGATCTTCTAAAAGAACCCTCTTCATTGAAATCGATTCAACTAAAGTGAGAGAGACAGACACCCGCTAGCCATCTTTATGCAACGAAGTTACATGTTAGTTGAAGGAACCTGTCTCGCGTAAGTGTACGCGTAATGTCGGTCCGGGCCGCTTCATCTCACAGTACCGCCGAATCAAATATCAACTAGTAACGGCAAGCAATATGTATACACCCACGCCCACAACTCGTTTGTGTTCTACTCGAGATCTCATCTACGCATAGACCTGGCTCATGATGCCACTGTTGGAGAACGTTGCATGGGAAACAAAAATTTTCCTACGCACACACAAGATCTATCCATGGTGATGAGCATCTACGAGAGGGAGAGTGAATCTACATACCCTTGTAGATCGCTAAGCGGAAGCGTTAATAAACGCGGTTGATGTAGTCGAACGTCTTCGCGATCCAAATCGCCGAGCGTCCCGCGATCCAATCACGATCCTTCCGATCTAGTGCCGAACGGACGGCACCTCCGCGTTCAACACACGTACGGCTTGATGACGCCTTCACCTCCTCGATCCAGCGAGCGATGGTGAAGTAGTGGTTGAGTTCCAGCAGCACGACGGCGTGGTGATGGTGGTGAGGAACAATCTCTGCAGGGCTTCGCCAAGCACTACGGAGATTATGACGGAGGAACTAGAGGGTTAGGGTTGCCGCACACGGCTTGGGGAAATCTTAATGTGTCCCGTGTGCTAGCCCTGCCCCTCTATTTATATGTTGAGCCTTGGGGTCTAAACTTGGAGTAAAAGCCTCCTCCGGGTCGGTTTTGCCCGCACAAGGTCGGTTTGGCCCGCAGGGAAAGAGTCCAACTCGGATCCCTGCCGAACCGTGCACAGCCGCGCACAAGCGGTAGTACCGCTTCACACAAGCGGTAGTACCGCTTGGGCGGTAGTACCGCTTCACACAAGCGGTAGTACCGCTCGGGCGGTAGTACCGCTTCACCAAGCGGTAGTACCGCTTACGCGGCAGCAAAACTACTTTTGCACTTTCCAATACCTTGTGGGCTTTATCCCTTTGGCTCATATAAAGTGTTGCTGCACCCGAACACTTCGGTAAACATCCGGAACCCCTTCCGGTGAACTTCGGAACTCTTCCGGAGATCAAAACACTATTATCACATATATCAATCTTTACCTCCGGACTATTCCGGAGATCCTCGTCATGTCCGGGATCTTATCCGGGACTCCGAACAACTTTCGGTCACCAACATAATAACTCAATTATACTAATCGTCACCAAACGTTAAGTGTGTAGACCCTGCGGGTTCGAGAACTATGTAGACATGACCGAGACACCTCTACGGCCAATAACCAATAGCGGGACCTGGATGCCCATATTGGCTCCTACATATTCTACGAAGATCTTTATCGGTCGAACCTCTATGTCAAGGATTCAGTTAATCCCGTATGCTGTTCCCTTTGTTCTTCGGTATGTTACTTGCCCGAGATTCGATCGTCGGTATCACTATACCTAGTTCAATCTCGTTACCGGCAAGTCTCTTTACTCGTTCCGTAATACAAGATCTCGTGGCTAACACTTTAGTCACATTGCTTGCAAGGCTCATTGTGATGTTGTATTACCGAGTGGGCCCTGAGATACCTCTCCGTCATACGGAGTAACAAATCCCAGTCTTGATCCATGCCAACCCAACAGACACCCTCGGAGATACCTGTAGAGCACCTTTATAGTCACCCAGTTACGTTGCGACGTTTGATACACACAAGGTATTCCTCCGGTGTCAGTGAGTTGCATGATCTCATGGTCAAAGGAACAGATACTTGACATGCAGAAAACAATAGCAATAAACTGACACGATCAAATGCTACGTTTACAGTTTGGGTCTTGTCCATCACATCATTCTCCTAATGATGTGATCCCGTTATCAAATGACATCTCATGTCAATGGCTAGGAAACCTTAACCATCTTTGATCAACGAGCTAGTCAACTAGAGGCTTACTAGGGACACAGTGTTGTCTATGTACCCACACATGTATTTGAGTTTCCAATCAATACAATTATAGCATGGATAATAAACGATTATCATGAACAAGGAAATATAATAATAACCAATTTATTATTGCCTCTAGGGCATATTTCCAACAATACCCCCGATTGTTTTGACCACCGCATCGCAGAAAAATCCCCTGTTCTTGTTTCATGCTGTTTTCCTATCAGATCTATCAAGCCAGGCATCATGTATTCTCCCTCCTCCAATAACGTAGAAGAAGATGCTTGGTTGATGAAGATGGAGCTGAAGAGAGAGGAGCCAAAAGAAGCCAACAATGAAGACAAGGGCAAGGAAGCTATGAGGGATCAAGCTCAAGAAGGAGGGCAATCCATGCCAACAGAAGAGGAGGGAGAAGAAGATATCCTTCGACCTTATTACAATCATCTCACCTGCACTGAAATTGATGCTTTTAGGGCTTTTGAAGTGGTTCGTGTTCAGAATAAATTTCTCACTCGTGAAAATATTTTGCTAGAGGAGTCATAACCCACAAGTATAGGGGATCGCAACAGTTTTTGAGGGTAGAGTATTCAACCCAAATTTATAGATGCGACACAAGGGGAGCCAAAGAATATTTGAGAGTATTAGCAATTGAGTTGTCAATTCAACCACACCTGGAGATTAAATATCTACAGCAAAGCGATCAGTAGCACAGTAGTATGATAGTTTTGATAGCAGTAGTAATAGTAACAGTAATGGTAGCAGTGATAGCAATAGTTTTGTAGCAAGTGTAACAGTAGCAGTAGCAATAGCAACTTAGCAAGTACAATATGTTGAAAACTTGTAGGGACTGGATCGGTGAACTTGTAGGATAACATTCATCATGTAACAGTCATAACCTAGGGCGACACAGAACTAGCTCCAGTTCATAAATGTAATGTAGGCATGTATTCCGTAAATAGTCATACGTGCTTATGGAAAAGAACTTGCATGACATATTTTGTCCTACCCTCCCGTGGCAGCGGGGTCCATATGGAAACTAAGGGATATTAAGGCATCCTTTTAATAGAGAACCGGAACAAAGTATTAACACATAGTGAATACATGAACTCCTCAAAATACGGTCATCACTGGAAAGTATCCCGACTATTGTCACTCCGGGGTTTACGGATCATAACACATAGCAGGTGCATATGACTAGCAAGATTAGATCAAGAACATAGATATAATGGTGATAACATAAACGGTTCAGATCTGACATCATGGCACTCGGGCCCTCGTGATAAGCATTAAGCATGGCAAAGTCATAGAACTTCAATCTCAGAACATAGTGGATACTAGGGATCAAGCCCTAACAAAACTAACTCGATTACATGATGAATCTCATCCAACTCCTCACCGACCAGCAAGCCTACGAAAGAATTACTCACTCCCGGTGGGGAGCATCATGGAATTGGCGATGGAGAAGGGTTGATGATGACGAAGACTAAAGATTCCCCTCTCTGGAGCCCAAAACGGGCTCCAGATCTGGCCCCCCGATGAAGAACAGGAGGTGGTGGTGGCGGCTCCGTATAGTAAAATGCGATGAAACTTTCTCTCTGATTTTTTTCTCCGAAAATAGGATTTTATAGCGCTGGAATTAGGGTCAGTGGGGTCCCGAGGTGGGCACAACCCACCAGGGCCCGCCTGGAGGGGGTGGCGCGCCCAGGTGTATTGTGCCCAACCAGGGCACCCCCTTTAGTGGTTCTTGGCTCCAGTATTTTTTATTTATTGTAAAATAAAACTCCAAAAAGTTTCGTCCAGTTTTGAGAACTTTTATTTCTACACAAAAACAACACCATGGTAGTTCTGCTGAAAACAGTGTCAGTTCGGGTTAGTTTCATTCAAATCATGCAAATTAGAGTCCAAAACAAGAGCAAAAGCGTGAGGAAAAGTAGATACGACAGAGACGTATCAACTCCCCCAAGCTTAACCCATTGCTTGTCCTCAAGCAATTCAGTTGACAAACTGAAAGTGATAAACAAAAACTTTTATGAACTCTTTTGTTCTTGTTTACATATATATGCTTAAGTAGGACCCAGGTTTTCGGCAAGGATTATGACTAACCATGTCAGCAATAAATCTTAGAAATTATATTAACTCATATCAATGACATAAGTAACTAGCGAGCAATAATAAAATATCTCAAGTGCCAACACTTTGTCAAAACAATCATGATATAATATGACAACAGTGGTATCTCGCTAGCCCTTTCTGAGACCGCAAAACATAGATGCAGAGCACCCAACAAAACATGTTCAAGCAACGACTAAACATCATAATTCATGGTAGAAAAGATCTAGTCATGCTGCACCCAACATTAACTATACACAATGCATGAGGATGACAATAGTGCTCTCAGGTCTGGCGCTTATTTGAGAAGGTGATGACTCAACATAAAAGTAAATAGATAGTCCCTTCGCAGAGGGAAGTAGGGATTTGCAGAGGTGCCCGAGCTCAAAGCTTAAATCAGAGATAAATATAATTTTGGGTGGTGCACCCTTCCTGTCAACGTTACGACCAAGAGTTATAAATATCTTCCATGCTAAACACATTAGCGGCGGTTCCCAAGTGGTAAAAGTAAAGGTTTACTCCCCCTCCACCAACAAACACACTCCACGGCTAGCCAAATCCACGGGTACCATCCATACCAACAACTTTCCTGGGGCATTTTTGTTTAATTATTTGTAATTTTTTGATTTTGAGACTGGGAATCCCTATTATCGCCCCTCTCGTGCAAGGACGAGTGAATAAACACTCATCATGAGAATAACCCGCTTAACATGGATGATACTGACCACCCCCTATCGCTCCATGAGCAGTCCAAGCACACAAAACAGATGTTCATTTGAATTTTAGAGGTGGCACATGCAAATTTACTTGGGACGACATGGTAATACCGCATATACGTAGATATAGTGGACTCATCTGGAATAACTTTGGTTTAAGGATTTTGATGAACAAGCAGTATTCCCGCTTAGTACAGGTGAAGGCGAGCAAATAGGTTGAGAAGCGGCCTGCTAGAGAGCGAAAACGGTCATGAACATGCATTACGAATAATAGACATTGAATACTAGCATGAGTAGGATATGGACACCATGAATATAAATATCATGAAGGCTATGTTGGTGTTGATTCAACTACATGCGTGAACATGTGCCAAGTCAAGCCACTTGAAACATTCAGAGGAGGATACCATATCATCATACCACATCACAATCATTTTAATGCATGTTGACATCCAAGATACATCATTATCCACTCCTAGCTACTTAAGTATGGCATGAGCAACTATAATCTCTAATTGTCATTGCAAAGATGTTTGATCATAATATGCTAAATCATGGATACTAGGTTAAAAATATTTACAAAAACAAAAACAAGTTGAGTTCATACCCACTTCTCTCTGCCACAGTCCAAAACAAGGGCAAAAGTGTGAGGAAAAGTAGACACGACGGAGACGTATCGACTCCCCCAAGCTTAACCCATTGCTTGTCCTCAAGCAATTCAGTTGACAAACTGAAAGTGATAAAGAAAAATTTTTACGAACTCTTTTGTTCTTTTTTACATATATATGCTTAAGTAGCACCCAAGTTTTCAGCAAAGATTATGACTAACCATGACAACAATAACTCTTAGAAATTATAATAACTCATATCAATAACATAAGCAACTAGCGAGCAATAATAAAATATCTCAAGCGCCAACACTATGTCAAAACAATCGTGATATAATATGACAATAGTGGTATCTCGCTAGCCCTTTCTGAGACCGCAAAACATAAATGCAGAACACCTCCAAAGTTCAAGCAACGATTAAACATTGTAATTCATGGTAGAAAAGATCTAGTCATGCTGCACCCAACATTAACTATACACAATGCATGAGGATGACAATAGTGCTCTCAGGTCTGGCGCTTATTTGAGAAGGTGATGACTCAACATAAAAGTAAATAGATAGTCCCTTCGCAGAGGGAAGTAGGGATTTGCAGAGGTGCCAGAGCTCAAAGCTTAAATCAGAGATAAATATAATTTTGGGAGGTGCACCCTTCCTGTCAACGTTACGACCAAGAGTTATCAATATCTTCCATGCTAAACACATTAGCGGCGGTTCCCAAGCGGTAAAAGTAAAGGTTTACTCCCCCTCCACCAACAAACACACTCCATGGCTAGCCGAATCCACGTGTACCATCCATACCAACAACTTTCCTGGGGCATTTTTGTTTAATTATTTGTAATTTTTTGATTTCAAGACTGGGAATCCCTATTACCGCCCCTCTCGTGCAAGGACGAGTGAATAAACACTCATCATGAGAATAACCCGCTTAACATGGATGATACTGACCACCCCCTATCACTCCACGAGCAGTCCAGGCACACAAAACAGATGTTCATTTCAATTTTAGAGGTGGCACATGCAAATTTACTTGGGACGACAGGGTAATACCGCATATAGGTAGATATAGTGGACTCATCTGGAATAACTTTGGTTTAAGGATTTTGATGAACAAGCAGTATTCCCGCTTAGTACAGGTGAAGGCGAGCAAATAGGTTGAGAAGCGTCCTGCTAGAGAGCGAAAACGGTCATGAACATGCATTACGAATAATAGACATTGAATACTAGCATGAGTAGGATATGGACACCATGAACATAAATATCATAAAGGCTATGTTGGTTTTGATTCAACTACATGCGTGAACATGTGCCAAGTCAAGCCAGTTGAAACATTCAGAGGAGGATACCATATCATCATACCACATCACAATCATTTTAATGCATGTTGACATCCAAGATAAATCATTATCCACTCCTAGCTACTTAAGCATGGCATGAGAAACTATAATCTCTAATTTTCATTGCAAACATGGTTGATCATAATATGCTAAATCATGGATACTAGGTTAAAAATATTTACAAAAACAAAAACAAGTTGAGTTCATACCCGCTTCTCTCTGCCACAGTCCAAAACAAGGGCAAAAGTGTGAGGAAAAGTAGATACGACGGAGACGTATCGACTCCCCCAAGTTTAACCCATTGCTTGTTCTTAGGCAATTCAGTTGACAAACTGAAAGTGATAAAGAAAAACTTTTACAAACTCTTTTGTTCTTTTTTACATATATATGCTTAAGTAGCACCCAAGTTTTCAGCAAAGATTATGACTAACCATGACAACAATAACTCTTAGAAATTATAATAACTCATATCAATAACATAAGCAACTAGCGAGCAATAATAAAATATCTCAAGCGCCAACACTATGTCAAAACAATCGTGATATAATATGACAATAGTGGTATCTCGCTAGCCCTTTCTGAGACCGCAAAACATAAATGCAGAACACCTCCAAAGTTCAAGCAATGACTAAACATTGTAATTCATGGTAGAAAAGATCCAGTCATGCTGCACCCAACATTAACTATACACAATGCATGAGGATGACAATAGTGCTCTCAGGTCTGGCGCTTATTTGAGAAGGTGATGACTCAACATAAAAGTAAATAAATAGTCCCTTCACAGAGGGAAGCAGGGATTTGAAGAGGTGCCAGAGCTCAAAGCTTAAAACAGAGATAGATATAGTTTTGGGATGTACACCCTTCCTGTCAACATTACGACCAAGAGTTATCAATATCTTCCATGCTAAACACATTAGCGGCGGTTCCCAAGCGGTAAAAGTAAAGGTTTGCTCCCCCTCCACCAACAATCACACTCCACGGCTAGCCACATCCACGGGTACCGTCCAAACCAACAACTTTCCTAGGGGAGTTTTGTTTAATTATTTGTAATTTTTGATTTCGGGACTGGAAATCCCTATTACCGCCCCTCTCGTGTAAGGACGAGTGAATAAACACTCATCATGAGAATAACCCGCTTAGCATGGAAGATACTGACTGCCCCCTGTCGCTCCATGAGCGGTCGAGGCATACAAAATAGATGTTCGTTTGAATTTTGAGAGGTGGCACATGCAAATTTACTAGGAACGGCAGGGTAATACCGCATATAGGTAGATATAGTGGACTCATCTGGAATAACTTTGGTTTCAAGATTTTGATGCACAAGCAGTATTCCCACTTAGTACAGGTGAAGGCGAGCAAATAGGTTGAGAAGTGGCCAGCTAGAGAGCGAAAACGGTCATGAACATGCATTACGAATAATAGACATTGAATACTAGCATGAGTAGGATATGGACACCATGAACATAAATATCATGAAGGCTATGTTGGTTTTGATTCAACTACATGCGTGAACATGTGCCAAGTTAAGCCACTTGAAACATTCAGAGGAGGATACCATATCATCATACCACATCACAATCATTTTAATGCATGTTGACATCCAAGATAAATCATTATCCACTCCTAGCTACTTAAGCATGGCATGAGAAACTATAATCTCTAATTGTCATTGCAAACATGTTTCATCATAATATGCTAAATCACGGATACTAGGTTAAACATATTTACAAAAACAAAAACAAGTTGAGTTCATTCCCGCTTCTCTCTGCCACGGTCACTTCATCAAATATCGTCATTATTGCGTTTCACTTGCACGATCGAATGATATGAAAATAATAATAGTGCAAGAGTGTCGTGGACTAAGCTGGAATCTGCAAACATTTTATTCAAAAGGAGAAGACAACGTAACATGGGCTCTTTGTTTGATTAACAATGATGCATATGAGAGCCACTCAACATTTTCATTGTGGTCTTCTCTTTGGTATGACTCAAATAAAGGGAAAAGAATATAAAAAAACACTCTAAAATATTTTTGGAGTTTTTGGGTTTTCTTGAAGGAAGCAAATTAAAGAGGAAAAACAAAAACGAGAAAAACTATTTACACGGGAAAGCTCCCAACAAGTAAAAGAAGAAACGAGAAATCTTTTTGGTTTTTCTTTTGATACTACAATCAACTTAACCTAGAAAGAAAAATTGAATAGAAGCAGGAATTTTTTTTGGATTTTCTCAAAGTTTTTCAAACACGCAAGAAGAAAGCAAGAAAATAAATCTAGCATGGATAATACAATGAAAAAGTGTGGACACCGACAACTGGAATGAAAAGTGTAAACATGAATATAATGTCGGTGGATATACGTACTCCCCCAAGCTTAGGCTTTTGGCCTAGCTTGGTAATCACCATCCGTAATAACCATCCGGTCCTAAGTCGAAGTGCGGTGGAGACATCACCTGAGTGTCCCACTCCTAGGGCTCCTCCTCAATAGCTGCTAGGTTGTTCCAGTAGGCTGTAATGTCCTATGGCATGATCCTGTATCCGTTTCTGGCAATAGAATCAAACAGAGCAGGTGCAGGCAACGGGATAACATGACGGGTTTCGACACTGAATACTAAGTTGTAGCGAATCTTATGGAAAGAATCAGCTGCGTCAATAAATTGGTGATCCTGCAATGCCTTGTGATCTAGATAAGCTTGGGACAAGGGATAATCATGTGTGCGAATATGAACATTAAAGTGTCTCGCTAAGCGAGTAGCATAAATACCACCATGTATCTTTCCCTTAGTCCTGTTAAGGTGTAAGCAACGTGCAATAATAGCCCCCATGCTAAAGGTGTGATCATTGTGCAGTGCACGGCATAAAATGGCGAAGTTGGGGGCACTAAGTGCACCAACCTTCTCTCTAGCGGTTAAACACTTCACGATGAATAAAGCAAAGTAATGCACATAAGGAAACTGCAAACTGGTAGCGGTGGCTTTTGACACGCCTCTATCTTCACCCACTGTTAAAGTAAGGAGAAAGTCCTCAAACTCCGCTGGTCAGAAGGGATCAAGCATATGTCACAAAAGTCAGTGAGAGGTATCTTGTGAGTTTCAGCATATAACTTAAACGGCACCTCAGGAGGATTATTTTTACTCAGAAAATGAAAACTTTGCACAAAGGAATTTGTAAGGATGTGGTGTTGGTCACACTTAGCTACGAGGAAATCGGTCAGCCTAGCATTTGCAATGAATTGGGCAAACTCTTGATGGAACCCGACCTCCTCCATGACGGCATCATGCGGCCATTCACACGGCCGCACCTCAGCCGTTCTTGGAGTGTGGAGGTCATTGTCCAATGATTCCCCAATGACTCCTTTAGCATTCTTCTTGGAGGAAAACTTCCTAAAGAAATCCATCTTATTCCTATAATTAAATTTCTGAAAGTTTTAGTCTACAAAAAATTTGTCAACAAAACTTTGTAAGATTGATAGCAACTACTCCTAAGGATGCATGGATGCCATATTAAGCATTCAAACTACTTAGAACCCTAAGAATTCAACATGCAAGCCCATCTACAGCAACACCAAGAGTATCTAATTATTCTAAAAATAACCCACTAAATCAAAAACTAATTGGAGCAATGGAGGAGTCACATACCAAGTAGCAATCCCCCAAAACAGTTTCGGAAACTGAGCTTCGAACAAAGAGATCGAAATCCGCGGGTTTGAGAGCAAGAACACGGGAATGAGAGCTATGGTGATTTTTTCTCGAGGTAGGAGATGACATGGGCTAAAGGGATAAGTGAGGGGGCCCACATGGGGGACACAACCCACCAGGGCGCGCCTGGGTTGCTGGCACGCCCTGGTGTCTTGTGGGCACCAGGTGCACCCCCCTCTGATGTTATTTGCACCAGAAATTCAGAAATATTCAGAAAAAATTGTATCAAATTTTCAGGATATTCTGAGAACTTTTATTTTTGGGTTATTTTTTTATTGCACGGAGAAAATAGAAAACATGATAAACATGGCATTTTATTTTATTTGACTAAGAAAAATAAAAATAAAAGGTGAGAGCAGAAGGTTGTGCCTACTAGATTCATCAACTTCATACCTCTCAAAAATGATCCATTAATAAGGTTGATCAAGTCTTATTAACAACCACTTCCGATTAGCATGAAACCGAAGAACTGTCGTAAAACACTAAGTTATCTCAATGGGGATATGCATATCCCCAACAATAAGTATGTCATATTTCTTTTTGGCAGTAGGTAGGGGTAGTTGAAAATTTCCAATAGTGATTGTCGGAGATTCTTCAATAACATTTATACCATTCACTTGGAATTGTTTCTTCGGAAAGTGCACCGTATGCTCATTATCATTAATATGAAAAGTGACTTTGCTTTTATTGAAATCAATAACAGCCCCTGCAATATTCAAAAAGGGTCTACCAAGGATAATCGACATGTTGTCGTCCTCGGGCATCTCAAGAATAACAAAGTTCGTTAAGATAGTAACATTTGCAACAACAACGGGCACATCCTGACAAATACCGATATGTATGGCAATTGATTTGTCAGCCATTTGCTATGATATTTCAGTAGGTGTGAGTTTATTCAAATTAAGTCTTTTATATAAGGAGAAAGGCATAACACTAACACCAGCTCCCAAATCACACAAAGCAGTTTTGACATAATTTCTTTTAATGGAGCACGGTATAGTTGGTATTCCAGGGTCTCCAAGTTTTTTAGGTACTCCATCCTTAAAATAATAATTAGCAAGCATGGTGGAGATTTCATCTTCAGGCATCTTTCTTTTATTAGTGATGATGTCTTTCATGTATTTTGCATAAGGGGCCATCTTTAGGATATCAGTTAAGCGGGTACACAAAAAGACTGGCCTAATCATTTCAGCAAAGCGTTCAAATTCTTCATCATCCTTTTTCTTAGATGGTTTAGGTGGAAAGGGCATGGGTTTCTGAACCCATGGCTCTCTTTCTTTACCATGTTTTCTAGCCACAAAGTCTCTTTTATCACATCGTTTATTTTTAGGTTGTGGGTTGTCAAGGTCAACAACAGGCTCTATTTCAACATCATTATCTGGTTCTTTATCATTTTTCGGTTGAGTATCCTCATGAACATCATTATTATCACTAGGTGAATGTTCATTACCAGATTGAGTTTCAGCATCAGAAATAGAGACATCATTATCTTTAGGAGGTTTTTGTATCTCAGGTTCACTAGAGGTATGCAAAGTCCTATCATTTTTCTTTTTCTTTTTTCTTTTTCTTTTTGGAAGGACTAGGTGCATCAACATTAATTATTTGAGAGTCTTGTTCAATTCTTTTAGGATGACCTTCAGGATAAAGAGGTTCTTGGGTCATTCTACATCCTCTAGTAACTACTCTAGCAGCAAAATCATTCATATTATTATTCATTTCATCAAGCAATTCTTTTTGAGATTTAGCAACTTGTTCTAACTGGGTTTGAACCATAAAGGCATGTTTTCATACACCTCTAACATCATTACTAATTCTAAATAACAAGTCACTCAAGCAAGCGATCATATCAGAATTATATTTCAATTGTTTCAGAACATTTGCATTGAAGTGATCTTGTTTCATAATGTAGTTATCAAACTAATATAAGCATTGACTAGGATGTTTATTGTAAGGGATATCACTTTCATCAAACTTTAATAAAGAATTTATCTCTACCACCTGTGGAGGTGGTGGTGCGTCAAGGCCATGTATTTCTTCAATAGGGGGTAAATTCTGAACATCCTCGGCTTAATACCATTTTATTTCATACATTTCTTTGCCTCTTGCATATCTTCAGGACTGAGAAATAAGATACCCGTCTTCTTCGGAGTGGGTTTAAGTGGTGGTTCAGGAAGAGTCCAATCATCATAATTCTTCAATATATTATTCAATACTTCCTCAGCCTATTCAACAGTTCGTTCCCTGTAAACACAACCGGCACAACTATCTAGGAAGTCCCTAGAAGCATCAGTTAGTCCATTATAGAAGATATCAAGTATTTCATTTTTCTTAAGAGGGTGATCAGGCAAAGCATTAAGCAATTGGAGAAGCCTCCCCCAAGCTTGTGGGAGACTCTCTTCTTCACTTTGCACAAAGCTAAATATTTCCTGTAAGGCAGCTTGTTTCTTATGAGCAGGAAAATATTTTTCAGAGAAGTAGTAAATCATATCCTGGGGACTACGCACACAACCAGGAGCAAGAGTATTGTACCATATATTAGCATCACCCTTTAATGAGAACGGAAATAATTTGAGAATATAGTAGTAGCAAATCTTCTCATCATGAGCAAAGAGGGTGGCTATATCATTCAGCTTAGTAAGATGTGCCACTACAGTTTCAGTTTCATAGCCATGGAAAGGATTAGATTCAACCAAAGTAATTAACTCTAGGTCGACAGAGAATTCATAATCCTTATTGGTAACAAAGATAGGTGAAGTAGCAAACTTAGGATCGCATTTCATTCTAGCATTCAAAGTCTTATCCTTATACTTACGTAGTAATTTCTTAAGATCATCTCTATCCTTACAAGAAAGGATTTCTCTAGCTATTTCTCCATCCAGAGCATAACCTTCAGGTATATTAGGCATTTCAAATCTAGGAGAGCTAGGTCCAATAAGTGTTACATAATTCTCAGTTTCAAAGACTTCATCAGTTTTAGTAATCTCATCAGTTTCAATAATTTCATTCTCTTTAGCTCTAGTAATTTGTTCATCAAGAAATTCACCTAGTGGCACATTATCATCAAGCATGGTACTAGCATCATAATAGCATAATTCATATCAGAAGTAGCATCATCAATAACTTGCGACATATCAGGATTAATAGCATGTGGTGGTGTTGCAAGTCTACTCATAACCGAAGGTGAATCAAGTGCAGAGCTAGATGGCAATTCCTTACCTCCCCTCGACTTAGAGGGAAAAATCTAGGTTCTTGTATCCTTTAGATTCTTCATAGTGATTAATTGATATAAATCCCAAGTGACTCAACAAATATAGCTATGCTCCTCGGCAACGGCGCCATAAAAAGTCTTGATAACCCACAAGTATAGGGGATCACAACAGTTTTTGAGGGTAGAGTATTCAACCCAAATTTATAGATTCGACACAAGGGGAGCCAAAGAATATTTTAGAGTATCAGCAGTTGAGTTGTCAATTCAACCACACCTGGAGATTAAATATCTGTAGCAGAGCGATCAGTAGCACAGTAGTATGATAGTTTTGATAGAAGTAGTAACAGTAACAGTAACGGTAGCAGTGATAGCAATAGTTTTGTAGCAAGTGTAACAGTAGCAGTAGCAATAGTAACTTAGCAAGAACAATATGTGGAAAACTTGTAGGCACTAGATCGGTGAACTCGTTAGATAACATTCATCATGTAACAGTCATAACCTAGGGCGACACAGAACTAGCTCCAGTTCATAAATGTAATGTAGGCATGTATTGCGTAAATAGTCATACATGCTTATGGAAAAGAACTTGCATGCCATCTTTTCCTACCCTCCCGTGGCAGCGGGGTCCATAAGGAAACTAAGGGATATTAAGGCCTCCTTTTAATAGAGAACCGGAACAAAGCATTAACACACAGTGAATACATGAACTCCTCTAACTACGGTCATCACCGGAAAGTATCCCGACTATTGTCACTCCGGGGTTTACGGATCATAACACATAGCAGGTGCATATGACTAGCAAGATCGGATCAAGAACATAGATGTAATGGTGATAACATAAACGGTTCAGATATGAAATCATGGCACTCGGGCCCTAGCGACAAGCATTAACTATGGCAAAGTCATAGCAACATCAATCTCAGAACATAGTGGATACTAGGGATCAAGCCCTAACAAAACTAACTCGATTACATGATGAATCTCATCCAACTCCTCACCGACTAGCAAGCCTACGAAGGAATTATTCACTCCCAGTGGGGAGCATCATGGAACTGGCGATGGAGAAGGGTTGATGATGACGAAGACCGAAGATTCCCCTCTGCGGAGCCCCAAAGGGGCTCCTGATCTGGCCTCCCGTTGAAGAACAGGAGGTGGCGGCGGCTCCGTATCATAAAACGTGATGAAACTTTCTCTCTGATTGTTTTCTCCGAAAATAGGATTTTATAGCGCTGGAATTAGGGTCAGTGGGGCCCCGAGGTGGGCACAACCCACCAGGGCGTGCTTGGAGGGGGTGGCATGCCCTGGTGTATCGTGCCCAACCAGGGCACCCCTCCGGTGGTTCTTGGCTCCAGTAATTTTTATTTATTGTAAAATAAATCTCCAAAAAGTTTCGTCCAGTTCTGAGAACTTTTATTTCTGCACAAAAACAACACCATGGTAGTTCTGCTGAAAACAGCGTCAGTCTGGGTTAGTTTCAATCAAATCATGCAAATTAGAGTCCAAAACAAGAGCAAAAGCGTGAGGAAAAGTAGATACGACAGAGACGTATCAAGGAGCACATCATCACCCTTCGGAGCGTCATCCTTAAATTGGAGTACCTATTGAGGCTAAAGTGTGACACTTCATCATCACCACCTTCATCATCTTCAGCACCAAAGGAGACTTGAGTACACGGGTATGGGCACTCCCCTTGGCTTGTGCCAAGCCTGGGGGAGATGCCCCGGTATCGTATCACCATCACTTTTATTTACCTTTACCTAGTTTAGTTCAATCCTTAGCTATTTCGTGACCTAGTTGAATAAAAGTTTAGTATGATCTATTTTCAAATGCTAGTTTCGTGCTCGATCTATCTATGTAATCGAGTGAGAGTTATATAATAAAGTTTAGTTTGAGCTTTTGCTTCTTTACTTTCTTGTTGCAATCAAAATAAAAATAAAATAAATGAAAAGGATCATATGCTAATCTTATGGTAAGTAATGACATCACATAAGGAAAAGTATAAGTGGTAAAATTTATTGGAGATTGACAAACATAGCATTGGTCAATGATGCAATTCATGAAAGAGTTAATAAGGGAAGAGAAGATTCACATGCAAATACACTATCTTGGACATCTTTTATGATTGTGAGCCCCATTAAATATTATATGCCAAAATTGTTGACATTGGACAAGGAAGACAACGTAATGATTTATGTTTGTTCATATTCACATAGAAGTTATATTGTCATAGATCCTTCAACATGTGGTGCTTGCTCAGTATCTTTGCTAGCCAAAAATTCCGCACTAAGTAGAGATACTACTTGTGCATCCAAAAACCCTAAGCCCAAACTCATGTTTTGAGAGTCCACCATACCTACCTATGGATTGAGTAAGATCCTTCAAGTAAGTTGTCATCGGTGCACTAAGGCAATAAAAATTGCTTCTAAATGTGTTTGATCAATTAGTGTAAGAGAAAATTGAGCGTTGTACGAACTTGTGATGGCAAAGTAATAAAAGCGATGGACTGCAAAATAATGGTTGCTATCATAAGGGGAAATATAACATGACGTTCTTTTGTATTAAGGGATTTGGCATACAAACCAAAAAGCGCATGACCTTCCCTCTGCGAAGGGCCTATCTTTTACTTTTATGTATTTACTTTTATGCAAGAGTCAAAGTATTCTTCCCTATTCCTTTTTACTTTTTATTTTTGCAAGCATCATGTGGTGAGGAAAGATCTAGGCACATATATCCACTTGGATATGAGCGAGCATGAGTTATTATTGCTGGCATCACCCTTGAGGTGAATACGTTGGGAGGCGAAACTATAAGCCCCTATCTTTCTATGTGTCCGGTTGAAACTTTTTGCTCATGGGTATGCTGTGAGTGTTAGCAATCATAGAAGATTAAATGATGTTTGAGTATGTGTGTGACGCCCCCAATTTCGACCGTACGCTATTCATACACGCAATGCGTACGACCAAGATTAGGGACTCACTGATCGATATCACAACACAACACTAGACACAAATTAAAGTCATACAGCTTCATATTACAAGCCAGGGGCCTCGAGGGCTCGAATACAAAGCTCGACAAAGCACGAGTCAGCGGAAGAAAATAATATCTGAGTACAGACATAAGTTAAACAAGTTTTGCCTTAAGAAGGCTAGCACAAACATGACAACGGATCGAAAGAGGCGAGGCCTCCTGCCTGGGAATCTACTAACTACTCCTGAGCGTCGGCACTCTCCACGTAGTAGTAGGCTCTAGCGGTGGTGTAGTAGTCGTCTCCTGCGTACTCCATCTCCTGGGCTCCGACATCTGAACGTGGAATCGTATCGAGGGGGAAAGAGAAGGCAAAGCAGCGGTGAGTACTCATCCAAAGTACTCGCAAGACTGACATCAGAACTATGCTAAGTATGCATCAGTATCAAGGAATGGGGTTATATCTGGACTGACGGCAGAAAGCAAGAATGAGGGGAGGCCTAGTTCTATCGAAGACTAGCATCTTCAGCATCTTGCAGCATTAGAAGAGAGTAGACTGGTATCTCATATATAGTCATATTATTGTAGCAATTTTATTAAGTAACCACGCCCAGAGATTCTTCTTCGACTCCCTGCGAGGAAGCAATCTCAGAGTCAACATTCATTTCAATTTAAAGTCACAATTTTAGTTGTAGTAGGTCAAAGTACAACTCCAAGTCGTCCTGTTATCGTGGACACGGCTATTCGAATAGATAAATTCTTCCTTGCAGGGGTGCACCGCATTTCCAACACGCTTGATCACCTCCGGCCGGACACACTTTACTGGGTAATGCCCGGCCTCGGGATATCAACACGTCGTCGCCCCACCTAGACTCAACAGAGAGGCCAGCCTGCCGGTCTAAATCCTAAGCGCGCAAGGGTCATGGGCCCAATCACCCTTTGCACTCCTGCACGATGCGAGGGTGGCCGAGGTCAGCCCTAGCACACTCTAGTCCAAGAGCTGTACCGTCCAGGCCACTCGGGCGCGCGCCGCTCCATTGCTGACGTCCGAAGAGCTTCGGCTGATACAACGACTCTGAGTACCCATAACTTCTCCCACGTGATGGTTTGGTGCGCAATAAGGTTAACGACCAACTCAGATTAAATACCCAACCCATTAGCATTTTATTAATGCGGGGCAAGCGCGACCCATGAAGTGCGGTCCCGTCGCCCCGTCTCGAGGATGTGTGGCAAGGGCCTCTCCTGCCCGTCCATGCCTCATCATCATCAAACCGTGGGTACCCCTCAGGGCCGACCCATCACCAACATGTTTCGGTAACCAGGTCATAGTAACTGTGTGTATAAAACATCAAGACGGAACCTGAGGAATCACCCTCAAAGGGTCCTGCTCGATGAAACCGTCAAGGTGGAATTAGAGGAATCACCCTCGAGGGTCCCACACTTGAGGGGTTGCACGACAGAGTCATCCTCGGGAGTGGTGAAGGAGGAATCACCCTCGATAACCACGACCCACTAGCTGCACCACAGAGTTAGCATCATGAGTACTTCACGAGGTGTCACCCTCGGTACTCGATAGTAGCTCTGCAGAGTCGTACAACTAAGGGGTGTGCGGTGATGTGAGGGGCCTGGCTCGTCGGTTGGTTGACCGAGTCTTCGAATCTTTGGGTCATCGAGTCGTCGATGAAGAAGCAGGGGCAACTGGGACTAAGGGGGTCACAGGGGATTCATTGATCAACCTATACTAAGCAGTTGATATGATTGCAGGTATAGTAGCAGTTTATCAAAAACAGGCTATGCATCAGAATAGGAGCTAACTAATACAGTAGCAAAAATCTAATGCAAGATTGAGAGGGAAAGAAATGGGCGATATTGGAATGCTCAAGGGGGGTTGCTTGCCTTGCTGCTCTGCGGTAAAGGCCTGATCGTCAGTCGCGTAGTCATACCCGGCAGCACCGTCAGTCTCGGGGTCTACCGGTAAGAAGAGGGTGGAGAAACAATAAATATAAAGCACAGATGCAACACGATGCATGACATGGCAATATGCAGAGCTAGGCATGCACTAACGCAGTATTACACGTCGCAGGCGGGTCGGAAGAATATCTGACGATATTTTCCGGGTCTCGGGCTATTACCGGACAGATGAACCTAATGCTAAATGTCCATGTTCATCATGCTAGGAGCATGTGACAGATGAACGGACAACGTATTTGGATTCGTGGGATTTTTCTGATCAACTTTCATGTATAAATTATTTTCATCCGAGTTACGGATTATTTTATATTAATTTTCAAAGTTTTATTAATATTCTGAAATAAACAGATTTAATTTAATTTGAAAATAGAATTATGACATCAGCATGATGTCATGCTGACATTAGCAGTCAACAGTCCTGTTGACTGGTCAAACTGACTGCTGGGCCCCACCTGTCATACTCTGTATAATTAACATAGGGGTTTAATTAAACTAATTAAGGGGGCCCCACATGTCAGTGCCTCATTAGGTTAATTAATTAATTTCACTTAATTTAATTACTGGATTAGCCAGCTGACAGGGCTGGCCCACATGTCATACACACAGGGGGGTCGGGCCCCACCTGTCATTGACTGGTCAAGCCCAGTCAGCAGGGTTGACCAGGTCAACCGGTCAACCAGAGGCTCGGGGCCCACGGGTCAGTGACCCTGGCAGTGGCCCCAGCCGGGCCACGTAGGCGGCGGCGCTGTCCGGCCATCGGAGGGGCTCCGGCGAGCTCCCGAAACGGAGGCGCCGCCCGGAAATCGCCTACGGTGGACCGTTTCGCGTGATTCTTCATGCGCTCGCTAGCTGGAGTCGCCGCCGATCCATTCCAAGCATCAGAACGAGCAACGGGGGTCGGAGCTGAGCACTACGTCAACGGCGGCGGAGGCGAGCTTCGGGCGTCGATGGCAAGTCGAGCACCAGCACGCAAATGACCTATCTAGCACGTGGGAACAAAGCTAGGGGTGATCTGGAGCACGCCCGTTGCACGCACGGGTTGCCAGGGGCACGCAGAGCTCGAGCCCGACGAAAATGGCGGCGATCAGAGCTCGGTCACGGCGGGAGCTTACTGTGGCAGTCTACTGGAGCTACACGAGGAAGAGGAGGTTGCGGGGAAGCTCACTTGCGGCGATGGGAAGGCCCGGAGCAGTGGTGATGCAGTGCAGACGGCGAATCGACGACGGTGAGCTTGCGGATCCGAGGAAGAAGAAGGGTGAGGGCGGCGATGTGTGAGCTCACTGGCCTCGATCCAGTGCTCGGGGAGGAAGAGGTGGTCGCTGCGGAGCTCGTGGACGTCAAACGGAGGCGTGGGAGCGGCCGTGGCCACGTGCATCAGCCCGGCGCAGCCATTGTTGCGCTCGACCGAGCTCGAACGTGAGCGAGGAGAGGGACAGAGAGGGGGCTAATGGGTCCTAGGGTTTGCGGGAGGGAGAGAGGGGTCCGCAGGGTCGTTCTTATCCCCGAGGGAGCCACGGGATGGTCGACAGCGCGACGATCGCCGTTCGGACGGCGCGCGCGCTATGGCCCTCCTCTGGTGGCGCGAGGTGGAAGAAAAGGCCGGCCCCTGTTGGGCTAGGCCAGCCTGTAGCTGCCGGGCCTAAGTGTCCAGTAGCCCCTTTCTTTCTTTTTTTATTTCATTTATTCTTTCTGTTTTCTGTTTTATTTATTTTTAGCAATAATTTCCAATGGCAAAAATGTGTAACTTGGTCCAAATAATACCTTGCATTATTAAGTGTGGCCACAACAAGTTTGGGCACTTTTGGAAACTGTTTGAAATAATCTTGAATTTAAAAGTGCTTTTAAATTGCATGTGGGCTCTGTTTTTGCAAGGTGGGGTCCACACCAACATCAAGGTGATGTTGTTTTCCTTTACACCATTTGTTTTGTGATTTATCACAAGTGTGCAACATTTTTCCTTTGCTGTTTGCAAACTTATTTTATCACAATAAAATTCAATGCCCTTTTAAAGTGGAATTTGAAATGAGATATGATTTTCAACTTGATCATATTCTATTTAGCAAAATGATTAGGCACTGATCATGGTCATCACTGTGCTTAATTACAACGATCACTGTAGCCAAAATCCAGGGTGTCACAATTCTCCCCTACTAAAAAGAATTCTCGTCCCGAGAACTAAGAAGTAGAAGGAAAGAGCCCGGGGTATTCTGCACGAAGATGATCTTCGCGTTCCCAAGTAGCCTCATCTTCAGAATGATTTGCCCACTGCACCTTGAAGAACTTGGTAACCTTATGACGTGTCCGACGTTCAGTTTCATCGAGAATGCGGACTGGATGCTCTTTGTAAGAAAGGTCTTGTTGCAGTTCAAGCATATCATGATCCACTGCTCAGATAGGATCATTGAAGCAGTGACGAAGTTGTGACACATGGAACACATCGTGAACCTGAGAAAGGGTTGACGGTAATTCCAATTGATATGCCACTTTACCACGCCTTTCGAGAACAGAGAAAGGACCAATGTATCGAGGAGCCAGCTTGCCTTTGATCCCGAAACGGTGTGTACCTCTCATTGGCGTGACTCGAAGATAAGCCTTTTCGCCAGGTTGATAGACCATATCTTTGTGATGACGGTCATACTGACTCTTCTGACGAGACTGAACAGTCTTCAGATTTGCATGAATAATGCGGACTTGATCTTTAGCATGTTGAATAATATCCGGACCGATAAGTGTACGTTCCCCAGTTTCTGACCAATTCAGAGGAGTTCGACACTTACGTCCATATAATACTTCAAAGGGAGCCATCTTCAGACTAGCTTGATAGCTATTGTTGTAGGAGAACTCAGCATACGGGAGAGATTCCTCCCATTTCTTGCCGAAAGAAATGACACAAGCTCGAAGCATGTCTTCGAGAATCTGATTGACTCTTTCAACTTGTCCCTGGGATTGAGGGTGAAAAGTGGTGCTGAATGACAAATGAGTTCCCATAGCTTCCTGGAAACTTGCCCAGAATCTTGAAGTGAATAAACTACCACGGTCCGAACTAATCACCAGTGGAATACCGTGGAGTGAAACAACTCTGGACATGTAAAGATCTGCTAGCTGACTAGCAGTAATAGTTTCCTTGACAGCCAGAAAATGTGCAACTTTGGACAACCGGTCAATGATGACAAGAATAGCATCATTACCTTTCTGTGACCTGGGAAAACCAGTAATGAAGTCCATTTCAACATGATCCCATTTCCATTCAGGAATAGAAATAGGTTGTAGAGTTCTAGAAGGCTTTTGATGTTCTACTTTGATCTGACGGCAAATGTCACATTCTGAAACATAGAGTGCAATGTCTTGCTTCATGTTAGACCACCAGAATCTTTGACGAATGTCTTGGTACATCTTGGTACTACCAGGATGAATAGACAATGGAGTGTCATGTGCTTCCTTCATGACCTCCTGAGTCACATCATTGTTTTTCTCCTTACTCGGTCCCACTAGGCGGCCTTTGAAGTACAAAGCGCCATCCTCAGCAATAGTGAAGGATGAGGGCTTTCCTTCCGCGAGAACAAGTTTAATCCTCTCGACTTCATTGTCACACTTCTGGATCCACTTGATGACGTCCACTAGATCTGGTTTAGCAACCAGGATATTAAGAGAACCCTGGGAAACAACGTGGAGGTTCATTTTGTAGGACCCTTCAGGAGGGGGAGCGAGATAACCCTGAGGAACAATATGGAGGTTCAGCTTGCGGAATTCCTTTTGAAGAAGGGGGTGAACCTTGTGAACCTGAAGGTGATTGCAATAAGACTTGCGGCTCAAGGCATCAACCATTACATTAGCCTTGCCTGGGGTATAAGAAATACCCACGTTGTAATCTGCTATGCGCTCCATCCATCTCTGTTGACGGAGATTCAGATCTGGCTGAGTAAACAGGTACTTCAGACTTTGGTGATCGGTGTAGATCTCGCAACGATTACCAACAAGGTATTGCCGCCACTCTTTCAGTGCATGAATTACTACAGCAAGTTCAAGGTCATGAACTGGGCAGTTCTCTTCATGAGGACGCAATTGACGAGAAGCATAAGCAACCACTCTGCGCTCTTGCATTAGGACACAGCCCATTCCCTGACACGAAGCGTCACAATAAATGACGAAGTCCTTACGAGTATCCGGAGGAGCAAGCACTGGAGCAGATGTCAGCTTGTCCTTAAGTGCCTGGAAGCTCTCCTGACATTTTTCTGTCCAGTCATATTTGACACCTTTGTGTAGCAATTTGGTTAAGGGCTTTGCAATCTTGGATAAGTTCTCGACGAATCGACGGCAATAGCTGGCGAGTCCGAGAAAACTTCTTACTTGCTTGACATTCTTCGGGGGAGTCCAGTCAAGAATAGCCTGATCTCGTTCAGGGTTGACCGCAATACCATCCTTGGAGATCACTGTTGGGGAACGTTGCATGGGAAACAAAAATTTTCCTACGCACACACAAGATCTATCCATGGTGATGAGCATCTACGAGAGGAAGAGTGAATCTACATACCCTTGTAGATCGCTAAGCGGAAGCGTTTAAGAAACGCGGTTGATGTAGTCGAACGTCTCCGCGATCCAAATCGCAAGTCGTCCCTCGATCCGATCACGAACTAGCGCCGAACGGACGGCACCTCCGCGTTCAACACACGTACGGCTTGATGACGCCTTCACCTCCTCGATCCAGCGAGCGATGGTGAAGTAGTGGTTGAGTTCCAGCAGCACGACGGCGTGGTGATGGTGGTGAGGAACAATCTCTGCAGGGCTTCGCCAAGCGCTACGGAGATTATGACGGAGGAACTAGAGGGTTAGGGTTGCCGCACACGGCTTGGGGAAATCTTGATGTATCCCGTGTGCTAGCCCTGCCCCTCTATTTATATGTTGAGCCTTGGGGTCTAAACTTGGAGTAAAAGCCTCCTCCAGGTCGGTTTTGCCCGCACAAGGTCGGTTTGGCCCGCAGGAAAAGAGTCCAACTCGGATCCCTGCCGAACCGTGCACAGCCGCGCACAAGCGGTAGTACCGCTCACAAGCGGTAGTACCGCTTGGGCGGTAGTACCGCTTCACACAAGCGGTAGTACCGCTCGGGCGGTAGTACCGCTTCATACAAGCGGTAGTACTGCTTACGCGGCAGCAAAACTACTTTTGCACTTTCCAATACCTCGTGGGCTTTATCCCTTTGGCCCATATAAAGTGTTGCTGCACCCAAACACTTTGGTAAACATCCGGAACCCATTCCGGTGAACTCCGGAACTTTTCCGGAGATCAAAACACTATTATCACATATATCAATCTTTACCTCCGGACTATTCCGGAGATCCTCGTCATGTCCGGGATCTTATCCGGGACTCCGAACAGCCTTCGGTCACCAACATAATAACTCAACTATACTAATCGTCACCAAACGTTAAGTGTGTAGACCCTGCGGGTTCGAGAACTATGTAGACATGACCGAGACACCTCTACGGCCAATAACCAATAGCGGGACCTGGATGCCCATATTGGCTCCTACATATTCTACGAAGATCTTTTATCGGTCGAACCTCTATGTCAAGGATTCAGTTAATCCCGTATGCTGTTCCCTTTGTTCTTCGGTATGTTACTTGCCCGAGATTCGATCGTCGGTATCACTATACCTAGTTCAATCTCGTTACCGGTAAGTCTCTTTTACTCGTTCCGTAATACAAGATCCTGTGGCTAACTCTTTAGTCACTTTGCTTGCAAGGCTCAATGTGATGTTGTATTACCGAGTGGGCCCTGAGATACCTCTCCGTCACACGGAGTAACAAATCCCAGTCTTGATCCATGCCAACCCAACAGACACCCTCGGAGATACCTGTAGAGCACCTTTATAGTCACCCAGTTACGTTGCGACGTTTGATACACACAAGGTATTCCTCCGGTGTAAGTGAGTT
Source organism: Elymus sibiricus (assembly GCA_039707655.1). Lineage (NCBI taxonomy): Eukaryota > Viridiplantae > Streptophyta > Magnoliopsida > Poales > Poaceae > Elymus > Elymus sibiricus. The sequence continues at coordinate 144,597,350 of CM077667.1, read as the reverse complement.
GCATGATCTCATGGTCAAAGGAACAGATACTTGACATGCAGAAAACAATAGCAATAAACTGACACGATCAAATGCTACGTTTACAGTTTGGGTCTTGTCCATCACATCATTCTCCTAATGATGTGATCCCGTTATCAAATGACATCTCATGTCAATGGCTAGGAAACCTTAACCATCTTTGATCAACGAGCTAGTCAACTAGAGGCTTACTAGGGACACAGTGTTGTCTATGTACCCACACATGTATTTGAGTTTCCAATCAATACAATTATAGCATGGATAATAAACGATTATCATGAACAAGGAAATATAATAATAACCAATTTATTATTGCCTCTAGGGCATATTTCCAACAGTCTCCCACTTGCACTAGAGTCAATAATCTAGTTCACATCACTATGTGATTTACATTGTAATGAATCGAACACCCATGCAGTTCTGGTGTTGTTCATGTTTAGCCCTTGGAAGAGGTTTAGTCATCGGATCTGCAACATTTAGATCCGTGTGTACCTTGCAAATATTTATGTCGTCCTCCTTGATGTAATCGCGGATGGAATTGAAACGTCGCTTTATGTGTCTGGTCCTCTTGTGAAATCTTGGTTCCTTGGCTAGAGCAATGGCACCAGTATTATCACAAAACAGAGTCATTGGGTTAAGTGCACTAGGCACTACTCCAAGATCTGTCATGAACTCCTTCATCCAGACACCTTCCTTCGCCGCCTCCGAGGCAGCGATGTACTCCGCTTCGCATGTAGAATCTGCTACCACGCTTTGCTTGGAACTGCACCAGCTAACCGCACCCCCATTTAGAATAAATACGTATCCGGTTTGCGACTTTGAGTCATCCGGATCAGTGTCAAAGCTTGCATCGACGTAACCCTTTACGACGAGCTCTTGATCACCTCCATAAACGAGAAACATGTCCTTAGTCCTTTTCAGGTACTTCAGGATATTCTTGACCGCCGTCCAGTGTTCCATTCCTGGATCACTTTGAAACCTTCCGACCATACTTATGGCAAGGCTGACATCGGGTCTTGTGCACATCATTGCATACATAATAGAGCCTATGGCTGAAGCATAGGGGATGACACTCATCTTTTCTCTATCTTCTGCAGTCACTGGGCATTGAGTCTTACTCAACTTCACACCTTGCAAAACAGGCAAGAACCCCTTCTTGGACTGATCCATTTTGAACTTCTTCAAAATCTTATCAAGGTATGTGCTTTGTGAAAGTCCTATTAATCGTCTTGATCTATCTCTATAGATCTTGATGCCTAATATGAAAGCAGCTTCTCCTAGGTCCTTCATTGAAAAACTCTTGTTCAAATATTCCTTCACGCTTTCCAACATTACTATATTGTTTCCAATCAGCAATATGTCATCCACATATAATATTAGAAACACTATAGAGCTCCCACTCACTTTCTTGTAAATACAAGCTTCTCCGTAAACTTGTATAAACTCGAACGCTTTGATCACCTCATCAAAACGAAGATTCCAACTCCGAGATGCTTGCACCAGTCCATAAATGGATCGCTGGAGTTTGCAAACTTTGTCAGCATTCTCTGGATCGACAAAACCTTCTGGTTGCATCATATACAACTCTTCCTTAAGGTAACCGTTAAGGAACGCTGTTTTGACATCCATCTGCCAAATTTCATAATCGAAAAAGGCAGCTATTGCTAACATGATTCTGACGGACTTAAGCATCGCTACTGGTGAGAAGGTCTCATCGTAGTCAACTCCTTGAACTTGTGAAAAACCCTTTGCCACAAGTCGAGCTTTATAGATGGTTACATTACCGTCCGCGTCCGTCTTCCTCTTAAAGATCCATTTGTTCTGAATGGCCTTACGCCCTTCAGGTAATACTTCCAAAGTCCATACTTTGTTTTCATACATGGATCCCATCTCGGATTTCATGGCCTCTAACCACTTCTCGGAATCCGGACCCATCATCGCTTCTCCATAGCTCGTAGGTTCATCGTTGTCTAACAACATGACCTCTAAGACAGGGTTGCCGTACCACTCGGGAGCAGTACGTGTCCTTGTCGACCTACGAGGTTCGATAGCAACTTGATCCAAAGCTTCATGATCATCATCATTAACTTCCTCTTCAGCTAATGTAGGCTCCACAGAAACATCTTTCTGCGCTGCGCTACTCTGAGGTTGAAGTAAAGGTTCAACAACCTCATCAAGTTCTATCTTCCTCCCACTCAATTCTTTCGAGAGAAACTCTTTCTCAAGAAATGTTCCGTTTTTAGCGACAAACACTTTGCCTTCGGATCTGAGATAGAAGGTATACCCAACTGTCTCTTTTGGGTATCCTATGAAGACGCATTTCTCCGCTTTGGGTTCCAGCTTTTCAGGCTGAAGCTTTTTGACATAAGCATCACATCCCCAAACTTTAAGAAACGACATCTTTGGCTTCTTGCCAAACCAAAGTTCATATGGCGTCGTCTCAACGGATTTCGATGGTGCCCTATTTAAAGTGAATGCAGCTGTCTCTAATGCATAACCCCAAAACGATAGTGGCAAATCGGCAAGAGACATCATAGATCGCACCATATCCAATAAGGTTCGATTACGACGTTCGGACACACCATTACGCTGTGGTGTTCCAGGCGGTGTCAATTGTGAAACAATTCCACACTGTCTTAAGTGACTGCCAAACTCATAACTCAGATATTCTCCTCCTCGATCAGATCGTAGGAATTTAATCTTCTTGTTACGATGATTCTCAACTTCACTCTGAAATTGTTTGAACTTTTCAAATGTTTCAGACTTGTGTTTCATTAAGTAAATATACCCATATCTACTTAAGTCATTAGTGAAGGTGAGAAAGTAACGATAACCACCGCGCGCCTCAATGCTCATCGGACCGCACACATCAGTATGTATGATTTCCAACAAGTCACTTGCCCGTTCCATTGTTCCAGAGAACGGTGTTTTAGTCATCTTGCCCATGAGGCATGGCTCACATGTGTCAAGTGATTCAAAATCAAGTGACTCCAAAAGTCCATCAGCGTGGAGCTTCCTCATGCGTTTTACGCCAATATGACCTAAACGGCAGTGCCACAAGAAAGTGGTATTATCATTATCAATTCTACATCTTTTGGCATCAATGTTATGAACATGTGTATCATTACTATCGAGATTCAATAAGAATAAACCCCTCACATTGGGTGCATGACCATAAAAGATATTACTCATATAAATAGAACAACCATTATTCTTTGATTTAAATGAGTAACCGTCTCGCAATAAACAAGATCCAGATATAATGTTCATGCTTAACGCAGGCACCAAATAACACTTATTTATGTTCATCACTAATCCCGATGGTAATCGAAGAGCGAGCGTGCCGACGGCGATCACATCAACCTTGGAACCATTTCCCACGCGCATCGTCACTTCGTCCTTTGCCAGCCTCCGTCTATTCCGCAGTTCCTGTTTTGAGTTGCAAATATGAGCAACCGCACCGGTATCAAATACCCAGGCACTACAACGAGAGTTGGTAAGGTACACATCAATAACATGTATATCATATATACCTTGTTTGTTGTTGGCCGCCTTCTTGTCAGCCAAATACTTGGGGCAATTCCGCTTCCAGTGTCCAGTTCCCTTGCAATGAAAGCACACAGTTTCTGGTTTGGGTCCAGCCTTGGGTTTCTTCACGAGAGGAGCAACTGCTTTGCCACTCTTCTTGGAGTTACCCTTCTTACCCTTGCCATTTTTCTTGAAACTAGTGGTTTTATTGACCATCAACACTTGATGCTCCTTCTGAATTTCAGACTCAGCGGCTTTCAGCATCGCAAACAGCTCGGCGACTGACTTGTTCATCCCGTGCATGTTATAGTTCAACACGAAGCTCTTGTAGCTAGGTGGCAATGATTGAAGAACTCTGTCAGTGATAGCCTCTGGCGGAAGGGGCATCCCTAACTCAGCCAGACGGGTGGAGTACCCAGACATTCTGAGCACGTGATCACTGATAGACCCGTTCTCCTCCATCTTGCAAGCATAGAACTTATCGGAGATCTCATATCTCTCGATCCGGGCATTCTTCTGAAAGATAAACTTCAACTCCTGGAACATCTCATATGCTCCATGACGTTCAAAACGTCTTTGATGTCCCGGTTCTAAGCCATACAACATTGCACATTGAACTATTGAGTAATCATCAGAACGAGCCTGCCAGGCGTTCACAACGTCTAGAGACTCAACTGGAGCGGGTGGATCACCAAGCGGTGCATCAAGGACATAAGCCTTCTGGGAAGCCGTAAGGATAATCCTTAGATTACGGGCCCAGTCCACAAAGTTACTTCCATCATCTTTCAACTTAGCTTTCTCTAGGAACGCATTAAAATTCAGGGGTGCTACTGCGCGAGCCATGATCTACAACATAAATATAGCAAAGACAACTTAGACTATTGTTCTAGATAATGAGTTTAGTTAATCATATTACTTAAAAACTCCCACTCAAATTGACATCCCTCCGGTCATTCGAGTGTAACATGATCCAAATCCACCAACTCAAGTCCGATCATCACGTGAGTTGAGGTGGTTTCAATGGTGAACATCTTCATGTTGATCATATCTACTATATGACTCATGTTCGACCTTTCGGTCTCTTGTGTTCCGAGGCCATGTCTGTACATGCTAGGCTCGTCAAGTTTAACCCGAGTGTTTCCGCACGTGCAACATGGCTTACACCCGTTGTATGTGAACGTAGAGTCTATCACACCCGATCATCACGGCGTGTCTCGAAACGACGAACTTTCGCAACGGTGCACACTTGGGGAGAACACAATTTATCTTGAAATTTAAGTGAGGGATCACCTTATAATGCTACCGTCGTCCTAAGCAAAATAAGATGCATAAAAGGATTAACATCACATGCAAATCATAAGTGACATGATATGGCCATGAACTTGTGCTTTTGATCTCCATCTCCAAAGCACCGGCATGATCTCCATCGTCACCGGCATGACACCATGATCTCCATCATCTTGATCTCCATCAACGTGTCGCCATAAGGTTGTCGCGCCGACTGTTGCTTCCACGACTATTGCTAACGTTTAGCGATAAAGTAAAGCATTACATAGCGCTTAATGATTGACACGCAGGTCATACAATAATTAAAGACAACTCTATGGCTCCTGCCAGTTGCCGTACTCATCGACATGCAAGTCGTGATATTCTATACAACACATGATCATCTCATACATCACATATATCTCATCATGTAATTGGCCATATCACATCAGAACATACCCTGCAAAAACAAGTTAGACGTCCTCTAATTGTTGTTGCAAATTTTACGTGGCTGCTACGGGTTTGCAAGAACCGTTCTTACCTACGCAAAACCACAACGTGGTGTAGTGATTGCTTTTTGATCTTCTAAAAGAACCCTCTTCATTGAAATCGATTCAACTAAAGTGAGAGAGACAGACACCCGCTAGCCATCTTTATGCAACGAAGTTACATGTCAGTTGAAGGAACCTGTCTCGCGTAAGTGTACGCGTAATGTCGGTCCGGGCCGCTTCATCTCACAGTACCGCCGAATCAAATATCAACTAGTAACGGCAAGCAATATGTATACACCCACGCCCACAACTCGTTTGTGTTCTACTCGAGATCTCATCTACGCATAGACCTGGCTCTGATACCACTGTTGGTGAACGTTGCATGGGAAACAAAAATTTTCCTACGCACACACAAGATCTATCCATGGTGATGAGCATCTACGAGAGGAAGAGTGAATCTACATACCCTTGTAGATCGCTAAGCGGAAGCGTTTAAGAAACGCGGTTGATGTAGTCGAACGTCTCCGCGATCCAAATCGCAAGTCGTCCCTCGATCCGATCACGAACTAGCGCCGAACGGACGGCACCTCCGCGTTCAACACACGTACGGCTTGATGACGCCTTCACCTCCTTGATCCAGCGAGCGATGGTGAAGTAGTGGTTGAGTTCCAGCAGCACGACGGCGTGGTGATGGTGGTGAGGAACAATCTTTGCAGGGCTTCGCCAAGCGCTACGGAGATTATGACGGAGGAACTAGAGGGTTAGGGTTGCCGCACACGGCTTGGGGAAATCTTGATGTATCCCGTGTGCTAGCCCTGCCCCTCTATTTATATGTTGAGCCTTGGGGTCTAAACTTGGAGTAAAAGCCTCCTCCAGGTCGGTTTTGCCCGCACAAGGTCGGTTTGGCCCGCAGGAAAAGAGTCCAACTCGGATCCCTGCCGAACCGTGCACAGCCGCGCACAAGCGGTAGTACCGCTCACAAGCGGTAGTACCGCTTGGGCGGTAGTACCGCTTCACACAAGCGGTAGTACCGCTCGGGCGGTAGTACCGCTTCATACAAGCGGTAGTACTGCTTACGCGGCAGCAAAACTACTTTTGCACTTTCCAATACCTCGTGGGCTTTATCCCTTTGGCCCATATAAAGTGTTGCTGCACCCGAACACTTTGGTAAACATCCGGAACCCATTCCGGTGAACTCCGGAACTTTTCCGGAGATCAAAACACTATTATCACATATATCAATCTTTACCTCCGGACTATTCCGGAGATCCTCGTCATGTCCGGGATCTTATCCGGGACTCCGAACAGCCTTCGGTCACCAACATAATAACTCAACTATACTAATCGTCACCAAACGTTAAGTGTGTAGACCCTGCGGGTTCGAGAACTATGTAGACATGACCGAGACACCTCTACGGCCAATAACCAATAGCGGGACCTGGATGCCCATATTGGCTCCTACATATTCTACGAAGATCTTTTATCGGTCGAACCTCTATGTCAAGGATTCAGTTAATCCCGTATGCTGTTCCCTTTGTTCTTCGGTATGTTACTTGCCCGAGATTCGATCGTCGGTATCACTATACCTAGTTCAATCTCGTTACCGGTAAGTCTCTTTTACTCGTTCCGTAATACAAGATCCTGTGGCTAACTCTTTAGTCACTTTGCTTGCAAGGCTCAATGTGATGTTGTATTACCGAGTGGGCCCTGAGATACCTCTCCGTCACACGGAGTAACAAATCCCAGTCTTGATCCATGCCAACCCAACAGACACCCTCGGAGATACCTGTAGAGCACCTTTATAGTCACCCAGTTACGTTGCGACGTTTGATACACACAAGGTATTCCTCCGGTGTAAGTGAGTTGCATGATCTCATGGTCAAAGGAACAGATACTTGACATGCAGAAAACAATAGCAATAAACTGACACGATCAAATGCTACGTTTACAGTTTGGGTCTTGTCCATCACATCATTCTCCTAATGATGTGATCCCGTTATCAAATGACATCTCATGTCAATGGCTAGGAAACCTTAACCATCTTTGATCAACGAGCTAGTCAACTAGAGGCTTACTAGGGACACAGTGTTGTCTATGTACCCACACATGTATTTGAGTTTCCAATCAATACAATTATAGCATGGATAATAAACGATTATCATGAACAAGGAAATATAATAATAACCAATTTATTATTGCCTCTAGGGCATATTTCCAACAATCACATGACCAAGGTAGGTCACTTCGTCCATCCAGAACTCACACTTTGAATACTTTGCATAAAGTTGATGTTCTCGAAGTCTCTCCAGTATAAGACGAAGATGTTCAACATGCTCTTCTTTATTCTTGGAGTAAACCAGGATATCATCCAGATGAAGCACGATGAATTTATCAAGGTAATCCATGAATATATAGTTCATCATGCGTGAGAAGGTCGCTGGAGCATTGGTTAAGCCGAAGGACATGACGGTGTACTCGTATGAACCATAGCGAGTAACAGATGCAGTCTTGGGAATATCTTCTTCGCGAACCCGGATCTGATGGTAACCCAACCTCAAGTCGAGTTTTGAAAATACAGATGAACCAGCAAGTTGATCATAGAGATCGTTGATCCGAGGAAGCGGATATTTGTTTTGAATCGTTGCTTGGTTGATGGGACGGTAATCTTGGACCAATCGATTCGTACCATCTTTCTTCTTGACAAAGAGAGAAGGTGCTCCCCAAGCAGAGGAACTCGGACAAATGAACCCTTGACGAAGCGAATCATCGATTTCTTGTTTCAGTTCAAGGAGTTCATGTGGAGGCATCTTATAAGGTCGCTTAGCAATAGGGGTGGTGCCTGGCACTAAGTCAATGACAAACTCGACATCCCTTACAGGGGGGTCCCTGGAAGTTCTTCTGGAAAGACATCTTGAAATTCATGGACCACTCGGATGTTTTCAATCCCCTCAAGAGGTGACACGTTTAATGCATTCAGGGCATAAAGCCAGGCTTCAGCATCTCGAACAAGATGAGCATGGTCAAGTTCTAGCATGACGATAATGATGGGGCCTAACAGCTTGGAAAGACATGATTGAGTACAAAACCATAAGCAAGGAAGATTCCTAAGAGTTGTTGAATCGCAATGCGTACTCAATTCGGACATTAGTGTCCTTGATTGTCCAACAACTCAGAACACGAGGAAAAAGGAATAGTGAAATATCATAGTTGATGAGGAGCTCATAAGAAGTTATAAAGCTCCATGATATTTATCAAGATACCAGGGATAATACTCGGAGATAGATCAGAATAGAGGTTAGACTAACGTATTGATCGGTGGAAGACAAGCACTTTAACTTGTGTGAGAATGAAATCAAAGTAGAACAACATGGTCGGAACCACGATTGCAAAGGACAAGATCAGACATACAATATCAAATCATACAATGAATGATTATATGAAAGGAGAAGCTTGTATGATAAGATCAACATCGTTTCCATGGGCATGAACACAAGGTTCAAGGTCGACTCCCACTTCATCAATGCACCACCTTCCATTTTTACCTCGCCTTTCATGAAGTTGTAGTTTTGAAAGTTTAACTGGCAAAACACCAGGCGAGTAAGACTCGTGAAAACTGTCGGGTTCACACGAATTAAGGAAGGCATAGGTTCAACCCATCGGGGCATCTTAGGAACATATACCACAAGCTTCAAGAGTAATTAACACATGCTTGCAAACAGAGCATGGCTGACGAAAGCATAGGATACAACTTATCAGAGGGAGAAGGCACAATTTACCAATGGCATCATGTATCAGGGGAAGAACATCACAAGAATTTAGAATGTGAAGGATGCTATCGGATAATAACACAACACTGGGTCTGGCGGTCCACAAAGGACCCGATGTGAGTATCGGTACCCAATCAGAGGGAGAAAGAATGCAAGGCATCAGATCATAGAACATCCAAATAATTTGATGCTTAAATAACCGAAGGAATTAAGATTTCCAAATTGGTGTATCGGAAACAGATGTTCTGATCAAATACAAGTAAGATGAAAGGACTTAGATGGGCAATCAATCAAGGTTGATTTGTCAAGAACCAACTCATGTTTAGAAAGACGCCTGAGCCGGATGGATAATATATGATAACAACTGATGACTGCGTGCATTCACACACAGGTTGAATCAATAAAACCGAATGAAAACCACAAAGGATTTACTTAATATTGCCAGACATACGGAATTAACCATATTGCAAGCAGGTGAGAAAGGTCAAGAGCAAAAGGCTACTGAGGATTACGAAAGATCAAATAGCGTTTCAAAGAATTCTGAGAAACACATGATCAACCGAGGAAGAACGAATCTTCGGTAAGATAATTCGATGTACCTCGTAATAACAAGAGCAACTGGATATGAAAGTATGAGCGACAATTGCATGTAGTCATCCATAGGGATTGACGGTGGAAGGGAATCGCAAAAGCGATGAGCACAAGTTCTCGAGAGAACTTCAGAGAGTATCTTCGGAGTCTTCTGATGAATCAAGCCATCTTCTGGAATGAGGGGCTCTCCGGGGGAAGTAGTTACGAGAACCTAGAGTTAGAGTTAATAAAATCTTTAACCCAAAAGAGAAGAGAGATCGGAACCTAGAGTATAGACGAGGAATAAAAGATCTTAATACCACCCGATTGAGATGTGGGCCCGTAAGCCACACAACTATGTTAGTAAAGTTTTTCAAGTACTAGACTCAACTTCGGCCAAGGAATTGGAAAGGGGGCTACCTACAGGCAGTCGGCTCTGATACCAACTTGTGACTCCCCCAATTTCGACCGTACGCTAATCATACACGCAATGCGTACGACCAAGATTAGGGACTCACTGATCGATATCACAACACAACACTAGACACAAATTAAAGTCATACAGCTTCATATTACAAGCCAGGGGCCTCGAGGGCTCGAATACAAAGCTCGACAAAGCACGAGTCAGCGGAAGCAAATAATATCTGAGTACAGACATAAGTTAAACAAGTTTTGCCTTAAGAAGGCTAGCACAAACATGACAACGGATCGAAAGAGGCGAGGCCTCCTGCCTGGGAATCTCCTAACTACTCCTGAGCGTCGGCACTCTCCACGTAGTAGTAGGCTCCAGCGGTGGTGTAGTAGTCGTCTCCGGCGTACTCCATCTCCTGGGCTCCGACATCTGAACGCGGAATCGTATCGAGGGGGAAAGAGAAGGCAAAGCAGCGGTGAGTACTCATCCAAAGTACTCGCAAGACTGACATCAGAACTATGCTAAGTATGCATCAGTATCAAGGAATGGGATTATATCTGGACTGACTGCAGAAAGCAAGAATGAGGGGGAAGGCCTAGTTCTATCGAAGACTAGCATCTTCAGCATCTTGCAGCATTAGAAGAGAGTAGACTGGTATCTCATATATAGTCATATTATTGTAGCAATTTTATTAAGTATGCACGCCCAGAGATACTTCCTCGACTCCTTGCGAGGAAACAATCTCGGAGCCAACATTCATTTCAATTTAAAGTCACTATTTTAGTTGTAGTAGGTCAAAGTACAACTCTAAGTCGTCCTGTTACCATGGACATGGCTATTCGAATAGATAAATTCTTCCCTGCAGGGGTGCACCGCATTTCCAACACGCTTGATCACCTCCGGCCGGACACACTTTACTGGGTAATGCCCGGCCTCGGGATATCAACACGTCGTCGCCCCACCTAGACTCAACAGAGAGGCCAGCCCGCCGGTCTAAATCCTAAGCGCGCAGGGGTCATGGGCCCAATCACCCTTTGCACTCCTGCACGATGCGAGGGCGGCCGAGGTCAGCTCTAGCACACTCTAGTCCAAGAGCTGTACCGTCCAGGCCACTCAGGCGCGCGCTGCTCCATTGCTGACGTCCGAAGAGCTTCGGCGGATACAATGACGCTGAGTACCCATAACTTCTCCCACGTGATGGTTTGGTGCGCAATAAGGTCAATGACCAACTCAGATCAAATACCCAACCCATTAGCATTTTATTAATGCGGGGCAAGCGCGACCCATGAAGTGCGGTCCCGTCGCCCCGTCTCGAGGATGTGTGGCAAGGGCCTCTCCTGCCCATCCACGCCTCATCATCATCAAACCGTGGGTACCCCTCAGGGCCGACCCATCACCAACATGTTTCGGTAACAAGGTCATAGTAACTGTGTGTATAAAACATCAAGACGGAACCTGAGGAATCACCTCAAAGGGTCCCGCTCGATGAAACCGTCAAGGTCGAATTAGAGGAATCACCCTCGAGGGTCCCACACTTGAGGGGTTGCACGACAGAGTCATCGTCGGGAGTGGTGAAGGAGGAATCACCCTCGATAACCACGACCGACTAGCTGCACCACAGAGTTAGCATCATGAGTACTTCACGAGGTTTCACCCTCGGTACTCGCTAGTAGCTTTGCAGAGTCGTACAACTAAGGGGTGTGCGGTGATGTGAGGGGCCTGGCTCGTCGGTCGGTTGACCGAGTCTTCGAATCTTCGGGTCGTCGAGTCATCGATGAAGAAGCAGGGGCAACTGGGACTAAGGGGGTCACAGGGGATTCATTGATCAACCTATACTAAGCAGTTGATATGATTGCAGGTATAGTAGCAGTTTATCAAAAACAGGCTATGCATCAGAAAAGGAGCTAACTAATACAATAGCAAAAATCTAATGCAAGATTGAGAGGGAAAGAAATGGGCGATATCGGAATGCTTAAGGGGGGTTGCTTGCCTTGCTGCTCTGCGGCAAAGGCCTGATCGTCAGTTGCGTAGTCGTACCCGACAGCACCGTCAGTCTCAAGGTTTACCGGTAAGAAGAGGGGGGAAGAAACAATAAATATAAAGCACAGATGCAACACGATGCATGACATGGCAATATGCAGAGCTAGGCATGCACTAACGCAGTATTACACGTCGCAGGCGGGTCAGAAGAATACCTGACGATATTTTCCGGGTCTCGGGCTATTACCGGACAGATGATCCTAATGCTAAATGTCCATGTTCATCATGCTAGGAGCATGTGACAGATGAACGGACAGCGTATTCGGATTCGTGGGATTTTTCTGATCAACTTTCATGTATAAATTATTTTCATCCGAGTTACGGATTATTTTATATTAATTTTCAAAGTTTTATTAATATTCTGAAATAAACAGATTTAATTTAATTCGAAAATAGAATTATGACATCAGCATGATGTCATGCTGACATCAGCAGTCAACAGTCCTGTTGACTGGTCAAACTGACTGCTGGGCCCCACCTGTCATACTCTGTATAATTAACAGAGGGGTTTAATTAAACTAATTAAGGGGGCCCCACATGTCAGTGCCTCATTAGGTTAATTAATTAATTTTACTTAATTTAATTACTAGATTAGCCAGCTGACAGGGCTGGCCCACATGTCATACACGCAGAGGGGTCGGGCCCCACCTGTCATTGACTGGTCAAGCCCAGTCAGCAGGGTTGACCAGGTCAACCGGTCAACCAGAGGCTCGGGGCCCGCGGGTCAGTGACCCTGGCAGTGGCCCCAGCCGGGCCACGTAGGCGGCGGCGCCGTCCGGCCACCGAAGGGGCTCCGGTGAGCTCCCGAAACGGAGGCACCGCCCGGAAATCGCCTACGCTGGACCGTTTCGCGTGATTCTTCATGCGCTCGCTAGCTAGAGTCGCCACCGATCCATTCCAAGCATCAGAACGAGCAACGAGGGTCGGAGCTGAGCGCTACGTCGACGGCGGCGGAGGCGAGCTTCGGTCGTCGATGGCAAGTCGAGCACCAGCACGCAAATGACCTATCTTGCGCGTGGGAACGAAGCTAGGGGTGATCTGGAGCACGCCCGTTGCACGCACGGGTTGCCAGGGGCACGCAGAGCTCGAGCCCGACGAAAATGGCGGCGAGCAGAGCTCGGTCATGGCGAGAGCTTACTGTGGTGGTCTAGTGGAGCTATGCGAGGAAGAGGAGGTCGTGAGGAAGCTCACTTGCGGTGATGGGAAGGCCCGGAGCAGTGGTGATGCAGTGCAAATGGCGAATCGACAACGGTGAGCTTGCGGATCCGAGGCAGAAGAAGGGTGAGGGCGGCGGCGTGTGAGCTCACTGGCCTCGATCCAGTGCTCGGGGAGGAAGTGGTGGTCGCTGCGGAGCTCGTGGACGTCGAACGGAGGTGTGGGAGCGGCCGTGGCCACGTGCATCAGCCCGGCGCAGCCATTGTTGCGCTCGGCCGAGCTCGAACGCGAGCGAGGAGAGGGACAGAGAGGGGGCTAATGGGTCCTAGGGTTTGCGCGAGGGAGAGAGGGGTCCGCGGGGTCGTTCTTATCCCCGAGGGATCCACGGGATGGTCGACAGCGCGACGATCGCCGTTCGGACGGCGCGCGCTATGGCCCTCCTCTGGTGGCGCGAGGTGGAAGAAAAGGCCGGCCCCTGTTGGGCTGGGCCAGCCTATAGCTGCTGGGCCTAAGTGTCCAGTAGGCCCTCTCTTTCTTTTTTTATTTCATTTATTCTTTCTGTTTTTTGTTTTATTTATTTTTAGCAATAATTTCCTATGGCAAAAATGTGTAACTTGGTCCAAATAATACCTTGCATTATTAAGTGTGGCCACAACAAGTTTGGGCACTTTTGGAAACTGTTTGAAATAATCTTGAATTTAAAAGTGCTTTTAAATTGCATGTGGGCTCTGTTTTTGCAAGGTGGGGTCCACACCAACATCAAGGTGATGTTGTTTTCCTTTACACCATTTGTTTTGTGATTTATCACAAGTGTGCAACATTTTTTCCTTTGCTGTTTGCAAACTTATTTTATCACAATAAAATTCAATGCCCTTTTAAAGTGGAATTTGAAATGAGATATGATTTTCAACTTGATCATATTCTATTTAGCAAAATGATTAGGCACTGATCATGGTCATCACTGTGCTTAATTACAACGATCACTGTAGCCAAAATCCAGGGTGTCACAATGTGGACTTGCCAAAAGGCTCCGACACGAGACCCTTCCTGAAAATATGATGAATTGTAGTTGCAAAGTTGACTGAGAACATAGTTTGTTGGTTTTCAATAAGGATTATGCTTTATACTTCTATGTTGTGATGAATTTTTACTTGTTCATGAGAAGTTATATGATGAAGTTATATAATAAAAGTTATATGAAAAAGTCCTATGACAAAGTTTGTTGCTACTATGATATTAAGCATGATGCTACTATGTCCGTATTTTGTTTTTATCGACACCTCTCTCTCAAACCATGTGGACATGTTTTTTGATATCGGCTTTCGCTTCAGGACAAGCGAGGTCTAAGCTTGGGGGAGTTGATACGTCCATTTTGCATCATGATTTACTACTGTTATTTATAATGTTCTTATGCATAATAATGCTTTATGGAGTAATTCTAATGCCTTGTCTCTCACAATATGCAAGGTTTACACAAAGGGGGAGAATGCCGGCAGCTGGAATTCTGGATCTGAAAAAGTATGTCGGAGACACGTATTCTGCACATCTCCAAATAAGTTGAAACTTCACAGAGAATTATTTTCGAATATAAAAAAAATACCGGAGCAAATAACTACCGGAGGGGGGCCACCTAGTGACCACAAGACATCAGGGCGCGCCAGGCCCCCCAGGCGCGCCCTGGTGGGTTGTGGCCAACCCGTCCCACCTCCGGTGCCCATCTTCAGGTACTTAAGGTCTTTTGACCTAGAAAAAAAATCAAGGGGGGGACTTTTGGGACAGAACGGCGTCGTCTCGAGGCGGAACTTGGGCAGGAGCACTTTTGCCCTCCGGCGGAGCCATCCCGCCGGGGGAACTTCCCTCCCGGAGGGGGAAATCGAAGCCATCCTCGTGACCACGGTGTCCAAGTCAGGCAATTGGTTCGTACTTTTCAATATGCATCAACTTTTTATTCTTCACGCAATACATGAGCGTGAGCCATTGGACATAGCATTTAGGTGGAATAGAGTATGGTGGTAGATATCAAAGGAGTAGGAAGTGGAGAAGATAGTCTCACATCAACTAGGCGTACCAAAGGGCTATGGGGATGCCCATCGATAGATGTCAATGCAAGGAGTAGGGATTGCCATGCAAATGATGCACTAGACTATAAGTGTATGAAAGCTCAAATGAAGCTAAGTGGGGTGTGCATCCAACTTGCTTGCTCATGAAGACCTCAGGCATTTGAGGAAGCCCGTCATAGGAATATACAAGCCAAGTTTGAAATAATGAATAGGTAATACCCACTAGCATATGAAAGTGATATATCATGAGACTCTGTACATCAGGAACATGGTGCCACTTTGAGGCACAAGTTGGTAAAGGATAGTAGCAAAGTCCCTTCTCTCATTTTTTTTGAATGGATGGTGGGCTCATTTGGCCTCCCCCATCTTTATTTTCGTCCGGAGTCTCATCTCGACTTATGGGAGAATCGTCGTCTCCATCATTCTTTCCTCACTGGGACAATGCTCTAATAATGATGATCATCACACTTTTATTTACTTAACTCAACATGGAGAACTGATATGAAGATATGACTCTATATGAATGCGTCTGGCAGTGTACCAGGATGTGCAATGATCTAGCGTGACATGTATCAAAAACATTATGAAGGTGGCTTTGCCACAAATACTATGTCAGCTCTATATGATCATGCAGAGCAATATGACAATGAACGAACTAGTCATGTGAAGTGATGATGGAATTTGCATGGCAATATATCTCGGAATGGCTATGGAAATGCCATAATAGGTAGGTATGGTGGCTATTTTGAGGAAGATATAATAAGGCTTATGTGCAATAGAGCGTATCATGTCACGGAGTTTGGATGCACCGGCGAAAGTTGCACCGATCCTCGAGGTGAGAACGGGCTATGCACGGTACCGAAGAGGCTAACAAATTATGAAAAGGTAAGATTGCATATGTCCATGGTTTCACATTAGTCATAAAGAACTCATATACTTATTGCAAAATTTTATTAGTTTATCATAAATCAAAGTACTAATCGCATGCCCCGAGGGAAGAGGTTGGCAGGAGTTAACCATCGCGCGCTTCCAACCCGAAACAACACTAGGATTTCAACGAGGAATAGAAATGCTCACACATCATCACCATGCCTCTTTAATTTTTAGATGAACAAAAAGGTCAACCCCTCTTAATATCGACACTTCTATGGTTTAACAATTATGAACTCACACCTATTTCACATTACTACATCAATATCATTAACCCACAATTTCTTTATATGTGCTACATGATGGTTTTGATTATCAATCTTTGAATACTTAATATTTTTGGACTAGTCTGTATGACCAATGCAAATTACCGTCCCTATTTATTAACTCTCAAACAATTATAAGTGAATAACGAGAGTGAAATCATTTCTTTAAAATCTACACGCCACCGTGCTCAAAAAGATATAAGTGAAGTACTAGAGCAACTGCTAAGCTCAAAAGATATAAGTGAAGCACATAAAGTATTCTAACAAATTGTGAGGAAGGTGTGTCTCTCTTAAATAGGTGTGTCCATCAAACAATGATTGTGGCAAACTGAAAGTAAAAGCAAACAAAAGCAAATGACACTCAAGCAAAACTCATATCATGTGACGAATAAAAATATAGCTTCAAGTGACATACCAATGGATTTGAGACGAAAGAGGGGATGCCTTCCGGGGCATCCCCAAGCTTAGATGCTTGAGTCTAATTTAAAATATTACCATGGGGTGCCTTGGGCATCCCCAAGCTTAGGCTCTTGCTACTCCTTATTCCTTTGTCCATCAAGATAACACCCAAAACTTGAAAACTTCAATCACACAAAACTCAACAAAACCTCACGAGATCCATTAGTATAAGAACCATATTGCATAATTTTAGTATTGTTGTAAATTGATTCAAATTTCATAAATGCATAATAGGTACTGTATTATAACTTCTACATGGCTTATACCCCCCGATACAATCCATAGTTTAATAAAATAAGCAACTATGCAAGCAAAAACAGAATCTGTCTAAAACAGAATAGTCTGTAGCAATCTGTAGAGAAACTATACTTATGTAACTCTAAAAATTATGGACAATTAGGACAACTTCAAAAATTTGTATAGCAACACTGTGTAAAATTTCAGATCATTATCACTCTCCAGCAAAAAATGAAAATTCCTGTACTGGAGTCAAAAGTTTCTGTTTTGTTTCAGCATCGATTCTACTCATCTTGTGAGTCATCCCAAAGGCTTTACTTGGCACAAACACTAATTTAAACACAAAAACATAATCATTACAGAGGCAATAATCATGCTATTAAAAATAAACAGAAAGTTCTAAGCAAAAATTTAAAGATAACTATTGGGTTGCCTCCCAACAAGCGCTATTGTTTTATGCCCCTAGCTAGGCATAATGCATAGTTTCTCGTAACAAAGTCACATGTCAGTTGATAGAACCGGTCTCTCGTAAGCGTACGAGTAAGGTTGGTCCGGGCCGCTTCATCCCACAATACCGCTGAATCAAGAAAAGACCAAGGGAGGAAGCAATCTGAGCATCAACGCCCACAAACTCCTTTGTGTTCTACTCGTGATCTCATCTACGCATAGACCTAGCTCATGATGCCACTATTTGGGAACATTGCTTGGGAAACAATTTTTTTCCTACGCACACGCAAGATCTATCCATGGTGATGAGCATCTACGAGAGGGAGAGTGGATCTACATACCCTTGTAGATCGCTAAGCGGGAAGCATTGAGAAACGCGGTTGATGTAGTCGAACGTCTTTGCGATCCAAATCGCAAGCCGTCCCGCGATCCGATCATGATCCGTCCCGCGATCCAATCACGAACCGTCCCGCGATCCAATCACGGTCCTTCCGATCTAGCGCCGAACGAATGGCACCTCCGCGTTCAGCACACGTACAGCTCGATGACGATCTCCGCCTTCTTGATCCAGCAAGAGGGAGCGGAGAGGTAGATGAGTTCTCCGCCAACACAACGGCATGGTGGCGGTGGTGGTGGAGCTGTCCCGGCAGGGCTTCACCAAGCACAACCGAGACGATCTAGTGGAGAACAGATCTAGAGGGAGAGAGAGGCAGCCGTGGCTTTGTAGGTGAGGGCTGCCCTCAAATCCTCTAGTATATATAGGAGGAAGGAAGGGGAGGAGGCAGCCCAAAACCCTCCACCAAGGAGGGTTCGGCCAAACCATAGGGGAGGAGTCCTCCCGCAACTAGGACTCCTCCTCCCATAAGGGAGGTGGAGTCTTGGGAGGACTCCTTCCCACTTGGCCTCCTCCTTTCCTATTTCGCATGGGCCCCTTAGGGGCTGGCCGGCCAGACCACTAGGGGCTAGTGCGCCACCCCCTAGGCCCATGTGGCCCTTGGGCTGAGTGGGCCCCTCCCGGTGGACCCCCGGAACCCTCCCGGCACTCCCGGTACACTACCAGTGACTCCCAAACTTTTTTCGGTGACCAAAACGGGACTTCCTATATATCAATCTTTACCCCCGGACCATTCCGGAGCTCCTCGTGACGTCCGGGATCTCATCCGGGACTCCGAACAACCTTTGGTCACCACCATACATAACTCAATACTACCGAAATGTCACCGAACGTTTAGTGTGCAGACCCTGCGGGTTCGAGAACTATGTTGACATGACCAAGACACCTCTACGGTCAATAACCAATAGCGGGACCTGGATGCCCATATTGGTTCCTACATATTCTATGAAGATCTTTATCGGTTGAACCTTTATGTCAAGGATTCAGTTAATCTCGTATGCAGCTCCCTTTGTTCTTCGGTATGTTACTTGCCCGAGATTCGATCGTCGGTATCTATATACCTAGTTCAATCTCGTTACCGGCAAGTCTCTTTACTCGTTCCGTAATACAAGATCCCGTGGCTAACTCTTTAGTCACTTTGCTTGCAAGGCTCATTGTGATGTTGTATTACCGAGTGGGCCCTGAGATACCTCCCCGTCACATGGAGTAACAAATCCCAGTCTCGATCCATGCCAACTCAACAGACACCCTCGGAGATACCTGTAGAGCATCTTTATAGTCACCGAGTTACGTTGCGACATTTGATACACACAAGGTACTCCTCCGGTGTCAGTGAGTTGCATGATCTCATGGTCATAGGAACAGATACTTGACATGCAGAAAACTATAGCAATAAACTGACACAATCATATGCTATGTTCATAGTTTGGGTCTTGTCCATCACATCATTCTCCTAATGATGTGATCCCGTTATCAAATGACATATCATGTCTATGGCTAGGAAACCTTGACCATCTTTGATCAACGAGCTAGTCTATTAGAGGCATACTAGGGACACAGTGTTGTCTATGTACCCACACATGTATTTGAGTTTCCAATCAATACAATTATAGCATGGATAATAAACGATTATCATGAACAAGGAAATATGATAACAACTAAATTATTATTGCCTCTAGGGCATATTTCCAACAGTGTAGGCATCCAAGGTGTGACACATTAAGAAATTCCGACCGGTGATGGTGTCAAGTACGAACCTATACCAAGTGGTCACACCAACATAAAAATTGTGAAGAAAGGTAGTGGTGGATAACTTTTTAGTTGCTTTATTTTGAGAAAACAAATCCTATACCATTCATCTTTTAAGCTTTCTGCCCCCTTTGTTTGAAATTTACTACATCATCATTGGGAGTAAAGCGGGCGGAAGAAGAACTAGCCATGATTTCAAACAAGGAAACTAGTAACAAGCAAAGGTAAATATTTTTGTATTTTTGATTTTTATATGAAAAGCTAAATATAACATCAATTAAAAAGAAGAACACGTGAATGAAAATTTGTGTGAAGTTACTTGGTAGTTGATGATGATATTCCCCGGCAACGGCGTCAGAAATCCTTCCTGATACTTGTGATCTGCGTTGGGTTTTTCGTGAAGAGGAACGGGTAATTGCAGCACAAAGTGGATAAGTATTTCCCTCAGTTATGAAACCAAGGTTTATCGAACCAATAGGAATATCAACCCTCAACCGTCTTCAGTGGCTGCACACAAATGAACAAACGACTTGCACCCAACGCGGGCAAAAGGGTTGTCAATCCCCTTGATCTCGTTATTTTCAAGAAAATGAGTTGTGTAGATAATTGTTGATAAATATAAATTGCAAAATAAATAAAAAGTAAATAAAGGCAGCATGGTAAATATAACGTTTGCGAATATATAAGTGAATAGACGCGGGGGCCATAGTGTTCCCTAGCGACATCTCTCATGTAGGCAGCATACGGTGGGTAAACAAATTACTGTTGGGCAATTGATAGAAAAGCGGATAGTTATGCGATGTTCATGGCAATGATCATGTATATATAGGCATCACGTCCATAAGCAAATAGGCCGACTCCTGTCTGCACCTATTACTATTACTCTACTCATCGACCGCTATCCAGCATGCATCTAGAGTATTAAGTAAAACAGAGTAATGCTTGGAGAACGATGACATGATGTAGACAAAGTAAACTCAAACAATATGAATGAACCACATCGTTTCCTTAGTAGCAACAACACAAAGACGCATCTTGTCCCCTACTTTGTCACTGGGATATAGAAACTCGCCAGGTTGAACCTACCACAACGCACCACTCCCACCGATGAAATATCAATCTACTTGGCCAAAGCATATCAATAGATCGAAGAGCATTACAAAGCTATAATGATCATGCACATAAGAGATGATATAATTCAGAGGCATCTCAAATACTTTTCATGAATAATCTGAACATAAACCCACAATTCATTGGATCCCAACAAACACACCGCACAATAGGATTACATCGGATAGATCAAAGCGAAGATGCGATGACCATTGTATTGAAGATCATAAGAGAGAGAGAGATTGCCATCTAGGTACTAGCTATGGACCCATAGGTCTATGGTGAACAACTCACACATCATCATGAGGGCAGCAAGGTTGATGAAGAGGCCCTCTGTGATCGATCCCCCCTCCGGTAGGGTGCCGGAACGGAGCTCTAGATGGCCTCGCGACGGAACAGAGACTTGCGGCGACGGAAAAAGGGTTTCGGGACTGCCTCCATGGTTTTCAGAATATTAGAGAATTTATAGGCCGAAGAGGGACGTCGGGAGGTGCCCAAGGGGACCACCACATATCAGGGCGCCCCCAGGGCGCACCCTGATGTGTGGTGGGGCCCTCGTGAGCCTCCCGGCTTCCTTCCTAAGCTTCTAGGTCTTCATATAGTCCAGAAGAAATCATCAAAAAGTTTTGTGGCAATTGGACTTTGTTTGGTACAGTAAACCTGCAAAGGCAAAAACACGCAGAAAACAACAACTGGCACTGGGCGCTGGGTCAATAGGTAGTGCTCAAAAATATTATAAATTGGTAAATAATGACCCAAAAAGTATCCTAGAATGATAATATATCAGCATGGAACAATAAAAAATTATAGATACGTTGGAGATGTATCACTGTCGCCGCTCGAAGCAGGATGCTGTCATTTTGATCGTCGGGAGTGTCCACCGTGTAAACATCATACGTGGATGTGGCGGTCCATTGACAAGTTGCGGGAGGAGCAGTTGTGCTGACGTCCGCGTATGTTTCCTCTCCCTCATCTGAAGAGAAGTCCAACACATCGGTTAAATCTTCGATGGTGGCTATTAACTAGGTGGTGGGTGGGAAGCAAAATTCCCAGTGACCGGCCTCCAGACCGATCTGAGTAGAGGTCGGGGCCGGGGAATCTGTAATTTTCAATGCTTGGATCCGGGCCAGAGTCTCGTTTGAGGCAGAGGGGCTGGCCGGACTATCCTTTGGTGTTTTGGCTGAGCTGTACTCAGACATATCAGCCCAACAAATGTGTTCGGCCAGAGTTGACCCCTAACCTTGGCTTGCCATAATCAGATCCGGGCTCAAGACCAGATCCAAGGAGGTTGTCCTGGACATAATGTCGGGAAAGAGATTAGAAGTCAAAGCTTCGGGGCTACCGTGCTCATCAGTTGAAGCTGAGAGCTTGGAGAGAACCAGATTGCCTTGGGCGTTGGCGATATAACCTAGATCGCCGAACTTGATTCCCTGTTCCGGGGCGAACCCGATGATCTGGTCAAGGTGACCTGCCGCCCCGGTGAGTGGAGCGACGTCATAAAAAACGAAGGGCCGGCCGGGGACCAAGATATCCTCGGGGTGGATCCCGTCGATGGTGACGAAGCAAGCCATCGGTCCTTCTCGCGATTCCGTAGTGGGATTCTCAATGAAAGCACCAATGTCGGTGTCAAAACCGATAGATCTCGGGTAGGGGGTCCCGAATTGTGGATCTTGGATTGATGGTTTACAGGAGACAAGGGAGACGATGTTTACCAAGGTTTGGGCCGTCTTAATGGAGGTAAAACCCTACGTCTTGCTTTGATTGTATTGAATATGGGGTATCGAGTACAGAGTTGATCTACCTCGAGATCGTATTATGTGGTCTAAACCCTAAGAGTAATGAGATTAACAAGTCCTACAAACTAAAACCCTCTGGTTTATATAACCACCAGGGGTATTGATAACCCACAAGTGTAGGAGATTGTTTGTAACCTTTTTCGATAAGTAAGAGTGTTAAACCCAACGAGGAGCTAAAGGTAGAATTAATATTCTCTCAAGTTCTATCGACCACCGATACAACTCTACGCACACTAACGCTTACTTTACCTAGAAAAAGTATGAAACTACTTTGCGAGAAGGAAACTAGAAGTACTTAGTAGGAGTAATAGATAGTTTTGCAAGGTAATAAAGGACAAGTAAATAAAAGTTAGGGGCTGTTTAGATAAAGATTAATACAGTAAATTGTTTGGTAGAAAGCTTTTTGTGTAACTGTGGGATCACTAGAAGGGATGTCTACAGGGGGGGTGAATAGACTACTTGACAAATTAAAAACCTAACCTTTTCCCAAGTTAATTGGTTGGAAGATTTTAGCAATTCTAACAAGTCTAATGCGCCCTACACATGCTAGTTAACAAGTATGGCAGCGGAAAGTAAGGACAAGCATATGTAAGAGAGTAGAGATAGGAATATCAAACGCAATATGGAGACACGAAGATTTTTCCCGTGGTTCTGATAGGTGGTGCTATCGTACGTCCACGTTTGTGACGCCCGGATAGTTACGCTACAGTAATTCCCTGCTAATGACGCCACGTCACCCCGATTGCTGTTGTTAATCTCACGTTGATTCAAAACCGGGTCAAATTCAAATTTAAAAGCAAGTCAAACAATAAAAGTTCTCAAACGTTAAAACTAAAATGTTCTAAAGGTGACAGATAAATCATAAGAATTAATGGTGGAGAAACCACACTTTTATAAAATATTTAAATGCACTAAGATAAGTAAAATAGAGGCCAAAGAAATTATTAAATGCCCTTTTTGATTTATGTAAATTTCGGCTATTTTCAAAAGTGCCCCAAACTTATCGAGACAGTGTTTAGAAATGCAATAGAAAGAATGGACCTTGTCCATATTTTTACAAAAGTGTTTTTGGTTACTAAAATAAATAAAACAGAAACTTAAAAAAAAATCTAAAACAAAAATAATAAAAGTAAATAATAATTAATTAATTAATTTATTAATTAATTAACTTAATTAAGTCTGTTTAAATTAACTACTTAAGTTTAATTAACTTAATGACTAATTAACCTAATTAATTAGTTAACTAAACTAAACAGGGACTGACAGGTGGGTCCCACCCCCCTTAATTAATCCTGATTAATATTAATTAAACATTAATTAGAACTGTGTATGACATGTGGGACCCACTGGTCAGGTTTGACTAGTCAACAGAACTGTTGACTGCTGATGTCAGCATGACATCATGCTGATGTCATAATTCTGTTTATTGAATTAAAAATAATCTATTTTAATTTCTGAATATTAATAAAACTTTAAAAATTAATATAAAATAATCCGTAACTCGGATGAAAAAGTTTTGAACATGAAAGTTGCTGAGAATAATTCTACGGATCCGACTAAGCTGTCCGTTAGTTTGTCACATGCCTCTAGCATAGCAAACATGGGACTTTTCCATCCGTTTCGTCTGTCCGGTAGTAGCCCGAGACCTGGGAAATATCGTCAGATATTCTTCCGACCCGTCTGCGATGTGTAATACTGCGTTAGTGCATGCCTAGCCCGGCACATTGCCATGTCATGCATCGTGATGCATTTGTCTGCTTTATATTTATTGTTTCTTCCCCCCTCTTCTTACCGGTAGACTCCGAGACTGATGCTGCTGCCGGGTACGACTACGCCGTTGACGTTCAGCCCTTTGCCGCAGAGCAGCAAGGAAAGCAACCCCCCCTTGAGCTTTCCGATATCGCCCATTCCTTCCCTCTCATTCTTGCATTAGATTTTGCTACTGTATTAGCTAGCTCCTATTCTGATGCATAGCCTGTTTTTGATAAACTGCTACTATACCTGCAATCATATCAACTACTTAGTATAGGTTGATCAATGAATCCCCAGTGACCCCTTAGTCCCAGTTGCCCCTGCTTCTTCATCGACGACTCGACGACGTGAAGATCCGAAGACTCGGTCAGCCGACCGACGAGCCAGGCCCCGCACATCACCGCACACCCCCTTTGTTGTATGACTCTGCAGCTCTACTATCGAGTACCGAGGGTGACACCTCGTGAAGTACTCATGATGCTAGCTCTGTAGTGCAGCTAGTCGGTCGTGGTTATCGAGGGTGATTCCTCCTTCACCACTCCCGACGACGACTCTGTCGTGCAACCCCTCAAGTGTGGGACCCTCGGGGGTGATTCCTCTAGGTCCACCTTGACGGTTTCATCGAGCGGGGACCATTGAGGGTGATTCCTCAGTTCCCGCCTTGATGTTTTATACACACAGTTACTTTGACTTGACATTTATTACACGTGAAAGACGGGACTGGAGGGACAGGCGGTACCACCATGGTTGAGGTGGACCTGAGTTCCCGACAGTCTTGAGACGGGTCGGCCCCAAGGGTACCCGTGTGTGAGATATGGTGGGATGCGCCGGTAAGGCATCCGGATTATGTTGAGGCGTGGACGGGCAGGAGAGGCCCTTGCCACACATCCTCGAGTCGGGGTGACGGGACCGCACTTTATGGGTCGCGCTTGCCCCGCATTAATAAAATGCTAATGGGTTGGGTATTTGATCTGAGTTGGTCGTTTTTGGCCTAATACGCACTAACCTTCAAGTGGGAGAAGTTATGGGTACTCAGCGTCGTTGTATCAGCCGAAGCTCTTCGGACGTCAGCAATGGAGCGGCGCGCGCCGGATTGGACTTGACGGTGCAGCTCTTGGACTGGAGTGTACTAGGTCTGCTTTCGGCCGCCTTCGCATCATGCAGGAGTGCAAGGGCAAGTGGGCCCACGAACCTGCGCGCTTAGGATTTAGACCGGCGGGCTGGCCTCTTCGTTGAGCCTAGGTGGGGCGACGACGTGCTGATATCCCGAGGCCGGGCATGACCCAGGAAAGTGTGTCCGGCCGGAGGTGACTCAGGCGTGTTGGGGAATATGTGGTGCACCCCTGCAGGGATGAATAATCTATTCGAATAGTCGTGTCCTCGGTAACATGACGCCTTGGAGTTGTGCGTTGACCTTATACAACTATAACCGTGAGTTAAATTTGAAATGAATTGTGGCTCCGAGATTGCTTCCTCGCAGGGGAGTCGAGGAAGAATCTCTGGGCGTGGTTACTTAATAAAAATTGCTACAATAATATGATTATATTTGAGATACCAGTCTACTCTCTTCTAATGCTGCAAGATGCTGAAGATGCTAGTCTTCGATAGGACTAGGCCTCCCCCCTATTCTTGCTTTCTGCAGTCAGTCCAGATATAACCCCCATTCCTTGATAATGATGCATACTTAGCATAGTTCTGATGTCAGTCTTGCGAGTAATTTGGATGAGTACTCACCGCTGCTTTGCTTTCTCTTTCCCCCTCGATACGATTACCGCGTTCAAACGATGGAGCCCAGGAGATGGAGTTCGCCGGAGACGACTACTACGCCACCGCTGGAGCCTACTACGTGGAGAACGCCGACGCTCAGGAGTAGTTAGGAGGTTCCCAGGCAGGAGGCCTTGCCTCTTTCGATCCGCTGCTTATGTTTGTGCTAGCCTTCTTAAGGCAAAACTTGTCTAACTTATGTCTGTACTCAGATATTATTTGCTTTCGCTGACTCGTGCTTTGTCGAGCTTTGTATTCGAGCCCTCGAGGCCCCTGGCTTGTAATATGAAGCTGTATGACTTTAATTTGTGTCTAGTGTTGTGTTGTGATATCAATCAGTGAGTCCCTAATCTTGGTCGTACGCATTGCGTGTTTGATTAGCGTACGGTCGAAATTGGGGGCGTCACAAGTTGGTATCAGAGCCGGCTGCCTGTAGGTAGCCCCCTTTCCAACTCCTTTGTCGAAGTTGAGTCTAGTACTTGAAAAACTTTTACTAACATTGTTGTGTGGCTTACGGGCCCACATCTCAATCGGGTGGTATTAGGATCTTTTATTCCTTGTCTATACTCTGGGTTCTGATCTCTCTTCTCTTTCGGGTTAAAGATTTTACTAACTCTGACTCTAGGTTCTCGAAACTACTTCTCCCGGAGAGCCCTCATACCAGAAGATCACCTGCTCCGTCAGAAGATTCTGAAGATACCCTTTTGATGTTTTCCGAGACTTTGTGCTCATCGGCTTTGCAATTCCCTACCACCGGTAAGTCCCTATGGATGACTAATTGCACTTGTCATTCATACAATCTTTTCTCATTGCTCTTGTTGTTACAAGATGCCCCGAAATACTCTCCATTGCCCCGATAACCCTTTGAGTTTACTGCCTTATAGTTCTTTTCCGCATGAACACCCTTACGGATAATTCCTCACATTTATCGAGGATCCGTTCTTCTCAATTGTTCAGGTGTCTCACAAAATCCTTCGGAACACTTTTCGATCTTCCGAAAACCCTCTGCAGCCTGTTGCTCTTGGAATTCTTGCCTGCTTGCATTATGGTTAATTCCATATGCCTAGTCGTCTTCGTTGACATCCCTTGTCTTTGCCATTTTGAGCCTATTGATTCAATGTGTGCGTATGCACGCAGTCATCAGGTGATCCTTTTAAATTGACTTTCCGGCTCAGACGTCCTTCCGGACATGAGTTGGTTCTCGGCAATTCAAACCTTTATTGATTGTCCGACTAAGTCTTTTCAACTTATCGATCCTTGATCAGAGCGTATGCTTCTGATCCTTAGTTTTGGAAATCATAATTCCTTTGTATTTTAAGCATCAGATTATTCAGGTGTGTCTTGAATCCGATACCTCTGCATTCTTTCTTCCTCTGATTGAGTACCGATACTCGCATCAACTCCGTTGTGGGTCACCCGATCCATTGTTGGATTATTATCCGACAGTGTCGTTCATATTCAATCACCTTGTGAGTTCTTCCCCTGATACATAATGCCTTTGGTAAATTGTATCCTCTGTTTTGCCAACCATGCTCTACCTTCGAGCTTGTGTTAATTACTCTTTAAGCTTGTGGTATATGTTCCTAAGATACCCCGATGGGTTGAACCTATGCCCTCCCTAATACGTGAGAACCCGAAAGTTTTCACGGGTCATACTCTTATGGAGTTTTGCCAGATAAATTTTCAACACTACAACATCGTCCAAAGCAAGAAATGAATGAAATGTTATACATTGATGAAGTGGGAGTCGACATTGAACTTGTGTTCATGCCCATGGAAATGATGTAGACTGTCTCGGAAGCTTCTTGCAAAATAATTATTCATCCGTATGATTCTTTCAGTATCCTTAATGTGATCGATTGCAGTTATGGTTCCGACCATGCTATCCTTAATAATTTATCCGAAAGGAATTCATTCCGATGCCTCGTCAATTTTTGACAAGGTTAAAGTATCTGATGTCGTAGGTCAATGACCCAGTTCTACTTCTATCATGTTATACCTTCGAGTTTTACCCTCTGGTATCTCGAGGATATCACGCCTTTGCACTACATCTTATTAACTTTTGATGAGGTAATAATTTTCCTTGTCTTAATCACTCCACGGGTTCTGGGATTGTTGTCAACCGAGAACACCGATTGGAAAATTTATTCCACACTGCAATTCAATACCCCTTGTAATTGTTACTGGGAATATCAAAGTCAATCTGGGCATTCCTAGACTATCGACTACATCCTTGTCTTGCTATCTTCGACTGTGCTACCTCGTCCTATTCTGGTGCGCATATTCTTCAGAGTGTGAGCATTGCTTACGTCGTGCTTTCAACATCATGTTGTTTGTCTTGAAAAGCAACCCCGATATTGAGCTTGCATCTTATCTGTTGTTCCTATCACCTTCCACGTTGTCATTCCCCTACTTGACGCCACCGTTGTTTGGTTACATTCTCTTGAAAACTCTCGACAAAAGGTGTCGTGATCATCGTCCACAATTTGACTTCTTCTGAGACGTCAACTGAGTTCTTGGTGAGAAATACCTTCCTTGCCCTCGATGATTTTTGTTATCATCGACAACCTCCTTGACTTCCTTTCATCGCAAATTTGTCCATGATATGGATGCAACTTGCTATCCATCTTGTGTTATGTTCTACCCTGAAGTATTACTGTCTTTTGTGTCGAGAATGTTGTGAGGATTGTTCCACCTCTTAGAAAATCTTGGCATAGTGATACTTCTCACCATCAAACGATGCTGCTTTGATTCTAACTTCTAGCAACCCTATTGCGTTGAAGTTAACGATCGACAGTTCGTTCTTAAGCTGTTGGTTATTGAATCGTCACTCTAACATTGATCTTGCTGCCTAAGGTCATATTTCGGACGCACTTTTCAACCAATGATTAATGATGTATGTTTTCCTTGATCATACAACAATATATCATTTGAGCTGACAAATGTCATCTCCTTGTTCACATAATTGAGGAAATCCATCCGTTTGGAATTCTCGATGAATTGTCGCTGAGTCCATTAGCCACCTCATCATCCTCTCCTTGGTTTAATGATGAACTATTGTTTCGGGAACCCGCTTCCATAGTTCATTTTCCGAGAATCTTACTATGTCATCTCGACAATTTGAGTTGCACCTTTTTCTTCTCGGACATCCTGAATCTGAGGTATCCTGACACCAATCAGATCTGAATCTCGGCCAGACATGATGGTTGGAACATTATCAGGGATTATAACTTTGGTCTTTATTACTCGGTAAGGTGATGTTGTAGCTAGCACACCTGGCCGGATGACCTGTTGTCATAATGCTTTGTTCAGCAAGGATTGCCATTCTTCCATGGGGAAATTATAAGACTTATTTTATAAGCTGTTCCTACTGGATCCTTTGTGTATCCAAACTTCATCCTTTCCTCGAAACACCATATCATTGCTATCCCGAAGCATGGATGTGGTATACCGTCGTCAAAAGAAATAAGGTAAGCTCAATGCTAATTGTTTCTTGATCTTTTATCCAAACACCATTGTATGGGAATGTCATGAATTTCCTCGCCCCTTTTACCTAAATGGTTATCTACTTGCTATCCTGTCATGTATATCATGCTCTGTTTTTCCTTGGGAAAGATATACTCCTGAAACTTGAGTATAATCACATTTTCCTTTCCATTGGTCTGATTGACCTCTCTTGAGATTATATGATCTAAGCAGTAATAATTCTCTGCTTAGGTAAACACCTCGGTGAACAAGTCTGTCAGTAAGATCCTGTTACTATTGTTGATAACATTCCGGTAACCGCCGGTGGACGAGAACTTTGCCTATTGGTCCGCCTAGTTTCTACGAGCAGGAAATGGTTCTATTCGTCCCCCGCCCTTGGTACCGACGTTGTTGCCAGCATAACTGACAAGCTTTCCTCTGACACGTCTTCTTTCATGACCGTGCAAGTTGTCACCGCTCTTCCTGCTCTTAACCACATGGTCGGCCCATAACCCTCAGTTCCACAGGATCGAAACCTGACTCTCCTGTACATCTTTGATTCCAAAGTATCCTTTGCACTTGGCTTCGTTTGTAATTCCCGAGCCACCTTCCAAGGGATGATCTATTCTGGTATCAGACGCAATAATTATTCTCGGTGCTCTGAGCCCCTTTCACCTTCTGTTCAGGCATCGAATGATTGCCTACCCTTTTGAAACTTTGGTACCACCGCATTTTGCTCTCAATAAATTCCCTGAGTAACAACTCGAGAAACAATTCATGTCTTCTTCCTTGAGTTCACTGTCAGGTGCCCAACTTTGTGGAGATACGTTCTTCTAGAGTTTTCCCTCTCATCGCATTCGTAGGACGTTGAAGAACCCGAAGAAAGGATGACGACTTCATCATGATGCCCTGATACAGCAAGTTAAAGACATCAATGCCATGGATCAACCTCTTCGAGAAGAACAACCAGGAACTATAAGACTCGTTAGAATTTCGTAAACAGAACTTTTCCCCTTACTCTACCTCTTAATTCTAGGGACGAGAATTCTTGTTAGTCGAGGAGAATTGTGACGCCCGGATAGTTACGCTACAGTAATTCCCTGCTAATGATGCCACGTCACCCCGATTGCTGTTGTTAATCTCACGTTGATTCAAAACCGGGTCAAATTCAAATTTAAAAGCAAGTCAAACAATAAAAGTTCTCAAATGTTAAAACTAAAATGTTCTAAAGGTGACAGATAAATCATAAGAATTAATGGTGGAGAAACCACACTTTTATAAAATATTTAAATGCACTAAGATAAGTAAAACAGAGGCCAAAGAAATTATTAAATGCCCTTTTTGATTTATGTAAATTTCAGCTATTTTCAAAAGTGCCCCAAACTTATTGAGACAGTGTATAGAAATGCAATAGAAAGAATGGACCTTGTCCATATTTTTACAAAAGTGTTTTTGGTTACTAAAATAAATAAAATAGAAACTTAAAAAAAAATCTAAAACAAAAAAAAAGAAAGAGGAAAAGAAAACACCCCCTCCCCCGGCCCAACTGGGCCGTGGCCCAGCCAGGCCGGCCCAGCCCACCCCCTGGGAGGATAACCCCCCTCCCCTCAAACCCTAGCCCACCCCGTCGCCACTCGCCCCCCTCGCCCCCTCGCTCTCCCCTCCCAATCCGATCGGATCGGGCCACCACCACTGCCGCCGCCCGACGCGGCCGCCCCGCGCCGCCCCACCGGCGCTGCTCCCCGCCAACGCTGGTGCCACCCCATCCCGCCGCAGGCCATCGCCCTCCCGTCGTCGCCGCCCCCCCTCTTGCTCCCGATCTGGATATGGATCGGGGCAGGACGCCTGCTGCCGCCCCGGCGCCCCACGCCGGTGCCGCCACCGTCGATCACGCTGCCGTCCGCCTCGCCTCCGCCTTCCCGGACCTCCTCGTCCCCCTCCCCATCGGACCACCTCGAGCCTCGCCGCCCCTGCCACCCCGCAACGCCGGTGAGGCCCCGGCTCGCCTCCCCCCTCGCTCCCGCGCGCGCTGTCCAGCCCCCTGGTGCGTCGCTGCTGTCGCCCGCAGCCGCCCCGCTCGCCTCCACGCCGTGCGCCGCCCGCGCACATCGCACCGCAACCGACCGCGCACATCGCACCGCAGCCGCCCCGCTCGCCACCACCGCGCGCGCCTACTCGCGCTCCCGCCGCCTCCCAGCTTTCGCCCGCAACGTGCCGGCGCCGACCGCGCCCCGCCACGCGCGGCCCCCGGCCCTGCTAGCCCCGCTGCCGCAGCTTGCCACCGCCAGCACCTCCCCGTGGGGCCCACGGGCACGCTCGCCCCCCCCACGCCGGTCACGGCCGCCGGTGAGCCGCCGGTGGCCCCTGGCCTTGCCCCGTTTCCGATCTGTGGTGGGGGGATAAGCCCCCCCACTGCCAAGTGGGGCCAACCCCCCCCCCCCCCCCACCGGATGACATGTGGGGCCCAGCCCCCAGAACGATTAAAAAAATATAAATAAAATAAAAATAAATAAATAAATAATAAAAGTAAATAATAATTAATTAATGAATTTATTAATTAATTAAATTAATTAAGTCTGTTTAAATTAACTACTTAAGTTTAATTAACTTAATGACTAATTAACCTAATTAATTAGTTAACTAAACTAAACAGGGACTGACAGGTGGGTCCCACCCCCCTTAATTAATCCTGATTAATATTAATTAAACATTAATTAGAACTGTGTATGACATGTGGGACCCACTGGTCAGGTTTGACCAGTCAACAGAACTGTTGACTGCTGATGTCAGCATGACATCATGCCGATGTCATAATTCTGTTCATTGAATTAAAAATAATCTATTTTAATTTCTGAATATTAATAAAACTTTAAAAATTAATATAAAATAATCTGTAACTCGGATGAAAAAGTTTTGAACATGAAAGTTGCTCAAAATAATTCTACGGATCCGACTACGATGTCCGTTAGTCTGTCACATGCCTCTAGCATAGCAAACATGGGACTTTTCCATCCGTTTCATCTGTCCGGTAGTAGCCCGAGACCCGGGAAATTTCGTCAGATATTCTTCTGACCCGTCTGCGATGTGTAATACCGCGTTAGTGCATGCCTAGCCCGGCACATTGCCATGTCATGCATCGTGATGCATTTGTCTGCTTTATATTTATTGTTTCTTCCCCCCTCTTCTTACCGGTAGACTCCGCGACTGACGCTGCTGCCGGGTACGACTACGCCGTTGACGTTCAGCCCTTTGCCGCAGAGCAGCAAGGCAAGCAACCCCCCCTTGAGCATTCCGATATCGCCCATTCCTTCCCTCTCATTCTTGCATTAGATTTTCCTACTGTATTAGCTAGCTCCTATTCTGATGCATAGCCTGTTTTTGATAAACTGCTACTATACCTGCAATCATATCAACTACTTAGTATAGGTTGATCAATGAATCCCTAGTGACCCCTTAGTCCCAGTTGCCCCAGCTTCTTCATCGATGACTCGACGACCTGAAGATCCGAAGACTCGGTCAGCTGACCGACGAGCCAGTCCCCTCACATCACCGCACACCCCCTTTGTTGTACGACTCTGCAGCGCTACTATCGAGTACCGAGGGTGACACCTCGTGAAGTACTCATGATGCTAGCTCTATAGTGCAGCTAGTCGGTCGTGGTTATCGAGGGTGATTCCTCCTTCACCACTCCCGATGACGACTCTGTCGTGCAACCCTTCAAGTGTGGGACCCTCGGGGGTGATTCCTCTAGGTCCACCTTGACGGTTTCATCGAGCGGGGACCATTGAGGGTGATTCCTCAGTTCCCGCCTTGATGTTTTATACACAGAGTTACTTTGACTTGACATTTATTACACGTGAAAGACGGGACTGGAGGACAGGCGGTACCACCCTGGTTGAGGTGGACCTGAGTTCCCGACAGTCTTGAGACGGGTCGGCCCCAAGGGTACCCGCGTGTGAGATGTGGTGGGATGCGCCGGTAAGGCATCCGGGTTATGTTGAGGCGTGGACGGGCAGGAGAGGCCCTTGCCACACATCCTCGAGTCGGGGTGACGGGACCGCACTTTATGGGTCGCGCTTGCCCCGCATTAATAAAATGCTAATGGGTAGGGTATTTGATCTGAGTTGGTCGTTTGGCCTAATACGCACTAACCTTCACGTGGGAGAAGTTATGGGTACTCAGCGTCGTTGTATCAGCCGAAGCTCTTCGGACGTCAGCAATGGAGCGGCGCGCGCCGGATTGGACTGGACGGTGCAGCTCTTGGACTGGAGTGTACTAGGTCTGCTTCCGGCCGCCTTCGCATCGTGCAGGAGTGCAAGGGCAAGTGGGCCCACGAACCTGCGCGCTTAGGATTTAGACCGGCGGGCTGGCCTCTTCGTTGAGCCTAGGTGGGGCGACGACGTGCTGATATCCCGAGGCCGGGCATGACCCAGGAAAGTGTGTCCGGCCAGAGGTGACTCAGGCGTGTTGGGGAATATGTGGTGCACCCCTGCAGGGATGAATAATCTATTCGAATAGCCGTGTCCACGGTAACAAGATGACTTGGAGTTGTGCCTTGACCTTATACAACTATAACTGTGATTTAAATTTGAAATGAATTGTGGCTCCGAGATTGCTTCCTCGCAGGGGAGTCGAGGAAGAATCTCTGGGCGTGGTTACTTAATAAAAATTGCCACAATAATATGATTATATTTGAGATACCAGTCTACTCTCTTCTAATGCTGCAAGATGCTGAAGATGCTAGTCTTCGATAGGACTAGGCCTCCCCCCCTATTCTTGCTTTCTGCAGTCAGTCCAGATATAACCCCCATTCCTTGATAATGATGCATACTTAGCATAGTTCTGATGTCAGTCTTGCGAGTACTTTGGATGAGTACTGACCGCTGCTTTGCTTTCTCTTTCCCCCTCGATACGATTACCGCGTTCAGACGATGGAGCCCAGGAGATGGAGTTCGCCGGAGACGACTACTACGCCACCGCTGGAGCCTACTACGTGGAGAACGCCGACGCTCAGGAGTAGTTAGGAGGTTCCCAGGCAGGAGGCCTCGCCTGTTTCGATCCGCTGCTTATGTTTGTGCTAGCCTTCTTAAGGCAAAACTTGTCTAACTTATGTCTGTACTCAGATATTATTTGCTTCCGCTGACTCGTGCTTTGTCGAGCTTTGTATTCGAGCCCTCGAGGCCCCTGGCTTGTAATATGAAGCTGTATGACTTTAATTTGTGTCTAGTGTTGTGTTGTGATATCAATCAGTGAGTCCCTAATCTTGGTCATACGCATTGCGTGTTTGATTAGCGTACGGTCGAAATTGGGGGCGTCACAACGTTTATGGAGACTTCAACCCACGCAGGGTAACGGTCGCGAGACTCCACGGAGGGCTCCACCCACGAAGGGTCCACGAAGTAGCAACCTCGTCTATTCCATGATGGCCTACGTCCACGGAGGACTAGCCTTACTCGGGGTAGATCTTCACGAAGTAGGCGATCTCCTTGCCCTTACAAACTCTTGGTTCAACTCCACAATCACAAAGAAGGAGGCTCCCAAGCGACACCTAACCAGTCTAGGAGGCACCACCCTCCAAAAGGTAATAGATGTGGTAGTATGATGAACTCCTTGCTCTTGTGCTTCAAAAGAGAGTCTCCTCAACACTCAATCACCCTCTCACAGATTTGGCATGGGTAGAAGACATCGGTTGGATGGAAAGTAACTTGGGGAGGCTAGAAATCAAGATCCATATCGTTGGAGTGGATGATCTTGACCTCAAAACAAGGGTAGGTGGCTCTCTCTCAGAAAATTGGATATGGCAACTGGGTGTATGTTCTGAGTGCTTCTTTTGCGAGTGAATGGTGGTGGAGGGATATATATAGGCATCTCCAAAAATCCAACCTTTACAACATTATTTCCCAACTCGGTGAAACCGAAGTGAATATCGGTGGCACCGACTAGTTCAAAGTGTGGCAACTTTGGCGTTTTCAGTGAGACCGATATATGAATCTCGGTGGTACCGATATGGGTGAGTTACCAAATCTTGGTGAGACCGATTCCTCAAACTCGGTGGGACCGATTTCAAGAAATGGGTTAACAGAGAGTTGGTCCAACTTCTCGGTGAGACCGATTCTTAGAACTCGGTGGGACCGATTCTAGAAAATGGCTAACCAGAAAGTTGGTCACTGTTTTCGGTGGCTCCGAATGGAATGTTGGTAGTACCGAGATGCTAGGGTTTGGTTTGGCTTCTGTCTTGGATAAAATCGGTGGATCCGAATGGAAAGTTGGTGTCACCGAATTTAGACTTTTGTCTTTGGACATAGGATATGTGTGGGAAAGTGGGTGAGTATTTTTGGTGGCTACCTGTAAGCACTTAGCAACCAGATCATCATATTTACCTCATCCCCTTTTAATAGTATTGGCTTTCCTATGGAGTCAAAGTGTTTTCTCACAAAATGTAAAATGTAGAGTCCTTGTTCTTGAAGCATGGCCAATACTATTCCTTCCTTTCCTTGGGAGGTTCTCCACACAATCCTTTAGCCAATTCTCTCTGTGGACTAAACCTGAAATAAACTAGATAGAACTATTAGTCCAAGAGACAATGTATGTTGTCATGAATTATCAAAACCACCAAGGGAGCATATGTGCTTTCAATCTCCCCCTTGTTGGTAATTGATGACAACATACAATCAAAGCTTCAAATTAAGATATGCAAGAATATGTGATAGCTTTAAAGAATACATGACTAATACAAGCTCCCCCTAAATGTGTGCAATCCATTTTAAAGGATAGTTGCTTTGGAATGCATGAGCACACACATAGTAGAAAGGATATGACAAGTCATGTATATCTTGGCTATATGCCTCAAATATATGTGAATGAGATGTTTCCATGTTCAAGACTTCACCCTTGCAAACAATATGTGCAAGAAGCAAGAGATCATCTTGACCAAGGATATGATGCATATACTTACCTTGAAGTTCTTGAGCATTCTAGTAGAGTAGAAACACACTTGAGAAAACAGTGTTAGGAAACACAAGAGTATTCTACTTATCCAAATGCAAAATGATTCAAGAGTACCAAGATATGGAAGACATATAGAAGATATAGGTCATAAAACTTGATATGTCTCCACAAGCATTTAGAGCTATCTCCCCTAATATGGATTTGTAAATCTTCCTCCCCCCTGAATCTTAGCATGTAGATATTGGGAGTATGTAGGGTGAGACAAGTCTAGCACTAATAGGCAATCAAATCAAGGATTTCTCCCCCTTTGGGTAAGCATAAGCTTAGATGTTCTTAGATATTCCCCCTTGATATATTCTCCCCTTATTTATATTCTCGCCCTATATACAAGCATAAGCTTTGATATTCTCACCCTTTTGAGATTTCTCCCCCTTTGTCAGCAATTATAAGCTTTGATATTTCTCCTCCTTTGGCATTAATTTCCAAAAAAGGTGACACAAAGGCTCAGAGGAAAGAGATAATTGAGAGGGAAGGGATCCTTGAGAATAAGGGTCATGGAAGGTAGGGATCCTTGAGAGTATTTGACGCTAAGGGGTCCTTGAAGACTTTTTCTCCCCCTTTGACATAGGGATCCTTGAAGAAAGTTTCTCCCCCTAATAGTATCTGAAAAACTTGAAGGTTTCTCCCCCTTTTTGTAATAAAGGGATCCTTGAAAAAAATGGAGATTTGCTAAATTTGACAAAGAGCACAGAAGATAGCAAAATCGGTGGCTCTGAGGCAAATGAGTCGGTGGAACCAATATAACGTTGTGCAGCCTATCTGCATAATCGGTGATGCCGAGTTATTTGAATCGGAGGCTCCAAAATGCAATACAGATCCTTAGCGAAGTTTGTCAAAAGCAATTTTCTGAAAGTCTCAATAGAATAAAATGATTTGCAGTGAATTTTCAAAAGATTTGCAATGAATTTTTAAGAGAGATTTGCAAGGAATTTTCAACTAGATGGAAATTGAGTGGTTCCAAGAAAGCATGCAACTATAAGATGAACCAAACAAGATACTTCATCTAGATGATGGGTGGTGACTAGGTCACCTATATTAGAGTATATTGACTTAAGGAGCCAAGCAAGAATACTTGATCATAGGTCATACTCTATGTTAAGCTCAAAATGGGGTTACCATTTTTGGATTAAGCATTTGAATCTTTTCATATCACTTGAGTTGCTTTATCTCATGAATTGGAGTAAAGCTATTTCAAGGATATGATCACATACCTTTGAGTGATGTTGATGACGTGGCATGTAGGAGAACTTCTTGTGGATGCTCAAAGTTGGTGAAGATCATCTTGAGTTGAGAGCAATCCATCTTTTCTTTGAAGTTAGGTCCTCCTACAAGAGTTAGTCATGCAAGGACGAACAATGTATATATCCAAATGACCATAGCAAAATTTTCATCATATGTATATCAAGGATATAGTTTGTGTTGTCTTCTTCCTTCCATCATCAAAGTAGGGTTGTGGATACTTGTCCATGACAAGATTGCTTGTGATATGAGTTGATGGCAATCTTGTGGAGTGTAGTTCTTCCAAGTACCTACAAAAGGTTAGATGCAATACAAGGGGCATAGATTTTCCAAGATGTAAGATAGTGTCATATCAAGTGTAACATGGAATAGTCATGTAAGCTCATGCCCTTGCATGCATCCGTGTGATTCTAGCTCAAGTTTGAAGCATCAATGATGTTCAACTCACTCCTCAAGTGACAAAACACTTTCTCATCAACTGCCTTAGTAAAGATATCGGCCAATTGCTTGTTAGTACGAACATGTTTGAGATTAATGTCCCCTTTGGCAACATGATCACGAATGAAATGATGACGAACTTGTATATGCTTAGTTCGAGAATGTTGCACAGGATTATGAACAATCTTAATAGCACTCTCATTGTCACACAGCAATGGAACATGTCTCATATGGATTCCATAATCCTTAAGAGTTTGAGTCATCCATAGCAATTGAGCACAACATGATCCGGCGGCAATGTATTCCGCTTCGGCGGTAGATAGAGATACCGAGTTTTGTTTCTTGGATGACCAAGACACAAGAGATCTACCAAGAAATTGACATGTACCCAAGGTGGATTTTCTATCAACCTTATCTCCGGCATAGTCCGAGTCGGAATAGCCAAAAAGGTTAAAAGAAGATCCATTGGGATACCATATGCCAAAGTTTGGTGTTTGTATCAAGTATCTCACAGTTCTTTTCATGACCTTAAGATGACACTCTTTAGGAGCGGCTTGATATCTAGCGCACATGCATACACTAAGCATAATGTCAGGATGGGAGGCACATAGATATAACAATGAACCAATCATTGATCGATAAACCTTTTGATCAACCGGTTTGTCCTCCTTGGTGAGGTCAACATATACACTAGTAGGCATAGGAGTTTTCATACCTTTACACTCTTGCAAGTTGAACTTCTTGATCAAATCCTTGGTATACTTGGTTTGAGAGATGAAAGTTCCTTCTCTCATTTTCTTGATTTGCAAACCAAGGAAAAATTTCAGCTCACACATCATGGACATTTCATACTTCTCGGACATCAACCTTCCAAATCTCTCACTAAATTGTGGGTTAGTAGATCCAAATATAATATCATCCACATAAATTTGGCACACAAATAATTCACCATTAACTCTTTTAGTGAATAAGGTTGCATCAATTTTACCAATTTCAAAACCCTTTTCAATAAGAAACTCCGTTAAGCATTTATACCAAGCACGTGGGGCTTGCTTAAGACCATAAAGAAATTTACGAAGCTTGTAACGTGATTAGGGTTCTTAGGGTTCACAAAACCAGGGGGTTGTTTAACATAGACCTCTTCTTCAGTCTCACCATTTAAAAATGCATTTTTAATATCCATTTGATAAAGAGTGATATCATGGTGATTAGCATAAGCAAGAAGAATGCGGATAGCTTCAAGTCTAGCAACGGGGGCATAGGTCTCACCGTAGTCCATACCTTTGACTTGGGTGTAGCCTTGAGCCACGAGACGCGCCTTGTTGCGTACGACTTGACTGTCTTCGTCTTGTTTGTTCTAAAACACCCATTTTGGTTCCGATGATGTTTTGCTCGTCCTTGGGCTTCTCCACTAGTGTCCACACTTCGTTCCTCTCAAAGTTGTGTAGCTCCTCGTGCATAGCATTCACCCAATCCGGGTCCTGAAGAGCTTCTTATACCTTCAAAGGCTCAGTACTAGAGATAAATGAATAATGCTCACAAAAGTTAGCTAATCGAGTTTTAGAGCGAGTTATCCTTCCAGTTTGTATGTCACCGAAGATTTGCTCTAAAGGATGATTTTTATTCACTCTTGCTCGAACTCGGGGTAGCTTTTGCTTGCTGGATGGTGGAGCTTCATCATCATCATCTTCTTCTTCGTTGTTGTTGAAGGTGTTGTTGCCTTGAGGTGGTGGTGAAGGTGGTTGGGGTGGGTCTTCATGATAAACTTCTTCCTCCTCTTCATCTTGGCGTGTACCACTTGTGGATGCCTCCATGTCGTGTTGAGATTCACCTTGACACGAAGTAGGGGCTTCCACTTGGGTCGATGAAGTACTTTCCTTCACCTCCATGGGACGAATCTTGTCGATGGACAAGTCTTGGATAGCTTCCGAAGATTCCTTATCTCCTACATCATTTGGCAATTGTTCGACTTGCGAACCATTAGATTCATCAAACTTCACATCTACCGTCTCTTCAAATTTTTGAGTGAAGTTGTTGTAGACACGGTAAGTCTGAGAGTTTGATCCGTAACCGAGTAGGAAACCTTCATGAGATTTAGGAGAAAATTTAGAATGACGACGCTTATCAAGAATGTAACACTTGGAGCCGAATATTCGGAAGTATCCAACTTGGGGCTTGTTACCGGTGAGTAGCTCATATGCCGTTTTACCAAGAAGCTTGTGCAAGTAGAGTCGGTTCGTGGCATGACATGATGTTTCCACGGCTTCTGCCCAAAAGTGTCTTGGCGTCTTGTATTCATCAAGCATAGTTCTAGCCATCTCTATAAGAGTCTGGTTCTTCCTCTCAACAACTCCATTTTGTTGAGGCGTGTATGTAGCCGATAACTCATGTGAAATCCCTTCTTCGTCAAGAAAGGAATCCACATTTGTGTTCTTGAACTCCGATCCGTTGTCGCTCCGAACTTTCTTGATCTTCACTTCAAACTGATTTTGCGCTTTGCGAGCGAAGTTCTTGAAGATCTTTTGCACCTGCGATTTATCATCAAGAAAGAATACCCACGTAAATCTAAAAAAATCATCAACTATAACTAGACCAAAGGAATTTCTACCGAGGCTCTTGTAAGCATTGGGACCAAAAGGATCCATATGAAGCAACTCGAGTTGTCTCCTAGTAGTCATGATATTCTTTACGGGATGACTTCCACCTACTTGCTTTCCAGCTTGACAAGCACTACAAAGTCTATCTTTGTCAGAGATAACATCTTTAACACCAAGTATATGATCACCTTTGATGAGCTTGTCTAGGTTACGAATACCAACATGTCTTAGCCTTCTATGCCAAAGCCAACCTTTAGAAGATTTTGCAACAAGACAAGTACGAGGTTTGGATCTCTTAGTGAAATCAACAATGTATAGATCACCTCTACGGAAACCGGTAAAGACCATGCTATGATTGTCTTGACGAAACACTTGGCAATCTACTTTAGTAAATAGCACATTGAAACCGAAGTCGGCAAGTCTAGATACGGTAAGAAGATTGTAGCCAAGGGATTCAACAAGTATGACATTTTGAATAGAGCTATCATGAGATATGGCCACCTTACCAAGACCAAGTACGCTACCCTTGGAGTTGTCCCCAAAAGTCAAATACCTTCGCGGTCCATGGTTTGGTGTGATCTCTTGAAACATGTCTCTATCTCCGGTCATATGATCGGTGCATCCACTGTCGGGAATCCACTCTTTTCCTCCGGACATGTAATCCTTGAAGTTTGCCATGAGACTTAGATTCTTCATAGTCTTCTCACACTCGATGTCAAACAACTGATCTTCATCATAGTAGCCATGTTCCACATTATCATCATCAAGTGGGAAATTCTCGTCATAAGAAACACGAGATTCGTTAGAGTTGTGATCATGACAATGTTCAAGATTATGAATGCGAATGGCTTCAACTATGATGTTGTTGATAGTTATGACATCTCCTTTAGCACGCATGAGGTCTCTAAGCTCAAATAGATAATCATCAAACTTAGGATCACTAGGCATCATTTTGTGAAAAGCAATAGATTTATGAAGAATTTCATCAAGATTACTCAATGAATAATTTGGATATCGTTTCTCCAAATCATTCCTCAAAGTATAAGCACATTCAAAATTCTTCATTTGATCAAACACACTTCTAGGCAATCCTCTAATGATAAGATTAACAGTTCAAAGATTACGAAGCATATCAATTTCCTCATCGTGTGTGGTATGTAAAGGAACAATGGGAGGTACATAGGGGTTCTTAACATACTTGCTCAAATGGAATTAATTGAATAACTCAAGCATCTCATATTTCGATTGACTATAGTGCTCCCCATTGAGAACGGGCACTCTATAACTAAGACTCCCCAAACTAGACAAATCCATCTTCCTCCAACGGTGATGAAACCGAAGCTATGGAGACCAAAGCTCTGATACCAATTGTGGGATCACTAGAAGGGATGTCTAGAGGGGGGTGGTGAATAAACTACTTGACAAATTAAAAACCTAACCTTTTCCCAAGTTAATTGGTTGGCAGATTTTAGCAATTCTAACAAGAATAATGCACTCTACACATGCTAGTCAACAAGTATATATAGCAGCGGAAAGTAAGGACAAGCATATGTAAGAGAGTAGAGATAGGAAGATAAAGCGCAATACGAAGACACGAAGATTTTTCCTGTGGTTTCGATAGGTGGTGTTATTGTACATCCATGTTTATGGAGACTTCAATCCATGGAGGGTAACGGTCACGAGAGTCCATGAAGGGCTCCACCCACGAAGGGTCCATGAAGTAGCAACCTCGTCTATTCCATGATGGCCTACGTCCACGGAGGACTAGCCTTACTCGGGGTAGACTTTCACAAAGTAGGCGATCTCCTTGCCCTTACAAACTCTTGGTTCAACTCCACAATCATGAAGAAGGAGGCTCCCAAGCGACACCTAACCAATCTAGAAGGCACCACCCTCCAAAAGGTAATATATGTGGTAGTATGATGAACTCCTTGCTCTTGTGCTTCAAAAGATAGTCTCCTCAACACTCAATCACTCTCTCACAGATTTGGCATGGGTAGAAGAGATTGATTGGATGGAAAGCAACTTGGGGAGGCTAGAAATCAATATCCATATGGTTGGAGTGGATGATCTTGACCTCATCACAAGGGTAGGTGGCTCTCTCTCAGAAAATTAGATATGGCAAGTGGGTGTATGTCGGAATCGGGGCTCCGCAAACCGAAGAAGGTTCGAACTCTGGGGCGTGTGCGAAGATCTCAACCAGCCCTAGCCTCAAGCTCGCCACCCGCAGCCTAGCCTCGTCGAATCCGTGCGAGCGAACAAGCAAACGAACGCGGAGAATTTACCTAGGTTCGGGCCACCTTGCGGTGTAAAACCCTACTACTCGTTTTGGTGGATTGGCCTCACGAGGAGGATGGGTATGAACTAGTACAGTGGTTGAGCAACCTCACGAGGGCACTGAGGTGAGGATGGATCGATCGGTCTCTTTCTACAGCGGAGGCTAGTCCCTATTTATAGCGGCCTTGGTCCTCTTCCCTCATCACACAGGCGGGAAGGGATCCCAAAGCGGCCAATTTTGAAAGGGGACAAGAGGTACATCTTATCCCGACTAAAGGTGGTCTTCACCTGCAAAGCTTCTGGGCGTGACGCAGTGGTGGGCTCGGCGATGACATCCGCCTTGCCGGGCTCGTGGTCTTTGTCTTGTAGCACTGGAATGGAAACCTTTGGGGGATTCCTTGGGAATCCGCATACGTCCTTGCCTCCTTAGCACCAAAGAGGAAACTGTCCCCTCTGCGCCCGCTGGCGTTCGCCTGGCCTTGGTCATCATGGCTCACGTCATTCCAGCCTCATGAGGCCGGGTACCTGCATAGGAATCTCCGCTCCTCGGGAGGCAGCCTGGTGAGGCCGCTCCCCTGGAGGTCTTGGCATCGTTCGCCTCGCGAGGCTGGGGCTCTCGCGAGGGCCTTGTCTTGGAGGGTTTGCTGCCAGGCCGTACCGGGCCGTCGAAGTGGTCCACACGCTGGGCCGCAGGCCGGCAGGTCTGGGTACCCTCGATCCCAGAACGCCGATAGTAGCCCCCGGGCCCTAGGCGCGCCCGTCCTATCTTCGAGGCAAAGGTGAGGAGCGAAGGGAGAAAGCGCCGTGGGGCCCCAATCGCCTGCGGGCCATGCTCGATGCGTGGCACGTGGCAGGGTGCGGACACCTCCGCTCCCACGTCGCCTCGGCAACTGCCCAGGCTGACAAAAGCCTAGCGCCCGCTGCCGAGCCATCATTGCTCTTCTTCCTAGTGCCTTTGCTTCCTTGCTTAGATCCCCTTTTCCATCGCGATAATCTCCTCCAGATCTTGGTGCATCGCCGTCCTTCCTCTTGCTCCCCCATCCCCAAGGATTCTTTAGATGGAGCCCGCCGGAAAGTCAAAGTCTGAGGCTGAGGCCTTGTCTTGTTCTTCCCCCTTGCCGGCGCTTA
The DNA here is from genome assembly GCA_039707655.1 of Elymus sibiricus. Taxonomy (NCBI): domain Eukaryota; kingdom Viridiplantae; phylum Streptophyta; class Magnoliopsida; order Poales; family Poaceae; genus Elymus; species Elymus sibiricus. The sequence continues at coordinate 144,552,987 of CM077667.1, read as the reverse complement.
CGGCGTCCACCATCGCCAAGGAGGGGGACCTCGCCCCAGCACTTCCATTGACGACGGGCGACTCCAATGCGTGGGGGTAGACCTTGATTTGGTGCGGCTCTGCGGAGCAGCACACCTTGGCAAAAACAGTCTACCCTTTCTTCCTCCACAGCATCTTCTCCGGGTTCGTCCCACCCTTCTCGAGGTTCTTCTCCACCATCCTTGAGCATTATGGGATCCAGGCCCTCCATCTTCAGCCCAATTCCATCCTGCTCCTGTCTGTCTTCGCCTTCTACTGCGAGGACTTCGTAGGCGTGAGGCCCTCACTGGCCCTCTTCCACCACTACTTCAGCCTGCGGCTCCATGACGATGCGCACCGGTCGGCGTGCGCCTCCTTTGTCGCGGTCCAGAGAGGGAATATGCTCCTGAAGGCCGGGAAGAAGGCTGAAGGCTTCATGCACCGTTGGGTCTTCTTGGATGCCCGAGGCCTCGATCCGCGCCTGGAGATCCCGACGGAGCTTCCCGAGAAGACCCTCGCGTGGGGCTCCACGAAGCTCACCGATCCCCGGGCGTAGCCTGTGTTGGAGCAGATCTCCCTGGACATGGAGGCCAAGCAACTGACCGGGGCGATGATAGTGAAGGAGTTCCTGACGCAGCACCTGGCGCTGCTTCAGTTGCACTCGAAGCCCATGTGGGAGTACGATGGTGCGGGGGACAACATTAGGCTTTGATCCACCAGCCTGATAGGCGAGGAGTTGGGCAGGGCCGTGGCTACCTTGCTGCACAGCGATCCTGGGGATCTCCCCGAGGCCCACGCCCCGCTGTACCACCGTGACGACAGGGAAGAGCTGGTTGCCGCTATGCCCGCCTTTGACGAGCAGGGGCTCATGCCCCAATTCCCCCGTGCCGGTGTCCTCCGGTGATGCCAGCAGCGAGGAAGACTCGGAGGAGACTAAGGACGATGACCTGGAAGAGGTGTCTTCCCCGTCGCAGAGCAAGCTCCTCCGCGACCTCGAAGACGACGACGTTACCGACGAGCCCCCGACCGCGGACTCCCCGCACTTCGCAAGGGTCCTCAGGAGGTCAAGGCCTGCCCTTCAGACCACGCAGGCATCTGGCCAAGCGACCACAAAGAAACACGCGGCCGCGCCTCGTCTGGCGGACTCCCCATGCTCCGGCAAGGCGATTGAGACTCCGGCGGCCGCTGCTGGGGCAGACGTGGCCTCTCCGGCCGTGGCCCCTCAGGGTGATCTCGCCACTTCTTCGGGCGGCAGCGTCACGCCGAAGAAGGGCGGGATCGTCCCGACCATCACCGATGTGGAGAGGAAGAGGAAGTGGATTGCGCCCGAGGAGTAAGTAACCTGCCTCGCCTTTGGTCGATTATAGATTGCGTGCGTACTCACGGTCCCTTCTCCTCTTGATGGCCAGTGGCGGCGACGTGCTGAAGAAGAAAAAGGCGAGCACCAAGCCGAAGGAGCCCCCTGTCCAGTGGGCGCCGTCAGCCTCTGGCCGCAAACGCGGCGGGGGCGGGAGCGCCCCACGCCAACCCAGCACAGCTCGTGGGCGCCCTGGCAACACCGCACCCGGGCACACGGGTGTGACGCCTACTCCTCGTGCCTTGCCGGCGTCGCTTGGGAGGCCGGGCGCTGGGAGTGCGGAGACTCACGAGGCGGCACTCCTTGCCGCGGCCGTGACGACCCCAGCGCCGGTGGAGGGGGCAATTTCCCGCCCCCTTCTGACGGAGTCCGCCCCTGAGGACGTAGCGATGCGGCCTCAGGAGGAGCCAGCTCCCGTGGGCCAACAGGCTGTGAAGTCATCCGCCCTTGTCATGCCCGAGGAGAAACTGGAGCCTCCGGCGCCAAAGTTTGCCACACCACTGCTCCCATGGACACAGCACCCATCGATGCACTGGTGCCGCCTCTTGGTCAGGCCCTCGCGCTTGCGGACCGTGGCCCTCTGATCAGGCCCGGCGCCTTGGATGAGGCCTTCATCGCGCTTGGCCGGATCCGGGCCGACCTCCAAGACGCCGACAAGCGCTCCCTCGCGAGGGAAAGCCTGGGGCTTATCTCTAGGTGGCTCCAGGCTGACGCAACCACCAAGACGGCATGGGGTCGGGCTGAGGCTGCCGCTGCGGAGAGCAGGAAGGTGGCCGCCGAAGCCGAGGCGGCTGACGTGGCTTGAGACTGCGTCGGTATTTTCCCAAAGAGGAAGGGATGATGCAGCACAGCGACGGTAAGTATTTCCCTCAGTTATGAAACCAAGGTTATCGAACCAGTAGGAGGATCACCACCACCCAATAAGCAGCACCTGCACACAAACAACAAATACTTGCAACCCGACGCGAAAGAGAGGTTGTCAATCTCTCTACGGTAATAACATAGATTAGGTAGTGATAGATAGGAGAGATAGATCTCTCAAGAACACAAATAAAAAGAGTAAATATGCAGCAATATGTTTTTGGGTTTTTGGTTTTGTAGATTTGAAAACAAAGATTGCAAAAAAGTAGATCGGAAAGCAATATGTTGGAAAAGTAGACCCGGGGACCGTAGGGTTCACTAGTGGCTTCTCTCATGAGTATAGCGCACGGTGGGTGAACAAATTACTGTTGGGAAATTGATAGAAAATCGAATAGTCATGACGATATCCAAGGCGATGATCATTATATAGGCATCACGTCCAAGATAGATAGACCGACTCCTGCCTACATCTACCTCTATTACTCCACACATCGACCGCTATCCAGCATGCATCTAGTGTATTAAGTTCATGAAAAAATGGAGTAATGCAATAAGAACGGTGACATGATGTAGACAAGATCTATCCATGTAGGAATAGACCCCATCTTGTTATCCTTAATAGCAACGATACATGCATGTCTTGCTGCCCCTTTGGTCACTGGGAAAGAACACCGCAAGATCGAACCCATCACAAAGCACCTCTTTCCATGGTAAGAAAAATCGATCTAGTCGGCCTAACTAAACCAAAGATTCGGAGAAGAAATACGAGGCTATAAGTAATCATGCATATAAGAGATCAAAGAAGACTCAAATAATATTCATGGATAGAAACTGATCATGAACTCAAAATTCATCGGATCCCAACAAACGCACCGCAAAAGTTTACATCAAATAGATCTCCAAGAGACCATTGTATTGAGAATCATAAGAGAGAGAAGAAGCCATCAAGCTACTGCCTACGGACCCGTAGGTCTATGGTGGACTACTCACGCATCATCGGAGAGGCACCTATGAGGAAGATGAACCCCTCCGTGATGGTGTTTAGATTGGATCTCGAGGTTCTGGAACTTGCGACGGCTGGAATTGTGTTTCGTCGACTTCCCTAGGGTTTTTGGAATATTTGGGAATTTATAGGCATCAGAGGTGGTGCGGAGGGGCCCCGTGGAGGGCACAACCCATCAGGGCACGCCGGCCCCCCCCCTGGCGCGCCCTGGTGGGTTGTGCTCTCCACAGCCCACCTTCCTGGCTCTTGTTTGGCCCACTGGGTGTCTTCTGGTCCATAAAAAATATCCAAAAAGTTTTGTCGCGATTGGACTCCGTTTGGTACTGATATTCCGCGAAGTAAAAAAACAAGCAAAAACAACAACTGGCACTTTGGCACTATGTCAATAGGTTAGTCCCAAAAAATGATATAAAGTTGTTATAAAATGATTGTAAAACATCCAAGAATGATAATATAACAACACGGAACAAGCAAAAATTATAGGTACGTTGGAGACGTATCAGCATCCCCAAGCTTAATTCCTACTCGTCCTCGAGTAGGTAATTGATAAAGACAGAATTTTTGATGTGGAATGCTGCCTAACATGTTCATCATATTCTTTTCTTTTGTATAGCATGGACATTTGGACTTATAATGATTCAAAGCAATATTCTAGTTTTAACATAATGACTTCAATACTCAAGCATGTCAACAAGCAACCATGTCTTTCAAAATATGAACACTAAAGAAAGTTATCCCTAGCCCATCATGCTCAATCATTGATCCATTCATGAAACACACTCAAATATTAGCTATGCCCAATGCTCAAGTGCAATCATAGTGCCCCCTAGTTGGTGCTTATAAGAGAAGATGGAGACTCAAAGCAAAAATAAAAATTGCATAAAGTAAATATATAGGCCCTTCGCAAAGGGAAGTAGGGATTTATAGAGGTGCCAGAGCTCAAGATTTAAATTGAGAGAAAAATATATTTTGAGTGGCATGCTTTTCCTGTCAACGAAAATGACAAAGTAGCTCACAATACTTTCCATGCTAGATATATCATAAGCGGTTCCCAAACAGAAAATAAAGTTTATTCCTTTTTCCACCAAACTTTCACTTTCCATGGCGGGCCGTATCCACGGTTGCCTTCCATGCCAACACTTTCCAAGGAATTTATTATTTGACAACATAAATTAAATATTTTTTCTTTTTCATTTCGGGAATGGGCATCCCTATTACCGCCGCACTCTCGTGCAATGACAAGTGAATAAACACTCATCTTGAGAATAACACATCTCGCATGGAAAAATATTGGACACTCCCCACCATTTCATGAGCGGTACGAGCACACAAAAGAGAAAATTTATTTTGAAAATTTAGAGATGGCACATACAAATTTGCTTGGAACGGCATGGAAATACCGCATATAGGTAGGTATAGTGGACTCATCAGGCAAAACTTGGTTTAAGGATTTTGGATGCACAAGTAGTATTTCTACTTAGTACAAATGGAGGCTAGCAAATAGATTGAGAAGCAACCAAACCAAGAAATGAAAATTCACATAAGTGAGCATTGAACATAACTAACACCGAATAATGCACCACAAGTAGGATGTAACTTCATTGCATAACTATTGACTTTCGTGCATGCATAGGGAATCACAAACCTTAACACGAATATTCCTACTAAGCATAATTACTCACTAACATGACTCACATATTACTATCATCATGTTTCAAAACTATTACAAGGAATAAAGTTTAATTCGTCCAATGATCTTCATGAAAGTTTTTATTATATCCTCCTTGGATATTTATCACTTTGGGACTAGTTTCATATATTGCCATTGCTTTTTGGCAAGCTCAAACAAATTTAAGTGAAGCACATGAGCATAAAGATTTCATCTCTCAAAAAGGTATAAGTGAAGAATGAGAGGATTTCTTCAAAATTTACTAACTCACAGATTTATCTAAGTGAAGCATGAGAGTATTTCTACAAAAATTTCCAAGCACACCGTGCTCAAAAAAGATATAAGTGAAGCACTAGATCAATTCTATAGCTCAAAAAGTTTAAGTGAAGCACATAGAGCAATTCTAACAAATCATAGAATGATTTTGGCTTTCTCAAATAGGTATGTCCAGCAAGTATACAAAGGAAAAACTAACAAATAAAGCAAGCAAAGATACAAGACGCTCCAAACAAAACTCATGATATGTGACGAATAAAAATATAGCTCCAAGTAAAATACCGATGGTCGTTAGAAGAAAGAGGGGATGCCACTCGGGGGCATCCCCAAGCTTAGTTACTTGTTACTCTTTGGATATATCTTGGGGGTGCGGTAGCGTCCCCAAGCTTAGGCTTTTATAACTCCTTATTCCTTCATCCATCGTGATCTCACCCAAAACTTGAAAACTTCAATCACACAGAACTCAACAAAATCTTCGTGAGATCCGTTAGTATAACAAAGCAAATCACTACTTTAGGTACTTTGGCAAACCCATTCATATTTTATTATTGCATTATACCTACTGTATTTTAACTTTACCATGGCTTATACCCCCCAATACAGACCACAGATTCATCAAAACAAGCACACAATGCAACGAAAACAGAATCTGTCTTAAACAGAATAGTCTGTAGTAATATGTAATCTAACCATACTTCTGTAACTGTTAAAATTCTGAAAAAATAGGAAAACGTAAGGAATTTGTATATCAACACTCTGTTAAAATTTAAGCTCAAGATCACGTAACAGAAAAAAATGAAAATTCATATACTGGAGGCAAAGTTTCTGTTTCAGATTCAGCATCGCTTCTACTCATCCTATGAATCATCCTAAAGGGTTTACTTGGCACAAACACTAAATAAACCATAAAAACACAATCATAACAGAGGAATAATTGTGTAAACATTCAAAAACAGAAGGGAAAAAGAAAAAATAAATTTATTCATTGGGTTGCCTCCCAACAAGCGCTATCGTTTTACGCCCCTAGCTAGGCATAACGCATAGATTCAAGTATTGTCATCCTTGGTTTTGGATCCATAGGATGCCCTCATGATTGATTCATATGGTGGCTTAATTCTTGTTCTAGGTAAGTGTTCCATACCCTTTTTTAAGGGAAATTGAAAACGAATATTGCCTTCTTTCATATCAATCACGGCACCTATAGTGCGTAAAAACGGTCTACCAAGTATAATGGGACAAGACGGATTGCAATCAATATCAAGCAAAATCAATGGGCACATAATTACTATTTGCAATAATAATAACATCATTAATTCTTTCCAATAGTTTTTTAATAGTAGAATCCGCCAAGTGCAAATTAAGAGAACATTCTTCAATATTGGTAAGACCAAGCACATCACATAGAGATTTCGGAATCGTGGAAACACTAGAACCCAAATCACACAAAGCAAAGCATTCATAATTTTTAATATTGACCTTAGTGGTAGGTTCCCACTCATCATGTTATTTTCTAGGAATAGAAATCTCCAATTCCAACTTTTCTTCAAAAGATTTCATCATGGCATCAACAATATGTTTAGTAAAAGCTTTATTTTTCTCATAAGCATGGGGTGAATTCAACATGGATTGAAGCAAAGAAATACATTAAACCAAAGAGAAACTATCATAATTAAAGTCTTTGCAATCCAAAATAGTGGGCACATCACTAGTTAAAGTTTTGACCTCTTCAAACCCACTTTTAGCAAAATTTTCATCAAGATTTTCACCCTCCAAATTATTGGGACGCCTTCTAGCTAAAGTTGACTCTAATTAAGTCCCTTCATTATCAATCTTAATATTACTAAAAAAGGAATCAATAGAAGAAACACCAATCACTTTAAGATCTTCATCTTTCTTATGAAGGCAATCACTAGAAAACAATTTTTCTAAGATTTCTCTTTTAGCTCTAAGCATAGCGGTTCTTTTCTTACTTTCATCCATAGAGACATATAAAGCTTTAATAGATTCATAAATCTTAGGCACAAAAGCTTTCAACTTGAGATTTTCAACATCATGAGAAATTCTATCAATGCTTCTAGACATATCATCAATCTTATTCAACTTTTCTTCTATCGTAGTATTGAAAGCCTTTTGCGCATTGATAAATTCTTTAATATTACTCTCAAGATCAGAGGTGTTCCTATTATTATTGTAAGAGGAATTACCATAGGAATTACCATAATTATTAGAGGAATTTCCAGGAAACGTCCTAGGATTAAAATTACCTCTATAAGCATTGTTATTGAAATTGTTTCGCGAGACAAAGTTCACATCTACGGAATCACTATTTAGTTCAATCAAGGTAGACAAAGGCACATCATTAAGATCTGTAGGAGCATTTTTACTAGCAACCAATTTCATCAAAGCATCAACTTTATCACTCAAAATGCTAATTTCCTCTACCGAATTAACTTTTTTACTAGTAGGTGCTCTTTCGGTATGCCATTGAGAATAATTAGCCATGATATTATCTAGCAATTTAGTGGCTTCATCCAAATTAATCTCCATAAAAGTACCACCCGCGGCGGAATCTAAAAGATTTCTAGAGACAAAATTGAATCCCGCATCAAAAAATTGTATGATCATCCAAAGATTTAAACCATGAGTAGGACAATTTCTTAGCATCAACTTCATTCTTTCCAAAGATTGTGCAACATGCTCATGCTCAAGTTGCTTCAAAATCATGATTTGCGTCCTAAGGGAAATAATTTTCGCGGGCGGGAAATACTTAGTGATAAAAGCATCCTTGCACTTATTCCAAGAATTGATACTATTGCGAGGCAAAGAGGAAAACCAAATTTTTGCACGATCCCTCAAGGAAAAAGGAAATAGTTTCAGCTTCACAATATCATTGTCCATATCTTTTTTTCTTTTGCATATCACACAATTCTATGAACGTGTTTAGATGGGACGCGACATCCTCATTAGGAGTACCGGCAAATTGATCTTTCATGACAAGATTCAACAAAGCAACATTAATATCACAAGACTCCGCACTAGTGGCGGGAGGAGCAATCAGAGTACTAATAAAATCATTGTTGTTAGTATTTGAAAAATCACACAACTTGGTGTTCTCTTGAGTCATCGTGACCACGCAAACAAGATTGCAAGCTAGGAAGAGATCCGGCAAGAAAAAGGGCAAACGAAAAAGAGGGTGAATAAAACGGCAAATTGGTGAAGTGGAGGAGAGGAAAACGAGAGGCAAATGGCAAATAATGTAATGGCAAGGAGATGAGATTTGTGATTAGGAACCTGGTAGATGATGGTGGAGTCCCCTCGGCGCCTACGATAGGCACGTAGAAGAGACCGCTTCCTCCCCGACAATGGCGCCAGAAATTCCTTTGACGTGGCTTGAGACTGCGTCGGTATTTCCCCAAAGAGGAAGGGATGATGCAGCACAGTGATACGTCTCCAACGTATCTATAATTTTTGATTGTTCCATTCTATTATATTATCTGTTTTGGATGTTTTATATGCATTAATTTGCTATTTTATATTATTTTTGGGACTAACCTATTAATCTAGAGCCTAGTGCCAGTTTCTGTTTTTTTCCCTTGTTTTTGAGTATTGCAGATAAGGAATAGTAAACGGAGTCCAAACGGAATAAAATCTTCGGAATGATTTTTCTTGGACCAGAAGAAACCCAGAAGACTTGGAGATGAAGGTAGGAGACTTGCCGTGGCGTCACAAGCCACCAGGGCGCGCCCTAGGGGGGTGCGCCCCCCTGGCTTGTGGCCCCACGGCAGCCCTCCTAACCCTATTCTTTGGCCTATAAATTCACAAATATTCCCTGGATACTAAAGGGAGCCACGAAAATACTTTTCCGTCGCCGGAAGCCTCTGTTCCCGTGAGATCCAATCTTGGAGCCTTTTCCGGTAATCTGCCGGAGGGGGATTCGATCACGGAGGGCATCTACATCAACTCCATTGCCCCTCCGATGATGCGTGAGTAGTTTACCACAGACCTTCGGGTCCATAGCTAGTAGCTATATGGCTTCTTCTCTCTCTTTGTTCTTCAATACCATGTGCTTCATGATCTTCATCGAGATCTATCCGATGTAATACTCTTTTGGGGTGTGTTTGTCGAGATCCGATGAATTGTGGGTTTATGATCAGCTTATCTATGAATATTATTTGAATCTTCTCTGAATTCTTATATGCATGATTTCATATCTTTGCAAGTCTCTTCGAGTTATTGGTTTGGTTTGGCCAACTAGATTGGTAATTCTTGCAATGGGAGAAGTGCTTAGTTTTGGGTTCAATCTTGCGGTGTCCTCACCCAGTGACAAAGTAGGGGTAGCGAGGCACGTATTGTATTGTTGCCATCGAGGATAAAAAGATGGGGTTTTCATCATATTGCTTGAGTTTATCCCTCTACATCATGTCATCTTACCTAATGCATTACTCTGTTCTTCATGAACTTAATACTCTAGACGCAAGCAGGAGTCGGTCGATGTGTGGAGTAATAGTAGTAGATGCAGAATTGTTTTGGTCTACTTGACACGAACGTGATGCCTATATGCATAATCATTACCTTGGATATCTTCATAATTATTCGCTTTTCTATCAATTGCTCGACAGTAATTTGTTCACCCACCGTATTATTTTGCTTCATGAGAGAAGCCTCTAGTGAAACCTATGGCCCCCGGGTCTATTTTAAATATTATATTTTCAGATCTATAAACCAAAAATATCAAAAATACCTCGCTGCCTTATTTTTACTTTTGTTTTACTTTACTTTATAGCAATCATATCTATCTATCTCTATCTGATCTCATCCTTGCAAATAACCGTGAAGGGTTTGACAACCCCTTTATAGCGTTGAGTGCAAGTGTTTGATTATTTGTGTAGGTACATCTATTGGGGACTTGCTTGTATCTCCTACTGGATTGATACCTTGGTTCTCAACAACTGAGGGAAATACTTATCTACTTTGCTGCATCACCCTTTCCTCTTCAAGGGAAAACCAACGCATGCTCAAGAAGTAGCAAGAAGGATTTCTGGCGCCGTTGCCAGGGAGATCTACATCAAGCCTACCAAGTACCCATCATAAACTCATCTCTTGCATTTACATTATTTGCCATTTGCCTCTCGTTTTCCTCTCCCCCACTTCTAAAACGATTTTCAGAAAAAACAAAAAAGATTTTCCTTTTTATTCGCCCTTCTTCCGTTCGTCTTTTCATTTGCTTTTCGTTTGCTTGTGTGCTAGATCGTTTCGTTGCCACTATGTCTGAATCGGGGAAGGTTATCATTGAAAATCTTGAGGGTATTGCTAGTACAAATCTTGAAAAATTTGAATCTTGCTCTCTAGATCATGAAACTGAACCTCCTTCTAATTATAAAGCTAAAACTTTTCAAGTGGGAGACGGAAATATTATTGGGAAGAGTGTTATCCAAGAGTTCTTTGATTGTACGGGAGTGATGCCTATGAATAAGAGATTTATTCTTCTTAGCACAAATTGTTATGCGGATGCTATTGTCATGCTCATTGAAAAATTAGAAAGAAAGTTTGTGCACATTCATCCCGCTTTGCAAAAAGTGTTTTATGAACTTCCCAATATTAATCATCCTAAAGCTAAAAAGATTGCTACTATCATCCTTATGTATGAATTTGATTTTATCGTACATGAAGCTAGGGAGATTTTTGCTTTCTATAATAAAGATATTGAACACCCTCCTATTGAAGAAATTCTCCATGATAAAGAAACCTTGCGTAGTCTTGAATCTAGAGACTATCAATCTTATAGTGAAAATCTTAGGAGGAGAGTTCCCTACCCGGAAGTCACTCAAACCTTGTATCTTGAGACTTATGATGAATTTGATTGGTTAACAAGGGGAATTTTTGTAGGGTATAAGGATGATTGGTTGGAAAAGATGGCTAGGGAACCCGTTAGAAATAAGATACATGTTTTATACGATGATATCTATCGTGATGATCCAGATTACGGGTTTATGAATGTTAAGATTACTAGTCAAAGTTCTTTTCATGATTTAAGTTCGACTACTAGGAGAGAAATAAAGGAAAGGATAGATCTATTTAGAAAAGCTATTGATGGTTTAGCTACTCATGGATTGCATACCAAAGATGACGATAACCTAGATCTATTGCGTTATGCCTAGCTAGGGGCGTTAAACAATAGCGCTTGTTGGGAGGCAACCCAATTTTATTTTTATGCTTTTGTTTATGCTTCTGTTTTTGAGTGTTTAACACATTATTATCTCTGTAGTAATTGTGTTTTCTTGTTTAAATTAGTGTTTGAGCCAAGTAAGACCTTTGGGATGGTCTACGGTGTTTGTGATTTGATTTTGCTGAAAAACAGAAACTTTTGCTCTCAGTCCAGAAATTTTGTAAATTCACTGGAACGTTCTTTTGATCTGAAATTTTCACACAAGATTGATGTACAAATTCCCTGATTTTCCTAATTTTTCAGAATTTTTGGAGTTAAAGAAGTATTCGAAGTCTATAGATTGCTACAGACTATTCTGTTTTAGACAGATTCTGTTTTCTTTGTGTTGTTTGCTTATTTTGATGTATCTATGGGTTGTATCGAGGGGTATGAACCATGGAGAAGTTGGAATACAGTAAATATTACACCAATATAAATAAAGAATGAGTTCACAACAGTACCTAAAGTGGTGATTTATTTTTCTTATACTAACGGATCTCATGAGTTTTCTGTTGAGTTTTGTGTTGTGAAGTTTTCAAGTTTTGGGTAAAGATTTGATGGACTATGGAATAAGGATTGGCAAGAGCCTAAGCTTGGGGATGGCCAAGGCACCCCAAGCCATATTCAAGGATACCAAAGAGCCTAAGCTTGGGGATTCCCCGGAAGGCATCCCCTCTTTCGTCTTCAATCCATCGGTAAATTTACTTGAGGCTATATTTTTATTCACCACATGATATGTGTTTTGCTTGGAGCGTCTTGTATGATATGAGTCTTTGATTTTTAGTTTGCCACAATCATCCTTGCTGCACACATCTTTTTTAGAGAGACACACTGAATCGTGAATTTATTAGAATACTCTATGTGCTTCACTTATATCTTTTGAGCTAGGCAATGTTGCTCTAGTACTTCACTTATATCTTTTTAGAGCACGGCGGTGTTTTATTTTATAGAAATTATTGAACTCTCGTACCTCACTTATATTATTTTGAGAGTCTCTTTAAACAGCATGGTAATTGGTTTAGGTTATGAATTTAGTCCTAATATAATGGGCATCCAAGAGGGATATAATAAAAACTTTCATATTAAGTGCATTGAATACTATGAGAAGTTTGATTCCTTACATATAGTTTTGAGATATGAAGATGGTAATATGAGAGTCATGCTAGTGAGTAATTGTGAATTGGAAGAAATACTTGTGTTAAAGTTTGTGATTCCCGTAGCATGCACGTATGGTGAACCGTTATGTAACGAAGTCGGAGCATGATTTGTTTAATGATTGTCAACCTTTGTGTGAGGGTCGGGAGCGCGCGATGGTTAACTCCTACCAACCTCTCCCCTAGGAGCATGCGTCTAATGCTTTGTTTCTATAACTAATAGACTTTTGCAATAAGTATGTGAGTTCTTTATGACTAATGTTGAGTCCATGGATTATACGCACTCTCACCCTTCCAACATTGCTAGCCTCTCTAGTACCGCGCAACTTTCGCCGGTGCATCAAACCCACCTTCCTCAAAACAGCCACCATATATTTTCCTCAAAACAGCCACCATACCTACCTATTATGGCATTTCCGTAGCCATTCCGAGATATATTGCCATGCAACTTCCACCGTTCTGTTTTTCATGACACGCACCATCACTTTCATATTGCATATAGAGTCATATTTTGTTCTAGGTATCGAGTTGTAATTTTTGAGTTGTAAGTAAATAAAAGTGTGATGATTTTCATTATTAGAGCATTTGTCCCGTGAGAGAAAAGGATGATGGAAGCTATGAATCCCTCACAAGTTGGGATGAGTCTCCGGACTTTACAAATAATAAAAGAGGCCAGCGAAGCCCAAATAAAAAAAAAGGCCAAAGATGCCCACCAAAATAAAAAAAATAAAAAAAATGAGAGAAAGAGAGAAGGGACAATGCTACTATCTTTTTCCACACTTGTGCTTCAAAGTAGCACCATGATCTTCATGATAGAGAGTCTCCTATTTTGTCACTTTCATATAACTAGTGGAATTTTTCATCTTTTGCACAACCACTTAGTTTTCTTTTTGAGCTTTCATACACTTATAGCTCTAGTGCATTCGTTGCATGGCAATCCCTACTCACTCACATTGATATCTATTGATGGACATCTCCATAGCCCGTTGATACGCCTAGTTGATGTGAGATTATCTTCTCCTTTTTCCTTGCAACCTCCACCATATTCTATTCCACCTATAGTGCTATATCCATGGCTCACGCTCATGTATTGCGTGAGAGTTGAAAAGGTTTGAGAACATAAAAAGTGTGAAACAATTGCTTGACTTGTCATCGGGGTTGTGCATGATTTAGATACTTTGTGTGGGGAAGATGGAGCATAGCCAGACCATATGATTTTGTAGGGATAACTTTCTAAGGCCATGTTATTTTGAAAGGACACAATTGCCTTGTTGGTATGCTTGAAGTATTACAGTTTTTATGTCAATATTAGACTTTTGTTTTGAATCTTATGGATCTGAATATTCATGCCACAATAAAGAATATTTCATGGATAAATATGTTAGGTAGCATTCCACATCAAAAATTCTGTTTTTATCATTTACCTACTCGAGGACGAGCAGGAATTAAGCTTGGGGATGCTTGATACGTGTCCAACGTATCTATAATTTTTGATTGTTCCATGCTATTATATTATCTGTTTTCGATGTTTTATATGCATTAATATGCTATTTTATATTATTTTTGGGACTAACCTATTAATCTAGAGCCTAGTGCCAGTTTATGTTTTTTTTCCTTGTTTTTGAGTATTGCAGATAAGGAATATTAAACGGAGTCCAAATGGAATAAAATCTTCGGAATGATTTTTCTTGGACCAGAAGAAACCCAGAAGACTCGGAGATGAAGGCAGGAGACCTGCCGTGGCGTTGAAAGCCACCAGGGCGTGCCCTAGGGGGGGGGGGGGCGCCCCCCTGTCTTGTGGCCCCACGGTAGCCCTCCTAACCCTATTCTTCGGCCTATAAATTCACAAATATTCCCTGGATACTAAAGGGAGCCACGAAAATACTTTTCCGCCGCCGGAAGCCTCTGTTCCCGTGAGATCCAATCTTGGAGCATTTTCCGGTAATCTGCCGGAGGGGGATTCGATTACGGAGGGCATCTATATCAACTCCATTGCCCCTCCGATGATGCGTGAGTAGTTTACCACAGACCTTCGGGTCCATAGCTAGTAGCTAGATGGCTTCTTCTCTCTCTTTGTTCTTCAATACCATGTTCTTCATGATCTTCATGGAGATATATCCGATGTAATACACTTTTGCGGTGTGTTTGTCGAGATCCGATGAATTGTGGGTTTATGATCAGCTTATCTATGAATATTATTTGAATCTTCTCTGAATTCTTATATGCATGATTTCATATCTTTGCAAGTCTCTTCGAGTTATTGGTTTGGTTTGGCCAACTAGATTGGTAATTCTTGCAATGGGAGAAGTGCTTAGTTTTGGGTTCAATCTTGCGGTGTCCTCACCCAGTGACAAAGTAGGGGTAGCGAGGCACGTATTGTATTGTTGCCATCGAGGATAAAAAGATGGGGTTTTCATCATATTGCTTGAGTTTATCCCTCTACATCATGTCATCTTACCTAATGCGTTACTCTGTTCTTCATGAACTTAGTACTCTAGATGCAGGCAGGAGTCGGTCGATGTGTGGAGTAATAGTAGTAGATGCAGAATCGTTTCGGTCTACTTGACACGGACATGATGCCTATATGCATAATCATTGCCTTGGATATCGTCATAATTATTCGCTTTTCTATCAACTAGCAAAGTGGCCCTCGCAAATGCGAGGGCACCATTTTAAATTTATTTGAATTTGAAGTGTTTTAAAAATAATTTTGTCTTGTATATGTTATCATTTTCGGTAGGAAACCATATATATGTATAACCACAACTAATATATGTTTATTTTTAGATGAATTGTTATTAGTTATGTAATTCCTATGAGTACCAGATTGTTGACCGTATGTACATCTGTGTGTGATATTGGATCGCTGGATAGAAATAAAGTTTAGACCACAAGCTAGCTGATACTTTTCATTAGATTTGCGAGGGCACCATTTTAAATTTATTTGAATTTGAAGTGTTTTAAAAATAATTTTGTCTTGTATATGTTATCATTTTCGGTAGGAAACCATATATATGTATAACCACAACTAATATATGTTTATTTTTAGATGAATTGTTATTAGTTATGGAATTCCTATGAGTACCAGATTGTTGACCGTATGTACATCTGTGTGTGATATTGGATCGCTGGATAGAAATAAAGTTTAGACCACAAGCTAGCTGATACTTTTCATTAGATCAGTATGGATGTTAACGTTCAGGTCGACGGTGGCTTTAGTGTCTGGTCCACTTTACCAATTGGAAAATGTTTTTTTCTTTTTTGCAAAGTGACCAATTGAAAAATGTTATAGTTAGAAATCAATAGTCTAAGTCAGAAAAGTTTGACCACAAGCTTCTAGAACGTCATCAATTTTGAAAAAGAAATAATTCTATATTAACTCCCAGTCTCCCACTATGCTATCCTCACTCTTCAAGAGTCCTCGCTCACACGTGTTTGTTGTCTGACGTAAAATATGACTGTAATAACATGGGTGACATAGTTTTGTCATCTTATTCACATCAAATTTACTGTGCGGTCGCAGTTCCGTTTATTCTTCAATTGAATCCAAAAGACGATACAAAGGTTTGTTTGCTTGCATCATAGGCAAGACTAAGGAAGTTTTTAACCATGCATATTTTCCCAAAGGATAATACTTTCAGAAAATATTTGTTTCACATTTACTGTGATAATTGAAAATATCTTTTAAAACAACATTTTTAACAACCTTGATTCAAGATACCTTGACCATGTCTGGAAAATTTATTTCAAAACTATATAAAATTAGTATACTTAGTGTTTTGATATAGAATTCACCGGCCAACCAACATGTCCTCTCATTCTTCTCAAACTACTGCTAAGTATTGTGTCACTTGAATTTATCTGACTCTACTTCTCGACGTGCACCGAGTAGATATGAGCGGTGATCTTCGAGCTTTTCCTTTGTGAAAACCTGCACGGGGATGACAATAAGGTTTCTAGGTAGCAAAACTATGGTACCATTTTAACTTCAGTTTCTACATCATCATCTATTTTGAAAAGGAAAAAAGCATTATCTTTACATATTTTATGTAACTATGTCGTTGCTACCCCCAGCCCCCGCTGGGGTATAATTGTTTTGAAAACATGTTTTTCATAATTTCAGCATCTTATTCACATTGATTTTAATATGTGGTTGCAATTTCAAGTTTTTAATGTTTTTGAAATAATTAAATTGATACAAAAGTGTGATTGGTTAATTGCATCAGAGTCAAGAAAAAGGAAGCTGTGAACCATGGATATTTTTCCGAAGGGTAATACTGGTAGAACTATTTCTTCCGAATTCAGCGTCATCAGTTGAAAATCATTAAATACTATAACAACATTGATACAATATACATTTACCATGTCTCAGAATAATATACGGAAACTATATAAAGGTTATAAAGGTCAGAAGACGTAATGCCTTGATATACAATTCAGTACCCCAGACATGCTCTTCTGGATCTTTGAGAATATATTTGCCACTCGAACTGAACTGTCTTTTCTTCTCGGCATGCACTGATGTTGATGAGTAGACAAACGGTGATCTCAAAATCTTTGCCGTTGCAAGAACCTACAGGCGAATAGCCATAAGGTATTTAGTCAGCGCAACTACGCAACTACTTTGCTACAGTGCATACATTAACTCAATACACACAATTTATTCCAAATCTCCGTTGACTGCTTTGGAAATGAAAAGGTAAAAATGTACGCTCCGAATAATACTAAACATGTAATATTCAAAGCGGAAAGTAGCCACTACTCTCGGGTGTACTACACCCGAGTTTGCATAAACCTGAAAAAACATGAGCAAATCAAATCCAAAATTTTCGAGCTACCTGAAAATTTTCAACCAAAAATAAAATCCGAGGAGCTCTCACTAAAAAAAAAATCAATTCTCAAACAACGCACAAAATTTTGAACATCGATTTTTTTTTTCAATGAGAGCTCCTCAGATGTTATTTCTAGCTGAAATTTAGCAAGATGCTCGAGCATTTGATAAAGTTTGATGTCTCAAATTTTCAGAATATTTGAATTTGTTTTCATCACGTTTTTACATTGTTTTGCAAACTCGGGTGCAGTACACGTGAGAGTAGAACATCCACTCTCTATTCAAAGAAGGTATGAATAGTGTATTCGTTGTTAGATTTATCTTTCCTTTCTTTCGAATGTTGAATTTGGTTTTGGCATAATAAATAAGAAATGACTCGACTGACAGGACAATATGTGGTTCAGTAACAAAGATCATTTCAAATTGCATAACCTAAGATCGTCTGAAGGAGTGTCGTCATATGTACATTTTAGCAGACGAATGGCTGGGCTCAATCAAGAGGCCACAAATCTACTTGATGTATGGTGGCGCGAGGTGTTGAGGACTTAATGTGAATGTTTTGTCGGGCAGGCGTGCATATGTTTCGATGAAAAATCTAAGATGTGCATGTGGATACGGACTTACTGCAAGATTAATCACTTTCCCAAGAATGCAAAGCAGGACATGACCGATGCATTGTGGTAGTGATGCGTAAGTGTTGTTCATGTTGGCTCTTGATACAAAGAGTTTAGGGATGCAAGGCGAGCACCTGTAAATGCCTCCTCACCCTTGTTACGGACGTGTATTTAAGCCAGCTACTGCTAACGGAAAATTCAAACATGCAGGGAGGAATTACCAGACGTATTTGCCGGTTCATCTTAGCAAAGATGCCACGGGCAGGCCATGCACCAGTCTTCCAGCTTGTCGAGGTCTGTGTCTTGTACGCCACTCATGTGCAAGGTCTGCATCTTGCAGCTTGGCAAACAATGCTCGCCGCGCCACTCACGTACTTGTAGTCTGCATCATCATGGCCTCGCTGCCGCCCAAGATATCATATGAAGACGCATAACGCCAGCTTCGTCCCTGGAAAACCACCATGCAGCGGCTGATGGAAGATGGCTAGGGCCTTGCCTGCGCGTGATAGGGCTCCCTGTAGCGGCAGCTCCGCAAGCTTCTCGTCGTGGAGCTTTTCGGTACCAGGGCATCCGGTCGTTTCGGAACATGGAGTCATCGTCCCGAAGCAAAGCCATGAGGGCATCACCACGTTCGTCGCCTTGAGGGGATCACCACGTTGGTTGGAACAAAAGATTGTAGATGTAATTCTTTAATTTTTTTACCGGAAGATGTAATTATCTTGTTCCTGGGGCTTGGGTCTCACCACGTTCGTTGGGGACTCCATGACCCACCCTTGCTAGAGCGAAAGATTGTAGATGTAATTCTTTAGTTTTTTTTCACACGAAGATATAATTATCTACTTCTAGTTCCCTTTTTTTTTTCAAATGTCGTTCCTTGGTTTTAGGGATAGAGATACCTAGTCTCTTACGAAAACTAAAACTCTGTTTTTGAAAAGGTCTCTCGTGGAAGGATGGCATGCTAGGACTTACGGTTGGCTGCCACAATGATACATATGTTACACATATCTGATGGTTAATTTTAGAAGACCCACCAGATCAAAGGCCAGTATTTTTTAATTAACGTGGAATTTTATAGACTAATTGTCTTGCTTCTAATTAACCCATCATTTATTTTTATATATAATAGATAATAGATTGCTCGACAGTAATTTGTTCACCCACCGTATTATTTTTCTTCATGAGAGAAGCCTCTAGTGAAACCTATGGCCCCCGGGTCTATTTTTCATATTATATTTTCAGATCTATAAACCAAAAATACCTTGCTGCCTTATTTTTACTTTACGTTCTAGCAATCCTATCTATCTATCTCTATCAGATCTCATCCTTGTAAATAATCGTGAAGGGTTTGACAACCCCTTTATAGCGTTGGGTGCAAGTGTTTGATTATTTGTGTAGGTACATCTATTGGGGACTTGCTTGTATCTCCTACTGGATTCATACCTTGGTTCTCAACAACTGAGGGAAATACTTATCTACTTTGCTGCATCACCCTTTTCTCTTCAAGGGAAAACCAACGCATGCTCAAGAAGTAGCACACAACGACGGTAAGTATTTCCCTTAGTTATGAAACCAAGGTTATCGAACCAGTAGGAGGATCACCACCACCCAATAAGCAGCACCTGCACACAAACAACAAATACTTGCAACCCGACGCGAAAGAGAGGTTGTCAATCTCTCTACGGTAATAAGATAGATTAGGTAGTGATAGATAGGAGAGATAGATCTCTCAAGAACACAAATAAAAAGAGTAAATATGCAGCAATATGTTTTTGGGTTTTTGGTTTTGTAGATCTGAAAACAAAGATTGCAAAAAAGTAGATCGGAAAGCAATATGTTGGAAAAGTAGACCCGGGGGCCGTAGGGTTCACTAGTGGCTTCTCTCATGAGTATAGTGCACGGTGGGTGAACAAATTACTGTTGGGCAATTGATAGAAAATCGAATAGTCATGACGATATCCAAGGCGATCATCATTATATAGGCATCACGTCCAAGATAGATAGACCGACTCCTGCCTGCATCTACCTCTATTACTCCACACATCGACCGCTATCCAGCATGTATCTAGTGTATTAAGTTCATGGAATAACGGAGTAATGCAATAAGAACGGTGACATGATGTAGACAAGATCTATTCATGTAGGAATAGACCCCATCTTGTAATCCTTAATAGCAACGATACATGCGTGTCTTGCTGCCCCTTCTGTCACTGGGAAAGAACACCGCTAGATCGAACCCATCACAAAGCACCTCTTCCCATGGCAAGAAAAATCGATCTAGTCGGCCTAACTAAACCAAAGATTCGGAGAAGAAATACGAGGCTATAAGTAATCATGCATATAAGAGATCAAAGAAGACTCAAATAATATTCATGGATAGAAACTGATCATGAACTCAAAATTCATCGGATCCCAACAAACACACCGCAAAAGTTTACATCAAATAGATCTCCAAGAGACCATTGTATTGAGAATCATAAGAGAGAGAGAGAAGAAGCCATCTAGCTACTGCCTACGGACCCGTAGGTCTATGGTGGACTACTCACGCATCATCGGAGAGGCACCTATGAGGAAGATGAACCCCTCCGTGATGGTGTTTAGATTGGATCTCGAGGTTCTGGAACTTGTGGCGACTGGAATTGTGTTTCGTCGACTCCCCTAGGGTTTTTGGAATATTTGGGAATTTATAGGCATCAAAGGCGGTGCGGAGGGGCCCCGTGGAGGGCACAACCCATCAGGGCACGACAGGGGCCCCCTGGCGCGCCCTGGTTGGTTGTGCTCTCCACAGCCCACCTTCCTAGCTCTTGTTTGGCCCACTTTGGTGTCTTCTGGTCCAGAAAAAATCTCCAAAAAGTTTCGTCGCGATTGGACTCCGTTTGGTACTGATATTCTGCGAAGTAAAAAACAAGCAAAAACAACAACTGGAACTTTGGCACTATGTCAATAGGTTAGTCCCAAAAATGATATAAAGTTGTTATAAAATGACTGTAAAACATCCAAGAATAATAATATAACAGCATGGAACAAGCAAAAATTATAGATACGTTGGAGACGTATCAGCGGCTCGCGACGCGGCGTTGGCCGAAGAAGTGTCTGCCGCCGAGCGCTGCCGCAAGGCAGAGGCCAAACCGAAGGCCCTTCAGGAGGAGCAAGTCGCGCACGCACAACGGCTTCACCAGCGGGAGGAGGACCTCAAGGCCCGCGAGGCGAAGCTCTCCGATCGTGACTCCGTGCTGTCCCAGGCGGCTGCTGACCAAGACGCGGAGCGTGATACGTCTCCAACGTATCTACTTTTCCTCACCCTTTTGCCCTTGTTTTGGACTCTAATTTGCATGATTTGAATGGAACTAACCCGGACTGACGCTGTTTTCAGCAGAACTACCATGGTGTTGTTTTTGTGCAGAAATAAAAGTTCTCGGAATGGAACGAAACTTTTTGGAGAATTATTTCAGAATATATGTGAATTATTGGAGCCAAAATCCACCGAAGAGGAGGCCAGGGTGGCCACCACCCACCAGGGCACGCCAGGCCCCCTGGGCGTGCCCTGGTGGGTTGTGCCCACCTCGTTGCCCCACTGACCCTAATTCTGCCACTATAAATTCCTATTTTCGGAGAAAAAAATCGGAGAGAAAGTTTCATCGCATTTTACGATACGGAGCCCCCGCCACCTCCTGTTCTTCATCGGGAGGCCAGATCTGGAGCCCGTTTGGGGCTCCGAAGAGGGGAATCTTCGGTCTTCATCATCATCAACCTTTCTCCATCGCCAATTCCATGATGCTCCCCACCGGGAGTGAGTAATTCCTTCGTAGGCTTGCTGGTCGGTGAGGAGGTTGATGAGATTCATCATGTTATCGAGTTAGTTTTGTTAGGGCTTGATCCCTAGTATCCACTATGTTCTGAGATTGATGTTGCTATGACTTTTCTATGCCTAATGCTTGTCACTAGGGCCCAAGTGCCGTGATTTCAGATCTGAACCGTTCATATTATCATCTCTATATCTATGTTCTTGATCCGATCTTGCCTAGTCATATGCACCTATTACGTGTTATGATCCGTCAACCCCATAGTGACAATATTTGGGATACTTCGCGTTGATGACCGTAGTTTGAGGAGTTCATGTATTCACTATGTGTTAATGCTGTGTTCCGGATCTCTATTAAAAGGAGGCCTTAATATCCCTTAGTTTCCTTATGGACCCCGCTGCCACAGGAGGGTAGGACAAAAGATGCCATGCAAGTTCTTTTCCATAAGCACGTTTACGGAATACATGCCTACATTACATTGATGAACTGGAGCTAGTTCTGTATCGCCCTAGGTTATGATTGTTATATGATGAATATCATCCAACGAGTTGCCGATCTAGTGCCTACGAGATTTCTACTTATTGTTCTTGCTAAGTTACTATTGCTGCTGCTGCTATTCCAACCATTACAAAACTATTGCTACCCCTGTTACCGCTACTGTTACTATTGCTACTGCTATCAAACTATCGTATTACTGTGCTACTGATCACTTTGCTGCAGATATCTAATCTCCAGGTGTGGTTGAATTGACAACTCAATTGCTAATACTCTCAAGTATTCTTTGGCTCCCCTTGTGTTGAATCTATAAATTTGGGTTGAATACTCTACCCTCGAAAACTGTTGCGATCCCCTATACTTGTGGGTTATCAAGACCTTTTTCTGGCACCGTTGCCGGGGAGCATAGCAATATTTGTTGAGTCACTTGGGATTTATATCAATCGATCACTACGAAGAATATGAAGGATTCAAAGACTAAGATTTTTCCCTCTAAGACGAGGGGAGGTAAGGAACTGCCATCTAGCTCTGCACTTGATTCACCTTCTGTTATGAGTAAGCTTGCAACACCACCACATGCTAGTAATCCTGATATGTCGCAAGTTATTGATGATGCTACCTCTACTATGAATGATGCTTATGATGATGCTAGTACCATGCTTGATGATAATGTGCCACTAGGAGAATTTCTTGATGAACAAATTGCTAGAGCTAAAGAGAATGAAACCACTGAAACTGATGAGATTGCTGAAATTGATGAAGCTTATGAAACTGATAATGACTATGAAACTCCTATTAGTCCTAGCTCTCCTAAGTTTGAAATACCTAAGATACCTGAAGATTATGCTATGGATGAAGAGATAACTAGAGAAATTCTTTCTTGCAAGGATAGGAACGATCTTAAGAATTTGCTACGCAAGTATAAGGAAAAGACTTTGAATGCTAGAATGAAATGTGATCCTAAGTTTGCTACTTCACCTATCTTTGTTACCGATAAGGATTATGAATTCTCTGTCGACCCAGAGTTAATTACTTTGGTTGAATTTGATCCTTTCCATGGTTATGAAACTGAAATTGTAGTGGCACACCTTACTAAGCTGAATGATATAGCCACCCTCTTTGTTCATGGTGAGAAGATTTGCTATTATTATATCCTTAAGTTATTTCCGTTCTCATTAAAGGGTGATGCTAAGACATGGTACAATACTCTTGCTCCTGGTTGTGTGCGTAGTCCCCAGGATATGATCTACTACTTCTCTGAATAATATTTTCCCGCTCATAAGAAACAAGCAGCCTTACAGGAAATATTTAACTTTGTGCAAATTGAAGAAGAGAGTCTCCCACAAGCTTGGGGGAGGCTTCTCCAATTGCTTAATGCTTTGCCTGCTCATCCTCTCAAGAAAAATGAAATACTTGATATCTTTTATAATGGACTAACCGATGCTTCTAGGGACTTCCTAGATAGTTGTGCTGGTTGTGTTTTCAGGGAATGAACTGTTGAACGAGCTGAGGAATTATTGAATAATATATTGAAAAATTATGATGATTGGACTCTTCCTGAACCACCGTCTAAACCCACTCCGAAGAAGAGGGGTATATTATTTCTCAGTCCCGAAGATATGCAAGAGGCAAAGAAATCTATGAAGGAAAAAGGTATTAAAGCTGAGGATGTTAAGAATTTGCCACCTATTGAAGAAATACATGGCCTTGACACACCACCACCTCCACAGGTGGTGGAGGTAAATTCTTTATTAAAGTTTAATGAAAGTGACATTCCGCACAATAAACATCCTAGCCAATGCTTATATGAGTTTGACAACTATATTATGAAGCAAGACCATTTCAATGCCCATGTTCTGAAACAATTGAAATACAATTTCGATATGATTGCTCGCTTGAGTGACTTGCTATTTAGAATAAGTAATGATGTTAGAGGTGTAGGAAAGCATGACTCTATGGTTCAAACTCATCTAGAACAAGTTGCTAAGTCTCAAAAAGAGTTGCTTGATGAAATGAATAATAATATGCATGATTTTGCTGCTAGAGTAGTAACTAGAGGAGGTAGAATGACCCAAGAACCACTTTACTTGAGGGTCATCCTAAAAGAATTGAACAAGACTCTCAGAGAATTAATCTTGATGCACCTAGTTCTTCTAAGAAGAAAAAGAAAAAGAAAAATGATATGACTTTGCATACCTCTAGTGAACCTGAGACACAAAAACCTCCTGATAGTAATGATGTCTCTATTTCCGATGCTGAAACTCAATCTGGTAGTGAACATTCACCTAGTGATAATGAAAATGATAATGATGATGTTCACGATGATGCTCAACCTAGTAATGATAAAGAACCAGACAATGATGTTGAAATAGAGCCTGCTCCTGATCTTGATAACCCACAACCTAAAAATAAACGGTATGATAAAGGAGACTTTGTGGCTAGGAAACATGGTAAAGAAAGAGAGCCATGGGTTGAAAAAACCCATGCCCTTTCCACCTAAGCCATCTAAGAAAAAGGATGATGAAGAATTTGAACGCTTTGCTGAAATGATTAGGCCAGTCTTTTTGTGTACCCGCTTAAGTGATATCTTGAAGATGGCCCCTTATACAAAGTATATGAAAGACATCATCACAAATAAAAGAAAGATACCTGAAGGTGAAATCTCCACCATGCTTGCTAATTATTCTTTTAAGGATGGAGTACCTAAAAAACTTAGAGATCCTGGAATACCAACTATACCTTGCTCCATTAAAAGAAACTATGTAAAAACTACTTTGTGTGATTTGGGAGCCGGTGTTAGTGTTATGCCTTTCTCCTTATATAAAATACTTGATTTGAATAAACTCACACCTACTGAGATATCATCGCAAATGGCCGACAAATCAACGGCCATACCTATCGGTATTTGTGAGGACGTGCCCGTTGTTGTTGCAAATGTTACTATCTTAACTGACTTTGTTATTCTTGAGATGCCCGAGGACGACAATATGTCGATTATCCTTGGTAGACCCTTTTTGAATACTGCAGGGGCTGTTATTGATTGCAACAAAAGCAAAGTCACTTTTCATATCAATGGTACTGAGCATATGGTGCACTTTCTGAAGAAACAGTTCCAAGTGAATGGTATAAATGTTATTGAAGAATCTTCGACCATCACTATTGGAAGTTTTAAATTACCTCTACCTACTGCCAAAAAGAAATATTATATACTTATTGTCGGGGAAATGCACATCCCCATTGAGGTAACTTAGTGTTTTACGAAAGTTCTTCGGTTTCATGCTAATCGGAAGTGGTTGTTAATAAGACTTGATCAACCTTATTAATGGATCATTTTTTAGAGGTAGGACGTCGATGAATCTAGTAAGCACAACTCTCTGCTCTCACCTTTTATTTTCTGTTTTAGCTAGTCAAATAAAATAAAATGCCATGATTATCCTGTTTTTTGTTTTATCCGTGCAATAAAAAATGACCCAAAAATAAAAATTATCAGAATGCCCTGAAAATTTAACACAATTTTTTTCCGAATATTTGTGAATTTCTGGTGCAAATAATACTAGAGGGGGGTGCACCTGGTGCCCACAAGACACCAGGGCGCGCCAACACCCCCAGGCGCGCCCTAATGGGTTGTGGCCCCCACGTGGGCCCCCTCACTTATCTCTTTAGCCCACATCATCACCTACCTCCAGAAAAAAATCACCACAGCCACCATTTTCGTGTTCTTGCTCTCAAACCCGCGGATTTCGATCTCTTTGCTCGAAGCTCCGTTTCTGAAACTGTTTGGAGGGATTACTACTTGGTATGTGACTCCTCCATTGCTCCAATTAGTTTTCTTTTTAGTGGGTTATTTTTAGAGTAATTAGCTACTCTTGGTGTTGCTGTAGATGAGCTTGCATGTTGAATTCTTAGAGTTCTAAGTAGTTTGAATGCTCAATATGGCCTCTATGCATGCTTAGGAGTAGTTGCTAACAATCTTACAAAGTTTTGTTGACGAAATTTTTGTGGACTAATTTTTTTCAGAATTTTTATAGAAATAAAAATGCAAATCTTTAGGAAGTTCTCCTCCAAGAAAAATGCCAAGGGAGTCATTGGGGAATCATCGGACAATGACCTTCACACCCCAAGAAAGGTGGAGGTGTGGCCGTGTGAATGGCCGCATGATGCCTTCATGGAGGAGGCTGGGTTCCATCAACGGTTCGCTCAGTTTGTTGCAAACGCTGGGTTAACCGAGTTCCTCGCAGCTAAGTGTGACCAATATCACATCCTTACAAATTCCTTTGTGCAAAGCTTTCATTATCTAGGGAGAAACAACCCCCCTGAAGTGCAGTTTAATCTTTATGCTGAAACTTACACATTGCCGCTAACTGACTTCTGCAACATATGCTTGATCCCTTCTGATGGGGACTTGAGAGAACCTAGGCCATCTAAGTTTGAGGATTTCCTCCTCATGTTAACCGTAGGTGAGGATAGAGGCGTGTCGAGCGCCACTGCTACCATCTTGCAGTTTCCCTCAGTACATTATTTCGCCTTGGTCATCACTAAGTGTTTAACCGCTAGGGAGAAGGTCAGTGCACTCAGTGCCCCTGACCTTGCTATTTTACGTCGTGCACTTTATATTGATCACACCTTTAGTATGGGGGCTATCATTGCTTGTCGCTTACATCTTAATAAAACTAAGGGAAAGATACATGGTGGTATTTATGCTACTCGTCTAGCGAGACACTTTAGAGTCCAGTTTTGCCCACATGATTATCTCTAATCCCGAGTTTACCTTGATCACAAGTCACTGCAGGCTCACCAATTCCTAGATGTAACCGATTCTCCCTATGACATTCATTACAACCAAGTATTTAGCAAGGAAACACGTGATATTATTCCGTTGCCTACACCTGCTCTGTTTGATTCTATTTCCTGGAACAGATACAAGATTATGCATGATTATATTACAGCCTACCAGAACAACCTAGCAGCTGCTGAGGAGGAGCCCCAGGGGTGGGATGCTCAGGTGCCGCCTCCGCCTCACTACGACTTGGGACCGGATGGCTACTACGGATGGTGATTACCAAGCTAGGCCAAAAGCCTAAGCTTGGGGGAGTACGTATTTCCACTGACATCACATTCATGTTCACACATTTCATTCCAGTTGTCGGTGTTCACACTTTTTTATTGTAATATTGATGCTAGATTTGTTTCCTCGCTTTCTTCTCGTGTGTTTGAAAAGCTTTGAGAAAATCCAAAAATATTTCTTGCTTCTTTTTAGTTTTTCTTTCTAGCTTAGTTTAATTGTAGCATTAAAAAGAAAACCCAAAAAGATTTCTCGCTTCTTCTTTTACTTGTTGGGAGCTTTCCCATGTAAATAGTTTTCCTCGTTTTTGTTTTTCCTCATTAATTTGCTTTCTTCAAGAAAAACCAAAAAACTCAAAAAATATTTCAGTGTGTTTCTCTGAAATTCTTTTCGTTTTACTTGAGTCGTACCTAGGAGAAGACCACAATGAAATTGTTGAGTGGCTCTCATTTGCATTATTGTTTATCTAACAAAGAGCCCATATTACATTGTCTTCTCCTCTTGAATAAAATGTTTGCAGATTCCAGCTTAGTCCACGACACTCTTGCACTACTATTATCTTCTTATCGTTCGGTCGTGCAAGTGAAAGGCAATAATGTCGACATTTGATGAATTGACTATGGCAGAGAAAGACGGGTATGAACTCAACTTGTTTTTGTTTTTGTAATTATGTTTAACCTAGTATCCCTTGATTCAACTCATTATGATCAAACATGTTTGCAATGACCATTAGAGATTATAGTTGTTCATGCCATGCTTAAGTAGCTAGGAGTGGATAATGATTTATCTTGGATGTCAACATGCATTAAAATGGTTGTGATGCGGTATGATGATATGGTATCCTCCTATGAATGTTTCAAGTGGCTTGACTTGGCACATTGAGGGAGTCCTGGACTAAGGGGTCCTCGGGCCGCTGGCCCATCTCTCAATAGGCCGGCTCGATGGGCCGCCCTCTAGCTATCATAGGAAGGGCTAGATACATCGAGACCCCACGTTCCAGAAGGAAGCCCCGAAGGCGCGTCGTGCACTCCAAGTCAAGATGAGGAAATCGACATTTCCATCCTCGGCAGGAGACCTATCATGTGTAAACCCTAGGTACCCCCCGGTGTCTATATAAACCGAGAGGGTTTTAGAATGTAAGACGAGGAAACTCATGCATGGTTTAGCTATCTGATCTCGAGGTAGATCAACTCTGTAACCTTCATACCATCAATATAATCGAGCAGGACGTAGGGTTTTACCTCCATAGGAGGGCCCGAACCTGGGTAAACATCGTCTCCTTCGTCCCCTTGTTACCATCGATCCTAGACTCACAGCTCGGGACCCCCTACCCGAGATCCGCCGGTTTTGACACCGACATTGGTGCTTTCATTGAGAGTTCTGCTGTGACCTCCAAAGGGATCGATGGCTCTCGTTGTCATTAACGAAGAAGTCCGAAACATGGACTCCTTCGTCCCTGGACAGATCTTCGCTTTCGGCAGCATCGTGCTGCACACGGACCCGACCGGCCATCTTGGCCGGGTCGGGAGTTTTGCCCCTGATCAAGAGGTCAGATTCGGGAACCTAGAGTTCTCCGTGCACTCTCGGGGCGATCTTTTTCTCACCGGGCTCGCAGTCTCATCTGACGCACCCGAGAACTCCGAGGCCTTAAACTCGGATGCCGCTTTTGACCCCGCCCACGGGACTAACCCCGATGATGATCTGGATTTTAGTTCGGATCCGGCCATTGCGCCAGTTGGCCGGGTACCGGCTCCTGCCGAACACGCTTCTTGTGCGGACGCATCGGAGGTTAACTCCGAAAGCGCTGAGCAAATTGACCCGATCGAGCTCTCGACACTTAATGAAGCTCTAGATCGGATCTTATCGATGAAAATCACTGGCGACCCAGCCCCGATCCATGTTCAGATCGGTCTTAAGGCGGGGCAAGAGGAATTTTTCATCCCAGCCACCACCCACTTAGTAGCCACTGTCGAGGACTTAACCGACATGTTGGACTACGCCTCCGAGGAGGCAGATGACATGGATGAAGAGGATCGCGCCCCCACCCCCGTCAACACCGGGCGATGGACTGCCACCTCCACCTACGACGTCTACATGGTGGATACTCCATCCGATAACGGCGAGCGCACACCCGCAAACAAGGGTGATAAATCGGGCGAAGCGCCGTCAAGGCGCCGGAAACCGCGCAGACGATCAAAGACCAAAAAGGGAAGGGAAGCTATTGCTGGAACCGGGGAAAAGATACCCCGGAAGACCTCGGCGATCCTGATATCCCCGAACATCCGTTAGAGGACCAGGAAAGGCCGGAGGACCAGCGCAACCCCAAAGATCCAAATGATTCCGAGGATGAAAACTACCTCCCCCCTGTAGAGGAGTAGGATAGCCCGGAAGCCGAAGACTTCATCGTCCCTGAAAACATTGAGGATCAGGAACGGTTTAGGCAACAGCTTATAGCCACTGCCCGAAGCCTAAAAGCGAAAGAACGGCATCTTAAAGCCGAACAAGATACCCTCAATGATAGATGGATGAGGGTCCTATTAGCCGAGGAAGGATACGGTACCGGTCTATTGGACCAACCCAAGAGCTATCCACGCCGACGGCTGCTGCCACAATTTGATGACGAGCTGCCTAATACGCTGTGCCCCAAGCACACTCCATACGACCAGCCAGACCGCCCTCCTCGAGGACGAGATAGGACGACTGACGATGCCGGTTATAGGCCAGCAATACCCCGCAGAAGGGGAAAGGAGCCAATGGATCCTGAGGACAGGTATGACCTACGACACGACCTGGATTATAGGACGGGCCGTACGAAGTCCATCTACGGATCTAGAGGGTACTCCCCCGATAGACGGGACGGGTACCGGCCTTGGCTCGACCGAAACAATAGAGGTCGGGAACCAAACCGGGCCAGAACAGACGCCGATTACCAGCGTGACATAGCCTGAGTCAGAAGCGCTGCCCACCCACTGTGTTTCACTGATGAGGTGATGCAACATCAGTTTCCGGAAGGGTTTAAACCCGTGAACATCGAGCAATACGATGGAACAACTGACCCAACGGTGTGGATCGAGGATTTCCTCCTCCACATTCACATGGCACGAGGAGATGATCTCCACGCAATCAAATATCTACCCCTTAAGCTTAAGGGGCCAGCTCGGCACTAGTTAAACAGTCTCCCCAAAAATTCTATCGGGAGCTGGGAGGATCTCGAGGATGCATTTCGATCTAATTTCCAGGGCACCTACGTACGACCGCTGGACTCCTCCGACCTAAGCAACGTCGTCAAAAAGGCAGGAGAGTCCGCCCGACAATTCTGGAATCGGTTCTTGACCAAGAAAAACCAGATCATCGATTGCCCAGATGCCGAGGCTATAGCCTCTTTCAGGCACAACATTCGGGAGGAATGGCTGGCTCGCCAGCTTGGCCAGGATAAACCTAGGACCATGTCCGCCCTTACATCACTCATGACCCGCTTTTGCGCGGGCGAGGATAACTGGCTAGCTAGACGAAGCCACAACCCCGAAGACCCCAGCACCTCCGAAGCTCGGGATGGAAACGGGAAACCACGACGCAAAAAAAAACGCCGGCACAGCACTAGTGACGCCGACGACACGACCGTTAACGCCGGCTTCCACAACCCTCGGTCCGGGCAGCGGAAAAAGCCTCCTAAAGGCAACCGTGACGGACCCACCCCGCTGGACAAGATCATGGAGAGACCTTGTCAGATCCATGGCACTCAAGACAAGCCCGCCAACCACACCAACCGTAACTGTTGGGTGTTCAAACAGGCCGGCAAGCTCGCAGCCGAGGAGCAAGGCAAGGGCCCATGCAGCAAGGACGACGAGGAGCCCCGCGGTCTGAACAATGGAGGTCAGAAGCAGTTCCCTCCAGAGGTAAAAACTGTGAACATGATATACGCCACTCATATACCTAAAAAGGAGAGGAAGCGCGCCCTTTGAGAGGTCTACGCTGTAGAGCCTGTAGCCCCAAAGTTTAACCCATGGTCGGCCTACTCGATCACTTTTGATCGACGAGATCACCCGACCAGTATCCGCCACGGGGGTTCGGCGGCCCTCGTCTTAGACCCCATTATTGATGGGTATCACCTCACTAAAGTCCTAATGGATGGAGGAAGTAGCCTCAATCTGATTTACTCAGATACGGTGAAAAAGATGGGTATAGATCCATCAAGGATCAAACCCAGCAACACCACCTTTAAAGGAGTAATCCCAGGCATCGAGGCCCGGTGCACGGGCTCTGTGAACCTGGAAGTGGTGTTCGGCTCGCCCGATAACTTCCGTAGCGATGACTTGATCTTCGACATCGTACCCTTCCGCAGCGGTTATCACGCCCTGCTGGGCCGCACAGTGTTTGCTCGCTTTAATGTCGTCCCACACTACGCATACCTCAAGCTCAAGATGCCCGGACCCAAGGGGGTCATTACTGTAAACGGCAACACATAGCGTTCCCTCCGAACGGAGGAGCATGCATTGGCCCTAGCGGCCGAATTCCATTACAATGATGATTAGCCAATACCAAAATCTGCCATAAAGGCACGCAAGGCTGACAAACGAGCTCGGTCTCAACCTGAGCTCTCGGAATCTTATTCCCCCCAGAAATAGGGACACGTTCCTCACCGCACAACCCTAGTGCCAAGACGGCACAACTTTGCACTCAAGATTCCATGGGCAGCAGTGAGGAACAACTATCGAAAGGAAAGTGTTCGGCTGGACCGAACTACGACCAGTACATGTCCTCTGACATACCACATGTACCATCAAGGACCTGCTAAAGCGTAAAGCTCATCCATACTTCGGCGACTTCTCAAGATCTTCCTCCCAAGGTCCGCTCACCGACAGCATCACCCTTAGAGGAATCAACTCCCTAGGAGGCATAGGAGCAGATTGGCAACATGGCGCATCGAGGACGTCAAGCCACCAATCGAAGACCCCTGGTATAACCTCTCCTCCGTAAATTTTATGTTTTATCTTCAAAATACCTGTAAATAGTTGCTTTGGCACTTAGAATTATAAGAGTTATTGAGTAAATAAACGTCCATTATACATGGCCTCTCTGCTGTATTTTATGGTACACACTCTGTTCTTGACAACGCCTCCTGCGCAATTGTTCGGTATACATTATGAGGCAACCGGCTAATAGACCGGGGCTTGAATTTAAAAAAATCGCCCTGAGCATCACCCCAGCACAACTGGTCGTGTGTTCGGCGTCTTGGATTTTGCTTTATATGCATCGGATCCGAACTATGTCTTGGGTCAATAGTTGGGTTGCCCGGCTCCTGTGCTTGCCCTCTTACGTTCCGCTCGTTCGGCTAAAGGGAAAAGGGAGAACCACTGCGATTTTGTTTCCAGCTCGCCTGGTCAAGCACCTCAGGGGAGAAAGCCGAAAACTGACCGTCATAGTAAGCGAAAACCGGTCTGCAAATCCGAGCATAAGTGTCATACTATAAGATCGATAGAGGTTATTCCGTTTTATACGATGGGTTTCGTACTTGTACAAACCATGTGATGCTGGCTTCGGCCCCGGTACATCCGAACATCACAACACACTGGGGGCTGGTCATCAGCCCCCGACTTTTCTTACGCTCCAACGGCTAAGTGAAAGCGATAAAGCATCATAGTCCGATTGCCTTGTCCCCCTCTCACTACCGCCTTCGGGCACCGATACCTCGGCTAAGGGTCACAGTGCGGAGGCAGAGACACCTCGCGTAGTATCTACGTGGTGGCTGAAGCCGACGACTCACAACTTTTAGATTAAGCGACCACATGGGAGTCAAAATAAATACTACAAACTTATAAGACATGATAAACCATGCAACATTAATTACAAAGTGTTAAAAAGTCTTCGGACATATTACAAATGCGCTCATTCATACAAAACGTCTTTGGAGCATTGGGCCTCTATTGCCCGAGCACCCTCCATCACTGCGGAGAAGTATAGCTCGGGGCGCCTATGCCCCTTTCCAGGAGGCGGAGGTGCGTTGGTCATCTCGGTCGGCTTGAGCTTCGGCCAGTGCACCATGGTATTTGCAAAGGCCATCCGAGCTCCCTCGATGCATGTAGAACGCTTTAGCGCATCAATTCGAGGCGCAGCATCGCATAGTTTCTGCACCAAGCCGAAGTAGCTGCTCGGCAACGGCTCTTCAGGCCACAGCCGGATGCAGAGATCCTTCATGGCCGGCTCCGCCATTCTGTGCAGCTCCACCAGTGGCTTCATCTGCTCGATCAGGAGAGGAGAGCGCTCGGGGGACTCAAATTGTGCCCAGAATAGCCGAGCCTCATCATCCTCCTCCTGCGAAGCATAGAACTTGTTTGCGTCCGCTGCACTCTTCTGGAGATCCGCACAGACGCCTGAGGAACGCCACACCTGGGAGAGCAAAGCAAACCTGCTACCACCAAAGGCGCATTGTAGTGAATACGGCTTACCATCTGAGACAGCCTTGACTTGGCGAACCTCCTCTTCAAAGGACCGCCTGTCCACCCGCTCCTTCTGGAGCTCAGATTTCAGTGCGGCTAGCTCGGTGGCTTGTTCTTTGCCTTTTTGCTCAAGGGACTCGCACTTCGTGCCAGCATCCTTGAGCTCTTGCTGCACCTCCTCACCCGGGCCTCATGCTTGGCACTCGCAGCTTTCAAAGTGGAAAGTGCGGCTGCTGCTTTTTCGGCGGCCGCCTTCTCATCCGCGGCCTCTTGCATCATTTTCTGGACCTCGGCCTTGAGTTTTTCAACCTCCGAAGCGGAAGCTGTGGAAGTAATAAATAAATAATTACACTTGGTCACCAGTGCGGATCATTACCGATACACAGCCCGAATGTTACAATTCGGCTTACCTTGTGCCTCGTCGAACCTCTTGTTCAGGCTATCAAGCTCCTCTTCGGAGATCTTGAGCTTCCGATTTAGCTCGGTAAGCTCAGCGGCATTAAGGGCCTCCGCCGATGACGAGGCCTACAAAAAATACAAAACATATGTCCGGTCATATGCGTCCCAAACCCCCGAACTACCAAGGATTTGACCTTATGTTCGGTCCTCTTAAGGGCTTTTTAGAATATTGTGGGATTACCGGTGCCTTATACCAGGAGTTCACTCCTGCGTATTTGACCCCCGAGTGCGTTTTTGCAAACCCACCCGGGGCTCGGGGGCTACTGCATATATAAGGATAGCATAAATTTAATAAAATGGTTCGGGAAAAGGGTATTACATGACTCACCTTGAAGCCCGTCAAGAGACCATTAAAGTCCTCCTTCAGTCCGTGATCAACAGACTGAATGCCTTGCAGAACCGCACCCATAAGAGTGCGGTGTTCCTTGGAGATGGGGGCGCTTGCTAGAGCCTCCTCTATGACCGGCCACCCAGTCGTCGGTGGCACCGGTGGTGACCGGCTAGCCCGATCTCTGATTAGGGACTGAGCCGGTAGCTTCGGAGGCACAACATGCTCCGGAGACGTCCCCGGAGGAGACTGGGCATCCCTCCGCCCTTCCTCCTCGGCGGCCAGGGGAGTATTCTCCCCCTCGTCCTCAGCAGCCTAGGGAGTTTCCTCCCCCTGACCTTCGGCGGCCGAGGCATCAACCTCGTCCATGGCATGGTCACCCCCACCGCCTGTGTTCGGCACCAAAGGAGCCTGGCGGGATGACACCTCTGCGGCATCCTTCACGGCCCCTGGAGGCGTGGGGTGCGATGCAGTCCCACTCTCCGCCAGCTCGGCGGGCGGAGACTCCCCATCCGATATTTGGTCGGTGGGGAGAACGCTGAAAGCACAATATGCTCCCTTGGTGGTTTTGATAATTCATGACAACATACATTGTCTCTTGGACTAACACTTTTACCTAGTGTATTTCAGATATAGTCCATAGAGAGGGCTGGCAAAAGGATTATGGAGATTGTGGAAATACCCCAAGATGCAAGGAAATGGATTGGCAAAGCTTCAAGCAAGAGGACTCTACATTTTACATTTGTGAGAAATCACTTTGAGTCCATAGGAAAGCCAATACTATTAAAAGGGGGTAAGGTTTTGATTGGTGAACAAAATGCTCATACGTGAACAAGTGATAGTCACCAAAAACACCCACAAGCTCCTCCACAAAGTCTGTCCATAGCCAAATATTCAAAATCGGTGCAACCAACACTTTCCACTCGCTGCCACCGATTCCCAAACTCAGACAGACTCAGCCAAACCCTAGCCTCTTCGGTGCAACCGATTCCATTCCGGTGCCACCGAGTTTAGGTTGCCAACTTTCTGTTACGCAAATTCACAATATCGGTACCACCGAGATTGTTGGATCGGCGTCATCGAGAATGTCAATCTGACCGTTGGTCACCTTATCGGTGCAACCGAGTTTCCTATATCGGTCTCACCGAGATTCAAAAGTTGCCACCTTTTGGTCACTTTGGTACCACCGAGATTAACACATCGGTGTCACCGAGTTGGTCATTTTGTGTGTAACGGTTGGATTTTTGGGGATGCCTATATATACCCCTTCACCACCACCTACTCGAATGAAAAGCACTCAGAACTATTCCATACTTGCCCCATCCAGTTTTCTGAGAGAGAGCCACCTACCCTTGTGTTGAGGTCAAGATCTTCCACTCCAACCATATGGATCTTGATTTCTAGCCTCCCCAAGTTGCTTTCCACCAATCCCATCTCTTCCACCAAGACAAATCTGTGAGAGAGTGATTGTGTGTTGAGGAGTCTATCATCTTGAAGCACAAGAGCAAGTAGTTCATCGTCATTACCGAGCCTATTACCTTTTGGAGGGTGGTGCCTCCTAGATTGGTTAGGTGTCGCTTGGGAGCCTCCTACTTCGTGTTGTGGAGTTGAACCAAGAAGTTTGTAAGGGCAAGGAGATCGCCTACTTTGTGAAGATCTACCCATAGTGAGACTAGTCCTTCATGGACGGAAGCCATTATGGAATAGTCAAGGTTGCTATTTCGTGGACCCTTATGGGTGGAGCCCTCCGTGGACTCTCGTGACCGTTACCCTCCGTGGGTTGAAGAATCCATAAACGTGGGCATACGATAGCACCACCTATCGGAACCACGGGAAAAATCTTTGCGTCTCCAATTGCGTTTGATCTCCATATCTCTACCCTTACTTCATGTGCAATGTCTTTTCTTTCTGCTGCCATATTTTTTGACATGCATGTGTAGGGCTGTTAGACTTGATAGACTTGCTATAACTGTTAAAATGTACCAACCAATTAACTTGGGAAAAGGTTAGGTTTTAAATTCCTGCTAGTAATCTATTCACCCCCCCCTCTAGACACTCTTCTAGTGATCCCTCAATTGGTATCAGAGCCTTGGTCTTCATTGCTTTGGTTTAATCACCGAGGAGGAAGATGGATGTGTCTAGTATAGGGAGTTTGAGTTGTAGCGTGCCTATCCTTGATGAAGAGTACTATAGTCAATGGGAAATCTTGATGCTTGAGCTGTTTAATGAATTTCAACTGAGCAAATATGTCAAGTGTCCCTATGTACCTCCCATTGATCCTTTGCATCCCACACATGAAGAGGAAGTTGATATGCTATGCAATCTTAGAACTGTCAATCTCATTGTTAGAGCTTTGCCTAGAAATGTGCTCAATCAAATGAAGAATTTTGTATGTGCTTACACTTTGTGGAATGACTTGGAGAAACGATATCCAAGTTATTCATTGAGTAATCTTGATGAAATTCTTCATAAAACTATTGCCTTCCACAAAATGACGCCTAGTGATCCCAAGTTTGATGATTGTCTATTTGAGCTTAGAGACCTCATGCGTGCTAAAGGAGATGTCACAACTATCAACAATATCATTATAGAGGCCCTTCGCATTCATAAACTTGAACATTGTCATGATCACCATCCTAACGAATCTCTTGTTCTTTATGACGAGGATTTCCCACTTGATGATGACAATGTGGAACATGGCTACTATGATGAAGATGAGCTGTTCGACATCGAGTATGAGAAGATCATGAAGAATCTAAGTCTCATGGCAAACTTCAAGGATTACATGTCCGGAGGAAAAGAGTGGATTCTCGATAGCGGATGTACCGATCATATGACCGGAGATAGAGAAATGTTTGAAGAGATCACACCAAACCATGGACCGTGAAGGTACGTAACGTTTGGAGACAACTCCAAGGGTAAGGTACTTGGTCTTGGTAAGGTGGCCATATCCCATGATAGCTCTATCCAAAATGTTATGCTTGTTGAATCTCTTGGCTACAATGTTCTTTCCGTATCTAGACTTGACGACTTTGGTTTTAATGTGCTATTCACGAAAGTAGATTGCCAAGTGTTTCGCCAAGATAATCATAAAATGGTCTTTACCGGTTTCCGTAGAGGTGATCTATACATTGTCGATTTCACTAAGAGATCCGAACCTCGTACTTGTCTTATTGCAAAATCTTCTAAAGGTTGGCTTTGGCATAGAACACTAGGACATGTTGGCATGCGTAACTTAGACAAGATTATCAAAGGTGATCATATACTTGGTGTTAAAGATGTTATCTTTGACAAAGATAGACTTTGTAGTGCTTGTCAAGCTGGAAAGCAAGTAGGTGGAAGTCATCCCGTTAAGAATATCATGACTACTAGGAGACCACTCGAGTTACTTCACATGGATCTTTTTGGTCCCAATGCTTACAAGAGTCTCGGTGGAAATTCCTATGGTCTAGTTATAGTTGATGATTTTTCCAGATTTACGTGGGTATTCTTTCTTGATGATAAGTCGCAGGTTCAAAAGATCTTCAAGAACTTCGCTCGCAAAGCGCAAAATTAGTTTGAAGTGAAGATCAAGAAGGTTCGGAGCGATAACGGATCGGAGTTCAAGAACACCCATGTGGATACCTTTCTTGACGAAGAAGGTGTCTCACATGATTTCTCGGCTACTTACACGCCTCAACAAAATGGAGTTGTTGAGAGGAAGAACCGAATGCTTATTGAGATGGCAAGAACGATGCTTGACGAATACAAGACGCCAAGACACTTTTGGGCAGAAGCCGTGGAAACAGCATGTCATGCCACAAACCGACTTTACTTGCACAAGCTTCTCGGTAAAACGGCATACGAGCAACTCACCGGTAACAAACCCCAAGTTGGATACTTCCGGGTATTCTACTCAAAGTGCTACATTCTTGATAAGCATCGTCGTACTAAATTTGCTCCCAAATCTCATGAAGGTTTCCTACTTGGTTACGGATCGAACTCTCACACTTACCGTGTCTACAACAACTTCACTCGAAAGGTTGAAGAGACGGTAGATGTGAAGTTTGATGAATCTAATGGTTCGCAAGTCGAACAATTATCAAATGATGTAGGTGACAAGGACCCTCCAGAAGCTATCCTAGATTTGCCCATCGGCAAGATTCGTCCCATGGAGGTGAAGGAAAGTACTTCATCAACTCAAGTGGAAGCCCCTACTTCACGTCAAGGTGAACCACAACATGACATGGAGGCATCCACAAGCCGTACACGACACGATGATGAAGAGGAGGAAGTACATCATGAAGATCCACCACAACCTCTTTCGCCACCACCTCAAGGGAACGACACCTTCAACAACAACGAAGATGAAGGAGATGATGATGAAGAAGAAGCTCCACCATCCAACAATCGGAAGCTGACCCGAGTTCGAGCACAAGTGACCAAGAACCATCCCCTAAACCAAATCTTTGGTGATATACAAACATGGAGAATCACTCGCTCTAAAACTCGCCAAGCTAACTTTTGTGAGCATTATTCTTTCATCTCTAGCATTGAGCCCTTGAAGGTAGAACAAGCTCTAGAAGATGCTGGGTGAACGCGATGCATGAAGAGCTTCACAACTTTGAGAGGAACGAAGTGTGGACACTCGTGGAGAAGCCCAAGGATGAGAAAAACATCATCGGAACCAAATGGGTGTTTCGGAACAAGCAAGATGAAGACGGTCAAGTCGTACGGAACAAGGCTCGTCTCATAGCCCAAGGATATACGCAAGTCGAAGGTATGGACTACGGTGAGACCTACGCCCCCGTCGCTAGACTTGAAGTTATTCGCATTCTTCTTGCTTATGTTAATCACCATGATATCACGCTTTATCAAATGGACATTAAAAGTGCCTTTTTAAATGGTGAGATTGAAGAAGAAGTCTATGTTAAGCAACCACTTGGTTTTGTGAATCCTAAGAAACCTAATCATGAGTACAAGCTTTGTAAAGCCCTTTATGTTCTTAAGCAAGCCCCTCGTGTTTGGTACAAATGCTTAACGAAGTTTCTCATTGAAAAAGGTTTGAAATTGGTAAAATTGATGCAACCTTGTTCACTAAGAGAGTTAATGGTGAATTATTTGTGTGCCAAATCTATGTGGATGATATTATCTTTGGATCTACTAACCCACAATTCAGTGAAAGATTTGGAAGGTTGATGTCCGAGAAGTATGAGATGTATATGATGTGTGAGTTGAAATTCTTTCTTGGTAGCAAATCAAGCAAACGAAAGAAGGAACTTTCATCTCTCAAACTAAGTATACCAAGGACTTGATCAAGAAGTTCAACATGCTAGAGTGCAAAGGTATGAAAACCCCCATGCCTACTAGTGGACATGTTGATCTTACCAAGGAGGATGCACCGGTTGATCAAAACGTTTATCGATCTATGATTGGTTCATTGCTATATCTATGTGCCTCTCGTCCCGATATTATGCTTAGTGTTTGCATGTGTGCTAGATATCAAGCTGCACCTAAAGAGTGTCATCTTTTGGCCGTGAAACGTATTGTGAGATATTTGATACAAACACCAAACTTTGGCATTTGGTATCCCAAAGGATCTTCCTTTAACCTTGTTGGCTATTCCGATTCAGATTATGCTGGTGACAAGGTTGATAGAAAATCCACCTCGGGTACCTGTCAATTTTTGGGCAGATCTCTTGTATCTTGGTCCTCCAAGAAACAAAATTTGGTATCTCTATCTACTGCCGAAGCTGAATACATTGCTGCTGGATCTTGTTGTGCACAATTGTTATGGATGACACAAACGCTTAAGGATTACGGAATCCATGTTAGAAATGTTCCATTACTTTGTGACAATGAAAGTGCTATTAAAATTGGTCATAATCCTGTGCAACATTCTCGAACAAAACATATTCAAGTTAGACATCATTTCATTTGTGATCATGTTGGCAAAGGAGATATCAATCTTAAGCATGTTCGCACTAACAAGCAATTGGCCGATATCTTTACCAAACCACTGGATGAGAAAACATTTTGCTATTTGAGGAGTGAGTTGAACATCATTGATGCTTCAAACTTGAACTAGACTCACTCGGATGCATGCAAGGGCATGAGCCTTCTTGATATTTCCATGTACCCATAACATGTTATCTTGTGCCATGGAATTCTATGATCCCTTGTATTGCATCTAATCTTTTGTAGGTACTTGGAAGAACTTCATTCCACAAGATTACCCTCAACTCAAATCATAAGCAATCTTGTCATAACCAAGTATCCACAATCCCTCTTGGTGATGGAAGGAAGAAGATAACTCAACCATATCCTTGACATATACTTGATGTGATCATTGCTAAATCTCTATTGGTATCATGTCAAATGGATATATCTATTGCTCTTCCTTGCATGACTAACCTATGTAGGTGACAAGTGTACTCAAACGAGAAGGATTGCCCCAACTCAGGATGATCTTCATCAAGCTCGAGCATCCTCAACAAGTTCACCTACAAGCCACGCCATCAACATCACTCAAAGGTATGTACTCATATCCTTGAAAAGGCTTTACTCCAAGTGATGAGCTAAAGCAACTCAAGTGATATGAAGACATTAAAATGCTTAATCGAAAAATGGTAACCCCATTTTGAGCTTAACGTAGAGTATGACCTATGATCAAGTATTCTTGCTTGGCTCCTAAGTCAATATACTCCAATATAGGTGACCTAGTCACCGCCCATCATCTAGTTAAGTATTTTGGATGGTTCACTTTCTATTTTGCGAAGACTTCTTGGAACCACTCAAATCTTCTCTAGTTGATATCCCTTTGTAAAAACTTTCACATTCCCTTTGAATTTTTTTTTGAAAACAGAAACTTGGTCTCTTATTCCTTTTCTGTTTTAGTCGCTTTTGCCTCGGAGCCGCCGATACATATATCTCGGTTCTACCGACATTGCAGATAAGCTGCACCACAAAATCTCGGTACCACCGATTTATGTGTCTCGGAGTCACCGATTTGTTTTCTTTTCTTATTTATGTTCGCAGTTGTGAATTTATGTTTCTTTTGTAATGTTTTAAGCCATAATTCTGTTACTTCGATGATCCCGTTCAAAAAAAATCGGGGGAGAATAACAAAAGATAATCTTAGGGAGAGAAATTCTTTATTCAAGGATCCCTAACTTCAAGGAAGATGGGGGAGCATAACAAAGTCTTACAACATCTCAGGAGAAGAAGAGGAAGAAGGGAGAGAAATTCTTTTCAATAATTCCCTCAGTTTTCATTTCCATGAACCCTACATTCAATGACCCTTGTTCTCAAGGATCCCTTCCTATCAATGATCCCTGTATCTATTCCTGTGTTTGACCTTTTTGGAAATTAATGCCAAAGGGGGAGAATACCAAAGCTTCATGCTAAAGAGGAAGATACATGCTTATGCAAAGGGGGAGATATGATCAAGGGGGAGAGCCAATATCAATATTCATAATAAACAAGGGGAGAATATCAAATTAGGGGGAGAAAAATTTCATTTGGAGAAACATCTAAGATGAGTTGGAAGTTTACTTTTCTCACCCTATCCAATCCCAATATCTACATGCTGAGATTCAGGGGGAGAGGATGTTCTAATATTGTCATATCTAAGGGGAGAAAGAAATAATTTCGGAGACATATCAATGTTAAGAAATACTATCTTCTATATGTTCTCCATATCTTGGTACTTTTGAGTTCTATTGCCTTGTTGATTGGTTGAATACTCTTGTGTTTCCTAACATTGTTTTCTCAAGTGTATTTCTACTACAAGAATGCTCAAGAACTCAAGGTAAGTATTTGCATCACATCTTTGGTCAAGGTGATCCCTTGCTTCTTGCACATATTGTTTGCAAGAGTGAAGTCTTGAACAAAGATACATCCCATTCCTATATATTTGATGCATATAGCCAAGATACATATGACTTACTATATCCCTTCCACTACATGTGTGTCTATGCATTCCAAAGCAACTATCCTTTAAAGGAATCACACATTTAGGGGGAGCAAATCTAAGTCATGTGTATCTCAAAGTCTTCACTATATTCATGTATATCTTTATTTGAAGCTTTGATTGTATGTTGTCATCAATTATCAAAAAGGGGGAGATTGAAAGCACAATATGCTCCCTTGGTGGTTTTGATAATTCATGACAACATACATTGTCTCTTGGACTAACACTTTTACCTAGTGCATTTCAGATATAGTCCACAGAGAGGGCTGGCAAAAGGATTCTGGAGATTGTGGAAATACCCCAAGATGCAAGGAAATGGATTGGCAAAGCTTCAAGCAAGAGGACTCTACATTTTACATTTGTGAGAAATCACTTTGAGTCCATAGGAAAGCCAATACTATTAAAAGGGGGTAAGGTTTTGATTGGTGAATAAAATGCTCATACGTGCACAAGTGATAGTCACCAAAAACACCCACAAGCTCCTCCACAAAGTCTGTCCATAGCCAAATATTCAAAATCGGTGCAACCAACACTTTCCACTCGGTGCCACCGATTCCCAAACTCAGACAGACTCAGCCAAACCCTAGCCACTTCGGTGCAACCGATTCCATTCCGGTGCCACCGAGTTTAGGTTGCCAACTTTCTATTACGCAAATTCACAATATCGGTACCACCGAGATTGTTGGATCGGCGTCACCGAGAATGTCAATCTAACCGTTGGTCACCTTATCGGTGCAACCAAGTTTCCTATATCGGTCTCACCGAGATTCAAAAGTTGCCACCTTTTGGTCACTTCGGTACCACCGAGATTAACACATCGGTGTCACCGAGTTGGTCATTTTGTGTGTAACGGTTGGATTTTTGGGGATGCCTATATATACCCCTTCACCACCACCTACTCGAATGAAAAGCACTCAGAACTATTCCATACTTGCCCCCATCCAGTTTTCTGAGAGAGAGCCACCTACCCTTGTGTTGAGGTCAAGATCTTCCACTCCAACCATATGGATCTTGATTTCTAGCCTCCCCAAGTTGCTTTCCACCAATCCCATCTCTTCCACCAAGCCAAATCTGTGAGAGAGTGATTGTGTGTTGAGGAGTCTATCATCTTGAAGCACAAGAGCAAGGAGTTCATCGTCATTACCGAGCCTATTACCTTTTGGAGGGTGGTGCCTCCTAGATTGGTTAGGTGTCGCTTGGGAGCCTCCTACTTCGTGTTGTGGAGTTGAACCAAGAAGTTTGTAAGGGCAAGGAGATCGCCTACTTCGTGAAGATCTACCCATAGTGAGGCTAGTCCTTCGTGGACGGAAGCCGTTATGGAATAGTCAAGGTTGCTACTTCGTGGACCCTTATGGGTGGAGCCCTCCGTGGACTCTCGCGACCGTTACCCTCCGTGGGTTGAAGACTCCATAAACATGGACGTACGATAGCACCACCTGTCGGAACCATGGGAAAAATCTTTGCGTCTCCAATTGCGTTTGATCTCCATATCTCTACCCTTACTTCATGTGCAATGTCTTTTCTTTCCGCTGCCATATTTGTTGACATGCATGTGTAGGGCTGTTAGACTTGCTAGACTTGCTATAACTGTTAAAATCTACCAACCAATTAACTTGGGAAAAGGTTAGGTTTTAAATTCCTGCTAGTAGTCTATTCACCCCCCCTCTAGACACTCTTCTAGTGATCCCTCAAACGCACGGTGGGCTGCAGATTAAAAGATGTCCTTGCATTTAAAACATTGAAAACTTTGCGTAAATGACCCGGGGAGTCTTTGGATTCATACCTTTGAGCGGGGGGCTTGACCCTTAAGTTCCTTCGGGGAACCTTCTCGAAGTCCTCGGACTCTGCATCATAGTCCGAGCTGTCGTCAGGCAGGATCAACCTCGCCCGGCGCGCCCTCTTCAAGGCAGGAGGAGCTGCATCCTCCGGGGC
Organism: Elymus sibiricus; assembly: GCA_039707655.1. Classification (NCBI taxonomy): domain Eukaryota; kingdom Viridiplantae; phylum Streptophyta; class Magnoliopsida; order Poales; family Poaceae; genus Elymus; species Elymus sibiricus. The sequence goes on along the minus strand of CM077667.1, from coordinate 144,508,555 downwards.
GTCCGGCGCCGCCGCCCTCTTTCTTGCGAGGGGGGAAACGCCTTCTGCCCCATCTTCATGCTCTTCCTCATGACTAGAGGAGGCATGGGTTTCCTCGGACGCGGCGTCCGGCTGGTGCCTTATGCGGAGACCCTATCTGGCCTTCTTCTTCTTCTCCTTCTTCTCAGGCACCGAGTACGGTGCCACAACGAGCATCGCCGTCAACAACTCCGACATGGGATCTTCGGGTTGTGGAGCCAGGCAGTTGACTCTCGCGGCTTTGCTCAGCCATTTCTGCGAAAACAAGGGAGAAGGCATTTAGTCTTTTTGTCGGAGAAACAAAGTCGATGGATTAAAATTATACCATTCCTTGGTAGGGGGGTTATCGGCGCTTAGGCCTGAATCCTCTTCCTTGGCCGGCCAGCTTTTCCAAGGCTTGAATAGCGCCTTCCACAACTACTCGGGGGTAGTGCGGAAGAGTTGGTGCACGGTGGGCTCGTCCTCGGGCTGATAAGCCCACATGGGGGAAACCCGGCGCTGGCAGGGAAGAATACCGTGGTGGAGCATGACCTGGACCACGTTGACCAGCTCCACCTTGGCCTCGATCACCGAGGTAATGCGCTTCTGCAGCAACTTCACCTCTGCATCCGACCCCAAGTCAAGGCCCTTCCTAAGCCATGAGGTCAATCTCGTATGGGGTCCGGATCTGAACTCGGCAGGCGCTGCCCAGCTCTCATCCCTTGGTTCTGTGATGTAGAACCATTCTTTCTGCCAGATCTTGATGGTGTCGATGAAGGTGCCAGTGGGCCACTCAACGCGGGGGAGCTTGCTGATTACCGCTCCTCCGCAGTCTGCGTGCTCGCCCGCGATAGTCTTCGGCTTGACGTTGAAGACCTTGAGCCACAGGCCGAAGTGCGGCTCGACCCGCAGGAAGGCTTCACAAAGAATGATGAAAGCCGAGATGTGCATAAAGGAGTTCGGGGGAAGATCATGGAATTCCAACCCGTAGAAGAACATGAGACCCCTGACGAAGGGGTGGAGTGGGAAGCTCAGTCCCCAGATGAAATGGGGGTCAAAAACTACCCTTTCGCCTGGCTTGGGGGTGGGGACGACTTGTTTCGCTTCTGGAGCGCGGTGGAAGACGTTGGCGGGGAGGTAGCCAGCGAGCTTTAGTTCTCGGATATTCTGGTCGGTGACCGTGGAGGCCTCCCACTTGCCCATAGAGCCCGAGCCCGCCATGGCTAAGCTCGGAGGGGAAGTTGAGGAAGAACTAGATCTGGGCTCTCGGCGCTTGGGGAGATTGGAAAGCAGAGGAGGCGAATGGGAGGCGTGAGTAAACCTTGGGGTTTTCCCCCTTTTATGAGGCGTCACGCCGATTATCCTCCCTCCACTGCGCCGCAAGTTTCTCCGCTTCCCAAGGCGTGCGTGCCGTTATGCATGCGCAAAATAAGTCTAGGGTTCTGATTATATCCCGTGTGAAACGGAGCACGATCTATACACTGATGAGTCGTGTCGATGTAAAAATGGCCTCGAACCGCGAATCGAGTTTTCATAACTGGTTCAGCGGTCGTGGTAGGCCACGACCCTTCGTCAGAAGGGGGCGTCAGAAAACACTGTTTACACTTTGACGATTGGCCTTCGGGGCTAAGCAGTTCATGGTGTTCGGATGATCGTATGGATGAAATACATGTCATCAGAAGCCGGATTGGTCTCAACCGATCATTTACGAGAAGAAGAACTCACCCCCAAGCCGAAGACTTTGGTCACAGAAGTTGCCAGAGCTAAGACTCTTGGCGTTGGGGGCTAGTTCGGGGGCTACTGAGGGAGTCCTGGACTAAGGGGTCCTCGGGCCGCTGGCCCATCTCTCAATAGGCCGGCTCGATGGGCCGCCCTCTAGCTATCATAGGAAGGGCCGGATACATCGAGACCCCACGTTCCAGAAGGAAGCCCCGAAGGCGCGTCGTGCACTCCAAGTCAAGATGAGGAAATCGACATTTCCATCCTCGGCAGGAGACCTATCATGTGTAAACCCTAGGTACCCCCCGGTGTCTATATAAACCGAGAGGGTTTTAGAATGTAAGACGAGGAAACTCATGCAGGGTTTAGCTATCTGATCTCGAGGTAGATCAACTCTGTAACCTTCATACCATCAATATAATCGAGCAGGACGTAGGGTTTTACCTCCATAGGAGGGCCTGAACCTGGGTAAACATCGTCTCTTTCGTCCCCTTGTTACCATCGATCCTAGACTCACAGCTCGGGACCTCCTACTCGAGATCCGTCGGTTTTGACACCGACACACATGTTCACGCATGTAGTTGAAATAAAACCAACATAGCCTTCATGATATTTATGTTCATGGTGTCCATATCCTACTCACACTACTAGAAAAAAGGCTGTTAGTGGCGCACCCCATATGGCTATTAATGGCGCACCATGGGTGCGCCACTATTACCACGCCACTAGTAATGGTTAGTAATGGCGCACCTCTGGTGCGCCATTACTAATCCAAATAGCAGTGGCGCACCCTCGGTGCGCCATTACTATCCCTTAGGGTGCGCCACTGTTATTTCTGTGAGGTGCGCCATTACTATGCCTTAGGGTGCGCCACTGTTATTCCTGTGAGGTGCGCCATTAGTAGGAATGTAGGTGCGCCACTGGTAATTTTTTTAAATCTGGATCTGGATCTAAATCTGGCACCATTTTTTGCATTTTTTTTCTTTTTTTTCCAATAATTTTCGTTCTCAGGGCGGGCTGCTGTGGAGGGGTTCGGGGCGGCTCTCCCATGGCCGTGGCTCGGGGCGGCTCTGCAGGGCGACGACGAGGCACGTGCGATAAAGGAAGCTTCCGGGCGGCGGCCATGTCCATGAGGAAAGAGAGAAGGGGAAGGAGAAGGGAGGAGGAAGGGGAAGGGGAAGGGAGGAAGAAGGGGAAGGGGAAGGGGAGGCGCGACGGCCTTCTGCTGCTTCCATTGCGGCGGCCATGTCCATGAGGAAAGGGAGAAGGGGAAGGAGAAGGGAGGAGGAAGGGGAAGGGGGGAAGAAGGGGAAGGGGAAGGGAGGAAGAAGGGGAAGGGGAGGCGCGACGGCCTTCTGCTGCTCGCTGCTGCAGGGGGTGGCTTCCATTGCGGCGGCGCCCGTGGCTGGCGTGCCGGAGGAGGATCTGGGGAGGAGGAGGAAGCGCGCAGTCATGGGTGGGTGGGTGGGGGGAGGAGGAGAAGGGGATAAGGCCGGGCCGGGTTAATATAAGCTGTGGCGTTTCAACTAGTAATGGCGCACCATGGGTGGTGCGCCATTCCTAGTTTTGAAATTTCAAAGTGCCCAGACTTAGTAATGGCGCACCAAACCAAGGTGCGCCATTGCTATGTAGCATAGCAATGGCGCACCTAGGTTTGGTGCGCCATTACTAAGTTTGAAATTTTTCGAATTTTCTCCAGATCTTAAAAGCATCGTAACTTTTTTTCTGTTAGGTTTTTGAGGATTCTAAAAAATCGATAACGGGCATAGCGCGCATAATTCGGATGTAACTTTTCGAGTAGTATCTTTTTCATATAAAAAACTTTTTCATCGGAGGTCGTATGCAAAAGTTACGGCCATTTTACCGAAACACGACGGTTTTTTTTTTGCAAAAAAATTCAAAATTCATGTTTGTTAATTTTCGTAACAACTAGAACACATAACACATGGGCATCTATTTTTTTGAATCTTTTATCATTTTCTTTTATTTTTTTTAAACCGAAAAGGCGATCCACGGGGGGGGGGGGGGGTGTTTGTGTGTGTGTGGTGGGGTGTGGTGTGTCTGTGTGTGTGAGCAATAGTAATGGCGCACCCTCCCTGGTGCGCCATTGCTAACCTTAGCAATGGCGCACCAGGGAGGGTGCGCCATTACTATTGCGCACACTATGTCTGGTGGGGGTAGGGGCCTGCGTGTGTGTGAGCAATAGTAATGGCGCACCCTCCCTGGTGCGCCATTGCTAAGGTTAGCAATGGCGCACCAGGGAGGGTGCGCCATTACTATTGCTCACACATACGCAGGCCCCACCCCCACCAGACTTAGCAATGGCGCACCACACCTAAGTGCGCCATTACTATGCTACATAGTAATGGCGCACCTAGGTGTGGTGCGCCATTGCTATGTCTGGTGGGGTGGGGGGATGGACAAAAAAAATAGCAATGGCGCACTGCTCAGGTGGTGCGCCACTACTAAAAAAATAACAATGGCGCACCTGTTTCTGGTGCGCCATTGCTATATAGCAGTGGCGCACCACCACCATGATGCGCCACTAATAGGGATATTGGCTATTGCCATTTTTCTAGTAGTGTCATGCTAGTATTCAATGTTGATTATATGTAATGCATGTTCATGACCGTTTTCCCTCTCTAGCTGGCCGCTTCTCAATCTAAGTGCTAGCCTTTGCCTGTACTAAGCGGGAATACTGCTTGTGCATCAAAACCCTTAAACCAAGTTATGCCAGATGAGTCCACTATATCTACCTATATGCGGTATTACCCAGCCGTTCCAAGTAAATTTGCATGTGCCACCTCTAAAAATTCAAATGAACATTTGTTTTGTGTGCCTGGACCGCTCATGGAGCGACAGGGGGCAGTCAGTATCTTCCATGCTAAGCAGATTATTCTCATGATGAGTGTTTATTCACTTGTCCTTACACGAGAGGGGTGGTAATAGGGATTCCCAGTCCCGAAATCAAAAATCAAAAATAATTAAACAAAAATCCCCCAGGAATGTTGTTGGTTTGGATGGTACCCGTGGATGCGGCTCGCCGTGGAGTGTGATTTTTGGTGGAGGGGGAGTAAACCTTTACCTTTATCGCTTGGGAACCGCCGCTAATTTGTTTAGCATGGAAGATATCGATAACTCTTGGTCGTGACGTTGACAGGAAGGGTGTACCTCCCAAAATTATATCTATCTCTATTTTAAACTTTGAGCTCTGGCACCGCTGCAAATCCATGCTTCACTCTGCGAAGGGACTATCTATTTACTTTTATGTTGAGTCATCACCTTCTCAAATAAGCGCCAGACCTGAGAGCACTATTGTCATCCTCATGCATTGTGTATAGTTGATGTTGGGTGCAGCATGACTGGATCTTTTCTACCATGAATTACAATGTTTAGTCGCTGCTTGAACTTTGGAGGTGCTCTGCATTTATGTTTTGACAAAGTGTTGGCGAGATACCACTATTGTCATATTGTATCATGATTGTTTTGACAAAGTGTTGGCGTTTGAGATATCTTATTATTGGTCGCTAGTTGCTTATGTTATTGTTATGAGTTAATATAATTTCTAAGAGTTATTGTTGACATGGTTAGTCATAATCTCTGCTGAAAACCTGGGTGCTACTTAAGCATATATATGTAAACAAGAACAAAAGAGTTCATAAAAAGTTTTTCTTTATCACTTTCAATTTGTCAACTGAATTGCTTGAGGACAAGCAAAGGTTTAAGCTTGGGGGAGTTGACACGTCTGCAACGTATCTACTTTTCCTCACCCTTTTGCCCTTGTTTTGGACTCTAATTTGCATGATTTGAATGGAACTAACCCGGACTGACGCTGTTTTCAGCAGAAGTACCATGGTGTTGTTTTTGTGCAGAAATAAAAGTTCTCGGAATGGAACGAAACTTTTTGGAGAATTATTTCAGAATATATGTGAATTATTGGAGCCAAAATCCACCGAAGAGGGGGGCCAGGGTGGCCACCACCCACCAGGGCGCGCCCTGGTGGGTTGTGCCCACCTCGTGGCCCCACTGACCCTAATTCCGCCATTATAAATTCCTATTTTCGGAGAAAAAATCAGAGAAGAAGTTTCATCGCGTTTTACGATACGGAGCCGCCGCCACCACCTCCTGTTCTTCATCGGGAGGCCAGATCTGGAGCCCGTTTGGGGCTCCGGAGAGGGGAATCTTCGGTCTTCATCATCATCAACCTTTCTCCATCGCCAATTCCATGATGCTCCCCACCGGGAGTGAGTAATTCCTTTGTAGGCTTGCTGGCCGGTGAGGAGTTGGATGAGATTCATCATGTAATCAAGTTAGTTTTGTTAGGACTTGATCCCTAGTATCCACTATGTTCTGAGATTGATGTTGCTATGACTTTTCTATGCCTAATGCTTGTCACTAGGGCCCGAGTGCCATGATTTCAGATCTGAACCGTTTATGTTATCATCTCTATATCTATGTTCTTGATCCGATCTTGCCTAGTCATATGCACCTATTACGTGTTATGATCCGTCAACCCCATAGTGACAATATTTGGGATACTTCGCGGTGATGACCGTAGTTTGAGGAGTTCATGTATTCACTATGTGTTAATGCTTTGTTCCGGTTCTCTATTAAAAGGAGGCCTTAATATCCCTTAGTTTCCTTATGGACCCCGCTGCCATGGGAGGGTAGGATAAAAGATGTCATGCAAGTTCTTTTCCATAAGCATGTATGACTATTTACGGAATACATGCCTACATTACATTGATGAACTGGAGCTAGTTCTGTATCGCCCTAGGTTATGACTGTTATATGATGAATATCATCCAACGAGTTACCGATCCAGTGCCTACGAGCTTTCCACTTATTGTTCTTGCTAAGTTACTATTGCTGCTGCTGCTGTTCCAACCACTACAAAACTATTGCTACCACTGTTACCGCTACCGTTACTATTGCTACTGCTATCAAACTATCATATTACTGTGCTACTGATCACTTTGCTGCAGATATTTAATCTCCAGGTGTGGTTGAATTGACAACTCAACTACTAATACTCTCAAGTATTCTTTGGCTCCCCTTGTGTCGAATCTATAAATTTGGGTTGAATACTCTACCCTCAAAAAATGTTGCGATCCCCTATACTTGTGGGTTATCAGAGTATGAGTGTCTGGCCAAGCTGAAGGATGAGGTAGCAGAAGCCCAGATGTCCCACGCCCGGCATGTTTCCGACTTGACGGCCCATCTAGATGCCAGGGAGAAGACCCCTGCCGCTGCTGAGGAGAAGGCGGCCGCGGAGCGCGATGTCTTCCCCTCCATCAAGCTCACGCTTCGCCAGGCGCTGCACTTCATCTGCAAGGGAGGATTCAAGGAGCCACTAGTGACTCCTGAGGGCAGCTACGCAGGGCTCTCCGCCAAGCTCGCTGAGGTGCTCGAAGGTGTGGTCGCCAGGGTGGACGCCATCCTGGAGGGCGAGTGCCGCCACCTTTTCTCCACGGCCGCGACGCGCGTCTTCAGCCACCTCTACCTCCGTGAGTCTGGTTTTTATTTCAACGCGGTGATGGCCCCGGTTGCCCCTGAGTCTCGCGCCGCTGCGGCGGCTGCCGTGAAGGATTCCGTGGATGCGCTGGTGAAGAAGTTTGCCTGCGTCCCCGACACCAAGCCCCATGTGGTGGAGGCGAGCGGTGGTGACGAAGGCATCGACAGTGACGTTGACGACGAACTTGTCGTGACTGGGACAAGCGGCGGCGGCGGCCATGGCGATGACGGCTCCTCCTCCTAGATTTCGACGTGTGACATTTATCATGCCTCATGGAGGCATAAGACTTGTTTGAATTCGCAAAACATTCTGTGCTTGTAATAACTGTTTGAACTTTGTGATTTCCTTTCGTGCCTTGTTTCCTTCTTGCTTGCTTTTGTGCTCTGCGTCGGCAGGGCCCAATCCCGCGCATAATTCGGATGTAACTTTTCGAGTAGTATCTTTTTCATATAAAAAACTTTTTCATCGGAGGTCGTATGCAAAAGTTACGGCCATGTTACCGAAACACGACGGTTTTTTTTTTGCAAAAAAATTCAAAATTCATGTTTGTTAATTTTCGTAACAACTAGAACACATAACACATGGGCATCCATTTTTTTGAATCTTTTATCATTTTCTTTTATTTTTTTTTAAACCGAAAAGGCGATCCACGGGGGGGGGGGGGGGGGGTGTTTGTGTGTGTGTGGTGGGGTGTGGTGTGTCTGTGTGTGTGAGCAATAGTAATGGCGCACCCTCCCTGGTGCGCCATTGCTAACCTTAGCAATGGCGCACCAGGGAGGGTGCGCCATTACTATTGCTCACACTATGTCTGGTGGGGGTAGGGGCCTGCGTGTGTGTGAGCAATAGTAATGGCGCACCCTCCCTGGTGCGCCATTGCTAAGGTTAGCAATGGCGCACCAGGGAGGGTGCGCCATTACTATTGCTCACACACACGCAGGCCCCACCCCCACCAGACTTAGCAATGGCGCACCACACCTAAGTGCGCCATTACTATGCTACATAGTAATGGCGCACCTAGGTGTGGTGCGCCATTGCTATGTCTGGTGGGGTGGGGGGATGGACAAAAAAATAGCAATGGCGCACTGCTCAGGTGGTGCGCCACTACTAAAAAAATAACAATGGCGCACCTGTTTCTGGTGCGCCATTGCTATATAGCAGTGGCGCACCACCACCATGATGCGCCACTAATAGGGATATTGGCTATAGCCATTTTTCTAGTAGTGTCATGCTAGTATTCAATGTTGATTATATGTAATGCATGTTCATGACCGTTTTCCCTCTCTAGCTGGCCGCTTCTCAATCTAAGTGCTAGCCTTTACCTGTACTAAGCGGGAATACTGCTTGTGCATCAAAACCCTTAAACCAAGTTATGCCAGATGAGTCCACTATATCTACCTATATGCGGTATTACCCAGCCGTTCCAAGTAAATTTGCATGTGCCACCTCTAAAAATTCAAATGAACATTTGTTTTGTGTGCCTGGACCGCTCATGGAGCGACAGGGGGCAGTCAGTATCTTCCATGCTAAGCAGATTATTCTCATGATGAGTGTTTATTCACTTGTCCTTACACGAGAGGGGTGGTAATAGGGATTCCCAGTCCCGAAATCAAAAATCAAAAATAATTAAACAAAACTCCCCCAGGAATGTTGTTGGTTTGGACGGTACCCGTGGATGCGGCTCGCCATGGAGTGTGATTTTTGGTGGAGGGGGAGTAAACCTTTACCTTTATCGCTTGGGAACCGCCACTAATTTGTTTAGCATGGAAGATATCGATAACTCTTGGTCGTGACGTTGACAGGAAGGGTGTACCTCCCAAAATTATATCTATCTCTATTTTAAACTTTGAGCTCTGGCACCGCTGCAAATCCATGCTTCACTCTGCGAAGGGACTATCTATTTACTTTTATGTTGAGTCATCACCTTCTCAAATAAGCGCCAGACCTGAGAGCACTATTGTCATCCTCATGCATTGTGTATAGTTGATGTTGGGTGCAGCATGACTGGATCTTTTCTACCATGAATTACAATGTTTAGTCGCTGCTTGAACTTTGGAGGTGCTCTGCAATTATGTTTTGACAAAGTGTTGGCGAGATACCACTATTGTCATATTGTATCATGATTGTTTTGACAAAGTGTTGGCGTTTGAGATATCTTATTATTGGTCGCTAGTTGCTTATGTTATTGTTATGAGTTAATATAATTTCTAAGAGTTATTGTTGACATGGTTAGTCATAATCTCTGCTGAAAACCTGGGTGCTACTTAAGCATATATATGTAAACAAGAACAAAAGAGTTCATAAAAAGTTTTTCTTTATCACTTTCAATTTGTCAACTGAATTGCTTGAGGACAAGCAAAGGTTTAAGCTTGGGGGAGTTGACACGTCTCCAACGTATCTACTTTTCCTCACCCTTTTGCCCTTGTTTTGGACTCTAATTTGCATGATTTGAATGGAACTAACCCGGACTGACGCTGTTTTCAGCAGAAGTACCATGGTGTTGTTTTTGTGCAGAAATAAAAGTTCTCGGAATGGAACGAAACTTTTTGGAGAATTATTTCAGAATATATGTGAATTATTGGAGCCAAAATCCACCGAAGAGGGGGGCCAGGGTGGCCACCACCCACCAGGGCGCGCCCTGGTGGGTTGTGCCCACCTCGTGGCCCCACTGACCCTAATTCCGCCATTATAAATTCCTATTTTCGGAGAAAAAATCAGAGAAGAAGTTTCATCGCGTTTTACGATACGGAGCCGCCGCCACCACCTCCTGTTCTTCATCGGGAGGCCAGATCTGGAGCCCGTTTGGAGCTCCGGAGAGGGGAATCTTCGGTCTTCATCATCATCAACCTTTCTCCATCGCCAATTTCATGATGCTCCCCACCGGGAGTGAGTAATTCCTTTGTAGGCTTGCTGGCCGGTGAGGAGTTGGATGAGATTCATCATGTAATCAAGTTAGTTTTGTTAGGACTTGATCCCTAGTATCCACAATGTTCTGAGATTGATGTTGCTATGACTTTTCTATGCCTAATGCTTGTCACTAGGGCCCGAGTGCCATGATTTCAGATCTGAACCGTTTATGTTATCATCTCTATATCTATGTTCTTGATCCGATCTTACCTAGTCATATGCACCTATTACGTGTTATGATCCGTCAACCCCATAGTGACAATATTTGGGATACTTCGCGGTGATGACCGTAGTTTGAGGAGTTCATGTATTCACTATGTGTTAATGCTTTGTTCCGGTTCTCTATTAAAAGGAGGCCTTAATATCCCTTAGTTTCCTTATGGACCCCGCTGCCACGGGAGGGTAGGATAAAAGATGTCATGCAAGTTCTTTTCCATAAGCATGTATGACTATTTACGGAATACATGCCTACATTACATTGATGAACTGGAGCTAGTTCTGTATCGCCCTAGGTTATGACTGTTATATGATGAATATCATCCAACGAGTTACCGATCCAGTGCCTACGAGCTTTCCACTTATTGTTCTTGCTAAGTTACTATTGCTGCTGCTGCTGTTCCAACCACTACAAAACTATTGCTACCACTGTTACCGCTACCATTACTATTGCTACTGCTATCAAACTATCATATTACTGTGCTACTGATCACTTTGCTGCAGATATTTAATCTCCAGGTGTGGTTGAATTGACAACTCAACTACTAATACTCTCAAGTATTCTTTGGCTCCCCTTGTGTCGAATCTATAAATTTGGGTTGAATACTCTACCCTCAAAAACTGTTGCGATCCCCTATACTTGTGGGTTATCAGAGTATGAGTGTCTGGCCAAGCTGAAGGATGAGGTAGCAGAAGCCCAGATGTCCCACGCCCGGCATGTTTCCGACTTGACGGCCCATCTGGATGCCAGGGAGAAGACCCCTGCCGCTGCTGAGGAGAAGGCGGCCGCGGAGCGCGATGTCTTCCCCTCCATCGAGCTCACGCTTCGCCAGGCGCTGCACTTCATCTGCAAGGGAGGATTCAAGGAGCCACTGGTGACTCCTGAGGGCAGCTACGCAGGGCTCTCCGCCAAGCTCGCTGAGGTGCTCGAAGGTGTGGTCGCCAGGGTGGACGCCATCCTGGAGGGCGAGTGCCGCCACCTTTTCTCCACGGCCGCGACGCGCGTCTTCAGCCACCTCTACCTTCGCGAGTCTGGTTTTTATTTCAACGCGGTGATGGCCCCGGTTGCCCCTGAGTCTCGCGCCGCTGCGGCGGCTGCCGTGAAGGATTCCGTGGATGCGCTGGTGAAGAAGTTTGCCTGCGTCCCTGACACCAAGCCCCATGTGGTGGAGGCGAGCGGTGGTGACGAAGGCATCGACAGTGACGTTGACGATGAACTTGTCGTGACTGGGACAAGCGGCGGCGGCCATGGCGATGACGGCTCCTCCTCCTAGATTTCGACGTGTGACATTTATCATGCCTCATGGAGGCATAAGACTTGTTTGAATTCGCAAAACATTCTGTGCTTGTAATAACTGTTTGAACTTTGTGATTTCCTTTCGTGCCTTGTTTCCTTCTTGCTTGCTTTTGTGCTCTGCGTCGGCAGGGCCCAATCCCGCGCATAACTCGACCGCCGTTGGGGCATCCGGATTGCCAGGACGAGACAAAGGGGCGAGGGACTACGTGACTAGTGAGGCCCCTGAGTCACGGTGATCAGGGGTCCCCCTTGACGTGCGAGCAGCTCTCATGAAGGAAACATGGCGACGACGAGGTTGATTTGGAGCATCTTAGTACTCTGCGTCTGCAGGGCCCAATCCCGTGCATACCTCGACCACCGTTGGGTCGTCCGGATCGCCAGGACGAGACCAAGGGGCGAGGGACTACGTGACTAGTCAGGCCCCTGAGTCGCGGTGCTCAGGGGTCCCCCTTGATGTGCGAGCAGCTCCCATACCTTTCCTCGCCAGCTTTTGCCTGGGGGGGGACACGAGAAGACCAGGTGCCAGGGACCTGGTGAGGTGGCACGCGCCAAGCATAGCCTGTGCGTAGCCCCCGTCCAACCCCCTCGCACATGCATCCCAGGGGAACGCTGCGTGACGGGGCCATTTGAAGAGCCGAGAGGCCATCCTGAGGTTGGTGCAGCCGCTAGGGCGCCCTCAGTTGTTTATCCACCAGCGCGGAGCATGGGGCTTCCACTCGGCGTGGGCATAGCCGCTGAGCGATTGTGTCATCCGCCAGCACGGAGCATGGGGCTTCCACTTGGGCGTGGGCATAGCCGCTGAGCGACCGTGTCGTCCGCCACCGCGGAGCATGGGGCTTCCACTTGGGCATGGGAAGGGAGCTCTGTGTTAGAGTCTCAGGGCGTGTACAACCCAATTTCGTTCGTACGCGTGACTGGCACGGCAGAACTGGAGGAGGTGTATCTCGGCACCCGTGAGCCAGCGCGGGACTCACGAGGCCCTACCTCAAGGCGGGTTGCGCCTGAATTTCCTGGCGCGGGGTGCGCTTGCAAAACCTGTGTGATGGGGGTACCCTGCGCCGAATGAATCTCCTGTGGCCATCGCATGAGAAGGCCCGCCAGACATAGGCCAGTCGTTGGGTTTATCGACGCTGCAGGGACGGACCCGAGCACAGACGCCGGGCCCATTCTTCTCATGCGACAAACCCGAGGAAAAACACTCGGCGTGCGGCTCCCGCGACGGCAAAGCGCCGAACTGCGGTTATAGGAACCGGGCCGCGCGCCCTGACTCACCCACTCTCGATTAGCTCATGCGAGGACAAAGCACCAAGGACCCCGGGAGGTGACATGCATGGGACTGGCCCGCGAGACAGAGCTCGGTCGCTTGGATTTATCGACGCTGCAGGGATGGACCCGAGCACAGACGCCGTGCCAGCCGTTAATCATGAGGCGGTCGAGGGCGGGGTTGTTAGGGCACAGCGACATTCATGGTGACGAAGCACCGGGCATGCAGGTTGGAATACTTATAAAACTCATCAAATGCAGAACCAGTTCTGATACATGCGCAAAACGATATAGCTGCAGGGGCGGGCCCTAACAGCTTGAGGATGATGCAGCCCGAGGGGCGCCCTCAAAAGAACAAACCAAAGGTCACCTGGTAATGATGCTGCTGAAGCGTTGGGGTAGTTGTTGAAGCTTGATCCTCATGAGCCTGAGGGCTCCGGGGGCTCGAGGGGCCCGCGAGGTCCAGGGGGATCGTGAGGGTCCGGGGCCTCTTGAAGGACCGCGCGGTGTCGGGCATCATGAGACGCGTGCACGGCCTGCGCGAGGCGCTGGTACGTGGCGCCCATGTTCACGAGGCCGAAGGGCATGTGGACGTAGCTGCAGGGGTAGCCCCCACTGCGGCCGACGTGCGTTGGCCAAAAGAGGCCCTGGGATGCGGCCCTGTTGAGGCCCTGTATGTTTGACGCAAACGCGCAGCCCGCCGCCCACGTCGGGGGCGGCAGCTGCGCCGGGTGGTGCGGGGCGACGCTCGTCACGCATGGCCCGCGCCTCCTGAAGCTCCTCCATCGCGTTGGTGATGAACTCTCGTGAGCCCGGCGCCTCGCGCCGTGCTCCTTGTTTGTAGGGGTGCGCGTCGAAGCACGCCTCCAAGTGGTGCCCGAGCACCTCTCTCGTCACTCTAGTCAGGTCGGAAGCTCTACAGGTGGAAGCCCCCGAGCCCGCCCTGAGGGAAGTGTCGGGCGCGCCTTCCTATGCGGGAGGGAGAGGCGCCCCAGCAGTGGACACGGGGCCTGAGGTGCCGTTCTTAGGGGTCTCGGTCCCCAGGTGGCTCTTGGGGAGGAGCTGCTTCTTCTTCTTGGGTGTGTCCTCAGGAGGCAGGATGCCGCCCTCGTCATCAGAATTATCGGCCATCGCGGCCTGGTAAGCGCGTTCGAGGGAGCGGACTGCATCCTTTTCATCGCAGGCGATCGTGATGACACCGCTGCACCCTGGTATCTTGAGGACATTGTAGCCATGGTGGGTTGCCGCCATAAACTTGGCGAGGGCAGGATACCCGAGGATGGCGTTGTACGGGAGGTGGATGTGGGCGATGTCGAAGTCGATGAGCTCGGTGTGGTAGTTATCGTGCTTGCCGAAGGTGACTGGGAGGCACACCTGCCCCAGGGGGACGGTGGAGCCATCGGTCACTCCTGAGAAGGGCTTGGTCAGCATGTGCTGATCATAGGGCACCTGAAGCGTCTCAAACGTCTCGACAGAGAGGACATTGAGCCCCGCGCCACCGTCGATGAGGGTCTTGGTGACGAGGACGTTGCTGATGGTGGGCGTGCAGAGCATGGGGAGCGCGCCTGCGGCGGCCGAGCACTTGAGGTGATCCTTGGAGTTGAAGGTGATGGCGTACTGCGACCACCTGAGGGGACGCGCGGCCTCGAGCTTCGGGAGGGCTGCATTCACCTCACGAGAGAACTGCTTGAAGATGCGGTTGGAGGCAGGGGCCTGAGCACCGCCCAGGATGCAAGCGATCACACGGGGCTCCTGGAAGCCGCCAGCCCCATCATCCCGCCGGTCATCGTTGTTTCTCCTTGGCGGCGGCCACAGCGGAGGGAGGACAGCGTTGCCCTGAGGATGGGCCTCGCGAGGCTGATCACGCCGGGGTCCGTCACGAGGCTTGTCACGCAAGCAGTCCTCGCGAGGCTGGTCGCGCCAGTCTTGACGTGGGTCGCAGTTGTCCCAGCGGCCTCCGCCGCGGCCCCCTCCACGGCCATAGCCGCGGTCGCCGCGCTGGGGGCGGCAGCCGAGGTGCTCGTCGCGGAGCGTCCTGAGCTCCTGGTAGTCTTCGGTGTTGTGGATGCGGGTGTAGTGGAAGATGCAGAACGGACGGTTACCCTTGGGGGCCTCGTCATGGTCATGGCCGCGCTTCATCTTAGGCTCTGATGCCAGCACAGCAGGGACCTTGCGCTTCGCCTCCTTAGCCTTGGCCTTCTTGTCTTCAGGGTCTGCCTCCGGAAGCTCGAGGAGGGAGAGGCGGCCCTCTTCGGCCCTTGCGCACTTGTTCGCCAGTTTGAACATCTCCAGGGCCGAGCACAACTCGTCATGGATGGCGAGCTCCTCTTTCATCTTGACGTCCCTGACGCCGTTGACAAATGCCGAGATGATGGCCTCATCCGACGCCTTCGGGATTTTGAGGCGAACGCTTGTGAAGCGTTGTATGTACTTGTGCAGTGTCTCGCCCGGCTGCTGTTTCACATGCCGCAGGTCGTTCACTACAAGGGCGCGGTCGCGGGTGCCTTGGAAGTTGGCGATGAAGCGCTCGCAGAGTTCGTCCCAGGAGGAGATCGATCTCTTTGGGAGGTTAAGGAGCCAGGAGAGCGCGCCATGCTTGAGAGCCATGGGGAACCAGTTATACATGACTTTGTCGTCACCGCTTGCCACCTCGATGCTCAGCGCGCAGAGCTGGAGGAACTCCGTGGGGTCGGGGGTGCCATCGTAGCTGTTGGCGTCCTGGGAACGGGGGTACCCAGACTTGCCTGCCTGCGGCCGAGGGCGTGGCCCACTTCGACAGCCAAGTACGGCCCAGCGCGGTCTCACTCAGCACAAGGCCCTCGCGAGAGCCCCGAGCACGTGAGGGAAACATCGTCAAGACCCGCGGGGGAATAGGCCTCCCCAGGCCCCCTCCTGAGCGGCGGAGATCTCTATGCAACGCTCGACCTCGGGAGGCCAAGGATGACGCAAGGCGGGCCAGGCGGGCACCTGCGCGTCAGAGGGGATAGATTCCTCTTTGGTGCAAAGGAGACAGGGACGAGCGCAGGTTCCCGAGGCGCCCCGCCAAAGGTTTCCATCCCAGTGCAACGAGACCAGGCCAGCGGGTGCTGCAGGACGGATGTCATCACCGAGCCCACCACTGCATCACCAACAGCTACTTTGCAGGCGAAGACCACCTTTCGTCAGGATAGGATGTACCTCCTGTCCCCTTTCAAATTTGGCTGTTGTGGGAGCCCTTCCCGCCATTGCGATAAGGGAAGAGGACCCGAGCCGCTATAAATAGAGGCTAGGCTGCTCTGTGGAGGGGAATCGGACGCCACCCAAAACGCACTCGCGAGGCAACTCACCACTGTACTAGTTCATCCACAAACCTCCTCGTGAGGCAATCCACCAAAAAGCAGGAGTAGGGTTTTACGCTTCGCAGCGGCCAGAACCTGGGTAAACTCTCGTGTGCTATCTTCTTCCTCGCCATCGAGCGGGGTTATCGTGTTGTGAGCTTGGAGGGGGTGAAGCTGTTGGAGATCTTCGCACACGCCCTTGAGTTCGAACTTCTTAGGGTTTTGGCGGAGCCCAAAATCCGACATTTGGCGCGCCAGGTAGGGGGCGTGTCGAAGCTTCCCCATCTACGGCTGCAGTCGGGCCCCGATTCACCGGCTCCATGGTCGACGTGATCCCCGTGGCGAGGCAGCCCTTGGCGCGCGGTGGTGCTGCGGCTCGCAGGGCCGACCCTGCGGTCGCATGCATCCTTGGCGGATCGCAGGCGCCCGCCTCCAACCGCCAGGTCAAGCAGTTTCTCCACCAGGTGGCGTGATTCGGCCACGGTCCAAGGCCCCGCAGCCTCGAACGTGGCCGGAGATCGACATCACCTTCGGCCCCGACGACCACCCCAAAACAACGGCTGCCGCCGGTATGCTCCCCATGCTGTGCACGCCAACCATAAACAGCGTGGCCATCACCAGGACCCTCCTAGACGGCGGGACCGGCCTCAACGTCCTCTCCGTGGAGACCTTCAACGCGCTGCAGGTGCCCTATGGCCAGCTCGCACCCTCAAGGCCCTTCTCTGGGGTGGCCGGTGGCTCCGTCGCCCCCTTGGGGCAGGTGCGCCTACCCGTCACCTTTGGCACCCGCTGCAACTACCGCACCGAGCAGATCGACTTCTATGTCGCCCACATCCACCTCCCTTACAACGCGATACTTGGCTACCCCGCCCTCGCCCAGTTCATGGTGGCAACGCACCCGGGCTACAACGTCATCAAGATGCCTGGGAGCGGCGGCATGTAACACCCCAAAAATTTAACCATGATTTTATTAAGTAAAATTTGGCCAGAAACAAATTTTTTTTTGAAGTATAATAGGTTCTTTCATAATTTTAAGAGCCTTTTCTGTTCTGACTTTCAAAATTCTTCCCTCCATATAGAAATTTTTGGAATAATATTGTGGCCTTTGGGAGCTTTCTTAAACCATCTCATTGTTACTTTAATAACTGTAAGAATTATTTTCATAATAAAATTTGCCCCAAAATAATTCTTTTAATAGCATTTTCAATACTTTAACTACTTCTGTTGCACTACAACTACTTTAAATAATTCTTTATAAATTCCACAAAAATTATGGGAGGTCACGTGATGCCTATATATCACCTTTGTGCAAAAACCTCTCCTGGTCTTTTGGAAATTTTGAGCTCCACTTCAAGTATTCAAATCTGTTCCAGTTTGTAGTTTGAACTACAACCCCAATTTTCCTTGCCCAAACAAATCCCAAATTTTTCCCACTTATAGCCCTTCCAACCAAAACCTTAAGTCCAGAAGATCAGATTCATTTGCATCTGTTAAGTTCACCAAAAAATCCTCTGTAGTTTTTGTCCAGAATTGAATTCTGGCAAAACTTGCACTAGCAAGTTTTCTGTTTTGTGAATTTAACTCCACAAATATCTTGGTCATCCAGTGAGACACCACTCTGCCAAAAATCACTTTCATAGAAATCTTCTAATGGCCCTAGCATTCTGTCAAGCACCTTGTGTGCATGACAAAAAATTTGCCTCTTTCTAAACTTCAAATGCCACCTACTCTCCTTGTCCATTCAGCGTGTCCATCATCTCTACCAGACCAAGTTTAGCCATCCTGCCAAAACCCAACTCCTTTAGATCAACCTAGACCACGCTGGCATTTGGTCGAGCAGGTGGAGCGCGTGTCCAGAGCGCGTCCAGAGCACCATTACTGTAGCCGCTGGCATCGAGCTGCTGCCGCCGCTCTGCTGCCTCCCCCTCTCGTCCTGATCTTCCTATGGATTAGCCCGACCGCCCAGGAGCTCGCCGACACCCTCCCTCGTCCGCTAGCGCCGGCCAGCCGCCGTCCCGAGTCGCCGCCGCCGTTTTCCACTCAGGCACGGCACCGCCCGAGCCACCCAGCCCCGCCAGCACACCTCCCCTTAATGGACACCTACCCGAGCTCATCCGAAACTCTACCGACCACGGCCGCCATCCACAACAACCTCACCGACCGCGTTAATAGCATCGCCACCGTGTCCGCATTCGGGAAGCCACGGGCACAGCCACCTCAGGCTATTTAAGCACCACCCCGAGCTCGCTCATGCCCTCAACACCTCCCTCCCTCCTCCAGACACCCTCCCCGAGCAGCAGCACGACCAGAGGAGGTCATCTTCTCCGATTCCGGCAGTTACTGCCGCCGCCACCGTTCGGATGGTTTCGACGCCGTCCGACCCTCCCTCTCCAAAATCTCACCACCACGAGCCTCCTGGAGCATCCACGAACCCATCCCCACCTCCAATTTTCCTGGAGAAGCACCGTAGGCGGAAGCCCTCTTCCACCCGACAACCCCCTCCGCCATGGCTGAAGCCCTGCTCAACTTGAGCTTCCCCGGCGATCCTTTTCCCTTCCTGTGGATCGACATCTTCCCCTGAACCCCTCCATATGCCCAGCGTCGCCGGTGATGCTCTACAGCGCCGGCAATCGCCGCCGGCGTACGCTCTGTCCAGGTGCGCGCGAGGTGGGAGACAAACCCGACAGGTGGGAACCATCTGTCGGTGAGTCACACCTTCCCCTCCAGTAGAGCATCTCCGTGGGTGCGCCTCCCCTGTGAGGAAACGTACACCTAGGAGTAGGCCTTCGACATCGGCGGTTTCCCTGCGTGGCCGAACGGCTGGGCCGGGCCCAGTGGCACCGCACGTCTAATCAGCGTTCAGGGCGCTCCTCTGTCCCTTCCTTTTTCTTTTACCAGTGAGATTCAAATAATTCCTCAGCAGTCATTTTACACCCAAATTCGATGATTCAAATTTCTATCTATTCCTAAAATCATGGTCTTTTAATCTAGCTAGGGTGAACATTTTTCCTAAGTTTTATCTCTACCGGATCTACTAAACAGTCCATTAAGTCATTTATTTCAGTTTATAAACTCTCTAAGTAATTGATATGAATTTCAAATAAATTGATTCTTTTTCTGTTAATCCGCATATTTCATCTAGTTTATTTTAGTATTTATTTCAAAAATTTCCAGACAACTTTTTAGTACTGTTTTTGCATTATGTGGTAATTTAAATATTTTTGAAAATAGGAAATGGAGGGGAGATAAATATTTCAAACTTTTGGAATGCACCCAATATTTCTGCACACTGAAGGCAAGCATCTTGAACCCTTGATATGGTGATTGCATGATTAAATGTTTGCATGAATAAATGAATCTTGCATAGGTTGAATTCGAATAAAGTTTGGATGCATGTAGTATTGGCATGTTACCGTGCATCATATGCTTGTCATGACTAAATTGTAGGAGCAGGTATAAGTAAAATACCATTACTAGCAGAAGGATGATCACGTGGTTGCATGATCATGGCTTGTTGGTTATGCATGTTGGAGCTTGCAAGGGTTGTGGCCCTGTCCGGGTGTTACTGTTGAAGGAATACTTTGTTGTGCTAACCACTGCAGGAAATATTAAGCCTCCTGAGTCAACCATAGATCGAGTCTTGTCACCGGTAACCCCCATACTTGATTCGTGCTACCACTTGTCCCTCCCTCAGGTGGGGTATGGTTCAGTAAGTTGTTAACCCCTTTCCATGCACACACGTGCAGAGGGCCACGATGAGGGTTTCCACGGCCATGGACTAAATCCGGTCATCGGGTCAGGGGGCATGGGTGTTTCTGGCAGTGTAGCCGAGATGGGGGCACCCCTTGGAGTCCGCGCATATGAATAGTGATCCCATGCAGAAACGTTGGTTTTCCCCGTCTTAAAGTTTTTCTGAAAAGATGCTGTGGGTGATTCCTGGCATCCGGACAGTTAAGCTGGTGTGTGCTGGTCAGGTGTGTTTCAACCTAAAGACCGTAATGGGAATTAGTCAGTGTTACGGTACTGACTAAAGAAACGTCATACACGTGGGTAAAGAGTACACCCTCTGCAGAGTTATATCTATTCGAATAGCCGTGTCCGCGGTTAAGGACTACAGTCTGGGTTGGTCAAGTGTCGGTCTTAGAGTCGGTCTCCGGAGGAAATAATTACAATTGTGCATGGTTTATTTTGCAGAATAATTACTTCTGCTACTGAGGTTATCATGAATATTATTGATGCTATGATTATTATTGTGGACTAACCCGTTTCTCTTAATTTTATTTTCTGAGTGTCTCAGGGGCTCGCTAGACTACCCCGGGCATTCAATTTTATTTTCAAGACCATACGAGGCGTCTCTCGAGTTCTCGGGCGGTTCTGTCTCGCCCGACTCTCTTGTAGATACCCGTCTGGCATTTCTTTTCAAGACCTCTCGTGGCGTCGCTTGGGTTCTCGGATGGTTCTGTCTCGTCCGATTACTCTTTTAGACACCCGTTTGGCATTTCTCTTCAAGTCCTACCGTGGTGTCACTTGACACCCAACCGGCATTTCTTTTATATTTTCTTTGGATTCTCGGATGGTTCTGTCTCGTCCGATTTTCCATCAACCTTCTTTGTTTGTCGCTAACACATTACTTCTGCACATGCTAATATGTCATCATACCATAATTCAATTCCTGTTAGCATGCATATAATATAGCCCAGCATGAGCATAAGCAAATAGTTAATTCATCATGATCATATATTATCTGCTGCATTCGGTATATCATTTGTTCATAATGTTTGCGAGTACATTCAAACGTACTCACTAGCTTGTCCCTGGTTATTTCATTGGCCAGGTCAGAAGAGTATTATGACGACGTCCATGCAGAGCCTAGGATAGTAGCCACGCAGGATAGGAGTTATCCAGGTCAGCCGTTCCTGTGGGAAAGGAGCCCCATCGACGTTGGAGAATTCACAAATCGCTTCCGTCATCCACCACCAAAATCATTGTTGTATTATTGGACCTTTAAGGTCTAGTACCCAATTCTTGTAATTGCTTGGTAATCTATAACAAGGACGTGTCCACCAGTAACAGAAATCCTGGGGCTGGTGATGACACGAGGGGTTAGTTTCTGGGATATTGTGCCCCGGAAATCCGGCCCCGACAGCCTTGGTATCAGAGCCAGGCTGACCATTGGCTAATCCTATCTTAGCCTGGTCATTATCCTTAGGTTTCCACATCATCTAAGCCTTTCCTGTCCATAGCTAAGCCCATCACATCCGATAAGCCTGCACAGTGGCCAGCCGACATCTTTTGACAGTCGGTGCCCAACCTAGCAGCCGGTCCATAGGCCGTGTGCCTGTGGCCGACACCTAAGTTGCCCTAGCCGCAAGCGTGCAATGAAAGACTCCGATGGCTTATAAGGGAAGCCTTGCCCCAAACACAGCACATCACAGCCTCACTCCCAGTTCGATCTCCAACCACCAGGATGCCAGACCCCATTATTCACAGCGAGACCACCGCAGTCGAGCATGAAGGCTTTGTAGCCATCCTTGCCAATCTCACCCGTCGTGCTTTCGGCAGCGAAGAGCCGCCGGAGTATGTCGTGTACCGGGGGCACACGAGTGATTCCATCCATCACTTCTGGGCCACGGTGCACATCTACGGGAGGAGCATCACATCGGAGCGCCCTTACCGGTTCACCGGGAGAACGTCCTCCGACGAACCCCAAGCCATCCAACTTGCAGCCCGAGCGGCTGTAGTTCACCTTCGGCATCTGTCGCCGAGGGTTAACTGCTGCTCTTTGTACTACTAGCCTAGTCGTGAAGGCTATGTTAGACCGACCCAAGTCGCCAATGGAGACCAAGAGTCGGATCCTGCCCTGGTGCATCTGGTGCGCTACCTGAGAGCGCAAGAGGCACTATTCGATCATGTCACTCTTGACCTGATTGAGACCCGCAGCACACTCGCCCTCCTGACCCCGGCAAGAAGTGAAGCTGCACCTGCCACCGACACCCCGATAGTGCTGCTCGGGAGACCGATCGAGCCCTCGGAACTTGCCCCTGTTGTCCACCCGGGCAATGCGTTTGTCACCCCAGGGCAACTCCGTCGTCTTCTGGAGACCTACTCCAACGGGACAGTGACCTCGACACCCCGTGAAAGACACCACCACTACTCCAGCCCTGTAGCTCCCCATCCGACCCCGGCCAGCTCCGACGCAGAAGCCCACGAGGAGAACTCAGCATCCTCCAGACGCGCTCGGCTGGATGTCAACGTGGTGGACTGAGTCCACTGGATCCGTGTCAAGCCCTAGTGGCTCTGTCACCATGTAATTTTTGTAGTAGCAGTCGCATGATGTAGCAGGTTTGTGATTTACTAGTGTACCACTGTTTTAAATAGTACCATTTGGAAACTAGCGTAATTTAATTGACGTATGGCCACACAGTAAATTCTGGACGTAACCACTATAGTCACCCTAGCCGACACACATAGTAACACGTCACATTCCTTTTGGGGATTGAGGACCGAGACTTGAATCCCGCGACAGGACCAATACACGAGTCGTATCGGTGCCGCATCATGTCTCATAACCCAGGCACTCTACAAGAAGCCACATCCAGCACTAGCCCCCGTCAAACTAGAACACCACTCCTTTCCAACCTGCACTCCATGTCTCACCCCAGTTCCCACCTGATAACTCCACATACAAGTCCTGGCAGTTTTGTTAAAGTTTTGTGGGATTTTACCCGCAACACTTTTGGTTCCAGCCAACCACCCCAGTATGAGTTGTTCAAATTGAGGATCACCTCTGACTCCTCGAAATACTGGGCAGTTGTGCACATCCCACCAGCAGACCCAGACTAAGGCCCTCCATATATTGTCTACATCGGGAGATCCATGCCAACCCCAGGCATGGCCATTGAAGCTGCTGCTTATGAAGCAGTCACCCGTCTCCGATTCGCGATACCCACTGCTAGCGAAAGGAGATACTGCTATTTCCCGAGCCGTGCAGCATCAGGGGCAAATGCAACGTTCCGTTGTGAACGTATAGAGAGGGATCCAGCTCTGGCTAATCTCATTCAATATGTGATGGCTCAAGAGCATCTGACCCAGCAGCTAATGGATTACCTCTCTTATCTTGCTTTTCTGAACCCTCAGATAGCCATTGGCGGGCCACCTTTGCCAACCTTGGAAGGGCACGTTCTACGCCTACTTCCACCACTCTCCCCGGAAGAAGAAGAAGGTGCTCCAGCACCGGGAACTCTTCCGCACAACCCTGTAGATCTCACCTTTGGACCGTAGACGGTCATGAGTGTGTTCGTTGTAGCGTGTAGTGCACGTTTGCTTGATGTGACTTTTGAGTTGTTCCTCAGGGTATAGGTCATGAATGTATTGCCATGATTGCATTTTGCGTATGAATGTTTTATTTGTTGTGATATGCATTTAATTCTTCCGTCCTTAACAAATCTCGAGGACGAGATTTCTTAAGGGGGGTAGAGTTTGTAACACCCAAAAAATTTAACCATGATTTGATTAAGTAAAATTTGGCCAGAAACAATTTTTTTTGAAGTATAATAGGTTCTTTCATAATTTTAAGAGCCTTTTCTGTTCCGACTTTCAAAATTCTTCCCTCCATATAGAAATTTTTGGAATAATATTGTGGCCTTTGGGAGCATTCTTAAACCATCTCATTGTTACTTCTATAACTGTAAGAATTATTTTCATAATAAAATTTGCCCCAAAATAATTCTTTTAATAGCATTTTCAATACTTTAACTGCTTCTGTTGCACTACAACTACTTTAAATAATTCTTTATAAATTCCACAAAAATTATGGGAGGTCATGTGATGCCTATACATCACCTTTGTGCAAAAACCTCTCCTGGTCTTTTGGAAATTTTGAGCTCCACTTCAAGTATTCAAATCTGTTCCAGTTTGTAGTTTGAACTACAACCACAATTTTCCTTTCCCAAACAAATCCCAAATTTTTCCCACTTATAGCCCTTCCAACCAAAACATTAAGTCCAGAAGATCAGATTCATTTGCATCTGTTAAATTCACCAAAACATCCTCTGTAGTTTCTGTCCAGAATTGAATTCTGGCATAACTTGCACTAGCAAGTTTTCTGTTTTGTCAATTTAACTCCACAAATATCTTGGTCATCCAGTGAGACACCACTCTGCCAAAAATCACTTTCATAGGAATCTTCTAATGGCCCTAGCATTCTGTCAAGCACCTTGTGTGCATGACAGAAAATTTGCCTCTTTCTAACCTTCAAATGCCACCTACTCTCCTTGTCCATCCAGCGTGTCCATCATCTATACTAGACCAAGTTTAGCCATCCTGCCAAAACCCAACTCCTTTAGATCAACCTAGACCACGCTGGCATTTGGTCGAGCAGGTGGAGTGCGTGTCCAGAGCGCGTCCAGAGCACCATTACTGCAGCCGCTGGCATCGAGCTGCTACCGCCGCTCTGCTGCCTCCCCCTCTCGTCCTGATCTTCCTATGGATTAGCCCGACCGCCCAGGAGCTCGCCGACACCCTCCCTCATCCGCTAGCGCCGGCCAGCCGCCGTCCCGAGTCGCCGCCGCCGTTTTCCACTCAGGCACGGCACCGCCCGAGCCACCCAGCCCCGCCAGCACACCTCCCCTTAATGGCCACATACCCGAGCTCATCCGGAACTCCACCGACCGTGGACGTCGTCCACAACAACCTCACCGGCCGCGTGAATAGCATCGCCACCGTGTCCGCATTCGGGAAGCCACGGGCACAGCCACCTCAGGCTATTTAAGCACCACCCCGAGCTCGCTCATGCCCTCAACACCTCCCTCCCTCCTCCAGACACCCTCCCCGAGCAGCACCACGACCAGAGGAGGTCATCTTCTTAGATTCCGGCAGTTACTGCCACCTCCACCGTTAGGATGGATCCAACACCGTCCGACCCTCCCTCTCCAAAATCTCACCACCACGAGCCTCCTGGAGCATCCACGAACCCATCCCCGCCTACAATTTTCCTGGAGAAGCACCGTAGGCGGAAGCCCTCTTCCACCCGACAACCCCCTCCGCCATGGCTGAAGCCCTGCTCAACTTGAGCTTCCCCGGTGATCCTTTTCCCTTCCTGTGGATACGGCATCTTCCCCTGAACCCCTCCATATGCCCAGCGTCGCCGGTGATGCTCTACAGTGCCAGCAATCGCCGCCGGCGTACGCTCTGTCCAGGCGCGCGCAAGGTGGGAGACAAACCCGACAGGTGGGACCCATGATATGGTGATTGCATGATTAAATGTTTGCATGAATAAATGAATCTTGCATAGGTTGAATTCGAATAAAGTTTGGATGCATGTAGTGTTGGCATGTTACCGTGCATCATATGCTTGTCATGACTAAATTGTAGGAGCAGGTATAAGTAAAATACCATTACTAGCAGAAGGATGATCACGTCGTTGCATGATCATGGCTTGTTGGTTATGCATGTTGGAGCTTGCAAGGGTTGTAGCCCTGTCCGGGTGTTACTGTTGAAGGAATACTTTGTTGTGCTAACCACTGCAGGAAATATTAAGCCTCTTGAGTCGACCATAGATCGAGTCTTGTCACCGGTAACCCCCATACTTGATTCGTGCTACCACTTGTCCCTCCCTCAGGTGGGGTATGGTTCAGTAAGTTGTTAACCCCTTTCCATGCACACACGTACAGAGGGCCACGATGAGGGTTTCCACGGCCATGGACTAAATCCGGTCATCGGGTCAGGGGGCATGGGTGTTTCCGACAGTGTATCCGAGATGGGGGCACCCCTTGGAATCCGCGCGTATGAATAGTGATCCCATGCAGAAACGTTGGTTTTCCCCGTCTTAAAGTTTTTCTGAAAAGATGCTGTGGGTGATTCCTGGCATCCGGACAGTTAAGCTGGTGTGTTCTGGTCAGGTGTGTTTCAACCTAAAGACCGTAATGGGAATTAGTCAGTGTTACGGTACTGACTAAAGAAACGTCATACACGTGGGTAAAGAGTACACCCTCTGCAGAGTTATATCTATTCGAATAGCCGTGTCCGCGGTTAAGGACTACAGTCTGGGTTGGTCTAGTGTCGGTCTTAGAGTCGGTCTCCGGAGGAAATAATTACAATTGTGCATGGTTTATTTTGCAGAATAATTACTTCTGCTACTGAGGTTATCATGAATATTATTGATGCTATGATTATTATTGTGGACTAACCCGTTTCTCTTAATTTTATTTTCTGAGTGTCTCAGGGGCTCGCTAGACTACCCCGGGCATTCAATTTTATTTTCAAGACCATACGAGGCGTCTCTCGAGTTCTCGGGCGGTTCTGTCTCGCCCGACTCTCTTGTAGATACCCGTCTGGCATTTCTTTTCAAGACCTCTCGTGGCGTCGCTTGGGTTCTCGGATGGTTCTGTCTCGTCCGATTACTCTTTTAGACACCCGTTTGGCATTTCTCTTCAAGTCCTACCGTGGTGTCACTTGACACCCAACCGGCATTTCTTTTATATTTTCTTTGGATTCTCGGATGGTTCTGTCTCGTCCGATTTTCCATCAACCTTCTTTGTTTGTCGCTAACACATTACTTCTGCACATGCTAATATGTCATCATACCATAATTCAATTCCTGTTAGCATGCATATAATATAGCCCAGCATGAGCATAAGCAAATAGTTAATTCATCATGATCATATATTATCTGCTGCATTCGGTATATCATTTGTTCATAATGTTTGCGAGTACATTCAAACGTACTCACTGGCTTGTCCCTGGTTATTTCATTGGCCAGGTCAGAAGAGTATTATGA
This sequence comes from Elymus sibiricus, assembly GCA_039707655.1. NCBI lineage: Eukaryota > Viridiplantae > Streptophyta > Magnoliopsida > Poales > Poaceae > Elymus > Elymus sibiricus. The sequence goes on along the minus strand of CM077667.1, from coordinate 144,481,550 downwards.
CAACGTCCATGCAGAGCCTAGGATAGTAGCCACGCGGGATAGGAGTTATCCAGGTCAGCCGTTCCTGTGGGAAAGGAGACCCATCGACGTTGGAGAATTCACAAATCGCTTCCGTCATCCACCACCAAAATCATTGTTGTATTATTGGACCTTTAAGGTCTAGTACCCAATTCTTGTAATTGCTTGGTAATCTGTAACAAGGACGTGTCCACCAGTAATAGAAATCCTGGGGCTAGTGATGACACGAGGGGCTAATTTCTGGGATATTGTGCCCCGGAAATCCGGCCCCGACACGGCATCCTCTCTGTCGTTGGAGACGCCAAGGTCGCAGCCCGCGCGCTGAAGCTCGCCTACAAAGTGGCGGCCGCGGTGCGCCCCAATGCTGGGGACGCCACGCAGGCCTCGAAGGGCACTGGGGACGTCGTCGACGTCGTGCCAGTAAAGAAGAAGCAGCTGTTCTCTCAAAACCAGGCTGAGATGAAGCAGGTGCCCGTAGACGACGAGAGTCCTGGTCTTACCTTCACCATCGGCGCTGGCCTGTCTCAGGAGCAGGAAGAGGCGTTGGTGGCTTTCTTCCGTGCGAACAAGGATGCGTTTGCGTGGAACGCTTCTGACCTGGAGGGGGTCCCGAGGGATGTGATCGAGCACCACCTCATGGTGTGCCCCAATGCACGCCCGGTGAAGCAAAAGGCGAGGAGGCAGGCTCAGGAGAAGCAGGCATTCATCGCCCAGGAGGTTGGCAAGCTGAAGGAGGCCGGAGTTATCCGGGAGGTGCAGTACCCGGAGTGGCTCGCCAACCCGGTGGTCGTCCCGAAGAAGTGTGGGAAGGAGCGCATGTGCATCGACTTCACGAACCTCAACAAGGCCTGCCCCCAACACCCGTTCCCGCTGCCGCGCATTGACCAGATCGTGGACTCCACCGTCGAGTGCGACCTTTTATGCTTCCTGGACGCTTTCTCTGGCTACCATCAGATCAACATGGCGGTGGAAGACGTCGAGAAGACGGCCTTCCTCACTACGTGTGGTGTGTTCTGCTACACGTGCATGCCCTTCGGGCTACGAAACGCTGGCGCAACCTTCCAGTGGCTGATGCACATCGCCTTGGGGCAGCAGCTCGGGAGGAACGCGGAAGCCTACGTCGACGACATCGTGGTCAAGTCGCGAGAAGCCAAGACCCTGATCAAAGACCTAGAGGAGACGTTCGCCAGCCTGAGGCGGGTGAGCCTGAGGCTCAACCCCGAGAAGTGTGTCTTCGGGGTCCCGTCGGGCAAACTGCTCGGTTTCTTGGTGTCGCACCGAGGGATCGAGGCGAACCCGGAGAAGATCAAGGCTATAAGCAAGATGAGTCCGCCTCAGACCCTCAAGAAAATGCAGAAGCTGGCGGGCTGCGTGACCTCCTTGGGACGCTTCATCTCCAAGCTTGGCGAGCGGGCCTTGCCATTCTTCAAGCTCATGAAGAGGAAGGGCCTCTTCGAATGGACTCCGGAGGCAGACGCGGCATTCGAGGATCTCAAGCGGTACCTCACGAGTCCACCAGTAATGGTGGCACCTCGCCCGTGGGAGCCCCTACTGCTATACCTGGCTGCCACCCCGCACTCCGCCAGTGCTGCGCTTGTGGCGCTTAGGGAGGAGCGTGCTGGCACATGCGCTACGCCGTCAGGCGCAGGCGGGCCCCCGGGCATGAAGCAAGGTGACTCACAGGATGCCATGGAGCCTTCACCTCCTCAAGACGACGCTCCTGAGGCCCCAGCCGCTCCGGCGACCCCCGAGGCACCCAGGCCTCATGAGCACGCTACGGAGCGGGGTGGCGCGGAAGGCCTCTCCCTCGTCTAGCATCCGGTGTACTACGTTAGTACCATGCTGTGGGACACGCGCTCACGCTACCCTATGCAATAGAAGCTCTTGCTCGCACTTCTTGTCGCCTCAAGGAAACTGCGCCATTACTTTCAGGGGCATCCCATCAAGGTCGTCTCTGCGTACCCCTTGGAGAAAGTGTTGCGCAACCCCAACACAGCAGGGAGGGTCACAGAATGGAACATCGTGTTGCAGGCCTTCAATATAGAGTTCAGCATGACCAGGGTCATCAAGGGGGCAGCCCTGGCGGACTTTGTAGCCGAATGGACGGACGCTCCCGACCGGGGGCTGGACGAGGGCCAGTCCCTTACCCCCGGCAACGAGGCGCCTGAGGGTTGGATCATGCACTTCGATGGGGCCTTCGCGCGCAGGGGAGCAGGAGCCGGAGTTGTACTCATCTCCCCGACCGGGGACAAGCTTTACTACGCCGTGCAACTCTGCTTCCAGCGTGGTGAGAAGGTCTCCAACAACATCGTGGAGTACGAGGGCGTAATTGCCGGCCTCAAGGCCGCATCCGCCTTGGGGATTCAGCGCCTCACCATCAAGGGCGACTCCCAGCTACTCATTAACTTCTCCAACAAGGAGTATACGCCTAAGGACGAGCACATGGAGGCATACTTGGAAGAGGTACGTTAAATTGAAAAACGTTTCCAGGGCTTGGAATTGCAGCACATCCCACGCGGCGCAAACAAGGAGGCCGATGACATCGCCAAGAGGGCATCGCGCCGCGAGCCTCAGGAGAAGGGCGTCTTCGAGGAATGGCTCTTCAAGCCATCCGCGGCACCACCAACCGAGGATCGGGCACCGCAGAGTAAAGAGCTACCCCCAGCACCACCCTCAGGGGCTCCAACTTGTGGTCCGGCATCAGGAGCCCGAATGCTCCTAGCGCTGGAGCCCCAAGTTGACGACTGGACACAGGAGTTCAGGGCGTACCTGCTTCACGACACACTACCGGAAAAGGAGGAAGACGCGGAGCGTGTGGTACGACAGGCCACAGCTTATTGTCTGCGGGACGACGAGCTATACCGCAGGCGCCCGAACGACGTCACGTTGCGGTGCGTATCCAGAGAACAGGGGTGCGAGCTGCTGGCCGACATCCAGGGAGGAGACTGCGGACACCACTTCTCGTCACGCACCCTTGTAGGGAAGGCATTCTGCACTGGCTTCTACTAGCCCACGACGCTCAACGACACCACCGAGCTGGTCCGGTCCTACGAGGCCTGCCAGTTCCATGCCAAGCAGATTCATCAGCCCACGCAGGGCCTCCAGACCATCCCGCTCTCCTGGCCCTTCGCGGTCTGGGGGCTGGATATAATGGGGCCCTTTCCACGAGCAGCAGTCGGGTACCGCTACCTCTACGTCGCCATCGACAAGTTCACCAAGTGGGCGGAGGTGGAGCCCGTCCGCACCATCCCCGCCGGATCGGCCGTCAAGTTTATCAAGGGCATCGTGAGCCGCTTCGGCGTCCCCAACCGCATTATCACCGATAACGGTTCGCAGTTCACAAGTAACCTCTTCAGGACCTATTGCGCTAACCTTGGAACGCGGATATGCTATGCCTCAGTGGCACACCCACGAAGCAACGGTCAGGCAGAGCGCGCCAACGCGGAGGTCCTGCGGGGCCTCAAGGCAAGGAGCTTCAAGAAGAAGCTTGAGGCCTGCGGCAGGGGTTGGGTCGATGAGCTTCAGTCCGTGTTGTGGTCCATCCGCACCACAGCGACTAAGCCCACCGGCGAGACCTCGTTCTTCCTCGTCTACGAAGCCGAAGACGTCCTTCCACACGAGGTCAAGCACCGATCCCCGCGGGGTTTGGCATTCGACGAGGAGCGTCAGGATGCCTCGCGAGGGACGGACCTCGTGCTCGGGGAGGAGGCCCGTCGTCAAGCCTCGCTCCGAGCTGCGAGGTACTAGCAGGCACTGCGGCGTTACCATTGCCGTAACATCCGCTCCAGGACCCTCGAAGTCGGAGACCTCGTCCTGAGGCGGGTCCTTTCCAGGGAAGGCTTGCACAAGCTCTAGCCCATGTGGGAAGGCCCGTTCAAGGTCGCCCGTGTCTCCAGGCCTGGCACCGTGCGTCTGGAGACTCAGGACGGGGTACCCATCCAGAATGCCGGGAACATCCAGCACCTCCGCAAGTTCTACCCGTGACACTCTCACGTAATAATGAGTGGGCTATATACGCCCGGAGCCCGCCGAGGACGCGGAAGGGTTCCCACCCATGCCCAAGTGAAAGCCCCATGCTCCGCGCTGGCGGACAACATTGTCCTCCAATGACTATGCCCACGCAACGTGGATGCCCTATGTTCCGCGCTAGGGGAAGACGAAGACTAGCCTAGGTGCCGGACGTGGCTGTTCTTTGCTTTTCTTGTATTCGAATTTGCCGTTTTCCTGGAATGAAATCTGAGGCTTTTTCGACTCTATTTAAAGGAAAAGGGGCAGGAATTTTTCTTCTTGCAGTTCTCTCTCTTGAAGTTTCTTTCTCTGAGTTAACGCCTGCCAGCCTCTCCCTCCCACGCCCCGCGAGCGGGGGCTACTGGCACGGTGCGCACACCTCGCCAAGGCCTTGGCGTCCTGGTCCCCACGTGGCCTTGGCGTCCTGGTCCTCGCGTGGTGCTCTTGAGTGAGCTAGCAGGCGCACGCCGCCTCACCCTCGCTCGGGGCCTCTGCCATGGCCCAGTGCGCTGTCTTAAAAGCCCCTGGAGGCTCACGCCCCCTGGGGCAAGAACCGGCAGAAAGGATTGGTCGCCGCTTGAACGTCAAGGGAGGCTCCTGAGCAGCGTGCCTCAGGAGCCTCACCGATCGCGTGGCTCCTCGCCCCTTGGTCTCGTCCTGGTGATCCGGACGCCCCAATGGCGGTCGAGGCCTCGCCTTTTGGTCTCGTCCTGGGGATCCGGACGCCCCAACGGTGGTCGGGGCATGCACGAGATCGGGCCCCGCCGACGTAGAGCGCCGCTTGAGCGTCAAAGGGGGCTCCTAAGCATCACGCCTCAAGAGCCTCACTGATCGCGTGGCTCCTTGCCCCTTGGTCTCGTCCTGGTGATCCGGACGCCCCAATGGCGGTCGTGGCCTCACCCCTTGGTCTCGTCCTGGTGATCCGGATGCCCCAACGGTGGTTGGGGAATGCACGAGATTGGGCCCTGCAGACGTAGAGTGCCGAAAGGGGCCCCCCAAACCACCTCACTCGCAGGAAGGAGGATCCTCCCCAAGCTCTCCAAGTGCCACTAGCTCCCCAGGCGCCACTGCCAAACCTCATGACGCAGAAGCCTGCCGCAGACGCATCAAGCTAAGTACCCTAACCACGATCAAAAGGGAGTCTCGGTTAATAGTAACGCAGTGACTGCAATACGTAATGAGAGTCCTAATAAAAGGGCGCAAGCGCCAAAGTTCGTTACACACCCAGAAGGGCCCCCCATGATTTTTGGATACAGGCAGAGGAAAAGAAAAGAAGGTGAAGGAGCCCCCGAGGGGCAACCGCTCCTGAGACCCCGGCCTCGGCGCACCGGCGCTCAGTCGGAGTCCTCCTCCTCCTTGATGGCGCCGCGGTGGCACGTCGGCGTGGCCGCTTCCCAGGCGGGGGAGCGGCGCCGTCGCGGCTCGCTTCCCCCCGAAGTCCGGGCGCGCCGACGCGGCGGGGCGTCATAGCTGTCGTCACTCGGGCTCTCCTCGGAGGAGGTATCGCTGCTGCTGGAAGCATGGCGGCCGTCGCCAAGGGCAAGCTCACCTCCAAGATCGCCGCTGCCGCCGCCCTCCGGGCAGCACCCCAAGTGCCTACCGTCCTCCCCGAAGATCTTGACGAAAAGTGCCGCGGCGCCACCGTGCTTGAAGTGGAGCGTGGGCCTCCCCTCCAGGCCATGGGCGCGGGTGAAGGTCTGCCACTCGCGGCTCAAAAAGGCGTTGCCTACGAGGGTAACTTCGACCTCCACCCACAACGCGCCGCTGCAACAACCGTCGGCCTGCAGCTGTCAGCGTTCTGGATACCAGGGTACCCAGACTTGTCTGCCTGTAGCCCCAGGCGTGGCCCACCTCGACGACCAAGTACGGCCCAGCGCGGCCGCACCCAACACAAGGCCCTCGCGAGGCCCCAGAGCTCGCGAGGGAAGCAGCGCCAGGACCCACGGAGAGGCAGGCCTCCCCAGGCCCCCTCCCTAGCGGCGGAGATCTCTATGCGAAGCTAGGCCTCAGGAGGACCAGGGTGATGCCAGCTAGGCCAGGCGGGCGCCAGTATGCCAGAGGGGACAGTTTCCTCTTCGGTGCAAAGGAGACAAGGACGAGCGCGGGCTCCGAAAGCGCCCCCCAAAGGTTACCACTTCGGTGCAACAAGACCAAGACCCCGAGCGCCGCAGAACGGACGTCATCACCAAGCCCACCACTACATCACCATCGGCTACTTTGCAGGTGAAGACCACCTTTCGTCAGGATAAGATGTACTTCCTGTCCCCTTTCAAAGTTGGCCATTGTGGGATCCCTTCCCGCCATTGCGACAAGGGAAGAGGACCCGGGCCACTATAAATAGAGACCAGGTAGCTCGGTGGAAGGGGAAGCGACCATCCCGCAAACACACTGCTGTACTAGTTCATCCACAAACCTCCTCGCAAGGCAATCCACCAAAAGCAGGAGTAGGGTTTTACGCTTCGCAGCGGCCCGAACCTGGGTAAACTCTTGTGTATCATCATCTTCCTCGCCGTCGAGCGGGGGTATTGTGTTGTGAGCTTGGAGGGGGCGAAGCTGTTGGGGAATCTTCGCACATGCCCCTGGGTTCGAATTCCTTAGGGTTTTGCGGAGCCCGAAATCCGACATTTGGCGCGCTAGGTAGGGGGCGTGTCGAAATCTCTAGCAAACTTCACTTCTTCTTCGCCCCGTCGTATCAATGGTCGACGCAACCCCTGAGGCAGGGCAGCCCATGGTGCGCGGCGGCGCCCCGGCTCACAGGGTCAGCCCGGCGGTCGCTTGCATCCTCGGCGGATCACAGGCACCCGCCTCCGACCGGCAGGTCAAGCGGTTCCTCCGCCAGGCAGGCGCCGCCCGGCCACCGTTCGAGACCCCGCAGCACCGAGCGTGGCCAGAGACCGACATCACTTTCGGCCCCGACGATCACCCCAGAACAACGGCCATCGCCGGTGCGCTCCCCATGCTGTGCACGCCAACCATAAACTGCTGGCGGTCACCAGAACCCTCATAGACGGCGGGGCTGGCCTCAACGTCCTCTCCGTGGAGACCTTCAACGCACTGCAGGTGCCCCAAGGTCAGCACGCACCCTCAAGGCCCTTCTCTGGAGTGGCTGGGGGCTCCGTCGCTTCCTTGGGGTGGGTGCGCCTCCCCGTCACCTTCGGCACCCGCTCCAACTACCGCACCGAGCAGATCGACTTCGACGTCGCCCACATCCACCTCCCTTACAACGCGATACTCGGCTACCCCGCCTTCGCCCAGTTCATGGTGGCAACGCACCCGGGCTACAACGTCATCAAGATGCCCGGGAGCGGCGGCATCCTCTCTGTCGCCAGAGACACCAAGGACGCGGTCCACGCACTCAAGCTCGCCTACAAAGCTGCAGCCGCAGCGCGCCCCAATGTAGGCGACGCCGCGCAGACCTCGCACCGACGAAGAAGAAACAGCTGTTCTCTCAGAACCGGGCTGAGACCAAGCAGGTGCCCGTGGGCGACGAGAACCCTGGCCTCACCTTCACCATCGGCGCCGGCCTGCCTCAGGAGCAAGAGGAGGCGTTGGTAGCCTTCCTCCGCATGAACAAAGATGCGTTCGCGTGGAACGCTTCTGACATGGTGGGAGTACCGAGGGATGTGATCGAGCACCATCTCATGGTATGTCCCAACACGCGACCGGTGAAGCCAAAGGCAAGGACGCAGGCTCAAGAGAAGCAGGTGTTCATTGCCTAGGAGGTTGGCAAACTGAAAGAGGCAGGGCTCGTCCGAGAGGCGCAGTACCCAGAATGGCTCGCCAACCCAGTGGTCGTCCCGAAGAAGTGCGGGAAGGAGCGCCTATGCGTCAACTTCTCGAGCCTTAACAAGGCCTGCCCTCAGGATCCATTCCCGCTACCGCGCATCGACCAGATCGTGGACTCCACCGCCTAATGCGACCTCCTGTGCTTCCTGGACGCCTTCTCGGGCTACCACCAGATCAAGATGGCGGTGGAGGATGTTGAGAAGACAGCCTTCCTCACCACGTGCGGTGTGTTCTGCTACACATGCATGCCCTTCGGGCTGCGGAACGCGGGCGCGACCTTCCAGCGGCTGATGCACATCGCCCTGGGGCCATAGCTCGGGAGGAACGCGGAAGCCTACGTCGATGACATCGTGGTCAAGTCGCGAGAAGCCAAGACCTTGATCGAGGATCTGGAGGAGACCTTCGCCAGCTTGAGGCGGGTGAACCTGAAGCTCAACCCCGAGAAGTGTGTCTTCGGGGTCCCATCGGGTAAGCTGCTCAGTTTCTTGGTGTCGCACCGGGGGATCGAGGCTAACCCTGAGAAGGTCAAGGCCATAAGCAAGATGAGCCCACCTCAGACACTCAAGGAAATGCAGAAGCTGGCAGGCTGCGTAACCTCCTTGGGGCGCTTCGTCTCGAAGCTTGGCGAGTGGGCCCTGCCGTTCTTCAAGCTCATGAAAAGGAAGGGCCCCTTCGAGTGGACTCCGGAGGCAGATGCGGCATTCGAGGACCTCAAGCGGTACCTCACGAGCCCACCAGTGATGGTGGCAACTCACCCTCGGGAGCCCCTGGTGCTGTACCTGGCCGCCACCCCGCACTCTGCAAGAGCTGCGCTTGTGGCTGTCAGGGAGGAGCTTGCTCGCAAGCGCGTTCCACCGTCAGGCATGGACGGGCCCCCAGGCGGGGGGCAGAGCGATTTGTCCAACACCGAGAAGCCTCCATCCCATCAAGACAACACTCCCGAGGTCCCTGCTGCCCCGGCCAACCCCGAGGTACCCGAGCCTCAAGAGCCCGCAGGAGAGAGAGGCGGCACCGAGGGCCTCTCTCTCGTCGAACGACCGGTGTACTACGTCAGTACCATGTTGCGGGACGCGCGCTCACGCTACCCTATGCAGCAAAAGCTCTTGCTTGCACTCCTTGTTGCCTCAAGGAAGCTACGTCATTACTTCCAGGGGCATCCCATCAGGGTCGTCTCCGCGTACCCCTTGGAGAAGGTCCTGCGCAACCCCAACGCGGCAGGAAGGGTGGCAGAATGGAACATCGAGCTGCAAGCCTTCAATATAGAGTTCAGCACGACCAGGGTCATCAAGGGAGTGGCACTGGTGGACTTCGTAGCCGAATGGACAGATGCTCCCGACCGGGGGTTGGGCGAGGGCCAGTCCCTCACCCCCGGCGACGAGGCACCTGAAGGCTGGATCATGCACTTCGATGGGGCCTTCGCGCGCAGGGGAGCAGGGGACGGAGTAGTGGTCATCTCCCCGGCCGGGGACAAGCTCTACTACGCAGTGCAACTCTGTTTCCATCATGAAGAAAAAGTCTCCAACAACATCGCAGAGTACGAAGGTCTAATCGCCGGCCTCCGGGCCGCGGCCACCTTGGGGATTCAACGCCTTACCATCAAGGGCGACTTTCAGCTCCTCGTCAACTTCTCCAACAAGGAGTACATGCCCAAGGACGAGCACATGGAGGCATACTTGGCGGAGGTACGAAAGATTGAAAAACGTTTCCAGGGCTTGGAGTTGTAGAACATCCCGCGCGGCGTGAACAAGGAGACCGATGACATCGCCAACAGGGCATTGCGCCGGGAGCCTCAAGAGCAGGGCGTCTTCAAGGAGTGGCTCTTCAAGCCATCCGCGATGCCACCAACTGGGGATCAGGCGTCGCGGAATGAAGGGTTGCCCCTAGCGCCACCCTCAGGAGCTCCAACTTGTGGTCCAGCCTCACGAGCCCGGTTGCTCCTGGCGGTGGAGCCCCAAGTCGACGACTGGACACAGGAATTCAAGTCATACCTGCTTCACGGCACGTTGCCCGAAAAGGAAGAAGAGGCGGAGCGTGTGGAACGACAGGCCATGGCTTATTGCCGTCGAGACGGCGAGCTGTACCGCAGGCGCCCGAACGACGTCGCATTGCGGTGCGTATCCCGGGAGCAGGGGTGCGAGCTGCTGGCTGACATCCATGAAGGTGACTGCGGGCATCACTCCTCGTCGCGCACCGTCGTAGGGAAGGCATTTCGCACTGGCTTCTACTGGCCCTCGGCACTCAACGACGCCGCCGAGCTGGTCCGGTCTTGCGAGGCCTGTCAGTTCCACGCCAAGCAAATTCATCAGCCTGCACAAGGCCTCCAGACCATCCCGCTCTCCTGGCCCTTCGCGGTCTAGGGGCTAGATATACTAGGACCCTTCCTGCGAGCAGCAGGCGGCTACCGCTACCTCTACGTCGCCATCGACAAGTTCACCAAGTGGGCCGAGGTGGAGCCCGTCCGCACCATCCCCGCCGGATCAGCCGTCAAGTTCATCAAGGGCATCGTGAGCCACTTCGGCTTCCCCAACCGCATCATCACAGACAACGGTTCACAGTTCACAAGTAACCTTTTCAGGACCTATTGCGCTAACCTTGGAACGCAGATATGCTACGCCTCGGTGGCACACCCCCGAAGCAACGGTCAGGCAGAGTGCGCCAACGCAGAGGTCCTACGGGGCCTCAAGGCAAGGAGCTTCAATAAGAAGCTTGAGGCCTGTGGCAAGGGTTGGATCGATGAGCTTCAATCCGTGTTGTGGTCTATCCGCACCACCGCGACTAAGCCCACTGGCGAGACCCCGTTCTTCCTCGTCTACAGAGCCAAGGCCATCCTCCTGCACGAAGTCAAGCACCGTTCCCCGCGGGTTTTGGCATTTGACGAGGAGCGTCAGGATGACTCGCGGGGGACGGACCTTGTGCTCGGGGAGGAGGCCCGGCGTCGAGCCTCGCTCCGCGCTGCTAGGTACCAGCAGGCGCTGCGGCGCTACCATTGCCGCAACATTCGCTCCAGGACCCTCGAAGTTGGAGACCTCTTCCTAAGGCGGGTCCTCTCCAGGGAAGGCTTGCACAAGCTCTCGCCCATGTGGGAGGGCCTGTTCAAGGTCGCCCGCGTCTCCAGACCTGGCGTCATGTGTCTGGAGACTCAAGACGGCATTCCCATTCAGAATGCCTGGAACATCCAGCACCTCCACAGATTCTACCCGTGACACTCTCACGTAATAATGAGTGGGCTGTATACGCCCGGAGCCCCCTGAGGACGTGGAGGGGTTCCCTCCCACACCCAAGTGGAAGCCCCATGCTCCATGCTGGCGGACAACACTGCCCTCCAATGGCTATGCCCACGCAACGTGGATGCCCTATGTTCCACGCTGGGGGAAGACAAAGACTAGCCTAGGTGCTGGACGCGGCTTTTCTCTGCCTTTCTTGTGTTTGAATTTGCCTTTTCCCAGAAAGAAGTCCGAGGCTTTTTCTTAACACTGTCTAAAAGAAAAGGGGCGTGAATTTTTCTTCTTGCGGTTCTCTCTCTCTTGAAATTTCTTTCTTCGGGATAACGCCTCCAGCCTGTCCCTCTCGCGCCCCGCGAGCAGGGGCTACTACTGGCACGGTGCGCACACCTCACCAAGGCCTTAACGTCCTGGTCCCCACATGGCCTTGGCGTCCTGGTCCTCGCGTGGCACTCTCGAGCAAGCTAGCAGGCGCGCGCCGTCTCACCCTCGCTCGGAGGCTTCGCCGCGGCTCGGTGCGCTGTCTTAAAAAACCCCTGGAGGCTCATGCTACCCGGGGGGCAAGAACCGGCAGAAAGGGTTGGTCGCCACTTGAACGTCAAGGGAGGCTCCTGAGCACTGCGCCTCAGGAGCCTCACCGATCGTGTGGCTACTCGCTCGCCATTGGTCTCGTCCTGGTGATCCGGACGGCCCCAGTGGCGATCAAGGCCCTGCCCTCTTTGGTCTCGTCCTGGCGATCCGGACGGCCCCAACGGGGGTGGGGCATGCACGGGATCGGGCCCCGCCAACGTAGAGTGCCACTTGAGCGTCAAAGGGGGCTCCTGAGCATTGCGCCTCGGGAGCCTCACCGACCGCGTGGCTACTTGCTCGCCATTTGTCTCGTCCTAGTGATCCGGACGGCCCCAGTAACAATCGAGGCCCCGCCTTCTTTGGTCTCGTCCTGGCGATCCAGGCGACCCCAAGTAGCCTCATTTGCTGGAAAGAAAAACCTCCCCGAGCCCTCCAAGCACTATCAGCTCGCGGGACGCCACTGCTATACCTTGCGGCAAAGAGGCCCGCTGCGGGCGCATCAAGCTAAGCACTCTAAGCTACAATCGGAAGGAGGCCTCAGTTAACAGTAACACAACGACCATAACGCGTAACGAAAGTGCTAATAAGAGGGCGCAAGCGCCAGGGTTCATCATACACCCGAAAGGATCCCCCATGATTTTGATTGCAGGCAGAAGAAAAGAAAAGAAGGTGAAGTGGCCCCCGTCCTTGGGGCCGCCACTCCTGAGGCCCCGGCCTTGATGCGCCGACACTCAGTCGGAGTCCTCCTCCTTGATGGCGCCGTGGTGGCACATCGGCGTGGCCGCTTCCCGGGCGGGGGAGCGGCGCCGCCGCGGCTGGCTTCCCCTCGAAGTCCGGGCGCGACGGCGTGGCGGTGCGTCGTAGCTGTCATCGCTCAGGCTCCCTGCGGAAGATGTATTGCTGCTGCTGGAGACATGGCGGCCATTACCAATGGCAAGCTCATCTCCAAGATCGCCGCTGCCGCCGCCCACCGGGTAGCACTCCAAACGCCTCCCGTCCTCACCGAAGATCTTGACGAACAGCGACGCGGCGCCGTCGTGCTTGAAATGGAGCGTGGGCCTCCCCTTCAGGTCATGGGCGCGAGCAAAGGTCTGCCACCCGCGGCCCAAGAAATCGTTGCCCGTAGGGGTGACCTCGACCTCCACCCACAATGAGCCGCTGCAACACCTGTCGGCCTACAGCCATAGGCCCGAGGGCGCGCCAGCCGGCAGCGCCTCCGCGAAGGCGCGTGGGAGCTGCAACCAGGAGCTCGCCGCCCTCTCCACCAGCACCAGGAACTCCGGGCCCGCGTCGGCCGTGCGGGCTTGCGGACGCAGTGGCCGAGCACCAACTGCAAGTCTCTCCGCCCTGCCACGGCCGCCGTGACCGCCGCCTCCGGCCGCGCCAGCGAAGGCACTGGGCCCCGCAAAAAGGTGCACGCACCCGCGGGGTGCCGCCGAGGGCGTCCCAGCATACTTGCGGAGGCGACCCCTACCCCTCTTGGGAGGTTGCTGGCCCGGCGTCCCCTGGCTAGCCTCCCCCTTCTCGTCGGCGGAGAACGTCCTCACCGGCGTCATGATGGGGGATGGAAGACAAAGGCGGGGGAGCAAGATGGAGGAATGGGCTAGGGGCTCAGTCCCCCCTGCCCATTTATAGCTGATGGAGGCGAACTGACGTCTTCCCGACCCCAGGCATTGATGGCCCCGCAACGTGCGACGGTTGAAGGCCAGCTTGAGCAGTTGCCGAGGCGACGTGGGAAATGGGGTCGCCATGCACCTCGAGCGGCGTGTGCCAGGCTTGCTCAGTGTGCCGACCTACCCCGCGTCGCTTCGTCTGCCTTGTCGGGTCACACCCGCGTGGCCCGAGAAGAGAGAGGACTCAAGGGGTCAACAACATTCAAAGAAGGATAATGATAGCCGAGGAGGCGCGCAGGCCAGGCGTCAGTTCGATCCAGGGTGGTTCCCGACGTCTTCGGGAAGCCGAGATGCCCACGTCTCGCGGTGCGCCACGCTCCGGCCCATCCACCATGGCTTTGCCCCGAAGCTAACTCGAGCGCGCCTCGGGCCCGAGGGCTACTGTCGGCGTTCTGGATACCAGGGTACCCAGACTTGTTTGCCTGCGACCCCAGGCGTGGCCCACCTCGACGACCAAGTACGGCCCAGCGCGGCCGCTCCCAACACAAGGCCCTCGCGAGGCCCCCGAGCTCGCGAGGGAAGCAGCGCCAAGACCCACGGAGAGGCAGGCCTCCCCAGCCCCCCCCCCCCCCGAGCGGCGGAGATCGCTATGCGAAGCTAGGCCTCAGGAGGACCAGGGCGACGTCAGCTAGGCCAGGCGGGCGCCAGTGCGCCAGAGGGGACAGTTTCCTCTTCGGTGCAAAGGAGACAAGGACGAGCGCGGGCTCTGAAAGCGCCCCCAAAGGTTTCCACTTTGGTGCAACAAGACCAAGACCCCGAGCCCCGCAGAACGGACGTCATCACCGAGCCCACCACTGCATCACCATCGGCTACTTTGCAGGCGAAGACCACCTTTCATCAGGATAAGATGTACTTCCTGTCCCCTTTCAAAGTTGGCCATTGTGGGATCCCTTCCCGCCATTGCGACAAGGGAAGAGGACCCGGGCCACTATAAATAGAGACCAGGTAGCTCGGTTGAAGGGGAAGCGACCATCCCGACAACACACCGCTGTAATAGTTCATCCACAAACCTCCTCGCGAGGCAATCCACCAAAAGCAGGAGTAGGGTTTTACGCTTCGCAGCGGCCCGAACCTGGGTAAACTCTTGTGTATCATCGTCTTCCTCGCCGTCGAGCGGAGGTATTATGTTGTGAGCTTGGAGGGGGCAAAGCTGTTGGGGAAATCTTCGCACACGCCCCTGGGTTCGAATTCCTTAGGGTTTTGCGGAGCCGGAAATCCGACTGTCGGTGTCAAAACCGGCGGATCTCGGGTAGGGGGTCCCGAGTTGTGTGTCTAGGATCAATGGTAACAAGGGGACGAAGGAGACGATGTTTACCCAGGTTCGGGCCCTCCTATGAAGGTAAAACCCTACGTCCTGCTTGATTATATTGATGGTATGAAGGTTACAAAGTTGATCTACCTCGAGATCGACTAGCTAAAACCCTAAACGAGTTTCTGTGTCGTATGATCTAAAACCCCCTGGCTTATATAGACACCAGGGGTCGTTAGGGTTACATATGGTCGGTTGCTCACAGGAGGGAAAAACATGCCTAATCTACTATCTTCAACTTGAGCGACACGTCACGGCTCCTAAGGTCTTCTCCATACCGACGAGGCCTTCGATCAATCTCATCCTCAGCGAGCGGCCCATTAGCCCGACCTATGAGAAATAGGTCGGCAGTCCGAGGACCCCTTACTCCCGGACTCCCTCAGTAGCCCCCGGACTAGCCTCCAACACCGGAATGTATTCGGACAATCTTGCGTGTCGAAGTCTTCGGCTTGCGAGGCGAGTCCCTCTTCCTCTTCTTACTCGGCAACCATCTCGTCATCGGAGAATCCTCGATCGCTGAGAACTTGCGGAACCCAGTGCAATAACCTTCGGTGCTTCTCGATCCTTGTGCGTCGATGGGAGACGAGCGGCCCGGCAGCTTTTTACAAGACTGCCCCTCCCGCAAGGGAGGCACTATGTATTTAAACAAGTTAAATCGCGGTCGGAGTCACATCTTCCTCTTCTTCCCCGTTAGAAAAAACTTCAAGCGAGAGATCACCGCAAAAACATGGCGAGCGCCCCCAGCTCTTCCTCGCGCCCTTATGGCTCCCGTCCCGGGGATTGGACAAGTTGCTCCGTATCCCTCCTTCGGCTGCGTGACCTTGAGACCCAAGGGTATCTTCCTTCCTTAGATCTGGCGGCTACCCGTGCCGGCTTGACTTCCTTTGACGGCGAAGCCTTCGCGGAGAACTTCCCCAATCCCAACAAGGGTGAGCGGGTATGCTTCGTGCCTTTCCTCTTACGAGGCCTAGGGTTCCCCATTCATCCTTTCCTGAGGGGGTTACTAGAGTTCTATGGGATCCAGCTCCATCATCTTACCCCCGGATCCATTCTGCACATTTCGGGTATTGTCGCTCTTTGCGAAATGTTCCTGGGCTGCGAGGTGCACTTTGAATTATGGAGGAAATACTTCTGCCTCGTCGGAGGAGACGAAGTATGCCGCATAGTGGGAATAGGATACCCAGCGGGGACACCGAAAAATGAATCCGAAGAATGGTCTTTGGAATGGTTCCACATCGAGGACATTCCTATTCGACCCAGCTTGGAGGGGCTTGCCCGAATACTCCGACGCCCTTCCGAAGAAAAGGTATAATTGGCGACCAAAGAGTTCGTCCCAAGAGAACAGCGCTGAAGTTAAACGCTTGGCCGCCCACGTAAGGGTACTGGCTCATCACAAGCTGACCATGATTGACGTGATGGCCGCCGCCATCACCCGCTGCGTTCAACTTCTTCAACAAAGGATACATCCTTTGTGGTGTTACAACGGCACGAGTGACACCACTCGCTCCCGATGGCTGGGCCCGGCTAACCAGGCGGCATTGGCAGCCGCACTTGCCGACCTATACAAAGGAGAAAAAGAAGATTTTGTTCGGTTGCCGATCAAGGAGGGCTACTCGAGTTACAACCCCATCGAATGGGTAAGCCCTTCGACTCTGCGACCTGAGTTCGGGTGTTTACTCGCCCTTTTTGACTAACGCTTTTAATCTACGCAAACAGGAATGGCGGAGCTTTGCCGAGACAATCAACTATCCGGCCCCCCAACCAGAGAACTACTCCCGTGATGATGATCCGGGTTTTCATGATGATCCGGAGCTGTCACTGGAGTATGAAGATGGGGTCTTTTACCAGGAGAGCTTTGATCGATCCAAGGTTGCTATCATAGCTGATCACCCCGGATCACTCCTTTCCTCCACTGCGGGCAAGAAGAAAATTTCTTCCCGTAAAAGGCAGACGTCCTCCGTCGACCCAAATATGCCGGCTCCCACTCCCAAGCGTCGTCGGTCCTCGTGACGAACGTCGGCCACAGCAGCAGTGCCCGGGCCAGGCACCAACATGAGTCCTTTATGCGAGCCGGTCGTGGAGACGGCGCCAAACTCTCGTCCAACCAAAAGGTACTTTGTTTGGTCGCTTAATCCATGGTTGTTATAATCGGCAGGGTCTTACAGAAGATCTTATGTCGAAATACTTAGGAAGAAAGTACAGCCATCCTCTGCCGAAGACATTGCCGGGACGCCCGGCAACACGCATGAATCAAGATCTTCTGCTCACGACAAACCCTCCGCGAAGGCCCCTGTGGTCAATCCGGCCCCTGAAGAGTCCGGGGACGATGTATCAGTCACTACATCCGAAGCAGAGAGCGCGATGAAACACCGGCGGCGGCGAGAAATTCTACGTGACCCGGCGTTTTCCGAACAAGAGTTCAATGCTCTATGCTAGGCGGACGCATACCTTGGAGATGCCCGAGCCGGCCTTGGGGAAGCTGTGAAACTGATATCGTCCAGCCTGAAGGTGAGTGATTAAAAATCCGGACATAAACGTAAACCCAGTAGCCCCCGAGCCTTGAATTGGTCGGGACGACCGAATTAAGGGTCCGCAAATTGATTTTGTTGATGATGCAGGCCTTAAGGCAGCAGAACGTGCAATTGGCCAATGAATTGGAAGCGAACCGAACACAGGTGGAAACCGTGAAGGCCGAGCTTGAACAAGTGAAGAAGTTTACCCGGGAGGCGCATGGTGAGTATATCTATTCTGCTGATCTTAGCGTATAATCCCATGCTAACGCGATGGTACTTTTTAGAAGCTGAATCAATAGGGCAATTGCAAAAGGATTTAGATGCAGCCCGAGAATCTCAGAGGTACGCCGAATCCCAGTATGAGGCCGGTTGCCTTTCGCTACAGCGGAACCTGGAAGAGAAGAAACGCCTCCATGTGGAAAACAAACAGCAGGCCGAAGATATTGAGAGTTTAAAGGCTCAATTGGCCCATGCCCAAGGAGAAAACCAGAAACTACAGAGGGGCATGTTCGGTAAGTGTGATTATAACGTAGAGAGGTATCTCCCCTTCATAAGGTGTAATGGACATGCCTTGTCTCATGTATAGGTCTCCTAACTGGGCGACCTGAAGAAGAGATCGGCTCCTTCCGGGGGAGCTTCATGAAGGAACTATCCGCCGTGCATGAGCGGGCTCGGAAGGTATGAGGGGCATGATAAAAGCGC
The DNA here is from genome assembly GCA_039707655.1 of Elymus sibiricus. Lineage (NCBI taxonomy): Eukaryota > Viridiplantae > Streptophyta > Magnoliopsida > Poales > Poaceae > Elymus > Elymus sibiricus. The sequence continues at coordinate 144,463,750 of CM077667.1, read as the reverse complement.
TATGGCCTGCCGAGAAGCCTCCGGAAAGGATGACCGAATTAACAGATCGGTTCAAAGAAGCCCGGAGTCGGTTCGAGCTATGGAAGACATTGGCTTGCCGAGAGGGAGCACGAGAAGCGTGGGCAATGATCAAGACCCGTTATACCGGTCTTAACCCCGAGCATATGGCTCGGGTTGGGCCAGTAGGACTTGATGGGCAAGAAGTGCCGCTTCACTTGGTGTACGACCAAGTGATGCCTGCTGCTCGTCTCTCGCAGGATGATTGCGCCCTGGATGCCTTAATAGACCATCTTGACCAGCAGCCAGATGTGTGATTCTATGTATCTATGTACCTTAAATCAAAAAGTTGCTCCATCTGTGTTGCAAACTTTGTCTTAACCGGCCATCGGCTTCGACCCCCCTCGCTGAGAGCTTGGGAGTGTTCCGTATAAAATATCCCTTGATAAGAGGGAATTCTTTCGAGGAACCAGGCAATCCGGCCATTTGGTACGAACAGACAGAAGGTACACAGGGAGACATGTTATATTACAGCTTAGTGTAAGAAACATCTTCCAAAGAAAATAGTACCTCTATCGGTGCCTTCCTTTAGGTTGCTACGTAAATCATAGATAATAAGGCCGCATACTGCTAGTGTGCGACTAATGGCCTGTTTGATAAAACCGCGCAATGGTAATAATAATCATAATTTTATTTGCTGCTTCCATCATAGCCGACCAATTTTCTGCTAAAGATAGCTAGCTTTTGGCTTCACCCGTCTGAGGTACGTATCCGGATGACCCGGCCATAGCAATCGCAGAGGTGCTCCCTTTACTCTCTAGCCGAACAATCGGGAACATGGAGGGTAAACACAGGAGCAAGGCAACCCAGCTTGGCAAAAATCTTAGTTCGAATTGATGCATATAATGGCTTTACAATCGACAAAGGAAACATGGATGCATAACAAATTTCAATAGATGCTTAAAAGGTAAACTCATCGGCTTCAGGAAGAAGCCCCTAGGTGTTTTATTCGGATTTAACATTTGATGATGTATGCCGAATATGAAACACTAGCTCGGTTTAGCCGAACATAGACTTGGGGAGAGAAAAGGTCCGAACCAGCCAAAAATCAAGGTGGAAAGGAAGGAAAATGAAAAGAAAAAGAGAAAAAAGAAAAAGAGAAAAAAGAAAAAGGAGAGTAAAAAGAATGACGACACCGGTCTAGCCATAAAAACGCCGAAGACGAGTTGCGTTCCATGCGTTTGGTTCGAGGTGGTTATCTGCCGGGCTTCGATGACGATAAGCCCCTCCTGCGAGTACTTCGTCGATTATGAAGGGGCCCTCCAATTTGGGATTGAGCTTATGCTTCTGCTTCTCGGGGAGCCGTAAGACGAGTTCCCCCACATTATATGCTTTTGCCCAGACCTCCCTGCTCTAGTAACGCCGGGCCTACTGTTGATAAAAAGTAGAGTGAGCCCGAGCTATGTCGCACTCTCCTTCTAGGGTGTCCAAGTCGTCCTGCTGATCTAGCTCGGCCTCCCTTTCTTCGTACATGCGCACCCTAGGTGCATCGTGAATAATATCACAAGGAAGGACTGCTTCTGCCCCATAGACCATGAAGAATGGTGTGTATCCCGTTGATCGATTCGGGGTGGTGCGCAGGCCCCACAGAACGGAATCAAGCTCCTCCACCCAATGACAGTCGGACTCATGAAGAGGCCGGACCAAACGTGGCTTAATACCACTCATAATGAGGCCGTTGGCCCGTTCAACCCGTCCATTGGTCTGTGGGTGATACACCGATGCATAATCGAGCTTAATGCCCATTTTTGCGCACCAGTCCTTTACTTCCTGGGCGGTGAAGTTGGATCCATTGTCCATTATTATACTATGTGGGACGCCGTAACGGTGTACCACGCCAGATATAAAGTTGATTACTGGTCCGGACTTGGCTGACTTAACAGGTTTTGCTTCGATCCATTTGGTGAAGTTGTCCACCATGACCAGTTGATATTTATTCTTCTTGGACCCCCCTTTAAGTGGTTCGACCATGTCCAGCCCCCAGACCGCAAAAGGCCAGGTAATCGGAATAGTCCGAAGAGCCATTGGGGGCATGTGACTTTGATTTGCAAAAAGTTGGCATCCCACGCAATATTGGACAAGAGACTGGGCGTCCGCTCGAGCGGTGGGCCAGAAGAAACCGGCCCAAAAGGCCTTGCTTACTAGGGCCCTTGCTGTAGCGTGGTGGCCGCCCATTCCTGCGTGGATTTCGGCCAGGAGTTGTTTTCCTTCTTCTTCCGATATGCACTGCTGGAGTACTCCGGCGGTGCTTTTCTTTTATAACTCACCCTCGTGGACTTTATAGGATTTGAATCGCCGAACTATGCGTCTTGCCTCTGTCTGGTCGTCGGGGAGCTCTTAGCGAAGAAGGTCAGCGAGGAAGGGCTCGGTCCATGGTGCAATCACTGCCATGACCTCATGAACCGAAGGCGTTTCGTCCATTACGGAGCCGCCGATGATTTGATCGTCTGGTTCGTTTATAGGGTGAACAACCTCTTCCGCGCTGATCGGTCCGGTGCCCTTATCGTTGTCCTGCCAAACCACCGATGGCTTGAAGAGCCGTTCAAGGAAGGTGTTTTTTGGGACGGGGTCGCGTTTGGCCCCCATACGGGCCAATATATCAGCGGCCTGGTTGTTGTCTCTAGCGACATGATGGAATTCCAGCCCCTCGAACCGTGCGGATATTTTAAGGACGGCGTTAATATAAGCCGCCATCTTCGGGTTTTTTGCATCGAATTCGCCGTTGATTTGAGAGATGGCCAAGTTGGAGTCTCCCCGCACCTCCAGTCATTGTATACCCATTGAAGCTGCCATCTGAAGACCATGCAAGAGTGCTTCGTACTCGGCTGCGTTGTTGGAATCGGCATACATGATTTGTAACACATATCGGACGTTGTCGCCTGTGGGGGATGTGAGAATAACTCCAGCCCCCCAGTCCGGCCAGTGTTTTGGATCCGTCAAAGTACATCGTCCAATGGGAGTATGTGCTATATTCCCTGGGGAGCTCAGCCTCCATCTATTCAGCGAGGAAATCTGCCAGGACCTGAGATTTAATAGCTCGTCGTGGCTTGTAGGCGATTTTGAAAGGAAGGAGTTCAATTGCCCATTTGGCTATGCGGCCGGTGGCATCCCTCTTATTGATTATATCATTCAGGGGTACTTCGGAGGCCACCGTGACCGAACACTCTTGAAAGTAGTGTCTTAATTTTCGCGATGCCATAAATACTGTATAGGCTATCTTCTGGTAATGCGGGTATCTGGACTTGCATTGCGGTAGTACTTCTGACACATAGTAGACCAGCTTCTGTATCCGGAATCTGTGACCCTCCTCTTCTCATTCGACGACGAGCACTGCGCTAACCACTTGGTTGGTGGCCGATATGTATAATAACATTGGTTCACCGGCGCCTGGTGCTGTGAGTATGGGGTTGCTTGCCAGCAGTGTTTTAATTTCCTCTAACGCTGCGGCTGCTTCATCGGTCCATACGAAGTTGTTGGTCCGTTTCAGCAGTCTGTAGAGCGGTAAGGCCTTTTCGCCGAGACAGGAGATAAAGCGGCTTAATGCCGCCATGCAACCCGCCAATTTTTGGACGTGCTTGAGCTCTGTGGGAATTGCAAGTTCCGAGAGGGCACGAATCTTAGCCGGATTCGCTTCTATTCCTCTATGGGAAACAATGAATCCGAGCAGTTTACCAGCAGGGACTCCAAAGACACATTTCTCCGGATTGAGTCGTATATCGTACTCGCGTAAGCTAGCAAAGGTTTGCTGTAGGTCGTCGATCAACTGGCTGACGTGTTTGGTTTTAATGACCACATCGTCCATGTATGCCTCGACTGTTTTGCCAACCTGTTTTACAAGACAGGTCTGGATCATGCGCTGGTATGTAGCCCCAGCGTTTTTTAGCCCGAAAGGCATTGTGTTGAAGCAGAATGGCCCGTATGGGGTGATGAATGCGGTTGCAGCTTGGTTGGATTCCTTCATTTTGATCTGATGGTATCCGGAGTAAGCGTCGAGGAAACACAGTGAATCGTGTCCGGCTGTGGCGTCAATGATCTGGTCTATCCGTGGTAGGGGGAAAGGGTCCTTAGGGTAGGCCTTGTTAAGGTCTTTGAAGTCGACGCACAGCCGCCAGGATTTATCTTTTTTCGTACCATCACCAGATTTGCCAACCATTCGGGGTGTTTAATCTCCCGTATGAATCCGGCCTCTAGCAGTTTGGCTAGTTCTTCACCCATAGCTTGCCATTTGGGTTCGGAGAGGCGGTGCAGAGTCTGTTTGACGGGCTTAAAGCCTGGGATTATATTCAGACTATGTTCTGCCAGTCGCCGTGGGATACCTGGCATATCGGAAGGATGCCAGGCGAAGATGTCCCAATTTTCTTGTAAGAATGCTCGTAGTGCTTCGTCCACCGTGGGGTCCAGCTGAGCTCCGATGGACGCTGTTTTACTAGGGTCCGTTGGGTGTACCTGAAATTTAACAATTTCATCTGCAGGTTTAAAGGACGTGGGTTTGGGCCTTTTACTAAGGATTACATCGTCCTTATCCACTGTTAACCGGAGTGCGGTCAATTCCTCTGCAGCAAAGGTCTCGGCTAATGCCTCGAGGGCGAGCGCTGCTATTTTGTTTTCGGCTCGGAGGGCTGTACTCGGATCACTGGTAATTGTGATTACCCCATTTGGGCCTGGCATCTTGAGCTTCATGTACCCGTAATGGGGTATAGCCTGGAATTTTGTGAAGGCTTCGCGCCCCAACAGAGCGTGGTAGCCACTGGGGAAGGGCACGATATGGAAGAGAAGTTCTTCGAATCGATAGTTGTTGGGCGTGCCGAACACTACGTCAAGGGTGACACGCCATGAGCAACGCGCCTCTTTCCCAGGGATGATCCCCCGGAAGGTTGTGTTGCTATGCTCGATGCGAGATCGGTCGAACTGCATTTTTTCCAGGGTGTCTTCGTAGATGAGGTTCAAACCACTGCCACCATCCATTAGCACCTTCTGCAGCCTAAAACCATCGACGATGGGGTTTAGGACCAGTGCGGCCGGTGTTCGACCGGGACGGATGGTTGGTTGGTCAGTGTCTCCGAAGGTGATCGGCGTGTCTGCCCATGGACTTGCTACCGCCACATGGTAGACCTGTTCGAGTTCTTTAAGAGCTCTTTTTCTCCTGTTACTAGAGGGGAACGTTTCGTAGATCGTCAGGACTTCTGCATTGTATTCTCATGGCATTATGCGGCGCCTGTTCGGCGGTTGGTCCTGGAGAATGGCTTCTCCACTTTTTGCGACCTGCCTGACGACCCAGCAAGCTCTAAGGCTGTGAGTCGGGTTTGTGTTCTGCAAGACGGAATGTATAGGGCATGGTTTGTCCAGCAGTCCATCAAGGACGGTTCTGGCCCCCGTGGGGGATCTATTTCTCTTTTTGGTGGGTTCGTGTTCGGCCAGCCGCTTTGGGGGTATCCTGTTTTTCCGATCTCCTAAAGAGTGTTCGGTAAAGTTTGGTTCCGCGAGTACCGTTCGGCTTGCCAGGTGCTCTCCATGGCACAGTATTTTTGTACCAGGTCCGATAACTCGATGAAGCTGCGAACATGCCACCGGGATAGGGCATTGAGGATCCCTTCATCATGACAATTGTGACTGAAAGTTGCCATTATCTCCTGGTCACTATAGCCTGGTACCCTGTCTCTGACGAGGAGGAGTCTGGCCCAAAAGTGGTGAACCGACTCTCCTGGTAATTGTTTGATGTTCTGTAAGTCCGAAGATTTGGACTCTCCTACGATGCACGAGAGCTCGACTTGGGTGGCGGGTGGGAGAAATTTCGGCTCCGCGCCGTGATGTGAGTCCGGAACAACGGGGTTCGGCGTAGGGTTCGTGCTGCGTGCAAGATCGGGAATCGATCCCGAACTATTTTCGGAGCGAACTCGCAAGTCTGGGTTATCCTAGGGACCTTGATGATCGGAGATCGTGATATAAACTGTTTTTAGTTTCGGCTGTTGAGGGGACGAGCCTCCGGCCAGGCACTCGACGGTGGCGACTAAATGAGTGACCGAGGGAGTGCGAATCTCCCTGTCATCGGGTTTAAGCCCGATCCGATCATAGATCGGGGTCTGGTCGCCGGTCACGCCCATGGCTCGGATCCGATCCAGTAGCTCGTTCAAGGGCAAGACGTCGGTGGAGCATGTGTTGCCGAAGCGCTCGGGGTCGATCTGCAGCGTCACGGATCCGAAGCCGTTTGACGGCGAAGGCCGATTACGTCCGGGCATGACGACTGGGCTAGGCGTTCTAGACGGCCCGAAAGTAGGGGCCACCTCAGGGGCGATGCCCGAGGCTTCCGGCGCCGAGGCGTCGAGCTCTGCGGGCTCCTCCATGGGAGCTGAGGACTTCATCCAAACAAGTCTTCCTCGTGAATCAGCAGCGAACTCTAGGTTCCCAAATATGATTTCTTGATTGGGGAGGAAACTTCTGATCTGGCCAAGATGGGTAGTCGGGTCGGCGTGCGACAAGACGTCGCCGCCAGCGAAGATCTGACCAGACATGGGAACATCCGGGCTACAGATCTCATTGCTTACGAAGGGGTGAGCCATTGAATCCTTTGGTGATCACAGCGGAACTTTCAATGAAAGCACCAATGTCGGTGTCAAAACCGGCGGATCTCGGGTAGGGGGTCCCGAGCTGTGAGTCTAGGATCAATGGTAACAAGGGGACGAAGGAGACGATGTTTACCCAGGTTCGGGCCCTCCTATGGAGGTAAAACCCTACGTCCTGCTTGATTATATTGATGGTATGAAGGTTACAGAGTTGATCTACCTCGAGACCGACTAGCTAAAACCCTAAACGAGTTTTTGTGTCGTCTGATCTAAAACCCTCTGGCTTATATTGACACCAGGGGTCGTTAGGGTTACATATGGTTGGTTGCCCACCGGAGGGAAAAACATGCCTAATCTACTATCTTCAACTTGAGCGACACGTCACGGCTCCTGAGGTCTTCTCAGTAGCGACGAGGCATTCGATCAATCTCATCCTCAGTGAGCGGCCCATTAGCAGTCCGAGGACCCCTTACTCCCGGACTCCCTCACCGATAGCAGCCACAGACCTACGGGCGCGTTAACCCGCAACGTCTCCGCGAAGGAGCGCAGGAGCTGCAACCAGGTGCTCGCCGGCCTCTCCACCGGCAACAGGAACTCCAGGCCCGCGTCGGCCGTGCGGGCTTGTGGACGTGGTGGCTGAGCACCGATTGCGGGTCTCCCTCCCCGGCCACGGCCGCCGCGCCCGCCACCTCTGGCTGCGCCAGCAGAAGCGCTGGACCAAGCGGAGGGGCGCTGCCGCCGACGTCCCAGTATACTTGCGAGGACGACCCCTGCTCCTCTTGGGAGGTTGTTGGTCTGGCACCCCCTGACAGGCCTTTCCCTTCTCGGCGGCGGAAAGCCTTCTCACCGGCGTCATGATGGAGGAGATGAAGGACGAAGGCAGGGGAGCAAGGAGTAAGAATGGGCTGGGGGCTCCGTCCCCCCCCCCCGCCCATTTATAACTGGATGGAGGCCAACCGACGTCTTCCCCATCCCGGGCGATGATGGCCCCGCGATGTGCGCCGGTTGTGGGTCGGACGGAGCGGTTGCCGAGGCGGCGTGGGGAGTGGAGGCGGCGTGCACTCCTCGGGCGACGCGTGCCAGACTCGATCGGCGTGCTACACTGCTTCACGTCGCTTCACCTTGATACGTCTCCATCGTATCTACTTTTCCAAACTCTTTTGCCCTTGTTTTGGACTCTAATTTGCATGATTTGAATGGAACTAACCCGGACTGACGTTGTTTTTAGCAGAATTGCCTTGGTGTTATTTTTGTGCAGAAATAAAAGTTCTCGGATTGACCTGAAAATTTACGGAGAATATTTTTGGAATTAATAAAAAATATTGGCGAAAGAATCAACCGGAGGGGGTCCACCCATTGGCCACAAGCCAGGGGGAGCCCCCCCTAGGACGTGCCCAGGTGGCTTGTGGGCCCCCTGCAACTCCTCCGACCTCAACTCCAACTCCATATAACCCTATTCGGGGAGAAAAAAAATCAGAGAGAAGAGTTCATCGCGTTTTAAGATACGGAGCCGCCGCCACCTCCTGTTCTTCCTCGGGAGGGCACATCTGGCGTCCGTTTTGGGCTCCGGAGAGGGGAAATCGGCGCCGTCGTCATCACCAACCATCCTTCATCACCAATTTCATGATGCTCTCCACCGTTCGTGAGTAATTCCATCATAGGCTTGCTGGACGGTGATGGGTTGGATGAGATTTACCATGTAATCGATTTAGTTTTGCTAGGGTTTGATCCCTAGTATCCACTATGTTCTGAGATTGATGTTGCTATGACTTTGCTATGCTTAATGCTTGTCACTAGGGCCCGAGTGCCATGATTTCAGATCTGAACCTATTATGTTTTCATGAATATATATGTGTTCTTGATCCTATCTTGCAAGTTGTAGACACCTATTACGAGTTATGATCCGCATCCCCCAGGGTGACAATAACTGGGATTCTTTCCGGTGATTACCGTAGTTTGAGGAGTTCATGTATTCACTAAGTGCTAATGCTTTGTCTGGTTCTCTATTAAAAGGAGGCATTAATATCCCTTAGTTTCCATTAGGACCCCGCTGCCATGGGAGGGTAGGACAAAAGATGTCATTTAAGTTCTTTTCCATAAGCACGTATGACTATATATGGAATACATGCCTACATTATATTGATGAATTGGAGCTAGTTCTGTGTCACCCTATGTTATAAATATTGCATGATGAAAGCCATCCGACATAATTATCCATCACTGATCCATTGCCTACGAGCTTTTCACATATTGATCTTTGCTACGTTACTTTTCTGTTGCTACTGTTACAATCACTACAAAACTTCTACTGTCATGTTTGCCATCGTTACCGTTACTTCCATACTACTTTGCTACTAAATACTTTGCTGCAGATATTAAGTCTTTCAGGTGTGGTTGAATTGACAACTCAGCTGCTAATACTCGAGAATATTCTTTGGCTCCCCTTGTGTCGAATCAATAAATTTAGGTTGATTACTCTACCCTCGAAAACTATTGCGATCCCCTATACTTGTGGGTTATCAAGACCCTTTTTTGGCGCCGTTGCCAGGGAGCATAGCTCTATTCTCTGAGTCACTTGGGATTTATATCTATTGATCACTATGAAGAATCTGAAAGACCCAAAAACCAAGATCTATCCCTCTACTATGAGGGGAGGTAAGGAACTGCCATCTAGCTCTGCACTTGATTCACCTTCTGTTATAAGTAATTTGCGACACCACCACCTGCTATTGATTTTGATATGTCGCAAGTAATTGATGATGCCACTTCTGCTATGCATGATGCTTATGATGATACTTTGCTTGATAACACTGTGCCACTGGGTGAATTACTTGATGAACAAATTGCTAGAGTCAATACTGAAACTGATGATATTTCTGAAATTGATGAAATTATTGAAACTGAACATGATGAGATACCTGCTAGACCTAGCTCTCCTAGATATGAATTGCCTAATATACCTAAGGGTTATGTTATGGAGGGAGAGGTAGCTAGGGACTTTCTTGCTTGTAAGGATAGAGATGATCTTAAGAAATTACTATGCAAGTGGAAGAAAAATCTTTGAATGCTAGAATGCAATATGATCCTAAGTTTGCTACTTCACCTATCCTTGTTACTGATAAGGATTATGAATTCTCTGTCGATCCTGAGTTAATTACTTTGGTTGAATCTGATCCTTTCCATGGTTATGAATCTGAAACTGTTGTGGCACATCTTACTAAATTGAATGATATAGCCACCCTATTTACTCATGAGGAAAAAATTCGTTATTACTATATTCTTAAGTTGTTTCCTTTCTCATTAAAGGGTGATGCTAAGATATGGTTTAATTCTCTTGCTCCTGGTTGTGTGCGTAGTCCCCAGGATATGATATATTACTTCTCTGAAAAATATTTTCCTGCCCATAAGAAACAAGCTGCCTTGCAGGAAATATTTAACTTTGTGCAAATTGAAGAAGAGAGTCTCCCACAAGCTTGGGAGAGGCTTCTCCAATTACTTAATGCTTTGCCTGATCATCCTCTCAAGAAAAACGAAATACTTGATATCTTTTATAATGGACTAACCAATGCTTCTAGGGACCACCTAGATAGTTGTGCTGGTTGTGTTTTCAGGGAACGAACTGTTGAACAAGCTGAACTACTATTGAATAATATATTGAGCAATGATAATGATTGGACTATTCCCGAACCACCTCCAAAGCCAATTCCGAAGAAAAGAGGTATTCTATTTCTCAGTCCTGAAGATGTGCAAGAGGCAAAGAAATCTATGAAAGAAAAAGGTATTAAAGCTGAAGATGTTAAGAATTTACCACCTATTGAAGTGATACATGGTCTTTATACCCCGACACAGGTAGTAAAGGTAAATTCTCTCCGTAGATTTGATGAAGGTGATATTCCTTATAATAAGTCTGCTAGCCAATGCTTGGATGAGTTTGATAACTTTATTGTTAAGCAAGAAAATTTCAATGCTTATGTTATTAGACAATTAAAACATAATGCATACATGCTTGATCGCTTAGGTGATTATATGAGTAGAACTATCAATGATCTTAAGCTTATTAGTAAACATGCTTCCATGGTAACTACTCAAGTAGAACAAGTACTTAAGGCACACAATGATTTGCTTAATGAGATGAATGGTAAGAACAATGATCATTCTGTTAGAGTTGTGACTAGAGGTGGTAAAATGACTCGGGAACCTTTGTATCCTGAGGGCCATCCTAAGAGAATTGAGCAAGATTCTCAGAGAATTAATACTGATGCACCTAGTCTTCCTAGTAATAAAAGGAAAAAGAATGATGATAGGACTTTGCATGCTGCTAGTGAACCTGTTATAGATACACATGAAAACCCAAATGATATTTCTATTTCTGATGCTGAGACACAATCTGGTAATGAACATGAGCCTAGTGATAATATTAATGATGATGTTCATGTTGATGCTCAACCTAGTAATGATAATGATGTGGAGATTGAACTTGCTGTTGATCTTGATAACCCACAACCTAAGAATAAAAGATATGATAAAAGAGACTTCGTTGCTAGGAAGCATGGTAAATAAAGAGAACCTTGGGTTCAGAAACCCATGCCCTTTCCTCCTAAACCATCCAAGAAAAAGGATGATGAGGATTTTGGGCGCTTTGTCGAAATGCTTAGACCTGTCTTTTTGAGTATGCGCTTGACTGATATTCTGAAAATGTCTCCTTATGCTAAGTATATGAAGGATATTGTAACTAATAAAAGAAAGATACCGGAAGCTGAGATTTCCACCATGCTTGTTAATTATACCTTTAAGGGTGGAATACCAAATAAACTAGGAGATCCCGAAGTACCTACTATACCATGCTCTATTAAAAGAAACTATGTTAAAACTGCTTTATGTGACCTTGGAGCTAGTGTTAGTGTTATGCCTTTCTCTTTGTATCGTAGACTTGATTTGAATAAGTTGACACCTACTGAAATCTCTTTGCAAATGGCTGATAAATCAACCGCTTTATCCATCGGTATTTGTGAGGATGTGCCTGTCGTAGTTGCAAATGTTACTATCCTAACAGACTTTGTTATTCTTGATATTCCCGAGGACGACAGTATGTCGATCATCCTTGGTAGACCTTTTTTGAATACTGCAGGGGCTGTTATTGATTGCAACAAGGGCAATGTCACTTTTCATGTTAATGGTAATGAGCATACGGTACACTTTCCGAAGAAACAACCTCAAGTTCATAGTATCAACTCCATTGGAAAAATTTCAACGGTTATTATTGGAGATTTTGAATTCCCTCTCCCTACTGCCAAAAAGAAATATGATATACTTATTGTTGGGGACATGCATATCCCCATTGAGGTAACCTAGTGTTATTCGAAAATTCTCCGGTTTCGTGTCATTCGAAAAAAGTTTGTCAATAAGACTTGATCAACCTTATTGATGGATTCATTTTTATGAGCATGAGACGGATGAATTTAGGAGGCATAACCTTCTGTACCCAACTTTTACTTTCTGTTATTTAGATTTAATAAAGTAAAATTGCTATTATTTTTTGTTTTCTGATTTATCCGTGCAATAAAAATGACCTGAAAATAAAAGTTCTCCAAATGCCCTGAAAATGTAGTATGATTTTTTCTGGAATATTTAAGAATTTCTGGCACTGAGAACATATCAGGGGGCTGCACCAGTGGGCCACAAGCCCACAGGGCGCGCCCACCCCTCCGGACGTGCCCCCTGGCTTGTGGGTCCCACGTAGGCCCCCCTCACTTATTCCAGCATCCATCCACTTCGTCTTCCTCCAGAAAAAATCCCACCATTGCTCAAGCCCGTGTTCTAGCTCATTTTGCTGCCATTTTCGATCTCCTTGTGCAAAGCTCCATTTGCAAAACTGTTTTGGGGGATTGATCTTCAGTATGTGACTCCTCCAATGGTCCAATTAGTTTTTGTTTTAGTGCTTTATATATTGTAAATTTTTGCTGTTATGGTGACCTTGTTCTTGAGCTTGCATGTCAAATTTGTATGGTCCCAAGTAGTTTTGATGCATGATATAGCCTCTAGGAACTTGTGGAAGTAGTTGCTATAAGTTTTGTTGAGTTTTGTTCACCTTTGTTTTGAGTCACTAAAAATTTCAGAAACTTTTCAGAGAAAGAAATGATGAGGAGATTGTTAAGAGGCTCTTCAAGCCGGGGCTCTAAAGAAGATGAAAATGAGGTGAAGAAGAAGTCCAAATACAATCTGCCTCGCGTCGCGGAGGTTCAGCCATGTGAATGGCCAAGTGATGCATTCTTGAGGGCGGGCGGAATTTATGAAGATTTCTATTATTTGGCAGAGAATGCAGGCATCACCGACTTCCTCAACGATAAGTGTGACCAGTACCTCCTACTCACTAATATCTTCGTGCAAAACTTTCATTTTTATCCTAGGAAGGATCCTCCCATGGTAGATTTTTACTTGTATGATGTGCCTAAGAAGATGACACTTTACGATTTTTGCAATGTTTGCAAAATACCTTATGAGTGCAGCCATAGTGATCCTCACAAAACTGAATATAATGATTTTCTTGCTAGCATCATTGTGGGAGAAACTAGAAACATTACACAGGCTACCTTGGGGAGCATTCACTTTCCTGCTATACATTGTTTTGCTCTCTTCATAGGTAGATGTATTAACGGTAAACATGATCATAGCCACCTTTGCGTACCTGATCTTAGTATTCTTAAGAGTGCGGTAATGGGTGATAGACGAAATAACTTGGGGGCTATTATTGCTAGGAGGCTACATAAAAATGCTAAGGATGGAGATTTCTTTGGCGGGATTTATGCCACTCGTGTAGCTAATTATCTTGGGGTACCCATAAGGGGGAATGATATTGAGTTACCACCTGCTTTTCTTGATTATGAGGCTATGGTGCGCTACCAGTTTCCTGAGAGGAACGAACAGTCCTTCCTGTACGGACTAGTTTTTTATAGACAGCGTGCTGTCCATATTACCCTTCCTGCTCCTGCCTTCTTTAACTTTCAGGAAAAACGGAGACACTTTATAACCAGAGAGGAGGCAAACGAGTACGAGAGAGAGGAGGAAGCTGCTCGCCTCCGCGCTGCAGACGTTCAGGCGGTAGCCGTCGCAGCCCAGTACAACCCCAACTATGACTTTGGATATTAACCAGGCCAGCTGTGGCCATAGACCAACTTAGGCCAAAAGCCTAAGCTTGGGGGAGTACGTATTTCTCACCGACATTACATTCATGTTCACACACTCATCTTAATAGTCGGTGCTAATACTTTTTCATTGAATCATCCATGGTATTTTATTTCTTCTTTCTGCTTTCTTCTTGTGTGCTTAATTAACCTTGAGAAAATCAAAAAAAATAGTTCTAGCTTTACCTCCTAATTTGTTTAGTTGTAGCATTAATAGAAAACCCAAAAAGATTTCTCGTTCTTCTTTTGCTTGTTGGGAGCTTTCCCGTGTAAATAGTTTTTCTCGTTCTTGTTTTGAAATTTCTTTTCTTTGGGTCGTAAGGAGAAGACCACAATGAAAATGTTGAGTGGCTCTTATATGCATTATTGGTTATCTATCAGAGAGCCCATATTACCTTGCCTTCTCCTTTGAGTTATTGTTTGCAGATTCTAACTTAGTCCAATGCACGTGCACTCTTATTATTATTCACACCGTTCGGTCATGCAAGTGAAAGGCAATAATGACGATATATGATGAAGTGATTGAGATGGAGAAAAGCTGGTATGAACTCGACCTATTTTGTTTTTGTAAATATGATTAGCTCATCGTTCTGAATTCAGCTCATTATGGATGAAACATGTTTGCAACAATAATTAGAGATTATAGTTACTCATGCCATGCTTAATTAGCTAAGAGTGTATAATGGTTTGTCTTGAGTGCCAACATGCATTTTAAAATGGTTGTGATGTAGTATGATAGAATGGTATCCTCCTCTGAATGATTCAAGTGGCTTGACTTGGCACATGTTCACGCATGTAGTTGAAACAAAATCAACATAGCCTCCACGATATTTATGTTCATGGTGATTTATATCCCACTCGTGCTTGCATTCAATGTTGGTTAATCTCAATGCATGTTTATGACTGTTGTCGCTCTCTAGTTGGTCGCTTCCCAGTCTCTTGCTAGCCTTCACCTGCACTAAGCGGGAATACTGCTTGTGCATCCATTTCCATAAACCCAAAGTTGTTCCATATGAGTCCACCATACCTACCTATATGCGGTATTTACCTATCGTTCCAAGTAAATTTGCATGTGCCAAACTCTAAACCTTCAAATAATATTCCGTTTTGTATGCCCGAATCGCTCATGTAGCGACTGGGGGCGGTCAGTATCTTCCATGCTAGGTGGGTTATTCTCACGATATGTGTTGATTCACTATCATTCACGAGAAAGTGGCTGGTATTCGGGATGCCCAGTTCCATGCTCAAAAATCAAATCAAAATATAATGAAAACAAAACTCCCCTAGGATTGTTGTTTGTATGGACGGTACCCGTGGATTCGGCTCGCCGTGGAGTGTGATTGATTGGTGGAGGGGGAGTAAAAACTTTACCATTCTGTTTGGGAACCGCCTATAATGTATCTAGCATGGAAGATACCGAGATCTCTCGGTTGTTATGTTGACAATGAAAGCATACCGCTCAAAATTATTATTCATCCCTGTTTTAAAAGCTCGAGCTCTGGCACCTCTGCAAATCAATGCTTCCCTCTGCGAAGGGCCTATCTATTTTACTTTACTGTTGAGTCATCCTCCTCTTATAAAAAGCACCGGTTAGAGAGCACCACCATCATTTGTATGCTTTGTTATTAATTGATATTGAGTATGACTGTGACTGGATCTCTTTTACCATGAATTACAATGTCTAGTCAGTCCTTGTTCTTCAGAGATGCTCTGCATTTATGTTTTGCGGTCTCAGAAAGGGCTAGCGAGATACCATTATATCATATTTTATCATGATTGTTTTGATAAAATTGTTGTCATCCGAGATTTATTATTATTGCTCGCTAGTTGATTATGCCATTGATATGAGTAAATATGAGACCTAAATGTTATTGTGAATGTGGTTAGTCTATAATCTTTGTTGAAAACCTGAACATCAGTTAGGCATATTTACAACAACAAGATCAAACAGAGTTTGTAAAAGTTTTTCCTTGTCACTTTCAGTTTGTCAACTGAATTGCTTGAGGACAAGCAATGGGTTAAGCTTGGGGGAGTTGATACGTCTCCATCGTATCTACTTTTAAAAACTCTTTTGCCCTTGTTTTGGACTCTAATTTGCATGATTTGAATGGAACTAACCCGGACTGACGTTGTTTTCAGCAGAATTGCCTTGGTGTTATTTTTGTGCAGAAATAAAAGTTCTCGGATTGACCTGAAAATTTACGGAGAATATTTTTGGAATTAATAAAAAATACTGGTGAAAGAATCAACCGGAGGGGGTCCACCCATTGGCCACAAGCCAGGGGCGCGCCCCCCCTAGGGCGCGCCCAGGTGGCTTGTGGGCCCCCTGCAACTCCTCCGACCTCAACTCCAACTCCATATAACCCTATTCGGGGAGAAAAAAATCAGAGAGAAGAGTTCATCGTGTTTTACGATACGGAGCCGCCGCCACCTCCTGTTCTTCCTCGGGATGGCAGATCTGGGGTCCGTTTTGGGCTCCGGAGAGGGGAAATCGACGCTGTCGTCATCACCAACCATCCTTCATCGCCAATTTCATGATGCTCTCCGCTGTTCATGTGTAATTCCATCGTAGGCTTGCTGGACGGTGATGGGTTGGATGAGATTTACCATGGAATCGAGTTAGTTTTGTTAGGGTTTGATCCCTAGTATCCACTATGTTCTGAGATTGATGTTGCTATGACTTTGCTATGCTTAATCCTTGTCACTAGGGCCTGAGTGCCATGATTTCAGATCTGAACCTATTATGTTTTCATGAATATATATATGTGTTCTTGATCCTATCTTGCAAGTTGTAGACACCTATTACGAGTTATGATCTGCATCCCCCAGGGTGACAATAACTGGGATTCTTTCCGTTGATTACCGTAGTTTGACGAGTTCATGTATTCACTAAGTGCTAATGCTTTGGTCCAGTTATCTATTAAAAGGAGGCCTTAATATCCCTTAGTTTCCATTAGGACCCCGCTGCCACGGGAGGGTAGGACAAAAGATGTCATGCAAGTTCTTTTCCATAAGCACGTATGATTATATATGGAATACATGCCTACATTATATTGATGAATTGGAGCTAGTTTTGTGTCACCCTATGTTATAACTGTTGCATGATGAATGCCATCCGACATAATTATCCATCACTAATCCATTGCCTACGAGCTTTTCACATATTGATCTTTGCTACGTTACTTTTCCGTTGCTACTGTTACAATCACTACAAAACTGCTACTGTCACATTTGCCATCATTACCGTTACTTCCATACTACTTTGCTACTAAATACTTTGCTGTAGATATTAAGTCTTTCAGGTGTGGTTGAATTGACAACTCAGCTGCTAATACTCGAGAATATTCTTTGGCCCCCCTTGTGTCGAATCAATAAATCTGGGTTGAATACACTACCCTCGAAAACTGTTGCGATCCCCTATACTTGTGGGTTATCACACCTGCTCCCGTCGGGTCACATACGCGTGGCTCGAGGAGGAGGGGGAGGACACAAGGAGACAGCCGCATTCATGGAAGAGCAATGATGGCCGGGGAGGCGCGCAGGCTTCGCGTCAGCTTGACTCAGGGCGGTTCTCGACGTCTTCGGGGAGCTGAGACGCCCACGTCTCATTATGCGCCACACGTCAGGTTGGGCCTGCCGGCGGTTGGGGCCCACGTGTAGGACCGAAAGTATGTCTAGAGGGGGGTCATTAGACTACTTGACTAAATAAAAATCTAGCCTTTTCCCAATTTTTAGTGTTTGCAGATTTTAGCATACATAGCAAGTCAAGTACACCCTACACATGCATGTCTAAGAGTATAGCAGCGGAAAGTAACAACAAGCATGAGTAGTAAAGGAAGGGTAGGAGGATCAAACGCAATTTGTAGACACGAAGATTTTTCCCGTGGTTCCGATAGGTGGTGCTATCGTACGTCCACGTTTATGGAGTCTTCAACCCACGGAGGCTAACGGTCGCGAGAGTCCATGGAGGGCTCCACCCACGAAGGGTCCACGAAGTAGCAACCTTGACTATTCCATAATGGCTTCCATCCACGAAGGACTAGCCTCACTATGGGTAGATCTTCATGAAGTAGGCAATCTCTTTGCCCTTACAAACTTCTTGGTTCAACTCCACAACACGAAGTAGGAGGCTCCCAAGCGACACCTAACCAATCTAGGAGGCACCACCCTCCAAAAGGTAATAGGCT
This sequence comes from Elymus sibiricus, assembly GCA_039707655.1. NCBI lineage: Eukaryota > Viridiplantae > Streptophyta > Magnoliopsida > Poales > Poaceae > Elymus > Elymus sibiricus. The sequence goes on along the minus strand of CM077667.1, from coordinate 144,445,765 downwards.
CGGTAAAGATGATGAACTCCTTGCTCTTGTGCTTCAAGATGATAGACTCCTCAACACACAATCGCTCTCTCACAGATTTGGCTTGGTGGAAGAGATGGGATTGGTGGAAAGCAACTTGGGGAGGCTAGAGATCAAAATTCATATGGTTGGAATGGAATGGCATGATCTCAACACATGAGTAGGTGGCTCTCTCTCAGAAAATATGATGGGGCAAGTATGGAATAGTTTTGAGTGCTTCTCTTTCGAGTGGGTGGTGGTGAAGGGGTATATATAGGCACCTCCAATAATCCAACCGTTACACCTAAAATGACCAACTCGGTGACACCGATGTGTTAATCTCGGTGGTACCGAAGTGACCAAAAGGCAGCAACTTTTGAATCTCGGTGAGACCGATATATAAAACTCGGTTGCACCGATAAGGTGACCAACGGTCAGATTGCCCAATCTCGGTGACGCCGATTCAACAAACTCGGTGGTACTGATTTTGTGAAACTGCGTAACAGAAAGTTGGCAACTCAAACTCGGTGGAACCGAAGCAGAATCGGTTGCACCGAAAGGATAGGGTTTGGCTTAGGTCTGTCTGGATTTGAGAATCGGTGGCACCGAGTGGAAAGTGTTGGTTGCACCGATTTTGGATATTTGACTTTGGACAGACTTTTGTGGAAGAGCTTGTGGGTGTTTTTGGTGACTATCACTTGGGCACATATGAGCATTTTGTTCACCAACAATACCTTACCCCCTTTTAATAGTATTGGCTTTCCTATGGACTCAAAGTGATTTCTCACAAAGTAAAATGTAGAGTCCTCTTGCTTGAAGCTTTGCCAATCCATTTCCTTGCATCTTGGGGTATCTCCACAATCTCCACAATCCTTTTGCCAATCCTATCATTGAACTTTTCCTGAAATATACTTAAGGGAAACATTAGTTCAATGACTTATATGTTGTTATTAATTACCAAAACCACCAAGGTAGCAAATGTGCTTTCAATCTCCCCCTTTTTGGTAATTGATGACAACATATAGATCAAAGCTTCGACAATGATATAATCAATGAATATAATCGTCGCTTTGAGAAGTATGTGATAAGCAAGAGCTCCCCCTAAATTTGTGCATTATTTTGAAATTTGCGTTTGAATGCAAATGCACAATCGATTAGGTACATGGGGCACTTCTTCCATGTCACATACATCTTGGTGGTGTGCGAGAATAATAAGAGTTAACATCATAGCACAACACAATCAAGCAAAGGTGAATGATCATCTCATAAGCAGCATAATGATAGGAAGTAGTAGCAACACACATTAAGCGTATGATCAAAACACGACATAGTTCAACACAAACAAATCAAAAGATCAAGTGTTTTTGAAAAAGCGATAAAAACCAAACGCTCTCTCACTCGAAGCCTAAAGATCTATATACACTTCTCCCCCTTTGGCAACAAGTTACCAAAAAGCTCAAAGAGATATAGCTAAACGTTCTTGGGCTGATCTCCTCCGGTTGTTGATGAAGGAGTCGAGAGAACTGCGTCGGCGAAGATCTCAGCTGATGTCCTGGATGGAGTTGGAGTAGCAATGGGAGGCACTGGAGCTGATGGAGCTGAGGTGACAGTAGCAGGTGCTGATGAAGAGGGCCTCAAATCTGGAGCTGGCACTGTGGCTGATCTGGCCTGGGTAGTGAAGTGTGTGCCTGGCGTGAGAGGAGAATCCTCCTCCTCATCATCATCATCATCTGTAGACTGAGGAAGAGGCACAGAGTCAACTTCCTTCTTGAGCTCATTGACTGTCTTGGTCAGCCCATCCACCTTGTCATTGAGGGTCTTGATCCTGTTCTCAAAGATCCTGACAAGACTGTTTTGATTGTTCAGTATGTCCTTGACGTCCTTCTGCATGCCTTGAATAGTTGAGATCAAAAGATCCATTTGCTCGTTCCTGGATCTGGGGACTTGAGCACCAGTGGCTCTAGCTGCCTCTGCCTCTGCTTGTGCTTGAGCTGCAGCTAATGTGGGATGTTCTGGGTCCATCACCACAATGTTGTCCTCTAAATCTGGCTGTAGGGGCAAGTGGGGTCTGTCCAGAGCAAAGATGTGCTTCTCCAGCTTGGAGTTGATGAGCATCTGGATGTAGGGTGCATAGCAGCATGAGCGCTTCTGATCAGCAGCAACCCTCTTCACTGTTTCCACAATCAAGTCCATTACTCTTATCCTGGTGTGTCTATCAAGATGGATCAGCATGTTGATTGAATGGCCTCGAATCATCTTCTCATCTCCTGACTTGGGCATCAAAGTATGCCTCAATATGGTGTTCATGGTACGGAGGCCAGCCTGGAGGAAGTAGATAGATCCTAACTTGTGTGATTTCAAGTTAGCAGCAGGGATAGCATTGTACATATCGTTCATTGCATCATGGCTCTCCTTGGGCTCAGAGTAGACATCCAAGTCACCATCCTGCACCTCTGGGACTCCTAAGATGGCAGCCCATTCATCAATAGTAGACTCGTATCTTGCTCCTTCTGTCATCCATAAAATTCTACCATCTCCATAGAAGTGAGCAGTGGAGTAGAATTGCATGATCATCTCATCGTTCCATGCAGTGAACTCTTTGCTAACAAACTCATCTAGGCCAATGCAATGAAAGTTATCTTGGACATTTGGAAAGTAATCTTCATTGGCCTTGATGTACTTCCAGTCAACGTATCTCATGTCACTCACAGCTGTACTCTTGTCAAGCAGCACAGTCTCATAGAAATCCTGTTGCTCCTTGGTGTAGAACATGTTGTCCACAGCTGTCTTTCTCCTTTGGGCATATGGATCAATAGCTCTCCATGCCCTCAATCCAGAATCCTTCCTTTTCTTCATGTCTTCAGCAAGTGGATGGCTCGCATTGTGTTCAGGAAGGTGTGGTCTAAGCTTCATCAAAGCAGACATGGCATCCTCATCCTCAACTCTGGAGGTAGTTCCTTTGTTCTTCTCAGAAGCTGGAATTTGTCTGGATGTCCTCTTGGGTTTTTCAACAGCATCCTTCTTGGGGGCAGACTTGGTGCTCTTGGATGTGTTAGTCATGGGCATAGCATCTGCCATAAGTTTCTTTTTCTTCTTGGGAGGGGCCTTGACAACATGCTCTTCCTCCTCCTCCTCAGCAGCAGCACCAGCAGTCTCCTCTGGGTCTTCAAACATAGATATAGGCCTGCCAGTTGAGGGAGTCCTGGTTTAAGGGGTCCTCGGGAGGTCGACCTATTACTTATGGGCCGGACTATATGTGCCACTTGCCGGATACTGGAAGGATTGAAGATCTCGTCTCCAAGGAGGAAGCTTCGAGAATCGTGGCTTGTCCTCCACGTTTGGAAGTAGTGAATAGGCATGTTTATCCCTTCGACGTGTACCCGACCATGTGTAAACCCTAGGGACCCCTGGCGTCTATATAAGCCGGAGGGTTTTTGGTTGTAGAACAACAGAACTCATCTAGGGTTTTAGACATACGATCTCGTGGTAGATCAACTCTGTAACACCCATATCATCAATATAATCAAGCAGGACGTAGGGTATTACCTCCATAGGAGGGCCCGAACCTGGGTAAAACCTTGTCCCCTTCGTCTCTTGTTACCATCAATCCTAGTCTCAAAGCTCGGGACCCCCTAACCGAGATCCGCCGGTTTTGACACCGACATTGGTGCTTTCATTGAGAGTTCCGCTGTGATCGTCAGAAGGAATCGATGGATCGCCTAGTCATCAATGAAGAGGTCCGCAATACGGGCACTTTTGTCCCTGGACAGATCTTCGCTTTCGGCAGCATAGTGCTGCACGCCGACCCGACCGGCCATCTAGGCCGCGTCGGAAGTTTCGCCCCTGTTCAAGAGGTCAGATTCGGGAACTTAGAGTTCTCCGTAGACTCTCGAGGCGATCTATCACTAACCGGGCTCGCAGTCTCGCCTGCCATGCCCGAAGACTCTGAGGCTTTAACCCCAGACCCATCTTTCGGCATCGCCCATGGGATCTACCCCGGCAAGGGCCAGACTTTCAGTCCGGATCATGTCATAGTGCCCGACGTCCGAACATCAGTTCTTGCCGAACACTCTCCCTGCACGGACGCATCGGAGGTTCACTCCGGAAGCTCTGGGCAGACCGGTCCGATCAAGCTCTCGATACTCGACGAGGCTCTAGATCGGATCTCGTCGATGAAGATCAACAACGACCCAACCCCGATCTATTCTCAGATCGGGCGTCAGACGGGTCAGGACGGATTTTTCGTCCCACCCACCACCCACTTGATAGCCACTGTCGAGGATTTAACCGACATGCTAGACTACGCTTCCGAGGAAGCAGAGTACATGGATAAGGAAGATCACTCCCTCACCCCCGCTAAGACCGGGCAGTGGACTGCCACCTCTACATACGACGTCTACATGGTGGACACTCCAAAAAACAACGGCGATAAATCGGATGAAGCGCCATCAAGACGCCGAAAGCCGCATAAACGGTCAAAAGGAAAAAAGGGGAGAAAGTCTATCGATGGCACCGGGGACGGAGATACCCCGGAAGACATCGGCGGTCCCGAAATCCCTGAACACCCGTTAGAGGGTCAGGAGAGACCTGAAGACCGCCGCAACCCCGATGATCCAGATGATCCAGAGGATGACGACTACCTCCGCTCTATCGAGGGGGAGGATAATGCGGATGCCGATGACTTCGGCATTCCCGACAATCCTGAAGATCAGGAACTGTTCAGGCAACAGCTCATATCCATGGCTCGCAGCCTGAAAGCAAAAGAACGGCAGCTCAAAGCCGAACAAGACGACCTCAACGACCGGTGGACGAGAGTCCTCTCAGCTGAGGAAGGATACGGCACCGGTCTATCGGACCAACCTAAGAGCTACCCACGCAGAAGGCTGCTGCCACAATTTGATGACGAGCTCACTGATACGCCGTCTCCCAAACATACCCCATACAACAAGCCAGACCGCCCTCCTCGAGGACGCGACAGGACGGCTGACGATACCGGCTATAGGCCGACGATACCCCATAGACGGGGAAAGGAGCCACTAGAGCCCGATGACAGGTTCGACCTGCGACACGACCTGGACTATAGAGCAGGCCGTACGCGATCCATCTATGGATCCAGAGGATACTCACCCGATAGACAGGAAGGGTACCGGCCTTGGTACAACCGCGACAATAAAGATCGGGAACGAACACGAGCTAGGACAGACACCGATCACCGGCGCGTCATCGCTCGGGTCAGAGGCGCCGCTCACCCACTGTGCTTCACAGATGAGGTGATGCGGCATCAGTTCCCGGAAGGGTTTAAGCTCGTAAACATAGAGCAATACGATGGGACAACTGACCCAACCGTATGGATTGAGGATTTCCTCCTCCATATCCACATGGCACGAGGAGATGATCTCCACGCCATCAAGTACTTACCCCTGAAGCTCAAGGGGCCAGCTCGGCACTGGTTAAATAGCCTCCCCGAAAACTCTATTGGGTGCTGGGAGGACCTAGAAGAGGCATTCCGATCTAACTTCCAGGGCACTTATGTTCGGCCTCCGGACTCCTCCGATTTAAGCAACGTCGTTCAGAAGCTTGGAGAGTCCGCACGGCTATTCTGGAATCGTTTCCTGACCAAGAAGAACCAGATCGTAGACTGCCCGGACGCCGAAGCTATAGCCTCCTTCAGGCATAATATTCGGGATGAATGGCTGGCTCGACAGCTCGGCCAGGACAAACCAAGGACAATGTCCACCCTCACATCACTCATGACCCGCTTTTGCGCGGGCGAGGATAACTGGCTAGCTAGACGTAGCCATAACCCCGAAGACCCCAGAACCTCTGAAGTTCGGGATGGAAACGGGAAACCGAAGCGCAACAAGAACAAGCGCCGGCACAATAATAGTGATGCCGATGACACGGCTGTTAACGCCGGCTTCCAAAATTCCCGTCCTGGGCAGCGGAAGAAGCCCCCTAAAGGCAAACACGACGGACCCACCCCGCTGGACAAGATCCTAGAGAGGCCTTGCCAGATCCACAGCACTCAAGAGAAGCCCGCCAATCACACCAACTGTAACTGTTGGGTCTTCAAACAGGCCGGCAAGCTCGCCTCCGAGGACCAAGGCAAGAGCCCACGCAGCGAGGACGAGGATGAGCCTCGTGGTCTGATCAGTGGCGGTCAAAAGAAATTCCCTCCAGAGGTAAAGACAGTAAACATGATCTACGCCACTCATATACCCAAAAAGGAGAGGAAGCGCGCCCTTCGAGATGTCTACGCCATAGAGCCTGTAGCCCCGAAGTATAACCCATGGTCGGCATACCCGATCACTTTCGCTCGACGCGACCATCCGACCAGTATCCGTCACGGGGGTTCGGCCGCACTCGTCCTAGACCCGATCATAGATGGGTACCACCTTACTAAAGTCCTTATGGACGGTGGAAGTAGCCTCAATCTGATTTACTCAGATACGGTGAAAAAGATGGGCATAGATCCATCAAGGATCAAGCCCAGCAACACTACCTTCAAAGGAGTGATCCCAGGCGTTGAAGCCCGGTGCACAGGCTCCGTAAGCCTGGAAGTTGTGTTCGGCTCGCCCGATAACTTTCAAAGCGAGGACTTGATCTTTGACATCGTACCTTTCCGCAGCGGCTACCACGCCCTGCTCGGCCGAACAGCGTTTGCTCGCTTTAACGCCGTCCCGCACTACGCATACCTCAAGCTCAAGATGCCCGGCCCTAGAGGGGTCATTACAGTCAATGGCAACACAGAGCGCTCCCTCCGAACCGAGGAACATGCATTGGCCCTGGCGGCTGAATTCCATTACACCGATGATTGGCAAGTGCCGACATCTGCCGTAAAGGCACCCAAAGCCGGGAAGTGAGCTCGGTCTCAATCCGAAGTACCAGAACCTTCCTCTCCCCATAAATAGGGACTCGCCCCCCATTGCATGGCCCTAGCACCGGCAAAGTGCATGCCAAGGAGGCACAACTTCGCGCTCAAAATTCCATGGGCAGCGGTGGGGAAAAGTATTAAAGGGTAAGTGTTCGGCTGGACCGAACTGTCACCGTCAACACGTCTTCGGACATACTACAGGTACCATAAAGTGCCTGCTAAAAGCCGTCAAGCTCATCCATACTTCAGAGACTTCTCAAGACTCTTTCTTAAAGGTCCGTTCCCCGAAACAAGCAAAGCCCATAAAGGCATACACCTCCTTAGGAGATGCAGGAGCGGATAAGCGACAGGGCACATCAAGGACGTCAGGTCATCCATCGAAGGCCCTTGGTACAACCCCTCCTGTAAGATTTATATTTCATTCATCAAATACCTGTAAACAGTTGCATCGGCAATTTGAATAATAAGAGTCGTTGAGTAAAATATAGATATATCATACATTATCTCTTTGCTGTCCTTTTTCGGAGCACTCTCTGTTTTCTCCCTCTTTTCGCGAACCTGTTTGGTATACTCTACGACGCAACCGGCTAATAGACCGGGGGCTCGACCTTAAAATCGCCCTAAGCACAACTACTTCCGTGTCTGGCGACTTGCGATTCCGCTTTATATGCACTGGTTCCGAACTATGTCTTGGGTCAATAGTTGGGTTGCCCGGCTCCTGTGCTTGCCCCTTTATGTTCCGCTCGTTGGGATAAAAGGGCAAAGGGAGAACCGCTGCGATTGTGTTTCCGGCTAGCCTAGTCAAGCACCTCAGCGGAGAAAGCCGAAAACTGACTGTCATGGTATGCGAGAACTGGTTTGCGAATCCGAGTTTAACTAAATCTCGTCAAAGATTACTCCGTTTCATACGATGGGTTTTGTATTCGTACAAACCATGTGATATAGGCTTCGGCCATGGTTATTCCGAACATCACGAACCCTGGGGGCTAGTCATCAGCCCCCCGCATTCCTTTCTCGCGCCCCTACGGCTAAGTGAAAGCAATAAAGCATTATGGTCTGATTGCCGTGTCCGCTCCACACTACCGCCTTCGGGTGCCGATAGTTCGGCTAAGGGTCACAGTGCGATTGGAAGAGACACCTCGTGTAGTATCTACACGGGGGCTGAAGCCGATGACTCGCAGCTTTCAGGTTTAACGGCCACAAAGGAGTTATAAAGGATGCAAAACATACAAGACATGATAAAACCATGCATTTTAATATATACACGCTGAAAAGTCTTCGGACATAATACAACAATCTATTCATACTCGTTCTCTCTCGAACACTGTGATTCTATGGCCCGAGCCCCCTCCAATACTTCGGAGAAGTACAACTCGGGGCGCCTATGCCCCTTTCCAGGAGGCGGAGGGGCAGTGGCTACCTTCATCGGGTCCAGCCCTGGCCAGTGCACCTTGGCCTTCGCGAAGGTCATCCTAGCTCCTTCGATGCAGGAAGATCGCCTTAGTGCGTCGACCTGAGGAGTGGCATCACTAAGCTTTTGCACCAGGCCGAAGTAACTGCCCGGCAATGGCTCGTTGGGCCATAACCGGATACAGAGATCATTCATGGCCGGTTCCACCATCCGGTGTAGCTCCATCAGCTGCTTCAGCTGCTCCACAAGGAGAGGAGAGCGCTCGGGGGCTTCGAATTGCGCCCAGAATAGCCGATCTTCATCTCCTTCTCCCCGCGAAGCATAGAACTGCTTCGCGTCCGCTGAGCTCTTCTGGAGGTCCGAGCAGGCGCCTGAAGAATGCCATACTTGGGTAAGCAACTCGAACTTGCTGTCCCCGAAGATACACTGCAATGAATACGGCTTACCATCCATGATAGCTTTGGCTTGGCTGAGCTCCTCTTCAAAAGACCGCCTATCCACCCGCTCCTTTTGGAGACTGGTTTTAAGGGTGGATAGTTCGGCGGCCTACTCTTTGCCCTTCCGCTCCAGGTCCTCGCACTTTCGCCCAGCGTCTTTGAGCTCCTGTTGGATTTCCTCCACCCGAGCCTCGTGATTGTCGCTGGTGGCTCTTAGGGCGGAGAGCGCGGTAGCCGCTTCTTTGGCCGCCGCCTTCTCCACAGCAGCCTCCCGCTTCGCCTTCTCAAGCTCGGCCTTGAGCTTCTCAATCTCCTTCGCCGAGGTTGCGTAAGCATCAACTTATATCAAGAAACCGTGTTGATAGTACGGAAAAGAAGAGCTTCAATACTCTAATTCGGCTTACCTTGCGCCTCGTCGAATCTCTTGTTTAGAGCGTCAAGCTCGTCTTCGGAGCTCTTTAGCTTCCGATTTAGCTCCTCTAGCTCGGCGGCGTTAGTAGCCGATGCCGTCGACGAAGCCTGTAACACAAAATCATATAAACGTTATAGGAGTTTACAACCTCCGAACTGTCACTAAAATGATCCTGTCTCCGGTCCTCTTAAGGGCTGACAAAACGATCCGAACAAATATTGTTCTATACATAGTTCGGAAAGGGGTCTATGTTTGACCCCCAGGTAAGTTTTTCCAAACTCACCTAGGGCTCGGGGGCTGCCATGCCTATAATCATAACTTATAGAAATCAATATTTCACAAGATAGAGCATTACATGGCTTACCTGAAAGCCCGTCAGGAGGCCGTTGAAAGCCTCCTTCAGTCCGATATCCACGGACTGAATGCTCTGCAATACCGCACCCATAAGGGTACGATGCTCTCCGGAGATGGAGGCGCTTGCCAGAGCCTCCCCCATAGCCGGCCACCCAGTGGTCGGCGGCGCCGGCGGTGATCGATTGACCCGATCTCCGACCGGGGATGGAACCTGTGCCTCCGGAGGCATGGAGCGCTCCGGAGACAACCTTGGAGGTGACTGGACATCTCCTTGTCCGCTCTCCTCAGTATCCGGGAGGGGCTTCTCTCCCGAGTCTTCGGTGGCCGAGGTGTTGGCCTCGACCATGGCGTCATCACCCCCGCCTCCAGTGTCCGGCTCCAAAGGAGCCTGCTGGGATGACACCTCCGCGGTGTCCTTCGCGGCGCCCGGAGGAGAGGGGTGTGATGCGTTTCCGCTCTCCGCTAGCTCGGCGGGCGGGGTCTCCCCGTCCAAAACTTGATCGGTGGGGAGAACACGTGGTGGGCTGCAAGTTAGAAGGCACTCACACGTTAGTAACACTGAAAAACTTAGCGCTGATAGCTCGGGAGGTCTTTGGATCTTTACCTTCGAGGTGGGGGCTTAACCCTCAGGTTCCTTCGCGGAACCCTCTCGAAATCCTCGGACTCAGTATCCGAGTCCGAGCTGTCACCGGACAGGGCTACCTGTGTCCGGCGCGCTTTCTTCGGGGCTGGAGGATCTACGTCCTCCGGGGCGTCCGATGATGCCGCCCTCTTCCCTGCGAGGAGGGAATCGTCTCCCTCCTCGCCCTCTTGCTCCTCCTCTTGATTTGAGGATGCATGGGTTTCTTCGGACACAGCCTCTGGCTGGTCCTTGATGCGCAGACCTGTTCAGCATCGTTTCTTCTTCTCCTTCTTTTTTGGCGCCTTGTAAGGCGCCACGACGAGCATCTCCAGCAGCAGCGGAGACTTAGGGTCTTCGGGCTGTGGAGCCGGACACTTGATGCCCTTGGCCTTGCTCAGCCACTCCTGCGGAAGTGATCAGAAAATGCTTAGACTTTCTTTAGGAAAATAGAACCGATCAGGTGAAGCTGCACTATACCTTGGATGGGGGTTTGACGGCGCTCAAACCCTTGTCCTCCTGCTCGGCCGGCCACTTCTCCTGCGCTTTGAACAGCGCCTTCCATAGCTTCTCCCGCGTGATACGGAAGAGTTGACGAACTGTAGGATCGTCGTCAGTCCGGTAATTCCACATAGGAGAACTCTGGCGCTGGCAGGGGAGGATGCGCCGCCGAAGCATAACCTGGACCACGTTGGTCAGGCCGACTCCCTCCCTGATCAGGGAGGCGATGCTCCTCTGTAGGTCCTCCACCTCTGTGTCCGACCCCCAGTCGAGGCCCTTTTGGACCCATGAGGTCAATCTGGTCGGAGGGCCGGATCTGAATTAGGCAGGAACAGTTCCGCCCTCCTCCCTTTGCTCGGTGATGTAAAACCACTCTTTTTGCCAAGTCTTGATGGTGTCGATGAAGGTGCCGGATGGCCACACTGCACGCGGAAGCTTGCCGATGACTGCCCCGCCGCAATCCGCATGTGCGCCGGCAACACATTTCGGCTTGATGTTGAAGATCTTGAGCCACAGTCCGAAGTGTGGCTCGACTCGCAAGAAAGCCTCACAGACTATGATGAAGGCCGATATATGCATAAACGAGTTCGGCGGGAGGTCATGGAAGTCGAGCCCGTAGAAGAACATGAGGCCCCTCATGAAGGGGTGAAGCGGGAAGCCTAATCCTCTGATGAAGTGAGGGATGAAGACCACCCTCTCACCTGGTTTGGGGGTGGGGATCACCTGATCCTCCTCTGCGGCGCGGTGGAAGACATTGGCGGGGAGGTATCCGGCCTCCTTGAGGTCTCGGATGTCCTGGTCGGTGACTGAGGAAGCCTCCCACTTGCCGCTAGAACCTGAGCCGGCCATGGTTGTGCTCGGAGGAGGAGTGGATTGGAAAACCTAGATCTGGGCTCTGGAAGCTCGTGAGAAGGGGGAAGCAGGGATGCGAATGGGAAGTGCGGATAAGCCTTGGGGTTTTCTTCCCCTTTTATTGGGCTGGCAGCCAGTTAGCCTCCCTTCACGGCGCCGTGAATCTCTCCGCTTCCCCAGGCATGCGTGCCGTTATACGTGCAAGATTAAACATATCCCGTGTAAAACGGGGCACGATCTGTGCATTGATGGATCTTGCTGGTGGAAACGGCCTCGAACAGCGAATCGAGTCTTTTCGACTGGTTCAGTGGTCGTGGTGGGCCGTGACTTTTCGTTTGAAAGGTTGTCAGAAATCACTATTTACTCCCTGATGATTGGCCTTCAGGGTCGGTTACTCATGATGTTTGGCCGATCTATGATCGGAGAAATTACACGTCGTCGGGGGCCGAGCATTGTTCGGAGAAAGGAACTCGCCTCGCAAGCCGAAGACACTAATCATTTGAAGCAGCTGGAGCTTGGACCCTTGGCGTTGGAGGCTAGTTCGGGGGCTACTGAGGGAGTCCTGGTTTAAGGGGTCCTCGGGAGGTCGACCTATTACTTATGGGCCGGACTATATGGGCCACTTGCCGGATACTAGAAGGATTGAAGATCTCGTCTCCAAGGAGGAAGCTTAGAGAATCGTGGCTTGTCCTCCACGTTTGGAAGTAGTGAATAGGCATGTTTATCCCTTCGACGTGTAACCGACCATGTGTAAACCCTAGGGACCCCTGGCGTCTATATAAGCCGGAGGGTTTTAGGTTGTAGAACAACAGAACTCATCTAGGGTTTTAGACATACGATCTCGTGGTAGATCAACTCTGTAACACCCATATCATCAATATAATCAAGCAGGACGTAGGGTATTATCTCCATAGGAGGGCCCGAACCTGGGTAAAACCTTGTCCCCTTCGTCTCTTGTTACCATCGATCCTAGTCTCACAGCTCGGGACACCCTACCCGAGATCCGCCGGTTTTGACACCGACACCAGTGAAATAGACAATCCTCTTTCTGGCCTTCTTCTCTCCTGCCTTCTTAGGCATAGACTTCCTTGGGGGCTCAATGGTCATGGTAGCCCTAGCAATCTCAGGTGCTCTCATAGCCTCAGAGCTAGCATATACCTTGCTGACAGTTCTTCTGGAAGAGGTGGCTTCATTAGCAGACTTCTTAGCAGCTTTCTCTTGCTTCTTGGCAAGAACTTCCTCTGGCACAAAATCTGAATCCTCCTCATCTGAATTCAGTTTCTTCTTGTCCCTAGTAACAGCCTTGGGCAACCCATGAGAACTGGGGGTGCCAGGATCTGAAGAGGAACTAGACTCAGGACTAGTGCGTGAATCCATCTCAACACTCTACTCTCTGAAGTTATTCTCACTGTCCTCAGCATCTGACATACTGACCCTGTGAATAGAGTATAGAGGAGTAGAAGAAGATGAGTCATCACAAAATGCATCTGTTTTTTTTTTGAAAGTTTGAACAGAAAAATCTTAGATGTAGTTCACAGCAAAAAGGGATTTCGGTGTCACCGAGTCAACATTTTCGGTGCTGCCGAGACTCACAATACTCTTAACAGAAACTTGGCAGCAGTTTCGGTGGGACCGAAAACTACCACTCTGTTTCACCGAGTACTGTCCTCGGTATCACAAAAACAAAATCGGTGGGACCGATTTTTCTGACTCGATGTCACCGAGATGCGATTTTGCGGGCAACTAAACCTAAAAGTTTTCGATTCGCTAGACTACTGGAACTTTTAGAGGATAGGGAGGATTGCACATGGTGGATTATCGATGGAATAACTTTAATGCGCAAGATTCGGACGGGGAGCGCAATGAAGGGTCGGATCCATACCCTAACTCGGTGACGGATCCGCTACGGCGAAGACGGCGGTGAAGATGCCCGTCGACGGTGAGAATCCCCGCGGCGGAGGAGAGCGGGGAGACAAGGGCGACGACCAGGGGGTCCTTTTCGGCAGCTTAGGGTTTTGGGGCGTGACGGTTTGAAGATTGATTTTCAAAGCGTCGGGTCCACAACATATATACCCCTCGCTATCGGTGACACCGATTCTAAATTTTCGGTGTCACCGAGTTCCTCAACTGTCAGCTGACAGGGAAACTCGGTGTAACCGAGAATATGGAATCGGTACTACCGAGATAGAAAACCAGATCAACCCTAGGCATTCGGTGAGACCGAGAATTTTGGGTTGGTTCCACCGAGATGCACTTGGGAGGTTTTAATGGTCAGTCCTTTGTCGATACGGAACTCCGAGTGCTCCACACACAGAGGGGTCGAAAAGTACTTGTTCAAATTTTGTGATGCAGCATGAATGGAATATGAGGTGAGAAAGCATAGATAACTAGAGAGTGGTCCTAGGCATTCTTGTCCATCCAATTGGCAAAAGATAAACCAAAAACCAAATAGCAACAATTGGATGTCCTCGAATGGGTAAATAAATGCAGACCAACCTGCTCACACAATAAGATGTCAAATGAAATCATGGCAACCATGCACATACATACTAGCATCTAACAAGCACTTTGGCGATGACGAAGTCATCTATATATGAGTATATTGACATAGGAGCCAAGTAAGAATACTTGATCATAAGTCATACTCATCGTTTAAGCACAAGTGGGGTTACCACTTTTACATAAAGCATTTAATGTTGTCACATTCTAAGAGATGCTTTAACTCAAGTCTTAGAGTAAAGCTCGCCCTTGATGTGACATCCCCCCATAGGAGGGATAAACTAACCTTGGGTTTTGTCGATGAAGACTTCATGTTGGTGAGGTAGTGGTGGATGCTCAAGGTTGATGAAGATCACCAAGAGTTGGGAGCATCCTTGTTGTTTCCTTACTCTTCTCACCTACATGAGTTAGTCCCAACACACAAGAGACAAATACAAGGATATCTATGGACATGGAGTGCAAAACATGTGTAATGATGTCCATTGATTTGTTGATTACCTTGTCCCTTGCTTACCTTTGAGGGAATGTGTGACTCCTTGAACTATTGCATGGAGTTGATGTTGATTGCAAATAGTTCTTGCCAATAATGAATGTGAGTGAATTTCATTGGCGGAGTCACCCCTCAAGAACTCTCTAGTTCTTCTTCTTGGGGACCCACATCAACTTGATGGGGATCCTTGGTGTTGAAGTAGCCTTTGTAGAAGTTGAGCTTGAAGTAGCTTTGGGAACCCACTCCACCAAAGCTAGGGATTCATCTTCATATGAGTCAATGTCCTCTTGAAGCTTGTTCTTGCCCTTGAGCTTGTGGTCTTGTGGTGGAAGGTCATCTTGAGTGTTTGTTCCCTTGGGAAGAGTATTTTCATACTTCTCCTTTTGAGGAACAAACTTGGGCTTGGGGTATTGACCTTCTTCCCATTCAACTCCATTAGCGTTGAAGTAGCCAATGCCATGGTTCTTCCGGTATCCTCCATGCTTGCGTACATTTTCCTCAAATTGCTTACACCCGGCAAGACTCTTTCAGATACCTTTCTCTATAATTCCTTCCAATAAAGCATTTTCTTGCTCAAGTGTTACTTGGCTAAGAGAATCATCATTAGTGGAATCAATAGAACTACTAGAAGCAACATCATTAGGTTTAGCATTTTTATTGTTGCTACTAGATGAAGAACTCTTCTTGCCTTTGTTACTAGTTTGCTTAGATTTAACTTGTGGCATGAATGTAGACAAGAGTAGTTGTTTGGCTAGATAAGACGAAGTCTTCATTCGGAGATTGTCATTGATAGCTTTAAGAAACTCATGCTCTTGCTCCAAGTTGAGCTTCTCGAAGCGTAGCTTCTCATGAGTTCTTACAAGCTCTCTATGATCTTCAAGAGTAGATTCATGAGCTAACTTAAGAGTGTTTAGTTCTTTAGTTAGTTGTTCTATCTTCATCTTATCATCATCAAATGACTTATCTTGACTAGCATGAGAATTATCAAGTTCATTTTGACTAACATTACTAGTTTCATCAAAGAGCAAGTCATCATCACAAAGCAAATCATCTTCATCACTATCGAAATCAAGATACTCGGGGTGTGATACCTTGGGGCCTTTAGCCATGAAGCAACTTCCACTTCCTTCGTTTGGTGAGTCAAATAGATCATAGGAGTTGGTAGTCACTAGTGCATGTCCGGCAACACCTTCATCTTGACTATAATCGAAGTTGGAGTGATAGCTTCTCTCGGAGTCATTGTCGGAGTCGGAGCCAGAAACCCATTCACCAACATGAGCTTGATGTTTTTTCTTGTGTAGCTCTTGGTGTACTTGTCCTTCTTCTCTGAATCCCTACTTCTCCTTGAGGGTCTTCGTTCATAACGACCATCTCTACTCCTTCTCTCTCTTTGAGGTGATTCATTCCTTGAGCTTCGTCTTCTAGGTGACTATTCTCTATGTTTGTAGGGAGCCGTGCACTCATTGGAGTAGTGTCCGGGCTTCCCACAATTGTAGCAATTGCGGTCACGACTTGACGAACGCTTCTCTTCATATCTTGAGTTGGAGCTTCGTTCTTTGCCTCTATTCTTGTAGAACTTGTTGAATTTCTTGACCATGAGGCTTATCTCTTCATTGGTGACAAGGTTGTCACTTGAAGTTGCAGGAGCATCACTTGTGGCTTTGTAAGCATCGCTAGACTTGTTGTGAAGCTCTTCTTTGTCTTTGAGTGTCATCTCATGAGCAACAATCTTTCCAATGACTTTCGTAGGCTTGAGATCTTTGTAGTTGGGCATCATTTGCATCAATGTGCACACGGTGTCGTATCTTTCATCCAAAGCTCTAAGTATCTTCTTGATGATGAATTTGTCGGTCATTTCTTCACTTCCTAAGCCGGCAATCTCATTTGTGATGAGAGCTAGCCTAGAGTACATCTCTGTGACTCCTTCACCATCCTTCATCTTGAACTTGTCAAGCTGACTTTGAAGAACATCCAACTTGGATTCTCTCACGGACTCAGTTCCTTCGTGCATATCAACCAAAGTATCCCAAATCTCTTTTGCATTCTCAAGACGGCTGATTTTGTTGAATTCTTCGGGGCATAGGCAGTTGAAGAGAATGTCGCATGCTTGAGCGTTGTATTGCAACATCTTCAATTCATCCGCGGTCGCTTCACGATCCGGTTCCTTTCCATCACCAAAGAATTCACCTTGCAAGCCAACACGAAGAATAGCCCAAACGGCGGTGTTATGACCAAGAATATGCATTTTCATTTTGTGCTTCCAACTAGCAAAATTAGTGCCATCAAAGTACGGACCTCTATGGTGATAATTTCCCTCACTAGACGCCATACTCTCCTAAGTTGTGAGACCAATGCAATGGAGACCAAAGCTCTATTACCACTTGTAGGACCGAAAGTATGTCTAGAGGGGGATGATTAGACTACTTGACCAAATAAAAATCTAGCCTTTTCCCAATTTTTAGTGTTTGCAGATTTTAGCATACATAGCAAGTCAAGTACACCCTACATATGCATGTCTAAGAGTATAGCAGCGGAAAGTAACAACAAGCATGAGTAGTAAAGGAAGGGTAGGGGGATCAAACGCAATTTGTAGACACGAAGATTTTTCACGTGGTTCCGATAGGTGGTGCTATCGTACGTCCACGTTTATGGAGTCTTCAACCCACGGAGGGTAACGGTCGCAAGAGTCCATGGAGGGCTCCACCCACGAAGGGTCCACAAAGTAGCAACCTTGACTATTCCATAACGGCTTCCATCCACGAAGGACTAGCCTCACTATGGGTAGATCTTCACGAAGTAGGCGATCTCCTTGCCCTTACAAACTTCTTGGTTCAACTCCACAACACGAAGTAGGAGGCTCCCAAGTGACACCTAACCAATCTAGGAGGCACCACCCTCCAAAAGGTAATAGGCTCGGTAAAGACGATGAACTCCTTGCTCTTGTGCTTCAAGATGATAGAATCCTCAACACACAATCACTCTCTCACAGATTTGGCTTGGTGGAAGAGATGGGATTGGTGGAAAGCAACTTGGGGAGGCTAGAGATCAAGATTCATATGGTTGGAATGGAATGGCATGATCTCAACACATGTGTAGGTGGCTTTCTCTCAGAAAATATGATGGGGCAAGTATGGAACAGTTCTGAGTGCTTCTCTTTCGAGTGGGTGGTGGTGAAGGGGTATATATAGGCATCTCCAAAAATCCAACCGTTACACCTAAAATGACAAACTCGGTGACACCGATGTGTTAATCTCGGTGGTACCAAAGTGACCAAAAGGCAGCAACTTTTGAATCTCGGTGAGACCGATATATAAAACTCGGTTGCACCGATAAGGTGACCAACGGTCTGATTGCCCAATCTCGGTGATGCTGGTCCCGATCCGGCAGAAAAGGGATGAGCTGGCCTCCGAGCGGGACCGGATGGGGCAGGAGCTCCAGACGGCTACGTCGGAGCGAGGCCGGCTGGGGCAGGAGCTCCAGACGGCCACCTCGGAGCGGGAGCGCCTAACCGCAGAGCTGCAACGGGAGGTGGCGGCCCGGGAGGACGCCGCCAAGCAGGCAGCCGACGCCACCCAGCGGGCCGCCGCTCTTCAGGTTGCGGTAGATCGCCTCAAGGGGGAGCTCGAGATGCGCGGGGTTGCCCTTGCTCATGCGGAGGAGGCGCTGGAGAGGGAGAAAAGCGCAGGCCTTCAGTTCACCATTGAGATGGATGAGGCCTTCTAGCATAAGTTCTGTTTTCGGTTTTCTTCTTTTGCCGATCCGGTTTCGACTTGCTTTTTTGTCTTGTTTGTTGATTCTTCTCTCCCCTCAGACCGGTTCCCGGATACCCAGCGCCGCGCTAAGCAGGCTGTCACCAGGAGTGCCTGCGGCAGCGCGGGCAGGAGTTTGAGGAGGGCGCCGGCTGGGACATGGCGGAGCTTGGGCTGGCCATTAAGAACCGGCTGATCCACGTCCGACGCTGCATGGACCGGCTCCAGACGGCCGGCAAGGAGGTGATCGCGGCCCTCTGGCCGGGTCGTGGGGCGCCGGTGGGCCGCGTGGCACTATGGCTGGAGAACGCGGTGGCCCGGCTCGGAGTTTGGAAGGCGTCGGCGGCTCGGGCCGGGGCGCAGATGGCCCTCCGGTTCGTCACGTCGTGGTACACCGGCGTCAATCTGGACCGGCTGGCCACAATGCGCGATGTCCCTGAGGCGGAACGGATCGCCCGGGAAGATGCTCTCGTCCGCCGGGCCAACGATCTGGCCTCGTACGTCGACTCGGACGAGCTGCTGCCGGCGCTTGGCGAGGACGGCGAGCCGGTAGCAGAAGACTCCTTCGGCAACCCCCAAGGGCCCGAAGACGATGAGGTCACCGACGAGAGCACCGCCTCCAGCACCGGCAGCGACACCGAGGCCATGGAGGCCATGGAGCCGGACCCGAAGGCCGTGACTTCTTCTGGGCGAACTGTTGAACCGGCCGGCGACGCACCGGCAGTTTGAGCTGTCCTGTGCACTTCATATCTTTTTTCCTTGTTTAAGAAACTTGTTCGTTTGAGAAGACGCATTTCCACCCACTGGGGGTGTATTGTAAGAAAACCTTTGGCCAGCGGCCTTTTGCTTATGGATCCGTTTGATGTGTAAAGCATTTGCGTGCCGGCTCCGCCCTTGCCCCTTTGCCTTTCGACTCGTATTTCTCGCACGGGTTCCTTCCGGCTTCCACCCCGCCTGTCAGCCAGCCGGGAGCCGGTCTGGGACAGGGACGGGGCTTCGTCCTTAGGGAAAACGCGCGGTTTTTTAGAGTCACCCGGCTAGGGTCGGAGCGAGCCGGGAGAGGCTAGTTTTTAAAAGGAACACGGTCTGGTTTGGACCTGCCCGGCTGCTACTCTTTGGGAGGCGTTCGCATGGTAGGTGCTTTTCTACCCTCTGGTTCCGCCAGCCAGACAGCCGGGGGCCGGTCTGGGGTCGGGTAGGGAGGGTAGGAAAAGGTTGCCTGCCCACGCTACTTGTCTGCTTCAGAGGAGAGCCGGCGAGCCCCCGGTCCAGGGAGCCGGACCCGGGTGCCCTGCTTAAAAGAATGATGAGCCTTCGAGTGAATTGAAAAGAGGGGCGTGCCCCAAGTGCCGGCTTGGGGCCCCCATTGCATTCATAAGGGAAGATACATACATACATGGGTTTTTTCTTAACAGTAGAACGGTCGGAGGAGTGCTGCGTTCCATGGGCATTCCGTTTCCTCGCCGGAGGCATCTCTTTTGCGCTTCTGCGACTTCTGGGCATCTATCAGGTAGTAGGCGTTGTTGTGCAATGCCTTGCTGACGATGAACGGGCCCTCCCATGGGGAGGACAGCTTGTGCTGGCCGGCAGTTCGCTGGATCCGTCTGAGCACCAAGTCCCCCTCGCGGAAGGAGAGGGGCCGGATCCGCTTGCTGTGGTAGTGCCGGAGCTTCTGCTGGTAGATGGCCGTCCGGCTCAGGGCCAGCTCGCGTGCTTCTTCGAGTAGGTCGACGCCGTCTTCTCTTGCTTCCTTCGCGTCCTTCTCCATGTACAGGGTGACCCGAGGTGAATCGAACTCGACGTCCGTGGGGATGATCGCCTCGGACCCGTAAACGAGAAAGAAGGGGGTGTAGCCGGTCGACCGGTTAGGAGTGGTCCTGAGGCTCTAGAGGACAGCCGGCAGCTCGTCAACCCAGCAGCCGGCTGACCACACGAGGGGAGCCACGAGCCGAGGCTTGAGGCCGGACAAGATCAAGCCGTTTGCCCTTTCTTCCTGGCCGTTTGATTGTGGGTGGGCCACCGACGCGAGGTCGAGCCGGATGCCCTCCTGGGAGCAGAAGCGCGCCATGGCGCCCTTGGCAAAATTCGTGCCGTTGTCGGTGATGATGCTGTGGGGGACGCCGTAGCGGACCGTGACATCCTTGATGAACCGGACGGCCGTGGGACCATCAAGTTTCTTGATGGGTCTAGCCTCGATCCACTTGGTGAATTTGTCGACAGCCACCAGCAGATGCGTCATGCCGCCTCGGGCGGTCTTGAAGGGTCCTACCATGTCCAGCCCCCAGACGGCAAAGGGCCATGAAAGCGGAATGGTCTGGAGGGCTGTGGCCGGTAGGTGGCTCTGCGTGCTGAAGCGTTGACACCCCTCGCACTTGTCGACCAGTCGCTTGGCCTCTTCCAAGGCCGTCGGCCAGTAGAAACCGTGGCGGAAGGCCTTGGCCACCAGGGTTCTAGAGGCGGCGTGGTGCCCGCACTCGCCCTGGTGGATGTCGAGGAGGATTTCTTGCCCCTTCTCCGGCTCGACGCAGCGTTGGAACACGTCGGTGGTGCTGCGATGTACTAGCTCGCGATTATGATGCTGTAAGCCGGGGCGCGGCGTTGGATCTACCGGGCCTTGTCTTCGTCGGGAGGGAGCTCGCCACGCAGTAGGAAAGCCAGGATGGGCTGTGCCCACGAGGGGGCCGAGACGGGGGTCGGTTCGAGCTCGAGTGGGACGCTGGGGGCACCGGAGCCGGCCCGCCAGTCCCCGGGACCACCTCGCCAGCCCCCGGGACCGGATCGCCAGCCCCCGGGGCCGGCTCGAATGCCATCAGGACGGCCGCAGGGTCGGAGCCAGCCGTCGCGGGGGTGCCGGATGCCGGAACCGGCAATGTTGGCGCTACAGTTGGCACCGGAGCTGTTGGAGCTGGCAGGGCAGCCGGAGCCGGCAGCGCTGGCGGAGCTGCCGGAGCAGTCGGTACGAAGATAGATTTCGACCCGGGAGAAGGCTTGATAGAAGGCTTGAGCAGCCGCTCGAGGGAGACGCCGGCTGGGATGGCCTGCCGGGTGGAGCCAATTTTAGCCAACGTATCGGCCGCCTCGTTGTCCGCTCGGGGGACGTGGTGGAACTCACAGCCCTCGAAGGAGCCGGTGAGTTGCTGGACGAGGAAGCGATAGCTGGCCATGTTGGCGTCCCTGGCATCCCATTCGCCAGAGACCTGCTGCACCACGAGGTCCGAGTCGCCAAAGCAGATGATGCGCTGAATTCCGATCTCCTTGGCGAGCCGGAGGCCATGGACGAGCGCTTCGTACTCGGCCACGTTGTTGGAGGCGGCGAAGAGAATCTGGAGCGCGTACTTGAGCTGGTCCCCCTTAGGGGACGATAAGACGATGCCGGCTCCCAGGCCGGTTCGCATCTTCGAGCCATCGAAGTGCATGCGCCAATGCGTGGAGTCCGGGGGAGGCGGCACGAACTGGGCCTCGGCCCAATCGACGAGGAAGTCCACCATGGTCTGCGACTTGATGGCGGTGCGCGGCTCGTACCGGATCTCGTGATCGGCGAGGGCGATGGCCCATTTGGCGATCCGGCCGGTTGCGTCCCGGCCGCTCATGATCTCGCCGAGCGGGGCCGTGCTCACCACGGTGATGGTGTGCTCCTGGAAGTACTGCTTGACTTTCTTGGTGGCGAAATATATACCGTAGCACATCTTCTGATAGTGGGGATAATTCTTCTTGGAGGCGGACAGGACCTCGCTGAGGTAGAAGACGGGGCGCTGGACCGGCAGCGCTTTGCCCTCTTCCGGCCGCTCCACCACCAACACGACGCTGACCACGCGGGTGGTGGCCGCGATGTACGCGAGCATCGGCTCCTTCTCAGCCGGCGCTGCCAGGATGGGGGCGCTGGAGAGCGCGCGCTTGAGGTCGCGGAACGCCGCGTCCGCCTGGTCGGTCCACTCGAACTTGGGTGACTTCCTCCTGGTAAAGAGGCAGCGCCTTCTCGCCCAGCCGGATGATGAACCGGCTGAGCGAGGCAAGACAACCGGCGAACTTCTGGATGTCGACGAGCTTGGCCGGCTTGTGCATGCGCTCGATGGCTCTGATCTTCTCCGGGTTAGCTTCGATGCCGCGGGCGGACACGAAGAAACCCAGGAGCTGGCCGGTAGGCACGCCGAACACGCACTTCTCCGGGTTCAGCTTGATCTTGTATTCACGCAAGTTGGCGAAGGTCTCCCGGAGATCGTCGAGGAGGCTGAAATGCTTCTTGGTCTTGACGACGATGTCGTCCACGTAGACGTGGACGTTCCTGCCGATCTGCGGTAGGAGGCACTTCTGCATGCAACGCTGGAAAGTGGCGCCTGCATTCTTCAGGCCGAAGGACATGGTGATGTAGCAGTAGGCCCCGAAGGGGGTAATGAAGGAGGTCTTCAGCCGGTCGGCCGGGTCCAGTTTGATCTGGTGGTAGCCTGAGTAGGTGTCCAGGAAGGACAGCAGGTCGCAGCCGGCCGTGGAGTCGATAACTTGATCGATCCGTGGCAGGGCGAATGGGTCCTTGGGACAGGCCTTGTTCAGGCTCGTGTAGTCAATACACTTGCGCCACGTCTTGTTTTTCTTTAGCACCAGGACTGGGTTGGCCAGCCAGTCCGGGTGGAACACTTCCATGATGAAGCCGGCTACGAGCAGTCGGGCGATATCTTCTCCTATGGTACGCCGCTTCTCCTCGGAGAAACGGCGCAGGGGTTGCTTGACCGGCTTTGCATCCGGCCGCACGTGAAGTTTGTGCTCGGCGAACTTCCTCGGAACACCCGGCATGTCTTTGGGAGACCATTCAAAGATGTCCCGATTCTCACGGAGGAAGTCGACGAGCTCGCCTTCCTATTTGCTGCTGAGGTTGGCGCCGATGGTGACGCACTGCTTGGGGTTGGCTGGGTCGAGCGGCACCTGCCTGGTGTCTTTGGACAGCTGGAACGACGCTTCGCCGGTTGTCTGGGACGGGGGAGCCGGCATGGCCGGCACGTTGGAGGCGTGCGCCACGAGCCGGTCGAGCTGCCGCTTCTCCTCCACTATCTCCAGGGCCTCGGCCAGTCGGCTGCCGTCGCGAGCGCACTCGATCGACATCTTGTAGTTGCCGGTGATGGTGATGATGCCCTTGAGGCCCAGCATCTTGAGCTTGAGGTAAGCGTAATGGGGGACCGCCATGAATTTGACGAGGGCCGGCCTGCCAAGCAACGCGTGGTAGGGACTGTCGAGGTCCACCACCTCGAACCATATTGGTTCGCGGCGGAAATGGCTCTGGTCGCCGAAGAGGACGTCGAGCTCAATCTTGCCGATGGGGGTGCAGGACTTTCCCGGCACGATGCCGTGGAAAACCGTATGGCTTGTTCACAGGTCTTTCTCCTTGAGCCCCAGCTTGATCATCGTGTCGCGATAGAGGATGTTGATGCTGCTGCCCCCGTCGACCAGCACCCGCGAGAAACGGCAGGTGCGCCTCTCGGAGACGATGGTTGGGTCGAGGACGAGGGCGTGGCTGCCCGAGTTTGGCATCACGGCCGGGTGGTCCGCCCGGCTCCAGGTGACCGGCTTTTCGGACCAGTGCATGAACTGGGGGACCGAGGGTGCGACGGCGTTCACCTCGTGCCGGCGATGGCGCACGCTGTGTTTGTCGGTTGCTTTGCTGGTGAAGACAACATAGGACCCGTCCTGGCGAGGGAACTGGTCGTGGAGGCGGCCGTCATTGGCGGCCGGGGCCGGAGCAGGCGGCGGGGCCTGGGCCGGAGCCGGCTCGCGGGGAGCCGGAGGCGGAGGAGCCGGAAGGCCCTCGCCTCGGGCCAGCCGCTGGGAGAAGCTGCACTGTCGGAGCGTGTGGGTGGCCGGCTTGGCCCCAGAGTGGTGCTTGCAGGGTAGGTCGAGCATTTGCTCGAAGGTAAGCTTGGGCTGCCAGGTGGTCTTGCTGGTGCGCTGACGCTGGCTGGGGACCTGGGCAGCCGGTTGCTCTTCTTCAATGGTGGCGACTTGCCGGCTCCCATAGCGGGGGTCCGGCTGGTCGGTCTTGCGTTTGTTGTTCTGCTGCTGCCGGTTGTCGGCGGCCGCCTGCGGCGCGGCGGGCGGCGAAGTCGGTTTGGCCGGCGTGGCGACCTTCATCCGCATTGCGGAGTCGGCCGTGGCGTATTTGTCTGCCTTGGCCATTAGGTCCGCCAGGGTGTCCGGCTCGGAGCACAAGAGTTTGTGCTTGAGGTGAGTGTCGTCGCGGCAACCCTCGATGAAGTATTGGATGGCTTGCACCTCGTGCACCCCCTCGCAGGAGTTGCGAAGCTCGGTCCAGCGTGTGAGGTAGTCTCGGAGGGGCTCCTCCGGCCCTTGGACGCATATGGCCAGCTCGCGGGGCCGACCTGGCCGTTTGTAGGTGCCGGTGAAGTTGCGGACGAATGCTTCCTCGAAGTCCTTCCAGGTGTTGATGCTGCCGGTCGACAGGCTGTTAAGCCAGGTCCGGGCTGAGCCGGTTAGCATTAGGGGGACGTAGCGCACGGCCACGCGCTTGTTCCCCCTGGCGATGCCGACTGCGGTGGTGTAGTCAACCAGCCAGTCCTCCGGCTTGGCGGAGCCGCTGTACTTCGGGGTGTCGCGTGGGAGAGTGAAGCCGGCCGGAAACAGCTCATTGCGAATCCGGGGGCCGAAGCACGCTGGGCCGATCGAGCCCTCCTCCTCGAGGAGGGCCGACTGCGCCAGCCGCTCGATGTGGGTCCGTGCTTCATTCTCGCTTCGCGGGACACGTGGGCCGAGCCGAACGGCGAGCTCGGGGCGAATAGTTGGGGCAGGCGAGCGGGCATGCTCCTGCCGCGGAGGCGGGGTATGGTCCCGGCTGCGCCGGCTGCCGCCAGCCGGCGCCTCGTTGCGGCGGTTGCTGCCAGCCGGGTTGTGGCTACGCCGGCTGTTCACGGCCGGCTGCTCGTTCCCCCGCAGCTGGGAACGCCGAACGTTGCTTCCCTCGGCCCGCCGGCCGGAGGGGCGGGGGGAACTGGAGTGCTGAGCCGGCTGACGGCCAGCAGCTCCAGTGTCTGCACCCTCGGGACGGGGAACCTCAGAAACGGCCCCACCGGGGGTGAGACCGGCTTGTTGCGCGTTGGTGGTGTCGATGACGTCCTTGATGTGTCGTTCGCGCGCGGCGCGCTCCTCGCCCGCCAAGGTAGCTAGGTCTTCATAGGCTACCTTGGCGGCCCGCAGGTTAACCGCAGGGGTGTCATAGACGGGAAGGTGGCCGCCGAGGATTTCTGTGACCACGCGGCCGCGATCACGCACAGCACCACGCCGGCTGGGCTCGGGGCCAGCCGGGGTGAGACCATACGCGGAGTTGTACTCCCGCTGCGCGGCTTCCATCCGGCGCCGCTCGGTCACGAGGGCGCTGGCGTCTTCGAATAGTAGGCGGCGGGCCGCCTCCAGCTCGGTGGTGGCGGTGGCCGGGTTTGCCGTCGGAGCGATGGGGGTGCTCAGACCCCGGAGGGTAGCGGTGAGCGGGTCGGAGGGACCGGTGCGGGCGGCGGTCGCGCCGGCCTCGACCCGCACACGGCCCGAAGTGGTAGAGGAAGCGGTGACCATCACTCCGCAAACGCGGGGTCCGCTGGCCCCGCCCGTGGCGAGTGCGCCTACAGATGAGGGGGGATCGGTGCAGTCAAGCACCCGGCTGGGGTACTCGTCGGTTGCCAGCTCGTCGGGGAGGCTCAGCTTGCCGAAACGCTCGGCGAGCGCGGCGGCGTCGAGCGCAAAGTCGCGGCCGAGGCACTCATCGGAGAGGCCGGCTGTGTCGCCCGCAGGACCTGCCGGAGCAAGCCCCACGAGCATGCAGTTCCGCCCGGACGCGGGGCGGCCGAGGTAGGTGGTGAAGGGTCCCGCCCGGAGCGTGACTCCGGCCGACGCCGCGTTCGGCCCCACGGTGGGCGCCAACTGTCGTGGTTTTCTCACGGCAGATGCCATGGGGTGGCTTATCGAGACTGGTTGGGGCCGAAGGACGTCGATGGGCTCCAGGAGCGGGATTAGGCACAAGCGGTGATAGACACACGATGTACCCAGGTTCAGGGCCCTCCGTGGGAGGTAATACCCCTAGTCCTGCTGGTCTAGTTGGATGGGGAGAGGTGTTACAACGATGCTCCTTGAGCTGTTTGTCTGGAGGTAGAAGGAGTAGCCGGCTCCTCTTCCCCTGCTATGTGTGAGTGTGAGAGAGGGGCGAATGCCTTCGTGCGTGTCCTCTTGCCCGATGCATGGGGGCTCCGGGGGGTTTTATAGGCCAACCCCACCCACCCCCCGGTGTACAGTACTCTTAAGATATTACAGGGGGGACCCGGCTGGCAGTCTCTCCGGCCGGCCAAGGGGCCCGCCGGCTGGGCCGTCTCGTCACCCATAGGGCCCGCCGACTGCGCGGTCCCATCGCCAGCTGGGGCCCGCCAGCCGGCTCTTCTATTGGCCCGCGCTCACCTGCCGCGGCACGGGCCGCCCCGCCCGGCGTCGTCTTGTGCCAGCCGGCCGAAGTCAGCGGTATGGCCGGCAACGCTGTAGCCATGCCGGGGCAGGTAACGGAGTGGACGGCGGCGCAGAGGTACTGTGGCTCCGCCAGGTCCCAATCGATCCTCGGTCAGCGGTATGGTCAGCCAGACTGTAGCCATGCGCGTCCGTGCGTTAGCGGCCGCTGTGGCTACATCGGAGTCCGTCGTGGGGGTCGCGTCTCGTCAGCGTACCCGGCCGCAGTAGGAAGGGACGGGGACCTGCCCGCCCGGAGGTCAGCTGGCGAGCTAGTTGCATAGCGGCCGGGCGCGCCGGACCGGGGGACAGACGGCTGGCTCCAGTCCAGCCGGCCATGGGCCAGCCGGCCAGGGGGCCAGCCAGCTCCTTGTTGCCGGTTGCGGACTAGCCGGCAATGGGCCAGCCGGTCAGAGAGGCAGCCGGCCATGGGCCCGCCGGCCGTATAGTTTTTCTTCGGAGAGGAGCCGGAACTACCTCCCCTTGCCATACCCAGGGGTAATAACCCCGTCAGTGGGTGAACAAATTACTGTCGAGCAATTGATAGAAAAGCGAGTAATTATGAAGATATCCAAGGAAATGATTATGCATATAGGCATCACGTCCGTGTCAAGTAGACCGAAACGATTCTGCATCTACTACTATTACTCCACACATCGACCGACTCCTGCCTGCATCTAGAGTATTAAGTTCATGAAGAACAGAGTAACGCATTAGGTAAGATGACATGATGTAGAGGGATAAACTCAAGCAATATGATGAAAACCCCATCTTTTTATCCTCGATGGCAACAATACAATACGTGCCTCGCTACCCCTACTTTGTCACTGGGTGAGGACACCGCAAGATTGAACCCAAAACTAAGCACTTCTCCCATTGCAAGAATTACCAATCTAGTTGGCCAAACCAAACCAATAACTCGAAGAGACTTGCAAAGATATGAAATCATGCATATAAGAATTCAGAGAAGATTCAAATAATATTCATAGATAATCTGAACATAAACCCACAATTCATCGGATCTCGACAAACACACCGCAAAAGAGTATTACATCGGATAGATCTCCATGAAGATCATGAAGAACATGGTATTGAAGAACAAAGAGAGAGAAGAAGCCATCTAGCTACTAGCTATGGACCCGAAGGTCTGTGGTAAACTACTCACGCATCATTGGAGGGGCAATGAAGTTGATGTAGATGCCCTCCGTGATCGAATCCCCCTCCGGCAGATTACCGGAAAAGGCTCCAAGATTGGATCTCACGGGAACAGAGGCTTCCGGTGGCGGAAAAGTATTTTCATGGCTCTTTTTGGTATCCAGGGAATATTTGGGAATTTATAGGCCGAAGAATAGGGTTAGGAGGGCTGCCGTGGGGCCACAAGCGAGGCCCCCCCCCCTAGGGCGCGCCCTGGTGGCTTGTGACGCCACGGCAGGTCTCCTGCCTTCATCTCCAAGTCTGTTGGGCTTCTTCTGGTCCAAGAAAAATCATTCCGAAGATTTTATTCTGTTTGGACTCCATTTAATATTCCTTATCTGCAATACTCAAAAACAAGGAAAAAACAGAAACTGGCACTAGGCTCTAGATTAATAGGTTAGTCCCAAAAATAATATAAAATAGCATATTAATGCATATAAAACATCCAAAACAGATAATATAATAGCATGGAACAATCAAAAATTATAGATACGTTGGAGACGTATCACGCGGCAAGGGAAAAAGGTTCCTTCGGGCATGCCTTATTCAAGTCAGTGAAATCAATGCAAAGCCTCCATTTCCCATTCGCCTTGTGCACCACTACCAGGTTAGTTAACCACGTCGGATGCAACACTCCTCTGACGAAACCAGCTGCTTCGAGTTTCTTCATTTCTTCGATGATGAACTGCTGCCGCTCCAAGGCTTGCTTTCTAACCTTCTACTTGACGGGCCTGGCATGAGGGCAGACAGCAAGGTGGTGCTCAATTACCTTCCTGGGAACACCGGGGATGTCAGATGGTTGCCAAGCAAACACATCGACATTCGCCCGCAGGAAGGCAACAAGCGCGCTTTCCTATTTGTCATTGAGGGTGGCACTGATGGTAAATGTACCATCAGCGGCATCCTGCCCTGCCGGGACCTTATTTGTCACAGGATAGGTGACCTTGGACCTCTTTCTTGTGGAACTCTCCAGCAGGTCATCGACGGGTGCAACGCACTCCGAAGAGGCGCGCTTCCCGGAGTCCTTGCCGGCGTCGCTGCTAGACTTCCCTCCCTTCCCTTGGCGGGAGCTGGTGCTTCCGCAACCTCAGCTGCTACCGCATCTCGATACATCTTGTCCACACATATGACTGCGTCCTTCTTATCAGATGGAATGGAGATGATTCCCATGGGCCCTGGCATCTTCAAGGTGTTGTAGGCGTAGTGGGACACTGTCATGAATTTTGCCAGAGCTAGGCGGTCAAGAATTCCATTGTAAGGCAGAGGGAGTTCGACCACATCGAACATTACCTTCTCAGTCCGGTAGTTCAACTCCCCACCAAATGTCACAGGCAAAGTGATCTTTCCCTTGGGTCGGCTCCTGCCGGGGTTGACTCCTTGGAATGTACCCGTAGCTTTGAGCTCTCCGTCAGGGATCTGCAGCCTCTCAACCACCTTAGGGGAGATTAAGTTCAACCCTGCCCCGCCATCAACTAACATCTTGGTTACCTTGAGGTTGCGGATTGTTGGGGAGATCAACAACGGCAAACATCCGACCGCAGTGGTGCGATCAGGATGATCCTCTTCATCAAAGATGATAGGCGTGCCAGACCATTTGAGTGGCCTTCTGGACTTGGCAGCTGGCTCCACGGTGTTGATCTCACGTGCCCACTGCTTGAGCTGACGATG
Organism: Elymus sibiricus; assembly: GCA_039707655.1. NCBI lineage: Eukaryota > Viridiplantae > Streptophyta > Magnoliopsida > Poales > Poaceae > Elymus > Elymus sibiricus. The sequence continues at coordinate 144,416,224 of CM077667.1, read as the reverse complement.
AGAGGAATGCAAGGACGCACCCCCGTCAACACACATGGCTTCAATTGCCCTCTGGAATTCTCGATCACTGGACTCTTCATCATCCCCATCATCATCACTCATATCATCTTCTTCTTTCTTCTCACGGCCTCAAGTAGGTTTTTCCTTCTGTTGCGGGGCCTTGCCGCGGCGGCCTCCTCTATCACCACAACCCTTCCCGGCAGCATCATCTTGGCCTTTCTCCTTGTCACGCTTCTCGTACTCAGCCTTCTGCTTCTTAGCAAGCTGCTCAACTTGGCGGCATTCTTGGAGATCATGGCCCTTGGTGCGGTGGTTCTTGCAGTACGGCCCGTCGAACTTTCTGGTTTTCTCTGCTGCTGCGGCCTCCCGGCAATCAGCGCACGTGGCAGCTCCCTTGCTGGGGGTTTTGGCCTTGGCCTTCTTGCTGGCAGCGAGATTACCAGAGCTCTCAACGGCCAACACCACTTTCCCTTTGCGTTTCTTGTTGCGCCTTCGGCTTCTCCCTTTCGAGCCAGGGGCATCGTCGTCGTCATCGGAGTCGACTTCGACACCAGCCTCTTCTCACGGGGAGTCGCCTTCCTTCCTCAGCACGATCACACTTGTCCGCCAATGTGTATAGCTCATTGACGGTCTTGGGGAGCTTCACATTCATCTTGGCCCGCATCCTCCTGTTGCGCACGTTCGAATGGAACGCGGCAATCACGGCTGCGGGGTGTATCTCCGGAATATTGCGATGCACTCGACTGAATCTCTGGATGTACTTCCGCAGAGTCTCTCCTTCCTTCTGCGGAAGGACTTGCAGGTCGCTGGGCTGTCCTGGCTCCTGGTGGCCACCTGTGAAGGCGTCGACGAACTCGTTGCACAAATCAGCCCATGATGAGATCGAGTTCTCTGGCAGGTGCATCAGCCATGATCTCACATTTGGCTTGAGGGCTAAAGGGAAATAGTTGGCGAGCACCTTCCCATCTCTTCCCCCGGCGGCTTGAATGGCTATCGTATAGATGCCCAGGAACTCCGCTGGGTTCAGCTTCCCGTCGTATTTCTCCGTTAGCTCAGGCTTGAAGGCTCGGGCCAATGGCTAGCGAACCTGTCGCAGCTCACGTGTGAAGGCAGGGCACCCAACCTCATAAGGAAGGTACCCGCCAACACTGGGCGCGGGGTTGCCGGCATCTGGGTCGTTGCGCCTGTCGGATTGGCGGTGTGCTTCCCGACGTCGCACTATGGTGATGCGTGCGTCTTCCCTCTGTCGGTCGTTCAGGACACGCCGCTGGTCCCGGTGATCGTGCGAGCCGGACAAGACCATGGATGCCTCGTCGGGCTCGTCGGCACGTGGAGCTTGTTGTGGCTGCCTCAGGACCTGTTGTTGCAGAGAGGATTGCACCGTTGGCGCGGCCCCCTCGACGCGACCGTCAGTCCGGGCCGCCGTCGTCGTCCGCGGGTATCTTGACAGCTCTGCATGCTATGATTTGCTGGCTTCGACGAAACCTATCAAACTCTGGATGGTGGCTCTCCACTCGTCCATCTTGTCGGTCGCCGGTGGAAAGTTTAGCAGCAGCTGGGCCTGCGCCATTGCTTCCGCTGCCGTGGCCGGCATGGCTAAGGAGGCGGACCGCGACGTCGCTCGACTCCTGGTGGAACCAAGAGGAGCGTCGCTGCGTCCCTGTCATCGTGCACCGGTCGCCGAGCGATCTAACGTGGAGGAGGTCGAGCTTGTGGGTCTACGGCTCCGCTTGGCGCTCCGTCTTGCTCTGGGTGAGGCACGCACCCAGCAGCCGCTCCTACGACAGTCGTTGCTGGAGGATCACGGCTGCCCCCGAATTGGGCGCCGCTGTTACGGCCGCGGCCACCGGCGTGGCGGGGAGGTGGAGACCGAACGTTTCCTCCTCCCGCGGCACTCGGGCCGAGCTCGCCAGAATGTTGTTACTGTTGCTCTTCTTCGGCGCTCCTTGCTCCAGCTTCGGCCGCGGGGGACACGACGGTGGCGCCGCCTGCGCCAGCCGCGTCGCCCACGATGCCCACCTCATTTGCTGCCACCGCGGTGCGCACGGCGTCCGCGGTTGCATGCGAGGGGGTCTTCGAAGTGGAGGGATGCGCGGTCGCGCCGGCCTTCTTCTTGGGAGCCATGGGCGAAGAAGACGGCGATGAAGATCTAAGTGTTGCTAACGAACTCAGGTTCACGCAATGACGCCCCCTACCTGGCGCGCCAAAGATGTCGGGGCACGATGCACACGATCACCTATGGGACCATGGGTCCCTTTGTGGTTCGGCGGGGGAGGTCACGTTGCACAAAGAGCAGAGGCCATGCGACAGCACGATGATGGGATGTTGGTGTTTTTACCCAGGTTCGGGCCGCTGAGAAACGTAAAACCCTACTCCTGCTTTGGTGGATTGATCAGAGGAACACGAAGCACACGCAGCGCTCAAACCCGGCAAGGTCACCTTCGGTGGAGCTGCTACGCAAGTACAAGTGTCCAAGGGTCCGAATCCTGAGCTAGGTTGCCTTGGGCCTCCTTTTATAGTTCAAGGGGCAACCACAGTGGCAAAACATATATTATCTAGTGATTATATAGCTAACAGTGCTATCATACCTAACTTTGGCACTTAGGACAAAATGCCATAAATGCTAGCCTAGCTGGCGTGTGGGGGTGCATCCCCGGCAAGCTTCTACCACCGCTTGGCTGCTTGTTGCTTAGTGTCTTGACACGCCTCTGGATGGGTGTTAACTGGGCATAATCTGTCTTCCGGTGTGTCGACACGTGCTTAGGGAGAGCCACTTAGCCATCTGAGGGCTCGACACCGCATCGACAACTGATTGGCGTTGTGATGCGGTGGAGCGGTGGCTGTTTGGCTCGCGCCTGCCGGGGGACGGCTTGCCGGGTCTTCTTGAAGGTGTGTGCGCCTCGGTCCCCGGCGGGCACCGGGGACGTGTCTGGCGCGGCTCGGGCCCGTCTTGGGCCGTTGCATTGATCTTGCCGGCGTAGCTAGTCAGTGTAGGCTGCTCCTACCGGGGTCTTGGATGTTGGCTTCGTCTTCTTGATGCGCTCCTTGATCTCACATAGAGCAGCTTCTCTAGCTTGGATTGGTGTTGATGGGGTTCTGCTGCTACCGCCTGTGCATAAGTCAGGGGCACTGGGTACCCCATTCCTAGTGCACCGACATATGGGTTATGCGATGGATATCTTATAAGTTTTAAACAATAGTTGTTCATATTATTACGAGAATATGGTTTTGATTAAACCTTTATTTTGTGATGGTTTATTCATGATGAATCTTGAAGTTTGTGATCTATAACATTAAAGCGAAACATTTTGAGAAGACTCATAAAACCACTAATGCGTGGCACTGCTTGGTCATATCAGATAATTAATCTTCATAGAGATGAAGTATAAAAGTCTTTTACTTGAATTGACTGAATACATTGTGATGTATGAAGTCCGATGGATATGAAAAGGAGGAATGAATATTTGTACTTCATCAATGTTATGAGTAAATATGATTTACTTGATAAAACATCAATGTTTTGAGTAAGTATGATTTACTTGATAAAACATAAGGACTCGGATATTGTAAATAGTTCAAAAAAATCACGATGAAGATATACTATCATTATGTCAAAAGATAAACATGATTCTTCTTTTATGAAGAAATATATCTAGACATAAGTTTATCAATCAATTGAACAATTGTGGAATTATTACAATTACCGATCTGCTCTTATTAAAATTTTGGGGTTTTATAAATAAAATAGCAAAATATTCACTAAATAGATGCACCATCTAAAAGTCTGATAAGAACTATAAAGAGTTATATAATATTTTAGACCAATGCTTGATTGTAGGTTTTTGTGTTCTTACCATAAAATTCAAGGACAAAATGTTTGTCAAAGAATGAATATTTTTCGAGAAAAAGGTTTATTCGTTAAAGAAGTAAGTGAGGGGATGATACAACTTAGTGAGATTATTAAATCTCCGGCTTAAGTTAAAATAAGAGTAAACCATAAATGTTCTGGAATATTTTTATCCATAAAACTGAGCAAAGAAACTACTACATTAAATGTAGAAACTTCAGTTAAGACTGTGACAAAAATGTGAAGGTCAGGAAAGATTATAGAATCTACTAAACACTTCTTCTTAGAAGAAGATTAATATGCACACTACAAGGAAGCAGTGATGACGCCCAGCTAGAGAGGTATGGCTTAAACCATTGAAATCCAAAGTGAAGTCCATATACAAGGAATAAGTTTTGAACTTGATGAAACCTTCAAAAGGTGTGTTAGGCACAAAAATGTAAATGGAGCTTCGAATATTCAAGGATAGTGATCCTGAAAGAATACTTTTACAAAAGAGTTTTGTAGGAATGGAAGGGTCGATATTGCCAAATCTTATTGTTAATAGCACTAAAAGTATAAATGCATTACAATATTGAGTGTTATATATTGTTGATATATAACCGATGAGTAAGAAACTATTTTGAAAAGGATTTCAAACATGATGTATATAAGATACGACAAAAAGGTTTTGTTAGGAATACCATAATGATATAAATATTTCAAGCCATGTGCATAATTTGAAATAAGATATCAAGTAACTGGAATTTGATGAGGAAATTGGAGAATTTAAACTTTATCAAGAAGCTTGTGGACACAAGAAGTTTGGTTGGAGTTGTATGACATTTATGATATTACATATGTATGACATATCACTTGATCAGGAATAATATTAGCACAAAATATTAAATTATGTTTCTATAAAGGACTTATAATTATTGGATGAAAATCTATATAGATAGCTTGAAACATCTGATTGTGCTAAGACATGTACTGTGACAAAGTTTTAAAGAAGTTTAAAAGGAGAAAATATTTTCTCACAAATATCACATAGCATAACACTGTGCAAAATCAATATTGAAAATCAGTTGATGACCATGTGTGGATGAATAGAGTTCAATTTTCTTCAGAGATTGAATTCATGTGTGTTGCCAAATGTACAAAGCCATATGTTTCGAATAAACTAATTGTTAGTAGTAAGTACCATAGTGATCCTAGAGAGGTTCACTAAGGTAATTGCTTAAAGATTAAGTACCTCAGTTGGGCGAAGGTTTTTCTTTTTGTCCATATATGGTGTTACCATTAATGTAACATTAGAATTACACAGAAAACCCAGATATTACCGACACAAATAACATTAGGATTTGAAGAGTATCAGATTTGGTCACGAAGGCTCTACCACTAGCAAAGCATGGGCAAACACCACATAGCCATGGGTGTTAGAAGAAAAGCATGCAACTATATTATTGACTCTAGTGCAAGTGGGAGATTGCTGGAAATATGCCCTAGAGGCAATAATATTTTATTATTATATTTTCATGTTCATAATTAAGAGATTATATTCTATGCTACACTTCCTACGATTCTGGAATATGCCAATCAGTGGAAAACTCATATGCACGTGTGGAATGATAAACGGTTAAATAGAGATTCCCAGTCTTGCCTCTAAGACTGGCACAAGTGTTGTTGGTGATCATATTTTCTGGATCTTAGGATATCGTTAAGCATAAAGATAGTCCTAAAACAACATTGTGATTATGACTTTAGAAGAACGATCATATGGAATCGACCGAAAAACTTGTTTGTTATACTTTGAGGTAATATTGTATGAAATCAATTGTTATAATATAGAGAGTTAACATGTGTTTTATATTCCTTTGACCATGATAGTATCATAGTCACTTCTTACCGTGCGATGAGCTTTGGGGTTGCTCAAACGTCATCTGTAACTAGGTGATCATAACGACAACTTACATGTTCACTGGAAAGTTTGACAAGGGACAAGATAGCTCGGGAGTGGGATTTGCTCCTCCGACGATGGAGAGATATACTTAGGGCCCTCTAGATGTGACGACATCCATCATCGTCTGGCCAGACATAAATGACTTAGTCACGGGGATGCCGGAACACGACAACGAGAAAGAAAAACAAAACCGGGAACGAGGATGATGATATAGTGAGCATGTGATGACTCATCTTGGATTTTGTGAAGCATCGTGAAGCAAAGGGAATATCATATGGTAACAAAGGTTCACTCGAATATCATTCATGACCTCAAAGGGGTAGATATGGACGTCCACGGTTCCATTATCGGTCATTAAACGAAGGTATTTCGTTCATGTCTATGAGTTACCAAACCTATGCAGTCACAAGCTCAAGGGAATCATGATCTGCAAAGTGTTAGTAGGACGGGAGTAATGATAACATATTTGTGAACTTTTTTCATTAATATTCGAAATAGTTTTGAGTGGATCCGAAAGTTTTCGGGGTCACCAGAAGGGTTTCGGAGAGTATCGGGTAATACGGGGTATTACCGATAAATAATATATATTGGAAATGTTTCAGTGGTTGTTAAATTATATATAAAGGTGTCTAATAATTATTAGAAGGCTTTTATATTTAATTTAATATTAGTGGGCCTTAAAAGGCCTAGTGGTGGAAGGCAACTTGGGCCTCCAAGGCCCAAGTGGAGGTGGCGCCCCCCCTTCCTTGTGGGGGGCGAATTGGAGTGGGGGAGGAGTTCAACTCTTCCTTCACTGGCCGACGCACCAAGGAGGGACTTTACCTCCTTGGTGGCAGCCCCTCCTCTCCCCTCCAATGTAGCGACCCGATCCAAAAATCGGAGTCTCTGTGCATAGCGTGCTAGTCCCTGGATCGAACTTGCTAGCACACACAGTACTCGAGGAATTATAACAAAGTTCAATCACACACTTTATTACATCGAGGTCCTCAAGAGAGTATTATTACATAAATATGGCCGAAGGCCATCTAAATAAAATAACCGCGGAAGCTTCGAAGGTAAATGAGTCCATCAACTCCACTGGCAAAACTGAGTGCAGAACAACGACCTATCGCACCTTAATCCTCGTCGGAAAACTCTGCAACATGAGACGTTGCAGCCATGTATGTCAGCACATGGAATATGTTGGCAATGTCACACCATAGAGTAATGATGAAAAATAACTATCTCTATATGCAAATTTGGTTGGTGGAGGCTCTAAGTTTAATTTTGCATAATGCTAATTTTTTCCTACAACAAAGGAATAATTTTTTATTTACTACCAAGTTTATGCCATTATTGAGAAGGTTCCTCCAACTCAATTCCCAAAATTCCCAAGTTTTCAATAACCCAATTCATTAATTAAATAGAGTGATGAGATCAGGCAACAATTCACTTCTAGATACTCAAAGTTGTCCATAACCGGGGACACGGCTAATCATGATTAGTTTGTACACTCTGCAGAGGTTTGCACACTTTTCCCCACAAGACTCGACCACCTCCATGATCGGAAGATCGAGACATAGTCTTTCTAAATGTGTTCCCCTTAACCCTGGATAGGCTGGTACACCTACTTTCCCCTACATCTGCTAGCCTACCCGGAAAGGCTCACACAAACTTACTCAACTATGCCAGAGCCCATAATGGCTTGTGGCTGCACAAGGAAGTTTCTAGGCATGAAATATCATATGATCCCTTTGAGCCTGGGTGGCATTCCGTAGGGTGATCACACGGGTCCTCCAGAACCCCCTAGGGCAAGCACTGGATTCTCCAGGTGCCCCAACCGTTCCACTCAGAGTTGTGTTAATGTTGCCACCTTAAGGTTATCCCAAAATTATTATTTCTCTCATAACTTACATGAATCACACATACCAATCCCCGTCTACGAGCATGGCTAAGCAATATATAAACATAACGAATATTCCCGGGGTGATCAAGTGTCATAGGTTCCTACCTCATGAACTACATAGCAATACCATAATTTCCCAATCCTACTCATGCAAATTTGCAAGAGTGAAACTAATGCATGGTAAAACTGGGTATAAGAAAGTATGATCAAAGTGTGAACTTGTCTTGCTGACGTTCATTAAACTCTAAGGATTGATAGTACTCCGCTTCGCACTCCGGACAATCTAGCGTGACAAACAATAAGCATACAATAAGCAATCATGATCACCATCGAGCAAACAAGATCATATGCAAAACAACATCAAAACAAAAGTTGGAAGCTCAAACAAAATTGGCAAAACAAGTTTCTGGACAGTAACAGAAGAAAATAATATAAAACTTTAGTTTAACAGAAAGTATTTGATATTAGTTTTAGTTAACAAAAAGAATCAATTAAAAGGGTTTTATAAAACAAAAGTTATGGCCTATTTAAGATAGAATTAAAATCTGTCCAGATTCAGTTTTATAAAAAAAATTATTTTTATTAGTTCTCTGGATACATATAACATGCAGAAAACTGTAGCAAAAAGAATTTCTCAAAAACCTATTTTTTTTTAAAAAGATATACCCAAATTAGTGTTTAATACAAATCTGTTTGAATTCAAATTTTAAAACTTCCAAAAATATTTTTCGTTTGGTTCTCTGGATAGATGGGATTTTTGTGAATCCGTAGCAAAAAGAATCATCGTAATCGGAGTTATAGAATTAAAGATACAAAAAAAACAAATCTGAGATCTAATTTGAAAACGGATTTTTTCCTGAAAGCATTAAATTGCGGTAGATTACACGTGGCGAGCTCTGGATGGCTGAAAGCGTTCGCTGCGGTAGGCTAAGATATGGACGGCCTCTACTTAATGCTTGGATCGATAAGGAAAAAAAACAAAGCGAACAGAGAGGTCGTGGCTTACACAGAAGAAACCGGATGAGGTAGGGAAGAAGATGGCGGTGGTGCGGCGGCTCCGGCGATCAACGGTGTCGGCGATGTTGTCCAACGGATGTGGGAGGTCGGGGTCGACCGATTTTTGGTGAAGGTGAAGGTTGGTGATGACCGAAGCGAGCGGGGCGTCGAGGTGAACTCCGTGAACTACGGCGGCGTTGCGAGCTCGAGGCGGTCGCTGTAGATGGAGAGGGGAGACAAGACCTTGTCAAAGCCACTCTAGGGATCGAGAGAAGTCGAGCTACAAAAAAGGAAAACTCAGGATGGCTCACCGGCGTCGGAATCCCGTGATGAACCGCAGCTTCTGCGGCGAGATCCAAATGGCGAGAGCTCCGAGTATAGGTGGTTTCGGGCGTTGGGGTTTGGGGAATCGGTCAAGCAAAGTCGTGGGTATTTATAGTACATCTTGCTTGGACGAGGGGAAAACTAGAGATAGGATTTTCACGGATTTAAGCCGAAATCGGCGTCGGTTCGTGCGTCCGTACTAGAGTTCGAGTCTTGTTGGTTTCGTGCACGGGAGAAAGAAGGTCCTGTGGGTCCCCCTTGTCAGAAAGAAAAAAATAAGACGAAGAGAGAGGTGCGTACGTGAGGGAGGGAGAGACGTGAGGAGATATTCACGTGAGTGCGCACGTAGGTGGCGCCGCTGGGAGCCTCCAGCGCTCCTGGCTCTCGAGCGCTAGCCCTAGCGCTGGTTTGGGCTGGGCGCTGCTGGCTGGGCCGACCGGTGCGCTGGCCTGGCCAGCAGATCCATTTGTTTTATTCGTTTTTTTACATAAACAAAACGAGAAAAAGTATATTAAATAAAAAGAAAAGATAGGGTCTTATATACCAAAACGATCAGAAAAATAAATCCTAAAGCGTGAATCTTTTTGTAGAGGCAAAATACAAACTTTATAAAAAAATTATTTAAAAAAATCCAAATAAAACCAAATTTGACTTTCAAATAAATTGGCACTATTTTCTTCTGACTTTTGGGGCATCATGTTAACTCCTCTCATACTTTTTTTATCAAAGTATTTTGTCAGGGATTTGTGAATAAAATTCAATGCCAATTGAAAAGAAGTCAAATAAAGAAAATGAAAATTTAATTGCCACATTCATTTCAATCAAAGTGCATAGATGCTTAACTATAATTGTAAAACATTCCAAATTGAAAATTTGGGATGTTACATCCAACCTATATATACTTGAGGTATTGGCCATATTGTTTGTATAAGTTTTGGAGGCTCCTCTAGTTCTTCTAATCATCATAATTAGAATCCTAGTGTGGTTCTAAATTATAATCTCCTACCTCTAATTCTCCAGCGATGATTTGCTCTAGACGGTGAAGCGCTGTCGGAACGTGAAGACTATACGCTTGCAACCAAGTAGAGAGTCCGTGCTTTCGGTATTCGGTTCGAGGGATCGTTCATGGGCCGTTCGTGGGATCGTTCATCGACGGTTCGAGGGACTCCAAGTACGATCTACACCGTCATGTTCTTCTTACGCTACAACTTGGTGACAGTAATGATCGTGATCCAACTATTATCGTATCTTCATAGTGTTCCTAGTTGATTGTAGGCGATTTTTTTGTTCTCTACTATGTTTCCCAACAACAGAGGCCCCCGCAACAATTCCCCCATGGCCCCTCTTTGCACCACTATAGGGGAACGAAGCATGGAAAGAAAAAAAATCCTACAAACACACAAGATCTATCTATAGAGATGTGTAGAAACGAGGGGGGAGTGTGTCTACATACCCTTTTAGACCAAAAGCGGAAGCGTATATAACGTGGTTGATGTAGTCGTACTCTTCGCGATCCAATCACGATCCAAACCGATCTAGAGGCGAATGAACGGCACCTCCGAGTTTAGCACACATGTGGCTTGATGGCGTCTCCTCCTCCTTGATCCAGCAAGAGAAGGGGGAGAAGTAGATGGGATCACAACCAACACGGCGGCGTGGTGGTGATGGTGGTGGTGCATCAGCGACAGGGCTTCACCAAGTACCGCTGGGACGAGGAACGGGAGAGACGGGAGAGGGGCTGCAGCCATGTGAAGTGTTGCAGCCCCTTGTGCCGCCACCTTTATATAAGCGTGGGAGGGGATGGTGGCTTGCCCTCCAAGCCCCTAGGGTCGTTGGTCAAGGGGGAGGAAGGAAATCCCTCCTTTCCTTCCCCCACCAACCGCTATAAGGATCTTGATCTTATCCCTTCGGGATATGATACTATTCCTTAGGGGGCATCTTGGTGCAACTAGACCAGGGGTGTGGGGTCTTGCCCCACCACCCACGTCCATGTGCGCCCCATGTAGGTGGGCCCCACTACGGAACCTTCTAGAACCTTCCCGGTATAATATCGAAAAATCCCAAACATTTTCTGGAACCCTGAATATGACTTCACATATATGAATATTTACCTTTGGACCAGTCCAGAGCTCCTTGTGATGTCTGGGATCTCAGCTGGGACTCTGAACAACATTCGGTCACCAACATACTAATAACCCATAAGTGTAGGGGATCGCAACAATCTTCGAGGTAAGTATTCTACCCAAATTTGTTGATTCGACACAAGAGGAGACAAAGGATATTTTTGGTCTTAGCAGTTGAGTTGTCAATTCAACCACACCTAGGTTACTCTCTGTAACAAAGTTTAGTAGCACAGCAAGATAGTAATAGGAACAGTAATAGTGACAACAATAGTTTTGTAGTAATTATAACAGTAGTAGCAACAATAGTAACTTAGCAAGATTCAATATGTAAAAGCGTAGGCCATGGATCGGTGATGGATAATGATTTAGATGAAATTATTCATGTAACAGTTACACACTAGAGTGACACAAAACTAGCTCAAATTCATCAATATAATGTAGGCATGTATTTCGTATATAGTCATACGTGCTTATAATAAGAACTTGCATGACATCTTTTGTCCTACCCTCCCATGGCAGCGGGGTCCTTAAGGAAACTAAGGGATATTAAGGCCTCCTTTTAATAGAGAACTGGAACAAAGCATTAACACATAGTGAATACATGAACTCCTCAAACTACTGTAATCACCAGAAAGAATCCCAATTATTGTCACCTTGGGGTATGCGGATCATAATACGTAATAGGTGCATACAACTTGCAAGATAGGATCCAAAACACTCTCATATTTCTGAAAACATAATAGGTTTAGATCTGAAACCATGGCACCAGGCCCTAGTGACAAGCATTAAGCATAGGAAAGTCATAGCAACACCAGTCTTAGAACATAGTGGATACTAGGGATCGAGCCCTAACAAAATAACTCGATTACATGATAAATCTCATCAAATCCCATCACCGTCCAGCAAGCCTACAAAGGAATTACTCACTCCCGGTGGTGATCATCATGGGGGTGTTGATGGAGAAGGGTTGGTGATGACGACGACGATGAATCCCCCTCTTCGAAGCCCCAAACGGACTCCAGATCAGCCCTCCCAAGGAAGAACAAGAGGTGGCGGCGGCTTTGTCTCGTAAAACACGATGAAAACTTCTCTTCTATTTTTTCTTCGGAAATAAGAATTTATAGGACTAGAATTAGAGTCTGCGGAGCCACGAGGTGGTCCCAAGCCATCAGGGTGCGCCCAGGGGGGTGGTCGCGCCCTGTTGGCTGGGCACCAACAGGTGCCCCCTGATACGTCTCCAACGTATCGATAATTTATGAAGGATTCATGCCATATTTGCATATGTTTACAATATTTTTTATATGGTTTTGATGCACTTTATATGATTTATTTAGAATTAACCCGGACTGACGCTGTTTTCAGCAGAATTACCATGGTGTTGTTTTTTTATGGAGAAAATAAAAGTTTTTGGAATCGCCCAAAACTTTTTTATGATTTTTTCTGGACAATATGAGAAATACCGGAGCAAAGAACCACCCGAGGGGAGCCACCTGTGGGCCACAAGCCAACAGGGCGCGCCCACACCCCTTGGGCGCGCCCTGTTAGCTTGTGGGGCCCACGTGGCTCCGGCTGACGTGATTCTAACGCTGAAAAATCCTATAAATCTAGAAACCCCCGAAAGTTAACCTAGAACTTCCGCTCCGCCGCCGCAACTCTCTGTATCAAAGAAAAATCCATCTGGAGCCTTTCCATTACCCTGCCGGAGGGGGAAATAATCACCAGTGGCCATCTTCATCATCCCGGTTGAGGCCATGACGAGGAGGGAGTAGTTCACCCACGGGGCTGAGGGTATGTACGAGTAGCTATGTGTTTGATCTCTCTCTCTCTTGTGTTCTTGAGATGGCACGATCTTGATGTATCGCGGGCTTTGTTAATATAGTTGGATCATATGGTGTTCTTCCCTTGCTATCTTGTTATGATGAATTGAATATTTCCCTTTGATATTTTGTTATGCCGGATTGAATATTGGATTTGAGATCGCTTGATGTATGTCTTGGTACTCAACTTGCGGATTCCCGTGGTGACAATGGGGTAATCTATGCATAGGGTTGATACACATTCTTGTCCTACTTTTTTCGATAGAAATCTTGGGGTACTCTTTGAAGTTCTTTTTGTTGGATTGAATATGATGAATCTGAAATTGTTTGATGCATGTCGAATAATTAAGCCGCGCATACTTGTGGTGGCATTGAGGTATCTAGGTGACATTAGGGTTGATTGATATGTATCATTGGTGTTATTTTAGTATGAACTTTAGGGTTGGTTGTGACACCTATAGGAATAGCCCAGTAGATTGATTGGAATGGGTAACTTTGAGCTAGTTCCTACTACCTACAACAATTTCATCTTATGTTGTCCGCTACTTATGAACTTTGGAGTGATTCTTTGTTGCACATTGAGGGATGATCATATAATTCTATTATGTTAGCATTGTTGGGAGATTGCACTAGTGAAAGTATGAACCCTAGGCCTTATTTCCAAGCATTTATATAATGTTTTGCTCACTGTTTGCCACTTGCCACCTTGCTATTTTTATATTTTCAGATTAATTACAAAAACCTATATCTACTATCCATATTGCACTTATCTCACCATCTCTTCGCCGAACTAGTGCACCTATACAATTTGCCATTGTATTGGGTGTTTTGGGTGATACTTGTGATCTGCGTCAGGTTTTCCGTGAAGAGGAACGGGTGATGTAGCACAATACGGATAAGTATTCCCCTCAGTTAAGAACTAAGGTCTATCAAACCAATAGGAGTAACACACAACCCCCGTCTTCAGCAACTGCACGCAAAGAAGCAAACACTTGCACCCAACGCAGGCAAGAGGATTGTCAATCCCCTTGGACTCGTTATTTGCAAGCTAGTGAAGTATATGGATGATAGATGAATGTTGTAAATTGCAAAATAAAATTAAAGTAAATAAATGGCACCAAGGTAATGAAGGCTTTATTAAATTTATAAGTGAATAGACATGGGGGTCGTAGTGTTCTCAAATGGCTTCTCTCATCTAGTAGGCATACGGTGGGTAAACAAATTACTGTTGGGCAATTGATAGAAAAGCGCATAGTTATGTAATCTTTATTCACGGCAATGATCATGTATATATAGGCATCACGTCCATAAGCAAATAGGCTGACTCCTGCCTGCACCTATTACTATTACTCCACCCATTGACCGCTATCTAGCATGCATCTAGAGTATTAAGTAAAACAGAGTAATGCTTGGAGAACAATGACATGATGTAGACAAAGAAAATTCAATCAATATGAATTAACCCCATCGTTTTATCCTTAGTAGCAACAACACAAAGATGTATCTTGTCCCCTAGTTTGTCACTGGGATATAGAAACCCGTCAGGTTGAACCCACTACAACGCATCCCTCTCATTGAAGAAATATCAATCTAGTTGGCCAAACTATTTCAATAGACCGGAGAGATTTACGAAGCTATAATAATCATGCAAATAAGAATCATAATAGAAATCAGAGAAGACTCAAATCTTTTTCATGAATAATCTGAACGTAACCCCACAATTCATCGGATCCCCACAAACGCACCACACAAAGTGATTACATCAAATAGATTACCGCGAAGATTTGGTGAACTTTGTATTGAAGATCAAGAGAGAGAGAGAGAGAGAGAGAGAGAGAGATAGATAGCCATCTAGGTACTAACTACGAACCCGTAGATCTATAGGGAACTACTCACACATCACCATGGGAGCAGCAAGATTGATGTAGAGGCCCTCCGTCATCGATCCCCCCTCCGACAAGGCACCGGAACAGGGCTCCAGATGGGCACACGGCGGAACAGAGACTTGCGGCGGCGGAAAAAGTGTTTCAGGAGGCTCTCTAGGGTTTTTTAGATTAATGATAATTTATAGGCTAGAGAGGGACGTCGGGGGGCACCCGAGGGGGCCATCACACATCAGGGCGCGGCCACCCCCCTAGGCGTGCCCTGTTGTGTGATGCCTCCCTCGTGCAGCCTCCGGTCTCCTCCCAAAGCTTCCAGATCTTCTATTGGTCCAGAAAAAATCATAAAAATGTTTCGGGGCAATTGGACTTCGTTTAGTACTGTAAACCTGAAAAGTCAAAAACATGCAGAAAACATCAACTGGCACTGGGCACTGGGTTAATAGGTTAGTGCTAAAAAATAATATGAATTGATATATAAACACCCAAAAAGCATTCTAGAATGATAATATTATAGCATGGAACAATAAAAAATTATAGATACATTGGAGACGTATCAAGCATCCCCAAGCTTAATTCCTGCTCGTCCTTGAGTAGGTAAATAATAAAAACATACTTTTTGATGTGACATGCTACCCAACATGTAATCTATTGCAGGTACGATCATTGAGAAACGATGAATTAAAAATATTAACATAGTAATACTTATAAACATAAGCAACATAATCATCACGTTTCAAAGTATACGATCCTTAAAGAATGTTCACCCCCTATTCATTTTATCATATTAGAATAGCATGGCTCCGCCTTCACCACATAAATACAAATGTCAAGCACCACGGTGTTGAGTCAGGCAATTGGATCGTACTTCTTACGTGCTTCAGCTTTTTATTACTTACGCAATATATGAGCGTGAACCATGGATATAGCATAAAGCTGGAATAGAATATGGTGGTAGGTTTCAAAGGGGTAAAAGTGGAGAAGAAAGTCTCGCATCAACTAGGCGTATCAACGGGCTATGGAGATGCCCATCAGTAGATATCAATGCAAGGAGTAGGGATTGCGATGCAACGGATGCACTAGAGCTATAAGTGTATGAAAGCTCAAATGAAGCTAAGTGGGTGTTGAAAGGATCGATATGGTTGACTAGAGGGGGGGTGAATAGGCAACTAACAATTTTTAACTTTTCTTTAACAATTTAGGCTTAGCAACAAATAGGTTGGCTAGATGTGCAACTAGGTGAGCAACCTATATGATGCTAATCACAGCACAAGCTAAGCAAGCAAGATATAACAATATAAGTAGCTGGCACAAAGTAAAGGTAAGAAGTAACCACAAGAGGAACAGATGGAGACGAGGATGTGTTCCCGAAGTTTCTTCCCGGTGAGGGGAAGTACGTCTCTGTTGGAGCGGTGTGGAGGCACAATGCTCCCGAAGAAGCCTCTAGGGCCACCGTATTCTCCTCACGCCCTCACACAATGCGAGGTGTCGTGATTCCACTAGTGGTGCTCTTGAAGGCGGCAACCGGACCTTTACAAACAAGGTTGGGGCTCTCTCCACAACTTAATTGGAGGCTCCCAATGAAACCACGAAGCTTCACCACAATGGAATATGTCTTCGAGGTGACCTCTTCCGTCTAGGGTGCTCAAACACCCAAGAGTAACAAAATCCACACAAGAAACTATGGGGGAATCAATTTTCCTTTGGTGGAAGTGTAGATCTAGGTCTCCTCCTTCAATCCCTAGCAAGACAACAAGTTTGGGTGGCTAGGGAGAGAGATCGGGCAAGAAAGCTCAAGTGCATCAATGGTGGAGAGAGAGAGGTAAGAGATAAGAGAGAGGTGGAAGAAGCACCTCTTTATATAGGGCCCCCCATTTCCAACCGTTACAGCCAGATCCACATGGGAGCGGTACAACCGGAGAGGTGAGCGGTACAACCGGTATAACCGGTACAACCGGCCAACCACCGCTCAACCACCGGACCAATACAGAAAGTTGGCCCGGATGAAGTAGCCAGGCCTGAGCCCCGGACCCGGCAAAGTCCTAAGCGGTGCAACCGCTCGGGACTCCGGTTGTACCAGGCTATATGAATATAGCGGTACAACCGGTCCAGTACCACCCAACAACCGGTCCACAACAGAAACATGTCCGGTTGTAGCCCGGTGCTGGGCCGGTTTAACCGCCCAGAGCTGCCACCCTGGGTCACCCAGCCTTTGGCGGTACAACCGCCCGGGGGCAGCGGTACAACCACTTGGGACCATCTTGTGGCAGCACCCCCAGGGTATCACCCCTAGAGTGGTGGTCGAACCGGAGGCTAAAAGCCAGCTGTGCATTAAGGTCGACACCGCGGATTACCTGGCAAGTAACTAAGGAAAGAGGGGCCTCTCTCTCTATGATGCGGAGAAGAGAAATGGGTGAAGATGGATGTGCGAAAGAACTGATTCACCCAAGACTTTCAGATGTGGATTCCCTCTTAATAGTACGGGATCCCTACGACCAAAGAGAATAAACACGTAGAGAATCCCGTCTTCAGTCTTTTCCGTTTGGAGGGTCCACCTAACCGTCTTGTGTACCACATACAATCCCTGTATAACTTGACACACGGTTAGATCATAGTGAGTTGTCATCATCGCCAAAACACCAAGGTAAGAGAATGCCCTTTCAATCTCCCCCTTTTTGGTGGATGATGACAACAACACGATTTGCATTTATGATCTATAAAATAAAAGTGGAGCTCCCCCTCAATGTGTGCAACAGATAAGACCTGTGCAAGAATTGAAACTCCCCCTTGATTTTATAGACCAACCAATGGGGACAAATATAAGATGAAACATTTAAGGAGCAATATGAACGAGATAATAAGTAGAGCTTTAAATAGTAAGGGTACGATAAGTCTCAGACTCTACTTAAACTCACATAGTCTTCACACAAACCGATAAAAAGCAAATAAGAGTTTAAATGGAAGACGCAACAAAGAGTCCAAAAAGCAACCATGCAAACACCCATGCAAATCCCGTTAAGGTACTTTCTCCCCCTTTGGCATCAAGACACCAAAAAGGAAAAGAGTGATGCAAGCGCCCAGAACTCAATAGATCTCCTCGTTGGTGTCATACTCCTCAGAATCATCATCTCCAGAGCCATCCTCCTCATCATCATCAGAAGCATCATCGGCTGCATCAGCAGTGGCAGCAGCAGAAGAGGTGGTAGCAGGCTGAGTCGGGATCTCATCATCAGTCCAAGTGCTATGCTCATAGATCCACTATTCCTTAGGAGTGATGGTCTTCTCAGAACCACTGGCGGCCTCAATTTGGAGAGCTCGCATAATCTGAATCTGTCTGCGGCGGGCATGCTTCTCATTGACATGGGCTTCATAGAGCTTCTTCTGAACATGAGCCTGGAGGCAGAAGGTCTTCTTAATCTTGTCAGAGAGCTTGGAGGCCCAAGATGGCTTGGCACCTGCTGGAAGCTCAAAGTCACTGTCACTGGAAGTAGCAAAGACATCCTGAGGGTTGGCATCAGGGTAGCGAGGAGCAGGATGTTTCTTCTTCCGGAGTTGCTTGACCTCATGCACAATAAGGTTGTCTGGGGAGGTGAGAAGCTCGCCCGGCCGACGAATTGCCCACATAGAGTTGAGGAAACTCATAATATAGGGAGCATAGGTGGGAACCTTCCGGTAGACGACCGTGGAGTACAACTCCTCCCACATCCATTTGGAAGCATCGAAGGTAGCTCCAGAACTAGCTTTAGTCTTCATGGCAACGAGCAAATCAACAAAGTACCCATGAATCTCATCCTGATTTCCAACTTTGGGCAGAAGAACATTCTGGAACACACGGTGCAAAATGTCATAGACCTGCTGCAGGTCCTTAGTAGCTCCCATAACCCCCCGTCCGGGAATGTATAGGGGGGCTAACCTGTTCTTATCCATAGATTGAGCCCGATCATGAGGACGAATGCCGCCATTCCCAGTGAGCCCAGTATCATCATAGCCAAGGACATTGCAGAAGGCGCGCCACGGAACATGGAAGAATTCATCACGACACATGAAGGAAAGATGATGCTCTGCATCATTGCCAAAGTGGACCGTGGCGTAGAACTGGTGAATGAGTTGCACATCAAAGGAACAGTTGAAGGTCATGAGCTTGATCAGGTCAAATTCTTCACACAATGCCAAAGCCTCGCCAAAGTAATCTATGTTGTTCCTCCAGTGCTCGATGTCAATCGTCCATTGCTTGGCATACTTGTTCTTGTGATGGTCATAGAGCTCATGCACGATCCGAAACTGAAACTCATTCCGGAACTGAGGAGTGGTCCACCTGGGAGCAACTGGAACTTCATACGGATTTTGAAGACAGACCCTCTCCCAATCAAGTTGCTTCCAGGCATGTACAGGCTTGGCAGTTTTCTGCTTGGCGGCCAGGGACTTCTCATGGCGAGTGGGATTGGTGGGGATCACAACTTCCTCATTGTCAGACTCCACAACAACCCTGCACCGGCGAGCACGCTTCTTGATATTCTTCCAAGGAGCAGAACGAGAGCTAGAGCCACCTGCAGACAAGCACCCGAGAAACACAGAGTGGAAACCTAGAAAAAGATGAGATGATTGTACGCAAAAGAAGGAATAAATTAGGTGCGTGGATAAGAAACAAAAAATAGGGGGCAGGAATCAAATGAGGCCGGTTGAACCGGTTGCCCTTGCGTTTGTACCGCACCAGCGGTTGTACCGCTAACTAGAGTGGTTGTACCGCTGCTGGGAAACCAGTGGATCCAGATTCAGAGAAATGCCCCCTCTTTGAGGTTTCTAATCACCATAGCTAATTGGAACTTTGATATACGACCTTATCCCGTCAATAGTTTTGCTTAAAAATGCGGGAACCGAGCAATGCCCTAACAATGGAGGATTTGAAGGGAATCCAAGAGCAAGGAGGAAAGAGGGCATTACCGGCATCCATGGGAAAAGATCGGGGAAGGAAGGGCCTCCACGGAACAGATCCGGGAGGAGGCCACGAATCCGGGGCACCGGGGGCACGCCGGGGCGGTGGTGGCGGCGGCCGGCGACAGGGGGCACTAGGAGGAGTCGGGCACAAAGGGGATAACTGAATACCCCTTCGGCCCGGCCTCCAGATCTAAGTACCGGGTCGCGACCGTTTGTACCGCTCCAGAGGAGCGGTTGTACCGGTCCAAGTACCGGGCCAGAGAATTAGCGGTAGAACCGCAGTCATCCCCGGTTGTACCGCTGGGACGGGACAACTGGTGAATTAGCGGTAGAACCGCTTCTACCACCGATTGTACCGCCTGGCCACAGGCACCACCACTAGATGATCAAAGCATACAATCTATATATAAAAAAATATGGTGGGGAAAAACTCCATGGTTGGAAGAAAAACAAAACGCCAATAAAGAGCCATGAAGAATGCCCACACCTAGGACTCCAAGCAAACACGAACACAAATCACAATAGGGGGGCGGTGGCCGAGGCCACCTATGTATGAGTCAATTGGTATGGCACATCGAAGAATTATCCTTGGGCCCATGACCAAAACTCGTCTTTGAAGCAGAAGTGCCATCAAAAATGGCGAATGTGAAAGAGTTGATTAGTTTATGCATAATAGGAGGAGGGATAGTTCATTGAGAGAACTAGACTCCCCCTAAATCCATGCCTACATCGAAACAAGACATAATGATGAGTGTGGTGGGGTGTGCACTAAGTCAAGCCACATTGCTCGAAACTCGTCTTTGAAGCAGAAGTGCCTTAACTCGCGAAATCTTGCTTCATCTAATGGCTTCGTGAAAATATCCGCAAGCTGTTCTTTGGTATAGAGATGAATAAGATCAATTTCTCCACGCTTGATGTGATCCCAGATGAAGTGATGACGAATCTCAATATGCTTCGTCTTGCAGTGTTGAACCGGGTTGTTGGAGATCTTGATTGTGCTTTCATTGTCGCAGTAAAGAGGCACTTTGTCACAGTTGACACCATAATCCTTTAAAGTTTTCCTCATCCAAAGAATCTGAGCACAACAGCTTGCGGCGGCTACATACTCGGCCTCGGTGGACGAGAGAGAAACATAGTTTTGTTTCTTGGAAGACCAACTTACCAGAGAGCGACCAAGAAATTGGCAACCTCCGGAAGTGGACTTCCTTTCCACACAGTCTCCCGCCCAATCCGAGTCAGTATATCCAATGAGATCAAATGAAGCACCTTTGGGGTACCATAAGCCAAAGTTTGGGGTATGAGCCAAATATCGAAAGATTCGCTTGACAGCCACATAGTGACTCTCCTTAGGTGCGGATTGAAATCGTGCACAAATTCCCACACTCAATATGATATCCGGTCTAGATGCACAAAGGTAAAGCAGAGATCCAATCATGGAGCGATATACCTTCTGATCCACAGCTTTACCATTGGGATCACTGTCAAGTTGGCATTTGAGTTGCATCGGAGTGTTGGCCTTCGGAGGATTTAGCTCATCCAACTTGAACCTCTTGAGCATGTCTTGAGTGTATTTGGCTTGGTTGATGAAGGTTCCTTGGCTTCGTTGCTTGACTTCGAATCCAAGGAAGAACTTCAACTCTCCCATCATAGACATCTCAAACTCTTTGGTCATTAGTGCGGCGAACTCATCATTAAAAGCTTTGTTAGAAGAACCAAAGATAATATCATCTACATATAGTTGGCATACGAACAAGTTCCCGTTAACCCTCTTAGTAAAAAGAGTGGGGTCGATTTTCCCAATTTCAAACCCACGATCTTGCAACATCTCGGTAAGGTTCTCATACCACGCACGTGGGGCTTGTTTAAGGCCATAGAGTGCCTTATCGAGAACGTATACATGATTGGGGAACTTGGGGTCCTCAAACCCCGGGGGTTGCTTGACATACACCAACTCCTTAAGTGGACCATTAAGAAAAGCACTCTTCACATCCATTTGATATAAAATGAAATCATAATGAGAAGCATAAGCAAGGAACATGCGAATAGATTCAAGGCGAGCAACAGGGGCAAAGGTTTCACCGTAGTCGATACCCTCGACTTGGGAGTAGCCTTGAGCCACCAGTCTTGCCTTGTTGCGAATAATGATACCATGTGCATCTTGCTTGTTTTTAAAGATACATTTGGTTCTGATGACATTGTGATTCTCTTTTGGTCTTGGCACCAATCGCCACACTTTGTTGCGCTCGAAGTTGTTGATTTCATCATGCATGGCTTCAAGCCAATCCTCGTCTTCGAGTGCATCTTGTACCTTGAGGGGTTCAAAGCAAGCAACAAACGCATGATGTGCACAAAAGTTTGTTAATTTACGACGAGTAGTTACCCCTCTTTTCAAGCTTCCGTAGACGTTCTCTAGGAGGTGTTGCCTTTTCTGAAGCTTGGCAGCATTCTTGGCAGCTCGTCTTTCAAGAATTTCCTCCATGGAAAGTTGAGGCTTGGTAACTTGACGAGCTTCGGTACTAGCACCGGCTTGCTCATGATCTTGAGCATGATCTTGATATTTAGCTTGACCTTGATCTTGAAGTAGATCTTGGTCCTGAGCTTCATCTTGATCTTGAGCTTGCACGGGGGTGTGAACAAGATCTTCAGCATCATGTGAAGTAGAAACATCACTATCGAGTTGATCTTGCCCTTGATCTTGATCACGGGGTTGAGGGCCTTCACTGCGTTTTCGGAAGCGTGTGAGTCGTGCGTCGGTGATGGTTCCACTTGAGTAGAACATTGTCCTTCTCCTTCAGCCACAAGGGGTTCCTCAACGGGTAGGAAGTATCCCACACCCATTCTTCTTATGGCTTGGGGGAATTTCATCACCTACATCACAAAGACCACTTTGCTCCACTTGGGAGCCATTATTTTCATCAAACTCTACGTTACTCGTCTCCTCAATGAGTCCCGTGGACATGTTGAGGACACGGTAAGCATGAGAGTTTGCAGCATAACCAACAAATATGCCCTCATGGGCTCTAGATTCAAATTTAGACAAACGAACACCTTTCTTGAGAATGAAACACTTACAACCGAACACCCGGAAGTATTTGAGGTTGAGCTTGTTCCCGGTAAGAATCTCATAAGGAGTTTTGTTCAAGCCTTTGCGGAGATAGAGCCGATTTGATGCATGACATGCTGTGTTGATGGCTTCGGCCCAAAAGTTGTACGGAGATTTAAACTCCGCCATCATGGTTCTTGCCGCATCCATCAACGTCCGGTTCTTCCTCTCCGCAACACCGTTTTGTTGAGGGGTGTAAGGTGTGGAATATTGGTGCTTTATCCCCTCATCACTGAGAAACTCATTTAGGGTGTAGTTCTTGAACTCAGTGTCGTTGTCACTTCTGATCATCAAAATCTTTGCTTCATGTTGATGTTGGACTTCATTTGCAAAGTCGATGACGGTCTGTTGGGTCTCACTCTTCCTCTTGAAGAAATATACCCATGTGTATCTTGAGTAATCATCCACAATCACCAAGCAATATTTTCTTCCTCCAAGGCTGTCAAAAGATGGAGGCCCGAAGAGATCCATGTGAAGGAGCTCTAAGGTCCTCTTTGAGTAGATTGTTGTAGTTGGACGATGAGCTTTTTCATGTAGCTTCCCTTCGATACAGGCACTGCAAGCACGGTCTCTGGCAAAGCTCACATTTGTTAGTCCAAGAATGTGATCCCCGTTGAGGAGACTTTGCAAAGATCTCATATTGACATGGGCTAGTCGGCGATGCCAAAGCCATCCCACATCAACTTTAGCCATTAGACATGTCGCGGTCTTAGTGGGTCGCTCCGAGAAGTTAATCACATAGAGACCGTTTTCGACATGTCCAACAAAGGCTACTTTAAGAGTCTTGCTCCACAAAAGGGTCACGGTATCAATGCCAAAGAAAGTACTAAAACCCATGATTGCAAGTTGACGAACGGAAAGTAAATTGTATGCAAGGGTCTCAACAAGCATGACTCTCTCAATAGTTAAGGTCGGAGAGATAACCACCTTGCCAAGACCCAATACCTTTGAGATTGCATCATCTCCAAATGAGACTTGGGTGGCCACGGATGCATCGGGTCGAACGTCCACCACCAAGTCCTTGCTTCCGGTCATATGATTTGTTGCTCCGCTATCGAGCAACCATGAGACTCCCCCGGAAGGAAAGTCCTACAATAGATCAATGCTTGGATTTAGGTACCCATTCTTGAATGGGTCCTTTCATGTTAGTGACAAGGGTCTTAGGAACCCAAATAGACCACTCAATATACTCATACGAAGAACCAACAAATTTGGCATAAACATGCCCATCACTAGCACGGCACAAAACATAAGAGGGGTTAAAATCGCCGGCCTTGTTGGAGGGAGTGATCTTGCCCTTCTTGGCACCATCACTCACAACCTTGTCTTTCTTCTTCTCATGAGTAATGCTCCCTGCTTTGACAAATGTTTCCTTGAGCGGAGGAGCCTTCGTGGTCTTCTTCTTCTTCTTCTTTTTGGATTTGGGTGCAAACCCAACTCCTTCCTTTGCAATCACTTCCTTTTGATTGCTCAAAAGGTCATTGAGATTCTTCTCACCTTGTATACATGTCACAAGGCCTTTCTCAAGCTGCTCTTTTAGCTTAGCATTTTCCTCCACAAGATGTGCATGCTCACAACACAGGTTAGTGGCAGAGGCATTATCAATTAAGACAAAGGGAGGACACGTGGCAATTTCTTTAGTGAGTTTCACTTGGAGTTGATCATGTGACTCTTTAAGAGAAGCATGAACGCTCTTCAATGCCTTATGAGCATTGTCAAGAGAGACAAACTCATCCTTGAGTCGAGCATGGTCAACCCCAAGTGCAACCTTTTCAGATTTAAGAACACGGTTAAGAACAATAGCATGATCATAATCTTTACGTAATTTAGCGAAGTCGTCATTGTGTGACTCCTTAAAAGTCAAATGAAGACCTCGCTCTTCCTCTAGAGCAATAGAAAGATCTGCTATCTCGTCGGCATAATCACGACTATGGCCTCTCATCTCCTCAAGAGATTCTTCTTGAGAATCAATCGTGTCATTGGCCTCACCAAGTTGTTCCAAGAGAGCAATGAAGTGCTTCTTGGACTCTCCCTTGAGTTTACTCAAGAACTTGTCAAACTCATTCTCACCCTCTATCGCCTCCTCAAGTTCATCCACACAATCTAACAAAGACGGAGTGGAAGAAACAATAGTCTTAATGTTAGAGGTTTTGGCGTTGGAGGTTACCTTGGTGATATCTTTTGCCATGAGGCACCTAGCGATGTGGTTCTCATTGGGGGCGTCGAAGAGTGACACCTTTGTTGGGGTGGAGGATGCAATTGCCACAGATGCCATTGCCATTCCTTCACCACTTGTGTCTCCGTCATCACAATAATCGTCCGATGCATACTCTTCTTGAGCCACCAACACTTTGTGTGGAGTCTTCTTGGTGAAGTTGGTCTTGTTGGGGAACGACTTGGCCTTATCTTTGCGGATGAGCTTGCCACCATTGTCTTCCCTCTTCTCGTATGGATAATCCACCACAAAGTGACTCACATTACCACAGTTGTAGCAGGTCCTCACACGTTGCTTGCCCTTTGACCCGTTTGAGTTGTTCTTGGAGAAGTTGGGCCTTGTGTTTCTCTTGTTGCCCCAAAATTGTCTGAATGCAAGAGCCATGTGCTCATGATAGGCATATTTGGTGTCCTCGGGGCAACCCTCTTCCTCTTCTTCTTCTTCTTCTTCCTCTTGACAGACCTTGGCCTTCAAAGCAAGGTTGGGGGTGATTTCTTAGACCGTTGCACGCGAGCGAGAGCATTGTCAGCTGTTGTGTTCAAGATGTTCATTGCAATAAATTCATCCAACACATCACCAGAAAACAAGGTGTGAAAGTCCGGTCTTTGACGGATGACAGCGGACATGGCCTTGTTGTAGGGCATGATGGCCTTCAGAAACTTACGCTTGACCCACGTATCATCCACATCCTTGCTGCCATGATCTTTGAGAGCAACCGCGAGGGCAGTCACCCTTCTGTAGAGCTCACGCGGTTCCTCATCCTCTATCATTACAAACTCATCTGACTGATCAAGGACAACTTCATAGTTTGACCGTTGAATGCTTGAGCTGCCCTTGTACATGGAGATAATGTGTTCCCAACACTCTTTAGCAACAGTGAAAGGATGTAGGTGAGGTAGGTCTTCAGTAGGAACGGCAGCTTGGAGAATGAACAAGGCGGAGGAATTTAGCTGTTTATCCGCTTCTTCCCTTGGAGTGAGGTTGCATGGATCACGAGGGTAGTATCCTTCTTCAATGACTCGCATGAGTTGAATTGAGTTGTGATCCAAATGAGACTTGATACAGAAAAGCCAATTAGCAAAATCATTTTTAACAAGCTTACGAGGAGGACTGTGGTTAACTATATGAGGTGGGTGCATCGGTCCTCCATAGACCAAGGGAGGGGGAACTGAGGCAAACGTCCCCGACCCATTAATTCCTTGAGAGCGATTATCTTTATCAGTACTAGCCCCCTCCTTACCGGAGTTGACATCCGATGCCGAGTTAGTGGGATTAACCACTTGAACCGCATCGGTGGAAAGTTTAAGTGTGTCAAGGAATTCTTTAAACATGGATTTGACCTCGGTCATCATGGAGGACTTAAGCGAGGACATGGCCTCATTTAAATCATCGCGAGAGACCGTGTTCACACCCACGGCCTCGGGGAGTTCAACCTCCCGGTCCCCGTCGTCAACCATACTCTTTGGGTGGTGAAACCCTTAATAAAGAGACGAGGTTCTAATACCAATTGAAAGGATCGATATGGTTGACTAGAGGGGGGGTGAATAGGCAACTAACAAATTTTAACTTTTCTTTAACAATTTAGGCTTAGCAACAAATAGGTTGGCTAGATGTGCAACTAGGTGAGCAACCTATATGATGCTAATCACAAAACAAGCTAAGCAAGCAAGATATAATAATATAAGTAGCTTGCACAAAGTAAAGGTAAGAAGTAACCACAAGAGGAACAGATGGAGACGAGGATGTGTTCCCAAAGTTCCTTCCCGGTGAGGGGAAGTACGTCTCTGTTGGAGCGGTGTGGAGGCACAATGCTCCCGAAGAAGCCACTAGGGCCACCGTATTCTCCTCACGCCCTCACACAATGCGAGGTGTCGTGATTCCACTAGTGGTGCTCTTGAAGGCGGCAACCGGACCTTTACAAACAAGGTTGGGGCTCTCTCCACAACTTAATTGGAGGCTCCCAATGAAACCATGAAGCTTCACCACAATGGAATATGGCTTCGAGGTGACCTCTTCCGTCTAGGGTGCTCAAACACCCAAGAGTAACAAAATCCACACAAGAAACTATGGGGGAATCAATTTTCCTTTGGTGGAAGTGTAGATCTAGGTCTCCTCCTTCAATCCCTAGCAAGACAACAAGTTTGGGTGGCTAGGGAGAGAGATCGGGCAAGAAAGCTCAAGTGCATCAATGGTGGAGAGAGAGAGGTAAGAGATAAGAGAGAGGTGGAAGAAGCACCTCTTTATATAGGGGCCCCCATTTCCAACCGTTACAGCCAGATCCACATGGGAGCGGTACAACCGGAGAGGTGAGCGGTACAACCGGTATAACCGGTATAACCAGTACAACCGGCCAACCACCGCTCAACCACCGGACCAAAACAGAAAGTTGGCCCGGATGAAGTAGCCAGGCCTGAGCCCCGGACCCGGCAAAGTCCTAAGCGGTACAACCGCTCGGGACTCCGGTTGTATCGGGCTATATGAATATAGCGGTACAACCGGTCCAGTACCGCCCAACAACCGGTCCACAACAGAAACATGTCTGGTTGTAGCCCGGTGCTGGGCCGGTTTAACCGCCCAGAGCTGCCACCCTGGGTCACCCAGCCTTTGGCGGTACAACCGCCCGGGGGCAGCGGTACAACCGCTGGGGACCATCTTGTGGCAGCACCCCCAGGGTATCACCCCTAGAGTGGTGGTCGAACCGGAGGCTAAAAGCCAGTTGTGCATTAAGGTCGACACCGCGGATTACCTGGCAAGTAACTAAGGAAAGAGGGGCCTCTCTCTCTATGATGCGGAGAAGAGAAATGGGTGAAGATGGATGTGCGAAAGAACTGATTCACCCAAGACTTTAAGATGTGGATTCCCTCTTAATAGTACGGGATCCCTACGACCAAAGAGAATAAACACGTAGAGAATCCCGTCTTCAGTCTTTTCCGTTTGGAGGGTCCACCTAACCGTCTTGTGTACCACATACAATCCCTGTATAACTTGACACACGGTTAGATCATAGTGAGTTGTCATCATCGCCAAAACACCAAGGTAAGAGAATGCCCTTTCAGGTGTGCATCCAACTTGCTTGCTCATGAAGACCTCGGGCATTTGAGGAAGCCTGTCATCAGAATACAAGCCAAGTTCTATATAATGAAAAATTCCCACTAGCATATGAAAGTGATAAATGAAGAGACTCTCTATATGAAGAACATGGTGCCACTTTGAGGCACAAGTGTGGAAAAAGAAGTAGTAGCACTGTCCCTTCTCTCTTTTTCACTCATTTTTTTCTTTTCCTTTCTTTTTTCTTTTTCTTTCTTTCTTTATTTTATTTTTCGTCCAGAGTCTCATCCCGACTTGTGGGGTAATCATTGTGTTGGGGATATACCCCACGAGTAACCCGCCATACAGGTATGACCCGGCGTCTACAAGTGGCAGGTTATGAAGATAGACTGTTGCTTTCTGTTTGGCATATAAGGGTGGAGATGGTGACTCTACACACGAAAGGCGGTTCATGAGATGTATGAAACAGGCCGGCTCATGGGCCAGATGATGTACCGTTACTTGCAAGGCAAGACGACTAGGAGTTAGATTAGGTTACGGGTTGCACTTTGACTCGGACTTTGTTGTAATCTCTGGGCCTCTACCTATATATAAAGGGGAACCCCGGAGGAGAAAGATTAAGTAAGAAAGAAACCCTCGAGAGCTATGTTTTTAACTCCATCAATATACACAAAGCAGGACGTAGGCTTTTACCTCCATCGGAGGGGCCGAACCTGGGTAAACTTGTCTCTCGTTCCCGATCAACCCCTTTGAGTTGCCACCTAGTCATGATGGCTCCACACCTAAGTCCTCTTTCGAGGGCATCTGCCGTGACAAAACCACGACAGTTGGCGCCCACCGTGGGGCCGTCGCGTGGTGGAGTTGAGTTGTCGGAGGGAGCTCTTCCAGGGTTCGGGAGTTACGCGGTTGGTCTAATGACCAAGAGTCACCGTGGCAAGCTCTACATCGACACTTCAGGCTGGGTCCCCGAGGCCGACTCAATTGAGTACGGGTATTGGGTCCCCTTTGGCAAGATCCATGCCTTCATCGGCAAAATCGGCGCGTTCGTACCTGAGCCAGACATCTAGATCTATTCATGTAGGAATAGACCCCATCTTGTTATCCTTAATAGCAACGATACATGCATGCCTCGCTGCCCCTTCTGTCACTGGGAGAGGTCACCGCAAGATCGAACCCATCATAAAGCACCTCTTCCCATGGCAAGAAATATTGATCTAGTTGGCCTAACTAAACCAAAGATTTGAAGAAGAAATATGAGGCTATAAGTAATCATGCATATATGAGATCAAAAGAAGACTCAAATAATATTCATGGATAGAAACTGATCATGAACTCAAAATTCATCGGATCCCAACAAACACACCACAAAAAGTCATTACATCAAATAGATCTCCAAGAGACCATCGTACTGAGAATCAAAAGAGAGAGAAAAAGCCGTCTAGCTACTGCCTACGGACCCGTAGGTCTACGGTGGACTACTCATGCATCATCGGAGAGGCACCAATGAGGATGATGAACCCCTCCGTGATTTTGTTAGATTGGATGTCGCGGTTCTGGAACTTGCGGCGGCTGGAAGTGTTTTTCGTCGACTCCTTTAGGGTTTCTGGAATATTTGGGTATTTATAGAGCTCAGAGGCGGTGGAAGGGACTCCCGAGGCGGCCACAACCCGCTGGGGCGCCCTGGTGTCTTGTGGGCCGCCTGGGCCCCCTCCCGGGTACTTCTTTGGCCCTCTGGCTTTCTTTTAGTCCAAAAAAATCTCCAAAAAGTTTCATCGCGATTGGACTCCATTTGGTACTGATATTCTGCGAAGTAGAAAAACAAGCAAAAAACAACAACTTGCACTTGGCACTATGTCAATAGGTTAGTCCCAAAAAATGATATAAAGTTGCTATAAAATGATTGTAAAACATCCAAGAATGATAATATAACAGCATGGAACAATCAAAAATTATAGATACGTTGGAGACGTATCAGTAATTCCAAGTCATGTGTAGGATAATTTTCCTAATGTCATCGCAGTTGTCTTGAAGCGTAGGCTACCACTTTGCCTTCTTGCATCAGTACACATTCAAGACCTTTTCTGGATGCGTCGCAGTATACCTCAAAATCCTTGTGGATATCTGGCACAATTAATACTGGTGTTGTCATTAACCTCTTCTTTAATTCCTGGAAAGTTTTCTTGTAGGCCTCAGTCCACTCGAATTTCTTATCCTTCTTGAGTAACTGTGTCATAGGTTTGGCTGTGGTGGAAAAGCCTTCAATAAATCTTTTGTAATATCCAGCCATTCCCAGGAAACTTCGGATGTCCGTTGCGTTGGCTGGTTGCTTCCATCCAAGTACGGCCTTGACTTTATCTAGGTCCATGGGAATACCTTCCTGGGTTAATACGTGGCCTAGAAAGCCAACTTCTTTCAACTAAAATTCACATTTGCTGAATTTGGCGTACAATGATGTTTTGTTAATTCTCCCAGTACGATTCTGAGATGCTAGGCATGTTCCTCTGGTGTCTTGGAATAAACCAATATGTCATCAATGAATACCACAACAAACTTATCCATATATTTCATAAAGACTTTGTTCATGAGATGTACGATATATGCTGGAGCGTTGGTCAGTCCGAACGGCATTACTGTAAACTCATATAATCCGTATCTGGAGGTAAATGCTGTCTTGGGTATGTCTTCTGATCGTATTTTTAATTGGTGATATCCGACCTCAGGTCTATTTTGGAGAAAACCTTGGCTTGCGTGAGCTGGTCAAACAAATCATTTATCCGTGGCAGAGGATATTTATTTTTGATGGTAGCCATGTTGAGAGCTCGATAGTCTACACATAGCCTCAGAGTTCCATCTCTCTTCTTGAAGAACAATACTGGCGATCCCCATGGTGAGGAGCTTGGTTGGATATAACCTTTGTCCAGCAGATCTTTTATTTGCTTCTTTAATTCTACAAATTCAGGGTGACATTCGATAGGGTTTCTTATAAATGGGCGTAGTGCCAGGTGCTTGCTCGATGACAAACTCTATCTCCCGATCTGATGGCATACCTGGTAGCTCTTCTGGAAATACATCTGGAAATTCACAGACTACCGGAACTTTATTTAATTCCGAAATGTCCACTTTATTTAGCCTTGCTTGCAGTGGAGCTGGTCTTTTTGTGGCTGCAACTCTTATTGTTTTCCCATGATGATGGGTGAGAGTTACAGTCCGATAGAAACAGTCAATAAAGCCCTTGTTAGTGGTTAACCAGTCCATTCCCAGAATAACATCCAATCCATTATTTTCCAATATGATGAGGTTTGCCCAAAACTTCAATCCTTCAATCTCAATGGTCACACCTTGGCAGTAACTTTCCAAAGGGAGAATCAAAAAATGATTTTGCAAAGGAAATCTTTTTGAAATGAACGAGTGAGAGGCTCCAGAATCAAACAAAACCGTGGCAGGAATTGTGTTGATAGGGAACGTACCGAGTACGATGTCTGGCGCATTTTGAGCTTCTTCCCTCGCCACATGGTTCACGTGGCCCTTCTTGTGATTGTTATTGGGGTTGAAATTGTTGCGCTTAGGAGCTGAGTTATTACCATTATTGTTTGGCTTTGGAGTCATGTTCCCTTGCTTTGGGCACTGCCTGGCATAATGTCCTTCTTCTCCACAAGTGAAACAGGTAACGCCCGGACGGTATGTAAATTCCTTGTTCCTGGCATGGTAATTGTATTTTGTGCGGGGTGTTGCAGTTGGTGGTTTAGGTGCCCCATTTTTCTGGAAATGATTCTTGGGTTTGTTGTTGCGTGACTGTGTGGAGTTGACCCTTCTGTGTTTGCGAATATCATCCAAATTGCGGTGTTCATTTTCCAGCACAATTGCCTTGTCCACTAGTGTCTGGAAGTCTGGAAAGTTGTGCACGACCAGCTGGCATTTGAGTGCTGGTGCGAGTCCATCCAGAAATTTTTCCATCTTCTTATTTTCAGTCATGTACTCATCGTTGGCATAGCGGGATAGCTGGGTGAACTGGCTTAGATATTCTGTCACAGTTGAGCTTCGCTGCTTGAGATCTTCAAATTCCCTTTTCTTAATTTTCATAACACTATTGGGGATGTGCGCCCCACGAAAACCTTCTTTAAATTCCTCCCAGGTAATATTGTTCTCATTTGGATGCATGCGTAGGAAATTTTCCCACCATGATGCAGCTGCTCCAGTCAAATAATGTGGCACGCACAATACCTTTTCATGATCTGAACATTGAGCGGTAATCAGTTTTCTTTCAATGGCGCGCAACAATCGTCTGCTTTCAGTGCCTTGTCAGTATGAGAGAAAACGGTAGGGCGAGTCTTCTGCAGCTCAGATAATTTGGAACGTTGCTGGTATGGTTCGCGGTGATTTCCCGCATTGATCAGATGGTTCATCATTTCTTGATGTTGCTGTTGGTTTTGTTCATAAAGGCGACAAACTTGTGAAAATGATGCGTCGCTGTCCTGCTGGCTTGACTGTCCGTGTGTGTAGTTGTTACCTGTCTGAGTAAAGTGATTATCCTCTGGCGGACTGGGCATGGAGCGAGTCCTGGGATTATGCATTTTTCACTCTCGGGTGTTATTGTAAAGCAAATAAGTGAACTCATCAGAATAGATATTTTGAAAATAACAAGAAAATATTCAAAAGATTTTTCCCATAAACACAAATGTGTACGGAGAAGGACCGCATGATCATATATTGCAAGCAAGCCTTAATTATACAATACATCACTCAAGATGCGCGTACACATTACTGACATGTTATTTATGCTAGTGCACTTCTCCATTCCCCTACATGATGCGACCACACGCTACTGCTCTCCAAGCCTAAAAGTACATAAACACACAACATATTTTACAGGATGACATATCGTACAACTAGCTTGCGCACTCAGACGGAAGCGGTGGGAACATCATTCGACCTGCCGAGGGTAAGTCCCAGATGAGGTGCTGAGGAATCAACCTACTCGGGAATAGTTTCCAGGCGAGGAACATGAGGCTGCGCAGTTGGGATAGTGATAGCTAGGAGTGCAACCCTAGTTGGGGTAGGAGCGATAACCTGGTTAAATTCTTCACTACTAGGCAGACGGCGTGCAGTAGACAGAACGGATGGCGAATATGAAGCAGACAGTCGCTGCCAGCCATCTACAATGGTAGGCAGAAATTCCAGATAGTCATATCATAAATATATGATGACTAACAGAAAAATTGCTACACTATGCATAATGCTCAAAAATTAATTATACTAATTTATTTGCTAGCGATCGCACCTAGTGGCTTCCTACAGTCAGCCTGGCTCTGGTACCAAGGTTGTCAGGACCGGTTTTCCAGTAAAACATTTATTGGAAAATAGCCCTTATTGTCATTCCAGCACAGAAAATATTTCACACCGGTAGACAATCCTTGATAAAGAAATCCGGTAGTGCTTAATATTATACATGGTTGAGCTGAGGTTGCTCAACAATTTATTACAAGCTCGCCAATATTTAACATAGTGGCGGATATATCACACTGGAAATGGTGGTAGTACTACTGACTCGCAATATAAGGTGGTGGTGGTTATATTACAATGGAGTGGGTGACTTGACTCTAATATCTTACAACTCGTCAAGCGTCAAAGTGAGGCTCGACGACTTTATTTGGTGGCGGAAGCATGAATAATACAAGTGGTGACTCCAAGATCATAAGGGACTGACTGGGACTCCTCTAGGCGTCGAACTCGCTAGCGTACTCTTCATCCATAAGACTGCCTTCGTCAACATCTGGCCAAATCAACAAGCCAGGTGAGTACTTTGAATGTACTCGCAAGATAGTTCAGACATATGATATACTGAATGCAGACAGAATGCATATACTCAAGTTAGATTAAAAGCACACACAGATATTAATAGCATGATAAGGTAAGGATAAATAGAAGGTCGGGCGGTAATCCTCCCAAAATTCCAAGAAAATAAATTGTGTCAATCGGGTGTCTAAAGCGACGCCTCGAAAGGTAAAGTATGAAATGAACCGATCGGGTGTCTGAAGCGACACCTCGAAAGGCAAAATAAAATAAACCAATCGGGTGTCTGAAGCGACGCCTCGAAAGGAAAAATAAAATAAACTAGTCGGTGTCTGAAGCAATGCCTCGAAAGGAAAAATAAAATAAACCAGCCGGGTGTCTCAAGCGACGCCACGAAAGGTGAAACAGATAAACTGCCACAGTCGGGCGTCGGGGTGACACCACATAAATGGCTTATATCCAAAAGAAAGTATGAGTATCCAAGAGGTAGAACCATCCCAAGGAGTACTCGGTGTGTCATACCAATAATCAGGTTAGTCCATCAATAGCAATAATATTCAAAGGAAATTATTTCTGCCATTAACCATATTAGTTCTCCAGAGACTAACACTGAGACCGACACTTGACCTTTCAACCAACGTCCTTGACCGTGGACACGGCTACTCGAATAGTTTTGATTCTCCAGAGGTTGTACTCTTTACCCACAACCAACGGATTTTAGTAGTCATGAACGACTAGTTCCGTCTATGGTATTTAGGAAGTAAACACACATAACCAGTACACACCCATTTCACGTCACGATGCCCGGTATCACCCAAGGCAACGTTCAAGAAAAACTATGAGACGGGGAGGCCGACGCCTCGAATAGCATGGGATCAAATTTATACCGCACGCTACTAAGGGGTGCCCCCCTCTCGGCCTCAGCCGGAAACACCCATGCCCCCTGACCGGATGACTGGCATTATTCCAGGGCCATGGAACCCTCATCACGGTCCCTCTATTTGGTGTGTACATGGAGAGAGGTTTGCAATTTACTGAACCGTATTCCTTACGGAAAACATGTGGCAGCACGAAAGTAAGGTAAACAGGAACAAGACTCGATCTATGTCAATACTGGAGTTAAGAAGTTTTCATATTACACTGGCATGCTCCAACATAACCAGTCAACAACCTTTCATGTCACCACATGACTAGGTTAACCATTTATTTCATGAACTTACCAAGTTCTTAGCTCATATGTAATTCATCATGCATGCAATATAACATTTACCATATGCTATCATGTCTACATGCGGCAAAAATTTATTTAGCAAACGTGA
This sequence comes from Elymus sibiricus, assembly GCA_039707655.1. Classification (NCBI taxonomy): domain Eukaryota; kingdom Viridiplantae; phylum Streptophyta; class Magnoliopsida; order Poales; family Poaceae; genus Elymus; species Elymus sibiricus. The sequence continues at coordinate 144,381,000 of CM077667.1, read as the reverse complement.
TGACAATCATCATATCAAAGGTTCAAACATGCTTGTCTGGATCAACGTAGTCGGAAGCTAACTCTGCGAAGTTGACGGCAGCGTCTCCTCCTTCGGTATCTATGTCACAGAAATACCGATATATACATAAATACCATGTGCGCATAAAAGTTGTCCCGAAATATTTTTAAATAAATATCACAGAAAACTAGGCAGAGAAATAAAATTTTCAGAAAAAGAATCAACCCAAAATCATTTACTATTTAAAATTTATAAAGAAACTAAGCCCAGGGACCTATCTGTTATAAACAAAAAGTTACCCAGGGGCTAGTCTGAGAAAAGCAGAAAACGCTATGGTGGAAATACATTTGTCGGAATCGGGGCTCCGCGGACCCAAGAAGGTTCGAACTCTGGGGCGTGTGCGAGATTCCAACCAGCTCAAATCTCAAGCCTGCCACTCCACAACCGGATCCTGCCGAAGACGCGTGAGAGCGCAAGCAGATGAACACGAGAGATTTACCCAGGTTCGGGCCACCTTGCGGTGTAAGACCCTACTCCTGCCTTGGTGGATTGGCCTCACGAGGAGGTTTGTGGATGAACTAGTACAGTGGTTGAGCGACCTCGCGAGGGCTCTGTGGTGAGAGTGGATTCCGTCCCCTCTATGGTGGAGGCTAGTCCCCCTTTTATAGCGGCCTTGGTCCTCTTCCCTTATCGCACAGGCGGGAAGGGATCCCACAATGGCCAAATTTGAAAGGGGACAGGAGGTACAACGTATCCTGATTAAAGGTGGTCTTCGCCAGCAAAGCTCCTGGCGTGACGCAGAGGTGGGCTCGACGATGACATCCGTCCTGCCGAGCCCATGGTCTTGGTCCTGTTGCACCAGAATGGAAACCTTTGGGGGGATCCTCGGGAACCCGCGTTCGTCCTTGCTTCCTTAGCACGAAAGGGGAAACTGTCTCTGCTGCGCCCGCTGGCGCCTGCCTGCCTTGGTCGTCATGGCTCACGTCATCGCAGCCTCCTGAGGCCGAACACTGCATAGGAATCTCCGCTCCTCGGGAGACAGCCTGGGGAGGCCACTCCCCTGGAGGCCTGGGCGCTGCTCCCCTCGCGAGGATGGGGCCCTCGCGTGGATCTTGTCTTGAGGGGCTCGTCGCCAGGTCATACTGGGCCGTCGATGTGGGCCACGCGCTGGGCCGCAGGCAGGCAGGTCTGGGTATCCCCGATCCCAGAACGCCGACAGTAGCCCCCGGGCCCAAGGCGCGCTCGGGATAGCTTCGGGGCGAAGCCGAGGAAAGGAGGCCGAAACTCCACGGGCCCCAACCGCCTGCGGGCCAATCTTGACGCGTGGCACATGGCAGGCCACGGGCGCCTCCTCTCCCACGTCGCCCCGGCAACTGCCCAGGCTGACAAAAGCCTGGCACCCGCTGCCGAGCCATCATTGCTCTCCTTCCTTGCGCCCTTGCTCAGACCCCTTTCCCTTGTGAGAGCTTCCCTTAGATCTTGGCGCATCGTCATCCTTCCTCTTGCTCCTCCAGCCTCCAGAATCCTTCAGATGGTGCCCGCCGGGAAGTCGAAGCCTGAGGATCAAGCCTCATCCTCCTCTTCCCCCTCGCCGGCGCTCACGGCCTCCGCCATTGCTAAGGAGGGGGACCTCGACCCCGCGCTCCCGTTTACAGCGGGCGACTCCAACGAGTGGGGGCAGACGCTGATCTGGTCCGGCTCTGCGGAGCAGCGCTCCTTGGCAAAGATAGCCTACCCCTTCTTCCTTCACAGCGTCTTCTCCAGGCTTGTCCCGCCCTTCTCAGGGTTCTTCACCGCCATCCTTGAGCATTATGGGATCCAGGCCCTCCACCTTCAACCCAACTCCATCCTTCTCCTGTCCGTTTTCGCCTTCTACAGCGAGGCCTTCGTGGACGTGAGGCCCTCAGTGGCCTCTTCCACCACTACTTCAGCCTGCGGCTTCACGACTGCGCGCAGCAATCGGCGTGCACCTCCTTCGTCGCGGTCCAGAGTGGGAATTCGCTCCTGAAGGGCGGGAAGAAGGTGGAAGGCTTCAGGCACCGCTGGGTCTTCTTGGATGCCCGGGGCCTCAATTCGCGCCTGGAGCTCCCGACGGAGCTGCCCTACAACGCTCTCGCGTGGGGCTACGCGAAGCTCACCGATCCCCGCGCGTACGTCTTGAAGTGGATCTCCCGGGACATGGAGGCCAAGCAACTAACCGGGGCGATGATAGTGAAGGAGTTCCTGACGCAGCGCTGGCGCCGCTCCAGGTGCACTCGAAGCCCATGTGGGAGTTCGATGGTGCGAGGGACACCATCAAGCTTCGGTCCGCTAGCCTGACCGGTGAGGATCTGGGCAGGGTCGTGGTTACCCTGCTCCACGGCGATCCCGGGGACCTTCCCGAGGCCAACGCCCCGCTGTACCGCCGTGATGATAGGGGGAGATGGTTGCCGCCATGCCCGCCTTTGACGAGCACGGGCTCACGCCGCCCGAGCGCCCCAACTCCCCGGTTCCGGTGTCCTCCGGCATTGCCAGGAGCGAGGGAGACTCGGAGAAGACCGCGGATGGAAGCTTGGAAGGAGTGTCTCCCCTGCCGCAGAGCGTACTCCTCCGCAATCTCGAAGATGACAATGATGCCGATGAGGCCCTGGCCGCGGACTCCCTGCGCTTCGTCAGGGCCCTCAGGAAGTCAAGGCCTGCCCCCCAGACCACGCCGGCATCTAGCCGGGTGACTCAGAAGAAACGCGCGGCCGCACCTCCTCCGGCAGGCTCCCCGCGCGCCAATAGGGCGCTTGAGATGCCGACCTCGTCTCCTTCCGGGCCATAGCCGAAAGATAGAGCGGCTGCCGCTGGGGCCAACGCAGCCCTCCGGTCGCGGCCCCTCGGGGCGATCTCGCCACCCCTCCGGGCGACAGCGCCACGCCGAAGAAAGGCGGGGGCATCCCGGCCTTCGACAACATGGAGAGTAAGAGGAGGTGGGTCGCGGATGACGAGTAAGTAACTTGCCTTGCCTCGGGTCGATTATAGATTGCGCGCATGCTCATGGCCCCTTCTCTCCTTGGTGGCCAGGGTCGTTGTCGAGCCAAAGAAGAGGAAGGCGAGCACCGAGCCGAAGGAGCCCCCTGTCCGAATGGCGCCTTCAGCCTCTGGCCGCGGACGCGGTGGGTGCGGGAGCGTGTCTCGCCAACTTGGCGCGACCCTTGAGTGCCCTGGCGGCACCGCGCCCAAGCTCATGGTCGTGACGCCTTCTCCTGATGCCGCGACAACACCGCTCGGGAGGCCGGTCTCCGGGAGTGCGGAGGCTCACGAGGCAGCACCCCCTGTCATGGCCGTGGCTACTCCAGAGCCGGTAGAGGGGGCGATCTTCTCCCCCTTTCAGACGGAGTCCGCCTTTGAGGATGCAGCGGTGCGGCCTCAGGAGGGGTCAGCCCCCGTGGGCCTTTAGACTGAGAAATCGTTCGCCCTTGTCATGCTCGAGGAGAGGTCAGAGCCTAGAGCCCCAAGCCAGCCACGCCGCCGCTCCTTTGGACACAGCGCCTGTCGACGTGCTGGTGCTGACTCCTGGTCAGGCTCTCACGCTCACGGGCAGCGGCCCTCTAGTCAGGCCCAGCACCTTGGATGAGGCTTACACCGCGCTCGACCGGATCTGGGCCAACCTCCAAGGCGCCGACGGGCGCTCCCTCACGGGAGAATGCCTGGAGCTTATCTCTAGGTGGCTCCAGGCTGACGTAGCCATCAAGACAGCCTTGGGCCGTGCTGAGGCTGCTGCCGCGGAGAGGAAGAAGGAGGCCGCCGAGGCCGTGGCAGCTCGCGACGTAGCGCTAGCCAAGGCAGCGGCTGCCGTGGAGCGCTGCGGTGAGGCGGAGGCCAAACTGAAGGCCCTTCATGAGGAGCAAGCTATGCACATGCGACGGTTTCACGAACGGGAGGAGGACATCAGAGCTTGCGAGGCGAAGCTCGCCGATCGCGACTCCACGCTGTCCCAGACGGCTGCCAACCAAGCTGCGGAGAGCGAGCGTCTGGCCAAGCTGAGGGACGGGGTAGAGGAGGCCCAGACGTCCCATGCCCGGCATGTCTCCGACACAACGGCCCAGCTGGATGCTAGGGAGAAGACCCTCGCTGCTGCCGAGGAAAAGGCGACTGCGGGGCACGACGCCTTCCCCTCCATCGAGCTCAGGCTTCGCCGGGTGCTCCGCTTCATCTGTAGGGGCGGATTCGGGGAGCCACTGGCGACTCCTGAGGACGGCTACGCCGGGCTCTCCTCCAAGCTCGCTGAAGTGCTTGAAGATACGGTTGCGAGGGTGGACGCCATCCTGGAGGCCGAGTGCCGCGGCCTTTTCTCCACGGCCGCGACACGTGTCTTGAGCCACCTCTACCTCCGCGAGCCCGACTTCGATTTCGACGCGGTGATGGCCCCGGTTGCCCCTGAGTCCTGCGTCGCCATGGCGGCGGCCATAGAAGGTTACATGGACGTGCTGTTGAAGAAGTTTGGCTGCGTTCCCGACACCAAGCCCCCTGCGGTGAAGGTGAGCGGTGACGAAGAAGGCGTCGACAGCGATGTTGAAGACGAGCTCGCCGTGACTGGGGCAAGCGGCGGCGGCGGCCTTGGTGATGACGGCTCCTCCTCCTAGGCTTCGACCTGAGACATTCATCATGCCTCGTGGAGGCGTAAGACTTGTTTGAATTCGAAAATGTTCAGTTCTTGTAATAACTTGTTTGAATTCTGTGATTTCCTTTCGCGCCTTGTTTCTTTCCTGCTTGCTTTTGTGCTCTGCGTCGGCAGGGCCCAATTCCGCGCATACCTCGACCGTCGTTGGGGCGTCCGGATCACCAGGACGAGACCAAGGGGTGAGGGCTACGTGACTAGTGAGGCCCCTGGGTCGCGATGCCCAGGGGTCACCCTTGGCGTGCGAGCAGCCCTCACGAAGGAGACATGGCGACGACGGAGTCGATTTGGAGCGCCTTAGTGCTCTGCGTCGTCAGGGCCCAATCCCGCGCATACCTCGACCGCTGTTGGGGCGTCTGGATCACCAGGACGAGACCAAGGGGCGAGTGGCTATGTGACTAGTGAGGCCCCTGGGTCGCGATGCCCAGGGGTCCCCCTTGACGTGCGAGCGGCTCCCATACCTTTCCTCGCCAGCTTTTGCCTGGGAAGGGCGCGAGAAGACCAGGTACGAAGGACCTGGTGAGGCGGCACGCGCCAGGCACGGCCTGAGCGTAGCCCCAGTCCAGCCCCCTCGTGCGCGCAACCCAGGGAAAGGCTGCGAGACGGGGCCGAGAGGCCATCCTGAGATTAGTGCAGCCGCTAGGGTGCCCTCAATTGTTTATCCACCAGCGCGGAGCGTGGGGCTTCCACGAGGTGTGGGCATAGTCATTGGAGGACCGTGTTGTCCGCCAGCGCGGAGCATGGGGCTTCCACTTGGGCGTGGGTATAGTCATTGGAAGGCCGTGTCGTCTGCCAGCGCGGAGCATGGGGCTTCCACTTGGGCATGGGTGGGGGGCCCTCCGCATCCTCGGGGGACCCCGGGCATATACAACCCATTCGTTCGTACGCGTGACTGGCACGACAGAACTGGAGGAGGTGTATCTGGGCACCGATACGTCTCCAACGTATCTACTTTTCCAAACTCTTTTGCCCTTGCTTTGGACTCTAATTTGCATGATTTGAATGGAACTAACCCGGACTGACGCTGTTTTCAGCAGAATTGCCTTGGTGTTATTTTTGTGCAGAAATTAAAGTTCTCGGATTGACCTAAAAATTTACGGAGAATATTTTTGGAATTAATAAAAAATATTGGCGAAAGAATCAACCGGAGAGGGGCCACCACCTGGTCACAAGCCAGGGGGCGCCCCCCCCCCCTAGGGCGTGCCCCCTGTCTTGTGGGCCCCCCTGAAGCTCCTCCGACCTCGTTTCCACTCCTATAAATTCCTATTCGGGGAGAAAAAAATCAAGGAGAAGAGTTCATCGCGTTTTATGATACGGAGCCGCCGCCACCTCCTGTTCTTCCTCGGGAGGGCAGATCTGGAGTCTGATTTGGGCTCCGGAGAGGGGAAATCGACGCCGTCGTCATCACCAACCATCCTCCATCACCAATTTCATGATGCTCTCCACCGTTCGTGAGTAATTCCATCGTAGGCTTGCTGGACGGTGATGGGTTGGATGAGATTTACCATGTAATCAAGTTAGTTTGGTTAGGGTTTGATCCCTAGTATCCACTATGTTCTGAGATTGATGTTGCTATGACTTTGCTATGCTTAATGCTTGTCACTAGGGCCCGAGTGCCATGATTTCAGATCTGAACCTATTATGTTTTCGTGAATATATATGTGTTCTTGATCCTATCTTGCAAGTTGTAGACACCTATTACGAGTTATGATCCGCATCCCCCAGGGTGACAATAACTGGGATTCTTTCCGGTGATTACCGTAGTTTGAGGAGTTCATGTATTCACTAAGTGCTAATGCTTTGGTCCGGTTCTCTATTAAAAGGAGGCCTTAATATCCCTTAGTTTCCATTAGGACCCCGCTGCCACGGGAGGGTAGGACAAAAGATGTCATGCAAGTTCTTTTCCATAAGCACGTATGACTATATATGGAATACATGCCTACATTACATTGATGAATTGGAGCTAGTTCTGTGTCACCCTATGTTATAACCGTTGCATGATGAATGCCATCCGACATAATTATCCATCACTGATCCATTGCCTACGAGCTTTTTCCATATTGATCTTTGCTAAGTTACTTTTTCGTTTCTACTGTTACAATTGCTACAACACCGCTACTGTCACTTGTCATCGTTACCGTTACTTCCATACTACTTTGCTACTGAATACTTTGCTGCAGATATTAAGTCTTTCAGGTGTGGTTGCATTGACAACTCAGCTGCCAATACTCGAGAATATTCTTTGGCTCCCCTTGTGTCGAATCAATAAATTTGGGTTGAATACTCTACCCTCGTAAACTGTTGCGATCCCCTATACTTGTGGGTTATCAAGACCTTTTTCTGGCGCCGTTGCCGGGGAGCATAGCTCTATTCTCTGAGTCACTTGGGATTTATATCTGTTGATCACTATGAAGAATCTGAAAGACGCTATAACCAAGATCTACCCCTCAACTACGAGGACAGGTAAGGAACTGTCATCTAGCTCTGCACTTGATTCGCCTTCTGTTATGAGTAAATTTGTGACACCACCACCTGCTACTGAATCTGATATGTCACAATTAATTGATGATGCTACTCACGTATACCCAAAGAGAACAGCACCAAATAAACAAACAGCGAGGTGCAATGCACAAACAAGATGATGCATGGTGATGTTAAGAAATATAGCATGGCAAGCCTATGCTAGTCATGTTTCACATGCATTTATTAAGTTGTTTAGTATTCTGGACAGAACCTCAATATTACTTATTTGGACATGCATGATCATGGCAAATATGGATGCTTCATGCAAAATCGATGCAAATGCATATGTAGAACGTTGCAAACGGAGTAACGTAGCTCACGGTACGCTCACGGCAAGGTACGAACGTTAACGGAGACAAAACACAACATGAGGCAATCTCTGGGCTATACCTTGGTGTTCCAAGGATGCCACTGGATAGGAAATGAAAATCTAGCAAGAATAGAGCTAAATATCAAGCAAAACAATGGAGTATAGCTCCCACAAGTCACAAAACAATCAAACACACAATCTGTCCACAAACAGCAACATGGCATCTTGTCACACACCTAGTCAGAGCTAGAGCAGGTTTTAAATCAAAACCAAGGCATGTACAGAAACTATACATCATGCTTAACAAATCATCTATGTACACAAACTTAAAAGGAAGCATGGATCAATAGCAAATATGCTCACAAGATGGCATATTGAAACAGATTTCAGGGACTTAGTGAAAATTCCAGTTTTCTGGAATCTGAGTTAACCTGATGGCATATTGACAGCATTATTTATATATGCTAGAGGGCATTTCATGGCATGAAAATTCACAGGGTGATAGAGGGAAACATCTACAACAAAACACTAGCACTGAGCATGAGCTAAAACATCACAGATCACATGGTAGCATCCTCTAAACATGGCATGAAAATAACAACAGATACTCAGACTTAGACAAATTAGCAAGGGCAAAACTGGGCACATGTTAACAGAATAGCAACCTGACAGCAGGTTTAAACTATGATGCAAAGGTTGAATTCTCAAGTTCTTAGCCCAATTTAGTAGAGTATGGTGAGCACAACAAAACAAGTTAAGGCCCAAACTCAAAGGAACAACACATCCATGGGAATCATCATCTAAGCATAGCAAGAAAATAATAGCATTCAACACTTAGCAAAATTTGAGACATGAAACCAGTGTTATTATCTTAGCATGTTAACAGCAAGAACCCACTTATCCACAAGCTTATCATGCCAAACAAAAATACCAGGGCCTAGTACCCACAAAACACTAGCACAATCATGTTGACAAGTATCACATATGATGCATAGATTAATTCCTATGAAAAAGACAAAATGGCATGTTGGGACAAAAATGACATTTTTGCAAACTTGCTCAAATGACAAAACAAATGGCACCATTGGATTCCTTGAGAAATTCTACCCCAAAATCATATATCACACTTGTATATATGCATGTCAATAAATTGCCCAACACAATTCGAAAATATACACATGCACTTATAAGTCACTTATTACCCTATTTGGACATGGCCAAATATGGCAGTGACCTGGATTGGCAACCTTCCCAAAAACAGATAAAACAAACAGGGAATTCAAAACACCAAACAAAATAAAAGGAAGGGGAGGGGTCCCACTGGCAGTGAGCCGGGCCCCTCCCTGAGTATGACAAGTGGGGCCAGGGCCCACTTGTCAGGCCTCACACACAAAGCCATAGAGATACACACACGCACACACATTCACAAGCACACGGGATCCACCTGTAGCCACACCGGATCCACACACACAGCATACATAGCACAGTACCACGATAAAAAGAAAAGCGCAGGGGGGGTTTGGAACCCCTGACCTCTCGGTTACACCGCGAGCGGTCGACCACTGGGCTATGGCCCTGGTCGTTGGCTGAAAGGGAACCTAGCGCAAAATACACTGGTAAAGGCACGGGCTTCTCCTTCCCTGAGACAGAGAAGAGAAGCGACGGCGCCGGCCGCGCCAGCGGTTGCCTCCGGCGATGGCGACCACCGGCGGGAGCTGCGGGATCTGCGGCGGATCCATTCCCGCGGTCGTCTAATGGCTATGCGCGCGGCAGCGAGGAGCTCGAGCACGAGCTCATGCTCGGCTCGGGCATGGCGGCAACGGCGACAGCTACGCGATGCAGGGCAGGGAGCGAGCGAGCAAGCAAGCAAGCAGCTGCGGGCACGCAGAAACGATGCAGCGCGCGACGGGGCAAGCGAGAGCGCGGAGGGGCGATGCACGCGCGGCAGCACTAGCTGCACCCTCTCTGAAGATAATTCAGATACGGGCGCGGGGCGCGGGGAGCACGGCAAGGACACGGCGCGGGCGACGCGACGGCGACTACGCGCAGAGAGGAACAAGGAAGCGGGAGAGGGAAGGAGACGACCGCCTGCTCACCCAGATCGCTCGGAATGCAGAGACGACGACGCAAGGCGATGGAGAGGGTCGGGGCGGCCTGACGCAGCAGAGCTTCTCCGCTCCGACGATGGCGAGGAAGGAGCCGACGCCACGGAGGAGCTCGGACCTCCCTAGCACCGGGAACGGGTCGATGAAGGTCCCGGGGTCCCACTGGACTCCATGGACGAAGCGGAGGAAGACCCGGAGGCAAATGACGCGACGACGACGACGGCGCGGCTCTGCTTCTCTCTGACGAAACTAAACCTCTCTCCCTCTCTTTTTAGCAGAACCAGGAGGAAGAAGGGGAAGGGAAGAAGGTGGCGGCGGCGCGGAGGAGAAGGGGGAAAACCCTAGGGAGAGGGCACGGACACCGAGGCTTTATAGGCCCTGGAGGCACGGCTTCCCTCGCCACCTCGGCCATGGCGGGGCCCCTGCTCGCGCTCTCCCTGAGAGGGAGCTGGAAAGGGAGGACGACGAGCGAACGCCCACGGAGGCCGACAGGTGGGGCCGCGCGGAGCCAGGGTGGAAAGCGAGCGAGCGAGCGGGCTGCGGGAGCGCTTGCTGGGCTGCGGCTGCGGGAGGCCCAGAGAACCTCCTCTCTCTCTCACTGCTGAATAAAAACCCCTTTCCTATTTTGAATTAGCCAGAGGAAGCAAAAAATCACAGAGGTCAGAGAGAGAAGTTTTTAAGGGAAGTAAAAAACATGTTGGGGTCACAAAATTGCATACTATTTTATAAAAATGAAAATAGCTTTTTTTAGCAACTAATAAAATCACATTTAATAACAAATGCAATCTGTTTATGATGTTTGTGGGTGGATGAACTTCAAGCAGGATCAGGAGCTGGTTTAGAATTCATATTGGAATATTTATGAAATGATCAACATTTTTAATAGGTGAAAACATCAAGTAAATTATTATCATGGGAATATTTTGAATAAGAGACAAGAGGGGATGGTTTTTGAAATGGGAGGGATTAGAGTAGCACTCCAAACAAAGCAACGCATGCACTCACTCCACAACACATACACTCACATCATACACTCACATCATCACCACATTCACAATGCCAACATGGCAAGAATTATTATGCATTTGATATGATGATCATGATGGCATGATGCATGATGCATGAAATGACAATGGCAAGTAGAACTCAACTCATGATGGCATTGATAACATCCATAGAAGGTCACACATGAGAAATATATTACAAATAAGGCAAGGGATGCTCTTGGGCTATTACAGGTTAGTCTATAATCTTTGCTGAAAACCTGAACATCAGTTAGATATATTTACAATAGCAAGATCAAACAGAGTTTGTAAAAGTTTTTTCTTTATCACTTTCAGTTTATCAACTGAATTGCTTGAGGACAAGCAAAGGTTTAAGCCTGGGGGAGTTGATACGTCTCCAACGTATCTACTTTTCCAAACTCTTTTGCCCTTGTTTTGGACTCTAATTTGCATGATTTGAATGGAACTAACCCGGACTGACGTTGTTTTCAGCAGAATTGCCTTGGTGTTATTTTTGTGCAGAAATTAAAGTTCTCGGATTGACCTAAAAATTTACGGAGAATATTTTTGGAATTAATAAAAATATTGGCGAAAGAATCAACCGAAGAGGGGCCACCACCTGGTCACAAGCCAGGGGGGCGCCCCCCCCCCCTAGGGCGCGCCCCCCTGTCTTGTGGGCCCCCTGAAGCTCCTCCGACCTCGTTTCCACTCCTATAAATTCCTATTCGGGGAGAAAAAAATCAAGGAGAAGCGTTCAGCGTGTTTTACGATATGGAGCCGCCGCCACCTCCTTTTCTTCCTCGGGAGGGCAGATCTGGAGTCTGATTTGGGCTCCGGAGAGGGGAAATCGACGTCGTCGTCATCACCAACCATCCTCCATCACCAATTTCATGATGCTCTCCACCGTTCGTGAGTAATTTCATCGTAGGCTTGCTGGACGGTGATGGGTTGGATGAGATTTACCATGTAATCAAGTTAGTTTGGTTAGGGTTTGATCCCTAGTATCCACTATGTTCTGAGATTGATGTTGCTATGACTTTGCTATGCTTAATGCTTGTCACTAGGGCCCGAGTGCCATGATTTCAGATCTGAACCTATTATGTTTTCGTTAATATATATGTGTTCTTGATCCTATCTTGCAAGTTGTAGACACCTATTACGAGTTATGATCCGCATCCCCCAGGGTGACAATAATTGGGATTCTTTCCGGTGATTACCGTAGTTTGAGGAGTTCATGTATTCACTAAGTGCTAATGCTTTGGTCCGGTTCTCTATTAAAAGGAGGCCTTAATATCCCTTAGTTTCCATTAGGACCCCGCTGCCACGGGAGGGTAGGACAAAAGATGTCATGCAAGTTCTTTTCCATAAGCACGTATGACTATATATGGAATACATGCCTACATTACATTGATGAATTGGAGCTAGTTCTGTGTCACCCTATGTTATAACCGTTGCATGATGAATGCCATCCGACATAATTATCCATCACTGATCCATTGCCTACGAGCTTTTTCCATATTGATCTTTGCTAAGTTACTTTTTCGTTTCTACTGTTACAATTGCTACAACACTGCTACTGTCACTTGTCATCGTTACCGTTACTTCCATACTACTTTGCTACTGAATACTTTGCTGCAGATATTAAGTCTTTCAGGTGTGGTTGCATTGACAACTCAGCTGCCAATACTCGAGAATATTCTTTGGCTCCCCTTGTGTCGAATCAATAAATTTGGGTTGAATACTCTACCCTCGTAAACTGTTGCGATCCCCTATACTTGTGGGTTATCAAGACCTTTTTCTGGCGCCGTTGCCGGGGAGCATAGCTCTATTCTCTGAGTCACTTGGGATTTATATCTGTTGATCACTATGAAGAATCTGAAAGACGCTATAACCAAGATCTACCCCTCAACTACGAGGACAGGTAAGGAACTGTCATCTAGCTCTGCACTTGATTCGCCTTCTGTTATGAGTAAATTTGTGACACCACCACCTGCTACTGAATCTGATATGTCGCAATTAATTGATGATGCTACTTCTGCTATGCATGATGCTTATGATGATACTTTGCTTGATACTACTATGCCACTGGGTGAATTTCTTGATGAACAAATTGCTAGAGTGAATGCTGAAACTGATGATATCTCTGAATCTGATGAAATTATTGAAACTAAACACTATGATACACCTGCTAGACCTAGCTCTCCTAGATATGAATTGCCTGTTATACTTGAGGGTTATGTTATGGAGGGAGAGGTAGCTAGGGACTTTCTTGCTTGTAAGGATAGAGATGATCTTAAGAAATTGCTACGCAAGTGGAAAGAAAAATCTTTGAATGCTAGAATGCAATATGATCCCAAGTTTGCTACTTCACCTATCTTTGTTACTGATAAGGATTATGAATTCTCTGTCGATCCTGAGTTAATTACTTTGGTTGAATCTAATCCTTTCCATGGTTATGAATCTGAAACTGTTGTGGCACATCTTACTAAATTGAATGATATAGCCACCCTATTCACTCACGAGGAAAAAAATTCGTTATTATTATATTATTAAGTTGTTTCCTTTCTCATTAAAGGGTGATGCTAAGATATGGTTTAATTCTCTTGCTCCTGGTTGTGTGCGTAGTCCCCGGGATATGATATATTACTTCTCTGAAAAATATTTTCCTGCCCATAAGAAACAAGCTGCCTTGTAGGATATATTTAACTTTGTGCAAATTGAAGAAGAGAGTCTCCCACAAGCTTGGGGGAGGCTTCTCCAATTACTTAATGCTTTGCCTGATCATCCTCTCAAGAAAAACGAAATACTTGATATCTTTTATAATGGACTAACCGATGCTTCTAGGGACCACCTAGATAGTTGTGCTGGTTGTGTTTTCAGGGAACGAACTGTTGAACAAGCTGAATTACTATTGAATAATATATTGAGCAATGATAATGATTGGACTATTCCTGAACCACCTCCAAAGCCAACTCCGAAAAAAAGAGGCATTCTATTTCTCAGTCCTGAAGATATGCAAGAGGCAAAGAAATCTATGAAAGAAAAGGGTATTAAAGCTGAAGATGTTAAGAATCTACCACCTATTGAAGAAATACATGGTCTTGATAACCCGACACAGGTAGTAGAGGTAAATTCTCTCCGTAGATTTGATGAAGGTGATATTCCTTATAATAAGTCTGCTAGCCAATGCTTGGATGAATTTGATAACTTTATTGTTAAGCAAGAAAATTTCAACGCTTATGCTAGTAGACAACTGAAACATAATGCTTACATGCTTGATCACTTGGGTGAGTATTTGAGTAGAACTGTTAATGATCTTAAGCTTATTAGTAAACATGCTTCCATGGTAACCACTCAAGTAGAACAAGTACTTAAGGCATAGAATGATTTGCTTAATGAGATGATTAGTAAGAACAACGATCATTCTGTTAGAGTTGTGACTAGAGGTGGTAGAATGACTCAGGAACCTTTGTATCCTGAGGGCCATCCTAAGAGAATTGAGCAAGATTCTCAGAGAGTTAATACTGATGCACCTAGTTGTCCCAATAATAGTAGGAAAAAGAATGACGATAGGACTTTGCATGCTGCTAGTGAACCTGTTATAGATTCACATGAAAACCCAAATGATATTTCTATTTCTGATGCTGAGACACAATCTTGTAATGAACATGAACCTAGTGATAATATTAATGATGATGTTCATGTTGATGCTCAACCTAGTAATGATAATGATGTGGAGATTGAACCTGCTGTTGATCTTGATAACCCACAACCTAAGAACAAGAGATATGATAAAAGAGACTTTGTTGCTAGGAAGCATGGTAGAGAAAGAGAACCATGGGTTCATAAACCTATGCCCTTTCCTCCTAAATCATCCAAGAAAAAGGATGATGAGGATTTTGAGCGCTTTGTTGAAATGCTTAGACCCGTATTTTTACGTATGCGCTTGACTGATATTCTGAAAATGTCTCCTTATGCTAAGTATATGAAAGATATTGTGACAAATAAAAGAAAGATACCGGAAGCTGAGATTTCCACCATGCTTGCTAATTATACTTTTAAAGGTGGAATACCAAAGAAACTAGGAGATCCCGGAGTACCTACTATACCATGCTCTATTAAAGGAAATTATGTTAAAACTGCTTTATGTGACCTTGGAGCCGGTGTTAGTGTTATGCCTTTCTCTTTATATCGTAGACTTGATTTAAATAAGTTGACACCTACTGAAATCTCTTTGCAAATGGCTGATAAATCAACTGCCTTACCCATCGGTATTTGCGAGGATGTGCCTGTTGTGGTTGCAAACGTTACTATCTTAACGGACTTTGTTATTTTTGATATTCCTGAGGACGACAGTATGTCGATCATCCTTGGTAGACCCTTTTTGAATACTGCAGGGGCTGTTATTGATTGCAACAAGGGCAATGTCACTTTTCATGTTAATGGTAATGAGCATACGGTACACTTTCCGAAGAAACAATCGCAAGTTCATAGTATCAACTCCATTGGAAAAAATTCGACGATTATTATTGGAGACTTTGAATTCCCTCTCCCTACTGTTAAGAAGAAATATGATATACTTATTGTTGGGGACATGCATATCCCCATTGAGGTAACTTAGTGCTATTCAAAAATTCTCCGGTTCCGTGTCATTCGAAAAAAGTTTGTCAATAAGACTTGATCAACCTTATTGATGGATTCTTTTTGACGGGCATGAGATGGATGAATTTAGAAAGCACAACCTTCTGTACCCAACTTTTATTTTCTGTTATTTAGAGTAAATTAAGTGAAAATGCTCTTATTTCTCTGTTTTCTGTTTTATCCATGCAATAGAAAAATGACCTGAAAATAAAAGTCCTCAGAATGCCCTGAAAATTTAGTATGATTTTTTCTGGAATATTTAAGAATTTTTCGCACTGAGAACACATCAGGGGGCTGCACCAGTGGGCCACAAGCCTACAGGGCGTGCCCACCCCCCTAGGCGCGCCCCCTGGCTTGTGGGTTCCACGTGGGGCCCCCTCACTTATTCCAGCACCCATCCACTTCGTCTTCCTCCAGAAAAAATCCCACCATTGCTCAAACCCGTGTTCTAGCTCATCTTGCTGCCATTTGCGATCTCCTTGCTCAAAGCTCCATTTGCAAAACTATTTTAGGGGATTGTTCATCGGTATGTGACTCCGCCAATTGTCCAATTAGTTTTTGTTCTAGTGCTTTATATATAGCAAATTTTTGCTGCTGTGGTGACCTTGTTCTTGAGCTTGCATGTCAATTTTGTATGGTCCCAAGTAGTTTTGATGCATGATATAGCCTCTAGGCACTTGTGGGAGTAGTTGCTATAAGTTTTGTTGAGTTTTGTTCACTTTTATTTGGAGTTACTAAAAATTTTAGAAATTGTTCAGAGAAAGAAATGATGAGGACATTGTTAAGAGGCTCTTCAAGCCGGGGTCCTAAAGAAAAAGAAAATGAGAAGCCCAGATACAATATTCCTCGCACCGCTGAGGTTCGACCATGTGAATGGCCAAGTGAAGCATTCCTGAGGTCGGCCCGAATTTATGAAGATTTCTGTTATCTGGCAGAAAATGCAGGCATCACCGACTTCCTCAACGATAAGTGTGACCGGTATCTCCTACTTACTAATACTTTCGTGCAAAATTTTCACTTTTATCCTAGGAAAAATCCTCCCATGGTAGAATTTCATTTATATGATGTGCCTAAGGAAATGCCACTTTATGATTTTTGCAATGTTTGCAAAATACCTTATGAGGGCAGCATCAGTGAACCACGTCCTAGAGACATGGAGGATTTTATTGCCGCAATCACTGTAGGGGAAGAGAGAGGGGTGTCAAAGGCCAGAGCAGCTAATGTACATTTTCCTATTCTACGCTATTATTCATTATTTGTGGGGAGATATTTAGTTGGTCTCGGCGAGAGTGGAAGCCTCAGTGCTCCCGACCTCGCTATTCTACGCCACGCTTTACTTGCTGATAGAACTTTTAGTCTGGGCGCTATAGTGGCCCAACAGTTGAACTTAAATCGTTCGAAGGGCCCCATATTCAGAGGTATCTATGCATCTCGTTTAGCTAAACACTTTGAGATACCTATTAGGCTTGACGAGGAAGAGGAAATGCTGCTTCCTACAAGATATTTAGATTATGATAGTATGGTAGCACATGATTTCATTAAGAAAGATAATGATAAGAGGCTGCTTTACAACTTAGTATTTAGTCAGGGTACTTGTGATATTATTTCTTTGCCTGCTTCTTCTTTGTTCGATATCCATTCAGGCAGGTACACTATTATGCCCGAGGACATTTACAGATATTGGGGCCTGTCGCAACCCCCAGCACCTGAGCCTGCACCAGCCCTCGATCCGTATCAGGCTCCAGTTTTTCAGTGGGAGCCACAGGAGCTCGCCAACCAGTGGAACCCTCAGTATCCTCCGGAGTATTCAGGAGAGGGTTATTTCCAGCCATGGCCCTAGACCAACTTAGGCCAAAAGCCTAAGCTTGGGGGAGTACGTATTTCTCACCGACATTACATTCATGTTCACACACTCATTCTTAGTAGTCGGTGTTCATACTTTTTCATTGTGCCATCCATGGTAGTTTATTTCTTCTTTCTGCTTTCTTCTTGTGTGTTTATTTAACCTTGAGAAAATTCAAAAAAATTAGTTCTAGCTTTACCTTCTAGTTTGTTTAGTTGTATCATTAAAGAAAACCCAAAAAGATTTCTCGTTCTTCTTTTGCTTGTTGGAAGCTTTCCCGTGTAAATAGTTTTCTTTTCTTTTCGTTGGGTCGTAAGGAGAAGGCCAGGATGAAAATGTAGAGTGGCTCTCATATTCATTATTGCTTATCTATTAGAGAGCCCATATTACCTTGCCTTCTCCTTTGAGTTATTGTTTGCAGATTCCAGCTTAGTCCAATGCACGTGCACTCTTATTATTATTTACACCGTTCGGTCGTGCAAGTGAAAGGCAATAATGATGATATATGATGAAGTGACTGAGATGGAGAAAAGCTGGTATGAACTCGACCTATTTTGTTTTTGTAAATATGATTAGCTCATCGTTCAGGATTCAGCTCGTTATGGGTTGAACATGTTTGCAATGACAATTAGAGATTATAGTTATTCATGCCATGCTTAATTAGCTAAGAGTGTATAATGGTTTGTCTTGAGTGCCAACATGCATATTAAAATGGTTGTGATGTAGTATGATAGAATGGTATCCTCCTCTGAATGATTCGAGTGGCTTGACTTGGCACATGTTCGCACATGTAGTTGAAACAAAACCAACATAGCCTCCACGATGTTTATGTTCATGGTGATTTATATCCTACTCATGTTTGCATTCAATGTTGGTTAATCTCAAAGCATGTTTATGACTGTTGTCGCTCTCTAGTTGGTCGCTTCCCAGTCTTTTGCTAGCCTTCACTTGTACTAAGCAGGAATACTGCTTGTGCATCCATCTCCATAAACCCAAAGTTGTTCCATATGAGTCCACCATACCTACCTATATGCGGTATTTACCTGCCGTTCCAAGTAAATTTGCATGTGCCATACTCTAAACCTTCAAATAAATATTCCGTTTTGTATGCCCGAATCGCCTATGTAGCGACTGGGGGCTGTCAGTATCTTCCATGCTAGGTGGGTTATTCTCACGATATGTGTTTATTCACTATCATTCACGAGAAAGTGGCTGGTATTTGGGATGCCCGGTTCCATGCTCAAAAATCAAATCAAAGTATAATGAAACAAAACTCCCCCAGGATTGTTGTTTGTATGGACGGTACCCGTGGATTCGGCCCGCTGTGGAGTGTGATTGATTGGTGGAGGGGGAGTAAAAACTTTACTATTCTATTTGGGAACCGCCTATAATGTATCTAGCATGGAAGATATCGAGATATCTTAGTTGTTATGTTGACAATGAAAGCATACCTCCCAAAATTATGATTCATCCCTGTTTTAAAAGCTCGAGCTCTGGCACCTCTATAAATCAATGCTTCCCTCTGTGAAGGGCCTATCTATTTTATTTCTTGTTGAGTCATCCTCCTCATATAAAGAGCACCAGTTAGAGAGCACCTCCGTCATTTGTATGCTTTGCTATTAATTGATATTGAGTATGAGTGTGACTGGATCTCTTTTACCATGAATTACAATGTCTAGTCAGTCCTTGTTCTTCAGAGGTGCTCTGCATTTATGTTTTGCGGTCTCAGAAAGGGCTAGCGAGATACCATTATATCATATTGTATCATGATTGTTTTGATAAAATTGTTGTCATCCGAGACTTATTATTATTGCTCGCTAGTTGATTATGCCATTGATATGAGTAAATGTGAGACCTAAATGTTATTGTGAATGTGGTTATGTCACGCCCAAGATGCGGTCCTATCCCTATTAAGGCTTGTGGCCTCGACGGGGATAGAAGCGCATCTCGTATTTCCCAAGTACAGTAAAACATTGCAATACATGTAGGAAGAGATGAGTATATGAGTTGGCTTACACTCGCCACAAGCTATCTTACAAGTTCACACAAAACATTCATACATCATTCCAAAGGCAGGGTTCGGCTACGGACGAAAACAAACGATAAAAGAAGCAATGTAAAACTGTCTCGCTATTCCAGGATCACCACCACGGAGCTCCCTACTCGTCTAGATAAGTAACATACATACGTCTACTCTCTTCGTCGTACTCCCACTGGAGCTGAGTCACATCTTCTGGCACGTTCTCATCAACACCTGCACCTGTATTGTTGTAATCTGTGAGCCACAAGGACTCAGCAATCTCATAACCCGGGTACCGAAACTATGTAAGCCATTGGGTAAGGAATTGGTTAAGTGGTGAGGCTGCAGCAAGCGCTAAGCATATGTTTGGTGGCTAACTTACGAGAACATGAATGTAAATATGGTGGCATACGTATGACGATCGTGAATTAGCATGATCACTAAGTGATCCTGAACACCTACTTACGTCAATCATAACCTCACCGTGTTCTCTCTCGGTTCATGTTCACGAGCAGAGACAGTCACGGTTACGCACACAGTTGGGGTATTTTATTGTAGTTTACTTCAAGTTAACTATAACCGAGTGTTAAACAAATTTCCAAGTAGCCACATAACCGCGGGCAAGGCTTTCCGAAAAGATTTAACCCTGCAGGGGTGCTCCAACTCATCCATCACAAACTAACCACACGCCGTGAGAATAACCTCAACCACGAATCTCGTGATCTTCCTAGGCAATTCCACTAGAAAACCGCAACCTCGAGATAGCCCGAAGAAAAACCGGAATTCCTCGCGCAAGACATTCGAGAAAGGTAAAACAAGTCCAGCAAGACCGCCCGACGTGTCGACGAACCCGATAAGAGCCGCGTATCTCGTTCTCAGGACACGACGGATTGTCCAAACTTCCGGTAGGCCAATCGCAGAGTTGCCCCTGGCGGCCACCGGCGGTTGACAGGTTGGACCAACACTCATGAGGAGCACTGGCCCAGGTTGTTGATTAATTATCCACGGGGTAGCTATGCCCTATGCAATTTTATTAAGTTATTTAGCAAATGTAGTACCAAAGTTGGGTCTTGCTAGACAAGTTTTAATCTAAAACGAATGGTCAAGGGGGTCCCCATAACAACCCCGAGCATGTTAGGAGCGCAAAATATGGAATATAACACCGGTACTCGGAACTAGTGCGGCAAAAGCGGAACAAAACACTGAGCGAAAGGCCAAGCCTTCCACCATTGCCAGATATATATGTGCATTAATTTAAATAGCAGTAAATAGAGTGATATAAACCAAAATCCATGTTGACACATGGAAAGCTTGCACCTGCAACTAGCAACGCTATAAGATAGGGGCTGAGCGCGGTAACATAGCCAATCAATGTTTGCTAGGTAGTGGAGGGGGTTAGAGGCTTTCATGGAAATTTGGGAGGCTGACTGTTTAAGTGGTAGGTAACGGAAAACATAACGGTAAAAGCGAGACATCTAGCAAGGCAAAAATAGTGTCGGGATCCAGGTATGATCATCTTGCCTGTTGGTTCTTCAGAGGGACAAAGAGCTGGGTCCTCGTAGTTGTACTCTCCGGGATCCTCGTACTCAGGCTCAACACTCGCGTATACCCAAAGAGAACAGCACCAAATAAACAAACAGCGAGGTGCAATGCACAAACAATATGATGCATGGTCATGTTAAGAAATATAGCATGGCAAGCCTATGCTAGTCATGTTTCACATGCATTTATTAAGTTGTTTAGTATTCTGGACAGAACCTTAATATTACTTATTTGGACATGCATGATCATGGCAAATATGGATACTTCATGCAAAATCGATGCAAATGCATATGTAGAACCTTGCAAACGGAGTAACGTAGCTCACGGTACGCTCACGACAAGGTAAGAACGTTAACGGAGACAAAACACAACATGAGGCAATCTCTGGGCTATACCTTGGTGTTCCAAGGATGCCACTGGATAGGAAATGAAAATCTAGCAAGAATAGAGCTAAATATCAAGCAAAACAATGGAGTATAGCTCCCACAAGTCACAAAACAATCAAACACACAATCTGTCCACAAACAGCAACATGGCATCTTGTCACACACCTAGCCAGAGCTACAGCAGGTTTTAAATCAAAACCAAGGCATGTACAGAAACTATACAGCATGCTTAACAAATCATCCATCTACACAAACTTGAAAGGAAGCATGGATCAATAGCAAATATCCTCACAAGATGGCATGTTGAAACAGATTTCAGGGACTTAGTGAAAATTCCAGTTTTCTGGAATCTGAGTTAACCTAATGGCATATTGACAGCATTATTTATATATGCTAGAGGGCATTTCATGGCATGAAAATTCACAGGGTGATAGAGGGAAACATATACAACAAAGCACTAGCACTGAGCATGAGCTAAAACATCACAGATCACATGGTAGCATCCTCTAAACATGGCATGAAAATAACAACAGATACTCAGACTTAGACAAATTAGCATGGGCAAAACTGGGCACATGTTAACAGAATAGCAACCTGACAGCAGGTTTAAACTATGATGCAAAGGTTGAATTCTCAAGTTCTTAGCCCAATTTAGTAGAGTATGGTGAGCACAACAAAACAAGTTAAGGCCCAAACTCAAAGGAACAACACATCCATGGGAATCATCATCTAAGCATAGCAAGAAAATAATAGCATTCAACACTTAGCAAAATTTGAGACATGAAACCAGTGTTATTATCTTAGCATGTTAACAGCAAGAACCCACTTATCCACAAGCTTATCATGCCAAAGAAAAATACCAGGGCCTAGTACCCACAAAACACTAGCACAATCATGTTGACAAGTATCACATATGATGCATAGATTAATTCCTATGAAAAAGACAAAATGGCATGTTGGGACAAAAATGACATTTTTGCAAACTTGCTCAAATGACAAAACAAATGGCACCATTGGATTCCTTGAGAAATTCTACCCCAAAATCATATATCACACTTGTATATATGCATGTCAATAAATTGCCCAACACAATTCGAAAATATACACATGCACTTATAAGTCACTTATTACCCTATTTGGACATGGCCAAATATGGCAGTGACCTGGATTGGCAACCTTCCCAAAAACAGATAAAACAAACAGGGAATTCAAAACACCAAAAAAAATAAAAGGAAGGGGAGGGGTCCCACTGGCAGTGAGCAAATCCCCTCCCTGAGTATGACAAGTGGGGCCAGGGCCCACTTGTCAGGCCTCACACACACAGCCACGGAGATACACACACGCACACACATTCACAGGCACACGGGATCCACCTGTAGCCACACCGGATCCACACACACACAGCATACATAGCACAGTACCACGAAAAAAAGAAAAGCGCTGGGGGGGGGGGGGGTTTCGAACGCCTGACCTCTCGGTTACACCGCGAGCGGTCGACCACTAGGCTATGGCCCTGGTCGTTGGCTGAAAGGGAACCTAGCGTAAAATACACAGGTAAAGGCGCGGGCTTCTCCTTCCCTGAGACAGAGAAGGGAAGCGACGGCGCCGGCCGCGCCAGCGGTTGCCTCCGGCGATGGCGACCACCGGCGGGAGCTGCGGCAGATCCATTCCCGCGGTCGTCTAATGGCTACGCGCGCGGCAGCGAGGAGCTCGAGCACGAGCTCATGCTCGGCTCGGGCATGGCGGCAACGGCGACTGCTATGCGATGCAGGGTAGGGAGCGACCGAGCAAGCAAGCAAGCAGCTGCGGGCACGCGGAAACGATGCAGCGCGCGACGAGGCAAGCGAGAGCGTGGAGGGGCGATGCACGCGCGGCAGCACTAGTTGCACCCTCTCTGAAGATAATTCAGATACGGGCGCGGGGCGCGGGGAGCACGGCAAGGACACGGCGCGGGCAACGCGACGGCGACTACGTGCAAAGAGGAACAAGGAAGCGGGAGAGGGAAGGAGACGACCGCCTGCTCACCCAGATCGCTCGGAATGCAGAGACGACGACGCAAGGCGATGGAGAGGGTCGGGGCGGCTTGACGCAGCAGAGCTTCTCCGCTCCGATGATGGCGAGGAAGGAGCCGACGCCACGGAGGAGCTCGGACCTCCCTAGCACCGGGAACGGGTCGATGAAGGTCCCGGGGTCCCACTGGACTCCATGGACGAAGCGGAGGAAGACCCGGAGGCAAACGACGCGGTGACGACGACGGCGCGCCTCTGCTTCTCTCTGACGAAACTGAACCTCTCTCCCTCTCTTTTCAGCAGAACCAGGAGGAAGAAGGGGAAGGGAAGAAGGTGGCGGCGGCGTGGAGGAGAAGGGGGGAAACCCTAGGGAGAGGGCACGGACGCCGAGGCTTTATAGGCCCTGGAGGCACGGCTTCCCTCGCCACCTCGGCCATGGTGGGGCCCCTGCTCGCGCTCTCCCTGAGAGGGAGCTGGAAAGGGAGGACGACGAGCGAACGCCCACGGAGGCCGACAGGTGGGGCCGCGCGGAGCCAGGGTGGAAAGTGAGCGAGCGAGCGGGCTGCGGGAGCGCTTGCTGGGCTGCGGCTGCGGGAGGCCCAGAGAACCTCCTCTCTCTCTCACTGCTGAATAAAAACCCCTTTCCTATTTTGAATTAGCCAGAGGAAGCAAAAAATCACAGAGGTCAGAGAGAGAAGTTTTTAAGGGAAGTAAAAAACATGTTGGGGTCACAAAATTGCATACTATTTTATAAAAATGAAAATAGCTTTTTTTAGCAACTAATAAAATCACATTTAATAACAAATGCAATCTGTTTATGATGTTTGTGGGTGGATGAACTTCAAGCAGGATCAGGAGCTGGTTTAGAATTCATATTGGAATATTTATGAAATGATCAACATTTTTAATAGGTGAAAACAGCAAGTAAATTATTATCATGGGAATATTTTGAATAAGAGACAAGAGGGGATGATTTTTGAAATGGGAGGGATTAGAGTAGCACTCCAAAGAAAGCAACACATGCACTCACTCCACAACACATACACTCACATCATACACTCACATCATCACCACATTCACAATGCCAACATGGCAAGAATTATTATGCATTTGATATGATGATCATGATGGCATGATGCATGATGCATGATGCATGAAATGACAATGGCAAGTAGAACTCAACTCATGATGGCATTGATAACATCCATAGAAGGTCACACATGAGAAATATATTACAAATAAGGCAAGGGATGCTCTTGGGCTGTTACAACTCTCCCCCACTACATGAGGATCTCGTCCCGAGATCTAGGAACGGAAGAAATCGGGAAATTCGGAACGGAGATGGTCCTCGCGTTCCCAAGTGGCTTCTCTGTCGGGGTGATGTGACCACTTCACCTTTAGAAACTTGATTGACTTGTTGCGAGTCTTACGCTCAGTTTCTTCAAGGATAGCAACTGGATGCTCATGATAGGATATGTCTTTTGGAGATCAATTTCTTGGAGATCAACGGTGTGCTCGGGAGTCTTGAAACACTTCCGGAGTTGAGAGACGTGAAACACATCATGCACATTTGCGAAATTTGGAGGAAGCTCGAGTTGGTAGGCAAGGTCACCCGTCTTGCCCACAATCTTGAAAGGACCCACAAAGCGTGGAGCAAGCTTCCCTTTGATGCCAAAGCGTTGAGTGCCCTTCATGGGAGACACTCTGAGATAGACAAAATCATCGATCTGAAAGGTCATGTCACGATGCTTGCTATCATAATAACTCTTCTGACGGGATTGAGCTGCTTTGAGATTTGCACGAATGACACAGCACATTTCTTCTGCTTCAGTGATCATGTCATTACCAAGGATTTGACGCTCACCGGTTTCAGACCAATTGAGCGGGGTGCGGCACTTCCTGCCATAGAGAATCTCGAAAGGAGCTTTGCCGGAACTTGCTTGGAAGCTATTGTTGTATGAGAACTCAGCAAACGGGAGGCAATCTTCCCACTTCATGCCAAAAGAAATCACACAAGCTCTGAGCATATCTTCGAGGATTTGATTGACTCTCTCAACTTGACCACTAGTCTGAGGATGGAAAGCTGTGCTGAAACGGAGATTGGTCCCCATTGCAGTCTGGAATGAATCCCAAAACTTGGAAGTGAAGATGCTTCCACGATCTGAGGATATGAGCTTAGGAACACCGTGTAAAGAAACTATCCTTGACGTGTACAACTCTGCTAGCTGAGCTGCCGAGATAGATTCTTTGACCGGAAGGAAGTGGGCAACTTTGGTGAGCTTGTCGATAACCACAAAGATGGCATCATTCCCTCTCTTGGACTTAGGAAACCCAGTGACGAAATCCATTTCAACATGATCGAATTTCCACTCTGGGATGGGCAAAGGCTGAAGGAGGCCTGCTGGACGTTGATGTTCCGCCTTCACTCTGCGAAAAACATCACACTCGTTCACGAACTGAGCAATCTCGCGTTTCATACGAGTCCACCAGAAGGTTTGCTTGAGGTCTTGATACATTTTGGAACTTCCTGGATGAATTGAGAGGAGGGAATTATGTGCTTCATCCATGATAACCTTCCTGAGATCACCTTTCGGAACCACCAGACGGTCCTCGAAGAACAAGGTGTCTTTGTCATCAATACGGAAACACTTATACTTTGGAATGCTCTTGGCCACACCTTTCTTCACTTTCTTCACCATAGCATCAAGAAGTTGGGCTTGGTGAATCTGATCTTCCAGAGTCGGAGCGACTTGAAGATTGGCAAGGAAACCTTGAGGAACAATTTGGAGATTGAGCTTGCGGAATGCTTCGCAAAGGTCGGGTTGAAAAGGCTTGAGAATAAGACTGTTGTAGTACGCCTTCCTGCTCAGCGCGTCTGCAATGACATTTGCTTTTCCCGGAGTATATTCAATGCTTGGATTGAAGTCCTCGATCATTTCCACCCAACGTGACTGCCGAAGATTGAGATTGGGTTGGGTGAAAATGTACTTCAAGCTCTTGTGGTCGGTGAACACCTCAACTGGTCTTCCCAACAACAGGTGTCTCCACGTCATTAGAGCATGCACAACTGCTGCCAGCTCAAGATCATGAGTGGGGTAGTTCTTCTCACTAGGCTTCAGCTGCCGCGAGGTATAAGCCACAACTTTCTTATCTTGCATGAGAACGCCACCGAGACCTTGGAGAGAAGCATCACAAAATACTTGGAAAGGCTTGGATTGCTCGGGAGGAACAAGAACTGGAGCCCAAGTCAGCTTCTGTTTGAGTGTATTGAACGCCACATCACACTCAGGAGACCACAGAAACCTGACATTTTTCTGAAGGAGGTTGGACAGAGGCTTAGCAATCTGAGAGAAGTTCTCGACGAATCTTCTGCAATAGCTTGCAAGGCCGAGGAAGCTACGAAGCTGCTTGACATTCTGAGGAGGCTCCCACTTCACAATTGCCTCAACTTTCTCAGGGTGCACTTTAATGCCCTCGGCAGAGATGACATGCCCAAGGTACACCACTTCATTGAGCCAAAACTCACACTTAGAGAACTTAGCATAGAATCGATGTTCTCTTAGCTTGTCAAGCACAAGCCTGAGATGCTCTGCATGTTCTTCTTCAGTCTCCGAGAACACAAGAATATCATCCAAATAGACCAAGACGAACTCATTCTTGAAAGGAGAGAATATGTAGTTCATCATTCTGGAGAAGGTCGAAGGCGCATTTGCTAGACCAAAAGACATGACGGTGTACTCATAAGAGCCAAAACTCATCCTGAAAGCAGTCTTTGGAATATCTTCTTCACGAATGCGGATTTGATGATAGCCCATACGGAGATCTAACTTCGAGAAAACCTTGGCACCTTTCAATTGCTCAAACAACTCATTGATGTTGGGAAGCGGATACTTGTTCCTGATTGTCTTCTTATTCAATGGACGGTAATCGACACATAGTCGGTCCGTGCCATCCTTCTTCTTGACAAACAGAACACCACAACCCCAAGGTGAAGAACTTGGTCTGATCAGGCCCAGATGCTCTTGTTCATCTAGCTGTTTCTTCAACTCTTTCAGCTCTTCGGGGCCAAGCTTATAAGGACGCTTGCACACCGGTTCAGTTCCAGGCTCGAGTTCAATCACAAACTCCACTGGCCTGTGAGGAGGCATTCCTGGCAACTCTTCTGGAAAGACATCTTCATACTCCCAGACGACGGGAATTTGAGAGATGGCAGAAATCTCACCCTTCTCATTAAGAGAAAATAGACGAATCGTGTCATCGCGAGCAGCGAAAATGATCACATCTTCAGAAGGATGAGTCAATTGGACTTCTTTAGCTTTGCAATTAACATAAGCCTTGTTCATTGCCAGAAAATCCATGCCAAGAATAAGATCAATATCGGAATTGCCGAGCACAATTGGAGAGGCTAGAAAAGAATAATTGCCCATCTTGATAGAGGCATCCCGAACCACATAGCGAGAATTCATTTGCATGCCCGGTGAAACCACCGTTAACGACCTAGGCAACTCTTCACAGAAGAATTCATGCTTGGAAACGAAAGGCTTTGATATGAATGAATGCGATGCACCAGTGTCAAACAAAACTTTTGCAGGAATAGAATTAACCAAGAGGTTACCCATGATCACTTGAGAAGAATCCTCTGCTTCAGCTGCATTCACACTGTTCACTCTTGCATACTTGGGATTGTGCTTCACCATAGCACTGCCTGGGGGCCTGATAGGACGAGGAGGCGGAAGACGCCGCTGGTTGTTGCACTTGTTGGAGTAATGGCCCTTCTGACCACACTTGTGACAAGTAACCTCTGAGAGCGGACGGAAGTTGCCTGGAGGAGGAGCATTTGCTGACTTGGGAGCCTGAGGCCTCTGCTGAAAAGCTAGGTTCGGTGGGTGGGAAGGACCACGACCACCGTGCTGCCTCTGCTGCTGAGGAGGACGAAACGGAGGAGGAGGAGGAACCCAATACTTCTGCTGCTTAGGAACAATCTGAGAGCTGGAAGAAGAAGAGTTGGTGTCTCTGCATCGCTTCCTGGAATTCTCCAACCTAAGCTGAGATGCCTCGACCTTTAGAGCCATGTTGTAGAACTGATCAAACTCACAAGGCTCTTGCAGGACTAGACCCGGCTGAAGTTCATCCTTGAGACCACCTCTGAACTGGTAAATCATTGACTTCTCATCGGGAACATCTTGCTTAGCATAGCGGGCCAGATTCTGGAACTCGATGTTATACTGATAGACAGACTTGCTCCCCTGCTTCAAATTCCTGAACTTCTCACGCATCTCCTCGACAAAGCTCGTCGGGATATGATGAGCTCTGAAGTCACGACAAAAATCATCCCAGCTGATAACACGATCACCTCTGGAATCCTTGTACTGCTGCCACCAATCTCCTGCCTGACCCTTGAGCTGGAAAGTCGCGAACTTAACATAGTCCGCAGGTCTGACATTGCTGCACTCAAAATGCTTGTTCATGTCATGGAGCCAATCGTCTGCATCGAAAGGCTGCTCACAACAGGTGAATGACTTGGGCTGATTTGCGAGGAACTGGTTCAGAGTGGCAAACTGCGGCTGATTCTAAAAATTCCCTTGATGACCTTGCTGTCCCTGCTCTCTTTCCTGCAGCAACCTAAGCAACATCTGGGTGTTCGCATTGGTTGCGGCCATCACTGCTTGCCATGCCTCCGGAGGTGGAGGTGGTGGTGGGGGTGGTGGAGGATCAGACTGCTCCCCATCACGATCTGGGTTCCCACGAGTTGCCGGAGCCATCCTGAAGATGGACAAGAATATCAGCACACCATTGACAAAGATGATTGAAATAAGCTGAATCAACGGCTTGAACGAAATTGCAACGGAATATCATTACTTGCATTCAAATTGCAAATAGTAAGAACGCTTTCTGCAGGATCTTGATAACATCATTAGAACATGAAGCCACTTGAAATAACCAACAAGTATTGAGCTAAGGTTGCTCGGAACAAATGTACAACCATTATACATCTGTCGGAAGATGATCCTAAGAACTACTGGAATTCCCACCTAAGAATTTCCGAAGTTTTTCTTGTTTATGCGATTCGGGTTGCGAACCCAGGAACGTACCCAAGGTAATCAGCTCAACTGCACCCGCAACCTTCCACACCATAATTCAAGAAAACTCCGCAAACTCGTCTACCTCAGACACTCGTAATCACAACGATACTAAACATGGCAGTACCCTGGACGCCTCCCCAGTACTGGGTGGCTCCGATCTTATCTCGCCACGAAAAATATTGAAGCAATTTTGAACATCCTCCGTCCTGAGATACTAAGAAAACTGAACGATAACGATGTGTGAAGAATTCCCTGGAGCTCAACTCCCCGGAAGAAATCAAGTTAGACAGGAGGCACCAAGACAGAACTCCGTCACATCGGTATCATATAGATTCCAAAATATCCGCGTGATCCTAAAAAAAAATTTGAGCGAGAAGAGGAGTAGAATTAAAATTCCTAAGTCGAATTCCTCACCAGAGTATAGAAGAGGAGTAAAAGAAACCTACTCTCCGATATAACTAGACTCAAAATAGTTTTTCACTAGACTCGACTCGGCCAAGTTCGATCAAGCAAGGGGCTCCTATGGTCGGTATGGATCTGAATACCAACTTGTCACACCCAAGATGCGGTCCTATCCCTATTAAGGCTTGTGGCCTCGATGGGGATAGAAGCGCATCTCGTCGTTTGCAAGTACAGTAAAACATTGCAATACATGTAGGAAGAGATGAGTATATGAGTTGGCTTACACTCGCCACAAGCTATCTTACAAGTTCACACAAAACATTCATACATCATTCCAAAGGCAGGGTCCGGCTACGGACGAAAACAAACGATAAAAGAAGCAATGTAAAACTGTCTTGCTATTCCAGGATCACCACCACGGAGCTCCCTACTCGTCTGGATAAGTAACATACATACGTCTACTCTCTTCATCGTACTCCCACTGGAGCTGAGTCACATCTTCTGGCACGTTCTCATCAACACCTGCACCTGTATTGTTGTAATCTGTGAGCCACAGGGACTCAGCAATCTCATAACCCGGGTACCGAAACTATGTAAGCCATTGGGTAAGGAATTGGTTAAGTGGTGAGGCTGCAGCAAGCGCTAAGCACATGTTTGGTGGCTAACTTATGAGAACATGAATGTAAATATGGTGGCATACGTATGACGATCGTGAATTAGCATGATCACTAAGTGATCCTGAACACCTACTTACGTCAATCATAACCCCACCGTGTTCTCTCTCGGTTCATGTTCACGAGCAGAGACAGTCACGGTTACGCACACAGTTGGGGTATTTTATTGGAGTTTACTTCAAGTTAATTATAACTGAGTGTTAAACAAATTTCCAAGTAGCCACATAACCGCGGGCACGGCTTTCCGAAAAGATTTAACCCTGCAGGGGTGCTCCAACTCATCCATCACAAACTAACCACACGCCGCGAGAATAACCTCGACCACGAATCTCGTGATCTTCCTAGGCAATTCCACTGGAAAACCGCAACCTCGAGATAGCCCGAAGAAAAACCGGAATTCCTCACGCAAGACATTCGAGAAAGGTAAAACAAGTCCAACAAGACCGCCCGACATGTCAACGAACCCGATAAGAGCCGCGTATCTCGTTCTCAGGACACGACGGATTGTCCAAACTTCCGGTAGGCCAATCGCAGAGTTGCCCCTGGCGGCCACCGACGGTTGACAGGTTGGACCAACACTCATGAGGAGCACTGGCCCGGGTTGTTGATTAATTATCCACGGGATAGCTATGCCCTATGCAATTTTATTAAGTTGTTTAGCAAATGTAGTACCAAAGTTGGGTCTTGCTAGACAAGTTTTAATCTAAAACGAATGGTCAAGGGGGTCCCCATAACAACCCCGAGCATGTTAGGAGCGCAAAATATGGAATATAACACCGGTAGTCGGAACTAGTGCGGCAAAAGCGGAACAAAACACTGAGCAAAAGGCCAAGCCTTCCACCGTTGCCAGATATATATGTGCATTAATTTAAATAGCAGTAAATAGAGTGATATAAACCAAAATCCATGTTGACACATGGAAAGCTTGCACCTGCAACTAGCAACGCTATAAGATAGGGGCTGAGCGCGGTAAAATAGCCAATCAATGTTTGCTAGGTAGTGGAGGGGGCTAGAGGCTTTCATGGCAATTTGGGAGGCTGGCTGTTTAAGTGGTAGGTAACGGAAAACATAACAGTAAAAGCGAGACATCTAGCAAGGCAAAAATAGTGTCGGGATCCGGGTATGATCATCTTGCCTGTTGGTTCTTCAGAGGGACAAAGAGCTGGGTCCTCGTAGTTGTACTCTCCGGGATCCTCGTACTCAGGCTCAACACTCACGTATACCCAAAGAGAACAGCACCAAATAAACAAACAGCGAGGTGCAATGCACAAACAAGATGATGCATGGTGATGTTAAGAAATATAGCATGGCAAGCCTATGCTAGTCATGTTTCACATGCATTTATTAAGTTGTTTAGTATTCTGGACAGAACCTCAATATTACTTATTTGGACATGCATGATCATGGCAAATATGGATGCTTCATGCAAAATCGATGCAAATGCATATGTAGAACGTTGCAAACGGAGTAACGTAGCTCACGGTACGCTCACGGCAAGGTACGAACGTTAACGGAGACAAAACACAACATGAGGCAATCTCTGGGCTATACCTTGGTGTTCCAAGGATGCCACTGGATAGGAAATGAAAATCTAGCAAGAATAGAGCTAAATATCAAGCAAAACAATGGAGTATAGCTCCCACAAGTCACAAAACAATCAAACACACAATCTGTCCACAAACAGCAACATGGCATCTTGTCACACACCTAGTAAGAGCTACAGCAGGTTTTAAATCAAAACCAAGGCATGTACAGAAACTATACATCATGCTTAACAAATCATCCATGTACACAAACTTAAAAGGAAGCATGGATCAATAGCAAATATGCTCACAAGATGGCATATTGAAACAGATTTCAGGGACTTAGTGAAAATTCCAGTTTTCTGGAATCTGAGTTAACCTGATGGCATATTGACAGCATTATTTATATATGCTAGAGGGCATTTCATGGCATGAAAATTCACATGGTGATAGAGGGAAACATCTACAACAAAACACTAGCACTGAGCATGAGCTAAAACATCACAGATCACATGGTAGCATCCTCTAAACATGGCATGAAAATAACAACAGATACTCAGACTTAGACAAATTAGCATGGGCAAAACTGGGCACATGTTAACAGAATAGCAACCTGACAGCAGGTTTAAACTATGATGCAAAGGTTGAATTCTCAAGTTCTTAGCCCAATTTAGTAGAGTATGGTGAGCACAACAAAACAAGTTAAGGCCCAAACTCAAAGGAACAACACATCCATGGGAATCATCATCTAAGCATAGCAAGAAAATAATAGCATTCAACACTTAGCAAAATTTGAGACATGAAACCAGTATTATTATCTTAGCATGTTAACAGCAAGAACCCACTTATCCACAAGCTTATCATGCCAAACAAAAATACCAGGGCCTAGTACCCACAAAACACTAGCACAATCATGTTGACAAGTATCACATATGATGCATAGATTAATTCCTATGAAAAAGACAAAATGGCATGTTGGGACAAAAATGACATTTTTGCAAACTTGCTCAAATGACAAAACAAATGGCACCATTGGATTCCTTGAGAAATTCTACCCCAAAATCATATATCACACTTGTATATATGCATGTCAATAAATTGCCCAACACAATTCGAAAATATACACATGCACTTATAAGTCACTTATTACCCTATTTGGACATGGCCAAATATGGCAGTGACCTGGATTGGCAACCTTCCCAAAAACAGATAAAACAAACAGGGAATTCAAAACACCAAACAAAATAAAAGGAAGGGGAGGGGTCCCACTGGCAGTGAGCCGGGCCCCTCCCTGAGTATGACAAGTGGGGCCAGGGCCCACTTGTCAGGCCTCACACACAAAGCCATAGAGATACACACACGCACACACATTCACAGGCACACGGGATCCACCTGTAGCCACACCGGATCCACACACACACAGCATACATAGCACAGTACCACGAAAAAAAGAAAAGCGCAGGGGGGGTTTGGAACCCCTGACCTCTCGGTTACACCGCGAGCGGTCGACCACTTGGCTATGGCCCTGGTCGTTGGCTGAAAGGGAACCTAGCGCAAAATACACTGGTAAAGGCACGGGCTTCTCCTTCCCTGAGACAGAGAAGAGAAGCGACGGTGCCGGCCACGCCAGCGGTTGCCTCCGGCGATGGCGACCACCGGCGGGAGCTGCGGGATCTGCGGCGGATCCATTCCCGCGGTCGTCTAATGGCTATGCGCGCGGCAGCGAGGAGCTCGAGCACGAGCTCATGCTCGGCTCGGGCATGGCGGCAACGGCGACAGCTACGCGATGCAGGGCAGGGAGCAAGCGAGCAAGCAAGCAAGCAGCTGCGGGCACGCAGAAACGATGCAGCGCGTGACGGGGCAAGCGAGAGCGCGGAGGGGCGATGCACGCGCGGCAGCACTAGCTGCACCCTCTCTGAAGATAATTCAGATACGGGCACGGGGCGCGGGGAGCACGGCAAGGACACGGCGCGGGCGACGCGACGGCGACTACGCGCAGAGAGGAACAAGGAAGCGGGAGAGGGAAGGAGACGACCGCCTGCTCACCCAGATCGCTCGGAATGCAGAGACGACGACGCAAGGCGATGGAGAGGGTCGGGGCGGCCTGATGCAGCAGAGCTTCTCCGCTCCGACGATGGCGAGGAAGGAGCCGACGCCACGGAGGAGCTCGGACCTCCCTAGCACCGGGAACGGGTCGATGAAGGTCCCGGGGTCCCACTGGACTCCATGGACGAAGCGGAGGAAGACCCGGAGGCAAATGACGCGACGACGACGACGGCGCGCCTCTGCTTCTCTCTGACGAAACTGAACCTCTCTCCCTCTCTTTTTAGCAGAACCAGGAGGAAGAAGGGGAAGGGAAGAAGGTGGCGGCGGCGCGGAGGAGAAGGGGGAAAACCCTAGGGAGAGGGCACGGACGCCGAGGCTTTATAGGCCCTGGAGGCACGGCTTCCCTCGCCACCTCGGCCATGGCGGGGCCCCTGCTCGCGCTCTCCCTGAGAGGGAGCTGGAAAGGGAGGACGACGAGCGAACGCCCACGGAGGCCGACAGGTGGGGCCGCGCGGAGCCAGGGTGGAAAGCGAGCGAGCGAGCGGGCTGCGGGAGCGCTTGCTGGGCTGCGGCTGCGGGAGGCCCAGAGAACCTCCTCTCTCTCTCACTGCTGAATAAAAACCCCTTTCCTATTTTGAATTAGCCAGAGGAAGCAAAAAATCACAGAGGTCAGAGAGAGAAGTTTTTAAGGGAAGTAAAAAACATGTTGGGGTCACAAAATTGCATACTATTTTATAAAAATGAAAATAGCTTTTTTTAGCAACTAATAAAATCACATTTAATAACAAATGCAATCTGTTTATGATGTTTGTGGGTGGATGAACTTCAAGCAGGATCAGGAGCTGGTTTAGAATTCATATTGGAATATTTATGAAATGATCAACATTTTTAATAGGTGAAAACAGCAAGTAAATTATTATCATGGGAATATTTTGAATAAGAGACAAGAGGGGATGGTTTTTGAAATGGGAGGGATTAGAGTAGCACTCCAAACAAAGCAACGCATGCACTCACTCCACAACACATACACTCACATCATACACTCACATCATCACCACATTCACAATGCCAACATGGCAAGAATTATTATGCATTTGATATGATGATCATGATGGCATGATGCATGATGCATGAAATGACAATGGCAAGTAGAACTCAACTCATGATGGCATTGATAACATCCATAGAAGGTCACACATGAGAAATATATTACAAATAAGGCAAGGGATGCTCTTGGGCTATTACAGGTTAGTCTATAATCTTTGCTGAAAACCTGAACATCAGTTAGATATATTTACAATAGCAAGATCAAACAGAGTTTGTAAAAGTTTTTTCTTTATCACTTTCAGTTTATCAACTGAATTGCTTGAGGACAAGCAAAGGTTTAAGCCTGGGGGAGTTGATACGTCTCCAACGTATCTACTTTTCCAAACTCTTTTGCCCTTGTTTTGGACTCTAATTTGCATGATTTGAATGGAACTAACCCGGACTGACGCTGTTTTCAGCAGAATTGCCTTGGTGTTATTTTTGTGCAGAAATTAAAGTTCTCGGATTGACCTAAAAATTTACGGAGAATATTTTTGGAATTAATAAAAATATTGGCAAAAGAATCAACCGAAGAGGGGCCACCACCTGGTCACAAGCCAGGGGGGCGCCCCCCCCCCCCTAGGGCGCGCCCCCCTGTCTTGTGGGCCCCCTGAAGCTCCTCCGACCTCGTTTCCACTCCTATAAATTCCTATTCGGGGAGAAAAAAATCAAGGAGAAGCGTTCAGCGTGTTTTACGATATGGAGCCGCCGCCACCTCCTGTTCTTCCTCGGGAGGGCAGATCTGGAGTCTGATTTGGGCTCCGGAGAGGGGAAATCGACGCCGTCGTCATCACCAACCATCCTCCATCACCAATTTCATGATGCTCTCCGCCGTTCGTGAGTAATTCCATCGTAGGCTTGCTGGACGGTGATGGGTTGGATGAGATTTACCATGTAATCAAGTTAGTTTGGTTAGGGTTTGATCCCTAGTATCCACTATGTTCTGAGATTGATGTTGCTATGACTTTGCTATGCTTAATGCTTGTCACTAGGGCCCGAGTGCCATGATTTCAGATCTGAACCTATTATGTTTTCGTGAATATATATGTGTTCTTGATCCTATCTTGCAAGTTGTAGACACCTATTACGAGTTATGATCCGCATCCCCCAGGGTGACAATAACTGGGATTCTTTCCGGTGATTACCGTAGTTTGAGGAGTTCATGTATTCACTAAGTGCTAATGCTTTGGTCTGGTTCTCTATTAAAAGGAGGCCTTAATATCCCTTAGTTTCCATTAGGACCCCGCTGCCACGGGAGGGTAGGACAAAAGATGTCATGCAAGTTCTTTTCCATAAGCACGTATGACTATATATGGAATACATGCCTACATTACATTGATGAATTGGAGCTAGTTCTGTGTCACCCTATGTTATAACCGTTGCATGATGAATGCCATCCGACATAATTATCCATCACTGATACATTGCCTACGAGCTTTTTCCATATTGATCTTTGCTAAGTTACTTTTCCGTTGCTACTGTTACAATTGCGACAACACTGCTACTGTCACTTGCCATCATTACCGTTACTTCCATACTACTTTGCTACTGAATACTTTGCTGCAGATATTAAGTCTTTCAGGTGTGGTTGAATTGACAACTCAGCTGCTAATACTCGAGAATATTCTTTGGCTCCCCTTGCGTCGAATCAATAAATTTGGGTTGAATACTCTACCCTCGAAAACTGTTGCGATTCCCTATACTTGTGGGTTATCAGGCACCCATGAGCCAGCACGGGTCTCACGAGGCCCTACCTCAAGGCGGGTTGTGCCTGGGTCTTCTGGCGCGGGGCGCGCTTATAAAACCTATGCGGTGGGGACAACCTGCGCCGAATGGATCTCCGGAGGCCACCGCATGAGAAGGCCAAACACCAACGACCCCAGGAGGTGACGTGAACGGGGCCGGGCCATCAGACAGAGCTCAAACGTTGGGTTTATCGACGCTGCAGGGATGGACCTGAGCACAGACGTCGTGCCCAGTCTTCTCATGCGACAAACCCGAGGAAAAATACACGGCGCGCGGCTCCCACGACGACGAATAGCCGAACTGCGGTTATATGAACCGGGCTGCGCTCCCTGACTCACCACTCCCGATTAGCTCACGCGAGGACAAAGCACCAAGGACCCCGGGAGGTGACGTGCACGGGGCTGGCCCGCGAGATAGAGCTCGGTCGCTTGGATTTATCGACGCTGCAGGGACTGACCCGAGCACAGATGCCATGCCCGCCCTTAATCGTGAGGTGGTCGAGGGCGGGATTGTTTGGGCACACGACGTTCATGGTGGCGAAGCACCGGGCATGCAGGTTGGAATACTTGGGAAATTCATCAAATGCGGAACCAATTCTGATACATGCGCAAAAAACGATACGGCTTTCGGCGTGGGCCCTAACAGCTTGAGGATGATGCAGCCCGAGGGGCGCCCTCAAATGAACAAACCAAAAAGTCACCTGGCGTGATGTCGCTGGAGCACTGGGGTAGTCGTCGAAGCTTGATCGTCATGAGCCTGATGGCTCCGGAGGCTCGGGGGGCTCGCGAGGGTCCGGGACTTCTTGAAGGACCGTGCGGCGCCGAGCCTCGTGAGACGCAAACGCAGCCTGCACGACGCGCTGGTAGGTGGCGCCCACGTTCAAGAGGCCAAAGGGCATGCGGACGTAGTTGCAGGGGTAAACCCCACTACGGTCGACGCGCAAAAGCCAGAAGAGGTCCTGAGATGTGGCCCTGTTGAGGCCCAGGACGTTGACGTAGACGCGCAGCCTACCTCCCACGTCGGGGGTGGCAGCTGCACGGGGTGGTGTGCGGCGAGGCCCACCGCGCATGGCCAGTGCCTCCTGAAGCTCCTCGATCGCGTTGGTGATGAACTCTCGTGAACCTAGTGCCTCGCGCCGTGCTCCTTGCCTGTGGGGGCGCGCATCAGAACGCGCCTCCAAGTGGTGCCCGAGCGCCTCCCTTGTCGCACCGGTCAGGTCGGGGGCTCTCCAGGTGGGAGCCCCCGAGCCCGCCCTAAGGGAAGGCCGGGTGCGCCTTCCTATGCGGGAGGAAGAGGCGCCCCCGCAATGGACATGAGGCCTGAGGTGCCGCTCTTCGGGATCTCCGTCCCCTGACGGATCTTGGGGAGGAGCTGCTTCTTCTTCTTGGATGTGTCCTCAGGAGGCAGGACACCGCCCTCGTCATCAGAGTTTTCAGCCGCCGCAGCCTGGCAAGCACGCTCGAGGGAGCAAACTGCATCCTTTTCATCGCAGGCGACCGTGATGACACCACCGCTCCCCGGCATCTTGAGGATGTTGTATCCATGATGGGTTGCCGCCATGAACTTGGCAAGTGCAGGATACCCGAGGATGGCGTTGTACGGGAGGTGGATGTGGGCGACGTCGAAGTCAATGAGCTCAGTGTGGTAGTTATCGCGCTTGCCAAAGGTGACCGGGAGGTGCACCTGCCCCAGGGGGGTGGTGGAGCCATCGATCACTCCTGAGAAAGGCTTGGTCGGCATGAGCTGATCATAGGGCACCTGGAGCGTCTCGAACGTCTCGACAGATAGGACATTGAGCCCAGCCCCGCCGTCGATGAGGGTCTTGGTGACTAGGACGTTGCTGATGGTCGGCGTGCAGAGCATGGGGAGCGCACCTGCGGTGGCCGAGCACCTGAGGTGATCCTTGGAGTCGAAGGTGATGGCGACATGTGACCACTTGAGGGGGCGCGCAGCCTCGAGCTTCGGGAGGGCTGCATTCACCTCACGACAGAACTGCTTGAAGATGCGGTTCGAGGTAGGGGCCTGAGCACCGCCCAAGATGCAGGCGATCGCACGAGGCTCCTGGAAGCCCCCAACCCCATCATCTCGCCGATCATCATCGTTCCTCCTTGGTGGCGGCGGCAGCGGAGGGAGGCCAGCGTTGCCCTGAGGGCGTGCCTTGCAAGGCTAATCACGTCGGGGTCCGTCACGGGGCTCGTCGCGCCAGCGGTCCTCGCGAGGCTGGTCGCGCCAGTCCTGACGCGGGTCGCGGTTGTCCCAACGGCCTCCGCCGCGGCCCCCTCCATGGCCGTAGCCGCGGTCGCCGCGCTCGGGGCGGCGGCCGAAGCGCTCGTCGCGGAGTGTCCTCAACTCCTGGCAGTCTTCAGTGTTGTGGCTGCGGGTGTAGTGGAAGATGCAGAACGGGCGGCCACCCTTGGGGGCTCATCTTGGTCACGGCCGCGCTTCGTCTCAGGCTCTGCCGCCAGCACGGCGGGACCCTTGCGCTTCACCTCCTTAGCCTTGGCGTTCTTCTCTTCAGGGTCTGCCTCTGGCAGCTCGAGGAGGGAGAGGCGACCCTCCTCGGCCCTTGCGCACTTGTTCGCCAGGTTGAACGTCTCCAGGGCCGTGCACAGTTCATCATAGATGGCGAGCTCCTCCTTCATCTTGACATCCCTGACACCATCGATAAACGCCGAGATGATGGCCTCGTCCGACGCCTTTGGGATCTTGAGGCGCACGCTCGTGAAGCGTTGTATGTACTTGTGCAGGGTATCGTCCGGCTGCTGCTTCACGTGTTGCTGGTCGTTCACTCCCAGGGCGTAGTCACAGGTGCCCTGGAAGTTGGCGATGAAGCGCTCGTGGAGCTCATCCCAGGAGGAGATCGATCCCTCCGGGAGGTTGAGGAGCCAGGAAAGAGCACCACCTTTGAGGGCCATGGGGAACTAGTTCGCCATGACCTTGTCGTCACCGCTCGCCGCCACGATGCTCAGCGCGTAGAGCTGAAGGAACTCCGCGGGGTCGGGGGTGACATCATAGCGCGAACGCAGGTCCGGCTTGAACTTGTTGGGCCAGTTGACGCGGTGCAGCTCCGGGGGGAAGGCACGGCAGGCTACTCCACTCACCGGCGCGGCGCGCACGAGGGGAGCCGGATCTTGACGTTCGTGCGCCACGGCCTCCGGTGGCACACGGTCCTGATGATGGCGCGGAGGTGCAGGGAGCACACGCGCGTCACCTCGCGGCCGCGGCACCACCTGGCAGCTTGCTTCATCCCGTGCCTGCGCCGGCGCCCCGTATGGAGGGTTGCGCGGG
This sequence comes from Elymus sibiricus, assembly GCA_039707655.1. Lineage (NCBI taxonomy): Eukaryota > Viridiplantae > Streptophyta > Magnoliopsida > Poales > Poaceae > Elymus > Elymus sibiricus. Next base: position 144,341,124 of record CM077667.1, on the reverse strand, counting down.
CGCGCTTCGCGCCTGGGCTCGGGGTCAGTGCCACGCAGAGAAGGTGGAGGAGGGGGTGCACCGTGAGCCACATCGCCCGCCTGGGAGGGCAGGGGACGGAGCGAGTGGGTGGGCGCCGTGACCTCGCCGGTGACGTTGACAAGCTCGGCGATGCGGCCAAGCCAGTCATCATAGCAATTGTGGGCAGGGCGGTAGCGTAGCAGCTCGCGCGCCATGCACAGCACGGCCTGCGCGTTCGCCGGCCCGTAGCAGGCATGGGAAGACGATGCCGAGGCAGGGACGAGGGATGGGGTGGCGGTGCGGCCATCGTGCTGCGTGGCGGGCGGCTGCGACGAGTCCTGCTGCTCTTGAGCAGCTAGACCAGTGGCAGCGTTAGCTGCAGGAGAGGCGGAGCGGCATGGGGCGACGCGGGCAGCTCGGCGCTCGGCACGGACTCGGGGGGCGTCGGCCATGGGAGCGACGAAGCAGAGCCGAAGTGGAACCGGAAGGAAGACCTCGACACGCCCCTACCTGGCGCGCCAAATGTCGGAATCGGGGCTCCACAGACCCAAGAAGGTTCAAACTCTGGGGCGTGTGCTTGATTCCAACCAGCTCAAATCTCAAGCCTGCCGCTCCATAGCCGGATCCTGCCGAAGACGCATGAGAGCGCAAGCAGATGAACACGAGAGATTTACCCAGGTTCGGGCCACCTTGCGATGTAAGACCCTACTCTTGCCTTGGTTGATTGGCCTCACGAGGAGGTTTGTGAATGAACTAGTACAGTGGTTGAGCGACCTCGCGAGGGCTCTGTGGTGAGGGTGGATTCCCTCCCCTCTACGGTGGAGGCTTGTCCCCATTTATAGCGGCATTGGTACTCTTCCCTTATCGCACAGCCGGGAAGGGATCCCACAACGGCCAAATTTGAAAGGGGACAGGAGGTACAGCTTATCCTAACTAAAGGTGGTCTTCGCAAGCAAAGCTCCTGGCGTGACGCAGAGATGGGCTCGATGATGACATCCATCCTGCCGAGCCCGTGGTCTTGGTCCTGTTGCACCGGAATGGAAACCTTTGGGGGGTTCCTCAGGAACCTGCGTTCGTCCTTGCTTCCTTAGCATGAAAGGGGAAACTATCTTTGCTGTGCCCGCTGGCGCCCGCCTGCCTTGGTCGTCATGGCTCACGTCATCGCAGCCTCTTGAGGCCGAACACTGCATAGGAATCTCCGCTCCTCGGGAGACAGCCTGAGGAGGCTGCTCCCCTGGAGGTCTTGGCGCCGCTCCCCTCACGAGGCTGGGGCCCTCGCGAGGATCTTGTCTTGAGGGGCTCGTCGCAAGGTCGTACTGGGCCGTCGATGTGGGCCATGCGCTGGGCCACAGGCAGGCAGGTCTGGGTACCCCCGATCCCAGAACACCGACAATGTTAGCCAAAAAAGAAGGCATATCCAGGCGAAAGACGTCTTCAGAAAACGGTTCAAAAAAAAGAACCTGACGGGCGGGACCCTCATGTCAGGTTTGAAATTTGCACCGGCGACAAAGGGCTTGCGGTGATCGCCGGTGTTGATCTACTGCGGATCAGAAGGAACTAAAGGTACAGGCGCACTCATGGGGTTCTTCCGCGACGGTGAGAGGTGGAAGGAGTCATGGGCGAGCACCACGTCGACGGAAACCTCCACTCCAGCGGAGGGCGGCTTCGGGTGCAGGTGGATCTCACCGAAGAGACCTGCAATCGCCGAATTGGAGCGCGGGTCAGGAGTTTAGGGGCACTAGGAGGCTACGGCCAAGATCTAGGTTACGGTCATCCACTCACCTGAGTGAATTTTGTCAGGGCCCGAGGCGGATCGGGGTGGCCGGAGGCGGGGAAGAAGACCTCCCCGAGGTCCTTTGCGAGGCTAGGCGTGGCTCTGGGGTCGAAGTGGAATGGTGCTGGTTGCTTGGTGGCTCGGGGGTCTCCTACTTATAGGCATCCGAGGAGGGTGCCGTGACGGTGCTAGCTCCGGCGCGGATCACGGCGAGCCAGGTGGTTAGAGGAGTTACGGCGGCGAGGAAGACTTCTGTAGGTCCAGGGGGTTTCATTTTTTACTGTAATCGAGCTCTTCTCCAAACTGATGCCTCCGCTTCGGGACGGCGCAGCCGGCGCGCTCTGTGCCGCTCAAGCCACAGTGATGGTGGTGCAGAGCGTGCAAGGTGGGAGATGGACACGCGGGTGGCTCTGGTGGTTTGGGTGGTGCTGGGCGACGCCGTTTTGCAGAGACGCCTCCTGGTGGCCACAACGGGCGGCAATGTCGCCGTGATTGAGGCCGGCGCCGGCAGGCCAGCGCATCACCGATGGGCAGATACGTCCAAAGGACCGTGCGGCGCTCTGGATAGGAATGGAGCACATGGAGCAAGAAGCCAACGAGCGCACTGGTGAGATTGTTGCTGAACCAGACAAATCTCTGAACCTATGCTCGCCACCTATTCGACCAAATGCCAGTGGCACTTAGAAAATTTTCTTGGGGCTGAAACTTGGAGGGATGATCTACTGGTGCTTCTAGAGATCCCTTGAATTTTCCCAGAATTTTTGAAGAAGAGATACAAGGGTCTGCAACAAAAAGTTCAAATTTGGTCCAAATTACTTTTGAAAAATAGTTTGAAAATTTTGAACTAGAGGTCATGGGATTATTGGACAATCTGGTTGTGGACACTAAGGTCTAGCAGTGGTAATTTACTTGGGGTCAAAAGCTTAAGGTATCAGGTACTTCCTTTGCAAATCCTAAGGGTCCCAAAATAAAAGGCAGAAATTAATTTGGCAATATTTGATGAGGTAAAAATATAAATTTTGGCTAGGGTCTTTGTGAAAAAGATGTGGTTGCTGCCTTGGGTCAAAGAGGGAAACTTTTAGAGAGAAAGATGTTTGAAATATAGCATGGCCTAAGAAAGAGCAAAGATTTTCAAGTAAAAAGGTCTTTGAAATAATTTCCCAAAAGTGGTCCTTTAAATAAAAATAATCATGACACCAAGTAAAATATTGTTATGCAAGAAACACCATCTGAAATATTGAGAGTCCAGAACCAAATTTTAAAAGGTTTTATAAGAGTTTTCACCAATAGGGTTGAAAAAGGATAATCATGCCAAAATTTCAAATATTCCATCTTCAAAGGAATAAAAATTCTGTTAAACCAAATTAATTTTTTTGGGGTGTTACAAATTGTTGTAGAAGCAATAGTTGGTGTGACAACCACATGACGACACGATGATGGAGATCATGATGATGGAGATCATGGTGTCATGCCGGTGACGATGGAGATCATGCCGGTGCTTTGGAGATGGAGATCAAAAGCACAAGATGATGATGGCCATATCATGTCACTTATATGATTTGCATGTGATGTTTATCCTTTTATGCATCTTATTTTGCTTAGGACGATGGTAGCATTATAAGATGATCCCTCACTAAAATTTCAAGATAAAATTGTGTTCTCCCCGAGTTTGCACCGTTGCGAAGGATCGTCGTTTTGAAGCACCTCGTGATGATCGGGTGTGATAGACTCTACGTTCGCATAGAACGGGTGTAAGCTAGATTTACACGCGCGGAATACTTGGGTTAACCTTGACAATCCTAGCATGTACAAACATGGCTTCGGAACACAGGAGACCGAAAGGTCGAACATGAGTCATATAGTAGATATGATCAACATGGAGATGTTCACCATTGAAACCACCTCATCTCACGTGATGATCGGATTTGGGTTGGTGGATTTGGATCATGTCACACTTAGACAACCTGAGGGATGTTGATTTGAGCGGGAGTTCTTTAGTAATATGATTAATTGAACTCATTATCATGAACATAGTCTAAAGTTATCTTTGCAAAATTATGTTGTAGATCAATGGCTCGCACTGTAGCTCCCCTGTATTTTGATACGTTCCTAGAGAAAGGCTAAGTTGAAAGATAGTGTAAGCAATTGTGCAGACTGGGTCCGTAATCTGAGGATTGTCCTCACTGCTGCACAGAAGGCTTATGTCCTCGATGCACCACTCGGTGTGCCAACCCCTCTAGCGTCGTCTGTGGATGTTATGAATGTCTCGCAGACACATTCTGATGACTACCCGATAGTTTAGTGCGCCATGTTGTACGGCTTAGAATTAGGACTTCAAAAGCGTTTTGAATGCCATGGAGCATATGAAATGTTCTAGGAGTTGAAGTTAGTATTTCAAGCAAATGTCCGAATCGAGAGGTATGAGACCTCCGACAAGTTCTTTGCCTACAAGATGGAGGAGAATAGCTCAGTCAGTGAGCATGTGCTCAGAATGTCTAGGTGCTACAATCGCTTGAATCAAGTGGGAGTTAATGTTCCAGATAAGATAGTGATTGACAGAGTTCTCTAGTCACTATCACCAAGCTACTAGAGCTTTGTGATGAACTATAACATGCAAGGGATGGAGATGATGATCCCGGAGCTATTCGCTGTACTTAAAGGCCGCGGAGGTAGAAGTCAAGAAGGAGCATCAAGTGTTGATGGTAAGACCACTAGTTTCAAGAAGGGCAAGGGCAAGAAGGGAAACTTCATGAATGGCAAGCCAGTTGCCACTCCAGTGAAGAAACCCAAGGTTGAACCCAAACCCGAGACTAAGTGCTTCTATTGTAAGGGGAACGGCCACTGGTAGCGAAACTACCCCAAATGCTTGGTATATAAGAAGGCTGGCAACGTCAACAAAAGTATATTCGATATACGTGTTATTGATGTGTACCTTACTGGTACTCCTAGTGGCACATGGGTATTAGATACCGGTTCAGTTGCTAATATTGGTAACTCGAAACAAAAGTTGCGGAATAAACAGAGGCTAGCTAAGGGTGAGGTGACGATGTGTGTTGGAGGTGTTTCCAAGGTTGATGTGATCACCATCGCACGCTCCCTCTACCTTCGGGATTAGTGTTGAACCTAAATAAATGTTATTTGGTGTCTGCGTTGAGCATGAACATGATTAGATCGTGTTTATTGCAATACGATTATTCATTTATGTCAGAGAATAATGGTTGTTCTATTTACATGAATAATACCTTCTATGGTCATGCACCCAATGTGAATGGTTTATTGAATCTCGATCGTAGTGATACACATGTTCATAATATTGATGCCAAAATATGAAAAGTTACTAATGATATTACCATATACTTGTGGCACTGCTGCTTAGGTCATATTAGTGTAAAGCGCATGAAGAAGCTCTATGCTGATGGATCTTTGGACTCACTCGATGTTGAATCGCTTGAGACATGCGAACCATGCCTCATGGGCAAGATGACTAAGACCTCATTTTTCAGTATGATGGAGCAGGCATGTGACTTGTTGGAAATAATACATATTGATGTATGCAGTCCAATGAGTGTTGAAGCACGCGGTGGATATCGTTATTATCTTACCTTCACAAATGATTTGAGTAGATACAGGTATATTTACTTGATGAAACACAAGTATGAAATTTTTGAAAAGTTCAAGCAATATCAGAGTGAAGTTGAAGATCATCGTGACAAGAAGATAAAATGTCTACGATATGATCGTGGAGGTGAATATCTGAGTTACGAGTTTGGTATGCAAGACAATGTGGAAATTGTTTCACAACCCACGCCACCTGGAACAACATAGTGTAATGGTGTGTCCGAACGTCGTAATCGTACTCTATTGGATATGGTGCGATCTATGATGTCTCTTGATGATTTGCCACTATCGTTTGGGGGTTATGCATTAGAGGCAACTACATTCACTTTAAATAGGGCACCATCTAAATTCGTTGAGACGACACCGTATGAATTATGGTTTGGCGAGAAACCTAAGTTGTCATTTCTTAGAGTTTGGGGATGCGACACTTATGTCTAATAAGCTCGTACCCAAAGCGGAAAAGTGCATCTTCATAAGATACCCTAAAGCAACAATTGGGAATACCTTCTATCACAGATCCGTAGGCAAGGTCTTTGTTGCCAAGAATGGATCCTTTCCAAAGAAGGAGTTTCTCTCGAAAGAAGTGAGTGGGAGGAAGGTAGAACTTGATAAGGTTATCGAACCTTCACTTGAATTGGAAAGTAGCGCAGGACAGAAAGATGTTCCTGTAATGCGTACACCAATTAAAGAGGAAGCTAATGATGATGATCATGAAACTTCAGATCAAGTTGCTACCAAACCTCCCAGGTTGACAAGGACACGTACTGCCCCTGTGTGGTACGGTAATCCTGTCTTGAAAGTCATGTTGTTAGACAACGATGAGCCTACGAACTATGAGGAAGCGATGATGGGCCCAGATTCCAAAAAATGTCTAGAGGCCATGTAATCCGAGATAGGATCCATGTATGATAACCAAGTGTGGACTTTGGTAGACTTGTCCAATGACCGGCAGGCCATTAAGGATAAATGGATCTTTAAGAAGACACACGCTAGTAGTAATGTCACTATCTATAATGCTCGACCTGTCGCAAAGAGGTTTCCGACAAGTTCAAGGAGTTGACTACGATGAGACTTTCTCACCCGTAGCGATGCTAAAGTCTGTTGGGATTAAGTTAGCACTTGCTGCATTTTCGATTATGAAATCTGGTAGATGGATGTCAAAACATCGTTTCCTTAACGGTTTCCTTGAGGAAAGGTTGTATGTGATACAACCAGAAGGTTTTGTCGATCCGAAGGATGCTAAAAGGCATGCGAGCTCTAGAGATCCTTCTATGGACTGGTGCAAGCGTCTCGAAGTTGAATATGCGCTTTGATGAGGTGATCAAAGATCTTTTGGGTTTATACAAAGTTTATAAGAAACTTGCATTTACAAGAAAGTGAGTGGGAGCACTATAGCATTTCTGATAAGTATATGTGGATGACATACTGTTGATCGGAAATGATGTAGAATTTCTGGAAAGCATAAAGGGTTGTTTGAAAGGAGTTTTTCAAAGGAAGACCTGGAAAAAGTTGCTTAAATATTGGGAATCAAGATCTATAGAGATAGATCAAGACGCGTGATAAGACTTTCAATGAGTACATACCTTGCCAAGATTTTGAAGGGGTTCAAAATGGATCCGTCAAAGAAGGAGTTCTTGCCTGTATTGCAAGGTGTGAAGTTGAGTAAGACTCAAAGCTCGACCACGGCAGAAGAAATAGAAAGGACGAAGGTCGTCCCCTATGCCTTAGCCATAGGCTCTATACAGTATGCCATGCTGTGTACCACACCTGATGTGTGCCTTGCCACATGTTTGGCAAGGGGGTACAAGAGTGATCCATGAGTGGGTCACTGGACAACGGTCAAAATTATCCTTAGTAACTAGAGGACTAAGGAAATGTTTCTTGATTATGGAGGTGATAAAGAGTCCATCGTAAAGGGTTACGTCAATGCAAGCTTTGACACTGATCCGGATGACTCTGAGTAGCAAACCGGATGCGTATAGTGGAGCAGTCATTTGGAATAGCTCCAAGTGGAGCATGATAGCAGCATCTACAGTATGACATAAGGAGTTGCAAAGTACACATGGATCTGAATGTTGCAGACCCGTTGACTAAAACCTCTCTCACAAGCAAAACATGATCAAACCCCAGAACTCATTGGGTGTGAATCACATGGCGATGTGAACTAGATTATTGACTCTAGTGCAAGTGGGAGACTGTTGGAAATATACCCTAGAGGCAATAATAAATTGGTTATTATCATATTTCGCTGTTCATGATAAACGCCTATTATCCATTGTATAATTGTATTGATCGGAAACTCAGATACATGTGTGGATGCATAGACAACATCGTGTCCCTAGTGAGCCTCTAGTAGACTAGCTCGTTGATCAAAGATGGTTAAAGTTTCCTAACCATAGACATGAGTTGTCATTTGATAATGAGGTCACATCATTAGGAGAATGATGTGATGGACAAGACCCAACCGTAAGCATAGCAGTTGATCGTATTAGTTTATTGCTACCGTTTTCTTCATGTCAAGTATCTGTTCCTAAGACCATGAGATCATGCAACTCCCTGGCACCGGAGGAATGCCTTGTGTGTATCAAACGTCACTTCATAACTGGGTGATCATAAAGGTACTCTACAGGTATCTCCAAGGGTGACTGTTGGGTTGGTATGGATCGAGACTGGGATTTGTCACTCTGTATGACGGAGAGGTATCTCTGGGCCCTCTCGATAATACAACATCACAAGAAGCTTGCAAGCAATGTGACTAAGGAGTTAGTCACGGGATCTTGTATTGCGGAACGAGTAAAGAGACTTGTCGGTAACGAGATTGAACTAGGTATGGAGATACCGACGATCGAATCTCGGGCAAGTAACATACCACTGGACAAAGGGAACTGCATATGGGATTGACTGAATCCTTGACATCGTGGTTCGACCGATAATGATCTTCATGGAATATGTGGGAACCAATATGGGCATCCAGGTCCCGCTATTGGTTATTAACCGGAGAGGTGTCTCGGTCATCTCCACATGATTCTCGAACCCGTAGGGTCCGCACGCTTAACCCTCGATTGATGCTGGAGTAGGATTGGGATATGTACGTTGGTGGCCGAATGTTGTTCGGAGTCCCAGATGAGATCCCGGACATCACTAGGAGTTCCGGAATGGTCCAGAGGTAAAGATTTATATATGGAAGTCCTATTTTGCCTACCCGAAAAGTTTCGGGCATTACCGGTAGTGTATCGGGGTGCCGAAAGGGTTCCGGGGGTCCACCGGGGGGTCCACCTGCCCCGTGGGCCCACATGGGCTGTAGGGGTGGCGCCCTAGCAAATCTAGGCCAAGGGCACTAGCCCTTAGAGGTGCATGGGGCTTGGGGGCAAGAGTCCCAAAGGGACAAGGCACCCCGGAGGTGCCTTGGAGGAGGGGGACTCCTCCCTTCCTTGTGGAGGGAGGACTCCACCCTAGCCGCTGGCCCTCCTTGGAGGAGGGGCCAAGGGCTGCGCCCAAACCCTGCCCCTTGCCTCCTATATATAGTAGAGGAGAGGGGGAGGGCTGGACATAGCAATTCCTACGCCCTGGTGGCAGCCCTCCCTCTTCCGTTACTCCGTTTTCTCCTCAGATCGCATCTACTGTAGCGCTTGGCGAAGCCCTGCCGGGATTGCTCTGTTAGAGTACTATTTATATAGCCATGTAACCTTTAGTATTTACGCTATTGTATAAGGGGTTTCCTGCATATACTACACCTCTACATGTATATATATACTGGCCTATGGCCTCCTGATAATACAAGTTGCATATTCCTAACATGGTATTAGAGCCTTAGGTTTTTTTTAACATGCGCAACTCGAGTTCCCGATCCAATCTATCGTCCACGCCGCTGCCGTCCATCTCTGCTGCGCGACGCCGCTCCCTCGCTGCCGTCCCGTCGCCAGCTAACGCCTGCTACTATCTTTTCCACTAGTCAACGCACCTCATTAGGTCCCGCTCCTGATTCGGCCCAGCCGCTGCTCCCGCTGGCTGATCAGTTCCGTTCGTGCGGCCAGCTTCCAAGCTGCTGGTGCTCCCATTCCTGCTGGTGCTACCTTTCCTGTCGGTGAAGCGTTCTAGCTGGTGCTCCTGTTCCATCCGTTGCTCCCTTTGCCAGCCGTTGTTCTTGCCGCGACTGATTGGTGCTCCCGTCCTCGCGCCATCTGCTGCTCCTGCTGTCAGCCCTCGTCCACGCCGGATTCAGCCGCCGTTCTCACCGGATCTCCCCGGCTTCCGCCGCTGCTGGTCCTGCTGAAAGGACGTGGATGTCGCCTAGAAGGGGGGTGAATAGGCGCTTTAAAATAATTACGGTTTAGGCTTGAACTAATGTGGAATAAAACTAACGTTTAATTAGTCAAGCACAAAACCTAAAACAACTAGGCTCACCTATGTGCACCAACAACTTACGCTAAGCAAGATAAACAACTAAGTGATAGCAAGATATATAACATGAAACAATATGGCTATCACAAAGTAAAGTGCATAAGTAAAGGGCTCGGGTAAGAGATAACCGAGGCACGCGGAGACGACGATGTATCCTGAAGTTCACACCCTTGCGGATGCTAATCTCCGTTCGGAGCGGTGTGGAGGCACAATGCTTCCCAAGATGCCACTAAGGCCACCATAATCTCCTCACGCCCTCGCACAATGCAAGATGTCGTGATTCCACTAAGGGACCCTTGAGGGCGGTCACCAAACCCGTACAAATGGCAACCCTTGGGGCGGTCACCGGTACCCGTACACTTTGGCAACCCTTGGGGGCGGTCACCGATACCCGTACAAATTGCTCGGGGCAATCTCCACAACATAATTGGAGACCCCGATGCTTGCCCGGAGCTTTACACCACAATGATTGAGCTCCGAGAAACCACCAACCGTCTAGGGCGCCAAAGCACCCAAGAGGACAAGCTCTAGGGTGCTCAAACACCCAAGAGTAATAAGCTTCTCAACTTCTCACTTTCACGTATCACCGTGGAGAACTCAAACCTATGCACCAAATGCAATGGCAAGGGCACACGGAGTGCCCAAGTCCTTCTCTCCCAAATCCCACCACAACAACAAATGTTATGGAGGAAATGAGAGGAAGAAAGAAGAAGAACACGAAGAACTCCAAGATCTAGATCCAAGGGGTTCCCCTCACTTAGAGGAGAAAGTGATTGGTGGAAATGTGGATCTAGATCTCCTCTCTCTTTTCCCTCAAGAACTAGCAAGAATCATTGGAGGGATTGAGAGTTAGCAAGCTCGAAGAAGGTCAACAATGGGGGGCAAACTCGAGCTAAAGAGATAAGATGCATTGGGGAAGAAGACCCCCTTTTATAGGTGGGAGAAAATCCAACCGTTACCCCCACAGTCCGCACACAAGCGATAGTACCGCCCCTGGGAGCGGTACTACTACCCACCAGAAGAACTGAGCAGCAGTAGAAGGGGCGGCGGTAGTACCGCTTTGTACAACCGCCACTACTACCGCTGCGGCTGGAGGGCTGGCGCGGGACACCAGACAAGTGTCTGGAGCTGTCTGGTGCCTCGCGTGAGTTCCCCGAGCCACCCCACTTCCCCCCAGCGGTACTACCACTGGCCAGGGCGGTAGTACCGGCTATAAGCGGTACTACCGTGCTGGCCAGAGCGGTACTACCACAGGAGAGAAACAAAGAACCCAAGCAACCAGATGTATACAGTAAAACCTGAACTGCCATAACCTTCGCATATGAGCTCCGAATTGAGCAAACTCAAGCTTGTTGGATTCAGGACGACAAGAGCTATCCAACAGCGATGTGAAAATGCCAATGATATAGAGATGTGAAACCTCTATGAATGAAGAACCGGCAAAAACTCCAACATTAAAAACATCATAGACGATGCATATGGACTCCGTTTTTTATGAACTTGAGCTTGTCATGAAGCTGACCATAAGCTCAAGAACCCACATAGAGAAAAGCCAACCAAGAACCAAGAAAGATGATGATGCCAAGAATGCAATGGTTTGAGCTCTCAACGAACGATACGATCAAGCTACTCACTTGAGAGCCCCCTGATAGTACGGCTATCGATCCTATAACCCGGTCTCCCAACTACCACCATGAGACCGGTAAAATAGAAAACCCTATCAAGGTCAAACCTTTGCCTTGCGCATAGTCCACTTGAGCTGGATGATGACGATCTTGTCCTTCTCAAGATGGACCACCTTTCTTGATTGCGTCGGCTCGATGAAGACTAGTAGATTGCTCCCCCATACTCCACTATGGGAGAGCCACTCTTCGGCACATCTTCACAAGTCCATTGTCACCACAATGGATGGCAAGCTTCAAGCATGATCTCTCCGTGATGCTTCACTTGAACTTGCACACCGCAACCTTGATGATGATCACCACTTGATGTCATCCTCCATGGGTTGTATGAGATCTTCCTCGTGACGCAAGCCCATGGAAATATACCTAACCCCACAACGAACTCTCACGTAGACCATGGGTTAGTACACAAAGCGTAATGGACAATGCTTACCATACCATGGGATCACTTGATCCCACTTGGTACATCTTCTACGCTTTGTGTGTTGATCAACTTGAATCATTCTTTGCCTTAATCTTGATCAACCTTGTGTCTTCTCTTCTCTCTTCACAAAGATGATGTCTTGAAGGTAAACATGAATGTTCACACAATCTTGTTCTTCAAGACATGCTTGCAATGAGATCAACTCTCACATGACCAATCTTTGGATAAAACCTTGAATACCACCTTCGTCACCATATAAACTCCTTGAAACCAACAGATGGACTTCAAGAAGTACCTACGGACAAATCCTTCGAATATAACTCAGGGCAACCATTAGTCCATAGGGATTGTCATCAATTACCAAAACCACACATGGATAAATGTGCTCTTACACCTGCCCTTGCCGGATCCAGCCCACTGCCGGTCGCTGCGTTCGTCTGCTGCGCTCGATCGATGGTTGGTCCTCGTGCGGCCCTGTTCACTGCTGTTGCTGCCTGTTGATTGACAAAAAAATAGGCGTGATGTCTTCATCATCGGGTCCGCATGTCCCTCGCTGCCAAGTGACTCCTGACGGTGTTTTCTTTACTACTCCCGTCTTGCATCTGGGTCGTTCCTTGGCGCTTGATGCTCGTTCATCCGTACCGCCGTACCCTTCGGCGTCTTCCGCAGGCTGTGCTGGTAGCTCTCCTGCTGCTCCTCCTATGAGCTCCACAAATGATGATTGTTGCTCTACACCGACACCTCTCGTGACTTTCACCGGTTGTACTGGTGCATATGACTCCATCGACTGCGCTTCGCACACGCGTCTTCCCTTGGCGCTTGGTGCTTGTCTGCATATGGCCTCGTCTTCTCCACCGGCCTTTGCAGACGATACTGGTTATGCTACACCGCCACACTTAGCGGCTTCCACAGGTGGTGGTGGCCGCTTCTCTCTCGGTGCCACTACATTGCCTACTTCAGTTGTGTACTTCACCGAGGAGGAGATTGCACGACTTCGCGCCCTGCTGATTGCCTCCGACTCTCGGTTGTCGGGTGCATCTACATCGACATCTTCAGTTGCGCCTCTGACTGAGCAGGAGATTGTGCGATTTCGATGCCTGGTAGATCCAACTTCTGGTTCTTCATCGACAGGTTCTGTTGGTTCTGCTACGGACTCTTCTGGCATTGCGAGACCACCTTCTACACAAGCAGGTACATGTCCATGGATTCTTGATACTGGAGCATCTTTTCATATGACTCATGATTCATCAACTATGTCCTCTACTCGACCTCTAGATTCTCATGTTCATGTTCTTACTGCTGATGGTACTTCACTCCCGGTTACTGGCCGAGGCACTCTTAATACTTCATCCTTTCATGTTCCCGATGTTGCTCATGTTCCTCGGCTTACCATGCAACTCATTTCTGGTGGTCAGATTCTTCACTCTGGTTGCAGGGTCATTCTCGACTTTCACTCATGTTCCATTCTGGACCGTCACACTGGTGCTATTCTTGGTGTTGGCCCCGGGCGCCGTGACTCTTAGGGTCTTTGGGAGCTTGACTGGCTTCACCTTCCATCCGCTGCCACCGTTGCGAGTCTCTCCACCTCTATTGCCTTGTCTACCAGTTCTTTTCAGCATTGGCATCATCGCTTTGGTCACTTATGTGGCTCTCGTCTCTCATCCTTAGTTCGACGTGGTCTTCTTGGATCCGTCTCCGGTGGTGTGTCTTTAGACTGTCAGGGTTGTTGGCTTGGTAAACAGGTTCAGTTACCTTATCCTCATAGCGAGACTGTGTCTCAGCGTCCTTTTGACCTTGTTCACTCTAATGTCTGGGGTCCAGCTCCCTTTGCTTCAAAGGGAGGCCATCGCTACTATATTATCTTTATAGATGATTTCTCTCGACACACGTGGATTTATTTCATGTCCTCTCATAGTGAGGTCTTATCTATCTATAAGCGTTTTGCTGCCATGGTTCACACTCAGTTCTCTATGCCTATTCGTGTGTTTCGTGCTGACTCTGCTGGAGAGTATATCTCCAAGATGTTGCGTGGATTTCTTGCTGAGCAGGGTACTCTTGCTCAGTTCTCTTGTCCTGGTGCTCATGCTCAGAATGGCATGGCTGAGTGCAAGCATCGTCACCTTCTTGAGACGACTCGTACGATGATGACTGCCGCCTCTCTTCCGCCTCACTTTTGGGCTGAGGCTGTCTCCACTTCCACCTATCTCATCAACCTTCAGCAATCCACTGGTTTGCAGGGTGGTGTTCCTTTCAAGCGTCTCTTTGATCGTTCTCTCGATTACTCGGCGCTTCGTTTGTTTGGTTGTGTTTGCTATGTTCTTCTTGCCCCTCGTGAACGCACCAAACTATCCGCTCAGTCAGTTGAGTGTGTCTTCTTGGGTTATAGCGATGAGCATAAGGGCTATCGTTGTTGGGATCCTATCGGTCGTCGGATGCGTATTGCTCGCGATGTGACTTTTGATGAGTCTCGTCCCTTCTACCCGTGTCCATCCTCCTCGACCTTTGCAGTGGATGATATATCTTTCCTCACTTTTCCTGAGACACCAATTACCCCTATTGAGCCCTTGCTCATCCGTCCTACTGTCCCTGCTTTTCCGACTGTTGCAGATTCGACGCCATCATCTCCCATGGTTTCCTCACCTCACTTATCACAGGATTCTGCACCTTCATCCCCGGTGTCTTCTCCGTCACCCTCGCCTATTCCAGAGATTCCTCCTCATATTTTTTCGTCTTTTCCTCAGTATTATACTCGTCGTTCACGTCATGTGGATGCGTCTACTGATGTGTCATGTTCCTCATCTCAGCCTACCTATGGCTTGCGTCCTCGTCCGCTTCCGCCTGTTGATCGCCTTGGTTTTTCAACCGCTGGTGCTGTTGTTCTTGAGCCAAATTCTTATCGTGAGGCTATTCTTCATCTTGAATGGCAGTTTGCGATGGCAGAGGAGATTACTGCTCTTGAATGCACTGGTACATGGGATCTTGTTTCTCTTCCTCCAGGTGTACGTCCCATCACTTGTAAGTGGGTCTACAAGGTTAAGACTCGCTCCAATGGTTCTCTTGAGCACTACAAAGCTCGTCTTGTCGCTCGTGGCTTTCAGCAGGAGCATGGTCGTGATTACGACGAGACTTTTGCTCCTGTGGCCCATATGACCACTATTCGTACTCTTCTTGTCGTTGCCTCTGCACGCCATTGGTCTATATCTCAGCTTGATCTTAAGAATGCCTTTCTTAATGGTGAGCTGCGTGAGGAGGTATACATGCAGCCACCACCTGGGCATTCTGTTCCTGATGGCATGGTATGTCGTCTCCGTCGCTCTCTCTATGCCTTAAGCAAGCCCCTCGTGCCTGGTTTGAGCGTTTTGCCTCTGTGGTGACTGCCGCTGGTTTTTTAGCGAGTGCTCATGATCTAGCGTTGTTTGTCCACCTTTCACCTCGTGGTCGGACTCTTCTTGTTCTCTATGTCGATGACATGATCATCACTGGCGACGACCCCGAGTATATTGCCTTTGTAAAGGCCCGTCTTAGTGAGCAGTTTCTTATGTCTGATCTTGGACCTCTTCGCTACTTTCTTGGGATTGAGGTTTCTTCTACCCCTGACGGCTTTTTTATATCCCAGGAAAAGTATATCCAGGATCTTCTTGCTCGTGCTGCTCTTACTGATGAGCGCATTGTTGAGACTCCCATGGAGCTCAATGTTCACCTCCGTGATACTGATGGCGACCCCTTGTCTAATCTGACGTGTTATCGTCATCTTCTTGGGAGTCTTGTCTATCTAGCTGTCACTCGCCCGGATATCTCTTATCCGGTTCATATTCTGTGTCAGTTTGTCTCTGCTCCCACTTCGGTTCACTATAGTCACCTCCTTCATGTTCTTCGATATCTTCAGGGCACGATCTCTCACCGTCTGTTCTTTCCCCGCTCCGGTTCTTTACAGCTTTAGGCCTATTCGGATGCTACGTGGGCTAGTGATCCCTCAGATCGCAGTTTACTTTCTGCTTACTGTGTTTTTCTTGGCGGTTCTCTCATTGCCTGGAAGACGAAGAAATAGACTGCAGTTTCCCGTTCGAGTGCAGAGGCTGAGTTGCGAGCTATGACTATTTTGACGACAGAGGTGACTTGGTTACGGTGGTTACTTCAGGATTTTGGTGTTTCTGTCACTACGCCTACTCTGCTATCATCTGACAGTACAGGTGCTATTAGCATTGCGCGCGATCCTGTGAAGCATGAGCTTACCAAGCATATTGGTGTTGATGCTTTCTATGTGCGCGCTGGTGTGTAGGATCAGGTTATTGCTCTTCAGTATGTGCCCTCCGAGTTACAGTTGGCGGATTTTCTGACGAAGGCCCATACTAGAGCACAACATGGTTTCTATCTCTCCAAACTCAGTGTTGTTAATCCACCACGAGTTTGAGGGGAGTGTTAGAGTACTATTTATATAGACATGTAACCTTTAGTATTTACCCTATTGTATAAGGGGTTTCCTGCATATTCTACACCTATACATGTATATATGTACTAGCCTATGGCCTCCTGATAATACAAGTTGCATATTCCTAACATGCTCCACCACCATCTCCACCACGCCGTCATGCTGGTTGAGATCCCATCTACTTCTCCTCCCTCGCTTTCTGGATCAAGGAGGAGACGTCCTCGAGCCGCATGTGTGCTGAACGTAGAGGTACCGTCCGTTCGGCGCTAGATCGGATCGGATCGCGATTGGATCATGAAGAGTATGACTACATCAATCGCATTATATACGCTTCCGCTTAGCGATTTACAAGGGTATGTAGATGCACTCCCCCTCTCATAGCTATACATCTCCATGGATAAATCTTGCGTGTGCGTAGGAATTTTTTTGTTTCCCATGCAACGTTCCCCAACACGTATCACGTACATATCCCAATACTACTCTAGCATCATCGAACGTTAAGCGTGCGGACCCTAAGGGTTCGGAATCATGTAGATGACCAAGACACCTCTGCGGCCAATAACCAATAGCGGGACCTGGATGCCCAAATTGGTTCTAAATATTCCATGAAGATCTTTTATCGGTTGAACCACGTTGTCGAGGATTCGGTTAATCCCATACGCAATTCCCTTTGTCCAACGATATGTTACTTGCGCGAGATTCGATCGTCGGTATCTCCATACCTAGTTAGATCTCTTTACCAGCAAGTCTCTTTACTCGTTCCGTAATACAAGATCCCGTGAATAATTCATTAGTCACATTGCTTGCAAGCTTCTTGTGATGTTGTATTACCAAGTGAGCCCAGAGATATCTCTCCGTCATACGGAGTGACAAATCCAGTCTTGATCCATTCCAACCCAACAGACACCATCGGAGATACTGTAGAGCACCTTTATGATCACCCAGTTATGAAGTGACATTTGGCTACACACTAAGTATTTATCTGGTGTCAGGGAGTTGCATGATCTCATGGTCTAAGGAATAAGTACTTGACATGAATAAAGATGTAGCAATAAACTAAGTGATACGATCATATGCCAAGCTTATGGTTGGGTCTTGTCCATCACATCATTCTCCTAATGATGTGATCCCGTTATCAAATGACGACTCATGTCCATGGTGAGGAAACCTTAATCATCTTTGATCAACGAGCTAGTCAAGTAGAGGCTCACTAGGGACACGATTTTGTTTATGTATTCACACATGTATTTAAGTTTTCGGTCAATACAATTCTAGCATGGATAATAAATGTTTAACATGAACAAGGAAATATGATAATGACCAATTTATTGTTGCCTCTAGGGCATATTTCTAACAACCACAACTGCTGTCGGAGCCTGAGGAAGACACGAGCCGTCGCCGCTGTCGGGTGGTAATCCACTTCGTTCTATCTGGAGAACATTTGCTCAGTATTGTGCATTGTTAAACATTGTCATATGCTCATAGTTGTTCAGTAGAAATTAAGTACAATATTGTATCTGTGATGACCTAAAGTAGCATCTCCCCAATCTCATGCTATTGAATAGCTGTTTAGTAGCAATTATTTACAAACAACGCCACCATCATTGAGGATCTAAATAGCTGTGATGACTTGAAGTAGATCATTTGGTAGTTGCAAACACACACGTAGATGTTTCCTATTTATTCTTCCAGTAACTTTTTTCAAGTGTTAGTTTTGCTGCTGGTCGCTGATACTGAGTGGAACTAACCAACTTATTTTTTTCACGTATTCGAGAGTGTCAACCTTGGTGCTAGTTCTGCTGCTGATCAAGATTCCTTTTGTGAAACTCTTTCAATCTATCCCAATATTACCCCTGACAGAAAAGGAACATGAGGTCAAAGGCATGGACACAATTCACAATTGATCATGCGTGGAGCTGGAGTGGAAAGTTGTTGTCTGAAGTGATAAAATCAATGCCCTTTTTTTATCTCAATTTGTGCCTTTTATTTGTGTGTGTTGTGCTGAACTTTGGTTGTTTAAGAATTTCATGTGTGCTTGTACTCAACTTATGTGCCAAAATTGCATGTGTACTTGTAATGAACTTTGGTATCTTGATGTGTTCCAGAATTTCATGGGCGCTTGATTGGTGCCTTATGCAGTTCGGCTTGTGCTTTTATTGGACATGTTTAGTTGTCCCAGAATTTTATGTGTGTGTGTAAGATATTGAACAAATTTCAAGTGTGCGTCATGTACTAAATTTGTTTCTTCATATATCCAAATCACGTCTTGCTCAAAAGTTTGTGTCAACTTTGGTTAATCTGATTATTACCGAAACAAAACCAAAAGCAAATGTTTGTTACCGACACCAAACCATATCTATGTATAAAACTGTATAAACTAAAGTGTAAAAACCGTATAAACCAAACCACATCAAACAAAAAAAACGAATGCTCACCTGAAGCAATAGGTGATGAGACCAGATATGATATTAGAAATTACATAATTGGGTGAAGATAAACACCTTAGAGTTTCTAGAAATCTAAATTTCTCAAAGGACGAGCACAAGAATAAAAGACTGGACCGACACATTGAAACCATTGGGCAGTGGACTAGACCATTTGTCACTGAACAGTGAGAAAATTGGTTGACACCAAGGGCAGACCAAATTCTCCTAGCGGCATGGCAGGTAAAGAACAAATGTGCCCCGTATTCGATAGCCGAGGAGAAAACCTCGTAGGTGGCTGGATTGAGCAACATTTTTTGATGAAGATCTGCGAGGGTGTTTCGTGTATCAAGGTAGAATAACCACCCCAACACTCGAACCTTGCTTGGTACACATGATTCCTAAAAATGAATGATAAGCTTGGGTCTAAAAGTTGTGATCCCAAAGCCTCATAAGCTTTTTTGGTGCTGAATGTCACCCCATTTAGGAGTGTGTGACTATCCGGAGCATCCACCAGTGACACACCCTACAACAAAAGTCTAAAGGAAACAATCTCATCGAAAGCAGTTAAGGTTAGTCGGCTACATGTGCCCATATCAATCCCATCCATCAAAATATTACTTACGGTGACAGTGGGTTTAGTATGATGGGTCAATGAGGCATGCAGGCTAAGCAATGCAAACGGGCTCAAGAAGAACCTATCTGTCTAGCAACAAGAAGGTTGTTAAGCCATCTCCAATTGACACTTGGGGAATTTCTCTAAGATCATTTAGGTGTTTGAAAAATTCTTTGCCAAGGAAGAAAAGCATGTTTACCTAGACCCAAGTGAAGTGGAGAGTGGTCAAGTATCCAATCTTTCCATGGATTTTTTTGGGAGTGTAGGAAATAATCATCATTCGACAAGAAGAAAATCCGCTTATGTCTGTTTATTTCCTTAATAATTCATGTTGAAAGTATGTAGCAAAGCATGAAGCAGATAGATAAACCGTCGAGAAGGACGGAGAGGAGCATGAGACGTCCACCGCTTGATAGTAAAAGGGCCACCATTTTATGAGGTAGATGTAACAACGGTCAATAACTGGCTGAAAGGCCATGGTAGGAAGTTTGTGCGGGGAGAGAGGGAGACTGAGGTGATTCTAGGGAAAGGTCGTAATATTAGTGCCTATATCAGCTGACACGACAGTGGATTGATCAGGGTTGATGTCGAGCGAGACAAAGGTAGTGTTTTCAAAATAGATCAAGAAGCCCTTTGCCAAGGCGAAATCATCAAGGATGGTATGTAGATATTTTGCGCCGTTAGGGTCAACTTTAACAATGATTAAAGTGTCATCGGTGTAATGTAAAACAGGGCGGTGTAGTTGATGGCTCGATATTTTTTCACTTCTACAAGGATATTTTAATGGAGTTTCCAAAAGATTTTCGTTAATTCTCATATTTGCTGACACTTTTTTCTAGTTTTTTAGGGGACGATGGTTTTTTCTAGTGATGTGCAGAAATATAGGACGTATTTGGTTAGTTTCTCAGTGGAGCCTGGTCCAGTGAAGCCTGTCTCAGTGGAGCCTATTTTAGTGTATACATGCTCTGGACCATCATCTGTATGCCGTTTGGTCGGCTGCATCAAGCTCAGCTCGCATATTTTACATAGTGGAAATTGCACTAGGCTGAGCGTGCATCTGAAAAAAGGGTCAATCTGAGCGTTCCTTATGGACCTGACTGAGAGCACTTTAAGTTTCGTGCGAGTCAATTTCTGTGTGCAGCCCATGCAACTAAAGTGCTGAACAGAGCATCTCTAGCATACCCCATATAATGCCGACCCGCAAAATGCGTTTACAGTTCATGGAAAAACGACTTTATGGGCCGGCGTGGCCGGCGGCCGAGCAGACCCCGCAAAGCGAACCCGTAAAAAAGGATATTCTGCTCGGCCGCCGCCCGCGCCAGCCCGTAAATCAGTATTTTGCATTTCAATTTCAGGCATGAAAACACATTTCTTTGCTTCTTTATTTTCTTCAAGGGCATTGGATACATAATAATTCACTAAATCTTTGCTAGAATGGCAAGACCAAAGAAAACAAGAACCATAATTAGGCATTTTAGAAGATATCCAACTTCCATAACTGCTCCCACTAGTTGGACCAACATCTTCTCCATGCCTTCATTGTTGATCTACGGATTCTTGATATTGCATTCTTCATTCTTCTTCTTTGATTCTAAAGAAGTAGGCGTTGGTTCCCCTCTAGTTTCTTCTCTAATTACACATGCAGCCGCATCATTAGCCTCAATTTTACCAATGAGTGCACGAACATCTATTAAGTTTCTTCCTATCAATAAATCGATGTATTCTTCTTCCCAATACCAAAATAAGCATCCACCTTCCTACACACATGACCATCTCAATAAGCTACCGAAATTGAACCGAATAGGTTGACAAAGCCGAATGAAAACAAGAACATACCCCGTCATTTTCGCATTTGAAGAATGCCCATCCAAGGTGTTGCGGCGTGCTAGATGTTAGCCGCGGCACTGTTTGTGTGCAGGCGTCGCAATGTATGAGCGGCATCGGCGAGCCGGCGAGCCGCTGCGCGAGCGCTGAGCCCGAGCGACGGTCGGCCGAGTCCTTGCTGGCAAACCGACGACGGCGGCTAGAGGACGAACCAGTACCTACATGCGGCGCTCGGGCTTTGCCAGGGCTGTGCGGGGTGCTCCCCGATCAATCCTTGGCTTGGCGCAGCCGCCGGTGGCCGGAAAAGCCAAATCCGGCGGCCGCGACAAACAGCCGCTGACGAGGTCACCTACCCTAGATAGGGTCATAGATCTCTTATCTAGGACACACCTGGGGCCCTAGAAGTTCAGAAAAGTCCCTGGACTACATTAGCACTCAGACGAATGTACAAGATACACCCGGGTCCTTGGAAGTCACTCGGACGTTACAGCCACTCGGCCTGGCTTAGTCACCCGGTCGTGAAGAAGCAGAGACAGCGTGGGAGCTACAACATTCGAGGGACTTAATTAGCATTGAATACTATAAACGTTGCGTTACCTGTAATGCTTGTAGTTAATACGGCAGTTACTAGAATTAATGACCCTCATAATGGCACTCGGCTGGCGGTGGCGCACTCTATATAAGCCACCCCCTACACCAGAAGAGGGGTTACGAACTCTCTGTAATCAGAAACATACGCAAAGCAACACTTAGCCCCAGGGCTCGAGACGTAGGACTTTTACCACTTCCAAGTGGGGTCCGAACTTGTAAATTCTGAGTGTGACACTTGCTCCATAGCTAGGCTTCGCCCTATTCATACGTACCCCCGTACTACTGTCAGGATTACTCCCACGACAGTTGGCGCCCACCATGGGGCGGCAGTTCTAGCGAACTCCGGCGCAAGTGGAGATTCATTTTTTCCGGCCATCATGCTCGCACTCGGCGGTGAGATTCTCTTTGGCAGCCTTCGCTTCATCGATGATGGTTTGGCCTGGCTGCACGATGCACCGCTAGACCCGGATGCGTTCCCCGCCCGCGGGGCTGTGCATTTTAGTGCGGTGGCGCACGGGGTCGTCCTGCGATAGTCGTCGGAGCCATACGGCTCAGTGCCGCCCCGTTCGGCGTCCAGCCGCCACAAGCGTTCCGGACGCTCACGGCTGCAGCGGTGGCTCAAGCATGTTGTGGTGCGGCAGCCTACTTCCAAGCAGGTCGCTGTGCTCGACTCCGGTGAGCCTATCATCAGCTTGTCTCCCACATCAGGCGATGAGTTGTCCGATGAGTCCGAGTGTGAAAGCAACAGAAACGCTGCTGAGATACTGATGGCACATTCCACCGATCATGGCCCCCCTGGATACTCTGTGGGTGGCTCCCGTGGCCGAGACGGAGGCCGCCTCGACGACGGTCCCTCCGACGGTTATTTTCCCCGGCCTCTCACTCGGGAGCAACGAGAAGAGAGGAGAAGGAGGGACGACGAAGTCCTCCTTATCCCCATCACTGGAACATCCCCGGAGGAGATAGCCTTGGAGGCCACGCGCCAAGCCACCTTGGCTGACCGCGAGCATTTAGAGAGGCTCTAGCAAGCACTTGATGAACGCGCAGCAAGAGAGCAACCAAGCTCCAGTTACACCAAGCGGCGGTTGATTCCGAGTGACAAGCCGCCCAAGATCCCAGTGATGCGCACTCCTATAGAGAACCTAGCCGCGGCCACTCGGATAGCTGAATCCATTCAGCCGTCCGGCTCGGCGGCTGGAGAAGGCATTCGGCAGATTCAGACTCTCCTGAAAACGGCGATGAGACAGAATTCGGAAGTACCTCAGTCGAATCAGCGTATATACAGCAAGTCCCTTCGGGCTGACACTGTCCAGTCCGCGCATAGTCCGCATGCTTATGGGAAGCACCCGTACTCTCCTCCTCCTCTGAGAGGCCTGCACGGAGGGCATTGGCGTGATGACCGTGACATTAGTCGGACGCCCCCTCCGAGGGGTGGTTCATACGGCAAGCAGCCCTATGATGACGGTCGGCCTCGCAGAGAAGACCGCAATCGGACTCCCCCTCGCCCCACAGGCTATGAGGAAGTAGGCCGACGCCCTCCACTGCTCAATGCCAGATCTACCATCATGCAGAGAATGGTGGATAAAAACCGATTGGTCAGAGACCGAGTGAGAGGATGGGGGACGTCAGGTCTCGAGTGTTTCTGCAGGTATATCCGAGAGGCCGAGATTCCCCCCAACTACAGGTTGGCGACAGGGATCGAAAAGTTTACCGGTGAATCCAAGCCGGAAACTTGGCTCGAAGATTACCGAGTGGCTGTTCAGATTGGGGGTGGTGATGACTTCGTGGCGATGAAGCATCTTCCCCTCATGCTAGAGGGTGTCGGTGTCAAAACTGGCGGATCTCGGGTAGGGGGTCCCGAGCTGTGAGACTAGAATCGATGGTAACAGGAGAAGTGGGAGACGATGTTTACCCAGGTTCGGGCCCTCCTATGGAGGTAATACCCTACGTCCTGCTTGATTATATTGATGGTATAAGTGTTACAGAGTCGATCTACCTCGAGATCGTATGACTAAAACCCTAGATGAGTTCTGTTGGTCTACAACCTAAAACCCTCCGGCTTATATAGACGCCGAGGGTACCTAGGGTTTACAAATGGTCGGTTACACGTCGAAGGGATAAACATGCCTATTCACTACTCCAAACGTGGAGAACAAGCCACGATTCCCAAAGCTTCCTTCCTGGAGACAGGGCCTTCGATCAATCCAGTGCTCGGTATATGGCCCATATAGTCCGGCCCATAAGAAATAGGTCGGCCTCCCGAGGTCCCCTTAAACCAGGACTCCCTCAGTAGCCCCCGAACTAGCCTCCAATGCCAAGGGTCCAAGCTCCAGCTGCTTCAAATGATCAGAGTGTTCGGCTTGCGAGGTGAGTTCCTTTCTCCTAATAGTGATCGGCCGAGTTTAGTTCGGCCTCCGACGACTTGTAGTTTTCCCGATCATTGACCATCCGAACACCAAGAATAACTCGGTCCTGAAGGCCAAACATCAAGGAGTAAATAGTGCTCCCTGACAACCTTTCAGATGAAAGGTCACGGCCCACCACGACCACTGAACCAGTCGTAAAGACTCGATTCGCGGTTCGAGGCCGTTTTCATCAGCACGATCCATCAATGCACAGATCATGCTCCGTTTCACACGGGATATGTTTAATCATGCGCGTATAACGGCACGCACGTCTTGGGAAGCAGAGGGATTCACGGCGAAGTGAAGGGAGGCTAACCGACAATAAGCCCAATAAAAGGGAAAGAAAACCCCAAGGCTTAACCGCACTTCCCATTCACATCCCTGCCTCCCCAATCTCCTGAGCTTTCAGAGCCCAGATCTAGGTTTTCCACCCTTCCTCCTCCGAGCTCTGCCATGGCCAGCTCCGGCTCCAACGGCAAGTGGGAGGCTTCCACGGTCACAGACCAGGACATCCGGGACCTCAAGGGCGCCGGCTACCTCCCCGCCAATATCTTCCACCGCGCCGCGGAGGAGGACCAGGTGATCCCCACCCCCAAACCAGGCGAGAGGGTGGTTTTCATTCCTCATTTCATCTGAGGACTGAGCTTCCCGCTCCACCCCTTCGTGAGGGGCCTCATGTTCTTCTACGGACTCGACTTCCATGACCTCCCGCCGAACTCCTTCATGCATATATCAGCCTTCATCATCGTCTGCGAGGCCTTCTTGCGGGTCAAACCACACTTCGGACTGTGGCTCAAGATCTTCAACATCAAGCCAAAGTGTGTCGCAGGCGCACACGCAGACTGCGGTGGGGCGGTCATCAGCAAGCTTCCCCGCGCAGTATGGCCATCCGGCACCTTCATCGACACCATCAAGACTTGGCAAAAAGAGTGGTTTTACATCATCGAGCCAAGGGAGGAGGGCGGAATTGTTCCTGCCGAATTCAGATCCGGCACCCCGACGAGATTGTCCTCATGGGTCTGAAAGGGCCTCGACTGGGGGTCAGATACCGAGGTGGATGACCTGCAGAGGGGCATCGCCTCCATGATCAAGGACAACATCGAGCTGACCAACGTGGTCCAGATTATGCTCCGGCGGCGTATCCTCCCCTGCCAGCGCCGGGACTCTCCTATGTGGACTTACCGGACTGACGATGATCCTACGATTCGTCAGCTCTTCCGCACCACTCGGGAGAAGCTGTGGAAGGCGCTGTTCAAGGCGCAGAAGAAGTGGCCTGCCAAGAAGGAGGACCAGGGCCTACGCGCCGATAAGTTCCCTTCCGAGGTATAACACAGTTTCGCTTGATCGGCATTGTTTTCCTGAAGAAAATCTAAGTACTTTCCAATTGCTTCCGCAGGAATGGTTGAGCAAGGCCACGGGCATCAAATGCCCGACTCCACAGCCCGAAGACCCTAGGCCCCAGTTGCTGTCGGAGATGCTCGTCGTGGCGCCTTACAAGGAGCCAGAGAAGGAGCAGAAGAAGAAACCAGGCCGAGCCGGCCTGCGTATCAGGGACCAGCCAGGGGCTGTGTCCGAGGAAACCCACGCCTCCTCGAATCAAGAGGAGGAGCACGAGGGTGAGGGGGGAGGCGATTCCCCCCTCACAGGAAAGAGGGCGGCGTCATCGGACGCCTCAGAGGATGTACCTCCTCCCGCCCCGAAGAAAGAGCGCCGGACACAGGTAGTGTTGTCCGACGACAGTTCGGACTCGGATACCGAGTCCGAGGACTTCGAGAGGGTTCCACGAAGGAACCTAAGGGTCAAGCCCCTAGCTCGAAGGTAAAGATCCGAAGACCTCCTGAGCTATTAGTGCTAAGTTTTGAATGCTACTAACATGTGAACGCCTATTGACTTGCATCCCACTGCGTGTTCTTCCCACCGATCAAGTTTCGGACGGGGAGACCCCACCCGCCGAGCTAGCGGAGAGCGGGACCGCATCGCACCCCTCTCCTCCGGGCGCCGCGAAGGATGCCGCGGAGGTGTCATCCCAACAGGCTCCTTTGAAGCCGGACACTAGAGGTGGGAGCGATGACGTCATGGTCGAGGCTAACACCTCGGCCGCCGAAGACCCGGGGGAGAAGCCCCTCCCGGATACTGAGGAGACCGGACGAGGAGATGTCCAGTCACCTCCAAGGCTGTCTTCGGAGCGCACCATGCCTCCGGAGGTATCGGTTCAATCCCCAGTTGGGGATCGGGCCAACCGATCTCCATCGGCGCCACCGACCAATGGGTGGTCGGCTATGGGGGAGGCTCTGTCAAGCGCCTCCATCTCCGGGGAGCACCGCACCCTTATCGGTGCGGTATTGCAGAGCATTCAGTCCGTAGACAGCGGTCTGAAGGAGGCTTTCAACAGTCTCCTGACGGGCTTTCAGGTGAGCCACGTAATGCTCTGTTTTGTGGAATATTAATTTCTTTGTGTTATTATTATATACATGGCAGCCCCCGAGCCCCAGGTGAGTTTGGAAAAACTTACCTGGGGGTCAATATAGATCATTATCCGAACTATGTACAGGACAATAATTATTCGGAACGTTCTAACAGCCCTTAAGAGGACCGGACACAGGATCATATTTATGACAGTTCGGAAGTTTTGAACCCATGTAACTTGATATTGTGTTGTTTTTTACAGGCTTCATCGACGGCAGCGACTGCCAATGCTGCCGAGTTGGACGAGCTAAATCGGAAGCTCAAGAGCTCCGAAGACGAGCTTGATGCTCTGAACAAGAGATTCGACAAGGCGCAAGGTAAGCCGCATTAGAGTATCCATATTCTTCATTGTCGTACTGTCAACGCAGTACTTTTGATATGTTTAATGCTTACGCAGCCTCGGCGAAGGAAATTGAGAAGCTCAAGACCGAGCTCGAGAAGGCGAAGCAGGAGGCTGCGGTAGAGAGGGCGGCGGCCAAAGAAGCGGCTACCGCGCTGTCCGCCCTGAGAGCCACCAGCGAGAAGCATGAGGCTCGGGTGGAGGAAATCCAACAGGAGCTCAAGGACGCCGGCCAAAAGTGCGAGGACCTTGAGCGGAAAGGCAAGGAGCAGGCCACCGAACTATCCACCCTGAAAACCAACTTCCAAAAGGAGCGGGTGGATAGGCGGTCTTTTGAAGAGCAAGTTTGCCAGGCCAAGGCTATCATGGATGGTAAGCCGTATTTATTGCAGTGTGTCTTCAGGGATAGCAAGTTTGAGTTGCTTACCCAAGTATGGCATTCCTCAGGCGCCTGCTCGGACCTCCAGAAGAGCACAGCTGACGCGGACCAGTTCTATGCTTCGCGGGGAGAAGGAGATGAAGCTCGGCTGTTTTGGGCGCAGTTTGAAGCCCCCGAGCGCTCTCCTCTCCTTGTTGAGTAGCTGAAGCAGCTGATGGAGCTACACCGGATGGCGGAGCCGGCCATGAAGGATCTCTGCATCCGGCCATGGCCCAACGAGCCACTGCCGGGCAGCTACTTCGGCCTGGTGAAGAAGCTGAGCGACGCCTCGCCCCGGATCAATGCGCTAAGGCGATCTTCCTGTATCGAGGGAGCTCGGATGACCTTTGCGAAGGCCAAGGTGCACTGGCCGGGGTTGGATCCGATGAAGATAGCCACCGCCCATCCGCCTCCTGGAAAGGAGCATAGGTGCCCCGAGTTGTACTTCTCCAGAGTAATGGAGGGTGCTCGGGCGATAGAGTCGCAGTGTTCGAGAGAGAACATGTATGAGTAAAGCATTGTAATATGTCCGAAGACCTTTTAACGCGGTTATATATGCATGGTTTATCATGTCTTTCGTGTTTTGCATCCTTTATAACTCCTGTGTGGCCGTTAAACCTGAAAGCGGCGAGTCGTCGGCTTCAGCCCCCACGTAGATACTACGCGGGGTGTCTCTGCCAACGCACTGTGACCCTTAGCCAAGCTATCGGTACCCGAAGGCGGTAGTGTGAGGCGGACAAGGCAATCGGACCATAATGCTTTATTGCTTTCACTTAGCCGTAGGGGCGCGAGAAAGGAGTGCGGGGGACTGATGACTAGCCCCCAGGTGTTTGTGATGTTCGGATGAGCCGTGGCCAAAGCCTATATCACATGGTTTGTACTAATACCAAACCCATCGTATGACACGGAATAACCTCTGACGAGATTTAGTTAAGCTTGGATTCGCAGACCAGTTCTCGCATACCATGACAGTCAGATTTCGGCTTTCTCCGCTGAGGTGCTTGACCAGGCTAGCCGGAAGCACAATCGCAGTGGTTCTCCCTTTGCCCTTTTAGCCGAACGAGCGGAACATAAAGGGGCAAGCACAGGAGCCGGGCAACCCAACTATTGACCCAAGACATAGTTCGGAACCAATGCATATAAAGCGGAATTCCAAGACGCCGAACGCAAAAATCAGTTGTGCTTAAGGCAATTTTCTTTACTTCGAGCCCCCGGTCTACTAGCCGGTTGCATCGTATAGTATACCAAACAGGTTCGCAAGAAGAGAGGGAAAATAGAGAGTGCGCCAAAAACAGCGAAACGGTCATTCATGATACATCTGTATTTTACTCAACAACTCTTATTATTCAAATTGCCGATACAACTGTTTACAGGTATTAAAAATGAAATATAAACCTTACAGGAGGGGTTGTACCAAGGGTCTTTTGATAGGTGACCTGACGTCCTCGATGTGCCCTGTCGCTTGTCCGCTCCTGCGTCTCCCAAGGAGTTGTATACCGCTATAGGTGTACTATTCGGCGAGCGGACTTTTAGAGAAAAATCTTGAGAAGTCGCCGAAGTCTGGATGAGCATTACACCTTAGCAGGTACTTTATGGTACCCGTAGTATGTCCGAAGACATTTTGATGGTGATAGTTTGGTCCAGCCGAACACTTACCCTTTAATAATTTTTCCCCACCGCTGCCCATGGAATTTTGAGCGCGAAGTTGTGCCTCCTCGGCACGTACTTTGCCGGTTCTAGGGCCATGCGATGGGGCACGAGTCCCTATTTATGGGGAGAAGAAGGTTCTGGTACTTCGCGTTGAGACCGAGCTCGCTTCCCAGACTTGGGTGCCTTTATGGCAGATGTCGGCGTTTGCCGATCATCAGTGTAATGGAATTCGGCCGCCAGGGCCAACGCATGTTCCTCAGTTCGGAGGGAGCGCTCTGTGTTGCCATTGACAGTAATGACCCCCTTGGGGCGGGGCATCTTGAGCTTGAGGTATGCGTAGTGCGGGACGGCGTTAAAGCGAGCGAACGCTGTACGGCCGAGCAGGGCGTGATAGCCGCTGCGGAAAGGTACGATGTCGAAGATCAAGTCCTCGCTTCGAAAGTTATCGGGCGAGCCGAACACTACTTCCAGGCTTACAGAGCCCGTGCACCGGGCTTCGACGCCTGGGATCACTCCTTTAAAGGTAGTGTTGTGGGCTTGATCCTTGACTGATCTATGCCCATCTTTTTCACCGTATCTGAGTAAATCAGATTGAGGCTACTTCCTCCGTCCATTAGGACTTTAGTGAGGTGATACCCGTCTATGATGGGGTCTAGGACTAGGGCGGCCGAACCCCCATGACGGATACAGGTCGGGTGGTCACGTCGATCGAAGGTGATCGGGTATGCCGACCATGGGTTATACTTCGGGGCTATAGGCTCTATGGCGTAGACATCTCGAAGGGCGCGCTTCCTCTCCTTTTTGGGTATATGGGTGGCGTATATCATATTTACTATTTTTACCTCTGGAGGGAATTTCTTTTGTCCGCCACCGATCGGACCGCGGGGCTCATCCTCGTCCTCGTTGTGTGGGCTCTTGCCTTGGTCCACGGATGCGAGCTTGCCGGCCTATTTGAAGACCCAACAGTTACGGTTGGTGTGGTTGGCAGGCTTCTCTTGAGTGCCGTGTATCTGGCAAGGCCTCTCCAGGATCTTTTCCAGCGGGGTGGGTCCGTCGCGATTGCCTTTAGGAGGCTTCTTCCGCTGCCCAGGCCGGGAGTTGCGGAAGCCGGCGTTGACAGCCGTGTCATCGGCATCACTATTATTGTGCCGACGCTTGTTCTTGTTGCGCTTCGGTTTCCCGTTTCCATCCCGAACTTCAGAGGTTCCGGGGTCTTCGGGGTTGTGGCTATGTCTTGCTAGCCAGTTATCCTCGCCCGCGCAAAAGTGGGTCATGAGTGATGTTAGGGTGGACATTGTCCTTGGTTTGTCCTGGCCGAGCTGACGAGCCAGCCATTCATCCCGAATATTGTGCCTGAAAGAGGCTATTGCTTCGGCGTCCGGGCAGTCCACGATCTGGTTTTTCTTGGTCAAGAAATGATTCCAGAATAGCCGCGCGGACTCTCCTGGCTTCTGGACGACGTTGCTTAGGTTGGAGGAGTCCGGCGGCCGAACATAAGTGCCCTGGAAGTTAGATCGGAATGCATCCTCTAGGTCCTCCCAGCACCCAATAGAGTTTTCGGGGAGGCTATTTAACCAGTGCCGAGCTGGCCCCTTGAGCTTCAGGGGTAGGTACTTGATGGCGTGGAGGTCATCTCCTCGTGCCATGTGGATGTGGAGGAGGAAATCCTCGATCCATACGGTTGGGTCAGTTGTCCCATCGTATTGTTCTATGTTTACGGGTTTAAACCCCTCCGGGAACTGATGCTGCATCACCTCATCTGTGAAGCACAGTGGGTGGGCAGCGCCTCTAACCCGAGCTATGACGCGCCGGTGATCGGCGTCTGTCCTAGCCCGGTTTTGTTCCCGTCCGTTATGGTTGCGGTCGAGCCAAGGCCGGTACCCTTCCCGTCTATCGGGTGAGTATCCTCTGGATCCGTAGATGGATCGCGTATGGCCTGCTCTGTCGTCCAGGTCGTGTCACAGGTCAAACCTGTCATCGGGCTCTAGTGGCTCCTTTACCCGCCTACGGGGTATCGTCGGCCAATGGCCGGTGTTGTCAGCCATCCTGTCTCGTCCTCGAGGAGGGCGGTCTGGCTTGTCGTATGGTGTATGTTTAGGGGACGGCGTATCAGTGAGCTCGTCATCGAATTGTGGCAGCAGCCTTCTGCGTGGGTAGCTTTTAGGTTGGTCCGATAGACCGGTACCATATCCTTCCTCAGCTGAGAGGACTCTCGTCCATCGATCGTTGAGGTCGTCTTGCTCGGCTTTAAGCTGCCATTCTTTTGCTTTTAGGCTGCGGGCCGTGGCTATAAGCTGTTGCCTGAACAGCTCCTGATCTTCAGGATTATCAGGGATGGCGAAGTCATCGGCTTCCGGGATGTCCTCCTCCTCGACAGGGGGGAGGTAATTGTCGTCCTCGGAATCATGTAGATCGTCGGGGTTGCGCCGGTCTTCGGGCCTCTCCTGACCCTCTAACGGGTGTTCGGGGATTTCGGGATTGCCGGGGTCTTCGTCCCCGGTGCTATCGATAGCTCTTCCTCCCTTTTTCCCTTTTGACCGTTTATGTGGCTTTCGGCGTCTTGACGGCGCTTCATCCGACTTGTCGCCGTCGTTCTTCGGAGTGTCCACCATGTAGACGTCGTATGTGGAGGTGGCAGTCCACCGCCCGGTGTTAACGGGGGTGAGGGCGTGATCCTCCTCATCCATGTAATCTGCCTCCTCAGAGGCATAGTCCAACATGTCGATTAAATCCTCGACAGTGGCTACTAAGTGGGTGGTGGGTGGGACAAAAAATTCGTCCTGACCCGTCTTAAGCCCGATCCGAGCACAGATCAGGGTTGGGTCATCGGCAATCTTCATCGACGAGATCCGATCTAGGGCCTCGTTGAGTATCGAGAGCTCGATCGGATCGGCCTGCTCAGAGCTTCCGGAGTTAACCTCCGATGCGTCCGCGCAGGGGGAGTGTTCGGTAAGAACAGGTGTCCGGACGTCCGGCACTATGACCGGGTCCGGACTGAAAGTTGGGTCCTCGCCAGGGCAGATCCCGTGGGCAGGACCGAAAGATGAATCTGAGGTTAAAGCCTCAGAGTCTTCGGGCGTGGCAGGCAAGACTACGAGCCCGGTCAGTGACATGTCACCCCGAGAGTCTACGGAGAACTCCAGGTTCCCGAATCTGATCTCTTGATCAGGGGCGAAACTTCCAACACGGCCTAGATGGCCAGTCGGGTCGGCGTGCAGCACAATGCTGCTGAAAGCGAAGATCTATCCGGGGACGAAAGTGCCCGTATTGCGGACCTCTTCGTTGATGACAAGGCGAGCCATCGATTCCTTTGACGATCACAGTGGAACTCTCAATGAAAGCACCAATGTCGGTGTCAAAACCGGCGGATCTCGGGTAGGGGGTCTCGAGCTGTGAGACTAGAATCGATGGTAACAGGAGAAGTGGGAGACGATGTTTACCCAGGTTCGGGCCCTCCTATGGAGGTAATACCCTACGTCCTGCTTGATTATATTGATGGTATAAGTGTTACAGAGTCGATCTACCTCGAGATCGTATGACTAAAACCCTAGATGAGTTCTGTTGGTCTACAACCTAAAACCCTCCGGCTTATATAGACGCCGAGGGTACCTAGGGTTTACGAATGGTCGGTTACACATTGAAGGGATAAACATGCCTATTCACTACTCCAAACATGGAGAACAAGCCACGATTCCCAAAGCTTCCTTCCTGGAGACAGGGCCTTCGATCAATCCAGTGCTCGGTATACGGCCCATATAGTCCGGCCCATAAGAAATAGGTCGGCCTCCCGAGGACCCCTTAAACCAGGACTCCCTCAGAGGGATCAGCTCGAGCCTGGCTGAACCAGTTGCCTTCTAGTAGCATCTATTGCTGGGAGGACCTGGCTCAGGTGTTCATCAAGACATTTGAGGGCACGTATACGGGTGGATTGACAAAGTTGCAACATTGTGTCCAGAAAAGTAATGAAACTCTCCATGAGTACATTCAGCGATGGACTACCCTGCACAACACGGTTGAGAATGTCATTAAACGCCAGGCCGTCTGTCCTTTTAAGACAGGCACTCGGTATAGGGAGCTCGTCCTGAAGTTTGGCCGATCGGGAGATCTATCTCTTAGTCGGGCCATGGAAATCGCTAACAAATACGCCAATGGTGAAGAGGAAGACCGCCTCCGTAGCGGCAAAGGGTGAGCTGGTGATGCCCCTCGGTCGGCAGGGAACGCGGGCAAGAAGCAGAAGCGGAAAGCCGATCCTCTGGGAAAGGCAGAAGTGGCTGCAGTTCCTGGTCAGGGGAAGCCGAAGCCCAAGAAGAATAAGAAAAAAGACTGGGCCAACAAAAAGAAGCCCGAGTACAATTCTGAAGTGTTGGATTAGCCCTGCGCTATCCACACGAAAAAAGATGAGGAGGGCAACCTCATTTACCCAAAGCACACCACTCGGGAGTGCCGAATGCACAAGCATGAGATGGGTAAAGAGGCCTCTACAGAGAAGGACGATGACGAAGAAGGCGAGCGCGATCCCGAGTACCCTCACGTTGACAAGGTCCTGAACATGATCTTCGCAGATGTCGAAAGCAAGAGCCGATTGAAGGTCATCAATCGGGAGGTGAACTTGGTAGCTCCGACTGCGGTCAAGTACCTCAACTGGACAAAAACCCCTGTTACTTTCGATCAGTCTGATCACTCGGCCCACATATCCACCCCCGGGAGGCAGGTGCTAGTTATTGATCCGACTGTAAATGGAGTCCGACTGCGCAAAGTCTTGATGGAAGGCGGTAGTGGGCTCAACATAATTTATGCGGACACATTCAGCGCAATGGGCATTCCAATGTCTCGCCTGAGTAAGAGTAACATGCATTTCCATGGGGTCATCCCTGGGAAGAAAGCCGAGTCACTCGGTCAGATCGCTCCGGACGTCGTGTTCGGCGGGGAGAAAAACTTCCGAAAGGAACGCCTGACGTTTGAAGTGGTTGATTTTCGGAGTACATATCATGCTATCCTGGGTAGGCCTGCCTACGCGCGTTTCATGGCCAAACCATGTTACGTATCTTAAACTTAAGATGCCAGGACCGAATGGAGTGATCACGGTGACCAGCGATCGGAAAGTCGCTGAAGAGTGCCTCCAGCAGGGCTCTAAAATTGCAAATGAACAGGTACTCGCAGTCGAACTCGACGGGTACAAGAAGGCAGTGGACACTGCAGATTTGCTAAAGTCTAAGCGACCGGCAAAAGAATCGACTTTCCAGTCGGCCGGTGAAACTAAGCAGGTTCACATTCACCCCACTGACCCGAGTGCGGCTCCGACCAACATCTCGACAACACTCGGTGAGAAATAGGAAGCCGAGCTCATCCAGTTCCTCCGTGAGAACTGGGATATCTTCGCATGGAAGCCGTCTGACATGCCGGGGGTTCCCAGGGGACTGGCTGAGCACCGACTCCGAGTGGATCCAAAAGTCAAACCGGTCAAGGAGCACTTGCGCCGATCCTCCATCGAGAAGTGCAAGGCGATTGGTGAAGAGATCGCTCGACTCCTAGCTGCTGAATTCATTCGCGAAGTCTTCCATTCAGAGTGGCTGGCCAACCCAGTGTTGGTGCCCAAGAAGGACAAGTCCCTCTGAATGTGCATCGACTTCAAGCACCTTAATCGGGCCTACCCGAAAGATCATTTTCCACTTCCACGCATAGATCAAATAGTAGATTCCACCGCCGGATATGAACGCTTGTCGTTCTTAGATGCGTACTCCGGGTACCATCAGATCCGAATGTATGGACCAGATGAAATAAAAACAGCTTTCATCACCCCACTCGGGTGTTTCTGCTACATCACTATGCCATTCGGTCTCAAGAATGCTGGGGCAACTTTTATGGGCATGATTCAGAAGTGTTTGCAAGAGCAAATCAGTCAGAACATAGAGGCTTACATGGATGACATCGTGGTCAAGTCCAAGAAAGGTTCCGACCTCCTGACTGACCTCGCTGAAACCTTTGCCAACCTCCGCCATTTCCAAATAAAACCCAATCTTGCAAAATGCACATTCGGAGTGCCCTCGGGAAAGCTACTCGGTTTTCTTGTTTCCGAGCGAGGAATCGATGCTAATCCGGACAAAATCGGCGCCATCGTCCGAATGAAGAAACCTGTCCATCTGCACGGCGTCCAGAAGCTCACGGGATGCCTTGCAGCCCTGAGTAGATTCATATCTCGACTCGGTGAAAAGGCCATGCCTCTTTACCGACCGATGAAGAAGTCCGATACCTTTGAATGGACCCCCGAAGCGCAAGCCGCATTCGATCAGCTCAAGGCCTTGCTTTCCACCCAGCCGGTGTTAGCTGCTCCGAGCAGCCGAGAGCCTTTGCTCTTGTACATCGCGGCTACTAGCCAAGTGGTCAGTATTGTCCTCATTGTGGAGCGCGAGGAATCGGGAAAATCATTCAAAGTGCAGAGGCCCGTTTATTATATTTCAGAGGTTTTGACTCCTTCCAAGCAAAGGTATCCACACTATTAGAAGCTAGTTTATGGCATTTACCTCACTGTGAAGAAGGTAGCTCATTACTTCCAAGAGCACTCGGTCACAGTTATCAGCGATGCTCCCCTGTCAGAGATCCTGCATAACAGAGATGCCACGGGCCGAGTGGCAAAATGGGCGATTGAGCTCCTCCCGCTGGAGATCAAGTTTGAAGCTAAGAAGGCGATCAAGTCTCAAGCAATTGTGGACTTTTTGGCCGAGTGGATAGAGCAGGAACAACTAGCACCAAGTGTTCCCGAACACTCGACCATGTTTTTTGATGGATCTAAGATGCTTCAAGGGTCCGGAGCTGGAGTAGTTCTCGTTTCCCCAGAGGAGACCGACTGAGCTACGTCCTTCAAATCCATTTCGCCTCGTCAAACAATGAGGCCGATTACGAAGCCCTTCTGTATGGGCTCTGAATGGCTATCTCGCTCGGTATCCGACGCTTGATGATATTTGGTGACTCGGACCTCGTGGTCAATCGGGCAATGAAGGAATGGGATATCCGGAGTCCAGCCATGACTAGATACTATAATGCAGTCTGGAAGTTGGAAAAGAATTTTGAAGGCTTGTAGTTGCATCATATACCCCGATTGAAGAACCAGGCCGCCGATGACGTGGCCAAAATCGGCTCTACTCGGCGGGTCATCACGAAGGGCATATTCCTTGAGCACCTGCACTCTCCTTCAGTCAAAGAAGACCCTTTTACTGAAGAGCCCCCACAGGCAGTCAGATCTTCCAATCCGACTGAGGTTGATATTTCGGCTGTAGTGGATCTTGTTCAAGAGATGTTGGTGATCACTCCCGAGTGGACCCAACCTTATTTAGCCCACTTGCTCCGGCAAGAGCTCCCTGAGGATGAAGAGGAAGCACGACGGATCGTCCGACGATCCAAAACCTTTGAAGTGGTGGGAGAATAGCTATATAAGAAAATCACTACACGCGTGGCACAAAAATGCATATCCCTAGAGGAAGGGCTGCAGATTTTGCAAGAGATTCATTCGGGAACCTGTGGTTGATACGTCTCCAACGTATCTATAATTTTTTATTGTTCCATGCTATTATATTATCTGTTTTGGATGTTTTATATGCATTAATATGCTATTTTATATTATTTTTGGGACTAACCTGTTAATCTAGAGCCTAGTGCCAGTTTCTGTTTTTCCTTGTTTTTGAGTATTGCAGATAAGGAATATTAAACGGAGTCCAAACGGAATAAAATCTTCGCGATGATTTTTCTTGGACCAGAAGAAACCTACCAGACTTGGAGATGAAGGCAGGAGACCTGCCGGGAGATCACAAGCCTGCAGGGCGCGCCCTAGGGGGGCGCGCCCCCTGGCTTGTGGCCCCCCTGCAGGTCCTCTAACCCTATTCTTCGGCCTATAAATTCCCAAATATTCCCCCAATACCAAAAGGAGCCACGAAAATACTTTTCCGCCTTCGGAAGCCTCTGTTCCCGTGAGATCCCATCTTGGAGCCTTTTCCGATAATCTGTCGGACGGGGATTCGATCACGAAGGTCATCTACATCAACTCCATTGCCCCTCTGATGATGCGTGAGTAGTTCCCCACAGACCTTCGGGTCCATAGCTAGTAGCTAGATGGCTTCTTCTCTCTCTTTGTTCTTCAATACCATGTTCTTCATGATCTTCATGGAGATCTATCTGATGTAATACTCTTTTGCGGTGTGTTTGTCAAGATCCGATGAATTGTGGGTTTATGATCAGATTATCTATGAATATTATTTGAATCTTCTCTGAATTCTTATATGCATGATTTCATATCTTTGCAATTCTCTTCAAGTTATTGGTTTGGTTTGGCCAACTAGATTGGTAATTCTTGCAATGGGAGAAGTGCTTAGTTTTGGGTTCAATCTTGCGGTGTCCTCACCCAGTGACAAAGTAGGGGTAGCGAGGCACGTATTTGTATTGTTGCCATAAAGGATAAAAAGATGGGGTTTTCATCATATTGCTTGAGTTTATCCCTCTACATCATGTCATCTTACCTAATGCGTTACTCTGTTCTTCATGAAACTTAATACTCTAGATGCAGGCATGAGTCGGTCGATGTGTGGAGTAATAGTAGTAGATGCAGAATCGTTTCGGTCTACTTGACACGGACGTGATGCCTATATGCATAATCATTGCCTTGGATATCGTCATAACTATGTGCTTTTCTATCAATTGCTCGACAGTAATTTGTTCACCCACCATATTATTTTCCTTCATGAGAGAAGCCTCTAGTGAAACCTATGGCCCCCGGGTCTATTTTCCATATTATACTTTCAGATCTATAAACCAAAAATACCAAAAATACTTTGCTGTAATCTTTTTACTTTTGTTTTACTTTTCATTTTAGTAATCTTTTATATCTATCTCTATCAGATCTCATCCTTGCAAATAACCGTGAAGGGATTGACAACCCCTTTATAGCGTTGGGTGCAAGAGTTTGATTGTTTGTGTAGGTGCGAAGATCGGGGACTTGCTTGTATCTCCTACTAGATTGATACCTTGGTTCTCAACAACTGAGGGAAATACTTATCTACTTTGCTGCATCACCCTTTCCTCTTCAAGGGAAAACCAACGCAAGCTCAAGAAGTAGCAAGAGAGATTTCTGGCGCCGTTGCCGGGGAGATCTACATCAAGCCTACCAAGTACCCATCACAAACTCATCTCTTGCATTTACATTATTTGCCATTTGCCTCTCGTTTTCCTCTTCCCCACTTCTAAAACGATTTTCAGAAAAAACCAAAAAGATTTGCCTTTTTATTCGCCCTTCTTGTGTTCGCCTTTTCGTTTGCTTTTTGTTTGCTTGTGTGCTGGATTGCTTGCTTTGTCACAATGATTCAAGAGAATACCAAGTTGTGTGACTTCTCCAATACTAATAATAATGATTTTATTAGTACTCCGATTGCTCCCGCCACTAGTGCGGAATCTTATGAAATTAATGCCGCTTTGCTTAATCTTGTTATGAAAGAACAATTTTCCGGCCTTCCTAGTGAAGATGCCGCATCCCATCTAAATACTTTCGTTGAGTTGTGTGATATGCAAAAGAAGAAAGATGTGGATAATGATATTGTTAAATTGAAGCTATTTCCGTTCTCACTACGAGATCGTGCTAAAACTTGGTTTTCATCTTTGCCCAAAAATAGTATTGATTTATGGAATAAGTGTAAAGATGCTTTTATTTCCAAGTACTTTCCGCCCGCAAGATCATCTCCCTTAGGAACAATATAATGAATTTTAAGCAACTTGATCATGAGCATGTTGCACAATCTTGGGAGAGGATGAAACTAATGATTAGAAATTGCCCCGCGCATGGTTTGAGTTTATGGATGATTATACAATTTTTTTATGCGGGATTGAATTTTGCTTCTAGAAATCTTTTAGACTCCACCGCGGGTGGTACTTTTATGGAAATCACATTAGGAGAAGCTACTAAACTCCTAGATAATATTATGGCAAATTACTCTCAATGGCATACCGAAAGATCTCCTACTAGTAAAAAAGTGCATGCTATTGAAGAAATAAATACTTTGAGTGAAAAGATGGATGCATTAATGAAATTGTTTGCTAGTAAGAGTGCTCCTATTGATCCTAATGATATTCCTTTGTCTTCTTTGATTGGAAATAATAATGAATCTATGGATGTGAATTTTGTTGGTAGGAACAATTTTGGTAATAACGCGTATAGAGGTAATTTCAATCCTAGGCCATTTCCTAGTAATTCCTCTAATAATTATGGTAATTCCTACAACAATTCTTATGGAAATTATAATAAGATGCCCTCTGATCTTGAGAATAATATTAAATAATTTATTAGTTTGCAAAAGGGTTTCAATGCTATGATTGAAGAAAAATTGCTCATGATTGATGATTTGGCTATGAACGTTGATAGAATTTTGCTTGAGATTGATTCTTTGAAAATTAGATCTACTCCACCCAAGCGTGATATTAATGAGTCTTTAAAAGCTATGAGAATTTCTATTGATGAGTGTAAGGAAAGAACCGCTAGAATGCGTGCAAAGCGTGAATGGCTTGAAAAAGTGTGTTCTCGTGATAATATTGATGAAGATCTTAAAGTGATTGATGTGACTCCTCTTGAATATTTGTTTTCTATTATAAATCTTGATAAATATGGGACTGTATATAAGTCAACTTTAGTTAAAAGGCGTCCCAATGATTCGGAGTTTATAGATCTTAATGCTAAGATTGATAAAAGTGGGATTGAAGAGGTCAAAACTTTAAATAGCAATGAACCCACTCTTTTGGATTTCAAGGACTTTAATTATGATATTTGTTCTTTGATTGATTGTATTTCCTTGTTGCAATCCATGTTGAATTCTCCGCATGCTTATAATCAAAATAAAGCTTTTACTAAACATATCGTGGATGCTATGATGAAGTCTTTTGAAGAAAAACTTGAGTTGGAAGTTTCTATACCTAGAAAGATTTATGGTGAATGGGAACCTACTATTGAGATTAAAATTAAATATTATGAGTGCCATGCTTTGTGTGATTTGGGTGCTAGCGTTTCCACGATTCCAAAAACTTTATGTGATGTGCTAGGTTTCCATGAATTTGATGATTGCTCTTTAAATTTGCATCTAGCGGATTCCACCATTAAGAAACCTATGGGAAGGATTAATGATGTTCTTATTGTTGCAAATAGGAATTATGTGCCCGTAGATTTCATTGTTCTTGATATAGATTGCAATCCTACATGTCCTATTATTCTTGGTAGACCTTTCCTTAGAACGATCGGTGCAATTATTGATATGAAAGAAGGAAACATTAGATTCCAATTTCCATTAAGGAAAGGCATGGAACACTTTCCTAGAAAGAAAATATAATTACCTTATGAATCTATTATGAGAGCTACTTATGGATTGCATACCAAAGATGGCAATACCTAGATCTATTGCGTTATGCCTAGCTAGGGGCGTTAAACAATAGCGCTTGTTGGGAGGCAACCCAATTTTATTTTTATGCTTTTGTTTTTGCTTCTGTTTTTGAGTGATTTGCACATTATTACCTCTGTAGTATTTGTGTTTTATTGTTTTAATTAGTGTTTGAGCCAACTAAGACCTTTGGGATGGTCTACGGTGATTGTGATTTGATTTTGCTGAAAAACAGAAACTTTTGCGCTCAGTCCAGGAATTTTATAAATTCACCAGAGTGTCGAATGAATCTGAAATTTTTACAAAAGATTGATATACAAATTTCCCTGATTGTCCTAATGTTTCAGAAATTTTGGAGTTACATAAGTATTCAAAGTCTATAGATTGCTACAGACTGTTCTGTTTTAGACAGATTCTGTTTTCTTTGTGTTGTTTGCTTATTTTGATGTATCTATGGGTTGTATCGGGGGGTATGAACCATGGAGAAGTTGGAATACAGTAGATATTACACCAATATAAATAAAGAATGAGTTCACAACAGTACCTAAAAGTGGTGATTTATTTTTCTTATACTAACGGATCTCACGAGTTTTCTGTTGAGTTTTGTGTTGTGAAGTTTTCAAGTTTTGGGTAAAGATTTGATGGACTATGGAATAAGGAGTGGCAAGAGCCTAAGCTTGGGGATGCCCAAGGCACCCCAAGCCATATTCAAGGATACAAAAGAGCCCAAGCTTGGGGATGCCCCGGAAGGCATCCCCTCTTTCGTCTTCAATCCATCGGTAAATTTACTTGAGGCTATATTTTTATTCACCACATGATATGTGTTTTGCTTGGAGCGTCTTGTATGATATGAGTCTTTGCTTTTTAGTTTTCCACAATCATCCTTGATTCACACATCTTTTGAGGGGGACACGCATTAATCGTGAATTTATTAGAATACGCTATGTGCTTCACTTATATCTTTTGAGCTAGGCAATGTTGCTCTAGTGCTTCACTTATATTTTTTTAGAGCACGGTGGTGTTTTATTTTATAGAAATAATTGAACTCTCGTACCTCACTTATATTATTTTGAGAGTCTTTAAACAGCATGGTAATTGGTTTAGATTATGAATTTAGTCCTAATATAATGGGCATCCAAGAGGGATATAATAAAAACTTTCATATAAAGTGCATTGAATACTATGAGAAGTTTGATTCCTTGCATATAGTTTTGAGATATAAAGATGGTGATATGAGAGTCATGCTAGTGAGTAATTGGGGATTGGTAGAAATACTTGTGTTAAAGTTTGTGATTCCCGTAGCATGCACGTATGGTGAACCGTTATGTAACGAAGTCGGAGCATGATTTGTTTAATGATTGTCATCCTTTGTGTGAGGGTCGGGAGCGCGCGATGGTTAACTCCTACCAACCTCTCCCCAAGGAGCATGCGTCTAATACTTTGATTCGATAACTAATAGACTTTTGCAATAAGTATGTGAGTTCTTTATGACTAATGTTGAGTCCATGGATTATACGCACTCTCACCCTTCCACCTTTGCTAGCCTCTCTAGTACCGCGCAACTTTCGCCGGTGCATTAAACCCACCATATACCCTTCCTCAAAACAGCCACCATACTTACCTATTATGGCATTTCCATAGCCATTCCGAGATATATTGCCATGCAACTCCCACCGTTCCATTTCTCATGACACGCACCATCATTTTCATATTGCTTTGCATGATCGTAAGATAGCTAGCATGATGTTTTCATGGCTTGTCCGTTTTTTGATGTCATTTGCTAGGCTAGATCGTTGCACATCCCGGTACACCACCGGAAGCATTCATATAGAGTCATATTTTGTTCTAGGTATCGAGTTGTAATTCTTGAGTTGTAAGTAAATAAAAGTGTGATGATATCCATTATTAGAGCATTGTCCCGTGAGAGAAAAGGATGATGGAAGCTATGATTCCCTCACAAGTTGGGATGAGTCTCCGGACTTTACAAATAATAAAAGAGGCCAATGAAGCCCAAATAAAAAAAAGAGGCCAAAGATGCCCACCAAAAAAATGAGAGAAAGAGAGAAGGGACAATGCTACTATCTTTTTCCACACTTGTGCTTCAAAGTAGCACCATGATCTTCATGATAGAGAGTCTCCTATTTTGTCACTTTCATATAACTAGTGGAATTTTTCATCATTATGCACAACCACTTAGTTTCTTTTTGAGCTTTCATACACTTATAGCTCTAGTGCATCCGTTGCATGGCAATCCCTACTCACTCACATTGATATCTATTGATGGGCATCTCCATAGCCCGTTGATACGCCTAGTGGATGTGAGACTATCTTCTCATTTTCCCTCACAACCTCCACCATATTCTATTCCACCTATAGTGCTATATCCATGGCTCACGCTCATGTATTGCGTAAGAGTTGAAAAGGTTTGAGAACATAAAAGGCATGAAACAATTGCTTGACTTGTCATCGGGGTTGTGCATGATTTAAATACTTTGTGTGGGGAAGATGGAGCATAGCCAGACTATATGATTTTGTAGAGATAGCTTTCTGAGGCCATGTTATTTCGAAAGGACACAATTGCCTTGTTAGTATGCTTGAAGTATTACTGTTTTCATGTCAATATTAAACTTTTGTTTTGAATCTTGCGGATCTGAATATTCATGCAACAATAAAGAATATTACATGGATAAATATGTTAGGTAGCATTCCACATCAAAAATTCTATTTTTATCATTTACCTACTCGAGGACGAGCAGGAATTAAGCTTGGGGATGCATGATACGTCTCCGACGTATCTATAATTTTTTATTGTTCCATGCTATTATATGATATG
Organism: Elymus sibiricus; assembly: GCA_039707655.1. NCBI lineage: Eukaryota > Viridiplantae > Streptophyta > Magnoliopsida > Poales > Poaceae > Elymus > Elymus sibiricus. The sequence continues at coordinate 144,297,828 of CM077667.1, read as the reverse complement.
TTTTGGATGTTTTATATGCATTAACGTATCTATAATTTTTTATTGTTCCATGCTATTATATTATCTGTTTTGGATGTTTTATATGCATTAATATGCTATTTTATATTATTTTTGGGACTAACCTATTAATCTAGAGCCTAGTGCCAGTTTCTGTTTTTTCCTTGTTTTTGAGTATTGCAGATAAGGAATATTAAACGGAGTCCAAACGGAATAAAATCTTTGCGATGATTTTTCTTGGACCAGAAGAAACCTACCAGACTTGGAGATGAAGGCAGGAGACATGCCGTGAGATCACAAGCCTGCAGGGTGCGCCCTAGGGGGGTGCGCCCCCCTGGCTTGTGGCCCCCCTGCAGGTCCTCTAACCCTATTCTTCGGCCTATAAATTCCCAAATATTCCCCCAATACCAAAAGGAGCCATGAAAATACTTTTCTGCCGCCGGAAGCCTCTGTTCCCGTGAGATCCCATCTTGGAGCCTTTTCCGGTAATCTGCCGGAGGGGGATTCGATCACGGAGGGCATCTACATCAACTCCATCGCCCCTCCGATGATGAGTGAGTAGTTCACCACAGACCTTCGGGTCCATAGCTAGTAGCTAGATGGCTTCTTCTCTCTCTTTGTTCTTCAATACCATGTTCTTCATGATCTTCATGGAGATCTATCCGATGTAATACTCTTTTGCGGTGTGTTTGTCAAGATCCGATGAATTGTGGGTTTATGATCAGATTATCTATGAATATTATTTGAATCTTCTCTGAATTCTTATATGCATGATTTCATATCTTTGCAAGTCTCTTCGAGTTATTGGTTTGGTTTGGCCAACTAGATTGGTAATTCTTGCAATGGGAGAAGTGCTTAGTTTTGGGTTCAATCTTGCAGTGTCCTCACCCAGTGACAAAGTAGGGGTAGCGAGACACGTATTTGTATTGTTGCCATCAAGGATAAAAAGATGGGGTTTTCATCATATTGCTTGAGTTTATCCCTCTACATCATGTCATCTTACCTAATGCGTTACTCTGTTCTTCATGAAACTTAATACTCTAGATGCAGGCAGGAGTCGGTCGATGTGTGGAGTAATAGTAGTAGATGCAGAATCGTTTCGGTCTACTTGACACGGACGTGATGCCTATATGCATAATCATTGCCTTGGATATCGTCATAACTATGCGCTTTTCTATCAATTGCTCGACAGTAATTTGTTCACCCACCGTATTATTTTCCTTCATGAGAGAAGCCTCTAGTGAAACCTATGGCCCCCGGGTCTATTTTCCATATTATACTTTCAGATCTATAAACCAAAAATACCAAAAATACTTTGCTGCAATCTTTTTACTTTTGTTTTACTTTTCGTTTTAGTAATCTTTTATATCTATCTCTATCAGATCTCATCCTTGCAAATAACCGTGAAGGGATTGACAACCCCTTTATAGCGTTGGGTGCAAGAGTTTGATTGTTTGTGTAGGTGCGAAGATTGGGGACTTGCTTGTATCTCCTACTGGATTGATACCTTGGTTCTCAACAACTGAGGGAAATACTTATCTACTTTGCTGCATCACCCTTTCCTCTTCAAGGGAAAACCAACGCAAGCTCAAGAAGTAGCAGTGGTCATCACGCGTCTTCTCGGACGTTGGTCGCAAAGGCGTTTCGTGCAGGGTTTTACTAGCCCCGAGCCAATGCAACGGCAAAAGACATGGTCGATCTCTTTGTCGGATATCAGTTTTTCAAGAATCAGACACACAAGCCTGCATCTGCACTCAAGACCATCCCGCTCACCTGGCCGTTTTCCATGTGGGGCCTCGACATGGTCGGTCCCCTACGTACAGGGTCGAGTGGATTTACCCATCTGTTGGTTGTAGTGGATAAGTTCACCAAGTGGGTCGAAGCGAAGCCCATCAAAAGCTTGGATGCAGCTAATGTTGTCAGTTTCATTCGGCAGATTATCTTCAGATTCGGAGTTCCCCATGATATCATCACTGATAACGGGAAGAATTTTGATTCGGATGAATTCCGTGAGTTCTGCTACACTCAGGGCACTCGGGTCAATTACGCTTCCGTAGCTCACCCGCAGTCGGATGGATAAGCAGAACGAGCAAACGGGATGATTCTTCAAGGACTGAAGCCCCGATTGATGAGGGATTTGAAAATTGCTGCTGGCGCTTGGGTTGAAGAACTACCGTCTGTCCTCTGGGGCATTCGTACGACTCCCAATCGTTCGACCAAGCGCACTCCTTTCTTTATGGTATACGGGTCTAAAGTGGTTCTGTCGAGTGATGTTCGCCACAACGCTCCCCGAGTGGAACTCTATAATGAAGACGAAGCAGAAGTGGCACGCCAGGATGGTCTGACCTCTTAGAGGAAGAGAGAGAGTTAGCCTTGATCGGGTCGACGCTATATCAGCAAGACGTGAGACGCCTTTACGACAGACAAGTCAGAAGGCGCGCTTTTCAAGAAGGCGACCTTGTTGTTCGATTGGATCAGCAGAAGCCACACAAGTTAGCGCCTCCGTGGCAAGGGCCTTTCGCAATCTCCAAAGTCCTGAACAATGGAGCTTACCGGTTGTAAAATTTCAAAACCGATGCAGAAGAGCCCTGAGCGTGGAACGTGGACCTGCTCCGCAAGTTCTACACTTAGTTTAAAAGCACTGTGTCATTCCTGTAATGAACATCCGAGTGAATTCGATGAATAAAAGTCTTTACTTTCCATACTCATTGTCGAAACTTTTTTACCTTTGTTTGTTTTCCTCATCCCTAGTGGGTGCGTGGATAAACTTAGCTACGAACCTGATTTCGCCTAAGTTACAAACTACTCCGAGTGAGAACATCGTTCACACTCGGGGGCTTAGCTGCGAACTTGATTTTGCCAAAGTTACAAACTACTCCAAGTGAGAACATCGTTCACACTCGGGGGCTTAGCTGTGAACCCGATTTCGCCTAAGTTACAAACTACTCCGAGTGAGAACATCGTTCACACTCGGGGGCTTAGATGCGAACCTGATTTCGCCTAAGTTAAAAATTACTCCGAGTGAGAACATTGTTCACACTCGGGGGGCTTAGCTGCGAACCTGATTTTGCCTAAGTTAAAAATTACTCCAAGTGAGAACATCGTTCACACTCGGCGGCTTAGCTACGAATCTGATTTCGCCTAAGTTAAAAATTACTCCGAATGAGATCGTTCACACTCGGGGCTTAGCTGCGAACCTGATTTCGCCTAAGTTACAAACTACTCCGAGTGAGAATATCGTTCACACTCGGGGGCTTAGCTGCGAACTTGATTTCACCTAAGTTACAAACTACTCCGAGTGAGAACATCGTTCACACTCGAGGGCTTAGCTGCGAGCCCGATTTTGCCTAAGTTACAAAATACTCTGAGTGAGAACATTGTTCACACTCGGGGGCTTAGCCGCGAACTCGATTTCGCCTAAGTAAAAACCTAGTCCGAGTGAGGACATCCTCCCCACTCGGGGGCTTAGCTGTGGACCAGATTTCACCTAAGTTAAAAATTACGATGAGTGGGACAACATCTACACTCGAGAAAATCGGGCCAAGTGCTCAAAACGGTCAAATAAAGGCATTCGAAAGTCATGCAGTTCAAAGCAAAAGTGCAGATAGTTGTGGCCGCAAAGTCACGGCAAATGTACGGATACAGAAATCACTCAGCATACCAAGGTAAATATCACTTAAAAGTTGTTATCCGAGATTCACTCGGTTGCTGTCGGGGATGCTGCGTCGGTGAAGTTGTCGAGGTCGATAACCTCTGTAATCTGAGTGGCCGCCGGCAGGAAGGTCTCCATGAAATCTTCAATCTTGGCGCTCTTTCGGTTGACGACCTTCAGCGACTTCAACTTCTCCTCGTCTACACCTTTGCAATGCACACGACGAGGAAAAGTGCAATGTCTGCGCCGGCGCGGGCTGCAGATTTCTTCCACAATTGCACTCGGCGCGGTATGTCCCGCAGATGGTTAATGAGGGCATCCAAGTCACTCGGGGACTCCTCTTTGGGAGCAACTTCCTTGTCAATCTCCTTGGCCGCTTCACGTAAACGGTTGAGGAAGATAGCCGCTTATGCAGTGCGCTCGTCGAGTCGAAGCAGTGCGAGAGCCGAGCTGTCACGAAGTAGACCCGCGCTCGGATCTAGGTCCTTCTCGATTTTGGAAGTTTCCTCCTCAGCGTCCCAACATAGATCTGATGATCATTCGGAAATAGGGAATTAATGGAGGAGAAGAGTTGGAGTGAAGTGATTCAGAACTTGGTCATGCCTGGTGCGTACCTTTGAGCCTGTCGTTCATCTCGTTACAGTGGTCCTCAATGAGCTTCTCCAGCTCCTGCTTTTTGGACGCGACTTGCTTCAGTTTCGCCTCGGCCTCGACCGCCTCTGCAGTGCTCCTCCTGGCAACATCCTCCAGGGCTTTCCTCTCCTCCTCCCATTTCTCGAGAGACTTCAGCTTGTCTTTAGCTTCCTTCGTTTTTCGACTGGCCTCCTTCTGGGCAGTTGCCAGTTCACGGTCTTTCTTCTCCAGGGCCTCCTTCATGGTCTCTATAGAAATGGAAGCCCGGAGTCTTTTAGTAAGTTGAAGATTGTCACTACGTACATCTGGTGAAGTACTTTCAATTGGACAGGGAAAAAGGTTCAAGTCCAAAAGTTCTCGGTCAAGATTCGATTACCTCCGAGTGATCGCTTTTCTTGCTCCAGACGAGTACTCTTGGTCTTCTCAGCTTCGAGACTGCGATGCAAGTCCTGTACCTCCTTCTCAAGGGCATTGTAACGAGTCCCGAGCTCGCACACACCCTGCCGACAAGAAACAAGGAAACATCAGTGATAACAATCAAACTCAAGTATAAGGTTAAAGACAAATATCACCCAGTGGGTGCGCTCAGTGCGCCCCCACTGGAGAACTACAGGTTCTACACCCCGACGGTCGACGTCGAGAGGCTCTGGCCCATGGACCATCACCGCATCCTCTTCGACAAGTATCTCATCACTCTGATCGTGCTACATTCGGGTTCTGAGACTACCGCTGACTGCTTCAGTCGATGACAGCCTCGGGGACTACACCCAGTGGGTGCGCTCAACGCGCCCCCACTGGAGAACTACAGGTTCTACACCCCGACAGTCGACGTCGAGAGGCTCTGGTCCATGGACCATCACCGCATCCTCTTCGACAAGTATCTCATCATTCGGGGAGTGCTACCGATATCAAAATCATTTGGATTCTGAGACTACCACCGACTGCTTCAGTTGACGACAGCCTCGGGGACTACACCCAGTGGGTGCGCTCAGCACGCTCCCACTGGAAAACTACGGATTCTACACCCCGACGGTCAACGTCGAGAGGCTCTGTTCCATGGACCATCACTGCATCCTCTTCGACAAGTATGCCTACAAGATCTCCTACGAACAACATTCGGATTCTCACACTTCCGCCGACTGCTTCAGTCGACGGCAGTCTAGGGGACTCCACCCAGTGGGTGCGCTCAGTGCGCCCCCACAAACACCCAGTGGGTTTGCCTCTGACGCAAACCCACTCGGAACTCCAAAAACATCTACAACGCAAAAAGTTTGTCTAAAGAAGGTACTTACAAGAGTACTTACTCGGACATTCTTCTCCAAAGCCTTGCCGGCGCCGCGTGCCTCCTTCAGCTTGTCGTTCATCGGCCTCAGTTGGATCAAAGCCTCATTACTTGCCCCCACCTGGTCCTCCGGGATGCGCTACAATCCGATGGCGCTGGTCGCAAGTGGAATAGTCAGAGGCATTCCGAGTGCTGATCTAGTCCCCGAAGAGGTCCCCCGAGCCGGCACTGGCTCTTGAACAGGCGAGACGTCCCGCATTGCGACATCCACGTTGGTGGTAAGATTTGGTGGGTTGACCCGATCGTCCACATCGATCTCAATCACTTCGTGTGGTTCTGCAAATATTCAAAGATCATTCGAGAATAAGTCCAAAGAGGAAATGAAGAGTTCAAAGATCATATACGATCAGAATTGAGTATTACCTTTTGAAGTCACGGCGTCGACCTCGCCCTTATCCTTCTCTAGTGAAGCAGTCAACGTGTCAGCCCTGCAGAAGAATCACTCGGAATGTTATCTCATTCGGTCAGTCATTTGGAGTGATAGTCAGAGCGAAGGTACTTACGCAGAATCCACCGGCACGTTCATCTTGGTCTTGGGCAGAACCGCCTTTCCAAGGTTTGCTGGAAGTGATCTTCGGCTGTTTGGTGCTCTTCTCTGGGGATAGAGCGGGCTCGGCACGCCCACACTTTGAAGTCCGAGTGGGAGGAATAACTACAGAGGACTTGGCGGTGCTCGGTCCCCCTGTGTTGCCTCCACGGACCCCAGGGTCCTGGCACGCCTTCTTGCGAGGCTCAGGAAGGACCTCCTCCAAAGGAGAAGACTCCGCCTCATCCCCTGGTTCCGACTCCTTCTCGTCTCCTTCGTCTTCACTGTCTTCCACATAATCCTCCTCTCCGTTCGAGTCGTCATGGCGCTCGTTATCGCTTGCCACGTCAGCGGGAGTGTGGTTACCGGCAAGAATCAAGCTCACCAGGCCCGTGAAGCCCTGTCAAAATAAAAGTTACATCAATCAAGATTTGATAAATGAAAGTTGCATCACTCAACAATAATGGCACTCAGAATTTACCTCATTCGCCGGATTCTCAATCGAGTATGGTGGCACACGTCTCGTGCCTCTGGGCTTATCTCAAGCTGGGGTGATGGCCTTGAGTTTATTCGCCATGGCCTCTTCGCTGAGCTCCTCCGAGTGCGTATGCGTAGGGTCATCCGGACCCGAGTACTGCCACATAGGGTGGGCTCTGGCCTACAACAGTTGAATCCTTCTCTGGAAGAAGACCTCCAGCAGGTCCAAACTGTTGATACCCTAGTTCACGAGGGATACCAGCGCAATCACAAGGATGTCTACGTCTACTCTCTCCACCTTGGACACGGTCAACTTAGGGAGTCGCCGAATGCGTTCGGCCGAATATGGTGGGAGACCCGATTGACCCTCTCCGACTGGGATGTCCTCACAGTAAAACCAAGTCGACTGCCAGCCCTTAACAGTGTCTGGGAAAGTCATCAAAGGGAAACCACCTTTACCCCTCAATTGAATGCCCAGGTCCCCAGACAGCTGAACTACGCTCGTCTTCTCCTCAGTCAAAGTGGTTTTCTTCACACTCATCACTCAGCATGTGAACAAGCGCTTGAATAAACCCTAGTGTGGGTTGCAACCAAGAAAGTTCTCACAGAGAGAAACAAAAGCAGCCAGATAGGTGATGGAATTGGGGGAAGATGATGAAGTTGGGCCCCGAAAAAAATCCAAGAACGCACGGAAGAAAGGATGTGGGGGCAAAGAAAAACCTTGGTCGAGGTGAGTTGTGAGGAGGACCCTCTCGTTCCCGCGCGGCGCGGGCTCGACCTCTCCCTTCTCCGGCAGCCTCCAACTTTCGGCGACCAGGAGACCCTGGCTCTCCAGGTCCTCCAACCGACTGGCCGTGGCCCGAGAGGCCAACCAGTCGCCCTGGACGAAGCCCGCCGGGGCGCCCGCGCTCGAGGAGGACTCACGTGAGGACTTCTTCACCCTCTCGGCTCTCGTGGTGGCGCTCTTCATCATATCCGGCGAGGAGCAACAACAAATCGACGAATCAGTGGTGGGGGCAAAGCTCTCGGTGGAGCAGAGGAAGAAATCGGAGAGGCAGAGAATGGGTATGTTTTTTCCTATCTACCTCCCGGCCATCTTTAATACTCTGACTCGGCGGAATCTCGGCCGTCGGATCTGCGGCAACCGCGCAATCAACGGGCGCATGCAGATCCATGATATCTCCGGGGCAGCATTGCGGGGACGCGTGGCGAAATTCACGGCACGAAAATCGAGGCACCGCGGCCACTTCCCCCACTTTCCGGACACAACCGTCACGATCGCACGCGCGCGCTTCCCCCATGATTTCAAAATCACCGGAGATTTTGCGGTGGCACGACCCGAGTGAACTCCATGTTCGCTGGTGCGTTCCGACGCGCCGAAACTGACCGAGTGAGCTCCATGCTCGCTGGTGCGTTCTAATACGTCAAAACTGACTGAGTGAACTATGTGTTCGCTGGTGCGTCCCGACACGCCAAAACTCATCGACTGAACTCCGTGTTCTCTGGTGCGTTCGGACACGCCAAAACCCACCGAGTGAATTCCGTGTTCACTAATGCGCTTCGACACGCCAAAACTCACATAGTGAACCGAAAAGACCCGTCGAGCACTCGGACGAATCTTAAACCGATTTAAGAGCATCCGAATGAAGGTCAAGCAGAAGGTTCAATAGTCTCATCTCCAAGTTGTAAGGTTATTTCTCTCGAGAACTGATCTGCATCAGGTCGAGTGACTTGAACAGTCAGGTTGTTCGAGTCATTCGTAAGTTACTTAACCTGAACCGGTCATGGTTTCAGTACCGAGTGAGAAACGATCCGCCTCGTTTCCAAGTGTTCCCGTAACGCTACCAACGGCGCGGTGCGTTGGTCACTCGACTCCCAAAACCTCAACCGATTCGAGGGCTACTGACGAGGTCACCTACCCTAGGTAGGGTCATATACCTCTTATCTAGGACACACCTGAGGTCCTACAAGTTCACAAAAGTCTCTGGACTACCTTAGCACTTGGACGAATGTACAAGATACACTCGGATCCTTGGAAGTCACTCGGACGTTACAGCCACTCGGCCTGGCTTAGGCACCCGATCGTGAAGAAGCAGAGACGACGTGGGAGCTACAACGTTCGAGGGACTTAATTAACATTGAATACTATAAACGTTGCGTTACCTGTAACGCTCGTAGTTAATACGACAGTTTCTAGTAACTCCAGCAGTTACTAGCATTAATGACCCTCGTAATGGCACTCGGTTGGCGGTGACGCACTCTATATAAGCCACCCCCTTACACCAGAAGAGGGGTTACAAACTCTCTGTAATCAGAAACATACGCAAAGCAACACTTAGCCCCAGGGCTCGAGATGTAGGACTTTTACCACTTCCGAGTGGGGTCCGAACTCGTAAATTCCGAGTGTGTCACTTGCTCCGTAGATAGGCTTCGCCCTATTTATACGTACCCCCTGTACTACTGTCAGGATTACTCCCACGACAGCCGCCGATCTGCAACTTTCCGGCCGGCCGAGACAGGAGGAAGTGGTGGAGGTCAATCTCGGGCGTGTGGCGGCCCGCCGACGTGATCCCGACGGCTGGTATGGCCGGAATCGTAGGCGGCGCCCCGGAGACGGTGGGTGGGGAAAAGCGCGGGCTGAAATGTCCCCCCCGGCCAACCGCTCCCGCTATATACACGGCACCGATGGGGCGAGGAGCAGAACCTGCGTTTTCACGGGTTGGGATGGGAATTTTGCCGCGCCCCGTAAAAATATTTACGGGTCCGACGCGTTTGCGGGGTCTGATCGGGCAGCTTTTTTCACGTGGACCCGTATTTTAACGGTTATTTTACGGGTCGGGGCATTATACGGGGTGTGCTAAGACTATGCAGCCTACCAAACGCCAGTGCATGTATATTTGGATCTCGCTTCAAATGGGCCGAAAGGGCCAGCTCCGAGAATTCCTGAAGCCCAGGCAACCGATAGAAAACCTGTAAAAGCCCATCATCACAAACAAAAGACAGACAATGGCCATACCAACAAAGTGCTCCCCCTCTGAAGCCTCCTCCCACCCCTCTCACGCCGCCGCCGCAACCCCGAAACCCTAACCAAACCCCCCAGCGCCACACCATGGCGTCCGCCTACGACCGGGAGGACGGCCTCGCGCCGCCGCAGCCGCACGGCGGCGGCCCCGCCGACGCCTACGATCCCAACTACGTCCCGGACTCGGTGAAGACGTTCGTGGTGCACCTGTACCGCCACATCCGCGACAAGAACGTCTACGAGATCCACCAGATGTACGAGGGCGGCTTCCAGCGCCTCTCCGACCGCCTCTTCCGCGACACGCCCTGGCCGTCGGCGGAGGCCGTGGCGCCCTACTGCGACGGCGACCACGTCTTCCTCCTCCTCTACCGCGAGCTATGGTACCGCCACGCCTACGCGCGCCTCTCCCCCCTCACCGCCAGCCACCGCTCCGAGTCCTGGAACAACTACTGCGACCTCTTCAGCGTCGTCCTCCACGGCGTCGTCAACATGCAGCTGCCTAACCAGTGGCTGTGGGACATGGTGGACGAGTTCGTCTACCAGTTCCAGAGCTTCTGTCAGTACCGCGCCAAGCTCAAGAACAAGACGGAAGACGAGCTCCAGCAGCTAAAGCAGTTTGACAAGGTAATAAATAAAGGCTTCAATTTTATTTTGCTTTGCTAGATTCAGTTTATCTGGCGATTGCGCTGCTAACAATCTAGTCGTTCTTTCTGTTCTTTTGCAGGCTTGGAATGTCTATGGGGTTCTCAATTACCTGCAAGCACTCGTCGAGAAGTCCATGATCGCACATATTCTGGAGAGGGAGAAAGAGGGACTGGAGTCGTTTACTGCCACCGACGGGTATGACTACCAGGGTGGGAGCAATGTGCTCAAGGTCCTGGGTTACTACAGCATGATTGGGCTTCTCAGGATACACTGCCTTCTTGGCGATTACCACACTGGCCTCAAGTGCTTGGCACCCATCAACCTTAACCAGCAGGGGGTCTACACCATTGTGATTGGGAGTCACATCTCGACGATCTATCATTATGGATTTGCAAACCTTATGATGCGCAGGTACAAAAGCATACAGCCTTTTTGGGGATTACCACACTGGACTTATGCATTTTAAGCTTTACTTTCTGCTGCTCCATACACACATAAGCAACATAAAATGTTATGCTAGCTTCTCTATAATTGTCCAAGTAGATTGCATTATGTACAGCCTTTTTGGGGATTACCACACTGGACTTATGCATTTTAAGCTTTACTTTCTGCTGCTCCATACACACATAAGCAACATAAAATGTTACGCTAGCTTCTCTATAATTGTCCAAGTAGATTGCATTATGTCATATAACTTCAGCAAAGATCTCATGATTCTCTTCTGTGAATCCAAATATGTGAAATTTATTCTGATTCAGCCATCTTGAGATTTCCAAAGTTGGAATTCAGTTCTTTTAGCTAATAGACTGTATCCGTTTGCAAACCTAGGTATGTTGATGCTACCAAGGAATTCAACAAAATTCTGCTTTATATTATAAAGTATAAACAGTACCATCAGAAATCCCCTCAGTACGACCAGATTCTGAAGAAAAATGAGCAGATGTATGCGCTGCTGGCAATTTGCCTATCTCTGTGTCCACAGAACAAACTCATAGATGAAAATGTTAGCACCCAGCTGAAAGAAAAGTACAATGACAAAATGACAAAGATGCAGAGGTTTGATGATGAAGCATATGCTGCCTACGATGAGCTATTTTCGTACGCCTGCCCCAAGTTTATTACTCCATCACCTCCAGTTCTCGACCAGCCACTTACAAATTATAACCAGGTAATGTTTCTTGTGTCTATTTCTTTTCAGTTTCTACAGGAAAATTATACCATGTAACCCTACTTGTTTTAGTCATCACAAAATAGTGGTGAAAAAGAAGCAACCCCTTGGTAGTTGGAAATCCATATTTCAGAGTCGTACAATTCTAGGCTGAGGTTTCTCTTGTCCTATTTAATACTAAATCTCATGTACAGTAGTCAGAACATCTATGGTGAGGTTTTTATTGTCATATTTTCTCAAAGGTTTCAGGGCTTTAGTTTGCTTTTTGTAGTTTATATGTTCTTAAGAGAACATTCAGTTTCATCAGGTTATCTTTTCATTAAGGGTACCAAACATACATAGAAGAAAGGTAGATTAGGAACAAGAGATTTGCTAAAAGCAGCCCATGCAGTAAAGTTGATGCATAAAGAGCCTAGTTTTCTTATCAGTTAAGCTGCTAGCACGTCAGTTGCACATGGTCAGATGGAAGCTAGTATGCTGTTGTCAATTTAAGGGATGTACTTCTGAACATTTTGGTTGCTGTACTGCATATATTTTGACGTTCTTATTCCTTGAGAATTACTTCTATTTCCTTGACCTGTAAATTTGTTTCCTCCAAAAAATGAAAGAGGAGACATGCAGAATAAATTGTTGATTAGTTTTCCTGTCATGTGACAGGACGCCTATCGGCTTCAATTGAAGCTGTTCCTTTATGAAGTGAAGCAGCAACAGCTGCTTTCTGGTATCCGGAGCTATCTAAAGTTTTACTCAGCAATTACCATTACCAAACTTGCCCAGTATATGGAAATGGATGAGGCAACACTTAGGTCTGTATGATCATTAGCTTGGGTTGTTAGTTTTTTTATTTGTCTGCATTCATAAGAAACTTTCGAAAATTTGGACAGGTCTATTCTTATGACGTACAAGCACAAAATGCATGCAGTTGACAGTAATGGGAAAATTGTATCCAGTGCAGACTTTGATTTCTATATTAATGAGGTAATATCGATTCTCCTTTCTGTGCGTAAGATAAGTTTTTTGCATCAACTTATTATGTTTGCGTTGATTTCTTTATTACGAGTTGTTTTTTTCTGCTGTATATTACAAGTTAATATCTTCACTATATCAATTGGTAGTCGTGGTACTGCATTGAGCTGCTGTAGTCTGTAGATAATTGGAGCTCCTTCCTGGAATGAACTTTGTTTAACAACAAAGATTCTTCCGGCGATGTATGACTAATATGATCGATTACATAACGATTTGCATTCATTCAGGATGTTATTCATGTCGTGGAGTCCAAGTCGACCAAGCGCCATGGGGACTACTTTTTAAGACAGATTTTGAAGGTACTTGACACCCCACTTGACGATAGCTTCCCCTTTTCTTTTTGTAAATAACACATTTATTGTTAGACATAGTCTAAACTTCCTTTGTCAATATCCTGCAGTTTGAAGAAACCATTGCTGAATTGGACAAAGTACAGCTAGACTGAGCATGGTGAAGATTATGGAGGAGAGAAACATCCCAGATCATGTTTTCATTTTCTATTTTCCTATTATGAAAGACACTTGTGGCGACTGATGTTAGCAGAGCATTATTTGTGCCTTCTAGTGCACTTTTTGACTCGGTGAAGCACTACATTCACTGTATTATCCCGTTTTTTGAGTTCCTGTTTGCTATTCTTGTGTAATTCGTCAGTTACTAGTTGAGAACTTGAGATACCTTCCGTGTTTATCCAATTGGATGGGCACATTTTTCGGCTCACAGGTGTATCTGGAGGCTGATTGCACGACGCTCATGAGTTGCCTTGCATTCTTGCCACGCGTCCCTGTAGTCTCAGTGCATCCTCCATCCTCATCCATCCGACAACCACTTATCCCCTTCTTATCTTGATGAGACTTCATGGGTGCTTCTTCCTAGCTCGCTGCCCAACAATGTGGCTACTGAAGCGAATGAGAAAAAGGGAGGCACCTTGTGGCCTTGCGGTGGGTGCTGGGAAGGGGACGGTCGCTGCTGCAACGATGAGGTGCCCTGATGAAAACGGCGGGCCGTGGATCTGCTGACAGCGAGGCTCCCTGCAACATAGAAGGGGTTTTTCCTCAAAAAAAGAAAATACCGTGGGGAAGGGGTGTATGTTGCCCGAGGCGAGGTGCTCCTAGTTAGTCCGTGTTGCAACGGGTCATTGCAACATCCCATGTGTTGCAATGAGCAACCATACATGTTGTCCGTATTTGCAATGATGTTCCTATGAGCGATCACAACGCCGTTCGTGTTGTGATAGGTGTGCGCAACATTGCTCGTGTTGCGAGGTCGCGATGATAGGTGTGTGCAACATTTGCGATGGTGGTAGGCTTGGCCGACGACTAGACGAGGGCAGACACCACAGTTCACAACGAGGCCGATCTTTGCGAAAGATCAGTCGGATGATGTGTAACACGTGTCAAATCAATATTAAGTACTAAATACGCCCCAAAAAGATAGGAGTATAAAGTTTCTCTAGGTTCCCGGTTGCTGAATTTTACCATGGTGACACGTTAGCATCTTCCCACGTCTTATAGTATTTTCATGATAATCCCCATGAGGCTGTTTGGGCTCCCGGAGTGACCTTTGGATTATTGGGGACATTCTCAATAAACTAAATTTCTACATATACAATATTTTCTATGGCTCTCCAGGCACGTTATAAACACCATGACAAAGTCCATTTCTCATCACAACAATTCAAACCGACATGTTTCAACCGCACATAATTAAACATTATTTAAATCCACAATTTGAATTATAGATTCAAATTCAAGCATATATAATATATGGTCCAAATGCATGAATAGGGCTCAAACATAGAGCGTTGTGTTAGGATTAGTTTAGGCACATGCTGTTAATTACTACCATAATATAAGAACATTTTTTAAACTGTTCTTAGAAAATGTTCTTATATTACGGAACGGAGTGAGTAGAAGTTAATTAATGAACCATCATTAGGACTTGTCATTAGATGAATTAGATGTGTCCATCACCTAACATTGCGTTGTTTGTTTTGTATGGGCATATTATTTTTGTGAAACTTCGCAGCAGATTATATGAATTGCATTAAGAAGGAGCGGCGGACATCCAAATGTAGAGAGGTTCAGAAGAACCAAGAGGAAATAAAATAACAGTTTTGCTAAAGCATATCTAAGTTTAATGTCATTCATCTTACGCGGAGATTTGTGTGAGTATTTTCTTTTCCCAAATGATAAGTGCCACATGTGTGACATGAAGCAACATGGCCCAACCACCCCCATTACCATCCATCTTGCCACATTAAACAGATGACATCAGCGGAATCTTTTTGTTTTCCGGACTTAAAAATGTTTTACTATCTCTTAAATAATTTTTTTGATTAAAAATCCGTTTTCATCATTAAATCCGTCTCAACGAGATCTTCAAACTAGATCCCATATTGATATATTTTGACGACTTTTTTTGGGGCCAAAAGTTGGTATGATGTTTACACTGAAGTTGGCATAGTGTTCACACTAAAATTGTCATGATATGTTTCATCTAATTTTTTCTTTTAGATTTAAAGCTACCACCGTATTTCAACTACTTTTCACGGCAAATTTTATTAATTGACCATGGCAATTTTTAGTGATTAACCACGACGAATTTAATTCATGAATCATGGCAATTTTTAGTAATTCAGCATGACAAATTTAGTTTAAAGATCATGGCAAATTTAGTTTGTAGATCATGGAAAGTTAGTATTTTGACCATGGCAATTCTAGTATTTTAACCATGAAAATTATTTTTTGTATGAACCATGGCAAATTTAAGTAATTCACGACAACAATTTTAGTTTATGGTTCATGGCAAATTTGAGTCATTGACCATGCATTATTAAAGTAGTTGATGATGGATTTCTTTTTAATTATGAACCATGTCAAAATTATTTCATGGATCATGACAAAATTTACTAATTCACAACTTTTAGTACTTTCTTTTATAATATGTCAAAATTTACTTTAAACGTAGAAGAAAAAGTAGTTGAAATATATCATGACAACTTCAGTGTAAACACCATGACAATTTATATGTAATAGACATGTAAACTTTAACCAAAAAAAGTCGTCGAAACATATCGATATGAGATCTAGTTTTAAAGATCTCATCGCGATGGATCTAATGGTGAAAACGGGGTTTCACTCGAATTTTTCATTTAAGAGATAAAACATTTTAAAAACTAAAAAACCCAAAAAATTCCCGTTGACATCATATGCCTCTTTACATGCATGCGATGACGTGGCATAATGGATGTCAGTGAGCACGTTCGGTCCATGTCTCTTAGTACCACACATGTGGTACTTATCAGTTTTTCTTTTCTTTTTATGCTTGATTGAATCACTTAGATGTGAAAGGAAGAAAGAGAAGAAAAGAAATCAACACTTAGATGTGAAAGGAAGAAAGAGAAGAAAAGAAATCAAGCAAGACCTACTCTCACAGCATAAGGTGGCGAGCGCCAGCCAACACTCAACAGTTGAGCTCTCCATGAAGTTCTGGAAAAACCGATGTTACAGGGAGGTCAACATCTCTGAAGATTCTCTCGTTGCGTTCCCGTCATATGGAGTTATGGACCATATATATACAAGAATTAAAGTTGTTTAGCTAGGGCGCCTTTTATGCATTTGGAGTGCTAGGTCTTGACTCTTCTGTGTTTTTTTGTCGACACTTGCTTTAGTTTTCTATTAATTTTTCTCTCTCCTAAGCTAGCGTTTTTGTAATCGTTTTTACTTAATACAATTTACCGCTTAATATTGAGGCCACCAAAATATCTAGGTGTGTGGAACCCACTACCCAACATTTTTCTAGATCCTTCTCATTATTTTTGGAGAGAGACAACAAGAGGGCTATATATATATATATATAGAGAGAGAGAGAGAGGGAGCAGCGAGGTGGAGAGAATATCACATAAAAACCAAGTTTCAGTGGAAACCGATGAAAACCACATGGAAACGATGTTTTAAAGTTTCGAAAAAATCTCAAAAAAAATGAGATGTTAAGAGTGTGACGTTCTATTACCATGTGAAATTCCCAAGTTCAAATACATTAGCATTTACGAGGTACGAAAAAACTAAATCGGCATTGAATAGTGATGAATAGTAAATGTCACTATTCATTGCTAAATTTGTTATTTTCATAGCTCGTAAATGGTAATGTGTTTGAACTTGAAATTTTCCATGCCAATAAAACATCACCCTCTTAACTTCCTGTATTTTTCTTAGATTTTTTTTTGAAACTTTTAAATGTGGTATCCACAGAGTTTTCTTTGAAACTTGGTTTCCATAGGATATTCTCTCCAGCGTGGTGTGTTCTCCCTCCCCTCCAATGTCTACCGTTTCTTCCTTCATCGTCGCTCTTTTAATTTTTTTGCTCGCACATATTTCGTCTTCTGTTGCCGTCGTGGGCGACCTCCTCTCCCTTCCCCTCCTTTCCCTCTCCCCTGACGGGTGAAGTGTCACAGCAGCGGTGCCAAAATATTTGTAGTAGCAACGAATGGCAGTATTTTTTTGAATCTTGGCAGTGCCCCTCCTCCTGATCGATCTTCTTATTGCGGCGCCACTTCTCGATTCGACCCATCGGCACATCCGTGGCGACTACAAACCCTTGGCGATAATGTTGGCGATGCAAGTGAGTTTCCTCGGGCCCTCAAGCTCTCTTTCAGTATTCATTTTTCCCATGTGCACCTGTATTCCTAGACCTTCAACCTCTCTATTCTCCTCTCCGTTTCTTCGTATTTCCTCTCCCATGGCGCTTCACATCCCTCTTCTCATGATTCCTCTTCTTTGGTCTACACATTTGAACGTTTTGATATATGGAATGTAGAGAATTACAAAGCAGTTGCTCACCCATGGAGACTTTGTTTTTCTCAGAGAATAATACTTGAAGCACTTGCTCCAAAACTAGAAAACTTTCACACATTGGCCTACAATGTGTTACCTTTTTCACAAGTTGGGGGGCATCTTAAATAATATATAGATTTCCTGCTTATTTTATGCATATACATAAATGATTGTCTTTGATTTCACTGGTCGTGCTTGGCGGTAGAGACACTAGGTTTATATTACCAATGGATGACCAATGTTTTTCTAGCATGTTGTTGTGACATTATGGGAGTTCTGGCAGATAAATTTGGTGGTGACAGACTACTCGAGAATGAGCCTATTGTGGCTATGTTTGTTTCCACTTTGGTTAATCAATACTCAGGCATGCAAGTAGTTAATATACAAACTATTGCCACATTCAGGTTTGACGGCATTCTAATTCACCTTCACCACTAGATGGTAGATTAACATGTGTCCCCTCAGGTGTTAGCCAATTTGGAAAGGTAATAATAACAAATTGCACTTCCTATGCTTATTATTGTACATTACATCATGATTTGTTTTATTTCCAATTAAACCTTTGCTTCATCTTTGGTTACAAGGATAGTCCACACACACAAAGTCCAAAAGATATTAGAAGTAGTTGAGTGCTTATTTCTATGGTGCATCATATTCCTCTATTGTACTTACATTTAATGATTCAAATTCTCAATTTGAGCATTGGGAAGATGATCTGATGTGGCGTCCCGCCTGATTACCACTGTAGCCAGACGGTCGCCACGCATACCAGCCCAGGAAATCACTCTGGCATGCGCGTTTACAACAAGTATCATGAACACAGGCATTTCTATTAATGGATATATCAGTCTTACAAGATGTATTACAAGAGTGATGGCAGCGAAAAAGCTCTATCTAAGGCAGCATGGTCTTGGTGCGGCTCCAATCTACAGGGATCTGACTGGGTTACTCTTCTAGCTCGCGAACGCTCCGGCTCCTCGTCGACGGACGACGGATCCTTATGTGAACCTGGCCATGTTAAAGGCCGCTGAGTACTTTTGAATGTACTCGCAAGCAAACCAAACTAACATATACACCAAGCAATGCAATCCATGGCATTCAAGCATGCATTTGTTATTAGAGCAATATTAATCATCATGACCTAGCATACCTATCTAGCAATATTAATTATCATGTTGTAACAGGATTATCCAGTGTGATATTACTAGAGTAAAGTATAGCATGGCAAGTAAATAATCCATACTCCGAACATTCTCAGGATCCAATCCAACTCTTAGCCAGATCCAACTTACTCTCTTACGGGTTGTCCCACAACCCTCGGAATACTCACGAGTCATCGAGTACTTCTGATCATAGGACAAGTTCTTCCATCATTATTATCATTACTATGGCTGACCACCTAGTGAGGCCTGGACGGACTGTCTAATACCCTGGACACGACTATTCGAATAGATTTTTCACTCTGCAGAGGTTGCGCACTTTACCCACACCATGGAGCACCTGGCCTCGCGATCCCATTCGGGTGGACCAGCGTTGCTCCAACGAAACCCGCTTGACCCGTGACTCTCTCATCGTACCACCGGCAATCATCCTTCCCCGAAGTCCTACCCTGGGTGGCCCCTGTGTCACCTCGTGACACCTGCCACCGTCATGGCCAAACTAAACTGTCCTAAACGGGGACCGCGCGCAAAACCAAACAGGGCTCACAGGATTATCGCCGTCTACCTGATCAGGGTAGCACGCACGCATAACCCTCCCTGTCTGGAGGTACCGGTGAGAGAGCACGGAGCCAGACCGAGTCAAGGCCGTCCCATACCGGCAAATGTGGTTGCACGGATAAATCCGGACAGGTGACTCAAGATCAACCGACGAAGTTCATTTAGCAAGCTTAGTGGTTTCATCACAATAACTTGAGATGGCAGCAACTAGGCATTTAAATCAATTACTTTGAATTATTATATGAAAGTAATGAAAACAGTAAGTGCAATATAGCAGGAGTTTAATTATTTCTATCACAGGCATAATCAATAATTAAACACGCAAGAATAACACAGAGTGATGCTTTAGAGCATATGTCAGATGGTCGGCTTGCCTGGGGTCGAAGAATACTCCGGGAAGAAATGCGGAGAGACCGCGGAAAGGATCGCCGGAAACCGTTCTCTCTCGGAGAGGGCTGATAGAAGGGTAAGGGCAAAATGGTCATTTTCAGAATGTGAAAACATTATGGAAATGATACCATCGGGACGGGCTTGACGAATAGAAACTGTGAGCGTTGTAATCACCGGAATCGGAGTCGCGGTTAAAAAGATATAAGGGTTTTGGCATAAGGGACTTATCTGCAAAAATAATATTCACAACCAAGTCCCTGACAGCCTGTCTGGTCGCGCACTCAGGCAAATACGCTTTCCCATGGGGAAAACGTAAACACGCCAGGGCGCTTCCACTTATCCAGCTGGCCGAGCCTTCTCTCACCTACAGGTGGGGTCGGGGCCCACCTGTCGGGTCCCTCTCTCTCCTCCTTCCTTCCTCTTCTTCCTCCTCCCTCCTTCTCCCCGATGCCGCAGCAGAGGCTCAGCTCTGGCAGCCCTCCGGCGCTCCGGTGGTCCAAGGACAGGGGCGAGGGCGTGGATGGGATCACCGGTGACCGCCGCGTCCAGCGGTGAGCAGCGCGGGCCTCGGGGGTGACCGGAGATGCGATGGCGAGCCGAGGCGGCGGGCAGATGCTCTGGTATATTGGAGGGCTCCGGCGACGGATTCGACCGGGCGAGGAGGTGGGCGAGGTCCCCGGAGCATGGCGCTTCCGGTGATGAGCTCGGATGGGGCCGGGGTCGGCTAAAGTGCTCGAGTTCGAGCAGAGGATAGCGGCGGCCATGGGAGGTGAGGAGAGGCTCCGGTGAAGAATTGAGGGGTCCGGGAGGATACTAGGAGGAAGAGGAGGATCTGGGTGAGGTCAAATGGCTCGGGGACGGGCCATTTATAGCTGCCCGAGGTCACCGAATAAGCTTGGCCGCGGCGGGCGATAAGCACGGCCGCCGTGGCGGCCTTATCCCCGCACTGGAGCTCTGGCGAGGTGGCGCGCGAGGAGCGGTGCCGACCTGACGCTCAACAGAAGGAGAGGACGGCTCGGGAAGGAAGAAGCCAAGGGAAGAGGAAGACGATGCCGGTCACGGGCGCACAGAACGGTGGCGGGGCTCGTCGCGGCGTGGAGAAGAAGAAGAAGTAGGGGGAAGCTACTGGAGGGGGTCGGCGTGGACGCAGGGGAGCCATAGGACACACCCGGACACACCGGAGCTCGCCTGCCGACGCGACCAGACGCGGTCAGCACGCAGAGCGCCATTTTGGCGTGCTCTCCCCATGGTCAGTCTGGCTGTGAGTTCCATACTGATGTTTCTCCCTGCCTTAGGCATTCTGACTTTGTCCTAGGTGTTGCACAATCCATTATGACCAGGTTATTATTGTCGCATCCCTAACTGAAATGTCAGGCATGATCACAAAGTAATCATAGACAGTAATCTCTTATTCCAATGATGCCATGATGTCTAGGAGCTATTGCCGCTGACGTGCTTTGAGCCATTCTATCTGAATGCCTTGTTTCAAACTCTGTCGCTTGTGGAGGGAATTCTGTTATATATAGCTTCTGTAGTCCTTGCTATGACCACTGAGCTGAGCATAATATGGCTAGCATCCGGTGTATCTTTCGGAGCATAGCCTTTTACCTTGGTTGGTAGCCCATATTCATGAGGAGTGCGGCAAGCTCGTTTGTAGCCACAGGTAGGGCATTGCTGTGGCCGCATATGCAAGAGTCTGACAAGGGTTGGTAATACCACCCTGTTCGTAAAGCTGTATCTTGTTGACCGTCATGGAGGTTGTTTGTCCACAACTTCTTTGTGCTTGTGGACTCCTTTGATGGACCTGTAATGACCTGCCAACACGGCTCCTTGATTGTTTTCCCGGTTTGTCAGACTTGTTCTCAGAATTTGCTCTTGCATACCTCGTAGGGACTGCTGTGCTCATATCCTTAATTGAAGTATGGGGCCACTGTTTCTCTGGATACAGTCATTCCCGTGTACGAGTGGCTCACATGAACTGATCCACTGGACTGCATGCTCACAACACATGCAGGGGTAAGATAATTCCTTTCATAACCACTGAGTTCTGAGGCGGATGTGTGTCCAGACTAGTTCGTGCTCCTGACAAGCTTGTTGTAGGCACGATGGCGTGTTGAAGAAGACTGAATTCCTTATGCTCGAAGCTTCTGCCGGAGTAGCGTGCTGAAGAAGGCTGGGTATCATGCCTCGAAAGTTTTCCTTCATGTGTGGCTTGCCACGGAAGGTCAGGTGCCTTATGCCAGAAGTTTTCTGCGGTAGCATGCTGTGAAAGATGGGAGTGCCGTATCCCAGAAGCTTTTCTCACCAAGTGGCGTACCGAGGAAGATTGGCAGTCTGGTATCGTAAGCTCTTCTCAGTAACTTGCGGGGGAAGGATGGGTTCCTTATACCAGAAGCCTTGTGTACACAGTCGGATCTATGGCCGATTCTGGCTTCCTTCCGAAGTATCCGGAATTTTACCCATAGCAAAGCCAAAACTTGATATAGGCCATACCTTGACTGAAGATATTCCATTGGTCATGCACATCACTTGTCTTCTGTTGGTCTGATCATTGTTGCTGTAAAGGTTGCACAACTGGTGCAGACTTCATGCCGTTAATTAATTCGGAGTACCCTTTGCATTCAACCCAGGTGTTGCCGATAATAAGCAGTTGACAGATAATTCCATTTGGTGCAGCTGAGCTTCCAAGCATGTTAGGTGCTCCTTGATTCGGACAACCGTGAGCTTATCCATATTCCTTGCGAACCTTGTTTACCGTGCCCAAATTTTTTTGTATTTGCATCGGTGAATTCCCAGATATGCTTTGAAATTCGTATCATCATACCAGAGTTTAGTTGTTGCTCTCGGCACCTTCACATTCTTGAAATATGTCTTCTGTGGGTAATAAATGATTCTTGGGTCCATTGAGAGAAGACTCAGGGTTCACTTCACTGACTGAAATAATCCTTGTGTCGAGGACGGAATAATTTGTCCTTACTGATGTTCATTCTTAGTAGCTCATCTGCCTGTTCCTTAGGCGTGATTTGTTCTGAGGCAAACTCTCTCTCAGGTATATTCTGGCCTTGTCTGTTGCATACGGATTCTGCTTCTGACCCATTCTTCATTCTTGACAGATCCGGTGGTAATGTTCTGAATATCAGGTAGTTGGCTGGACAAGACTCTTGCTGAATTGGGATTATTGGGTATTATCCCAGTTGCATGCTGATCTTCTTAGGCAACTCTTGCGGATGGATCCAGTCGGAGCAGAGAGACGGAATCGACAAAAGAAACAAGAACCGCGAAAAACCAAAAAGCAAATAAAGCTCAATTTTTTGCGGACCTTACACATGTGGACAAAGATCCACTAGTATAACTAGTATAGCGCACTCGATGCACCTATAAGGATTTGGAAGCGAAACCACACAATGCTCCTGGTAGCACTGGTGTCAAGCTCCTACTACTTCCTTAGGGAGCATCACACTCGACGCAGGACCATAGCCAAAGTGGCTTAGTCAACGTTCCTAAGGTTGTCGAGGAGAGATAGAATTTATAAGCGTTTCCCAAAGGAAACTAGAGTAAGAAGAGAAATGCCATGGTTAGCAAGCAGGGTAAGGATATCTAGTTTACCTAGGGGTTTCAGGGCTCACGGGTCGTTGCCCGGTGCGAACGTTTCACACCGGAGGCAAGGGCCACGAGAGTTGGAGTCTGATTGAGCCAAAGACCTAGGGGGTTCCTTATGATCAATAGTAGCCGTGCTAGGTGGCAAAGATGGCTGAAATCCATCTGGGCTTTCTACTGAACACAAGACAGTGAAGTCTGGCTAGGGTAACCTATAGTCAGCCTGGCTGCTCTGATACCATCCGTTGTGGCGTCCCGCCTGATTACCACTGTAGCCAGACGGTCGCCACGCATACCAGCCCAGGAAATCACTCTGGCATGCGCGTTTACAACAAGTATCATGAACACAGACATTTCTATTAATGGATATATCAGTCTTACAAGATGTATTACAAGAGTGATGGCAGCGGAAAAGCTCTATCTAAGGCAGCATGGTCTTGGTGCGGCTCCAATCCACAGGGATCTGACTGGGTTACTCTTCTAGCTCGCGAACGCTCCAGCTCCTCGTCGACGGACGATGGATCCTTATGTGAACCTGGCCATGTTAAAGGCCGCTGAGTACTTTTGAATGTACTCGCAAGCAAACCAAACTAACATATACACCAAGCAATGCAATCCATGGCATTCAAGCATGCATTTGTTATTAGAGCAATATTAATCATCATGACCTAGCATACCTATCTAGCAATATTAATTATCATGTTGTAACAGGATTATCCAGTGTGATATTACTAGAGTAAAGTATAGCATGGCAAGTAAATAATCCATACTCCGAACATTCTCAGGATCCAATCCAACTCTTAGCCAGATCCAACTTACTCTCTTACGGGTTGTCCCACAACCCTCGGAATACTCACGAGTCATCGAGTACTTCTGATCATAGGACAAGTTCTTTCATCATTATTATCATTACTACGGTTGACCACCTAGTGAGGCCTGGACGGACTGTCCAATACCGTGGACACGGCTATTCGAATAGATTTTTCACTCTGGAGAGGTTGCGCACTTTACCCACACCATGGAGCACCTGGCCTCGTGATCCCATTCGGGTGGACCAGCGTTGCTCCAACGAAACCCGCCTGACCCGTGACTCTCTCATCGTACCACTGGCAATCATTCTTCCCCGGAGTCCTGCCCTGGGTGGCCCCTGTGTCACCTCGTGACACCTGCCACCGTCGTGGCCAAACTAAACTGTCCCAAACGGGGACCACGCGCAAAACCAAACTGGGCTCACAGGATTATCGCCGTCTACCTGATCAGGGTAGTACGCACGCATAACCCTCCCTGTCTGGAGGTACTGGTGAGAGAGCAGGGAGCCAGACCGAGTCAAGGCCGTCCCATACCGGCAAATGTGGTTACACGGATAAATCCGGACAGGTGACTCAAGATCAACCGACTAAGTTCATTTAGCAAGCTTAGTGGTTTCATCACAATAACTTGAGATGGCAGCAACTAGGCATTTAAATCAATTACTTTGAATTATTATATGAAAGTAATGAAAACAGTAAGTGCAATATAGCAGGAGTTTAATTATTTCTATCACAGGCATAATCAATAATTAAACACGCAAGAATAACACAGAGTGATGCTTTAGAGCATATGTCAGATGGTCGGCTTGCCTGGGGTCGAAGAATACTCCGGGAAGAAATGCGGAGAGTCCACGGAAAGGATCGCCGGAAACCGTTCTCTCTCGGAGAGGGTTGATAGAAGGGCAAGGGTAAAATGGTCATTTTTAGAATGTGAAAACATTATGGAAATGATACCATCGGGACGGGCTTGACGAATAGAAACTGTGAGCGTTGGAATCACCGGAATCGGAGTCACGGTTAAAAAGATATAAGGGTTTTGGTATAAGGGACTTATCTACAAAAATAATATTCACAACCAAGTCCCTGACAGCCTGTCTGGTCGCGCACTCAGGCAAATACGCTTTCCCATGGGGAAAACGTAAACACGCCAGGGCGCTTCCACTTATCCAGCTAGCCGAGCCTTCTCTCACCGACAGGTGGAGTCGGGGCCCACCTGTCGGGTCCCTCTCTCTCCTCCTTCCTTCCTCTTCTTCCTCCTCCCTCCTTCTCCCCGATGCCGCAGCAGAGGCTCGGCTCCGGCAGCCCTCCGGTGCTCCGATGGTCCAAGGACAGGGGCGTGGTCGTGGATGGGATCACCGGTGACCGCCGCGTCTAGCGGTGAGCAGTGCGGGCCTCGGGGTTGGCCGGAGATGCGATGGCGAGCCGAGGCGGTGGGCAGATGCTCTGGTCGATTGAAGGGTTCCGGCGACGGATTCGACCGGGCGAGGAGGTGGGCGAGGTCCCCGGAGCATGGCGCTTCCGGTGATGAGCTCGGATGGGGCCGGGGTCGGCTAAAGTGCTCGAGTTCGAGCAGAGGATAGCGGCGGCCATGGGAGGCGAGGAGAGGCTCCGATGACGAATTGAGGGGTCCGGGAGGATACTAGGAGGAAGAGGAGGAGCTGGGTGAGGTCAAATGGCTCGGGGACGGGCCATTTATAGCTGCCCGAGGTCACCGGATAAGCTTGGCCGCGGCGGGCGATAAGCACGGCCGCCGTGGCGGCCTTATCCCCGCACTGGAGCTCCAGCGAGGTGGCGTGCGAGGAGCGGTGCCGACCTGACGCTCAATAGAAGGAGAGGACGGCTCGGGAAGGAAGAAGCCAAGGGAAGAGGAAGACGATGCTGGACACGGGCGCACAGAACGGTGGCGGGGCTCGTCGCGGCATGGAGAGGAAGAAGAAGCACGGGGAAGCTACTGGAGGGGGTCGGCGTGGACGCAGGGGAGCCATAGGACACACCCGGACACACCGGAGCTCGCCTGCCGACGCGACCAGACGCGGTCAGCACGCAGAGCGCCATTTTGGCGTGCTCTCCCCGTGGTCACCAGGGTCACCGCGTGTCCAGGGCACTGGATGGCTCTAGGACCTTGTCCAACACTCTCCTCGCTGCTCAAATAGATGACAGGGGTAGCTGGAACCATCTAGGTAGAGCTGAGATGAGAGAAACTTGCAGAAGAAGATTCTGACGGCAAACTGTTTATAGTGATTCCAGAAAAATTGGCTAAGTGAAAGTGGCTGATTTTTGGTGTGTGACAATGGTTTGCTAAGATGAGTCTCTTGGCAAATTTTCAAGCCAAATGAACCACCCTAGCTAGCATTTCCCTCACACCATGACAAACTGGACAGAAATAAAGATGAATTTGCTGGGCTAAAATGGCTACATGGATTTGGCTCAAATTTGGTGGAGAGTGATGATTTGAATATTTGGAGATACTGGGAAAATTTCATACCATTTGGGTACACCAAAATGGTACTTCCTTCACAGAGTTTTCAGATAGACAGAAACTTAGGAAAATTGCTGGGAAAAAATGGATAGATGAATTGAGCTGGTTTTTGGTATCCATGGGTGATTTAGCAATGTTAACCACCATCAAAAATTCCAGCTCAAACAGATCAAGGGTTCAAGCACTTCCTTTGCAACTTGCCCAACTGGACAGAATCTGCAAATTGATGTTGTGCTCAAAATTTGAGCTATGGAACTTGGAATCTTGATGGAAATGGTGAATATATGGATAGAATAAGATCCACAAATTATTTGGGATTTTTCCTGGCTACCAAAATGGTAGCTCCTTTAGAAAGGGCCCAAAATGCAATATTGGCTTTAAATAGGAAAAGGCAATTTCCCTTATTTAATTATGGCCAATATTTTATGGGAGCTCAATATGATCACAAAGAATATCTCCACAAGTTTTCATGAACTTTGGAGATGGATAGATATTTTCCTGGATTTAATTCCTTTAACTGGCAGAAAAAGGAATTAATTATAAATGAAAAATATTGCAAATGACTTGGCAATATTTTTACATATCCAGGGTTTATAGATAAAGGATGATCACTGGGAAAAGTTTGGGAGGCATCAGATCAAAGGAAATTGAGGTTCCTTTGTAACTGGAAGGATTAGGGTTTCCCTTCCGATAACTCAGAAGGTAGGGCTTCGATAGCAAAACCCTGAGCCAAAGATCTTGGGTGGCAAGGTTAGACTGAAGAGAATCTCTGGTTGGATAGGGAAGGCAAGGCTAAATGACCATCTTCATATACCCAAGAGCTAGAGAAATCCGATAACACCGAGAAAAAAGACGGGAGTCAAATCCCGCAATGGAAAAAAAACAGGAGCGAAAACCAGGGTGTTACAAACCTACCCCCCTTAAGAAAATCTTGTCCTCGAGATTTTCGGGCTTACCTCTCAGTGAAGGGGGACTTACCTGTGTGCGACTTGGATCCATCAGTTGTCCTATCTTCGTTAGTTCACTGACCTTTTAACTGCCTCTTCTGATGGACCATGTGTTGTCTTTTCACACTGTTTTCTTGAATCCTTCTCTTTCCTGTCAGGTGTACCTTTTGTCCTGGTAGTGGTATTGCTGGGTGGGGTAGCGGGTAATACCAACAGACAGCTCGATTTCCAGGGCCTGGAAGTATCTGCTTCGGGTTTTATTGTAATGCTTCGTACCCAGACTGTTATGGGAAAGACATCCTTTCCTGGTACAAGGCCTACGTGCTCGTATGGCCTCGAGTGGGTGGAATGACTTTCTTTTTGCCGTGTTAGAATGCTCAGTCTGGCTGTGGGTTCCATACTGATGTTTCTCCCTGCCTTAGGCATTCTGACTTTGTCCTAGGTGTTGCACAATCCAGAATGACCAGGTTATTACTGTCGCATCCCTAACTGAAATGTCAGGCATGATCACAAAGTAATCATAGACAGTAATCTCTTATTCCAATGATGCCATGATGTCTAGGAGCTATTGCCGCTGACGTGCTTTGAGCCATTCTATCTGAATGCCTTGTTTCAAACTCTGTCGCTTGTGGAGGGAATTCTGTTATATATAGCTTCTGTAGTCCTTGCTATGACCACTGAGCTGAGCATAATATGGCTAGCATCCGGTGTATCTTTCGGAGCATAGCCTTTTACCTTGGTTGGTAGCCCATATTCATGAGGAGTGCGGCAAGCTCGTTTGTAGCCACAGGTAGGGCATTGCTGTGGCCGCATATGCAAGAGTCTGACAAGGGTTGGTAATACCACCCTGTTCGTAAAGCTGTATCTTGTTGACCGTCATGGAGGTTGTTTGTCCACAACTTCTTTGTGCTTGTGGACTCCTTTGATGGACCTGTAATGACCTGCCAACACGGCTCCTTGATTGTTTTCCCGGTTTGTCAGACTTGTTCTCAGAATTTGCTCTTGCATACCTCGTAGGGACTGCTGTGCTCATATCCTTAATTGAAGTATGGGGCCACTGTTTCTCTGGATACAGTCATTCCCGTGTACGAGTGGCTCACATGAACTGATCCACTGGACTGCATGCTCACAACACATGCAGGGGTAAGATAATTCCTTTCATAACCACTGAGTTCTGAGGCGGATGTGTGTCCAGACTAGTTCGTGCTCCTGACAAGCTTGTTGTAGGCACGATGGCGTGTTGAAGAAGACTGAATTCCTTATGCTCGAAGCTTCTGCCGGAGTAGCGTGCTGAAGAAGGCTGGGTATCATGCCTCGAAAGTTTTCCTTCATGTGTGGCTTGCCACGGAAGGTCAGGTGCCTTATGCCAGAAGTTTTCTGCGGTAGCATGCTGTGAAAGATGGGAGTGCCGTATCCCAGAAGCTTTTCTCACCAAGTGGCGTACCGAGGAAGATTGGCAGTCTGGTATCGTAAGCTCTTCTCAGTAACTTGCGGGGGAAGGATGGGTTCCTTATACCAGAAGCCTTGTGTACACAGTCGGATCTATGGCCGATTCTGGCTTCCTTCCGAAGTATCCGGAATTTTACCCATAGCAAAGCCAAAACTTGATATAGGCCATACCTTGACTGAAGATATTCCATTGGTCATGCACATCACTTGTCTTCTGTTGGTCTGATCATTGTTGCTGTAAAGGTTGCACAACTGGTGCAGACTTCATGCCGTTAATTAATTCGGAGTACCCTTTGCATTCAACCCAGGTGTTGCCGATAATAAGCAGTTGACAGATAATTCCATTTGGTGCAGCTGAGCTTCCAAGCATGTTAGGTGCTCCTTGATTCGGACAACCGTGAGCTTATCCATATTCCTTGCGAACCTTGTTTACCGTGCCCAAATTTTTTTGTATTTGCATCGGTGAATTCCCAGATATGCTTTGAAATTCGTATCATCATACCAGAGTTTAGTTGTTGCTCTCGGCACCTTCACATTCTTGAAATATGTCTTCTGTGGGTAATAAATGATTCTTGGGTCCATTGAGAGAAGACTCAGGGTTCACTTCACTGACTGAAATAATCCTTGTGTCGAGGACGGAATAATTTGTCCTTACTGATGTTCATTCTTAGTAGCTCATCTGCCTGTTCCTTAGGCGTGATTTGTTCTGAGGCAAACTCTCTCTCAGGTATATTCTGGCCTTGTCTGTTGCATACGGATTCTGCTTCTGACCCATTCTTCATTCTTGACAGATCCGGTGGTAATGTTCTGAATATCAGGTAGTTGGCTGGACAAGACTCTTGCTGAATTGGGATTATTGGGTATTATCCCAGTTGCATGCTGATCTTCTTAGGCAACTCTTGCGGATGGATCCAGTCGGAGCAGAGAGACGGAATCGACAAAAGAAACAAGAACCGCGAAAAACCAAAAAGCAAATAAAGCTCAATTTTTTGCGGACCTTACACATGTGGACAAAGATCCACTAGTATAACTAGTATAGCGCACTCGATGCACCTATAAGGATTTGGAAGCGAAACCACACAATGCTCCTGGTAGCACTGGTGTCAAGCTCCTACTACTTCCTTAGGGAGCATCACACTCGACGCAGGACCATAGCCAAAGTGGCTTAGTCAACGTTCCTAAGGTTGTCGAGGAGAGATAGAATTTATAAGCGTTTCCCAAAGGAAACTAGAGTAAGAAGAGAAATGCCATGGTTAGCAAGCAGGGTAAGGATATCTAGTTTACCTAGGGGTTTCAGGGCTCACGGGTCGTTGCCCGGTGCGAACGTTTCACACCGGAGGCAAGGGCCACGAGAGTTGGAGTCTGATTGAGCCAAAGACCTAGGGGGTTCCTTATGATCAATAGTAGCCGTGCTAGGTGGCAAAGATGGCTGAAATCCATCTGGGCTTTCTACTGAACACAAGACAGTGAAGTCTGGCTAGGGTAACCTATAGTCAGCCTGGCTGCTCTGATACCATCCGTTGTGGCGTCCCGCCTGATTACCACTGTAGCCAGACGGTCGCCACGCATACCAGCCCAGGAAATCACTCTGGCATGCGCGTTTACAACAAGTATCATGAACACAGACATTTCTATTAATGGATATATCAGTCTTACAAGATGTATTACAAGAGTGATGGCAGCGGAAAAGCTCTATCTAAGGCAGCATGGTCTTGGTGCGGCTCCAATCCACAGGGATCTGACTGGGTTACTCTTCTAGCTCGCGAACGCTCCAGCTCCTCGTCGACGGACGATGGATCCTTATGTGAACCTGGCCATGTTAAAGGCCGCTGAGTACTTTTGAATGTACTCGCAAGCAAACCAAACTAACATATACACCAAGCAATGCAATCCATGGCATTCAAGCATGCATTTGTTATTAGAGCAATATTAATCATCATGACCTAGCATACCTATCTAGCAATATTAATTATCATGTTGTAACAGGATTATCCAGTGTGATATTACTAGAGTAAAGTATAGCATGGCAAGTAAATAATCCATACTCCGAACATTCTCAGGATCCAATCCAACTCTTAGCCAGATCCAACTTACTCTCTTACGGGTTGTCCCACAACCCTCGGAATACTCACGAGTCATCGAGTACTTCTGATCATAGGACAAGTTCTTTCATCATTATTATCATTACTACGGTTGACCACCTAGTGAGGCCTGGACGGACTGTCCAATACCGTGGACACGGCTATTCGAATAGATTTTTCACTCTGCAGAGGTTGCGCACTTTACCCACACCATGGAGCACCTGGCCTCGTGATTCCATTCGGGTGGACCAGCGTTGCTCCAACGAAACCCGCCTGACCCGTGACTCTCTCATCGTACCACTGGCAATCATTATTCCCCGGAGTCCTGCCCTGGGTGGCCCCTGTGTCACCTCGTGACACCTGCCACCGTCGTGGCCAAACTAAACTGTCCTAAACGGGGACCACGCGCAAAACCAAACTGGGCTCACAGGATTATCGCCGTCTACCTGATCAGGGTAGTACGCATGCATAACCCTCCCTGTCTGGAGGTACTGGTGAGAGAGCACGGAGCCAGACCGAGTCAAGGCCGTCCCATACCGGCAAATGTGGTTACACGGATAAATCCGGACAGGTGACTCAAGATCAACTGACTAAGTTCATTTAGCAAGCTTAGTGGTTTCATCACAATAACTTGAGATGGCAGCAACTAGGCATTTAAATCAATTACTTTGAATTATTATATGAAAGTAATGAAAACAGTAAGTGCAATATAGCAGGAGTTTAATTATTTCTATCACAGGCATAATCAATAATTAAACACGCAAGAATAACACAGAGCGATGCTTTAGAGCATATGTCAGATGGTCGGCTTGCCTGGGGTCGAAGAATACTCCGGGAAGAAATGCGGAGAGTCCACGGAAAGGATCGCCGGAAACCGTTCTCTCTCGGAGAGGGTTGATAGAAGGGCAAGGGTAAAATGGTCATTTTTAGAATGTGAAAACATTATGGAAATGATACCATTGGGACGGGCTTGACGAATAGAAACTGTGAGCGTTGGAATCACCGGAATCGGAGTCACGGTTAAAAAGATATAAGGGTTTTGGTATAAGGGACTTATCTACAAAAATAATATTCACAACCAAGTCCCTGACAGCCTGTCTGGTCGCGCACTCAGGCAAATACGCTTTCCCATGGGGAAAACGTAAACACGCCAGGGCGCTTCCACTTATCCAGCTGGCCGAGCCTTCTCTCACCGACAGGTGGAGTCGGGGCCCACCTGTCGGGTCCCTCTCTCTCCTCCTTCCTTCCTCTTCTTCCTCCTCCCTCCTTCTCCCCGATGCCGCAGCAGAGGCTCAGCTCTGGCAGCCCTCCGGGGCTCCGATGGTCCAAGGACAGGGGCGTGGTCGTGGATGGGATCACCGGTGACCGCCGCGTCTAGCGGTGAGCAGTGCGGGCCTCAGGGTTGGCCGGAGATGCGATGGCAAGCCGAGGCGGCGGGCAGATGCTCTGGTCGATTGGAGGGCTCCGGCGACGGATTCGACCGGGCGAGGAGGTGGGCGAGGTCCCCGGAGCATGGCGCTTCCGGTGATGAGCTCGGATGGGGCCGGGGTCGGCTAAAGTGCTCGAGTTCGAGCAGAGGATAGCGGCGGCCATGGGAGGCGAGGAGAGGCTCCGGTGACGAATTGAGGGGTCCGGGAGGATACTAGGAGGAAGAGGAGGAGCTTGGTGAGGTCAAATGGCTCGGGGACGGGCCATTTATAGCTGCCCGAGGTCACCGGATAAGCTTGGCCGCGGCGGGCGATAAGCACGGCCGCCGTGGCGGCCTTATCCCCGCACTGGAGCTCCAGCGAGGTGGCGTGCGAGGAGCGGTGCCGACCTGACGCTCAACAGAAGGAGAGGACGGCTCGGGAAGGAAGAAGCCAAGGGAAGAGGAAGACGACGCCGGTCACGGGCGCACAGAACGGTGGCGGGGCTCGTCGCGGCATGGAGAGGAAGAAGAAGCAGGGGGAAGCTACTGGAGGGGGTCGGCGTGGACGCAGGGGAGCCATAGGACACACCGGAGCTCGCCTGCCGACGCGACCAGACGCGGTCAGCACGCAGAGCGCCATTTTGGCGTGCTCTCCCCGTGGTCACCAGGGTCACCGCGTGTCCAGGGCACTGGATGGCTCTAGGACCTTGTCCAACACTCTCCTCGCTGCTCAAATAGATGATAGGGGTAGCTGGAACCATCTAGGTAGAGCTGAGATGAGAGAAACTTGCAGAAGAAGATTCTGACGGCAAACTGTTTGTAGTGATTCCAGAAAAATTGGCTAAGTGAAAGTGGCTGATTTTTGGTGTGTGACAATGGTTTGCTAAGATGAGTCTCTTGGCAAATTTTCAAGCCAAATGAACCACCCTAGCTAGCATTTCCCTCACACCATGACAAACTGGACAGAAATAAAGATGAATTTGCTGGGCTAAAATGGCTACATGGATTTGGCTCAAATTTGGTGGAGAGTGATGATTTGAATATTTGGAGATACTGGGAAAGTTTCATACCATTTGGGTACACCAAAATGGTACTTCCTTCACAGAGTTTTCAGATGGACAGAAACTTAGGAAAATTGCTGGGGAAAAATGGATAGATGAATTGAGCTGGTTTTTGGTATCCATGGGTGATTTAGCAATGTTAACTACCATGAAAAATTCCAGCTCAAACAGATCAAGGGTTCAAGCACTTCCTTTGCAACTTGCCCAACTGGACAGAATCTGCAAATTGATGTTGTGCTCAAAATTTAAGCTATGGAACTTGGAATCTTGATGGAAATGGTGAATATATGGGATTTTTCCTGGCTACCATAATGGTAGCTCCTTTAGAAAGGGCCCAAATTGCAATATTGGCTTTAAATAGGAAAAGGCAATTTCCCTTATTTAATTATGGCCAATATTTTTATGGGAGCTCAATATGATCACAAAGAATATCTCCACAAGTTTTCATGAACTTTGGAGATGGATAGATATTTTCCTGGATTTAATTCCTTTAACTGGCAGAAAAAGGAATTAATTATAAATGAAAAATATTGCAAATGACTTGGCAATATTTTTACATATACATGGTTTATAGATAAAGGATGATCACTGTGAAAAGTTTGGGAGGCAACAGATCAAAGGAAATTGAGGTTCCTTTGTAACTGGAAGGATTAGGGTTTCCCTTCCGATAACTCGGAAGGTAGGGCTTCGACAGCAAAACCCTGAGCCAAAGATCTTGGGTAGCAAGGTTGGACTGGAGAGAATCTCTGGTTGGATAGAGAAAGCAAGGCTAAATGACCATCTTCATATACCCAAGAGCTAGAGAAATCCGATAACACCGAGAAAAAAGACGGGAGTCAAATCCCGCAAAGGAAAAAAACAGGAGCGAAAACCAGGGTGTTACATCTGATTCCTTATTAGAAGAAGGAAAATGTAAGAACCATGTTATCTCCACCCCATTTGGTACATGCCTTCTCCATGTTCAATAATCTTAATCCATAATGTATGATGTGTTGGGGATTAATTTCTTTAGAGTTACAGATCTTGGAATGCTTTTTCTCATAAAATTGTGAGGTTACACCAACATGTATTTTTCATTATTATTATCCATGAGCTTTACCAAACTTCTCATAGGGATTATGTTCAGAAAATATTATGTTCATATTGCGTAGAACAACAACAAATATTGCACATAACTGAACCTAGATGTATTTTTCATCATCTTTCCAATTGTACCGTCAATTGGTTTTAAATTTCAGATAAAGACTGACCTTAATTATTCACACAAACTTCTTTTTTTTTTGCTTCGTCAAGATAACTCTGCCTTTGATATGGTTTTATTCCTTGAACAAATTTCTATGCCTTCAATGGTACATATATATCCTTTGTACTGGTTTACTGTAAGTGTATGGCTCATGGAGAATATCCATTTAGTTCCCCGAATATTTTAAATGATGAGGAGACCAATTGCATTCTTTTTCATTGAATTTGCAAACATTTAAAAGCTATTGTTAGGTGCACGTGTAGTCTCTAACTATTATACTTTCTATTAATAACCAGGTGTGAGTGATGGAAACAAGGAAAAAAATAGCGCTTAGTAGAAAATAGCATCACCCCTGAAAATATGCTATTAGCGTTTTATGTCACGCTATAACATGCTATTAGCCAGACATTGTACAACGATCAATTTAGCAAGACACTACACGCTATAGCACACTATTTTTTTCAGTGGATGGGAGAGCTACTACTGAAGGACTTGGCAATAAACATCAATGTAAAAGGGCCTCTTCACAACCAGCTCAACCTCAAACATACACATGGGCTCAATCACAGGCACGGCGCGCCGCCGTGCCTTTCGCCTGCTAGTACCAATAAGAAGGGCCAGGGACCTAGCTTGCTTGCGGGAGGCCGAATAGAAAGAGAGGCCATCAAGCCACTCACCGAGAGACGCTTGAGGAGTCTATTTGGCCGGACTATCGTTTGAAACCGCACGCCAAATGGCTCTTACCCTGCTGCTTTTGCCTATCTAGCGCAATTCGAGGGCGCTGATACGTCTCCAACGTATCTATAATTTTTTATTGTTCCATGCTGATATATTATCATTCTAGGATACTTTTTGGGTCTCTATTTACCAATTTATAATATTTTTGAGCACTAACCTATTGACCCAGTGCCCAATGTTAGTTGTTGTTTTCTGCGTGTTTTTCACTTTGCAGGTTTACATACCAAATGAAGTCCAATTGCCACGAAACTTTTTGATGATTGTTTCTGGACAAAAACAAGACCTAGAAGCTTTGGAAGATGGCTGGGAGCCACACCAGGGCCTCACAAGCCATCAGGGCGCGCCCTGGGGGGGCGGCGCTCTGATGGCTTGTGCCCCCCTGGCGGCCCTCCCGTCCTCGTTCTCTAGCCTATAAATTCTCTAATACTCTAAGAACCCTAGAGGAAGTCCCGAAACTCTTTTTACGCCGCTGCAAGTCTCTGTTCCGACGGGAGGCCATCCGGAGCTCCGTTCTATTGCATGATCATAATAGCTTCGTAAGTCTCTCCGATCTATTGAAATAGTTTGGCCAACTAGATTGATATTGCTTAAGTGCGAGGAGTGCGTTGTGGTAGGTTCAACCTGACGAGTTTCTATATCCCAGTGATAGAAAGGGAGAAGATGCATATTTGTGTTGTTGCTACTAAGGATAACACGATGGGGTTTATTCATATTAATTGAGTATACTTTGTCTACATCATGTCATCGTTCTCCAAGCATTACTCTGTTTTAATTAATACTCTAGATGCATGCTGGATAGCGGTGGATGAGTGGAGCAATAGTAATAGGTGCAGCCAGGAGTCGGCCTATTTTCTTATGGACGTGATGCCTATATGTACATGATCATTGCCATGAAAATCGCATAACTATCCACTTTTCTATCAATTGCCCAACAATAATTTGTTTACCCACCGTACGATGCCTACATGAGAGATGCCACTAGGGAACACTATGGCCCCCGGGTCTATTCACAAACGCCATTGCTACCTTGCTGCCTTTATTTACCTTTTATTTTATTTTGCAATTTACAATTATCTACACAACTCATTTGCTTGCAAATAACGAGACCAAGGGGATTGACAATCCTCTTTCCCGCGTTGGGTGCAAGTTGTTTGCTCTTTTGTGTGCAACCGCTGAAGACGGTTGAGGATTGATATTCCTATTGGTTAGACAAACCTTGGTTTCATAACTGAGGGAAATACTTACCCACTTTGTGCTGCAATAACCCGTTTCTCTTCACGGAAACCCAACGCAGATCACAAGTATCGGAAAGGATTTCTAGCGCCGTTGCTGGGGAGTATCATCATCAACTATCAAGTAACTTCACAAAAATTATCATTCACTTGTTCTTCTTTTTATTTGCTGTTATATTTAGTGTGTCTCATAAAAGTCAAAAATACAAAAATATCTATCTTTTCTTGTCACTAGTTTGCTAGTT
Organism: Elymus sibiricus; assembly: GCA_039707655.1. NCBI lineage: Eukaryota > Viridiplantae > Streptophyta > Magnoliopsida > Poales > Poaceae > Elymus > Elymus sibiricus. The sequence continues at coordinate 144,261,111 of CM077667.1, read as the reverse complement.
TTGCGTGCTTGTAAGTTGCTATCATGTCCGACTTTATCATTGAAAAAGATGATGGGAGTAAAGTACCTAATGAGGAACCTCCCTCACAGTGAGACGTTAAAGTTTTCATTGCGGGAAAAGGGAATATCATAGGAATAAGCACTATCCAAGAATTCTTTAATTGTACGGGTGCTTTAACTTGCAAGGATACCCCAATCGTTAAAAGAACTAAAAGTTACGCTGATGCTATTTACGCTCTTGTTCTAAAGCTTGAAACAAGATTTATGCATACTCACCCTACTTTGCAAAGGATTTTCTATGATTTACCGGTCATAAAAGATCCTAAAGTTAAGAAGATAGCCACTCTTATCCTCATGCATGAATTTGACTATATAGTGCGAGAAGCTCGTGAGATCTTTGAGCACTATGCTATGAGTTGTGAACGCCCCGTGATAGATGAAATTTTACACAACAAGGATTATATGACGAGGTATTTATTCAAGGATAATCATACTTATGATGAAAATACAATTAAAGAGGTTTCTCCTATCCATATTATCCAACAAGTTTTCAATGCCATTAACAAACAATATTTTTGGATAGTGAGAGAGAATGCTGAAGGATTTGAGGAGAGCACCATTAAAAATGCCAAGATATTACTTGATGATGTGTTCCCTATTGTTTTTGAAAAACCTTCTTCCCAAGAGAGTGTCAAAGATGACAATACTTCAAACTATGCATTATGCCTAGCTAGGGGCATAAAACAATAGCGCTTGTTGGGAGGCAACCCAATAGTTATCTTCATTTTGAGTTTTAATTTTTGTTTTTTATAACATGATTATTTACTCTGTAATTATTGTGTTTTTATGTTTTAATTAGTGTTTGTGCCAAGTAAAGCCTTTGGGATGACTCACATGATGAGTAGAATTGATACGGTGCAAAAACAGAAACTTTAGCATTCAGTACGGGAATTTTCATTTTGTACTGGAACATGATATTGGTCTGAAATTTTTACAAAGTATTTAAATACAAATTATTCAGTCTGTACTAATTTTTCAGAATTGTTAGTGTTACATAAGTATACGTGTCTACAGATCTTTACAGACTATTCTGTTTTAGACAGATTCTGTTTTTGCTTGAATAGTTTGCTTGCTTTGATGATGCTATGGATTGTATCGGGGGGTATAAGACATGGAGAAGTTAGAATACAGTACCTATTATGATATAATGAAATAAGAATCAATTTATAACAGTACCTAAAGTATCTGATATGTTGCTTATACTAACAGATCTCACGAAGTTTTGTTGAGTTTTATGTGATTGAAGTTTTCAAGTTTTGGGTGTTATCACGATGGACAAAGGAATAAGGAGCGGCAAGAGCCTAAGCTTGGGGATTACCAAGGCACCCCAAGGTAATATTCTAGGAATACTCAAGCTTCTAAGCTTGTGGATGCTCCGGAAGGCATCCCCTCTTTCCTCTCAATCCATCGGTATGTCACTTGGAGCTATATTTTTATTCGTCACATGATATGAGTTTTGCTTGGAGCGTCGTTTACTTTTGTTTGATTTTACTTTCAGTTTAACACAATCATCATTTTCTGGACACACCTATTTGAGAGAGACACACCTTCATCATAATTTGTTAGAATACTCTATGTGCTTCACTTATATCTTTTGAGCTTGGCAGTTGCTCCAGTACTTCACTTATATCTTTTTGAGCACGGTGGCGTATAGATTTTATAGAACTATTTGCACTCTTGTTCTTCACTTATATTTGTTTGAGAGTTAATAAATAGTGACAGTAATTTGCATGGGTCATAAGACTAGTCCAAAAATAATAGGTATTCAATGTTTGATAATCAAAACCATCATGTAGCACACATAAAGAAGTTGTTGGTTAATGTTATTGATGTAGTAATATAAAAAGATGTGAGTGCAAAATGTTTATGCATAGAAGTGTCGATATTCAGAGAGGTTAATTTCTTGTTTGTCTAAAAATTAAAAAGTCATGGTTGGGATGTGTGAGCATTTCTATTCCTCGTTGAAATCCTAGTGTTGTTTCGAGTTGGGGGCGCGTGATGGTTAACTCCTACCAACCTCCTCCCTCGGGGCATGCGAGTAGTACTTTGATTTGTGATGAAACTAATAAAACTTTGCAATAAGTATATGTGTTCTTCATGACTAATGTGAAACCATGGACATACGCAATCACACCTCCTCATATTTTGCTTGCCTCTTCGGTACCGTGCATTGCCTATTCTCACGTTGAGAATTGGTGCAAACCTCGCCGGTGCATCCAAACCCCTTGACATGATACGCTCTGTTGCACATAAGCCTTATTATATCTTACTCAAAACAGCCACCATACCTACCTATCATGGCATTCCATAGCCATTCCGAGATATATTGCCATGCAAATTCCATTGTCACTTCACATGACTGGTTCGTTCATCGTCATATTGCTTTGCATGATCATATAGAGCTGACATAGTATTTGTGGCAAAGGCACCGTCCATATATTTTTTGATACATGTCATACTAGATCTTTGCACATCCTGGTACACTGCCAGAGGCATTCATATAGAGTCATATCGTTCTACCGGTTCTTCATATTGAGTTGTAAGTAAATAAAAGTGTGACGATCATCATTGTTAGAGCATTGTCCCAGTGAGGAAATAAAAATGGGAGAGGCCAAATGAGCCCACCATTCGAAAAAATGAGAGAAAATGAGAGAAGGGACTTTGCTACTATCCTTTACCACACTTGTGCCTCGAAGTGGCACCTTGTTCTTCATATAGAGAGTCTCATGTTATGTCATTTTCATATGCTACCGGGAATCACTTTTCATTATTAAAAACTTGGCTTGTATATTCCGATGACGGGCTTCCTCAAATGCCCGAGGTCTTCACGAGCAAGCAAGTTGGGTGCACACCCCACTTAGCTTCAGTTGAGCTTTCATACACTTATAGCTCTAGTGCATCATTTGCATGGCAATCCCTGTTGGAGATATGCCCTAGAGGCAATCATGTATAATGATATTTCCTATGTATTTATGAATAAAGATAGTACTTGGACATTATCATTGATGTGTATTAACAAGTACATGACTTGTTTGTGAGACTATGCATTGTATGATGATTGTCCTAAATGGTCCCTAGTCGAGAGGGTTGTGTGGACGCGCAGCCAGTCAGACTTGCATATGACACGGTGGATGGTTTGGTCTCACTGACCATGTTGCATTGGATGCTAGCCGGATAATATGGACTCAGAAAGATCTGGTCGGATTCGACGTAGTCGAATCCGAGTCGAGATAAGGTCTGATTTGGACAGACCCAACTATGAGACGCATCGATAGGTCATCTGTGAGTCTCTAGTACAACACACGTTCTATGTCCTAAGACCTGAGCTAGCGCATGTACTCGGGATGGTGACAGACTTGCTTTGGGCCGACCAAACGCTACTCCGTGACTGGGTAGTTACAAAGGTAGGTTTCGGGCTTGTCCAGACCCATGCTGCGAGACATGGTCGAGCAAGATGGGATTTGCCCCTCCGATCAGGAGAGATATACTCTGGGCCCCTCGGGTGATCCGACCTGGATAAGCATGGCCATGCGATGAGGATTATGAGATAATCTAAAATGTTGGTCGGATTCACCAGAACGAGAAAGAGATCGTGCTGCAACAAGGATGACCATGTCGCCTTGAGCACGACAACATATATCGTGTGGCAAAGGGAACAGAAGTGTGAAGTACAGGTCTGCCTAACCAGCTTCATCGGACACTTGGAGTCGGCACACTTTGCTACAGGCCGCTACCGACTAGCCGAGTCGGATGTGATCAGACTCGCGACCAAGTGAACGAGAACCTAAGGGGTTGCGCGCTTAAGGGAAGGAACATGTGGGCTTTAGGATCCGTGTGAGGCCCAAGAGTTGAGCCTACGCCGGATGCTTATAAATAGTGGAGGTGCGACACACCCATCTGGATGATCGCTTCGGCGCAGTCATTAGGGCTTTTCTTGTGTTGCAACTAGTCACCTCCACTCGCCGCCGAACTGTGTGATCGGACCTAGCAGTCCGCCGCACGATGTTCCTCCTGCACGCACGTATATCATTAGAGGCGATGCACTTGCACTGCTCCGGCAAACCTCTACGTGGGATCCGGCGACCGGCAGTTCGAGGGAGGTCAGATTGTCCGTTCGAGGGAGATCGGACAAGGAGGAGATGGACCACGCGGACACGCTGCCCCAACTTTACTTCTGCTGCACGGCACTACGTGTCTAGTGGTAACGATCTGTGATCCATCTCCGTAGCAAGTTCTTGGATGTTCTGCGCGTACAAAATTTTTAATTTGCATGCGATGCACCTATGGTAGATCCCAACAGTGGTATCAGAGCCTCTGCTATAGGTTTTGGTTTAAAATCGGATGCATATTTGATATGTGGAGGCGGCAGATGAGATCAGTCATCGCTCATGAGATCGGCTATGTGCACGGTTGATGAGATCAACTGCACATGGGGATCATTGAGGCTATGTTTTCTGTCAATCGGGATCGACGAGGTTGTGACACAATCTACCCCTAACGATCGGTATCCGCCATCGGGGTTAATAGTGAAACGTAAATCCGAATCGGCTTCGCAATGATCGATGAGATCGGTCAGATCAGAAAATTCGGTGTGATCGGGACCGCCGTGTGCGTAGCGCATTGTATTTCGTACATGATCACACAAACTACGGTAGAATGCGATTCTATGCATAAGTTTGTTTTGCAGGTTTGATGTGAATAGTATGGATCATATGTATGTGATGCATATGTGTAATTTAAGATGACCTGTGTGTCATGATTGTGAGCCGACAGGAGCCAAAGTGTTGTCATTATATTGTATAACGACCTGCGTGTCGACTTGTCATTCTCTGTAAATTAATTACTAGTTGTAGTTGTTGGAGGACAGAGATCAAGTTCGTGGCTAGGTGTCCGGGTGTGACGAACAAGATGGAGTTCCGAACTGGTCATCGGAGTTGGTGCCGACCTAGAAGGACATTCATGAAGGAGCCATACTATTTCACATACTTATGTTTATATGTGATTGATATTGCTTCTTGTTTCTATGCATGTTGAAATGGTAGAAAGATTCCTCATTAATATCAAGTACATTGCCATTCCGGATGTTGCACCTTCGCACGTCAAGTACATCTGGTAGTGGGCTCATAAAATTGAGGTGCTACTAGGTGTCCTTGAACTGGAGGGTTCTTGTCGAACACGGACATGCACTGCATCAGGTTAACTTGACAAGGCTATCAAAACGGTTTTGGGCCTTGTGGCAAAGAAGGTTGGTAGCCGGGATATAAGATACCTACCCGACCGACAGGAGTCGTATAGAGATACGATTAGCAAGGAGTTGCTTACCGAATAGGCAAGTTGACTAGCAGTGATGCTAAAGCTCACTAGTCGCTTGTGCTAGTCGGATCTTGAATCACTGAGAGTTTGCGGAGGGATGCCGACTTCAGTGGGAGTAGTTCTGTTTAAGGCTTGAATTGCTCTACATAAACACATTGCTTAGTGATTGCATATTTTCTGTTGTAGATCAATGGCACCACCTGCTCAACCCAACTTTGCATTGAAATCAATTCTGGAAAAGGATAAACTGAATGGAACAAACTTTACCACCTGGCATAGAAATTTGAGAATTGTTCTCAAGCACGATAAAAAGAAACATGTTCTAGAGGATCCACTTCGAGAGGAACCTGCCGAGAATGCTAATGCCACAGCCAAGAATGCCCACCAGAAACTCGTTGATGAATCAAACGAGATTAGTTGTCTGATGTTGGCTTGTATGGAGCCCGATTTGCAATAGCATTTCGAAAACATTGAGGCTTTCGATATGATCGAGAGTCTCAAGAGCATGTTTCAAGCACAGGCTAGGACCGAAAGGTTCAACGTCTGGCAATCCTTAACGGATTGTAAGCTGAAAGAGGGTGATCCACTGAGCCCGCATGTGATCAAGATGATCGGGTACGTGCAAGCTTTGGATCGGTTAGGCTTCCCACTTGGGGACGAGCTGTCCACAGATGCAATCCTGGGTTCTCTTCCGGCTATCTATGGGACGTTCATCTCGAACTGTCATATGCACGGCATGGATACGAAGCTCACTGAGTTGCATGGGATGCTCAAGGTGGCAGAGCAGGATATTAAGAAAGGCACGCATCAAGTGTTGATGGTGCAGAAATCGGCTAAGTTCAAGAAGAGTTGGTCCAAGAAAAAGGCTAAGGGCACGGAGAAGGTTGTCTCCGCCGCGGAGCCAAAGTCGGGACCGAACTCAAAGACCATATGCTTTCATTGCAAGGAACCTGGTCATTGGAAGAGGAACTGTAGCAAGTGGCTTGCCGAGCATGGCAAGAAGGCTGGAAGTATGACTTCAAGCAAAGGTACACTTGTTACATATGTTATAGACATTTACCTTGGTGACATACCTAGTATCTCTTGGGTATTTGATACCGGATCGGTTGTTCATATTTGCAACTCGATGCAGGGGTTGGTAAGAACTAGGCGTGTGGCAGAAGGGGAGATGGACATCAGGGTCGGCAACAAAGCAAGAGTTGTTGCGTTGGAGGTCGGCACGATGCAGCTCCAACTTCCTTCGGGATTCATTCTAGAATTGAATAGTTGTTATTACATTCCTGCACTTAGTCGGAACATTATTTCTGCCTCATGTTTGATGAGTCAAGGTTATGAATTCAGTTTAATGGACAATGGTTGTTCATTTTATTTGAATGGAATGTTCCACGGCCATGCACCCATTGTAGATGGGCTATTTATTTTGAATCTAGAAACGGAACCAGTCTATAACGTGAATGTCAAGAGGCATAAGCCTAATGAGATCAATCCGACATACTTCTAGCATTGCCAGCTTGGACACATTAGTTTGAAACGCATGAAGAAGCTCCATGATGATGGACTCCTAACTTCATCTGACTTCGGGTCGTTCGAGACATGCGAATCATGCTTGCTCAGCAAGATGACTAAGTATCCTTTTGCAAAGAGTTGCGAGAGGGCGTCCGAGCTGTTGGAGCTTATACACAATGATGTGTGTGCTCCAATGAGCACAAGAGCCAGAGGTGGCTAGCAGTACTTCATGACTTTTATCGATGACTTGAGTAGATATGGATATATCTATTTGATGAGGCACAAGTCGGAAACTTTTGAAAAGTTCAAAGAGTTTCAGAACGAGGTTGAAAATCAGCTCGGCAAGACGATAAAGCTTCTGCGATCAGATCGTGGAGGTGAGTACATGAGCCTGGAGTTTGGTGATCATCTGAAAAGCCGAGGTATAGTACCTCAGCTCACGCCTCCGGGTACGCCGCAGAGAAACGGCGTGTCAGAACGGAGAAATCGAACCTTGTTGGACATGGTCCGATCGATGATGAGCAAATCGGATTTACCCTTGTCATTCTGGGGATACACTCTAGAAACTACAGCTTTCACACTTAACAGGGTACCATCTAAATCCGTAGACAAGACACCACATGAGATGTGGACTAGGAAGAGTCCTAGATTGTCTTTTCTAAAGATTTGGGGTTGTGAAGCATTTGTCAAGTGACTCATGTCGGACAAGCTTACACCCAAGTCGGATAAATGCATATTCGTGGGATATCTGAGGGAAACCTTGAGATACAACTTCTACAACCGAGAAGAGAACAAAGTGTTTGTTGCTCAGAATGGGGTTTTCCTAGAGAAAGAGTTTCTCAGTCGGGAGGCCAGTGGGAGAACGGTGCGACTCGAAGAAATTCGAGAGCCACTCGGGGATGGCTCGGCTGGTGATGAGATCATACCGGAGTTGGTCAGAGAACGCATAGTGGAGTCGGCACCAGAGCCACGGAGGTCGGAAAGATTGCAGAATGCGTGATGTATTGTTGCTAGAAAGCGACTAGCCGGCCACGTATGCGGAAGCGATGGTGAGCCTAGATTCCGAGGCATGGCTGGAGGCCATGAGATTTGAGTTAAAGTCCATGGATGACAATCAAGTCTGGACTTGGTTGATCCGCCGCCTGGCGTAGTAGCCATTGGTTGCAAATGGGTCTTTAAGAAGAAAACCGATGTGGATGGAAATGTTCAGATCCACAAAGCTCGGCTTGTCGCTAAAGGTTATGGACAAGTTCAAGGAATTGACTATGACGAGACCTACTCGCCGGTAGCGATGCTAAAGTCGGTGAGGATCATACTAGCTATAGCTGTTGGGGATATAACCCCATGGTGAGACCCGCCCAGGTGGGGCCGGGTCATACGGTTGGCGGCTTAACGACAAGGCTTAGCATAAGCTTATTCAATGGGCCTGGAGGCCCAGAGCTAGAAGACGAGATGTGACCCGGTGGCGTAAGCCGCCGGTGGCGGCTTGTTAGACAAGGCATGTGTAGTTAGAGGTGAGGTCGGTTATCAAGTATAACCCGGCCCGGATTCTTGTAAGCCCAGGGCCTTGACCTGTGTATATAAAGGCGGGTTACCTGGGTGGCTTAGGCCACGAAATAACTCATCGATAGCTAGGTCAAGCGAACTCGCTCCCTTGTAATCGATAACTAGTCAATACAACACAAAGCAGGATGTAGGCTTTTACCTCTTTTCGAGGGGCCGAACCTAGGTAAACCCTTGTCTCTCAATTCCGATCAACCCCTTCGAGTTCACCGCCTTAGTGATGGCCTCGAACCTAAGTCCTTTCACTAGGGCATCTGCCGTGACAAAACCACGACAGTTAGCGCCCACCGTGGGGCTAATGCTCGGTGGTGTGGAATTCTCGAAGGGCTCTCTCCCAGGGATCGAGGGGTACGCCGTCGGCAGGATGACCAAGAGTCGCCACGGCAAGCTCTACATCGACGACGCTGGCTGGGGCCCCAAGGCCGACTCAATCGAGTACAGGTACTGGGTCCCCTTCGGCGGAATTCACGTCTTCATCGGCAGGATCGGCGGATCTAAGACTGGGCCTGACATCTGCACCGACCTCATCGAGCCGGCCCGGCGCACGCAACCCGCCCGAGTTAACCCGGGTCGGAAGCGCGTCTTCGTCGGCTTCACCCAAGGCACGGAGCTTGAAGGTTCCATGTCGCGGGAAGAAACCCTCATCTCCTTAGAGGATGGATCCTCGAGCAGAGAGGCGGAATCAATCTACCAGCTTCATAACGGCGGGCTTGGGGGCTATGTCGAGGGCTACCCTGAGCCGGAATACCATGATCCGGAATACTATGAGCCACCGAGCCGCGCCGCCGTCTTCATGGCAGGATCGGCACCGGCCCCTAGTAGCACGGCTGCTGGTGCGACCGGGTCTGGATCTAGCAGGCCGCCGGCTCAAGTTCTAATGGATCTGATGAACGAACTTACAACTCTGATGGGAACCGAGGTCACAGTCGAAAACCAAGCGGCCTGTAACACGGAGATCGCAAGGTTGAAGGACCAGATGGCCGGAGTCCAAGAAGAAATCAATGCACTGAAGGCTCAGATGGATACTGAGTCGGAGCGCCTTAGAGCGGAAGCTTTTCGCCTTGATATGGAGCAGCAGACCGCAGATGCAATCCACTGGATGAGGCATCAGACCCGTTTGCCGGATCAATATGAGGCCAGGAATCTTTTCAACACGCCAGGGACAGGACGGAATGCACCTCTGACCGTAACCCGGATGGCGGAAGTACCTGGGAGCAGGGCGGCGGTTCAGCATCGGCAGCTAGACCCACCCCGCAGGAACCATACCCCGCCGCAGCCTTTTTCGACACCGCCCGGTCATTATTCTAACCCGGCGGAGAACATGGTGGCGGCGGCGGTCAGACTTGGCATGATCCCCATCCCTGATGGGACGCCTTTCGCGGAGGAAGTGCGGAACGCCATTGGATACTTGCAGACAGCGGTGGCACATCAGTAGAAGTATACTTACAGCCGGAGTCGCGTGCACTCAACCCCCATCCCGAGCCGCAGCTACAGCCGGCGCTTAGAGTCGCCTGCGATCTCTAGCAGTGAGCGATGTCGAAACCCGGCGCGAGATGATCAGCCTGCTCTTGATGCTCAGGCGCTGGTGGATCGGGCAAGAGCGTAGCGAGAGGCGACAGCATTGGCAGCTGTGGCGGCTTTTCAAGAACCCATAGTAGCGCCTTCTGTTTCGGTAGGAGCCGGAGTAACCTCCAGGGCGGTGGGAGTGCCGTGCTTAGTGCCAGCTTTACGAAACGAACGCCTGCCGAAGGACTTCAAGGGTCCTCGCAAGGTGCCCAATTATACTGCTGATCTGCCTCCGGAAGCTTGGATCGAGAGTTATGAACTAGCCATGGAGATGTTGGATGTCAGTGATGCAGTCTGCGCCAAGTATTTCATTATGATGTTGGAGGGGCCGGCTCGCACGTGGTTGAAGGGTTTGCCACCCAACACCATTAATTCCGGGGCCGAGTTGAAGGCGAAGTTCATCAAGAATTTTCAAGGAACGTGCAAGCAGCCCATGACGATTGTGGACTTAGATCATTGCGTGCAGCGTGAGGATGAGTCGGCCCATCATTGGGTCCGGCGAGTCTCAACTATTATCCACTCCTCTGATAACTTCACGGCGACTCAAGCGGTTCTGATTCTGGAGAAGAATTGCCATTTTTTGCCCCTGAAGCAGAAGCTCGGCCGGCTCAAACATTCATGCCAAGACATGGGGGAGCTCATGGCGGCTCTCACTAAGTATGCAGAATCAGATAGCATGAAGGACCCTGGTTCCGATGATGATAAATCAGCCAAGGGTAAGAAGAATAACAATGGCAAGAGTCAACAGCAGAACGGGGGAGGAAATAATAATAACGGCAACGGCGGAAAGCGGAAGCACCCGGACGGCGGGTCAGATCTGGTGGCCAACACTAGCGCTGGAGGAAACCGTGGCAAGGGCAATGGTAAGCCGCCTTTCAGTAAATCTAAGCCCGTCAATATGGAGGCAATGTTGAATGCCCCTTGCCCGAAGCATAGTCTTCCCGATAAGCCATCCACTCATGCCTGGAGGGATTGTTGGGTCATGCGGGAGTTCCGAAATTACAGTATTAACCAGCATCAAGGTGGCGGCGGTGGACCGTCTGGCGGGTCAGGATCCGGTTCTCCTGGGTCCGGCTTTGGTGCAGGCGGCTCAGGTTCTGGCTATCAAGGCCAAGGAAACCATGGAGGTAATAATCAACAGTCTGGCAATGGAGGTCAGTAGCAAAACAACCAGTCCGGGTATCAGAGTAACCCGAAACAGCTTAATGGAGGCCAATATCATGTTTTTACGACAAGCCTCGACAAGCGAGATCAGAAGGTACGCAAGCGGGCGGTTAATGCGATCATGCCGGCTCTCCCACAGTACTTGAAGTGGTCCGAGTATGACATAACTTGGAGCAGGGAGGATCACCCGCCGCGTGTGGATAACCCGGGGCAGTTGGCTTTGGTGGTGGCCCCCCAAGTTGGAGGTTACGTGTTCACCAAGGTACTTATGGATGGTGGCAGTAGTACCAACATCCTGTATTATGACATGTTCCGCCGGATGAATTTGCTTGACAAGGATCTTAAACCCTCTTCAACGGTTTTTCACGGCGTGGTGCCCGGAAAGTCAGCTTATCCAGTTGGAAAGATTTCCTTGGAGGTAGCCTTTGGGGATGAGTTTAACTATAGGGTGGAGACCTTATGGTTTGAGGTGGTCAAGATCAAGAGCCCGTATCACGCTTTATTTGGGCGACCGGCTTATGCCAAATTCATGGCTAGGCCTTGTTACGTTTACTTGCAGCTCAAGATGCCCAGCTTAAAGGGAACGATTACAGTGCATGGTGATTGGAAGATCGCTCTTGAGTGCGAGGAAGGCGATGCTGCATATGCAGAGTCGAGTTGTGCGGAGGCGGAGCTCAAGTTTTATAAAGAGAATGTTGACCCGGCGGATATGACCCCGTTGAAGAAGCCTAGCACGGAATCTGATCCGCCCCTTAAGTTTGTGGCGGAAGATACCAAGCTAGTGGATTTCACCCCTGGCGACTCATCACAGTTGTTCACTATTGGGGCTAATATGGATCCCAAATAGGAAAGCGCGCTCATCGAATTCATCCGTGAGAATCGGGACATTTTTGCATGGAAGCCCTCTGACATGCCAGGTGTACCGAGAGAATTCGCTGAGCACCACCTTAATGTGGACCCTAAGTTTAAGCCGGTCAAACAGTTCCTCCGCCGTTTCAATGAGGAGAGGCGTAAGGCCATTGGAGAAGAGGTAGCCCGGCTCTTAGCAGCAGGGTTTATCGTCGAAGTTTTTCATCCGGAGTGGTTAGCTAACCCGGTGTTGGTGCTCAAGAAGAACGGCACGTGGCGCATGTGCGTAGATTACACGGATCTTAACAAGGCATGTCCGGTTGATCCATTTGCTCTCCCCCATATCGACCAGATCATTGATGCGACGGCGGGTTGTGAGAGTTTATGTTTCCTGGATGCTTATTCCGGATATCATCAAATCAAGATGGCAGTCAAAGACCAAGAGAAGACGTCTTTCATTACGCCTTTTGGAGCTTTCTGCTATGTGTCTATGCCTTTCGGGTTGAAGAGTGCCCAGGCGACTTATCAGCGCTGTGTGCAGAACTGTCTTCATGGCAAATTGGGCGCAATGTTCATGCTTATGTGGATGATATTGTGGTCAAATCAAGGAAGAAGGAGACTCTGCTGGTTGATTTGAAGGAAACTTTTGATAATTTACGGGTTTACAAGATGATGCTTAACCCGGCAAAGTGTGTGTTCGGTGTACCTGCGGGCAAGCTCTTGGGATTTTTGGTCTCTGAGCGTGGCATTGAGGCTAACCCGGACAAGATAAAGGCCATCACTTCTTTGTCTAAGCCGGCGTGTATTAATGATGTTCAGCGCCTGGAGGGTCGTATTGCTGCTCTGAGCCGGTTCATAAGCCGGCTGGGGGAGAAAGCTATTCCTCTATATCAGATGATGAAGAAAATAGACAACTTTGTCTGGAGTGATGTAGCTGATGAGGCGTTCGAGGCACTCAAGAAGCAGTTGGCTGAGCCGCCCGTTTTGGCTGCTCCCATGGAAAAAGAGCCTCTGCTCTTGTATGTGGCGGCTAACAACAGAGCTGTCAGTGCGGCAGTTGTAGTAGAGCGCAAGGAGGCGGTTAAGGAGTACCCAGTTCAGCGTCCGGTTTATTATGTCAGTGAGGTCTTGACGGAATCCAAGCAGAGATACCCACATTGGCAGAAGCTGGTATTTGGTGTATTCATGGCCAATCGCAAGCTGAAGCATTATTTCCTTGGGCATCCAATTACAGTGGTCAGCTCTGCTCCGTTGGGAGATATTATTCAAAACAAAGAAGCTACTAGCAGGATTGCTAAGTGGGCTATTGAGCTTGGGCCTCTTAATCTGAAGTATGTGCCCCGGATGGCTGTAAAATCTCAAGCTCTGGTGGATTTTATCAATGACTTGACAGAGTGTCAAGCACCTGAGGAGAAGCCGGACAATACATATTGGACGATTCACTTTGATGGTTCCAGACAATTGGAAGGCTCGGGGGCTGGAGTTGTTTTGACTTCCCCGCGAGGTGATAAGTTATGTTATGTTTTGAGGTTAATGTTTCCTTGTACTAACAATGCAGCAGAATATGAGGCTTTGCTTCATGGGCTCCGGGTGGCCAAGGAGATGAATTTGAGCCGGGTCAGATGTCTTGGCGACTCAGACCTGGTGGCTCAGCAGGTGTCTGGCACGTGGGATTCTAAAGACCCTCGCATGGCGGCTTATCGCCAGGCATTTGATGTTATTGCTGGCCACTTCAAGGGTTATCAGGTGGATCATATTGATCGGCGGAAGAATGAGGCGGCTGACGCATTGTCAAGATTGGGGTCTCAGCGTAAGCCGGTACCACCTAACGTATTCTTGGACGTACTACATCACCCGTCGGTCAAGTTACCGTCGAAGGAGGATCTGGCTATACCTGACCCGGAAGGGCAGCTCGTGGCGACTCTCCACGCAATCTCTGATTGGACATTGCCTTATCTGGCATATCTGACACTTGGCGAGTTACCTCAAGACGAGACTCTGGCACGGCAGATCATAAGGCGGTCTAAATCCATGACTATTGTCAATGGCGAGTTACATAGGCGCAGCGTGACTGGCGTTTTTCAGCGATGTGTCTCTCCTGACGAGGGCCGAGAAATCTTGCAAGAAATCCATGCCGGTGATTGTGGTCATCATGCCGGGTCAAAATCTTTGGTGGCTAAGGCTTTTCGACACGGTTTTTACTGGTTGACGGCTCATAAAGATGCAGAGGACTTGGTCAGTAAATGTGGCGGGTGCCAGAAATTTGGGCGACGTGCCCATGTGCCGGCTCAAGAGGTACGGATGATCCCGATCACTTGGCCGTTTGCAGTCTGGGGGCTCGATATGGTGGGACCTTTTAAGAGGTCTAAGGACAAAAAGACCCACCTCTTGGTGGCGGTTGACAAGTTTACTAAGTGGATTGAGGCTGAGCCGGTCAGCAAGTGTGATGCAGCAACAACAGTTCAGTTCATCAAAAAACTGATTTTTCGGTTTGGTTATCCTCATAGTATCATTACTGACAATGGCACAAACCTGTCTAAGGGGGTGATGAAGGAGTTTTGCGATGACGAGCATATCCGCCTCGATGTATCTTCTGTGGCTCACCCGCAGTCTAATGGTCAAGCTGAGCGTGCTAACCAGGAAATTTTGAGAGCTATAAAACCCCGGCTCATGGTTCCTTTGGAGCGCACGCCGGGTTGTTGGGTGGAGGAGTTACCTTCTATTCTTTGGAGCATAAGAACCACCCCCAACAGGTCTACAGGCTACACGCCTTTCTTCATGGTTTATGGCACAGAAGCTATTCTCCCCAGTGATATTCGTCATGACTCGCCCAGAGTGTCGGCTTACGTGGAAACTGATAATGAGGTGGCACGTCAGGATGCTTTGGATGCCTTAGACGAAGAACGGGACCTTGCAGCAGCTCGGTCCGCGATATACCAGCAAGACACACGTCGCTATCATAGCCGCAGGGTCAAGACCCGAACGTTCCAAGAGGGCGACTTAGTACTCTGGTTAATTCAAGACTAGTCAGACATGCATAAGTTGTCACCTCCTTGGGAAGGACCGTTTGTGATCAGCAGAAATCTTAACAATGGTTCCTATTATCTCATTGATATACGGGAGAGCGACAAGTCACGAACCTCTAGTAAAGATACTGCAAGGCCTTGGAATATTGCTCACCTTCGGCCATATTATACTTGAGCCGCCGGTCCGGCTCTCATCAATGTACATATTCCTGTCATTCTATATACCGTCTTTTATGATATAATAAAGTTGGCATCCCCATGATTAGGGGCCTCTGCCGTTTTCTCGCACTAAAATTCGTGCAAAGGAGTTGATCCTTCTTCAGGTCACTTGGGGGCTTCCAACCCACTGGGTTTAGCTTTCATACCCTCTTGGCCCAGCTTTACATGCCATGTTCGAGTTAAACCTGCCTGTTTGCAACTTGCTACTCCGCCATGTGACCCACCGAACTCTTGACAGTCAATCTTGCTCAGAGACCCTGAACTTTTATAAGTTATTCTTGCATAAAGACCCTGAACTTGTCAAGGTTTAAACGGCGGCTTTTGTCACGAGAGAGCCAGCTTACAGTGAGCTAGGATAAACTCGCCTTGTCTGCTGTAGTCTCTCCGCTATGTGGCCTGTTGGTACTCTTAGCAATGTCAATCTTTTAAAGACCCTGAACTTGCTAAGGTTTAAACAACGGATTTATGTCACGTGAGAGCCGGCTTACGAGGTTTTAAGGCTTTTATGCCTCGTTTCTTCGAAAGCAATACAATTTTTTTTTCAAAAAACAATAACTATCTTGTCTTGCTGTGCCTTTAAAGCCGGCTTATAAGGAAAGAAACATGCAAATTACTTGTATTTTGTAGGTATTTTTTCATGATAAGATTCTAAGTTTTCGGATGACTCCGGCTTAGCATTGCTCATGGAATATAACCCGCCGGGCGAGTCAAAGCAGTCAGATGATTATATATCAAGACAATCATGCTAAATCGCCGGTGTATGGATTGAAAGATGTTTTGAAAGTGCACGAAAGCGCTAGAGCAAGCGATCCAATGTTTTCTACTGCTATTACAAGGCTATCGAGGAGCCCAAAATCTGCGGACTTAAAGTTTTTGCAGCAAATTATAACCCGGCGTATTAACAAGGCCGGGTTACCTTCACATGAAGTCAGTTCTTCACTTAACTCGTCGCCGGGTCATCCTGCGCCGGGTCTTCGGTGTCCCGGATCTGGAGGTTGTCCACATCCCAGTTGCAGTTTGTTAAGGCCTCAAATTTGGCTTCATCGTGCATGATTGGAGATGGGTCAACATCAGGAGCGAAGAGGTGCTTACGGCGTTGAGGTATTAGGCTTTTTTCTTCGAAGGTGAGCCCTCGAACTCGTTTGTTCTCTTCAGAATAAGCCGCCTGATAGGATGACAGATCAGCTTCTTCGGCCAGCCGGCTTGCCAAAACTTGAGACGCCCTCATACAACGGGCGTAGTCATCTTGGGTGAACTGCGAGCCATCGTCCTTCAGCTGAGGAAAACCATCCATCATCTCGACCGGGTTAAGCTCAGGCGCGTAAGCCAGTGACCTGCTCAAAGAAGCCATTGCGCCCTTACGGGCTGATCTTTTCAGCTCTTCTATTTGCTTCGGGATGGTGGAGATAACTTTAAGCACGCCCTTCATAAATTTTGGGACGCCCTTCTCAGTCATCACTGCTTTTATGTTGAAGAGTGATCCGGCATAGAGCTGTTCAGTAAGAGAGTATAAAGCCTTGAGCTTCAACAGGCTGACATCTGAAAGTTGGCGGCTCCATTCACCTACAAGCAAGACAAATCTTATAAGCCGCCTGAAAGGATTTTAGAGAATTTCTTTTTTGAACATTGAAGGTTAAGAATACTTACCAAACACGGCTCCAATCATACGAGATATCTGGCCTTTCAGCTTACTCAGCTCGTCAGTCACCATTTTGAGACGGCCTTCTGCGTCTTCAGCGCGCTTGGTCAGGGCGGCTTGGCTCGTTTCAGCAGCTTTTTTGAGTGATTTGAGCCCAGCCTTGATAACGTCCAGCTCCGTCAAGGCGATTTGATACTTGGCGTCAGTTTCTGCCCGGCCTTTCTGTTGCAGTGCCAGACTCTTCCTCAGGTCTGACACGGATGACTCAGCGGCATTCAAATATTCCTGCACAGGACAAGTCATAACAGAGCAAGGTTGTTAGTTTTAAGCAGCCTGTCCGGCTCATATTGATTTTTGTCAAAGTTTGGCACAATTGTTACAAGTCCCAAGCAGATTGCAAGCAATTTACTTGACACTTGGGGCTAATGTGTCTCAGTTCTTTCTTATAGAACCGGCTCATTATTGGCATAATGACCCGGCCCTTGGGGGCTATACTTGGCTCTTAATCTATGATTGTGTGCCTGCTCATTATTGGCATAATGACCCGGCCCTTGGGGGCTACACTTGGCTCTTAATCTATGATTGAGTGCCGGCTCATTATTGACATAATGACCCGGCCCTTGGGGGCTACAATTGGTTCTTAATATATGGTTGAGCGCCGGCTTATTACTAAGATAATAAACCGGCCCTTGGGGGCTGCAAGGTGTTTCATCAAAGGTTTGCAAATGATGGAAGACCCGGCTGACCTTTTGAGAGGTAAACCGGCTCTTGGGGGCTGTATAGATATACATAAAGAGGCAAGGAAAAGTGGAGTACCTCGTATTTTTTCTTCATCATACCAACCAAGTTGGCTTCCATGTCCCGGCTTGCAGACAAACGGCTTAGATAGCCAGAGTGTAACTCGTCAGCGGTAAGCTTTTCGAGGTTAGGGAGATCAAATTGAATATCTCCTTCCTTGAGATGAGCCGCCTCATCCTCGCTGGTATGCTTTGATAATATTTTGGAAGGAGCCGGAGATTTGTAACCCGCCCCAGTAACAGTAACTTCTTCATGAGAAGCCTCTTTTTCAGTTGTCGGCTGGGGGCTGGGCGGCTTAGGATCAGCTTCTATATGAGCCTCACGAGCCTCAACATCCATATCAGCTGGCTTATTCTGCTGGGGAGCTTCTTCGCGGACGTCTTTGTTAGCCTCAGGCGGCTCAATATGAGCTTCAGGGGTGTTAGGCTTTGGGTTCGCCGACTCTAAAACTTCAGGAGCAGTGGCTGACCCGCCTACCTTCCTCCGTTTGGCTTGAGCCCTATAAGCAAAGGAGAAGTTACATATCAGTAAGCAAGGATAAACTATTAACGCATGGAGTGGAGTATAAAAATGCTTACCCCGGGTTAATAACAAGAGGAGGCAACTTGGAGGCGGTTGAGTCGCCGGAGGAAGGGGGAGAGTCCTGAAAAGTTATCATTAACAAATACAAGTAAGTTGCAACGCAAGGTTAGTATGCAGAAGAAATAAGTTTAAATCAAGAAAGTTCCTCGGTGCGCCGTTTGCGAGGAGCCGGTTCATTTGGTAAGCCGACTAAAAGATCCTCAGAGCTGGTACTCCAGGTCTGACGTCTGACATCTTCTTGCTGTTTCTTCAAAAGAAAATTGGGAGCCAAGTGAGCAAAAGGGCGAGAACATTTTACCTTCCGTACAGCCCGCCGTATTCTCTTTACTGGTGAAAGTTCCGAGTCGAAAGAGATAATGGTTACCTCTGCAACATCAGCGTGACTTGTCTCTACTTCCTCCTATGAGTAATCGTTGTCTATGAGTTGCATAAAGAGAAGGCCAAGGGAGTCAAGTTCTACCTCTGAGTCATCTAGACTGAATAATTCTTCAGTTGATTGTTTCTTCTTACGACCCGGCCCTTTAGTTCTGGTCGCCTTCGGGACTTTGCTTTTCTTCTTGAGAGAAGGGAGTAACTGTTTCTTCCAGAAGGAAGAGCCGGCCTACGTATGACAAAACATGTTGGCAGAAGGGTTAATAAAGTATGCAAAGTACAGCATCAAGGGAATGGATGAGGGTTAAGGTGGAAATACTTACATCTGGAGCCGGGTTAAGTGCAGAGAAGGGACTTAACCCCGTTTTGCTGCAGGCGGCCTGTGACTCCCCCAGCAAAGACTTGACAATAGTATTGAGATCCGGGTCTGTCAAGGGGGTTTGGTTGAAGCGTTGAGGGTCGTCCACTCTACCAGTGTATTGGCACATTAAGGCACCGCGACGGCTTAATGGCAGAATCCTCCAAGAGACCCAACAGCGGGTCAGGTCAACACCTGTTAACCCGTTGGCTAACAGGGCCCTTATTTTTGAGAATGTTGGGGCATATTGAGCACGTCCGGTGGCGGACATCCGGTCTGGAAGCTCCGTATCAGTGCTAAGCCGGTAAGGACGGTAACCCTGCAGTGGGTTCTCCCCCTCCGGCGAAGTGTCTTGGCAGTAGAACCAAGTCTTGTTCCATTCTTTGGGGTGACTTGGCAGAGTTGCTGCTGGGAAGAGTACATCCCTCCGCCTCTGAAGAGTGACGCCCCCAGCTCGAGGCTTAGTCCATCCGCCATTTCTGTTTGGCGGTTGATATAGAAGTACTCCTTGAAGAGGTCAACAGACGGCTCTTCTTGCAGGTAGGCTTCACAGAAGGTCTGAAACTGGCATAGATTGGTGACAGAATTGGGGCCAATGTCTTGGGGGTGCAGCTTGAATGAGTGTAAGACGTCTCGGAAAAACTTAGACCCGGGCGGGGAGAAGCCACGAAGAAGATGATCTGTGAATACAATGACTTCCCCATCTTTGGGTTTAGGGGTGGTTTCATTGCCTGGAACCCGCCAGTGGATAACATCCTGAGCCGGCAGAACTCCCATGGTGACAAAGTCTTTGAGTGATTCTTCAGTCACCCCAGACCTTACCCAGTTGCAGGTGGATGGGGTTTTAGACATGGCGGCGGTTTAACAAACTGCGGAAAGGTATGAATATTTGGCGGGTTAAAAATACATTATGACTCTAGAAATGGTGACGACATTTGGCGGGTCAATATAAAGTTATGAGCCGCCGAAACTGTTTGCGATATGATAGCATGAGCCGGCAGCCTTACGGCGGGTCAAGTTTATCAGCGCGTACTGAAAAGTTGCTAAGTGTGGAGAAACAAGTTCCAACAGCCACATCTATGGATTTAAGATCTACGGGCAAGGGAAAAAGAAAAATAATTTTAACCCTAAAAAGCCAGTGGAAGAACAGGCGGCCTCTATGCAGATTAAAATGAGCTGTAGATCTACAATGAGTATGGCATGATTATGGAGCGGATGGCCGCGTGATTTGGGCAGCGTTATAAGGTTTAAAGAAGTGTTCTTTATTCAATCTATAAAGAACGCTCTGATGAGCGGCGATGAACACTGAGGAAACCCGACGAACTCGGGAGAAATCTAAAGGGCTAGTGCAGATCTAACAAGGGGCAGTAATGGAACCTTGAGGATGCGGATGAACGCGGGAATACTCTGGACAAGATCAGGTTGATGCAGCGGCCAAGTTGGAGAAGACGGCGAGGTCCGGTTGGCACGGCGAGCTTCGGCGGCGCGAGCGTCTGGAGGAAGAAGAAGGCAGCGGCGGGGGAAGTGAGAGTAATGGGCCCCCCGTGCCTATTTATGAGGATGTGATGGAACAGCAACGGTCCGGTGTGGGAATCGAGGAGGCACGATGATGATTGACTAAGAAAATGCCTCGATTCTCGGGCTAGTCATATTTACGGAGAAAAATCCGCTCTAACGTCAGGGGAATCTTTTTTTATTTTCCTGATGACGTCACGGCGGGTCATGAAGGTTATCAGAAATGCCGCCGTCCATTTTTGGCGGATCATGAAGATTTTCAAAGAAGGCAAGACACGCCAACTAGAAGATTTGGAGATTGACATGAACTAGTTCAAATCAATCTGGGGCCTAATGTTGGGGATATAACCCCGTGGTGAGACCCGCCCAGGTGGGGCCGGGTCATACGGTTGGTGGCTTAACATAAGCTTATTCAATGGGCCTGGTGGCCCAGAGCCAGAAGACGAGATGTGACCCGGTGGCGTAAGACGCCGGTGGCGGCTTGTTAGACAAGGCATGTGTAGTTAGAGGTGAGGTCGGTTATCAAGTATAACCCGGCCTGGATTCTTGTAAGCCCAGGGCCTTGACGTGTGTATATAAAGGCGGGTTACCTGGGCGGCTTAGGCCACGAAATAACTCATCGATAGCTAGGTCAAGCGAACTCGCTCCCTTGTAATCGATAACCAGTCAATACAACACAAAGCAGGATGTAGGCTTTTACCTCTTTTCGAGGGCCCGAACCTGGGTAAACCCTTGTCTCTCAATTCCGATCAACCCCTTCGAGTTCACCACCTTAGCGATGGCCTCGAACCTAAGTCCTTTCACTAGGGCATCTGCCGTGACAAAACCACGACAATAGCTGCATATTTCGATTATGAGATATGGCAAATGGATGTCAAAACGGCTTTCCTTCATGGAAATTTAAAGGAGGATGTATACATGATACAGCTTGAAGGTTTTGTCGATCCAAATAACGTTGGTAAAATATGCAAGCTCAGGAGATCCATTTATGGATTGAGGCAAGCAGCTTGGAGTTAGAATATTCGTTTTGATGAAGTCATCATTGACCTTGGTTTCATCAAGAATGAAGAGGACTATTGTTTATACAAGAAGTCTAGTGGGAGCTCGGTAGTATTTTTGATCTTGTATGTGGATGACATACTGCTGATCGGAAATGATGTTTCAATGCTGAAATCTGTCAAGGAATCATTGAATGGCAAGTTTTCGATGAAAGACCTTGGAGAGGCAGTGTACATTTTAGGCATCAAGATCTATAGAGATAGATCGAGGAGGCTGCTCGGCTTAAGCCAGAGCACGTACATAGACAAAGTGTTGAAGAGATTCAACATGAGTGAGGCCAAGAAAGGGTTCTTTCCCGTCTCACATGGTATAAGGCTAAGCAAGACTCAGAGTCCTACGACTTCTGATGAGAGAAACCGGATGAGTAGGATTCCGTATGCTTCGGCAATAGGATCCATCATGTATGCCATACTATGTACTCGGCCTGATGTTGCCTTTGCAATAAGCTTAACAAGCAGATATCAGGCCGAACCAGGTGAAAGTCACTGGGCAGCGGTGAAAGCAATTCTGAAGTACCTGAAAAGGACTAAAGAGATGTTCTTCGTTTATGGAGGTGAGGAGGAGCTCTGCGTAAAGGGTTACGCTGATGCTAGTTTCCAAACCGACAGGGATGATTGTCAATCGCAAACATGATTCGTGTATGTCATGAATGGAGGAGCAGTGAGCTGGACAAGTTCCAAGCAAGATACGATGGCCGACTCCACAACAGAGGCCGAATACATTGCGGCTTGTGAAGCCGCATAGTAAGGTGTTTGTATTTGAAAGTTTTTGGAAGATGTTGGTGTGGTCCCGGGCTGGTCAAAACCGTTGGACCTTTATTACGATAATTTAGGTGCCATCGCACAGGCCAAGGGGCCGAGACAACAGCACAAGACCAGGCACATAGACCAAAAAAATCACCTGATACGAAAGCTCGTAGCGAAAGGTGATACTAATTTATGCAAGATTCATACATATGCAAATATTGCAGATCCGTTGACTAAGCCGCTTCCACAACCCAAGCATGAGGGGCACGTTAGAGCTATGGGCATTCGATGTCTATTTGATTGACTCTAGTGCAAGTGGGAGACTGTTGGAGATATGCCCTAGAGGCAATCATGTATGATGATATTTCCTATGTGTTTATGAATAAAGATAGTCTTTGGACATTATCATTGATGTGTATTAACAAGTACATGACTTGTTTGTGAGACTATGCATTGTATGATGACTGTCCTAAATGGTCCCTAGTCGAGAGGGTTATGTGGACGCGCAGCCAGTCAGACTAGCATATGACACGGTGGATGGTTTGGTCTCACTCACCATGTAGCATTGGATGCTAGCCGGATAATATGGATTCGATGTAGTCGGATCCGAGTCGAGATAAGGTCTGAGTTGGACAGACCCAACTATGAGACGTAGCGATAGGTCATCTGTGAGTCTCTAGCACAACACATGTTCTATGTCCTAGGACCTGAGCTGGCGCATGTACTCGGGATGCTGACATACTTGCTTTGGGCCGACCAAATGCTACTCCGTGACTGGGTAGTTACAAAGGTAGGTTTCGGGCTTGTCCAGACCCATGCTGCGAGACATGGTCGAGCAAGATGGGATTTGCCCCTCCGATCAGGAGAGATATACTCTGGGCCCCTCGGGTGATCCGACCTGGATAAGCATGGCCATGCGATGAGGATTATGAGATAATCCGAAATGTTGGTCGGATTCACCAGAACGAGAAAGAGGTCGTGCCGCAACAAGGATGGCCATGTCACCTTGAGCACGACAACATATATCGTGTGGCAAAGGGAACAGAAGTGTGAAGTACATGTTCGCCTAACCAGCTTCATCGGACACTTGGGGTCGGCACGCTTTGCTAGAGGCCGCTACCGACTAGACGAGTCGGATGTGATCAGACTCGCAACCAAGTGAACGAGAACCTAATGGGTCGCATGCTTAAGGGAAGGAACATGTGGGCTTTAGGATCCGTGAGAGGCCCAATAGTTGAGCCTGCGTCGGATGCCTATAAATAGTGGAGGTGCGGCACACCCATCTGGTTGATCACTTCGGCGCCGTCATTAGGGCTTTGAATGTGTTGCAACTAGCCACCTTCACTCGTCGCCGAACTGTGTGATCGGACCTACCAGTCCGCCGCATGGTGTTCCTCCTGCACGCGCAGATACTGTTAGAGGCGGTGCACTTGCGCCGCTCCGGCAAACCTGTATGTGGGATCCGGCGAGCCGCAGTTTGAGGGAGGTCGGATCGTCCGTTCGAGGGAGATCGGACAAGGAGGAGACGGACCACGCGGACACGATGCCCCAACTTTACTTCCACTGCACGGCACTGCGCGTCTAGTGGTAACGATCTGTGATCCATCTCCGTAGCAAGTTCTTGGATGTTCTGCGCGTAGGAAATTTTTAATTTGCATGCGATGCACCTACAGTAGATCCCAGGAATCCCTACTCCTTGCATTGACATTTGTCGATCGGCATCTTCATAGCCCGTTGGTACGGCTAGTTGATGTGATACTATCTTCTCCACTTTTCACCCCTTTGATACCTACCACCATATTCTACTCCACCTTTATGCTATGTCCAATGGTTCATGCTCATGTATTGCGTGAAGAATAAAAAGTTGATTCACGTTGAAAAAGTACGATCCAATTTCCTGACTTGGACACGTGGTGCTTTACATTTTTATTAATGTGGTGAAGATGGAGCCATGCCTTGCTAATATAATAAGATAAACGGGGATAAACATTCTTTGAGGATCGTATACTTTGAAAGATTAATGATTTTGTTACTTATACTTATTAGTATTGCTATGTTGATATTTGTTAATTCATCGTTTCTCAATGAGCATACATGCAACATATTACATGATGGGTAGCATGTCACATCAAAAATTCTGTTTTTATCATTTACCTACTTGAGGACGAGCAAGAATTAAGCTTGGGGATGCTTGATACGTCTCCAATGTATCTATAATTTTTCATTGTTCCATGCTGATATATTATAATTCTAGGATACCTTTTTGGGTCTTATTTACCAATTTATAATATTTTTAAGCACTAACCTATTGACCCAGTGCCTAGTGCCAGTTGCTGTTTTCTCCGTGTTTTTCACTTTGCAGGTTTACCATACCAAATGAAGTCCAATTGCCACGAAACTTTTTGACGATTTTTTCTGGACAAAAACAAGACCTAGAAGCTTCAGAAGATGGTCGGGAGCCGCACCAGGGCCCCACAAGCCATCAGGGCGCACCCTGATGGCTTGTGGCCCCCTGGTGGCCCTCTCGACCTCGTTCTATGACCTATAAATTCTCTAATATTCTAAAAACCCTAGAGGAAGTCCCGACACTCTTTTTACGCCGCCGCAAGTCTCTATTCCGATGGGAGACCATCTGGAGCTCTGTTCCGGCACCCTGCCGGAGGGGGAATCGATCACGGAGGGCCTCTTCATCAACCTTGCTGCCCTCATGATGATGTGTGAGTAGTTCACCATAGACCTACGGGTCTGTAGTTAGTACCTATATGGCAATCTCTCTATCTCTTGATCTTCAATACAATGATCATCGCATCTTCGCTTTGATCTATCTGATGTAATTCTGTTGTGCGATGCGTTTGTTGGGATCTGATGAATTGTGGGTTTATGTTCAGATTATTCATGAAAAGTATTTGAGTCACCTCTGAATATTAAGATTCTTATTTGCATGATCATAATAGCTTCATAAGTCTCTCTGATCTATTGAAATAGTTCGGCCAGCTAGATTGATATTTCTTCAGTGAGAGGAGTGCGTTATGGTAGGTTCAACCTGACGAGTTTCTATATCCCAGTGATAGAAAGGGAGAATATGCGTATTTGTGTTGTTGCTGCTAAGGATAACACAATGGGGTTTATTCATATTGATTGAGTATACTTTGTCTACATCATGTCATCGTTCTCCAAGCATTACTCTGTTTTACTAAATACTCTAGATGCATAATGGATAGTGGTCGATGAGTGGAGTAATAGTAATAGGTGCAGGCAAGAGTCGGCATGTTTTCTTATGGACGTGATGCCTATATGTACATGATCATTGCCATGAAAATCGCATAACTATCCGCTTTTCTATCAATTGCCCAACAGTAATTTGTTTATCCACCGTACGTTGCCTACATGAGAGATGCTGCTAGGGAACACTATGGCCCCCGGGTCTATTCACACATATATTCACAAACGCTATTGCTACCTTGCTGCCTTTATTTACCTTTTATTTTATTTTGCAATTTACAATTATCTACACAACTCATTTGCTTGCAAATAACGAGATCAAGGGGATTGACAACCCTCTTGCCCGCGTTGGGTGGAAGTTGTTTGCTCTTTGGTGTGCAGCCGTTGAAGACGGTTGAAGATTGATATTCCTATTGGTTCAATAAACCTTGTTTCATAACGGATGGAAATACTTACCCACTTTATGCTGCAATACCCGTTCCTCTTCACGAAAAACCCAACGCAGATCACAAGTATCAGGCGCCGTCACCACGCGCATGAAGCCCACAGTCTGGAATAATTGGGCGCCACCCAGGTGCAAGTTCTTTGTTTGGCTCGTCATACAAAATAGGGTTTGGACTATGGATTAGTTATAGAGGAGGGGTTGGCCTAACTGTGGCCTCTGTCAGCTTTGTCGTAGGGAGCCGGAGTCCGCTGCGCATATCCTCTTCAAGTATAGATACTCCATCCGGGTGTGGGAGTCCGTGAAGCGTTGGCTTGGTGCATCGGAGTTGTGTCTTGACACGTGGGGTGCTATGCCCTTAGTGCGTGCCTAGTGGAACGCCGTGGTTCTCACTTATGGTCACCGGTGGAAGGCTATCGCCACCACTCTCATGCTCGTCGCGTAGGCACTTTGGAATGAGAGTAACGCGCGGGTTTTCCGCAAAAAGTGTATGTTACCTTCCATCGTCTTTGCTTATGTTAGGGTTGAAGTGGGGTTGTGGGTCACCACCGATGCAAAGCACTTGGGTTCTATTATGCCGCGAGAGTAGGCTTTTGTCGCTTTTGTGGAGGAGTAATGCCCTCGCATTGAAAATCTATTGTCAACTCTTCTTCTTTATTAATGAGACTAGGCAATCCTTTTGTCTCCATTTAAAAAAATGCAGTAGTCTGGAACCTATCCGCAAAGAGCGACCAAAGTCAGCAGGACCATGGGCATCTAACCATGAGATGCTCAGCCGTTTCAAGATTGCGTTGGCAGAGAGGGCAGAAATATGAGTTCGGTGGCCATTGCTTAGCAAGCAACATGTCTGCCTTGAGCAGTCTATTCTGCACAAAAAACCAACCGAAGAAGCGACATTTTGCGGTGCCCATGCCTTCCAAACTACACCAAGGTGATGAAATTCAGTGGAGCCAAGAACATGAGGTGGTATGCTTTTTTCTCTCTCGAATACGCACAAGCATGCGTATCATTCATTAAAGGAGGAGGGGAAAGACTTCCCAAAGTACACCCGACATGGAATAAGTACAATTATAAACACACTTGGGCTTTGCCCAAGGCCACCTCGGGACTATGGGCTAACTACTCCCCCTCTACCCGCGCTAAGCCCTCTACTCCTTTGATTAGGCCTACCCTCGCCCAAGCACGGCCCTCATCCTCGATCCGTTCAATGCATTTGTGCACCGATGGTGTTGCTCCATTGAAAACAATGTCGTTCCGATGTTTCCATATCATCCACATCCCAAGCAGGCACAAGGCACGTGTGGACTTCTGATGCTCCCTGCCTTGATCCTCCGTGATGCACCAATCCTCCAAGGTATCCGCATTATCCGGTTCAAACCCTCGTCTGCCTGTAGTAGCCGCGAACCATTGCCATATTTGCCTTGTGAACATGCAGTTGACTAGCAGGTGTTGTATGGTCTCCTCATGTTGATCACAGAGCGGGCATGCCTCCTGGTGTGTCATTCCGCCCCGTGCCAATCTATCCCATGATGTGGTATGTTGAACTGGCGGAAAATTCTCCGCTAGATGAGAAGGAGTCAACAATGTCCAATGTGACCCGCACGCACTGGACAACTATCAAGAGAGTGACAAACTCAGGTAGGGCACCAGCGGTGACCCTTCCACATACATCCAAGATTCATATGTTGTCGTTCAATGCTTCGGAGACGAAGAAATGCTTGCGAGAGGAGGCCAGGAATATTTATGACCGGTGCAAGAAGGAAGGGAGCCTTGCCATCAATCCAATTGTCGAACCAAAAAAAGCACGATCATTGTCTCGCTAAGGTTGCGCGGGATCGGGAGGCCGTACCAAGGCTTGGAAGGCGACAACCGCTCACGCGAGAGCCATTTGAGGCGAAGGGCAGTGTTGAATAGTGTGAGATCGATCACCCCATGGCTGCCAAGCTGCTTAAAGCGTGTCTAGTAGATTCCGCAAACCGGACCATTCGTTATAACAACCTTCCGTTTACAGATCGGAGGCCGTTTTGCCGGCCTGAATAAATCCCTCAAATTCGACCATCTAATTTTTTTGTGAGATCTCGGATTCGCCAACACATTTCCTTCATATCTACGAAATATGAGCTCTTTTTACAGGGATCCAAAAAGAAAATAACGGTTGGCGAAAGGGAACTTTCAGCTCCCTTCATGGACGTCCAGCGAGCTGTGGCCGCCGTAAGCTATCGTGCGAGTGCCGCCATCCTTGCCGCCGCGAGCACCGTGAGCTGCTGCCATGTGGGCGCAGCCATCCCTTCCGTTGCTGCGAGCGCCACAAGCCTATGCCGATGCGATTGCCCTACCGTCGTGGGCACTGCTAGCCCGAGCCATCGTGCGCGCCATGAGCCCTGCCGCTGTGTGTGCTGCTAGCCCCTACCACTGCGGGCACTGCTAGCCCCTACTGCTGCCGCAGCGGGTGCCGCAAGCGATGGCCCCGTCAGCTACACGAGAGAGGATCTGATTGCATTTTTATTTTATGTACGATCGTGTTTTTTGTTAATGTAAATGTAGCTGGTTTATACATGATCTGTTCTGCCGACATATAAATCGCATCATAAATTACCACAAACTCGTTTTAAGGAAAATCATATGTTGTTTTTTAAAGGACGCGAATTGCGGGATCTGCTAGATGCTTTTAAGACGGCAAATTTTGGTCCACGTCACCTTACAATGCCCACCGTGGCAACCTTCGGCCCCATGCTAAAGCCAGGTGCGCTGAATGCGGCCGATCTCCTGGCGCGCCCGACAAGGAAGCTCAAGTGAGGATAGCCAGTAGATTTAAAAAAAAGGAGGATTACCCCCACCCTCTGCATCTGGGCGACGCATGCAACTACTTTATTGATTATTCACAAAGACCTTACAAAGTAGTACATCAGGTAGTCTGAAGCCACCATCTTAGCAACAACTGTTGCTACTTCTATCCACTTGATGAAGGGGTGCCGATAGTCCAAGCGCAATACCAAACAAACATCGTACGAAAGCCTAACATCTAAAACCTAAGGCCCCAACCAAGCCACATACTGGGTTTGGGGTACAAACTGGTCTGACGCACTCTCATGTGTTATCGCCGTCGTTTTCCACCAATCCATCTTCCACTAGTAGAGAAATGGCTAGCCACAACTCTTATTGGTGGCGCACCGTATTCAGCCGACGCCGACACTACATTTTTCAAATATCGTTGGTGTCGGCCATTTTGGTACGAAATAGCTAGTTACTTACTACTGGCGCTGGACGTACGTGGAATGCCACTTGTATGTGGCCTCCAAGGTTGTGTGCAGGCGTAAATTACTGTTGGCGTACCAGGTTTGTACTACGCTGGCAGTATTTCCTATATCTATGGCATTGCTTTCTTTAGGACGTTAGCAGTTTGTTTTGTGGGTCCATTTTTTAGGTCAACATTGGGGCCCATGTAACACCGGCGTGTCATACAACGGCATGCCAGGAATATACATCATAGTGCTGGCGTATTATTTTCTTGACACACCAGTAATATAGTCGCAGCACTATTACCCCGTGATGCCCTTGTGTATACACTTTGTTCCCCTTCTTCTTCCTCTTGCTCTTACTTTTCCTCCTCTCTCTTCCCTCCTCATCTTGAGAAACCCAATTATTTTATCATGATTCTTAATTAGGTAGTTAGATCTAGCTAGGTGATGCATTAGTTACGTTTGCTAGCCTCCACAGACCCACTCTCTAAGCTAGCTATATCTAGCTCTCTCCTCCACCCACTTGCATTAAATTTTCCTTGACCCTCCATTAACGGCGCCCTCCAACCTACGTACGGTCGACCGGCTTCTCACGCGATCGATCTAGGACTAGCTCGACTCGTGTCTCTTCTGCTCAAGGTAATTAACACAAAACACCTCCTCATACCATTTGATTATGCATTTTACGTACGTGTGTGATTGTTATACATGGCGAAACGTGCATTCATGACGAATTTGTAGAGAGAGTTGCCAATGTTTTGGTGAAACATTGATTCATTTCCGTTTTGTCAAATTTCTGGTACTCAATATGTACCATTTTTAACAAAGGTCATGCCAAAATTTTGTATGCCCTCGCTCATTTTTAATATATAGATAATTCTTTTTGTATTTCCCTTTACAGACTACTTTGATCTATCGAAAGATTCAATATGGATCGAAGTGTGAAGGCCTTTCTCAATTTCGCGGTGATGAATATGATACAAAAGTGTGAAATGCAGATATTATGTCCATGTAAGCCATGCAAAAATGGAAATTTCCATAACCCGTTCAATGGTAGCCTCCTCGTGCACTTGCTTCGTCGTGGTTTCGTTGAAGGTTATACACGATGGACAAAGCATAGTGAGGAGAATGATGATGTACGTGACGACAATGGAGCGGCGGATATGGAAGCGGAGAACCCTTTCGATGATGAATTAGCAGGGCTGCCAGAAGGAGGAAACAATAATGAACATGCGTCTGGAGGAGGAAATGATGAAACGCCACCCGAACATGAAGAGGGCCATGTCAGCCAGGATATGTCGTTGGCTGAAATGCTGCAGGATCCCCATGTTAAAGAACTGCTACATAAGAAGATGACAAATGAGAGAGCTGCTATTAAGGAGACTCTCAAGTTGGCACAATTGGAGTTAGACGTGAATGCTCCACTGTACGAAGGTTGCGATCCTGAGCACACCCGCTTGCATGTCATGCTCAAACTTCTAGACATCAAGGCAAGATTCAAGAGCACAGACGCAAGTCTAGACGCTACATTGGAATATTTACATACAGTTTTGCCCAAGGGGAATTTGTTGCTTAAGACTATTGATGAGGCAAAAAGATCGTGTGCCCTCTTGATTTGCCGCATGTAAGATATCATGCATGCATAAATGATTGCATCTTATATCGTAACGAGCATGAGCACAAAACAAAGTGTCCATCTTGCAAGGAACCCTGATACAAGCTTGGAAAGAAGGATCCTTGAAAGGTTGTATGGTAGCTTCCGTTGATTCCACGTCTGTAGCGTTATTTCGTTGACGCGAAGGAAGCAAAGAACATGACTTGGCATAAGACCAGGAAATCCAAAAACGATGGCATTCTAAGACATATTGCAGATGGTTGTCAGTGGAAAGCACTCGACTGCATTGAACCAGAATTCGCAGTAGAACCAAGAAACCCCAGGTTGGGTGTCAGTAGCGATGGACTAAATCCATTTGGCAAGCAGAGTAGCACACATAGTACATGGCCCGTTTTTGTTTTATGTACAACCTCCCGCCTTGGCTCTGCATGAAACAAAAGTACATACACATGGTAATGCTCATTCAATGACCGCTCCAACCAGGCAACGATATCAACACATATCTTGAGCTATTGAAGGAGGAGTTATTCATATTATGGAAGGATGAAGGGGTCAAAACGTGGGACGCCAGCACTAGAGACTATTTTCCAACGAGAGCAACATTTCTCACGACCGTTCATGACTATCTAGGTTACGGATATATTTCCGGACAAGCCTGTCATGGACATTGCGGATGTATTAAATGTATGGATGACACATCTTTTCTCTAGCTATCAGAAAAAGTAAATTGCAAAATAGTGTTCATGGGCCATCGAAGGTGGCTTGACAAAGATGATGAGTGGAGAAGTCGTGGCGACCTGTTCGACAACACAGATGAGGCCCGAGGGCCACCATGTCAGAGGAGTTGAGAAGAAATCCATGAGATGTTAAAGAATTGGACAGATTGCCCGAAGCCAGGAAGGAAGAAAAATAAGGCTGAGAAAACGCTGCTAAAAGTATGGAAAAGAAAGTCTGTTTTCTGGGGCTTGAAGTATTGGGAACTACTCAGTTCGCCGCATTCTCTTGATATGATTCATATCACAAAAAATATCTATGAGAGTTTGCTTGGCACACTGTTTGACATGCCAGAAAAAAGTAAAGATGTACGAGGGCAAGACAAGACCTGAAAGATATAGGTATTAGGGAAGAGCTCCAACCCGCATCCCTTAAAAGAACCAAGGAGACGGTTGTCGGTGTCAAAACCGGCGGATCTCGGGTAGGGGGTCCCGAGCTGTGAGACTAAAATCGATGGTAACAAGGGGACGAAGGAGATGATGTTTACCTAGGTTCGGGCCCTCCTATGGAGGTAAAACCCTACGTCCTGCTCGATTATATTGATGGTATGAAGGTTACAGAGTTGATCTACCTCGAGATCGACTAGCTAAAACCCTAGATGAGTTTCTCTGCCCTACAATCTAAAACCCTCCGGTTTATATAGACACCATGGGTCATTAGGGTTACACATGGTCGGTTGCCCACCGGAGGAAAAAACAAGCTTAATCTACTATCTTCAACTTGACAGACACACCGCGGCTCCTGAGATCCTTCCCCTCACAACGGGGCCTTCGATCGACTCCATCCTCAGCGTGTGGCCCATGAGTCCGGCCCATGAGAAATAGGCCGGCCGCCTGAGGACCCCTTAATCCCGGACTCCCTCAGTAGCCCCCGGACTAGCCTCCAATGCCGAGGTATATTATCCGGACAGTCCTACACGTCGAAGTCTTCGGCTTGCGAGGCAAGTCCCTCTATCCCTTCTTGTTCGGCAACCACTCCGTCATCGGTAAATCTTCAAACGTCGAGAACTTGCGGGACCCACTTCAATAATTCCCAGCGCTCCTCGACCCTCGTGTACCGAGGGGAGGCGAGCGGTCGGGCGGCTTTTTACAAGATTGCCCTTCTCACAAAGGAGGTACCTCCCATTTAAACAAACGGAATCGTGGTCTAGGCCACACCTTCCTCTTCTTCCCCCTCGGAGAAAACTTCAAGCGAGAGACCACTAAAAAACATGGCGAGCGTCCCCAGTTCTTCTTCGCACCCTTACGGCACCCTCCCCGGGCACTGGGCAAGCTGCTCTGTATCCCTCCTTCGGCTGCGCGACCTCGAGACCCAAGGATATCTTCCTTCCTCAGATCTGGCGGCTACTCGTGCCGGTCTGACTTCTTATAACCGCGAAGCCTTCGCGGAGAACTTCCCAAATCCTCACAAGGGAGAGTGGGTATGCTTCGTGCCTTTCCTCCTGCGGGGCCTAGGGTTCCCCATCCATCATCTCACCCCTGGGTCCATTCTACACATCTCGGGCTTTGTCGCCCTTTGTGAGATGTTCCTGGGCTGCGAGGCTCACTTTGGACTATGGAGGAAGTATTTCTGCCTCGTTCCCCACACCCGCGGTGAGAAAATTCGGGAGGTTGGAGGAGCCAAAGTATGTCGCATAGCCGGGACGGGATATCCTGCGGGGACGCCGAAGAAAGAGTCCGAAGAGTGGTCTTCGCAATGGTTTTACATCGAGGACGTTCCCCTATTCGATCCAGCTCGAAGGGGTTTGCCCGAATATTCCGACGCCCCTTTGAAGAAAAGGTTCAACTGGCGTCCGAAGAGTTCATCCTAAGAGGACGATGCTGAAGTACAACGTTTGGCTGCCCGCGTTAGGATACTGGCTCATCAGAAGCTGACCATGATTGACGTGATGGCCGCCGCCATCACCAGATGCGTTCAACCTCTTCAACAAAGGATACATCCTTTGTGGTGTTACAACGGAACAAGTGACACCACTCGCTCCTGACGGCTGGGCCCTGCGGATCAAGCGGCATTAGCAGCCGCACTTGCCGATTTATACAAAGTTGAAAAAGAAGACTTTGTTCGGCTGCCAGTTAAGGAGGGCTACTCGAGCTACAACCCCATTGAATGGGTAAGTCTTTCGATCTTACGTCCTAAGTTCGGTTTGTCATTTGCCCTTTTTGACCAGAGCCTTTAATCCGCACAAACAGGACTGGAGGAGCTTTGCCGAGACAGTCAAGTGTCCGCCCCCCCAACCGGAGAGCTACTCTCGTGACGACGCTCCAGGATTCCATGACGATCCGGAGTTGTCCATTGAGTACGAAGACGGGGTCTTTTACCAAGAGAGACTAGATCGATCCAAGGTGGCTATCATAGCCGATCACCCCGGATCACTCCCTTCCTCCACCACAGACAAAAATAAAAATCCTTCTCGTAAAAGGAGAACGCCTTCCACTGACCCAAATGCGCCGGTCTCCGCTCCCAAGCGTCGTAGGTCCTCGCGACAAACGTCGGCTGCAGCAGTGATGCCTGGACCGGGCATTGACAGGGCTCCTTTACGTGAGCCGGCCGTGGAGACGGCACCGACCACTCGTCCATCCCAAAGGTACTTCGTTCGGCCGCTTAATCTATCGCTATTATGATCGATAGGATCTACCGAAAGATCTCATGTTGAAATACTCAGGAAACAAGTACAACCATCTTTTGCCGAGGACGTTGCCAAAATGCCCGACAATACTCATGAGTCAAGATCCTCTGCTCATGCCGAACCTGCAATGGAGGCCCCGGTGGGCAATCCGGCCCCCGAAGATTCCGAGGACGCGGTTTCAGTCACTAAATCCGAAGTTGAAAGTGCAATGAACCACCGGCGGCGACGAGAGGCCCTGCGCGACCCGACGTTTTCCGAACAAGAGGTCAATGCTCTATGCTCGGTGGACGCGCACATCGGAGCTGCCCGAGCTGGGCTCGGAGAAACCGTGAAACTGATATCATCCAGTCTGAAGGTAAGTGATTGATTTTGAGAATCCGAACATTTATGTGAGCCCAGTAGCCCCAGAGCCTTGAATTGGTCGGGACGACCGAGTTAAGGATCCACATATTGTTTTGTGGATGATACAGGCCTCAAGGCAGCAGAACGAGCAACTGGCCAATGAATTGGAGGTGACCCGAGCACAGGTGGAAGCCGTGAAGGCCGAACTTGAACAAGTGAAGAAATTTACCCGGGAGGCGCATGGTGAGTATATCCATTCTGCTGATCTTAGTACATAATTCCATGTTGACGCGAGGGTACTTTTTAGCAGCTGAATCTATAGGGCAATTGCAAAAAGATTTAGATGCAGCCCGAGAATCTCAGAGGTACGCCGAGTCCCAGCATAAGGCTGGCTGCCTTTCGTTGCAACGAAACCTAGAGGAGAAGAGACGCCTCTAGGCGGAAAACAAGCAGCAAGCCGACGAAATTGAGTGTTTAAAGACTCAATTAGCCCAGACCCAAGAAGAGAACCAGAAATTACAGAGGGGCATGTTTGGTAAGTGTGACTGTGACGTCGAAAGGGTATTTTCCCGACATAAAGTTTAATGTACATGCCTTGTCTTATGTATAGGTCTCCTAACCGGGCTTCCTGAAGAAGAGATCAGATCCTACCGGGGGAGCCTTCTGAAGGAACTGTCCGCCATTCATGAGCGGGATCGAAAGGCTGTGAGGAGCATGATTAAAGCGCTATGGCCTGCTGAGAAGCCTCCGAAAGGGATGACCGAACTAGCTGATCGGTTCAAGGAAGCCCGGAGTCGGTTCGAGCTGTGGAAGACATCGGCTTGCCGGGAGGGAGCACGAGAGGCGTGGGCGATGATTAAGACTCGATACACCGGCCTTAACCCCGAGCATATGGCTCGGGTTGGGCCAGCTGGACCTGATGGGCAAGAAGTGCCGCTTCACTTGGTGTACGACCAAGTGATGCATGCCGCTCGTCTCTCGCAAGAAGATTGCGCCCTGGATGCCTTGATAGACAATCTTGGCCGGCAGCCAGATGTGTGATTCAATGTAACTATGTACTTTAAATCGAAAAATTGCTCCGTCTGTGCTATGAACTTTGTCTTAACCGGCCATCGGCTTCGACCTCTCGCGCTAAGAGCGCGAGAGTGTTCCTTATAAAATATCCCTTGATAAAGGGAATTCTTTCGAGGAACCAGGCAATCCGGCCATTTGGTGCGAACAGACAATAGATGCACAGGGAGATATGTTATATTACTGCTTAGCGTAAGAAACATCTTCCAAAGAAAATAGTACCTCTATCGGTGCCTTTCTTTGGGTTGTTACGTAAATTGTGGATAGTAAGGCCGTATATTGTTAGTATGCGGCTAATGGCCATTTTGAGAGAAAAAGGCAGTGTAATGGTAATAACAACCATCATATATTTGTTGCTTCCGTCGTAGCCGACCAATTTTCTACTAAAGATAGCTACCTTTCGGCTTCACCCGTCTGAGGTACGTATCCGGATAACCCGGTCGTAGCAATCGCAGAGGTGCTCCCTTTACCCTCTAGCCGAACAATCGGGAACGTAGAGGGTAAACACAGGAGCGAGGCAACCCAGCTTGGCAAAAATCTTAGTTTGAATTGATGCATATAATGGCTTAAAAAATGACAAGGGAATCATGCATACACAGGAGATGTGAATAGATGCTCAAAATGTATAGTCATCGGCTTCGGGAAGAAGCCCCCAGGTGTTTTGTTCGGGTCTAACATTTGAGGATGTATGCCGAAAAACTTAACACGAGCTCGGTTTGGCCGAACATAGACCTTGGGGAGAGAAAAGGTCCGAACCTGCCAAAAATCAAGTTGGAAGGGAAGGAAAGTGAAAAGAAAAATAAAAAATAAAAAGGAGGGTAAAAAGTTTGATGACACCGGTCTAGCCGTAAAAACGCCGAAGACGAGCTGCGTTCCATGGGTGTGGTTCGAGGCGGTTATCTACCGGGCTTCAAAGATGATAAGCCCCTCCTGCGAGTACTTCGTCGATTATGAAGGGGCCCTCCCATTTGGGATTGAGCTTATGCTTCTGCTTCTCGGGGAGCCGTAAGACGAGTTCACCCACGTTATACGCTTTCGCCCTGACCTCCCTGCTCTGGTAACGCCGGGCCTGCTGTTGATAAAAAGTAGAGCGAGCCCGAGCTATGTCGCGCTCTCCTTCCAAGGCGTCCAAGTCGTCCTACCGATCTAACTCGGCCTCCTTTTCTTCGTACATGCGCACCCTTGGTGCATCGTGAATTATATCACAGGGGAGGACCGCTTCCGCCCCGTAGACCATGAAGAACGGTGTGTATCCTATTGATCGATTCGGGGTGGTACGTAGGCCCCATAGGACGGAGTCGAGCTCCTCCACCCAATGGCAGTCGGACTCATGAAGAGATCGGACCACACGGGGTTTAATACCACTCATGATGAGGCCGTTGGCCCGTTCGACTTGTCCATTAGTCTGTGGGTGATATACTGACGCGTAATCGAGCTTGATGCCCATCTTTGTACACCAGTCTTTCACCTCTTGGGCGGTGAAGTTGGTGTTGGGGAACGTTGCATGGGAAACAAAAAATTTCCTACGCACACACAAGATCTATCCATGGTGATGAGCATCTACGAGAGGGAGAGTAAATCTACATACCCTTGTAGATCGCTAAGCGGAAGCGTTTAAGAAACGCGGTTGATGTAGTCGAACGTCTCCGCGATCCAAATCGCAAGTCGTCCCTCGATCCGATCACGAACTAGCGCCGAACGGACGGCACCTCCGCGTTCAACACACGTACGGCTTGATGACGCCTTCACCTCCTCGATCCAGCGAGCGATGGTGAAGTAGTGGTTGAGTTCCAGCAGCACGACGGCGTGGTGATGGTGGTGAGGAACAATCTCTGCAGGGCTTTGCCAAGCGCTACGGAGATTATGACGGAGGAACTAGAGGGTTAGGGTTGCCGCACACGGCTTGGGGAAATCTTGATGTGTTCCGGGTGCTAGCCCTGCCCCTCTATTTATATGTTGAGCCCTGGGGTCGAAACTTGGAGAAAGAGCCTCCTCAAAGTCGGTTTGGAACAAAAGGAAGAGTCCTTCTCGGATTCCAGTACCAAACGCCACGGTTCCCGGCGTCTGGCCCAGACGCCATGGGCCTCGGCGTCTGGCCCAGGGCCAAACGCCAGGGTTCCTGGCGTCTGGACCCTGCCCTCTGCAAAACTGCCTTTTGCTAACGCCCCGTGGGTCTCACCTCTTGGCCCAAACATATCGTCCAATATATCGATCTTTACCTCTCGGACATTCCGAGACTCCTCGTCATTTCCGTGATCTCATCCGGGACTCCGAACAACTTTCGGTCACCAACATAACAACTCAACTATACTTATATCGTCACCAAACGTTAAGTGTGTAGACCCTGCGGGTTCGAGAACTATGTAGACATGACCGAGACACCTCTACGGTCAATAACCAATAGCGGGACCTGGATGCCCATATTGGCTCCTACATATTCTACGAAGATCTTTATCGGTCGAACCTCTATGTCAAGGATTCAGTTAATCCCGTATGCTGTTCCCTTTGTTCTTCGGTATGTTACTTGCCCGAGATTCGATCGTCGGTATCTCTATACCTAGTTCAATCTCGTTACCGGCAAGTCTCTTTACTCGTTCCGTAATACAAGATCTCGTGGCTAACACTTTAGTCACATTGCTTGCAAGGCTCATTGTGATGTTGTATTACCGAGTGGGCCCTGAGATACCTCTCCGTCACACAGAGTAACAAATCCCAGTCTTGATCCATGCCAACCCAACAGACACCCTCGGAGATACCTGTAGAGCACCTTTATAGTCACCCAGTTACGTTGCGACGTTTGATACACACAAGGTACTCCTCCGATGTCAGGGAGTTGCATGATCTCATGGTCATAGGAACAGATACTTGACATGCAGAAAACAATAGCAATAAACTGACACGATCAAATGCTACGTTCTTAGTTTGGGTCTTGTCCATCACATCATTCTCCTAATGATGTGATCCCGTTATCAAATGACATCTCATGTCAATGGCTAGGAAACCTTAACCATCTTTGATCAACGAGCTAGTCAACTAGAGGCTTACTAGGCACTACCCCAAGATCTGTCATGAACTCCTTCATCCAGACACCTTCCTTCGCCGCCTCCGAGGCAGCAATGTACTCCGCTTCGCATGTAGAATCAGCTACCACGCTTTGCTTGGAACTGCACCAGCTAACCGCACCCCCATTAAGAATAAACACGTATCCGGTTTGAGACTTAGAGTCATCCGGATCAGTGTCAAAGCTTGCATCGACGTAACCCTTTACGACGAGCTCTTGATCACCTCCATAAACAAGAAACATATCCTTAGTCCTTTTCAGGTACTTCAGGATATTCTTGACCGCCGTCCAGTGTTCCATTCCTAGATCACTTTGAAACCTTCCGACCATACTTATGGCAAGGCTGACATCGGGTCTTGTGCACAGCATTGCATACATGATAGAGCCTATGGCCGAAGCATAGGGGATTACACTCATCTTTTCTCTATCTTCTGCAGTCACTGGGCATTGAGTCTTACTCAACTTCACACCTTGCAATACAGGCAAGAACCCCTTCTTGGACTGATCCATTTTGAACTTCTTCAAAACTTTGTCAAGGTATGTGCTTTGTGAAAGTCCTATCAAGCGTCTCGATCTATCTCTATAGATCTTGATGCCTAATATGAAAGCAGCTTCTCCTAGGTCCTTCATTGAAAAACTCTTGTTCAAATATTCCTTTACGCTTTCCAGCATTTCTATATTGTTTCCAATCAGTAATATGTCATCCACATATAATATTAGAAACGCTATAGAGCTCCCACTCACTTTCTTGTAAATACAAGCTTCTCCGTAAACTTGTATAAACTCGAACGCTTTGATCACCTCATCAAAACGAAGATTCCAACACCGAGATGCTTGCACCAGTCCATAAATGGATCGCTGGAGTTTGCAAACTTTGTCAGCATTCTCTGGATCGACAAAACCTTCTGGTTGCATCATATACAACTCTTCCTTAAGGTAACCATTAAGGAACGCTGTTTTGACATCCATCTGCCAAATTTCATAATCGAAAAAGGCAGCTATTGCTAACATGATTCTGACGGACTTAAGCATCGCTACGGGTGAGAAGGTCTCATCGTAGTCAACTCCTTGAACTTGTGAAAAACCCTTTGCCACAAGTCGAGCTTTATAGACGGTGACATTACCGTCCGCGTCCGTCTTCCTCTTAAAGATCCATTTGTTCTGAATGGCCTTACGCCCTTCAGGTAATACTTCCAAAGTCCATACTTTGTTTTCATACATGGATCCCATCTCGGATTTCATGGCCTCTAACCACTTCTCGGAATCCGGGCCCATCATCGCTTCTCCATAGCTCGTAGGTTCATCGTTGTCTAACAACATGACCTCTAAGACAGGGTTGCCGTACCACTCAGGAGCAGTACGCGTCCTTGTCGACCTACGAGGTTCGATAGTAACTTGATCCAAAGCTTCATGATCATCATCATTAACTTCCTCTTCAGCTAATGTAGGCTCCACAGAAACAACTTTCTGCACTGCGCTACTCTCAGGTTGAAGTAAAGGTTCAACAACCTCATCAAGTTCTATCTTCCTCCCACTCAATTCTTTCGAGAGAAACTCTTTCTCAAGAAATGTTCCGTTTTTAGCGACAAACACTTTGCCTTCGGATCTGAGGTAGA
Organism: Elymus sibiricus; assembly: GCA_039707655.1. Taxonomy (NCBI): domain Eukaryota; kingdom Viridiplantae; phylum Streptophyta; class Magnoliopsida; order Poales; family Poaceae; genus Elymus; species Elymus sibiricus. Next base: position 144,220,769 of record CM077667.1, on the reverse strand, counting down.
AGGTATACCCAACTGTCTCTTTTGGGTATCCTATGAAGACGCATTTCTCCGCTTTGGGTTCCAGCTTTTCAGGCTGAAGCTTTTTGACATAAGCATCACATCCCCAAACTTTAAGAAACGACAGTTTTGGCTTCTTGCCAAACCAAAGTTCATATGGCGTCGTCTCAACGGATTTCGATGGTGCCCTATTTAAAGTGAATGCAGCTGTCTCTAATGCATAACCCCAAAACGATAGTGGCAAATCGGCAAGAGACATCATAGATCGCACCATATCCAATAAAGTTCGATTACGACGTTCGGACACACCATTACGCTGTGGTGTTCCAGGCGGTGTCAGTTGTGAAACAATTCCACATTGTCTTAAGTGACTGCCAAACTCATAACTCAGATATTCTCCTCCTCGATCAGATCGTAGGAATTTAATCTTCTTGTTACGATGATTCTCAACTTCACTCTGAAATTGTTTCAACTTTTCAAATGTTTCAGACTTATGTTTCATTAAGTAAATATACCCATATCTACTTAAGTCATCAGTGAAGGTGAGAAAGTAACGATAACCACCGCGCGCCTCAATACTCATCGGACCACACACATCAGTATGTATGATTTCCAATAAGTCACTTGCCCGTTCCATTGTTCCAGAGAACGGCGTTTTAGTCATCTTGCCCATGAGGCATGGCTCACATGTGTCAAGTGATTCAAAATCAAGTGACTCCAAAAGTCCATCAGCATGGAGCTTCTTCATGCGTTTTACACCAATATGACCTAAACGGCAGTGCCACAAGAAAGTGGTATTATCATTATCAATTCTACATCTTTTGGCATCAATGTTATGAACATGTGTATCATTACTATCGAGATTCAATAAGAATAAACCCCTCACATTGGGTGCATGACCATAAACGATATTACTCATATAAATAGAACAACCATTATTCTCTGATTTAAATGAGTAACCGTCTCGCAATAAACAAGATCCAGATATAATGTTCATGCTTAACGCAGGCACCAAATAACACTTATTTAGGTTCATCACTAATCCCGACGGTAATCGAAGAGCGAGCGTGCCGACGGCGATCACATCAACCTTGGAACCATTTCCCACGCGCATCGTCACTTCGTCCTTTGCCAGCCTCCGTCTATTCCGCAGTTCCTGTTTAGAGTTGCAAATATGAGCAACCGCACCGGTATCAAATACCCAGGCACTACAACGAGGGTTGGTAAGGTACACATCAATAACATGTATATCATATATACCTTGTTTGTTGTTGGCCGCCTTCTTGTCAGCCAAATACTTGGGGCAGTTCCGCTTCCAGTGTCCAGTTCCCTTGCAATGAAAACACACAGTTTCTGGTTTGGGTCCAGCCTTGGGTTTCTTCACGAGAGGAGCAACTGTTTTGCCACTCTTCTTGGAGTTACCCTTCTTACCCTTGCCATTTTTCTTGAAACTAGTGGTTTTATTGACCATCAACACTTGATGCTCCTTCTGAATTTCAGACTCAGCGGCTTTCAGCATCGCAAACAGCTCGGCGACTGACTTGTTCATCCCGTGCATGTTATAGTTCAACACGAAGCTCTTGTAGCTAGGTGGCAATGATTGAAGAATTCTGTCAGTGATAGCCTCTGGCGGAAGGGGCATCCCCAATTCAGCCAGACGGGTGGAGTACCCAGACATTCTGAGCACGTGATCACTGATAGACCCGTTCTCCTCCATCTTGCAAGCATAGAACTTATCGGAAATCTCATATCTCTCGATCCGGGCATTCTTCTGAAAGATAAACTTCAACTCCTGGAACATCTCATATGCTCCATGACGTTCAAAACGTCTTTGAAGTCCCGGTTCTAAGCCATACAACATTGCACATTGAACTATTGAGTAATCATCAGAACGAGCCTGCCAGGCGTTCACAACGTCTAGAGACTCAACTGGAGCGGGTGGATCACCAAGCGGTGCATCAAGGACATAAGCTTTCTGGGAAGCCGTAAGGATAATCCTTAGATTACGGGCCCAGTCCACAAAGTTACTTCCATCATCTTTCAACTTAGCTTTCTCTAGGAACGCATTAAAATTCAGGGGTGCTACTGCGCGAGCCATGATCTACAACATAAATATAGCAAAGACAACTTAGACTATTATTCTAGATAATGAGTTTAGTTAATCATATTACTTAAAAACTCCCACTCAAATTGACATCCCTCCGGTCATTCGAGTGTAACATGATCCAAATCCACCAACTCAAGTCCGGTCATCACGTGAGTTGAGGTTGTTTCAATGGTGACCATCTTCATGTTGATCATATCTACTATATGACTCATGTTCGACCTTTCGGTCTCTTGTGTTCCGAGGCCATGTCTGTACATGCTAGGCTCGTCAAGTTTAACCCAAGTGTTCCGCGTGTGCAACATGGCTTGCACCCGTTGTATGTGAACGTGGAGTCTATCACACCCGATCATCACGGCGTGTCTCGAAACGACGAACTTTCGCAACGGTGCACACTCGGGGAGAACACAATTAATCTTGAAATTTAAGTGAGGGATCACCTTATAATTCTACCGTCGTCCTAAGCAAAATAAGATGCATAAAAGGATTAACATCACATGCAAATCATAAGTGACATGATATGGCCATGAACTTGTGCTTTTGATCTCCTTCTCCAAAGCACCGGCATGATCTCCATCGTCACCGGCATGACACCATGATCTCCATCATCTTGATCTATATCAACGTGTCGCCATGAGGTTGTCGCGCCGACTGTTGCTTCCACGACTATTGCTAACGTTTAGCGATAAAGTAAAGCATTACATAGCGCTTAATGATTGACACGCAGGTCATACAATAATTAAAGACAACTCTATGGCTCCTGCCAGTTGCCGTACTCATCGACATGCAAGTCGTGATATTCTATACAACACATGATCATCTCATACATCACATATATCTCATCATGTAATTGGCCATATCACATCACAACATACCCTGCAAAAACAAATTAGACGTCCTCTAATTGTTGTTGCAAATTTTACGTGGCTGCTACGGGTTTGCAAGAACCGTTCTTACCTACGCAAAACCACAACGTGGTGTAGTGATTGCTTTTTGATCTTCTAAAAGAACCCTCTTCATTGAAATCGATTCAACTAAAGTGAGAGAGACAGACACCCGCTAGCCATCTTTATGCAACGAAGTTACATGTCAGTTGAAGGAACCTGTCTCGCGTAAGTGTACGCGTAATGTCGGTCCGGTCCGCTTCATCTCACAGTACCGCCGAATCAAATATCAACTAGTAACGGCAAGCAATATGTATACACACACGCCCACAACTCGTTTGTGTTCTACTCGAGATCTCATCTACGCATAGACCTAGCTCGGATGCCACTGTTGGGGAACGTTGCATGGGAAACAAAAAATTTCCTACGCACACACAAGATCTATCCATGGTGATGAGCATCTACGAGAGGGAGAGTAAATCTACATACCCTTGTAGATCGCTAAGCGGAAGCGTTTAAGAAACGCAGTTGATGTAGTCGAACGTCTCCGCGATCCAAATCGCAAGTCGTCCCTCGATCCGATCACGAACTAGCGCCGAACGGACGGCACCTCCGCGTTCAACACACGTACGGCTTGATGACGCCTTCACCTCCTCGATCCAGCGAGCGATGGTGAAGTAGTGATTGAGTTCCAGCAGCACGACGGCGTGGTGATGGTGGTGAGGAACAATCTCTGCAGGGCTTCGCCAAGCGCTACGGAGATTATGACGGAGGAACTAGAGGGTTAGGGTTGCCGCACACGGCTTGGGGAAATCTTGATGTGTTCCGGGTGCTAGCCCTGCCCCTCTATTTATATGTTGAGCCCTGGGGTCGAAACTTGGAGAAAGAGCCTCCTCAAAGTCGGTTTGGAACAAAAGGAAGAGTCCTTCTCGGATTCCAGTACCAAACGCCACGGTTCCCGGCGTCTGGCCCAGACGCCATGGGCCTCGGCGTCTGGCCCAGGGCCAAACGCCAGGGTTCCTGGCGTCTGGACCCTGCCCTCTGCAAAACTGCCTTTTGCTAACGCCCCGTGGGTCTCACCTCTTGGCCCAAACATATCGTTCAATATATCGATCTTTACCTCTCGGACATTCCGAGACTCCTCGTCATGTCCGTGATCTCATCCGGGACTCCGAACAACTTTCGGTCACCAACATAACAACTCAACTATACTTATATCGTCACCAAACGTTAAGTGTGTAGACCCTGCGGGTTCGAGAACTATGTAGACATGACCGAGACACCTCTACGGTCAATAACCAATAGTGGGACCTGGATGCCCATATTGGCTCCTACATATTCTACGAAGATCTTTATCGGTCGAACCTCTATGTCAAGGATTCAGTTAATCCCGTATGTTGTTCCCTTTGTTCTTCGGTATGTTACTTGCCCGAGATTCGATCGTCGGTATCTCTATACCTAGTTCAATCTCGTTACCGGCAAGTCTCTTTACTCGTTCCGTAATACAAGATCTCGTGGCTAACACTTTAGTCACATTGCTTGCAAGGCTCATTGTGATGTTGTATTACCGAGTGGGCCCTGAGATACCTCTCCGTCACACAGAGTAACAAATCCCAGTCTTGATCCATGCCAACCCAACAGACACCCTCGGAGATACCTGTAGAGCACCTTTATAGTCACCCAGTTACGTTGCGACGTTTGATACACACAAGGTACTCCTCCGATGTCAGGGAGTTGCATGATCTCATGGTCATAGGAACAGATACTTGACATGCAGAAAACAATAGCAATAAACTGACACGATCAAATGCTACGTTCTTAGTTTGGGTCTTGTCCATCACATCATTCTCCTAATGATGTGATCCCGTTATCAAATGACATCTCATGTCAATGGCTAGGAAACCTTAACCATCTTTGATCAACGAGCTAGTCAACTAGAGGCTTACTAGGGACACAGTGTTGTTTATGTACCCACACATGTATTTGAGTTTCCAATCAATACAATTATAGCATGGATAATAAACGATTATCATGAACAAGGAAATATAATAATAACCAATTTATTATTGCCTCTAGGGCATATTTCCAACAGTTGGATCCATTGTTCGTTATTATACTGTGAGGGATGCCGTAACGGTGTACCACGCCGGATATAAAGTCGATTACTAGTCCGGACTTGGCTGATTTGACAGGTTTTGCTTGATCCATTTGGTGAACTTGTCCACCATGACCAGTAGGTATTTATTTTTCTTGGTCCCCCCTTTAAGTGGTCCGACCATGTCCAGCCCCCAGACCGCGAAAAGCCAAGTGATCGGAATAGTCCGAAGAGCCGTTGGGGGCATGTGACTTTGATTTGCAAAAAGTTGGCATCCCACGCAGTATTGGACAAGAAACTGGGCATCCGCTCGAGCAGTGGGCCAGAAGAAACCAGCCCGGAAGGCCTTGCTTACTAAGGCCCTTGCCGCGGCGTGATGGCCGCCCATTCCTGCGTGGATTTCGGCCAAAAGCTGCCTTCCTTCTTCCTCAGATATGCACCGTTGGAGTCCTCTGGTGGTGCTTTTTTTGTATAACTCACCCTCGTGGACTTTATAGGCCATGGATCGCCGGATTATGCGTCTCGCCTCTGTCTGGTCATCGGGGAGTTCTTGGCGAAGAAGGTAGGCGAGGAAGGGATCGGTCTATGGTGCAATTACCGCCATGACCTCATGAGCCGAAGGCGTTTCGTCCATTATGGAGCCACCGATGATTTGATCGTCTGGTTCGTTTATAGGGTGAACAACTGATGTCTACTATGCAACCTTCTTCTTGTAGACTCGTGTTGGGCCTCCAAGCACAGAGTTTTGTGGGACAGTAGCAAATTTCCCTCAAGTGGATGACCTAAGGTTTATCAATCCGTGGGAGGCGTAGGATGAAGATGGTCTCTCTCAAACAACCCTGCAACCAAATAACAAAGAGTCTCTTGTGTCCCCAACACACCCAATACAATGGTAAATTGTATAGGTGCACTAGTTTGGCAAAGAGATGGTGATACAAGTGTAATATGGATGGTAGAAATAGGTTTTTGTAATCTGAAAATATAAAAACAGCAAGGTAACTAATGATAAAAGTGAGCAAAAACGGTATTGCAATGCTTGAAAACAAGGCCTAGGGTTCATACTTTCACTAGTGCAAGTTCTCTCAACAATAATGACATAGTTGAATCATATGTAAATCCCTCACGTGCGACAAAGAGTTCACTCCAAAGTCACAAATAGCGGAGAACAAACGAAGAAATTATTGTAGGGTACAAAACCACCTCAAAGTTATCTTTTCCGATCAATCTTATGAGCTATCCCTATAAGTGTCACGAACAGCCCTAGAGCTCGTACTAAAATAACACCTTAAGATACATGTCAACCAAAACCCTAATGTCACATAGATACTCCAATGTCACCACGAGTACCCATGGGCTTGATTATACGATATGCATCACACAATTTCAGATTCGTCATGTTCAATCCAACACAAAGAACTTCAAAGAGTGCCCCAAAGTTTCTACCGGAGAGTCAAGACGAAAACATGTGCCAACCCCTATGCATAGATTCCCAAGGTCACGGAACCCGCAAGTTGATCACCAAAACATACATCAAGTGGATCAATAGAACATCCCATTGTCACCACGGATATCCCATCGCAAGACATACATCAAGTGTTCTCAAATCCTTAAAAGACTCAATCCGATAAGAAAACTTCAAAGGGAAAACTCAATTCATCACAAGAAGATAGAGAGGGGAAAACTCCATATGATTCATCTATATCAATAAAGCTCGCGATACATCAAGATCGTGTCATCTCAAGAACACGAGAGAGAGAGAGAGAGAGAGATCAAACACATAGCTACTGGTACATACCCTCAGCCCGAGGGTGAACTAGTCCCTCCTCGTCATGGAGACCGCCGGGATGATGAAGATAGCCTCCAGTGATGGTTTCCCCCTCCGGCAGGGTGCCGGAACGGGCTCCCGATTGGTTTTTCATGGCTACAGAGGCTTGCGGCGGTGGAACTCCCGATCTAGGTTTCTTTCTGGAAGTTTCTGTATTTATAAGAATTTTTGGCGTCGGAAACAAGTCAAGGGGGGCCACGAGGCGGCGACAAGCCGGGGGACGCGCCCTAGGGGGCGCCCCCTAGGCTTGTGGTGGCCTCGTGGCTCTTCTGGCCCAACTCCAATGCCCTGTGGGCTTCTTCTGGTCCATAAAAAATCACCGTAAATTTTTATTCCGTTTGGACTCCGTTTGATATTCCTTTTCTGTAAAACTCAAAAACAAGGAAAAAACAGAAACTGGCACTGGGCTCTAGGTTAATAGGTTAGTCCCAAAAATAATATAAAATTGCATATTAATGCATATAAAACATCGAAAACCCATAATATAATAGCATGGAACAATCAGAAATTATAGATACGTTGGAGACGTATCAAGCATCCCCAAGCTTAATTCCTACCTGTCATCGAGTAGGTAAATGATAAAAACAGAATTTTTGATGTGGAATGCTACCTAACATATTTATCCATGTAATTTTCTTTATTGTGGCATGAATATTCAGATCCATAAGATTCAAAACAAAAGTTTAATGTTGACATAAAAACAATAATACTTCAAGCATACTAACAAAGCAATCATGTCTTCTCAAAATAACATGGCCAAAGAAAGTTATCCCTACAAAATCATATAGTCTGGCTATGCTCCATCTTCATCACACAAAGTATTAAATCATGCACAACCCCGGTTTTAGCCAAGCAATTGTTTCATACTTTAGTATTCTCAAACTTTTTCAACTCTCACGCAATACATGAGCGTGAGCCATGGACATAGCACTATAGGTGGAATAGAATATGGTGGTTGTGGAGAAGACAAAAAGAAGGAGATAATCTCACATCAACTAGGCGTATCAACGGGCTATGGAGATGCCCATCAATAGATATCAATATGAGTGAGTATGGATTGCCATGCAACGGATGCACTAGAGCTATAAGTGTATGAAAGCTCAAAAAGAAACTAAGTGGGTCTGCATCCAACTCGCTTGCTCACGAAGACCTAGGGCAATTTTGAGGAAGCCCATCATTGGAATATACAAGCCAAGTTCTATAATGAAAAATTCCCACTAGTATATGAAAGTGATAATATAGGAGACTCTCTATCATGAAGATCAGGGTGCTACTTTGAAGCACAAGTGTGGAAAAAGGATAGTAGCATTGCCCCTTCTCTCTTTTCTCTTTTTTTTTAATTTTCTTTTTTTTTGGTGGGCATCTTTGGCCTCTTTTTTTTGTAAAGTCCGGAGACTCATCCCAACTTGTGAGGGAATCATAGCTTCCGTCCTTTCCTCACATGGGACAATGCTCTAATAATGATGATCATCACACTTTTATTTACTTACAACTCAAGAATTACAACTCGACTTAGAACAAAATATGATTCTATATGAATGCCTCCGGCGGTGTACCGGGATGTGCAATGACTCAAGAGTGACATGTATAAAGAATACGAACGGTGGCTTTGCCACAAATACGATGTCAACTACATGATCATGCAAAGCAATATGACAATGATGATGCGTGTCATAAACGGAACGATGGAAGTTGCATGGCAATATATCTCGGAATGGCTATGGAAATGCCATAATAGGTAGGTATGGTGGATGTTTTGAGGAAGGATATATGGTGGGTGTAATGTACCGGTGAAAGTTGCGCGGTACTAGAGAGGCTAGCAATGGTGGAAGGGTGAGAGTGCGTATAATCCATGTACTCAACATTAGTCATAAAGAACTCACATACTTATTGAAAAAGTCTATTAGTTATCAAAACAAAGTACTACACGCATGCTCCTAGGGGAAGGGTTGGTAGGAGTTAACCATCGCGCGATCCCGACCTCCACACAAAGGAGGGCAATCAATAAATAAATCATGCTCCGACTTCGTCACATAACGGTTCACCATACGTGCATGCTACGGGAATCAGAATCTTTAACACAAGTATTTATACCACTCCACAATTACTCACTAGCATGTCTCTAATATCACCATCTTTATATCTCAAAACAATCATAAGGAATCAAACTTCTCATAGTATTCAATGCACTTTATATGAAAGTTTTTATTATATCTCTCTTGGATGCCCATCATATTAGGACTAAATTCATAACCTAAGCAAATTACCATGCTGTTTAGAGACTCTCAAAATAATATAAGTGAAGCATGAGAGTTCAACAATTTCTATAAAATAAAACCACCACCGTGCCCTAAAAAGATATAAGTGAAGTACTAGAGCAAATTGACAAACTACTCCAAAAAGATATAAGTGAAGATCAACGAGTAGGTAAACAATCAAGTAGCTATGTGAGGGATCTCTCTCAATAAATATTTTCAGATCTGAGTTTTTTATTCAAACAGCAAACTAAATAAAAATAGCACTCCAAGAATAGCACGCATCATGTGAACGAATAAAAATTTAGGCTCAACATAGGCTAACCGATAATTGTTGATGAAGAGAGGTGGGATGCGTAGCATCCCCAAGCTTAGATGCTTGAGACTTCTTGAAAAATTTACTTGGGGTGCCTTGGTCATCCCCAAGCTTGAGCTTTTGTATCTCGTTCAATCCTCTCATATCATGGTTTCACCTATTCTCAAAAACTTCATCCACAAAAAACTCGAAAAGAACTCGTGAGATAGGTTAGTACACATAAGAATAAATCAACACTTCATGTACTGCCAAGACAAGTTGCAAAATAATTTTCAAACATCATATACTGTTTACTATCATCTCCACAATTTATATCTACCAATATAGGCTATGGAAACTATAGGGTAAGTAGATAACGAAACTATGACAGCAATCTGTCCAAACAGAACAGTCTGTAGAAATTTATTAAAACAGTGTACTTCTGTAACTCAAAAAATTATGAAAATTTAGGAAATCATAAATAATTTATATGACAATACTGTGTAAAAATTTCAGAAACTTTCCACGTTCCAGTAAAATATGAAAATTCAAACACTACAGCAAAAGTTTCTGTTTTTTTACACAGCACACATCAAACATGCAATGCAAGCATCCTAAGGCAATTCATGGAACTTTTTATTGAAAAACAAGATTATAAATGACACCTAACAGAGAACAAGAAAATAAAATGACGCTCCAAGCAAAATTCATATTATGTGACGAATAAAAATATAGCTCCAAGTAAGGTATACCGATAGTGTTGAAGATGAAAGAGGGGATGCCTTCCGGGGCATCCCCAAGCTTAGGCGCTTGAGTCTTCCTTGGATATTACCTTGAGGGTGCCTTTGGCATCCCCAAGCTTAGGTTCTTGCCACTCCTTATTCTCCTCATATCGGTGTCTCACCCAAAACTGGAAAACTTCAATCACACAAAACTTAACGGAACTTCGTGAGATGGGTTAGTATAATAAATAAAGATAATTCACTTAGGTACTGTCAAGACAAGATTCATAATTGTTCCCACATGATACCTACTTTATTCTATGATTCCCATAATTTATACCACTAAATATAAACTATGGAAACACTAAAACAAGCAAACTATGCATGCAAAACAGAATCTGTCAAAAACAGAACAGCCTGTAGTGTAACCATACTTCCCTGTATCTAAAAATTCTGAAACATTAGGACAACCTGAAGAATTTATATATAAAGACTGTGTAAAAATTTCAGATCATTATCATGCTCCAGTAAAAAATGAAAATTCCTGTACTAGAGTCAAAAGTTTCTGTTTTGGTTCAACATCTATTCTACTCATCTTGTGAGTCATCCCGAAGGCTTTACTTGGCACTTTATTGAAATAAAAGGCATAAAACATGATTACTACAGTAGCTTAATCATGTGATCACACAAAAACAGAAAGTAAAAGTGTTGGGTTGCCTCCCAACAAGTGCTTTTCTTTAATGCCTTTTAGCTAGGCATAATGATTTCAATGATGCTCACATAGGAATAGTATTTGAAAGATGTAAGAGAGCATCATGAATCTCATGACAAGCACATTTAAGTCTAACCCACTTCCTATGCATAGGGATTTTGTGAGCAAACAATTTTGGGAGCAAGAATCAACTAGCATAGGAAGGCAAAAGAAGCATAACTTCAAAACTTTAAACACATAGAGAGGAAACTTTATATTATTGCAATTCCTACAAGCATATGTTCCTCCCTCATAATAAATTTCAGTAGCATCATGAAGGAATTTCACAATATAACTATCACATAAAGCATTCTTTTCATGAGCTACAAACATAGAAAATTTATTACTCTCCACATAAGCATATTTCTTCTCATTCATAGTAGTGGGAGCAAACTCAACAAAAAAACTATCATGTGAAGCATAATCCAATTGAAAATTAAAATCATGATGACAAGTTTCATGGTTATCATTATTCTTTATAGCATACATGTCATCACAATAATCATCATAAATAGGAGGCATGCTTTCATCATAATAAATTTGCTCATCAAAACTTGAGGGACTAAACATATCATCTTCATCAAACATAGCATCCCCAAGCTTGTAGCTTTGCATATCATTAGCATCATGAATATTCAAGGAATTCATACTAACAACATTGCAATCATGCTCATCATACAAAGATTTAGTGCCAAACATTTTATTGACTTCTTCTTCTAACACTTTGGCACAATTTTCCTTTCCATCATTTTCACGAAAGACATTATAAAGATGAAGCATATGAGGCAATCTCAATTCCATATTTTTTTGTAGTTTTCTTTTATAGACTAAACTAGTGAAAAACAAGAAACTAAAAGATTTAATTGCAAGATCTAAAGATATACCTTCAAGCACTCACCTCCGCGGCAACGGCGCCAGAAAAGAGCTTGATGTCTACTACGCAACCTTCTTCTTGTAGACTCGTGTTGGGCCTCCAAGCGCAGAGTTTTGTAGGACAGTAGCAAATTTCCCTCAAGTGGATGACCTAAGGTTTATCAATCCGTGGGAGGCATTGTTGGAAATATGCCCTAGAGGCAATAATAAATTAGTTATTATTATATTTCCTTGTTCATGATAATCGTTTATTATCCATGTTATAATTGTATTGATTGGAAACTCAAATACATGTGTGGGTACATAGACAACACTGTGTCCCTAGTAAGCCTCTAGTTGACTAGCTCGTTGATCAAAAGATGGTGAAGGTTTCCTAGCCATGGACATGAGATGTCATTTGATAACGGGATCACATCATTAGGAGAATGATGTGATGGACAAGACCCAAACTACGAACGTAGCATATGATCGTGTCAGTTTATTGCTATTTTTTTTTGCATGTCAAGTATCTGTTCCTATGACCATGAGATCATGCAACTCCCTGACATCGGAGGAGTACCTTGTGTGTATCAAACGTCGCAACGTAACTGGGTGACTATAAAGGTGCTCTACAGGTATCTCCGAGGGTGTCTGTTGGGTTGGCATGGATCAAGACTGGGATTTGTTACTCCGTGTGACAGAGAGGTATCTCAGGGCCCACTCGGTAATACAACATCACAATGAGCCTTGCAAGCAATGTGACTAAAGTGTTAGCCACGAGATCTTGTATTACGGAACGAGTAAAGAGACTTGCCGGTAACGAGATTGAACTAGGTATAGAGATACCGACGATCGAATCTCGGGCAAGTAACATACCGAAGAATAAAGGGAACAGTATACGGGATTAACTGAATCCTTGACATAGAGGTTCGATCGATAAAGATCTTCGTAGAATATGTAGGAGCCAATACGGGCATCTAGGTCCCGCTATTGGTTATTGATCGTAGAGGTGTCTCGGTCATGTCTACATAATTCTTGAACCCGCAGGGTCTACACACTTAACGTTTGGTGACGATTAGTATAGTTGAGTTATTTTGTTGGTGACCGAAGGTTGTTCGGAGTCCCGGATAAGATCCCAGACATGACGAGGATCTCCTGAAGAGTCCGGAGGTAAAGATTAATATATGTGATAATAGTGTTTTGATCTCCGGAAGGGTTCCGGAATTCACCGGAAGAGGTTCCGGATGTTTACCGAAGTGTTCGGGTGCAGCAACACTTTATATGGGCCACAGGGGTAAAGCCCACGAGGCATTGGAAAGTGCAAAAGGAAGTTTTGCTGCTGCCTTAAGCGGTACTACCGCTGGTAAGGCGGTACTACCGCTTGTGTGAAGCGGTACTACCGCATAAGCGGTACTACCGCGTGTGTGAAGCGGTACTACCGCTCAAGCGGTACTACCGCTCGTGAGCGGTACTACCGCTTGTACGCGGTACTGCTGGAATCCGAGTTGGACTCTTTCCCTGCGGGCCAAACCGACCTTGTGCGGGCAAAACCGACCTGGAGGAGGCTTTTACTCCAAGTTTAGACCCCAAGGCTCAACATATAAATAGAGGGGCAGGGCTAGCACACGGGACACATGAAGATTTCCCAAGCCGTGTGTCGGCAACCCTAACCCTCTAGTTCTCCCGTCATAATCTCCGTAGTGCTTGGTGAGGCCCTGCAGAGATTGTTCCTCACCACCATCACCACGCCGTCGTGCTGCTGGAACTCGTCTACTACTTCACCATCGCTCGCTGGATCGAGGAGGTGAAGGCGTCATCAAGCCGTACGTGTGTTGAACGCGGAGGTGCCGTCCGTTCGGCACTAGTTCGTGATCGGATCGAGGGACGACTTGCGATTTGGATCACGGAGACGTTCGACTACATGAACCGCGTTTCTTAACGCTTCCGCTTAGCGATCTACAAGGGTATGTAGATTCACTCTCCCTCTCGTAGATGCTCATCACCATGGATAGATCTTGTGTGTGCGTAGGAAAATTTTTGTTTCCCATGCAACGTTCCCCAATAGGCATAGGATGAAGATGGTGTCTCTCAAACAACCCTGCAACCAAATAACAAATAGTCTCTTGTGTCCCCAACACACCCAATACAATGGTAAATTGTATAGGTGCACTAGTTCGGCGAAGAGATGGTGATACAAGTGTAATATGGATGGTAGATATAGGTTTTTGTAATCTGAAAATATAAAAACAGCAAGGTAACTAATGATAAAAGTGAGCAAAAACGGTATTGCAATGCTTGAAAACAAGGCCTAGGGTTCATACTTTCACTAGTGCAAGTTCTCTCAACAATACTGACATAGTTGAATCATATGTAAATCCCTCACGTGCGACAAAGAGTTCACTCCAAAGTCACAAATAGCGGAGAACAAACGAAGAAATTATTGTAGGGTACAAAACCACCTCAAAGTTATCTTTTCTGATCAATCTTATGAGCTATCCCTATAAGTGTCACGAACAGCCCTAGAGCTCGTACTAAAATAACACCTTAAGATACATATCAACCAAAACCCTAATGTCACCTAGATACTCCAATGTCACCACGAGTACCCATGGGCTTGATTATACGATATGCATCACACAATTTCAGATTCGTCATGTTCAATCCAACACAAAGAACTTCAAAGAGTGCCCCAAAGTTTCTACCGGAGAGTCAAGACGAAAACATGTGCCAACCCCTATGCATAGATTCCCAAGGTCACGGAGCCCGCAAGTTGATCACCAAAACATACATCAAGTGGATCAATAGAACATCCCATTGTCACCACGGATATCCCATCGCAAGACATACATCAAGTGTTCTCAAATCCTTTAAAGACTCAATCCGATAAGAAAACTTCAAAGGGAAAACTCAATTCATCAAAAGAAGATAGAGAGGGGAAAACTCCATATGATTCATCTATATCAATAAAGTTCGCGATACATCAGGATCGTGTCATCTCAAGAACACGAGAGAGAGAGAGAGATCAAACACATAGCTACTGGTACATACCCTCAGCCCGAGGGTGAACTACTCCCTCCTCATCATGGAGACCGCCGGGATGATGAAGATAGCCGCTGGTGATGGTTTCCCCCTCCGGCAGGGTGCCGGAACGGTCTCACGATTGATTTTTCGTGGCTACAGAGGCTTGCGGCGGCGGAACTCCCGATATAGGTTTCTTTCTGGAAGTTTCTGTATTTATAAGAATTTTTGGCGTCAGAAACAAGTCAAGGGGGGCCACGAGGCGGCGACAATCCAGGGGGGCGTGCCCTAGGGGGGCGCCCCCTAGGCTTGTGGTGGCCTCGTGGCTCTTCTGTCCCAACTCCAATGCCCTGTGGGCTTCTTCTGGTCCATAAAAAATCACCGTAAATTTTTATTCCGTTTGGACTCTGTTTGATATTCCTTTTCTGTAAAACTCAAAAACAAGGAAAAAACACAAACTGGCACTGGGCTCTAGGTTAATAGTTTAGTCCCAAAAATAATATAAAATAGCATATTAATGCATATAAAACATCCAAAATCGATAATATAATAGCATGGAACAATCAAAAATTATAGATACGTTGGAGACGTATCAACAACCTCTTCCGCACTGATGGATCCGGTGCCCTTATTGTCGTCCTGCCAAACCACCAATGGCTTGAGGAGCCGTTCAAGGAAGGTGTTTTTTGGGACAGGGTCGCGTTTGGCCCCCATACGGGCTAGTATGTCAGCGGCCTGGTTGTTGTCTCTAGCGACGTGGTGGAATTCCAGCCCCTCGAACCGTGGGGATATTTTAAAAACGGCGTTTCTGTAAGCCGCCATCTTCGGGTTTTTGGCATCGAATTCACCGTTGATTTAAGAGATGGCCAAGTTCATAACATTGAAGCCAAAAGATGTAGGAGCCAATATGGGCATCCAGGTCCCGCTATTGGTTATTGATCGTAGAGGTGTCTCGGTCATGTCTACATAGTTCTCGAACACGCAGGGTCTACACACTTAACGTTTGGTGACGATTAGTATAGTTGAGTTATTTTGTTGGTGACCGAAGGTTGTTCGGAATCTCGGATAAGATCCCGGACATGCGAGGATCTCCGGAAGAGTCCGGAGGTAAAGATTAATATATGTGATAATAGTGTTTTGATCTCCGGAAGGGTTCCGGAATTCACCGGAAGAGGTTCCGGATGTTTACCGAAGTGTTCGGGTGCAGCAACACTTTATATGGGCCAAAGGGGTAAAGCCCACGAGGCATTGGAAAGTGCAAAAGGAAGTTTTGCTTCTGCCTTAAGCGGTACTACCGCTGGTAAGGCAGTACTACCGCGTAAGCGGTACTACCGCTTGTTGGAAGCGGTACTACCGCATAAGCGGTACTACCGCATGTGTGAAGCGGTACTACCGCTTGTACGCGGTACTGCTGGAATCCGAGTTGGACTCTTTCCCTGCGGGCCAAACCGACCTTGTGCGGGCAAAACCGACCTGGAGGAGGCTTTTACTCCAAGTTTAGACCCCAAGTCTCAACATATAAATAGAGGGGCAGGGCTAGCACACGGGACACATGAAGATTTCCCAAGCCGTGTGTCGGCAACCCTAACCCTCTAGTTCTCCCGTCATAATCTCCGTAGTGCTTGGCGAAGCCCTGCAGAGATTGTTCCTCACCACCATCACCATGCCGTCGTGCTGCTGGAACTCATCTACTACTTCACCATCGCTCGCTGGATCGAGGAGGTGAAGGCGTCATCAAGCCGTACGTGTGTTGAAGGCGGAGGTGCCGTCCGTTCGGCACTAGTTCGTGATCGGATCGAGGGACGACTTGCGATTTGGATCATGGAGACGTTCGACTACATCAACCGCGTTTCTTAACGCTTCCGCTTAGCGATCTACAAGGGTATGTAGATTCACTCTCCCTCTCGTAGATGCCCATCACCATGGATAGATCTTGTGTGTGCGTAGGAAAAATTTTGTTTCCCATGCAACGTTCCCCAACAGTGGCATCTGAGCTAGGTCTATGCGTAGATGAGATCTCGAGTAGAACACAAACGAGTTGTGGGCGTGGGTGTATACATATTGCTTGCCGTTACTAGTTGATACTTGATTCGGCGGTATTGTGAGATGAAGCGGCCCGGACCAACATTACTCGTACGCTTACGAGAGACCGGTTCCTTCAACTGACATGTAACTTCGTTGCATAAAGATGGCTAGAGGGTGTCTGTCTCTCTCACTTTAGTTGAATCGATTTCAATGAAGAGGGTTCTTTTAGAAGATCAAAAAGCAATCACTACACCACGTTGTGGTTTTGCGTAGGTAAGAACGGTTCTTGCAAACCCGTAGCAGCCACGTAAAATTTGCAACAACAATTAGAGGACGTCTAACATTTTTTTGCAGGGTATGTTGTGATGTGATATGGCCAATTACATGATGAGATATATGTGATGTAGGAGATGATCATGTGTTGTATAGAATATCACGACTTGCATGTCGATGAGTACGGCAACTGGCAGGAGCCATAGAGTTGTCTTTAATTATTTTTCGCCGTTTTGCTTTACTTTATCGCTATGAGTTAGCAATAGTCGTGGAAGCAACATTCGGCGCGACAACCTCATGGCGACACGTTGATGGAGATCATGGTGTCATGCCGGTGACGATGGAGATCATGCCGGTGCTTTGGAGATGGAGATCAAAAGCACAAGTTCATGGCCATATCATGTCACTTATGATTTGCATGTGATGTTAATCCTTTTATGCATCTTATTTTGCTTAGGACGACGGTAGCATTATAAGGTGATCCCTCACTTAAATTTCAAGATAAAATTGTGTTCTCCCCGAGTGCGCACCGTTGTGAAAGTTCGTCGTTTCGAGACACGCCGTGATGATCGGGTGTGATAGACTCTACGTTCACATACAATGGGTGTAAGCCATGTTGCACGTGCGGAACACTCGGGTTAAACTTGACGAGCCTAGCATGTACAGACATGGCCTTGGAACACAAGAGACCGAAAGGTCGAACATGAGTCATATAGTAGATATGATCAACATGAAGATGTTCACCATTGAAACCGCCTCAACTCACGTGATGATCGGACTTGAGTTGGTGGATTTGGATCATGTTACACTCGAATGACCGGAGGGATGTCAATTTGAGTGGGAGTTTTTAAGTAATATGATTAACTAAACTCATTATCTTGAACAATAGTCTAAGTTGTCTTTGCTATATTTATGTTGTAGATCATGGCTCGCGCAGTAGCACCCCTGAATTTTAATGCGTTCCTAGAGAAAGCTAAATTGAAAGATGATGGAAGTAACTTTGTGGACTGGGCCCGTAATCTAAGGATTATCCTTACGGCTTCCCAGAAGGCTTATGTCCTTGATGCACCGCTTGGTGATCCACCCGCTCCAGTTGAGTCTCTAGACATTGTGAACGCCTGGCAGGCTCGTTCTGAAGATTACTCAATAGTTCAATGTGCAATATTGTATGGCTTAGAACCGGGACTTCAAAGACGTTTTGAACGTCATGGAGCATATGAGATGTTCCAGGAGTTGAAGTTTATCTTTCAGAAGAATGCCCGGATCGAGAGATATGAGATCTCCGATAAGTTCTATGCTTGCAAGATGGAGGAGAACGGGTCTATCAGTGATCACGTACTCAGAATGTCTGGGTACTCCACCCGTCTGGCTGAATTGGGGATGCCCCTTCCGCTAGAGGCTATCACTGACAGAGTTCTTCAATCATTGCCACCTAGATACAAGAGCTTCGTGTTGAACTATAACATGCACGGGATTAACAAGTCAGTCGCCGAGCTCTTTGCGATGCTGTAAGCCGCTGAGTCTGAAATTCAGAAGCAGCATCAAGTGTTGATGGTCAATAAAACCACTAGTTTCAAGAAAAATGGCAAGGGTAAGAAGGGTAACTCCAAGAAGAGTGGCAAAGCAGTTGCTCCTCTCGTGAAGAAACCCAAGGCTGGACCCAAACCAGAAACTGTGTGCTTTCATTGCAAGGGAACTGGACACTGGAAGCGGAACTGCCCCAAGTATTTGGCTGACAAGAAGGCGGCCAACAACAAACAAGGTATATATGATATACATGTTATTGATGTGTACCTTACCAACTCTCGTTGTAGTACCTGGGTATTTGATACCGGTGCGGTTGCTCATATTTGCAACTCAAAAACAGGAACTGCGGAATAGACGGAGGCTGGCAAAGGACGAAGTGACGATGCGCGTGGGAAATGGTTCCAAGGTTGATGTGATCGCCGTCGGCACGCTCGCTCTTCGATTACCATCGGGATTAGTGATGAACCTGAATAATTGTTATTTAGTGCCTGCATTAAGCATGAACATTATATCTGGATCTTGTTTATTGCGAGACGGTTACTCATTTAAATAAGAGAATAATGGTTGTTCTATTTATATGAGTAATATCTTTTATGGTCATGCACCCGATGTGAGGGGTTTATTCTTATTGAATCTCGATAGTAATGATACACATGTTCATAACATTGATGCCAAAAGATGTAGAATTGATAATGATAATACCACTTTCTTGTGGCACTGCCGTTTAGGTCATATTGGCATAAAACGCATGAGGAAGCTCCATGCTGATGGACTTTTGGAGTCACTTGATTTTGAATCACTTGACACATGTGAGCCATGCCTCATGGGCAAGATGACTAAAACGCCGTTCTCTGGAACAATGGAACGGGCAAGTGACTTATTGGAAATCATACATACTGATATGTGCGGTCCGATGAGTATTGAGGCGCGCGGTGGTTATCGTTACTTTCTCACCTTCACTGATGACTTAAGTAGATATGGGTATATTTACTTAATGAAACACAAGTCTGAAACATTTGAAAAGTTCAAACAATTTCAGAGTGAAGTTGAGAATCATCGTAACAAGAAGATTAAATTCCTACGATCTGATCGAGGAGGAGAATATCTGAGTTATGAGTTTGGCAGTCACTTAAGACAATGTGGAATTGTTTCACAACTGACACCGCCTGGAACACCACAGCGTAATGGTGTGTCCGAACGTCGTAATCGAACCTTATTGGATATGGTGCGATCTATGATGTCTCTTGCCGATTTGCCACTATCGTTTTGGGGTTATGCATTTGAGACAGCTGCATTCACTTTAAATAGGGCACCATCGAAATCCGTTGAGACGACGCCATATGAACTTTGGTTTGGCAAGAAGCCAAAGCTGTCGTTTCTTAAAGTTTGGGGATGTGATGCTTATGTCAAAAAGCTTCAGCCTGAAAAGCTAGAACCCAAAGCGGAGAAATGCGTCTTCATAGGATACCCAAAAGAGACAGTTGGGTATACCTTCTACCTCAGATCCGAAGGCAAAGTGTTTGTCGCTAAAAACGGAACATTTCTTGAGAAAGAGTTTCTCTCGAAAGAATTGAGTGGGAGGAAGATAGAACTTGATGAGGTTGTTGAACCTTTACTTCAACCTGAAAGTAGCGCAGCGCAGAAAGATGTTTCTGTAGAGCCTACAACAGCTGAAGAGGAAGTTAATGATGATGATCATGAAGCTTTGGATCAAGTTGCTATCGAACCTCGTAGGTCGACAAGGACGCGTACTGCTCCTGAGTGGTACGGCAACCCTGTCTTAGAGGTCAAGTTGTTAGACAACGATGAACCTACGAGCTATGGAGAAGCGATGATGGGCCTGGATTCCGAGAAGTGGTTACAGGCCATGAAATCCGAGATGGGATCCATGTATGAAAACAAAGTGTGGACTTTGGAAGTATTACCTGAAGGGCGTAAGGCCATTCAGAACAAATGGATCTTTAAGAGGAAGACGGACGCGGACGGTAATGTCACTGTCTATAAAGCTCGACTTGTGGCAAAGGGTTTTTCACAAGTTCAAGGAGTTGACTACGATGAGACCTTCTCACCCGTAGCGATGCTTAAGTCCCTCAGAATCATGTTAGCAATAGCTGCCTTTTTCGATTATGAAATTTGGCAGATGGATGTCAAAACAGCGTTCCTTAACGGTTTCCTTACGGAAGAGTTGTATATGATGCAACCAGAAGGTTTTGTCGATCCAGAGAATGCTGACAAAGTTTGCAAACTCCAGCGATCCATTTATGGACTGGTGCAAGCATCTCGGAGTTGGAATCTTCGCTTTGATGAGGTGATCAAAGCGTTCGAGTTTATACAAGTTTACGGAGAAGCTTGTATTTACAAGAAAGTGAGTGGGAGCTCTATAGCGTTTCTAATATTATATGTGGATGACATATTGCTGATTGGAAACAATATAGAAGTGTTGGAAGGCGTGAAGGAATATTTGAACAAGAGTTTTTCAATGAAGGACCTAGGAGAAGCTGCTTTCATATTAGGCATCAAGATCTATAGAGATAGATCGAGACGCTTATTAGGACTTTCACAAAGCACATACCTTGACAAAGTTTTGAAGAAGTTCAAAATGGATCAGTCCAAGAAGGGGTTCTTGCCTGTATTGCAAGGTGTGAAGTTGAATAAGACTCAATGCCCAATGACTGCAGAAGATAGAGAAAAGATGAGTGTCGTCCCCTATGCCTCAGCCATAGGCTCTATCATGTATGCAATGTTGTGCACAAGACCCGATGTCAGCCTTGCCATAAGTATGGCCGGAAGGTTTCAAAGTGATCCAGGAATGGAACACTGGACGGCGGTCAAGAATATCCTGAAGTACCTGAAAAGGACTAAGGACATGTTTCTCGTTTATGGAGGTGATCAAGAGCTCGTCGTAAAGGGTTACGTCGATGCAAGCTTTGACACTGATCCGGATGACTTTAAGTCACAAACCGGATACGTATTTATTCTTAATGGGGGTGCGGTTAGCTGGTGCAGTTCCAAGCAAAGCGTGGTAGCTGATTCTACATGCGAAGCGGAGTACATTGCTGCCTCGGAGGCGGCGAAGGAAGGTGTCTGGATGAAGGAGTTCATGACAGATCTTGGGGTAGTGCCTAGTGCGCTTAACCCAATGACACTGTTTTGTGATAATACTGGTGCCATTGCTCTAGCCAAGGAACCAAGATTTCATAAGAGGACCAGACACATAAAGCGACGTTTCAATTCCATCCGCGATTACATCAAGGAGGACGACATAAATATTTGCAAAGTACACACGGATCTGAATGTAGCAGATCCGATGACTAAACCTCTTCCAAGGGCTAAACATGAACAACACCAGAACTGCATGGGTGTTCGATTCATTACAATGTAAATCACATAGTGATGTGAACTAGATTATTGACTCTAGTGCAAGTGGGAGACTGTTGGAAATATGCCCTAGAGGCAATAATAAATTAGTTATTATTATATTTCCTTGTTCATGATAATCGTTTATTATCCATGCTATAATTGTATTGATTGGAAACTCAAATACATGTGTGGGTACATAGACAACACTGTGTCCCTAGTAAGCCTTCTAGTTGACTAGCTCGTTGATCAAAAGATGGTGAAGGTTTCCTAGCCATGGACATGAGATGTCATTTGATAACGGGATCACATCATTAGGAGAATGATGTGATGGACAAGACCCAAACTACGAACGTAGCATATGATCGTGTCAGTTTATTGCTATTGTTTTCTGCATGTCAAGTATCTGTTCCTATGACCATGAGATCATGCAACTCCCTGACATCGGAGGAGTACCTTGTGTGTATCAAACGTCGCAACGTAACTGGGTGACTATAAAGGTGCTCTACAGGTATCTCCGAGGGTGTCTGTTGTGTTGGCATGGATCAAGACTGGGATTTGTTACTCCGTGTAACGGAGAGGTATCTCAGGGCCCACTCGGTAATACAACATCACAATGAGCCTTGCAAGCAATGTGACTAAAGTGTTAGCCACGAGATCTTGTATTACGGAACGAGTAAAGAGACTTGCCGGTAACGAGATTGAACTAGGTATAGAGATACCGACGATCGAATCTCGGGCAAGTAACATACCGAAGAACAAAGGGAACAGTATACGGGATTAACTGAATCCTTGACATAGAGGTTCGATCGATAAAGATCTTCGTAGAATATGTAGGAGCCAATATGGGCATCCAGGTCCCGCTATTGGTTATTGATCGTAGAGGTGTCTCGGTCATGTCTACATAGTTCTCGAACCCGCAGGGTCTACACAGTTAACGTTTGGTGACGATTAGTATAGTTGAGTTATTTTGTTGGTGACCGAAGGTTGTTCGGAGTCCCGGATAAGATCCCGGACATGACGAGGATCTCCTGAAGAGTCCGGAGGTAAAGATTAATATATGTGATAATAGTGTTTTGATCTCCGGAAGGGTTCCGGAATTCACCGGAAGAGGTTCCGAATGTTTACCGAAGTGTTCGGGTGCAGCAACACTTTATATGGGCCAAAGGGGTAAAGCCCACGAGGCATTGGAAAGTGCAAAAGGAAGTTTTGCTGCTGCCTTAAGCGGTACTACCGCTGGTAAGGCAGTACTACCGCGTAAGCGGTACTACCGCTTGTGTGAAGCGGTACTACCGCATAAGCGGTACTACCGCGTGTGTGAAGTGGTACTACCGCTCAAGCGGTACTACCGCTCGTGAGCGGTACTACCGCTTGTACGCGGTACTGCTGGAATCCGAGTAGGACTCTTTCCCTGCGGGCCAAACCGACCTTGTGCGGGCAAAACCGACCTGGAGGAGGCTTTTACTCCAAGTTTAGACCCCAAGGCTCAACATATAAATAGAGGGGCAGGGCTAGCACACGGGACACATGAAGATTTCCCAAGCCGTGTGTCGGCAACCCTAACCCTCTAGTTCTCCTGTCATAATCTCCGTAGTGCTTGGCGACGCCCTGCAGAGATTGTTCCTCACCACCATCACCACGCCGTCGTGCTGCTGGAACTCGTCTACTACTTCACCATCGCTCGCTGGATCGAGGAGGTGAAGGCGTCATCAAGCCGTACGTGTGTTGAACGCGGAGGTGCCGTCCGTTCGGCACTAGTTCGTGATCGGATCGAGGGACGACTTGCGATTTGGATCGCGGAGACGTTCGACTACATCAACCGCGTTTCTTAACGCTTCCGCTTAGCGATCTACAAGGGTATGTAGATTCACTCTCCCTCTCGTAGATGCTCATCACCATGGATAGATCTTGTGTGTGCGTAGGAAAATTTTTGTTTCCCATGCAACGTTCCCCAATAGGCATAGGATGAAGATGGTCTCTCTCAAACAACCCTGCAACCAAATAACAAAGAGTCTCTTGTGTCCCCAACACACCCAATACAATGGTAAATTGTATAGGTGCACTAGTTCGGCGAAGAGATGGTGATACAAGTGTAATATGGATGGTAGATATAGGTTTTTGTAATCTGAAAATATAAAAACAGCAAGGTAACTAATGATAAAAGTGAGCAAAAACGGTATTGCAATGCTTGAAAACAAGGCCTAGGGTTCATACTTTCACTAGTGCAAGTTCTCTCAACAATACTGACATAGTTGAATCATATGTAAATCCCTCACGTGCGACAAAGAGTTCACTCCAAAGTCACAAATAGCGGAGAACAAACGAAGAAATTATTGTAGGGTACAAAACCACCTCAAAGTTATCTTTTCTGATCAATCTTATGAGCTATCCCTATAAGTGTCACGAACAGCCCTAGAGCTCGTACTAAAATAACACCTTAAGATACATATCAACCAAAACCCTAATGTCACCTAGATACTCCAATGTCACCACGAGTACCCATGGGCTTGATTATACGATATGCATCACACAATTTCAGATTCGTCATGTTCAATCCAACACAAAGAACTTCAAAGAGTGCCCCAAAGTTTCTACCGGAGAGTCAAGACGAAAACATGTGCCAACCCCTATGCATAGATTCCCAAGGTCACGGAGCCCGCAAGTTGATCACCAAAACATACATCAAGTGGATCAATAGAACATCCCATTGTCACCACGGATATCCCATCGCAAGACATACATCAAGTGTTCTCAAATCCTTTAAAGACTCAATCCGATAAGAAAACTTCAAAGGGAAAACTCAATTCATCAAAAGAAGATAGAGAGGGGAAAACTCCATATGATTCATCTATATCAATAAAGTTCGCGATACATCAGGATCGTGTCATCTCAAGAACACGAGAGAGAGAGAGAGATCAAACACATAGCTACTGGTACATACCCTCAGCCCGAGGGTGAACTACTCCCTCCTCATCATGGAGACCGCCGGGATGATGAAGATAGCCGCTGGTGATGGTTTCCCCCTCCGGCAGGGTGCCGGAACGGTCTCACGATTGATTTTTCGTGGCTACAGAGGCTTGCGGCGGCGGAACTCCTGATCTAGGTTTCTTTCTGGAAGTTTCTGTATTTATAAGAATTTTTGGCGTCAGAAACAAGTCAAGGGGGGCCACGAGGCGGCGACAATCCAGGGGGGCGTGCCCTAGGGGGGCGCCCCCTAGGCTTGTGGTGGCCTCGTGGCTCTTCTGGCCCAACTCCAATGCCCTGTGGGCTTCTTCTGGTCCATAAAAAATCACCGTAAATTTTTATTCCGTTTGGACTCCGTTTGATATTCCTTTTCTGTAAAACTCAAAAACAAGGAAAAAACACAAACTGGCACTGGGCTCTAGGTTAATAGGTTAGTCCCAAAAATAATATAAAATAGCATATTAATGCATATAAAACATCCAAAATCGATAATATAATAGCATGGAACAATAAAAAATTATAGATACGTTGGAGACGTATCAACAACCTCTTCCGCACTGATGGATCCGGTGCCCTTATTGTCGTCCTGCCAAACCACCAATGGCTTGAGGAGCCGTTCAAGGAAGGTGTTTTTTGGGACAGGGTCACGTTTGGCCCCCATACGGGCTAGTATGTCAGCGGCCTGGTTGTTGTCTCTAGCGACGTGGTGGAATTCCAGCCCCTCGAACCGTGGGGATATTTTAAAAACGGCGTTTCTGTAAGCCGCCATCTTCGGGTTTTTGGCATCGAATTCACCGTTGATTTAAGAGATGGCCAAGTTGGAGTCTCCCCGTACCTCCAGTCGTTGTATACCCATTGAAGCTGCCATCCGAAGACCATGCAAAAGTGCTTCATACTCGGCCACGTTGTTGGAATCGGCATACATGATTTGTAACATGCATCGGACGTTGTCGCGTGTGGGGGATGTGAGAATAACTCCATCCCCCAGTCCGGCCAGTGTTTTGGATCCGTCGAAGTACATCGTCCAATGGGAGTATGTGCTATATTCCCGGGGAGCTCGGCCTCCGTCCATTCAGCGAGCAAATCTGCCAGAACCTGAGATTTAATAGCTCGTCGTGGCTTGTAGGCGATTTCGAAAGGAAGAAGTTCAATTGCCCATTTGGCTATGCAGCCGGTGGCGTCCCTGTTATTGATTATATCATTCAGGGGTACTTCGGAGGCCACCGTGACCGAACACTCTTGAAAGTAATGTCTTAGTTTTCGCGATGCCATAAATACTGTATAGGCTATCTTTTGGTAATGCGGGTATCTGGACTTGCATTGCGTTAGTACTTCTGACACATAGTAGACCGGTTTCTGTATCCGGAATTTGTGACCCTCCTCCTCTCGTTCGATGACGAGTACTGCGCTAACCACTTGGTTGGTGGTCGATATGTATAATAACATTGGTTCACCGGCGCCTGGTGCTGTGAGTATGGTGTTGCTTGCCAGTAGTGTTTTAATTTCCTCTAACGCGGCGGCTGCTTCATCGGTCCATACGAAATTGTTGGTCCGTTTCAGTAACCTGTAGAGCGGTAAAGCCTTTTCACCGAGACGGGAGATAAAGCGGCTTAATGCCGCCACGCAACCCGCCAGTTTTTGGACATGCTTGAGCTCTGTGGGAATTGCAAGTTCCGATAGGGCGCGGATCTTAGCCGGATTCGCTTCTATTCCTCTATGGGAAACAATGAATCAGAGCAGTTTACCAGCAGGGACTCCGAAGACACATTTCTCCGGATTGAGTCGTATATCGTACTCGCGTAAGCTGGCAAAGGTTTGCCTTAGGTCGTCGATCAGCTGGCTGACGTGTTTGGTTTTAATGACCACATCGTCCACGTATGCCTCGACTATTTTGCCAACCTGTTTTTCGAGACAGGTCTGGATCATGCGCTGGTATGTAGCTCCAGCATTTTTTAGCCCAAAGGGCATTGTGTTGAAGCAGAATGGCCCGTATGGGGTGATGAATGCGGTTGCAGCTTGATCGGATTCCTTCATTTTGATCTGATGGTATCTGGAGTAAGCGCCAAGGAAA
The DNA here is from genome assembly GCA_039707655.1 of Elymus sibiricus. NCBI lineage: Eukaryota > Viridiplantae > Streptophyta > Magnoliopsida > Poales > Poaceae > Elymus > Elymus sibiricus. The sequence goes on along the minus strand of CM077667.1, from coordinate 144,193,754 downwards.
CACAGCGAGTCGTGTCCGGCTGTGGCGTCAATAATCTGGTCTATGCGTGGTAGGGGGAAAGGGTCCTTAGGGCAAGCCTTGTTAATGTCTTTGAAGTCGACGCACAGCCGCCAGGATTTATCTTTCTTCGGTACCATCACCAGATTTGCCAACCATTCGGGGTGTTTGATCTCCCGTATGAATCCGGCCTCTAGCAATTTGGCTAATTCTTCACCCATAGCTTGTCGCTTAGGCTCGGAAAAGCGGCGCAGAGTCTGTTTGACGGGTTTAGAGCCTGGGATTATATTCAGACTGTGTTCTGCCAGCCGCCGTGGGATTCCTGGCATATCAGAAGGATGCCAGGCGAAGATGTCCCAATTTTCTTGTAAAAATGCTCACAGCGCTTCGTCCACCGTGGGGTCCAGCTGAGCTCTGATGGACGCTGTTTTACTAGGGTCCGTCGGGTGTACCTGAAATTTAACGATTTCTTTTGCAGGTTTAAAGGACGTGGGTTTGGGCCTTTTACTAAGGATCACATCGTCCTTGTCCACTGTTGACCGGAGTGCGGTCAAATCCTCTGCAGCAAAGGTCTCGGCTAGTGCCTCGAGGGCGAGCGCTGCTGTTTTGTTTTCGGCTCGAAGGGCTATACTCGGATGACTGGCGATTGTGATTACCCCGCTTGGGCCTAACAGAGCGTGGTAGACACTTGGGAAGGGCACGATACGGAAGAGAAGTTCTTCGGATCGGTAGTTGCCGGGCGTGCCGAACACTACGTCAAGGGTGACACGTCCCGAACAATGCGCCTCTTTCCCAGGGATGATCCCCCGGAAGGTTGTGTTGCTATGCTCGATGCGAGATCGATCGAACTGCATTTTTTCCAGGGTGTCTTCTTAGATGAGGTTTAAACCACTTCCACCATCCATTAGCACCTTCTGTAGCCTAAAACCATCGACGATAGGGTTTACGACCTGTGCGGCCGGTGTTTGACCGGGACGGATGGTTGGTTGGTCAGTGTCTCCGAAGGTGATTGGTGTGTCTGCCCATGGACTTGCTGCCGCCACATGGTAGACCTGTTCGAGTTCTTTAAGAGCTCTTTTCCTCCTGTTCCTAGAGGGGAATGTTTCGTAGATCGTCAGGACTTCTGCATTGTATTTTCGTGGCATTGTGCGGCGCCTGTTAGGCGGTTGGTCCTGGAGAATGGCTTCTCCACTTTTTGCGACCTGCCTGACGACCCAGCAAGCTCTAAGGTTGTGAGTCGGGTTTGTGTTCAGCAATACAGAATGTATAGGGCATGGTTTGTCCAACAGTCCATCAAGGACAGTTCTGGCCCCCATAGGGGGTCTATTTCTCTTTTCGGCGGGTTCGTGTTCAGCTAGCCGCTTCGGGGGTATCCTCTTTTTCCGATCTCCTATAGGGTGTTCGGTGAGGTCTGGTTCCGCGAGTAGCCGTTCGGCTTGCCAGGTGCTCTCCATGGCATAGTATTTTTGTACCAGGTCCGATAACTTGGTGAAGCTGCGAACGTGTCACCGGGATAGGGCATTGAGGATCCCTTCATCATGACAATTGCGACTGAAAGTTGCCATTATCTCCTGGTCACTAGAGCCTGGTACCCTGTCTCTAACGAGGAGGAGTCTGGCCCAAAAGTGGTGAACCGACTCCCCTAGTAATTGTTTGACGTCCCGTAAGTCCGAAGACTTGGACTCTCCTGCGATGCACGAGTGCTCGACTTGGGTGGCGGGTGGGAAATTTTTTGGCTCCGTGCCGTGATGTGAGTCCGGAACAACGGGGTTCGGCGTAGGGCTCGGGTTGCGCACAAGATCGGGAATCGATCCCGAACTATTTTTGGAGCGAACTCCCGAGTCTGGGTTATCCGAGGGATCTTGATGATCGAAGACCGAGATATAAACTGTTTTTAGTTTCGGTTGCTGGGGGGACGAGCCTCCGGCTGGGCACTCGACGGTGGCGACTAAGTGAGTGACCGAGGGAGTGCGAATCTCCCTGTCATCGGGTTTAAGCCCGATCCGGTCATAGACCGGGGTCTGATGGTGGTCGGCCAGGCCGAAGGTTCGAATCCAATCCAGTAGCTCGTTCAAGGACGAGATGTCGGCGGAGTATGTTTTGCTGAAGCGCACGGGGCCGATCTGCGATGCCGTGGTCCCAGGATCATTCGAAGGCGAATCCGGGTTATGTTCAGTCGCGACGGATCCGGGCGTATCAACGGTGTTGGGCGTGCTAGATGGCCCGAGGAGAGAGGCCACCTCGGAAGCGACGCCCGATGCTTCCGGCGTCAAGGCGTCAGATTCTACGGGCTTCTTCATAGGAGTTGAAGGCCTCATCCAAATGAATTCTCCCCGTGAATCAGCGGCGAACTCTAGGTTCCCATATCTGATTTCTTGACCGGGGAGGAAACTTCCGATCTGGCCGAGATGGTCAGTCGGATCGGCTCATGACAGGGCGCCGCCGCCTGCGGGGGTCTGTCCAGGGACAATGGCATCCTGGCCATAGACCCCACGGCTTATGAGAAGACGAGCCATCGATTCTTTTAGTGATCACAGCGGAACTCTCAATGAAAGCACCAATGTCAGTGTCAAAACCGGTGGATCTCGGGTAGGGGGTCCCGAGCTGTGAGACTAGGATCGATGGTAACAAGGGGATGAAGGAGACGATGTTTACCCAGGTTCGGGCCCTCCTATGGAGGTAAAACCCTACGTCCTGCTCAATTATATTGATGGTATGAAGGTTACAGAGTTGATCTACCTCGAGATCGACTAGCTAAAACCCTTGATGAGTTTCTCTGCCCTATAACCTAAAACCCTCCGGTTTATATAGACACTAGGGGTCATTAGGGTTACACATGGTCGGTTGCCCACCGGAGGGAAAAACAAGCTTAATCTACTATCTTCAACTTGACAGACACGCCACGGCTCCTGAGATCCTTCCCCTGGCGACGGGGCCTTCGATCGACTCCATCCTCAGCGTGTGGCCCATGAGTTCGGCCCATGAGAAATAGGCCGGCCGCCGAGGACCCCTTAATCCCGGACTCCCTCAACGGCCAAGGGCAAAAACATCGTCATAGCCGATGAGACAACGAAAGGCAGAACCGTGTTAAAAACCAAAGAAGATTATTGCCCCCCAGCTTGCTTCATGCTCGACGAGGATGCGCATCATCAACTTTTCAATTGCCTTGACGGCATCAAAGTTCCTTCTTGTTACTTGGGGCTCATACGCACATATCTTAACACAAAAAAGCAAAGGTTTAGCAACATGAAGTCCCATGATTGTCATGTTATGATGACGCAATTACTTCTGGTAGCCCTTAGAGGGAGAATGGATGATCACGTTCGCAACACACTTCTTGACTTCTGCAACATTTTCGACGTTCTCTCTCGAAAGTCAATCAGTGTGCGACATCTTGATACGTCTCCAACGTATCTATAATTTTTGCTTGTTCCATGCTGTTATATTATCATTCTTGGATGTTTTACAATCATTTTATAACAACTTTATATCATTTTTTGGGACTAACCTATTGACATAGTGCCAAAGTGCCAGTTGTTGTTTTTGCTTGTTTTTTACTTTGCAGAATATCAGTACAAAACGGAGTCCAATTGCGACGAAACTTTTTGGAGATTTTTTCTGGACCAGAAGACACCCAGTGGGCCAAAGAAGTGCCGGAGAGGTGGGCCGTGGAGACCACAACCCACGAGGGCATGCTAGGGGGGGCCCCGGCGCGCCCTGATGGGTTGTGACCTCCTCGGGGCCCCTCTCCACCGCCTCTGATGCCTATAAATTCCCAAATATTCAGAAAATCCTAGGGGAGTCGACGAAACACAATTCTAGCCGCCGCAAGTTCTCGAACCTCGAGATCCAATCTAAACGCCATCACGGAGGGGTTCATCTTCTTCGTAGGTGCCTCTCCGATGATGCGTGAGTAGTCCACCAAAGACCTACGGGTCCGTAGGTAGTAGCTAGATGGGTTCCTCTCTCTCTCTCTCTCTCTCTCTCTCTCTCTCTCTTATGATTCTCAATACAATGGTCTCTTGGAGATCTATTTGATGTAAACTTTTGCGGTGTGTTTTTTGGGATCCGATGAATTTTGAGTTCATGATCAGTTTCTATCCATGAATATTATTTGAGTCCTCTTTGATCTCTTACATGCATGACTACTTATAGCCTCATATTTCTTCTTCGAATCTTTGGTTTAGTTAGGCCAACTAGGTCGATTTTTCTTGCCATGGGAAGAGGTCCTTTGTGACGGGTTCGATCTTGCGGTGTTCTTTCCCAGTGACAGAAGGGGCAGCAAGACACACATGTATTGTTGCCATCAAGGATAACAAGATGGGGTCTATTCCTACATGAATAGATCTTGTCTACATCATGTCATCGTTCTTATTGCATTACTCTGTTTTTCCATGAACTTAATACACTAGATGCATGCTGGATAGCGGTCGATGTGTGGAGTAATAGTGGTAGATGCACGCAGGAGTCGGTCTACTTATCTAGGACGTGATGCCTATATAATGATCATCGCCTTGGATATCGTCATGACTATTTGATTTTCTATCAATTGCTCAATAGTAATGTGTTCACCCACCGTGCGCTATACTCATGAGAGAAGCCACTAGTGAACCCTACGCCCCCCGGGTCTACTTTTCCAACATATTGCTTTCCGATCTATCTTTTTCCTTCTTAGTTTTCATATCTACAAAACCAAAAACCCAAAAACATATTGCTGCATATTTTATTTGCCATTTTTATTTTGTGTTCTTGAGAGATCCATCTCTCCTATCTACCACTACCTAATCTATGTGTTTACTGTAGAGAGATTAACAACCTCTCTTTCGCGTCGGGTTGCAAGTATTTGTTGTTTGTGTGCAGGTGCTGCTTATTGGGTGGTGGTGATCCTCCTACTGGTTTGATAACCTTGGTTTTATAACTGCGGGAAATACTTACCGTAGTTGTGCTGCATCATCCCTTCCTCTTTGGGGAAATACCAACGCAGTCTCAAGCCACGTCAAAGGAATTTCTGGCGCCGTTGCCGGGAAGGAAGCGGTCTCTACTACGTGCCTATCGTAGGCGCCGAGGGGACTCCATCATCATCTACCAGGTTCCTAATCACAAATCTCATCTCCTTGCAATTACATTATTTGCCATTTGCCTCTCATTTTCCTCTCCCTCACTTCACCAAATTTGCCGTTTTATTCGCCCTCTTTTTTGTTTGCTTTTTTCTCGCCGGATCTCTTTTTGTTTGCTTGTTTTCTATCTTTGCTTGTGGTTCCATGTGCCTTCTATTTGCTTGCGTATTCACTTGCTAAAAATCTATTGATATGGATCCTCATCCACTTGCTAATCTTTTCAACATACCAAATTATGATGAACCAATTGCTAGTGAGTTGAGTGCACTTGATTATCTCTATGAAGTTTTGTTTGAAAATCATGAATCTGAAAATTTTGATGAAGTGTTGAAAGAAGAAATTTATAAGGTGATTCATGATAGTTCCTTGAATGATGAGCATGATTGCAATGTTTCTAGTATTAATTCTCCAAATATCCATGATGCTAATGATATGCAAAGCCACAAGCTTGGGGATGCTATGTTTGATGAAGATGGTATTTTTAGTCCCCCAAGTTTTGATGAGCAAATTTATTGTGATGATTGCATGCATCCTATTTATGATGATGGTGATGACATGTATGCTATAATGAGTAATGATAACCATGAAACTTATCATCATGGTTTGAATTTGAAATGTGGTTATGTCAGTGAAGTGTCTCATGATAGTTATTTTGTTGAGTTTGCTCCCACTACTATGGATGAAAAGGAATTTGCTTATGTGGAGAGTAATGAAAATTCTATGCTTGTGCGTCATGAAAAGAATGATTTATGTGATAGTTATATTGTTGAATTCCTTCATGATGCTACTGAAATTTATTATGAGGGAGGAATATATGCTTGTAGGAATTGCAATAACATCAAGTTTCCTCTCTATGTGTTCAAAGTTTTGAAGTTATGCTTGTTTTGCCTTCCTATGCTAGTTGATTCTTGTTCCCATAAATTGTTTGCTCACAAAATCCCAATGCATAGGAAGTGGGTTAGACTTAAATGTGTTTTTCATGAGATTCATGATGCTCTCTTACATATTTCAATTACTACTTTTTATGTGAGCATCATTGAAATCATTATGCCTAGCTAGGGGTGTAAAACGATAGCGCTTTTTGGGAGGCAACCCAATGAATAAATAATTTTTTGCTTTTTCTTTTCTGTTTTTGAGTGTTGACACAATTATGCCTCTGTTATGATTGTGTTTTTATGGTTTATTTAGTGTTTGTGCCAAGTAAAGCCTTTAGGATGATTCATAGGATGAGTAGAAGCGATGTTGAATCTGAAACAGAAACTTTGCGTCCAGTATATGAATTTTCATTTTTTACTGGAATGTGATCTTGATCTGAAATTTTAATACAGTGTTGCTATAAACATTCCTTACGTTGTACTAATTTTTAAGAATTTTTAGAGTTACATAAGTATTGTTAGAGTACAGATTACTACAGACTGTTCTGTTTAACACAGATTCTGTTTTCGTTGCATTGTGTGCTTGTTTTGATGAATCTATGGGTTATATTGAAGGGTATGAGCAATGGTAAAGTTAAAATACATTAGGTATAATGCAATAATAAAATATGAATGGGTTTGCAACAGCAACTAAAGTAGTGATTTGCTTTATTATACTAACGGATCTCACGAAGATTTTGTTGAGTTTTGTGTGATTGAAGTTTTCAAGTTTTGGGTGAGATCACGATGGATGAAGGAATAAGGAGTGAAAAGAGCGTAAGCTTGGGGATGCTACCGCACCCCAAGATATATCCAAAGAGTAACAAGCAACTAAGCTTGGGGATGCCCCCGAGTGGCATCCCGTCTTTCTTCTAACGACCATCGGTATTTTTCTTGGAGCTATATTTTTATTCGTCACATATCATGAGTTTTGCTTGGAGCTTCTTGTATATTTGCTTGCTTTGCTTGTTAATTTGTCACTTGTATCCTTGCTGGACACACCTATTTGAGAAAGCCAAAATTATGCTATGACTTGTTACAATTGCTCTATGTGCTTCACTTAAACTTTTTGAGCTATAGAATTGCTCTAGTGCTTCACTTATATCTTTTTGAGCATGGTGTGCTTGGAAATTTTTGTAGAAATACTCTCATGCTTCACTTAGATTAATTTTATAGTTATTAAATTTTGAAGAAATCCTCTCATGCTTCACTTATACCTTTTTGAGAGATGAAATCTTTATGCTCATGTGCTTCACTTAAATTTGTTTGAGCTTGCCAAAAAGCAATTGCAATATATGAAACTAGTCCCAAAGTGATAGATATCCAAGGAGGATATAATAAAAACTTTCATTAAGATCATTGGAGAAATTAAACTTGATTCTTTGTAATAGTTTTGAAACATGATGATAATAATATGTGAGTCATGTTAGTGAGTAATTATGCTTTAGTAGGAATATTGGTGTTAAGGTTTGTGATTCCCTATGCATGCACGAAAGTCAATAGTTATGCAATGAAGTTACATCCTACTTATGGTGCATTATTCGGTGTTAGTTATGCTCAATGCTCGCTTATGTGAATTTTCATTTCTTGGTTTGGTTGCTTCCCAATCTATTTGCTAGCCTCCATTTGTACTAAGTAGAAATACTACTTGTGCATCCAAAATCCTTAAACCAAGTTTTGCCTTATGAGTCCACTATACCTACCTATATGCGGTATTTCCATGCTGTTCCAAGCAAATTTGTATGTGCCATCTCTAAATTTTCAAAATAAATTTTCTCTTTTGTGTGCTCGTACCGCTCATGAAACGGTGGGGAGTGTCCAATATTTTTCCATGCTAGATGTGTTATTCTCAAGATGAGTGTTTATTCACTTGTCATTGCATGAGAGTGCGGCGGTAATAGGGATGCCCATTCCCGAAATGAAAAAGAAAAAATATTTACTTTATGTTGTCAAATAATAAATTCCTTGGAAAGTGTTGGTATGGAAGGCAACCGTGGATACGGCCCGCCATGGAAAGTGAAAGTTTGGTGGAAAAAGGAATAAACTTTGTTTTTTGTTTGGGAACCGCCTATGATATATCTAGCATGGAAAGTATTGTGAGCTACTTTGTCGTTTTCGTTGACAGGAAAAGCATGCCACCCAAAATATTTTTCTCTCTCAATTTAAACCTTGAGCTCTGGCACCTCTACAAATCCCTACTTCCCTCTGCGAAGGACCTATCTATTTACTTTATGCAATTTTTATTTTTACTTTGAGTCTCCATCTTCTCTTATAAAGCACCAACAAGGGGGCACTATGATCGTACTTGAGCATTGGGCATAGCTAATATTTGAGTGTGTTTCATGAATGGATCAATGATTGAGCATGATGGGCTAGGGATAACTTTCTTTAGTGTTGATATTTTCAAAGACATGGTTGCTTTACGACATGCTTGAGTATTGAAGTCATTATGTTAAAACTAGACTATTGCTTTGAATCATTTACAAGTCCAAATGTCCATACTATACAAAAGAAAAGAATAAGAGATGCACATGTTAGGCAGCATTCCACCTCAAAAATACTGTTTTTATCATTTACCTACGCGAGGACGAGTAGGAATTAAGCTTGGGGATGCTGATACATCTCCAATGTATCTATAATTTTTGCTTGTTCCATGCTATCATATTATCATTCTTGGATGTTTTACAATCATTTTATAACAACTTTATATCATTTTTTGGGACTAACCTATTGACATAGTGCCAAAGTGTCAGCTGCTGTTTTTGCTTGTTTTTTACTTCGCAGAATATCAGTACCAAACGGAGTCCAATCGCGACGAAACATTTTGGAGATTTTTCTGGATCAGAAGACACCCAATGGGCCAAAGAAGTGCCGGAGAGGTGGGCCGTGGAGACCACAACCCACCAGGGCACGCCAGGGGGGCCGGCGCGCCCTGATGGGTTGTACCCTCGAGGCCCCTCTCCACCGCCTTTGATGCTTACAAATTCCCAAATATTCCAAAAACCCTAGGGGAGTCGACGAAACACAATTCCAGCCGCCGCAAGTTCCAGAACCTCAAAATCCAATCTAAACACCATCACGGAGGGGTTCATCTTCCTCATAGGTGCCTCTCCGACGATGCGTGAGTAGACCACCATAGACCTACGGGTCCGTAGGCAGTAGCTAGATGGCTTCCTCTCTCTCTCTCTCTCTTGTGATTCTCAATACAATGGTCTCTTGGAGATCTATTTGAAGTAAACTTTTGCGGTGTGATTGTTGGGATCCGATGAATTTTGAGTTCATGATCAGTTTCTATCCATGAATATTATTTGAGTCTTCTTTGATCTCTTATATGCATGATTACTTATAGCCTCGTATTTCTTCTTCGAATCTTTGGTTTAGTTAGGCCAACTATATCGATTTTTCTTGCCATGGGAAGAGGTGCTTTGTGATGGGTTCGATCTTGGTGTTCTTTCCCAGTGACAGAAGGGGCAGCAAGACACACATGTATCGTTGCCATTAAGGATAACAAGATGGGGTCTATTCCTACATGAATAGATCTTGTCTACATCATGTCATCGTTCTTATTGCATTACTCCGTCTTTCCATGAACTTAATACACTAGATGCATGCTGGATAGCGGTCGATGTGTGGAGTAATAGTGGTAGATGCAGGCAGGAGTCGGTCTACTTATCTTGGACGTGATGCCTATATAATGATCATCGCCTTGGATATCGTCATGACTATTCGATTTCCTATCAATTGCCTGACAGTAATTTGTTCACCCACCGTGTGCTATACTCATGAGAGAAGCCACTAGTGAACCCTACGGCCACCGGGTCTACTTTTCCAACATATTGCTTTCCAATCTATCTTTTTGCTTCTTTGTTTTCAGATCTACAAAACCAAAAATCTAAAACCATATTGCTGCATATTTTATTTGCCCTTTTTATTTTGTGTTCTTGAGAGATCTATCTCTCCAATCTATCACTACCTAATCTATCTTTTTACCGTAGAGAGATTGACAACCTCTCTTTCGCGTCGGGTTGCAAGTATTTGTTGTTTGTGTGCAAGTGCTGCTTATTGGGTAGTGGTGATCCTCCTACTAGTTCGATAACCTTGGTTTCATAACTGAGGGAAATACTTACCGTCGATGTGCTGCATCATCCCTTCCTCTTTGGGGAAATACCGACGCAGTCTCAAGCCACGTCACATCTCACTCGACTACAAGAGGAGATCATCACAATACTATGTGAGATTGAGATATATTTTCCCCTGTCATTCTTTGATGTGATGGTGCATCTCCTAGTTCATGTTGTTTCTGAGGTTAAAGACCTTGGACCGACATTCTTGCATACGATGTTCCCGTTTGAAAGGATGAATGGAACTGTCAAGGGTTACGTTCGTAACAGGGCCCGTCCAGATGGATGCATCGTCCAGGCCTATCTGACCGAAGAGTGCATATCATTCTGTAATAATTATATAGATGATGATCAATCTCTTGGTTTTCCCACGAGGAAGCATGCCGATAGGCCTGATGGATTAGGTCACTCACAGTTGAAGTGATTTAAATGTGGATATACAGAACCACCAAGACAACTTCAATAGAGCACACACTATGGTGTTACAACAAGCAGATATAATCACTCCTTGGCAGCAGACTCACAAGGACACCTTAAAGAGAGAGCCTGTAATGGCAGGGAGGCAGAGGACCGAAGCCAGATCATTAGAGAGCACAACTCCAAATTTGCAGCTTGGTTAAAAGAACGAATTTGGGACAAACCACTGCCAATGGGTATTGCGAATGCAAATCTCATCTATGCATTAGCAGTAGGCCCCGCATGCACCGTCGCCACCTACCAATCATATGGTATCAATGGATACACATTCTATACCGAGGCAAAAGACAACAACTCTGATTACCAGAACTCAGGCGTCATGATAATTGCCTCCATCGAGAATGAAACTAACAGATACTACGGAAGGATTGAAGAGATATGGGAACTTGAGTATGCCGAAGATCACACGGTGCCACTGTTCCAGGTCAGATGGGCGAAGAATGTCAAGAAGGAAGAATGTGGAGCCGTTACCATGTGCCTGCCTGAAGCACAAGCTGCTGGTGCAAAGGGTGTCAAAGGAATTACCGCCAAATATGAGCCTTGGGTATTCGCTAAGGATGTGTCACAATGCTTCTACATAACTGACCCGACAAAGCCAAGTTGTGTTGTCATCAGGAGATCCAAGAGATCCATCGTCGGGATGGACGGAGTGGTCAACGAGGATGACTATGATCAGTTTGGCGTCGACCCAAAAGAAGAGGAGAACTATGATGATGATGAAAATTACACCACAAGAAGCAGCAGAACTACCTTGCCTGAGACAGAACGTCCCTTCTTACGAAAGAGTCATAACGCAGGACCGAAGTATTCAAGCAACGTTAGAAAGACCCAAACCGTCGTTGAGAGGATTGTCAAACGACGCCGTACTACTTGATTAATTTGTGTGCTTCATTATTCGTGTACTACACTTTTGTGTACTTTTCATTGTGTAATACTTTGCATGATATTTGTGTACTTCATTTGTGTGTACCTCCTAATTTGCATTATTATATACTTTCATCCACATTCATGTATGCATTTTCACATGCTATTTGTCAAGTATTAGAATAGCCTTACCTAACACAACACCAATTACTGCTGGCGTTGGCCACGTCATTGGCGCCAGCACTAATGACTAACCGGCACTTTTAGCTACACTACTTGTGAGAACAACTCAGATTCCCTCTTCTTCCCCTAGCCGCCGGACACTGTTCTCCGCTGTTCCCCCGCCCAGCTGCGCCCGCACCCTGCGGCAAACGTGTTGCCGCTCTGCCCAGCCGTTCCCCCGGCCCACCTGCTCATCCAAGAGCCTCTTCCCCCGTCGTCTTGTCTGGCCACTCTCTCCCTCCGCGGCCGTCGTGTCCGGCCACTCTCTCCCTCCGTCGTCCTGTCTGTCCGCCCTGTCCGCCATGCACCACCACCCCATCGGGCAGTCTTCACGGGCGCCACCCCTGCGCCCTCCTCACAGTCGACCCCCACTCGATCCGGACGGTAAAAAACTTTCTCTAACCATTTGATGAAATATGTTATATGTTGAATCGTGTGTTCTTGCGAATTGTCTCACGCTATGTTTATTTTTGCAAGGAAATGTTGAGAGAGTTGCCAATGTTTTGGCGAAACAAGGATTCATTTCTGTTTCATCAAAAATTTTGCCACTCAATATGTCCATTTTTTACCTACGTTCATGTCCATTTTTTCCACTGATTTTTTATTTTATAAATGCAGCACACAACGGAAGAATGGCCGTAATGTTCCGACAAAGGGGTGTATATGTGCGACGGTCCTCACCTTGACAACAATAAATGCTTCTCCATCACGCTGCAATGCCTCAAGAGGAAAGCTGGTTTCAATTCCAAATGTACAATCTATAATGAGGTAGATCACACAGGTTTTGTTGCTAACAGTGTGGTTTATATGACAATTATATGCCTCAAGACTAAAGAATATGATTACTACATTGCTTACTATGTTACTATTTTGTTCAAGGACAGAAGCTCCCAAGATGTGTTGTGCCTCCGGTGATGGATGGCCACCAGATGGACAACTCGAAATAAAAGAATGGAGGCAACTACCAAGTGATCGCAACTTGAAGATTGGAGATCGATGGATCTCTATGCTCCACCATGGAGATGCAGGGTGATATGGGGTGTCCCGATCTTCTCAGTAAGCGGCGGTGGTGATGATGATAGTGTAGGATAACTTGTATGTCGCCGATGAACTCTCCCTCGCTTGATCCCTGATGCCAATGCAAAAGGTCTCAACCCTTTGGATATTCACAACGTCACACACTTGCGCACGCAGCCGTCGACCACGAACGGTTAGAATTGCAATATACTAATTCCCAATGGAACAGCAGATCACACTTGACTTGCAGTATATAATCACCAGATCGATACGAATTGGTGATGAGGATTCAAGATGAATGCTTACAAGCAATCTCATGAACTAGGGTTTATCTTAAACGTGGTCTAACTCTAACTAACCCTAGGGAAGGGTATTTATATCCTAAGATAGGTTGAGGGGGTACACGGGCCGTCAGCCCAAAAAGTCTGCGCGCAGGCAGCACGGTAGTACTGCTTGAGCATGCGGTACTACCGCTCCAAGCGGTACTACCGCTTAAGTTCCGCTCTACTACCGGTTAGCTCGAAAAGATACCAGTAGTTTTTACGGTAGTAGGGGCGGTAGTACCGCCTCAAGCGGTACTACCGCTGGGGTGGGGCGGTACTACCGCCCTGGGAGTTGCAGAAGCCTCCTCCCAGCTCAGCTGCATTGCCTCCTTGCTCTCCTTCTTGCCCCAAGTTGCTCCTTGCGCCATGCCTTCCTCTCCAATGTACCTAATGACACATACACACAAGGATTTAGGCAGTATAAAGCTCTCATCAAAATAATTGGCATTATCAACTAAGAGAGAATTCACCTGTTGTTCATCATTGGCTAGGCTTAATATTTCCTTCCAGCTGAGACAATTAGAATCATCGTATTCATAGAATATATCCTCATCATCCTCCCTTTCTTCAAGAAAAGCCGTCCTCGGCTTTGGGTAAGCTGAAAATGGCAGAAACAAAAAGAACAACGTGTACGCAGAATATATGTATAGATAACGTGTTGTATCATTTTTGTTGTCATGAAAAAGATGCCCAGTATGGAATATGCAACTTAAATTGCAAGTATAAGTGAAGTTCATATAGTCATGACCAGAATGAGGAACACACATGTACAATGTCTTATTGTTTAGTATTAAGTCCAAAGTCCTCACAGAAGATCGATGATCAAATGTGCTATAAGCAAGGTCAAACCAGTCCAAAATATGCAAAGGTACATATATTGGATACCATGCTTCAACTGTGCCACGCTGATATATAGAACAAACGTAGGTATGTTCACGAGCACTACACGCAGCGGGTAAGATGCAACTCAGTTTGCAAATAAAAGTGAAGTCTATAGCAGTAGCATATAAATGCAACAGGTGTTGGGACAACCACAATGGAGTACATTCGGTTATAGCAAGATCAGAACAACCCAACATAGCTGAAATTTTTGTTGGCCGCAAGAAATCAACTAGAACATAATGATATTTCATATTCTTATGAAAATGAGCGACCGTCCCACAACACAATGATTTTGTCACATAGCATATAGGATGCAAAACAGCAAGTTTCAAATCAGCAATCCTATCACAGGTAATGCATATGTGATCCACCAGAAAATTATCAGTCATGCTATATTCACCAATTAAATTAAAAATGAAACTATAGGCATATGTGCTAGAATTTAGATGTGAAATTTCAGAAATCTTCTTCATAGCACTACGCAAACTAATAGGTTCATTGAGCAGGATGGAATACACAATATCAACGGGTGGTATTCTAGTAAGTAGTTCGTTATGTGTTATCAGTACCACATGATCAGAATTTGAATTTAGCAAAGTATCACATGGTGCTGAAATATTTGGACTGATCAACGCACAAGAATCAACCAGCAAAGGAATAGACTCACTGAATGCCTCATTGGCTGGTTGCAGCTCAAAATTAGTACCAGTATCAATGTCAATCTCCTGAGATGTAGCAGGTACTAGAAAATCTTGCGCAAGTGGTGATTCAGGTTGTACGACATGCTGCTCCCTTTCTTCAAAAACAACCTGCACATCAGAAGACACAACACTAGGAGCAATTGGGAGCATAGGTTGTACAACAGATGGCTCCCTTTCTTCAAAAGCAACCTGGATATCACAAGAAACAACACTAGGAGTAGACATGATTACGTTAGGTGAAACCTGACTTGTCTCATTAACATGTACTCCCAAGATTGTGTGATCACGCAAATGCTCATTATTAACTATGGGAATAACAGGTGGACAGAGATTTTGACGTCTAACCTTCTGAAAATCCTTAAGTCGTGTATGTGCTAACCAAGTGTGCTTATTATGCCAAAAGAATACAGGATCGGTCTGAGCACTATCAAATTTAACCTTATGCTTATCACACCAAGGTTTTCCCAACAAAACGTGACAACAATTAAGTGTTCTAGGAAGGACATCACAGCGCATGCTAACAGTGTAGCCATAAATGGTGATAGGAACATAAGCACGATGAGTAATTGGAAATGCCTCATCATAAGCAGCTAACGTATATGGCACAAGTTTGGTATATTTACGCAACTGTAGCTTGTTAACAACATCAATACTGACCAAGTTTGTGAGAGAATAATTATCAAGGATCACTGCAGCAGGTCTACCTTCGATGTCTGCAGTAAAGTGGAACAAACCTGAATCAGGATGTACACCAAGATCTTCCTCCTCCCAGAATGCATCACTGCACAAAAACTGTAATGGTAATGGCTGGTCCTTGAGAGGATTCACCATTATTAGTACATAAAAAGTATAGCAGATGTATATGGTGTACTCTCACAACTCACTCAAAAACTGACAAGAAAAGGAAATCTTACCGTTCCAAAGTGAATAGCAATGCGTACCCGTTCGGATGGAAGACTAGTGCACAGATGTGATGAAGTGAATATCCGGGTATGAGAGCAATCACACGACAAACCAGGGTATATGGTGGAGCTTGGTTGGGATACCTAACAACACCAATTCACAAATCCTAGTGCTGATCGTGTGATACAAAAAGACCCACGGAAACTCACACGGTGGAGATAAATGGGGCAATTGCAACTCTGAAAATGAGCTCAAATTTGATGTATGTGTCGGAGGAATGCTCGTGTTGCAATGCACAGGGAGAGACGCTAGCAAAAAGCTCAAAAACAGGGCACAAGATTGCTCAATTCTACAAGTGCAAACAGCAAGATAATAAATACAGCACTGCAATAGATAGCAACAACTTCCGGCCACTGTTTCTCTCGTTTCTTTTTGTCTCTCTGTTTTTTTTTTTTTTTTTTTGATACGCCTTTTTTTTTTTTCTCTCTCTTTTTTTTTTTTTTTTCACAGCAGGTCACGTGAACAGTAACGTGAACAGTACCACGGGATTTTTTTTTTCTTTCTTTTTTGAGACTTGAGCAACAAACAACAAATCTGATCTTGCCAATCGCAAAGATGCACTTACCAAAAACCTAGATGAGCAGCCCGTAGAGCATAAGGATATGCTAGTCTCAATAGGAAAGTGCTACGCAAAGGAAAGATTGGCTTGTCTATGGCTCACAAAAGGAAAGACTCGATTTAACTCGGATTGGAAAAAGGAAACCGGAAAGAAAACGCTAAAGGAAAATCCGAGACGCGATTCCGACGAACACAAGAACAAAAAGACGCCGACGAACACAAGAACAAAAAGACGCCGACGAACACAAGAACAAAAAAACGCGGATCAGAACAAAACCCTAGACACCGACTAGATGACACGGATGACAAAGTGACGCAAAAAGAAAGACACAACGACCAGCAACTAAAACTTGGAAACGATGCAATCTAGGCGATGGCAAAAACCCTAACCCTAATCTTTTTGTGAGGCTTTTTCTGGATAGGATGAAACACAGAACTAATCTACGGATGATTTGGTGGATGCTTACCGAGGAAACGCTGGATATCTGATACCAAGATGATATGGGGTGTCCCGATCTTCTCAGTAAGCGGCGGTGGTGATGATGATAGTGTAGGATAACTTGTATGTCGCCGATGAACTCTCCCTCGCTTGATCCCTGATGCCAATGCAAAAGGTCTCAACCCTTTGGATATTCACAACGTCACACACTTGCGCACGCAGCCGTCGACCACGAACGGTTAGAATTGCAATATACTAATTCCCAATGGAACAGCAGATCACACTTGACTTGCAGTATATAATCACCAGATCGATACGAATTGGTGATGAGGATTCAAGATGAATGCTTACAAGCAATCTCATGAACTAGGGTTTATCTTAAACGTGGTCTAACTCTAACTAACCCTAGGGAAGGGTATTTATATCCTAAGATAGGTTGAGGGGGTACACGGGCCGTCAGCCCAAAAAGTCTGCGCGCAGGCAGCACGGTAGTACTGCTTGAGCATGCGGTACTACCGCTCCAAGCGGTACTACCGCTTAAGTTCCGCTCTACTACCGGTTAGCTCGAAAAGATACCAGTAGTTTTTACGGTAGTAGGGGCGGTAGTACCGCCTCAAGCGGTACTACCGCTGGGGTGGGGCGGTACTACCGCCCTGGGAGTTGCAGAAGCCTCCTCCCAGCTCAGCTGCATTGCCTCCTTGCTCTCCTTCTTGCCCCAAGTTGCTCCTTGCGCCATGCCTTCCTCTCCAATGTACCTAATGACACATACACACAAGGATTTAGGCAGTATAAAGCTCTCATCAAAATAATTGGCATTATCAACTAAGAGAGAATTCACCTGTTGTTCATCATTGGCTAGGCTTAATATTTCCTTCCAGCTGAGACAATTAGAATCATCGTATTCATAGAATATATCCTCATCACAGGGGATTCCCTCTTCTTCAAAATTGATCCTAAAGGAGAGGAGTACCGTACTAGTAGTTACGACGATGTTTAATGTATGCACATATATAAATGATGTGTACCATAATATAAATTATGTTGTACGTGTTTTCATTTCTTATCAAAATCAATGTGGGACGCAAACATCATTTTATATATATTGATACAAAATTGCGCTGCCGCGGGAGCATTTTTTTGTTCCGTTTGGTCATTTAGTATTGGCGTGGGAGCGAGTAGAGACAACCGTAATGATCTCTCCAGTGCCTGACGTTGGGAAAGTTGGCATGCCATAGATATGTATGATACTGCCGTCATGGAGATAAACCCAACGCCATAGGTATATGAAATACTGCTGTCGTAGGCTCCAACGCCACCACTATTTTTTAACTGTGGTGCCATATTGCTGGCGTAGGGTGTCTACACCAGCAAGGCCATTTTTGCCACGCCGTAGCTAGGCTTTTCTACACTAGTGTTCAGAGCAGAAATTAACGCACCGACCTTGCCAGGCCTCTCTACCATCGACGCCACCATGACGCCAGACAGCGTCCTCCTCCTATGCGAGTCCATCTCCATGCATCCGACGTCGAGTGTCCACTGCGCCACGCCGCCGAGATCCACCGCCATCAATGTGTAAGATGAAGCATCGCTCCACCAAAGAAGTTGTTCACTAGTCCCTCAATCTCGTGTACACCTCCAAGAATGACGCCCCAAGGGGGAAATGACACCAGAGCGCCACCGTCATCCGATCTACTGATCTAGGGTTTAACCTGGAGGTAGCGGATAGAGGTCTGGAGCTTCTCCACGACGATGCCTTCAAGAAGGTAACGACGCAAAAAAGTGCCCATCATTGGTCTTGGCAAAGGCAGTAGATGGCAAAGCTAGAGATAACGGAGTTAAGCAAGGCCAATCTTCCCACAATAGAAAATAGCATAAGCTTCCAGAAGGCTAGCTTGGCGCAAAGCTTGTCCAGGAGAGGCTAAAAGTCAATCTTCGGACAGTGGCCAAGCAAGGAACTTGCAAGGCAAGGACGAGATAGGGGTATCCAAGGGGCTGGCAATTTCCATGACATTAAGCTGGTGGAAGTGGATAGGGATGGTTGTACTCTTTGCAAAGTTAACAGGGGGCTGACAATATCGATCACAATAAGCTAGTCGCAACAGATAGGGATGGTTGCACTCTTTGCAAAGTTAACACGAAGCTCAATGACCTCCCCGAAATTCTCTAGGATACCTATGAATGCTTGAAGCTCCGACTTGGCAGGTTTAGGAAAACAACCACATCATCCGTATGCATAAGACCATCTTCATCCGGACGTCCCACACCCGTCTCAAACATTCAGGTGGACGACCCAATCACTAACCGGTCACAAAAAAATGATTCAGATCCATACGGACACCTCAAATGTCCGGGTTGAACGAACGTCCTCATATCCAACTCAAATCTAGAGCGGATATGGGGCCTGGGCGCGTCCGTCACATTGGACTGACGATGGGGTCCCACACAGAATCGTCCAAAAACCCAGCGGTCCGACAGACGTCTCCTTTGGTGGAGGGTGTGCACGTCACGGGTGCCGCTCCGGCTCGCCGCCCGAGGCCAAACCCAACTATTTAAGTCCGTCGACGTCCCCTAATCCTAACCACACCCATCTCCTTTTGCGCCGCCAACTTGAGCCCATGGTTTGGCAAAATAAGACCATGTATGCTATGCTCACACCAGAGCGTCGGTTTCAGATTGAACATGAGATCCAGGTGAGGCACCGCCCGCTTCGTTGCCGTCCGGCCTCCAGAATCGTCGGAACCGGAGAAGGAGGAGCAACCGGAGGAGGGATAGCATCGACGCCAGGCTTCAACATGAAGGATACGGAGGCGGAGTTCGCGGTCTCCCAAGCGACCGACAAGGCGAAGCAGTAGGCCATCCTGGAGTCCATCCAGGATGAGGCCTATATGAAGGCCAACTAGCAATTCATTCGAAAGGAGCGGGCGAGACCAACGCGCTGTCCACCGAACTCGACACGGAGGAGGAGGAGCCGGGGGAGCCGCATGAGCTGGAGCTGCGGCTGCCATCTATGTACGCGGATCCGGGAATAGAGATATTGTACATCTTCGACGAGGATTACGATAGTGTAGCTTACTTGATCTACACAATACGTGAATCTTCTCGTTGGCATGCTTTTATATGGGTCTAAAGTTATAGTATGAGATATACACATGTAGAGACGTAAATTTAAAATGTGATCGGTCACTTTCCGTAGAGGCGCCCTATTCGCAGGCGTCTAAGGGCGATGCTAAACTATTGACAAAAGTGGGTCTGGACAGGTTATGACTTTAGTTGGTGTTAATCCCACAACCCTGGAAGATTATAAGACTTGTATGCATATGGATCATAAAGAGAATGTTTTACATGATAGTTATATTGTTGAGTTTGATTATGATACTAAATGTAACTATTATAAGAGAGGCAAATATGGTTATAGTAATTTTCATGTTCAAATACCTCTCTGGATGTTCAAATTGCAATGCTTCATTCTTCCTATTTGCATATGCTAGATACTTCTTGTCTTGATAATTTGTTTACTTATAAAATGTCTACGCATATGAACTATGTTAGACTTAAATATGTTTGTCATATGTTTTATGATGCTCTCTTTGTGCTTCATTTTTATCTTTTATGTGAGCATCATTATTATCCCAAGCCTATGTTAATGGCTATAAAGAAAGAGCTTGTTGGGAGACAACCCAATACTTTCTGTTTTGGTGCGATGACATAATTATTGCTACTGTAATGATTGTGTTTTTATGTTTTAATTAGTGTCTGTGCCAAGTAAAGCCTCTGGGCTGATTTGGATGATAGTAGAATTGATCCTGTGCAAAAACAGAAACTTTTGTGCCCAGTAATTAATTTCTCTGATTTTGCTGGAACATCTTTTTGATCTGATTTTTTACAAAGTATAGTTATACAAATTGCCCCGGTTTCTTAAATTTTTAGAATTTTCGGAGTTATAGAAGTATGGTTCCGATTTAGATCATCACAAACTGTTCTGTTTTAGACATATTCTGTTTTTGCTTGCATAGTTTGCTTGTTTTGGTGATGCTATGGATTATATCGGGGGGTATAAGTCATGGAAAAGTTGGAATGCAATTGCTATTATGCAATAATAAAATATGAATCAATTTTCAGTCGTACCTAAAATTTATGATATGCTTATTATACTAACGGATCTCACGAGGTTTGTGTTAAGTTTTGTGTGTTGAAATTTTCAGGTTTTGGGTGAGACAACGATGGATGAAGGTATAAGGAGTGGCAAGACCCTTAACTTGGGGACGCCCAAGGCACCCCAAGCTAATATTCAAGGAATTTATAAGATTGGGGATGCCCGGATGGCTGATACGTCTCCAACGTATCTATAATTTTTTATTGTTCCATGCTGTTATATTATCATTCTTGTATGTTTTACAATCATTTTATAGCAACTTTATATCATTTTTTGGGACTAACCTATAGACATAGTGCCAAGTGCCAGTTGCTGTTTTTTGCTTGTTTTTACTTTGCAGAATATCAATACCAAACGAAGTCCAATCGCGATGAACTTTTTGGATATGTTTTTTGGACCAGAAGGAAGTGAGAGGACCAAGGAAGTGCCCGGGAGGAGGCCCAGGCGGCGTAGAAGACACCAGGGCACGCTAGAGGCCCCCGGCGCGCCCTGGTGGGTTGTGGCCGCCTCGGGAACCCTCTCCACTGCCTCTTAGCTCTATAAATACCCAAATATTCCAGAAACCCTAGAGGAATCGACGAAAAACACTTCCAGCTGCCGCAAGTTGCAGAACCTCGAGATCCAATCTAACACCATCACGGAGGGGTTCATCATCCTCATTGGTGCCTCTCCGATGATGTGTGAGTAGTCCACCATAGACCTATGGGTCCGTAGGAAGTAGCTAGATGGCTTCTTCTCTCTTTTTGATTCTCAATACAATGGTCTCTTGGAGATCTATTTGATGTAATGACTTTAGCAGTGCGTTTGTTGGATCTGAATTTTGAGTTCATGATCTTGAGTCTTCTTTGATCTCGCATGATTACTTATAGCCTCGTATTTGTTCTTCGAACCTTTGGTTTAGTTAGGCCAACTAGATCGATTTTTCCTGCCATGGGAAAAGGTGCTTTGTGATGGGTTCGATCTTGCGGTGTCCTCTCCCAGTGACAGAAGGGGCAGCGAGGCACGCATGTATCGTTGCTATTAAGGATAACAAGATGGGGTCTATTCCTACATGCATAGATCTTGTCTACATCAAGTCATCGTTCTTATTGCATTACTCTGTTTTCCCATGAACTTAATACACTAGATGCATGCTGGATAGCGGTCGATGTGTGGAGTAATAGTACTAGATGCAGAATCATTTTGGTCTACCAATCTTGGACGTGATGCCTATATAATGATCATTGCCTTGGATACCATCATGATTATTTGATCTTCTATCAATTGACCAACAGTAATTTGTTCACCCACCGTGTGCTATACTCATGAGAGAAGCCACTAGTGAAACCTACGGCCCCCGGGTCTACTTTACCAACATATTGCTCTCCGATCTATCTTTTTCCGCTTTTTGTTTTCAGATCTATTAATCCAAAACCCCAAAAATACCTTGCTGCACTTTTTATTTGCCTCTTTTATTTTGTGTTCTTGTGCGATCTATCTATCCAATCTATCACAACCTAATCTATCTTTTTACCGTGGAGAGATTGACAACCTCTCTTACGTGTCGGGTTGCAAGTATTTGTTCTTTGTGTGCAGGTACCGTTTACATAGTGTTGTGTGGTTCTCCTACTGGTTTTATAACCTTGGTCTCATCACTGAGGGAAATACCTACCGTAGCTGTGCTGCATCATCCCTTCCTCTTTGGGGAAATACCGACGCATCTCAGCCGCATCAAAAGGAATTTCTGGCGCCGTTGCCGGGGAGACATCATCAACATCTATCAGGTTCCTAATCACAATCTCATCTCCTTGCAATTACATTATTTGCCATTTGCCTCTCGTTTTCCTCTCCCCCACTTCATAAAAATTTGCCATTTGCCTCTCGTTTTCCTCTTCCCCACTTCACAAATTTGCCGTTTTATTCGCCCTCTTTTTCGTTTGCCTTTTTCTCGTCAGATCTCTTATTTGCTTGTCATCATGAGTGATTTTGGTATGGCAGAAATAGATGCTGGCAGGACTCCTAATATTGGACGTTCTGGTAATCTGGATGCTAAAACTTTTGTTTTGGGGCAAGGGAGCGTTATAGGAAAAGAAATTATCCAAGAATTTTTCAATTGTGTCGGAAATTTGACTCTTGATGATGTTCCTATACTTAAAAAAACTAAAACTTATGCGGAAGCTATTTCAGCGCTAGTTCTGAAACTCGAAAGTAGGTTTATTCATACCCATCCTACCTTGCAAAGATTGTTTTATGAGCTACCCGTTATAAAGGATCCCAAAGCTAAAAAGTTAGCCACCCTTGTTCTTATGAATGAGTTTGATCACATAGTACGAGAAGCTTGGGAGATTTTTAATTTTTTGGTATGAGCCATGAAAAACCGGTTATAGGGGAGATCCTTTACAATAGTGACTACATGTTGAGACATCTGCTTGGAAATAATCAAATTTTTTGTGAGAACCTTAAAAAGGATATCCCCGTTTTAGATATGATCCAACAGGTTTTCAACGATGTTAATCAACAATACTCTTGGATTGTGGTAGGGAATCAAAGAGGGTACGTAGATGGACAACTTGATAGTGCTAAGATTTCTATGGATAATGTGTTTCAAGTTATATTTGCAAAACCTCTTGATAAAAATATCTCTATGCATTATGCCTAGCTAGGGGCGTAAAACGATAGCGCTTGTTGGGAGGCAACCCAATGAATAAATTTATTTTCACCTTTTTCTTTCTGTTTTTGAGTGCTGACACAATTATGCTACTGATATGATTGTGTTTTTATGTTTTATTTGGTGTTTGTGCCAAGTAAAGCCTATATGATGATTCATAAGATGAGTAGAAACAATGCTGAATCTGAAACAGAAACTTTGACTCCGGTGCAGGCGTTTTCATTTTTTACTGGAGCGTAATAATGATCTGAAATTTTAACACAGTGTTGCTATACAAATTCTTTACGTTGTCCTAATTTTTCAGAATTTCCAGAAATATGGTTAGAGTACAGATTACTACAGACTGTTCTGTTTTTGACAGATTCTGTTTTTGTTGCATTGTGTGCTTGTTTTGATGAGTCTATGGTTTGTATTGAAGGGTATAAGCCATGGTAAAGTTAGAATACAGTAGGTATAATGCAACAATAAAATATGAATGGGTTTGCAACAGTACTTAGAGTGGTGATTTGCTTTATTATACTAACGGATCTCACGAAGGTTTTGTTGAGTTTTGTGTGATTGAAGTTTTCAAGTTTTGGGTGAGATCGCGATGGATGAAGGAACAAGGAGTGAAAAGAGCCTAGGATTGGGGATGCACATGGCACCCCAAGATAATATCCAAAGAGAAACAAGCAACTAAGCTTGGGGATGCCCCGAGTGGCATCCCCTCTTTCTTCTAACGACCATCGGTATTTTACTTGGAGCTATATTTTTATTCGTCACATATCATGAGTTTTGCTTGGAGCGTCTTGTATTATTTGAGTCTTTGCTTGATTTGCTTTTTAGTTTGTCACAAGTATCCTTGCTGAACACACCTATTTGAGAGAACCAAGTTATACTATGATTTGTTAGAATTGCTCTATATGCTTCACTTAAATGTTTTGAGCTATGGAATTGCTCTAGTGCTTCATTTATATCTTTTTGAGCACGGTGTGCTTCAAATTTTTGAAGAAATACACTCATGCTTCACTTAGATTAATTTGAGAGTTAATTAATTTTGAAGAAAATCTCTCTTGCTTCACTTATACTATTTTGAGAGATGAAATTTTTATGCTCATGTTCTTCACTTAAATCTATTTGAGCTTGTCAAAAGCAATGACAATATTTGAAACTAGTCCCAAAGTGATAGATATTCAAGAGGGATATAATAAAAACTTTCATGAAGATCATTGAACAAATTAAACTTGATTGCTTGTAATAGTTTTGAGACAAGATGATAGTAATATCTGAGTCATGTTGGTGAGTAATTGTGCTTTAGTAAGAATATTGGTGTTAAGGTTTGTGATTCCCTATGCAAGCATGAAAGTCAATAGTTATGCAATGAAATTACATCCTATTTATGGTGCATTATTCTGTGTTAGTTATGCTTAATGCTCGTTTATTTGAATTTTCATTTCTTCGTTGGTTGCTTCTCAATCTATTTGCTAGCCTCCACTTGTACTAAGTAGAAATACTACTTGTGCATCCGAAATCCTTAAACCCAGTTTTGCCATATGAGTCCACCATACCTACCTATATGCGGTATTTTCGTGTCGTTCTAAGGAAATTTGTATGTGCCATCTCTAATTTCAAAATGAATTTCCTTTTTGTGTGTCCGTACCGCTCATGAAATGGTAGGGGGTGTCCAATATTTTTCCATGCTAGATGTGTTATTCTCAAGATGAGTGTTTATTCACTTGTCATTGCACGAGAGTATGGCGGTAATAGGGATGCCCAGTCCCGAAATGAAAAAGAAATTTACTTTATGTTGTCAAATAATAAATTCCTTGGAAAGTGTTGGTATGGAAGGCACCCGTGGATACGGCTAGCCATGGATTGTGAAAGAATGGTGGAAAAGGAATAAACTTTATTTTATGTTTGGGAACCGCCTATGATGTATCTAGCATGGAAAGTATTGCGAAATTCTTTGTCGTTTTCGTTGACAGGAAAGGCATGCCACCCAAAATATTTTCTCTCTCAATTTAAGCTTTGAGCTCTGGCACCTCTACAAATCCCTACTTCCCTCTGCGAAGGGCCTATCTATTTACTTTATGCAATTTTTATTTTTAATTTAAATCTCCATCTTCTCTTATAAATCACCAACTAGGGGGCACTATGATCATACTTGTGCATTGGGTGTAGTTAATATTTGAGTGTGTTTCATGAATGGATCAATGATTGAGCATGATGGGCTAGGGATAACGTTCTTTAGTGTTGATATTTTGAAAGACATGGTTGCTTGTTGGTATGCTTGAGTATTGAAGTCTTCATGTCAAAACTAGACTATTGCTTTGAAGCATCTATAAGTCCAAATGTCCATGCTACAAAAGAAAAGAATATGTGATGAACATGTTAGGTAGCATTCCACATCAAAAATTCTGTTTTTATCATTTACCTATTCGAGGACGAGTAGGAATTAAGCTTGGGGATGCTGATACGTCTCCAACGTATCTATAATTTTTGATTGTTCCATGCTGTTATATTATCATTCTTGGATGTTTTACAATCATTTTATAGCAACTTTATATCATTTTTTGGGACTAACCTATTGACATAGTGCCAAGTGCCAGTTGCTGTTTTTTGCTTGTTTTTACTTTCCACAATATCAGTACCAAACGGAGTCCAATCGCGATGAAACTTTTTGGAGATTTTTGGACCAGAAGGAAGCCAAAGGACCAAAGAAGTGCCCGGGAGGAGGCCCAGGCGGCCCAGAAGACAACAGGGCGTGCCCTGGTGGGTTGTGGCCGCCTCGGGAACCCTCTCCGCCGCCTCTTAGCTCTATAAATACCCAAATATTCCAGAAACCCTAGAGGAATCGACGAAAAACACTTCCAGCTGCCGCAAGTTCCAGAACCTCGAGATCCAATCTAACACCATCACGGAGGGGTTCATCATCCTCATTGGTGCATCTCCGATGATGCGTGAGTAGTCCACCATAGACCTACGGGTCCGTAGGCAGTAGCTAGATGGCTTCTTCTCTCTTTTTGATTCTCAATACAATGGTCTGTAGTAATCTGAATTCTAGACATACTTCTGTAACTGCAAAAATTTTGAAAAATTAGTACAACCTTAAGAATTTGTATAGCAACACTGTGTAAAAAATTCAGAGTTTATCACGCTCCGGTAAAAAATTAAAATTCCTGTACTGGAGTCAAAAGTTTTTGTTTTGTTCTCAACATCGATTCTACTTTCATACAAGTTAATCCGAAAGCTTTACTTGGCACAAACACTAATTTAAACATAAAATCACAACCATTATAGAGGCAATAATTATGTTATCACACCAAAACAGAAGGTAAAAATGAAAATTAAACATAACTATCGGGTTGCCTCCAAACAAGCGTTATTGCTTTATGCCCCTAGCTTGGCATAATGCATAGTATCAAGTGTTGTCATCTTTGCTATCAAGCTCCTCAATAACACAAACATGCTTCTTAGGGAAGATAGGAGACTTGATGATGGGATCTTTTATAATGTTTGTAAAATCGGCATGCACATGAATCATCTTAAGATCCTCATTTCTTTTGATAGGAGCAATACTATTATTTTTGGGAACATACATAACCTTGAAACATTTCTCTTGAGGGGTACTAGGATTAGTCTTAGAAGGAGAAAAAGTGGAACCCATTTTATCAATGACCTCCTCCATTTTATCAATTCTACTAAAACCTAGCTCTACCCTTTCATTAAATGTTGTAGCTTTCCCTTTTAGTTCTTTCAATATGACTCCTACCATTGATCCAAATTGAGTGATATGATTAGGAGTCTTTTTGTCTAACTCCTCAATTTGTTCTTTAGTGGCTATTTTATTTTCTATAGCATCTAGCCTGCGCACAGCATCTTCCAATGTCAAAACGGTTCCATTAACGATAAGGGGAGGTGATCCTACAAGATTTTCTATAGCATTATAAGCATCCTTAGTGTGACACATTAAGAAGTTACCACCGGTAATAGTGTCAAGAACAAACCTATACCAAGTTGTCACACCTGCATAAAAATTACGAAGCAAGGTAGTGGTGGATTGCTTACGAGTTGAACTATTTTGAGCATTGAAAATCCTATACCAAACATGTTTTAAATTTTATCTTCCCCTTTGTCTAAAATTAAACACTTCATTCTTGGGAGTAAGCGAAACAGAGGAAGAACTAGCCATAGTAACAAGCAAACTAGAGAAGTAACAAGCAAACTAGCAAACTAGTAAAGTAAATATTTTTGTATTTTTAATTTTTATATAAATAATAAAATATAACAACAAATAAAAAGTAGAACAAATGAATGATAGTTTGTGCAAAGTTACTCGATAGTAGATTGGTGATACTCCCCGGCAATGGCGCCAGAAATCCTTCCTGATGTTTGTGATCTGCGTTCGGTTTTACGTGAAGAGGAACGGGTTATTGCAGCACAATATGGATATGTATTTTCCCTAGTTAAGAACCAAGGTTTATAAAACAAATAGGAGTAACACACAACCACCGTCTTGAGCGACTACACACAAAGAAACAAACACTTGCACCCAATGCGGGCAAGAGGGTTGTCAATCCCCTTGGACTCGTTATTTGCACGCAAGTGAGGCACGTAGATGATAATAGATAATTGTAAATTGAGAAATAAAATATAAATAATGGCAGCAGGGTATTGGAAGCTTTTGTAAATTTATAAGTGAATAGACCCGGGGGCCATAGTGTTCCCTAGTGGCATCTCTCATGTAGGAAGCATACGGTGGGTAAACAAATTACTATTGGGCAATTGATAGAAAAACGAATAATTATGTTCATATTCACGAAAATGATCATGTATAAATAGGCATCACGTCCATAAGCAAATAGGCCGACTCCTGCCTGCACCTATTACTATTACTCCACACATTGACCGCTATCCTGCATGCATCTAGAGTATTAAGTAAAACAGAGTAATGCTCGGAGAACATTGACATGATGTAGACAAAGTAAACTCAATTAATATGAATAAACCCCACCGTTTTACCCTCAGTGGCAGCAACACAAAGACATATCGTGTCCCCTTCTGTCACTAGGATATAGAAACCCGTCAGGTTGAACCCACTACAACGCACCCCTCTCACTAAAGAAAGATCAATCTACTTGGCCAAAGCAAATCAATAGATCAGAGAGATTTACGAAGCTATAATAATCATGCAATAAGAATAATATTTAGAATTCAGAGAAGACTCAAATATTTATCATGAATAATCTGAACATAAACCCACAATTCATCGGATCCCAACAAACGCACTGCACAAAAGAATTACATCGGAAAGATCAAAGCGAAGATGCGATGATCATTGTATTGAAGACCAAGAGAGAGAGATATAGGTACTAACAATGGACCCATAGGTCTGTGGTGAACTACTCACACATCACCATGGGAGCAGCAAGGATGATGTAGAGGTCCTCTGTGATCGATTCCCCCTCCGACAAAGCACCGGAAAACGTCTCTGTTTGAGATCACAGTGGAACAGAGACTTGCGGTGGCGGAAAAAGTGTTTCGGGATGCCCTCTAGGGTTTTAAATATATGAGAATTTACAGGCCAGAGAACGGGGTCGGGAGACCCACCAGGACGGGACAAGCCATCAGGGCGCACTGACCCCCCTGGGCGCACCCTATTGGCTTGTGCCTCCCTCATGCAGTCTCCGGTCTTCTCCCGAAGCTTCCAGGTCTTCTTTTGGTCCAGAAAAATCATATTAAAGTTTTGTGGCAATTGGACTTTGTTTGGTACTGTAAATCTGAAAAGACAAAAACACGCAGAAAACAGGAACTTGCACTAGGTCAAGTGCTAAAAAATAATATAAATTGGTAAATAAATACTCAAAAAGTATCCTAGAATGATAATATTATAGCATGGAACAATCAAAAATTATAGATACGTTGGAGACGTATCAGGTAACTCCTCCCAACATCCTACCTAGGGGCATGCGGTAGTACTTTGCTTCGAGAGAGCTAATAAGCTTTACAATAAGTATATGAGTTATTTATGACTAATGTGACTCCATGGATATACACATTCTCACCTTTCCGGAATTTGCTAGCCTCTTCGGTACCGTGCATTGCCCTTTCTCACCTCGAGAGACGGTGCAAACTTCACTGGTGCATCCAAACTCCATGATATGATACGCTCTATCACACATAAGCCTCCTTATATCTTCCTCAAAACATCCACCATACCTACCTATTATGTCATTTTCATAGCCATTCCGGGATATATTTCCATGCAACTTCCACCGTTCTGTCACATGACTTGTGTGTTCATCATCATACTGCTTTGCATGATCATATAGAGCTGACATAGTACTTGTGGCAAAGCCACCGTTCATCATTATTTACATGTTACGCTAGATCACTGCACATCCTGGTATACTACCAGAGGCATTCATATAGAGTCATCTTGTTCTTTATCGATTTGTAATATAGAGTTGTAAGTAAATAAAAGTGTGATGATCATTATTGTTAGAGCATTGTCCCATTGAGGAAAGGGTGATGGAGACTATGATTCCCCCACAAGTCGGGATGAGACTCTAGACAAAAATCAAGAAAAGGAGAAAAAAGGGGGGGCAAATGAGCCCACGATAAAAAAATCAAGAAATAAAAAAAATAAAAAATAAAAAAATAAAAAAATAAAAATGATAGAAAAAGGAAGAAGGGGCAATGTTACTGTCCTTTTTCCACACTTGGGCTTCAAAGTAGCACCATGTTCTTCATATAGAGAGTCTCTTGAGTTGTCATTTTCATATGCTAGTGGGATTTTTTCATTATAGAACTTAACTTGTATATTCCGATGACAAGCTTCATCAAATGCTCGAGGTCTTCACGAGCAAGCAAGTTGGATGCACGTCCACTTAGTTTCATTTGAGCTTTCATAAACTTGTATATCTAGTGCATCAGTTGCATGGCAATCCCTACTCCTCGCATTGATATCGATCGATGTGAATCTCCATAGACCGTTGGTCCGCCTAGTTGATGCGAGACTTTCTTCCTTTTTAACTCCTTTGATCTCTACCACCGTAGTCTATTACACCTATATGCTATATCCATGGTTCACGCTCATGTATTTCGAGAAGTTGAAAATGTTGAAGCGTGTTAGAGGTACGATCCAATTTCTTGGTTTGACACCGTGGTGCTCATGATTTATACTTATGCGGTGAAGACGAAGTCATGCCATGCTAATATGATAAAATGAGTAGGGATAATATTCTTTTGAAAAAATAATGATTATTCTTGTTATCTTCACGGATATTATTATGTTGATATATATTACTTCATCGTTTTTGAATAATTATACCTGAAAGAGATTACATGTTGGGTAGCATGCCACAACAAATATTTTGTTTTTATCATTTACCTACTCGAGGACGAGCAGGTATTAAGCTTGGGGATGTTGATATGTCTCCAACATATGTATACTTTTTGATTGTTTCATGCTTTTATATTATCAATCTTGGATACTTTATATGTAATTATAAGATATTTTATATCATTTTTTGGACTAACCTAGTAACCCAGAGCCCAGTGCCAGTTCTTGTTTTTTGCCAATTTTTGACTTTTTCAGAAAATCGGTACCAAACGAAGTCCAAACAGGATGAAACTTTATGGGGGTTATTTTTGGACATAAAGAGACCCTAGAAGCTTCGGGAGGTGGCCAGAAGATCTACAAGGAAGCGACGAGCTTGTAGGGTGCGCCCTGGGGGGTAGGGCGCACCCCTAAGCTCGTGGGGCCCTTGCAACTCCTTATGACCTAATTCCACCTCCATATATTCACATATACTCAAAAACCAATAGAGAGACACCCAAAACATTTTTTCCGTCGCCGCAAGCCTCTGTTCCACCGCGATCCCATCTGGAGACCTTTTTCGGTACCCTGTCGGAGGGGGAATCGATCACAGAGGCCGTCTACATCAAACTTGTTGCCTCCATGATGATGTGTGAGTAGTTCACCACAGACCTACGGGTCCATAGCTAGTAGTTAGATGTCGTATTCTCTCTCTTTGATCTTCAATACCATGTTCCTCATGATTCTCGCGGAGATCTATTTGACGTAATCCTCTTTTGTGGTGTGTTTGTTGGGATCCGATGAATTGTGGGTTTATGATCAGATTATTCATAGAAAGTAAGTGAGTCTTTCCTGAACTTTTATGCATGATTGTTATAGCTTCGTATTTCCCTCCGATCTATCCATTTGGTTTGGCTAACTAGATTGGCTTATCTTTATTGTGAGTGGTGCGTTGTTGTGCGTTCAATCTTGCGGTGTTCTATATCCCAGTGACAAAAGGGGAAAATACATGTATTTGTATTATTGCCATTAAGGATAAAATGATGGGGTTTATCCATATTTATTGGATTTACTTTGTCTACATCATGTCACCTTGCTCCAAGCATTACTCTGTTTGTATGAACTTAATACCTAGAGAGGCATGCATAGAAGCGCCCTCGAAGTGGAGTATTAGTAGTAGATGCAGAATTGTTTCGATGCGCATGTTTATGGATGTGATGCCTATATACATGATCATTGTCATGAATAACATCATAACTATGTGCTTTTCTATCAATTGTCCAACAGTAATTTGTCTACCCACTGTATGCTATGTGTTCGAGAGAGAAGCCTCTAATGAAAAATATGCCCCCGGGTCTATTTAATCATATTGCTAAAAACCTTCCTGCAATTATTTACTTATGTATTTACTTTTACTTTATATATATACATATATATCTCTATCAGGATTAATCCTTGCAAGTAACGAGTTCAAGGGGATTGACAACCCTCTTGCCCCCGTTGGGTGCAAGTGTTTGGTTTTGTGTCTGCTGCTGACGATGAGAGTTCTTGATTCTCCTATTGGTTTGATAACCCTGGTTCTCACTGAGGGAAATACTTACCACTACTATATTACTTCACCCTTTCTCTTCGAAGAAAAATCCAACGGAACTCAAAAGTTGAAGTGATTAGACTACTTGACCAAATTAAAACTTAACATTTTCCCAATTTTATCGGCTGGCAAGGTTTAGCGAAATTACCATGTCTAACACACCTTACACATGCAAGTCTACGAGTTGTGCATCGGAAAGTAAAGACATTGCAAGTGAATGTAAAGGGAGGTATAGGAAGATCAAACGCAATGAAGACAAGAAGATTTTTGGCACGGTTCCGATAGGTGGTGCTATCATACGTCCACGTTGATGGAGAGTTCAACCCACGGAGGGTAACGGCTTCGTGAGTCCACGGAGGGATCCACCCATGAAGGGTCCATTAAGAAGCAACCTTGTTTATTCCACCATGACTTACGTCCACGAAGGACTAGCCTCACTCGGGGTAGATCTTCACGAAGTAGGTGATCTTCGCGCCCTTACAAACTTCTTGGTTCAACTCCATACGATTTGGAGGCTCCCAAGTGACACCTAACCAATCTAAGAGACACCACTTTCCAAGAGGTAATAGATGTTGTGTTGATGATGAACTCCTTGCTCTTATGCTCCAAAAGATAGTCTCCTCAACACCCAATCACTCTCTCACGGGATTTTGCTTGGTAGAAGAGGATAATTGGATGGAAAGCAACTTGGGCAGGCTAGAAATCAAGGATCTATTGGTTAGAGTGGAATCCCTTGATTTCAACACATGAGTAGGTGGTTCTCTTTCAGAAAATGAATGGCGGAATTGTTGGTTCGTTTGGAGGTCTCTCTCAATGAGTGAGAGATGGTGGAGGGGTATTTATAGCCTTCACCAAAAATCCAACCGTTACAGCATTATTGCCCAACTCGGTGACACCGAAGAGACAACTCGGTGCTACCAACTAGTGCAAAGAGTCCCAACTTGGCTTTTCGGTGAGACCGGATATAATTTCTCGATGAGAGCGATTCGGCTTAACCTGTGCAGTTCCATCACTTCAGTGGCTCCCATAATTAAATCTCAGAAATTCTGAAACTCAAAATCTCGACCATAGAAACTTGGTCATTGCTTTTCGGTTCCATCGAACACAGTCTTGGTTACATCGAGAAATTAGGGTTTTGCTTAGGGTTCTCTCTAGGACTGACTTGGTGAGACCGAAGGGGAAATCTTGAGGCACCGAATTGATAGTTTAGGGTATTGGACAGAATTCTTAGCGAGGAAATGTGTGAGGCTTTCCTATGCACTCAATGTGATCAAATATGTTGTAATTAATTACCAAAACCACCTAGGGAGAAGTCACGCTTTCAGCGGGCACACTGACTGCTCCGTTGCGTCCCTCTCCCTTGCATGTTGCCTCTCGCGGCGGGCGGCGCGTGCCTCTGATTACGGAGTGCGGATGCTAGTCGGCGGTACAGGCACTAGCACCCACCGTTGCCGTGC
Organism: Elymus sibiricus; assembly: GCA_039707655.1. NCBI lineage: Eukaryota > Viridiplantae > Streptophyta > Magnoliopsida > Poales > Poaceae > Elymus > Elymus sibiricus. Next base: position 144,160,011 of record CM077667.1, on the reverse strand, counting down.
AGAGCAATGGCCAGTAGGGGAAGGGCACGGCGCGGGGGCGGAGCTGCGCGCTGGCCGAGAGGTTCCAGCTCTGCCGTTTGCACTGCGCCGGAGCGGGAGCTGCAGCGACGGTGCAGATCCGGAGCTGTCCTGATGTCCACCTTGGACCGCTCCAAGGCAATGCACAGGGCCTGCTCCTTGTCGACACCGAGGTCAGAGCCGGAGTGGCTGCCGGTAGTAAAATGCACAGTGTTGGGGAACGTTGCATGGGAAACAAAAAATTTCCTACACACACGCAAGATCTATCCATGGTGATAAGCATCTACGAGAGGGAGAGTGGATCTACATACCCTTGTAGATCACTAAGCGGGAAGCGTTAAGAAACGAGGTTGATGTAGTCGAATGTCTTCGCGATCCAAATCGCTAGCCGTCCCGTGATCCAATCACGATCTAGTACCGAACGGACGGCACCTCCGCGTTCAGCACACGTATAGCTCGATGACGATCTCCGCCTTCTTGATCCAGCAAGGGGGAGCGGAGAGGTAGATGAGTTCTCCGGCAGTGCGACGGCGCGGCGGCGGTGGTGGTGGAACTATTCCAGCAGGGCTTCGCCTAAGCACTGCTGAAAACTAGACGAAACGATCTATTGGGAGAGAGGGCTGCACCGTGGCCTTTAGGGTTGGGTGTCTATGGCCCTCTCTCCCTCTAGTATATATAGGAGGGAGGGGAGGGGCCGGCGCCCCTAGGGTTGCCCCTAGGAGTCGGCCGAAGTGGGGAGGAGAGGGAGTCCAACTCCAATCCTACTAGGAGTAGGATTCCTCCCCCACTTGGAAACCCTTCCCCCTTTTGGGATTTTACCTTTCTCCTCACCTCAGCCGCATGGGCCCCTAGGGGCTGGCTTGCCCAGCCGACTAAGGGCTGGTGCGCCACCACTAAGGCCCATGTGGCCGCCCGGCATGAGTGGCCCCTCCCGATGGCCCTCCGGGACCCTCCTGGCACTCCCGGTACACTACCGGAAATACCCGAAACTTTTCCGGTGACCAAACGGGACTTCCTATATATCAATCTTTACCTCCGGACCATTTCGGAGCTCCTCGTGACGTCGAGGATCTCATCTGGGACTCTGAACAACCTTCGGTCACCACCATACATAACTCAATACTACCGAAACGTCACCGAACGTTAAGTGTGCAGACCCTGCGGGTTCGAGAACTATGTAGACATGACCGAGACACCTCTACGATCAATAACCAATAGCGGGACCTGGATGCCCATATTGGTTCCTACATATTCTACGAAGATCTTCATCGGTTGAACCTCTATGTCAAGGATTCAGTTAATCCCGTATGCTGTTCACTTTGCTCTTCGGTATGTTACTTGCCCGAGATTCGATCGTCGGTATCTCTATACCTAGTTCAATCTCGTTACCGGCAAGTCTCTTTACTCGTTCCGTAATACAAGATCCCATGGCTAACACTTTAGTCACATTGCTTGCAAGGCTTATTGTGATGTTGTATTACCGAGTGGGCCCTGAGATACCTCTCCGTCATACGGAGTAACAAATCCCGGTCTCGATCCATGCCAGCTCAACAGACACCTTCGGAGATACCTGTAGAGCATCTTTATTGTCACCCAGTTACGTTGCGACATTTGATACCCACAAGGTATTCCTCCGGTGTCAGTGAGTTGCATGATCTCATGGTCATAGGAACAGATACTTGACATGTAGAAAACAATAGCAATAAACTGACACGATCATATGCTACGTTCATAGTTTGGGTCTTGTCCATCACATCATTCTCCCAATGATGTGATCCCGTTATCAAATGACATCTCATGTCTATGGCTACGAAATCTTGACCATCTTTGATCAACAAGCTAGTCTACTAGAGGCATACTAGGGACACAGTGTTGTCTATGTATCCACACATGCAATTGAGTTTCCAATCAATACAATTATAGCATGGATAATAAACGATTATCATGAACAAGGAAATATAATAATAATCATTTTATTATTGCCTCTAGGGCATATTTCCAACAGTCTCCCACTTGCACTAGAGTCAATAATCTAGCTCACAACACTATGCGATTTACATTATAATGAATCTAACACCCATACAGTTCTGGTGTTGATCATGTTTAGCCCTTGTAAGAGGTTTAGTCAACGGGTCTACGACATTCAGATCCATGTGCACTTTGCAAATATTTATGTCCTCCTCCTTGATGTAATCGCGGATGGAATTGAAGCGTCGCTTTATGTGTCTGGTACTCTTGTGAAACCTTGGTTCCTTGGCAAGAGCAATGGCACCAGTGTTGTCACAGAATAGAGTAATTGGGTTTAGTGCATTGGGCACTACTCCAAGATCTGTCATGAACGCCTTCATCCAGACACCTTCCTTCGCCGCCTCTGAGGCAGCGATGTACTCCGCTTCGCATGTAGAATCGGCTACAACGCTCTGCTTGGAACTGCACCAGCATACCACATCCCCCTTGAGAATAAATACGTATCCAGTTTGAGACTTAGAGTCATCCGGATCAGTGTCAAAGCTTGCATCGACGTAACCCTTTACGACGAGCTCTTGATCACCTCCATAAACGAGAAACATGTCCTTAGTCCTTTTCAGGTACTTCAGGATATTCTTGACCGTCGTCCAGTGTTCCACTCCTGGATCACTTTGAAACCATCCGGCCATACTTATGGCAAGGCTGACATCGGGTCTTGTGCACAGCATTGCATACATGATAGAGCCTATGGCTGAAGCATAGGGGACGACACTCATCTTTTCTCTATCTTCTGCAGTCACTGGGCATTGAGTCTTACTCAACTTCACACCTTGCAATACACGCAATAACCCCTTCTTGGACTGATCCATTTTGAACTTCTTCAAAACTTTGTCAAGGTATGTGCTCTGTGAAAGTCCTATTAAGCGTCTCGATCTATCTCTATAGATCTTGATGCCTAATATGAAAGCAGCTTCTCCTAGGTCCTTCATTGAAAAACTCTTGTTCAAATATTCCTTCATGCTTTCCAACATTTCTATATTGTTTCCAATCAGCAATATGTCATCCACATATAATATTAGAAACGCTATAGAGCTCCTACTCACTTTCTTGTAAATACAAGCTTCTCCGTAAACTTGTATAAACCCAAACGCTTTGATCACCTCATCAAAGTGCTTATTCCAACTACGAGACGCCTGCACCAGTCCATAAATGGATCGCTGGAGCTTCCAAACTTTGTCAGCATTCTCTGGATCGACAAAACCTTCTGGTTGCATCATATACAACTCTTCCTCAAGGAAACCGTTGAGGAACGCTGTTTTGACATCCATCTGCCAAATTTCATAATCGAAAAAGGCAGCTATTGCTAACATGATTCTGACGGACTTAAGCATCGCTACGGGTGAGAAGGTCTCATCGTAGTCAACTCCTTGAACTTGTGAAAAACCCTTTGCCACAAGTCGAGCTTTATAGACAGTGACATTACCGTCCTCGTTTGTCTTCTTCTTAAAGATCCATTTGTTCTGAATGGCCTTTCGCCCTTCAGGTAATACTTCCAAAGCCCATACTTTGTTTTCATACATGGATCCCATCTCGGATTTCATGGCCTCTAACCATTTCTCGGAATCCGGGCCCATCATCGCTTCTCCATAGCTCGTAGGTTCACCGTTGTCTAACAACATGACCTCCAAGACAGGGTTTCCGTACCACTCAGGAGCAGTACACGTCCTTGTCGACCAACGAGGTTCGATAGCAACTTGATCCGAAGCTTCATGATCATCATCATTAACTTCCTCTTCAACTGATGTAGGCTCTACAGAAACATCTTTCTGCGTTGCGCTACTCTCAGGTTGAAGTAAAGGTTCAATAACCTCATCAAGCTCTATTTTCCTCCCACTCAATTCTTTCGAGAGAAACTCTTTCTCGAGAAATGTTCCGTTTTTAGCGACAAACACTTTGCCTTCGGATCTGAGATAGAAGGTATACCCAACTGTCTCTTTTGGGTATCCTACGAAGACGCATTTCTCCGCTTTGGGTTCCAGCTTTTTAGGCTGAAGCTTTTTTACATAAGCATCACATCCCCAAACTTTAAGAAATGACAACTTTGGCTTCTTGCCAAACCATAGTTCATATGGCGTCGTCTCAACGGATTTCGATGGTGCCCTATTTAAAGTGAATGCAACTGTCTCTAATGGATAACCCCAAAATGATAGTGGCAAATCAGCAAGAGACATCATAGATCGCACCATATCCAATAAGGTTCGATTACGACGTTCGGACACACCATTACGTCGTGGTGTTCCAAGCGGTGTCGGTTGTGAAACAATTCCACATTGTCTTAAGTGACTGCCAAACTCATAACTCAGATATTCTCCTCCTCGATCATATCGTAGGAATTTAATCTTCTTGTTACGATGATTCTCAACTTCACTCTGAAATTGCTTGAACTTTTCAAACGTTTTAGACTTGTGTTTCATTAAGTAAATATACCCATATCTACTTATGTCATCAGTGAAGGTGAGAAAATAACGATATCCACTGCGCGCCTCAATGCTCATCGGACCGCACACATCAGTATGTATGATTTCCAACAAGTCACTTGCCCGTTCCATTGTTCCAGAGAATGGGGTTTTAGTCATCTTGCCCATGAGGCATGGTTCACATGTGTCAAGTGATTCATAATCAAGTGACTCCAAAAGTCCATCAGCATGGAGCTTCTTCATGCGTTTTACACCAATATGACCTAAACGGCAGTGCCACAAGAAAGTGGTACTATCATTATCAACTCTACATCTTTTGGCATCAATGTTATGAACATGTGTATCATCACTATCGAGATTCAATAAGAATAAACCCCTCACATTGGGTGCATGACCATAAAAGATATTACTCATATAAATAGAACAGCCATTATTCTCTGATTTAAATGAGTAACCGTCTCGCAATAAACAAGATCCAAATATAATATTCATGCTTAAAACAGGCACTAAATAACAATTATTCAGGTTCATCACTAATCCCGATGGTAATCGAAGAGCGAGCGTGCCGACGGCGATCACATCAACCTTGGAACCATTTCCCACGCGCATTGTCACTTCGTCCTTTGCCAGCCTCCGTCTATTCCGTAGTTCCTGTTTTGAGTTGCAAATGTGAGCAACCGAACAGGTATCAAATACCCAGGCACTACAACGAGAGTTGGTAAGGTACACATCAATAACATGTATATCATATATACCTTGTTTGGTGTTGGCCGCCTTCTTGTCAGCCAGATACTTGGGGTAGTTCCGCTTCCAGTGACCAGTTCCCTTGCAATGAAAGCACTCAGTTTCTGGCTTGGGTCCAGCCTTGGGTTTCTTCACGGGAGGGGCAACTGCTTTTCCACTCTTGTTGGAGTTACCCTTCTTACCCTTGCCATTCTTCTTGAAACTAGTGGTTTTATTGACCATCAACACTTGATGCTCCTTCTGAATCTCAGACTCAGCGACTTTCAACATCGCAAACAGCTCGGCGACTGAATTGTTCATCCCGTGCATGTTATAGTTCAACACGAAGCTCTTGTAGCTAGATGGCAATGATTGAAGAACTCTGTCAGTGATCGCCTCTGCTGGAAGGGGCATCCCCAATTCAGCCAGACGGGTGGAATACCCAGACATTTTGAGTATGTGTTCACTGACAGACCCGTTCTCCTCCATCTTGCAAGCATAGAATTTATCGGAGGTCTCATACCTCTCGATCCGGGCATTCTTCTGAAAGATAAACTTCAACTCCTGGAACATATCATATGCTCCATGACGTTCAAAACGTCTTTGAAGTCCCGGTTCTAATCCATACAACATTGCACATTGAACCATTGAGTAATCATCAGAACGAGCCTGCCAGGCGTTTGCAATGTCTGGAGACTCTACTGGAGCGGGTGGATCACCAAGCGGTGCATCAAGGACATAAGCCTTTTGGGAAGCCGTAAGGATAATCCTTAGATTACGGGCCCAGTCCACAAACTTACTTCCATCATCTTTCAACTTAGCTTTCTCTAGGAACGCATTAAAATTCAGGGGTGCTACTGCGCGAGCCATTGATCTACAACATAAATTTTGCAAAAACAACTTAGACTATTGATCAAAATAATGAGTTTAGTTAATCATATTACTTAAAAGACTCCCACTCAAATTGACATCCCTCTGGTCATTCGAGTGTCACATGATCAAAATTCACCAACCCAAGTCCGATCATCACGTGATATGAGGTGGTTTCAATGGTGAACATCTTCATGTTGATCATATCTACTATATGACTCATGTTCGACCTTTCGGTCTCTTGTGTTCCGAGGCCATGTCTGTACATGCTAGGCTCGTCAAATTTAACCCGAGTGTTCCGCTTGTGCAACACTGGCTTGCACCCGTTGTATGCGAACGTTGAGTCTATCACACCCGATCATCTCGTGGTGTCTCGAAACGACGAACTTTCGCAATGGTGCACACTCGGGGAGAACACAATTTTATCTTGAAATTTTAGTGAGGGATCAACTTATAATGCTACCGTTGTCCTAAGCAAAATAAGATGCATAAAAGGATTAACATCACATGCAAATCATAAGTGACATGATATGGCCATGAACTTGTGCTTTTGATCTCCATCTTCAAAGCACCGGCATGATCTCCAGCGTCACCGGCATGACACCATGATCTCCATCATCTTGATCTCCATCAACGTGTCGCCATGAGGTTGTCGCGCCAACTGTTGCTTCCACGACTATTGCTAACTCATAGCGATAAACTAAAGCAAAACGGTGAAAATAAATTAAAGACAACCCTATGGCTCCTGCCGGTTGCCGTACTCAACGACATGCAAGTCGTGATATTCTATACAATACATGATCATCTCATACGTCACATATATCTCATCATGTAATTGTCCATATCACATCACAACATACCCTGTAAAAACAAGTTAGACGTCCTCTAATTGTTGTTGCATGTTTTACGTGGCTGCTACGGGTATCTAGCAAGAACTATTCTTACCTACGCAAAAACGACAACGGTGACACAAAAATTGCTATTCAACCTTCTCAAGGACCGCCTTTGTCAAATCCGATCCGACTAAAGTAGGAGAGACAGACACCCGCCAGCCCTCTTTATGCAACGAAGTTACATGTCAGTTGATGGAACCGGTCTCTCGTAAGCGTACGAGTAAGGTTGGTCCAGGCCGCTTCATCCCACAATACCGCCGAATCAAAAAAAGACCAAGGGAGGAAGCAATTTGAATATCAACGCCCACAAACTCCTTTGTGTTCTACTCGTGATCTCATCTACACATAGACCTAGCTCATGATGCCACTGTTGGGGAACGTTGCATGGGAAACAAAAAATTTCCTACGCACACGCAAGATCTATCCATGGTGATGAGCATCTACGAGAAGGAGAGTGGATCTACATACCCTTGTAGATCGCTAAGCGGGAAGCGTTAAGAAACGCGGTTGATGTAGTCAAACGTCTTCGTGATCCAAATCGCTAGCCGTCCCGCGAAACAATCACGATCTAGTACCAAACGGACGGCACCTTCGCGTTCAGCACACGTACAGCTCGATGACGATCTCCGCCTTCTTGATCTAGCAAGAAGGAGCGGAGAGGTAGATGAGTTCTCCGGCAGTGCGACGGCGCAGCGGCGGTGGTGGTGGAACTATTCCAGCAGGGCTTCGCCTAAGCACTGCTGAAAACTAGAGGAAACGATCTATTGGGAGAGAGGGCTGCACCGTGGCCTTTAGGGTTGGGTGTCTATGGCCCTCTCTCCCTCTAGTATATATAGGAGGGAGGGGAGGGGTCGGCGCCCCTAGGGTTGCCCCTAGGAGTCAGCCGAAGTGGGGAGGAGAGGGAGTCCAACTCCAATCCTACTAGGAGTAGGATTCCTCCCCCACTTGGAAACCTTTCCCCCTTTTGGGCTTTTGCCTTTCTCCTCACCTCAGCCGCATGGGCCCCTAGGGGCTGGCTTGCCCATCCCACTAAGGGCTGGTGCGCCACCCCTAAGGCGCATGTGGCCTCCCGGCGTGAGTGGCCCCTCTCGATGGCCCTCCCGGACCCTCCCGGCACTCCCGGTACACTACCGGAAATACCCGAAACTTTTCCGGTGACCAAAACGGGACTTCCTATATATAAATCTTTACCTCCGGACCATTTCGGTGCTCCTCGTGACGTCCGGGATCTCATCCGGGACTCCGAACAACCTTCGTTCACCACCATACATAACTCAATACTACCGAAACGTCACCGAACGTTAAGTGTGCAGACCCTGCGGGTTCGAGAACTATGTAGACATGACCGAGACACCTCTACGGTCAATAACCAATAGCGGGACCTGGATGCCCATATTGGTTCCTACATATTCTATGAAGATCTTCATCGGTTGAACCTCTATGTCAAGGATTCAGTTAATCCCATATGTTGTTCCCTTTGCTCTTCGGTATGTTACTTGCCCGAGATTCGATCGCCGGTATCTCTATACCTAGTTCAATCTCGTTACCGGCAAGTCTCTTTACTCGTTCCGTAATACAAGATCCCATGGCTAACACTTTAGTCACATTGCTTGCAAGGCATATTGTGATGTTGTATTACCGAGTGGGCCCTGAGATACCTCTTTGTCATACGGAGTAACAAATCCCAGTCTCGATCCATGCCAGCTCAACAGACACCTTCGGAGATACTTGTAGAGCATCTTTATTGTCACCCAGTTACGTTGCGACGTTTGATACCCACAAGGTATTCCTCCGGTGTCAGTGAGTTGCATGATCTCATGGTCATAGGAACAGATACTTGACATGTAGAAAACAATAGCAATAAACTAACACGATCATATGCTACGTTCATAGTTTGGGTCTTGTCCATCACATCATTCTCCCAATGATGTGATCCCATTATCAAATGACATCTCATGTCTATGGCCAGGAAATCTTGACCATCTTTGATCAACAAGCTAGTCTACTAGAGGCATACTAGGGACACAGTGTTGTCTATGTATCCATACATGCAATTGAGTTTCCAATCAATACAATTATAGCATGGATAATAAACGATTATCATGAACAAGGAAATATAATAATAATCATTTTATTATTGCCTCTAGGGCATATTTCCAACACACAGAACCACCACTTTCGTGGCACAGCTCTCGGAAAACCACCACTTTACAAAACGTGACACTTTCCACCGCACCAAAAATTGGTAAGTGGCAAGAAACACCGAACCATTTTCTGATCTTGTTTTGACATGGCCAATCACGCGCGGGCCGATAGCAGTGATGGCGCGCCCCTAACGTCCATTGACTCAGCTATTGGAAGCGGCTGATGCGGCTCGATCGGAAGCGACCGACGTGGCTCGGTCGGAAGTGAACCCAAGCACACACACACACTCTCACACACACACTCTCTCTCCTCATTCGCTCTCCATCCCCCTACCCCCTCCCATCTCTCGAACCTGAGTGGCATGGCGGCGGCTGGATCTATAGAAGGCTGACTTAGATGCATCAGTGATGAGGGGAAATAGCAGGAAAATCGGATGGGGTCGGATGGCGGCGTGGCAGGGGGTAGCAACGGCGAGGAGGAGGATTGTTGCGGCAACAACGTGTTCCGTTCATCGTTGGCAACATAGTCGTCTGTGGATGTCGCCCGTAGTGTGGTGGAGGAGCTACCCACTGCATAAACGCCCCCTACATGAACCTGAGCTACATTCTAAGCTGGAGCTCTCCCATCTCCGAATATCAGTCTCTCTATCCCGAAATAACTAGTGTTTCGGATTTGTAATGCTAGCTCTTTGATAGTTCATTTCATATTGATTGTTAGTTGTTTGTACTAATAACATTTCTGAAATATTAGAATGTTGATGTCATATTTTACTGAAGTCATTCAACTACTAAATGTTTCTGAATTAATTGAATGTTGCTGCCATATGTTTTACTGAATTCATTCTACTACTGAATTTTACTGAATTTTTAGAATGTTGATGCCATTTTTTTCTTAATATAGTGTAGTGTAGTGCATTACTGGTTTTTTTACTGAATCTGAACTAACTGGATGTTGCTGCCCATTTTTGACTGAATGTAATTTAGTATTGAATTTTGTGTTGATGAACTAACTAAATGTAGCTGCCATTCGACTATAATTACTGTTGAAGCTAACATTTGGGTGTGAGTTTCCAACTCTATGGGAGGGATAACTTTGACATGACAATGGGCAGCTCTGAAGTCACATATAACACTATGTTGGCCATTATGGATTTGGAGGGCTTTGGGAGTACATATTACATTTATTATGTGAAGCAAGAGGGAACTGGCATTGCTGGTTTAGAGCTTCTTGACAACAATGCAATGGTTCAGGAAACACTCAAACAGTTTGATCATAATAGATTTGTTAAGTTCATTGTACTTAAAGGAGATGCCCCAACCCCACTTGATGTGAACAGAGCTTAACAAATATGTGAGGAGCAGATCCCCATTAGTAACAGAGGGGAGCCTGTTAGACACCGCCGAAGATTGACTTGAGCATGCACCACATGAGGATGGCTACCGCCGGCATGCCCTTGCGGACATCGCGGAAGACGCGTGCCCTCTCGTCATCCCTGAACACCGGCACGAGGCCTCTGGTGTGGTTGATGAGCGCGGGGACGCTCTTGAACCGCTCGGCGAGGTCCCTGCCAATAGCCCTCTTAGTTGGATCATTGCCTGCACAGTCATCTACGAACCTCTCCCAACTGCACATCAGCTTCGACTTCAACATCGATGTGGCGGGCGGCGGTGCCGGCAGCGTCGATGGTGAGTGGTGGGTGATGAGAGGATAGAGGCGAGAGGTGATGGGAGAGAGGAGAGGTGGTTTTCTGTGCGAGCGAAGTGACTGGTAATGAATGGATGACCCACAAGTTTACGGGATCAATCGTAGTCCTTTCTATAAGTAAGAGCGTCGAACCCAACAAGGAGCAGAAGGAAATGACAAGCGGTTTCAGCAAGGTATTCTCTACAAGTGTTGTAAGTAAAAATAATAGATAGTTTTGTAGCAAGATAACTCGTAACAAGTAACAAGTAAAAATAGTAGCAAAGGTGTAGCAAGATGGCCCAATCCTTTTTATAACAAAGGACAAGCCATAAAGTTCTCTTGTATAAAGCAAAGTGCTCTCGAGGACACATGGGAATTGTCATCTAGTCACGTTCATCATGTTGAGTTGATTCACGTTCGTTACTTTGATAATTTGATATGTGGGTGGACTGGTGCTTGGGTGATGTTCTTACTTGAACAAGCAACCCACTTATGATTACCCTCTCTCACAAGCTTCCACAACTACGAAAGAATAATTAAGGTACATCTAACCATAGCATGAAGCATATGGATCCAAATCAGCCCCTTACAGAATAACACATATGCTAGGGTTTAAGCTTCTGTCACTCTAGCAACCCATCATCTACTTATTACTCAAGTATGGTGAAGTGTCATGTAGTCGACGTTCACATGACACCACTAAAGGAAGCAACAATCAAAATATCAAACAAATACCAACTTCATATGATTACTTATAACAAGACTTCTCCCATGTCCTCGAGAACAAAAGTAACTACTCACAAAGCATGTTCATGTTCAAGATCAGAGGAGTATTGAATATCATTAAGGATCTAAACATACAATCTTCCACCAAATAAACCAACTAGCATCAACTACAAGATGTAATCAACACTACTAGCAACCCACATGTACCAATTTGAGGTTTTGAGACAAAGATTGAATACAAGAGATGAGCTAGGGTTTGAGATGAGATGGTGCTGATGAAGATTGGTCCTCCCAAGATGGAGGAAGCGTTGGTGATGATGATGACTTTGATTTCCCCCTCCCAGAGGGAACTTTCCCCGGCAGAATCGCTCTACCAGAGAGCAAAAGTGCTCTTTTCCAGGTTCCGCCTCGAGATGGCGACGCTTCTCCCGAAAGTCTCCTTCTTTTTTTTCAAGGTCAAAACCCCACATATAGCAGAAGATGGGCACTGGAGACCGCCTGTGGGACCCACAAGGCATCAGGGTGTGCCTGGGGGGTGGCCGCGCCTTGTTGGCTTGTGAGCAGGTGGTGGCTCCCTCTGGTATTTCTTTGCTCCAGTATTTTTATATATTCAATAGAAACTCTCAGTGAAGTGTCATGTCATTTTGAGTCCTGCAGAATAGGTATCTGTGATGTAGCTTTTTCAGGTCCAGAATTCCAGCTGCTAGTAATCTCCCTCTCCATGTAAATCTTGCAAATTAAGAGAGAAAATGCATTACAATTGCATCATAAAGTGGAATAATGACAAAAAACAATATAAATGAGAGTAGGAAATCATGATGCAAAATGGATGTATCAACTCCCCCAAGCTTAGACATCGCTTGTCCTCAAGCGAAAACCGAACTCGATAATAATGACTACATCTTTAAAGAGAGAGGAGTCTATAAAAAATACGGACATGATAGCATCATGATTATTAACATTGCAGCAAGTATTTGCCATATAGCTTCTCATAAATAAGTAACAATCCATCCACAATTTTTAAAGTATGAAGAATAAACTTTATGGAAGACAAATAAACTATGTTCTTAGTCATGGAAACAATCACAATTCATCTTATTTCCAGGAAGAGTCTATGGAAGAGCTTTCGTTTTAGCAACTTCACACACTCAACCATCATTTAGTCTTCTATGATTGCTAACACTCAATGCATATTTTTGGGAACAAACATTTCCGTCAGACACATAGAAAGATAGGGGATTATCGTTTTCGAGTCCCAACTTGTTTACCTCGAGGGTAATGTCAACACTCATAACTCATAATCACCTACATCCAATTGGATATATGTGCACGGATCTTTCCCCACCACATGATGCTTGCCAACTAGAGAATTAATAGATTGGAATAGTGATGAACATTATTGACTCTTGCATAAAAGTAAATACAGAAAAGTAAAAGATAGGCCCTTCGCAGAGGGAAGCAGAGGTTGTCATGCGCTTTTATTATTGGATGTACAAACTCTTAATGTAAAGGAACGTCACTTTATATTGCCCCTTATGCTAGCAACCTTTATTATGCAATATGTCGCTTTTATTACTTTGACATCACAAGATCGTATAAAGCTTATTTTCCCTTACAATAAAAGATCATACATATTTAGGAGCAATTTTTATTGCTTTATGCACCGATGACAACTTACTTGAAGGATCTTATTCAATCCATACGTAGATATGGCGGACTCTAATGGAAATAAACTGGGTTTAAGGGTTTTGGATGCAGAAGTAGTATCTCTACTTAGTGTGAATTTTTGGCTAGCTAAAGATCCTAAACAAGCACCACATGTTAGAGGATCCATGACAATATAACTTCGATGTGAATATAATCAAACATAACTCGTTACGTTGCCTTCCTTGTCCAACATCAACCATTTGATCATGTAGAAAATATTTGATGGGGGCTGACAATCATAAAAGATGTCCAAGATAGTATATTTATATGTGAATCTCCTCTCCACTTTTATAATTTTGTATGAATTGTATCAATGACTAACATTGTGTTTGTTAATTTCCAATAAGTTTTATCAAACATACTATTTCTATGTGAAGTCATGACTCCCCATGGGATTAGCATATGATATTTTTATTTATTCTTTTTCATTTTTATGATTGATGCATAAGGGTAAAGAAAACAAACTCAAACTAATATTTATTATATAACTCTCACACGCGATTACAGGGATATGTAGATCACAAAGCAAGCACTCTAAGCAAAGACCATACTAAACTTTTATTCTTCTAAATCAAGAAATAGGTAAGTATTGAACTAATAAGATAGATAATAATGATAAAAGTAATGGTGATATGATACCGGTGCATCTCCTCGAAGCTTGGAACAAGCTAAGGGTGGTGCCCATACCCGTGTATTCAAGTTTCCTTCTTGGGTGATGGCGGTGATGTAACATCCCAAATTTTATTTTGGCATGTTATAAAATAGCTATGCATTATTATCATCATTTTCATGCAATTGGAAATTTTTCTATTCTTGAAGTAATGCTTTATTGGATTTTTTGTCCAAATTATTTTTCCTATACAAAAGAATAAATATGAGTGAGGGTAAAATGACTCCCTCTGGAGGGAAAATAGTGGAAAGTATTTTGGACATATTTTGGAATTTTGAAAAGTCATTTTGAATTTTTTTTCGTGCATTTAAATGCCTCTGCAATTTTAATATTTATTTATGTATTATATTTTTGAAAACTAAAATGTTCACGCGAACTACTATAGTCTCCGGTATTTATGTATCAAATTTCACTCTTTTATAAAATGTTTTGATATGTTAAGTTTTTGTTTTGATCGCTGCTTCTTAAAAAAAGGAATCAACCGTTGGGCCAGCCCAGCGCACGCAGGAGCAAGATTTCAGCCCTTGCACGCTAGCCACGCCAACGAGCCAGGCGCTCCAGCGCTGCACGTACGCACGCTCGCCAGGGTGGCCGCCCTGTAGCGAGGCCAAGCCAGAGCGTGCGTTCGTTTTGAAAAAAAAACGGATGGCAGCGCCCGCACGATTCTTTTAGGTCCCAGACGCCGCCGCCAGATCTCCTCGCTCGCTCGATCTCTCCTCCTCTCGCACGTGTTGTTTTCTCTCTCTCTCAAACACCCTAACATCCGGGTCCCGCTTTCCTTTCTTCTTTCTCACGAACAGAGGATCTCCTGTTCACGCACGCATCCAGCATCGACCTCGATTCAAACTCAGAAATCCTATCTCTAGATGTCCCCCGCCCCAAGTTTCTTGTCCTATAAATGCCCATGCCTTTTCTCGACCAATTCCCCAAACCACTTTGCCCGAAACCACATATACTCGAAGCCCTCACCGTTTGGATCTCGCCGCAGACGCTGCAGTTCATCGCCGGATTCCGATGCCGGTGAGCCATCCCAAGCCTCCCTCTTCTGAAGTCCGCCTTCTCTCGATCCCTAGTTTCGTTTTGACAAGGTCTTGCATCCCCTCTCCATCTACAGCCACTGCCTCGATCTCACAACACCGTCGGAGTTCACGAAGTTCACCTCGACGCCCCGCTCGCTTCCGTCATAACCAACCTCCATCAACACCAAAAATCGGTCGCCCCCGACCTCCCGCATCCGTAGGACATCATCGCCGACGCCACCGACGACCGGAGCCCCACCGCCCACCGACCTCTTATTCCTTGCCCACGGGCTTGACTATAAGCAGGAGAGTTCCCTCTGTACGCTCGTGTTTTTTTCTTCTATATCTTGAGATCGGATCGTTATGTTAGGTTACATGGTTTTTTTTTCCGGTTTACATCTAGTCAACCGTTCGGTTATGTTGTATTAACCACCTATGCCCGAAAGCATTAAAGCTTCGGCCGTCCACTTATTAGCACTGCAGCAAATACCTTTCAGCCATCCATAGGTCGCCACGTGGCGTGTGCCCGAAATTTTATGTTTTCAGAAAAAATATCCCGTTTTCAGATTGGATCTCAATTTTTTTTTGTATCTTTAATTCTACAACTCCGATTCAGTTGATTCTTTTTCCTACGGTTTCATAATAATCCCACCTATCCAGAGAACCAACCGAAAAATATTTTTGAAAGTTTTAAAATTTGAATTCGGACAGATATGTATTCGAACTTCTGTAGGCCATAACTTGAGTTTCGTAACTTCGTTTTGAGTGATTCTTTTTGCAAATCGAAGCTTCTGACATGTACTTTCTGTTAAAACCAAAATCACAAAGTGTTGCTACTGTTAAAATTAAGTTCTGTACATAAGCTTTATTTGGTTCTTTTTGGAGTTTTCAGAAGTGTTTTCCTCATTTTATTTTTGGATCCTTGCTTGTATGCTTATGTATGTTAGTGCTTGCTTACGCTAGATTGTCCAGAGTGCGAGGCGGAGTATTACCAATCCTGAGAGTTCAACGAACGTTGACAAGGCAAGTTCACACTTTGATCATACTTTCCTATACCCACTTTTTATTATGCATTAGTTTCACTCTTACAAATTTACATGGAGAGGATTGGGAAATTATGGTATTGCTATGTAGTTCATGAGGTAGGAACCTATGACCCTTGATCACCCCGGGAATATTCGTTATGCTTATATATTGCTTAGTTGTGCTCGTAGACGGGGATTGGTATGTGTGATTCATGTAAGTTATGAGAGAGAGAAAATAATTTTGGGTTAACCTTAAAGTGGCAACATTAACACAACTCTGGGTGGAATGGTTGGGGCACCTGGAGAATCCAGTGCTTGCCCTAGGGGATCCCGGAGGACCCGTGTGATCACCCTACAGAATGCCACCCAGGCTTAAAGGGATCATATGATATTTCATGTCTAGAAACTTCCGTGTGCAGCCACAAGCCATTATGGGCTCTGGCATAGTTGAGTAAGTTTGTGTGAGCCATTCCGGGTAGGCTAGCAGATGTAGGGGAAAGCAGGTGTACCGACCTATCCAGGGTTAAGGGGAACACATTCAGAAAGACTATGTCTCGATCTCCCGATCATGGAGGTGGTCGAGTCTTGTGGGGAAAAGTGCGCAAACCCGTGAGAGTGTACAAACTAATCATGATTAGCCGTGTCCCCGGTTATGGACAATGTGAGTATCTAGAAGTGAATTATTGGTTGATCTCATCACTCTATTTAATTAATAAATTTGGTTATTCATAACTTATTTTGGGAGTTGAGTTGGTGGAACCTTCTCAATAATGGCATAAACTTGGTAGTAAATAAAAAATTATTCTTTTGTTGTAGGGAAATTTTTTGTTTATGCTAAAATTAAACTTAGAGCCTCCACCAGTTAAATTTGCATATAGAGATAGTTTTTCATCATTATTCTTAGTGTGACATTGCCAGCATATTTCATGTGCTGACCTACATGGCTGCAACGTCTCATGTTACAGAGTTTTCCGACGAGGATTAAGGTGCCATAGGTCATTTTTCTGCACTCAGTTTTGCCAGTGGAGTTGATGGACTCATTTACCCTTGAAGCTTCCGCAGTTATTTTTGTTTAGATGGCCTTCAGCCATATTATTGTAATAAATACGCTTTTGAGGACCTCGGTGTAATAAAGTGTGCGATTGAACTCTGTTATTATTCCTCGAGTATTGTGTGTGTCAGCATACCAATCTAGGGATGACACTTAAGCATAGAGACTTTGATCCATTGGGATCGGGTCGCTACAAGATGGTATTCAAAGCACACGTTGATTGTAGGACGCGACCATTAGGAATGGAAAAGCCATAGAAAAAATGCTATTTTACAATTTCCCTATATATCAGTTGGTCTTATACTCTTCTCTATTCATTTCTAATTCTTCTCTATTTCAATAATGTAGATGTCGACCCCCAGGACCAAGTTTGCTCAGCCAGACAAGACCATGCCCTTCGGACAACGCCTGAAGAACGTCGTGAAGCACCTGCACATCGCCCTGCCCACTTTCACGGGAACCTTCACCGCAACCTTGCCGGAAGAGAAGCGCTGAAGAATTGACGTCCACATTCCCGGACGCACCATTGGTAATACCACTAGGGATATCAATTTCTTCGTCAATGCACTAACCTAGACCTTAGGTAGGAATATTGTCGCACAAAACACCTTTGGACGCATTTGTGAGGAATACAACCAGGATCTCGAGGAAACCATCTACAGGATATGCGGACGCAGGGATCTCCATGGAGAAGTAGTCCGCACCAGGGAAGATGAGTCGATCGCATCATACATACAAGATCAGGAGCAGCAGATCCACTGAATGGAGAACCAAATGTACTATGGCCTAATGAACACCCGGAAGCTAATAACCCGAAATATCGAGCTGGAGGATGAAATCAAGGTAACTCGCGATGGATATGAGGAGGAAATTAGCGTGCTACTGGAAAGGTACGAAAAGCCGAAGAAGAAACTGGAAAGAGTAGAGGAGAAGCTGGACCAACGAGAAAACATTCAGAAGGACGATTCCGACGGATGCTTCATCAGCCAAGACGAAGATTATGAACACGATGAAGATGATGAATCTGAAGACGATGTTGTCATGATAGAGTCTTCTTCCGATGAGAACTTTTAGACGACCACCATTTTAGATATTAGTATTTCGATCTTTCGAGTAGATTTTTCTGATTAGTTCGTTGTCGTTCATGAGACTTGATACATCTCCAACGTATCTATAATTTTTGCTTGTTCCATGCTGTTATATTATCATTCTTGTATGTTTTACAATCATTTTATAACAACTTTATATCATTTTTTGGGACAAACCTATTGACATAGTGCCAAAGTGCCAGTTGTTGTTTTTTGCTTGTTTTTTACTTCGCATAATACCAGTACCAAACGGAGTCCAATCGCGACGAATTTTTTTGGAGATCTTTTCTGGACCAGAAGACACCCAGTGGGCCAAAGCAGTGCCAGAGAGGTGGGCTGTGGAGGCCACAACCCACCAGGGCACGCCATGGGGGCCCGGCACGCCCTGATGGGTTGTGCCCTCCACGGGAGCCCCCTCCACCCCCTCTGATGTCTATAAATTCCCAAATATTTAGAAAACCCTAGGAGAGTCCACGAAACACAATTCCAGCTGCCGCAAGTTCCAGAACCTCGACATCCAATCTAAACACCATCACGGAGGGGTTCATCTTCTTCATAGGTGCCTCTCCGATGATGCGTGAGTAGTCCACCATAGACCTACGGGTCCGTAGGCAGTAGCCAGATGGCTTCCTCTCTCTCTCTCTTATGATTCTCAATACAATGGTCTCTTGGAGATCTATTTGATGTAAACTTTTGCGGTGTGTTTGTTGGGATCCGATGAATTTTGAGTTCATGATGAGTTTCTATCCATGAATATTATTTGAGTCTTCTTTGATCTCTTATATGCATGATTACTTATAGCCTCGTATTTCTTCTTCCAATATTTGGTTTAGTTAGGACGACTAGATCGATTTTTCTTACCATGGGAAGAGGTGCTTTG
This sequence comes from Elymus sibiricus, assembly GCA_039707655.1. Lineage (NCBI taxonomy): Eukaryota > Viridiplantae > Streptophyta > Magnoliopsida > Poales > Poaceae > Elymus > Elymus sibiricus. The sequence goes on along the minus strand of CM077667.1, from coordinate 144,141,068 downwards.
TGATGGGTTTGATCTTGCGGTGTCCTTTCCCAGTGACAAAAGGGGCAGCAAGGCATGCTTGTATCGTTGCCATTAACGCTAACAAGATGGGGTCTATTCCTACATGAATAGATCTTATCTACATCATGTCATCGTTCTTATTGCATTACTCCATTTTTTCATGAACTTAATACACTAGATGCATGCTTGATAGCGGTCGATGTCTGGACTAATAGTGGTAGATGCAGGCAGGAGTCGGTCTACTTATCTTGGACGTGATGCCTATATAATGATCATCGCCTTGGATATCGTCATGATTATTTGATCTTCTATCAATTGCCCAACAGTAATTTGTTCACCCACTGTGTGCTATACTCATGAGAGAAGCCACTAGTGAATCCTACGACCCCCGGGTCTACTTTTCCAACATATTGCTTTCCGATCTATCTTTTTGCCTCTTTGTTTTCAGATCGACAAAACCAAAAATCGAAAACATATTGCTGCACTTTTTATTTGCTCTTTTTATTTTGTGTTCTTGAGAGATCTATCTCTCCTATCTATCACTACCTAATCTATCTTTTTACCGTAGAGAGATTGACAATCTCTCTTTCGCGTCGGTTTGCAAGTATTTGTTATTTGTGTGTAGGTGCTGCTTATTGGGTGGTGGTGATCCTCCTACTGGTTTGATAACCTTTGTTTCATAGCTGAGGGAAATACTTACCGTCGCTGTTGAAAGCACATTGCTACTTCTCGAGCATGCGTTGGTTTTCCCTTGAAGAGGAAAGGGTGATGCAGAAAAAGTACATAAGTATTTCCCTCAGTTGTTGAGAATCAAGGTATCAATCCAGTAGGAGACACAAGCAAGTCACCAATTGATGTACCTACACAAAGAATCAAACACTTGCACCCAACGCTATAAAGGGGTTGTCAATCCCTTCACGGTTACTTTCAAGGATGAGATCTAATAGAGATAGATAGAATAGATTGCTTGAACGGAAAGTAAACTAAAAGTAAAAAGATTGCAGCAAGATATTTTTGGTATTTTTGGTTTAGATCTGAAAGTATAATATGGAAAATAGACCCGGGGGCCATAGGTTTCACTAGAGGCTTCTCTCATGATGGCAAATAATACGGTGGGTGAACAAATTACTGTCGAGCAATTGATAGAAAAGCGAATAATTATGAAGATATCCAAGGCAATGATTATGCATATAGGCATCACGTCCGTGTCAAATAGACCGAAACGATTCTGCATCTACTACTATTACTCCACACATCGACCGACTCCTGCCTGCATCTAGAGTATTAAGTTCATGAAGAACAGAGTAACGCATTAGGTAAGATGACATGATGTAGAGGGATAAACTCAAGCAATATGATGAAAACCCCATCTTTTTATCCTCGATGGCAACAATACAATACGTGCCTCGCTACCCCTACTATGTCACTAGGTGAGGACACCGCAAGATTGAACCCAAAACTAAGCACTTCTCCCATTGCAAGAATTACCAATCTAGTTGGCCAAACCAAACCAATAACTCAAAGAGAATTGCAAAGATATGAAATCATGCATATAAGAATTCAGAAAAAACTCAAATAATATTCATAGATAATCTGAACATAAACCCACAATTCATCGGATCTCGACAAACACACCGCAAAAGAGTATTACATCGGATAGATCTCCATGAAGATCATGAAGAACATGGTATTGAAGAACAAAGAGAGAGAAGAAGCCATCTAGCTACTAGCCATGGACCCGAAGGTCTGTGGTAAACTACTCACGCATCATCGGAGGGGCAATGGAGTTGATGTAGATGCCCTCCGTGATCGAATCCCCCTCCGGCAGATTACCGGAAAAGGCTCCAAGATTGGATCTCACGGGAACAGAGGCTTCCAGCGGCGGAAAAGTATTTTCGTGGCTCCCTTTTGTATCCAGGGAATATTTGGGAATTTATAGGCCGAAGAATAGGGTTAGGAGAGCTGTCGTGGGGCCACAAGCCCTTAGGGCGCCCCCCCCCCCTAGGGCGCGCCCTAGTGGCTTGTGACGCCACGACAGGTCTTCTGCCTTCATCTCCAAGTCTGGCAGGTTTCTTCTGGTCCAAGAAAAATCATTCCGAAGATTTTATTCCGTTTGGACTCCGTTTAATATTCCTTATCTGCAATACTCAAAAACATGGAAAAAACAGAAACTGGCACTAGGCTCTAGATTAATAGGTTAGTCCCAAAAATAATATAAAATAGCATATTAATGCATATAAAACATCCAAAACAGATAATATAATAGCATGGAACAATCAAAAATTATAGATACGTTGGAGACGTATCAAGCATCCCCAAGCTTAATTCCTGCTCGCCCTCGAGTAGGTAAATGATAAAAACAGAATTTTTGATGTGGAATGCTACCTAACATATTTATCCATGTAATATTCTTTATTGTGGCATGAATATTCAGATCCATAAGATTCAAAACAATAGTCTAATATTGACACAAAAACAGTAATACTTCGAGCACACCAACAAGGCAATTGCGTCCTTTCAAAATAACATGGCCTTAGAAAGTTATCCCTACAAAATCATATGGTCTGGCTATGCTCCATCTACCCCACACAAAGTATCTAAATCATGCACAACCCCGATGAACAAATCAAGCAATTGTTTCACACTTTTAATGTTCTCAAACCTTTTCAACTCTCACACAATACATGAGCGTGAGCCATGGATATAGCACTATAGGTGGAATAGAATATGGTGGAGGTGATGAGGAAAAAGGAGAAGATAGTCTCACATCAACTAGGCGTATCAACGGGCTATGGAGATGCCCATCAATAGATATCGATGTGAGTGAGTAGGGATTGCCATGCAACGGGTGCACTAGAGCTATATGTGTATGAAAGACTCAAAAAGAAACTAAGTGGTTGTGCATATGATAAAAATTTCCACTAGCTATATGAAAGTGACAAAATAGGAGACTCTCTATCATGAAGATCATGGTGCTACTTTGAAGCACAAGTGTGGAAAAAGATAGTAGCATTGTCCCTTCTCTCTTTATCTCATTTTTTTTCTTTTTTCTTTTTTTTCCTTTTTTTTATTTTGGTGGGCATCTTTGGCCTCTTTTATTTTATTTTATTTATTTGGGCTTCGCTGGCCTCTTTTATTTTTTGTAAAGTCCGGAGACTCATCCCAACTTATGAGGGATTCATAGCTTCCATCATCCTTTTCTCACACGGGACAAATGCTCTAATAATAGAAATCATCACACTTTTATTTACTTACAACTCGATACCTATAACAAAACATGACTCTATATGCAATATGAAAGTGATGGTGCATGTCATGAAAAACGGAACGGTGGAAGTTGCATGGCAATATATCTCGGAATGGCTATGGAAATGCCATAATAGGTAGGTATGGTGGCTGTTTTGAGGAAAATATATGGTGGCTGTTTTGAGGAAGGTGGGTTTGATGCACCGGCGAAAGTTGCGCGGTACTAGAGAGGCTAGCAAAGGTGGAAGGGTGAGAGTGTGTATAATCCATGGACTCAACATTAGTCATAAAGAACTCACATACTTATTGCAAAAGTCTATTAGTTATCAAACAAAGCATTAGACGCATGCTCCTAGGGGAGAGGTTGGTAGGAGTTAACCATCGCGCGCTCCCGACCCTCACACAAAGGTCGACAATCATTAAACAAATCATGCTCCGACTTCGTTACATAACGGTTCACCATACGTGCATGCTACGGGAATCACAAACTTCAACACAAGTATTTCTCCAATTCACAACTCCTCACTAGCATGACTCTCATATTACCATCTCCATATGTCAAAACTATATGCAAGGAATCAAACTTCTCATAGTATCCAATGCACTTTATATGAAAGTTTTTATTATATCCCTCTTGGATGCCCATTATATTAGGACTAAATTCATAACCTAAACAAATTAACATGCTGTTTTAAAGACTCTCAAAATAATATATGTGAGGTACGAGAGTTCAATAATTTCTATAAAATATAACACCACCGTGCACTAAAAAGATATAAGTGAAGTACTAGAGCAACATTGCCTAGCTCAAAAGATATAAGTGAAGCACATAGCGTATTCTAATAAATTCACGATTCAGCATGTCCCTCTCAAAAAGAAGTGTGCAGCAAGGATGATTGTTGCAAACTAAAAAGCAAGACTCATATCATACAAGACGCTCCAAGCAAAACACATATCATGTGGTGAATAAAAATATAGCCTCAAGTAAATTTACCGATGGATTGAAGACGAAAGAGGGGATGCCTTCCGGGGCATCCCCAAGCTTAGGCTTTTTGGTATCCTTGAATATGGCTTGGGGTGCCTTGGGCATCCCCAAGCTTAGGCTCTTGCTACTCCTTATTCCATAGTCCATCAAATCTTCACCCAAAACTTGAAAACTTCACAACACAAAACTCAACAGAAAACTCATGAGATCCGTTAGTATAAGAAAAATAAATCACCACTTTAGGTACTGTTGTGAACTCATTCTTTATTTATATTGGTGTAATATCTACTGTATTCCAACTTCTCCATGGTTCATACCCCCCGATACAACCCATAGATACATCAAAATAAGCAAACAACACAAAGAAAACAGAATCTGTCTAAAACAGAACAGTCTGTAGCAATCTATAGACTTTGAATATTTATGTAAATCCAACAATTCTGAAAAATTAGGACAATCAGGGAAATTTGTATATAAATCTTGTGTAAAAATTTCAGATCAAAAGCACGTTCCAGTGAATTTACAAAATTCTTGGACTGAGAGCAAAAGTTTCTGTTTTTCAGCAAAATCAAATTGCAAACACCGTAGACCATCCCAAGGGTCTTACTTGGCTCAAACACTAATTTAAACAATAAAACACAATTATTACAGAAGTAATAATGTGAAAAACACACAAAAACAGAAAAAGATCAAAAGCATAAAAATAAAATTGGGTTGCCTCCCAACAAGCGCTATTGTTTAACGCCCCTAGCTAGGCATAACGCAATAGATCTAGATATTGTCATCTTTGGTATGCAATCCATAAGTAGCTCTCATAATAGATTCATAAGGTAATTTTATTTTCTTTCTAGGAAAGTGCTCCATGCCTTTCCTTAATGGAAATTGAAATCTAATATTTCCTTCCTTCATATCAATAATTGCACCAATCGTTCTAAGGAAAGGTCTACCAAGAATAATAGGACATGTAGGATTGCAATCTATATCAAGAACAATGAAATCTATGGGCACATAATTCCTATTTGCAACAATAATAACATCATTAATTCTTCCCATAGGTTTCTTTATAGTGGAATCCGCAAGATGCAAATTTAAAGAGCAATCATCAAATTCACGGAAACCTAGCACATCACATAAAGTTTTTGGAATCGTGGAAACGCTAGCACCCAAATCACACAAAGAATGGCACTCATAATATTTAATTTTAATCTTAATAGTAGGTTCCCACTTATCATAAAGCTTTCTAGGTATAGAAACTTCCAACTCAAGTTTTTCTTCAAAAGATTTCATCATAGCATCCACGATATGTTTAGTAAAAACTTTATTTTGGTTATAAGCATGCGGAGAATTCAACATGGATTGCAACAAGGAAACACAATCAATCAAAGAACAACTATCATAATTAAAGTCCTTGAAATCCAAAAGAGTGGGTTCATTGCTATTTAAAGTTTTGACCTCTTCAATCCCACTTTTATCAATCTTAGCATTAAGATCTATAAACTCCGAATCATTGGGACGCCTTTTAACTAAAGTTGACTCATCTCCAGTCCCATCTTTATCAAAATTTATATTAGAAAACAAAGATTCAATAGGATTCACATCAATCACTTTAAGATCTTCATCATTATTATCACGAGAACACACTTTTTCAAGCCATTCACGCTTAGCACGTATTCTAGCGGTTCTTTCCTTGCACTCATCAATAGAAATTCTCATAGCTTTTAAGGACTCATTAATATCATGCTTGGGTGGAATAGATCTAATTTTCAAAGAATCAATCTCAAGAGAAATTCTATCAACGTTCCTAGCCAAATCATCAATCTTGAGCAATTTTTCTTCAATCATAGCATTGAAACCCTTTTGCGAACTAATAAATTCTTTAATATTATTCTCAAGATCAGAGGGCATCATATTATAATTTCCATAGGAATTGCTGTAGGAATTACCATAATTATTAGAGGAATTACTAGGAAACGGCCTAGGATTGAAATTACCTCTATACGCGTTATTACCAAAATTGTTCCTACCAACAAAATTCACATCCATAGATTCATTATTATTTCCAATCAAAGAAGACAAAGGCATATCATTAGGATCAATAGGAGCACTCTTACTAGCAAACAATTTCATCAATTCATCCATCTTTTCACTCAAAGTATTTATTTCTTCAATAGCATGCACTTTTTTACTAGTAGGAGATCTTTCGGTATGCCATTGAGAGCAATTTGCCATAATATTATCTAGGAGTTTAGTAGCTTCTCCCAATGTGATTTCCATAAAAGTACCACCCGCGATGGAATCTAAAAGATTCCTAGATGCAAAATTCAATCCAGCATAGAAAATTTGTATAATCATCCATAAACTCAAACCATGCGCGGGGCAATTTCTAATCATTTGTTTCATCCTCTCCCAAGATTGTGCAACATGCTCATGATCAAGTTGCTTAAAATTCATTATATCGTTCCTAAGGGAGATGATCTTAGCGGGCGGAAAGTACTTGGAAATAAAAGCATCTTTACACTTATTCCATGAATCAATACTATTTTTAGGCAAAGATGAAAACCAAGTTTTAGCACGATCTTGTAGTGAGAACGGAAATAGCTTCAATTTAACAATATCATTATCCACATCTTTCTTATTTTGCATATCATACAACTCAACGAAAGTATTTAGATGGGATGCGGTATCTTCACTAGGAAGGCCGGAAAATTGTTCTTTCATAACAAGATTTAGCAAAGCAGCATTAATTTCATAAGATTCCGCACTAGTGGCGGGAGCAATCGGAGTACTAATAAAATCATTATTATTAGTATTGGAAAAGTCACACAACTTGGTATTCTCTTGAGACATCGTGACAAAGCAAGCAATCTAGCACACAAGCAAACAAAAAGCAAACGAAAAGACGAACGGAAGAAGGGCGAATAAAAAGGCAAATCTTTTTGGAAAATCATTTTAGAAGTGGGGGAGAGGAAAACGAGAGGCAAATGGCAACTAAAGTAAATGCAAGAGATGAGTTTGTGATGGGTACTTGGTAGGCTTGATGTAGATCTCCCCGGCAACGGCGCCAGAAATCCTTCTTGCTACTTCTCGAGCATGCGTTCGTTTTCCCTTGGAGAGGAAAGGGTGATGCAGCAAAGTAGATAAGTATTTCCCTCAGTTGTTGAGAACCAAGGTATCAATCCAGTAGGAGACACAAGCAAGTCACCAATTGATGTACCTACACAAAGAATCAAACACTTGCACCCAACGCTATAAAGGGGTTGTCAATCCCTTCACGGTTACTTGCAAGGATGAGATCTAATAGAGATAGATAGAATAGATTGCTTGAACGGAAAGTAAACTCAAAGTAAAAAGATTGCAGCAAGATATTTTTGGTATTTTTGGTTTTAGATCTGAAAGTATAATATGGAAAATAGACCCGGGGGCCATAGGTTTCACTAGAGGCTTCTCTCATGATGGCAAATAATACGGTGGGTGAACAAATTACTGTCGAGCAATTGATAGAAAAGTGAATAATTATGAAGATATCCAAGGCAATGATTATGCATATAGGCATCACGTCCGTGTCAAATAGACCGAAACGATTCTGCATCTACTACTATTACTCCACACATCGACCGACTCCTGCCCGCATCTAGAGTATTAAGTTCATGAAGAATAGAGTAACGCATTAGGTAAGATGACATGATGTAGAGGGATAAACTCAAGCAATATGATGAAAACCCCATCTTTTTATCCTCGATGGCAACAATACAATACGTGCCTCGCTACCCCTACTATGTCACTAGGTGAGGACACCGCAAGATTGAACCCAAAACTAAGCACTTCTCCCATTGCAAGAATTACCAATCTAGTTGGCCAAACCAAACCAATAACTCAAAGAGAATTGCAAAGATATGAAATCATGCATATAAGAATTCAGAAAAAACTCAAATAATATTCATAGATAATCTGAACATAAACCCACAATTCATCGGATCTCGACAAACACACCGCAAAAGAGTATTACATCGGATAGATCTCCATGAAGATCATGAAGAACATGGTATTGAAGAACAAAGAGAGAGAAGAAGCCATCTAGCTACTAGCCATGGACCCGAAGGTCTGTGGTAAACTACTCACGCATCATCGGAGGGGCAATGGAGTTGATGTAGATGCCCTCCGTGATCGAATCCCCCTCCGGCAGATTACCGGAAAAGGCTCCAAGATTGGATCTCACGGGAACAGAGGCTTCCGGCGGCGGAAAAGTATTTTCGTGGCTCCCTTTTGTATCCAGGGAATATTTGGGAATTTATAGGCCGAAGAATAGGGTTAGGAGAGCTGTCGTGGGGCCACAAGCCCTTAGGGCGCCCCCCCTAGGGCGCGCCCTAGTGGCTTGTGACGCCACGACAGGTCTTCTGCCTTCATCTCCAAGTCTGGCAGGTTTCTTCTGGTCCAAGAAAAATCATTCCGAAGATTTTATTCCGTTTGGACTCCGTTTAATATTCCTTATCTGCAATACTCAAAAACATGGAAAAAACAGAAACTGGCACTAGGCTCTAGATTAATAGGTTAGTCCCAAAAATAACATAAAATAGCATATTAATGCATATAAAACATCCAAAACAGATAATATAATAGCATGGAACAATCAAAAAATTATAGATACGTTGGAGACGTATCACACATTTGCTCCCTTGGTGGTTTTGGTAATAATAACAACATATATGTCATTGAACTAATGTTTCCACTAAGTATATTTCAGGAAAAGTACAATGATGGGTTGGCAAAAGGATTGTGGAGAAACCCCTAGATGCAAGGAAATGGATTGGCAAAGCTTCAAGCAAGAGGACTCTACATTTTACTTTGTGAGAAATCACTTTGAGTCCATAGGAAAGCCAATACTATTAAAAGGGGGTAAGGTACTGTTGGTGAACAAAATGCTCCACGTGCACAAGCGATAGTCACCAAAAACACCCACAAACTCTTCCACAAAAGTCTGTCTAAGCCTATCATGAAAATCGGTGCTACCAACAATTTCCACTCGGTCCCACCGATTCCCAAACTCAGACAGACCCATGCCAAACCTAACCCTTCGGTGCAACCGATTCTGCATCGGTGCCACCGAGTTCAGCTTGACAACTTTCTGTTACCTCGTTTCCTAAAATCGGTCTTACCGAGTTTTTGGGATCGGCGTCACCGAGTTGTGCATTCTGACTGTTGGTCATCAAATCGGTACCACCAAGATATATGTATCGGTCTCACCGAGATTCAAAAGTTGCTACCTTTGGAGCAACTCGGTACCACCGAGTTTTACACTTCGGTGTCACCGAGTTGGTCACTTTAGGTGTAACGGTTGGATTTTTGGGGATGCCTATATATACCCCTTCACCACCACCCACTCGAAAGAGAAGCACTCAGAACTATTCCATACTTGCCCCATCCAATTTTCTGAGAGAGAGCCACCTACTCATGTGTTGAGATCAAGCCATTCCACTCTATCCATATGAATCTTGATCTCTAGCCTCCCCAAGTTGCTTTCCACCAAATCAATCTCTTCCACCAAAGCCTAATCTGTGAGAGAGTGATTGTGTGTTGAGGAGTCTATCATCTTGAAGCACAAGAGCAAGGAGTTCATCGACATTACCGAGCCTATTACCTTTTGGAGGGTGGTGCCTCCTAGATTGGTTAGGTGTCGCTTGGGAGCCTCCTACTTCGTGTTGTGGAGTTGAACCAAGAAGTTTGCACGGGCAAGGAGATCGCCTACTTCGTGAAGATCTACCCATAGTGAGGCTAGTCCTTCGTGGACAGAAGCCGTTATGGAATAGTCAAGGTTGCTACTTCGTGGACCCTTATGGGTGGAGCCCTCCGTGGACTCTCACGACCGTTACCCTCCGTGGGTTGAAGACTCCATAAACGTGGACGTACGATAGCACCACCTATCGGAACCACGGGAAAAATCATCGTGTCTCCAAATTGCGTTTGATCTTCCTTCCTACCCTCTACTACATATGATTGTTGTTACTTTCCGCTGTTATACTCTTAGACATGCATGTGTAGGATGTACTTGAATTGCTATAATCGCTAAAATCTGCCAACACTTAAAATTGGGAAAAGGTAGAATTTTTATTTGCTCAAGTAGTCTAATCACCCCCCCCCTCTAGACATACTTTCGATCCTACAAGTGGTATCAGAGCTTTTGTCTCCATTGCATTGGTCTCACAACCTAGGAGAGTATGGCGTCTAGTGAGGGAAATTATCACCGTAGAGGTTCATACTTTGATGGCACAAATTTTGCTAGTTGGAAGCACAAAATGAAAATGCATATTCTTGGTCATAACCCCGCCGTTTGGGCTGTTGTTCGTGTTGGCTTGCAAGGTGAATTCTTTGGTGATGGAAAGGAACCGGATCGTGAAGCGACCGCGGATGAATTGAAGATGTTGTAATACAACGCTCAAGCATGTGACATTCTCTTCAACTGCCTATGCCCCGAAGAATTCAACAAAATCAACCGTCTTGAGAATGCAAAAGAGATTTGGGATATTTTGGTTGATATGCATGAAGGTACCGAATCCGTGAAAGAATCCAAGTTGGACATTCTTCAAAGTCAGCTTGACAAGTTCAAGATGAAGGATGGTGAAGGAGTCGCAGAGATGTACTCTAGCCTAGCTCTCATCACAAATGAGATTGCCGGCTTAGGAAGCAAGGAAATGACCGACAAATTCATCATCAAGAAGATACTTAGAGCTTTGGATGAGAGATACGACACCGTGTGCACATTGATCCAAATGATGCCCAACTACAAACATCTCAAGCCTACGGAAGTCATTGGAAGGATTGTTGCTCATGAGATGATACTCAAGGACAAAGAAGAGCTTCACAACAAGTCTAGCGGTGCTTACAAAGCCACAAGTGATGCTCCCACAACTTCAAGCGACAACCTTGTCACCAATGAAGAGATTAGCCTCATGGTCAAGAAATTCAACAAGTTCTACAAGAATAGAGGCAAAGAACGAAGCTCCAACTCAAGATATGAAGAGAAGCGTTCGTCAAGTCGTGACCGAAACTGCTATAATTGTGGGAATCCCGGACACTATTCCAATGAGTGCACGGCTCCCTACAAACGAAGAGAAGAGTCACCTAGAAGACGAAGCTCAAGGAATGAATCACCTCAAAGAGAGAGAAGGAGTAGAGATGATCGTTATGAACGAAGACCCTCAAGGAGAAGTAGGGACTCGGAGAAGAAGGACAAGTACACCAAGAGCTACTCAAGAAGAAGACATCAAGCTCATGTTGGTGAATGGGTTTCCGACTCCGAATCCGACAACAACTCCGAGAGAAGCTATCACTCCAACTCCGACTATAGTCAAGATGAAGGTGTTGCCGGACTTGCACTAGTGACTACCAACTCCTATGATCTATTTGATTCACCAAATGAAGGGAGTGAAAGTTGCTTCATGGCTAAAGGCCCCAAGGTATCACACCCCGAGTATCTTGATTTCAATAGTGATGAAGATGATTTACTTGGTGATGATGACTTGCTCTTTGATAAAACTAGTGATGTTTGTCAAAATGAACTTGATAATTTTCATGCTAGTCAAGATAAGTCGGTTGATGATGATAAGATGAAAATAGAACAACTAACTAAATAATTAAACACTCTTAAGTTAGCCCATGAATCTACTCTAGAAGATCATAGAGAGCTTGTAAGGACTCATGAGAAGCTACGCTTCGAGAAGCTCACCTTGGAGCAAGAACATGAGTTTCTTAAAGCTATCAATGACGATCTCCGAAAGAAGACTTCATCTTATCTAGCCAAACGATTACTCTTGTCTACATTCATGCCACAAGTTAAACCTAGACAAACTAGTAACAAAGGCAAGAAAGGTTCTTCATCTAGTAGCAACAATAAAAATGCTAAATCTAATGATGTTGCTTCTAGTAGTTCTATTGGTTCCACTAATGATGATTCTCTTAGCCAAGTTACACTTGAGCAAGAAAACAATTTATTGAAAGGGATTATAAAGAAAGGTATCTACAAGAGTCTAGCCGGGTGTAAGCAATTTGAGGAAATTGTACGCAAGCACGGAGGATACCGGAAGAACCATGGCATTGGCTACTTCAACGCTAATGGAGTTGAATGGTAAGAAGGTCAATACACCAAGCCCAAGTTTGTTCCTCAAAGGGAGAAGTATGACCATACTCTTCCCAAGGGAACAAACACTCAAGATGACCTTCCACCACAAGACCACAAGCTCAAGGGCAAGGACAAGCTTCAAGAGGACATTGACTCATATGAAGATGAATCCTAAGCTTTGGTGGAGTGGGTTCCCAAGGCTACTTCAAGCTCAAATTCTACAAGTGCCACTTCAACACCAAGGATCCCCATCAAGCTAATGTGGGTCCCTAAGAAGAAGAACTAGAGAAGTTCTTGAGGGGTGACTCCGCCAATGAAATTCACTCACATTCATTATTGGCAAGAACTAGTTGCAATCAACGTCAACATCATGCAATAGTTCAAGGAGTCACACATTCCCTCAAAGGTAAGAAAGGGACAAGGTAATCAACAAATCCATGGACATCATCATGTATGCTTTGCACTCCATGTCCATAGATATCCTTGTATTTGTCTCTTGTGTGTTGGGACTAACCCATGTAGGTGAAAAGACTAAGGAAACAACAAGGATGCTCCCAACTCTTGGTGATCTTCATCAACCTTGAACATCCACCACTACATCACCCACATGAAGTCTTCTATGACAAACCCAAGGTTAGTTTATCCCTCCTATGGGGGGATGTCACATCAAGGGGGAGCTTTACTCTAAGACTTGAGTTAAAGCATCTCTTAGAATGTGACAACATTAAATGTTTTATGTAAAAGTGGTAACCCCACTTGTGCTTAAACGATGAGTATGACCTATGATCAAGTATTCTTACTTGGCTCCTAAGTCACTATACTCATATATAGATTACTTCGTCATCGCCAAAATGCTTGATAGATGCTAGTATGTATGTGCATGTTTGCCATGATTTCATTTGACATCTTATTGTGTGAGCATGTTGGTCTGCATTTCTTTATTCATTCGAGGACATCCAATTGTTGCTATTTGGTTTTTGATTTTTCTTTTGCCAATTGGATGGACAAAAATGCCTAGGACCACTCTCTAGCTATCTATGCTTTCTCGTCTTATATTCCATTCTTGTTGCATCACAAAATTTGAACAAGGACTTTTCGATCTCTCTGTGTGAGGAGCACTCAGAGTTCCGTATCGACAAAGGACTGACCATTAAAACCTCCCAAGTGCATCTCGATGGAACCAATACCAAATTCTCGGTATCACCGAATGCCTAGGGTTGATATGGTTTTCACACTTGGTATCACCGATTCCATCTTCTCGGTTACACCGAGTTTCCCTGTCAGCTCACAGTAGAGAAACTCGGTGACACCGAAAAGTTAGAACCGGTGTCACCGACAGCCACGGGTATATAAAGAGGCGGACCCGACTTTTGAAATTACTTTCTCAAACGTCATCCCCTCCAAAAACCCTAGCTGCCAAACAAGACCCCTGGTCGTCGCCTTCGTCTTCCCGAGCGCCTCCGCCATTGGAAGTCCATGCCGTCGACGGAATCTACACCTCCGTCGCCGCCGTAGCGAGATCGTCACCGAGTTAGGGTACGATTTCGACCCCTTGTGCACTCCCCTCTCCGAATCTTGCGCATTAGGACTTTTCCATCTATAAGACAAAGTTTGAGATCGATCTATCCACTAGAAATTTCATTAGACTAGCGAACGAACAATTTTCTAGGGTTTGCCGTCCGTGACTTGAATCTCGGTGACACCGAAGCAAAAGAATTGACATCACCGATTCCCTTTTCTGGTCAACTGAGAACAACCTCGGTGAAACCGAGTGCCCATTTTTGGTCTCACCGAAAGTGGTGTCAAGTTTCTGTTTAGCAGGTTGTATGTCTCGATGGGTCCGAAAAGTTTGCATCGGTAGTACCGAAATTCACTTGGCAGAATGCAAATCTTGAGAAATTTTAGTTCAAATCTTTGAAAATTGTCTGCATTTTGTGATGACTCAACCCTTCCACTCTTCTATACTCTATTTCACAGGGTCAGAGATGTCAGGTTCTGATGATAGCCAGAATGACTTCAGAGAGAAGAATGTTGATATGAGCTCAGGCACTAGTCCTGATGAGAGTTTTGACAATGTTCCTAGCTCACCAGATCTTCCCAAGGCTGCAACTAGGGCAAGAAGGAAGCTCAACTCACATGAAGAGGATGAAGATTTTATACCTGAGGAGCTATCCAAGAAAGATGATACTGCCAAGATCATTGTTGCCGCCACTTCATCTAAGAAGAAGAAGGCAATAAGGAAAGAGTATGCTAGCTCAGGGACAGTGAGAGCACCAGAGAGTGCTAGGGCAACAATGACTGTTGAGCCCTCAAAGAAGTCTATGCCTAAGAAGGCAGGAGAGAAGAAAAGGGAAAGGACAAGATATGTCAAAGCTACAGTTCTTCCTTCTACTCCAGAGTACTTAGATGAAGAAGAAGAGGAGGAAGAGCCAGCTACCAAGGCTCCTCCTAAGAAGAAGAAGAAATTGATGTCTGATGCTATGCCTAGCCAAGCAGCTCCCAAGGGCAAGCCAGCTGTATCCAAGAAGCCCACTGCTCCTAAACCAAAGAGGACATCTAGAGAGATTCCAGCTTCTGAGAAGAACAAGGGATCTACCTCCAGATATGCTGAGGAGGATGCTATGTCTGCTTTGATGAAGCTAAGGCCACACCTTCCAGAGCATAATGCCAGCCACTTGCTAGCTGAGGATATGAAGAAGAGGAAGGACTCAGGTTTGAGAGAGTGGAGAGCTATTGATCCATATTCACAGAGGAGGAAGACTGTTGTGGACTACATGTTCTATACAAAAGAACAGCAAGACTTCTATGAAACAATTTTGCTTGACAAGAGCCCTGCTATGAGTGATATGAGATATGTGGACTGGAAGTACATCAAGGACAATGAGGATTACTTCCCAAGTGTGCAAGACAACTTTCATTGCATTGGACTTGATAAGTTTGTTGGTAAGGAGTTTACTGCCTGGAATGATGAAATGATCATGCAATTCTACTCCACTGCTCATTTCTATGGAGATGGTAGAATTGTATGGATGACTGAAGGTGCAAGGTATGAATCCACAGTTGAGGAGTGGGCTGCCATCTTAGGAGTCCCAGAGGTGGAAGATGGTGACATTGATGTATACAATGAGCCCGAGGCAAGCCACAATGCCATGAAGAACATGTACAATGAGATCCCTGCTGCACATCTGAAGTCTCACAAGCTAGGATCTATCTATTTCCTCCAGGCTGGTCTACGCACGATCAACACTATCTTGAGGCATACCTTGATGCCTAAGTCTGGAGATGAGAAGATGATAAGAGGCTACTGTATCAACATGATGCTCCATCTTGACCAACATACGAGATTCAGAGTGATGGATCTGATTGTGGAGACTGTGAAGAGGGTTGCTGCTGATCAGAAGCGCTCATGTTGCTATGCACCCTATATTCAGATGCTTATCAACTCCAAGTTGGAGAAGCACATATTTGCACTTGACCGACCACATTTGCCACTTTTGCCAGAGCTAGAAGACAACGTTGTGGTGATGGACCCAGATCATCCCACCTCAGCTACAGCACAGGCACATGCAGAGGCAGCCAGAGACTCCAGTTCTCAGGTGCCAAGGTCTAGGAGTGAGCAGATGGATCTCCTACTTAGCTCTGTGCTCAGCATGCAGAAGGACATCGGGAACATATTGAAGAACCAGGAGAGCCTCTCGAGGATTGTTGACAACAAATTCCATATTCTCAACAACAAGGTGGATGAGCTCACAGTGACTGTGAATGAGCTCAAGAAGGAAGTTGATGGCGTGCCTAGTCCCCACACTACTGATGATGATGAGGATAGTCCACCTCTCAGGACAGCCACTCAGTTCAGGACTCAGCCCAGATCTGCTACAGTGCCAGTTCCAGAGTCTAGACCTTCTTCATCAGCACCTGCCGCAGCTCCTTCAGCTCCTCCAGCACCTCCAGTTGCTACTCCGACTCTGTCCATGACGTCTGCAGAAGTCTTCGCTGATGTCGTTCTCTCGACTCCTTCGTCAGCCACCGGAGGAGAACAGCCCCAGAAGAGCGCTTAGTTATATACCTTTGAACTTTTTGGTAACTTGTTGCCAAAGGGGGAGAAGATGTATATAGATCTTTAGGCTTCGAGAGAGAGAGAGAGAGAGCGTTGTTTTTTATCGCTTTTCAAAAACATTGATATCTTTTGGTTGGTTTGCTTGTGTTAAACCTTGTTGGTCTTTGATCATACACTTGATGTGTATTGCTACTATTTCCTATCCTTGTGATGCTTATGAAATGATCATTCACCTTTGCTTGATTGTGTTGTGCTATGATATTCATTCTTATTATTCTCGCACACCACCAAGTTGTATGTGACTGAAAGAGTGCCCCATGTACCTAATCGATTGTGCATTTTCATTCAAACGCAAATTCAAAATAATGCACAAATTTAGGGGGAGCTCTTGCTTATCACATACTTCTCAAAGCGATGATTATATTCATTGGTTATATCATATGTCGAAGCTTTGATCTATATGTTGTCATCAATTACCAAAAAGGGGGAGATTGAAAGCACATTTGCTCCCTTGGTGGTTTTGGTAATTAATAACAACATATATGTCATTGAACTAATGTTTCCACTAAGTATATTTCAGGAAAAGTACAATGATGGGTTGGCAAAAGGATTGTGGAGAAACCCCTAGATGCAAGGAAATGGATTGGCAAAGCTTCAAGCAAGAGGATTCTACATTTTACTTTGTGAGAAATCACTTTGAGTCCATAGGAAAGCCAATACTATTAAAAGGGGGTAAGGTACTGTTGGTGAACAAAATGCTCCACGTGCACAAGTGATAGTCACCAAAAACACCCACAAACTCTTCCACAAAAGTATGTCCAAGCCTATCATGAAAATCTGTGCTACCAACAATTTCCACTCGGTCCCACCGATTCCCAAACTCAGACAGACCCATGCCAAACCCTAACCCTTCGGTGCAACCGATTCTGCATCGGTGCCACCGAGTTCAGCTTGTCAACTTTCTATTACCTCGTTTCCTAAAATCGATCTTACCGAGTTTTTGGGATCGGCGTCACCGAGTTGTGCATTCTGACTGTTGGTCATCAAATCGGTACCACCAAGATATATGTATCGGTCTCACCGAGATTCAAAAGTTGCTACCTTTGGAGCAACTCGGTACCACCGAGTTTTACACTTCGGTGTC
Source organism: Elymus sibiricus (assembly GCA_039707655.1). Taxonomy (NCBI): domain Eukaryota; kingdom Viridiplantae; phylum Streptophyta; class Magnoliopsida; order Poales; family Poaceae; genus Elymus; species Elymus sibiricus. Next base: position 144,123,523 of record CM077667.1, on the reverse strand, counting down.
ACCGAGTTGGTCACTTTAGGTGTAACGGTTGGATTTTTGGGGATGCCTATATATACCCCTTCACCACCACCCACTCGAAAGAGAAGCACTCAGAACTATTCCATACTTGCCCCATCCAATTTTCTGAGAGAGAGCCACCTACTCATGTGTTGAGATCAAGCCATTCCACTCTATCCATATGAATCTTGATCTCTAGCCTCCCCAAGTTGCTTTCCACAAAATCAATCTCTTCCACCAAAGCCAAATCTGTAAGAGAGTGATTGTGTGTTAAGGAGTCTATCATCTTGAAGCACAAGAGTAAGGAGTTCATCGACATTACCGAGCCTATTACCTTTTGGAGGGTGGTGCCTCCTAGATTGGTTAGGTGTCGCTTGGGAGCCTCCTGCTTCTTGTTGTGGAGTTGAACCAAGAAGTTTGTACGGGAAAGGAGATCACCTACTTCATGAAGATCTACCCATAGTGAGGCTAGTCCTTCGTGGACGGAAGCCGTTATGGAATAGTCAAGGTTGCTACTTCGTGAACCCTTATGGGTGGAGCCCTCCGTGGACTCTCGCGACCGTTACCCTCCGTGGGTTGAAGACTCCATAAACGTGGACATACGATAGCACCACCTATCGGAACCACGGGAAAAATCATCGTGTCTCCAAATTACGTTTGATCTTCCTTCCTACCCTCTACTACATATGCTTGTTGTTACTTTCCGCTGCTATACTCTTAGACATGCATGTGTAGGGTGTACTTGAATTGCTATAATCGCTAAAATCTGCCAACACTTAAAATTGGGAAAAGGTAGAATTTTTATTTGCTCAAGTATTCTAATCACCCCCCCCCCTCTAGACATACTTTCGATCCTACAGCTGTGCTGCATCATCCCTTCCTCTTTGGGGAAATACCAACGCAGTCTCAAGCCACGTCAAGACTATGTGTAATAGTTATCTTAGGCCCGATTGTGTGAAACTTGTTTGAGATTGAGTGGTGTGATTTGGAATTTATTTGTCTCATTTGCATATGGGTAGTGTGATTTTCTCATTAGGCCCCTATTCTAGTCTAAATTTCTCATCCACTCTAAACCAGTCAGATGCCTCTAAGACGTGACCCCAGATCCAACTTTCCGCCGGAACTTACACAGTTGATCCAAAACCAGAATGCCCTCATGTAGATGCTCCTCCAGAACCACAACAAGAACAACAACAGCAGCAGCAACAACCCACCGCCACCACCCCCAGTTGACAACCTTACCCGTTTCTTGAGGTTGAACCCACCAGTATTCTCCAGCAGCACCGAGCCGATTGTCGTAGATGACTGGCTCCGCAAGATCGGACGGGACTGGCTCTTCTTCAAACCACCGCAGGATGCACTGATGCTGAGAAGGTGCGCTTTGTCGCACATCAACCGGATGGACCAGCAGCTTCGTGCCGGGAAAACTACAGCACCACCTTCCCCATGGACAATGTGACATGGGATCAGTTCCAGCAGGATTTCCGCACCGCACATGTTTCAGTTGGAGCCATAAGTCTGAAGAAGAGGGAATTACGCAACCTACGCCAAGGAAGTCATTCAGTGGCTCAGTATGTGGATGAGTTCATCCAGTTAGCCCGATATGCTCCCGGAGATGTGGCCACATATGCCGCTAAACATGAGAAATTTATGGAGGGACTGAATGATGATCTGGGACTTCAGTTGACCGTGGCTACCTTCAATAACTTTCAAGAGTTGGTTGACAAGACTCTCATTCTGGAAGGCAAGCAATAGCAGATAGAGAACAACAAGAGGAAGTACAGACAGGGAAAGTATAACTCTGGAACTCAGCAGAAGCCCCGCTATACCCCGTACTCGGGAAATAATGGATCAGGATCCAACAAGTATGGTGGACACAATCACCATAACCATGGAGGCCATTCTCATCATAGAGGAAATGGACATAACCATAATGGCCATAAGAATGGCAATGGGAATGGAGGAAACGGCAATCAGAATCGTTCCAACTTTGCAACACCCGCAAAGAAAGATCTGAGCCACATCACCTGTTTCAAGTGTGGGAAAACCGGACACTGCGCCACCGAATGTTCTGAGGTGAAGAATGGTAACGGCAATGGAAGCTTTGGAAAGAAGCCCAACCCTATCACCAAAGGTCAGGTGAATCATGTCAATGTGGAGGAAATTGACGAGCAGCCTGACGCAGTTGTTGGTAAGTTTTTGATTAATGCATTTATAGCCCTTGTTCTTTTTGACACTGGTGCATCGCATTCATTCATATCGAGGGTATTTATGGACAAGTTTAAGTTGCCGATCGTGGCCCTTAAGTTACCTATGTTAGTAAGTTCCCCAGGAGCAGAGATTGTGTCTAGTCGGGGATGTTTTCAGTTGCCATTGACCATAGGGAGGCATGTTTTTCCCACAGACCTCATCATCCTAGAATCACAAGGATTGGACATGATCCTAGGCATGAATTGGTTTTCCAAGTACGAGGGAAACATCGATTGTGCTAGTAAGTCGATTCTTCTCACCACCCAGAGGGAAAACGGATCAAGTGTGTGTCGAGGCATACGCCAAGGAGGACACAAATGAATTATCTTTAGGGAGTTGTTCAGGAGGGAGTACCAGTTGTAAAGGATTATCCCGATGTATTCCCAGAGAAATTACCAGGCATGCCACCGGACCGAGACATAGAGTTTTTAATCGAGTTGTTGCCAGGCACCAGACCAATATCCAAGAGACCGTACCGGATGCCCGCAAATGATCTGGAGGAAATTAAGAAGCAGATTAAGGAATTATTGGAAAAAGGTTATATTCGACTGAGTTCATCACCTTGGGGTGCCCGAGTGCTTCTAGTTGAGAAGAAGGATGGATCCTTGAGAATGGTTGTAGATTACCGTGTGTTGAATGAGGTGACAATCAAGAACAAATATCCACTACTGATGATCAATGATTTGTTTGACCAGCTAGTCGGAGCTAGTGTATTCTCCAAGATCAATCTTCGATCAGGATATCACCAGCTGAAGATCCGAGAGCAGGATATACCCAAGACAACTTTTACCATGAGGTATGGGCTTTATGAGTATACGGTCATGTCTTTTGGTTTGACTAATGCCCCTGCCTATTTTATGAGCATGATGAACAAGGTATTCATGGAGTTCTTGGGTAAGTTTGCCATGGTATTCATTGATGACATATTGATTTACTCGAAGAATGAAGAAGAACACAAGGAACATTTGCGCTTGGTTCTCGAGAAGCTCGGGGAACACCAGCTATACGCCAAGTTCAGCAAATGCGAGTTTTGGTTGAAGGAAGTCGAATTTCTCGGACATGTTGTATCAAGAGAAGGAATAGCAGTAGACTCTTCCAAGGTTGAAGCCATCACCAATTGGAAGGCACCCACCTCGGTCGGAGAGATACGTAATTTCCTTGGGCTCGGAGGATATTACCGGAGGTTTATTGAGAATTTCTCCAAAATCGTGAAGCCCATGAACGAGTTATTGAAGAAAGACACCAAGTTTAATTGGACCGAGGATTGTGAGGCCAGTTTTCAGGAGTTGAAGAAAATTTTGGTTACAGCCCCAGTGCTAGTACTGCCGAATATGCGCAATGATTTTCAAGTGTATTGCGACGCTTCACGTCAGGGACTTGGAGGTGTTCTTATGCAAGAAGGAAAGGTTGTAGCTTATACGCCACGTCAGCTTCGACCTCATGAGTTGAATTATGCCACGCACGATTTGGAGTTAGCAGCCGTAGTACATGCACTCAAGACCGTGAGACACTTCCTTATCGGAAATAGTTGTGACGTCTACACTGATCACAAAAGTTTGAAGTACATCTTCACACAGAAGGAGTTGAACCTCACGCAAAGGAGATGGTTGGAGCTCATAAGTTACTATACTAAAGCGGGAAGCTTTCCCTTTTTCTCCTTTTTTTTTGCCTTTTTTCAATCTTCTACTCTTCATTTATGTGTCCAACAGTGAATAGTAACGTTGAATGTAATTATGTGTGAATAGTACCTGATTGTGGACAATGTTTAAGGAAAAAAAATGATTTCGTGCATAAAACATCATTGGGTTTCACATTTCCGAAATGATTTTTATGAAAAGTATTATTTATGAATAATACCACTTTTTGCCCTCTTACACATACAAGTATTCTGATATTGTTATTATTGTTATTGTTATTATTATTATTATTATTATTATTATTATTGCTCTGTAAACTATTTACGGGTTCCCTCTAATACAATTATGTCCTGCTATCTTTTAGACTTACTAATAGATAATTACCTAAAGTGAAAAATGCACAGGTCTAATGGATTATTTAAAAAACACAGAGGTAAAAAAGCCGAATAAATGCCAATTTAGTTTGCTCTGATCTATATTCATATTATGTAATAATTAATTTTACCTATTGGCAATGCTCTTAGTGATAATAAAGTAATCGTCTTTTCACTCCAATTTTACTACGAAGCCAAAATCCAAGGAAAAGACCGCATCTTCGGTGCCAACCTATTTTATTGCTTAAAAGGGTATTGCTCATTTTTTTAGATTCGTTCTTATGAATTATTGTCCTATAATTTTATTTTCCTCTGACGGTTTGAGTGAAATCTAATTTTAAGGAAACAATAAACCTAACAAACTGGAACAACTAATCCGAATAAACTGAAACACCGTTTTCAAAACAGTAATTTCGTATGGAACACTGCTTCATGTGACCAGTGTCTCTACGCCCACCGAATAAATGAAATATACTCATATCCAACCAAAAAACACAAAAAAAAACTCTGTACAAACATCACCGGAAATGTAAACCAGAATAGTACTAACAAAGTGCATCCACGTGAATAATAATCCGTGGAAAATGTTATAATAAAAACCTGACATTTTTTATAAAAACAATTAAGGATTGTTTTCCTTTTTCCTTTTTTTATCACCTACTATTGAGTTCTGATCTATTAAAGATCTACAACCATTATGATCATCGCTAACCCCACCATCCTTCGCTTACCATGCAAGATAAGAAAAATCTCACTCTATTGGCAATACTCACACCTACAAAAAAAACTACTGATTCGAACATTATTCGGCTACTAAAACTTCCAGATCAGTGCGATGAAGACATGACTGGTCAGATACAAGAAGAATACATGGAGTTCATGGAAGAAGAAATCCCTGCCATCGAGAGAAGAAACAATACAGTTAAGAAACAATGTAGCACTGATTCTACTTCTCTTATTGAATGTCGTCGGACCTCACATGCTGAAGAAATTCCACAAGGACAAAAAAGGAAAAACATTAATGATTTACTCACAAGCAGGCCTAAAAAATATTTACAATTTCTTGCACCATATTTAGAACAATTTGTTATGGACCGCACATGTAGCATTGAACTCTTTGCCATAAATAAATCATAGTTCGTTCAAAACTTGAATCGCATGATCATTAAAACACTTCCCTTCTATAAAAAACATGAAACGCCGCCGACAACGGTCTTTTTCACTCTATATATAAAAAAAGCCAAGCATCTCTACAAGCAAAAGGACAAAAAGAACAACTATGACGGATGTAAATAGGCCATCCGGTTTGCTTAATTTTTTAAATCATTTAATGTTGGTTACGTGTCTACATAGATCATGGGGTAAAAATATAATTAATGTTCTCCTCTTCATTTTATTTTATCGCATAATAAATGTTGTTTTCTTGCTTATTTTGACAAAATACAGACGGAAACCATCACGGGCGCGACGTGCGCCGCGCTTCTTAGACGCCAGTAAAGGATTATGACATGAGACTGCATTATCACCCAGGAAAGGCCAATGTCGTGGCAGATGCTTTGAGCCGTAAGAGTTATGTTAATACTCACACAACAGGAGGATTGCCTCAGGAGTTAGCCGACGATCTCAAAGACCTTCGATTGGAGATAGTTCCACGAGGCTTTGTTGCAGCACTGGAAATTCAATCCATTTTCTTGGGAAGGATCCGAGAAGCTCAAAAGTTGGACAAAGGCATTGCAGAGATAAAGGAAACAATGTACCAAGGAAAGGCAGAAGGATTTGTGTGAGGATGAACACGGAACCTTATGGTTTAAACAACATATTTATGTACCCAATGATTCAGATATCAGGAAGTTAATTCTTCAGGAGGCTCACGATTCGCCATACTCGATACACCCAGACTGCGGAATATGTAGCAGTATGTGATGTTTGTCAGAGAGTTAAGGCAAAGCATCAGAAACCAGCTGGATTACTTCAGCCATTGCCGATACCCGATTGGAACTGGGATAAACTTAGCATGGACTTCATCACAGTATTGCCCATGACTCGTTCAGGTTATGATTCCATCTGGGGTTATAGTTGATCGCTTGACCAAGGTAGCTCACTTCATCCCCGTGAAAACCACCTATACAAGTGCCAAGCTGGCAAAGATATATATGACCAGGATCGTATGTCTGCATGGAGTTCCGAGGACCATCGTATCAGATAGAGGAACACAGTTTACCTCGAAGTTTTGGAATCAGTTACACGAAACTTTGGGTACCAGGCTAGAGTTCAGCACAACTTTTCATCCACAGACGGATGGGCAGACAGAGAGAGTCAATCAGATTCTGGAGGACATGTTGAGAGCTTGTGCGCTAGACTATGGGTCTAGTTGGGATGATAATTTGCCGTACACAGAGTTCTCATACAACAACAATTATTAGACCAGTTTGAAGATGGCCCCTTTCGAAGCATTGTACGGAAGGAGGTTTAGGACACCATTGATGTGGGATGGAGTTGGAGACCGTAAACCGCTCGAACCAGATTTAATCAGAGATTCAGAGGAGAAGGTCAAGTTGATCCGTGACATACTCAAGATAGCCCAGTCTAGGCAGAAGTGTTATGCCGATACTAAACACAAGGAGGTAACCTATGAAGTCGGTGACAGAGCATATCTTTGTGTGTCGCCACTTCGAGGAGTTAAACGATTTGGAGTCAAAGGAAAGTTAGCACCACGGCTTGTGGGGCCATACATAGTCTTGGAACACATCGGTGAAGTTGCCTACAAGTTGGAATTATCCGAAGCTTTGTCAAGAGTTCACGATGTGTTTCACGTTTCCCAATTGAAGAAATGTCATGCAGAGATGGCCGATATTCCTCTCAGAGACACAGTGCCCCTGGAGGCGATAAAGTTGGAAAGTGATCTGACTTATGAGGAGAAACCCGTCAAGATTCTCGAGACTGCAAACCGAGTTACTCGCAGCACAACCATCAAGTTTTGCAAGGTTCAGTGGAGTCACCATACCGAGGAGGAAGCCACCTGGGAACGAGAAGAAGACCTCGGACAGGACCACCCACACCTTTTTGCCGACGAACCCGAATCTCGAGGGCGAGATTCATCTTAAGGGGGTATGTTTTTAACATCCCAAATTTCATTTTGGCATGTTATAAAATAGCTATGCATTATCATCATCATTTTCATGCAATTGAATTTTTTCTATTCTTGAAGTAGTGCTTTATTGGATTTTTTGTCCAAATTATTTTTCCTATACAAAAGAATAAATATGAGTGAGGGCAAAATGACCCCCTCCAGAGGAAAATTAGTGGAAAAATATTTTGGACATATTTTGGAATTTTGAAAAGTCATTTTGAATTGTTTTTGTGCATTTAAATGCCTCTGCAATTTTATTATTTATTTATATATTATATTTTAGAAAACTAAAATGTTCACACGGACTATTATTGTCTCCGATATTTATTTATCAAATTTCATTTTCTAATAAAATGTTTTGATATGTTATGTTTTTGTTTTGATCGCAGTTTCTGAATAAAAAGAATCAACCACTGGGCCAGCGCATCGGCCAGCCCAGCGCATGCAGGAGCAAGGTTCCAGCTCAGGTTGCGGGCGGGACGGATGCGGCTGCTCGCCAAACAGGAAAGCGTGTACCAGAGGGCGAAGGAGGGGTGTCAGATGGGCGAAATCGGCGCCACCGTGGGAACTTTCCACATCGAGAGGAGAGGAAAGAAAATTATGCGGGATATGCGGCTGCCCGCTGGACAAAGCGGTGTGGCCGCTTCAGCCCGCTACAGATGATGCGGACAGTCCGGCGGCACTTTGCGGGCCTTTTATGCGGGGCGGCGTGGCGGCCCAGCGGGATATCCCGCGCCGCTTACAACCCTAGTTCCAGCCCTTGCACGCTAAAGAGAGGCCAGCAGCTAGCGTTTTTGTTTTCTTAAAAAAAAGGGGCAGCAACGCCCAGCCCGCCAACGAGCCAGGCGCTTCTGTATGAGGAATGTTCGGGGCAAACAATCAATGGGGATAAATCGGCAATCATGTTCAGTAAAAAACACAAAAAAAGAAGTTCGAAGGAAAATGATGGAGCACATGGGTCTGACTAGGGAGACTTGGAACGAGAGATACTTAGGACTGCCGGTTTACATTGGTCAGTCAAAGACCAAAGCTTTTGCATATCTGAAAGACAGGATCTGGAGGTGCATACAAGGATGGTTGGAGAAACTGTTAACAAAAGTCGAGAAGGAAATCCTCATAAAAGCATGTGCCCAGGCTATACCGATCTTTGCAATGTTGGTTTTTGATCTAACAAAATGGTTATGTGAGCAAATGACAGCGATGATTTGCAGATTTTTCTGGGCACAACACGAAGATGACCAAAAGATCCACTGGCTGTCCAAGGACAAACTGACCAGGTCAAAGAAGGCGGGAGGGTTAGGGTTTAAGGATCTACATACGTTCAACCGTGCCATGCTAGCTAAGCAAGGCTGGAGGCTGATCGACAATCCGGACTCTTTGTGTGCTCGTGTCCTTAAGGCGAGGTACTACCCCCATACAGATATCCTCCAGGCTGAGGCAAAAGACGGCATATCATATGCATGGCGCAGCATTTTGCAAGGGATTGAGGTACTCAAGCAGGGGCTCATCAAACACATAGGTGATGGCACGAGTGTAAACATCTGGGAGGATCCGTGGCTCCCAAGAAATTGGGATAGAAGGCCATTCACACCACGGGAGAATACAGTCGTCACGACGGCAGCGGAGCTCATGGATCCATACACAATGACCTGGGACGAACAATTGGTGCGGTCCATCTTTTGGGCTCCTGACGCTGCTCTGATCCTCTCCCTCCCGATCAGGGAAGAAATGAAGGACGAATGGGCGTGGCACCCTAATCACCGGGGATGTTTCTCGGTGAAATCTGCATATAGGCTATGCAAGCAAATGGAGATCGTACAGGCAGGAGGCACTAGCAGCTCCGATGAACACTCCTTCAATTGGCAATCCATTTGGAAACTACCATGCCCTCTGAAGATCCAACAATTCTTGTGGCGAATTGCAACCAACAGCCTGCCAGTGCGTGTCAATCTGAAGAGAAGGGGGATGGAAGTAGATACACTATGTCCAGTCTGTCGGAGAAGGGATGAGGATGGGAGCCATATGCTGTTTCAATGCAAACAGGTACGGAGCCTTTGGAGACATTGGGATTGGAACATGTCCGTATCGCTTGCAAGTCCGTACATGATCCCAAAGAGGCTGTCGCGATCCTTGTGCACGGCAACCTGGACCAGACTACTACTATCCTTGCGCTGGTGTGGACCTGGTGGAATGCTAGAAACAAGTGCAGAGCTGAGAACAAAAGCATTGAGATCAATGGCCTGCTTTGGCTGATCCGGAGCACAGCAAACGAGTACAAGGAATTTTTTGGAACAGAAAGAAAGATCGCTGCACATAGAATGGATGGCTGGTCAAAACCATGTGTGGACACCCTCAAGATTAATATTGATGGCAGTTTTAACAAAGAAACAGCAACCGGAGGATGGGGATATGTGATAAGAGGCCACGAGGGGGAGGTAGTTGTTGCTGCAGCCGGGCGCCTGCGCCATGTTCTTGACGCACTCCAGGCAGAAACTGACGCATGCATACAAGCACTCCAAAAAGCGCAAGAATTGGGCATTAGTCGGGTGGTGGTGGAGACTGACGATACTACTCGCTCAAGCGATCAAGACCTCGAGTTACGACCTTGCTCCAAATGATGTCTTGTTTAGAGAGATCAAAGTTTTCTCGTCTTTAAATTTCAGTTTTTTTGACATTGTTCATTGCCCACGGGCATGTAATAAGGTGGCAGACGCTCTAGCGCTGTATGGGTCGAAGATGGAGTTTGAGCCCCAAGCCGTATGGCCGGGTCAAGCCCCTACCTTTGCCCAGTCTTTGGTTGCCGGCGATTTGGCCTGGCGCAGTGTTTAATGGAATGAAGTGTTCCACGTTAAAAAAAAAAAAAAAAACGAGCCAGGCGCTCCAGCGCTGCACGTACGCGGGCGCCAGTTCCTGGATCGGGCGCCTACAAGAGAAAAGGCGAACGAGCGAAGAAGGGAACGCTAAATGGGCCGTGGGCCAGAAACATTCACAGTCTACGCCCGGGAGAGAGACTTCCTGGCGCAAGCGCCGAAGAGGAGAGAGTGAGCGACAGAGCGAGCGAGAACCCTAAACTCTCTTGGCTCTCGTCTGCTTCCAGAAGCAGCCGCCGCCGCCCGCAGTGCCGCTTCCCTCCCCTCCCCTCGCCCTCGGTCCTCGTCTTCGCCGGCTGCTCCCTTGCCCTCCCCGGGTCGCGCGCCGTCCGCTCCCCTCCTCTAAGCCAGAATGCCCGCCCAGATGCTCCCAGTTTGCCCGCCGCCCCCGCCCGCTCCCCTCCCCTCACCCGCTTGAGGCTCGGTGCTCCCCTCTTCTAGCCGACTCCGGTGACTGGACGGCTCGCCCGCCCTCTCTCCTCACCGGGTCGCCGCTCCCTTCCCATTCCTCGCCGCAACCTCCTGTGGCCTGTGGGACTGTGGGCTGTGTTCAGCCACTCAGCCGGGAGTCGGCCGGCTGCAGTCAGCACCGCGGCACTGCCCACCCAGCGCCCACGGCCCCCGGGCGGCACGGTCCCCGCCCACTGCAGTTAGGCACTTCAAGACGACTCAGCCATCAGCGATCCCGTCCAATCTCCAGTACCTCAGCTGTTCAGCAAGGGATTAAGGTAGAAACCATTGCTTCATGCTTAATATTGTTCCTTTTTATTGATGCAATTGCTTCCTGCTTAATAAAATTGATGCCATTGAGCTGATGCGATTGACCTAAAATCAATTGATGCCATTGCTTCCTGCTTAATACAATTGTTGTCATTCTACTTGTGTATCTTTCATGTAATAAATTCCTCACTACCATCGTTGCAAGTACATCATGGGCATATCGGTAAGTATTAACCTCCGTGGTTACTACATCACTTGACATCTTTATGAGTTATCACCATAGAGCATGGTAATTACGTCTTCACCATGGTAATTACACCTCTAGTGTTAAGGCTCCACGATAATGTTGCATCAAGAATGCACAGCCTTTTTTTTGGGGGTAAGAACATACATCCTTGATGCCATCCAGTATAACGAGATATACATATTGTGTATGTAAGAGTTAGGTTTTAGGAAACTGCACCGTACCTCATACGAGGTGGGCTATCTCATATATATAAGGAGTACACAAGACGTGTACGATACAATATACATGACCTATACAGAGTCTACGTATAATACAGTCTAACACCCTCCCTCAATCTTAACTATGTCCTGAGATACAGAGTATGTTAAGATTGCGCCTACACCCTACAAACTGAGGTTGTGGTAGAGGCTTCGTGAAGATGTCAGCAAGTTGATCTTTAGAGGAGATGAACTTGATGTGGAGTAGCTTCTGTGCAACACGTTCCCGTACAAAGTGATAGTCAACTTCAATGTGTTTTGTTCGAGCATGAAACACCGGATTAGACGACAGATAGGTAGCACCGATGTTATCACACCAGAGAACAGGCGGCTGAGTTTGAGGAACTCCCAACTCTCTCAATAAGGACTGTACCCATATGATCTCAGCTGTAGCATTCGCAACTGCCTTGTATTCAGCTTCAGTGCTACTCCTGGACACTGTAGCTTGTTTACGAGCAGCCCAGGGGATCAAATTAGGTCCAAAGAAGACAGCATGTCCCCCCGTGGATCGCCTGTCATCTGGATTACCAGCCCAATCTGCATCTGAAAAGGCAGAAAGCGTAGGAGACGGTGCTGGCTGAAGAAGTAAACCATATTTGGCAGTAAAGCAAACATAGCGAAGAATGCGCTTCACTGCTGTCCAATGAGAAGTCCGAGGAGCATGAAGAAACTGACACACACGATTGACTGCATAGGAGATGTCAGGCCGAGTAATAGTCAGGTATTGTAGACCACCAACAACACCGCGATACTCAGTAGCGTCATCAGAAGTGAGAGGATCTCCATCAAAAGCAGACAAACGGTCAGTAGCAGACATAGGGGTCATGGCATGTTTGCACTTTAGCATACCTGCCCGTCGCAACAAGTCCATCGAGTACTTATGCTGTGTGAGTGTCAAACCGGCAGGAGAACGAGAAACTTCCAAACCAAGGAAGTAATGCAATGCTCCTAAATCCTTCACCGCAAAGTCACCACTCAAGGAAGAGATCAGACGATCAGCAGCCGCATCGGAAGAGCTAATGAGGATAATGTCATCAACATACACCAGTAGATACATCGTCACCTCAGGCCGATGCAGAAGGAAGAGCGAGGTGTCAGCAGTGGAGGGAACAAAACCAAGGGACCGAAGAACGGAGCCCAGCCGGGCATGCCAGGCACAAGGAGCCTGCTTCAGCCCATAGAGCGCCTTGACCAGGCGGCACAGATGATGAGGGCGAGCAGGATCAACAAACCCCGGGGGCTGACGCATGTAAACCTCCTCATCCAGAACACCATGCAAAAAAGCATTCTGAACATCCAGCTGACGAAGAAATCAGCCTCGAGTGACAGCCAAAGACAGCAGAAGCCGGATAGTCGTCGGTTTGACCACTGGACTGAACGTATCCTCATAGTCCAGACCATACCTTTGCTTGAACCCTTTCGCCACTAATCTTGCCTTATAGCGTTCAATAGAACCATCAGCATGCTTCTTAACTTTGAAGACCCACTTGGAATCAATGACATTCACACCAGAGACCGGAGGAACAAGCTGCCAAGTACCATTTTTCAACAACGCCTGATACTCTTGTTCCATAGCCTGACGCCAATGAGAAATCCCGAGAGCAACCTGGAAGTGACGCGGTTCAGCCGAGGGATCTTCCTTGACGTGAGCAACACAGGCCGCAAGCCATGCCACCGTCCCATCTTTGCGTTGCTTAGGACAAACAATACCAGACTTGCTTCGTGTATGAGGTCTATGAGCAACAGCAGTCGGTGGTGCAGCAAGTGACGACGGCACCAGTGAGGAGGAAGCGGCCGGCAAGGCCGCTGGCGACAGAGCATCTGCTCCTGGCAAGGACGAAGTAGAGCCAGGAGACACCACAGACGACGGAGCGGGCGAGACAGCCGACTCGAAGTCGACCAACACTCGAGAGGCCGGCCCAGATGAGGCCGACCCAGGCGAGGCCGACCCAGGCGAGGCCTGCCCGGGCGAGACCGGCCCAGAGGAGATCAGCCCTGGGGAGGCCGGCATGGGCGAGGCGGGCGCCGAAGAGCCCGTCCCAGTGGCAGCAGCCACCGTAGGTGAGGGAGGACGTGACGTGCATGGCGCATGCACGGCACTACTCCCCCCGTCAGACGCAGCTGATGGCTCCTGCTCCTCCAGCAACTCAAGGCGAGCTCCACGACCCGTTCCTGCAGCATGATTAGGCAACAACGCAGGAGAGTATGCAATATCAACAAATTGAGCAGGCAGTGGAGAGGTGGAATGTGAGGATGAAACCGGAGGTGTGGAAGCTAGTGATAACGATGAGAACGGGAATACATTCTCGTCGAACACAACATCACGCGATATGTAGACACGATTGGATGGAATATGAAGGCACTTGTACCCTTTGTGAAGAGAACTATACCCAAGAAAAACACAAAGTTTTGATCGAAACTCAAGCTTACGCTTATTATAAGGACGAAGATGAGGCCAGCAAGCACAACCAAAAACTTTGAGAAGGGTATAATCCGGAGACTCATTAAGCAACAGTTCAAGTGGCGTTTTCATCCCAAGGAGTCGTGTAGGAAGCCTATTTATGAGAAAACAGGCAGTGGAGAAAGCATCACTCCAAAACCGAAAAGGTACCGATGCATGGGCAAGTAAAGTGAGGCCAGTTTCGACAATATGACGATGCTTACGTTCAGCCGTGCCATTCTGCTGATGTGTATGAGGACAAGACACACGGTGCGAAATCCCAAGCTTATTAAAAAAAGAATTGAGGTTGTGATACTCACCCCCCCAATCGGATTGGACATGGATAATTTTATGCTTAAGAAGACGCTCAACGTGAGCTTGGAATTGTAGAAACACATCGAACACATCAGATTTGCGCTTGATAAGATAAAGCCAAGTAAATCGACTATAAGCATCAATAAAACTGACATAATAATTGTGACCACTCACAGAAGTTTGGGCATGCCCCCATACATCAGAAAAAACAAGCTCAAGTGGAGTTTTAACGACACGACTCGAATCTGAAAACGAAAGTTGATGACTCTTGCCTTGCTGACAGGCATCACAGATTGTGGCAGCATCTTTATTGGACACAACTGGAAGACTATGACGATGAAGAACACTACGAACTATGGGAGTGGCAGGATGACCAAGCCGTGCATGCCAATGAGTGGGTGACACACGGACACCACTGAATGCTCGAGGAGCAGACGGCATATCAAGTGCATAGAGTCCATGGCGCAGGCGACCTCTAAGTAGAACGTCCCTCGTGTCTCGATCCTTGATAAAAAAATAAAAAGGATGAAACTCAGTGAAAACATTGTTATCGCGAGTAAGTTGAGGAACAGATAGTAAGCTACGAGTAGCAGAAGGAACTCTAAGAACATTACGGAGATGGAGGGATTTCTGTTTATGAGTTAAGAGCGATGCCTGACCAACATGCGATATGTGCATACCTGCTCCGTTGGCGGTGTGAACCTGATCATGTCCACGATATGGCTCCTGGATGGAGAGCTTACCCATCTCGCCCGTCAGATGATTCGTAGCGCCCGTGTCCATGTACCAGGTTGGATCAATGGGATACGATGGAGTGTGTCCATGCTCGTGAGTGGCCAAGGCAGCCTGTTTGTCGTTGCCTTTGCCGTTGTTGCCGATGCCGAGGAAGTCCTGCTTGAAGCGGCGATGACAGCGGGACGCTATGTGACCTGAGAGACCACACAGCTGACAGGGGAGCTGAACGCCACATGAGGGGCAGCAGGCACACGGACGACCACCCCCAGTCGTAGGCAGCGAGGCGGCGGCGGGCGGCCGCTGAGCCTGTGGAGTCAGTGGTACGGACTTGCCGCCGGCGGGTGGCTTGAAGGGCTTCCCTTTGCCGCGAGTGGCGGCATTCGCAGCAATAAAACTTGGGTTGGAACGGCGGGACTTGACGCGCTGCTCCGTG
This sequence comes from Elymus sibiricus, assembly GCA_039707655.1. Taxonomy (NCBI): domain Eukaryota; kingdom Viridiplantae; phylum Streptophyta; class Magnoliopsida; order Poales; family Poaceae; genus Elymus; species Elymus sibiricus. Next base: position 144,108,118 of record CM077667.1, on the reverse strand, counting down.
GCGAGAAGGCGCGCGTAGAGCTCACGAGGTTGAAGCGGGGTGTCACGACCATTGATGTTCTCAGCAAGATTATCATAGTCATCGTCCAGCCCGTTCATGACGAAGGTGGTGAAGTCCTCGGGACGGAGCGGCTGTCCAATGGAGGCCAAGGTGTCTGCGAGACGCGTCATCTTGCCGAAGTAGTCGGTAATGCTGAGGTCGAGAAGCTTGGTCTCCCCCAGCTCCGTACGGAGAGCGTGAGCACGCGCCTGCTGCTGAGACGCGAAGCTCGTGTGTAGGGCAGACCACGCCTCCCGGGACGTGGCAGCGAAGAGGACCAAGGAGGATACCCCCTCGGTGAGTGACGACTGGATCGCAGAGAGGATGGCCTGATCCTGAGCCACCCACGCATGATACGCCGGGTGATGCGGTGGAGGACACGGTAGAGAACCATCAACGTAGCCCTCGAGGTAGCGGCTGCGGAGAAGCGGCAGCACCTGTGCACGCCACGACAGATAATTATCCGTCGTCAGCTTCACCGGGATGAGATGCGCGAAGTAAAACGGCGCAAGGGCCGCGGCATGATCAGCAGCAGGAGGCGGCGTGTAGTAGCCCATGTGAGACGAACCACCAGGTGCACCATGACTCGGCTCCGTGGAGGAAGCGGCAGCCGGCGCAAGAGCTCCATGATAGGGCGCAGCAGCCAGAGGCGGATAGTACCCGCCATAGGGCAACGGCTGCGGCGAGGCGCCATAGGGCACGACCGGTGCCCCGTATGGCCCCGTAGACGCAGCGCCGTAGGGATCGGCGGGCGCAGCCGCGTAGGGCTGCTGAGGAGACACGCCCGGCGCCCCGTACGTGCATGGCGCATGCACGGCACCGTATGGTGCAGCCGCAGCAGCCGAGGGAGGCGCAGCTCCATACGCGGGGCCGGTGTACGCAGGAGCAGTCACCGGAGCAGCATACGGCCCTGCTGACGACGGGTAGATCGGCGACGACCCCATCCAGGGGCCAGCGAGGGGAGCGTGCGAGACACCCGCCCCAGATGGCGGAGGCGCAGTCGCGGCCGGCGGCGGCGGCTGATCCGAGGCGGCGCCAACCATCGAGGACTGGCCGGTGTAAACCGAGACCAGCGGGCGCGAGGAGAGGAACGGCGAGGCAGGGGCCGAGGCATAGACCGGCGCGGCGGCGGCGACGGAGGTCGGCGCGGCGGCGGCGGCGGCAGCGGAAGACATAGGACCGGCTAGGGTTGATACCATGTAAGAGTTAGGTTTTAGGAAACTGCACCGTACCTCATACGAGGTGGGCTATCTCATATATATAAGGAGTACACAAGACGTGTACGATACAATATACATGACCTATACAGAGTCTACGTATAATACAGTCTAACAGTGTAGCTGTGCTAGTAGCAAGATAAACACTTTGCTGCAACCTCCTTGTACGTATGCCTGTATGTTAACAATATTAAGTGTGTTTTTGTTGTTGTAGATAAGATGATTTTATTTAAGCTAAAGCCAATTGCAGAATTGACATCTTGCATTTAAACTAACTCATTATATTTTTTTTGCAGGGATTGATCTACAGAAATGAGAATAATAGGCTTTGATTTCGGTGAAGCTTGCAAAGTGGCTGTATGGAAGAATGGCAAGGGTGGGATTGACATTGTAGGCACAAGTACCCGTTCAGCTGTGCACTTTACGGACAAAGGACGGATTGTGGGGCCTGCTGTCTCTCTCGACCCAGGTCCCAAGGATAGTGATGCTAAGGAAAAATGCAGCAATGTGTCCCAGGCTGAAAGTGAAAGCTTGATATATGGTATCAAGCTACTGATTGGTGTAAAATTCAGTGAACTTGATGTAGATTTCATGCCTTTCTCAGTCAGAGAAGGCGATGATGGATATGCGCTTCTTGAAGTGAATCACCTAGGAACTAGGGATGCCTTTAAACCAAGAGAGCTCTTAGTGATGATATTCTCCCAGCTGAAAATGAAAGCAATGTCTTCTCTACAAGCCATAGAAAAGAAAGAGGAAGAGGAAAAGTGCTGCATCGGAGTGCCAGCATATTTCACGGTGCCACAAAGAAATGAGATACGTAATGCAGCAAAGATTGCAGGGCTTGATCCATGGCTGCTGCACGAGACAACAGCGACAGCGTTGGCATATCTACACTACAACTCAAAAAAATTGGGGAAAGCGGAGCAATTTGTGGCCATCATAGATGTTGGGCTTTCTAGAATGCAAATTTCTTTTCTACATTACAAGAAAGATCAGCTCAGAGTTCTGTCATACGGAAGTGACAGTTCTCTTGGTGGGAGGCAGTTGGATATGCTCATCTTTGAGCACTTTGCCAAGCTTTTACAAGATACAAAAAAAATCAATATCAAGCAAAACAAGCATGCTCGCATTAGGCTTCTCAATCACTGCGAAAGGGTCAAGAAAACGATATGCAAGGGTCAGCCCAATGCACAAATTTCGCTTGAAAAAATAATGGAGGGGGAAGAAGGTCGTCTTGTGTTAACTCGAACAGATTTCAATCAAATTTGTGACAAAGCGCTGGTTGGCATGAAGGATCTACTTCAAAAAGCTTTGGAAGAAGCCGGCTTCAATTCAAAGGATAAGCTTTGTGATATTGGAATTAAATCTGTTGTTACAGGTTCAGGCAGTGATGTTCCTGCAGTCTGTGAAATACTCGCAGAGTTCTTTGGCGAAAAACCTTTCATGGGTAGCAAATTTGCGAAGTTTAGCGTTGCTAAGGGCTGTGCCCTACAGTGTGCTATTCGTGGTAACACAGACAAGAAGCTACCCGATAACACAGACCAGAAGCTACCTGATAACACAGACCAGAAGCTACCCGATAACACAGACCAGAAGCTACCCGATACACTTGTTTTGAAGAAAATAAGAGCTTTGATGAAGCTTCAGGTAATGCGATCCTCACTCTTGTGAATAATAATAATACCATGCTTACATACCTGCTAAATTCTGTACCTTCTCATGGTCCACAACAGTTATCCAGCCGACTGCTTACATCCATCATTATCATCAGTCATCTATACACTTGTCTCCTGCATCCTCTCTTTTGCTGTGTTCTCTCGAATCTGTAACCCCTTCCCATCTAAATATCTGAAGCCCTTTTGTTCTCAAGTTGCGTCCTGAGTATTGTGTCACCAATGGGCATAGAGGCAGCTGTAGATGAAGAAAATGACTATTAACTGGCCCTTTTTTTGTTTACCTTTTTAGCATATTACTTGACCCTTGTTTTGCTACATTGTGCAGATTATTGACCACTTTCCATTCTCGATTACCATGTGTTGGGAACAAAATATTCAAAATGGTGACAACAGTACTCAGCTTTTCAATAAAGGTGCTTCATGGCCATGTACTCAATCTGTATCTGTTACGCCTGATGCATCTAAACTCATCATCTATGCTACTTCTGAGAAATTAACAACTCCTACAAAGATATGCAAATGCGAGGTACAGTTTTTTTCTTTGCTATTTATCATAGTCCATGAATCTAAATATTGACCATATTATTCTCAATGTTTACATTTTGTATACGTAGTTCAAATGGTCTTCCAGCAATGGTGGAAACACAGCTTCAGAGGTTCAGCTCAGTATTGACGTCGACGGGAAATTATCTGTTGAACCAGTTACGTAAGATATTCCTTAATACCTGTAATTTGCTCCTTGACTTACAAGTTGAGCATTGTGGCTAGCTTTTTACCTGGGCATATCTTAAATATGTTCATAATTTTTTCATATGAATGTTACTGACTTTGAAGTTCCATCTGTGAAGAAATGTATATGTATACACACACACACACTTTCATGCCAAAAAAAGGAATGATACCAAAGTGTTGTTTTGTATTAGGAAAAAAAGCAATGTCACTTCTTACTTTAGGAAGTAAGTTATTGTCTGTTTCGCATGTGCAAATAAACTAACTTCATTCCTACTAAATGCTAGGTTGAATTCGCCGAGCTTGAATATGATGGTGAAATGTGGACCGAAGATATACTCACGACTAAGGAGAAAGAGATTGATTTTGCTAAACTGAAGGCAATAAAGAATGATGTCTTGGATTACATAACGAGAACTCTTCAAAAGGTTTCATACATTCCTTCTTTTCCACTCTTCTGTAAATAATGTAAAATCTCTGACATTAATTATTTCTCGTAGATAAATCACACAAAGTACAGTCAATATCTGAAAGATGAAGATAAATTATCATTTACCAAGACCTTGAAAGACACTAAAGATTCATTGTCTAAACAGCACAACATCGATGACTATGTTGATATGCTTGCCAAACTTAAAGAGGTATGCCATGCTATTTTCATTATTTGATGGTTGCATTTCATTTTTTATGTCCTGTCAGTTTCGATATGACACAAATGTGCGGCCTCTTGCAGATCAGTGGACCTATCGAGACACGGTACAATGAGTTCAAAAAGAGACCTCAACTTATTAAGGAGTTGGAGAAATGTTTGAAGTTTGTGGAGTCCATTGACAACGTCAAGGTAAACCATAAAACATGGATAAGATTCGACGATTTCCTGATAAATTATGTGCAATGATATATTTGTTTGTTTGCCATGTAGACTAGAATTGCTTGTTCTGATATACAAGAATGGCTTGACAAGAAGCAGAGAGAGCAAGAAACACTGCCCAAGTATGCTGATCCCGCCCTCTGGACTGCCGACATTGAGAAGAGGATCGCTATACTCAAAGGGTAAACTTCTTTCGTGATAGTTGGCACAGGCCTATGTTATCAGCATACCATTAATGCAATTCAAAATGAATGTACTTGGGGCAGTCATATGGTTATTTTGCTGTCAGTCCACCTTTGGTCTTTGTTATATTTGCTGATATTGGTTATCTATCTTTTGAGCAGATGCAAGCAATTGAAATGGAACGATGCTGTGAGAATCACTTACAATATTCAGTCAGGTGATGTGGAAGCTTACAATAATTTTATTGACGAGTTCCGTAAGGTGCTCTCTGAGCACAATGATCGTAAGGACATTAAGGGCCGTCCTGTTCTGGAGAAGCAAAGGCCTGAAGCACAGCCATCAAGATGGATGCTAATCCGTCTCGATCTTGGGGTGGGTGTAGTGTTGATGCTTGCCGTCAGAGGAGATAATATATATTTCTTGGGTTTTGAGAATAAATTCCATCAGTGGTACGAGTTAGGTTATTCAAAGCACCCGAAAAGCAAGAACATTGGTAGTGTTCATCTTATTCCAGGCTCAACATTCTTAGAAGCCGGCACCAGCTATGCTGACATGGTGTGTGGCACTAAATTGGGTGATCCCAAACTCGACAATGAAGTGGTAAAAGAAGCCATATGCCAACTGAACTTGTCGCCAGAAAATATGAAGGATGATGCATTCTTGCTCATTGATCACACTGATGAGAAGCTTGAGAAGGACAAGAAACCCAATACATACTTGGCGTCTATCCTACGTGCGTGTGCTCGGATTGCACTGAGATTATGCGAGCCAACGAGGCTGATACGTAACCATTGACATGAAGGAGAATTGGGCCCTCAAGCAGCATTACTTGATCGGTAAGTTGGTGGATTTTATATGGAACTGGAAGCATGTTTCCGTTGGAATGCATTGCTGGTCCCGTGATAAGGACTACGACTGGTCAGGAGAGAGATTTTTGAAGGACCTCGGAATCACCAGTATAGAGTTAGCTACAGCTGCTGTAGCGCTTATCCTAGATGAACGCAGGGTCTCTGAATGTGCAGAAGGAGAAGAGCAGGAGAACAAAGGAGGAGGAGAAGAAAAGGAAGAAGACCCTCCTGGTGAAGGTGACTCTGGAGTTGGAGATGGCCCTGTTGGTGGTGGTGAATGCGGAGAGGGAGATGACCATTCTGGTGGCGGTGAGTTTGGAAGGGGGGAAGGCTTTTCTGGTGGTGGTGGTGACGAGGTAGTTGGTGCCGCAGACTTCGGCGGTGGAACCAGTGCTGTAGACCGCAGTTCTGACCAATCAATGAAGCAGTACTACATCCGACCTTTGGTTGAAATATTTTCCATCGATGCTGACACTCCAATCCTTGGCACTATTGCTCTATTCGATAGATGTCACAGCCAGTACATCTATGGTTACGAGGACAGGAAAGCAAATTTGCAGGGTGGCATGTTGACTTTAACCGGGCCTTTTGAAGCAGCGATTCCAGCTGATACAGGTTTTGTTCTTGAAGTGGACATCCCCGGGGCAACTGTTGCGGAAAAGGGTGATGCGGCCCGATGGGAATTTGAATGGGATGGACGGCAAAAAAACACGGTGACCCATCACATGATCAGGACAATCCAAGGCCGCCACTTAAATGTGAGGTATGCGGTGCTAACTCATGCTGTGGAGGCAAACCTGCAGTTAAAGCTGCATTTTCCTAACGTTAGCAGAGAAATGGTACTACTTCTGGCCTATCTAAAACTACATGGTAGTATCACGGCAACGATCAAGAATTTTGGCGGAGGAGTCAAACTATTCGACCGCAACGAGCGGGATAAGTTGATCGTTGAGTTGCCTATTGATACACCATTTCAGGAAGGCAAAGATTTGACAGTGTGTCTGCCTCTTGATCGCCATGTACTCGCTGTGCCTGCCAATGCTGAGGTTCAGATACTAGGGACTGTGCAACTAGGAATTGGAAGTGACATGAAAACCTTCAATGTCAAGCATGAAGTTAGTCTTCGGCACGTGAGCTATCGCAAGTTTGGCGCCAGAGCATATACAAGTGTGGCCGTGCAGTTTAGGTGATATGGTTGGTGTCCCTCAGAAAAGAAAAGGTGATATGGTTGGTCATCAAACACTTGCTGTGGTGCCTTTTGTTGTAAATAGCACAGTAGTTGTCTCCGCTGTTGCTTAAAAATGTGTAGGTGAGGAAACCTTCTTTTGTTGTGTGCCGTGGGGCCACCGTGTCGCTCCCTATGGCTGCGGACATGCCACTATGTTTGTTGTGTTTTAGTGGCCTGTGTTTGTTGTAGCTGCTGCTATGTCTTGTTGCGTTTTAGAGTTTCAGTGGCTGGATATATTTGTGGGAGTAGTAGTAAAATAGAAAGTCCTGCGGATATTCGATTGATCTCTATATTTTGTTTTGTGCCGTGGGGCCACCGTGCTTAAATGTGTATGGAGATCTGTGCGTGCAAGGGTATTCTTCCATGTAGTATTTCAGCTTGTAATGTCTTTTATGTACTGTGCCATGTCTGTGCAGCATTAATTTCAAAGATATGCGTTGTTTACGGTTCTTGTGCCGTCTGTGCGTGACACCTGGACCGGTTCTGACTCCATCAACCTCAAGCACAATGCACGGTGACAAGCAGGCATGGAAGGAAACACGTGCACTGCCCCCTTGCTCAGCAGTACTCCCGTAGTCCAGCGTGAGGTGGAGCTCTCCGAAACTGATACAACCAGGCTGTTTTAATCATCATTAACAGAACATTGAGCCTCTTGTTTGAGTATAGTGTCAAAAACATTTTTATATGGAACGGAACGAGTATCATATCATATTGAGCCTGGAAACATGGACCCGTCATTTGAGACAACTTATCATTTGACTATTACATTGCTCAAATATTCCATGAGTATTGTGACAGATCGTCAGTTTGTTATCATGTAAAACAACACCCAATCCATAAATAGAACTACATAACCTTAATGTTACAATAATTGAGTGAGAACACGTACAATCCCTGGGAACATCGTGAAAAAATCTCAAAGTCCCGTAAACCTGCACCACTACAAATGCTTTACTCCCCTGATCACCTTCAAATACATGGACCTAATAACCTTCTTGTTGTTGATTCGTGTTCATGCTGGCTGCTGCATGTCGATGAAGACCCACCACTCAATTTAATACCGGGGGCTTTGAAACTCCTGTTGTATTCATACGATGTTCGGCTACACCGCAGTGCGCATTCCGTTGGTTTGTTAAGTCGCTTCCTACAGAGAAGACATCTTCTCATTCGTTGATTAGCTAGTGGGCAATCTAGCAATCTGTCACGACTGTGCACTTACCTGAAGCTATCAGGGTCAAGAGCAGAACCGGCGAGCGTCAAAGACAGCATGAGGCCCAAGTGGACAGCGATGCCACAAGACCCAGCCCAGCGAGTAAGCGCCGTTGAGATCGAAAAGAAACAAAAGTGATCGAACTGCCGGTTTCTTTATTGATGATGTCTATATATAGCATTACAAGGGACGCGTGCAAACGACGCGACGGTTACCAATCGAAACCGGCATGCTAATTACAAAGCAAGGATTAACTATATTAATTAAATTCTAACACCCCCCTAATCCATGCTTGTTTTGTGTAAGCATCATCATCTTGAAAAGCTCCTCGAAAAACCCCGTGAGAAAAATGGGAGGAGATAGGTGTTTGATATGTTGCCAAAACTCCTTCAAACCCAGTGGGAAAAATAAGAAGAAAATGATGCAACATATAATGGTTATTGTCTCTTTTAACTCAATACGAGAAAACTCATAGAGTTTAGAGGACAATAAATATGTCGTATATACTTCCCTAAAAACCCCGATGGGGAAAACAGAAAGTATGACATATGATCTTATGTTGATATTACCTCATTAAAAACCTCTATGAGAACCTGTAAAGTAAACTCATGAAGGGAAAAAGAATATAATATGATGCATTGAACATGAACAATTCAGGAAGATACCCCCCTGATTCTCGCAAATTTCGAAGCCGTCACATATCAATTCCATGAATATATTTACGGAATGTAGAAGTTGGTAGAGACTTCGTGAACAAATCAGTCACATGATTTGATTTGCAAGATATGCAATATAGTGATATTGCTTATTACGTAACCTGTTTGCATCCGGGCAACATAAGCAACATTATCTTTGAGATAATGGTTGGTGGATGTAGCCACGAGGTCTGTTTCGAAGACCTTCATATGATGGCTACCACACCTAACAGGAATACAAAGTTTGTCTACGATCTGACATGGTAGGGATCTGATCGATGCATCCAATAATATCGGTGTTCAGATTTCTCTGAAACTGAAAAACCAAGACAAGATGTTTGATGCCTTTGAATATATCGATATATATTCTTGAGTCCCAACCAATTGTGTTTGGTGGATCCAATGGCATTATGGAACATTGAGTCCCAATATCTCATTTCCATCATCTCTTGGTTTAAATAGATCTTTCTCTACGTCTAGAGAACGAACTGTCATGAGAGTTATGGATGGATAAGATTTGTCCACAATGAATTTCTCCAATATATTTTGGATATAGACAACATAGTATACCATAATGTATGAATGAAGGTGCTCAAGTTATAGTAACGAGCGGTATTTTGGTTTACCCAAATCCTTCATTTTTAAACTCCGGCATTTAGATGATTACATGTGTCGTCATTGCAGACACACAAACATGGATACTCACCATTGTAGGAGTAATACTTGTGTATAAGGAACTCCCTACGTCGGTTATACCAAATGTACCGACAACAATAAGCCATAGGACGATTTATTGATTTTACACAATGTATGTTGCATTCTGTATTTCGATTCAAAATTGAGATTCCATCGGAAATCAATCATATATGTCTGAATCTAGTGATCCACATGGATATGTAATCACTACATCTATTAACTGCGGAGATAAATGATTTTGTACTGCCAATGATATAAGTTATCGGAATGAGATTCCACCTCTGAAGAATAGTTGGGTATCTGCGTGAACCCTTGTGCTACAATACTTGCTCTTTGTTTCACCACCTCGGTGTTCTCAATTCTGTTTCCAGAAGAAAACGGGTGTAGGTATTGCTTATGAATAGCTTCCCATTATTGAGCAAGATCATTTCTACCTAGATTATACCCTTTGCTTGAGTTCAGTCCGAGTGTAGTTCACACTTTGCCATGGCCATGGTCTTTGGACCTGAATCATGTGAAAGGTTTTGCAATCTAGTTGAGAAATGTATGTCGACAATTGTAGACTTTCGGTTATATGATTCTCCAGAATCTATATATCAATATATAGTTGATGGAAATATCGTTACCCATGGTGACTGCTCGCGATTTCCCAATGCGATTGAGTCGGGTATTCCGATGTCCCGGTCATTGTGTGCACTATGACCTAGGTTGGTGGAGGTTTTGTTGGAAATATGCCCTAGAGGCAATAATAAATTGGTTATTATTATATTTCCTTGTTCATGATAATCGTTTATTATCCATGCTATAATTGTATTGATTGGAAACTTAAATACATGTGTGGGTACATAGACAACACTGTGTCCCTAGTAAGCCTCTAGTTGACTAGCTCGTTGATCAAAAGATGGTGAAGGTTTCCTAGCCATGGACATGAGATGTCATTTGATAACGGGATCACATCATTAGGAGAATGATGTGATGGACAAGACCCAAACTACGAACGTAGCATATGATCGTGTCAGTTTATTGCTATTGTTTTCTGCATGTCAAGTATCTGTTCCTATGACCATGAGATCATGCAACTCCCTGACATCGGAGGAGTACCTTGTGTGTATCAAACGTCGCAACGTAACTGGGTGACTATAAAGGTGCTCTACAGGTATCTCCGAGGGTGTCTGTTGGGTTGGCATGGATCAAGACTGGGATTTGTTACTCCGTGTGACGGAGAGGTATCTCAGGGCCCACTCGGTAATACAACATCACAATGAGCCTTGCAAGCAATGTGACTAAAATGTTAGCCACGAGATCTTGTATTACGGAACGAGTAAAGAGACTTGCCGGTAACGAGATTGAACTAGGTATAGAGATACCGACGATCGAATCTCGGGCAAGTAACATACCGAAGAACAAAGGGAACAGTATACGGGATTAACTAAATCCTTGACATAGAGGTTCGACCGATAAAGATCTTCGTAGAATATGTAGGAGCCAATATGGGCATCCAGGTCCCGCTATTGGTTATTGATCGTAGAGGTGTCTCGGTCATGTCTACATAGTTCTCGAACCCGCAGGGTCTACACACTTAACGTTTGGTGACGATTAGTATAGTTGAGTTATTTTGTTGGTGACCGAAGGTTGTTCGGAGTCCCGGATAAGATCCCGGACATGACGAGGATCTCCGGAAGAATCCGGAGGTAAAGATTGATTTATGTGATAATAGTGTTTTGATCTCCGGAAGGGTTCCGGAATTCACCGGAAGGGGATCCGGATGTTTACCGAAGTGTTCGGGTGCAGCAACACTTTATATGAGCCAAAGGGGTAAAGCCCACGAGGTATTGGAAAGTGCAAAAGGAAGTTTTGCTGCTGCCTTAAGCGGTACTACCGCTGGTAAGGCAGTACTACCGCGTAAGCGGTACTACCGCTTGTGTGAAGCAGTACTACCGCATAAGCGGTACTACCGCTTGTGTGAAGCGGTACTACCGCTCGTGAGCGGTACTACCGCTTGTGCGCGGTACTGCAGGGATCCGAGTTGGACTCTTTCCCTGCGGGCCAAACCGACCTTGTGCGGGCAAAACCGACCTGGAGGAGGCTTTTACTCCAATTTAGACCCCAAGGCTCAACATATAAATAGAGGGGCAGGGCTAGCACACGGGAGAAATTAAGATTTCCCAAGCTGTGTGTCGGCAACCCTAACCCTCTAGTTCTCCCGTCATAATCTCTGTAGTGCTTGGCAAAGCCCTGCAGAGATTGTTCCTCACCACCATCACCACGCCGTCGTGCTGCCGGAACTCATCTACTACTTCACCATCGCTCGCTGGATCGAGGAGGTGAAGGCGTCATCAAGCCGTACGTGTGTTGAACGCGGAGGTGCCGTCCGTTCGGCACTAGTTCGTGATCGGATCGAGGGACGACTTGCGATTTGGATCGCGGAGACGTTCGACTACATCAACCGCGTTTCTTAACGCTTCCGCTTAGCGATCTACAAGGGTATGTAGATTCACTCTCCCTCTCGTAGATGCTCATCACCATGGATAGATCTTGTGTGTGCGTAGGAAATTTTTTGTTTCCCATGCAACGTTCCCCAACAGGTTTCCCATCCACTGGGTGTATACTACCCATTAGGTGTCTGTCAATGTGAAGTTGACTTGCATTTACTGATTCACAGGCCTTGATATCCTTGCTTGCGAGAAGCTGAATCCTGATGTACTTTTGCCATACATCTCCCCCTGTTGCATTGAACGGGGAGTGGAGTGATTTTTGTTGGTACCTTCACTCTTTCAGGCATATTTTTGCAGGATTATAGGATTGTGTGACACCTTTATAGTCAGTAAATGAAACTGGCAGGTTATTTGCAATGTGATGCAAATCTTCTGAACGCATGGTTCAGATCTTTGAGTACGTGGATTTGAGGCATAAATGTGTTGAATATTCCACTATTTCCTGGCATTCTTCATGGTACTTGAATTCTCCCCCTAATGCTTGGAAATTTCCCTCGTTGTATCAGCATACTGACCTTGAATAACTCCCCATACAAGGGGCTTGAGGTATTGACGGTAATACAATTATTCCTCACATAGATCCCAACTATATGTTGAGGGGCCAATTATGTATGCCGGGTGGTGATATCGGTATGCAGCCAAATTACCGCAGATGGGAAATACGTGGTAGATTTCCACGTATCAAAGATAGTGGGGAATAATATTATGCAGTTTGGTCATGAGCGTGTATAATTACATGACTCCAACGTAAAGTTGGTAAGTTGCAATTTCAAAATAAAGATCATGCAATGAGCTTAATCTTTGGATATAGGATTCTACCAAACTATTTTGAGTCTAGACATTAGGACAAATTGCTAAACTTGAATCCAAGGTCCAATATAGAAGGCACTCAAGGAGAATTCTGCAATGTTATCCATTCGATTTGCTTGAAATCGATGTTAGGATAATGAGCCAATGGTTTCGTGTGGATAAACCACACTTTAGACCATCGTATAGACGTGTCTTTTAGAACCATGGAACACCTGAATAGTCTAGTCAATGGATGGGAAGAGCCACTTACCTCAACTTGATGCATTCAAGGAGTCTGAGTGGTTCAGCGTAGACTTTAAGGTGCGCGAGCCTTAAAATTAGCTTCCCTGTGTCACATGTAGTGCACACAAAATCCAAATGTTGTTAGAATTTAGCATCATAATAATCATAAAATATTGGAATTGCCGATAGTTCCGATTTCAACCCAATGTCCTGATGACCAAGGCGAGTATGCCAAGTTTGTCATGTACAAGACATTTTGGAAAACTATCTTGGGCGCAACATGTGCTACGGGTTTGTAGTATGTGTAGTACAATCCAGATGATACATAGAGAATGTGCTTGCCATATCCGTTGCATATGGTAAGGAGAATGTATTCCTCTTTGTTTTCATCATAAGTTTCGCTACAGAAACTATTTTGACAGATGTCTCTATGGTTTAGTAGGGTACGAGTTAAACCGGGAAGCAATAAAGCATCCTGAAGTTACTCGAGTACCCACAGGGATAGCAAATATGACTCGAGTTGAGCCAACAAATACCTCATCGCGTCTAGCGATTTTTAAATATCTCCTTTTGTTGGGGAACGAAGCATGGGAAACAAAATTTTTCCTACGCGCACCCAAGATCTATCTATGGAGATGCTGTTGGGGAACGTTGCATGGGAAACAAAATTTTTCCTACGAACACCCAAGATCTATCTATGGAGATCAACAGCTACGAGAGGGAGAGTGGATCTACATACCCTTGTAGATCGCTAAGCGGGAAGCGTTAAGAAATGCGGTTGATATAGTCGAACGTCTTCGCGATCCAAATCGCAATCCGTCCCGCGATCCAATCACGATCCGTCCCGATCTAGCGCCGAACGGACGGTACCTCCGCGTTCAGCACACGTACAACTCGATGACGTCTCCGCCTCCTCGATACAGCGAGCGAGGGCAGAGTAGTAGATGAGTTCTCCGACAACACGACGGTGTGGTGGCGGTGGTGGTGGAGCAATCTTAGCAGGGCTTCGCCAAGCGCTGCCGCAGATGCGTTTTCGGTGGAGAATCGGATCTAGGGGGAGAGGGCGGGCTGCACCTATTCCTTGGGGTGTCGCTGCCCTCTCTATCCCTCTCTATATATAGGAGGAGGGGGTAGATGGGGCGCAGACCTAGCCCTTCCTCCAAGGAAGGGTGCGGCGGCCACGAGGGAGGAGTCCTCCCTCCCCAAGGCACCTCCTAGGTGCCTTCCCCTTTAGGGTTTCCTACCCCCTAGCCGCATGGGCCCTTGGGGCTGGCCCAACAAGGCTTGGACGCCACCTTACAGCCCATGCACGTCCTAGGGGCTGGAGGTACCCTTCCGTACTCCTCCGGAACCCTCTGGAACCTTCCGGAACCTTCCGGAAGTTTCCCGGTACAATACCGAAAAAACCCGAAACTTTTCCGGTAGCCAAAATATGACTTCCCATATATAAATCTTTACCTCCTGATCATTCCGGAGCTCCTCGTGACGTCCGGGATCTCATCTGGGACTCCAAACAACCTTCGGTCACCAACATATATAACTCAACAATACTATATCGTCACCGAACGTTAAGTGTGCAGACCCTGTGGGTTCAAGAACTATGCAGACATAACCGAGACACCTCTACGGTCAATAACCAATAGCGGGACCTGGATGCCCATATTGGTTTCTACATATTCTATGAAGATCTTTATCGGTCGAACCACAATGTCAAGGATTCAATCAATCCCGTATGCAATTCCCTTTGTCCATCAGTATGTTACTTGCCCGAGATTCGATCGTCGGTATCTCCATGCCTAGTTCAATCTCGTTACTTGCAAGTCTCTTTACTCGTTCCGTAACACAAGATCTCGTGACTAACTCCTTAGTCACATTGCTTGCAAGCTTCTTGTGATGTTGTATTACCGAGTGGGCCCAGAGATACGTCTCCGCCATACGGAGTGACAAATCCCAGTCTCGATCCATGCCAACCCAAAAGACACCCTCAGAGATACCTGTAGAGCACCTTTATAGTCACCCAGTTATGTTGTGACATTTGATACACACAAGGTACTCCTCCGGTGTCAGTGAGTTGCATGATCTCATGGTCATAGGAACACATACTTGACATGTAGAAAAACAATAGCAATAAACTGACACGATCATATGCTACGTTCATAGTTTGGGTCTTGTCCATCACATCATTCTCCTAATGATGTGATCTCGTTATCAAATGACAACTCATGTCTATGGCCAGGAAACCTTGACCATCTTTGATCAATGAGCTAGTCTATTAAAGGCTCACTAGGGACACAGTGTTGTCTATGTACCCACACATGTATTTGAGTTTCCAATCAATACAATTCTAGCATGGATAATAAACAATTATCATGAACAAGGAAATATGATAATAACCAATTTATTATTGCCTCTAGGGCATATTTCCAACAGTCTCCCACTTGCACTAGAGTCAATAATCTAGTTCACATCACCATGTGATTTACACCCGATGAGTTCTGGGGTTTGATCATGTTTTGCTCGTGGAAGAGGTTTAGTCAACGGGTCTACGACATTCAGATCCGTGTGTACTTTGCAAATCTCCATGTCATAATGTAGATGCTGCTACCACGCTCCACTTGGAGCTATTCCAAATGACTGCTCCACTATACGTATCCGGATTGCTACTCAGAGTCATCCGGATTGGTGCAAAGCTTGCATTGATGTATCCCTTGACGACGAACTCTTTATCACCTCCATAATCGAGAAACATTTCCTTAGTCCTCTAGATACTAAGGATAATTTTGACCGCTGTCCAGTGATCCACTCCTGGACCACTCTTGTACCCCTTGACAGACTCATGGAAAGGCACACACTAGGTGCGGTACACAGCATGGCATACTATATAGAGCCTACGTCTAAGGCATAGAGGACGACCTTCGTCCTTTCTCTTTCTTCTGCCGTGGTCGAGCTTTGAGTCTTACTCAACTTCACACCTTACAAATCAGGCAAGAACTCCTTCTTTGACTGATCCATTTCGAACTCTTTCAAAATCTTGTCAAGGTATGCACTCATTGAAAGTCTTATCAGGTGTCTTGATCTATCTCTATAGATCTTGATGCCCAATATTTAAGTAGCTTTATCCAGGTCTTCCTTTGAAAACTCCTTTCAAACAACCCTTTATGCTTTCCAGAAATTTTGCATTATTTCCGATCAATAATATGTCATCCACATATACTTATCAGAAATTCTATAGCGCTCCCACTCACTTTCTTCTAAATACAAGTTTCTTGCAAACTTTGTATAAACCCAAAAGCTTTGATCACCTTATCAAAGCGTATATTCCAACTCCGAGATGCTTGCTCCAGTCCATAGAAGGATCGCTGGAGCTTGCATACCGTTTAGCATCCTTAGGACTGACAAAACTTTCTGGTTGTATCACATACAACCTTTCCTCAAGGAAACCGTTAAGAAAATGATGTTTTGACATCCATCTGCCCGATTTCATAATCGAAAAATGCAGCAACTACTAACATAATTCCAACAGACTTCAGCATCGCTACGGGTGAGAGAGTCTCATTGTAGTCAACTCCTTGAACTTGTCGGAAACTACTTTGCGACAAGTCGAGCTTTATAAATGGTGACATTTACCATCAGCGTCTGTCTTCTTCTTAAAGATCCATTTGTACTTAACGGTCTGCCGTTCATGGGGCAAGTCTACCAAAGTCCATACTTGGTTTTCATATATGGATCGTATCTCGGATTTCATGGCTCCTAGCCATTTGTTGGAATCCGGACCCACCATCGCTTCTTCATACTACCTCCTTTCCGGTTTATAAGGCTTGCGC
The DNA here is from genome assembly GCA_039707655.1 of Elymus sibiricus. Classification (NCBI taxonomy): domain Eukaryota; kingdom Viridiplantae; phylum Streptophyta; class Magnoliopsida; order Poales; family Poaceae; genus Elymus; species Elymus sibiricus. The sequence continues at coordinate 144,091,375 of CM077667.1, read as the reverse complement.
GTATCCCTAGGTTTGTAATTTGAATAACATAAAATAATTTGTATATTCTAAAAATTATACCACTAGAAAGTAGACGATTTAAAGTTTTTAATGATATATGTTTTACAATATATAACTTGTATTACGTTGGTTTATTGGTCAACCTAGATATACGCGCAAGCCTTATAAACCGGAAAGGAGGTAGTAGCTCGTAGGTTCACTGTTGTCCAACAACATGACCTCTAAGACAGGATTGCCGTACCACTCAGGGGCGGAACGAGTCCTTGTCGACCTATGAGGTTCGGTAGTAACTTGATCCGAAGTTTCAGGATCATCATCATTGCTTCCTCTTCACTTGGTGTAGGCGCCGCATAAACATCTTTCTGTGTCGTGCTACTCTCCAACTGAAGTGACGGTTCAACAACCTCATTAAGTTCTACTTTCCTCCCACTCAATTCTTTCAAGAGAAACTCTTTCTCGAGAAAGGACCCGTTTTTAGCAAGAAACACTTTGCCCTGGGATCTGAGATAGAAGGTATACCCAACTGTTTCCTTAGGGTATCCTATGAAGACGCATTTGTCCGCTTTGGGTTCGAGCTTATCAGGTTGAAGTCTTTTCACATAAGCATCGTATTCCCAAACTCTAAGAAATGACAGCTTTGGTTTCTGCCAAATCATAATTCATACGACGTCATCTCAACGGATTTATATGGTGCCCTATTAAAGTGAGTGTAGTTGTATCTAATGCATAACACCAAAACGATAGTGGCAAAACGATAAGAGACATCATAGTACGCACCATATCCAATAGAGCACGACTACGACGTTCGGACACACCATTACACTATGGTGTTCCAGGTGGCGTGAGTTGTGAAACAATTCCACATTGTCTTAAGTTGCATACCAAACTCGGAACTCAGATATTCACCTCCACGATCATATCGTAGACATTTTATCTTCTTGTCACGATGATCTTAAACTTCACTCTGAATTTGCTTGAACTTTTCAAACATTTCAGACTTGTGTTTCATTAAGTAAATATACCCATACCTACTCAAATCATCACTGAAGGTAAGAAAATAACGATATCCACCGCACGCTTCAACACTCATTGGACCGCATACATTAACATGTATCATTTCCAATAAGTCTCTTGCCCACTCCATCATATCGAAAACGGGGTCTAAGTCATCTTGCCCATGAGGCATGGTCTGCATGTCTCAACCGATTTGAAATCAAGTGAGTCCAAAAATCCATCAGCATGGAGTTTCTTCATGCGCTTTACACCAATATGACCTTAGCGACAGTGCCACAAGTATGTGGTACTATCATTATTAACTTTGCATCTTTTTGGCATCAACTTTATGAACATGTGTATCACTATGATCGAGATTCAATAAACCATTCACATTGGGTGCATGACCATTGAAGGTATTATTCATGTAAACAGAATAACCATTATTCTCTGGCTTAAATGAATAACCGTATTGCAACAAACACGATCTAATCATATTCATGCTCAACGCAAACACCAAATAACATTTATTTAGGTTCAACACTAATCCCGAAGGCAGAGGGAGCGTGCGATGGTGATCACATCAACCTTGGAAACACTTCCAACACACATCGTCACCTCGCCCTTAGCTAGTCTCCGTTTGTTCCGTAGCTTTTATTTCGAGTTACCAATATTAGCAACTGAACCGGTATCTAATACCCAGGTGCTACTAGGAGTACTAGTAAGGTACACATCAATAACACGTATATCAAATATACTTTTGTTGACATTGCCAGCCTTCTTATCTACCAAGTATTTAGGGCAGTTCCGCCTCAGTGACCGTTCTCCTTATAATAGAAGCACTTAGTCTGGGTTTGGGTTCAACCTTGGGTTTCTTCACTAGAGCAACAACTCGCTTGCCATTCATGAAGTTTCCCTTCTTGCCACGGGCACGAGCCTGAAATCCCAATTTAATCTCTTAGAACATCTCATATGTTCCGTGACGTTCAAAACGTTTTTGGAGCTTCAATTCTAAGCCATAATGCATGACGCACTGAACTATCAACTAGTCATCAGAACGTGCCTGTCAGCTGTTCACAACATCTACAGAAGACGCTTGAGGGGGTGGCGCACTGAGCGGTGCATCAAGGACATAAGCCTTCTGTGTAGCAATGAGGACAATCCTCAGATCACGGACCCAGTCCGCATTATTGCTACCATCATCTTTCAACTCTATTTTTCTCTAGGAACGTATCAAAATATAGGGGAGCTATAGCACGAGCTATTGATCTACAACATAATTTGCAAAGACAACTTAGACTATGTTCATGATAATGAGTTCAATTAATCATATTACTTGAGAACTCCCACTCAAATTGACATCCCTCCGGTCATCCGAGTGCTACATGATCCAAATTCACCAACCCAAGTCCGATCATCACGTGAGATGAGGTGGTTTCAATGGTGAACATCTCCATGTTGATCATATCTATTATATGACTCATGTTCGACCTTTCGCTCTTGTGTTCCGAGGCCATGTCTATACATGCTAGGCTCGTCAAGTTTAACCCGAGTGTTCCGCATGTGCAAAACTGGCTTGCACCCGTTGTATGTGAACGTAGAGTCTATCACACCCGATCATCACGTGGTGCTTCGAAACGACGAACTTTCGCAACGGTGCACACTCGGGGAGAACACAATTTTATCTTGAAATTTTAGTGAGGGATCACCTTATAATGCTACCGTCGTCCTAAGCAAAATAAGATGCATGAAAGGATTAACATCACATGCAAATCATAAGTGACATGATATGGCCATGAACTTGTGCTTTTGATCTCCATCTCCAAAGCACTGGCATGATCTCCATCGTCACCGGCATGACACCATGATATCCATCATCATGATCTCCATCATTGTGTTGCCATCGGGGTTGTCTCGCCAACCATGCTTCTACTACTATTGCTACCGTTTAGCGATAAAGTAAAGCATTACACAGCGCTTAATTATTGACATGCAAGTCATACAATAATTAAAGACAACCCTATGGCTCTTGCCGGTTGCCGTATGCATCGACATGCAAGTCGATATAAACTATTACAAAACATGATCATCTCATACATCAAATATATTTCATCATGTCTTTGGCCATATCATATCACAACATACCCTGCAAAAACAAGTTAGACATCCTCTAATTTGTTGTTGCATGTTTTACGTGGCTGCTATGGGTATCTAGCAAGAACGATTCTTACCTACGCAAAGCCACAACGGTGATATTCAAGTTGCATTTTAACCATATTCAAGGACCGCCTCTGTCAAATCCGATTCAACTAAAGTGGGAGAGACAGACACCCGCCAGCCATCTTTATGCAACAAGTTGCATGTCAGTCGATGGAACTGTCTCTCGTACGTGGACGAGTAAGGTTGGTCCGAGCCACTTCATCCCACAATACCGCCGAATCAAGATAAGACTAAGGAGGTAAGCAATCTGAACATCAATGCCCACAAACTCTTTTGTGTTCTACTCGTGCATGTTATCTACGCATAGACCTAGCTCATGATGCCACTGTTGGGGAACGTTGCATGGGAAACAAATTTTTTCCTACGAACACCCAAGATCTATCTATGGAGATCAACAGCTACGAGAGGGAGAGTGGATCTACATACCCTTGTATATCGCTAAGCGGGAAGCGCTAAGAAATGCGGTTGATGTAGTCGAACGTCTTCGCGATCCAAATCGCAATCTGTCCCGCGATCCAATCACGATCCGTCCCGATCTAGCACCGAATGGACGGCACCTCTGCGTTCAGCACACGTACAACTCGATGACGTCTCCGCCTCCTCGATCCAGCGAGCGAGGGCGGAGTAGTAGATGAGTTCTCCGACAGCACGACGGCATGGTGGCGGTGGTGGTGGAGCAATCTCAGCAGGGCTTCGCCAAGCGCTGCCGCAGATGCGTTTTCGGTGGAGAAACAGATCTAGGGGGAGAGGGAGGGCTGCACATATGCCTTGGGGTGTCGCTGCCCTCTCTCTCCCTCTCTATATATAGGAGAAGGGGGTAGATGGGGCGCAGCCCTATCCCTTCCTCCAAGGAAGGGTGCGGCGGCCAGGAGGGAGGAGTCCTCCCTCCCCAAGGCACCTCCTAGGTGCCTTCCCCTTTAGGGTTTCCTATCCCCTAGCCGCATGGGCCCATGGGGCTGGCCCAACAAGGCTTGGGCGCCCCCTTAAAGCCCATGCACGTCCTAGGGGCTGGAGGTACCCTTCCGGACTCCTTCGGAACCCTCTGGAACCTTCCGGAAGCTTCCCGGTACAATACCGGAAAAACCCGAAACTTTTCCGGTAGCCAAAATATGACTTCCCATATATAAATCTTTACCTCCGAACCGATCCGGAGTTCCTCATGACGTCTGGGATCTCATCAGGGACTCCGAACAACCTTCGGTCACCAACATATATAACTCAACAATACTATATCGTGACCGAACGTTAAGTGTGCAGACCCTGCGGGTTCGAGAACTATGCAAACATGACCGAGACACCTCTACGGTCAATAACCAATAGAGGGACCTGGATGCCCATATTGGTTCCTACATATTCTACGAAGATCTTTATCCGCCGAACCACGATGTCAAGGATTCAATCAATCCCGTATGCAATTCCCTTTGTCCATCGGTATGTTACTTGCCCGAGATTCGATCGTCGGTATCTCTATACCTAGTTCAATATCGTTACTTGCAAGTCTCTTTACTCGTTCCGTAACACAAGATCTCGTGACTAACTCCTTAGTCACATTGCTTGCAAGCTTCTTGTGATGTTGTATTACCGAGTGGGCCCAGAGATACGTCTCCGCCATACGGAGTGACAAATCCCAGTCTCGATCCATGCCAACCCAAAAGACACCCTCAGAGATACCTGTAGAGCACCTTTATAGTCACCCAGTTATGTTGTGACATTTGATACACACAAGGTACTCCTCCGGTGTCAGTGAGTTGCATGATCTCATGGTCATAGGAACATATACTTGACATGTAGAAAAACAATAGCAATAAACTGACACGATCATATGCTACGCTCATAGTTTGGGTCTTGTCCATCACATCATTCTCCTAATGATGTGATCTCGTTATCAAATAACAACTCATGTCTATGGCCAGGAAACCTTGACCATCTTTGGTCAACGAGCTAGTCTATTAGAGGCTCACTAGGGATACAGTGTTGTCTATGTACCCACACATGTATTTGAGTTTATCAATACAATTCTAGCATGGATAATAAACAATTATCATGAACAAGGAAATATGATAATAACCAATTTATTATTGCCTCTAGGGCATATTTCCAACAGATGCATAGTTACGAGAGGGAGTAGATCTACATACCCTTGTAGATCGCTAAGCGGGGAGCGTTAAGAAATGCGGTTGGTGTAGTCGAACGTCTTCGCGATCCAATCACGACCCGTCCCTCGATCCAATCTTATTCCGTTCTGATCTAGCGCCGAACGGACGGCACCTCCGCGTTCAGCACACGTACAGCTCGATGATGTCTCCGCCTTCTTGATCCAGCAAGCAAGGGCGGAGAAGGTAGATGAGTTCTCCGGCAGCACGACGGCGTGGTGGCGGCGGCGGTGGAGCTGTTCCGACAGGGCTTCGCCAAGCACTACCAAAACCGATCTAGAGGAGAAACAGATCTAGAGGGAGAGAGAGAGGCAGCCCGTGGCTCTTTCAGGTGCGGCTGCCCTCTCTCCCCTCCACTATATATAGGGGGAAGGGAGGAGGGGTTGCGCCCTAGGGTTTCCCCTAGGGTTGGCTGATGACCCACAAATATAGGGAATCAATCGTAGTCCTTTCGATAAGTAAGAGTGTCGAACCCAACGAGGAGCAGAAGGAAATGACAAGCGGTTTTCAGCAAGGTAATTTCAGCAAGCATTGAAATTGTAGGTAACAGATAGTTTGATAGCAAGATGATTGGTAACGAGCAAGTAACGGTAACGGTAAACAAGATGCATCAAGATAGCCCAATCCTTTTGTGGCAAAGGATGGGCCAGAACAATCACTAGTAATAGGCAAAGTGTTCTTGAGGGTACACGGGAATTTCGTCTAGTCACTTTTATCATGTTGGTTAGATTTGTGTTCGCTACTTTGATAATTTGATATATGGGTGGACCGGTGCTTGGGTGCTGTTCTTACTTGAACAACCTCCCACTTATGATTAACCCCCTCGCAAGCATCCACAACTACGAGAAAAGTATTAAGATAAAATCTAACCATAGCATTAAACGTTTGGATCCAAATCAGCCCCTTACGAAGTAGCGCATAAACTAGGGTTTAAGCTTCTGTTACTCTAGATACCCATCATCTAATAACTAATCCACAATGCATTCCCTTAGGCCCATGAATGGTGAAGTGTCATGTAGTCGACGTTCACATGACACCACTAAGGGAATCCCAACATACATATCATCAAAATATCGAACACATATCAAATTCACATGATTACTTGCAACATGACTTCTCCCGTGACCTCAAGAACAAAGGTAACTACTCACAAATAATAATCATGCTCAAGATCAGAGGGGTATTAAATAGCATAATGGATCTGAATATATAATCTTCCACCAAATAAACCATATAGTAATCAACTACGCAAGGTAATCAACACTACTAGTCACCCATCTGAGGTTCCGGTACAAAGATTGAATACAAGAGATGAACTAGGGTTTGAGAGGAGATGGTGCTGTTGAAGATGTTGATGATGATTGGCCTCCCAAAGATGAGAGGGGTGTTGGTGATGACTATAGCTTCGATTTCCCACTCCGGGAGGGAAGTTCCCCCGGCGGAATAGCTCCGCCGGAGGGCAAAAGTGCTCCTGCCCAAGTTCCGCCTCGAGGCGGTGGCGCTTCGTCCCGAAAGTCCTCCTCTGACTTTTTTCTAGGTCAAGTGTGACCATATACTAGAATATGGGCACCGGAGGTGGGCCGAGGTTGCCACAACCCATCAGGGCACGCTTAGGGGGCCTGGCGCGCCCTGGTGGGTTGTGCCCACCTGGGAGGCCCCCTCCGGTAGTTTTCTACTCCAGTATTTTTTATTAAATGCAAAAATAATCTCCGTAAAATTTTAGCTTCATTGGAGTTGTGCAGAATAGGTATCTCTAACGTGCTTTTCTTGGGTCCAGAATTCCAGCTGCCGGTATTCTCCCTCTTTGTGTAAACCTTGCATATTATGAGAGAAAAGGCATTAGAATCACTCCCCAAAGCATCATTATTCAACAAAACAAAGTAAATAATAGTAGGAAATCATGATGCAAAATGGACGTATCATTGGCCGGCGGCCAAGAGGGAGGTCTCCACCTCCCACAAGGGAGGTGGGGCGCCTAGGGAGGAGTCCCTCTCCTCTTGGAATCCTCCCACCTACCACCAAGGGCGCATGGGCCCTTAGTTGGTTGGCTGCCCAGCCCACCAGGGGCTGGTGTGCCACCTCCTAGGCCCATGTGGACCTCCGGGGTGGGTGGGCCCCTCCCGGTGGACCCCCGGAACCCTTTCGGCACTCCCGATACAATACCGAAAACACCCGAAACCTTTCAGGAACCCGAATACAACTTTCCTATATATAAATATTTACCTCCGGACCATTCCGGAACTCCTCGTGACGTACGGGATCTCATCCGGACTCCGAACAACCTTCGGTCACCAACATATATAACTGAACAATACCAAATCGTCACCGAACGTTAAGTGTGCAGACCCTGCGGGTTCGAGAACTATGTAGACATGACCGAGACATCTTTATGGTCAATAACCAATAGCGGGACCTGGATGCCCATATTGGTTCCTATATATTCTATGAAGATCTTTATCGGTCGAACCACGATGTCAAGGATTCAGATAATCCCGTATGCAGTTGCCTTTGTCCAGCGGTATGTTACTTGCCCGAGATTCGATCGTCGGTATCTCCATATCTAGTTCAATCTCGTTGCCGACAATTCCCTTTACTTGTTCCGTAATACAAGATCCCGTGACTAACTCCTTAGTCACATTGCTTGCAAGCTTCTTATGATGTTATATTACCGAGTGGGCCCAGAGATACCTCTCCGTCATACGGAGTGACAAATCCCAGTCTCGATCCACGCCAACCCAACAAACACCCTCGGAGATATCTGTAGAGCACCTTTATAGTCACCCATTTATGTTGTGATGTTTGATACACACAAGGCTTTCCTCCAGTGTCAGGGAGTTGCATGATCTCATGGTCATAGGAACAGCTACATTGACATGTTGAAAGCAATAGCAGTAAACTTGATACGATCAAACGCTATGCTTATAGTTGGGTCTTGTCCATCACATCATTCTCCTAATGATGTGATCCCGTTATCAAATGACAACTCATGTCTATGGATAGGAAACCTTAACCATCTTTGATCAACGAGCTAGTCTAGTAGAGGCTTACTAGGGACACTTTGTTGTGTATGTATCCACACATGTATCTGAGTTTCCGATCAATACAATTATAGCATGGATAATAAACGTTTATCATGAACGAGGAAATATAATAATACCAACTTTATTATTGCCTGTAGGGCATATTTCCAATAGTCTCCCACTTGCACTAGAGTCAATAATCTAGTTCACATCACCATGTGATTTACATTGAAATGAATCTAACACCCATAGAGTTCTGGTGCTGATCATGTTTTGCTCGTGGAAGAGGCTTGGTCAACGGGTCTGCAACATTCAGATTCGTGTGTACTTTGCAAATATTTATGTCCTCCTCCTTGATGTAATCGCGGATGGAATTGAAGTGGCGCTTTATATGTCTGGTCCTCTTGCGAAACCTTGGTTCCTTGGCTAGAGCAATTGCACCAGTGTTGTCACACAAGAGAGTCATCGGATTCAGTGCACTGGGCACATCTCCGAGATCTGTCATGAACTCCTTCATCCAGACTCCTTCCTTCGCCGCTTCCGAAGCAGCGATGTACTCCGCTTCACATGTAGAATCAGCTACCAGCTTACCGCTCCACCATTCAGAATATATACGTATCCGGTTTGAGACTTAGAGTCATCCGGATGTGTGTCAAAGCTAGCATCGACGTAACCCTTTACGACGAGCTCTTGATCACCTCCATAAATGAGAAACATTTCCTTAGTCCTTTTCAGGTACTTCGGGATATTCTTGACCGTTGTCCAGTGTTCCATTCCTGGATCACTTTGAAACCTCCCTGCCATGCTTATGGCGAGGCTGACATCTGGTCTAGTGCACAACATCGCATACATAATAGAGCCTATGGCTGGAGCATAGGGAATGACACTCATCTTTTCTCTATCCTCTGTAGTCGCCGGACATCGAGTCTCACTCAACTTCACACCTTGTAAGACAGGCAAGAACCCCTTCTTCGACTGATCCATTTTGAAATTCTTCAAAACCTTATCAAGATATGTGCTTTGTGAAAGTCCTATTAAGCGTCTCGATCTATCTCTATAGATCTTGATGCCCAATATGTAAGCAGCTTCTCCGAGGTCTTTCATTGAAAAACTCTTTTTCAAATATATCTTCACGCTTTCTAAAAGTTCTATACTATTTCCAATCAGCAATATGTCATCCACATATAATATTAGAAACGTTATAGAGCTCCCACTCACTTTCTTGTAAATACAAGCTTCTCCATAAACTTGTATAAAACCAAACGCTTTGATCACCTCATCAAAACGCTGATTCCAACTCCGAGATGCTTGCACTAGTCCATAAATGGATCGCTAGAGCTTGCATACTTTGTCAGCATTTTTAGGATCGACAAAACCTTCTGGTTGCATCATATACAACTCTTCCTTAAGAAAACCATTAAGGAACTCTGTTTTGACGTCCATCTGCCAGATCTCGTAATCCAAAAATGCAGCTATTGCCAACATGATTCGGACGGACATAAGCATCGCTACGGGACAGGAAGTCTCATCATAGTCAACTCCTTGAACTTGTGAAAACCCTTTTGCAACAAGTCAAGCTTTATAGACGGTGACATTACCGTCCGCGTCCGTCTTCTTCTTAAAGGTACATTTATTCTGTATGGCCTTACGATCATATGGTAAGTCCTCCAAAGTCCAAACTTTGTTCTCATACATGGATCTCATCTCAGATTTCATGGCCTCAAGCCATTTGTTGGAATCCGGGCCCACCATCGCTTCCTCATAGTTCGCAGGTTCACCGTTGTCCAACAACATGACCTCCAAGACAGGATTGCCGTACCACTCAGGGGCGGTACGATTCCTTGTCGACCTACGAAGTTCAGTAGTAACTTGATCTGAAGTTTCATGATCATCATCATTAGCTTCCTCTTCATCTGGTGTTGGCACCGCAGAAACATCTTTCCGTGTCGTGCGACTATCCAGCTGAAGTGTGGGTTCAATAACCACATCAAGTTCCACTTTACTCCCACTCAATTCTTTCGAGAGAAACTCTTTCTCGAGAAAGGACCCGTTTTTAGCAACAAACACTTTGCCCTCGGATCTGAGATATAAGGTATACCCAACTGTTTCCTTAGGGTATCCTATGAAGACGCATTTGTCCGCTTTGGGTTCGAGCTTATCAGGTTGAAGCCTTTTCACATAAGCATCGCAGCCCCAAACTTTAAGAAATGACAACTTAGGTTTCTTGCCAAACCATAGTTCATACGGTGTCGTCTCAATGGACTTTGATGGTGCCCTATTTAAAGTGAATGCGGCTGTTTCTAATACATAACCCCAAAACGATAGTGGTAGATCAGTGAGAGACATCATAGATCGCACCATATCCAATAAAGTACGATTACGACGCTCGGACACACCATTACGCTATGGTGTTCCAGGTGGCGTAAGATGTGAAATAATTCCACGCTGTCTTAAGTGCATGCCAAACTCATAACTCAGATATTCTCCACCACGATCAGATCGTAGAAATTTAATCTTCTTGTTACGATGATTCTCTACTTCACTCTGAAATTGCTTGAACTTTTCAAACATTTCAGACTTGTGCTTCATTAAGTAAATATACCCATATCTTCTCAAATTATCAGTGAAGGTAAGAAAATAACGATATCCACCGTGCGCCTCAACACTCATTGGACTGCACACATCACTATGTATGATCTCCAACAAGTCACTTGCTCGCTCCATTGTATCGGAGAACGGGGTTTTAGTCATCTTGCCCATGAGGCATGGTTCGCATGTATCAAGCGATTCAAAATCAAGTGATTCCAAAAGTCCATCAGCATGGAGCTTCTTCATGCGCTTTACACCAATATGACCTAAGCGGCAGTGCCACAAGAAAGTGGTACTACCATTATTAACTTTGCATCTTTTAGCATCAATGTTATATATGTGTGTATCACTCCTAGATTCAACAAGAATAAACCATTCACATTGGGTGCATGACCATAAAAGATATTACTCATATAAATAGAACAACTATTATTCTCTGACTTAAATGAGTAACCGTCTCGCAATAAACAAGATCCAGATATAATGTTCATGCTCAACGCGGCACCAAATAAAAATTATTTAGGTTTAAAACTAATCCCGATGGTAATTGAAGAGCGAGCGTGCCGACGGCGATCACATCAACCTTGGAACCATTTCCCACGCGCATCGTCACTTCATCTCTCACGAGCCTTCACTTATTCTGTAGTTCCTGCTTCGAGTTACAAATATGAGCAACCGAACCGGTATCAAATACACAGGCACTACTATGAGAGCTAGTGAGGTACACATCAATAACCTGTATATCAAATATACCTTTGTTGACGTTGCCAGCCTTCTTATCAGCCAGGTACTTGGGGCAATTCCGCTTCTAGTGGCCAGTCCCCTTGCAATAGAAGCACTCAGTCTCAGGCTTGGGTCCAGCCTTGGGTTTCTTCGCGGGTGCGGCAACATGCTTGCCACCCTTCTTGAAGTTTCCCTTCTTTCCCTTGCCTTTCTTGAAACTAGTGGTCTTATTCACCATCAACACTTGATGCTCCTTCTTGATTTCTACTTCTGCGACTTTCAGCATCGCGAATAGCTCGTAGACAGACATATCCAGCCCTTGCATATTATAGTTCATCATGAAGCCTTTGTAGCTAGGTGCCAGTGACTGGAGAATTCTGTCAGTGACCGTTTCGGGTGGAAGCGTAACTCCCAAATCATTCAAACGGTTGTAGTACCCAGACATTCCGAGTAGGTGCTCACTGACAGACCCATTCTCTGCCATCTTGCAGGCGAAGAACTTATCGGAGGTCTCATACCTCTCGATCCAGGCATTTGCTTGAAATATCAACTTCAACTCCTGGAACATCGCATATGCTCCATGGCATTCAAAATGCTTTTGAAGACCCGATTTTAAGCCAAACAACATGGCACACTGAACTATCGATTAGTCATCAGAACGCGCCTGCCAGACGTTTAGAACTTTTGCAGGCACCACTGGAGGGGGTGGCATAACAAGCGGCGCATCAAGGACATAAGCCTTTTGCGAAGCTATGAGGATAATCCTCAGATTACGGACCAAGTCCGCATAGTTACTTCCATCATCTTTCAGCTTAGCTTTCTCTGGGAACGCATTAAAATTCAGGGGAGCTACTGCGCGAGCCATTGATCTACAACATAATTTGCAAAGATAACTTTGACTATGTTCATGATAGTGAGTTAAATTAATCATATTACTAAAGAACTCCCACTCAAATCAACATCCCTCAGGTTGTCTAAGTGTGACATGATCCAAATCCACCAACCCAAGTCCGATCATCACGTGAGATGAGGTGGTTTCAATGGTGAACATCTCCATGTTGATCATATCTACTATATGACTCATGTTCGACCTTTCGGTCTCGTGTGTTCCGAGGCCATGTCTGTACATGCTAGGCTCGTCAAGTTTAACCCAAGTGTTCTGCATGTGCAAATCTGGCCTACACCCGTTGTATGCGAACGTAGAGTCTATCACACCCGATCATCACGTGGTGCTTCGAAACGACGATCCTTCGCAATGGTGCACACTTGGGGAGAACACAATTTTTATCTTGAAATTTAAGTGAGGGATCATATTATAATGCTACCGTCATTCTAAGCAAAATAAGATGCATAAAAGGATTAACATCACATGCAAATCATATAAGTGACATGATATGGCCATCATCATCTTGTGCTTTTGATCTCCATCTCCAAAGAACCGACATGATCTCCATCGTCACCGGCATGACACCATGATCTTCATCATCTTGATCTCCATCAACGTGTCGCCATGAGGTTGTTGCGCCAACTATTGCTCTTACAACTATTGCTAACTCATAGCGATAAAGTAAAGCAAATGACACAAATTAATTAAAGACAACCCTATGGCTCCTGCTGGTTGCCGTACTCATCGACATGCAAGTCGTGATAATATATACAAAACATGATCATCTCATACATCACATATATCACATCACGTTTTGGCCATATCACATCACAACATGCCCTGCAAAAACAAGTTAGACGTCCTCTACATTGTTGTTGCAAGTTTTACGTGGCTGCTATGGGCAACTAGTAAGAACCGTTCTTACCTACGCAACGCCACAACGGTGATAATCAAGTTGCCTTTTAACCTTCTACAAGGACCGCCTCTGTCGAATCCGATTCAACTAAAGTGGGAGAGACAGACACCCGCCAGCCATCTTTATGCAACAAGTGCATGTCAGTCGATGGAACCGGTCTCTCGTACGTGGATGAGTAAAGTTGGTCCGGGCCGTTTCATCCCACAATACCGCCGAATCAAGATAAGACTAAGGAGGTAAGCAATCTGAACGCCCACAAACTCTTTTGTGTTCTACTCGTAGATATCATCTACGCATAGACCTAGCTCATGATACCACTGTCGGGGAACGAAGCATGGGAGACAAAAAATTTCCTACGCGCACCCAAGATCTAACTATGGAGATGCATAGCTATGAGAGGGAGTAGATCTACATACCCTTGTGGATCGCTAAGCACGAAGCGTTAAGAAACGCGGTTGGTGTAGTCGAACGTCTTCATGATCCAATCACGATCCGTCCCTCGATCCAATCTTGTTCCGTTCTGATCTAGCGCCGAATGGACGACACCTCCGCGTTCAACACACGTACAGCTCGATGACGTCTCCGCCTTCTTGATCCAGAAAGCAAGGGCGAAGAAGGTAGATGAGTTCTCCGGCAGCACGACGGCGTGGTGGCGGTGCTGGTGGAGCTGTTCCGGCAGGGTTCGCCAAGCACTGCCGAAACCGATCTAGAGGAGAAACAGATCTAGAGGGAGAGAGAGGCAGCCTGTGGCTTTTTCAGGTGCGGCTGCCCTCTCTCCCCTCCACTATATATAGGGAGAAGGGAGGATAGGTGGCGCCCTAGGGTTTCCCCTAGGGTTGGCCGGCGGCCAAGAGGGAGGTCTCCACCTCCCACAAGGGAGGTGGGGCGCCTAGGGAGGAATCCCTCTCCTCTTGGACTCCTCCCACCTACCACCAAGGGCACATGTGTCCTTAGTTGGCCGGCTGCCCAGCCCACCAGGGGCTGGTGCGCCACCTCCTAGGCCCATGTGGCCCTTCGGGATGGGTGGGCCTCTTCCGGTGGACCCCCGGAACCCTTTCCGCACTCCTGGTACAATACCGAAAACACCCGAAACCTTTCCGGAACCCGAATACCACTTACCTATATATAAATCTTTACCTCCGGACCATTCCGGAACTCCTCGTGACACCCAGGATCCCATACGGGACTCCGAACAACCTTCGGTCACCAACATATATAACTCAGCAATACCAAATCGTCACCGAACGTTAAGTGTGCAGACCCTGCGGGTTCGAGAACTATGTAGACATGACCGAGACATCTCTACGGTCAATAACCAATAGCGGGACCTGGATGCCCATATTGGTTCCTACATATTTTACGAAGATCTTTATCGGCCGAACCACGATGTCAAGGATTCAGATAATCCCGTATGCAGTTCCCTTTGTCCAGCGGTATGTTACTTGCCCCAGATTTAATCGTCGGTATCTCCATACCTAGTTCAATCTCGTTGCCAGCAAGTCTCTTTACTCGTTCTGTAATACAAGATCTCGTGACTAACTCCTTAGTCACATTGCTTGCAAGCTTCTTGTGATGTTGTATTACCCAATGGGCCCAGAGATACCTCTCCATCATACGGAGTGACAAATCCCAGTTTCGATCCACGCCAACCCAACAGACACCCACGGAGATATCTGTAGAGCACCATAGTCACCCAGTTACGTTGTGACATTTGATACACACAAGGCATTCCTTCGGTGTCAGGGAGTTGCATGATCTCATGGTCATAGGAACAGATACATTGACATGTTGAAAGCAATAGCAGTAAACTTGATACGATCAAACGCTATGCTTACGGTTGGGTCTTGTCCATCACATCATTCTCCTAATGATGTGATCCCGTTATCAAATGACAACTCATGCCTATGGCTAGGAAACCTTAACCATCTCTGATCAACGAGCTAGTTTAGTACAGGCTTACTAGGGACACTTTGTTGTCTATGTATCCACACATGTATCTGAGTTTCCGATCAATACAATTATAGCATGGATAATAAACGATTATCATGAACGAGGAAATATAATAATACCAACTTTATTATTGCCTCTAGGGCATATTTCCAACATCTTTCTCTCAACAAGAGTGGAAACATTTCACTTCCCTGAGTATAGAGTTTGTGGTGCATATGTCCACAAGGCATATGTCATCTTTCATCAGATTGACTACCGTAGAAATCTCTATATAGACATTAAGATTCTCAATATGAAAATCACTGTGAGATATATAGAATACATATAAATGTATTTGTACCAAAGTGCTGATACAATATATTGTGATATACAATATATGACAACAATAATACTTTTGTTGTTAATACATCATAAATGGACATAAATAAATATTGACCACTCACGAGATTGAGAGACTATTCATAATCTCCAAACATGTCGGTTGAGGCATATTCAACTATCACGTTCTCCATGCCCATAGGGTCCCGTCATCACTGGTGATGTCGGGTTGAAGGTTGAAGTGAGCTCCAAACCTTTGCCCTTGAGGTTCATTGAGTCCCAGGAATTGCTGATACAGAATAAACAGATGCTGAGATCTGAATCAATATAGTGCCTTATGATGTATAAGACAACATTTTTCTGTTAGCGGTGTGATCCTGACCAGAGATGCATCTTACGGTCTTGGATTTCACACATTATCCCACGAGACATAAGAGTGATCATGATGTCCTTGGCCCAGGAAGGGCAGTGGTGGCCATTGAGACGAATGCCTCAAATTCTCTAGCCATCGGTTAACAGAGATAATTAATTTACGGTCGGTAAATTAAAAACCATCATGGTTGATGTTGTAATGAACTTAGCAAAATTAATAGGTATTTCAAGAAGTTATCTTGAAACCATTAATGTGAATCTCAAATTGCTAAGTATGAGACCTTGAAGATAATCTCCAAAATGGAGTGGATCTCGCAGCACTAGGGAGTATAATCTGATGAAATCAGTAGATACTCACTCGTAATGCCTTATGTCATGACTTAGAAAAATGTGTGGGAGAGCACTTTGTAAAGCAACCGTAATATCAAAATGACAAAATGTAGGCTTTATCAGTAGTCATCGATAATCTGCATAGGCAGTAGATCCATATGACTACCTTGTGATCCCAAGCATCAATTTGAACAAATCACTTTGAATTTTGCATCTGTATTTGCAAGAAATTGAAAAACTCAATTGCAAATGGACGTATTAATCTCGACATGTGTTTAACATGGAAATATATACATCATAGAAAAATTCCGGAATACCTCGTACTCAACGGAGAATCAGTACTGCAGAGGTACTGGATTTATCTTTGCAAGAGATAAAAAAATTCCAATTCCAAATAATAGATGTAATGAATCTCAACATGTAATAAACATGGAAATATATGACATCATGTTCTGGAATACAAGGTACTCTACAGAAATCAGTATCTAAGACAAATACTGAAAATAACAGATCTAAAACATGCGAATACTAATAAATAGTACTAAATTACTAAAAACAGAGAAAAAAAATTGAAAAACAAATCCACAGGAGGCGGCCTAAGGCAAACACCAGGCGCCTGGGCCTGGGCTTGGGCCTCCACGGCCTTTGGCCGGCCCAGGCGCCCCCCGCACCGAATAAGAGGCGAGCGAGAGGAGGGGGGTTACGGATAAGGCTCGTAGCCGCCCGCACCCCCACGATCTCCCACCCACGAGCGCCCGAGGAGGGGGGAGTGGCCGCCGATGCCTCCATGCCTTTCTCCGGCCATCACCGGCGCAGCACGGAGGAGTCGTCCTCGTCCTAAGAAGAGGCTACGTTGACGGGGTCCCTGTGGCGGAGCACTGGCGAGGCCAAGGCTCGTCGGAGTCCATGCTCCAGGGCGGCGGCCGGAGTGGCGATGGCACGACGAAACATGCGGCCGAAGCGCAGACCGTGCGGCTGCTCGAGCCCGCGTCCATCTCAGGCTGCGGCGGGGCGATGGTGTCGGCGTTCTCCATCCCTGCTCCAAGGCGGACGACGCCAGAGGGGGTGGAGGCGGAGCCCAGGCGGTTGGCGCAGGCGCGGCGGAGGCCGGCCAGGCGCGTGCGCAGGCGGCAAGGCCACGACGCGGGGGAGCGCGGCCACGGCCAGGCGCGGGCACTGGTGGCGCGGGCGGGCGCGGCCACGGCCAAGCGAGGGCGCAGCAGGCGTGGCCATGGCGCGGGCGGGCGCGGCCACGGCATGTGGACGGGCGCGGTGCCGTCTCGAGAGGAGTAGCGTCGGAGCCGGCGTCTCCTCTGCACTCGTGGCGCGGGACGCCTTGAGGACCCCGCGCCGGCGACGAGGTCGCCAACGGAGAGACCGGGGCACCGAGAGATGACACCGACGGGCCAGCGTCGTCCATTCGCTCGATGGAGAGCAACGTGGCTGATAACGTGTTGAGATCGAAAAGAAACAAAAGTGATCGAACTGCCGGTTTCTTTATTGATGATGTCTATATATAGCATTACAAGGGACGTGTGCAAACGACGCGACGGTTACCAATCGAAACCAACATGCTAATTACAAAGCAGGGATTAACTGTATTAATTAAATTCTAACAAGCGCTACATCGGTACAAAGGGGACGACTTGCGTGTGGAAAAGGGTATCATGAATTATGTATCGAGACTGAGTCTCTTCATCCTCCTTCTTTCCTTCCTCCTCAAGCTGCCGCGTCAGCAACTATTCCTCAATTCCGACGTGACGCCGTGAATCTTGTATCAACTACGGTGTGTAATCGAGTGAGGTTCGTGACATCTGGTAACAGAGCCAGGTCGATCCGCAACGTTCTCTTGAATCAATCGGGTAAATCCCTGCGTGAGGCTGGATTGGATATTTTTTCTCTCTCCGATCCATCAGTGTGAGGAGTTAATTGCAAGGCAGTACCACACTTCGATACGTCGTAACGAATAGATACGAGTAGTCAAACTTTTTGCATGCCAGTACAAACTCTAAGGCTAAGTATTGCAAAATGACAGCCGTATAAGCGTGTATTGACACTGTATCTGACCGTTGGGGCCGTGTGTCGGGGCTGACATGGCATGTTATTTTGCAAAAAAGACCCTTACTTTTTATTTAATCACGCATATATCCTTTGTTTGAAAAAAAGGGTCTTGCCGAAAAAATAACCGCGTTCGCGCGGCCGACGGTATTCGAACTCGCGACCCCCGTTGAGTGCGCGAGTTTGTTGCCGCTGCACGTTTTGCTTCAACTTCCATGCGTAACGGTTTCTATATCTTTGGCCGCTCGGTATTTTACAAAACAAAAATACTTTTTTTCTGAAATGTAAATCGCAAGCACGCAACGAACGCGCTCACTGAACAGGCGGTCGCGAGTTGGAATCCCGTCGGCCGCACGAAAGCGAGTTCAACTACCATGCTGTTTGACGTATTTTTGTGTTTCCTTTCAGAAAATCTAAGTTTTATTTATTTTCTGAAGCACACGTTATACACGCCTATGTTGGATGTATACGTACGCACATCGGCACATGCAATAGGCAGTCCTTGATTCAGTTTACGTGCACGCATGTACTTTGAGTTTGCTCGCGTACTAACTAATGTATACTTGCACCAAATCTATACGGTATAGTCGTGCAAACACATGCAGGTTATAGTTTTTTTTTTTTTTTTTTTGCATAAATGCAGGTTATAGTTTGGAAGGCCAAGTCTACGCCACAGGATAAGATGCTGTATACCGAAAATTCACTTTGGCTCATAGGTGTATATGCACCCATTGTCTAAATACACGTTTAAAAAGTTAAAAAAATTCAAGAGAAAATCACGGGTGTAAATCCGGACATTATATGTGCGTGCACAAAGTTTCGTTAAAAAAGGATGCTTTTTGTTGCTTGTGTAAAAAAAAAACAAATTTCGATGCTTGATTACAGCTATTCACGAGGCATTTTTTTATCTTTTTTATATATACCACAAAAAATGTCCCTTTTCACCGAAATTTTGTGTGCAAACATAGGATGTCCGGATGTACACGCGGTTTTTTTTTGAATTTTTTTAACATTTTGAAATGTGTTTTTTTATACATTTTTCATAATAGGTGTATATACACCTAGGAGCCAAAACACCACTCTCGCTGTATACGCGTATTTTTAAGTACCGTATAACCGGCGCCCCGGCCGGCTCGTATTTATGCCTCTGGAGATTGATGAAGCCGAGGAGGTGGCTGATTGCCGGCAAGGTACTGCACCGCAATTTGCTCCATATATATGTATAAGATAAGACTAGCAAATATGCCCGTGCGTTGCAACGGAAAAAAAATTCATATGTCACTAACCCAATAAGCATTGCTTAAGACACCACAAACTCATGTCTTAACCCAATAATGTTGGTCACCGCACGGCTCACATGTCATTCAACCGTAACAAGACAAGAGAGTGTTTGCCACACACCTAGTTCATATACCGGCACTCATACTTTTGAATTGTATTGTTACGATTCTAAAAAAAAATTGTATTGTTCTGTGCTTATTTCATGGATGAAAGGCATGTTCCGCACTTCCATGTATCAAGTTTTAGAAACAACTAGCACATATGCCCGTGCGTTGCAACGGGAGAAGAAATAAAAGGACTGCCTTTTCATCACACACCTATGCCCGACGACGCTTTCGCACACGCCTTGCTGCCTTCCCCCTACTATGCTATCGATGTCCCTGGCCATCCCTTTAAACCTCCCAAGTACCAGATTTCTTCAGTGAGACCGTACCCCCCTCCTACATTGTCCCGCACTTGAACTGAGGGCCTCGCCGGCATCCTCAGACCTCGTTATGCTCGGCTCGACGCCACTTTCTTCAGCCCTAGAGCTAACTCAAAAATAATTGGACTCAGATATTTTTTCGTTCATTGGTACAGGTACCAATCCATCCATCCTCCCTCCAGTTCAATCCATCCAGCTTACTACAGGTAGTTTCGCACATGTATATAAATTGGTACGACTGAATATAAAGAAGCAATGTGGGACTATTTAAAATATTTTTACCTTATTTCCCAAGTAGTTGGCCCGGCTAATTAAATTGCATGGGTTGTGAAAGCCCCCGGCTGGGAGACGTGAAGCAGCTTAACTTCCTCCCTTTATATATTTTTGCCTTTATTTATTTCTGTAAAATAGCCGCCTGCTTACGCCTATGAAAGTTAGTGCATGATTACTTTTCGGTAGTTCATATAGAGCCGAAGCCCATACATATCACAAGCATCACAACAGCCCAAGTGGTAGGAGCCTTTGAATTGAACCGTGAGGTCACGGGATCAAATCTCAGGATCTGCCAATTTTGGGTCCTATTTTTTGTCTATATAACGACACAAGAGAAAAAAAAAACGAAGCGAGCGGGAGGAAAAGAGCTAGCGACGCACGAGAAAAAAAATCAGGCCAGAACAACGTACGAAATAGTTTTATGGACGAAAAAAGGTGGAGAAATAATGCGTATACAAAATTAGTATCACCTCGGATAGTATAAGAAAAATATGATATGGGTGAAGGCGTAAACTCATGGGAAGAAGCGTATTGTGACGGTGAACCCACGGAGTCAATCCGTGCTTTATTATTAGGGAAAGAAGAAATGAAAATTACCAAAGATGAGTATCTATGGAAAGACTCGAGCCAATCCACCACAATATAAGTATGTCTTAAATAAATTAAAGACAAAGGGACCACCGGGGGCTATTTTGTTATACTCCAACTTTTTCAGGTCTTGTTCAATGGGCATGCAGCCATGCACATGTGTGCTTCTGGGGTATTCGAATGGATTGGTACGTGGCCTGTTTTGGTACCGATGATCTGACACGTACGAAGATACAAAAAGCTTCCAGGCAAACCCCCTCACCTAGAGTCCGCTCTCGTCTCTCCCGCACCAGTTGTCGTTGCCACTGTTATATTTGCAGCCGTCGTCGTGCCCGAGCACACGTCGGCTGTCATCTACCTCTCTCTATCTTCATTTTGTCTCCCTTCCAACCTCACAACTGAGGCAGAGAACGGTCGTTCTCCCTCTCTGCTCGGAGCCTCGGACCACCTCGTTGACGCTCCCACCAGTCCAACCTGAGCCCCATCTCCCCGCCCTTCGACCAGATATCCCTGCCAAGCGGCCACGACGACTCAGCGGCACAGAACCACTTGCTCCATGAGCCTGCGAGCTTAGCGACATCGTCAATCCGCTGCAGCCCACTTTTGGGCGGGGCTAGTGAGGAGATCCCCTGCGCCCGCGTCCCCGCGCTGACGGATTCCCCCCGCGCGCCGCCGAATCCCCTCGCTCCCCCACACGCCGTCGGGGTCCCTGCAGCCAAGCCAAACCTGCCGCCCCAGTCCGCCTCCTATTAGCCCAGCTCTCGCATCCGGATTCCCACTCCTCTCAATCTCACGCAGCGCCGCCAGAAGAGAGCAGCTCCACTACCGACCCTCGCGCACGCCAACCCCTCCCGACCCTGGCCGCTGTGCCATCGGCTGACACCGGCGAGCCGGCTCTCAGTGCCTTCCTCCCGGACTCGGGCCACCCATGCCCTCGTCCTGAGCTCCAGCCGCAAGCCATCGGGTCTGAACGGATGTGTCTGGCAGGGACAACGCCTCCTTGGAGCTCGTCCCGCCGTCGGCCGCCTCTCCGTCAGGCTCGTTCTCCCCCGCCTCGATCCGTCCGCCCCACCGCTTGCCTAGCCTCGCGCGCGAGCATCGCGCCGTCCAGGGCCCGCAACCCCTGAAGAAGATGTAGACGCCTGCATTGCCCCGCTGCAGCCGCCGTCGCTGGCTTCCAGGGCAGCGCGTCCTCCATGAAGCCCGTCAAACCACCGCCCCAGATCCACTCAAAGAGGGACTGCGGATGCAATTAGCAAAAAGTAGAGGGACGTTTTTGTAAAAGTGCCGCGACGGGTGAGCGGACAGAACCAATAGCCGTTTTATTATTAGGTAAAGATAAAGATATATAAAGCGGCTAAGCTAGCCAGCCTATCATGCGTTTGCCTTACTAATGTAAGGGTTATCTTAGGATGACACGTGTCCTTGTTTTATTTTTGTTTAATACTGTTTTTTTTGTTTCGGTCTGGTACGAAAGATCATAGTGACACAACAAATCAGACATGTTTTTGAACATAGTACAAACACATATGTATATACATACGCACGCACACTCTATCGCTTTGAACGTATGCACGCACACTCTATCCCTATGAGCACCTACGAGGGACCGATCCAACACATCATCTTGAAAATTATTGATTTTGTTTCTCTTCGTTCGTGTTCCGCCTAGATAATTCATTGTGACCCTTCTCTCTCCCATCAGCCCATAGTGACAACAGAACATATATGTTTTTTAAGACAGTACAAACACAGACGCTCATGCATAAGCACATACGCTCATGCATACACACATACACTCATCCCTATGAACGCACACGTGCACACTCTACTCCTACATATAAGAGACCGAGCCAACACATCATCTTGAGATTGCAACTTCATACTCGACGGGAACGGCTCCTCCCACTGAACACATATCATCGAAAGATCTGAAATAAATCCAGAAAATATGAGCACCATTGTCGAGTCTAGGACTTAAACACTGGTGGGCTGGGGACACCACTGTCGTATTAACCATCGAACCACAGGTTGGTTCGCCTTAAGGGGGCAATAGGAGCGGCTGCACCGCTCCACCAGCGACCTCTACACCATGCTTCTCCAAAAGTGCACCATGGGAGCCGACACATCTCGCGGAGGACGAGGTCACAGCCCAGCTGCACCGCGCCCTTACTCCCTTTCTCTCTCTCTCTCTCACTCTCACACACACACACGCGCGCGCGCACACACACACACACACACACACACACAATTTCTCTGTCACCGTTTTCATTGGGGATGTCAATGACAAGCACTACGCATGAAAAGTTGTACAGTCGGTGTTCTTCCCCATCGGCCTTGAGGTGAAGTTCCTGGCCACTTCTTTCTCTCAACAAATTCCTCTCACCGACTCTGATTCAGTTTCCCCTTTTTTATGTGGTACTTGGTTCAAGTTGATGCATTGCCCTAATGTGCCAATCCGATTCAAATCTCCAAAAATGAACCTCCTGTTGGGGTACGTTGCATGGGAAACAAAAATTTTCCTACGCACACGCAAGATCTATCCATGGTGATGAGCATCTACGAGAGGGAGAGTGGATCTACATACCCTTGTAGATCGCTAAGTGGGAAGCGTTAAGAAACGCGGTTGATGTAGTCGAACGTCTTCGCGATCCAAATCGTCGAGCGTCCCGCGATCCCATCACGATCCATCTCGCGATCCAATCTCGATCCGTCCCGCGATCCCATCACGATCCGTCCCGCGATCAAATCACGAATCGTCTCGCGATCCTGATCACGGTCCTTCCGATCTAGCGCCGAACGGAGGGCACCTCCGCGTTCAGCACACGTACAGCTCGATGACGATCTCCGCCTTCTTGATCCAGCAAGAGGGAGCGGAAAGGTAGAAGAGTTCTCCGGCGGTAGGACGGCGCGGCGGCGATGGTGGTGGAACAATTCCGGCAGGGCTTCGCCTAAGCACCGCTGAAACTAGACTAGAGGAGAAACCGATCTAGATAAAGTAGAGGGATCACGTGGCAATTAGGGTTAGATCTTCCCTCTAAATCCTCTAGTATATATAGGAGGGAGGGAGGGGAGGAGGCAGCCTCAAACCCTCAAGGTTTGGCCGAAATTGGAGGTGGAGGAGTCCTACTCCAATCCTATTAGGAGTAGGATTCCTCCTCTCCACTTGCAAACCCTTTACACCTTTCCTCCTTTGGATTTTTTCCACCCAAAGCCACATGGGCCTTAGTGGGGGGGTTAGGCCAGCCCACTAGGGGCTGGTTTGACTCCTCCCACAGCCCATGAGGTCCTTTGGGTCGAGACACCCCTCCCGATGGTCCCCGGTACCCCTCCCGGCACTCCCGGTACACTACCGAAATACCCGAAACTTTTCCGGTGACCAAAACAGGACTTCCTATATATCAATCTTTACCCCCGGACCATTCCGGAGCTCCTCGTGACGTCCAGGATCTCATCCGGGACTCCGAACAACCTTCGGTCACCACCATACATAACTCTACTATACCGAAACGTCTCCGAACCTTAAGTGTGCATACCCTGCGGGTTCGAGAACTATGTAGACATGACCAAGACACCTCTACGGTCAATAACCAATAGCGGGACCTGGATGCCCATATTGGTTCCTACATATTCTACGAAGATCTTTATCGGTTGAACCTCTATGTCAAGGATTCAGTTAATCCCGTACGTTGTTCCCTTTGTTCTTCGGTATGTTACTTGCCCGAGATTCGATCGTCGGTATCTCTATACCTAGTTCAATCTCGTTACTGGCAAGTCTCTTTACTCGTTCTGTAATACAAGATCCCGTGGCTAACACTTAGTCACATTGCTTGCAAGGCTTATTGTGATGTTGTATTACTAAGTGGGCCCTGAGATACCTCTCCGTCACACGGAGTAACAAATCCCAGTGTTGATCCATGCCCACTCAACAGACACCCTCGTAGATACCTGTAGAGCATCTTTATAGTCACCCAGTTACATTGTGACGTTTGATACACACAAGGTATTCTTCCGGTGTCAGTGAGTTGCATGATCTCATGGTCATAGGAACAGATACTTGACATGCAGAAAACTATAGCAATAAACTGACATGATCATATGCTATGTTTATAGTTTGGGTCTTGTCCATCACATCATTCTCCTAATGATGTGATCCCGTTATCAAATGACATCTCATGTCTATGGCCAGGAAACCTTGACCATCTTTGATCAACGAACTAGTTAACTAGAGGCATACTAGGGACACAGTGTTGTCTATGTACCCACACATGTATTTGAGTTTCCAATCAATACAATTATAGCATGGATAATAAACGATTATCACAAACAAGGAAATATAATAATAACCAATTTATTATTGCCTCTAGGGCATATTTCGAACAGTCTCCCACTTGCACTAGAGTCAATAATCTAGTGCACATCACCATGTGTTTTACATTGTTATGAATCTAACACCCAATGAGTTCTGGGGTTCGATCATGCTTTGCATGTGAGAGAGGTCTTTAGTCAACGGGTCTGCGACATTCAGATCCGTGTGTACTTTGCAAATCTCTATGTCATACTATAGACACTGCTACCACACTCCACTTGAAGCTATTCCAAATGGCTGCTCCACTATACGTATCCGGATTGCTACTCAGAGTCGTCCGGATTGATGTTAAAGCTTGCATCGACGTAACCCTTTACGACGAACTCTTTATCACCTCCATAATCGAGAAATATTTCCTTAGTCCTCTAGTTACTAAGGATAATCTTGACCGCTGTCCAGTGGTCCACTCCTGGATCACTCTTGTACCCCTTGACAGACTCATGGCAAGGCACACACAGGTGCGGTACGTAGCATGGCATACTATACAGAGCCTATGGATAAGGCATAGGGGACGACCTTCGTCCTTTCTCTTTCTTCTGCCGTGGTCGAGCTTTGAGTCTCACTCAACTCCACACCTTACAAATCAGGCAAGAACTCTTTCTTTGACTGATCCATTTTGAACTCTTTCAAAATCTTGTCAAGGCATGTACTCATTGAAAGTTTTATCAGACGTCTTGATCTATCTCTATAGATCCTGACGCCCAACATTTAAGTAGCTTCAATCCAGGTTTTCCTTTGAAAAACTCCTTTTCAAACAACCCTTTATGCTTTCCAGAAATTCTACATCATTTCCGATCAACAATATGTCATCCACATATACTTATCAAAAATTCTATAGTGCTCCCACTCACTTTACTGTAAATACAAGTTTCTCATAAACTTTGTATAGACTCAAAAACTTTGATCACCTCATCAAAGCGTATATTCCAACTCCGAGATGCTTGCTCCAGTCCATAGAAGGATCGCTGGAGCTTGCATACATTTTAGCATCCTTAGGACTGCAAAACCTTCCGGTTGTATCACATACAACCTTTCCTCACGGATATCGTTAAGGAAACGATGTTTTGACATCCATCTGCCAGATTTCATAATTGAAAAATGCAGCAACTGCTAACATAATTCCAATAGACTTTAGCATCGCTACGGGTGAGAAAGTCTCATCGTAGTCAACTCCTTGAACTTGTGAAAAACCCTTTGCCACAAGTCGAGCTTTTATAGACGGTGACATTACCGTCCGCGTCCGTCTTCCTTTTAAAGATCCATTTATTCTGAATGGCCTTTCGCCCTTCAGGTAATACTTCCAAAGCCCATACTTTGTTTTCTTACATGGATCCCAACTCGGATTGCATGGCCTCTAACCATTTCTTGGAATCCGGGCCCATCATCGCTTCTCCATAGCTCGTAGGTTCATCGTTGTCCAACAACATGACCTCTAAGACAGGGTTGCCGTACCACTCAGGAGCAGTACGCGTCCTTGTCGACCTATGAGGTTCGATAGTAACTTGATCCGAAGCTTTATGATCATCATCATTAACTTCCTCTTCAACTAATGTAGGCTCCACAGAAACAACTTTCTGCACTGCGCTACTCTCTGGTTGAAACAAGGGTTCAACAACCTCATCAAGTTCTATCTTCCTCCCACTCAATTCTTTTGAGAGAAACTCTTTCTCGAGAAAGGATCCGTTTTAGCAACAAACACTTTGTGCTTGGATCTGAGATAGAAGGTTTACCCAACTGTTACGTTAGGGTATTCTATGAAGATGCATTTGTCCGCTTTGGGTTCGAGCTCATCAGGTTGAAAACCTTTTCCACATAAGCGTCGCAGCCCCAAACATTAAGAAATGACAGCTTAGGTTTCTGCCAAACCAAAATTCATACGGTGTCATCTCAACGGACTTAGATGGTGCCCCTTTTTAAAGTGAATGTAGTTGTCTCTAATGCATAACCCCAAAACGATAGTGGCAAATCGATAAGAGACATCATAGTACGCACCATATCCAATAGAGCACGACTACGACGTTCGGACACACCATCACACTATGGTGTTCCAGGTGGCGTGAGTTGTGAAACAACTTCCACATTGTCTTAAGTTGTATACCAAACTCATAACTCAGATATTTACCTCTACGATCATATCGTAGATATTTTATCTTCTTGTCACGATGATCTCAAACTTCACTCTGAATTTGTTTGAACTTTTCAAATGTTTCAGACTTGTGTTTCATTAAGTAAATATCCCCATATCTACTCAAATCATCAGTGAAGGTAGGAAAATAATGATATCCACCGCACGCTACAACACTTATTGGACCGAATACATCAACATGTATCACTTCCAATAAGTCACTTGCCCACTCCATCATACCGGAAAACGGGGTCTTAGTCATCTTGCCCATGAGGCATGGTCCGCATGTCTCAACCGATTCGAAATCGAATGAGTCCAAAGATCCATCAGCATGGAGTTTCTTCATGCGTTTTACACCAATATGACATTTAGCGGCAGTGCCACAAGTATGTGGTACTATCATTATTAACTTTGTATCTTTTGGCATCAATATTATGAACATGTGTATCACTACGATCAAGATTCAATAAACCATTCTCATTGGGCGCATGACCATTGAAGGTATTATTCATGTAAACAGAATAACCATTATTCTCTAACTTGAATGAATAACCGTATTGCAATAAACATGATCTAATCACGTTCATGCTCAACGCAAACACCAAATAACATTTATTTAGGTTCATCACTAATCCCGAAGGTAGAGAGAGCGTGCGATGGTGATCACATCAACCTTGGAAACACTTCCAACACTCATCGTCACCTCATCCTTAGCTAGCCTCCGTTTATTTCGTAGCTTTTATTTCGAGTTACTAACATTTAGCAACCGAACCGGTATCCAATACCCAGGTGCTACTAGGAGTACTAGCAATGTACACATCAATAACACGTATATCAAATATACTTCTATCGACGTTGCCAGCCTTCTTATCTACCAAGTATCTAGGGTTGTTCCGCTTCAGCGACCGTTCTCCTCATAATAGAAGCACTTAGTCTCGGGTTTGGGTTCAACCTTGGGTTTCTTCACTGGAGCAGCAACTGACTTGCCATCCATGAAGTTTCCCTCCTAGCCCTTGCCCTTCTCGAAACTAGTGGTTTCACTAACCATCAACACTTGATGCTCCTTCTTGATTTCTACCTTCGCGGTGTCAAACATCGCGAATAGCTCAGGGATCATTATTTCTATCCCTAGCATTTTTTAGTTCATCACGAGGCTCTAGTAGCTTAGTGACAGTGACTTGGAGAACTATATCAATCACTATCTTATCTGGAAGATCAACTCCCACTCGATTCAAGCGATTGTAGCACCCAGACAATCTGAGAACATGCTCACCGATTGAGCTATTCTCCTTCATCTTGCAGGCAAAGAATCTTGTTGGAGGTCTCATACCTCTCCACATGGGCACGAGCCTGAGATCCCAATTTCTGCTCTTAGAACATCTCATATGTTCTGTGACGTTCAAAACGTTTTGGAGCCTCAATTCTAAGCCGTAATGCATGACGCACTGAACTATCAAGTAGTCATCAGAACGTGCCTGTCAGATGTTCACAACATCTACAGACGACGCTTGAGGGGGTGGCGCACCGAGCGGTGCATTAAGGACATAAGCCTTCTGTGCAGCAATGAGGACAATCCTCAGATCACAGACCTAGTCCGCATTATTGCTACCATCATCTTTCAACTCTATTTCTCTAGGAACATATAAAAATTCAAGGGAGCTACAGCGCGAGCTAGTAATCTACAACATAATTTGCAAACACATTTTGACCATGTTCATGATAATGAGTTTAGTTAATCATATTACTTAAAAACTCGCACTCAAATTGACATCCCTCCGGTCATTCGAGTGACACATGATCCAAATCCACCAACTCAAGTCCGATCATCACGTGAGTTGAGGTGGTTTCAATGGTGAACATCTTCATGTTGATCATATCTACTATATGACTCATGTTCGACCTTTCGGTCTCCTGTGTTCCGAGGCCATGTCTGTACATGCTAGGCTCGTCAAGTTTAACCCGAGTGTTCCGCATGTGCAACACTGGCTTGCACCCGTTGTATGCGAACGTAGAGTCTATCACACCCGATCATCACGTGGTGTCTCGAAACGACGAACTTTCGCAACGGTGCACACTCGGGGAGAACACAATTTTATCTTGAAATTTTAGTGAGGGATTACCTTATAATGCTACCGTCGTCCTAAGCAAAATAAGATGCATAAAAGGATTAACATCACATGCAAATCATAAGTGACATGATATGGCCATGAACTTGTGCTTTTGATCTCCATCTCCAAAGCACCGACATGATCTCCATCGTCACCGGCATAACACCATGATGTCCATCATCTTGATCTCCATCAATGTGTCGCCATGAGGTTGTCGCGCCGACTGTTGCTTCCACGACTATTGCTAACTCATAGCGATAAAGTAAAGAAAAAACGGCGAAAATAATTAAAGACAACCCTATGGCTCCTGCCGGTTGCCGTACTCATCGACATGCAAGTCGTGATATTCTATACAATACATGATCATCTCATACATCACATATATCTCATCATGTAATTGGCCACATTACATCACAACATACCCTGCAAAAACAAGTTAGACGTCCTCTAATTGTTGTTGCAAGTTTTAGGTGGCTGCTATGGGTATCTAGGAAGAACAATTCTTACCTACGCAAAAACCACAACGGTGATACAAAAATTGCTATTCAACCTTCTCAAGGACCGCCTTTGTCAAATCCGATCCGACTAAAGTGGGAGAAACAGACACCCGCCAACCATCTTTATGCAACGAAGTTACATGTCAGTTGATGGAACCGGTCTCTCGTAACCGTACGAGTAATGTTGGTCCGGGCCGCTTCATCCCACAATACCGCCGAATCAAGAAAAGACCAAGGGAGGAAGCAATCTGAATATCAACGCCCACAAACTCCTTTGTGTTCTACTCGAGATCTCATCTACACATAGACCTAGCTCTGAAACCACTGTTGGGGTACGTTGCATGGGAAACAAAAATTTTCCTACGCACACGCAAGATCTATCCATGGTGATGAGCATCTACGAGAGGGAGAGTGGATCTACATACCCTTGTAGATCGCTAAGCGGGAAGCGTTAAGAAACGCGGTTGATGTAGTCGAACATCTTCGCGATCCAAATCGCCGAGCGTCCCGCGATCCCATCACGATCCATCTCGCTATCCAATCTCGATCCGTCCCGCGATCCCATCACAATCCATCTCGCGATCAAATCACGAATCGTCTCGCGATCCTGATCCCGGTCCTTCCGATCTAGCGCCGAACGGACGGCACCTCCGCGTTCAGCACACGTATAGCTCGATGACGATCTCCGCCTTCTTGATCCAGCAAGAGGGAGCGGAGAGGTAGAAGAGTTCTCCGGCGGCGCGACGGCGCGGCGGCGATGGTGGTGGAACAATTCCGGCAGGGCTTCGCCTAAGCACCGCTGAAACTAGACTAGAGGAGAAACCGATCTAGATAAAGTAGAGGGAGCACGTGGCAATTAGGGTTAGCTCTTCCCTCTAAATCCTCTAGTATATATAGGAGGGAGGGAGGGGAGGAGGCAGCCTCAAACCCTCAAGGTTTGGACGAAATTGGAGGTGGAGGAGTCCTACTCCAATCCTATTAGGAGTAGGATTCCTCCTCTCCACTTGGAAACCCTTTCCACCTTTCCTCCTTTGGATTTTTTCCACCCAAAGCCACATGGGCCTTAGTGGGGGGTTAGGCCAGCCCACTAGGGGCTGGTTTGACTCCTCCCACAGCCCATGAGGTCCTTTGGGTCGAGACACCCCTCCCGATGGTCCCCGGTACCCCTCCCGGCACTCTCGGTACACTACCGAAATACCCGAAACTTTTCCGGTGACCAAAACAGGACTTCCTATATATCAATCTTTACCTCCGGACCATTCCGAAGCTCCTCGTGACGTCCAGGATCTCATCCGAGACTCCGAACAACCTTCGGTCACCACCATACATAACTCTACTATACCGAAACGTCACCGAACCTTAAGTGTGCAGACCCTGCGGGTTCGAGAACTATGTAGACATGACCAAGACACCTCTACGGTCAATAACCAATAGTGGGACCTGGATGCCCATATTGGTTCCTAAATATTCTACGAAGATCTTTATCGGTTGAACCTCTATGTCAAGGATTCAGTTAATCCCGTACACTGTTCCCTTTGTTCTTCGGTATGTTACTTGCCCGAGATTCGATCGTCGGTATCTCTATACCTAGTTCAATATCGTTACCGGCAAGTCTCTTTACTCGTTCTGTAATACAAGATCCCGTGGCTAACACTTAGTCACATTGCTTGCAAGGCTTATTGTGATGTTGTATTACCAAGTGGGCCCTGAGATACCTCTCCGTCACACGGAGTAACAAATCCCAGTCTTGATCCGTGCCCACTCAACAGACACCCTCGGAGATACCTGTAGAGCATCTTTATAGTCACCCAGTTACTTTGTGACATTTGATACACACAAGGTATTCCTCCGGTGTCAGTGAGTTGCATGATCTCATGGTCATAGGAACTGATACTTGACATGCAAAAAACTATAGCAATAAACTGACACGATCATATGCTATGTTTATAGTTTGGGTCTTGTCCATCACATCATTCTCCTAATGATGTGATCCCGTTATCAAATGACATCTCATGTCTATGGCCAGGAAACCTTGACCATCTTTGATCAACGGACTAGTTAACTAGAGGCATACTAGGGACACAGTGTTGTCTATGTACCCACACATGTATTTGAGTTTCCAATCAATACAATTATAGCATGGATAATAAACGATTATCACGAACAAGGAAATATAATAATAACCAATTTAATATTGCCTCTAGGGCATATTTTCAACACCTCCCCCTTGCACCACACGTTAATTGCTCGGGTTAGTGACTGGGAGGAGAAATCAAATTGAGTATGCTTTCATTGTGTGCTATAAACTTCCATTTTTTAAACAACTGTATGTGTATTTTAAAGGTGAGGATAATTCTAAACAAAACATTTTCTACCAAGCGCATGAGTTACAAACTTATTTTTTTATTCATGCAACAAAAGAGCTATTCCCAGTGACCATGTCGCTGCCAAGAACACTAGATTTTCTTAAAATGCTCATTAATCTGTATGACCAACAACACACTGTGATATGACCTGACAAAAGATAGTACTAATTTCCAAGTGGCATGCATGTATAAACTTCGAAGCAACCATGCAACATCAGTTTGTTTTAATCATCCCTTCGCTCATTTGATCAGTGGTTCATCTTGAGCCTATAGTTAAAGGATAAAAAAGATCATGAGAAAAATTCACATTATAATAAATTGGCTGAAAGTTGCATAGAAGTTGAATATAATTTCTTAAGATCTAAGAGCAATTGAAATCGCTCTATATAACACGTTTATCCAAAAGTCATGAGAAAAATTAGAAGTTATTGTATCCAATTGCTCTTTCATTTTCTTATTTCTTTATTATGTTTCCTTCTCATATTTTGTTCAGCTTGGTTTGTTCCATACGTACCTAAATTCGCAGTATATAATAAATTTCATAATTGATCCATACATATCTAAATTGGTTTTACACAAGCAATCTGAAAATAGAACTTTTAATAAATCAACTATATCTTAAATCAACTTAATATTTACTAATACGGGGGTTTAAATACACATCTGCGGCAAACTGCAAGACCTTCCTCTTATTTTAAAATTATTTTTTTAGCACCAATATTAAATTGTACTGACCAGACTAATTAAAATGTTGGTCATGCTTGGATAACTGGAGTTATGGAAATAGTTGATAGGAAACGCGCAAGCAAGATGTTAATAAAATAGCTCTTTTCATTTTTATTATTATATAAAAAACATACTCAAGTTGCTGAACTGTTTTGCAGCACTGCCGGTTTCGTCCGTCCTCACACTCCCTTGGCCGTCCAGGGTTGGCTAGGGTTATATGGAGACCAACTGGCAACCTTCTCAACTTGCAAGATAGCCAACATAGTCGACGATGGTGAGTACACTCTGTATAGCAACCAAGATTAAAAAAGCTCCTACCTAGCGGTACGATTCCTCACTCATCCTCCTCCTTACTAGGTGACATAATGTCCAAACAGTAATCACGTTGGGACATTTATAATATTTGGGCAAAGCTCAACCAAGATCGTGTTCTTTCTCAAATTCTTCCTTTTCTTTCGAATTGTTCTCTCATGTATTCATTAATTGATGTTTCTGTACTTTATTAAACGGTGTATGGTGTTTAGTTTCCAGTTGGCTCTTTCCATTTTCGGAAAGAATTAGCTGAAATTCCATGCAAGTGGAGGGTTCTCAGTAAATCTAATTTGCTTTTTTGTGTGTCAAGGTCCTTTCTCAAACTGTGTTTGATTATGTTTCTGTTTAATATGTCAACGACAAGGTAATCCAACTCAATAGTGACCCTTTATTTGTGATTATGCTACTACATGATACCTATTTCCTCTCCTTTATTTTTGAGGGATCACTTGCAACATTTCTCCAGAAATTAGAATTATCAAGTTCCTTACCTCCTTCGACCCATTCACTAATTTTCTGTACACACCAAAAAACACCAAAATGAACAACGACCCATCACATTTATTTTGCAGCTCTACCATATTAAACATAATTAATCAGAATAAAATAGTTTCAATTTTTAAATATAATTTTAATTACTACAATTTAACAAAAAATAAACCAAAACCACATAAGATTATGAAAAAAATAAAAAATAATAATAAACAATACTACACTGTGACAATTCTTCGACAACAAACAGAGTTATAAAGGAACCTCTTTGAAACCAGCTCGCTCTAAACTAAATAAAAATCAGATCACACATTGGCAAGAGCTCAGCAACGGGTGCGGCGTGCCGCCACACCTTCTGTCCGCTAGTCCAAACAATTACTGGCGCACTCAGGCCTGCTTGGGGGAATCCCCGAGGACTGCAGTTCCGATCCATGGGAGAAAACATGTTTGTGGCAGTTATTTTTTAAAAAACGGAGGCAAAAGATTTGCCTCATCTCATTAATTAAGCAGGAGAGAAAAAATTGTCTGTTACATGGGCACACACAGGCCCGAAGCAAATTGCATGTTTACTCTCCCGAAATTAGATTCCCTAGATGGTTAGCCCCTGCTTTCACCCATAGCCGCGCCTACACCTTGATGGATGAAAAAACAGAATTGGGCATGGAGATCTTGTTCTGGAAAATTCTTGCGTTCCTTTTGTTCCAGATTGCCCAACATGTTAACATCTTCAACGGGCGGAAGGCCTTCGCGCTTGTGCCATTGAGGTGGCTTGGCTCTTCGTGGCAGAATTTGAAAACCAAAAGGATCGCGATCGAGTCTGGATCGGGTCGCCATGGCATGTGAGCAAGAACGCTATCATATTGGCAGATTTTGAGGATTGCATGAAACCAGACGAGGTCACGTTTGATAGATTGCACGTATGGATTAGAGTTCCAAATCTTCCCTACAACCTAAGAGATGATACGTGGGGAAAATTGATTGCACAGCAAATTGACAAGCAAGCTACCTCAGTCCAGTTTGATCACGTCGGTGGTTTTCTGAGAGTGAGGGTTTCTATTGAGGTAGACAAGCCTCTACGGAGGTGGATCTTGATTAATTCGGCCAAGAGGAAACAACATGATCTATATGACATACAATATGAAGAAGTGCCACACTTTTGTTTCTCTTGTGGCCGCCTGGGGCATTCTGAACTAATTTGCCCAACCCCTGGTCCGCGAGATGAGAAGGGTGAGCTTCCATTCGGGCCAAAGTTAAGGGCACCGGATGAGCGACGTAAAGCTGCTTCGGCTGAGAGCTCCACGAAAGAACACCAACCAGCACCAAGCAGCCAGCGAGAGTCGAAGAATTCTTCAAACGCTGGTGCCAAAGAGGTGACGTCCCAGCCAAGGAACACACCAATGTCAAGAGGAAAGGACCACCAAAACAAATGTACCGGCGTGTTGATACAACACCTTTGCTTCTGATGGGATTTGGAGACAAAATTGATGCTGCAAATTGTGAGAGTTCCGATGGAGTAGTAGGCTCTGATGATGATCATAGGGATGGAACAGAGCGTGAACGCGAGCCCTGCTTCAGTGCTCCCCCCTAACCCAATTTCCGAGGGGTATCCTTGTCCATCGCGAGTTTATTTTTTTCCCGGCCCGCCGTAGCCCAGATCCAAGCCCTGTCTAACCCTGTATAACCCAGACCGTATACGTACAGTACCCTCCTCCGAAAAAAACATCACAGGACCCCACGACCACGTAAGACCTGCCGAATCCAATCATTCACGCAGCTCCATAATTCACGCAGTAGATCTCCAGCGGCGGTGATCTCGTCGGACAGCGGGCGCGGCATCGTCGTGAATCGGCAGCACTGATACGTCTCCAACGTATCTATAATTTTTGATTGTTCCATGCTATTATATTATCTGTTTTGAATGTTTTATATGCATTAATATGCTATTTTATATTATTTTTGGGACTAACTTATTAATCTAGAGCCTAGTGCCAGTTTCTGTTTTTTTCCATGTTTTTGAGTATTGCAGATAAGGAATATTAAACGGAGTCCAAACGGAATAAAATCTTCAGAATGATTGTTCTTGGACCAGAAGCAACCCAGAAGACTTGGAGATGAAGTCAGGAGAGCCGCCGTGTGGCGACAAGCCACAGGGGTGCGCCCTAGGGGGGGGGGCGCCCCCTGGCTTGTGGCCCCACGGCAGCCCTACTAACCCTATTTCTCGGCCTATAAATTCCCAAATATTCCCTGGATACTAAAGAGAGCCACGAAAATACTTTTCCGCCGCCGGAAGCCTCTGTTCCCGTGAGATCCAATCTTGGAGACTTTTCCGATAATCTGCCGGAGGGGGAATCGATCACGGAGGGCATCTACATCAACTCCATTGCCCCTCCGATGATGCGTGAGTATTTCACCGCAGACCTTCGGGTCCATAGCTAGTAGCTAGATGGCTTCTTCTCTCTCTTTGTTCTTCAATACCATGTTCTTCATGATCTTCATGGAGATCTATCTGATGTAATACTCTTTTGCGGTGTGTGTGTCGAGATCCGATGAATTATGGGTTTATGTTCAGATTATCTATGAATATTATTTGAATCTTCTCTGAATTCTTATATGCATGATTTCATATCTTTGCAAGTCTCTTCGAGTTATTGGTTTGGTTCGGCCAACTAGATTGGTAATTCTTGCAATGGGAGAAGTGCTTAGTTTTGGGTTCAATCTTGCGGTGTCCTCACCCAGTGACAAAGTAGGGGTAGCGAGGCACGTATTGTATTGTTGCCATCGAGGGTAAAAATATGGGGTTTTCATCATATTGCTTGAGTTTATCCCTCTACATCATGTCATCTTACCTAATGCGTTACTCTGTTCTTCATGAACTTAATACTCTAGATGCAGGCAGGAGTCGGTCGATGTGTGGAGTAATAGTAGTAGATGCAGAATCGTTTCGGTCTACTTGACACGGACGTGATGCCTATATG
Organism: Elymus sibiricus; assembly: GCA_039707655.1. Taxonomy (NCBI): domain Eukaryota; kingdom Viridiplantae; phylum Streptophyta; class Magnoliopsida; order Poales; family Poaceae; genus Elymus; species Elymus sibiricus. Next base: position 144,054,311 of record CM077667.1, on the reverse strand, counting down.
CATAATTATTCGCTTTTCTATCAATTGCTCGACAGTAATTTGTTCACCCACCGTATTATTTTCCTTCATGAGAGAAGCCTCTAGTGAAACCTATGGCCCCCGGGTCTATTTTCCATATTATATTTTCAGATCTATAAACCAAAAATACCAAAAATACCTCGCTGCCTTATTTTACTTTTTGTTTTACTTTCCGTTTTAGGAATCCAATCTATCTATCTCTATCAGATCTCATCCTTGCAAATAACCGTGAAGGGATTGACAACCACTTTATAGCGTTGGGTGCAAGTGTTTGATTATTTGTGTAGGTACATCAATTGGTGACTTGCTTGTATCTCCTATTGGATTGATACCTTGGTTCTCCACAACTGAGGGAAATACTTATCTACTTTGCTGCATCACCCTTTCCTCTTCAAGGGAAAATCAACGCATGCTCGAGAAGTAGCAAGAAGGATTTCTGGCGCCGTTGCTGGGGAGATCTACATCAAGCCTACCAAGTACCCATCACAAACTCATCTCTCGCATTTACTTTATTTGCCATTTTCCTCTCGTTTTCCTCTCCCCCACTTCTAAAACGATTTAAAAAAAAACAAAAAGATTTGCCTTTTTTTATTCGCCCTTCTTCCGTTCGTCTTTTCGTTTGCTTTTTGTTTGCTTGTGTTGCCATGTGCCTTCTATTTGCTTGCATCTTCGCTTGCTAAAAATCTATTGATATGGATCCTCATCCACTTGCAAAAGATACCGCTATCGCTACGCTCATATCTCCCTTCCCTCCCCGAGGAAAGGTTAGAGCTATTCGCTACGCTCTAGATTACCTTTTCGTTGCTATCTCTATCTTTATCTACATGGATATTAACACGCACTATTCTTGAGAGTCAAGACACCGTTTTGCTTTAAAGAGCAAAAGAAATCATCTTTTCAAAAGGCCAAATTATGATGAACCAATTGCTAGTGAGTTGAGTGCACTTGATTATCTCTATGAAGTTTTGTTTGAAAATCATGAATCTGAAAATTGTGATGAAGTGTTGAAAGAAGAAATTTATAAGGTGATTCATGATAGCTCCTTGATTGAAAAGCATGATTGCAATGATGTTACTATAAATTCTATTAATGTCAATTATGCTAATGATATGCAAATCCACAAGCTTGGGGATGCTATGTTTGATGAAGATGATATTTTTTGTCCCCCGAGTTTTGATGAGCAAATTCATTATGATGATTGCATGCTCGTGTATCATGAAAAGAATGATTTATGTGATAGTTATATTGTTGAATTCCTTCTTGATGCCACTGAAATTTATTATGAGGGAGGAACATATGCTTGTTGCCTTCCTATGTGTTCAAAGTTTCCTCTCTATGTGTTCAAAGTTTTGAAGTTATGCATTTTTTGCCTTCCTATGCTAGTTGATTCTTGTTCCCGTAAATTGTTTGCTCACAAAATCCCTATGCATAGGATGTGGGTTAGACTTAAATGTGTTTTTCATGAGATTCATGATGCTTTCTTGCATATTTCAATTACTACTTTTTATGTGAGCATCATTGAAATCGTTATGCCTAGCTAAGGGCGTTAAACAATAGCGCTTGTTGGGAGGCAACCCAATTTTATTTTATGTTTTTATTTTTTGATTCTATTCTTGAGTGTTTTTCACATTATTACCTCTGTAGTAATTGTGTTTTCTTGTTTAAATTAGTGTTTGAGCCAAGTAAGACCTTTGGGATGATCTACGGTGTTTGTGATTTGATTTTGCTGAAAAACAGAAACTTTTGCTCTCAGTCCAGGAATTTTTTAAATTCACTGGAACGTGATTTTGATCTTAATTTTTTACACAAGATTGATATACAAATTTCCCTGATTGTCCTAATTTTTCAGAATTTTTGGAGTTACAGAAGTATTCTAAGTCTATAGATTGCTACAGACTGTTCTGTTTTAGACAGATTCTGTTTTCTTTGTGTTGTTTGCTTATTTTGATATATCTATGAGTTGTATCGGGGGGTATGAACCATGGAGAAGTTAGAATACAGTAGATATTACACCAATATAAATAAAGAATGAGTTGACAACAGTACCTAAAGTGGTGATTTATTTTTCTTATACTAACGGATCTCATGAGTTTTCTGTTGAGTTTTGTGTTGTGAAGTTTTCAAGTTTTGGGTAAAGATTTGATGGACTATGGAAGAGGAGTGGCAAGAGCCTAAGCTTGGGGATGCCCAAGGCACCCCAATCCATATTCAAGGATACCAAAAAGCCTAAGCTTGGGGATGCCCCGGAAGGCATCCCCTCTTTCGTCTTCAATCCATCGGTAAATTTACTTGAGGCTATATTTTTATTCACCACATGATATGTGTTTTGCTTGGAGCGTCTTGTATGATATGAGTCTTTGATTTTAGTTTGCCACAATCATCCTTGCTGCACACATATTTTTGAGAGAGACACGCTGAATCGTGAATTTATTAGAATACTCTATATGCTTCACTTATATCTTTTGAGCTAGGCAATGTTGCTCTAGTGCTTCACTTATATCTTTTTAGAGCACGGTGGTATTTTATTTTATAGAAATTATTGAACTCTCGTACTTCACTTATATTATTTTTAGAGTTACTCTAAACAGCATGGTAATTGGTTTAGGTTATGAATTTAGTCCTAATATAATGGGCATCCAGGAGGGATATAATAAAAACTTTCATATTAAGTGCATTGAATACTATGAGAAGTTTGATTCGTTGCATATAGTTTTGAGATATGAAGATGGTAATATGAGAGTCATGCTAGTGAGTAATTGTGAATTGGAAGAAATACTTGTGTTAAAGTTTGTGATTCCCGTAGCATGCACGTATGGTGAACCGTTATGTAACGAAGTCGGAGCATGATTTGTTTAATGATTGTCAACCTTTGTGTGAGGGTCGGGAGCGCGCGATGGTTAAATCCTACCAACTGAGGGAGTCCTGGTTTAAGGGTCCTCGGATAGCTGACCTGTTTCTCATAGGCCGGACTATATGGGCTACTGGATGAGCATTAGAAGATCAGGGGCCCGGTCACCCAGGTGGAAGTTTGAAGGAGCCGTGGCATGTCCTCCAAGTTGTCGACAGTAGATAGGCATATTTTTTCCCTTTGATGTGCAACCGACTATGTGTAAACCCTAGGTACCCCCGGCATCTATATAAGCCGGAGGGTTTTAGGTTGTAGGACAACAGAACTCATCTAGGGTTTTAGCTACTTGATCTCGTGGTAGATCAACTCTGTAATCCTCATATCATCAATATAATCAAGCAGGACGTAGGGTATTACCTCCATAGGAGGGCCCGAACCTGGGTAAAACCTTGTCCCCTTCGTCTCTTGTTACCATCGATCCAAGTCTCACAGCTCGGGACCCCCTACCCGAGATCCGCCGGTTTTGACACTGACATTGGTGCTTTCATTGAGAGTTCCGCTGTGATCGCCAGAAGGAATCGATGGCTCGCCTAGTCACAAGCAATAAGATCTGCACCCAGGGGACTCACGCCCCAGGTCAGATCCTTGCAAGCAGCGACATCTCGTCGCACGTTTGCCCAATCAGCCACCTAGGTCAGATCGGGAACCCTCCCCCCGATCAAGGAATCAGGTTCAGAACCTTAGAGTTCGTCGCTGATTCACGGGGAGAACTCGTCTTGGTGAAACCCTTGACCCTTATGGAGGAGCCCGCAGATCCCGACGCCTCGACGCCGAAGACATCGGGCACCACCTCCTCTGGACCACCCAGTCCGGTCGTTGTGACCGGATCTACCATGGTGGAACAGAATCCGGGACCGCTCTCGCGCGACCCTGGAACATATATCGACCCCACTCGCCTTAGCGACGTCCATCCTACCATTGCCTCATTTCTCAACGAGTTATTTGACCAGATGGAAACCATGCGTGTGGCCGATGACCAGATCCCGGTCTATGACCGGCTCGGGCTTAAACCCGATAGCAGGGAAATTCGCGTCCCCACGGTCACCCACCTAGTCGCCACCGTCGAGTGTCCGGCCGGGGGCTCGTCCCCCCAGCGGCCGGAATTAAAAACGGTTTATACCCCAGTCTCTGGTCCCCGAGACCCCGCCTACAACCCAGACTCAGGAGTTCTTTCCGAAGACAGACCGGAGTTGGTCCCTGATCTCTCACACAACTCGGAGTTTGTGACTCCAAACTTTCACCGTGGCGTGGAGTCGAATTTTTCCCCACCCACCTCCCAAGCCGATCACTCAAGCATCGAAGCGGACCCCAAGTCTTCGGACTTACGGGACATTAAACAGTTACCAGGAGAGTCGGTTCATCATTACTGGGCCAGACTCCTCCTCGCTAAAAATAAAGTACGGGGCCTCAGCGATCAAGAGATAATGGCAGCCTTCATTTGCAATTGCCATGACAAAGGAATTCTCAACGCCCTGGCGCGGCGGCACATTTACGACTTCGCCGAGCTGACAGTTTTGGTACAGAAATATTGTGCCATGGAAAGCGCTTGGCAAGCCGAGCGGCTGTTCTCGGAGTCAACCTTTACCGAATACCCTAGAGGAGATCGGTAGAAAAGGATACCTCCGAAGCGGCCAGCCAAACTTGAGCCCGCCAAAAAGGGAAACAGGCCCCTTCCAGGGGACAGTACCGTCTTAGATGGACTACTGGATAGACCGTGCCCTATACATTCTGTACTGCTGAACACAGCCCCGACTCACAGCCTTAGAGCTTGCTGGGTCGTCAGGCAGATCGCGAAAAGCGGTGAGTGCATTCTTGAGGCACCACCGCCGAATAGGCGCTCTACAGCGCCATCAGAATATAACGCCGAAGTCCCGACGATCTACGAAACGTTCCCTTCAAGGAACAGAAGAAAAAGAGCTCTTAAAGAACTCGAACAGGTTTATGATGTGGCAGCAACAAGTGCATGGGCAGACATACCCATTACCTTCGGGGATGCTGACCGACCAGCCATTCTTTCCGGTCATTCACCGGCCGCACTAGTCCTGAACCCCATTATCGATGGCTTCAGATTACACAATGTGCTAATGGACGGCGGTAGTGGTTTAAACCTAATCTACAAAGATACGCTAGAAAAAATGCAGTTCGACCGATCTCACATCGAGCATAGCAACACAACTTTCCGAGGAATAATCCCGGGGAAGGAGGCGCGCTGTTCAGGATGAATCACCCTGGACGTAGTGTTCGGCACGCCCGACAACTACCGCTCTGAAGAACTCCTCTTCCATATCGTGCCCTTCCCCAACGGCTACCACGCGTTGTTGGGACGCGACGCCTTCGCAAAATTCCAGGCTATACCACATTACGGGTATATGAAACTTAAGATGCCAGGACCAAACGGAGTAATCACAACCAATAGTGATCCGAACATAGCCCTACAGACCGAAAACAAAACAGCAGCGCTTGCCCTTGAGGCCCTAGCTGAGACCTTTGCTGTAGAAGAGCTGACCGCCCTTCGGTCAACTGTAGACATGGATGACGTGATCCTCAGTAAAAGGCCCAAGCCCACGTCGTTCAAACCAGCAAAGGAAGTCGTCAAATTTCAGGTGCATCCGACGGACCCCAACAAGACAGCGTCCATCGGAGCTCAGCTCGATCCCACAGTGGACGAAGCGCTGTGAACATTCTTACGAGAAAACTAGGACATCTTCGCCTGGCACCCCTCTGATATGCCCGGAATCCCACGGCGGCTGGCCGAGCATAGCCTGAACATCATCAAAGGATTTAAGCCCGTCAAGCAAACCCTGCGCCATTTTTCAGAACCCAAACGACAGGCCATGGGTGAAGAACTAGCTAAATTGCTAGAGGCCGGATTCATTCGGGAAATTAAACACCCCGAATGATTGGCAAACCTGGTTATGGTACCAAAGAAAGATAAATCCTGGCGGCTATGTGTCGACTTTAAAGACCTCAACAAGGCCTGCCCTAAGGACCCTTTCCCCCTACCACGCATAGACCAGATTATTGATGCCACAGCCGGACACGACTCGTTGTGTTTCCTCGACGCTTATTCCGGATACCATCAGATTAAAATGAAAGAATCCGATCAAGCGGCAACAGCATTCATCACCCCTTACGGGCCATTCTGCTACAACACCATGCCCTTCGGGCTGAAAAACGCCGGGGCTATGTACCAGCGCATGATCCAGACTTGTCTCGCAAAACAAGTCGGTAAAACAGTCAAGGCATACATAGACGATGTGGTAATAAAAACCAAACACGTCAGCCATCTGATCGACGATCTAAGGCAAACCTTTACCAGCCTACGCGAGTACGACATACGACTCAATCCGGAGAAATGCGTATTCGGAGTTCCCGCTGGTAAACTGGTCGGATTCATCGTCTCCCATAGAGGAATATAAGCGAATCCGGCTAAAATCCGCGCCCTATCAGAACTTGCAATTCCCACAGAGCTAAAGCACGTCCAGCGGTTGGCTGGTTGCGTGGCGGCGCTAAGCCGCTTTATTTCCTGTCTCGGTGAAAAGGCTTTACCACTCTACAAATTGCTGAAACGGACCAATAATTTCGAATGGCCCGATGAAGCAAAAGCCGCGTTAGAAGAAATTAAGATACTCCTGGCAAGTAACCCCATTCTCACAGCACCAGGCGCGGGTGAGCCCATGTTATTATACATATCGGCCACCAACCAAGTCGTTAGTGCAGTGCTCGTCGTCGAACGAGAGGAGGAGGGGCACAAATTCCGGATACAGAAACCGGTCTATTATGGTGAAAACAAAACTGGATTTCGATGCTTCAATCAAAAGTTATGAATTTTAAACTTTTTGAACCACAAATAAATGCACATGGGGACAAAATTTAGGCTGATAAGGTTTGAGGTTCATGTGGGCACGGAAAAGGTGGTCAAAGGGGACAAAAGTGCTTCCTTTTTTAGGAGTGTATGTAGATGGACCGGTTAAACTTTCTATAAATGGTACGACGCTCGATGGTACGAATGGGCGCCCAGACGCTTCCTAGCGACGCCATGTTTTGTGTGATTTTCTCATTTTTATAAAAACCAACCAAATAGGCAGTCCTACTAGGTCAAAAAAAGTTGCTTTTCTATAACACTAAAGTTGCCTCAATATCATCCAGAGTTGCCCCCAAAAAAAGTTTGTCGAAACCTATCCATATGTGATCTAGTTTTGAAGAACTCGTCGTAAGAAACCCAACCGTTAAAACGGATCTCAATTCTGACGCTCGGTTCAAAAGATGTAGCTTTTTGAAAAAAGAAAGTAATTAATTACACTGGAGGAGGGAACCATGTCGCACGTGGTTTCTTTGTTGGGCTGTCCTCATGCGCACGCGGCTGCTCCTTCCATTTACGGGAGTGCGCTCGCGTCTGCGAACTAGCGCCCTGGCGCTCGCTAGCCACGTCTTTTTTTAAGGAGAGTCCCATCATGTTGGGCTTGGAAAAGTGCAGATCGTTTCGGTTTTGGTCGGTTGAAGTTTTGGATCATCAAGCAAAAAAAAACAAGAGAAGGCTACGTACTAGTACAAGTAGATTCTTTAAAAAGTTTAGATCCAAAGGTTATTTCTTTTAAAAACAGAGTTGTTCACCGATGGATTTCCTTTGAGACTGGTATTTGCTTTGACTTGTTCAGAGCAACTCCAACGCGTCGACCCAAACGGATGACGCTTTTGTTCGCTTTTTGTCCGTTTGGGTCGGCCGCCCGCTCGGCGTCCATCCTGTTTAACATTTGGGTCCGCGATGCGCCCAACGCGCGCGACCCATGTTTGCCGGCGTGGCCAGATGTCCGCCCTTTTTCAACAAATAGCATAGTTTCATAACCAAATACAACATAGTTTTAGAAGCTGAATAATAATTAAATTGTCTCAAATACATGTGAAAAAAAGATATATCTATTGGTTGCCAACATGAGCCCACATATGCTCAACGAAATCATTTTGCAGCAGCATGTGAGTTTCCCAATCACGCATTTCATGATGAAATTGGATGAACTGATCGAACATTGCCGCTCCTCCATGCTCAGGCACAACATCCTCACCCTGAAACCGAAATCCTTGATCGTAGATACGTTATGGACTCTCATCTTCTACGATCATATTGTGCATAATCACACAAGCTGTCATCACCTCGCATAGCTTCTTGGTGCTCCAAGTCCTCGCAGGATACCGAACGATGCCCCATCGAGATTGCAAAACACCAAAGGCACGCTCGACGTCCTTCCTAGCACTTTCTTGCTCTTGGGCAACTCTTTTCCTCTTCTCTCCGATAGGGTTGGGATTTGTCTTCACAATAGTGGTCCACTAAGGATAGATACCGTCACCCAGGTAGTATCCTTTGTCGTAGTTGTGGCCATTGATGGCAACATTCATCGGCGGGCTGTTGCCTTCCGCAAGCCTTGCAAACACCGGCGAGCGTTGAAGCACGTTGACATCATTGTGTGATCCGGCCATGCCGAAAAAAGAGTGCCACATCCAGAGATCTTGTGAGGCCACGGCCTCAAGTACGACAGTACAAGCCCTGACATGGCCCTTATACTGCGCTTGCCAAGTAGAAGGGCAGTTTTTCCACTCCCAGTGCATGCATTCTATGTTGCCAAGCATCCCTGGGAAGCCCCTCCTGGCATTCATCGCCAACAAGCGGGATGTATCTTCAGGAGTCGGCTCTCTCAAGTACTCAGGGCCAAACACAACAATCATAGCCTTGCAGAACCTGTACATGGACTCTAGGCATGTAGACTCGCTCATACGGACGTCACATCGATGAGATCACCGGGCACTACGTCTGCAAGCATCCGGAAGGTTGTAGTGCATTTTTTATAAGATGAGAAGCCAATCTTTCCAAGGGCGTCCTCTTTGCACTCGAAATAGTTATCGTATCCGACCACCCCCTCTCTAATATGGTTGAAAACATGCCTAGCCATATGGAAACGCCGTCGGAACTTTTGATGTTTGAACAGCGGGTTGGTAGTGTCAAAGTAGTCCTTCCAAAGAAGGAAATGGCTGCTCTCTCGGTTGCAATTCTACGCCAGAAGGTGTCCTGGGGTCGAGCCACGGAACAACGACCGCTGGCTATTAAGGTGGTGATGGACCAAATCAGCAGCCAAAACCTCCTCTTAATCATCGGACGAGGAATCGTCGGAGTCGCATAGAAAATTATGGAAAAAAACTCGCCGGCGGAATCCATTTTGTACCTTGGCAAACTATCGAACAGGTTGAGAGCGTCGTCGAAGGAGCTAGCTGGTGAAGAGACACACGTCTCCCTTGGACCTGGTAGCTGGCCTGCAGACGTCCGACGAGCGGGCCGTCGTCAGGACGAAGGAGATGGCGGGGCGGTGAGACAACTTCCTGCCTATGGCGGCGTTCGGGAGGTGGTGGTGGGAAGCTTCGGTGCCTCGACGGCGAGACGGTCGTGGCGGCGAGGTGGCGACGTTTGTGTGTGTGTGTGTGGGGGGGGGGAGGGGAGACGGTGGCACCAGTTGCTGGTAGGGGCACCGGCAAATGGGCGGCGGCGACGACGCGGCGGAGGCCGGCGAGGGATTGCCGTCAATCTCGGGTGGGAGAGGATGGCGAATGTGCCACCGACTGGCGGGCCGGGGGGAGGTGCAGGCGGCCACCGCGCGCGTCCGTCTCGTGTCCGCGCCGACGCAAATCGGGCACAAAAATGGGTCGGGAATGGGTATGCACGCGGACAAAAAGCGGACGCGCGTCCGTTTGGGTCGACGCGTTGGGCCGAGTTTTCTGTCCACCACGACCCAAACGGACGCGCACGGACGAAATGGGTCGGCGCGTTGGAGTTGCTCTCAGCTGGAGAGAGTTGGAGCGGTTAACAAAAAAAAGGAACACAACTTTTCGAGAGAAATCAAAAAGAGAGAGAAAGAAGGAGACGTGTTGCTCAGTTTTGGTTCGGTTGGAAAGTTAAACAAAAGAAGGCCAGAGAATACACGTCAGCTATGTTATTCTTTGTCATTGTTCGTTCAGCTCAGCCTATCCAATATGCTCATTATACCGTTCAGTGCGTGAAATCATTTGTGTCTTATGCTTGCGTCTCTAGTATGGTCTAGCCTATAACCATCACTTGACCACTTTGAATGAATTTTTAGCTTGCATTTGTCAGTGTGGTTGTAGCAGTTTTTCACATATATAAAGCCAACCTAGCTCCACATATTTCTACTTCGTGTATAGATACGTTTCACCTAGCAATCGCTTTATACAATCTTTGAAGAATTGACACTGTCGGTTGCCGGTCACCACCTGCTGCATGGTAAGAATTTGTAAGACAGTGATATTTGCTTTCCTGTGAGCATTTTCCCACCACATCCCAATAGTTCATAGGAACATTATTTTAGAATTTTGTTTCTTGTTTTCACTAATCACGATAGGATTCGGAGTTGTCAGTTCGTGGGCTTCGTCGATCGTGAGAGACGTACCACCACCTAAACAAATACCCCAACCGTCACGAGAGGCAAAGACATTCCAGTACACATGATCAGGTTAATGTTTTTATACCACCATTTAATGGTCGTTTTAGACCTGCTTTACATATTGAATGGGAGTTCGACATGAATGATATATTTGCTTCCCATAATTTTGTTGATCATAAAAAACTTAAGGTCGCGGTTGGTTCATTCACTAGTTATGCTTCTGTTTGGTGGAGCGAATATTGCCGGTTACACCCTGATTATATACCTACTACTTGGGATGATTTGAAACTTGACATGAGACACACATTCGTCCCCACTTATTATACTCGTGACATGATTAAAAAATCAAAACATTTAAAACAAGGTAGTGACACCGTATCAAAATATTATGATAATTTACACACGACCTTGTTGCATTCCTCATTAGAATAAAGTGAAGAAGATTTTATGGTTAGATTTTGGGGAGGATTAAACCGTGATATCCAGGAGATACTAATTCATGAAAAGTGTTATCCTATGGATTGTTTGTTTCGTCTTGCTTGCAAAGCTGAACAGGAAATAATACAACGTGTTGCCCACAAGGAGAATGAGCGCAAGGTGCACATTCCAAGTGTTGATGCGATTGTTCCTTCCACTACTAGGTGTACTATGACATCCACATCAATTGTTGTGAGAACTACATCACCTTCACCATGTGACACATCACCACCGAGAGTGCCTACATCAACTGAGTTGATCATAAGAGGTAATGACAAAGGTACTGATCTTTCATCTCCACATGAGTATGATGAATGCCTTGTAAATTTGAATGCACCCTATTATGAGCCACCTATTATTTTGATCACACCACCTATTTTAGAGGACTATGTTCATGATTTGACTTTGCCATGTGATCAAATAGTTATAATATCAACAATTTTGAGTGCATCCATTGAATTAACTGTTGATGAGAAAGAACCATGTGAACCAGGGAATAAATCAAATTTGTATCAAATATGTTTGAAAATAATTGTGCCAATGTTTAATCATTTTGATATGACCTCCAATCTTGGTGATGATTATGTGTCAAATGACATGTTGCGTGTCTGCTTATTTAAGCATGTTGTAGCATGTAAATTTGAAACAATTCAAGTTTATTTGTAATGATGAACATTGTCAATCTTTTTATATGAATAAGGGGTTCACTTATATGTGCTAATTGAGTTGCAATCTTTTCCTGCTTTCTACTTCTTCTGATAATACTTTGGCTTTATATTTCATGACATTTGAAGAGTGCCCTTGTATAAATGTGTTACATGTGCCACAACTGAGATCAATAAAATGGATGACATATACATATACAATGTGTACACCTTGTCTCTTTTGTTAGCCATAATTCAGTTTAAGCAACGCCGAGGACGGCTTTGTTTTCAAGAAGGGGAGGATGATGAGGACATGGCTATCTTGGATACGACCAAAAATATTATATACTTGCATATTTGTGAGGTGATTTCTTATAATAACTGTGCAATAATTTATTTATGTTATCCAGAACAAAAATACTTCACCTATTTTTACTCCATGCCTAAATGCAGAATTGTCAAACGCTTGCACGAACCACGTGTGAAGATAAAGGAAGAGGAAATAATTAGGTGTTGTTCGAGAAGTCCTCTAACATCAAAGGAAATGATTATGTGCTTTTAAAGAAGTTCTCTCACATCACTTTTGGCCCAACAGAAGAGAGATACCAAGCCCCCCATGTTCTGGACTCAGATTCGGACTGCACAGACATACCTGTCTCAAAATGTCAACAACTTTTGCATAAAGACTCCTAATTGGGTGATTATTTTTTTGTTGGAATCTAGATTTTATGTACTTTCCAAACCAATTGGAATCACCTTCAAATTCGTCCGGAGCGTCGAGATATTGATGAAACAATATGACGCTGCAGCAGAATCCGAGTCAAACTATAAGTCCAAAGGTGTTGCATCACCTCCACTTGGGCCCATGGGCCTTGTACGACCTAGGGTTAGTATTAGGCTGCCTTGGGACATCCTCCCACCTCCTTGGCCGCAACCCCTTGCTCCTATATAAGTAGATCAATCTAGACACTTTTTGCTTGGGTTTTGTTTAGTTAAAAGTTAGCCATTGCAATGTCGTGTACTTCATTTGTGTCCGACGACTAGACAAGACCGCTTTCGGAACCCCACCTTTATGAATACTTCATCTATATTTGCAATATTCAGATTTCTTTTATCATATTCTTGCTTGTTCTTCGATTGCTTTTAGGAATAGACCTTCGTGGTCAGGTTGATCGTGGTCCGACGTGGTCAATAACCTCTTGGAGATTGGTTTAGCGATTGCTAAGGTGCAACGTCGTGCATGTTTGTAGTCGGATCGTCAAAGTCGTCTCCACCAAATCGATAGTTATCATCTCATCGAAAGATAGGGACCCTCGCCTCTATCAACTTGCCCATTATAACATAAAAACTTAATGCCCACCAATAGAGAGAATTTTATATGATCAAGATGAGGTAAGGAAACTGAAGCCCATTGGTCCTACTTATTATGTTGAGAACCTTCGAATAAAGGCCCCTCCTTCTATCTTGATTGATAAGCTATCAGAAAAAAATGATGGGTTTGCCATAGAAAATAATGGGCTAGGGTGTGTGCTAAATAAAAAGTTGTAAGAATATATTTATAGAAACATTTATAATGAAGAAGTGGTTATCACTTACGAGGGGCGAAACGAGGAACTTCCTCCAATTGAACTTGACCTTTCGGATTCTTGCCCTATTAAGTATAGCCCTTTTAATTACTTTTGCCTACCTATTATGCAACTTGCCGCTGAAAGATGGGAGTTTGAGATGAACATGAATGACATCCCGTATGATTATGAGAATACTTGAAACAATGCATTATGCCTAGCCAGGGGCATAAAACAATAGCGCTTGTTGGGTGGGAACCCCATAGTTATCTTTTTTTCTTTAACTTTCTATTTTGGTGTGATGACATGATTGTTGCTACTATAATGATCGTGTTTTTATGTTTTAATTAGTATTTGTGCCAACTAAAGCCTTTGGGATGATTTGGATGATAGTAGAATTGATTCTGTGCAAAAACAGAAACTTTTGCACCCGATATGTGAATTAACTTTCTCTGCTGGAACGTGGTAAATTGCTGAAATTTTTACTCAATATTTATATAAAAAATCAGTTTGTCCCAATGTTTTAGAATTTTTGGAGTTACATAAGTATGGTTTTAGTACAAATCATTACAGACTGTTCTGTTTTAGACATATTCTGATCTTTCTTCCATAGTTTGCCTGTTTTGATGATGCTATGGATTATATCGGGGGTATAAGTCATGGAAAAGTTAGAATAAAGTACCTATTATGCAATAATGAAATAAGAATGAATTTATAACAATACCTAAAGTATTTGATATGTCTCTTATACTAACGGATCTCACGAGGTTTTGTTGAGTTTTGTGTGCTCAAGTTTTCAAGTTTTGGGTGAGACAACGATGGACGAAGGAATAAGGAGCGGCAAGACCCTAAGATTGGGGATGCCCAAGGCACTCAAAGGTAATATTCAAGGAATACCCAAGCATCTAAGCTTGGGGATGCCTTCTGGGGCATCCCCTATTTTGTCTCCAATCTATCGGCTTGTATCTTGGAGCTATATTTTTATTCATCACATGATATGAGTTTTTCTTGGAGCATCGTGTATCATAGTTTATTTTACTTTTAGTTTGCCACATCTTTTTTTGCATTACACACCTTTTGAGAGAGACATTTTCATCATAATTTGTTAGAATACTCTATGTGCTTCACTTATATCTTTTGAGCTAGGCAGTTGCTCTAGTGCTTCACTTATATCTTTTTAGAGCACGATGATGGTCATATTTTATAGAAATAGTTGCACTCTCATGCTTCACTTAAATCTTTTTAAGAGTATAAAAAATAGGAATGGTAATTTTCACGTGTTATAAGACTAGTCCAAAAAGTATAGGTATTCAAGCAGGATATAATAAAAACTTTCATGTAGCTCACCAAATAAGAGACGTGTGGGTTAATTATATTGATGTAGTAATATGAAAGGATATAGGTTCATGATCATTGGTTAGTAGAATCGGTATTAAAGTTTGTTATTAATTTCTCATCTAAATATTGGTCATGGCATGGTGATGAGGTGTGAGCATGTTTATGTCTGAAATGAAATCCTATCGTGTTGCTCAAATCGGGGGGGCGGGGGGGGGGGGCGTTGATGGTTAACTCCTACCAACCTCCTATTTTGTCACTTTCATATACTGGTGGGATTTTTTATTATAGAACTTGGCTTGTATATTCCAATGACGGGCTTCCTCAAATGCCCGAGGTCTTCATGAGCAAGCAAGTTGAATGCACACCCACTTAGTTTCATTTGAGCTTCCATACACTTATAGCTCTAGTGCATCCGTTGCATGGCAATCCATACTCCTCGCATTGATACCGATTGATGGGCATCTCCATAGCCCGTTGATCCGCCTAGTTGATGCGAGACTTTCCCACCTTTTGACTCCTTTGATCTCTACCACCATATTCTATTCCACCTATATGCTATATCCATGGCTCACGCTCATGTATTGCGTGATGTTGAAAATGCTGAATTGCGTTAGAAGTACGACCCAATTGCCTGGTTTGACACCGGGGTGCTCATGATTTATAATTATGTGGTGAAGACGGAGTCATGCCATGCTTAATATGATAAAATGAGTAGGGATAACATTCATCGTATATTTTGAAACAGTAGTGATTATGCTTCTTATGTCGATGGATATTATTATGTTGATATTAATTGATTCATCATTTCTCAATATATATACCTGAAAGATATTACATGTTGGGTAGCATGCCACATCAAAAATTCTATTTTTATCATTTACCTACCCGAGGACGAGCAAGAATTAAGCTTGGGGATGCTGATACATCTCCGACGTATCCATATTTTTTTATTGTTTCATGTTGTTATATTATCAATCTTGTATATTTTATATGCAATTATATGCTAATTTATATCAGTTTTTGGGACTAACCTATTAACCTAGCGCCGAGTGCCAGTTCATGTTTTTGCCTGTTTTTGGACTTTTCAGAAAATCAATACCAAAGGAAGTCCAAATTGGATGAAACTTTACGGAAGTTATTTTTGGACATAAAGAGACCTAGGAATCTTTGGGAGGAGGCCAGAAGACCCACGAGGTGGCCACGATCCTGGAGGGCGCACCCTGGGGGTAGGGCGCGCCCCCGAGCTCGCGGGGCCCTCGTGGCACCTCCTAACATAATTCCACTTCTATATATTCCCAATTACCCAAAAAATAACACTAAGACAACTGGAATACATTTTGCGCTGCCGCAAGTCTCTGTTCTTCCGAGATCCCATATGGAGGCCTTTTCTGGTACTCTGTCGGAGGGGTAATCTATCATGGAGGTCGTCTACATCAACATTGTTGCCTTCATGATGATGTGTGAGTAGTTCTCCACAGACCTACGGGTCCATATCTAGTAGCTGATACATACCAAACGTATCTAATTTTCCAAACACTTCTGCTCTTGTTTTGGACTCTAATTTGCATGATTTTAATGAAACTAATCCTTACTGGCGTTGTTTTCAGCAGAACTACCATGGTGTTGTTTTTATGCAGAAATAAAAGTTCTCAGAATTGGACAAAACTTTTAGGAGGTTTTTTTATGGAGTATAAAAAAATACTAGAGCGAAGAACCACCAGAGGGGGCAACCAGTTGCCACCAAGGCAACAAGGGGCGCCCACCCCCTAGGGCGCGCCCTAATTCCAAGCCTATAAATTCCTATTCCCCAAGAAAAAATAGGAGAGAAGTATTCATCGCGTTTTATGAGACGGAGCCGCCGCCACCTCCCGTTCTTCCTCGGGAGGACTGATCTGGAATCCGTTTTGGCTCCGGAGAGGTGGATTTGTCGCCCTCATCATCACCAACCCTTCTCCATCAACACCCCCATGACACTCACCACTGGGAGTGAGTAATTACTTTGTAGGCTTGCTGGAAGGTGATGGGATTGGATGCGATTTATCATGTAATCGAGTTATTTTGATAGGGCTTGATCCCTAGTATCCACTATGTTCTGAGATTGATGTTGCTATGACTTTGATATGCTTAATGTTTGTCATTAGGGCACGAGTGCCATGGTTTCAGATCTGAACCTATGATGTTTTCATAAATATGAGAGTGTTTTGGATCCTATCTTGCAAGTTGTATGTACCTATTACGTGTTATGATTTGCATACCCCAAGCTGACAAAAAATGGGATTCTTTCCGGTGATTACCGTAGTTTGAGGAGTTCATGTATTCATTATGTGTTAATGCTTTGTTCCGGTTCCCTACTAAAAGGAAGCCTTAATATCTCTTAGCGTCCTTATGGAACCCGCTGCCACGGGAGGTGTCGTGGTTTTGTCATGGCAGATGTCCTCGTGCAAGGACTTAGGTGTGAGGCCATCGCCGACGGGTGGTGACTCAAAGAGATCGAACGAGAACGGGAGGCGAGTTTACCCAGGTTCGGCCCCTCCGATGGAGGTAATAGCCTACGTCCTGCTCTGTGTCTAGATTAATGGAGATCTCGATTACAAGGATGCGGGATCGCTAACCTAGCTTTTCGAGGGTGACTAACTTGTCTTTTTTCCTCTGGGGGCTTGCCTTTATATATAGGTCAAGACCCCAGGTTTTACAACAGAGTCCGGGTCATAACACGACCCCGTAACCTAACATATCTCTACCTTTGTCTTGCCTTTCAAGCACGGAAGGTCTTCAGCGTCTCCCACCTTTTAGGCTCTAAGCCGCCATCTTCTCATGTTGGTCCGCCATCGGCCTGTTTGGTCAATCACCTTATCTTCTGTCTTCACAGCACGACCCATCCTAGGTACAATCATCAAGCCGCCAATAGATTGACCCGGCCCACCAGGCGGGTTATATCGTGGAGCTATATCCCCGACAGGAGGGTTGGACAAAAGATGTCATGCAAGTTCTTATTATAAGCACCTATTTCTATATACGGAATACATGCCTACATTACATTGATGAATTGGGACTAGTTCCGTGTCGCTCTAGTATGTAACTGTTACATGATGAATTTTCTCCAATATAATTATCCATCACCGCTCCAAGGCCTACACTTTTCACATGTTGATTCTTGCTAAGTTACTATTGCTGCTACTGTCGTTACAATCACTACCAAACTGATGCCATTATTGTTATCGTTCCTATTACTATCTTGTTGTGCTACTAAAATTTTGTTGCAGAGGAAATCCTAAGTGTGGATGAATTGACAACTCAACTTATAAGACCAATAAATATTCTTTGGCTCCCCTTGTGTCAAATCAATAAATTTGGGTGAAATACTACCCTCGAAGACTGTTGCGATCCCCTACACTTGTGGGTTATCAAGACTATTTTCTGGTGCCGTTGCCGGGGAGTATAGCTCTATTTATTGTGTTCACCAGGGGTATCCAATTGTCACAATGAAGAATCTGGAAGATAATAGAACCAATATCATACCCTCTAAGACGCGGGGAGGTAAGGAACTGCCATCTAACTCTGCTTTTGATTCACCTACTGTTCTGAACCAACTTATGACACCTCCATCTGCTATTTAATCTGATACTGCGTCTGCTACTACTATGCTTCATAATACTGAAACTGTGCCACTTGGTGAATTACTTGATGCTCATTGCTAAATCTAGAGAAATTGGAAGTGCTGAAACTGATGAAAACTATGATTCACCTATTATGCCTAGCTCTCCTACTAGATAGGATATGCCTGAAGTACCTGAGGGTTATGTTATGGATGGGGAGATAGCTAGTGACTTTTTTGCTTGTAACGATAGAGATGATTTAAACAAATCGCTTTATAAGCTGAAATAAAAAAAATCTATGATGGAGAAAATGAAACATGATCCCAAATTAGCTACTTCTCCTATATGTGTTACTTATAAGGATTATGAATTCTTTGTTGATCCCGAGTTAATCACTTTAGTAAAATCTGATCCATTTCACGGTTATGAAACTGAACCCGTGGTGGAACACCTTACTAAATTTCATGATATTTCCACCTTGTTTGCTCATGAGGAAAACATTCGCTACTTTTACCTACTTAAGATTTTTTTCCTTTCTCACTAAAAGGTGATGCTAAGAAGTGGTTTCATACACTTGCTCCTGGTTGTGTGCGTAGTCCCTAGGATATGATTTATTACTTCTCTAGAAAAAAAATCCTGCTCATAAGAAACAAGCTGCTTTACAGGAAATATTTAACTGTGTGCAAATTGAAGAAGAGAATCTCCCGCAAGCTTGGGGGAGGCTTCTCCAGCTACTTAAAGCATTGCCTGATAATCCTCTTAAGAAAAATGAAATACTTGATATAATGGACTAACCGTTGCTTCTAGGGACTAACTGGATAGTTGTGTTGGTTGTGTTTTCAGGGAACGAACACTACTGCAGGAAGGTCCTAAGACGACACATCAATCAGAGACCCTTTGACGAAACTGTGTGCGATGCATGAATCGCAAACGGTATAGTTTTAGGTCCGTCGCCAATAACCCGAACTGTGTGCGATGGTGGATCCATCAAATAAGGTTCAGAAAAGAGTTGCGTGTGCTATCTATGGCATATAGTTGACCTAGATAAATTGTTTGTGATGAGCCAAAATAACGCGAACAGTTAACTAAATATAAGTGTGTGCGATGTATGACATACAATTCACCCGGATAAACTGTTTGCGCTGATCAAGCAGAACACAAATGATTATCCAGATGACTATGTGTGCGATATATGGCATACAGGTCAGCCGGGTGAACTGTTGGCAATGACATAAAATAGCACAAACGATCACCCAAATCAAGATATGTGCGATAGACGGCAAACACGTTGCCCGGATGAATTGTTTGCGACAAACCAAAATAACACAAATGGTTTCCAGATCAAGATGTGTGTGATATACAACATACGTGTCACTCGGATGAACAGTGTGCGATGAGGCAAAATAACAGAAAGATTCAGCGTAGCAAGATGTGTGGGATACCCGACAAACAGGTCAGTTATCTGAATTGTGTGTGAAGAACTATAATAGTACACACAATTTCTACTAATAAGCTGTGTATGGTGTGGGAAAACTCTTGCTGGTGAACACTTGTTTGTGATTGTTCAAATCATCACCGTCGTGTTTGATTGTTTAATCGTTTGCGATGCTATTTGCTCTATCTACAGAATAACAAGATAAATGTTTACAAATACAAGATGCATAACCAATGCAATGATACGCAACGTTTGGGTATTTGCGAAAAACAATACAAGATGCATAACCAAATTAAACTACAATTACATAACCGACTACCTCAATAAACTATTTACATGCATAATAAACTAGGAGAAACCCCGAAACCGGCCCTAGTACTGATATGACCGCATGTAATTTAACTACCGAGGTTGTTGGTCATATGTCCACAACTAATGTTAGTGCTATCAGTATGCATGAGAGTTTGCTAGAGGTCAACAGCTTAAAATTTATGGATGTATATGTGTCAGGCTACATCAGGCGAAGTCACGGGAACCAGAAGAAGCGAGTTGCTGATGATGTCGCATTACCAATATGTAATGTTGTTCATGATATGGAGTTCAAAGAAAATGACCAGAGGCAAACTATCACGTTGGAGTACAAGACTAAATTAACTAACCATGCATATTGGCCGGAACAATCATGCATGGGCATGGGACTTCTCTTGGTTTACCAATGGAAAAAGGAGTTTGGTTCACCCACATACATGAGAAGAAACAAGGCAAGTCAGTTTGAAAAGGAAAGAGATCAAAAGAGACATGGAAATAAAGATTGTTATTTTTTGAGTCGGTCACGACCACCAGAAGTTGTCGGTGGTTTTCTTAAGAAGTATCGAGCGTGGAGTTTTTTCTCCTTGAAGAACACGAGCTGGGGCCCACCAACATGCATGGCATTTAGAGATAACATGCATTGCACAAATACTAGTTAGATTTGTTTAGATTTTCCTGGTTCTAGCCGGTTTTGTATTTTCTTTTGTATCAAGTTAGAGATTAGGCTGCTGCTATAAAGTCAAACCTGCGTGCTTTGTAAGCCTTAGGTTGTTTTTTATGAAATAGACACGATGTGTTTCTCAGGGTAGACATCTATATCAAGTTTTGTAGGGATCTTTAGAAAACCTCTATGTTGCGATTTCTTCATAGAAATTCTTTTGCGCTTGAGTACCTTCGTCGAGATTGGTTTTCTCGTGCTGGACCGCAAGGTTCAAACCCTCTACTTCGTGTACATAGCGTGCGCGGGCGAGAGGTTGCTTCTATCGGTGGTGGAGTGTCGTGAAAGATCAGGCCACAACAACAGATCGGATCTCGCCACGAGGTTTGGTTTAAATTAGGTGATCTTCAGAGCATCAGGTTGTTCACGACACCATGGAGAAGATGGTGACCGTGTCATCATTTAGTAAGTTAAGCTATGGATTTCAGTTGAAGGAAGATGAGCGTTGGGTTGGGCTTTTTCACACCCGTGTGCTTGTGAGAGAGAGATCATGCGCCATGACGATCGATCACATGAATTTGACCAATGCAGGAAGCATCGAGATGGTGGAGAAGCCGGAGTTACCAATGACACGACATCCGCAACCGTACTTGTTCCGTTGGGGGCATGAGGAGATCACTGTCATGCACCAAACCAAGGTACCATTTTTGTTGGGATTTTTTTGTGAGATTTTGTGCGATGTGATTCCGGTACCAATGGTGTAATGTCACTTGTTGCTGCGAAAGCCTTGGTACAAAGAGCACAATGTTGCTTATGATTGTCGAACACACACATATATCATTAAGAAGGGTCGGAAGCGTAGCCTTGTGCCCATGGACGAGGAGCGTTTTATTGTTTGGAGGAAAGACTATCAGAAAAAGATAAAAGAACAGGAAGATGCAAGAAATAATATGGTCGAAGTTACTACAATTTTTGTGGTCACTGTTTAGTCTGTAGATGGAAATAATGCTGGAAAATATAACACAAAACCGAGGACGGTTTTGCTTCAAGTGGGAGAGAATTATATGACCGCATGTAATTTAACTACCGAGGTTGTTGGTCATATGTCCACAACTAATGTTAGTGCCGTCAGCATGCACGAGACTTTACCGGAGGTCAACAACTTAAAATTTATGGATGTCTATGTGTCAGGCTACATGAGACAAAGTCACGGAAACCAGAAGAAGCGAGTTGCCGATGATGTGGCATTACCAATATGTGATGTTGTTCATGAGACAGAGTTCAAAGAAAATGACCAGAGGCAAACTATCACATTGGAGTACAAGACTAAATTAACTAACCATGCATATTTGAAAGCACATTTGCTCCCTTGGTGGTTTTGGTAATTAATAACAACATATATCTCATTGAACTAATGTTTCCACTAAGTATATTTCAGGAAAAGTTCAATGATGGGATGGCAAAAGGATTGTGAAGAGACCCCTAGATGCAAGGAATAGGATTGGCAAAGCTTCAAGCTAGAAGACTCTACATTTTAATTTGTGAGAAATCACTTTGAGTCTATAGGAAAGCCAATACTATTAAAAGGGGGGTAAGGTATTGATGATGAACAAAATGCTCCACGTGCACAAGTGATAGTCACCAAAAACACCCACAAGCTCTTCCACAAAAATCTGTCAAAAGCCTATCATGCAAAATCGATGTCACAAACTTTTCCCACTCGGCCCTACCGATTTTCTCCTTAGACAGATCCCAGTCAAACCCTAGATCTTCGGTACAGCCGATTCTGCATCGGTGCCACCAAGTTTAGGTTGCGAAATTTCTGTTACTCCTTTACTTCAATTCGGAAGCTCCGAGTTGTTTGGATCGGTGCCACCGAGATTTGCAATATGACCGTTGGTCACCTGATCGGTACTACCGAGATTTATATATCGGTCTCACCGAGATTCGAAAGTTGCTACCTTTTGAGCAATTCGGTACCACCGAGTTTTACACTTCGGTGTCACTGAGTTGGTCATTTTAGGTGTAACGGTTGGATTTTTGGAGATGCCTATATATACCCCTTCACCACCACCCACTCGTAAGAGAAGCACTCAGAACTATTCCATACTTGCCCCATCCAATTTTCTGAGAGAGAGCCACCTACTCATGTGTTGAGATCAAGCCATTCCATTCCAACCATATGAATCTTGATTTCTAGCCTCCCCAAGTTGCTTTCCATCCAATCAATCTCTTCCACCAAAGCCAAATCTGTGAGAGAGTGATTGTGTGTTGAGGAGTCTATCATCTTGAAGCACAAGAGCAAGGAGTTCATCGTTACTATCGAGCCTATTACCTTTTGGAGGGTGGTGCCTCCTAGATTGGTTATGTGTCGCTTGGGAGCCTCCTACTTCGTGTTGTGGAGTTGAACCAAGACGTTTGTACGGGTAACGAGATCGCCTACTTCGTGAAGATCTACCCATACTGATGCTAGTCCTTCGTGGACGGAAGCCGTTATGGAATAGTCAAGGTTGCTACTTCGTGGACCCTTATGGGTGGAGCCCTCCGTGGACTCTCATGACCGTTACCCTCCGTGGGTTGAAGACTCCATAAACGTGGACGTACGATAGCACCACCTATCGGAACCACGGGAAAAATCTTCATGTCTACAATTGCGTTTGATCTCCTTCCCTATCCTCTATTGCATATGCTTGTCTTTACTTTCCGCTGCTATACTCTTATACATGCATGTGTAGGGTGTGCTTGACTTTCTATCATTGCTAAAATCTGCCAACACTTAAAATTGGGAAAAGGTAGAACTTTTATTTAGTCAAGTAGTCTAATCACCCCCCTCTAGACATACTTTCGATCCTACAAGTGGTATCAGAGCTTTGGTCTCCATTGCATTGGTTTCACAACCTAGGAGAGTATGGCGTCTAGCGATGGAAATTATCACCGTAGAGGTCCATATTATGATGGTACAAATTTTGCTAGTTGGAAGCACAAAATGAAAATGCATATTCTTGGTCATAACCCCGCCATTTGGTCTGTTGTTCGTGTTGGCTTGCAAGGTGAATACTTTGGTGATGGAAAGGAACTGGATCGTGAAGCGACCACGGAAGAATTGAAGATATTGCAATACAACGCTCAAGCGTGTGACATTCTCTTCAACTGCCTAAGCCCCGTAGAATTCAACAAAATCAGCCGTCTTGAGGATGCCAAGGAAATTTGGGATACTTTGGTTGGTATGCATGAAGGTACCTAATCTGTGAGAGAATCCAAGCTAGATGTTCTTCAAAGTCAGCTTGACAAGTTCAAGATGAAGGATGGTGATGGAGTCGTGGAAATGTACTCTAGGCTAGCTCTCATCACAAATGAGATTGTCGGCTTGGGAAGCAAAGAGATGACTAACAAATTCATCATCAAGAAGATACTTAGAGCTTTGGATGAGAGATATGATACCGTGTGCACATTGATCCAAATGATGCCCAACTACAAAGATCTCAAGCCTACGGAAGTCATTGGAAGGATTGTTGCTCATGAGATGACACTCAAAGACAAAGAAGAGCTTCACAACAAGTCTTGCGGTGCTTACAAAGCCACAAGTGATGCTCCCGCAACCTCAAGCGACAACCTTGTCACCAATGAAGAGATAAGCCTCATGGTCAAGAAATTCAACAAGTTCTACAAGAATAGAGGCAAAGAACGAAGCTCCAACTCAAGATATGAAGAGATGCGTTCGTCAAGTCATGACCGAAACTGCTACAATTGTGGGAAGCCCCGACACTACTCCAATGAGTGCACGGCTCCTTACAAACGAAGAGAAGAGTCACCAAGAAGACGAAGCTCAAGAGATGAATCACCTCGAAGAGAGAGAAGGAGTAGAGATGATCGTTATGAACGAAGACCCTCAAGGAGAAGTAGGGACTCGGAAAAGAAGGACAAGTACACCAAGAGCTACTCAAGAAGAAGACATCAAGCTCACATTGGTGAATGGGTTTCCGGCTCCGAATCTGACAACCACTCCGGGAGAAGCTATCACTCCAACTCCGACTATAGTCAAGATGAAGGTGTTGCCGGACTTGCACTAGTAACTACCAACTCCTATGACATATTTGATTCACCAAATGAAGGAAGTGGAAGTTGCTTCATGGCTAAAGGCCCCAAGGTATCACACCCCGAGTATCTTGATTTCAATAGTGATGAGAATGATTTGCTTGGAGAAGATGACTTGCTCTTTGATAAAGCTAGTGATGTTAGTCAAAATGATCTTGATAATTTTCATGTTAGTCAAGATAAGTCGGTTGATGATGATAAGATGGAAATAGAGCGACTAAGTAAAGAATTAAACACTGTTAAGTTAGCCCATGAATCTACTCTAGAAGATCATAGAGAGCTTGTGAAGACTCATGAGAAGCTACGCTTCGAGAAGCTCACTTTGGAGCAAGAACATGAGTTTCTTAAAGCTATCAATGACGATCTCCGAAAGAAGACTGCATCTTATCTAGCCAAACGATTACTCTTGTCTACATTCATGCCACAAGTTAAACCTAGACAAAGTTGTAACAAAGGCAAGAAAGGTTCTTCATCTAATAGCAACATTAAAAATGCTAAATCTAATGATGTTGCTTCTAGTAGTTCTATTAATTCCACTAATGATGATTCTCTTAGCCAAGTTACACTTGAGCAAGAAAACGATTTATTGAAAGGAATTATAGAGAAAGGTATCTACAAAAGTCTTGCCGGATGTAAGCAATTTGAGGAGATTGTACGCAAGCACGGAGGATACCGGAAGAACCATGTCATTGGCTACTTCAACGCAAATGGAGTTGAATGGGAAGAAGGTCAATACCCAAAGCCAAAGTTTGTTCCTCAAAAGGAGAAGTATGAACATACTCTCCCCAAGGGAACAAAAGCTCAAGATGACCTTCCACCACAAGACCACAAGCTCAAGGGCAAGGACAAGCTTCAAGAGGAGATTGACTCATATGAAGATGAATCCCAAGCTTTGGTCAAGTGGGTTCCCAAAGCTCCTACAAGCTCAACTTCTACAAGTGCCACTTCAACACCAAGGATTCCCATCAAGTTGATGTGGGTCCCCAAGAAGAAGAACTAGAGAAGTTCTTGAGGGATGACTCCGCCAATGAAATTCACTCATATTCATAATTGGCAAGGACTAGTTGCAATCAACATCAACACTATGCAATAGTTCAAGGAGTCACACATTCCCTCAAAGGTAAGCAAGGGACAAGGTAATTAATGAATCCATGGACATCATCCTAGTTGTTTTGCACTCCATGTCCATAGATATCCTTGTATTTGTCTCTTATGCTTGGAACTAACCCATGTAGGTGAGAAGAGTAAGGAAACAACAAGGATTCTCCCAACTAAAGATGATCTTCATCAACCTTGAGCATCCACCACTACATCACCCACATGAAGTCTTCTACGACAAACCCAAGGTTAGTTTATCCCTCCTATGGGGGGATGTCACATCAAGGGGGAGCTTTACTCTAAGACTTGAGTCAAAGCATCTCTTAGAATGTGACAACATTAAATGCTTTATGTAAAAGTGGTAACCCTACTTGTGCTTAAACGATGAGTATGACCTATGATCAAGTATTCTTACTTGGCTCCTAAGTCAATATACTCATATATAGATGACTCCGTCATCGCCAAAGTGCTTGTTATATGCTAGTATGTATGTGCATGTTTGCCATGATTTCATTTGATATCTTATTGTGTGAGCATGTTGGTCTGCATTTCTTTAATCATTCGAGGACACCCAATTGTTGCTATTTGGTCTTATTTTCTCTTTTGCCAATTGGATGGACAAGAATGCCTAGGACCCCTCTCTAGCTATCTATGCTTTCTTGTCTCATATTCTATTCTTGCTGCATCACAAAACTTGAACAAGTACTTCTCGATCTCTCTGTGTGAGGAGCACTCAGAGTTCCGTATCGACAAGGACTGACCACCCAAAACCTCCCAAGTGCATCTCGGTGGAACCAACACAAAAATCTCGGTCTCACCGATGCCTAGGGTTGATCTGGTTTTCCAATCTCGGTAACACTGATTCCATATTCTTGGCTTCACCGAGTTTGCCTGTCAGCTGATAGATGAGAACTCGGTGGCACCGATAATTTTGAACCGTTGTCACCGACAGCGATGGGTACTTGATGTGGCGGACCCGACTTTTGAAATTACTTCTTCAAACGTCATGTCCCTCCAAACCTTAGCT
Source organism: Elymus sibiricus (assembly GCA_039707655.1). Taxonomy (NCBI): domain Eukaryota; kingdom Viridiplantae; phylum Streptophyta; class Magnoliopsida; order Poales; family Poaceae; genus Elymus; species Elymus sibiricus. The sequence continues at coordinate 144,027,698 of CM077667.1, read as the reverse complement.
GCCGTCCGTGGACCCCTGGTCGTCGTCGTTGTCTTCCCGAGCGCCTCCGTAGTTGGAACTCACCGCCGTCAATGGAATCCTCACCGCCGTCGTCACCGTAGCGGACTCGTCACCGAGTTAGGGTACGAATCTGACCCCTTGTGCGCTCCCCTTTCCAATTCTTGCGCATTAGGATTGTTCCATCAATAAGCCACAATTTGAGATCAATCTACCCTCGATAATCTTCCATTAGAATAGAGAACAATGAGTTTTTAGGTTTTGCAGTCCGCAATCCGTATCTCGGTGACAGCAAAGCACAAAAATCGGTCTTACTGATTTTTTTAGGTCTACTGAGGACAGTCTCGGTGAAACCAAGCACCAAAGCTTGGAGGTCGACAGCGGCCCCTTGCCAGGCAACCAAAGTTCGGAGGTCGGCGTCGGCCCCTTGCCAGGCAACCTGTCAGGGATATTCCCGACGACCAAGACCCGGCTCATGAGGATAGATAAGTCATTTCATGAGGTTAAGTCATTTCTGGGGTTGAATCATCTCTGGAGTTAAGTTCATTCAGCAAGATGAGTCGCCCCGAAGATGAGTCCTGAAGATGAGTAGCCAAGATGAGTCCCGAAGATGAGTAGCCACGATGAGTCCCGAAGATGAGTAGCCAAGATGAGTACCAAAGATGAGTAGCCAAGATGAGTCCCGAAGATGAGTATCCACGATGAGTCCCGAAGATGAGTAGCCAAGATGAGTCCCAAAGATGAGTGGCCAAAATGAGTCCCGAAGATGAGTAGCCAAGATGAGTCCCGAAGATGAGTAGCCAAGATGAGTCCCGAAGATGAGTCTCGGAGATGAGTTGCCCGGAAGATGAGTCTCCCGGAAGATCCCATAGATGAGAAGCCCTTGGTAAGCAGCCAGCGGTAAGAAACACGCGGTAACAAGCCCGCAGTAAGCAGCCCGCGGTGAGCAGCCTACGGTAAGAAGCCCGCGGTAAGAAGCCAGATTAGACTAGTCCTAATCCTACTAGGACTCTACATGTAAGCCAGCCCCTTCAACTTATATAAGGAGGGGCAAGGCGCCCCAAGAGGGAGAGGTGAAGTCATAATAGATAGACAAAGTAGAAGATCTTGAGACTAGAGGTAGCAAAATAGCACCCTTGTAATCAACCATCATCATCAATAGACACAAAGCAGGACGTAGGTTTTTACCTCCACCGCGAGGGGCCGAACCTGGGTACAACTCGCGTCTCTCGATTCCGACCAACCCCGTTCAAGCCGCCACCTAGTTGCGATGGCCTCACACCTAAGTTCTCTCACGAGGACATCTGCCGTGACAAAACCACGACAGTTGGCGCTCACCGCGGGGCTTGCGCATGGTGGTGTTATGTTCTTGAAGGGAGCCCTCCCAGGGATCAAGAGGCTCGCGGTCTGCCGGATGAGGAAGAGCCGGCGCGGAAAGATCTACATCGACGAAAAATCTGGCTGAAGAGAAATCCTGCTCAAGAAAAATCCGGCTCAAGAAAAATCCTGCTCAAGAAAAATCCGGCTCAAGAGAAATCCTGCTCAAGAAAAATCCTGCTCAAGAAAAATCCTGCTTAAGAAAAATCTGGCTCAAGAGAAATCCTGCTCAAGAAAAATCCGGCTCAAGAAAAATCCTGCTCAAGAAATATCAGGCTCAAGATAAATCCTGCTCAAGAAAAATCAGGCTCAAGAGAAATCTGGCTCAAGAAAAATCCTTGTCAAGAAAAATCTGGCTCAAGAAAAAAGTCCAGCTTATGATGAAAATTCCGACTTGACCAAATAATTCCGAGTCGTTGAAAGTTCCGACTTGACGAAAAATTCTGAGTCGTCAAAAATTCCGATTCGACGACGCCGAAAATACAGATTCGCCGAAAAATTCCGGTTTGTCAAAAATTCCGACTCGACAAAAAATTCCGAGTCGATAAAGGGTTGCAGCTCCTTCAGAAAAATTCCGGCTTATGATAAAAGTTCCGGTTCTTCAGGGAAAACCGGCTTATGACAAAGGTTCCGACATATTTAGAAAAATTTCGGCTTATGATATAAGTTCTGGTTCTTCAGTAAAATTATGGCTTATGACAAAAGATTCTGGCATATCCAGCAAAATCCAGCTTATCACCAAAAAAAATTGGCTCTTCAAAAAAAAAATTCGACTCGAACTACCAGCTAGGTTATCGGCTTGCGGCTCCTACATGGTCATCAACAACCTTGAAAGTCACCGATCATCAAATCTTCGCTAGATTTATACTGCGTCATCAAATGCCAAGCTTATCAAAAAGGACTTACTGCCACGATGCACAGTTCAAACATGGGTTCCCTGCCTTATTGGCAAAAAATTAAAGGTGGCCCAAGAGGACTAGCTGCCACGATGCGCATTTCAAACATGGGTGTCTTGCCTTATTGGCGAAAAATAAAAGGTGCCAAAGAGGACTAGCTGCCATGATGCATTGTTCAAACATAGGTATCCTGCGTTATTGGATCATCATATTATTATGATCAATGGAATAAAGCCGGCTTATCTGGACCCAGATGTTTTGAAGTAGTAGCATTGCCTCCTGGATATCCTATGCCGAGCTTTTCCATGATCATAAGTCACTTCGGGGCTCCCGACTCAATGAGTTAGCTAGTAATAATTTCCCTCTTGACTCGGCTACAAGCCATTATAAAACAAAATTGTGGTTAAACCTGCCTGTTTGCAAGATGCTTCTCCGCACAAAGTGACCCCGTGTACTCTCGATAAGTCAATCCATCTGGACCCTGAACTTATCCAGGTTAAAACACTGACTTGAGTCACGTTAGAGCCGGCTTACAGAGAGCAAGGATAAACCACCGGCTATCATGCCAGCTTCACGGAAGCTAGACTGTGCTTCAAAAGCCGGTCTCAAAGTTGTGCTATAAAACGCCGTCTCATATATATATTCTCCCATCTCTTAAATTTGCAGGTACAAATTTTTGGATTTCTTTTACCGGATCTTCATCATGGTTTATCATAACCAGTATTAAATGATTGGGGTTTCCAAGCCAGCTCAGAGGAAATGACTATTCTTGAAGAGCCAATCTATGACATATTGCTGAGCTGGCATATTACATATTGCTGAGCTGGTATATTACATATTGTTGAGCCGGCCTAAAACGTATAATGTTGGGTCATCGAATTGACCGGCTCTTGGATTTTTTTTCAACTTGTGCTTTGTAGTAAACTACAACATTTATGGATTTCTCAAACATATATTTGCTGGGTTGCAACGCAACCACATGCAGGGATTTCATTTCAAGCACAAAGGTATTATTCCAGGATATTCATACAAACTATATATTACCGGGTTGTATTATAACCATAGGCAAGGATTCATTCCAGTCAGATCAATATCAGTTCAAGAGAACTTCTGAAGTGCGTTATAATGGGTTATATTATTCTCCTACAGTCCCAAGTCGCTACAGGCATACGACCCGGTGAAAGCACATATGCTCCCTTGGTGGTTTTGATAATTCATGAAAACATACATTGTTTCTTGGACTAATAGTTTTATCTAGCTTATTTCAGACATAGTCCACAGAGAAGTGTTAGCAAAGGATTGTGAGGAAAATTCCCCAAAGAAGAAGAAAAAGAGTAAGGAATAATATTGGCAAAGCTTCAAGCTTCAAGACTCTGCATTTTACTTTGTGAGAAATCAGCTTGAGTCCATAGGGAAGCCAATACTATTAAAAGGGGGTGAGGTAATATTGGTGAATGAACTGCTCAAATGCTCAAGTGCTAGCCACCAAAAACACCCACCACTTCTCCTACAAATATCCTGTCTTGAACCCTACCACTCAAAATCGGTAAGACCAACAATTCCCATTTGGTCTCACCGAGTCCAAACCCAAGACAGATCCTAGCCAAACCCAAGTCTCGGTACCACCAAGTTTTGAGAATCGGACCTACCGAGTTTTGGATCAACTCTCTGGATAGCCATTTTCAAGGATCGGTGCCACCGAGAATTGAGAATCGGTCAGACCGAGTTTTTGGACCAAGTCTCTGGATAGCCGTTATCAAGAATCGGTACTACCGAGATTTATATATCGGTCTCACCGAAAACGCCAATGTTGCCACATTTCGCACTAGTCGGTGTAACCGAGTTTTTACTTCGGTTCCACCGAGTTGGGCAATAATGTTGTAACGGTTGGATTTTTGGAGATGCCTATATATACCCCTCCACCACCACTCACTAGCAAGAGAAGCACTCAGAACAGATTCACACGTACCATATCCAATTTTCTAAGAGAGAGCCACCTACTCATGTGTTGAGATCAAGATATTCCATTCCTACCATATGAAACTTGATCTCTAGCCTCCCCAAGTTGCTTTCCACCCAATCAATCTCTTCTACCCAAGCCTAATCTGTGAGAGAGTGATTGAGTGTTGAGGAGACTATCATTTGAAGCACACGAGCAAGGAGTTCATCATCACTACCGCATCTATTACCTTTTGGAGGGTGGTGCCTCCTAGATTGGTTAGGTGTCACTTGGGTGCCTCCTACTTCGTGTTGTGGAGTTGAACCAGGAAGTTCGTAAGGCAAGGAGATCGCCTACTTCGTGAAGATCTACCCCGAGTAAGGCTAGTCCTCCGTGGATGTAGGCCATCATGGAATAGACAAGGTTGCTTCTTCGTGGACCCCTTGTGGGTGGAGCCCTCCGTGGACTCTCGTGACCGTTACACTCTGTGGGTTGAAGTCTCCATAAACGTGGACGTACGATAGCACCACCTATCGGAACCACGGGAAAAAAATCTTCGTGTCCTTCATTGCGTTTGATCTCCTTATCTCTACCCTCTTACATATGCTTGTATTACTTTCCGCTGCCATATTTGTTGACTAGCATGTGTAGGGTGCACTAGACTTGTTATAATTGCTAAAATCTGCCAACAATGAAAATTAGGAAAAGGCTAGGTTTTAATTTATGCAAGTAGTCTATTCACCCCCCTCTAGACATCCCTTCTAGTGATCTGATACATCTCCAACGTATCGATAATTTATGAAGTATTCATGCCATGATTGCCTATGTTTACTTTTATATGGTTTTGATGCACTTTATATGATTTATTTAGAACTAGCCCGGACTGACGCTGTTTTTAGCAGAATTACCGTGGTGTTGTTTTTTGTGCAGGAAATGGAACTTCTCGGAATCGCCCGAAACTTTTTTATAATTTTTTCTGGAGAAAATGAGAAACATTGGAGCGAAGAACCACCGGAGGGGGTGTTCCTGGGGGCCATCACATATCAGGGAGCCCCCTGTTGGCTTGTGGGCCCCTCGTGGCTCTGTTTGGCGTGATTCCAACATTGAAAAATCCTATATATACCAGAAACCCTAGAAATAAAGAGAAACTCCTCGTTCCGTCATCACAACTCTCTGTATCTATGAAAAACCAATCTAAAGCCGTTCCAGTACCCTGTCGGAGAGGGTAGATCATCTCCGGTGGCCATCTTCATCATCCCGGTGGAGGCCATGACGAGGAGGGAGTAGTCCACCCTCGAGGCTGACGGTTTGTACCAGTAGCTATGTGTTCAATCTCTCTCTCTCTCTCGTGTTCTTGAGATGGCACAATCTTGATGTATCACGGGCTTGTTAATATAGTTGGATCATATGAGGTGTTTCCCTTGCTATCTTGTTGAATTGGATATTTCCCTTTGAGATCTCGTTATGTTGGATTGAATATATTGGTTGAGAACACTTGATGTATGTCTTGCGTGGGATACCCGTAGTGACATTGGGGTATTCTATTGATTCACTTGATATATGTTGAGGCATCAACTTGCGGATTCCGGTGACCTAGGGGATCTATGCATAGGTTTTGATTGCACGTTTTCATACCATGTTCTCTGATAGAAATCTTGGGGTGCTCCTTGAAGTTCTATGTGTTGGATTGAATATGATAGATCTGAATTTTTTTGATGCATGTCACATAATTTACCCATGGATACTTGAGGTGACATTGGAGTATCTAGGTGACATTAGGGTTGATTAATATGTATCATCGATGTTATTCTAGTAGGAACTCTAGGGATGTTTGTGACACTTATAGGAATAGCCCAATAGATTGATCGGAAATAATAACTTTGAGGTGGTTCTACTACGTACACCAATTTCATCTATTTTTTCTCTGCTAGATAGGAACTTTGGAGTGATTCTTTGTTGCACGTTGAGGGATGATCATATGATTCAACTATGTTAGCATTGTTGGGAGATTGCACTAGCGAACGTATGAACCCTAGGCCTTGTTTCCAAGCATTAATATATCGTTTTGCTCGCTGTTTTACACTTGTTACCTTGCTGTTTTTATATTTTCAGATTACAAAAACCTATATCTACTATCCATACCACACTTGTATCACCATCTTTTCACCGAAATAGTGCACCTATACAATTTGCCATTGTATTGGGTGTATTGGGGACACAAGAGATTTATTGTATTTGATTGCAGGTTTGTTTGAGAGAGACCATCTTCATCCTACACCTCCCACGGATTGATAAACCTTAGGTCATCCACTTGAGGGAAAATTGCTACCGTCCTACAAAACTCTGCGCTTGGAGGCCTAACATAGTCTACAAGAATAAAGTTGCATAGTAGACATCATGATCCCACAATTGATATCAGAGCCTTGGTCTTCATAGCCTTGGTTTAATCACCATTGGATGAAGATGGATGTGTCTAGTATGGGGAGTATTAGTTGTAGAGTGCCTATTCTCAATGGGGAGTACTATAATCAATGGAAAGATGAAATGCTTGATATATTTGGTAGATTCCATTTGAGCAAGTATGTTGAATATCCCTATGTGCCTCCCATTGATCCCTTACATCCTTCACATTAAGAAGAAATCGACATGATTTGTAATCTTAGAACTGTTAATCTTATCATTAGAGGATTGCCAAGAATTGTGTTTGATCAAATGAAAAACTTTGGGTGTGCTTATACATTATGGAATGACTTGGACAAAAGATTTCCAAATTACTCTTTGAAAAACCTTGATGTCATTCTCCATAAAACTATTGCCTTTCACAAAATGAAGTCCAGTGATCCAAACTTTGATAAATGTGTATTTGAGCTTTGTGACCTTGATGACCCACAAGTATAGGGGATCAATCGTAGTCCTTTCGATAAGTAAGAGTGTCAAACCCAACGAGGAGCAGAAGGAAATGACAAGCGGATTTCAGCAAGGTAATCTCTGCAAGCACTGAAATTGTAGGTAACAGGTAGTTTGATAGCAAGGTAATTTGTAATGAGCAAGTAACGGTAATGGTAAGCAAGGTGCAGCAAGGTAGCCCAATCCTTTTGAGGCAAAGGATAGGCCAGAAAAATCACTAGTAATAGGCAAAGTGTTCTTGAGGGTACACGGGAATTTTGTCTAGTCACTTTTATCATGTTGGTTTGATTCGTGTTCGCTACTTTGATAATTTGATATGTGGGTGGACCGGTGCTAAGGTGCTGTTCTTACTTGAACTAACAACCTACTTATGATTAACCCACTCGCAAACATCCGCAACTACGAGAAAAGTATTAAGACAAAGTCTAACCATGGCATTAAACATGTGGATCCAAATCAACCCCTTACGAAGTAGCGCATAAACTAGGGTTTAAGCTTCTGTCACTCTAGCAACCCATCATCTAATAACTACTCCACAATGCATTTCCTTAGGCCCATGAATGGTGAAGTGTCATGTAGTCGACGTTCACATGACATCACTAAGGGAATCACAACATACATATCATCAAAATATCAAACACATATCAAATTCACATGATTACTCGCAACATGACTTCTCCCGTGACCTCAAGAACAAAGGTAACTACTCACAAATAATAATCATGCTCAAGATCAGAGGAGTAATGAATAGCATAATGGATCTGAACATATAATCTTCCACCAAATAAACCATATAGTAATCAACTACGCAAGGTAATCAACACTACTAGTCACCCACAAGTACCAATCTGAGGTTCCGGTAGAAAGATTGAAGACAAGAGATGAACTAGGGTTTGAGAGGAGATGGTGCTGTTGAAGATGTTGATGAAGATTGGCCTCCCAAAGATGAGAGGGGTGTTGGTGATGACGATAGCGTCGATTTCCCCCTCCGGGAGGGAAGTTCCCCCGGCGGGATCACTCCACCGGAGGGCAAAAGTGCTCCTGCCCAAGTTCCGCCTCGAGGCGGCGGCGCTTCGTCCTGAAATTCCTCCTCTTATTTTTTCTAGGTTTTTTGAGAATTGATACCAGAAGATGGGCACCGGAAGCGGGCCAGGCTGAGCACAACCCATCAGGGCGCGCCCAGGGGGCCTGGCGCGCCCTGGTGGGTTATGCCCACCAGGGGGCCTCCTCCGGTAGTTTTCAGCTCCAGTAATTTTTATTAAATATAAAAATAATCTCCATAAATTTTCTGCTTCATTGGAGTTGTGTAAAATAGGTATCTCCGACGTGCTTTTCTTGGGTCCAGAATTCCAGCTGCCGGTATTCTCCCTCTTTGTGTAAACCTTGCATATTGTGAGAGAAAAGGCATTAGAATCACTCCCCAAAGCATTATTATTCAACAAAACAAATTGAATAACAGTAGGAAATCATGATGCAAAATGGACGTATCAACTCCCCCAAGCTTAGACCTCGCTTGTCCTCAAGCGAAAGCCGATATTGAAAAGCATGTCCACATGTTTTGAGAGAGAGGTGTCGATAAAAACAAAATACGGACATAGAAGCATCATGCTTATTAACATAACAGCAACAAAGACTAACACAAGAACTTATTTCAATATATTTTTGTCATAAAGCTTCTCATGAACAAGTAACCATTCATCACAACATAGAAGTATGAAGCATAAACCTTATTGGGAACCAACAAACTATGTTCTCAGTCAACTTTGCAACTACAATTCATTATATTTTCAGGAAGGGTCTCATGTCGGAGCCTTTTGGCAAGTCCACATACTCAACCATCATTTAGTCTTCTATGATTGCTAACGCTCACGGCATACCCATGAACAAAAAGTTTCAACCAGACACGTAGGAAGATAGGGGCTTATAGTTTTGCCTCCCAACTCACTCACCTCAAGGGTGATGTCAACAATAATAACTCATGCCCACCCATATCCAACTGGATATATGTGCCTAGATCTTTTCTCACCACATGATGCTTGCAAAAGAAAAAGTAAAAAGGAATAGGGGAGAGTACTTTGACTCTTGCATAAAAGTAAGTGCATAAAAGTAAAAGATAGGCCCTTCGCAGAGGGAAGCAGAGGTTGTCATGCGCTTATTTATTTGTATGCCCAATCCCTTAATGTAAAAGAACGTCACGCTATATTGCCCCCTATGATAGCAACCTTTATTATGCAATCCATCGCTTTTATTACTTTGCCATCATAAGTTCGTATAACTCTCAATTTTCTCTTACACTAATTGATCAAAACACTTTTAGAAGCAATTTTTATTGCCCTATTGCACCGATGACAACTTACTTGAAGGATCTTTCTCGATCCATAGGTAGGTATGGTGGACACTCAAGGAAAGAGTTTGGGTTTGGGTTTTTGGTTGCACAAGTAGTATCCCTACTTAGTGCGGAATTTTTGGCTAGCAAAGATATTGGGCAAGCACCACATGTTGAAGGATCTATGACAATATAACTTCTATGTGGATATGAACAAACATAAATCATTACGTTGTCTTCCTTGTCCAACGTCAACAATTTTGACATATAATATTTGATGGGGGCTCACAATCATAAAAGATGTCCAAGATAATGTATTTGCATGTGAATCTTCTCTTCCCTAATTAATTCTTTCATGAATTGCATCATTGACCAATGCTATGTTTATCAATCTCCAATAACTTTTCCTACTTATACTTTTCCTTATGTGATGTCATTACTCACCATAAGATTGGTATATGATTATTTCATTTGTTTCTCTTTCCTTTTATTTTGATTGCAACAACAAAGTAGAGAGACAAAAACTCAAACTAGACTTTATTATATAACTCTCACACGATTACATAGATAGATAGGCCATGAAACTAGGACACGAAAATAGATCACGCTAAACTTTTATTCAACTAAAGCAAAGGGAAACTAAAGATAGAACTAAAATAGGTAAAGGTGAATAAAAGTGATGGTGATACGATACCGGGGCACCTCCCCCAAGCTTGGCTCAAGCCAAGTGGAGTACCCATACTCCTGTACTCAAGTATCCTTTGGTGGTGGTGATGAAGAAGGTGGAGGTGTTGATGTAGGTGGTGGTGAAGTGCTATCACACTTCAGCTTCAAAAGATGCTCCAATTTGTGGATGACCCTCCTAAGGTTATCAATGTGTTCTTGCAGCAAGATATTTTCATGGATGAGAAATTTATTCTGAACACGAACCGCTTCGAAGGCTCTAAAGGCTTCGATTTCAATAGGGGTGAGATGACTGTAATAGGGTTGAAGGACATCTTCTTCCTCTCCTTGCTTTGCTGGCGTGAATTTATCTCCTTCAGGGAGATAATCCACCTTTGCCTCATTGTCCTTTTCCCCCTTGTTAGCTTCTTCCGGCTCCTCCCTCTTCAACTCTATCTTCATTAGCCAGGCCTCTTCTTCCACATTGCTAGGAGAGGGAGAAGACATGATGCCTGACTTGACAGATCTGATAGGAAAATAGCAAGAAACAAGAATAGAGGATTTCTCCATGATGCGGTCGTCAAAATAGTCGGGGTATACATAGAGAATTTTTATTCTTGGGAAACAAGTATATGGAAGGAAAACGGAGTCGGGAAAGCATCCGAGGTGGGCACAACCCACCGGGGCGCGCCCAGGGGTGCCTGGCGCGCCCTGGTGTATCGTGCTCACCTCGATCACCTTCCGGTTTAATTTTTTATTTCCAAAATTCTAAAATGTTCCAAAACTGACAAAAAATATTTTTGCGGATTTTTCGGAGTCCGTTTACTTACCGTAGCACATACCTCCTATTTTAAAGTATTCTGGAGTGTTCCGGAAGGTTTCTTTTATGTGTTCCTCCGGTGTCATGGTTTGGATAACATTGCTTTCAACGTTAATAGGCGTACCTGAGATATAATGCTTAATTCTTTGTCCATTGACCACCTTTGGGTTAGTACCTTCGGCGTTATTAATCTTGATAGCTCCAGAACGATAAACCTCTTCAATAATATATGGTCCTTCCCATTTGGAGAGAAGCTTTCCTGCAAAAAAATCTTAAACAAGAGTTGAACAAAAGAACATAGTCTCCTATTTGAATTCCCGCTTTTGGATTCTCTTGTCATGCCATCTTTTTACTTTTTCTTTGAATAGCTTGGCATTTTCGTACGCTTGGGTTCTCCATTCATCTAGTGAGCTAATATCAAATAGCCTCTTCTCATTGGCAAGTTTGAAATCATAATTGAGTTCTTTAATTGCCCAAAATGCTTTGTGTTCTAGTTCTAGAGGCAAATAAAAAGCTTTCCCATACGCCATTTTATATGGAGACATACCCATAGGATTTTTATAAGCTGTTCTGTAGGCCCAAAGTGCATCATCTAATTTCTTAGACCAATTCTTACGAGACCTATTGACAGTTTTTTCTAATATTAATTTTATTTCTCTATTGCTAAGTTCTACTTGACCACTAGATTGAGGATGATAGGGTGATGCAATTCTATGGTTAACATCATATTTAGCAAGCATCTTACGGAAAGCACAATGAATAAAGTGTGAACCACCATCGGTCATTAAATATCTAGGGACTCCAAACCTCGGGAAGATAACCTCTTTAAGCATTTTAATGGAGGTGTGGTGATCGGCACTACTAGTTGGAATAGCTTCTACCCACTTAGTGACATAATCATCCGCAACTAAAATATGAGTGTACCCATTAGAGGAAGGAAAAGGCCCCATATAATCAAAACCCCACACGTCAAATGGTTCAACAACAAGTGAATAATTCATAGGCATTTCTTGACGCTTACCAATATTACCAATTCTTTGACATTCATCACAAGACAAGACAAACTTATGGGCATCCTTGCAAAATCATCTAAAGGTTGGTTATGGCATAGAAGGCTAGGACATGTTGGTATGCGTAATCTTGACAAACTCATCAAAGGTGATCATATACTTGGTGTTAAAGATGTTCTCTTTGACAAATATAGACTTTGTAGTGCTTGTCAAGAAGGAAAACAAGTAGGTGGAAGTCATCCGGTCAAGAACATCATGACTACTACGAGACCACTCGAGTTGCTTAATATGGTTCTTTTTGGTCCCAATGCTTACAAGAGCCTCGGTGGAAATTCTCATGGTCTAGTTATAGCTGATGATTTTTCTAGATTTACGTGGTTGTTCTTTCTTGATGATAAGTCACAGGTACAAAAGATCTTCAAGAACTTCGCTTGCAAAGCGCAAAACCAATTTGAAGTGAAGATCAAGAAGGTTCGGAGCAACAACGGATCGGAGTTCAAGAACACTAATGTGGATACTTTTATTTACGAACAAGGTATCTTACATGAGTTCTCGGCTACGTACACACCTCAACAAAATGGAGTTGTTGAGAAGAAGAACCGGACTCTCATCGATATGGCGAGGACGATGCTTGACGAATACAAGACGCCAAGACACTTTTGGGCAGAAGCCGTGGAAACAGCGTGACATGCCACGAACCGACTCTACTTGCACAAGCTCTCAGTAAAACGGCATACGAGCTACTCACCGGTAACAAACCCCAAGTTGGATACTTTCGGGTATTCGGCTCAAAGTGCTACATTCTTGATAAGCATCGTCGTTCTAAATTTGCTCCTCAATCTCATCAAGGTTTGCTACTTGGTTATGGATCAAACTCTCACACTTACCGTGTCTACAACAACTTCACTCGAAAAGTTGAAGAGACGGGAGATGTGAAGTTTGATGAATCTAATGGTTCGCAAGTCGAACAATTGCCTAATGATGTAGGAGATAAGGAACCTTCGGAAGCTATCCAAGACTTGTCCATCGGCAAGATTCGTCCCATGGAGGTGAAGGAAAGCACTTCGTCAGCCCAAGTGGAAGCTCCTACTTCGCATCAAGGTGAACCACAAAACGACATGAAGGCATCCACAAGTGGTACACGACAAGATGAAGAGGAGGAAGAAGTACATCTTGATGATCCACCTCAACCTCCTTCACCACCTCAAGGAGATGACACCGTCAACAACAACAACGAAGAAGAAGATGATGATGAGGAGGAAGCTCCACCGACCAACAAGCAAAAATTATCACGAGTTCGAGCAAGAGTGGACAAGAATCATCCTCTAAATCAAATCTCCGGTGACATATAAACCGGGAGAATCACTCGCTCTAAAACTTGACTAGCTAATTTTTGTGAGGATTATTCATTTATCTCTTGTATTGTGCCTATGAAGGTTGAATAAGCCCTTGAAGACCTGGATTAGGTGAATGCTATGCATGAAGAGCTACACAACTTCGAGAGGAATGAAGTATGGACACTCGTGGAGAAGCCCAAGGACGAGCACAACATCATCGGTACAAAATGGGTGTTTCGGAACAAGCAAGATGAAGATGGTCAAGTTGTACGCAACAAGGCGCGTCTCGTAGCCCAAGGATACACGCAAGTCGAAGGTATGGACTACGGTGAGACCTATGCCCCCGTTCCTAGACTTGAAGATATACGAATACTTCTTGCTTATGCCAATCACTATGATATCACCCTTTATCAGATGGACATTAAAAGTGCTTTTCTAAATGGGGGGATAGAGGAAGAAGTCTATGTTAAGCAACCCCCGGTTTCGTGAACCCTAAGAAACCTAACCATGTTTACAAGCTTTCTAAAGCACTATATGGTCTTAAACAAGCCCCTCGAGCTTGGTACAAATGCTTAATGAAGTTTCGCATTCAAAAGGGTTTTGAAATTGGTCAAATTGACGCAACCTTATTCACTAAAAGAGTTAATGGTGAAATATTTGTGTGCCAAATCTATGTGGATGATATTATCTTTGGATCTACTAACCCACATTTTAGTGAGAAATTTGGAAGGTTGATGTCCGAGAAGTATGAGATGTCTATGATGTGTGAGCTGATATTTTTTCCTTGGTTTGCAAATCAAGCAAACGAGAGAAGGTACGTTTATCTCTCAAACCAAGTTCACCAAGGACTTGATCAAGAAGTTCAACATGCAAGAGAGCAAAGGTATGAAAAACCCCATGCCTACTATTGGACATGTTGACCTCACCAAGGAGGACAAACCGGTTGATCAAAAGGTTTATTGATCAATGATCGGATCATTACTATATCTATGTGCCTCTCGTCCCGATGTCATGCTAAGTGTTTGCATGTGTGCCCAATATCAAGCGACACCTAAAGAGTGTCATCTTAAGGTCGTGAAAAGAATTGTGAGATACTTGATACATACACCAAACTTTGGCATTTGGTATCCCAAGGGATCTTCTTTTAACCTTGTTGGCTACTCCGACTCGGACTATGCCGAAGACAAGGTTGATAGAAAATCCACCTGGGGTACTTGTCAATTTCTTGGGAGATCTCTTGTGTCTTGGTCGTCCAAGAAACAAAACTCAGTATCTCTATCTACTGCCGAAGCAGAATACATTGCCGTCTGATCATGTTGTGCGCAATTGCTATGGATGACACAAACTCTTAAGGATTATGGGATACATGTGAAACATGTTCCATTGTTGTGTGACAATGAAAGTGCTATTAAGATTGGTCACAATCCCGTGCAACATTCTCGAACTAAACATATTCAAGTTCGTCATCATTTCATTCGTGATCATATTGCCAAAGGAGATATCAATCTCAAGCATGTTCGTACTAACAAACAATTGGCCGATATCTTCACCAAACCACTTGATGAGAAAGTGTTTTGTCACTTGAGGAGTGAGTTGAACATCATTGATGCTTCAAACTTGAGCTAGACTCACTCGGATGCATGCAAGGGCATGAGCTTACATGACTATTCCATGTTACACTTGATATGACATATCATATATCTTGGAATTCTATGCTCCCTTGCAATGCATCTAACCCTTTTGTAGTTACTTGGAAGAACTACACTCCATGACGTGGCTTGAGACTGCGTCGGTATTTCCCCAAAGAGGAAGGGATGATGCAGCACAGCGACGGTAAGTATTTCCCTCAGTTATGAAACCAAGGTTATCGAACCAGTAGGAGGATCACCACCACCCAATAAGCAGCACCTGCACACAAACAACAAATACTTGCAACCCGACGCGAAAGAGAGGTTGTCAATCTCTCTACGGTAATACGATAGATTAGGTAGTGATAGATAGGAGAGATAGATCTCTCAAGAACACAAATAAAAAGAGTAAATATGCAGCAATATGTTTTTGGGTTTTTGGTTTTGTAGATCTAAAAACAAAGATTGCAAAAAGATAGATCGGAAAGCAATATGTTGGAAAAGTAGACCCGGGGGCCGTAGGGTTCACTAGTGGCTTCTCTCATGAGTATAGCGCACGGTGTGTGAACAACTTACTGCTGGGCAATAGATAGAAAATCGAATAGTCATGACGATATCCAAGGCAATGATCATTATATAGGCATCACGTCCAAGATAGATAAACCGACTCCTGCCTGCATCTACCTCTATTACTCCACACATCGACCGCTATCCAGCATGCATCTAGTGTATTAAGTTCATGGAAAAACGGAGTAATGCAATAAGAATGGTGACATGATGTAGAAAAGATCTATTCATGTAGGAATAGACCCCATCTTGTTATCCTTAATAGCAACGATACATGTGTGTCTTGCTGCCCCTTCTGTCACTCGGAAGGAACACCGCAAGATCGAACCCATCACAAAGCACCTCTTCCCATGGCAAGAAAAATCGATCTAGTTGGCCTAACTAAACCAAAGATTCTAAGAAGAAATACGAGGCTATAAGTAATCATGCATATAAGAGATCAAAGAAGACTCAAATAATATTCATGGATAGAAACTGATCATGAACTCAAAATTCATCGGATCCCAACAAACACACCGCAAAAGTGTACATCAAATAGATCTCCAAGGGACCATTGTATTGAGAATCATAAGAGAGAGAGATAGGAAGCCATCTAGCTACTACCTACGGACCCGTAGGTCTATGGTGGACTACTCACGCATCATCGGAGAGGCACCTATGAGGAAGATGAACCCCTCCGTGATGGTGTTTAGATTGGATCTCGAGGTTCTGGAACTTGCGGTGGATGGAATTGTGTTTCGTCGACTCCCCTAGGGTATTTGGAATATTTGGGAATTTATAGGCATCAGAGGCGGTGCAGAGGGGGGCCGAGGAAGGCACAACCCATCAGGGCGCGCCGGGCCCCCCCTGGCGCGCCCTGGTGGGTTGTGGTCTCCACGGCCCACCTCTCCGGCAGTTCTTTGGCCCACTGGGTGTCTTCTGGTCCAGAAAAAATCTCCAAAAAGTTTCGTCGCGATTGGACTCCATTTGGTATTGATTTTCTGCGAAGTAAAAAACAAGAAAAACAGCAACTAGCACTTTGGCACTATGTCAATAGGTTAGTCCCCAAAAATGATATAAATTTATTATAATGTGATTGTAAAACATCCAAGAATGATAATATAACAGCATGGAACAAGCAAAAATTATAGATACATTGGAGACGTATCAGGAAGTCATCTCCGGTGGCCATCTTTATCATCCCGGTGGAGGCCATGACGAGGAGGAGTAGTTCACCCTTGGGGCTAAGGGTATGTACCAGTAGCTATGTGTTTAATCTCTCTTTCTCTCTCTCTCTCTCTCATGTTCTTGAGATGGCATGATCTTGATGTATCACGGGCTTTGTCAATATAGTTGGATCACATGGTGTTCTTCCCTTACTATCTTGTTGTGATGAATTGAATATTTCCCTTTTTGATCTCGTTGTGTCGTATTGAATACTTTGGGTTTGAGAACACTTGATGTATGTCTTGCATGCGGATACCCGTAGTGACATTGGGTATTCTATTGATCCACTTGATATATGTTATGGCATCAACTTGCGGATTCTGGTGACCTTGGGGATCTAGGCATAGGGGGTGAG
Organism: Elymus sibiricus; assembly: GCA_039707655.1. Classification (NCBI taxonomy): domain Eukaryota; kingdom Viridiplantae; phylum Streptophyta; class Magnoliopsida; order Poales; family Poaceae; genus Elymus; species Elymus sibiricus. Next base: position 144,010,670 of record CM077667.1, on the reverse strand, counting down.
TGCATGTTTTCATACTACTTTCTTCGATACAAATCTTGGGGTGCTCCTTGAAGTTCTTTGTGTTGGATATGATATGATAGATCTGAAATTGCTTGATGCATGTCGCCCAATTTACCCACGGATACTTGAGGTGACATTGGAGTATCTAGGTGACATTAGGGTTGATTGATATGTATCATTGGTGTTATTTTAGTACGAACTTTAGGGCTGTTTGTGACACTTATAGGAATAGCTCAAAAGATTGATCAGAAAGAATGACTTTGAGGTGGTTCGACTACATACACCAATTTCATCTTATGTTCTCCGCTAGATAGGAACTTTGGAGTGATTCTTTGTTGCACGTGGAGGGATGATCATATGATGCTAATATGTTAGCATTGTTGAGAGATTGCACTAGTGAAAGTACGAACCCTAGGCCTTATTTCCAAGCATTGATATACCATTTTTCTTGTTGTTTACTATTTGTTACCTTGCTATTTTTATATTTTCAGATTACAAAAACCTGTATCTACCATCCATATTGCACTTGTATCACCATCTCTTCGTCAAACTAGCGCACCTATACAATTTACCATTGTATTGGGTGTGTTGGGGACATAAGAGATTTCGTGTATTTGATTGTAGGGTTGTTAGAGAGAGACCATATTCATCCCACACCTCCCATGGATTGATAAACCTTAGGTCATCCACTAGAGTGGAAATTGCTACTGTCCTACAAAACTCTACGCATGGAGGCCCAACAGAGTCTATAAGAATAAAGTTGTGTAGTAGACATCACCCTTCTTCTCCTATATGGTGTGTTCTACCCTAGAAAAATCATAAGCAATCTTTCGGGATGAAGTGCCACCGTCTCAAGGCGGAAACCTAGGTAGAGGCCCTTTTGCACTCCGGCGGGCTGATTCTGCCAGGGAAACTTCTCTCCGGGAGGGGGAGATCGAAGCCATAGTCATCACCAACGATTCCTCCTTCGTGGGAGGACCAATCTTCATCAACATCTTCACTAGCACCATCTCATCGCAAAACCTAGTTCATCTCTTGTATTCAATCTTTGTCTCAAAACCTTAGATTGGTAACTGTGGGTTACTAGTAGTGTTGATTACATCTTGTAGTTGATGCTTGTTGGTTTACTTGGTGAAAGATATTATGTTCAGATTCTTAATCTTCATTATTATACCTCTAATCTTGAACATGTTGATGAGGTGTGAGTAGTTACTATTGTTCCTGAGGACATGGGAGAACTCTTGTTATAAGTAATCATGTGAAGTTGGCATTCGTTCGATATTTTGATGATGTGTATGGTGTTACTTCTCTTAGTGATGTCGTGTGAACGTCGACTACACGACACTTCACCATGTTATGGGCCTAAGGGATGTCATTGTGGAATAACAAGTAGATGATGGGTTGCTAGAGTGACAGAAGCGTAAACCCCAGTTTATGCGTTGCTTCATAAGGGGCTGATTTGGATCCACACATTTCATGCTATGGTTTGATTTATCTTAATTCTTCTTTCGTAGTTGCGGATGCTTGCGAGAGGGGGTAGTCATAAGTGGGATGCTTGTTCAGGTAAGAACATCACCTTAGCACCGGTCCACCCATATATCAAATTATCAAAGTAGCAAACGCGAATCAACTCAACATGATGAACATGACTAGACAGAAATTCCCATGTTTCCTCGGGAGCGCTTGCTTCATATAAGAATACTTTTCGGCTTGTCCTTTGCTATAAAAAGGATTGGGCTACCTTGCTGCACCTTGGTTACTATTGTTACTTGTCACTCGTTACACATTATCTTGCTGTAGAACTATCTACTACTGTTACTAATAGCAGTTGCAAAGAATACCTTGCTGAAAACTGCTTATCATTTCCTTCTACTCCTCGTTGGGTTCGACACTCTTACTTATCGAAAGGACTATGATTGATCCCCTATACTTGTGGGTCATCAGGCGCACCGGCCCATCCATCGTGCATGATAAGGATGTGTGGACCATGTGTGATAGTGGACAGACACGTACACACATCCGAGAATGCGTGCTCACGTATGCTATCCCACACGGTTTCTAAAAGCCATAAACTGTTTTGGTCTTTGGAACCAAAACCATCAATAAATTTTGAGCTTGTTTCCCATCACATTCCAAATTACCATGCTTTAAATTATCGCAAATCAGTTGAAACCTACTAAACCTAAACGTGTTCCCACTTAGCAGTTCTTTACTAATAGGCGATAAAAACACCTACTCGAGAATTACTGCACATTCCTCTCCTCATCACCAAAAACACATGCCTTTCTTGTTATTCGTTCCTTGTGTCTGCCATTGCCGGTAGGAGGGGGTTCTGGGTCGAGATATAACCAGGAAAGAAAGACCAAGGCCACGGAAGCAACAGAGAGGTCCCGCTGCCGTGTCGGGGAAGCGCTAGAGAGCTCCAGCCATGCCGCATTTGCCACAACAGAGATGTCCGGCGGTGTTGCGGACGCCTCGGAGGATCTTTCGCGGAGAGGCGAGGGCTTGATACTTGTGATCTGCGTTGGGTTTTCCATGAATAGGAACGGCTAATTGCAGCACAAAGTGGGTAATTATTTCCCTCAGTTATGAAACCAAGGTTTATCGAACCAATAGGACTATCAATCCTCAACCGTCTTCAGCGGCTGCGTACAAAAGAACAAACAACTTGCACCCAACGTGGGCAAGAGGGTTGTCAATCCCCTTGATCTCGTTATTTGCAAGCAAATGAGTTGTGTAGATAATTGTAGATAATTGTAAAGTGCAAAATAAAAGACAAATAATGGCAGCAAGGTAACAATAGTGTTATTGAATATATATAAGTGAATAAACCCCGGGGCCATAGTTTTCCCTAGCGGCATCTCTCATGTAGGGAACATACGGTGGGTAACAAATTACTGTTGGGCAATTGATAAAAAAGCGGATAGTTATGCGATTTTCACGGCAATGATCATGTGTATATAGGCATCACGTCCATAAACAAATAGGCCGACTCTTGCCTGCACCTATTATTATTACTCCACTCATCGACCACTATCCAGCATGCATCTAGAGTATTAAGTAAAACAAAGTAATGCATGGAGAACGATGACATGATGTAGACAAACTAAACTCAAGCAATATGAATAAACCCCATCGTGTTATCCTTAGTAGCAACAACACAAATATGCATCTTGTCCCCTTCTGTCACTGGGATATAGAAACTCGTCAGGTTGAACCTACCACAACGCACCACTCCCACTGAAGTTAGATCAAACTACTTGGCCAAAGCACATCAATAAATCAGAGAGCATTACGAAGCTATAATGATCATGCAAATAAGAATCTTAACATTCAGAGGTGACTCAAATACTTTTCATGAATAATCTGAACATAAACCCACAATTCATCGGATCCCAACAAACACACCGCACAATAGGATTACATCGGATATATCAAAGCGAAGATGTGATGATCATTGTATTGAAGATCGAGAGAGATTGCCATCTAGGTACTAGCTATGGACCCGTAGGTCTATGGTGAACTACTCACACATCATCATGAGGGCAGCAAGGTTGATGTAGAGGCCCTCCGCGATCGATCCCCCATCCGGCAGGGTGCTGGAACGGAGCTCCAGATGGCCTCGCGATGGAACAGAGACTTGCGGCGGCGGAAAAAGGGTTTCGGGACCGCCTCGAGGGTTTTCACGATTTATGGGAATTTATAGGCCAGAGAGGGGCGTCGGAGGAGCCACGAGGGGCCCACAAGCCATCAGGGAGCCCCCCCAGGGCGCCCCCTGTTAGCTTGTGGGGCCCTCGTGCGGCTCCCGGCCTCCTTCTAAAGTTTCCAGGTCTTCTTTTGGTCTATAAAAAATCATCAATAAGTTTCGTGGCAATTGGACTTCGTTTGGTATTGTAAACCTGAAAAAGTGAAAAACATTCAGAAAACAGCAACTGGTACTCGGCACTTGGTCAATTGGTTTGTGCTCAAAAGTATTATAAATTGGTAAATGAAGACCCAAAAAGTATCCTAGAATGATAATATATCAGCATGGAACAATCAAAAATTATAGATACATTGGAGACGTATCAGAACTCTCACAATCACAAGCGCATTCACCTCGGAGGCGAACTGGACAAGCTGGCAGTGTTGGATTCCTCAGCCAGCGACGACATGCACGCTGAGCTCGAAAAGGAGGAGGTGATCAATGCCTTGGTGAAGCTACTAGATAATAGCAATGCCTTGCTTAACAAGGCGACCGACTTCATCGTGAAACTTACAGGAGAGAAGGCGAAGCTCAGCAACGAGCGTGACGCGCAGAAGGAGCAAACCGCCGCCTGGAAGAAGCTTCATGAGAAGAAAAGTGCCTCAGAGGGAAATTTGAAAGACCTCACTGAGGAACTTTTGGAAGACTTGGCGAAGCTCCACATCGAGGGCGAGGGGCTGGTGAAGGAATCTGTGGCTCCTATCAATGAACTACATGCGTACGTGAAGGAGAGCATCGACGCTCTCCAGCAAAAATCATGCGCCATGGCCGCAATGCGGAAGATGGCAGAGGAGAGGCAAGAGGAGATGGAGGTCGTGGAGGCGATGAATAAGAAGATTCAGGAACTCCGCGCTAACAAATCCATCAAGAATTAGATAGCAGCGGCCCAGATCGTTGTATGTGTCTTCCTTCTTCTGCCTCTTCCTTCTTCTTTTGCCCCTGTGTCTTTGGGGAGTTGCCACATGTGGCATTTTTTATTATCCTGAATATGTAAGACAATTATTATCCTTTGTCGGTGCGAATTTGTCATTGTATTATTTAGTTCATAGGTACATGTATACGAGTCGAAAACAGGCGAAAAGTCAAGTTCTCAGCGAGGAACGAACAAAACAATGCTTACGTTGAGCGGGGCAATGGGATCACCAGCAAATTAGTCGCTCCATCCACGTGCATTAACGCATGATAAACAGCAGGTCGAACGCCATTAATTCAGAAATGGGAGCGAGGCAAGCAGAGGGTGGAGGTCAAAGTCTCACTTCCCGATGAGCCTGTGCAGCAGACTGCTCTCATGCGTCTCGTCGAGCCTGCACGGCGGACAACTCTCACGCGTCCCGTCGAGCCTGCGCAACGAGCTCTCACGCGTATTGTCGAGCCTGCATGGCAGAAAGCTCGCACGCGTCCTTTCATCAAACGGCTGCACGCACGACACCCCCATATCAAGTAAAAAAAAGTTGGACGCGTGGCACCAAATGGTTATGGGAAGGCACATGATTCATGTAATGCAACTGTTTGTGATAATAACATAGCAACTATTTGTTACAAAATGTCTATGTTGCTTATTATTGTGTGAGCCTTCTCAAATTGGAAAGCATATGATACCAAGGCCTATATGTGCCATGTCATGACACCGGGATAAGTTTCATGAATTTCATACGAGTTTTGTATTTACGGGAATTCAAAAACCAAGATTTTCAATGATTGCAGCCGAGTCACCATGCCTAAATGTTTGTAACTCATTCACATTCATTGCATGCGACCTAAGAAAGCACCCAAGGACAGAGAAATGATTTTTCAACAAATTTTGGTGCACTAGAGCATGTGCTTCTAGTTCAAAATTTGCATTACTCATATTAAATCCCTAGAAAACTCAATTAATATATAAAAAGGGCCAAATGGGACCTGAATAATTCCATATTTTAGCACGTCACTCATACTAGTCTCTGTTGCGTGTATAAAATATTCCAAGCAAGAGGACGCATTGAATGTAGTTTTGCCCCCAAAGGTGACATGTTCCCTATCGAAATCATGAGACTTCTTGCAGAAGCTTTGGCTTGTAAGATGCATGTCCCAATACTTGTCCCAAATTGGTCAACAAAATTAGCACGCCATATATGTGTCGTGGCATGACACTAGGTAAGTTTCATGAATTTCAGACGAGTTTTGGATTTTTGAGGATTTAAAAACCAAGATTCTCAATGTTTGCGGCCTAGTCACGACGCCAAGATGTTTGTAATTCATTCACCTTTAGTTCATGGGATCTAATCACGGACCCAATGGACACAAAAATGGTTTTTTAACCCATTTTGTTGCCCTAGAGCATGTGCTTGTAGTTCAAATTTGAGTTCTGCACATTAAGTGCCAAGAAAACTCAACGTCGTTTCGCCCACAAAGGTGACATGTTCCCTATAGAAACCACGAGGCTTCTCGTGGGAAGCTCCGATTTGTAAGAGGTTTGTCCCAAAACTTGTCCCAAATTGGTCAAAAAAATTAGCATGCCGTACATGTGATGTGTCAAGACACTGGGGTAAGTTTCATGATTATCTCAATGACTAATAGCACCATTCGTTGGTCGTCAATAAAGTTTATGCTTCATACTTCTTTAGTTGTGAATAGATCGTTACTTGTTTATGAGAAGCTATATGATGGAAAAATTGATGCTATGCTAATATTCATGATGCTCTCATGTCTGTATCGACTCCTCTCTCTCAAATCATGTGGTCATTATTTTCGAGTTCGGCTTTCGCTTGAGGACAAGCGAGGTCTAAGCTTGGGGGAGTTGATACGTCCATTTTGCATCATGATTTCTTATTGATATTTACATTATTCTTGTCCATTATTCCTTATTATCATACAATTCTTATGCCTTTTCTCTCTGAATATGCAAGGTACATCACAAAGAGGGAAATCTCTGGAAACTGGAATTCTGGATAGGGAACCCAAGAAAAAGGCAGAAAAATCACCAGACTCCAAATGACTTGAAACTTCATGGAGAATTTTAATGGAATATTTCAGAATTATTGTGCCAAAAATATACCAAAGGGGGGCCACCTGCTGGCGACAAGCCAACAGGGCGCACCCACACCCCCTCGGCGCGCCCTCATGGCATGTGGGGCCCTAGCGGAACTCCCGACCCCCCTTGATACGTCTCAATGTATCAATAATTTATGAAGTATTCATGCCATATTCACCTATGTTTACAATATTTTTATATGGTTTTCATGCACTTTATAATATTTATTTAGAACTAACCCGGACTGAAGCTATTTTCAGCAAAATTACCGTGGTCTTGTTTTTTTGTGCAGAAAATAAAAGTTCTCGGAATCCCCCAAAACTTTTTTATGATTTTTTCTGGAGGAAATAAGAAATACCGGAGCGAAGAACCACCGGAGGGGAGCCACCTGTGGGCCACAAGCCAATAGGGCGTGCCCTGATGGCTTGTGGGGCCCACGTGGCTCCGTTTAGCGTGATTCCAACGCCAAAAAATCCTATATATAGAGAAACCCTCAAAAAAATAAACGGGGAACTTCCGCTCCGCTGCCGAAACTCTCTGTATCGACGAAAAACCCATCTGGAACCTTTCCAGTACCCTACCGCAGAGGGGAAGTCATCTCCGGTGGCCATCTTCATCATCCCGGTGGAGGCCATGACGAGGAGGGAGTAGTTCACCCTCGGGGCTGAGGGTATGTACCAGTAGCTATGTGTTTAATCTCTCTCTCTCTCTCTCTCTCTCTCTCTCTCTCTCTCGTGTTCTTGAGATAGCACGATCTTGATGTATCACGGGCTTTGTTAATATGGTTGGATCATATGGTGTTCTTCCCTTGCTATCTAGTTGTGATGAATTGAATCTTTCCCTTTGAGATCTCGTTGTGTCGGATTGAATACTTTGGGTTTGAGAACACTTGATGTATGTCTTGCATGCGGATACCCCTAGTGACATTGGGGTATTCTATTGATCCACTTGATATATGTTATGGCATCAACTTGCGGATTCTGGTGACCTTGGGGATCTAGGCATGGGGGTTTAGTGCACGTTTTCATACTACTTTCTCCAAGAAATCTTGGGGTGCTCCTTGAAGTTCTTTGTGTTGGATTGAATATGATAGATGTGAAATTGCTTGATGCATGTCGCGTAATTTAGCCACGCATACTTGAGGTGACATTGGAGTATCTAGGTGACAATAGGGTTGATTGATATGTATCATTGGTGTTATTTTAGTACAAACTCTAGGGATGTTTGTGACCCTTAGAGGAATAGCTCAACAGATTGATCGGAAAGAATGACTTTGAGATGGTTCTACTACCTACACCAATTTCCTCTTATGTTCTCCGCTAGATAGGAACTTTGGAGTGATTCTTTGTTACACGTGGAGGGATGATCATATGATCCTATTATGATAGAATTGCTGAGAGATTGCACTAGTGAAAGTATGAACCCTAGGCCTTATTTCCAAGCATTGATATACCATTTTGCTCGTTGTTTACTACTTGTTACCTTGCTATTTTTATATTTTCAGATTACAAAAACCTATATCTACCATCCATATTGCACTTGTATCACCATCTCTTCATCAAACGCACCTATACAATTTACCATTGTATTGGGTGTTTTGGGGACACAAGACATTTCTTGTATTTGATTGTAGGGTTGTTCGAGAGAGACCATATTCATCCCACACCTCCCACGGATTGATAAACCTTAGGTCATCCACTTGAGGGCAAATTGCTACTGTCCTACAAAACTCTATGCTTGGAGGCCCAACTGAGTCTATAAGAATAAAGTTGTGTAGTTGATATCAACCCTCTTCTCCTATATGGTGTGTTTTACCCTAGAAAAAAATCATAAGCTATCTTTCGGGACAAAGCGCCGCCGTCTCGAGGCGGACACCTGGGCAGAGAGGCCTTTTTGCACTATGGCTGGCTGATTCTGGCGGGGAAACTTCTGTCCGGGAGAGCGAGATCGAAGCCATAGTCATCACCAATGCTTCCTCCTTCATGGGAGGACCAATCTTCATCAACATCTTCACCAGCACCATCTCATCTCAAACCCTGGTTCATCTCTTGTATTCATCTCATCTCAAATTATTGTTGGGCAATTGATAGAAAAGCGGATAGTTATGCAATTTTCACGGCAATGATCATGTACATATAGGTATGACGTCCATCAAATAGGCTGTCTCCTGCCTGCACCTATTACTATTACTCCACTCATCGACCGCTATCCAACATGCATCTAGAGTATTAAGTTAAACAGAGTAATGCATGAAGAATGATGACATGATGTAGACAAAGTAAGCTCAAGCAATATGAATAAACCCCATCGTTTTATCCTTAGTAGCAGCAACACAAAGACACATCTTGTCCCTTTCTATCAGTGGGATATAGAAACTCGTCAGGTTGAACCTACTACAACGCACCCCTCTCACTGAACAAATATCAATCTAGTTGGCCAAACTATTTAAATAGATCAGAGAGAATTATGAAGCTATCATAATCATACACATAAGAATCATATTAGAATTCAGAGAAGACTCAAATATTTATCATGAATAATCTGAACATAAACCCACAATTCATTGGATCCCAACAAACGCACCGCACAAAAGGATTACATCGGATACATCGAAGCGAAGATGCGATGATCATTGTATTGAAGCTCAAGAGAGAGAGAGAGAGAGAGAGAGAGAGATTGCCATCTAGGTACTAACTACGGACCCATAGGTCTGTGGTGAACTACTCACACATCATCATGAGGGCAGCAAGGTTGATGAAGAGGCCCTTCCTGATCGACCCCCCCTCCGGTAGGGTGCCAGAACGGAGCTCCAGATGGCCTCGCGACGGAACAGAGACTTGTGACGGCGTCAAAAGTGTTTCGGGACTGCCTCTAGGGTTTTAAGAATATATGTGAATTTATAGACCAGAGAACGGGGTCGGGAGAGCCACGAGGGGCCCGCAAGCCATCAGGTCCCCCCCAGGCCACGTCCTGTTGGCTTGTGGGGCCCTTGTGTGCCTCTCGGCTTCCTTCCGAATCTTCCGGGTCTTCTTTTGGTCCAGAAAAAATCACCAAAAAGTTTCGTGGCAATTGGACTTCGTTTGGTATTGTAAACCTGCAAAGTGAAAAACATGCAAAAAATAGCAAGTGGCACTGGGTCAATAAGTTAGTGCTCAAAAATAATATAAATTGGTAAATATATACTTAAAAAGTATCCTAGAATTATAATATATCAGCATGGAACAATCAAAAATTATAGATAAGTTGGAGACGTATCAATACGCAAACTCACCTCCTCATATTTTGCTAGCCTCTTCGGTACCGTGCCCTGCCCATTCTCCCCTCGAGGATCGGTGCAAAATTTGCCAGTGCATCCAAACCCCGTGACATGATACACTTTGTCACACATAAGCCTCATTATATCTTCCTCAAAACAGCCACCATACCTACCTATTATGGCATTAACATAGCCATTTCGAGATATATTGCCATAATAATTCCACTGTCACATCATATGACTAGTTCGTTCATCATCATATTTCTTTGCATGATCATATAGAGCTGACATAGTATTTGTGGCAAAGCCACCGTTCATCATATTTTTACATGTCACGCTAGATCATTGCACATCTTGGTACACTACCAGAGGCATTCATATTGAGTCATATTGTTTCATAGTTCTTCATATCGAGTTTTCATATTGAGTTGTAAGTAAATAAAAGTGTGATGATCATCATTATTAGAGCATTGTCCCAGTGAGGAAATAAAAATTGGGGGGGGGCAAATGCGCCCACCATGATAAAAAAATGAGAGAAAAAGAGAGAAGGGACTTTGCTACTATCCTTTACCACACTTATGCCTCAAAGAAGCACCTTGTTCTTCATATAGAGTCTCGTGTTATGTCGTTTTCATATGCTAGTGGGAATCACCTTTTCATTATTATAAATTTCTCTTGTATATTCCGATGACGGGCTTCCTCAAATGCCCGAGGTCTTCATGAGCAAGGAAGTTGGATGCACACCCCGCTTAGCTTCAGTTGAGATTTCATATACTTATAGCTCTAGTGCATCATTCGCATGGCAATCCCTACTCCTTGCATTGACATCTATCGATGGGCATATCCATAGCCCATCGATACACCTAGTTGATGTGAGATTTTCTTCTCCACTTTTACCCCTTTGATATCTACCACCATATTCTATTCCACCTTTATGCTATGTCCATGGTTCACGCTCATGTATTGCATGAAGAATAAAAAGTTGATGCACCTTGAAAAAGTACGATCCAATTGCCTGACTTGGACACCGTGGTGCTTAACATTTGTATTAATGTGGTGAAGACGGAGCCATGCCTTGCTAATATGATAAGATGAATGGGGGTCAAACATTCTTTTAGGATCGTATACTTTGAAAGATTGATGATTTTGTTGCTTGTGCTTATAAATATTACTATGTTGGTGTTTGTTAATTCATATTTTATCAATGAGCATACATGCAAAAGATTACATAGTGGGTAGCATGTCACATCAAAAATTCTGTTTTTATCATTTACCTACTCAAGGACGAGCATGAATTAAGCTTGGGGATGCTTGATATGTCTCGAACGTATCTATAATTTTTTATTGTTCCATGCTATTATATAATCATTCTAGGATACTTTTTGAGTAATAATTTACCAATTTATATTATTTCTGAGCACTAACCTATTGACATAGTGCCCGATGCCAGTTCATGTTTTGTATGTGTGTTTTACTTTTCAGGTTTATAGTACCAAACGAAGTCCAATTGCCCCGAAACTTTTTTATGATTTTTATGGACCAAAAGAAGACCTGGAAGCTTCGGTAGAAGACCAGAGGCCGCACGAGGGAGGCACAAGCCAATAGGGTGTGCCCAGGGGGGTCGACACGCCCTGGTGACTTGTCCCTCCCTAGTTGCCCTCCTACCCCCGTTCTCTGGCCTATAAATTCACATAAATTCCAAAAACCTTGGGGGACATCCCGAAACACTTTTTTTGCCGCCGCAAGTCTCTGTTCCCTCGTGATCTCATCTGGAGCTCCATTTCGGCACCCTGCCGGAGGGGGGATCGGTCATAGAGGGCCTCTTCATCAACCTTGTTGCCCTCATGATAATGTGTGAGTAGTTCACCATAGACCTACGGGTCCGTAGTTAGTACCTAGATGGCTATCTATCTCTCTCTTTTGATCTTCAATACAGTGATCATCGCATCTTCGCTTCGATCCATCCGATGTAATTCTTTTGTGCAGTGCGTTTGTTGGGATCCGATGAATTGTGGGGTTTATGTCCAGTTTATTCATGAAACGTATTTGAGTATTCTCTGAAATTATTATGATTCTTATTTGCATGATCATTATAGCTTCGTAAATATCTCCAATCTATTGATTTGCTTGGGCCAAGTAGATTGATATTTCTTCAGTGAGAGGGGTGTGTTGTAGTGGGTTCAACCTGACGGGTTTCTATATCCCAGTGATAGAAAGGGACAAGATGTGTCTTTGTGTTGTTGCCACTAAGGATAAAATGATGGGGTTTATTCATATTGATTGAGTTTATTTTGTCTACATCATGTCATCATTCTCCAAACATTACTCTGTTTGTCATGACCTTAATATGTAGAGAGGCAAGCATAGAAGCGCTCTTGAAGTGGAGTAATAGTAATAGGTGTAGGCAGGAGTCGGCCTATTTGTTTTGGACGTGATGCCAATATACACATGATCATTGCCGTGAATATCACACAACTATGCGCTTTTCTATCAATTTCCCAACAGTAATATGTTTACCCACCGAATGCTTACTTTCATGAGAGATGCCGCTAGGGAAAACTATGCCCCCCGGGTCTATTCACTTATGCATTTACAAAACCTATCTTTACCTTGCTGCCATTATTTGTCTTTTATTTTATTTTGCAATTTATAATTATCTACTATTATGCACACACTTCACTTGCTTGCAAATAACGAGATCAAGGGGATTGACAACCCTCTTGCCCGTGTTGGGTGCAAGTTGTTTTCTCTTTTGTGTGTAGCCGCTGAAGGCGGTTGTGGATTGATATTCCTATTGGTTCGATAAACCTTGGTTTCTAAACTGTGGGAAATACTTACCCGTATTGTGCTGCAATTACCCGTTCCTCTTCACAGAAAACCCAACGCATATCACAAGTATCAAAGAGTTACTCTCATTAGAAGGTGGGCATGGGTAGCTAATCCGCTCTTCCTCCTTTTGTTCTTCGCTCTTCTCCTCATCTTTTTCATCTAATGAGCTCACAGTTTCAGCAATTTCATCTTCCATAGATTCCTTCAAAATATTAGTCTCTTCCAAGGCAGCAGACATTTTCTCAATAAATTCATTAATATAGGCATTGTATTAATAATTTTCATAGCAATATTTAAGTATGGCAAAATTTTCAGATTTGTAAAGAATAGCATCATACTTTTCAATCAAAGAAGCAGTTTCATATGCACCCTTAAAAGCAACAAATTCTTCAATTTGCTCAACATCATAGTAATCATAAACACCATTAGCATTAGAAGCTAATGTTTTATTATCATTAAATTCACATTGAAAGGTGTGGAGCCTCCATCTTAGAGCAACAAGTATAATCACATCTCAAGCATAAATTCCAAGCATACCAATGTAACATTTTAATTTGATCCCGTAAGAGTTTCCCTTTTTGAGTCAAGGATAATCCCTAAAGTACTCACGTTGATCCAATGTGTCTCCCATTATCAAATTTAATGGGGATTTCTCAGGATTATCAAAGTAGTATTTAATGTTTTCCACATAACCAACATCGAGGGTTTTAGGAGGTCCCCATCTCCATGAGCAACAAGTACAACTAATTGTTTTGGTGTTTCGTCTTCCATATCCAGAACTTAAGATATAAAACAACTTGTAACAGAAAAAATACTTAGTGATAAAGCAAACAAGCACATACGAGAATATCAACCCTACGCTATTGCTCCCCGGCAACGGCGCCAGAAAAAGGTCTTGATAACCCACAAGTGTAGGGGATCGTTTGTAGCCTTTTTCGATAAATAAGAGTGTCAAACCCAACGAGGAGCTAAAGGTAGAATTAATATTCTCTCAAGTTCTATCGACCACCAATACAACTCTACGCACGCCAACACTTACTTTACCTAGAACAAGAAAAAAACTACTTTATAGTTTTGCAAGCTAATAAAGAACACGTAAGTAAAAGTTAGGGGTTGTTTATATAAATATTAATTATGTTAGTTGTTTAGTAGAAAGCTTTTTGTAACACAAGAGAAAGATTTGTCCCTAGGCAATCGATAACTAGACAGGTAATCATTATTGCACATCTATACGAGGGAGAGGCATGAGCTAACATACTTTCCGTACTTGGATCATATGCATTTATGATTGTACCTCTAGCAAGCATATGATGTCTACTACACAACTTTATTCTTGTAGACTCGTGTTGGGCCTCCAAGTGCAGAGTTTTGTAGGACAGTAGCAATTTTCCCTCAAGTGGATGACCTAAGGTTTATCAATCTGTGGGAGGTGTAGGATGAAGAAGGTCTCTGTCAAACAACCCTAGAGTTCATATGATAATCCCTCAACATGCAACAAAGAATCACTCCAAAGTTCCTATCTAGCGGAGAACAATAAGATGAAATTGGTGTAGGTAGTAGAACCACCTCAAAGTTATTCTTTCTGATCAATCTTATGAGCTATTCCTATAAGTGTCACAAACAGCCCTAGAGTTCATACTAGAATAACGCCTATGATACACATCAATCAACCCTAATGTCAAGGAGATACCCCAATGTCACCTCGAGTATCCGTGGGTAAATCATGCGACATGCATCAAACAATTTTAGATCTATCATATTCAATCCAACACAAAGAACTTCAAGGAGCACCCCAATATTTCTATCGGAGAAAGTGGTATGAAAACATGCAATCAACCCCCATGCATAGATCCCCAAGGTCACCGAAATCCGCAAGTTGATACCATAACATATATCAAGTGAATCAATAGAATACCCCAATGTCACTATGGGTATCCCACGCAAGACGTACATCAAGTGTTCTCAAACCAAAATATTCAATCCAACATAACGAGATCTCAAAGGTAAAGAATCAATTCATCACAACAAAATAGAGAGGGAAGAACATCATATGATCCAACTATATTAACAAAGCCCATGATACATCAAGATCATGTCATCTCAAGAACACGAGAGAGAGATTGAACACATAGCGACTGGTACATACCCTCAGCCCCGAGGGTGAACTACTCCCTCCTCGTCATGGCCTCCGCCGGGATGATGAATATGGCTACCGGTGATGGTTTCCCCTCTCCGGCAGGGTACTGAAACGCAACCAAATTGGTTTTTTGTCGATACAGCGAGTTGTGGCGGCGGAGGGGAAGTTCTCTCTTTATTTCTAGGATTTCTCGTATATATAGGATTTTTTAGCGTTGGAATCACGCCAAACGGAGCCATTTGGGCCCCACAAGCCATCGGGGCGCGGCCTAGGGGGCGCGCCCTGTTGGCTTGTGCCCCACATGTGGCTCTCCTCCGGTGGTTCTTCGCTCCAATATTGCTTATTTCCTCCAGAAAAAATCATAAAAAAAGTTTCAGGCAATTTCGAGAACTTTCATTTTCTGCACAAAAACAACACCACGGCAATTCTGCTGAAAACAGCGTCAGTCCGGGTTAGTTCTAAATAAATCATATAAAATGCATTAAAACCATATAGAAGTGTTGTAAACATAGGCAATCATGGCGTGAATACTTCATAATTTATCGATATGTTGGAGACGTATGAGCATCCCCAAGCTTAATTCCTACTCGTCCTCAAGTAGGTAAATGGTAAAATAAATAATTTATGAAGTGTTAATGCTAGCATAGTGAATAGTTTTGATTATTTATAATTTCAGTCACTTTTTCTAGCACCATAACCAGCAACTTTTTCTCATAAAAAAACTTATGATAGAGTAGTAATCAATTCACATGTCATGGTTTAAACAATGCATTCTTTTGAAACTTAACAAGATATGTTCTTAGCCATCAAGCAATTTCAATGCAACATCCAGTCTAAGAGCTACACATACTCAATTATCATATAGTCTTCTATGATTGCTGATATTCAAAGTATATTTTTAGAACAAACTACATCCATTGAACACAGAGAAAGATAGGGGCTTAATGTTTCGCCTCCCAACACACTTATCATAAAGATAATTGTCAACAATAATGAATTATGATCAAATATATTTGACTAGATATATATGCTTGGATCTTTCCCCACCACGTGATGCTTGCCAACTAATGGATTGAGGTTGGAATAAGAATTTGACTCAACATGAAAAGTAAGTAACATAAAAGTAAATAGATTGTACCTTCGCAGGGAGAAGCAGGGATTTGCAGAGGTGCCAGAGCTCATTGTTTTAAAAACATAGATGAATATGTAATTTTGAGTGGTGTGCCTTTCATGTCAACGTCACAACAGAGTTTTCAATATCTTCCATGCTAATCACATTATTGGCGGTTCCCAAACAGAATTAAAAAATTTACTCCCCCTCCACCATTCAAAAACATTCCATGGCTAGTCGTATCCACGGGTACCATCCAAACAATCAACTTTCTAGGGGGAGTTCTTATTTATTTATTTGTGTATTATGCAGGACTGGCAATGCTTTTTACCAGCCTCTCTCGTGCAATGACAAGTGAATAAACGCTCATCTTGAGAATAACCCACTTAGCATGGAAGATAATGACCGCCCCATTGCTCCATGAGCGGTATGAGCACACAAAATGGATGTTTAGAGGTGGCACATGCAAATTTACTTGGAATGGCAGTGAAATGCCATATATAGGTAGGTATGGTGGAATCTCATAGAAGAAACTTGGCTCAAGGATTTGGATGCACAAGTAGTATCTCTACTTAGTACGAAGTTTTGGCTGCCAAAAGGTTCTAAACAAGCACCACAAGTTGGAAGTTCCATAACAATATAACTTCTATGAAAATATACCCAATCATAACCATTACGTTGTCTTTCTTGTCCAACTTCAACTATTTGATCAAGGTTGAAAATAATTTATGGGTATTTACAATCATAAAATATGTCCAAGATAATATATTTGTATGTGAAGTTCTCTTTCTTATACTAGTCATTCATGAATTGCTTGTATGACCAATACTAAGATTGTCAAACTTCAATAGATTTTACTTTATGAACCAAATGTGAAGCTACTACTAAGCATATAGCATATTGATAATTTCATGTTTATGATATTTCATTGATTCACAATTTACTCTTAGGATATAAGTGAAGCACAAGAGTAAACATCAAACTACTCTCGTAAGATATAAGGAAGATCAATGAGTAGTTAAACAACCAAGTAGCTATGTGAGGACTCTCTCTCAATAAATATTTTCAGATCCAATATTTTATTTCAAACAGCAATGAAAACGAAAATACAGTCCAAGAATAGCACATATCATGTGGATAAATAAAAACTTAGAATCAACATAGGCTAACCGGTATTTGTTGACGAAGAGAGGTGGGATGCGTCGCATCCCCGAGCTTAGATGCTTGAGACTTCTTGAAATATTTACTTGGGGTGCCTTGGGCATCCCCAATCTTGAGCTTTTGTACCTGTTCAATCCTCTCATATCCCGGTTTACCCTAGATCTCAAAAACTTCATCCACACGAAACTTGAAAAGAACTCGTGAGATAGGTTAGTACACATAAGAATAAACCAAAATTTCATGTACTGCCAAGACAACTTGCATAATAATTTTCAAATATTAGGTACAGTATAATATCATTTCCACAATTTATATCTACCAATATAAGCCATGAAAACTCTAGGATAAGTAGATAACAAAACTATGACAGCAATCTGTCCAAACAGAACAGTTTGTAGCAATCTATTAAAACAGTGTACTTCTGTAACTACAAAAATTATGAAAATTTAGGACATGCTATATAATTTGTATGAAAGTTCTGTGTAAAAATTTCAGAAACTTTCCACGTTTCAGTAAAATCTGATAATTGAAATACTACAACAAAAGTTTTTGTTTTTGTACAGCACACATCACACATGCAATTCAAGCATTCTAAAGGCAATTCTTGGAACTTTTTATTGAAGAACAAGATTATAAATAACATCTAACAGATAACAACAAAATAAAATGATGCTCCAAGCAAAACACATATCATGTGACAAATAATAATATAGCTCCAAGTAAGATATACAGATAATGTTGGAGATGAAAGAGGGGATGCCTTTCGGGGCATCCCCAAGCTTAGTCGCTTGAGTCTTCCTTGGATATTAACTTGGGGTGACTTGTGAATCCCCAATCTTAGGTTCTTGCTGCTCCTTATTCACCTCATATCAGCATCTCACCCAAAACTTGAAAACTTCAATCACACAAAACTTAACGGAACTTTGTGAGATGGGTTAGTGTAACAAAGATAGATCATTCACTTAGGTACTGCCAAGACAAGATTCATAATTTTTCTCAAATAATACCTACTGTATTCTATCATTCCCATAATTTATATCACTAAATATAAGCTATGGGAACACTAAAACAAGCAAACTATGCACGCAAAACAGAATCTATCAAAAACAGAACGGTCTGTGAAGATCCCAATGGACAACGCGGAGAATTTGCATGGAAATTTTGTGTAAAAATTTCAGAACTTTTTGACTCTCCAGTAAAATCACATAATTCATATACTGGACACAAAGGTTTATGTTTTTTCATAGAATCAAACAAACAAGTATCCACACTATCCCAAAGGCTTTACTTGGCACTTTATTGAAATAAAAGCTATAAAATATGATTACCACAGTAGATTAATCATGTTAACACTCAAAAACAGAAAGGAAAAGTGTTGGGTTGTCTCCCAACAAGCGCTTCTCTTTAATGCATTTTAGCTAGGCATGATGATTTCAATGATGCTCACATAAGAATAGTAATTGAAATGTGCAAGAGAGCATCATGAATAACATGGCAAGCACATTTAAGTCTAACCCACTTACTATGCATAAGGATTTTGTAAGCAAAAAAATTTGTGGGAGCAAGAATCAACTAGCATAGGAAGGCAAAACAAGCATGACTTCAAAACTTTGAACACATAGAGAGGAAACTTGATATTATGGCAATTCCTACAAGCATATGTTACTCACTCATAATAATTTTCAGTAGCATCATGAAGGAATTCAACAATATAACTATCACATAAAGCATTCTTTTCATGATCTATAGCCATAGAAAATTTATTACTCTCCACATAAGCAAATTTCTTCTCATTCATGATAGTGGGAGCAAACTCAACAAAATAACTCTCATGAGACACTTGATTGACATAACCATATTGAATATTAAAATCGTGATGAAAAGTTTCATGGTTATCATTATTCTTTATAGCATACATGTCATCACAATAATCATCATAAATAGGAGGCATGCTTTCATGATAATAAATATCATCATCACAAGTAGAGGGAATAAAAAGATCATCTTCATCAAACATAGCATCCCCAAGCTTGTGGCTTTGAATATAATTAGCATCATGGATATTCAGATAATTTATACTAAAAATATAACTATCATTCTCGCCATTCAAGGAATTCACATTAAGCATTTTCATAAATTCTACCTCTCACAATTGAGCACAATTTTCCAAACCATCATTTTCATGAAAGACATTATAAAGACGAAGCAAATGAGGCAACTTAAACTCCATTTTTTTGTAGTTTTCATTTATAAAACCAAACTAGTGAAAAACAACTAATAAAAGATTTAATTGCAAGATCTAAAGATATGCCTTCAAGCACTCAGCTCCCCGGCAATGGCACCAGAAAAGAGCTTGATGTCTACTACACAACTTTATTCTTGTAGACTCGTGTTGGGACTCCAAGCGCAGAGTTTTGTAGGACTGTAGCATTTTTCCCTCAAGTGGATGACCTAAGGTTTATCAATCCATGGGAGGTTTAGGATGAAGATGGTCTCTTTCAAACAACCCTGCAATCAAATACAAGAATTCTCTTGTGACCCCAACACACCCAATACAATGGTAAATTGTATAGGTGCACTAGTTCGGCGAAGAGATGGTGATGCAAGTGTAGTATGGATAGTAGAAATAGGTTTTTATTATCTGAATAAATAAAAACAGCAAGGTAATATTTAGTAAACAGCGAGCAAAATTGTATATTAATGCTTGGAAACAAGGCCTAGGGTTCATACGTTCACTAGTGCAATCTCCCAACAATGCTAACATAGTTGAATCATATGATCATCCCTCAACATGCAACAAAGAATCACTCCAAAGTTCCTATCTAGTGGAGAACAATAAGATGAAATTGGTGTAGGTAGTAGAACCACCTCAAAGTTATTATTTCTGATCAATCTTATGAGCTATTCCTATAAGTGTCACAAACAGCCCTAGAGTTCGTACTAGAATAACGCCTATGATACACATCAATCAACCCTAATGTCACCTAGATAATCCAATGTCACCTCGAGTATCCATGGGTAAATCATGCAACATGCATCAAACAATTTCATATCTATCATATTCAATCCAACACAAAGAACTTCAAGGAGCACCCCAAGATTTCTATCAAAGAAAGTGGTTTGAAAACGTGCAATCAAGACCTATGCATAGATCCCCAAGGTAACCGAAATCCGTAGGTTGATGCCTTAACATATATCAAGTGAATCAATAGAATACCCCTATGTCACTACGGGTATCCCACGCAAGACGTACATCAAGTGTTCTCAAACCAAAATATTCAATCCAACATAACGAGATCTCAAAGGTAAAGATTCAATTCATCACAACAAAATAGAGAGGGAAGAACACCATATGATCCAACTATATTAACAAATCCCGTGATACATCAAGATCGTGTCATTTCAAGAACACGAGAGAGAGAGAGAGAGAGAGAGAGATTCAACACATAGCTACTGGTACATACCCTCAGCCCCAAGGGTGAACTACTCCCTCCTCGTCATGGCCTCCGCCGGGATGATGAAGATGGCCACCGGTGATGGTTTCCCCTCTCCGGCAGGGTACTAGAATGCCTCCTAATTGGTTTTTGGTCGATACAGAAAGTTGTGGCAGTGGAGCGGAAGTTCTCTATTTATTTCTGGGGTTTCTAGTATATATAGAATTTTTCAGCATTGGAATCACGCCAAACGGAGCCACGTGGGCCCCACAAGCCATCAGGGCATGGCCTAGGGGGCGTGGCCTAGCGGGGCCGTGCCCTATAGCCTTGTGCCCCACATGTGGCTCCCCTACGGTGGTTCTTTGCTCCAATATTGCTTGTTTCTGCTAGAAAAAAATATAAAAAAAGTTTCGGACAATTCCGAGAACTTCCATTTTCTGCACAAAAACAACACCACAGTAATTTTGCTGAAAATAACATCAGTCCGGGTTAGTTCTAAATAAAACATATAAAGTGCATTAAAACCATATAAAAGTGTTGTAAACATAGGCAATCATGGCATGAATACTTCATAAATTAGTGATACGTTGGAGACGTATCAGCATACGCAACTACTAGAGATCATTAAGGCAAACCCAACCACAGCATTAACACTTCAAGTCCCCTTTACTCCCATACGCAACAACCCCCTTACTCGGGTGTAAGCTTTTGTCACTCTAGCCGCCCACTATAAGTGAATCATGAACGTATTGCAACACCCTTCAGTGGGAATCCCCCACATGTGCGCGGAATGGGAGGCACCTTAGGATAGCACCGAAATAAAACATACAACTCAAACCAATCACGGTCATCAATCAACCCATATGACAAAAAGGATCTACTCAAACATCATAGGATAGCCACACATCATTGGATAATAATATAAAGCATTAAGCACCATGTTTAAGTAGAGATTACATTGGGGGAAACGGGTGTTACACCGCTGCATATAGGGAGAGAGAGTTGGTGGTGACGGCGGCGAAGTTGTTGATGTAGATCGTCGTCACGATGGTTTCCCAGGCGGTGTTCCTGCACCATCGGGTGAGAGGGGGAGATATCCCCCCTCCTTATTCTTCTTCCTTGGTCTCCCTCTAGATGGGAGGAGAGTTTCCCCTCTGGTCCATGGCCGCCATGGCTCCCGGAGGGCAGCAGCCCCTCCGAGATTGGATCTCTCTCTCTCTCTATTTCTCTCCTATTTTCACGACTTTTTTCTGACCCCTTCACTGTTTCTTAAATATCTGGAGATTCGTTACTCCGATTGGGCTGAATATTTGAGGGGATTTTTATAGGGAATTTATCTTTCTTGTGGCGAAAGAAGGACATCAACCGACTTACGAGGCAGTCCCAAGCCATCAGGGCGCGGTCACCCCCTGGTCACGCTCTGTTGGCTTGGGAGCACCTCAGGCACCGTCTTGCGTTGATTATTCTTCCCAAAATTCACATATATTTCAAAACAAATATCCATAATTTTTTCTCGTGTTTGGACTTTATTTGATATGGATTTTCTGTGAAACAAAAAACACACAAAAAACAAGAACTGGCACTGGGCACTTGATAAGTAAGTTAGTCCCCAAAATAATATAAAATGTTGCCAAA
Source organism: Elymus sibiricus (assembly GCA_039707655.1). Lineage (NCBI taxonomy): Eukaryota > Viridiplantae > Streptophyta > Magnoliopsida > Poales > Poaceae > Elymus > Elymus sibiricus. The sequence goes on along the minus strand of CM077667.1, from coordinate 143,988,352 downwards.
AGTATATGAAAGTTGTAGAATATTGGCATGAAACAATCAAAAATTATTGATACGATAGAAACGTATCATTATGTTGTTGGTGTTGTTCTAGGACAAAGAGTTGATAAGAAACTGAATGTTATTCATTATGCTAGCAAAGCTCTAGGCACCGCTCAAAAGAATTATGCTACTACTGACAAATAATTTCTAGCATTTGTGTTTGCATGCGATAAATTCAGATCCTACATTGTTGATTCTAAAGTAACAATTCACACCGATCACATTGCTATTAAATATATCGTGGAAAAAAAAGATGCTAAACCTAGACTGATTAGGTGGGTTCTTCTACTACAAGAGTTTGATTTGCATATTGTGGATAGGAAGGGAGCTGAAAATACTATAACAGATAATTTGTCTAGGATGGAAAATTTTCTTGATGACCCTAGCTCGTGGGCCCCTCGTGGACTTTCCCGACTCCATTTTCCTTTTGTAGATTTGTCCTGCACGGGAAAAAATCATTGTATATGCTCTGTGATGTTCTGACCACTATATCACAAGTTTTCCCATTGTTCTCGTTTCGAATTATTTTTTGTCAGGAATTCTAGATCCCAGAAGCGCTCTGATACTTGTGATCTGTGTTGGGTTTTCCGTGAAGAGGAACGGGTTATCACAGCACAATGTGGGTAAGTATTTCCCTTAGTTATGAAACCAAGCTTTCTCGAACCAATAGGAATACCAATCCTCAACCGTCTTCAGCAGCTACACACAAAAGAACAAACAACTTGCACCCAACGCGGGCAAGAGGGTTGTCAATCCCCTTGATCTCGTTATTTGCAAGCAAGTGAGGTGTGTAGATAATTGTAAATTGCAAAATAAAATAAAAGCAAATAAATGGCAGAAGGGTTTTGATAGCGTTTGTAAATATATAGGTGAATAGACCCCGGGGACGTAGAGTTCTCTAGTTGCATCTCTCATAGAAATAGCATATGGTGGGTACACAAATTACTGTTGGGCAATTGATAGAAAAGCGGATAGTTATGCGATTTTCACAGCAATGATCATGTGTATATAGGCATCACGTCCATAAGCAAATAGGCCAACTCCTGCCTGCACCTATTACTATTACTCCACTCATCGACCGCTATCCAGCATGCATCTAGAGTATTAAATAAAACATAGTAATGCTTGAAGAACGATGACATGATGTAGACAAAGTAAACTCAATCAATATGAATGAACCCCATCGTTTTATCCTTACTAGCAGCAACACAAAGACATATCTTGTCCCCTTCTGTCACTGGGATATAGAAATTCGTCAGGTTGAACCTACTACAATGCACTACTCCCACCGAAGAAATATCAATCTAGTTGGCCAAACTACATCAATAGATCGGAGAGCATACGAAGCTATGATGATCATGCACAAAAGAATCATATTAGAATTCAGAGAAGACTCAAATATTTATCATGAATAATATGAACGTAAACCCACAATTCATCGGATCCCAACAAACGCACCATACAAACGGATTACATCAGATAGATCAAGACAAAGATGCGATGAACATTGTATTGAAGATCAAGAGAGAGAGAGAGAGAGAAAGAGAGAGAGAGAGAGATTGCCATCTAGATACTACCTACGGACCTGTGGTGAACTACTCACACATCATGGTGAGGGCAGCAACGTTGATGAAGAGGCCCTCCGTGATCGATCCCCCCTCCGGCAGGGTGCCGGAATGGAGCTATAGATGGGTTACCATCGGAACAGAGACTTGCGGCGGCGGAAAAAGTGTTTCGGGAGTGCTTCTAGGGGTTTTGGAATATATGAGAATTTATAGGCCAGAGAGGGTCGTTGGGAGACGACTGAGGGGGGCACAAGCCATCAGGGCGCCCCTTGTTGGCTTGTGGGGCCCTCGTGCCTCTCTCAGCCTCCTCCCGAAGCTTCCAGGTCTTCTTTTGGTCCATAAGAATCATCAAAAAGTTTCGTGGCAATTGGTCTTCGTTTGGTACTGTAAACCTGAAAAGTCAAAAACGCGCAAAAAAGAGCAACTGGCACTGGGCACTGGGTTAATAGGTTAGTGCTCAAAAATATTATAAATTGGTAAACAAATGCCCAAAAATTATCCTAGAATGATAATATATCAGCATGGAACAATGAAAAATTATAGATACGTTGGAGACGTATCAGCATCCCCAAGCTTAATTCCTGCTCGTCCTCGAGTAGGTAAATGATAAAAACAGAATTTTTGATTTGACATGCTACCCATTATGTAATCTTTTGTATGTATGCTCATTGAGAAACGATGAGTTAACAAACAGCAACATAGTAATATTTATAAGTATAAGAAACAAAATCATTGATTTTCAAAGTATATGATCCTAAAAGAATGTTTACCCCGATTCATCTTATTATATTAGCAAGGCATGACTCCGTCTTCACCACATCAATACAAATGTTAAGCACCACGGTGTCCAAGTCGGGCAATTGGATCGTACTTTTTCAGTATGCATCAACTTTTTGTTCTTCATGCAATACATGAGCGTGAACCATTGGACATAGCATATAGGTGGAATAGAGTATGGTGGTAGATATCAATGGGGTAAAAAGTGGAGAAGATGGTCTCACATAAACTAGGCGTACCAACGAGCTATGGAGATGCTCATCGATAGATGTCAATGCAAGTAGTAGGGATTGCCATGCAAATGATGCACTAGAGCTATAAGTGTATGAAAGCTCAACTAAAGCTAAGTGGGTGTGCATCCAACTTGCTTGCTCATGAAGACCTCGGGCATTTGAGGAAGCCCGTCATCGGAATATACAAGCCAAGCTTATTATGAAAAGGTATTTCCCACTAGCATATGGAAGTGAGAACATAGGAGACTCTCTATATGAAGAACATGGTGCCACTTTGAGGCACAAGTGTGGTAAAGGATAGTAGCAAAGTCCCTTCTCTCTTTTTCTCTCATTTATTTTTTTATTTTTTTCATGGTGGGCTTTTCTCTTTTTTTGCCTACCCCATTCATTTTTTATATGGTGAGCTCATTTGGCCTCCCCCATTTTTATTTATTTTTCGTCCGGAGTCTCATCCCGACTTGTGGGGGAATCATAGTCTCCATCATCCTTTCCTCACTGGGACAATGCTCTAATAATGATGATCATCACACTTTTATATACTTAGATCTCAATATGAAGAACTGATAGGAACATATAATTCTATATGAATGCCTCTGGCAGTGTACCAGGATGTGCAATGATCTAGTGTGACATGTATAAAAAACATGATGAACGTCGGCTTTGCCACAAATACTATGTTAGCTCTATGTGATCATGCAAAGCAATATGATGATGAATGAACTAGTCATGTGAAGTGACGATGGAATTTGCATGGCAATATATCTCGAAATGGCTATGGAAATGCCATAATAGGTAGGTATGGTGGCTGTTTTGAGGAAGATAAATGAGGCTTATGTGCAATAGAGCGTATCATGTCACGGGGTTAGGATCCACCAGCGAAAGTTGCATCGGTCCTCGAGGTGAGAATGGGCTATGCACGATACCGAAGAGGCTAGCAAATATGAAAAGGTGAAGATGCGTATGTCCAAGGTGTCACATTAGTCATAAAGAACTCATATACTTATTGCAAAGTTTTATTAGTTTTATCACAAATCAAAGTACTCCTTGCATGCCCCGAGGGAGGAGGTTGGTAGGAGTTAACCATCGTGCGCCCCTGACTCGAAACAACACTAGGATTTCAACGAGAAATAAAAATGCTCACACATCATCACCATGCCTCTTTAATTTTTAGATTAATAACAAGTTAACACCTGTTAATCTTGACACTTCTATGAATCAATAATTGTGGACTCACACCTTTTTCATATTACCACATTAATGTCATTAACACACAATTTCTCTATATGTGCTACATGATGGTTTTGATTATCACTCATTGAATACCTATTATTTTTTGACTAGTCTTATGACCCATGAAAATTACCATCACTATTTATTAACTCTCAAACAAATATAAGTGAAGAACGAGAGTGAAATTATTTCTATAAAATCTACACGCCACCGTGCTCCAAAAAGATATAAGTGAAGTACTAGAGCAACTGCCAAGCTCAAAAGATATAAGTGAAGCACATAGAGTATTCTAACAAATTATGATGAAGGTGTGTATCTCTCAAATAGGTCTGTCCAGCAAATGATGATTATGGCAAACTAAAAGTAAAAGTAAACAAAAGCAAATGACACTCCAAGCAAAACACATATCATGTGATGAATAAAAATGTAGCTCCAAGTGACATACCGATGGATTGAGACGAAAGAGGGGATGCCTTCCGGGGCATCCCCAAGCTTAGACGCTTGAGTCTTCCTTAGAATATTACTTGGGGTGCCTTGGGCATACCCAATCTTAGGCTCTTGCTACTCCTTATTCCGTGGTCCATCGTGATAACACGCAAAACTTGAAAACTTCAATCACACAAAACTCAACAAAACTTCGTGAGATTCGTTAGTATAAGCAACATATCAAATACTTTAGGTACTGTTATAAATTTATTATTATTTAATTTTAGCATAAGGTACTGTATTATAACTTCTCCATGGCTTATACCCCCGATACAATCCATAGCATAATCAAAGCAAGCAAAGTATGCATGCAAAAACAGAATCTACCTAAAACAGAACAGTCTGTAAAGATACGTTTGGTACACATACTTTTGTAACTCAAAAAATTCTGAAAACTTAGGACAACCTGAATAATTTCTATATAAGTACTTTATAAAAATTTCAGCTCGTTATCATGCTTCAGTAAAAAATGAAAATTCCTGTACTGGAGTCAAAATTTTCTGTTTTTGCACCGTATCAATTCTACTCATCATCCAAATCATCCTAAAGGCTTTACTTGGCACAAACACTAATTAAAACATAAAAACATAATCATTACATAGGAAAAAATAATTTTATCACAAAATAACAGAAAGTAAAAAGCAAAAATAAAGATAATCATCGGGTTGCCTCCCAACAAGCGCTATTGTTTTATGCCCCTAGCTAGGCATAATGCATAGTATCAAGTGTTGTCATCCTTGACGCTCAACCCATAGGTATCTCTCATGATTGATTCATAAGGTGGTTTAATTATCTTTCTAGGGAAATGTTCCATCCCTTTATTTAATGGGAATTGGAACCTTATGTTTCCCTCTTTCATGTCAATAATTGCACCTATAGTTCGTAGGGAGGGCCTTCCAAGTATTATGGGACAAGAAGGATTGCAATCAATGTCAAGCACAATGAAATCTACAGGCACATAATTTTTATTTTCAATAATAAGCACATCATTAATTCTACCCAAAGGTTTCTTAATGATAGAATCTGCAAGATGCAAGTTTAGGGAACATTCTTCAATATTAGTGAGACCAAGCACATCACAGAAGGTTATAGATATGGTTGAAACACTAGTACCAAGGTCACACAAAGCATTGCATTCATATTTATTTATCTTTATTTTGATAGTAGGTTCCCGCTCATCATGCAATTTTCTAGGAATAGACACTTCAAGCTCAAGTTTCTCATCATAAGCTTTTATCATAACTTCTACTATATGTTCGGTAAAAGCTTTGTCTTATTCATAAGCATTGGGTGAGCTAATAATGGATTGCAGCAAGGAAATACATTCCACTAAAGAGCATTTATCATAATTAAAGTCCTTGTAATCCTTGAAAGTGGCCATATCACTAGTTAAAGTTTTGACCTCTCCAAACCCATTTTTTCAGTTTTAGCATTAAAATCATCACCCTCCAAGCAAACGGGACGCTCCTCAACTAGATTTGACTCATCTCCAGTCCCTTTATCATTTATATTCAGAGAGGTAAACAAAGAATCAATGGAAGAAACACCAATCATTTTAAGATCTTCATCATGATTCGTAATAGGGAAAGATTCCGGTTTAGCGGCCATCCTATTTACTAGAGTGGTTTGCTTACCGGATATTTTTCCTAGAAATTCTTCAGTGTGAGAAAATTGAGATTGGAGGTTAGACACTTCTTTATTCACTTCATCAAGTTGCCTACTAATATCATCTAGCAAAGTTGAATGTTCTTTAACTTCCGAAGCAAAGAACCTATTGTGTTCATATTGTGGGATCATGAAAGTTTTCATAGAACTCTCTATCTCTGACATTCTTTGATAATAAGAGGTGTTGCGGAAATTGTCCTTAGACATGGTGACCGAACAAGCAAAGCAACACGCAAGACAAGCAAACTAGCAAGTAAAGCAAGCAAAGAAGTAAACTAGTAACAAGCAAAGATAAATATTTTTCTATTTTTATTTTTTATGGGACAAACTAAATATAACAGCAAATAAAAATATAAACAAGTGAATGAAAGTTTGTGTGAAGTTACTTGATAGTTGGTGATGGTATTCCCTGGCAACGGCGCCAGAAATCCTTCCTGATACTTGTGATCTGCGTTGCATTTTCCGTGAAGAGGAACGGGTTATCGCAACACAATGTGGGTAAGTATTTCCCTCAGTTATGAAACCAAGGTTTATCGAACCAATAGGAATACTAGTCCTCAACCGTCTTCAGCAGCTGCACACAAAAGAACAAACAACTTGCACCCAACTTGGGCAACAAGGTTGTCAATCCCCTTGATCTCGTTATTTGCAAGCAAGTGAGGTGTGTAGATAATTGTAGATAATTGTAAATTGCAAAATAAAATAAAAGCAAATAAATGGCAGAAAGTTTTTGATAGCGTTTGTAAATATATAGGTGAATAGACCCAGGGGCCATAGAGTTCTCTAGTGGCATCTCTCATAGAAATAGCATCTGGTGGGTACACAAATTACTGTTGGGCAATTGATAGAAAAGCGGATAGATTTGGGATTTTCACGGAAATGATCATGTGTATATAGGCATCACGTCCATAAGCAAATAGGCCGACTCCTGCCTGCACCTATTACTATTACTCCACCCATCGACCGCTATCAAGCATGCATCTAGAGTATTAAGTAAAACAGAGTAATGCTTGAAGAACAATGACATGATGTAGTCAAAGTAAACTCAATCAATATGAATGAACCCCATCGTTTTATCCTTAGTAGAAGCAACACAAAGACGTATCTTGTCCCCTTCTGTCACTGGGATATAGAAATTCGTCGGGTTGAACCTACTACAACGCACTACTCCCACTGAAGAAATATCAATCTAGTTGGCCAAACTACATCAATAGATCGGAGAGCATTACGAAGCTATGATGATCATGCACATAAGAATCATATTAGAATTCAGAGAAGACTCAAATATTTATCATGAATAATCTAAACATAAACCCACAATTCATCGGATCCCAACAAACACACCATACAAAGGGATTACATCAGATAGATCAAGACAAAGATGCGATGAACATTGTATTGAAGATCAAGAGAGAGAGAGAGATTGCCATCTAGGTACTACCTACGGACCCGTAGGTCTGTGGTGAACTACTCACACATCATGGTGAGGGCAGCAAGGTTGATGAAGAGGCCCTCCGTGATCGATCCCCCCTCCGGTAGGGTGCCAGAACGGAGCTCTAGATGGGTTCCCATCGGAACAGAGACTTGCGGCGGCATAAAAAGTGTTTCGGGAGTGCTTCTAGGGTTTTTGGAATATATGAGAATTTATAGGTCAGAGAGGGGCGTCGGGAGACGCCCGAGGGGGGCACAAGCCATCAGGGCGTCCCCCCTTGGGCGCACCCTGTTGGCTTGTGGGGCCCTCATGCCTCTCCCGGCCTCCTCCCGAAGCTTCTAGGTCTTCTTTTGGTCCAGAAAAAATCATCAAAAAGTTTCGTGGCAATTGGACTTCGTTTGGCACTGTAAACCTGAAAAGTCAAAAAACACACACAAAACGTCAACTGGCTCTAGGCACTGAGTCAATAGGTTAGTGCTCAAAAATATTATAAATTGGTAAACAAATGCCCAAAAAGTATCCTAGAATGATAATATATCAGCATGGAACAATCAAAAATTATAGATACGTTGGAGACATATCACGCTCATGGCCCCCGAAGCCTCTGTAAGAAGCAGCGCATAATATGACCTGCTCCGGGCAAACGCCCTTACAGCGAGGTCTACCATGAGTGGTCTTTGGGGGAGGAGGATGAATGCACGATTCAAGGAGACACTACAAGATGATAGGAAGAAGAAGCTAGGAAATCAGGAGGAGATTGTGCTGGATCAGGCTTTAAGGCCTCAAAGAAGGGAGATATATTGCACACCCTTCATAATAATCTTTCTTTAACTAAAATTAATGCATTAAAATTTGTGGAAGCAATTTGTTCCCAGAGCACATCACTCACTCGGGAGGTCATCCTTCTTGAAGAGCAGAAACGGGTCCTCTGAAGGATCAATGATAAGTCGCAATACTTGCTGATGGAGGACAAGCCTACAACTTCATCACCACCATCACCGAAGAAATAAACTAGAGTACACGAGGTATGGGAACCACCCTTAGCTGTAGGAAATATGCTCTAGAGGCAATAATAAATTGGTTATTATCATATTTCCTTGTTCATGATAATCGTTTATTATCCATGCTAGAATGATCGAAAACTCAGATACATGTGTGGATACATAGACAACACCATTTCCCTAGTGAGCCTCTACTAGACTAGCTCGTTGATCAGAGATGGTCAAGGTTTCCTGACCATAGACATGAGTTGTCATCTGATAACGGGATCACATCATTAGGAGAATGATGTGATGGACAAGACCCAACCGTAAGCATAGCAGTTGATCGTGTCAGTTTATTGCTACTGCTTTATCCATGTCAAGTATCTGTTCCTACGACCATGAGATCATGCAACTCTCGGACACTGGAGGAATGCCTTGTGTGTATCAAGCGTCACAACATAAATGGGTGACTATAAAGGTGCTCTACAGGTATCTACGAGGGTGTCTGTTGGGTTGGCATGGATCGAGACTGGGATTTGTCACTCTGTATGACGGAGAGGTATCTCTGGGCCCACTCGGTAATACAGCATCACAAGAATCTTGCAAGCAATGTGACTAAGGAGTTAGTCACGTGATCTTGTATTACAGAACGAGTAAAGAGACTTGCCGGTAACGAGATTGAACTAGGTATGGAGATACCGACGATGGAATCTCGGGCAAGTAACATACCGATTGACAAAGGGCACTGCATACGGAATTGATTGAATCCTTGGCATCGTGGTTCGACCGATAAAGATCTTCGTGGAATATGTAGGAACCAATATGGGCATCCCGGTCTCGCTATTGGTTATTGACCGGAGAGGTGTCTCGGTCATGTCTACATGATTCTCGAACCCGCAGGGTCCGCACGCTTAACGTTCGGTGACGCTAGAGTAGAATTGGGATATGTATATTGGTGACCGAATGTTGTTCGGAGTCTCGGATGAGATCCCGGACATCACGAGGAGCTCCGAAATGGTCCGGAGGTAAAGATTTATATATGGGAAGTCATATTTAGGGTTCCGGAAAATGTTCGGGATTTTTCGGTATTGTACCGGGAAGGTTCTAGAAGGTTCCGGAGTGGGGCCCACCTGCATGGGACCCACATGGACGTGGGTAGTGGGAAAATTCCCCACACCCCTGGTCTAGGTGCATTAAGATCCACTCTTAAAAGTAATAGGATCATATCCCGAAAGGATAAGATCGAGATCTCTAAAAAGGGGGATAGTCATCGGTGGGGAAGGAAATGAGGGATTTCCTTCCTCCCCCCTTGACCAACGACCCTAGGGGCTTGGAGGGCAAGCCACCAGCCCCTCCCACACCTATATAAAGGTGGGAAGGTGCAAGGGGGATGCACACCCTCCCACGGCTGCGGCCTTCCTCCCGTCTCTCCCGTTTCTTCCTTGTACGTTGTTCCGGAGGCGCTTGGCGAAGCCCTGCCGGCACTACAACACCACCATCTCCACCACGCCGTCATGCTGGTTGAGATACCATCTACTTCTCCTCCCTCTCTTGCTGGATCAAGAAGGAGGATACGTCATCGAGCCGCACGTGTGCTGAACGCGGAGGTGCCGTCCGTTCGGCACTAGATCGGGACGGATCGTGATTGGATTGCGAAGAAGTACGACTACATCAACCATGTTATATATGCTTCCGCTTAGAGATCTACAAGGGTATGTAGATACACTCCCCCTCTCGTAGCTATGCATCTCCATGGATAGATCTTGGGTGTTCGTAGGAAAAAATTTGTTTCCCGTGCAACGTTCCCCAACATTAGCTTGTTCCAAGCTTGGGGGAGGTGCCCGGGTATCGTATAACCATCACTTTTACCATCATTATCTAATTTTGTTCGATCCTTAGTTATTCTATGATATAGATGAATAAAGTTTTAATATGATTTAATCTCGAGTGTTTGCTTTGTGAGCTATCTACCTATGTAATCGAGTGTGATAGATATATAATAAAGAGATGTTTTGAGTTGTCTGCTTTCTTGCATCAATCTTAGCAATGAAAGGAAATAAAAAAGGTCACATGTTGATCCCATGGGGAGTGATGACTTCACATATAAAGAGTATAATTGATAAAATTTGTTGAAAGTTGACAAACATATCATTGGTCATTGATGCAATTCATGAAAAAGTAACAACGAAAGAGAGGTCTCACATATAAATACATTATCTTGGACATCTTTTATGATTGTGAGCCCCCATTAAATATTCTATGCATGATCTACTTGTTGACGTTGGACAAGGAAGACAACGTATTGAGTTATGTTTGCTTATATTCACATAGAAGTTATATTGTCATGGATCCTCTAACATGTGGTGCTTGCGCATAACCTTTTGCTAGCTAAAACTTTGCACCATGTAGAGATACTACTTGTGCATCCAAAAACCCTTAAATCCAGTTTCTTGCCATAAGAGTCCACCATATCTACCTATGGATTGAATAAGATCCGTCAAGTAAGTTGTCATCGGTGCAAAAGCAATAAAAATTGCTCCTAAATATGTATGATCTTTTATTGTAAGGGCAAATAAGCTTTATACGAATTTGTGATGGCAAAGAAATAAAAGCGTCAGACTGCATAATAAAGTTTCATTAAGAGCTTGTGATGGCAATATAAAGTGACGTTACTTTCCATTAAGAGCTTGCACATCCAAATATATAAGCGCATGACAACCTCTGCTTCTCTCTACGAAGGGCATGTCTTTTACTTTTCTGTATTTACTTTTATGCAAGAGTCAATAATTTTAATCCCTATTCCATTCTTATTACTCTCTACTTGGCAAGCATTATGTGGTGGGGAAAGATCCAGGCACATATATCTAGTGGGATATAGGTTATCGTGAGTTATTATTGTTGGCATTCTCCCTGATATAAGATGTTGGGTGGTGAAAAACTATAAACCCCTATCTTCCTATGTGTTTGATTGAAACTTTTTGCTTCACAAATATGCAATGACTGTCAGCAATCATATAAGAATAAATGATATTTAATTATGTGAACTTGCTAAACGAAGCTCTGACATACACTCTTTGTGAAAATATGATGGATTGCAATTGTTTCAATGACTAAGAACATAGTTTGTTAGTTTTCAATAAGGTTTACGATTCATACTTAAGCATGTGGATAGATTGTCACTTGTTCATTGGAGGTTTTATGATATTATGTTGCTGCTATGATAATGATCATGATGCTTTTATGTCTGTATTTTGTTCTATCGACACCTCTCTCTCTCTCTAAGCATGTGGTCATGATTATCGAGTTCGGCTTTCTCTTGAGGACAGGCGAGGTCTAAGCTTTGGGGAGTTGATACGTCCTTTTTGTATCATGTTTTTTTGTTGATATGTTGAGACATTATTTTACTTTATGGTGCAATCCTAATGCCTTTTATCTCTTATTTTGCAAGTTCCATACAAAGAGGGAGATTTCTAGCAGCTGGAATTCTGGACCGGAAAGGACCACTGAAGAGATGGATATTCTCTCGAACTCCAAATGAGTTGAAAATTAACGAAGAATTTTTTTGGAATATATAAAAATTATTGGAGAAAGAATCAACCAGAGGGGACCCGCCAGGTGGCCACGAGCCAGGTGAGGGAGTCCTGGACTAAGGGGTCCTCGGGCCACTGGCCCATCTCTCAATAGGCCGGCTCGATGGGCTGCCCTCTAGCTATCATAGGAAGGGCCGGATACATCGAGACCCCACGTTCCAGAAGGAAGCCCCGAAGGCGCGTCGTGGACTCCAAGTCAAGATGAGGAAATCGACATTTCCATCCTCGGCAGGAGACCTATCATGTGTAAACCCTAGGTACCCCCCGGTGTCTATATAAACCGAGAGGGTTTTAGAATGTAAGACGGAGAAACTCATCTAGGGTTTAGCTATCTGATCTCGAGGTAGATCAACTCTATAACCTTCATACCATTAATATAATCGAGCAGGACGTAGGGTTTTACCTCCATAGGAGGGCCCGAACCTGGGTAGACATCGTCTCCTTCGTCCCCTTGTTACCATCGATCCTAGACTCACAGCTCGGGACCCCCTACCCGAGATCCACCGGTTTTGACACCGACACCAGGGGCGCACCACCATAGCTCGTGGGCCCCCTGGCAGGCCTCCCATGCCCATCTTCTCCTATATGATGTCATTTTCCCTAGAAAAATCAGAAGAAGACTTCCGGGACTAAGCGCCACCATCTCGAGGCGGAACCTGGGCAGGAGCACTTTTGCTCTCCGGCGGAGCGATTACGTCATGGAAACTTCCCTTCGGGAGGGGGAAATCGAAGTCGTCGTCATCACCAACACTTCATCCATCGTGGGGGGGGGGGGTCAATCTTCATCAACATCTTCATCAGCGCCATCTCATATCAAACCCTAGTTCATATCTTGTATTCAGTCTTTGTCTCCAAATCTCATATTGGTACCTGTGGGTTGCTAGTAGTGTTGATTACATCTTGTAGTTCATGCTAGTTTGTTTAATTGGTGGAATATTATATGTTCGGATCCTTAAGCATATTCATTACACCTCTGATCTTGAACATGATGATGCTTTGTGAGTAGTTACTTTCGTTCTTGAGGACATGGGAAAAGTCTTGTCATGAGTAATCATGTGATGTTGGTATTCCTTCGATATTTTGATGGTGTTTATGTTGCTCTTCCTTTAGTGGTGCCGCCTGAACGTCGACTACATGACACTTCGCCCTGTTTGGGCCTAAAACAAAGCATTGGGAATGATAAGTAGATGATGGGTTGCGAGAGTGACAATATCTTAAACCCTAGTTTATGAGTTGTCCCGTAAGGGGCTGATTTGGATCCATATGTTTCATGCTATGGTTAGATTTATCTTGATTTTTCTTTTTAGTTGTGGATGCTTGCGAGAGGGGGTCATCATAAGTGGATTGTTTGTTCAAGTAAGAACAACACCCTAGCACCGGTCCACCCACATATCAGATTATCAAAGTAGCGAACGTGAATCAACTAAACATGATGAACAATGACTAGACGAAATTCCCATGTGTCCTCGAGAGCGCTTTGCTTCATATAAGAGTACGTTCAGGCTTGTCCTTTCCTACAAAAAGAATTGTGCCACCTTACTGCACCATTGTTACTATTGTTACTGGCTACTTGTTACGAATTGTCTTGCTAGAAAACTATCCATCACCGTTACTTTCAGTGCTTGCAAAAACTTTCCTACTAAAAACCACTTGTCATTTCCTTCTGCTCCTCGTTGGGTTCGACACTCTTACTTATCGAAAGGACTACGATGGATCCCCTATACTTGTGGGTCATCAAATTCATTTTTTTATGAAGGTGAACAAACAAACTCAAATTTTTAGGTTCCCTCCAATATTTCGTCCCCCCCCCCATCTTTCCCCTTCCCACCATATTTTCTCATTGTCCCACTAATTTTTTCCCACCCCACCCTCTAAATATCTCGTTACTTGTTCACAACAACCCCCACTCATAACTCCACACTTTTCTCTCGTCTCTATAGTTTCCTCCAGATCTAGATCCACCACGTGGTAGGTTTCCGCCCACACCCGTCAACAATGGGCAATGGACTGCCACCTCCACCTACGACGTCTACATGGTGGATACTCCATCCGATAACGGCGAGCGCACACCCGCAAACAAGGGTGATAAATCGGGCGAAGCGCCGTCAAGGCACTGGAAACCGCGTAAACGATCAAAGACCAAAAAGGGAAGGGAAGCTATTGCTGGAACCGGGGAAAACGATACCCCGGAAGACCTCGGCGATCCCGATATCCCCGAACATCCATTAGAGGACCAGGAAAGGCCGGAGGACTAGCGCGACCCCGAAGATCCAAACGATTCCGAGGATGACAACTACCTCCCCCCCGTAGAGGAGGAGGATAGCCCGGAAGCCGAAGACTTCATCGTCGCCAAGAACATTGAGGATCAGGAACGGTTTAGGCAACAGCTTATAGCCACTGCCCGAAGCCTAAAAGCGAAAGAAAGGCAGCTTTAAGCCAAACAAGATACCCTCAATGATAGATGGACGAGGGTCCTATCAGCCGAGGAAGGATATGGTACCGGTCTATTGGACCAACCCAAGAGCTATCCACGCCAACGGCTGCTGCCACAATTTGATGACGAGCTCCCTAATACGCCGTCCCCCAAGCACACTCCATACGACCAGCCTGACCGCCCTCCTCGAGGACGAGATAGGACGACTGACGATGCCGGTTATAAGCCGGCGATACACCGCAGAAGGGTAAAGGAGCCAATGGAGCCTGAGGACAGGTACGACTTGCGACACGACCTGGATTATAGGGCGGGCCGTAAGAGGTCCATCTACGGATCTAGAGGGTACTCCCCCGATAGACGGGACGGGTATCGGCCTTGGCTTGACCGAAATAATAGAGGTCGGGAACCAAACCGGGCCAGAACAGACGCCGATTACCGGCGTGACATAGCCCGAGTCAGAGGCGCTGCCCACCCACTGTGTTTCACTCATGAGGTGATGCAGCATCAGTTTCCGGAAGGGTTTAAACCCGTGAACATCGAGCAATACGACGGAACAACTGACCCAGCAGTGTGGATCGAGGATTTCCTCAACATTCACATGGCACGAGGAGATGATCTCCACGCAATCAAATATCTACCCCTTAAGCTTAAGGGGCCAGCTCGGCACTGGTTAAACAGTCTCCCCGAAAATTCTATCGGGGGCTGGGAGGATCTCGAGGATGCATTCGATCTAATTTCCAGGGCACCTACGTACGGCCGCCGGACTCCTCCGACCTAAGCAACGTCGTCCAAAAGGCAGGAGAGTCCGCCCAACAATTCTGGAATCGTTTCTTGACCAAGAAAAACCAAATCGTCGATTGCCCAGATGCCAAGGATATAGCCTCTTTCAGGCACAACATTCGGGACGAATGGCTGGCTCGCCAGCTCGGCCAGGATAAACCTAGGACCATGTCCGCCCTTACATCACTCATGACCCGCTATTGCGCGGGCGAGGATAACTGGCTAGCTAGACAAAGCCACAACCCCGAAGACCCCGGCACCTCCGAAGCTCGGGATGGAAATGGGAAACCACGACACAACAAAAATAAACGCCAGCACATCACTACTGACGCCGACGACACGGCCATTAATGCCGGCTTCCGCAACCCTCGGTCCGTGCAGCGAAAAAAGCCTCCTAAAGGCAACCGCGATGGACCCACCCCGCTGGACAAGATCATGGAGAGACCTTGCCAGATCCATGGCACTCAAGACAAGCCCGCCAACCACACCAACCGTAACTGTTGGGTGTTCAAACAGGCCGGCAAGCTCGCAGCCGAGGAGCAAGGCAAGGGCCCATGCAGCGAGGACAACGAGGAGCCCCGCGGTCCGAACAATGGAGGTCAGAAGCAGTTCCCTCCAGAGGTAAAAACTGTGAACATGATATATGCCACTCATATACCTAAAAAGGAGAGGAAGCGCGCCCTTCGAGAGGTCTACGTCGTAGAGCCTGTAGCCCCGAAGTTTAACCCATGGTCGGCCTACCCGATCACCTTTGATCGACGAGATCACCCGACCAGTATCCGCCACGGGGGTTTGGCGGCCCTCGTCTTAGACCCCATTATTGATAGGTATCACCTCACTAAAGTCCTAATGGACGGAGGAAGTAGCCTCAATCTGATTTACTCAGATACGGTGAAAAAGATGGGTATAGATCCATCAAGGATCAAACCCAACAACACCACCTTTAAAGGAGTAATCCCAGGCGTCGAGGCCCGGTGCACGGGCTCTGTGAGCCTGGAAGTGGTGTTCGGTTCGCCCGATAACTTCCGTAGCGAGGACTTGATCTTCGACATCGTACCCTTCCGCAGCGGTTATCACGCCCTGCCAAGCCGCACAGCGTTTGCTTGCTTTAATGTCGTCCCACACTACGCATACCTCAAGCTCAAGATGCCTGGACCAAAGGGGGTCATTACTGTAAAAGGCAACACAGAGCGTTCCCTTTGAACCGAGGAACATGTATTGGCCCTGGCGGCCGAATTCCATTACAATGATGATCGACCAATACCAAAATCTGCCATAAAGGCACGCAAGGCTGACAAACGAGCTTGGTCTCAACCCGAGCTCCCGGAATCTTATTCCCCCCAGAAATAGGGACACGTTCCTCACTGCACAGCCCTAGTGCCCATCAAACACGTGCCAAGATGGCACAACTTTGCACTCAAGATTCCATGGGCAGCAGTGAGGAACAACTATCGAAAGGAAAGTGTTCGGTTGGACCGAACTACGACCAGTACATGTCCTCGGACATACCACAGGTACCATCAAGGACCTGCTAAAGCGTAAAGCTCATCCATACTTCAGCGACTTCTCAAGATGTTCCTCCCAAGGTCCGCTCGCCGACAACATCACCCTTAGAGGAATCAACTCCCTAGGAGGCATAGGAGCAGATTGGCAACAGGGCGCATCGAGGACGTCAAGCCACCAATCGAAGACCCCTGGTATAACCTCTCCTTCATAAATTTTATGTTTTATCTTCAAAATACATGTAAACAGTTGCTTCGACACTTCAAATTATAAGAGTTATTGAGCAAATAAATGTCCATTATACATGGCCTCTCTGCTGTATTTTATGGTAGATACTCTGTTCTGGACAACGCCTCCTACGCAATTGTTCGGTATACATTATGAGGCAACCGGCTAATAGACCGGGGGCTTGAATTTAAAAAATCGCCCTGAGCATCACCCCAGCACAACTGGTCGTTTGTTCGGCATCTCGGATTTTGCTTTATATGCATCGGATCCGAACTATGTCTTGGGTCAAAAGTTGGGTTGCACGGCTCATGTGCTTGCCCTCTTACGTTCCGCTCATTCGGCTAAAAGGGCAAAGGGAGAACCACTGCGATTGTGTTTCCAGCTCGCCTTGTCAAGCACCTCAAGGGATAAAGCCAAAAACTGACCGTCATAGTAAGCGAGAACCGGTCTGCAAATCCGAGGATAAGTTTCATACTGTAAGATCGATAGAGGTTATTCCGTTTTATACGATGGGTTTCGTACTTGTACAAACCATGTGATGTTGGCTTCGGCCCCGGTACATCCGAACACCACAACACACTAGGGGCTGGTCATCAGCCCCCGACTTTTCTTACGCTCCTACGGCTAAGTGAAAGCGAGAAAGCATCATAGTCCGATTGCCTTGTCCCCCTCGCACTACCGCCTTCGGGCACCGATACCTCGGCTAAGGGTCACAGTGCGGAGGCAGAGACACCTCGCGTAGTATCTACATGGGGCTGAAGCCGACGACTCGCAACTTTCAGATTAAACGGCCACATGGAAGTCAAAATAAATACTACAAACTTATAAGACATGATAAACCATGCAAAGTTAATTACAAAGCGTTAAAAAGACTTCGGACATATTACAAACGCGCTCATTCATACAAAACGTCTTTGGAGCATTGGGCCTCTATCGCCCGAGCACCCTCCATTACTGCGGAGAAGTATAGCTCGGGGCGCCTATGCCCCTTTCCAGGAGGCGGAGGTGCGTTGGCCATCTCGGTCGGCTTGAGCTTCGGCCAGTGCACCATGGTCTTTGCAAAGGCCACCCGAGCTCCCTCGATGCATGTAGAACGCTTTAGCGCGTCAATCTGAGGCACATCATCGCATAGTTTCTGCACCAAACCGAAGTAGCTGCTCGGCAACGGCTCTTCAGGCCACAGCCGGATGCAGAGATCCTTCATGGCTGGCTCCGCCATTCTGTGCAGCTCCATCAGTTGCTTCATCTACTTGATCAGGAGAGGAGAGCGCTCGGGGGACTCAAATTGTGCCCAGAATAGCCGAGCCTCATCATCCTCCTCCCACGAAGCATAGAACTTGTTCGCGTTCGCTGCACTCTTCTGGAGATCCGCACAGACGCCAGAGGAACGCCACACCTGGGTGAGCAAAGTAAACCTACTACCACCAAAGGCGCATTGTAGTGAATACGGCTTACCATCTGAGACAGCCTTGGCTTGGCGAACCTCCTCTTCAAAGGACCGCCTGTCCACCCGCTCCTTCTGCAGGTCGGATTTCAGTGCGGCTAGCTCGGTGGCTTGTTCTTTGCCTTTTTGCTCAAGGGCCTCGCACTTCATGCCGGCATCCTTGAGCTCTTGTTGCACCTCCTCCACCCGGGCCTCATGCTTGGCACTCGCAGCTTTCAAAGTGGAAAGCGCGGCTGCTGCTTGTTCGGCGGCCGCCTTCTCATCCGCGGTCTCTTGCTTCATTTTCTGGAGCTCGGCCTTGAGTTTTTCAACCTCCGAAGCGGATGCTGTGGAAGTAATAAATAAATAATTACACTTGGTCACTAGTGTGGATCATTACCGATACACAGCCCGGATGTTACAATTCGGCTTACCTTGTGCCTCGTCGAACCTCTTGTTCGGGCTATCAAGCTCCTCTTCGGAGATCTTGAGCTTCCGATTTAGCTCGGTAAGCTTAGCGGTATTAAGGGCCGCCGTCGATGATGAGGCCTACAAAAAAAATACAAAACATATGTCCGGTCATATGCGTCCCAAACCCTCGAACTACCAAGGATTTGACCTTATGTTCGGTCCTCTTAAGGGCTTTTTCGAACATTGCGGGATTACCGGTGCCTTATACCAGGAGTTCACTCCTGCGTATTTGACCCCCGAGTGCGTTTTGGCAAACCCACCCGGGGCTCGGGGGCTACTGCATATATAAGGATAGCATAAATTTAATAAAATGGTTTGGGAAAAGGGTATTACATGACTCACCTTGAAGCCCGTCAAGAGACCATTAAAGGCCTCCTTCAGTGATCAACGGACTGAATGCCTTGCAGAACCGCACCCATAAGAGTGCGTTGATCCGCGAAGATGGGGGCGCTTGCTAGAGCCTCCTCTATGACCGGCCACCCAGTCGTCAGTGGCACCGGTGGTGACCGGCCAGCCCGATATCTGATTGGGGACTGAGCCGGTAGCTCCGGAGGCACAGCATGCTCCGGAGACGTCCTCGGAGGGGACCGGGCATCCCTCCGCCCTTCCTCCTCGGCGGCCAGGGGAGTATTCTCCCCCTGGTCCTCAGCAGCCTGGGGAGTTTCCTCCCCCTGGCCTTCGGTGGCCGAGGCATCAACCTCGGCCATGGCATGGTCACCCCCACCGCCTGTGTTCGGCTCCAAAGGAGCCGGGCAGGATGACACCTTTGTGGCATCCTTCGCGGCCCCTAGAGGCGTGGGGTGCGATGCAGTCCCACTCTCCGCCGGCTCGGCGGGCGGAGACTCCCCATCCGATATTTGGTCGGTGGGGAGAACGCGTGGTGGGCTGTAGATTAAAAGATGTCCTTGCATTTAAAACATTGGAAACTTTGCGTAAATGACCCGGGGAGTCTTCGGATTCATACCTTTGAGCGGGAAGCTTGACCCTTAAGTTCCTTCGGGGAACCTTCTCAAAGTCCCCGGACTCTGCATCAGAGTCCGAGCTGTCGTCGGGTAGGATCAACCTTGCCTGGCGCGCCCTCTTCAGGGCAGGAGGAGGTGCATCCTCCGCGGCGTCCGGCGACGCCGCCCTCTTTTTTCGAGGGGGGAAACACCTTCTCCCCCGTCTTCATGCTCTTCCTCATGACTAGAGGAGGCATGGGTTTCCTCGGACGCAGCGTCCGGCTGGTCCCTTATGCGGAGACCCTCTCTGGCCTTCTTCTTCTTCTCCTTCTTCTCGGGCGCCGAGTACGGTGCCACAACGAGCATCGCCGTCAACAACTCCGACCTGGGATCTTCGGGTTGTGGAGCCGGGCAGTTGACTCTCGCGGCTTTGCTTAGCCATTTCTGCAAAAACAAGGGAGAAGGTGTTCAGTCTTTCTGTCATAGAAACAAAGTCGATGGATTAAAATTATACCGTACCTTGGTAGGAGGGTTATCGGCGCTTAGGCCCGAATCCTCTTCCTTGGCCGGCCAGCTTTTCCGAGGCTTGAATAACGCCTTCCACAACTTCTCAGGGGTAGTGCGGAAGAGTTGGCACACGGTGGGCTCGTCCTCGGGCTGGTAAGCCCACATGGGGGAAGCCCGGCGCTGGCAGGGAAGAATACGGCGGTGGAGCATGACCTGGACCACGTTGACCAGCTCCACCTTGGCCTCGATCACTGAGGTAATGCGCTTCTGCAGCAACTTCACCTTTGCATCCGACCCCCAGTCAAGGCCCTTCCTGAGCCATGAGGTCAATCTCGTAGGGGGTCCGGATCTAAACTCGACAGGCGCTGCCCAGCTCTCATCCCTTGGTTCGGTGATGTAGAACCATTCTTTCTGCCAGATCTTGATGGTGTCGATGAAGGTGCCAGTGGGCCACTCGACGCGGGGGAGCTTGCTGATTACTGCTCCTCCGCAGTCTGCATGCTCGCCCGCAACAGTCTTTGGCTTGACGTTGAAGACCTTGAGTCACAGGCCGAAGGGCGGCTCGACCCACAGGAAGGCTTCGCAAAGAATGATGAAAGCCGAGATGTGCATAAAGGAGTTCGGGGGAAGATCATGGAAGTCCAACCAGTAGAAGAACATGAGACCCCTGACGAAGGGGTGGAGCGGGAAGCTCAGTCCCCGGATGAAATGGGGGACAAAAACTAGCCTTTCGCCTGGCTTGGGGGTGGGGACGACTTGTTTCGCTTCTGGAGCACGATGGAAGACGTTGGCGGGGAGGTAGCCGGCGAGCTTTAGTTCCCGGATATCTTGGTCGGTGACCGTGGAGGCCTCCCACTTGCCCATGGAGCCCAAGCCCGCCATGGCTAAGCTCGGAGGGGAAGTTGAGGAAGAACTAGATCTGGGCTCTCGGCGCTTGGGGAGATTGGAAAGCAGAGGAGGCGAATGGGAGGCGTGAGTAAACCTTGGGGTTTTTTTCCCCTTTTATGAGGCGTCACGCCGATTAGCCTCCCTCCGCTGCGCCGCAAGTTTCTCCGCTTCCCAAGGCGTGCGTGCCATTATGCACGCGCAAAATAAGCCTAGGGTTCTGATTATATCTAGTGTGAAACAGAGCACGATCTATACATTGATGACTCGTGTCGATGTAAAAATGGCCTCGAACCGCGAATCGAGTTTTCATAACTGGTTCAGCGGTCGTGGTAGGCCATGACCCTTCGTCAGAAGAGGGCATCAGAAAACACTGTTTACACTTTGACGATTGGCCTTCGGGGCTAAGCAATTCATGGTGTTCGGATGATCGTATGATCGGATGAAATACGTGTCATCGGAAGCCGGATTGGTCTCAGCCGATCATTTACGTGAAGAAGAACTCACACCGCAAGCCGAAGACACTAGTCACAGAAGTTGCCAGAGCTGAGGCTCTTGGCGTTGGGGGCTAGTTCGGGGGCTACTGAGGGAGTCCTGGACTAAGGGGTCCTCGGGCCGTTGGCCCATCTCTCAATAGGCCGGCTCGATGGGCCGCCCTCTAGCTATCATAGGAAGGGCCGGATACATCGAGACCCCACGTTCCAGAAGGAAGCCCCGAAGGCGCGTCGTGCACTCCAAGTCAAGATGAGGAAATCGACATTTCCATCCTTGGCAGGAGACCTATCATGTGTAAACCCTAGGTACCCCCCGGTGTCTATATAAACCGAGAGGGTTTTAGAATGTAAGACGGAGAAACTCATCTAGGGTTTAGCTATCTGATCTTGAGGTAGATCAACTCTATAACCTTCATACCATCAATATAATCGAGCAGGACGTAGGGTTTTACCTCCATAGGAGGGCCCGAACCTGGGTAGACATCGTCTCCTTCGTCCCCTTGTTACCATCGATCCTAGACTCACAGCTCGGGACCCCCTACCCGAGATCCGCCGGTTTTGACACCGACATCAGGGGCGCACCACCATAGCTCGTGGGCCCCCTGGCAGGCCTCCCATGCCCATCTTCTCCTATATGATGTCATTTTCCCTAGAAAAATCAGAAGAAGACTTCCGGGACTAAGCGCCACCATCTCGAGGCGGAACCTGGGCAGGAGCACTTTTGCTCTCCGGCGGAGCGATTACGTCATGGAAACTTCCCTTCGGGAGGGGGAAATCGAAGTCGTCGTCATCACCAACACTTCATCCATCGTGGAGGGGGTCAATCTTCATCAACATCTTCATCAGCGCCATCTCATATCAAACCCTAGTTCATATCTTGTATTCAGTCTTTGTCTCCAAATCTCATATTGGTACCTGTGGGTTGCTAGTAGTGTTGATTACATCTTGTAGTTCATGCTAGTTTGTTTAATTGGTGGAATATTATATGTTCGGATCCTTAAGCATATTCATTACACCTCTGATCTTGAACATGATGATGCTTTGTGAGTAGTTACTTTCATTCTTGAGGACAAGGGAAAAGTCTTGTCATAAGTAATCATGTGATGTTGGTATTCGTTCGATATTTTGATGGTGTTTATGTTGCTCTTCCTTTAGTGGTGCCGCCTGAACGTCGACTACATGACACTTCGCCCTGTTTGGGCCTAAAACAAAGCATTGGGGAATGATAAGTAGATGATGGGTTGCGAGAGTGACAATATCTTAAACCCTAGTTTATGAGTTGTCCCGTAAGGGGCTGATTTGGATCCATATGTTTCATGCTATGGTTAGATTTATCTTGATTTTTCTTTTTAGTTGTGGATGCTTGCGAGAGGGGGTCATCATAAGTGGATTGTTTGTTCAAGTAAGAACAACACCCTAGCACCGGTCCACCCACATATCAGATTATCAAAGTAGCGAACGTGAATCAACTAAACATGATGAACAATGACTAGACGAAATTCCCATGTGTCCTCAAGAGCGCTTTGCTTCATATAAGAGTACGTTCAGGCTTGTCCTTTCCTACAAAAAGAATTGTGCCACCTTACTGCACCATTGTTACTATTGTTACTGGCTACTTGTTACGAATTGTCTTGCTAGAAAACTATCCATCACCGTTACTTTCAGTGCTTGCAAAAACTTTCCTACTAAAAACCACTTGTCATTTCCTTCTGCTCCTCGTTGGGTTCGACACTCTTACTTATCGAAAGGACTACGATGGATCCCCTATACTTGTGGGTCATCAAATTCATTTTTTTTATGAAGGTGAACAAACAAACTCAAATTTTTAGGTTCCCTCCAATATTTCGTCCCCCCCCCCAACTTTCCCCTTCCCACCATATTTTCTTATTGTCCCACTAATTTTTTCCCACCCCACCCTCTAAATATCTCGTTACTTGTTCACAACAACCCCCGCTCATAACTCCATGCTTTTCTCTCGTCTCTATAGTTTCCTCCAGATCTAGATCCACCACGCGGTAGGTTTCCGTCCACGGTGCTGGTGTACTACATGAGGAAAGGAGATCACCGCCTTGCCATCGCCTGCAAGGAACTGCTACCAAGAACCGCAAGGCTTTTTCGTAAAGAGAACAAATATTTCCTCTGCATTCAATACCCATGGCCATCTAGATTGATATGGTTCACTCATGTTGTTAGTTTTATCATCATACATTCATGAATTCCTTGTTTAATTCAATACAAAAATAAATTTTGGTTTTTTATCAGGTTGTTTGTTGTGTGTGTTATAGATCTGATCGTATGTTGTTATTATAATTGCATTAAAGGCCTAGAGCCGGCTTTCCCCTACCTCAGAGGCTACAGAGGAGTTTTCTTTTTAACTGCTCACAAGGAAAGTAGTTAACACCAGTCTCTACACCACCCCTCCTGCTCCTCCCCTCCCCCATCACATCATATTCGCCAACGCCCAAATCCATCCCCTCCTAAACCCTCACACCTCCGACGAAGCTTCCAATTGGCCGGATCCGCCCCAAAATACTTGAAACGAGATTTGTACAAAAGAATTTTATCACCAATATTAAACTCTCATTTTTGAACTATTTAATCATGCCATCTTTTAACCTTCTCTTTGAATAATTTAGCATTTTCATAGGCTTGTGTCCTCCATTCATCATCTAGAGAGCTAATATCAAATAAAAGCTTGTCACCGGCAAGCTTAAAGTCATAATTAAGTTCTTTAATAGCCCAAGCCTTATGTTCTAACCCGAGAGGTTAATGACAAGCATTTCCGTAAACCATCTTATACGGGGACATACCCATAGGATTCTTATAAGTAGTTTTGTATGCCCACAATGCAACATCGAGTTTTTGAGACCAATTCTTTTCTAGATCTATTAACATTATTTTGCAAAATTAATTTTATTTCTCGATTACTAAATTCTACTTTTCCACTAGACTGAGGATAATAAGGTGATGCTATTCTATCGTTTACATCATATTTAGCTAGAACTTTTCGGAAAGCACCATGAATGAAATGTGAGCCACTGTCAGTCATTAAATATCTAGGGACTCCAAACCTTGGGAAAATAACTTCTCTAAGCATTTAATAGAATTTGTATGATCATCACTACTAGTTGGAATAGCTTCTACCCACATAGTGCCATAATCAAAAACAACTAAAATATGAGTGTACCCACACGAAGGAGGAAAATGTCCCATATAATCAAAATCCCAAACATCAAATGGTTCGATAACAAGTGAATAATTCATAGGCATTTCCTGATGCCTACTAATATTTCCAACTCTTTGACATTCATTACAAGAAAGGACGAACTTACGTGCATCTTTTAAGAGAGTAGGCCAATAAAAAACAGATTGCAATACCTTGTGTGCAGTTCTATCTCCAACGTGATGTCCTCTGTATGCATCGGAGTGACACTTCCTCAAGGTTTGTTCCGTCTCATGCTCAGGTACACAACGTCTAATAACACAATTTAGTGCTTCTTAACATAATTGCGGGCCAGCCCAAAAGTAATATCTTACATCAAAGAAGAACTTTTTCTTTTGTTGGTAGGTGTAATTATGTGGTGTATATCTGGCAACAATGGAATTAGCATAATATGCATACTAAGGGTTGTTAGGAAGAATTTATAACAACCAATTTCTCATCAGGAAAACTATCATTAACATGTATTTGGTCATCAAGAATATTTTCCATCGTGACAAATTATCTGCGACGGGATTATCAACCCCCTTTCTATCAACAATATGCAAATCAAACTCTTGTAATCAAAGAACCCACCTAATCAACGTAGGCTTAGCATATTTCTTATCCATAAGATATTTAATAGCAACATGATCGGTGTAAATAGTAACTTTAGAATCAACAATATAGGGCCTAAATTTATCACAAGCAAACACAACTGCTAGTAATTCTTTTTCAGTAGTGGCATAATTTTTCTGGGCACTATCTAGAGTATTACTATCATAATGAACTAGATCATTGTTGGCGTGTGTTGCTGCGCCCATCATTTTGGCACTATAATGTTAACTATGGTGATCTAACAGCCAAAAAGCCAGAGAGACCTGATGATCAAAATCACTTAGTGTGTCGTAAGGCTGGAAAATGGTTCAGTGGCGCGCATTGGCGCATCCATCTAACATAAATGCAAGCAAAAGTGTAGCTAGATCCCAAAGAATTAAGTGCATGTACTTTTGATTTGAAGTTCTTTTCTCTAATATGCAGAGGGGTTGATATGGATGTGTGCATCATATGATGCACATGCCTGGGTCATCCCCTTTTCGAACAAAATGTAGAGGGGGTGGTGTAAGGCATATAGCAAAGTGATTAATCCATATGCATCAATTAGCCGCCGGTCCATCAAAGCCAACCTGCACTAATAAGTGTGCTATAGGAGTGTTTTCAGCTTCCTTTGAACTCTAGAGACCACAGGGTGTACCTATAGATGCACAATCAGAGTATAAAATTGTAAGTTCATAAATCCAATAACATACCGATTGTACTAATCCTCTCTATTTGGTTGTTAAACATTCAACATGTAAAGCACCAAAAGCAATCAACTAACATCAAATTAAAGGAGATGAGTATACAATGTAGATACATGAAAATAAGGAGCATGCTGTATAGGCAGGAAACCTCAGAAGCCATGGATGGATCAAATTACAGGGTATACCTATGATTGGACTAATCTAGGAGCCATGGATGAATCTCGGTCAGGCCCGCTGCAACACATGTGAATGGTGACCTCCACAATTCTTGCATGAAAAGTGAACCCATACAAGTCCCTCCTTTCACTGATGATTTTGTCTCTTTTCCATCCAATGGACACATGACTTGTATTGCGTGTTTGTCAGCTTTCAGAAACAGCAAGAACATCATAACCTTTTCCATTTTGTCAATGCCTAGGTGAAATCATGGCATTGTGCAAAGTGCAGTTGCTGATATGTGATTAACTGCTTATGAAATAGACCTGTCCAGTTTGCAAATACAAAGTGTTTGGGCCCTCCTAGCATGCATCAGCAACCAGTCCAAGCACACAAGGCAGCAACATATCATCACGTCGCTCGCTTGCTACACCTACTCATTCCGTATGAAAGAAGATAAAAAGCAGATATTTAGTTGTATTTCGCTGTCAAAAGGAAGAAAAAACAGATTTTTAGTTTAAGTTGGAAAGCAGATGTTTAGCTGGATTACACGGTCAACCTTTTCATGTCCATGTCATGCCTATACCTGCTATTGTAGTACTGCGATGTTGCACCTGTCTTGGGTATAATACTACTCCTTATGATGACAGGCAACTCAAGTCAAACATGATAACAAAGATATCTGAAGGTTTCATCATTCTTTGATCACCAGAGACTATTGTTCCAGGCAGTGAAACAAGAGATCAAAAAAGAAGAACAAGAAAACTTATAATAATCTACAACAATTTCCCATCAAACACAACTCTCCGAGAAGTTAAACTTCGGCTGACGGCGATGTGGTCTGTCACATGTTCCACGCGTGGCCGCCATCTGCCTGATGCACCTTGAACGTGTTTTTGGGTGATGAGATGGTTGCGATCGTCATGTTGTGGGTGATGAGATGGTCAAGAGTATCATGAGCATGAGCTGTGGTCCAGTTTTGTTTTCCTACCCTCTGCAGATGAACAGGCAAAATATCAAACATTTAAACTATATCACACTGCATTTTTAGAACCAGAAAAGAGAACAGTGCAGAGATGGGCACACTTCTCGGCAAGCGACTTCATAAGGAAATCTTACCTGCCAATAAACAAACTCAAAATTAACCCATGTCAAGAATGTATCACAATGGAAGCAAATGACCTATTTACACCATAGATTAGGGAGGGGTCTGGGCAACCCGAACAATTTATTTGCACTCCCAGGACCTACGGTAACGCCCCGTCCACCCACCAGGCCAATTGAAATCGGGATGGCGGTGACCATGATGAAATCACGATGAAAGATATTGGGTATGTGCTGCCGGAGCAGAGAGGATGGGCGAAGAATGTCACGGCACGAAGAATATATAGACGTACCACTTGGCAGCGGAAAGGATTGGCACATCAATCGCCATGAATTGCGAGCAGTTTCAAACAGATGAGGCGCCGGCCAACATCACGCATGTCCCCCCTTTACACTTCACAGGTACATCGATGGCGTCAGCTGGATCGGCCAACCCTTGATTGATCTACATCATGCG
Source organism: Elymus sibiricus (assembly GCA_039707655.1). Lineage (NCBI taxonomy): Eukaryota > Viridiplantae > Streptophyta > Magnoliopsida > Poales > Poaceae > Elymus > Elymus sibiricus. The sequence continues at coordinate 143,960,466 of CM077667.1, read as the reverse complement.
CGTCCGCTGGATCCCCTCGTCGGCGGGATCGGCTACCCTTGCGTGCATCTGCTAAAGGGCGTCACATCAGATCCCCTCGTTGCCTCGTCTCGGCAGGCGCTCAATCCCCTTGTTCGCCTTTTTTCCGAGCTCGAGTCCCCCTCCCCTCGCATGTGTTGCAGATGGACGCAGTCGCTCCTTCGATTGATCCTCAAAGCCCAGTAGGTAGAATGGGCTGGCCGACGGCCCACTTTACCGGAGGCCTTCGTTTTGGCCTATGGAGTAGTAGTCCATAGGACAACTGGGCCAGTTTCGGGAGATTATGTGTACACACGAGATCAAACTGCCAAAAACGTCCAGATCGCAAAAACGGACGGCCAAAAACGCAAATCGCTGTGAGGGCAGGGATTAGGTGCGGTTATACTGTCCTTAATAGTATTTAATATATTATCAACTCTTTGACCAAGAACAACACCAATATCACAATCACTAACATCACATATAATTTCAAAGGGTAAATTCCAATCAGGCGATTGAACAATATGAGAAGTTATCAAAGCTTTCTTAAGTATTTCAAAGGCTTCCATGCAATCATCTTCAAAGATGATGTGGCTTGAGACTGCGTCGGTATTTCCCCAAAGAGGAAGGGATGATGCAGCATAGCGACGGTAAGTATTTCCCTTAGTTATGAAACCAAGGTTATCGAACCAGTAGGAGGATCACCACCACCCAATAAGCAACACCTGCACACAAACAACAAATACTTGCAACCCGACGCGAAAGAGAGGTTGTCAATCTCTCTACGGTAATAAGATGGATTAGGTAGTGAGAGATAGGAGAGATAGATCTCTCAAGAACACAAATAAAAAGAGTAAATATGCAGCAATATGTTTTTCGGTTTTTGGTTTTGTAGATCTAAAAACAAAGATTGCAAAAAGATAGATCGGAAAGCAATATGTTGGAAAAGTAGACCCGGGGGCCGTAGGGTTCACTAGTGGCTTCTCTCATGAGTATAGCGCACGGTGTGTGAACAACTTACTGTTGGGCAATTGATAGAAAATCGAATAGTCATGACGATATCCAAGGCAATGATCATTATATAGGCATCACGTCCAAGATAGATAAACCGACTCCTGCCTGCATCTACCTCTATTACTCCACACATCGACCGCTATCCAGCATGCATCTAGTGTATTAAGTTCATGGAAAAACGGAGTAATGCAATAAGAATGGTGACATGATGTAGAAAAGATCTATTCATGTAGGAATAGACCCCATCTTGTTATCCTTAATAGCAACGATACATGTGCGTCTTGCTGCCCCTTCTGTCACTGGGAAGGAACACCGCAAGATCGAACCCATCACAAAGCAACTCTTCCCATGGCAAGAAAAATCGATCTAGTCGGCCTAACTAAACCAAAGATTCGAAGAAGAAATATGAGGCTATAAGCAATCATGCATATAAGAGATCAAAGAAGACTCAAATAATATTCATGGATAGAAACTGATCATGAACTCAAAATTCATCGGATCCCAACAAACACACCGCAAAAGTTTACATCAAATAGATCTCCAAGAGACCATTGTATTGAGAATCATAAGAGAGAGAGAGAAGAAGCCATCTAGCTACTGCCTGTGGACCCGTAGGTCTATGGTGGACTACTCACGCATCATCGGAGAGGCACCTATGAGGAAGATGAACCCCTCCGTGATGGTGTTTAGATTGGATCTCGAGGTTCTGGAACTTGCGGCGGCTGGAATTATGTTTCGTCGACTCCCCTAGGGTTTTCTGAATACTTGAGAATTTATAGGCATCAGAGGCGGTGCGGAAGGGGGCCGAGGAGGGCACAACCCATCAGGGCGCGCCGGGGCCCCCCTGGCGCGCCCTGGTGGGTTATGCTCTCCACAGCCCACCTCTCCGGCAGTTGTTTGGCCCACTGGGTGTCTTCTGGTCGAGAAAAAATCTCCAAAAAGTTTCGTCGCGATTGGACTCCGTTTGGTATTGATTTTCTGCGAAGTAAAAAAAAAAGCAAAAACAGCAACTGGCACTTTGGCACTATGTCAATAGGTTAGTCCCAAAAAATGATATAAAATTTCTATAAAATGATTGTAAAACATTCAAGAATGATAATATAACAGCAAGGAACAAGCAAAAATTATAGATACGTTGGAGACGTATCAAAAGACAAATGAAACATATTTCTGTAAGAGATTAATAAGAGGCCTAGAAATTTTAAAGAAGTCCTTAATAAAGCTTATTATACCTTTGATATCTTTAGGAGACATCATTTTCTCAATAGCATCAACTTTAGCTTTGTCTACTTCATTGCCTCTCTTAGAAATTTTATAACCGAGGACTATACCTCATTCACCATAAAATGACACTCCTCCCGGTTCAAGATAAGACTAGTCTCTTCACATCTCTGCAAAACGCTATCTAGATTGCTGAAACAATCATCAAAAGAATTTCAGTATACAAAAAAATCATCCATGAAGACCTCCGAAATTTTCTCACAGAAATCAAAGAATATAACGGTCATGCATCTTTGAAAAGTTGTATGTGCATTACATAAACCAAAAGGCATATGTCTATAAGCATCAGTCTCAAAAGGACAACTAAAAATAGTTTTCTCTTGATCATCTAATGACATGGGTATTTGAGAGAAACCGGAGTATCCCTGTAAGAAACAAAATTGTGTATGCTAGATAATCTTTCTAACATTTGATCAATAAAAGGCAAAGGATAATGGTCTTTCTTAGTTGCTTTATTCAATCTTCTAGAACCAATCACCATCCTATAGCTGTGTAATAACTCTTTGTGGGATAAGTTCATTTTTATCATTGGGAACAACGGTAATACCACCTTTCTTATAGACACAGTGAACAAGACTTACTTAACTAATACCAGTTATAGGATAAATTATACCTGCTCCAGGAGCTTTAATATTTCAGTTCTTACCACATCCTTCTAGGATTTAAGTGACGTTAATGATCGATGACTAGTTTAGCATCAGGCTGCAAATTAATTTTGTGTTGGCACATAGTAGGACTAATACCTTTAAGATTATCAAGAGTATATCCAACTACAACACTGTGTTTCCTGAAAGTTTTCAATAATCTATTTTTTTCATGCACTCAAAGGTTATCATTGATAATAACCGAATATATCTTCTTTTCATCTAAATAAGCATATTTTAAAGTATTTTGGAGTTTCTTTAATTCGGTGGAGGAGGATCTCCCAAAATTTTAACAGGAAAATTATGCTTAAGGATAGGCACCTGCCTAAAGAATATTTAATCTAATTAATTTCTTTCATCATACGCTTATCATTTGTGTGATCTAACAACTATTGATCTAAAGAATCAGTAAGAAGCACATCAATAGAAGCAAGACCAATAATATCATGTTTATTAGGTAAATCTTATCATGAGGTTGTCTAGTGAACTTAGAAAAATTAAATTCATGAGATACGTCACTAAATTTAACCTTTATTTTTTCCTTCACACAATTAGTTTCAGCATTAACAGTATTCAAGAAGGGTCTACCAAATATAATGGGACAAAAAATTTCTTGTTGTGATCTAAGTACTAGAAAATCAGTAGGATATTTAATCTTACATCACAAGACTTCATTATCTCTAACAATCCTAGGCGGTGAAATAATATCCCTATTATGCAGATTACATAGGTAGCCAGACTATATGATGCAGATATAAGTTACGTTAGAAACATGCCAATGAAAATTTCAAACTCTCCAAGAGCTCCTTTCCTCTCTCTCAGTTCCACCTGTTATGCGTGCTACTGTTTTTATTACTTTTTATGTTATTTACTTTGAGTTCATTCTTCATCAAAACAATCATTTATTTCCGCCCTCACTTTGGCTGGAGTCTACAATTACTTGTAGGCACAAATGCATAATTCACTACAAGAGGCAACCTAATTCCCGTGCTCCCTGTAGGATCGATACTCCTACTTCGAAAAGGCTACAAGTAAAACTTATGCACTTGCAAGCCATCATTTTTGCAATAAAATGAATGGTGGTGTTTTTCTTATTTAGGGTCCACAATTGTGATGATTTTTTGTAATTTATTCAAATAAGAAATAAGAGGATACGGGCTTAGGAGAGCGGTGTTGGCCCATGGAGGACACATGGTAGACCTAGCAGGCAGGGGGTGCTTATTTGGCGCTTAAGCCTTTCTTTGATTCTAAGTGGGTCGGACCATTCACCTTTTTGCCTTAAACCCCCAAAACATTCGAAATCACTAGTTAGGGAGTACACCTCGCGACGATTACGCGGGGTGTACTCCGCGCGCGACAAGTGTCGCGTTCTGGGCGCGTTGGAGACCTTTGAACCGCGCTCAGTGCGTGACACTTGTCGCTTTGAGGAGGAGTCCCGTTATTTCCGGTTTCCAGTTTCCTTTATCTGGTTTTCCCTTTTGTAATTAAGTCCCTGAACAATTTAGGTTTTCTAGTAATGCTTTGATCTATTTGTTCAGATTTGTTTCGTCTCGTCCCGTCGCCGTCGTCGTCCTGTCCGCCGCCGTCCTCCGCTGCCGTCGTCCGTCCCGCTATCGTCGTCCTTCCGTTGTCGACCCGCCGTCGTTGCCCCGCTGTGTTCGTCCCCGGGTAATCATGTAGTCGGTGTTTCCTGTTTCCCTTTTTTGTTTTTTCCCATTATATTTCCGGGAAATTGAGATTTCAGGGGAATTTACGGGTGGGGGCTTCCAACAGAATCAAATGTCAACTTTCAACTCGGTTGTGGAATCAGTTCTTATTGGTCACCGTTTCTTTGCAGGTAATGGCTTGCCCCTTTTGCCGAGCTCCAGGTGGCCCTTGTTCTTCGTTTGATTCTTGTGCGTCTGTCTTCACTGGGGTGCTAGATCGTCGCTGTTCAAGGCGTGTTGTAAGATTCTATTTCTTGTTTATCTGATTGTGGCATATGGTTGATGTTGTTTTGGTTGGAATGTATTCTAATGCCTTTGTTTATATGATTATGATGTTTGCTTCCATTCTTTTTGTAGTATGTTTCGTGCAGTGTTAGATCACATCTTGCTCGGTACATTGAGGAGTGCAGAGCTTTAGCTATTCGGAGGGGTGACAAAGATATTGATCTTGCTCTTCACAGCAGTGAGGGTTACTTATATGGTGTTCTGTTTAGACATGGTCGGGTGAGCAATAAATTCCATGGTCCTTCCTGGGAGGAACTTGTGAATGATTATGGTCTCCGTCATCGTGACATAATGACTGTTAGGCTTGAGCACTATGGAACTATTATTGGTGTTGATTTTCATCGGGATGGTGTTATGTTGTTCCCTTTACCCTGTGTTGGTAAGCTTTTTTTTGAGTGATTTTAAGTTTTGTTTCAGCTTATACGTTTTGCTGTTCTGCTGAACTTGTGAAATTATTATTTTTGTAGCTCTTGAGGATCTCAATGAAACTGAGAGGGAACTTGTTATCAGTTGTTTTTATAGTCGTGGTGTCAGTCTAAATTATCAGCAAATGTATTTCATGTCGCGACGGCTCTTTGATGACAACTACATATTGTGTACTCCTTTTGTTCATAGCTTTGATTGCATGAATGTTAATTGTCAACATATGGTGAGCTTTGTTTTTGGCTACTGTTTATTTATTTGTTCTTTGCTCTAGTATACTGTTTTAAATTTGTAAGTTGAACATCATAAAACTTGATGTTTTTTGTCAGGTTATTCCGAGCATGGTTGTGAGGAGTTTGAAGGATTTTTTGTCAATTCCTAGGACTGGTTCTTTAACTCTTGAAATTACTTTGGATTCTGAAGATGATGATATATCTGTGAGCATTCCTTGTTCCTACTTTATTGGCTTGGGTGGTAGAATGGTGTTCAAGAAGGAAGGTTTCGGTAATTTTCTTCGGGCATCGTCTATTGAAGTAAACAATTTGGTGCTCATAACCTTCAAAGAGCATGATCAGGAGCTTGCTATTATTTTCAGCCCTCTGCCGCAGTGATCCTACTTATAGACTGTGAAGTAAAACATTTGTGTAGCGTATAGTTGTATGCAGATGTTTTTAATAAAATATATGGTACAAAAGATTGTTATTCAGAATTATAGATATTCAGATATATAAAACTTATATGTATATAGGTGGACTGTGCTTCTTGTCTCCCAGCGAGACGTGCGTCTCTCACATTGTACACCCGTGCACCTTCCTAGTATAAAATCGTGCTGTAGTTTTACATCACAGAACGTGTTTTCGTGTCTCACTATCAGGCGTGCCTCACACACATAAAGCACAGTGCATATCCGGATTACAGATACGTGCATCTTCCTATTATGAATCCGTGCTTCTGTTTTCCATCATGGACGTTCCTGTCTAAAAACCATGCATCGTGTTTCCATATTAGCCGTGCTCTCGTACACTCACCGCCGTGGATGTGCTGTGTACAGATACGGTGCATCTTCCTAATATAAAACAGTGTTCTGTCTTACATATGAGTGGTTACTTGCATCTTGCTTATATGAATCCGTGCTTTGTTTTTGCATCCCGAACGTTCCTACTTAAAACTGTGCTTTGTGTCTCCGTGATAGCCGTTCGTCCCGTATACTCACCACTGTGTATCTACCGTGTACACATACAATGCATCTTCCTGATATAAATCCGTGCTTTTGATTTACATCACGGAAATTGTGTGTAGAACCGTTCTTTGTGATTCCCTGCCATGCGTGCGTGTTGCACACAAAGCACTGGGTGCAGTTTTATTCTTCCCAACCATCTTGCACACAAATTCAGATTACAGAACGTTGTCAGACTTCAAATATCCAGTTGGTTCATATGAGTTTCATAAGTACCATTTTCAACTACCAATGTAGCACCATCTTGATATGGGCAAAAGATAACTTCAACCTAACAAACAAACCAGTCCTTAGGGGCAGCGTTTTAATTGCGGCACTAACATCAGCTATACAACGCGCTGAAAGATAATGGACACAGAATGATCATTGCGCTCTTTGAATGTTATCAGAAGAACGTCCTTTTCAGCAAAGCCTGTATCGAGCAGGAATTCTTTGAAAGAATACTTCTCAATCACCATCCTGCCGTCTTTTTTGCAGATGGAGTATGATGAAGGTGTGATGACACGGGATCCTTTTTCTGCAGCTTCAAGGGTCATCCTACCGTTGGCAGGCACATCCACCGACGTCTTCAATGTTGAGACAACACTCCTTGGAATTTTCTACAAGAAATAGATATAAAATAAATAGAAAAATGGTTATTTTGACGTTGAATTAAATAGTGGGTATGTTCAGTGTGGAAACAATATAATTTATTTTATTGAAAGTAAGCTTACATAAATCTAATTTGTTATGGAAACAGTAATTGAAAAAGAAATCAATAGATAGATCAAGAAAGGAGAACAAACAGCATAGTGATATGTATTTTTAGGCATAATAGAAATGCAGAGTTTGTTAGATTGTCAGCAGGTCAAAAGTTATCAATACTTGCAGGTATAATAGATTGTCAGCAGGTCAAAAGTCATGTTTGAACTTCATACTTGCAGGTATAATAGATTGTCAGCAGTTCAAAGGTCATGTCTGAACTTCATACTGAATGGTGAAAAACATCAAGTTCTAGGAATAAATTTCGTTGAAAAACACTTAATACGGAGAGTGATAACTAACCATGATAGCATCTTTTGTGTTTTTCATTGTCAACACATGGACAAACGGGCGGCAACGGATGAATGTATCTCCAAAAAGGCAACGCAGTAAGAACCGTGTCTGGTTGTACATAAGCTCAATATCACGCGAGTAGACACAGCGTTGAACGTACTCGTGGTCATTGGAACAAAGATCGTCGAGAGCTGGAAAAACAAGTTGTATAAAATTAGTACTAAATCATTCATTATTATAAAAGCTGGCAAAAAATTTAATTGAAAATTTATAGTCTTACCGAGATGAGGCAATGGAAACAGCCTTCCATATCTGCGATAAGGTACGACCTCCAGATTCAGTCCATGGTCAGGTGTGAAAAATACTATGCGGTCTCCAGGCCGAAGACCATAATCAATAGCAAATTCCATCCAACCATCACCCTGTAGCTTTGTGTGTTTTGGACTGTGCTTAAAGGTAACTTGATAGGACGTGTTTTCGGGGGTAACAAGTGTAGGCTCGATCTGCTTGCCATGCCATTTTTGTTCATGCTCCTTCTGTGTATTTATGTAATCAGCAAGAAATGCTCTGGCATTGCAAGGCACGTACTATGAAAATTATTAAAAATGAAAAGCTGTAAGTAAAAATTCAAACTCTTTGGGCATTCGCTAGTTAAGAATTTGTGTAATTCACAGCGATATAGTATGATAAATTAATGTCTAGAATGTTTGCATGGTTCAATGTATAGATATGGATACAGATAAGTGATTGGGAGAGGCAAAGAGATGGAATAAGATATAAAAAAACTCGATAGTGCAAAAGGGGACATCAAAAGTGGTCATGTTCAGTGTCTTCTGAATAAGATATAGAGATAAGTATGGTAAATTTGTCTACTAACCATGCGTCTCAATTCTCATCTAGAATAAGATCAAACACATGTGTTTCTCCAGCGTAACGTTCGCAACGGCCTTTTGGATTGCGGCAAGTAGGGCAAACCATACCTGGTTAAATTAAGAGCAAAAAAGTTATGGAACAACTAGAAAATGGTGAAATTAAATAACAAAAAACACACTAGGTTAAACAAATAGTTACTACAAATTCATCCTTCTTTTCATAAAAGAAATCTGACTAGCTTTGTGGCCAAGTAACATGAAACTGAGCAGCAAATCTATTTTTACAGTCCCCTCGTCAGTACGGAAATATAGAAGTGATGATTAGATGACTAATTTATTTTTCTAACCATCTTAGATTTCTTTAGAGAAGGATTAATTTGTAGCAGATCTAGTCGATCATTAACGAAACTAAATTAAACCCTAAACTTAAAACATGAAAAATCAAATGAACCTATTGAAAAAACGTAATCAAGGATTCGATTATGGAGCGGACGGATACATTTTAATAGGATCCATACCTGTGGAAGCCTTACCTGTGAAAGCAGATAAGCAGCCGGGGGCGAACGAGGATGGAGCAGATCAATAATAAGGAAATGACGGGCGTGCAAGTTCTGTGCAAGCACAGCTTAGAAATTAATAAAGAATAAGAAAGGGTAGAGCGGAAGACTATCGGGGAAGAACTACGAACCCTAGAGGCGGACCAATGGGGATTGGCGAAGAACTACGAACCCTAGAGGCGGTCCAATGGGGATCGGCGAAGAACTATGAACCGTAGAGGCGGACCAATTGGGATCGGCGTAGAACTACGAACCCTAGGGTCGGACCCTAGAGGCGGGCAATGGGGAGAGGGATAGTTGCGGTCTCATGGGGAGGGAGAGATGGAGGTAGCGAAGTGATTGAAAGAGCCAGAGGAATGGAATAATATATAAAGAAGCTCAAGGGACCAAGAGACGGAATGAATGCTTGTATTTTTATTTCCCGTGCCTATGGAGGCTTTACTCGCGTGCCTATAGAGGTTCACTCCCGTGCCTCTAGAGGCTTCACCCCCGTGCCTCTGGCCCACGTCCCTGCAGGTACAGGCTTCACTCTACCGTGTCTCTTGTGCCTACACACCCGTGCTATACACAGTGGCTACCTCCGTGCCTATAGTGCCATGACTTCCGTGCCTCGAGCGCCTGTAGTGCAACATTCCTGTGGCTATAGGGGCTTTACAACTCTCTAGCTGTGTATTCGGACGCATGCCACTGCTACCACACTCTTGTTTATGTAGAGGGTGTTGATACCAGTGCCTCGAGAACCCCACGTGCGTGCTTGTAAAGGCTTCACTCGCATGCCTCTTGCGCCTACACACCCGTGCACAAATCTATCGGCTATATGAGGTTGCACACATGTAGGTTGTACACATATCGGCTATATGTTTATACCAGTGCCTCAAGAACCCCACGTCCGTGAGTGTTGAGGCTTCACTCCCGTGTCTGTAGAGGCTTCACGCCTGTGCTTCTAGAGGCTTCACTCCCGTGTCTGTTTTTGCCTACACACCCGTGCACAAATTTATAGGCTATATGAGGTTGTACACATATAGGCTAGGGGAGCCATGTGTGTGGTGCCGTCGGATCTAACCTGGATGATAGGGTGTCCCTTAGCTTTCTCGTACTCTTCTCTAGGTGTGTACACTGGTCAAAGGACCAACTCATGACTGATGGCGCGCCTGTTGTATGTGACTATTCAGTAGTAGTAGTATTATGTCATTTACCTTGCCATAATTAATTTGGATGTGATGCCCCGTTAAATTTTTTGCGCAGCCGTGATTGCAGGAGGAATCATGATTCGACGCTCTTGGGAAGCACAACCGTCTATTGACGGTTTGCAATTCACATTGATGGACGTGGTAATTGAGGTTGTCTTCCGTCAAGGTTATATACCAGTCAGTTCCTGCAGGTCACCACGTCTCCCCATTCTCGCGACGGAAGCGACGCGTAGCCATTTCCCCATCATCCTCACCACGCCCAATTCTTTTCATAGAACCTCAGCTCTAGATTCCAACGTCATCTTTCTTCTGTGGCATGGATGACGGGAAGAACACTACTGAGTATCACAAGATACGGGCTGATGGGAACACGAAGCTGGACGTCTGGTACACCAACGAGCCTTACAAGGTCGAGGAGATCATTGCCATGTATGAGCAATGGTTGCGGGAGGACGAGTACAAGTTTGTTGGTCTGGACCTGGAGTACACTCGGAAGGAATATTGGGGGAATAGGGAAGTTGGCATGATTCAACTGGCGATGCGCAAGCATGTTTTGCTCTATCACATGTGCAAGGCGAGATCGCAGTGTCTGGCTTTGAAGGATTTCCTCGAAAACAGAGGTATAACATTCGCTAGCGTGGATGTCAGCATGGACAGAAGGGTTCTCCTTCAAAGTTACATTAATATTCCAAGAGAGTATCACATCGACATTCAGGAGGAGTATATGATCAAAGGCGGCGAAGAAAGGGACTCCATGGCAGACCTGGCGGCAGACATCATAAATGAATCTTACAGCGATATGAAGTCAGCGTTCCCAAGAGATCAGCATAACTATTGGGATTGGAAGCCACTTTCTCCGGAGCATTTGAAATATGCAGCAATTGTATGTGAAATTTTTATTTTTAATTTGAATTTTTGTTTTGACAGGATGCTTGTTCTTATTCTAAATTTTCATGTTCTTCCACTTTTTCTTCAGGACGAGTACGTGAGCTATGAGCTTTACCTCCGTATTCTGAATATGAAGGACCGTCTGCATAAGCGCTCTCTCCCTTGCTACAGACATCGACGTTTTTGAGCAATGTCCTTCTGGATTGGATCTCAAGAGAAATATGTGGTGGTTAACTTCTACCACCTGCAGTTAGTTACTATTTCGTTTTGTGTAAATTGATGTGGTGTTTGTTCACTCGGAGGAAGTTGTACTTTGAAAATTTGTGACTTCCTGACTCCGTGGTAGCCGTGCTTCTCGCACACGCACCCCCGTTGACCCTCTGCGTTGACATTAGTGCATCTCGCTGTTATAAAACCGTGCTCTAGTTTTACATCACGGACCTTTGCTTTGTGTCTTCGTGCCAGCCGTGCATTTCGCACACGAAGCACAATGTATATCCAGAGTACCCAAACGTGTATTTTCCTCGTATGAACCATGCTTCCGGTTTGCATCATCGACTTTCCTCGCTAAAACAGTGCTTTGAGTTTCTATATTCGGCGTGCCTCTTGGAGACGCAACCCGGTGGACCCTCTGAGTACACAACTGTGCATTTTGTGGTTATAAAACCGTGCTCTGGTTTTGCATGACGGACCTTTGCTTTGTGTTTGTCTGCCAGGCATGGCTTTCGCACACGAATCATATTGCATATCCGCAGTATACATACGTGCATCTTCCTGGTATGAATTCGGGCTTCTGTGTTGCATCATGGATGTTCCTGTCGAAAAACGTCCTCTGTGCATGTCGCTCACGCACCACCCTGACACAGGAGTTAAAATGTTTAAATGGCACTTTGAGAAGCTGAGGTGGAAGAAGCATATTTGTAGAGACACTAGTGGAACTGAAGCACGACAGTATCGAAGCATACGGATTTCGTCGTGGGTACGGCGATAAAGTTAGGAGAGGCATCGAAATCTGTTATTAAGAGTTACGGTCGTGCGTGATTGTCCCAAACGTTTGTTCCGAGACGTTTCCTCAGAGAAGCACGGTTCCTTGTTATGAGGAGCCATGGACCTTTGATAGGAATAGTCACGGTCTTGTTTCTCTCTGCCAAAATTTCACCACCTTATTCTAAAAGTACAGTAGGATTTTAAATACGGCAAACATACTTTTGATACGACAGATATTTGGTATAGATATAAATGTATATTGAATCATAGAGCACCAGACAAAATAGGTGAATCTTTCTTGTTCTGACAACTAGGTGTTAGAATTGTAGACTTCAAAGGTTTGGTCTTGTACGTTGTATGTTGTGCTTGTTGAAGACATTTTGCAGTTCTTCGAATATTTTGCCCTTGTTGTGGCCAGATGTCATCATTTTGTAAGTTAGTTGTTCTCGCAACGGCTTCACATAGATCTGCAAGGAAAGAAATAATAAATTTAAGAAAAATTATTCTAAAACTCAATGGTACAGCTTGCTTGTTTCAACATTATATAGTGTAACATCTTGTGATTTGACACAAAGCAAACTTACTTTGTTGATAAAAAAGGATGACCTCGTATCAATGAGCGGCATCAAGTGCATTATGAATATACCGCTGTCATCCCTGTCAAATGATAGTAATATATCGGTGATTACAGGATGAATAACACATATGGATTATGAATTACAGGATGAATAACACATATTGATGTACAGGTACAGTAATAAGAGACTCACTCTCTTTCGGAGTTAGTTATGCATGTCACAGGTTGTACACTGAAATCGTTTATTCTGTGAGGATGAGTATTGTAAGCTGAATGGTACGCTCTCTTGAAGTTTCCAATCACAATGTCTGAATGTTCCTTTATACCGTCACAATTGATAAAAGGGCACAGGATCTCGAATCATTTCTTCTCGAAATTAACGATTATCAAGTATATAAAGTGGTTTTGTCTCACAGGAATTAACACCTAAAACAGTGAGCAGGAATATTTGTGAGGGGAAAGAATAGGAAAAACTGGATAAACAAAGACCAACACAGTAGAGCGAAGTTAGCAAGATCAACTCACAAAGTTGCAGACGTTTGGCATCCTGTAGCCAATTGTTTTTTCTACAATGTATTGTTTTAGAAGTTCAATGCTTACATCTTTGACCTGAAATTTATCCTGCAAAAGATAGATGCTTGGTTACTATTCTTTGGTACAGTTTTTTATTAATATTTAAAAAAAAGGTAGAGGAATTAAATTAAAACTTACTGAAGCTTCGATGTACATTATGTGCTTGTGTAAGTTGTGTTTACTGTAAAATTGTTCTTTCAGCAACAACTCTGAGTAAGCATCCATCACGTATTCGTTCATATAACCGTAGACCTTCATCGATAGACCGAAGGTTCGATGGTCAGCCAAGCGTCGATTGATGAAAAATATCCTCTTGCTACCAAAAAAAGGCCCATTAAATTTTATGAATTACTTATTTTGACATTTAACTTGATGAGAGGCGACCAGTTTTCAAAATGCAAATATAGCCCTAACCTACAGTGACGAGAAGAACACAGCGTGATCAAACTACAAGGACAGTTACGTTGAAACATGGCGAAACCGAAACATTGTTTCGAAGTAATATGTAAAAAAAACTGAAAACTACAGGTGAACCACTTGAATGTCTTAGCTCCAAGTTTCCAGTCATTATAATAATAATAATAACAATATTTCAATTGACGACAAGTTTTCTACGGTGGTAACAATGATCTCGTTACCTGTCATCTCTGCCTGGCGGTGGCGTGTTCTCCACAACTGTTTCGTAGACGAGTTTCTCTGCGAGCGTAGAATCTCTTATATCCAACAATCTGAAGCAATCATGTTGGTTATTTGTTGGATCAGTTAGCCGAGGCTGTTGCTGCAGATCATAATGATTGTTCTGGGAGTCAGGTGCACTGGAACCGGTTTGACCATTGCCGTTACGTTGATGGCCATGATAATGGTTTTGGTGCTGGCCCTCATTGTAACGGTTGTTTCTCTATAGCACAGGCCCTCTTGTTTGCTGCTGCTGCATCTGTGTTGTAGACATACCGATGCCTAGTTTGCTGATTTGGTTCGGAGCAATGTCTGCTGATGTATTGTGTTGATGTGGGCATGAAGACTGTGTATTATTCGTCCGTGAATGTAAGCTGTTGTAACTTTGTCCATGGTTATGCTGATGGTTGTATTCATCATGTGGGCGCTGTTGGCTGTGCAAGCGACCATTATTTCGGACATTTCTATGATGGGAGGATTGGAAATTACAATCAGGAGGTTGTTGTTGGTATTGTTGGTTGAAGAACTGGAGATTATAATCAGAGGGGGGTTGTTCCTGGCAATGTGTGGACAGAGTATTTGGTCTGGGAGTTTGTGACCAGGCAGATTGGGTTAAACCCACAGAGTATGGCGTAGCAATGGGAGTTTGTGACCAAGGAGATCGGGTTAAACCCACAGAGTATGACGTAGCAATGGGCTGTGAGAGGCAACTAACGTTTAACATTGGCTTAGGAGCTGATGTGGTAGGTATAGTTGACCCTTCAGTATAAGTAAGGGTGGACCTCGCTGACGAGCTTGTAACCCCGGATATGTGCATCGGAGTATTAGGTTGACATTCTTTGAAGCCTACATGCTCAGAGTTGGCTGGCCTGTTCTGTCGTTTTGTTGCCTTATCAATTTCTTCATATATTGATGGGTCAGACCATATGTTATCATCATCAATGAATGCAGCATCATGCAGGGCTTTTTGGTTGTCAACAAGTTGTCGCTTATTGGATACATCTTCGGGTGACTGTCCTAAAGGCTCTATTATCCTGACTCTTTTCTTCGTTGGCGGCGCGGCCCCGTTTGCTGCATTGGGCATCATCAGTGAGGGTCTCTTGTCAGCTGTCATTCGTTCGTTGGCCTGCTTTACATGCTGGCTCTTGAAGACAACAGCGCTCACACTGTTAGTTGGATTATCGGTAGCTGGTGCCCGTATTTCTTCAGTGGCATCTTTGGTTGTGTTGGTAAAAGTGACAGCAACGAATGGAGCATCACTGGTGGATGCAAGGGTTTTTTGTTGAGCATGCTCACCAGTTGTGTGAACCAGTTCAATTCCAGAACCGCTGCCGGAACCGCAGGGGACAGCTGCTGTATCAGTGGGCGTGTGGCTGAACTTGGAGTCTAATGCAAATTCATATGATTTGGACCCACCAATCTTGTTCTCATCACTCAAATTGCTAGTAGCATTGACCTGGGCTTTCATGGTGGGAGGATAACATTTGTCGGTAGCAGTGTCTATCTTGGTTACAGCTTCGGATACAATGAGCTTCTCCGTGCTTGTTGGAAAGTTTTCAACAATTGTGTCATCACCGTTGGAACGTCCAATAATGACTGGCATTTGATTAATCAGAGAAGCAGGCTGCTCAATAGTCTCACTTGTCAATGGAGCGACGGTGTTTAACTCTTTCTCATCTGTACAGTCTGAGGTGTGAGCTTCAGTAGCAGTAGCTTTGCTTGATTGCGTTGGTTCTGTGATTACATGTTCGCGTTCTGTGGAAGCTGTGCAGATGTTGGCTGCAGTGGGTGCAGTGTTCTCGGATGAATTTTCGCCAGTTAGTATCATTCATGTGTTCTCGTCCAACAACTCAGATGTTGACACAAAATGTTCATGAATAGCTATCCCATCAAGGCAGGTATTATAAAAGTGTCTCAAAGTTTCCAGATGTGATCTAGCATTGGCATCCAAGTCATTGGTCTTGAGGTCTATCTCAATCACCTCCAAGCGCAATTTAAACTCGGTTGATGTTTGATGTTGTAAGGATAGCTGGGTATTGAACTGTTCCTTATCATACTGGTTTTGGGAGGGTGACACAGGAGTACCGCAACAACCATTTAGATTATCCATCGAGTATGATGAGGCACGTGAAAAATTGCTTGAGCCGCTGCTACATGATCTTTGAGGATTTTCTTTGCGGTAATAAGGAAGTGATGGAAAAGTGGAAGGAAGTGATGAAAAGGTTTCTTCTTTGTTGAATTCATCTTTCTGGAAGTTACAATATACGCCGCGGTCAGATCGTTTGACTTCCTGCACACCAAATTCCTTGCCAAGGGAAAGAACCTTTTCCAGATTCTGCTCAATGACGGGTTGAATCACAGAGAAAAATTATGTGTACATCTCGTTAATGATTTTGCCAAGGTCTGCTTTAGCCTACAAATGAGACATAAAAAAATAGCATCTGATATTAATATAACGCTAAATGAATAATAACATGCAAAAAAACTGTATGGAATGATGCACTGCATGAAGCATAGTTAGACTACTGCATGAAGCAGTCGAGGAATCACACACGGCCTATCCAAGAATCACAGTTATAATAATCACATAATCACAGCTGCACTGCCGTTGGGTAACACAGCTAGCCTACTGTACGAAGCACAGCTAATTTAGCGTGTGAGGAAGGGCTATAACCATCATAGAACTAGAAACTACCTACTGTTGGTTCTCAAGCAGCACAGCTAACCTACTTTAGGTAGGAGGCACATGTAACATAAACGAAACCTGCTGTAGAAAGCACACCCAACATGTAACCTATTGCAGGTAGCACACCTATAATGATTGAGTAGAGGCAGTTATATCCTAATGCAGTGAGCCCACGTACTTGTTTCCTATATATGTTGACTTATATGTTGAATCACTTTGAAATCTTACAGGGTGTGCAATTATTGACAATTTGAAACAAAAAAAATGGTCCATGGGCTCGAAATGACTCACCGAAGATAATTTGCATTCTGCCACAAACTGTTCTAGGTAGGCTTCTAGTTTGGTACCCATTCGAAAAAATGACCCTTCAGAGCCGTTTGGTGGGTAGAAAGGTGTGCACCTTATATCCTTTAGCTGAGATGATGGGCAAGCAAACAAATAAGTACAGGTCAAATTAAATTAAGGTATGGAAGCTAAATCATTCTGCTGAGAGGTAAGAGTCCATAGAGTAACAAAGAATGAAGTACACTCACAGGGTGTTTGCCAAAATTTCCTTCCTCTGATGACAGTCTATCTAGGTTCGTATAATTCTTAACAGTGTATGTATCCCAGATAGGTAGCCTTGATGGCAAATCATTTTTCATACGCATCACATTGATATCCAGGTACTCAAAGTAGCTTATCTGCCGGAGATAAAAAGGTTAAAAATGGATCAGATGCTCAGCACTTACGACGGAAGAGAATTCAAAGAAAAAGGTAGTGAACCAACCACGGGTATCAGGAGGCAGCCACACAATGCGCCGTTGAATTCTTTATCCTTGAATGTCTGGAGTGATGTCACCAACTTGTCTAGAGTAGCTCCGGACCAATCATATGATGGGATATCTGATGCTGGTCCTTCAAGAGCTGCTAGGTAATCTGGGCTTGCACATTCATATGTCATCGGGCATAGAAATACTGCAGTTGCAAACATCACAAAAACCCGCTGAAATAATTCTCCTGTCAGTTCCGGGGTCATGAGATAAATCAGTTCTCTGATGCTTGGAGTCTGCGCCGCATAATTTGTCTCAGACTTAACCTGACATCTGAAAGCTTCTGAGCACCTTTTAGCAATCATTTTGCCTCCTAGTGGAATTCCCAATATGCGGTGCACGATGTAAGAGTTGATAAGGAATGTGAATCCACTAGGTAATATGAAAGAATTGGAGCTGCTGTCAAAGTAACGGACAAGCCGTCGAATGAAGCACCTCGGGAGCTCTTGGCAGGCCAAGTCCAGTAGGTTTCCAAAACCAATGTCTCTGACAAGTTGCTTCTGGTCGTCTGTCAGCTTGTCACAAACAGATATGAACTTCTTAAGGCTTAGTTTTGTACTGAAATCATCTTCATACTCGGCCATTCTAACTGCTCTGCGAACAAAATTAAGAATTGAATTTGAAAAAAATGTATTGAATCTTCAATATAAATGTCTTGCGAATAAGAAACACATATGAGACGAGAATTACTCATTTTTGAAAAGCAAATGCAACAACACTCATGGGAATCACTGAAAAAAAGAACCTACTGTGAGCCTGATATTTGATTCTTCCTTCTGTACTCCTGAACGAGCTTTTCGTGCGCTGTATGTTTGTACTCGGTCCTTATCCTTTCCTTTTCTAGTTGGTCAGGGACCATGAAATCTTGTGTCACGAGCTCTGTGCCATCCACAGACTGAGACTGGGTCTCTGAGAGCTGTGGAGTGGAGTCCATCCCATTCATTGCTACATAACAGGACACGAGACATGATGATTACTACCTCAACTAGCTAGGACAGATGTTAACAGTTGTTGTGACATTATCATTGACATCTCAATTAATTGAGAAAGATGTTAACTCTGAGTTATCTAGCGTAAGTACTACGCATGTCAACTTGTAGATGTGGATACATATATTCATTGACCTCTCTGACTATTACAAGGATCAAAGGTGTTCCTAACACTATGAATAGCAGGATCAAAATTAAAATCAGCATACAGCTGATAGGTTAGAACTGTGGGTCAGTCGAGTGAAACCTCGGTCGGAACTGTAAGTAACGCCCATCAACGTTTTCTTGTGAAGCAATTCCGCAACTCCCCGACCAGCGACCATGACCCCAGGGATTTCGAAAAATATTTCGATAAATTTAATTCACGCCCCATTTCTCTCATGTTGCGTTCATCATCCAACGTGAATTTAGCTGGTCTTGCCAAAAAAAATCGTTCAAAAATTGAAACAACATGTGAAGCACTGTGAGGAGGAAGAAAGTAGCAGGTACAAGGAGTAATGTGTTACCTCAACAGGAGGCGCACGGCGTGGAGGAAGAGTGTTGGAAATATGCCCTAGAGGCAATAATAAATTGGTTATTATTATATTTCCTAGTTCATGATAATTGTTTATTATCCATGCTAGAATTGTATTGATTGGAAACTAAATACATGTGTGGGTATATAGACAACAATGTGTCCCTAGTATGCCTCTAGTAGACTAGCTCGTTGATCAAAGATGGTCAAGGTTTCATGACCATAGACATGAGTTGTCATTTGATAACGGGATCACATCATTAGGAGAATGATGTGATGGACAAGACCCAATCGTAAGCATAGCAGTTGATCGTGTCAGTTTATTGCTACTGCTTTATCCATGTCAAGAATATGTTCCTACGACCATGAGATCATGCAACTCCCGGACACCGGAGGAATGCCTTGTGTGTATCAAACGTCACAATGTAACTGGGTGACTATAAAGGTGCTCTACACGTATCTCCAAGGGTGTCTGTTGGGTTGGCATGGATCGAGACTGGGATTTGTCACTCCGTATGACGGAGAGGTATCTCTGGGCCCACTTGATAATACAACATCACAAGAAGCTTGCAAGCAATGTCACTAAGGAGTTAGTCATGGGATCTTGTATTACGGAACGAGTAAAGAGACTTGCCGGTAATGAGATTGAACTAGGTATGGAGATATCGACGATCGAATCTCGGGCAAGTAACATACCGATGGACAAAGGGAACTGCATACGGGATTGTCTGAATCCTTGACATCGTGGTTCGACCGATAAAGATCTTCGTAGAATATGTAGGAACCAATATGGGCATCCAGGTCCCGCTATTGGTTATTGACCGTGGAGGTGTCTCGGTCATGTCTACATGATTCTTGAACCCGTAGGGTTGCACGCTTCACGTTTGGTAGCGCTAGGGTAGTATTGAGATATTAATAGTGGAAAGTCCGAAGGTTGTTTGATGGGATCCGGGACATCACGAGGAGCTCCGGAATAGTCCGGAGGTAAAGATTCATATATGGAAAGTTGTTATCGGGGTTCCGGAAAAAGTTCGAGTTTTTTTGGTATTATACCGGGAAGGTTCTAGAAGGTTCCGGAGTGGGGCCCACCTGCATGGGGGACCCACATGAACGTGGGTAGTGGGGAAAGTCCCCACAACCCTGGTCTAGGTGCACCAAGATCCTCCCTTAAAAGGAATAGATTCATATCCCAAGGGGATAAGATCAGGATCCCTAAAAAGGGGGAATAGCAATCGGTGGGGAAGGAAAGGTGGGATTTCCTTCCTCCCCCTTTTGCCAACGACCCTAGGGCCTTGGAGGACAAGCCACCAGCCTCCTCCACGCCTATATAAAGGTGGGGAGGCATTGGGGGCAGCCACCCTTCGACCCTTGCCCGTTACCTCTCCCAACTCCTCCCACGTTTCACCGGTACGCGCTTGGCGAAGCCCTGCCGGAATTCCGCTGCCACCACCACCACCATACCGTCGTGTTGGTCCCGATCTCATCTACCCCCTCTTTCTCGCTTGCTGGATCAAGAAGGAGAGGACGCCGCCGAGCCGCACGTGTGCTAAACTCGGAGGTGCCGTCCGTTCGGCACTTGATCGGGAGTTCGTGGACGGATCGCGATTGGATCGCGAAGACGTTCGACTACATCAACCGCGTTTCTTAACGCTTCCGCTTAGCGATCTACAAGGGTATGTAGATCCACTCTCCCTCTCGTAGATGCTCATCACCATGGATAGATCTTGCGTATGCGTAGGAAATTTTTTGTTTCCCATGCAACGTTCCCCAACAGTGGTATCAGAGCTAGGTCTATGCGTAGATGAGATCTCGATTAGAACACAAAGGAGTTTGTGGGCGTTGATATTCAGATTGCTTCCCTCCTTAGTCTTTTCTTGATTCAGCGGTATTGTGGGATGAAGCGGCTCGGACCAACCTTACTCGTCCACGTACGAGAGACCGGTTCCATCGACTGACATGTAACTTTGTTGCATAAAGATGGTTGGCGGGTGTCTGTCTCTCCCACTTTAGTTGAATCGGATTCGACAGAGGCGGTCCTTGTAGAAGGTGAAATAGCAACTTGTATATCACCGTTGTGGTTTTGCGTAGGTAAGAATCATTCTTGCTAGATACCCATAGCAGCCACGTAAAACATGCAACAACAAATTAGAGGACGTCTAACTTGTTTTTGCAGGGTATGATGTGATATGATATGGCCAGAAACATGATGAGATATATGTGATGTATGAGATGATCATGTTTTGTATAGATTATCACGACTTGCATGTCGATGAGTACGGCAACCGGCAGGAGTCATAGGGTTGTCTTTAATTTGTTTTCGCCGTTTTTGCTTTACTTTATCGCTATGAGTTAGCAATAGTTGTAGAAGCAATAGTTGGCGCGACAACCTCATGGCGACACGTTGATGGAGATCAAGATGATGGAGATCATGGTGTCATGCCGGTGACAATGGAGATCATGCCGGTGCTTGGGAGATGGAGATCAAAATAACAAGATCATGGCCATATCATGTCACTTATGATTTGCATGTGATGTTAATCCTTTTATGCATCTTATTATGCTTAGGACGATGGTAGCATTATAAGGTGATCCCTCACTAAAATTTCAAGATAAAACTGTGTTCTCCCCGAGTGTGCACCGTTTCAAAAGTTCGTCGTTTCGAGACACCACGTGATGATCTGGTGTGATAGACTCTACGTTCACATACAACGGGTGCAAGCCAGTGTTGCACGTGCGGAACACTCGGGTTAAACTTGACGAGCCTAGCATGTACAGACATGGCCTCGGAACACAAGAGACCGAAAGGTCAAACATGAGTCATATAGTAGATATGATCAACATAGAGATGTTCACCATTGAAACCACTTCATCTCACGTGATGATCGGACTTGGGTTGGTGAATTTGGATCATGTGACACTCGGATGACCGGA
This sequence comes from Elymus sibiricus, assembly GCA_039707655.1. Classification (NCBI taxonomy): domain Eukaryota; kingdom Viridiplantae; phylum Streptophyta; class Magnoliopsida; order Poales; family Poaceae; genus Elymus; species Elymus sibiricus. Next base: position 143,938,593 of record CM077667.1, on the reverse strand, counting down.
GGGATGTCAATTTGAGTGGGATTTCTTAAGTAATATGATTAATTGAACTCATTATCATGAACATAGTCAAAATGTCTTTGCAAATTATGTTGTAGATCACTAGCTCGCGCTGTAGCTCCCCTGTGATTTTTTATATGTTCCTAGAGAAATAGAGTTGAAAGATGATGGTAGTAATAATGCGAACTGGGTCCGTGATCTGAGGATTGTCCTCATTGCTGCACAGAAGGCTTATGTCCTTAATGCACCGCTCGGTGTGCTACCCCCATAAGCGTCGTCTGTAGATGTTGTGAACATCTGACAGGCACGTTTTGATGACTACTTGATAGTTCAGTGCGTCATGCATTACGGCTTAGAATTGAGGCTCCAAAAAATTTTGAACGTCACGGAACATATGAGATGTTCTAAGAGCTGAAATTGGGATCTCAGGCTCGTGCCCGTGTTGAGAGGTATGAGACCTCCAACAAGATTCTTTGCCTACAAGATGAAGGGGAATAGCTCAATCGGTGAGCATGTGCTCAGATTGTCTGGGTGCTACAATCGCTTGAATCGAGTGGGAGTTGATCTTCCAGATAAGATAGTGATTGATATAGTTCTCCAAGTCACTGTCACTAAGCTACTAGAGCTTCGTGATGAACTATAAAATGCCAGGGATGGAAATAATGATCCCTGGGCTATTCGCGATGTTTGACACCGCGAAGGTAGAAATCAAGAAGGAGCGTCAAGTGTTGATGGTTAGTAAAACCACTAGTTTCGAGAAGGGCAAGGACAAGGAGGGAAACTTCATGAATGGCAAGTCAGTTGCTGCTCCAGTGAAGAAACCCAAGGTTGAACCCAAACCCGAGACTAAGTGCTTCTATTATGAGGAGAACGGTCGCTGAAGCGGAAACAACCCTAGATACTTGGTAGATAAGAAGGCTGGCAACGTCGACAAAAGTATATTTGATATACATGTTATTGATGTGTACCTTATTAAGTACTCCTAGTAGCACTTGGGTATTAGATACCGGTTCAGTTGCTAAATGTTAGTAAATCGAAATAAAAGCTACGGAATAAACGGAGACTAATTAAGGGCGAGGTGACGATGTGTGTTGGAAGTGCTTCCAAGGTTGATATGATCACCATCGCACGCTCACTCTACCTTCGGGATTAGTGTTGAACCTAAATGTTATTTGGTGTTTGCGTTGAGCATGAACATGATTAGATCGTGTTTATTGCAATACGGTTATTCATTTAAGTTAGAGAATAATGGTTATTCTGTTTACATGAATAATACCTTCAATGGTCATGCACCCAATGTGAATGGTTTATTAAATCTCGATCATGGTAATACACATATTTATAATATTGATGCCAAAAGATACAAAGTTAGTAATGATAAGTACCACATACTCGTGGCACTGCCGCGAAGGTCATATTGGTGTAAAGTGCATGAAGAAACTCCATGCTGATGGATCTTTTGACTCACTCGATTTTGAATCGGTTGAGACATGTGAACCATGCCTCTAGGGCAAGATGACTAAGACCCCATTTTCCGGTATGATGGAGCGGGCTAGTGACTTATTGGAATTGATACATGTTGATGTATGTGGTCCAATGAGTGTTGAAACACGCAGTGAATATCGTTATTTTCTTACCTTCACTGATGATTTGAGTAGATACGAGGATATTTACTTAATGAAACACAAGTTTGAAACGTTTGAAAGGTTCAAGCAGTTTCAGAGTGAAGTTGAAGATCATCGTGACAAGAAGATAAAATGTCTACGATATGATCGTGGAGGTGAATATCTGAGTTACGAGTTTGGTATGCAACTTAAGACAATGTGGAAATTGTTTCACAGCTCACGCCGCCTGGAACACCATAGAGTGATGGTGTGTCCGAACGTCGTAGCCGTGCCCTATTTGATATGGTTCATACTATGATGTCTCTTATCGTTTTGCCACTATCATTTTTGGGTTAAAGCATTAGATAAAAATACATTCACTTTAATAGGGCACCATCTAAGTCCGTTGAGATGATACCGTATGAATTTTGGTTTGGCAGAAACCTAAGCTGTCATTTCTTAATGTTTGGGGCTGCGACGCTTATGTGAAAAAGGGTTTTCACCTAATGAGCTCGAACCCAAAGCGGACAAATGCATCTTCATAGAATACCCTAACGTAACAGTTGGGTAAACCTTCCATCTTAGATCCAAGCACAAAGTGTTTGTTGCTAAAACGGGTCCTTTCTCGAGAAAGAGTTTCTCTCGAAAGAATTGAGTGGGAGGAAGATAGAACTTGATGAGGTTGTTGAACCTTTGTTTCAACCAGAGAGTAGCGCAGCGCAGAAAGTTGTTTCTGTGGAGCCTACGTTAGTTGAAGAGGAAGTTAATGATGATGATCATGAAGCTTCGGATTGAGTTACTATCGAACCTCGTAGGTCGACAAGGACGCGTACTGCTCATGTGTGGTACGACAACCCTGTCTTAGAGGTCATGTTGTTGGACAACGATGAACCTACGAGCTATGGAGAAGCGATGATGGGCCCGGATTCCGAGAAATGGTTAGAGGCCATGCAATCCAAGATGGGATCCATGTAAGAAAACAAAGTATGGGCTTTGGAAGTATTACCTAAAGGGCGAAAGGCCATTCAGAACAAATGGATCTTTAAAAGGAAGACGGACGCGGACGGTAATGTCACCATCTATAAAGCTCGACTTGTGGCAAAGGGTTTTTCAAAAGTTCAAGGAGTTGACTACGATGAGACTTTCTCACCTGTAGCGATGCTAAAGTCTGTTGGAATTATGTTAGCAGTTGATGCATTTTTCGATTATGAAATCTGGCAGATGGATGTCAAAACAGAGTTTCCTTAACGGTTTCCGTGAGGAAAGGTTGTATGTGATACAACCGGAAGGTTTTGTCAGTCCGAAGGATGCTAAAATGTATGCAAGCTCCAGCGATCCTTCTATGGACTGGAGCAAGCATCTCGGAGTTGGAATATAAGCTTTGATGAGGTGATCAAAGTTTTTGGGTCTATACAAAGTTTATGAGAAACTTGTATTGACAATAAAGTGAGTGGGAGCACTATAGAATTTCTGATAAGCATATGTGGATGACATTTTGTTGATCGGAAATGATGTAGAATTTCTGGAAAGCATAAAGGGTTGTTTGAAAAGGAGTTTTTCAAAGGAAAACCTGTAATGAAGCTACTTAAATATTGGGCATCAGGATGTATAGAGATAGATCAAGACGTATGATAAAACTTTCAATGAGTACATACCTTAACAAGATTTTGAAAGAGTTCAAAATAGATCAGTCAAAGAAAGAGTTCTTGCCTGATTTGTAAGGTGTGAAGTTGAGTAAGACTCAAAACTCGACCACGGCAGAAGAAAGAGAAAGGACGAAGGTCGTCCCCTATGCCATTAGCCATAGGCTCTATATAGTATGCCATGCTGTGTACCGCACCTGATGTGTGCCTTGCCATGAGTCTGTCAAGGGGTACAAGAGTGATCCAGGAGTGGATCACTGGACAACGGTCAAAATTATCCTTAGTAACTAGAGGACTAAGGAGATGTTTCTCGATGATGGAGGTGATAAAGAGTTCGTCATAAAGAGTTACGTCGATGCAAGCTTTAAACACCAATCCGGACGACTCAAAGTAGCAATCCGGATACGTATGGTGGGGTAGCCATTTGGAATAGTTCCAAGTGAAGCGTGGTAGCAACATCTACAGTATAGAGAGTTACAAAGTACACACGGATCTGAATGTTACAGACCCTTTGACTAAAACCTCTCTCACAAGCAAAACATGATCAAACCCCAGAACTTATTTGGTGTTAATCACATGATGATATAAGTGTTAATCACATGGTGATATAAGTGATAATCACATGGTGATGTGAGCTAGATTATAGACTCTAGTGCAAGTGGGAGACTGTTGGAAATATGCCCTAGAGGCAATAATAAATTGGTTATTATTATATTTCCTAGTTCATGATAATTGTTTATTATCCATGCTAGAATTTTATTGATTGGAAACTAAATGCATGTGTGGGTATATAGACAACAATGTGTCCCTAGTATGCCTCTAGTAGACTAGCTCGTTGATCAAAGATGGTCAAGGTTTCCTGACCATAGACATGAGTTGTCATTTGATAACGGGATCACATCATTAGGAGAATGATGTGATGGACAAGACCCAACCGTAAGCATAGCAGTTGATCGTGTCAGTTTATTGCTACTTCTTTATCCATGTCAAGTATCTGTTCCTACGACCATGAGATCATGCAACTCCCGGACACCGGAGGAATGCCTTGTGTGTATCAAACGTCACAACGTAACTGGGTGACTATAAAGGTGCTCTACAGGTATCTCCAAGGGTGTCTGTTGGGTTGGCATGGATCGAGACTGGGATTTGTCACTCCGTATGACGGAGAGGTATCTCTGGGCCCACTCGGTAATACAACATCACAAGAAGCTTGCAAGCAATGTGACTAAGGAGTTAGTCACGGGATCTTGTATTACGGAACGAGTAAAGAGACTTGCCGAACTAGGTATGGAGATATCGACGATCGAATCTCGGGCAAGTGACATACCGATGGACAAAGGGAACTGCATACGGGATTGTCTGAATCCTTGACATCGTGGTTCGACCGATAAAGATCTTCGTAGAATATGTAGGAACCAATATGGGCATCCAGGTCCCGCTATTGGTTATTGACCGTGGAGGTGTCTCGGTCATGTCTACATGATTCTCGAACCCGTAGGGTCGCACGCTTAACGTTCGGTAGCGCTAGGGTAGTATTGAGATATTAATAGTGGAAAGTCTGAAGGTTGTTCGGAGTCCCGGATGGGATCCGGGACATTATGAGGAGCTCCGGAATAGTCCGGAGGTAAAGATTCATATAAGGAAAGTTGTTATCGGGGTTCCGGAAAAAGTTCGAGTTTTTTCGGTATTGTACCGGGAAGGTTCTAGAAGGTTCCGGAGTGGGGCCCACCTGCATGGGGGACCCACATGAACGTGGGTAGTGGGGAAAATCCCCACAACCCTGGTCTAGGCGCACCAAGATCCTCACTTAAAAGGAATAGATTCATATCCCAAGGGGATAAGATCAGGATCCCTAAAAAGGGGGATAGCAATCGGTGGGGAAGGAAAGGTGGGATTTCCTTCCTCCCCCTTTGGCCAACGACCCTAGGGCCTTGGAGGACAAGCCACCAGCCCCCTCCACGCCTATATAAAGGTGGGGAGGTGTTGGGGGCAGCCACCCTTCGACCCTTGCCCGTTACCTCTCCCAACTCCTCCCACGTTCACCGGTACACGCTTGGCGAAGCCCTGCCGGAATTCCGCTGCCACCACCACCACCATACCGTCGTGTTGGTCCCGATCTCATCTACCCCCTCTCTCTCGCTTGCTGGATCAAGAAGGAGAGGACGCCGCTGAGCCGCATGTGTGCTAAACTCGGAGGTGCCGTCCGTTCGGCACTTGATTGGGAGTTCGTGGACGGATCGCGATTGGATCGCGAAGACGTTCGACTACATCAACCACGTTTCTCAACGCTTCCGCTTAGCGATCTACAAGGGTATGTAGATCCACTCTCCCTCTCGTAGATGCTCATCACCATGGATAGATCTTGCGTATGCGTAGGAAAAATTTTGTTTCCCATGCAATGTTCCCCAACAAAGAGGATGGACGATTTCTCAGGGGAAGAGGGATGAGTAGAGAGAAATTATATGACCAATCAGCAGGAATTCCTCGGGAGAGCTAGGATATCCGCCCCCAAATTGTTTTCAACGATGCCAGATGGGGAGTGAACGAACTGAGATCTGGAATTCATTGACGGCCGACCCCACTGGTCAGTAAGAGCAACCATTGTAGAGCCCGCATGTCAGTACGGCTCGACTGCATCTTGGACTTTCCCTGTTGTTGCCCAAAAAGTGACCCCACTAGTCTGTCAAAGAAACCTTTGGAGGGCCCATGTGTCAGTACGATGGCTCAGGTCCAGCTCCAGACTTTTCCTTCACGCAAAGAGAGAAGGACGCTCTCTTTATTTGTTCGCGTCTCTCTCCCTTTTCCTGTCTCTCGTTCAAATTCAAAATCAGCCATGGAGATTTGAGAGTTGCCTTGATCAGGAAAGTAGATCGCGCATAAAATTGAAGTGGATCCGGGTCCGAACGCTCTAGGAATAAGATTCAGCAAACAAAGGTTAGCTAAAAAACGATCAAGTCATCCCGTGTTGTTTCCTGACGCACGAGGTAGATTGAATTTTTGCCGCTCGGCGTTTTTAATCCTTCGTGATGAACTAGCACGGTCACCGCAATATATTTATGTTTTGGTCATGCGTCTTCGATGTTCTAGCTTAGTTTTCTGTATCCATATGTTTTTAAGCATGGTTTCAGTTTGCTCGTAGCAGCAGGTAGCGTGTGCCATAATTCGAATTGGATCCCTTCTTATATAATCGACGATCCAACCGCCTTAGTTGGTCTTCACAGGGGTACAGAAAGAAGTTTCAGGCCGTAATTGTTGTGTTACGGTTGTTAATTTCCCTAGCGTTGTGGTGCGTGAGGAATAAAAGTGCTCTGATCTATGTTGGCTTTTGAGCATTGATACTTTGCAGAAACAGGATGTTTTTTTTACCATATTTCATGGAGATCTATTGTTATATTATGCCAGATTAGCACAAGGATCTTACTTGCGTTTGGGATCCCGTGTAGTATGTGAAAAAAAAAATTCTATACATCAATTCTATTTAACTAAAAATACATGTCAATTCTATTGTAGTAAACAGAAGTTATTTAGATGTCAGCTAAAAAACGAGCGTGTTCAAACAACATTGTATAATAGTTTTTAGTTGTTTGTATAACTTTTTTTCCTGCAGATGTTCAGGATCGCACCAGCTGATCAGGGCAGCAAGGTTGGCGTATCTCTGAATGATATCGCAAAGGCATATGAAAAGAAGGTAACAGCAACAAGTGAATCACACTAGAATCATTTGCGGAGAAATCAATTGAACCTTAGGTTTTGGATGCTATCTTGTCTTTCTTTCTCTGTATTATATACTCTCAAGGCGTAACGTGTCACCACCATTGAATAATGTAATGTTTAGGCCCATGGGCATCAATAACAGATAGAAAAAATCATGAATATTCCTTGGTTGAGTGTTGTAACGCGTCACTGTTCCATCTATGTGCTACGCAGTTAAAGATCGGTAGATGGAAGAAAAAGAAACTACTGCAAGTGGAGAACAAAAAAAAGAGTGCAAATGACGTTCAGCATGCACATGCCAGGCGGGCTGGGGTAAATGTAGTCAAGGTCGAGAAACAAGTGCTCGGTAAGCATCCCAGCCAGGAACAAGCTGTGCAGCAGACACATGCTAAAAGGAGCATTCTAAGCAGCAAAGTAAATTTTGCTGCAATATCCCCGACTTCGGCCTGTAATCCAAAGTTGCAACACAGAAACGGTACCAACGAGTCGCTCCAGGTAACGATAAAAAAACTTGAAAACCCAGCCTTGTTTTACAAATCTAGACACACAACATTTCATATGTTTTATTTGTTAAATTGCTAATGCTTCATAATACACACATGTGCATCTAATGACGATGTGCTTCAAAAACTCAAGGTCGTGCAGAGCAGTCGTTCCGATGGAGTAGTGTTTTCTGATGGTCCTGGTGAAGAGGTACATGGTAACAGAAGAATCGTTGATGTCGGCACATTGAATGTTGCCAATAAAAGCACAAATGATGAATCATCAAGCATGATTAACAGAAGTAGTATCCCAGCAATTGGAGGAAGAACCTTTACTGATCTGCATCACCAGAAGATAGCAGAGGTGATAGCAACGTCGAACAACCGAAAAATATGTCAAACAGTTGTGTTATTTATATTTAATCGTGAAAATTTCTTTGTATTTTCACGTGCCATAGGCCTGCGAGCAAAGAAACAAGGATCAGGCCAGTCCACGTCAGGAACAAAGGCTCCAACGGATTGGATATACTGGTGACAATTTAAAGATGACGAGGCAAGGTCCTTTGAAAGGATCGCCATTGGCGTTCAGCATGAGAGGTCCTTCCAGGGGATCTCCGATGGCATTCAGGATTGTCAACGAAATCTCCAATGCACGGAGGATGTCCCCAAGATGTGCTGAGCAGGAGAGGCAGGAGGAAAGAAAGGTGACGACACAACTATGTTCTCTGTTTGTAAACCTGCTTTAGATTGTAGAGTGCAAGCAGAAGCACGGCCGTGCCTCTCTGATTGTAAAGTGCAAACAAAATCACGGCCGTGCCTTTAGCACACCCACCCACGTGGATTTGGTGCGTACACACCCGTGCATCTTACCTGGTATAAATCTGTGCTTGTGGTTTACATCACGGATGTTCCTGTCAAAAACCTACAGCTAAATCCTGGTCTCCAACAACGGAGTGGAACAAATGATGGACCATACGAACATCTGTTTTAAAACTTTCTATACGAGAAAATAAGATGCATATGTCTCAGGTGCCTCTGACATCTAATTTTGTTGCAACTTTCATGTGCAGGACTTGACAGAGAGCATGACAGATGAGTCAAATAACTGCAAGATTCCTTTACCCACAGTTAAGGGAAAGCAACCTGCAGAGAAGCAAGTGGTATGCAGAGATGGCTATGGTGACAGCACAAATGTTGTGGTGGAAGCAGCGTAGGTCCTTGGGTTTACGTGTACCGGAGGAACAGAGAACAACATTCGTGAAGATGACGGGAGAGAAGGAGGCAACAACATTCGAGAAGTAGTGATGGACTGGACCTCAAACAGTGATGGCGCCCCCGCATCCGACAAGCAAGCGAGCTACAGCAGCTCTGTCAGAAATGAGCTAACGCCTGGTCATGAAAGTAATGATATCTCAAGTGACAACGATGACCCCAATGGAGACACGTTAGACAGCATTGATATGGGGAAGGCAACGCAAGAAGAGAAAGATATGGACGAAATGTTCAAAGGAAGCGCATTCCCGTCGATTGAGGAAGTGACGCAGGCATGTGAACCAGAGGATGGCTTACATTTCAAAACAAGGGACGATGCCTTCTTTTTCTTCTGCACATATGCCAGAAAGGTTGGTTTTTCGGTGAAGCGATCAACCACTAGAAGAGCAGGTCCCGAGCATCAGATTGACAAGCAAGTGTTCTAGTGCACAAAGGAAGGTGCGAATAAAACAACCGAGAGACTTGTGAAGCACAGAAGGAGCAATTGCTTGATTAGGATAGGCTGTCCCGTTGAGAAAACAGCAAAGAGAGATACAGAGAGAGGAATATGGTACTTGAGGAATGTACGCCTAGAGCACAACCACGTGCTACACCCGTCTGACTGGATGCTGAAATTTATGAGGTGCTATAAGAACATGAGACCTGAGGAGAAATTTTTTATCTAGGTCCTACAGAAGGCAAGGCTAGAGCCAAGGAAAGTCATGCAGATCTTCACTGCTATGGGTAAACCGAGGCGAGAAATTATGTTCGACACGATTGACATAAGCAACATTGCATGCCGGAACAGGGCTGGAGAAAGGAACACAGATATCGAGGACACCATGAAGCTCTTTGCGGAAATGCAGAGGAAGAGGGCAGGGTTTCACCATGAGGAAGAGACCGATGTAAACAACGTGGTGCGAAGCCTATTCTGGACAGACTCCTTGTGCAACATGAATTACGGCCTGTACGGAGATTTCGTGTCTTTTGACACAACGTTTTCCACGAATATCTATGGCTTACCGTTTGCACCAATCATAGGGGTTGACAACCATGGGTCAACCGTCCTGTTTGGAATAGGCCTTTTAAAGGATGAGACCATAGGGTCATTCAAATGGCTCCTAAGTACATTTGTCGAGGCAATGGGAGGAAAGGAACTGAAGTACATAATAACAGACCAGGACAAGGCGATGAAGGCGGCAATAGAGCAAGTACTTCCGAGGACCAGGCACAGGTTCTGCTTGTGGCATATACGGAAGAACATGAAGGAGAACAACGCAACAGTGTTTGCGCAACACCCAGGGATGTATGATGAGTTATTTCTAATAATAAAAAACTCACTAAATCCAGATGAGTTTGAAGGTTCATGGAAAAGAGCGATTTCAAAATACAATGCAGGAGGAAACACGCATCTGAATACGTTGTGGGAACTACGTACATTCTGGGTGCCAGCCTACTTCAAGGACTGCTTTTATCCATTCTCATCAACAACCACACGTAGTGAGAGCACAAACTCAATGTGGAAAAATTATGTGAACCACAAGGATACCATAACGAGGTTTATCGGTGCGTATAACATCATTCAGCAAAATTGCCTGCCACGCTTGACAAGAAATGGCACCGAACAGAAGAGAAGATACCATCACGAGAGACGGGTTTTCCAGTTGAAACAGAAGCAAGCGAAATATACACTAATGAATTTTTCAGGAAATTTCAGCTAGAGCTGCGCAACCGCACATACTATAAGTGCCACGACCTGGCAAAAGGTAGGCAATACCTTTTAAAAAGGATCCCATCGAAAGAAAAAGACAGGAAACCGTACCCAGGTGAGGAATTTGATAGGTCTGAATTCAGGGTAGATGTGGATGAGCATAAGGAAATATACACGTGCAGCTGCAAGAAGATGACTAGGGATGGCATTCAGTGCTGCCATGTACTTAAGGTTATGGACCAGACAGGCATGGTTGAACACCTTCCAAAGTCTTTTATCATCCCCAGATGGACCAGGAATTGGTCGGATAGCTTGAGACTACTGGCTATAGGTCAAGGTAACAGCATGACCGCACAAGAAGATGAAACTATGAGATTTGGTCTCGCGTACGCAGAGTTGTCCGATATATGTTCACATGCTTGCAGGAAGGACAAAGCATACAATGTGCTACTGGAGTGTATGCAAGAAATGAAAATAAAAGTCATGACAGCACTTGCAGATGAAACAGACACGGGCAAAAATCCATGTGACGCAAGTCTCAAAAACCCTCCCATGAGTGGCTCGAAGGGAACAAAAAAAGGAGACCTAATCAAAGCTGGTTCTGAGAAGAAAGTAAAAACAAAAAAGCAAACCCATTTGCGGACGTTGCAGTACAAAAGGTCATACAAAAACGCATTGTCCGACTAACCTAGAAGTGATTGAAAAAATGAGGATTCAAGAGGAGAAGAGGAAAGCACGGGAGGAGAAGAAGGCAAGGTCAATGAAATGGCCGACAACACCAACGACTGCATCGAGAATATCAAACGGAGGAGGAGAATGCACTCAAAGCCCAGGACCAAGACGGTTAACACCAGCATCAATGCCAACAACCCCACTGTCAACGCCAACAACCGCACTGACAACAGAGCATCGAAAGCAAAGTCCTACAACCACACCAGAATCTAGTATCACACAAGGAAGACACACAAAATGTCCGCAAGCAGACTTGGTTCAAGGAACAGAATGTGCGCAGCCTACCTTGAGAAGAGAAAGAACGGAATGGAGACTATTTTGTACCGGCGAACAATATGAGTGAAGAATTAAAAGGTAAAAAGAGAGCCTGAACAGAAATAATATAATGTACAGTATCTAGCACCGTAGAATATTGCTACGACTTCAAGAAATATGCCCATGACGAATTATTCTAATTTTTGTTTTTTGCCGTTTATTATTTTTTAATAGGAGAACGGCGAGGAAGTATGGAAAGTATGCGCAGATTTGGAGAAAGAAGAATGGATCTCTGAATATTCAAAAAACAGTACCATCCGTTGTAGTAAAGTCTCTTGTAAGTTTTCTTGTGTCTGCAGGAGAGAAAGAGACAGCACGATTTATTTTTCTTGTGGCGTTGTAATAAAAAATGACTTGTAAGTTCTGTTTTATGGTACCATAGAAGCGACATACAAGACCCATAGATTTACTTCTATATTTACCCCGTGGTGCGGCTGCGCCATCTGATAATTAACGTCTGAACACGTAGCCGTGCATGTCACACGTGTGCCTCTTCTGTCCTGACGGCGTTGCACCTCTGACAATTATGTTTCGGCACTCTTCTTGAACAGGCGGACCGACCGAAGACATTCTGAACACAGAGTCACGGCCGTGCGTTTTATGCATGTATACACGTGCCTCTAATGACCGGACGCCCTACTCCTGTGAATGTTTCACATGGAGTGCCTCCACTAGAGTCACGGCTGTGCCTCTACAAGCGGACGTGTCAGACATAACATTTTATAGCCCAGAGGCAGGACCGTGGTTTTGCTGCATCAACACCCATGCTCCTGCTTACAGGGAGGCACGATGCACGTTCATAATATTGCCTCTCATTTTCAATGTTCCGTGATTTTTTTTGAATGAATTAAGGCCAATACTTGTAAAGAAAAAAAGGATTGTTGTGCCTTAGGGTTTATGACATGTAGGGCCAACAGGTCGGTTACGCGTCATAGACATAGAGGCAGTGAAGACCTAATTGTCTTTCCAGATCCCCCGTACACATCGCTGTCGTACCCCGGCAATGGAGATGGAGAAGTGCGCTGCCCCAAGCACCAAGATGGCGAGGCTCGCTCCACCGGCGACGCCGTCCTCTGGGTGTGCGGTGGTGGTCGAAGGTGCAAGAGGCGGCGATGGCCGCCCCCCTCAACCGGACGAACACGGAGAGGGATCTGGTCCGGACATCATCAGCAGCCTCCCGGACGCCGTCCTAGGTGAGATCGTCTCCCGTCTCCCCATCAAGGATGCCGTCCGCATGCAAGTTCTCGCATCGCGGTGGCGACCCCTATGGCGCACCGCTCCTCTGAATCTCGACTGCCGTGAGATCCCTGCTGCTCGTCTTTTTAACCATCTAGAAACAGTTCATATAGAGACCACCTCTAATGTCTCCGACTACAGCGAGAAGCTCGTCCGCAAAAGTTACTCCGGAACTTGGGTTAGTGGAGAACCTGTAGCTGATGATTTGAGCCTTCCTGAAGTCATCATCTCCGGTCATGAGGGCACAGTTCGCCGGTTATGCATCCCGGCGTGCTACCTCTAGTGTCGACGCCTGGATTCGATCGCCAATACTCAACAATATTATTCAGGTGCTTGAGTTCTACTACTTGATCCCGCAATTCGTGAATCACGAGGTAACATTACTAGACGCATGCCCTTCACCTACGCCTCCACCACTGATGTCCATCTTCCGGTTTTCCTCTTCTTTGCACACTGTCACCTTCGCTCTTTGCCAGATAGCTGACAACTATGTCCAGATGCTTGAACTACCGCTGCTCAAGAGGCTTTCCCTTGTGCTGGTTGATATATCAGACGCCTCTCTGGACAGCATAATCCACTCTAGTTGTCCTTCACTCGAGTGCCTGCTGCTTGTTTTGAACGAAAAAACCATTGCATCAGAATAAACTCAGCTAAGCTTGTAAGCATTGGCATCCTCTGTGGGAAATTTGAACTCATTATCCAGGATGCCCCTGCACTTCAACGGCAGATTTATGATTTGGATAGCAGACGCCTGTAGTTAACCATTGTCTCTGCACCTAAATTGGAGACATTGGGTGAATTCATTAACGCGGGTGACTTCTAGTCTCTCGGGGTACTGAATTTCCATAATACGTTCACCTTGTTTCGTTAGAGGAAACGAGTTTTATGTCATCCAACCTTTTATTTTATTAACTTTGTTCTATGTTTCCTGAAGGGTTCGGTGGCTGTCGGGCTAACAAAAATACGGCAATCCGTCAAGACTTTTAATATATTGCAGCGTTATAAAGTTGACCTTGCTTTTCAATTGTTGGAACTCTTTCCAAACCTGGAGAACTTGTTTGTTGAGGTAATGGTTTTCACAAACATTTCATAGTGTAGCACTCATACCTCCGTCTCAAAAATCTAGTCATACATTTGTCTGGATTGGTACACCCGTGTCTACAAAAGCTTTACTGATAGATACATCCGGATCTAGACAAATATATGACAAGCTTTTGGGGATGGACATAATATAATTAATCGTTCTTTTGCTGTCTCCACTGATGTTAAGTATTTTCAACCTACTCGCATGTTTTAGGGAGGATTTAATCGTTCTGGTGGTAAACAAACATATTGGCGCCGTAAGTTCCACCTATTTGTCAAAGACCATCCCATTCGTCTGAAGACCGTAACACTGGAAGATTACAAAAGCTGTCAGGAACACATTGAATTTGCGACGTTCTTTATTCTGAATGCTAGCGAGTTGGAGACCATCAAGATTAAGTTTCGCTACCCCCCAGACGTGCCGTCCCCAGCAACCAAGTTATATTTTTATGCACAACAACAGAAGGTGCTTCAGTGGCATAAGAGGGCTTCTAAATGCGCTCGCCTTATATTATCATCAAGTTGCGAACATACCAGCCTGGATTTAACAAACAAACGTGTTGAATACCTGGACTTGACAAATCCATTCAGCTATGAATGCTGAGAACAGCTCTATGCGGGGAAGCTTACAGAGTTACATGTTGTAGCGCCTTCTGTGGGGAAGCTTACGGAGCTTAGAGATTTAGACATGATCAAAAAACCTTTGTCATTTTTGCATCGTCTGTAAGGCTGTTTGTTTTTGTGCTTGTAAGGTTGTTTGTTGTACTCGACGAAGCAGTTCACATGTCCTAAAATCAATCCAGTTTCTGTCGTTTTCTCTCGACGTTTTAAAGAGTCTCTAGTCCCATGGAAACGACAGGATGAACGTTTGCTCTCGACCTAGATGAGGGCCGAACACATAGTCACGGCATTGTGTTACCGGCATGTAGAACCATGTCCCTCATGACCTCATGGCCGTCTCTACGGCAATGAATGTGCCGCCTGCAACATTTTGCAATGCAGATAACGAGCGCCTTGCGTGACCTCATGTTCCTGCGCTCAGCGCAACTGCCTTGGGTGACAGACAGCCTTTGCGGTATCAGGGCACAGCCGTGCGTTCCCTGCATGTAAAACGGTTCCTCTCGTGGCCTCTGATAATTAGCGTCTGAACACATGGTCGTGCATGTGAAACTATGCTTATTTTGTCCTGACGGCGCTGCACCTCTGACAGTTATGTTGCAGCACTCTTTTTGAACAGGCGGAGCGACCGAAAACATTTTGAACACAGAGTCACGGTACGTGCGTTTTCTGCACGTATATACGTGCCTCTAACGACCGGGCGAGCGCGCCTCTAATAGTGAACGTGTAAGTGGAAAACATTGGCAATGTTGTTCGGCTGGGACCTGTGAAAACATTGACATGTATATAGGCACAGCTGTGCATCTGATTTATGTACTACCGTGCTTGTATTGACCGCCCGTCCGTGCCTCTTTATGTAAACTCGTTTGTGGAACTGATAGTTGTCTTGCAACTGCCACATGCCTTTTTGGTGTACAATGCACATTTCATAGACACAAGGATAGGTATTGTTTGTGGCACCGGCACCGGACCTCAGTTCCCTTTTTCCTCTGTCAGTTATTATATTTATCCTTTTCTGGATATGCGCAGTGAATACCTAACCGTCTCTCCATATTCACCGCGCACGGCGTTTCTTGGATGCGGCGGGATACCCCGGCAAATGGATGTGCATGTGGAGATGGAGTCCACTGCCCGTAACACCAAGATGTCAAGGCTGTCCTCCGGGGATTCGGTGGCGGTCAAAGGGGCGAGAAGCGGCGATTGCCCGCCCCCTGGATCCGAGGAGCAATCTAGGACGGTGCTCAGACATCATCAGCGGCCTCTCCATATTCACCGCGAAGTGGAGTCAGGTCCGGACATCATCAGCGGCCTCCCGGACGCCGTCCTAGGTGAGATTGTCTCCCGTCTCCCCACCAAGGACGATGCTCGCACCCAAGTCCTCGCAAGTCGCTGGCGACCCCTATGGTGCAAGGCCCCTCTCAATCTAGACTGCTGTGAGATCCCTGCCGGTCGTCTTCTTAAACCCCTAGATAAAGTTCATTGGGATATTGTCGGCATGAAAATCTCAACGGGGGTGCTCCTCCGCGTAAGATACTCCGGAACTTTTAATAGCGGAGAAAGTGGAGAACCTGTCGGTGATGGTGTGAGCCTCCCGGAAGCCGTCCTTTCCGGTCATGATGGCGCAGTTCGTCGCCTCTGCATACCGGCATGCTACCTCCAATGCAGGCGCTCTGCCGTCGACGCCTGGCTCCGATCCCATAAACTCGACAATATCGAGGTGCTTGAGTTCTACTACATGCTCCCACAAATTATGAGTCAAGATGCCATACTACCATTCACATGCCCTTCATATACGCCCTCGGCACCTACGTCGATCTTTTGGTTTTTGTCCTCTCTCCACACCGTCACCTTAGCTCTCTGTGAAATACTAGACAGTTTAGTATCAATGCTTGAACTACCACTGGTGAAGAGACTTTCCCTTGTTGATGTTGTTATATCAGACGTCTCGTTGCAAAGCATAATCCACAGTAGCTGTCCTGCACTCCAGTGCCTGCTGCTTGTTCGGTCTGTCCGGATGGCTTTCCATGACCATTCCCTCATAATAAACTCATCTGGCCTTGTAAGCATTGGTATCCGTCATCACGCTGGGAAACTCATTATAGAGGATGCGCCCTCACTTCAACGGTTGATTCACGATAATCGTAGCATGGACCTGGAGATAACAATCATATCTGCACCTAAATTGGAGACCTTGGGCAAATTTTCTGATGGTTTTGCTGATTCCATCAATGTACGTCAGCACACAGTTATTCAGGTACTTACTTTTCGAAAATACTGACTGTTTGTTCGAGTAAACAAGTTCTAACTAATCCAACCTTTATTCCATTAATATTATGATATGTGCTCCCTGAAGTGTTTGCCGACGGTCAGCATATCAACAGTGTTGCAACCTGTCAAGACATTGTTTGTCAGCATGGATTATAATGTGGACAAGGTCGTTCGCTTGATGCAATGCTTTCGAAGCTTGGAGAACTTGTTCATCGAGGTGATGATTTTTCACACGTGGCATTTGAAAGTCCATAGCATGCATAGTATACTAGTTCATCCGTGTGAAAATGCTTGTCTTTATAATTGCTTTAGAACTATATAGTTGCACCTGTATCTAGACATGTTTTATAGTGTACTAGTTCATCCATGTGAAAATGCTTGTCTTTATAATTGCTTTAGAACTATATAGTTGCACCTGTAACTAGACATGTTTTATAGTGTTTGATACACCTGCATGTCTGCGTCTACACAAAGATCTGAGAGGGAGAAACTTTTTATGAGGGATGTTATAGAATTAATCGTTCATTTGCTGCCTCAACCTTAAGCATTTTCAATCTTGTATATTTTAGGCAGGAGGCTGCAATGAAAAAAGTGATATGAATGAGTCGCATGATGAGCACCAGCTGTTTCTCAAGCACCATGGCATTCGCTTGAAGACGGTAACGCTGGAAGACTATGAACCCTATGACAATAGCATTGCATTTGCCAGATTCTTTATTCTCAATGCAACGGTGTTGGAGACCATCAAGCTTAAGTTTTGCATCGCCGTAGACTTCACAAAAGGTTTTTACGAACACCAACAAGAGGTGCTTCAGTGGTACAACAAGGCTTCTAGGCATGCTGGCCTTATATTGTCATCGAGTTGCGGCCACAGGTACTTGGACTTAGATATGGCATGCATCGAGTACCTGGATTTGACGGAAACATTCACTTGTGAGTGCTGAATACAATGCTGGTGTTAGATGTTGCTGCACCCTTTTGTAGTCTAGACGTGATCAAACGATGCTTGTATATTTTGCACCGTCTGTAAGCTTGTACCTTTTTGGACCGTCTGTGCACCTATGAAGGTGCTCACAGCTTCTTAAATAAATCTTTTTGTGTATCTTTATGCTGTTGGCTACAATATTTTTATCGTCTCCAGTCATCTGGAAAAGCCGAAAACTGTGCATTCCATGGACCACACAGTAGAATCTAGCTAGTAGTGTGTGTTTGCTCCAGTAGCAACAGTGCTTTTCGTAGTATACATTCTAATAGCGTCTGATGAATGAATGACATAGGTTATTCATGTGTATAGTTATTCATGTGTCACTTCCTTCGAAGGCCTTTCTGTGTATCTTTTTACATCGGGGAAGTTCCTGGCAAAAAACCGTGCATCGCGTTTCCCTCTACCACACGCACACCCGTGGATCTACCGCGCAAACAACCATGCGTGTTGTTAGCATACAACTGTGCTTTCCTTTTTATATCGGGGAAGTTCCTGGCAAAAAACCATGCTTCATGTTTCCCTCTACCACACGCACACCCATCGATCTACCGCGGAAACACCCGTGCGTATTGTTAGCATACAAGCGTGCTTTCCTTTTTACACCGGGAAGTTCCTGGCAAAAAACCGTGCATCATGTTTCCCTCTACCACACGCACACCCGTGGATCTACCGCGTAAACACCCGTGCGTGTTGTTAGCATACAACCGTGCTTTCCTTTTTACATCGGAGAAGTTCCTGGCAAAAACCGTGCATCGTGTTTCCCTCTACCACACGCACACCCGTGGATCTACCGCGTAAACAACCGTGCGTATTTTTAGCATAGATCCGTGCTTTCCTTTTTACATCGGGGAAGTTCCTGGCAAAAAACCGTGCTTAGTGTTTCCCTCTAGCACACGCACACCCGTGGATCTACCGCGGAAACACCCGTGCGTACTGTTAGCATACAAGCGTGCTTTCCTTTTTACACCGGGGAAGTTCCTGGCAAAAAACCGTGCATCGTGTTTCCCTCTACCACACGCACACCCGTGGATCTACCGCGTAAAAAACCGTGCGTATTTTTAGCATAGATCCGTGCTTTCCTTTTTACACCGGGGAAGTTCCTGGCAAAAAACCGTGCATCGTTTTTCCCTCTACCACACGCACACCCGTGGATCTACCGCGTAAAAAACCATGCGTATTTTTAGCCTAGATCCGTGCTTTCCTTTTTACACCGGGGAAGTTCCTGGCAAAAAACCGTGCATGTTGTTTCCCTCTACCACACGCACACCCGTGGATCTACCGCGTAAACAACCGTGCGTATTTTTAGCATAGATCTGTGCTTTCCTTTTTACATCGGGGAAGTTCCTGGCAAAAAACCGTGCTTCGTGTTTCCCTCTACCACACGCACACCCGTGGATCTACCGCGCAAACACCCGTGCGTATTTTTAGGATAGATCCGTGCTTTCCTTTTTACATCGGGGAAGTTCCTGGCAAAAAACTGTGCTTCGTGTTTCCCTCTACCACACGCACACCCGTGGACCTACCGCGTAAACACACGTGCATGTTTCGTGCATACATTCGTGATTCGCAATGGTTCTTGGTACTGCCCTATATTTTTTTATCTTTTCTGTGTTTACAACTTTATCTTTTTGTGTTTTATTTTTTAAAATAATTCCTTTCTTCTATTTTTTAAAATTTATTTATTTCGGGTTTTCTTAATTTTAAGTTTGTTTCCTTGTTTATTGATTGATGCTGTTAAATTAGCTAAAATATTGATAGCGTGGCCCCACACGGACTCGCCGGGAAACCCGAAGGTCCGACGGGCGCCTCGACCGTCGCCGCGGTGTGAACGCCGCGTGGCGCCGCTCATCCTCCCCGCCCGAGGTCGGGGCCGGCTATTTAACCGTCTGGTGCCCCCCAGCCCTAACACATCCGCCTCCTCCCTCTCTCCGCCGCCAGCCGAGCCCTTCCGCCTCCTCTCGCTACTCCCTCTTCGTCAGGATGGTCCGCCGGCTCATCACCACCTACGCGCAGCTGACGCTAGAGCGGCGCCGACAAATCGAGGAGGAGTACCACGCTCGCCGCGCCGCCCGCATCGCTGCGGGTCTTCCTCTGGACTTGTCGAAGACGGAGGAGGAGGTGGAGGAGGAGGAGCTGCCGGAGGAGGAGTATCCGGAGGCAATGGAGGAGGAGGAGGAGCCAGAGCAGGAGGCTCCCGGCTTGACCATGGCGGAGGCGGACTCGGAGTTCGTCATCGCCCAATCGGACGAAATGGCAGAGCAGCAGGCCATCCTGGATTCCATCCGGGATGAGGCCGAGGTGGAGGCCAATCGCCGGCTCATCCGGCAGAGGCGGGCGGAAGCCGACGCCCTCTTCGACGAGCTGGAGGCCGAGATCGAGGCCGACGAAGCCGCAACGGAGGGGGCAGCAGCGCCGGCGTCGGAGAGGGCGGAGGGGGCAGCAGCGACGGTGCCGGAGGGGGCGGACCTGCGCCGCGCGCACATCTATCCGCCGGAGGGGACGGAGATCGTCCACATCTCCGACGAAGAGTAGATTGCTTTTAACGTAGTACGTAGGTTCATTTAGTTGCATGCTTTTGTATGGATTTGAGGAAGAAATATGAGATGTCCGGATGCAACGAGCTATATTTGAGGCGTGACCGGTCAGTGTCCGCGGACGCGCCCGGGCGCGTCCGCGGGCGTTTGAGGGACCGGATTTGCAAGGTCCGGTTGTAGATGCTCTAAACGCCTGTGGATAGCACGGTGGTTAACAAAAAATATTGATCAAAGAAAAAAACACACGATCACAGACGAAACCCACGGTCCCATCGGTTGTATCAGTAAAACCCACGATCACAGAAGAAGAACAACCCACGATCTCCACGACCGCATCACCATGGGAGATCGTGCGGTTCCTCCCTTGCGGCCATCCCGCCCATAATTACAGACCTCCAGAACAACATAGATCACCATTGCGCTGCCATCACTTTCCCTCCCAGTCTTCCCTCTCCACGAGAAATCCATGAATCCTTCTCCAGGGATCCCGACGATGGGTTTCATCAGGGAACTCAAGGAGGTGGAGGCACACGGCACCATCAAGTTGCATGTCATCCACACCAACGACCTGAAGAAGGTGGAGGAAACGATCAAGCACTACGAGCAGCACCTCAAGTACCAGCGCAACAAGATCGTCGGTGTTGATGTCGAGTACACTGACGAGTCAGCGCACAATCAGAAGGCCGCCCTCGTCCAGCTCTCCGTCGGCAAGACCCAGCCGGTGTTGCTGTTCCAGCTGAGCGCCACCGAAGACAAGTGCACGGCGTTTGACAACTTCCTCGCAGACACAAGGTACACTTTTGCTGGCTTCTCCATTGACCAGGACATCGAGAAGCTTGACCGCGTCGGCCTGGAGATCGGCCACTTCGTCGACGTCCAGAAGGAATGGAGGGTGCCCGAAAGCACCAAGTACTTGGACTCGCTTGGCGACGTCTCCAGCATGCTCATCGACGACTACTACATCGACATGAAGTACAAGATGGCCGACCAAGATCACAGGCTCTGGGACAAGATGCCCCTGCCCGAGAAGCACATCGAGTATGCGGCAAAGGACGCTTACGCCACGTACGAGATATGGAGCCGCCTCACCGTCGCCCAGGACGGACTTCGCCGTGCAAAGCTGGAGAAGTCCAAGAAGCGCGCCAGGAACTGGTGAAGATGAAGTTGATGCACCCCAAAAAGTATCTTCAAGATTGCTCGTAGTCATCTTAGATTACAAGTTAATTTGCTTTCGAGTTGTTAGTTTGCTTTTGCTTTCGCCAGTGTGCTTGTGATGTAGTTGATTTGCTTTGGAATCATGTAGTAGTCTGCTTAAGTACGAAACAAGCTTAGTCTGATGTACATTACTGGATGCTGGAGTAGTATGCTCGAGTAGTATGCTGGTGAAGATGAAGTTTTCCCTCTAACATACCACGGCCATAGAACCTCCTTCATGTGTCACTTCCTTCGAAGGCCTCTGCCGTAGCAGCATGTCTTTTCCTCTGTTTCAACGGATCTGCTTTACAAAAAACTGTGCTGCTAGTAAACGCACAGCCGCTCTTTCCGTTTTACATCACGGAAGTTCCCGGCAAAAAACCGTGCTTCGTGTTTCCCTCTACCACACGCACACCCGTGGATCTACCGCGCAAACAAGCGTGCGTCTTTTTAGCATAGATCCGTGCTTTCCTTTTTACATCGGGGAACTTCCTGGAAAAAAAAGTGCATCGTGTTTCCCTCTACCACACGCACACCCGTGGATCTACCGCGTAAACAAGCATGCGTATTTTTAGCATAGATCCGTGCTTTCCTTTTTACATCGGGGAAGTTCCTGGCAAAAAACCGTGCTTCGTGTTTCCCTCTAGCACACGCACAGCCGTGGATCTACTGCGGAAACACCCGTGCGTATTGTTAGCATACAAGCGTGCTTTCCTTTTTACACCGGGGAAGTTCCTGGCAAAAAACCATGCATCGTGTTTCCCTCTACCACACGCACACCCGTGGATCTACCGCGTAAACAACCGTGCATATTTTTAGCATAGATCCGTGCTTTCCTTTTTACATCGGGGAAGTTCCTGGCAAAAAAACGTGCTTCGTGTTTCCCTCTACCACACGCACAGCCGTGGATATAGCGTGTAAACAACTGTGTGTATTTTTAGCATAGATCCGTGCTTTCCTTCTTACATCGGGGAAGTTCCCGGCAAAAAAACCATGCATCGTGTTTCCCTCTACCACACGCACACCCATGGATCTAACGCGCAAACACCCGTGCGTATTGTTAGCATACAAGCGTGCTTTCCTTTTTACATCGGGGAAGTTCCTGGCAAAAAACCGTGCATCGTGTTT
The DNA here is from genome assembly GCA_039707655.1 of Elymus sibiricus. Lineage (NCBI taxonomy): Eukaryota > Viridiplantae > Streptophyta > Magnoliopsida > Poales > Poaceae > Elymus > Elymus sibiricus. Next base: position 143,916,098 of record CM077667.1, on the reverse strand, counting down.
CCCTCTACCACACGCACACCCGTGGATCTACCGCGTAAACAACCGTGCGTCTTTCTAGCATAGATCCGTGCTTTCCTTTTTACATCGGGGAAGTTCCTGCCAAAAAACTGTGCTTCGTGTTTCCCTCTACCACACGCACACCCGTGGATATAGCGCCTAAACAAGCGTGCGTATTTTTAGCATCGATCCGTGCTTTCCTTTTTACATCGGGGAAGTTCCCGGCAAAAAACTGTGCTTCGTGTTTCCCTCTAGCACACGCACACCCGTGGATCTACCGCGCAAACACTTGTGCGTATTGTTAGCATACAACCGTGCTTTCCTTTTTACATCGGTGAAGTTCCTGGCAAAAAACCGTGCTTCGTGTTTCCCTTTACCACACGCACACCCGTGGATCTACCGCGCAAACATCTTTTTGTGTTTTATTTTTTAAAATAATTCCTTCTTCTGTTTTTTAAAATTTATTTATTTTGGGTTTCTCTTAATTTTAAGTTTGTTTCCTTGTTTATTGATTGATGCTGTTAAATTAGCTAATTTTGCACAGCCATTTTTAAACAGCCGTGTACAGACAAATAAAGCTACAGATACATTTTCAAATAGCAGTGTACATAGAGACATTTTTAAACAGCCGTGTACACAGAGAGACACACGAAACAAAAACTTCTAGTTGGAGTGTAACTTACTCCAACTAGCCCGCTGCCCACTACCCATTTCACGGAGAGACTGTTAACTTACTCAAACGTGGCACCCCACTACCCCTCCATGCACCCCACTACCACACTACCGCCGGTTCAGTTTCCCAAACATTTATATAGGCGCCACCCCAGTCATAGAGTCCCTTGCCATTCGAACTGTTTCTTTTTTCCTCGGTTTCTCCTCTCCTCCATTCTTCTCATCGTCTTCCTCGAAAACTCTGATATTTCGACGTGATTTGATCCCTTTTTATTCTTCCTTGGGTTGTTTTGTTCAGGCGCTTCTTTGAGGTTTGTGGTGGTTCCATCTTCCTTTCTCTGTGCGATTAGCGTGGCCCTCATTCTTTAGGGTTCCTCGTATAAATTTCATGTGCTTATTCATTTGTCATACACTAGTTTGATTTTTCTGACTGAAACGCTGAAGCAACCATTTGTTCAGGGTTTCTCTCTTTCTTTTTTTTTGTTGTTTTCCTGTGTAGATGTTATGCCTTCAACTAGAGCAAGCATTCGTTTAGTTCCTGATACTTTTTTTTGTAGATCTGGTTTGTTGGAACAGTTATCAATCAAATAGACATTCTTATTCTTCTGTATCTTATTTATTTGGGTTCTCAGTTTTTGTAGATGGACACATATGCTTCTGCGTCATCAAAGAGAAAAGGAGAGGTTTCTAAGGTTACAAAGTTGCTCTATAATTACTGTAGTAGTATGCTTATGTTTATTTTGTGTTATGATTTCATATTGTTATTTACATGTTAATCCTTATGTCGTAGGCCAAAAGGCCCAGAGTGGATTGTGATGAAGTTGAAGATGACACTTGTCGTGTAAGTTGATTATTTTTTTGCCATTCAAGTTTGTAAAAGCTTTCTTACTGTTTATATGTTTAAAAGCTACAGACTATTAATTACTAGTATTTTTGTTCATCTTTTTTATTGTTTACATGCTTAAAATGCTTGTTTAGTTGTCTTGTTGATTATCTATTTGTCAAGTTATTAATTTCTTCAGTCTTTTTTTCTTTTTTGTAGTTGTATGATCGAGCACCGCAGGTCCTAGAGATTGCCATTTCCACAAAGGAGCAGCTAGGCCTCCATTATGGTCTGGTTGACAATGTTGCTGTCTTCTCAGTGTCACGCAACTTGTTCCCAGCATTATTCTGTGTTGCTTATGCACTTCACGACTATCTTGGGGATTGGTCATTTAAGGTAGCAGACCATTTCATCAAAGACGAGGTTGTTGTCAAGTTTGACAACCTGTTCTCTGTGAATGCTGTCCATGGAAAGAATTTCAAGCAAGGTGCAAGCACTAACAATTATGCAGTTATGATGGCTACCAAAGTTGTGGAGCTGAAGCCTTGCAAGCCTGATTGGTTTGGTCTTACAAAGACTCAAATCATTCGACCTGTCCCTTCTTCCGACAGTGTCTCTACTGTCGATGTTGGTGCTGCTGAAGCTCCCAAAGATGTTCGTGGGGGCGCGAGTGGTTCTGCTTGAGGAAATGCATAAGGTGTTGGTGCTGCTGAAGCTCTGATAGACAGCAATTTATCTGTTTTATGTCCAATGATCTATCTATTGTATGAATATGTATTAGTGAACTACCAGCTACCTCTACTTTTTAGTTGTTAAATGTAATGTCGCAGGTTCTGAATCTTGTTTGAATGGAATGTGTGGAAACTAAGTTTTTATCAACATGGTCTTTGAAGTTTTTAATGTTCCTGTTTTCTTTCTTATTTTTTTTATTTTTCAAACCTGAAACACATGTGTGTTCGTAGGACTTATGAAGTAGATTTTTTTTGTAATAACAGCTGTAGAACTAATTTTTCTTGCGCAAGAGAAACACCCGTGGACCTACCGCGTGTGCACCCGTGCGTCTACCTAGCGTACATCCGTGGTTTTCGTTTTACATCACCGAAGTTCCTGGCAAAAAACACAAACTTTCGTGTTTCCCTCTAGCACACGCACACCCAAACCCGTGGACCCACCGCGTGCGCACCCGTGCGTCTACCTAGCGTCCATCCGTGGTTTTCATTTTACATCACCGAAGTTCCTGGCAAAAAACACAAACTTTCGTGTTTCCCTCCAGCACACGCACACCCAAACCCGTGGACCCACCGCGTGCGCACCCGTGCGTCTACCTAGCGTCCATCCGTGGTTTTCATTTTACATCACCGAAGTTCCTGGCAAAAAACACAAACTTTCGTGTTTCCCTCCAGCACACGCACACCCAAACCCGTGGATCCACCGCGTGCGCACCCGTGCGTCTACCTAGCGTCCATCCGTGGTTTTCGTTTTACATCACTGAAGTTCCTGGCAAAAAACCCAAACTTTCGTGTTTCCCTCCAGCACATGCACACCCACACCCGTGGACCTACCGCGTACGCACCCATGCGTTTACCTAGCGTACATCTGTGGTTTTTGTTTTACATCACCGAAGTTCCTGGCAAAAAACCCAAACCTTCGTGTTTTCCTCCAGCACACGCACACCCGTGGACCTACCGCGTACGCACCCGTGGTTTTCGTTTTACATCACCGAAGTTCCTGGCAAAAAAAACCACCCCTATTAACTTCAAGACGCCCGCGAGGAGTGATCCCAAATTAGCACCACTTCATCCCATGCTTAGATTCTTACATCCATACAAAAGCATGCAAAATAAAAAAAGTACGTACTACGTAGCTACTCCTCATCGGAGATGTGAACTATTGTATGGCAGGTGTGTCAGACGGTGGATGGCCTATTTTTGTCAAATGAATCTATCGATGTGCTGCCTTCATTATCGTGCATATCCTTAATATAAATCGGTGCTTCTATTTTACATCACGGACGTTACTACATAATACGCTGCTTCCTGTTCCTATTTTCCGTCTAATACCATGCTTCATAATTCCGTAGTATCTGTGCCTTTCGCGCAGTGGACCTGCTGCGTACACGCCCGTGCATCTCGCTAGTATAAATCCATGCTTCCTATTTTACTTTGAACAGAAATATTTATCAGGCGAAGCAAGAGTGAAACTGCCTCATGTAGCTAATGTATGACACTTGGAATGAACCAACGACGTTTGCAATCTAATATATATGAGATGAATAGCATGTCATGGGTTTTTTGGATCTCCATTAATATTTCAATACAGCATTCATATCTAGAACACTACAACTACACGGCCTCTATGCGAGGTTGCAAAAAAAACACCAACACCCGGTTCCATGTCCAATCATAAATTTATACCAGCCGAATAGTTTTCCCAATGCTGTCCAATCAACAGGATACCTAACAATCATTCTTCAAGAATTTCCTTGATCATGAGAAGCTCATACCTACTCGCAGAGCCTTTCTCAACAAGATCAGAGACGACGGTTTCCATCTTCTTCTTATTCCCCTTCAGCATATTCACCTCCTGCTCCAGAAAATCTCTGTCCAGCTTGGTCTCATCTCTCTCCTCTTGATATTCCGAACAGCACCCGTGAGACACGCGTGGATGGACTTGAGCTCTTTATGATCGATGTCGAGTTGCTTCTTTTTCCTTTCAAGGTTCTTGAGCTTAAGGTTCAATTGTTCGACGTCCTTTTTAAGCTTGCTTATCTCTTCTTTCTGTTCCTGGCGTTCGCCATTACCCTTGTGCAACATCTGCCAAAGCTTGAGCAGGCACCTCTGCATTATAAGAGGCCAAGGCTGATCAACCCATTTGACGACTCCACAGTTCACACCTCTCTGCAAGGGAAACAAAAAGGGAAGAAACAAATGTGAACAGAGATTATTAACGTACTACACGAGATTTAAAATTGCACTAACTTTCTTCTAACGAGCCTCAATTAATTGCGCCTGGTGAAGAAACAAATGGGAACAGCCAACACCAGTAAAACTATCTTATTTAGAAAGTATGCATTAAGTTAGAAATTATCTTAGTACAAGTAATATGTTTTCCGCGAGAAACTAGCGAACGTTAAACAGTAGCCTAGTAGAAAGCTAGATATAATAGGCAATGACTTTTAAAAGTAGTAAGGTAGATACAATAAACAGTGACCTTAAAATTTAGTTTGTAAATTCCTCTTATAATGGTTCTAACTAAAAAGGTTTTGTTTGTAACTATGTCTCCTATTTGCAACCAACTTGATGTAACAAAGAAGTAACAGGGATTTCGAAAGTGGCTAACTTTGACAGCACAGCCGTAGAACCTCCTTCCTATGTCTGTTCCTTCGAAGGCCACACACCTCAGAGGCTTGGTGTCGTGGAGCACGCAGTACAGAGGGAGACCTTCCTCTTCACCATGAAAATCTTGGTCTACGATTGTATCAGGGTTCTCCTACAAGCACACAAGTACCTTTTGAGGTCAAATCAAATATTCCCAAAAACAAAACACCAAAATCAGAACTGCTCATGTAAGCGGAAATCTGTTACATTGAAATCGAAGTCCATGTCATGGAAGTACATCTCTTCATTCTTCATCTCTTTGCTGATCTTAGATGTCGACATGGTAGAGCGGCTGTGGGCAGAAGCGGCGCCGTCTTACTCGTCGTATCAGTGAATATACAAGGGGGTTGGGGGTGGTTTGGAGAGACGGGGAAAGAGAGCTAAGGACGCGGTGATACACGAAGAAGGCACCGCACAGGGCACGAGGATCCTCTGCCATTTGGCACCCTGCCGTTCTGGCACTGGCCCGTGGGTCCGTTGGCAACCTGACCCACATGTCAGTGGCCCAACCCTCGCAGGGAGTTTTCACATGGTCCCACTCCACCAAACGTTTGTCCGGGTGACGAAAGATCCCACCTACTCACCACTTTTTTTTCTTTCTGGTATTTTTCTTGCGCCGGGAGGAGTACTTGGCGTGACGAAGCGGCATTTACAGAGGGAAGTAATGGGGTGAACTCGCAGACGTTACTTCTATCTCTCGTGTCTCTCTATCTCCCTCTCTACCTCTCCCTCTCTCTTATTACATACATTTTTTAGTTTCATCAGGACATCCATTTCTCCAATAATTACTCCAAAAATATGAGGCTGTCTGTTTCTCGTAAACAGAGTTACTTGCTCTTCCGCTTTATCCTCACATCTGGTTCTTTCACTTTAGCTCGTTCCCCTCTTTCTGTCTATGGTTCGTTTGTCTTACTTAGATCTCCACACTTTTTACAGTGTTTTTCAGTTAGCGTGTGTCGGATTCCTGCATATGTTACCCCTTTTTAAGTACTTGAGCAAACAATCTTGAGGGAATGCAGTTGGTTGTTTTCCGCCAGTCTCTGCCACTCGTGGTAGATGTGTGAAGTTTTCTTTACATAAACACTAACATCAAAAGGATATATATTACTTTGTCTTTTGTCATTAGATTGAGTATATAACACTGATGCATTCATGCATAGTCTTTTAATTGTCTCTTGGCATAAATGGTTACACATGTTGTCATAGATCTATTTAGTCTTTTTCCAGATCTGATGCATCTCAGTCTTATATATTGTTTTGTATTCGCAGACAGCGATGAACTGTGATGTTTGCTGGAACCTCGGTTGTCATGGTGGTGAATCCGCTGTTGACAGCTCTTTCTTGATTCTCCCTTTGCCTCGTTGTTATGAGTCGTACCTGGTAAATTTTGGGTATCGGTAACAAGAACATTTGTTTTGTGCCTTTGCTTCTACCGTTCTTACATAAGGAATAATATTAATCGAGCAATATAAGAGATATAAATAATGACACATAATCATTCTTGTTAGTAACTTTTTGACATGGTTGTTTTGATCTATGAATCATATATACTTATTTTTTTTCTTATTTGCCAGTATGTCCCTTGCTATTACCAGAAGCAGGTCCTCTCTTTGATTTCTTTATGGAAAGAAGAAGCTTTAGATGATGGATTTGAAGAAGATGATTTGAACCTTGTGTTTGGCACCGACGAGGAGTTGTCATACAATATTAAGTTTACCGATTGCGCTGACAGGTCCAAGTTTCATGGTCCTGGCTGGGAAAAAATGATACACGACTATGATCTGCGTTACGGTGATATTATTAAACTGGATTTGCAAGGCGAAGATTTCTTCTTTCACATTGATATGCAGTTGAATGAATCTCGAGGGAGTCACAAAGCCATTCCCAAACCTTCTGTTGGTATGTTACACTCGCCTATCAAGAGACAATGTGATCTGAATCTCGGCGAAGATCATCTGACTGAATATTTGTTTTTACCATGTAGTGTGAGATTTATCCTTTATAGTGACCCTGTAGTCAATATTTCTAAGTATACCGTATTTAACTTTTCAATTCATTCTGACAAATTGATTTACCATGCAGCCACCATTTTTTGCTTCAGACATGCTGACTTATAGATGATTTTATTGTTCAGCTCTTCAAGATCTCAGTATATCCCAGAGAAGCTACATAGACAAGACTGTCTACACCCGAGGCATAAAACTTTCATATACTGAAATGGTGTGCGTGACCAACCTTGTTTTAAGTGCTAAGGACATCCCTGTCATTGCCTTCATGCACTGTCTAAATTTTAGCAACGTTCAGAAAGGTCGTTTGGTTAGTCATTTTTTGTTTCTACAAGCCAATCTCCACATGTCACTCCCCTTGATGCAATGGCACAACTTACAATGATTTGTTTTTGTACAGAAAATACCCACTGTTGTTACCGATGCTCTCAGGATGAAGCTTGGATATTTTCCTCTAAAGGGCAGCATCAGACTTGTTGAAATCTCTAGTTCCGTCGATTTGCCTGGCACGTACTGCTTGCACAAAGATGGAAGGTTGGCAATATCTGGGTTATCTGCTTTGACAAATGCAGCTAGGTTGACAATAGACTCGGTTGTGCTCTTCACAATCCTCAGGGGAGCCGTGGCCGATAAGGAGTTGCTCTCACTTGTAATTGCTGGTCTCTACAAGAAAACTGTCTGAAGTGTGGCGCTTGCAGCAGGGCTCGGTTGCACAAACAATCGTTCAACTTTTGCGTCATTTGTTAGATAGATACACAACTCTGGTGGATCAACTGCAGGTGGGACTAAGAAACCGTGGCTCTTCTGTATGTAAACCCGTGCGTATTCTGAATGCAAAGTCGTGCTCCTGTTGGCCTTGCGGCCGTGATTCTCGGAGTGAACGTGTCAGCACAATTTTCTACGATACTTGTGTTTTACCTAGGCACGACCATGTACGTAGCACCTACGAAACAGTGCGTCCAAGGGTGTACAATTCAGCGGAAATGCTTGCAAGGTGTGGAGCCGTACCTTTGACAATGAAGGTGTGACTGGAAACATTCGCAATACTATAACTAAAAATGTTCATAACATATGCAAAGTATATAGTGTTAGAATGTGGTTTAAAAAGCAAACTAGATCACAAGCAAACCTAAATTTAGCACAGGTAAAACAAAAATTAGATGGCACTAGCACTTTCACAGACACTTTCTATGCCGGCACCTTCTTCAACTTCAGTTTATGCGTTCGTGCAGATCGTGGGTTCGCGATGCAACCGCTTGGAGTGGTAATCATGGGATTTTTTGGATCGATGCGTATTTATTAATTATGAACTTTCCACCCCAAATTTCACCTCATAGTACCCTTGATGGATATATTCCTGCTTCCTCTTCCTATTTCCGTCTAAAACCCTGCTCCCTGCTTCTGTACCAGCCGTGCCTCTCGCACAGGCACACCAGTGGTTCTACTGCGTACAGAACTGTGCATGTGTTGTTTATGTGGACCCGAGGGGGAAGACTATGAAAGCATCTTTAAGATGGACAAAAAAGGCTTCTAAATGTGCTCGACTTTTAGTAAACAAAAGGTGTCTCTCTTCCAGCGGTGCCTCTCTCACACGCCCACCCGTGCATGTCCTACGCACAAATTCGTGCATCTTCCTGACATAGGACCGTGCTCTAGATTTACATCACGGACCTTTGTTTTACATTACGGACTTTTGTTTTATGTATGAAACAACCGTGGCCCAAGCGTGGAAGTGCCGCGTACATATCCGTGCTTCTGCCTAATAAATCCATGCTCCTGCCTAAATCCCATGATTTCATATTTTCCCGTCTAAAACCATGCTTCGTGTTGCTGTACCAGGTGTGCCTCTCGCACGCTCACCCGTGGATCTGTTGCCTACACACCCATGCATGTTCGTCGTATAAAACCGTGCTTCGTATTTCCTTCTATCACATGCTCACCCGTGTATTTACTGCGTACACACCCGTGCATCTGACCCCTCACCTCCCCCCTCCCCACTTAAGCCTTTCATGATTTTTTTTTTGCATCCGCGCAGTGAATACCTAACCGTCTTTCCAGATCTACCTCATAGAGCTCTGCTCGGACCTCGGAGGCAGCGCCACACACAGACAAATGGAAATGGAGATAGAGATGGAGATGGAGATGGACATGAAGAGGAGGATGAAATCGGAGATGGAGCCCGCTGCAAGAGGGTGAGGCTCAAGCCACCGTCGACGCCCTCCTCAAGGATTTCAACGGTGGTCGAAGAGGCGAGAAGCGGCCATGTGAGCTCCTTCGTGGGTGCACAGCACAATAACAATGCTGCTAACAAGGTTACAGATTCAGCAAAAGGTACAGGCATTGTTTCAGCACAATAACAATGTTGTTAACAAAGTTACAGATTCAGCAAAAGGTACAGGCAATGTTTCACCACCCCTACGTAAAACCCAGATAGATAAGTGGCAGCAACATCTAACCCCAACGCTGTTTTCAGCACTTACAATTGAATGGATCCGTTAAATCCAGGTGCTCAACGCGTGCGTGTCTTAAATCCAAGTGCTTGTGCTCACAACTTGCCGACAATCTAAGGCAAGCATATTTAGAAGCCTTTTTGTCCCACTGAAGCACCTCTTGTTGCTGTTTGTAAAATCCTTCCGTGAAGTCTTCGTTAGAAAGAAACTTAAGCCTGATAGTCTCCAGCTGTCTTGCGTTGAGAATAAAGAATGTTGCAAATTGAATGCTTTTCTCGCATTGTATATAGCCTAAAAGCGTCACTGACTTCAAACGAACGTCGTGATGGTGCTCACAAGAATAGTCGTTCGTAAGACTTTCCTCATTAGAGACTCCTCCCTAAATAGTACAAAGATTTAAAATGCTTAAGGTCTGTAAAGAAATATTCTGTTGAAACAACAAGTGAAAGATTAATCCTAACTACCTCCGTTCTGATAAAGTTTTTTTTTACTTTTTGTCTAGACACAGATGTGTCTAATACATACATATTTGTCCATGACATACAAATCTAAGACAAGCCTTTTTAGATAAATGGAGTAGTACACCATGCAGGATATGTGTTTTCAATGTGTATGAGAATGATCACCTCGATATACAAGTTTTCCAAGCTTCTGAAGCACTGCACCAAGGCAACGACTGCGCTCACATTATAATCCATATTGATAAGCAACGTCTTGACAGATTGAACCGCTGTGGATGTGCTGACTGTCGGCAAACACTTCATGAAGAATAAAACATAATATTAATATAGAATAAAGATTGGATTACATGGAACTTGCTTGTTCGAACGAATGCAACTGAAAATATTGTGGAAAGTCAGTACCTGAATAAATATACGGTGTTGTGCGATGCTGGATTCATCAAAAATATCAGATAATTTGCCAAAGACCTCCAGTTTAGGTGCAGAGATGATAACTATCTGCAAGTTCTTGCTATGATCATCACAAATCAACCGTTGAAGTGAGGAGGCATCCTTTATAACAACTTTGCCATGGTGACCACAAATGCCAATGCTTATAAGGTTAGGTGAGTTTATTCTGATGCAATGGCTCTTGACTGTCCAAACAAGCATCGGGCATTTGAGTGCAGGGCAACTGCTACAGTGGATTATGCTTTGTAATGAGACTTCAGATATATCAACATCCACAAGCGAGAGTCTCCTGAGCAATGGTAGTTTAAGCGCCCGTACATAATTTTCTGGTAACTTGCAAAGAGAAAAGGCGATGGTGTGGAGAGAAGAGGAAATCTGAGGGTTGAATGCCGGTGGTGATGGCATAAGCGAAGGGCATGAGAATGGTAGTACGTCACGTTGTCTCATAAATCGTGGGAACATGTAGTAAAACTCAAGCACCTGGAGATTGTTCGATCTAGGGGATTCAAGCCAAGAGTCGACAGTCGAGGGTCTGCACTGGAGGTTGAACGACGGTATGCATAGGCTGTGAACTGCGCCCTCATGGCCGGAGAAGATGGCCTCTGGAATGTTCGAATCAACATCACCGACAGGTTCTCCACTAAAAAAAGTTCTAGTGTACGTTATGCGGATGAGCTCCCCCGGTGTGGCGGACCAAGCGGAAATCAACTCAAAATCTACTTTTTCGAGGGGGTTAAAAACTCGAGCAAGAGGGATCTCACGGCAGTCCAGATTCAGAGGAGCGGTGCTCCAAAGAGGGCGCCACCGGGTTGAGAGGACTCGAGTGCGGATGCCCTCCTTAGTGGAGAGATGGGAGATGATCTCACCGAGGATGGCGTGCAGGAGGTTGCTGATGCGGTCCGGACCAGACTCCTCTTCCTGATCCTCGGTTCCAGCGAGGGCACCCTGGCCGCTTCCAGCCGCTATCGCCAAACCCCCAGAGGAGCGCGTCGTCGATGGCGTGAACCTCGCCATCTTGGTGCTCGGGGCACCGAGCTGGATCTCCATCTCCGTCTCCATTGCTTGGTTCGCGCCGCCTACGAGAACCACTCTGTGCGGTGTGGATCTACCCAAAGTGTGGCTTTCACTGCGCGTAGATCCACACGGCTAAAAAATATATAACTCTGCTTTTTTAATGTTTGGAGATTGACACATTTCCGTGCCCTTGTGTGTTGGAGATTCTTGAGCTCTACAGGCACGGTTCCACGTGTAGTAAAGCCACGGTCGTGTACTAGAATTTTAACAGTGACTGTGCACGGGCTTGTAGCCTCTGCGTGCACGGTTTTGAACAGTAACAGGTTTTACCCTCTTACTCTAGGTGAGAGGCGGCATTCGTGGCTCTCCCGTGGTGCACGTCTTTCGTCAGCGAAATTCAACGGGGGCATGAATCTTCAGACCTCTGGGGCACACTTCTTCAATGAGAAGGGTCACGCACGTGCCCCTGTGTGTTGGAGATCGTTGCGCTGTGACAGCGTTTCCGTCCGTGCGCTGGCTGTACAGGCACGGTTCCGTGTGTAGCAAAGCCACGCCGTGTACTATAATATTAACAGTGACTGTGCACGGGCATCGGAGAAGAACAATGAGCACTGCTCTGTCTTTGGGCAGAAGCATTGCCCTTCAACATAGTGACAATAGCACTTATGAGTTTAGTTGTGGGATCAAGCTATCCACAGAATTTTTGTAGTAGAGTCACGAGATGGTGTCGAAGTATCAGTCAAATGTGCAGAAAACAACCGAAATGAACATTTGTAATTCACCACAGTTATACATACTAAAGTGATGAAGGTAAACATTAGACCATTTTTTATTCTGAATTTACACCCCTGTCTAGCTAGACATAATTATATATTTAGTATATACGACCACCTCCTGTCATAATTATATAGTAAAACGCATCGTGCAGTCTGTTGGGTAGGACACTACCAAAAAACTATTCAGGAGAGATCATTGATTATGAGGCGCGGTAAGCTCATATCTCGCATTCTTGGCCAGTGCTTTTCAATCATGATAAGGACTATTGAGCCAACTCTCAGCTCAGATTCTTCTGCAAAATCCGAAAACCCTGTTACTTCCATTCTCCCATTAGCTCGTATCGAGTAAGTCGTCTTAACGTCGATTTCATCGTAGATCTGCACAAGGCTTACGGCGCCTCTTGGCGGAAGGTAAACAAGATTGGCCTTCATTGTTTTTACAACAGCTGATGGAATTCTCTGCAGATTGTTATTACGGATAAACAACAATTTTTTAGCACGCACACAAAACAACTTAATTACTAGTGAAAATTAGAAGTGGGGTGAAAACAAATAAAAAATTGCTTACCAGCCTGCCAGTCGTGATATTTGTGACGTTGAGACAGTGGACAAATGGTATCGTTGGGAAGTCGTGGGCGTTGAAGGCAAAGTAAATAAGGTCTCCCATTTGTCTGTATGACAGTTCTAGCCCTGGAGTATGGACTATCTTGTTGATGTATTCTTTCTCCGAAGCATTAAGTTCATCTAGAGCTAAATAAATAAAAACTTGTTATGCCAATTTGCTTGAAGTAATAATGGCGTGCAAAAGTACAGGGAGTTATACCGAGAGAGAATATTTGGATTCAGTTAATACAGTTAAAGGCATAGGCGATAGAATTGCTAATGTGTTATTTGAAATCACAACTAGCTTTGAATAGTTGTCTGAATAGTTTAGTGTATACAAAATTTAAACAAAGGGGTAGGAGCATTAATAGTAGCTGAAACAAAGTATAATGCCAAAAGAAAAATGATAACGCGAATCAGAAGTTGTTGGAGGGGTAGATGAAAACCATACGAACTGAAGGTTTTGGTTGTGCTCTGTAACCTCCTCGACATTCACTGAGCCTCAGATCAATTTGAATGGAGAGACCCTCGCCATCTAAGTTTATGATGATGATATCTTGGTGGCGAAGGTCATAATCACTCATTAACTTTGTCCAGCCAGGTCCATGAATTTTAGACCTGACAGTTTCATCAGTAATGTGTACTTCATATGAGAGATTTTCTTTTCTCAGAAGTACGGGGTTCTTAATTTTGCCTTCTTCTTCCAGAGCTCGTTGCTTCCATAGGTTCAGTAAGGAAACCACGTGCTCCCTGCAATAGCATGGTATGTACTGCAAAAAAAGTTAAAATGCTTCAATCAGTAAGAAGGAATTCTTCAATCAGTTAAAATGTAGGGTTTTCCTGATTCCAAATAAATGCTTCAGGCAGTAGTCTAGCATTTGGTAAAAGATGTGCTTTGAAAAATGCAATCATTTCATTGACTGTACACATCTGCTTACACTGCATGTCTCGTAACACAACGGTAAAACCATACCAACTGAAGGTTTTGGTAAAAGATGGGATTAGAGAAACTTTTAGTTCATCCCGTGAGAAACGTAACATGGTAGTAATTTATGTGCATGTCGTGCCAAAACTTTTCTCCTTACACTGCATGTCTCGTAACACAGCGGCAACTGAAGTGCTATTGTAGCGCAGAGAACGCCTGTTTCTAATCCAGGGCAGTTGACGTTCTTACAGATTTTGCAACTCATAATTCTCCTGCAAAATATATAGCAAAGGTATAAGAAGTTAAATGTGAATTTTGATATGTACGAAATTATCAGCACAAGCATGTTCGAGTAAAGAGTTGTTTACATGCAAAGTCATGAAAAGACATGTGCAACGGCTTGATTTATGACAGCTCAGTTCATGCAGCAATTATAACAAGAAACTAGTGTTTACTTTCTTGCCAATGCAAAGATGCATGCCCAGCTAGTTATGGAAGTACCATTGCGAAATATATTTTTCCTGAAAACTTATTTAAGTAATTATGTATGGTATTAGGTAGTTGCATTGTATTACACACATTTGTATCTAATAATATGTCAGTTTTGCATCCAGACGCTCGGATCTCCTTTCTAATTCCAGCACCTTCCTGAATCGATGATCTATCAGTGTCATCCACGGCCCCAGGGCCGGTCTCACCACACCGTTGTCGGTAAGGGATACCGCGCAACGCCTCCTCCACTTTCCCCTTTAACCTCCGCCCACGCCGTTTTTAGCCACAGAGCTACTGGGTTTTCTCTAACGTTCCCACCTACACTGGTGGAGTTTATTTGTCTCCTACGACTAGGACGTCGTACCTCGCTGCCGGTTGTAGAGCTTTGTCCTGCTCCGACGACGTTGTTGATGTCGGATATTGACGGCGTGCACAGCTTCGTCCTGGCATTTAGGGGATCTATATGAGATCACCGCAAAATTTTAAGCGTAATAGCATAGATCCATCGATTTACAGCACAAAGAAACAAAAACCTCCAAGATTGAACAGATCATAGCAAAAAATTGATGCGGAAATGGAGAGATAACGTACGAACCCTAGAGTGAGTTTGAGGATCGAGAGAGAAGAGAGGGCGCGAGAGGAATAGAGAGTGTTGTACAGCGGGTTAGTCGGATATTGTTTTTACAGTAAGGAAGGGGGTGTAGTTGGGGCCACCAAAACGAATGCTGAGGTTTTAGCTTTGCATGTAGAGAGCTTCGGTTGCCTCAGGAATCACAGTCGTGCCTTTGTGCTTTGAAATATTCTAGTTGCACGTTCACTTAAATAGCCACGGTTTGACAATCGAAGGAGGCACGCCTGTGCGGATGAGTTGCAGATGTTTTAATTGACGCGTGGAGTATGAGACGGTCGGTTGACACTCCAGTTGAGGCACAAGACTACATGCAGAAGAGGCACGGTATTCCGTTTGTTTCCTTAAATGAGAGAGAGGGGCACGGAACCGACTCTCGGTAAAGCATGTTTGTGCGTCTGTGAATGAGATGTTTTGTCTAACGCCTAGTTCAACGATAGGAGGCATGAACTGCAGAGGCATGGTATTGTGTCTCTGTTGACTCTATGGGTTCACTCTAGTTTGATTGTCATAGGCATAGGCTTGAAGCCATTCCCCCACATGCGGCATTGCGTCAAAATTAGATGCCAAATCACTGATAATAAGAAGAGAAGAAACTAGGTTGGTTTTTTAGCATGCGTCAGCCATCTTTATTTTGTTTTGTTAAGCTCTTCATGGTTGTACAAACACGTAGTGAACATAGTAAGAGAAAGCACAGTATTGATGTCATAATTATTGCTGCTACAAAACACAAGCTATTAGTCTGACAAGTTCTACACAAGACCTTTATGCTTTACACAGTAATTAGAAGATGACAACTGCATCTCACATGCCCTGATTTCAGCATTCGCAAGTGAATGGATTTGACAATTCCAAACACTCGACGCGTGTGTTTGCTAATTCCAGGTGCATATGCTCGCAACTTGTTGTTAGTTCAAGACGAGCACACTTAGAAGCCCTTTTGTGCATCTGAAGCACCTTTTCTTGCTGTTTGTAAAATTTAACCGTGAAATCTTTGTGCAAGCGGAACTTGAGCTTGATGGTTTGTAGTATGCTTGCATTCTGAGTATAGAATCTCACAAACTCAATGTTTGCCCTTGTGTTTTCATATTCTTCAAGTGTTATTGTCATCAAGTAAATCCGATGACTCTTGAGAAACACCTGGTGCTTTTGACGCCATTCATTTGTTAAACCTCTCTCATCCCATCATGTTGCCTAGATATACAAGGAGACTGAAAAACAGTTAATGTCTGGAAAGCACCTAAAATACTGTCAAGAATGTTCACTGGCTGTACATACACAAAATAAAAAATATATATAAAGAGCAACAAAAAATGTTATTGTGTTACTGCTATGTATGGGGAAGCCCATGGAATACCATGTATGTGAAAGCCCATAGAATACTATGTACTGTACGGTTTCTCATTGTGTGTTAGATGATCACCTCGATGAATAGGTTCTGCAGGCATCTGAAGCATCGCAACAATCCAACAACCTCATCTAGTTTAAAACATGTCTGCGAGATATATAAGGTCTTGACGGAATCCATCACTCCTGATATGTTGTGTATGGACAGACCCTTCATTTGATCATATATAGAAGATTATGTTATTAGTTTGTGTTTATGAAAGTGAATGCAGCACAATGTATTGTGGAATACCAGTACCTGAATGACTGTAGAACCAAAGACGATCTTCGATTCATCAGATAAATCCGAATTTTTTCCCAAGGTGTCCAGTTTAGGCGCAGAAACAATAGTTATTTCCAACCGTGTATCTACAGAATCGTGGAGCAATCTTCGAAGTGAATGGGCATCCTCGATGTTGAGCTTCCCTCTGTCACAACGAATGGCGGTGCTGATAAGATTAGGTGAGTTTATTCGCAGGCAGCGGAATTCCTTGTTGCAAACAAGTAGCAGGTATTGCACGGCAGGGCAACAGGAGTGCACCATGTTGTGTAGCGAGACCTCCGATATGTAAACTTCCACCAGTGAAAGTCTCTTGAGTAGTGGGAGGTGAATCGTTTCTACTAGATTGTCTGCTAGTTTGCAGAGGGTGAATGTGACCGTGTGGAGGGACGAGTAGAACCTCGAGATGGACATTGGTGCTGAGGGCATATATGAAGGGCATCGGTGTGGTTGGCTGACGGTCCGATGGAAGAATTTTGGGAATAGATGGTAGAACTCGATAACTTGGATTTTGTCCAGTTTTGTAGATTGGAGCAACTCATCGACGGCACTGGGTTGGGACTGGAGGTAGCTCGACGGTGAACGAACCCCTCGTGGCCGGAGAGAATGGCTCTAGGAAGGATAATATCATCAGCTGCAGATTCTAAACGGCAGTCGATGCCGACAGGTTGGAATTGAGTTCCGACGTGAGTGGTCTGGGCTACCTCCTTGGTGGGTAGAATGCAGATGATTTCGCACCTGATTGTTTCCAGACTGTTAAAGACACGAGTGACCGGGATCTCACGGCAGTCGAGGTTCAGCGGAGCGGTGCGCCATAGATTTCGCCATCGAGAGGCCACGGCTTGGGTGCGGATGCCATCCTTGAGCGGCAGACGGTAGATGATCTCGCCAAGGATGGCGTCTGGGAGGTCGCTGATGCGGTCCTTAGAAGATCCACCTACTTGTTGCTCAGATCCACCTGTGCACTCGACCCACCTATGCATGCTCCTAGGGAGCGTACACTCTCCCCTCCTGTCCTTGCACCTACTGAAAGGACACTCTGCCCTCCTTGTCGGCGGATGTACAACTGACCTCCGTCGTGGCGCGAACCTCGTCTTCTTGCTACTGGAGGCAGACGATTCCATGTCCATTGCTGTGTTCGCGGCGCCTCCGCTCAAACTCTGTGTGCGGTGGATCTGTAAAGAGTGTTAGGGTTTTATAATATCGCCCTTTTCTTTTCGAAGTACCGTATGTATACATAAAACTATTAATGGGGGGGAAGGCGAGTCCCAGGGTTCCTGAGACTAGTTTCGACACAATGGCTGCACACCAGTGCTTTTAGAGGCTTCAACCCCGTGCCTGTAGAGGCTTCACTCCCGTGCCTGTGGAGGCTTCACTCATGTGCCTTATGCAGAGGGTGTTGATATCAGTGCCTTGAGAGCTCCACGTCCTTGCATGTGAAGGCTTCACACACGTGCCTGTAGAGGCTTCAACTCGTGCCTGTAGAGGCTTCACTCCCGTGTCTGTGAAGGCTTCACTCACGTGCCTATAGAGGCTTCACTCCCGTGCCTGTAGAGGCTTCACTCCCGTACCTATGGAGGCTTCACTCCCGTGCCTGTGGAGGCTTCACTCCCGTGCGTGTACAGGCTTCACTTCTGTGCCTGTAGTGGTTACACAGATGTTCCTCTAGCGGCTACACAAACGTGCCTATAGAGGCTACACAAGCGTGCCTGTAGCAGCTACTACACAAGCGTGCCTGTAGAGGCTTCACTCATGTGCCTTTCCACTATGGCCCTGCAGGTACAAGCTTCACTCTCCCGTCTCTCTTGTGCTTACAGACCCGTGCTTTACATAGTGGCTACGTCCGTTCTGTAGTGCCTTGACTTTCGTGCCTCGGGCGCCTGTAGTGCAACATGCCCGTGGCTATAGGGGCTTTACAACTCTCTAACTGGGTATTCGGACGCATGCCACTGCTACCACACTTTTGGTGTATGCAGAGGGTGTTGATACCAGTGCCTCGCGAACCCCACGTCCGTGCCTATAGAGACTTCACACACGTGCCTCTAGATGCTTCACACACGAGCCCGTAGAGGCTTCAAACACGTGCCTGTAGAAGAGGCTTCATACCCGTGCCTGTAAAGGCTTCACTCTAGTGCTTGTAGCGGCTTAACTCTCGTGCCTGTGAAGGCTGCACTCGCGTGCCTGTAGAGCCTACACAGGCTACAATAACGTGCCCGTAGAGGCTTAACACACGTGCATGTGGGGGCTTCACTCACGTGCCTGTAGAGCCTTCACTCCCGTGCCTGTGGAGGCTTCACTCCCGTGCGTGTACAAGCTTCACTTCCATGCCTATAACGGCTACACAGACGTGCCTGTAGCGGCTACACAGACGTGCCTTCAGAGGCTACACAAACGTGCCTTCAGAGGCTACAATTACGTGCCTGTAGAGGCTTCACTCCCGTGCCTGTGGAGGCTTCACTCCCGTGCGTGTACAAGCTTCACTTCCGTGCCTGTAACGGCTACACAGACGTGCCTGTAGCGGCTACACAGACGTGCCTTCAGAGGCTACACAAATGTGCCTTCAAAGACTACAATTACGTGCCTGTAGAGGCTTCCATCCAATGCCTGTAGAGGCTTCACACCAATGCATCTGGCCCAGGTCCCTCTCCTTAACACACGTGCCTATAGAGGCTTCACTCCCGTGCCTGTGCGGGCTTCACTCACGTGCCTGTAGAGGCTTCACTCCCGTGCCTATAGAGGCTTCACTCCCGTGCCTAGGGAGGCTTCACCCCCGTGCCTCTGGCCCACGTCCCTGCAGGTACAGGCTTCACTCTCCCGTGTCTCTTGTGCCTACACACCCGTACTTTACACAGTGGCTACCTCCGTGCCTGTAGTGCCTTGACTTCCGTGCATCGGGCGCCTGTAGTGCAACATGGCCGTGGCTATAGAGACTTTACAACTCTCTAGCTGGGTATTCGGACGCACGCCACTGCTACCACACTCTTGTGTATGTAGAGGGTGTTGATACCAGTGCCTCGAGAACCCCACGTCCATGCCTGTAGAGGCTTCACACGCGTGCCTGTAGGGGCTTCACACATGTGCCCGTGGAGGCTTCACTCCCGTGCCTGTGGATGCTTCAGTCCCGTGCCTATAGAGGCTTCACTCCCGTGCCTGTGGAGGCTTCACTCACGTGCCTGTAGAGTCTTCATACCCGTGTCTGTAAAGGCTTCACTCGCGTGCCTATAGCGGCTTCACTCCCGTGCCTGTGAAGACTGCACTCGCGTGCTTGTAGCGGCTTCACTCCCGTGCCTGTGAAGGCTGCACTCGCGTGCTTGTAGCGGCTTCACTACCGTGCCTGTGAAGGCTGCACTCGCGTGCCTGTAGAGCCTACACAGGCTACAATAACGTGCCCGTAGAGGCTTAACACACGTGCATGTGGGGGCTTCACTCAGGTGCCTGTAGAGCCTTCACTGCCGTGCCTATGGAGGCTTCACTCGTGTGCCTATAGAGGTTCACTCCCGTGCCTCTAGAGGCTTCACCCCCGTGCCTCTAGCCCACGTCCCTGCAGGTACAGGTTTCACTCTACCGTGTCTCTTGTGCCTACACACCCGTGCTGTACACAGTGGCTACCTCCGTGCCTGTAGTGCCATGACTTCCGTGCCTCGGGCGCCTGTAGTGCAACATGCCCGTGGCTATAGGGGCTTTACAACTCTCTAGCTGTGTATTCGGACGCATGCCACTGCTACCACACTCTTGTGTATGCAGAGGGTGTTGATACCAATGCCTCGAGAACCCCATGTGCGTGCCTGTAGAGGCTTCACTCGCGTGCCTGTAGGGGTTTCAAACAAGTGTCTGTGGAGACTTCACTCACGTGCCTGTAGAGGCTTCACTCCCGTGCCTGTGGAGGCTTCACTGTGTAAAGCACGGGTGTGTTGGTCGTGCAGCGTGTTTCGTCGTGCAGCGTGCAATCGTCTAGAGGTACTGTGTATGAGTCGACAGAGGCATGTGTGTGATTTTTCTAGACACATGATTCATGTGTCTCTGGAGGCATGTGTGTGATTCACGGTTTATCTATTGCAGAGTCACGGGGGTGATTCTTGTAGAGCCATGGGATCAAGCAGTCGACAGAGACATGTGTATGAATTTTCTAGACAAACGATTCACGAGTCTTCGTTTACATGCACATACACACGGAGATGGACTTCGTTTACATGTTTACATGTTTACGTTGGGAAAACAGCTATGGTGACAGTTTAACCGTGCCGTTTGACAAGTATTAGTCTTCATCCTTGTTTAAGATCCTTCGAATCTGTTGACCCATCGCATCAGGTTTGACTTCGTTTTCTTCACTGAGTAATAGCATGTATAGTGCTTCCGCCTTCCAGATTTCTAGTTCATCCTACGAAAATTCACCAACAATAATTAAATAATATGTAATCTTGGCACTAGTGCATACAAGTGTACATGTAACAAGAAGTAAAAAATATTCCAGTTTTTTCATATGCTCCTAGCATAGTGTACAGTGTGAGGGTAAACTTACGTCGAAATGATCTATGTCTTCAACGAATTTCATGCCATTGTACAAGAATGCAAGCTTCAGAGCAGCATATGCTGATTCACCCTTGTCAACCATTGGAATGACTTCCACGAACTTTATTTGCCAATTACCCTTCTGCTTGGTTTCCATATCCCTTTGATGTACCATGTTGAAAACTGCTTTAAACCTAGGTACCTACAAGTATAGTTTTTTTTATGGGGGGTGTGGGGTGGGGTTGAAGAAATCAGCAAGTGCAAATTTTTGAATTGAATTTTTTTGTATTTAGGATACTTACAACTTTCAATTTGTGTTTGTGGTAGGCATCAGTGTCTCTTTCCCTTTTCTTCTTTCTTGCATCGAAAATGTCAAACAGCTTATCTGCTTCCTCATCGGTCAAATTGTAAATGTTTGCATCACTTTCTTCCTGTATTTCCTTGAGAGATACTTCATGAGGATCGATGATGTGGAATTTGTTCGTGTATTTGTCCAGCATATATACGGCGTAATGGCTTTCCTTCTCCATTATTAAGAATATCTGCAAACACGAAAGTTTTTTTGTTATTTAATGCTATACGAAGGAATTTCCTCAAACACGTATTTTGATTATGTTTTGGAGAGAGGGCTTTTACCATATTTGCTGTTGAGAGCTTCTGCTGCTGATGTTCGTTGAGGTACAGGGGAAACAATTGTTTCTTCTCTTTATCCAATTCAGCTTTAAACTTGCTAACGCCTAGAGTGTGATTCTTTATTTTCAGTATATGCTGCACCAAAAAGAAATAAACTGTTATCGACATGAAACGTGCAAATTTAGAAGGATGTGCGTGCTTTTTTAAAATTTACCTCTGCAAAGGAAGGACCTAATATTATCCTGTCTTCATCACTTTCTTGTGAAGGTATTCTGCTTTCCCAGATATGTGCTATTTCGTTGAGCACCCTCTTTTCAATGCGAGCTTTGTTCAGACCTGGTGTTGGTCCAAATGCTGCCTTCAGTTGCGCTCCAGTTAAAATTGATTCTCCGGAGTCTCCATGCCTCCGCTTATATAGATTTTTGCTGTGAGAAAAAAAAGAATTATTGCTGTGGGACGGTCTATAAAAAGTATCTTGAGGTCTTTTTCTGCGTGCATGAGTAAACAAGTCACTTTTTGAATTCATTCTGCCAGTTGTTGTTCATGATTATTTGCAGGAGCTTGGCTGCGTCGTCCGTGTGGTCGAAGCGTGGTGCTTCATGTTTTGGATATGTCACGCTACTTCGTTGTCTGCGCTTGTGTTTGCTACTTGTCTCTATCAAAGCAAGTAAAAATTGATTGACAATGTTTCTATGCTAGAAAATATATGCCAAACCGTTTAGTCATAGCTTGTCCGTGTGTGTCGTTCCAGAAAAGTTATATTACCTTCCTTGGTTGAAAAAAAGTTTGAATCTGTTGGTTTGAATTCTTGTATTCGTGGAGGCAGCTGGTCCCACTTTATACTGTTGCTTTTACCAAATATCACTGTGAATAGGAACTCTGGTTTCCATTCGTCATCTACCTTACTATGCTGCAGTCATGATATCCGAATAGTTATTATTTTCATGGAAACTATGATGCTCAAAATAAATAAAATTGTTATATTGTTAACTTACGAGGAGTTCGTCATCGTCCTTCACCAGTGATTGGCCGTTCCAGTATTTTGCAAAGTGGACCATGAATTGTCCACATTGCGTATCCCTTTGCTTTGGCGTGGAAACTCTTTTAGGCCTGGCTCCTAATTTCCCCCAATTTGGTTCGTCGTGGGCTCTTAGTGCCGCTTCCCCATAATGCCTCCTCATCAGTAGATACATCCTTTCAATCTGTGATTTCAATTTTGTCTTGTTGTTAAGAAAAGTAACCATACCGTGTTATCAGCAGAGAGATAACAAAGGGTTCAGACCCACATACCAGTTCTTTATGGCTTCTCTGGTGATCTCTCCATGTCGTCTTACTATAATGCTTGTAATCTAGCGAGTCCAGAATGTCAACTGTATCCTTGTACTTGTTCAGGACATACAACGTGTGGTGTGAAGAGGTATTATGAGGTATCATGATCTGCATTGGGTGACAGACAGAGTCAAATGTCATGTGAACATGCGGGCTTAAGAAGGAGAAGAACTGATGTGAAGTGAACTTACAAGCTTCTTGTCTAGAAGGTTTATTCCTTTCACGATTGTTTCGAACTGTTGTAGTGATTCATCCTCGTTGAACTCTTTTAGTCCTCCACCTTTAAATTCGAGGCCGAGTACAAGCTGCAACAAAGAAGGAGTGTACGTTTAGCAAAACATTTTTCGATCGATTATGTGATGGAAGTGCTTTCGTGGAAGAGGGTTCTACATACATTTGCGAATTCTGATGTGAGAATAACTTTATCGCTTGTGTTGTACTATTTCTGTTCTGTCCATTCTTCGAACAATGCGTTACACATGCTAGCCTCCATCTGTCCATTTGTTCCTTTCTGCAGCTGCTCCAGCATGTGTTTTCCGCTAATAGAATCTTCACGATTTGCGCTTTTATACAGGGATGCTCTGCAAAGCAAAAAAGGTTTACACAAAAAATAGAGTCACTGGTTAGGTAGCTTCACTTGTCTTTCTTTTTTCAGGGCAGAGAGGCTACTTACTCTCCGCATTCCTCCTGCCCTTCGTTGCTCATTAGATATTCATGAAGGGCTCTGGCCTTGTCCATGTGAATGAAGTGTTGATGCTCAAATGTTGGAATGTTAGTTCTGCCGTACAACCTGGTTGACCGTTTTATCATCCTCTTGATAGATATTATGTTTGTCGGCGTGATCTCAGATGACTGACGTGTTGAGGTACCTGGGGAATCCGACTGCAACCTTGCCAGGCGCTCCGCAGGTTTCTTGTTAAATTCATCCTCATCAGCCATAGTTAACGCTGTTTTGAAATCTTGAAAATTCATACCTCCTCGAACTACAAGTTCATCGTAACTTTCTAGTTGAGTATGTGTAAGGCCCTTAAGAAAGAGTGCCAGTTCTTCTTCAGGGGATAGCCTTTTTGGGAGTAAGAAGTCCAAAGACTCGTCTGGTCCTGTGCTTGATGTGCTGCTTACTGCTGGTTTTTCTGCCAATTTTCTCTCGACAGCTTTGTTTGCTTCTTTACGAACAGACATGGCAGCATCGCGTTTCCGCTGTTCAAGCATCCTCTGTTCAGATATCTTTCTCTTCTCGTTGACGTTTTCTTTTTCAGTCTCCTCCTCGGTTGGGCCGGGGGGTCAATCTGGTTCTATTGGAGGATCCTTGCGTTCATGCTCCCTCTGCAAATTGGCATCTTGTTGCTCATGTTTCTCTCTGTAAGTTTCCTTGCTATCTTGGTTAAGTTCTTTCTCTTGACTGCATGAATTGTTGTCTTGTTTGTCTTCTTCGTCTTCACTGTCCACCACTTCAATAAATTCTATCTCTCCAGTGCATACATCAATTTGCTCGGGAGATTGAGGAATTTCTTCTTCAGTTATGCCGCAATCGACCTGTTTCATGTCTCTGTCTTCGATTACAACTTTATGTTTCAGCATATCTATCCGTTCAAACAAACAGATAAAAATTGTGAGGCTTTGCTTGTAAAAACTACCTCTCAGCAGAGAATTAGTTTTTTATTTTTTGAAAGACGAACCTGTCGTGCAGTTTAGCAATACTAGGTTTGTATTGCCCATGTGTTCGCTCATTAAATGATACAAAATTCTCTTCCTCAACTCAGGGACTTGTTCTTCTGTCAGTGAGATGGTTGTTCCTTCTTGAGAGTAGTGCTTGAGGTTCATGTACATGTAGAACGCACAGTCCAGTCTGCGAGTTGGGAGAATGATTCGTTAATATTGCTGGCCCCTTGGTATGAAAATACTTTCTACGTTTTTCAAGTTAAACTGTCTCAACGAGCTATATTTAGGATTGGAAGAAATAAATGTTAGATAAAAGATAAAGAACAAGGATGTTAGTAGTGTTTACGTGTCTGGTCCCTGAAGTGGCACGTCCATGATGACCTTCTTGAAATGGTCAATGTTACTTGGTGAAAGTTGAACCTTTGAGCTTAGTTGTTTCCAGATCCTCTTTAAATTTCTTGTTACAATGTTGAAGAATTGTCTTGGCTCGTTATTATCCTTTATAGAGTCAAGAAGCTCAAAGCGCTGTTTTTTCATGTTGAGTGCTATGGTCACGTAGTGACCGATAGTTTTGTCTTTCGTGAACCCCCCTATGGCAGTTGGCAGAAGGAACTGCAAAAGGACAACAATGAAAACATAAACATTTGTAACATAAACGTAAACATCTGTAATCGTTCTTAGATATGGTAGTTTGTTCTGTTTACCATGTCATAATCTTGCAGATGTTCTCCTTCGTTGATATCGAAAAACCTCCTAAGCTGCCCGGGCAGAAATTTTTGTTTTATCTTTTTGTCATCGTGGTCTCTAAAGTTCAATGGATCTTTGCTATTGGCTCCGTGTATTGCATGCTGCTTGTTTTGTGAAGCGTACATATAAAGAATTTGTCAGTCCACATGTACACAGGCTGATATTCATTTACTTAAAACATGATATTGTGTCGTGATTTTTACTTACAGTGTTGTTTAGTGTTAGGATCTTCCTCCGTGTGCCCTTGAATTCATTTTGTAGGAGCAGTATCATGGGCTCGATGATTATACTGTTGACCGCATTACCATCTGTGAAGCTTCTGGCAGCGTCTCCGATTTGGTAATCACATTCCCTGTTATTATGAAATCATCATTTCTGCAATATATATATATACATAGAGAGATAGAGATAAAGGGTATATTTGTTCACAGGAAAAAAACATTGAAATAATTTATTCTGTGGAAGTAACATGGACTTACTTTTCTTCGACTGTCCATTCCCTGCTGCAAACAGCGTTGTATATTTTTTCGATGGTTTCTTTCGTGGGCTCAGTGTCTTTGCTACCTTTTGTACCTGAAGAGGACAGGATTTTAGGTTTAATTGGCATCGTAGTACTTGGTACTTTGTGTTATGTTCTTAGAGGGGTTGAAATAATATTTTTAATTGCCTGATTTGCTGCTACAAGTTGTACCTTGTCCTTTGTCGTCACTTTCCTGCCTTGGTGTGCCATGACGTGCCTTGGTTTCTGTTGCGTCCTTGTTTTTGTCCAGAACACTCTGAAGATTTGCTTCATTTTGTATATGTGTCAGCTCATCTTCTTGGGCTTCCTGCCTTGTTGTGCCATGAGGTGCCTTGGTTTCTATTGTGTCCTTGTTTTTGTCCAGAACACTCTGAAGATTTGCTTCAATTTGTATATGTGTGAGCTCATCTTCTTGGGATTTCTATGTTATCACAGAGATTTGTAGTTAAATCAAAATAAATTTGCAATATTTAATTTTATAAAAGCAGTTTGTGGAATACCACCTCTTTGGATGTTGTCGCCGGTGCCGTGTCCTGTGGTCCTGTTGTTTGTTGCTCATTGCCAGTGTGCTCTCGTTTCTCTTGTGGCTGTTCAAAGAAAGAGGTAACTTAAAATGTGATTTCATTTGTGCCTGGGGAGCTATTTTTTTTCAATTCAGAGAAGCAGCTTATGTAAATTTACCTCTTCAGATGCTGTTGCCGTTGTAGTCCTTGATATTTCTTTCTCGCTGAGTGAATGTTTTGTATCTCCAGTGTCAGCGTTGTATGCCGTTGGAATAATATGTTTGTTGACCTCTTTTGGTTGCTTGCTTACATGTACAACGTCGGTACTCTCCTTTGTTTCTTGCGGCTGTTCAAACTAAAAATAAATTATTAGGGATTGTATTTCTTCCTTGACCACCAATTATTTTTTAAATGCTATAAAAACAGTAATTGTTGGTTGGTGGTGTTGACCTCGTCAGTGTTTGTGAGTTGGGCTGTGCCTTGCACTCTCGCTTCTTCTTCATCATCTACTGAAGTTCTTGGGTCTGTTTTTTTGCCAGTCTTGTTCTTGGTCTCCGGTGACAGCACTGCCTTGCTGTTCTATGCCGATGCTTTCGTATGTTTCTTTTTCCTGTTTGATGAAACAAAAATGTAAATAACGATGGAACTTCATTTGGAATGTGCGATCTCTTATAGTTCTTGTCCAACTGTACCTCTTCAGGCATTGGTGCCTGTGGGATCTCTCCTAGTTTTTCTTTGTCAAGTGAAGATTGCTCTTCGGTTACAACACTTGGTTCTGTTGTATTGACAAGCTCCCCTGATTTTTTGGTTTCCTCTTGTCGGGTTTCTTATTGTTCTATTGCAGCAGTGGTGTCGTTTGTTTCCTGCGTCCATTCAGATAAAAAATGTTACTGTAATTAACCAGAACCCCAGGATAAATCTCTGAGATAGGTTTTTTCTTGTCGTTTTATTTTACCTGTCCGTCGGTCGTTGTGGTGTTTGTCTCTGTCTGCACTGCTATTTCTTTTTGAGGTAAAAGAGGTTCCAGGAGCTTGTCATCAACTACCATCTCTGAGGCTTGTATCTCCGTGTCAGGAGCAACTTCATCTTGAGTGTAGCTTTGATGTGACTTAGATTCGTCAGGGGATCCGGGTTCAACCTGGGTTGCCTTTTGTCTTTCCTGTTCCTGCAGTACCTGGAGACGAAAGATGGTGAGTTTAGCATCGGTACTCTCCTTTGTTTCTCCGGTGACAGCACTGCCTTGCTGTTCTACGTCGATGCTTTCGTTTGTTTCTTTTTCCTGTTTGATGAACCAAAAATGTAAATAACGATGGAACTTCATTTGGAATGTGCGATCTCTTATAGTTCTTGTCCAACTGTACCTCTTCAGACATTGGTGCCTGTGGGATCTCTCCTAGTTTTTCTTTGTCAAGTGAAGATTGCCCTTCGGTTACAACACTTGGTTTTGTTGTATTGACAAGCTCCCCTGATTTTTTTGGTTTCCTCTTGTCGGGTTTCTTGTTGTTCTTTTGCAGCAGTGGTGTCGTTTGTTTCCTGCGTCCATTCAGATAAAAAATGTTACTGTAATTAACCAGAACCCCAGGATAAATCTACGAGATAGGTTTTTTCTTGTCGTTTTATTTTACATGTCCATCGGTCGTTGTGGTGTTTGTCTCTGTTTGCACTGCTATTTCTTTTTGAGGTAAAAGAGGTTCCAGGAGCTTGTCATCAACTACCATCTCTGAGGCTTGTATCTCCGTGTCAGGAGCAACTTCGTCTTGAGTGTAGCTTTGATGTGACTTAGATTCGTCAGGGGATCCGGGTTCAACCTGGGTTGCCTGTTGTCTTTCCTGTTCCTGCGGTACCTGGAGACGAAAGATGGTGAGTTTAGCATCGGTACTCTCCTTTGTTTCTCATGGCTCTTGAAGTTAAAAAGTAATTATTAGGGATTGTATTTCTTCCTTGACTACCAATTTTAAAAAAAATGATGTAGAAACATGAATTGTTGGTTGGTTGTGTTCACCTGTTCAATGTTTGTGTCCTGGTCTGTGCCTTGTACTTTTGCTGCTTCTTCTTCATCTAGAGCTCCTTCTAAACATGTCTAAACATAAACAGGAAAAGAAATAAATGAAAGAATCGGCATAGAACAGCAATTGGTGCCTGTGGGATCTCATTTGGAATGTGTGAACGGCATAAAACGATAGAACTTCATTTGGAATGTGCGATCTCTTATAACTCTTGTCCAACTTTACCTCTTCACTCATTGGTGCCTGTGGAATCTCTCCTACTTTTTCTGTGTCAAGCCAAGGCTGTTCTTCTGTTACAGCAAATGCTTCTGTTGTACTGACATGCTCCCCTGAATTCTTGGTTTCCTCCTGTTCTGTTTCTTGTCGTTCTTTCGCAGCAGTGGTCTCGTTCATTTCCTGTGTCCATTCAGACAAAAAATGTTACTGTAATAAACCGGATCGCAGGATAAATCTCCGAGATAGGTTTTTTCTTGTCGTTTGATTTTACCTGTCCGTAGGTCGTTGTGGTGTTTGTCTCTGCGTCCACTGCTATTTCTTTTTGAGAAGAAATAGTTTCGAGCTTGTCACCAACTGCCATCTCTGAGGCTTCTATCTCTGTATCAGCAGCAACTACGTCTTGAGTGTGGCTTTG
Organism: Elymus sibiricus; assembly: GCA_039707655.1. Taxonomy (NCBI): domain Eukaryota; kingdom Viridiplantae; phylum Streptophyta; class Magnoliopsida; order Poales; family Poaceae; genus Elymus; species Elymus sibiricus. The sequence goes on along the minus strand of CM077667.1, from coordinate 143,887,218 downwards.
CACAGCATCCTCTAGTATTTCATGTTCTTGTAATACCTGGGTATGAAACATGGTGAGTTTTCTGGTACATTTTGCTTAGACCTTTTGTATGTGGGTAAGTTGGTTATGGAAGGTCACCTCATTACTGTTTTCTTCTTGTTGTTCTTTTTCATCTTGTGATCTGTCGCTGCTTGAGCCTATCTCTGTTGGACTTGTTTGTTGTTTCTTGTCCAGCCGAGTCTACATTTTGTTCCAGGTTTGTTAGCTTGTAAAACACGTACGTATGCAGCTTACAAGAGAAAAAAGGTTGTTTATACTCACTTTTTGGCTGGTTACGATGCCCGAGGATGAGCCTTTCCTTCTGAGTTCTCTCGTATCTGTAGAGATGACAGGTGATTTCTTCTTTGGATGCTCGTGCTCACTGTTGTTGCCATCTTTTAGCTGCTTCTTCTCTGTTCTGGCTTGGTTTTCATCTGCCGTCTTTTGTGTTCTGGTTCTTTTCTTTCCCTCTTCTTTCTCTTCTTCTTCAATAGTTCTTTTTCTCATTCTTCTCGGTGGTTCTTCTACTGTTTTCACTATTGCTGTCAGGTTCCTACTGGAAATCATGCGCTGATAGGCATTGTGTTGATTGAAAGTATCAATCAGTGACACCGTTTGGTTTATCAGACTTTCTTTGGCTAATTGGTCATAATTTGCCTCATCGTCAGTGCATCCTGCCACATTATCCTGCCTTAACGCGGGTAACTGTGTTGCTTCAGCAAGCACCTTTTCCAACAATATGTTGATCTTTTTGAAGGATTCTTCAGATCCTTTGCTGGTGCTTGTCTCGTGTTCGCTTCTCGTTCTGGTGCTGGCCGTTGCTTCACGCCTAAGCTTGGGTGGATCTAGTAGCAGTTTTGTCGTTTGCTGGTCATGTCTCTTACTCTGTGATGGTACCAATTGCTTTGAAGTTGAAGGTGATCCTGCGTTTCCATGATTCGTGTAGAATATCCTATCTGCTGTCCCTTTCCATGTCTGCATTTTTTTGGTAAGACGAAGATTGTTAGAATGAACAGTGTTTTTACACGGTATGAGGAATTCATAGACAACAGAGATACCTTTATCTTGCCAAATTCATAGTCATCTGGACGTCCTTTTCCATCCTTCTTCATGTCTTCTTTAGCTATCTTCTTTAGATCCTTCTCATCAAGATAGTTCGCTCTGGGCGTTGAACTTTTGTTCATTCTTTTAGATATTCTGTTCATTTCTCTTGTGTTTGGTAACAGCAGGGAGTCGAGGTACATGATTACTGGTCCTTGCGCCAAGCCATAGAGGTGCTCTTGGTTTCATTTTTCACCCTTTTTCAATTTTTTCCAATCAATGGCTCCAGCCTGGATTGTTTTGAAATGACCTGGCAGAAATCCATCTGCAGCATATCTTCATAATTCATATTACTGACCATTATTGCTTGTCTGCTGTAGCGAGGGAAGGTTGTCCCACAGACAACCTTGTTGAAAAATATGAGGAAAAAGATTTTGACAGCCTTGTTGTTTTATTCTTCTCGATCTATTTCTACAAGCTCCTTTAGTTTCCTAATCAGATCTGAATGTGTGAACTCAGTATTTCTGAAGCCAAGGTCTGACTGGAGCTCCTTCATTGATTTGTTGCAATTCATTGGCCTTGGTGCTGTCTTTTTGTTGCTGTTTGGGTATCCAAAAACTTTATGGATGGCTTCCTTGGTAATCCTTATTTCCTTGTCTCCATCGCCGTCACCAAAGCTTATCGTCAAGTTCTTTGTGTCCATATTTTTGTAGATGTATGCTGCGAGGTTCCTGTTGATTGACCCATTATTTTGCAGTCCTCTATGCTGCCAAAGCCAGCCGTCTTAACATCTTTTCGGTGACGTTCTTTGAGAATTGCCCATGCTTGCTTGACCTGTAGAAATGTAGCTCCAGCCTTGATTTGACATTTTTCGTCAGTTTGTGTTTTATCTGCTTCGTTGGCTATCATCGGTGGCGATTGTTTTCCGCTTGTCCTTTTCCTCTTTCTCTTCTTTTGGCATGTATTTCCCTGATTCAGAAAAAATAGAAACAAATGTTTTGTTAGGAAGTACCGTTCTATTTTCAGTAGCAACAAATACTTGTAGAGAAATAAACTCTTACATGATCGTTGTCGTCCTCTCCGGCATCGCTGCTGTGTGCATGATTGAGATCATTGTCACCACTGGACTCCTCTGAAACTCTGTTTTTTGAATCCTCTCCTTCTTCATCTCGCTGTCGTTTGTTTATGTTCTTCCTGTCGATTTGTTTTTTGTTTCCAGATGGTTTTGCTTGATGATGAGCTGGTGGGATTACCATTAGAGGCTTTGGCTGTTGCTTCAAGGTATCACTCATGACTAAAGGCTTAGTGCTTTTCTTTCTCTTATGTGTCTTTTCCACAAGATTAGCACCATCTGTTCTTTCTGGCTTTCTCTTTGCTTTTTGCCTGCTGTAAGTTACCGTGGTTTTCTGTGGCTGTGGTACGGCGGCAGGTGCCTTTTTGTGCTTGCTTGGTCCCGTCCTTGTTCCTGGTTGGCCAAGAGAGAAGTTGTGTCTATCTGGAAATTCTGTATTAATTTGAGAGATGATTGTTTGAATATCAGCGTCTACATGCCCTGCTTAATAATGAGTTAGCAGATAAGGTTTGTGACGCAATATTTTCTATAAACAGTAAGACATAGTTCTAAATCATACTGATGGATTATACATGAGATATACTGCCTTTTGGTGATAATAAGGTACTATGCAAGCATTCTAAAAGAGTTGTCATTGGAATACATCATCTCTTTGTCATTGGAATCACGGTACAGCAGAAAAGAGTTGTTACTTAGAAGCACAGTTGGACGATAATAGTTGCCTTGATTGACTGCATGCTGTGCATGTATGACTGTTGAATCAACAATATTACCTATTTTCTCTTGCTCATTTTCTATGAAGTCCTTCGCACCAGCCATTTCTGCATGTAAAACGATGTGTTGTAAGGGACCTAGTTGGATTTGACAGCAAATTAGGTCACGGTTTGTTTGATGCTTGAAGCACGTATTTTCTACACATGGAGCACGGATTTTGAAAATCAGGTCACGTAATTTGAAATTCATAAAATGTAGGTATGTAAACAATCGTGGGTAACTATTTTCCTACGCTATTTCTACTTGTTAGATAAGTTGAGACAAAGTATTCGAAAACAGATTTGGTGCGACTGCTAGGGTTTCTGTTCGTCCAATGCGGGGAAATGGATACTACGAGCGACCTGGTGCTACGGGATGGAATGCAGAAATGTTTACCTTCGAATTCGCGTGCGGGACTCCTCGAATCCATCCGCTCGCTCTGTCGTTGCTCTTTGTTGTTATCTCCGCCGCTGGTTTTGCGAGCGTAGTTCTTCGTCGACGGTCGCCGCCGGCGGGAGGGGTTCTTGTGGCGGGCACCTTTTGAGTGCTTGTGTCGGAGTGGAGGGCGGTTGGCGAAGCGCGGCGCCGGTTACCGGCGAGGCTAGCGGCGGTTTCGAATTCCGCGTGCTTGAGAAGGAGAAGAGCAGAGCATGCGCCAGGGGAAGTGTTTGAGATTTTTGATTGGGGGAAGAAGGAACGCAGTAGTAGAGAGAGCGAGGGAACCGATGGAACCGTCCTGAATCTTGCATCAAGATTGGTGAAGAGCCGGCTTGTTTTTTTGCTTTATTTTCAACCGTCAGGGGGCGTGACGCTATAATCACGGGCGTGTCGCACCACAGGCATGAGTTCCAATAGACATTTAGATAGCCACTGTGTAAAGCACGAGTGTGTAGGCACAAGAGTCACGGGAGTGTAGGCACAAGAGTCACGGGAGTGTAGGCACAAGAGTCACGGAATAGACATTTAGATAGCCACTTTTTAAAGCACGGGAGTGTAGGCACAAGTGTCACGGGAGTGTAGGCACAAGAGTCACGGAATAGACATTTAGATAGCCACTTTTTAAAGCACGGGAGTGTAGGCACAAGTGTCACGGGAGTGTAGGCACAAGAGTCACGGAATAGACATTTAGATAGCCACTGTGTACAGCACGGGAGTGTAGGCACAAGAGTCACGGGAGTGTAGGCCCAAGAGTCACGGAATAGACATTTAGATAGCCACTGTGTACATCACGGGTGAGTAAGAGTCACGGAATAGACATTTAGATAGCCGTTTGCACGCTGCACGACAAAACACGCGCTCCGACCTATGACCCCCCCTTCAAGATTATATGAATGCTAACCGAGCCGAAGGCGAGCCAGGGTTGCGCCACCGGAGGCGCCGTTTGCACGCTGCACGACAAAACACGCGCTCCGACCTATGACCCCCCCTTCAAGATGTATATGAATGCTAACCGAGCTGAAGGCGAGCCAGGGTTGCGCCGCCGGAGGCGCCGTTTGCATGTTGCACGACAAAACACGCTGCACGACAAAACACGCGCTCCGACCTATGACCCCCCCTTCAAGATTTATATGAATGCTAACCGAGCCGAAGGCGAGCCAGGGTTGCGACGCCGGAGGCGCCGTTTGCATGCTGCACGACAAAACACGCTGCATGACAAAACACGCGCTCCGACCTATGACCCCCCCTTCAAGATTTATATGAATGCTAACCGAGCCGAAGGCGAGCCAGGGTTGCGACGCCGGAGGCGCCGTTTGCACGCTGCACGACAAAACACGCTGCACGACAAAACACGCGCTCCGACCTATGAGCCCCCCCCCCCTTCAAGATTTATATGAATGCTAACCGAGCCGAAGGCGAGCCAGGGTTGCGACGCCGGAGGCGCCGTTTGCATGATGAAGATTCATGAACCGTGGCTCTGAAGATTGTTGAAACGTGCCTCTAAAGATGCATGAACCGTGGCTGTAATGATTGATGCACTGTGGCTTTGAAGATTCATGAGGCATGCCTCCTCTGCTTGCATCAGGGGTGTGAAACTTGAAAGTTTGCAATGATTCCACAACCGAGTTGAAAGTTGACATTTGATTGTGTTGGAAGCCCCCACCCGTAATTTCCCCTGAAATCTCAATTTCCCGGAAATATAATGGGAAAAAACGAAAAAGGGAAACAGGGAGCCAACGTCCCTTGCCGCGGAAAGGGAAAACTGAAAACGAAAATAGTCCAAGGGGTTAGCTGAAAAATGTACGAAACCAGAAACCGGAAAGGGAAAACCAGGAATCTGCGGGGGTTCGCTCCGCGCGTGACACTTGTCGCGCGCCTAGCGATCGCGAAACGTTCCTTCGTTTCGCGCAGAGGGAGCGCTCGCTAACTAGTTGCTCTCCAAAACATTTGCCCGGTGTGATTTGAACCATGCTCCGCCCGGTTTAGTATCGAACACGCTAACCAAGTAGGTCATCTAGACTATTGTGCTAGTTTCCTTTTTTTATTCTTAAAATGTAACGCTGAATAAAACAGAGTTGTTTCTTGTTTGGTTTTCTTTTCTATTTTTGCTTTTTCTATTCTTAAATGCGTGAACGTTTCAAATTCGTGAACTTTCTTTCAAAATCTACAAAAAAAATCCTTTGTGAACTTTTTCTTCAAAGTTAATGATTTTTTCCAGGTTTTGTGAAGTTTTTTTCTTTCAAAATTGATGAACTTTATTCCAAACCGATGAACTTTTTCCAAATTTGATTACTTTTTGAAATTGATGAACTTTTCTTGAAAATCTATGATTTCTTAAAAAAATGATGAACTTTTTTCATACTTGTGAACTTTTCTCCGAAATCGATGAACTTGTTTCCAAATTGATGATTTTCTAACAAAAATAATAACGTTTTTATATTTGTGATTTTTTCATATTTGATGAACTTTTTTTTAAATCGGCAAACTCTTTCCAAAACCGATGGTCTTTTTTCAAAATTGATGAACTTTTTCAATTTTATGCACTTCTTCCAAATCGTACAATTTCAAAAAAAATGACGTTTTTTCTGTATTTGTGAAATGTTCAAATTCATGATCTTTTTTCGAATCTGTGATCGCTTGGTCATGCACGCTCGTTAGCAGCTGGAAACTGGCGTTGTTTTGGGCCGGACAGACATCCGTCGTTGCAACCGACGGGAGCAACTAATTAGCAAGTACTTCCTGGGAAGCCTCCCAGCGATCACTCCCACGCGTCGCCACTTGGTGCGTTCTCAGCCGCCGCCACGTGTCTCGCTCTGAGCGTTTCCTTCGGATTTTGTTTTTTTGTTATTTTTTGCACGCGTTTTCGGCTTTTTAGAGTGGTTTTTCCCGGGTTTTTTTGGTGTTTCGGTTTTCCACCGGTCTTCCTTAGCTTTTGGACGAAAAAAAATTCAAATTTTTTTTCGCGAAAAAACGCGTTTTTTTTGCGAGAGGCACGGTTTTGCTATCGCGAGAGGCACGGCCGTGCCTCTTGAAAAGGGAAAAAAACGTGTTTTCTGTTTTTTTTTGCGAGAGGCACGGTTTTGCTTCCCTCGAGAGGCACGGTTTTGCCTTCGCGAGAGGCACGGCCGTGCCTCTCGAAAAGGAAAAAAAATACGCGTTTTCTGCTCATTTTTTTCCCCGCAAGAGGTACGGTTTTGCTTCCGCGAGAGACACGGTTTTGCCTTCGCGAGAGGCACGGCCATGCCTCTCGGAAAGGGAAAAAAATACGCGTTTTCTGCTCTTTTTTTTTGCGAGAGGCACGGTTTTGCTTCCGCGAGAGGCACGGTTTTGCTATCGCGAACTCTCGGAAAGGAAAAAAACGTGTTTTCTGCTATCTTTTTTTCCACGAGAGACACGATTTTGCTTCTGTGAGAGGCACGGTTTTGTCTTCGTAAGAGGCACGGCCGTACCTCTCGAAAAGGAAAAAAAACGTGTTTTCTGTTTTTTTTTCTTTCGCACGAGGCACGGTTTTTTCGCCCGGTTTTTTGCCCGGTTTTTTCGTGAAAAAAAAAGTTCGTTAAAACCTATCAACATGGGATCTAGTTTTAAAAATCTCGACGCGAGAAACCCAGGTGAAAACGGCTCGAGATTTGGATGCACGGTTTAGGAGATAAAACGTTTTGAAAATACGGATCTACGAAAAAAGGGAAACTCCCAGGTTGCGACAAGTGGCACGCATGCAGTGCGCCACTTGTCGCAAACTGGGAAGGTAAAAGTGATCGTTGAAAGGTGTACTCGATAACTAGTGATCTCGTGCAACCAACTGATGTGATCTCACGTTTGATCACCTGGAGAAAAAGGCCACCCGTTGGTGGGCTGTGGCCTGTGGGCAGAAGAAAGGAAAAAAGTATAACTCGTAGATGGGGCTGGGCTGGGCTGGGCTGGCTGACGGAAGAGACGGAGCACGAGGCCGAGCCGGACTCCGTCCGCTTGCCAATCCACCCAATAAAGGGCGAGGACCCCAGGCCATCGCACTCACTTCGCCGTCGCATCTAGGGTTTAGACTGTCCGTCGAGAGCCGTCTGCCCGCGAGCGTGGGTGTGAAGTATGTCGACAGGGATCGGCGGCGGGCCGCCGCCGACGGAAAGAGCATCCTGGTGGACGTGTTTGGTAGGCGAACACAACCTCCAAATCTGTTTTGTTAGATAATTCTTTCCTTTTGATCCTTGACTCTGCTCTTACCTTGGCCAATTTTAAGATGCGGATGGTTTTCAATATTAATTGAAGCTGCAGATAGATTGCGCCACAAATTTGTACGAGTAGTATTTTAATTATTCCTTCGGCCTACCAATTTAATAGGACAACCAATTTGTATTGAAATTATTTTTATTCGCAGACTCAAGGTCTAAGTCGAATAATCACTGCTAATTATAATCTGCACTTTGAAAGGTACTCACCGCCGAGTCTGTCTTGATGACTCCAGTCTTTGAAATAGTGAGGAATTGTTTCGGCAATGTGCAGGTAGGCACCATGTAGATTATTTTGATTTGATTCTGTTATCTTATTTTCGTCAAATATATTCACTACGAAAGCATGCATCATGTTAAACGAAACCATACTAGATCCTGAGGACAATGCAAATTTGTACGCAACTAAGACAGCCTTAAGATATCTTTTGCTTAAACCATGTTCTATTGAGATTCTTTCATATTTTATGATCTGTTGTGGAAATGGTGCATAAGCTGGTTAAGCAAATTGGATTATCATGGTTCATTAGATTGGAAACTAAAAATAAATAAGGCAATAGATACAACAACAACAACAACAACAACAACAACAAAGCCTTTAGTCCCAAACAAGTTGGGGTAGGCTAGAGGTGAAACCCATAAGATCTCGCGACCAACTCATGGTTCTGGCACATGGATAGCAAGCTTCCACGCACCCCTGTCCATGGCTAGTTCTTTGGTGATGCTCCAATCCGTCAGGTCTCTCTTTACGGACTCTTCCCATGTCAAGTTCGGTCTACCCCGGCCTCTTTTGACATTATCAGCACGCTTTGTAATTGCAAAATTTGTGCTTTCCCCGGTCTCTCAAGATCTGGCAATAGATAAACTTAGTAATTGCAAAATTTGTGCTTTGTATCTTGTTATGTGCTTTGAGAATGATTAATTTTATTTTTCATCATATCATTAGAAACGGCGTATGGTTAGTTCCTATGGATTTTTTCTTGGGACTACATAATTGCCCATGTGTTGCAACGGGGTACAAATATTTTGTATTGTAATCACCGTGATCTACCTGCCCGTTTATTGTTAATGTGATTATGTATCATAAAGTGTCAATTGAATCAGTATGTATTGGCTTACCAAAGAAACCATGATGTTATTTGGTAAGCCAATAAGATGTGGGGAAGTTGAGGCCGTTTTCAAGGAAAATCGGTAGCAAAATCGGCAAAACTGTAAACACATGTGGTGGGTTCGAGAGGGATGATGAAAGAGAGGAACGAAAGACATAACCTTACTTATTACTCCCTTCGATATATATTAATTGTCTCTGATTTAGTACAATTTGTACTAAATTAGTGACAATTAATATGGATCGAAGGGAGTACATAGTTTTTTAAGTACGAGAGTTTTGAGGTTAAATGCTTATTACTAATGTTATCGACATTCTTTGAAAGGCATCCTTCTCAAGAACAATGGTGATTTTTTGTGAGGCTTGGAACACAAGAACAAAAAATATAATAGATATCCGTTTGCTTTCACCTGGCGACGAGGATGATGCTAGCAATGAGCAGCAAGACTCGGCAGCTACTAGTGCTACTACTTATGGCAAAGAGCAATCGACGTGGCAAGCGGCTGCTGGCAATGCCAAGGATGATGACATTAAGCAACTGCTACCAATCTCTCCATCTAATGAAACCAGTGATGATATGGTTGACTTTGAGAAAGTCATACGTTTTTGTCGACCTGGACCATCGGTGGAGCTATTGGCTGTGTATCCACACTTTCCCTTTGTTGGGAAAATCATGGTCTTTGACGAGAATGGTGGTCAGTTTGTCTACCACCAAGAAGAAGAAGATCCCAAACTTGACTCTGAGGTAGGCATGGTTCATTGATGATAGCTAGGCCCTGTCATGATATAAGGTTGTTTTAGAGTTGGGCAGAAAAATGTTAACATGTTGGTGAAATGCTAATTTTACTTATCTTTATTAATCTTGGATTCCAACTTATAAGTTGTATTTCCCTTGTTTTGTTACATAAGTTTTTGACCAACATTTTTTTCATGTTTTTTGTGACACCAAGTTTATATTATATTTGTATATAAAAATATAGGCCCTTGCGTGAAGGCATGAATATTCTAGTAGGTTAACCCATGACTGCACATCTATTATACTCCCTCTGTGGGCATTTTTGACACTACACTAGTGTAAAAATGCTCTTATATTATGGGACGGAGGGAGTACTTGTCTATCATTTTTATGTTGAATGTTATCTTTTGTTAATCTCATCGATATGATAATTGCAGGCCAATTTGGTGCTCACGGGGCCATTCGAAACTATCTCAGGATTCGGTTATAGTTGCATGAGAATTGAAACCCCTGACATAACAGAACCTCTTATTACTGACACTGCTACTCTAATTTTTGGAAATCGCCGATGTGTGGAAGACAAGCATGAAGATCGCCTTATCACAATAAAGAATGGCCGCCATCTTGTTGTGTCATATGTGTTGATGAAGGAAGGCTTGGGGGTCCATGTGCAGGTCAGCCTCCGCCTCTTTGGTGACAATAAATTTCAGACCATCCACTTGCACGGTGAAATCACTGCGCATAACCGGATCTTCGAGGATGATAGCGTGTTGCTCTTCTTCTGTGAGGAGGAGGAGAAGTTGCAGCTCACCCCCTCTGCTGGCGATGGTAGTGTGATCCTAGAGCAAATGCAGCGGTACATTGTTACGGTGCCCATCAATCCGCAGCCATTTCTTACAATTAAGGTACGGTTGAATGTGACAACTCCAAGCAGCGAGGGGGTTACCATCACCTTTGAAGGTGATGTTGATTTCCCTCTTGACAGGGACCAAAGAATCCAGACAATCAGCACAAACCACGGTGAGGTTAAAGTCAGTATCACGTACAATTGAAGAAGCCCGGAGAATTGCAAGCATGAAGCAAAGAAGTATATGGACGAGGTCTTGTACTGCTAGCAATAAGAGTCAAAACTTGTCCTTTGTATAGTTCTTGTTTACTTAAGCCGCTATCACAATATGAAAACTTTAATACCAGTGATTTGTTTGCAAGTCAGTCTTCCGTATGGGGATTTTGAATCCTAGAATAGAAGACTAATACAAATATGAAACCCTAGAAGACGAATATGGGAGGCCAGAGATCGAATATAGGACTTTAGATAAAGACTCGGAAGAGGAATATGGGAGCCCAGCACTAGCTCTTTTTATAGCCCTAAAATACAGCAAGCGGCTGCCATGTCCTACTTGACGAAGCTGATGGAAAAACTTTGTTTTACGGGACATACGGATTAAAAGAACCTCAAAAGAATTATGACTTGTCTGCAAACAGTTTTCTTCCCTGTGCACGATAATGCTAAGTTCTCGCAAGAATTCAGACCTACCAGCGGCATTAGACAGGGAGACTATATCCCCATATCCAGTCTTGGTATGCACACAAGGACTAACAAGCTTTGATCTCCACCCCCCTCCGTCCGCTGCTCCGGCGGCTGGAGGAGGGGGGTGGGTTCCCGTTCCTCTTCCTGTTGGTTCATAGGTTTAGGGCTTTGTCTTCGTCTAGTAGCGCCATTTCGGTGAGGTTGGTGTTGTGTCGAATAAGGTGGCATCGGTCTCTTCCTCACAGCGGCGACGTTCTTTCCAGCGGCGCCGTTGAGCCGATTGCCTCGTCTGCTTGCCGTTCGTTCGGATCGGTAGGCCCTATGTTTCCTGTGTCTGGTGGTTGTTGCCTATCTTGGCGGCGCCGACAAGTGGGACAGATTGGTGCGGGTATAAGGTTGGTGGCCCGACGGCGGTGGATTTGGCGTTCTTCCCCGACAACAGCGGTGGGATGCGTCAGATCTGGATCCAGGTTGGCGTGGGGAACATCCTCGGCTGACACGCCACATCGTCAAGTGCCTGTTATGCAGGCCTGGTCTTCGGCTCACAACGCCTTCAAGGCTATGACGCTAGCCTGGATTTTGGTTTGTTGGTACTTCACCTCTTTCCTCAGTGTGTGTCTTGACGAGGCTGACGATCGACGGTGGTTTCAGATTTGGTTGTTTGCAGGGACTCCAATGAGCTTAATTGTAATAGTCTTTTATGTGGGTTTCCTTCTGCAAAGTTTCCTGGACACTTGTCATGTCCCGGTATTTCTGGTAGTTTCCACATATATGTATGAAATTATACTCCATTTTATTGTTTAATATAATGTGTGTGGTTCCCTCAAAAAAAAAAAAGGACTAACAAGCTTGTTCAAGCGTGTGTGATCACAATATTGATCGAAAGGAATCCAGGTTTGGTATCCATGCGCCTTGGGTGTCATACCTATTGTTTGCTGATGATTTGCTTTAGTGAGGCTTTTGGGTCAGGTGCAGGACAGATTCGTGAAATCTTGGAAATGTACATTAGTGAATGAATATTGCAAAGTACGCAATTTTGTTCAGCTCAAACTGCAATGTAGAATCGAACCAGGAGGTACATGGTGCCTGTGGGATCCTAAGAGCGTCTCTAGCACATTCCCTTAAAAGCTCTGCTTTTTTCCGGTGGATTTACGGGACACTAAAAAAAACGGCCCGATCAGGTCCGATAAAAACGGCCCGGCCCGTAAACTTTTTACGGGAGGTCCGTAAACTACCCCAAGTCCGCTATATATACCGGCGCCGGGTCGTTTTAGGGTTCCCGTCCTCTTTTTCCCTTATCCTCCTTTGCCGCATTTCTTCTTCTTCGGCGACAAATCAGCTTTTCTCCGACATCGCTTTGCGGCAAGTAGATCCACCAGAAGCAAGCCCCGATGTCGTGGGCAGGTGGCCGATGGGGGCTCGGCGGCCGCGGCGGGCTCAGCGGCGAGCCGCCTCGCAAGCGCCGCAACGACACTGAGGCCGGGAGCTCCTCCCTCCACCCGCTGGTGAGGAGTGGTGCAGGGAGCAGGCCCGCACGCGCGGCGTCTCCTCCCGAAGCACCGGAGCATGGACGTGGACCAACTTCAATCGGCTCGACCGTCTCTTCTCCCTCGTGCTCAAGCGTCTCCAGGCGACGGAGATCGCGTTCGAGGCGAAGGAAGTGACCGCCGCCGGCGACGAAGCTGCAGTGGCGCAAGTGGAGGTGTTGAAGGAGGAGTACCAGCTCGCCTACGTGCTCTCCAACTCCCTCATGGAGCACCACCTCGGCGTCGGCAAGTCCGGTGATGGTGATGACGAGTAGATCTAGTTTAATTTCTGGTTTATGCTAGTGTGAACTCCGGTGTTGTTTAAGTCCGAACTATGTTTTAAGTATGAACTATGTTTTAGTACCATGAACTCCGGTGATGTTTTAAGTGGCGCGAACTGTTAATTTGAACATGCGGTATATGTTTGAGGGATCTGTTACGTCTCTGCATCCGCTGTTTTGTAAATTTCATTTTTGGTATAGCGTAAACGATTTTTGCGGGATGGACGTTTACCGGATCTGCTAGAGATGCTCCAACCGAAGCGCCGAGGGAGAAGTACTTGGGTCTTCCAACCACCCTTGGAAGATCCACCGCCACTGATGCCCAGATTGGAAGTATTGCTACAAGCATTAGGAACTAGCAAATGGTTGGACCCCAAAATTGATGAATGAATAGTGCCGGAAGAGAGGTAGTCGGTGTGGCAGGCTATCCATACTTCCTCAATGAGTTGTTTCAGGCTATCTAAAACAATGGGCACAAAATTAACAAGCTTGGGTAGCGGGAGATGAAAATCGAAGGAATACGCATCGGGGAAAATGAGGAGATGTGATGGGGGGATGGGATTTCGAGACATCGAATTGTTCAACCAAGCTATTTTGGCCAAGCAGGGGTGACACCTGCTTACAAACCCCGATTCCCTCTAGGAAGACAAGACTGTACATAAAACTCTTGTCATAGAAAAAAAAAAGAGTTGATAATCAACAAGACTGTACATAATTATGGCATCCAAACTTGATGGGAAAATGAATTCAATCTGCTGAAACATAAAAGAGTTACTAGTACACAGCCAGACGAGCTCAAAACTGTCCCATTTATCAGACTCACCAAGACAGTGAAAGTCTGGGTCTGGGATATGAAATATTAACAACATAAATTAACTGATGATACAACTTTCAACAGTCCAAGGATTCTTTCCGGGCTGGAATGTGTGCCGAACAGCGGTCCCGTCACGAAGTACAAGGCAACGGGAGCAACGAATAGGACAACAACTGGGTGCTGGGATTTACGACAAGGCATGTACAATGCTGGTAACGCGCAATCAAAGAATATCTCTGGTGTATTTCTCGGGAGGTCTAGCTATCTGAAATTTTTCAGGAGGTGGGAGGAAGGAATGGGTGAGCTGAGCGATTTTGCCAGGCTGCCGCCCACACTGCTGCCTGCTGTTCTTACCGGTGTGGCGCACTCATTGAAGTCAAGGACTCTTGCTTCGGCCTGCAGTGTTAACTGGAATTAGAAATACTGATGATATTGCAGTCTTAAGTATCATATATAGAGTAGTATCTGTTGTCAATGCTCGATCTAGTTTGTTCAAAAATCAAAATGGGTAGAAACCATCATATTTGACCAACTACAGGAATCAAATTACTACCATAGTTTTCCCACATAAGATTTGTAATTGCTATATACCTAGGAAAAAATAACTAACTTATGGTCTCTTAAGAAATTCCAACGCTACTATCCCAAGTACTGAATGAAGCAGATGAGAACTACGCACCATGATTTTAGTTTGCGGCTTGCCAGTTCCTGTTTCATTCCCGGCATCTATGTTTTCCTTGTTTTCCTCGTCAAAATTTCTGTTGCCACATTGGCTGCCACTTGCCAGGACCTCGCGGGCATCGGCCAAAGCAGAAGCACTCTGCACATTTATCCGCTTCATCAATCCTAATGCATCATAAGTTGCATCCGCTGGGCTGATGAAGTATGACCCCTGTGACAAACATATGGGCACAAGTGAAGGCATCAACCAAAAGAAAGGAACAGAATGAGTAATAGATGACAAGTACTTCTCATGCACCAGCTCGTGCAAAACTACAAATATGGCCTATCAAGAAAGCTTCTTGCGGATAAGACGCGGGATAGCTGTAAGACAATAAATATTTCAATGCTAAGTGTACCTTATATTGCATATCTATAAACCAAGGGGACTTCCAAGCCGAAGGAGATTCTAGTCCTCTTTTGGCACCAGGCGTATCAGCCAATCTGAAAAGAGCAGCAACTCAGAACAGCAAAAAAGAACAGACCAAATGACAATTTGCAACGGCAATTGCGTTCTTCGCTAGAAAGATCCATGTCTTCTTTGTTAGAAAGATCCATGTGTTCTTCAACAGTTGAAATCAAATTGCAGATGCTAATGCCAGTAAGGGAGTCAGTAGATAAATGACTTACTATCATTTTGGTCTAGAAAAATCAAAATCTCAGGCAAATGACATTCAGCTTCAGAGTAAAAATGGGAGCACTTGAAGAATCTTCTACTTTCATAGATAAGTACTCCCTCCGTCCCAAAATAAGTGTCGCTCCCTTAGTATTACATTTGTACTAACTTAGTACTAAATTTTCGACACTTATTTTGAGACAGAGGGAGTATTAATCATTAAATTCATAAATCTAATAGTAGAATAAGTATCTAGGTAAATCCAAATCTTAAGGCAAATTTAGTTTGGTAGCAATGAAGAAATCTTAACATGACATGATGGCAACCTGCCAGGTACCAGTTTCAATTTATATTTAGTGGATTTCACAAATATGCAGAATTATGCAGGGTTGCATCACATTAATGCTTGCTAGTAACTAGATGAGGATGAAATAACCATTCCACCAACAATTAGTTGCCGTGAGACCTGCCACATCTAGACTCACACATATTATGTGCTGACCAAAGTAAAGAAACTGGTTGGAGAACCCCAAAAATCATCTTGGAAACAGACTAGTGTCGAATCTTACATGTTCACATATTCATAATCCATATGAATGCATGGTGAAGATTTCTCGGCAATTAGTTCTTCAGACTTCGATTTGGCAAACGTTTCCTTACAGGCCGATAGAGCTTCAAGATTTGTGTTCATTTTCTGATACATGGCATTTGCGCCATGATCAGAAATGTCATTGCCCTTGTGCTCAACAAGAACAGTTGCAGGTGGCTGCATGGAACAAAAATATAAGTAAGAACAAGATCAGCAGGTCAAGGGGAAAACTCATATGCCACTTTGCTTCTGCCTTTCAGTTCAACCCCACATATCACATACATGATGACATCATTAGAGAGCTTGCTACTCTGAATCACATTTCTTGAAGACACTAAAACTTAATTTACTAGAGTAACTGTAGCAACTGCTATGGCACGTCACAATAACTATATAAGCGCTACCTTCTGTTCTACTAAAATATGGTACCATCAACTGGGTAAGTGTAATTGAAGAACTGATTTAGAAGTACTTACCTCATCATTGGTATTGACCATATTTGCAGTGGAACACTGTTCCCCTCTTGCATGCTCATCCACAGAATGGTTGTTCTGTGCATTTCGTCCATCTTTCGCCTGCTCGCTTTCACCTAAATTGTCCTTGTTTTCATCACAGAACTCAAGTTTCTTCTCCAGAGGTTTAAAAGATGAAGATTGATTAGTGCAAAAAACTGATTCGGTAACAATTGCTTTGCCTTTAATGGCATGCATGCAACTTGTTTGAGCACTGACGGAAGATGTGCCCAACACGCCACTGTCCTGTTCAGTCCTAGACTTCTTCTCTATTCCTTTTTCGGGAGTCGGAGATGACAGATCTCTCGGTCGTTTCTTTAATATTGATGGTGTGCTTATGAAGCTTTTGGCAGCACTCTTCAGCACAACATCAGGGCTTTCATCATGGGTAGGGGAGCCCCACAATCTCAATGGAGTAGTTACGCTCATGGTTGAGCGCATCAACTGCCGAATGCCAAGGGGACTGTACTCTTGGAGATCACCAGAAGTTACAAGATCGCAGCTGACAAATGGAACATCGATGCTTGGGAAGCGAGGAGGTTCATAGAATAGCGCTCCCTTATCTTGCTTTTCATCTGGTACAGCCTCACCCTGTGCCAATGATGGTTCTTTGGCCATGCAGGCAGCAGGTTCTTCAGCATCAGTTAACTGTTTGTCCCCGTATTCCGGTATTCTTTCTATAGTTGCTGAAGAACCATGTCTACCATCAGTACTGCCAGGGGTAGCAAACTGCTCAGAATCACCAAAAGAATCATGAATGCATGTGATCATCTCTGACCCAGAAGCTTGCATTTCTCTTGACTCTTCATCAGCCGCATCCGACAGATCATTTGAAATAAGAGATTGTGGTACTGACATTGATGGATCCTGGCCATACGCAGCCACTATCATACTCGATGGATTTGATGTATGTGATGGGTTGGGTGCTGCCAAAAAATTGATGTTCGCTTCAGACGAATGTGTGTCTGATTGGTGATTTGGTCTTGAAAGGGAATCCGCATCAACTACATCAGGTCCAGAAAGAAGACTCTGGAACGAAATATCTTGCCAAAGTTCGGATTTCAAACAATTAGGACTGCTGAAGTCAGCCTCAGACATGAAATGTAGTTTTTGCTCAGCTCCAGAAACGTTTGTTAGCACAGAGATAGGCATATCTGGTGCTATCTCATACTGTAACATCGGTCTTTCATTATTTGATGTACTACAGATGGTCTGATTGTTTTCAAACATAGGGTTACCTGGTGTTTCATCAACATCCATCTGCGAATTCATTCTTTGCGAAATTTCCTGCTGCAGGAGTGTATCTGGATCATATCTGGAGGAAGGAACATGGCAATGAACTTCAGACAAAACAGATGCAACACCCTCGGTGGAAGTATAGCCTTCCTGACACATAGAAGATTGAGAATCATGTGCTTCTGTCTTGCTGGGATCCGCATTCACATGTAAATCACAGCTCAAGGTCAGATTGGTGTCCTGCACTTGCGAGCAAGAAACTATGGCCAATGAGGATTGACTACACCCTGATGAATCTTCAACCTCCCGGACAGCATTGCTCTCACTGTCTTCACTGTTTTGTTGGGTTATCGCCGGTGAGGAATTAAAATGCACGTGGTGTTCAACAAGTGGGAGACGCGAGACTTGAGCAAGTAAACCTGATGACATATATGAATCAATCTTCTTCTTTACAGAACTGTTCCAGTGGTTTTTAATTGAATTGTCCGTCCTGGCAGGGGGAAACATAAATTTAGAAGTCAATCATTTCAGTAGTCTAAAAGAGGCCATCACTTGTTGAACAATAATTGGTAGTTACGTGATGCGTCAGAATCGCAGTAGAGCTTACCCAGTATTATTTATTTATTTTGAAATGGTCAAATCATTTTCTCTGTTGAATGACCGGAACAAATATACAAGAATCTACATACTAACATGGGACTTAGGCCTGTCTAGACTATATGGGCCTAATGATACGCAAAGCATATATGCGCATAAGGGGAATACTGCTAACATGTTGCACATTCCTCTCTGCTTGCTGTAATACTCACCAGTCGCCACCATATTTGACTAAAAAGAACATATATTATTTCAAATTTTATTCAAAGAAAATAAAAGAGAGCTATTACAGTGGCAGTGGTTTAACATTTTAATGGGACTGGTGCCCTAATATTATTTTCCAAAAGCAAAACGATTTAGTTCCCTTTTGAGATTACCATCTTTTCCCAAGTATAACACCATAGCTTCCAAATGATGCCGAATAAGAAAAAGGGGAATGGATGCTGAACCCAAAAGTTTGTGAATTCATCAGGGAGAATGGAAAGAAAAACTTCTTTTCACAGGACAGGACTCATCATGATATCATACATTCATACATAAATATTTCCCAGCAGCTCATACATAAAAGGAACATTATTTAGTTACCTTCCTGGTAAAAACTTTGTCAATTCAGCCCATTTGTTTCCATACATTCGATGAGCATGTATAAGAGTAATTTCCTCCTCCTGTGTCCATGCATCCTTGTTTATGCCAGGGTTAAGATGATTGTGCCACCTATCACAGATAAGATAGTCCATTGTTAGAGGATACATACTCTATGGTCAAGTAGTGATGGCTACGAATTAAAGCCAATGTATTTTAGTTGCTACTCAGTTGGCCCCAAAATAGGAACTTTCACTAAATAAAGATAATTGTAAGAGGAACAGCTGTAGTATATTAACATGTAATTAAAAAAAAGGTTAATACTTTAGTTCCAATATCTTTTTGCTTTTACTGACTTTACCAAAAGGCTGATGAATCTGAAATTATAACTTCAGCTCTCCTGAATTCTGGTATTGCCAGCTAGCAGCACGAAGAGGTGCTAGCATTACAAGGTTGTAACATATTGACATTTTATTCACTTGATCCTCTATATTTTTGAAACTATTTAATATAACATTTTTATCCAGAACCCGGCCTATGCCTTAACAGTAGAATCATCAGGATAATGGAAAGAGACAAACTAACACTTTGTGGTTCTGCAAAAATCAACCTTGCATTAGTGATTGTTGAGATTACTGTGTTCTTTAACCAGGAATACATAGGAGAACTCTGTATCACTTGCATCAAGAACAAAATTATTCATGTGCCTTATGAAACCACAGTGCTGATGTGCAAAAGCAACAAGGTACCATGGCACTCCATGAGTACTGTTCACGTTCAGTTGTTCAATGCTCAGCCATATATATTATATTCAAAGAAAAAAGGTTCTTAGGTACAAGATTGATGAAATTAAAGGACACTCCCATCCATACCGTTCCCGACATTGCTTTCCTATACGTCCTGGCAAAGCTTGGGCAATAGTTGACCATTTCTTTGGACCATATTTCTTTACCATTTCAACAATGATATCGTCTTCCTAAAAATATGAAACAACCAGTTGATAAGACTCACGTGAGCATACAAGATGCTCAATCAAACATTTACAAAATAAGCCTGAAAAAGGAAACAAATCAAATAGGGGGCCTACTTCTTTGGACCATGGCCCTTTGATCAACTCAGGATTTAGAACCTTTTGCCACCTGTGCAGGCATTGTACATCGGTTCTATCAGGAAAACACTCCGCTGGAAAAGAAGGTATTATGTCAGTGCTTGGACTTGTGAAAAAAAATCAGAAAATGTAGGGAGGTGTTCCTAATAACAGAAAAGAAAAAAAGAAAGCTGACTGGAGAAGAATGAGAGAAAGCACAAACTAATGGAACAAATCAATGTCTTAGTTTAGATAACAGAAGGATCATGCTATTGGTTTCTAATGAATCGATGTCTGTAATTATAAAGCAAATATGCACAAGAGAATAGAAGAATAAAAGAACAAAAGAAGCTAACATCATTGTAAAAAATGAAGTGTCGCATAGATATAAAAATGCAAAAGAAAAATGCACAAATCAGCTTCAGAACATGATTACATGACACAGCAAAACATCTTTCTTCGTAGCAGGATCAAGGGAAAGAATGGGAAAGACAATTTCACTATATTTCTTACCGGGAACAGGGCCTATGACAAGCATATATTTTTATCGGGACGATAACACTGAGAAGAGAGATTTTCCACCTTTTCTTTCAACTCAGGGGAAATACGTTCGAGCGGCACTAATTCTGAATCCCTCAGGCAAAATAAGAACAGAACCTACATTCAACCCTTCTGGCACCCTGAACTGACTAGCTGAGGGGGATGTGTCTGTCCAGCAATTTTGGGTTCTTCATACCCTGAGATCCACTCTTTTGGCTTACTCTTTCGTATACTGTAGGGTCCTTACCTACTATTTTCCCCTCAAAAGTACACTTAAGATGATATAGGACATGGATTTTAGATGCCTATAAAATTCAAATATTTTTTCCTTGAACAAGCACCCAAATGTGTGTCGTCTTATATTAATATACTTCAAAATACAGAAAGAGTGATAGAGATGTCCAAGAAAGGTAAAAGAATTATACATGCTACAAAAATACCATCATCAAGAGTAAACTAATAGCATTGCCACATAATTTTACACACGTAAGAATCGATCCATAGAATATACCTATCTTTTTCCAGTTTTTCCCATTGTAAATCTGGACTGCTCTGGACAATATATCATCCTGCATTTGAATAGCACACAAGTGAAATATTAGACAGTTTCAGTAAAAAAATCATTTTCTTTGTATAATCCACTGATTTATGACTTTTTGCTTTGTGGTGCTAATTAAATGGCGCCCACACGTCAGTGAGGCACTGAGACATATACAATATATCCCCACAAAAATGTGACAGGAGCACTACTGATAGCATAGCAACTAACAAGCACAGCATGAAGCAGAACTGCAATTGAGTATATGACAGAATAAAGCAGGAAACTCCATGTTATAAGAATTTTTCAGCAAAACCCATGTTATAAGACTTTGCAGTGTATCATTTGTCTTGTATATGGATTAATCCAAGTTGCACAGTTATGATATGCTCCCATGGGTGTATGTGCAAGAAATTATCATACTGAACTACAACTATTGGACTAAACCACCCAATGAGGCAACTCAAGCCTCCACAAAAGGGCCAGAGTGTTCCATCGAATTATTATTATGTTCCATAAAACTTATAAGTGTTTGCCATAATTGTGTATTTAAGAAAGAGATGCAAATAAACATAATGCATATCTTACAGTTGATCAGCCCTAAATTATTTTCGGATGTTCAGTCAGCACTCACCATCCAGCCATTTGGACAGTAAATAGCCATTTGCCAATAAAACATAAGATTCAAATTGTATGGCATACCTCTTCAGGGGTCCAATTTCCTTTGGTTGAGCGTCGTGTCGGGCCGGTGGTCCTCCTAAAGGTGAAGTGAATGGGCAGATAACTATAAGAAAAAAGTTATACAATTAACACGTTTATGCAAAGATCTGTTAGTATCTACCCATTGAGCGACCGTTGCCTCTGTGGCTCATTGCTGACTTTCCCTTCATGAGTAGTAGATGGCTGTCCAGAAGCCTCTCCAGCCTTCTTCGAAGCCTTTCCTTTATCGCTTGTCATCACGGGTGAAGACTGGATGCTCAATCCCCTCTATAGCAGAGCCTTGAAGATGTATAAAAAACAGTTTAATCTTTCTAGGAATCGGAATCATTATACTGTCAATCCTAATCGAGGCATTTGAGGAGTTCCTGCAAGCTATGTTCCAAAATGAAAAATGTACTACCTTACAGTGATAGTGGCCAAACAAAAAGCGAATCAGGAAGATGCCTATAGCTGCATTAGTGAAATTGAACGGCATTACAGAATCAGTCCTAATAATTTCATGTTCAGGTTTCACCCCCACCTAAATGTGCACAACAAACTTACCCTTACCAGCGATTCACTGTCGGTGTGCCCTAAATTTCTAAGCATATAACAGAGCCGTATGTTTCCTTGCATAAAACAAAAACTGAACGATATTCAACCAAAAACTAACACCAGATGTCCTCAAGTCTCAGAACCGACGGCCCCAGCCACAGTTCCTGTCAAATGATCGTCGGGCAGAAGCAGTGTAATAATGGATGCCTAAAAGGTACCAACTTTACCAATCTACGGGCTGCAGCAGAACAACCTAGCGTTCAAATTTCAGAAGGGGGCTTCACTTTCAGTTTGGCAGAATCAGCGGGTACACAAATTCGCGAAGACGGTGCCATAAAGGAGAAGATCTAAAGGAAGTAGAGTACAAGGAACTCACCAGGCTAGGGAAGCCGCCGGCCGGGGGCGCCGCCGACGAAGACGGCCGCCGCCGCCGCCGCGCAGATCTGCCGTAGCCCGACAGGAGGAGCGAGGAGGCGTCGATCGGTAGGTAAGGGCGATGCGCTGGCCGCGGAGCTACCGGGGAAGGAGGTCGCCGGAGAAGAGTGGTCTCGGGAGGGAGGGGGTGAGGACGGAGAGGAACATGCCACGGCGAGTCGCTCGGAGAGGGCAGTTCGTTTTTTGAAATGGCGAGAGAGGGAGCATATCAGGTGTTTCGAGACCCCGAAAATTTCATTCCTAACCCTTGGATCACCTATCAATGGATAGATCGAGGCTCTCTTTTCTCCAATTACAGAAATGACCCATATGTGAGACCCCGAAAACTTCATTCCTAACCCTTGGATAACCTATCAATGGATAGATCGAGGCTCTCTTTTCTCCAATTACAAAATGACCCATATGTGAAAACGTGCAAGGTGCGCCTACCTAGGCGCGCCTTCTAACCACACGCCAAAGCTGACGGAGTGCCGTTACAAGTGCGTATATATATGTAATAAAAGTTAGTCAATAAATATACGCCAAAATCGGTTTGGCAGAATCAATGGCTACTCAAATTCACGACGATGTGTTATAAAGCAGTAGATCTGTAGGAAATAAAGAGAAATTCAGCAAGCTAGGAGCGTTGACTACTAGGCGCAACGATAACGAAGACGGCCCTTGCCATGCAGATCTGTTGGCGGCAAAGAAGGTCGTCCGAGAATAGAGGTCTCAAGAAGGAGGGGTAAGGACGAAAAGGAACATTGCCATGGCTTAGAGAGGGGGGTTCAATTTTTTAATGGCGACATGAGAAGGTGTGTCAAGACTTTGAAGATTTACTTCCCACGAACAGGATGATGCTCTCAATTTCCAATTAACGAAATGTCCATATGTGAAAACATGCAAGGCGCGCCCAAGCAAGTGTGCCTTCTAACCACACGTCAAAACTGAGTGTCGATTTGAGTGCATACACATGTATAAAAGACAACCAATAAATATATATGGTGTTTGGTTAAGATCCGATTGGCAAAAATATGTGACTACTCAAATTCACGAGTGTGCAATATGAATCAGAAGATCTATAGCAAAAGGAGTACATAGAGTACAAGGAATTCACCAGGCCAGGGATGTTGTCGAGCAGGCACACCGACAACAAGATGTCGTCAACGTGCAGATCTGTCGATGCCGAGAGGGAGGAGCGAGGAGACGTTGATCTACGGCATGCTGGCCACGGGGTTATCGGGGAAGGGGGTAGTCAGAGGGAGATATCGAGAAGGAAGGGTAAGGACTAAAGGGAACATGCCATCGCTCAAAGAGTGTGGTCTGTTTTAAACTGCGAGATGGGATGTGTTTCAAGCATACGAAGATTTCTTTCATAGCCCTGGGATCACCTACCAACGGCAAGGCCCCCCCACGTGAGTGGGCCTTCTACCACACGCCAAAACTGATGGAGTGCCGTTTCGAGTACGTATTTATGCAATAAAAGATAGACACTAAATATATAGAGTGTCTGGTTAAGATCAGAAAAATATTTATTTTAAACCATAGATTATCGTCCTATTTTAACAATAATCTTACTCTCTACCCCTTAAACTGTTTTGATTTATCCCTTTAGACCATTGTAAGGGGGTTTTGAATTGTGTGGCGGTGCTTTCTACACATGTTGGCCTAACTGGCACATTCAACTATGAAGTATTTTGTTTAAAGCAGAAATGAAAACCACCAAAATCATATATTTGACAAGTAAGAATAGGAAATGTTGAAACAGATAGAATAGAAAAATCAACAATGTCGAACAATAAAGGCATGGAAGTTAGTTCTATTTGGTTGTAGGGTATGGTATTTTTCATCAAGAAAATACCAAGGATTATTTCGATGTTTAACCATATTTATCATATTTAGCTACTTCCATGAATGTTTATAGAGTGATAAGGTCAACTAAAAACCATGAACTGTGATGGTTGGTCCAATTGGTATCATGGATTATGAAACTATCCATATATATCACAGAGTGTTGAAAACAATTTAACTTGAACCCTAGCCTTATGTTTGTATAGTGATTCTTCAGGTGTTCTCACATAATGTGAAATTTTGATGCCATGCATGTAAAATCTATGGAATTTCACATAAAAATGACTATTGTGTAATGTGCAAAACTACTATGAGAAAAATGGACTCATCGTGTCTTTTTGTGCAAAAGCGAAAAAAGATACTTTGGTGTAGGCTCCCAATGCATGGCATCCCCGTGTTCATCTTATTTCTTTTTTTAGCATCAAATATGCAAAAGAACCCTAAATAACCAGTCTAAGATTTGTGGGCGATCTCAAGTTTCAAGGTTCTACAAAAACAGAATTGATTCACATATGTGGAGAATACCATCAAGGTTGAATGGAAAGAGATCGTCGACCAATATGATCATATGTGTTCCATATATATAACACAATAGTAAATTATTTAGTAGCATCATGTGTCCACATGGTACCAGTAGAACTCCCTCCATTCCTATACTTAGGGCATATTAGGTTTGACCAAGAGTTAATCCATCAATATGTTGTTTATATGATCTGAAAGCATAATCATCGGTAAGCACTTTCAGATTCAAATTTAGTGATACCGGTTTCATGCCATAAAAATCATATATCAACAAATTAAATCTCGGTCAAAAGTTTGTCTAAACGAAACATAAAATGCCCTAAAACATAAATAATCTGGTACGCTCCTAGAAACCAAACATGTTTTCGGCCTCGAGTTGGATATATTAGCAATTTTTTTATTAATTTCCATAAGAAAATCATGACGAAGGTGCTAACAATGTTAATTTCATATTATAAGCTTATCGTGCAAGTGTGTACTAGGCATAGAACATGCACATCTATGAACATAATAAGCATTGCAAATGCATGAATCACTAAAGATAGAGTAAAAATATCATACACTTTAGATGGATGGACAGTGAGTTAAGGAGTTACTTATGCATGAGAAGGTGGAGGCATCAATGTTGACTGGATAAGGAGAAGAGACTTGATGGTTCGGCATTCAAAAGCGGTTACAAAAGGGACTAGCTATTAAAATTACCTAAAAGACTTTTTTGCATTGATGGTTCAGATGTTCTACATATTTTCCTAATGGTATACTTTCATGCTCATATGCAAGCTACATGGTAGGCAAGCAATGAAATGAAGTAATCTATACAATTTTTGTATAAATGCAGGTGGTCACGAATAAACCTGTTCATGGGCAGCCCAGCTTTTCACGACTTGAAAACCCAGGTCAGGCCAGGCCAGGCTTGCCTCTTAGGCCGGGCTCAGGCTTCATTGGCAGCCCGAAAGAATATTCGGGCCAAGCTCGGGCTTTCATTTCTCACCTTTTAGGGTCAGGCTTTCTGGCTTCGGACTGGGCTTACACGTGTGTAGACTAAAATATACATTTGGGCCAGGCTTTCGGGATTCGGGCTTGCATTCAAGGCCGGGCTCAGGCTTGAGAAAGCACATATTTTCGGGCTTTGGGCTTGGGATTTTCACTTTCGCTTTCTCAAGCCCAGCCTGAAACCCAGCACGGCCCGGGGTATGATCAAGTTTAGTCACGAATATGGCTTGGACAATGAAGAGTATATATAGTTGTGTATGCTTCACAATGAAGATGAAGCTAATAATGAAGCCAACAAGGACAAAGTATACCGTGTGAAGTCTGAGAAGAAAAAGATGATAGAACACATCCTTCCCATTCACCTACCACCAACAATGAGGAAATAAATGTGGATGACTTCCATTAGATTACCACTACTCCCGCCGTCCCAAAATAAGTGTTGTTGATTTAGTACAGCTTTGTGCAAAATAGAAAGTCCATTTTCCACCTCTGATATATCAACCCTGCCTCACATTACCTCCTTCCGAGCATGTGGCGTTACAACTAGCATATCTCGAGATCGAATTTCAGCTTCTTTTCTACTTGTGGATTAAGACCCGACATCAAATCCACTAAAAGTCTGACTAGCTTTGTGAATGACTTCAAACCACCATAGGTACCCATCCACTTATTCCTCTATCGGGCAAGCTTTTTCCCTACATATGTTTGATTTAAAGAAATGGGAAGGCGCTCATTTTGATAGAGAAACAAGGTTTGGTTGAAATGCTACTGGTGTTGGTGCTTTAGGCCACAGTTGGTATATCATAAACGAGTTATAACTGAAAAGCTTAGAGAGAGTAAATACTCTATACCTAATACCGAAAAGCGAAAAGTGATGCTAACATGACTAAAAAGCGAGGCAAAGGAGGTTGGGGTCTCACAGGAACGACATGGGAGCATTGAAGACGTCAACCATCGAGATGTCATAGTTGTTCACAGTGGCACACTGCTGAGCGTGAACTAGACTAGCATCATCAACAGCTTCAAACAACTAACAAACGAGTTGGTTGACGTAGTCGCTAGTTGTGCACATTCTACGACCCTCTGCATCGAAGGCGCACCTTGATTGTGTATAAATCCCTCGCATGGTGTCGGCGGGCATGTGGAGGTGCATGGTCTACTGGGGGCAGCTCCATGTTGCTGGCCGCCGATGCCATGTAGCCGACATGCACCATGTACCATCACTAGTTGGTGATCATAAAAGTGACACCGTTGGCGGCATAGGTGACCATGGCGACCACCGTTAGGGAGGAAAGACGAAGAGAAATCATTGGTAACTAGCTACAATGGATTCTTCTCTCTTAGACAGGAAGAATTTGCTTGTGTGTCGCAAGAATGGACTATCATGTACAAGAAACCAAATCCATATTTATATAGAACAAACTAATAATGTGCTAAAGACACTCAAGGGTAGAACAAGCACCAAACGTATATATAACTTAACTAATATAACTTGACCTATTGAATAAATATATTGTGGTGTCGGGTGGGGGGGCTATGCCCCCCCTCAATATAAAACTGTAAAGTGGGGGAGCGGGCCAAGCCGTAATTCATATTCATTCATGGTTGATAGAGTTGTCATCCATTAGGTAATAAGGGGTAACAATGGAGAGCTCACCGGCTAGTACGGGCAGAAGGTGATGTGGTAATTAGCCTCATCCGCGCTAGTACGGACAGAACGCTACGTGAAAGTTAGCCTCCGCCATGCTAGTACGGGCAGAATGCGATGTGGTAATTAGCCAATGTGACGCAAGACTGGATCTTCCCCACACTAGAGCAGCCGACGTCAAGGAAGAATGCTTGTGTGATATAGTGATCTCCAATTCTAACTTGGACTTCACATTTCATGATATCCACATTAAAAAAATGCAAATTCATATGTATATGATGACTCCTAGGGTGGTGAGAAAACTTTGTGTGTATTCATGCATAGGACCACACACATACAAATACCACAACAATTAAGTCAATAAAGTGCATGTAGTTTTATAAACCATGTTTGACATGAATTCAAAAGTTCAAACGTGCCATCTAGATATGAATTACAGAAGCAATGCATGGTCACTGATAACCAACAAGTATAGGGGATCGCAACAGTCTTCGCGGGTAGTATTACACCCTGATTTATTGATTCGACACAAGGGGAGCCAAAGAATATCTATCGGCCTTAGCAGTTGAGTTGTCAATTCAACCACACTTGTGATATCTGTCTGCAGCAAAGATTTAGTAGCACAGCAAGTAATACTAGTAATAGTAATAGTGACAACAAATTTTGTAGCAGTTGTGACAGAAGCAGCAGCAGTAGTAACTTAGCAAGATTCAGTATATGTAAAGTGTAGGCACGTGGACCGGTGATGGATAATGATTTAGATGACATCAATCATGTAACAGTTACACACTAGAGCCACACAGAACTAGCTCCAATTCATCAATGTAATGTAGGCATGCATTCCCTATATAGCCATACGTGCTTGCGATAAGAACTTGTATAACATCTTTTCTCCTACCCTCCCGTGGCAGCGGGTTCCTAATGGAAACTAAGGGATATTAAGGCCTCCTTTTAATAGAGAACCGGAACAAAGCATTAACACATGATGAATACATGAACTCCTCAAACTACGCCAATCACCGGAAAGAATCCAAATTATTGTCACCTTGGGCTATGCGGATCATGACACGTAATAGGTGCATAAAACTTGCAAGATAGGATCCAAATCACTCTTATATTCATGAAAACATAGTAGGTTTAGATCTGAAATAATGGCACTCGAGCCCTAGTGACAAGCATTAAGCATAGCAAAGTCATAGCAACATCAATCTCAGAACATAGTGGATACTAGGGATCAAGCCCTATCAAATTAACTCGATTACATGATCAATCTCATCCAATCCCGTCACCGTCCAACAAGCCTATAAAGGAATTACTCACTCCCAGTGGTGAGCATCATGGCGGTGTTGATGAAGAAGGGTTGGTGATGATGACGACGACGAATCCCCCTCTTCGGAGCCCCAAACGGACTCCAAATCAGCCCTCCCGAGGAAGAACAGGAGGTGGCGGCGACTCCGTCTCGTAAAACGCGATGAAATCTTCTCTCTTATTTTTTTCCTCCGAAGATGTGAATTTATAGGACTGTAATTAGGGCCGGGGGAGCCACGTGGGCCTCACAAGCTAACAGGGCGCGCCCAAGGGGTGTGCGCGCCCTGTTGGTTTGTGGCCCACAGGCAGCCCCCTCCTGTGGTTCTTCGCTCCATAATTCATTATATATTTCAGAAATAATTCACAAAAAGTTTCGTCCAATTCTGGGAACTTTTATTTCTGCACAAAAATAACACCAAGGTAGTTCCACTGAAAACAGTGTCAGTCCGGGATAGTTTCATTCAAATCATGCAAATTAGAGTCCAAAACCCGGGCTGACGCTATTTTCAGCAGAACTACCTTGGTGTTATTTTTGTGCGAAAATAAAAGTTCCCAGAATTGGACGATTTTTTTTGTGAATTATTTCTGGAATATATAATGAATTATGGAACGAAGAACCACCGGAGGGGGCTGTCTGTGGTCCACAAGTCAACAGGGCACGCCCACCCCCCTAGGCGCCCCTGTTAGCTTGTGAGGCCCACGTGTCTCCCTCGACCCTAATTCCACTCCTATAAATTCACATCTCCGGAGAAAAAAACAGAGAGAAGATTTCATCGCGTTTTACGAGACGGAGCCGCCGCCACCTCGTGTTCTTCCTCGGGAGGGCTGATCTGGAGTCCGTTTGGGGCTCCGGAGAGGGGGATTCGTCGCCGTCGTCATCACCAACCCTCCTTCATCAACACTGAGGGAGTCCGGGACTAAGGGGTCCTCGGGCCGCCGGTCTATTTCTTATGGGCCGGATAGGTGGGCTGCTCTGTGACTATTGCTAGAAGGCCGAGCTATAAGACGACTCCGTGTTCAGGAAGGAAGCTCCCGGTGCCTTGGTGTGTCCTCCAAGTCAAGATGGTATATTCGACATGTTTATTCCCTGATGGCAACCGACCATTTGTAACCCTAGGTACCCCTGGTGTCTATATAAACCAGAGGGTTTTAGAGGGAGAGGACCCATCGCCATACTCATCTAGGGTTTCGTTCATCTGATCTCGTGGTAGATCGACTCGGTAATTGTCATACACACATCAATACAATCAAGCAGGATATAGGGTTTTACCTCTTCGAGAGGGACCGAACCTGGGTAAACACCGTCTCTCTGTCATCCTATTCCCCATTGATCCAAGATCCACAACTCGGGACCCCCTACCCGAGATCGCCGGTTTTGACACCGACATTAGTGCTTTCATTGAGAGTTCCACTATGGGATCGCCGAAGGATCGATGGCTCGCCTAATCATCAACATTGACGTCTGCAACAAGGACATTTTTATTCCTGGAGAGATCTTCGCGTTCAGCATCATCGTGCTGCACGATGATCCGACCAGCCATCTTGGCTAGGTCGGAAGTTTCACCCCCGATCAGGAGATCAGGTTTGGGGACCTAGAGTTTGTCACTGACTCGCGGGGAGATCTGGTCCTTACTGGGCTCACGGCCTCACCCGATGAGCCTAGGAATCCCGGAGCTTTAACTTCGGGACTCCTGTTCGACCCCGTCCCTGGGTCGATTCTTGACTTGGATCCGGCTTTGAGCTCGGATCCGATTATAGTGGCCGAAGACCAAGGGTTATTGTAAGAGCACATTTCTCCTTATGTGGTTTTGGTAATTGATGACAATCTGATGAGGATATATTCTATGAATACGATGATTCTAATTGTCTCAGCTGGAAGGAAATATTAAGCCTAGCCAATGATGAACAACAGGTGAATTCTCTCTTAGTTGATAATGCTATTTCTTTTAATGAGAGCTTTATACTGCCTAAATCCTTGTGTGTATGTGTCATTAGGTACATTGGAGAGGAAGGCATGGCACGAGGGAGCAAGGAGGAGAACAAGGAGGCAATGCAGCTGGGCTGGGAAAAGGATCTTGGAGTTTCCAGGGCGGTAGTACCGCCCTACACCAGCGGTAGTACCGCTTGAGACGGTACTACCGCCCCTACTACCGTGAAAACTACTGGCATCTTTTGGCGCTAACCGGTAGTAGAGCGGTACTGAAGCGGTAGTACCGCTTGGAGCGGTAGTACCGCATGACATCAGCGGTACTACCGTGCTGCCTGCGCGCAGAGTTTCGGGCTGACAGCCCATGTACCCCTTCGATCTATCTTAGGATATAAATACTCTTCCTTAGGGTTAGTTAGAGTTAGACCACGTTTAAGATAAACCCTAGTTCATGAGATTGCTTGTAAGCATTCATCTTGAATCCTCATCACCAATTCGTATCGATCTGGTGATTATATACTGCAAGTCAAGTGTGATCTGCTGTTCCATTGGGAATTAGTATATTGCAATTCTAACCGTTCGTGGTCGACGGCTGCGTGCGCAAGTGTGTGACGTTGTGAATATCCAAAGGGTTGAGACCTTTTGCATTGGCATCAGGGATCAAGAGAGGGAGAGTTCATCGGCGACATACAAGTTATCCTACACCATCATCATCACCACCGCCGCTTACTGAGAAGATCGGGACACCCCATATCATCTTGGTATCAGAGCGGCGGTGGTGATGATGATGGTGTAGGATAACTTGTATGTCGCCGATGAACTCTCCCTCTCTTGATCCCTGATGCCAATGCAAAAGGTCTCAACCCTTTGGATATTCACAACGTCACACACTTGCGCACGCAGCCGTCGACCACGAACGGTTAGAATTGCAATATACTAATTCCCAATGGAACAGCAGATCACACTTGACTTGCAGTATATAATCACCAGATCGATACGAATTGGTGATGAGGATTCAAGATGAATGCTTACAAGCAATCTCATGAACTAGGGTTTATCTTAAACGTGGTCTAACTCTAACTAACCCTAAGGAAGAGTATTTATATCCTAAGATAGATCGAAGGGGTACATGGGCTGTCAGCCCGAAACTCTGCGCGCAGGCAGCACGGTAGTACCGCTGATGTCATGCGGTACTACCGCTCCAAGCGGTACTACCGCTTCAGTACCGCTCTACTACCGGTTAGCGCCAAAAGATGCCAGTAGTTTTCACGGTAGTAGGGGCGGTAGTACCGTCTCAAGCGGTACTACCGCTGGTGTAGGGCGGTACTACCGCCCTGGAAACTCCAAGATCCTTTTCCCAGCCCAGCTGCATTGCCTCCTTGTTCTCCTCCTTGCTCCCTCGTGCCATGCCTTCCTCTCCAATGTACCTAATGACACATACACACAAGGATTTAGGCAGTATAAAGCTCTCATTAAAAGAAATAGCATTATCAACTAAGAGAGAATTCACCTGTTGTTCATCATTGGCTAGGCTTAATATTTCCTTCCAGCTGAGACAATTAGAATCATCGTATTCATAGAATATATCCTCATCATCCTCCCTTTCTTCAAGAAAAGCCGTCCTCGGCTTTGGGTAAGCTGAAAATGTCAGAAACAAAAAGAACAACGTGTACGCATAATATATGTATAGATAACGTGTTGTATCATTTTTGTTGTCATGAAAAAGATGCCCAGTATGCAATATGCAACTTAAATTGCAAGTATAAGTGAAGTTCATATAGTCATGACCAGAATGAGGAACACACATGTACAATGTCTTATTGTGTAGTATTAAGTCCAAAGTCCTCACAGAAGATCGATGATCAAATGTGCTATAAGCAAGGTCAAACCAGTCCAAAATATGCAAAGGTACATATATTGGATACCATGCTTCAACTGTGCCACGCTGATATATAGAACAAACGTAGGTATGTTCACGAGCACTACACGCAGCGGGTAAGATGCAACTTAGTTTGCAAATAAAAGTGAAGTCTATAGCAGTAGCATATAAATGCAACAGGTGTTGGGACAACCACAATGGATTACATTCGGTTATAGCAAGATCAGAACAACAGCTGAAATTTTTGTTGGCCGCAAGAAATCAACTAGAACATAATGATATTTCATATTCGCATGAAAATGAGCGACCGTCCCACAACACAATGATTTTGTCACATAGCATATAGGATGCAAAACAGCAAGTTTCAAATCAGCAATCCTATCACAGGTAATGCATATGTGATCCACCAGAAAATTATCAGTCATGCTATATTCACCAATTAAATTAAAAGTGAAACTATAGGCATATGTGCTAGAATTTAGATGTGAAATTTCAGAAATCTTCTTCATAGCACTACGCAAACTAATAGGTTCATTGAGCAGGATGGAATACACAATATCAACGGGTGGTATTCTAGTAAGTAGTTCGTTATGTGTTATCAGTACCACATGATCAGAATTTGAATTTAGCAAAGTATCACATGGTGCTGAAATATTTGGACTGATCAACGCACAAGAATCAACCAGCAAAGGAATAGACTCACTGAATGCCTCATTGGCTGGTTGCAGCTCAAAATTAGGACCAGTATCAATGTCAATCTCCTGAGATGTAGCAGGTACTAGAAAATCTTGCGCAAGTGGTGAGTCAGGTTGTACGACATGCTGCTCCCTTTCTTCAAAAACAACCTGCACATCAGAAGACACAACACTAGGAGCAATTGGGAGCATAGGTTGTATACCAGATGGCTCCCTTTCTTCAAAAGCAACCTGGATATCACAAGAAACAACACTAGGAGTAAACATGATTACGTTAGGTGAAACCTGACTTGTTTCATTAACATGTACTCCCAAGATTGTGTGATCACGCAAATGCTCATTATTAATTATGGGAATAACAGGTGGACAGAGATTTTGACGTCTAACCTTCTGAAAATCCTTAAGTCGTGTATGTGCTAACCAAGTGTGCTTATTATTCCAAAAGAATACAGGATCGGTCTGAGCACTATCAAATTTAACCTTATGCTTATCACACCAAGGTTTTCCCAACAAAACGTGACAACAATTAAGTGTTCTAGGAAGGACATCACAGCGCATGCTAACAGTGTAGCCATAAATGGTGATAGGAACATAAGCACGATGAGTAATTGGAAATGCCTCATCATAAGCAGCTAACGTATATGGCACAAGTTTGGTATATTTACGCAACTGTAGCTTGTTAACAACATCAATACTGACCAAGTTTGTGAGAGAATAATTATCAAGGATCACTGCAGCAGGTCTACCTTCGATGTCTGCAGTAAAGTGGAACAAACCTGAATCAGGATGTACACCAAGATCTTCCTCCTCCCAGAATGCATCACTGCACAAAAACTGTAATGGTAATGGCTTGTCCTTGAGAGGATTCACCATTATTAGTACATAAAAAGTATAGCAGATGTATATGGTGTACTCTCACAACTCACTCAAAAACTGACAAGAAAAGGAAATCTTACCGTTCCAAAGTGAATAGCAATGCGTACCCGTTCGGATGGAAGACTAGTGCACAGATGTGATGAAGTGAATATCCGGGTATGAGAGCAATCACACGACAAACCAGGGTATATGGTGGAGCTTGGTTGGGATACCTAACAACACCAATGCACAAATCCTAGTGCTGATCGTGTGATACAAAAAGACCCACGGAAACTCACACGGTGGAGATAAATGGGGCAAAGCAACTATAAAACAAGATGTGTTGCAATGCACTCGAGAGACACTAGCAATGCTCAAAGTAAACCGGCACAAGATTGCTCAATTCTACTAGTGCACAATCGCACGATAAAATTCCAACAATGCAATAGATAGCAACAACTTCCGGCCACTGATTCTTTCTTTCTTTTCGTTGTCTCTGTTTTTTTTTTTTTTTTTTCAACCGTCACGTGAACAGTACGTGAACAGTAAAAAAACTTTTTCTCTCTCCTCTTTTTTTTTTTTTTTTTTCAGCCACAATAGATCGCAGGCAGCGGCGACTGTTCTTGGATCACGTCGAGTTTTTGCAAAGCACCAAAACCTATATGAGCAGCCTGTAGAGCGGAAACTAGTCTCGTGGGTAAGTTCCTAACACCTTTGTGTAGACAGGCTGTGGCTATGGATTGGAATTTGCAAAACAGGATAATGGATCGAAACAAAAGCCAATCTACGATGCAAGCTACGATGGAAACTAAAATCAATCGATTCGAAGGCAAAGCGACGCAAAAAGAAAGACACAACGACCAGCAACTAAAACCAATCCACGATGCAATCTAGGCTATGGCAAACAACTAAGAACCCTAATATTTTTGTGAGGCTTTTTCTGGATAGGATGAAAAACAACTAATCTACGGATGATTTGGTGGATGCTTACCGAGGCAACACTGGAAATCTGATACCAAGATGATATGGGGTGTCCCGATCTTCTCAGTAAGCGGCGGTGGTGATGATGATGGTGTAGGATAACTTGTATGTCGCCGATGAACTCTCCCTCTCTTGATCCCTGATGCCAATGCAAAAGGTCTCAACCCTTTGGATATTCACAACGTCACACACTTGCGCACGCAGCCGTCGACCACGAACGGTTAGAATTGCAATATACTAATTCCCAATGGAACAGCAGATCACACTTGACTTGCAGTATATAATCACCAGATCGATACGAATTGGTGATGAGGATTCAAGATGAATGCTTACAAGCAATCTCATGAACTAGGGTTTATCTTAAACGTGGTCTAACTCTAACTAACCCTAAGGAAGAGTATTTATATCCTAAGATAGATCGAAGGGGTACATGGGCTGTCAGCCCGAAACTCTGCGCGCAGGCAGCACGGTAGTACCGCTGATGTCATGCGGTACTACCGCTCCAAGCGGTACTACCGCTTCAGTACCGCTCTACTACCGGTTAGCGCCAAAAGATGCCAGTAGTTTTCACGGTAGTAGGGGCGGTAGTACCGTCTCAAGCGGTACTACCGCTGGTGTAGGGCGGTACTACCGCCCTGGAAACTCCAAGATCCTTTTCCCAGCCCAGCTGCATTGCCTCCTTGTTCTCCTCCTTGCTCCCTCGTGCCATGCCTTCCTCTCCAATGTACCTAATGACACATACACACAAGGATTTAGGCAGTATAAAGCTCTCATTAAAAGAAATAGCATTATCAACTAAGAGAGAATTCACCTGTTGTTCATCATTGGCTAGGCTTAATATTTCCTTCCAGCTGAGACAATTAGAATCATCGTATTCATAGAATATATCCTCATCACAATCTATGTGGACTAATGGTTGCCTTAAGTTATATTCGAATGATTTGTCCATAGGCACTTCTTGAAGCCCATCTGTTGGTTTCAAGGAGTTTATATGGTGACCAGGGTGGTATTCAAGGATTTATCCAAAGATTGGTCATGTGAGAGTTGAGCTTATTGCAAGCATGTCTTGAAGAAGAAGATTGTGTGAGCATTCATGCTTACCTTCAAGACATCATCTTTATGAAGGGAGAAGATAAGATACAAGGTTGATCAAGACTAAGTCAAAGAGTGAATCAAGTTGATCAACACACAAAGCGTACAAGATGTACTGAGAGGGATCAAGTGATCCCATGGTATGGTAAGCATTGTCCATTACGCTTTGTGTACTAACCCATGGTCTACGTGAGAGTTCTATGTGGGGTTAGGTATGTGTCCATGGGATTGCGTCAAGGGGAAGATCTCATACAACCCATGGAGGATGACATCAAGTGGTGATCGTCATCAAGTTTACGGTGTGCAAGTTCAAGTGGAGCATCACGAAGAGATCATGCTTGAAGCTTGCCGTCCATTGTGGTGACAATGGACTTGTGAAGATGTGCCAAAGAGTGGCTCACCCATAGTGGAGTATGGGGGAGCAATCTACTAGTCTTCATCGAGCCGGCGCAATCAAGAAAGGTGGTCCATCTTGAGGAGGACAAGATCGTCATCATCTAGCTCAAGTGGACTATGTACAAGGTATAGGTTTGACCTCGATAGGGTTTTCTATTTTACCGGTCTCATGGTGGTAGTTGGGAGACTAGGTTATAGGATCGATAGTCATACTATCAAGGGGGGCTCTCAAGTGAGTAGCTTGATCGTATCGTTCGTTGAGAGCTCAAACCATTGCATTCTTGGTATCATCATCTTTCTTGGTTCTTGGTTGGCTTTTCTCTATGTGGGTTCTTGAGCTTATGGTCAGCTTCATGAGAAGCTCGAGTTCATTGAAAACGGAGTCCATATGCATCTTCTATGATGTTTTCGATGTTGGAGTTTTTGTTGGTTCTTCATTCATATAGGTTACACATCTCTATATCATTGGCATTGTCGTTGTTTGGATAGTACTTGTCGTCTGCTATCCAACAAGCTTGAGTTTGCTCAATTCGGAGCTCGTATGCGGAAGTTATGGCAGTTTTAGTGTTGGAGCTATTTTTCTCTCATCAGGCGGTAGTACCACTCGTTACCACGGTAGTACCGCTTGGGCGGTTGATAACCCACAAGTATAGGGGATCGTGACAGTCTTCATGGTTAGTATTTCACCCTAATTTATTGATTCGACACAAGGGGAGCCAAAGAATATTTATTGGCCTTGACAGTTGAGTTGTCAATTCAACCGCACCTCGGATATCTCTCTGCAGCAAAGGTTTAGTAGCATGGCAAATAGTAGTAGCAAAAGTAAAAGTAATAGTGACAACAACAATTTTTGTAGCAGTTGTGACAGTAGCAGTAGCAATAGTAACTTAGCAAGATTCAGTATATGTAAAGCGTAGGCACGTGGATCGGTGATGGATAATGATTTAGATGACATAAATCATGTAACAGTTACACACTAGGGCAACACAAAACTAGCTCCAATTCATATATATAATGTAGGCATGTATTCCGTATATAGTCATATGTGCTTGCAATAAGAACTTGCATGACATCTTTTGTCCTACCTTCCCGTGGCAGCGGGGTCCTATTGGAAACTAAGGGATATTAAGGCCTCCTTTTAATAGAGAACTGGAACAAAGCATTAACACATGGTGAATACATGAACTCCTCAAACTACGGCAATCACCGGAAAGAATCCCAATTATTGTCACCTTGGGGTATGCGGATCAAGACACGTAATAGGTGCATACAACTTGCAAGATAGGATCCAAATCAATCTTATATTCAGAGGTAATATAATATGTTCAGATCTGAAATCATGGCACTCGGGCCCTAGTGACAAGCATTAAGCATAGCAAAGTCATAGCAACATCAATCTCAAAACATAGTGGATACTAGGGATCAAGCCCTATCAAACTTAACTCGATTACATGATCAATCTCATCCAATCCCACCACCGTCCAGCAAGCCTACAAAGGAATTACTCACTCCCGGTGGTGAGCATCATGGCAGTGTTGATGGACAAGGGTTGGTGATGACGACGACGATGATTTCCCCTCTCCAGAGCCCCAAACAGACTCCAGATCAGCCCTCCCGGGGAAGAACAGGAGGTGGCGGCGGCTCCGTCTCGTGAAACGCGATGAAAACTTCTCTCTGATTTTTTTCTCCGAAGATGTGATTTTATAGGACTGGAATTAGGGTCAAAGGAGCCTCGTGGGCCCTAGCACACAACAAGGCGCGGCCTAGGGGGGACGCGCGCCCTGTTGGCTTGTGGCCCACAGGTGGCCTCCCACCGGCTGGTCTTCGCTCCATAATTCATTATATATTCCAGAAAAAATCCACAAAAAGTTTCGTCCAATTCCGGGAACTTTTATTTCTACACAAAAGGTAGTTCTGCTGAAAACAACGTCAATATGGGTTAGTTTCATTCAAATCATGCAAATTAGAGGTCAAAACCAAAGCAAAATGTTTGGAAAAGTAGATACGTTGGAGACGTATCAACTCCCCCAAGCTTAACTCATTGCTTGTCCTCAAGCAATTCAGTTGACAAACTGAAAGTGATAAAGAAAACTTTTACAAACTCTTTTGTTCTCGTCGTTATACACATGCTTAGCCAGTGCTGAAGTTTTCAGCATAAATTATAAATAACCACATCCATAATAACAATTAAACATCATATTAACTCATGGCAATACACAACCAACTAGCAAGCAAATAATAAAATATCTCATATGCCAACAATGTATCAAAACAATCATGATATAATATGGTGACATGGTATTTCACTAGCCCTTTTTGAGACTGCAAAACATAAATGCAGAGCACCTCTGAGGTTCAAGCAGCGACTAAACATTATAATTCAGGGTAGAAAAGATCCAATCATGCTCACATCCAACATTAACTAGACTCAATGCATAAGAATGACAATAGTGCTCTCCGGTCTGGTGCTTTTAGTAAGAGGGTGATAACTCAACATAAAAATAAATAGATAGGCCCTTCGCAGAGGGAAGCATTGATTTGTAGAGGTGCCAGAGCTCAAATTTTAAAACAGAATTGAAATATAGTTTTTTGAGTGCTGCACTTTTCTTGTCAACGTTACGACAAAGGTTTTCAATATCTTCCATGCTAAACTCATTATTGGCGGTTCCCAAATAGGATAGTAGAGTTTACTCTTATCCACCATCCATACACAAACCATGGATGACCGAATCCACGGATGCCTGCCAACATATCAACCGTCCCACGGAGTTTTGTTTAATTAATTTTGATTATACGGGACTGGGCATCCTTTTACCAGCCTCTCTTGTGCAATGACGGCGAATAAATGACCGTCTCAAGAATAAATCACTTAGCATGGAAGATACTAACTGCCTCGTCGCTCCATGAGCAAGACGAGTGCACAAAATGGATGTTTATTTGAATATTTAGAGGTGGGACATGAAAATTTACTTGGAACGGCAGGGTGGACTCATGTGGAATAACTTGGTTTAAAGGTTTTGGATGCACAAGCAGCATTCCCTCTTAGTACATGTGAAGCCTAGCAATAGGTTGGGAAGCGACCAGCTAGAGAGCGAAAACGGTCATAGGTATGCATTGTGAATAATTAACATTGGACATAGCATGAGTAGGATATGGACACTCTAAATTTAAACATCATGAAGGCTGCATTGGTTTTGAATCAACTACATGTTTGCACATGGGCCAAGTCAAGCCGCTCAAATTTCTCAGAGGGAAATACCATACTGCCATACGACACCATAACCATTTTAATGCACGTTGACCAGATAAATCATTATTCACTACTAGCTATTTAAGCATGGCATGAGAAGCTATAATCTCTAATTGTCATCATGAACATGTTCACACATAATATACTGAATCAAGATCGAACGAGCTAAACATATTTACAAAAACGGAAAACAAGAAGAGTTCGTACCAGCTTCCTTTGCCACGATCACTTCGTCAAATATCGTCATTATTGCCTTTCACTTGCACGACCGAATGATGTGATAATAATAATAGTGCAAGAATACCGTGGACTAAGGTGGAATCTGTAAGGCAGTTTTAGACAAAGGAGAAGACAAGGTAATATTGGCTTTCTGTTAGATCAACAATAAAGCATATAAGAGCCACTCAACATTTTCATCGTGGTCTTCTCCTTTCAAAGACTCAACAAAAAGAAAAGAAATTCAGAGAAACACACTGAAATATTTTTGGAGTTTTTGTTTCTCTCAAGCGAGCAAAATAAACTAAGGGAAAACAAGAACGAGAAAAACTATTTATACGGGAAAGCTCCCAACATGTAAAGAAATCTTTTTGGGTTTTCCTTTTAGTTCTAAAGATAATTATACGCAAAAAGAAAACTAAAAAGAAGCGAGAGATATTTTTGGGTTTTCCAAAGTTTTTCAAACACACAAGAAGAAAGCGGAAAAACAAAACTAACATGGATATACAATGAAAGAGGATGAACACCGACAATTTATATGAAGTGTGTGAACATGAATGTAATGTCGATGAGAAATACGCACTCCCCCAAGCTCAGGCGTTTGCCTAGCTTGGTGATCACACTGATAATAGCCATCAGGTCCGGGAACGTGTTCCGGCTGGGGCACCTGAGCATCCCACACCTGGACCTCGGCCTCCGCAACAGCGAGCTCATTCCGGTAAGCAATTATATCTTCTGGCATTATTCTATATCCGATCCTGGCATGATAGTTAAACAAAGAAGGTGCAGGCAAAGGAATAATATCGCAAGTCCTCTCGCTAAATACTAAGCTGTAACGAAGATGTTGCGGTGGTTGCGGTTCCTCAATGAATTGGTATTCCATCATAGACTAGTGATCAAGATAAACCTTAGGCAACAAGTAATCAGTAGGGCGTATAGCAACTTCAAAACGCTTTGCCAAGAGAGTGGCATAAATACCACCATGAACCTTGCCCTTGGTTCGACTAAGATTTAATCGGCGCGCAACAATAGCTCCTATGTTGTAAGTATTATCACCATAAAGTGCACGGCATTGAATAGCCAGGGTAGGGGCACTGAGACCACCACCCTGTTCCATGGCAGTTATGCATTTCCCTATAAACAGAGAAAAATAGTGCACAAACAGAAATTGCAAACTAGTGGCTTTAGCGTTTGACACGCCCCTAGTTTCTCCCACAATTAAGGTGAGGAGGAAGTCCTCAAACTCCTCGGGCTTAGGCTAACGCATTCCCCCGTCAGAGGGAAGCAAACATATTTCACAAAATTCATGTAGAGGCAATTCATAGTTGGTGGCATAAAGATCAAAACGTACTGTGGGAGCACCAGGCGTATTTGTGAAGTAAATGTTTTGCACGAAGGAATTAGTAAGGAGATAATATTGTCACACTCATCTGCGAGGAAGTCGGTAAGCCCGACATTTGCAACGAATTGCATGAATTCTTCATAAAACCCCGCTTCGTTCATGAAGGGCATGTGTGTCCATTCACAGGGCCTAACCTTCATGTTGCGAACAATGTTGATGTCGCAGTCCTGAGTTCTCCTAACAACTCCCTTGGGGCTACGGCTTGAAGAACCTTTCCTTAAGAAATTCATTTTCCTAAGCACAAATTTCTGAAATTTTTGAGCCACAAATTTATGTCACTGAAACTTTACAAGATTGATAGCAACTACTCATAATGATGCCTAGAGGCCATATCAAGCATTCATACTACTTGGAACTCAAAGAATTCAACATGCAAGCTCATTTTCTGTAGCACCAAGTGCAGCATATTATGCAAAACATAAAGGGCTTTCTATTCCTGTGCCCCTCGTTCCTTAGCTCTACTCATTCATCCCCACTCTCTTAACATTTGCTCACTTTTCCCCACTCCTTAGTCCGAAACCCTCATAAATGGTCACACGGGGGGATGCCGTCGGGTCAATGGTTTGACCGTTAACTACTAATGAGTGGGACCGGTTTCGGTGGACTGTTGGGCCGAAGCGCGCCACTCCCTCCATCCCGTCTTGCAGGCATCTTTTCACAGGTGCCTGCCACGTCAGGCTGACGGCATGGCCCCACGCGGACTCGTCGGGAAACCCGACGGTCCGACGGGCGCCTCGACCGTCGGCGCGGTGTGAACGCCGCATGGTGCCACTTCGAATCACCGCCCGAGGCCATTAGCTGGCTATTTAAGCCGGCCGTCGTCCCCCAGCCCTTGCACATCCTCCTCCTCCCTCCACCCCGCCGCCGGCCGAGCCCATACGCCTCCTCTCGCACTTCCGTCGCCGTCAAGATGGTCCGGCGCCTCATCACCACGTACGCGCAGCTCACTCCGGAGCGGCGCCTGCAAATCGAGGCGGAAATGCAGGCTCGCCGCGCCGCCCGCATCGCTGTGGGTCTCCCTCCGGATTCGCCGGAGACGGAGGAGGAGGAGGAACATGAGGAGGAGGAGGACGAGCAGGAGGAGGAGCATCAGCCGGCGCCCATGGAGGAGGACGGCCCGGAGGCGGAGGCGGAGGTCGCAGTCGACCAGCCGGAGGAGATGGTGGAGCAGCAGGCCATCCTGGATTCCATACGGGATGAGGCCGAGGTGGAGGCCAACCGTCGGCTCATCCGGCAGAGGTAGGAGGAGGCCGACGCCCTGTTCGACGAGCTGGAGGCGGAGATAGAGGCAGAGGAGGCGGCAGCGGAGCAGCCGCAAGCGCCGGAGAGGGCGGAGCCGCAACGAGGGCACGGAGATCATCGACATCTCCGACGAAGAGTAGATAGGTTTTATTATGTACTAGTATGTAGGTTTTACATCCTGCATGCTTTTGTATGAATTTTTTTCCTTTCTGAATATGAGATATCCGGTTGTGTAATGATGTTTTCAATCTAATATGAACCATGGTGATGTTGAAAAAGAAGAAGGAAAAGAAACTATTTTTTGCAGGATGAAACTAATTTGGTGCAATCAAATAAAAAAACAGTGCAATCAAATCAATAAAGAAAGGGCCCATAAAAAAGGGTGACGGTGCAATCAAATCAATAAAAAAACAGAACCAGCGCGTGCACCATTTTATAGGCCTCTTTTATCCTTGTGGGCCTTCGACAGGTCAACGCCTTGCGAAGGCCCAACAAGGACTTGTTTGCATTTTGGGACAGACAAGTGGGTGAGCAGAACCAACCTCTCGTGGATCGCCCAACGATCCAACGGTGCGGAGCCGTCCATGTGATCCAACGGCACGTAGCTTGCACGCGTGCCCGCCCTGTGAATTCCTTCTAGAAGACCAGATCTGAGGGTTGTCGCTTGGCGCTAGGGTATGATCGGACGACTGCAGTTTGACGCTAATGTTTGGAGAGATGCTGCGGGGTTTTGAGCCGGTCAGCGGGGTTATCTTAGGTTTGACCAACTTTCAAATGATGTTAACTAATTCAAAAAAATCAAAAAAATAGCAAACCTTCGCGGTTCGTCGTTTCATAAGACATAGTTACCATAAAAAAATATAAACTTGGTTTAGGGATATTTTTATGGAAAATATTCTTTTGAGGTAAGCTACCATCTCCAAGTTCAAATGAGAAGAACAAATTCAAAAATAATCAAAAAAATGGAAGACCTGCGCACAATGCCGTTGTATGTGACATGGTTATGACAAAAAAAATCTTGGTTTATGGACATTTGCATGAAAACTAC
Source organism: Elymus sibiricus (assembly GCA_039707655.1). NCBI lineage: Eukaryota > Viridiplantae > Streptophyta > Magnoliopsida > Poales > Poaceae > Elymus > Elymus sibiricus. The sequence continues at coordinate 143,843,684 of CM077667.1, read as the reverse complement.
TTCACACAAATGAGCTATCACGTACGAGATTGTATAGAATCCAAGAAGAGAGTGATAGTGGGTTTGGTTCTATGAAAAATTAAAAAAAATCAAAAAAATCACCATAGATTCATTTTAGTGTGAATAAGAAGGATTTGAAGTTATATTTTTATTATTGAAATTTTAAACTGTTTTTATAATGATTTATATTGGAAATGGCCTGTTTACCCTAACTTTTCGGAGCTCACCAACATAGACTAACATGATCATTTGTTTGTATTTTTGTTTTATTTTTTGTTAGATCATTGCAACCTAGGCTAACATGATCATTGCAACATCACAAAGCAATGGATTTCAAATGTTGCTTATAATTCAAATGTCAGTCAAAATTCCAATTCAAACATCACATCACAGTCAAAACATCATATCAAATCACATCAACCTGCGTTAACTTTAATTATACATTAATGCCAGCCACAAAGGCCGGCGAGAGTTCACAAGTTTGCCAGGCATTAACTAAAAACATTAAAACTAAAAATAAAAACGAGGAGGTGCGCTGCCCCCTAGGCGTCCTCGTCGTCCTCGTCGTCGGGGCCGGTGAGGTCGACGAGGGTCGGCGCCGGGCCAGCCCAGGGGAACGACGTCTCCCAGGCGGTGGCGACGTCGTTCGCCGGTGGCTGCACCGCTGCTGCCTGCGCTTCAGCACGGCGCTCCTCCTCCTCTGCCTCGGCGTCCTTCTCCAACTCCTTGAGCCGCTGACCCTCGCGACGCTCCGCCCGCAGGTGCCGCTGTCGCCAAAACTCCAGGTAGTCCCGCTCCTACTTCGGCGTCGCCAGCATCCATATGGGTGGCGCGCTCACCCACTCCTGTGCCACCCCCTCCCAGACATACTCGTGGGGCATGAGGGCGGTCGACGCTGTCAGATTTCGGGCTCCGCAAAACCCAAAGAGGTTCGAACTCGGGGGCGTGTGCGAAGATCCCCACCAGCTTCGACCTCAAGCTCACAACTTCGCAGCCTAGCCCGATGAACTCACTAAATCACGGGGAAGAAGATTAGCACATGAGGATTTACCCAGGTTCTGGCCACTGCGAAGCGTAAAACCCTACTCCTACTTTTGGTGGATTGCCTCACGAGGAGGTTTGTGGATGAACTGGTACAGTAGTGAGTAACCTCGCAAGGGTGCTCGGGTGGTGTTCGATCTGTCCCCCTCTACGGAGCAGCCTGGCCTCTATTTATAGTGGCCCGGGTCCTCTTCCCTTATCGCAATGGCAGGAAGGGATCCCACAATGGCTAGATTCGAAAGGGGACATGAGGTACATCTTATCCCGACGAAAGGTGGTCTTCGCCTGCAAAGTAGCTGGTAGTGACGTGGTGGTGGGCTCGCTGGTGACACCCGTCCTGCTGAGCCCGTTGGTTTGGTCTTGTTGCACCGGAATGGAAACCTTTGGTGGGACGCCTCGGGAACCTGCGTACGTCTTTGCCTCCTTTGCACCAAAGAGGAAACTGTATCCTCTCCGCGCGCTGGTGCCCGCCTGGCCTGGCTTGCATAATCCTTGACCTCCCGAGGCCGGGTATTGCATAGAGATCTCTGCCACTCAGGAGGGGGCCTGGGGAGGCCTCCTCCTTCCGGGAGCCTTGGCGTTGTCCTCCTCGCGAGGGTGGGACTCTCGCGAGGGCCTTGTCTTGAGTGAAGCCACGCCGGGCCGTACGGACCGTCGAAGCGGGCCACGCCCTGGGCCGCAGGCAGGCAAGTGTGGGTACCCCCATTCTCAGGACGCCAACAGTAGCCCCTGGGCCCAAGGTGCGCTCGAGTTGGCTTCGCGGCGAAGCCGAAGAAGACGGCCCAAAGTGCCGCGGGCCCCTATCGCCTGCGGGCCAGGCCTGGCGTGCGGTGCGCGGTTAGATGCAGACGTCTCCGCTCCCGTGTCTCCTCGGCAATTGCCCGGACCGACAAAAGCCTGACGTCCGGTGTCGAGCCATTATTGCTTTCCTTCCCTGTACTCTTGCTCCTTCGCCCAGATCCCCATCCTTTGTGGGAACCTCTCCAGATCTTAGCACTGCACCCTCCTCCTTCTTGCTTTCTCGGCCTCTAGGACTTCTCGATGGCTCCCGCCGGCAAGTCGAAACTCGAGGCTCAGGGCTCAGCCTCCGCTTCCATCTCGCCGGCGCTCTCGGAGTCCACCATAGCCAAGGACGGGGACCTCGCCACGGTGCTTCCGTCGACGGCGGATGGTACCAATGAGTGGGGGTGGACCTTGATATGGTGTGGTTCCGCGGAGAAGCACCACCTGGCCAAGTCGGTCTACCCTTTCTACCTCCATAGCATCTTCTATGGTCTTGTTCTGCCCTTCTCTGAGTTCTTCACCGCCATCCTCGAGCACTACGGGATTCAGGCCCTCCATCTTCAACCCAACTCCATCCTGCTCTTGTCTATCTTCGCCTTTTACTGCGAGGCCTTCGTGGGCGTGAAGCCTTCGATGGTCCTCTTCCGCCATTTCTTCAGCTTGCGGCTTCATGATGGCGCTCAACGGTCAGCATGCGTCTCCTTCGTCACGGTCCAGAGCGGGAACATGCTCTTAAAGGCCGGGAATAAGGTGGAGAACTTCAGGCACCGCTGGGTCTTCTTGGATATCAAGAGCCTCAACCCCCGCCTAGAGCTTCTGAAGGGGCTGCCGGAGAAGACTCCTGCGTGGAGCTACGCGAAGCTCTCCGACCCCCGGGCCAAGGCCGTCCTGGAGCGGATCTCTCGGGACATCAGCGCCAGGAAGTTGACCGGGGGGGTGATAGTGAAGGAGTTCCTGGCGCAACGCCTGGCGCCCCTCCAGTCTCACTCGAGGCCCATGTGGGACTACCAGGGCGGTGGTGATGACATCAGGCTTCGGTCCGCACGCCTGACCTCCGGGAACTAAACAGGGCTGTGGCGACCCTGCTCAACGGCGACCCCGGGGACCTTCCTGAGGCCTATACCCCGCTGTACTGCCGCGATGACAAGGCCGATTTGGTCGCCGCGATGCCCACCTTCGACGAACTGGGGCTCTCTCCGGCCGAGTGCCCTGGCTCCCCAGTGGCGGTGTCCTCCGACGACACCGCCGAGGAGGAAGACTCGGAGGAGACAGCGGATGACGATCTGGAGGAAGTGTCCCCTCCGTCGCGGAATGCGCTTCTCCGCGGCTTCGAAGATGACGATGATGTCGGCGAGCCCCCTGCTGCAAGTCCTCCGTGACTCACCAGGGTCCTCAGGGGGCCGGGGCCCACACCTCGGGCCACACGGACCGTCGGCCAGGCGACCCCAAGGAAACACGAGGCCGGGCCTCCCCCGGAGTGCCCAGCTCGTGCCAGCAAGGTGGTTGAGTCGCCCGCCTCGCCCCTGCCCGAGCTGCAGCCTGTGGGCGAGGCGGCCGCGTCCGGGGCTGGTGCGGCTTCCCCGGCCACGGCCCCCGCGGGCGGCACCTCTGCTCCCCCACGCGGCGGCGCCTCCCCGAAGAAGGGCGAGGGCACTCCCGCCTTTGCCGAGGTGGAGAAGAAGAGGAAGTGGGTCGACGTCGAAGAGTAAGTAGTCCTGCTTGGTTTTTGGCCACCCGCCGGTGGCTCGTGTGCTGATGGTCCCTTCTTTGTTTGGTAACCAGGAGCGCTGCCGTGCTGAAGGTGAAGAAGAAGAAGGCGGGCATCAAGTCGAAGGTGCCCTCCGATGTGACGTCCATTCCTCGTGCCCTGCCGGCGTCTGATGAGGCGTTGGATGTCATGGGCGAGGAGGCTCGCGGGGCGACTCTCCTTGTCACGGCCGCGGAGCCCCTGGCGCCCGTTGGAGAGGCTGCTTCTGCCCTTGCGGGCGCATCCGCGCTGCTGCCTGAGAGGCCAACCCTCGAGGGCCAGCTGGCTGTGGGAACGTCCGTCCCTGCCTTGTCTGTGGTGGTACCGCAGCCTCTGCCGCCTTCTGCTCTCCATGCTTCTGCCCCCTGGAGGCGGCTCCTGCCGCCGCGCAGGCGCCACCTCTGGGCCGGGCCCTAGCGCCTTCGACTTGTGGCCTTCTGGTTGAGTCAGGCGCCCTGGATGGGGCCTACGCCGGCCTGGATCAGGTCCGAGACACCCTCGGGGGCGTCGACGGTCGCCTCGCGAAGGAGCGCTTGGGGCTCCTTTCTGGGTGGCTCCAGGCCGACGCCTCTGCCATGGTGGTTTGGAGCCAAGCCGAGGCCACCGCTGCTGAGAGCAGGAAGGAAGCCGCGTCAGCCAAAGTAGCCCGCGATGCGGCGCTGGTCGATGCAGCGTCTGCTGCGAAGCGCTGCAGCGAGGCGGAGGTCCGCCTAAAGGTTCTTCAGGAGGAAAGGAATGTGCTCGCGGAACGGCTTCGCTAGCAGGAGGAAGACCTCAAGACTTGCGAGTCCAAGCTTGCCGACCGCGACTCCGCGCTGTCCAAGGCGATGGCCGACCAAGCTGCGGAGTGCAAGCACCTGGACAAGCTGAAGGAGGAAGTAGCTGCGGAGAAGGCTCGACTCGACTCCAGGGAGAAGACCCTTGTTGCGGCTGAGGAGAGAAAGGCTGCGGAGCTCGATGCCCTCCCCTTCATCGAGCTCAGGCTCCATCAGGCGCTGAACTCCATCTGCCGGGGGGGGGGGGATTCGCGGAACCCCTGGTGGCTCCTGAGAGCGGCTTCGCGGGGCTCTCTTCAAAGCTCGTCGAGGTGCTCGAGGGTGCCATTGCCAGGGTGGAGACCGTCTTGGAGAGTGAGTGTCGCGACCTCTTCTCCGCGGTCGTGACACGCGTCTTCAGCCACCTCTTCCTTCGCGAGCCGGGTTTTGACTTCGGCTCCGTGATCCGTCCGGTTGAACCTGGGGTTCGCGCCGCTACGGCGACGGTTGTGGAGGGCGCCGTGGAGGCGCTGATGAAGAAGTTCGCCTGTGTCACCGTTCCCTCACCTCCTGCAGCTGCAAGGGTCAGTGACGATGATGACAACAGCAGTGATGTCGACGACGAGCTCCCCGCGATCGGGACGAGCGGTGGTGCCAGCTCCTCCTAGCTCCTCTTCCTGGGTCTTTTCCCGTAACGTTCATCGTGCCTCGCGGAGGTGTTAGACTTGTTTGCATTTCCGGAGACATTTAATGCTTGTAATGCCTGCTAAATTATGTGGTTTCTTTACTCGCCTTGTTTCCTTCCTGCTTGCTGTAGCGCTCTGCGTCAGCAGGGCCCGGTTCCGCGCATACCTCGACCGCCGTTGGGGTGTCCGGATCACCAGGACGGTGCCAAGGGGCGAGGGGCTACGTGACCAGTGAGGCTCCTGAGTCGCGATGCTCAAGAGTCCCCCTTGACGTACGAGCAGCCCTCATGAAGGGAACGTGGCGAAGACGAGTTTGACTTGGAGATTTGGAGCGCCTTGAGCTCTGCGTTGGCGGGGCCCGGTCCCGCGCATACTCAGCCGCCGTTGGGGCGTCCGGATCACCAGGACGGTGCCAAGGGGTGAGGGGCTACGTGACCAGTGAGGCCCCTGAGTCGCGATGCTCAGGGGTCCCCCTTGACGTACGAGAGGCTCCCATACCTTTCCTCACAGCTTTCGCCTTAGAGGGACGCGTGAAGACTAGGTATCAGGGACCTGGGAAGGTGGCATGCGCCAGGCCCGGCCTGAGCGTAGCCCCCATGCAGCCCCCTCACGCGGGCATCCCAGGGGAATGCTGCTAGACGGGGCCGCGAGGGGCCGTCCTGAGGTTGGATGCAGCCGCTAGGGCGCCCTCAGTTGTTTATCCACCAGCGCGGAGCATGGGGCTTCCACGTTGCGTGGGCATAGCCGCTGAGCGACAGTGTTGTCCGCCAGCGCGGAGCATGGGGCTTCCACTTGGGCGTGGGAAGGGGGGCCCGGCTCCTGAACCCCCTGGGCATGTACAACCCATTAAGTTCGTACACGTGGCTTGCACGGTAGAACTGGGAGGTGTATCTGGGCACTCGTGAGCCAGCACGGGTCTCACGAGGCCCTACCTCAAAGGCGGGTTGCGCCTGAATCTTCCGGTAGAGGGCGCCATTGCAAGTCCTGTATATTTTGGAGAAACCTGCGCCGAATGAATTTCCAAGGGCCATCGCATGAGAAGGCCGAACACCAATGACCCCAGGAGTTGACGTGAACGGGGCCGGCCCGCCAGACAGAGCTCAGCCATTGGATTTATCGACGCTGCAGGGACGGACCCGAGCACAGACGCCGTGCCCAGTCTTCTCATGCGACAACTCCGAGGAGAAAACACCCGGCGCACGGCTCCCGCGGCGGCAAAAGGCCGACTGTGGTTGCAAGATCCGTGCCGCGAGCCCTGACTCACCCACTTATGATTAGCTCATGCGAGGACGCAGCACCAAGGGCCACGGGAGGTGATGTACACGGGACTGGCCCACGAGACAGAGCTCGACCACTTGGATTTGTCAACGCTGCAGGGACGGACCCGAGCACAGACGTCGTGCCAGCCCTTAATCACGAGGCGATCGAAGCCAGGATCATTAGGGCGCGGCGACATTCATGGTGGCGAAGCACCAAGCATGTAGGTTGGAATACTTAGGGAATTGATCAAATGCATAAAAGGTTCTGATACATGCGTAAACGACGCGGCTGCGGGGACGAGCCCTAACCACCTGAGGATAATGCAGCCCGATGGGCGCCCTCAAACTGAGCAAACCAAAAAGTTACCTGGTACGAACCAAAAAGTCACCTGGCAGCAGTACCGATGAAGCGTCGAGGTAGTCGTCGGAGCCTGACCTTGCGTCTCCGTGAGCCTGGCCTTCATGAGCCCGACGCCTCCCGAGGCCCGGGGCCCTCGCTCGGGCCTGGCACCTCCTCCAGCACCTCGCGGCGCCTGACTCCGTAGGGCGCGAGCATGGCCTGGGCAAGGCGCTGATACGTGGCGCCCGCGTTCATCAGGCCAAAAGGCATGCGGATGTAGCTGCATGGGTAGACCCCGCCGCGACCGACGCGCGACGACCAGAAGATGTCCTGGGATGCGGCCCTGTTGATGTTTGGTATGTCGACGCAGACGCGCGGCGTGCCGCCCGAGCCGACGACAGCGGCCACGCTTGGTGATGCAGGGCGACGTCCGCCTCACATGGCCTGTGGTTCCTGAAGCTCCTCGATTGCGCTGGTGATGAACTCCCGCGAACTTGGCGCCTCGCGCGGTGCTCCTTGCTTGGGTGGTCGCGCTCCGAAACACACTCCATGTTGTGCCCGGTCACCTCCCTCGTCTCACTGGTCAGGTCGGTGGCCTTCCAGGTGGAAGCCCCCAAGCCCGACCCAAGGGAAGCGCCGAGCGCGCCTTCCTATGCGAGAGAGGAAGGGGCCTTGGCCCCGGGCGCGGAGCCTGAGGCACCGTCCTTAGAGGTTTCAGCCCCCTGGCGCCCCTTGAAGAGGAGCTGCTTCTTCTTCCCGGGGACATCCTCACGAGGCAGGACATCTCCTTCGCCGTCTGAGTGCTCGGCCGCTGCGGCACGGTAGGCGCACTCGAGGGAGCAGACGGCGTCCTTCTCATCGTAGGCAATGGTGATGACGCCACCACTCCCCGGCATCTTGAGGACGTTGTAGCCATGGCGAGTCACCACCATGAACTTGGCGAGGGCGGGGTACCCGAGGATCGCGTTGTACGGGAGGTGGATGTGGGCGACGTCAAAGACGATGAGCTCGGTGTGGTAGTTGTTGTGCCCGCCGAATGTGACAGGCAGGCACACTTGTCCGATGGGGACAGTGGAGCCGTCAGTGACTCCTGAGAAAGGCTTGGTTGGCATGAGCTGGTCGTATGGCACTTGGAGCGTCTCGAACGTCTCAATGGAGAGGACATTGAGCCCCGCGCCACCGTCGATGAGGGTCTTGGTGACGAGGAAATTGCTGGTGGTCGGCGTGCATAGCATGGGGAGCGCGCCCGCCATGGCTGAACACCTGAGTTGATCCTTGGAGTCAAAGGTGATGGAGCACTGGGACCACTTGAGGGGGCGGTGCATCATGGGCCACGTCGCCTGCCATAGAGGGCTGGGGCCGGAACGAGTAGGAGAGCGCCGAGGCGTCGCCGGCGGTGTTGACGAGCTCTATGATGCGCCCGAGCCAGTCGTCATAGCGGTTGGGGGCGGAGCGGTAACGCAGCAGCTCGCACACCATGAGGAGTGCGCCCGACCCGCGCGCCGGCCCGGGGCGAGCGTGGGAGGACGACCCAGTAGCTGGAACGATCGATAGAGTGCGGTGCGGCCGTCGCGCCGCACGGTGACCGGCTATGATGAGTCCTACTGCTCGTGGGCATCTGGGCCCGTGGCGGCGTCGGCCACAGGAGAGGCGGATTGACGCGTGGCGGTGCGGCCCACCGGCGCTGTCTGGGCGACACCGAGGGATTACTAGAAGTGTGTCTAGAGGGGGGGGGGGTGAATAGACTACTAGAAGGAATTTAAAACCTAACCTTTTCCCAAGTTAATTGGTTGGCAGATTTTAGCAATTATAGCAAGTCTAGCACACCCTACACATGCAAGTCAACAAGTATGGCAGCAGAAAATAAAGACATTGCACATGGAAGTAAGAAGTTGAGATAGGGAGATCAAACGCATGAGGGACACAAAGATTTTTCCGTGGTTCTGATAGGTGGTGCTATAGTACGTCCACGTTTATGGAGTATTCAACCCACGGAGGGTAACGGTCGCGAGAGTCCACGTAGGGCTCCACCCATAAGGGTCCACAAAGTAGCAGCCTTGACTATTCCATAACGGCTTCCGTCCATGAAGGACTAGCCTCACTATGGGTAGATCTTCACGAAGTAGGTGATCTCCTTGCCCGTACAAACTTCTTGGTTCAACTCCACAACATGAAGTAGGAGGCTCCCAAGCGACACCTAACCAATCTAGGAGGCACCACCCTCCAAAAGGTAATAGGCTCGGCAATGTCGATGAACTCCTTGCTCTTGTTCTTTAAGATGATAGACTCCTCAACACACAATCACTCTCTCATAGATTTGGCTTTGGTGGAAGAGATTGATTTTGTGGAAAGCAACTTGGGGAGGCTAGAGATCAAGATTCATATGGTAGGAATGGAATAGCTTGATCTCAACACATGAGTAGGTGGCTCTCTCTCAAAAAATAGGATGGGGCAAGTATGGAATAGTTCTGAATGCTTCTCTTTCGAGTAGGTGGTGGTGAAGGGGTATATATAGGCATCCCCAAAAATCCAACCGTTACACCTAAAGTGACCAACTCGGTGACACCGAAGTGTAAAACTCGGTGGTACCAAAGTGACCAAAAGGCAGTAACTTTTGAATCTCGGTGAGACCGATATATAACTCTCGGTGGTACCGATTAGGTGACCAACGGTCAGATTGCACAACTCGGTGACGCCGATTCTCAAGTCTCGGTGGTACCAATTCTTGACCATGGCTAACCAGAGAGTTGGTCCAAAAACTCGGTGAGACCGATTCACAAAACTCGGTGGTACCGATTCTTGTGAATGGCTAACCAGGAAGTTGGTCCAAATCTCGGTGAGACCGACTGGCAAGACTCGGTGGTACCGAAGCTTAAAAATAGCTAAACAGAAAGTTGGCAACTGAACTCGGTGGCACCAATGCAGAATCGGTTGCACCGAATGGCTAGGGTTTGGCATGGGTTTGTCTGAGTTTGGGAATCGGTGGGACCGAGTGGGAATTGTTGGTTGCAGCGATTTTCATGAATGGCTTAGACAGACTTTTGTGGAAGAGTTTGTGGGTGTTTTTGGTGACTATCACTTGTGCACGTGGAGCGTCTTGTTCACCAATAGTACCTTACCCCCTTTTAATAGTATTGGCTTTCCTATGGACTCAAAGTGATTTCTCACAAAGTAAAATGTAGAGTCCTCTTGCTTGAAGCTTTGCCAATCCATTTCCTTGCATCTTGGGGTTGCTCCTCACAATCCTTTTTGCCAACCCTCTCTGTGGACTTTATCTGAAATACACTAGGTAAAAGTATTAGTCCAAGAGACAATGTATGTTGTCATGAATTATCAAAACCACCAAGGGAGCATATTGTGCTTTCAATCTCCTCCTTTTTGGTAATTGATGACACCATACAATCAAAGCTTCAAATAAAGATATGCATGGATATAATGAAGACCTTGAGAGACACATGACTTAGACTTGCTCCCCCTAAATGTGTACAATCCCTTTAAAGGATAATTGCTTTGGAATGCATGGACACACATATAGTGGAAGGGATATAATGAGTCATGTGTATCTTGGCTATATGCATCAAATATATATATAAATGAGGTGTATCCTTGTTGAAGACTTCACTCTTGCAAACAATATGTGCAAGAAGCAAGAGATCATCTTGATCAAAGATATGATGCATATACTTACCTTGAGTTCTTGAGCATTCTTGTAGTAGAAACACACTTGAGAAAACAATGTTAGGAAACACAAGAGTATTCTACCAATCAAAAAGCAATAGAGCTCAATAGTACCAAGATATGGAGAACATGTAGAAGGTAGTATTCCTTAAGATTGATATGTCTTCCAAGATCATTTTAGAACTTTCTCCCCTAGATATGAAATAGTAGGTCATCCTCTCCCGCTGAATCTTAGCATTTAGATATTGGGATTGGATAGGGTGAGAAAAGTCTAGCATGAGTAGTCAAATGAAATAAACACATTTTTCTCCCAAACATATTTTTCTCCCCCTACTTTGGTATTCTCCCCTTGACTATACAAGTATAAGATAAGCTTTGATATTCTCCTCTCCCCCTTGATTATATCTCCCCCTTTGCATAAGCATGTATCTCCCGTTTTAGCTTTTGAAGCTTTGGTATTTCTCCCCCTTTGGCATTAATTTCCAAAAAGGTCATACACAGGGTCAGATACAGGGATCATTGATGAAGAAGGGATCCTTGAGAACAAGGGTCATAAAATGTAGGGTTCACAGAAATGAAAATTATAGATCTTGTAGGACTTCTCCTCCTTTGAGTTAGGGATCCTAGAATAGAGTTTCTCCCCCCTTTTTTTTAATAAGGGATCACGGAAGAATCAAATATATTACTTGTAGGATACCAATTGAAGGATCACTAAAGAGACAAAGATTTGCTAATATGAACACAAACCAGAGAAGAAATCCAATCGGTGGCTCTGAGTCAAACGGGTCGGTAGAACCGAGTAGTTGTTTTGCATCTCATCTGCTAAATCGGTAGAACCGAGAGGTTTGAGTCGGAGGCTCCGAGGGGCAAACAGAAACTTGGCAATGTTTGAGAAACTTGCAAATTATTTTGGAAAACTTGTAACAAAGTGTTAAGAGGATTTTCAAAGAAAATGCAAAAGACTTTACAAAGAGATATCAACTAGAGAAGATTTGAGTGGTTCCATGAAATCCTGCAAAATAGAGAATGAACCAAACAAGATACTTAACTAGATGATGGGCGATGACTAGGTCACCTATATTAGAGTATATTGACTTAGGATCCAAGCAAGAATACTTGATCATAGGTCATACTCATCGTTAAGCTCAAAATGGTGTTACCATTTTTTCGATTAAGCATTTTGATGTTTTCATATCACTTGAGTTGCTTTATCTCATGACTTGGAGTAAAGCCTTTTCAAGGATATGAGTACATACCTTTGAGTGATGTTGATGACGTGGCTTGTAGGTGAACTTGTTGAGGATGCTCGATGTTGATGAAGATCATCTTGAGTTGGGAGCAATCCTTCTTGTTTTGGTACACTTATCACCTACATAGGTTAGTCATGCAAGGAAGAACAATATATATCCATTTGACATAATATCAATTGAGAATTTGCAAATATGATCATATCAAATATATGTCAAGGATATGGTTGAGTTGTCTTCTTCCTTCCATCATCAAGAGGGGTTGTGGATACTTGGTCATGACAAGATTGCTTATGATTGTAGTTGTTGGCAATCTTGTGGAATGAAGTTCTTCCAAGTACCTACAAAAGGTTAGATGCAATACAAGGGAGCATAGAATTCCAAGATATATGAAGTTCATGGTAATGATAGCATGGAATGGTCAAGTAAGCTCATCCCCTTGCATGCATCCGAGTGAGCTTAGCTCAAGTTCAAAACATCAATGATGTTCAACTCACTCCTCAAGTAACAAAACACTTTCTCATCAAGTGGCTTAGTAAAGATACGGCCAATTGTTTGTTGGTACGAACATGCTTAAGATTAATATCTCCTTTGGCAACATGATCACGAATGAAATGATGTCAAACTTGAATATGCTTAGTTCGAGAATGTTGCACGGGATTATGACCAATCTTAATAGCACTTTCATTGTCACAAAGTAATGGAACATTTTTCACATGGATTCCATAATCCTTAAGCGTTTGTGTCATCCATAGTAATTGTGCACAACATGATCCGACAGCAATATACTCAGCTTCGGCAGTAGATAGAGATGCCGCGTTTTGTTTCTTGGAGGACCAAGACACAAGAGATCTACCAAGAAATTGACAAGTAACCGAGGTGGATTTTCTATCAACCTTGTCACCGGCATAGTCCGAATCAGAATAGCTAACAAGGTTAAAAGAAGATCCCTTGGGATACCAAATGCCAAAGTTTGGTGTTTGTATCAAATATCTCACAATACGTTTCACGTCCAAAAGATGACACTCTTTAGGTGCAGCTTGATATCTAGCACACATGCAAACACTAAGCATAATATCGGGACGGGAGGCACATAGATATAGAATGAACCAATCATAGATCGATAAACTTTTTGATCAACCGGTTCGTCCTCCTTGGTAAGATCAACATGTCCACTAGTAGGCATAGGAGTTTTCATACCTTTACACTCTTGCATGTTGAACTTCTTGATCAAGTCCTTGGTATACTTGGTTTGAGAGATGAAAGTTCCTTCTCTCGTTTGCTTGATTTGCAAACCAAGAAAGAATTTCAGCTCACACATCATGGACATCTCCTACTTCTCGGACATCAACCTTCCAAATCTTTCACTAAATTGTGGGTTAGTAGATCCAAAGATAATATCATCCACATAGATTTGGCACAGAAATAATTCACCATTAACTCTTTTAGTGAATAAGGCTGCGTCAATTTTACCAATTTCAAATCCCTTTTCAATGAGAAACTTCGTTAAGCATTTATACCAAGCACGAGGGGCTTGCTTAAGACCATAAAGAGCTTTACGAAGCTTGTAAACATGATTAGGTTTCTTAGGATTCACAAAACCAGGTGGTTGCTTAACATAGACCTCTTCTTCAATCTCACCATTTAAAAAGGCACTTTTTATGTCCATTTGATAAAGCGTGATATCATGGTGATTAGCATAAGCAAGAAGAATGCGGATAGCTTCAAGTCTAGCGACGGGGGCATAGGTCTCCCCGTAGTCCATACCTTCGACTTGCGTATATCCTTGGGCTACGAGACGTGCCTTGTTGCGTACGACTTGACCATCTTCATCTTGCTTGTTTCGAAACACCCATTTGGTTCCAATGATGTTATGCTCGTCCTTGGGCTTCTCCACAAGTGTCCACACTTCGTTCCTCTCGAAGTTGTGAAGCTCTTCATGCATGGCGTTCACCCAATCCGGGTCTTCAAGAGCTTGTTCTACCTTCAAGGGTTCAATGCTAGAGATGAAAGAATAATGCTCACAAAAATTAGCCAAGCGAGTTTTAGAGCGAGTGATTCTCCCGGTTTGTATGTCACCAAAGATTTGGTTTAGAGGATGGTTCTTGGTCACTCTTGCTTGAACTCGGGGTAGCTTTTGCTTGTTGGATGGTGGAGCTTCTTCATCATCATCATCTCCTTCGTCTTCGTTGTTGTTGAAGGTATCGTTTCCTTGAGATGGTGGTGAAGGAGGTTGTGGTGGATTTTCATGATGTACTTCCTCCTCTTCATCATCTTGTCGTGTATCGCTTGTGGATGCCTCCATGTCATGTTGAGGTTCACCTTGACATGAAGTAGGGGCTTCCACTTGAGTTGACGAAGTACTTTCCTTCACCTCCATGGGATGAATCTTGCCGATGGACAAGTCTTGGATAGCTTCCGAAGGGTCCTTATCTCCTACATCATTTGGCAATTGTTCGACTTGCGAACCATTAGATTCATCAAACTTCACATCTACCGTCTCTTCAACTTTTCGAGTGAAGTTGTTGTAGACACGATAAGTGTGAGAGTTCGATCCGTAACCGAGTAGGAATCCTTCATGATATTTAGGAGCAAATTTAGTACGACGATGCTTGTTAAGAATGTAGCACTTTGAGCCGAATACCCGAAAGTATCCAATTTGGGGTTTGTTACCGGTGAGTAGCTCGTATGCCGTTTTACCGAGAAGCTTGTGCAAGTAGAGTCGGTTTGTGGCATGACATGCTGTTTCCACGGCTTCTGCCCAAAAGTGTCTTGGCGTCTTGTATTCGTCAAGCATCGTTCTTGCCATCTCAATAAGAGTCCGATTCTTCCTCTCAACAACTCCATTTTGTTGAGGTGTGTACGTAGCTGAGAACTCATATGAAACACCTTCTTCGTCAAGAAAGGTATCTACATGGGTGTTCTTGAACTCCGATCCGTTATCTCTCCGAACCTTCTTGATCTTCACTTCAAACTGATTTTGTGCTTTGCGAACGAAGTTCTTGAAGATCTTTTGTACCTGCGACTTATCATCAAGAAAGAATACCCACGTAAATCTGGAAAAATCATCAACTATAACTAGACCATAGGAATTTCCACCGAGGCTCTTATAAGCATTGGGACCAAAAAGATCCATGTGAAGTAACTCGAGTGGTCTCCTAGTAGTCATGATATTCTTAACGGGATGACTTCCACCTACTTGCTTTCCAGCTTGACAAGCACTACAAAGTCTATCTTTGTCAAAGATAACATCTTTAACACCAAGTATATGATCACCTTTGATAAGCTTGTCTAGATTATGCATGCCAACATGTCCTAGTCTTCTATGCCAAAGCCAACCTTTAGAAGATTTTGCAATAAGACAAGTACGAGGTTTGGATCTCTTAGTGAAATCGACAATATATAGATCACCTCTACGGAAACCGTTAAAGACCATGTTATGATTATCTTGACGAAACACTTGGCAATATACTTTCGTGAATAGCATATTAAAACCAAAGTCGTCAAGTCTAGATACGGAAAGAAGATTGTAGCCAAGGGATTCAACAAGCATGACGTTTTGAATAGAGCTATCATGGGATATGGCCACCTTACCAATACCAAGTACCTTACCCTTGGAGTTGTCTCCAAACGTTACGTACCTTCGCGGTACATGGTTTGGTGTGATCTCTTCAAACATCTCTCTATCTCCGGTCATATGATCGGTACATCCACTATCGAGAATCCACTCTTTTCCTCCGGACATGTAATCCTTGAAGTTTGCCATGAGACTTAGATTCTTCATGATCTTCTCATGCTCGATGTCGAACAACTATCTTCATCATAGTAGCCACGTTCCACATTGTCATCATCAAGCGGGAAATCCTCGTCACAAGGAACAAGAGATTCGTTAGGGTTGTGATCATGACAATGTTCAAATTTATGAATTCGAATGGCTTCTACAATGACGTTGTTGATAGTTATGACATCTCCTTTAGCACGCATAAGGTCTCTAAGCTCAAATAGATAGTCATCAAACTTGGGATCACTAGGCATCATTTTGTGAAAGACAATAGTTTCATGAAGAATTTCATCAAGATTACTCAATGAATAACTTGGATATCGCTTCTCCAAGTCATTCCACAAAGTATAAGCACATTCAAAATTCTTCATTTGATTAAGCACAATCCTTGGCAATCCTCTAACGATAAGATTAACAGTTCTAAGATTGCATAGCATATCAATTTCCTCTTCGTGTGTGGGATGTAAAGGATCAACGGGAGGTACATAGGGGTTCTTAACATACTTGCTCAAATGAAATTCATTGAATAGCTCAAGCATCTTATATTTCCATTGACTATAGTACTCCCCATCAAGAATAGGCACTCTACAACTCAAACTTCCTATACTAGACACATCCATCTTCCTCCACGGTGATGAAACCGTTGCAATGGAGACCAATGCTCTGATACCAGTTGAGGGATCACTAGAAGTGTGTCTAGAGGGGGGGGGGGGTGAATAGACTACTAGCAGGAATTTAAAACCTAACCTTTTCCCAAGTTAATTGGTTGGCAGATTTTAGCAATTATAGCAAGTCTAGCACACCCTACACATGCAAGTCAACAAGTATGGCAGCGGAAAATAAATACATTGCACATGGAAGTAAGGAGTTGAGATAGGGAGATCAAACGCATGAGGGACACGAAGATTTTTCCGTGGTTCTGATAGGTGGTGCTATCGTACGTCCACGTTTATGGAGTCTTCAACCCATGGAGGGTATCGGTCGCGAGAGTCCACGGAGGGCTCCACCCATAAGGGTCCACGAAGTAGCAACCTTAACAATTCCATAAAGGCTTCCGTCCACGAAGTACTAGCCTCACTATGGGTATATCTTCACGAAGTAGGCGATCTCCTTGCCCGTATAAACTTCTTGGTTCAACTCCACAACACGAAGTAAAAGGCTCCCAAGCGACACCTAACCAATCTAGGAGGCACCACCCTCCAAAAGGTAATAGGCTCGGCAATGTCGATGAACTCCTTGCTCTTGTGCTTCAAGATGATAGACTCCTCAACACACAATCACTCTCTCACAGATTTGGCTTTGGTGGAAGAGATAGATTTTGTGGAAAGCAACTTGGGGAGGCTAGAGATCAAGATTCATGTGGTAGGAATGGAATAGCTTGATCTCAACACATGAGTAGGTGGCTCTCTCTCAGAAAATAGGATGGGGCAAGTATGGAATAGTTCTGAGTGCTTCTCTTTCGAGTAGGTGGTGGTGAAGGGGTATATATAGGCATCTCTAAAAATCCAACCATTACACCTAAAGTGACCAACTCGGTGACACCAAAGTGTAAAACTCGGTGGTACCGAAGTGACCAAAAGGCAGTAACTTTTGAATCTCGGTGAGACCGATATATAACTCTCGGTGGTACCGATTAGGTGACCAATGGTCAGATTGCACAACTCGGTGACGCCGATTCTCAAGTCTCGGTGGTACCAATTCTTGACCATGGCTAACCAGAGAGTTGGTCCAAAAACTCGGTGAGACCGATTCACAAAACTCGGTGGTACCGATTCTTGTGAATGGCTAACCAGGAAGTTGGTCCAAATCTCGGTGAGACTGACTGGCAAGACTCTGTGGTACCGAAGCTTAAAAATAGCTAAATAGAAAGTTGCCAACTGAACTCGGTGGCACCAATGCAGAATCGGTTGCACCGAATGGCTAGGGTTTGGCATGGGTCTGTCTGAGTTTGGGAATCGGTGGGACCGAGTGGGAATTGTTGGTTGCACCGATTTTCATGAATGGCTTGGACAGACTTTTGTGGAAGAGTTTGTGGGTGTTTTTGGTGACTATCACTTATGCACGTGGAGCATCTTGTTCACCAATAGTACCTTACCCCCTTTTAATAGTATTGGCTTTCCTATGGACTCAAAGTGATTTCTCACAAAGTAAAATGTAGAGTCCTCTTGCTTGAAGCTTTGCCAATCCATTTCCTTGCATCTTGGGGTTGCTCCTCACAATCCTTTTTGCCAACCCTCTCTGTGGACTTTATCTGAAATACACTAGGTAAAAGTATTAGTCCAAGAGACAATGTATGTTGTCATGAATTATCAAAACCACCAAGGGAGCATATTGTGCTTTCAATCTCCTCCTTTTTGGTAATTGATGACACCATACAATCAAAGCTTCAAATAAAGATATGCATGGATATAATGAAGACCTTGAGAGACACATGACTTAGACTTGCTCCCCCTAAATGTGTACAATCCCTTTAAAGGATAATTGCTTTGGAATGCATGGACACACATATAGTGGAAGGGATATAATGAGTCATGTGTATCTTGGCTATATGCATCAAATATATATATAAATGAGGTGTATCCTTGTTGAAGACTTCACTCTTGCAAACAATATGTGCAAGAAGCAAGAGATCATCTTGATCAAAGATATGATGCATATACTTACCTTGAGTTCTTGAGCATTCTTGTAGTATAAACACACTTGAGAAAACAATGTTAGGAAACACAAGAGTATTCTACCAATCAAAAAGCAATAGAGCTCAATAGTACCAAGATATGGAGAACATGTAGAAGGTAGTATTCCTTAAGATTGATATGTTTTCCGAGATCATTTTAGAACTTTCTCCCCTAGATATGAAATAGTAGGTCATCCTCTCCCTCTGAATCTTAGCATTTAGATATTGGGATTGGATAGGGTGAGAAAAGTCTAGCATGAGTAGTCAAATGAAATAAACACATTTTTCTCCCAAACATATTTTTCTCCCCCTACTTTGGTATTCTCCCCTTGACTATATAAGTATAAGATAAGCTTTGATATTCTCCTCCCCCCTTGATTATATCTCCCCCTTTGCATAAGCATGTATCTCCCCTTTTAGCTTTTGAAGTTTTGGTATTTCTCCCCCTTTGGCATTAATTTCCAAAAAGGGCATATACAGGGTCAGATACAGGGATCATTGATGAAGAAGAGATCCTTGAGAACAAGGTTCATAAAATGTAGGGTTCACAGAAATGAAAATTATAGATCTTGTAGGACTTCTCGTCCTTTGAGTTAGGGATCCTAGATAGAGTTTCTCCCTCTTTTTTTAATAAGGGATCACGAAAGAATCAAATATATCACTTGTAGGTTACCAATTGAAGGATCACTAAAGAGACAAAGATTTGCTAATATGAACACAAACCAGAGAAGAAATCCAATCGGTGGCTCTGAGTCAAACGGGTCGGTAGAACCGAGTAGTTGTTTTGCATCTGATCTGCTAAATCGGTAGAACCGAGAGGTTTGAGTCGGAGGCTCCGAGGGACAACCAGAAATTTCGGAGAGAGACTTCGACATGCCCCCTACCTGGCTTGAAAAGAGACTTCGACACGCCCCCTACCTAGCGCGCCAAATGTCGGATTTCGGGCTCCACAAAACCCAAAGAGGTTCGAACTCAGGGGCGTGTGCGAAGATCCCCACCAGCTTCGACGTCAAGCTCACAACTTCGCAGCCTAGCCCGACGAACTCACTCAATCACGGGGAAGAAGATTAGCACACGAGGATTTACCCAGGTTCGGGCCGCTGCGAAGCGTAAAACCCTACTCCTGCTTTTGGTGTATTGCCTCACGAGGAGGTTTGTGGATGAACTGGTAAAGTGGTGAGTAACCTCGCGAGGGTGCTCAGGTGGTGTTCGATCTGTCCCCCTCTACGGAGCAGCCTGGCCTCTATTTATAGTGGCCCGGGTCCTCTTCCCTTATCGCAATGGCGGGAAGGGATCCCACAATGGCCAAATTCGAAAGGGGACAAGAGGTACATCTTATCCTGACGAAAGGTGGTCTTCGCCTGCAAAGTAGCTGGTAGTGACGCGGTGATGGGCTCGCTGGTGACACCCGTCCTACTGAGCCCGCTATTTCGGTCTTGTTGCACCGGAATGGAAACCTTTGGTGGGACGCCTCGGGAACCTGCGTACGTCTTTGCCTCCTTTTCACCAAAGAGGAAAATGTCTCCTCTCCCCGCGCTGGTGCCCGCCTGGCCTGGCTTGCGTCATCCTTGACCTCCCGAGGTCGGGTATTGCATAGAGATCTCCGCCACTTAGGAGGGGGCCTGGGGAGGCCTCCTCCTTCCGGGAGCCTTGGCGTTGTCCTTCTCGCGAGGGTGGGACTCTCGCGAGGGCCTTGTCTTGAGTGAAGCCACGCCGGGCCGTACGGACCGTCGAAGCGGGCCACACCCTGGGCCGCAGGCAGGCAAGTCCGGGTACCCCCATTCCCAGGACGCCGATAGGCGCCTGCTCGAGCCTGGCAGGGGACGGCGGGGCCAGCGGTGGCATGACGCAGTCGCCAGCAGCGGAGAGCGCAATGGCCTGCGCCATCTGCGCCTGGTAAGCCGCCTCGTCATCCTCCTCCTTGCGCCGCTCTTCCTCCTTGCTTTCGTGGAGGACAGCTGCCAGCGCCAGCGCCTCCTGGTATGCAGCCTCCGCCTCCTGGTTCTCATCGTGCATGATGAGGGGCGGCGGGGTGCCAGCCCGCACATCGCGGACGCCACACCGGCGCTGCTCCTCGTGTTCAAACACAAACCAGACCTCCCAATTGGGAGAGTCTGCAGCATAGGCCGGATCGAGCTGCTGCTTGGGCGTGAGCTGCTACCGCCAGCGCCTCACCTCCTTCGCATGCGCCCGCGCCGACCGTGGAACTGCTGGCACTGGGATCCTCTCTGGATCCAAGTGCGAGTAGTGTGGCGGGATCACGTCGGGGTAGGGGAGAGGGATGGTGTGCTCCCAGTGCCACCTCGCCAGGTGCACTGGGACGCTAATCCACTACCGAGGCGGACGGGAAGAGGATGGCGGGGGTAGCGTGCGCCAAGGGACGGCGGGGGCCTTGCCCTTCTTCTTGCCGGAGCTCGAGCCGGCCCCTGAGAAGATGCCCATGGTGGCTACTGGCTAGGGTTTGGTTTTGTCGCCGGCGGACTAGGGTTTGTATCCTGCCGGGGGTGGAGGGGGCAGGCGCGGCTCTGGAAGGATGGAAGGTACTATGGACTGGACGGTTTCCATTTAAAGAAGGACGACGACCCGAACATGGGTGGCTGACGATAGGGGCCCGCCGTGCGTGCGCATTTACTTTTGGCTGTGGGGGTAGTTGGAAGGCCGCCACGCGTCCCCGAGGCAGACGAGGAGAAAGCGCGTGCACGTCCGTTCGGCGTCCGTGTGGCCGGAAATGGGGCGGGACGGACTCACTCGTCAGGTCCAACGGGCGACACAGTCCAGTGCGGCCCCACTCGTTAGAGTAAACGGTCAAACCATTGACCCGACGACATCCTCCGTTGTGACCTTTGGTGAGGGTTTCGAGCTAGGGAGTGGGGAAAAGTGAGCAAAATTTAAGGACGTGGGGATGAATGAGCACAACTAAGGAACTAGGGGAACAGATGTAAAAAACCCAAATATAAACCACTAAAACAAAAACTAATTGGAGGAGTGGAGGAGTCACATACCAAGGAACAATTCCTCAAAATAGTTTCGAGAACGGAGTTCCGAGCAAAGAGATCGAATTTTTCAGTTTCTCGGTGAAGAACACGGGAGAGAGAGAGCTAGGGAATTTTTTCTGGAGGTAGGAGAAGGAGTGCGCTGAAGGGATAAGGCAGGGGGGCTGTGGGACCCACAAGCCATCATGGCGCGGCCTAGGGGGGGTTGCGCCCTGTTGGCTTGTGCCCACAGGTGCACTTCCGTGCTGCAATTTTTGTGCCAAAAATTATTATATATTCCAGAAAAATTCATGTTAAAATTTTGTGGCAATCTGTGACTTTTTATTTCCAGGCAGTTTTCTATGCAGAGGAAAAACAGAAAAACGGAAAATCATGATAATTTATTTTATATAAACTACAAATAACAAAGGATAAACTTTTGATACAGAGAGTTGTGAATACTAAATTCATCAATCACATGTCTTCCGCAAATGGTCCATTAATAAGGTTGATCAAGTCTTATTAACAACTGATACGTCTCCAACGTATCTATAATTTTTGGTTGTTCCATGTTGTTATATTATCATTCTTGGATGTTTTACAATCATTTTATAGAAACTTTATATCATTTTGTGGGACTAACCTATTGACATAGTGCCAAAGTGCCAGCTGCTGTTTTTGCTTATTTTTTACTTTGCAGAATATCAATACCAAACGGAGTCCAATCGGGTGAAATTTTTTGGAGATTTTTTTGGGCCAGAAGACTTCCAGTGGGCCAAAGAAGTGCCAGAGGGGAGGGTCGAGGAGACCACAACCCACAAGGGCGCGCCAGAGGCCCCGGGCGCGCACTCATGGGTTGTACCCTCCTCGGGACTCCTCTCCACCGCCTCTGACGCCTATAAATTCCCAAATATTCCAGAAACCCTAGGGGAGTCGACGAAAAACACATCCAGCCGCCACAAGTTCCATAACCTCGAGATCCAATCTAACACCATCACGGAGGGGTTCATCATCCTCATTGGTGCCTCTCCGATGATGCGCGAGTAGTCCACCATAGACCTACGGGTTCGTTGGCAGTATCTAGATGGCTTCCTCTCTCTCTTTTGATTCTCAATACAATGTTCTCTTGGAGATCTATTTGATGTAAACTTTTGCGGTGTGTTTGTTGGGATCCGATGAATTTTGAGTTCATGACCGGTTTCTATCCATGAATATTATTTGAGTCTTCTTTGATCTCTTATATGCATGATTACTTATAGCCTCGTATTTCTTCTTCGAATCTTTGGTTTAGTTAGGCCAACTAGATCGATTTTTCTTCCCATGGGAAGAGGTGCTTTGTGATGGGTTCGATCTTGCGGTGTCCTCTCCCAGTGACAGAAGGGGCAGCGAGGCACGCATGTATCGTTGCTATTAAGGCTAACAAGATGGGGTCTATTCCTACATGAATAGATCTTGTCTACATGATGTCACCGTTCTTATTGCATTACTCTGTTTTTCCATGAACTTAATACACTAGATGCATGCTAGATAGCGGTCGATGTGTGGAGTAATAGTAGTAGATGCAGAATCGTTTCGGTCTACTAATCTTGGACGTGATGCCTATATAATGATCATCGCCTTGGATATCATCATGATTATTTGATCTTCTATCAATTGCCCAACAATAATTTGTTCACGCACCGTGTGCTATACTCATGAGAGAAGCCACTAGTGAAACCTACGGCCCCGGGTCTACTTTTCCAACATACTGCTCTCCGATCTATCTTTTTGCCGCTTTTGTTTTCATATCTATATTTCCAAAAACCCAAAAATACCTTGCTGCACTTTTTATTTGCCCTTTTTATTTTGTGTTCTTGAGAGATCTATCTCTCCGATCTATCACTACCTAATCTATGTTTTTACCGTAGAGAGATTGACAACCTCTCTTTCGCGTCGGGTTGCAAGTATTTATTCTTTGTGTGCAGGTGCTGTTTACGTGGTGGTGGTGATACTCCTACTGGTTCGATACCTTGGTTTCATAAGTGAGGGAAATACTTACCATCGCTGTGCTGCATCATCCCTTCCTCTTTGGGGAAATACCGACGCAGTCTCAAGCCACGTCAACAACCATTTCCGATTAACATGCAACCGAAGAATTTTTTGTATATCACTAGGTTACCTCATTGGGGATTTGCATCTCCCCAACAATAATATTATAATATTTCTTGTTGACAGTAGGTAGAGGAATTGTAAAACTTCCAATGATAACCATGGGAATAGGCTCAATGACATCAATATTATTAACCAAAGTTTGCTTCTTCGGGAAATGCACGATATGTTTCTTGCCATTGACATGAAAGGTAACCTTGCTTTTATTGCAATCAATAACAGCCCCTGCAGTATTTAAAAAGGGTCTACCAAGGATGATCGACATATTGTCGTCCTTAGGCATATCAAGAATAGCAAAGTCTGTCAAGATAGTAACATTTGCAACCACAACAGGAATGTCTTCGCAAATTCCAATAGGTAAAGAAGTGGATTTATCAGCCATTTACAAAGATATCTCGGTAGGTGTAAGTTACTCAAACCAAGTCTTTTATAAAGGGAGAAAGGCATAACACTAACACCAGCCCCTAAATCACATAGAGCAATTTTAACATAGTTTCTTTTAATAGAGCAAGATATTGTGGGTATGCCAGGATCTTCTAGCTTCTTAGGTTTTCCTCCATCAAAAGAATAATTAGCAAGCATAGTAGCAATTTCATTTCAGGTATTTTTCTTTTGTTGGTAACAATTCTTTCATATACTTAGCATAAGGAGGCATTTTCAATATATCGGTCAAACAAGTACGCAAAAAGACAGGTCTAATCATTTCAGCAAAGCACTCAAAATCTTCATAGTCCCTACTTTTAGAAGGCTTACAAGGGAATGGCATCGGTTTTTGAACCCATGGCTCTCTTTCCTTTCCATGTTTTCTAGCAACAAAGTCTCTCTTATCATAACGTTTATTTTTAGGAGGTGGGTCATCAAGATCCTCGGCAGGTTCTATTTCTACATTGTTATCATGTTCTTTATTACTATCTGGAGGAGCATCTACATGCATAGTATTATTTTCATCTTCCTTTTCATTATCACTAGGTGCATGTTCACTACTAGACTGGGTCTCAGCATCAGAAATAAAAACACCATTATGGTTCTCAATAGGTGTTTCTATAACAGGTTCACTAGGAGCATGCAAGTTCCTATCATTTTTCTTCTTCCTTTTCTTATTAGAGGAACTAGGTGCACCAACATTAATTTTCTGAGAATCATGTTCTATTCTTTTAGGATGACCTTCCGGATAGAGAGGTTCTTGGGTCATACCACCTCCCCTAGTCATTACTCTAACAGCATGATCATTCATATTATTATTTACTTCAGCAAGCAAATCATTTTGTGACTTAGCAACTTGGTCTAGTTGAGTGTGAACCATAGAAGCATGTTTACCTAGACCTTTTACATCATTAGCAATTCTAAACATCAAGTCACTTAAGCGGTCTATCATCATGGCATTACGTCCTATCTGATCCTTAACATAGTTATTGAAGTGTTCTTGCTTAACAACGTAATTATTATATTCATCCATGCATTGTTCAGGAGTCTTAGTGTAAGGTATATCATTTTCACTAATGGAACGGAGAGAGTTTACCTCTACTAGCTGTGTCGGGGTATCAAGTCCATGTATTTCTTCAATAGGTGGTAGTTTCTTGATATCCTCAATTTTAATACCTTTCTCCTTCATAGATCCTTTTGCTTCTTGCATATCTTCAGGGTTGAGGAATAGAATACCTCTTTTCTTTTGAATAGGTTCCGGAGGTGGTTCGGGAAGCGTCCAATCATCGGCATTTTGCAATATGTTATTCAATAATTCTTCAGCTTGACTGACAGTCCTTTCCCTGAAAACACAACCAGCACAACTATCTAGGAAGTCCCTAGAAGCATCGGTTAGGCCATTATAAAAGATATCAAGAATTTCATTTTTTTAAGAGGACAATCAGGCAAAGCTCTAAGTAACCGAAGAAGCCTCCCCCAAGCTTGAGGGAGATTCTCTTCTTCAATTTGCGCAAAGTTAAATATTTCCTGTAAGGCAGCTTGTTTCTTATGAGCAGGAAAATATTTTTTAGAAAAGTAATGAAGCATATCCTGGGGACTACGCATACAACCAGGGGCAAGAGAAAGGAACCATTCCTTGGCCTCGCCTTTTAGCGAGAAAGGAAAAAGCTTAAGGATATAATAGTAGCGTATCTTTTCATCATTGGTAAACAGAGCAGCAATATCATTTAATTTCATAAGGTGTTTGACAACAGTTTCATTCTCATAAACATGGAAAGGATCTAATTCTACTATAGGAATTAACTCAGGGTCCACAAAGAACTCATAATCCTTATCAGTAACAAATATAGGAGAAGTAGAAAATTTAGGATCATATTTCATTTTCTCCATCTTAGATTTTTCTTTCAGTTTGCATAGCAGTTTTTTGAAGTCATCTCTATTTTCACAAGCAAAGAAATCCCTAGCTGTTTCCTTATCCATGACATAGCCTTCATGTACATAAGGCAATTCATATCTATTAGGAGAGCGAGGTGTAACAGGTGATTCAAATTCCTCATCAGCTTCAATATTTTCAAGTTCTCTAGCTTTAGCAATATGAGCATCAAGTAATCCATCTAGTGGCACAATTTCAGTTTCAACATGTGTAGCAATAGTATCATCATTAATTTCAGAAGTAGCATCATCAAGTTCATGTGACATATCAGGACGATCAACAGGCGGTGGTGTAACAAGCTGATTCAAAACAGTAGGTGAATCAAAAGCAGAGCAAGATGGCAGTTCCTTACCTCCTCTCGTGCGAGAGGGGATGATATTAGTTTGATTATCTTTCAGATTCTTCATAGTGGCAATTGGATCATGATTTTCTACTGTTATTTACTTTTTTTTGTTGAATAATAATGCTTTGGGGAGTGATTCTAATGCCTTTCTCTCATAATATGCAAGGTTTACACAAAGAGGGAGAATACCGGCAGCTGGAATTCTGGACCCAAGAAAAGCACGTCAGAGATACCTATTCCGCACAACTCCAATGAAGATGAAATTTTATGAAGATTATTTTTGCATTTAATAAAAAATACTGGAGCTGAAAACTACCGGAGGGGGCCTCCCAGGTGGGCACAACCCACCAGGGCGCGCCAGGCCCCCCTGGGCGCGCCCTGATGGGTTGTGGTCACTCAGGCCCACCTCCGGTGCCCATCTTCTGGTATAAGGTCACTCTTGACCTATAAAAAATGAGAGGAGGACTTTCGGGATGAAGCGCCGCCGCCTCGAGGCGGAACTTGGGCAGGAGCACTTTTGCCCTCCGGCGGAGCGATTCCGCCGGGGGAACTTCCCTCCCGGAGGTGGAAATCGAAGCTATCGTCATCACCAACACCCCTCTCATCTTTGGGAGACCAATCTTCATCAACATCTTCAACAGCACCATCTCCTCTCAAACCCTAGTTCATCTCTTGTGTTCAATCTTTGTACCGGAACCTCAGATTGGTACCTGTGGGTGACTAGTAGTGTTGATTACCTTGCGTAGTTGATTACTATATGGTTTTTTGGTGGAAGATTATATGTTCAGATCCATTATGCTATTCAATACTCCTCTGATCTTGAGCATGATTATTATTTGTGAGTAGTTACCTTTGTTCTTGAGGTCACGGGAGAAGTCATGTTGCGAGTAATCATGTGAATTTGATATGTGTTCGATATTTTGATGATATGTATGTTGTGATTCCCTTAGTGGTGTCATGTGAACGTCGACTACATGACACTTCACCATTCATGGGCCTAAGGGAATGCATTGTGGAGTAGTTATTAGACCATGGGTCGCTAGAGTGACAGAAGCTTAAACCCTAGTTTATGCGCTACTTCGTAAGGGGCTGATTTGGATCCACATGTTTAATGCTATGGTTAGACTTTGTCTTAATACTTTTCTCGTAGTTGCAGATGCTTGCGATGGGGTTAATAATAAGTAGGTTGTTAGTTCAAGTAAGAACAACACCTTAGCACCGGTCCACCCACATATCAAATTATCAAAGTAGCGAACACGAATCAAACCAACATGATAAAAGTGACTAGACGAAATTCCCGTATACCCTCAAGAACACTTTGCCTATTACTAGTGATTGTTATGGCCTGTCCTTTGCCTCAAAAGGATCGGGCTACCTTGCTGCACCTTGTTTACCGTTACCGTTACTTGCTCGTTACAAATTATCTTGCTATCAAACTATCTGTTACCTACAATTTCAGTGCTTGCAGAAATTACCTTGTTGAAACCCGCTTGTCATTTCCTTCTGCTCCTCATTGGGTTCAACACTCTTACTTATGGAAAGGACTACGATTGATCCCCATACTTGTGGGTCATCATAGTACCGCTTTGTGCGGTAGTACCGCTGGTGGTAGCGGTAGTACCGTTCCGACAGCACTACCACCTCCTGGAGTCTCTGTGTTGCACGTTTTGGTTTGTTTCTTCCGTACCAGCGGAAGTATCGCTCACCTGAGCGGTACTACCACTTATGCACGGGCTGAGTGCATAACGGTTGGATTTGGGGGAATCTATTTAATTGGGTCTTCTTCTGGTTCCCATCCTTTGAGCTCGAGTTTGCCCCTCATTGTTGACCTTCTCTGAGCTTGCTATCTCTCAATCCCTCCAATGATTCTTGCTAGTTCTTGAGGGAAAAGAGGAGATCTAAATCCACATTTCCCCCAATCACTTTCTCCTCTATTTGAGGGGAACCCCTTGGATCTAGATCTTGGAGTTCTTCGTGTTCTTCTTTGTTCTTCCTCTCATTTTCCTCCATAGCATTTGTTGTTGTGGTGGGATTTGGGAGAGAAGGACTTGGGCACTCCGTGTGCCCTTACCATTGCATTTGGTGCATAGGTTTAAGTTCTCCATGGTGATATGTGGAAGTGAGAAGTTGAGAAGCTTATTACTCTTGGGTGTTTGAGCACCCTAGAGCTTGTTCCTCTTGGGTGCCTTGGTGCCCTAGATGGTTGGTGGTGTCTTGAAGCTCAATCATTGTGGTGTAAAGCTTCGGGCAAGCGTCGGGGTCTCCAATTAGATTGTGGAGATTGCCCCGAGCAATTTGTACGGGTACCAGTGACCGCCCCCAAGGGTTGCCAAAGTGTACGGGTTCCGGTGAACGCCCCCAAGGGTTGCCATTTGTACGGGTTCGGTGACCGCCCTCAAGGGCCCCTTAGTGGAATCACGGCATCTTGCATTGTGCGAGGGTGTGAGGAGATTACGGTGGCCTTAGTGGCATCTTGGGGAGCATTGTGCCTCCACACCGCTCCAAACGGAGATTAGCATCCGCAAGGGTGTGAACTTCGGGATACATCATCGTCTCCTCGTGCCTCGGTTATCTCTTACCCTACTTATGCACTTTACTTTGTGATAGCCATATTGTTTCTTGTTATATATCTTGCTATCACTCAGTTGTTTACCTTGCTTAGTATAAGGTGTTGGGTGCACATAGGTGAGCCTAGTTGTTTTAGGTTTTGTGCTTGACAAATTAAACGCTAGTTTTATTCCTCATTTGTTCAAGCCTAAACCGTAATTATTTTAAAGCGCATATTCACCTCCTCTAGGCGACATCCTCGTCCTTTCAGTTATCCTTGGCCGAGCACGCTCCCCGTGCCGTCGCATCGGAGGTCAACTCCGAAAGACTCTGGAAGACTAATCCGGCTGACCTCTCACTATTGAACGAGACACTGGCCCGGATCTAGACGATGAACATTGCGGGTGACCCGCCTCGACCTATGCTCGGATCGGTCTTGAGGCAGGCCATGGGGAATTTTACGTCCCACCCACCACCCACTTGGTAGCCACTATCGAAGACTTAACCGATATGCTGGACTACGCCTCGGAGGAGGCCGAAGACATGGACGAAGACGTCAACGCCACTGCCCCTCCCACCACTGGACGGTGGACAACCACCTCCACCTATGATATCTATATGGTGGACACCCCCGGCGGTAAGGACGACGGCTCTCCCACAGAGAACGACGACAAGCCCGACGAGGAGCCGCCCAGGCGCCGACGTTAGCGCAAATGATCTAAGGGGCACAAGGGTAGGGAAGGCAACACGGGCACCGGAGAAAACGATACCCCGGACAATATAGAAGACCTCGGCGACCTTGTTTCCCCCGAACAGAAACTCGATCACCCGGAGGGGCACGAGGATCAGTATAAACCCAAGGACCTCAATGACTCCGAGGACAACAACTACCTTCCTCCCTTCGAAGAGGAGGTTAGCCTCGGAGCTGAGGATTTCATCGTCCCTGAGAATCCACTGGATCAAGAACGGTTCAAGCGGTAACTTATAGCCACTGCCTGAAGCCTGAAGAAGAAACAGAAGCAGCTCAAAGCCGAACAAGATACCCTCAACGATAGACAGATGAAAGTCCTAGCAGCCGAAGAAGGGTACGACAATGAACGACCGAATCAAAGCAAAAGCTACCCGCGCCGACAGTTGCTGCCGCAATTCCACGACGAAGCCCTGATACTTGTGATCTGCGTTGGGTTTTCCATGAAGAGGAACGGGTAATTGCAGCACAAAGCGGATAAGTATTTCCCTCAGTTATGATACCAACGTTTATCGAACCAATAGGAATATCAATCCTGAACCGTCTTCAGCGGCTGCACACAAATGAACAAACGACTTGCACCCAACGCGGGCAAGAGGGTTGTCAATCCCCTTGATCTCGTTATTTGCAAGCAAATGAGTTGTGTAAACAATTGTTTATCAATGTAAATTGCAAAATAAATAAAAATTAAATACACGCAGCAAGGTAAATATAGCGTTTGCGAATATATAAGTGAATAGACCCGGGGGCCATAGTGTTCCCTAGCGACATCTCTCATGTAGGCAGCATACGGTGGGTAAACAAATTACTGTTGGGCAATTGATAGAAAAGCGAATAGTTATGTGATGTTCACGGATCATGTATATATAGGCATCACGTCCATAAGCAAATAGGTCAACTCCTGCCTGCACCTATTACTATTACTCCACTCATCGACCGCTATCGAGCATGCATCTAGAGTATTAAGTAAAACAGAGTAATGCTTGGAGAACGATGACATGATGTAGACAAGGTAAACTCAAACAATATGAATGAACCCCATCGTTTTATCCTTAGTAGCAACAACACAAAGATGCATCTTGTCCCCTACTTTGTCACTGGGATATACAAATTCGCCAGGTTGAACCTACCAAAACGCACCACTCCCACCGATGAAGTATCAATCTACTTGGCCAAAGCATATCAATAGATCGGAGAGCATTACGAAGCTATAATGATCATGCACTTAAGAGATAATATAATTCAGAGGCATCTCAAATACTTT
Organism: Elymus sibiricus; assembly: GCA_039707655.1. NCBI lineage: Eukaryota > Viridiplantae > Streptophyta > Magnoliopsida > Poales > Poaceae > Elymus > Elymus sibiricus. The sequence continues at coordinate 143,813,315 of CM077667.1, read as the reverse complement.
TCATGAATAATCTGAACATAAACCCACAATTCATCGGATCCGACAAACACACCGCACAATAGGATTACATCGGATAGATCAAAGCGAAGATGCGATGACCATTGTATTGAAGATCATAAGAGAGAGAGAATGCCATCTAGGTACTAGCTATGGACCCGTAGGTCTGTGGTGAACTACTCACACATCATCATGAGGGCAGCAAGGTTAATGAAGAGGCCCTCCGTGATCGATCCCCCCTCCGGCAAGGTGCCGGAACGGAGCTCCAGATGGCCTCGTGACGAAACAGAGACTTGCGGCGGCGGAAAAAGGGTTTCGGGGCTGCCTCCAGGGTTTTCAGAATTTTAGAGAATTTATAGGCCGAAGAGGGACGTCGGGAGGTGCCCGAGGGGGCCACCACATATCAGGGCGCCCCCCAAGGGCGCGCCCTGATGTGTGGTGGGGCCCTCGTGCGCCTCCCGGCTTCCTTCCGAAGCTTCTAGGTCTTCATATAGTCCAGAAAAAATCATCACAAAGTTCCGTGGCAATTTTACTTCATTTGGTACAGTAAACCTGCAAAGGCAAAAACACACAGAAAACAACAACTGGCACTGGGCACTGGATCAATAGGTTAGTGCTCAAAAATATTATAAATTGGTAAATAATGACCCAAAAAAGTTTCCTAGAATGATAATATATCAGCATGGAACAATAAAAAATTATAGATACATTGGAGACGTATCAAGCCCTTGAGCCCGCACCCCCCAGACACAGTCAGGGCAACCAGCCAGACCGCCCCCTCAAGGATGGGACATGACGGCTGGAGAGGCCGAAGACCCACCTACACTCCCCCGCAGGAGAGGCAAGGAGACAACATGGCCTGAAGACTCATATGACCTACGACATGACCTGGACGCTAGAGCAGGTCACACAAGATCCATATATGGATCTAGAGGGTACACTCCCGCTAGACGGGACGAATACCAAGATTGGCTCGACCGAAATGATAGAGAACGGGAACAACACCGAGTCCGGATGGCAGACGATCTCCGGCGTGATGTAGCCCGGGTCGGGGACGCCGCTCACCCAATGTGCTTTATAGACGAGGTGATGCAACATCAGTTCCCCGAAGGGTTTAAACCCGTAAACATTGAACAATACGACGGGACAACAGACCCGACCGTGTGGATCAAAGACTTCCTTCTCCACATTCATATGGCCCGATGAGATGATCTCCACGCCATAAAATACTTGCAATTAAAGCTTAAAGGGCCAGTGCGGCACTGGTTAAAGAGCCTCCCCGGAAACTCCATTGGGAGCTAGGAAGTGCTCGAGGACGCTTTCTGAGCTATCTTTCAAGGCACCTATGTCCGGCCCCCGGACGCCGATGACTTGAGTCACGTTGTTCAATAGCCCGACAAGCCAGCCCGACAATTTTGGAATCGGTTCTTGACTAAAAAGAACTAGATCGTTGACTGTCCGGACGCCGAGGCAATAGCATCTTTCAGACATGCCATCTGGGATGAATGGCTAGCTCGTCAGCTTGGCCAAGACAAGCCGAGAACAATGTTGGCCCTTACCTCACTTATGACCTGCTTTTGCGCGGGCGAGGACAGTTGGCTAGCTCTTCGAAGCCACAATCCCGAAGATCCCAGCACCTTTGAAGTTCAGGATGGAAACGGGAAACCACGATGCAACAAGAATAAGAGTCGACACACCAACGGCGATCCTGATGATACGACTGTAAATGTCGGATTCAACAATTCCAAATCACGACAGTGGAAGAAGGCCTCTAAAGGGAACCGGGATAGACCCACCGTGTGATACGTATCCGTTGTATCTACTTTTCCTAACGCTTTTGCTCTTGTTTTGGACTCTAATTTGCATGATTTGAATGAAACTAACCCGGACTGACGTTGTTTTCAGCAGAACTATCATGGTGTTGTTTTTGTTCAGTAATAAAAGTTCTCAGAATTGGACGAAACTTTTTGGAGAATTATTTTACAATAAATAAAAAATACTGGAGCCAAGAACCACCGGAGGGGGTGACCTAGCTGGGCACGATACACCAGGGCGTGTCAACCCCCTCCAGGCGCGCCCTGGTGGGTTGTGTTTACCTCGTGGCCCCCCTGACCCTAATTCCAACACTATAAATTCCTATTTTTGGAGAAAAATAGGAGACGAAGTTTTATCGCGTTTCACGAGCCGGAGCCGCCGCCACCTCCTGTTCTTCATCGGGAGGCCAGATCTGGAGTCCGTTTGGGGCCCCAGAGAGGGGAATCTTCGGTCTTCGTCATCACCAACCCTCCTTCATCGCCAATTCCATGATGCTCCCCACTGGGAGTGAGTAATTCCTTCATAGGCTCGCTGGTCGGTGAGGAGTTGGATGAGATTCATCATGTAATCGAGTTAGTTTTGTTAGGACTTGATCCCTAGTATCCACTATGTTCTGACATTGATGCTGCTATGACTTTGCCATGCTTAATGCTTGTCACTAGGGCCCGAGTGCCATGATTTCAGATCTGAACCGTTTATGTTATCACCATTATATCTATGTTCTTGATCCGATCTTGCTGGTCATATGCACCTGCTATGTGTTATGATCCATAAACCCTGGGGTGAGAATAATCGGGATACTTTTCGGTGATGAACGTAGTTTGAGGAGTTCATGTATTCACTATGTGTTAATGCTTTGTTCCGGTTCTCTATTCAAAGGAGGCCTTAATATCCCTTAGTTTCCTTATGGACCCCACTGCCATGGGAGGGTAGGACAAAAGATGTCATGCAAATTCTTTTCCATAAGCACGTATGACTATTTACGGAATACATGCCTATATTATATTTATGAACTGGAGCTAGTTCTGTGTCGCCCTAGGTTATGACTGTTATATGATGAATATCATCCAACGAATTCACCGATCCAATGCCTACGAGTTTTCCACATATTGTTCTTGCTTGGTTGCTATTGCTATTGCTACTATTCCAACTGCTACAAAATCATTGCTATCACTGTTACCGTTACTGTTACTGTTACTACTACTATCAAAACTATCATATTACTGTGCTACTGATCACTCTGATGAATATATTTAATCTCCAGGTGTGGTTGAATTGACAACTCAACTACTAATACTTGCAAATATTCTTTGGCTCCCCTTGTGTCGAATCTATAAATTTGGGTTGAATACTCTACCCTCGAAAACTGTTGCGATCCCCTATACTTGTGGGTTATCAAGACCTTTTCCTAGCGCCGTTGCCGGGGAACATAGCTATATTTGCTGAGTCACTTGGGATTTATATCAGTTTTTAACTATGAAGAATCTGAAGGATACAAGAACCAAGATTTTTCCCTCTAAGACGAGGGGAGGTAAGGAATTGCCATCTAGCTCTGTACTTGATTCACCTTTGGTTATGAGTAAACTTGCAACACCACCACATGCTATTAATCCTGATATGTCGCAAGTTATTGATGATGCTACTTCTGCTATGAATGATGCTTATGATGATGCTAGTACCATGCCTGATAATGTGCCACTAGGTGAATTTCTTGATGAACAAATTGCTAGAGCTAAAGAGAATGAAATTACTGAAACTGATGAAATTACTGAAATTGATGAAGTCCTTGAAACTGGGAACTATGAAACACCTATTAGACCTAGCTCTCCTAGATTTGAATTGCCTAAGATACCTGAGGGTTATGTTATGGATGGAGAAGTAGCTAGAGAAATCCTTGCTTGTAAGGATAGAGATGATCTTAAGAAATTATTATGCAAGTATAAAGAAAAGACTTTGAATGCTAGAATGAAATGTGATACTAAGTTTGCTACTTCACCTATCTTTGTTACCGATAAGGATTATGAATTCTCTGTCGACCCAGAGTTAATTACTTTGGTTGAATCTGATCCTTTTCTTGGCTATGAAACTGAAACTGTAGTGGCACATCTTACTAAGTTGAATGGTATAGCCACCCTTTTTGCTCATGATGAGAAGATTCGCTACTACTATATTCTCAAATTATTTCCGTTGTCATTAAAGGGTGATGCTAAGATATGGTACAATACTCTTGCTCCTAGTTGTGTGCGTAGTCCCCAGGATATGATTTACTACTTCTCTGAAAAATATTTTCCTGCTCATAAGAAACAAGCTGCCTTACATGAAATATTTAACTTTGTGCAAATTGAAGAAGAGAGTCTCCCACAAGCTTGGGGGAGGCTTCTCCAATTGCTTAATGCTTTGCCTGATCACCCTCTTAAGAAAAATGAGATACCAGCTTCCAGCAAGAACAAAGCCTCCACTTTGAGGGAAGCTGGGGATGATGATGACATGACTGCTTTGATGAAGCTTAGACCACACCTTCCAGAGCACAATGCCAGCCACCTGCTTGCTGAAGATATGAAGAAGAGGAAGGATTCTAGTTTGAGGGCATGGAGAGCAATTGATCCATATGCCCAGAGAAGGAAAACAGCTGTGGATTATAGGTTTTATACCAAGGAGCAACAAGATTTCTATGAGACTATCTTGCTTGATAAGAGCCCAGCTGTGAGTGACATGAGATACATTGATTGGAAGTACATCAAGGCAAATGAAGATTTCTTTCCAAATGTTCAAGACAACTTTCATTGCATTGGCCTAGATGAATTTGTTGGCAAAGAATTCACTGCATGAAACAACGAGATGATCATGCAATTATACTCCACTGCTCACTTCTATGGAGATGGTAGAATTGTGTGGATGACTGAAGGAGCAAGATATGAGTCTTCTGTTGAGGAAGGGGCTGCCATCTTAGGAGTCCCAAAGATGAGATGGTGACTTGGATGTCTATTCTGAATCCAAGGAGAGCCATCATTCTATGAAGAATATGTACAATGAGATCCCTGCTGCTAACTTGAAATCTCACAAGTTAGGATCCATTTACTTCCTCCAGGCTGGCCTCCGCACCATGAACACTATCTTGAGGCACACCTTGATGCCTAAGTCTGGAGATGAGAAGATGATTCGAGGCTATTCCATCAACATGCCGATCCATCTTGATAGACACACCAGGATACGAGTGATGGACTTGATAGTAGAAACTGTGAAGAGGGTTGCTGCTGATTAGAAGCGCTCATGCTACTATGCACCATACATTCAGATGCTCATCAACTCCAAGCTGGAGAAGCACATTTTTGCTCTTGACAGGCCCCACTTGCCCCTACAGCCAGATCTTGAGGACAATGTCGTGGAGATGAACCCAGATCATCCCACCTCAGCTGCAGCACAGGCAGAGGCAGAGGCAGCTAGAGCCACTGGTGCTCAAGTCCCTAGATCCAGGAACGAGCAAATGGATCTCCTGATCACTACCGTTCAGGGCATGCAGAAGGACATCAAGGACATATTGGCAAATCAGCATAGTCTTGTGAGGATCATGGAAAACAGGATCAAGACTCTAAATGACAAGGTGGATGGGCTAACCAAGACCGTGAATGAGCTCCAGAAGGAAGTTGACAGTGTGCCCAGTCCCGACACTTCAGATGATGAGAATGACTCTCCTCTCAGGCCAGGCACTCAGTTCACTACCCAGGCCAGATCCGCCACAGTGCCATCACTAGAGTTGAGGCCTTCTTCATCAGCAACTGCTACAGCCTCTTTAGCTCCATCAGCTCTAGTACCTCCCGTTGCTACACCAACTCCGTCCATGACGTCTGCCGACATCTTCACCGACGCAGTTCTCTCGACTCCTTCATCAACCACCAGAGGAGATCAGCCCAAGAACGATTAGCTATATCTCTTTGAACTTTTGGTAACTTGTTGCCAAAGGGGGAGAAGTTGTATATAGATCTTTAGGCTTCGAGTGAGAGAGAGCGTTGTTTTTTATCGCTTTACAAAACATTTGATCTTTTGGTTTGGATGTGCTAAACTTTGTGGTGTTTTGATCATACACTTGATGTGCGTTGCTACTATTTCCTATCATTATGATGCTTATGAGATGATCATTCACCTTTGCTTGATTGTGTTGTGCTATGATGTTCATTCTAACTACTCTCGCACACCACCAAGTTGTATGTGACATGAAAGAGTGCCCTATGTACTTAATCGATTGTGCATTTGCATTCAAACACAAATTTCAAATAATGCACAAATTTAGGGGGAGCTCTTGATTATCACATACTTCTCAAAGCGACGATTATATTCATTGATTATATCATATGTCGAAGCTTTGATCTATACGTTGTCATCAATTACCAAAAAGGGGGAGATTGAAAGCACATTTGCTCCCTTGGTGGTTTTGGTAATTAATAACGACATATAAGTCATTGAACTAATGTTTCCACTAAGCATATTTCAGGAAAAGTTCAATGATAGGGATGGCAAAAGGATTTTGGAAATACCCCAAGATGCAAGGAAATGGATTGGCAAAGCTACAAGCAAGAGGACTCTACATTTTACTTTGTGAGAAATCACTTTGAGTCCATAGGAAAGCCAATACTATTAAAAGGGGGTAAGGTACTGTTGGTGAACAAGATGCTCCACGTGCACAAGAGATAGTCACCAAAAACATCACAAGCTCTTCCTCAAAAGTCTGTCCAAAGTCAAATATCCAAAATTGGTGCAACCAACACTTTCCACTCGGTGCCACCGATTCCCAAACTCAGACAGACCCATGCCGAACCCTAGCACATCGGTGCAACCGATTCCACTTCGGTGCCACCGAGTTTGGGTTGCCAACTTTCTGTTACCTCGATTCACAAAATCGGTACCACCGAGTTTGTTGGATCGGCGTTACCGAGTTGCGCAATCTGACCGTTGGTCACCTTATCGGTACCACCGAGAATTATATATCGGTCTCACCGAGATTCAAAAGTTGTCACCTTTTGGTCACTTCAGTACCACCGAGATTAACACATCTGTGTCACCGAGTTGGTCACTTTAGGTGTAACGGTTGGATTTTTGGGGATGCCTATATATACCCCTTCACCACCACCCACTCGAAAGAGAAGCAATCAGAACTATTCCATACTTGCCTCATCATATTTTCTGAGAGAGAGCCACCTACCCTTGTGTTGAGATCAAGCTATTCCATTCCTACCATATGAATCTTGATCTCTAGCCTCCCCAAGTTGCTTTCCACCAAATCAATCTCTTCTACCAAGCCAAATCTGTGAGAGAGTGATTGTGTGTTGAGGAGTCTATCATCTTGAAGCACAAGAGCAAGGAGTTCATCGACATTGCCGAGCCTATTACCTTTTGGAGGGTGGTGCCTCCTAGATTGGTTAGGTGTCGCTTGGGAGCCTCCTACTTCGTGTTGTGGAGTTGAACCAAGAAGTTTGTATGGGCAAGGAGATCGCCTACTTCATGAAGATATACCCATAGTGAGGCTAGTCCTTCGTGGATGGAAGCCGTTATGGAATAGTCAAGGTTGCTACTTCGTGGACCCTTATGGGTGGAGCCCTCCGTGGACTCTCGCGGCCGTTACCCTCCGTGGGTTGAAGACTCCATAAACGTGGACGTACGATAGCACCACCTATCGGAACCACAGGAAAAATCTTCGTGTCTACAAATTGCATTTGATCTTCCTTCCTACCCTCTACCACATATGCTTATTGTTACTTTCCGCTGCTATACTCTTAGACATGCATGTGTAGGGTGTACTTGACTTGCTATCATTGCTAAAATCTGGCAACACTTCAAATTGGGAAAAGGTAGGATTTTTATTTGGTCAAGTAGTCTAATCACCCCCCTCTAGACATACTTTTGGTCCTACAGTAATGAACATTCACCTAGTGATAATGAAAATCATAATGATGATGTTCATGAAGATACTCAACCGAACAATGATAAAGAACCAGATAATGATGTTGAAATAGAACCTGCTGTTGATCTTGATAACCCACAACCTAAAAATAAATGATATAATAAAAGAGACTTTGTGGCTAGAAAACATGGTAAAGAAAGAGAGCCATGGGTTCAGAAACCCATGCCTTTTCAACGTAAACCATCTAAGAAAAAGGATGATGAAGAATTTGACCGCTTTGTTGAAATGATTAGGCCAGTCTTTTTGCGTACCCGCTTAACTGATATTTTAAAGGTGGCCCCTTATGCAAAATACATGAAAGACATCATCACTAATAAAAGAAAGATACCTAAAGCTGAAATCTCCACCATGCTTGCTATTTATTATTTTAAGGATGGAGTACCTAAAAAACTTGGAGATCCTGGAATACCAACTATACCTTGCTCCATTAAAAGAAATTATGTCAAAACTGCTTTGTGTGATTTGGGAGCTGGTGTTAGTGTTATGCCTTTCTCTTTATATAAAAGGCTTGATTTGAATAAACTCACACCTACTAAAATATCTTTGCAAATGGCTGACAAATCAACTACCATACATATCGGTATTTGTGAGGATGTTCCTGTTGTTGTTGCAAATGTTACTATCTTAACAGACTTTGTTATTCTTGAGATGCCCGAGGATGACAACATGTCGATTATCCTTGGTAGACCCTTTTTGAATACTGCAGGGGCTGTTATTGATTGCAATAAAAGAAAAGTCACTTTTCATATCAATGGTAATTAGCATACGGTGCATGACGTGGCTTGAGACTGCGTCGGTATTTCCCCAAAGAGGAAGGGATGATGCAGCACTACGACGGTAAGTATTTCTCTTAGTTATGAAACCAAGGTTATCGAACCAGCAGGAGGATCACCACCACCCAATAAGCAGCACCTGCACACAAACAACAAATACTTGCAACCCGACGCGAAAGAGAGGTTGTCAATCTCTCTACGGTAAAAAGATAGATTAGGTAGTGATAGATAGGAGAGATAGATCTCTCAAGAACACAAAATAAAAAGGGCAAATAAAATATGCAACAATATGTTTTTTGGTTTTTGGTTTTGTAGATCTGAAAAAAGATGCAAAAAGATAGATCTGAAAGCAATATGTTGGAAAAGTAGACCCGGGGGCCGTAGGGTTCACTAGTGGCTTCTCTCATGAGTATAGCGCACGATGGGTGAACAAATTACTGTTGGGCAATTAATAAAAAATCGAATAGTCATGACGATATCCAAGGCGATGATCATTATATAGGCATCATGTCCAAGATAGGTAGACCGACTCCTGCCTGCATCTACCTCTATTACTCCACACATCAACCACTATCCAGCATGCATCTAGTGTATTAAGTTCATGGAAATATGGAGTAATGCAATAAGAACGATGACATGATGTAGACAAGATCTATTCATGTAGGAATAGACCCCATCTTGTTATCCTTAATAGCAACGATACATGCGTGTCTTGCTGCCCCTTCTGTCACTTGGAAAGAATACCGCAAGATCGAACCCATCACAAAGCACCTCTTCCCATGGCAAGAAAAATCGATCTAGTTGGCCTAACTAAACCAAAGATTCGAAGAAGAAATACAAGGCTATAATTAATCATGCATATAAGAGATCAAAGAAGACTCAAATAATATTCATGGATAGAAACTGATCATGAACTCAAAATTCATCGGATCTCAACAAACACACCGCAAAAGTTTACATCAAATAGATCTCGAAGAGACCATTGTTTTGAGAATCATAAGAGAGAGAGAGAGAGGAAGCCATCTAGCTACTGCCTACAGACCCGTCGGTCTATGGTGGACTACTCACGCATCATCGGAGAGGCACCTATGAGGAAGATGAACCCCTCCGTGACGGTGTTTAGATTGGATCTCAAGGTTCTGGAACTTGCAGCGGTTGGAATTGTGTTTTGTCGACTCCCCTAGGGTTTTTGGAATATTTGGGAATATATAGGCATCAGAGGCGGTGGAGAGGGGCCCCGAGGAAGGCACAACCCATCAGGGCGCGCCGGCCCCCCCTGGCGTGCCCTGGTGGGTTGTGGTCTCCACGACCCACCTCTCCGACACTTCTTTGGCCCACTGGGTGTCTTCTGGTCCATAAAAAATCTCCAAAATGTTTCGTCGCGATTGGACTCCGTTTGGTATTGATATTCTGCAAAGTAAAAAAACAAGCAAAAACAGCAACTGGCACATTGGCACTATGTCAGTAGGTTAGTCCCAAAAAATGATATAAAGTTGTTATAAAATGATTGTAAAACATCCAAGAATGATAATATAACAGCATGGAACAAGCAAAAATTATAGATATGTTGGAGACGTATCAGTGCACTTTCCGAAGAAACAATTCCAAGTGAATGGTATAAATGTTATTGACAAATCTCCGACACTCACTATTGGAAGTTTTCAACTACCTCTACCTACTGCCAAAAAGAAAAATGACATACTTATTGTTGGGGATATGCATATCCCCGTTGAGGTAACTTGTTGATTTACAAAAATTCTTCGGTTTCATGGTAATCAAAAGTGGTTGTTAATAAGACTTGATCAACCTTATTAATGGATCATTTTTGGGAGGTATGAAGTTGATGAATCTAGTAGGCACAACCTTCTGCTCCCACCTTTTGTTTTCTATTCTTCGTAGTCATATAAAATAAAATGCCATGTTTAACCGGTTTTCTATTTTCTCCGTGCAATAAAAAATGACCCAAAAATAAAAGTTCTCAGAATGTTCTGAAAATTTAACATGATTTTTTCTGAATATTTCTGAATTTCTGGTGCAAATAACATCAGAGGGGGGGGGGGGGGTGCACTTGGTGTCCACAAGACACCAGGGCGCGCCAGCAACCCCAGACGTGCCCTGGTGGGTTGTGGTCCCCACGTGGGCCCCCTCACTTATCTCTTTAGCCCATTCCATCTCCTACCTTCAGAAAAAATCACCATAGCTCTCTCTCTCTCTCTCTCTCGTGTTCTTACTCTCAAACTTGCGGATTTTGATCTCTTTGCTCGAAGCTCCATTTCCGAAACTGTTTTCGGGGATTGCTACTTGGTATGCGACTCCTCCATTGCTCTAATTAGTTTTTGATTTAGTGGTTTATTTTTAGAATAATTAGCTACTCTTGGTGCTGTTGTATATGGGCTTGCATGTTGAATTCTTAAAGTTCTAAGTAGTTTGAATGCTTAATATGGCCTCTAGGCATCCTTAGGAGTAGTTGCTATCAATCTTACAAAGTTTCAGAAATTTATTTATAGGAATAAGATGAGTTTCTTTAGGAAGTTTTCCTCCAAGAGGAATGCTAAAGGAGTCATTGGGGAATCATCGGACAATGACCTCAACACTCCGAGAACGGCGGAGGTGCGGCCGTGCGAATGGCCGCATAATGCCTTCATGGAGGAGGCCGGGTTCCATCAAGAGTTTGCCCGATTCGTTGCAAATGCTGGGCTGACCAACTTCCTCGCAGCTGAGTGTGACCAACACCACCTCCTTACAAATTCCTTTGTGCAAATTTTTCATTTTCTGCGTAGGAATAACCCTCCTGAGGTGCAGTTTAATTTATAAGCTGAAACCCGTCAGGTACCGCTCACTGACTTTTGTGACATATGTTTGATCCCTTCTGATGGGGAATTAAGAGAGCCTAGACTAGCAGAGTCTGAGGACTTTCTCCTCACTTTGACAGTGGGTGATGAAAGAGGCGGTTCAAATGCCACCGCCACCAGTTTGCAGTTTCCTTCTGTGCATTACTTTGCTTTATTCATCGCGAAGTGTTTAACCGCTAGGGAGAAGGTCGGTCCACTCAGTGCCCCCGACCTCGCCAACTTACGCCGTGCACTGCACAATGATCACACCTTTAGCCTAGGGGCTATTATTGCACGTTGCCTACAACTTAACAGGACTAAGGGCAAGATACATGGTGGTATTTATGCTACTCGCTTAGCGAGTCACTTTAATGTTCAGATTCGCCAACATGATTATCCCTTGCTACGAGTTTTTCTAGATCACAAGGCATTGGAGGATCATCAATTTATTGATGCACCTGATTCTTTTCATAACATTTGCTACAACTTAGTATTCAGCGTGGTTACCCGTGATATTATCCCGTTGCCTGCACCTGCTTTGTTTGATTCTATTGCCAGGAACGGATACAGGGTCATGCAAGAGGACATTTTTGCCTACCGGAACGACCTGGCAGCGGCTGAGGAGGAGCCCCAGGAGTGGGACGCTCAGGTGCCGCCGCCACAGCACCTCCACATAGGACCGGATGGCCATTACGGATGGTGATTACCAAGCTAAGCCAAAAGCCTAAGCTTGGGGGATTATGTATTTCCACCGACATTATATTCATGTTTACACATTTCATTCCAGTTGTCGGTGTCTACACTTTTCCATTGTATTATCCTTGCTAGATCTGTTTTCTCGCTTTCTTCTTGCGTGTTTGAAAAACTTTGAGAAAATCCAAAAATATTTCTTGCTTCTTTTCGGTTTTTCTTTCTAGTTTAAATTAATTGTAGTAGCAAAAGAAAACCCAAAAAGATTTCTCGTTTCTTCTTTTACTTGTTGGGAGTTTTCCCGTATAAATAGTTTTTCTTGTCTTTATTTTTCCTTCTTTGATTTGCTTTCCTTAAGAAAAACCAAAAACTCTAAAAAATATTTCAGTGAGTTTCTCTGAAATTCTTTTCCTTTTATTTGAGTCATACCAAGGAGAAGACCACGATGAAAATGTTGAGTGGCTCTCATATGCATTATTATTAATCTAACAAAGAGCCCAAATTACTTTGTCTTCTCCTTTTGAATAAAATGTTTGCATATTCCAGCCTAGTCCACGACACTCTTGCACTGTTATTATTTTCTATATCATTTGGTCGTGCAAGTGAAAGGCAATAATGACGATATTTGATGAAGTGACTGTGGCAGAGAGAAGCGGGTATGAACTCAATTTGTTTTTGTTTTTGTAAATGTGTTTAACCTAGTATCCATGATACAACATATTATGATCAAACATGTTTGCAATGACAATTAGAGATTATAGTTGCTCATGCCATGCTTAAGTAGCTAGGAGTGGATAATGATTTATCTTGGATGTCAACATGCATTAAAATGGTTGTGATGTAGTATGATGATATGGTATCCTCCTCTGAATGTTTCAAGTGGCTTGACTTGGCACATGTTCAGGCATGTAGTTGAATCAAAACCAACATAGCCTCTATGATATTTATGTTCATGGTGTTCATATCCTACTCATGCTAGTATTCAATGTTGATTATGCATAACGCATGTTCATGACCGTTTTCGCTCTCCAGCTGGCCGCTTTTCAACATATTTGCTAGCCTTCACCTGTACTAAGCGGGAATACTGCTTGTGCGTCAAAAGCCTTAAACCAAAGTTATCCCAGATGAGTCCACTATATCTACCTATATACGGTATTACCCTGCCGTTCCAAGTAAATTTGCATGTGCCACCTCTAAAATTTCAAATGAACATCTGTTTTGTGTGCCTGGACCGCTCATGGAGCGACAGGGGGTGGTCAGTATCTTCCATGTTAAGCGGGTTATTCTCACGATGAGTGTTTATTCACTCGTCCTTGCACGAGAGGGGCGGTAATAGGGATTCCCAGTCCCGAAATCAAAAATTGCAAATAATTAAACAAAACTCCCCCAGGAATGTTGTTGGTATGGACGGTACCCGTGGATTCGGCTAGCCGTGGAGTGTGTTTGTTGGTGGAGGGGGAGTAAACCTGTACTTTTACCGCTTGGGAACCGCCGCTAATGTGTTTAGCATGGAAGATATTGATAACTCTTGGTTGTAACGTTGACAAGAAGGGTGCACCTCCCAAAATTATATTTATCTCTCATTTAAGCTTTGAGCTCTGGCACCTCTGCAAATCCCTGCTTCCATCTGCGAAGGGACTATCTATTTACTTTTATGTTGAGTCATCACCTTCTTAAATAAGCGCCAGGTCTGAGAGCACTATTGTCATCCTCATGCATTGTGTATAGTTAATGTTGGATGCAGCATGACTGGATCTTTTCTACCATGAATTACAATGTTTAGTCGTTGCTTGAACTTTGGAGGTGCTCTGCATTTATGTTTTGCGGTCTTAGAAAGGGCTAGCGAGATACCACTGTTGTCATATTATATCATCACCGTTTTGACAAAGTGTTGGCACTTGAGATATTTTATTATTGCTCTCTAGTTGATTATGCCATTGATATGAGTTAATATAATTTCTAAGACTTACTGTTGAGATGGTTAGTCATGAGCTTTGCTGAAAACCTGGGCGCTACTCAAGCATATTTATGTAAACAAGAACAAAAGAGTTCGTAAAAGTTTTTCTTTTTCACTTTCAGTTTGTCGACTGAATTGCTTGAGGACAAGCAATGGGTTAAGCTTGGGGGAGTTGATACGTCTCCATCGTATCTACTTTTCCTAACGCTTTTGCTCTTGTTTCGGACTCTAATTTGCATGATTTGAATGAAACTAACCCGGACTGACGCTGTTTTCAGCAGAACTACCATGGTGTTGTTTTTGTGCAGAAATAAAAGTTCTCGGAATTGGACGAAACTTTTTGGAGAATTATTTTACAAGAAATAAAAATACTGGAGCCAAGAACCACCGGAGGGGGTGCCCTGGCTGGGCACGATACATCAGGGCGCGCCACCCCCTCCAGGCGCGCCCTGGTGGGTTGTGGTCACCTCGTGGCCCCCTGAGCCTAATTCCAGCACTATAAATTCCTATTTTTGGAGAAAAAAATAGGAGAGGAAGTTTTATCGTGTTTCACGAGACGGAGCCGCCGCCACCTTCTGTTGTTCATCGGGAGGCTAGATCTGGAGTCCATTTGGGGCGCCGGAGAGGGGAATCTTCGGTCTTCGTCATCACCAACCCTCCTCCATCGCCAATTCCATGATGCTCCCCACCGGGAGTGAGTAATTCCTTCATAGGCTCGCTGGTCAGTGAGGAGTTGGATGAGATTCATCATGTAATCGAGTTTGTTTTGTTAGGGCTTGATCCCTAGTATCCACTATGTTCTGAGATTGATGTTGCTATGACTTTGCCATGCTTAATGCTTGTCACTAGGGCCCGAGTGCCATGATTTCAGATCTGAACCGTTTATGTTATCACCATTATATCTGGGCTTTTTACATCTGTGCCCCTCGTTCCTTAGCTCTACTCATTCATCCCCACGCTCTTAACATTTGCTCACTTTTCCCCACTCCTTAGTCCGAAACCCTTAAAAATGGTCACACGGGGGGATGCCGTCGGGTCAATGGTTTGACCGTTAACTACTGACGAGTGGGGCCACACTGGACTGTGTCGCTCGTTGGACCCGCCCCATTTCCGACCACAAGGACGCCGGACGGACACGCACACGCTTTCTTCTCCTTCGCTTCAGGGACGCGTGGCGGCCTTCCAACTACCCCCATGCCCCAAAGTAAATGCTCACACGCGGCGGGCCCCGGTCGTCAGCCACCCATGTTCGGGTCGCCGTCCTTCCTTAAGTGGAAACCCGTGGACCGGCCAGTCCACAGCAGTTTCCACCCTTCCAAAGCGAAGCCTGGCCCCTCCACCCCCGGCAGCATCTGCAAACCCTAGCCCGCCGGTGACATCCCTCTCACCATGGGCATCTTCTCAGGGGCCGGCTTGAGCTCCGGCAAAAAGTAGGGCAAGGCCCCCGCCGTCCCTTGGCACGCGCTACCCCCGCCGTCCTCTTCCCGTCCGCCTCGGCATCGGATTAGCGTCCCAGTGCACCAGGAGAGGTGGCACTAGGAGCACCACATCCCTCTCCCCTACCCCGACGTGGTCCTGCCACATGACTGGCACTTGGATCCGGAGAGGATCCCAGTACCGGCGGTGCCACGGTCGGCGCGGGCGCATGCGGAGGAGGTGAGGCGCCGGCGGCGGCAGCTCACGCCTGAGCAGCGGCTCAACTCGGCTTACACTGAAGACTCTCCCGATTGGGAGGCCTGGTTTGCATTTGAGCACGAGGAGCAGCGCCCGCATGGCGTCCGCGACGTGCGGGATGGCATCCCGCCGCCCCTCGTCGTGCGCGATGAGGACCAGGAGGCGAAGGCCGAGTACCAGGAGGCGCTGGCAACCGCCCTCCGTGAAAGCAAGGAGGAAGAGCGGCGCAAGGAGGAGGAGGAGGAGGCGACTTACCAGGCGCGGATAGCGGAGGCCATTGCGCTCTCCGCTGTGTAGGAGATATGCCCTAGAGGCAATAATAAATGTTATTGATTATCTCCCTGTTCATAATTAGGTTTATGTTCCATGCTATAACTGCTATGGTTCTCGAGTCTACAATAAGCACGAGGCTCGGAGGAAGACTCATATGCACGTGTGGAATAATAAACGGTAAAATGTATTCCTAGTCTGGCCTCTAAGACTAGCTCAAGTGTTGCATGATGGTTCTGTTTTCCTGATCATGGGCATGTCTATGCCAGCAACTTTGAGGGCACAATGTTAGAAGAACATTTGTGTTGAATCGACCCGAATTGATGTTATGCTATGAGATACATTCATCACAAGTTAAATGGTTAATAACACAGAGATGGTTAATGTTTGCATGATTCCTCAGACCATGAGAGTATCGAGTTTCTTCATGCTTGATTCATGAATTTGGGGTTTGTTAAACGTCATCCGTAAATGGGTGGCTATTACGGCGGCTTACGGGTTCATGGAAAAGTATGTCAAGTAACTTGATAGGTCAAGATTGGGATTTTCTCCTCCGATGATGGAGAGATATCTCTGGGCCCTCTCGGTGTTACGGTATCCATCATCGTCTGGCCAGACACTTTGTGATTTGATCACGGGGATGCCGGAACACGGGAACGAGAAAAGAGAACAATACCGGTAACGAGGTAACTGGCATAGTGGACAAGTTGTTGATCCACGGGGATGCCAACATGTCTCACCTCGGGTATTTGTAACATATCGCGAAGCAACAGGAATAGCACACGGCAACTGGAGGTTCACTCGAATATTCATTCGTGTGGGTATAGGGGTCAATATGGGTGTCCACGGCTCCGATGTTGATCATTGATCGGAAGGGGTTCCGGGTCATGTCTATACTTCACCAAACCTATAGGGTCACACGCTTAAGAGTCATCTATCTGCTGAATACTAGACAGGGAGTCTGAGAGAAAATCACCGGAAAAGTTTCGGACACCGGAAAAGTTTCGGACAGCGGAAGAGTTCCGCAGAGAGAACACCAGAGCAGCTTCGGTAAAACTGAAAAGTTGTTTCAGGGGATACCATTAAGTCAAATTGGTTTTGGCACATGCCTGATAATTCTTGGAGGGTGCCAGTATCATTCTGGAAACTTCTAGGAATTTTCCGGAAGAAAAACCGGAAATGTTCCGGAGCTGCCGGAACCACTTCAGATGCTTTTCGCAGATGAATATCACTAATCCGGAATTGTTTCGGAACGCATTGAAAATTATTTTAGTGGGTACTGGAAATGTTCTATGCCCACATAAATATTTTCAGTTCGAACGGACGTTGAAAAATGTCGTCATGAATAGTGAAAGTGCCTTTTGGGATATTTTTGGAAAGTCACCTTTTGGGATATTTTCCCAAAAGGCTTCTAGAAGGGATGGATGGATGAGGACCCCCTTTGGGGGGCCCCACCAAGAGGGTGGCCGGCCACATGTGGTGCTCCTCCATGGAGCACCACTTGTTCTTTGGCTTTCCCCTTTTTGCCCTTGGAAAGTGTTTCCTTCATGGGCATTTTTGGTATTTTGAAATACCCTTCCTACCCCTTGGTTTTCCTATAAATAGGAGGTGAGAGGGCTGCCCAAACCTCATCCCTTGCTCTCATACACATGCCATGATGTTATCTGGCTTCTCTCTCCCTCCCACGAAAAGAGTTTCGTAGAGCCGAAAGGCTGTCTGGGTTCCGGCAGGAACTAGTTCTGGATGGCGAAGCCCTGCCCGATAGATGACACCGTATGTGTGCAACTCTGTAGAGAGATCGTAGTTTCGGTCTTAGTTCGTGAGTGCCTCCCGAAGGGCTATCCGTGTGACCGTCCGACTTTCGGAGTGCCTCCCGAAGGGCTGTCCGTGTGGCCGTCCGGTTTTAGATGGTCCTCCCGAAGGGCTGTCTGCGACACCGTCCGGGGGACTGTCCGACCACCTCCCGGAGGGCTATCCATGGGGCAGATGAGGGTATACATCCTCGCGGTTGGGAGGTTGTAAATCCTAGCTGCGGGGATCTGCACCGTCGATCGTCATCGACTCTACTTCCGCTGCGCTACGAGTCGGTAACGAAAAAGATCAAACCTTGTATGCAATCTCCATAGTGGTCCTGGGCTGGTGCGTAGGTCGAATTTTTTTTGTTTTCTGCTGCGTTACCCAACACGCTGCTAGCGACTGCGTGGTGCCTGCGCTGGCCCCATCGTCCCCCGCCAGGCTCGAGCAGGTGCTGACCGCCCTCACGCCCCACGAGTACATCTGGGAGGGGGTGGTGCGCGAGTGGGTGAGCGCGCCACCCGTCTGGATGCTGGCGACGCCGGAGCAGGAGCGGGTCTACCTGGAGTTCTAGCGACAACATCACCTGCTAGCGGAGTGTCGAGAGGGTAAGCGGCTCGAGGAGTTGGAGAAGGACGCCGAGGCAGAGGAGGAGGAGCGTCGCGCCGAAGCCCAGGCAGCGGCGGTGCAGCCACCGGCGGACGACGTCGCCACTGCCTGGGAGACGGTGTTCCCCTGGGCTGGCCCGACACCGACCCTCGTCGATGTCACCGGCCCCGATGATGACGACGACGAGGACGCCTAGGGGGTAGCGCGCCTCCTCGTTTTTATGTTTATTTTTAATGTTTTTAGTTAATGCCTAGCAGACTTGTGAACTCTCGCCGGCCTTTGTGGCCGGCATTAATGTATAATTAAAGTTAACGCTGGTTGATGTGATTTGATATGATGTTTTGACTGTGATGTGATGTTTGAATTTGAATTTGGACCGACCTTTGAATTATAAGCAACATTTGAAATCCATTGCTCTGTGATGTTGCAATGATCATGTTAGCCTAGGTTGCAATGATCTAACAACAAATAAAACAAAAATACAAACAAACGATCATGTTAGCCTATGTTTGAATTTGAATTTAGACTGACCTTTGAAATATAAGCAACATTTGAAATCCATTGCTCTGTGATGTTGCAATGATCATGTTAGCCTAAGTTGCAATGATCTAACAACAAATAAAACAAAAATACAAACAAATGATCATGTTAGCCTATGTTGGTGAGCTCCGAAAGTTAGGGTAAACAAACCATTTCCAATATAAATCATTATAAAACAGTTTAAAATTTCAATAATAAAAAAATAAGTTTAGATCCTTCTTATTCACACTAAAATGATTCCATGGTGATTTTTTTTAATTTTTCATAAACCCAAACCCACTATCACTCTCTTCTTGGACTCTATACAATCTTGTACGTGATAGCTCATTTGTTTGAAGGAGTTTTCATGGAAATGTCCATAAACCAAGATTATTATTTTTTGCCATAACCATGTCACATACAACGACATTGTGCGCAGGTCTTCCATTTTTTTTGATTGTTTTTGAATTTGTTCTACTCATTTGAACTTGGAGATGGTAGCTTACCTTAAAAAAAGATTTTTCATAAAAATGTCCCTAAACCAAGTTTCTATTTTTTATGGTAACTATGTCTTATGAAATGACGAACCACGAAGGTTTGCTATTTTTTTATTAGTTAACATCATTTGAAAGTTGGTCAAACCTAAGATAACCCCGCTGACCGGCTCAAAACCCCACAGCATCTCTCCAAACCCTAGCGTCGAACTGCAGCCGTCCGATCATACCCTAGCGCCAAGCGACAGCCCTCAGATCTGGTCTTCTAGAAGAAATTCATAGGGCGGGCCGCATGCAGGCTGCGCGCCGTTGGATCACATGGACAGCTCCGCATCGTTGGATCGGTGGGCGATCCGCGAGAGGTTGGTTCTGCTCGCCCACTCGTCTGTCCCAAAATGCAAACAAGTCCTTGTTGGGCCTTCGCAAGGCGTTTACCTGTCGAAGGCCCACAAGGATAAAAGAGGCCTATAAATTGGCGCGCCCTGGTCCTGTTTATTTTTTTATTGATTTGATTGCACCGTCACCTTTTTATTTATTGGTTTGATTGCACCGTTTGTTTCCTTTTTTTGATTTGATTGCACCAAATTAGTTTCATCATGCAAAAAATAGTTTCTTTTCCTTCTTCTTTTTCAACATCAACACCGTTCATATTAGATTGAAAACATCATTACACAACCGGACATCTCATATTTAGAAAGGATAAAATTCATACAAAAGCATGCAAGTTGTAAAACCTACATACTACATAGTAAAACCTATCTATTCTTCGTCGAAGATGTCGATGATCTCCATGCCCTCCGGTGGATAAATGGCCGCCTGTTGCGGCTCTGCCCCCTCCGGCGCCTGCGGCTACTCCGCTGCCGCCTCCTCTGCCACTATCTCCGCCTCAAGCTCGTCGAACAGGGCATCGGCCTCCGCCTGCCTCAGACGGATGAGCCGGCGGTTGGCCTCCACCTCGGCCTCATCCCGGATGGAATCCAGGATGGCCTGCTGCTCCGCCATCTCCTCCGGCTGGTCGACGGCGACCTCCGCTTCCGCCTCCGTGTCATCCTCCTCCATGGCCGCCAGCTGATGCTCCTCCTCTTGCTCCTCCTCCTCCTCCGTCTCCGGCGAATTCATAGAGAGACCCGCAGCGATGCGGGTAGCACGACGAGCCTGCATTTCCGCCTCGATTTGTAGGCGCCGCTCCGGAGTGAGCTGCGTGTACGTGGTGTTGAGGCGTCGGACCATCCTGCGGCGATGGAAGTGCGAGAGGAGGCGGATGGGCTTGGGTGGCGGCGGGGTGGAGGGAGGAGGAGGATGTGCAAGGGCTGGGGGACGGCGGCCGGCTTAAATAGCCGGCTAATGGCCTCGGGAGGCAATTCAAAGCGGCGCCACGCGGCGTTCACACCGCGCCGATGGTCGCGGCACCCATCGGACCGTCAGGTTTCCCGACGAGTCCGCGTGGGGCCATGCCATTAGCCCTACGTGGATGGCGTCTATGAAAAGACGCCTGCAAAACGGGATGGAGGGAGTGGCGCGCTTCGGCCCAACAGTCCACCGAAACCAGGGCCCCACTCGTTAGCAGTTAACGGTCAAACCATTGACCCGACGACATCCTCCGCTATGACCATTTCTGAGGCTTTCAGACAAGGGAGTGGGGAAAAGTGAGCAAAAGTTAAGAGCGTGGGGATGAATGAGTACAACTAAGTAAACAGGGGCACAGGAATAGAAATCCCTTTTATCTATGTTCTTGATCCAATCTTGCTAGTCATATGCACCTGCTATGTGTTATGATCCGTAAACCCCGGGGTGACAATAATCAGGATACTTTCCGGTGATGACCGTAGTTTGAGGAGTTCATGTATTCACTATGTGTTAATGCTTTGTTCCGGTTCTCTATTAAAACGAGGCCTTAATATCCCTTAGTTTTCTTATGGACCCCGCTGCCACGGGAGGGTAGGACAAAATATGTCATGCAAGTTCTTTTCCATAAGCACGTATGACTATTTACGGAATACATGCCTACATTATATTTATGAACTGGAGCTAGTTCTGTGTTGCCCTAGGTTATGACTGTTATATGATGAATATCATCCAACGAATTCATCGATCCAATGCCTACGAGTTTTCCACATATTGTTCTTGCTAGGTTGCTATTGTTATTGCTACTGTTCCAACTGCTACAAAATCATTGCTATCACTGTTACCGTTATTGTTACTACTGCTATCAAAACTATCATATTACTGTGCTACTGATCACTGATACGTCTCCAACGTATCTATAATTTATGAAGTATTCATGCCATGTTTACAATAATTTTATATGAGTTTGGTATGATTTGATTAGAACTAACCCGGACTGACGCTGTTTTCAGTAGAGCTACCGTGGTGTTGTTTTTGTGCAGAAATAAAAGTTCTCGGAATGGGCTGAAAATTTACGGAGAATATTTCTAGAAAATATAAAAAATACCGGAGCAAAAAGATACCGGAGAGGAGTCCCGAGGAAGCCACAAGCCTAGGGGGCGCGGCCCCCTGGCTTGTGGGCCCCTCGAGCACCCCCCTGACTTGATTCCAACGCCAAGTACTCCTATAAATCGAGAAACCTCCAGAAAGAAACCTAGATCGGAAGTTCCGCCGCCGCAAGTCTCTGTAGCCACGAAAGATCAATCTTGGCCCTCTCCGGCACCCTCCCGGAGACCATGGAGGAGGAAGACGGAGGGGCCATCATCACCATGGAGGCAAAGGACCAGAGGGAGAACCTCTCCCCACCAATGGGGGAGGCCATGGAGGAGGAAGCACAAGGGGGAGACACTCTCCCTCTCTCTCTCGGTGGCGCCGGAGTGCCATTGGGGGAACCATCGCCGCGGTGATCGTCTTCATCAACATCACCTTCTTCATCACCGTCCTCATATCTTTTCAGCGGTCCACTCTCCCGCATCCCGCTGTAATCCCCTACTTGAACATGGTGCTTTATGCCACATATTATGATCCAATGATGTGTTGCCATCCTATGATGTTTTGAGTAGATTTCTTTTGTCTTATGGGTTGATTGATGATCTAGATTGGTTTGAGTTGTATGTTTATTTTGGTGCTGTCCTATGGTGCCTTCCGTGCCGCGCACACATGAAGGATTCCCGCTGTAGGGTGTTGCAATACATTCATGATTCGCTTATAGTGGGTTGCTTGAGTGACAGAAGCATAAACCCAAGTAGGTGGGTTGTTGCGTATGGGATAAAAGGGACTTGATGCTTTAATGCTATGGTTGGGTTTTACCTTAATGATCTTTAGTAGTTGCGGATGCTTGCTAGAGTTCCAATCATAAGTGCATATGATCCAAGTAAAGAAAGTATGTTAGCTTATGCCTCTCCCTCTATAAAATTGCAATAATGATTACCGATCTTGTTAACAATTACCTAGGACAATTCCGCACACCGACCCATCATTATTCCACATTCGCTATTTGTAATATATTGTAATATATTCTAACTTTATGATAACAACACCTATTTTTATATTTTAGTTCTCCGTTATCATGCAAAGCTATTCTCTTCATACCCACAACGTAGTTTTATTTCTCGTTTCTAGTTGGAAGCAAACGTTTGGCTTACGTAGAGTCGTATCAGTGGCAGATAGGACTTGAGAGAATATTGATCTTACCTTTAGCTCCTTGTGGGTTCGACACTCCATACTTATCACTTCCACCTTTGGAAATTGCTACGATGATTCCTTGCACTTGGGGATTATCAAGCTCTTTTCTGGCGTCGTTGCCGGGGAGCAATAGTGTGGGGTTGATATTCTCGTGTGTGCTTGTTTGCTTTCTTCACTAAGTAGAATTTGTTTTCCCTTTTTGCTTTCTTTAGTTGTGGGTGAAACAAACAAAAAATTGAATAATTAAAAATACAAAAATAATTACTAGCCTCTTATGCCTAAGAAGTTTTTCAAAAAGAGAAGTGATTGGAAGGTTGTGCATTGGAGAAGTGAGGGTCGACCTTGAACACTTGTGTTCATGCTCATGGAAACAATGTAGAATTTTTCATGGAAGCTTCTCAAAAATAATTATCCCCTTGTATATATCCATTGTATTCTAAAAATAATGTGCCAAGATTTGCTTTTAGGATGATTAGATTGCTTGTTTGCTATGTGCGGTGCAAAAACAGAAACTTTGACTGTAGTGCATGAATTTACATTTCTTACTGGAACGTCAAAAGTTTCTGAAATTTTTACACAGTACTTCTATATAAATTTTTTAATTTTTCATAATTTTTCAGAAATTTTTGAGTTACAGAAGTATACGAAGTTTCCAGATTTCTACAGACTGTCCTGTTTTTGACATATTCTGTTTTCTATGCATTGTTCTCTTATTTTGATGAATCTATGGGTAGTATCGGGGGGTATGAACCATGGTGAAGTTGGAATACAGTATATATAATGCTAATATGAATTTGGAATGAGTTCACAACAGTACTTAAAGTAGTATTTTGCTTTATTATACTAACGGTTCTCACGAGGGT
Organism: Elymus sibiricus; assembly: GCA_039707655.1. Lineage (NCBI taxonomy): Eukaryota > Viridiplantae > Streptophyta > Magnoliopsida > Poales > Poaceae > Elymus > Elymus sibiricus. The sequence continues at coordinate 143,789,443 of CM077667.1, read as the reverse complement.
TTTGTTAAGTTTTGTGTGAATGAAGTGTTCAAAGATCGAGGAGGTATCTATATAAGAAGAATACGGAGAGACAAGAGTTCAAGCTTGGGGATGCCCAAGGCACCCCAAGTAAATATTTCTAGGAGACTCAAGCATCTAAGCTTGGGGATGCCCCGGAAGGCATCCCATCTTTATTCTTCAACAATTATCGGTATACCTCGGTTTTTGTTTTGTTCACATGATATGCGTCTTTAGTGTTTTTCTTTTCCTTTTATGCACCCTTCTAGTATGATATAGTCCTACATTGACTTATAGAATGCTTCATGTGCTTCACTTAGATCTTTTGAGTACGGCTTTGTAGAATGCTCTTTGCGCTTCACTTAGATCTTTTGAGTATGGCTTTGTAGAATGCTCTTTGTGCTTCACTTAAATCTTTTGAGTATGGCTTTATAGAATGCTTCGTGTGCTTCACTTATATATTTTGAGCTTGGGTATTGGTTAATATTTATTAATTGTAGAATGCTCTATGAACTTCACTTATATCTTTTAGAGTATGAATAAAATTACCATCGGAATTGGGCTTGGAAGTGTACCATTAAAATGTCATGCCTAGCTAGAAAGGCATTAAAGAAAAGCGCTTGTTGGGACACAACCCAATATTTAGCCCTACTGTTTTTGTGCGTTCTCATGATCATGCTACTGTAGTAATCATGTTTTATATGTTTTCTTTCAATAAAGTGCCAAGTAATGCCTTTGGGATAGTGTGGTTGATAGTTGACTTGATTCTGTGCAAAAACAGAAACTTTGGTGCCCAGTCCAGATTTTTTATAAATTAACCAGAGAGTAAAAGCTTATGAATTTTTTACACATGATTTCTATACAAATTTCCTAGGTTTTCCTAATTTTTCAGAATTTCTGGGGCTGCAGAAGTATGGTCATTGTTCAGATCATTACAGACTGTTCTGTTTTTGACAGAATCTGCCTTGTTTGCATAGTTTGCTTGTTTTAGCATTTCCATGACTTATATTAAGTGATATAAATTGTGGAAATGATAATTTACAGTATACATTATGCGAGAACAATTATGGATCTTGTATTTTACAGTACCTAAGTGGATGATTTGCTCTTTATCATACTAACCCATCTCACGAAGTTCCGTTAAGTTTTGTGTGATTGAAGTTTTCAAGTTTTGGGTGAGATATCGATATGAGGAGAATAAGGAGTGGCAATACCCTAATCTTGGGGATTCCCAAGGCACCCCAAGGTAATATTCAAGGAAGATCCAAGCAACTAAGCTTGGGGATGCCCCGGAAGGCATCCCCTCTTTCGTCTTCAACATTATCGGTAACCTCACTTGGAGATATATTTTTATTCGTCACATAATATGTGCTTTGCTTGGATTGTCATTATATTTTGTTATTTTATGTTAGGTGTTATTCATAATTTTGTTTTTCAATAAAAAGTTCCAAGAATTGCCTTAGGATGCTTGTATTGCATGTGTGATGTGTGCTGTGTAAAAAAACAGAAAAAGTTTCTGTAGTGTTTGAATTTTCATATTTTACTGGAACGTGGAAAGTTTCTGAAATTTTTACATAGTATTTTAATATAAATTATTTAGCATGTCCTAAATTTTCATAATTTTTTGAGTTACGAAAGTACACTGTTTTCATAAATTTCTACAGACTGTTCTGTTTGGACAGATTGCTGTCATAGTTTTGTTATCTACTTATCCTCTAGTTTCCATAGCCTATATTCGTAGATATAAATTGTGGAAACGATAGTAAAGAGTAGATGATGTTTGAAAATTAGTGTGCAACTTGTCTTGGCAGTACATGAACTGTTGATTTATTCTTATGTGTACTAACCTATCTCACGAGTTCTTTTCGAGTTTTGTGTGGAGGAAGTTTTTGAGAATAGGTGAAACCATGATATGAGAGGATTGAACGAGATACAAAATCTCAAGCTTGGGGATGCCCAAGGCATCCCAAGTAAATATTTCAAGAAGTCTCAAGCATCTAAGCTTGGGGATGCTACGCATCCCATCTCTCTTCATCAACAATTATCGGTTAGCCTATGTTGAGCCTAAATTTTTATTCATTCACATGATGCGTGCTATTCTTGGAGTGCCATTTTTTATTTTGCTGTTTGAATAAAAGCATTGGATCTGAAATTCTGAATAAGAGAGAGAGAGAGTCCTCACATCACTATTTAACTAATTGACTACGCATTGATCTTCACTTATATCTTTTTGGAGTAGTTTGTCATTCAATCTCGTGCTTCACTTATATCCTATGAGTAAATGGTTGAATAAATTGAATATCATAAATCTGAAATTAAATATGCTTCATATACTTATCCCATGGGGAGTAATGACTTCACACATAATAAGTATAGGTGGTAAAATTTATTGAAAGTTAGCAAACACCGCATTGGTCACTTGAACAATTCATGAAAGAATATTGAAGGAAGAGAGATTCCACATATAAATATACTATCTTGGACATCTTCTATGATTGTGAGCTCATTAATTATTTTCAAACTCGAGCAAATTAGTTGAAATTGGACAAGGAAGACAACTTAATGAGTTATGTTTGGGTATATTTGCATAGAACTTATATTGTTATGGATCCTCTAACATGTGGTGCTTGTTTAGAACCTTTTGCTAGCCAAAACTTCATACTAAGTAGAGATACTACTTGTGCATTCAAACCCTTGAGCCAAGTTTCTTCAATGAGAGTCCACCATACCTACCTATATGCAGTATTTACCTGCCGTTCCAAGTAAATTTGCATGTGCCAAACTCTAAACCTTCAAATAATATTCTGTTTTGTATGCCCGAATCACTCATGTAGCGACTGGGGGCGGTCAGTATCTTCCATGCTAGGTGGGTTATTCTCACGATATGTGTTGATTCACTATCATTCACGAGAAAGTGGTTAGTATTCGGGATGCCCAGTTCCATGCTCAAAAATCAAATCAAAATATAATGAAACAAAACTCCCCCAGGATTGTTGTTTGTATGGACGGTACCCGTGGATTCGGCTCGCCGTGGAGTGTGTTTGATTGGCAGAGGGGGAGTAAAAACTTTATCATTCTGTTTGGGAACCGCCTATAATGTATCTAGCATGGAAAATGGTGAAATCTCTTGGTTGTTATGTTGACAATGAAAGCATACCTCCCAAAACTATATTCATCTCTGTTTTAAACAATGAGCTCTGGCACATATGCAAATCCCTGCTTCCCTCTGCGAAGGGCCAATCTATTTACTTTCATGTTTTTTACTATTCTTGTTGAGTCAACTTCTTATTCCAACCTCAATCTATTAGTTGGCAAGCATCATGTGGTGGGGAAAGATCCAAACATATATATCCAGTCAAATATATTTGATCATGAATTATTATTGTTGACAATTATCTATATGATAAATAAGTTGGGAGGCGAAACATTAAGCCCCTATCTTTCTCTGTGTTCGATGGATGCTATTTGTTCTAAAAATATGCTTTGAGTGTCAATAATCATGGAAGACTATATGATAGTTGAGTATGTGGAATTTGCTAAATCAAAGCTCTTACATAGACCCTTCCTGAAAATAAGATGAATTGCAATTGTTCGATGACTAGGAATATGGTTCGTTAGTTTTCAAGAAACTTTCTGGTCTATACTTTAACATGTGAATAGCTTGTTACTTGACCATGAGAGGTTTTATGAGATGAGCTACTGTTTATGGTTTATATTGATGCTAGAAAAAGTGATTGGAATTATCATTGATCAAACTTGTGCACTTGCTAGCATTCACACTTCATAAATTATTTCTTTTATCATTTACCTACTCGAGGACGAGCAGGAATTAAGCTTGGGGATGCTGATACGTCTCCAACGTATCTATAATTTATGAAGTATTCATGCCATGTTTACAATAAATTTATATGATTTTGGTATGATTTGATTAGAACTAACCCGGACTGGCGCTGTTTTCAGCAGAGCTACCGTGCTGTTGTTTTTGTGCAGAAATAAAAGTTCTCGGAATGGGCTGAAAATTTACGGAGAATATTTCTGGAAACTATAAAAAATACCGGAGCAAAAAGATACCGGAGAGGAGTCCCGAGGAAGCCACAAGCCTAGGGGGCGCCCCCCTAGGGCGCGCCCCCTGGCTTGTGGGCCCCTCGAGCACCCCCTTGACTTGATTCCAACGCCAAGTACTCCTATAAATCGGGAAACCTCCAGAAAGAAACCTAGATCGGAAGTTCCGCCACCGCAAGTCTCTGTAGCCACGAAAGATCAATCCTGGCCCTCTCCGGCACCCTGCCGGAGGGGGTCACCATCACCGGAGACCATGGAGGAGGAATACGGAGGGGCCATCATCACCATGGAGGCCAAGGACCAGAGGGAGAACCTCTCCCCACCTAGGGGGGAGGCCATGGAGGAGGAAGCACAAGGGGGAGACCCTCTCCCTCTCTCTCTCGGTGGCGCCGGAGTGCCATCGGGGGAACCATCGCCGCGGTGATCGTCTTCATCAACATCACCTTCTTCATCACCGTCCTCATATCTTTTCAGCGGTCCACTCTCCCGCATCCCGCTGTAATCCCCTACTTGAACATGGTGCTTTATGCCACATATTATGATCCAATGATGTGTTGCCATCCTATGATGTTTTGGGTAGATTTCTTTTGTCTTATGGGTTGATTGATGATCTAGATTGGTTTGAGTTGTATGTTTATTTTGGTGCTGTCCTATGGTGCCTTCCGTGCCGCGCACACGTGAAGGATTCCCGCTGTAGGGTATTGCAATACGTTCATGATTCGCTTATAGTGGGTTGCTTGAGTGACAGAAGCATAAACCCAAGTAGGTGGGTTGTTGCGTATGGGATAAAGGGGACTTGATGCTTTAATGCTATGGTTGGGTTTTACCGTAATGATCTTTAGTAGTTGTGGATGCTTGCTAGAGTTCCAATCATAAGTGCATATGATCTAAGTAGAGAAAGTATGTTAGCTTATGCCTCTCCCTCATATAAAATTGCAATAATGATTACCGATCTTGTTAACAATTACCTAGGACAATTCCGCACACCGACCCATCATTATTCCACACTCGCTATTTGTAATATATTGTAATATATTCTAACTTTATGATAACATCACCTATTTTATATTTTAGTTCTCCGTTATCATGCAAAGCTATTCTCTTCATACCCACAACGTAGTTTTATTTCTCGTTTCTAGTTGGAAGCAAACGTTTGGCTTACGTAGAGTCGTATCAGTGGCAGATAGGACTTGAGAGAATATTGATCTTACTTTTAGCTCCTTGTGGGTTCGACACTCCATACTTATCACTTCGACCTTTGGAAATTGCTACGATGATTCCTTGCACTTGGGGATTATCAATCACTCTGCTGCAGATATTTAATCTCTAGGTGTGGTTGAATTGACAACTCAACTGCTAATACTTGAAAATATTATTTGGCTTCCCTTGTGTCGAATCTATAAATTTGGGTCGAATACTCTACCCTCGAAAACTGTTGCGATCCCCGATACTTGTGGGTTATCACCGCGCTGGACAAAATCTTGGATAGGCCCTAACAGATCCACGGCTCCGTAGACAAGCCCGCCACCCACACCAACCATAATTGTTGGGTGATCAAACAGGCAAGCAAACTCACAGCCAAGGAGCAGAGCAAGGGCCCCCGCAGCAAGGACGATGACAAGCCCCGCGGGCTGAACAATGGAGGCCAGAAGCAATTCCCTCCTAAGGTAAAAACTGTGAGCATGATCTACGTCACACACATACCAAAGGAGAGGAAGCATGCGCTTCGGGATGTCTATGTCGTAGAACCCGTAGCTCTGAAATTCAATCCATGGTCGGCATGCCCGATCACCTTTAACCGTAGGGACCACCCGACCAATATCCGTCATGGAGGATCAGCGGCCCTGGTACTTGACCCCATTATCGATGGGTACCACCTAACTAGAGTCCTCATGGACGGAGGCAGTGGCCTCAATCTGATTTACTCAGATACAGTGAGAAAAATGGGTATCGATCCGTCAAGGATCAAACCCAGAAACACCACCTTTAAAGGAGTAATCGCAGGCATCGAATCCCGCTGCTCGGGCACCGTGACTTTGGAAGTAGTATTCGGCTCGCCCGACAACTTCCGCAGCGAAGACTTGATCTTCGACATCGCCCCTTTCTGCAACGGCTATCAGACACTTCTCGGCCGTATAGCGTTTGCTCGCTTCAACGCCATCTCCCACTACGCATATCTGAAGCTCAATATGCCCGGACCTAATGGTGTCATCACTATCAGTGGCAACATAGAGCGCTCACTCCGAACTGAGGAGCACACAGCGGCTCTAGCAGCCTAAGTCCAGGTCGGCATTGAGGTACCAAAGTCCCAGTCCGCCGTCAAGGCACGAGAGGCGAGTAAACGAGCCCGAGCCCTATCTCAGCTCGTGGAGTCCTCCCACGCTCCACATAAGTAGGAACACGCTCCCCACATCATGGCCTCAATAGCCGCAAGTTACGTACCTCAGAGGCACAACTTCGCGCTCAAAATAACATGGGCAGCTGTGGGGACCTACTATCAAGGACCAAATGTTCGGCTTGACCGAGCTACGGTCAAACACGTCTTCGGGCAACCGTAGTTACCATCTAGGACCTACCCAATATCAAGCTAACATATTATGGCGGCCTCTCAAGACCCTCTTTCAAAGGTCCGTCCGTCGGTCTCCATCTCCTCCAAAGGAGCACACCCCTCGAGAGCAAAGGCGCACACGTGCAGCCGGGCACAGTAGGGATGTCAAACCACTCATAAAAAGCCCGTGTAAACCTTTCCTCTTTAAATTTTTATTTTTAAAGTATCTATAACAGTTGCTTCGGCAGTTTGGATTGTACGGCTAGACGTCACGAGTCCATCGTAAATAAAGGCCATTTTTCACGGTCCCATTGCAGTCTTTTATGTTTGATACGTCCATTTTGCATCATGATTTCCTACTGTTATTTATAATGTTTCTATGCATAATAATGCTTTAGGGAGTGATTCTAATGCTTTTTCCCTCACAATATGCAAGGTTTACACTAAGAGGGAGAATACCGGCAGCTGGAATTCTGGACCTGAAAAAGCACATCAGAGATACCTATTCTGCACATCTCCAAATAAGCTGAAACTTCACGGAGATTTATTTTGGAATACATAAAAAAATACTGGAGCAAATAACTACTGGAGGGGGGCCACCTGGTGAGCACAAGACACCAGGGCGCGCCAGGCCCCCCAGGCGCGCCCTGGTGGGTTGTGCTCAGCACGGCCCACCTCCGGTGCCCATCTTCTGGTATTTAAGGTCTTTTGACCTAGAAAAAAAATAGAGAGAGGACTTTCGGGACGGAACAGCACCGTCTCGAGGCGGAACTTGGGCAAGAGCACTTTTGTCCTTCGGCGGAGCGATTCCGCCGGGGGAACTTCCCTCCCGGAGGAGGAAATCGAAGCCATCATCATCACCAACACCCCTCTCATCTTTGGGAGGCCAATCTTCATCAACATCTTCAACAGCACCATCTCCTCTCAAACCCTAGTTCATATCTTGTGTTCAATATTTGTATCGGAACCTCAGATTGGTACCTGTGGGTGACTAGTAGTGTTGATTACATCTTTTAGTTGATTACTATATGGTTTATTTGGTGGAAGATTATATGTTCAGATCCATTATGCTATTCAATACCCCTCTGATCTTGAGTATGAATATTATTTGTGAGTAGTTACCTTTGTTCTCGAGGTCACAGGAGAAGTCATGTTGCAAGTAATCATGTGAACGTCGACTACATGACACTTCACCATCCTTGGGCCTAAGGGAATGCATTGTGGAGTAGTTATTAGATGATGGGTTGCTAGAGTGACAGAAGCTTAAACCCTAGTTTATGCGCTACTTCGTATGGGCTGATTAGGATCCAAACGTTTAATGCTACGGTTAGATTTTATCTTAATACTTTTCTCGTAGTTGCGGATGCTTGCTAGGGGGTTAATAATAAGTGGGAGGTTTGTTCAAGTAAGAACAGCACCCAAGCACCGGTCCACCCACATATCAAATTATCAAAGTAGCGAACGCAAATCAAACCAACATGATAAAAGTGACTAGATGAAATTCCCGTGTACCCTCAAGAACACTTTGCCTATTATTAGAGACTGTTCTGGCCTGTCCTTTGCCACAAAAGGATTGGGCTACCTTGCTGCACTTTATTTACCGTTACCGTTACTTGCTCGTTACCAATTATCTTGCTATCGAACTATCTATTACCTACAATTTTAGTGCTTGTAGAAATTACCTTGCTCAAAACCGCTTGTCATTTCCTTCTGCTCCTCGTTGGGTGTGACACTCTTACTTATCGAAAGGACTACGATTGATCCCCTATACTTGTGGGTCATCAAGACTCTTTTCTGGTGCCATTACCGGGGAGTGAAGCGCTCTTGGTAAGTGGAAATCGGTAAGGAAAAACTTATACTACGGGCTGAAATTTATTGTCACTTGCTACTATGGAAAAAAAATCCTTTGAGGGGTTTGTTTGGGGTATCTTCACCTCGACCGGAACCACAATTAGTTGCCCCTCAACCTGCTGCACCTACTGAAAGTATTGGTCATGAAATTCCTTCGGGCATGGTAGAACAACTGCTAGCTAAGCCTTATGTAGGAGATGGAACTGAACATCCTGATATGCACCTAATACATGTGAACAAAGTTTGTGGTTTATTTAAGCTTGCAGGTTTACCCGAAGATGAAGTTAATAAGAAGGTTTTCCCTTTATCTTTGAAGGGAAAAGCATTGACATGGTATAGGCTATGTGATGATATTGGATCATGGAACTGGAATCGATTGCAATTAGAATTCCACCAAAAGTTTTATCCTATGCATCTAGTTCATCGCGATCAGAATTATACATATAATTTTTGGCCTCGTGAAGGAGAAAGCATCGCTCTAGCTTGGGGGAGGCATAAGTCAATATTATATTCATTCCCCAATCATGATATTCCGAGAGAAATTATTATTCAGAATTTTTATGCTCGGCTTTCTCATAATGATCAATCCATGCTCGATACTTCTTGTATTGTTTATTTTATGAAGAAGACTATTGAATTCAAGTGGGATCTCTTAGAAAGAATTAAACACAACTCTGAAGATTGGGAACTCGATGAAGGTAATGAGTCAGGTATAAAGCTTAAGTTTGATTGTGTTAAATCTTTTATGAATACCGATGCCTTTCACAAGTTTAGCACTGATACGTCTCCAACGTATCTAGAATTTTTGCTTGTTCCATGCTGTTATATTATCATTCTTGGATGTTTTACAATCATTTTATAACAACTTTATATAATTTTTTGGGACTAACCTATTGACATAGTGTCAAAGTGTCAGTTGTTGTTTTTGCTTCTTTTTTACTTCGTAGAATATCAGTACCAAACGGAGTCCAATCGCGACGAAACTTTTTGGAGATTTTTTGGACCAGAAGACACCCAGTGGGCCAAAGAAGTGCCAGAGAGGTGGGCTGTGGAGGCCACAAACCACCAGGGCGCGCCAGGGGGGCCCCGGCGCGCCTTGATGGGTGGTGCCCTCCACGGGCCCCCCCTCCACCGCCTCTGACGCCTATAAATTCCCAAATATTCAGAAAACCCTAGGGGAGTCGACGAAAAACACATCCAGCTGCCGCAAGTTCCAGAACCTCGAGATCCAATCTAACACCATCACAGAGGGGTTCATATTCTTCATAGGTGCCTCTCCGATGATGCGTGAGTAGTCCACCATAGACCTACGGGTCTGTAGGCAGTAGCTAGATCGCTTCCTCTCTCTCTTTTGATTCTCAATACAATGGTCTCTTGGAGATCTATTTGATGTAAACTTTTGCGGTGTTTTTGTTGGGATCCGATGAATTTTGAGTTCATGATCAGTTTCTATCCATGAATATTATTTGAGTCTTCTTTGATCTCTTATATGCATGATTACTTATAGCCTCGTATTTCTTCTTCGAATCTTTGGTTTAGTTAGGCCGACTAGATCGATTTTTCTTGCCATGGGAAGAGGTGTTTTGTGATGGGTTCGATCTTGCGGTGTCCTTTCCCAGTGACAGAAGGGGCAGCAAGGCACACATGTATCATTGCCATTAAGGATAACAAGATGGGGTCTATTCCTACATGAATAGATCTTGTCTACATCATGTCATCGTTCTTATTGCATTACTCTATTTTTCCATGAACTTAATACACTAGATGCATGCTGGATAGCGGTCGATGTGTGGAGTAATAGTGGTAGATGCAGGCAGGAGTCGGTCTACTTATCTTGGACGTGTTGCCTATATAATGATCATCGCCTTGGATATCGTCATGATTATTTGATCTTCTATCAATTGCCCAACAGTAATTTGTTCACCCACCATGTGCTATACTCATGAGAGAAGCCACTAGTGAAACCTACGGCCCCCGGGTCTACTTTTCCAACATATTGCTTTCTGATCTATCTTTTTGCCTCTTTGTTTTCATATCTATTATTCCAAAAACCCAAAAATATATTGCTGCACTTTTTATTTGCTCTTTTTATTTTGTGTTCTTGAGAGATCTATCTCTCCAATCTATCATTACCTATTCTATCTTTTTACCGTAGAGAGATTGACAACCTCTCTTTCGCGTCGGGTTGCAAGTATTTGTTATTTGTGTGCAGGTGCTGCTTATTGGGTGGTGGTGATCCTCCTACTGGTTCGATAACCTTGGTTTCTTAACTAAGGGAAATACTTACCGTCGCTGTGCTGCATCATCCCTTCCTCTTTGGGGAAGTACCGACGCAGTCTCAAGCCACGTCAAAGAATTTCTGGCGCTGTTGCCGGGGAGGAAGCGGTCTCTTCTACATGCCAATCTCTGGCGCCGAGGAGAAACCATCATCATATACCAGGTTCCTAATCACAAATCTCATCTCCTTGCAATTTCATTATTTGCCATTTGCCTCTCGTTTTCCTCTCCCCCACTTCACCAATTTGCCATTTTATTCGACCTCTTTTTCGTTTGCCTTTTTCTCGCCGGATCTCTTTTTGTTTGCTATCTTTGCTTGTGTTGCCATGTGCCTTCTATTTGCTTGCATCTTCGCTTGCTAAAAATCTATTGATATGGATCCTCATCCACTTGCTAATATTTTCAAACGACCAAATTATGATGAACCAATTGCTAGTGAGTTGAGTGCACTTGATTATCTCTATGAAGTTTTGTTTGAAAATCATGAATCTGAAATTTTTGATGAAGTGTTGAAAGAAGATATTTATAAGGTGATTCATGATAGTTCCTTGAATGATGAGCATGATTGCAATGTTGCTAGTATGAATTCTCTAAATATCCATGATGCTAATGATATGCAAAGCCACAAGCTTGGGGATGCTATGTTTGATGAAGATGATATTTTTAGTCCCCCAAGTTTTGATGAGAAAATTTATTATGATGATTGCATGCCTCCTATTCATGTTGATGGTGATGACACGTATGCTATAATGAATATGATAACCATGAAACTTATCATCATGATTTTAATTTACAATGTGGTTATGTCAATCAAGTGTCTCATGATAGTTATTTTGTTGAGTCTGCTCCCACTACCATGGATGAAAAGGAATTTGCTTATGTGGATAGTAATGAAAATTCTATGCTTGTGCATCATGAAAAGAATGATTTCTGTGATAGTTATATTGTTGAATTCCTTCATGATGCTACTGAAATTTATTATAAGGGAGGAACATATGCTTGTAGGATTTGCAATTATATCAAGTTTCCTCTCTATGTGTTCAAAGTTTTGAAGTTATGCTTGTTTTGCCTTCCTATGCTAGTTGATCCTTGTTCCAATAAATTGTTTGCTCACAAAATCCCTATGCATAGGAAGTGTGTTAGACTTAAATGTGCTTTTCATGATATTCATGATTCTCTCTTGCATGTTTCAATTACTACTTTTTATGTGAGCATCATTGAAATCATCATGCCTAGCTAGGGACGTAAAACGATAGCGCTTGTTGGGAGGCAACCCAATGAATAAATTTGTTTTCATCTTTTTCTTTCTGTTTTTGAGTGTTGACACAATTATGCCTCTGTTATGGTTGTGTTTTTATGGTTTATTTAGTGTTTGTGCCGAGTAGAGCCTTTAGGTTGATTCATAAGATGAGTAGAAACAATGCTGAATCAGAAACAGAAACTTTGCGTCCAGTGTTCGAATTTTCATTTTTTACTGGAATGGGATCTTGAGCTTAAATTTTAACACAGTATGTCTATAAAAATTATTTACGTTGTACTAAGTTTTCAGAATTTTTAGAGTTACATAAGTATGGTTAGAGTATAGATTACTACAGACTGTTCTGTTTAAGACAGATTCTGTTTTCGTTGCATTGTGTGCTTGTTTTGATGAATCTATGGGTTATATTGAAGGGTATGAGCCATGGTGAAGTTAAAATACAGTAGGTATAATGCAATAATAAAATATGAATGGGTTTGAAACAGCACCTAAAGTAGTGATTTGCTTTATTATACTAACGGATCTCACGAAGATTTTGTTGAGTTTTGTGTGATTGAAGTTTTCAAGTTTTGGGTGAGATCACGATGGATGAAGGATTAAGGAGTGAAAAGAGCCTAAGCTTGGGGATTCTACAGCACCCCCAAGATATATCCAAAGAGGAACAAGCAACCAAGTTTGGGGATGCCCCCGAGTGGCATCCCCTCTTTCTTCTAACGACCATCGGTATTTTACTTGGAACTATATTTTTATTCGTCACATATCATGAGTTTTGCTTGGAGCGTCTTGTATCATTTGAGTCTTTGCTTGCTTTGCTTGTTAGTTTGTCACTTGTATCCTTGCTGGACACACCAATTTGAGAGAGCCAAAATTATGCTATGATTTTTTAGAATTGCTCTATATGCTTCACTTAAACTTTTTGAGCTATAGAATTGCTCTAGTGCTTCATTTATATCTTTTTGAGCGCGGTGTGCTTGGAAATTTTTGTAGAAATACTCTCATGCTTTACTTAGATTAATTTGAGAGCTAATAAATTTTGAATAAATCCTCTCATGCTTCACTTATACCTTTTTGAGAGATGAAATCTCTATGCTCATGTGCTTCACTTAAATTTGTTTGAGCTAGTTAAAAAACAATGGCAATATATGAAACTAGTCCCAAAGTGATAGATATCCAAGGAGGATATAATAAAAACTTTCATGAAGATCATTGGACAAATTAAAATTGATTCTTTACAATAGTTTTGAGACATGATGATAGTAATATGTGAGTCATGTGAGTGAGTAATTATGCTTTAGTAGGAATATTGGTGTTAAGGTTTGTGATTCCCTATGCATGCACGAAAGTCAATAGTTATGCAATGAAGTTACATACTACTTATGGTGCATTATTCGGTGTTTGTTATGCTCAATGCTCGCTTATGTGAATTTTCGTTTCTTGGTTTGGTTGCTTCTCAATCTATTTGCTAGCCTCCATTTGTACTAATTAGAAATACTACTTGTGCCTACAAAATCCTTAAACCAAGTTTTGCCTTATGAGTCCACCATACTTACCTATATGCGGTATTTGCATGCCGTTCCAAGCAAATTTGTATGTGACATCTCTAATTTTCAAAATAAACTTCTCTTTTATGTGCTCGTACCGCTCATGAAACGGTGGGGAGTGTCCAATATTTTTCCATGCTAGATGTGTTATTCTCAAGATGAGTGTTTATTCACTTGTCATTGCACGAGAGTACGGAAGTAATAGGGATGCCCATTCCCGAAATGAAAAAGAAAAAATATTTACTTTATGTTGTCAAATAATAAATTCCTTGGAAAGTGTTGGTATGGAAGGCAACCGTGGATACGGCCCGCCATGGAATGTGAAAGAATGGTGGAAAAAGGAATAAACTTTATTTTCTGTTTGGGAACCGCCTATGATGTATCTAGCATGGAAAGTATTGTGAACTACTTTGTCATTTTCATTGACAGGAAAGGCATGCCACTCAAAATATTTTTCTCTCTTAATTTAAACTTTGAGCTCTGGCACCTCTACAAATCCCTACTTCACTCTGCGAAGGGCCTATCTATTTACTTTATGCAATTTTTATTTTTACTTTGAGTCTCCATCTTCTCTTATAAAGCACCAACTAGGGGGGACTATGATCGTACTTGAGTATTGGGTATAGCTAATATTTGAGTGTGTTTCATGAATGGATCATTGGTTGAGCAAGATGGGCTAGGGATAACTTTCTTTAGTGTTGATATTTTGAAAGACATGGTTGCTTGTTGGCATGCTTGAGTATTGAAGTCATTATGCTAAAACTAGACTATTGCTTTGAATCATCTAAAAGTCCAAATGCCATGCTACAAAAGAAAAAAAAGAATATGAGATGAACATGTTAGGCAGCATTCCACATCAAAAATTCTGTTTTTATCATTTACCTACTCGAGGACAAGTAGGAATTAAGCTTGGGGATGATGATACGTCTCCAACGTATATATAATTTTTGCTTGTTCCATGCTATTATATTATCATTCTTGGATGTTTTACAATCATTTTATAACAACTTTATATCATTTTTTGGGACTAACCTATTGACATAGTGCCAAAGTGCCAGTTGCTGTTTTGCTTGTTTTTACTTCGCAGAATATCTGTACCAAATGGAGTCCAATCGCGACGAAACTTTTTGGAGATTTTTTTTGGACCAGAAGACACCCAGTGGGCCAAAGAAGTGCCAGAGAGGTGGGCTGTGGAGGCCACAACCCACCAGGGCGCGCCAGGGGGCCCCCGGCGCGCCCTGATGGGTTGTGCCCTCCACGGGGCCCCCCTCCACTGCCTCTGACGCCTATAAATACCCAAATATTCAGAAAACCCTAGGGGAGTCAAAGAAAAACACATCCAGCCGCCGCAAGTTCCAGAACCTCGAGATCCAATCTAACACCATCACGGAGGGGTTCATCTTCTTCATAGGTGCCTCTCCGATGATGCGTGAGTAGTCCACCATAGACCTACGGGTCCGTAGGCAGTAGCTAGATGGCTTCCTCTCTCTCTCTCTCTTTTGATTCTCAATACAATGGTCTCTTGGAGATCTATTTGATGTAAACTTTTGCGTTGTGTTTGTTGGGATCCGATGAATTTTGAGGTCATGATCAGTTTCTATCCATGAATATTATTTGAGTCTTCTTTGATCTCTTATATGCATGATTATTTATAGCCTCGTATTTCTTCTTCGAATCTTTGGTTTAGTTAGGCCGACTAGATCGATTTTTCTTGCCATGGGAAGAGGTTCTTTGTGATGGGTTCGATCTTGCGGTGTCCTTTCCTAGTGACAGAAGGGGCAGCAAGGCACGCATGTATCGTTGCCATGAAGGATAACAAGATGGGGTCTATTCCTACATGAATAGATCTTGTCTACATCATGTCATCGTTCTTATTGCATTACTCTGTTTTTCCATGAACTTAATACACTAGAGGCATGCTGGATAGCGGTCGATGTGTGGAGTAATAGTGGTAGATGCAGGCAGGAGTCGGTCTACTTATCTTGGACGTGATGGCTATATAATGATCATCGCCTTGGATATCTTCATGATTATTTGATCTTCTATCAATTTCCCAATAGTAATTTGTTCACCCACCGTGTGCTATACTCATGCGAGAAGCCACTAGTGAAACCTACGTCTCCCGGGTCTACTTTTCCAACATATTGCTCTCCGATCTATCTTTTTGCCTCTTTGTTTTTCAGATCTATTATTCCAAAAACCCAAAAATATATTGCTGCACTTTTTACTTGCTCTTTTTATTTTGCGTTCTTGAGAGATCTATCTCTCCAATCTATCATTACCTAATCTATCTTTTTACCGTAGAGAGATTGACAACCTCTCTTTCGCGTCGGTTTGCAAGTATTTGTTATTTGTGTGCAAGTGCTGCTTATTGGGTGGTGGTGATCCTCTTACTGGTTCGATAACCTTGGTTTCATAACTGAGGGAAATACTTACCGTCGCTATGCTGCATCATCCCTTCCTCTTTGGGGAAATACCGACGCAGTCTCAAGCCACGTCAAGCACCAAATATGGACTTGACTCTGAGATAGTAGCCTCTTCCTGTGAATCATTTGCTACTCCTGTTGATCTCCCTAAGGAGAAGTGGTTTAAATATCATCCCCCTATTAAATAAGAAATTAAAGAACCGGTAAAAGCCAAAGATGAAACCATCATTTACAATGTTGATCCAGTTGTGCCTACTGCTTATATTGAAAAACCACCTTTCCCTGTTAGGATAAAGGAACATGCTAAGGTATCAACTGTGGTTCGCAAGAGTAATATTAAAGCACCTAAGCCCTCTGAGCAAATTAAAGTAGAACCTAGTGTTGCTATGGTTAAAGATCTCTTGGTAGAAAATATTGATGGGAATGTTATTAACTTTTGTGAGGAAGCTGCTAGAATTGCCAAACCTGATGAAAAAGATAAACATAGACCCGTAGTGGGCATGCCTGTTGTCTCAGTCAAAATAGGAGATCATTGCTATCATGGTTTATGTGATTTGGGTGCTAGTGTGAGTGTTATTCCTTTTACCTTATACCAAGAAATTATGAATGAAATAGCACCTGCTGAAATAGAAGACATTGATGTTACTATTAAACTTGCTAATAGAGACACCATCACACCACTTGGGATTGTTAGAGATGTTGAAGTCTTGTGTAGAAAAATAAAATACCCTACTGATTTTCTAGTTCTTGGTTCCCCACAAGATGACTTTTGTCCCATTATCTTTGGTAGACCTTTCTTGAACATCGTCAATGCTAAGATAGATTGTGAAAAACAAACTGTCGGTGTTAGTTTTGGTGAGGTGTCTCATGAGTTTAATTTTTCCAAGTTTAGTAGACAACCTCGTGATAAAGAATTATCTAGTAAGGATGAAATAAATGGTCCTGCTTCTATTGCCGTACCTCCTACCGATCCACTAGACAATATTTGCTTGACCATGAAAATGATATGCACTTGCATGAAAGGAATGAAATAGATACAAATTTTTTTGAACAACAACCTCTCCTAAAACACAATTTGCCTATGGAAACTCTTGGAGGTCCTCCTCCACCTAAAGGTGATCCTGTGTTTGAATTAAGACAATTGCCTGACACTTTGAAGTACGCTTATCTTGACAAGAAAAAGATATATCCTGTTATTATTAGTGCAAACCTCTCAGAACATGAAGAAGAAAGATTATTAAAAATTCCGAGGAAGGACCGGGCTGCTATTGGATATACGCTTGATGATATTAAGGGCATTAGTCCCACTCTATGTCAGCACAAGATTAATATGGAACCTGATGCTAAACCCGTTGTTGATCACCAACGGCGATTGAATCCTTAGATGAAAGAAGTGGTAAGAACTGAAATATTAAAGCTTCTTGAAGCAGGTATAATCTATCCCATAGCTGATAGTAGATGGGTAAGTCCCGTTCATTGTGTCCCTAAGAAAGGAGGTATCATTGTTGTTCCTAATGATAAAAACGAACTTATTCTACAAAGAATCGTCACTGGCTTTAGAATGGTAATTGATTTTAGAAAATTAAATAAAGCTACTAGAAAGGATCATTACCCTCTGCCTTTCATTGATCAAATGCTAGAAAGATTATCTAAGCACACACATTTTTGTTTTCTGGATGGATATTCTGGATTCTCTCAAATACCTGTATCACAATCTGATCAAGAGAAAACCACCTTTACTTGTCATTTTGGAACCTATGCTTATAGATGTATGCCTTTTGGTTTATGCAATGCACCTGCTACCTTTCAAAGATGTATGACTGCTATATTCTCTGATTTTTGTGAAAAGATTGTAGAGGTTTTCATGGATGATTTCTCCGTTTACGGAACTTCTTTTGATGATTGCTTAAGCAACCTTGATCGAGTTTTGCAGAGATGTGAACAAACTAATCTCGTCTTGAATTGGGAGAAGTGCCACTTTATGGTTAATGAAGGTATTGTCCTGGGGCATAAAATATCTGAACGAGGTATTGAGGTGGATAAAGCTAAAGTTGATGCAATTGAAAAAATGCCATGTCCTAAAGATATTAAAGGTATTCGGAATTTCCTTGGTCATGCTGGTTTCTATAGGAGGTTCATTAAAGACTTCTCTAGAATTTCTAGGCCTCTTACTAATCTTTTACAAAAGGATATTCCATTTGTTTTTTATGATGATTGTGTAGAAGCCTTTGAAACACTCAAGAAAGCCTTAACTTCTGCACCTATCATTCAACCACCTGTTTGGAACGTGCCTTTTGAAATTATGTGTGATTCTAGTGATTATGCTGTCGGTGCTATTCTAGGACAAAGAGTTGATAAGAAATTAAATGTTATCCATTATTCTAGCGAAAACTCTAGACAGTGCCCAACGAAATTATGCTACTACTGAAAAAGATTTTTTAGCAGTTGTGTTTGCTTGTGATAAATTTGGATCCTACATTGTTGATTCCAAAGTTATTGTTCACATCGATCATGCTGCTATAAAATACCTTATGGAAAAGAAAGATGCTAAACCTAGACTCATTAGGTGGGTTCTCTTGCTTCAAGAATTTGACTTACATATCACTGATAGGAAGGGAGCTCAGAACCCCGTAGCTGATAACTTGTCTAGGTTAGAAAATATTCTTGATGACCCACTACCTATTGTTGACAGTTTTTCGGATGAACAGTTAGCTGCAATAAATGTTTCTCAAAACACTCCTTGGTATGTTGATTATGCTAACTATATTGTCGCTAAATATATACCACCTAGTTTCTCATACCAACAAAAGAAAAAATATATAATTCAATACTTTACTTTTGGGATGACCCACATCTTTATAAAGAAGGAGTAGATGGTATTATTAGACGTTGTGTACCTGAGCATGAACAGGAACAAATCCTATGGAAATCTCATTTCGAAGCTTATGGAGGACATCATGCGGGAGATAGATCTGCTCACAAGGTATTGGAATCTTGTTTTTATTGGCCTACTCTCTTCAAGGATGCCCGTAAGTTTGTCTTGTCTTGTGATGAATGTCAAAGAATTGGTAATATCGGTAAGCGTCAGGAAATGCCTATGAATTATTCACTTGTTGTTGAACCATTTGATGTTTGGGGTTTTGATTATATGGGTCATTTTCCTTCCTCTAATGGGCACACTCATATTTTGGTTGCTGTTGATTATGTCACTAAGCGGGTAGAAGCTATTCCAACTAGTAGTGCCGATCACAACACCTCCATTAAAATGCTTAAAGAAGTTATCTTCCCAAGGTTTGGAGTCCCTAGATATTTAATGACTGATGGTGGTTCACACTTTATTCATGGTGCTTTCTGTAAGATGCTTACTAAATATGATGTTAACCATAGAACTGCGTCACCTTATCATCCTCAATCTAGTGGTCAAGTTGAACTTAGCAATAGATAAATAAAATCAATATTACAACAAATTGTCAATAGGTCTCGTAAGAATTTGTCTTAGAAATTAGATGATGAACTTTGGGCCTATAGAACAGCTTATAAAAATCCTATGGGTATGTCTCCATACAAAATGGTATATGGAAAAGCTTGTCATTTGCCTCTAGAGTTAGAACATAAAGCATTTTGGGCAATTAAAGAACTCAATTATGATTTCAAACTTGCCGGTGAGAAGACATTATTTGATATTAGCTCACTAGATGAATGGAGAACCCAAGCTTATGAAAAGGCCAAACTATTCAAAGAAAAAGTAAAAAGATGGCATGACAAAAGAATCCAAAAGCGGGAATTCGAAGTTGGAGACTATGTTCTTTTGTACAATTCTCGTTTAAGATTTTTTGCAGGTAAGCTTCTCTCCAAATGGGAAGGACCATATATTATCGAAGAGGTTTATTGTTTTGGAGCTATCAAGATTAATAATGTCGAAGGTACTAACCCGAAGGTGGTCAATGGACAAAGAATTAAACACTATATCTCATGTACGCCTATCAATGTTGAAATAAATATTATCCAAACACCGGAGGAACACATAAAAGAAACCTTTCGGAACACTCCAGAATTCTGAAAAAGAGGAGGTACGTGATATGGTAAGTAAACGGACTCCGAAAAATATGCAAAAATATTTTCTGTTAGTTTTGGAATATTACAAAAATCAGGCAAATAAGAAATAAACGGGAAAGCAACTGAGGTGAGCACGATACACCAGGGCGCGCCAGCCCTACCAGGCACGCCCAAGATAAAAAAATCTTTATATATACCCCCGATTGTTTTGACCACCACATGGCAAAAAAAATTCTCTATTCTTGTTTCGTGTTGTTTTCTCGTCAGATCTAGATCTCCATGGCTCCACCAAGCTCCTCCAAGGACAAGTTCTTTGAGAAGGTCATCAACCCGTACTTGCCGGAGGTGATGAAGCACCCTCAAACCATTGAGATGCGTGAGGGGGTGCTCCACATCCGTGATGTTCAGGGACCCAAGAGGACGGGAAGCATGGAGGCTAGGCTCGAGGCGGTGGAACAAGACATCTTCAAGTGCCAAAGGATGGTGGAGCGTGGGCTTAGTGCAAATCACTCCATGATCACGGAATTCACCCGTGGTCAGATGGTGGATGGCCGGTCTATGAAGGACACCGTCTTCACCCTCAACGAGCAAATCAATTTTCTGCAGAGTCAAATCTATGATCTCCAAAACCAAATTTTTGAGCATGAAGCAAGATTTAAAGGTATGAGTTTGGCTGCCAGTTGCAGGACTCGGGGAACTCGTGCGTCAAATTTTGATGGTGAGCCCTTGCCCTGGAAGCCGGAGGACAAACCTACCAGTTCATCACCAGCACCTTCATCATCTTCACCACCAAACGAGACTTGAACACACTGGTATGGGCACTCCCCTTGGCTTGAGCCAAGCTTGGGGGAGGTGCCCCGGTATCGTATCACCATCACTTTTATTCACCTTTACCTATTTTAGTTCGATCCTTAGTTTTTTCGTGATTTAGTTGAATAAAAGTTTAGTTTGATCTATTTTCGAGTGCTAGTTTTGTGATCTATCTATCTATGTAATCGAGTGAGAGTTATATAATAAAGTTTAGTTTGAGATTTTGCCTCTTTACTTTCTTGCTGCAATCAAAATAAAAAGGAAGCAAATGAAAAAGAATCATATGCTAATCTTATGGTACGTAATGACATCACATAAAGAAAAGTATAAGTGGTAAAACTTATTGGACATTGACAAACATAGCATTGGTCAATGATGCAATTCATGAAACAATTATTAAGGGAAGAGAAGATTCACATGCAAATACACTATCTTGGACATCTTTTATGATTGTGAGCCCCTATTAAATATTATATGCTAAAATTATTGACGTTGGACGAGGAAGACAACGTAATGATTTATGTTTGTTCATATTCACATAGAAGTTATATTGTCATAGATCCTTCAACATGTGGTGCTTGCTCAATATATTTGCTAGCCAAAAATTCCGCACAAAGTAGAGATACTACTTGTGCATCCAAAAATCTTAAACCCAAACTCATGTTTTGAGAGTCCACCATACCTACCTATGGATCGAGTAAGATCCTTCAAGTAAGTTGTCATCGGTGCAATAAGGCAATAAAAATTGCCCCTAAATGTGTTTGATCAATTAGTGTAAGAGAAAATTGACCGTTGTACGAACTTATGATGGCAAAGTAATAAAAGCGACGGACTGCATAATAAAGGTTGCTATCATAGGGGGCAATATAGCGTGACGTTATTTTACATTAAGGGATTTGACATGCAAACTAAAAAGCTCATGACAACCTCTGCTTCCCTCTGCGAAGGGCCTATCTTTTACTTCTATGCAAGAGTCAAAGTATCCTTCCCTATTCCTTTTTACTTTTTCTTTTTGCAAGCATCATGTGGTGAGGAAGTATCTAGGCACATATATCCAGCTGGATATGAGTGAGCATGAGTTATTATTGTTGACATCACCCTTGTGGTGAATACGTTGGGAGGCGACACTATAAGCCCCTATCTTTCTATGTGTCCTGTTGAAACTTTTTGCTCATGGGTATGCTGTGAGTGTTAGCAATCATAGAATACTAAATGATAGTTGAGTATGTGGACTTCCCAAAAGGCTCCGACACGAGACCCTTCCTGAAAATATGTTGAATTGCAGTTGCAAAGTTGACTGAGAACATAGTTTGTTGGTTTTCAATAAGGTTTATGCTTTGTACTTCTATGTTGTGATGAATTGTTACTTGTTCATGAGAAGTTATATGATGAAGTTATATAATAGAAGCTATATGAATAAATTCTATGATAAAATTTGTTGCTGCTATGATAATAAGCATGATGCTACTATGTCTGTATTTGTTTTTATCCACACCTCTCCCTCAAACCATGTGGACATGCTTTTCAATATCGGCTTTCGCTTGAGGACAAGCGAGGTCTAAGCTTGGGGGAGTTGATACGTCAGTTTTGCATCATGATTTCCTACTATTATTTATAATGTTTTTATGAATAATAATGCTTTAGGGAGTGATTCTAATGCATTTTCTCTCATAATATGCAAGGTTTACACAAAGAGGGAGAATACCGGCAGCTGGAATTCTGGACCAGAAAAAGCACATCAGAGATACCTATTATGCACATCTCCAAATAAGCTGAAACTTCACGGAGATTTATTTTGGAATATATAAAAAATACTGGAAAATAACTACCGGAGGGGGGGGGCACCTGGTGAGCACAAGACACCAGGGCACGCCAGGCCCCCAGGCGCGCCCTGGTGGGTTGTGCTTAGCACGGCCCACCTCCGGTGCCCATCTTCTGGTATTTAAAGTCTTTTGACCTAGAAAAAAAATAGAGAGAGGACTTTCGGGACGGAACACCGCCGTCTCGAGGCGGAACTTGGGTAGTAGCACTTTTGCCCTCCGACGAAGTGATTCCGCCGGGGGAACTTCCCTCCCGGAGGGGGAAATCGAAGCCATCGTCATCACCAACACCCCTCTCATCTTTGGGAGGCCAATCTTCATCAACATCTTCAACAACACCATCTCCTCTCAAACCTTAGTTCATCTCTTGTGTTCAATCTTTATACCGGAACCTCAGATTGGTACATGTGGGTGACTAGTAGTGTTGATTACATCTTGTAGTTGATTACTATATGGTTTATTTGGTGGAATATTATATGTTCAGATCCATTATGCTATTCAATACCCCACTGATCTTGAGCATGAATATTATTTGTGAGTAGTTACCTTTGTTCTTGAGGTCACGGGAGAAGTCATGTTGCAAGTAATCATGTGAATTTGATATATGTTCGATATTTTGATGATATGTATGTTGTGATTCCCTTAGTGGCGTCATGTGAACGTCGACTACATGACACTTCACTATCCTTGGGCCTAAGGGAATGTATTGTGGAGTAGTTATTAGATTATGGGTTGCTAGAGTGACAAAAGCTTAAACCCTAGTTTATGCGCTACTTCGTAAGGGGCTAATTTGGATCCAAATGTTTAATGCGATGGTTAGATTTTATCTTAATACTTTTCTCATAGTTGTGGATGCTTGCGAGGGGGTTAATTATAAGTGGGTGGTTTGTTCAAGTAAGAACAGCACCCAAGCACTGGTCCACCCACATATCAAATTATCAAAGTAGCGAACACAAATCAAACCAACATGATAAAAGTGACTAGATGAAATTCCCGTGTACCCTCAAGAACACTTTGCCTATTATTAGAGACTGTTCTGGCCTGTCCTTTGCCACAAAAGGATTGGGATACCTTGCTGCTCTTTATTTACCGTTACCGTTACTTGCTCGTTACCAATTATTTTGCTATCAAACAATCTACTACCTACAATTTCAGTGCTTGCAAAAATTACCTTGCTGAAAACTGCTTGTCATTTCCTTCTGGTCCTCGTTGGGTTCGTCACTCTTACTTATCGGAAGGACTACGATTGACCCCCTATACTTGTGGGTCATCAATGTTGCATAACCTTTTTTTGCTCTCCGACGCCGAAACAAACTAGTTCGGAACATATTTTCCTCAAATGCGGCCGGCAAATAGACCGGGGGCTCGACTATAAAACTCGCCCCAAGTATTATGCCGGCACTATCTTTCATCTTATGTGCTCGGCATCTCGGATATTGCATTATATGAATCGGTTCCGAATTATGTCTTGGGTCAATAGTTTGGTTGTCCGGCTCATGTGTTTACCCTTTTACGTTCCTCATGTTTGGCTAGGAGGGTAAACGGAGAACCACTACGATTGTACTTCCAGATCGCCTGGTTAAGTACCTCAGTGGAGAAAGCCGAAAACTAAGTGTCATAATAAGCGCGAACTGGTCAGCGATCTGATGACAAGTGTTAAACTAAAAATCGATGGAGGTTAGGCCGTGTTATACGAAGGTTCTGTATTCACACAGACCAAGTGATAACGGTTTCAACCTCGGCATACCTGAACATCACAAGATATTGGGGGCTAGTCACTAGCCCCCGCAATCAAGCTCCTATGGCTAAGTGAAAGCACTAAAGCCACATAGTCTGATTGCCTCGTTTCCCTTACACACTACCGCTTCCGGGCACCGAGACGTCGGCTAAGGGTCACAGTGCGGAGGTTGAAACACCCCTTGTAGCATCTACAAGGGGACTGAAGACGACGACTGGCAACTTTCAGATTATATACGGCCACACATGAGTCAAAATAAACAAAACAAAGCATGACATACCATGCAAGCAACAAAATCATAAGGCATAAGAGTTTAACTATCATCTAATAGATAGTACGCTTATTCATAAATTGCATCTTTCGAGCACTGGGCCTCTATTGCATGGGCACCATCCATTACGATGGGAAAGTACTGCTCGGGGCGCCTATGCTCCTTCCTAGGAGGCGGGGGACCGATGGCCATCTCGACCGGCTTGATCTTCGACCAGTGCACCATATTCTTCA
The DNA here is from genome assembly GCA_039707655.1 of Elymus sibiricus. Taxonomy (NCBI): domain Eukaryota; kingdom Viridiplantae; phylum Streptophyta; class Magnoliopsida; order Poales; family Poaceae; genus Elymus; species Elymus sibiricus. The sequence continues at coordinate 143,764,555 of CM077667.1, read as the reverse complement.
CGAAGGCCATCCGAGCTCCCTCGATACATACGGAGTGCTTCAGGATGTCAATCTGGGGCGCGGTGTCGCACAACTTCTGCACGAAGCCAAAGTAACTGCTCGGGAGCGGCTCCAAAGGCCATATCCTGATGCAGAGGTCCTTCATGGCCGGCTCCGCCATCCGATGCAACTCCATCAGCTGCTTCATCTGATTAGTGAGGACGGGAGGGTGCTCGGGGGCTTGAAACCGCGCCCAAAACAACCTTTGTTCGACATTCCCATCCCAGGACGCAAAGTACCTTGCCGCATCCGCCACACTCCTCGGAAGATCCACGAAAATGCTTGAGGAACGCCACACTCGTGTGAGCAACGCGAACCTGTTACCACCGAAGACACATTGCAGTAAGTACAACTTACCATCCGCAATAAGCTTGACTTTGCGGAGCTCCTGTTGGCAGCCTCGCGCCTCCACATGCGCCTCCTTGATCATCGACTTCAACAAGGTCAGCTTGGAGGCCTGATCCTTACTATTTTGCTCAAGGGCCTCACATTTAGTGACGGCATCCTTGAGCTCCTGCTGCACCTCGGCCATGCTGGCCTCATGTTTCTCACTGATGGTCTTTGCCGACGACAGTTTGGCGGCCGCTTGTTCGGCCACCGCCTTCTGTTCTGCGGCCTCTTGCCTCGCCTTCTTCAGCTCGGCCTTTAGGTTCTCGACCTCCGCGGCGACATCTACAGTTATAGTAAGCACCCCGCGATTAGGGATAAAACCCGAATACCTCACTTAATGAGGAAAGCCACGACATTAAAACAGTCCAGCCCGGACTTACCTTGCGCTTCGTCAAACCGCTTGTTGAGAAGGTCGAGCTCCTCATCGGAGCTCTTGAGCTTCCGATTCAACTCGGCCAGCTCCGCGTCGTTGTTGGCTCATGCCGAAGATGAGTCCTACACAACAGTTCATTCGTGTCAAACTCCCAAGTTTTCAGTTTTTAGACCCTCTGCCAGGTTTTCTCCAATCCTGCCAGAGTCTCGGGGGCTACGATTCACTTTTCCTATTAACAGTGCTTTTTGAGCTATTTGACCCCCTCCTAGGTTTTTCAACCTCACCCAGGGCTCGGGGGCTACTATATATGAGGATTGCATAACATTATAAAATAAATTTTCTTGGTAAAAGAGTATTACATGATTTACCTTGAAGCCCGTCAAGAGGCCGCCGAAAGCCTTCTTTAGTCCGCTGTCAACGGACCGAATGCTTTCTGAAACCGCATCCATGAGGGCGTGGTGTTCTTAGGTGATGGAGGGGCTATTCAAAGCCTCCTCCATCACGGCCGGCCACCCAATTTCGGCCCGCTCTGTTATGGGCGGCACTGGTGGTGGCACCCCGGATCCCCCTTCGGTGGAGGCCGGAATAGACGACTCCGGGGGCCTGAGGGCTTTGGGCCATCTTCGGAGGGAGCTCGGACTGACCATGCTCCCCCTCTTTGTTCGCCGGGAGGGATCCCCCCTCCTGTTCTTCGGCGACCGAGGTGTTAACCTTGGCCATGATGTCATCACCCCCGCCCCCCGTGTTCGGCCCAGGAGGGGTCTACCGGGACAACACCTCCTCGGTCTCCTCGACAACCGGAGGAGGTGTAGTGCATGATGAGGTTCCGCTCTCCGCTAGCTCGGCTGGCGGAGAATCCCCTTCCGAGACTCGATCGGTGGGAAGGTCACGCGGTGGGCTACAATATGAAAGTCATTCATTTGGTTAGTAAGAAACTTCAATATGGATGTACTAGAAAGTCTTCGGATTCATACCTTTGTGCCGGGGGCTTGGCCCTGGGGGCCCTTCAGGGGACCTCCTCGGAAGCCTTGGACTCCTCGACGGAGTCCGAGCTGTCATCAGACTGGACCAGCTTAGCCCTGCATCGCCTTTTTGGGGCAGGAGGAGGCAGATCCTCCTCAGCGTCATCGGATGCCGCCCTTTTCCTTGATCTGGAGGAGTCGCTCTCCTCCCCGCCCTCTTCTTGCTCTTCCTCACGAGCAGAAGAAACATGGGTTTCCCCGCATTCAGTGTCTGAAGGTCCTTTTAGGCGGAGGCCCTCTCGGGCCTCCCTTTTCCCGCTCTTCTTCTTCTCTTTCTTCTCCGGTGCCGTGTACGGCGCCTCGACCATCATTTCCGTCAGCAAGGCTGTCCTGGGGCCCTCGGACAGCGTGGCTGGGCCGTTGATCCGCATGGCTTTATCTAGCCAGCTCTGTGAATGCGGGGAAGAAAGGATCAAGTTCCTTGTTAAAAGGCAGTATCCGAACATAAGAGTAAAACTTTATAGTACCTCCTTGGGAGGGTTTGCGGCGTCAAGGCCGATGTCCTCCCCCTTGGTCGGCCTGTCCTTCTGAGGCATGAACAGCACCTTCCACAGCTTTTTGTGGGTGGTGCGGTAAAAGCTATGCACGGTGGCAGGGTCTTCGGGTTTGTAGAACCACATGGGGGCGGCCCGATGTTGGCAAGGTAGGAGGCGGGGACGAAGCATGAACTGAACCACGTTGGTCAGTTCGACCTTCTCCTTTATCATCTGGGAGATGCGCTTCTGCAGCGACTTCACCTCCGCTGCCGACCCCCAGTCGAGACCCTTCTTGATCCATGACACCAGCCTGGTGGGGGGCCCAGATCTGAATTCGGAGGGTGCTGCCCAGTCCGCGCCGCGTGGTTCGGTGATATAAAACCACTCCTTTTGCCATATTTTGATGGTATCTATGAAGGTACCATCCGGCCATTCAACCCGGGGGAGCTAACTGATCATCCCCCCCCCCCCCCCCCGCAGTCCGCCTGCTGGTCGACTATCTGCGGCTTAACATTGAGGACCTTTAGCCACAAGCCGAAGTATGGCTGGACCCGCAGAAAGGCCTCGTAGACGATGATGAAGGCCGAAATATGCATGAAGGAGTTCGGGGGGAGATCGTGAAAATCCAACCCGTAGAAGAACATCAACCCCCTAACGAAGGGATGGAGCGGCAGGCCAAGTCCTCGGATGAAATTGGGGATGAACACCACCCTCTCGCCTTGCCTCGACGTGGGGATGACCTGGCCCTCCTCTGGAGCGCGGTGGACGACGTCGACCAGAAGATAGCCGACGCGCTTCAGCTCCTGGATGTCGTTGTTGGTGACGCAGGAGGCCTCCCACTTGCCTTTGGAGCCCGAACCGGCCATGGACGAACTGGAGGTATGGCTTGGGGAGAGTTGAGGGAGAAATGGATCTGAGCGCTTAGAGCTCAAGAAGTTGGGAAGGCGATAGCGATGGATCTGAGAAGCGTGTGGAGGCTTTGGTGGCTGTTTCCCTTTTATAAGCTGCCATAATACCAAGAGCCCCTTTACTACGTCACAGACCTCGCCAATTCCCGATATAATCGTGTCGTTATGCGCCCGTGGGATAGCCCGAATCATTGATCATATCCCTTAAACAACAGGGCACAATATCCATATTGATAGGACGTGCCAATAGAGGAACTGCCTTGAACCGCGAATCGAGTTTTCATAACTGTTCAATGGTTGTGACCGGCCGCGACCTTTCGCTAAAAATTTGTCAGGCAAAGGCACTGTTCACACTCGAGCGGTTGGCCTTTGAGGGTAATAACACATGCTGTTCGGAAAACGAAAAGTCATCAGTGAGCGAACTAATACCAGCCGAACATAGAAGGGGAGAAGAACTCGCCCCGCAAGCCGGAGAATTTGGGTGTGTGAAGCTACAAGGGGCCGTGGACCCCGGCGTTGGAGGCTAGTTCTGGGACTAAGGGGTACTCGGGCCGCCGGTCTATTTCTTATGGGCTGGATAGGTGGGCTGCTCTATGACTATTGCTGTAAGGCAGAGCTATAAGACGACTCCGTGTTCAGGAAGGAAGCCTCCGGTGCCTTGGTGTATCCTCCAAGTCAAGATGGTAGATTCGGCATGTTTATTCCCTAATGGCAACTGACCATTTGTAACCCTAGGTACCCCTGGTGTCTATATAAACCAGAGGGTTTTAAAGGGAGAGGACCCATCGCCATACTCATCTAGAGTTTAGTTCATCTGATCTCGTGGTAGATCGACTCTGTAATTGTCATACACATAGCAATACAATCAAGCAGGGCGTCGGGTTTTACCTCTTCGAGAGGGCCCGAACCTGGGTAAACACCGTCTCTCTGTCATCATGTTCCCCATTGATCCAAGATCCACAGCTCGGGACCCCCTACCCGAGATCCGCCAGTTTTGACACCGACAAACACAGACATGATGCTCACCACCGGGAGTGAGTAATTCCTTTGTAGGACTGCTGGACGGTGATGGGATTGGATGAGATTGATCATGTAATCGAGTTAATTTGATAGGGCTTGATCCCTAGTATCCACTATGTTCTGAGATTGATGTTGCTATGACTTTGCTATGCTTAATGGTTGTCAGTAGGGCCCGAGTGCCGTGATTTCAGATTTGAACCTATTATGTTTTCATGAATATAAGAGTGATTTGGATCCTATCTTGAAAGTTGTATGCACCTATTACGTGTCAAGATCCGCATAGCCCAAGGTGACAATAATTGGGATTCTTTCTGGTGATTGTCGTAGTTTGGGGAGTTCATGTATTCACCATGTGTTAATGCTTTCTTCTGGTTCTCTATTATAAGGAGGCCTTAATATCCCTTAGTTTCCATTAGGACCCCGCTGCCATGGGAGGGTAGGACAAAAGATGTCATACAAGTTCTTATCGCAAGCACGTATGACTATATACGGAATACATGCCTACATTACCTTGATGAATTGGAGCTAGTTCTGTGTCGCCCTAGTGTGTAACTGTTACATGATTGATGTCATCTAAATCATTATCCGTCACCGGTCCATGTGCCTACGCTTTACATATACTGAATCTTGCTAAGTTACTATTGCTGCTGCTACTGTCAAAACTGCTACAAAATTGTTGCTGTCACTATCACTGTTACTGTTACTACTATTACTTGCTATGCTACTAAATCTTTGTTGCAGAGAGATATCCCAGGTGTGGTTGAATTAACAACTCAATGCTAAGGCCAATAAATATTCTTTGGATCCCCTCGTGTCGAATCAATAAATCAGGGTGGAATACTACCCACAAAGACTGTTGCGATCCCCTATACTTGTGGGTTATCAAGACCTTTTTCTGGCGCCGTTGCCAGGGAGCATAGCTATATTTATTGTGTTAAATTGAGGATATCCAATTTCCACTATGAAGAATCTTAAAGATACTCGAACCAAGACCATCCCCTCTCGCACGAGAGCAGGTAAGGAACTGCCATTTAGCTCTGCTGTTGATTCACCTACTATTTTGAATCAGCTTATAACGCCACCGGCTGTTGCTCATTCTGATATGTCGCATGAACTTGATGATGCTACTTGTAAAATTAATGATGATACTACTGCTACATTTGATGAAACTAAAACTGTGCCACTGAATGAATTAATTGATGCTCATATCGCTAAAGCTAGAGAACTCGAAAATGCTGAAACTGATGAAGATTTTGAATCACCTATTACACCTCGCTCTCCTAAGAAATATGAATTGTCTAATGTACCTAAGGGTTATGTTATAGATGGAGAGGTAGCTAGGGACTTTCTTGCTTGTAATGATAGAGATGATCTGAAGAAACTACAATGCAAACTGAAAGAAAAATCTATAATGGAGAAAATGAAACATGATCCTAAATTTGCTACTTCTCCTATGTTTATTACTGATAAGGATTATGAGTTCTCTATAGACCCTGAGTTAATCCCTGTAGTAGAATCTGATCCTTTCCATGGTTATGAAACTGAAACTATTATTGGACATCTCAGTAAACTGAATGATATTGCCACTTTGTTTACTCATGAGGAAAATATGTGCTACTATTATATCCTTATGATTTTTCCTTTCTCACTAAAAGGTGAGGCTAAGGAAAGGTTCCTCACTCTTGCTCCTGGTTGTGTGCATAGTCCCCAGGATATGAAATATTACTTCTCTGGAAAAAAATCTTGCTCATAAGAAACAAGTTGCTTTACAGGAAATATTTAACTTTGTGCAAAGCGAAGAAAAGAATCTCCCTCAAGCTTGGGGGAGGCTTCTCCAACTACTTAGAGCATTACCTGGTCATCCTCTCAAGAAAAATGAAATACTTGATATCTTTTATAATGGCTAGCCGATGCTTCTAGGGACTACCTATATAGTTGTGTTGGTTGTGTTTTCAGGGAAAGAACTGTTGGGCAAGCTAAATAATTATTGAATAACATATTGCAAAATGCTGATAATTGGACACTTCCTAAGCCATTGTCAGAACCTATTCATAAGAACATAGGTATTCTATTCCTCAGTCCTGAAGATATGCAAGAATCCAAAAGTACTATGAAGGAAAAAGGTATTAAACCTGAAGATGTCAAGAAGTTACCACCTATCGAAGAAATACATGGACGACACCCTGACATAGGTAGTAGAGGTAAATTCTCTCCATGCCTTTACTGAAAGTTATATATCTTATGCTAAGACTCCTAGCCAATGCATGGATGAATTTCATAATTACATTGTTAAACATGAACATTTCAATAACTATGTCAAAGATCAATTAAGACGTAATGCTATGATGATAGATCGCTTGAGTGACTTGATGTTTGGAATTCCTAATGATGTTAAGGGTCTAGGTAAACATGCTTCTATGGTTCATACTCAACTATACCAAGTTGCTAAGTCACAAAATGATTTGTTTGCTGAATTAAATGAGAATATGAATGATCATGTTGTTAGAGTAATGACTAGAGGAGGTAGAATGACTCACAAACCTGTTTATCCCGAAGGTCATCCTAAAAGAATTGAACATGATTCTCAGAGAACTAATGATGATGCACCTAGTCCATCTAAGAAGAGAAAGAAAAAGAAAAATGATAGGACATTGCAACATGCACCTAGTGATAATAATAATGATAATAATGATGATGATGTTTGCATAGATGCTCAGCCAGATAATAACAAAGAACCTGATAATGATGTGGAAATAGAACCTGCTGAAGATATATATAACCCACATCCCAAAAATAAACGTTATGAGAAGAAAGACTTTGTTGCTAGAAAACATGGTAAGGAAAGAGAGCCATGGTTTCAAAAATCCATGCCATTCCCTCATAAGCTTTCTAAGAGTAAGGATGAGGAGGAGTTTGAACGCTTGCTAATTATTCTTTTGATGGTGGAGTGCCTAAGAAGTTAGGAGATCCGGGTATACCCACAATACCTTGCTCCATTAAACGAAGTTATGTTAAAACTGCTTTATGTGATTGAGGAGCCGGTGTTAGTGTTATGCCTTTCTCTATATATAAAAGACTTGATTTGAATAAGCTTACACGTATTGAGATATCTTTGCAAATGGCTGATAAATCTACTGCTATACCTATTGGAATCTATGAGGATGTCTGATACGTCTCCAACGTATCTATAATTTTTGATTGTTCCATGCTGATATATTATCATTCTAGGATACTTTTTGGTTCATTATTTACCAATTTATAATATTTTTGAGCACTAATCTATTGACCCAGTGCGCAGTGCCAGTTGTTGTTTTCTGCGTGTTTTTGCCTTTCCAGGTTTACTATACCAAACGAAGTCCAATTGCCACGAAACTTTTTGATTATTTTTTCTGGACTATATGAAGACCTAGAAGCTTCGAAAGGAGGCCAAGAGGTGCACTAGGGCCCCACCACACATCAGGGTGCGCCCTGATATGTGGTGGCCCCCTCAGCCGCCTCCCGACGTCCCTCTGTAGCCTATAAATTCTCTAATATACTAAAAAACCTGAAAGCAGTCCCGAAACCCTTTTTCCGCCGCCGCAAGTCCCTGTTCCATCGCGAGGCAATCTGGAGCTCCGTTCCGGCAACCTGCCGGAGGGGGGATTGATCACGGAGGGCCTCTTCATCAACCTTGCTGCCCTCATGATGATGTGTGAGTAGTTCACCACAGACCTACGGGTCCATAGCTAGAACCTAGATGGAGAGCTCTCTCTCTCTTATGAACTTCAATACAATGGTCATCGCATCTTCGCTTTGATCTATCCGATGTAATCCTATTGTGCGAAGTGTTTGTTGGGATCCGATGAATTGTGGGTTTATGTTCAGATTATTCATGAAAAGTATTTGAGATGCCTCTGACATATATTATCTCTTAAGTGCATGATCATTTTAGCTTCGTAATGCTCTCCGATCTATTGATGTGCTTTGGCTAAGTACATTGATATTTCATCGGTGGAAGTGGTGCATTGTGGTAGGTTCAACCTGGCGAGTTTCTATATCCCAGTGACAAAGTAGGGGACAAGATGCGTCTTTGTGTGTTGCTACTAAGGATAAAACGATGGGGTTCATTCATATTGTTTGAGTTTACTTTGTCTACATCATGTCATCGTTCTCCAAGCATTACTCTGTTTTACTTAATACTCTAGATGCATGCTGGATAGCGGTCGATGAGTGGAGTAATGGTAATAGGTGCAGGCAGGAGTCGGCCTATTTGCTTATGGACGTGATGCCTATATACACATGATCATTGCCGTGAACATCGCATAACTATCCGCTTTTCTATCAATTGCCCAACAGTAATTTGTTACCCACCGTATGCTGCCTACATGAGAGATGTCGCTAGGGAACACTATGGCCCCCGGGTCTATTCACTTATATATTTGCAAACGCTATTATTACCTCGCTGCCTTTATTTATTTTGCATTTATCAACAATTTACACAACTCATTTTCTTGCAAATAACGAGATCAAGGGGATTGACAACCCTCTTGCCTGCGTTGGGTGCAAGTTGTTTGTTCATTTGTGTGCAGCCGCTGAAGACGGTTGAGGATTGATATTCCTATTGGTTCGATAAACCTTGGTTTCATAACTGAGGGAAATACTTACCTGCTTTGTGCTACAATTACCCGTTCCTCTTCACAGAAAACCCAACGCAGATCACAAGTATCAATGTCCCTGTTGTGGTTGCAAATGTTACTATCTTAACAAACTTTGTTATTCTTGAGATGCCCGAGGACGACAACATGTTGATTATCCTTGGTAGACCCTTTTTAAATACTACAGGGGTTGTTATTGATTGCAACAAAAGCAAGGTTACTTTTCACGTCAATGGCAAACAACATACCCTGCATTTTCTGAAGAAGCAAACTTTGGTTAATAATATTAATGTCATTGAGCCAAGTGCCACAATCATCATTGGAGGTTTTAAATTTCCTCTTCCTACTGCCAAGAATAAATATGATATTCTTATTGTCGGGGATATGCAAATCACCATTGAGGTAACTTAGTGTTATACAAAAATTCTTCGGTTTCATGTCAATAAAAAACGGTTATTAATAAGAATTGATCAACCTTATTAATGGATCCTTGTTGAAAGACATGTGGTTGATGAGTTTAGTAAGCACAACTTTTTGTACCATTATTTTACCCTCTGTTATTTTTAATTAAATAAAATAAAATGACATGATTATCTTGTTTTCTGAGTTTCCCGTGCAATAAAAATGACCCAAAAATAAAAAGTCTCAGATTGCACCAAAATTTTAACATGAATTTTTCTGGAATATTTAAGAATTTTTGGTGCTGAAAACACATCCGGGAGGAGCACCCGTGGGCCACAAGCCAACAGGGCACGTCCACCCCCAAGGCGCGTCGTGATAGCTTGTGGGGCCCACAGGGGCCCCCTGCCTCATCCCTTCAGCTCATGCCATCCCCTAACTCCAGAAAAAATTCATACACACACACTCTCTCTCTTGTGTTCTTGCTCCAGAAACTAAAATTTTCGATATCTTGGCTTGGAACTCCGTTTCTGGAACTATTTTGAGGAATTGCTCCTTGGTATGTGACCCTCCCATTCCACAAATTAATTTTTGCTTTAATAGTCTATATTTTGCATATTTTGCTACACTTGGTGCTCCTGAAAATGAGCTTGCATGTTGAATTCTTTGAGTTCCAAGTAGTATGAATGCTTGATATGGCCTCTAGGCATCTATATGAGTAGTTGCTACCAATCTTGCAAAGTTTTATTGACATAATTTTGTGGTCCAAAAATTTCATAAATTTGTGCTTAGGAAAATGAATTTCCTTAGGAGGAGCTCTTCAAGAAGGTGTTCTTCGGGTGAGGCGTCGAGCGAGGGCTCGGTACGACAAGCTTATGTCGAGCCCATAACAAGTCTGATAGTCATGGCTGACGCTAAATCATGCCGCTGGCCATGCGATGCATTCATGAGAGGTGCAGATATTAAGGAAGAATTTGATCAGTATATTTATAATACCGGCCTCACCGACTTCCTTGCAGATAAGTGTGTTCAACACTATAATCTTACCCGTTCATTCACGCATGGATTTCGATATCATCACCATACTTCTAGAGTTATGTTTAATCTTTATGATAAATCTTTTAGTATGACTCTAGTTGAATTTTGTGATGCATGCAAACTTCCATATTGGGGCTCACTAGAAAAACCACAAACATATGATTATAGTATGTTCCTTGAAAGTCTTCGCATTGGAGAGGATAGAGGGGTAACACAAGCTAGAATAAAATGTATTCATTTTCCCTCTATTCGCTACTTTGCATTGTTTAATGGAAAATGTGTAGTGGGTAAGCAAGATTGCAGTACATTGTGCACTCCTGACTTAAGACTTATCCACACTGTAGTTACTAGTGAAAAACATTATAACCTTGATGCAATTGTTGCCCGAAGACTGCACCTTAACATAGGGAGTGGTGATTTGTATGGAGGGATTTATGCCGCCCGCGTAGCTGCAAGACTAGGAGTCTCACCTCAACCTAATGACCCTATGTTACCTGAGAGATATTTAGACTTTGAAGCCATGTGTCGTCATGACTTTATTATGGACAGTGCTAGGGGTTATGAGTACAATCTAACGTTTTATAACTATAAGCATGTTTCTATTACATTGACTGCGCCTACTCTCTTTGACTTTCATACTAGACGAAGGTACTACGTTCTCGAGTACGAGGTGCAAGAGTACAACACTGCAGTAGAGGCCGCTTGCTTTGTTGAGGCGGCGACACGGAACGCCTCCACAAGCTATCACTTCAACTATTATCCAGACCAGCCATGGTGATCACCAAGCTAGGCAAACGCCTAACCTTGGGGGAGTACCTATTTCTCACCGACATTACATTCATGTTCACACACTTCATATAAATTGTTGGTGTTCATCCTCTTTCATTTTATATCCATGTTAGCTTTATTTTTCTGTCTTATTCTTGTGTGTTTGAAAAGCTTTGAAAATCCAAAAATATTTCCCTTTTCTTTTCAGTTTTTCCTTCGCGTTTAATTAGTTGTAGTATTGAAAGAAAACCCAAAAATATTTCCTTTGCATGTTGGGAGCTTTCCCGTGTAAATAATTTTTCTCGTTCTTTTTTCCTTTGTTTATTTTGCTTTCTCGAGGAAAACAAAAAAACTCCAAAAATATTTCAATGTGTTTATCTGAATTTCTTTTCTTTTGATTGAGTCATTGAAAGGAGAAGACCACAATGAAAATGTTGAGTGACTCTCATATGCAATGTTGTTGATCTAACAGAGAGCCAATATTACCTCGTCTTCTCCTTTGTATAAAACTGCCTTGCAGATTCCAGCTTAGTCCACAGCACTCTTGCACTATTATTATCAAATCATTCGATCGTGCAAATGAAAGGCAATAATGACGATATTTGATGAAGTGGTCGTGGTAAAGTAAGTTGGTATGAACTCTTCTTGTTTTCCGCTTTTGTAAATATGTTTAGCTCGTTCGATCTCGATTCAGTATATCATGAGTGAACATGTTTATGATGACAATTAGAGATTATAGTTTGTCATGCCATGCTTAAATACCTAGGAGTGGATAATGATTCATCTTATGTGTCAACATGCATTAAAATGGTTATTATGTGGTATGGTAGTATGGTATTGCCCTCTGAGTAATTTGAGCGGCTTGATTTGGCCCATGTGCAAATATGTAGTTGATTCAAAACCAATGCAGCCTTCAGGATATTTAAATTCAGAGTGTTCATATCCTACACGTGCTAGTGTTCAATGTTAATTATTTGCAATGCATGATTATGACCGTTTTCGCTCTCTAGCTGTTCGCTTCTCAATATATTGCTAGCCTTCACTTGTACTAAGCGGGAATACTGCTTGTGCATCCAAAATCCTTAAACCAAGTTGTTCCATGATACGTATCCAACGTATCTATAATTTTATTGTTCCATGCTATAATATTATCATTCTAGGATGCTTTTGGGTGATTATTTACACATTAATATTATTTTTTAGCACTAAACTATTAACCCAGTGCCCAGTGCCAGTTGCTGTTTTCTACGTGTTTTTGACTTTTTGGGTCTACAGTACCAAACAAAGTCCAATTGCCCCGAAACTTTTTTATGATTTTTATCAGGACCAAAAGAAAACGTGGAAGCTTCGGGGGGAGACCGGAGACCGCACGAGAGAGGGAGCACACAACAGGGCGCTCCCAGGGGGTGGTCACGCCCTGTTGCGTGCTGCCTCCCTCGGGTGGCCCCCGACGCCCCTCTCTGGCCTATAAATTCTCATTAATCCAAAAAATCCTAGAGCCTCCCGAAACACTTTTTCCGCCACCGCAAGTCTTTGTTCCGCCGTGTGCCCATCTGGAGCCCTGTTTTGGTGCCCTGCCGGAGGGGTGATCGATCACGGAGGGCCTCTACATCAACCTTGATGCTCCCATGGTGATGTGTGAGTAGTTTCCTAAAGACTTACGGTTCCATAGTTAGTACCTAGATGGCTATCTCTCTCTCTCTCTCTCTTGATCTTCAATACAAAGTTCACCGCATCTTCGCGGTGATCTATTCGATGTAATCACTTTATGCGGTGCGTTTGTTGGGATCCGATGAATTGTGGGTTTATGTTCACATTATTCATGAAAAAGATTTGAGTCTTCTCTGAAATTTATTATGATTCTTATTTGCATGATTATTATATCTTCGTAAATCTCTCTGATCTATTGAAATAGTTTGGCCAACTAGATTGATATTTCTTTAGTGAGAGGGGTGCGTTGTAGTGGGTTCAACCTGACGAATTTCTATATCCCAGTGACAAAGTAGGGGACAAGATACATCTTTGTGTTGTTTCCACTAAGGATAAAACGATGGGGTTAATTCATATAGATTGAATACTCTTTGTCTACATCATGTCATTGTTCTCCAAGCATTACTCTGTTTTACTTAATACTCTAGATGCATGCTAGATAGCGGTCGATGGGTGGAGTAATAGTAGTATGTGCAGATAGGAGTCGGCCTATTTTCTTATGGACATGATGCCTATATACACATGATCATTGTCGTGAATAAAGATTGCATAACTATGCGCTTTTCTACCAGTTGCCCAACAGTAATTTGTTTACCCACCGTATGCCTACTGCATTAGAGATGCCACTAGCGAACACTACGGCCCCGGGTCTATTCATCCATATATTTACAAAAGATTTCAATACCTTGCTGCAATTTATTTCTTTTTATTTTATTTTGCACTTTATAATATTCAACTTTCATCCATATACTTCACTAGCTTGCAAATAACGAGTCCAAGGGGATTGACAACCCTCTTGTCTGCGTTGGGTGCAAGTGTTTGCTCCTTTGTGTGCAGTCGCTGAAGATGGGGGTTGCGTGCTACTCCTATTGGTTCGATAAACCTTGGTTCTCTACCAAGGGAAATACTTATATATATTGAGCTGCATCACCCGTTCCTCTTCACGGAAAACCCAACGTAGATCACAAGTATCAGGAACAGTTTCCGGCGCCGTTGCCGAGGAATATCACCAACCTACTATCAAGTAACTTCGCACAAATTATCATTCACTTGTTCTACTTTTTATTTTCTGTTATATTTAGTTTGTTTCATAAACATGAAAAATACAAAAATATTTATCTTTGCTAGTTGCTAGTTTTCTTCTTTGCTTGCTAGTTTACTTGTTCTGCTTGTTAGTTTGCTTGCTTGGTCACCTTGTCTCAATATACTACTAAGTTGTTTGACTTCTCAAATACTAATAACAATGATTTTATTAGTACTCCAATACCACCCACCGCTAGTGCGGAGTTTTATGATATTAATGCTGCATTGCTGAATCTTGTCATGAGAGAACATTTTTTGGGAAGTCCTAATGAAGATTCCTCTGCTCGTCTCAATACTTTTGTTGAATTGTGTGATATTCAAAATAAAAAGGATATGGATAATGATGTGGTCAAATTAAAATTATTTACTTTTCACTACGAGATAAAGCTAAGGCTTGGTTTTCATCTTTACCACGCAATAGTATTGGAACATGGGATAAGTGTAAAGATGCTTTTATTGCCAAGTATTTTCCTCCTGCTAAGATCATCTTCCTTAGAAATCAAATTATGAATTTTAAACAACATGATCAAGAACATGTTGCACAAGCTTGGGAGAGGTTCAAATTGATAATTAGAAATTGCCCTACTCATGGTTTAAACTTGTGGATGATTATCCAAAATTTCTATGCTGGACTAAACTTTGTGTCTAGAAATCTTCTAGATTCTGCTGCAGGTGGTACCTTCATGGAGGTGACATTAGGAGAGGCCACCAATCTTCAGGACAACATCATTACAAACAACTCTCAATGGCATACCGAAAGAGCTCCAATTGGTAAGAAGGTAAATTTTGTCAAAGAAATGACTACTTTGATTGAAAAAGTGGATGCTCTTATGAAAATGGTTGCTAGTAAAAATGCTCACGTTGATCCTAGTGATGTGCCTTTGTCTACCTTGATTGAGCAAAATGATGATGCTATTGATGTGAACTTTATCTCGCGAAACAATCTCAACAACAATGCCTATAGAGGGAATTTCAATGATAGACTGTATCCCGGTAATTCCTCTAATAATTATGGAAAGTCTTATGGAAATTCTTCTACAGATAATAATAGGATATCCTCTGATCTTTAGAACACCATTAAAGAATTTATTAGTTCTCAAAAGATTTTTAATGCTATGGTAGAAGAACAGTTGCATAAAGTTGATGATTTCGCTAAAAACATGGATATGATTGCTCTTGATGTGGAAACTCTTAAAAATAAAACTTTGTCACCCAAGCATGATTTTAATGAGACTATTAAATCTATGAAAATATCTATTAATGAAAGTAAGGAGAGGACCGCTAAGTTGAAAGCTAAGCAGGAATTCTTAGAAAAAGCTCTTCCACCCGATTTTTACCGGAATCACGATGAAGATCTTAAAATGATTGATACTTCTCCTATTGAATCTTTATTTACTAATATTAAAGTAAATGATGAAGGGACTAAATATGAGTCAACTCTAGCTAGAGAGCGTCCCGTTTGCTTGGAGGGTGATGATTCTAATGATAAAATTGAAAAAAGTGGGTTTGGAGAGGTTAAAACTTTAACTAGTGATGTACCCACTATCTTGGATTACAAGGACATTAATTATGAAAGTTGCTATTTAGTAGAATGTATTTCCATGTTGTAATCCATTCTTAGCTCACCCAATTCTTATGAACAAAATAAAGCTTTTACTCAACATATAGTAGAAGCGATGATAAAAGCTTATAATGAAAAACTTGAACTTGAAGTTTCTATTCCTAGAAAATTGTTGGGAACCTACTATCAAAATAAAACTTACAGAATATGAATTAAATGCCTTGTGTTACCTTGGTGCTAGTGTTTCAACAATACCTAAGTCTCTTTGTGATGTGCTTGGTCTCACTAATATTCAAGATTGTTCCCTAAACTTGCATCTTGCGGATTCTACCATCAGGAAACATTTGGGAAGAATAAATGATGTGCTTATCCATGCAAATAGAAATTATGTGCCTGTCGATTTCATTGTGCTTGATATTTAATGCAATCCTACTTGTCCAATAATACTTGGAAGACCTTTTCTATGAACTATAGGTGTAATTATTGATATGAAAGAGGGAAACATAAGGTTCCAATTTCCATTAAAGAAAGAGATGGAAAACTTACCTAGGAATAGAATTAAACCACCTTACGAATCTATCATGAGGTCTACTTATGGGTGGAGTGTGAAAGATGACAACACTTGAAACTATGCAATATGCCTGGCTAGGGGAGTTAAACAATAGCGCTAGTTGGGAGGCAACCCAATAGTTATCTTTAATTTTGCTTTTTTACTTTATGTTTGTGTGTGATAACATGATTATTGTCTCTGTAATGATTGTGTTTTTATGTTTAAATTAGTGTTTGTTCCAAGTAAAGCCTTTGGGATGACGCACAAGATAAGTAGAATTGATACGGTGCAAAAACAGAAACTTTAACGTTCAGTTCAGAATTTCTCTGATTTTACTGGAACGTTTTTTTGATCTGAATTTTTTATGCAGTATTTATATACAAATTTTCAGGTTTTACTAAATTTTCAGAATTTTGGGAGTTATATAAGTATAGGTTCTCTACAGATCTTTACAGACTGTTCTGTTTTAAACAGATTCTGTTTTTGCTTACATAGTTTGCTTGTTTTGATGATGCTATGGATTGTTTCGGGGGGTATAAGCCATGGAGAAGTTAGAATACAGTACCTTATGAAATAATATAATAATAATAAATTTATAACAGTACCTAAAGTATTTGATATGTTTGCTATACTAACAGATCTCACGAAGGTTTTGTTGAGTTTTGTGTGCTGAAGTTTTCAAGTTTTGGGTGCCATCACGATGGATGAAGGAATAAGGAGCGGCAAGAGCCTAAGCTTGGGGATGCCCAAGCCACCCCAAGGTAATATTCAAGGAAGACTCAAACGTCTAAGCTTGGGGATGCCCCGGAAGGCATCCCCTCTTTTGTCTCAATCCATCGGTATGTCACATGGAGCTATATTTTTATTCATCACATGATATGAGTTTTGCTTGGAGCGTCGTTTGCTTTAGTTTGCTTTTGTTTTAGTTTTCCATAATCATTGTTTGCTGGACACACCCACTTGAGAGAGACACAATATCACAGTGATTTATTAGAATACTCTATTTGCTTACTTATATCTTTTGAGCCTAGCCGTTTCTCTAGTACTTCACTTATATCTTTTAGAGCACGGTGGCATATAGATTTTATAGAAATAATTAAACTCTTGTTCTTCACTTATATTTTCTTAAGAGTTAATAAAAGTTATGGTAATTTGCATGGGTTATAAGACTAGTCCAAAAATAATAGGTATCCAATGAGTGCATAATCAAAACCACATGTAGCACATTAAAGAGAAATTGTGGGTTAATGATATTGATGTGGTAATATGAAAGGGCATGAGTGCATGATCATTGGTTAGTAAAAGTATTGTGAATTAGAGGGTGTTAACTTGCTGTTCATCTAAATATTTTTTATAGCATGGTGATGATGTGTGAGAATACTTATTCCTCGTTGAAATCCTAGTGTTGTTTAAGTCAGAGGCGCGCGATGGTTAACTCCTCCCAACCTCCTCCCTAGGGGCATGCGAGTAGTACTTTGCTTCGAGAGAGCTAATAAAATCTTACAATAAGTATGTGAGTTCTTTATGACTAATGTGAATCCATGGATGTACTGTAGGACCGAAAGTATGTCTAGAGGGGGGGGGTGATTAGACTACTTGACCAAATAAAAGTTTTGCCTATACCAGATTTTAGAGTTGGCAATTTTTAACATTCATGGCAAGTCAAGTACACCCTACACATGCAAGTTCTAAGAGTATAGCAGCGGAAAGTAACAACAAGCATGTATAGAAAGGATAGGGTTGGAAGATCAAACACAAATGTAGACACGATGATTTTTCCCGTGGTTCCGATAGGTGGTGCTATCGTACGTCCACGTTTATGGAGTCTTCAACCCACGGAGGGTAACGGTTGCGAGAGTCCACGGAGGGCTCCACCCATAAGGGTCCACGAAGTAGCAACCTTGACTATTCCATAACGGCTTCCGTCCACGAAGGACTAGACTCACTAGGGTAGATCTTCACGAAGTAGGCGATCTCCTTGCCCTTACAAACTTCTTGGTTCAACTCCACAACATGAAGTAGGAGGTTCCCAAGCGACACCTAACCAATCTAGGAGGCACCACCCTCCAAAAGGTAATAGGCTCGGTAATGATGATGAACTCCTTGCTCTTGTGCTTCAAGATGATAGACTCCTCAACACACAATCACTCTCTCACAGATTTGGCTTGGTGGAAGAGATGGGATTGGTGGAAAGCAACTTGGGGAGGCTAGAAATCAAGATCCATATGGTTGGAGTGGAAGATCTTGACCTCAACACATGAGTAGGTGGCTCTCTCTCAGAAAACTGGATGGGGCAAGTATGGAATAGTTCTGAGTGCTTCTCTTGCGAGTGGGTGGTGGTGAAGGGGTCTATATAGGCATCCCCAAAAATCCAACCGTTACACACAAAATGACCAACTCGGTGACACCGATGTGTTAATCTCGGTGGTACCGAAGTGACCAAAAGGTGGCAACTTTTGAATCTCGGTGACACCGATATAGGAAACTCGGTTGCACCGATAAGGTGACCAACGGTCAGATTGCCCATTCTCGGTGACGCCGATCCAACAATCTCGGTGGTACCGATATTGTGAATTTGCGTAACAGAAAGTTGGCAACCTAAACTCGGTGGCACCGAAGCAGAATCGGTTGCACCGAAGTGGCTAGGGTTTGGCTGAGTCTGTCTGAGTTTGGGAATCGGTGGCACCGAGTGGAAAGTGTTGGTTGCACCGATTTTGAATATTTGGTTTTGACAGACTTTGTGGAAGAGCTTGTGGGTGTTTTTGGTGACTATCACTTGTGCACGAATGAGCATTTTGTTCACCAACAAAACCTTACCCCCTTTTAATAGTATTGGCTTTCCTATGGACTCAAAGTGATTTCTCACAAATGTAAAATGTAGAGTCCTCTTGCTTGAAGCTTTGCCAATCCATTTCCTTGCATCTTGGGGTATTTCCACAATCTTCACAATCCTTTTGCCATCCCTATCATTGAACTTTTCCTGAAATATGCTTAGTGGAAACATTAGTTCAATGACTTATATGTTGTTATTAATTACCAAAACCACCAAGGGAGCAAATGTGCTTTCAATCTCCCCCTTTTTGGTAATTGATGACAACATATAGATCAAAGCTTCGACATATGTTATAATCAATGAATATAATCATCGCTTTGATAAGTATGTGATAAGCAAGAGCTCCCCCTAAATTTGTGCATTATTTTAAAATTTGCGTTTGAATGCAAATGCACAATCGATTAGGTACATGGGGCACTTCTTCCATGTCACATACAACTTGGTGGTGTGCGAGAATAATTTGAATGAACATCATAGCACAACACAACCAAACAAAGATAATGATCATCTCATAAGCATTAAGATGATAGGGAATAGTAGCACAACACTCATAAAGTGTAAGATCAAAACATCATCAAACGTGTATCACAAGCAACCAAAAGATCAAATGTTTTTTTTTAAAGCAATAAAAACCAAACGCTCTCTCACTCGAAGCCTAAAGATCTATATACACTTCTCCCCCTTTGGTAACAAGTTACCAAAAAGTTCAAAGGCATATATCTAAGCGTTCTTGGGCTGATCTCCTCCAGTTGTTGATGAAGGAGTCGAGAGAACAGCGTCGGCGAAGATCTCTGCAGATGTCGTGGATGGAGTTGGAGTGGCAACTGGAGGAACTGGAGCTAATGGAGCAGGAGCTGAGGTGACAGTGGCAGGAGCTGATGAAGAGGGCCTCAAGTATGGAGCTAGCACAGTGGCTGATCTGGCCTGAGTAGTGAACTGTGTGCCTGGCCTGAGAGGTGATCCATCCTCATCATCATCATCATCATCATCTGAAGAATGAGGAAGAGGCACTGAGTCAACTTCCTTCTTGAGCTCATTGACTGTCTTAGTCAGCCCATCCACCTTATCATTAAGGGTCTTGATCCTGTTCTCAAAGATCGTGACAAGACTGTTCTGGTTGTTCAAGATGTCCTTAATGTCCTTCTGCATGCCCTGAACTGATGAGATCAACAGATCCATTTGCTCATTCCTGGATCTAGGGACTTGAGCACTAGTGACTCTAGCTGCCTCTGCCTCTGCCTGAGCTGCAGCATATGTGGGATGTTCAGGATTCATCACCACAATGTTGTCCTCGAGATCTGGCTGTAGGGGCAAGTGGGGTCTGTCCATAGCAAATATGTGCTTCTCCAGCTTAGAGTTGATGAGCATCTAGATATAGGGTGCATAGCAGCAAGAGCGCTTCTGATCAGCAGCAACCCTCTTAACTGTCTCAACAATTAAGTCCATGACTCTAATCCTGGTGTGTCTGTCAAGATGGATCAGCATGTTGATGGAGTAGCCTCGGATCATCTTGTCATCTCCTGACTTGGGCATCAAGGTATGCCTCAGAATAGTGTTCATGGTACGGAGGCCAGCCTGAAGAAAGTAGATGGATCCTAGCTTGTGAGACTTCACATGAGCAGCAGGGATCTCATTTTATATGTTGGCCATAGCATTGTGGCTCTCCTTGGATTCTGAGTAGACATCCAAGTCACCATCCTGTACCTCTGGGACTCCTAAGATTGCAGCCCATTCCTCAACAATGGACTCATATCTTGCACCTTCAGTCATCCATACAATCCTACCATCTCCCTAGAAATGTGCAGTGGAGTAGAATTGCATGATCATCTCATCATTCCAAGTAGTGAACTCTCTGCCAACAAACTCATCCAAACCAATGCAGTGGAAATTGTCTTGGACACTTGGAAAATAGTCTTCATTCTCCTTGATGAATTTCCAGTCCACATACCTCATGTCACTCACAGCTGGACTCTTGTCAAAAAGCACAGTCTCATAGAAATCCTGTTGCTCTTTGGTATAGAATATGTAGTCCACAACTGTCCTCCTCCTTTGGGCATATGGATCAGCAGCTCTCCATGCCCTCAAACCAGAATCCTTCCTCTTCTTCATATCTTCAGCAAGTGGATAGCTGGCATTATGTACTCGAAGGTGTGGTCTAAGCTTCATCAAGGCAGACATAGCATCTTCATCCTCAACTCTGGAGGTGGTTCCCTTGTTCTTTTCAGAAGCAGGAATTTGCCTGGTAGTCCTCTTAGGCTTTTCAGCAGCAGCCTTCTTGGGGGCAGACTTGGTGCTCTTGGATGTGCCAGTCTTTGGCATAGCATCAGACATAAGCTTCTTTTGCTTCTTCTTGGGAGGGGCCTTGACAACCTGCTCTTCCTCCTCCTCAGGATCAGCACCAGCAGCCTCTTCAGGGTCCTCAAATATGGAGGTCTGCCTACCAGTGACATAGACAATTCTTTTCCTAGCACCCTTCTTCTCACCTGCCTTCTTAGGCAAAGGCTTCTTTGGGGGCTCATCAGTCATGGTAGCTCTAGCACTCTCAGGTGCTCTCATAGCCTCAGAGCTAGCATACTCTTTCCTGACAGCTCTCCTTGAAGAGGTAGCTTCATTTGCAGCTTTCTTGGCAGCCTTCTCTTGCTTCTTAGCAAGAATCTCTTCTGGTACAAAGTCTGAATCCTCCTCATCTGAATTCAGCTTCTTCCTGGTCCTAGTTGCAGCCTTGGCCAACCCATGAGAATTGGGAGTGCCTGGATCTGAAGATGAACTAGACTCAGGACTAGTGCCTGAACTCATCACAATGTTCTCCTCTTGGAAATTGTTCTCACTATCCTCAGCACTTGACATACTGACCCTGTGAATAGAGTATAGAGGAGCAGAAGAAGATGAGTCATCACAAAATCATCAGCTGGTTTTTGAAAGTTTGAACAAAATATTCTCAAGGTTCACATTCTGTCACATGAAAATCGGTACAGCCGAAGCAAAAATTTCGGTGCTACCGAGACTGAGTTTCTCCTTAACAGAAACTTGGCACTCTTTTCGGTGAGACCGAAAAGAAGTACTCGGTTTCACCGAGATAGTTCTCAGTAGCACAGACAGGCAAATCGGTGACACCGATTTGTTCGCTTCGGTTCCACCGAGTTCCATCGGGCGGACGGTAAACCCTAGAAAATCGATCGTTCTCTAACTACAGGAAGTTTTAGAGGATTGAGAGGATTGCAAATGGTGGCTTATAGATAAAATCAAATCCAATGCACGAGAATCAGATGGGGAGCGCAAGGAAAATCGAATCCGTACCCTAACTCGGTGACGGATCCGCTACGGCGGCGACGGCGGCGAAGATGCCCGTCGACGGCGAGATTCCCAGCGGCGGAGGAGCGCGGGGAGACAAGGGCGACGACCAGAGGGTCTTTTTGTGGCAGCTTAGGGTTTGGGGCACGACGATTGAAGATTTAATTTTCGAACCGTCGGGACCACAGGTTATATACCCTTCACTGTCGGTGACACCGGTTCTAAATTTTCGGTGTCACCGAGTTCCTCAACTGTCAGTGGACAGGGAAACTCGGTGTAACCGAGAATATGGAATCGGTAGTACCGAGATTGAAAACCAGATCAACCCTAGGCATTCGGTGAGACCGAGAATTGTGGGTTGGTTCCACCGAGATGCACTTGGGAGGTTTTAATGGTCAGTCCTTGTCGATACGGAACTCCGAGTGCTCCACACACAGAGGGATCGAAAAGTACTTGTTCAAATTTTGGGATGCAGCATGAATGGAATATGAGGTGAGAAAGCATAGATAGCTAAAGAGTGGTCCTAGGCATTCTTGTCCATCCAATTGGCAAAAGATAAATCAAAAGCCAAATAACAACAATTGGATGTCCTCGAATGAGAAAATAAATGCAGACCAACATGCTCACACAATAAGATGTCAAATGAAATCATGACAAACATGCACATACATACTAGCATCTAACAAGCACTTGGGCGATGACTAAGTCATCTATATATGAGTATATTGACTTAGGAGCCAACTAAGAATACTTGATCATAGGTCATACTCATCGTTTAAGCACAAGCGGGGTTACCACTTTTACATAAAGCATTTAATGTTGTCACATACTAAGAGATGCTTTGACTCAAGTCTTAGAGTAAAGCTCCCCCTTTATGTGACATCCCCCCATAAGAGGGATAAACTAACCTTGGGTTTTGTCAATGAAGACTTCATGTTGGTGAGGTAGTGGTGGATGCTCAAGGTTGATGAAGATCACCAAGAGTTGGGAGCATCCTTGTTGTTTTCTTACTCTTCTCACCTACATGGGTTAGTCCCAACACACAGAGACAAATACAAGGATGTCTATGGACATGGAGTGCAAAGCATGTGTTATGATGTCCATTGATTTGATGATTACCTTGTCTCTCGCTTACCTTTGAGGGAATGTGTGACTCCTTGAACTACTGCATAGAGTTGATGTTGATTGCAAATAGTTCTTGCCAATAATGAATGTGAGTGAATTTCATTGGCGGAGTCACCCCTCAAGAACTCTCTAGTTCTTCTTCTTGGGGTCCCACATCAAGTTGATGGGGATCCTTGGTGTTGTAGTAGCCTTTGTTGAAGTTGAGCTTGATGTAGCCTTGGGAACCCACTCCACCATAGCTAGGGATTCATCTTCATATGAGTCAATGTCCTCTTGAAGCTTGTTCTTGCCCTTGAGCTTGTGGTCTTGTGGTGGAAGGTCATCTTGAGTGCTTGTTCCCTTGGGAAGAGTATGTTCATACTTTTCCTTTTGAGGAACAAACTTGGGCTTGGGGTATTGACCTTCTTCCCATTCAACTCCATTAGCGTTGAAGTAGCCAACACCACGGTTCTTTCGGTATCCTCCGTGCTTGCCTACAATTTCCTCAAATTGCTTACATCCGGCAAGACTCTTGTAGATACCTTTCTCTATAATTCCTTTAAATAAAGCATTTTCTTGCTCAAGTGTAACTTGGCTAAGAGAATCATCATTAGTGGAATCAATAGAATTACTAGAAGCAACATCTTTAGGTTTAGCATTTTTATTGTTGCTACTAGATGAAGAACCTTTCTTGCCTTTGTTACTAGATTGTTTAGTTTTAACTTGAGGCATGAATGTAGACAAGAGTAGTCGTTTGGCTAGATAAGATGAAGTCTTCTTTCGGAGATCGTCATTGATAGCTTTAAGAAACTCATGCTCTTGCTCCAAATTGAGCTTCTCGAAACGTAGCTTCTCATGAGTTCTTACAAGCTCTCTATGATATTCAAGAGTAGATTCATGAGCTAACTTAAGAGTGTTTAGTTCTTTAGTTAGTTCTTCTATTCTCATCTTATCATCATCAATTGACTTATCTTGACTAGCATGAGAATTATCAAGTTCATTTTGACTAACATCACTAGTTTTATCAAATAGCAAGTCATCATCACAAAGCAAATCATCTTCATCACTATTGAAATCAAGATACTCGGGGTGTGATACCTTGGGGCCTTTAGCCATGAAGCAACTTCCACTCCCTTCATTTGGTGAATCAAATATATCATAGGAGTTGGTAGTCACTAGAGAAATTCCGGCAACACCATCATCTTGACTATAGTCGGAGTCAGAGTGATAGCTTCTCTCGGAGTTGTTGTCGGAGTCGGAGCCGGAAACCCATTCACCAACATGAGCTTGATGTTTTCTTCTTGTATAGCTCTTGGTGTACTTGTCCTTTTTCTCCGAATCTCTACTTCTCCTTGAGGCTCTTCGTTCATAACGATCATCTCTACTCCTTCTCTCTCTTTGAGGTGAATCATTCCTTGAGCTTCGTCTTCGAGGTGACTCTTCTCTTCGTTTGTAGGGAGCCGTGCACTCATTGGAGTAGTGTCCGGGCTTCCCACAATTGTAGCAATTGCGGTCATGACTTGACGAACGCTTCTCATCATATCTTGAGTTGGAGCTTCGTTCTTTGCCTCTATTCTTGTAGAACTTGTTGAATTTCTTGACCATGAGGCTTATCTCTTCATTGGTGACAAGGTTGTCGCTTGACGTTGCGAGAGCATCACTTGTGGCTTTGTAAGCACCGCTAGACTTGTGGTGAAGCTCTTCTTTGTCTTTGAATGTCATCTCATGAGCAACAATCCTTCCAATGACTTTCGTAGGCTTGAGATCTTCGTAGTTGGGCATCATTTGGATCAATGTGCACACGGTGTCGTATCTCTCATCCAAAGCTCTAAGTATCTTCTTGATGATGAATTTGTCGGTCATTTCTTCGCTTCCTAAGCCGGCAATCTCATTGGTGATAAGAGCTAGCCTAGAGTACATCTCTGCGACTCCTTCACCATCCTTCATCTTGAACTTGTCAAGCTGACTTTGAAGAACATCTAACTTGGATTCTCTCACGGACTCGGTTCCTTCGTGCATATCAACCAAAGTATCCCAAATCTCTTTTGCATTCTCAAGATGGCTGATTTTGTTGAATTCTTTGGGGCATAAGCAGTTGAAGAGAATGTCACATGCTTGAGCATTGTATTGCAACATCTTCAATTCTTCCGCGGTCGCTTCACGATCCGGTTCCTTTCCATCACCAAATAATTCACCTTGCAAGCCAACACGAACAACAGCCCAAACGGCGGGGTTATGACCAAGAATATGCATTTTCATTTTGTGCTTCCAACTAGCAAAATTAGTGCCATCAAAGTACGGACCTCTACGGTGATAATTTCCCTCACTAGACGCCATACTCTCCTAGGTTGTGAGACCAATGCAATGGAGACCAAAGCTCTGATACCACTTGTAGGACCGAAAGTATGTCTAGAGGGGGGGTGATTAGACAACTTGACCAAATAAAAGTTTTGCCTATACCAGATTTTAGAGTTGGCAATTTTTAACATTCATGGCAAGTCAAGTACACCCTACACATGCAAGTTCTAAGAGTATAGCAGCGGAAAGTAACAACAAGCATGTATAGAAAGGATAGGGTTGGAAGATCAAACACAAATGTAGACATGATGATTTTTCCCGTGGTTCCGATAGGTGGTGCTATCTTACGTCCACGTTTATGGAGTCTTCAACCCACGGAGGGTAACGGTCGCAAGAGTCCATGGAGGGCTCCACCCATAAGGGTCCACGAAGTAGCAACCTTGACTATTCCATAACGGCTTCCGTCCACGAAGGACTAGCCTCACTAGGGTACATCTTCACGAAGTAGGCGATCTCCTTGCCCTTACAAACTTCTTGGTTCAACTCCACAACACAAAGTAGGAGGCTCCCAAGCGGAACCTAACCAATCTAGGAGGCACCACCCTCCAAAAGGTAATAGGCTCGGTAATGATGATGAACTCCTTGCTCTTGTGCTTCAAGATGATAGACTCCTCAACACACAATCACTCTCTCACAGATTTGGCTTGGTGGAAGAGATGGGATTGGTGGAAAGCAACTTGGGGAGGCTAGAAATCAAGATCCATATGGTTGGAGTGGAAGATCTTGACCTTAACACATGAGTAGGTGGCTCTCTCTCAGAAAACTAGATGGGGCAAGTATGGAATAGTTCTGAGTGCTTCTCTTGCGAGTGGGTGGTGGTGAAGGGGTATATATAGGCATCCCTAAAAATCCAACCGTTACACACAAAATGACCAACTCGGTGACACCGATGTGTTAATCTCGGTGGTACCGAAGTGACCAAAAGGTGGCAACTTTTGAATCTCGGTGAGACTGATATAGAAAACTCGGTTGCACCGATAAGGTGACCAACGGTCAGATTGCCCATTCTCGGTGACGGCGATCCAACAATCTCGGTGGTACCGATATTGTGAATTTGTGTAACAGAAAGTTGGCAACCTAAACTCGGTGGCACCGAAGCAGAATCGGTTGCACCGAAGTGGCTAGTGTTTGGCTGAGTCTGTCTGAGTTTGGGAATCGGTGGCACCGAGTGGAAAGTGTTGGTTGCACCGATTTTGAATATTTGATTTTGACAGACTTTGTGGAAGAGCTTGTGGGTGTTTTTGGTGACTATCACTTGTGCACGTATGAGCATTTTGTTCACCAACAAAACCTTACCCCCTTTTAATAGTATTGGCTTTCCTATGGACTCAATGTGATTTCTCACAAATGTAAAATGTAGAGTCCTCTTGCTTGAAGCTTTGCCAATCCATTTCCTTGCATCTTGGGGTATTTCCGCAATCTTCACAATCCTTTTGCCATCCCTATCATTGAACTTTTCCTGAAATATGCTTAGTGGAAACATTAGTTCAATGACTTATATGTTGTTATTAATTACCAAAACCACCAAGGGAGCAAATGTGCTTTCATGTACGCACTCTCACCACCTCATATTTGCTAGCCTCTTTGGTATCGTGCATTGCCCATTCTCTCCTCGAGGATCAGTGCAACCTTTGTCAGTGCATCCAAACCCCGTGACATGATACGCTTTGTTGCACATAAGCCTTATTACATCTTCCTCAAAACAGACAACATACCTAACTATTATGACATTTCCATAGCCATTCCGAGATATATTGCCATGCAACTTCCACCGTTACATCCTATGACTAGTACTTTCATTGTCATATGGGTTGGCATGATCATATAAGCTGACATCGTATTTGTGGCAAAGCCACCGTTCATCATTTTTTATACATGTTACACTTGATCATTGCACATCCTGGTACAATTCCAGAGGCATTCATATAGATTCATACTATAGTTTTCATATGAGTTGTAAGTAAATAAAAGTGTGATGATCATCATTATTAGGGCACTGTCTCAGTGAGGAAAGGATGATGGAGACCATGATTCCCCCACAAGTCGGGATGAGACTCCGGATGAAAAACAAAAGAAAGAAAGAAAGAAAAAGAAAAAAAGGGAGAAAAAGAAAGAAAAAAAAGGAAAAAAAGAGAAAAAGAAATAAATAAATAAATAAATAAATGAGAGAAAAGAGAGAAGGGACAGTTCTACTACCTCCTTCTCCACACTTGTGCCTCAAACTGGTACCATGTTATTCATATAGAGAGTCTTTTGTTTTATCATTTTCATATGCTAGTGGGAATTTTTCATTATAGAACTTGGCTTGTATATTCCGATGATGGGCTTCCTCAAATGCCCGAGGTCTTCATCAGCAAGCA
Organism: Elymus sibiricus; assembly: GCA_039707655.1. Classification (NCBI taxonomy): domain Eukaryota; kingdom Viridiplantae; phylum Streptophyta; class Magnoliopsida; order Poales; family Poaceae; genus Elymus; species Elymus sibiricus. Next base: position 143,736,638 of record CM077667.1, on the reverse strand, counting down.
AGTTGGATGCACACCCACTTAGCTTCATTTGAGCTTTCATACACTTATAGCTCTAGTGCATCCGTTGCATGGCAATCCCTACTCCTCGCATTGATATCTATTGATGGGCATCTCCATAGCCTGTTGATACGCCTAGTTGATGCGAGACTTTCTTCTCCATTTTTACCCCTTTGAAACCTACCGTCGTATTCTATTCCACCTTTATGCTATATCCATGGTTCACGCTCATATATTGCGTAAGTAATAAAAAGCTGAAGCACGTTAATAAGTACGATCCAATTGCCTGACTTGACACCGTGGTGCTTGACATTTGTATTTATGTGGTGAAGATGGAGCCATGCTATTCTTATATGATAAATTGAATAGGGGGTGAACATTCTTTAAGGATCGTATATTTTGAAATTTGATGATTATGTTTCTTATGTTTGTAAGTATTGCTATGTTGATGTTTGTTAATTCATCGTGTCTCAATGATCATACGTGCAATAGATTACATGTTGGGTAGCATGTCACATCAAAAATTCTGTTTTTATCATTTACCTACTCGAGGACGAGCAGGAATTAAGCTTGGGAATGCTTGATATGTCTCCAACATATCTACAATTTTTTATTGTTCCATGCTATAATATTATCATTCTAGGAAGCTTTTTGGGTGATTATTGACCAATTCATATTATTTTTGAGCACTAACCTATTAACCTAGTGCCGAGTGCCAATTCCTGTTTTCTGCGTGTTTTTGACTTTTCAGGTTTACAGTACCAAACGAAGTCCAATTGCCCTGAAACTTTTTTATGATTTTTTCTGGACCAAAAGAAGACATGGAAGCTTAGGGAGGAGACCGGAGACCGCTCGAGAGAGGGAGCACACAACAGGGCGCGCCTAGGGGGTGGCCACGCCCTGTTGCGTGCTGCCTCCCTCGGGTGGCCCCGACGCCCCTCTCTGGCCTATAAATTCCCATTAATCCCAAAAACCCTAGAGAGACTCCAGAAATACTTTTTCCTCCACCGCAAGTCTCTGTTCCCCTGTGTGCCCATCTGGAGCCCTGTTCCGGTGCCCTGCCGGAGGGGGATCAATCACGGAGGGCCTCTACATCAACCTTGATGCTCCCATGGTGATGTGTGAGTAGTTCCCTACAAACCTATAGGTCCGTAGTTAGTACCTTGATGGCTATCTCTCTCTCTTGATCTTCAATACAAAGTTCACCGCATCTTCATGGTGATCTATTCGATGTAATCACTTTGTGCGGTGCATTTGTTGGGATCTGATGAATTGTGGGTTTATGTTTAGATTATTCATGAAAAAGATTTGAGTCTTCTCTGAAATTTATTATGATTCTTATTTGCATGATTATTATAGCTTCGTAAATCTCTCCGATCTATTGAAATAGTTTGGCCAACTAGATTGATATTTCTTCAGTGAGAAGGGTGCGTTGTAGTGGATTCAACCTGACGAATTTCTATATCCCAGTGAAAAAGTAGGGGACAAGTTACATCTTTGTGTTGTTGCCACTAAGGATAAAACGATGGGGTTAATTCATATTGTTTGAATTCTCTTTGTCTACATCATGTCATTGTTCTCCAAGCATTACTCAGTTTTACTTAATACTCTAGATGCATGCTGGATAGCGGTCGATGGGTGGAGTAATAGTAATAGATGCAGGCAGGAGTCGGCCTATTTGCTTATGGAGGTGATGCCTATATATACATGATCATTGCCGTGAATAGAGATTGCATAACTATGCGCTTTTCTATCAATTGCCCAATAATAATTTGTTTACCCACCGTATGCCTACTACATGAGAGATGCCACTAGCGAACAGTACGTCACCCGGGTCTATTAATCCATATATTTACAAAAGTTTTCAATACCTTGCTGCAATTTATTTCTTTTTATTTTATTTTGCACTTTACAATATTCAACTTTCATCCATATACTTCACTAGCTTGCAAATAACGAGTCCAAGGGGATTGACAACCCTCTTGCCCGCGTTGGGTGCTAGTGTTCGCTCCTTTGTATGCAGTCATTGAAGACGGGGGTTGCCTGCTACTCCTATTGGTTCGATAAACCTTGGTTCTCTACTAAGGGAAATACTTATCTATACTATGTTACATCACCCGTTCCTCTTCACGGAAAACCCAACGCAGATCAGAAGTATCATTCCACATGAGTCCACCATACCTACCTATATGCGGTATTACCGTGCCGTTCCAAGTAAATTTGCATGTGCCACCTCCATTATTCAAATAAACGCCTATTTTGTGCGCTCGTACCGCTCATGGAGCGACGGGGCAGTCGGTATCTTCCATGCTAAGTGGGTTATTCTCGAGATGGGCGTTTATTCGCATGTCATTGCACGAGAGAGACTAGTAAAAAGGATGCCCAGTCCTGCAAAATCAAAAATAATTAAACAAAACTCCCGGGACAGTTGAAATGTTGGAGGGCATCCGTGGATTCGTTCAACCATGGCTTGTGTATGTATGGTGGATATGAGTAAACTTTACAATTTCGCTTGGGAACCGCCAATAATGTGTTTAGCTTGGAAGATATTGAAATCCTTTGTCGTGACGTTGACAGGAAAAGTGCACCACCCAAAATTATAATTTCAATCCTATTTTAACCCTTGAGCTCTGGCACCTCTGCACATCAATGCTTCCCTCTGTGAAGGGCCTGTTTATTTACTTTTATGTTATTCTTGAGTCATCATCCTCTTACTAAAAGCACCAGGCCGGAGAGCACTATTGTCATTCTTATGCATTGAGTTTAGTTAATGTTGGATGTGAGCATGACTGGATCTTTTCTACCCTGAATTATAATGTTTAGTCGCTGCTTGAACCTCAGAGGTACTCTGCATTTATGTTTTGCGGTATCAGAAAGGGCTAGAAAAATACCATGTCATCATATTACATCATTATTGTTTTGAGAAATTGTTGGCATGTGAGATATCTTATCATTCCTCGCTAGTTAGTTATGTATTGCCATGAGTGAATGTAATGTTTAATTGTTATCATGGATATGGTTATTTATGATTTATGTTGAAAACCTGAACACTAGCTAAGCATGTGTATAACAATAAGAACAAAAGAGTTTGTAAATGTTTTCTTTATCACTTTCAGTTTATCGACTGAATTGCTTGAGGACAAGTAATGAGTTAAGCTTGGGGGAGTTGATACGTCTCAAACGTATCTACTTCTCCAAACACTTTTGCTCTGGTTTTGGACTCTAATTTGCATGATTTGAATGAAACTAACCCGGATTGACGATGTTTTCACGAGAACTACCTTGGTGTTATTTTTGTGCAGAAATAAAAGTTCCCGGAATTGGACGAAACTTTTTTTGAATTATTTCCGGAATATATAAAGAATTATGGGGCGAAGAACCACCGGAGGGGGTCTGCCTGTGGGCCACAAGCCAACAGGGCGCGCCCACCCCCTGGGCGTGCCCTGTTAGCTTGTGGGGCCCACATGGCTCCACCTACCCTAATTCCAGTCATATAAATTCACATCTTTGGAGAAAAAAATAAGAGAGAATATTTCATCGCGTTTTACGAGATGGAGCCACCACCACCTCCTGTTCTTCCTCGGGAGGGCTGATCTGGAGTTCGTTTGGGGCTCTGAAGAGGGGGATTCATCGCCGTCGTCATCACCAACCCTTCTTCATCAACACCGCCATGATGCTCACTACCGGGAGTGAGTAATTCCTTTGTAGACTTGCTAGACGGTGATGGGATTGGATGAGATTGATCATGTAATCAAGTTAATTTGATAGGGCTTGATCCCTAATATCCACTATGTTCTGAGATTGATGTTGCTATGACTTTGCTATGCTTAATGCTTGTCACTAGGGCCCGAGTGACATGATTTCAGATCTGAACCTATTATGTTTTCATGAATATAAGAGATATTTGGATCCTATCTTGCAAGTTGTTGTTGGAAATATGCCCTAGAGGCAATAATAAAATGGTTATTATCATATTTCCTTGTTCATGATAATCGTTTATTATCCATGCTATAATTGTATTGATTGGAAACTCACATACATGTGTGGATACATAGACAACACCTTTTCCCTAGTGAGCTCGTTGATCAAAGATGGTTAAGGTTTCCTGACCATGGACATGAGTTGTCATTTGATAACAGGATCACATCATTAGGAGAATGTGTTCCTACGACCATGTCAAGTATTTGTCAAGTATTTATTCCTACGACCATGAGATCATGCAACTCCCGGACACCGGATGAATGCCATGTGTGTATCAAACGTCACAACGTAACTGGGTGACTATAAAGGTGCTCTACAGGTATCTCCGTTGGTGTCTGTTGGGTTGGCGTGGATCGAGACTGGGATTTGTCACTCCGTATGACGGAGAGGTACCTCCGGGCCCACTCGGTAATACAACATCACAAGAAGCTTGTAAGCAATGTGACTAAGGAGTTAGTCACGGGATCTTGTATTACGGAACGAGTAAAGAGACTTGCCGGTAACGAGATTGAACTAGGTATGGAGATACCGACGATCGAATCTTGGGCAAGTGACATACTGATGTACAAAGGGAACTGTATATGACATCGTGGTTCGACCGCTAAAGATCTTCCTAGAATATGTAGGAGCCAATATGTGCATCTAGGTCCCACTATTGGTTATTGGCCAGAGAGTGTCTCGGTCATGACTGCATCATTCTCGAACCCGCACGGTCCGCACACTTAACGTTCGGTGACGATATAGTATAGTTGAGTTGCATATGTTGGTAACCGAAGGTTGTTCGGAGTCCCGGATGAGATCCGGGACATGACGAGGAGCTTCAGAATGGTCCGGAGATAAAGATTGATATATAGGAAGTTGGTATTTGAGTTTCGGAAAAGTACCGGGACTTACTGGTTTTGTGACAGAGATGCCGGAAATGTTTCGGGGTCCACCGGGAGGGTCCACCTGCCCCGGAGGCTCCCATGGGCTGTGAGAGGGGGCGCACCAGCCCCTGGTGGGCTGGCCGCCCCTCCCACCTAGGGCCATGCGGCTGGATGGTGGAGGGCCAAGCCCTAGGGGTGGCGCCACCCTTGCCTTGGGTGGCAAGGCACCACCGCTTGGCCGCCGCCCCCCTAGGGGAAACCCTAGGCCGGCCCTCCTCCACCCCTCCTCCTATATATACTAGAGGAGAGGGAGGCAGACAACACACCAAGCCTTGGCAGCACCCTCCCCCCACTCTCTCTCTAGTAGTTCTTCTCCTCCATCGCGTCGCGGCAGTGCTTGGCGAAGCCCTGTCAAGATCGCACTGATAACCCACAAGTATAGGGGATCGCAACAGTTTTTGAGGGTAGAGTATTCAACCCAAATTTATTGATTCAACACAAGGGGAGCCAAAGAATATTCTCGAGTATTAGCAGCTGAGTTGTCAATTCAACCACACCTGAAAGACTTAATATCTGCAGCAAAGTATTTAGTAGCAAAGTAGTATGGAAGTAACGGTAATGGTGGCAAAAGTAACAGTGGCGGTTTTGTAGTGATTGTAACAGTAGCAACGGAAAAGTAACTTAGCAAAGATCAATATATGAAAAGCTCATAGGCAACGGATCAGTGATGGATAATTATGTCGGATGGCATTCATCATGCAACGGTTATAACATAGGGTGACACAGAACTAGCTCCAATTCATCAATGTAATGTAGGCATGTATTCCATATATAGTCATACGTGCTTATGGAAAAGAACTTGCATGACATCTTTTGTCCTACCCTCCCGTGGTAGCGGGGTCCTAATGGAAACTAAGGGATATTAAGGCCTCCTTTTAATAGAGAACCGGACCAAAGCATTAGCACTTAGTGAATACATGAACTCCTCAAACTACGGTAATCACCGGAAAGAATCCCAGTTATTGTCACCCTGGGGGATGCGGATCATAACTCGTAATAGGTGTCTACAACTTGCAAGATAGGATAAAAAACACATATATATTCATGAAAACATAATAGGTTCAGATCTGAAATCATGGTACTCGGGCCCTAGTGACAAGCATTAAGCATAGCAAAGTCATAGCAACATCAATCTCAGAACATAGTGGATACTAGGGATCAAACCCTAACGAAACTAACTCGATTACATGGTAAATGTCATCCAACCCATCACCGTCCAGCAAGCCTACGATGGAATTACTCACGAACGGCGGAGAGCATCATGAAATTGGTGATGAAGGATGGTTGGTGATGATGACGGCGTCAATTTCCCCTCTCCAGAGCCCAAAACGGACACCAGATCTGCCCTCCCAAGGAAGAACAGGAGGTGGCGGCGGCTCCGTATCGTAAAATGCGATGAACTCTTCTCCTTGATTTTTTTCTCCCCGAATAGGAATATATAGAGTTCGAATTGAGGTCAGAGGAGCTTCAGGGGGCCCACAAGACAGAGGGGCGCGCCCTAGGGGGGCGCGCCCCCTGGCTTGTGACCAATGGGTGGTCCCCCTCCGGTTGATTCTTTCGCCAGTATTTTTTATTAATTCCAAAAATATTCTCCGTAAATTTTCAGGTCAATCCGAGAACTTTTATTTCTGCACAAAAATAACACCAAGGCAATTCTGCTGAAAACAGCGTTAGTCCGGGTTAGTTCCATTCAAATCATGCAAATTAGAGTCCAAAACAAGGGCAAAAGAGTTTGGAAAAGTAGATACGATGGAGACGTATCAACTCCCCCAAGCTTAACCCATTGCTTGTCCTCAAGCAATTCAGTTGACAAACTGAAAGTGATAAATAAAAACTTTTACAAAGTCTGTTTGATCTTGTTGTTGTAAATATGTCTAACTGATGTTCAGATTTTCAGCAAAGATTATAGACTAACCACATTCACAATAACATTTAGGTCTCGCATTTACTCATATCAATGGCATAACCAACTAGCGAGCAATAATAATAAATCTCAGATGACAACAATTTTATCAAAACGATCATGATACAATATGATATAATGGTATCTCGCTAGCCCTTTCTGAGACCGCAAAACATAAATGCGGAGCACCTCTGAAGAACAAGGACTGACTAGACATTGTAATTCATGGTAAAAGAGATCCAATCACAGTCATACTCAATATCAATTAATAACAAAGCATATAAATGACGGTGGTGCTCTCTAACTGGTGCTTTTATAAGAGGAGGATGACTCAACAGTAAAGTAAAATAGATAGGCCCTTCGTAGAGGGAAGCATTCATTCGCAGAGGTGCCAGAGCTCGAGCTTTTAAAACAGGGATGAATAATAATTTTGAGCGGTATGCTTTCATTGTCAATATAACAACTGACAGATCTCGGTATCTTCCATGCTAGATACATTATAGGCGGTTCCCAAACAGAATAGTAAAGTTTTTACTCCCCCTCCACCAATCAATCACACTCCACGGCGGGCCGAATCCACGGGTACCGTCCATACAAACAACAATCCTGGGGGAGTTTTGTTTCATTATATTTTGATTTGATTTTTTAGCATGGAACTGGGCATTCCGAATACCAGCCACTTTCTCGTGAATGATAGTGAATCAACACATATCGTGAGAATAACCCACCTAGCATGGAAGATACTGACAGCCCCTAGTCACTACATGAGAGATTCGGGCATACAAAACAGAATATTATTTGAAGGTTTAGAGTTTGGCACATGCAAATTTACTTGGAACGGCAGGTAAATACCGCATATAGGTAGGTATGGTGGACTCATATGGAACAACTTTGGGTTTATGGAAATGGATGCACAAGCAGTATTCCCGCTTAGTACAGGCGAAGGCTAGCAAGAGACTGGGAAGCGACCAACTAGAGAGCGACAACAGTCATAAACATGCATTGAGATTAACCAACATTGAATGCAAGCATGAGTAGGATATAAATCACCATGAACATAAATATCGTGGAGGCTATGTTGATTTTGTTTCAACTACATGCGTAAACATGTGCCAAGTCAGGCCACTTGAATCATTCAGAGGAGGATACCATTCTATCATACTACATCACAACCATTTTAAAATGCATGTTGGCACTCAAGACAAACCATTATACACTCTTAGATAATTAAGCATGGCATGAGTAACTATAATCTCTAATTGTCATTGCAAACATGTTTCCTCCATAATGAGCTGAATCCAGAACGATCAGCTAATCATATTTACAAAAACAAAATAGGTCGAGTTCATACCAGCTTTTCTCCATCTCAATCACTTCATCATATATCGTCATTATTGCCTTTCACTTGTACGACCGAACGGTGTGAATAATAATAAGAGTGCACGTGCATTGGACTAAGCTGGAATCTGCAAACAATAACTGAAAGGAGAAGGCAAGGTAATATGGGCTCCCTGTAAGATAAACAATAATGCATATGAGAGCCACTCAACATTTTCATTGTGGTCTTCTCCTCACGAGCCAAAGAAAAGAAATTTCAAAACAAGAACGAGAAAAACTATTTACACGGGAAAGCCCCCAACAAGCAAAACAAGAACGAGAAATCTTTTTGGTTTTTCTTTTAATGATACAACTAAACAAACTAAAAGGTAAAGCTAGAACTAATATTATTTTTTGGATTTTTCTCAAGGTTTAAATAAACACACAAGAAGAAAGCGGAAAGAAGAAATAAACTACCATGGATGATACAATGAAAAAGTATGAACACCGATAACTGGAATGAGTGTGTGAACATGAATGTAATGTCGGTGAGAAATACGTACTCCCCCAAGCTTAGGCTTTTGGCCTAAGTTGGTCTAGGGCCATGGCTGGCCCGGATAATATCCAAAGTCATAGTTGGGGTTGTACTGGGCTGCGGCGGCTACCGCCTGAACGGCTGCAGCGCGGAGGCGAGCGGCTTCCGCCTCTCTCTCGTACTCATTTGCGTCCTCTCTGGTTATAAAGTGTCTCCGTTTTTCCTGAAAGTTAAAGAAGGCAGGAGCAGGAAGGGTAATATGGACAGCACGCTGTCTATCAAAAATTAGTCGGTACAGGAAGGACTGTTCGTTCCTCTCAAGAAACTGGTAGCGCACCATAGCCTCATAATCAAGAAAAGCAGGTGGTAACTCAATATCATTCCCCCTTATGGGTACCCCAAGATAATTAGCTACACAAGTGGCATAAATCCCGCCAAAGAAATCTCCTTCCTTAGCATTTTTATGTAGCCTCCTAGCAATAATAGCCCCCAAGTTATATCGTCTATCACCCATTACCGCACTCTTAAGAATACTAAGATCAGGTACACAAAGGTGGCTATGATCATGTTTACCGTTAATACATCTACCTATGAAGAGAGCAACATAATGTATAGAAGGAAAGTGAATGCTCCCCAAGGTAGCCTGTGTAATGTTTCTAGTTTCTCCCACAGTGATGCTAGCAAGAAAATCACTATATTCAGTTTTGTGAGGATCACTATAGCTGCCCCATTGTGGAATTTTGCATGCACGGTTAAAATCTTCTAGGTCCATAGTATAAGATTCATCATAAAGATTTAATAGAACAGAATGCGTATTACGCCTGGATGAAAATTCAAACCTCCGCACGAAGGAATCAGTGAGTTGATAATATTGCTTGCATTGGTCTGAAACGAAATCTTCAAGGCCAGCATTTCGTATGTACGCGTAAAATTCTTCCTTGAAACCGACATGAACCATGAATTGATCTGACGGCCATTCACAAGGCCACACTTGAGCTTCCCTTGGTGGTTCAAAGTCGGGGTCACGTATCGCGAGTCTCGGGGCCTTCTTGCTCGAGGAACCACCTTGGTATATTCTCCTCAACATTTTTCTTTCTCTGAAAAATTTCTGAAATTTTTAGTGACTCAAAATAAGGGTGAACAAAACTCAACAAAACTTATAGCATTGCGTGTTTGACTAGTCCGTGAACAAAACTCAACAAAATTTGTGTCTAGTGTTGTGTTGTGATATCGATCAGTGAGTCCCTAATCTTGATCGTACGCATTGCGTGTTTGACTAGCGTACGGTCGAAATTGGGGGCGTCACAAGTTGGTATCAGAGCCGACTGCCTGTAGGTAGCCCCCTTTCCAACTCCTTGGCCGAAGTTGAGTCTAGTACTTGAAAAACTTTTACTAACATAGTTGTGTGGGTTACGGGCCCACTTCTCAATCGGGTGGTATTAGGATCTTTTATTACTCATCTATACTCTGGGTTCTGATCTCTCTTCTCTTTTGGGTTAAAGATTTTATTAACTCTAACTCTAGGTTCTCGTAAACTACTCCTACCGGAGAGCCCCTCATTTCAGACGATGGCTCGATTTATCAGAAGACTCCGAGGATACTCCTGATATTCTCCCGAGAACTTGTGCTCATCGCTTTTGCGATTCCCTTCCGCCGTCAACCCCTATGGATGACTACATGCAATTGTCGCTCATACTTTCATATCCAGTTGCTCTTGTTATTACAAGGTACATCGAATTATCTTATCGGAGATTCGTTCTTCCTCGGTGGATCATGTGTTTCACAGAATTCTTTGAAACGCTATTCGATCTTCCAAATCCTCAATAGCCTTTGACTCTTGACCTTTCTCATCTGCTTGCATTATGGTTAATTCCATATGGCTTGCAACATTCATTAAATCCTTTGTGATTGTCATTTGATTTTATTGATTCCACCTGTGTGTGAATGCATGCAGTCGTCAGTTGTTCTCATGAATTATCTTTCCGGCCCAGACGTCTTTCCAAACATGAGTTGGTTCCCAACAAATCATCCTTGATTGATAGCCCATCTAAGTCCTTTCATCTTACTTGTATTTGATCGGAACATCTGTTTCCGATACACCAATTTGGAATCTTAATTCCTTTGGTTATTTAAGCATCAAATTATTTGGATGTTCTATGATCTGATGCCTTGCCTTCTTTCTCCCTCTGATTGGGTACCGATACTTACATCAGGTCCTTTGTGGACTGCCAGACCCAGTGTTGGGTTATTATCCGATAGCATCCTTCACATTCAAAATTCTTGTGATGTTCTTCCCCTGATACATGATGCCATTGGTAAACTGTGTCTTCTCCCTCTGATAAGTTGTATCCTATGCTTTCGTCAGCCATGCTCTGTTTGCAAGCATGTGTTAATTACTTTTGAAGCCTGTGGTATATGTTCCTAAGATGCCCCGATGGGTTGAACCTATGCCTTCCTTAATCCGTGTGAACCCGACAGTTTTCACGAGTCATACTCTCCTGGTGTTTTGCCAGTTAAACTTTCAAAACTACAACTTCATCAAAGGCGAGGTGTAAATGGAAGGTGATGCATTGATGAAGTGGGAGTCGACCTTGAACCTTGTGTTCATACGCATGGAAACGAAGGTGATCTTATCATACAAGCTTCTCCTCTCATATAATCATTCATTGTATGATTTGATATTGTATCTTTGATCTTGTCCTTTGCAATCGTGGTTCCGACCATGTTGTTCTACTTTGATTTCATTCTTGGACAAGTAAAGTGCTTGTCCTCCACAGATCAATACGCTAGTCTAACCTCTATTCTGATCTACCTCCGAGTATTATCCCTGGTATCATGATAAATATCACGGAGCTATATAACTTCTTATGAGCTCCTCATCAACTATGATATTTCACCGATTCCAGTTTCCTCGTGTCCTGAGTTGTTGGACAATAAAGGACACTGATATCTGAATCGAGTACGCATTGCGATTTGACAACTCTTAGTAATCTTCTTTGATTATGAGTTGTACTCGATCATGTCATTCCATGCTGTTAGATGCTGAAACCCGACTATATGCCTTGAATGCATTAAATGAGTCGCGTCTTGAGGGGATTGAAAACATTCCAGTGGTCCATGATTTTCAAGATGTCTTTCCAGAAGAACTTCCAGGGATTCCCCCTCCTAGAGCTGTCGAGTTTGTCATCGACTTGGTACCTGGTACCACTCCCATAGCCAAGCGTTCGTATAAGATGCCACCACATGAACTCCTTGAACTTAAACAAGAAATTCTCCAAGATTGCAAAGCCCTTAACCAATTTGCTTCACAAAGGTGTTAAATATGAGTGGACAGAAAAATGTCAGGAGAGCTTCCAGACACTTAAGGACAAACTGACATCTGCTCCAGTGCTTGCTCCTCCGGATACTCGCAAGGACTTCGTCATCTATTGTGATGCTTCACGTCAAGGAATGGGCTGTGTCCTGATGCAAGAACGCAGGGTGGTTGCTTATGCATCTCGTCAATTGCGTCCTCATGAAGAGAACTACCCAGTTCATGACCTTGAACTTGCTGCTGTAATTCATGCACTGAAAGAGTGGCGGCAATACCTTGTTGGAAATCGTTGCGAGATCTACACCGATCACCAAAGTCTGAAGTACCTGTTTACTCAACCAGATCTGAATCTCCGTCAACAAAGATGGATGGAACGCCTAGCAGATTACAACGTGGGAATTTCTTATACACCTGGCAAGGCAAATGTAATGGCTGATGCTTTGAGCCACAAGTCATACTGTAATCACCTTCAGGTTCACAAGGTTCACCCCCTTCTTCAAGAAGAATTCCGCAAGCTGAACCTCCATATTGTTCCTCAGGGCTATCTCGTTCCCCCTCCACCGGAGTTTCGCAAGATGAACCTTCGTGTTGTTAACCAGGGTTCTTTGAGTAACCTGGTTGTTGAACCGGATCTCGTGGGCAGCATCAAAACTATGCAACTCTATTGCAGTGAAGTCGAAAATATTAAACGCTATCTGGCGGAAGGAAAACCCTCATTCTTCACCGTGGCTGATGATGGCGCCGGGTACTTCAAGGGTCGCTTATTCGTCCCCACAATAAAGAAAAACCTGAATATTACTGCTAAAATACTGAAAGAAGCTCATGATACTCCGCTGTCTATTCATCCGGGTAGTACCAAGATGTACCAAGACATCCGTCAAAGGTTTTGGTGGCCAAATATGAAACAAGACATTGCTCGCTATGTTGCTGAATGTGACATTTGCCGTCAGGTCAAAGCAGAACATCAAAAGCCTGCTGGAACTCTGCAACCTATTTCTATTCCTGAATGGAAATGGGATCATGTTGAAATGGACTTCATTACTGGTTTTCTCAGATCGCAGAAAGGTAATGATGCTATTCTTGTCGTCATTGACCGACTTTCCAAGGTTGCACATTTTCTAGCCGTCAAAGAAACGATCACTGCTAGTCAGTGGCAATTCTCTACATGTCCAGAATTGTTTCACTTCACGGTATTCCACTGGTTATCAGTTCAGACCGTGGCAGCTTATTCACTTCAAGATTCTGGGCAAGTTTCCAGGAAGCTATGGGAACTCATTTGTCATTCAGCACCGCTTTTCACCCTCAATCCCAGGGACAAGTTGAAAGAGTCAATCAGATTCTCGAAGACATGCTTCGAGCTTGTGTCATTTCTTTCGGCAAGAAATGGGAGGAATCTCGCCCGTATGCTGAGTTCTCCTACAACAATAGCTATCAAGCTAGTCTGAAGATGGCTCCTTTTGAAGTATTATATGGACGTAAGTGTCGTACTCCTCTGAATTGGTCAGAAACTGGGGAACGTACACTTATCGGTCCGGATATTATCCAACATGCCGAAGATCAAGTCCGCATTATTCATGCAAATCTGAAGGCTGCTCAGTCTCGTCAGAAGAGTCAGTATGACCGTCATCACAACGATATGGTCTATCAACCTGGCGAAAAGGCTTATCTTCGAGTCACGCCATTGAGAGGTACACACCGTTTCGGGATCAAGGGCAAGCTGGCTCCCCGATATATTGGTCCTTTCACTGTTCTCGAAAGGCGTGGTAAATTGGCATATCAATTGGAGTTACCGTCAAACCTTTCTCAGGTTCACGATGTGTTCCATGTGTCACACCTTCGCCGCTGCTTCAAAGATCCTATCCGAGCAGTGGAGCATGAAATGCTGGAACTACAACAAGACCTTTCTTACAAGGAGCAACCAGTCCGCATTCTTGATGAAACTGAACGTCGGACTCGTCAGAAGGTTACCAAGTTCTTCAAAGTGCAGTGGGCAAATCATTCTGAAGATGAAGCCACTTGGGAACGCGAAGGTCATCTTCGTGCAGAATACCCCGGGCTCTTTCCTTCTACTTCTTAATTCTCGGGACGAGAATTCTTGTTAGTAGGGGAGAACTGTGACACCCTGGTTTTGTGCTACAGTGATCAATGTAATTAAGCACAGTGATGACCATGATCAATGCCTAATCATTTTGCTAAACAGTGCATGATCAATATGGATTTCATATCTCATTTCAAAATTCCACTACTAAATGCCCTAGGATTTTATTGTGATAAAATAAATCCTCAAACAGCAAAGGAAAAATGTTGCATACTTGTGGAATAATCCAAAACTAATGTTGTTGAGGAAAACAACATCACCAAGTTTATGGTGTGGACCCCACCATCAAAACAGAGTCATATTTGCATTTTAAAGTGCCTTTATATTTAAAGGGAAATTGCAAACAGATTCCAAAAATCTCCAAATTTGTTGTGGACATGTGGAATATTGCAAGCTATTTGTTGGACCATATGGCACATTTTTGCAGTAAAGAAATAATGCCAAAATAAATTAAAGCAGAAGCTGGAAAAAGGAAAAAGGAAAAGAACCCTGTGCACTTAGGCCCAGTGCTACAGTGCCAGGCACAGCCCAACTAGCCTGTCGTCCCCTACCTCCTGACGCCCGCAGGCGCGCTGTCGAGCAGGGCGCACGCGCGCTCGTCCAGCCCCCCCCCCCTCCTCGAGATCTTTTGCCGCTGCCGTCGTGGATGGATAAGGCCGAACGCCCGCACTCCCCTGGACGCCTCTGCTCCGCCTCTCTCCCTCTCCTTCGCTCGCCCCCTTCCTTCCCGAGCGCAGTCGCCGCCATGGACGCCGGCTAGCCGTGGCCGTAGCCACTCCCCCGCCTCCGTAGCCTGTCCAGAAGCTCCGCCGCGACGAGCCCTTCCTCCTCGACCGCTGGACCAAGTCCCTGGAGCTCTGTGCCGTCGCCATCGACTCTTCTTCCTCCTCGGACGCCCGGATCTCCGTCGCCTCGATTCGCCGCCGTCGCCCTTCCCCGAGCCCAGCGTTGCACACCTGCAGGTCCCGGTGAGCTCCAGCTCCTCTTCCCCCTCGTAGATAAGCTCACCTGCGCCCCCTAGCTAGTTTCTCCGTCGGAACCCGAAGCGCGCTGCCGCCGACGAGCTTGTGGTCGTCGCCACCGTCGCCGTCACGCTCGCCTGAGCGCAGCACCGTGCTCCTGGTGCTCCTAGGAGCACAATGCGCACACGCACGCCCCCGCTCGTGCCTCCTAGCGCGTCCACGACGTGCGCCCGAATGCTCCTCCGCCTGAGCTCGTCGCCGACGAGCCTCCGGTAACCAAATGGTCCCGGGCGTGCAACCAACGCGCTCGCCGCGTCGCGTAGGATCGTCCAGCCCCTTTAGTTCGCTAGCTACCACGCTGCATCGCCGTTTGCCGGAGACGCCCGAAGCTTGCTTCCGCCGCCGTCGACGTAGCTCCCTCCACTGGCCGTCCCAGCTCGCCCCGATGGCCGGAATGGAACGGCGGCTGCCGCAGCTCGCGAACGCAGCAAACCGCGCTCGATTTGGTGCCCTGTGGACGAAACCCGAGCCTCGCCACCGTTTTTGGAGCTCGCCGGAGCTCCTCCAGCGGCCGGACGGCGCCGCCGCCGACGTGGCCCGGTCGGGGCCACCCGCAGGGTCACTGGCCAGTGTGCCAGCCCGACCCCGTTGACCTGTTGACCAGGTGAACGTGCTGACTGGACCTGCCCAGTCTATGACAGGTGGGTCCCAGACACCCCCTGTGTATGACATGTGGGCCAGCCCTGTCAGCTGGCAAATTAGTAATTAGGTTAATTGAAAAAAATTAACTTAGCCTAATGACCCTATGACAGATGGGCCCCACTTGCTAATTAGTCTCTGTTTAGTTTAAGTTAAAATGATTTAACCCTGAGTCTTTGTCATGTGGGACCCACTGGTCAGGTTTGACCTGGTCAGCCCCACTGTTGACTGCTGATGTAATGCTGATATCAGCATGATGTCATAATAGCATTTTTTCGAATTAAATTAATTATGTTAATTCCTGGAAATGATTAAATCTTTGAAAAATCATAGAAAATAATCTGTAGCTCAGATGAAAAAGTTTTGTACACGAAAGTTGATCAGAAAAATCCCACGAATCTGAATATGCCATTCATTCATCTGTCACATGCTCCTAGCATGATGAACATGGAACTTTTCCCCTCCGAATCGTCTGTCCGATAAATCCAAAGACCCGGGAAATATCGTCAGATATTCTCCCGCTCCGTCTGATACGTGTAGTACTGCGTTAGATCACCCCTAGCACTGCGTATTGCCATGTCATGCATCATGTTGCATCTGTTTGCTTGTATTTATTGTTTCTTCCCCCTCTTCTCTCCGGTAGACCCCGAGACTGACGGTGCTGCCGGGTACGACTACACCGCCGACGATCAGACCTTTGCTGCAGAGCAGCAAGGCAAGCAACCCCCCTTGAGCATTCCGATATTGCCCATTCTTTCCCCCTCATTCTTGCATTAGAATTTTTCTACTGTACTAGTTAGCTCCTATTCTGATGCATAGCCTGTTTTTGATAAACTGCTACTATACCTGCAATCATGTCAACTGCTTAGTATAGGTTGATCAGTGAATCCCCAGTGACCCCTTAGTCCCAGTTGCCCTTGCTTCTTCATCGACGACCCGACGACTTGAAGACTCGGTCAACCGACCGACGAGCCAGGCCCAACACATCACCGCACACCCCTTAGTTGTATGACTCTGCAGAGCTACTATCGAGTACCGAGGGTGACACCTCGTGAAGTACTCATGATGCTAGCTCTGTAGCGCAGCTAGTCGGTCGTGGTTATCGAGGGTGATTCCTCCTTCACCACTCCCGACGATGACTCTGTCGTGCAACCCCTCAAGCGTGGGACCCTCGAGGGTGATTCCTCTAAGTCCACCTTGACGGTTTCGTCGAGCGGGACCCTTTGAGGGTGATTCCTCAGGTTCCGTCTTGATGTTTTACACACACAGTCACGATGACCAGGATACAGGAACATGTTGGCGATGGGTCGGCACTGAGGGGTAACCACGGTTTGATATTGATGAGGTGTGGACTGGCGAGAGAGGCCTTTGCCACACATCCTCGAGACGGGGCGACGGGACCGCACTTCATGGGTCGCGCTTGCCCCGCATTAATAAAATGCTAATGGGTTGGGTACTTGATCTGAGTTAGGTCGTTGGCCTTAATACGCACTAACCTTCACGTGGGAGAAGTTATGGGTACTCAACGTCGTTGTATCAGCCGAAGCTCTTCGGACGTCAGCAATGGAGAGGCGCACGCCGGATTGGACTTGACGGTACAGCTCTTGGACTGGAGTGTGCTAGGTCTGCTTCCGGCCGCGTTCGCATCGTGCAGGAGTGCAAGGGCAAGTGGGCCCACGAACCTGCGCGCTTAGGATTTAGACCGGCGGGCTGGCCTCTTCGTTGAGCCTAGGTGGGGCGACGACGTGCTGATATCCCGAGGCCGGGCATGACCCAGGAAAGTGTGTCCGGCCGGAGGTGATTCAGGCGTGTTGGGGAATATGTGGTGCACCCCTGCAGGGATGAATAATCTATTCGAATAGTCGTGTCCACGGTAACAGGACGACTTGGAATTGTACCTTGACCTTATATAACTATAATTGTGATTTAATTTGAAATGAATGTGGCTCCGAGATTGCTTCCTCACAGGGAGTCGAGGAAGAATCTTTGGGCGTGGTTACTTAAAAAAATTGCTACAATAATATGACTATATGTGAGATACCAATCTGCACTCTTCTAATGCTGCAAGATGTTGAAGATGCTAGTCTTCAATAGGACTAGGCCTTCTCCCTATTCTTGCTTTCTGCAGTCAGTCCAGATATAACCCCATTCCTTGATACTGATGCATACTTAGCATAGTTCTGATGTCAGTCTTGCGAGTACTTTGGATGAGTACTCACCGCTGCTTTGCTTTCTCTTTCCCCCTCGATACGATTCTGCGTTCAGACGATGGAGCCCAGGAGATGGAGTACGCTGGAGACGACTACACCACCACCGCAGGAGCCTACTACTACGTGGAGAATGCCGACGCTCGGGAGTAGTTAGGAGGTTCCTAGGCAGGAGTCCTCGCCTCTTTCGATCCACTGCTTATGTTTGTGCTAGCCTTCTTAAGGCAAAACTTGTTTAACTTATGTCTGTACTCAGATATTTTTGCTTCCGCTGACTCGTGCTTGTCGAGCTTTGTATTCGAGCCCTCGAGGCCCCTGGCTTGTAATATGAAGTTGTATGACTTTAATTTGTGTCTAGTGTTGTGTTGAGATATCGATCAGTGAGTCCCTAATCTTGATCGTACACATTGCGTGTTTGACTAGCGTACGGTCGAAATTGGGGACGTCACAAGTTGGTATCAGAGCCGACTGCCTGTAGGTAGCCCCCTTTCCAACTCCTTAGCCGAAGTTGAGTCTAGTACATGAAAAACTTTTACTAACATAGTTGTGTGGGTTACGTGCCCACTTCTCAATCGGGTGGTATTAGGATCTTTTATTCCTCATCTATACTCTGGGTTCTGATCTCTCTTCTCTTTCAGGTTAAAGATTTTATTAACTCTAACTCTAGGTTCTCATAAACTACTCCTACCGGAGAGCCCCTCATTTCAGACGATGGCTCGATTCATCAGAAGACTCCGAGGATACTCCTGATATTCTCCCGAGAACTTGTGCTCATCGCTTTTGCGATTCCCTTCCGCCATCAACCCCTATGGATGACTACATGCAATTGTCGCTCATACTTTCATATCCAGTTGCTCTTGTTATTACAAGGTACATCGAATTATCTTATCGAAGATTCGTTCTTCCTCGGTGGATCATGTGTTTCACAGAATTCTTTGAAACGCTATTCGATCTTCCAAATCCTCAATAGCCTTTGACTCTTGACCTTTCTCATCTGCTTGCATTATGGTTAATTCCATATGGCTTGCAACATTCATTAAATCCTTTGTGATTGTCATTTGATTTTATTGATTCCACCTGTGTGTGAATGCATGCAGTCGTCAGTTGTTCTCATGAATTATCTTTCCGGCTCAGACGTCTTTCCAAACATGAGTTGGTTCCCAACAAATCATCCTTGATTGATAGCCCATCTAAGTCCTTTCATCTTACTTGTATTTGATCGGAACATCTGTTTCCGATACACCAATTTGGAAATATTAATTCCTTTGGTTATTTAAGCATCAAATTATTTGGATGTTCTATGATCTGATGCCTTGCCTTCTTTCTCCCTCTAATTGGATACCGATACTTACATCAGGTCCTTTGTAGACTGCCAGACCCAGTGTTGGGTTATTATCCGATAGCATCCTTCACATTCAAAATTCTTGTGATGTTCTTCCCCTGATACATGATGCCATTGGTAAACTGTGTCTTCTCCCTCTGATAAGTTGTATCCTATGCTTTCGTCAGCCATGCTCTATTTGCAAGCATGTGTTAATTACTTTTGAAGCCTGTGGTATATGTTCCTAAGATGCCCCGATGGGTTGAACCTATGCCTTCCTTAATCCGTGTGAACCCGACAGTTTTCACGAGTCATACTCTCCTGGTGTTTTGCCAGTTAAACTTTCAAAACTACAACTTCATCAAAGGCGAGGTGTAAATGGAAGGTGATGCATTGATGAAGTGGGAGTCGACCTTGAACCTTGTCTTCATGCCCATGGAAACGATGTTGATCTTATCATACAAGCTTCTCCTCTCATATAATCATTCATTGTATGATTTGATATTGTATCTTTGATCTTGTCCTTTGCAATCGTGGTTCCGACCATGTTGTTCTACTTCGATTTCATTCTTGGACAAGTAAAGTGCTTGTCCTCCACAGATCAATACGCTAGTCTAACCTCTATTCTGATCTACCTCCGAGTATTATCCCTGGTATCTTGATAAATATCATGGAGCTATATAACTTCTTATGAGCTCCTCATCAGCTATGATATTTCACCGATTCCAGTACCCTCGTGTCCTGAGTTGTTGGACAATCAAGGACACTGATATCTGAATCGAGTACGCATTGCGATTCGACAACTCTTAGTAATCTTCTTTGATTATGAGTTGTACTCGATCATGTCATTCCAAGCTGTTAGATGCTGAAACCTGACTATATGCCTTGAATGCATTAAATGAGTCACCTCTTGAGGGGATTGAAAACATTCCAGTGGTCCATGATTTTCAAGATGTCTTTCCAGAAGAACTTCCAGGGATTCCCCCTGCTAGAGCTGTCGAGTTTGTCATCGACTTGGTACCTGGTACCACTCCCATAGCCAAGCGTTCGTATAAGATGCCACCACATGAACTCCTTGAACTTAAACAAGAAATTGGCAATTCGCTTCGTCTGGGTTTCATTCGTCCAAGTTCCTCTGCTTGGGGAGCACCTTCCCTCTTTGTCAACAAGGAAGATGGTACGAATCGATTGGTCCAAGATTACCGTCCCATCAACCAAGCAACGAATCAAAACAAATATCCGCTTCCTCGGATCAACGATATGTATGATCAACTTGCTGGATCATCAGTATATTCGAAACTCGACTTGAGGTTGGGTTACCATCAGATCCGGGTTCGTGAAGAGGATATTCCCAAGACTGCATTTGTTACTCGCTATGGTTCGTACGAGTACACCGTCATGTCCTTTGGCTTAACAAATGCTCCAGCAACCTTCTCTCGCCTGATGAACTATATATTCATGGACTACCTCGATAAATTCGTCGTGGTTTATCTGGATGATATTCTGGTATTCTCCAAGAATAAAGAAGAGCATGCTGAACATCTTCGTCTTATACTGGAGAGGCTTCGAGAACATCAACTTTATGCAAAGTATTCCAAGTGTAAGTTCTGGATGGACGATGTAACCTACCTTGGTCACGTGATCTCCAAGGATGGTATTGCAGTCAATCCTGAACGAGTTCAGGCTATTCTTGACTGGACTCCCCCGAAGAATGTCAAGCAAGTCAGAAGTTTTCTCAGACTCGCCAGCTATTGCCGTCGATTCGTAGAGAACTTCTCCAAGATTGCAAAGCCCTTAACCAATTTGCTTCACAAAGGTGTTAAATATGAGTGGACAGAAAAATGTCAGGAGAGCTTCCACACACTTAAGGACAAACTGACGTCTGCTCCAGTGCTTGCTCCTCCGGATACTCGCAAGGACTTCGTCATCTATTGTGATGCTTCACGTCAAGGAATGGGCTGTGTCCTGATGCAAGAATGCAGGGTGGTTGCTTATGCATCTCGTCAATTGCGTCCTCATGAAGAGAAATACCCAGTTCATGACCTTGAACTTGCTGCCGTAATTCATGCACTGAAAGAGTGGCGACAATACCTTGTTGGAAATCGTTGCGAGATCTATACCGATCACCAAAGTCTGAAGTACCTGTTTACTCAACCAAATCTGAATCTCCGTCAACAAAGATGGATGGAACGCATAGCAGATTACAACGTGGGAATTTCTTATACACCTGGCAAGGCTAATGTAATGGCTGATTCTTTGAGCCGCAAGTCATGCTGTAATCACCTTCAGGTTCACAAGGTTCACCCCCTTCTTCAAGAAGAATTCCGCAAGCTGAACCTCCATATTGTTCCTCAGGGCTATCTCATTCCCCCTCCACCGGAGTTTCGCAAGATGAACCTTCGTGTTGTAAACCAGGGTTCTTTGAGTAACCTGGTTGTCGAACCCGATCTCGTGGGCAGCATCAAAACTATGCAACTATATTGCAGTGAAGTCAAAAATATTAAACGCTATCTGGCGGAAGGAAAACCCTCATTCTTCACCGTGGCTGATGATGGCGCCGTGTACTTCAAGGGTCGCTTATTCGTCCCCACAAAGAAGAAAAACCTGAATATTACTGCTAAAATACTGAAAGAAGCTCATGATACTCCGCTATCTATTCATCCGGGTAGTACCAAAATGTACCAAGACATCCGTCAAAGGTTTTGGTGGCCAAATATGAAACAAGACATTGCTCGCTATGTTGCTGAATGTGACATTTGCCGTCGGATCAAAGCAGAACATCAAAAGCCTGCTGGAAGTCTGTAACCTATTTCTATTCCTGAATGGAAATGGGATCATGTTGAAATGGACTTCATTACTGGTTTTCCCAGATCGCAGAAAGGTAATGATGCTATTCTTGTCGTCATTGACCGACTTTCCAAGGTTGCACATTTTCTAGCCATCAAAGAAACGATCACTGCTAGTCAGTGGCAACTCTCTACATGTCCATAATTGTTTCACTTCACGGTATTCCACTGGTTATCAGTTCAGACCATGGCAGCTTATTCACTTCAAGATTCTGGGAAAGTTTCCAGGAAGCTATGGGAACTCATTTGTCATTCAGCACCGCTTTTCACCCTCAATCCCAGGGACAAGTTGAAAGAGTCAATCAGATTCTCGAAGACATGCTTCGAGCTTGTGTCATTTCTTTCGGCAAGAAATGGGAGGAATCTCTCCCGTATGCTGAGTTCTCCTACAACAATAGCTATCAAGCTAGTCTGAAGATGGCTCCTTTTGAAGTATTATATGGACGTAACTGTCGGACTCCTCTGAATTGGTCAGAAACTGGTGAACGTACACTTATCGGTCCAGATATTATCCAACATGCCGAAGATCAAGTCCACATTATTCATGCAAATCTGAAGGCTGCTCAGTCTCGTCAGAAGAGTCAGTATGACCATCATCACAAGGATATGGTCTATCAACCTGGCGAAAAGGCTTATCTTCGAGTCACGCCATTGAGAGGTACACACCGTTTCGGGATCAAGGGCAAGCTAGCTCCCCGATATATTGGTCCTTTCACTATTCTCGAAAGGCGTGGTAAAGTGGCATATCAATTGGAGTTACCGTCAAACCTTTCTCAGGTTCACGATGTGTTCCATGTGTCACAGCTTCGCCGCTGCTTCAAAGATCCTATCCGAGCAGTGGACCATGAAATGCTGGAACTACAACAAGACCTTTCTTACAAGGAGCAACCAGTCCGCATTCTTGATGAAACTGAACGTCGGACTCGTCAAAAGGTTACCAAGTTCTTCAAAGTGCAGTGGGCAAATCATTCTAAAGATGAAGCCACTTGGGAACGCGAAGATCATCTTCGTGCAGAATACCCCGGGCTCTTTCCTTCTACTTCTTAATTCTCGGGACGAGAATTCTTGTTAGTAGGGGAGAACTGTGACACCCTGGTTTTGTGCTACAGTGATCATTGTAATTAAGCACAGTGATGACCATGATCAATGCCTAATCATTTTGCTAAACAGTGTATGATCAATATGGATTTCATATCTCATTTCAAAATTCCACTACTAAATGCCCTAGGATTTTATTATGATAAAATAAATCCTCAAACAGCAAAGGAAAAATGTTGCATACTTGTGGAATAATCTAAAACTAATGTTGTTGAGGAAAACAACATCACCAAGTTTATGGTGTGGACCCCACCATCAAAACAGAGTAATATTTGCATTTTAAAGTGCCTTTATATTTAAAGGGAAATTGCAAACAGATTCCAAAAATCTCCAAATTTGTTGTGGACATGTGGAATATTGCAAGCTATTTGTTGGACCATATGGCACATTTTTGCAGTAAAGAGATAATGCCAAAATAAATTAAAGCAGAAGCTGGAAAAAGGAAAAAGGAAAAGAACTCTGTGCACTTAGGCCTAGTGCTACAGTGCCAGGCCCAGCCCAACTAGCCTGTCGTCCCATACCTCCTGACGCCCGCAGGTGCGCTGTCGAGCAGGGCGCGCGCTCTCGTCCAGCCCCCCCCCTCCTCGAGATCTTTTGCCGCTGCCGTCGTGGATGGATAAGGCCGAACGCCCGCACTCCCCTGGACGCCTCTGCTCCGCCTCTCTCCCTCTCCCTCGCTCGCCCCCTTCCTTCCCGAGCGCAGCCGCCGCCATGGACGCCGGCTAGCCGTGGCCGTAACCACTCCCCCGCCTCCATAGCATGTCCAGAAGCTCCGCCTCGACGAGCCCTTCCTCCTCAACCGCTGGACCAAGCCCCTGGAGCTCTGCGCCGTCGCCATCGACTCTTCTTCCTCCTCGGACACCCGGAGCTCCGCCGCCTCGATTCGCCGCCGTCGCCCTTCCCCGAGCCCACCGTTGCACACCTGCAGGTCCCGGTGAGCTCCAGCTCCTCTTCCCCCTCGTAGATAAGCTCGCTTGTGCCCCCTAGCTAGTTGCTCCGTCGGAGTCCGAAGCGCTCTACCGCTGACGAGCTTGTGGTCGTCGCCACCGTCGCCGTCACGCTCGCCTGAGCGCAGCACCGTGCTCCTGGTGCTCCCAGGAGCACAACGCGCACACGCACGCCCCCGCTCGTGCCTCCTAGCGCCGTCCATGACGCGCGCCCGAACGCTCCTCCGCCTGAGCTCGTCGCCGACGAGCCTCCGGTAACCAAATGGTCCCGGGCGTGCAACCAACGCGCTCGCCGCGTCGCGTAGGATCGTCCAGCCCCTTTAGTTCGCTAGCTACCGCGCTGCGTCGCCGTTTGCCGAAGACGCCTGAAGCTTGCTTCTGCCGCCGTCGGCGTAGCTCCCTCCACAGGCCGTCCCAGCTCGCCCCGATGGCCGGAATGGAACGGCGGCTGCCGCAGCTCGCGAACGCAGCAAACCGTGCTCGATTTGGTGCCCTGTGGACGAAACCCGAGCCTCGCCACCGTTTCTGGAGCTCGCCGGAGCTCCTCCGGCGGCCGGACGGCGCCGCCGCCGACGTGGCCCGGTCGGGGCCACCCGCAGGGTCACTGGCCAGTGGGCCAGCCCAACCCCGTTGACCTGTTGACCAGGTCAACGTGCTGACTGGACCTGCCCAGTCTATGATAGGTGGGTCCCAGACACCCCCTGTGTATGACATGTGGGCCAGCCCTGTCAGCTGGCAAATTAATAATTAGGTTAATTGAAAATAATTAACTTAGCCTAATGACCCTATGACAGATGGGCCCCACTTGCTAATTAGTCTCTGTTTAGTTTAAATTAAAATGATTTAACCCTGAGTCTATGACATCTGGGACACACTGGTCAGGTTTGACCTGGTCAGCCCCACTGTTGACTGCTGATGTAATGCTGATATCAGCATGATGTCATAATAGCATTTTTTCGAATTAAATTAATTCTGTTAATTCCAGGAAATGATTAAATCTTTGAAAAATCATAGAAAATAATCTGCAGCTCAGATGAAAAAGTTTTGTACATGAAAGTTGATCAGAAAAATCCCATGAATCTGAATATGCCATCCATTCATGTGTCACATGCTCCTAGCATGATGAACATGGAACTTTTCCCCTCCGAATCGTCTGTCCGATAAATCCAAAGACCCGGGAAATATCGTCAGATATTCTCCCGCTCCGTCTGATACGTGTAGTACTGCGTTAGATCACCCCTAGCACTGCGTATTGCCATGTCATGCATCATGTTGCATCTGTTTGCTTGTATTTATTGTTTCTTCCCCCTCTTCTCTCCGGTAGACCCCGAGACTGACGGTGCTGTCGGGTACGACTACACCGCCGACGATCAGACCTTTGCCGCAGAGCAGCAAGGCAAGCAACCCCCCTTGAGCATTCCGATATTGCCCATTCTTTCCCTCTCATTCTTGAATTAGAATTTTGCTACTGTACTAGTTAGCTCATATTCT
This sequence comes from Elymus sibiricus, assembly GCA_039707655.1. Lineage (NCBI taxonomy): Eukaryota > Viridiplantae > Streptophyta > Magnoliopsida > Poales > Poaceae > Elymus > Elymus sibiricus. The sequence goes on along the minus strand of CM077667.1, from coordinate 143,710,997 downwards.
GATGCATATCCTGTTTTTGATAAACTGCTACTATACCTGCAATCATGTATAGGTTGATCAGTGAATCCCCAGTGACCCCTTAGTCCTAGTTGCCCCTGCTTCTTCATCGACGACCCGACGACTCGACGACTCGAAGACTCGGTCAACCGACCGACGAGCCAGGCCCCACACATCACCGCACACCCCTTAGTTGTATGACTCTGCAGAGCTACTATCGAGTACCGAGGGTGACACCTCGTGAAGTACTCATGATGCTAGCTCTGTAGCGCAGCTAGTCGGTCGTGGTTATCGAGGGTGATTCCTCCTTCACCACTCCCGACGATGACTCTGTCGTGCAACCCCTCAAGCGTGGGACCCTCGAGGGTGATTCCTCTAAGTCCACCTTGACGGTTTCATCGAGCGGGACCCTTTGAGGGTGATTCCTCAGGTTCCGTCTTGATGTTTTACACACACAGTCACGATGACCGGGATACAGGAACATGTTGGCAATGGGTCGGCCCTGAGGGGTACCCACGGTTTGATATTGATGAGGCGTGGACTGGCAAGAGAGGCCTTTGCCACACATCCTCGAGACGGGGCGACGGGACCGCACTTCATGGGTCGCACTTGCCCCGCATTAATAAAATGCTAATGGGTTGGGTACTTGATCTGAGTTAGGTCGTTGGCCTTAATACGCACTAACCTTCACGTGGGAGAAGTTATGGGTACTCAGCGTCGTTGTATCAGCCGAAGCTCTTTGGACGTCAGCAATGGAGCGGCGCGCGCCGGATTGGACTGGACGGTACAGCTCTTGGACTGGAGTGTGCTAGGTCTGCTTCCGGCCGCGTTCGCATCGTGCAGGAGTGCAAGGGCAACTGGGCCCACGAACCTGTGTGCTTAGGATTTAGACCGGCGGGCTGGCCTCTTCGTTGAGCCTAGGTGGGGCGACGACGTGCGGATATCCCGAGGCCGGGCATGACCCAGGAAAGTGTGTCCAGCCGGAGGTGATTCAGGCGTGTTGGGGAATATGTGGTGCACCCCTGCAGGGATGAATAATCTATTCGAATAGCCGTGTCCACGGTAACAGGACGACTTGGAATTGTACCTTGACCTTATACAACTATAATTGTGATTTAATTTGAAATGAATGTGGCTCCGAGATTGCTTCCTCGCAGGGAGTCGAGGAAGAATCTCTGGGCGTGGTTACTTAAAAAAAATTGCTACAATAATATGACTATATGTGAGATACCAATCCGCACTCTTCTAATGCTGCAAGATGTTGAAGATGCTAGTCTTCGATAGGACTAGGCCTTCTCCCTATTCTTGCTTTCTGCAGTCAGTCCAGATATAACCCCATTCCTTAATACTGATGCATACTTAGCATAGTTCTGATGTCAGTCTTGCGAGTACTTTGGATGAGTACTCACCGCTGCTTTGCTTTCTCTTTCCCCCTCGATACGATTCTGCGTTCAGACGATGGAGCCCAGGAGATGGAGTACGCTGGAGACGACTACTACACCACCGTAGGAGCCTACTACTACGTGGAGAATGCCGACGCTCAGGAGTAGTTAGGAGGTTCCCAGGCAGGAGGCCTCGCCTCTTTCGATCCGCTGCTTATGTTTGTGCTAGCCTTCTTAAGGCAAAACTTGTTTAGCTTATGTCTGTACTCAGATATTTTTGCTTCCGCTGACTCGTGCTTGTCAAGCTTTGTATTCGAGCCCTCGAGACCCCTGGCTTGTAATATGGAGTTGTATGACTTTAATTTGTGTCTAGTGTTGTGTTGTGATATCGATTAGTGAGTCCCTAATCTTGATCGTACGCATTGCGTGTTTGACTAGCATACGGTCGAAATTGGGGGCGTCACAAATAATTTCATCAGTTTCAGAAAAATCATCAGTTTCAGCATTGACTCTAGCAATTTGTTCATCAAGAAATTCACCCAGTGGCACAGTATTATCAAGCAAAGTATCATCATAAGCATCATGCATAGCAGAAGTGACATCATCAATTACTTGCGACATATCAGAATCAATAGCAGGTGGTGGTGTCGCAAATTTACTCATAACAGAAGGTGAATCAAGTGCAGAGCTAGATGGCAGTTCCTTACCTCCCCTCGTAGTAGAGGGATAGATCTTGGTTTTTGGGTCTTTCAGATTCTTCATAGTGATCAACAGATATAAATCCCAAGTGACTCAAAGAATAGAGCTATGATCCCCGGCAACGGCGCCAGAAAAAGGTCTTGATAACCCACAAGTATAGGGGATCGCAACAGTTTTCGAGGGTAGAGTATTCAACCCAAATTTATTGATTCGACACAAGGGGAGCCAAAGAATATTCTCGAGTATTAGCAGCTGAGTTGTCAATTCAACCACACCTGAAAGACTTAATATCTGCAGCAAAGTATTTAGTAGCAAAGTAGTATGGAAGTAACGGTAACGGTGGCAAAAGTAACAGTAGCGGTTTTGTAGTGATTGTAACAGTAGCAACGGAAAAGTAACTTAGCAGAGATCAATATATGAAAAGCTCATAGGCAACGGATCAGTGATGGATAATTATGTCGGATGGCATTCATCATGCAACGGTTATAACATAGGGTGACACAGAACTAGCTCCAATTCATCAATGTAATGTAGGCATGTATTCCATATATAGTCAAACGTGCTTATGGAAAAGAACTTGCATGACATCTTTTGTCCTACCCGCCCGTGGCAGCGGGGTCCTAATGGAAACTAAGGGATATTAAGGCCTCCTTTTAATAGAGAACCGGACCAAAACATTAGCACTTAGTGAATACATGAACTCCTCAAACTACGGTAATCACCGAAAAGAATCTCAGTTATTGTCACCCTGGGGGATGCGGATCATAACTCGTAATAGGTGTCTACAACTTGCAAGATAGGATCAAGAACACATATATATTCATGAAAACATAATAGGTTCAGATCTGAAATCATGGCACTCGGGCCCTAGTGACAAGCATTAAGCATAGCAAAGTCATAGCAACATCAATCTCAGAACATAGTGGATACTAGGGATCAAACCCTAACAAAACTAACTCGATTACATGGTAAATCTCATCCAACCCATCACCGTCCAGCAAACCTACGATGGAATTACTCACGAACGGTGGAGAGCATCATGAAATTGATGATGAAGGATGGTTGGTGATGACGACGGCGTCGATTTCCCCTCTCCGGAGCCCAAAACGGACCCCAGATCTGCCCTCCCAAGGAAGAATAGGAGGTGGCGGCGGCTCCGTATCGTCAAACGCGATGAACTCTTCTCCTTGATTTTTTTCTCCCCGAATAGGAATATATAGAGTTGGAATTGAGGTCGGAGGAGCTTCAGGGGGCCCACAAGACAGGGGGCGCGCGCGCCCCCTATCTTGTGACCAATGGGTGGCCCCCCTCCGGTTGATTCTTTCGCCAGTATTCTTTATTAATTCCAAAAATATTCTCCGTAAATTTTCAGGTCAATCCGAGAACTTTTATTTCTGCACAAAAATAACACCAAGGCAATTTTGCTGAAAACAGCGTCAGTCCGGGTTAGGTCCATTCAAATCATGCAAATTAGAGTCCAAAACAAGGGCAAAAGAGTTTGGAAAAGTAGATACGATGGAGACGTATCATGCACCACCACCACCGTCATCACGCCATCGTGCTGTCGGAGGACTCAAGCTGCTACTTCACCTTCGCTCGCTGGATCGAGGTGGTGAAGGCGTCATCAAGCTGTGCGTGTGCTGAACGCGGAGGTGCCGTCCGTTTGGCACTAGATCGGGACGGATCGTGATTGGATCGCGGGACGGATCGTGATTGGATCGTGAAGACGTTCGACTACATCAAACGCGTTTCTTAACGCTTCTCGCTTAGCGATCTACATGGGTATGTAGATGCATCCCCCCTCTCGTAGCTGTTGATCTCCATAGATAGATCTTGGGTGTTCGTAGGAAAAATTTTGTTTCTCATGCAGCGTTCCCCAACAGTGACATCATGAGCTAGGTCTATGCGTAGATAACATGCACGAGTAGAACACAAAAGAGTTTGTGGGCGTTGATGTTCAGATTGCTTACTTCCCTAGTCTTATCTTGATTCGGCGGTATTGTGGGTGAAGCGGCCCGGACCAACCTTACTCGTCCACGTACGATAGACCGGTTCCATCGACTGACATGCAACTTGTTGCATAAAGATGGCTGGGGGTGTCTGTCTCTCCCACTTTAGTTGAATCGGATTCTACAGAGGCGGTCCTTATAGAAAGGTTAAATAGCAACTTGAATATCACCGTTGTGGCTTTGCGTAGGTAAGACGTGTTCTTACTAGTTGCCCATAGCAGCCACGTAAAACTTGCAACAACAAAGTAGAGGATGTCTAACTTGTTTTGGCAGGGCATGTTGTGATGTGATATGGCCAAAGACATGATGTGATGTATGAGATGATCATGGTTTATATAGATTATCACGAGTTGCATGTCGATGAGTACGGCAACCGGCAGGAGCCATAGGGTTGTCTTTAATTTATTTTCGCCATTCTTTCTTTACTTTATCGCTATGAGTTAGCAATAGTTGTAGAAGCAATAGTTGGCGCGACAACCACATGACGACACGATGATGGAGATCATGGTGTCCGGCTGGGCGCTCATGTTCGACGCGGACCCAGTGGAGCAGGAGGCGCTCCGCCCGTGAGATTCGCCTCGCCCACTGGCGATACCGATAGCGGGTGGCGGATGTGGCATCCGCGACCAAGGACGACGACGAGGAGGAGGGTGTGTCGTTGTTCGGCGAGACCGACGAGGAGGAGGAGGGCAACGCAGAGGCCGTGCCCAACGAAGCCGACATGTCCGCAGGCACCGTCGACAGCGACAAAGAGTAGTGCACGGGCGGTCGCCGCCACTCTGTTCCCATGAAGGCCAGCGCTCCTCCCCTCTCGTCGATGCCAAGCTTGGTGGGCTGAACATCGACGGCCGATTAGTCGCTTGCGGCGACGTGGAGGTGGACATCTGTGCTTGTCGGATCTCCGGTGGAGGAGGTTACAGAGGCGGAGCTGGAGAAGGCGAAGTTTTAGTTCTTGGGGTTAATAACCGGACACGGGGAACGGCGCCGACGACCGTTTATATTAGGTATTAATTATACCTCTAGAGCTGGACTAGGATGTAAATGTAATGAAATCCGTCATGCTTGCATGAAATCGGGTCGTGTTTGCACGGATTTTGTTCGGTTGGTTCGAGTTATTGTCAAAATATATGCGGCTACGGTTAGATGTCGTCATCCCGCATCCGTGTCTGCGGACTGGTCCCTCTGTCCGCGGACGGAGTTGAAAGAAAATTTGCAGGTTGCGGTTGGAGATGCCCTAACACTATGTTCAGTTGCAACAATCCAGATCATTTTGGAAGGCAATGTCCCTTGATTCGGGTCATTTAGGAAGGCAATGTCCCTTGATTGGTTTAACAGATGTACATCCTCAAGGAATTGATATTCTCAGTGTAAACTGTATCCATCCAGGTGGAGCGAATGGCGCCTTGGGCGCACTTGTTTGTTCGAAAAACTAAAAAAATAAAGTGTTTTTTAAGGTCCGGGTGTTTTCCTGCACTAAACTATGAGCACTATCACTCCACTCCTCCATCAGCGCAACCAAATTAAACGCTTGGTCAGTATTGGGTCTATATTTAATTTTTATGGCAGGAGTATTACGCGCAATTGTTAGATAAATTAGCAATTTTCTAATTAATCTCATACACAAATAAATCATGACGATAGCAATGAGAACATTAATCTCATACTAATATCTAAATATGTGAGCACGTACTAATCACAAAACTGAAACATCTATAAAAGTAATAAGTACGTGCAACGCATGAACCAATAATAGAGGATGGACTTATTATACCCTCTGGTAGGCCATGACAAATCCGCGGCTACGGAAGCAACGTCATCGGTGGCCTTTTTGGTGGCTTTGGATTTTTTTTCCACCCATGAAGATCTTGGAGTGGTCGAGGACGTAGTCGAAATAGTGCAACAACGACGAGCAGTCGCATATGAGACCCTCTCCAAAAACCTAATCGCCCTTCTCCCGGTCCTAAAGGCTTGTTATCCCTACAGTCATGCATGCAGTCGACGAGATGGATCGTCAAAAGCAGCACTAGGGAGAGGAATGACGATGAGTTGTGCGCGAGGAGGGAGACTTGGGGCTAGGGCTTGACAAAAATAAAGCACACACATGATATAGGCCTGAGCTCGGCTCGTTCACAAAACACAACGCGCACGCGAGGCGGACAATAAAAGACGAGCATATATGTACCACTCGTTCTCAATCTCCAATGACACGTGGAAGAGATGATCGACGGCAGCGACAGTGTGATACATCCAAGGGCTACAAGTAGAACCAGTTGACAGAAACTGAGACAAGCAAAGGTAAACTAAGAGCATCTATAACCGGACCCCTCATACCTTCCTTAAACGCCCGGACATGCCGCCGGTCACTGACCGGTCACAAAAAATCGACCTAGCTGCCCCCCTCAAACGGGTCTCAAACGCCCGGGCTGACCGGCACCCATCATATCCAACCCAAATATGGGGCGGATATGGGGAACCCGGGCGCGCCCGCCACGTCGGCCTGGCGGCGGGGCCCCACGCGGACTCGCCCAAAAACCCGAAGGTCCGACGGGCGCCTCAACCGTCGCCGCGGTTTGGATGCCGCGTGGCGCCTCTCCGGCTCCCCCCCCCCTCATCGAGGCCATAGCCGACTATTTAAGCCGGCCGTCGTCCTCCAGCCCTAGCACATCCACATCTTCCCTGCTTCCGCCGCCACCCGAGCCCGTCAGCCATGCCCCCACGCCGCCGGCACTACACAATCCAGCACTGTCTCTGGCTCCTTTAGCAGGTCTGGATCCGAAGGGCCGCGGGGCTACCTCTGGATCCTGAGGAAGATTTCGAGCGGGATGAGGAGGCGGAGGAGGAAGCGGAAGAGGAGCAGGAGTCGGCGAAGGAGGCATCGCCGCTGGGTGTGGGGGAGGACCAGCAGGAGCCGGAGGAGGAGGCGCCGTCGCTAGATGTGGGGGAGGAGGAGGCGCCGGCGATGGAAGAGGACGCGGATCTGCGGGTGGAGCAGCAGGCCATCCTTAACTCCATCCGCTCGGAGTCGGCTGCGGAGGCCACGCGTCTTCGTCGGCAGCAGATGGAGGCGGTGCGGGCTGCAGCGGAGGTGACGCAGGCGGCTCAGGCTCCAGCAGTGGCGGCTCATGCCATCTCCGACGACGAAGAGGAGTAGTATAGTACGTGATACGTAGGCTATATATTCTGCATGATTTTGTATGGATATAAGGGATTAAATATGAGAGAGCTGGTTGTGGAGGAGCAGATTTAAGACGTGACCGTTCAGTGTTCGCGGATGCGGGCAAATGCGTACGTGGACGTTTGAGTGGCTGGATTTGTAAGGTATGGCTGTAGATGCTCTAATGCCTCCCTTGCTTCTGGATTTTGGATCGTGGACCACCGTGCGCCTGCCTACTTATTCCATGCGTTGATACTGAAATTTCGAACCACAGCTTTAATGCAGGGTCATTACATTGCGCCAGCATGAGATCCGGAGAAACCTCACGTCGTTACTATATTTGGGAGGGACGACGCGATCCATCACGCCTGGCTTGTGATCTCTTCTGACTGGGATGCTCAGAATCGGTTACCCCGTCGGAGCTAGAGCATGAAAGTTTGAAACGGTAGTGTTGAAGGGAGAGAGGGATTTGGTAGAATTGTTGATGTATTGCTTGAGCCTCATGGGCATATATATAGGAGTACAATGACTAACTTGGAGTACAAGACAAGGCAGGACAAATCCTAGTCTATCTCATATTTCCTAACTAATCAATATACTCAACATCCCCCCGCAGTCACAACGATAGCGACGCAGACGGTGAGACTGGAGAAGAATCTGAAGGTAAGCCGACGGACATCCCCCCACAGTCGTAACAATCGATGCATCGCGGAAGTTGTGGCTGGAGTGGAAACCGGCGAGGTTGCTCAAGCAAGGCGGTAGCCCTTTGTGCCGATGTCGAGGTAGCCGAGAGCGGAGGGTGGTGTAGCCGTGGTCGAGGTAGCCGTGCGAAGAATGCCGTGGTCGATGTCGAGTCGGGGTAGCCGGTGTCGAGGAAGTCGTCGTGGAGCCGCGGGCGCAAGGAGGCGCCGAGTTAGCAAGGGCGCAGTGGTGTCGAAGTAGTGGTGCGTTGGGGAGAAGATGTTGTTGACGATCCGTCGCGCCGGGATTGCCAAGCCCGGGGACACATCGTGGACGAAGGCACGCATCAGTGTTGCCAGCACCGGGCATGCGTAGACGGACGAAGTCGATGTTGACGATGCGTCGCTCCAGGTTTGCCAGGCTTGGGAACACACCGGGGACGAAGGCACGCGTCGGTGTTGCCAGCACCGGGCATGCGTAGACGGGGACCTACACAAACTGGTACGCCATGTCGAGGAGGATAGCAAAGAAGGACTCGGCGACGGTGGCGGTGCAAATCGGCGAGGGGCCGATGTCGCCCGCGATGGTCGGTGTAGATGAAGTGGTCGGGGTAGATGACGGCGACGCTGGCGATGAGCTGGTGCTGGACGGATGACGAAGGGGGTGGACGGATGGCGCGGCTCGGGTCGGCGAGCTACAGCAGTGCCGAAGAGGCGCGGCGTAGCTCGGGTGAGCGAGCCACAGCGACGCCGAAGAGTAGCGGCGGCGGCGACCTGACGGCGGCGGCGGCGGGTGGTTAGGAGCGCAGCGGCGGCAGCCTGACAGCGGCGGCGGCGGCTGGCGAGGAGCGCGGCGGCGATGCTCGAAGTAGGTGCAGAAGAACCCAACAGCGTGACGAAGACCGGCGCGGATGATGGCGTTCCCGCGCCGAGGAAGGCGGCGCGGCACATACCAGAGGAAGTCGACGCGCGGGGACGGCGGAGTGGACCGCGCGCCGCGGCGCTACGGCCCGAAGGGGCCACGAAGCGGCAGCGTGCAGGTCGGGGCGACGGCGGAAAGACCTCGGGGCGGCGGCGTGGACCGCGTGCCACGGCGCGATGGCCCGAAGGGGCGACACAGCGGCGGCGGGCCAGTCGGTGCAGCCGCGGGGACGGCCTCGGGCGGCGGCCGAGACCGCGTGCCACGCTCGCTACGGCCCGATGGGGTGATGCAGCGGCAGCGCGAGGGTCGGTGCGGCCACGGGGACGACCTGGAGAGGACGGCAGTAGACCGCGGGCTGCGACACTACAGCCCGAAGGGGCGACGCAGCGGTAGCGCGCGGATCGGGGCAGCCATGGGGAGAACCACTAGCCGGTGACGATGGTCCGATGGGCGACTGCGTGTACCGCGTTCCGCGGTGCGACAACCCGAGGGGGCGACGCAAAGGTGGCGGCGGCTACGGGTGTAGCCAGCGGGAGGATCCTGGGGCGGTGGCGTGGACCGCGTTACGCAGGGCGACGTCCCAGAGGGGCGTCGGCAGGCGCGGCACGCGGGTCGGAGCAGCCGGCGGGAGGACCTCGGGGCGGCGACGCAGCGGTCCGACGGGACGATGCGATGGCAACCTGTGGCTCGATCGGCGGTAGGCGCGTGCTCGGGGACGGGCTTGGTGAAGACAGGCGCGAGATCGGTTGATCAGACCGACGGCGGCACTGTACGCGCCATGGCGGGGACGACGCGCAGATCGGAGTTGATGGCGACGTTGTCGGTGGTGTCCCGGGCGATGACGACGAAGACAGACCGGCAATGGAGACCACGCGGGCGAGCGGCCGGCAGCGACGCACGAAGGCGTCCCTTAGGCGGCGCGTCCAGCCTTGCCGCGCGGTTGAGGACGAAGTGACCGGTGTAGAGTCGACCCCGGTGTCGGAGTAGAGGCGCGGTGGTCGACGACGGCAGCGGGCGACGCAAACCGATCTTAGATCGGAAAACCAAAAAGAAAACGCCGATCAAAGTGACCGGCGGAAGAGAGAAAACCCCGGATCAAGAGATCGGGGAAAAAACTCTCTAGGGCAGCCGGTCAACACGACCGGCGGGCGAACCCTAGGTACGGGCGGCGCGGCCCCCGGCGGCGGTCATGGAGACCGACCGCCCCGGGGGCGGCGTGCGATGCGGAAGCGGCAGGGGGCGGCTAGGTCTAGGAACTTGCGGCTGATACCATATTGAAGGGAGAGAGGGATTTGGTGGAATTGTTGATGTATTTCTTAAGTCTCATGGGCATATATATAGGAATACAATGACTAACTTGAAGTACAAGACAAGGCAGGACAAATCCTAATCTATCGCATACTCCCTCCGTTCCATAATTTAGCGCGTCCTCGGTTTTCGAGCTTGAACTTTGACCATAAATTTAACCAACGAGACCGATTGCGGCGGGAATAAAAACTATACCATTGAATTCGTATCGAAAATACGAATTCAGTGGTATAGTTTTTGCTCCCGCCGTAATCGGACTCGTTGGTCAAATTCATGGTCAAACTTAGATTTCGGGAAGCGCGGGTGCACTACATTGTTGAACGGAGGGAGTATTTCCTAACTAATCAATATACTCAACAGGTAGAGTACAGAGCCAGCCAGAGCGTAATCAGGAGCTACAACTACAAATGACTGCAGAGTTTTCGTGTAACTTTGGTTCAGATCTGAGTACACCCCACGCTGCCATATATGCATGCAGATCGTACCAGGCCCGTGCGAGTGGGCGTGCATTACGGAATCTCCGTACTGCATGGCTCCAAGCCTCCAACTGGCTGGTATCCCACGCGAGTGGGCGTCTGCTAGCTACGGAACTCCCGTATCCTATAGTGTACGTACGTACGATAGATGCAGCTATAAATTCATAGCGATTCTCAGCGATAGATGCACTTGCATCCTCCGTGCGGAAGTGTATGCTCTGCATGCACTACAAATGTTGCAGTTGCACATTTACACAAATTGCTCCGGTGGTGTATGTGCATCAGTGCAAGTATCATTTCTTCGTGGAATCTCGTGGTAATATATGTAAATCGTACAATAATCTGTGTGTAAGTTGTCTACTCCGGTAAAAAAAAGTATGTGAGTACTACAGTCCAACAACACCAGTAAAAAAATAATTACCTGCCAACCACGCTAAAATCTGTGGCGGAGTACGGTATATTTAAAGATAGGGTGAAGTCTTAAGCAATTTTTTAATGTAAAAATAAACTAGTCAACACGCACTAACAATGTACACTAATATGCTTATGTGGTCCCCAACGGAATAACCAAATACAATAAAAATGTAAACATCGCTGACAAGAGAAGTTTTGGAGCATTTCTAAAGATACCTCATCGAAATGATGATCAAACTATGTGGTGATGGAATCTATAGCAGCATAGAGATGTCCACATGAAAAACATGATCACCAGTGACATTGTTTCGTCTACTTTTTTATTTTTATTTTCCCTGTTTTGTAAAAATATCATCCATAGTTGGTATTGGAATGTTTTTTTTTGTGCAGATGACCTTGACATTTTTCCAATAGTGACTCCCAACCATTATTTTTCCGGCTCTCACATCTTTAAGTTGTGAGTAGATATCATACAGACCGTATGGTGATTAAGAGAAAAATTCTCACTCTCTCTCTCACATCCCTTTTTCTCCATGAAACTAATCAATACTCGTATGTGGCGACCTTTACGGATAACCGTCGTAAGCATGGTGTACATGCTCTTAGTGGGTACCCAGATCTCAATAGATCAGATCTACACGATTGTAATTCTTCACTGATCAATACCACACCATAAGCATGTGATAGGGTCCATACGGTTGGCTTGAACTTGGGTAAAATCATTATGACACCATTTTCACATATAAGACCCCTTTGAGCACACCCTTCTCTCTACTATCTTCCACGACTCTACAATACATCATAAGGTCGGCTGCAAGAGGACCCTACATAACCTAGACTTGCGAACAACCTGTGGCGCTACATGAGTTACGCGGGATCACCCACGGATCAACCGCAAATCGAGCAGGGATGGATCGGCACATCAGTGGAGTGATGGCTCCCCTTCCCCTCTCCCTCTCCGGCCCCCTCCCCTCTTGTCTTGCCCACTGCGGTGGTGGCCGGTGACGTGCCCTCTCCTACCCCTGCTCCTTCCTCTCCGTGGTCCCCTGAGTTCGGTGGCACGTGCTCTCCTTCCCCCTCGGCCTTGCCGCTCCCATCCTTGGCCGTGCGCCCCGCCAATCGCTTCTGGACTCTCGTTTCGGACGACGACGAGTCAGATTTGGAGGTGGACGTGGGTTCGCCTAGGGCGCCTCTTCGGCCGCTCCCCACGCCGGCGGTGGGGAAGATCCGGAAGTTTGCGCTTGGCGGGTGCTGTCGCGCTGCGGCGACCACCAATGACATCAATCAATAACCCAAATTGCCGCGTAGCACGAAATTCTTGACCATCACACAAGGACAAGGCCCGAACCTGTTGCCACCCAACCACACATCATTGTTGCATTTGTAACATCACCACCGACACGCGCATAAAGCACTACGACGCCACCATCCCATGACCCAATGATTGAAACCATAGGTAGAAAAACACTGCCTGCGCCATTGTGCATGCATGCTTTTCCCTATGACGTATTCTGGCGGCAAGGAGAAGGCAATATGGTGGATGGAGCTGGGGGATGAGATAGTTGTTTATCAAAGTGCATCTCCATTGTACACTAGTTGGCTCAGATGATTTGTGCAAATTCATTGAGAGGGGCAATGTTCCATTCATGTTATTTCATATATAACATGTGATCTTGTTGTGAGTCACATCTGGCTACAAGTGGAACATCATTGGTGATCCCACTAAAACCTTCTCTAGTTTTTGTCCTCATTAAGCTCTTAGTATGTATTTTCTAGGTTTTAGTTAATCCAAGATTCACATTGAGCATAGGACAACCGTACCATGAAGAGGGGCACAAACAAGTACTTTACATCACTTCAAGAACATATCTTAAGCCAGAGTCCTCCAAAATCCACTCCCTAGCCATTCCCTTTGTATTAGTTTCTCTAAGCTTCGATACTTCCGAAGATTTATCTTCCAGTACTACCAACAAACTTAGGGTTATTCATACTCAGAGAACAAACATAGTTTAATAGTTCAGAACCGCCCATTCTTTTGTTCCAGAACTGCCGAGCCAAATCCACCTTGATACATTCTCTGTTTGCTCCTGCTTTTCCAAGCACATCATTTTTCGTCGGCACTTTCAGGTCGTCCCACTTTGCTTCTCTGCTTGTCGTAGTATAAGTTCTTTTCAACCAGAACTTCTGAGATGTGACATGGTTCTTTTGTGCAAATTTTCATTCCAGTGATTATTTTTTTACTACGGTACTACCGATCAATTGGTTTTACCTAGCACTTCCAAGTCATTCTATCTTTCTCAAAAGAGGTGCTACCTTCTTCGTTCACAACCACCGTTAAACTTTCAATCGATACTTCTGAGTATTGTAATTCCTTCTGATCTTGGGTGTTGCCTTAACCGTTCAAATTTATTTGAACAGACACGGTAGTTCTGTTAGTTTACTATCGGTGCTACCGGACCTAGTTACTTTTTCAATAATGGTCAGATTTTGATTATCTCTACAAGTATCCTCTCATACCCTTTGTTGGATGCGTTCATCAAACCCATTATTGTTATCCCTGCTAGCCACTTCCATCTCACTCCACCTTGCTTCATGCACCTATCACATACATGAAGAGAGATCCAAGGCAAGAAAACAAGAAAGAAGTGTTGAACAGTTCCATGTTCACTTCGTGATTCTTGGAAAACCAAGAGATACTCTTTACAGAATCCCTACACCTCAAGTTTGTCTATTTCACCACAATCCTATCCTTGTGAGAGAATTTTTTTATGGATTCTTGAGAGAAGCTTTGATTGAAGATCTTCCAAGAAGTTTTTATCAGCTGGCTTTGTTTTTCTTATTACTCTTGGATGGTGAGTGCATCCTAGACGGTTAGGTGTCACTTGAGATCCTATCAAGTTCTACACGTGAAGGACTTAGAGTTTGTGCATGCCCGGAGATCGCACACTTCATGAGGATCTATCCCTAGTGAGGCTTCTAAATGCATATATACCATAAGGGAATTGGTCATTTGTGCTTTGTGGTCCACTCGGTGAGCATAAGTACTCATATCCTTGCGATCCTAGAACCCTTTGGTTCGAAGCCTCCATCAATATGGTCATATGATAGCTCCAACTATCCGAGGTAAAACGTCATTGTGTCAAGCAACGTTTGCATACCATACCCTACTCCCTTACTTTCATGAATGTTATGAATAAACCCAATTTCCATTGAAGTGGTCGGCATATTTTGTGTTGGAAACTGAATTTCCAAAGGTGCATATAGACTTTGGTTGCAGGTAAGGCAGAGGGAAGGAGAACCACAATCTAGATCTCTCTCCATCAACACACAAACTTTATTCAAATGAGTTTTGAAAGCAAATGACATAGCTCCCACAATACAAAATTTGCTTGGATACTACTTATGAGAGCACTTCCAACAAGTAAAAGAGTGGACAGGTACTCCAAATATATAGGTAAATTATGCTCTAGAGGTAATGTAGAAGAGTTTGATCTACATATTCATTTTTACTTGCCCTTTGCCGGAGCAAATTGGTTTGCTGAACCTTAGTATATTAGAATTATCTTAAAACTTATCAACTATAATCATCCACTAGCTACTTTAAGAAACATTTTCACCTTTATGTGGTGACTTTGGAAGTCCACAGATGACAAAATTTTTAAGAGAGAAGAATTCTCTCATGCACATGTTTTCATTGTAGCCCAAGCAACTTCAAATAGCCTAACTTTGAAGGTGGAATCCAACGACGATGTTAACTCATGAGTGCATATTGAACATATAAACATATAGGAAAGTGTCAGCTCATTCAGAGGAAATACAGTTGAAACCCTCAGGCTACCAATAGAAAACAAAGTTTTGCAGTATGGCAAGAATATGGCCACACTAGCAAAGTAGGAAGATCAAAAATAGTAATATGAGTTTTTATGCAGGTCAAGCCATGTGATACTCAAAGTCCAAGCAAAATTTGCAGCAATTGGCGTGCACATCATCTCGATGATACAAGCAAAATCCCATGGACTAAAACTTGCATGTATTGCGCTAGATAAGTTGCATATGCAAGAAACACATATCCTAATAGACAACCTTATACTTGCAAGGGTTGCAGTATCACTAGCTCCTAGGATGAAGCAAGCGCATTGGGAAATTAGAAGCATGCTTTCGCATTTCTATACAATAGCAAATTCAAATCTGATGCAAGCGGAGTCGGGGCAATGTAGAGGTCAGGGGGCACCCCCCCCCCACTCCCCCAAACCTTGGATCAAGTTGTGAAGAATTTTTTGGGGGAGGGCTTAGATAGGATTTTTTAGCATCCCCCAAATCCCACAAATACTCATGATTTGCCTTTTAGTACGGATGTTGTGAATCATACACCCATTTCCACTCAAACATCGAGGATATTTTCTATTAGAAACTAACACCAATATGAAAATTTACTTCCAAAAGTGCATGTAGACTTTGCTTGTAGGTAATGTAGGGGGGAGGGTAATCACAACCTCAATCTCTCTCCACTAACACAAAGACTTTCTTGAAATAGGTTTGCAAGACAATATCTCTCAGAATACAAACATTTGGTTAAAGAGTAACTAGGAGAGCACTCCCATCAGGAAAAAAAGAGCATGCAAGCACTCCCATCAGGAAAAAAGGGCATGCAAGTACTCCAAAAAAGAGATGAAATTTAGAAGAGTATGAGTACATATTCTTCTTACTAGCCCTTTTGCAAGAGTAACTTGGTTTGCTAAACCTCGGCACATTATAACCGATCTTCCAGTTTAGAACATTGATTTGATTTAAAAAATTAAACACGATAAACTCTAATCATCCATTGCTACTCTAAGCAACATTTTCACATTAATGTGGTATATTTGGAAGTCCACAAATGACCAAAAAACTCAAAGAAAAGAAGGTTCTCATGTGAAGGTTTCCTTTACAACCCAAGCAATCTCAAACAAACTAACTTTAGTAGTGGAATCCAACAACGATATTAAGTCACGGTGTATATTGAAAATTCCAACTTATAGGAAAGTGGCAAGCTCATTTTGGGAAATATAGTTGACATCTCCAGGTACCAACAAAAATCAAAATTTTGCAGCATGACAAGAATAGGACCTCACGCACAGAGTAGGAATATCAAACGGTAATAGGAGATTTTATGTGAGTGAAGAACGATGATATGAAATTCCAAGCCAAAATTTCAGGAATTGCCAAGTCACCTCAGTGATATAAGCAAAATCGCTTGCAATAAACTTGCAGCTATTGCGCTATAGAAGTTGCATATACAGGAAGCAATTGTCCTAACAGACAATCTTACACTTACAAAGACTGCAATAGAAGGATTTCTCAGACTAGAACTAGGGCCTTAGGAAATCAAAAGCATGCTTTTAGATTTCTATACAATAACATATACGAGGTTGATACAAGCATAGGCGGGACTATGTAGAAATCAAGGGGTGGGGAAGGGAGGCTGTCCGTAGCCTTTGGATCAAGTTGGGGGATTGGGTGGAGGGCTTATATTGATTTTTTAGTACCCCTAAACACTAATAATTTGTCTTCGCCCCCTCCCTTCTCCAATTCCGGTCTTGCTCCGCACTGGATACAAGTGTATCATATCCATAAGAATCACAACATTGAAGCTCATGCATCGACAAAATTGGCAATGACATGGGATAGTTTAGCTTTTTTCTTTCCACGATAACAAAAATCCCCATATGTTTTTCATAGAGGATACACTCGTTTGTGCCCTCCACCACCCTCCACGACCATGGCGGTAGTGGCTTGATCTAGGAAAACCTCTGGGTCATGCTACAAAAGGTCGCCTTGCAGTTCCTTGATGCCTCCCAACGGATGCAACACCCATTGTCAGAATTGGAGTTGCGGTCCATCAGCGCCAAGGTGTTCGCATCCATGGTGTGTGGCCACGACTCCAAGGACTTACGCCACCACAAAGGTGTCAAGGGTGACGTGTGATAACCCACAAGTGTAGGGGATCACAACAGTCTTCGAGAGTAGTATTTCACCCAAATTTATTGATTCGACACGAGGGGAGCCAAAGAATATTTATTGGTCTTAGCAGTTGAGTTGTCAATTCAACCACACCTGAATTTTAGTATCACAATAACAAAAGCAATAGGAACAGTAATAGAAGCAGATTTGTATTGATTGTAACAGCAGTAGTAACGAAAGTAACTTAACGAAAACCAATAAGCGAAAAGCATAGGCCATGGATCAGTGATGGATTGATATGGATGACATTCATGATGTAACAGTTACACACTAGAGCGACACATAACTAGCTCCAATTCATCAATATAATATAGGCATGTATTCCGTATATAGTCATACGTGCTTATAATAAGAACTTGCATGACATCTTTTGTCCTACTCTCCCGTGGCAGCGGGGTCCATATGAAAACTCAGGGATATTAAGGCCTCCTTTTAATAGAGAATCGGAACAAAGCATTAACACATGGTGAATACATGAACTCCTCAAACTATGGTCATCACTGGAAAGAATCCCAATTATTGTCACCTTGGGGGATGCGGATCATAACACACAGTAGGTGCATACAACTTGCAAGATAGAATCTAAAACACTCTCGTATTCATGGAAACATAATAAGTTCGGATCTGAAATCATGGCCCTTGGGCCCTAGTGACAAGCATTAAGCATAACAAAATCATAGCAACATCACTCTCAGAACATAGTGGATACTAGGGATCAAGCCCTATCAAAATAACTCGATTAGATGATAGATCCCATCAAATCCCGTCACCATCCAGCAGGCCTACAAAGGAACTACTCACTCCCAGTGGTGAGCATCATGGAATTGTCGATGGAGAAGGGTTGGTGATGAAGATGGCGATGAATTCCACTCCCCGAAGCCCCAAACAGACTCCAGACCAGCCCTCCCGAGGAAGAATAGGAGGTGGCGGAGGCTCTGTCTCCTAGAACGCGATGAAAACTTCTCTCTAATTTTTTTCTCGGAGAATATGAATTTATAGGCTTGGAATTAGGGTCAGCGGAGCCACGTGGGCCCCACAAGGCACCAGGGCATGCCCAGTGGGGTGGGCACGCCCAGCTGCCTTGTGGGCAAATGGTGCCCCCCTCCGGTAGGTCTTTGCTCCAGTATTTTTTTATATTCCAGAAAAATTCTCCAAAAAGTTTCGTCTGATTCCAAGAACTTTTATTTTTGCACAAAAACAACACCATGGTAGTTCTGCTGAAAACAGCGTCAGTCCGGGTTAGTTTCATTCAAATCATGAAAATTAGAGTCCAAAACAAGAGCAAAAGTGTTTGGAAAAGTAGATACGTTGGAGACGTATCAACATGCGCAAATGAACCTCTACCTCGCCGTCAGTATCATCATGCACGACGGGGACCAAGTTGGCTTCCAAGAAAATGTGATCTGGTACGAAGGTACCGTGCGACTCCGTCGATTTCCTCCTCGCACACCGTCACACCAACCCCACGCTCCAACTCGTCATCACCGGGTATGCTCGGGAGGGTTTGATCGACGTGTTAGGACACCTCACCAGTGAGCAGCACCCCATCACACACATGGGTTGGGCCTCCATCTGCAAGGATCCCGATCTGAACGTGGCCTGCTAGGATGCCGACGATGGCAAATCTTCTGGCTACGTCATGGGTGTGACTTCCTGATGGAGGCGAGGTACATCAGTGTCGTGCAAGGAGGTGGCATTGCATATGGAGGTGAGGACGTGTGGCGATGCTGAAAGCACATCCACTTCCTTAGTGGTTTTGGTAATTCATGTCATCATACATATTGTTGGACTAATGTATTCCTTGAGTATATTTCATGATAAGTTAAACTTAAGCACAACATTGGAAAGTGATGTGAACCCCTCAAAATTCTGATGACAAGTGGTTGTCGATGCTTCAAGACTCCATTCTATGTTTAAATGATCCAAGATCACAATTAGTCCATAGGTATGCCAATACTATGAAAAGGGGATGAGGTTCTGATCATGAATTCATTGCTCAAGTGCTTAGAGATCAAGCTCCAAAAGCATCATTCAAATTCCCACATTCCACTATGTCACAAACCCTAAATGCATCTCGGACTCATCGAAACATATACACCCAGAGTCACCGAGTCATTCATGACATAGTCGTTGCTTAAACCCTAAAACTTCGGTTCCACCGAGTTAACCCTTTGGTCCCACCGAAGAGCACTTGCCAACCTTCTATTGCCTACTGAACTTCATTTGGAATTTCTAAATGGTTTCAGTCGGTGACACCAAAGTGTGTAAAGTTCTTAGGTCATCACCTCTCAGAGCCACCAAATGTTTCCATCCAGTCTCATCGAAAAGCCTAAAGTTCAAACCTTTGATACTAGTCGATCTCACTGAGTGTTTTCACCAGGTCTCACCGAACAATGCATAAAGGTGTGTAATGGTTGAATTTTTTTGCGTTGCCTATATATACCCCACCCACTCCACCAAACTCTTAGAGAGCAACCATAGAGGACCATATAAATTCCATACCCATATTTCCAAGAGAGAGCTCCCCATTCTTGTGTTGAGATCAAAGGGATTCCACTCCAACCATAGAACATTTGATTTCTAGTCATGTAATTGCTTTCCACCCATAATCTCTCCTACCCCAAAGCCAACATATGTGACAGAGTGTATGAGAGATTATCTTTTGAAGCACAAGAGAAAGGAGTTCACCATCAACTACCCCATCTATTACATCTTGGATGGCGGTGCCTTCTAGATTGCTTAGGTGTGCTTGGGAGTATCCAAATCATGTGAAGAAACCAAGAAGTTTGTAAGGGCAATGAGATCGCCTACTCCGTGGAGATCAACCCCCAGTGAGGCTAGTCATTCGTGGACGTAAGCCATGGTGGATAAGCCAGGTTGATTCTTCATGGACCCTTTGTGGGTGGAGCCCTTCCTGGACTCAATTTCTCCGTGGAATCTCGCAACTGTTATCCTTGAGATGAAGCTTCCAGCAATGTGGACGTATGATAGCACCACCAATTGGAACGACGGGTCAAAAACTTCCGTGTCTACCCTTGTTTCTGAAGCTCTCAAACTCTACTCCTTAAATTCTTGCATGTTCATGATTGTTATTTACCATTGCCCATACTCTAGATTGCATGTGTAGGGTGTTCTTATTGTTACTTAGCTTGTACCAAAATATGCGTAGAAGTCAAGAAACATTAAAATTGCTAATTGGGTCTTGCTAGTGTCTGTTCACCCCATCCTCCCACTAGACGCCTCTTTTGATCCCACAGATGTGTTCATGCTTGTAGGTGGCGGACGTTGTACTGTGGCGCGCCGACATTTGACTAATGGCCGTCGGTCTGCTGAGGACTGGTGTTTGTCGTCTTGTTTAGAGGCAACATCGTCCAGTAATGATGGTGGGTCACGGGCGCAACGGCCCTCCTCGTCAGCTTCTGACACGACGACATCTGTCAAGCTAGTCCACAAGGAGGACATTGATCAAAAGCCTGGAGGTCGTGGTCCTGGTTGCAGGTGAGTTCATGTCGGTGTGGACTGGCGGCGGCTCGCTTCAATGGCCCGAGAGGTGACGAAAGGTGGGATGACATCCCATCTATACGCTAGCGCCATTTGACCTGGCGTGGAGTACTAGCTGACATGACTATCCGAAGATCATCAAGAAGGTGACTAGAGCACCGCTTCAATTTCGAGGTGTAAACTCTTTTTTTGACTTTATTTATTGGGCCGAGCAAGTACGGACCGGTGTAATCACCTTGATGAAGACATTGTCTACTCGCTGATTTGCCGGCTACCGCTAGTTGGTCTAAGCAATCATGATGAAAATTCTTGTCATGGCCGTCTTTAGCCGGACATGATGCCGGAGCCGCGAGGGCGTATACCCCTTCTTGAAGGCGTTGCTGGGGAAGAAGTCGACTTAGTCATGGCTGTTAATTCCATATCATGTAAGGGTTTATCGTAGTTGTCTAAGTTATGTGCTCATATTGTTGATGTTTTTGGTCTCCTTGCCTTTCATCGACTTCAAAGAAAGGTTGTGCGTATCACGATGATGCAGAGGCCGAGAGATTCAACCTCCTCTCCAAGGATTTTTTTTTGTTATAATGTAGCTCGTTCTAACACTAGGTTCAGTTGTAACAACTCTGATCATCTTGGGAGGCAATGTCCCTTGATTCGGGGTTTAACAGATGTACACGGAATTTCTCTTTCCTCATCCAGAAGAAAATATCTCAAGCTTTTCTCCTCCTCCCGTCGGCGCCGCTGGTTTGCCCCATCTCCAATGGCCTTTGGGCTATGGAGGTGCAGAGGACCTTTGTAGGACCGAAAGTATGTCTAGAGGGGGTGATTAGACTACTTGACCAAATAAAAGTTTTGCCTATACCAAATTTTAGGGTTGACAGTTTTTAGCATTTCATGGCAAGTCAAGTACACCCTACACATGCAAGTCTAAGAGTATAGCAGCGGAAAGTAACAACAAGCATGTATAGAAGGGAAAGGGTAGGAGGATCAAACGCAGTTGTAGACACGATGATTTTTCCCGTGGTTCCGATAGGTGGTGCTATCGTACATCCATGTTTATGGAGTCTTCAACCCACGGAGGGTAATGGTCACGAGAGTCCACGGAGGGCTCCACCCATAAGGGTCCACGAAGTAGCAACCTTGACTATTCCATAACGGCTTCCGTCCACGAAGGACTAGCCTCACTGTGGGTAGATCTTTACGAAGTAGGCGATCTCCTTGCCCTTACAAACTTCTTGGTTCACTCCACAACACGAAGTAGGAGGCTCCCAAGCGACACCTAACCAATCTAGGAGGCACCACCCTCCAAAAGGTAATAGGCTCGGTAATGACGATGAACTCCTTGCTCTTGTGCTTCAAGATGATAGACTCCTCAACACACAATCACTCTCTCACAGATTTGGCTTGATGGAAGAGATGGGATTGGTGGAAAGCAACTTGGGGAGGCTAGAAATCAAGATCCATATGGTTGGAGTGGAAGATCTTGACCTCAACACAAGACTAGGTAGTTCTCTCTCAGAAAACTGGATGGGGCAAGTATGGAATAGTTCTGAGTGCTTCTCTTTCGAGTAGGTGGTGGTGAAGGGGTATATATAGGCATCCCCAAAAATCCAACCGTTACACACAAAATGACCAACTCGGTGACACCGATGTGTTAATCTCGGTGGTACCGAAGTGAGCAAAAGGTGGCAACTTTTGAATCTCGATGAGACCGATATAGGAAACTCGGTTGCACCGATAAGGTGACCAACGGTCAGATTGACAATCTCGGTGACGCCGATCCAACAATCTCGGTTGCACCGATATTGTGAATTTGTATAACAGAGAGTTGGCAACCCAAACTCGGTGGCACCGGTATGGAATCGGTTGCACCGAAGTGGCTAGGGTTTGGCTGAGTCTGTCTGAGGTGAGAATCGGTGGCACCGGAAAGGAAATGTTGGTTGCACCGATTTTGAGTATTTGGCTATGACAGACTTTGGTGGGAGAGCTTGTGGGTGTTTTTGGTGACTATCACTTGTGCACGTATGAGCATTTTGTTCACCAACAAAACCTTACCCCCTTTTAATAGTATTGGCTTTCCTATGGACTCAAAGTGATTTCTCACAAATGTAAAATGTAGAGTCCTCTTGCTTGAAGCTTTGCCAACCTATTTCCTTGCATCTTGGGGTATTCCACAATCTCCTCAATCCTTTTGCCATCCCTATCATTGAACATTTCCTGAAATATACTTGGTAGAAACATTAGTTCAATGACTTATATGTTGTTATGAATTACCAAAACCACCAAGGGAGCAAATGTGCTTTCAACCTCGCCCCCCCGCCGACAGGAGGGACCCTATTCTCGTTCTTGCTAAGCGTCATGGTTGGGGTTGTGTGGCGGCGGCGATGTCCCTCAATAGGAATAATGCCTCCCACGTTCTATCCTCGTCCCAATGATGCATCTAGCGTAGTGTGCGTGGGGGCGGGGGCGTGTGGAGGTGCCACTTCATCGGATCTCACGGGATTCAGTCAGTGCTGGTCTTCGGTGGATCTGTTTGGATCCGTTCTTTGTTCGTCTTCGTTTGTGTGTTTACATGTTTGATCCTTCTAATCTACGACTTTCTTCATCGGCGATGATTGCTTCTCTGATGCGCTGGTCCTCCGGGGCCTTAGCACGACGATTTCCCGACTATCTACTACAATAAGGTTTGCCTGACTCCAGCAAGGGAGGGGCGATGATGGCGGCGCGCTTTCAGCTCGCTCTAGTGCTGACGTCACCAGGTGGTCCACGGACATGGATGTAACTTTTATTATTTCTGATGTTCGTTGTATTGCCACGGTTGAAGATGAATAATTGGATTTTTTCTGGTGTGTCTGTCAATGTGGATCAACATATTGATGGAGTAGCCTCGGATCATCTTGTCATCTCCTGACTTGGGCATCAAAGTATGCCTCAGAATGGTGTTCATGGTGCGGAGGCCAGTCTGAAGAAAGTAGATAGATCCTAGCCTGTGAGACTTCACATTAGCAGCAGGGATCTCCTTATACATATTGGCCATAGCATTGTGGCTCTCCTTGGATTCTGAGTAGACATCCAAATCACCATCCTATGCTTCTGGGACTCCTAAGATGGCAGCCCACTCCTCAACAGAAGACTCATACCTTGCACCTTCAGTCATCCATACAATTCTACCATCTCCATAGAAATGTGCAGTGGAGTAGAATTGCATGATCATCTCATCATTCCAAGCGGTGAACTCTCTGCCAACGAACTCATCCAAACCAATGCAGTGGAAATTGTCTTGGACACTTGGAAAGTAGTCCACATTCTCCTTGATGAATTTCCAGTCAACATACCGCATATCGCTCATAGCTGGACTCTTGTCAAAAAGCACAGTCTCATAGAAATCCTGTTGCTCTTTGGTGTAGAATCTGTAGTCCACAGCTGTCTTCTTCCTTTGGGCATATGGATCAGCAGCTCTCCATGCCCTCAAGCCAGAGTCCTTCCTCTTCTTCATATCCTCAGCAAGTGGATAACTGGCATTATGTACTGGAAGGTGTGGCCTAAGCTTCATTAGAGCAGACATAGCATCCTCATCCTCAACTCTGGAGGTGGTTCCTTTGTTCTTCTCAGATGCTGGAATTTGCCTGGACAATCTTTTGGGCTTCTCAGCAGCAGGTTTCTTTGCGGCAGACTTAGTGCTCTTGGAAGTACCAGTCTTTGGCATAGCATCAGACATAAGCTTCTTTTGCTTCTTCTTGGGAGGGGCTTTCTCAACATGTTCTTCCTCCTCCTCAGCATCAGCAGCAGCAGCAGCCTCCTCAGGGTCCTCAAACATGGAGGTCTGCCTGCTAACAGCATAAACGATCCTCTTCCTGGCACCCTTCTTCTCACCTGCCTTCTTAGGCAAAGACTTCTTTGGGGGTGACTCAAGGTGAAGAGCCATCCTAGTCCTAGTACCTTCAGGAGCTCTTCCAGCTTCAGAGCTAGCATAGACTTTACCAACAACTCTCCTGGAAGAAGTAGCTTCACTTGCAGACTTCTTGGCAGCCTTCTCTTGCTTCTTAGCAAGAACCTTTTCTGGAACAAATTCTGAATCCTCCTCATCTGAATTCAGCTTCTTCCTAGCCCTTGTAGCAGCCTTGGGCAACCCATGGGAACTGGGAGTGCCTGGATCTGAGGATGAACTAGACTCAGGACTAGTGCCTGAATCCATCTCAACACTTTGCTCTCTGAAGTTGTTCTCACTGTCCTCAGCACTTGACATACTGACCCTGTGAATAGAGTATAGAGGAGCAAAAAAGGATGAGTCATCACAAAATGTGGCTGGTTTTTGAAAGATTTGAACAAAAGATTTTCAAAGTTTTGCATTCTGTCACATGAATATCGATACAGCCGAAGCAAAATTGTCGGTGTCACCGAGACTGACTATCTCATTAACAGAAACTTGGCACTCTTTTCGGTGGGACCGAAAAGAAGCACTCGGTTTCATCGAGACAGTTCTCAGCAGCACAGACAGGAAAATCGGTGGTACCGATTTTCTCACTTTGGTTTTACCGAGTTTCATCGGGCGGAAGGCAAACCCTAGAAAATCGATGGTTCGCTAGACTATAGAAATTTCTTGTGGATAGAACGATGTGCAAATTGTGGCTTATGGAGAAAAACAAATCCAGTGCGCGAGAATCAGATGGGGAGCGCAAAGGAGGTCGAATTCGTACCCTAACTCGGCGACGGATCCGCTACGGCGGCGACGATGGAGAAGATTTCGTCGACGGCGGCGATTCCCATCGGCGGAGGAGCGCAGGGAGACAAGGGCGATGACCAGGGGTCTCGAAGCGGCAGCTTAGGGTTCTAAGGCGCGACGGTTTGAGGATGAATTTCAAAACGTCGGGGTCCACAGAATATATACCCACCACTGTCGGTGACGCCGATTCTAGATTTTCAGTGTCACCGAGTTTCTCAACTGTCAGTTGACAGGGAAACTCGGTGTAACCGAGAATATGGAATCGGTAGTACCGAGATAGAAAACCAGATCAACCCTAGGCATTCGGTGAGACCGAGATTGTGGGGTTGGTTCCACCGAGATGCACTTGGGAGGTTTTAATGGTCAGTCCTTGTCGATACGGAACTCCGAGTGCTCCACACACAGAGGGATCGAGAAGTACTTGTTCAAATTTTGTGATGCAGCATGAATGGAATATGAGGTGAGAAAGCATAGATAGCTAAAGAGTGGTCCTAGGCATTCTTGTCCATCCAATTGGCAAAAGATAAAACAAAAGCCAAATAGCAACAATTGGATGTCCTCGAATGAGAAAATAAATGCAGACCAACATGCTCACACAATAAAGATGTCAAATGAAATCATGACAAATATGCACATACACACTAGCATCTAACAAGCACTTGGGCCATGACGAAGTCATCTATATATGAGTATTTGACTTAGGAGCCAAGTAAGAATACTGATCATAGGTCATACTCATCGTTTAAGCACAAGTGGGGTTACCACTTTTACATAAAGCATTTAATGTTGTCACATTCTAAGAGATGCTTTAACTCAAGTCTTAGAGTAAAGCTCCCCCTTGATATGACATCCCCCCATAAGAGGGATAAACTAACCTTGGGTTTTGTCGATGAAGACTTCATGTTGGTGAGGTAGTTGTGGATGCTCAAAGTTGATGAAGACCACCAAGAGTTGGGAGCATCCTTGTTGTTTCCATACTCTTCTCACCTACATGAGTTAGTCCCAACACACAAGAGACGAATACAAGGATATCTATGGACATGGAGTGAAAAGCATGTGTTATGATGTCCATTGATTTGTTGATTACGTTGTCCCTTGCTTACCTTTGAGGGAATGTGTGACTCCTTGAATTATTGCATAGAGTTGATGTTGATTGCAAATAATTCTTGCCAATTATGAATGTGAGTGAATTTCATTGGCGGAGTCACCCCTCAAGAACTTACTAGTTCTTCTTCTTGGGGACCCACATCAAGTTGATGGGGATCCTTGGTATTGTAGTAGCCTTTGTAGAAGTTGAGCTTGACGTAGCCTTGGAAACCCACTCCACCATAGCTAGGGATTCATCTTCATATGAGTCAATGTCCTCTTGAAGCTTGTTCTTGCCCTTGAGCTTGTGGTCTTGTGGTGGAAGGTCATCTTGAGTGTTTGTCCCCTTGGGAAGAGTATTTTCATACTTCTCCTTTTGAGGAACAAACTTTGGCTCGGGATATTGACCTTCTTCCCATTCAACTCCATTTGCGTTGAAGTAGCCAACACCACGATTCTTCCGGTATTCTCCGTGCTTGCGTACAATTTCCTCAAATTGCTTACACCCGGCAAGGCTCTTGTAGATACCTTTCTCTATAATTCCTTTCAATAAAGCATTTTTTTGCTCAAGTGTAACTTGGCTAAGAGAATCATCATTAGTGGAATCAATAGAACTACTAGGAGCAACATCATTAGGTTTAGCATTTTTATTGTTGCTACTAGATGAAGAACCTTTCTTGCCTTTGTTACTAGTTTGTTTAGATTTAACTTGAGGCATGAATGTAGACAAGAGTAGTCGTTTGGCTAGATAAGATGAAGTCTTTTTTTGGAGATCGTCATTGATAGCTTTAAGAAACTCATGCTCTTGCTCCAAATTGAGCTTCTCGAAGCGTAGCTTCTCATGAGTTCTCACAAGCTCTCTATGATCTTCAAGAGTAGATTCATGAGCTAACTTAAGAGTGTTTAGTTCTTTAGTTAGTTCTTTTATTTTCATCTTATCATTATCAATTGACTTATCTTGACTAGCATGAAAATTATCAAGTTCATTTTAATCAACATCACTAGTTTTATCACAAAGCAAGTCATCATCACAAAGCAAATCATCTTCATCACTATCAAAATCAAGATACTCGAGGTGTGATACCTTGGGGCCTTTAGCCATGAAGCAACTTCCACTCCCTTCATTTGGTGAGTCAAATAGGTCGTGGGAGTTGGTAGTCACTAGAGCAATTCCAGCAACACCATCATCTTGACTATAGTCGGAGTCGGAGTGATAGCTTTTCTCGGAGTTGTCGTCGGAGTCGGAGCCGGAAACCCATTCACCAACATGAGCTTGATGTTTTCTTCTTGTGTAGCTCTTGGTGTACTTGTCCTTCTTCTCCGAATCTCTACTTCTCCTTGAGTGTTTTCGTTCATACCGATCATCTCTACTCCTTCTCTCTCTTTCAGGTGATTCATTCCTTGAGCTTCATCTTCGAGGTGACTCTTCTCTTCTTTTGTAGGGAGCCGTGCACTCATTTGAGTAGTGTCCGGACTTCCCACAATTGTAGCAATTGCGGTCACGACTTGACGAACGCTTCTCATCATATCTTGAGTTGGAGCTTATTTCTTTGCCTCTATTCTTGTAGAACTTGTTGAATTTCTTGACCATGAGGCTTATCTCTTCATTGGTGACAAGGTTGTGCTTGAAGTTATGGGAGCATCACTTGTGGCTTTGTAAGCACCGCTAGACTTATGATGAAGCTCTTCCTTGTCTTTGAGTGTCATCTCATGAGCAACAATCCTTCCAATGACTTCTGTAGGCTTGAGATCTTTGTAGTTGGGCATCATTTGGATCAATGTGCACACGGTGTCGTATTTCTCATCCAAAGCTCTAAGTATCTTCTTGATGATGAATTTGTCGGTCATTTCTTCGCTTCCTAAGCCGGCAATCTCATTGGTGATGAGAGCTAGCCTAGAGTACATCTCCACGACTCCTTCACCATCCTTCATCTTGAACTTGTCAAGCTGACCTTGAAGAACATCTAACTTGGATTCTCTCACGGACTCGGTTCCTTCGTGCATATCAACCAAAGTATCCCAAATCTCTTTTGCATTCTCAAGACGGCTGATTTTGTTGAATTCTTCGGGGCATAAGCAGTTGAAGAGAATGTCACATGCTTGAGCGTTGTATTGCAACATCTTCAACTTATCCGCGGTCGCTTCACGATCCGGTTCCTTTCCATTCGAAAAGAATTCACCTTGCAAGCCAACACGAACAACAACCCAAACGGCGGGGTTATGACCAAGAATATGCATTTTCATTTTGTGCTTCCAACTAGCAAAATTAGTGCCATCAAAGTACGGACCTCTATGGTGATAACTTCCCTCACTAGACGCCATACTCTCTTAGGTTGTGAGACCAATGCAATGGAGACCAAAGCTCTGATACCACTTGTAGGACTGAAAGTATGTCTAGAGGGGGGCTGATTAGACTACTTGACCAAATAAAAGTTTTGCCTATACCAAATTTTAGGGTTGACAGTTTTTAGCATTTCATGGCAAGTCAAGTACACCCTACACATGCAAGTCTAAGAGTATAGCAGCGGAAAGTAACAACAAGCATGTATAGAAGGGAAAGGGTAGGAGGATCAAACGCAGTTGTAGACACGATGATTTTTCCCGTGGTTCCGATAGGTGATGCTATCGTACATCCATGTTTATGGAGTTTTCAACCCACGGAGGGTAACGGTCGCGAGAGTCCACGGAGGGCTCCACCCATAAGGGTCCACGAAGTAGCAACCTTGACTATTCCATAACGGCTTCCGTCCACGAAGGACTAGCCTCACTGTGGGTAGATCTTTACGAAGTAGGCGATCTCCTTGCCCTTACAAACTTCTTGGTTCACTCCACAACACGAAGTAGGAGGCTCCCAAGCGACACCTAACCAATCTAGGAGGCACCACCCTCCAAAAGGTAATAGGCTCGGTAATGACGATGAACTCCTTGCTCTTGTGCTTCAAAATGATAGACTCCTCAACACACAATCACTCTCTCACAGATTTGGCTTGATGGAAGAGATGGGATTGGTGGAAAGCAACTTGGGGAGGCTAGAAATCAAGATCCATATGGTTGGAGTGGAAGATCTTGACCTCAACACAAGACTAGGTAGTTCTCTCTCAGAAAACTGGATGGGGCAAGTATGGAATAGTTCTGAGTGCTTCTCTTTCGAGTAGGTGGTGGTGAAGGGGTATATATAGGCATCCCCAAAAATCCAACCGTTACACACAAAATGACCAACTCGGTGACACCGATGTGTTAATCTCGGTGGTACCGAAGTGAGCAAAAGGTGGCAACTTTTGAATCTCGGTGAGACCGATATAGGAAACTCGGTTGCACCGATAAGGTGACCAACGGTCAGATTGACAATCTCGGTGACGCCGATCCAACAATCTCGGTTGCACCGATATTGTGAATTTGTATAACAGAGAGTTGGCAACCCAAACTCGGTGGCACCGGTATGGAATCGGTTGCACCGAAGTGGCTAGGGTTTGGCTGAGTCTGTCTGAGGTGAGAATCGGTGGCACCGGAAAGGAAATGTTGGTTGCACCGATTTTGAGTATTTGGCTATGACAGACTTTGGTGGGAGAGCTTGTGGGTGTTTTTGGTGACTATCACTTGTGCACGTATGAGCATTTTGTTCACCAACAAAACCTTACCCCCTTTTAATAGTATTGGCTTTCCTATGGACTCAAAGTGATTTCTCACAAATGTAAAATGTAGAGTCCTCTTGCTTGAAGCTTTGCCAACCTATTTCCTTGCATCTTGGGGTATTCCACAATCTCCTCAATCCTTTTGCCATCCCTATCATTGAACATTTCCTGAAATATACTTGGTAGAAACATTAGTTCAATAACTTATATGTTGTTATGAATTACCAAAAACCACCAAGGGAGCAAATGTGCTTTCAACCTTGCCCCCCCCCCCCCCCCCCCGCCGACAGGAGGGACCCTATTCTCGTTCTTGCTAAGCGTCATGGTTGGGGTTGTGTGGCGGCGACGATGTCCCCCAATAGGAATAATGCCTCCCACGTTCTATCCTCGTCCCAATGGTGCATCTAGCGTAGTGTGCGTGGGGGCGGGGGCGTGTGGAGGTGCCACTTCGTCGGATCTCACGGGATTCAGTCAGTGCTGGTCTTTGATGGATCTGTTTGGATCCGTTCTTTGTTCGTCTTCGTTTGGGTGTTTACATGTTTGATCCTTCTAATCTACGACTTTCTTCATCGGCGATGATTGCTTCTCTGATGCGCTGGTCCTACGGGGTCTTAGCACGACGATTTCCCGACTATCTACTACAATAAGGTTTGCGTGACTCCAGCAAGGGAGGGGCGATGATGGCGGCGCGCTTTCAGCTCGCTCCAGTGCTGACGTCACCAGGTGGTCCACGGACTTGGATGTAATTTTTATTATTTCTGATGTTCGTTGTATTGCCACGGTTGAAGATGAATAATTGGATTTTTTCTGGGGAAAAAAACAGATGTACATCCTAAAGGATTGCTATTCTCTATGCAAACAGTATCAATCCAGTTAATGGCGCCTTGGGCGCACATGTGTGTTCAAAAAATAAAATAAAAAGGGCATCAAGTGTTTTTTTTAGGTCTGAGTGTTTTTCTGCACTAAACTATGAGCACCACCACTCCACTTCTCCACCAGCGCAATCAAATTAAACACCCGGTCAGTACTGTGCCTATATTTAATTTTTCTTGACAGGAGTACTACGCGTGGTTGATGGTGCGGCCGATGCCACAGTTTTTACAGTACGTAACAAACTGAATTCACGAGGGGGACAAGGATGGGCGCCTCCATACAAGCGTGCAGACGTACATGCTTATCAGCACAGCAGTAGAGCCGTGGCAAGTGGCGAGTTGCACGCACCAACCGAGTCCGCAACGCGGAGCGTAAAACACATGTGCGGACGTGCGCTGCCACCCGCTCAACGCATGGACGCGGCGGACTTTTCAGGGAGCGCACCGGCCGCGGCCGCGCGGCGCGCATCCAAGTCAAGACAAACCACACACGAGAATAGACGGCGCATATGCGTAGCTTCCATCCTTCCGAGCCCGCCACTGCCCACTGGAGTGGAGTGGAGTACTACATGTTTGGAACGCACATGCATTTGTTTTTCTTTCTTGCACATGCAGCCCAGTCATGCCTTCCTCGTGTGTGCGTTTGACCACGGTGTGAGTGGCAGTGTGCTGTTGGCAAGGAGAAAAAAGGAAACCACGACGAATGTGTGCGCCTCTCGCATCCAATGGTTGTGTTTTTGTCCCGTCTCGATGCGATGCGCTGGCCGTCGCCCGTACCCCAGGGACTGCGCTGAGTTTGTCTTAACAATAGGTAGTGTTCTGCGATCCTATGTAGTAACAATATGTATGTTCATAGGTTGGTAAATCTCATTCTTAATTTCCCTTGATTTCTTGCAGCAGCTGCCGCCTCTGTTTTTAAAATGTAAAACGTTCTGGCAGTTCAAAAACGTCTCTTACATTGACAACGTCTCTTACATTGACAAAAGAAAAACGACAACGTGTTCGATTCGTGGGAATTAGAGGTGGGGAATGGGAGTTGGGGGTGAGGAGATTAAAAGTCCTTTGATTGATTAGAAGGAATGGGAATAAAAGTGGAAAGGGGAATGGGAGTTGAGAGGGTCAATTCCCACCGTTTTCTTTTCATGGGGTATCCTATTAATTCGTGGGTAGAGCTCTATCTCAATCTAATTCCTAACTTATACCCAAACAAGGGAATGAAAGTAAAAATCTACTTTCCATGTCTAATCCCTATACATCTCCCACGTGCAAACTCCCATTCCCCTGCCCTAATGGTTACCAAACATGCTAAGGAACAGAGGGTGTGGTAACTAACCAATCATTACATGTGTCGGTAATCAAGGTGGAAATGATAAAGGTGAAAAACCTTATTGTTGACCAGTGGCGGAGCTTCATGGGGGCCAACCTGGGCGGTGCCCCCCCCCCCCCCAGCTCATAGCAAAACATGCTTATATATCTAGGTATTAGAGCTATTTTTCCACTAAAACTCAGCCCATGGTGATTGTGTTTGCCCCCCCTAGCCAATGCCCCCCCTTGATTTTAGCTGAAGCTCCGCCACTGTTGTTGACGATCATTGCGTCCTGTCTGAGTATTGCTCAAAAGAAACCATGATTCAATTTTAAAGGATGACATCAACACATACTGAGTACTACTAATAAGAGCATCTACAACAAAGCGCCTTAAATAGGTCTCAAACGCACAAGTGGACGGACCGATAAAAAACACCCGATCCATGCAGACGCCTCAAACTGGCATAGAACACCTGGACAGTCCGACACGTCTCATATCCAGCCTAAATATAAGGCAGATATGAGATGGCCAAACGCGCCTGGACGCGCCCGTCACGTCAGCCCGGCCCAATGTGGCACGCAGCGACCCCACAAAAACGCAATCCATATTGAACCTTAGCCTCACTTTACTCCGCTCTTCTCCGTCTCTTCTTCTTCTTTTCTCCAATCCGTCAACTCTAAATCTCCGGCGAGCATGTTCAACACCGAAAACCACTCTGACGGTTCCACCGACGACGACTGGGCCGCATTCCTCCGCATTGCAGGCGGCGATGAGGACGAGTTGGCCTTTCTCTTTGCCTTGCAACGGTCGTGGGTGGATGATGCTCCCGTATGAGTTGTTGGGGTTTCCCTAGAGGAGGGTTTAATCGAATCAATAGAAATCAACAGGCTAACAAGGTCAACAGTGTCTGCACACAAACAAAAACAATACTTGCACCCAACTTGGTAAGGGGGTTGTCAAGACCCTTGTCTTGATATTTACAAGATTAAAAGCAAATAGATAGATAATGTTACGACAGAAGAAAGCAAAGAGTATATAAATTCTTTGTACGAGTTTGTATTGATGGAAGAATAGACATGGGGGCATAGATTCACTAGAGGTAAAAAATTAAGTTGGACATTGACAAGAATAACAACGAGTATGACTATGATCATTCATGACATAATCTCCTATAGGCATTACGTTCGTGACAAGTACACCGTTAATCTAACTGCATTTATTATTATTACTTCAACCCAAGACCGCTATCCAATATGAACCTCAAAGTATTAACTTCATAAGAAACAGAATAACGCTTTAAGCAAATATAGACATGAAGAAATCTAGCAATAAGACAACCCCCCCCCCCCCCCGTTTTTCTCCTTAGTGGTAACATTACAAATGCGTGTCCTGTCCCCACGCTGTCACTGGGATATATAAATCATCGCAAGATTGAAACCACTACTATGCACCACTCACTCTGAAAATCTACTAATCAATCTTGGTCAGAGAAGACAAATAGTTCGGAAATCATACATAAACACTTAATTACACAAGAAATAAATCTCAAAAGAGTCAAATAGAATCAATGAACAACCTGATCATAAACTCATAATTGATTATGTCCCAACAATCAAACCACCTACATCGTATTGATCCCAACCACACAAGGAAAGGGAAACATGATATTGAAGATCCAAAAGAGAGAAAGAACCATCTAGCTAATACTATGGACCTGCAGGTCCTGAAGGAACTACTCACACATCATCATGGAGGTAACAAGGTTGATGGAGAGCCTCCTGAGTCCCAGCAATGGTTTTCCCCTCGGACAGGACTCCAAAAGAGTGCTCCAGATGGGATCTCTTCGGAATAGAGCCTTGCGACGGCGATACAGTTCTTCTTTTGGAACAACAGATGGTTCTGGTATTTACAAAAACTTATGATGGTGGAATTAGGTCAAAACATTGCACGTGCCCCCCCCCTCCACAAGCTCAGGGGCGTGACCACCCTCTAGGCGCACCACCTGACCTTGCGGGCACCTCAGGCCTCCTCTCGACGTCGAAGCTTCCAGTGTTCGTTCTCGTCCATAAAAAATCGTCGAAAAATTGGCATCATGTTTGGACCTTTCCTTGGTGTTAGTTTTCTATGAAACCAAAAACAAGCAGAAAATAGAAACTGACATTGGGCACTAAATTAATATGTTAGTCCAAAAAATATATATATAATTGTTATAAAAGGTATGAAAAATGATAACATAATAGCATTTAACAATAAGAAATTATAGATATGCTTGAGACGTGTTAGTGGACAAGGGAGGTAGTTCCGGATCTGCTACCCCGCCGCTTGTCGCCCGCGGCCGCAGCGCCGATGCCGGAGCTGGCCCTTTCTGAGGGAGTCCTGGTTTAAGGGGTCCTCGGGAGGCCGACCTATTTCTTATGGGCCGGACTATATGGGCCACTTGCTGAGCATTGGATGGATCGAAGACCCTGTCTCCAGGAAGGAAGCTTCGAGAATCGTGGCGTCTCCTCCACGTTTGGAGTAGTGAATAGGCATGTTTATCCCTTCGACGTGTAACCGACCATGTGTAAACCCTAGGTACCCTCGGCGTCTATATAAGCCGGAGGGTTTTAGGTTGTAAGAGAGAGAACTCATCTAGGGTTTTAGTCATTCGATCTCGAGGTAGATCAACTCTGTAACCCTTATACCATCAATATAATCAAGCAGGACGTAGGGTATTACCTCCATAGGAGGGCCCGAACCTGGGTAAACATCGTCTCCCTCGTCTCCTGTTACCATCGATTCTAGTCTCACAGCTCGGGACCCCCTACCCGAGATCCGCCGGTTTTGACACCGACATTGGTGCTTTCATTGAGAGTTCCGTTGTGATCGCCAAAGGAATCGATGGCTCACCTCGTCATCAACGAAGAGGTCCGCAATACGGACACTTTCGTCCCTGGATAGATCTTCGCTTTCGGCAGCATTGTGCTGCACGCTGACCCGACCGGCCATCTAGGCCGTGTCGGAAGTTTCGCCCCTGATCAAGAGGTCAGATTCGGGAACCTAGAGTTCTCCGTAGACTCTCGGGGCGACCTGTCACTAACCGGGCTCGCGGTCTCGCCTGCCACACCCGAAGACTCTGAGGCTTTAACCTCAGACCCATCTTTCGGTCCCGCCCACGGGATCTACCCCGGCGAGGACCCAACTTTCAGTCCGGACCCGGTCATAGTGCCAGACGTCCGGACACCTATTCTTACCGAACACTCTCCCCGCACGGACGCGTCGGAGGTTAACTCCGTAAGCTCTGAGCAGGCTGGCCCGATCGAGCTCTCGATACTCAACGAGGCCCTAGCTCGGATCTCGTCGATGAAGATTACCGACGACCCAACCCCGATCTGTTCTCAGATCGGGCTCAAGGCGGGTCAGGACGAAATTTTCGTCCCACCGACCACCCACTTGGTAGCCACTGTCGAGGATTTAACCGACATGTTGGACTATGCCTCCGAGGAGGCAGAATACATGGATGAGGAGGATCACGCCCTCACCCCCGTTAACACCGGGCGGTGGACTGCCACCTCCACATACGACGTCTACATGGTGGATGATAACCCACAAGTATAGGGGATCGATTGTAGCCTTTCTCGATAAGTAAGAGTGTCGAACCCAACGAGGAGCTAAAGGTAGAACAAATATTCCCTCAAGTTCTATCGACCACCGATACAACTCTACGCACGCTTAACGTTCGCTTTACCTAGAACAAGTATGAAACTAGAAGTACTTTGTAGGTGTGATAGGATAGGTTTGCAAGATAATAAAGAGCACGTAAATAAAAACTAGGGGCTGCTTAGATAAAGAAACAACTAAGTTAGTTTAACGAGTGTGGAAAAGTGGTGGTAGGAGTTGCGGAATTGTCCCTAGGCAATCGATAACTAGACCGGTAATCATTATTGCAATTTTATATGAGGGAGAGGCATAAGCTAACATACTTTCTCTACTTGGATCATATGCACTTATGATTGGAACTCTAGCAAGCATCCGCAACTACTAAAGATCATTAAGGTAAAACCCAACCATAGCATTATAAGGTATCAAGTCCTCTTTATTCCCATACGCAAACAACCTACTTACTCGGGTCTGTGCTTCTGTCACTCACGCCACCCACCATAAGCGAATCATGAACATATTGCAAACCCTACAGCGGGGATCCCTCACGCTTGCGCGACACGGAGAGCACCATAGGACAGCACCAATAATAAAACATGCAACTCAAACCAATCATCATCATCAATCAACCCATAGGACAACAAAAATCTACTCAGACATCATAGGATGGCAACACATCATTGGATAATAATATGAAGCATAAAGCACCATGTTCAAGTAGAGGGTACAGCGGGTTGCGGGAGAGTGGACCGCTGTAGATAGATGGGGGAAGGTGATGGAGGTGTTAGTGAAGATGACGGAGTTGTTGGAGTAGATCGCCGTCACGATGATGGCCCCGGCGGCGTTCCGGTGCCACCGGGAGAGAGGGGGAGAGAGCCTCCCTCCTTCTTCTTCCTTGGCCTCCCCCCTAGATGGGAGGAGTGTTTCCCCTCTGGTCCTTGGCTTCCATGGCGGCGGAGGGGCGAGAGCCCCTCCGAGATTGGATCTCTCTCTCTGTTTCCTTCTGTTTCTGCGTTCCCAGATTCTGGCCTTTCACCGTTTCTTATATTCCCGGAGATCCGTAACTCCGATTGGGCTGAAATTTTAACACGATTTTTATCCGGATATTATCTTTCTTGCGGCGGAAGAAGGGCACCAACCGCCTTACGGGGTGGCCACAAGGCAGCCTGGCGCGCCCAGGGGGGTAGGGCGCGCCCCCCTGGCTTGTGGCCCCCTCGGGCACCGCCTTCTGTTGATTCCACTTCCCAAAATTCACATATATTCCAAAAAAAATCTCCGTAAGTTTTTATCCCGTTTGGACTTCGTTTGATATGGATTTTCTGCGAAACAAAAAACATGCAACAAACAAGAACTGGCACTGGGCACTGGATCAATATGTTAGTCCCAAAAAATAGTATAAAAAGTTGCCAAAAGTATATGAAAGTTGTATAATATTGGCATGAAACAATCAAAAATTATAGATACGATGGAGACGTATCAGTGGACACTCCAAAAAACGATGGCGACAAATCGGATGAAGCGCCGTCAAGACGCCGAAAGCCGCATAAACGGTCGAAAGGAAAAAAGGGAAGGAAAGCTATCGACGGCACCGGGGACGGAGACACCCCGGAAGACCTCGGCGATCCCGAAATCCCCGAACACCCGTTAGAGGGCCAGGAGAGGCCGGAAGACCGGCGCAACCCCGACGATCTAAATGATTCCGAGGACGACAATTACCTTCCCCCTGTCGAGGAGGAGGACATCCCGGAAGCCGATGACTTCGGCATCCCCGATAATCTTGAAGATCAGGAACTGTTCAGGCAACAGCTTATAGCTACGGCCCGCAGCCTGAAAGCAAAAGAACGGCAGCTTAAAGCCGAACAAGACAACCTCAACGATCGATGGACGAGAGTCCTCTCAGCCGAGGAAGGATACGGTACCGGTCTATCGGACCAACCTAAGAGCTATCCACGCAGAAGGATGCTGCCACAATTCGATGACGAGCTCACTGATACGCCGTCTCCCAAACATACCCCATAAGACAAGCCAGACCGCCCTCCTCGAGAACGAGACAGGACGGCTGACGACACCAGCTATAGGCCGACGATACCCCGCAGACGGGGAAAAGAGACACTAGAGCCCGACGACAGGTTCGACCTGCGACACGACCTGGACTACAGAGCAGGTCGTACGCGATCCATCTACGGATCCATAGGATACTAACCCGATAAACGGGAGGGGTACCGGCCTTGGCTCGACCGCAACAATAAAGGTCGGGAACTAAACCGGGCTAGGACAGACGCCGATCACCGGCGCGACATAGCTCGGGTCAGAGGCGCTGCCCACCCACTGTGCTTCATGGACGAGGTGATGCAGCATCAGTTCCCGGAAGGGTTTAAACCCGTAAACATAGAACAATACGATGGGACAACTGACCCAACCGTATGGATCGAGGATTTCCTCCTCCACATCCACATGGCACGAGGAGATGACCTCCACGCCATCAAGTACCTACCCCTGAATCTCAAGGGGCCAGCTCGGCATTGGTTAAATAGCCTCCCCGAAAACTCCATCGGGTGTTGGGAGGATCTAGAAGATGCATTCCGATCTAACTTCCAGGGCACTTATGTTCGGCCGCCGGACTCCTCCGACCTAAGCAACATCGTCCAGAAGCTAGGAGAATCCGCGCGGCTATTCTGGAATCGGTTCTTGACCAAGAAAAACCAGATCGTTGATTGCCCGGACGCCGAAGCAATAGCCTCTTTCAGGCACAATATTCGGGATGAGTGGCTGGCTCATCAGCTCGGCCAGGATAAACCAAGGACAATGTCCACCCTTACATCACTCATGACTCGCTTTTGCGCAGGCAAGGATAACTGGCTAGCAAGACGTAGCCACAACCCCGAAGATCCCGGAACCTCCGAAGTTCGGGATGGAAACGGGAAACCAAAGCGCAACAAGAATAAGCGTCGGCACAACAACAGTGATGCCGATGACACAGCCGTCAACGCCGGCTTCCGCAACTCCCGGCCTGGGCAGCGGAAGAAGGCTCCTAAAGGCAATCGCGACGGACCCACCCCGCTGGACAAGATCATGGAGAGGCCTTGCCAGATCCATGGCACTCAAGAGAAGCCCGCCAACCACATCAACCGTAACTGTTGGGTATTCAAATAGGCCGGCAAGCTCGCATCCGAGGACCAAGGCAAGAGCCCACACAGCGAGGACGAAGATGAACCCCGCGGTCCGATCAGTGGCGGACAAAAGAAATTCCCTCCAGAGGTAAAGACAGTAAATATGATATACGCCACTCATATACACAAAAAGGAGAGGAAGCGCGCCCTTCAAGAGGTCTACGCCGTAGAGCCTGTAGCCCCGAAGTATAACCCATGGTCGGCATACCCGATCACCTTCGATCGACGTGACCACCCGACCAGTATCCGTCATGGGGGTTCGGCCGCCCTCGTCCTAGACCCCATCATAGACGGGTATCACCTCACTAAAGTCCTAATGGACGGAGGAAGTAGCCTCAATCTGATTTACTCAGACATGGTGAAAAAGATGGGCATAGATCCGTCAAGGATCAAACCCAGCAACACTACCTTTAAAGGAGTGATCCCAGGCGTCGAAGCCCAGTGCACGGGCTCTGTGAGCCTGGAAGTAGTGTTCGGCTCGCCCGATAACTTTCGAAGCGAGGACTTGATCTTCGACATCGTACCTTTCCGCAGCGGCTATCACGCCCTGCTCGGTCGTACATCGTTCGCTCGCTTTAATGTCGTCCCACACTACGCATACCTCAAGCTCAAAATGCCCGGCCCCAAGGGGGCCATTACTGTCAATGGCAACACAGAGCGCTCCCTCCGAACTGAGGAACATGCGTTGGCCCTGGCGGCCGAGTTCCATTACACTGATGATCGGCAAACGCCGACATCTGCCGGTTAAAGCACGTAAGGCTGGGAAGCGAGCTCGGTCTCAACCTGAAGTACCAGAACCTTCTTCTCCCCTTAAATAGGGACTCGCCCCCCATCGCACATCCCTAGAACTAGCAAAGTACGTGCCAAGGAGGCACAACTTCGCGCTCAAAATTCCATGGGCAGCGGTGGGGAAAAAATATCAAAGGGTAAGTGTTCGGCTGGACCGAACTATCACCATCAAAACGTCTTCGGACACACTACTGGTACCATAAAGTACCTGCTAAGGCGTAAAGCTCATTGACACTTCGGCGACTTCTCAAGATTTTTCTCCAAAGTCCGCTCGCCGAACAGCAAAACCTATAGCGGTATACAACTCCTTAAGAGACGCAGGAGCGGACAAACGACAGGGCACACCGAGGACGTCAGGTCACCCATCGAAGACCCCTGGTACAACCCCTCCTGTAAGGTTTATATTTCATTTTTAAATACCTGTAAACAGTTGCATCGGCAATTTGAATAATAAGAGTTGTTGAGTAAAATACAGACGTATCATACATGATCGCTTCGCTGTCTTTTTTGGCACACTCTCTATCTCCCCCCCTTCTTGCGAACCTGTTTGGTATACTTTACGATGCAACCGGCTAATAGACCCGGGGCTCGAACTTAAAAAATCGCCCTAAGCACAACTGATTTCGCGTTCGGCGTCTTGGAATTCCGCTTTATATGCATTGGTTCCGAACTATGTCTTGGGTCAATAGTTGGGTTGCCCGGCTCCTGTGCTTGCCCCTTTACGTTCCGCTAGTTCGGCTAAAAGGGCAAAGGGAGAACCGCTCCGATTGTGCTTCCGGCTAGCCTGGTCAAGCACCTCAGTGGAGAAAGCCGAAAACTGACTGTCATAGTATGCGAGAATCGGTCTGCGAATCCGAGCTTAAATAAACCTCGTTAGAGGTTATCCCGTGTCATGCGATGGGTTTGGTATTAGTACAAACCATGTGATATCGGCTTTGGCCGCGGTTCATCCGAACATCACAAACCCCTGGGGGCTAGTCATCAGCCCCCCGCACTCCTTTCTCGCGCCCCTACGGCTAAGTGAAAGCAATAAAGCATTATGGTCTGATTGCCTTGTCCGCCCCACACTACCGCCTTCGGGTACCGATAGCTCGGCTAAGGGTCACAGTGCGTTGGCAGAGACACCCCGCGTAGTATCTACATGGGGGCTGAAGCCGACGACTCGCAACTTTCAGTTTCAACGGTCACACAGGAGTTATAAAGGATGCAAAACACGAAAGACATGATAAACCATGCATCTTAAATATAAACGTGTTAAAAGGTCTTCGGACATATTACAACGCATCTACTCATAAATGTTTTCTCTCAAACATTGAGCCTCTATTGCCCGAGCACCCTCCATAACTACGGAGAAGTATCGCTCAGGGCACCTATGTTCCTTTCCAGGGGGCGGCGGAGCAGTGCCTATCTTCATCGGATCAAGACCCGGCCAGTGCACCTTGGCCCTCGTGAAGGCCATCCGAGCTCCCTCGATACAGGAGGACCGCCTTAGTGCGTCAATCCGAGGCGAGGCGTTGCTCATCTTCTGCACCAGGCCGAAGTAGCTACTCGGCAACGGCTCGTCGGGCCATAGCCGGATGCAGAGATCCTTCATGGCCGGCTCCGCCATCCGGTGTAGCTCCATCAGCTGCTTCAGCTGCTCAACGAGGAGAGGAGAGCGCTCGGAAGCTTCAAATTGCGCCCAAAATAGCCGAGCTTCATCTCCCTCTCCCCGCGAAGCATAGAACTGGTTCGCGTCCGCTGTGCTCTTCTGGAGGTCCGAGCAGGTGCCTGAGGAACGCCACACTTGGGTAAGCAATGCGAACTTGCTATCCCCGAAGACACACTGCGGTAAATACGGCTTACCATCCGTGATAGCCTTGACCTGGCTGACTTGCTCTTCAAAGAACCGCCTACCCACCCGCTCCTTCTAGAGATCGGATTTCAGAGTGGATAGTTCAGCGGCCTGCTCCTTGCCCTTCTGCTCGAGGTCCTCGCACTTTTGACTGGCGTCTTTGAGCTCCTGCTGGATTTCCTCCACCCGAGCCTCATGTTTGGCACCGGTGGCTTTTAAGTCGGAGAGCGCGGCCGCCGCTCGTTCGGCCGCCGCCTTCTCGCTCGCGGCCTCCTGCTTCGCCTCCTGAAGCTCGGCCTTGAGCTTCTCAATTTCCTTCGCCGAGGCTGCGTAAGCATCAAACATATAAAAATACTACGTCGACAGTACGGTGATGAACAATTCGGATATTATAATCCGGCTTACCTTGGGCCTCGTCGAATCTCTTATTCAGAGCGTCGAGCTCATCTTCGGAGCTCTTGAGCTTCCGATTTAGCTCGTCTAGCTCAGCGGCATTAACAGCCGCCGCCGATGACGAATCCTACACATAACAAACCACTATCAGGTTACATGGATTCAAACCTTCGAACTATCATAAACATGATCACATGTTTGGTCCTCTTAAGGGCTATTGGAGCATTCCGAACAAATGTTGTCTCATGCACTGTCCGGTTAGTGGTCTATGATTGACCCCCAGGTAAGTTTTTCCAAACTCACCTAGGGCTCGGGGGCTGCTATATATATAACGATAGCACAAAAATAGTAAATTAACAAAACATTACATGGCTTACCTGGAAGCCCGTCAAGAGACCCTTGAAGGCCTCCTTCAGTCCGCTATCAATGGACTGAATGCTTTGTAAAACCGCACCCATAAGGGTGCGGTGCTCCTCGGAGATAGAGGCGCTTGACAAAGCCTCCCCCATAGCCGGCCACCCATTGGTCGGTGGCGCCGGTGGAGGTCGGTTGACCCGATCTCCAACCGGGGATTGAACCGGTGCCTCCAGAGGCATGGTGCGCTCCAGAGACGACCTCGGAAGGGACTGGAAATCCCCTCGTCCGGTCTCCTCGGTATCCGGGAGGGGCTTTTCCCCCCGGTCTTCGGCGGCCGAGGCGTTAGCCTCGACCATGATGTCATCGCCCCCACCTCTGGTGTCCGGCTCCAAAGGAGCCTGTTGGGATGACACCTCCACGGCATCCTTCGCGGTGCTCGGAGGAGTGGGGTGCGACGCGGTCCCGCTCTCCGCTAGCTCGGCGGGCGGGGTCTCCCCGTCCGAAACTTGATCGGTGGGGAGAACACATGGTGGGCTGCAAGTCAATAGGCGCTCACATGTTAATAACATTCAAAACTTAGCACTAATAGCTTAGGAAGTCTTCGGATCTTTACCTTCGAGCTGGGGGCTTGACCCTGAGGTTCCTTCGTGGAACCTTCTCGAAGTCCTCGGACTCGGTATCCGAGTCCGAACTGTCGTCGGACAGAACTAACTGTGTCCGACGCGCTTTCTTCAGGGCGGGAGGAGGTACATCCTCTGTGGCGTCCGGTGACGCCGCCCTCTTTCTTGCGAGGGGGGAATCGCCTTCCCCCTCACACTCGTGCTCCTCCTCTTGATTCGAGGAGGCATGGGTTTCCTCGGACACAGCCTCCGGCTGGTCCCTGATGCGCAGGCCTTCTCGGCCTGGTTTCTTCTCCTTTTCCTTCTTCTCTAGCACCTTGTAAGGCGCCACGACGAGCATCTCCGACAGCAGCTGGGACCTAGGGTCTTTGGGCTGTGGAGCCGGGCATTTGATGCCCGTAGCCTTGCTCAACCATTCCTGCGGAAGTGATCGGAAAGTGCTTAGATTTTCTTCAGGAAAACGAAGCCGATCAAGCGAAACTG
Source organism: Elymus sibiricus (assembly GCA_039707655.1). NCBI lineage: Eukaryota > Viridiplantae > Streptophyta > Magnoliopsida > Poales > Poaceae > Elymus > Elymus sibiricus. The sequence goes on along the minus strand of CM077667.1, from coordinate 143,667,552 downwards.
TGTTATACCTCGGAAGGGGGCTTATCGGCACGCAGGCCCTGGTCCTCCTTCAGTTCTCCTACGCCTTGAACAACGCCTTCCATAGCTTCTCCCGAGTGGTGCGGAAGAACCGACGAATCGTAGGCTCATCGTCAAGCCAATAAGTCCACATAGGAGAGCCCCGACGCTGGCAGGGGAGGATGCGCCGCCGGAGCATAATCTGGACCACGTTGGCCAGCTCGATTTTGTCCTTGATCATGGAGGCGATGCCCCTCTGCAAGTCGTCCACCTCTGTATCTGACCCCCAGTCGAGGCCCTTTCGGACCCATGAGGTCAATCTGGTTGGGGGACCGGATCTGAATTCGGCAGGAACAGTTCTGCCCTCCTCCCTTGGCTCGGTGATGTAAAACCACTCTTTTTGCCAAGTCTTGATGGTGTCGATGAAGGTGCCGGATGGCCATCCTGCGCGGGGAGGCTTGCTGATGACTGCCCCGCCGCAGTCTGCGTGTTCGCCTGCGACACACTTCGGCTTGATATTGAATATCTTGAGCCATAGTCTGAAGTGTGGTTCGACCCGCAAGAAGGCCTCGCAGACGATGATAAAGGCCGATATATGCATGAAGGAGTTCGGCGGGAGGTCGTGGAAGTCGAGTCCGTAGAAGAACATGAGGCCCCTAACGAAGGGGTGGAGCAGGAAGCTCAGTCCTCGGATGAAGTGAGGAATGAAAACCACCCTCTCGCCTGGTTTGGGGGTGGGGATCACCTGGCCCTCCTCCGGGGCGCGATGGAAGATGTTGGCGGGGAGGTATCCGGCGTCCTTGAGGTCCCGGATGTTCTGGTCTGTGACCGTGGAAGCCTCCCACTTGCCGTTGGAACCTGAGCCGGCCATGGCTGGGCTCGGAGGAGGAAGGGTGGAAAACCTAGATCTGGGCTCTGGAGGCTCAGGAGATTGGGGAAGCGGGGATGCGAATGGAAAGCACGGTTAAGCCTTGGGGTTTTCTTTCCCTTTTATTGGGCTTGTCGCCGGTTAGCCTCCTTCACTGCGCCGTGAATCCCTCCGCTTCCCAAGACGTGCGTGCCGTTATACGCGCATGATTAAACATATCCCGTGTGAAACGGAGCACGATCTGTGCATTGATGGATCGTGCTGGTGAAAACGGCCTCGAACCGCGAATCGAGTTTTTTTCGACTCGTTCAGCGGTCGTGGTGGGCCGTGACATTTCATCTGAAAGGTTGTCAGGGAGCACTGTTTACTCCTTGACGTCTGGCCTTCAGGGCCGGGTTATTCATGGTGTTCGGACGATCCATGATCGGGAAAACTACACGTCGTTGGAGGCCGAACTAAAACTCGGCCGATCACTATTTGGAGAAAGGAACTCGCCTCGCAAGCCGAAGACTCTGATCATATGAAGCAGCTGGAGCTAGGACCCTGCTGAGCATTGGATGGATCGAAGACCCTGTCTCCAGGAAGGAAGCTTCGAGAATCGTGGCGTCTCCTCCACGTTTGGAGTAGTGAATAGGCATGTTTATCCCTTCGACGTGTAACCGACCATGTGTAAACCCTAGGTACCCTCGGCGTCTATATAAGCCGGAGGGTTTTAGGTTGTAAGAGAGAGAACTCATCTAGGGTTTTAGTCATTTGATCTCGAGGTAGATCAACTCTGTAACCCTTATACCATCAATATAATCAAGCAAGACATAGGGTATTACCTCCATAGGAGGGCCCGAACCTGGGTAAACATCGTCTCCCTCGTCTCCTGTTACCATCGATTCTAGTCTCACAGCTCGGGACCCCCTACCCGAGATCCGCCGGTTTTGACACCGACACTTTTCGCCCCGCGCAACTTCGCACCAGTAGCTCAATCGGTGCCTCCCCTTGGACATGCTCCGCAAGGGCAGCGGTGGGTTTTTCTGTCTGCTCCTCCGGCGCCGCGGAGGAGCGCGTTGCTCGCCGAGGGAGGCGGAGGGCAAGGGAGATGAAGGTCGCGTCATAGGCGATCGCGATGTCCTCCCGCCGCTGTGGCGGAATGCAGGTAGTGCCTCCGAGGAGGAGCGGCTCCTCGCGTAGGTCTACCGTTGGTCACTTACTACGACAGATACGGATGCCCGTCGGCTCTGGAGAAAGAAAGCGAAGTGCTACTTGTGAGTTGCGTTGGGGTTTTCCCCGAAGAGGAAGGGTGAAACAATATAGTAGCGATAAGTATTTCCCTCAGTGAGAACCAAGGTTATCGAACGAGTAGGAGAATCACGACAACTTTGCGTCAACAATACATGCACACACAAAACCAAACACTTGCACCCAACGCGGGACAGAGGGTTGTCGAGTCCCTTAAACTCGTTATTTGCAAGGATTACTTCTGATGGTGATAGATAAATAAATACAAAAGTAAAATAAAAATAAAGTAAATAAATTGCAGCAAGTTTTTAGGGTTTGAGCAATATGAATTGAATAGACCCGGGGCCATAGTTTTCACTAGAGGCTTCTCTCTCGAACACATAGCATACGGTGGGTAGACAAATTATTGTTAAGCAATTGATGAAAAACACATAGTTATGATGTTATTCATGACAATGATCAAGTATATAGGCATCACGTCTGTGACAAGTAGACCAAAGCGATTCTGCATCTACTACTGTTACTCCACCAATCGAACGCTATCCATCATGCATCTATGATATTAAGTTCATGACAAACAGAGCCATGCTTTAAGCAAGATGACATGATGTAGACAAAGTAAGACAATCAATATGTTCAAACCCCATTGTTTTATTTTTAGTAGCAACAATACAATACGTGTCTTGTCCCCTTCTGTCACTGGGATATAGAGCACCGCAAGATTGAACCCACTACAATGCACTCCTCCCACTGAAGATAAATCAATCTAGTTGGCCAAACCAAACGGATAGATCAGATAGACTTGCAAAGATATAACAATCATGCAAAATAGAATTCATAGAAGACTCAATTACTTTCATGAATAATCTGATTATAAACCTACAATTCATCTGATCCCAACAAACGCACCGCAAAAGAAGATTACATTGAATAGATCATCGCGAGAATCGTGAAGAACATTGTATTGAAGATCAAAGAGAGAGAAGAAGCCATCTAGCTACTAGTTATGGACCCGTACGTCTGTGGTGGACTACTCACACATCATCATGGAGGTAGCAATGTTGATGTAGATGGCCTCCGTGATCGATTCCTCCTCCGGCAGAGTACCGGAAAAAGGCCTTCAAATGAGATCGTATAGAGACTTGCGACATTAGAAAAAGTGTTTCGGGTGGCTCTCTGTTGGTTTCGGGGTAATTGAGGATATATAGAAGTGGAATTAGGTCAGGAGGTGCCACGAGGGGCCCACGAGCCAGGGCGCGCTCTGGTGGCTCGTGGCTACCTCGTGGGGCTTCTAGCCTTCCCCCGAAGCTTCCTGGGTCTCTTCTGGTCAAAAAATAACTCCCATAAATTTTTATCCAATTTGAACTCCATTTGGTATTGATTTTCTGAATAGTCCAAAAATAGGCAAAAAAACAAGAATTGCCATTGGGCACTGAGTTAATAGGTTAGTCCCCAAAAATGATATAAAGTAGCATATAATTTCATATAAAGTATTCACCATTGATAATATAGTAACATGAAACAATAAAAAATTATAGATACGTCGAAGATGTATCACGAAGGCGCTCCGGCTGGGCCTGGAGGACTCTGTGCGGGAGTTGGCGTAGGCAGCGATGGAGGCGACACGAGTGGCTAAGATTTAGTGGAAGCAGGACCGCACTGTCTGGGGATGAAGGTCTACATCGTCCTGTCATCTTCTTCTGACAACTCCGACGACGACGGCACGGATGACCAACCTCCTGCCGCGAACGCCTACCCGGACGCCTACAACAACACTGGTGACCGGAAGGGCAAATGGCCCAAGTGCCGAAGCTTCGTCGTCTCTGTCTTTAATTTGAAGTATTTAGTAATCTAGTTTAACTTGTCCATCAGTTATGTAGATTATGTGAATTGCGGAGGTATGTTGGTGATCTTTCGATGATCCGATTGTACATTTCTATGTCCGTTTGATGATCTATGTAGTTTTATTTATACTGTGTGTTTTTATACGAATATAGGGTACCGAATTTAAAATACACGAGTGTGAGCGAGAGAATTTGAGAATTGCCCGGTCTATACATAAGATCTGTGTGCGCCATAGACGTATAGGGTGGTGCCGGATAGCACCAGTGGATGTATATGCTGTAAGAACAATTGAAAGAGGGGCTACGTCACTACTAATACAACAGTACACGATCAGCAGCACACTTGCGTCCTTGCGGTGTTTATTATTCACCGTCTTTGCTCACATTATCACATGAAGACAAAATATGGTCCAGTAATGTGGACAAGTATCCAACTGATGCGACATTCCATAGTTCGGTGATGCAACCCAGGGCCGTGTTTACTTGTTTATTTGCTCACGGCAGGGATGCCAATATTACTATGCTTTCTGATTTTTAAATCCTCACAACCAACTAAGGTATTCAATTTAAATTAAATCATCCGATTTTAATCGGGTCAACAATTTCTCAAATTTCTTTCATTCGATTCTTTTATACCATATACCATGCTTCATAATTCTTAAGGCCTCACAATTAACTGAGTACTTCAATTTTCAAATTAGATCACCCGATTTGACAAGGTTAACAATTTCTCAAGGAGATCTTCCATTTAATTACTTTAATTCATTACATTGCTTAATTTTAAAACTATTTCATTCGAATGAGATATTCAATATTGGATTTGGTTTATGATTTTGCTCGGGCCAATGATTTTTCAAATCAATCAGCATCAATCGGCCTATAAAAACATATTGATCCCGCGCACCCTCCCATGAGCTAGAAAAAAGCGCCACAGTGTGATACTGTAGCACTAAATATAGTACATGCAACCACCGGCACAAAGATTTCCTCACATAAATATGGGTTGGATAACACATAATCAATTTTCAAAAGGCCCACCAAATCACGACATTACAAATAAAAATAAAACACACTCCATCTCCTCCACCCGCCAAATTAAATATTCATCCAGTTCCAAAAAATATATAAGGGGTACTATTTTTTGAAAGTCAAAACCCTTCTACTTTGACCAAAGTCGAGAGCCAAAAATATATAGTCACAATATTAGACAAAAATATGGAAATTCCATTCATGATGAATCTAATGATACCAATTTGATATTATGGATTTTAATATATTTCTCTACAAATTTGATCAAATTTAAAGAGATTTGACTTTTCCAAAAAGTAATACACCTTATTTTTTTAACAGAGTGAATAGTTTGTTATAAAAACCTAACAATACCAACAGCGCAGCAAAGCGCGCCAAATTCTTCTAGTTATAACACTATGCTTTCTAATTTTAAAGAGGCCACGTTCAATTAAGGTCTTCAATTAAAGTTGGTTTATCCGATTTTGATCGGGTCAACAATTTCTCAAAGCTCTCACATTTAACTTTTTTTATACTATACGTTATGTTTTCTAATTTTTAAGCCACACAATTAATTGAGGTCTTCAGAATTGGGTCACTCGATTTTGACCGGGTTAATAATTTTTCAAGGAGCTCTCCCATTTAATTCTTTGATTCACTATGTTCCTTAATTTTGAAGATTTTTCATTCAATTGAGATATTCAATTTTAGATTTGGTTTACGATTTTGACTAGGCCAAAATTTTACCCCACGAAAGGCCCATCAAATCACCACATTATAAATAAAATAAGGCACACTCCATCATTTGCCCCACGCGGCAAACTAGACATTCCATCACTTCCAAAATGTCAGGGGCGTTAGTTTTTAGAAAATCAAATTTCTATAACTTTTACCAATTTTAGAGCAAAAAATATCGCATCCACAATAGTAAACAAAAAAAATATGGAAATTCATTTCAATATGAATCTAATGTTTCCTCTTCCTTGGTTTTTGTTTTCTTATTTAGGATTTTGTTTTTCATGGTTCTCATCTCTGTAATTAGTAATTTTCGCGAGAGAACCAAATCCAAGCTGGTGAATATCATGATTTGGGCTGGCACACTATTGGGATCGTTTGATTTCGTTGATTTAATCGCTACTTAATGGCGTGTGGCGATGAACTGCTTTCGACTTCTTCATTCGGTTTGTAGCCATACCGTATAGAGTGAAAAATGACTTTTTTTCTGGAAGTGGCTAGATTCAAGCAAGCATCCTAGCAAAACGATCTTTTGACAAGATTAAGTCTCTGATTAATATTTCATCGATCAATTCTTTCTAATTCATATTTTTGTTGACAAAATTTCTTTTGGAATTCCTCACATAAGGACTGTGAATATACCAACTCCCCACCTACACAAGTAAATTGTTGATAAAGGTCCAAAATAGCCTTTTCTTTTGATTTGATATTAACGGATTTTCATAGATTTCTCTACAAATTTGATCGATTTTAAAAAGTTTATTTTTAAAAAAATGATACATCTTATATTTTAAAACGAAGTGAGTATTTGAGAAAAAAATTATCAACATCAACAACGCAGCAAAACACGTCCAACCTTTAGTTAGTGTATTAAATCGAGTTAAATACACTGGAGGTGCCTCAACTTGTCTTGCATGGTCAGTTTGGTGCCTAATGTTGCAAAATACACAAAACCGATGCTCGAACTTGTCCGACCGCGCAAATACGGTGCCTCCCTCCGTATTCGAACGTCCGTCCAGCCCACGTACTATGCCAGCATGGCGGTGACCCACTTGTCAGTGGCTGAGAGCTGGAAAGTGTTGGGTGCTCTGCGCGTGAGGATTTTTTTACAGAAACCCACTCGTATTTTATTTAATCACATAGAAAACACCTGAAATACTGTATATGCTAGGGAGAAATAACATAAAAAAAGATCATAATGGAGGGGTTTCGAAGTCTGTCAGCTCCTGGTCAAATACGGCTCGATCTGTTCACTGGGCCAAAATAAGATATGCATTCACCTATTAGCTAGAAAGCTATGTAGACACTTTCCACGTCTTGCTCTGCAATTTTCCTAATGCGTTATCTATAGGTTTTATTTTTATTTTTTTCCAAGTTCCTGTTTAGTTTCATGGCACGTAAATTTTGCCATATAGAAAATACAATATGAAACTATTTCTTATTTTTAATATTTTTTCTATTTTAAAATTATGGGATTGAAATATTTCAACCTATATTAGAAATTAGTGTGTAAATTTATGTATGTTCAGTATGGACAACAAGCACACACACTATTATTGTTTATCTTTATTGTATTTCTAAAATACCCAATTATTAAAAAATGGCAAAGTTGTATTTTGTAATTATTCAACATACATTGAAATGTATTGTGTTGAACTTTCTAATACAATTATTCAAAATGTTATAGAACTATTTTTAAATACACAAAACTTTTATTTAAAATACACAATGTCAATTTTTTAACGCAAGAGGACATTTTTTAAAACACGTTATAATTTTTAATACATGTGAATTTTTTTCCAAAAACATGTTGAACATTTTTCTTACATTATTTTTGAATGGTAAAAATAATATGATTTTTTTTAAAATAAATAAATAAATAAAACTAAAACTTGTGCAGGTCTATAGAAGCGCCATTTATAAATAAAAAACGCTTGAAGAGGTACATAGCAACCAAAGCGGAATTTTGGAGCACGGTGGCCACTGAGCATTCTTTTTTTTGAAGGGCCAAAAACAGGCACTTAAAAGTTTGAAAAGGAGTTGATTGTTTTCACACAAAAATGTATGCATGTGCTCTAAGTGATTTTCAAATTTTGTTCTAAATTATGTTATAGTACACCCTGCAAAAAAAAAGGCAAAAATCCGGCCAAAAATACAAGCTGAGTTTTGCATGTATTTGTCTTTTTCATCTCCCACGTACAAACATATATTTTGATGAGTATTCACACGGATATATTACACTACTATGTGTGCATGTACAAAAGAAATCAGAATATTTTTAGCTGTAAAAATACGTTTCTTTTTTGAACTTCAAAAAAACGACACAATGTGTCTGTGCTCCAAACTTAGTTTAGGCATAACAATTTAATATATATAGTTCGACCTCGGCATCATGAGGTCTCAGACTCGATCCTACATCATGCATTTTTTCTAATTTTGCGGGGTTTTCCTACATGAATAAATAAAATATGAGGGAGTTTTGTAAAAAAATACTCATGTATGGGCCGCCCAACGCTTTCCCAACTCTCAGCCACTGACAGGTGGGCCACTGCCACACGGGCTGGTCGGACGTCCAAAAAAAAGATGAAGGCATCGTATTTGCATGGACGAACAAGTTCGAGCACCGGTTTTACGTATTTTACAACTTTAGGCACTAAACTGACCGCGCAGAACAAGTTGAGGCACCTTGAATGTATTTAATAACTCTATTAAATCCTCTTTGGGTACTACTATTCTGCACGGCGGTCCCACGGATGCTGATTGAGGCGGCGATCGATGGCATCATCGTCGGCTCGGCAGTTTCCTGGTCAAAGTAAATGAGGCCACCACTCTCCGGCCACCTGCCCCCTCCCCGTTCCCACGTCAAAAGACAGGACAAATGGTTGAGCTTTCTCATGGGAGGGAGGGGGAGGCCACTAGTAAACTGCGTCGCTGCAGGGACTCACATGCTCTGCCGCAGTAGTCGTAGTCCCGCACCTTTATTGCTTCGAGCAGTACAGATCTTGGGGATCCTCCACGCACCACTCGTACTCGCGCCAAACCTCGGAGGGAGGCAGCAACGAGGGAGACCCCCGGCCTTGCAAGGAGCTCGAGGTGCCATTATTTGTTTCCTCTCCCTCTCTCCCTCGTTTTGCTCTAGAATGCGGAGGATGGCGCCCCAAGAACTCTAGGGTTCCTGGCCCTTCATTTTCGTTTTCCCCCCTGCGAGTGTTCTGGTAAATCCTTTCGCCTGGCCGCTCTAGGTTTCCGGGCTGTTCAGTTGCGGTCAGGCCAAGAAGAATGTGATGGCCGTTTTTTGTGTATGGTTTTTTGTGTATGGTTGGCTAGAGTATTTCTTTGCAGTTGAGAATATATATGTATAGGCGAATCCGGTGCGTTCGAGCTAGCTTATTTTTACTGTTTATTTACTAGGGTTTTCGATTTGTTCAGTTTCATTCACCTCAGGGCAGTTATCGAAATGACCTTTTTATTCCAACCACCACCCCCTGGCCGGCCACCTCCATCTCCTTTTTCCTTTTATTTTACTTTCATGTGGGTGGAAAGCAGGGCACTGCTTGTGATGAATTACCTGTTGCTGACATGATGCCTGTGAAATTTTGAGCACCGGTGAAGGCCAGGTGGTTGGTCATGCCGCAGATTTTCCGTGGGCAAAATACAGAAAAGCCCCCATAGCTTTCTTCTGTAGTAACTAATTCAACTGCTTGTCCTTGCATATTTAATTAATCAGCAGTCGCTGTTCCTCGCAAAGCGAGAAACTTGGAAGATATCATAGTATATACATACAGCCAAAAGCTCCTAAAATTTTGTATGTTTCTTTCCTTCTGTATGTAGACTAACACGATTAGCTTTCTTCCGAGGTGTACTGATTCGTAGGTTCTTCTTTGTTCCTATCAGGATCTCGAGTCCACAGTCAAGACAGACATCGACTCCTAAAGGAAACAAGTTCTTAAATCGGTATCTGTTTCATATGTTATAGAGAAGAGTCTAGATAATGTAAGTGGCCTTCTTTCTTTGTTTTGACCAGGAAATTATGTTTGCTCACTTGAATTTGTTTAAGACATATGATCTGACCATTTTATTGTGCTTATTCGTCTCTCTGTTTGTTTGTTTCTTTTTCAGAAAAACAGAATGCAGCAAGACAGTTTCAGATCAGTGGTTTGCAGGTCCCTTTCAAAGAGTCATCCCTCCAGCTCCAGGAGCAAAGATGTCAGCTATCCTGAAAGAACTCAGCGCGATGGCCCTTATGTTGTCACACTGCAACCCACAGTCTGCCGGAGCTGCCAAAGCCAGGATTGGCGCCCCACACAGAGCAGCCGGGAGGAGAGGTCCATCTTATCGCAAAGAGATTACGTCATGGGTTCCACACTCTCGAGGCATTTTGCCGAGGACCTCCTAAGAGGCGCTATGGACCTCCAGGACTCCCTTGTCATGCTTGAGAAGTCCCAAACAGTATCACAGAGCATGCGGCAATCGACTAAGAAGAGAAGACCAGGGAATGTCGAGGAATCATTGGACGTGACCGGAATCCGTGAAGCACTCTTCGAAGCATCAATCGCCAAGAAGCTGGTCCCTGGAAGCGTCAGCAATAGATTCGATGGGCAACTAAGGAAATCTACCGAGGAGCTGAAGAGAGTGATCAAGGACAGCCTTTACAGGGCGAACCTCTTGTCAGTGTCCTTGCATGGTGAGCAGCAGGCCTCCTTGAGTCAGTCATCACGGAACACGCCAAACAGTACCGCCGTATCCAAGTCTACCAAGCAGAAGAAGGTGGTGCCGAGATCATTATCATGTCCACCTGTGCAACCTGACAAGTCCAAAACCCCAAGTTTGGTACCAACAAATAAAACCCCGAGTTTGGTAGCAAGGCTCATGGGCCTTGAAGGATTGCCCCCACACAAGGGAAATGCCGCCAAGAAAGACGAGACACCGAAGACAGTAAGTTCACCAAGGGCACAGTTTGATATTGACATGCCTAAGTCAAAACCATCACCTGCAGAAAAGCTACCAAGGCAATCATTAGGAAAGGACTCTCAACGTAAGGGAAAGGCAGGGCAGGAGATGATGAAGACAATTCAAGTCAAGAGGCTTTTAAATACCACGAATTCTGATGAGCACAAGGTCCAGCAGCACAATGTTCAGATGAATTATCCTTCTTTTCATGAGCACATCCTTCCTTCGCAAGATACCTCAGCGGCTACTGAGCTTGGTTCAATGAAATCAATCCAAAGAGAAAAAAGGATGGGCCAAGCTCAAACCAAAGCCCCTAAGGATGTGAAGGTTGTATCTCATATAACTCGAAAGCAGCACATAGAACAAAAAATTGAGATCGACAGTAGAAGCAGCAGTAAACAGAAATATCATTTGTCTGATAGGAAGGGAGAAAGGAGGAAGGATGTGAAGGCTAAGACAGCATCAGCATCTCACACTAATGCTAAACTAGTGAAGAAGACTGATAAGAAATCAGTTGCATCAAGTAGCAATCCTTCAACGTGCCGTACAATGAAGCCGGTCTTACGAAGAACACCTGGTAGTTCTAGAGAGAAGATAGTGTCAAGTAGAAACGTCAACAACTCAACTATTGATGACATTGTGGTAAGCATCCTTCACTATATAGCATAGACTGAAAATGTTTCATGCTATCTGAGATACGAAACTACTTTGAAGATGGTAAAAGAATTACCACAAAGCGAGAACCTTTTGAAATTGAAACCTTCAGATTCATAAAATAAGTATTCTTTGAAAGCTATTCAAATATTTGATTCTAGGCGTTTCAGTTAAATCAGACGTACTTTGAATGAAATGGTTGGTTCAAACACTTATGTCCTTGGACCTTTTTTGCTCACAATGCAGGCATATGAGGTGCACAGAGAGTTCATCCAAACTGATTGTCCATCCACAGAACATAGCGCGACACCTAGTGATGAAAGCTGCCAGAGTGCTGATTGGGACACAGAACCTTCCATTGATGGTAATAATCACCAAACTTTTTGTTCTTCTAAACGCATTTTCATCGGTTCTGTTTATATCACTGTTATGGAAAGGCCAAAAGTAGGAATGACATCCAATAGTTAACTCCAATCTACTGCTGATATGTGAATGAACTGGCCAGAAAGGAATTACAGTTTACTTCCAGGTGCCTTGGTTCGGATTTACAATGGAATGGTTCACAGAAAGTGCTACATCTACTGCTGATTTATGCTATTATATCGTGTTGAGAATAAGTTTCACATAGCAATTAGAAAATTTGGTGATACTGTATTCAGCCTACCCCAACTTGTTTGGGACTAAAGGCTTTGTTGTTGTTGTTGTTGTTGTTGTTGACACTGAATTCACGTAGTCAACCTTACAATTTTATGGTCAAATTTAAGAATATTTGACTGCACGGTTTCTAGGATGGCCTATATTTAGCGACAAAGGCAGTACCATGGTTTTGTTTTGTTTTTTCTAGAAAAGGAGGATTACCCCCGGCCCATGCATCATTCCGATGAACACGGCCATTTATTAAAAAGGATTACCATGATTTTGTTTCTGGGTTACATATTAATATTTCTTGATGAGAGAAGAATTAATTGTTCTCCCTTGCAAAAAAGAAGAAGTTCAGGCACTAATAATTCCGTTTCATGCCAGACGCTCAGGAAGATTTTAGCGGGTCCAGTGAAGCTTCACTGATTTCCAGCCAAAGCAGCCCACCAATAAACAGAACACCAAAAAAGGAAGTTGAAATAAAAGATGAGATGACTTTGCTTCTCCTAAGCAGCAAGTCATTCGTTAACCAAGCAGCACAGCTCATAGGCATTGACGCATATGATTACGACCATCTGATCGAGCAATACAAAGATACCGGAAAGGCTGAAATGGGAGACCGTGAACTCTACACGGACATAGCAATGGAGCAACTGGAACGAAAACACCGTCAGCAGAATAGCCTGTATTACACTGGATTCAGGACCCAGAAATGCGGAGTAACACCGTACTTCTCCCTGGAGGCATTGCTAGGTGATATCAGCGACGGGACACGGAGGCTGAAGAGCTACACCGACGACAAAGACGACCATGGCAGTGGCACCAAAGACATCATGTCCATGAAGCTGGAGAGGGATCTCGGATGCACGGACCTGTCGATCAACAGCGCATGGGACATGGGGTGGCAGGACTGGATCTGCATGGAGGAAACGGAGTGCTGGGTAAGGGACACCGGGGAGGGCTTTCTGTCCTTACTCATCGAGGAGATTGCTTTGGACATGCTGGTAAACTGACCAGAGAAAGATGGAAAGTAGGAGGGGTTCTTGCCCTGCCGTGGAGATTTAGCTGTATTCTGTACATCATTGGCACAGCTCGTGCTTTCAGTTGCATTTTCTGTAAGAGTTAGTCACGTGTGTTTTCCTGATGGGCTTTTCCCTTGGTTAAGAAACTATTGTAATCTGTGCATAACTTTTTAAGGCATGATGATAAGCTAAAATAGCAAGATCTCATAGGAGTAGTTTATTTTGCAATACTTGTGAAAAGACGGTTTCTCCCACCAATTATCTTCCATAAAAATCATGGCACATGGCAATCTTCTATTCATGTTAATGAAGAGAGAAAATGAGATAAGTGTTTATCCCACAAAAATCATGACATACGGCAACCTTCTATTCATGTAAGATGGAGAGAAAATGATATAACTGTTTATCTTCTCTTGGCAATGACAAAGAGATGACCCCATCATGTCTAACTGAAGATTATGTATTTACCATCCTTCAGTTATATTTTTTAATTTACTGTCAAATACTACATTTTTTTTATTTTCATGAACATTAATCCCTTGAGATGGTAACTAAAGATAAGTTACGTGTAACATTATTTCTATTTTCATCCCCACGGCATATTGCTATGGTGCATCAATACATTTGTATGATACCTCTGGGTGCATCCTGTTTTTTTTTTTGTTTTTTTTTTGTTTTGTTTCTAGTACCTCCGGGTAACTAAATGTCGTGCACTTTCAGGGACTTGTGTTTCCTTTCCAGCCATTTAAATTTTAAACCCAAATAATAAGTGTCACACGTGTGACACGAAGCACTCGATCCTGACGTTTTTTATAACTAAAGTTGCCATCCGAAAAGAAAAAATAAACCAAAAAAAAACCTGAAACTTGCCATCCAAAAAGGAAGTTACCATGCTTGACAGCTAAAGTTGCCATCCTCACGTCACTAAACTCGCCATAGAAAACGTTTGGAGTTGCCATGTGTTCGTGCCACACGTGTGACACTTATTAGGGTCCGTTTAAATGCTTCTGGTGGTATCAAGGATTATTCTCCGACGATTTCGAATAGTTACCTTTTCCAAAGCAAATAGATGTATGTTGTCTCTGTAAATCAACTCTCATCCCTTGAATTGGTAGGATAGTTGTGAGCCGATTTGTGACTTCGCGAGACACTTTTTAGAGCCTAGAGACCTTGTATATCTTGAAGGCCAAACTCTTCCCCTTTTTGAACCCATCTTTGTGCTTCGTCTCTCTTTGCTTCAAGCCTATCTTGTGTGAGAGAGATCACATGGGTTTATGAGAGTCTGATTGAAGATATTTTAAGAAGTTCATCCAAGTGACTTTGCTTTATTTTTATTTTTTTCTTAGAGAAAGGTCACATGCCAGAGGCCTAGAAAAGGCTTGAACCTAGTTCGACTTTGAATTAACAAATCCATCAACCGGCCATGATTACAAATCCACGAATAAACAAAGCAAAGAAAACAAAAAAAGATACATGGTGCTAAGCAGAGCAAACTACATCCAAACAACAAGCTAAGATAACCGGACTAAGGCACAGATTTAGCTTGAAGGAGATGAAGCCTTCCTCGACGAACATGACAGTATGCAGATGCAAAAGCCGTGCCTTGGAAACCAGGAGCAGCCAACATGAGAGGAAGTCCTTAACAACACCATCACAATACAAATCGGTCGCAACCTCCTCAAAATCCAAAGGGCGCCGATCCATCGAAAGATGGAAACGCTACCTCAAGAGCTAAGATGAAAACCGCCGTTGTGGCCAACCATGGTGCGAAAAGACCACTGCCATTGACCTAAGCCGAGCTCATCGCAGTAAATGTGCAGGGGCTCCGACTACGGTGTCGACCGCCACAACAGGGACACATCCCACCCCTACTCACCAAAGACGTCACCCTAGGGGGTGTCGGTCTCGCTGCCGTCCAATTCGGAAGGATTTGGGTTTTCACCTGGTACACGAGCAAGGAAGGCGAACAAGGGAGGGAAGAGATGGACCTTGACGGCGCCCACAGGTACTCATCAAATCCTCATCATCAAAGTTAACTTCATCAAAATCCTCATTATCGTCCAGATCCATTTTGTTCCAGCAAATTATCGATGTTCACTAGAGCCATGTCTACATGCTTGCTACCCGACACTAGACTCTTTGATCCACTCGTCATCGGCGTCGAGCTTGTCTCTAAAACCACTTCCATCGATCTAGGGTTACGCCAACATTGGGTAATCAAGCTTGTTGTTTTCTTAACCAGCCAAGCAGGTGCACGCAAGGTAGACAAGGGATCTTGCTAGAGCGACATATTTTTTTTTAATTAACCCTGGAAAGTTGGTTCGACCTGTAAAAAAACATGATCTACCTAGAAAATTAGGGTTGACTGACTCAACCATCCTTCGAACTCAGTTTTTTTTTCCTTGAGGCAAATCCTTCGAACTCAGTAGGCCGCCCGTCCTTGTCCGGCTCGTCTGCAACCTGCGGCCCAGAAAGAAAAAACGCAAGCAAACAAGGCCGGCGCGGAGCGTCAGCATTTCCCCACCAGTCGCACAGCGGAGCAGCCCACCCACCCACCACCACACAACAGCCAGCCGCTGCCGCCCTCGGTGCCCCCGGCGGCCATGGCGATGGAGTCCCTGGGCGTGCTGCTGCTGCACCCCATGAACGCCTACCTGGAGCAGGAGCTCGACCGCCGCTTTCGCCTCTTCCGCTTCTGGGACTCCCCTCCCGACGGCCGCGCCGAGTTCCTCCGCGCCAACGCCTCCGCCATCCGCGCCGTCGTCGGCAATGCCGGCTACAACGCCGACGCCGCGCTCATCGACGCGCTGCCGTCGCTCGAGATCGTCGCGTCCTTCTCCGTGGGGATCGACCGCGTCGACCTCCCCAAGTGCCGCGAGCGCGGGATCCGCGTCACCAACACCCCCGACGTCCTCACCGACGACGTCGCCGACCTCGCCGTCGGCCTCACCATCGCCGCGCTGAGGAAGATCCCGCAGGCCGACCGCTACGTGCGCGCCGGCTTGTGGAAGGCAAAGGGCGACTTCACACTCACCACGCGGGTTGGTTTCCGATGCTTGCCTGTTGACTTCCCTTCATATTTGTCAGTCCAATAATTCGGTGCGCTCTTTGGTGATGCATGATTTATTGCCCACTAAATTTGTTTCACGATGCTTTTATCTTTAGTTTAATTGCAAAGTGTGTACACTTGGTACCAGTTCAGTCAGAATGAATATGGCAATCCATATAACATAGCAGTGGCCATTCAGGGAATATGAATCCACGAAAGGAAAATAGGCAATACATAGGTTAAATTGGAGAGAGCAAAATCTAGTACAGGAAGAAAGGAGAAACAGCTGAACTTTATTGGATCCTTGTCAGTTTTTTTGGCACATCATTGGTTATCTTCCTGAAATCTTGTTGGTAGTTAGTAACTTAGTACATTTGACTCTCTCTTTTATACCATGTGAGTCATATCAGTGGGGAAGCGGTGGTTCGAAGGCATTTGCAGTAGCTTAGGTTGCGACTATCCTTAGTTTATGCAATGTGAGTCATATCATTTGAGAAAGCAGTGGTTCGGAGGCATTTGCAGTAGCTTAGGTTGCAATCTATGACAGTCTCTTAAGAAACTGTTCAGCCCTGATGGATTTGTTTCAGCAGTCCTATTCGAACAAAATTTAGACTACCTGACTGCAAAATGGTGACCTTCTTCATTGCTGATTCAAGCTGTATGCTGGTGTCCGAAAACTGAAATATAAGATGTGGAGGAATCTCATAGTTATAGTGTTGTAGCCGCAGGGATTTTTCTAGGGATCTAATGAGCATTGTGATTTAGGATGGCTCATATATGATGATGCTGTTCTATTTTCTCTTCTATAATTTCAACATCTTACTAGGTTAGTTTTTTTGGATATATTCATAGGGCTAGAGGTTTGTTGTTGTTGCATAGCTCCATATTGTGCCATCACATGGAATCGTGGCAATACTAAAGCTGATGGATGATCAGAAAACCATGGAAATCATGATTTGTTCTTCCCTAACCATTGCTTCGTAGTAGCACAAATATGATTCTTATAGCAATGTGTTTCGTCATGTTCTCCATTGTTTTATGGCTAAGGGAATAGTTTGTGCATCATACCAAGGGGTCCATTGTAATACCCACCAGTACTTTTATGAATTGTATGGTGCAATATGCTTCTGTTACGGTGCCATTTTCCTACTCCCTTAAAATATTGAAGGACATCTTTGGTGTGAGTGGAATGCCATTAAACAACACAACACGTTCAGGTGCACTTTTGGCAGCGTGCATCAGTCGATGGGGGTAGCACATGCATTTGAAAAAAAAAGTACGGATGCAGCTATCTCAAGGAGAGAATATGCTTTGCAATATTGATCTGCTACTGATTATAATGATGAGATATCAGCCTACCGACTGTCCCATGAAAGCATGAGATAGCTGACGATGCTGACTATCATTTTGTGGTAGATATAAAGGTTGGGGGTGCATGTGATCCTAATAGTAGATTTGGTTTCCCCAAAGAAAGAAAGATAACCAACTCTCATTATTTTCTGCAGTTCAGTGGTAAAAGAGTTGCTATTCTTGGGCTTGGCAGGATAGGCTTAGCCGTAGCAAAAAGAGCTGAAGCATTTGGTTGCTCAATCAGTTATCATTCAAGATCAGAGAAGCCATTTCCAAACTACAAGTTCTTTACAAATGTTGTTGACCTGGCAGCCAATTGTGACGTGCTTATTGTAGCATGTTCGCTTAATGCCGAGACGCATCACATTGTTAATCGTAAGGTCATGGATGCACTAGGACCAGATGGTGTGCTCATAAACATTGGCCGTGGAGCACATGTGGATGAGCCTGAGCTTGTATCTGCTCTTCTTGAGAAACGCCTCGGAGCAGCAGGCCTTGATGTGTTCGAGCATGAGCCCTTTGCTCCAGAGCAACTTTTCAGTTTAGATAATGTTGTTTTGGTCCCTCATGTAGGAAGTGATACAGAAGAGACATGCATGGCAATGGCTGATCTGGTTATAAAGAATTTAGAGGCACATGCTCTTAATAAGCCCTTACTCACCCCAGTCATCTGATTGTCACTGGGATTCCCAGACATTAGCAGTTTGTAATCCAAACGCTTGAGTTTTTTATGTCTAGTTTATCAACCCAGCATTATCTGGCGGGTTATTGTTTCCAAAAGACATCATGTTATGGCTGTTATGCAATCAACCATGATAAATAAGAGTATCAGTTCCAAAAGTTTAAAGTTTCATTTATTTACAGAGATATTTGTGTCTGTCCCTCTTCACTTGCTGGTACCTTTCTGTGTGGTCGGGGCATGCAATCTCGGCATTTCGTTTTGGATCCTTTCTTTCTTATATTTCCTTGTTTAAGCAGATAGAACATCTGTGGTTCGTTTTTCTCATAGATTTTGTTTATCCTTTTGCAGTTCAGTGGCAAAAGAGTGGGCATCATCGGGCTGGGCAGGATAGGGCTTGCCATTGCCACCCGAGTGGAGGCCTTCGATTGCCCAGTCAACTACTACAAGAGAACAAAGAAAGACTACCCCAGCTACACCTATTACCCGAGCGTGGTTGAACTGGCGGCAAACAGCGACATCCTGGTGGTGGCTTGCCCGCTGAACGAGCAGACCCGGCACATCGTCAACCGTGAGGTGATCGAGGCGCTGGGGCCCAAGGGCGTGCTCATAAACATCGGTCGTGGCCCTCACGTCGACGAGCCTGAGCTGGTCTCGGCCCTCGTCGAGGGGCGCCTCGGCGGGGCGGGCCTCGACGTGTTCGAGGACGAGCCCCACGTGCCCGAGGCGCTGTTCGCGCTCGACAACGTTGTGCTGGTGCCCCACGTGGGGAGCGGGACGCACGAGACGCGCCAGGCGATGGCGGACCTGGTCCTGGGTAACCTGGAGGCGCATGTTCTGAAGAAGCCGCTGCTGACTCCGGTTGTCTGATGATCTGATGATCAGGATATGGTATATGAAGAACTGAAGCACGGCAAAGATGTTTTCTGTTTCAGGATCCGATTGAAATATGTTCTTGTGTAAACATTCGACGAGAAAGGAAGGTTAATAAGTTCGATTTCTTACTGGGGTAGTCTCGTATTCGGGCTTGAGTGGTTGGTTATCATCTGTCGATGCCGATGCCCATGCCATGTATAGCATGCCCGGCCTGTTTCCTTGGTCGAGGAAATGCAGCGGCGTCTCATCTTGGCAGCTCAATGGCTGGAGCATTAAACGCGGACGCACCGAATAGTTCACGATGGCCGAGTGAGAAGTACCCATTTCACATTTTAGGATCCGGCGGTACTGTGCTATCCTCACCGAGGTGTCCGATCCACACCGTCTGATCCTTCGACAGGTCGCGATCCCTGCCGGCCGACACGCGTGAAATGCGTGATGCACTGCACGAACGATGGATCCATTCGGATGTAACTGTGGCAGATGGATGGAGCGGGCGGTTGGGCACGTCGCGAGAGCTAACAACATACATACATACATACATTCATACATTGATCCTTGAGCGAGCGGCGGTACATGTCATCGTTTTCTTCTCTGCTATGCTAGGGTATGTCATGTGTAGGTGTACCGTGCATGCATGTTGGCGACGAGACGAGGACGCTGCTGCTCGGGCTCGGTGAACCCCCACGGCCCACCCCACGTTTCCTTGACCGTCCGTTTGCAATTCGCCAAGCTCGGTCGAAGCTCGTCTGCCTTGCATCACGGCACGGACTCGCGGGAGCGAGAGAGCACCCGACCTCACGCTGTAAGTGGGACACTAAGCGGGATGCCCGCGAGTCCGCCCCACAGTTGCCGCATATGTTAATTGGGATATCTGTCAAAGCCAGCATAATCTTAAGTGGGTACGTGGGTTTAGTGGGATAGCCCACATCTTTTCTCTATCGAGAACGGACATACACGACGCCATGTGACAATAGAGCAGAGGCTGTACAGGGAAGGAGCCTGGGAAAGTACGTACGTGCAATTGAAACGCCATTGGCCTGGTGCGTAATACTGCAGCTAGCTAGGTGCAAATGAAGGAACGTACGTTGTGGCAGCGGCTAGCTACATGTCCCTGTACCTGCAGGAGGCAAGTCTGAACCAATTCATACCGCTGCAATTCAGTCTTTAACCAGTTCCTTAAATCCCCCACATTCAGAGACTGAATTGGTTCAACCGTTAGGGCCAGCCAATCTGGGGGCATTGATGCTTTTTCTTCACCTCATACGCGAATTCAGGGCAAGCCAGTCTGGGGGCCTAGGCCACGGTGGCGTCGACGACAAGGGGAGGTGCAGCGGCGTGTGTCCAGCAGCGACAGGATCCATGGTGATTAGTAGACAGCAACATGGGGCGCAACAAGGGCTCGCTAGCTGATGACAGGAACTGAACATGGGAACGGCCAACGCGACGATCCCATCTGCATGCGGCGTACCTAAGTTTCTACTAGTAGACAGCAGCGCTGCGGCGTCCATGACGAAACTGGACGGTGGTGTTGCGGCCATGGCGGAGCTGGAGGGCGGAGTCCACCCTAATCCACACTGCATCATCGCCGCGACGTTGGTTCGATGCGGACGCCCGCGGAACAGCCCACATAACCCACATATCTAACTGCTCTATCCGTGGGTGTCCACGAACGCTGCTTAAGTGGGCTTTTATGCGGGCACCGCGGGCAGCCCGCGTCCACTTGCAGCCTGATATCACCGTCTTCTAGAGAGGAAGCGACAGGAGAAGCTGCTGTCTTCCACGCTTCGGGGCCCCACACCCGGGGTGGGGCCCACGTGTAAGGGCGCCTCGAGAGCCCGCTTCCATCCCATGCATGCATATGCATGCGTCAAAGAGGGAGGCGCCGTGGAGGAGCACGCAGCGCGGCGCCACTTCGAGCCCGAGCCCGAGCCCCTCGCGTGCCACTGCAGCCCTCGCGCGCCGCCCGCTTCGATCGGCCGGGCGAAGAACAGGCGAGTGCTCCCACCAATCTAACACACCCCCCCTCCCTCTCTCCCATCCTCTTGTTCCTTCAGGCGGTCGAGGGCGCGCCTGATCCTGCTTGTTCTCGGATGAGAAGGATTCGAATGATTCGATTCGATCATCGTTTCCTTTCCAAATTCCAATCAATCATCCAAGTGACCACCGTAGCGGCCGTTTCTTCCTCCTCCCTTGTTCTTCTTCTCTCGGGGGCGGGGCGGACGTCAGATCATGCATGAGATCATCCACATACCCCGTCCGCGTGTCGTTTTTTTCTTCAGGAAAATACTTCTCCGGCGATTCGGCGGCCGCGTCTCTCTCGGATCGTGGTCGAAATCGAATGTCGTGGTCGAAATCGAATGCCCGATTGATTTCATTCATGCGCCAGCGCCACAGTGAAGTTGGTCCATTGAGCATTGATCCATTCTCTTCTTTGTTCTTTGCTGACGCAATTGCGCGGGTTTATGATTTCATCAATGTGCTGGGTTAATAATAATCCCCAAACAATTCTGGTCTACCACTACTAAGATTATATTTTGGCCCTCTCGTCAATCAATGTGCACTCTTAATTTGTCTTCAATTATTGCAATTCTTTCCATATAGTAAGCGTCAAACTTGCAATCTTGAGATGGTTATTGCCCTCATCCCATCGCTCCACAAGCGTTTCAGGCCAGCAAGTTTCCGCGACAACTCAAATCCTCGCCTCACAGCCGGACGGCCGGCGAGCCTGACCCGGCGGCACCGTCGCGCGACGCACGATGAAGCACACGACGTCGGACTCGGACGTGACGAGCCTGGCGACCACGTCGCCGTCGCGGTCCCCGAAGCGGGCGGCCTACTACGTCGTCAGCCCGTCGCGCGACTCGCGGGACGACGGCGACAAGTCCTCGTCCACGCAGGCCACGCCCGTGTACAACAGCCCCCTCGACTCCCCGTCGCACCAGTCCTCCATCGGCCCGCACTCCAGGGCCTCCTCCGCCAGCCGCTTCTCCGGCAACCTCACCGGTGGCGGCAGGGCCGCCGCCACACGGAAGCGCCCCCACGGCCACGGCAAGGGGTGGCACGAGGTGGACGTGATAGACGAGGAGGACGCCGAGGACGCCGGCGTGGACCAGGAGCGGGAGCTCTCCAGGAGCTGCGTCGCCGCCTTCTGGTTCACGGTTCTGGTCCTGGCCTTCACCCTCGTCTGCCTCGTCGTGTGGGGCGCCGCCCGCCGTGACAAACCCAGCGTCCTCGTCAAGGTACATTTCACTTCTCTGTCACCTTAAATTCAGTATCCCTCTCTCGTACAGTAACGCGTTAGAATTTGCTTCTTCTGCAGAGCTTGACGGTGGAGAATTTCTACGCCGGCGAAGGGACGGACGGCACCGGAGTGCCCACCAAGTTCGTCACGATGAACTGCTCGCTGGAGATAGACGTCGGCAACCCCTCCACCATGTTCGGCATCCATGTTTCTTCCACCTCCATCCAGCTCTACTATTCGCAGATACCCATCGCCAGTGGTCAGGTAGTGTTTATTAGCACGCCAGAAAGCATCAGAGCTTCTGAAGTTGCTCCGTCAGAATTCCGGTAGCTAATGACGCCTCCTACTGCTGCTGCTCTGCAGTTGGAGAAGTTCTACCAGCCGAAGAAGAGCCGGCACGTCGCATCGGTGACCCTGCACGGCGAGAAGACGCCCCTCTACGGAGCCGGGGCTACCTTCGTTCTGACCGACACCGACGGCGTGCCCCTGACCGTCGACTTGGCGGTGAAGACTAGAGGGTATGTCATCGGCAGGCTTGTCAGGGTGACACACTCCAAGCGTGTGAGATGCCCGGTTCTTGTGAGCTCTCTTGCCGACAGGCCCATCATGATCGCACAGACTGCTTGCAGCTACTCTTGATCTGGTGATCCATTGCTTGAGATGTTGTTAGTTGTAATAAGTACTTAAAATGGTTGTGATCGTGTAGATATTGTTGTGGTCGTTCATAACATAGAAACCATCTGATCAATAATTCTTCAGCATCAGTGTTTGATTGAGAGACAGTTGGTATCATAGATCACACATGCTGTTTGAGGGGAGTCTGCTCTGTGGAATGGTGAGACATCTGAATCGAGTTCCCGGCGAAGCAGAAGACCAATGTGTGTGCAGAATCATACAAAAATGACCAGCATCTTCGGTCAGGAGATTGGGGAAGAATTGGGTTTTACAGGTAGTGTACATGTGCTGAACAGCAAAACATGGCCTCTTTAACTGAGGAAGACCATCTTGATTGAGCTGATGCTATGACTGTACAGCCCTCCCTGCTTCTGCCTTTGATTCCTGCAAAACCCTGAGGATCGCAGTCGGAGCTGACACGATCGCCATGGCGATGACGACAATGACGGTGCCGATGATGCAAAATCTCCAGCCCTGCCTGTCCCTAGCGCGCTCGTCACCTGCACGAAACTGAGATGTGATGATGGATCACTCGTTGCCTGCTCATTGCCTCTTCCGGATCTCTGCAGCTTGTCATCGTCGTCGTCGGGGCGGTGGTCCGGCTCGTCGTGATCGTTCACGTTGGGGCGACGACGGTCATCGGGCGAACCGACGGTGCGGTTGACATTCTTGACCAGGCCGACGGCCTTCCACGCATCGGCGACGAGGCTGTAGGTGCTCTGCTTCGGCCTCACGCCCACCTCCTGCATCATCTGGAGGACCTCCTCGGCCTTCCACGGCTGCTTCTGCTCGCTGTACCCCCAGATGAGCGTCTCGAACGTCCTGAGGTTGGGGCGCACGCCGGCGTCCCGCATCTTCCTGTACACCCTGGTGGCGTTGTCCATGTCGGCGACGCTGCACCAGCCGCTGATGACGGTGGTGAAGGTGACGACGTTGGGGCGGACGCCGAGGCGGCACATCCGCTCCAGGAGCTCCTCTGCCTTGCCGGGCTGCTGCGCGCGGACGTGGCCCTTGGCGAGGATGCTGTACACCTGCGGGTCCGGCTCGATCCCGGCCTCCACCATCTTGTCGAACACCTTGCTGCATTTCGCCATGTGCCCCAGCGAGCTGAAGGCGTTCAGCTGGTGGCTGTACGTCACGATGTCCGGCTTGATGCCGAACTGCTCCATCAGCCCGAGAACCTGCACATCATCAGTTCAAGAGTCAATTGACGAGTGATGGGATCGATCGGGGTTTTGTGAGCTCGCGTACGTCGTCGGCGGCGGCCGTGTCGTTGGCGTCGAGGAAGCCCTTGAGGAGTGTGTTGAAGACGATGACGTTGGGGAGGACGCCGGCGTCCTTCATCTGGCGGACGCACCGGAGCGCCTCCTCCAGCCTGCCCTCCCTGCAGTAGCCGCCGACGATGATGCCCCAGGTGCGCTCGCTGGTGCGCAGCCTGGAGCGCACCATCTCCACGACGAGCTCCTCCGCCCGCCACGTCTCGTCGTTCTTGGCGTAGGCGCTGGCGACGGTGTTGTAGGTGACGACGTCGGGCTCCACGCCGCGCGCCCGCATCCTGCCCACCACGCCCCACGCCTCCTCCAGCCTCCGGTGGTCGCACCACGCCTTCACCAGGATGTTGTACGTGGTCAGGTTCGGCCTCACCGTGGACGAAACCCCGGCGCCGTCGCCGTCGCCGGCGCCGCCGGCCATCATGTCGAAGATGCGCTGCGACTCCTCGGGGCGGCCGGCGATGCCGAAGCCCTTGATGAGCGTGTTGAAGGTGCTGATGGTGGGGCGGCAGCCAGGGTGGTGGCGGCTCATCTTCCAGAAGGTGCTGGTGGCCTCGCCCATCCGCCCAGCCTCCACGAAGGAGTTGATGAGGGCGTTGAAGAAGATGGCGTCCGGCCGCAGCCCGGCGGCGTCGATGCAGGCGAGCAGCGAAGGGATCGCCTCGAACGCGCGCTGGTTCGTGACCGCCGTGAGCAGGGTGGTGTAGGTCACGAGGGACGGGCGGTGGCCCTCGTCGGCGAGGTGGCCGAAGAGGGCCTGCGCCTGGTGAGGCTTCTTGGCGTCGATGAGGCCCCGCATCTCCCTCGTCCGGCTGACCACGGCCTGGCACGTGTGCCCCTTGGCGCACGTCGTGCAGGTGGTCGACGGCGGCTGCGCGTCGGCGCCGTTGCCCAGACGTTTCTCCTCCTCCTGGAGCACCCAAAGAAACCCTTGACTTGTTTGAGATCACAAAAATCACAGGAAACAGAACTCGATCACGCAAAATTCACAAAAGGATATCTTTCCCCCGCCCTATATCTCGAAATGTGCATGCAAGAACTGAAATCTGGTCGCCATTTGTCACTCTATTCTGTAGCTGCAACACGGTGCTTACCATGGAGGCAGATCCATTCAGCCCTTCTCCATTGCTTCTTGTCTTGCCCGTGCTGTTGGAAGTGGAGGTCGGCGTCAGTTGTATGCCGTTCTCTAGCATTGTGGTAC
Source organism: Elymus sibiricus (assembly GCA_039707655.1). Classification (NCBI taxonomy): domain Eukaryota; kingdom Viridiplantae; phylum Streptophyta; class Magnoliopsida; order Poales; family Poaceae; genus Elymus; species Elymus sibiricus. The sequence continues at coordinate 143,642,260 of CM077667.1, read as the reverse complement.
CGCTATATGCTCCTCAACCTGGCCAACAGTGTCAGGATTCAGATGCCATAGTTCTGATTTCTGAATGATACTTTTCAAACCAAGTGAAGCGCACACAATGCAGAACACAAACTCACTCTACATTCAGTGTTGCTATAGTACTCGTATCACCTAAAACTCTAAGCTCCCGTATTGAAGTAATGCGGGTGGGAAGTGGGAACACAGAGGAACGAAAGGAAGACGCACATAAACCTCACTTAGCAAAATAATCTGCTTGAACAATTTTACTATCTATCGGCAGGTGAGGTGAGCGCGCATCCCTGAATTTGTTGTTCGTATCCATTCTTCGGCCAACAGACTGGAGGAGGAGGGCGAGATGCACGCGGGCGTTCGGAGCTCGCCGTCCGGTGACCTCCACGGCGTAATTGAGCAAAACACAAACAAGCGGAAACTCCACACTCCGATTCTAGCTAGTGGCATCATTCATCCTCTCGCAGTCTAGGCAGCAGAAACGGAAGGAAAGGAGCCAGCCTGGCTAGGTACGTCACCTCATTCGATGCGGCGGAGTGTCCAAGCGTCAGCGCACGACGTGCCTCCGGCCGGAGGAGGAGGAGGGGCGTAGGAAGGGGGAGATACCAAGGCGTGGCTGTGAGGGGCTGCGCTTCGTTTTTCTTTATCCGCAGGGGACGTGGCTGGGAAACGATAGGCGAGGGCGCGCGGGCTCCGGTGACAGCTCGGCGGGGAACCCTGAGCCCGAGTTGGGACCCATGCCGAGGTTTTTCTTTTCAAGAGAATTCCTTATTTGCCCCTTTCAAAACTATTCCCTCCGTTTCATAATGTAAGATGTTTCTGTAAGCTAAGAGCATCTACAGCTGGACCTTACAAATCCGGCCTCTCAAACGCACGCCCGGGCGCGTCCGCGGACACTGACCGGGAGCGTCTTATTTTTTGCCTTCCACATCCGTGTCCCTCATATCTGAACCCTCATTTTCATACAATGCATGCAACGCTACGTACTAGTAGATCAAACACGGTTCATCGGATCGGATTGCATCGCCGAACAAAAGGAGCAGTTTATCGGCAAATCCTAACTACAAACTACTTAAACATACTTAATATAAACAAAACGGGAAAGAGCGGAGGAAATCACCATTTACTCGCCGGCCCCTTCCCCTTCCGGCCGTCCACGCGGCTGTGCCCCTCCTCCATGTAGGCGTCGGCGTGCGGTGGAGCGTCGTCGTCGTCGTCGTCGTCGTCGGAGCCAGAGGTGGTGGAGGAGGCGTCGCTGTCGTCCACGTCGGAGCTGCACCGCATGCCGGTCAGCCTGCGGAGCAGGTGATACGTCCATTTTGCATCATGATTTCCTACTGTTATTTATAATGTTTTTATGCATAATAATGCTATGGGGAGTGATTCTAATGTCTTTTCTCTCATAATATGCAAGGTATACACAAAGAGGGAGAATACCGACAGCTGGAATTCTGGACCTGAAAAAGCATATCAGAGATACCTATTCTGCACATCTCCAAATAAGATGAAACTTCATGGAGACTTATTTTGGAATATATGAAAAATACTGGAGCAAATAACTACCGAAGGGGGGCCACCTGGTGAGCACAAGACGCCAGGGCGCGCCAGGCCCCCCAGGCGCGCCCTGGTGGGTTGTGCTCAGCCCAGCCCACCTCCGGTGCCCATCTTCTGGTATTTAAGGTCTTTTGACCAAGAAAAATAAGGAGAGGACTTTCGGGACGGAACGTGATACGTCCATTTTGCATCATGATTTTCTACTGTTATTTATAATGTCTTGTTGAATAATAATGCTTTAGGGAGTGATTCTAATGCCTTTTCTCTCATAATATGCAAGGTTTACACAAAGAGGGAGAATACCGGCAGCTAGAATTCTGAACCTGAAAAAGCACACCAGAGATACCTATTCTGAACATCTCCAAACAAGCTGAAACTTTACGGAGAATATTTTTGGAATATATTAAAAATACTGGAGCAAATAACTACCGGAAGAGGCCACTCTGGTGGGCACAAGACACCAGGGCGCGCCCTGGTGGGTTGTGCCCTCCTCGGCCCACCTCCGGTGCCCATCTTCTGGTATATAAGGTCTTTTGACCTAAAAAATAAGGAGAGGACTTTCGGGATGGAACGCCGCCGTCTCGAAGCGGAACTTGGGAAGGAGCACTTTTGCCCTCCGGCGGAGCGATTCCGTAGGGGGAACTTTCCTCCCGGAGGGGAAAATCGAAGCCATTGTCATCACCAACACCCCTCTCATCTTTGGGAGGCCAATCTTCATCAACATCTTCAACAAAACCATCTCCTCTCAAACCCTACTTCATGTCTTGTGTTCAATCTTTGTACCGGAACCTCAGATTGGTACCTATGGGTGACTAGTAGTGTTGATTACATCTTGTAGTTGATTACTATATGGTTTATTTGGTGGAAGATTATATGTTCAGATCCATTATGCTATTCAACACCCCTCTGATCTTGAGCATGAATATTATTTGTGAGTAGTTACCTTTGTTCTTGAGGTCACGGGAGAAGTCATGTTGCAAGTAATCATGTGAATTTGATATGCGTTCGATATTTTGATGATATGTATGTTGTGATTCCCTTAGTGGTGTCATGTGAACGTCGACTACATGACACTTCACCATCCTTGGACCTAAGTAAATGCATTGTGGAGTAGTTATTAGATGATGGGTTGCTAGAGTGACAAAAGTTTAAACCCTAGTTTATGCGTTACTTCGTAAGGGGCTGATTTGGAATCAAACGTTTAATGCTATGGTTAGATTTTATCTTAATACTTTCCTCGTAGTTGCGAATGCTTGCGAGGGGGTTAATCATAAGTGGGAGGTTGTTCAAGTGAGAACAGCACCCAAGCACCGGTCCACCCACATATCAAATTATCAAAGTAGCGAACACAAATCAAACCAACATGATAAAAGTGACTAGACGAAATTCCCGTGTACCCTCAAGAACACTTTGCTTATTACTAGAGACTGTTCTGGCCTGTCCTTTGCCACAAAAGGATTGGGATACCTTGCTGCACTTTATTTACCGTAACCGTTACTTGCTCGTTACCAATTATCTTGCTATCAAACTATCTGTTACCTGCAATTTTAGTGCTTGCAGAAATTACCTTGCTGAAAACCGCTTTTCATTTTCTTCTGCTCCTCGTTGGGTTCGACACTCTTACTTATCGAAAGGACTACGATTGACCCCCCTATACTTGTGGGTCATCAAGACTCTTTTCTGGCACCGTTGCCGGGGAGTGAAGTGCTCTTGGTAAGTGGAAATCGGTAAGGAAAAACTTATACTACGTGCTGAAATTTATTGTCACTTGCTACTATGGAAAACAATCCTTTGAGGGGTTTGTTCGGGGTATCTTCACCTCGACCGGAACCACAATTAGTTGCCCCTCAACCTACTACACCTACTGAAAATATTGGCTATGAAATTCCTTTGGGTATGGTAGAACAACTGCTTGCTAAACCTTATGCCGGAGATGGAACTGAACACCCTGATACGCACCTATTATATGTGAACGAAATTTATGGATTATTTAAGCTTGCAGGTTTACCCGGAGATGAAGTTAAGAAGAAGGTTTTCCCTTTATCTTTGAAGGTAAAAGCATTGACATGGTATAGGCTATGTGATGATATTGGATCATGGAACTGGAATCGATTGCAATTGGAATTCCATCAAAAGTTTTATCCTATGCATCTAGTTCATCGTGATCGGAATTATATATATAATTTTTGGTCTCGTGAAGGAGAAAGTATCGCTCTAGCTTGGGGGAGGCTTAAGTCAATGTTATATTCATGCCCCAATCATGATATCCCGAGAGAAGTTATTATCCAGAATTTTTATGCTCGGCTTTCTCATAATGATCAATCCATGCTCGATACTTCTTGTAGTGATTCTTTTATGAAGAAGACTATTGAATTCAAGTGGGATCTCTTAAAAAGAATTAAACGCAACTCTGAAGATTGGGAACTCGACGAAGGTAAAGAGTCAGGTATAAAGCTTAAGTTTGATTGTGTTAAATCTTTTATGAATACCGATGCTTTTCACAAGTTTAGCACTAAATATGGCCTTGACTCGGAGATAGTAGCCTCTTTCTGTGAAGCATTTGCTACACATGTTGATCCCCCTAAGGAGAAGTGCTTTGAATATCATCCCCCTATTAAAGAAGAAATTAAAGAACCGGTAATAGCCAAAGATGAAACCATCATTTACAATGTCGATCCAGTTGTGCCTACCGCTTATATTGAAAAACCACCTTTTCCTGTTAGGATAAAGGAACATGCTAAGGTATCAACTGTGGTTCGCAAGAGTAATATTAGAGCACCTAAGCCCCATAAGAAAATTAAAGTAGAACCTAGTGTTGCTATGGTTAAAGATCTGTTGGTAGAAAATATTGATGGGCATGTTATCTACTTTGTGATGAAGCTGCTAGAATTGCCAAACCCGAGGAAAAGGATAAACATAGACCCGTAGTGGGCATGCCAGTTGTCTCTGTCAAAATAGGAGATCATTGCTATCATGGTTTATGTGATTTGGGTGCTAGTGTGAGTGCTATTCCTTTTACCTTGTACCAAGAAATTATGAATGAAATAGCACCTGCTGAAATAGAAGACATTGATGTTACTATTAAACTTGCTAATAGAGACACCATCACGCCACTTGGGATTGTTAGAGATGTTGAAGTCTTATGTGGAAAAGTAAAATATCCTACTGATTTTCTAGTTCTTGGTTCCCCACAAGATGACTTTTGTCCCATTATCTTTGGTAGACCTTTCTTGAACACCGTCAATGCTAAGATAGATTGTGAAAAACAAACTGTTGGTGTCAGTTTTGGTGATGTGTCTCATGAATTTAATTTCTCCAAGTTTAGTAGACAACCTTGTGAAAGAGAATTATCTAATAAGGATGAAATAATTGGTCTTGCTTCCATTGGCGTGCCTCCTACTGATCCATTAGAACAATATTTGCTTGACCATGAAAATGATATGCACTTGCGTGAAAGAAATGAAATATATAAAATTTTCTTTGAACAACAACCTCACCTGAAACACAATTTGCCTATTGAAACTCTTGGAGGTCCTCCTCCACCTAAAGGCGATCCTGTGTTTGAATTAAAGCAATTGCCTGATACTTTGAAGTATGCTTATCTTGATGAGAAAAAGATATATCCTGTTATTATTAGTGCTAACCTTTCAGAACATGAAGAAGAAAGATTATTAAAAATTCTGAGGAAGCACCGGGCTGCTATTGGATATACTCTTGATGATCTTAAGGGCATTAGTCCCACTCTATGTCAGCACAAGATTAATATGGAACCTGATGCTAAACCCGTTGTTGATCACCAACGGCGATTGAATCCTAAGATGAAAGAAGTGGTAAGAACTGAAATATTAAAGCTTCTGGAAGCAGGTATAATCTATCCCATAGCTGATAGTAGATGGGTAAGTTCCGTTCATTGTGTCCCTAAGAAAGGAGGTATTACCGTTGTTCCTAATGATAGAAATGAACTCATTCCACAAAGAATTGTCACTGGCTATAGAATGGTAATTGCTTTTAGAAAATTAAATAAAGCTACTAGAAAAGATCATTACCCTCTGCCTTTCATTGATCAGATTCTAGAAAGATTATCTAAGCATAGACACTTCTGTTTTCTGGACGGATATTCTGGTTTCTCTCAAATACCTGTATCACAATCTGATCAAGAGAAAACCACCTTTACTTGCCCTTTTGGAACCTATGCTTATAGGCGTATGCCTTTTGGTTTATGCAATGCACCTGCTACCTTTCAAAGATGTATGACTGCTATATTCTCTGATTTTTGTGAAAAGATTGTGGAGGTTTTCATGGATGATTTTTCCGTTTACGGAACTTCTTTTGATGACTGCTTAAGCAACCTTGATCGAGTTTTGCAGAGATGTGAACAAACTAATCTTGTCTTGAATTGGGAGAAGTGCCACTTTATGGTTAATGAAGGTATTGTCTTGGGGCATAAAATATCTGAACGAGGTATTGAGGTGGATAAAGCTAAAGTTGATGCAATTGAGAAAATGCCATGTCCTAAAGATATTAAAGGTATTCGAAGTTTCCTTGGTCATGCTGGTTTCTATAGGAGGTTCATTAAAGACTTCTCTAAAATTTCTAGGCCTCTTACTAATCTTTTGCAAAAGTATATCCCTTTTGTTTTTGATGATGATTGTGTGGAAGCCTTTGAAACACTCAAGAAAGCCTTAACCTCTGCACCTATCATTCAACCACCTGAATGGAACTTGCCTTTTGAAATTATGTGTGATGCTAGTGATTATGCTGTTGGTGTTGTTCTAGGACAAAGAGTTGATAATAAATTGAATGTTATCCATTATGCTAGCAAAACTCCAGACAGTGCCCAACGAAATTATGCTACTACTGAAAAAGAATTTTTAGTAGTTGTGTTTGCTTGTGATAAATTCAGATCCTACATTGTTGACTCCAAAGTTATTGTTCACACCGATCATGCTGCTATAAAATATCTTATGGAAAAGAAAGATGCTAAACCTAGACTCATTAGGCGGGTTCTCTTGCTTCAATAATTTGACTTACATATTGTTGATAGGAAGGGAGCTGAGAACCCCGTAGCTGATAACTTGTCTAGGTTAGAAAATATTCTTGATGACCCACTACCTATTGATGATAGTTTTCCTGATGAACAGTTAGCTGCAATAAATGTTTCTCAAAACACTCCTTGGTATGCTGATTATGCTAACTACATTGTCGCTAAATATATACCACCTAACTTCACATACCAACAAAAGAACAAAATCTTCTATGATTTAAGACATTACTTTTGGGATGACCCACATCTCTATAAAGAAGGAGTAGATGGTATTATTAGACGTTGTGTACCTGAGCATGAACAGGAACAAATCCTACGGAAATGTCATTCCGAAGCTTATGAAGGACATCATGCGGGAGATAGAACTGCTCACAAGGTATTGCAATATGTTTTTTTGGCCTACTCTCTTCAAAGATGCCCGTAAGTTTGTCTTGTCTTGTGATGAATGTCAAAGAATTGGTAATATCGGTAAGCGTCAGGAAATGCCTATGAATTATTCACTTGTTGTTGAACCATTTGATGTTTGGGGTTTTGATTATATGGGACCTTTTCCTTCCTCTAACGGGTACACTCATATTTTGGTTGCTGTTGATTATGTCACTAAGTGGGTAGAAGCTATTCCAACTAGTAGTGCTGATCACAACACCTCTATTAAAATGCTTAAAGAAGTTATCTTCCCGAGGTTTGGAGTCCCTAGATACTTAATGACTGATGGTGGTTCACACTTTATTCATGGCACTTTCCGTAAGATGCTTGCTAAATATGATGTTAACCATAGAATTGCATCACCTTATCATCCTCAATCTAGTGGTCAAGTTGAGCTTAGCCATAGAGAAATAAAATTAATATTACAAAAACTATTAATAGGTCTCGAAAGAATTGGTCTAAGAAACTAAATGATGCACTTTGGGCCTATAGAACAGCTTATAAAAATCCTATGGGTATGTCTCCATACAAAATGGTATATGGAAAAGCTTGTCATTTGCCTCTAGAGTTAGAACATAAAGCATTTTGGGCAATTAAAGAACTCAATTATGATTTCAAACTTGCCGGTGAGAAGAGGCCATTTGATATTAGCTCACTAGATGAATGGAGAACCCAAGCCTATGAAAATGCCAAACTATTCAAAGAAAAAGTAAAAAGATGGCATGACAAAAGAATCCAAATGCGGGAATTCAAAATAGGAGACTATGTTCTTTTGTTCAACTCTCGTCTAAGATTTTTTCCAGGTAAGCTTCTCTCCAAATGGGAAGGACCATATATTATCGAAGAGGTTTATCGTTCTGGAGCTATCAAGATTAATAATGCCGAAGGTACTAACTTGAAGGTGGTCAATGGACAAAGAATTATGCATTATATATCAGGTACGCCTATTAATGTTGAAAGCAATGTTATTCAAACTATGACACCGGAGGAACACATAAAAGAAACCTTCCGGAACACTCCAGAATTCTAAAAAATAGGAGGTACGTGATACGGTAAGTAAACGGACTCCGAAAAATCCGCAAAAATATTTTCTGTCAGTTTTGGAATATTAGAAAAATTAGGAAAATAAGAAAGAAAACGGAAGGCAACCGAGGTGAGCACGATACACCAAGGCGCGCCAGCCCTGCCAGGCGTGCCCTGGTGGGTTGTGCCCACCTCGGACACCTTCCCGACTCCGTTTTCCTTCCATATGCTTGCTTTCCAAGAATAAAAATTCTCTATATATACCCCCGACTGTTTTGATGACCGCATCGCAGAAAAATCCTCTGTTCTTGTTTCGTGCTGTTTTCCTGGCAGATCTGATATGTCATCTCAAGATTCAGAGGGGGAGAGCTATGTTGCTGACTATATTGCAAACCCCAAGATCTATGGAGAAGTGGAGCACTATGGATGGACCTCAGACGAGGAGGAAGACGCTGCCATGAAGGAAACAAAGGATGATAGCTCTGAGGAGGAGGATGACCCGCTACCTCAACCCGGAGACATGCATGTGGAGTTCAAGAAGTCAAGCCTCCCTAGAGGACACAAACCTGCGGTTCAATTTATTCCATCTCATTTTCTGCAGGAGAGCAAGGCGGCATTATGCAAAAAGATATTAAAGCTCGAGTTGGAGAATGATGATCTAAGGGAGGAAAATTTTATGCTCAAATATAAGTTGAAGAAGAAGGCCATTTCATCACCACCACCTTCTTCATCACCACCACCAAAGGAGACTTGAGCACACGGGTATGGGCACTCCCCTTGGCTTGAGCCAAGCTTCGGGGAGGTGCCTCGGTATCGTATCACCATCACTTTTATTCACCTTTACCTATTTTAATTCGATCTTTAGTTTCCTTTTGATTTAGTTGAATAAAAGTTTAGCTTGATCTATTTTCGTGTGTTAGTTTCATGGTCTATCTATCTATGTAATCGAGTGAGAATTATATAATAAAGTTTGGTTTGAGCTTTTGTTTCTTTACTTTCTTGTTGCAATCAAAATAAAAGGAAAGAGAAATAAATGAAAAGAATCATATGCTAATCTTATGGTAAGTAATGACATCACATAAGGAAAAGTATAAGTGGTAAAATTTGTTGGAGATTGACAAACATGACATTGGTCAATGATGCAATTCATGAAAGAATTAATAAGGGAAGAGAAGATTCACATGCAAATACACTATATTGGACATCTTTTATGATTGTGAGCCCCCATTAAATATTATATGTCAAAATTGTTGACGTTGGACAAGGAAGACAACGTAATGATTTATGTTTGTTCATATTCACATAGAAGTTATATTGTCATAGGTCCTTCAAGATGTGGTGCTTGCTCAATATCTTTGCTAGCCAAAAATTCCGCACTAAGTAGAGATACTACTTGTGCATCCAAAAACCCAAAACCCAAATTCATGTTTTGAGAGTCCATCATACCTACCTACGGATCGAGTAAGATCCTTCAAGTAAGTTGTCATCATTGCAATAAGGCAATACAAATTGCTTCTAAATGTGTTTTGATCAATTAGTGTAATAGAAAATTGAGCGCTATACGAACTTATGATGGCAAAGTAATAAAAGCGATGGACTGCAGAATAAAGGTTGCTATCATAGGGGGCAATATAGCGTGACGTTCTTTTACATTAAGGGATTGGGCATACAAACCAAAAAGCGCATGACAACCTCTGCTTCCCTCTGCGAAGGGCCTATCCTTTACTTTTATGTATTTACTTTTATGCAAGAGTCAAAATATTCTTCCCTATTCCTTTTTACTTTTTCTTTTGCAAGCATCATGTGGTGAGGAAAGATCTAGGCACATATATCCGGTTGGATGTGAGTGAGCATGAGTTATTATTGTTGACATCACCCTTGAGGTGAATACGTTGGGAGGCGAAACTATAAGCCCCTATCTTTCTATGTGTTCGGTTGAAACTTTTTGCTCATGGGTATGCTGTGAGTGTTAGCAATCATAGAAGACTAAATGATAGTTGAGTATGTGGACTTGCCAAAAGGCTCCGACACGAGACCCTTCCTGAAAATATGATGAATTGTAGTTGCAAAGTTGACTCAGAACATAGTTTTTTGGTTTTCAATAAGGTTTATGCTTTATACTTTTATGTTGTGATGAATTGTTACTTATTCATGAGAAGTTATATGATGAAAGTATATGAATAAGTTTTATGATAGAGTTTGTTGCTGTTATGTTAATAAGCATGATGCTACTATGTTCGTATTATGTTTTTATCGACACCCCTCTCTCAAACCATGTGGACATGCTTTTCAATGTCGGCTTTCGCTTGAGGAAAAGCGAGGTCTAAGCTTGGGGGAGTTGATACGTCCATTTTGCATCATGATTTCCTACTGTTATTTATAATGTTTTGTTGAATAATAATGCTTTAGGGAGTGATTTTAATGCCTTTTCTCTCATAATATGCAAGGTTTACACAAAGAGGGAGAATACCGGCAGCTGGAATTCTAGACGTGAAAAAGCACATCAGAGATACCTATTCTGAACATCTCCAAACAAGCTGAAACTTTACGGAGAATATTTTTGGAATATATTAAAAATACTGGAGCAAATAACTACCGGAGGGGGCCACTCTGGTGGGCACAAGACACCAGGGCGCGCCAGGCCCCCCAGGCACGCCCTGGTGGGTTGTGCCCTCCTCGGCCCACCTCCGGTGCCCATCTTCTGGTATATAAGGTTTTTTGACCTAGAAAAAAAAGGAGAGGGCTTTCGGGACGGAACGCCGCCATCTCGAGGCGGAACTTGGGCAGGAGCACTTTTGCCCTCCGGCGGAGCGATTCCGCAGGGGGAACTTCCCTCCCGGAGAGGGAAATCGAAGCCATCATCATCACCAACACCCCTCTCATCTTTGGGAGGCCAATCTTCATCAACATGTTCAACAACATCATCTCCTCTCAAACACTAGTTCATCTCTTGTGTTCAATCTTTGTACCGGAACCTCAGATTGGTACCTGTGGGTGACTAGTAGTGTTGATTACATCTTGTAGTTGATTACTATATGGTTTATTTGGTGGAAGATTATATGTTCAGATCCATTTTGCTATTCAATACCCCTCTGATCTTGAGCATGAATACTATTTGTGAGTAGTTACCTTTGTTCTTGAGGTCACGGGAGAAGTCATGTTGCAAGTAATCATGTGAATTTGATATGCGTTCGATATTGTGATGATATGTATGTTGTGATTCCCTTAGTGGTGTCATGTGAACGTCGACTACATGACACTTCACCATCCTTGGGCCTAAGGGAATGCATTGTGGAGTAGTTATTAGATGATGGGTTGCTAGAGTGACAGAAGCTTAAACCCTAGTTTATGCGCTACTTCGTAAGGGGCTGATTTGGATCCAAACGTTTAATGCTATGGTTAGATTTTATCTTAATACTTTTCTCGTAGTCACGGATGCTTGCGAGGGGTTTAATCATAAGTGGGAGGTTGTTCAAGTAAGAACAGCACCCAAGCACCGGTCCACCCACATATCAAATTATTAAAGTAGCGAACACAAGTCAAACCAACATGATAAAAGTGACTAGACGAAATTCCCGTGTACCCTCAAGAACACTTTAATTATTACTAGAGACTGTTTTGGCCTGTCCTTTGCCACAAAAGGATTGGGCTACCTTGCTGCACTTTATTTACCGTTACCGTTACTTGCTCGTTACCAATTATCTTGCTATCAAACTATCTGTTACCTACAATTTCAGTGCTTGTAGAAATTACCTTGCTAAAAACCGCTTGTCATTTCCTTCTGCTCCTCATTGGGTTCGACACTCTTACTTATCAAAAAGACTACGATTGACCCCCCTATACTTGTGGGTCATCAGAACGCCGCCGTCTCGAGGCGGAACTTGGGCAGGAGCACTTTTGCCCTCTGGCGGAGCGATTCCGCCAGGGGAACTTCTCTCCCGGAGGGGGAAATCGAAGCCATCGTCATCACCAACACCCCTCTTGTCGTGGTTTTGTTAACTCGGCAGATGTCCTCGTAAAAGGGCTTAAGTGTGAGGCCATCGCCGCTAGGTGGCGACTCGAAGGGGTTGAACGGGAAAGAGAGTCGGGTTTACCCAGGTTCCGCCCCTCCGATGGAGGTAATAGCCTACGTCCTGCTTTGTGTGTATTTTATGTATAGATCTCAATTACAAGGGTGCGGAATCACTAACCTAGCTATCGAGAGATTGTAACTTGAGTCTTTCGGTCCTAGGGGCCTGCCTTTATATACAGGTCAAGCCCTAGGGTTTACAATAGAGTCCGGGTCATATCGTGACCCGCAACCTACAATGTCTCTAACTTGCCTTGCGCCTTAAGCAAGGAAATCCGGCCGGCGTCTTCTGCTTTGTGGGCCTTGAGCCGCCATCTTCAAGTGTGGGGCCGCCTGGCAACTTCAGTCAGCCACCGCCTCGCTTGACTCGTTTTCATGACACGGCCCATCTTAAACTTGATCATAAAGCTGTCAATGTGCTAACCCGGCCCAATAGGGCGGGTTACACCGTGGAGTTATATCCCTGACATTAGGCCCTAGATTGATTTGAATCCATTCATGTCAATTTCTCCCCTCTTCCTTTGGCGGCTCATCATTAAACTTGTGTCTTCCATGAACCTCATAGCGCCAGCTTATAATGTTTCCAGACTTGTCACTTTTCCAATGTCTGTCTTTTAATGACATCATCCTTGCTGACCGTTGTCCTTTAAAGTCATCATAACGCATCCCTTCGAAAACTGCGCCAAATCTAGGCAGACGCGAAAATCGAGGCACGCTCCTAGCCACAAATTTACCGCGGCCGTTTCGTCTTTCTCGGCGCCGTTTCACTTTCTCCTCCTTATAAATAAGTCCACTGAGCTCCACAGTAACCTTTTCCTATCGTCTTCCTCCTCTTGCTTCTCCGTCAGCCAAACACCATCAGAGTTCCCGAAGCGACTCCGAGGTCTTCGATTCCATTGTCAAGGTCATTGAGCTTTCTTGCAACTGTCAGAACAAACGAGATCATCTTCGTCTCTGCTTCAACGCAATCTGGTATGAATCGCCTCCATTTAGGGTTCGACACTTCCGGTGTTCTTGCCGTATTCATCGTGTTCATTCGGAATTTATTTAGTAGATCCACATGCTGTCCATTCATTGCTGCGTAGTCTCAGAACGATCTCCGCCTTATTTTCCTCATAAGTAGATCTAAAATGAGCCATCCAGGGTTATCCTTTGCATGCCGTAGTTTCGGTTGTTCCGTCAACTAGAACATATATCTCGTTATTTTTCTTCATTTAATCAGATCTACCCGTAGGGAAACTTTCATAGAAACTTGTTTGTGACCCAACATCTTTACTAAGTGTTTGGAGACGCCCCTTCGGCCTTCTCTGATTTTGGAGGTTCATAATAGCTCCTTAGTATGGGCGACTTATAATTCCCCCCGACTTATTTTCCCTGTTACCTTTGTAGTTGCTGCATAACCCGCCATGGCTCCAAAAAACTCCAAAGTTTGCAACTGGACCAAGACTAAAGAGTCCAGGCTTACCTTGGATAACCTTGTGGACCAAGGTCTCTTGCCGGCTCGAAAGATTATAAAATGGCGGGCTCCCAAAGAAGAGCCGTTCACACAACCACGGCTAGGAGAGGTTGTGGTCTTTACTAATCATTTGCGTAGAGGCTTCCGTCCTCCCGGCTCAAAATTCTTTAGGGATCTTTTGCATTTCCTCAAGCTCAGGCCCCAAGACATTGGTCCAAATTCCATGACCAACATTTGTCAATTTCAAGTGCTATGTGAAGTGTACCTTCAGATGGAGCCGTCCGTGACTCTGTTTAGAGAATTCTTTTATCTTAACCGCCAAACTGAGGAAAAGAATGGTGCTGCATGTGAGCTCGGTGGTGTCTCTATCCAGAAAAGAAAGAACAACGCCTTCCCAGAACCAAAACTGGCGAGTCACCCGAAGGGGCGGAACGAAACCTGGTTTTACTGCCAAAATACTACACCTGAAGGAGAAAATCCCCTGCCGTGTTTTAGATTGGAGCGACTTAGTGGTAAGGAGGAATTTCTGGGTTGGCCAACTGATGAAGAGAGGGCTCCATTAGCACCTCTTCATGCCAAACTGAGAGCTCTGACTGCACATGGCCTGACCGGGATAGATCTGATTCGTTGCTGGTTAAAATGGCGAATCCAATCCGTCAGCCTGAGGGACAGCTTGATGTGTGACTATTCTGGCGCCTCAAACGATCCTCAACGGTTTTCTCGTGAAAATCTTTCTGACGACACTCTTACCAAGGAGACCAAAAGGTTTTTCTCTGACTCGAAAGAGCAATGCAGCGTCACCGGATTGGGTCCATTCTATCTCCTCAACCCGCCGCCTCAGGTATTGATCATTTTCATTATCTTTTGTCAATGTTACCTTTGGCTCGCCTTTATTTATCATATACTTCATGTATTTGCCGGTAGATTCCAATTTTTGGAAAGTTGTACCTCAAGCTTTTGTTCCTTCAATGGGTAGAAAGAATACCCCAGCCTCTATGCCATCTTCAGGGGAGGAATCTGAGGTAGAACTCGACTCTCTCAGCTGCCTGTTTAATGAGCTTGCTGACACACCTTCTTATCAGGGTGACTCGGAGTCTAGCCAAGCCAGCGAACCCGAGGTAACTCCAATTTCCCCCAATTCTTCAGAAACGTTTGTTCCCTGAAAACCAAGACAAACCGTCCAGAAGTTAAATTGTCACACCCAGAAGCTCATTTGGCTCCCGATTTTCCTTTGAAGAGAGCACAGTTTGCCGGCTCTTCAAAGCGTAGGACCCGGGATGATATGAATGATGAAGACCCTAGTTTGTATCACGCGTCGCCGGCTCGCAAACCACGTCTTGAGGTGCCTCATAGTCCAACCGATTCTCGTCCTAGAGTCGGTTTGTTTAAACAACCTCTTAGTCCTTCAAATTCCCTTTATCAGGACTCTCCTTCGTCATCGGGCGACTCAAGTGCGTCACATCTTCCCCCTTTCAATGTTAATCGTGGGTAAGTTTCTATCTTTGTAGTGTTGCCTTATGCCCTTCTTCGTTTAATTCCAACTTGCATAACTTTTGCTTTACTGACAATCCATAGGGCCAAAGCTGTTGTATCCAAACGGGCTGGTGCGTCGTCCTCTGCGACAGTAGGCCAAGAGGCGCCAATTCTTCTGAAGACAACTTCAATGGCTGGCCCTTCCGTTGAAAAGGAGCCTGATATGAGGGTAGAGCCGGCAGCTGCCACTGAGATGTCCGGACCAGATGAGCCGGTTTTTATGGATGTTCCTCCCGAGACTGAATCATCCATCCTTCCTCCCAAGTCGGCTTGTGCAGATGAACTTATGGCATCATTTGACCGCAATATTTCAGATGTTGTGTTTGTTAAAGAAAGTTTCCAAGCCCCAACTGTTTCCACCTCCTTGGCTAAAACCGTGAGCAAGGATGAACCAGTGACTTTGGACAAAGGAAAGGCCAAGATGGAATTCCCGGAATTGTCCGCACTTGGTGTTGAAGATCTGTATCAGCAATACTTGACCCGGCTATCTGAGAGCCGGGAAAGTGAAAAGAGTATGATAAATGCTATGAAGGAGAAATATGAGGTAATCTTCTCATTTTACCATTATCCTGTATACTATCATTAGCTTCCAAAGACCGGCTTGTTATGATAAGCTGGTTTTACAAAATAGCTAAAGCCTGTAGTAACAGTGTAGCCCCCAAGGGCCGACTCATCTTCTTAAGATGAGTCGGGCCTTTGTAAAAGTTGAAGAAATTCGGCATGTAGCCCCCAAGGACCGACTCATCTTCTTGAGATGAATTGGGTCTTGAAGATTGAAGAAATTCGACCTGTAGCCCCCAAGGGCCGACTCATCTTCTTGAGATGAATCGGGTCTTCTCCATATCTTAGTTGAGAAAGAACTGATATGCATTAGCCCCCAAGTGTCAAGGATATTGCTTGCAATCTTTGTGGGACTTGTAGAAATAGTTGCTGATCCTTCTTGCTCGTCTATCAGGGATATGTTGAAGACGCTGAGTCTATTGCTGTGAGACTGCAGAAACGGCTCAAGGAAGAAAGGAAATTGAAAACTGAAGCCGAGTCCATGGCGGCTCATTTTGAAGATTCTACATGTCAGGCGAATGAACGTCTGGAATAGGCCATAAAGCTGTTTGAGGTAGAAAAGGCTGTCTTGACAAAACGTGCGGAAAAGGCTAAGAAGAACTTCGGCCTCGTGAAGGAAAAATATGCTACTCTCGTGAAACAGATTAACGAGATGTTGACAGCAATCTTTGGTATGTGTTCTGTCCTGCTTTTGCCAGCTTATGACTCTTGCGGCGGCTTATTGTACCTTCTTTTGTTTGCAGGGTGAAAAAATCATAACCTTGTAGAGCTGCCAATTGTGAAGTTGAAAAATATTTTCACATAGGTAGAGCAACTATTTACAGGCTCTATTTATTCCATCATGGCCGTAAAAAACCTGAAGCACCCGCCAAGAAATATCAAGGACATGTTGAAGAACCTCTCTACCGTGCCACAATGGGTGGCTGAAACCCGGAAGTCGGCGGCTCGAGGAGGGGCGAACATGGCACTTGCTCGGATTGGATGTGGAGCTCCTAAAAGGCGGCTTCCCGGAGTTTAAACTCGATGGCTCTGCATTCACTCATGCAGATTACGCAAAGTGCCTCACGGAGACTCGGCCACTGGCGTCTTTGATAGCTGAGGAGGTGGATCTTTCAAAATATCATCCTGCGTACACCGTTGACAATGAGCGTGTTAACGCGCCCAAGGACGAGCCGTCTGACCTGGTGCCTCCTCGCCATAAGACAACTTTTTCTCCTGACATTGATGCGTCAGCTCTTGTTGAAGGGACAACAAATTTTGAATCTTTGATCTCAATTCGATGGCAACAGAAAGGCCAGCAGGTTGATGATGGCGAGCCGGCGGAGTCAGATCCAGAGGCAGCTGATGATAAAGCATGAAGACACCTCGGAAGCTGGATGAATCACCACTACAGAGCGAGCCCCCTTGTGTAAGGTAAACTTTTGAAGAAATATGCAGCCTCCATTGTGAGCCTGTAATAGGAGTAGTGTTTTCCAAAACTTCGAATTTGCTCTGTCATGCCATCGTGCATGTTGCGCCTTTAGTTGGTGCTGAACTCCAATCTGTGAGGCTTTTGTTAACATGTTTATGCTATTCTTATTACCTGTTCCTGCTCTTTTCTTGCTTCGTGCTCAATGAGTCTTGTCTCATCTATAAGGCATGCCAGGAAGAAGCCAACAAAATTACTTGGTTTTCGAAACTCAAGTCTATCGAATTCTTCTTCAATGATATTGAAGGTAGATGATCTGGAAACTGGTCATAATATGAGCTCAATTGTGTAACCCGATCATTTAAATATAAGCCGGTAATAAGGGTAACATTGTACCTGAAAAATATGAGTATATACATATATATATATGTATATATTTCTTTTTAAATAAGCCGGCTCAATGAGACTCGAAAAAAGGAGACTGGCTTTCGGGGCGCAAGTCTTGCTTCAATGAAGCGGGTGTAATAACCCATGGTTTATCCTAGCTTTCTGTATGCTGGCTCTCACATGACTCAAGCCAATGTTTTAACCTTAAAAGTTCAGGGTCCCAAGGGATTAACTTTCAAGAGTACATGGGGTCATCTGATCGGAGTCGCATCAAGCATACAGGCAGGTTTAACCACATTAATGGCGTTTTTCCCGGGTCAAGAGGGTGAGAAAGCTAAACTCAATGAGTTGGAAGACCCCAAGTGACCTATGTTTCAAACAATAAAGACTCATGCTCAATTTATAGGCTGAAACAACAGAGACCCCGAGCTTCGGGGATGCCGGCTTTATTATATTTGAACATAAAAGAAGTATATACAGAATTTTTGCAGGGGGGGGGATTACAAAAAGGTGAGCCGATGGCTCCTAAGTGTAATAAGGCCGTAGGTGTGCAATATTCCAAGGCCGAGTTGTCTCCTCCTCAGAAGTGTATGATCCTTCTCGTAAGTCGACTAGGTAGTATGACCCATTATTGAGGTTTTGACTGACGACGAAATGACCCTTCCAAGGCAGGGAGAGCTTGTGCATCCCTGTTTGATCTTGAATCAGACGGAGCACTAAGTCGCCTTCTCGAAAAGTGCGGCTTCGAACTCTACGGCTGTGATAACGTCGTAGGTCTTGCTGATATATAGCAGATCTGGTTGCTGCTAAGTCACACTCTTCTTCCAAGGCATTTAGGGAATCTTGGCGTTCTTGCTCATTGTCCGCCTCAACATATGCAGCAACCCGAGGCGAGTCATGACGTATATCACTTGGTAGAACCGCCTCGGCTCCGTAAACCAGGAAAAAAGGAGTGTATCCTGTGGATCTATTTGGCGTTGTTCGAATACTCCAAAGTACTGAAGGGAGTTCCTCAACCCAACAACGCGGCGTGCGTTCAAGGGGCACCATGAGCCGGGGTTTGATTCCTCTCAAGATCTCCTGGTTGGCTCTTTCAGCTTGCCCATTGGACTGTGGATGCGCCACTGCCGCCAAATCGAGCCGGATGTGCTCTCGTTGGCAGAATTGCTCCATGGCTCCCTTGGACAGATTGGTGCCATTATCAGTAATGATGCTGTGTGGGTAGCCAAAAAGGGAAAATCAACTTCTTCAAAAATTTGACCGAAGTTTCTGCATCACAATTGCTGACCGGCTCTGCCTCGACCCACTTTGTGAATTTATCAACCGCCACTAATAAGTGGGTTTTCTTGTCAGAAGACGGCTTAAACAGACCAACCATATCTAGCCCCCAGACCGCAAACAGCCAGGTAATTGGGATCATATGCAATTCCTAGGCCGGTACATGAGCCTGTCGGCCAAACTTTTGGCACCCATCACACTTGCGCACAATCTCCTCGGCGTCAGCATGAGCCATCAGCCAATAAAAACCGTGATGGAAAGCTTTGGCCACCAATGATCTTGAGCCGACATGATGTCCGCAATCGCCAGAATGAATCTCATTAAGTATTTCCTAGCCTTCCTCAGGCGAAACACACCGTTGAAACACGCCAGTGCTGCTTCGACGATGTTACTCGCCATTGACGATTGTCATTGATTTTGACCGGATGATTTGACGAGCGTCGACTTCCTCCTCTGGGAGTTCTCCTCAGGTCAGGTAAGCCAAATACGACACAGTCCAATCAGGGGTGGCATGTAGAGCCGCCACCAAGTGTGCTTCCGGGTCAGGAATAGCTATGTCCTCCTCAGATGGTAATTTGACTAATGGATTGTGAAGGACGTCCAGAAAGACGTTGGGTGGCACCAACTTTCTCATTGAGCCAAGTCTAGACAAAGCATCATCTGCCTCATTGAGCCGGCGATCTATATGATCGACTTGGTAACCTTGGAAATGACCCGCCACATCAGAGACCGCTCGTTGGTAAGCCGCCATAAGAGGGTCTTTAGAATCCCAAGTCCCTGAAACTTGCTGAGCCACTAAATCTGAGTCACCCAGGCATCTGACCCGGCTAAGATTCATCTCTTTGGCTATTCTAAGCCCATGTAAGAGGGCTTCGTACTCAGCTGCATTGTTAGTACATGGGAACATGAGCCGTAAGACATAACAAAATTTGTCACCTTTCGGAGAAGATAATATGACTCCAACCCCCGAGCCCTCCAGCTGTCTAGACCCGTCAAAGTGTACAGTCCAGTACGTGTTATCTGGCCTATCTTCCGGAATCTGTATCTCTGTCCAATCGTTGATGAAATCCACCAGCGCCTGGGACTTGATAGCGGTTCGGGGCATGTATTTCAAATGGTGGTCGCCAAGCTCAATGGCCCACTTGGCAATCCTACCCGTGGCCTCCCGGTTTTGTATGATGTCACCGAGAGGCGCCGAACTGACCACAGTGATTGGGTGTTCCTGGAAATAATGCTTCAATTTCCGGCTCGCCATGAAGATCCCGAAGACCAGCTTCTGCCAATGCGGGTACTGCTGCTTGGACAGGGTTAAGACTTTGCTGACAAAATAAACCGGATGCTAGACTAGATATTCCTTTCCTTCCTCTTTCCGCTCGACCACAACTGCAACGCTTACCACCTTGGAGTTGGCAGCGATGTACATGAGCATAGGCTCTTTCTCCGTGGGAGTAGCCAAGACGGGCGGGTTAACAAGCTGTTGCTTGAGTACTTCAAAGGCTTTACCAGTCGTCCGTCCACTTAAATTCGCCTGATTTCTTCAATAAATGGTAAAAAGGATTCGCCTTCTCTCCCAGGCGGCTTATAAACCGGCTTAAGGCCATAATGTGTTCGGTGAGCCGCTGAACTTGATTTACGTTAGCCGGCTCGGACAGCGAAGTCACCGCTTTGATCTTGTCCGGGTTGGCCTCGATGCCTCGCTCGGAGACCAGGAACCCCAGTAGTTTGCCCGTGGGGACGCCAAAGACACACTTCGCCGGGTTAAACTTCATCTGGTATACTCGAAGGTTGTCAAAAGTTTCCTTGATGTCATCCAAGAGCGTCTCTTTCTTCTGAGATTTCACCACGATGTCATCAACGTAGGCGTGAACGTTGCGCCCAATCTGTGGCTTAAGGCAGTTCTGGACACAGCGCTGGAAAGTCGCCCCTGCGCTCTTGAGTCCAAAAGGCATGGACACATAGCAGAAAGCCCCAAAGGGAGTAATAAAGGCCGTCTTCTCTTGGTCCTCAATAGCCATCTTGATCTGATGATACCCAGAGTAAGCATCCAAGAAGCATAAACGCTCGCAACCCGCCGTAGAATCAATGATCTGATCAATACGCGGGAGGGCGAAAGGATCCTTGGGACAAGCTTTGTTGAGATCTGTGTAGTCAACACACATGCGCCAGGTGCCACTCTTTTTCAGAACGAGCACCGGGTTAGCCAACCATTCAGGGTGAAAGACTTCCACGATAAATCCGGCAGCTAGGAGCCGGGCCACTTCTTCTCCAATGGCCTTGCGTATCTCCTCATTAAAACGACGGAGGTATTGGCGCACTGGTTTCATCTTGGGATCTACATTAAGGTGGTTCTCAGCAAGTTCCCTCGGGACTCCAGGCATGTCAGATGGCTTCCATGCAAAGATGTCCCGGTTCTCACGGATGAACTTGATGAGCGCGCTTTCCTATTTGGGATCCAAGCCGGTCCCAATAGTGAACTGCTTGGACGAGTCGCTCAGCGTGAAGTCAACTTGCTTTGTATCCTCGGTCGGCTTAAATTTAAGCGGGGGTTCAGACTCAGTATTGGGCTTTTTGAGCGGGCTCATATCAGCCGGGTCAACATTGGCTGTGTAGAACTTCAACTCCTCTACAGCGCAGGCTGACTCGGCATAGGCCGCATCTCCTTCCTCGCATTCCTGAGCTATCTTTCGGTTACCGTCTATGGTTATGGTGCCTTTGAGTCCTGGCATCTTGAGCTTGAGATAGACGTAGCACGGGCGGGCCATGAAACGAACGTAAGCCGGCCATCCGAAGAGAGCATGATAAGGGCTCTTTATTTTATAAACTTCAAACATCAAAGGCTCGCATCTGTAGTTGAACTCATCTCCGAAGGCCACATCGATCTTAATCCGCCCGATCAGATAAGCAGACTTTCCAGGGACGATTCCATGAAAAACTATCATTGAAGGAAGCAACGTGCTCTCCGATAGATTCATCCGGCGAAAGGTTTCATAATACAATATGTTTATGCTGCTTCCTTCATCCATTAGAACCTTGGACAGGGTATACCCGCCAACTTGAGGTGCCACCACTAAAGCTAAGCCGCCCGGATTGTCAACCCGGGGGGGATGTGTTGGAAATATGCCCTAGAGGCAATAATAAATTGGTTATTATTATATTTCCTTGTTTGTGATAATCGTTTATTATCCATGCTATAATTGTATTGATTGGAAACTCAAATACATGTGTGGGTACATAGACAACACTGTGTCCCTAGTATGCCTCTAGTTAACTAGTTCGTTGATCAAAGATGGTCAAGGTTTCCTGGCCATAGACATGAGATGTCATTTGATAACGGGATCACATCATTAGGAGAATGATGTGATGGACAAGACCCAAACTATAAACATAGCATATGATCGTGTCAGTTTATTGCTATAGTTTTCTGCATGTCAAGTATCTGTTCCTATGACCATGAGATCATGCGACTCACTGACACCGGAGGAATACCTTGTGTGTATCAAACGTCACAACGTAACTGGGTGACTATAAAGATGCTCTACAGGTATCTCCGAGGGTGTCTATTGAGTGGGCATGGATCAAGACTGGGATTTGTTACTCCGTGTGACGGAGAGGTATCTCAGGGCCCACTCGGTAATACAACATCACAATAAGCCTTGCAAGCAATGTGACTAAGTGTTAGCCACGGGATCTTGTATTACAGAACGAGTAAAGAGACTTGCCGGTAACGAGATTGAACTAGGTATAGAGATACCAACGATCGAATCTCGGGCAAGTAACATACCGAAGAACAAAGGGAACAACGTACGGGATTAACTGAATCCTTGACATAGAGGTTCAACCGATAAAGATCTTCGTAGAATATGTAGGAACGAATATGGGCATCCAGGTCCCGCTATTGGTTATTGACCGTAGAGGTGTCTTGGTCATGTCTACATAGTTCTCGAACCCGCAGGGTCTGCACACTTAAGGTTCGGTGACGTTTCGGTATATTAGAGTTATGTATGGTGGTGACCGAAGGTTGTTCGGAGGCCCAGATGAGATCCTAGACGTCATGAGGAGCTCCGGAATGGTCCGGAGGTAAAGATTGATATATAGGAAGTCCTGTTTTGGTCACCGGAAATGTTTCGGGTATTTCGGTAGTGTACCGGGAGTGCCGGGAGGGGTACCGGGGACCATCGGGAGGGGTGTCTCGACCCAAAGGACCTCATGGGCTGTGGGAGGAGTCAAACCAGCCCCTAGTGGGCTGGCCTAACCCCCCCACTAAGGCCCATGTGGCTTTGGGTGGAAAAAATCCAATGGAGGAAAGGTGGAAAGGGTTTCCAAGTGGAGAGGAGGAATCCTACTCCTAATTGGATTGGAGTAGGACTCCTCCACCTCCAATTTCGGCCAAACCTTGAGGGTTTGTGGCTGCCTCCTCCCCTCCCTCCCTCCTATATATACTAGAGGATTTAGAGGGAAGATCTAACCCTAATTGCCACGTGCTCCCTCTACTTCATCTAGATCGGTTTCTCCTCTAGTCTAGTTTCAGCGGTGCTTAGGCGAAGCCCTACCGGAATTGTTCCACCACCATCGCCACCGCGCTGTCGCGCCACCGGAGAACTCTTCTACCTCTCCGCTCCCTCTTGCTGGATCAAGAAGGCGGAGATCGTCATCGAGCTGTACGTGTGCTGAACGCGGAGGTGCCGTCCGTTTGGCGCTAGATCGGAAGGACCGTGATCAGGATCGCGAGACGATTCGTGATTTGATCGCGGGACGGATCGTGATGGGATCGCGGGACGGATCGAGATTGGATCGCGGGACACTCGGCGATTTGGATCGCGAAGACGTTCGACTACATCAACCGCGTTTCTTAACGCTTCCCGCTTAGCGATCTACAAGGGTATGTAGATCCACTCTCCCTATCGTAGATGCTCATCACCATGGATAGATCTTGCGTGTGCATAGGAAATTTTTTGTTTCCCATGCAACGTTCCCCAACAGGATGATCCTCCCTGCTCCAGGTAATTCCGTGTTCGGACCAGTTTAGGTACTTGAGGACTGCCGGCTCGGCCATGTTGACGGCCCTACTCTTGACCTTGTTGTCCCGCTTGCAGGTATTGGTGGTGAACATGTGGTATTGACCACAGTTTAGCCACTTCGGATTTTTCTGAAAAGTACCTTGGCTATCATGCTGCAGAAGCTCCGTTCTTGAGTCGCCATGCGCCTTCTCAGAGCCGCTCGATGCCCCAAGCACGAGCGATGCTTGCGCCGCCGCGCTTGCCGTAGCACGGGTTGAGGCCTGCAAGGGGAAACCGCGAAGTTCCTCGGGGGCCTCTGCTCCAAACGAGCCCCCAAGCTTGGCATCCGAGTTGATGACGTTTGCTCCCTCGACGTCCGGTTCGTCCAAGGGACTGACTGGCTGAGAGGGCCTGACCACGTCGTGACATTGGCCGGTTTGACGTCGGCTAGATTGGGCGCGCTGAGCCGGCTCGATTGTGACGCCCCCAATTTCGACCGTACGCTAATCATACACACAATGCGTACGACCAATATTAGGGACTCACTGATTGATATCACAACACAACAAAAGACACAAATTAAAGTCATACAGCTTCATATTTCAAGCCAGGGGCCTCGAGGGCTCGAATACAAAGCTCGACAAGCACGAGTCAGCGGAAGCAAATAATATCTGAGTACAGACATAAGTTAGACAAGTTTTGACTTAAGAAGGCTAGCACAAACATAACAACAGATCGAAAGAGGCGAGGCCTCCTGCCTGGGAACCTCCTATCCTACTGCTGGTCGGGAGCGGCCTCCACGTAGTAGTAGGCTCCGGCGGTGGTGTAGTAGTCGTCTCTAGCGTACTCCATCTCCTGGGCTCCGTCGTCTGAATGCGGCATCGTATCGAGGGGGAAAGAGGAGGCAAAGCAGCGGTGAGTACTCATCCAAAGTACTCGCAAGACTGACATCAGAACTATGCTAAGTATGCATCATTATCAAGGGGAGGGGTTATATCTGGACTGACTGCAGAAAGCAAGAATTAGGGAGAAGGCCTAGTCCTATCGAAGACTAGCATCTTCAACATCTTGCAGCATTAGAAGAGAGTAGATTGGTATCTCACATATAGTCATATTATTGTAGCAATTTTATTAAGTAACCACGCCCAGAGATTCTTCCTCGACTCCCTGCGAGGAAGCAATCCCGGAGCCACATTTCATTTCAATTTAAATTCACAATTATAGTTGTATAAGGTCAAGGTACAATTCCAAGTCGTTTTGTTACCGTGGACACGGCTATTCGAATAGATTAATCATCCCTGCAGGGGTGCACCACATATTCCTCAACACGCCTGAGTCACCTCCGGCCGGACACACTTTCCTGGGTCATGCCCGTCCTCGGGATATCAGCACGTCGTCGCCCCACCTAGGCTCAACGAAGAGGCCAGCCCGCCGGTCTAAATCCTATGCGCGCAGGGGTCATGGGCCCAATCACGCTTTGCACACCTGCACGATGCGAGGGCGGCCGAGGTCAGTCCTAGCACCCCTTAGTAACAAGCGCGATGCCGTTGCGGACCACTCGGGCGTGCGCCGCTCCATTGCTGACGTCCGAAGAGCTTCGGCTGATACAACGACGCTGAGTACCCATAACTTTCCCACGTGAAGGTTAGTGCGTATTAAGGCCAACGACCTAACTCAGATCATGTACCCAACCCATTAGCATTTTATTAATGCGGGGAAAGCGCGACCCATGAAGTGCGGTCCGTCGCCCCGCCTCAAGGACCGTGGCAAGGGCCTCTCCTGCCCGTCCACGCCTTATCAACATCAAACCGTGGGTACCCCTCAGGGCCGACCCATCACCAACATGTTCCCGTAACCTGGTCATAGTAACTGTGTGTATAAAACATCAAGGTGGGAACTGAGGAATCACCCTCAATGTAACCGTCAAGGTGGACCTAGAGGAATCACCCTCGAGGGTCCCACACTTGAGGGGTTGCACGACAGAGTCATCGTCGGGAGTGGTGAAGGAGGAATCACCCTCGATAACCACAACCGACTAGCTGCACTACAGAACTAGCATCATGAGTACTTCACGAGGTGTCACCCTCGGTAGTCGATAGTAGCGCTGCAGAGTCGTACAAATAAGGTGGTGTGCGGTGATGTGAGGGGCCTGGCTTGTCGGTCGGTTGACCGAGTCTTCGAGTCTTCGGGTCGTCGAGTCGTCGATGAAGAAGCAGGGGCAACTGGGACTAAGGGGTCACTGGGGATTCACTGATCAACCTATACTAAGCAGTCGGTATGATTGCAGGTATAGTAACAGTTCATCAAAAACAGGCTATGCATCAGAATAGGATCTAACTAATACAGTAGCAAAATTCTAATGCAAGAATAAGAGGGAAAGGAATGGGCGATATCGGAATGCTCAAGGGGGGTTGCTTGCCTTCCTGCTCTGCGGCAAAGGTCTGATCGTTGGCGGTGTAGTCGTACCCGGCAACACCATCAGTCTCGGGGTCTACCGGAGAGAAGAGGGGGGAGGAAACAATAAATATAAAGCACAGATGCAACACAATGCATGACATGGCAATATGCAGGGCTAGGCATGCACTAACGCAGTATTACACGTCGCAGACGGGTCGGGAGAATATCTGACGATATTTCCCGGGTCTTTGGATTTACCGGACAGATGATCTAGAGAGGGAAAGTTCCATGTTCATCATGCTAGGAGCATGTGACAGATGAACGGATAGCGTATTCGGATTCGTGGGATTTTTCTGATCAACTTTCATGTATAAAACTTTTTCATCTGAGCTACAGATTATTTTCTATGATTTTTCAAAGATTTAAACATTTTCTGGAATTATTCTAATTATTTAAATCAACATTATCCAGAACAGTGTAGGGTGACGTCAGCATGACGCAATGATGACATCAGCAGATCAAACCCAGCTGTCTTAGGTCAAACCTGATAGCTGGGCCCCACCTGTCATAGACAGTGGGCTATTCCAGGGTTTTAAATTAAACTAATTAGAGATTATTAGGGGTGGACCCCATTAGTCAGTGACACATTAGACTAATCTAATTAACCAGATTAATTTTAAAAACCTTATTAGCTTAATTAAGTAAGGGGGTCCACATGTGATAGAGACAGGGGTCTTGGGCCCCACTTGTCATTGGCTGGCCCTGCCCAGTCAGCCAGTTGACCGTGGTCAACTGGTCAACAGGGGGCCTGGGGACCCACTGGCAGTGACCCTGGGGGTGGCCCCAGGTCAGCCACGTCGGCGGTGGACGGCGACTGGCCGCCGGTGACCAAAAACGCGGCGGCGCGGCTCGGACGTCGTCGGAAAACGCCCACAGGCGGCCGTTTGGCGCGCGGCCAGGTGCGTTCGAACGGCCGTTCCACCCCGCGTCGATCTATGGTACCAAATTGAGCAGGGGAGGCCGGTAGGGCCGCCGGCGTTGAGCCGTGGCGGCGGCGGTTTCGGGTGGACAGGGATATGGCGACTCCGGGCTCAGCAAGCAGCGGCATCGGGCGCGTTCGACTCCTACGGCTACGGTGAGCATGACTGCGAGCTCAGGCGAGCTCGACAGCAGCCACAACGATGGCAATGCCAACGGCGGCGGAGCTCCGTTCGGGAAAACATGGCACGACGGCTACGGAGAGCTAGCGCGCATGAGGAGGGACATGGGAGGTAGGAGAGGCTCACATCGAGGTGTAGCCGAGCAAAGCGTGCGTGAGGACGGCTTGATGGCGACGGAGTGAAGTAGATCGACGGCGGCGATCTTGCGGATCCGAGGAGAAAGACGACGGCGTGGGGGCGATGCAGGGGTTCCGGAGCTCGGGCTCGTGGTCGAGGAGGACGGGGCGGTTGGGGCGGAGCTCGTGGACGCCTCGGCGAGGCACGGGAGGGCGTGTGGCCGCGGGTTCTATGGTGGCGGCGCCATGGCAGCGCTCGGTAGAGAAGAGAGGGAGCGAGCGCGAGGGGAAGGAGAGGGGAGAGTGAGGGCGGCGTCCAGGGGGGAGGGATGGCCTCGGCCTTATCCTCCCCGGAGCCCTGTGGCGGCAGGTGTCGAGGAGAGCGGCCGGCGACGAGGGTGTGGCCAGGGCCACGGTGACACGCGTGGAGGAGGACGAAGGGGCAGGTGGGGAGTGGTTGAGATGGGCTGGGCCGGCTACTGTTCCGCTGGGCCTAAGTGCACAGTCCACTTTTCCTTTTTCTTTCCCTTTTGCTTTTCTGTTTTCTCCACAGCTTCTGTTTTATTTTCTTTTTGCATTATTCCTTCTCAGCAAAAATATGCCACTGGGTCCAAATATTATCTTGCAATATTCTGTAGGGCCACAATTATTTTGGCCATTTTTAGAAACTGCTTGCATTTTCCATAGAATCAAGGAGCACTTTTAAAATGCAAAATTGGCTCTATTTTGATGGTGGGGTCCACACCAGCAGGTTGGTGATGTTGTTTTCCTTAACAACATTAGTTTTGAGATTTTTAACAATTGTGCAACATTTTTCATATGTTGTTTGCCACTTTATTTTATCACTTTAAAATACTAGGGCATTTAGTAGTGGAATTTGAAATGAGATTTGAAATCCATATTGATCATGCACTGTTTAGCAAAAATAATTAGGCACTGTTCATGGTCATCACTGTGCTTAATTACAATGATCACTGTAGCCAAAATCCAGGGTGTCACAATTCTCCCCTACTAACAAGAATTCTCGTCCCGAGAATTAGGAAGTAGAAGGAAAGAGCCCGGGGTATTCTGCACGAAGATGATCTTCGCGTTCCCAGGTGGCTTCATCTTCAGAATGATTTGCCCACTGCACTTTGAAGAACGTGGTAACCTTGTGACGGGTCCGACGTTCAGTTTCATCGAGAATGCGGACTGGTTGCTCTTTGTAAGAAAGGTCTTGTTGTAGCTCAAGCATATCATGATCCACTGCTCGGATAGGATCCTTGAAGCAGCGACGAAGCTGTGACACATGGAACACATCGTGAACCTAAGAAAGGTTTGGCGGTAGTTCCAGTTGATATGCCACTTTACCACACTTTTCGAGAACAGTGAAAGGACCAATATATCGAGGAGCCAGGTTGCCCTTGATCCCGAAACAGTGTGTACCTCTCATTGGCGTGACTCGAAGATAAGCCTTTTCGCCAGGTTGATAGACCATATCTTTGTGATGACGGTCATACTGACTCTTCTGACGAGACTGAGCAGCCTTCAGATTTGCATGAATAATGCGGACTTGATCTTTGGCATGTTGGATAATATCCGGACCGATAAGTGTACGTTCCCCAGTTTCTGACCAATTCAGAGGAGTCCGACACTTACATCCATATAATACTTCAAAAGGAGTCATCTTCAGACTAGCTTGATAGCTATTGTTGTAGGAGAACTCAGCATACGGGAGAGATTCCTCCCATTTCTTGCCGAAAGAGATAACACAGGCTCGAAGCATGTCTTCGAGGATCTGGTTGACTCTTTCAACTTGTCCCTGGGATTGAGGGTGAAAAGCGGTGCTAAAGGACAAATGAGTGCCCATAGCTTCCTGGAAACTTGCCCAGAATCTTGAAGTGAATAAGCTGCCACGGTCTGAACTAATCACCAATGGAATACCGTGGAGTGAAACAACTCTGGACATGTAAAGATCTGCTAGCTGACTAGCAGTAATAGTTTCCTTGACAGCTAGAAAATGTGCAACTTTGGACAACCAGTCAATGACGACAAGAATACCATCATTACCTTTTTGCGACCTGGGAAAACCAGTAATGAAGTCCATTTCAACATGATCCCATTTCCATTCAGGAATAGAAATAGGTTGTAGAGTTCCAGCAGGCCTTTGATGTTCTGCTTTGATCCGACGGCAAATGTCACATTCCGCAACGTAGCGAGCAATGTCTTGCTTCATGTTAGACCACCAGAATCTTTGACGAATGTCTTGGTACATCTTGGTACTACCAGGATGAATAGTCAGCGGAGTGTCATGTGCTTCCTTCATGACCTCCTGAGTCAAATCATTGTTTTTCTCCTTACTTGGTACCACTAGGCGGCCTTTGAAGTACAAAGCGCCATCCTCAGCAATAGTGAAGAATGAAGGTTTACCTTCCGTTAGATAGCGTTTAATATTTTCAACTTCATTGTCACACTTCTGGATCCACTTGATGACGTCTACAAGATCTGGTTTAGCAACCAGGGTATTAAGAGAACCCTGGGAAACAACATGGAGGTTCATTTTGTAGAACCCTTCAGGAGGGGGAGCGAGATAACCCTGAGGAACAATATGGAGGTTCAGCTTGCGGAATTCTTCTTGAAGCAGGGGGTGAACCTTATGAACCTGGAGGTGATTGCAGTATGACTTGCGGCTCAAAGCATCAGCCATCACATTAGCCTTGCCTGGGGTATAAGAAATACCCACATTATAATCTGCTATGCGCTCCATCCATCTCTGTTGACGGAGGTTCAGATCCGGCTGAGTAAACATGTACTTCAGACTTTGGTGATCGGTGTAGATCTCGCAACGATTACCAACAAGGTATTGCCGCCACTCTTTCAGTGCATGAATTACCGCAGCAAGTTCAAGGTCATGAACTGGGTAGTTCTCTTCATGAGGACGCAATTGACAAGAGGCATAAGCAACCACTCTACGCTCTTGCATTAGGACACAACCCATTCCCTGACGAGAAGCGTCACAATAAATGGTAAAGTCCTTACAAGTATCCGGAGGAGCAAGCACTGGAGCAGACGTCAGTTTGTCTTTAAGTGCCTGAAAGCTCTCCTGACATTTTTCTGTCCACTCATATTTAACACCTTTGTGCAGCAAATTGGTTAAGGGCTTTGCAATCTTGGAGAAGTTCTCGACGAATCGACTGCAATAGCTGGCGAGTCCGAGAAAACTTCTGAGTTGCTTGACATTCTTCGGGGGAGTCTAGTCAAGAATAGCCTGAACTCGTTCAGGGTTGACTGCAATACCATCCTTGGAGATCACATGACCAAGGTAGGTTACTTCGTCCATCCAGAACTCACACTTTGAATACTTTGCATAAAGTTGATGTTCTCGAAGCCTCTCCAGTATAAGTCGAAGATGTTCAGCATGCTCTTCTTTATTCTTGGAGAATACCAGAATATCATCCAGATAAACCACGACGAATTTATCGAGGTAATCCATGAAGATATAGTTCATCAGGCGAGAAAAGGTTGCTGGAGCATTTGTTAAGCCGAAGGACATGACGGTGTACTCGTACGAACCATAGCGAGTAACAAGTGCAGTCTTGGGAATATCCTCTTCACGAACCCGGATCTGATGGTAACCCAACCTCAAGTCGAGTTTCGAAAACACTGCTGAACCAGCAAGCTGATCATACAGATCGTTGATCCGCGGAAGTGGATATTTGTTTTGAATCGTTGCTTGGTTGATGGGACGATAATCTTGGACCAACCGATTCGTACCATCCTTCTTCTTGACAAAAAGAGAAGGTGCTCCCCAAGCAGAGGAACTTGGACGAATGAACCCTTGACGAAGCGAATTTTCAATTTCTTGTTTAAGTTCAAGGAGTTCATGTGGAGGCATTTTATATGGACGCTTGGCTATAGGAGTGGTACCAGGTACCAAGTCGATGACAAACTCGACAGCTCTGGCAGGGGGAATCCCTGGAAGTTCTTCCGGAAAAACATCTTGGAAATCCCGGACAACTGGAATGTTTTCAATTCCTTCAAGAGGTGACTCGTTCAATGCATTCATGGCATATAGTCGGGCTTTAGTATCTCGAACAAGATGAGCATGGTAGCTGACTATCTCATTCGAAGGATGCAGAAGGTGGACGGTTTTGGTGGCACAAACGATGGAAGCAGTATGTGCCTTCAACCAATCCATTCCCAGAATAAGGTCAATCTTGGAAGACTTCAATATAATGGGGGAAGCATGGAATTCCATTCCTTCTATTTCAATGGGGACATCTTGACAAACCATTGAGGTTCGACATTGGCTAGCAGGGGTGTTTACCACTATCGGAATGTTCATCTCCTCGTACTTAATGCCATGCATGTATGCAAAATCTTCAGACATAAAGGAATGCGATGCTCCTGTATCAAACAATACAGAAGCTGGTACGGAGTTAACAAGGAGTGTACCCATCACAGTAGCAGGCTGGTCTTGAGCTTCATTCAGTTCAGCATTGTTAGCTTGAGCACGACCCTGAGCAGGCCTGGCATTGTTGTTGCGGGGCTGGTTGGTAGGTAGTGCAAGTTGATTCTGACCCTGCCTGCAGTCTCTAGCACGGTGTCCTGGACGACCACACTTGAAGCACATCCCATCCTCAGGACGAGAAGGGGGAACAGGAGCTCTTGGTGGTGGAGCTGGTAGCCTCGGCTGCCTAGGTGGGGGTGGAGGCAGACGAGGTGCAGCATAGGACGACCTCGGAGCAGGAGGCGGTGCATGGTACATGTTGTGGGGGATCCAGATCTTGCGCTTCTGAGCAGATGGACCCGAAGATGAGCCCATGTCACGGTTGCGCTTGCTGCTATCTTTGTAATCCTGCAGACCCATTTCCACTATAATGGACTTGTTCACCAATGTGGCAAAGTTACCGAAGTCTTGAGCAAGGAGTGCCAGCTTGATATCCGGGTGGAGGCCTTCACGGAACTTCTCCTGCCTACGAGTATCAGTTGCAACGTCTTCTTCAGCATAGCGAGATAAGTCCAGAAATTCCCACTGATAAGCATCCACAGTCTTGTTGCCCTAGACTAAGTTGCGGAATTCACGCTTCTTCTTATCCATCATTCCCTGAGGAATGTGACGGGCACGGAACGCAACTTGGAACTCTGGCCAGGTGATGATTGTTCCAACAGGCTGAGAGCGCCTGTGGCTGTCCCACCATTGAGCAGCGGGACCCTTCAGAAAGTACGAGGCAAAAGTGACATAGCTAGCCTCTGGGGCGCCTGAAGACTCCAGCTCATAAGTGATGTCACGGAGCCAGTCATCTGCATCAAGCGGCTGAGTTGAGCTGCGGTAGATCGCAGGGTTGAGTCGCATGAAGTCTTGCAGAGTCATTGGGGTTGGCTGCTAATTCATATTTGGCCTCGGGAACTGGTCCATAAGCCCTTGCATAAACTGGCGATTCAGTTCAAACTGTTGCATCATACCAGCCATGTAGTCCGGTGGTGGTGGTGGTTCAGGTGCACCACGACCACGACCAGCTGGCCTAACCATTCTGTCAAATTTTAACAGTGGTAGTTTAGCAGTTGCTGATTGCAAAATCAATGAATCATTCATGAAGTAATTTGCACAAAGAAGGAAGTGCAATAGATTCAACATAGTAGTTCGAATTTCAACATACAGTTCCATACATAGGTCTATTACAAACCATAAGTTCGTTACGAAATAGACGATAGGTCCAGCATGAAAATAACCTAGACAACTAGGCGGCACGCAGGCACGCGGTGGAGGGATACAACAACGGGACATAGCGATAAGCTACATCAACGTCGGGGACAACGAAAGTGACCACGGAACTGCAGATGACCCTGGTTGTGAAAACCGATGGCAGGATCCTGCATCCCGTGCACACTCCGATGCAAAACCTGCATATTAAGCGGGAGCGCAGGTCCACGTGCCGGAGTACGACCTCCGACCTCAGGCCATTCAAGACCTAGAGGAAACTCAGTCCGAGGCGGGTAAAGGATGTGCTCCGGATGTATCCTCGCACTGACTGCTGGCAACAACTGCACCATAGCCTTTTGAATACGAGCTCGGGTGGCGTACAACTTGAAGTTAAGAGCCCTGACAGTGCGATCCAGTGCCTCAGTGTACTGGACCAGAACCTGTGGGTCGTAACGACGACTCACGTAGGGGGTGCAGATAGCAGTGTAGGACCGGTCGTTGCGCTACGGCGCGAAAGGGGTCAAGACCTCAGCGTCGGCCGCAGTATCAACTCCAGCAGGAGCGTACAGGATGTATCTGTATGCCGTCTCCTCCAAACAAGGGTTCGCTGCACGGAGACGAACAATAGCAGCATAGGCAGCATCCTGTACTGCCATCTCAACAGTCACTCCAATGCCACGGAAGGTGTGTAGCTCAGTGATGGAGAGGTCCTGTCGATCCCAAATAACCATCACAGCCTCATACTGTTCCTGGTTGAACTCGCGGTAATCCTCGTAAATAGTGTACTCGGGGTACCAACGATATCCCAGCTTCTTCAAGAGGCCGACCAGAATGGCCGAAAACCCAGTCGTATCGTGTGCGAAGGTCAGACGAACGATCTGCCTAGCGGGACGCATCTGTAATAAGAAGATTAACGATGTCAAATGACAATGTGTGCATCATACTCCAAGGGAAAACAATTGTCGACGAAACAAATCTCCGGTGGATGTGATCAGGAGAACCTAATGTTAGATTTAGTAAAATCTTTAACCCGAAAGAGAAGAGAGATCAGAACCCAGAGTATAGACGAGGAGTAAATGATCCTAATACCACCCGATTGAGATGTGGGCCCGTAAGCCACACAACTATGTTAGTAAAAGTTTTTTCAAGTACTAGACTCAACTTCGGCCAAGGAGTTGGAAAGGGGGCTACCTACAGGCAGTCGGCTCTGATACCAACTTGTGACGCCCCCAATTTCGACCGTACGCTAATCATACACACAATGCGTACGACCAAGATTAGGGACTCACTGATTGATATCACAACACAACAAAAGACACAAATTAAAGTCATACAGCTTCATATTACAAGCCAGGGGCCTCGAGGGCTCGAATACAAAGCTCGACAAGCACGAGTCAGCGGAAGCAAATAATATCTGAGTACAGACATAAGTTAGACAAGTTTTGCCTTAAGAAAGCTAGCACAAACATAACAACGGATCGAAAGAGGCGAGGCCTCCTGCCTGGGAACCTCCTATCCTACTGCTGGTCGGGAGCGGCCTCCACGTAGTAGTAGGCTCCGGCGGTGGTGTAGTAGTCGTCTCCAGCGTACTCCATCTCCTGGGCTCCGTCGTCTGAACGCGGCATTGTATCGAGGGGGAAAGAGGAGGCAAAGCAGCGGTGAGTACTCATCCAAAGTACTCGCAAGACTGACATCAGAACTATGCTAAGTATGCATCATTATCAAGGGGAGGGGTTATATCTGGACTGACTGCAGAAAGCAAGAATTAGGGAGAAGGCCTAGTCCTATCGAAGACTAGCATCTTCAACATCTTGCAGCATTAGAAGAGAGTAGATTGGTATCTCACATATAGTCATATTATTGTAGCAATTTTATTAAGTAACCACGCCCAGAGATTCTTCCTAGACTCCCTGCGAGGAAGCAATCCCGGAGCCACATTTCATTTCAATTAAATTCACAATTATAGTTGTATAAGGTCAAGGTACAATTCCAAGTCGTCCTGTTACCGTGGACACGGCTATTCGAATAGATTAATCATCCCTGCAGGGGTGCACCACATATTCCCCAACATGCCCGAGTCACCTCCGGCCGGACACACTTTCCTGGGTCATGCCTGGCCTCGGGATATCAGCACGTCGTCGCCCCACCTAGGCTCAACGAAGAGGCCAGCCCGCCGGTCTAAATCCTATGCGCGCAGGGGTCATGGGCCCAATCACGCTTTGCACACCTGCACGATGCGAGGGCGGCCGAGGTCAGTCCTAGCACCCCTTAGTAACAAGCGCGATGCCGTTGCGGACCACTCGGGCGCGCGCCGCTCCATTGCTGACGTCCAAAGAGCTTCGGCTGATACAACGACGCTGAGTACCCATAACTTTCCCACGTGAAGGTTAGTGCGTATTAAGGCCAACGACCTAACTCAGATCAAGTACCCAACCCATTAGCATTTTATTAATGCGGGGAAAGCGCGACCCATGAAGTGCGGTCCGTCGCCCCGCCTCGAGGACCGTGGCAAGGGCCTCTCCTGCCCGTCCACGCCTCATCAACATCAAACCGTGGGTACCCCTCAGGGCCGACCCATCACCAACATGTTCCCGTAACCTGGTCATAGTAACTGTGTGTATAAAACATCAATGTGGGAACTGAGGAATCACCCTCAATGTAACCGTCAAGGTGGACCTAGAGGAATCACCCTCGAGGGTCCCACACTTGAGGGGTTGCACGACAGAGTCATCGTCGGGAGTGGTGAAGGAGGAATCACCCTCGATAACCACGACCGACTAGCTGCACTACAGAACTAGCATCATGAGTACTTCATGAGGTGTCACCCTCGGTACTCGATAGTAGCGCTGCAGAGTCGTACAAATAAGGTGGTGTGCGGTGATGTGAGGGGCCTGGCTTGTCGGTCGGTTGACCGAGTCTTCGAGTCTTCGGGTCGTCGAGTCGTCGATGAAGAAGCAGGGGCAACTGGGACTAAGGGTCACTAGGGATTCACTGATCAACCTATACTAAGCAGTCGGTATGATTGCAGGTATAGTAACAGGTCATCAAAAACAGGCTATGCATCGGAATAGGATCTAACTAATACAGTAGCAAAATTCTAATGCAAGAATAAGAGGGAAAGGAATGGGCGATATCGGAATGCTCAAGGGGGTTGCTTGCCTTGCTGCTCTGCGGCAAAGGTCTGATCGTCGGCAGTGTAGTCGTACCCGGCAGCACCGTCAGTCTCGGGGTCTACCGGAGAGAAGAGGGGGGAAGAAACAATAAATATAAAGCACAGATGCAACACGATGCATGACATGGCAATATGCAGGGCTAGGCATGCACTAACGCAGTATTACACGTCGCAGACGGGTCGGGAGAATATCTGACGATATTTCCCGGGTCTTTGGATTTATCGGACAGATGATCCGGAGAGGGAAAGTTCCATGTTCATCATTCTAGGAGCATGTGACAGATGAACGGATAGCGTATTCGGATTCGTGGGATTTTTCTGATCAACTTTCATGTATAAAACTTTTTCATCTGAGCTACGGATTATTTTCTATGATTTTTCAAAGATTTAAACATTTTCTGGAATTATTCTAATTATTTAAATCAACATTATCCAGAACAGTGTAGGGTGACGTCAGCATGACGCAATGATGACATCAGCAGGTCAAACCCAGCTGTCTCAGGTCAAACCTGACAGCTGGGCCCCACCTGTCATAGACAATGGGCTATTCCAGGGTTTTAAATTAAACTAATTAGAGATTATTAGGGGTGGACCCCATTAGTCAGTGACACATTAGACTAATCTAATTAACCAGATTAATTTTAAAAACCTAATTAGCTTAATTAAGTAAGGGGGCCCACATGTCATAGAGACAGGGGTCTTGGGCCCCACTTGTCATTGGCTGGCCCTGCCCAGTTAGCCAGTTGACCGTGGTCAACTGGTCAACAGGGGGCCTGGGGATCCACTGGCAGTGACCGTGGGGGTGGCCCCAGGTCAGCCACATCGGCGGTGGCCGGCGACTGGCCGCCGGTGACCAAAAACGCGGCGGCGCGGCTCGGACGTCGTCGGAAAACGCCCACAGGCGGCCGTTTGGCGCGCGGCCAGGCCCGTTCGAATGGCCGTTCCACCCCGCGTCGATCTACGGTACCAAATCGAGCAGGGGAGGCCGGTAGGGCCGCCGGCGTTGAGCCGTGGCGGCGGCGGTTTTGGGTGGACATGGATACGGCGACTCCGGGCTCAGCAAGCAGCGGCATCGGGCGCGTTCGACTCCTATGGCTACGGTGAGCACGACTGCGAGCTCAGGCGAGCTCGACAGCGGCCATAACGATGGCAATGCCAACGGCGGCGGAGCTTCGTTCGGGCAAACATGGCACGGCGGCTACGGCGAGCTAGCGCGCAGGAGGAGGGACATGGGAGGGAGGAGAGGGTCACAGCGAGGTGTAGCCGAGCAAAGCGTGCGTGAGGACGGCTTGACGGCGACGGAGTGAAGCAGATCGACGGCGGCGATCTTGCATGTCCGAGGAGAAAGACGACGGCGTGGGGGCGATGCAGGGGCTCCGGAGCTCGGGCTCATGGTCGAGGAGGACAGGGCGGTCGGGGCGGAGCTAATGGACGCCTCGGCGAGGCACGGGAGGGCGTGTGGCCGCGGGTTCTACGGTGGCGGCGCCATGGCAGAGAGGGAGCGAGCGCGAGGGGAAGGAGAGGAGAGAGTGAGGGCGGCATCCAGGGGAGAGGGATGGCCTCGGCCTTATCCTCCCCGGAGCCTTGTGGCGGCAGGTGTCGAGGAGAGCGGCCGGCGACGAGGGCGTGGCCACGGCCACAGTGACACGCGCGGAGGAGGACGAAGGGGCAGGTGGGGAGTGGTTGAGATGGGCTGGGCCGGCTACTGTTCCGCTGGGCCTAAGTGCACAGTCCACTTTTCCTTTTTCTTTCCCTTTTCCTTTTCTGTTTTCTCCACAGCTTCTGTTTTATTTTCTTTTTGCATTATTCCTTCTCAGCAAAAATATGCCACTGGGTCCAAATATTCCATAGAATTAAGGAGCACTTTTAAAATGCAAAATTGGCTCTGTTTTGATGGTGGGGTCCACAGCAGCAGGTTGGTGATGTTGTTTTCCTTAACAACATTAGTTTTGAGATTTTTAACAATTATGCAACATTTTTCATATGCTGTTTGCCACTTTATTTTATCACTTTAAAATACTAGGGCATTTAGTAGTGGAATTTGAAATGAGATTTGAAATCCATATTGATCATGCACTGTTTAGCAAAAATAATTAGGCACTGTTCATGGTCATCACTGTGCTTAATTACAATGATCACTGTAGCCAAAATCCAGGGTGTCACATCAATGCTCTTGGTGCAGATGTCTGACTCGGGCACCGTCGCGCCGATCTTGCCGATGAAGACCTGGATTTTACCGAAGGGGACCCGGTAACCGTACTCGATCGAGTCGGCTTCGGGGCCCCAGCCAGAGTCGTCGATGTAGATCTTGCCGCGGCGGCTCTTGGTCATACGACCAACCACGTAGCTCCCGAACCCTGGAAGGGCTCCTTTCGAGAACTCAACTCCACCGGGCGAGAGCCCCACGGTGGGCGCCAACTGTCGTGGTTTTGTTAACCCGGCAAATGTCCTCGTAAAAGGACTTTGGTGTGAGGCCATCAACGCAAGGTGGCGATGCAAAGGGGTTGAACAGGAAAGAGAGTCGGGTTTACCCAGGTTCGGCCCCTCCGATGGAGGTAATAGCCTACGTCCTGCTTTGTGTGTATTTGATGGATAGATCTCGATTACAAGGGTGCGGAATCGCTAACCTAGATATCGAGAGATTGTAACTTGAGTCTTTCGGTCCTAGGGGCCTACCTTTATATACAGGTCAAGCCCTAGGGTTTACAATAGAGTCCGGGTCATATCGTGACCCGCAACCCTACAATATCTCTAACTTGCCTTGCGCCTTCAGCAAGGAAATCCGGCCGGCGTCTTCTGCTTTGTGGGCCTTGAGCCGCCATCTTCAAGTGTGGGGCCGCCTGGCGACTTCAGTCAGCCACCGCCTCGCTTGCCTCGTCTTCATGACATGACCCATCTTAAACTTGATCGTAAAGCTGTCAATATGCTAACCCGGCCCAATAGGGCGGGTTACACCGTGGAGTTATATCCCCGACACCTCTCATCTTTGGGAGGCCAATCTTCATCAACATCTTCAACAGCACCATCTCCTCTCAAACCCTAGTTCATCTCTTGTGTTCAATCTTTGTACCGGAACGTCAAATTGGTACCTATGGGTGACTAGCAGTGTTGATTACATCTTGTAATTGATCACTATATGGTTTATTTGGTGGAAGATTATATATTCAGATCCATTATGCTATTTAATACCCCTCTAATCTTGAGCATGAATATTATTTGTGAGTAGTTACCTTTGTTCTTGAGGTCACGGGAGAAGTCATGTTGCAAGTAATCATGTGAATTTGATATGTGTTCGATATTTTGATGATATGTATGTTGTGATTCCCTTAGTGGTGTCATGTGAACGTCGACTACATGAAACTTCACCATCCTTGGGCCTAAGGGAATGCATTGTGGAGTAGTTATTAGATGATGGGTTGCTAGACTGACAGAAGCTTAAACCCTAGTTTATGCGCTACTTCGGAAGGGGCTGATTTGGATCCAAACGTTTAATGCTATGGTTAGATTTTATCTTAATACTTTTCTCGTAATTGCGGATGCTTGTGAGGGGTTTAATCATAAGTGGGAAGTTTGTCCAAGTAAGAACAACACCCAAGCATTGGTCCACCCACATATCAAATTATCAAAGTAACGAACGCAAATCAAACCAACATGATAAAAGTGACTAGATGAAATTCCCGTGTACCCTCAAGAACACTTTGCCTATTATAAGAGACTGTTCTGGCCTGTCCTTTGCCACAAAAGGATTGGGCTACCTTGCTGCACTTTATTTACCGTTACCGTTACTTGCTCGTTATCAATTATCTTCCTATCAAACTATCTGTTACCTACAATTTCAGTGCTTGCAGAAATTACCTTGCTGAAAACCGCTTGTCATTTAATTCTGCTCCCCGTTTGGTTCGACACTCTTACTTATCGAAAGGACTACGATTGATCCCCTATACTTGTGGGTCATCAGCAGGTGGTCCTGCTCCTTCGCTTGGCGGGCTGCTTTCGCCTTCGCTGCCTCCTCTTTCGCTGCCTCGCACTCCGATAACTCGATGGCCAGTAGGAGCGCATCGGCATTCTTGCGGCGGAGGCGGCGCGCATCCGTCTCCGCCGACGTCAGTGAGCGACGAAGTACGTCCGCGAGGAGCGCGTCCTCGGGGTCGACCGGCGCGGTTGAGGTCGAATGCCGCGCGGCCAGTGCCTCCCCCTCTCCCCCGCCCGCTGCCGCTCGCGCCGTTCCCACATTCTCGTGCGCCCCGTCCCCGCCGCGGGCACGAGGACCCAACGGTGGCCGGGCACCACTTCCAGAGCAGAAGGTGGTGGAGGTGGGTGGCGTACCTGACCTGGAGCGGACCGGCCTAGCGGGAAGAACCCGCGACGTCGCCGGTGCTCCGTCGTCGTGCGACGGGCCCGAAGGATGCAGATCCACCGCCGTCGGGGCCACCTTTGTCTTGCAGTGACCGGTGCGGTGGGTCACCTCCTCCACATCGATGTTCGATCCGTCGGAGCTGCTTCCGTCGTCGGCCATCGGATCATGGAGTGGGGGACTGGAAGTGGAGTGGATGGAGAGTGAACTGTCGGATGTCTAGGGTTTCCGGATTGGGGTATTTAGTGGGGTCGGTGGTGGGCCGGGCTGACGTGGCAGTGGGGTTGGTGGTATGATGGGCCAGTCAGGCGGGCGTGCCCGGGATCCCCCATATCCGCCCCATATTTGGGCAGGATATGAGGGGTGCCGGTCAGCCCGGGCGTTTGAGGCCCGTTTAGGGCGTCCGTCTGGGTCGATTTTTCCTGCTCAGGCGCTAACCGGACGGCCTGCCCGGGCGTTTGAGACGGGTATAAGGGGTCCGGCTGTAGATGCTCTAACGTAGCTTTCAAAAACGTCTTATATTCTTATATTATGAGATGGAGGGAGTGCTAGCAAACACACCGTGCATTTCAATGGAAGAAAAAAAAATCACACATTTTCCTAGCAAAATGGAACCAAACAAGGAGGGCTTTACCGGAGTCTGGACATGAGCCAAAAGGAAGGCGGAGCCCGCGCTTTTGTAGCATCTCGCATTATTTCCGCATCAAAATCCCCCACTCTCTTATTCCATCGCGCCGCTCTCCAACCAGTTCTTGCCCATTTCTCCCACTTTCTTCTTCGCGCCCATCACCGACACATGTAACTAGACGAGGACCTACCGGAGATGGAGGTGGTGGAGGTGCAGGAGGATCCCAGCACCACCCTCGCCCTGAAGATCAATGCGACGATGTGGCAAAATCATCGTGTCAAACCGAAGGCCGCAAAGGAGAAAATTCTCAGGAAGCGGAAGGCCGACGGTGGGTGCTACTTCTTGAGCATGCGTTGGTTTTCCCTTGAAGAGGAGAGGGTGATGCAGCAAAGTAGATAAGTATTTCCCTCAGTTGTTGAGAACCAAGGTATCAATCCAGTAGGAGATACAAGCAAGTCCCCAATAGATGTACCTACACAAATAATCAAACACTTGAACCCAACGCTGAAAAGGGGTTGTCAATCCCTTCACGGTTACTTGCAAGGATGAGATCTGATAGAGATAGGTATAAAAGATTACTAAAACGAAAAGTAAAAAGATTGCAGCAAAGTATTTTTGGTATTTTTGGTTTATAGATCTGAAAATATAATATGGAAAATAGACCCGGGGGCCATAGGTTTCACTAGAGGCTTCTCTCTTGAAGGAAAATAATACGGTGGGTGAACAAGTTACTGTCGAGCAATTGATAGAAAAGCGCATAGTTATGACGATATCCAAGGCAATGATTATGCATATAGGCATCATGTCCGTGTCAAGTAGACCGAAACGATTCTGCATCTACTACTATTACTCCACACATCGACCGACTCCTGCCTGCATCTAGAGTATTAAGTTCATGAAGAACAGAGTAACGCATTAAGTAAGATGACATGATGTAGAGGGATAAACTCAAGCAATATGATGAAAACCCCATCTTTTTACCCTTGATGGCAACAATACAAATACGTGCCTCGCTACCCCTACTATGTCACTTGGTGAGGACACCGCAAGATTGAACCCAAAACTAAGCACTTCTCCCATTGCAAGAATTACCAATCTAGTTGGCCAAACCAAACCAATAACTCGCAGAGACTTGCAAAGATATGAAATCATGCATATAAGAATTCAGAGAAGATTCAAATAATATTCATAGATAA
Organism: Elymus sibiricus; assembly: GCA_039707655.1. Taxonomy (NCBI): domain Eukaryota; kingdom Viridiplantae; phylum Streptophyta; class Magnoliopsida; order Poales; family Poaceae; genus Elymus; species Elymus sibiricus. The sequence goes on along the minus strand of CM077667.1, from coordinate 143,599,809 downwards.
TCTGATCATAAATCCACAATTCATCGGATCTCGCAAACACACCGCAAAAGAGTATTACATCGGATAGATCTCCATGAAGATCATGAAGAACATGGTATTGAAGAACATAGAGAGAGAAGAAGCCATCTAGCTACTAGCTATGTACCCAAAGGTCTGAGGTGAACTACTCACGCATCATCGGAGGGGCAATGGAGTTGATGTAGATGCCCTCCGTGATCGAATCCCCCTCCGGCAGATTACCGGAAAAGGCTCCAAGATGGGATCTCATGGGAACAGAGGCTTCCGGCGGCGGAAAAGTGTTATCGTGGCTCTTTTTGGTATTGGGGGAATATTTGGGAATTTATAGGAGGAAGAGTAGGGTTAGGAGGCCTGCAGGGGGCCACAAGCCAGGGGGGCGCCCCCCCCTAGCACGCGCCCTGCAGGCTTGTCGCCTCCCGGCAGGTCTCCTGCCCCCATCTCCAAGTCTGGTAGGCTTCTTCTGGTCCAAGAAAAATCATCGCGAAGATTTTATTCTGTTTGGACTCCGTTTAATATTCCTTATGTGCAATACTCAAAAACAAGGAAAAACAGAAACTGGCACTTGGCACTAGGTTAATAGGTTAGTCCCAAAAATAATATAAAATAGCATATTAATGCATATAAAACATCCAAAACAGATAATATAATAGCATGGAACAATCAAAAATTATAGATACATTGGAGACGTATCAAGCATCCCCAAGCTTAATTCCTGCTCGTCCTCGAGTAGGTAAATGATAAAAAAAGAATTTTTGTTGTGGAATGCTACCTAACATATTTATCCATGTAATATTGTTTATTGTGGCATGAATATTCAGATTCGTAAGATTCAAAACAAAAGATTAATATTGACATAAAAACAATAATACTTCAAGCATATTAACAAGCAAGTGTGTCCTTTCAAAATAACATGGCCTAAGAAAGTTATCCCTACAATATCATATGGTCTGGCTATGCTCCATCTTCCCCACACAAAGTATTTAAATCATGCACAACCCTGATGACAAGCCAAGCAATTGTTTCACACTTTTTATGTTCTCAAACCTTTTCAACTTTCACGCAATACATGAGCGTGAGCCATGGATATAGCACTATAGGTGGAATAGAATATGGTGGAGGTTGTGAAAAAAAGAAGAAGATAGTCTCACATCAACTAGGCGTATCAACGGGCTATGGAGATGCCCATCAATAGATATCAATGTGAGTGAGTACGGATTGCCATGCAACGGATGCACTAGAGCTATAAGTGTATGAAAGCTCAAAAAGAAACTAAGTGGGTGTGCATATAATGAAAAATTCCACTAGTTATATGAAAGTGACAAAATAGGAGACTCTCTATATTGAAGATCATGGTGCTACTTTGAAGCACAAGTGTGAAAAAAAAGATAGTAACATTGTCCCTTCTCTCTTTTCTCTCATTTTTTTTATTTATTTATTTTGGTGGGCATCTTTGGCCTCTTTTTTTTTATTTGGGCTTCAATGGCCTCTTTTATTATTTGTAAAGTCCGGAGACTCATCCCAATTTGTGAGGGAATCATAGCTTCCATCATCCTTTCCTCACATGGGACAATGTTCTAATAATGATGATCATCACACTTACTTACAACTCAAGAATTACAACTCGATACCTAGAACAAAATACGACTCTATATTAATGCTTCCGGTGGTGTACCGGGATGTGCAACGATCTAGCATAGCAAATGACATCAAAAAACGGACAAGCCATGAAAACATCATGCTAGCTATCTTACGATCATGCAAAGCAATATGAAAATGATGGTGTGTGTCATAATAAACGGAACGTTGGAAGTTGCATGGCAATATATCTCGGAATGGCTATGGAAATGCCATAATAGGTAGGTATGGTGGCAGTTTTGAGGAAGGATATATGGTGGGTTTAATGCACCGGCGAAAGTTGCGCGGTACTAGAGAGGCTAGCAATGGTGGAAGGGTGAGAGTGCGTATAATCCATGGACTCACATTAGTCATAAAGAACTCACATACTTATTGCAAAAGTCTATTAGTTATCGAAGCAAAGTATTAGACGCATGCTCCTAGGGGAGAGGTTTGTAGGAGTTAACCATCGCGCGCTCCCGACCCTCACACAAAGGATGACAATCATTAAACAAATCATGCTCCGACTTCGTTACATAACGGTTCACCATACGTGCATGCTACGGGAATCACAAACTTCAACACAAGTATTTCTACCAATTCACAATTACTCACTAGCATGACTCTAATATCACCATCTTTATATCTCAAAACTATATGCAAGGAATCAAACTTCTCATAATATTCAATGCACTTTATATGAAAGTTTTTATTATATCCCTCTTGGATGCATATTAGGACTAAATTCATAACCTAAACCAATTACCATGCTGTTTAAAGACTCTCAAAATAATATAAGTGAGGTACGAGAGTTCAATTATTTCTATAAAATAAAAACACCACCGTGCTCTAAAAAGATATAAGTGAAGCACTAGAGCAACATTGCCTAGCTCAAAAGATATAAGTGAAGCAGATAGAGTATTCTAATAAATTCACGATTAATGCGTGTCCCTCTCAAAAGATGTGTGCAGCAAGGATGATTGTGGCAAACTAAAAAGCAAAGACTCATATCATACAAGACGCTCCAAGCAAAACACATATCATGTGGTGAATAAAAATATAGCCACAAGTAAATTTACCGATGGATTGAAGACGAAAGAGGGGATGCCTTCCGGGGCATCCTCAAGCTTAGGCTCTTTGGTATCCTTGAATATGGCTTGGGGTGCCTTGGGAATCCCCAAGCTTAGGCTCTTGTCACTCCTTATTCCATAGTCCACCAAATCTTTACCCAAAACTTGAAAACTTCACAACACAAAACTCAACAGAAAACTCATTCTTTAGGTACTGTTGTGAACTCATTATTTATTTATATTGGTGTAATATCTACTGTATTCCAACTTCTCCATGGTTCATACCGCCCGATACAACCCATAGATACATCAAAATAAGCAAACAACACAAAGAAAACAGAATCTGTCAAAAACAGAACAGTCTGTATCAATCTGTGGACTTCGATTACTTCTGTACCTCAAAAAATTCTGAAAAATTAGGAAAATCTGGGGAATTTGTATATCAATCTTGTGTAAAAATTTCAGACTTATTCGACGCTCTGGTGAATTTATAAAATTCCTGGACTGAGGGCAAAAGTTTCTGTTTTTCAGCAAAATCAAATCAACAATCACCGTAGACCATCCCAAAGGTCTTACTTGGCTCAAACACTAATTAAAGCAATAAAACACAATTAATACATAGGTAATAATGTGTAAAGCACTCAAAAACAGAAAGCAAAAACAAACAAAAACAAGAACAGAAAATAAAATTGGGTTGCCTCCCAACAAGCGCTATTGTTTAACGCCCCTAGCTAGGCATAACGCAATAGATCTAGGTATTGTCATCTTTGGTATGCAATCCATAAGTAGCTCTCATAATAGATTCATAAGGTAATTTAATTTTGTTTCTAGGAAAGTGTTCCATTCCTTTCCTTAACGGAAATTGGAATCTAATGTTTCCTTCTTTCATATCAATAATTGCACCAATCGTTCTAAGGAAAGGTCTACCAAGAATAATAGGACATGTAGGATTGCAATCTATATCAAGAACAATGAAATCTATGGGCACATAATTCCTATTTGCAACAATAAGAACATCATTAATCCTTCCCATAGGTTTCTTAATAGTGGAATCTGCTAGATGCAAATTTAAAGAGCAATCATCAAGATCATGGAAACCTAGCACATCACATAAAGTTTTTGGAATCGTGGAAACGCTAGCACCCAAATCACACAAAGCATGTCACTCATAATCTTTAATTTTAATCTTAATAGTAGGTTCCCACTCATCATAAAGCTTTCTAGGTATAGAAACTTCCAACTCAAGTTTTTCTTCAAAAGATTTCATCATAGCATCAACGATATGTTTAGTAAAAGCTTTATTTTGATTATAAGCATGCGGAGAATTCAACATGGATTGCAACAAGGAAATAAAATGAATCAAAGAATAACTATCATAATTAAAGTCCTTGAAATCCAAAAGAGTGGGTCCATTGCTATTTAAAGTTTTGACCTCTTCAATCCCACTTTTATCAATCTTAGCATTAAGATCTATAAACTCCGAATCATTGGGACGACTTTTAACTAAAGTTGATTTATCTCTAGTCCCATATTTATCAAGATTTGTATTAGAAAACAAAGATTCAATAGGAGTCACATCAATCACTTTAAGATCTTCATCATTATTATCACGAGAACACGCTTTTTCAAGCCATTCACGCTTAGCACGCATTCTAGCGTTTCTTTCCTTACACTCATTAATAGAAGTTCTCATAGATTTTAAAGACTCATTAATATCACGCTTGGGTGGAGTAGATCTAATTTTCAAAGAATCAATCTCAAGCGAAATTCTATCAATGTTCCTAGCCAAATCATCAATCTTGAGCAATTTTTCTTCAATCATAGCATTGAAAAGCTTTTGCGAACTAATAAATTCTTTAATATTATTCTCAAGATCAGAGGGCATCTTATTATAATTTCCATAAGAATTGTTGTAGGAATTACCATAATTATTAGAGGAATTACTAGGAAACGGCCTAGGATTGAAATTACCTCTATACGCGTTATTACCAAAATTGTTCCTACCAACAAAATTCACATCCATAGATTCATTATTATTTCCAATCAAAGAGGACAAATGCATATCATTAGGATCAATAGGAGCACTCTTACTAGCAAACAATTTCATTAATTCATCCATCTTTTCACTCAAAGTATTTATCTCTTCAATAGCATGCACTTTTTTACTAGTGGGAGATCTTTCGGTATGCCATTGAGAGTAATTTGCCATAATATTATCTAGGAGTTTAGTAGCTTCTCCTAATGTGATTTCCATAAAAGTACCACCCGCGGCGGAATCTAAGAGATTTCTAGAAGCAAAATTCAATCCCACATAATTTTTTTGTATAATCATCCATAAACTCAAACCATGTGCGGGGCAGTTTCTAATCATTAGTTTCATCCTCTCCCAAAATTGTGCAACATGCTCATGATCAAGTTGCTTAAAATTCATTATATCGTTCCTAAGGGAGATGATCTTAGCGGGCGGAAAGTACTTGGAAATAAAAGCATCTTTACACTTATTCCATGAATCAATACTATTTTTAGGCAAAGATGAAAACCAAGTTTTAGCACGATCTCGTAGTGAGAACGGAAATAGCTTCAATTTAACAATATCATTATCCACATCTTTCTTCTTTTGCATATCACACAACTCAACGAAAGTATTTAGATGGGATGCGGCATCTTCACTAGGAAGGCCGGAAAATTGTTCTTTCATAACAAGATTAAGCAAAGCGGCATTAATTTCATAAGATTCCGCACTAGTGGCGGGAGCAATCGGAGTACTAATAAAATCATTATTATTAGTATTGGAGAAGTCACACAATTTGGTATTCTCTTGAGTCATCGTGACAAAGCAAGCAATCTAGCACACAAGCAAACAAAAAGCAAACGAAAAGACGAACGGAAGAAGGGCGAATAAAAAGGCAAATCTTTTTGGTTTTTTCTGAAAATCGTTTTAGAAGTGGGGGAGAGGAAAACGAGAGGCAAATGGCAAATAATGTAAATGCAAGATATGAGTTTGTGATGGGTACTTGGTAGGCTTGATGTAGATCTCCCCGGCAACGGCGCCAGAAATCCTTCTTGCTACTTCTTGAGCATGCGTTGGTTTTCCCTTGAAGAGGAAAGGGTGATGCAACAAAGTAGATAAGTATTTCCCTCAGTTGTTGAGAACCAAGGTATCAATCCAGTAGGAGATACAAGCAAGTTCCCAATAGATGTACCTACACAAATAATCAAACACTTGCACCCAACGCAGAAAAGGGGTTGTCAATCCCTTCACGGTTACTTGCAAGGATGAGATCTGATAGAGATAGGTATAAAAGATTACTAAAACAAAAAGTAAAAAGATTGAAGCAAACTATTTTTGGTATTTTTGGTTTATAGATCTGAAAATATAATATGGAAAATAGACCCGGGGGCCATAGGTTTCACTAGAGGCCTCTCTCTTGAAGGAAAATAATACGGTGGGTGAACAAATTACTGTCGAGCAATTGATAGAAAAGCGCATAGTTATGACGATATCCAAGGCAATGATTATGCATATAGGCATCACGTCCATGTCAAGTAGACCGAAACGATTCTGCATCTACTACTATTACTCCACACATCGACCGACTCCTGCCTGCATCTAGAGTATTAAGTTCATGAAGAACAGAGTAACGCATTAAGTAAGATGACATGATGTAGAGGGATAAACTCAAGCAATATGATAAAAACCCCATCTTTTTACCCTTGATGGCAACAATACAAATACGTGCCTCGCTACCCCTACTATGTCACTTGGTGAGGACACCGCAAGATTGAACCTAAAACTAAGCACTTCTCCCATTGCAAGAATTACCAATCTAGTTGGCCAAACCAAACCAATAACTCGAAGAGACTTGCAAAGATACGAAATCATGCATATAAGAATTCATAGAAGATTCAAATAATATTCATAGATAATCTGATCATAAATCCACAATTCATCGGATCTTGACAAACACACCGCAAAAGAGTATTACATCGGATAGATCTCCATGACGATCATGAAGAACATGGTATTGAAGAACATAGAGAGAGAAGAAGCCATATAGCTACTAGCTATGGACCCGAAGGTCTGAGGTGAACTACTCACGCATCATCGTAGGGGCAATGGAGTTGATGTAGATGCCCTCCGTGATCGAATCCCCCTCCGGCAGATTACCGGAAAAGGCTCCAAGATGGGATCTCACGGGAACAGAGGATTCCGGCGGCGGAAAAGTATTATCGTGGCTCTTTTTGGTATTGGGGGAATATTTGGGAATTTATAGGAGGAAGAGTAGGGTTAGGAGGCCTGCAGGGGGGCCACAAGCCAGGGGGGCGCCCCCCCCTAGGGCGCGCCCTGCAGGCTTGTCGCCTCCCGGCAGGTATCCTGCTCCCATCTCCAAGTCTGGTAGGCTTCTTTTGGTCCAAGAAAAATCATCGCGAAGATTTTATTCCGTTTGGACTCCGTTTAATATTCCTTATCTGCAATACTCAAAAACAAGGAAAAAACAGAAACTGGCACTTGGCACTAGGTTAATAGGTTAGTCCCAAAAATAATATAAAATAGCATATTAATGCATATAAAACATCCAAAACAGATAATATAATAGCATGGAACAATCAAAAATTATAGATACGTTGGAGACGTATCAGTGGGCGTGCTGATGGCGTCTTTGGCATTGGGGGTGCTGGTCGCGAACGTGGTGGAGGTCCGGCCCGGGTAGCGGAGCCCCGGTGGTGATGGCCACCGTCTAGCCGCCGCCATGGCCGGAGCATTACAAGGCTCCGTGCTACTACGCCACCAAGCAACTCCGTTGATATCACTGCAACCGTCGCCGGGCAAGTGCCTTACATTGTCGACGTAAATGCGGCACCGATGCTCTTCTCGGTGTCTTCTTCGCCACAACTTGTTCGATTGCGGATGGAGGGTGTTGGCGATATAACCCCGTGGTGAGACCCGCCCAGGTGGGGTCGGGTCATGAGGTTGGCGGCTTAGCGGTAAGGTTTGGAAGAAGCTTGTTCAATGGGCCTGGAGGCCCAGAGACAGAAGACAATGTGTGACCCGATGGCGTTAGCCGCCGGTGGCGGCTTGCCAGACAAGGCAGGAGTAGTTAGGGGCAAGGTCGGTTATCAAGTATGACCCGACCCAGACTCTTGTAAACCCAGGGGCTCGACCTGTGTATATAAAGGCGGGTTACCTGAGCGGTTTAGGCCACAAAACCTTTGATCGAGTACTAGGTCAAGCGAATCCGCTCCCTTGTAATCGATATCCAATCAATACAACTGAAAGCAGGACGTAGGCTATTACCTCCTTCGAGAGGGGCCGAACCTGGGTAAACCTATGTCTTTCGTCCCGACCAACCCCTTCGAGTTAACAGCCGTAGCGATGGCTCCACACCTAAGTCCTGACACTAGGATATCTGCCATGACAAAACCACGACAGTTGGCACCCACCGTGGGGCAAATGCTCGGTGGTTTGGAGTACTCGAAGGGCTCTCTCCCAGGGATCGAGGGATACGCCGCCGGCAGGATGACCAAGAGTCGCCGCGGCAAGCCCTACATCGACGACGCCGGCTGGGGCCCCGAGGCCGACTCAATCGAGTACGGGCACCGGGTCCCCTTCGGCGGAATTCACGTCTTCATTGGCAAGATCGGCGGATCCAAGCCCGGGCCGGACATCTGCATCGACCTCGTCGAGCCGGCCCGGTGCGCGCAACCCGCCCGGGCTAACCCGGGCCGGAAGCACGTCTTCATCGGCTTCACCCAAGGCACAAAACTTGAAGGTTCTATGTCGCGGGAGGAAACCCTCATCTGCTTAGAGGATGGATCCTCGAGCGGGGAGGCAAAATCAATTTACCAGCTCCACAACGGCGAACTTGGGGGCTATTTCGAGGATTGCCATGACCCGAAATACTATGAGCCGCCGAGCCGAGCCGCTGTCTTCATGGCTGGATCGGTGCCGGCTCCTGGTAGCACGGCCACCGGTGCGACGGGATCTGGGTCAGGTAGGCCGCCGGCTCAAGTTTTGCTAGATCTCATGAATGAACTTACGACTCTGATGGGAACTGAGGTCACGGCCGAAAACCAGGCGGCCCGTAACACGGAGATCGCGAGGTTGAAGGACCAGATGGCCAGTGCCCAAGAGGAAATCAATGCGTTGAAAGCCCAGATGGATGCTGAGTCGGAGCGCCTCAGGGCGGAAGCTCTTCGCCTTGACCTGGATCAACAGACCGCAGATGCAGTCCATCGAATGAGGCACCAGACCCGCATGCCGGATCAGTATGAGCCTAGGAATCTTTTCAACACGCCGGGGACAGGACGGAATGCACCTCTGACCATAACCCGGATGGCGGAAGTACCTGGGAGTAGGGCGGCGGTTCAACATCGGCAGCCAGACCTGCCCCACAGGAACCAAACCCCGCCGCAGCACTTTCCAACACCACCCGACCATTATTCTAACCCGGTGGAGAACATGGTGGCAGCGGCAGTCAGGCTCGGCGCACTCCCTATCCCTGATGGAACGCCTTTTGCAGAGGAAGCGCAGAATGCCATTGGATATTTGCAGACGGCTGTGGCGCAATAGGATAAGTATACCTATAGCCGGAGTTGCGTGCACTCGGCCCCTATCCCGAGCCGCAGTTACAGCCGACGCATAGAGTCGCCTGAGATTTCTAGCAGCGAGCGATGTCGGAACCCGGCGCGAGATGACCCGCCTGCTCTGGATGCCCAGGCGCTTGTAGATCGAGTGAGAGCACATCGAGAGGCGGCAGCGGCCGCAGCGGCTTACCAAGAACCCAAAGTAGCACCTTCTGTTTCGGTGGGAGCCGGAGTAACCTCCAGGGCCATGGGAGTGCCGTGCTTAGTGCCGGCTTTACGAAACGAACGCCTGCCGAAGGATTTCGAGGGTCCTCGCAAGGTGCCAAATTACACTGCAGACCTGCCTCCGGAAGCTTGGATCGAGAGTTATGAGCTAGCCATGGAGATGTTAGACGTCAGTGATGCAGTCTGCGCCAAGTATTTCATCATGATGTTGGAAGGGCCGGCTCGCACGTGGTTAAAGGGTTTGCCACCCAACACCATTAATTCCTGCGCCGAGTTGAAGGCGAAGTTCATCAAGAATTTTCAAGGAACGTGCAAGCAGCCCATGACCATCGTGGATTTGGATCATTGTGTGCAACGTGAGGATGAGTCGGCCCATCATTGGGTCCGGCAGGTCTCAACCATTATCCACTCCTCTGATAATATCACGATGGCTCAGGCGGTTCTAATTCTAGAGAAGAATTGCCACTTTTTGCCCCTTAAGCAGAAGCTCGGACGGCTCAAGCGTTCATGCCAGGACATGGGGGAGCTCATGGCGGCTCTCACCAAGTATGCAGACTCTGACAACACGAAAGACCCTGGTTCTGATGATGAGAAATCAGCTAAGGGTAAGAAGAACAGCAATGGCAAGGGTCAACAACAGAATGGGGGAGGAAATAATAACACCGGCAATGGTGGTAAACGAAAGCACCCGGACGGTGGTTCAGATCTAGTAGCCAACACTAATGCTGGGAGCAACCGTGGCAAGGGCAATGGTAAGCCACCTTTCGGCAAGTCCAAGCCTTTCAATATGGAGGCAATGTTGAATGCTCCTTGCCCAAAACATAGTGTTCCCGATAAACCTTCCACTCATGACTGGAAAGATTGTTGGGTCATGCGGGAATTCCAGAACTACAACATTAACCAGCATTAGGGTGGCGGCAGCGGACCGTCCGGCGGGTCAGGATCCAGCTCTCCTGGGCCTGGCTTTGGTGGAAGCAGCTCAGTTTCTGGCTATCAAGGTCAGGGAAACCATGGAGGTCATAATCAATAGTCTGGCAATGGAGGTCAGCAACAAAACAACCAGTCTGGGTATCAGAGTAACCCAAAACAGCTTAATGGTGGTCAATATCACGTCTTTACAACAAGCCTTGACAAACGGGATCAGAAAGTACGCAAGCGGGCGGTTAATGCGGTCATGCCGGCTCTCCCCCAATACTTAAAGTGGTCTGAGTATGACATAACTTGGAGCAGGGAGGATCACCCGCCGCGTGTGGATAACCCGGGGTAGTTGGCCCTGGTAGTAGCCCCCCAAGTAGGGGGCTACGTGTTCACCAAGGTACTTATGGATGGTGGCAGCAGCATCAACGTCCTGTATTATGACACGTTTCGCCGGATGAACTTGCATGATAAAGATCTCAAGCCGTCTTCAACAGTCTTTCACGGGGTAGTACCTGGTAAATGAACTTATCCAGTTGTAAAGATTGCCCTGGAAGTAACCTTTGGTGATGAATTCAACTATAGGGTGGAGACCTTATGGTTTGAGGTAGTTAAAATCAAGAGCCCATACCAAGCCTTGTTTGGACGGCCGGCTTATGCCAAGTTCATGGCTAGGCCCTGTTATGTCTACTTGCAGCTCAAGATGCCCGGGTTAAACGAAACGATTACAGTGCATGGTGATCGGAAGATTGCTCTTGAGTGCGAGGAAGGTGATGCGGCATATGCAGAATCAAGTTGTGCTGAGGCAGGCTCAAGTTTTACAAGGAGAATGTTGACCCGACAGACATGACCCCGTTGAAGAAGCCTAGCACGGAATCTGAGCCGCCCCTGAAGTTTGCGGCAGAAGATACCAAGCTGGTGGATTTTACTCCCGGCGACTCATCGCAGCAATTCACTATTGGGGCCAATATGGATCCCAAATAGGAAAGCGCACTCATCGAATTCATCTGTGAGAATCGGGACATCTTCGCATGGAAGCCTTCTGACACGCCGGGTGTACCGAGAGAATTCGCTGAGCACCACCTTAATGTGGATCCTAAGTTTAAGTCGGTCAAACAGTTCCTCCGTCGTTTCAATGAGGAGAGGCGCAAGGCTATTGGAGAAGAGGTAGCCCGGCTCTTAGCAGCAGGGTTTATCGTCGAAGTTTTTCACCCGGAGTGGTTAGCCAACCCGGTGTTGGTACTCAAGAAGAACGACACGTGGCGTATGTGTGTAGATTGAACTGATCTCAACAAGGCGTGTCCGGTTGATCCATTTGCTCTCCCCCGCATCGACCAGATCATTGATGCAACGGTGGGTTGTGAGAGTTTATGTTTCCTGGATGCTTATTCGGGTTATCATCAGATCAAGATGGCAGTCAAAGACCAAGAGAAGACATCTTTCATTACGCCTTTTGGAGCTTTCTGCTATGTGTCTATGCCCTTCGGGCTCAAGAGTGCTCAGGCGACTTATCAGCGCTGCGTGCAGAACTGTCTTCATGGTCAAATTGGGCGCAATGTTCATGCTTATGTGGATGATATTGTGGTCAAGTCAAGGAAGAAGGAGACTCTGTTGGCTGATTTGAACGAAACTTTTGATAATCTGCGGGTTTATAAGATGATGCTTAACCCGGCAAAGTGTGTGTTTGGTGTACCTGCAGGCAAGTTCTTGGGATTCTTGGTCTCCGAGCGTGGCATTGAGGCTAACCCGGACAAGATAAAGGCCATCACTTCTCTATCTAAGCTGGTGTGTATTAATGATGTTTAGTGCTTGGCGGGTCGTATTGCCGCTCTGAGCCGATTCATAAGCCGCCTGGGTGAGAAAGCTATTCCTCTATATCAGATGATGAAGAAGACAGACAACTTCGTCTGGAGTGATGCGGCTAATGAGGCGTTTGAGGCGCTCAAGAAACAGTTGGCTGAGCCGCCCATTTTGGCTGCTCCGATGGAAAAGGAGCCTTTGCTCTTGTACGTTGCAGCTAACAACAGAGCTGTCAGTGCTGCAGTTGTGGTGGAGCGCAAGGAGGCGAGTAAGGAGTACCCAGTCCAGCGGCCGGTTTACTATGTCAGTGAGGTCTTGATGGAGTCCAAGCAAAGATATCCGCATTGGCAGAAGCTGGTGTTTGGTGTGTTCATGGCCAATCGCAAGCTGAAGCACAATTTCCCTGGGCATCCAATCACAGTGGTCAGCTCTGCTCCTTTGGGAGATATCATTCAAAACAGAGAAGCTACTGGCAGGATTGCTAAGTGGGCAATTGAGCTTGGGCCTCTCAATCTGAAATATGTGCCCCGGACGGCTGTAAAATCTCAAGCCCTGGTGGACTTTATCAATGACTGGACAGAGTGTCAAGCACCCGAGGAGAAGCCGGACAATACATATTGGACGATCTATTTTGATGGTTCCACGCAATTGGAAGGCTCGGGGGCTGGAGTTGTTCTGACTTCCCCGCGAGGTGACAAATTCTGTTATGTTTTGAGGTTAATGTTTCCTTGTACTAACAATGCAGCTGAATATGAGGCTTTGCTTCATGGGCTCCGTTTGGCCAAGGAGATGAATTTGTGCCGGGTTAGATGTCTTGGCGACTCAGACCTGGTGGCTCAGCAAGTCTCTGGCACGTGGGATTCAAAGGACCCTCGTATGGCGGCTTATCGCCAGGCGGTTGATGTTATTGCTGGCCATTTCAAGGGCTATCAGGTGGATCATATTGATCGGCGGAAGAATGAGGTGGCTGACGCATTGTCAAGACTGGGGTCTCAGCGTAAGCCGGTGCCGCCTAATGTGTTCCTGGACGTATTGCATCACCCGTCGGTCAAGCTACCGTTGGAGGAGGATTTGGCTATACCTGACCCGGAAGGACAATTGGTGGCAGCTCTCCGCGCAATCCCTGATTGGACGCTGCCTTATCTGGCGTATCTGACTCGCGGCGAGTTACCTCAAGACGAGACTCTGGCGCGGCAGATTATAAGGCGGTCTAAATCTATGACTATTGTCAATGGCGAGTTACACCGGTGCAGCGTGACTGGCGTCTTTCAGCGATGTGTTTCTCCTGATGAGGGCCGTGAAATCCTGCAAGAGATCCATGCCGGCGATTGCGGTCATCATGCCGGGTCAAAATCTCTAGTGGCCAAGGCTTTTCGACACGGTTTTTACTGGTTAACGGCTCATAAAGATGTAGAGTACTTGGTCAGTGAATGTGACGGGTGCCAAAAATTTGGACGACGTGCCCATGTGCCGGCTCAAGAGTTACGAATGATTCCAATCACTTGGCCATTTGCAGTCTGGGGGCTTGACATGGTGGGACCTTTTAAGAGGTCTAAAGACAAGAAGACCCACCTCTTGGTGGCGGTTGACAAGTTTACTAAGTGGGTTGAGGCTGAGCCGGTCAGCAAGTGTGACGCAGCAACAGCAGTTCAGTTCGTCAAGAAGCTGATCTTTCGGTTTGGTTATCCTCATAGTATCATTACTGACAATGGCACAAACCTGTCCAAGGGGGCTATGAAAGAGTTTTGTGATGGTGAGCATATCCGCCTCGATGTTTCTTCTGTGGCTCACCCACAGTCTAATGGTCAAGCAGAGCGTGCTAATCAGGAAATTTTGAGAGGGATAAAACCCCGGCTTATGGTTCCTTTGGAGAGCACGCCGGGTTGTTGGGTGGAGGAGTTACCTTCAGTTCTTTGGAGTATAAGAACCACCCCCAATAGCTCAACAGGCTATACGCCTTTCTTCATGGTTTATGGCGCAGAAGCTGTTCTCCCCAGTGATATTCGTCATGACTCGCCCAGAGTGGCGGCTTACGTGGAAGTTGATAATGAGACAGCGCGTCAGGATGCTTTGGATGCCTTGGATGAAGAATGGGATCTGGCAGCAGCACGGTCCGCGATTTACCAGCAAGACCTGCGTCGCTATCATAGCCGCAGGGTCAAGACCCGGACGTTCCAAGAAGGCAACTTAGTACTCCGTTTGATTCAAGACCAGTCAGATATGCATAAGTTATCACCTCCTTGGGAGGGACCGTTTGTGATCAGCAGAAATCTCAACAATGGTTCCTACTATCTCATTGATATATGGGAGAGCGACAAGTCACGCACTTCTGGTGAAGAGACGGCAAGGCCTTGGAATATTGCTCACCTTCGGCCATACTATACTTGAGCCGCCGGTTCGGCTCTCATCAATATACATACCCCTATTGTTGTATATACCATCTTCTATGATATAATAAAGTTGGCATCCCCATGTTCAGGGGCCTTTGTCGTTTTTCTGCACTAAGTTTCGTGCAAAGGAGTTGATCCTTCATTAGGTCACTTGGGGGCTTCCAACCCACTGGGTTTAGCTTTCATACCCTCTTGGCCAGGCTTTACATGCCATGTTCAAGTTAGCCTGCCTGTTTGCAACTTGCTACTCCACCATATGACCCGCCGAACTCTTGACAGTCAATCTTGCTCAGAGACCCTGAACTTTCATAGTCAATCTCGCACAAAGACCCTGAACTTGTCAAGGTTTAAACGGCGGCCTTTGTCACGAGAGAGCCGGCTTACAGTGAGCTAGGATAAACTCGCCTTGTCTGTTGTAGTCTCTCCGCTATGTGGCCCGTTCGTACTCTTAGCAACGTCAATCTTTTAAAGACCCTGAACTTGCTAAGGTTTAAACGACGGATTTATGTCACGTGAGAGCTAGCTTACGAGGTTTCAGGCTTTTATGCCTAGCTTCTTCGGAAGCAATACATTTTTTTTTCTTGCAAAAATAAAGTTCTCTTGTCTTGCTGTGCCTTTAAAGCCAGCTCATAAGGCAGGGGATATGCAATAGCATATTCTGTATTTTTTGCAGGTATTTTTCATGATAAGATTCTAAGTTTTTGAGTAACCTCAGCTTAGCATTGCTCATGGAATATAACCCGCCGGGCGAGTCAAGGCAGTCAGATGATTATATCAAGACAATTATGCTAAGTCACCGGCGTATGGATTGAAAGAAATTTAAAAAATGCACGAAGGCACAAGGGCAGGCGATCAAGTGTTTCTACTGCTATTACAAGACCTCTCAGGGCTCAAAATGTGTTGCTCAAGTTTTTTCACAAATTAAAGCCCGGCGGCTCAGTTTCGCCCGGGTTAGAATTTTTGAAGACCGGATCTTCACCTAGCTCGTTGACAGGTCACCGTGCGCCGGGTCTTCTGGCTCCTGGATCTGAAGGTTGTCCACATCCCAGTTGCAGTTGAGTAGGGCTTCAAATTGAGCTTCATCATTCAAGATGGGAGAGGGGTCAACATCAGGGGCAAAGATATGCTTACGCCATTGAGGAGTCAGATCTTTCAGCTCAAAGGTAGGCGCCCGGATTCGTGTGTTGTTGGCATCGTAAGCCACCTGATATATCTTCAGATCAGCTTCGGCGGCTAGCTGGCTGCCCAACACCCGGGATGCTTTGTGGCAGCGCCCGTAGTCGGCTTGGGTGAATTCCGACCCATCGTCCTTTAGTTGTGGGAAGCCCCCCATCATCTCCTCCGGGTTAAGTTCTGGTGCGTATGCCAACGCCCAGCTCAGAGCAGATATGGCACCCTTGCGGGCGGCTGACTTCTTTATTTCTTTAAAGTGTTGGGGGACGGTGGAGAGGCATTTTAGAACATCTTTAATCAGCTTGGGCACACCTTTTTCACCGAAGACTGCCCTGACGGTAAAAAGGCTTCCAGAGTACAGCTGTTTAGTGAAGGCGTATAAGGCCTCCAGCTTCAACAGGCTGTCATCCGGTAGTTGGCAAGTTCGTTGGCCTGCAAAAGGGATCGAGATTGTAAGTCGCCGGGCGAGTCTCCGTAGGATCATTTCAAGCATAATTACAAGTACAGTCCACAATGCTTACCAAAGACGGCTGCGGTCATCTGGCTTATGTGCCGCTTCAGGCTAGTCATTTCTTCAGTTACCATTTTCAGACGGCCCTCTGCGTCTTCTGCAGGCTTGGTCAGGGCGGCTTGGCTCGTTTCGGCAGACTCTTTGTATGACTCAAGCTCAGTTTTGATTTTCTCCAGCTCAGTCAAGGCGATCTGCCACTTTGCGTTGGCTTCAGCTCGACCCTCTTGTTGTTGTGCCAGACTCTTTTTAAGGTCTGTCATGTTAGCCTCAGCAACATTTAAGGATTCCTGCACAAGACAAGTCATAACGAAGCAAGGTTATCAGTTTTAAGCCGCCAGTCCGGCTCATACTGGTCTTTAGAAGTTTGGCAGAGAATCGTTACAAGTCCCAAGCAGATCGCAAGCAATATACTTGGCACTTGGGTGCTAATGTGTATCAGTTCTTTCTTATGTCTACAATACAAATAAGACCCGGACGATCTTCATGAAGATGACCCGGCCCTTGGGGGTTACACATTGCTCTACAAATCCAGGATCAGGTCTACAAAAAGTCCCGGCTCATTATCGATATAATGACCCGGCCCTTGGGGGCTACACTTGGCATTTTTGCGTTTATTAAGGAAATAGGTGCCGGTTCATTATTGATATAATGACCCGGCCCTTGGGGGCTAAAACATTGGTCTATTCAAGTCTGCATATTATTGAAAGACCCGGCTTATTTTCGAGAATATAAGCCGGCCCTTGGGGGCTACGTAAGGGTATACAGAGAGCAGAAAAGTGGAATACCTCATATTTTTTCTTCATCATGTCTACCAATCTGGCTTCCATGTCCCGGCTGGCGGCCAGGCGGCTCAAATAGCCCGAGTGCAATTCGTCAGCGGTCAGTTTCTCCAAATTTGGCAGGTCAAGTTTGTTTTTGTCCTTCTCAGGAGAAGGTGTCTCAGCCTTGTTGATATGCTTGGTTAGCACGTTGGAGGGAGCCGGAGCGGCATAGGCTGAGCCGGTAATGGTGACTTCTTCTTCTTGAGCCGGCACCTCTTGAGTTAGTGGCAAGGGGCTGGGCGGCTTAGGGTCCGCTCCCAGAGAAGCTTCAGTGATCATAACGTCAGCATCCACCGGTTCGTTGGGCTGGGGAGTGTTGTCATGAGCACCATGACCAGCATCGAATGGCTCCACTTGAGTCTCAGGTGCGTCAAGCTTCGGATCTTTTGGCTCTGAGGCATCCGGACAGGAAGATGACCCGCTCAGTTTCCTTTTTCTGGCCATGGCCCTGTAGAACATGGATTTCATGGTCAGTTATATGCAAAGACAGTGTAGTAGTAAGCAGGGAAAGGAAGCTTACCCCGGGTTGATGACAAGAGGAGGCAGCTTAGATGCGGTTGAGTCACCAGAGGAAGGAGGAGTTTCCTGATGCAATTAGAAGAAGCAATATGAGCAACAACACAAGAATGACATACAGTAGTACAAATATAAGCAAGAAGTACCTCATTGCGACGTTTTCGGCGAGCCCGAGTGTCAGATAAGCCGGCCACCAGGTCTTCAGAGCCGCCGCTCCGGGTCTGACGTCTGGCGTCAAATTGCTATTTCTTCAAAAGAAAGTCGGGGTCCAAGTGAGCAAGAGCATGTGAAAACTTAACTTTTCGGATGACCCGCCGGATTCTTTCTGTTGGCAGAGGTTCTGAGTCGGAGGAGATGATAGTTACCTCTGCAGCCCCGGCTTCACTGGCCTCCGCCTCTTCCTGAGAAGAGTCAACGTCAATAAGTTGTATAAAAAGATGACCAAGGGAGTCAAGTTCTACCTCTGAGTCATCCAGACCGAATAGTTCTTCGGTTGATTGCTTCTTCCTACGAGCCGGCGCTTTAGCTTTGGTCGCCTTGGTGGCTTTGCTTTTCTTCTTGAGGGAAGTGGGTAACCTCTTGTTCCAGAAAGAAGAGCCGGCCTACATATGATGAACGTATTGGCAGAAAGGTTAATAAAATATATGGAGTGCAGCATTAAAAGAATGGATGAGGGTTAAGATGGAAAGACTCACATCTGGAGCCGGGTTAAGCGCATAAAAAGGGCTTAACCCCGTCTTGTTGCAGACTGCTTGAGGTTCCCCTAGCAAGGATTTGACAATGGCATTGAGATCCTGGTCTATCAAGGGAGTCTGGTTGAAGCGTTGAGGATCATTCACCTCGCCAGTGTATTGGCACATTAAGGCGCCGCGGCGGCTTAACGGCAGAATCCTCCAAGAGACCGAGCAGCGGGTAAGATCAACACCTGTTAACCCATTGGCCAACAGGGCCCTTATTTATGAGAAGGTTGGGCCATACTGAGCATGCTCTGCAGCGGACATCCGGTCTGGGAGTTCCTTGTCAGTACTGAGCCGGTAAGGACGATAACCCGGCAGTGGATTCTCTCCTTCTCGGGAAGTGTCTTTGCAGTAAAACCAAGTTTTATTCCATTCTTTGGGATGACTCGGCAGAGTTGCTGCTAGAAAGAGTACATCCCTCCGTCTTTGAAGAGTGACACCTCCGAGTTCAAGACTCAATCCATCCGCCATTTCTGTTTGACGATTGATGTAGAAATATTCCTTGAAGAGGTCAATAGACGGCTCTTCTTGCAGATAA
Organism: Elymus sibiricus; assembly: GCA_039707655.1. Taxonomy (NCBI): domain Eukaryota; kingdom Viridiplantae; phylum Streptophyta; class Magnoliopsida; order Poales; family Poaceae; genus Elymus; species Elymus sibiricus. The sequence continues at coordinate 143,580,896 of CM077667.1, read as the reverse complement.
GCTTCGCAGAGGGTCTGGAACTGACACAGGTTGGTGACAGAGTTGGGGCCAATGTCTTGAGGGTGCAGGTTGAATGAGTGTAAGGCGTCTCGAAAAAATTTAGACCCGGACGGAGAGAAGCCACGGAGAAGATGGTCTGTGAACACAATAATTTCCCCATCCTCGGGCTTAGGAGTGGTTTCATTGCCCGGAACCCGCCAGTTGATGACATCCTGAGCCGGCAAAACTCCCATGACGACAAATTCATTGAGTGTTTCTTCAGTTACCCAGGACCTCACCCAGTTGCAGGAAGAGGCGGCTTTAGCCATAACGGCGGCTTAAAAGACTGCGGAAAGGCATGAGTATATGGCGGGTTAAAAACGTGTAATGACCAAGACAACTATGACTCTAAAAATGGCGATGGTATTTGGCGGGTCAGTATAAAATTGTGAGCCGCCGAAGCAGGCTGTAACATGACGATGTGAGCCGTCAGTGTCATGGCGGGTCAAGCTTGTCAGCAAGTATTGGAAAAATTGCTAAGTCTGGAAGAACAGATTTCAACAGCTGCAGGTACCGTTTTAAGATCTACGGGCGACATAAAAGGGAAAATATTCCTAAACCTAAAAAACCAGTGGAAGAACAGGCAGTTCTTATACTGATTACAGTGAGCCGATGATCTATAATGGGCATGGTGCACTTATTAAGCGGATGGCCGCATTGTTCAGCTGGCGTTACAAGGCCTAAAGAAGCATTTTCCTCTCTGATCTATGATGAACGCTCCAATGAGCGGCGATGAACTCGAAGAAAAACCCGACAAACTCGGAGAAAATCTGAAGAGCTAATGCAGATCTAAACGAGGGGCAAGGATGGAAACCTTGAAGATGCGGGCGAACGCGCGAGTGCTCTGGACGTAATCAGGGTGATGCAGCGGCCAGTGTTGGAGACGACGGCGAGGACCGAACGGCGCGGGAGAGCTTCAGCGGTGCGGGCGTCTGGAGGAAGAAGAAGAAGGCAGCGGTGGGGAAAGTGAAAATGATGGGACCCCCCGCGCCTATTTATGAGGATGTGATGGAATAGCAACAGTCCAGTGCGGGAATCGAGGAGACATGATGACGATTGACCAAGAAAGTGCCTCGATTCTCGGGCTGGTCATTTTAATGAAAAAGATTCGTTGTGACGTCAGGGGAATCTTTTTTGATTTTCCTGATGATATCATGGCGGGTCATGAAGATTGATCAGAGATGACGTCACCCATTTTCAGACATGGCGGGTCATGAAGATTTGTCAAAGAGTGCAAGATTCGCCAACCAGAAGACTTGAAGATTGACATGAACCTGTTCAAATCAATCTGGGGCCTAATGTTGGGGATATAACCCCGTGGTGAGACCCGCCCAGGTGGGGCCGGGTCATGAGGTTGGCGGCTTAGCGGTAAGGTTTGGAAGAAGCTTGTTCAATGGGCCTGGAGGCCCATAGACAGAAGACAATGTGTGACCCGGTGGCGTTAACCGCCGGTGGCGGCTTGCCAGACAAGGCAGGAGTAGTTAGGGGCAAGGTCGGTTATCAAGTATGACCCGACCCAGACTCTTGTAAACCCAGGGGCTCGACCTATGTATATAAAGGCGGGTTACCTGGGCGGCTTAGGCCACAAAACCTTTGATCGAGTACTAGGTCAAGCGAATCCGCTCCCTTGTAATCGATATCCAATCAATACAACTCAAAGCAGGACGTAGTCTATTACCTCCTTCGAGAGGGGCCGAACCTGGGTAAACCTGTGTCTTTTGTCCCGACCAACCCCTTCGAGTTAACCGCCGTAGCGATGGCTCCACACCTAAGTCCTGACACTAGGACATCTGCCGTGACAAAAGCATGACAGCTGGCGAGGAGCTCATGGGTGCCCGCACGTTGTTCGTTGCTATGCCCAAAGCGGGGAAGAAGGATTACAACGACGAGGAGAGGGAGATGTTCGACATCATCCACGATGGAGGCGGAGGATGAGGTGGTTATGAGGATGGGCAGGTGGAAGACTCGGATCCCACTCAGTCCGACAAATACACCCACATGCAGTAGGGATACACCCAGACCAATATGCAGTCCTACACCCAAACCGGCATGGGCACACAACATCAGGATTGGGCCGCCGGACAGGCGGAGGGCGAGGAGGACTTTGAGGACGATGATTCGGATGATTTTGCCGTCGATCTGAAGAAGAAGGGTGGAGGAGAAAGCTTCAACATCCGGGAGGATGAGCTGTTGTGCGATGCATGGTTGGCCACTAGCCTCGGCCTGATCCATGGCACGGAGCAAAAGGGCTCAACCTTTTGGGCCAACATTCACACATGGTTCCATGAACACAAACATTTCACACCCTTCTTCGACGGGGTCATCCACAACCATGAATCAAAGTCCCTCTACCATTGCTGGTACACCATCCAAGAGCCGTCTCGAAAAGTAGTGCGGCCACTTGGCGCATCTCATCGCACGGTGGCCTAGTGGTGCGCAAATCACCAAGCAAGTAAGTTCATTGGCCGGATATGCATAGTTTTGTTGATCACTAGCCAGATGTCCATAGTTTTGTTGATCACTAGCCGGATGTGCATATTTTTGTTAATCACTGGCCAGATGTGCATAGTTTTGTTAATGCCTAGCTGGATATGCATAGTTTTGTTGATCACTAGGCAGATGTGCATAGTTTTGTTGATCACTAGACGGATGTGCATAGTTTTGTTGATTACCAGTCGGGTGTGCATAGTTTTGTTGATCACTAGCCGGATGTGCATAGTTTTGTTGATTACCAGATAGATATGCATAGTTTTATTGATCACTAGCCGGATATGCATAGTTTTGTTGACAATGTTTCATTTTGTGGGAACGACTAGTGCAAAAGGTTCCAACTTTTGGCTTTTCATGGGACCGAATGGACCAACTCTGTGAGACTGATTCGACATGACCTAAGCAGATCCAACGCTTCGGTGTTTCCGATTGTTTCATCTCGGAGATTCTGAAATGAAATCGATTAACATCAGAAGGTTGGTCACTACATTTCAGTAAGATTGAATGCAATCTAGGTGGCACCGAGTTGCTAGGGTTTGGCTTTGTGGCTCTGTCTTGTGTGACTTGATGGGTCCGATAGGAGTGGTTCGGTGGGACCGAGTTGGGTTACACGGTTTTGGACATATTTGATATGAGTGTGTTGAGGGTATTGGTGGCAAATCCTTAAGCACTTGAGCAACTAGATCATCATCAAGACCTCACCCCCTTAATAGTATTGGGTTTCCTATGGGCTCAATGTGATCAAATATCACTTAAAATGAAATGTAGAGTCTTGAAGCTTTTGACAATTTGTTTCCTTTGTAGCATGAGGGTTCCACATCACATATCCTAGCCATGCCAATCATTGAACATTTCCCGAAATATACTTGATTGATCATTAGTTCAATGAGCTATATGTTGTGATTAATTACCAAAACCACCAAGGGATAGTATGCACGTTCGCCTACTACCAGGCGACGGACCTCTCGCACTTTAACTAGATGTTAGACCGAATCCAAACCCTTGGAATTTCAGATAACCAGACTTTGATCTACGATCGGATCTGATGTAAAGCTGATGACACAGAAATTTATATCCCACCCACCACTAACCTAGTCGCTACAGTCGAGGATCTAACCAACGTACTTGACTATGCATCTGATGAGGAAGCCGACATGGAGGAAGATGCCAGTGATCGACCTGGCGTTGCACCATCCAAGACCGACAAATGGGCGGTAACCTCCACCTATGATGTATGCATGGTGGATACCCCCAAAGACGACGAGGGACAAGAGAAGGAAGATCCCCCCTAGTGTCGACAAAGTGGGAAGGGTCACAAAAGACCTAGTAAAGGCAACACTGACAACAAAGATATTGATAATGGCACTCATGGCAACAATGACACCCCTATCAGCGTCGAGGACCAAGATAACAAGAACAATGTTGTGTCCAGTCAGATCGACGACATCACAGGGGCCGAGGACTTAGATGACCCTGACGATAGCAATTATATGCTAGAATCGGAGGAGGACATAAGCCTCGAACTCGACGACTTCGACGTCCTCGAGAACTATCAAGCTCTTGAAACTTTCACAAACGGATTATTGCAACTACCCAAAGTATTAAACAAGGGCATGCATAGCTTAAAGCCGATCAGGACACGCTCAATGATAAGTAGGTAAAAGTCCTAGCGGCTGAATAGAACCTTGAAGATAGACTCGAGAGTCAGCCCAAGTCTTACCCACGAAGGTGTCTGCTTCCAGCATTCGATGATGAAGTGGACAACATCTTACCACATAACCACGATCACCTCGATCAGCCTGACCGCCCTCCTAGGGGGTGGGACAGGCCATCAAGACGGCCCCGAGAGCTCCCTGCCAAAAATCGCCGTGAAGGCATAAATCCTAGGGATTTCTATTCTTGTGCCCCTGGTTCCTTAGTTGTACTCATTCATCCCCACACTCTTAACTTTTGCCCACTTTTCCCCACTCCCTTGTCCAAAACCCTTAGAAATGGTCGCAACGGAGGATGCCGTTGGGTCAATGGTTTGACCGTTAACTCTAACGTGTGGGGCTGCGCTAGACTGTGTCACCCGTTGGACCTGCCAAGTGGGGCCGCGTTGGACTGTGTCACCCTCCTTTGATCATTCTGACATGTGGGGCCGTGCTGGACTGTGTCGCCCGTTGGACGGTGGCGCTGGTTGGACCATGGGGCCATGGTTTTGTTTTGGCCATTGCATTAAACGCCCGCGTGCATGCGCTGATGCACGCCGCCACGATAAGCCTGCTATGCATGCGCGACATGATCCAGCTAGCCTGCCTGCATGCACCGATGCACGCCGCCACGGACGCAGCCTTCCTGTGAGCCACCACGGACGCAGCCTTCCTGTGAGCCACCATGGACGTAGCGACTGTCGCTGCTGCCGGTTCGTCTCTTCTCGCATGTGCCTCCTCGATCGATCACACCGTCTCAGCCTTTGACCTCCACAGCATCAACTCAATGTGGCAATTAAAGTCTAGGGCATACCGATTGACGTGGGCCACCACGATACAGAAGCCTGCTATGCATGCCACGTGATCCAGCTAGCCTGCCTGCATGCGCCAATGTGCGCCGCCATGGACACAGCGACGGTCGCTGCCACTGGTTCCTCTCTTCTCGCACGCGTCTCCACCTTCCAGGTGCCACAGACCGAGGCCAGGGTGCAGTACTACGTGCGGGCTTCGCTCACCTTTTTTACCCACCCATATGTCACTCCCTCCATGTACAAATGCATGCAATATATTTTTTGAAGCATCAACAAAAAAAAATAGTTCAGGTCGACCCTATTACAATCATCCTAAGTACTACCTATTGCACTACGCGTCTTCGTCGTCGGAGATGGCCTGATCCGCCTGCGCCGGAGCCTGATCCACCATCGCCGGAGTCTGATCCGCCTGCGCCAGAGCCTGGTCCGCCTGTGCCGGAGCCTGGTCCGCCTGCGCCGCCGCCTGCGCCTCCTCCTGCGCCGCCCGCGCTGCCTCCATCTGCTGCTGACGAAGACATCGGGCCTGCGCAGCTGATTCCGAGCGGATGGAGTTGAGGATCGCCACCTGGTCGGGCTACAGATAGTAGACCGGCGGTGCCTCCACTTCCGGCTCCTGCGGCGGCGCCTCCTCCTTCGGCTCCTGCGGCGGCGCCTCCTCCTCCGGATCCTGCGGCTCCTCCTCTGGCTCCTCCTCCCCCATTTCCGACCCCTCCTCGAAATCCTCCTCCGGTTCCAAAGGTAGCCTCGCTTGCCTCCGGATTGGACCTGCCGAAGGAGGAAGAGACGGTGTTCGATTGTGTAGTACTGGCGGCGTGGTGGCATGGCTGATGGGCTTGGAGAGGGGCGTGCTCGGGTGCCGGCGGGGAGAGGGGGCAGGCGGATGAGCTAGGGCTGGGGGACGCCGTCTGGCTTAAATAACCGTCTATGGATAATGACGGGGAGCCGGAGCGGTGCCTCCTCCCTCGACAGTCAACACCTAGCGAAGGACCAACCATGAATTTTTTTTGCGCGGACGAGTGGGCGAGCAGAACCAACCTCTCGCGGATTGCCCAACGATCCAACGATGCAGAGCCGTCCATGTGATCCAACGGCACACAGCCTGCACGTGGCCCGCCCTGTGAATTCTTTCTAGAAGACCAGATCTGAGGGCTGTTGCTTGGCGCTAGGGTATGATCGGACGGCTGCAGTTCGACGTTAGGGTTTGTAGAGAAGCTGCGGGGTTTTGAGCCGGTCAGCGGGGTTATCTTAGGTTTGACCAACTTTCAAATGACCTTAACTAATTCAAAAAAAACCCAAAAAAATGAAACCTTCCCTGTTCGTCGTTTTATAAGACATAGTTACCCTAAAAAATATAAACCTGGTTTAGGGACTCTTTTTAAGAAAAACCTTCTTTTGAGATGAGCTACGGTTTCCAAGTTCAAATGAGCAGAACTAAATTCAAAAAAATTAAAAAAAAATGTAAAACCTGCTCACAATGCCTTTGTATGTGACATGGTTATGGCAAAAAATAAAAATCTTGGTTTATGGACATTTCCATGAAAACTCCTTCACACATACAAGCTATCACGTATGGGATAGAGTTCGAGAAGAGAGCGATAGTGGGTTTATGTTTACGAAAAAAAAAATCACCAGAGCTCCATTTCAGTGTGAGTAAGAAGGATCTGAACTTATTTTTCATTTTTGAAATTTTGAACTGTCTTTATAATAATGGGTTTTGCAATAAAGGCTTAGGGTTAGGGTTTAGGAGTCTATTTTTGTTTTGTTTGCTGTTAGATTATTTCAACATAGGGTAACATGATCATTACAACTTAGGATCAACTTAGGCCTCTTCCAATGCAAAGGTGCTAAGTGCATTAAATAGCATCAACTTAGGCCTCTTTCAACATGTTGCTTATAATTCAAATGTTAGTTCAGATTCAAGTTTTACCTTAATTAATCATCAAATCACATCATATTCAAACATCACATCACATAACATCACATCACATCACCATGCATTAGCTTTAATTAAACATTAATGCCAACCACTGAGGCTAGCGATAGTTCTAGTGCATTATACACAAGGCCAGTAGCAACTAATATAAGAACACACATAAAAATATAACACATATAAAATATAGACAATGCCGCCCATCGGTGAAGCCGCCGCCGTCTTTAGGAGCGCCGTCCTACTCGTCGTTGTCGCTGGTGAGGTCGACGTAGGGAGGCGGCTGCCAAAGGTGGGCTGGCGGCCCCTGCCAGGCCGGAGGCGCTTGCGGTGCCTGCAACACCTCCTTCCGTGGCTCCTGCGACTGTTCGGGTGACCGTGGCGGCGTGGGTGCCCACGGCTGGACAGCCAGCGCGTCGGCCATCTCCGACGTAGTAGCCGACCACCCTCACGACTGGCCCACCAGCCGGGGGTTCCACGCCACAAGGGGCGGCTCCTCCGCCACCTCCTCCTTCACCTCCTCCTTGACGACGGCGATCATCTCGAGCTCAGGGATGGCCATGTCGCCGGCCGCAGAGAGGGCCATCGCCCTCTCCATGTCCACCCATTGACGCTCGTCGTGCGTGCACGTGGATTCCTCCATGACACGGCTAATGAGCTCGGCCTCCTCCTCCTCGGTCATCGGAGGTGGTGGTGACGGGGACGAAGATGGTGTCGGGGTGAGACCGCAGACACGCCTACGACCGCGCACTTGGGGCGGGCTAGCAGCACATCGTCGCCGTGGGCTAGGTGGACGACCGGCAAAAAAGACTGCCGCCGCAGGTCGTGCTCGTCGTGGAGCCACGTATCCCACAGCGCCGAGTTGACGCCGTACCTTGGGTTATGGAGGAGATCCGGAGGCAGGCACGCGCGACCGCTCATCGGCACTGGGGGATTGGCACCCGATCCGCGGACAGGTGCCAGTTGTTGGGGAGGTGGGCATCTCCCCACGGCAATGGCGTGGCCGTCTCCCAGTACCTCTGGCATATTTCCGTGCCGACGTACGGGCGCCTGCGCTGTGGGGCGGCCGGCGGACCGATTCCAAATGCGGGCGGAGCGGCCGGAGCGGACAGAGTAGGCGGCGACGGCGGTGGTGGTGGGCTCCTAGAACGACCGGAGCGGCGCCTACCAGAGGATGAGCCGGCCTCATGGCCGTGCTTCCCCTTCCCGGACAATGGCCAGGTCATGGCGACGGCGGCGGGCTAGGGTTTCTAGAAACTGCCGGGGGTGGAGGGGGCAGGATTGGCTTTGGAAGCGGAAGCTACTATGTGGAGTGTGACTGGCCGGTCCACGGGTTTCCACTTAAAGAAGGACGACGACACGAAGGTGGGTGGCTGACGACCGTGCACCGCCGCGCGTGCGCATTTACTTTGGGCGGTGGGGGTAGGTTGGACGCCGCCACGAGTGACGGCCCGTCTATCCGTTTTTCCCCAAGCGGACGTGGGCGTACGATTTGGAGTTGCCCTTACGACGCGGCCCCACTAGTCAGAGTTAACGGTCAAACCATTGACCCAACAAGATCCTCCGTTGTGACCTTTCGTGAGGGTTTTGGACAAGGGAGTGGGGAAAAGTGAGCAAATTGTAAGAGTGTGGGGATGGATGAGTACAACTAAGGAACGAGGGGCACAGATATAAAAAACCCTAAATCGTAACTCCCCTATTCCGCCATTCGATCTGCAGGAAAGACTAGACGCCCCACCTATCCCACCACAATCCATATACAGATCCAGGGAATGGGCACCCACCGGGAAGGCGGGATATCAGGCATCGCTAGACAGACACGGCAGGGCTCGGGAGGACACGCGTGCTCGGACTACAATGTATGTCCGGCAGTCTATAGCTCGGGTCATAGGAGCCGCACACCCGATGTGTTTCACAGACAAGATTATGCAGCACCAATTCCCAGAAGGGTTTAAACCCGTCAACATCGAACCATACGATGGGACTACTGGCCCAACAATGTGGATCAAAGACTTTCTTTTCTATATACATATGGCTAGGGGAGATGACCTCCATGACATTAAATACCTACCCCTGAAGCTTAAGGGGTCGGCAAGGCATTGGATCCTTGCCAAAGAGCTCTATCGGGAGCTGGGAAGAGCTCGAGGATACATTTTGAGCTAAGTTCCAAGGCACCTATGTGCGTCGTCCGGATGCCAATGACTTAAGCCACGTCAGGCAACAACCCAGCGAGTCTGCTCGGAAGTTTTAGAACCTGTTTTTGAACAAGAAGAACCAAATAATCGATTAAAGGCTGGCTTGGCCAATCGGACAAGATAGGCCAAAGACCATGGTGGACCTCACCTCCCTCATGACTTGATTTTGCATGAGAGAGGACAACTTGTTGGCCCGTAGTTGTACCAACAACGGCGGCCCTGACACCTCCGAGGCACGCGACGAGAACGGGAAGCCTCGATGCAACAAGAAAAATAAACATCACCATAAAGGCAACAATTGTGATGCCGAGGAAACAACAGTAAATGTTGGATTCAGCAACCAACGCAACAGCCAGAAGAAGAAGCCCTTTAAAGGGAACAAAAATGGTCCATCTGCACTGGACAAAATCCTCGACAGACCTTGCCAAATTCACGGCACTTCGGACAAACCTGGCGATCATACAAACCAGAACTACTAGGTTATCAAGCAGGTCGACAACGCTCTGTCCGAAAGCCCAAGCAAGGGACAACCTCGTAGCGAGAACGAGGACGAACCACCTAGGCCACATAATGGATGCCAAAATCAATTCCCTCCCGAAGTCAAGGATGTGAACATGATATATGTTACCCACATCTCTAAAAAGGAGAGGAAGCGTGCTCTTCGGGACGTACGCCCTAGAGCATGTAACGCCGCAGTACAACCCGTGGTCGGCTCACCAGATCACCTTCGACCGATGGGACCATCTGACCAGTATCCATCATGGAGGTTCGGCGCCCACGTTTGCCCGATTCAATGTTGTATCACTACGCTTATCTAAAGCTTAAGATGCCGGGACCGAATGGTGTTATCACAATCAATGGTAACACTGAACGCTCACTCCGCACAGAGGAGCAAACCGCGCCTTTCACCGCTGAGGTCCAAGCAGCCGAGGAGGCATCCAGGACCATTGTTGATTCCAATGCGCAGAATTCTTCAAAGCGCATCCGAGGTGTTTCCTTGCCCTCCCGACATCCATGTTGTTACTCCAAATATGGGTGCACGGTCCACTGATCTCATTGCTTAGCCGAGGATTATGTACCCCGGGTACATAACTTTGCACTTAAAATTCCCTGGGAGAACGTGGAGCATAAACAACAAGGGCACATTATTTGGCTCAACTGAGTAGTGGCCCAGCCACGTCCTGGATATTTTTGGGGTACTGTCAAAGGCCCACCAAGACCTATACACCAACGAAGTCAAGCTATTACTTCGCGGCTAATGGATATCACCTCTTCAAAGGATCTACTTCTCGAATGCATTACGATGCATAACACGTAGCAACATAGCGCGCGACATTCATGAACCTTGGAATCGACAAGGAGCAACTGGTACACAACACTAAGGCGCAGACGTGCAGCATGGCCAAAACAAGGATGCTAGAACCCAATTACAGATACCCTGGGTAAACCTCCCCCTACTTTATTTTTATGTATCTTTTAAAGTTTCTTCCATAGCTCGGCTTGTACGGTTCGACCTTATAAATAAAAGTAAAGACAATATGTTTTGTGGTTGCTATACATTCATTTGTGTAATACATTTTCTTTCTTGATAAATGACCCAAAGGAAACTCATGTGATGCATTGATTTTCAACCAGGGGCTCGGATTAAAAACCCTGTTCAATATTCCCGTACTCATATAAAAGTGCTCGACGTCTCGGATATTGCATTATATGCATCAGTTTCGAATCATGTCTTTGGTCAATAGTTGGGTTGCCCGGTTCATGTGCTTACCCCTTACGTTTCCACATCGTTCGACTAAGGGTGTAAAGGGAGAACCACTGCGATTGTACTTCCATCTCGATTGGTTAAGTACCTCAGACAAAACTGAAAACTAGCTGTCATGATAAGCATAAATTGGTAGGCGATCCGATGATTGTGTCAAATAAAAATCAATAGAGGTTTTGCCCGTGTTAAATGAAGGGTTCTTGTCAGAAGAACCAAAGTGTTAATGGCTCGACCTCGGCACACCCAAACACTTCACATACCGGAAGCTAGTCACTTGCCCCCACAATCAAGCTCCTATGATTAAGTGAAAGTTATAAAGCTGCATAGTCTAATTGCCTCATTTCCATTAACATGACAACCTCCAGGCATCGAGATATCGGCTAAGGGTTGTATTGTTATGGAGACACCCCTCGTAGTTTATACAAGGGGCAGAAGCAGATGGCTGGTCAATTTTAGTATTACCGGTCGCACAGGAGTCAAAGTGTCGGTGTAGTGAACAGGGGGTGTTCATTACCACTGGACACGCACCGGCAAGTTGCAGCCTCCAGGCGGGAAGGGCATGGCAGAGAAGAAATCCACTTATAGGACACATCTAGGACCCAGGTTTCCGGCAAGGATTACTTGCCGGGAACAGGTCTACGCATCACCGGCAAGCTCAAAGGCCGGCAAGATCAGGATAGAATTTCCAGTAAGCGAGCCTTCCTGGGAGAAGACCTCCAGGCAGGTCACCGAGAAGACCCGATGTTGGACTCCCGACAAGATGCTTGCCGGGGGACAACTGGGAACAAGCACAAGACTGTCAAGAAAGCATTCAAGTCAATAATCAGAAGACAGAAGACCGAAGGCTGGGATCCCGGCGAGATGCTTGCCGGGATGGCTAGCGAGGACCCGGCAAGATCCCGCCACCCTGCCACCGCTCCAGCGCAGCGACCAGCCTGTCAGACGGGGTTTGTCCTCCTGGATGCGTGTCATGGCATTAGCGGCGGATGGGGTTAAGCGGTGCTGATGGGACGGGCTCTTTTTCCGTCCCCAAGAAAGCTAAGGGACACCTAGACGGAGCATTTAATGTGTTTGTCCTGAGACGTCAGTGATAATCATGTAAACGCTGTAGCAACTTTACACCTCTTGTATGTACTGTGTGCCACTGTTGGTGACCCCTTCGACATATAAAAGGAGGCCCAAGGCGTAGCTACAGGGGGGAGGACCTTCTGGCCCAGATAGATGCGTAGCGGTTGTGTACTATTCATCACATAGCGCTCCTAGAGCCAGAGTTCAAAGGCTCACAATACACTAAAGCAGGAGTACGGTTTTACGCTTCTCAGCGGCCCAAACCTGGGTAAAAATCCCTCGCGTTGATCGTTAGATCTGCTCTTTGTGCACGCCTTTCTACCTGCCGAACCGTAAAAGGGATCCACGCGATCCCATAGGTGTCGTACGCCGACATCCTTGGTGCGCCAGGTAGGGGGAAAGGTTGCGTGAACCTGATCTAGCGGTCAGCGCATTAGCTTCATCGTCCATGGCGACTTCGCTCTACTTACAGAAAGCTAAGTCCTAAAACTTTGATTGCTTTTTGTTGTGTAGCCTTATCCTTGATGGTAGTTTTGTATAACCTGTGCGCGAGGGAGCACTCTAGAAACACTCTGCACTCCTGCTTGTTCTGGGTCCGCCCAACAACACAGATGCAGCTGCGGTTGTCTCTAGAGCGTTAAGCTCCTGAAGAGGCGGCGTTCTCGATAGGCTGCTAGACAGGACCCGATCCTAAGCGCCATTGACCAGAACGTGCGCATTCGGGGAGTATTCCAACAAGCGTAGGGATTCATTGTACAAAAATGCAATTGTTCAAGGAAAAGGCTCGATAAGTTTTATTTTCGGATTTCTGCGTAAACCCGTATGCTGAGGAGCCTTCCCGGGGCTAGTTGTGCTCCTAGTCGCCTCAAGTCCGCTCGGAGATGTGAGCAGCTGCACTAAAGCTGGGAAGGTAAACCTTTTCGGGAGGCGGCGTTCTCGGCAAGCCGCCAAGGACCCGTTCCTCAAAGCGCTGCTGACTGGATCGTGCGCACCGGAAAGTGTTCCGGCAAGCAAGGGAACATTCGACAGAAGTCAAAATTACGACAAATTAATCATAAACCAGAAGTTAATTAACTTGTTGTGCTAAAACGCTGTCGTGGCATTACATGTCCGATCAGTGTTGCAGGAATACGCATGGAAGGCGGGCTCGGGGGCTGGCGGCGCCCTAGAAAGTAACCTTCTAGAGAGCTGCCGGTCATCTCCACGAGCGCGGCCTCGCTATGCCAGATGAACGGCAGGAAAAGCTAAGTTACAAAAACTTGTGACAATTACATTTCTTTTGCTGTCCTCACTTGCTCCTTACACCTACACGCGAAGGAGCCTTCCCGGGGCCAATAGCGCCCCTAGTTGTCTTGAGTCCGCTCGATAACTTAGGCGGCTGCACAGACTCCAGGAAAGGTAAAACCTTTTTGGGAGGCGGCGTTCCCGGCAAGCCGCTAAGGACCCGTTCCTCCAAGCACTGCCGACTGGAGCGTGCGCACAGGAAAGCTTTCCGGCAAGCATGGGTCGTCTTGATTGATTTTTCGTCCTTGTACATTAATCTGCACGCGAAGGAACCTTGTCGTGGTGAGCCCGCGCTCTAGTTTCGCCTCGAGTCCGCTCGGCAGGCTTAGCAGCCGCGTTCTGACCCAGCAAGTCGCCTTGCCGGTGGCGGCGTTTCCAGCAGGCTACTAGGGACCTGTTCCTCAAAGCGCTCGCGGCAAACGTGCGCACCGGCAAGGTTTCGAAACAGCGTAGGATATAAGATATATGCAAGGACGGAATTAATCAAGAGGGAAACAAACATTCATTTAGCATAAAGAAACATGTCTTGCATACATAAAGATTGGCTTGACTAAAGATTAATTATTCCTTTACATGCGCCATTGCAGCAACAGGTATGCAAAAAGTACTTCAGTCTCGGCGGTTGCTTTATTCTCGGCGGCACGCGACAGCCGAGAAAGCCAAGGGCGCCGTGTTGGAGGCCGGCAAGATGGCAGTGAGGCATTCGCAGTAGACGGCGGCGACAGCAGGGATGACTGTATGAATCGAGCACCGCACCCGCGGTACCCTTTATGGGGAAGGCTCGGGGGTTGGCTCTTCGTCGCACGGTGTGGCACTCCCTTTCGGGCACACGACTCCTGCTGCCGTCCTGCTCTGTCTGCCCACGCTGCCGGCAAGCCCAAGGCCCGGCAAACCGCAAGCTCTCTTGCGTCATCATCAGCGTGCAGTTAAAAAGTCATGCGTGACGATTACTTCTCGCCGCGCGTGTACCGGTGCATGTTTTTGGGACTAGCCCAGACAAACACTGTGCACGCTTGTCCGGCCTAGGCCCGGGGGCTCCTGTCGGTGTAGTGAACAGGGGGTGTTCATTACCCCTGGACAGGCACCGGCAAGTTGCAGCCTCCAGGCGGGAAGGGCATGGCAGAGAAGAAATCCACTTATAGGACACATCTAGGACCTAGGTTTCCGGCAAGGATTACTTGCCGGGAATAGGTCTACGCATCACCGGCAAGCTCAAAGGCCGGCAAGATCAGGATAGAATTTCCGGGAAGCGAGCCTTCCTGGGAGAAGACCTCCAGGCAGGTCACCGAGAAGACCCGATGTTGGACTCCCGACAAGATGCTTACCGGGGGACAACTGGGAACAAGCACAAGACTGTCAAGAAAGCATTCAAGTCAATAATCAGAAGACAGAAGACCGAAGGCTGGGATCCCGGCGAGATGCTTGCCGGGATGGCTAGCGAGGACCCGGCAAGATTCGCACCCGGCAAGATCCTGCCACCCTGCCACCGCTCCAGCGCAGCGACCAGCCTGTCAGACGGGGTTTGTCCTCCTGGATGCGTGTCATGGCATTAGCGGCATATGGGGTTAAGCGGTGCTGATGGGACGGGCTCTTTTTCCGTCCCCAAGAAAGCTAAGGGACACCTAGACGGAGCATTTAATGCGTTTGTCCTGAGACATCAGTGATAATCATGTAAACGCTGTAGCAACTTTACACCTCTTGTATGTACTGTGCGCCACTGTTGGTGACCCCTTCGACATATAAAAGGAGGCCCAAGGCGTAGCTACAGGGGGGAGGATCTTCTGGCCCAGATAGATGCGTAGCGGCTGTGTACTGTTCATCACATAGCGCTCCTGGAGCCAGAGTTCAAAGGCTCACAATACACTAATGCAGGAGTAGGGTTTTACGCTTCTCAGCGGCCCGAACCTGGGTAAAAATCCCTCGCGTTGATCGTTAGATCTGCTCTTTGTGCACGCCTTTCTCCCTACCGAACCATAAAAGGGATCCACGCGATCCCATAGGTGTCGTACGCCGACACAAAGCAACACGTAATATGAAAGATCTTTTCATCTGAAAATAGAACTTGTCTTTTTTACATTATAAAACCTCGGCATACCGAGGAATTATCTACTCTAGAATGATATTTTTGCTACACCGGACCTTGGTTATCCGAGCACCCTGCATCACCTCGAAGAAGTACTTCTAGGGAACCTGGGCCTTCCCTTCAGGCGGCCCCACAAAAACGACCTCTGCCTTGACACTGGGATAGTGCGTATTCATTGACGCATACGCCAGTCAGGTGCCCTCTAGGCAGGCGGAGTGCTTCTAGAGGTTGACTTGGGGGCTGGCAGCTTGCAGCTACTGAACCAGACTAAAGAAGCTGCTCGGCAGATGGTACGTATCCAACGTATCTATAATTTTTGCTTGTTCCATTCTATTATATTATCATTCTTGGATGTTTTACAATCATTTTATAGCAACTTTATATCATATTTTGGGGACTAACCTATTGACTTAGTGCCAAGTGTCAGTTGCTATTTTTGCTTGTTTTTTTACTTCGCAGAATATCAGTACCAAACGGAGTCCAATCGCGATGAAACTTTTTGGAGATTTTTTTGGACCAGAAGAAGGCCAGTGGGCCAAAGAAGTAACCAGGAGGGAGCCCAGGCCGCCCACAAGACACCAGGGTGCGCTAGGGGCCCCGGGCGCGCCCTGGTGGGTTGTGGCCGCCTCGGGAACCTTCTCCACCGCCTCTGAGCTCTATAAATACCCAAATATTCCAGAAACCCTAGAGGAGTCGACGAAAAATACATCTAGCCGCCGCAAGTTCCAGAACCGCGAGATCCAATCTAACACCATCACGGAGGGGTTCATCATCCTCATTGGTGCCTCTCCTATGGTGCGTGAGTAGTCCACCATAGACCTACGGGTCCGTAGGCAGTAGCTAGATGGCTTCCTCTCTCTCTTTTGATTCTCAATACAATGGTCTCTTGGAGATCTATTTGATGTAATGACTATTTGCGGTGTGTTTGTTGGGATCCGATGAATTTTGAGTTCATGATCAGTTTCTATCCATGAATGTTATTTGAGTCTTGTTTGATCTCTTATATGCATGATTACTCATAGCCTCGTATTTCTTCTTCGAATCTTTGGTTTAGTTAGGCCAACTAGATCGATTTTTCTTGCCATGGGAAGAGGTGCTTTGTGATGAGTTCGATCTTGCGGTGTCCTCTCCCAATAACAGAAGGGGCAGTGAGGCACGCATGTATCGTTGCTATTAAGGATAACAAGATGGGGGTCTATTCCTACATGAATAGATCTTGTCTACATCATGTCACCATTCTTGTTACATTAATCCGTTTTTCCATGAACTTAATACACTAGATGCATGCTGGATAGCGGTCGATGTGTGGAGTAATAGTAGTAGATGCAGAATTGTTTCGGTCTACTAATCTTGGACGTGATGCCTATATAATGATCATCGCCTTGGATATCGTCATGATTATTTGATCTTCTATAAATTGCGCAACAATAATTTGTTCAGCCACCATGTGCTATACTGATGAGAGAAGCCACTAGTGAAACCTACGGCCCCCGGGTCTACTTTTCCAACATATTGCTTTCCGATCTATCTTTTTGCCGTTTTTGTTTTCAGATCTATTATTCCAAAAACCCAAAAATACCCTGCTGCACTTTTTATTTGCCTCTTTTATTTTGTGTTCTTGTGAGATCTATCTATCCAATCTATTACAACCTAATCTATCTTTTTTATCGCGAAGAGATTGACAACCTCTCTTTCGCGTCGGGTTGCAAGTATTTATTCTTTGTGTGCAGGTGCTGTTTACATAGTGTTGCATGATCCTCCTACTGGTTTGATACCTTGGTTTCATAACTGAGGGAAATACTTACCGTAGCTGTGCTGCATCATCCCTTCCTCTTTGGGGAAATACCGACCCAGTCTCAAGCCACGTCAAAGGAATTTCTGGCGGCGTTGCCGGGGAGGAAGCAGTCTCTTCAACGTGCCAATCTCTGGCGCCGAGGAGACATCATCAACATCTATCAGGTGCCTAATCACAAATCTCATCTCCTTGCAATTACATTATTTGCCATTTGCCTCTCATTTTCCTCTCCCCCACTTCACAAAAATTTGCCGTTTTATTCGCCCTCTTTTTCGTTTGCTATCTTTGCTTGTGTTGCCATGTGCCATCTATTTGCTTGCATCTTCGCTTGCTAAAAATTTATTGATATGGATCCTCATCCACTTGCTAATCTTTTCAAAAGGCCAAATTATGATGAAACAATTGCTAGTGAGTTGAGTGCACTTGATTATTTCTATGAAGTTTTGTTTGAAAATCATGAATCTGAATTTTTTATGAAGTGTTGAAAGAAGAAGTTTATAAGGTGATTCATGATAGCTCCTTGATTGAAAAGCATGATTGCAATGATGTTACTATAAATTCTATTAATGTCAATTATGTTAATGATATGCAAAACTACAAGCTTGGGGATGATAATTTTGTCATGTCCACTTCTTATTGCAATGATCATAATTGGGGTGATAATGCTTCTTATGATCTTGAAAATTTATTTAAGCCTCATGTTGAATATGTTATTGATAGTAATGTTTGCAATAGTATAGAAAGTGGGTTTGGGAGTGCGTCAACTTTAGGTAAAAAGAATCCCACATATTTGGAGAGTGTTCAATCTTATGTTTTTTTTATAAAAGTGGGTTTGGAGAGGTCATAACTTTACTTGATGATAATCCCACTATTTTGGAAGATGATAAAAACTTTAAGCATGTTGATCATAAAGAGAGTATTGTTTATGATATATATATTGTTGAATTTGATTATGATCCTACATGTAATTATTATGAGAGAGGAAATTATGGTTGTGGAAATTTTCTTAATACTAAATTACCTCTCTTCATGTTGAGATTGCTATTGTCTCTTTCTCCTTCCTTCCATATGCTAGTTTTTGCTTGCCTTGATAATTTGTTTGCTTATAAAATGCCTATGCATAGGAAGTATGTTATACTTAAGTGTGTTTTCGATATGCTTCATGATGCTCCCTTTGTGTTGCTATTATTATCTTTCATGAGGGCATCATTGAAATCTCAAGCCTATCTTAATGGCTATAAAGAAAGAGCTTGTTGGGAGGCAACCCAATAAAAAAATCATTTTTGCATTTATCTTTCTGTTCTTGAGTGCTGACACAATTATGTCTCTGTTATGATTGTGTTTTTATATTTTATTTAGTGTTTGTGCCAAGTAAATCCTTTAGGATGATTCATAAGATGAGTAGAAACAATGATGAATCTGAAACAAAAACTTTGACTCCAGTGGAAGAATTTTCATCTTTTTACTGGAGCGTGATAATGAGCTGAAATTTTAACATAGTGTTTCTATACAAATTCTTTATGTTTTCCTATTTTTTCAGAATTTTTAGATTTACAGAAGTATGGTTAGAGTACAGATTACTATAGACTGTTCTGTTTAAGACAGATTCTGTTTTCGTTGCATTGTGTGCTTGTTTTGATGAATCTATGGTTTGTATTGAAGGGTATAATCCATGTTAAAGTTAAAATACAGTAGGTATAATGCAATAATAAATTTTTAATGAGTTTGCAACAGTACTTAAAGTGGTGATTTGCTTTATTGTACTAACAGATCTCATGAAGATTTTGTTGAGTTTTGTGTGATTGAAGTTTTCAAGTTTTGGGTGAGATCACGATGGATGAAGGAATAAGGAGTGAAAAGAGCCTAAGCTTGGGGATTCTACAGCACTCCAAGATAATATCAAAGGAGAAACAAGCAACTAAGCTTGGGGATGCCCCAAGTGGCATCCCCTCTTTCTTCTAACGACCATCGGTATTTTTATTCGTCACATATCATGAGTTTTACTTGGAGCGTCTTGTACCATTTGAGTCTTTGCTTGCTTTGCTTTTTAGTTTCTAACTAGTATCCTTGCTGGACACACCTATTTGAGAGAGCCAAAATTATTCTATGATTTGTTTGAATTGCTCTATATGCTTCACTTAAATTTTTTGAGCTATGGAATTGCTCTAGTGCTTCACTTATATCTTTTTGAGCACGGTGTGCTTTGAAATTTTGGAGAAACACTCTCATGCTTCACTTAGATTAATTTGAGAGTTAGTAACTTTTGAAGAAATTCTCTCATGCTTCACTTATATTATTTTGAGAGATGAAACTTTGATGCTCATGTTCTTCACTTAAATATGTTTGAGCTTGTCAAAAGCAATGGCAATATATGAAGCTAGTCCCAAAGTCATAGATATTCAAGAGGTATATATAAAAACTTTCATGGAGATCATTGGACAAATTAAACTTGATTCCTTGTAATAGTTTTATGACATGATGATAGTGATATGTGAGTCATGTTGGTGAGTAATTATGCTTTAGTAAGAATATTGATGTTAAGGCTTGTGATTCCCTATGCAAGCACGAAAGTCAGTAGTTATGCAATGTAATTACATCCTACTTATGGTGAATTATTCGGTGTTAGTTATGCTCAATGCCCGTTTATGTGAATTTTCGTTTCTTGGTTGGTTGCTTCTCAATCTATTTGCTAGCCTCCACTTGTACTAAGTAGAAATACTACTTGTGCATCGAAAATCCTTAAGCCCAGTTTTGCCTTATGAGTCCACCATACCTACCTATATGTGGTATTTACATGCCGTTCTAAGCAAATTTGTATGTGCCATCTCTAATTTTCAAAATAATTTTCCTTTTTGTGTGCTCGTACCGCTCATGAAACGGTAGGGGGTATCCAATATTTTTCCATGCTAGATGTGTTATTCTCAAGATGAGTGTTTATTCACTTGTCATTGCACGAGAGTTCGGCGGTAATAGGGATGCCTAGTCCCGAAATAAAAAATAAATTTACTTTATGTTGTCAAATAATAAATTCCTTGGAAAGTGTTGGTATGGAAGGCAACCGTGGATACGGCTAGCCATGGATTGTGAAAGAATGGTGGAAAAAGGAATAAACTTTATTTTATGTTTGGGAACCGCCTATGATGTATCTAGCATGGAAAGTATTGAGAACTACTTTGTCGTTTTCGTTGACAGGAAAGGCATGCCACCCAAAATATTGTTCTCTCTCAATTTAAGTTTTGAGCTCTGGCACCTCTACAAATCCCTACTCCCATCTGCGAAGGGCCTATCTATTTACTTTATGCAATTTTTATTTTTGCTTGAGTATCCATCTTCTATTAGAAACCACCAACTAGGGGGCACTATGATCATACTTGTGCATTGGGTGTAGTTAATATTTGAGTGTGTTTCATGAATGTATCAATGATTGAGCATGATGGGCTAGGGATAACTTTCTTTAGTGTTGATATTTTGAAAGACATGGTTGCTTGTTGGCATGCTTGAGTATTAAAGTCTTTATGTCAAAACTATACTATTGCTTTGAACCATCTAAAATTCCAAATGTCCATGCTACAAAAGAAAAGAATACGTGATGAACATGTTAGTCAGCATTCCACAACAAAAATTCTATTTTTATCATTTACCTACTCGAGGACGAGTAGGAATTAAGCTTGGGGATGCTGATACGTCTCCAACGTATCTATAATTTTTGCTTGTTCCCTGCCGTTATATTATCATTCTTGGATTTTTTTACAATCATTATATAGCAACTTTATATCATTTTTTGGGACTAACCTATTGACTTAGTGCCAAGTGCCAGTTGTTGTTTTTGCTTGTTATTTTTACTTTGCAGAATATGAGTACCAAATAGAGTCCAATCGCGACGAAACTTTTTGGAGATTTGTTTTGGACCAGAAGAAGGCCAGTGGGCCAAAGAAGTAACCAGGAGGGGGCCCAGGCCGCCCACAAGACACCAGGGCGCGCCAGGGGCCCCGGGCGGGCCCTGGTGGCTTGTGGCCGCCTCGGGAACCTTCTCCACCGCCTCTGAGATCTATAAATACCCAAATATTCCATAAACCCTAGAGGAGTCGACGAAAAATACATCCAGCCGCCGCAAGGTCCAAAACCGCGAGATCCAATCTAACACCATCATGGAGGGGTTCATCATCCTCATTGGTGCCTCTCCGATGATGCGTGAGTAGTCCACCATAGACCTACGGGTCCGTAGGCAGTATCTAGATGGCTTCCTCTCTCTCTTTTGATTCTCAATACAATGGTCTCTTGGAGATCTATTTGATGTAATGACTTTTTGCGGTGTGTTTGTTGGGATCCGATGAATTTTGAGTTCATGATCAGTTTCTATCCATGAATATTATTTGAGTCTTCTTTGATCTCTTATATGCATGATTACTTATAGCCTCGTATTTCTTCTTTGAATCTTTGGTTTAGTTAGGCCAACTAGATCGATTTTTCTTGCCATGGAAAGAGGTGCTTTGTGATGGGTTCGATCTTGCGGTGTCCTCTCCCAGTGACAGAAGGGGCAGCGAGGCATGCATGTATCATTGCTATTAAGGGTAACAAGATGGGGTCTATTTCTACATGAATAGATCTTGTCTACATCATGTCACCGTTCTTATTGCATTACTCTGTTTTCCATGAACTTAATATACTAGATGCATGTGGGATAGCGGTCGATGTGTGGAGTAATAGTAGTAGATGCAGAATTGTTTCGGTCTACTAATCTTGGACGTGATGCCTATATAATGATCATCGCCTTGGATATCGTCATGATTATTTGATCTTCTATCAGTTGCCCAACAGTAATTTGTTCACCGACCGTGTGCTATACTCATGAGAGAAGCCACTAGTGAAACCTACGGCCCCCGGGTCTACTTTTCCAACATATTGCTTTCCGATCTATCTTTTTGCTGCTTTTGTTTTCAGATCTATTATTCCAAAAACCCAAAAATACCTTGCTGCACTTTTTATTTGCCTCTTTTATTTTGTGTTCTGGCGAGATCTATCTATCCAATCTATTACAACCTAATCCATCTTTTTACCGTGTAGAGATTGACAACCTCTCTTTCGCGTCGGGTTGCAAGTATTTGTTCTTTGTGTGCAGGTGCTTTTTACATAGTGTTGCGTGATCCTCCTACTGGTTCGATACCTTGGTTTCATAACTGAGGGAAATACTTACTGCCGCTATGCTGCATCATCCCTTCCTCTTTGGGGAAATACTGACGCAGTCTCAAGCCACGTCAACAGAGGCTCCGTAGGCCATAAGTTCATGCAGAGATCCTCCATGGTCGGCTTCACCATACGATATAGTTCCACCAGCTGCTTCATCTGGTCGTTGAGGAGCGATGGATGCGACATCACCTGGAACTGTTCCCAGAATGACTTCTGCTCGGCATCACCTTCATGGGAGCCGTAATACTGGCAGACATCCGACGCACTCCTCGACAAGTCCATGAAGGCGTCTGAGGAATGCCAGGTTTGAGTCAGCTGGGTGAACCCGATATCACCAAATATGCATCGCAGTAAGTATGTCTTACCGGCGGTTATTTGCTTCATTTGCTGAAGCTCCTCGCGGTCCACCATTGTCTGGCTTTGTGGCTGTTCGTAAGCAAAGTCGAGCTTTTCGAGCTCGGCGGCTTTCCTATTCTGGTCCTCCTGAAGGGCGTAGCGTTGTATGAACACACCCTTCGGGTCCACCCCGGGCTTGATCCATTCCATGGGCTACCTTCTTCTGGGCTAGCTCCGAGCTAGCCCTCTCAGTTGCAGTATTCTGCTGCTTGGCTTCTTGCTGAGCTTTGTTGAGATCGGCTCGGAGGGTCTCAATCTCTGCAGCAGCAGCTGAAAAACAATTAAGACAACCTTGCGTTAATAAATACCGTTCTTAAAATAATATTGTGCAAAGGGTGCAAATTTTCTCTTGTGCGTTATCCATCTGTTTTTTAATCATAACAATATCCTCCTCGGAGCGCGCGAGCTTGTTGTTTGGATCTTGTAACTCCTTGGAGTTGGACACCGAAGCCGAGGATGAGGCCTGCAAATGAATAGTTAGTCTTCGGGAATGATTTTGATCCTTTGCTCAACTTTATAAATCCGATCAGAGTCCCGGGGTAACTGCATATTTGTTTTTATTTATGTTAAATAACAAGATGACCCCCAAGTCAGTTTATTAAAACCTGTACTTAGGGCTCGGGGGCTACTACTTCCATGCTCTTATGCATACATTTGTAGTTTAAAAAAAGAGAGAATTAAGTCTTCGGACAATTTCCCCGAATTTGGTCTGTTAAGGGCTACTGGGTATATTAGGTGCTAACTAAAAGCTCCGAAATCATAAAAATGGCAAACAAGTTGAGTTCGTAATACCTTAAAACCTTTGAAAAGGCCTTCGAAGGCATCCTTCATCCCGGTCTATGTAGACCGGCAGTGATGGAATGACGTGTCGAAGAGGACACAGTGTTCGGGAAGAATGGAGGAGCTCATCATAGCTGCCTCCAGCTCCTGCCACCCCGTTCCCACCTGTCCTAGAGCAGGTGGGGACGGTGGAACCACCTTGGCTCCTCCCCCGTAGAGGCGGGGATGGTCATCTCCGATTACCATAGTGGCTCCGGGGCGACTGGGGCCGAGGAATCAGGCTGCTCGAGCCTTTTTCCCTCTTCGACCAAAGGGATCCGGTCCCCTTGGTCCTCGATGTTGGGATATCACCCGTGGGTATACGAAAGCAGAGGAGTCAAAACTTCAAAACATTTGGGACTCGCCGTTTAGCCTGCTGATAACCCACAAGTATAGGGGATCGCAACAGTTTTCGAGGGTAGAGTATTCAACCCAAATTTATAGATTCGACACAAGGGGAGCCAAAGAATATTTGTGAGTATTAGCAGTTGAGTTTTCAATTCAACCACACCTGGAGATTAAATATCTGCAGCAGAGTGATCAGTAGCACAGTAGTATGATAATTTTGATAGCAGTAGTAACAGTAACAGTAACGGTAGATGTGATAGCAATAGTTTTGTAGCAAGTGTAACAGTAGCAGTAGTAATAGTAACTTAGCAAGAACAATATGTGGAAAACTCGTAGGCATTGGATCTGTGAACTCATTGGATGATATTCATCATATAACAGTCATAACCTAGGGCGACACAGAACTAGCTCCAGTTCATAAATGTAGTGTAGGCATGTATTACGTAAATAGTCATACATGCTTATGGAAAAGAACTTGCATGACACCTTTTGTCCTACCCTCCCATGGCAGTGGGGTCCATAAGGAAACTAAGGGATATTAAGGCCTCCTTTGAATAGAGAACCGGAATAAAGCATTAACACACGGTGAATACATGAACTCCTCAAACTACGGTCATCACTCGAAAGTATCCCGACTATTGTCACTCCGGGGTTTGCGGATCAGAACACGTAATAGGTGCGTATGACTAGCAAGATTGGATCAAGAACATAGATATAATTGTGATAACATAAACGGTTCAGATCTGAAATCATAGCACTCGGGCCCTAGTGACAAGCATTAAGCATGGCAAAGTCATAGCAACATCA
Source organism: Elymus sibiricus (assembly GCA_039707655.1). Classification (NCBI taxonomy): domain Eukaryota; kingdom Viridiplantae; phylum Streptophyta; class Magnoliopsida; order Poales; family Poaceae; genus Elymus; species Elymus sibiricus. The sequence goes on along the minus strand of CM077667.1, from coordinate 143,556,190 downwards.
ATCTCAGAACATAGCGGATACTAGGGATCTCATCCAACTCCTCACCAACTAGCAAGCCTACGAAGGAATTACTCACTCCCGGTGGGGAACATCATGGAATTGGCAATGGAGAAGGGTTGATGATGACGAATACCGAAGATTCCCCTCTCAGGAGCCCCAAACGGGCTCCAGATCTGGCCTCCCGATGAAGAACAGGAGGTGGCGGCGGCTCCGTATCGTAAAACGCGATGAAACTTTCTGTCCAATTTTTTCTCCAAAAATAGGATTTTATAGCATCGGAATTAGGGTCAGTGGGGCCACGAGGTGGGCACAACCCACCAGGGCGCGCCGGGGGGGCTCGCGCGCCCTGGTGTCTTGTGCCCAGCGAGGCCCCCCCTCCGGTGGTTCTTGGCTCTAGTATTTTTTATTTATTGTAAAATAAATCTCCAAAAAGTGTTGTCTAATTCCGAGATCTTTTATTTCTGCACAAAAACAACACCATGGTAGTTCTGCTGAAAACAACGTCAGTCCGGGTTAGTTTCATTCAAATCATGCAAATTAGAGTCCAAAACAAGGGCAAAAGTGTGAGGAAAAGTAGATACGACGGAGACGTATCAACTCCCCCAAGCATAACCCATTGCTTGTCCTCAAGCAATTCAGTTGACAAACTGAAAGTGATAAAGAAAAACTTTTACGAACTCTTTTGTTCTTGTTTACATATATATGCTTAAGTAGCACCCAAGTTTTCAGCAAAGATTATGACTAACCATGACAACAATAACTGTTAGAAATTATATTAACTCATATCAATGACATAAGCAACTAGCGAGCAATAATAAAATATCTCAAGCGCCAACACTTTGTCAAAACAATCATGATATAATATGGCAACAGTGGTATCTCGCTAGCCCTTTCTGAGACCGCAAAACATAAATGCAGAGCACCTCCAAGGTTCAAGCAGCGACTTAACATTGTAATTCATGGTAGAAAAGATCCAGTCATGTTGCACCCAACATTAACTATACACAATGCGTGAGGAGGACAATATTGCTCTCAGGTCTGGCGCTTATTTGAGAACGTGATGACTCAACATAAAAGTAAATAGATAGTCCCTTAGCAGAGGGAAGCATTGATTTGCAGCGGTGCCAGAGCTCAAAGCTTAAAACAGAGATAGATATAATTTTGGGAGGTACACCCTTCCTCTCAACGTTACGACCAATAGTTATCAATATCTTCCATGCTAAACACATTAGCGGCGGTTCCCAAGCTGTAAAAGTAAATGTTTACTCCCCCTCCACCAACAATCACACTCCACGGCTAGCCGAATCCACGGGTACCGTCCATACCAACAACATTCCTGGGGGAGTTTTGTTTAATTATTTGTAGTTTTTTATTTCGGGATTGGGAATCCCTATTACCGCCCCTCTCGTGTAAGGATGAGTGAATAAACACTCATCACGAGAATAACCCGCTTAGCAAGGAAGATACTGACTGCCCCCCTTTCGCTCCATGAGCGGCCCATGCACACAAAAAAGATGTTCATTTGAATTTTTAGAGGCGGCACATGGAAATTTACTTGGAACGGCATGGTAATACCGCATATAGGTAGATATGGTGGACTCATCTGGAATAACTTTGGTTTAAGGATTTTGATGCACAAGCAGTATTCCCACTTAGTACAGGCGAAGGCTAGCAAATAGATTGAGAAGTGGCCAGCTAGAGAGCAAAAATGGTCATGAACATGTATTACGAATAATAAACATTGAACGCTAGCATGAGTAGGATATGGACACCATGAACATAAATATCATGAAGGCTATGTTGGTTTTGATTCAACTACATGCGTGAACATGTGCCAAGTCAAGCCACTTGAAACATTCAAAGGAGGATACCATATCATCATACCACATCACAATCATTTTAATGCATGTTGACATCCAAGATAAATCATCACCCACTCCTAGCTACTTAAGCATGGCATGAACAACTATAATCTCTAATTGTCATTGCAAACATGTTTGATCATAATATGCTGAATCATGGATACTAGGCTAAACATATTTACAAAAACAAAAACAAGTTGAGTTCATACCCGCTTTTCTCTGCCACAGTCACTTCATCAAATATCGTCATTATTGCCTTTCACTTGCATGACCGAATGATATGAAAATAATAATAGTGCAAGAGTGCTGTGGACTAAGCTGGAATCTGCAAACATTTTATTCAGGAGGAGAAGACAAGGTAACATGCGCTCTTTGTTAGATTAACAATAGTGCATGTGAGAGCCACTCAACATTTTCATCGTTCTCTTCTCCTTGGTACGACTCAAATAAAGGAAAAAAGAATTTCAGAGAAACACACTGAAATATTTTTTTGAGTTTTTGTTTTTTCTGAAGAAAGCAAATTAAAAAGGAAAAACAAAAACGAGAAAAACTATTTACACGGGAAAGCTCCCAACAAGTAAAAGAAGAAGCGAGAAATCTTTTTGGGTTTCTTTTGATACTAAATTAAGCTAGAAAGAAAAGCCGAAAAGAAGTAGGAAATATTTTTGAATTTTCTCAAAGTTTTTCAAACACACAAGAAGAAAACGAGAAAATAAATCTAGCATGGATAATACAGTGAAAAAGTATGAACACCGGCAACTGGAATGAAATGTGTGAACATGAATGTAATGTCGGTGGAAATACGTACTCCCCAAGCTTAGGATCTGGGCCTAGCTTGGTAATCACCATCCGTAGTAACCATTCGGTCCTAAGTCGAAGTGAGGTGGAGGCGGCACCTGAGCTCCAACTCCTAGGGCTCCTCCTCAGCATGTGGCGCCCCGCCAGATTACCACTGTAGCCAGACGGTCGCCACGCATACCAGCCCAGGAAATCACTCTGGCATGCGCGTTTACAACAAGTATCATGAACACAGGCATTTCTATTAATGGATATATGGGTCTTACATGGGATATATTACAAAGGTGATGGCAGCGGAAAAGCTCTATCTAAGGCAGCATGGTCTTGGTGCGGCTCCAATCCACAGGGATCTGACTAGGTTACTCTTCTAGCCCGCGAACGCTCTGGCTCCTCGACGATGGACGATGAATCCTTATGTGAACCTGGCCATGTTAAAGGCCGCTGAGTACTTTTGAATGTACTCGCAAGCAAACCAAACTAACATATACACCAAGCAAAGCAATCCATGGCATTCAAGCATGCATTTGTTATTAGAGCAATATTAATTATCATGGCATACTAGGATTATCTAGCAAGATAACTACTGAAGTAAATACAGTAAAGTAAAGCATACTAAGTAAATATTCCATACTCCGACCATTCTCACGATTCAATCAAAGTCCGATCCAAATCCAATCCCAATCATGGGTCATCCGACCACTCATCTCATAGCCATCCCATGGCTAACATATCATATTCCTGACATCACCTGATGTCTGCTCAAGATGAGTTCTTCCATCATTATTATCATTATTACGGTTGACCACCTACTGAGGTCTGGACGGGCTGTCCATTACCGTGGACGCGGCTATTCGAATAGATTTTTACACTCTGCAGAGGTTGCGCACTTTACCCACACCATGAAGCACCTGGCCTCGAGATCCCACTCGGGTGGACCAGCGTTGCTTCAACAAAACCTGCCTGACCCGTGACTCTTTCATCGTACCACCGACACTCATCCTCCCCCGGAGGCTTGCCCTGGGTGGCCCCTGTGTCCTCATGACACCTGCCACCGTCGTGGCACAAACTAAATAGTCCCAAACGGGGGCTATCTGTCCCAAACGGGGACCGCGCGCAACCAAACAACAACTGGGCTCACAGGGTTATCGCCGCCTACCTGATCAGGGTAGCACGCGCGCATAACCCTCCCTCTTTGGAGGTACCAGTGAAAGAGCACGCAATCAGACCAAGTCAAGGCCGTCCCATACCGGCAAATGTGGCTACACGGATTAGCCCGGACAGGTGACTCTAGATCAACCGACTAAGTTTGGCTTTAGCCATCATTTAGCAAGCATGGTTATGTATCACCACAAGTTGAAGTGACAACAACTATGCACTTAAGTAAACTACATAGCAAACTATGCAAATAATATAAACAGTAGATGCAATCTAACAGTGGTTTAATTATTTCTATCACGGGCATAATTACTAATTAAACACGCAAGAATAACACAGAGCAATGCTTTAGGGCATATATCAGATGGTCGGCTTGCCTAGGGTCGAAGAATACTCCGGGAAGAAGTGCGGAGAGTCCGCGGAAAGGATTCGCCGGAAAAGATTCTCTCTCGAAGGGGGCTGATTAGAGGCAAGGGCAAAATGGTCATTTTCACTGTGTGACCACCTTGTGAAAATGATGCCAAAAGAACGGGCTCGTCGAGACGAAGATGTGGGCGTTGGTTTCGCCTCGATAGGAGTTACGGTAGAAGAGAAACGGCCGTTCGTTCGTTAGGCAGAAAACAAATAAGAACTTATTCATTTCTGCTCTTAACCAGTGAACGTCCGCTATTTAAGATTATCAGCGCCGACCTGAGAGCAGAAGGCGTATTTTCAAAAATACGTCTTCAACGCAGGGAGACGGCTTCACGAGAGGGCGCCTCCACTTAAACAGCGCAGGCCCGGCGTTGACCTGCCTGTTTCTTTGACGAGTGGGGCCGAGGGGAGGCGGGGCCCGCCTGGCCAGGTCGTCTCCTTCTTCCTCATCCCGTCCCCGACCGAAACAGAGGAGGCAGGGGAGGAGGGCGATGCCGGCGACTGGCCCGGCGACTCCGGCGGTCCCCGGCCAAGCCGAGGCCACCGGCGGGACCGGCGAAGAGCGCCGCACCCATACATGGGTTCCACGCGCGTTGGGGATGACCGAAACGGCGGTGACACAGGCGTCCGCGGCGGAGCAGAGGCCCATGCGGCCGGCGATGGCTTCCGGGGTTCCCGGCCTTCTCCGGCCAGGGCGAGGGCACCGGAGGCCGTGGGGCGGAGCGCCGCACCCATCCAGGGCAGCACGAGCACCGGGGACGGCCATGGTGACGGTGGCTCAGATGCCCGCGGCGGAGGCCGTCGGCCGTGCTCGGGTGCGCAGCCACAGGCGTTCCGATAACAAAACAGGGAGGCAGGGAGGCTCGCGGGGGTCGAGGGGATGCTCAAGTGGTGGCGGGAGGGAGGGATAGGCCGCGGCTCGCCGAAATTTGAGAGAGGTCCGAGGCGGCAATGGCGGACGGGGCGGAGGAAATGGGGCACGGGAGCATCGCCCCTTCGGTCCAGGAGGGGTCTAGGAGGGAGAGGAGTCTACTGCCGGTGATCGGGGAGGCTCCGGACCGCTGCTTTTATAGCCAGCCGCGGTGAAGCGATGTGGTCGGCCGCCGTGGCGACCTTAGCCGGGCACTGGAGCTCCGGCGACACGCGGCAGGAGGAGGCGATGTCGGCAGGGGCTCCAGGGAGGTGGAGAAACCGGCAGCAGCTTCGGGAGAGCTCGGAAGCGCTCTGTACGCAGGGCAATGGAGAAGCAGAGGCGATTTCGTCACGGGCACGGCAATGGCGACGTGACCACGGCGAGATAAGGCGGGGCAGAAGAGGGGAATTGACCGCACGAGCACGGGCTAGCTACTGGACATGGAGAGGGCTCGAGAAGAAGAGGAAACGGACGAGGCCGAGGGCCCCAATGCACAGAGCATGCATTTGGCGCGCTCTGCCCGTGGTCACCGCGTGGCCACGGCATTGCCACGCCTTGCTCGATGCCAAACCCTGTCTGGGGTCTTCTCCTTGCTTCTTTGAGTTGACTAGAGAGGGTTTGGAGGGGAGTGAGTGCAGGAGATGACAGGAGAGAGCTTACATGGGTCCTGGCATGAAGGTGTTTGTAGTGTACCAGAGAAGATTGGCTTGGGATGATGAGCTGGATTTTGGCATACAGTGGTTATCTACTCAGGTGAATGATCTAGAAAAGTTTCGGATCAAATGGCCAGAAATGCAAAAGAGGGTGCTGGGGAAAATTGGCTAGATGAAAACATCTGGAATTTGGTGGAGACTAATGATTTGATGATACTAAGACTCTGCAAAAGTTTCATGTCATTTAGAAATACCAAAATGGTACTTGCTTCACAAAGCTTCCAAATGAACAGAAACTTAGGAAAAATGCTGGGGCAAAATGGATAGACTAATTGAGCTGATCTTTGGTATCCATGGGTTATTTAGCAATGGTAACCACCATGAAAAAATTCAGCTCAAATAGATAAAGGAATAGAGCACTTCCTTTGCAAATTGCCCAACTGGACAGAATTTGCAAAATGATGTTGTGGTCAAAATTTGAACTATGGATCTTGGGATCTTGATGGAAATTTGGAAGATATGGACATGAGAATCTCCACAAATTATTTGGGATTTTTCCTGGCTACCAAAATGGTAGTTCCTTTAGAAAGTGCCCAAAAATGCAATATTGGCATTAAATAGGAAAAGACAATTTTCCTTATTTAATTATGGCCAATGTTTTTGTGGGAGCTCAAAATGATGACAAAGAATATCTCCACAAGTTTTCATGAACTCTGGAGATGGATAGATATTTTCCTGGATTTAATTCCTTTAACTGGCAGAAAAAGGAATTAATTATAACTGAACAATATTGCAAATGACTTAGCAATATTTTTGCATATCCAGGGTTTATAGATGAAGGATGATCACTGGGAAAGGTTTTGGGAGGCAACAGATCAAAGGAAACTAAGATTCCTTTGTAACTGGAAGGACTAGGGTTTCCCTTCCGGCAACTCGGAAGGTAGGGTTTCGGAGGCAAAGTCATGAGATAGATCTTGGGTGGCAAGGTTGGACTGGAGAGAATCTCTGGTTGGATGGGGAAGGCAAGGCTAGATGACCATCTTCACATACCCAAGAGTTAGAGAAATCCGATAACACCGAGAAAAAAAGACAGGAGTCGAATCCCGCAAAGGAAAAAAAATAGGGAGCGAAAACCAGGGTGTCACAAACCTACCCCCCTTAAGAAAATCTCGTCCTCGAGATTTCCAGGCTTACCTCCCGGAGAATGGGGACTTACCTGTGTGCGACTTGGATCCATCAGTTGTCCTGTCTTCGTTAGTTCATTGGCCTTTTAACTGCCTCTTCTGATGGACCAGCTATTGTCTCTGCACACAGTTTCCTTGAATCCTTCTCTTTCCTGTCAGGTGTACCTTTCGTCCTGGTAGTGGTATTGCTTGGTGGGGTAGCGGGTAATACTAACAGACAGCTCAGTTTCCATGGTCTGAAAATATCTGCTTCGGATTTCATTGTAATGCTTCGTACCCTGACGGTTATGGGCAAGCCATCCTTTCCTGGTACCAGGCTCTCTTGCTAGTATGGCCTCGAGCTACTAAGGGTGGTTCTCTTTTGCTGTGTCAGAGTGCTCAGTATGGTTGTGGGTTCCATACTGATGTTTTCTTCTGGCTTATGCATCCTGACTTTGTCCTTAGGTGATCCATGATTCAAGGAACAACATGACCGAGCCATTGCTACTATATCCTCCACTGAAATGTCAGGCATGATCACAAAGTAATCATAGACAGTAATCTCTTATTCCAATGATGTCATGATGTCCACGAGCTGTTAATGCCGATGTCTTTGAGCCATTCTATCTGAATGCCTTGTTTCATACTTTGTCGCTCGTGGAGATGGCTCTGTCATATATAGCCTCTGTAGTTCGTGCTGTGACTACTGAGCTGAGCATAGTATTGCTATCATCTGGTGTATCTCTCGGGGCATATCCCCTTATCTTGGTTGATGGCCCATATTCATAATGAGTGCGGCATGCTGGCTGCATTGTTGTGGCCGTATATGCAAGAGTCTGACGAGCATTGGTAATACCACTTCATCTGCGAAGCCATATCTTGTTGACCATCACGGGGGTGATTTGCCCATAACTTGTTTGTTCTTGAGGATTCCTTTGATGGACCTGTAATGACCTGCCAACACGGCTCCTTGATTGTTTTCCTGGTTTGTCGTTCTTGTTCTCAGAACTTACTCTTGCATACCTCGTAGGGGTTGCTGTGCTCATATTCTTTCTTTCAACATAGGGCCAATGTTTCTCTAAACACAGTCATTCCCGTGTACGAGTGGCTAGCATGAACTGATCCACTGGACTGCATGCTCACAACATATGCAGGTGCAGGATAAATCCTTTCATAACCACTGAGTTCTGAGGCGGATGTGTGTCCAGACTAGTTCTTGCTTCTGGCACGCTTGTTGTGGCACGATGGTGTGTTGAAGAAGGCTGAATTCCTTATGCTCGAAGCTTCTGCCAGGGTAGTGTGCTGAAGAAGGCTGGGTATCGTGCCTCGAAAGTTTTCCTTCATGTGTCTTGCTGAGGAAGGTCAGGTGCCTTGTGGCGGAAGCTTTCCGCGGTAGCATGCTGTGAGTGCCGTATCCCGGAAGGATCTCTCACCGAGTGGTGTACCGAGGAAGATTGGCAGTCTGGTATCGTAAGCTCTTCTCGGTAGCTTGGGGAGGAAGGCTGGGTTTCTTATACCAGAAGCCTTGGGTACGCAGTCGGGTCTATGGCCGGTTTTGGCTTCCTTCCGAAGTATTCGGAATTTTACCCATAGTGGAGCCAAACTTGGTATAGGCCATACCTTGATTGAATATATTCCATTGGTCATGCACATTGCTTGTCCTTCTACTGGTCTGATCATTGTTGCTGTAAAGGTTGCACAACTGGTGCCGACTTCATGTCGTTAATTAATTCAAAATGCCCTTTGCCTTCAACCTAGGTGTTGCCGATAATAAGCAGTTGGCAGATAATTCCATTTGGTTCAGCTGAGCTTCCAAGCATGTGAAGTTCTCATTGATTCTGGGCAACCGTAAACTTATCCATATTTCTTGCAAACCTTGTTCACAGTGCCCAGGAAAATTTTGTATTTGCATCGGTGAACTTCAAAATATGCTTGAAATTTGTACCAACGTACCGGAGTTTTGTTGCTGCTTTTGGCTCATTCACATTCTTGGAATATGTCCTCGGTGGGTGATAAATGATTCTTGAGTCCCTTGAGGAAAGACTCAGTCCACCTCACTGACTGAAACAATCCTTGTATCGCAGACAGAATCATTTGTCCCTACTGGTGTTTATTCTTGGTAGCTCATCCGACTGCTCCTCGAGGGTGATCTGTTCTGAGGCCAATTCTCTCAGGTATATTCTGGCCTTGTCTGTTGCACACGGATTCTGCTTCTGACCCATTCTTCATTCTTGACAGATCCGGGGTTGCTGTTCTGAATATCAGGCAGTTGGCTTGGCTTGTCTCTTACTGAGTTGAGATTATTGGGTATTATCCCACTTGTATGCTGATCTTCTTAGACAACTCTTGCGGATGGATCCAGTCGGAGCGAAGAAACAAAAACCGCGAAAAACCAAAAAGCAAATAAAGCTCAAATGTTACGACCTTACACACATGGCCAAGGATTCACTAGTGTAACTAGTATAGCGCACTTGATGTACCTCTAAGGATTTAGAAGCGAAACTACACAATGCTCCTGGTAGCACTGGTGTCAAGCTCCTACTACTTCCTTAGAGAACATCACACTCGATGCAGGACCATAGCCAAAGTGGCTTAGTCAACGATCCTAGGGTTATCGGGAAAGAGATGGAATTTATAAGCGTTTCCCAAAGGAAACTAGAGTAAGAAGAGAAATGCCATGGCTAGCAAGCAGGGTAAGGATATCTGGTTTACCTATGGGTTTCAGGGCTCACGGTCGTTGCCCGGTGCGAGCGTTTCACACCGGAGGCAAAGGCCACGAGAGTTGGGGTCTGATGGAGCCAAAAACCTATGGGGTTGCCTTATGATCAATAGTAGCCGCGCCAGGTGGCAAAGATGGTTGAAATCCATCTGGGCTTTCTACTGAGCACAAGACAGTGAAGTTTGGCTAGGGTAACCTATAGTCAGCCTAGCTGCTCTGATACCATTCGTTGTGGCGTCCCGCCAGATTACCACTGTAGCCAGACGGTCGCCACACATACCAGCCCAGGAAATCACTCTGGCATGCGCGTTTACAACAAGTATCACGAACACATGCATTTCTATTAATGGATATATGGGTCTTACATGGGATATATTACAAAGGTGATGGCAGCGGGAAAGCTCTATCTAAGGCAGCATGGTCTTGGTGCGGCTCCAATCCATAGGGATCTGACTAGGTTACTCTTCTAGCCCACGAACGCTCCGGCTCCTCGACGACGGACGACGAATCCTTATGTGAACCTGGCCATGTTAAAGGCCGCTGAGTACTTTTGAATGTACTCGCAAGCAAACCAAACTAACATATACACCAAGCAAAGCAATCCATGGCATTCAAGCATGCATTTGTTTTTAGAGCAATATTAATTATCATGGCATAACAGGATTATCTAGCAATATAACTACTGAAGTAAATACAGTAAAGTAAAGCATACTAAGTAAATATTCCATACTCCGATCATTCTCACGATTCAATCTGAGTCCGATCCAAATCCAATCCCAATCATGGGTCATCCGACCACTCATCTCATAGCCATCCCATGGCTAACATATCATATTCCTGACATCACCTGATGTCTGCTCAAGACGAGTTCTTCCATCATTATTATCATTATTACGGTTGACCACCTACTGAGGTCTGGACGGGCTGTCCATTACCGTGGACGCGGCTATTCGAATAGATTTTTACACTCTGCAGAGGTTGCGCACTTTACCCACACCATGAAGCACCTGGCCTCGTGATCGCACTCGAGTGGACCAGCGTTGCTTCAACAAAACCTGCCTGACCCGTGACTCTTTCATCGTACCACCGGCACTCATCCTCCCCCGGAGGCTTGCCCTGGGTGGCCCCTGTGTCCTCATGACACCTGCCACCGTCGTGGCACAAACTAAATAGTCCCAAACGGGGGCTATCTGTCCCAAACGGGGACCGCGCGCAGCCAAACAACAACTGGGCTCACAGGGTTATCGCCACCTACCTGATCAGGGTAGCACGCGCGCATAACCCTCCCTCTTTGGAGGTACCGGTGAAAGAGCACGCAATCAGACCAAGTCAAGGCTGTCCCATACCGGCAAATGTGGCTGCACGGATAAGCCCGAACAGGTGACTCTAGATCAACCGACTAAGTTTGGCTTTAGCCATCATTTAGCAAGCATGGTTATGTATCACCACAAGTTGAAGTGACAACAACTATGCACTTAAGTAAACTACACGGCAAACTATGAAAATATTGTAAACAGTAGATGCAATCTAACATCGGTTTAATTATTTCTATCACGGGCATAATTACTAATTAAACACGCAAGAATAACATAGAGCAATGCTTTAGGGCATATATCAGATGGTTGGCTTGCCTGGGGTCGAAGAATACTCCGGGAAGAATTGCGGAGAGTCCGCGGAAAGGATTCGCCGGAAAAGATTCTCTCTCGAAGGGGGCTGATTAGAGGCAAGGGCAAAATGGTCATTTTCACTTTGTGACCACCTTGTGAAAATGATGCCAAAATAACGGGCTCGACGAGACGAAGATGTGGGCGTTGGTTTCGCCTCGATCGGAGTTACGTTTGAAGAGAAACGGCCATTCGTTCGTTAGGCAGAAAACAAATAAGAACTTATTCATTTCTGCTCTTAACCAGTGAACGCCCGCTATTTAAGATTTTCAGCGCCGGCCTGAGAGCAGAAGGCGTATTTTCAAAAATACGTCTTCAACTCAGGGAGACGGCTTCACGAGAGGGCGCCTCCACTTAAACAGCGCGGGCCCGGCGTTGACCTGCCTGTTTCTCAGACGAGTGGGGCCGAGGGGAGGCGGGGCCCGCCAGGCCAGGTCGTCTCCTTCTTCCTCGTCCAGTCCCCGACCGAAACAGAGGAGGCAGGGGAGGAGGGCAATGCTGGCGACTGGCCCGGTGACTCCGGCGGTCCCCGGCCAAGCCGAGGCCACCGGCGGGACCGACGAAGAGCGCCGCACCCATCCATGGGTTTCACGCGCGTTGGGGATGACCAAAACGGTGGCGACACAGGCGTCCGTGACGGAGCAGAGGCGCATGCGGCCGGCGATGGCTTCCGGGGTTCCCGGCCTTCTCCGTCCAAGGCGAGGGCACCGGAGGCCGTGGGGCGGAGCGCCGCACCCATCCAGGGCAGCACGAGCGCCGGTGACGGCCATGGTGGCGGTGGCTCAGATGCCCGCGGCGGAGGCCGTCGGCTGTGCTCGGGCGCGCAGCCACAGGCATTCCGGCGACAAAATAGGGAGGCAGGGAGGCTCGCAGGGGTCGAGGGGATGCTCTATTGGTGGCGGGAGGGAGGGATAGGCCGCGGCTCGCCGGAATTTGAGAGAGGTCCGAGGCGGCAATGGCTGACGGGGCGGAGGAAATGGGGCACGGGAGCTTCGCCCCTTCGGTCCAGGAGGGGTCTGGGAGGGAGAGGAGTCTACTGCCGGTGCTCGGGGAGGCTCCGGCCCGCTGCTTTTATAGCCAGCCGCGGTGAAGCGATGAGGTCGGCCGCCGTGGCGACCTTAGCCGGGCACTGGATCTCCGGCGACACGTGGCAGGAGGAGGCGATGTCGGCAGGGGCTCCAGGGAGGTGGAGAAGCCGGCAGCAGCTACGGGAGAGCTCGAAAGCGCTCTGGACGCATGGCAATGGAGAAGCAGAGGCGATTTCGTCTCGGGCACGGCGATGGCGACGTGACCACGGCGAGATAAGGCGGGGCAGAAGAGGGGAATTGACCGCACGAGCACGGGCTAGCTACTGGACATGGAGAGGGCTCGAGAAGAAGAGGAAACGGACGAGGCCGAGGGCCCCAATGCACAGAGCATGCATTTGGCGCGCTCTGCCCGTGGTCACCGCATGGCCACGGCATTGCCACGCCTTTCTCGATGCCAAACCCTGTCTGGGGTCTTCTCCTTGCTTCTTTGAGTTGACTAGAGAGGGTTTGGAGGGGAGTGAGGGCAGGAGATGACAGGAGAGAGCTTACATGGGTCCTGGCATGAAGGTGTTTGTAGTGTACCAGAGAAGATTGGCTTGGGATGATGAGCTGGATTTTGGCATACAGTGGTTATCTACTAAGGTGAATGATCTAGAAAAGTTCCTTTGCAAATTGCCCAACTGGACAGAATTTGCAAATTGATGTTGTGCTCAAAATTTGAACTATGGATCTTGGGATCTTGATGGAAATGGGGAAGATATGGACATGAGAAGCTCCACAAATTATTTGGGATTTTTCCTGGCTACCAAAATGGTAGTTCCTTTCGAAAGTGCCCAAAAATGCAATATTGGCATTAAATAGGAAAAGACAATTTTCCTTATTTAATTATGGCCAATGTTTTTGTGGGAGCTCAAAATGATGACAAAGAATATCTCCACAAGTTTTCATGAACTCTGGAGATGGATAGATATTTTCCTGGATTTAATTCCTTTAACTGGCAGAAAAAGGAATTAATTATAACTGAAAAATATTGCAAATGACTTAGCAATATTTTTGCATATCCAGGGTTTATAGACGAAGGATGATCACTGGGAAAGGTTTCGGGAGGCAACAGATCAAAGGAAACTAAGATTCCTTTGTAACTGGAAGGACTAGGGTTTCCCTTCCGGCAACTCGGAAGGTAGGATTTCGGAGGCAAAGTCATGAGATAGATCTTGGGTGGCAAGGTTGGACTGGAGAGAATCTCCGGTTGGATGGGGAAGGCAAGGCTAGATGACCATCTTCACATACCCAAGAGTTAGAGAAATCCGATAACACCGAGAAAAAAAAGACAGGAGTCGAATCCCGCAAAGGAAAAAAAACAGGGAGCGAAAACCAGGGTGTGACACAGCAGCTGCTAGGTTGTTCCGGTAGGCTGTAATGTCATCTGGCATGATCCTGTATCCGCTCCTGGCAATAGAATCAAGGGATTTTTTATTTCTGTGCCCCTGGTTCGTTAGTTCTACCCATTCATCCCCACGCTCTTAACTTTTGCTCACTTTTCCCCACTCCCTTGCCCGAAACCCTCAGAACTGGTCACAGCGGACGTTGCCGTCGGGTAAATGGCTTGACCGTTAACTCTGACGAGTGGGGCCGCATAGGGCCGAGTCCACATTTTGACCGTTACGTGCTAACGAGTGGGGCCGCAAAACTGACACTCACTGTAACCTGAATCAGATCAAGTCGCTTCCGCACCGCCCCCTCCACCGCCGTCGTGCCGCCTCTGCCGCCGTCGTGCCGCCTCCGCCGCCGTCGTGCTGCCTCCGCCGCAGTCGTGCCGCCTCCGCCGCATCTACCCTCTCACCCCATCTAGGATTAGGAAGCGATGTCGAGGGAGCACCCCGTCCGGCCCATCGACCGTGCAGATGATTGGGTCGAATCAGAGGCGGATAATTCATGGTTTCCACCTGGGTAAGCATCGTTTTCCTCTCAAATTGATTAGGAGATCCGTAAATTAGGCTGTATTTGACCACCATTGGCGTGAATCAGTGCAATTTTTCTGAATTTTTTTGGCCTAACTACCCTTCTTTCAATCGAATAGGGTTGATCCTGCACTTGCTTTTCGGCTGGCGGTTAGAATGGAAACTAGCGAGCTGCGTGGAACTAAACCGTATATGATTTCTGGATTTTTCTATCCGAAAGTGGTAGAAACCAGCGTTTCGTTCACAGATTTCCGCGAGGCACTCTGTTGTGAGTATCCGTGGAGCCCTGCCGATGCTGTTTAAGTGAGATATTTCGACAGTACCGAGCAGAGATTTGTCCCATTAACTTGTGATGAGCATCCGGGATTGCTATTTAGTTGGAATGCTGACAGCCGTTTCGATAAAATCCATATCAGTGTGCTTTAGGCACGCAAACAACGTATCCCGAAGGGGAAGGGTGTTCAGACATCATCTGTCTCTGCTAATAGCGAGCGTCCTCGCACTCCTTGTAGGTCGAGACCAAGTAAACCTAGTGGTTCTGAAAGCCACAACATGTCGGCTGCCGCTAATTCTGCCACTTCTCCTCTCCCTTCTACACCTGATGTAGAAGTAGATGCAGAGCCTGACGAGGAAGTGCCTCGACATGATGATGAGGATGAGACTCTATTCCCTAAACTGGTAGATAGAGTTAGTCAACAGGCAATGGAAGATGAATATCCAGAGGAGCCTAGCAGTCGTGCTAGATTTGATGACACTGACGATGAAGAGAGGGAGGAGAACATCGACTCCTTAGTTTTACAAGAACATGATGGTGAGGACATGCCAACAATTGAGTGGAACAGGGAGAATCCTCAGCTTACTCCAGGAACCGTATTCGAATCGATGGTGGACTGTCGTAATGCAGTGACTACATATTGCATTCTCACTGAAAACTCCTGTGAGGTTGATAGGAGTGAGCCAAGAAGATTCACTGTTCATTGCCCTTATGATAGGTGTAGGTGGAGGTTGCATGCATCCACTATGCTAAAGAGCAAATTGATTCAGGTATTACAACTGAATCTTTTTTTCAGATTATTTATCCATTCTATATTCAGATCATGTGTACTGTTTCTTAATTGTATTTGACATCATTTTTCATTTTGTTTCAGATAAAAAAAACCACACGGGCACACTTGCCCACCTGGAGGGGGAGGGGGAAAGGACAAATCAAAGCTTGCAAAGACTAGGTGGGTGGCAGATGCAATCTTGGATTAGGTGAGGGAAACACCAACAATTGGTCCAACAACACTCCATGGGAAGCTATTTGATAAGTACAAGATTAATATACCTTACATGACGATTTTCTATGCTAAGGAAAGGGCTCTTGATAGGATTAATGGTCCATGCAATGAGAGTTTTCAGTTGCTTTACACCTTCAAAGCTGAAGTGGAGACGGCTAGTCCAGGGAGTGTTGTAGAGATTGACAAGCATACAGTTCAGTACAAATTAAAAGGGAAGACAATGGAGAAGGAGTGCTTCAGGAGGGCTTTTGTTTGTTTCAAGGCTTGCTGGTAGGGGTTTCTGAATGGTTGTAGGCCCTATTTCGCTGTCGATGCAACTGCTTTGAATGGAAGAAGGAGAGGCCAGCTAGCAGCAGCTTCTCCAGTTGATGGACACAACTGGCTATTCCCAGTTGCATTTGGTGTGTTGGAGGCAGAGTCCGAGGAGAGTTGGGTCTGGTTTCTGTAGCAGTTGGCCAACATTATAGGTACACCCTCTGGTTTAGTTATACACACATATGCTTGCAAGGGTTTAGAGAGTGCAGTAGAAATTGTATTCCCTGGAGTGGAACATAGGGAATGTATGCGACACCTAGCGCAGAATTTTAAAAAGAAATTCAAAGGCAAAGTTTATGATGAGAACCTATGGCCAGCATCATACACATGCAGCTTGAGGAAGCATGAGCACCATTTGAGAGTGTTGTATGCTCACAATCCTTTGGTGAAGGAGTACATGGATGAACATCATGGAAAGGTGTGGTCAAGAAGCAAATTCAATGAAATCTGCAAAGTAGACTATGTGACCAATAACCTCGCTGAGTGTTTCAATGCAAAGTTCAAGTCAGTGAAAGGGCTTTTGTTGTGGCAAGCATTTGATAAGATCAGGCAGATGATCATGATAAAGATGGCTCTTCGTAAAAGAATTGCAGAAACACAATATGTTGGCCATCTTATGCTCCCATCTTTGATTAAGGCATTGCATGCCAAGGCAAGAGGACTAAGGATAAAATGCATTCGACCGTCGACATACGAGGCTGAGGTGACATACACTGACAGTAAAAATAGGGAATGGAGATATCCAGTGAACCTTGCAACTAAGGAATGTAGTTGTAGGCAATGGCAGATCCGCAGGAAGCCGTGCATACATGCCCTACATCTCATGACTGTTATTAGAGGTGAAGATGGTGAAGTTGATCAGTATTGCTCTGAATATTTCTCTGTTGCCAAATTTAGGGCTGCTTATGCTGAAAATGTGCCTGGACTCTTGGGAAAAGACCAATGGAACATAGTAGACCCAGGGTTCAAACTCCATTCTCCTGTACTGACTAGACCACCAGGAAGACCAAGGAAAAATAGGATAAGAGCTGGTGAAGAGGGTCGTGTAAAAAAACAGCGTAAGTGCAAAAAATGTGGTATCCTAGGGCATATTGCTAGGATTTGTACCAATCCAGTTGATGCATCATTTGGAGAAGAGGAACAATGGGCAGCAGCAAATGCAGAGGAGAATGTAGCAGCAGAGGAGAATGCAGCAAGTTTAGAGGAGAATGCAGCAGCAGAGGAGAATGCAGCAAGTTTAGAGGAGAATGAAGCAACTGAAGTAGCAGCTTGGTATGTGTGCAACCATTCCATTTTTTTTGCATTTGTTCTCTTTTTTATCGATGGCTAAGCTTATTTCTGTTTGACCCAGCTCTAGGATAATTAGAGGCACATGACAGAAAAGACCTAGAGAGGAAGAAACTTCGGTTGAACCATCATCTGATGCAGAATTTGAAACCATGGCTTATGAAGGTTTTGAAGCTATAAGAGAGGAGGAAGTTATTTTTTCTGAAGTTCCTTTAAGGATTAGTGAACCCACAGATGACCGTCAACTGGTCATCACTTGCTCGGTCAGTCAAAGCTCAACAAAACCGCCACCACCAGAAGTGAAGATCAGAAGCAACAAGACAAAGCTTTCAAAAGCACAAAATATCCCAGCTAGGGAAACCAGGAGCAAGACGGTTAACCCATCCCGGAACACAAGGAGCAAGGCAAAGATTTGAATTTGAACTTGAATGCAAGTCATAAACTTTGAACTTTAAGGATTTGTAATAAGGATTCTGTTGTCAATTTGAACTACTGTGAAAACTTGTAAGGTGTAATAATTCTATTTGTAATTTGATGTGAAATTTGAAGTAGAATACAAAACTGAGGCAAAATTTGAATTTTAGGCAAACTTTGAATTTGAACCAACACTTGAACTCCATTGCCCTGTGGTGTGAGTTGCAAAGTTTGCTGAACTATTATAAATGTTAGGTGATCAATCCGATATCTTTTGCATGGTAAAACTTGTAGTCATGAGAAATGTGCTCCAAATGAGCTCCCAAGCTAGGGTAAATAGCCCCATTTGTAATCAAGTTTTTTTGGACCTACTCTAAATGAGCCAAATATTTTTTATTAACACCTATTCAATCTATATAGTGTAGATTCGAAGTATCACTATTTATTGAATTAATCTTCATATTTTTTCATTTTTTTGAAAAAAATATACTTTAATAGAAAACCATTAAAAACACGTTTAAAATATGAAAATGGAAAACTAAGTTCAGATCCTTCTTATTCACTTTGAAATCAAGCTTTGGTGATTTTTTTGAATTTTTTTAAATTTTCAAAAACCGAAGGGAACCCTACCTCCTCTCCTTGGACACTATGAAATGTTGTACGTGATAGCTCATATGTGTGAAGGTTTTTTCATGAAAATGTCCATAGACAAAGATTATGATTTTTGGTTGGTAACATGTCACACAAGACAACATTGTGCGCAGGTTTTATATATTTTTTATTTTTTTTTAAATTAATGGTGCCCATTTAACCTCGATCGTGCCAGCTAGGTTTTTTTTGTAAACGTCGGTATACCAAGTTTAGTATTTTTCCTCATTAGTGTGTCTTATAAAACGACGAACGGCGAAGGTTTCATATTTTTTTCAATTTTTCTTAAATTAGTTATGCTCAGTCAAAGCCTTGGAAACCCCGTTGACCAGCTCAAAACCCCTCTAAACCCCGCGGGGTTTTGCCTAACCCTAGCTCCGAACGTCAGCCGTCCGATCATACCCTAGCGCCAAGTGACAGCCCTCAGATGTGGTCTTCTAGAAGGAATTCCGAGGGCAAGCTGCGTGCAGGCTCCGCGCCGTTGGATCACATGGACGGCTCCGCATCGTTGGATCGTGGGGCGATCCGCGAGAGTTTATGGTTGTGCTCGCCCACCCTTGCCTCCCCTTTCTTCTGCTGCTTATTCTGCAGCGACGAGAGGAACCACTCCTCTTCTTCTTCTTCTCCGGCGACGAGAGGAGCCACTCCTCTGCTTCTTCTTCTCCGGCGAATTTGGGCGATATGTCGAGCTCCACTTCAGCCTCCCGCCCCTCGTGGACCTAGTATGGTCCACTTCCCATGGAGCGATGTCCTGACTGCCCACGCAGCGCGCCACTGATACGGTTGACTTCGAAGGAGGTCAAAAATGGCAACTATGGGCGCGAGTTCGTGAAATGCGAGAGCAAGCCAGAGGGGCATGTTAGATCTCATGATTTTTCTCTGATTTCTTTTTCTATTTCCTTTTAATTCTTTTTCCTTGGATATGGGATTTAGGGTTCATGTTTTCGTTTCAGATCGTGAAGAAATGCACACATTTTGAATGGCTGGATGACTACGTTAAGCGGATTCAATGCAATGGGGCCCCAACCCGGGAGCTCAATCTGCCGTCAGCACCAACGAATTTGGTCTCTGAAAGTGCTGCTCTGACAGTTGGGGATGCAGATCTGAAGGGGGAATTAAAGAAGATGAACAAGAAGTTGAAGCAGACGATTCAATTGAACAAGCAGGCGAATCTGATAGCTTTAGGATTTTATTTTGTATAGTTGCTCTAGGATTTGCTTACTTGCTGGTCATCACTCGTTAGAGATGTTATTAGTGTGGTGTCATGTGCTCTAGGATTTGGTTAAATTTGTGGATCATGTGCTCTAGGATTTGCTTAAATTTGTGGATCATGTGCTCTAGGATTTGCTTAAATTTGTGGATCATGTGCTCTATGCTCTGTGTTGCTGAATTTGTGGATCATGTCAGTTTTGTCAGTTTTGTACACTTTCAGTTTCTTCAGTTTCGTCAGACAACACCGACCGCAGAAGAAAAAAAACGTAGTTCTAGGGCCCAAATTGAAACTAAGCTCTGGTTGGGCCGTCGCATTGCGTTGAGTGTCGAAGGCCCACAAAGATAAAAGAGGCCTAGAAATAGTGCATGCACTGGCTCTGTTTTTTTGCTTGATTATTGCCATGGTAAATCCATTTATTGCCATGTCGAACAAAAATAGTGCATGATGGTAAATCGATTTATTGTTAGCAGTACAACTTTTGTCCCATGGCATTTTTGTACAGATAATTGCCATGGCGAACTTAAGAATAACTTTTCCATGTCATTGTTAGTGTAGATACCATGACAAATTCTTTATTGAACTTGCCCATGTCAAATTTATTTGTACATATCGTGTCAATTTCCTTCTGTATATAGCCTATGGCACAACACTTTGATTTTTTGACATGCGGGTATTATAAACATGTTTTTGTTGCAAGAAAAATATTGTATACACGATTTTTTTTGTAGAACATGGCAAATTTATTATTAAGAGCATGTTAGATTTAATTATGTAGATCATGATATCCATCAGAAACCACATCTAAAATAAAATCCGGTGGCACCATTAGCCACCATATCCATCTAGAGAGCATGTCTAGGGCTCGGCTACGGCACCATATCCATCTAGAGAGCATGTCTAGGGCTCGGCTATGGCACCATATCCATCTACCGATATCTCACATAGCAAGCATACATCCATAACATAGAAAGTCGCAAGCATAGCATAGTTCTTACATAAAACATAGGGTGCCCTAATTTTTTTTTGCGGGTGAAATAATGTATTAGTCATCACGAAAGGTTCAAACAATCAATGACAGCTAGCTCTGTCGCTACCAAAGGCCCCGACCCTATCCAAGTCATAGTTCTGCCTTCTAAACGAGCAAACTTAGCTAAGCTATCACTAACTTTATTTTGGCTACGATTGATATGAGTAATACAAGATTCACGAAGAGACATAAAGTATCTAATCTCCTTAATAAGCGATGCGTAGATAGATCTATCCACCTCTTTTGCCTGGATCAACTTCACTGCAACAAGGGAGTCCATCTGGATCATAACTGGAAGAGATAACGACAAACCCTCCATACACGCACATAGTTCAGCTTCGAGGGTAGCCAACGACATAACATAAAAATATATAACACGTTGTACATAAAAGAGTTCACGGTACAACCAACGACATAACATAAAAATATATAAAAAGCCCTAACGGGCAAGACAAGCTTCACGAGACCGGCCGGGCCTTCACCACCATCTTCACTGCGCCTTCTCTTCAGTGCTCCTCCTCCATGCCGTCCTCGCCGAGGTAGTAGGGGAGGCTATGCATACCGTTGCGGGTGGGGAAGATGCTATCGAAGTCCGTGAAGATGTTGTAGGTGGTGAATGCGATGAACTCGCACCCACACCAAAACACCTTGCCGAGGAGGTAGTACGCATCGAATCTGTTGGTGAAGTGGGCGATGAGGCCTGACGGCGGAGAGCTGGCGTTTGGGCGCACTTCCTCCAGTCGGAACATCACCGGCGAGCCCGCCGGGAGGTGGGCGTAGCCCTCACGGAGGAACCACTGGGCAAACTCCCTGGCACCCCTCCAGCGTGAGATCGCCCACACGTGGAGCGTCGTCTCCACGACGACGCCGGCAGGGTACCGCCTCTTCGGCGTGGTGGGTGGCACCTGGAAGGTGGGGCCGTAGTACTGCATCCTCGCCTCGCTCGGAGAGTGATCTGGATTTGGGTTTTAATTGCCACGCTAAATCGATGCGACACGCGTGCGACAAGAGAGAACCAGCGACCGCGACCGTCGCTGCGTCCGTGGCGGCTCGCGTGCAGGAAAGCGGCTCGGTCAGCACATCGTGGCGGCGCGCATCGGCACATGCAGGCTCGATCGACGCATGCAGGCTCGGTCAACACATCGTGTCGGCGCGCATCGACGCATGCAGGCAGGCTTGCTGGGTGCATGCATAGCAGGCTAGCTGGATACGTCGTGCATGCATAACAGGCTTCTGTCGTGACGGCGCACGCAGGCGTTTCATGCAAAGGCCCAACAGTCCAACGAAACCACGGCCCAACGGTCGAACAGCGACACCGCCAAACGCGGCCCCACTTGTCAGGTCCAACCCGCTCTCAGGTCCAACGGGCGACACAGTCCAGCGCGGCCCCACTCGTCAGAGTTAACGGTCAAGCCATTGACTCGACAACAACGTCCGCTGTGACCAGTTCTGAGGGTTTCGGGCAAGGGAGTGGGGAAAAGTGAGCAAAAGTTAAGAGCGTGGGGATGAATGAGTACAGCTAAGGAACCAGGGGCACAGATGTAAGAAACCCTAGAATCAAACAGAGCAGGTGCAGGCAACGGAATAACATCACGGGTTTCGACGCTGAATAATAAGTTGTAACGAATGTCATAGAAAGAATCAGTTGCCTCAATAAATTGGTGATCCTGCATCGCCTTGTGATCTAGACAAACTTGGGACAAGAGATAATCATGTGGGCGAATCTGAACATTAAAGTGTCTCCCTAAGCGAGTAGCATAAATACCACCATGTATCTTTCCCTTAGTCCTGTTAAGGTGTAAGCGGCGTGCAATAATAGCCCCCATGCTAAAGGTGTGATCATTGTACAGTGCACGGCATAAAATAGAGAAGTCGGGGGCACTGAGTGCGCCAACCTTCTCCCTAGCGGTTAAACACTTTGCGATGAACAAAGCAAAGTAATGCACAGAAGGAAACTGCAACTGGTAGCAGTAGCATTTGACATGCCTCTATCTTCACCCACTGTTAAAGTGAGGAGAAAATCCTCAAACTCCGCTAGTCTAGGTTCTCTTAATTCCCCATCAGAGGGGATCAAGCATATGTCGCAAAAGTCAGTTAGCGGTATCTTGTGAGTTTCAGCGTAAAGCTTGAACTGCAGTTCAGGAGGATTATTCTTTCTCAGAAAATGAAAACTTTGCACAAAGGAATTTGTAAGGATGTGGTGTTGGTCACACTTAGCTGCGAGGAACTCGGCCAGCCCAGCATTTGCAACAAATTGATCAAACTCTTGATGGAACCCGACCTCCTCCATGAAGGCATCATGCGGCCATTCGCACGGCCGCACCTCCACCGTTCTCAGAGTGTGGAGGTCATTGTCCGATGATTCCACAATGACTCCTTTGGCATTTTTCTTGGAGGAAAACTTCCTAAAGAAATCCATCTTATTCCTATAATAAAAATTCTGAAAATTTTAGCCTACAAAAATTCTTGTCAACAAAAGTTTGTAAGATTGATAGCAACTACTCCCAAGGATGCATAGAGGACATATTAAGCATTCAAACTACTTAGAACTCTAAGAATTCAACATGCAAGCTCGTCTACAACAGCACCAAGAGTAGATAATTACTCTAAAAATAACCCGCTAAATCAAAAACTAATTGGAGCTATGGAGGAGTCACATACCAAGTAGCAATCCCTCCAAACAGTTTCGGAAACGGAGCTTCAAGCAAAGAGATCGAAATCCGCGGGTTTGAGAGCAAGAACACGGGAATGGAGGCTATGGTGATTTGTTTCTGGAGGTAGGGGATGACATGGGCTAAAGGAATAAGTGAGGGGGCCCACGTGGGGGCCACAACCCACCAGGGCGCGCCTGGGGTTGCCGGCGCGCCCTGGTGTCTTATGAGCACTAGGTGCACCCCCTCTGATATTATTTGCACCAGAAATTCAGAAATATTCTAAAAAATGTATCAAATTTTTAGAATATTCTGATGACTTTTATTTTTGGGTCATTTTTTATTGCACGGAGAAAACAGAAAACAGGATAGACATGGCATTTTATTTTATTTGACTAAGTAAAACAGAAAAATAAAAGGTGGAAGCAGAGAATTGTGCTTACTAGATTCATCAACTTCATACCTCTCAAAAATGATCCATTAATAAGGTTGATCAAGTCTTATTAACAACCACTTCCGATTAGCATGAAACCGAAGACCTTTCGTAAAACACTACGTTACCTCAATGGGGATGTGCATATCCCCAACAATAAGTATATCATATTTCTTTTTGGCAGTAGGTAGAGGTAATTGAAAACTTCCAATAGTGATGGTCGGAGATTCTTCAATAACATTTATACCATTCACTTGGAATTGTTTCTTCGGAAAGTGCACCGTATGATCATTACCATTGATATGAAAAGTGACTTTGCTTTTATTGCAATCAATAACAGCCCCTACAGTATTCAAAAAGGGTCTACCAAGGATAATCGACATGTTGTCGTCCTCGGGCATCTCAAGAATAACAAAGTCTTTTAAGATACTAACATTTGCAACAACAACGGGCACATCCTCACAGATACCGATAAGTATGCCAGTTGATTTGTCAGCCATTTGCAATGATATTTCAGTAGGTGTGAGGTTATTCAAATCAAGTCTTTTGTATAAGGAGAAGGGCATAACACTAACACCAGCTCCCAAATCACACAAAGCAGTTTTGACATAATTTCTTTTAATGGAGCAATGTATAGTTGGTATTCCCGGATCTCCAAGCTTTTTAGGTACTCCATCCTTAAAAGAATAATTAGAAAGCATGGTGGAGATTTCAGCTTCAGGTATCTTTCTTTTATTAGTGATGATGTCTTTCATGTACTTTGCATATGGGGCCATCTTTAGGATATCAGTTAAGCGGGTACGCAAAAAGACTCGCCTAATCATTTCAGCAAAGCGTTCAAATTCTTCATCATCCTTTTTCTTAGATGGTTTAGGTGGAAAGGGCATGGGTTTCTGAACCCATGGCTCTCTTTCTTTACCATGTTTCCTAGCCACAAAGTCTCTTTTATCATAACGTTTATTCTTAGGTTGTGGGTTATCAAGATCAACAGCAGGCTCTATTTCAACTTCATTATCTGGTTCTTTATCATTGTTAGGTTGAGCATCTTCATGAACATCATCATTATTATTTTCATTATCACTAGGTGAATGTTCATTACCAGACTGAGTTTCAGCATCGGAAATAGAGACATCATTATTATCAGGAGGTTTTTGTATCTCAGGTTCACTAGAAGTATGCAAAGTTCTATCATTTTTCGTTTTCTTTTTCTTTTTAGAAGGACTAGGTGCACCAGTGTTAATTCTCTGAGAGTCTTGTTCAATTCTTTTAGGATGACCTTCAGGATAAAGTGGTTCTTGGGTCATTCTACCTCCTCTAGTTACTACTCTAAAAGCAAAATCATTCATATTATTATTCATTTCATCAAGCAATTCTTTTTGAGACTTAGCAACTTGTTCGAACTGGGTTTGAACCATAGAGGCATGCTTTCCTACACCTCTAACATCATTACGGATTCTAAATAGCAAGTCACTCAAGCGAGCAATCATATCAGAATTATATTTCAATTGTTTCAGAACATGTGCATTGAAGTGATCTTGTTTCATAATATAGTTGTCAAACTCATATAAGCATTGACTAGGATGTTTATTGTAAGGGATATCACCTTCATCAAACTTTAATAAAGAATTTACCTCTACTACCTGTGGAGGTGGTGGTGTGTCAAGGCCATGTATTTCTTCAATAGATGGTAAATTCTTAACATCCTCGGCTTTAATACCTTTTTCCTTCATAGATTTCTTTGCCTCTTGCATATCTTCAGGACTGAGAAATAAGATACCCCTCTTCTTTGGAGTGGGTTTAGGCGGTGGTTTAGGAAGAGTCCAATCATCATAATTTTTCAATATGTTATTCAATAATTCCTCAGCTTGTTCAACAGTTCGTTCCCTGAAAACACAACCAACACAACTATCTAGGAAGTCCCTAGAAGCATCAGTTAGCCCATTATAGAAGATATCAACTATTTCATTTTTCTTAAGACGATGATCAGGCAAAGCATTAAGCAATTGGAGAAGCCTCCCCCAAGCTTTGGGAGACTCTCTTCTTCAATTTGCACAAAGTTAAATATTTCCTGTAAGGCAGCTTGTTTCTTATGAGCAGGAAAATATTTTTCAGAGAAGTAGTAAATCATATCTTGGGGACTACGCGCACAACCAGGAGCAAGAGTATTGTACCATGTCTTAGCATCACCCTTTAATGAGGACGGAAATAATTTAAGGATATAGTAGTAGCGAATCTTCTCATCATGGGCAAAGAGGGTGGCTATATCATTCAGTTTAGTAAGATGTGCCACTACAGTTTCAGTTTCATTGCTCTTGTGCTTCAAAAGATAGTCTCCTCAACACTCAATCACTCTCTCATAGTTTTGGCTTGGTAGAAGAGCATGATTGGGTGGAAAGCAACTTGGGGAGGCTAGAAATCAAGGATCTATTGGTTGAAGTGGAATCCTTTGATCTCAACACATGAGTAGGTGGTTCTCTCTCAGAAAATGAATGGTGGAAGTGTTGTTTCGTTCTGATGGCTCTCTCAATGAGTGAGAGGGGGTGGAGGGTATTTATAGCCTTCTCCAAAAAATCCAACCGTTACAACATTATTACCCAACTCGGTGACACCGAAGTTAAAACTCGATGCTATCGACTAGTGCAAAATGTCCTAACTTTTGGCTTTTCGGTGAGACCGAATGGAACATCTCGGTGAGACTGATTCGGCTTAACCTAGGTAGATCCAGTACTTCGGTGGCACCGAAACATAAAACTCGGAAGTTCTGAAATGAAATATTTCGACCACAGAAGGTTGGTCACTGCTTCTCGGTTACACCGAATGCAATCTTGATTCTACCGAGGTGCTAGGGTTTGGTATAGGCTCTGTCTCGATGGGACCGAAGTGAAAGAATCAATGGCACCGAATATGGAGTTTAGGGTTTAAGACAGATGGTTTTGTGAGCACTAAGGGAGCATTTCTGCTTTTAGGGTCGTGGGATTAACAGATCCCCACGACCCCACGCCTCCCGGGGGGTTTTTAAGGGAGGGGAGGAGGACAGGACGAGGCTTACTAGCCCTTTTGCCCCTCCTCTCGTCTTCCACCTCGCGCTTGATCCCAAGCCCTTGCTCGTCAAGCTCGTCGCCGCGTCTCCGCCTCCTCCTGTGCCTCGACTTGCCCATAGAACTTGCCATCACCTCCTCTCTGCCTCCTCCCCTTCCTCCACGAGCCCGCAGCGCTTGCCGTCGGCGCCCCGTTGGGCTTCATTTTCTCCTCCTTCCGTGCCGCCGTCACGTCAGCGTCGTCGCCAAGCCCGGAGATGGCTGGGCAAGTCTCCGGATCGTGGGAGGGGTCAACGGTGTCCCTAGCGGAATTCGAGCGACTCCGGCGCGCTCACAAGATCCCGCCGGCAGACCGGGCTGCCGTCCTCTAGGAGGGCCACTAGGGGGCTTTATAGTGCAGCCATGGGAATACAATATGGGGGTAGAAATGGGAGTGGACCCCGGCTGCCAGCCTCTTTTGCCGTCCGTGGTGCCCGTCAGCTGTGGGATCTTGTCGCTGTGGGCCCCGCCAGCTGCCTGGTCCCGTCGGCGCGGGGCCTGCCGGCTGCTCGTCACTATGGCACGTACGTGCCGGTGTCAGGGAGTTGCTAGCGCACATCACTACAGGGGCGGACCGCTCGGTCGAGGTCAGCAGCACCGGCGGTCCTGTAGCCACGCTTCGCCTCATCAAGGGGTCCTGTAGCCACACTTTGCCCCGTCATGGGGTCCCGTCTTGTCGTCGTACTTTCATATGGGCGGATGGGACGGGCGTTGACCCCGCCGGCTGTAGCCTTAGCCGGTCCGTGCCAAATCGGCACCCAGCTGAGGGGCCAGAACGCCCCTTTGTCTGGCCGGCCCGTGGGGGCAGCCGGTGATACGTCTCCATCGTATCTACTTTTCCTCACACTTTTGCCCTTGTTTTGTACTCTAATTTGCATGATTTGAATGAAACTAACCCGGACTGACGTTGTTTTCAGCAGAACTACCATGGTGTTGTTTTTGTGCAGGAATAAAAGTTCTCGGAACTAGACGAAACTTTTTGGAGATTTATTTTACAATAAATAAAAAATACTGGAGCCAAGAACCACCGGAGGAGGGGGGGGGGGCTGGCTGGGCACAAGACACCAGGGCGCGCCAGCCCCCCCCCCCCCCCCCCCCCGGCGCTCCCTGGTGGGTTGTGCCCACCTCGTGGCCCCACTAACCCTAATTCCGACGCTATAAAATCCTTATTTTGGAGAGAAAAATTAGAGAGAAAGTTTCATCGTGTTTTACGATATGGAACCGCCGCCACCTTCTGTTCTTCATCGGGAGGCCAGATCTGGAGCCCGTTTGGGGCTCCGAAGAGGGGAATCTTCGGTCTTCGTCATCATCAACCCTTCTCCATCGCTAATTCCATGATGCTCCCCACCGGGAGTGAGTAATTCCTTTGTAGGCTTGCTGGTCGGTGAGGAGTTGGATGAGATTCATCATGTAATCGAGTTAGTTTTGTTAGGGCTTGATCCCTAGTATCCACTATGTTCTGAGATTGATGTTGCTATGAATTTGCCATGCTTAATGCTTGTCACTAGGGCCCGAGTGCCTTGATTTCAGATCTGAACTGTTTATGTTATCACCATTATATCTATGTTCTTGATCCGATCTTGCTAGTCATACGCACCTTTTACGTGTTCTGATCCGCAAACCCCAGAGTGACAATAGTCGGGATACTTTCCGGTGATGACCGTAGTTTGAGGAGTTCATGTATTCACCGTGTGTTAATGCTTTGTTCCGGTTCTCTATTAAAAGGAGGCCTTAATATCCCTTAGTTTCCTTATGGACCCCGCTGCCACGGAAGGGTAGGACAAAAGGTGTCATGCAAGTTCTTTTCCATAAGCACGTATGACTATTTACGGAATACATGCCTACATTACATTTATGAACTGGAGCTAGTTCTGTGTCGCCCTAGGTTATGACTATTATATGATGAAAATCATCCAACTAGTTCACCGATCCAGTGCCTACGAGTTTTCCACATATTGTTCTTGCTAAGTTACTATTGCTACTGCTACTATTACACTTGCTACAAAACTATTGCTATCACTGCTACCGTTACTGTTACTGCTGCTACTGCTATCAAAACTATCATACTACTGTGCTACTCATCACTCTGTTGCAGATATTAAATCTCCAGTTGTGGTTGAATTGACAACTCAACTGCTAATACTCGCAAATATTATTTGGCTCCCCTTGTGTCGAATCTATAAATTTGGGTTGAATACTCTACCCTCGAAAACTGTTGCGATCCCCTATACTTGTGGGTTATCAAGACCTTTTTTTGGCGCCGTTGTCGGGGAGCATAGATATATTTGTTGAGTCACTTGGGATTTATATCAATTGATCACTATGAAGAATCTGAAGAATCCAAAAACCAAGATTTTTCCCTCTAAGACGAGGGGAGGTAAGGAACTGCCATCTAGCTCTGCACTTGATTCACCTTCTGTTATGAGTAAGTTTGCAACACCACCACTTGCTATTAATCCTAATATGTCACAAGCTATTGATGATGCTACTTCTACTAGAATGATTCTTATGATGATGCTAGTACCATGCTTGATGATAATGTGCCACTAGGTGAATTTCTTGATGAACAAATTGCTAGAGCTAAAGAGAATTAAATTATTGAAACTGATGAGATTGCTGAAACTGATGAAGCCTTTGAAACTGATTACTATGAAACACCTAGTAGACCTGGCTCTCCTAGATTTGAAATGCCTAAGATACCTGAAGGTTATGTGTTGGATGGAGAGATAGCTAGAGAAATCCTTTCTTGTAAGGATAGAGATGATCTTAAGAAATTGCTATGCAAGTATAAGGAAAAGACTTTGAATGCTAGAATGAAATGTGATCCTAAGTTTGCTATTTCACCTATCTTTGTTACCGATAAGGATTATGAATTCTCTGTTGACCCAGAGTTAATTTTTTTGGTTGAATCTGATCCTTTCCATGGCTATGAAACTGAAACTGTAGTGGCACATCTTACTAAGCTGAATGATATAGCCACCCTCTTTGCCCATGATGAGAAGATTCGCTACTACTATATCCTTAAGTTATTTCCGTTCTCATTAAAGGGTTATGCTAAGACATGGTACAATACTCTTGCTCCTGGTTGTGTGCGTAGTCCCCAGAATAGGATTTACTACTTCTCTAAAAAATATTTTCCTGCTCATAAGAAACAAGCTGCCTTACAGGAAATATTTAACTTTGTGCAAATTGAAGAAGAGAGTCTCCCGCAAGCTTGGGGGAGGCTTCTCCAATTGCTTAATGCTTTGCCTGATCATCCTCTTAAGAAAAATGAAATACTTGATATCTTCTATAATGGACTAACTGATGCTTCTAGGGACTTCCTAGATAGTTGAGCTGGTTGTGTTTTCAGGGAACGAACTGTTGAACAAGCTGAGGAATTATTGAATAACATATTGAAGAATTATGATGATTGGACTCTTCCTAAACCACCGCCTAAACCCACTCCGAAGAAGAGGGGTATCTTATTTCTCAGTCCTGAAGATATGCAAGAGGCAAAGAAATCTATGAAGGAAAAAGGTATTAAAGCCGAGGATGTTAAGAATTTACCACCTATTGAAGAAATACATGGCCTTGACACACCACCACCTCAACAGGTAGTAGAGGTAAATTCTTTATTAAAGTTTGATCAAGGTGATATCCCTTACAATAAACATCCTAGTCAATGCTTATATGAGTTTGACAATTATATTATGAAACAAGATCACTTCAATGCACATGTTTTGAAACAATTGAAATGTAATTCTGATATGATTTCCCGCTTGAGTGACTTGCTATTTAGAATCAGTAATGATGTTAGAGGTGTAGGAAAGCATGCCTCTATGGTTCAAACCCAGTTAGAACAAGTTGCTAAGTCTCAAAAAGAATTGCTTGATGAAATGAATAATAATATGAATGATTTTGCTGCTAGAGTAGTAACTAGAGGAGGTAGAATGACCCAAGAACCACTTTATACTGAAGGTCATCCTAAAAGAATTGAACAAGACTCTGAGAGAATTAACACTGGTGCACCTAGTCCTTCTAAAAAGAAAAAGAAAAAGAAAAATGATAGGACTTTGCATACTTCTAGTGAACCTGAGATACAAAAACCTCCTGATA
The DNA here is from genome assembly GCA_039707655.1 of Elymus sibiricus. Classification (NCBI taxonomy): domain Eukaryota; kingdom Viridiplantae; phylum Streptophyta; class Magnoliopsida; order Poales; family Poaceae; genus Elymus; species Elymus sibiricus. The sequence goes on along the minus strand of CM077667.1, from coordinate 143,525,417 downwards.
ATAATGATGCCTCTATTTCCGATGCTGAAACTCAATCTGGTAATGAATATTCACCTAGTGATAATGAAAATAATAATGATGATGTTCATGAAGATGCTCAACCTAACAATGATAAAGAACCAGATAATGAAGTTGAAATAGAGCCTGCTGTTGATCTTGATAACCCACAACCTAAGAATAAACGTTATGATAAAAGAGACTTTGTGGCTAGGAAACATAGTAAAGAAAGAGAGCCATGGGTTCAGAAACCCATGCCCTTTCCACCTAAACCATCTAAGAAAAAGGATGATGAAGAATTTGAGCGCTTTGCTGAAATGATTTGGCCAGTCTTTTTGCGTACCCGTTTAACTGATATCCTAAAGATGGCCCCATATGCAAAGTACATGAAAGACATCATCACTAATAAAAGAAAGATACCTGAAGCTGAAATCTCCACCATGCTTGCTAATTATTCTTTTAAGGATGGAGTACCTAAAAAGCTTGGAGATCCGGGAATACCAACTATACCTTGCTCCATTAAAAGAAATTATGTCAAAACTTCTTTGTGTGATTTGGGAGCTGGTGTTAGTGTTTTGCCTTTCTCCTTATACAAAAGACTTGATTTGAATAAACTCACACCTGAAGAAATATCATTGCAAATGGCTGACAAATCAACTGCCATACCTATCGGTATCTGTGAGGATGTGCCCGTTGTTGTTGCAAATGTTACTATCTTAACGGACTTTGTTATTCTTGAGATCCCGAGGACGACAACATGTTGATTATCCTTGGTAGACCCTTTTAGAATACTGCAGGGGGTGTTATTGATTGCAATAAAAGCAAAGTCACTATTCATATCAATGGTAATGAGCATACGGTGCACTTTCCGAAGAAACAATTCCAAGTGAATGATATAAATGTTATTGAAGAATCTCCGACCATTACTATTGGAAGTTTTCAATTACCTCTACCTACTGCCAAAAAGAAATATGATATACTTATTGTTGGGGAAATGCACATCCCCATTGAGGTAACGTAGTGTTTTATGAAAGTTCTTTGGTTTCATGCTAATCGGAAGTGGTTGTTAATAAGACTTGATCAACCTTATTAATGGATCATTTTTGAGAGGTATGAAGTTGATGAATCTAGTAAGCACAATTCTTTGCTTCCACCTTTTATTTTCTGTTTTACTTAGCCAAATAAAATAAAATGCCATGTCTATCCTATTTTCTGTTTTCTCCGTGCAATAAAAATGACCCAAAAATAAAAGTCCTCAGAATATTCTGAAAATTTGATACGATTTTTTTCTGAATATTTCTGAATTTCTGGTGCAAATAATATCAGAGGGGGTGCACCTCGTGCCCACAAGACACCAGGGCGCGCCAGCAACCCCAGGAGCTCCTTGGTGGGTTCTGGCCCCCACGTGGGCCCCCTCACTTATTCCTTTAGCCCATGTCATCCCCTACCTCCAGAAAAAAAATCACCATAGCTTCCATTCCCGTGTTCTTGCTCTCAAACCCACTGATTTAGATCTCTTTGCTCGAAGCTCCGTTTCCGAAACTGTTTTGAGGGATTGCTACTTGGTATGTGACTCCTCCATAGCTCCAATTAGTTTTTGATTTAGCGGGTTATTTTTAGAGTAATTAGCTACTCTTGGTGCTGTTGTAGACGAGCTTGCATGTTGAATTCTTAGAGTTCTAAGTAGTTTGAATGCTTAATATGGCCTCTATGCATCCTTGGGAGTAGTTGCTATCAATCTTACAAACTTTTGTTGACAAGAATTTTTGTAGGCTAAAATTTTCAGAATTTTTATTATAGGAATAAGATGGATTTCTTTAGGAAGTTTTCCTCCAAGAAAAATGCCAAAGGATTCATTGGGGAATCATTGGACAATGACCTCCACACTCCGAGAACGGTGGAGGTGCGGTCGTGCGAATGGCCGCATGATGCCTTCATGGAGGAGGCCGGGTTCCATCAAGAGTTTGCTCAATTTTTTGCAAATGCTGGGCTGACCGAGTTCCTCGCATCTAAGCGTGACAAACATCACATCCTTACAAATTTCTTTGTGCAAATTTTTCATTTTCTGAGAAAGAATAATCCTCCTGAAGTGCAGTTCAAGCTTTACGCTGAAACTCACAAGATACCGCTAACTGACTTTTGCGACATATGCTTGATCCCCTCTGATTGGGAATTAAGAGAACCTAGACCAGCGGAGTTTGAGGATTTTCTCCTCACTTTAACAGTGAGTGAAGATAGAGGCATGTCAAACGCTACTGCTACCAGTTTGCAGTTTCCTTATGTGCATTACTTTGCTTTGTTCATCGCAAAGTGTTTAACTGCTAGGGAGAAGGTTGGCGCACTCAGTGCCCCCGACTTCGCTATTTTACGCCGTGCATTGTACAATGATCACACCTTTAGCATGGGGGCTATTATTGCACGCCTCTTACACCTTAACAGGACTAAGGGAAAGATACATGGTGGTATTTATGCTTCTCGCTTAGCGAGACACATTAATGTTCAGATTCGCCCACATGATTATCTCTTGTCCCAAGTTTATCTAGATCACAAGGCGTTGTAAGATCACCAATTTATTGAGGCAACTTATTCTTTCTATGACATTTGTTCCAACTTAGTATTCAACGTCGAAACCCGTGATATTATTCCGTTGCCTGCACCTGCTCTGTTTGATTCTATTGCCAGGAACGGATACAGGATCATGCCAGATGACATTACAGCCTACCGGAACAACCTAGCAGCTACTGAGGAGGAGCCCTAGGAGTGGGACACTCAGGTGCCGCCTCCACCTCACTTCGACTTAGGACCGAATGGTTACTACATATGGTGATTACCAAGCTAGGCCAAAAGCCTAAGCTTGGGGGAGTACGTATTTCCACCGACATTACATTCATGTTCACACATTTCATTCCAGTTGTCGGTGTTCATACTTTTTCATTGTATTATCCATGCTAGATTTATTTTCTCGTTTAATTCTTGTGTGTTTGAAAAACTTTGATAAAATTCAAAAATATTTCCTACTTCTTTTCGGCTTTTCTTTCTAGCTTAATTTAGTATCAAAAGAAACCCAAAAAGATTTCTCGCTTCTTCTTTTACTTGTTGGGAGCTTTCCCGTGTAAATAGTTTTTCTCGTTTTTGTTTTTCCTTTTTAATTTGATTTCTTCAGAAAAAACAAAAACTCAAAAATATATTTCAGTGTGTTTCTCTGAAATTCTTTTTCCTTTATTTGAGTCGTACCAAGGAGAACACAATGATGAAAATGTTGAGTGGCTCTCATATGCACTATTGTTAATCTAACAAAGAGCGCATGTTACCTTGTCTTCTCCTCCTGAATAAAATGTTTGCAGATTCCAGCTTAGTCCATGGCACTCTTGCACTATTATTATTTTCATATCATTCGGTCGTGCAAGTGAAAGGCAATAATGACGATATTTGATGAAGTGACTGTGGCAGAGAAAAGCAGGTATGAACTCAACTTGTTTTTGTTTTTGTAAATATGTTTATCCTAGTATCCATGATTCAGCATATTATGATCAAACATGTTTGCAATTGCAATTAGAGATTATAGTTGTTCATGCCATGCTTAAGTAGCTAGGAGTGGGTAATGATTTATCTTGGATGTCAACATGCATTAAAATGATTGTGATGTGGTATGATGATATGGTATCCTCCTCTGAATGTTTCAAGTGGCTTGACTTGGCACATGTTCACGCATGTAGTTGAATCAAAACCAACATAGCCTTCATGATATTTATGTTCATGGTGTCCATATCCTACTCAAGCTAGCATTCAATGTTTATTATTCGTAATGCATGCTCATGACCATTTTCGCTCTCTAGCTGGTGGCTTCTCAATCTATTTGCTAGCCTTCGCCTATACTAAGCGGGAATACTACTTGTGCATCAAAATCCTTAAACCAAAGTTATTCCAGATGGGTCCACCATATCTACCTATATGCGGTATTACCCTACCGTTCCAAGCAAATTTGCATGTGCCACCTCTAAAAATTCAAATGAACATCTGTTTTATGTGCCTGGACCGCTCATGGAGCGACAGGGGGCGGTCAGTATCTGCCATGCTAAGCGGGTTATTCTCATGATGAGTGTTTCACTACTACAGAATGGTCCAAAGACGACACATCAATCAGAGACCCTTCGATGAAACTGTGTGCGATCCACCAATCGCAAACGGTATTGTTCAAGCTCCGTCGCAAATGGCACGAACTGTGTGCGATGGTGGATCCATCAAATATGATTCGGAAAATAGTTCCGTGTGTGATCCACGGCAGACAGTTTATTCTTATGAACTGTTTGGGATTAGTTGAGATAACAGAAACAGTTAACAAAACTTCGTACGTGTGAAGTATGGCACATAGTTCACTCGGATAAACTGTTTGCGATGATCCAGCAGAACTCAAATGGGTTAGCGTAAGAAGGTGTGTGTGAAATGAAGCAATCGGTTCATTCATCAGAATTGTGTGGGAAGACCAATAATAACCGAAACGATTCATCCGGACAAGTTGTGTGTGTTGTGCGCAGACGGTTGTTGCCAAACAATTGTTAGCAATTGATGAAAACATTACCGACGGTACGTACGGAAGTGCCATTTGCCCATATTAATATCGCAGACGTTTTATTATTATTACAAGTCTAACTGCGCATCACCTCTTCTTCCTCTCTCACGTCTCGTCACCGTGTTTTCGCCCGAGGATTCCAGTGCACGCTTCGGCACCGCACCGGCGTTTCTTTTGGCCACGTTCCCGCACGGAACCGCGCATGTTCCCACGCAAGCTTCCCCATCGGTTTCCCGCCAGAAGCGAATGAGCATATATAAGAGCATCCCCGCGTCACACGCGGATGCACACCTAGTGCAGCCTAGCCCATCTACGAAGCATGCCAACCAGACCAAGCGTCGCCTCTACCATCAACCTCCTCGACGACGAAAACAATCCGGTGCAGGCGCAATGGCCTGTCGAGGCCAATGGCGTGTCCGGCGACGTGCCGGAAAACGATGTGCTGCGCGTCATCGCAAGGGTTGAGTAGACCCTTGGCGCAGGGCGCGGCAGCGCCGCCGAGCAACATAGCCGCCTCACCGCCGAGAGGCTGCAGCACGCCGCACAAGAAGATCATCGGTGGTGCTCCGTAGAGCAAAACATGCGCGTCCGCGCCGAGAGGGCAAGGCGCGCCGCACAACAAGACCGATGTTGGGCCGCAGAGCGAGAGGCGCGGCGCGCGGCAGAGCGAGAGCATTTCCATCCCCGCTTGCCTGCTATCCCACCCGACATGACGATGCAGCTGTGTCCAAGGCACGTGAGTATCCCTATTTCTCACCAGGAATGGGTAGCGGCCGTCTGCGCCGTACTTGCACCAGAGCCCGGCCGCAGCATCCTTGCACCGAACGCCGGCCGCGCCGTTCACATGGGTCGCGCCATTTGCCTTGTCCGCGGCCCCCTCGATGCTAACGGGCTCGTCGGTAGGCTCGAGCGCCTCCTTGGCCCAGGTGTCCAATAGGGAGCAGTAGAAGAAAATGGCCGTCGCATCCTCGAGATGGTAATCTCCGACGAAATAGCTAGCTTGGAGCTCAAGATCACACTACAGCTGTACCGCGAGCGTGTAAACCGCATGGACGAACGCCTGACTGAGTTTAGGCACAGCCAAGAGCTTCTGTAGGTTAGGGTGTAGTCATGGACGCGTTTTATTTTGTTGAATCCTTTAGATGTCGATCCCAATGTTTGGACAACAATCACAATATTGATATGTTTCGATGTATGAATAATTTATGTTCTATTGTTATGTTTCAATATGTGTAAAAGGCTAACAGTTAGAGTCAGAAAATCAGTATGAAAACAGATAGAAATATGAAACTAATAATATATATTAATTGTGGAATAGCTCATTGAAGACATGATACATATACAACATATATCATCACATATACGTGATAATAGTACTTAACTAATACGTACAATGAATAAAAACTAAATTAATAATAACCCCTCCTGGAGCGGGGAGCAATAAAATGGCAGCCTCTCGCCAGCAGCTCCCTGGTATGCGGTGGCTACCCAACGCGGAGGGAGTTCGCCGCCTCCTCCGCCTCGCAGCGCTCGACGTGCCGTTCAGCCTCTTGCCTGCGGAGGCGTGCGACCATGCAGGACAGTTTAGTGGGCGCCCACTGGAGCTCTTTGGCGGTGGCACGCTCGAGCTTATTGTCCCACGCCCACGCAGCGATGAGGCGCCTAGCGCCTCTGGCTTTCCTTGCGTGGTACCGGCCATCTTCGTACACCTCCACCGCTCGTCGACTCGCCCGCCGCCAAAGCTCCTGCTCCTCCTTTTCCCTTGCGGCACTAAGGGCATTCCAGGCCGTGAGGTTCCTGGCGCGCTCCTCAGCCCGCTCCTTCTTGAACGCCACCTGCCTGGCTCTCTCAGCCGGCGGCAGCGCCTTCCACAAAGCCAGATCGTACTGGCCCCAAAACCAATCTTTAGTTGGGGGGTCTGGCGCGACCTCGTCTGGGGGCGCAAAGGGGTCCTCCTCGTCGCTGCATTTCGCCATGTCCTCGCGGGGTGGCGCCTCCTCCTTTGCTTGTGCACAGACCGGCCGCGCCATGGCAGAGTTTTATGCGAGGGGTGGGATAGAGAGACGAGAGAATGCAGGCGGGATGACGTCTCGAGGGGCAGCATTTATAGGCGGCTGGAATCTTGATCGATGCAAGCAGTGATTGCACACGATTTCCTAGTCAACAGCCGTGTGTGAATTAACATCACCGACGGTTCCCAATGCATGACCGTGTGCGATTAATAGCCCCCGAAAATTGGCTTCCAAAACTCGAAACGCGAAACACGGCGCCAATCATGTGCGACCCATTTGTCTTGCCAAATATTTACATTTTCTATCCAAATGTAATGCATGCGTGTCATTTGTGTTACGGAAGCAAGTCCTAGAGCAGTAACGACGACATCTTGGCCCCATGGCGGGAAATCATGCATATTTTCATGTACTTTAGAATTCAAAGCATTTTTTTTCATTTTTTTTTGAATTTACAACCTAGATTCTCAATGCTTTTGTGTCCAAACCGTCACTCAAGAAGTTTGGAACTCCTTCAAATTTATTGCAAGCGGCATATATAGGGAAAGCAAGTAGTACATAAATATGATTTTCCGGCGTTTTTTGCTTCATCTAGCTTGTTCATGTGTTTCAATTTTGAACTATGGCCATTAAATTTCTATAAACTAACTAAATGTATAAAAATGCCAATAGAACGCCTTTTAAAAAAAAGGATGACGGTCATATTCGTGCATTGTATCGATGAAAAAAAAACTAGGTCGAATGACAAAGCGATTGGCGGTTCGTCATCACACGTGGCCCCACGTTCCCTCTCGGAACCAGGCGCCTTCGTGTGATGCTCCGGTTTGTGAGAGGCGCTTCTGTCTAAAGCTGGGGATTTCTTAGGCGAGTAGAGTCACATCTCCGTCCCCATCACCGCCCTCCCTTCCCCGTCCCAGTCTACGTACCCGTGCGCGGGGATAAAAAGTGTCCCATCGACGTCCCCACCTAGTTCTTTATCACCGTGGGGAAACTCACACATGCATTTAAGAACAACCTTCGCGTATTTCAGTAGAAAAAATAGTATTTCAACGCAATAAACAATATGTTGTGCCTAGGTTTTGGTTTTCTTAGGGAATTTTGGGCCAAAGGGGTGGGATGTGTCTAAATTTGGGTGACCGAGGCCACAAATTACGTGGGGGCTACTAATTTCAAAGCCCACATGTAAGTGCTTCTATTCATGGGTAAGTTGGTAATGCTATCCCATCCTCATCCCCGTCCTGCACGCTCGGTAAGGTATTTGACCCACCAACTTCCAGATGGGCATTCCAGCTGGCACTCGTAAACTCGGGTAACAGTTAACCATGCATTGCCAGCTTGACATGTGTCAAAGATTATCTCGAACAAGCCGTTACTTTGCTCACGACATCTTGGCCCCATGTCGGGAAATCATGCATATTTTCATACTTCCGCGTAGTTTTCATTTTTTGACTTTAAAAAACTAGATTCCCAATGCTTTAGTGTCAAAACCGTCACTCAAGATGTTTGGAACTCCTTCAAATTTATTGCACGTGGCATATATACGGAAGCAAGTAGTACATAAATATGATTTTCCAGCGTTTTTTGCTTCATCTTGCTTGTTCATGTGTTTCAGTTTTGAACTATGGCCATTAAATTTTTGGAAACTAACTTCATGTGTAAAAATGCCAATTGAACCCCGAATATTTCCTAATTTTAGGATGACGGTCATATTCATACATTATAACGATGAAAACAAACTAGGCCGAATGAGGCAGCAATCCGGTTCGTCATCACACAACGCCCCAACGTTCCCTGTCAGAACTATACGAGCATGTGTGTGATGCTCCGGTTTGTGAGAGGCATGTGTCAAGGCTTATCTCGAACAAGCCGTTACTTTGACCACGACATATTGGCCCCATGGCAGAAAAACATGCTGATTTTCGTGTACTTCATAGCATTTTTATTTATTTTTTTAATTTAAAAACCTAGATTATTCTCAATGCTTGTGTCCTAACCGTTACTCAAGATGTCTAGAACTCCTTCAAATTTATTGCACGTGGCATATAGACGGAAGCACTAGTACATATACAAATATGATTTTTTCTGTAGTTTTTGCTTCATCTTGCACATGTCCATGTGTTTTAGTTTTGAATTATGGCCACTAGATATCTATAAACTAACTTCATGTATAAAATGCTCATTGAACCCCGAAAATGTCCAAATTTCAGGATGACGAATGTATTCGTGCATTGCAACGAATTAAAAAAAGCTAGGCCAAACAAGGCTCTCATGTTCCCTCTCGGAACCACGACCCTTTATGTGTTGCTCCGTTTTGTGAGAGGCATGTGTCAAAGCTTATCTCGAACAAGCCGTTATTTTGACCACGATATCCTGGCCCCATGTGGGGAAATCATGCAGATTATTATCTTGTACTTCAGAGCATTTTTTTCATTTTTTGAATTTTAAAACCTAGATTCCCAATCCGTGTACGTGTGTCCAAACCGTTACCCAAGATGTTTGCAACTCCTTAAAATTTATTGCAAGCGGCATATATAGGGAAAAAGTAGTACATAAATATGATTTTTCCAGCAGTTTTTGCTCCATCTTGCATGTTTGTGTGTTACGCTTTTGAATTATGGCCGTAAAATTTGTATAAACTAACTTAATGTATAAAATGCCAATTTAATACCGAATATTTCCTAATTTTAGGATGCCGTTAGTGGATTTTGACGGTAGTGATCATTTTCTTACAAATAAAACAATATCCGTTACCGCTGTAGCCCAAAATAGCTTCACAATTCAATACAAAAAGTGAACTACGTACACACGGTTTCATACATGAACCGTTTGCGATGAAAATTCACGGAGCTATTTATGTCTTACGAGGGAAGCTTCATCGGCTTCGTCTAGCTCGGATTCCGTTCACCCTCGATCCCCATTCCCGAACAAAGCCTCTCTGCAAAGAATTATGCCGTGGGAACGCTTCGTAAGGGTGCGTACGACCGCTCCCTCGGCCCCGAGCGTGTCCGCCTCTGCCAGGAATGCTGCCGCATCAGCCGAGAGCGTGGCCGCCTCGGCCGAGAGCGCAGTCGCATCCGCCTTAAGCGCGGCCGCATCCGCCGAAAGGGCCTTTGCGGCGGCCGACATGGCCTCTGTGGCAGCCGAAAGGGCGTCTGTAGCCGCGGAGACGGCAGCTGCAGCTGCTACGATGGCGTCTGCAAACGCCAAGAGCGCTCGAGCAGCGTGCCGTGCCGCGGAGGCTGCCCTGGCCCGGGTCAAGGCCATCCAGGCCTATATCATCGAGAATGCCCACATCAAGATACTCCAAGCTTCGCCAGAATCCAGCATGCACCACACCTCCGAAGAGGCGGCTGCTGCGGATGCCGAGATGCATGCCGACGATGGGGCGACGGAGGCCATGGAGCCCCTTCTGCATGAGATCTCTGAGCGAGAGCTGGAGATGCGGGAGCCGTCCGAGAGCACCGAGTGCTGGGAGGAGTAGCGTGTGGCTCAAGAGGAGGTCGAGAAGCGCCTGTCCATCGAGGAATCGGTGGTGGAGTACCAACGCGAGCTATGGCGGCGCCACTACTATGAGTACTACGAAGATGAGGGCGACGCCGATGACGAGGACAACGTCGAGGATGGGCACGTCGCCGCGGTCGAAGTCAGCCTAGGGGATGCGGAGTCCAGCACCGGCGGAATGTCGCCCGGACAAGTCGTCGACATCTCATCGAACAGCGGCGAGGCATAGGGCGGCTGCTCATCGGTGTCTTTGTTAAAATTATGCGTATTACTAATAGCCTTTGTTCAGAGAGCCGGTCTTTTGTAAGAGCTATGTCTAGTTCAAACAGCTTGATTATTTAGAGAACTTGCTCGGTTTAGTAACTCTAAGGTCTGAGCTATGTGTGTCCGCTAATTTGTATACCCAAGTTAGGAGTTGATGTTACATTATGCAATTACGTGGATGTGCACTATAACCAGGGAATACGTGGGGAGGGGTGAAATTTTGTATGTTCTGTATCATCGCACACGATAAAAGCAGAAACACCGTGTCTGATGAATCTTTGCGCGCCAAGATTCCCTGCAACGAGCGAAAAATTTCGCCGACCGCCGAAATATCTACCTCCCCACCCCTTCCGCCCCAAAGGGCCATATTTCCCCTACAACCCGCCACCTCCCCTCCCCCCGCACCGCCGCCCACATCTCTCCCTCTAGCTTCCGACCACCGCGGACACGCCATGGTCTCCTCGAGTGACCCCTATATGGCTTCCTCTCTCTCTTTTGATTCTCAATACAATGGTCTCTTCGAGATCTATTTGATGTAAACTTTTGCGGTGTGTTTATTGGGATCTAATGAATTTTGAGTTCATGATCAGTTTCTATCCATGAATATTATTTGAGTCTTCTTTGATCTCTTATATGCATGATTACTTATAGCCTCGTATTTCTTCTTCGAATCTTTGGTTTAGTTAGGCCAACTAGATCGATTTTTATTGCCATGGGAAGAGGTGCTTTGTGATGGGTTCGATCTTGCGGTGTCCTCTCCCAGTGACAGAAGGGGCACAAGGCACGCATGTATCATTGCCATTAAGGATAACAAGATGGGGTCTATTCCTACATGAATAGATCTTGTCTACATCATGTCATCGTTCTTATTGCATTAATCCATTTTTCCATGAACTTAATACACTTGATGCATGCTGGATAGTGGTCGATGTGTGGAGTAATAGTGTTAGATGCAGGCAGGAGTCGATCTACTTATCTTGGACGTGATGCCTATATAATGATCATCGCCTTGGATATCGTCATGATTATTTGATCTTCTATCAATTTCCCAACAGTAATTTGTTCACCCACCGTGCGTTATACTCATGAGAGAAGCCACTAGTGAAACCTACGGCCCCCGGGTCTACTTTTCCAACATATTGCTTTCCGATCTATCTTTTTGCCTCTTTGTTTTCACATCTACTATACCAAAAACCCAAAAATATATTGCTGCACTTTTTATTTGCTCTTTTTATTTTGTGTTCTTGAGAGATCTATCTCTCCTATCTATCACTACCTAATCTATATTTTTACCGTAGAGAGATTGACAACCTCTCTTTCGCGTCGTGTTGCAAGTATTTGTTATTTGTGTGCAGGTGCTGCTTATTGGGTGGTGGTGATCCTCCTACTGGTTCGATAACCTTGGTTTCATAACTAAGGGAAATACTTACCGTCGCTGTGCTGCATCATCCCTTCCTCTTTGCGGAAATACCGATGCAGTCTCAAGCCATGTCAAAGGAATTTCTTTTGCCGTTGCCGGGGAGGAAGCGGTCTCTTTTACGTGCCAATCTCAGGCGCCGAGGAGACTCCATCATCATCTACCAGGTTCCTAATCACAAATCTCATCTCCTTGCAATTACATTATTTGCCATTTGCCTCTCGTTTTCCTCTCCCCCACTTCACCAATTTGTCGTTTTATTCGCCCTCTTTTTCGTTTGCCTTTTTCTCGTCAGATCTCTTGTTTGCCTATCTTGCTGTTATGACTAGCATTACTACTCCCCCTTTGTCACTAGATTTTGAAGTTTTATACTTCAAACAAAAACAAGGGGAAAATCTAAAAGATGCTTGGTATAGGCTAATAGAATCCTATCGTATTTCCTATCAAAAAGGGGACGCAAAAAATTTTGCTTAGAAATTTTTACATAGTATTAGCTTTGCATCATAGAGAACTCTTGGATTTTGCCGCTAAAGGGAATTTTATTGAGCTTGATGCAAACACCGCTTATGAAATTTTGGAAGGAATATTGGGGATTCCTCCATTAAAAAAGGGACCTTCTTTTACACAACCCCTGGTTCAAATTCTCGACAAATTGAGTGACTTACATAAGCACTTGGTTGAGTTGCAAAAATATAATGAACCTCTCAAACATATTAGTGGGAACCTCAATCGCTTGAATACTCTGATTACTCTTTGCAACAAGTGCTTGGATATTTTGGATCTCAAGATGGTCTCTTCTCCTGAAAATTTGGGGAAGCGTAAAGAGCCCCTCGTATTCGAGAAAGCCCTCACAAAAGTAGCCAAAACCAAAGATGACAATACTTGAATCTATGCGTTATGCCTAGCTAGGGGCGTAAAACGATAGCGCTTGTTGGGAGGCCACCCAATGAATAAATATATTTTTGCTTTTTCCTTTCTGTTTTTGAGTGTTGACACAATTATGCCTCTATTTTTATTGTGTTCTTATGGTTTATTTAGTGTTTGTGCCAAGTAGAACCTTTAGGATGATTCATAAGATGAGTAGAAGCAATGCTGAATCTGAAACAGAAACTTTGCGTCCAGTGTTTGAATTTTCATTTTTTACTGCAACGTGATCTTGAGCTGAAATTTTCACACAGTGTTTCTATACAAATTCTTTACGTTGTCCTAATTTTTCAGAATTTTTAGAGTTAGAGAAGTATGGTTAGAGTACAGATTACTACAGACTGTTCTGTTTAAGAAAGATTCTGTTTTCGTGGCATTGTGTGCTTGTTTTGATGAATCTATGGGTTATATTGAAGGGTATGAGCCATGGTAAAGTTACAATACAGTAGGTATAATGCAATAATAAAATATGAATGGGTTTTCAACATCACCTAAAGTAGTGATTTGCTTTATTATACTGATGGATCTCACGAAGATTTTGTTGAGTTTTGTGTTATTGAAGTTTTCAAGTTTTGGGTGAGATCACGATGGATGAAGGAATAAGGAGTGAAAAGAGCCTAAGCTTGGGGATGCTACAGCACCACCAAGATATATCCAAAGAGAAACAAGCAACTAAGCTTGGGGATGCCCCCGAGTGGCATCCCCTCTTTCTTCTAACGACCATCGGTATTTTACTTGGAGCTATATTTTTATTCGTCACATATCATGAGTTTTGCTTGGAGCGTCTTGTATCATTTGAATCTTTGCTTGCTTTGCTTGTTAGTTTTTCACTTGTATCCTTGCTGGACACACCTATTTGGGAGAGCCAAAATTATGCTATGATTTGTTAGAATTGCTCTATATGCTTCACTTAAACTTTTTGAGCTATAGCATTGCTCTAGTGCTTCACTTATATATTTTTGAGCACGATGTGCTTGGAAACTTTTGGAGAAATACTCTAATGCTTCACTTAGATTAATTTGAGAGTTAGTAAATTGTGAAGAAATCCTCTCATGCTTCACTTATACCTTTTTGAGAGATGAAATATCTATGCTCATGTGCTTCACTTAAATTTGTTTGAGCTTGCCAAAAAGCAATGGCAATATATGAAACTAGTCCCAAAGTGATAGATATCCAAGCAGGATATAATAAAAACTTTCATGAAGACCATTGGACAAATTAAACTTGATTCCTTGTAATAGTTTTGAAACATGATGATAGTAATATGTGAGTCATGTTAGTCAGTAATTATGCTTGAGTAGGAATATTGGTGTTAAGGTTTGTGATTCCCTATGCATGCACGAAAGTCAATAGTTATGCAACGAAATTACATCCTACTTATGGTTCATTATTTGGTGTTAGTTATGCTCAATGCTCGCTTATGTAAATTTTCGTTTCTTGGCTTGGTTGCTTCTCAATCTATTTGCTAGCCTCCATTTGTACTAAGTAGAAATACTACTTGTGCGTCCAAAATCCTTAAACCAAGTTTTGCCTTATGAGTCCACTATACCTACCTATATGCGGTATTTCCATGCCGTTCCAAGCAAATTTGTATGTGCCATCTCTAAAATTTCAAAATAAACTTCTCTTTTGTGTGCTCGTACCGCTCATGAAACGGTGGGGAGTGTCCAATATTTTTCCATGCTAGATGTGTTATTCTCAAGATGAGTGTTTATTCACTTGTCATTGCACGAGAGTGCGGCGGTAATAGGGATGCCCATTCCTGAAATGAAAAAGAAAAAAATATTTACTTTATGTTGTCAAATAAAAAATTCCTTGGAAAGTGTTGGTATGGAAGGCAACCGTGGATACAACCCGCCATGGAAAGTGAAAGAATGGTGGAAAAAGGAAGAAATTTTATTTTCTGTTTGGGAACCGCCTATGATATATCTAGCATGGAAAGTGTTGTGAGCTACTTTGTCGTTTTCGTTGACAAGAAAGGCATGCCACCCAAAATATTTTTCTCTCTCAATTTAAACCTTGAGCTCTGGCACCTCTACAAATCCCTACTTCCCTCTGCGAAGGGCCTATCTATTTACTTTATGCAATTTTTATTTTTACTTTGAGTCTCCATCTTCTCTTATAAAGCACCAACTAGGGGGCACTATGATCGTACTTGAGCATTGGGCATAGCTAATATTTGAGTGTGTTTCATGAATGGATCAATGATTGAGCATGATGGGCTAGGGATAACTTTCTTTAGTGTTGATATTTTGAAAGACATGGTTGCTTGTTGGCATGCTTAAGTATTGAAGTCATTATGTTAAAACTAGACTATTGCTTTGAATCATCTACAAGGCCAAATGTCCATGCTATACAAAAGAAAAGTATATTAGATGCACATGTTAGGCAGCATTCCACATCAAAAATTCTGTTTTTATCATTTACCTACTCGAGGACGAGTAGGAATTAAGCTTGGGGATGCTGATACGTCTCCAACGTATCTATTATTTTTGCTTGTTACATGTTGTTATATTATCACTCAAATATTAGCTACACCCAATGCTCAAGTACGATCATAGTGCCCCCTAGTTGGTGCTTTATAAGAGAATATGGACACTCAAAGTAAAAAATAAAATGTGCATAAAGTAAATAGAAAGGCCTTTCGCAGAGGGAAGTAGGGATTTGTAGAGGTGCCAGAGCTCAAAGTTTAAATTGAGAGAGAAAAATAATTTGAGTGGCATGCCTTTCCTGTCAACAAAAATGACAAAGTAGTTCATAATACTTTCCATGCTAGATACATCATAGGCGGTTCCCAAACAGAAATAAAGTTTATTCCCAAGCTTAGTTGCTTGTTTCTCTTTGGATATATCTTGGGGGTGCTGTAGCATCCCCAAGCTTAGGCTCTTTTCATTCCTTATTCCTTCATCCATCGTGATCTCACCTAAAACTTGAAAACTTCAATCACACAAAACTCAACAAAATCTTCGTGAGATCCGTTCGTATAATAAAGCAAATCACTACTTTAAGTACTTTTGCAAACTCATTCATATTTTATTATTGCATTATAGCTACTGTATTTTAACTTTACCATGGCTCATACCCGTCAATATAACCCATAGATTCGTCAAAACAAGCACACAATGCAGCGAAAACAGAATCTGTCTTAAACAGAACAGTTTCTGGTAATCTGTACTCTAACCATACCTCTGTAACTCTAAAAATTCTGAACAATTAGGACAACGTAAAGAATTTGTATATAAACACATTGTTAAAATTTCAGCTCAATATCACGTTCCAGTAAAAAATGAAAATTCGAACACTGGAGGCAAAGTTTCGATTTCAGATTCAACATCGCTTCTACTCATCTTATGAATCATCCTAAAGGCTCTACTTGGCACAAACACTTAATAAAACATAAAAACACAATCATAACAGAGGCATAATTGTGTCAACACTCAAAAACAGAAAGGGAAAAAACAAAAATAAATTTATTCATTGGGTTGCCTCCCAACAAGCGCTATTGTTTTACGCCCCTAGCTAGGCATAACGCATAGATTCAAGTATTGTCATCTTTGATTTTGCGAGCGGTGTTTTTGTCAAGAGGTTTTGCAAACAAAACTTGAAAAAAATCATCCATGGAAACCTTAGCACTATCAAGTTGTCCATCTACGTACCCTCTTTGATTCCCGGCCACAATCCAAGAATAATGTTGATTTACATCATTGAAAACTTGTTGGATCATATCTAAAACGGGGACTTCCTTTTTGAGATTCTCATCAAAAATTGATTATTTCCAAGCAACTTTCTCAACCTGTAATCGCTATTGTAAAGGATCTCTCCTATTACTGGTTTTTCACGGCTCGTACCATAGAAATGAAAGATCTCCCTAGCTTCCCGTACTATGTGATCAAATTCATTCATCAGAACAAGGGTGGCTAACTTCTTAGCTTTGGGATCCTTTATGACGGGTAGCTCATAAAACAATCTTTGCAAGGTAGGATGGGTACGAATAAACCTATTTTCAAGTTTCAGAACTAGTGCCGAAATAGCTTCCGCATAAGTTTTAATTCTTTTCAGTATAGGAGTATCATCAAGAGTCAAATTCCCAACGCAATTGAAAAATTCTTGGATAGTTTCTCTTCCTATAACGTTCCCTTGCCCCCAAAACAAAAAAATTAGCATCCAGATTACCAGAACGTCCAATATTAGGAGTCCTGCCATCATCTATTTCTACCATACCAAAATCACTCATGATGACAAGCAAACAAGAGATCTGACGAGAAAAAGGAAAACGAAAAAGAGGGCGAATAAAACGGCAAATTGGTGAAGTGGGGGAGAGGAAAACGAGATGCAAATGGCAAATAATGTAATTGCAAGGAGATGAGATTTGTGATTAGGAACCTGGAAGATGATGATGGTGTCTCCTCGGCGCCAGAGATTGGCACGTAGAAGAGATCGTTTCCTCCCCGGCAACGGCGCCAGAAACTCTTTTGACATGGCTTGAGACTGCATCGGTATTTCCCCAAAGAGGAAGGGATGATGCAGCACAGCGACGGTAAGTATTTCCCTCAGTTATGAAACCAAGGTTATCGAACCAGTAGGAGGATCACCACCACCTAATAAGCAGCACCTGCACACAAAGAACAATTACTTGCAACCCGACGCGAAAGAGAGGTTGTCAATCTCTCTACGGTAAAAAGATAGATTAGGTAGTGATAGATTAGAGAGATAGATCTCGCAAGATCACAAAAAAAGAGCAAATAAAAAGTGCAGCAAGTTATTTTTGGGTTTTTGGAATAATAGATCTGAAAACAAAAATAGCAAAAAGATAGATCAGAAAGCAATATGTTGGAAAAGTAGACCCGGGGGGCGTAGGATTCACTAGTGGCTTCTCTCATGAGTATAGCACACGGTGGGTGAACAAATTACTGTTGGGAAATTGATAGAAGATCAAATAATCATGACGATATCCAAGGCGATGATCATTATATAGGCATCACGTCCAAGATAAGTAGACCGACTCTTGCCTGCATCTATCACTATTACTCCACACATCGACCGCTATCCAACATGCATCTAGTGTATTAAGTTCATGGAAAAATGGAGTAATGCAATAAGAACGATGACATGATGTAGACAAGATCTATTCATGTAGGAATAGACCCCATCTTTTTATCCTTACTGGCAACGATACATGCGTGCCTTGCTACCCCTTCTGTCACTGGGAAAGGACACCGCAAGATCGAACCCATCACAAAGCACCTCTTCCCATGGCAAGAAAAATCGATCTAGTCGGCCTATCTAAACCAAAGATTCAAAGAAGAAATACGAGGCTATAAGTAATCATGCATATAAGAGATCAAAGAAGACTCAAATAATATTCATGGATAGAAACTGATCATGAACTCAAAATTCATCGGATCCCAACAAACACACCGCAAAAGTTTACATCAAATAGATCTCCAAGAGACCACTGTATTGAGAATCAAAAGCGAGAGAGAGGAAGCCATCTAGCTACTGCCTACGGACCCGTAGGTCTATGGTGGACTACTCATGCATCATCGGAGAGGCACCAATGAGGATGATGAACCCCTCCGTGATGGTGTTAGATTGGATCTCGAGGCACTGGAACTTGCGGTGGCTGGATGTGTTTTTCATCGACTCCTTAAGGGTTTCTGGAATATTTGGGAATTTATAGGCATCAGAGGCGGTGGAGAGGGGCCCCGAGGAGGGCACAACCCATCAGGGCGCGTCAGGGGCCTCTGGCGCGCCCTGGTGGGTTGTGGTATCCACGGCCCACCTCTCTGGCATTTCTTTGGCCCACTGGGTGTCTTCTGGTCCAAAAAAATCTCCAAAAAGTTTCGTCGCGATTGGACTCCGTTTGGTACTGATATTCTGTGAAGTAAAAAACAAGCAAAAACAGCAACTGGCACTTTGGCACTATGTCAATAGATTAGTCCCAAAAAATGATATAAAGTTGCTATAAAGTGATTGTAAAACATCCAGAAATGATAATATAATAGCATGGAACAAGCAAAAATTATAGATACGTTGGAGTCGTATCACTCCTCCACTTGCTCTTACTGAGCGCGCTCGATTTTGCTGGAAGTGGTACGAAGCCCCTCCCTAGTACTAGTATTTAGGTGCTATTTTGTTCAGTTCATCTAACTATAGATCTGATTGAACTGTACCACATACTTTAAATTAGCTAGCATATATAGTTGAACTAGCTATTTCAGTACGTGGTTGGCAACAATTGGGGAAAAGTTTGTTCGGTTCAGCTGTCGAGTTGAACTGTATTGTACAAAGACCAATGCTTAATGTATGAATGAAATCCATGTTTACTGAATTTCAGTTGCCAAATTACACCCTAATTGTGATTTTGTTCCTGTGAAACTTGACAAATGCCAGAGTACAATGTTGACAAATGCCAATGCTACTAGATCGACAGATGCCAATGTTTTCGATTTGACACATGGCAATTTACCCAATACGATAGATGTAAATATTCCTGGATTGTCTGTACTAGGAACACGGGTCATATTAGAGAAACGTTTGCGATGACACATTGCACCAATCCTTCGCGCCAATATTTTCACTTAGCTTACAGGCGAAGGGAAAGATAGCTGTCGATCGCATACAGGTATTCAACCTGAACCGTTGTGACGAGTGTTTATTCAGAGAAAACAATGATGGTTTTTTGTTTGCTATGTGAATTCAGAGATAAATACTTAGTTAATCAAACCATAGATTTCATTCAGTCAAGATTTGACTTTACATTTGTACAATCGAGATACAATATAAAGAAAACTAGTTGCGGCGGCAGCGGCGACGGCGTCCTGCGGCGGCGTTCTCGTGCTCCGGGGCACAGTTGTACAGTTCTTCAAACGAGACCAGAATGTTATGGACTTCACAATCAAAGAGACGGTCATCGTGCAATCGATGGGCGCGGGGCCGGGGGGCGGCGACTAGCGGCGCTGCGAGGAAGCTGTTGACGGCGGCGTCCCAATCTGCTGAGGGGCCCGTCACGGGTGCAGGCGCACGCATGGGCACGGGGGCGGTGGGTGCAGGCGCGTGCACAGGGTCGGACGCCGTGGGTGCAGGCACGCGCACTGGTACCGGCGTGGCGTGTGCAGGGCGCGCATGAGCACGGGCGTAGGAGGAGGCTCTGGCGCTTGCACGTACACAAGCTCGCGCGGGTCCGCGGGGACCTCCATGACGCCCGCGGTTTCCAGCGCTGCGATGATGCTCGGCGACCAGCCCATCAATGCAACGGGGATGGTTGTTGGCGCGGGCGCGTGGATGGTTACTGGCAAGTGCGTCGGGGCAGCATCCACTGTGGCATGCAGCTCTTCCAGGGCCATGTCCATGGCGTCCCATTCGTCTTTATGTTCTATCTCTTCCGGCTCGGTGTCAACTTCACCAAACCGGAAGAGTAGTGGCATATGATCCTTGTGCACCATGGCGTAGGTCGCCGTGGAGGTCTGAATGATGCAGGGGAATGGGAGGCGAAGATGTAGAGACGATTGTGAGTGAGTGGGCAGTAAATCCGCCTATTAAACAGCGGCTCAGGCGCCATTGATGGACAGGTTGGAAGCGAGGAGGGTGGATACGGAGGTCAAAGGGCTCGCTTCACGGTGAGCCTGTGGCGTACAGCCCGCACGCCTCCCAGTGAGCCTGCGCAGCGGAGGCCAGCTCGCACGCCACCTGTCAACTTAAGCAGGTGCTCACACGGCAGCTCCTAAGCCCTAGCCAATAAAAGAGTGTGACGCTTGGCAGCACGTAAGGGCAGTAGAATGCCCGCGGTTTGAAAATAATGCAACCGTTTGCGTGGAAACATGACCGTTCTTTGTTCCAAAAAAGCTTTTGTTCGCTATTAATGTGTCAGCCTTTTCCCAAAGTGGACACAAAAAATACCACAACATATTTGTGCTATATCATGACGCCATGCCCAATTCTTGAATTTTGTGGGAGTTCCAGATTTACTATAATTTAACGTAATATTCTCAATGTTGGCTCTAAAATAAAATATATATTAAAAACGAGTCTCAAATAGGAAAACAAAATGCTATGACGCCTTTATGTGCCATGTTCATGACACCATGCCAAGTTTCATGAATCTTCTGATGAGTTTTTGATTTACATGATTTAAAACCCGAGTTTCTCAATGTTTCACTGGCCGAGCGAAGACCCCGAGATGTTTGAAATTCATTCCCATATCTTGCATGGGACCTAAAGATGCATGCACACTAATATGGTTTTCAAACGATTTTGATGCACCGGACCTTGTGTTAGTAGTTCAAATTTGAATTATGTATATTAAATAATTGATACGTCTCCAACGTATCTATAATTTTTGATTGTTCCATGCTATTATATTATTTGTTTTGGATGTTTTATATGCATTAATATGCTATTTTATATTATTTTTGGGACTAACCTATTAATCTAGAGCCTAGTGCCAGTTTCTGTTTTTTCCTTGTTTTTGAGTATTGCAGATAAGGAATATTAAACGGAGTCCAAACGGAATAAAATCTTCGCGATGATATTTCTTGGACCAGAAGAAACCTACCAGACTTGGAGATGAAGGCAGGAGACCTGCCGGGAGATCACAAGCCTGCAGGGCGCGCCCTAGGGGGGGCGCGCCCCCTTGGCTTGTGGCCCCCCTGCAGGTCCTCTAACCCTATTCTTCGGCCTATAAATTCCCAAATATTCCCCCAATACCAAAAAGAGCCATGAAAATACATTTCCGCCGCCGGAAGCCACTGTTCCCGTGAGATCCCATCTTGGAGCCTTTTCCAGTAATCTGCCGGAGGGGGATTCGATCACGGAGGGCATCTACATCAACTCCATTGCCCCTCCGATGATGCGTGAGTAGTTCACCACATACCTTCGGGTCCATAGCTAGTAGCTAGATGGCTTCTTCTCTCTCTTTGTTCTTCAATACCATGTTCTTCAAGATCTTCATGGAGATCTATCCGATGTAATACTCTTTTGCGGTGTGTTTGTCGAGATCCGATGAATTGTGGGTTTATGATCAGATTATCTATGAATATTATTTGAATCTTCTCTGAATTCTTATATGCATGATTTCATATCTTTGCAAGTCTCTTCGAGTTATTGGTTTGGTTTGGCCAACTAGATTGGTAATTCTTGCAATGGGAGAAGTGCTTAGTTTTGGGTTCAATCTTGCGGTGTCCTCACCAAGTGACAAAGTAGGGGTAGCGAGGCACGTATTTGTATTGTTGCCATCGAGGATAAAAAGATGGGGTTTTCATCATATTGCTTGAGTTTATCCCTCTACATCATGTCATCTTACCTAATGCGTTACTCTGTTCTTCATGAACTTAATACTCTAGATGCAGGCAGGAGTCGGTCGATGTGTGGAGTAATAGTAGTAGATGCAGAATCGTTTCGGTCTACTTGACACGGACGCAATGCCTATATGCATAATCATTGCCTTGGATATCGTCATAACTATGCGCTTTTCTATCAATTGCTCGACAGTAATTTGTTCACCCACCGTATTATTTTCCTTCATGAGAGAAGCCTCTAGTGAAACCTATGGCCCCCGGGTCTATTTTCCATATTATATTTTCAGATCTATAAACCAAAAATACCAAAAATACTTTGCTACAATCTTTTTACTTTTGTTTTACTTTTTGTTTTAGCAATCTTTTATATCTATCTCTATCAAATCTCATCCTTGCAAATAACCGTGAAGGGATTGACAACCCCTTTATAGCGTTGGGTGCAAGAGTTTGATTGTTTGTGTAGGTGCGAAGATTGGGGACTTGCTTGTATCTCCTACTGGATTGATACCTTGGTTCTCAACAACTGAGGGAAATACTTATCTACTTTGCTGCATCACCCTTTCCTCTTCAAGGGAAAACCAACGCAAGCTCAAGAAGTAGCAATAATATGCATATAAAAGTCAATTAATTAATACATAAAAAGTCCAAATGAACCATGTATAATTTCATATTTTGGCACGACACTCATTTTGGTATATGTTGCCTCTAGAAATATATAGTTCAAGACGAGAAGATGCAGCGGATGTCGATTCGTCCACATAAGGTGACGCGTTCCATATCGAAACCCCAAAAGCTTCCCGTGAGAAGCTCGGGTTTGTGAGGGGCTTGTGCCAAAACTTGTCTCAAATTGGATATTATTTTACCAGGGCACATATGAGCCATGCATGTCATGACACCATGCCAAGTTTCATGAATTTTCTGACGAGTTTTTGATTTATACATGATTTAAAACCCGAGTTTCTCAATGTTTGTGTGCTTGAGCCAAGACCGCGAGATGTTTGAAATTCATTCCCATATCTTGCATGGGATCCTAAAGATGCATGTACACTTATATGACTTTCAACCCATTTTGATGCACCGGACCTTGTGATTGTAGTTCAAATTTGAATTAGCCACGTTAAATAATGCATATAAAAGTCAATTAGTGTATAAAAAGGCCAAACAAACCATGTATAATTTCATATTTTGGAACGACACTCATTTTGGTATATGTTGCCTCTAGAAATATATAGTTCAAGATGAGAAGATGCAGCGGATGTCGATTCGCCCACATAAGGTGATGCGTTCCATATCAAAACCACAAAAGCTTCCCGTGAGAAGCTCAGGTTCGTAATATAAGGGGCTTGTGCCAAAACTTGTCCCAAATCGGACATTTTTTCACCAGGGCACATATGAGCCATGTCATGACACCATGCCAAGTTTCATGAAATTATGACGAGTTTTTGATTTATACATGAATGTAAAACCAAGCTTCTTAATGTATGTGGCCGAGCCAAGACCCCGAGATGTTTGAAATCCATTCCCATAACTTGCATGGGGCCCAAAGTAACCATGGACACTTATATGATTTTTTTAACCCATTTTGATGCACCAGACCTTGTGATTTTAGTTCAAATTTTAATTATCCGCATTAAATGCCTAGAGAACTCAATTAACGTATGAAAATGCAAAAAGAACCCTGAATAATTCCATATTTTAGCAAGACACTCTTACTGGTCTGTGTTGCCTCTAACAAAAGTTCAAGGTGAGAAGATGAGCGAATGTCGTTTTGCCCACGTAAGGTGACGTGTTCCTTATCGGAACCACAAAGCTTGCAGTGAGAAGCTCCGGTTTGTAAGGGACTTGTGCCTAAAATTGTCCCAAGTAGGACAATTTTTTTCAATGGCACATATGTCCATGTCATGATAACATGCCAAGTTTTTAGAATTTCTGATGCGTTTTGGATTTACAGTAATTTAAAAACCAAGTTTCTCAACGTTTGTGGCCGAGCCAAGACCCCGACATGTTTGAAATTCATTCCCATTTCTTGCCCGTGACCTAAAGATGAAGCCATGGACAGTAATATGATTTTTCATCCCATTTTGATGCACCGGACACTGGGACGATAGTTCAAATTTGAATTATACACATTAAATGTCTAGAAAACTCAATTAATGTATAAAAATGCCAAACGGACCCTAAATAATTCCATATTTTAGCACGACACAGTTATTGGTCAGTGTTCACTGCAGATAAATCTTATTGCAATCCAAACGCCGTCCTTTGTCGAAGTAACCTCATTTTTTGTTTAAAAACATTTTTAAAATCAAGTCTTTCACAAATAGTTCAAGTCATGAATCGTGTGTGATGCAGTACAAAATATCTTGGGCCAATCATCATAATGCATGGATAAGAACGGAAGCTTCGTCGGCTACAGTACACCGCCAGCCAGTTTACCACACGGACTCCTCAGACCATTTTACTTTTCAATCGTCGCCGGTGAAAGATGGGGACATGGATCCCCGTCGTGAGGGCAACTTCGGCAACCCACTCCGGCCCGAGCTCGTCCGCATCAGCCATGAGCGCGCTCTCAACATGCTTGAACGCGGCTGCAACCTCCGACACGGTGGCTGCAACAATCAGAAGGGCAGGTGCTGCAGCTGAGAGGGTGGCAACAACAACCGCGACGGGGATCGCAAATGGCGAGAACAGCACATCAGCTGTCAGTTTCTCGGCGGTCGGCGTAGCCCCGATGGTGGACGCCCAGTCCCATCTCGAGGCCGCCCATGCCCATCTCGTGTCAGTCACTGCACAAATCACATCTGCCTTCTCCGATACTGGTCAACAACCCACATCCGATGAGTTGGTAATCGTTGAGTGTGCTCGAGCAGGCGTTCGTTCATCAGCGGCCTCCCTAGCCAAGATTGTGGCCGTCCATGCCCGGAGCTAGGCCGCCCACGCTCGGCTCATGGCGGCCTTATCCAAAGAGATGGTGGATGAAGACTGCGAGGTGCTGGTGAAAGGACGTGGGTGTCACCTAGAGGGGGGTGAATAGGCGCTTTAAAATAATTACGGTTTAGGCTTGAACAAAAGCAGAATAAAACTAGCGTTTAATATGTCAAGCACAAAACCTAAAACATCTAGGCTCACCTATGTGCACCAACAACTTATCCTAAGCAAGATAAACAACTAAGTGATAGCAAGATATAAAATAGCGGATGCTAATCTCCGTTTGGAGCGGTGTGGAGGCACAATGCTCCCCAAGAAGCCACTAGGGCCACCGTAATCTCCTCACGCCCTCACACAATGCAAGATGCCATGATTCCACTAAGGGACCCTTGAGGGCGGTCACCAAACCCGTACAAATGGCAACCCTTGGGGATGATCACCGAACCCGTACAATTTGGCAACCCTTGGGGGCGGTCACCGGTACCCGTACAAATTGCTCGGGGCAATATCCACAACCTAATTGGAGACCCCGACGCTTGCTCGGAGCTTTACACCACAATGATTGAGCTCCAAGACACCACCAACCGTCTAGGGCGCCAAGGCACCCAAGAGGAACAAGCTCTAGGGTGCTCAAACACCCAAGAGTAATAAGCTTCTCAACTTCTCACTTCCACGTATCACCGTGGAGAACTCAAACCGATGCAACTAATGCAATGGCAAGAACACACGAAGTGGTCAAGTCCCTCGCTCCCAAGTTACACCACAACAACAAAAGCTATGGAGGAACATGATAGGAAGAACATGGAGCTCACAAAGAACTCCAAGATCTAGATCCAAGGGGTTCCCCTCACATAGAGGAGAAAGTGATTGCTGGAGATGTGGATCTACATCTCCTCTCTCTTTTCCCTCAAAAAGGAGCAAGAATCATTGGAGGGATTGAGAGATAGAAAACTCTAAGAAGGACAACAATGGGGGGCAAACATGAGCTCAAAGGATAGGGACCATTGGGGAAGAAGACCCCCTTAAATAGGTCCCCACGAATCTGCCCGTTATGTGCAGAATAACATAGGTGTGGTACAACCGCTATGCGCACCGGTACAACCGGTCAAAGGAGACAAACCTACCTATAGGAAAAGCAGTGAGTGGTACAACCGCTCGGGGCACCGGTAGTACCGGTTAAACCGGAACAACCGTCCCACAACCACCCAAGAACCGCTCCACAACAGAAACTAGTCCGGTGGTAGAGCGGTACATGGACGGTACAACCTTCGGACCAATTCTGGAGCGGTACAACCACTCCAAACACCGGTTGTACCGGTCGACCGGTACAACCTCTCAGTGTAAAGCTGGTAAGACAAAAATAGCCATAACTTTCGCATGCGAGCTCCGATTTGAGCAAACTCAAGCTTGTTGCATAAAGGACAACAAGAGCTATCCAACAATGACTAGTTATATTTAGAACAAGCAATGGAGAATAAATCCCACTAGGATAATGACTATTTCCCAATAATTATCCGGCAAAATCTCCAACATCGAAAACATCATAGAAGATGCATATGGACTCCATTTTCGATAAACTCGAGCTTGTCATGAAGATGACAATAAGCTCTAAAACTCACAAAGAGAAACACCAAACAAGAACCAAGAAATATGATGCAAGGATGCAAATGGTTTGAGCTCTCAACGAACGATACGATCAAGCTACTCACTTGAGAGCCCCCCTTGATAGTACGGCAATCGATCCTATAACCCGGTCTCCCAACTACCACCATGAGACCGGTAAAATAGAAAACCTATCAAGGGAAAACCTATACCTTGCACATGGTCCACTTGAGCTATATGATGACGATCTTGACTTCCTCAAGATGGACCACCTTTCTTGATTGCACAGGCTCGATGAAGACTAGTTGATTGCTCCCCCATACTCCACTATGGGTGAGCCATTCTTCGGCACATCTTCACAAGTCCATTGTCACCACAATGGATGGCAAGTTTCAAGCATGATCTCTTCGTGATGCTCCACTTGAACTTGCACACCGCAATCTTGATGACGATCACCACTTGATGTCATCCTCCATGGGTTGTATGAGATCTTCCTCTTGACGCAAGCCCATGGAAACATACCTAACCCCACATAGAACTCTCACGTAGACCATGGGTTAGTACACAAAGCGTAATGGACAGTGCTTACCATACCATGGGATCACTTGATCCCTCTCGGTACATCTTGTACGCTTTGTATGTTGATCAACTTGATTCACTCTTTTACTTAGTCTTGATCAACCTTGTATCTTATCTTCTCTCTTCATAAAGATGATGTCTTGAAGGTAAACATGAAAGCTCACACAGTCTTCTTCAAGACATGCTTGGAATAAGCTCAACTCTCACATGATCAATCTTTGGATAAAACCTTGAATACCACCTTGGTCTCCATATAAACTCCTTGAAACCAACATATGGACTTCAAGAAGTGCCTATGGACAAATCCTTTGAATATAACTCAAGGCAACCATTAGTCCATAGGGATTGTCATCAATTACCAAAACCACACATGGAGAAATGTGCTCTTACAATCTCCCCCATTTTGGTAATTGATGACAACCAGTTTCAAGAGAGTTTATATAAGGAAATAAGCACAACCAAGCACACACATGCAAAGCAATAATGCATGGGTATGAGTTGCAAATGCTTAAGCAATCAAAAGCAAAACTCTCTAAATTTTCCAAGCTAAACTCTCTAAACATCTCCCCCCTTGGCATCGGTTGCCAAAATGGATGAAATACTTAGAAAGGCAATATAATAGGTGTTCCTCCAAAAAAGTGTGTATTTCTCAAAATATGAATGCAATGAAATACACATATACAATGATAAGTAGTTGGACGAAGACAAATTATATTGATGATCCAAAGATTGCAAAAAGGATTGTATGGCAGAAAGACATACCCAAGAGTGAAGCAAGCAATCAAAAGATACCAATTGGACCAAACAATCACATGATCCAACGAGCCACATTAAAAAGAAATTATGATATGGGCAAAGGAGTGTTCTAAAGAAACTAGAGAAGCTCCCCATGAGTTGTGCACTATTTGGAAGTTTTGTATTTAGATTCTCGTGGACAAAATAGGATCATCGCTCCCCCAAAATCAATAAGAACACAAAACATGTGCAAGTGAGCATAGATAGGAAATAATGCATAACACTTGCAACAAACATATGGTTGAGCAACATGAAAGAGCCAACTTAAGAATGGGCTCAACCAAAATGATGTGTGTGAGTCATGGCAAAGCACTTGAGCAGACTAATATAAGGATGCGCATTAAGCATCAACATAGTCTTGATGGTATGAGACACGAAGTGCAAGACATATACTCCCCCCCCCCCCACACACACACACACTAGCAAATGGGTTCACAAGCTTATTAATAAAAAAATTAAAAACCAAAGCTTGTGACAACCCATGGTGAAGATAAGAAATAGTAGCCTTGTCAAGAGGAGGGATACCAATCGAAATGGCAAAACCCTCGTCAAGACAAGCATGAGGAAAAATAATCTTCACCACCAATGAGTGCATCAGGATGCAAGTATATAAGATCCGCACTCAAGACAAATTCTTTCACAAAACCACCAAGAAAATAAAAAAAGGAAATACAATGGCGGACGTGCAAGAAAAGAGGATATCAACTAGAGATGTAACTTCTCGCATGTGTATAAGATTCTAGGTAGAAGACAATCATGGCGATATCTATCCACAAAGAAGGATGTATACACGAAATAGTTACAAGAAGGAACGAACAAGATATCCAAAAGGAAGTCATGTATATACCAATAAGATCTTTGCTTGAAAGCATAGCACAAGGCCTAATATTTTCTTATTGTACATAAATGAACTCCCAGCTCACGAACATCAAAGACATCACAACTAGCAACAAGAGATCATCGCTGGGATGCTTTGAGAAAGGAAACAAGTACCACAAGAATGAATCAAGAAATTCATGCCAAGATGCAACCTACAAAAGGTTGAATGCAAGAAATGTATGCATGAAGTGGATACTTGTTACCGAGATAGCATTGGATTGATGTAGAAGATAATGGTTCATCGATCATCCTAACTTGCCTCTAATAAGCACATGGTGTCAACACCTTCCTTGTAAGTGAGCCGAGCGTCCAATGTATCTCCAATTGTTCCTAGAACAACAACACAAACAAAGTGGTACCCAAACTCATTGGGACCAAAGAGTTAGTGGACCAACAATACATAGGACAAACTCCACATAACTATGTGAATATAGATATGAAATTGAATTTCATGCACACTTTGCCAATTTGTGACATAGTGGAGTTTCCCCTATATATTGGGTCAAAGAGAGAAAGCATGCCAAAGAAAGTACATATAGTAATATGCATGCTCGAGACTTTCAAGAACCAAATCAACACATAGTTGATAAGATGCCAAAAGACAAGGTATCAAGTGAAAATAAGATACCCAATGAAAAATTATCACTTGAAGGATACTAATTAAAAGATACATCATGGAATGAGATATCGATATGCCAAATAGAAGGAAACAAGATACCAATAGAAGGAAAACAAACAAGAGGTATCAAGTTCCCAAAAGAGAGCTAGGTTCCAAATATACCAAGCCCTCGGCAAGTTTTCATGATGGCACAAAGTACCAAAAATGAAAAAGCTTTAACTTCCACCAGCACGCACTTGGGATCAAAAGATTTTAGGACCAAAATTTGCCGTCGTATCCCCATTTTCTCTTCCAAATGAAAATGAAATGCAAGTACCGTGTGCAATGTAGTATCCGATATCTTACACCAGAAGCTTGGAGACCAAAATTTCCATGTTTAGTCTCGTCACACACGGGATCAACTATAGGATTCGTTTGTATTGTTGAATATCTCACACAGTTATGGTACAGGGACTGTGTCCGATGTGACTGTGTGCGCTACTTTTTCGCCGCAACGAACAAAATTTTGGGCTGCCGCGCAAATATCTACCTCCCCCGCTCCTCGTACCAACCAAAAGCCACATCCCCCTGCTTCCCCCTTCCTTTCCTAAGTTCAAACCTACACTGCTTGCTTGCAGCGCCGCCTCCTCGCCGGCGACGTTCCTTCCTGCTGCTCGCCCTCCTCCATCTAGTTAGGTAATCCACACCTTCTTCATACCCCCTCCCCCTCCACCCCCTACTCCTCCATTCCACATGCCCCGACCACCGGCGCGACACATTCCACCAAAATCACCGGCCCACCCCCCACATAATCGCCGCCGAAAGACATGGTGCACGCAGTATAGCCAAGATCTCAAGGAGCACCTGGCAGCGGAGAAGCAAATCGTGACCGCACACGCGGATGAGGCCACGATGGCTGCCATGCGTGCCGACTACCAGATCTTGGAGCAGCACCTCGCCGTTGAGGCCACCGTTGACGCCTCGTGCGCGGATGTTGCCACACAGTTGGCTACTTTGAACAACAAATCGTTGTGTTTTCTCGAGGGCTCCGTTGTTGCCTTCGACGACAACTATGAGTTGTTTTCTCAGCGTGCCCATGCTTTCCTCAACTCCAGAGCCGGCAGGTTGGTGCCCGGATAGGCTGAGGCCACTCACCACTACGAGGAGGGCACCCACGATGTGGAGGCCTCGCCCTCGTCCAAGCCCATCGTTATCGATATCTCCAACGACGAGGAATATCTTGTTTTTTAAGTTTAATTACTAATGACCTGTGTTCAGCTAGCTACGCCTGTTAAGCATGTTTGCTTTACCTTTTGCATGTGCTGCTCCTGCCTTTCCTTAAGAAATTCAAGTGAAATATGCAATGTAATGCTACTATGCAATCTAACCTTCTAGTATGTTCTATTGTGCGATGTGATGCACAGTTAACTGTTTGGTTCATTTGTTTTGGTGATCATCTGCAATGTGATGTTCAATTATTGTTGGTACAATTTTGTATTGTTATGCATGTGAAACATACAATTGCTATATTTCATAGTTCTTAGCACGCTTGGCTTTTCCATGTGGCTTGAATTAATATGTTGGATCTGCAATGCGTTTATTTTTCATTAACATATTTTACTGATAGCACGCCAAATCTCACTTAAAACCTGATCAATATCTATCTTAAACGCGTTACAGCGGGAACAATGGGAGACATTGAAGTTTACCATCGAGGTTTGCACTTTCATGATCCTTTGGCTAATAGCACATTATTGTGCAATTGCAGGAACCATTCTAATATTTAGGTTTCTAATAATAATTTGGTCTTGCACATGTAGGTCCTGCTGTAAGAGGTTTAGACCCACTGTTCGACCCATTTTGCATGTGGGGAAATGATGTGTTCATGAATATTAGTCAAATCAAGAAACTCAGAAAGATTGTTAAGATAAAGAAACTTGCGACGAAAAACAACAAGCTGTTTGTCTGCACAATGAAGAAGACATCAGTGAACTATAGGATGGTACTATCGCTTTTACCTTGTCTTTTTTTTCCTTTGTGACATTACAATTTTTCGAAACGAAATTTATGCATATCTTTGTTTCCAGTCCTTTCCAAAGTAGTTCATCGATAAGTACGTCTCAAACCACCTGTATGGTCAAGAGGCGAGGAAGGTATTCATACCGCATCCATGGTATAATCTTGAAGTCTTCCTCAAGAGGATGAAGGATGGGCGGGCAACCATCCACAACAATGGCATAAAGTTGCAAGGACCTTCGACATCAGCGAAGGCTCAATATTTGCCTTCCGCTTCAACAGTTTTCTAGACGAGATTCATCTGTCTATTTACCGTATATGATGCTATTTTCCAAAGGTTTTACATGTTGCATGTGAAACTCGGTCCTATCGTGTAATTGGGTAGCTAGGTAGTATATGCCTATATGATGTTGTACTCTGATGTATTTCAATTATGAAATCCTGGTTGCCGTAATATGAAATGAAATATATGGTGTGCTTGATATGAAGTGTCAATTTGTTTACTAGTTGGATTATAAATAATAGAGCAATTAGCCTGATTATTGGGGTTTCATATTGCAGACGGTTTGTCATAGAACACCGTGAGTGATGACCTCACCAAACCCACACGGTTTCTGGAAATTTGGCGTGTTGGATCAGTGAAAAATCACACATGACTTCCGGCTGAAAACTGTGTGCTTTAGAACACACATTCGCAAACGTTTTCACATAAAATGTGTGTGTGATGGACAACACTATGTCAAACAGTTTCTTCTAGGCACCATGCGTGATGGCCACCCCTAACACAGACGATGTTATGCAGAAAATTGTGTGTGATGTAGAATACGAATGGAAACGTACGTTTGGGATTCACTGTGTGGGATGCTAAGCACATCTCACACGACTTCCCCAATATATCTATTTGTGATGGCCCTTCCAATCGCACACGACATATTTTTGCTCATCATGTGTGACCGGAAGCAGCCATCGCCGACGATTTTTCTGTGTCGTGTGGGATAGGCCCCCCTATCACTCACACATGCAAGGCGACGGTTTGAGACTACGTCACGGAAAGGGGTTAAAAACCATTTGTATATCAGGCGCCTGCACTAGTGCGGGCTTCCTCAAATGCGTGAGGTCTTCATGAGCAAGCGAGTTGGATGCACACCCACTTAGATTCCGTTGAGCTTTCATACACTTATAGATGTAGTGCATCCATTGCATGGCAATCCCTACTCCTCGCATTGATATCTATCGATGGGCATCTCCATAGCCCGTTGATACGCCTAGTTGATGCGAGGCTTGCTTTTCCACTTTGACCCCTTTGATACCTACCACCATACTCTATTCCACCCATATGTTATATCCATGGTTCACGCTCATGCATTGCATGAAGTTGAAAATGCTGAAGCACATTAGAAGTACGATCCAATAGCCTGGTTTGATACCAAGGTGCTCACGATCTATAATTATGCGGTGAAGACGAAGTCATGCCATGCTCAATATGATAAAATGAGTAGGGAATAACATTCTTTAAGGATCATATATTTTGAAAAGTGATGATTATGTTATTTATGTTTATGGATATTATTATGTTGATATCAATTAGTTCATTGTTTCTCAATGATCATACTAAAAAGAGATTACATGTTGGGTAGCATGTCACATCAAAAAAATTGTTTTTATCATTTACCTACTCGAGGAAGAGCAGGAATTAAGCTTGGGGATGCTAATACATCTCCAACGTATCTAGAATTTTTTTATTTATCCATGCTATTATATTATCAATCTAGGATACTTTATATACAATTATATGCTATTTTATATCATTTTTGGAAACAAACCTATTAACCCAGTGTCAAGTGCTAGTTGTTGTTTTCAGCTTGTTTTTCGTTTTCCAGGAAATCTATACCAAACGAAGTCCAAACGCTACGAAAATTTTTGACGATTTTTTCTGGACAAAAGATACCCAAGAAGCTTCAGGAGGGGTCAGGAAGCCACACGAGGAGACGACAAGGCAACAGGGGCGCGCCCTGATGCCTTGTGGGACCCCCCGGGCTCCGTTTGACCTAATTCCACTTCTATAAATTCTCAAATACTTGGAAACCATCAGAGAGCCACCCGAAACACTTTTTCCACCGCCGCAACCCTCTATTTCGACGGGAGACCATCTGGAGACCTTTTTCGATACTCTGTCGGAGGGGGAATCGATCACGGAGGCCATCTACATCAACTTTGTTGCCTCCATGATGATGCATGAGTAGTCCACCACAGACCTACGGGTCCATAGCTAGTACCTAGGTGGCTTCTTCTCTCTCTTTGATCTTTAATACAAAGGTCACCATGATCTTCGTGGTGATCCATTCGATGTAGTCTTCTTTTGTGGTGTGTTTGTTGGGATCCAATGAATTGTTGGTTTATGATCATATTATTCATGAAAAGTTATTGAGGCTTCTCTGAATTTCAATATGCATGATATTATAGCTTCGTATTTCTCTCTGATCTATTGGTTTGGTTTGGCCAACTAGATTGAATTATCTTCAATGGGAGTGGTGCGTTGTAATGGGTTCAATCTTGTGGTGGTCTATCCTCGTGACAGAAAGGGTCAAGACACGTATTTGTATTGTTGTCATTAAGGACAAAATGACGAGATCTGAACATATTGCTTGTCTTATTTTGTCTACATCATGTCATCTTGCTCCAAGCATTACTTTGTTTGTCATGAACTTATTACCATAGATGCATGATGGATAGCGGTCGATTGGTGAAGTAATAGTAGTAGATGCAGAATCATTTCGGTCTACTTGTTTATGGATGTGATGTCTATATACATGATCATTTCCATGAATAACATGTCATAACTATGTGCAATTCTATCAATTTCCCAATAGTAATTTGTCTACCCACCGTATGCTACTTTCGAGAGAGAAGCCTCTAGCGAACACTATGGCACCTGGGTCTACTTAAACATAAATACAAAAACTCTAAAAATACTACGCTGCCTATTTATATTTATATTTACTTTTATTATTTGCAATATCTATCTCTATCAAGATTTAATCCTTGCAAGTAACGAATTCAAGGGGCTTGACAACCCTTTTGCCCGCGTTGGGTGCAAATGTTTGGTTTTGTGTGTGTAGGTGTTGCCGAAGGAAGTTTGCTTGGTTCTCCTATTGGTTCGATAACCTTGGTTCTCACTGAGGGAAATACTTATCTCTACTGTACTGCATCTCCTCTCCTATTCGGGAAAAATCCCAACACGGCTCACAAGTAGCAGTGACCTCTTCCGTTTAGGGTGCTCACACACCCAAGAGTAACAAGATCCGCAAGGGATTAGTGGGGGGAATCAAATTTCTCTCGGTGGAAGTGTAGATCGAGGCCCTCTCAAGCAAACCCTAGAGACTCAACAAGTTTTGTTTGCTAGGGAGAGATATCGGGCGAAATGGAGCTTTTTGGAAGAGAAGAGGTGAGTCCTCTTGGGGAAGAAGACTCACTTATATAGTGGGGGGAAGATCCAACCGTTATGCCCCTTCAGGCCGTGCATCTCGGGAGAGCAGTACTTCCGCTCGCACGGAAGATCCAAGCGCGGCGTGCAACTGGGAAGCCCAAGGAGGTAGTAGTGCTGCCCGAGTGGTACTACCGCTCCTACCAGCGGTACTACCGCTAGATGTTGCGTGTGCGGGTGAAACCACGGTAGTAGAGTGGGGCAGCATGGTACTACCGCACGGAGCAGTACTACCGCCCGCTACTGTTGCTCTGCTTCCGCTCGAAGGAAAGAGGTATACAGAGAGCATAATATAAGCGGTACTCCATGTGAAGTAAGATACTGGTAGTACCGCACAAACGGTACTACCGCTGAAGGAGCGGTACTTTCACTTAGCATTTGTGCCTACAGCGAGGACAGTGGAAGTGGGGTAGTAGATCGAGCCGCAGAGCCGCCCAAGCGGTACTACCGCTACTACCACCCAACTTCCATTGTACTACACAAAGAGAAAAATATAAGCGGAGGTGCCAATCGCATTGAAGTGCGGCAGTACCGCTAGAGCGGTACTACCGCTGGTCAGCGCGGTACTACCGCTTAGTTGCCTCTAGTAAGCACCAGCATAGACAGAGAAAGCTCCAAGTGCCAGGAAGTAAAGAGGGGTGCAAAGTGATTGTGTACATGTTGATTCCACCCTAAACTTTCCAAATGCGGACCCCCTCTTCATAGTATGGATTTCATACGACTCAAAACCACTAAAAAGAAATCGTTGGAAAATAACCATCTTCTCTCTTAAACACCGAGGGGAAATAAACCGTCTCCTGCCATCTTATAATCTCTGAAAGCAAAATGTACACGGTTAGTCCGCAAAACGCATTGTCATCAATCACCAAAACCACTAAGGGAGAAATATGCCCTAACAATGACTATGCCTCATTTGTCCCCAAGAAATTACTCTCTGCTATCGTACTAATCTTTTGTCACTGGTGTTCAGAATAGCGTGACATGCATCCTTGCTTCTTACCACCTACTCAATTAATCTATGTGATCCTGGGTACCAGCAGGGCCTTAGAACGAGAAGAGACAAAAGAGAAATCCGTGCGACACATACAAATAACATCAATCAAGCAAAGTCATTCCAACGATCTCGTGCACAAATATATTGGGTTGCAAGGCCTTGCCTCAACCCATTGCCTTAACGAATTACTAAACACACAACGATCGGATCACAAGAAGAACTCATTGAAGACAACACAAAGATGAATGATTGAGTGATACTTTCTCTTACAATAGTTGCCGATTGCCATGCACCAATTACAAATATGACTAACTTGGACAGAATGCGTGCGGTGATGAAGTTGGTGATGGATGTGGAGATGGGATGAGAAATGGCGGTTGCTAGGGTTTGTAGATGACTTCTAGTTCTCTGTTTCATCGATGGGCGGCCCTCTGTTGCGAATGAGACTTGGTCCCTTTTGTAAAGTGTGCTTGGTTGGATGCCACAGTGTCGACGACAAGTGGTATGACCGTGGGTACGAGCGCATGCGGTCGTACCATGCGCTATCTTCTCCCATGTTTCCCTCTTGGCAGCTCCATTTGCCTTGGCTTGCTCTCCACACTTGGTGTTTTCTTCTATACGATGATTTTCTTTCATGTTTGAGTCATTTTCCTTTGGAAACATATTAAAAAGCGGATTTCAGAGTTTCTTGTATTCATTAGTCATTAGTGACAATATCAGAGTGACTCTCGGATATACCAGGATTATTCGGTTTAAACAATGATGGAATGATTGCAAAAATATCACTCATCAGTTGTGCATGTGATGTATGTGACGTGGTGGTAATCTATATGAAACTGGATGACGACCTGCATAATTATGATAGTTGTGGATGGTGCTTGATGAATTATGTGTATGTATGAATTGTGTGCAGCGGATATGGCATCAAAACACTGGGGATGTTCTACCCAATTTTCAAATTAAAATTCAGAGATTCACTCTGCTTTTGTCGTATAATCTAGTCATATATAACACTACGGGTAAAACAATTTTTTCAGGTCCGATTTAACATCATTGGTGGTCAAAACTGATGAAAACGTCAAATGGAACAAATTAAAGTTTGAATGTCAAAATGAAAAGAAAATTCTTTTTAGGCCAAAAAAAGTAGCAAATTATAAGGACGGGATAAATAAGAAATTCTTTTTTGTTTCAGCAGTGCTATTCCTACGTATCAATTCTACAAAAAAATTACCTACTTGTTTATTCTAGAGAGGGATAGGTAAAATCAGGCAAGCAGTTATACCAATCTAAATGAACTACGTAGTGCGTACAAATTTTGTAGAATATGTATGTACGAATAGATGTTTTTTTTACAAAACAAACCACTTTTGCACACCCAGTCCATGTCCCTGCCCGCTCCTCTCATGTGGGACGTGCTTCCTAGGAGGGTAGGCGCTCCTTGGGCTGATGCTTGGGGCCCGGGGTCTCATTCGTTGGAATGTTAGACCTAACCTGTTTTTCGAAACGGAGGCAAAAGATTTGTCTCATCTCATTAATAAAGAAGAAGGTTCAACAAGGACATAAGTGAGAGCCATCACCCCTCCATAGATGGAAAATAAAACAGGGGTCTACTCTCGCGGCATAATAGAGCTCAAGCGTTTTGCCCCGGCCGAGACCCAATCCCTAGCCTCGCGTTTGATGCGATCGATGTTGACCGACGGCAAGGCAGATTTGTTTATGAACACCCTCGCGTTCCTCTCGTTCCAGATCTCCCAAACAACCAACATCATCAGCGTGGACATAGCGCGTCTTCCGTGGCCTTCTGTGAGCGTCGTTGTCTCCCACCAAACACGAACCGAGGGGAACACCTACCACGCTGCGGTGTTGATCTCTGGCGCCCCCACCCAAGATTTGACGGCGTTCCAAATGCGGGTGGAAAACCTGCATTTGAAAAGCAAGTGTGCCGCAGACTTCGGCTCGCGTTTGCATAACCGACAAAGGCCGCAGTTCGGCCAACCCCGCTTCTCCAGTCGGTCAGCCGTCCATATTCTGTTTTGGAGGACTAACCCAACCTGATGAAAGACACATGGAAGTTGTAATCTTAAAGCATGTTGTCCTACCTCTTCATCTGTTTTTCAAATAGCAGGCCATGTACGTCATCTAGTAGGAAAAATGGATCATATAAGTCCGTATGAGTCGAGCCCTCCTCCATGACAGCCGCATCGAGGTACCTCATCGCCGGTGCCCACGCAGCAGTACGATCCGTGGCGACCGCCCGGTAGCATGATCCGTGGCGACCACGAGACAGTATGATCCATGGTGGCTACACTGAAGGAGCTCGTGCTGGTGGCCGTGCGATACGATGCTACAACGACTTCCCACCAACGGTTGCCGGGCCGCAATATGCATCGCCTTGCTTTGTGTCGCGACACTTGCTCACATCGCTTTGCCTTGAGCTGAGGCCATACTGCCGCACGGCCACTCGCGACAAGCTCCTTCGAAGCGGACGCCAGTAACGAGAAATCACAACATCGTCCTGTCATCCATGGCCGCCCGTAACGAGGTCCTTTGAAGCGAGGTTGCTCGGCGCGGCCGCCATGGAGAAGTGCAACACTAGGACAAGAAAGGCCTAAACTCGTACGCATGTATACTGTCGTGGGAATGAGCCTGACAGTAGAAGGTGGGGGTACGTAAGGAGAGGGCAGAGTCCCAGCTACGGCGAGGGTGTACACACGGATGTATGAGTTCATGCCCCTCTCGTGGAGGTAAAAGCCCTACGTCTCAGTGCTCGGGAGCTCTTGTCGAGTGAAATATAGGTGTCGTTACAGGGGATGCGAACCCTTGTGCCAGAGGGGAAGGGCGGCTTATATAGAGTGCGTTGCCCCTCATAAGTGTCTGGCACTTAAGGGTCAGGTCGTGGCTATTAAGACGTACGTTACTGGTAACGTACGTAATAAATGCTATTAATGAGACAGACAAACGTCTGCCCGTTGGACTCCCTGGGGTGGCTTCTGGTCTTCTGCGGTCGACTGTCTTCCGGTTCTTCCGAGTGAATGGTACCCGTCGAGTGAAAAGGTAATCTCCGAGTGGATATTGTCGAGTGACTTGTATGCCTTGGTGATTTCAGTCGGAGATCTCCTTGCAGCCCTTAAGCTTTCTGGGGCAGTGTCCTTGGGTAGAGCAGGTAGGTCAGGCCTATGACCCTACCCTAGGTACATATCCCCATCATTAGCCCCCGAATGGATCGGGGTTCGAGTGTAAAAGGTGTCAATACAAGTTCTGACAAGACACAAGAATTCTGAGTGCATTTTGAGGCTTCTTAGAAATCTGCGTCGATTGGAACCTTTATCGTTCGCCCTGATCGATTCTGTCTTGAAGTATATCTGAGTAAAACTGAGCTCGAAATCAGGTCCGAGTGAAACTGAGCTCGAAATCAGGTTCGAGTGGTCTGCAGAGTCTTCTGATGTGACGGTTCGCTCCGTCGGGTCCGGATTTTACGGGATTCGAAAATTGGATAAACGCGCGCCGAGCGGAGATGACGCAACTGCAAAGGCAAGTGGGCACACGACGCCTCGATTACCGCACCGCCAGAATCGCCACGTGGTGCGCCTCCTCTGAATTCGGGATACTCAGAGATCTAGTGGGCCCGCAAGTCAGTGACCCACACGGGCAGATATAAGAGGCGACGACGCCGGTGCTGGTACAGTATTCTTCCCCCAAATCTGCTCTTCTCCTCCTCCTCCTCTGCTCAGCCCCACTCCAACGACCGCCGCCGCCATGACGAAGGGCAAGATGGAGAAGCTCGAGCGCGCCAAGAAGGGAGGAGCCAAGGCGAAGAAGCCGTCGGGCGCCCGGTCGACGGTGCCGCCGGGGTGGATCCAGGGGGATTTCCTCCAATCGACAGTCACGGCGGAGGATGTGCAAAATCTCGTCGACGACGGGTTGATAGCTACGGAGTCCTGGAGATTGCCGAAGGGGGAGACCGAGCCGGAGCCACGC
Source organism: Elymus sibiricus (assembly GCA_039707655.1). Lineage (NCBI taxonomy): Eukaryota > Viridiplantae > Streptophyta > Magnoliopsida > Poales > Poaceae > Elymus > Elymus sibiricus. Next base: position 143,485,586 of record CM077667.1, on the reverse strand, counting down.
GACGGCGAGCGAGTTCTGCTTCTCACCCACGTCGAACGAGGTTTCTCCATGCCACCCCACCCATTCATCCGTAGTTTCCTGAACTATTTCGGGGCGCAGCTCCACCATTTCCCTCCGAATGCAATTGCCTATCTTTCCTATTTCATAACCCTGTGTGAATGCTTCTTGGGTTGTTCTCCGCATTGGGGTTTGTTTAAACATATATTCTCTGTTAGATCCCAATCCGTCAAGAAAGCCAATCCCAGTGATAGCAAAACCCACGTAATCCAACTGTGTGGTGGCTTAGGGATCCAAAAGAGAGGTAGGAGTGCATTCCCCTCTATGACCTTTCCTGAATCTGTCCGGGGTTGGCAGTCGACATGGTTCTATTGCAAGGATGTTGCATCACCAAATATGTCGACTGGACTTCCTCCCTTCACCTTGGATCGACCTACCACCCCCAAACCACTGTACGCGACAAAGGTAGAGAAAATCCAAGTAGGGATCCTAGTGAACGATGTATCTGATCTGATCCGCGGCGGAGTGACTGGCTTGGATCTCCTTGAAACGTTTCTCAGTCGACGGATCCAGCCTCTCCAAGCCCGGGATCACACCATGTGGCATTACTCGGGCCCTGAGGATACCACTCGGACTCATCCTGAAGAAGTTTCCGACGAGACCGTTTCTTAGTGGCTCAGGAGCATCACCGGAGCCTGTGATAATCCTGAGGGAGCCAAGCGAATTCCGCCCTTTTCTGCTTTGAACCCACCCAAGAACCTGGTGAGTTATACCTCTGTCGATTGTTTTAATATTTGTCGAGTAACTGGATCTTCAGTCGACTGACTTTGAAGCTTTGTATCTTGCAGGAATTTACAAACATGTATTCGCCCGTGCCAAATGGAGAACAGCCTGATGAAGAAGAAGGGAGCGTGGATGGCAGCGCAGACGGCGATTGCGCCGACGACAGCGAGAGCAGCGATGACGACCTGGAGGAATGCGAGGTGGAAGCTCAGGTCCCTCTGCGCACCCGGCATCGCACCAAGCAGCAGGAAGACCCAGAGGTTGCCCCGAGCAAAACTGTGGCGTCGAGCACAAGGAACCCAAAGCGTGACCGTGCCGCAACATCGGGGTCGACTGAAAAAGCTGCGAAACAACTCAAGCCGGACGCGCCAAAACCTCGGAAGGCCCTGCCTCGTATCTAGATTGCTGTGCCTGTTGCTTCAACGTGAGTGTTTATTTTCCCGCAATTGTGATTGTGGCACTTCATGTCTCTGCTGACCGAGTGGAATTTATCCGCCAGAGCTGCTACCTCTGTGACGTCGCCCCAGCGAAATGATGGGGACCATATGGAAGTGGACACTCCTGATGCGGCCACCTCCCAATGAGGTATAACAAACTCACACTCTACTCTGTTTTTTGAAGAATAATCGTCGAGTGACTTGATTAAAATTGCCGATTGATAGCTGACGAAGTCATCGAACTGGAAGATGACGAGGAGCTGCAGCGAGGAACGCAGGATGAAGTTGTGCCTCTAGGGGATCCACGCGTACGCACTCAGAGAACATCGTCAGGACAGACGCCCCGTGGGTCGACTGCTGCGACACCTCCAGCCCTTGTGGCCCCGCTGTCGAGTGCTCCGCCAGCCACTTCAATCTTGGTGGCTTCAGCACCTATTGGACAATCTGAAGCACCTCCTGTTGCCTCACTTACAGCACCAACTCATTCGACGCCCGCATACCCTTTGTATCACGTCCCGGAGGACCAAACTGGAGCTGCCAAGGAAGCCATGATTCAGGCTGGGCAGATGATGCTGCGAACAAAGGAGGCGTATGAAGCCAGCAAGTTAGCCTATGATGCCAGCTCAGCGCTTCAAGCCAACGTCCGAGTAAGTGCTATTGTAAGTTCATTTCCAATTGAATTCCTGTCCGTCTTGATTTTACACCCAGTGGGTGTTTTCTTCGCAAGTAGATCATGTAGTCTCTGGTCCAGTGGGGGCACGCTGAGTGCACCCACTGGGTGTAGTCCCCGAGACCGCCGCCGAGTGCGTGCATCGGCGGGGGTCTGATAGAAACGATGTCCGCTTGCTTGCTTTCTTCTGTCGGACAGGGCGGACCTGGTTGAGTAATTTCCTGTCCAGTGGGGGCACGCTGAGTGCACCCACTGGGTGTAGTCCCCGAGACTACTGCCGATCGTTTACGATGGGGAGTAGTCTTAAGAACTGTTTTGCAGGTTTCATGGACATCATTTCCATCAACCATGATATGACGCTGTATAGGGTTGTGGGGTGGGGCGGCGGGCCACCTTTTAGTCGACTGCACTTGTACTTTTCCACTCGGGAGTAGAGAAATATTTATGTCGACTGAACCCCTTCTTTGCTGATTTCAGAAAGCCATTGGGCTCGGGACCAAGTACGTCGAGCTGGAAAAGGAAAAGAATCGACTTCTGCTGGATCTGGAGCTGACGAACAACAACCTGGACCGAGCACAAACTGAATTGAAGACTTTGGGAGGTAATCCTTGTCGATCAATTGTATTATCACTTTCATCTTCCATCCTTTGAACCGAGTGAATCCACTCGAACAGACGTACGTGATGAGAACCGTCGTCTCCGAGCGCGACTCAACAATGTTATTTCTTTAGATACCATGAAGAAGGCGCTCGAGGACAAGGACAAATCACTTGCTGATGCTCAGAAGGAAGCGAAGGAGAAAACTGAAGCTGCTGAGAAGAAACTTGCTACAGCCAGAAAACTGGAAGAAGAGAACACCAAACTCAAGCAGGAACGATCCGACTGGATCAAAAAATTGAAGTGCAGACCAAGGGAAAGAATGCTCTGTAAAAACACTTAGGAGACTTTGCGAAGAAAATGTTCAGCATGCTTGAAGGTGACTTTCTTCTGTCGAATGAATTTCTTTGATTTCTTCAGAACGGCATTGTGATCACCTTTTCACTTTCTCTTCACTCAGAATTCTGTCAAGACTTTGAGAAGGAAACCGAAGAGATCGAGCCCAATCTGGACCCCACGAAGTCACTCGTCGGAGACGCCATGGCCATGGATATGTTTTGACTTGAAGCTCATCTTAAGAATGTCCAGGGATATGTTTCTCGGCTGAGGGCTGCATTCGAGAAAGTCGACAAGGAACTGTGGCCTGAAGACCCCCTCCAGACTGACCTCGAGTATATGATGACTCGCCTCAATGAAATTCCAAGTCGAGTGCAGGCGTGGAAGAAGTCCGCTGCCCGTTGTGGTGCCGATGTGGCACTTTCACTCGTCAGGGTTCATTGCAAGGAGGTCAGGGAGGACAAACTGAAGGCCCTCCGAGTGATCAACACAAAGAAACTTCAATTTGAAGATTTCATGGAGACTTTCATCGAAGCAGCTACTCGGATCGCCGACGGAATTGACCTGGATACCTTTGTCGAGCCTTCAAGCCCTACCGGAGCTTGAAAAAGTACGTTGCTTTCAGTTAAAACTTTATTCGCCTCGGTATGCCGAGTGATGGTGTAACCGATTAAAACTTCGTTCAGGCCTTAAGCCTGAGAACTTCCCTTTGCGCGAACAAGTTTATGCTACGCTAGAGATTCTAGTCTTACTCGCATTTTGCTTTCCGACATTTTGCTTGGCTGAATTTATTTAATTCTCGAATGGAACGGGTGTTCTGCACTCGAAAGAATTTAGGACTTAGGCGAAGACTGGTTCGCAGCTAAGTTCCGAGTGTTAGGAAAACCTTACACTCGGAAGGATTTTTTAACTTAGGTGAAAACTGGTTCACAGCTAAGCCCCCGAGTGAGAGAATTGCTCTTTACTCGGAAAAGTTTTTGAACTTAGGCGAAGACTGGTTCGCGGCTAAGTTTCCGAGTGTATTGAATGTTATACACCAGGAAAGGTTTTTAACTTAGGTGAAACGGGTTCGCAGCTAAGCCTCCGAGCAAGAGGATTGCTCTTTACTCGGAGAAGTTTTCTGAACTTAGGCGAAGACTGGTTCGCGGCTAAGTCTCCGAGTGTATTGAATGTTATACACCCGGAAGGGTTTTTAACTTAGGCGAAACGGGTTCGCAGCTAAGCTTCCGAGCAAGAGGATTGCTCTTTACTCGGAGAAGTTTTCTGAACTTAGGCGAAGACTGGTTCACGGCTAAGTCTCCGAGTGTATTGAATGTTATACACCCGGAAGGGTTTTTAACTTAGGCGAAACGGGTTCGCAGCTAAGCCTCCGAGCAAGAGGATTGCTCTTTACTCGGAGAAGTTTTCTGAACTTAGGAGAAGACTGGTTCGCGGCTAAGTCTCCGAGTGTATTGAATGTTATACACTCGGAAGGATTTTTAACTTAGGCGAAACGGGTTCGCAGCTAAGCCTCCGAGCAAGAGGATTGCTCTTTACTCAGAGAAGTTTTCTGAACTTAGGCGAAGACTGGTTCGCGGCTAAGTCTCCGAGTGTATTGAATGCTATACACCCGGAAGGGTTTTTAACTTAGGCGAAACGGGTTCGCAGCTAAGCCTCCGAGCAAGAGGATTGCTCTTTACTCGGAGAAGTTTTCTGAACTTAGGCGAAGACTGGTTTGCGGCTAAGTCTCCGAGTGTATTGAATGTTATACACTCGGACGGATTTTTTAACTTAGGCGAAACGGGTTCGTAGCTAAGCCTCCGAGCAAGAGGGTTGCTCTTCACTCGGAGAAGCTTTCTGAACTTAGGCGAAGACTGGTGCGCGGCTAAGTCTCCGAGTGTATTGAATGTTATACACTCGGAAGGGTTTTTAACTTTGGCGAAACGGGTTCCCAGCTAAGCCCCCGAGCAAGAGGGTTGCTCTTCACTCGGAGAAGTTTTCTGAACTTAGGCGAAGACTGGTTCGCGGCTAAGTCTCCGAGTGTATTGAATGTTATACACTCGGAAGGGTTTTTAACTTAGGCGAAACGGGTTCGCAGCTAAGCCCCCAAGCAAGAGGGTTGCTCTTCACTCAGAGAAGTTTTCTGAACTTAGGCGAAGACTGGTTCGCGGCTAAGTCTCCGAGTGTATTGAATGTTATACACTCGGAAGGGTTTTTAACTTAGGCGAAACGGGTTCGCAGCTAAGTCTCCGAGTGTATTGAATGTTATACACTCGGAAGGGTTTTTAACTTAGGCGAAACGGGTTCGCAGCTAAGCCCCCGAGCAAGAGGGTTGCTCTTCACTCGGAGAAGTTTCCTGAACTTAGGCGAAGACTGGTTCGCGGCTAAGTCTCCGAGTGCATTGAATGTTATACACTCGGAAGGGTTTTTAACTTAGGCAAAACGGGTTCGCAGCTAAGCCCCCGAGCAAGAGGGTTGCTCTTCACTCGGAGAAGTTTTCTGAACTTAGGCAAAGACTGGTTCGCGGCTAAGTCTCCGAGTGTATTGAATGTTATACACTCGGAAGGGTTTTTAACTTAGGCGAAACGGGTTCGCAGCTAAGTCTCCGAGTGTATTGAATGTTATACACTCGGAAGGGTTTTTAACTTAGGCGAAACGGGTTCGCTGCTAAGCCCCGAGCAAGAGGGTTGCTCTTCACTCGGAGAAGTTTTCTGAACTTAGGCGAAGACTGGTTCGCGGCTAAGTCTCCGAGTGTATTGAATGTTATACACTCGGAAGGGTTTTTAACTTAGGCGAAACGGGTTCGCAGCTAAGCCCCCGAGCAAGAGGGTTGCTCTTCACTCGGAGAAGTTTCCTGAACATAGGTGAAGACTGGTTCGCGGCTAAGTCTCCGAGTGCATTGAATGTTATACACTCGGAAGGGTTTTTAACTTAGGCGAAACGGGTTCGCAGCTAAGCCCCCGAGCAAGAGCGTTGCTCTTCACTCGGAGAAGTTTTCTGAACTTAGGCGAAGACTGGTTCGCGGCTAAGTCTCCGAGTGTATTGAATGTTATACACTCGGAAGGGTTTTTAACTTAGGCGAAACGGGTTCGCAGCTAACTCTCCGAGTGTATTGAATGTTATACACTCGGAAGGGTTTTTAACTTAGGCGAAACGGGTTCCCAGCTAAGCCCCCGAGCAAGAGGGTTGCTCTTCACTCGGAGAAGTTTTCTGAACTTAGGCGAAGACTGGTTCGCGGCTAAGTCTCCGAGTGTATTGAATGTTATACACTCGGAAGGGTTTTTAACTTAGGCGAAACGGGTTCGCAGCTAAGCCCCTGAGTAAGAGGGTTGCTCTTCACTCGGAGAAGTCTTTGAATGTGAAATTGTGCGATCGGAATCGACAATAGACTGTGGAAGTCATAACTTAACAAACGACATCGCCTGGAGCACTCTTATTACATCAAAATAACTCAGTCATCAAGTATAAAAGCGTCGAAGCAAATCCGCGTTCCAGGCGCGTGGCTCATCAATATTCTTCTTCAAGTTGAAAAGATGGTATGCTTCGTTGTTCAGCACCTTGGTGACGACGAATGGGCCTTCCCATGCTGGGGACAACTTGTGGGGTCGCTGCTGATCCACTCGGAGCACCAGATCACCTTCGTGGAATGAACGGCTCTTGACGTGTCTCGCATGGAAGCGGCGAAGGTCTTGTTGATATACAGTCGACTGGATCTGGGTCATCTCTCGTTCTTCCTCTAGGAGATCCACCCCATCTTGTCTTGCTTGCTCAGCTTCGTCTTCAGAGTAAAGATCCACTCGGGGAGAATTGTGAAGGACGTCACTTGGCAAAACGGCTTCAGCTCCATACACAAGGAAGAACGGAGTGCGTCCAGTCGACCGGTTTGGAGTCGTCCTCAAGCCCCACAGAATAGACGGCAATTCAGTGACCCAAGCTCCAGCAGCATGATCAAGATCTCGCATGAGCCGAGGCTTCAGTCCTTGGAGGATAAGGCCGTTCGCTCGCTCACCTTGACCGTTAGACTGGGGGTGTGCAACCGACGCGTAGTCCACCCGAGTACCTTGAGAGGAGCAAAAGTATCTGAACTCTTCCGAGTCAAAATTAGAGCCGTTGTCTGTAATGATACTGTGGGGGACTCCATACCGGAATGTTATCTCTTTCATGAATTTGATAGCAGTGCGGGCGTTCAGCTTCTTGATGGGTTTAGCTTCAATCCACTTAGTGAACTTGTCGACTGCAACCAGTAAGTGAGTGAATCCACTCTGGCCTGTTCTAAGGGGTCCAACCATATCCAAGCCCCATACAGCAAACGGCCAGACGAGTGGAATAGTCTTCAAGGCAGACGCAGGTTTGTGTGACAGGTTCGAATAGAACTGGCATCCTTCGTAGTGATCGACTATATCTTTAGCCATCTCATTGGCGCGTGGCCAGAAGAAACCCGCTCGGTAAGCTTTGGCGACAATCGTCCTAGAGGACGCATGATGACCGCAAGTTCCCGAGTGAATTTCCTCCAAAATCAGTCAACCTTCTTCACGAGAAATACACCGCTGAGTCACGCCAGTCACACTTTCTCTGTAGAGTTGTCCGTCCATAACAGTAAAAGCCTTGGATCTACGGACTATCTGTCGAGCTTCATCTTCATCATCTGGGAGTTCTCTCCTAAGAATGTACGCAATATAGGGTACAGTCCAGTCGGCGCGATCACTAAAATCTCCATGACCAGATCAATGACAGCTGGGACATCGACTTCAGTCGGATCAGAGGCGCTTTTTGTCTGCGGGGGCTCTTCAGTGAAGGGATCTTCCTGCACCGAAGGAGAATGAAGGTGCTCGAGAAATACATTGCTGGGGACAGGCTTACGAGTGGATCCAATCTTTGCCAGCTCATCAGCCGCTTGATTCTTCACTCGGGGAACATGATGGAGTTCCAAACCTTCGAATTTCTTCTCGAGTTTCCTTACTGCATTGCAGTATCCAGTCATAGCGGGGTTCCTGACATCCCACTCTTTCATCACTTGATTGACCACCAAATCAGAGTCACCATATACCATCAGGCGCCGGACGCCGAGTGAAATGGCCATACGCAACCCATACAAGAGTGCTTCATATTCAGCTTCATTGTTGGAGGAATCAAAGTGAATCTGCAAGACGTAACTGAGTTTGTCGCCTTTTGGGGACACCAGTACTACCCCAGCACCAGACCCATTCAGCATCTTTGAGCCATCAAAGAACATGGTCCAGTGTGCCGAGTAAACTTGGACCGGCTGCTGCTGTTCAGTCCACTCGGCCAGGAAATCAGCGAGGGCTTGAGACTTGATTGCTTTCTTTGCTTCAAACTTGATGTCAAAATAGAGGAGCTCAATAGCCCATTTGGCCACTCGACCAGACGCATCTCGATTGTGGAGAATTTCAGACAATGGAGCACACTGACGACTGAAATTGAGTGATCTTGAAAATAATGTGCCACCTTCTTAGCTGACAGATATATACCGTACACGAGCTTCTGGTAATGTGGATATCTTTGCTTTGAAGGAGTCAACACTTCAGAGATGTAATAAACAGGACGCTGGACTTTGTAAGCTTTACCTTCCTCTTCCCTCTCGACAGTGAGAACTGTACTGACGACCTGATTAGTAGCCGCTATGTACAATAGCAATGGCTCTTTACTGTGCGGAGCAGCAAGCACCGGCTGGGTGGAAAGCAGAGCTTTGAGCTCGACAAACGCTGCTTCAGCTTCTGGAGTCCACTCGAATGTATCAGACTTCTTCATCAGTCGGTATAAAGGCAATGCCTTTTCACCAAGACGAGAAATGAATCGACTCAATGCTGCCAAGCAACCTGTGAGCTTCTGGACATCGTGCACAGGCTCAGGGCTTTTCATTCGGGTGATGGCACCGATCTTTTCAGGATTAACGTCGATTCCCTTTTCGGAAACGAGAAAACCGAGTAATTTGCCGCCAGGAACACCGAAAGTGCACTTAGTCGGATTTAGCTTGATGTCATATCTCCTCAGATTGGCGAATGTTTCAGCTAAGTCAGACAACAGGTCGGAACCTTTGCGAGACTTGACGACAATGTCATCCATGTACGCTTCAACATTCCGAGGGATCTGATCGAGTAAACATTTTTGAATCATGCGCATGAAAGTAGCGCCAGCGTTTTTCAAACCAAAAGGCATGGTGATATAACAGAAACACCCGAAAGGGGTGATGAAGGCTGTCTTTATTTCATCCAGACCAAACAGACGGATCTGATGGTAACCAGAGTAAGCATCCAGAAAAGACAGACGCTCACACCCCGCAGTTGAGTCGACAATCTGATCGATGCGGGGGAGTGGGAAATGATCTTTCGGGCAGACCCGATTGATATGTTTGAAATCAATACACATGCGGAGTGACTTGTCCTTCTTAGGGACCATAACGACGTTCGATAACCACTCGGAGTGGTAAATGTCACGTATGAACTTAGCCGCCAAGAGACGAGCCACCTCCTCGCCGATTGCTTTTCGCTTCTCCGTTGCCGGCCGACGCAAATGCTCCTTCACAGGCTTGGCCTTCGGGTCAACTCTCAACCGATGCTCAGCCAGTTCCCTGGGTACACCAGGCATGTCAGCAGGCTTCCATGCGAAGATGTCCCAGTTCTCACGGAGGAACTGGATGAGCTCGGCTTCCTATTTGCTGTCGAGTGTCGTCGAGATGTTGGTCGGGGCAGCAGTTGGATCTGTCGGGTGAATGTTCACTTTCTTCACTTCTCCTGCCGACTGAAAAGCTGACTCAGAAGCGGGCTTCTTAGCGCGCAACAACTCGGAAGGATCAGCGTTTTTCTTGTATTCTTCCAATTCAACCATAGCCATCTGATGATCGGCGATCTTGGAGCCCTGCTGAAGGCACTCCTCAGCCCTCTGTCGATTGCCAGTGACTGTGATCACACCCTTGGGTCCGGGCATCTTCAGCTTGAGATACACGTAACATGGACGGGCCATGAAACGGGCATAAGCCGGACGACCAAGGATGGCGTGGTATGCGCTCTGGAAGTCCACCACTTCAAATGTCAATTTTTCCTTGCGAAAATGCTTATCGTCACCAAACACAACATCCAACGCTATTTGACCGAGTGAACGGGCCTTTTTCCCAGGGATGACGCCATGGAACTGCATGTTGCTTTCACTGAGTCGGGACATCGGAATGCCCATCCCCTTGAGGGTATCCGCATATAGGATGTTCAGACTGCTCCCACCGTCCATCAAAACCTTGCGGAGTCGAGTGCCCCCCACAACTGGGTCCACCACCAGCGCTTGCCGACCGGGGGTAGCGATATGCGCAGGGTGATCTGACTAATCAAACGTGATAGCAGTCTGGGACCACTTGAGATATGAGGGGGTAGAGGGAACCGCCATGTTAACCTCCCTGTTGATAACTTTCAGTCGACTCTTGCTCTCAACATCAGCAAAAATCAACAGAGTGGCATTGACCTCAGGAAACTCTTCTTTATCTTCTTCATCTCCCTTTTCGGGGTCTTTTTCACTCGACTGGCTCTCTTTGAACTGTTGGATCAGCAAACGGCACTGTCGAGTGGTATGCTTTGGCAATATTAAATTGCCCTCTTCATCTTTCCTCGTGTGGATTGCACACGGTAAATCCATAACATCTGTACCCGATTGATTCTTTGACTTCTTGGGGGCGAACTTAGCTTTGGACTTTCCTTTATTTTTGGCATGTGCCGCCAGAGCGGCCGCTTCTGCCTGAACAGGGGGATCAGCCTTGCGCTTCTGCTTCCGATTGGAATTTCCGCCTGCATCATTGTCAACTGCTTTTCCTTTACCGCTTCGGAGGCGGTCCTCTTCTTCACCATTGGCGTACCGAGTGGCAATCTCCATCATCTTGCTCAGAGAAATATCACCAGTGCGACCAAACTTCAGATAGAGCTCTCTGTATCTAACACCAGCCTTGAAGGCGCAAACAGCCTGATGTTCGGAAACATTCTCCACCGTGTGGTGCAGGGTGGACCAGCGCTGAATGTAGTCTCGCAAGGTCTCATTGGGTTTCTGAACACAATGCTGCAAATCAATCAAACCAGCCGGACGTTTGCAGGTGCCCTCGAAGGTTTTGATGAACACTCAGGCCAAATCCTCCCAGCAATAGATACTAGAGGGAGCCAAACGATTCAACCAAGCTCTGGCCGAACCATCTAACATCAGGGACAAATGCTTCATGGCTACGTTGTCGTTTCCTCCACCAATCTGCACAGCCACTCGGTAATCATCCAACCATGTCTCGGGCTTCGACTCGCCAGAAAACTAGCTAATTCCAGCCGCCAACCTGAAGTTGGGGGGAATCTCTGCAGAGCGAATGGCTCTGCTAAAACACTCGGGACCAGACACAATAGCTCCACTTCCACTCGGATAGTCTCCGTTATAACCATCTCTGTGGGCTCTGCCTCTGTCGACCCGTCTTTGAGCAAGGACATCCCTTGCGTCAAATCCAGGATTCCGCTCATCACCGAACGGGCGCCTATCATCATTGTGCCGGGGCACATATGAACCACTCCGCGGAGGATAAAGCACTCGACGGCGGTCATCGCGGTGATAACGGGGAGCAAACTGATCTCGCCCCTGATCTCTGTACCGATCTTCACGGAAGTCTCCGCCTCTGTGGCGCAGGGGTGACCCAGGGCTGTGGGCCGACTGATATGTTTCCGCCCTGAGGGAATTGCTATGTAGCCTGTTCTGCGACTGAGAAACAGCCGCATTCTGCTGCTGCGCTGCCTCGAGCAACGTTCTGATCTGTTACAAACCTCTACCAGCTTCCGATCGTGACGGCTGTATAGAATCTGCAATCCTAGCAGCAGCTGCAGCATTCAACACTGGAGTACGAAATACCTCGACGTTATTCCGAGACCCACTCGGAAACAACTGTCGCTGATGTCGATTGGGATGCGGCGGACGCTGTCGAGCACGCTCGTCGAGTGTCTTCTGCATCTGTTTGAGTCGAAGGCGAGTCGCCTCCATGGCCTGGGCCTCAGCAGTCGTGCCGACGATGGGAGTATGGAGAACATCCTCATCCCGGCGCTGCTGTTCATTCGACGTTCCACCAATCTCGTGCCTGGCGTGGTTGAAGCCAGGCGGCGGACTCTGATGAGAGCCAGCCATAAGAACTTCAGCCGCAGGATCGCAGCTCTCGCACCCGGAGGGAACGCCAGACCGATCTGACGCCGAGTCGAACACGCCGAGAAGTGACTCGGCGGGCGGCTCGATGGCCGCAATCTGCGGGGACGAAGCCTGGCGGGCCGCCGCATGTCGCACCCAACGCTATAGCCGTGAACGACTAGATTGCTTGCGGCGACGAACAGCATGGAGGGCCGACACGTACGGAGTCGACGGCTGAAGGAGAAGAACACCGCAGGAGCTTGCGCAGAAGTGCGTCGCTCCGCGTATTGGGAGCGCCTCAACATCTAGAGGCGCTTCCTGGAGCCATGCCGAACCGTCGGCGATGAAGGTGAGCGCTCCGAGACGGATCTCACGGCCCAGGAACAAATCACCACCGGAAGACATGACGAAGGAAAACAAATGCAACCTCGCCGGAAGTCGCTTAGACGCCGCCCCACGGTGGGCGCCAACTGTCGTGGGAATGAGCCTGACAGTAGAAGGTGGGGGTACGTAAGGAGAGGGCAGAGTCCCAGCTACGGCGAGGGTGTACACACGGATGTATGAGTTCAGGCCCCTCTTGTGGAGGTAAAAGCCCTACGTCTCAGTGCTCGGGAGCTCTTGTCGAGTGAAATATAGGTGTCGTTACAGGGGATGCGAACCCTTGTGCCAGAGGGGAAGGGCGGCTTATATAGAGTGCGCTGCCCCTCATAAGTGTCTGGCACTTAAGGGTCAGGTCGTGGCTATTAAGACGTACGTTACTGGTAACGTACGTAATAAATGCTATTAATGAGACAGACGAACGCCTGCCCGTTGGCCTCCCTGGGGTGGCTTCTGGTCTTCTGCGGTCGACTGTCTTCCGGTTCTTCCGAGTGAATGGTACCCGTCGAGTAAAAAGGTAATCTCCGAGTGGATATTGTCGAGTGACTTGTATGCCTTAGTGATTTCAATCAGAGATCTCCTTGCAGCCCTTAAGCTTTCTGGGGCAGCGTCCTTGGGTAGAGCAGGTAGGTCAGGCCTATGACCCTACCCTAGGTACATATCCCCATCATATACTGTTATGTTATGCTCCAAATTCCAATATAAAGAAAGGCCAACTTCTGACGAGCGAGCGGAGCGAGGCCCGTTGCCGGTAGGCTTGGGCTGAAGCGGAGCGTAGCGAAGTCTGATCAGGGTTGACCTAGGACTCATGTGTTATATATACCTCTTGTAAGTCGTCGCACGGTATAAGTTGATCAGTTGTAAATCCCCAGCGTTTGTAACCTCTCCCGATATAGTGAAGTTTGGCTGGCTGGCGCCCCTGGTTTTTTCCCCTTCGTGTTGGAGGGGGTTTTCCACGTTAAAATCTTGTGTCCGTTTGCTTGATTTCGTTCTTCATCAGATTCGATTGCGTGTCGTATCTCTAACAAGTGGTATCATAGCCTTGTTTCTGTTTAGGTTTCTTCGATGACATGGCATCGATGAAGTACGATCTTCCGCTGCTGGACTACGACACCAGATTTTCATTGTGGTAAGTGAAGGTGCGGGCAGTGCTGGCGCATCCCGATCTGGACGAGGCGCTCGATGGATTCGGCGGTAAAGAACAGAAGACTTGGACTGCTGATGAGAAGCGTAGAGATTGTAAGGCTATGGCTCTGATTCATCTTCATCTATCTAACAATATTTTGCAAGAAGTGTTGGCAGAGAAAACTGCAGAAGGCCTCTGGCTCAAACTATAATCGATCTACATGTCCAAGGATCTGACCAGTAAGATGCACATGAACATGAAGTTGTTCACGCACAAGTTGCAAGAAGGTGGTTCGGTGCTGAACCACTTATCAATCTTCAAGGAGATTGTTTCTGACTTACAGTCTATGGAGGTACAGTATGATGATAAAGATTTAGGTCTTCTACTTTTATGCTCGCTGCCTAGTTCATTTGCAAATTTCTGAGATACGCTATTATATAGTCATGATGAACTAACTGTTGCGGAAGTATATGAGGCCCTTCAACAGAAGGAAAAGATGAAAGATATGTTGCAATCTGAGGAATCGTCCTCCAAAGGAGAAGCATTGCAGGTACGAGGCAGGCCTGAGCAGAAAACTTCCAACCCCAACAATAGAGATAAAAGTAAGAACGGCAAAGGTCGTTCGAAGTCCAGAGGATCTGGGAAAGAAAAGTTCTGCATGTATTGTAAGAAACAGGGTCACCTCATTGATGAATGTTGGAAGCTGGAAAATAAGGAGAAAATGAACGGTACGTGGAAACCTAAAAACAAATCTGAAGGTGATGGTAAGGTCAATGTTACATCTGGTAATAAATCTGATTCAGATGATGCTCTAGTTGTTTTTGCTGGCTGTGTTTCATGTCATGATGAATGGATACTTGATTCTGCATGTTCGTTTCATATATGTTGTAACAGAGATTGGTTCAGTACTTATGAGTTTGTGCAGAGTGGACATGTTGTGCGTATAGGAGATGACAACCCACGTGAGATTGTGGGCATTGGTTCTGTTCAGATCAAGACGCATGACGGCATGATACGCACGTTGACAGATGTGAGGCACATACCAGGCATGGCCAGAAACCTCATCTCACTGAGTACTCTTGACGTCAAAGGGTACAAACACTCCGGTTCAGGTGGAGTTTTGAAGGTAACAAAAGGTTCCCTCATTCATATGATAGGTGATATGAATTCTGCCAAGTTATCCGTTCTTAGAGGAAGCACTATTACTGGTACTGCTGCTGCTGCTATTACTTCTGATAAATCCAGTAAAACTAATATTTGGCATATGCGCCTTGGGCATATGAGTAAACTTGGCATGGCAGAATTGACCAAGAGGGAACTCCTGGATGGCTGCAACGTAAGTGATTTGGAGTTCTGTGAGCACTGCATCTTTGGTAAGCACAAGAGGGTAAAGTTCAATGTTGTTGTTCATACCACAGAAGGTATATTAGATTGTGTACATGCTGATTTGTGGGGACCTTCCCGTAAACCCTCGCTTGCTGGTGCTCGTTATATGCTTAAAATTATTGATGACTACTCCAGAAAAGTGTGGCCTTATTTTCTGAAAAATAAATTCGATGTGTTTGATGCCTTTAAGGATTGGAAACTTATGGTAGAAAGGCAAACTGAGAGGAAGGTAAAAATACTTCGTACTGACAATGGTATGGAATTCTGTTCAAAAGCTTTTAACAGGTATTGCAGAAACTTGGCATCGTCAGGCACCACACCATCCCATACACTCCTCAACAGAATGGTGTGGCTGAGCGTATGAACAGAACCATCATCTCCAGGGCTCGCTGCATGTTGTCCAATGCTCACATGGGCAAACGTTTTTGGGCTGAAGCAGCCTCCACCGCCTGCTACCTCATCAACAGGCCTCCATCCATTCCACTTAATAAGAAAACTCCCATTGAGGTATGATCTGGTACACCGGCTGATTATTCACAATTGAGAGTTTTGGTTGCAATGCATATGCACACGTTGATAACGGAAAGCTTGAGCCTAGAGCTGTTAAGTGTGTGTTTGTTGGATATGGTTCAGGAGTAAAGGGGTATCGGTTATGGAATCCTAAAACTAATAAGGTTTTTGTGAGCAAGAGCGTTGTTTTTAATGAATCTGTTATGTATCATGATGATCTGTCCACAGATAGTTTTGATGTGGAGCCCCAACGAGTTACTGTGCAGGTGGAGCATTTTGATGAGGAGGAAAACAAAATTGTTGATAATAATGTTATTGCTCCAGATGCACAGGTTCATGATAATGTTGATGATGCTCCAGATACAGAGATTCATGATGATGATGTTGTGCAATGCTCACCCCCTGTTTTGCAGCCACAAATTCAGTCTCTTGTAGATGGCAGGAGAAAGAGAGTCATTAACAAACCTAAACGCCTAATTGAGGAGTGTGACATTATTCATTATGCTTTTAGTTGTGCAGAAACAGGTTGAGAACATCCATGAGCCATCCACATGCACTGAAGCCGTTGTTTCCGGTGACCGTGAGAAGTGGATTGCTGCTATGCAGGAAGAGATGCAATCACTTGAGAAAAATGGCACATGGGATGTTGTGCGCTTGCCTAAACAAAAGAAGACCGTTCGTTGCAAATGGATCTTCAAAAGAAAGGAAGGTTTGTCTCCTAATGAGCCCGCAAGGTTTAAGGCAAGTTTAGTGGCTAAGGGCTTTAGTCAGATACCAGGTATTGATTATAATGATGTGTTCTCTCTAGTTGTCAAGCATAGTTCCATTCGTGCATTTTTCGGTATTGTTGCTATGAATGATCTTGAGCTTGAGCAGTTAGATGTCAAGACAGCTTTTCTGCATGGAGAACTAGAGGAGGAAATTTACATGGACCAACCTGAGGGTTTCATAGTGCCTGGTAAGGAGAACTTTGTTTGCAAGTTAAAGAGGTCCTTATATTGTTTGAAACAGTCTCTGAGACAGTGGTATAAAAGGTTTGATTCATTTATGATTGCACATGGATTTAAGAGGTCTGCATATGATAGTTGTGTTTACATTAAATTTGTTGATGGATCGCCTATATACTTGCTGTTATATGTTGATGACATGTTGATTGCTGCCAAGGGCAAGAGAGAGACCACTACTTTAAAGGCACAGTTAAGTAGTGAGTTTGACATGAAGGATCTTGGTGCTGCTAAGAAAACTCTAGGTATGGAGATTACCAGGGACAGAAATTCTGGTTTGTTATTTCTTAGTCAGCAAAGTTACATTCAGAAAGTTCTTCATCGTTTTAACATGCATGATGCTAAGTCACTAAGCATTCCTATTGCTCCTCATTTCAAATTGTCATCTTCTCAATGTCCTAGTACGGATGAAGAGTTTGAGTATATGTCAAGAGTTCCATATTCTAGTGATGTCGGTTCTTTAATGTATGCCATGGTGTGTTCTAGGCCTGATATGTCATTTGCAATGAGTTTGGTTAGTAGATATATGGCTAACCCTGGTAAAGAACATTGGAAGTCTGTTCAGTGGATTTTCAGGTACCTTCGTGGCACTTCCAATGCTTGTTTGAAATTCGGCAGGACTGGTGAGGGACTAGCTAGCTATGTGGATTCAGATTTTGCTTCCAGCGACTTGGACAAGAGGAGGTCCCTTACAGGTTATGTGTTCACTATTGGTGGTTGTGCCGTGAGTTGGAGGGCCACACTGCAGGTAGTAGTTTCTCAATCTACCACTGAAGCAGAATACATGGCTATTGCAGAAGCATGTAAAGAATCAGTTTGGCTGAAAGGTTTGTATGATGAGCTTTGTGGAGATAATTCTTGCATTAATCTGTTTTGTGGCAGTCAGAGTGCCATATACCTCACTAAGGATCAAATGTTCCATGAGAGAACAAAGCACATTGATGTCAAATATCATTTTGTTCAAGACATTGTTGAGCAAGGTAAACTGAAGGTATGCAAGATTAGTACTCATGATAATCCTGCTGATATGTTGACAAAGCCAGTTCCTATTGCTAAGTTTGAGCTTTGCTCAGACTTAGTTGGTATAACTCATTAGCCCTAGCGGTTGTTTGGCGCCGAAAGTGTTTTCTTTGTTGTTCAGGGAGAAGGTTCTCATTCATGCTACAAGATGGAATTTCTCTCAAGGTGGAGTTTGTTATGTTATGCTCCAAATTCCAATATAAAGAGAAATGCCAACTTTTGACGAGCGAGCGGAGCGAGGCCCGTCGCCGGCAGGCTTGGGCCAAAGCGGAGCGTAGCGAAGTCTGATCAGGGTTGACCTAAGACTCCTGTGTTATATATACCTCTTGTAAGCATGATCCGTGGCGACCACGACGCAGTATGATCCATGGCGGTTGCACTGAAGGAGCTCGTGCCGGTGGCCGTGCGATACGATGCTACAACGACTTCCCACCGACGGTTGCCGCGCCGCAATATGCATCGCCTTGCTTTGTGTCGCGACACTTGCTCACATCGCTTTGCCTTGAGCTGAGGCCATACTGCCACATGGCCACTCGCGATAAGCTCCTTCGAAGCGGCCGCCAGTAACGAGAAATCACAGTACCGCCCTGTCATCCATGGCCGCCCGTAACGAGGTCCTTTGAAGCGAGGTTGCTCGGCGCATCCGCCATGGAGAAGTGCAACACTAGGACGAGAAAGGCCTAAACTCGTACGCACGTATACTGTTATGTTATGCTTCAAATTCCAATATAAAGAGAAAGGCCAAGTTCTGACGAGCGAGCGGAGCGAGGCCCGTCGCAGGTAGGCTTGGGCCGAAGCGGAGCGTAGCGAAGTCTGATCAGGGTTGATCTAGGACTCCTGTGTTATATATACCTCTTGTAAGCCGCCGCATGGGATAAGTTGATCAGTTGTAAATCCCCGGTGTTTGTAACCTCTCCCGATATAGTGAAGTTTGTCTGGCTGTCGCCCGTGGTTTTTTTCCCTTCGTGTTGGAGGGGTTTTCCACGTTAAAATCTTGTGTCTCTTTTCTTGATTTCGTTCTTCATCGGATTCGATTGTGTGTCGTATCTCTAACATATACGATCAAGTTTTCCTACTAGATGACGCACATGATCTGGTATTAGGGAAATAGACGGGGAGGCAGGACAGCTTGCTTTGAGATTACAACTTCCACGTGTCTTTCATCAGGCTGGGTCTAACTTTCCAACGAATGAGACCTGGTCTCGTAGAATTTTTCTTCAAAGGGGAATTTTTTTCCCCAAGGGATAGCGACCACCGTACGCCTTGCTTGTTGTCTGCTCGATGCAGCATATCGGAATTCCTTATTCAACACATTTTGTGTCAAAATGTGGTACATTCCCACAACCACAGTCGACTGATGGAGCAATTGGGCCGACCCGTTTTAGCTGTACGCATAGCTTTTCACAGTCCGGTTTTGGGAACCTTCTAGAGGTTTCCAGCCGGTTTATCGATTTTGGGAATCTTCTAGAAGGTTCATGGACCTTTTTTGTTTCTTTTACTGGTTTTTGGTTTTGGTTTTGGTTTTTCTTCTCTTTTCTTTTCTTATCTTTTTTTCCTTTTGTTCTGTATCTTTTCGTTTTTCATAAACTCACAACTTTCAAGAAATGTTCGCATATTCAGAACTTGTTCAAAAAATTTACAAAATTGTTGCTTTAAAAAAATTGGAATTTCTATTTTCGCTCGTGTTTTATTTTTTGGGGGAATTTAAACTATTCACTTTTTCCGAAAAAAAAAAGTTCAAGTGCTCGTCATCCAGTACCTCAGGCGGCAGCAAAATGCCAACCACAACATCTTAATTGAATGCCAACCTCCATCATAATCTTTTTTTTAGGGATCCATCATAATCTTAGTGCTCATCCTGACAAACAACCTCGTTGAACTAATCAATGCATAAACATTGGAGGGGCAAGGGGAAATATTAGGTGGTACCACCTTTCACATGCTACCATGCTCCAACTTTTGAAAAGTTACATTAAATGTTTCTAAAAGGTGTGATTTGTTTTGCGAATGTTCACAAGACGTGTGACAACAAACTCTAAAAAGTTTAGATCCAAATTCAAAACGCGTATTGAGAAACAAAAAAGACAAATCTAGAATGAATAGTGTCAAAAGAAGACAAACATGAATAATGTAAAAAAAATGGCACTATTCACATATGATTTTGTCCTTTTGTTTCTCAATGTGTATTTCGAATTTTGATATGATTTTTTAGGGTTTATAGATATATGCCTTGTGAATATCCAACTTTTTTAGAATTTTTTGAAACATCTAAATGTGACTCTTCAAAGTTTGGAGCATGGGTGCATGTGAAGGGTGGTATCACATGATATCTACCCGTTTCAAAATTCAGATGCACCTACTTATATGCATGGTGTTTTTTGCGTTTTTAAGGCTTAAAATGGTATTTTTATTATTGAACACGTATGCTAGCTAGGTTCATGTGATTATCATGTGCAAGTTTTACATTTTGACCATGATCCGTTCTCTAATTTCCCTAATAATTGCACACCGGCCCGGTGGATAACTTTACAACTGCACACACTTTAAATACAAGCAAGGGTCCAAAAACATCAGTAACAAAGCTCAAACTCTAGACGTATTGTTCACTACTCGACCACACCAAGCGCCTATATAGCATTGTTTGGACACATCCCTTTGCTACACTCTCAATGCTCCTCCAAGTCTCGTTGTTTGAGCCATGGGAATGATCCAAATAGACGTAGCAGCTCTAGTCACGATCGTTTTGTGTGTCCTGGTGGTTGGCATTTTTATAGGCCTAGGTATCCTTGTTGTCACAAAATCTCTGATCCAGTATCTGGGACAAACAGCAGCCGAATAACAACCACAACAGCCTATAACAATCCAATAACAATGCACAGGGACGATTCTTTCTGTGTGTGTGTGGGGGGGGGGGGGGCTACACACTGGGTCATTAGAGATGAGCCTAAGTTGCATAAATAGAAAAATCAGCCGGCTATGGGAATTGTCCAGCAGTCCACGCAAAATGTTCCACCCTGATCGTTATGAAGCGACGAGAGGTACCTACAAGTCACACGAAATTTCCTAATGCGGCAAATAGTGGAGCAATCACACATCCGATCAATACAATGGACCGACCCATCCGATCAAAACTTTTTTCCTGGTTATTTTGATTTTTTTTTCTTTTATTCGTTTTTCTTTCCTTTCCTTCTCTCATTCCCTTTTTTTTATCAACTTTAATTTTATTTTTTCCTTTTATAAAATATTTGTAAATTTCATATTTTTGTTCAGATTAAAAAAAATCACAAACTGTAAAAATGTCTTTGTTTTTAAAAAATTAAGGATTTCGAAAAATGATCCCTTTTTCAAAAATAAATTACAAATTTTTAAAATGTGCCAGTTTCAAAAAATGTACACGATTTCAAAAGAAATTCAAAAATTGTTTTTTTTCAGGAATTTCAAGAATTGTTCGCGGTTTTAATTTTTTCATCAGAATTTTATTGAATGTTCCATTTTCAATTGTCTGTTCACAAATTTACAAAAAAATCCGTTGTATTAAAAATTATTAGGAATTTCATAAATTATTCACTACTTATTTTTTCACAAATTTCAAAATTTCCTTGCAATTTTTCATTTTTATTCACATGTTAAAATAATGTTCGCATTTTTTCAAAATATACAACATCAAATACAATTTATAATTTTACTGAAAACATTTCTTAACTTTTTCAAAAAAATGTTCACTGTAGTAAGTAATTCCGGTTCGCTGTATTAAGTGATTTTGGTTTGCTACAGTAGAAATCATACTCTTTCTTCAAGGTACGTGCTGCTCTACAAAGAACAACGCTAGTCAGCTGCATTGGCTATAAGCAAGCTCTAATACTTGCAGCACGCCTCATTTTTTGCGGCGTTTTCATCTGCAGTATAGCTTGATGTCACGCCACCCGTTGGGCCGACCCAGTCGGGCGGCCTCCTCTGCGTAGTGCACCCTATTTGACGCAAAGAGTGTCAAATAGCGGCTCCAATATCCGAATTCCATATTCGACGTCAAAATGTCGCACATTCGCACAAGCACAGTCGATTGCTGGAGCCCATATTAGCTGTACGCATATCTTTCACTCAAAAAAAAAAAAAACTGTACGCATATCTTTTCATGGTCCGGTTTTGAAAACTTTCTAGAGGTTTTTAGCCGGTTTTTATGTATTTGGGAAATCTTCTAGAAGGTTTCTAAACCGGGTTTTCTTTCTTTTTTTTCGTTTCTTTTTCTTTTATCTATTTTTTTGTTATATTTTATTTTTTCATAAATTCACAATATCAGAAAAATGATCAAACATTCAAAAATTGGTCACTTTTTCAGAAGATTTTTGGAATTCTATTTTTCTCTTTTTTTAAAACTGTTTGGAATTTTGAAATTTGTTCACTTTTTCCAAATAAATGTTGAAATGTTCAAATTTTGTTCGAAAATTTCAGAAAAAAAGATTTTTTTTAATTAATGACATTTTGAAGTACTCAGAATTTCAAATTTTGTTTCCAGAAATTTCAAAATATGTTCATAATTAAAAAATCAAATTAATTTTTTTATTATTTTTTTGTAAAAAAACTTAAAAATTAGAAAAAATGTTCACAATTTCAGTTTCTGCTTTTTTTTTCAAAAAATTATTGGAATTTCGAAATTTTATCCACATTTAGAAAAACTTGCTTTTCAGAATGTGCTCAAAATTCAGATAGTACAGTGCACTGCACAATGTATCACTATAGTATATACTACATATTGCTACAATATGTACAATATATCGCTAGAGTGGTCATTCGTTCCAACTCGAATGGGCTGGCAGCCCAACCAGACACCCTTGTGCGGTGCGCTGCTATCTGCCACAGAATGTAGCACATAGGGACTCCCTAGCATTTCACCGCCATCTTCTGGGTTCCTAGTGTAACCAATGTAAAAGAAATCTAAGAGGTACAACTCAAACAAACACACATAGTATAATATTGAACATCGGCCTACAAAATTGAAAAGATCAAAGTCTAGAGGTATTCTTTCTATAAACAACATTAGTAATCATTCATGTGCAACGTACGTTCAGTTCAGCAATATATTGAAAAGCTTTACATTGTTGTCTTCCATTCCAGCGAACTCCTCCATTTCGTTGGATGGATTTTGCAAGGTTTGTTCTTTCGGGTATCTAAGCTATGTCATGTGTTGGTATGGTTGTGGTTACTTTAACATCAACTGCATGTGTACAATGACGCTTTCATTTATTTAGACAAAGGATATGCCACGTCCTTCAGTCTCAGCTTCTCAATGTAACATGGTCATGGGTCATGACACATGAGTTTCCGTCCTGGGCGATGATGCTGTCAAGCTACCTCGGTCGAGCTCCATGTGCAATTACGAAGATTATTTGTACAATTAATGTCATATCTAGGATTTGTTATATTTAATTCAATAAATATTTTTCTTAAATATTTTCGAATCAATTAAAATTAATGCAATTAATTTTGATTTTAAAATCAACAATAATTCATAGAATTAATGTTGTTTCCAAACTATTGGATGGGTACATCATTCAAGCGACGTGAACCATTGGATACATTTGGTTGAGTGGTGATGACCCACAAGTATAGGGGATCTATCGTAGTCCTTTCGATAAGTAAGAATGTCGAACCCAACGAGGAGCAGAAGGAAATGACAAGCGGTTTTCAGTAAGGTATTCTCTGCAAGCACTGAAATTATCGGTAACAGATAGTTTTGTGATAAGATAATCCGTAACGGATAGTAAGTAACAAATGTAGCAAAGGTGCAGCAAGGTGGCCCAATCCTTTTTGTAGCAAAGGACAAGCCTGGACAAACTCTTATATAAAGCAAAGCGCTCCCGAGGACACATGGGAATTTTTGTCAAGCTAGTTTTCATCATGCTCATATGATTCACGTTCGTTACTTTGATAATTTGATATGTGGGTGGACCGGTGCTTGGGTGCTGTCCTTACTTGGACAAGCCTCCCACTTATGATTAACCTCTCTCGCAAGCATCCGCAACTACGAAAGAAGAATTAAGATAAATTTAACCATAGCATGAAACATATGGATCCAAATCAGCCCCTTACGAAGCAACGCATAAACTAGGGTTTAAGCTTCTGTCACTCTAGCAACCCATCATCTACTTATTACTTCCCAATGTCTTCCCCTAGGCCCAAATAATGGTGAAGTGTCATGTAGTCGACGTTCACATAACACCACTAGAGGAGAGACAACATACATCTCATCAAAATATCGAACGAATACCAAATTCACATGATTATTTATAACAAGACTTATCCCATGTCCTCAGGAACAAACGTAACTACTCACAAAGCATATTCATATTCATAATCAGAGGAGTATTAATTATAATTAAGGATCTGAACATATGATCTTCCACCAAGTAAACCAACTAGCATCAACTACAAGGAGTAATCAACACTACTAGCAACCCACAGGTACCAATCTGAGGTTTTGAGACAAAGATCGTATACAAGAGATGAACTAGGGTTTGGAGAGGAGATGGTGCTGGTGAAGATGTTGATGGAGATTGACCCCCTCTCGATGAGAGGATCGTTGGTGATGACGATGGCTTCGATTTCCCCCTCCGGGTGGGAAGTTTCCCCGGCAGAACAGCTCCGCCGGAGCCCTAGATTGGTTCTGCCCAAGTTCCGCCTCGAGACGGCGGCGCTTCGTCCCGAAAGCTCTCTTATGATTTTTTCCAGGTCAAAACCCTCCATATAGCAGAAGATGGGCACCGGAGGCCTGCCAGGGGGCCCACAAGCCACAGGGGCGCGCCTAGGGGGGTAGGGCGCGCCCCCCTGGCTTGTGACCTCCTGGTGGGCCCCCTCTGGTATTTCTTTCGCCCAATATTTTTTATATATTCCAAAATAATTCTTCGTAACTTTTCAAGACTTTTGGAGTTGTGCAGAATAGGTCTCTCATGTTTGCTCCTTTTCCAGTCCAGAATTCCAGCTACCGGCATTCTCCCTCTTCATGTAAACCTTGTAAAATAAGAGAGAAAAGGCATAAGTATTGTACCATAATGTGTAATAATAGCTCATAATGCAATAAATATCAATATAAAAGCATGATGCAAAATGGACGTATCAACTCCCCCAAGCTTAGACCTCGCTTGTCCTCAAGCGAAAGCCGAAATCGATAAATATGTCCACATGTTTAGAGATAGAGGTGTCGATAAAATAAAATACGGACATGAAGGCATCATGGTCATCTTTAGAACAGCAACATATATTGACATATAATTTCTTATGCTAAAGTAACAATTCATTCACAAGGTAAAGTATGAATCAAGAACTCTATTGAGAACCAACAAACTATGATCTTAGTCATTGAAGCAATTCCAATTTATCATAACGTCGGAAAGAGTCAATATAAGAGCTTGTAAAGAAAATCCACATACTCAATCATCTTTTAGTCTTTCATAATTGCTAACACTCACGCGGTACCTATGAGGTCAAAGCTTCAATCGGACACAGAGAAAGATAGGGGCTTATAGTTTTGCCTCCCAACTATTTACCTCAAGGGTAATGTCAACAGAAATAACTCATGATCACCCACATCCGAGTGGATATATGTGTCTAGATCATTCCCCAACACATGACGCTTGCCAAGAGAGAAAGGCGAAATAAAGGAAGTGGTGAAGATCACCACGACTCTTGCATAAAGGTAAGTACTAGAAAGTAAAAGTAATAGATAGGCCCTTCGCAGAGGGAAGCAGAGGTTGTCATGCGCTTTTATAGTTGGATGCGCAATCCCTTAATGCAAAAGAACGTCACTTTATATTGCCCGTTGTGATAAAGAACTTTATTATGCAGTTTGTCGCTTTTATTTCTTCCATATCACAAGTTCGTATAAAGTTTATTTTTCTCACACTAATAGATCATACATATTTAGAGAGCAATTTGTATTGCTTGCACCGATGACAACTTACTTGAAGGATCTTACTCAATCCATAGGTAGGTATGGTGGACTCTCATGGCAAAACTGGGTTAAGGGTGTTTGGATGCACAAGTAGTATCTCTACTTGGTGCGGAAGTTTTGGCTGATATGGGGTGGAAGCAAGCGTCACATGTTAAAGGATCTATAACCATATAACTTCTATTCGGAAATAAGCAAACATAACCCATTATGTTGTCTTCCTTGTCCACCATCAACTTCTTAGCATATAATATTTTAATGAGTGCTCACAATCATAAAAGATGTCCAAGATAATATATTTATATGTGAACCTCTCTTTCTTTATTACTTCCTTTTAATTGCAACAATGACCAATCGCTATGTTTGTCAACTCACAACAAATTTCAATCGACATACTTCTTATATGTGAAGTCATCACCCCCCATAAGATCATCATATATACTCTTTGCTTTTATTTTATATTTCTTTTTCTCAAGATCATAGCAAGCAAGCAAAGCCCTCAACTCAAAACTACTTTTTATTATATAACTCTCGGACTCGCTTACATAGGGGGAAAATAAGGCAAAACTCAAAACTAGATCACACTAAAAACTTTATTCTACGAGATCAAGATATAACCAAAAGGATCGAACTAAAAAAAAGATAAAAGTAAAAGATGTGATGGTGATACGATACCGGGGCACCTCCCCCAAGCTTGGCAAAAGCCAAGGGGAGTGCCCATACCCATGTGTTTAGTTGTCTTTCTTCGGAGGTGGTGATGTTGGAGTTGTTGATGAGGTTGGAAGCTTGTCCTCCGTCTTCCAAGGCATAGGCTCACCATCGTAAAAAGATGAACGAGTCTCCGGGATCCTCAAATCTGCAGCCAAACTCATTCTCTTAAATCTGTATTCATACTCACAGTTTTGGTTTTGCAGGCCATAGATCTGGGCTTGGAGATGCTCGATTTTCTCGTAAAGCTTGAAGATGTGCTCCCCGATGTCCTTGGCGTCCAGCTTGTGCTTATGGGTAAACTCCGCGATCATCATGTGATTGGCATTGAGTCCGCGTTCCACCATCCCTTGGCACTTGAAGACTTGTTGCTCCATTGCTTCGAGCCTTGTCTCCACGCTTTCGGTCTTCTTTGGCCCCTCAACATCACAGATGTGCAGCACCCCCTCACGCATCTCAATGGTTTGAGGGTGTCGCAGCACCTCCGCAAGGTAGCGGTTGATGACCTTCTCGAAGAACTTGTCCTTCGAAGCACTTGGGGACGTCATGTCGATCTAAATCTGTCCGGAAAACAACTCAAAACAAAAACAGGAGATATTGTCGTGATACGAAGGTCCAAACCTTCGGGAGATTATATAATGAATTTTTACCGACCTGAAGGAGTACACCACAAGAAAACAGAGTCCGGAGGGTACACAGGGTGGCCACAAGCCACAGGGGCACGCCCAGGGGGGTAGGGCGCGCCCCCTGGCTTGTCGCCTCCTCGTGCACTCTTCGGACTACTTTAAATTTTCCTAATTTATTAAATCTTCCAAAACGGATAAAAATTGCTATTGGAAAAGTTTTGGAGTCGGTTTGCATACCGTAACACATACCTATTCCTTTTCGGAGTCTGAAACGTTCTGGTAGGTCTCCCTAATGTACTCCTTCGGAGTCATGGTATTGATAATATTGGTTTCAACATTTATCGGAGTACCTGAGATATAATGTTTGATTCTTTGCCCGTTTACCACCTTAGGATTTGTGCCTTCGGCGTTGTTGATCTTGATGGCACCGGAACGATATACTTCCTCGATAATGTAAGGCCCTTCCCATTTAGAGAGAAGTTTTCCTGCAAAAAATCTTAAACGAGAATTGTATAGCAAGACATGGTCACCTACATTGAATTCACGCTTTTGTATCCTTTTATCATGCCATCTCTTAACTTTTTCTTTAAACAACTTGGCATTCTCATAGGCCTGGGTTCTCCATTCATCAAGTGAGCTAATGTCAAATAACCTCTTCTCACCAGCAAGTTTGAAATCATAGTTGAGCTCTTTAATTGCCCAATAAGCTTTATGTTCTAGTTCTAGAGGTAAGTGACATGCTTTACCATAAACCATTTTATACGGAGACATACCCATAGGGTTTTTGTAAGCAGTTCTATAAGCCCATAATGCATCATCAAGTTTCTTAGACCAATTCTTTCTGGATCTATTAACAGTCTTCTGCAGGATCAATTTAATTTCTCTATTGCTCAATTCTACTTGACCACTAGACTGAGGATGATAAGGAGATGCAATTCTATGATTAACATCATACTTAGCAAGCAATTTACGGAAGGCACCATGAATAAAGTGTGAACCACCATCAGTCATTAAATATCTAGGGACTCCAAATCTAGGGAAAATAACTTCTTTAAGCATTTTAATAGAAGTGTTATGATCAGCACTACTAGTTGGAATAGCTTCTACCCACTTAGTAACATAATCAACAGCAACTAGAATATGAGTATACCCGTTAGACTTTGGAAAAGGTCCCATATAATCAAAACCCCAAACATCAAATGGTTCAATAACAAGTGAGTAATTCATAGGCATTTCCTGACGTCTACTAATATTACCAATTCTTTGACATTCATCACAAGATAAGACAAACTTACGAGCATCCTTGAAGAGAGTAGGCCAATAAAAACCAGATTGTAGTACCTTATGTGCAGTTCTATCTCCAGCGTGGTGTCCTCCGTAGGCCTCGGAATGACACTTGTGAAGGATCTGTTCCTGTTCATGCTCAGGTACACAACGTCTAATAACACCATCTACTCCTTCTTTATAAAGGTGTGGATCATCCCAAAAGTAATGTCTTAAATCATAGAAGAACTTTTTCTTTTGTTGGTATGTGAAACTAGGTGGCATAAATTTAGCAACAATGTAATTAGCATAATCAACATACCATGGAGCATTACGCGAAGCATTTATGACAGCTAATTGTTCATCAGGAAAGCTATCATCAATAGGTAGTGGGTCATCAAGAACATTTTCTAACCTAGACAAGTTGTCTGCTACGGGGTTCTCAGCACCCTTTCTATCAATAATATGCAAATCAAATTCTTGTAGCAGAAGAACCCATCTAATAAGTCTAGGTTTAGCATCTTTCTTTTCCATAAGATATTTAATAGCAGCATGATCAGTGTGAACAGTTACTTTGGAATCAACAATATAAGGTCTGAACTTATTACAAGCAAACACAACTGCTAAAAATTCCTTTTCAGTGGTAGCATAGTTTCTTTGAGCACTGTCTAGAGTTTTACAAGCATAATGGATAACATTTAATTTCTTATCAACTCTTTGTCCTAGAACAGCACCAACGGCATAATCACTAGCATCATACATAATTTCAAAGGGTAGGTTCCAATCAGGTCGTTGAACAACAGGTGCAGAAATCAAGGCTTCCTTAAGAATTTCAAATGCTTCTACACAATCATCATCAAAAACGAATGGAACATCTTTTTGCAAAAGATTAGTGAGAGGCCTAGAAATCTTAGAGAAGTCTTTAATAAAGCTCCTATAGAAACCAGCATGACCAAGGAAACTTCTTATACCTCTGATATTCGTAGGACACGGCATTTTTTCAATAGCATCAACTTTAGCTTTATCAACTTCAATACTTCTTTCGGAGATTTTGTGCCCCAAGACAATACCTTCATTAACCATAAATTGACACTTTTCCCAATTCAAGACAAGATTAGTTTCTTCGCATCTCTGCAAAACTCGATCAAGGTTGCTCAAGCAATCATCAAAAGAAGTTCCGTAAACGGAAAAATCGTCCATGAAAACCTCAACAATCTTTTCACAAAAGTCAGAGAATATAGCAGTCATACATCTTTGAAAGGTAGCAGGTGCATTGCATAAACCAAAAGGCATACGTCTATAAGAAAAGGTACCGAAAGGACAAGTAGAAGTTGTCTTTTCTTGATCCTCTTTTCACACAGGTATTTGAGAGAAACCAGAATAACCATCTAGAAAGCAAAAATGTGTGTGTTTGGATAGTCTTTCTAGCATTTGATCAATAAAAGGTAGAGGGTAATGATCTTTCTCAGTAGCTTTAATTAATTTCCTAAAATCAATTACCATTCTATATCCTGTAACAATTCTTTGCGGGATCAATTCATTTTTATCATTAGGAACAACGGTAATACCTCCTTTCTTAGGAACACAATGAACGGGACTAACCCATCTACTATCAGCAATATGATAAATTATACCTGCCTCCAGAAGCTTTAGTATTTCATTTCTTACCACTTCTTTCATTTTAGGATTTAACCGTCGTTGGTGATCAACAACTGGTTTAGCATCAGGCTCCATATTAATTTTATGCTGACATAGAGTGGGACTAATGCCCTTAAGATCATCAAGAGTATATCCAATAGCAGCACGGTGCTTCCTCAGAGTTTTCAATAATCTCTTTTCTTCATGCTCTGAAAGGTTAGCACTAATAATAACAGGATATATCTTCTTTTCATCAAGATAGGCATATTTCAGAGTATCCGGTAATTGTTTAAGCTCAAACACGGGATCACCCTTGGGTGGAGGAGGATCCCCAAGTATTTCAACAGGCAGGTTGTGTTTCAAAATAGGCTGCTGATCAAAGAAAATCTTATCTATTTCATTCCTTTCATTCATATGCATATCGTTTTCTTGGTCTAGCAAATATTGTTCTAAGGGATCAGTAGGAGGCACAACAATAGAAGCAAGACCAATAATTTCATCTTTACTAGGCAATTCTTTGTCATGGGGTTGTCTACGAAATTTAGAGAAATTGAACTCATGAGACACATCCCCAAAACTTACAGTAACAATTTCTTTCTCACAATCTATCTTAGCATTAACAGTATTCAAGAAAGGTCTACCAAATATAATGGGACAAAAATCATCTTGTGGGGAACCAAGAACAAGAAAATCAGTAGGATACTTTATTTTCCCACACAAGACTTCAACATCTCTAACAATCCCAACTGGTGCTATAGTATCTCTATTAGCAAGCTTAATGGTAACATCAATTTCCTCTAATTCAGCTGGTGCAATATCATTCATAATTTCTTGATATAAGGTGAAGGGAATTGCACTCACACTAGCACCCACATCACACAAGCCATGATAACAATGATCTCCTATTTTAACAGAAACAACAGGCATGCCAACAATAGGTCTATGTTTATCTTTAGTATCAGGTCTAGCAATTCTAGCAGCTTCATCAAAGAAATGAATAACATGCCCGTCAATATTATCAACCAAGAGATCTTTAACCATAGCAATACTAGGTTCAACTTTGATTTGTTCAGGGGGTGTAGGTGTTCTAGTATAACTCTTACGAATCACAGTTGAAGCTTTAGCATGTTCCTTTATTCTAACAGGGAAGGGTGGTTTTTCAATATAAGCAGTAGGAATAATAGGATCAACATTATAAATAATAGTTTCTTCTTCAACTTTAATAGGTTCAACTACTTTCACTTCAATGGGAGGATGATATTTAAACCACTTCTCCTTAGGGAGATCAACATGAGCAGCAAAAGATTCACAGAAAGAAGCTACTATCTCAGAGTCAAGTCCATATTTAGTGCTAAATTCACGAAAAGCATCGGTGTCTATAAAGGATTTAACACAATCAAACTTAAGGTTTATACCTGACTCCTTACCTTCGTCGAGTTCCCAATCTTCAGAGTTGCGTTTAATTCTTTCCAATAAGTCCCATTTGAATTCAATATCTTTCTTCATAAAGGAACCAGTACAAGAAGTATCGAGTATGGATTGATCATTACGAGAAAGCCGAGCATAAAAATTCTGAATAATAATTTCTCTTGGGAACCCATGATTGGGGCATGAATATAACATTGACTTAAGCCTCCCCCAAGCTTGAGCGATACTTTCTCCTTCACGAGGCCAAAAATTATAAATATAATTCCGATCACGATGAACCAGATGCATAGGATAAAACTTCTGATGAAATTCCAATTTCAATCGGTTGTAGTTCCATGATCCAATATCATCACATAGCCTATACCATGTCAATGCCTTCTCCTTCAAAGATAAAGGAAATACATTCTTCTTGACATCATCCTCGGGCAAACCTGCAAGCTTAAATAATCCACAACCTTCATCCACATAGATTAGATGCAAATCAGGATGTAGTGTTCCATCTCCTGCATAAGGATTAGCTAGCAGTTTCTCTATCATACCCGAAGGAATTTCATAATAAATATTTTCAGTAGGTGCAGTAGGTTGAGGAGCATCTCTTTGTGCTTCCGGTCGGGGTGAAGATACCCCGAACAAGCCCCTCAAAGGATTATTTTCCATAGTAACAAGTGACAGTAAATTTCAGCACACTATATAAATTTTTCCTTACCAAGTTCCACTCACCAAAGGCGCTTCACTCCCTGGCAACGGCGCCAGAAAAGAGTCTTGATGACCCACAAGTATAGGGGATCTATCGCAGTCCTTTCGATAAGTAAGAGTGTCGAACCCAACGAGGAGCAGAAGGAAATGACAAGCGGTTTTCAGTAAGGTATTCTCTGCAAGCACTGAAATTATCGGTAACAGATAGTTTTGTGATAAGATAATTCGTAACTGATAGCAAGTAACAAATGTAGCAAAGGTGCAGCAAGGTGGCCCAATCCTTTTTGTAGCAAAGGACAAGCCTGGACAAACTCTTATATAAAGCAAAGCGCTCCCGAGGACACATGGGAATTTCTGTCAAGCTAGTTTTCATCATGCTCATATGATTCGCGTTCGTTACTTTGATAATTTGATATGTGGGTGGACCGGTGCTTGGGTGCTGTCCTTACTTGGACAAGCCTCCCACTTATGATTAACCTCTCTCGCAAGCATCCGCAACTACGAAAGAAGAATTAAGATAAATCTAACCATAGCATGAAACATATGATCCAAATCAGCCCCTTACGAAGCAACGCATAAACTAGGGTTTAAGCTTATGTCACTCTAGCAACCCATCATCTACTTATTACTTCCCAACGCCTTCCCCTAGGCCCAAAAAATGGTGAAGTGTCATGTAGTCGACGTTCACATAACACCACTAGAGGAGAGACAACATACATCTCATCAAAATATCGAACGAATACCAAATTCACATGATTATTTATAACAAGACTTATCCCATGTCCTCAGGAACAAACGTAACTACTCACAAAGCATATTCATATTCATAATCAGAGGAGTATTAATTATCATTAAGGATCTGAACATATGATCTTCCACCAAGTAAACCAACTAGCATCAACTACAAGGAGTAATCAACACTACTAGCAACCCACAGGTACCAATCTGAGGTTTTGAGACAAAGATCGGATACAAGAGATGAACTAGGGTTTGGAGAGGAGATGGTGCTGGTGAAGATGTTGATGGAGATTGACCCCCTCTCGATGAGAGGATCGTTGGTGATGACGGTGGCTTCGATTTCTCCCTTCGGGAGGGAAGTTTCCCCGGCAGAACAGCTCCGCCGGAGCCCTAGATTGGTTCTGCCCAAGTTCCGCCTCGAGACGGCGGCGCTTCGTCCCGAAAGCTCTCTTATGATTTTTTCCAGGTCAAAACCCTCCATATAGCAGAAGATGGGCACCGGAGGCCTGCCAGGGGGCCCACAAGCCACAGGGGCGCGCCCCCTGGCTTGTGACCTCCTGGTGGGTCCCCTCTGGTATTTATTTTGCCTAATATTTTTAATATATTCCAAAATAATTCTCCGTAACTTTTTAGGACTTTTGCAGTTGTGCAGAATAGGTCTCTCATGTTTGCTCCTTTTCCAGTCCAGAATTCCAGCTGCCAGCATTCTCCCTCTTCATGTAAACCTTGTAAAATAAGAGAGAAAAGGCATAAGTATTGTACCATAATGTGTAATAACAGCTCATAATGCAATAAATATCAATATAAAAGCATGATGCAAAATGGACGTATCAAGTGGATGAGAGTCATTGAAGTGGCGTGAGCCATTGGATACATGATTAAATGGATGAGATGGTTGAAATTCACCCAACTCCTGCTTTTACAAGTTTATAATCTCTTCGTCCAACTCCTGCTTTTACAAGTTTATAATCTCTTCTTCCCGTCATAGAAATGGATAAAAAAGATGTATCTAGAAATAAAATACGTCTAGATACATCCATTTCAGTAACAATTAATTTCGGATGGAGGGAAGGGCGTACAACATAATCATAGCGTGGATCTTGATGCTAGATCTGATGGATGTAGAATTGAGACAGGCGACTCGGAATCGGCAAATCTGTTTTGGTTGGAACTGGGACGTGGCTCTGCAATTTTTGCAGTTGCTAGATGGTGCTGCACTGAGCTGGTTCATTCACGCGGTCGCCAGCCTTACGAGTACGGCGCCAGAACGCACGCTCGTCCCGACGACATGGCCGTCTCGCCTCTTGCACTCCTGCTCCTCCTCATCGCCTTCGCCCGTATCTCTATCCTACATCATTCGTAAGCCCGCCCCTCCGCGCAGGCGGAGCAGCAACGATGGAGGACGGGGGCTTCCTCCGCCATCGCCGCGTGGCCTCTCGCTCCTCGGCCACCTACATCTCCTCGGCTCGTTGCCACACCGGGCCCTGCGGTCCCTGGCCGCCGCGCACGGCCCAGTCCTACTGCTCCGACTTGGCCGCGAGCCAGCTGTGGCCGTATCCTTGCCGGACACTACAGAGGAGGTGATGAGGACCCGCGACCTGGCCTTCGCGAGCCGGCCCCGGAGCGCCATGGCCGAGCAGCTCCTCTACGGGCGCGACGTAGCGTTTGCGCCCTACGGCGAGTACTGGCGCCAGGCGCGCCGTGTGTGCGTGGTCCACCTCCTCAGCTCGCACCGCATCCTCTCCTTCCGCGGCGTCCGGGAAGAGGAGGCCGCCGCGCTGGTCGAGCGCGTCCGTGGAGACAGGTCGGGCGGTGCTGTCGTGGACATGTGTGAGCTCCTCATCACCTACGCCAACACGGTGGTCTCGCGGGCCGCGTTCGGTGACAGCAGCGCACGCGGCTTGTACGAAGAAGGCAACAAGGGACGCGAGCTGATGAAGGTGTTCACCGACTTCCAAGAGCTGCTCGGCACGGCGCCATTCGGGGAGCTCGTGCCGTGGCTGGGGTGGTTAGATGCCGTGACGGGGGTGGAGGGAATGATCAGACGGACGTTCGAGGCGCTCGACGGCGTGCTCCAGAAAGTGATTGACGACCACCGCCGGCGACGTCAAGCAGGCCGGCAGACGGTGGATGACGCCCACGATCACAGGGATTTCGTGGACGTGTTGTTGGACGTGAACGACACTGACAAAGAAGCTGGCATGCGGCTCGACACGACCGAAATCAAGGCCATCATCCTGGTACGTGTTTTCATCTTGGTGCCGTGCCACTGTGCTAGTTGTTAGTTGCTGACATGTTTCTTGTACATACGTGGACGCGCAGGACATATTCGCGGCGGGCACGGACACCACGAGCACGGCAATGGAGTGGGTCATGGCGGAGCTCATCACACACCCGGACAGCATGCGTAAGCTCCAGGACGAGATCAGGGCGGCCATCGGCGGTTCCGGGCACTTCATCACCGAGGACCTCCTGGACAAGCTGCACTACCTCAAGGCCGTGATCAAGGAGACGCTACGCCTGCACCCACCGGTTCCGCTCCTCGTGCCCCGAGAGGCACAAAACGACACTGAGATACTCGGTCACCACGTCCCGGCGCGCACGCGGGTAGTGATCTACGCGTGGGCCATCGGCCGGGGCCCGGTGACGTGGGAGCGCGCGGAGGAGTTCGTGTAAAACATAGGGTTGTGGGAAACTGCACGACACCCAATACGAGGTGTGGCTATCTCATATATATAAGGGGTATACAGAGTATAGGGGTATATACGGAAGCTTATACAAATACATAGTCTAACACCCTCCCTCAATCTTAACTATGTCCTGAACTACACAGCAAGTTAAGATTGCGCCTGCAACCCTCAAACTAAGGTTGTGAAAGAGGCTTTGTGAAGATGTCAGCAAGTTGATCCTTGGAAGAGATGAACTTGATATGAAGAAGCTTCCGTGCAACACGTTCCCTTACAAAGTGATAGTCAACTTCGATGTGCTTGGTTCGAGCATGAAAAACTGGATTAGATGAAAGATACGTCGCACCAATGTTATCACACCAAAGAACAGGTGGCTGCTGTTGAGAGATACCTAACTCTCTTAACAGAGACTGTACCCAAATGAGCTCAGCTGTGGCATTGGCAACCGCCTTGTACTCTGCTTCAGTGCTACTCCGAGATACCGTGGCCTGCTTGCGCGCACTCCAAGCGATCAAGTTATCCCCATAAAAGACAGCATAGCCCCCCGTTGATCGCCGGTCATCCGGGCTCCCAGCCCAATCAGCATCAGAGAAGGCTGAGAGGGCACACGAAGCAGTAGACCGAAGATGCAAGCCATAGGAGACAGTATGAGAGAGATAACGCAAGATACGCTTCACAGCTGACCAGTGTGAAGTCCGCGGAGCATGAAGATACTGGCACACACGGTTTACTGCATAGGAAATATCAGGCCGTGTAATAGTCAAGTACTACAAGGCTCCAACGACACTGCGATACTCAGTAGCATCATCTGAAGAGAGCAAGTCACCATCCAAAGCTGATAACCTATCTGTCGCAGACATAGGGGTGGTAGCATGCTTGCAGCGCAGCATACCTGCACGGCGTAGCAGATCCAAAGAGTACTTATGCTGAGTAAGAGTCAGACCAGCAGAAGACCATGAAACCTCCAGGCCAAGAAAGTAATGGAGAGCCCCCAGATCCTTGACAGCAAAGTGACCACTCAGAGCAGACAGCAGACGATCCGCAGCAGACACGGAGGAGCTGATGAGAATAATGTCATCAACATACACCAGCAGATACATAGTAACTTCAGGACGATGAAGTAGGAACAGAGACGTGTCAGCGGTGGACGGGGTAAACCCAAGCTGTCGAAGGACCGAACCCAATCGGGCATGCCATGCACGGGGAGCCTGCTTGAGTCCATAAAGCACCTTAACAAGACGACACAAATGATGTGGACGAGCTGGATCAACAAAACCCGGAGGTTGCCGCATGTAAACTTCTTCCTCCAAGACCCCATGGAGAAAAGCATTCTGAACATCAAGCTGGCGCAGAGACCACCCTTTGGCAATAGCCAAGGACAGGAGTAACCGAATAGTGGTAGGTTTAACAACTGGGCTGAAAGTATCCTCATAATCAAGACCATACCGTTGTTTAAAACCTTTTGCCACCAACCGCGCCTTGTAACGCTCAATGGAACCGTCAGCATGCTTCTTTACCTTGAAAACCCACTTGGAATCAATGATGTTGACGCCAGACACAGGAGGAACCAGTCGCCAAGTATCGTTCCTCTGTAGCGCCTGAAACTCCTGCTCCATGGCATTGCGCCAATGAGGAATCAGAAGAGCCGCCTGAAAATGACGAGGCTCGGCAGTGGGGTCAGCATCTGTCTGTGCCATGCACGCCGCAATCCAGGCAACCGTGCCATCAGTACGTTCCTTTGGCCGAACAATACCATTCTGACTGCGCGTACGAGGACGCAGAGGAGCGGTAGATGGCGGTGAAGGATGCTGCCCAGGCGACATGCCTGGCGAGGAGGGCGAGGATGCCGGCGAGGAAGCCCCCGGCAAGGCAGCCCCCGGCAAGACCGGCTCCGGCGCAGCCGGCTCGGCCAGCGCAGCCGGCACAGCAGCCCCCGGCAAGGCAGCCCTCGACAAGGCCGGCTCCGGCAAGGCAGCCCCCGACAAGGCCGGCTCCGGCAAGGCCGGCCCCGACAAGGCAGCCCCCGGCAAGGCCGGCTCCGGCAAGGCCGGCTCGGCCAGCGCAGCCGGCACAGCCCCCGGGAAGGCCGCCCCCGGCAAGGAAGCCCTGGGCAAGGCAGCCCCCGGCAAGGCAGCCCCCGGCAAGGCCGGCTCCGGCAAGACCGCCCCCGGCAAGGCAGCCCCCGGCAAGGCCGGCTCGGCCAGCGCAGGTGGCTCCACATCCAGAAGCTCAAGGCATGCTCCACGTCCAGTACCTGCACCATGGTTAGGTAGCAACAAGGGAGTATAAGCAGCATCAACAAATTGACCAGGCAATGGTACGGCGGGTTGCTCAGGGGTAGGGGGAGTGGGGGAGGTGACCGGAGATGCGGCAAAAGGAAAAACGTTCTCGTCAAACACCACGTCACGAGAGATGTAGACGCGGTTAGAGGGAACATGAAGACATTTGTACCCTTTATGAAGAGAACTATAGCCAAGAAACACGCACTGTTTAGATCGAAACTCCAACTTGCGTTGGTTATATGGACGAAGATGTGGCCAACACGCACACCCAAACACTTTAAAGAATGTATAATCAGGGATTTCATTCAACAAAAGTTCAAGTGGTGTTTTCATCTGACGGAGTCGTGTAGGTAATCGATTAATGAGAAAGCATGCGGTGGAAAACGCATCACTCCAAAACCGAAAAGGAACCGAGGCATGAGCAAGCAAAGCAAGACCAGTCTCAACTATATGACGATGCTTACGCTCAGCTACACCGTTCTGTTGATGTGTATGAGGACAAGACACACGATGAGTGATTCCAAGCTTATTAAAGAACGCATTGAGGTTGTGGTACTCACCACCCCAATCAGATTACACATGAATGACTTTGTGACTAAGCAGACGCTCAACATGCGCTTGGAATTGCAAGAAAACATTAAACACATCAGACTTGCACTTAAGAAGATAAAGCCAAGTGAACCGGCTATAAGCATCAATGAAACTGACATAGTAGTTATGACCACTAACGGAGGTTTGGGCATGGCCCCGTACATCCGAAAATACAAGTTCAAGCGGTTTAGTGACGACACGACTCGACTCAGAAAAAGGAAGCTGATGACTCTTGCCTTGCTGACAGGCATCACAAACTGCATCAACATTTTTATTAGACACAACTGGGAGCTCATGACGATGAAGAACATGGCGAACGATGGGAGTGGCAGGATGACCGAGGCGCGCATGCCAATGTGATGAAGACACACGAACGCCGCTGAAAGCACTAGGAGCAGGTGGCACATCAAGTGCATAGAGACCATTATTGCGCAGTCGACCTCTAAGGAGTACGGCCCTCGTGTCCCGATCCTTTACAAAGAAATGAAAAGGATGAAACTCAGCAAGAACATTATTA
Source organism: Elymus sibiricus (assembly GCA_039707655.1). Classification (NCBI taxonomy): domain Eukaryota; kingdom Viridiplantae; phylum Streptophyta; class Magnoliopsida; order Poales; family Poaceae; genus Elymus; species Elymus sibiricus. The sequence continues at coordinate 143,447,103 of CM077667.1, read as the reverse complement.
TCACGAGTAAGTTTAGGAACAGACAACAAACTACGTGAAACAGAGGGAACTCGAAGGACATTAAGAAGACGTAATTGTTTGGATCGACGAGTAAGAAGAGATGCCTGGCCAATATGTGAGATGTGCATACCTTCCCCGTTTGCAGTATGAACCTGATCATGTCCGCGGTACGGCTCCTGTGTGGAGAGCTTTCCCATATCGCTCGTCAAGTGGTTGGTGGCTCCCGTATCCATGTACCAGGATGCATCAACCGGAAGGGAAGGAGTGTGACCATGCTCATGACTCGCCAAAGCAGCCTGCTTCTCATTCCCTTTGCCATTGTTCCCGATACCCAGAAAATCCTTCTTGAAGCGACGGTGGCAACGAGAGGCAAGATGACCATCCAGACCACAAAGCTGGCAGGGGACCTGAACTCCACAGGAAGGGCAGCAGGCACGGACGCGACCACCAGCAGATGTAGTGGTGTTCCGCGGGTTGGGCGCGGCCCCCTGCTTGCCACCAGGTGGTGGTGGCGTGTAGGGCTTGCCCTTTCCACGCGTAGCAGCGTTGGCGGAGGAGAAGCTTGGCGTAGATCGGCGAGCCTGGACGCGCTGTTCCGTGGCAAGGAGTCACGCATATAGCTCGCGCGGCTGGATGGGAGTGTCACGACCATTGATATTCTCCACCAAGTTATCATAGTCATCACCCAGCCCATTGAGCACATAGGAGGTGAACTCTTCTGGCCCAAGAGCCTTGCCAATGGAGGCAAGTGTGTCCGCCATACCCGTCACCTTGTTGAAGTAGTCAGTGATGGTGAGGGAGTTGAGCTTCACCTCCCCAAGCGCAGTACGAATGGCATGAGCACGTGCCCGGGACTGCGAAGCAAAGCTGGTATGAAGAGCCGTCCACGCGTCCCGAGACGTAGCGGCGAAGATGACCAGCGACGATACGCCCTCCGTGAGAGAGGACTGTAGAGCGGAGAGGATGGCTTGATCCTGCGCCACCCAAGCATGACGCGCCGGATGATGCGGCGGAGGACACGGCAAGGTGCTGTCAATATAGCCCTCCAGATAGCGACTGCGGAGCAGAGGCAACACTTGGGCGTGCCACGACAGGTAGTTATCCGTCGTAAGCTTTACCGGGATGAGGTGTGCAAAGTAGAACGGCGCAGCCGCGGCAGTATGATCCGAAGGCGGCGGCGGCGCATAAAGGCCGGAGTTGAAGGCCGCCCCCGGCAAGGCAGCCCCCGCCGGAGTTCGTGCCGGAGCGGTTTCTCGACAGCGCGGTGGGCTACAATGGGCAAGACTTCGAGCTGATACCATTCGGTGCCGGGCGGAGGGGGTGCCCTGGGATCGGGTTCGCCGCACCGACCATGGAGGTGGCGCTCGCGATCTTGCTGTACCATTTCGACTGGGCGCCGGCGGGCGGGACGCCACTGGACATGCGCGAGGTGAACGGGCTCTCTGTGCGGCTCAAGTCCGGCCTGCCACTTGTCGCTAAACCGTGGTTTACTTAAAGGGAGTGCTACGCGTCTTCCGACGGTTCTTTCTAAAAGATCCATCGCCTCGGCAGCCGTTAGATCTGGTGTCATCTAGAGGCCCAGCCCCGTCCTCACATTGCAACAGAGCATATGTTGTACAAGCCCTTTTGTAACATACATGTTGTTGTAGATTTTTCTTCATTTTTATGCAACATGGATGTTGTTGCGGAAGGAATTTTTGCAACATAGACGATCTTGCAGAAAAAAAATGTATTCACTTTTCTGCAACATAGATGTTGTTACGAAAGAAACTTTTGCAACATGCAACATATGATGTTGCGGGAAAAAAATTCTTCATTTTTCTGTAACATGAGTATTGTTGTGAAAGAAACTTTTGCATTGCAGAAAAAAAATTACAATAAAAATGATGATACAGAAACATCGCCGTCATTGTCGCAAACCACAAGGCTATCCACCTCCAAGCTCCCGTCCAGAGCGCCGCCAATCCCCATCACTGGTTGCGTCGGCCGGCGAGCTCGCATGCTAGCTCCATGAGTGCTTGTTTTTGTAGCCGCTAGTTGTTACTTTCATGTTACCTCCATGGGAGCCCACGGCCTGGTTGGGGAAGGACATGCCCAGGTTGAGGTGTCCACGAGGCTTGCATGGCTATAGCTGTTTGCATGGTACCTCCGTGGCCATGGCCGATGGGCACCGGCTGGTGCTGTTCGTGAGTGTTTCTGTTGGAGCTAGCATCTCACGATCTTTGTGCATGCTGCCTTGGTGCTTGCGTGCGTGATGGAGCCATGAAGGAGTCAGAACGGTTGCGGAAGGAAGAAAGAAAGGCACAAGGAAGAAAAGGTGTGGACGGGAGTAGTCGAGAAGATAAGGCAGCACACCAAAGCGGTGCGCGGGTCCACTGGAACATGCGTCGTTCGTGGGAGGTGATAGAAGCGGTGGAAAAATCAGCCGGCTGAAGGGGATCATTTCCCTTACTTAAATAAACTTGTTGCGTATGTTGGGCTTTATTTCTCTCTAGGGCAAAAACGTGGTGTACTGTTTATTTTGAATGTCTAGAAAAATAAATCTTGTATGAACCTCAAATCCAAAAAATATGTTGGGTTTATTCCATTCGTATTCGTGTTCGATTTCTCATCGTATTAAGTACCGCTAGTCCCTTTTGGTTCGTTAATCCATCTCTAAAATATCAGATTTGCTAAATCCATCAATATGAGATTGAGCAACTTCACATGTAAATCCATAACTATTGGATCATACTTTGACGTTAGATTTGTGCAATTAACAAAATAACTTTCTCTTCTTTTTATGAGAGAAACGAACTAACTTCATGTATTCATGTAACTCAGGAATAAAGTATTCAGATTTTTTTAGATAAATTCATTGTCTTCTTTTTAGATAACATACTTATTTAGTTTTTACTCTAAATCAGAAACTCTCGGAGCACTAGCTGTATGCCAAGTTTAGCAAATGCGAATTTTGGCTTAGGAAATTTTTAGGACATGTGCTAACCGCTAAAGGATTGTCAGTCGACCCCTCCAAGATAGAAGCCGTGACAAAATGGCCGTCACCAACCAACGTGAAGGAAGTCAGAAGCTTTCTCCAACTTGCTAGTTATTACCGCAAATTCATGGAAGGTTTTTTCAAGCTTTGCTAGACCAATTACGCAACTTTTGAAGAAGGACGAGAAGTTTGAGTGGACGCACAAGTGTGAAGAGAGCTTCCAAGAGCTCAAAAATAGACTGACAATTACCCTAGTTTTGGCCACACCAGATATTCACAAGGAATTTATTATTTATTGTGATACATCAAAAACTAAACTTGGAAGTGTTTTGATGCAAGATGGACAAGTCATGGCCTATTTGTCCATAATATTACGTCCTGAGAACTATGCCACTCGTGACCTTGAGTTGGCGGTTGTATTTCATGCACTGAAAGACATGGAGTCATTACCTGCTAGGTAAGCGATGTGAGATATACATGAATCACAAGAGTTTGAAGTATAACTTCACAAAAGGAGTTGAGCATGAGACAACGAAGGTGGCTAGAGATAATCATACCACCCTGAAAAAGCTAATGCAGTAGCTGATGTCTTGAGCAAAAAAGCTTGTTCAATGAACGCCTTAGTTTTACAAGACACTCAAGGGTAGAATGAACACCAACCGTATACATAGCTTAACTAATATAGCTTGACTTATTGAACAAATAAATTGCAGGACCGGGTGGGGGGGACCTATGCACCCCCCCCCCCCCCCCCCCCCCCCCCGCCCTCCCGGTGGAGCGTAGTTGTCTAGTCGCTAGTTGCGCATGTTATGTTGCCCTCTGTGTCGAAGTCAATTTGATCGTTAGTACCGGTGGGCGCTTGGAGGTGCATCGTCTGAAGGGGGGCAGCTCCATGCCGCCACCCGCCGGTGCCAGGTACGCGACGTGCACCTTGTACCTGCACCATTTGGTGATTAGAAAAATGACGCCACTGACGGCACTAATGAACGTAGCGACCATCATCAGTGAGAAGCAAGACGAAGAAAAAGGCATTGCTAACTAGCTGCAATGGATTATGCGCTCTCATAAGCATAAATTTTGTCCGCGCCTCAGACTATCACGTACAGAAAATCAAATCCATATTTTTGATACTATCTGCTGTGTGGTGCTGATAGTTTTTGTTTGCTTGGTTGGCTGGTTGCATATTGAATATTATTCATATAGACCAGCTATAGACTATATGCTTATATATATGTTGAACAATCAATTCAAGTGTCAAATTTGTTGTCAATGACTCAGAAATCTTTATCTTTACCTAATATTAAAGGGAAGAGGTTTTCATAGTTCTCCATATGTCACCCTTTTACATCCGTTGATTTTGTGTTAATCATAAAAAATGACGGCTGAGATTTAAGATAATAATCTTGGTTTGGTCCGTCTCGCCTGGTCACACCAAATTAGTAGGGCACGTTTGGTCCGCACACACATTATGCCAACCCGGTTTTTCGTCCCTAGGATGTGAACCTCAGTTGGAGTTGGAGTCGAACTCCACATAACTCATGACCCGGACTCTCTCTGTTCAATCATTTCCTAACTCCTCCCATAAATATGCGTCGATGAGGACGCGAAGAAGCAGCAGACCAGACGCGAGGAGGCATAAGGCGAAGCCAATCCTACGTTGCGATTCATCCGAGCCTCCCGAGAGCGTCAGAACGCTGCCATGGACACCGTCACACTCTCCTCCTACGGTCCTACCCAGCCGTGAGATCTTGGCCTCGCCAGTCGTCAATGGGGCGACGCTGGAGCACACCAACCAGTTGTGCCTTGTTCTTGCAATCCTCCACGAGTGATGAGCCACACTGAGCGGCCGATCCAAGAAGCTAGCCTCGCCGCTGCCCCATCTCCTCGCATTATCTCGAGATGGTCTGCATGGTGAGGACGCCGTGGGGAGGTTTCTGGGTGCAACCGCGGTGGCAACGATGATCGCCGAGTACAAGGCACGAGGCAGCGAAATATGTATAAAAAACATATTTCAAAATGTGAAAAAAAATTCGAGAAAAAGATCCCACGTGTACATCTGGACATCCTATGTTCGCACACAAAAATCCTATGAAAAAGAATATTTTTTTGTGGCATGTATAAAAAAGATAAAAAAAATGCCTCCTAAATAGTTGTAATCAAGCATAGAAAATTGTTTGTTTTACACAAGCCACAAAAAATGTCCTTTTTCATCGAAACTTGCTGCACGCACATATAATTTCTGGATTTACACGCGAGATTTTTTCTTGATTTTTTTTACTTTTTAAAATGTGTACTTAGAAATGGGTGCATATACACCTACGAGTCAAGGTGAATTTCCACTACTCAGACCACACCACGCGCCTATATAACATCGTTTAGACACATCCCCCTGCTACACTCTCAATGCTCCTCCAAATCTCGTTGTTTGAGCCATGGGAATGATCCAAATAGACGTAGCAGCTCTAGTCACGATCGTTTTGTGTGTCCTGGTGGTTAGCATTCTTATAGGCCTAGGTATCCTTGTTGTCACGAAATCTCTGATCCAGTATCTGGGACAAACAACAGCCGAATAACAACCACAACAACCTACAACAATCCAATAACAATGCACAGGGACGATTCTGTGTGTGTGTGGGGTGGGGGGGGGGGGGGGGGGGGCTACACACTGGGCCAATGGCTGGTGTAAAGGTCACTAGCAGGCAGAAGGCGCCGCGCCCAAGTATGAGCCCGTTGTTTACTGAATTGCAATTTAATTTTGTTAGTTGCTCGTGTTTACTTTATGTCGTTCAGTTTTACTACAAACTGTCGAAAAGAGTTCAAATTGTTAGGTTGACTACATAATCTAGTGACATACATATAAAGATGAACGGGGAAGTACCATGAAGTGGAAATAACCAGATTTTCTAGCTTGATAGCTATTTGCGCATATTATCCTCCTATGATTGCTCCCTTTCACTTATCCACTTCGCTCATGATGCCGAACACCAAAAAGTATTATAGATGCCAATAAGCCGAATGCTATATATCGTTCATTCCCCTTTCATAATGCATCTTCGATAACACAATGAACATATGAATTTCATCAGCTTAGCATAATATAGACACATTTGATTTAATTCTTAGAAGCAAATAGAATTACTCGGTGTAGTAAGAAAGGAGAGTTGAAGGCTTTCAATATACAGAAAATAATGGAAGAACAATTCGCTAACCTCAACTAAAGCTGACATGTCAAGTATTTCTCATATTTTCGGTATTCACTTGATATGGCAATCAGGTAACATGGTAACAATTAGTAGAACATTATCTGCTCCTTAGACCATGCATTGTAAAGCTAAAAAATATCGATGATGAACTCTTTGTACAGAAGAGGGCACTATGTTTAGAACATCAGATCATGAACCTTCCTTTCATTTGAATTTCCACATTCGAAAGATGAGATCATGATCCTTTCATACATTTGAACAATAATATATGGGCAAATATATAGTACATTTACTACATTATGCATAGCCTTAAGTAGTCAAAACTTTTCCGGTTACATGTTATAAAGATTTGCTTTTGTTGTACGCGGGAATGAAATGGAGCTCGCATACTCATCCCAATCCTTAATGAAATGGAGCTTGCATATTCATCCCAATCCTTATTTAACCAGATACTTTGAAATTAAAAAAATCCATGAAGTAGCTGAAGTGGAAAAACTGATGCTCTAGAAGAGCCTCTAAATTTGATTCAAATTTGTCCTTAGTTGGTCCACAATGAAACATATGTGAGTATGGTCCTTCATCTACCTCGCATTCCAGAAGAGCCTCTAAACTTGACTCAAATTTGTCCTTAGATGGTCCACAATGGAACATATGTGAGTATGGCCCTTCATCTACCTCGCATGGCTGATAATAGTAGTGTCATATTTCTTTATTTCTATGTTGGAGCATATGTTTTGATGTCTCTTCCACCTGACAAATTGTGTGATCAAAACGGAAGTTTGGAGTCAGGATGTAGATACTATTTAATCAAACTCCTAGTGAACCATTGCGTCGGCACACACCATAGAGAAAGGTAAGATATATATTTAGTGCAACAGTTAATGTCTAGCATGTATGTTATAGTTCCAAACTGAGTAACCAATTTGAAACGAATTTGCAAGATTTTCCCCTCCTATATGTCTATCATGAGTTTGCTCATGGACATTCATTGGCACAATATTTGACAACATTTTTAAGATGATAAAACAATTATGTTAGCCAAGCAACCTTTGTATGATAGCTATAAACTATCAATACTCATTCCAGAAGGGGTAACCATCAAATTCAACATGTGTGCGTGCCTTCTTTCTTAGGAAAGTGGCGTATTTAAATGTATATCTTACAAAATCTGAAAATTTGCAGCTTCTGAAAATAACCAAACATTACTTGCACCAAAACACATAGAAAGTAGGGTCGTAGGTCACAACGAGAAAAAAATTGCGTGTGGTCGAATAGGAGGAAGAGGTTATCAGATTAGAAGTCATGGACGCGGTCGTCTAAATGCACTGGAGGCGGTCCTCGAGGTGGAAGTTGTCAATGCAAGGTGCTTGAGCCGGGGAGTTAGGGAGACGACTGAGGTAGGCGAAATCGGTGAGAGTCGACGAAGAGGTGCCGGGTACTAGAGGACGGTGAGGCTGCCCAGTTCATGCCGCTGGCTCTCGCGGCCAGCGGAAAGAGACATTGGCAGAGAGAGCGTGATGGTGAGGTCGTGTGAGGATGCCATTTTGCTACGCAGCCCATCCCAAGAAATCCACGCCGGCGACTGCTAGCTCCCAGAGCCAGCAGGGTAGGCGTGGTGGAGTGGGCGAGGTCAGGGGCATGTGGTGCTCTGCTGCCATGGGAAGAGGCGGGGCGTCGTTCGACGACAACGGGAGAGTCTACGCTTCTGATGCATAGGGAGATGATGGATCTGAACCAGGAGGAGAAAGAAAAGAAGAAGACATGGTTGCGCTGGATTGATGCGAAAGGATAAAGCGACAGGGTGGGAGCTTTGTAGTTTTTGGAGTCCATGAGAAACATCTAGTCAAGTCTAAACCAATAAGAAATTAGCGCGCTAGCAAAATAACGCCACCTTTAAAATACACTATTAACGAGAAATTATACACTGATTTATTTAGCGAGACATTGTTCAAAACGCTATATCGTGCTATTAGTGGTGCTACACCGTACTATTTTTTCAATGGTCTAAACACACTACAAAACCGGGTTAAACTGCGATAGAAAAAACAGAGTGAACCAGAGAAAAAACAGGACACAAATCGCTCATGTATACTGATTTATCTAAGGAGACATTGCGCACAACGCTATATCATGCTATTAGTGATGCTATAAAGTGTTATTTTTTTAATGGTGTAAACACACTATAAAACCAGAATTGCACTATAGCATGTTATTTTTTCGGTGATCTAAACACACTATAAAATCGAGACTGAACAACGCTAAAAAGACGAAGAGTCAACCGGAGATAAAAACATGAACTGTGTTAAAAAATAAAGAGTGAACCAGAGATAAAAACCACTAACACGTGTCAATTACTGGAGAGACATCACGTTACACTGCGGAAGCACAGGAATGCCGCTAGCTTAGCAGGTATATATATATATATATATATATATATATATATATATATATATATATATATATATATATATATATATATATATATATATATATATATATATATATATATATATATATATATATAGGACGGCCGTTTGGGACACCTAGGTGCCTGGGCACCTTATCTCGTAGCCGTTAGATGATCAATTGATCCATGACGTCGATGTTGATATGGTAATCCATTAATGTCATTATTTATGGCATTAGTTAATGAGTATGGTAAGCATGCGTGCATGCATGATAACCATTTATGACATAATATTTCCCATTTATGACAGTATAATGTAGTTATTATGTTTCTCGAATATTATATTTCGGATACATCTCTGTCAGGTATGTACACACAAATGTTACGTCGGGTATGTACACATATATTTCACGTCGGAATGTGTACGCATATGTTTTATGTCGGGGTATATATATATATATATATATATATATATATATATATATATATATATATATATATATATATGTGTGTGTGTGTTTCGTATGACCGGGTGTAGTTACTCCCACTTTTGTTTTCATATGTTCTACGTAGTATCTATCATATTGGAGTATATGTACGCGTAGTATGTACTCCCTCCGTCCCAAAATAAATGACTCAAAAATGACTCAACTTTGCACTAAATTTAATACAAAGTTGGATCACTTTTAGTACAAAGTTGCACTAACTCCGTACAAAGTTGGACGAAGCGGCGCAACGGCATCAGCAGCAAGAACAATGGCTGCCGTCTCGCCATCGACCCAACACCGAACCGTGCGTGCAGCGCGGTGGTCCACCGCATCCACGGGGCCCGGATTCTCCTCTTCGAGCTGCCCGGCAGCGAAACCCAGCCGGCAGTCACGCGCTTGAACGCGCACCTCTGCGGAGTGGCCGCGGTGGCCGGCGTCGACGCGCGCCATCTTCAGTGAAGAAACGCCGCGAGTGATAGCGGAGACAGGCCGGGTCGAGTGGTCAATCTCCGGGGGCAGCGTCCAGAGTGGTGGCTGCAAGGATGGAAGAAGCGGCACGACGGCGAGGCACTGATGCACCGGGGGAAGGAAGGCGGCCTTGTTGGGAAGAAAGCTTGGCGGAGGTGGAGCCTTTTATAAGTACGTACAGCGGTGGATTGGTGTAGATTGAACAGGAGTTTTCTCGACACCACGGGTGTGGATTAGACGTGGACTGGACGTGAACGGATTTGAGCGGCGCCGACTCCATGCAAGAGGACACGAAGCTAGTTAACATGCACGAAGCCATGCAGTGTCTAATACCCGAAAAAAGCTACGAGCACACACAACCAATCACAAACCTAGTTAACAAAATTTGTAACAAACACTTACAGCCACAAGGAAATTTTACCCCGTCAATTCCCAAACTAATACACGCGTCGTGCAACCTTTCACTCATCCCGTCACTTTCAACCAAGTGGCTAAACGTGATGCAAAATCCTTCGTTGGAATTAGATGTTCTGGTATTGTTGACCATCAAGGGCCTATTGCATGCAAACAGTACATGCAAAACCATTATTTCATGAATTATGCACCAGGCATTAATGGATATGATTTGCTATATTGGGACCTAGGTGCCCCACGGAAAGCAATTGTTGACCATTAAGGGCCTATTGCATGCAAACAGTACATGCAAAGCCATTATTTCATGAATTATGCACCAGGCATTAATGGATATGACTTGCTATATTGGGACCTAGGTGTCTCACACACACACACACACATTATATATATATATATATATATATATATATATATATATATATATATATATATATATATATATATATGTAAATATGTAAATGTGTGTGTGTGTTTCGTATGACCGGGTGTAGTTACTCCCACTTTTGTTTTCACATGTTCTACGTAGTATCTATCATATTGGAGTATATGTACGCGTAGTATGTACTCCCTCCGTCCCAAAATAAGTGACTCAAAAATGACTCAACTTTGCACTAACTTTAGTACAAAATTGGGTCACTTTTAAGTCACTTATTTTGGGACGGAGGAAATAGTATATAAGAATGTTTAGATATTATATATACTAATTTTTAGATAGTATGTATCATATTTTGTGCATACTCCTTTTTTTTTTGTTTTTTGTTTCCTTTCCTTCTCTCTTTCACTTTTTTCGTTTTATCAACTTTAATTTTCTTTTTCCTTTGACAAATTCATATTTTGTTCAGATTTAAAAAAACTTTCAGAAAAATCACAAATTGTAAAAATGACTTTGTTTTAAAAAATTAGGAATTTCAAAAAATGATCCCTTTTTCAGAAATAAATTACAGATTTTTAAAATGTGCCAGTTTCAAAAAATGGTCACGGTTTCAAAAGAGATTCAAAAATTAAAAAAATGTTCAGGAATTTCAAGAATTGTTCGCGGTTTTAATTTTTTCGTCAGAATTTTATTAAATATTACATTTTCAATTGTCTGTTCACAAATTCCAAAACTTTCCTTTGTATTAAAAATTATTACGAATTTCATAAATTATTCACAACTTAATTTTTTTCACAAATTTCAAAAATTCCTTCCACTTTTTAATTTTTTTATTCACATGTGAAAATAATGTTCGCACTTTTCAAAATATACACCATCAAATACAATTTATAATTTTTCTGAAAACATTTCTCAACTTCTTCTTAAATGTTCACTGTAGTAAGTAATTCCGGTTCTCTGTATTAAAAGATTTTGGTTCGCTACAGTAGAAATCCTACTCTTTCTTCAAGGTACGTGCTGTTTTACAAAGAACAACGCTAGTCAGCTGCATTGGCTATAAGCAAGCATTCACCAACGGCTGGTAGCCAGGATCCTCAAAAAAAAAAAAACGGCTGGTAGCCGGCTCTAATACTCGCAGCATGCCTCATTTTTTAGCGACGTTTCCATCTGCCGTATAGCTTGATGTGACGCCATCCGTTGGGCCGACCAGTCGGGCGGCCTCCTCTGCGTGGCGCACCCTATTTGACGCAAAGAGTTTCAAATAGCGGCTCCAATATCCGAATTCCATATTCGATGTCAAAATGTCGCACATTCGCACAAGCACGGTCGACTGACGGAGCCCATATTAGCTGTACGCATATCTTTTCATGGCCCGGTTTTGGAAACTTTCTAGAGATTTTTAGCCGGGTTTTACGTATTTAAGGAATCTTCTAGAAGGTTTTTAAACCGGGTTTTATTTCTTTTCTTTTATCTATTTTTGTTTTTTGTTATCTTTTCTATTTTCATAAATTCACAATTTCAGAAAAATGATCAAACATTCAAAAATTGGTCACTTTTTTCAGAAGATTTTTGGAATTCTATTTTTCACATTTTTAAAAGCTTTTTGGAATTTTGAAATTTGTTCACTTTTTCCAAAAGTATGTTCAAATCTTCAAATTTTGCTCCAAAATTTCAGAAAAAAGATTTTTTGAAATTAATGATATTTTGAAGTATTCAGAATTGCAAATTTTGTTCCAAAAATTCCAAAATATGTTCAGAATTTAAAAAATAAATTTCAATTATTTATTCGTTTTTTGTAGAAAATTTTAAAAAAATAGGAAAAATGTTCGGAATTTCAGTTTCTGCTTATGTTTTTCAAAAACTTATTGGAATTTCAAAATTGTATCCAAATTTAAAAAATATTGCTTTTAAAATGTGCTCAAAAAATTCAAAAATTTAGATAGTACAGTGCGCTCCACAATATATCACTATAGTATATACTATATATCACTACAATATATGCAATATATCGCTAGAGTGGCCGTTCGAACCAACACGAATGGGCTGGCGGCCCAACCAGACACCCTTATGGGGCGCGTTGGTATCTGCCACAGTATGCGACACATAGGGACTCCCTAACATATCACCGCCATCTTCTGGGTTCATAGTGCAACCAATATAAAAGAGGTACAACTCAAACAAATGCACATAGTATAATATTGAACACCGGCCTACAAAATTGAAAAGATCAAAGTCTAGAGGTATTCTTTCTGTAAACAACATTAGTAATCATTCATGTGCAACGCACGTTCAGTTCAGTAATATATTGAACAACTTTACATTGTTGTCTTCCACTTCAGCGAACTCTCCCATTTCGTTGGATGGATGTTGCAAGGTTTCTTCTTTCGGGTATCTAAGCTATGTCATGTGTTGATATGGTTGTGGTTATTTTTACATCGACTGCATGTGTACAATGACGCTTTCATTTATTTAGTCAAAGAATATGTCACGTCCTTCAGTCTCAGCTTCTCAATGTGACATGGTCATGGGTCATGACATATGAGTCTCCGTCCTAGGCGATGATGCTCCCAAGCTACCTCGGTCGAGCTCCATGTGCAATTACGAAGATTATTTGTACAATTATCTAGGATGTATTGTATTTAATTCAATAAATATTTTTCTTACTAAATATTTTCAAATCAATTACAATTAATGCAATTAATTTTGTTTTTAAAGTCAACAATAATTAATAGAATTAATGTTGTTTTCAAACTATTGGATGGGTTTATCATTCAAGCGGCATGAACCGTTGGATACATTTGGTTGAGTGGATGAGAGTCATTGAAGCGGCATGAACCGTTGGATACATTTGGTTGAGTGGATGAGAGTCATTGAAGCGGCATGAGCCATTGGATACATCTCTACTCCTAAATGCTCATTTGGTAGAATAGCATTCGGGTTTTTTTTCGTCTGGTTTTTTTCGTCTCTCCTCCCACCACCTCCTCCCATCCTGGTCTATCGGTTTATTTTTCTCTCTACTCTTTTATTACAAACCAACACTTTCCTAATGTATAACAAATCACGAATCTAACTTTCTTATTAAGTTTTCCAAATCAATCGATACATCTAATTAGTGCAATTTGTTTTAGAAAACAAATAACAGATTTTCGGGAAATAAATAATAGAGTTTAAACTAACTTTCCTAACTTATCTAAATCAATCGATCCGTTTCATTAATGCAATTTGTTTTAGGAAACAAATAACATATTTTCAGGAAACAAATAACGAATTTCAAGGAATTTTTGCCTCACCTTCCACCATCTCTTCCGATTTCCTCTCCCACTAAAAACCGAATCAATTCGTCCGATTCTCCTTTCATTTTTTTTCGTGCTTGCTTTGGCAGGTGCCGAGTCAATTAAGTAACTAAAAAAATGAAAGATCGTCAATATATATGAGATTACCTTACTAAAAATCAGAGCGAAGATTTTTCTTAATAACCTTCCAAAATAAAAGTAAGTAGTCAGCAATAACAAACCGTTAATCCCGCGCACTATGCCATTTATTTTCTTTCCCAAACAAATCTTGCGTCTGCGTATAGAAAAAGAACAAAGAAAAAACCAGCCCCTGGAAACCTAGGGCAGGCACCCACGTTCACTTGCCCATCTCCCAACGCAGAAGTCGCTTCCTGGGGCTTGCCACCACGCGACGGCCGCCGTGCCTCGCTCGATCTCCCAGCGCCACCGCGATACCACCGCCCTCACAGATCTTCCGGTGTACCTGCTTCCCACGCTGTCCCCGTCGCCGGATCTCGCCGCCTCCCCTCACCACTCTTGTTCATGTCGCCATCTGTAGCTGGTCAAGACCATGCCGCCGACTGGTTCAAGACCTACCCCAACCACTGCCATTGCCCGACCAGCCACTCGATGGTCAAGCCGGTGAGGACGAGGGCCCCTAGAAGACCGAGACGCGGCTATGGTGGAGGTCGCACCACTTGAGCGGCGAGGGCGAGTGGGAGTAGACGCCGCCGCCGCCGGCGAAGCCGAGGTCATTAGATCCGTCGTGCCAGAGCACGGTGCCGAGCTCGTCGTGCATCGGGACGCAGGGTGGCGCGGCGGCCACGGCCGGGGAGGAGAAGAGGGAGGAGAGGCCGGCGGCCGGGCAGTGGGAGGCGGCCGGCAGCGGTGGCGCCGCAATGTTTCACGACGAAGAGCCGCGCGAGCTCGGGTCGAACTCCTGCTCCGGCGACGGGGGCGGGGGGGGGGGGGGGGGGGAGCAGTCTAAAGACGGGCGGTGGAGCAGTCTAAGGACATGACCTCCTTGTGCCACAAATCAGCCGCGAGGGTGATGCCCATCGAGCACCAACAGCTGCTCAAGTTGTGTATGGGTTCTCTCAGGTGAGATTCCATCCTTTCCCTTTTCCCCGTTCATTCCCCTATTTGTGTGTTTTTCTTATATGCACTCTAGCATGGGGAATAAATCTTAGGTGATGGATTTTATTTTTAGATTCCGTGTTCCACTAAACTTCCCTTAGCCATGCTTCCAGCACTATAATGATTTGCCATGGTCCATGATTAGCATCATCATCAGGAGGGCATTTGTCCTGGAAGTGTGGTTGGGGTCGACTCGGGATGATTGAACACATATGAGTGTCGTTTCAACTTGTTGTTGCTTCGAATGCGCCAGACGCTGATCCAAGTTTGCGGCGAGCTGAGATGCTACTTGATACGTCTCCAACGTATCGATAATTTATGAAGTATTCATGCCATATTTGCCTATGTCTACAATACTTTTATATGGTTTTGATTTACTTTATATGATTTATTTAGAACTAACCCGGACTGACGCTGTTTTCAGCAGAGTTACCGTGGTGTTGTTTTTGTGCAGTAAATGAAAGTTCTCGGAATAGCCCGAAACTTTTTGATGATTTTTTCTAGAGGAAATAAGCAATATTGGAGTGAAGAACCATCAGAGGGGACCCACCTGTGGGCCACAAGCCATCAAGGCGCCCCTCCAGGTCACGCCGTGTTAACTTGTGGGGCCCACGTGGCTCCGTTGCGCGTGATTCTAACGCTGAAAAATCCTATAAATCCCAGAAACCTCAGAAATAAAGAGAGGCTCTCCGCTCTGTTGCCGCAACTCTCTGTATCGACGAAAAACCAATCTGGAGCCTTTTCAGTACCCTGTCGGAGAGGGAAATCATCATCCTGTGGCCATCTTCATCTTCCCGGCGGAGGCCATGATGAGGAGGGAGTAGCTCACCCTCGGGGCTGAGGGTATTGATACGTCTCCAACGTATCTACTTTTCCAAACTATTTTGCCCTTGTTTTGGACTCTAATTTGCATGATTTGAATGGAACTAACCCGGACTGACGCTGTTTTCAGCAGAATTGCCTTGGTGTTATTTTTGTGCAGAAATAAAAGTTCTCGGATTGATCTGAAAATTTACGGAGAATATTTTTGGAATTAATAAAAAATACTGGCGAAAGAATCAACCGGAGAGGGGCCACTACCTGGCCACAAGCCAGGGGGCGCCCCCCTGTCTTGTGGGGCCCCTGTGGCTCCTCCGACCTTATCTCCAACTCCATATAACCCTATTCGGGGAGAAAAAAAATCAAAGAGAAGAGTTCATCGCGTTTTACGATACGGAGCCGCCGCCACCTCCTGTTCTTCCTCGGGAGGGCAGATCTGGAGTCTGATTTGAGCTCCGGAGAGGGGAAATTGACGCCGTCGTCATCACCAACCATCCTTCATCACCAATTTCATGATGCTCTCCGCCGTTCGTGAGTAATTCCATTGTAGGCTTGCTGGACGGTGATGGGTTGGATGAGATTTACCATGTAATCGAGCTAGTTCTGTGTCACCCTATGTTATAACCATTGCATGATGAATGCCATCTGACATAATTATCCATCACTGATCCATTGCCTACGAGCTTTTCATATATTGATCCTTGCTAAGTTACTTTTCTGTTGCTACTGTCACAATCACTACAACACTGCTGCTGTCACTTTGCCATCGTTACCGTTACTTCCATACTACTTTGCTACTGAATACTTTGCTGCAGATAGTAAGTCTTTCAGGTGTGGTTGAATTGACAACTCAGCTGCTAATACTCGAGAATATTCTTTGGCTCCCCTTGTGTCGAATCAATAAATTTGGGTTGAATACTCTACCCACGAAAACTGTTGCGATCCCCTATACTTGTGGGTTATCAAGACCTTTTTCTGGCGCCGTTGCCGGGGAGCATAGCTCTATTCTCTGAGTCACTTGGGATTTATATCTGTTGATCACTATGAAGAATCTGAAAGACGCTAAAACCAAGATCTATCCCTCAACTACGAGGACAGGTAAGGAACTACCATCTAGCTCTGCACTCGATTCACCTTCTGTTATGAGTAAATTTGCGACACCACCACCTGCTAGTAATTCTGATATGTCGCAAGTAATTGATGATCCTACTTCTGCTATGCATGATGCTTATGATGATACTTTGCTTGATACTACTGTGCCACTGGGTGAATTCCTTGATGAACAAATTGCTAGAGTGAATGCTGAAACTGATGATATCTCTGAATCTGATGAAATTATTGAAACTGAACACTATGATACACCTGCTAGACCTAGCTCTCCTAGATATGAATTGCCTAATATACCTGAGGGTTATGTTATGGAAGGAGAGGTAGCTAGGGACTTTCTTGCTTGTAAGGATAGAGATGATCTTAAGAAATTGCTTCGCAAGTGGAAAGAAAAATCTTTGAATGCTAGAATGCAATATGATCCTAAGTTTGCTACTTCACCCATCTTTGTTACTGATAAGGATTATGAATTCTCTGTCGATCCCGAGTTAATTACTTTGGTAGAATCTGATCCTTTCCATGGCTATGAATTTGAAACTGTTGTGGCACATCTTACTAAATTGAATGATATAGCCACCCTATTCACTCATGAGGAAAAAATTCGCTATTACTATATTCTTAAGTTGTTTCCTTTCTCATTAAAGGGTGATGCTAAGATATGGTTTAATTCTCTTGCTCCTGGTTGTGTGTGTAGTCCCCAGGATATGATTTATTACTTCTCTGAAAAATATTTTCCTACCCATAAGAAACAAGCTGCCTTGCAGGAAATATTTAACTTTGTGCAAATTGAAGAAGAGAGTCTCCCACAAGCTTTGGGGAGGCTTCTCCAGTTACTTAATGCTTTGCCTGACCACCCTCTCAAGAAAAATGAAATACTTGATATCTTTTATAATGGACTAACCGATGCTTCTAGGGACCACCTAGATAGTTGTGCTGGTTGTGTTTTCAAGGAACGAATTGTTGAACAAGCTGAACTACTATTGAATAACATATTGAGCAATGATAATGATTGGACTATTCCCGAACCACCTCCAAAGCCGACTCCAAAGAAAAGAGGTATTCTATTTCTCAGTCCTGAAGATATGCAAGAGGCAAAGAAATCTATGAAAGAAAAGGGTATTAAAGCTGAAGATGTTAAGAATCTACCACCTATTGAAGAAATATATGATCTTGATAACCCGACACAGGTAGTAGAGGTAAATTCCCTCCGTAGATTTGATGAAGGTGATATTCCTTATAATAAGTCTGCTAGCCAATGCTTGGATGAATTTGATAATTTTATTGTTAAGCGAGAAAATTTCAATGCTTATGTTAGTAGACAATTAAAACATAATGCTTACATGCTTGATCGCTTAGGTGATTATATGAGTAGAACTGTTAGTGATCTTAAGCTTATTAGTAAACATGCTTCCATGGTAACTACTCAAGTAGAACAAGTACTTAAGGCACAGAATGATTTGCTTAATGAGATGATTAGTAAGAACAATGATCATTCTGTTAGAGTTGTGACTAGAGGTGGTAGAATGACTCAGGAACCTTTGTATCCTGAGGGCCATCCTAAGAGAATTGAGCAAGATTCTCAGAGAGTTAATGCTGATGCACCTGGTCATTCTAATAAAAGGAAAAAGAATGACGATAGGACTTTGCATGATGCTAGTGAACCTGTTATAGATACACCTAAAAACCCAAATGATGTTTCTATTTCTGATGCTGAGACACAATCTGGTAATGAACATGAGCCTAGTGATAATGTTAATGATGATGTTCATGTTGATGCTCAACCTAGTAATGATAATGATGTGGAGATTGAACCTGATGTAGATCTTGATAACCCACATCCTAAGAATAAAAGGTATGATAAAAGAGACTTTGTTGCTAGGAAGCATGGTAGAGAAAGAGAACCATGGGTTCAGAAACCCATGCCCTTTCCTCCTAAGCCATCCAAGGAAAAGGATGATGAGGATTTTGAATGCTCTGTTGAAATGCTTAGACATGTCTTTTTGCGTATGCGCTTGACTGATATTCTAAAAATGTCTCCTTATGCTAAGTATATGAAAGATATTGTGACAAATAAAAGAAAGATACCGGAAGCTGAGATTTCCACCATGCTTGCTAATTATACTTTTAAGGGTGGAATACCCAAGAAACTAGGAGATCCCGGAGTACCTACTATACCATGCTCTATTAAAGGAAATTATGTTAAAACTGCTTTATGTGACCTTGGAGCTGGTGTTAGTGTTATGCCTTTCTCTTTATATCGTAGACTTGATTTGAATAAGTTGACACCTACTGAAATCTCCTTGCAAATGGCTGATAAATCAACTGCTTTACCCATCGGTATTTGCGAGGATGTGCCTGTTGTGGTTGCAAACGTTACTATCTTAACGGACTTTGTTATTCTTGATATTCCCGAGGACGACAGTATGTCGATCATCCTTGGTAGACCCTTTTTGAATACTGCAGGGGCTGTTATTGACTGCAACAAGGGCAATGTCACTTTTCATGTTAATGGTAATGAGCATACGGTACACTTTCCGAAGAAACAATCGCAAGTTCATAGTATCAACTCCATTGAAAAAATTTCAACGATTATTATTGGAGACTTTGAATTCCCTCTCCCTACTATCAAGAAGAAATATGATATACTTATTGTTGGGGACATGCATATCCCCATTGAGGTAACCTAGTGTTATTCGAAAATTCTCCGGTTCCGTGTCATTCGAAAAAAAAGTTTGTCAATAAGACTTGATCAACCTTATTGATGGATTCTTTTTGATGAGCATGAGATGGATGAATTTAGAAAGCACAACCTTCTGTACCCAACTTTTATTTTCTGTTCTTTAGATTTAATAAAGTGATAATGCTATTATTTCTCTATTTTCTGTTTTATCCGTGCAATAGAAAAATGACCTGAAAATAAAAGTACTCAGAATGTCCTGAAAATTTAGTATGATTTTTTTTGGAATATTTAAGAATTTTTGGCACTGAGTACACATCAGGGGGCTGCACCAGTGGGCCACAAGCCTGTAGGGCGCACCCCCTTGGCTTGTGGGTCTCACGTGGGGCCCCCTCACTTATTCCAGCACCCATCCACTTCGTCTTCCTCCAGAAAAAATCCCACCATTGCTCAAACCCATGTTCTAGCTCATCTTGTTGCCATTTTCGATCTCCTTGCTCAAAGCTCCATTTGCAAAACTGTTTTAGGGGATTGTTCATCGGTATGTGACTCCTCCAATGGTCCAATTAGTTTTTGTTCTAAGTGCTTTATATATTGCAAATTTTTGCTGCTGTGGTGACCCTGTTCTTGAGCTTGCATGTCAAATTTGTATGGTCCCAAGTAGTTTTGATGCATGATATAGCCTCTAGTCACTTGTGGGAGTAGTTGCTATAAGTTTTGTTGAGTTTTGTTCACTTTTATTTGGAGTTACTAAAAATTTCAGAAATTTTTCAGAGAAAGAAAAATGTTAAGGAAGGAGATTTCTTTGGTGGTTCCTTGAGCAAGAAGACCCCGAGACTCGCTATACGCGAGCCCGACTTTGAACCACCAAGGGAAGCTCAAGTGCAGCCTTGTGAATGGCCGTCGGATCCTTTCATGGTTCATGCCGGATTCAAGGAAGAATTTTACGCGTACGTACGAAATACAAGCCTTGAAGAATTTGTCTCAGACCAATGCAAGCAATATTATCAACTCACTGATTCCTTCGTGCGGAGGTTTGAATTTTCATCCAGGCGTAATACGCATTCCGTTCTATTTAATCTTTATGATGAATCTTATACTATGGACTTAGAGGATTTTAACCGTGCATGCAAAATTCCACAATGGGGCAGCCATAGTGATCCTCACAAAACTGAATATAATGATTTTCTTGCTAGCATCACTGTGGGAGAAACTAGAAACATTACACAGGCTACCTTGGGGAGTATTCACTTTCCTGCCATACATTATTTTGCTCTCTTCATAGGTATATGTATTAACGGTAAACATGACCATAGCCACCTTTGCGTACCTGATCTTAGTATTCTTAAGAGTGCGTTCATGGGTGATAGACGATATAATTTGGGAGCTATTGTTGCTAGGAGGCTACATAAAAATGCTAAGGAAGGAGATTTATTTGGTGGAATTTATGCCACCCGTGTAGCTAACTATCTTGGGTACCCATAAGGGGGAACGATATTGAGTTACCACCTGCTTTTCTTGATTATGAGGCTATGGTGCGCTACCAGTTTCTTGAAAGAAACGAACAACCCCTCCTGTACCGACTAATTTTTGACAGACAGCGTGCTGTCCATATTACCCTTCCTGCTCCTGCCTTCTTTAACTTTCAGGAAAAACGGAGATACTTCATAACCAGAGAGGAGGCAAACGAGTACGAGAGAGAGGCGGAAGCCGCTCGCCTCCGCGCTGCAGCCACTCAGGCGGTAGCTGCTGCAGCCCAGTACAACCCCAACTATAACTTTGGATACTATCCGGGCCAGCCATGGCCCTAGACCAACTTAGGCCAAAAGCCTAAGCTTGGGGGAGTACGTATTTCTCACCGACATTACATTCATGTTCACACACTCATTCCAGTTGTCGGTGTTCATACTTTTTCATTGTACTATCCATGGTAGTTTATTTCCTCTTTTTTTCTTTCTTCTTGTGTGTTTAATTAACCTTGAGAAAATGCAAAAAAATTAGTTCTAGCTTTACCTTGTAGTTTGTCTAGTTGTAGTATTAAGAGAAAACCCAAAAAGATTTCTCGTTCTTCTTTTGTTTGTTGGGAGATTTCCCGTGTAAATAGTTTTCTGTTCTTTTCTTTGGGTCGTAAGGAGAAGGCCACGATGAAAATGTTGAGTGGCTCTCATATGCATTATTGTTTATCTATCAGAGATCCCATATTACCTTGTCTTCTCCTTGAGTTATTGTTTGCAGATTCCAGCTTAGTCCAATGCACGTGCACTCTTATTATTATTCACACCGTTCGGTCGTGCAAGTGAAAGGCAATAATGACGATATATGATGAAGTGATTGAGATGGAGAAAAGCTGGTATGAACTCGACCTATTTTGTTTTTGTAAATATGGTTAGCTCATCGTTCTGGATTCAGCTCGTTATGGGTTGAACATGTCTGCAATGACAATTAGAGAATATAGTTACTCATGCCATGCTTAATTAGCTAAGAGTGAATAATGGTTTGTCTTGAGTGCCAACATGCATATTAAAATGGGTGTGATGTAGTATGATAGAATGGTATCCTCCTCTGAATGATTCGAGTGGCTTGACTTGGCACATGTTCACGCATGTAGTTGAAACAAAACCAACATAGCCTCCATGATGTTTATGTTCATGGTGATTTATATCCTACTCATGCTTGCATTCAATGTCGGTTAATCTCAAAGCATGTTTATGACTGTTGTCGCTCTCTAGTTGGTCGCTTCCCAGTCTTTTGCTAGCCTTCACTTGTACTAAGCGGGAATACTACTTGTGCATCCTGTCGGCATACGACACCTATGGGATCGCATGGATCCCTTTACGGTTCGGCAGGGAAAAAGGCTTGCACAAAGAGCAGATCCAACGATCAACGCGAGGGATTTTTACCCAGGTTCGGGCCGCTGAGAAGCGTAAAACCATACACCTGCTTTAGTTGTATTGGATGTGTTTGAACTCTAGCCCAGGAGCGCTTGCGATGAACAGTACATTCAAGCAGCAGCTACGCATGCAGAATGGGCCAGAAGGTCCTCTCCTCTGTAGCTATGCCTTGGGCCTCCTTTTATACGTTCGAAGGGGTCACCAACAGTGGCGAAGTACAAGAGGTGTAAAGCTACTACAGTACTATCATACCTAATACTGACGCCCTAGGACAAATGCATTAAATGCTCCGTTTAGGTGTCCCTTAGCTTCTTGGGGACGGAAAAAGGGGTTGTCCCATCAGCACCGCTTAAGCCCATCCGCCGTTAGCGCCTGACATGTACCCAGGAGGACAACAGCTAAAAGACAAGCTGGTCGCTGCGCTGGAGCGGTGACAGGGTGGCGAGGTCTTGCCGGGGCTTCGCAAGCTATCCCGGCAAGATCTTGCCGGGGCCCCAGCCTTTGATCTTCTGTCTTCTGATTATTGACCTGAATGCTTTCTTGATATTCTTGCACTTGTATTCAGTTGTCCCCCGGCAGACCTTGCCGCTGGTGTGGCTACAACCGCCCGTGCACAAGTATGGGGTACTAAAGACCCAAATTTTAGTACACCGACATGAGCCCCCGGGCGTAGGCCATACACGGTGCGAGGCGTTGTTGGGCTAGGCCCAAACAGTGCACGGGCACGCGTGGCAGGAGTTAACTGTTGTAATCATTCCGCTTACTGCGCCCCCCACGACGCGCGTTGAATGCGGGACGTGGGATACGTGCGCGAAGCGGCCGTAACTGCAGCGCGCTCGCAAAAGCGTTTTCACATTGACGAGTAAAGAGGCAGCCTCACGCCTTCCCCATAAAAAGGAATCCGCAGGGGTGCTGCTCATTTACCTCCTGTCCTTTCCAATCTGAAAACCGCCATCGTCTTCTTCCTCGAGCCCAAAACAGAGTCTCTCCCACTCATCCGCCGCCTCCACGCCTTCGCCGTCCTCGGCCTTCGCTTCCATAGCCGCCATGCCTCCCAAGGCAAGCAAGGGCAAGGGGGTGAAAGCCGCCGTCCCGGAGAGCGAACTGGTGAAGATGCGGAAGAAGCACGCCGTCTTCGCTTCGGCGCTCGATGCGAACGCCCTGAGGGATCGGTACCTGTGCATGTGGGCGAGGGAGACGAAGGCTCATCCCGCTACTCGCGTGAGCCCAGGTTCCTCCAAGGGTGGCCCAGATAAATGCCCTTTCTTTGTCGACTATTTTTACTGCGGGCTCTGTCCCCATTTCTCTGATTTCTTCAACGACATCATGTACACATACAGCTTCCAACTCTTGGATTTTACGCCGAATGCCGTGACATGTATGTCAGTCTTTGCCCATCTTTGCGAAAACTTTGCTGGAGTAGTCCCCAACACAGCCCTCTTCCGCCACTTCTTTGTTCCCCGTATTCAAGCGGGTGAGGCCCTTTCTGGTTCTATCACCTGGATTCCAAGGACATGGAACAAAGAGATATACCTAGACGGGGTCTACCGCGAGAAGTGGGAAGAATGGCGGGCCAAGTGGTGCTGGATTCAGGAGAATGACCCTCAGCCCTTCTGTGCGCCTCGACAAACAAAGATGGCGCGCGGTAAGGATTGGAGCGACCTCGATCCTCAAGATGAGAAGCTCACAATCGCAATTACCAGGATCCACCGCCTCAAAGTTGCTGGGCTCACAATAGAGATGGTTGGCGCTGATTTCCTTCGACGGTGCATCGCCCCTCTGCAGAACAAAGGGAGACCAGCCTGGGAGTTCCGGAATGCGGCAGACATCATGCGGCTGCGCCCTGGTCTGAACAACAATTTGACTGTCATACAGCACACAGCCCTCTGCCACAAACTGTTCAGGCCTGACGCGAGATACAAGTTGCTGGCCAGCGTCATTCCTCTGTGTCGCAACTCCGCCTTGGCCTCAATCATCGCCATGATGCCGGTGTGCAATGCTCACGGCCTTGACGGAACTTGGGAAGAACCATCCGCAGAGCAGGCACAGGAATTCTTTGATAACTTGTCGGAGAAGGCCATTCGAGAAGAAGCGAACCTCATCCGCCCCACCACTGAGGAAGAAGTGGCGTATATCACCAGCAGGGCGGAAGAGGCGAATCTTGCTGCAGAAGCCGGCAGCGCTGGCTTCACGAAAGAGGAAGCCAGTGAAGAAGAAGTGTTGTCAGAGGAAAAGCTTGCCGGGCAGGACGAGGTTGCCAGAGAACCGAGTGGCACATCTGCCGGGGGCCCTTCTGCCGAAGATACAGCCGAGGAACAGCTACAGGAGGAGCCCCCAGCTCCCGAGAAGAAGAAGAAGCATGTTCTTCGGAAGGCCACTACTGGTGCCTCAACCCACCAACCTTCTGCTTCCACCGCAGCCAAGCGACCCAGGACCACTCCTTCACCTCCTCGCACGAACACCATGGCGGAAGTCGACTTCGACCTCTCTGCCTTTAGCTCGGAAGAAGAAGAAGAGTAAGGGTCCCGTTTCATCCTTTAACTTCTGGGTTTCTAGTTTTGCTTAACTTGTTTGCCTCGCCTTGGCCTGTCCCCGCAGAGATACGGAAACGTTGGCGCAGAGGATGGCGAAGAGGGCGAAGACTTCAACGGGCGATGAACCGCCGGCAAGCACCTCAGGTGCGCCAGAGCTGATTAACATCAGCCCGGAGCCTAGCCCACGACGCAGCCCCCGACACAGCCCCCAGCGTGAGTTCACTACTCACTTTCCGCTGGCAAGTGTCGGGGTGTGTATCTTCAGTGCTAACATCACCAGGCTTGTAGGAGAGGAGCGGCAACAAGGAGCACCATCAGGATCCACCCCTAACGTGCCGCCTCCGTCAACCATGCCGCCCAGAGATGAATCTTCGGCAAGGGCTTCCGCTGACGAGCCCATTCTTGATGAGGAGGAGCCGGTAAGCACAGGCACCGGCAACCCTTCTCAGCAGCTCGACACGGGTAAACTATTTGCCTCAGAGCACTTGTTATTTTGTCTTTCTTTTTTGTCTTCTTGAACTTCCACCTCAGCCGCATTTTGTTTGTTTTCTTGGCCTTCAGATCTTCCCTCGATGGAACACATGGATGTTGATGCCGTTATCGAGGAGACCGCCAGGGATGCTGCCGCCGAGGCCGACAGGGTTGCCGCTGACGAGACCGCCAAGAATGCTGCCACCGAGGCCGCCAAGGATGCTGCTGCCGAGGCCGCCAAGGCCGCACAAGAAAAGGCCACCAAGGAGTCTGCTGAGAGGGCCGGCAAGGAGACCGGTGACCATACTGACGGCATTCCTACCGCAGGTGATGCGAGTGTTGAGGACCAACCGTCATCATCCGAAGCCCCCTCTTCAAGCAAATACCTCAAGGTTGGCGACAACCTATTCGTCAGCATACCAGGAACGGCAAGCATTGGGGTGCCAACTGAAGGGGAAATCTTTGACGAAGATGTCATCACCGCTGCCGGGATCAAGATTGTCGACGAGCCACGCACCAGCAGCAGCAGATCCAAAGAAGAAGAGCTCCTCCAGGCCATGAGCAGCAACTTCCAGAAGCTCCAAGCGCTTCACCGCGCCCGGAAAGAGAAGCTGGATTCCAGGGCAGCAGTTGTCGAAGCAGCGGAGGCGGATTTCTAGAAGCGCGTCGAGGAAACGCAAGTCTGGTACGCCAAAGCTTTTCAAGAGCTGAAGGCGAGTCAAGAACAGCTGAGTCAAAGCTGGAACGAGCTCCTGATGAAGCAGTCTGATGTTGAGAAGGCACAGGAGGAGGCTAAACAACAGGCCGCGGCAGAGGAAGCTCACCTAACAGAGCGCCGTGTCGGGCTCGATGCTCATGAAGAAGAGCTTGCCGCTCGCGAGAAGGCGCTTGCTGACAAGCTTCGCGGCAAGGATGAAGAAATTGAAAAGCTTGTCGCGCAGCGGACCCAAGAGCTGGAGCAGAGGCACAAAGGAGCACTCAAAGCTCTGGCCACGGACCACGCCGACAAGCTGAAGGAAGCCGTCAATGCTGCCAAAGCTGCAGAGGCCGCCAAGAACGAGCTTGCCGATAAGGTGAAGAGGCTGGAGGCGGACCTTGAGGATCACGGCAAGAAGATCTCGACACTCGAAACCGAAAGAGAGAAGACTCTCTACAGCCTGGCGGAGATGCAAGTCACCATATCCGACAAGACCAAGCAACTCACCTCCGCCAATGAATCCATTGCCGACCTGAAGCTGAAGCTGGCCACGCTGAATGAGACTCTTGAGGATAGCAAGGCTCGTGAGAAGGCCTTGATCAGAGATCTCCAGAATGAGAAGGATCTGCTCAAGAGTGCTACCGCCACCTATAATGACTTCGAGAAAGGCGTCAAGATTTGGACTGAACGCCTTGTCGATGTTGCAGAAAGGCTTGCAGCAGAACTATCCTCCATGGGCCTGCAGAACTTCAGGTATTCTTCTGATGAAAGAGTGTCTCCGAGCGCCAAGGTGACCTTGTTCTTCGAGGGCATGATCGACGCCCTGAAGCAGCTCCATTCTGATCGCGCAACCCATCTGGCCAACGAATCCCGCAAACTCTGCCGGGCCGTCCTCCTCAAGGTGCTCATCAAAGTGGTGCACAAGAACCCTGGCATCAACCTCACCAATGTTCTTGACCGCTTGCCGAAGGATGTGGACCTCAAGGCACTCGAAGAACTTGTCGCGCCCATCGTCGACAAGGTGAACCAAGTCAAGAGGGTCAAAGGCCAGTGCAGGGACTAGCCGCTTCACTTCTTGTTGTCGCCACCATTCCATGCCAAAGACAATTTTGTCCTATTGTTAGAATCGCGGCAGCTATTAATGTAATATAACTTACTATGCTCTGGATGAATGTAAGCTATTTCCCTTGTCTGATTTCTTTCTGTATGGAAAAAACCCTACGCTTATTGGAAACTTGCCGGCGCGTGCACCCTTGCCGCGAGCGCTAGGTGCGGAACTTTAGCGGCCTGCTGGAGGTGCCGCTACCGGCAACAAACCTTGACGTTTTCAGTGCAGCCTCTTAAGCTGTTGAGCGGACTCGAAACAAAATAAGGGCGCAACCCATCATGACAAGGTTCCTCGCGTGCAGGTTTCCCATACATAGGCCGAAATCGTTCAAGGAAAATAACCTTACAAAATAAAAATTTGTTTAAAGTTTCTGCAACTTAGCTTTTCATTGCTGTACTCTTTCCGACAAGATGTCAATCTTGAACGCCGCCTGTCGGTATCCATACCATCATTCCCCCCCGGCAAACTTGCATGCGAGGGAACCTTCTGTCCTCTGAGAAAAATAAAGAAGAGAAAATAGAGATATGGAACCTTGGCGGTTCGTTAATGCTTACCGAAAGCAAGTGTAATACAATGTCTCAGATAAGCATGCATATAAATTAACATGAAAATCGACAAGAATTGTAAAACACTTAATCTTATTGAACTATGCACAGGGTCTGCGCCTGGCTTTGTACAAAGGATTACATGCCTTGGCGGCAAGACTCGTACAAAAGGTGGTTGCCGGGAGACCCGGCAACTGCGCCTTACGGATAAAACTTACGAAGATGTTCGATATTCCAGGAGTTGCTCACTGGAACGCCATCTTCGGTCTCCAGGCGGATTGCGCCAGGCCTGGTGACTCGTACTACCCGATAAGGGCCTTCCCACTTCGGCGTCAACTTGTTGGAATTCTTGGCCGACTGAACGCGCCGAAGAACAAGGTCGCCTTCCTCAAGACTTCGGGCATGAACCTTGCGGCTATGGTAGCGGCGCAAAGCTTGCTGGTAGCGTGCAGCTCGCACAGCAGCATGAAGACGATCTTCCTCAAGGAGCGTAACGTCATCTTGCCGCAACTGCTCTTGCTCAAGCTCATCATAGGCGAGCACTCGAGGTGACCCGTATGTGAGTTCCGTGGGGAGAACTGCTTCCGCCCCGTATACTAGGGAGAAGGGTGTCCGGCCAGTGGCTCGATTTGGTGTCGTTCTGATTGACCAAAGAACCACCGGCAACTCATCAATCCAGCGTCTTCCGCACTTGCGCAGCTTGTCGAAAGTCCTTGTCTTGAGGCCACGCAACACTTCAGCATTTGCCCTTTCCGCCTGGCCGTTGCTCCTTGGATGAGCAATAGAAGCAAAATAGATCTTGCCGCCAAGGTCTTGGACATACTGCATGAAGGCGTGGCTCGTTAACTGTGTACCGTTGTCGGTGATGATCCTATTAGGCACACCAAAACAGCAAACCAGTCCTTTGAAGAACTTGATGGCTGATTGTGCTGTCACCTTTCTCACTGCTTCCACTTCCGGCCACTTCGTGAACTTGTCGATTGCGACGTACAAGTACTCAAAGCCTCCGGTAGAACGGGGAAAAGGGCCCAATATGTCGAGCCCCCAGACCGAAAATGGCCAGGAAAGAGGGATTGTCTGAAGAGCTTGAGCTGGTTGATGCAATTTCTTTGAATGGAACTGGCACGCTTCACACTTGGTTACTAGTGTAGTTGCATCCTGGAGAGCAGTGGGCCAAAAGAAACCTTGCCGGAATGCCTTACCAACAAGAGCCCTTGATCCTATGTGAGATCCACATATGCCTCCATGTATCTCTGCCAACAGCTCCAGTCCATCCTCCCGAGGAATGCACTTCAACTTCACACTGTTTGGTCTCTTTCTGTATAGAACGTTGTCCACAAACTGGTACATGTTAGACCGACGGGCTACTTTCTCCGCTTCTTCCTGCTCTTCGGGGAGTTCTCCTGTTTGAAGGAAATGGACGATGTGATGTGCCCATGCTGGAGCCTGGGGCTTGACAACAAGGACTAAAGGCATGTCCTCTACCGTGGGAACGTTTGTCTCTACAGCAAAGGCTCGAGGCCCTGCCGAAGCCTGTTGCTCCCCGGCAAGCTCGGCGGGAGTGTTTGTCTCTATGGCAAGAGCTTGAGGCCTTGCCGGAGCCTGTCGCTCACCGACAAGCTTGGTGTCGTTCCCGGCAACTTCTTTGTCGGCGGCCTCTGGGAGCTCTGCCGGAAAATACTTGCCGGAACTCAACTTCCTCCTTTTTCCTTGTCCCATCGATGGTGTTACGGATGGCTGAGTCAATCGGAGCACAAAAGTTTGTGGTTCCACAGGTAACTTAAGGGCAGCGCGCTTTGACAAGTCATCAGCAATGCCGTTTTCCGCACGAGGAACGTGCTCCATTTGCAGACCATCAAAACGCTGTTTCCAATTTCCTCACCTCATCGACATAAGCTTCCATTAATGGACTCTGATAATCTTTATTCACCTGTTTGACGACAAGCTATGAATCACCTGTGACGATGAGCTTCTTAATTCCAAGGTCTGTCGCGATCCTGAGACCGGCAAGCAGCCCTTCATACTCTGCAGTGTTATTTGTCGATCTCTCCTGGGGAAAGTGTATCCGAATCATGTATTTGAGGTGCTCTCCGGTGGGTGCGACAAGCAGCACGCCAGCCCCATCAAAATACATAATCCACTCTTGATTCGTTTCTTTGCCAGGGAGAGTTGTCTCCGGAGTCTCTTCGTCTGGCGTTGGGGTCCATTCCGCAATGAACTCCGCCAAAGCTCTGCTCTGAATAGTCGAAGTACTTTCAAACTTGAGACCAAAACTTGACAGTTCCAAAGCCCACTCCACAATCCTGCCGGTTGCATCTGGGTTTCGCAAAATCCGCTGCAACGGAAAGCGAGTGACGACGGTGATCTCATGTGCCTGAAAATAATGGCGTAGCTTCCTCGAGGCCATAAGGAGGCCGAAGAGCAACTTTTGCACACCAGAATATCTTGACCTAGCCCCCTGGAAAAGGGAGCTGACAAAATAAACTGGGCGCTGCACCATCTTCTTCTTCAGTGTCGCTTCATTTGACTGCGTAGATCCCACTTTATCAGCACCAGACTCTGCCGGGGAAGATCCCAGCTCGTCGCTTGGAGGTCTTGCCGCTACTGTTGTTTCTTCGTCGACTTCTCTCTCTGCCACTAACGCAGCACTCACCACTTGATTCGTTGCCGCTAGATATAGCAGCAACGGCTCTTGTGGTTTTGGCGCGACTAGTACTAGCGGAGAGGAGAGGTACCTCTTCAAATCTTGCAGCGCTGCCTCCGCTTCCGGAGTCCACTTCATTGGGCCTGCCTTTTTCAAGATTTTGAAAAAGGGCAGTGCGCGCCAGCGGATTTGGAGATGAACCTGCTCAGAGCAGCAACGCAACCGGCAAGTCGACGTACATCCTTGACACGTCTTGGTGCTTCAATTTGCTCAATTGCCTTGATCTTGTCGGGATTCGCTTCGATTTCATGTTGAGATGCAAAGAACCCAAGAAGCTTGCCGGACGGAACGCCAAACACACACTTCTCAGGATTGAGCTTCAAATTGATCTTGCGCAGATTTGCAAATGTCTCTTCTAAATCTTGTATGAGCGTCGCCTTGTCCTTGGTCTTGACCACTATGTCATCCATATAAGCTTCCATATTTCTATGTAGTTGGGGCTCAAAACCAATCTGGACCGCTCTTGCAAAAGTTGAACCAGCACTTTTCAACCCGAAAGGCATACGCAAGAAGCAATATGTACCACATGGGGTGATAAATGCGGTTTTCTGTTCGTCTTCCTTTGCCATGAAAATCTGATGATATCCTGAATAGGCGTCAAGAAATGAAAGCAAATCGCAGCCGGCAGTGGGGTCCACAATCTGGTCGATGCGCGGCAAGGGAAAAGGATCCTTTGGACAGGCTTTATTGATATCTGTATAATCAATACACAACCTCCATTTTCCATTCGCCTTGCGCACTACAACTGGATTGGCCAACCATGTTGGATGGAGCACTCCTCTTACCAAACCTGCCGCTTCCAATTTTTTGATTTCCTCGTCAATAAACTATTGCCGTTCCAAAGCCTGCTTCCTGACCTTCTGCTTGACGGGCCGTGCATGAGGACAGACAGCAAGGTGGTGCTCAATCACCTCCATGGGAACACCGGGGATATCAAATGGTTGCCACGCAAATACATCAACATTCGCCCGCAGGAAGGCAATGAGCGCACTTTCCTATTTGTCATCAAGGGTGGAACTTATGGTGAAAGTTCCTCCCGTACCATCCTCCTTGACGGGCACCTTCTTAGTTTCTGGTGGAGCTGCCTTGGATTTCTTGCTCTTGCCGGTGGAGCTCTCTGGCACATCCTCAACGGGAGCGCAGCACTTTGAGGAGGTGCGCTTGCCGGAGTGTGTGCGAGAGGTCTTGCCGGTCTCCTTCCCCCCGGGAGCTTCAGCGGCAGGAGCAAGTGCCTTGGCGGCAGATGCTGCAACTGCCTCCCGGTAGAGTTGATCGGTGCAGACAAGCGCATCCTTCTTGTCAGAGTTGATAGTGTTGACGCTCATCGGTCCGGGCATCTTCAATGTATTATAGGCGTAGTGCGATGCCGCCATGAACTTGGCCAGCGCCGGACGGCCAAGGGTCCCATTATATGGCAATGGAATCTTGGCGACGTCGAAGACAATCTTCTTTGTCCTGAAGTTCAGGTCACTACCAAATGTTACCGGTAGTGTGATCTTACCCTTGGGCTGGCTCCTTCCTGGATTGACCCCCTGAAATGTGCCCGTTTCCTCGAGATCTTCATCAGGAATTTGCAACCTCTTGATCACATCAGGTGAGATCAGGTTCAAACCGGCCCCACCGTCAACTAACATTTTTGTCACCTTGAGGTTGCGAATCATTGGTGAAACCAACAATGGCAGACACCCAACCGCAGTTGTGCGATCAGGGTGATCCTCAGCGTCAAAAATGATAGGCGTGTTGGACCACTTCAATGGTTTCCGGGCACCGACAGATGGCTCTGTTGCATTAACCTCGCGCGCCCACTGTTTAAGTCGGCGGTGGGAAGAATGCAACGAGGCGCCTCCGTCAATGCACATGGCGTCTGTAGCTTTCTGAAATTCATGCTCGCTGGACTCGTCGTCCTCTTTGTTGTCATCGTCACCACCCTCTTGCTTGTCGCGGCCTCGAGCGGGCCTCTCCTTCTGTTGCTTGGCCTTGCCACGGCGACCTCCTCGGCCACCGCGTTTCTTGTCGGACCCCTCCGCACCATCTTGGGCCTTCTCCTTATCTCGCCTTTCATACTCAGCTTTCTGCTTCTCGACAAGCTGCTTAACTTGCCGGCAGTTTTGGAGATCATGGCCCTTGGTGCGATGGATCTTGCAATATTGCTTGTCGGAGCCCTCCGGCTTGTCGACAGCCGCCAAGGCCTGACAGGAGGCGCACCCGGCAACCTCCTTGCCAGGGCCATCAACTTTGGCCTTCTTGGCGGTGTCGGGATTGCCGGATCCCTCGACGGCAAGCACGGCCTTGCCCTTGCGCTTCCTGTTACGCCGTCAGCCTTTCTTTGCCGGGGCGGCGGCGTTTTCGTCTTCAGAGTCGACTCCTGCGCCAGCATCCTCACCGGGGAATCTCCTCCCTTCCTCAGCTCGAGCACACTTATCAGCCAGAGCATAGAGCTCGGCAACATCCCTGACTTTGTTCATCGCCAACTCTTCGCGCATCCTGCGGTTGCGCACGTTCTGATGGAACGCGCTGACAACAACGGCAGGATGAACGTCTGGGATGTTGTGATGTACACGGCTGAATCTCTGTATGTACTTGTGCAAAGTTTCGCCCTCTTTCCGTGGGATGAGATGCAAATCACTTTCCTGGCCAGGAGCTTGATGGCCTCCGATAAAGGCGCCAACAAACTCATGACACAGATCTGCCCAGGAAGAAATGGAACCTTCCGGCAGATGCATCAACCACGACCTAACGTTGGGCTTAAGCACCAACGGGAAGTAGTTGGCGAGTATGTTGTCGTCGCGAGCCCCGGCAGCCTGCACCGCAATGGTGTAGATGCTCAAGAACTCCGACAGGTGAGTCTTGCCGTTGTACTTCTCCGGGACCTCTGGTTTGAACGTGCGGGAATTGGGCCACTGGACTCGCCGCAGCTCACAGGTAAAAGCTGGACAACCCACCTCATAAGGTAGTTCGCCAGGATACCCTGGCGCAGGCTTGTCTACAGTGGGTCCTGCGCGCTTATCAGATTGATGGCGCGCTTCCCGACGCCGCTCGATGGTAGTCTGAGCGTCTTCTTTGCTTTGTTCCTGAAGAACTTGACATTGATCACGGCGGGTTCGCGGATCAGACGACGCCGTTGAATCGTCATCACAGGCGTCGGTCCGTTGAGCCAGCGACTGCTGTTGCCGCCATGGAGGAGAGTGCACCGTGGTCGTACCGCCTCTAGTCTTTTCGCCATCGGCGCGCGCCGGCTCGATGGACTGCCGCCGTGAAGGCTCCGCCTGCTGCGGCCTATCTTCATTAGCGAGGCCGAGGAGGCTCTGAATAGCAGCTCTCCATTCGTCGAGCTTCTCCGCAGCAGGAGGAAAATTCAGGAGCAGCTGTGCTCGCGCCAACGCTTCTGCTGGTGTAGGCGGCGGCGAAAGGTGCGAGGAACGTGAGGTGCTCTGACTCCTAATCATGTTAGAAGGAGCTCCATCACAGTCCCGCGACCGCACGCCGCTTCCACCAGCGTTTTGGCGTGCATGCTGGTCCTGTTCATCTCGAGGGTGATGCTCAGGAGTCTTTCGATGGGGACGCTTGGAACCACCAACGTCGTGGCGCTGTTCATCGCGTGCGACCTGAGAAGGCCGCGGCGCATGCGCCGGCTAGGGTGTCTTAGAAGGCGCCCTTCCGTCTCTGGAGTTCGCTACGCCGCCCGTAGGCAGCACAGCTCCGTCCTTAGATCTAGCGGCGTGAACGACGCCGCTCGCCTGGCTTTGATCACCAGAACGTCGTGGAAGCTCAGGATCTCCGCCTCCTCCGCCTACGTCCACACCGTCGCCCGTCTGTGTAGCTACAGGCGCACCGGATGCGGATGGACCAACCGCCGTGAAACCCTTCTTCTTGGGAGCCATGGTGATGAAGATGATGAAGAAAACTGGCGCGCTGATCGTTAGATCAGGTTCGCGCAACCTCTTTCCCCTACCTGGCGCGCCAAAGATGTCGGCGTACGACACCTATGGGATCGCGTGGATCCCTTTACGGTTCGGCAGGGAAAAAGGCTTGCACAAAGAGCAGATCCAACGATCAACGCGAGGGATTTTTACCCAGGTTCGGGCCGCTGAGAAGCGTAAAACCGTACTCCTGCTTTAGTTGTATTGGATGTGTTTGAACTCTAGCCCAGGAGCGCTTGCGATGAATAGTACATTCGAGCAGTAGCTACGCATGCAGAATGGGCCAGAAGGTCCTCTCCTCTGTAGCTACGCCTTGGGCCTTCTTTTATACGTTCGAAGGGGTCACCAACAGTGGCGAAGTACAAGAGGTGTAAAACTACTACAGTACTATCATACCTAATACTGACGCCCTAGGACAAATGCATTAAATGCTCTGTTTAGGTGTCCCTTAGCTTCTTGGGGACGGAAAAGGGGCTGTCCCATCAGCACCGCTTAAGCCCATCCGCCGTTAGCGCCTGACATGCACCCAGGAGGACAACAGCTAAAAGACAAGCTGGTCGCTGCGCTGGAGCGGTGACAGGGTGGCGAGGTCTTGCCGGGTGCGAGTCTTGCCGGGGCTTCGCAAGCTATCCCGGCAAGATCTTGCCGGGGCCCCAGCCTTTGATCTTCTGTCTTCTGATTATTGACCTGAATGCTTTCTTGATATTCTTGCACTTGTATTCAGCTGTCCCCCGGCAGACCTTGCCGCTGGTGTGGCTACAACCGCCCGTGCACAAGTATGGGGTACTAAAGACCCAAACTTTAGTACACCGACACATCCAGATCCATAAACCCAAAGTTGTTTCATATGAGTCCACCATACCTACCTATATACGGTATTTACCTGCCGTTCCAAGTAAATTTGCATGTGCCATACTCTAAACCATCAAATAAATATTCCGTTTTGTATGCCCGAATCGCTCATGTAGCGACTGGGGGCTGTCAGTATCTTCCATGCTAGGTGGGTTATTCTCATGATATGTGTTGATTCACTATCATCCATGAGAAAGTGGTTGGTATTCGGGATGCCCAGTTCCATTGCTCAAAAATCAAATCAAAGTATAATGAAACAAAACTCCCCCATTATTGTTGTTTGTATGGACGGTACCCGTGGATTCGGCCCGCCGTGGAGTGTGATCGATTGGTGGAGGGGGAGTAAAAACCTTACTATTCTGTTTGGGAACCGCCTATAATGTATCTAGCATGGAAGATATCGAGATCTCTTGGTTGTTATGTTGACAATGAAAGCGTACCGCTCAAAAATCATTATTCATCCCTGTTTTAAAAGCTCGAGCTCTGGCACCTCTGTAAATCAATGCTTCCCTCTATGAAGGGCCTATCTATTTTATTTCTTGTTGAGTCATCCTCCTCTTATAAAGAGCACCAGTTAGAGAGCACCTCCATCATTTGTATGCTTTGCTATTAATTGATATTGAGTATGAGTGTGACTGGATCTCTTTTACCATGAATTACAATGTCTAGTCAGTCCTCGTTCTTCAGAGGTGCTCTGCATTTATGTTTTGCGGTCTCAGAAAGGGCTAGCGAGATACCATTATGTCATATTGTATCATGATTGTTTTGATAAAATTGTTGTCATCCGAGACTTATTATTATTGCTCGCTAGTTGATTATGCCATTGATATGAGTAAATGTGAGACCTAAATGTTATTGCGAATGTAATTAGTCTATAATATTTGCTGAAAACCTGAACATCAGTTAGACATATTTACAACAGCAAGATCAAACAGAGTTTGTAAAAGTTTTTCTTTATCAATTTCAGTTTATCAACTGAATTGCTTGAGGTCAAGCAAAGGTTTAAGCTTGGGGGAGTTGATACGTCTCCAACGTATCAACTTTTCCAAACTCTTTTGCCCTTGTTTTGGACTCTAATTTGCATGATTTGAATGGAACTAACCCGGACTGACGCTGTTTTCAGCAGAATTGCCTTGGTGTTATTTTTGTGCAGAAATAAAAGTTCTCGGATTGACCTGAAAATTTACGGAGAATATTTTTGGAATTAATAAAAAATACTGGCGAAAGAATCAACCGGAGAGGGGCCACCACCTGGCCACAAGCCAAGGGGCATGCCCCCCCTAGGGCGCGTCCCCTATCTTGTGGGGCCCCTGTGGCTCCTCCGACCTCATCTCCAACTCCATATAACCCTATCCGGGGAGAAAAAAATCAGAGAGAAGAGTTCATCGCGTTTTACGATACGGAGCCGCCGCCACCTCCTGTTCTTCCTCGGGAGGGCAGATCTGGAGTCTGATTTGGGCTCCGGAGAGGGGAAATCGACGTCGTCGTCATCACCAACCATCCTTCATCACCAATTTCATGATGCTCTCCGCCGTTCGTGAGTAATTCCATCGTAGGCTTGCTGGACGGTGATGGGTTGGATGAGATTTACCATGTAATCGAGCTAGTTCTGTGTCACCCTATGTTATAACCGTTGCATGATGAATGCCATCCGACATAATTATCCATCACCGATCCTTGCTAAGTTACTTTTCCGTTGCTACTGTCACAATCACTACAACACTGCTACTGTTACTTTGCCATCGTTACCGTTACTTCCATACTACTTTGCTACTGAATACTTTGCTGCAGATATTAAGTCTTTCAGGTGTGGTTGAATTGACAACTCAGCTGCTAATACTCGAGAATATTCTTTTGCTCCCCTTGTGTCGAATCAATAAATTTGGGTTGAATACTCTACCCTCGAAAACTGTTGCGATCCCCTATACTTGTGGGTTATCTGGTATGTACCAGTAGCTATGTGTTTGATCTCTCTCTCTCTCTCGTGTTCTTGAGATGGCACGATCTTGATGTATCACGGGCTTTGTTAATATGGTTGGATCATATGATGTTCTTCCCTGTCTATCTTGTTGTGATGAATTGAATCTTTCCCTTTGAGGTTTGGTCATGTCGGATTGAATATTGGATTTGAGAACACTTGATATATGTCTTGCTTGTGGATACCCGTGGTGACAATGGGGTGTTCTATTGATTCACTTGATGTATGTTTTGGTACTCAACTTGCGGATTCCCGAGGTGACATTGGGGTAATCTATGCATAGGGGTTGATACACGTTCTTGTCCTACGTTTTCTGATAGAAATCTTGGGGTGCTCCTTGAAGTTCTTTGTGTTGGATTGAATATGATAGATCTGAAATTGTTTGATGCATGTCGCATAATTTACCCACGGATACTTGATGTGACATTGGAGTATCTAGGTGACATTAGGGTTAATTGATATGTATCATTGGTGTTATTTTAGTACCAACTCTCAACTCTTGGGCTGTTTGTGACACTTATAGGAATAGCTCAAAAGATTGATCGGAAAGAATAACTTTGAGGTGGTTCTACTACCTAGACAAATTTCATCTTATGTTCTTTGCTAGATAGGAACTTTGGAGTGATTCTTTGTTGCACGTTGGGGGATGATCATATGATTCAACTATGTTAGCATTGTTGGGAGATTTCACTAGTGAAAGTATGAACCCTAGGCCTTGTTTCCAAGCATTAATATACCGTTTTGCTCACTGTTTTCCACTTGCTACCTTTCTTTTTTTATATTTTCAGATTACAAAAACATATATCTACCATCCATATTGCACTTGTATCACCATCTCTTCGCCGAACTAGTGCACCTATAAAATTTACCATTCTATTGGGTGTATTGGGGACACA
This sequence comes from Elymus sibiricus, assembly GCA_039707655.1. NCBI lineage: Eukaryota > Viridiplantae > Streptophyta > Magnoliopsida > Poales > Poaceae > Elymus > Elymus sibiricus. The sequence goes on along the minus strand of CM077667.1, from coordinate 143,409,165 downwards.
AGGGATTTCTTGTATTTGATTGCAGGGTTGTTCAAGAGAGACTATCTTCATCCTACACCTCCCACGGATTGATAAACCTTAGGTCATCCGCTTGAGGGAAAATTTCTAATGTCCTACAAAACTCTACGCTTGGAGGCCCAACATAGTCTAGAAGACTAAAGTTGCGTAGTAGACATCAAGTTGATTTCTAGCGCCGTTGCCGTGGAGGTGAGTGCTTGAAGGTATATCTTTAGATCTTGCAATTAAATATTTTAGTTTCTTGTTTTTCACTAGTTTGGTTTTATAAAAGAAAACTGCAGAAAAATGGAGTAGGTTGCCTCAATTGCTTCGTCTTTTTAATGTCTTTCGTGAAAATGATGGTTCAGAAAATTGTGCTCAATTGGTAGAGGAAGAATTTATGAAAATACTTATTGAGAATTCCTTGAATGATGAGCATGATAGAAATATTGTTAGTATGAATTCTCTGAATATCCATGATGCTAATGATGATTGCAGTAGTCATGATAAAAAATATTTCCTATCAGCATGTCAATTTTTGTGGAGTGAATAAAATTTGTAAAGACATGCCATATAGGGATGATAGATTTTGCAAGAAGCATAAACCTGATCAACCTAATTGGTTACTTAAAGTGATAGATGAATTTGCCACAAGATTATGCTCTCTTCATCCCATTACTTGTGAACTTTGCAATAGGGTTGGTTATCTTAATTTCCAATGCATGCTTTTTCATGATCGAACCGTTTCCAAATATTGTGATAATTTGATCTCCCGTGAACTTTATAATGAACTTTGTTTATTTTTGGGGTGTGAAGAATTGTCACATAAAAATGATTGGTTTGATATACTCCTTATCACTAATGATAATGAAACTAATCTACAAGAAATATATATATTTTGCGTAGTGAATTGCAATGAGAATGCTTATATTGCCAACTATAGAAAGAATGAGAAACCGATAGAATATAAAAGGAATACTAATGAAAGGGTAAAGGTCTCCCAATACCCTCCTATTGTTTCTCGTGATGAATCAGGTTGCAAGGAAGAGCTTTCCATTGAACCAATCTCTTCAATAAGAAGCTCGAAAAATCACCTAAACCCACACATAAGGTGGTGAAGAAGAAGAAAAGAAGGAAAAGTAGAGGTAAAAAGGTATGTCTCGCAAATAATGTCGCTCCTATAATCGTTTAGAATGAATACGAAAGTAGTGTGGACGATGATACACTTGATGATTATTTTGTCATGCCTACTACTTGTTGTGATGAGGATGATTGGGAAGATAATGATACTCCTTATAATATTGAAAATCTTTTTGGCACCAACTTGGTAAATTATGATGATAATAATTGTTACACTATTGGTGCTATTCATGCTATTGATGATTATGCTAATGATATGCATACCCACAAGCTTGGGGATGCTATGCTTGATGAAAATGACATGTTTAAGAATTTATTTTCTGAAAATAATGTCCATCCCAAGCTTGGGGATGCTATGCTTAATGAAGATGATCTTTTTAGATCCCCTACTTCCAAGGATCAAATCTGTTATAATGATTACATGCCTCCTATTTATGATGATTATTGTGATGATACTTATGTTACGAAAAGTAGTGATGATTATAATAAAACTTGTCACAATTATGAATACCCTTTCTCTGAACATCTCTTTTAATGTGGAAACAATTTATAGCATTCAAGTCTCCTATGATACACCCACTATTACGTATGAGAAGTTTGCTTGTGGGGAGAGTAATAATTTTTCTATGCTTGTGGATTATGAAAAGAATACTTTATGTGATAGTTATATTGTTGAATTCCTTCATGATGCTACTGAAAATTATTATGAGGGATGAACATATGCTAGTAGGAAATTCAATAATATCAACTTTCCTCTCTTTGTGTTCAAAATTTTGAAGTTATGCTTGTTTTGCCTTCCTATGCTAGTTGATTATTGCTCCCATAAATTATTTGCTCACAAAATCCCTATGCATAGGAAGTGGATTAGACTTAAATGTGCTTATCATGAGATTCATGATGCTCTTTTGCTTGTTTCATATACTATTCCTATGTGAGCATCATTGAAATCATCATGCCTAGCTAAAAGGCTTTAAAGAAAAGCGCTTGTTGGGAGACAACCCAAAACTTTTACTTTCTGTTTTTGAGTTTTCACATGATTAAGCTACTGTAGTGATCATGTTTTGTGTCTTTTATTTCAATAATATGCCAAGTAAAGCCTTTGGGATAGTATGGATACTTGTTGATTTGATTCTGTGCAAAAACAGAAACTTTTGCCTCCGGTAAAGAATTTCTCTGATTTTACCGGAGCATCAAATTATGAAATTTTTACATAGTATTTATATGCAAATTCTTTGTGTTGTCCTAATTTTGAAGGATTTTTAGAGACAGGGAAATATGGTTATACTACAGACTTCCCAGACTGTTCTGTTTTTGACAGATTATGTTTTGCATGCATAGTTTGCTTGTTTTAGTGTTTCCATAGCTAATATTTAGTGATATAAATTATGGGAATGATAGAATACAGTAGTTATTATGTGAGAACAATTATGAATCTTTTCTTGAGAGTGCCTAAGTGATTGATCTATATACTAACCCATCTCACGAAGATCCGTTAAGTTTTATGTGATTGATGTTTTCAAGTTTTGGGTGAGACACCGATATGAGGAGAATAAGGAGTGACAAGAACCTAAGCTTGGGGATGCCCAAGGCACCCAAAAGGTAATATCCAAGGAAGACTCAAGCACCTAAACTTGGGGATGCCCCGGAAGGCATCCCCTCTTTCGTCTTCAACACTATCGGTATATCTTACTTAGAGCTATATTTTTATTCATCACATAATATGTGTTTTGCTTGGAGCATCATTTTATTTTGTTGTTCTATGTTATATGTTATTTATAATCTTTTATTTCAATAAAAAGTTCCAAGAATTGCCTTTTAGGATGCTTGAATTGCATGTTTGATGTGTGCTGTGTAAAAACAGAAACTTTTGCTGTAGTGTTTGAATTTTCATATATTACTGGAACGTGGAAAGTTTCCGAAATTTTTATACAGTGTTTTCATATAATTTTTTTATCATGTCCTAAATTTTAAAAAATATTGGAGTTACATAAGTACACTGTTTTGATAGATTGCTACAGACTGTTCTGTTTGGACTGATTGTTGTCATAGTTTTGTTATCTACTTATCCTAGAGTTTTCATGGCTTATATTGGTAGATATAAATTGTGGAAATGATAGTATACAGTACCTAATGTTTGGAAATTATTATGCTACTTGTCTTGGCAGTACATCAAGTGTTGATTTATTCTTATATGTACTAACCTATCTCACGAGTTCTTTCCAGGTTTTGTGTGGATGAAGTTTTGAGACCTTTGAGAAACCGGGTTATGAGAGGATTGAACGAGATACAAAAGCTCAAGCTTTGGGATGCCCAAGGCTCCCCAAGTAAATATTTCAAGAAGTCTCATGCATCTAAGCTTGGGGATGCTACGCATCCCACCTCTCTTCGTCAACTATCGGTTAGCCTATGTTGAGCCTAAATTTGTATTCGTTCACATGATGCGTGCTATTCTTGGAGTGTATTTTTGTTTTGTTTGCTACTTGAATAAAAAACTCAGATATGAAAATCTTTATTGAGAGAGAGAGAGTCCTCACATATATCTACTTTATTGTTTGACTACTCATTGATCTTCACTTATATCTTTTGACAGTAGTTCAAAATTTACTCTTGTGCTTCACTTATATCCTGAGTGTGAACTTTGAATGAATTGAATGTCATAAATGTGAAATTATATATGCTTCATATGCTTGTCCCATGGGGAGTTGTGACTTCACATACTAGGAATATAAGCGGTAATATTGGAAGTTAGCAAACATAGCATTGGTCATTTAAACAATTCATGAAAGAATGTTGAAGGAAGAGAGGTTTCACATATGAATACACTATCTTGGGCATCTTCTATGATTGTGAACCCCCATTGATTATTTTCAAACTTGATCAAGTAGTTGAAGTTGGACAAGGAAGACAACGTAATGGATATGTTTGTTTATATTCACGTAGCAGTTATATTGTCATGGATCCTCTAACATGTGATGCTTGTTTAGAACCTTTTGCTAGCCAAAACTTCGTACTAAGTAGAAATACTACTTGTGCTTCCAAATCCTTGAGCCAAGTTTCTTCCATGAGAGTCCACCAAACCTACCTATATATGGTATTTCACTGCCATTCCAAGTAAATTGCATGTGCCACCTCTAAACATTCAAATAAACATCCATTTTGTGTGCTCGTACCGCTCATGGAGCGACGGGGCGGTCATTATCTTCCATGCTAAGCGGGTTATTCTCAAGATAAGTGTTTATTCACTTTTCATTGCATGAGAGAGGCCGGTAAAAAGGATGCACAGTCCTGCATAATACAAAAATAAATAAACAAGAACCCCCCTAAAAATTTGATTGTTTGGATGGTACCCGTGGATTCGGCTAGCCATGGAATGTGTTTGAATGGTGGAGGGGAGTAAAAATTTAAATTTTGTTTGGGAACCACCAATAATGTGATTAGCATGGAATATATTGAAATCTCTTGTCGTGACGTTGACAAGAAAGGCACACCACACAAAATATATTCATCTCTGTTTTAAGCAATGAGCTCTGGCACCTCTGCAAATCCCTGCTTCCCTTTGTGAAGGGCTTATCTTTTACTTTTCATGTTGAGTCAATTTCTTATTCCAACCTCAATTCTTTAGTTGGCAAGCATCATGTGGTGGGAAAGATCTAGACACATATATCCAGTTGAATATAGGTGATCATGATTAATTATTTGTTGACATTATCCCCGAGATAAATAAGTTGGGAGGCGAAACATTAAGCCCCTATCTTCCTATGTGTTTGACTGAAACTGTTTGTTCTAAAAATATGCTTTGAGTGTCAGCAATCATGGAAGACTAAATGATAGCCGAGTATGTGGAATTTGCTAAACCAAAGCTCTTACATAGACCCTTCCTAAAAATAAGATGAATTGTAATTGTTTGATGACTGAAAACATGGTATGCTATTTTTCAAGAAAGTTTATGGTCTATACTATAACATGTGAATAACTTGCTACTTGATTATGAGAAGTTTTATGAGAAATACTTGCTGGTTTTGATGCTAGAAAAGTGGCTGAAATTATCCTTGCTAACATTATACATTATGCTAGCATTCACACTTCATAAATTATTTATTTTATCATTTACCTACTCGAGGACGAGTAGGAATTAAGCTTGGGGAGATACGTCTCCAACGTATCGATAATTTATGAATTATTCATGCCATATGTGCCTATGTATACAATACTTTTATATGGTTTTGATTTACTTTATATGATTTATTTAGAATTAATCCGGATTGACGTTGTTTTCAGCAGAATTACCGTCGTGTTGTTTTTGTGCAGAAAATGAAAGTTCTTGGAATAGCCCAAAACTTTTTGATGATTTGTTTTGGAGGAAATAAGCAATATAGAGCGAAGAACCACCGGAGGGGAGCCACCTGTGGGCCACAAGCCATCAGGGCGCCCCCCAGGCCGCGCTGTGTTGGCTTGTGAGCCCACGTGGCTCCGTTGCGCGTGATTCCAACGCTGAAAAATCCTATAAATCCCAAAAACCCCAGAAATAAAGAGAGACTATCCGCTCCACCGCCGCAACTCTCTGTATCGATGAAAAACCAATCTGGAGCCTTTTCAGTACCCTGCCGGAGAGGGAAATAATCATTCGGTGGCCATTTTCATCATCCCGGCGGAGGCCATGACGAGGAGGGAGTATTTCACCCTCGGGGGTGAGGGTATGTACCAGTAGCTATGTGTTTGATCTCTCTCTCTCTCTCGTGTTCTTGAGATGGCACGATCTTGATGTATCACGGGCCTTGTTAATATTGTTGGATCATATGATGTTCTTCCCTCTCTATCTTGTTGTGATGGATTGAATCTTTCCCTTTCAGGTTTTTTCATGTCGGATTGAATATTGGATTTGAGAACACTTGATATATGTCTTGCATGTGGATACCCGTGGTGACAATGGGGTGTTCTATTGATTCACTTGATGTATGTTTTGGTACTCAACTTGCGAATTCCCGAGGTGACATTGGGGTAATCTATGCATAGGGGTTGATACACGTTCTTGTCCTACGTTCTCCGATAGAAATCTTGGGGTGCTCCTTGAAGTTCTTTGTGTTGGATTGAATATGATAGATCTGAAATTGTTTGATGCATGTTGCATAATTTACCCATGGATACTTGAGGTGACATTGGAGTATCTAGGTGACATTAGGATTAATTGATATGTATCATTGGTGTTATTTTAGTACCAACTCTAGGGCTGTTTGTGACACTTATAGGAATAGCTCAAAAGATTGATCGGAAAGAATAACTTTGAGGTGGTTCTACTACCTACACCAATTTCATCTTATGTTCCCCGCTAGATAGGAACTTTGGAGTGATTCTTTGTTGCACGTTGAGGGATGATCATATGATTCAACTATGTTAGCATTGTTGGGAGATTTCACTAGTGAAAGTATGAACCCTAGGCCTTGTTTCCAAGCATTAATATACCGTTTTGCTCGCTGTTTTCCACTTGCTACCTTGCTGTTTTTATATTTTCAGATTACAAAAACCTATATCTACCATCCATATTGCACTTGTATCACCATCTCTTTGCCGAACTAGTGCACCTATACAATTTACCATTGTATTGGGTGTGTTGGGGACACAAGAGATTTCTTGTATTTGATTGCACGGTTGTTCGAGAGAGACCATCTTCATCCTACACCTCCCACGGATTGATAAACCTTAGGTCATCCACTTGAGGGAAAATTGCTACTGTCCTACAAAACTCTACACTTGGAAGCCCAACATAGTCTACAAGAATAAAGTTGCGTAGTAGACATCACTACTTCAAAAATCTCTTGAGAGGTTTGACGTAGTCCAAGCTTGTGCGGAATGCTTACATATGCCAACTTTGAAGGGGCAGACTGATGGATCGTTGTGCTGAGATGAAGTTACATATCGAGTGTGTTTTGTTCACGAGAAGTAATGCAAACATAAACACAATTAGATTACATTGTTAATGTAAACGGCATGGAGGAAAAAAAGGAGCTTGTTTCACCACTTGGAGTGTAACGTAATCAGACTCCACTTCAGAGCTCAGCTCACGCAGATTAACCAAAAAGATGGAGCGGTCCCAATATGCCTCTCTGCAGGGTTGCCTCTACTGTGCCGATGGAGAGCTTGAGGTTGATGGCATGTCGGTGGTGACATGGCAGAGCTAACCGACTCGGCATCCCTGTCGTTGCTACAGGATGGCTCCTCCAAGTTTGAGGGAGTTGTGTGGTGATCACTGGTCCACTGCTGTAGCCGGAGGTGGTGTCCATAGGTGATGCAGCAGCCTGCCATTTGTGCGATAGCAGGACGTTGTAGAGCTTGGTGGGATAAAGGCCATGTTGTGGAGGTAGGCTGGACGGAGACAGGACAGGCTAGACCAGTGGGATGGCTAGGGCGACACAACAAGCTGCAGGGGCAGTGGAGTGACTCTCGGTGGCAGCGTGGCCTGGTTTCATTGGATGTTAAGCTCAAATGGAGGCTGATTACTGCAGTTTTTTTGAATAATTAAGAATAGAGATGTATGTTGCTTCGTGGCCACTGGACCATTTCTGAGGTTCTGTGGAGAGCGTTTAGGAGTGGTGATAGATATGTATATGTAATGGCAATTGGTTGACAATAATTAAGAATAGAGATGTACAATGAATCTTTTGTGTTCCATTTAAATTTGCATACTATTTGTGTACAATGACCATTAGCTTTAATCAATGGACATATGCTATTTAGATTCCAGTACCATGCGAGCCCGGGCGCACTTCCGAGTTTTCGTACTAACTTAAGGCTAAACTATGATATGTGTATAGGTTTCAGGTTAGCTTTATGTACTCCAGAAAATATTTTTATTTTCAAATTCCAGTGGCAATTCGTCAGTATCATACCTCAGTTGATAGTACCTATAAAATAACTTAGCTAGGACCAGGCTGTGCCTTTCATTATTTTAGGTTGAAGCGGTCACACACTTTGTTTATAAAACACATTGATTGTAGATATTCCCATACCTACATGAGTTTCTGCACCGTGTGCTTGAAATGCCAATGGAGAAGGGGCTCTGAGTGGTCGTGTTGAAGGTTAACGCGGATACGGACAATGTTTTGCAAACGTGTCACTATCTTATTCAACAGGTAGACTAGCATGGCCTAGGGCTCGATCAAGGCCGCTATCTGATCTGCCCATTGCAAGAGTTGGCATGCTTTTTAGCATCAGTGTCTTTTGCGCGTCGCTTCAGATTCTGTTGCGATTATTTGTCCAGGCTATGGTGGTGTTTGAGAAATATTCAAATTTATCGTGTCTTGTAATTTGACTGATGCTTTGAATACTCCCATGGATCTTGTTGATACATCTCCAACGTATCTATAATTTATGAAGTATTCATGCCATGTTTACAATAATTTTATATGATTTTGGTATGATTTTATTAGAACTAACCCGGACAGACGTTGTTTTCAGTAGAACCACCATGGTGTCGTTTTTTGTGCAGAAATAAAAGTTCTCGGGATGGGCTGAAAATTTACGGAGAATATTTTTGGAAAATATAAAAAATACTGGAGCAAAAAGATACCGGAGAGGAGTCCCGAGGCAGTCACAAGCCTAGGGGGCGCCCCCCCCTAGGGCGTGCCCCCTAGCTTGTGGGTCCCTCGGGAGTCCCCCTGACTTGATTCCAACGCCAAGTATTCCTATAAATAGCAAAACCCCCAGAAAGAAACCTAGATCGGGAGTTCCGCCGCCGCAAGCCTCTGTAGCCACGAAAAACCAATCGGGAGCCCGTTCCGGCACCCTGCCGAAGGGGGAAACCATCACCAGAGGCCATCTTCATCATCCCGGCGGTCTCCATGACGAGGAGGGAGTAGTTCACCCTCGGGGCTGAGGGTATGTACCAGTAGCTATGTGTTTGATCTCTCTCTCTCTCTCGTGTTCTTGAGATGACACGATCTTGATGTACCGCGAGCTTTATTGATATAGATGAATCATATGGAGTTTTCCCCTCTCTATCTTCTTGTGATGAATTGAGTTTTCCCTTTGAAGTTTTCTTATCGGATGGAGTCTTTAAAGGATTTGAGAACACTTGATGTATGTCTTGCGATGGGATATCCGTGGTGACAATGGGATGTTCTATTGATCCACTTGATGTATGTTTTGGTGATCAACTTGCGGGTTCCGTGACCTTGGGAATCTATGCATAGGGGTTGGCACACGTTTTCGTCTTGACTCTCCGGTAGAAACTTTGGGGCACTCTTTGAAGTTCTTTGTGTTGGATTGAACATGATGAATCTGAAATTGTGTGATGCATATCGTATAATCAAGCCCATGGGTACTCGTGGTGACATTGGAGTATCTAGGTGACATTAGGGTTTTGGTTGATGTGTATCTTAAGGTGTTATTTTAGTACGAACTCTAGGGCTGTTCGTGACACTTATAGGGATAGCTCATACGATTGATCGGAAAAGATAACTTTGAGGTGGTTTCGTACCCTACAATAATTTCTTCGTTTGTTCTCCGCTATTTGTGACTTTGGAGTGAACTCTTTGTCGCACGTGAGGGATTTACATATGATTCAACTATGTCAGTATTGTTGAGAGAACTTGCACTAGTGAAATTATGAACTCTAGGCCTTGTTTCTAAGCATTGCAATACCGTTTGTGCTCAATTTTATCATTAGTTACCTTGCTGTTTTTATATTTTCAGATTACAAAAACCTATATCTGCCATCCATATTAAACTTGTATCACCATCTCTTCGCCGAACTAGTGCACCTATACAATTTACCATTGTATTGGGTGTGTTGGGGACACAAGAGACTCTTTGTTATTTGATTGCAGGGTTGCTTGAGAGAGACCATCTTCATCCTACACCTCCCACGGATTGATAAACCTAAGGTCATCCACTTGAGGGAAATTTGCTACTGTCCTACAAAACTCTGCGCTTGGAGGCCCAAAACGAGTCTACAAGAATAAAGTTGTGTAGTAGACATCAAGCTCTTTTCTGGCGCCGTTGCCGGGGAGGTGAGTGCTTGAAGGTATATCTTTAGATCTTGCAATTGAATCTTTTAGTTTCTTGTTTACCACTAGTTTAGTCTATAAAATAAAACTACAAAAAAAATATGGAATTGAGGTTGCCTCATATGCTTCATCCTTTTAATGTCTTTCGTGAAAATGATGGAAAGGAAAATTGTGCTCAGGTGTTAGAAGAAGAAGTTATTAAAATGTTTGGCACTAAATCTTTGAGTGATGAGCATGATTGCAATGTTGTTAGTATGAATTCTTTGAATATCCATTGTACTAACGATGATTGCACTTGTCATGATAAAAAGATTTCTTATAAGCATGTCAATTTTTGTGGAGTGCATAGAGTTTGTGAAGACATGCCTAAAAGGGGAGATAGATTTTGTAAGAGGCATAAGTATTTAGAAACTAAATGGTTGCAAGAGAGGCTATATGTTTGTGCTGAAAGACTTAATATTTCTCGCCGTCCTTGTGAACTTTGCAATGAAAGTGGTCATTTTAATTTCCAATGTGAATTATTTCATGATTGAATTGTGTCCAAAAATTGTGATAACCTCATTACCCTTGAGCATCATAATGAACTTAGTCTATTTTTGGGGTATGAAGAAATGAAACATAAAACTAAGGATGTTCCAGCTTGGGTTCTCATGAAAATGATTGATTTTGATCTAAATGAAATCTATATGTATTGCGTGGTAAATTGCATTGAGAATCCTTATATTTCCAATTACTTAAAGACAAGAAAACAAATAGAAGATTAAGAGAATACTAATGAAGGGGAAGAGGTTTCCCAATATCCTCCTATTTTTTTCTTATGATGAATCAGGTAACGAGGAGGAGCTTTTTATTCAACCAACCTCTTCAAAAAGAAGCTTGGAGGAATTAAATAAACCCACACATAATGTGGTGAAGAAGAAGAAAAGAAGGAAAAGTAAAGGTAAAGAGGTATCTCTCCCAAATAATGTTGCTCCCATTATTGATAGGCCTCATGAGAATGAATCAAAAATAGTTGTGGAAGATGATACACTTGAGGATGATTTTGTTATGCCTATTGCTTGTTGTGATAATTATGATTGGGAAGATAATGATACTTCTTATAATCTTGAAAATATTTATGGCACCAACTTGGAAGATGATGATAATAATTGCTATACTATTGGTGCTATTCATACTATTAATGATGAGAGTGATTATGTTTATGATATACAAAGCCACAAGCTTGGGGATACTATGTTTAATGAAAATGACATGTTTGAGAATTTATTTGCTGCAATTAATGTTTGTCCCAAGCTTTGGAATGCTATGCTTAATGAAGATGATCTTTTTATTCCCCTTACTTTGAATGATCAAATTTGTTATAATGACCGCATGCCTCCTACTTATGATGATTATTGTGACGATACTTATGCGATGAAAAAGAGTGATGATTACTATTATGATACTTGTCATAATTATGAATATCCTTTTACTTAATATTACTCTTTTAATGTGGAACCAATTTGTAGTATTCAATTCTTTTATGATACTCCCACTATTAGTCATGAGAAGAAATTTTCTTGTGTGGATAGTAGTAAAATTTCTATGCTTGTAGATCATGAAGATAATGCTTTATGTGATAGTTATGTTGTGAAATTCCTTCATGATGCTACTGAAAATTATTATGAGGGAGGAACATATGCTTGTAGGAATTTCAATAATATCAAGTTTCCTCTCTATGTGTTCAAAGTTTTGAAGTTATGCTTGTTTTGCCTTCCTATGCTAGTTGATTCTTGCTCCCATAAATTGCTTGCTCACAAAATCCCTATGCATAGGAAGTGGGTTAGAATTAAATGTGCTTTCCATGAGATTCATGATGCTCTTTTGCATGTTTCAACTACTATTCTGATGTGAGCATCATTGAAATCATCATGCCTAGCTAAAAGGCATTAAAAGAAAAGCGCTTGTTGGGAGACAACCCAACACTTTTACTTTCTGTTTTTGTGTGCTCACATGATTAAGATACTGTAGTAATCATGTTTCGTATCATTTATTTCAATAAAGTGCCAAGTAAAGCCTTTGGGATGACTCACAAGATGAGTAGAATTGATGCTGAACCAAAACAGAAACTTTTGACTCCAGTAGAGGAATATTCATTTTTTACTGGAGCGTGATAATGATCTGAAATTTTTACACAGTCTTGATATACAAATTTTTCAGGTTTTCCTAATTGTTCAGAATTTTTAGAGACAGGGAAGTATGGTTACACTACAGATCTTCACAGACTGTTCTATTTTTGACAGATTCTGTTTTGCATGCATAGTTTGATTGTTTTAGTGTTTCCATAGCTTATATTTAGTGGTATAAATTATGGGAATGGTAGAATAAAGTAGGTATGATGTGGGAAGAATTATGAATATTGTCTTGACAGTACCTAAGTGAATGATTTATCTTTGTTACACTAACCCTTCTCACGAAGTTCCGTTAAGTTTTGTGTGATTGAAGTTTTCAAGTTTTGGGTGAGACACTAATATGAGGAGAATAAGGAGTGACAAGAACCTAAGCTTGGGTATGCCCAAGGCACCCCCAATGTAATATTCAAGGAAGACTCAAGCGTCTAAGCTTGGGGATGCCTCGGAAGGCATCCCCTCTTTCATCTTCAACACTATCGGTATATCTTACTTGGAGCTATATTTTTATTCGTCACATAATATGAGTTTTGCTTGGAGCGTCATTTTATTTTCTTGTTCTCTGTTAGGTGTTATTTATAATCTTGTTTTTCAATAAAAAGTTCCAAGAATTGCCTTAGGATGCTTGCATTGCATGTTTTGATGTGTGCTGTGTAAAAACAGAAACTTTTGCTGTAGTGTTTGAATTTTCATATTTTACTGGAACGAGGAACGTTTCTGAATTTTTTACAAAGTGTTGTCATATAAATTATTTAGCATGTCCTAAATTTTCATAATTTTTTGAGTTACGGAAGTACACTGTTTTCATAAATTGCTACAGACTGTTCTGTTTGGACAGATTGCTGTCATAGTTTTGTTATCTACTTATCCTCTAGTTTCCATAGCCGATATTGGTAGATATAAATTGTGGAAACGATAGTAAACAGTAGATGATGTTTGAAAATTATTGTGCAACTTGTCTTGGCAGTACATAAAGAGTTGACTTATTATTATGTGCACTAACCTATCTCACGAGCTCTTTTCAAGTTTTGTGTGGATGAAGTTTTTGAGAATAGGTGAAACCGGGATATGAGAGGATTGAACGAGATACAAAAGCTCAAGCTTGGGGATTCCCAAGGCACCCCAAGTAAATATTTCAAGAAGTCTGAAGCATCTAAGCTTGGGGATGCTACGCATCCCACCTCTCTTCATCAACAATTATCGGTTAGCCTATGTTGAGCCTAAATTTTTATTCGTTCACATGATGCGTGCTATTCTTGGAGTGCTATTTTTCTTTTGCTTGCTGTTTAATAAAATACTTAAGATCTGAAATTCTTAGATGAGAGAGTCTTCACATAGTTATTTAATTGTTGACTACGCATTGATCTTCACTTATATCTTTTTGGAGTAGTTTGTCATTCACTCTCGTGCTTCACTTATATCCTATGAGTAAATGGTTGAATGAATTGAATATCATAAATTTGAAATTAAATATGCTTCATATACTTATCCCATGGGGAGTAATGACTTCACCCATAATAAGTATAGGTGGTAAAATTTATTGAAAGTTAGCAAACACCGCATTGGTCACTTGAACAATTCATGAAAGAATATTGAAGGAAGAGAGATTCCACATATAAATATACTATCTTGGACATCTTCTATGATTGTGAGCTCATTAATTATTTTCAAACTCGAGCAAATTAGATAAAATTGGACAAGGAAGACAACTTAATGAGTTATGTTTGGGTATATTTGTATAGAAGTTATATTGTTATGGATCCTCCAACATGTGGTGCTTGCTTCCACCTCATACTAGCCAAAACTTCCGCACCAAGTAGAAATACTACTTGTGCATCCAAACACCCTTAAACCAGTTTTGCCATGAGAGTCCACTATACCTACCTATGGATTGAGTAAGATCCTTCAAGTAAGTTGTCATCGGTGCAAAAAGCAATAAAAATTGCTCCTAAATATGTATGATCTTTTATTGTGAGGGAAAATAAGCGTTGTACGAACTTGTGATGGTAAAGAAATAAAAGCGACGGACTGCATAATAAAGGTTGCTATCACAAAGGGCAATACAACGCGACGTTCCTTTGCATTAAGGGTTTGCACATCCAAAAACAAAAAGCGCATGACAACCTCTGCTTCCCTCCGCGAAGGGCCTATCTTTTACTTTTTAGTACTTACCTTTATGCAAGAGTCATGGTGATCTTCACCACTTCCTATATTTCGCCTTTTTCTCTTGGCAAGCGTCATGTGTTGGGGAATGATCTAGACATATATATCCACACAAATATATTTGATCATGAATTATTATTGTTGGCAATTATCTATATGATAAATAAGTTGGGAGGCAAAACATTTAGCCCCTATCTTTCTCTGTGTTCGATGGACGCTATTTGTTCTAAAAATATGCTTTGAGTGTCAATAATCATGGAAGACTATATGATAGTTGAGTATGTGGAATTTGCTAAATCAAAGCTCTTACATAGACCCTTCCTGAAAATAAGATGAATTGCAATTGTTCGATGACTAGGAATATGGTTTGTTAGTTTTCAAGAAACTTTCTGGTCTATACTTTAATATGTGAATAGCTTGTTACTTGATCATTAAAAGTTTTATGAGATGAGCTACTGTTTATGGTTTATATTGATGCTAGAAAAAGTGATTGGAATTATCATTGATCAAACTTGTGCACTTGCTAGCATTCACACTTCATAAATTATTTCTTTTATCATTTACCTACTCGAGGACGAGAAGGAATTAAGCTTGGGGATGCTGATACGTCTCCAACGTATCTATAATTTATGAAGTATTCATGCCATGTTTACAATAATTTTATATGATTTTGGTATGATTTTATTAGAACTAACCCGGACTAACGTTGTTTTCAGCAGAACCACCATGGTGTCGTTTTTTGTGCAGAAATAAAAGTTCTCGGAATGGGCTGAAAATTTACGGAGAATATTTTTGGAAAATATAAAAAATACTGGAGCAAAAAGATACCGGAGAGGAGTCCCGAGGCAGTCACAAGCCTAGGGCCCCCCCCCCTAGGGCACGCCCCCCAGGCTTGTGGGTCCCTCAGGAGTCCCCCTGACTTGATTCCAACGCCAGGTATTCCTATAAATACCCCCAGAAAGAAACCTAGATCGGGAGTTCCGCCGCCGAAGCCTCTGTAGCCACGAAAAACCAATTGGGAGCCCGTTCCGGCACCCTGTCGGAGGGGGAAACCATCACCAGAGGCCATCTTCATCATCCCGGCGGTCTCCATGACGAGGAGGGAGTAGTTCACCCTCGGGGCTGAGGGTATGTACCCGTAGCTATGTGTTTGATCTCTCTCTCTCTCTCGTGTTCTTGAGATGACACGATCTTGATGTACCGCGAGCTTTATTGATATAGATGAATCATATGGAGTTTTCCCCTCTCTATCTTCTTGTGATGAATTGAGTTTTCCCTTTGAAGTTTTCTTATCGGATTGAGGCTTTAAAGGATTTGAGAACACTTGATGTATGTCTTGCGATGGGATATCCGTGGTGACAATGGGATGTTCTATTGATCCACTTGATGTATGTTTTGGTGATCAACTTGCGGGTTCCGTGACCTTGGGAATCTATGCATAGGGGTTGGCACACGTTTTCGTCTTGACTCTCCGGTAGAAACTTTGGCGCACTCTTTGAAGTTCTTTGTGTTGGATTGAACATGATGAATCTGAAATTGTGTGATGCATATCGTATAATCAAGCCCATGGGTACTCGTGGTGACATTGGAGTATCTAGGTGACATTAGAGTTTTGGTTGATGTGTATCTTAAGGTGTTATTTTAGTACGAACTCTAGGGCTGTTCGTGACACTTATAGGGATAGCTCATACGATTGATCGGAAAAGATAACTTTGAGGTGGTTTCGTACCCTACAATAATTTCTTCGTTTGTTCTCCGCTATTTGTGACTTTGGAGTGAACTCTTTGTCGCACGTGAGGGATTTACATATGATTCAACTATATCAGTATTGTTGAGAGAACTTGCACTAGTGAAAGTATGAACCCTAGGCCTTGTTTCTAAGCATTGCAATACCGTTTGTGCTCACTTTTATCATTAGTTACCTTGCTGTTTTTATATTTTCAGATTACAAAAACCTATATCTACCATCCATATTACACTTGTATCACCATCTCTTCGCCGAACTAGTGCACCTATACAATTTACCATTGTATTGGGTGTGTTGGGGACACAAGAGACTCTTTGTTATTTGATTGCAGGGTTGCTTGAGAGAGACCATCTTCATCCTACACCTCCCATGGATTGATAAACCTTAGGTCATCCACTTGAGGGAAATTTGCTACTGTCCTACAAAACTCTGCGCTTGGAGGCCTAACACGAGTCTACAAGAATAAAGTTGTGTAGTAGACATCACTTGTCGTGGGAGTAATACTGACAGTAGTACGGGGGGTACGTATGAGTAAGGGCGAAGCCTAGCTACGACACAAGTGTAACACTCGGACATACGAGTTCGGGCCCCACTCGGAAGTGGTAAAGACCCTACGTCTCGAGCCCTAGGGCTTAGTGTTTGCTTATGTGTGTATCTGATTACAAAGAGTTCCTAACCTTCGCTCTGGCGCCGGGGGTGGCTTATAAAGAGTGCGCCACCACCAGCCGAGCGCCATTACGAGGGTAATTAATGATGGTAACTACTGGAGTTACTAGAAACGGTTGTGTTAACTAGGGGCGTTACAGGTAGCGTCATCTTCACAGCACTTTATGTGAGTTAAGTCCCTCGAACGTTGTAGTTCCCACGTCGCCTCTGCTTCTTCACGTCCGAGTGCCAAAGCTTGGCCGACTGGCTGGAGACGTCCAAGTGACTTCCATGGATTCGAGTGGATCTAGTAAAATCATCCGAATGCTAAGCTAGTCCAGAGACTCCCATGAATATGTAGGGCCCCAGGTGGGTCCCAGATATGAGGTCTGTGACCCTACCTCAGGTAGGTGACCTCATCAGTAGCCCCCAAATCGGTTGAGGTTTAGGGGATGAGTGATCGACGTGTCATGACGTCGGCGGCGTTTCAGAAACGCCGGGAAACGAGTCGGATCATTTCTCACCCGGCTTAAAAACCATAACCAATTCAGGTTAGATAGATTTCAAATGATCCAAACAGCCTGACTATTCGAGTTACTCGGTTCGAGTCGGATTCGCTCTCGGAAGAAGCGACCCAAAGTGTCGAGAATCAGATTGTCAAAACTTCCAGTTGGTAATGTTAGAAAACTGCTGACCTTTCGGATATTCCTGTGGTAGTCGAAAATTCATCAGAGTGCTCGACGGATCTACTTTGTTCACTCTGTGGAAGACTACACCAGTGGACGCAGAGCCCATTCGGACCACGTTGTGGTGATTTCGAAATCATGGGGAAGCGCGCGCGCGTGGGCGGTTGCGTCAGAGAAGTGGGGAAAGTGGATGCGGCGCCTCGAGTTCCACGCCACGAATATCGCCACGCGCCCCCGCAATGCTGCCCCAGAGATTTCGCGGATCTGCTGCTGCCCGTTGATTGCGCGGCGCTTGCTAATCTGACGGCCGTGATTCCGCTACGACGGGGTATAATACTTGACCGGGAGGGGGAAAGCGAGAGACAACTCTTATTCCCCGCCTCTATGATTTATCCTTTGCTTCGCCGAGAGCTTCACCTGCGCCGCTGCTCTGCCGATTCGTCGCTCCAATCTACCGGAGATGATGAGGAGCGCCACCGTGAAGGCCGAGAAGGCGAAGAAAGCATCACGCGGGTCCTGCTCGAGCGCGGGTGCCCCGGCGGGATTCATCCAGGGAGACTGGATGCCGCCTCGGGCCACTGCCGGCCGGCTGATGGAGCTGGAAAACCAGGGCCTCCTGGTCGCCGGGAGCTGGTGGCTGCCGGCGACGGGTGAGGTCAAGCTCGCGTCGCGTGGGGACGAGCGGGTTCTCCTAACGACTCATATTGACAGAGGTTTCTCCTTGCCTCCTCACCCATTCTTCCGCTCTTTCTTGGACTTCTACGGGGCTCAGCTCCATCACCTCCCCCCCCCAATGCCATTTCCTATCTGGCTATTTTCATATCTCTTTGTGAAAACTTCCTCGGCTGTCATCCTCACTGGGGTCTGTTCAAACACTTGTTCACGTGCTGAGTGATGACCGTGAAGAAATCCGCTCAGACTGGGGGAAAGACGAATGTAGCCAAGTTGTGCGGGGGTTTAGGCATCCAGTTGAGGGGGAAGGGTAGTATTCCACAAATGAACTTTCCCGATACTGTCAAGGGTTGGCAAGGGACTTGGTTTTATTGCCAGGACGTCCCAGTCGGCGAGGGCCAGTTGGGCCTTCCACCGTATTCGCCTGAGCGCATTCGGCGGCTCCCCAAACTGGTTGTGTCCAAGGAGGAGAAAGTCGATGTAGATATCCTTGTGATCGCGTTGGTTGCCCTAGTGAATCAAGGCATCAATGGTCTGGACCTGTTGGAGGTCTTCTTCCAGAGAAGAATCCAGCCGCTGCAGGCCAGAGCCCACACCATGTGGCAGTACTCGGGTCCGAGTGACCCTACATGTACGCACCCGAAGGAGCTCAGCGCCGAGGCCGTGGAAAACAAACTCAAGGTTATCACTCCGGCTCGTGACAACCCCAGGGATACGAGGCGGGTGCCTCCGTTCTCGGTTGAGAATCCGGCGAATGAGGTAAGTTCCGAGTATCGTTGTTGTTTTCCGAATGGTATTGGCAAAAATCTTGGTTGACATAACTTTCATTCGGCAGGCCTTCACGAGCATGGTGAGCTTGATACCCGTTATCAACCACGCCCCTGCTGACGTGGCGAGCGACAACAAGCGCCATGAGGACTCGAAAGGCGAAGAAGAGTATGTGGAGGACAGTGAGGGCGGCGAAGAGGAGGAGGTGGAGGAGTTGGACCCAGGGGATGAGGCGGAATCCTCTCCATTAGAGGAGATTATGTCCGAGCCCCGCACCAAGGCACACCAGGACCCTGGGATCCATGGAGGCAACACCAAAGGGTCGGGTGCCGCCAAATCTTCAACGACCATCCCCCCACTCGGACCTCAAAGCGCGGGCGTGGTGAGCCCGCACCGTCACCCGAGAAAAGCGCCAAACAGCCGAAAGTCACCACCAACAAACCTCGGAAGGCTGTCTTGCCCAAGACCAAGATGAACATGCCAGTGGACTCAGCGTAAGTATCTTTGTATCGAATGCCACCTCAATTGTTTGACCGAGTGATGTGACATTTCGAGTGGTTTCACTACAGGACTGACACTTCAACTGCTTCGCTGGAGAAGGACAAAGCTGACATTGATGATGCATCTTCGAAAGGTAATCCTTGACGTCATTCGGGCATGATCTTTGAACTCTGTGTTTCTCCTTTGAGCTTACTCCCGAATGATCTTCGAATATTTGCAGAACCGCGTGAAGTGATAGAACTTGATGCGGATGACAAGGTCGACCCGCCGAATCCTCCCGCTGACGCAGATGTCGTGATGCGAGATGCTTCACCTGCTAAGGCATCAGCACAGGCTCAAGAGGCTTCTTCAGGGGCCGGAACCGAACTCGGATCTCCTCTGCCAACTCCTCCTACGGCCAGCATCTTCAGACTACACCACGTCCCGGAGGACCAGGTGGGGGCGAGCAAGGAAGCGTTGATCCAGCTGAGGTTGATGAATGACAAGCTGAAAGAGGCCTACGATGCCAGCGAGGTTCTGGAGAAGAACGTTTGAGTAAGTACTCTCGTAAGTACCATCTTCAGTCGGAAATTTTGTGTGTACGTAGTTTCTTGAAATCCCGAGTGTGTTTCTGCCGGGGGCACACCCACTGGGTGTAACTGGGTGTTCTCTGACTCCAGTGGGGGCGTGATACGTCTCCAACATATCGATAATTTATGAAGTATTCATGCCATGATTGCCTATGTTTACAATACTTTTATATGGTTATGATGCACATTACATGATTTATTTAGAACTAACCCGGACTGGCGTTGTTTTCAGCACAACTACCGTGGTGTTGTTTTTTGTGCAGAAATCAAAGTTCTCCAAATGCAACAAAACTTTTTGACAATTTTTTTCGGAATAAAAGAGGCACTAGAAGCTTCGTTGGAGGGCCAGAAGAGCCACGAGGTGGGCACAACCCACCAGGGCGCGCCAGGCCCCTCCGGCGTGCCCTGGTGTCTTGTGGTCCACTCGTGGCCCATCTTCGCGTGAAACCGACGCCCAAAAATCCTATATATTCAGAAACCTCCAGAAATAACCCTAGACGAGAAGTTCCGCCGCAACAACTCTCTGTATCGATGAAAAACCAATCTAGAGGCGTTCTAGTACCCTGCCGAAGAGGGTAGATCATATCCGGTGGCCATCTTCATCATCTCGATGGAGGCCATGACGAGGAGGGAGTAGTCCACCCTCGGGGCTGAGGGTATGTACCAGTAGCTATGTGTTCAATCTCTCTCTCTCTCGTGTTCTTCAGATGTCACGATCTTGATGTATCACGGGCTTTGTTAATATAATCGGATCATATGATGTTATTCCCTTCCCTTGCTATCATGTTGTGATGAATTGAATCTTTCCCTTTGAGATATCGTTATGTTGGATTGAATATTGGATTTGAGAACACTGGATATATGTCTTGCATATGGATACCCGTGGTGACAATGGGGTGTTCTATTGATCCACTTGATGTATGTTTTGGTACTCAACTTGCGGATTCCCGAGGTGACATTGGGGTAATCTATGCATAGGGGTTGATGCACGTTCTTGTCCTACGTTCTCCGATAGAAATCTTGAAGCACTCTTTGAGTTCTTTGTGTTGGATTGAGTATTATGAATCTGAAATTGTTTGATGCGTATCGTATAATTAACTCATCGATACTTGTCGTGACATTGGAGTATCTAGGTGACATTAGAGTTGGTTGATGCGTATCATATGGTGTTATTTTAGTACGAACTCTAGATAGATTGATAGGAAAGGATAACTTGGTGTTATTTTAGTACGAACTCTTGGATAGATCGATAGGAAAGGATAACTTTAAGGTGGTTTTGTACCCTACAAACAATTTCTTCTTATG
The DNA here is from genome assembly GCA_039707655.1 of Elymus sibiricus. Lineage (NCBI taxonomy): Eukaryota > Viridiplantae > Streptophyta > Magnoliopsida > Poales > Poaceae > Elymus > Elymus sibiricus. The sequence goes on along the minus strand of CM077667.1, from coordinate 143,387,802 downwards.
TTCTCCGCTAGATAAGAACTTTGGAGTGATTCTTCGTTGCACGTTGAGGGATGGTTATGTGATCCAATTATATTAGCATTGTTGCGAGATTGCACTAGCGAAAGTACGGACCCTAGGCCTTGTGTCCAAGCATTAATATACCATTTTGCTCGCTGTTTACCACTTGTTACCTTGCTGTTTTTATATTTTCAGATTACAAAAACCTATATCCATATTGCACTTGTATCACCATCTCTTCGCCGAACTAGTGCACCTATACAATTTACCATTGTATTTGGTGTGTTGGGGACACAAGAGACTTTTTATTATTTGATTGCAGGGTTGTTTGAGAGAGACCATCTTCATGCTACACCTCCCACGGATTGATAAACCTTAGGTCATCCACTTGAGGGAAAATTGCTACTGTCCTACAAAACTCTGCGCTTGGAGGCCCAACAAAGTCTACAAGAATAAAGTTGCGTAGTAGACATCAAGCTCTTTTCTGGCGCCGTTGCCGGGGAGGTGAGTGTTTGAAGGTATATCTTTAGATCTTGCAATTAAATCTTTTAGTTTCTTGTTTTTCACTAGTTTGGTTTTATAAAAGAAAACTACAAAAAATGGAGTTTAGGTTGCCACAATTGTTTCGTCTTTTTAATGTCTTTCGTGAAAATGATGGTTCGGTAAATTGTGCTCAATTGGTACAGGAAGAATTTATGAAAATACTTAGTGAGAATTCCTTGAATGATGAGCATGATTGCAATGTTGCTAGTATGAATTCTCTGAATATCCATGATGCTAATGATATGCAAAGCCACAAGCTTGGGGATGCTATGTTTGATGAAGATGATATTTTTAGTCCCCCAAGTTTTGATGAGCAAATTTGTTATGATGATGGCATGCCTCCTATCTATGATGATTATGATGATTACATGTATGCTATAAAGAGTGATAGTAACCATGAAACTTGTCATCATGATTTTAATATTGAATGTGGTTATGTCAATAAAGTATCTCATGATAGTTATTTCGTTGAGTTTGCTCCCACTATTATGAATGAGAAGAAGTATGCTTATGTGGAGAGTAATAAATTTTCTATGCTTGTAGATCATGAAAAGAATGATTTATGTGATAGTTATATTGTGAAATTCCTTCATGATGCTACTGAAAATTATTATGAGGGAGGAACATATGCTTGTAGGAATTGCAATAATATCAAGTTTCCTCTCTATGTGTTCAAAGTTTTGAAGTTATGCTTGTTTTGCCTTCCTATGCTAGTTGATTCTTGTTCCCATAAATTGTTTGCTCACAAAATACCTATGCATAGGAAGTGAGTTAGACTTAAATGTGTTTGTCATGAGATTCATGATGCTCTCTTGCATGTTTCAGTTACTACTTTGTATGTGAGCATTATTGAAATCATCATGCCTAGCTAAAAGGCATTAAAGAAAAGCGCTTGTTGGGAGACAACCCAACAGTTTTACTTTCTGTTTTAATATGTTCACATGATTAAGCTACTCTATTAATCATGTTTTGTTTCTTTTATTTCAATAAAGTGTCAAGTAAAGCCTTTGGGATGACTCACAAGATGAGTAGAATTGATGCTTAACCAAAACAGAAACTTTGACTCCAGTACAGGAATTTTCATTTTTTACTGGAGCATGATAATGATCTGAAAATTTTACACAATGTTGATATACAAATTCTCCAGGTTTTCCTAATTTGTCAGAATTTTTAGAGACATGGAAGTATGGTTAAACTACAGATCTTCACAGACTGTTCTGTTTTTGACAGATTATGTTTTGCATGCATAGTTTGCTTGTTTTAGTGTTCCCATAGCTTATATTCAGTGATATAAATTATGGGAATGATAGAATGAAGTAGGTATTATGTGAGAACAATTATGAATCTTGTCTTGACAGTACCTAAGTGAAAGATCTTTATTTATTATACTAACCATCTCACAAAGTTCCGTTAAGTTTTGTGTGATTGAAGTTTTCAAGTTTTGGGTGAGACACCGATATGAGAAGAATAAGGAGTGAAAAGAATCTAATCTTGGGGATGGCCAAGGCACCCCTAAGGTAATATCCAAGGAATACTCAAGCGCCTAAGCTTGGGGATGCCCCGGAAGGCATCCCCTCTTTCGTTTTCAACATTATCGGTATATCTTACTTAGAGCTATATTTTTTTTCGTCACATAATATGTGCTTTGCTTGGATCGTCATTATATTTTGTTATTTTCTGTTAGGTGTTATTTATAATCTTGTTTTTCAATAACAAGTTACAAGAATTGCCTTAGGATGCTTGCATTGCATGTTTGATGTGTGCTGTCTAAAAACAGAAACTTTTGCTGTAGTGTTTGAATTTTCATATTTTACTGGAACGTGGAAAGTTTCTGAAATTTTTACACAGTGTTATCATATAAATTCTTTATCACGTCCTAAATGTTCATAATTTTTTGAGTTATATAAGTACACTGTTTTCATAAATTTCTACACACTGTTTTGTTTAGAAAGATTGTTGTCATAGTTTTGTTACCTACTTATCCTATAGTTTCCATAGCCTATATTGGTAGATATAAATTGTGGAAATGATAGTAAATAGTAGATGATGTTTGAAAATTATTGTGCAACTTGTCTTGGCATTACATGAAGTGTGGATTTATTCTTATGTGTACTAACCTATCTCACGAATTCTTTTCGAGTTTTGTGTGGATGAAGTTTTTGAGAATAGGTGAAACCATGATATGAGAGGATTGAACGTGTCGGCGTCCTGGGAACGGGGGTACCCAGACTTGCTTGCCTGCGGCCCAGGGCGTGGCCCACCTCGACAGCCAGTATGGCCCGGCGGGACATCACTCAATACAAGGCCCTCGTGAGAGCCTCACCCTCGCGAGGAGGATTACGCCAAGACCCCCGGAAGGAGGAGGCCTCACCAGGTTCCCTCCCGAGGGGCGGAGATCTCTATGCAGTGCTCGGCCTCGAGAGGCTGAGGTGACGCAAGCCAGGCTAGGCGGGTACCAGCACGCGTAGAGAAGACAGTTTCCTCTTCGGTGTAAAGGAGGCAAGGGCGTACGCGGGTTCCCGAGACATCCCACCAAAGGTTTCTATTCTGGTGTAACGAGACCAAGACCACGAGCCCCGCATGACAGACGTCATCGTCGAGCCCACCTCCGCATCACCACCAGCTACTTTGTAGACGAAGACCACCTTTCTTCAGGATAAGATGTACCTCCTGTCCCCTTTCGAATTTGGCCGTTGTGGGATCCCTTCCCGCCAGTGCGATAAGGGAAGAGGACCCAGACCATTATAAATAGAGATGAGGCTGCGCCATAGGCGGGGAGAGATCCAGAACCACCCGAGCGCCCTCGCGAGGTTGGTCACCATTGTACCAGTTCATCCACAAGCCTCCTCGAGTGGCAATCCACCCAAGGCAGGAGTAGGGTTTTACGCTTCGCAGCGGCCCGAACCTGGGTAAATCGGCGTGTTAGCCTTCTTCCCCGTGATTGTGTGAGTCGATTGGGCTTGGCCTTGGAGCAGCAAGCTTGGGGGCGAAGCTGGTTGGAATCTTCACACACGCCCCTGAGTTCGAACCTCTTTGGGTTTTGCGGAGCCCGAAATCCAACATTTGGCGCGCCAGGTAGGGGGCGTGCCGAAGTCTTTCCTCAAGCTTCGCTTCCTCTCCGCTCCACCGCTCCGATGGCTGACGCTCGCCGAGCCCGCGTCGAGCGCCGGGCTGCTCGTGTCTCCCAGACAGCACCAGTGGGCCGCACTGCCGCGCATCGATCCACCTCTCCTGTGGCCGACGCCTCCACGGGCCCAGAAGCCCATGAGCAGCAGGACTCATCGCAGCCGGTCACCGCATGGCGCGACGGCCGCACTGCCACCCCGTCCATCCTTCCAGCTACTGGGTCGTCCTCCCACGCTCGCCCCGGGCAGGCGCACGGGTCGGCCGCACTGCTCATGGCGCGAGAGCTGATGCGCTACCGCACTGCCCCCAACCGCTATGACGGCTGGCTCGGGCGCATCGCGGAGCTCGTCAGCGCCGCCGGCGACGCCCCGGCGCTCTCCTACTCGCTCCGTCCCCCTCCCTCTCTGGCAGGCGACGTGGACCATGGTGCACCACCCCCTCCTCCCCAGCGCGACGCCAACCCCGAGCCCAGGCGTGAAGCATGCCCACGCGACCAGCCGCGCAGGCCACCGGCGCGGGCGAGGGATGAAGTAAGCTGCCAAGTGGTGCCACGGCCACGCGCTGATGCTCGCGCGCTCCCCGCGCCGCTTCGCTAGCGTCACGACCATGCGCCTCTGGAGGCCGCGGCGCAGGAACACCAAGACCGGGCCCCTCCTGTGCGCGCGGCGCCCGTGGGTGCAGTGGGGTGCCGCGCCATTGCCCCGGAGCTGCGTCGGGTCGCCTGGACCGGCAAGTTCAAGCCGGACCTACCTCCTCGCTACGACGGCACTCCTGACCCCGCGGAGTTCCTACAGCTCTACTCGCTGAGCATCGAGGCAGCCGGTGGAGACGACAAGGTCATGGCGAACTGGTTCCCCATGGCCCTCAAGGGTGGTGCGCTATCCTGGCTCCTCAACCTCCCGGAGGGGTCGATCTCCTCCTGGGACGAACTTCACGAGCGCTTCGTCACCAACTTCCAAGGCACTCATGACCGCGCCCTCGCTGTGACTGACCTGCGTCGTGTGAAGCAACAGCCGGGCGAGACCTTGCACAAGTACATACAGTGTTTCACGACTGTTCGCCTCAAGATCCCGAGGGCGTCGGACGAGGCCATCATCTCGGCGTTCACCGACGGCGTCAGGGACCTCAGGATGGGGGAGGAGCTTGCCATTCACGATAACCTGTGCTCCACCCTGGAAATATTCAACTTGGCGAACAAGTGTGCGAAGGCTGAGGAGGGCCGCCTCTCCCTCCTCGAGCTTCCGGAGGCAGACCTCGAAGACAAGAAGACCAAGGCTAAGGAAATGAAGCGGAAGGCCCCCGTGGTGCTGGCGGTAGAACCTGAGGCGAAGCACAGTCGAGATGAGGAACCCCCCACGGGTGGGCGACCATTCTGCATTTTCCATGGCACCAATAGCCACAACACCAACGACTGCCAGGAGCTCAAGTCGGTCCGCGACGAGCGTTTCGGTCGTCGCCCTGGGCGTGGCGACCGTGGCTATGGTCGCGGTGGAGGCCGCTGGGACAGTCGTGACCCGCGTCAGGAGTGGCGCGACCAGCCTCGGGAGGACCGCTGGCGCGACGAGCCTCGTGAGGGGCCCCGCCGCGATCAGCCTCATGAGGCCGGCCTCCCCCCGCTGCCGCCGCCACCCAGGAGGAAGGAAGAAGACAGGCAGGATGACGGGGCTGGGGGCTTCCAGGAAGCCATGGCAATCGCTTGCATCATGGGCGGCGCTCAGGCCCCTGCGTCGAACCAGGTCTCCAAGCAGTTCTCGCGGGAGGTGAACGCGGCTCTCCCGAAGCTTGAGGCCGTGCGTCCCCTTGATAACCCACAAGTATAGGGGATCGCAACAGTTTTCGAGGGTAAAGTATTCAACCCAAATTTATTGATTCGACACAAGGGGAGCCAAAGAATATTCTCGAGTATTAGCAGCTGAGTTGTCAATTCAACCACACCTGAAAGACTTAGTATCTACAGCAAAGTATTCAATAGCAAAATAGTATGGAAGTAACGGTAATGATAGCAAAGTGATAGTAGCAGTGTTGTAATGATTGTAACAGTAGCAACGGAAAAGTAACTTAGCAAAGATCAATATGTGAAAAGCTCGTAGGCAATGGATCAGTGATGGATAATTATGTCGGATGGCATTCATCATGCAACGGTTATAACATAGGGTGACACAGAACTAGCTCCAATTCATCAATGTAATGTAGGCATGTATTCCATATATAGTCATACGTGCTTATGGAAAAGAACTTGCATGACATCTTTTGTCCTACCCTCCCGTGGCAGCGGGGTCCTAATGGAAACTAAGGGATATTAAGGCCTCCTTTTAATAGAGAACCGGACCAAAGCATTAGCACTTAGTGAATACATGAACTCCTCAAACTACGGTAATCACCGGAAAGAATCCCAGTTATTGTCACCCTGGGGGATGCGGATCATAACTCGTAATAGGTGTCTATAACTTGCAAGATAGGATCAAGAACTCATATATATTCATGAAAACATAATAGGTTCAGATCTGAAATCATGGCACTCGGGCCCTAGTGACAAGCATTAAGCATAGCAAAGTCATAGCAACATCAATCTCAGAACATAGTGGATACTAGGGATCAAACCCTAACAAAACTAACTCGATTACATGATAAATCTCATCCAACCCATCACTGTCCAGCAAGCCTACGATGGAATTACTCACGAACGGCGGAGAGCATCATGAAATTGGTGATGAAGGATGGTTGGTGATGACGACGGCGTCGATTTCCACTCTCCGGAGCCCAAATCAGACTCCAGATCTGCCCTCCCGAGGAAGAACAGGAGCTGGCGGAAGCTCCGTATCGTAAAATGCCATGAACTCTTCTCTCTGATTTTTTCTCCCCGAATAGGGTAATATGGAGTTGGAGATGAGGTCGGAGGAGCCACAGGGGCCCCACAAGACAGGGGGGCGCCCCCTGGCTTGTGGCCAGGTGGTGGCCCCTCTCCGGTTGATTCTTTCGCCAGTATTTTTTATTAATTCCAAAAATATTCTCCGTAAATTTTCAGATCAATCCGAGAACTTTTATTTCTGCACAAAAATAACACCAAGGCAATTCTGCTGAAAACAGCGTCAGTCCGGGTTAGTTCCATTCAAATCTTGCAAATTAGAGTCCAAAACAATGGCAAAAGAGTTTGGAAAAGTGGACACGTTGGAGATGTATCAACTCCCCCAAGCTTAAACCTTTGCTTGTCCTCAAGCAATTCAGTTGATAAACTGAAAGTGATAAAGAAAAACTTTTACAAACTCTATTTGATCTTGCTGTTGTAAATATGTCTAACTGATGTTCAGGTTTTCAGCAAAGATTATAAACTAACCACATTCACAATAACATTTAGGTCTCACATTTACTCATATCAATGGCATAATCAACTAGCGAGCAATAATAATAAGTCTCGGATGACAACAATTTTATCAAATAAATCATGATACAATATGACCTAATGGTATCTCGCTAGTCCTTTCTGAGACCGCAAAACATAAATGCAGAGCGCCTCTGAAGAACAAGGACTGACTAGATATTGTAATTCATGGTAAAAGAGATCCAGTCACACTCATACTCAATATCAATTAATAGCAAAGCATACAAATGACGGAGGTGCTCTCTAACTGGTGCTCTTTATAAGAGGAGGATGACTCAACAAAAAAATAAAATAGATAGGCCCTTCGCAGAGGGAAGCATTGATTTACAGAGGTGCCAGAGCTCGAGCTTTTTAAAATAGGGATGAATCATAATTTTGGGAGGTATGCTTTCATTGTCAACATAACAACTAAGAGATCTCGATATCTTCCATGCTAGATACATTATAGGCGGTTCCCAAACAGAATAGTAAAGTTTTTTACTCCCCCTCCACCAATCGATCACACTCCACGGCGGGCCGAATCCACGGGTACCGTCCATACAAACACAATCCTGGGGGGAGTTTTGTTTTATTTTATTTTGATTTAATTTTGAGCATGGAACTGGGCATCCCGAATACCAGCCACTTTCTCGTGAATGATAGTGAATCAACACATATCGTGAAAATAACCCACCTAGCATGGAAGATACTGACAGCCCCTAGTCACTACATGAGCGATTCGGGCATACAAAACGGAATATTTATTTGAAGGTTTAGAGTATGGCACATGCAAATTTACTTGGAACGGCAGGTAAATACCGCATATAGGTAGGTATGATGGACTCATATGGAACAACTTTGGGTTTATGGAACTGGATGCACAAGCAGCAATCCCGCTTAGTACAAGTGAAGGCTAGCAGAACACTGGGAAGCGACCAACTAGAGAGCGACAACAGTCATAAACATGCTTTGAGATTAACCAACATTGAATGCAAGCATGAGTAGGATATAAATCACCATGAACATAAACATCGTGAAGGCTATGTTGGTTTTGTTTCAACTACATGCGTAAACATGTGCCAAGTCAAGCCACTCGAATCATTCAGAGGAGGATACCATTCTATCATACTACATCACAACCATTTTAAAATGCATGTTGGCACTCAAGACAAACCATTATACACTCTTAGCTAATTAAGCATGGCATGAGTAACTATAATCTCTAATTGTCATTGCAAACATGTTCAATCCATAACGAGCTGAATCCAGAACGATGAGCTAATCATATTTACAAAAACAAAATAGGTCGAGTTCATACCAGCTTTTCTCCATCTCAGTCACTTCATCATATATCGTCATTATTGCCTTTCACTTGCACGACCGAACGGTGTGAATAATAATAAGAGTGCACGTGCATTGGACTAAGCTGGAATCTGCAAGCAATAACTTAAAGGAGAAGACATGGTAATATGGGCTCTCTGATAGATAAACAATAATGCATATGAGAGCCACTCAACATTTTCATCGTGGCCTTCTCCTTACGACCCAAAGAAAAGAAAAGAAAACTATTTACACGGGAAAGCTCCCAACAAACAAAAGAAGAACGAGAAATCTTTTTGGGTTTTCTCTTAATACTACAGCTAAACAAACTAGAAGGTAAAGCTAGAACTAATTTTTTTTTTGGATTTTCTCAATGTTAATTAAACACACAAGAAGAAAGCAAAAAGAAGAAGAAATAAACTACCATGGATGGTACAATGAAAAAGTATGAACACCGACAACTGGAATGAATGTGTGAACATGAATGTAATGTCGGTGAGAAATACGTACTCCCCCAAGCTTAGGCTTTTGGCCTAAGTTGGTCTATGGCCATGGCTGGAAATAACCCTCTCCTGGATACTCTGGAGGATACTGAGGGTTCCACTGGTTGGCGAGCTCCTGTGGCTCCCACTGAAAAACTGGAGCCTGATACGGATCAAGAGTTGGTGCAGGCTCAGGTGCTGGGTGTTGCGACAGGCCCCAATATCTGTAAATGTCCCCGGGCATAATAGTGTACCTGCCTGAACGGATATCGAACAAAGAAGAAGCAGGCAGAGCAATAATCTCACAAGTACCCTGACTAAATACTAAGTTGTAAAGCAGCCTCTTATCATTATCTTTCCTAATAAAATCATGTGCTACCATGCTATCATAGTCTAAATATCTTGTAGGTAGCAGCATTTCCTCTTCATCGTCCAGCCTAATAGGTATCTCAAAGTGTTTAGCTAAACGAGATGCATAGATACCTCCGAATACGGGGCCCTTCGAACGGTTTAAGTTCAACCGTTGGACCACTATAGCGCCCAGACTAAAAGTTCTATCAGCAAGTAAAGCGTGGCGCAGAATGGCGAGGTCAGGAGCACTAAGGCTTCCACTCTCGCCGCGACCAACTAAACATCTCCCCGCAAATAATGAATAATAGCGTAAAACGGGAAAATGTACACTAGCCGCTCTTGCCTTTGACACCCCTCTCTCCCCCTACAGTGATTGCGGCAATAAAATCCTCCATGTCTCTAGGACGTGGTTCACTGATGCTGCCCTCAAAAGGTATTTTGCAAACATTGCAAAAATCGTAAAGTGACATTTCCTTAGGCACATCATATAAATGAAATTCTACCATGGGGGGATTTTTCCTAGGATAGAAGTGAAAATTTTGCAGGAAAGTATTAGTAAGTAGGAGATACTGGTCACAGTTATTGTTAAGGAAGTCGGTGATGCCTGCATTTTCTGCCAGATAATAGAAATCTTCATAAATTTCGGCCGCCTTCAAAAATGCTTCACTTGGCCATTCACATGGTCGAACCTCCGCAGTGCGAGGAATATTGTATCTAGGCTTCTCATTTTCATTTTCTTTAAAACCCCGGCTTGAAGAGCCTCTTAACAATCTCCTCAACATTTCTTTTTCTAAAAAATAAATCTGAAATTTTTAGTGACTCACAATAAAAGTGAACAAAACTCAACAAAACTTATAGCAACTACTCCCACAAGTGCCTAGAGGCTATATCATGCATCAAAACTACTTGGGACCATACAAATTTGACATGCAAGCTCAAGAACAAGGTCACCACAGCAGCAAAAATTTGCAATATATAAAGCACTAGAACAAAAACTAATTGGACCATTGGAGGAGTCACATACCGATGAACAATCCCATAAAACAGTTTTGCAAATGGAGCTTTGAGCAAGGAGATCGAAAATGGCAGCAAGATGAGCTACAACACGGGTTTGAGCAATGGTGGGATTTTTTCTGGAGGAAGACGAAGTGGATGGGTGCTGGAATAAGTGAGGGGGCCCCACGTGGGACCCACAAGCCAGGGGGGTGCGCCCAGGGGGGTGGGCGCGCCCTACAGGCTTGTGGCCCACTGGTGCAGTCCCCTGATGTGTACTCAATGCCAAAAATTCTTAAATATTCCAGAAAAAATCATACTAAATTTTCAGGGCATTCTGAGGACTTTTATTTTCAGGTCATTTTTCTATTGCACGGATAAATCAGAAAACAGAGAAATAATAGCATTTTTACATTATTTAATCTAAAGAACAGAAAATAAAAGTTGGGTACAGAAGGTTGTGCTTTCTAAATTCATCCATCTCATGCCCGTCAAAAAGAATCCATCAATAAGGTTGATCAAGTCTTATTGACAAACTTTTTTCGAATGACACGGAACCGGAGAATTTTCGAATAACACTAGGTTACCTCAATGGGGATATGCATGTCCCCAACAATAAGTATATCATATTTCTTCTTAACAGTAGGGAGAGGGAATTCAAAGTCCCCAATAATAATCGTTGAAAATTTTCCAATGGAGTTGATACTATGAACTTGCGATTGTTTCTTCGGAAAGTGTACCGTATGCTCATTACCATTAACATGAAAAGTGACATTGCCCTTGTTGCAATCAATAACAGCCCCTGCAGTATTCAAAAAGGGTCTACCAAGGATGATCGACATACTGTCGTCCTCGGGAATATCAAGAATAACAAAGTCCGTTAAGATAGTAACGTTTGCAACCACAACAGGCACATCCTTGCAAATGCCGATGGGTAAAGCAGTTGATTTATCAGCCATTTGCAAGGAGATTTCAGTAGGTGTCAACTTATTCAAATCAAGTCTACGATATAAAGAGAAAGGCATAACACTAACACCAGCTCCTAGGTCACATAAAGCAGTTTTAACATAATTTCCTTTAATAGAGCATGGTATAGTAGGTACTCCGGGATCTCCTAGTTTCTTGGGTATTCCACCCTTAAAAGTATAATTAGCAAGCATGGTGGAAATCTCAGCTTCCGTTATCTTTCTTTTATTTGTCACAATACCTTTCATATACTTAGCATAAGGAGACATTTTCAGAATATCAGTCAAGCGCATACGCAAAAAGACAGGTCTAAGCATTTCAACAAAGCGCTCAAAATCCTCATCATCCTTTTTCTTGGATGGTTTAGGAGGAAAGGGCATGGGTTTCTGAACCCAAGGTTCTCTTTCTCTACCATGCTTCCTAGCAACAAAGTCTCTTTTATCATATCTCTTATTCTTAGGTTGTGGGTTATCAAGATCAACAGCAGGTTCAATCTCCACATCATTATCATTACTAGGTTGAGCATGATCATGAACATCATCATTAATATTATCACTAGGCTCATGTTCATTACTAGATTGTGTCTCAACATCAGAAATAGAAATATCATTTGGGTTATCATGTGAATCTATAACAGGTTCACTAGCATCATGCAAAGTCCTATCTTCATTCTTTTTCCTTTTATTAGAATGACCAGGTGCATCAGTATTAACTCTCTGAGAATCTTGCACAATTCTCTTAGGATGGCCCTCAGGATACAAAGGTTCCTGAGTCATTCTACCACCTCTAGTCACAACTCTAACAGAATGATCATTGTTCTTACTAATCATCTCATTAAGCAAATCATTATGTGCCTTAAGTACTTGTTCTACTTGAGTAGTTACCATGGAAGCATGTTTACTAATAAGCTTTAGATCATTAATAGTTCTACTCATATAATCACCCAAGCGATCAAGTATGTAAGCATTATGTTTCAATTGTCTACTAACATAAGCATTGAAATTTTCTTGCTTAACAATAAAATTATCAAATTCATCCAAGCATTGGCTAGCAGACTTATTATAAGGAATATCACCTTCATCAAATCTACGGAGAGAATTTACATCTACTACCTTTGTCGGGTTATCAAGACCATGTATTTCTTCAATAGGTGGTAGATTCTTAACATCTTCAGCTTTAATACCCTTTTCTTTCATAGATTTCTTTGCCTCTTGCATATCTTTAGGACTGAGAAATAGAATGCCTCTTTTCTTTGGAGTCGGCTTTGGAGGTGGTTCGGGAATAGTCCAATCATTATCATTGCTCAATATGTTATTCAATAGTAGTTCAGCTTGTTCAACAGTTCGTTCCCTGAAAACACAACCAGCACAACTATCTAGGTGGTCCCTAGAAGCATCGGTTAGTCCATTATAAAAGATATCAAGTATTTCATTTTTCTTGAGAGGGTCATCGGGCAAAGCATTAAGTAACTGGAGAAGCCTCCCCCAAGCTTGTGGGAGACTCTCTTCTTCAATTTGCACAAAGTTAAATATTTCCTGCAAGGCACTTGTTTCTTATGGGCAGGAAAATATTTTTCAGAGAAGTAATAAATCATATCCTGGGGACTACGCACACAACCAGGAGCAAGAGAATTAAACCATATCTTAGCATCACCCTTTAATGAGAAAGGAAACAACTTAAGAATATAGTAGTAGCGAATTTTTTCCTCATGAGTGAATAGGGTGGCTATATCATTCAATTTAGTAAGATGAGCCACAACAGTTTCAGATTCATAGCCATGGAAAGGATCAGATTCTACCAAAGTAATTAACTCAGGATCGACAGAGAATTCATAATCCTTATCAGTAACAAAGATGGGTGAAGTAGCAAACTTAGGATCATATTGCACTCTAGCATTCAAAGATTTTTCTTTCCACTTGCGAAGCAATTTCTTAAGATCATATCTATCCTTACAAGCAAGAAAGTCCCTAGCTACCTCTCCTTCCATAACATAACCCTTAGGTATATCAGGCAATTCATATCTAGGAGAGCTAGGTCTAGCAGGTGTCCCATAGTGTTCAGTTTCAATAATTTCATCAGATTCAGAGATATCATGAGTTTCAGCATTCACTCTAGCAATTTGTTCATCAAGAAATTCACCCAGTGGCACAGTAGTATCAAGCAAAATATCATCATAAGCATCATGCATAGCAGAAGTAGCATCATCAATTACTTGCGACATATCAGAATTACTAGCAGGTGGTGGTGTCGCAAATTTACTCATAACAGAAGGTGAATCAAGTGCAGAGCTAGATGGCAGTTCCTTACCTGTCCTCGTAGTTGAGGGGTAAATCTTGGTTTTAGCGTCTTTCAGATTCTTCATAGTGATCAATAGATATAAATCCCAAGTGACTTAGAGAATAGAGCTATGCTCCCCGGCAACGGCGCCAGAAAAAGGTCTTGATAACCCACAAGTATAGGGGATCACAACAGTTTTCGAGGGTAGAGTATTCAATCCAAATTTATTGATTCGACACAAGGGGAGCCAAAGAATATTCTCGAGTATTAGCAGCTGAGTTGTCAATTCAACCACACCTGAAAGACTTAGTATCTGCAGCAAAGTATTCAGTAGCAAAGTAGTATGGAAGTAACGGTAACGATAGCAAAGTGACAGTAGCAGTGTTGTAATGATTGTAACAGTAGCAACGGAAAAGTAACTTAGCAAAGAACAATATGTGAAAAGCTCGTAGGCAATGGATCAGTGATGGATAATTATGTCGGATGGCATTCATCATGCAACGGTTATAACATAGGGTGACACAGAACTAGCTCCAATTCATCAATGTAATGTAGGCATGTATTCCATATATAGTCATACGTGCTTATGGAAAAGAACTTGCATGACATCTTTTGTCCTACCCTCCCGTGGCAGCGGGGTCCTAATGGAAACTAAGGGATATTAAGGCCTCCTTTTAATAGAGAACCAGACCAAAGCATTAGCACTTAGTGAATACATGAACTCCTCAAACTGTGGTAATCACCGGAAAGAATCCCAGTTATTGTCACCGTGGGGGATGCGGATCATAACTCGTAATAGGTGTCTATAACTTGCAAGATAGGATCAAGAACACATATATATTTATGAAAACATAATAGGTTCAGATCTGAAATCATGGCACTCGGGCCCTAGTGACAAGCATTAAGCATAGCAAAGTCATAGCAACATCAATCTTAGAACATAGTGGATACTAGGGATCAAACCCTAACAAAACTTACTCGATTACATGAGAAATCTCATCCAACCCATCACCGTCCAGAAAGCCTACGATGGAATTACTCACGAACGGAAGAGAGCATCATGAAATTGGTGATGAAGGATGGTTGGTGATGACGACGGCGTCGATTTCCACTCTCCGGAGCCCAAATCAGACTCCAGATCTGCCCTCCCGAGGAAGAACAGGAAGTGGCGGCGGCTCCGTATCGTAAAACGCAATGAACTCTTCTCTCTGATTTTTTTCTCCCCGAATAGGGTTATATGGAGTTGGAGATGAGGTCGGAGGAGCCACAGGGGCCCCACAAGACAGGGGGGCGCGCCCTAGGGGGGCGCCCCCCTGGCTTGTGGCCAGGTGGTGGCCCCTCTCCGGTTGATTCTTTAGCCAGTATTTTTTATTAATTCCAAAAATATTCTTCGTAAATTTTCAGGTCAATCCGAGAACTTTTATTTCTGCACAAAAATAACACCAAGGCAATTCTGCTGAAAACAGCGTTAGTCCGGGTTAGTTCCATTCAAATCATGCAAATTAGAGTCCAAAACAAGGGCAAAAGAGTTTGGAAAAGTGGATACGTTGGAGACGTATCACCCCTCAAGTGGTCATAGTGCGCCATCACCTTCGACTCCAAGGATCAACTCAGGTGCTCGTCCGTGGCAGGCGCGCTCCCCATGCTGTGCACGCTGACCATCAGCAATGTCCTCGTCACCAAGACTCTTATCGACGGTGGCGCTGGGCTCAATGTCCTCTCCATCGAGACATTCGAGACGCTCCAAGTGCCCTACGACCAGCTCATGCCAACCAAGCCTTTCTCAGCAGTCACTAATGGCTCCACTGTCCCCATCGGACAAGTGCGCCTGCCGGTCACCTTTGGTGGGTGTAACAACTACCACACCGAGCTCATCGTCTTCGACGTCGCTCACATCCACCTCCCGTACAATGCGATCCTCGGGTACCCCGCCCTCGCCAAGTTCATGGCGGTGACTCACCATGGCTACAACGTCCTCAAGATGCCGGGGAGTGGTGGCGTCATCACCGTCGCCTGCAATGAGAAGGACGCCGTTTGCTCCCTCGAGTGCGCCTACCGTGCCGCAGCGGCAGAACACTCGGACGACGAAGGAGGCGTCCTGCCTCCCGAGGATGTCCCTAGGAAGAAGTAGCAGCTCTTCCCCAAGGGGCGTCAGGGGGCGGAGGCCTCCAAGGACGGCGCCTCAGGCTCCGCGCCCGGAGCTAGGGCTCCTTCGCCCCTCGCATAGGAAGGCGCGCTCGGCGCTTCCCTCAGGTCGGGCTCGGGGGCTTCCATCTGGAAGGCCTCCGACCTAACCAGTGAGACGAGGGAGGTGCTCGGGCACCACATGGAGGCATGCTTCGGCGCGCGCCCACTCAAGCAAGGAGCACAGCGCGAGGCGCCAGGTTCGCGGGAGTTCATCACTAATGCAATCGAAGAGCTTCAGGAGGTGCGGGCCATGCGAGGCGGGCGTCGCCCGGCACCACCTAGCGCAGCCACCGTCCTCGGCTCGGGCGGCATGCTGTGCGTTTGCATCGACATACTGGGCATCAACAGGGCTGCGTCCCAGGACCTCTTCTGGCCGTCGCGCGTCGGCCGCAGTGGTGTCTATCCGCGCAACTATGTCAACATGCCCTTTGGCCTGAAGAATGTGGGTGCCCCACACCAGTGTCTTGCCTAGGCCATGCTCGCGCCCTATGAGGTCCGGCGCCACGCGGTCCTGGAGGAGGTGCCAGGCCCTAGCGAGGACCCCGAGCCTCCGGAGGCGTCGGGCTCATGAAGGCCAAGCTTCAACGACCACCTCGACGCTTCAGCGGTATCGCCGCCAGGTGACTTTTTGGTTCGTCCCAGGTAACTTTTTGGTTTGTTTAGATTGAGGGCGCCCATCGGGCTGCATTATCCTCAGGCGGTTAGGGCCCGTCCCTGTAGCCGCGTCGTTTGCGCATATATCAGAACTTCTTATGCATTTGATAAATTTCCTAATTCCAACCTGCATGCTCGGTGCTTCGCCACCATGAATGTCGCCGCACCCTAACGATCCTGCCTTTGACCGCCTCGTGATTAAGGGCTGGCACGACGTCTGTGCTCGGGTCCGTCCCTGCAGCGTTGACAAATCCAAGCGGTCAAGCTCTGTCTCGCGGGCCAGTCCCGTGCATGTCACCTCCCGTGGCCCTTGGTGCTACGTCCTTGCATGAGATAATCGGGAGTGGGTGAGTCAGGGCGCGCGGCACGGTTCCTGCAACCACAATCGACGTTTCGCCGCCGCGGGAGCCACGCGCCGGGTGTTTTCTCCTCGGGTTTGTCGCATGAGAAGACTGGGCACGGCGTCTGTGCTCGGGTCCATCCCTGCAGCGTCGACAAATCCAATGGCTGAGCTCTGTCTAGCGGGCCGGCCCCGCTCACGTCACCTCCAGGGGTCATTGGTGTTTGGCCTTCTCATACGATGGCCCTCGGAAATTCGTTCGACGCAGGTTTATCCAAAATATACAGGACATGCAATGGTGCCTCCTACCGGAAGATTCAGGCGCAACCCGCCTTTGAGGTAGGGCCTTGTGAGACCCGCGCTGGCTCACGGGTGCCCAAATACACCTCCCAGTTCTACCGTGCAGGCCACGCGTACGAACTTAATGGGTTGTACACGCCCGGCGGCTCTGGAGCCGAGCCCCCCTTCCCACGCCCAAGTGGTAGGCCCATGCTCCGCGCTGGCGGACAACACTGTCGCTTAGCGGCTATGCCCACGCAACGTGGAAGCCCCATGCTCCGCGCTGGTGGATAAACAACTGAGGGCGCCCTAGTGGCTGCACCAACCTCAGGACGGCCCCTCACGACCCCGTCTCACAGCATTCCCCTTGGATGCCCGTGCGAGGGGCCTACACGTGGGCTACGCTCAGGCCGGGCCTGGCACGCACCACCTCACCAGGTCCCTGACACCTGGTCTTCCCGCGTCCCTCCCAGGCAAAAGCTGGCGACGAAAGGTATGGGAGCTGCTCGTACGTCAAGGGGGACCCCTGAGCATCGCGACTCAGGGGCCTCACTGGTCACGTATCCCCTCACCCCTTGGTCTCGTCCTGGTGATCCGGACGCCCCAACGGTGGTTGAGGTATGCGCGGGACCGGGCCCTGCCGACGCAGAGCTCAAGGCACTCCAAATCTCCAAATCAACCCTGTCGTCGCCATGTTCCCTTCATGAGGGCTGCTCGTACGTCAAGGGGGACTCCTGAGCATCACGACTCAGGGGCCTCACCGGTCACGTAGCCCCTCACCCCTTGGTCTCGTCCTGGTGATCTGGACGCCCCAACGGTAGTTGAGGTATGCACGGGATCAGGCCCTGCGGACGCAGAGCGCTACAGCAAATAGGAAGGAAGCAAGGCGAGGATGGGAACCACATAATTTAAATAGTCATTACAAGCATTGAATGTCTCCGAAAACGCAAACAAGTCTAACGCCTCCGCGAGGCATGATAAATGTTACAGGAAAAGACCTAGGAGGAGGAGCTGGCACAGCCGCTCGCCCCGACCGCGGGGAGCTCATCATCGACTTCGCTGCCGTTGTCATCGTCGTCATTGACCTTCGCAGCTGCGGGAGGCGAGGGAACGGCAACACAGGCGAACTTCTTCATCAACGCCTCCACAGCACCCTCCATGGCCGTCGCCATAGCGGCGCAAACCTTAGGATCAACCGGGCGAATCACGGCGCCGAAGTCGAAACCCGGTTCACGAAGGTAGAGGTGGCTGAAGACGCGCGTCGCGGCAGCGGAGAAGAGGTCACGGCACTCACTCTCCAAGACGGTCTCCACCCTGGCAACGGCACCCTCGAGCGCCTGAGCTAGCTTGGAAGAGAGCCCCGCGAAGCTGCTCTCAGGAGCTACCAGGGGTTCCGCGAATCCCCCCCGGCAGATGGAGTGCAGCGCCCGGCGGAGCCTGAGCTCGACGGAGGGGAGGGCCTCACGCTCCGCAGCCCCAGCAGCAGCAAGGGCCTCCTCCCTGGCGTCCAGCTGGGCCTTCCCCGCCGCTACTTCCTCCTTCAGCTTGTCCAGACGCTCGCACTACGTGGCTTGGTCAGCAACCACCTGGGACAGCGCAGAGTCACGGTCGGCAAGCTTGGCCTCGCAGGCCTTGAGGTCTTCCTCCCACTGGCGGAGCTACTCCGCGAGCATAGTTTTCTCCTCCTGAAGAACCTTCAGGATGGCCTCCGCTTCGACGCGGCGCTCCGCGGCAGACGCTGCATCGTTCAGCGCCGCGTCATGGGCCGCCTTGGCTGACGCGGCTTCCTTCCTGCTCTCCGCAGCGGTGGCCTCGGCTTGGCTCCAAACTGCCATAGCGGCGGTGTCGGCTTGAAGCCACCCAGAAAGGAGCCCCAAGCGCTCCCTCATGAGGCGACCATTGGCGCTCCGAAGATCATCCCGGACCTGATCCAGAGCGGCGTAGGCCCCCTCCAGGACGCCCGACTCGACCAGAAGGCCGCGGCACCACTTCGGGCAAGGCAAGGACGGATGGCCCCTCGGCCAGCCGGCCCTCAGGGGCTGGCCTCTCCGGCAGCAGCGCCGATGCGTCCCCAGGGGCAGAAGTAGCCTCTCCCATGGGCATCGGGGGCTCCGCGGCCGCGACAAGGAGTGTCGCCCCACGAGCCTTGCGCGCAGGCCTCGGGGGCTCCGCGGCCGCGACAAGGAGAGTTGCCCCGTGAGCCTCCTCGCCCATGATGTCTGACCCCTCATCAGGCGTCGGCAGGGCGCCAGGGGCGGGCGTCACGTCGGAGAGCACCTTTGGTTTGACACCCGCCTTCTTCTTCTTCATCTTCAGCATGGCGGCGCTCCTGGTTACCAAGCAAAGAAGGGATCGTGAGCACGCGAGCCACCGGCGGGTGGCCTGAAGCAAAGCAGGGATACTTACTCTTCGACGTCAACCCACTTCCTCTTCTTCTCCACCGCGGCGAAGGTGGGGGTGCCCTCGCCCTTCTCCGGGGAGGCACCACCGTGCAGGGAAGCGGAGGCGTCGCCCCCAAAGGCCGTGGCCGGAGAGGCCGTACCCGCCATGGCCGCAGCCACCTTGCCCGCAGGCTGCGGCCCGGGCAGGGGCGAGGCGGGCACCTCAGTCGCCTCACTGGCACGAGGGGGGCACTCCAGAGGAGGCCCCGCCGCGTGCTTCTCCAAGGCCGCCCGGCCGACGGTCCGCGGGGCCCGAGGAGTGGATCCAGACCCACTGAGGACCCTGGCGAACCGCGAAGGACATGCAGCCAGGGGTTCGCCGACATCGTCGTCGTCTTCGAAGCCGCGCAGGAGCACGCTCCGCGACGGAGGCGACACCTCTTCCAGATCGTCGTCCGCGGTCTCCTCCGAGTCTTACTCACCCGTGGTGTCGCCGGAGGACACTGTCACTGGGGAGCGAGGGCACTCGGCCGGAGAAAGCCCCAGCTCATCGAAGGTGGGCATGGCGGCGACCAGGTCGGCCTTGTCATCGCGGCAATACAGCAGGGCGTAGGCCTCGGGGAGGTCCCCAGGATCGCCGTTGAGCAGGGTCGCCACGGCCCTATTCAGCTCCCCATTGGTCAGGCGAGCAGATCGGAGCCTGATGCCATCTCCAGCACCCGGGTAGTCCCACATGGGCTTCAAGTGAGCCTGGAGCGGCGCCAGGCGTTGCACCAGAAACTCCTTCACTATAATCCCCCCGGTCAGCTTCCTGGCGCTGATGTCTCTGGAGATCTGCTCCAGGACGGGCTTAGCCCGGGGGTCGGTGAGCTTCGCGGAGCCCCATGCAGGAGTCTTCTCCGGCAGCCCCTTCGGGAGCTCTAGGTGAGAGTCGAGGCCCTGGACATCCAAGAAGACCCAGCAGTGCCTGAAGTTCTCCACCTTCTTCCCGGCCTTCAAGAGCATGTTCCCGCTCTGGACCGTGACAAAGGAGACGCATGCTGACCGCTGAGCGCCGTCGTGGAGTCGCAGGCTGAAGAAATGGCGGAAGAGGGCCACAAAAGGCGTCACGCCTACAAAGGCCTCGCAGTAAAAGGCGAAGACGGACAAAAGCAGGATGGAGTTGGGTTGGAGATGGAGGGCCTGGATCCCATAGTGCTCGAGGATAGCGGTGAAGAACCCTGAGAAGGGCGGAACGAGCCCGGAAAAGATGTTGTGGAGGAAGAAAGGATAAACTGACTTGGCCAAGTTGTGCCGCTCCGCGGAGCTGCACCCTATCAAGGTCCACCCCCACTCATTGGTGCCGTCCGCCGTCGATGGAAGGACCTGGGCGAGGTCCCCGTCCTTGGCTATGGCAGACTCCGAGAGTGCCGGCGAGGTGGAAGCAGAGGCCGAGCCTTGAGCTTCAGGCTTCGACTTGCTGGCGGGCGCCATCGAGAGGTCCTCGAGAACAAGAGAGCAAGGGGGAGGAAGGTGCATCGCTGGGATCTGGAGGAGTTCTCGTAGAGAGAAGGGATCTGGGCAAAAGAGCAAGAGCACAAGGAAGGAAAGCAATAATGGCTCCGCACCGGGCGTCAGGCTTTTTGTCATTTCGGGCAGTTGCCGAGGAAACACGGGAGCGGAGGCGTCTGCGCTCAACCGCGCAGCACACGCCGGGTCTGGCCCGCACGCGATTGGGGCACGCGGCGCTTCGGGCTGTCTTCTTCGACTTCGCCCCGAAGCCAGCTCGAGCGCGCCTTGGGACCGGGGACTACTGTCAGCGTCCTGGGAATGGGGGTACCCAGACCTGCCTGCCTGCGGTCCAGGGCGTGGCCCACCTCGACAGCCAGTACGACCCGGCGCGACATCACTCAAGACAAGGCCCTCGTGAGAGCCTCACCCTCGTGAGGAGGATTACGCCAAGACCCCCGAAAGGAGGAGGCCTCACCAGGATCCCTCCCAAGGGGCGGAGATCTCTATGCAGCGCTCGGCCTCGAGAGGTTGAGGTGACGCAAGCCAGGCCAGGCGGGCACGATCATGCGCAGAGAAGACAATTTCCTCTTTGGTATAAAGGAGGCAAGGGCGTATGCGGGTTCCCGAGACATCCCACCAAAGGTTTCCATTCTGGTGTAACGAGACCAAGACCACGAGCCCCGCAGGACAGACGTCATCGTCGAGCCCACCTCCGCATCACCACCAGCTACTTTGCAGACGAAGACCACCTTTCGTCAAGATAAGATGTACCTCCTGTCCCCTTTCGAATTTGGCTGTTGTGGGATCCCTTCCCGCCAGTGCGATAAGGGAAGAGGACCCGAGCCATTATAAATAGAGACGAGGCTGCGCCATAGGCAGGGAGAGATCCTGAACCACCCGAGCGCCCTCACGAGGTTGCTCACCATTGTACCAGTTCATCCACAAACCTCCTCGAGAGGCAATCCACCCAAAGCAGGAGTAGGGTTTTACGCTTCGTAGCGGCCCGAACCTGGGTAAATCCGCGTGTTAGCCTTCTTCCCCGTGATTGTGTGAGTCGATTGGGCTTGGCCTTGGAGCAGTGAGCTTGGGGGCGAAGGTGGTTCCAATCTTTGCACATGCCCCTGAGTTCGAACCTCTTTGGGTTTTGCGGAGCCCGAAATCCGACAGAACGAGATACAAAAGCTCAAGCTTGGGGATGCCCAAGGCACTCCAAGTAAATATTTCAAAAAGTCTCAAGCATCTAAGCTTGGGGATGCTACGCATCCCACCTCTCTTCATCAACAATTATCGGTTAGCCTTTGTTGAGCCTAAATTTTTAGTTGTCCACATGATATGTGTTATTCTTGGAGTGCTATTTTTATTTAGTTTGTTGTTTGAATAAAATACTCAGATCTGAAAATCTTTATTGAGAGAGAGTCCTCACATAGCTACTTAATTGATTGACTGCTTATGGATCTTCACTTATATCTTTTGAGAGTAGTTTGATGTTTACTCTTGTGCTTCACTTATATCCTAAGAGTAAATTGTGAATGAATGAAATATCATAAATCTGAAATTATCAATGTGCTATATTCTTAGTAGCAAGTTCACATTTAGTTTAGAAAGTAAAATCTATTGAAGTTTAACAATCACAATATTGGTCATACAAGCAATTCATGAATGATTAGTATAAGGAAGAGAACTTTCACATACAAATATATTATCTTGGACATCTTCTATGATTGTGAATACCCATTAATTATTTTCAAACTTGAGCAAATTAGTTGAAGTTGGACAAGGAAGACAACGTAATGAGTTATGGTTGTGTATATTTGCATAGAAGTTATATTGTTATGGATCCTCCAACATGTGGTGCTTGTTTAGAACCTTTTGCTAGCCAACTTTTCGTACTAAGTAGAGATACTACTTGTGCATCCAAATCCTTGAGCCAAGTTTCTTTCATAAGAGTCCACAATACCTACCTATATATGGTATTTCACTGCCATTCCAAGTAAATTTGCATGTGCCACCTCTAAACATTCAAATAAACATCTGTTTTGTGTGCCTGGACCGCTCATGGAGCGACGGGTGGCGGTCAGCATTTTCCATGTTAAGCGGGTTATTCTTAGGATGAGTGTTTATTCACTCGTCCTTGCACGAGAGGGGCGGTAATAGGGATTCCCAGTCCCGAAAAAAATGCAAATAACTGAACAAAACTCCCCCAGGAATGTTGTTGGTATGGACGGTACCCATGGATTCGACAAGCCGTGGAGTGTGTTTGTTGGTGGAGGGGGAGTAAACCTTTACTTTTACCGCTTGGGAACCGCCGCTAATGTGTTTAACATGGAAGATATTGATAACTCTTGGTTGTAACATTGACAGGAAGGGTGCACCTCCCAAAATTATATTTATCTCTGATTTAAGCTTTGAGCTCTCGCACCTCTGCAAATCCATGCTTCCCTCTACGAAGGGCCTATCTTTTACCTTTTAGTATTTACTTTTATACAAGAGTCAATAGTATGCATTCTCATTTCAATCTCAGTTATTCTCTAGTTGGCAAGCATCATGTGGTGGGGAAAGTTCTAGGCACATATGGCCAGTCAAATATATTTGATCATGACTTATTATTGTTGACAATTATATCTATGATAAATGAGTTGGGAGGTGAAACATTAAGCCCCTATCTTTCTCTGTGTTCGATGGATGCCAGTTGTTCTAAAAATATGCTTTGAGTACTAGCAATCATAGAAGACTATATGAAGATTGAGTATGTAGAGCTCTTACTTAGACTTTGTTGAGAATAAGTTGAATTGCAATTGTTTGGTGACTAATAACATAGGTTGTTAAGTTTCAAGAGAAATCGTTATTTGAACCAGGACATGTGAATTGATTGCTCTGTCATGATGATTTTTATGAGAAAAAGTTGCTGGTTATGATGCTAGAAAATTGACTGAAATTATCAATGATCAAACTTATATATTATGCTAGCATTCACACTTCATAAATTAATTTTTTTATCATTTACCTACTCGAGGACGAGCAAGAATTAAGCTTGGGGATGCTGATACGTCTCCAACGTATCGATAATTTATGAAGTATTCATGCCATGATTGCCTATGTTCACAACACTTTTATATGGTTTTGATGCACTTTACATGATTCATTTAGAACTAACCCGCACTGACGCTGTTTTCAGTAGAACTACCGTGGTGTTGTTTTTTGTGCAGAAATCAAAGTTCTCCAAATGCAACGAAAATTTTTGACGATTTTTTTGGAATAAAAGAGGCACTAGAAGATTCGTTGGAGGGCTGGAAGAGACACGAGGTGGGCACAACCCACCAGGGCGCGCCTGGCCCCTCCGGCGCGCCCTGGTGTCTTGTGGTCCACTCGTGGCCCATCTTCGCGTGCAACCGACGCCCAAAAATCCTATATATTCAGAAACCTCCAGAAATAACCCTAGACGAGAAGTTCCACCACCACAACTCTCTGTATCAACGAAAAACCAATCTGTAGGCATTCCAGTACCCTGTCAGAGAGGGTAGATCATCTCCGGTGGCCATCTTCATCATCCCGGCGGAGGCCATGACGAGGAGGGATTAGTCCACCCTCGGGGATGAGGGTATGTACCAGTAGCTATGTGTTCAATCTCTCTCTCTCGTGTTCTTGAGATGTCACGATCTTGATGTATCACGGGCTTTGTTAATATAGTCGGATCATATGATGTTATTCCCTTGCTATCATGTTGTGATGAATTGAATCTTTCCCTTTGAGATATCGTTATGTTGGATTGAATATTGGATTTGAGAACACTTGATATATGTCTTGCATATGGATACCCGTGGTGACAATGGGGTGTTCTATTGATCCACTTGATGTATGTTTTGGTACTCAACTTGCGGATTCCCGAGGTGACATTGGGGTAATCTGTGCATAGGGGTTGATGAACGTTCTTGTCCTACGTTCTTCGATAGAAATCTTGGGGCACTCTTAGAGGTTCTTTGTGTTGGATTGAGTATTATGAATCTGAAATTGTTTGATGCGTATCGTTTAACTAAATCATGGATACTTGTGGTGACATTGGAGTATCTAGGTGACATTAGAGTTGGTTGATGCGTATCATATGGTGTTATTTTAGTACGAACTCTAGATAGATTGATCGGAAAGGATAACTTGGTGTTATTTTAGTACGAACTCTTGGATAGATCGATCGGAAAGGATAACTTTAAGGTGGTTTCGTACCCTACAAACAATTTCTTCTTATGTTCTCCACTAGATAAGAACTTTGGAGTGATTCTTCGTTGCACGTTGAGGGATGGTTATGTGATCCAATTATATTAGCATTGTTGAGAGATTGCTCTAGCAAAAGTACGGACCCTAGGCCTTTTTCCAAGCATTAATATACCGTTTTGCTCGTTGTTTACCACTTGTTAGCTTGCTGTTTTTATATTTTCAGATTACAAAAACCTATATCTACCATCCATATTGCACTTGTATCACCATCTATTCGCCGAACTAGTGCACCTATACAATTCACCATTGTATTTGGTGTGTTGGGGACACAAGAGACTTTTTATTATTTGATTGCAGGGTTGTTTGAGAGAGACCATCTTCATCATACACCTCCCACGGATTGATACTTGAGGGAAAATTGCTACTGTCCTACAAAACTCTGCGCTTGGAGGCCCAACAAAGTCGACAAGAATAAAGTTGCATAGTAGACATCAGGGCGCGCTGAGCGCACCCACTGGGTGTAGTCCCCGAGACTGCCATCGATCGAGGCGGTCGGCGGGAGTCTGAGAATCCGTGTGACGTTTGTAGAAATGATTGTAGATATACTTGTCGAAGAGGATGCGGTGATGGTCCATGGACCAGAGCTTCTCGACGTTGACCATCGGGGTGTAGAACCTGTCGTTCTCCAGTGGGGGCGCGCTGAGCGCACCCACTAGGTGTAGTCCCCGAGGCTACCGTCGACTGTAGTAGTCGGCGGGAGCCTTAGAGTCCGAATGGTACTGATGATAATAGTTCATCCCGAGTGATGAGATACTTGTCGAAGAGGATGCGGTGATGGTGCATGGACCAGAGCCTCTCGACGTTGACCGCCGGGGTGTAGAACCTGTCGTTCTCCGGTGGGGGTGCACTGAGCGCACCCAGTGGGTGTAGTCCCCGAGGCTCTCGTCGACTGAAGAAGTCGGCAGGAGTCTTAGTGTCCGAATGATACTGACGATAATAGTTCATCCCGAGTGATGAGATACTTGTCGAAGAGGATGCGGAGATGGTCCATGGACCAAAGCCTCTCGACGTTGACCGTCGGGGTGTGGAACCTCATCCTCAGTATAATTCTAGTGGGGGCACGCTGAGCGCACCCACTGGGAGTAGTCCCTGTCGGTGTCAAAACCGGCAGATCTCGGGTAGGGGTCCCGAACTATGGATCTTGGATGGATGGGTTACAGGAGACAGGGGAGACGATATTTACCCAGGTTTGGGCCCTCTTAATGGAGGTAAAACCCTACGTCCTGCTTTCATTATATTGAGTATGGGGTATCGAGTACAGAGTTGATCTACCTCGAGATCGTATGATGTGGTCTAAACCCTAATGGTAATGAGCTTAACCTTGTCCTACATACTAAAACCCTGTGGTTTATATAGTCACCAGGGGTATCTAGGGTTACACAATGTCGGTTACATCAGGAAAGGAATATGCCGAACCCATCGTCTTGTACTTGGAGTGCAATTCATGACCTGAGAGATTCCGCCTTGGTGATGGTATCCGGACCTTCATCGATGATCATTGGGCGGCCCACTGCCCGGCCCGCAGAGACAGGCCGACAGCCCGAGGACCCCTTAATCCTGGACTCCCTCAGTAGCCCCCGAACTAGCCTCCAATGTCGCAGCGTCATTTTATCATTTGCATGTCTAAAGTCTTCGGCTTGCGGGGCGAGTTCCCCCTTGAATTCGAATCCTACCGACGATAGCTCGGTCACCGAGTACTTCCTGATTTCCAAGGATATAACTTAGCCTCGAAGGCCATCCGTCCAAACAAGAACAGTGTTTTTCGCTGACAACTTTTTGCCGAAAGGTCACGGCTCGAATGCTATTGTTGACCAATCCCAAAAAAGCTCGAATTGTGGTTTGAGGCAGTTTTCATTTTTAATCGACACGTCTCATTAATATGGAGATCGTGTTCTGCCTTTCCGGGGATATGGTTTATGATCTGGGTCATCTCATGAGTGCATAACTGCACGGTGTATTGGGAAGTACCGAGGCGCGCAATGCATCTTGGGGACTCTTGGTATTTCAGCGGCCCATAAAAGGAAACGTCTACCAAGGCCCTTAATACGCTCTCCCAGATCCCTCATTGCCATCTTCCTCTTGAGCTCAGGGCTTCCAAACCCCATTCCTCCCAAATCTCCTGAACCCTTCCCCAACTCAATCATGGCCGGAGCAGGCTTCAAGGGCAAGTGGGAGGTTTCCCAGGTCACCGAGAAGGATATTACGGAGCTGAAGCTCTCCGGCTACTTGCCGGCGCACGTCGTCCATCGAGCCCCGGAGAAGAACCAGGCCATACCCACGCCTAGAGAAGGCGAGAGGGTAGTTTTCATTCCTCACTTTCTCCGGGGCCTAGGCTTTCCCCTCCACCCCATTGTGAGGGCTCTTATGTTCTATTACGGGCTAGATTTTCATGATCTCCCCCCTGAATTCTTTCATTCATATCTCCTCTTTCATCACTTTCTGCGAAGCCTTTCTTCGGGTTCAGCCCCACTTCGGCCTATGGTTGAAGGTATTCAACATTAAGCTGAAGTTGTTAGTGGCGAGCAAGCCGACTGAGGGGGAGTGATGATTAGCAAACTTCCCTTAGTTAAATGGTTGGATGGTTCTTTTATAGACATTGTCAAGGTCTGGCAACGGGAGTGGTTCTACATCACCGAACCACGCGAAGACGGATGGGAGGCACCTCCTAGATTCAGATCCGGACCTCCCACCAGGCTAGTATCATGGATGAAGAAGGGACTGGATTGGGGGAGTGCGGCGGAGGTGAAGACCTTGCAAAGGTACATCACCATGCTGGTGGAGAAGAAGAACATCGAACTACCGAATGTAGTTCAAGTCATGCTCCGCCGCCGCATTCTCCCCTGTCAACATCGGGCCGCCCCCATGTGGGAATACGGTCCGGACGACCCCGTCACCGTGCGGGAGTTCTTCCGCACATCCCACAAGAAGCTATGGAAGGCACTATTCAAGCCGCAAAAAAGATGGCCGACAGAGAAGGAGGACCTTGGCATGGAAGCCTCGAACCCTCCTGGACCGCTAACATTATTTCCACTTGTTTTCGGATTTTCCTCCCTTTCAAAGGCTCCAATCCCCTTTTCTACTTGCCTTGACAGATCTGGCTAGCGAAATCCCAGCAGATCAACTGCCCGGCTCCGCTTCCCGAGGATTCCTGGACGCCCCTGCTTACGGCCGTACTAGTCAAAAAGCCATATGCGACCCCGAAGAGGAGGGAGGAGAAGAAAGAAGAGAAGAAGGAGGCCCGCGGGGGTCTCCGATCAAAGGCCCCCCTAGACACAACATCCGAGGAGACACACGCTCCCTCTACTCTTGAAGGAGAGATGGGGCGGGGTGGGGAGGAGAGCGATTCTCCCCATGCCAAGAAAAGGGCGGCGTCCGAAGACTCCGAGAGTGACCCAGCTCCCTCCCCTAAAAAACCATGCAGGCCCAAGGTGGCCTTGTTTGATGATATTCCGGATTCTGACGAGGAGTCTGAGAATTTCAAGGTTGTCCCTCGAAGGACCCTAAGGTTCAAGCCCCAGGTGCAAAGGTACGATTTCACCTAATTCGGCACTTTTATCCCCTCTAAGGGTTTTATAAAATACAATATATGTGCCTTTCTTCCTCATTGCAGTCCGACGCGCGAGCTCCCTATCAATCAGAACTCGGAGGGAGAATCTCCGCCCGCCGCATTGGTGGAGAGTGGGACTGCATCCCATAACTCCCTCCCCCCAGCCATCGGGGAGGCGAGGGGCGACGACGTTATGGCCGGGGTTAATGCATCGGCTGCTGAAGAACGGGAGGGTGAATCCCTTCTGTCACACAAGGAGGGAGAGTTCGGTCGACCCGAGCTTTCCCCAAAGGTAGCTCCAGAGCCATCAAAGGTTCTGAAGTTATCTGCTCCGGTTTCTCCAGTGGGGGAAACCTCAATGCCACACCCGGAGCCACCTATAAGAGAGCGGACTCAGTCCGGGTGGACGACCCTGATGGAGGAGGGTCTGAATGATTCCTCCATCGCCGAAGAGCACCGCGCCCTCCTGAGCGCGGCACTACAAGGTATTCAATCCATTGATAGCGGACTGAAGGAAGCCTTCGACAGCCTGCTAGCAGGCTTCAAGGTAATTTACATAGTACGACACCGTTTTTCAAAGTGTGTTTGGCTTTATATGCAGTTGCCATATTCAGTAGCCCCCGAGCCCTATGTGAGTTCAGAAGAACTTACGCGGGGGTCGAATGTGATAAGAATACAAGAAATTTATTTGTTTGTTTTAATTTAGCCACAACCTCCAACACTCTGTTGGGATGTGTGAAAAACATCCAGATAGAGGATTTTAGAATCCATTAACTTGGGATCCTGACATGTGTGAATGGTCTATACAGGCGATGCCGCTGACCATAGCCTCCAGTGCCGTGGAGTTGGCAAAGATGAATCGGAAGCTGAAAAGTTCCGAAGACAAGCTTAACCGCCTTAACAAGCGGCTTGACGAAGCGCCAGGTAAGTCTGAACTCAACTGATGTAGTTATTTACCTCATATACGCAAGGAATTTTTATGGTTGTATCCAAATGAATATGTTAATGCTCGATGCAACCGTGGCCGCGGAGATCGAGAGGCTCAAGGCCGATCTGTTGAAGGCGAGGCAAGAGACCGATGAACATAAGGCGGCGGCCGAACAAGCGGCTACCGATATGTTATCGGCAAAGTCCGAAAGTAACAAGCATGAGGCCAGGGTTGCGGAGGTGCAACAAGAGCTCAAGGACGCCATCTCTAAGTGCGAGGTCCTTGAGCAGAAGAACAAGGAGCAAGCTACCAAGCTGTACTTGAAATCTACAACCCTCCAGGAGGCACGCGTGTGCAGCGCCATGAGAGGGAACTCCACCAAATAAAGCAGATCACGAGTGGTAAGCAATACTTACTGCAATGTCCCATTGGTGGTAAAAAGTTTTTGTTGCTCACTCGAGTGTGGCGTTCTCCAGGCGCATTTGCAGACCTAACCAAGAGTGCTGCAGATGCGGCGCAACATTATGCATCCCAAGAAGGGGGTGCTGATCAACGACTATTTTGGGAGCAGTTTCAGGCCCCTGAGCAACCACTCCTTGTCTCCGATCAGTTGAAACAACTGATGGAGTTGCATCACATAACCGAACCAGCCATGAAGGATCTCTGTATCCGGCTGTGGCCTACAGAACCGCTGTCGGGTAGTTATTTTGGCTTGGTGCAAAGGTTGGTTGTTGCTACGCCCTGGGTTGATGCCCTGATTCTCTCTGCCTCCACCAAGGGAGCCCTGATGGCGTTCGCGAAGACAATGGTGTATTGGCCGAAGCTGAAGCCCACCGAAATGGCCACCGGCCCTCCGCTGCCTGGGAAGGAACATAGGCGCCCCGAGAAGTATTTTCCCGTCGTTATGGAGGGTGCTCGGGAAATAGAAGCTTTATGCCAGAAGGATGTGGTTCTTTGAGTAAAAGTACTACCTTTCGTGTAATGGTCGAAACTTTATTGTATCTTAATGTTTGAGAATTTGCATGGTATATGTCAT
The DNA here is from genome assembly GCA_039707655.1 of Elymus sibiricus. NCBI lineage: Eukaryota > Viridiplantae > Streptophyta > Magnoliopsida > Poales > Poaceae > Elymus > Elymus sibiricus. The sequence continues at coordinate 143,357,277 of CM077667.1, read as the reverse complement.
GATGTGCTTTTGTTAATTTTGACTCCTGTGTGGTTGTTTTAATTCTGAAAGTTACCAATCGTCGGCTTCAACCCCCCTATAGATACTAAAAGGGGTGTTTTCAATATCCGCATTGTTACCCTTAGCCAACGTATTGGTACCAGGAGGCGGTAGTTCGGAAGAAAACAAGGCAATCAGACTATGCGGCTTTATTGCTTTCACTTAACCATAGGAGCTATAATGCGGGGGGCGAGCACTAGCCCCCTGTATGTTGTGATGTTCGGTGTTTTACCAATGTGAAAACCCGTGTCACATGGCTTGTGTTATCCCAAACCCTCCGTTCCAAGACGGTGAACCTCCAACGATTCTTAGTTTAATACTTGTCATTGGATCGCAGATCAATTCACGCTTATTATGCCAGTCGGTTTTCGGCTTTCTCCACTGAGGTACTTAACCAGACGAACTAGAAGTACAATCGCAACGGTGCTCCCTTTCCCCTTTTAGCCGAGCAAACGGACGTAAAAGGGGAAGCACAGGAGCCGGGCAACCCAACCTTTGACCAAAGACACAATTCGGAACTGATGCATATAACGCAGTATCCAAGATGCCGAACACATGATAGCAAGATATTGTTGGGGCGATGCGCGGGGCGAGTTGACCAAGCCCCCGATTTTATTGACCAACCGCATCTAAAGAAATACGTACTGAAATAATTTATAGTGAAGAGAAAGAAGGCATGCACAATATCAATAATTGCCCTAGGATCATAATGTTTGGGAGTTATTGTGACGGACACTTGATGTTCCATGCATTTTTGTTTGCTCATGCAACTGGTACAAGTATGCAAAAATAAATTTACAGGAAATAAGGTTTACACAGGACCTTGACAAGAAATGGCTTGATGTCCTTTACTGTGCCCTGCTGAATGTCTGCGCCTTTGTTCTCCTGGAGGGTGATCCTTTAGAGGAGGTGGTGGTCGACGAGCGGGCCTTGTGAGAGAAAGTCTTGAGAGGTCGCCGAATTATGTGAGCTTAACGCTATTGACCAGATCCTTGATGGAGCCTGGTGTTGTCCGAAGACATGTAGGACCATTGTTCGGTTTATCCGAACACCAGGCCTTTGGATGGTAGGTCCCCACAGCTGCCCAAGGAATTTTAAGTGCGAAATTATGATTCCAGAGTACGTACCTTGCGGGTAGCTGGGCCACGCTGTGGGGCGCGTATTCCTATTTGCGCTGAGCGGGGGATGACTCCGGGACATCACTTTGAGCCCGGGCTCGTTTGCTCGCCTGTCATGCCTTGATGGCTGATCGGACCTTGGCTCTTCGTTGCCGTTATGGAGGTCGGCTGCCAGGGCCGCTGTGTGTTCCTCAGTTCGAAGGGAGCGTATGTATTGCCATTGACAATGATGACCCCCTTGGGTCCAGGCATCTTGAGCATCAGATATGCATAATGGGGGACAACATTAAAGCGAGCGAACGTTGTACGGCCAAGTAGTGCGTGATAGCAGCTGCGGAAAGGGACGATGTCGAAGATCAAGTCCTTGCCGCGGAAGTTGTCGGGCGAGCCGAACACTACTTCCAAAGGCACGGTGCCCGAGCAGCAGGCTTTGATGCCTAGGAATACTCCTTTAAAGGTAGTGTTGCTGGGTTTGATCCTTGACAGATCGATACCCATCTTTTTCACCGTGTCTGAATAGGTCAGGTTAAGGCTACTTCCTCCGTCCATGAGGACTCTACTGAGGTGATACCCGTCAATAATGGGATCTAAGACAAGGGATGCCGAGCCTCCATGACGGATACTGGTCGGATGGTCCCTTTGGTCGAAGGTGATCGAGCAAGCCGACCATGGATTAAATTTCGGGGCTATGGGCTCTACAGCGTAGATCTCCCGAAGGGCACGCTTCCTCTCCCTTTTGGGTATGTGTGTGACGTATATCATGTTCACAGTCTTTACCTCGGGAGGGAACTGCTTCTGTCCTCCATTGTTCGGCTCGCGAGACTCTTCATCGTCCTCGTTGCGTGGGCCCTTGCCGTGGTCTTCGGCTGCAAGCTTGCCTGCCTGTTTAAACACCCAACAGTTACGGTTGGTGTGGGTGGTGGGCTTGTCTTGAGTGTCGTGAATCTGGCAAGGTCTGTCAAGCTGAGAGGGTCCATCCCTATTTCCTTTAGAGGATTTCTTCCGATGTCCGGATTTGGAATTGCGGAAATCGGCATTTACGGTTGTGTCTTCGGCATCGCCGTTGTTGTGTTGGCGTTTGTTCTTATTGCGCCATGGTTTCCCATTCCCATCCCGCACTTCAGAGGTGCCAGGGTCTTCAGGGTTGTGGCTTTGGCGAGCTAGCCAATTATCCTCTCCCGCGCAAAAGCGGGTCATGAGTGAGGTAAGGGCGGACATTGTTCTCGGTTTGTCCTGGCCGAGCTGACGAGCTAGCCATTCCTCCCGGAAGTTATGTCTGAAAGAGGCAATTGCCTCGGTGTCCGAGCAATCAACGATCTGGTTCTTCTTGGTTAGGAACCGATTTCAAAACTGTCTAGCTGATTCGCCAGATTTTTGGACGACGTTGCTCAGGTCGGAGGAGTCCGGGGGCCAGACATATGTGCCCTGGAAGTTAGATCGGAAGGCATCCTCGAGCTCTTCCCAGCTCCCGCTGGAGTTTTCGGGGAGGCTGTTTAACCAGTGTCGAGCTGGTCCTTTAAGCTTTAGGGGCAAGTATTTGATGGCATGGAGATCATCTCCTCGAGCCATATGAATGTGGAGAAGAAAGTCTTCAATCCACACACCCGCGTCTGTTGTCTCGTCGTAATTTTCTAAGTTTATGGGTTTAAACCCTTCGGGGAACTGATGTTGCATAACCTCGTCCGTGAAGCACAGTGGGTGAGCAATGCCTCTAATCCGGGCTACGTCATGCCTGAGATCGGCCGTTGTTTGGACCCGGTATTGATCCCGACCTCTGTTGTTGCGGTCAAGCCACGGTTGGTACCCGTCCCGTCTAGTGGGGGAGTACTCTCTAGATCCGTATATGGATCTTGCGTGACCTGCTCAATAATCCAAGTTCTGTCGTAGGTCATATCGATCCTCGGGATGTACAGGATCCTTTCCTCTCCTGCGGGGAAACGTAGGTCTGTATTCGGTCTCTTGAGCCGGCCTGTCCCGTCCTCGAGGGGGGGGGGTCCGGCTGGTTGTGCTGGGTGCGCCTGGGAGATTCGGGCTCAAAGGCCTCGTCATCGAATTGCGGCAGCAGACGCCATCGTGGGTAACTTTTGTTTTGATCAGGTCGCTCAGTGTCGTACCCTTCTTCGGCTGCCAAGACCTTCGTCCATCTGTTGTTGAGGGTATCTTGTTCGTCTTTGAGCTGCTGTTGCTTTGCCTTTAGGCTTCGGGCAGTGGCTATGAGCCGCCGCCGAAACCGCTCCTGATCCATGGGGTCTTCGGGGATGGTGAAGTCTCCAGCTTCGAAGCTGTCATCCTCCTCGAAAGGGGGGAGGTAGTTATCGTCCTCGGAATCGATGGGGTCCTCAGGGTCACGTTGATCCTCGGACCTCTCCGTGTCTTCAAGTGGTTGCTCGGGGGCTTCGGGGTCGCCGAGGTCTTCCGGGGTGTCAGATTCCTCGGTGCCTATGTTGGCTTCCCTTCCCTTGTTCGCCTTGGATCGCTTGCACTATTTCCGGCACCTGGATGACTCCTTTTCGGATTTTTTGCCATTCTTCTTGGGGGTGTGGTTGCCCTTGTCATTAGGGGTGTCCACCATATAGACGTCGTAGGTGGAGGTGGCTGTCCACCGTCCAGTGGTGGCAGGGACGGGTGGATTGACTTCTTCCTCCTTGTCCTATGCCTCCTCAAAGGCGTAGTCCAGCATATCGGTTAAATCTTCGATAGTGGCTACCAAGTGGGTGGTGGGTGGGCCGTAAAATTCCTCCTGACCTACCTCCAGACCGATCTGAGTGTGGGTCGATGTCAGGTCGTCCATGATTTTCATTGACTGGATCCGATCCAGTGCCTCATTCAAAAGCGAGAGGTCGACCGGATTAATCTGCTGGACACCGTCGAAGCTAACCTCCGGAGCGTCCGTACGAAGAGTATATTCGACCAGCGCTGACCCCTGGCTCTCGGGTGCTATAATTGGGTCCGAGCTTAAAGCCGGACCCCCGGCAAGGATGGACCAGAGGGCGGGGCCGAGTAGGAGGCCCGAAGTTAGAGCTTCGGGATTTCCGAGCTCGTTGGGCGAGACCGCGAGCCCGGTAAGGAACAGGTCACCCCGGGGGTCGGCGAAGAACTCTAGGTTCCCGAACCTGATCCCTTGATCGGGGGCGAAACTTCCGATCTGGCCCAGATGGCCGGTCGGGTCAGCATGCAGCACAATGCTGCCAAACGAAAGAATCTATCCAGGGACAAAGGTGTCCCTATTACAGACTTCCTCGCTGATGATTAGGTGAGCCATCAATACTCTAGCGATCTCGCAGCGGAACTCTCAATGAAAGCACCAATGTCGGTGTCAAAACTGGCAGATCTCGGGTAGGGGGTCCCGAACTGTGGATTTTGGATGGATGGGTTACATGAGACAGGGGAGACGACGTTTACCCAGGTTCGAGCCCTCTTAATGGAGGTAAAACCCTATGTCCTTCTTTGATTAGATTGAGTATGGGGTATCGAGTACAGAGTTGATCTACCTCGAGATCGTATGATGTGGTCTAAACCCTAATGGTAATGAGCTTAACCTTGTCCTACATACTAAAACCTTGTGGTTTATATAGTCACCAGGGGTATCTAGGGTTACACAATGTCGGTTACATCAGGAAAGGAATATGCCGAACCCGTCATCTTGCACTTGGAGTGAACGTCACGACCTAAGAGATTCTGCCTTGGTGATGGTATCCGAACCTTCATCGACGGTCATCGGGCGGCCCACTGTCTGGCCCACAAAGACAGGCCGGCAGCCCGAGGACCCCTTAATCCCGGACTCCCTCCGTCCCCGAGACTGTCGTCGACTGAGCCAGTCGGCGGGAGTCTTAGAGTCCTGTAGTTCGCCAAATGAACCTTAATCTTGTATCCGATTGTTGTCATTGATGTTCCCTTGTTTCTTGTCTGCAGAGCGTGTGCAAGCTCGGGACCTGCTACAACGCCCTAGAGAAGGAGGTACAGGACCTGCACCTCAGCCTTGAGGCCGAGAAGATCAAGAGCGCACGTTTGGAACAAGAGAAGCTATCACTCGGAGGTAAGCGTTTCTTGCCCGACTGCTTTGGAACTTGATCCTTTTCCCTGTCCGACTAAAAGTACTTTATCACATGTACGTAGTGAAAATCTTCAACTTACTAAGAGGCTCCGGGCTTCCATTTCTATAGACACTAGGAAGGAGGCCCTGGAGAAAAAAGACCGTGAACTGGCGTCTGCCCAGAAGGAGGCCAGTCGAAAAATGAAGGAGGCCGAGGACAAGATGAAGTCTCTCGAGAAGTGGGAGGAGGAGAAGAAGATGCTGGAGGCTGTTGCCAAGAGGTCTACAGAGGAAGTTGTTGAAGCCGAGACAAGTTAAAGCAAGTTCCTTCCAAGAGGCTTGAGTTGGAGAAGTTCATTGAAGACTATGGCAATGAGATGAATGAAAGGCTCAAAGGTACGCCATCGACTAGACTGTATTTCAAGTTGCTTCAATTTTTTGCTCATCTTCTAGTAACTCCCCTTTCCTCATGTATTCATCAGAGCTCTGCGTGGATGTTGAGGAAGAGACTTCTGATACTTGTGATCTGCGTTGGGTTTTCCATGAAGAGGAACAGGTAATTGCAGCACAAAGTGGGTAAGTACTTCCCTCAGTTATGAAACCAAGGTTTATCGAACCAATAGGAATATCAATCCTCGACCGTCTTCAGTGGCTGCACACAAATGAACAAACAACTTACACCCAACGCGGGCAAGAGGGTTGTCAATCCCCTTGATCTCGTTATTTGCAAGCAAATGAGTTGTGTAGATAATTGTTGATAAATATAAATTGCAAAATAAAGTAAAAGGTAAATAAAGGCAGCAAGGTAATTATAGTGTTTGTAAATATATAAGTGAATAGACCCAGGGGCCATAGTTTTCCCTAGCGGCATCTCTCATGTAGGCAGTATACGGTGGGTAACAAATTACTGTTGGGCAATTGATAGAAAAGCGGATAGTTATGCGATTTTCACGGCAATGATCATGTGTGTATAGGCATCACGTCCATAAGCAAATAGGCCGACTCCTGCCTGCACCTATTACTATTACTCCACTCATCGACCGCTATCCAGCATGCATCTAGAGTATTAAGTAAAACATAGTAATGCTTGGAGAACGATGACATGATGTAGACAAAGTAAACTCAATTAATATGAATGAACCCCATCGTTTTATCCTTAGTAGCAACAACACAAAGACGCATCTTGTCCCCTACTTTGTCACTGGGATATAGAAACTTGCCAGGTTGAACCTACCACAACGCACCACTCCCACCGATGAAATATCAATCTACTTGGCCAAAGCACATCAATAGATCGGAGAACATTACGAAGCTATAATGATCATGCAATTAAGAGACAGTATATATTACAGGTATCTCAAATACTTTTCATGAATAATCTGAACATAAACCCACAATTCATCGGATCCCAACAAACACATCGCACAATAGGATTACATCGGATAGATCAAACAAAGATGCGATGATCATTGTACTGAAGATCATAAGAGAGAGATTGCCATCTTGGTGCTAGCTATGGACTCGTAGGTCTGTGGTGAACTACTCACACATCATCATGAGGGCAGCAGGGTTGATGAAGAGGCCCTCCGTGATCGATCCCCCCTCCGGCAGGGTGCCAGAACGGAGCTCCAGATGGCCTCATGACGGGACAGAGACTTGCGGCGGTGGAAAAAGGGTTTCGGGACTGCCTTTAGGGTTTTTGCAATATTAGAGAATTTATAGGCCGAACAGGGACGTCGGGAGAGCCACGAGGGGGCCACCACATATCAGGGCGCCCCCTCCCCCCGGGCGCGCCCAGATGTGTGGTGGGGCCCTCGTGCGCCTCCCGACCTCCTTCCAAAGCTTCTAGGTCTTCTTTTGGTCCAGAAAAAATCATCAAAAAGTTTCGAGGCAATTGGACTTCGTTTGGTACTGTAAACCCGAAAAGGCAGAAACATACAGAAGCAGCAACTGGCACTGGGCACTGGGTCAATAGGTTAGTTCTCAAAAATCTTATAAATTGGTAAATAAAGACCCAAAAAGTATCCTAGAATGATAATATATCAGCATGGAACAATCAAAAATTATAGATACGTTGGAGACGTATGAAGCATCCCCAAGCTTAATTCCTGCTCGTCCTCGAGTAGGTAAATGATAAAAACAGAATTTTTGATGTGACATGCTATCCACTATGTAATCTTATGCATGTATGCTTATTGATAAAAGATGAATCAACAAATATTAACATAGCAATATCAAAAGTGTAAGAAACAGAATTATCAATCCTTAAAAGTATACGATCCTTAAGAAATGTTTACCCCCCATTCATCTTATTGTATTAGCAAGGCATGGCTCCATCTTCACCACATTAATACAAATGTTAAGCACCACAGTGTCCAAGTCAGGCAATTGGATCGTACTTTTTCAATATGCATCAACTTTTTATTCTTCACGCAATACATGAGCGTGAGCCACTTGACATAGCATTTAGGTGGGATAGAGTATGGTGGTAGATATCAAAGGGGTAAAAAGTGGAGAAGATAGTCTCACGTCAACTAGGCATACCAATGGGCTATGGAGATGCCCATCGATAGATGTCAATGCAAGGAGTAGGGATTGCCATGCAAATGATGCACAAGAGCTATAAGTGTATGAAAGCTCAAATGAAGCTAAGCGGGGTGTGCATCCAACTTGCTTGCTCATGAAGACCTCGGGCATTTGAGGAAGCCTGTCATAGGAATATACAAGCCAAGTTTGTAATAATGAATAGGAAATTCCCACTAGCATATGAAAGTGATATATCATGAGACTCTCTACATGAGGAGCATGGTGCCACTTTGAGGCACAAGTGTGGTAAGAGATAGTAGCAAAGTCCCTTCTCTCATTTTCTCTCATCATTTTTTTTGAATGGATGGTGGGCTCATTTGGCCTCCCCCATCTTTATTTTTTTCACCCGGAGTCTCATCTCGACTTATGGGAGAATCATCGTCTCCATCATTCTTTCCTCACTGGGACAATGCTCTAATAATGATGATCATCACACTTTTATTTACTTACAACTCGATATGGAGAACTGATATGAAGATATGACTCTGTATGAATGCCTCTGGCAATGTACCAGGATGTGCAATGATCTAGCGTGACATGTATCAAAAAATATGATGAACGGTGACCTTGCCACAAATACTATGCCAGCTCTATATGATCATGCAAAGCAACATGACGATGAACAAACTAGTCATGTGAGGTGACGATGGAATTTGCATGGCACTATATCTCGGAATGGCTATGGAAATGCCATGATAGGTAGGTATGGTGGCTGTTTTGAGGGAGATATAATAAGGTTTATGTGCAACAGAGCATGTCATGTTACGGGGTTTGGATGCACCAGCGAAAGTTGCACCGATCCTTGAGGTGAGAACGGGCTATGCACGGTACCGAAGAGGCTAGCAAATTATGAAAGAGGTGAGATTGCGTGTGTCCATGGTTTCACATTAGTCATAAAGAACTCATATACTTATTGCAAAGTTTTATTAGTTTATCATAAATCAAAGTACTACTCGCATGCCCCGAGGGAAGAGGTTCGTAGGAGTTAACCATCGCGCGCTTCCGACACGAAACAACACTAGGATTTCAACAAGGAATAGAATTGCTCACACATCATCACCATGCCTTTTTAATTTTTTAGATGAACAAAAGCGTCAACCGTTCTTAATACCGAAACTTCTAAGGTTTAACAATTATGAACTCACACCTATTTCATATTACTACATCAATATCATTGTTCCACAATTTCTTTGTATGTGCTACATGATGGTTTTAATTATCACTCATTGAATACCTAATATTCTTGGACTAGTCTTTATGACCCATGCAAATTACCGTCACTATTTATTAACTCTCAAACAAATATAAGTGAAGAACGAGAGTGAAATTATTTCTATAAAATCTACACCCCACCGTCCTCAAAAAGATATTAGTGAAGTACTAGAGCAACTGCTAAGCTCAAAAGATATAAGTGAAGCACATAGAGTATTCTAACAAATTATGATGAAGGTGTGTCTCTCTTAAATAGGTGTGTCCAGCAAACAATGATTGTGGCAAACTCAAATTAAAATCAAACAAAAGCAAATGATGCTCCAAGCAAAACTCATATCATGTGACGAATAAAAATATAGCTTCAAGTGATATACCGATGGATTTGAGACGAAAGAGGGATGCCTTCTGGGGCATTCCCAAGCTTAGACGCTTGAGTCTCCTTTAAAATATTACCTTGGGGTGCCTTGGGCATCCCCAAGCTTTGGCTATTGCTACTCCTTATTCCTTTGTCCATCATGATAACACCCAAAACTTGAAAACTTTAATCACACAAAACTCAACAAAACTTTGTGAGATCCGTTAGTATAAGAAGCATATTGCATACTTTAAGTACTGTTATAAATTGATTCAAATTTCATAAATGCATAATAGGTACTGTATTATAACTTCTCCATGGCTTATACCCCCCCCCCCCCCCCCCCCGATACAATCCATAGCATAATCAAAACAAGCAACTATGCAAGCAAAAAACAGAATCTGTTTAAAACAGAACAGTCTCTAGAAATCTGTAGAGAACCTATACTTATGTAACTATAAAAATTCTGAACAATTATTACAACCTCGAAAATTTATATCGCAACACTGTGTAAAAAATTCAGATCATTATCACCCTCCAGCAAAAAATGAAAATTCCTGTACTGGAGTCAAAAGTTTATGTTTTGTTTCAGCATCGATTCTACTCATCTTGTGAGTCATCCCATAGGCTTTACTTGGAACAAACACTAATTTAAACACAAAACATAATAATTACAGAGGCAATAATCATGCTATTAAAAATAAACAGAAAGTTGAAAGCAAAAAATTGAAGATAACTATTGGGTTGCCTCCCAACAAGTGCTATTGTTTTATGCCCCTAGCTAGGCATAATGCATAGTTTCAAGTATTGTCATCTTTGACATCGAGCTCCTTAATAACACAACCGTGGGTAATAGGGGAAATAGGAGGCTTGGTAATAGGATCTTTTATCAAATTTATAAAGTTGGTATGAACACTAATCATCTTTAGATCCTCGTCCCTTTTGGTAGGAGGTGTACTCATGTTCTTGGGAATGTATATGAACTTGGAGTTTTTGTTGTGAGAGGTACTAGCATTAGCTTTAGAAGGTGTGAAGGCGGAACCTACTTTGTAAATGAACTCTTCCATTTTGTCAATTCTATTCAAACCTTGTTCTATCCTCTCATCAATAGTAGTGTATTTTTCCTTTAAGGTTTTCAAAGTCATTCCTACCCGTGACCCAAGTTGAGTGATATGATTATGAAGTTTTCTATCCAACTCCTCAATTCGTTTGTTTGTGATCATATTCTTCTCAATAGCATCAAGCCTTTGCATAACATGCTCCAAGGTCAAACTTGTTTCATTAACAATGACGGGTGGTCCCACTACAAGATTTTCAATTGCGCTATAGGCATCCAAGGTGTGACACATTAAGAAATTACCACCGGTGATGGTGTCAAGTACAAACCTATACCATGTGGTCACACCAACATAAAAATTGTGAAGCAAGGTAGTGGTGGATAAATTTTTAGTTGCTTTATTTTGAGCAAAGCAAATCCTATACCATGCATCTTTCAAACTTTCTCCTCCCCTTTGTTTCAAATTTACTACATCATCATTGGGAGTAAAGCGAGTGGAAGAAGAACTAGCCAGGATAAATATTTTTGTATTTTTGATTTTTATGAGACAAACTAAATATAAAAGCAAATAAAAAGAATAACAAGTGAATGAAAATTTGTGCGAAGTTACTTGGTAGTTGATGATGATATTCCCCGGGAATGGCGCCAGAAATCCTTCTGGATACTTGTGATCTGCGTTGGGTTTTCCGTGAAAAGGAACGGGTAATTGCAGGACAAAGTGGGTAAGTATTTCCCTCAGTTATGAAACCAAGGTTTATCGAACCAATAGGAATATCAATCCTCAACCGTCTTCAGCAGCTGCACACAAATGAACAAACAACTTGCACCCAACGCGAGCAAGAGGGTTGTCAATCCCCTTGATCTCGTTATTTGCAAGCAAATGAGTTGTGTAGATAATTGTTGATAAATATAAATTGCAAAATAAATTAAAAGGTAAATAAAGGCAGCAAGGTAATTGTAGCATTTGTAAATATATAAGTGAATAGACCCGGGGGCCATAGTTTTCCCTAGCGGCATCTCTCATGAAGGCAGCATACGGTGGGTAACAAATTAATGTTGGGCAATTGATAGAAAAGCGGATAGTTATGCGATTTTCACAGCAATGATCGTGTGTATATAGGCATCACGTCCATAAGCAAATAGGCCGACTCCTGCCTGCACCTATTACTATTACTCCACTCATCGACCGCTATCCAGCATGCATCTATAGAGTATTAAGTAAAACAGAGTAATGCTTGGAGAATGATGACATGATGTAGACAAAGTAAACTCAATTAATATGAATGAACCCCATCATTTTATCCTTAGTAGCAACAACACAAAGACGCATCTTGTCCCCTACTTTGTCACTGGGATATAGAAACTCGCCAAGTTGAACCTACCACAACGCACCACTCCCACCGATGAAATATCAATCTACTTGGCCAAAGCACATCAATAGATCGGAAAGCATTACGAAGCTATAATGATCATGCAATTAAGAGACAATATATATCAGAGGTATCTCAAATACTTTTCATGAATAATCTGAACATAAACCCACAATTCATCGGATCCCAACAAACACACCGCAAAATAGGATTGCATCGGATAGATCAAAGCGAAGATGCGATGATCATTGCATTGAAGATCATAAAAGAGAAAGATTGCCATCTAGGTGTTGGGGAACGTTGCATGGAAAACAAAAAAAATTCCTACGAACACCCAAGATCTATCTATGGAGGTCAACAGCTACGAGAGGGGGAGTGCATATACATACCCTTATAGATCGCTAAGCGGGAAGCGTTAAGAAACGCGGTTTATATAGTCGAACGTCTTCGCGATCCAATCACGATCTAGTGCCGGACGGACGGCACCTCCGCGTTCAGCACACGTACAGCTCGATGGCGTCTCCACCTCCTTGATCCAGCAAGTGAGGGAGGAGAGGTAGATGAGTTCTCCGGCAGCACAACGGCGTGGTGGCGGCGGTGGTGGAGCTGTCCCGGCAGGGCTTCGCCAAGCGGTGCCGTGACAGGAGCAAGGGAGAAGAACTACGAGAGAGAGGAGGGCTGCGCCGTGGATCTTGGGTGCGGCTGCCATCCCTATCCTCTAGTATATATAGCGGGAAGGGAGGAGGGGTGGCGCCCTAGGGTTCCCCCCCTAGGGGGGCGGCGGCCTAGATGGGGCGACACCCCAAGTTTGGATGGGCGCCCCCGTTAGGGTTTGCCCCCCACCAGCCCCTTGGCCGCATGGGTCTTGGTGGGAGGGGCGCCCAGCCCACCAGGGGCTGGTGCGACCCCCTCTCAGCCCATGTGGGCTCCCGCGGTGTGTGGGCCCCTTCCGGTGGACCCCCGGAACCCTTCGGCCCTCCCGGTACACTACTGATGACGCCCAAATTCCTTTCGGTGACCAAAACGGAACTTCCTATATATCATTCTTTACCTCTGGACCATTCTAGAACTCCTCGTGACATCCGGGACTCCGAACAACTATCGGTCACCAACATATATAACTCAACAATACCGAATCGTCACCGAACGTTAAGTGTGCACACCCTGTGGGTTCGAGAACTATGCAGACATGACCGAGACATCTCTATGGACAATAACCAATAGCGGTACCTGGAAGCCCATATTGGTTCCTACATATTCTACGAAGATCTTTATCGGTCGAACCACGATGTCAAGGATTCAATCAATCCCGTATGCAGTTCCCTTTGTCCATCGGTATGTTACTTGCCAGAGATTTGATCGTCGGTATGTCCATACCTAGTTCAATCTTGTTACTGGCAAGTCTCTTTACTTGTTCCGTAATACAAGATCCCGTGACTAACTCCCTAGTCACATTGCTTGCAAGCTTCTTGTGATGTTGTATTACCGAGTGGGCCCAGAGATACCTCTCCGTCATACGGAGTGACAAATCCCAATCTCGATCCATGCCAACCCAAAAGACACCCTCGGAGATACCTATAGAGCACCTTTATAGTCACCCAGTTACGTTGTGACATTTGATACACACAAGGCATTCCTCCGATGTCAGGGAGTTGCATGATCTCATGGTTGTAGGAAGAGATACTTGACATGGATAAAGCAGTAGCAATAAACTAACACGATCAAATGCTATGCTTATGGTTGGGTCTTGTCCATCACATCATTCTCCTAATGATGTGATTCCGTTATGAGATGACAACTCATGTCTATGGTCAGGAAACCTTGACCATCTCTGATCAACGAGGTAGTCTAGTAGAGGCTCACTAGGGACATGGTGTTGTCTATGTATCCACACATGTATCTGTGTTTCCGATCAATACAATTCTAGCATGGATAATAAACGATTATCATGAACAAGGAAATATGATAATAACCAATTTATTATTGCCTCTAGGGCATATTTCCAACAGTCTCCCACTTGCACTAGAGTCAAAAATCTAGTTCACATCACCATGTGATTAACACCCAATGAGTTCTGGGGTTTTATCATGTTTTGCTTGTGAGAGAGGTTTTAGTCAACGGGTCTGCAACATTAAGATCCGTGTGTACTTTGCAAATCTCTATGTCATACTGTAGATGATTCTACCGTGCTCCACTTGGAGCTATTCCAAATGACTGCTCCACTATACGTATCCGGATTGCTACTCAGAGTCATCCGGATTGGTGTCAAAGCTTTGTGATGTTTTATCAAGCGTCTTGATCTATCACTATAGATCTTGATGCCCAATATTTAAGTAGCTTCATTCAAGGTCTTCCTTTGAAAAACTCCTTTCAAACAACCCTTTATGCTTTCCAGGAATTCTACATTATTTCCGATCAACAATATGTCAACCACATATACTTATCAGAAATTCTATAGTGCTCCCATTCACTTTCTTTTAAATACAAGTTTCTTATAAACTTTGCATAAACCGAAAAGCTTTGATCACCTCATCAAAGCGTGTATTCCAACTCCGAGATGCTTGCTCCAGTCCATAGAAGGATTGCTGGAGCTTGCATACCTTTTAGCATCCTTAGGATCGACAAAACCTTCCAGATATATCACATACAACCTTTCCTCAAGGAAATCATTGAGGAACCGTTGTTTTGACATCCATCTGCCAGATTTCATAATCGAAAAATGCAGCAACTGCTAACATAATTCCAACAGACTTTAGCATCACCACGGGTGACAAAGTCTCATCGTAGTCAACTCCTCGAACTTGTCGGAAACTTCTTTGCGACAAGTCAGGCATTATAATGGTGACATTTACCATCAGCGTATGTCTTCTTCTTAAAGGTCCATTTGTACTTAACGGCCTGCGTTCGTCGGGCAAGTCTACCAAAGTCCATACTTGGTTTTCATACATGGATCCTATCTCGGATTTCATGGCTCCTAGCCATTTGTTGGAATCTGGGCCCACCATTGCTTCTTCATAGCTCGTAGGTTCACTGTAGTCTAACAACATGACCTCCAAGACAGGATTGTCGTGCCACTTAGGGGTGGTACGAGTCCTTGTCGACCTACGAGGCTTGGTAGTAACTTGATCTGAAGCTTCATGATCATCATCATTAGCTTCCTCTTCAATTGGTGTACGGATTACAGGAACACCTTTCTGTGATGCGCTACTTTCCAATTCAAGTGAAGGTTCGATAACCTTATCAAGTTCTACCTTCCTCCCACTCACTTCTTTCAAGAGAACATCCTTGTCTGGAAAGGATCCATTCTTGGCAACAAAGACCTTGCCTTCGGATCTGTGATAGAAGGTATACCCAATTTTTGCTTTAGGGTATCTTATAAAGATGCACTTTTCCACTTTGGGTTCGAGCTTATCAGACATAAGTGTCGCATTCCCAAACTCTAAGAAATGACAGCTTAGGTTTCTGCCAAACCATAATTCATACAATGTCATCTCAATGGATTTAGATGGTGCCCTATTTAAAGTGAATGTAGTGGTCTCTAATGCATAACCCCAAAATGACAGTGGCAAATCGGTAAGAGACATCATAGTACGACCATATCCAATAGAGCACGACTACGACGTTTGGACACACCATCACACTATGGTGTTCCAGGTGGCGTGAGTTGTGAAACAACTTCCACATTGTCTTAAGTTGCATACCAAACTCGTAACTCGGATATTCACCTCCACGATCATATCATAGACATTTTATCTTCTTGTCACGATGATCTTAAACTTCACGCTGAATTTGCTTGAACTTTTCAAACGTTTCATACTTGTGTTTCATTAAGTAAATATACCCATATCTACTCAAATCATCAGTGAAGGTAAGAAAATAAAGATATCCACCGCACGCTTCAACACTCATTGAACCGCATACATTAACATGTATCATTTCCAATAAGTCACTTGCCCGCTCCATCATACCGGAAAACGGGGTCTCAGTCATCTTGCCCATGAGGCATGGTCCGCATGTCTCAACCGATTCGAAATCGAGTGAGTCCAAAGTTCCATCAACATGGAGTTTCTTGATGCGCTTCGCACCAATATGACCTTAGAGGCAGTGCCACAAGTATGTGGTACTATTATTATTAACTTTGCATCTTTGGCATCAATATTATGAACATGTGTATCACTACGACCGAGATTCAATAAACCATTCACATTGGGTGCATGAACATTGAAGGTATTATCCATGAAAACAGAATAACCATTATTCTCTGACTTAAATGAATAACTGTATTGCGATAAACACGATCTAATCATGTTCATGCTCTACGCAAACACCAAATAACATTTATTCAGGTTTAACACTAATCTCGAAGGTAGAGGGAGCGTGCGATGGTGATCACATCAACCTTGGAAACACTTCCAACACACATCGTCACCTCGCCCTTATAGCTAGTCTCTGTTTATTCCATAGCTTTTATTTCGAGTTACCAATATTAGCAACTAAACCGGTATCTAATACCCAGGTGCTACTAGGAGTACTAGTAAGGTACACATCAATAACACGTATATCAAATATACTTTTGTTGACGTTGCCATCCTTCTTATCTACCAAGTATTTGGGGTAGTTCCGCTATCAGTGACCATTCCCCTTACAATAGATGCACTTAGTCTCGGGTTTGGGTTCAACCTTGGGTTTCTTCATTGGAGCGGCAACTGTATTGCCATTCTTGAAGTTTCCTTTCTTGCCCTTACCCTTCTCGAAACTAGTGGTTTTACTAACCATCAACACTTGATGCTCCTTCTTGATTTCTACCTTTCGCAGTGTAAAACATCGCAAATAGCTCAGGGATCATCTTGTCCATTCTTGACATGTTATAGTTCATCACGAAGCTCTAGCAGCTTGGTGGCAGTGACTTGGAGAACTATGTCAATCACTATCCTATCTGGAAGATCAACTCCCACTTGATTCAAGCGATTGTAGCACCCAGACATTCTGAGCACATGCTCACCGATTGAGCTATTCTCCTTCATCTTACAGGCAAAGAATCTTTGTTGGAGTTCTCATACCTCTCAACACGGGCACGAGCCTGAAATCCCAATTTCAGCTCTTGGAACATCTCATATGCTTCGTGACGTTCAAAACGTCTTTGGAGCCTCAATTCTAAGCTGTAAAGCATGACGCACTGAACTATCAAGTAGTCATCGAAAACGTGCCTGTCTGATGTTCTCAACACCCACAGATGACGCTTGAGGGGTTGGCGCACCGAGCGGTGCATCAAGGACATAAGTCTTCTGTGCAGCAATGAGGACAATCCTCAGTTTACGGACCCAGTCCGCATAATTGCTACAACCATCTTTCAACTTAGTTTTCCTCTAGGAACGTATCAAATATAGGGGAGCTATAGCGCAAGCTATTGATCTACAACATAATTTGCAAATATATTTTGACTATGTTCATGATAATGAGTTCAATTGATCATATTACTAAAGAACTCCCACTCAAATCAACATCCCTCAGGTTGTCCGAGTGTAACATGATCCAAATCCAGCAACCCAAGTCCGATCATAACGTGAGATGGGGTGGCTTCAATGATGAACATCTCCATGTTGATCATATCTACTATATGACTCATGTTTGACCTTTCGGTCTCCTGTGTTCCAAGGCCATGTTTGTACATGCTAGGCTCGTCAAGTTTAACCCAAGTATTCCGCGTGTGTAAATCTGGCTTACACCCGTTGTATGCGAACGTAGAGTCTATCACACCCGATCATCACGTGGTGCTTCGAAATGACGAACCCTCGCAACGGTGCATACTTGGGGAGAACACAATTTTATCTTGAATTTTTTTAGTGAGGGATCATCTTATAATGCTACCATCGTCCTAAGCAAAATAAGATGCATAAAAGGATTAACATCACATGCAAATCATATAAGTGACATGATATGGCCATCATCATCTTGTGCTTTTGATCTCCATCACCAAAGCACCGGCATGATCTCCATCATTACCGGCATGACACCATGATCTCCATCATCGTGTCGTCATTAGGTTGCCGCGCCAAATATTGCTTCTACAACTATTGCTAACTCATAGCGATAAAGTAAAGCAAAAAAGGCGAAAATAAATTAAAGACAACCCTATGGCTCCTGCCGGTTGTTGTACTCATCGACATGAAAGTCGTGATAATCTATACAAAACATGATCATCTCCTACATCACATATATCACATCATGTCTTTGGCCATATCACATCACAACATGCCCTGCAAAAACAAGTTAGACGTCCTCTACTTTGTTGTTGCAAGTTTTACGTGTCTGCTATGGGCAACTAGTAAGAACTGTTCTTACCTACGCAAAGCCACAATGGTGATAATCAAGTTGCCTTTTAACCTTATACAAGGACCGCCTTGGTCGAATCTGATTCAACTAAAGTGGGAGAGGCAGACACCCGCCAGCCATCTTTATGCAACAAGTTGCATGTCAGTCGATGGAACCGGTCTCTCGTACGTAGACGAGTAAGGTTGGTCTGAGCCGCTTCATCCCACAATACCTCCAAATCAAGATAAGACTAAGGAAGTAAGCAATCTGAACATCAACGCCCACAAACACTTTGTGTTCTACTCGTGCATATCATCTACGCATAGACCTAGCTCATGATGCCACTGTTGGGGAACGTTGCATGGGAAACAATTTTTTTCTTACGAACACCCAACATCTATCTATGGAGATCAACAGCTACGAAAGGGGGAGTGCATCTACATACCCTTGTAGATCGCTAAGCGAGAACCATTAAGAAACGCGGTTGATGTAGTTGAACGTCTTCGCGATCCAATCACGATTCGTCCCGCGATCCAATCACGATCTAGTGCCGAACGGACGGCACCTTCGCGTTCATCACACGTACAGCTCGATGACGTCTCCACCTCCTTGATCCAGCAAGCGAGGGCGGAAAGATAGATGAGTTCTTCGGCAGCACGACGGCGTGGTGGCGGTGGTGGTGGAGCTGTCCCGGCAGGGCTTCACCAAGCGGTGCCCCGACAGGACCGAGGGAGAAGAACTATGAGAGAGAGAGGAGGGCTGCGCCGTGGCTCTTGGGTGCGGCTGCCCTCCCTCTCCTCTAGTATATATAGGGGGAAGGGAGGAGGGGTGGCGCCCTAGGGTTCCCTCTAGGGGGGCGGCGGCCTAGATGGGGCGGTGCCCCAAGGGTGGCTTGGCCCCCAAGTTTGGGTGGCCGCCTCCTTTAGGGTTTGCCCCCCACCAGCCCCTTGGCCGCATGGGCTTTGGTAGGAGGGGCGCCCAGCCCACCAGGGGCTGGTGTGGTCCCCCTCTCAGCCCATGTGGCCTCCCGGGGTGTGTGGGCCCCTTCTGGTGGACCCCCGGAACCCTTCGGCGCTCCCGGTACACTACCGATGACACCCGAATTCCTTCCGGTGACCAAACTGGAACTTCCTATATATCATTATTTACCTCCTGACCATTCCGAAACTCCCCGTGACGCCCGGGATCCCATTCGGGACTCCGAACAACCTTTGGTCACCAACATATATAACTCAACAATACCGAATCGTCACCGAACGTTAAGTGTGCACACCCTGCGGGTTCGAGAACTATGCAGACATGACCGAGACATCTCTACGGCCAATAACCAATAGCGGGACCTGGATGCCCATATTGGTTCCTACATATTCTATGAAGATCTTTATCGGTCGAACCACGATGTCAAGGATTCAATCAATCCTGTATGCAGTTCCCTTTGTCCATCGGTATGTTACTTGCCCGAGATTCGATCGTCGGTATCTCCATACCTA
Source organism: Elymus sibiricus (assembly GCA_039707655.1). NCBI lineage: Eukaryota > Viridiplantae > Streptophyta > Magnoliopsida > Poales > Poaceae > Elymus > Elymus sibiricus. The sequence continues at coordinate 143,337,705 of CM077667.1, read as the reverse complement.
GTTCAATCTCGTTACCAGCAAGTCTCTTTACTCATTCCGTAATACAAGATCCCGTGACTAACTCCTTAGTCACATCGCTTGCAAGCTTCTTGTGATGTTGTATTACCGAGTGGGCCCAGAGATACCTCTGTGTCATACGGAGTGACAAATCCGAGTCTCGATCCACGCCAACCCAACACACACCCTCGGAGATACCTATAGAGCACCTTTATAGTCACCCAGTTATGTTGTGACGTTTGATACACACAAGGCATTACTCCGGTGTCAGGGAGTTGCATGATCTCATGGTCGTAGGAACAGATACTTGACATGGATAAAGCAGTAGCAATAAACTAACACGATCAAATGCTATGCTTAGGGTTGGGTCTTGTCCATCACATCATTCTCCTAATGATGTGATCCTGTTATCAGATGACAACTCATGTCTATGGTTAGGAAACCTTGACCATCTCTGATCAACGAGCTAGTCTAGTAGAGGCTCACTAGGGACATGGTGTTGTCTATGTATCCACACATATACCTGAGTTTCCGATCAATACAATTCTAGCACAGATAATAAACGATTATCATGAACAAGGAAATATGATAATAACAAATTTATTATTGCCTCTAGGGCATATTTCCAACACTAGGTACTAGCTATGGACCCGTAGGTCTGTGGTGAACTACTCACACATCATCATGAGGGCAGCAAGGTTGATGAAGAGGCCCTCCGTGATCGATCCGCCCTCCAGCAGGGTGCCGGAACGGAGCTCTAGATGGCCTCACGATGGAACAAAGACATACCGAGGCGGAAAAAGGGTTTTGGGACTGCATTTAGGGTTTTTGCAATATTAGAGAATTTATAGGCCGAAGAGGAATGTCGGGAGAGCCACGAGGGGGGCACCACATATCAGGGCCCCCCAGGGCGCGCCCTGATGTGTGGTGGGGCCCTCGTGCGCCTCCCGACCTCTTTCTGAAGCTTCTAGGTCTTCTTTTGGTCTAGAAAAAATCATCAAAAAGTTTCGTGGCAATTGGACTTCGTTTGGTACTGTAAACCTGAAAAGGCAAAAACATGCAGAAAACAGCAATTGGCACTGGGCACTGGGTCAATAGGTTAGTGCTCAAAAATATTATAAATTGGTAAATAAAGACCCAAAAAGTATCCTCGAATGATAATATATCAGCATGGAACAATCAAAAATTATATATACGTTGGAGACGTATCAACTTCCAAGATTGAGAAGGAGCTAGATCCGACCGCGGGTATCCTTCGTGACAGCTCGGCTCTTGCACTGCTCCGACTGGATGAGCGCATCGGGGAGGTGACTATCTTCCTCAACCGCTTGCGTAACACAGTCAAGGACATTGACACGGAAGTCGCCCCCGGAGAGGAGTTCCCGAATGACCTAGACGCCCTCATCAACCGACTGCAAGACGTTCCACGCCGAGTGCAATCGTGGAAGAAATCCGCGGCTCGTGCTGGTGATGACATTGCCCTCTCCCTCATCCGCGTGCATTGCAAGGTCGTGAATGAGGAGAAGTTGAAGTCGCTGAAGGTTGTTAACAGGAAAAGTGCCAAGATTGAAGATTTCATGGAGACATTCCTCGCAGCTGCCACTCGGATCGTGGACTGCATCGACCTCGACACCTTCACAGATGCAGCGGCTCCGACCACAACTGAGTGATCCTCGGATAAAAAACTTTAAGTGATATTTGCCCGTGTATGCCGAGTGGTTTATGTAACCGTACATTTGCCATGACTTAGCGGCCACAACTATATGCAGTTTTGCTTTGAATTACATGTTGTTTGAATGCCTTTATTTGACTATTTGAGCACTTGGCTCGATTCTCACTCGGAGTGATCTTTTACTTAGACGATCTCCGGATCGCACCTAAGTCCCCGAGTGTGGGCGATGTCCTCACTCGGAGTAGTTTTTAACTTAGGCGATTACTGGATCGCAGCTAAGCCCCCAAGTGTGGAGGATGTCCTCACTTGGAATAGTTTTTAACTTAGGCGATTACTGGATCGTAGCTAAGCCCCCGAGTGTGCACGATGTCCTCACTCGGAATAGTTTTTAACTTAGACGATTACTGGATCACAGCTAAGCCCCCGAGTGTTGACGATGTCCTCACTCGGAATAGTTTTTAACTTAGGCGATTACTGGATTGCAGCTAAGCCCCCGAGTGTGGACGATGTCCTCACCCGGAGTAGTTTTAACTTAGGCGATTACTGGATCGCAGCTAAGCCCTCGAGTGTGGGCGATGTCCTCACTCGGAATATTTTTTAACTCAGGCGAGGTCAGGATCGCAGCTAAGCCCCCGAGTGTGGACAATATCCACACTCGGAGTAGGTTTTAACTTAGGCGGTTACTGGATCGCAGCTAAGCCCCCGAGTGTGGATGATGTCCTCAGTTGGAGTAGTTTTTAACTGAGGCAAAGTCAGGTTCGCAGCTAAGCCCCCGAGTGTGGATGATGTCCTCACTCAGAGTAGTTTTTAACTCAGGCGAAGTCAGGTTCACAGCTAAGCCCCCGAGTGTGGATGATGTCCTCACTCGGAGTAGTTTTTAACTCAGGCGAAGTCAGGTTCACAGCTAAGCCCCCGAGTGTGGATGATGTCCTCACTCGGAGTAGTTTTTAACTCAGGCGAAGTCAGGTTCACAGCTAAGCCCCCGAGTGTGTATGATGTCCTCACTCGGAGTAGTTTTTAACTTAGGCGATTACTGGATCACAGCTAAGCCCCTGAGTGTGGACGATGTCCTCACTCGAAGTAGTTTTTAACTTAGGCGAAATCAGGTTCACAGCTAAGTCCATCCACGCACCCACTGGGGGTGAGGAAAGCGAACAAAAGTGAAAAAGTTTTAACAAGGAGTTGGAAAAGTAAAGAATTTTATTCATCAAATCCACTCGGCAGCTCATTACAGGAATGATAGAGTGTTTTGTAGATTAAGTGTAGAACTTGCGGAGCAGATCCGCGTTCCACGCCCGGGGCTCCTCTACTTTGGTGGTAAAATTATACAACCGATAAGCTCCATTGTTCAGGACTTTGGTGATCGCATAAGGCCCTTGCCACGGAGGCGCCAACTTGTGTGGCTTCTGTTGATCCAATCAGAGGATGAGATCGCCTTCCTGGAAAGCGCGCCCTCTGACTTGTCTATCGTAGTAGTGCCTCAGGTCTTGCTGATAAAGCGTTGGTCTGACCAGAGCTAGATCTCTCTCCTCTTCTAAGAGGTCCAGACCATCTTGACGTGCTACTTCTACTTCATCTTCATTATAAAGTTCCACTCGAGGAACATTGTGACATACGTCACTCGGCAAGACGGCTTCAGATCCGTATACCATGAAGAACGGAGTGTGCTTGGTTGAACAGTTCGGGGTCGTCTGAATGCCCCATAGGGCAGATGGCAGCTCTTCGACCCAGGATCCAGCGACGTACTCCAAATCCCTCATCAATCGGGGCTTCAATCCTTGAAGAATCATCCCATTTGCTCGTTCTGCATGTCCATTCGACTACGGGTGAGCCACGGAAGCATAGTTGACCTGAGTGCCTTGCGAGTAGCAGAATTCACGAAACTCATCTGAATCAAAATTCTTACCGTTGTCAGAGATGATGTCATGGGGGACTCCGAATCTGAAGATAATCTGCCAAATGAAACTGACAGCGGTAGATGCATCCAAGCTTTTGATGGGCTTCGCTTCGACCCACTTGGTGAACTTATCCACTGCTACCAACAGATGGGTAAACGCACTCGACCCGGTACGCAGAGGGCTGACCATATCGAGGCCCCACATGGCAAACAGCCAGGTGAGCGGGATGGTCTTCAGTGCGGATGCAGGCTTGTGCGTCTGATTCTTATAAAACTGACACCCAACACAGAGGTAGACCATGTCCTTTGCTGCTTCATTGGCTCGAGGCCAATAAAAACCCGCACAGAACGCCTTCGCGACTAACGTTCCTTGTGGGTTTGGTGGTACCCGGAGTACGCTCAGAGCAATTGGCTCGAGGTCCATACATTCGGATCTGGTGGTACCCGGAGTACGCATCCAGGAACGACAGGCGTTCACATCCAGCAGTGGAATCTACTATATGATCTATGTAGGGAAGGGGACAATGATCTTTCGGGCAGGCCCGATTGAAGTGCTTGAAGTTGATGCACATCTGGAGGGACTTGTCCTTCTTGGGTACCAACACTGGGTTGGCCAGCCACTCAGAATGGTAGACTTCACGAATGAACTCGCCAGCTAGGAGCCGAGCGATTTCTTCACCAATCGCCTTGCGCTTCTCGACGGAGGATCAACGCAAGTGCTCCTTGACCGGTTTGATATTCGGATCGACTCGGAGTCGGTGCTTAGCCAGCTCCCTGGGAACCCCCAACATGTCAGACGGCTTCCATGCGAAGATATCCCAGTTCTCGCGGAGGAACTGGATGAGCTCGACTTCCTATTTTTCACCGAGTGTCGTCGAGATGTTCATAGGAGCGGCACTCGGATCGTTCGGATGAATGTGACCTTGCTTGGTCTCACCGGCCGACTAGAAAGCTGACTCCGTTGCCGGCTGTTTGGACTTGAGCAAATCTGCTGTGTCCACCCCCTTCTTGTACCCATCGAGTTCGACTGTGAGTACTTGTTCATTGGCAATCTTGGAGCCCTGCTGAAGGCACTCCTCAGCGACTATCCGATCGCCGGTCACTGTGATCACTCCTTCTGGCCCTGGCATCTTAAGTTTAAGATACATGTAACATGGACGGGCCATGAAACGCGCGTAGGCGGGCCTACCCAGGATGGAGTGATAGGCGCTCCGAAAGTCCACCACTTCGAACGTCAAGCGTTCCTTTCGGAAATTTTTCTCCCCTCCGAACACGACGTCCAGAACGATTTGGCCGAGTGACTCGGCTTTCTTCCCAGGGATGACCCCGTGGAAATGCATGTTACTCTTGCTCAGTCGGTACATCGGAATATCCATTGCTCTGAGTGTGTCAGCGTAGATTATGTTGAGCCTGCTGCCTCCATCCATTAGGACTTTGCGCAGTCGGACTCATTTGACAGCTGGGTCAACAACTAGTGCCTGCCTCCCAGGGGTGGCTATGTGGGCTGGGTGATCCAACTGGTCGAAGGTAACGGGAGTCTTCACACAGTTGAGGTACTTGACGGTAGTCGGAGCTGCCATGTTCACCTCCCGATTGACGACCTTCAACCGGCTCTTGCTTTCGATGTCAGCAAAGATCATGTTTAGGACCTTGTCGATGTTTGGATACTCAGGAGCATCCTCTCCTTCCTCGTCATCGTCCTTCTCAGTAGAGGTCTCTCTACCCATCTCCTACTTGAGCATTTGGCACTCCCGAGTGGTGTGCTTTGGGTAGATCATATTGCCCTCTTCATCTTTGTTAGTATGGACAACACAGGGTTGATCCAATACCTCGGTTTTGTACTCGGGCTTCTTCTTGTTAGCCCAGTCCTTCTTCTTATTTTTCTTCGGCTTAGGCTTTCCCTGGCCAGGAACCGCATCAACTTATGCCTTTCCCGGAGGATCGGCTTTCCGCTTCTGCTTTTTGCCAGCGTTTCCCCCCGACTGAGGGGCGTTGCCGGCTCGCCCAACTTCTTCCTTGCCGTTGGCGTACTTATTGGCAATTTCCATGGCCCGACTGAGAGACAGGTCTCCCGATCGACCAAACTTCAAGATGAGCTCTCGGTACCGAGTGCCTGCCTTGAAGGCGCAAACAGCTTGATGCTCGGTAACGTTCTCGACTGTATTGTGCAGCGTAGTCAAGCGCTGAATGTACTCTCGGAGAGTTTCGTTGCTCTTTTGGACACAATGCTGCAATTCTGTCAACCCACCCGGACGCTTGTAGGTGCCTTCAAATGTCTTGATGAACACCTGCGCCAGGTCCTCCCAGCAGTAGATGCTCCTAGAAGGCAACTTGTTCAGCCAGGCTCGTGCAGACCCCTCCAGCATGAGAGGAAGATGCTTCATCGCAACAAAGTCGTCGCCACCACCAATCTGGACGGCCACTCAGTAATCCTCGAGCCATGTTTCCGGCTTGGACTCGCCATTAAACTTTACGATTCCCATTGCCAACCTGTAGTTGGAGGGGATCTCGGCTTCTCGGATGTACCTACTGAAACACTCGAGCCCTGAAGTCCCCCATCCACTCACTCGATCTCTGACCAACTGGTTCTTGTCCACCACGTTCCGCGTGATGATAGATCTGGCGTTGAGCAGCGGGGGTCGCCGGCCACCTTCTTCGTAGCCCCTGGGCCGAGCAGGACTCCGATTGCGGTCCTCTCGGTGAGGTCATCCGCTGTCATAGGGCCGCTTGCCATACGAACCGCCCCTTAGAGGGGGCGTCCGACTAAAGTCGCGGTCATCGTGCCACGCCCTCCATGATGGCCTCTCGGAGGAGGAGGAGAATGTCGATGCTTTCCATAAGCATACGGGCTGTGCGCGGACTGAACTGTGTCAGCCCAAGCGGACTTGCTGTAAATGCACTGGTGCAACTGAGACACCTCTGAATTCTGTCTCAGGGCGGTCTTCAGCAGAGTCTGGATCTGCCGAATGCCCTCTCCAGCCGCAGAACCGGACGGTTGGATAGATTCAACTATCCGAGTAGCTGCGGCCAGGTTCTCCATCGGTGTGCACATCATCGGGATCTTGGGCAGTCTGTCATCCGGAAATAACCGCTGCCGACTGTGACTGGAGCTGGGTTGCTCCTTGGCTGCACGATCATCGAGTGACCACTGGAGCCGCTAGAGACGCTCGCGCTCAGCCAAGGTGTCTTGGCGCGTAGCCTCCAAAGCTATCTCCTCCGGGGAAGTCCCCGTGATGGGAATAAGCAGGACTTCATCGTCCCTCCTCCTCTTCTCCTCCCGATGCTCCCAACTGAGAGGCTGGGGAAAATAGGCGTTGGTGTGGCCGTTGTTGCGGACACCGTCTCGGCTATGGGAGCTGCCTGCGGAGTACCGAGGAGTCCCGTGGTTGGTGGTGTGTGACATCAGTATCTCTGCAGCGTTCTCACTGCTTCTGCACTCGGACCTATCAGACAACTCGTCACCCGACAAGGGGGACAAGCTGACGGTGGGCTCGCCGGAGTTAACTACGGCCACCTGCTCGGAAGTAGGCTAATGCTCTGATACGTCTCCAACGTATCTATAATTTTTGCTTGTTCCATGCTGTTATATTATCATTCTTGGATGTTTTACAATCATTTTATAGCAACTTTGCATAATTTTTTGGGACTAACCTATTGACATAGTGCCAAAGTGCCAGTTGTTATTTTTGCTTGTTTTTTACTTCGCAGAAAATCAATACCAAATGGAGTCCAATCGCGACGAAACTTTTTGGAGATTTTTTCTGGACCAGAAGACACCCAGTGGGCCAAAGAAGTGCCGGAGAGGTGGGCCGTGGAGACCACAACCCACCAGGGCGCGCCAGGGGGGCCCCGGCGCGCCCTGATGGGTTGTGCCCTCCTCGGGGGCCCTCTCCACCGCCTCCGATGCCTATAAATTCCCAAATATTTGGAAACCCCCAAAAATAACCCTAGACTCTCCGCTCCGCCGCCGCAACTCTCTGTATCGACGAAAAACCAATCTGGAGACGTTCCAGTACCCTGCCGGAGAGGGGAATCCATCTCCGGTGGCCATCTTCATCATCCCGGTGGAGGCCATGACGAGGAGGGAGTAGTCCACCCTCGGGGTTGAGGGTATGTACCAGTAGCTATGTGTTCAATCTCTCTCTCTCGTGTTCTTGAGATGTCATGATCTTGATGTATCACGGGCTTTGTTAATATAGTTGGATCATATGGTGTGTTTCCCTTACTATCTTGTTGTGATGAATTGAATCTTTCCCTTTGCGATATTGTTATGTTGGATTGAATATTGGATTTGAGAACACTTGATATATGTCTTGCATGTGGATACCCGTGGTGACAATGGGGTGTTCTATTGATTCACTTGATATATGTTTCGGTACTCAACTTGCGGATTCCCGCGGTGACATTGGGGTAATCTATGCATAGGGATTGATACACGTTCTTGTCCTACTTTCTCCGATAGAAATCTTGGGGCACTCTTTGAGGTTCTTTGTGTGGATTGAGTATTATGAATCTGAAATTGTTTGATGTGTATCATATAATTAACTCATGGATACTTGTGGTGACATTGGAGTATCTAGGTGACATTAGAGTTGGTTGATGTGTATCATATGGTGTTATTCTAGTACAAACTCTTAGATAGATCGAATGGAAAGGATAACTTGATGTTATCTTAGTATGAACTCTTGAATAGATCGATCGGAAAGGATAACTTTAAGGTGGTTTCGTACCCTACAAACAATTTCTTCTTATGTTCTCCGCTAGATAAGAACTTTGGAGTGATTATTCGTTGCACGTTGAGGGATGGTTATGTGATCCAATTATATTAGCATTGTTGAGAGATTGCACTAGCGAAAGTACGGACCCTAGGCCTTGTTTTCAAGCATTGCAATACCGTTTGTGCTCACTTTTGTTACTTGCTACCTTGCTGTTTTTATATTTTCAGATTACAAAAAACCTATATCTACCATCCATATTGCACTTGTATCACCATCTCTTCGCCGAACTAGTGCACCTATACAATTTGCCATTGTTTTGGGTGTGTTGGGGACACAAGAGATTTCTTGTATTTGATTGCAGGGTTGTTTGAGAGAGACCATCTTCATCCTACAGCTCCCACGGATTGATAAACCTTAGGGCATCCACTTGAGGGAAAATTGCTACTGTCCTACAAAACTCTGCGCTTGGAGGCCCAACAAAGTCTATAAGAATAAAGTTGCGTAGTAGACATCAAGCTCTTTTCTGGCGCTGTTGCCGGGGAGGTGACGAGGAGGAGCTCCCTATTCAACCAATCTTATCAATAAGAAGCTCGAAAAAATTAATTAAACCCACACATGATGTGGTGAAGAAGAAGAAAAGAAGAAAGAGTAGAGGTAAAAAGGTATCTCTTCCAAATGATGTTGCTCCTATTATTGTTGTGCCTCACGAGGATGAATCAAAAATAATTGTGGAAGATGGTACACTTGATGATGATTTTGTTATGCCTATTGCTTGTTGTGATGACTATGATTGGGAATATAATGATACTTCTTATAATCTTGAAAATCTTTTTGGCACCAACTTGGTAAATTATGATGATAATAATTGTTATGCCATTGGTGCTATTCATACTATTATTGATGAGAATGGCATGTTAGAGAATTTATTTGCTGCAATTAATGTTTGTCCCAAGCTTGGGGATGCTATGCTTAATGAAGATGATCTTTTTAGTTCCCCTACTTTGAATGGTCAAATTTGTTATGATGATTGCATGCCTCCTATTTATGATGATTGTGATATTTATGAAAGTGGGTTCGGAAGAGTGTCAACTTTAGATAATTATTATCCCACTATTTTGGAGGGTGTTGAATTTTATTATAATGATAAATGTGGATTTGGAGAGGTCATGACTTTATTTAGTAATGATTCCACTATTTCGGAAGAGGTTTCACTTGACTATGATGAGAACAAAGTTGCTACTTATGATGATTATTGTGATGATACTTATGTTATAAAAAGTAGTGATAATTATTTTCATAATTTTGAATATCCTTTTACTGAACATTACTCTCTTAATGTGGAAACAATTTATAGTATTCGAATTTCATTTGATGCTCCCACTATTATGAATGAGAAGAAATTTGCTTATGTGGAGAGTAATGAAAATTCTATGCTTGTGCATCATGAAAAGAATGCTTTATGTGATAGTTATGTTGTGAAATTCCTTCATGATGCTACTGAAAACTATTATGAGGGAGGAACATATGCTTGTAGGAATTGCAATAATATCAAGTTCCCTCCCTATGTGTTCAAAGTTTTGAAGTTATGCTTGTTTTGCCTTCCTATGCTAGTTGATTGTTGCTCCCATAAATTGTTTGATCACAAAATCCCTATGCATAGGAAGAGGGTTACACTTAAATGTGCTTGTCATGAGATTCATGATGCTCTCTTGCATGTTTCATTTACTACCTTTTTATGTGAGCATCATTGAAATCATCATGCCTAGCTAAAAGGCTTTAAAGAAAAACGCTTCTTGGGAGACAACCCAACACTTTTCCTTTATGTTTTTGTGTGTTCACATGATTAAGCTACTATATTAATCATGTTTTGTGCCTTTTATTTCAATAATGTGCCAAGTAAAGCCTTTGGGATAGTATGGGTACTTGTTGATTTGATGCTGTGCAAAAACAGAAACTTTTGCCTCCAGTAAAGAATTTCTATGATTTCACTGGAGCGTCAACAAATTCTGAAATTTTTACACAGTCTTGATATACAAATTCTTCAGGTTGTCCTAATTTTTCAGAATTTTTAGAGACAGGAAAGTACAACTATACTACAGTTCTTCACAGACTGTTCTGTTTTTGACAGATTCTGTTTTGCATGCATAGTTTGCTTGTTTTAGTGTTCCCATAGCTTATATTCAGTGATATAAATTATGGGAATGGTATAATACAGTAGGTATTATTTGAGAACAATTATGAATCTTGTCTTGACAGTACCTAAGTGAATGATCTTTATTTATTATACTAACCCATCTCACGATGTTCCGTTAAGTTTTGTGTGATTGAAGTTTTCAAGTTTTGGGTGAGACACCGATATGAGGAGAATAAGGAGTGACAAGAACCTAAGCTTGGGGATGCCCAAGGCACCCCCAAGGTAATATCCAAGGAAGACCCAAGCGCCTAAGCTTGGGGATGCCCCGGAAGGCATCCCCTCTTTCGTCTTCAACATTATCGGTATATCTTACTTGGAGCTATATTTTTATTCGTCACATAATATGTGTTTTACTTGGAGCATCATTTTATTTTGTTGTTTTATGTTAGGTGTTATTTATAATCTTGTTTTTCAATAAAAAAGTTCCAAGAATTGCCTTAGGATGCGTGCATTGCATGTTTGATGTGTGCTGTGTAAAAACATAAACTTTCTCTGTAGTGTTTGAATTTTCATATTTTACTGGAACGTGGAAAGTTTCTGAAATTTTTACACAGTATTTTAATATAAATTCTTTAGCTTGTCCTAAATTTTCATAATTGTTTGAGTTAAATAAGTACACTGTTTTCATAAATTTCTACAGACTGTTCTGTTTGGACAGATTGCTGTCATAGTTTTGTTATCTACTTATCCTATAGTTTCCATAGGCTATATTTGTAGATATAAATTGTGGAAATGATAGTAAAAAGTAGATGATGTTTGAAATTATTATGCAACTTTTCTTGGCAGTACATGAAGTTTTGATTTATTCTTATGTGTACTAACCTATCTCATGAGTTCTTTTCGAGTTTTGTGTGGATGAAGTTTTTGAGAATAGGTGAAACCATGATATGAGAGGATTGAACGAGATAAAAAAGCTCAAGCTTGGGGATTCCCAAGGCACCCCAAGTAAATATTTCAAGAAGTCTCAAGCATCTAAGCTTGGGGATGCTACGCATCCCACCTCTCTTCGTCAACTATCGGTTAGCCTATGTTGAGCCTAAATTTTTATTCATTCACATGATGCGTGCTATTCTTGGAGTTATATTTTTGTTTAGTTTGATGTTTGAATAAAATACTCAGATCTGAAAATATTTATTGAGAGAGAGAGTCCTCACATAGCTACTTAATTGTTTGACTACTCGCTTGATCTTCACTTATATCTTTTGAGAGTAGTTTGATGTTTACTCTAGAGCTTCACTTATATCTTTTTTAGCACGGTGTGCTTGGAAATTTTTATAGAAATACTCTCATGATTCACTTAGATTAATTTGAGAGTTAGTAAATTTTGAAGAAATCCTCTCATGCTTCACTTATACCTTTTTGAGAGATGAAATCTCTATGCTCATGTGCTTCACTTAAATTTGTTTGAGCTTGTCAAAAAAGCAATGGCAATATATGAAACTAGTCCCAAAGTGATAGATATCCAAGGTGGATATAATAAAAACTTTCATGAAGATCATTGGACAAATTAAACTTGATTCCTTGTAATAGTTTTGAGACATGATGATAGTAATATGTGAGTCATGTTAGTGAGTAATTATGCTTTAGTAGGAATATTGGTGTTAAGGTTTGTGATTCCCTATGCAAGTACGGAAGTCAATAGTTATGCAATGAAATTACATCCTACTTATGGTGCATTATTCGATGTTAGTTATGCTCAATGCTCGCTTATGTGAATTTTCGTTTCTTGGTTTGGTTGCTTCTCAATCTATTTGCTAGCCTCCATTTGTACTAAGTAGAAATACTACTTGTGCATCCAAAATCCTTAAACCAAGTTTTGCCTTATGAGTCCACCATACCTACCTATATGCGGTATTTCCATGCCGTTCCAAGCAAATTTGTGTGTGCCATCTCTAAATTTTCAAAATAAATTTTCTCTTTTGTGTGCTCGTACCGCTCATGAAACGGTGGGGAGTGTCCAATATTTTTCCATGCTAGATGTGTTATTCTCAAGATGAGTGTTTATTCACTTGTCATTGCACGAGAGTGTGGCAGTAATAGGGATGCCCATTCCCGAAATGAAAAAGAAAAAAATATTTACTTTATGTTGTCAAATAATAAATTCCTTGGAAAGTGTTGGTATGGAAGGCAACCGTGGATACGGCCCGCCATGGAAAGTGAAAGTTTGGTAGAAAAAGTAATAAACTTTATTTTCTGTTTGGGAACCGCCTATGATATATCTAGCATGGAAAGTATTGTGAGCTACTTTGTCGTTTTCGTTGACAGGAAAAGCATGCCACCAAAATATTTTTCTCTCTCAATTTTAAACCTTGAGCTCTGGCACCTCTATAAATCCCTACTTCCCTCTGCGAAGGGCCTATCTATTTACTTTATGCAATTTTTATTTTTACTTTGAGTCTCCATCTTCTCTTATAAGCACCAACTGGGGGCACTATGATCGTACTTGAGCATTGGGTATAGCTAATATTTGAGTGTGTGTCATGAATGGATCAATGATTGAGCATGATGGGCTAGGGATAACTTTCTTTAGTGTTGATATTTTTAAAGACATGGTTGCTTGTTGATATGCTTGAGTATTGAAGTCATTATGTTAAAACTAGACTATTGCTTTGAATCATTACAAGTCCAAATGTCCATGCTATACAAAAGAAAAAAATATGAGATGAACATGTTAGGCAACATTCCACATCAAAAATTCTGTTTTTATCATTTAACTACTCGAGGGCGAGTAGGAATTAAGCTTGGGGATGCTGATACGTCTCCAACGTATCTATAATTTTTGCTTGTTCCATGTTGTTATATTATCATTCTTGGATGTTTTACAATCATTTTATAGCAACTTTATATTACTTTTCGGGACTAACCTATTGACATAGTGCCAAAGTGTCAATTGCTGTTTTTGCTTGTTTTTTACTTCGCAGGAAATCAATACCAAACGGAGTCCAATCGCGACGAAACTTTTTGGAGATTTTTTGGACCAGAAGACAACCAGTGGGCCAAAGAAGTGTCGGAGAGGTGGGCCGTGGAGACCACAACCCACCAGGGCGCGCCAGGGGGGCCCCGGCGCGCCCTGATGGGTTGTGCCCTCCTCGGGGCCCCTCTCCACCGCCTTTGATGCCTATAAATTCCCAAATATTCGGAAACCCCCAAAAATAACCCTCGACTCTCCGCTCCGTCGCCGCAACTCTCTGTATCGACGAAAAACCAATCTGGAGACATTCCAGTACCCTGCCGGAGAGGGGAATCCATCTCCGGTGGCCATCTTCATCATCCCGGCGGAGGCCATGACGAGGAGGGAGTAGTCCACCCTCGGGGCTGAGGGTATGTACCAGTAGCTATGTGTTCAATCTCTCTCTCTCGTGTTCTTGAGATGTCATGATCTTGATGTATCACGGGCTTTGTTAATATAGTTGGATCATATGGTGTGTTTCCCTTACTATGTGATGAATTGAATATTTCCCTTTGAGATATCATTATGTTGGATTGAATATTGGATTTGAGAACACTTGATATATGTCTTGCATGTGGATACCCGTGGTGACAATGGGGTGTTCTATTGATTCACTTGATATATGTTTTGGTACTCAACTTGCGGAATCCCGCGGTGACATTGGGGTAATCTATGCATTGGGGTTGATACACGTTCTTGTCCTACTTTCTCCGATAGAAATCTTGGGGCACTCTTTGAGGTTCTTTGTGTGGATTGAGTATTATGAATCTGAAATTGTTTGATGTGTATCGTATAATTAACTCATGGATACTTGTGGTGACATTGGAGTATCTAGGTGACATTAGAGTTGGTTGATGCGTATCATATGGTGTTATTCTAGTACGAACTCTTAGATAGATCAAACGGAAAGGATAACTTGATGTTATCTTAGTAATAACTTCTTGAATAGATCGATCAGAAAGGATAACTTTAAGGTGGTTTCGTACCCTACAAACAATTTCTTCTTATGTTCTCCGCTAGATAAGAACTTTGGAGTGATTCTTCATTGCACGTTGAGGGATGGTTATGTGATCCAATTATATTAGCATTGTTGAGAGATTGCACTAGCGAAAGTATGGACCCTAGGCCTTGTTTTCAAGCATTGCAATACCGTTTGTGCTCACTTTTGTTACTTGCTACCTTGCTGTTTTTATATTTTCAGATTACAAAAACCTATATCTACCATCCATATTGCACTTGTATCACCATCTCTTCGCCGAACTAGTGCACCTATACAATTTGCCATTGTATTGGGTGTGTTGGGGACACAAGAGATTTCTTGTATTTGATTGCAGGGTTGTTTGAGAGAGACCATCTTCATCCTACACCTCCCATGGATTGATAAACCTTAGGTCATCCACTTGAGGGAAAATTGCTACTGTCCTACAAAACTCTGGGCTTGGAGGCCCAACAAAGTCTACAAGAATAAAGTTGCGTAGTAGACATCACGCTCCATGACGTGTTTGAGCCATCGCTGCAGCTGCGAAGGCCCGGAGCGCTTGCAGCGGCTGGACACGGGACGGGCTGGCACAGCCATAAGGCCCCAACGGCTGTCGCAAAATAACTCCGTGCGCCACCGCGCTGAAGTGCGTCGCCCCGCGGGCGGGGAACGCATCCGGGTCCAATGGTGCCTCATACAACCATGCTGATCCGTCAGCGACGAAGCGAAGGCTGCCGAAAAGGATTTCACCGCCAAGTGCGATCATGATGACCGAGAAAATGCTAAATCTCCACTTGCGCTAGATTTTGCTAGATGTGTTGCCCACGGTGGGCGTCAACTGTCATGGGAGTAATATTGACAGTAGTACGGGGGGTACGTATGAGTAAAGGCGAAGCCTAGCTACGGCACAAGTGTAACACTCGGATGTACGAGTTCGGGCCCCACTCGGAAGTGGTAAAGACCCTACGTCTCGAGCCCTGGGGCTTAGTGTTTGCTTATGTGTGTATCTGATTACAAAGAGTTCCTAACCTTCGCTCTGGCACCGGGGGGTGGCTTATATAGAGTGCGCCACCACCAACCGAGCGCTGATACTTGTGATCTGCGTTGGGTTTTCCGTGAACAGGAACGGGTAGTTGCAGCACAAGGTGGGTAAGTATTTCCCTCAGTTATGAAACCAAGGTTTATCGAACCAAGAGGAATATCACTTCTCAACCGTCTTCAGCGACTGCACACAAAAGAACAAACGACTTGCACCCAACGCGGGCAAGAGGGTTGTCAATCCCCTTGATCTCGATATTTGCAAGCAAATGAGTTGTGTAGATAATTGTTGCTAAATATAAATTGCAAAATAAAATAAAAGGTAAATAAAGGCAGCAAGGTAGCAATTGCGTTTGCGAATATATAAGTGAATAGACCCGGGGGCCATAGTGTTCCCTAGCGGCATCTCTCATGTAGGCAACGTACGGAGGGTAACAAATTACTGTTGGGTAATTGACAGAAAATCGGATAGTTATGTGATATTCACGACAATGATCATGTCTATATAGGCATCACGTCCATAAGCAAATAGGCCGACTCCTACCTGCACCTTTTACTATTACTCCACCCATCGACAGCTATCCAGCATGCATTTAGAGTATTAAGTAAAACAGAGTAATGCTTGGAGAACAATGACATGATGTAGACAAAGTAAACTCAATTAATATGAATAAACCCATCGCTTTATCCTTAGTAGCAGCAACACAAAGACGCATCTTCTCCCTTTCTGTCACTGGGATATAGAAACTCGTCAGATTGAACCTACTACAACGCACTACTCCCACCGAAGAAATATCAATCTACTTGGCCAAAGTACATCAATAAATTGGAGAGCATTACGAAGCTATAATGATCATGCAATTAAGAGACAATATATATCAGAGGTATCTCAAATACTTTCCATGAATAATCTGAACATAAACCAACAATTCATCGGATCCCAACAAACACACCGCACAATAGAGTTACATCGGATGGATCAATGCGAAGATGCGATGATCATTGTATTGAAGATCATATGAGAGAGAGATAGCCATCTAGGTACTAGCTATGGACCCGTAGGTCTGTGGTGAACTACACACACATCATCATGAGGGCAGCAAGGTTGATGAAGAGGCCCTCCGTGATCGATCCCCCCCCTCGGCAAGGTGCCGGAACGGAGCTCAAGATGGGATTGCGACGGAATAGAGACTTGCGGCGGCGGAAAAATGTTTTCGAGGCTCTCCTGAGGGTTTCCAGGATTAATAATAATTTATAGGCCGGAGAACGAGGTCGGGAGAGCCACAGGGGGTCCACAAGCTATCAGGGTGCGGCTGATACGTCTCCAACGTATCTATATTTTTTGCTTGTTCCATGCTGTTATATTATCAATCTTGGATGTTTTACAATCATTTTATAGCAGTTTTATATCATTTTTTGGGACTAACCTATTGACATAGTGCCAAAGTGCCAGTTGTTGTTTTTGCTTGTTTTTTACTTCGCAGAATATAAGTACCAAACGAAGCCCAAACACCGCGAAACTTTTTGGAGATTTTTTTTGGGCCAGAAGACATCCAGTGGGCCAAAGAAGTACCAGAGGGGAGGGTCGAGGAGACCACAACCCACCAGGGCGTGCCAGAGGCCCCTGGCGCGGCCTGGTGGGTTGTGCCCTCCTCAGGATGCCTATCCACCGCCTCTGATGCCTATAAATTCCCAAATATTCCAGAAACCCTATGGGAGTCGACAAAAAACGCATCCAGCCGCCGCAAGTTCCAGAACCGCGAGATCCAATCTAACACCATCACGAAGGGGTTCATCATCCTCAATTGTGCCTCTCTGATGATGCGTGAGTAGTCCACCATAGACCTACGGGTCCGTAGGCAGTAGCTAGATGGCTTCCTCTCTCTCTCTCCCTTGATTCTCAATACAATGGTCTCTTGGAGATCTATTTGATGTAAACTTTTGCGGTGTGTTTGTTGGGATCCGATGAATTTTGAGTTCATGATCAGTTTCTATCCATGAATATTTTTTGAGTCTTCTTTGATCTCTTATATGCATGATTACTTATAGCCTCGTATTTCTTCTTCGAATCTTTGGTTTAGTTAGGCCAACTAGATAAACTTTTCTTGCCATGGGAAGAGGTGCTTTGTGATGGGTTCGATCTTGCGGTGTCCTCTACCAGTGAGAGAAGGGGCAGCGAGGCACGCATGTATCGTTGCTATTAAGGATAACAAGATGGGGTCTATTCCTACATGAATAGATCTTGTCTACATCATGTCACCGTTCCTATTGCATTACTCCGTTTTTCCATGAACTTAATACACTAGATGCATGCTGGATAGCGGTTGATGTGTGGAGTAATAGTAGTAGATGCAGAATCGTTTCGGTGTACAAAACTTAGACGTGATGCCTATATAATGATCATCGCCTTGGATATCGTCATGATTATTTGATCTTCTATCAATTGCCCAACAGTAATTTGTTCACCCACCGTGTGCTATACTCATGAGAGAAGCCACTAGTGAATCCTATGGCCCCCGGGTCTACTTTTCCAACATATTGCTTTCCGATCTATCTTTTTGCCGCTTTTGTTTTCAAATCTATTATTCCAAAAACCCAAAAATACCTTGTTGCACTTTTTATTTGCCTCTTTTATTTTGCATTCTTGAGAGATCTATCTATCAAATCTATCTTATCCCAATCTATCTTTTTACCGTAGAGAGATTGATAACCTCTCTTTCGCGTGGGGTTGCAAGTATTTGTTCTTTGTGTGCAGGTGCTGTTTACGAGGTGTTGGTGATCCTCCTACTGGTTCGATACCTTGGTTTCATAACTGAGGGAAATACTTACCGTCGCCGTGCTGCATCATCCCTTCCTCTTTGGGGAAATACCGAAGCAGTCTCAAGCCACGTCAGCGGCCCCCCTGGGGTCGCGCCCTGTTTGCTTGTGGAGCCTCCCTGAGGCTCCCGGCCATCCTCCGATGCTTGTTGGTCTTGTTTTGGTCCAGAAAAAATCGTCAAAAAGTTTCGTGGCAATTGGACTTTGTTTGGTAAAGGAAATCTGCAAAGTAAAAAACACACAGAAAACAGCAACTGGCACTTGGCACTGGGTCAATAGGTTAGTGCTCAAAAATATTATAAATTGGTAAATAATGACCCAAAAAGTATCTAAGAATGATAATATATCAGCATGGAACAATCAAAAATTACGTATCAAGCATCCCCAAGCTTAATTCCTGCTCGTCCTCGAGTAGGTAAATGATAAAAACAGAATTTTTGATGTGACATGCTATCCAATATGTAATCTTTATGCATGTATGCTCAATGAGAAACGACGAATCAATAGACATTAACATAGTAATACTTATAAGTATAAGAAACAAAATCATTAACTTTTTCAAAGCATACGATCCTCAAAAGATGTCTACCCCTTATTCATCTTATTTAATTAGCAAGGCATGGCTCCATCTTCACCTCATTAATACAAATGTCAAGCACCATACTACCCAAGTCAGGCAATTGGATTGTACGTTTTCAAGGTGCATAAACTTTTTATTCTTCATGCAATACATGAGCGTGAGCCATTGGACATAGCGTTTAGGTGGAATAGAATATGGTGGTAGATATCAATAGGGTAAAAGTGGAGAAGATAGTCTTGCATCAACTAGGCGTACCAACGGGCTATGGAGATGCCCATTGATAGATGTCAATGCAAGGAGTAGGGATTGCCATGCAAAAATGATGCACTAGAGCTATAAGTGCATGAAAGCTCAAATGAAGCTAAGTGGGTGTGCATCCAACTTGCTTGCTCATGAAGACCTCGGGCATTTGAGGAAGGCCGTCATCGGAATGTACAAGCCAAGTTTTAAAATAATGAAATTCCCACTAGCAATATGGAAGTGATATATCATGAGACTCTCGACATACGAGGAACATGGTGCCACTTTGAGGCACAAGTGTGGTAAAGGATAGTAACAAAGTCCCTTCTCTCATTTTCTCTCATTCATTTTTTTATATATGGTGGGCTCATTTGGCCTCCCCCATTTTTCATTTTCGTCCAAAGACTTTTTCGACTTGTGGGGGAGTCATGGTCTCCATCATTATTTCCTCACTGGGACAATGCTCTAACAATGATGATCATCACACTTTTATTTACTTACAACTCAATATGGAGAACTGATATGAAGATATGACTCTATATGAATGTCTCTGGCAGTGTACCAGGATGTGCAATGATCTAGCATGACATGTATCAAAAATATATGAATGGTGGCTTTGCCACAAATACTATGTCAGCTCTATATGATCATGCAAAGCAATATGATGATGAACGAACTGGTCATGTGAAGTGGCGATGGAATTTGCATGGCAATATATCTCAGAATGGCTATGGAAATGCCATGATAGGTAGGTATGGTGGCTGTTTTGAGGAAGATATAATAAGGCTTATGTGTTACAGAGCATATCATGTCACGGGGTTTGGATGCACCGGCGAGAGTTGCACCGATCCTCGAGGTGAGAATGGGCTATGCACGGCACCGAAGAGGCTAGCAAACATGGGAAGGTGTGATTGCGCATGTACATGGTTTCACATTAGTCATAAAGAACTCATATATTTATTGCAAAGTTTTATTAGTTTTAACACAAATCAAAGCATTCTCCGGATGCCCCGAGGGAAGAGGTTGGGAGGAGTTAACAATAGCGCTTCCGACCAGAAACAACACTAGGATTTCAACGAGGAATAGAAATGCTCACACATCATCACCATGCCCTTTTAATTTTTAGACAAATAAGACATTAACATCTCTTAATATCGACACTTGTACAAATTAAGAATTTTGGACTCACACCTTTTCAGATTACTACATCAATATTATCAATCCTCATTCTCTATATGTGCTACATGATGGTTTTGATTATCACTCATTGGATACCTAATATTTTTGGACTAGTCTTATGACCCATGCAAATTACCGTCACTATTTGATAACTCTCAAACAAATATAAGTGAAGAATGAGAGTGAAATCATTTCTATAAAATCTACACACCACCGTGCTCAAAAAGATATAAGTGAAGTACTAGAGCAACTACCGAGCTCAAAAGATATAAGTGAAGCACATAGAGTATTCTAGCAAATTATGATGAAGGTGTGTCTCTCTTAGATAGGTGTGTCCAGCAAACAATGATTGTGGCAAACTGAAAGTAAAAGCAAACTAAAGCAAAAGACGCTCCAAGCAAAACTCATATCATGTGACGAATAAAAATATAGCTCCAAGTGACATACCGATGAATTGAGACGAAAGAGGGGATGCCTTCCCGGGGCATCCCCAAGCTTAGACACATGAGTCTTCCTTATAATATTACCATGGGTTTCCTTGGGCATCCCCAAGCTTAGGCTCTTGCCTCTCTTCATTCTTTAGCTCATTGTGATAACACCCAAAACTTGAAAACTTCAATCACACAAAACTCAACAAAACTTCGTGAGATCCGTTAGTATAAGCGACATATCAAATACTTTAGGTACTGTTATAAATTGATTCAAATTTCAATTTTGCATAATAGGTACTGTGTTTTAACTTCTCCATGGCTTATACCCCCAATACAATCCATAGGATCATCAAAACAAGCAAACTACCCAAGTAAAACAGAATCTGTTTAAAACAAAACAGTCTGTAATGATCTGTAAGCACACATACTTCGGTAACTCTAAAAATTCTGAAAAATGAGGACAACCTGAAGAATTTTCAGAGCAATACTGTGTAAAAATTTCAGACAAAGATCACATGCCAGTAAAAATTGAAAATTCCTGTACTGAACGTTAAAGTTTCTGTTTTTGCATCGTATCAATTCTACTCATCATGTGGGTCGTCCCAAAGGCTTTACTTGGCACAAACACTAATTAAAACATAAAAACATAATCATTACAGAGTCAATAATAGTGTTATCACAACCAAACAGAAAGTAAAAAAAAAGTAAGATAACTATTGGGTTGACTCCCAACAAGCGCTATTGTTTTATGCCCCTAGCTATGCATAATGCATAGTTTCAAATATTGTCATATTTGACCTCAAGATCCTCAATAACACAATTATGCTTCTTAGGAAAACTTGGAGACTTGATAATGGGGTCCTTTATGATTTTTATGAAATTGGTGTGCACACGAATCCTTTTAAGGTCCTCATTTTGTTTGATAGAAGAAACACTATTATTTTTTGGGAACATACATAACCTTGAAATTTCCTCCTTGAGGTGTGCTAGATTTAGTTTTTGGAGGAGAAAAGCCTGAGCCCATTTTATCCATAACCTCCTCCATCTTGTAAATTCTACTAAAACCTAGTTCAACCTTTTTGTTAAATATTGTATCTTTCCCTTTTAGTTCTTTCAAAGTGTTTCCTACCTTTGAACCAAATTGAGTAATATGATTATGAGTCTTTTTGTCTAACTCCTCAATTTGTTCTTTATTGGCTATTTTATTTTCTATAGCATCCAACCTCCTCATAACATCTTCCAATGTCAAAATGGTTCCATTAATAATAGTGGGAGGTGACCCTACAAGATTTTCAATAGCATTATAAGCATCTAAAGTGTGACACACCAGGAAGTTACCACCGGTAATGGTGTCAAGGACAAACCTATACCAAGTTGTCACACCTGCATAAAAACTTCTAAGCAAGGTAGTAGTAGATTGCTTACAAGTTGAATTATTTTGAGCATTGCAAATCCTATACCAAGCATCCTTTAAATTTTCTCCTCCCCTTTGTTTAAAAGTGAACACTTCATTCTGGGGAGCAACGTGAACAAAAGAAGAACTAGACACGGTGACAAGCATCAAACGAAGTAACAACAAGCAAAGATAAATATTTTTGTATTTTTGATTTTTATGAGACACACTAAATATAACAGCAAATAAAAAGGTAAACAAGTGAATGAAATTTTTTGAGAAGCTACTTGATAGTTGATGATGATATTCCCCGGCAACGGCGCCAGAAATCCTTCCTGATACTTGTGATCTGCGTTGGGTTTTCCATGAAGAGGAACGGGTAGTTGCAGCACAAGGTGGGTAAGTATTTCCCTCCGTTATGAAACCAAGGTTTATCGAACCAATAGGAATATCACTTCTCAACTGTCTTCAGCGACTGCACACAAAAGAACAAACGACTTGCACCCAACGCGGGCAAGAGGGTTGTCAATCCCCTTGATCTCGTTATTTGCAAACAAATGAGTTGTGTAGAGAATTGTTGATAAATATAAACTGCAAAATAAAATAAAAATTAAATAAAGGCAGCAAGGTAGCAATTGCGTTTGCGAATATATAAGTGAATAGACCCGGGGGCCATAGTGTTCCCTAGCGGCATCTCTCATGTAGGCAACGTACGGAGAGTAACAAATTATTGTTGGGCAATTGACAGAAAAGCGGATAGTTATGCGATATTCACGGCAATGATCATGTCAATATAGGCATCACGTCCATAAGAAAATAGGCCGACTCCTGCCTGCACCTATTACTATTACTCCACCCATCGACCGCTATCCAGCATGCATCTAGAGCATTAAGTAAAACAGAGTAATGCTTGGAGAACAATGACATGATGTAGACAAAGTAAACTCAATTAATATGAATAAACCCCATCATTTTATCCTTAGTAGCAGCAACACAAAGACGCATCTTCTCCCATTCTGTCACTGGGATATAGAAACTCGTCAGGTTGAACCTACTACAACGCACTAGTCCCACCGAAGAAATATCAATCTACTTGGCCAAAGCACATCAATAAATCAGAGAGCATTACGAAGCTATAATGATCATGCAATTAAGAGACAATATATATCAGAGGTATCTCAAATACTTTCCATGAATAATCTGAACATAAACCCAGAATTCATCGGATCCCAACAAACACACCGCACAATAGGATTACATTGGATGGATCAAAGCGAAGATGCGATGATCATTGTATTCAAGATCATATGAGAGAGATAGCCATGTAGGTACTAGCTATTGACCCGTAGGTCTGTGGTGAACTACTCACACATCATCATGAGGGCAACAAGGTTGATGAAGAGGCCCTCCGTGATCGATCCCCCCTCCGGCAGGGAGCCAGAACGGAGCTCCAGATGGCATCGCGGCGGAACAGAGACTTGCGGCGGCGGAAAAAGGTTTTAGAGGCTCTCTTGAGGGTTTCCAGGATTAATAAGAATTTATAGGCCGGAGAACGAGGTCGGGAGAGCTACAGGGGGCCCACAAGCTATCAGGGCGCGATCCCCTAGGGTCGCGCCTTGTTGGCTTGTGGAGCATCCCTGAGGCTCCCGGCCATCCTCCAAGGCTTGTTGGTCTTGTTTTGGTCCAAAAAAAATCATCAAAAACTTTTATGGCAATTGGACTTCATTTGGTAAAGGAAATCTACAAAGTAAAAAACACGCAGAAAATAGCAACTGGCACTTGGCACTAGGTCAATAGGTTAGTGCTCAAAAATATTATAAATTGGTAAATAATGACCCAAAAATTATCTAAAAAATGATAATATATCAGCATGGAAAAATCAAAAATTATAGATACGTTGGAGACATATCAAGCGCCATTACTAGGGTAATTAATGATGGTAACTGCTGGAGTTACTAGAAACGGGTGTGTTAACTAGGGGCGTTACAGGTAACGTTGTCTTCACAACACTTTATGCGAGTTAAGTCCCTCGAACGTTGTAGTTCCCACGTCGCCTCTGCTTCTTCACGTTCGAGTGCCAAAACTTGGCCGACTGGCTGGTGACGTCCGAGTGACTTCCATGGATCCGAGTGGACCTAGTAAAATCATCCGGATGCTAAGGTAGTCCAGAGACTCCCATGAATATGTAGGGCCCCAGGTGGGTCCCAGATATGAGGTCTGTGACCCTACCTCAAGTAGGTGACCTCATCAGATCTTGATCATTTTCTGAATTTGAATAATGTAGTATCCTTCTTGAGTGGGTTCTTTGATCGGGAGTTGCAACGCCTATTATGGTGTCAGATGCAAAATTTTCTGTCGAGTTCATTAGTACTGACCATTCATGTAGAAATACATTAGGTAAAGTGAATAGAAACATTGTGTCTACCTTTGAAGAGATCTCCCATTTTTTAAGGGTTATGTATATCAATCATTTTTTAAATATAAGGAGAGGAATGGGTAATGATCTGCTATTATCTAATTGTAAAATTTTATGGATTTAGGCATTGATTTGGTTTGCAAGAGTTATATTGTTGTTTACCCTTTTGCTCCGTAGAATTGCTTACTAACTATGAATTGTTTCAATTTCATGCAGTCATTATGATGGACTGATATGGGTGCGTGACAAGTTTAATAAGCTATATATTTATAGTTTTCTCTGATTTAGTTTATTCTATTTACTATGGACGTATGAAACCTGAATGTTACTTAAAAAATCGGCCTTGCAAAAAAAAGGAACATTTGCAAGGAGACGACACATATCTTGTTCAGTTTATTACACTGGTCAGAGTTTTTCTACCTTTTGTTTATTTGAGAACTATGTACGTTTGAGACAAGATTACCACCGTGTTTATCAAGTTTGTGGCTTATAGGTATGATATTATTTCTGTTTATCCTGTGTATCCAATGTTGCTCTTCTGAATGCAGTTCTTTCCTGCACACAAAGCTGAAATTTACGACTTAAACCCTTACTGAGGCAAGAGATTAAGGATACAACTTATGGAGTCGGCAAAACCCTAGCGTCGGCACCACCTCTCCCTAACTCCCTTCCCTCCCCCGCCATCGCCAGTGGCCGTCATGATCCTACAATGTGCGGCTCAGGGCAGCGGTGGGCCATCCCCTCGTGCCCCTCCTCTCCATGGTGCTGCCCTATCTGCATGTCACCCGTCCCGACGATGACGTTCTCTCCTGGCCCTGTGTGATGCGGTGTTGGCCATGGAGGCCCCATCCTCATCTAGGTCTAGGGGTGGCGAGGTTTGTTCACCGTTCGGTCGCATCGGTCGTCGCCCTCTTGTCGGCTGGTGGTCCTCCTCTTGGGTCAACAGGACTCCTTTGCTCTGCCTGGGTGTGCCACATCCGACCCCAAGCAGGCGCTCCGGTGGTGGATTGTATGGTTCCCAACCAGATTTTTCCCGCGTGTGCTCTGCAGGCGCCAAGTACTCTTGTGGGTGTCACTATAGTTGCGGTTTGCATTCGGTTGTCTTGTCGAGGTTCGCATTCCGGGTGTGGTAGTGATGTACGTGGTGGGTGGATGCCAAGGCGGCGGCCTTGGCAAGTAGACGGCCTTGGCTCTCCAGCGAACACCGACCATGAGTGCTTCTTTTGTCGATGGTTGAATGGGCGGCTGATACGTCTCCAACGTATCTATAATTTTTGATTGTTCCATGCTGCTATATTATCATTCTAGGATACTTTTTGTGTCTTTATTTATCAATTTATAATATTTTTGAGCACTAACCTATTGACCCAGTGCCCAGTGCCAGTTGCTGTTTTCTGCGTATTTTTGCCTTTTCAGGTTTACTATACCAAACAAAGTCCAATTGCCATGACACTTTTTGATGATTTTTTTCTAGACTATATGAAGACCTAGAAGCTTCGGAAGGAAGCCAGGAGGTGCATGAGGGCCCCACCACACATCAGGGTGCGCCCTGGGGGGCGCCCTGATATGTGATGGCCCCTTCGGGCGCCTCCCGACGTCCCTCTTCGGCCTATAAATTCTCTAATATTCTAAAAACCCTGGAGGCAGTCCCGAAACCCTTTTACCGCCGCCGCAAGTCTCTGTTCCATCGCAAGGCCATCTGTAGCTCCATTCCGACACCCTGTCGGAGGGGGGATCGGTCACGAAGGGCCTCTTCATCAACCTTGCTGCCCTCATGATGATGTGTGAGTAGTTCACCACAGACCTACAGGTCCATAGCTAGTACCTAGATGGCAATCTCTCTCTCTTATGATCTTCAATATGATGGTCATCGCATCTTTGCTTTGATCTATCTGATGTAATCCTATTGTGCAGTGTGTTTGTTGGGATCCGATGAATTGTGGGTTTATGTTCAGATTATTCATGAAAAGTATTTGAGATGCCTCTGAATTATATTATCTCTTAAGTGCATGGTCATTATAGCTTCGTAATGCTCTCCGATCTATTGATATGCTTTGGCCAAGTAGATTGATATTTCATCGGTGGGAGTGGTGCGTTGTGGTAGGTTCAACCTGGCAAGTTTCTATATCCGAGTGACAAAGTACGGGACAAGATGCGTCTTTGTGTTGTTGCTACTAAGGATAAAACGATGGGGTTCATTCATACTCTAGATGCATGCTGGATAGCGGTCGATGAGTGGAGTAATAGTAATAGGTGTAGGCAGGAGTCGGCCTATTTGCTTATGGACATGATGCCTATATATACATGATCATTGCCGTGAACATCGCATAACTATTCACTTTTCTATCAATTGCCCAACAGTAATTTGTTTACCCACCGTATGCTGCCTACATGAGAGATGCCACTAGAGAACACTATGGTCCCCGAGTCTATTCACTTATATATATTTACAAACGCTATTATTACCTCGCTGCCTTTATTTATTTTTTATTTATTTTATATTTATCAACAATTATCTGCACAACTCATTTGCTTGCAAATAACGAGATCAAGGGGATTGACAACCCTCTTGCCCGCGTTGGGTGCAAGTTGTTTGTTCATTTGTGTACAACCACTGAAGACGGATGAGGATTGATATTCCTATTGGTTCAATAAACCTTGGTTTCATAACTGAGGGAAATACTTATCCGCTTTGTGCTGCAATTACCCGTTCCTCTTCACGGAAAACCTAACGCGGATCACAAGTATCAGGAAGGATTTCTAGCGCCGTTGCTGGGGAATATCATCATAAACTACCAAGTAACTTCACACAAATTTTCATTCACTTGTTCTTCTTTTTATTTGCATATTTAGCTTGTCTTATAAAAATCAAAAATACAAAAATGTTTATCTTTGCTTGTTACTAGTTTACCTCTTCGCTTGCTAGTTTACTTGTCTTGCTTGTTACTTTGCTTGTTCGGTCACCATGTCTCAAGATACTACTAAGTTGTGTGATTTATCAAATACTAATAATAATGATTTTATTAGTACTCCTATACCACCCGCCACTAGTGCGGAGGCTTTTGATATTAATGCTGCATTGCTAAATCTTGTCATGAAAGATCAATTTTCGGGAAGTCCTAATGAGGATCCCGTGTCATCTTAATACCTTTGTTGAATTATGTGACATGCAAAAGAAAAAGGATATGGATAATGATATTGTGAAATTAAAATTATTTCCTTTTTCACTAAGAGATAAAGCTAATGCTTAGTTTTCATCTTTACCGCGTAATAGTATTGGAACATGGGATAAGTGTAAAGATGCTTTTATTGCCAAGTATTTTCCTCCTGCTAAGATCATCTCCCTTAGAAATCAAATAATGAATTCTAACAGCAAGATCAAGAGCATGTTGCACAAGCTTGGGATATAATTAAATTAATGATAAGAAACTGTCCAACTCCTGGTTTAAATATGTGGATGGTTATCCAAAATTTCTATGTTGGACTAAACTTTGTATCTAGAAATCTTCTAGATTTTGCTGCAGGTGGTACCTTTATGGATGTGACCTTAGGAGAGGCCACAAAACTTCTGGACAACATTATGACAAATTATTCTCAATAGCATACCGAAAGGGCTCCAACCGGTAAGAAGGTAAATTTTGTTGAAGAAATCGCTACTTTGAGTGAAAAGTGGATGCTCTTATGAATATGGTTGCTAGTAAAAATGCTCATGTTGATCCCAGTGATGTTCCCTTGTCTACTTTGATTGAGAAAAATAATGATGCTATTGATATGAACTTTGTATCGCGAAATAATTTCAATAACAATGCTTATATAGGAAATTTCAATTCCAGACCGCATCCCGGTAATTCCTCCAACAATTATGGAAATTCTTATGGTAATTCTTATAGCAATTCTTCTACAAATTATAATAGGATGCCCTCTGGTCTTGAGAACACAATTAAAGAATTATTAATTCTCAAAAGGTTTTCAACACTATGGTAGAAGAAAAATTGCATGTAGTTGACACTTTGGCTAAAAACATGGATAGAATTGCTCTTGATGTGGAAACTCTTAAAAAAATATTTTCCACCCAAGCATGATTTCAATGATGCCATTAAATCCATCCAAATATCTATTAATGAAAGTAAGGAGAGGACCGCTAAGTTGAGAGCTAAGAGGGAGTTCTTAGAAAAAGCTCTTCCACCCGGTTTTTACCGGAATCATGATGAAGATCTTAAAATGATTGGTATTTCTCCTATTGAATCTTTATTTACTTCTCTGAATATAAATGATAAAGGGACTGTAGATGAGTCAACTTTAGTATATAAGCGTCCCGTTTGCTTGGAGGGTGATGATTTTGATGCTAAAACTGAAAAATATGGGTTTGGAGAGGTCAAAACTTTAACTAGCGATGCACCCACTATCTTGGATTACAAGGACTTTAATTATGATAATTGCTCTTTAGTAGAATGTATTTACTTGTTGCAATCCGTTATTAGCTCACCCAATTCTTATGAACAAAACAAAGCTTTTACCGAACATATAGTAGAAGCTATGATAAAAGCTTATGATGAGAAACTTGAGCTTGAAGTTTCTATTCCTAGAAAATTGCATGATGAGTGGGAACCTACTATAAAAATAAATATCAATAAATATGAATGCAATGCTTTGTGTGACCTTGGTGCTAGTGTTTCAACTATTCCTAAAACTCTTTGTGATGTGCTCGGTCTCACTAATATTGAAGATTGTTCCCTCAACTTGCATCTTGCGGATTCTACCATCAAGAAACCTTTAGGTAGAATTAATGATGTTCTTATTATTGCAAATAAAAATTACGTGCCTGTAGATTTCATTGTGCTTGATATTGATTGCAATCCTTCTTGTCCCATAATACTTGGAAGGCCTTTCTTACGAACTATAGGTGTAATCATTGACATGAAAGAGGGAAACATAAGATTCCAATTCCCATTAAAGAAAGGGATGGAACACTTCCCTAGGAAGACAATTAAACCACCTTATGAATCAATAATGAGAGCCACTTATGGGTGGAGTGTCAAAGATGACAATACTTGAAACTATGCATTATGCCTAGCTAGGGGCATAAAACAATAGCGCTTGTTGGGAGGCAACCCAATAGTTATCTTAAATTTTTTGCTTTAAAATTTTTGTTTATTTTTAATAGCATGATTATTGCCTATGTAATGATTATGTTCTTGTGTTTAGATTAGTGTTTGTGCCAAGTAAAGCCTTTGGGATGACTCACAAGATGAGTAGAATCGATGCTAAAATAAAACAGAAACTTTTGACTCCAGTACAAGAATTTTAATTTTTTTCTGGAGAGTGATAATGATCTAAATTTTTTACAAAGTGTTTCTATAAAAAATTTAGAGGTTGTAATAATGTTTCAGAATTTTTAGAATTACAAAAGTATAGGCTCTCTACAGATTGCTATAGATTGTTCTGTTTTAAACAGATTCTGTTTTTGCTTGCATAGTTGCTTGTTTTGATTATGCTATGGATTGTATCGGGGGGTATAAGCCATGGAGAAGTTAGAATACAGTACCTACTATGCATTTATGAAATTTGAATCAATTTACAATAGTACTTAAAGTATGCAATATGTTTCTTATACTAACGGATCTCACGAGGTTTTGTTGAGTTTTGTGTGATTGAAGTTTTCAAGTTTTGGGTGTTATCTTGATGGACAATGGAATAAGGAGTAGCAAGAGCCTAAGCTTGGGGATGCCCAAGACACCCCAAGGTAATATTTTAAAGGAGACTCAAGCGTCTAAGGTTGGGGATGCCCCGGAAGGCATCCCCTCTTTCGTCTCAAATCCATCGGTATGTCACTTGGAGCTATATTTTTATTCGTCACATGATATGAGTTTTGCTTGAGCGTCGTTTGCTTTTACTTTCAGTTTGCCACAATCATTGTTTGCTTGACACACCTATTTAAGAGAGACACACCTTCATCATAATTTGTTAGAATACTCTATGTGCTTCACTTATATCTTTTGAGCTTAGCAGTTGCTCTAGTACTTCACTTATATCTTTTTGAGCACGGTGGCGTGTAGATTTTATATTATTGATTTCACTCTCGTTCTTCACTTATATTTGTTTGAGAGTTAATAAATAGTGGCGGTAATTTGCATGGGTCATACAGGCTAGTCCAAAAATATTATGTATTCAAACAGTGATAATCAAAACCATCATGTAGCACATATAAAGAAATTGTGGGTCAATGATATTGCTGTAGTAATATGAGATAGGTGTGAGTTCATAATTGTTAAACCATAGAAGTATCGATATTAATAAAGGTTGACCTTTTTGTTCATCTAAAAATTAAAGAGGCATGGTGATGATGTGTGAGCATTTCTATTCCTCATTGAAATCCTAGTGTTGTTTTGGGTCGGAAGCGCGCGATGGTTAACTCCTACCAACCTCTTCCCTCGGGGCATGCGATTAGTACTTTGATTTATGATAAAGTAATAAAACTTTGCAATAAGTATATGAGTTTTTCTTTATGATTAATGTGAAACCATGGACATACTCAATCTCACCTCTTTCATAATTTGCTAGCCTCTTCGGTACCGTGCATAGCCCGTTCTCACCTCGAGGATCGGTGCAACTTTCACCGGTGCATCCAAACCCCGTGATATGACACGCTCTGTTGCACATAATCCTTATTATATCTTCCTCAAAACAGCCACCATACCTACCTATCATGGCATTTCTATAGTCATTCCGAGATATATTGCCATGCAAATTTCATCGTCACTTCACATGACTAGTTCGTTCATCGTCATATTGCTTTGCATGATCATATAGAGCTGACATATTATTTGTGGCAAAGCCACCTTTCATAATGTTTTTGATACATGTCATGCTAGATCATTGCACATCTTGGTACACTGCCAGAGGCATTCATACAGAGTCATATCTTCATATCGGTTCTCCATGTTGAGTTGTAAGTAAATAAAAGTGTGATGATCATCATTATTAGAGCATTGTCCCATTGAGGAAAGAATGATGGAGACGATGATTCTCCCATAAATCGAGCTAAGACTCCGGACGAAAATAAAGATGGGGGAGGACAAATGAGCCCACCATCCATTCAAAAAAATGAGAGAAAATGAGAGAAGGGACTTTGCTGCTATCCTTTACCACACCTGTGCCTTAAAGTGGCACCATGTTCCTCATGTAGAGAGTCTCATGATATATCACTTTCATATGCTAGTGGGAATTACCTATTCATTATTACAAACTTGGCTTGTATATTCCTATTACGGGCTTCCTTAAATGCCCGAGGTCTTCATGAGCAAGCAAGTTGGATGCACACCCCATTTAGCTTCATTTGAGCTTTCATACACTTATAGCTCTAGTGCATCATTTGCATGGCAATCCCTACTCCTTGCATTGACATCTATCGATGGGCATCTCCATAGCCCGTTGGTACGCCTAGTTGATGTGAGACTATCTTCTCCACTTCCTATCCCTTTGATATCTACCACCATACTCTATTCCACTCAAATGCTATGTCCAATGGCTCACGCTCATGTATTGCGTGAAGAATAAAAAGTTGATGCATATTGAAAAGGTACGAACCAATTGCCTGACTTGGACACCATGGTGCTTAACATTTGTATTAATGTGGTGAAGATGAAGCCATGCCTTGCTAATACAATAAGATGAATGGGGGTAAGCATTTCTTAAGGATTGTATACTTTTAAGAATTAACAATTTTGTTTCTTACATTTCAATTATTGCTATGTTAATATTTGTTGATTTATCTTTTCTCAATGAGCATACATGCACAAGATTACATAGTGGATAGCATGTCACATCAAAAATTCTATTTTTATCATTTACCTACTCGAGGACGAGCAGGAATTAAGCTTGGGGATACTTGATACGTCTCCAACGTATCTATAATTTTTTATTGTTCCATGCGGCTATATTATCATTTTAGGATACTTTTTGGCTCTTTATTTACCAATTTATAATATTTTGAGCACTAACCTATTGACCCAGTGCCCAGTGCTCGTTGCTGTTTTCTGCGTGTTTTTACCTTTGCAGGTTTACTATACCAAACGAAGTCCAATTGCCATGAAACTTTTTGATGATTTTTTTTGGACTATATGAAGACCTAGAAGCTTCGGAAGGAAGCCAGGAGGTGCACGAGGGCCCCACCACACATCAGGGCGCGCCCTGGGGGGGCCGCGCCCTGATTGTGGTGGGCCCCTCGGGCGCCTCCCGACGTCCCTCTTCGGCCTATAAATTCTCTAATATTCTAAAAACTCTGGAGGCAGTCCCAAAACCCTTTTTCCGTCGCCGCAAGTCTCTGTTTCGTCGCAAGGCCATCTGGAGCTCCGTTCCGACACCCTGCCAGAGGGGGGGTCGATCACGAAGGGTCTCTTCATCAACCTTGTTGCCCTCATGATGATGTGTGAGTAGTTCACCACAGACCTACGGGTCCATAGCTAGTACCTAGATGGCAATCTCTCTCTCTTATGATCTTCAATACAATGGTCATCGCATCTTCGCTTTGATCTATCCGATGTAATCCTATTGTGCGGTGTGTTTGTTGGGATCCGATGAATTGTGGGTTTATATTCAGATTATTCATGAAAAGTATTTGAGATGCCTCTGAATTATATTATCTCTTAAGTGCATGATCATTATAGCTTCGTAATGCTCTCCCATCTATTGATATGCTTTGGCCAAGTAGATTGATATTTCATCGACGGGAGTGGTGCGTTGTGGTAGTTCAACCTGGCGAGTTTCTATATCCCAGTGACAAAGTAGGGGACAATATGCGTCTTTGTGTTGTTGCTACTAAGGATAAAACGATGGGGTTCATTCATATTGTTTGAGTTTACTTTGTCTACATCATGTAATCGTTCTCCAAGCATTATTCTTTTTTTACTTAATACTCTAGATGCATGTTGGATAGCGATCGATGAGTGGAATAATAGTAATAGGTGCAGGCAGGAGTCGGCCTATTTGCTTATGGACGTGATGCCTATATATACATGATCATTGTCATGAATATCGCATAACTATCCGCTTTTCTATCAATTGCCCAACAATAATTTGTTTACCCACCGTATGCCGCCTACATGAGAGATGCCACTAGAGAACACTATGCCCCCCGGGTCTATTCACTTATATATTTACAAACCCTATTATTACCTCGCTGCCTTTATTTTACTTTTTATTTATTTTATATTTATCAACAATTATCTACACAACTCATTTGCTTGCAAACAACGAGATCAAGGGGATTGACAACCCTCTTGCCCGCGTTGGGTGCAAGTTGTTTGTTCATTTGTGTGCAGCCGCTGAAGACGGTTGAGGATTGATATTCCTATTGGTTCGATAAACCTTGGTTTCATAACTGAGGGAAACAATTATCCGCTTTGTGCTGCAATTACTTGTTCCTCTTCACGAAAAACCCAACGCAGATCACAAGTATTAGCGGCAAGTTTGCAGTTTTCGTTATCTACCTGGGTTGGGTGCCATAAGTGCTTCTTTTGTCTGAAGTACCATGTAAATGAACATAAAGACAACACTCCTGACTTTGTATGGGTATATCTTGAACACATGAAGTAAATCTTAGTTCGTAACATATAATTATTTAGATCATTGCTCTCTATACATCATTGAATTACATTACAACGATAGTGGATTTAAATTATTTTTCATTTGTTGCATGCTATTTTTTCTATACTTGTAATCTGGTATGCATTACATTTATATGCGTAGTAAAAAATAATTATATTAGGCCCGTGGCAACGCACGAGCATACTACTAGTGTGATTAAATGGATGAGATAGTTGAAATTCACCCAACTCTTGCTTTTACAAGTTTATAATCTCTTCGTATCGAAATACTTGTCATAGAAATGGATAAAAATGGACGTATCTAGAAATATTCATTTTCAGCGATAATTAATTTCGCATGAAGGGCGTAAAACACAATCATAGCGTGGATCTTGATGCCAGATCTGATGGACGTAGAATCGATTGAGACACGCGACTCGGAATCGGCAAATCTGTTTTGGTTGGAACTGGGACGTGGCTCTGCAATTTTTGCGGTCGCGATGGTGCTGCACTGAGCTGGTCCATTCACGCAGTCGCCAGCCTTACAAGTACGGCGCCAGAATGCACGCTCGTCCCGACGACATGGCCGTCTCGCCTCTTGCACTCCTGCTCCTCCTCCTCGCCTTCGCCGTATCTCTATCCTACATCATTCGTAAGCCCGCCCCTCGGCACAGGCGGAGCAGCAACGATGGAGGACGGGGGCTTCCTCCGCCATCGCCGCATGGCCTCCCGCTCCTCGGCCACCTACATCTCCTCGGCTCATTGCCACACCGGGCCTTGCGGTCCCTGGCGGCCGCGCACGGCCCGGTCCTGCTGCTCCGACTTGGCCGCATGCCAGTCGTGGTCGTATCCTCACCGGACGCTGCAGAGGAGGTGATGAGGACCCGCGACCTGGCCTTCGCGAGCCGGCCCCGGAGCGCCATGGCCGAGCGGCTCCTCTACGGGCGCGACGTAGCGTTTGCGCCCTACGACGAGTACTGGCGCCAGGCGCGCCGCGTGTGCGTGGTCCACCTCCTCAGCTCGCGCCGCATCCTCTCCTTCCGCGGCGTCCGGGAAGAGGAGGTCGCCGCGCTGGTCGAGCGCGTCCGTGGAGACGGGTCAGGCGGTGCTATCGTGGACATGTGTGAGCTCCTCATCGCCTACGCCAACACAATGGTCTCGCGGGC
This sequence comes from Elymus sibiricus, assembly GCA_039707655.1. Classification (NCBI taxonomy): domain Eukaryota; kingdom Viridiplantae; phylum Streptophyta; class Magnoliopsida; order Poales; family Poaceae; genus Elymus; species Elymus sibiricus. Next base: position 143,302,454 of record CM077667.1, on the reverse strand, counting down.
CGCGTTCGGTGACAGCAGCGCGCGCGGCTTGTACGAAGAAGGCAACAAGGGACGCTAGCTGAGGAAGGCGTTCACCGACTTCCAGGAGCTGCTCGGCTCGGCGCCATTCGGGGAGCCCGTGCCGTGGCTGGGGTGGTTAGACGCCGTGATGGGGGTGGAGGGAAAGATCAGACGGACGTTCGAGGCGCTCGACGGCGTGCTCCAGAAAGTGATCGACGACCAGCGCCGGCGGCGTCAAGCCGGCCGGCAGACGGTGGATGACGCCCACGATCACAGGGATTTCGTGGACGTGTTGTTGGACGTGAGCGACACTGACAAAGAAGCTGGCATGCGGCTCGACACGACCGAAATCAAGGCCATCATCCTGGTACGTGTTTTCATCTTGGTGCCGTGCCACTGTGCTAGTTGTTAGTTGCTGACATGTTTCTTGTACATACGTGGACGCGCAGGACATATTCGCCGCGGGCACGGACACCACGAGCACGGCAATGGAGTGGGTCATGGCGGAGCTCATCACACACCCGGACAGCATGCGTAAGCTCCAGGACGAGATTAGGGCGGCCATCGGCGGTTCCGGGCACTTCATCACCGAGGACCTCCTGGACAAGCTGCACTACCTCAAGGCCATCATCAAGGAGACACTACGCCTGCACCCACCGGTTCCGCTCCTCGTGCCCCGAGAGGCACAAAACGACGCCGAGATACTCGGTCACAACATCCCGTCGCGCACGCGGGTAGTGATCAACGAGTGGGCCATCGGCCGGGACCCGACGACGTGGGAGCGCGCAGAGGAGTTCATGCCGGAGAGGTTTCTCGACAGCGCGGTGGGCTACAATGGGCAAGACTTCGAGCTGATACCATTCGGTGCCGGGCGGAGGGGGTGCCCTGGGATCGGGTTCGCCGCGCGGACCATGGAGGTGGCCCTCGCGAGTTTGTAGTACCATTTTGACTGGGCACCTCTGGACATGCGCGAGGTGAACGGGCTCTCTGTGCGGCTCAAGTCTGGATTTTTTTTCAAAAGTACTACCTATTTTGTACCAAATTCGAAAAGCATATGTCGAAATTGAAAAAAAATCAAAAATAGCACCCCGTCGGCCTCTGGCGGGCCGAAGAGGGCCCGTCGGCCTCCAGGCGGCCGAAGAGGGGCCCGTCGGCCTCCAGGAGGCCGAAGAGGGCCCGTCGGCCTCCAGGCGGCCGAAGAGGGGCCTGTCGGCCTCCCGTTGGCCGACGGGTGTCAGGGGCACGAAACGTAATTAAGATGGCCTCAAATGAAAAAGTTGTCAACATGAAAAATCTTCGTCTCGTCGAAACGGTTGATTTTGATATAAAAATCGTCTTAATCCGAGGTCGTATGCAACCTGTAGAGCCAAAACAAAGTCAAGGGCAGAAGCTGCAGAGTTACTTCGGACAGACCGAATGGATGTCAGAAAATTTGTCACGGGACATCTATACGATGTGGCGTGCAACATTTTTGTGTGTGCAAGAATTGTTGCTTTGCTGTTTGAAGCTTCCTCTATACGTGTATATTATTGCTATTGTCATCCCACAATATTGCTTTTAATTTTGTAGTGCATTTGTGAAGACTCAAATTTTGCATATGTACAAATACATTTTCGAACCTTCTTAGATTGCAAGTTATGCATGTGCAATGCTCCTATGTACATAAGCATGCATGGATTTGGAGCTATAAATTTATGTCGCTGTTCTTCTCTTTTCCGTGATAAGTTGTACAAGGAGATTCGAGACCTCAACTTGCATGTTGTAGTTCAGGTTCACTCCACTGGCTTTACCTCTAGTTTATCTTGTGTGAATGAGTTTTGCACTAATGTTGTTGTTCTGGTTGTTATGCAAGCAGCCATAAATAATATCGTGTTCTGGTCATTGCAAATTGTTTTGGCAGCAGGTCGTCCGCCAAAAGGCAACGTCTATTCAGCAAGACTACGCAGAAGTAAAATCAACGAATGTGATTGCAAGAACTAAAGAGTTTTGCATCATGTTGTGTATTCTTAGTATGTATTATCTTTTAATATTTGTCATGAATGTCGACTAGGTCCACCTAGCAGTAGGTTAGGTCCATGTGGTCCGTGGCTCTTGTATAAAATTAACTATGCTTAATACAATACAATGCGTATAGCGATAACTTCTCGTCCCCGAAAACTAGCATGATATTAAGAGCGAAGCAACCCCCTAGCCCATCCACCATGCCAACCTCTTCGCGTGCGGTCTGCCATCACCATCGAGAGCACGCATGCCAGTTTGCATCTATTTCCGACGTTCGATGCATTTCCTAGGATTTTTCCGGTGAAAAAAACCCAAAAACACTGGTCGGACATGACGCAACGTTCGTTCGGTGTCCGGTTTCGTTCCAACCTTGCGTGGGGACCTAGCTTGGCCGTGCCCACACGTCTGCATGGTTTGGTGCAGTTGCATGCATGCGGTCACGTAGACCATGTGCAACCAGCATCGTTTCGGTCTGCCGGAGGGGGTTTCCGAAGGAGTTTTTTTTTACGACTCCGCCAAATGGCCCAAAACTTTTTCCACACGTTGGCATCACCATCGAGAGCACGCATGCCAGTTTGCATCTATTTCCGACGCTTGATGCATTTCCTAGGATTTTCCCGGTGAAAAAAACCCTAAAACACTGGTCGGACGTGACGCAACGTTCGTTCGGTGTCCGGTTTCGTTCCAACCTTGCGTGGGGGCCTAGCTTGGCCGTGCCCACATGTCTGCATGGTTTGGTGCAGTTGCATGCATGCGGTCACGTAGACCATGTGCAACCAACACCGTTTCGGTCTGCCGGAGGGGGTTTTCGAAGGAGTTTATTTTTTGGATCCATTCGGAGCCTCCGAGTGGTTTGGTTCGGTCTCACCGAGTGAACGTGACCAAACTTGTGTACTCTTCTGTATTCCACACGGTCTCACCGAGTGCACCGGGTGTCCCGTGACAAATTTTCTGACATCCATTCGGTCTGTCCGAAGTAACTCTGCAGCTTCTGCCCCTGACTTTGTTTTAGCTCTACAGGTTGCATACGACCTCGGATTAAGACGATTTTTATATCAAAATCAACCGTTTCGACGAGACGAAGATTTTTCATGTTGACAACTTTTTCATTTGAGGCCATCTTAATTACGTTTTGTGCCCCTGACACCCGTCGGCCAACGGGAGGCCGACAGGCCCCTCTTCGGCCGCCTGGAGGCCGACGGGCCCTCTTCGGCCGCCTGGAGGCCGACGGGCCCCTCTTCGGCCGCCCGGAGGCCGACGGGCCCCTCTTCGGCCCACCAGAGGCCGACGGGGTGCTATTTTTGATTTTTTTCAATTTCGACATATGCTTTTCGAATTTGGTACAAAATAGGTAGTACTTTTGAAAAAAAATCTCAAGTCTGCCCTGCCACTAGTCGCTAAACCGTGGTTTCCTTGACTAAACTTGTTGGGTATGTCGAGTTTTATTCATCTCTAGTGCAAAAGCATGGTGTACTGTTTGTTTTGTATGTCTAGAAAAAGAAAATCGATTTTGCTAAAGCACGTCTAGTGTCTTAAGGCCACCTTCAAGACGGACCCGCAAACTCCCCGCGTCAGTCTGGACCGTGCGGTCCAGACCGCGGAAGCTATCCAAAGCAATTCTGTATCGATCCGCGGGGCGGTCCGGACGTGATTTCTCCTGCAAACCGGAGAAAGAAGCAGAGGAAGTTTGTGGGAGTCCAGACACGAGAAACGTCGCTATCCGCCACCCCTGGCCCACCCAAAACCCTTCTCCGACCCGAGCGACTCCATTCTCCTCATTTTCTCTCCTTCCTTCTTTCTCTCTTGCCTTCGCCACCGCTCCACTACCCCGGCCACCATGCCACACCCCTGCCGGAATTTTGCGTCTCAGTTACCCTCCAGCAGGGCTCCCTGCCACTTCTCCTCCGTCTCCGTTCAGCTCCTATCCTCCAACCGCCCCGCCAGGTACCATCCTCTACTATTATTCTCACCATGCCCGTCAACTGTTCGATGAATCGCCGTAGCTGAAAATAGTTGTCCCTTCTTCTTTCTAGCAATGGATTCCTATTTAGAGTACATATACGAGCATTATGTTGAGTCGTCCGACGGTTCGTCGGACGAGGATGACTACTCCGATGAGACGGCGATGACGCAGGTGGTCCTTGAAGACGCGAAGCGTGTTGCGGAGCATGTTCTCAGGGTTATCGAGTGCTCAACCGCAATAGGGCGCGCGACCATTTGACCCTGATGGCCGACTACTTTGCCCCTGATGCACTATTCATTGACCATTTTCGCCGGCGTTTTTGGATGTGCATGACTGTCTTCAATTGTTTGTACCATGGCATCCGGTCATACGATGACTACTTCATCCTGAAGAAGGATGCCGTGGGAACGATTGGCTTCTCTGGTTAACAGAGTGCACGGCCGCACTCCGGATGCTTGTATATGGCATGGCCGCCGATTCGTGGGATGAGTACCTACAGATGTCTGAGAGCACCTGCGGAGATGCCATGGTCAGGTTTGCAACTGCCGTGGTCGAGGTGTTCGGACCGTAATACCTGAGAGAACCAACTGTGGCATACACCAAGAGGATCTTGGCAATCTCAAAAGCAAGAGGGTGGGCAGGTTTGCTTGGATCTCTTGACTGCATGCATCGGAAATGGAATAACTGCCCGAAGGCTTTGCAAGGGCAATATCTGGGTCATGTTAAGAAGCCCACCATCATTCTTGAAGCAGTTGCATCACATGATCTTTGGATTTGGCACGCTTTCTTTCGCATGCTCGGGTCCACAATGACATCAATGTGCTCCAACGATCGCCGTTGTTTGCGAGGCTGACTGAAGGAAAAGCTCCTCCTTGCCACTATACTGTCAATGAACATGAGTACAACATGGGTTACTATATGGTTGACGGTATCTATTCTTCATGGGCTACCTTTGTCAGCACCATCTCTAACCCAAAAGGCCAAAAAAGTCCCACTGTGCCCAAAGACAAGAAGCATCTAGAAAGGATGTCGAGAGGGCATTTGGAGTTCCGCAGGCCCGTTATGCAGTTGTTTGTGGACCTGCAAAACAATGGGATCCGGAGACCTCGTGGGAGGTGATGACATGTTGTGTGATCATGCACAACATGATCGTCGAGGATGAGGGCGACGATGCTGCCGCATGTCTGTAGTTTAAGAACATGGGTGATCCTATCCAACTTCTGGAACAGAATCCGGACACATTTGAAGAGTTTATTCAAATGCATCAACAAATTTGGCATCGACCAACTCACGAGCAGCTGAAGGAAGATTTGATCGAGTATCAGTGGGCGATGAAAGGGGACAACAATGTTGGGATGTAATATTTCAACTTTTCTAAATTTGAACTAGTGTTGCATGCGGCTATTTGATGGTGCGGACTTGAAAAAATGAGGAAGACCGGATGTATGCAACTACAGTTGGATGGTGTCCTCCCCCATCCATGTCCGCGAACTAGTCCCCCCTGTCCGCGGACGGATGCGGGAGGAAATTTGCCGGTTGCCGTTGGAGATGCCCTAAGTATTGCACATCTAAGTTCTCATTGATTTTAAACGAAGATTCATGTAGATATTTATTTTTTCTTTCCATATTTGATTGTGTCATTTAGATGTGTAATACATAGGAACATCTTGATGTGCCCTAGACACACTCATCTACCATAAATCTTGCATGGATCTCAAATCCGAAAAACATCAGTTTTGCTAAAGCACATCCAGATGTGTCTTAAGATTGCACATATAAATCCTATGCCATTGCTCTTATGTGGAGATTCATGTGGATATTTTCTTTTCTTTTTATTTTTATTTTTATGCTTGATCGAGTTACTTATATGTGCAATAACTAGGGCACATCTAGATGTACCCTATATAGTCCTGAAAAAAATATGTTAGGTTTACTTCCATTCGGATTTGTGTTCGGTTTCACATTGCATTATGAGTACCGCTACACACCTTTTGGTTCGTTAGTCAATCTCTAAAATATCAGACTTGCCAAATCTCATATAACGATCACATCTAGATGAGATTTAGTAATGTCACATCTAAATCCATGACTATTGGATCAAACTTTGTTGTAAGATTTATTCAATTAACAAATAACTTTATCTTTTTTTGAGAGGAACCAACTAACTTCATGTAACTCATGAATAAAGTATTCAGATAGTTATTGGATAAATTTGTTGTCGTCTTTTTAGATGACATACTTATTTAGTATTTACTCAAAGTTAGAAGAGGAGCATAAGCAACACTTGAGGATGGTTGTGGAGAAACTCCTAGAGCACTAGTTGTATTCCAAGTTCAACAAGTGCGAGTTTTGACTCGGGGAAGTCAGATTTTTAGGACATGTGCTAACTACTAAAGGATTGTCAGCGGACCCCTCCAAGATATAAGCCACGAAAGGGCGTCACCAACCAGTTTGAAGGAAGTCAGGAGCTTCCTCAAACCTGCTAGTTATTATAGCAGTCCACGGAAGGTTTCTCAAGCATTGCTAGACCAATGACGCAACTGTCGGCGTCTTGGGAATGGGGGTACCCAGACTTGCCTGCCTGCGGCCCAGGGCTTGTCCCGCTTCGACGGTCAGTATGGCCCGACGCGGTTTCACTCAAGACAAGGCCCTCGCGAGAGTCCCACCCTCGCGAGAAGGACAACACCAAGGCTCCCGGAAGGAGGAAGCCTCCCCAGGTCCCCTCCTGAGTGGCGGAGACCTCTATGCAATACTCGGCCTCGGGAGGTCAAGGATGACGCAAGCCGGGCCAGGCGGGCACCAGCGCGCGCAGAGGAGACAGTTTCCCCTTTAGTGCAAAGGAGGCAGGGGCGTACGCGGGTTCCCGAGGTGTCCCACCAAAGATTTCCATTCCAGTGCAACGAGACCGGGCCAGCGGGCTCAGCAGGATGGATGTCATCGGCGAGCCCACCTCCGCGTCACTGCCAGCTGCTTTGCAGGCGAAGACCGCCTTTCGTCAGGATAAGATGTACCTTCTGTCCCCCTTCGAATTTGGCCGTTGTGGGATCCCTTCCCGCCAGTGCGATAAGGGAAGAGGACCCGGGTCGCTATAAATAGAGGCTAGGCTGCTCCGTAGAGGGGGACGAAGGGAACACCACCCGAGCACCCTCGCGAGGTGACTCTCCACTGTACTAGTTCATCCGCAAACCTCCTCGTGAGGCAATCCACCAAAAGCAGGAGTAGGGTTTTACGCTTTGCAGCGGCCCAAACCTGGGTAAATCCTCGTGTGCTAGTCTTCTTCCCCGCGATTGAGTGAGTTCGCCCGGCTAGGCTGTGGAGCTGTGAGCTTGAGGTCGAAGGTGGTGGAGATCTTCGCACACGCCCCTGTGTTCGAACCTCTTTGGGTTTTGCAGAGCCCGAAATCCGACATTTGGCGCGCCAGGTAGGGGGCGTGTTGAAGTCTTCCTCAAGCTTCGCTTCTTCTCCGCTCCACCGCTTCGATGGCTGACGCTCGCCGAGCCCGCGCCAAGCACGGGGCTGCTCGTGTCTCCCAGACAGCGCCAGTGGGCCGCACCGCCGCGCGTCGATCCGCCTCTCCTGTGGCCGATGCCACCACGGGCCCGGATGCCCACGAGCAGCAGGACTCGTCACAGGCGGTCAACGCGTGGCGCGACGGCCGCACCGCCACTCCATCGATCGTTCCAGCTACTGGGTCGTCCTCCCACGCTCGCCACGGGCAGGCGCGCGGGTCGGGCGCACTCCTCATGGCGCGCGAGCTGCTGCGTTACCGCCCCGCCCCCAACCGCTACGACGACTGGCTCGGGCGCATCGCAGAGCTCGTCAGTGCCGCCAGCGACACCTCGACGCTCTCCTACTCGCTCCGGCCCCCACCCTCTCTGGCAGGCAACGTGGCCCATGATGCGCTGCCCCCTCCTCCCCAGCGCGACGTCGACCCCAAGCCCAGGCGTGAAGCACACCTGCGCGACCAGCCGCGTGGGCCCCCGGCGAGGGTGAGGGATGTAGTAAGCTGCCAGGTGGCGCTACAGCCAAGCGCTGACGCACGAGCGCTCCCCACGCCGCTGTGCCAGCGTCACGACCATGTGCCTCTAGAGGCCATGGCGCAAGAACACCAGGACCGGGCCCCTCCTGTGCGCGCGGCGCCCGTGGGTGCAGTGGGTTGCCGTGCCATTGCCTCGGAGCTGCGTCGGGTCGCCTGGCCCTGCAAGTTCAAGCCGGACCTACCTCCCCGCTACGACGGCACCCCGGACCCCGCAGAGTTCCTGCAGCTCTACTCTCTAAGCATTGAGGCAGCCGGTGGAGACGACAAGGTCATGGCGAACTGGTTCCCTATGGCCCTCAAGGGTGGTGCACTCTCCTGGCTCCTCAACCTCCCGGAGGGGTCAATCACCTCCTGGGACGAGCTTCGTGAGCGTTTCGTCACCAACTTCCAAGGCACCCGCGACCGCGCCCTGGCTGTGACTGACCTGCGTCGCGTGAAGCAACAGCCGGGCGAGACCTTGCACAAGTACTACAACATTTCACGACTGTCCGCCTCAAGATCCCGAGGGCGTCGGATGAGGCCATCATCTCGGCGTTCACCGACGGTGTCAGGGACCTCAGGATGAGGGAAGAGTAAAACCTCAGGATCAGGGACCTCTTCTGGCCGTCGCGCGTCGGTCGCAGCGGGGTCTACCCATGCAACTACATCCGTATGCCTTTTGGTCTGATGAACGCGGGCGCCATGTACCAGCGCCTTGCTCAGGCCATGCTTGCGCCCTACGAGGTCAGGCGCCGTGAGGCGCTGGAGGAGGTGTCGGGCCCGAGCGAGGGCCCCGAGCCTCGGGAGGCGTCGGGCTCATGAAGGCCAGGCTCACGGAGACGCAAGGTCAGGCTCCGACGACTACCTCGACGCTTCAGCGGTACTGCCGCCAGGTGACTTTTTGGCTCGTACCAGGTAACTTTTTGGTTTTCTCAGTTTGAGGGCGCCCATCGGGCTGCATTATCCTCAAGCGGTTAGGGCCCATCCCCGCAGCCGCGTCATTTACGCATGTATCAGAACCTTTTATGCATTTGATCAATTTCCTAAGTATTCCAACCTGCATGCTCGGTGCTTCGCCACCATGAATGTCGTCGTGCCCTAATGATCCTACCTTCGACCGCCTCGTGATTAAGGGTTGGCATGACGTCTGTGCTCGGGTCCGTCCCTGCAGCATTGACAAATCCAAGTGGTCGAGCTCTGTCTCGCGAGCCAGTCCCATGCACGTCACCTCCCGTGGCCCTTGGTGCTGCGTCCTCGCATGAGCTAATCGGGAGTGGGTGAGTCAGGGCACGCGGCACGGTTCCTGCAACCACAGTCGGCCTTTCGCCGCCGTGGGAGCTGCACGCCGGGTGTTTTCTCCTCGGATTTGTCGCATGAGAAGACTGGGCATGGCGTCTGTGCTCGGGTCCGTCCCTGCAGCGTCGATAAATCCAATGGCTGAGCGCTGTCTGGCGGGCCGGCCCCGTTCACCTCACCTCCTGGGGTCGTTGGTGTTTGGCCATCTCATGCGATGGCCCTTGGAAATTCATTCGGCGCAGGTTTCTCCAAAATATACAGGACTTGCAATGGCGCCTCCTATCGGAAGACTCAGGCGCAACCTGCCTTTGAGGTAGGGCCTCGTGAGACCCGTGCTGGCTCACGAGTGCCCAAATACACCTCCCAGTTCTACCGTGCAAGCCACGCGTACGAACTTAATGGGTTGTACACGCCCGGGGGGCTCAAGAGCCGGGGTCCCCCTTCCCACGCCCAAGTGGAAGCCCCATGCTCCGCGCTGGCGGACAACACTATCGCTCAGCGGCTATGCCCACGCAACGTGGAAGCCCCATGCTCCGCGCTGGTAGATAAACAACTGAGGGCGCCCTAGCGGCTACATACAACCTCAGGACGGCCCCTCGCGGCCCCATCTCACAACATTCCCCTGGGATGCCCGCGTGAGGGGGATGCATGGGGGCTACGCTTAGGCCAGGCCTGGCGCACGCCACCTTCCCAGGTCCCTGATACCTGGTCTGCATGCGTCCCTCTCAGGCGAAAGCTGGCGAGGAAAGGTATGGGAGCCGCTCGTACGTCAAGGGGGACCCTTGAGCATCGCGACTCAGGGGCCTCACTGGTCACGTAACCCCTCACCCCTTGGCACCGTCCTGGTGATCTGGACGCCCAACGGCGGTTGAGGTATGCGCGGGACCGGGCCCTGCCGACACAGAGCTCAAGGACCTCCAAATCTCTAAGTCCACCCCGTCTTCGCCACGCTCCCTTCATGAGGGCTGCTCGTACGTCAAGGGGGACCCCTGAGCATCGCGACTCAGGGGCCTCATTGGTCACATAGCCCCTCATCCCTTGGCACCGTCCTGGTGATCCAGACGCCCCAACGGCGGTTGAGGTATGCGCGGGACCGGGCCCTGCCGACGCAGAGCTCAAGGCGCTCCAAATCTCTAAGTCAACCCCATCTTCGCCATGCTCCCTTCATGAGGGCTGGTCGTACGTCAAGGGGGACTCCTGAGCATCGCGACTCAGGAGCCTCACTGGTCACGTAGCCCCTTGCCCCTTGGTACCGTCCTGGTGATCCGGACGCCCCAACGGCAGTCGAGGTATGCGCGGGACCGGGCCCTGCCGACGCAGAGCGCTACAGCAAGCAGGAAGGAAACAAGGCGAGGAAGGAAACCACATAATTTAGCAATCATTACATGCATTAAATGTCTCCAAAAATGCAAACAAGTCTAACGCCTCCGCGAGGCATGATGAACGTTACAGGAAAGGACCCAGGAAGAGGAGCTAGGAGGAGCCGGCGCCACCGCTCGCCCTGACCACGGGGAGCTCGTCGTCGACATCGCTGCCGTTGTCATCGTCGTCTGCAGCTGCACGAGGTGAGGGAATGGCGACGCAGGCGAACTTCTTCATAAGTGCTTCCACGGCGCCCTCCACGGCCGTCGCCGTAGCGGCGCGAACCCCAGGATCAACCGGGCGGATCACGGAGCCGAAGTCAAAACCCGGCTCGCGAAGGTAGAGGTGGCTGAAGACGCGCGTCGTGGCCGCAGAGAAGAGGTCGCGGCACTCACTCTCCAGGACGGTCTCCACCTTGGCAACGGCACCCTCAAGCACCTCGACGAGCTTTGAAGAGAGCCCCGTGAAGCCGCTCTCAGGAGCCACCAGGGGTTCCGCGAATCCCCCCCCCCCCCCCGGCAGATGGATTGCAGCGCCTGACGGAACATGAGCTCGACAGAGGGGAGGGTATCGAGCTCCACAGCCTTTCTCTCCTCAGCCGCAACAAGGGCCTTCTCCCTGGAGTCGAGCCGAGCCTTCTCCGCAGCTACTTCCTCCTTCAGCTTGTCCAGATGCTTGCGCTCCGTGGCTTGATCGGCCACCGCCTTGGACATCGCGGAGTCGCGGTCGGCAAGCTTGGCCTCTCGGGTCTTGAGGTCTTCCTCCCGCTGGCGAAGCCGTTCTGCGAGCACAGTCCTCTCCTCCTGAAGAGCCTTCAGGCTGACCTCGGCCTCACCGCAGCGCTTCACAGCAAACACTGCGTCGACCAGCGCCGTGTCGCGGGCTGCCTTGCCTGCCGCGGCTTCCTTCCTGCTCTCAGCAGCGGTGGCCTTGGCTTGGCTCCAAACCGCCACAGCAGAGGCGTCGGCCTGGAGCCACCCAGAAAGGAGCCCCAAGCGCTCCTTCGCGAGGCGACCGTCGGCGCTCCCAAGAGTGTCCCGGACCTGATCCAGAGCGGCGTAGGCCCCATCCAGGGCGCCTGACTCGACCAGAAGGCTACAAGTCGGAGGTGCCAAGACCTGGCCCGGGGGTGGCACCTGCGCGGCAACGGGCGCCGCCCCCAGGGGGGTAGAAGCATGGAGAGCAGAAGGCGCCGGGGGCTGCGGTACCACTACAAACAAGGAAGGGACGGACGGTCCCACGGCCAGCCAGCCCTCGGGGGCTGGCCTCTCAGCCAGCAGCATGGATGCACCCCCAAGGGCAGAAGCAGCCTCTATAATGGGCGTCGGGGGCTCCGCGGCTGCGACAAGGAGAGTCGCCCCGCGAGCCTCCTCGCCCACGACATCCGGCGCCTCATCAGGCGTCGGCAGGGCACCAGGAATGGACGGCACGTCGGAAGGCACCTTCGACTTGACGCCCGCCTTCTTCTTCTTCGCCTTCAGTACGGCAGCGCTCCTGGTTACCAAGCGAAGAAGGGACCGTCAGCACACAAGCCACCGGCGGGTGGCCAAAAACCAGGCAAGACTACTTACTCTTCGACGTCGACCCACTTCCTCTTCTTCTCCACCTCGGCAAAGGCGGGAATGCCCTCGCCCTTCTCCGAGGAGGCGCCACCATGCCGGGAAGCGGGGGCGTCGCCCACAAGGGCCGCGGCCGGGGAAGTACCAGCCCTGGACGTGGCGACCTCGCCCATGGGCTGCAGCTCGGGCAGGAGCGAGGCGGGCGCTTCAGCTGCCTTGCTGGCACGAGTTGGGTACTCCGGAGGAGGCCCGGCCTCGCATTTCCTCAGGGTCGCCCGGCCGGCGGTCCGTGTGGCCCGAGGTGTGGGCCCTGGCCCCCTGAGGACCCTGGCGAGTCGCGGAGGACTTGCAGCAGGGGGTCCACCAGCATCATCGTCATCTTCGAAGCCGCGGAGAAGCGCACTCCGCGACGGAGGGTACACTTCCACCAGATCGTCATCCGCTGTCCCCTCCGAGTCTTCCTCATCCGCGGTGTCGTCAGAGAACACCGCCACAGGGGCGCCAGGGCACTCGGCCGGAGAGAGCCCCAGTTCGTCGAAGGTGGGCATCGCGGCGACCAAATCGGCCTTGTCGTCGCGGTAGTACAGCGGGGCGTAGGCCTCTGGAAGGTCCCCGGGGTCACCGTTGAGCAGGGTTGCCATAGCCCTGTTCAGTTCCCCAGAGGTCAGGCGTGCGGACCGAAGCCTGATGTCATCACCACCGCCCTGGTACTCCCACATGGGCCTCGAGTGAGACTGGAGGGGCGCCAGGCGTTGCGCCAGGAACTCCTTCACTATCATCCCCCCGGTCAACTTCCTGGTGCTGATGTCTCGAGAGATCCACTCTAGGACGGGCTTGGCCCGGGGGTCGGAGAGCTTCACGGAGCTCCACACAGGAGTCTTCTCCGGCAGCCCCTTCGGAAGCTCCAGGCGGGAGTTGAGGCCCTTGACATCCAAGAAGACCCAGCGGTGCCTAAAGTTCTCCACCTTCTTCCCGGCCTTTAAGAGCATGTTCCCGCTCTGGACCGCGACGAAGGAGACGCATGCTGACCGCTGAGCGCCGTCATGAAGCCGCAAGCTGAAGAAGTGGCGGAAGAGGGCAACCGAAGGCTTCACGCCCACGAAGGCCTCGCAGTAAAAGGCTAAGACGGACAAGAGCAGGATGGAGTTGGGTTGAAGATGGAGAGCCTGGATCCCGTAGTTCTCGAGGATGGCGGTGAAGAACTCAGAGAAAGGCGGAACGAGCCCAGAGAAGATGCTGTGGAGGAAGAAAGGGTAAGCTGACCTGGCCAGGCTGTGCTGCTCCGCGGAGCCGCACCATATCAAGGTCCGCCTCCACTCATTGGTACCATCCGCCGTCAACGGAAGCACCGGGGCGTGGTCCCCGTCCTTGGCTATGGTGGACTCCGAGAGCGCCGGTGAGATGGAAGCGGAGGCCGAGCCCTGAGCCTCGGGTTTCGACTTACCGGCGGGTGCCATCGAGAAGCCCTTGAGGACGAGAAAGCAAGAAGGAGGACAGTGTGGTGCTGTGATCTGGAGAGGTTGTCACAAAGGATGGGGATCTAGGCGAAAGAGCAAGAGTACAGGGAAGGAAAGCAATAATGGCTCGACACCAGACGTCAGGCTTTTGTCGGTCCGGGCAGTTGCCGAGGAGACACGGGAGCGGAGACGTCTGCATCTAACCGCGCGCCAGGCCAGGCCCGCAGGTGATGGGGGCCCGCGGTGCCTCGGGCCGTCTTCTTCGGCTTCGGCTTCTCCTGTCTTGTAACACCCTGGATTTTGCCCACTTCTTTTTCTTTCGATTTTGGTCTGGTTTTGTTTTTCCGTGGTTTGGTAGTCTTGGAACCTGGAAGGATCACCCTTGATTTCTCTTCCCTAGTGGCTTGCCAACCTCTAAACCATCCCAAGACCTTGTCATTTCCATCTTGGACCAATCCCAATAATCTTTTCTTGGGAATATTCCTTTTTCTATTAAAGGAATAACCCTGTTTGCCCTGGGTTGTGAAGCAACCCACATTTCTTCCATCCCAAAAATTCCCAAATAATTCCCATAAATTCTTTGTGTCAAATATTCCTCAGATATGTCAAAACCCTTCCTTGTCATGTTCAAAAATATTCCTCAAATATTCCTTTTCCTATTCTGCCCCAGATGGCATTTTGTGAAGCAAGTGCCATTTATCCTTGCTTGTTTGCTCCCAAACTTTTTGGGCACTCTTTCCTATCCATATCATTGCCTCATGCCAAAATTCAACTCAATTTGGCTAGTAGATATTTCTTGGCAAATTTCCAAAGTTTCTGATCCAAAGGAAGCTTTGTGAAGCAAGTGCTAGCTAAGAGTATGCAAATGAGTTGAAATTTCGCCAGCATCTTCATATGCCCAAATCATGACTCTCCTCAAGATTTGAACATCATCCCATCTTCCATGTGACCACAGAATCAAATCTTGGCTTCTGGTCATATTTTCCTGTTGTGAAGCAACTATATTTTATATTGCTTCATAATTTATGGAAATTTACCAGAGCATTCTCCTACTCATATAAACACTCTCCACCAAATTTAGGCTCATTTAATCTAGCCATTTATCCCCAATTAATTTCCTAAAAATCTGTCCAGCAGGATGTTGTGTGAAGAAAGTACTATTTTGGTTTATCAAAATGGTATGAAACTTTTACAACATCCTCATATGCCCAAATAACTCATCTCCTCAAAATTCCAGCTCCATCCAAGCAAGCATGTGAGTGCCACATCTAGATTTGCTTTCTGGACCAGATTGGCCAGTTGGAAAGCAACTATGTTAAATCTTGATTCTTTCCTTCTCAAACTTCCCAGGATTGTAGTCCTTCCTACCCTAAACCTCCCAGACATCTTATTTGGTTCTTATCACCTTCCTGTGGATCACAATAATGTGGCCAAGTTTGCTACAGCAAACTTGCAGTGACCTTTTCCATCACCTCCTGGTTTCTTCTGATGATCTATCTCCTCAGAGGGACTAGTCCTTGGAGGGACTCGCTGCTAGACATTATGGTGCATGCCTAGATGCACCACATGCGCCAGTTCACGTGGTGACCACGAGTTTGACATGCCGTGCGCGTGCTCTGGCAGTTGGGACCCTCGGTTTCGTCCATTTCCTCGCCCCTTCGACACCCAATCATGTCCAGGGGCTTCCCCTTGTCGTCTCCTTCCTCCTGGACCCCTCTCCCCCTCCAGTCCCTTCCTCCTCGTGCCTCGACGAGTCCCGTCCTCCTCCTATGCCGTCCGTGTCCGTCGTCGTCTTCCGCTTCGAGCTCTCCCGAAGCCCCCTCTTGCTTCTCCTCGCCCCTGGAAGCCCTGCCGACGTCACCGTCTCCTGCCGCGTGCCCCGGAGCGCCAGTGCGGTGATAGGGACGCCACGGCGGCGTGCTCATCCGGTTGCCTCGGCCGCCTATAAGTAGGCCATGGCCCGAGCCTCTCCGGGCATCCCCAACCACCCCACCAGCCTCCCCTCGCTCCCAGCTGCCTCCCCGACCCCTCCTTTGGCCTCTGGAGCCGCTCCCCGCCGCCAATGGCCACCGCGGCCGCCACCGACCTCGGCCTAAATTGGCGCAGCTCCGAGCTCCTCCCCCATTTTGGCTTCACTGGTGGAGTTCCCCAGCCACGGCGAAGCCCTCCCTTATCTTCCCTTGCTCTCCCCGCCACCGGAGCATCTCCTCCACCGCGGAGCCGCCACCCTCGGCCACCGTGGCCATGGCTGACTCCGGCCATCCCCGGCGCCCTCTCCGCTACCCACGGGCGCGGGATGGAGCGGCACATCCATCCCCGGCAACGCCCAAGCCCGCTGTGGCCTCTCGTCGCCGGTGCCGGCGAGGCCGAAGCCGCAGCTGCTCTCTATCGGGGAGAGGAGAGGAGGAGGAAGAAGAAGAGAAGGAGAGAGGAGAGGAGGAAGAAGAAGAGAAGGAGAGAGGAGAGAGAGAGGCCTGACGTGTGGGCCCCAACCCCACACGTCAGTGAGAGAGGGAGGTGCTAGCTCAGATAAGTGGAGGCGCCCCGAGCCGAAATACGCTTTCCCTAGTGGAAAACGTATTCCCACCCAGGGCACGACCGGCTGGGCTGTCCAGGGACTCAGATGCTAATATTATTTTTTCAGAATAGTCCATGAACTTCAACCCCTCATATCTTTTCAACCCCAACTCCAATCGAGGTGATTCCAAAGCCCACATCTTCGTCTCGTCGAACCCGTCATGTTGGTATCATTTTAATTGTGTGTTCACACAGTGAAAATGACCATTCTGCCCTTGTCCGTAAATAGTTCCCCTCCGAGAGAGAACTGTTTCTGGCAGTCCTTCCGCGGCCTTTCCGCACTTCTTTCCGGTGGTTCCTTCACCCCAGGCAAGCCAGGACACCCATTCCATGAAGCTTTTCAATAGCATTTCTTATTTAATTGAATTACTTGCATTTACAAATGAATTGCTTTCATTTACTCGCTATATGATAATTCATAGTAATTAATTTAAATGCCTAGTTGCTGCCATCCTAGTATGGTGATAAACTACTATGCTAGATAAATGAGCTTAGTTGGTTGATCTCGAGTCACCTGTCCGGGCTTATTCGTGCAACCACATTTGCCGGTATGGGACGGCCTTGACTTGGCCTGACTGCGTGTTCTTTCACCGGTACCTCCAAAGAGGGAAGGTTATGCGCGCGCGCTACCCTGGCCCGGTAGGCGGCGATAACCTTGTGAGCCCAGTTGTTGTTTGGTTATTGAGCTCAAGTCCCCGTTTGGGACAGTAGCCCCCGTTTGGGTCTACATAGTTTGGCCACGACGGTGGCAGGTGTCATGAGGACACAGGGGCCACCAAAGGCTGACCTCCGGGGGAGGAAGAGTGCCGGTGGTACGATGAAAGAGTCACGGGTCAGGCAGGTTTTGTTGAAGCAACGCTGGTCCACCCGAGTGGGATCACGAGGCCAGATGCTTCATGGTGTGGGTAAAGTGCGCAACCTCTGCAGAGTGAAAAATCTATTCGAATAGCCGAGTCCACGGTATTGGACAGCCCGTCCAGACCTCACTAGGTGGTCAATCATAACAGTGATAGTAATGATGGAAGAACTCTTCGTATGGTCGGAAGTACTCGATGGCTTATGAGTATTCCGAGGGTTGTGGGACAACCCGATTGAGAGTAAGTTGATGACTGGTAACAGTAAGTGAAGCACTTAAGCATTTAATCTGATAATTGCCATGCTATTGTTTGCTGCATTGTTTGGTTGTCGTGAGCTTGCGAGTACATTCAAAGTACTCACCTGGCGTATCATGCCAGTTTGCAGGTCCTGTCAGATTTGCTTGCTTGTCGTGGATGTCGAGTTTGCGAGCTAGGATACGCGTTCCAGCCAGAGTCCCTGCGGAGTGGAGTCCATCACCGCAGTCGTTGTTCCGCTGCTGAGAGTTGCTCCGCTTCCTCAGGTTGTTCCGCTGTTAGCATAGAACTACCCTAGGTAGGAGTAGTATCGCCATGCCGATGTAATCCATGTGCCCTTGTAACCCCTTTTCATAGTAATAAAGAGCTGATTTGTTCTATGCCAACAGTGCCGTATTCCAGAAGACTTGTCCTTGGGCTGGAATACGGGGCATTCCGGTCTTCTCTGAGCCGGGGTGCCACATGTCTCTTGGGCCCGGGGGCTACTGTCGGCGTCCTGGGAACGGGGGTTCCCAGACTTGCCTGCCTGCGGCCCAGGGCTTGGCCCGCTTCGACGGTCAGTATGGCCCAGCGCGATTTCACTCAAGACAAGGCCCTCGCGAGAGTCCCACCCTCGCGAGGAGGACAACACCAAGGATCCCGGATGGAGGAAGCCTCCCCAGGTCCCCTCCTGAGTGGCGGAGACCTCTATGCAATACTCAGCCTCGGGAGGTCAAGGATGACGCAAGCCGGGCCAGGCGGGCACCAGCGCGCGCAGAGGAGACAATTTCCCCTTTAGTGCAAAGGAGGCAGGGGCGTACGTGGGTTCCCGAGGCATCCCACCAAAGGTTTTCATTCCGGTGCAACGAGACCGGGCCAGCGGGCTCAGCAGGAAGGATGTCATCGGCGAGCCCACCTCCGCGTCACTGCCAGCTGCTTTGCAGGCGAAGACCGCCTTTCGTCAGGATAAGATGTACCTTCTGCCCCCCCTTCAAATTTGGCCGTTGTGGGATCCCTTCCCGCCAGTGCGATAAGGGAAGAGGACCCGGGTCGCTATAAATAGAGGCTAGGCTGCTCCGTAGAGGGGGACGAAGGGAACACCACCCGAGCACCCTCGCGAGGTGACTCTCCACTGTACTAGTTCATCCGCAAACCTCCTCGTGAGGCAATCCACCAAAAGCAGGAGTAGGGTTTTATGCTTCGCAGCGGCCCGAACCTGGGTAAATCCTCGTGTGCTAGTCTTCTTCCCCGCGATTGAGTGAGTTTGCCCGGCTAGGCTATGGAGCTATGAGCTTGAGGTCGAAGCTGGTGGAGATCTTCGCACACGCCCCTGTGTTCGAACCTCTTTGGGTTTTGCGGAGCCCGAAATCCGACAGCAATTTTTGAAGAAGGACAATAAGTTCGAGTGGATATGCAAGTGTGAAGAAAACTTCCAAGAGCTCAAGAGTAGATTGACAATTGCCTCGGTTTTGGCCACACCTGATATTCACAAGGAATTTATGATTTATTGTGATGCATCAAGAACTGAACTTGGAAGTGATTTGATGCAAGATGGACGAGTCTTGGTCTATTTGTCCAGAAAATTATGTCCTTGCGTAGAGAACTATGCCACTCATGCGACGGAGGGTGACACGTAACCTAGGACGGACCAGTTCAACAAAGAGGGGGCCATGAGCTGACTATTTGATGTCAGTGAGGAAATCGCTAAATCCTAAGAGAAAGCATGAAGAGAAGATTGGGCCATGACCCAGTATGGTCCACCAGACGCTCCGCCCTTGCACTCATGCCCTTGAGTTGGCAGTTATAGTTTATGCAATGAAGAGTAAAGACAATGCGTCGTTATCTGCTAGGTAAGCGATGTGAGATATACACAGAATATAAGAGCTTGAAGTATATCTTCACTCAGAAGTAGTTGAAAATGAGACAACAAAGATGATTATGGATAATCAAGGACTACAATCTCAGTGTGCAGTATCACACCGAAAGAGCTAATGTAGTAGCCGATGCCTTGAGCAGAAAGGCTTTTTCAATAAATGCCAATAGACTCGGGGGTAGAACAAACACCAACCGTATACATAGCTTAACTAATACAACTTGACTTATTGAACAAATAAATTGTAGGGCCGGGTGGGGGACATATGCCCCCCCCTCCCCGCGGTGGAGAACGACATGGGAACATTGAAGTCATAGTTGACATTCGAGTTGGTTGGCATAGTTGCCAGTTGCGCTTGTTTCGCGGTCCTCTGCGTCGAAGGCGCGCCGTGTACAGCCAAATCCGACCACTAGTGCCGGTAGGAGCATGGATGTGAAGAGTCTCTCGGGGCAGCTCCATGCAGCCACCCGCCGGTGCCAGGTAGCCGACGTGCATCATGTTAATCGTGAAAGTGACTCCATTGGCGGCACTTATGAACATATCGACCATCATGAGAGAGGCAAGACAAAGAAAAGTCATATACTATAACACTAAACCCCCTAGGATTGGAGGCCTCACAATCAATTGAGGTCTTCAATTGACATTTGGTTATCCTATTTTGACCGGGTCAACAATTTCTCAAAGCTATCTTATTCAATTTTTCTATACTATATCTATAAATACACTATGCCTTTTAATTTTAAGGCCTCACAATCAATTGAAGTCTTCAATTTATAATTGGTCATCCGAGTTTGACCGGGTCAACAGTTTTTCAAGGAGCTCTCTTATTTAATTCTTTTAATTCGTCACCCCTAGTAAATTCTTTTAATTCATCTGTATTATTATATTCTTTTATTCCTTATGCTCTCTAATTTTGAAGCTCTCATTCGATCGAGATATTTAATTTTAAATTCAGTTCACGATTTTGACCGGTCCAACGATTTTTTAAATCAATCGGCATCAATCGACCTATAAAAACATATCAATCATGCACACCTTCTCAGCACCTAAAACAAGAAGTGCCAACATCTGATATTGTAGCACCAATATAGAACATGCAGCCACCGAGACATCAATCGACCTATAAAAACATATCAATCACGCACACCTTCTCACCACCTAAAACAAGAAGTGTCAACATCTGATATTGTAGCACCAATATAGAACATGCAGCCACCGGACGAAATTTTCACACAAAATATATGGATTGATTAGCAAATAACACTGAATCACACTGCTCAAGGCCCACCAGACACGCTGCATTATAAATAAAAAGGAAACACACTCCATCGTCTCCCCCTCTCGCCAAACCAAATACTCACTCAATTTCAAGATAGAAGGTGTATTAAATTTTCAAAAAGTATAATATAACTTTAACCAAGTTCAGAGCCAAAAAATATTGACATCCACAAGACTAACAAATAAAAAAAAAAAATTTATTTCATGATGAATATAATGATACCGATTTGATATTATGTATATTGATATATTTCTCTGCAAATTTGGTCAAACTTAAAAGATTTGACTTTTTAAAAAATTACACCTTATATTTTGAAACAAAGAGATCATTTTTTTATAAAAACCTAGCAACACCGACGGCGCAGCAAAGCGCGTCCAACCCTTCTACAGCGTGTTTGGCAACAGTGGGGAGAGGGAACGAGAATTTAGAGATGGGAGTTTGCAGAGGGATTATCATGGGAAAGTGATATTAAATCACATTCCTTTGTTTGGCATGTGAAGGCAATTAGACCAGGGAGTTTAAGAGAGAGTTAACTGTCCCTATTTAGTTGGTAAGATTAGGCAGCTTAATAACAAAGTTTCAACGGTTCACCTTCACTTGCGCACGCACATCTAACAAACAGATCGTTAATGAAATCTGTCAATTCCCAATCCCCACTCCAATTACCAGGGGTCCCCCAGGGAAGAGATCTGAGGGAGTTGGACCTCTTAATTCCCCTTCCCCTTCCCTTCTAAATTCCCATGTCCCTGAGCCAATCAAAGGATTTGAAGTCTCACATATCTTAAACTCCCATTCCCAAGCTCCAACTCCCCCCAACCAAACACGTTGCTAGTTGCTAACTAGCTGCAATAGATTATGCACTCTCATGGGCATAAATTTTGCAAGTGCCTCAGATTATCATGTACAAGAAACCAAATAAATATTTTTGGTACTATCAGTTGTGTGATACTGATAGTTTTTGTTTGCATTGTTGGCTGATTGCATGGTTGAATATTGTCCAAATGGGCCAGCAATAGTCTATACTCGATATGCTTATATATATGCCGAACAACCAATTCAAGTGTCATGTTTGTTGTCAATGGCTTAGAAATATACATAATAACATCAAATTTGTAAGTGCTTTTATAAATTCGCTATGCGGACATAGGGTCCGCAATATCGACTGATATCTGCATTCGGCTACGCCAACCTCAATCCATTATCACCCCGTTATCCATTATTTAAAAGCTTGGCCGAAGATTGTTTAAATCTACTCGTAATCTTTCTTCAAATCCATTTTGTAAATCCGTGTTGAAATCCTAGTTTAAAAATATACAATGTTGAGGTGGGGAAAGAAGACGACTTCTAGCTACTCGCAAAGAAGTATATTAAGCACATTTTTATGACGACTATGTGTTTGCGCTTTGTCTTAAGAACCTACATATTCATACTAAGCACGCCTCTTATAAGGGCACCAATATAACGGTTCTAGTAAAACTCATTTTAATGGTCTTCCATGTCATGAATCAACATATAGTATGGCAAAGTTGACCCGCTGTTCCCAACCTCCACATTTCCACGTGTGCCATAAAAGACGCTGAAAAAATATTCAAGGAACCTGTCAAAGCTGATTGGCTGAAGGCGACCCACCATTCTTTCTGCCCACCTAAGGGCATCTCCAACGCAAGGCGCCTAATCAGGCGCTTGATTAGTAATAAAAAGGATTTTTCTCCTAGCGTCTGGGCTTGGAGTCCATGAATGCAACGCTGAGAGCTAGCATACAAGCGCTACGCACAAAAAATAGAACGGGCAGCTCGTTTAGCGCCGGACGACTCTTGTGGCATCGACGCTAACCAAATTTCAGGATTTGAACGGGATTATGGGGAAACGGGCGGGATCCTGACCTGGCGCCCATCGTAAGCGCCCCTGTTGTACATGCCCTAACCCTAGCTCAAAAAACCGAGCGAAATCCCAAAGAACAAATCCAAGGAAATAGAGGGGAGGGGACGACTCCCACTTCCTTCCTTCCTCCCTTTCCTCTTCCCCGCCGTCAATTTTTTCGGCTCGCTCGCAGTCGCAGGGATGCGGCGGCTATGGCGATGGTACCAACAGTCCCTGTCCTCTTACCCCGTGCGGACGCAGGTCGTCAGCTCCGGCATCCTCTGGGCCCTCGGCGACATCGGCGCCCAGGCCGTCACCCACAAATCCGCCAGCTCCCACCACCACCACGCCAAGAACCCCGAGGTAGCCAGTCAACCGCCCCTACCACTTCTTCCTTCTCGAGCTAGTGATCCCCGGATTCCATGGTCGTTTTGGATGCTAATCCGGTCGCTTGGAAGTGGGGACTTCCATGGGGTATATATGACCTAGGCTACCAGAGGGATCGTTTTTTAGGCGTAGGGGATGCTTAATCTGTTTCAACAAGGTCGTTATGTGAATATGTGATTGGTCATTGGAGAAAGTAACTATAAACCAACGACCGGTTTCGTGGTTCCTTTGCTTGTGCTGTTGATTTTTCATGCCAAGAATGATATTAGAGCTTCTGTAAGTAAATTGTTGTTTAATCGCATATCAGTTTGATGTTTGGGGTGATATTTATGTTGAGTTTGATGTTCTCTTGTGTTGACTAAAGCCTATTTTGTCCCCTCTAAAAAAAGTCTATTTTGCCAAATCTGTTCCCGAGGTTATCTCTATATGCTGTTGGTGGTGTGTTGAGATTTGGCAGTTTTCTTCGGTAATACATTGGAGCGTTGTTGCTAAAACTGGGGCAGGAGATTTATTGGTTCATAATGTCGCTCGATAATTTGAGTGCCTATGGTCTTTCGCCCTATTTGGGGTATCCATGTATTGTTTAGTGATTTTAGAGCTTTTTTGGGTTCCTCCCAGAAAAAGAAAATACTCAGATTGAATGGGTTATTGAGTGAGAGGTTGATTCGATGTTATTCCTTTGATATGATGAAAAGTTACTTTATGGAAGGCTTTATCTGGACATTAGAAAAGAATGTTGCTGGGCATGTGAATTACATGTTGACCTTTTGATTTGCTTTTGACCTTGGTATGGGCTGTTTCCTTCCTCTGCCGTTTGTTGGATCTAATAAAGAGAAAATGGGTGACACATTGATGTATGTATGTACATTCTGCAATTTTCATGTCTAAATGCTCCTCAAAACATGCTTTCAGATTTCATTTTCTTAAATATCAAATGGTACTCCTTCTGCCCAATCTTTAGCTTTAGATGTATTTGTTATTTTTAGATTTCAGACCAGCCAGCATAGAGAACTATTTGACTATTGTTTCTGCTAATCAGAATAATCAGGAAACCGGTTTTGAATTTGATATTTTAGTCTGCAAACCAATCTTTAAATTTCAAAATCTAAGAAATTCAAACCGAAATTTAATATTCTGCACTGTCATTGTTATCCACTTAACTTAACAAAGCTCTGTTACCTTTTCAGGATAAAGATAAAGAGTTCAAAATTGATTGGAAGAGGGTCGGCATCACAAGTTCATTTGGATTTGCTTTTGTTGGACCTGTGGGACATTACTGGTTAGTTCTCTCATAATTTCATATAGGGTATGAACAGATGGTGTTAAGCTCAACTTTGTTATGGTTTCTTTATATTCTGGTTGTAGGCTTATTAGAAATTAAATTATTATAGTTGGACAACATTAACGATGGTAAATCTGATAGAACTCCATCTTCCAAGTCTCAGTCTGATAGTTACCACGTGGTATAGAACTGCAGATAAAGGACCCAAAGAGGGCCACGAACACATAACTATAAAAATGTCAAAAAAAAAAAATGACGAATCATGATAGTTCTCAAAATGGAAGGCATATTTAGTAATTTTCATCATGCAGTTATGTTTTCCTTTTAGGTGATCTAGGTGATGACTTATTGATACAGATGACAGTATATTAGTATAAATGGGTAATGAACTGTGAAACATTGAAGATACTTAAATAGCATATACTTTGCTCATATCGATTTTTAGTTCATGAATTCATTGGAAGTTTGGATATTTACTTCATGGTTAATCATTACTAGTGTAATTGGAGACGGTGAATGCCAATGTTTGTGGCAATGCGTTTGTTGTTTCAGTACAATAAAGATGAAGAGAGCATTATGAACTATAGGCCTCTATGCACGAATATGTTAATGGTGGCCTCTCGTACTGAATATTGCCTCATTGTTAAGCTGTGAATCAAAACTTGGTTTGCACATCAAATTTTGGAACAAAAGTAGCTTGGGCTGCACTTTGCAGCTGTGCATCTTTTTATGTTCATTTGTGTTCTCACTGACCCACTTCAATATTAAATCCTTCACGGTGTCACACATTTTGTTGCACGTTCATTCTTATTACTCCTTAGACTTGTGTACTAAAACACTGCTCTTTCTGGAGAGTAGTTAGCAGTGGACCAAACTAAACCTGTTGTTAGTGTTCTAAATTTTCATTTGGCTACAAGATTTTGAACTGGAAACAAGATTGGTATTTGAAATCTCTTACTAACTAAAAATAAAATGGGGATAATACCTTCCGACAGACCTCTACTGGCATCCCCACTTTGGTGCGCCATAAGCCAATAACTTCGTCTCATTTGTTGCACTCTATCGATGTGCTAACACTGGTTAACATGTGGGAATTAACCTTGTAGGTTTACTACTGGCTAAGCAAAAGTCTACTGATTTTAAGCAAGCTGCCGTATGACTTGTACTCATTTTTGTGACCTAGGTACGAATACTTGGATCGTTTGGTCCGACGAAGATACCTGCCTGGTTCGGTCAAATTTGTAGCCTCAAAGGTTGCAGCGGATGGTCTCCTCTTTGGACCGCTAGACCTGGGTCTTTTCTTCTCTTATGTGGGCCTTGCTTCAGGAAGGAGTCTGGAGCAGGTGAAGGAAGATGTGAAGAGGGATATCATTCCTGCTCTGGTTTTAGGGGGAGCCATCTGGCCGGCTGTGCAGATCGCAAACTTCCGCTTCATTCCCGTGCGATACCAACTGCTGTACGTGAACTTGTTCTGCCTGCTGGACAGTTGTTTCTTGTCTTGGATCGAGCAACAAGGAGATGCGGCTTGGAAGCAATGGTTCCCATCATTCCAGAAGAAAATCGAGGACCAGAAGAGCAACGCTTGATCTGAATCATGATTGAAGACGCTTGACCGGAAGTTAGCTTCTGTCGTTTGACCGATATATCCAGGAAATATATCACTTGCTGCCAGCGGCCGTTTATGTGGAGTTCTGATGGCCAGCAACACTGGGCGTCACTGTCATATGGAGATGATCTTTTTTTTCCACAACTTCAATGAGAAGGCAATGCTCTCGTTTAATTCTTTTGTTTCGTAATCGAGCATTTGTTCATGCCGTTTGTTTAACCCGCAGAGCACGTATTTTTAACAAGTATTCACTGTATTCCTCGTGTTGTTGTGGGGAACATGATCTTCATAAGTATGGAATGGTGCCGAAAACTTTCTACTGTTGGTTCTCTTGGTGAAGTGTGTGTGAAGAGCTGAAGCAGCACCAGCATTTTTGCACGGACGTTGGTGATCCAAGCACTATTTGTGGCAAGATGACGCCGTGCATGCCCTTCCTCGCCATGCCGCTCGAGGCCGCCGCCATGCTGCTGCTGCTGGCCCTCGCCGGCGTCGCTTCCCCCGACAAGGGCTCAGGCGGCTTCGTCTTCACCGGACATGTCTACTGTGACCCCTGCCGCGCTGGCTTCGAGACCAACGTCTGCAGAAACGTTTTGAAGGGGCGATGGTGGCGGTGGATTGCCGGAATTTCAACGGCGGCGAGAGCAAGCTGAAGGCGGAGGCGACGACGGACAGGTTAGGGTGGTACTGTATCGAGATCGACCAGGACCACCTGGAGGAGATCCGCGAGGTGGTGCTGGCCAAGAGCCCCGACCCGGCGTGCCCCTGATACCAATGCCGACGACGTGCATTCATTCATTCGCTTACCGGCCAGATAGAGGTTTTTGGGGCCTGTACATCCGGGACGATGCATGGTGCAGCGGTGAGCCGTCCGAGTGGTGTCGACAGCGCCTGAGAAGACAAAAAAATATCGACATCCATAATATTAAATATAAAAATATGAAAATTCATTTCATGATGAATTTAATCATACCGATTTGATATTATAATTTTTGATGAGTTACGAATTTTGATATATTTCTCTATGAATCTAATCAAACTTAAAAGGTTTAACTTCTCAAAAAAGTAATACATCTTAGATTTTAAAATAAATTTCTGAAACTCAATAACACCAACGACACAGCAAAGCGCGTCCAACTCTTTTAGTATACTCTACTATTCTGCATCCCCGATCAAGTACTGACCCGATCCAAGGATAAGATGAGCACATGCAACCTTCCCGCGTGTCCACGTCCACACAGGAGGAAAACAAGCGCAACTCATGGCCATCTTCGTGCGGTCATCCAGAGCATCATGACCGGCACCAGTCGTCGTCGTGCACAATCGTCCAGAGCCTCATGGCCGCACCCGTCGTCGTCACGCGCAGTCTTCCGGGGTCAGCACCCTTCGTCGTCGCACGTGCTTTGGTGAGGCGGCTGGAAACAAACTAGCAATAGGTATTTTATTAGACCCTGATAAGTGCCGCACGAATACATGGTAACTCTGAACGTTTTTTATGGTAAGTTTAGTAGCGTCATGATGGCAATTTTAGTTGTCAAACATGATATTTTTTTTCGGATGATAAGCTTCAAGTTTTTTTGGGTTTGATTTTTTTTTTTCGAATGACAACTTTAGTTGTAAAAAACACCAGGGCCAGAGTGTTTCGTGTCACACGTATGACACTTATAAGCTGCGCTACGTTAAATCTAGCTGCCATTTAGCACTACGCTATTTCTCGTGCCGCACCAGCTTAATTTTTTTGGGGTCCAAAACCAAAACCCAGTGCGGTTCTTGACATTTTAACTTCCTGCTACAATGTAATGAGCTGCACTGTTATGTCCTTATTATGTAATGTTACGAAGTACACAGTATCAATCATTCTTCTATTTATTTAACTAGATACTTGTTGATATATGTCAATTGTCAAGTATATGTTAAATTGATGCATGTCGGTATGCTTCTTTTTTTATTTTTTTATTGATTTATGCTAAAACGCTAAAATGGGCCTTAGCACGCTATATCGTTTCATAGCTTTTGACAGAGCTACACACCAGGTCAACATCTTCTTCAATGGTGACCGCCAGAAGTAGACGGCGTCCCACTCCTACTTGTTGTACTGTCTTGCCACGAGGACCAGGGAGTAGCCGCCGCGTCGCACCATGAAAGGCCTGGTATTGCGACCAAGGTGAAGACGGCTACACCTTAGGCGTGAGAGGCTGAGGTCCCTCGCTCTTCCGGGGACTTGTTGGACGGCTCCTTTCCAGGAAGGGGATGGCCTAGTCGGTGGGTGGTGGCAGTGATGGTTAGGTCGGAGCTTGGCTCGCGAGCTCTTCACTGCGGCTAGTGACGAAGACAACTCTTCGTCCATGAAGGCTTCCTCTTCATCCGCGCGATTGCAATAAAGAGTATTCTTTGTTCGCGACGACAACGGCGAGGTGATATTTTTTTTTCAAACACGGATATAATTTCAAAATTTTGTAAATAAAAAATAACATTTTAAAAGAAAATTACTTTGTAAGTGTGAGCGTTGAGCCCGTGAGCCTGGAGTGTAGATGATATATGCGTTGAACCACTGTTTTTTCTTCTTTGAAACAGAGGCAAAATCTTTGCCTCATCCATTAAATAAGAGAGAAAAGAGTTTATTACAATTTCATCCAAAACACCACATGAATTATTACTCTTGCAATATTAAAGGCCCTATTTTTTTGACACCGGCGGTGACCCAAAGATTGGCTTCGCTCGCGATGATGTTAAGCAAGATAGTCGGCGGGGCGCTTTTGAATCTAAAAACTCTTGCATATTCGCTCATCCACGACACAAGCACGACGAGGGAGGCTTTGGCTTGCCGGTTCGACGTGCCGTCGTCATATGTGCTTGCCCACCAAGCGTTGACAGAGTCCATCAACTGCCATGAAGAGTGTCCAACTTGAAGATGTGAAAGTTCTCAATGACCAAGGCCCAAAGCCTTAGAATGTAGGGGCACTTGAAGAGTAGTGTTACCCACTTTCTTGCACTCTCTGATGGGTCATAAGAAATGAAATTAGTCATCCCCTACCTTCTCTTTGTCTTTCCCTTCTGCGTCCCGTTTGAATTCTCTCCTCTGCCTCAATTCTCCTTGAAACCCTACAATACACTACAATACTACTTTCAAACAAACACTACTACACTAGTACAACATTTTTCAATAATAATAGCTCCCGTTTCTACTTGCGGGATAAAAACCAACGTAGCAACAAGGTTTATTTAACGAAACCGTGGTTTAGCGACAAGTGGCAGGCCGGACTTGAGCCGCACTGAGAGCCCGTTCACCTCGCGCAAGTCCAGCGACGTCCCGCCGGCCGGCTCCCAATCGAAATGGTAGAGCAAGCTCGCGAGCGCCATCTCAATGGTCGGCGCGGTGAATCCGACCCCGGGGCACCCCCTCCGCCCAGCACCGAATGGTATCAGCTGGAAGTCCTGCCCCTTGTAGTCCACCGCGCCGTCGAGAAACCTCTCCGGCACGAACTCCTCGGCGCGCTCCCACGCCACCGGGTCCCGGCCGATGGCCCACGCGTTGATGACGACCCGCGTGCCCGCCGGGACGTGGTGGCCGAGTATCTCGGCGTCGTCTTGTGGCTCTCGGGGCACGAGGAGCGGGATCGGTGGGTGCAGGCGTACCGTCTCCTTGACCACGGCATTCAGGTAGTGCAGCTTGTCGATGTGGTCCTCGGTGACGACGTGCCCGGAGCCACCGACGGCCGCCCTGATCTCGTCCTGGAGCTTACGCATGCTGTCCGGGTGTGTGATGAGCTCCGCCATGGCCCACTCCATTGCCGTGCTCGTGGTGTCCGTGCCCGCCGCGAACATGTCCTGCGCGTCCACATACGTACAGAAAAGATGTCAAGCATGAACACAAACTAGCACTGTGGCACGGCACCAAGATGATAACACGTACCAGGATGATGGCCTTGATTTCAGTCGTGTCGAGCCGAATGCCAGCTTCTTTGTCGGTCTCGTTCACGTCCAACAACACGTCCACGAAATCCCTATGATCGTCGGCGCATTCTCCTGTCTCATGGCCGGCTTGACGCCGGCGGCGGTGGTCGTCGATCACCTTCTCGAGCACGCCGTCGAGCGCCTCAAAGGTCCGTCGGATCTTCCCCTCCATCCCCCTCAGGGCGTCCAACCAGCCCAGGCACGGCACGAGCTCCCCCAAAGGCGCCGTGCCGAGCAGCTCCTGGAAGTCGTTGAACACCTTCCTCAGCTCGCGTCCCTTGTTGCCTTCCTCGTACAGGCCACGCGCGCTGTCGTCCCCGAACGCGGCGCGCGAGACCACTGTGTTGGCGTAGGCGAGGAGGAGCTCACACAGGTCCACGACGGCGCCGCCCGCCCCCGCTCCGCGGACGCGCTCGACCAGCGCGGCGGCCTCCTCTTCCCGGACGCTGCGGAAGGAGAGGATGCGGAGCGGGCTGAGGAGGTGGACCACGCACACGCGGCGCGCCTGGCGCCAGTACTCGCCGTAGGGCGCGAACGCTACGTCGCGCCCGTAGAGGAGCCGCTCGGCCATGGCGCTCCGGGGCCGGCTCGCGAAGGCCAGGTCGCGGGTCCTCATCACCTCCTCCGCAGCGGCCGGCGAGGACACGACCACGGCGGGCACGCGGCCGAGCCGGAGCAGCAGGACCGGGCCGTGCGCGGCGGCGAGGGACCGCAGGGCCCGGTGCGGCAGGGAGCCGAGGAGATGTAAGTGGCCGAGTAGCGGGAGGCCGCGCGGCGACGGCGGAGGATGCCTCCGTCCTCCATCGCTGCCGCTGCGGAGAGGGTCGGGCCTACGAAGGATGTACAAGAGAGATACGGCAAAGGCGAGGAAGAGGAGCAGGAGTGCAAGAGGCGAGACGGGCATGTCGTCGGGACGAGCGTGCGTTCTGGACTTCTGGCGCCGTACTCGTAACGGCGGCGACTGCGTGAATGGACCAGCTCAGTGGGGCACGATTACTACGTGCAGATGTGTGCAGCGAGTCCATTTCAAAAATATCGCTCTCCTAAACAATAATCGCTGTGGGGGTATGTCGGGCAGAAAATAGGACGAGCTGCACCGCGTTCGTTTTCAATCGATCTGCTAAGGAAAGCTCCGCGGGACCACCTATCACTAGTCTTCGGCTGGAGGGGTTTGTTGCACAAAAAGGCCGGGACGTGGGCTCCCGCAGAGGAAAGCCCAACGAATGTCAGATGCAAAGCCCCGCATCTCATTAAGATCATATTGGCATACTCTCCTAAAAAAAAGAGCAGACCCCATTGAAGACGGGAGTGAGGTACAACAAGGCCATCTCAGCCAACAAGCAGTTAGCTTTCCTCTAGAAGTCATGGAAGTGTGGATAAATCGACAGAAGGTTTTTATTTCTTAAAAAATCGCCCTAACCGTCCTAAATATGGACGGAGAGCGGTCTCGAGTTTTTCGGGGTCCTCGAGATCGCATTTTAGGTCGAGTAGAGACGCTAGGGAGTCTGTGGGCTTCTTCCCTTGGCATTTCAAGATGGCCTCTATCGTCTTTTTGAGAGCCTCCCGTTTGCGCGTCAAGGGGCATTTGACATCCAGAGACAAAAGCAGTCCTTGTCCCCTTATCTATTTTTGCTCTGTTCGGAAGGATTATCTAGCCTCTTATTGCACGAGGAGGAAATTAGGGGACTCGAGGGGGTCCGAGTCTGTCGGAATGCTCCTTCCATATCACATCTCTTGTTCACTGATGACTCACTGATTTTGATGAAAGCGGATGAACATAATGCAAACACTCTGAAAAGGGTGTTGGACACTTATTGCCGCAGCTCTGGACATGTTGTAAGTAATGCAAAGTCTAATATATTTTTCAGCCCTAACACGAGTGTCCTGGTTAGAGAAAATTGCTGCAGAATTCTGAATATTGATACAGAGGCCCTCTCAGATACTTATCTGGGCTTACCGACCATGGTGGGAGTGGATAGATCGGATTGCTTCCAACATATTATAGACAGAGTATGTCAGAGGCTAAAGGGTTGGAAGGAGAAGACCCTCTCAATGCAAGGTAAAGAGATCCTGGTAAAATCAGTTGCCCAAGCTATTCCTTCTTATGCCATGTCTGTTTTTAAGCTGCCAAAGGGAATTTGTAAAGCAATTACAGATGAGTTCTCTGGTTTCTGGTGGGGAGATAGTGATGAACAGAAGAAGATGCATTGGTTCGCGTGGTGGAAATTGTGTATACCGAAGAAGAAAGGGGGATTGGGGTTTAGGGACCTTCACAGTTTTAATCTTGCTATGTTAGCAAAACAGTGTTGGCGACTTCTCCAAAACCCAGACTCTTTGTGTGCACAGGTCCTCAAAGCGAAATATTATCCAGATGGAAATTTGTTAAAAGCTGGCCCAAAGAAGGGATCTTCCTATACTTGGCAGAGCATTGTGGCATGGATCCAGACTTTCAATAGAGGGTGTATATGGAGAATTGGGACGGGATCTCAGATTGACATATGGAATGATCCCTGGATTCCAGCTAGTGTAACACGAAAGGTAATCACACCAAGGGGGGTGATAATGCTCTCAAAATTTGTTGAGCTTATTAATCCGCATACTGGCAGGTGGGACAAAGAGCTCTTGAGAGACTGCTTCTCACCAGTTGATGTAAATCGGATTCTTCAAATACCCCTAAACAGTAATATTGAGGATGATTTCGTAGCTTGGAATTATACTAGGTCAGGTACATTCTCAGTGCGCTCAGCATACTACAGAGAACTTGATCATCAGTTTGGGACTAGGCTCTCAAGGTCGGATGGACAAGGAAGTATCCAGGTAAATGGTATATGGAAAGATGCATGGAAGCTGAAAGTTCCTGGGAAAGTAAAACACTTCACTTGGAAGGTTGTACATGGGGTACTGCCATGCTTGGGGGTATTGGCTGCTCGCCACATTCCGTTGATGCCACAGTGCCCGCGGTGTAGGATTGGAATGGAGGATATCCAACACACCTTGTTTACTTGCTGTGAGGTCCAGGATGTTTGGGCTCGGCTGGGGCTGATTGATACACTTCGGAGGGCGATCGCTGAAGATAGATCAGGGTCAGTAACGATGGAAATTTTAATCAAGCTGAATTCAACAACAGATGGCCTGCCGACTGCGGAACTAGTTACTGTAGCGGCATGGTTTTTATGGTGGCAGCGAAGGCAGCTAGCTAAAGGAGTGCAGGTGCAATCACCTGAGAGGACGGCCATATCTATCAGAGCTTTAGCAACAAACTACACAAGATCGCTCACTCCAAAATTGCCAATGAGGCTGAGGGTTCATATGTGGAAGAAACCTTCCTATGGCATGGTGAAAGTGAACATCGATGCATCTTTTCATGCAGACACACTTTCGGGAGCAAGTGGAGCTGTTGTTCGAGATGACAAGGGAGATTTCATTGCTGCGGCTTCCTGGTTTATACCACATGTTCAGGATGTTGATTCGGCTGAGCTCATGGCAATAAGGAATGGTATTTATCTTCTGTCAAGTATTGGATGCACTAAAGCAGAGGTAGAATCAGACTGCTTGTTTGCGGTGGAGACACTTCAGAGCATGGATGATTATATGGGGCCTGACAGTGCTGTCGTAGCGGAGTGCAAGCAATTGTCCATCGACTTTAACAAACTTTCCTTCAAACATTGCTTCAGAGAAGCGAACCAGGTAGCAGATGAGTTAGCAAAACATTACTTTAGTATAAGAGTTCCTGCTTCTTGGGATGATGTAATCCCGGACTTTATTTCTCATCGCCTTGTAAACGATATGAGCATTATTTGAGGAATAAAGTCTAATGTTGATAAAAAAAAAACTGGTGGTGGACGTGAAACAAGTAACCATGCATTCCAGGCGTCCACGAAAATATGTTGTGGCATTGCCGTGTTGAGTGAAACGGAAATAGATCGAGAGATGAGTGGTTACTTGTTACATGCAAAAAACGGGCAAAAAACAAAGGTAGAGGCTAGTGGTAACTGGTAAGTAGTGGCCGACCCAGCCCACTGGGTCAGGGTGGGCCAACAGTGCATACACTCATAAATATTTATTTTTATTTGGTTATTTTATCAATTTTGCTATGGTATAATGGCTTAGTTGTAAATCCAGGGCCACCCTATACCTTCGCCACTGGTGGTAAGTCCGCTAAAAATGAATTTAGGGTACTCGAATCGTTTTCAGCCTTCAGCCTTCAGATAGATCCAATTGCGTAGATGTCTTCATCTACCTCTCAACCATTTGTCATGTTCATCTTTTATCTCCGAACCACTGGATTCCTATAGGAGATATGGAACGCTTTTGGTTGTCTGCACCGTTGTTTTGCCCTTTTACATGCTTGACCCAATTGAACCTGGCTGAGTATATGAAGGCTAAAAATCAACATCTGCATGTTGATTGGTTGCCTGCATTGCATCAAGGCCCAGCTGGGTACATGTTGTTTGGTTGCCTGTGTTTGTGCTTCGGGTTTGAGCAGATGCAAAGCACAGCTGTTTGGTTGTGTGTAAGCACTTGATCTGCTCATCCCTTTCAAATGTGGTGGACTTACCACCCATTTGTGAGCACACAGCACACACAACCCACACAGATCATCAGCAGCAAGATCAAAGCAAGAACAAAGCAAGAACAAACAAGAACAAACCAAGAACTACTACTAGGCATAGGTTATAAAACAGCAAGGCATCCCATGCCCCTGCTGGACCCCAGGGTGCTGCTCCCTGGGAAAAATATGAACAAGTTCACAACAAAAGAGTCGACCGGGATTCAGTTCAAACCTACACTACTTAAATTGAG
Organism: Elymus sibiricus; assembly: GCA_039707655.1. Lineage (NCBI taxonomy): Eukaryota > Viridiplantae > Streptophyta > Magnoliopsida > Poales > Poaceae > Elymus > Elymus sibiricus. Next base: position 143,268,089 of record CM077667.1, on the reverse strand, counting down.
ACTAGGAGGAACAAGCTATATAGCATGAATGATGTCGCCGACGCAGCTGTGCTTGGAGCACCGGACCCTGCAGATGTTGGAGCTGTTGGCGTTGAAGATCTGCACCTTGAGCCCCAGGCCATAGAGCTTGAAGACTACAAGGTCGCCGGGGACGATCTTGTGCCGGGAGCGGAAGTACTCCCAGCCACGCCCCAGCACCATGTGCCCCTTGAAGTACTGCACCTGGACCCAGAACTCGCACCACTTGTTGGCGGAGAGGCTGTCGACACAAGGAGGGCCGGTGACCAGCCATTGCTTCATCACCGACCTGAATTTAGGCGGGATGATGAGCATGGTGATGTCCTCCTGGTCCCTGATCTGCACGTAGAACCTCATAGGTTCCCTTGCACCCTCCTCGTGTCCGGTCGTCGGCCTCCTGCCAGCGCCCAGTGACATCCTCATGTACTCCACCCTGCCAGGGGGCACCACCCTCTCCAGCCACCGGTTTGTGGGGATGAGGTCCTTCGCCCCCTCTGCACCGGCGATGACCTGCGCACCACCGCCGGCTCTGTCTCACTCCTTCTGCATTACCTTGTCAGCAAGACGGACATCAGTTAGCACATCTTACAATGATCAGTACTAACACATGATCACTACTAACAATGAGATAACAATGATCAATGATCAATGCTAGCACTGATCAAAAGCTAGTAGTGATCAGTGCTAACAGTGATCAAAGCACCCTGATTAGAGCTAGCAATGATCAGATCAAGCCAACACACATGTCGTACTTGCACCTACTATTTTTGGCATTCAGTTATGTCCTACTTGCATGCCACATGCACTCACGTACCCTAGCAACAAGAGTAAGAGGAGCACTAAGAACTAACAACAACAGCAAAAACAGGAGCAAGGGGAGCCCTAAGAAGTGACAAACACTAGTAACAACACTAAGACTAACAATGTGGCAGTGAGAACTAACAATGTGGCACTATAAAGTAACAATGTGGCAGTAGAAATTTATAATGCGGCACTACAAAGTAACAATGTGGCACTAAAACGATGCAAAGTAACACTGCATTATGAACAATCTAGCCATGTGGGACGAACAAAGTACGCATGCACTCTGGTTCATCCCCAAAACAGTGGATTCTTATCAAATCCGGTCGAATCCAGTCGAATCGGATCGAATCCAGTCGAATCAGATCGATTCGGATCTAATCTACTGTCCTAGAACACAACTAGAACTACCCTAATAACCCTAACTACGAAGCTAATGACCCACAAGTATAGGGGGTCAATCGTAGTCCTTTCGATAAGTAAGAGTGTCGAACCCAACGAGGAGCAGAAGGAAATGACAAGCGGTTTTCAGCAAGGTAATTTCTGCAAGCACTGAAATTGTAGGTAACAGGTACTTTGATAGCAAGATAATTGGTAACGAGCAAGTAACGGTAACGGTAAACAAAGTGCAGTAAGATAGCCCAATCCTTTTGTGGCAGAGGACAGGCCAAAACGGTCTCTTATAATAAGCAAAGCGTTCTTGAGGGTACACGGGAATTTCATCTAGTCACTTTCATCATGTTGGTTTGATTTGCGTTCGCTACTTTGATAATTTGAATGTGGGTGGACCGGTGCTTGGGTGCTGTTCTTACTTGAACAAACCTCCCACTTATGATTAACCCCCTCGCAAGCATCCGCAACTACGAGAAAAGTATTAAGATAAAATCTAACCATAGCATTAAACATCTGGATCCAAATCAGCCCCTTACGAAATAGCGCATAAACTAGGGTTTAAGCTTCTGTCACTCTAGCAACCCATCATCTAATAACTACTCCACAATGCATTCCCTTAGGACCAAAGATGGTGAAGTGTCATGTAGTCGACGTTCACATGACACCACTAAGGGAATCACAACATACATATCATCAAAATATCGAACACATATCAAATTCACATGATTACTTGCAACATGACTTCTCCCGTGACCTCAAGAACAAAGGTAACTACTCACAAATAATATTAATGATCAAGATCAGATGGGTATTAAATAGCATAATGGATCTGAACATATAATTTTCCACCAAATAAACCATATAGTAATCAACTACAAGATGTAATCAACTCTACTAGTCACCCACAGGTACCAATCTGAGGTTTTGGTACAAAGATTGAACACAAGAGATGAACTAGGGTTTGAGAGGAGATAGTGCTGTTGAAGATGTTGATGAAGATTGGCCTCCCAAAGATGAGAGGGGTGTTGGTGATGACGATGGCTTCGATTTCCCCCTTTGGGAGGGAAGTTCCCCCGGCGGAATCGCTCTGCCGGAGGGCAAAAGTGCTCCTGCCCAAGTTCCGCCTCGAGACGGTGGTGTTCTTTCCCGAGATCCTCTCTTTATTTTTTCTCGGTCAAAAGACCTTAAGTACCAGAAGATGGGCACCGGAGGTGGGCTGGGCTGAGCACAACCCACCAGGGCGCGCCTGGGGGCCTGGCGCGCCCTGGTGTCTTGTGGTCACCAGGTGGCCCCCCTCCGGTAGTTATTTGCTCTAGTATTTTTCATATATTCCAAAATAATTCTCCATGAAGTTTTAGCTTATTTGGAGATGTGCAGAATAGGTATCTCTGATATGCTTTTTCAGGTCCAGAATTCCAGCTGCCGGCATTCTCCCTCTTTGTGTAAACCTTACATATTATGAGAGAAAAGGCATTAGAATTACTCCATAAAGCATTATTATGCATAAAACACTATAAATAACAGTAGGAAATCATGATGCAAAATGGACGTATCAACTCCCCCAAGCTTAGACCTCGCTTGTCCTCAAGCGAAAGCAGATATCGAAAAACATGTCCACATGGTTTGAGATTGAGGTGTCGATAAAAACAAAATACAGACATAGTAGCATCATGCTTATTATAATAGCAGCAACAAACTTTATCATAGAACTTATTCATATAGCTTTTATTGTATAAATTCATCATATAACTTCTCATGAACAAGTAACAATTCATCACAACATAGAAGTATAAAGCATAAACCTTATTGAAAACTAACAAACTATGTTCTCAGTCAACTTTGCAACTACAATTCATCATATTTTCAGGAAGGGTCTCGTGTCGGAGCCTTTTGGCAAGTCCACATACTCAACCATCATTTAATCTTCTATGATTGCTAACATTCACAGCATACCCATGAGCAAAAAGTTTCGCCTCCCAACGTATTCACCTCAAGGGTGATGTCAACAATAATAACTCACGCTCACTCATATTCAACTGGATATATGTGCCTAGATCTTTCCTCACCACATGATGCTTGCAAAAAGAAAAAAGTAAAAAGGAATAGGGAAGAATACTTTGACTCTTGCATAAAAGTAAAAGATAGGCCCTTCGCAGAGGGAAGCAGAGGTTGTCATGCGCTTTTTGGTTTGTATGCCAAATCGCTTGATGCAAAAGAACGTCACGTTATATTGCCCCCTATGATAGCAACCTTTATTATGCAGTCCGTCGCTTTTATTACTTTGCCATCATAAGTTCGTAAAACGCTCAATTTTCTCTTACACTAATTGATCAAACACATTTAGAAGCAATTTTTTATTGCCTTAGTGCACCGATGACAACTTACTTGAAGGATCTTACTCAATCCATAGGTATGTATGGTGGACTCTCAAAACATGAGTTTGGGTTTAGGATTTTTGGATACACAAGTAGTATCTCTACTTAGTGCGGAATTTTTGGCTAGCAAAGATATTGAGCAAGCACCACATGTTGAAGGATCTATGACAATATAACTTCTATGTGAATATGAACAAACATAAATCATTACGTTGTCTTCCTTGTCCAACGTCAACAATTTTGGCATATAATATTTAATGGGGGCTCACAATCATAAAAGATGTCCAAGATAGTGTATTTGCATGTGAATCTTCTCTTCCCTTATTAATTCTTTCATGAATTGCATCATTGACCAATGCTATGTTTGTCAATCTCCAATAAATTTTACCACTTATACTTTTCCTTATGTGATGTCATTACTTACAATAAGATTAGCATATGATTCTTTTTCATTTATTTCCTTTTTATTTTGATTGCAACAAGAAAGTAAAGAAGCAAAAGCTCAAACTAAACTTTATTATATAACTCTCACTCGATTACATGGATAGATAGATCATGAAACTAGCACTCGAAAATATATCATACTAAACTTTTATTCAACTAGATCATGAAAGAGCTAAGGATCGAACTAAAATAGGTAAAGGTAAATAAAAGTGATGGTGATACGATACCGGGGCATCTCCCCCAAGCTTGGCTCAAGCCATGGGGAGTGCCCATACCCGTGTACTCAAGTCTCCTTGGGTGGTGAAGATGATGAAGGTGGTGATGAAGGAGTGTCACACTTTAGCCTCAATAGGTACTCCAATTTATGGATGACGCTCCGAAGGGTGATGATGTGCTCCTCTAGCAAATATTTTTACGAGTGAGAATTTTATTCTGAACACGAACCACTTCAAAAGCCCTAAAAGCCTCAATTTCAGTGGGGGTGAGATGATTGTAATAAGGTTGAAGGATATCTTCTTCTTCCTCCTCTTCTGTTGGCATGGATTGCCCTCCTTCTTGAGCTTGATCCCTCATAGCTTCCTTGCCCTCGTCTTCATTGTTGGCTTCTTTTGGCTCCTTTCTCTTCAGCTCCATCTTCATCAACACAGCGTCTTCTTCTACATTATTGGAGGAGGTCGAAGACATGATGCCTGGCTTGATAGATCTGATAGGAAAACAACACGAAACAAGAATAGGGGATTTTTCTGCGATGCGGTGGTCAAAACAATCGGGGGTATATATAAAGATTTTTTCATCTTGGGAAGCAAGAATACGGAAGGAAAACGGAGCCGGGAAGGTGCCCGAGGAGGGCACAACCCACCAGGGCGCGCCAGGCAGGGCAGGCGCGCCCTGGTGTATCGTGCTCACCTCGGTTGCTTTCCTGTTTATTTCTTATTTTCCTAAATTTTGTAATATTCCAAAACTAACAGAAAATATTTTTGGGGATTTTTCGGAGTCCGTTTACTTATCTATCACATACCTCCTCTTTTTCAGGATTTTGGAGTGTTCCGGAAGGTTTCTTTTATGTGTTCCTCCGGTGTCATGGTTTGGATAACATTGCTTTCAACCTTAATAGGCGTACCTGAGATATAGTGTTTAATTCTTTGTCCATTGACCACCTTCGGGTTAGTACCTTCGGCATTATTAATCTTGATAGCTCCAAAACGATAAACCTCTTCGATAACATATGGTCCTTCCCATTTGGAAAGAAGCTTTCCTGCAAAAAATCTAAAACGAGAGTTGTACAAAAGAACATATTCTCCAACTTTGAATTCCCGTTTTTGGATTATTTTTGTCGTGCCATCTTTTAACTTTTTCTTTGAATAGCTTGGCATTTTCATAAGCTTGGGTTCTCCATTCATCTAGCGAGCTAATATCAAATAACCTCTTTTCACCGGCAAGTTTGGCATCATAATTGAGTTCTTTAATTGCCCAAAATGCTTTATGTTCTAACTCTAGAGGCAAATGCCAAGCCTTTCCATATACCATTTTGTATGGAGACATACCCATAGGATTTTTATAAGCTGTTCTATAGGCCCAAAAGTGCATCATCTAGTTTCTTAGACCAATTCTTTCGGGACCTATTGACAGTTTTTTGTAATATTAATTTTATTTCTCTATTGCTAAGTTCAACTTGACCACTAGATTGAGGATGATAGGGTGATGCAATTCTATGGTTAACATCATATTTAGCAAGCATTTTACGGAAAGCACCATGAATAAAGTGTGAACCACCATCAGTCATTAAATATCTAGGGACTCCAAACCTTGGGAATATAACTTCTTTAAGCATTTTAATGGAGGTGTTATGATCAGCACTACTAGTTGGAATAGCGTCTACCCACTTAGTAAAATAATCAACAACAACCAAAATATGAGTATACCCATTAGAGGAAGGAAAAGGTCCCATATAATCAAAACCCCAAACATCAAATGGTTCAAAAACAAGTGAATAATTCATAGGCATTTCCTGACGCTTACCGATATTACAAATTCTATGAAATTCATCACAAGACAAGACAAACTTACGGGCGTCCTTGAAGAGAGTAGGCCAATAAAAACCAGATTGCAATACCTTGTGAGCAGTTCTATCTCCCGCATGATGTCCTCCATAGGCTTCTGATACGTCTCCGTAGTATCTACTTTTCCTAATGCTTTTGCTCTTGTTTTGGACTCTAATTTGCATGATTTGAATAAAACTAACCCGGACTGACGCTGTTTTCAGCAGAACTACCAAGGTGTTGTTTTTGTGCAGAAGTAAAAGTTCTCGGAACTGGACGAAACTTTTTGGAGATTTATTTTACAATAAATAAAAAATACTGGAGCCAAGAACCACCGGAGGGGGGTGCCCTGGTTGGGCACGATACAGCAGGGTGCGCCACCCCCTCCAGGCGCGTCCTGGTGGGTTATGCCCACCTAGTGGCCCCATTGACCCTAATTCCAGCGCTATAAAACCCTATTTTCGGAGAAAAAATAGGAGAGAGAGTTTCATCGCGTTTTACTATACGGAGCCACCGCCATCTCCTGTTCTTCGTCGGGAGGCCAAATCTGGAGCCCGTTTGGGGCTCCGGAGAGGGGAATCTTCGGTCTTCGTCATCATCAACTCTTCTCCATTGCCAATTCCATGATGCTCCCCACCGGGAGTGAGTAATTCCTTTGTAGGCTTGCTGGTCGGTGAGGAGTTGGATGAGATTCATCATGTAATCAAGTTAGTTTTGTTAGGGCTTGATCCCTAGTATCCACTATGTTCTGAGATTGATGTTGCTATGACTTTGCCATGCTTAATGCTTGTCACTAGGGCCCGAGCGCCATGATTTCAGATCTGAACGGTTTATGTTATCACCATTATATCTATGTTCTTGATCCGATCTTGCTAGTCATATGCAACTGCTATGTGTTATGATCCGTAAACCCCTGAGTGACAATAGTCGGGATACTTTTCGGTGATGACTGTAGTTTGAGGAGTTCATGTATTCACTATGTGTTAATGCTTTGTTCTGGTTCTCTATTAAAAGGAGGCCTTAATATCCCTTAGTTTCCTTATGGACCCCGCTGCCACGGGAGGGTAGGACAAAAGATGTCATGCAAGTTCTTTTCCATAAGCACGTATGACTATTTACGGAATACATGCCTACATTACATTTATGAACTGGAGCTAGTTCTGTGTCGCCCTAGGTTATGACTATTACATGATGAATATTATCCAACGAGTTCGCCGATCTAGTGCCTACGAGTTTTCCACATATTGTTCTTGCTAAGTTACTATTGCTACTGCTACTGTTACACTTGCTACAAAACTATTGCTATCACGGTTACCGTTACTGCTACTATTGCTATCAAATCTATCATACTACTGTGCTACTGATCACTCTGATGCAGATATTTAATCTCCAGGTGTGGTTGAATTGAAAACTCAACCGATGATAGTCACAAATATTCTTTGGCTCCCCTTGTGTCGAATCTATAAATTTGGGTTGAATACTCTACCCTCGAAAACTATTGTGATCCCCTATATTTGTGGGTTATCAAGACCTTTTTCTGGGCCGTTGCCGGGGAGCATATCTATATTTGTTGAGTCACTTGTGATTTATATCAATTGATCACTATGAAGAATCTGAAGGATACAAGAACCAAGATTTTCCCTCTAAAACGAGGGGAGGTAAGGAATTGCCATCTAGCTCTGTACTTGATTCACCTTCGGTTATGAGTAAACATGCAACACCACTACATGCTATTAATCCTGATATGTCGCAAGTTATTGATGATGCTACTTCTGCTATGAATGATGCTTATGATGATGCTAGTACCATGCTTGATGATAATGTGCCAGTAGGTGAATTTCTTGATGAACAAATTGCTAGAGCTAAAGAGAATGAAATTACTGAAACTGATGCAACTACTGAAACTGATGAAGTCTTTGAAACTGAGAACTATGAAACACCTATTAGACCTAGCTCTCCTAGATTTGAAATGCCTAAGATACCTGAAGGTTATGTTATGGATGAGGAGATATCTAGAGAAATCCTTTCTTGTAAGGATAGAGATGATCTGAAGAAATTATTATGCAAGTATAAAGAAAAGACTTTGAATGCTAGAATGAAATGTGATCCCAAGTTTGCTACTTCACCTATCTTTGTTACTGATAAGGATTATGAATTCTCTGTCGACACAGAGTTAATTACTTTGGTTGAATCTGATCCTTTCCATGGCTATGAAACTGAAACTGTAGTGGCACATCTTACTAAGTTGAATGATATAGCCACCATCTTTGCTCATGATGAGAAGATTCACAATTACTATATTCTCAAATTATTTCCGTTCTCATTAAAGGGTGATGCTAAGACATGGTACAATACTCTTGCTCCTGGTTGTGTGCATAGCCCCCAGGATATGATTTACTACTTCTTTGAAAAATATTTTCCTGCTCATAAGAAACAAGCTGCCTTACAGGAAATATTTAACTTCGTGCAAATTGAAGAAGAGAGTCTCCCACAAGCTTGGGGGAGGCTTCTCCAATTGCATAATGCTTTGCCTGATCACCCTCTTAAGAAAAATGAAATACTTGATATCTTCTATAATGGACTAACTGATGCTTCTAGGGACTTCCTAGATAGTTGTGCTGGTTGTGTTCTTAGGGAACACACTGTTGAACAAGCTGAGGAACTATTGAATAATATATTGAAGAATTATGATGATTGGACTCTCCCTGAATCACCGCCTAAGCCCACTTCGAAGAGGAGGGGTATCTTATTTCTCAGTCCTGAAGATATGCAAGCGGCAAAGAAATGTATGAAGGAAAAAGGTATTAAAGCTAAGGATGTTAAGAATTTACCACCTATTGAAGAAATACATGGCCTTAACACACCACCACCTCAATAGGTGGTAGAGGTAAATTATTTATTAAAGTTTGATGAAAGTGATATCCCTTACAATAAACATCGTAGTCAATGCTTATATGAGTTTGATAACTACATTAGGAAACAAGATCACCTCAATGCAAATGTTCTGAAACAATTGAAATATAACTCTAATATGATTGCTCGCATGAGTGACTTGTTATTTAGAATCAGTAATGATGTTAGAGGTGTAGGGAAATATGCCTCTATGGTTCAAACCCAGTTAGAACAAGTTGCTAAATCTAAAAAAGAATTGCTTAATGAAATGAATAATAATATGAATGATTTTGCTGCTAGAGTAGTAACTAGAGGAGGTAGAATGACCCAAGAACCCCTTATCCCGAGGGTCATCCTAAAAGAATTGAACAAGACTCTTAGAGAATTAATACTGATGCACCTAGTCCTTCTAAAAAGAAAAAGAAAAAGAAAAATGATAGGACTTTGCATACCTCTAGTGAACCTGAGATAGAGAAACCTCCTGATAATAATGATGTCTCTATTTCTGATGCTGTCGGCGTCGTGGGAACGGGGGTACCCAGACTTGCCTGCCTGCGGCCCAGGGCATGGCCCGCTTCGACAGCTAGTATGGCCCGGCGCGGCTTCACTCAAGACAAGGCCCTCGCGAGAGTCCCACCCTCGCGAGGAGGATGACACCAAGACCCTCAGAAGGAAGAGGCCACCCCACGTTGCCTCCCTAGGGGCGGAGATCCCTATGCAGCACTCGGCCTCGGGAGGTCGGGGGTGACGCAAGCCAGGCCAGGCGGGCACCAGCGCGCCCAGAGAGGACAGTTTCCTCTTTGGTGCAAAGGAGGCAAGGGCGTACGCGGGTTCCCGAGGCGTCCCACCAAAGGTTTCCATTCCGGTGCAACAAGACCAGGCCAACGGGCTCAGCAGGACGGATGTCACCACCGAGCCCACCTCCATGTCACTGCCAGCTACTTTCCAGGCGAAGACCACCTTTCGCCAGGATAAGATGTACCTCCTGTCCCCTTTCGAATTTGGCCATTATGGGATCCCTTCCCACCAGTGCGATAAGGGAAGAGGACTCGGGCCATTATAAATAGAGGCTAGGCTGCGCCGTAGAGGGGGACGGATCCAACACCACTCGAGCGCCCTCGCGAGGTTTCTCACCACTGTACCAGTTCATCCACAAACCTCCTCGTGAGGCAATCCACCAAAAGCAGGAGTAGGGTTTTACGCTTCGCAGCGGCCCGAACCTGGGTAAATCTGTGTGTTAGTCTTCTTACCCACGATTGAGTGAGTTCGATCTGGCTAGGCCGTGGAGCTGTGAGCTTGAGGTCGAAGCTGGTGGAGATCTTCGCACACGCCCCTGAGTTCGAACCTCTTTGGGTTTTGCGGAGCCCGAAATCCGAGATTTGGCGCGCCAGGTAGGGGGCGTGTCGAAGTCTTTCCTCAAGCTTCACTCCCCCTCTGCTCCACCGCTCCGATGGTTGATGCTCGCCGAGCCCGCGCCGAGCGCCGGACCGCTCGTGTTGCCCAAACAGTGCCAGTGGGCCGCACTGCTGTGCGCCGGTCCGCCTCTCCCGCGGCCGCCGCCGCCACGGGCCCAGATGCCCACGAGCAGCAAGACTCGTCGCACCCGGTCACCGCACGGCGCGACGGCCGCACTGCCACCCCCTCCATCATTCCGGCTACTGGGTCGTCCTCCCACGCTCGCCCCGGGTAGGCGCACGGGTCAGCCGCGTTGCTCATGGCGCATGAGCTACTGCGCTACCGCCCTGCCCCCAACCGCTACGACGACTGGATCGGGCGCATCACGGAGCTCGTCAGCGCTGCCGGCGACGCCCCGACGCTCTCCTACTCGAACCGTCCCCCGCCCTCTCTGGCGGGCAACGTGGCCCATGGTGCGCCACCTCCTCCTCCCCAGCGCGGTGCCGACCCTGATCCCAGGCATGAAGCACACCCGCGCGACCAGTCTTGCGGGCCCCCGGCGAGGGTGAGGGATGACGTAAGCTGCTAGGTGGTGCCAGGGCCGCGCGCTGATGCGCGCGCGCTCCCCGTGCCAGTGCCCCAGCGCCACGACCGCGCGCCCCTGGAGGACGCTGCGCAAGAACACCAAGATCGGGCCCCTCCCGTGCGCATGGCACCCGTGGGTGCAGTGGGTTGCCGCGCCATCGCCCCGGAGCTACGTCGGGTGGCCTGGCCCGGCAAGTTCAAGCCAGACCTGCCCCCTCGCTACGACAGCACCCCAGACCCTGCAGAGTTCCTACAGCTCTACTCGCTGAGCATCGAGGCGGCCGATGAAGACGACAAGGTCACGGCAAACTGGTTCCCCATGGCCGTCAAGGGTGGTGCACTCTCCTGGCTCCTCAACCTCCCGGAGGGGTCGATCACCTCCTGGGACGAGCTCCGAGAGCGCTTCGTCGCCAACTTCCAACGCACCCGTGATCGCGCCCTCGCCGTGGCTGACCTGCGCCACGTGAAGCAACAGCCGTGCGAGACGTTGCACAAGTACATACAACGTTTCACGACTTTCTGCCTCAAGATCCCGAGGGCGTCGGATGAGGCCATCATCTCAGCATTCACCGACGGCGTCAGGGACCTCAAGATGAGGGAGGAGCTCGCCATCCACGATGACTTGTGCTCTGCTCTGGAAATGTTTAACCTGGCGAACAAGTGCGCAAAGGCCGAAGAGGGCCGCCTCTCCCTCCTCGAGCTTCCGGAGGCGGACCCCGAAGACAAGAAGACCAAGGCCAAGGAAACGAAGCGCAAGGCCCCCGCGGTGCTGGCGGCGGAACTTGAGGCGAAGCGCAATCGAGATGAGGAACCCCCCAGGGGTGGACGACCATTCTGCATTTTCCACTGCTCCAACAGCCACAACACGAGCGACTGCCAGGAGCTCAGGGTGCTCCGCGATGAGCATTTCGGTCGTCGCCCTAGGCGTGGCGACCGTGGCTATGGTCGCGGTAGAGGCCACGGTGGAGGCCGCTGGGACAGTCGCGACCCGCGTCAGGAGTGGCGCGACCAGCCTCGGGAGGACCGCTGGCGCGACGAGCCTAGTGAGGGGCCCCGCCGCGACCAGCCTCGTGAGGCCAGCCTCCCCCCGTTGCCGCCGCAACCCAGGAGGAAGGAGGAAGACATGCAGAACGACGGGGCAGGGGGCTTCTAGGAAGCCAGGGCAATCGCTTGCATCCTGGGCGGCGCTCAGGCCCCTGCATCGAACCGGATCTTCAAGCAGTTCTCGCGGGAGGTGAACGCAGCTCTCCCGAAGCTTGAGGCCGCGCGTCCCCTCAAGTGGTCACAGTGCGCCATCACCTTCGATTCCAAGGATCAACTCAGGTGCTCGGTCGCGGCGGGCGCGCTCCCCATGCTGTGCATGCCGACCATCAGCAACGTCCTCGTCACCAAGACCCTTATCGATGGTGGTGCTGGGCTCAATGTCCTCTCCATCGAAACGTTCGAGACGCTCCAATTGCCCTATGACCATCTCATGCCAACCAAGCCTTTCTCAGGGGTCACCGATGGCTCCACCGTCCCCATTGGGCAAGTGCGCCTGCCGGTCACCTTCGGTGGGCGTAGCAACTACCACACCGAGCTCATCGACTTCGACGTCGCTCACATCCACCTCCCATACAACGCGATCCTCGGGTACCCTACCCTCGCCAAGTTCATGGCGGTGACTCACCATGGCTACAACGCCTCAATATGCTAGGGAGTGGTGGCATCATCACCGTCGCCTGCAATGAGAAGGACGCCGTTTGTCCCCTCGAGCGCGCCTACCGGGCCGCGGCGGCGGAAAACTCTGATGACGAAGGCGGCATCCTGCCTCCTGAGGATGTCCCCAGGAAGAAGAAGCAGCTCCTCTCCAAGGGGCGTCAGGGGGCTGAGACCTCCAAGGATGGTGCCTCAGGCTCCGCGCCCGGAGCCAAGGCCCCTTCCCCCCTCGCATAGGAAGGCGCGCTCGGCGCCTCCCTCGGGTCGGGCTCGGGGGATTCCATCTGGAAAGCTTCCGACCTAACCAGTGAGACGAGGGAGGTGTTCGGGCACAACATGGAGGCGTGCTTCGACGCGCGGCCACTCAAGCAAGGAGCACGGCGCGAGGCGCCAGGTTCGCGGGAGTTCATCGCCAATGCAATCGAGGAGCTTCAGGAGGCGCATGCCATGCGAGGCGGGAGTCACCCCGCATCACCTGGCGCGACCGCCGTCCTTGACCAGGGCGGCATGCCGCGCGTCTGCGTCGACGTACCGGGCATCAACAGGGCCGTGTCCCAGGATCTCTTCTGGCCGTCGCGCATCGGCCGTGGTGGGGTCTATCCGTGCAACTACATCCGCATGCCCTTCGGCCTGGCGAATGCGGGTGCCACGTTCCAACGCCTTGCCCAGTCCATGCTCGCGCCCTACGAGCCCCGGCACAGCGCTGCCCTGGAGGAGATGCCAGGTCCTAGCGAGGACCCCGAGCCTCCAGAGGTGTCGGGCACATGAAGGCCAGGCTCCAACGACTACCTCGATGCTTCAGCGGTACCGCTGCCAGGTGAATTTTTGGTTCGTACAAGGGAACTTTTTGGTTTGTTCAGTTTGAGGGCGCCCATCGGGCTGCATTATCCTCAGGCAGTCAGGGCCCGTCCCTGCAGCCGCGTCGTTTGTGCTTGTATCAGAACCTCTTATGCATTTGATAAATTTCCGAAGTATTCCAAACTGCATGCTCGGTGCTTCGCCACCATGAATGCCGCCGTGCCCTAACAATCCCGCCTTCGATCGCCTCGTGATTAAGGGCTGGCACGACGTCTGTGCTCGGGTACGTCCCTACATTGTTGACAAATCCAAGCGGTTGAGCTCTGTCTCGTGGGCCAGCCCCGTGCACGTCACCTCCCGTGGCCCTTGGTGCTACGTCCTCGCATGAGCTAATCGGGAGTGGGTGAGTCAGGGCGCACGACAAGGTTCCTGCCACCATAGTCGGCGTTTGATCGACACGGGAGCCGCGCGCCGGGTGTTTTCTCCTCGGGTTTGTCGCATGAGAAGACTGGGCACGGCGTCTGTGCTCGGGTCCGTCCCTGCAGCGTTGATAAATCCAATGGCTGAGCTCCCTCTGGCGGGCCGGCTCCGCTCACGTCACCTCCAGGGGTCATTGGTGTTTGGCCTTCTCATGCGATGGCCCCCGGAAATTCAATCGACGCAGGTTTCTCCAAAAATGTACAGGGATTGCAATGGTGCCTCCTACTAGAAGATTTAGGCACAACCCGCCTTTGAGGTAGGGCCCCGTGATGCCCGCGCTGGCTCACGGGTGCCCAAATACACCTCCAGTTCTACCGTGCAGGCCACGCGTGTGAACTTAATGGGCTGTACACGCCCGAGGGGCTCAGGAGCCGAGCCCCCCTTCCCACGTCGAAGTGGAAGCCCCATGCTCCACGCTGGCGGACGACACTGTCGCTCATCGGCTATGCCCACGCAACGTGGAAGCCCCATGCTCCGCGCCGGTGGATAAACAACTGAGGGCGCCCTAGCGGCTGCATCCAACCTCAGGACGGCCCCTCACGGCCCCATCTCGCAGCATTCCCCTGGGATGCCCGCGCGAGGGGGCTGCACGGGGGCTACGCTCAGGCCGGGCCTGGCGCACGCCACCTCCCCAGGTCCCTGATACCTGGTCTTCCCGCGTCCCTCTCAGGCGAAAGCTGGCGAGGAAAGGTATGGGAGCCGCTCGTACGTCAAGAGGGACCCCTGAGCATCGCGACTCAGGGGCCTCACTGGTCACGTAACCCCTCACCCCTTGGTCTCGTCCTAGTGATCCGGATGCCCCAACGGTGGTTGAGGTATGCGCGGGACCAGGCCCTGCCGACGCAGAGCTCAAGGTGCTCCAAATCTCCAAATTAACCCCCTCGTCGCCATGCTCCCTTCATGAGAGCTGCTCGTACGTCAAGGGGGACTCCTGAGCATCGCGACTCAGGGGCCTCACTGGTCACGTAGCCCCTCACCCCTTGGTCTCATCCTGGTGATCCGGACGCCCCAACGATGGTCGAGGTATGCGCGGGATCGGGCCCTGCCGACGCAGAGAACTACAGCAAACAGGAAGGAAGCTAGGTGAGGAAGGAAACCACATAATCTAAACAGTCATTACAAACATTGAATGTCTCCGAAAACGCAAACAAGTCTAATGCCTCCGCGAGGCACGATAAATGTTGCAGGAAATGACCTAGGAGGAGGAGCTGGCACCACTGCATGCCTCGACCGTGGGGAGCTCGTCGTTGACATCGCTGCCATTGTCGTCATCGTCGTTGACCTTCGCAGTTGCAGGAGGCGAGGGAACGGTGACGCAGACGAACTTCTTCATCAGCGCCTCCACGATGCCCTCCACGGCCATCGCCGTAGCAGCGCGAACCCCAGGATCAATCGGGCAGATCACGGAGCTGAAGTCGAAACCCGGCTCGCGAAGGTAGAGGTGGCTGAAGACGCGCGTCGCGGCCGCGGAGAAGAGGTTGCAGCACTCGCTCTCCAAGACGGTCTCTAACCTGGCAACGGCACCCTCGAGCACCTCGGCAAGCTTTGAAGAGAGTCCCGCGAAGCCGCTCTCAGGAGTTACCAGGGGTTCTGTTAATCCCCCCGGCAGATGGAGTGCAGCGCCCGACGGAGCCTGAGCTCGACGGAGGGGAGGGCATCGCGATCCGCAGCCTTTCTCTCCTCAGCCGCAGCAAGGGCCTCCTCCCAGGTAGGGCTGGGCGTTCGGTTAGACCGAACCGATCGGTTCGGTTTCTCGGGTTCCGAAGAAATTCGGTTGTGAGAAAATAGGGACCGATCGGTCATTTGCAAAACTACTAACTGAGGAGTTCGGTAGCCCGATAATTCCGAGGGGAGGGCATCGCGCTCCGCAGCCTTTCACTCCTCAGCCGCAACAAGGGCCTCCTCCCAGTCCCAGGCGTCGAGCCGAGTCTTCTCCGCAGCTACTTCCTCCTTCAGCTTGTCCAGGTGCTCGCGCTCTGTGGCTTGGTCGGCCACCGCCTTAGACAGCGCGGAGTCGCGGTCGGCAAGTTTGGCCTCGCAGGCCTTGAGGTCTACCTCCCGCTGGCGGAGCTGTTCCATGAGCGCAGACTTCTCCTCCTGAAGAGCCTTCAGGCTGACCTCCGCTTCACTGCAGCGCTTCATAGCAGATGCTGCATCGGCCAGCGCCGCTTCGCGAGCCGCCTTGGCTGACGCGGTTTCCTTCCTGCTCTCAGTAGCGGTGGCCTCGGCTTGGCTCCAAACTGCCATGGCAGCGGCGTCGGCCTGGATACACCCAGAAAGGAGCCCCAAGCGCTCCTTGATGTCTACTATGCAACCTTCTTCTTGTAGACTCGTGTTGGGCCTACAAGCGCAGAGTTTTGTAGGACAGTAGCAAATTTCCCTCAAGTGGATGACCTAAGGTTTATCAATCCGTGGGAGGCGTAGGATGAAGATGGTCTCTCTCAAACAACCCTGCAACCAAATAACAAAGAGTCTCTTGTGTCCCCAACACACCCAATACAATGGTAAATTGTATAGGTGCACTAGCTTGGCGAAGAGATGGTGATACAAGTGTAATATGGATGGTAGATATAGGTTTTTGTAATCTGAAAATATAAAAACAGCAAGGTAACTAATGATAAAAGTGAGCACAAACGGTATTGCAATGCTTAGAAACAAGGCCTAGGGTTCATACTTTCACTAGTGCAAGTTCTCTCAACAATACTGACATAGTTGAATCATATGTAAATCCCTCACGTGCGACAAAGAGTTCACTCCAAAGCCACAAATAGCGGAGAACAAACGAAGAAATTATTGTAGGGTACGAAACCACCTCAAAGTTATCTTTTCCGATCAATCTTATGAGCTATCCCTATAAGTGTCACGAACAGCCCTAGAGTTCGTACTAAAATAACACCTTAAGATACACATCAACCAAAACCCTGATGTCACCTAGATACTCCAATGTCACCACGAGTACCCATGGGTTTGATTATACGATATGCATCACACAATTTCAGATTCATCATGTTCAATCCAACACAAATAACTTCAAAGAGTGCCCCAAAGTTTCTACCGGAGAGTCAAGACGAAAACGTGTGCCAACCCCTATGCAAAGATTCCCAAGGTCACGGAACCCGCAAGTTGATCACCAAAACATACATCAAGTGGATCAATATAACATCCCATTGTCACCACGGATATCCCATCGCAAGACATACACCAAGTGTTCTCAAATCCTTTAAAGACTCAATCCGATAAGAAAACTTCAAAGGGAAAACTCAATTCATCACAAGAAGATAGAGAGGGGAAAACTCCATATGATTCATCTATATTAATAAAGCTCGCGGTACATCAAGATCGTGCCATCTCAAGAACACGAGAGAGAGAGATCAAACACATAGCTACTGGTACATACCCTCAGCCCCGAGGGTGAATTACTCCCTCCTCGTCATGGAGACCGCCGGGATGATGAAGATGGCCCCCGGTGATGGTTTCCTCCTCCGGCAGGGTGCCAAAACGGGCTCCCGATTGGTTTTTCGTGGCTACAGAGGCTTGCGGCGGCGGAACTCTCGATCTAGGTTTTTTTCTGGGGGTTTGGGTATTTATAGGAATTTTTGGCGTCGGTCTCACGTCAAGAGGACTCTCGAGGGGTCCACTAGCCAGGGGGGCGCGCCCTAGGGGGGGGGGGCGCCCCCTAGGCTTGTGGCTGCCTCGGGACTCTTCTCTGGTATCTTTTTGCTCCAGTATTTTTTATATTTTCCAAAAATATTCTCCGTAAATTTTCAGCCCATTCCGAGAACTTTTATTTCTGCACAAAAACGACACCATGGTAGTTCTGCTGAAAACAGCGTCAGTCCGGGTTAGATCTAATAAAATCATACCAAAATCATATAAAATTATTGTAAACATGGCATGAATACTTCATAAATTATAGATACGTTGGAGACGTATCAGCATCCCCAAGCTTAATTCCTGCTCGTCCTCGAGTAGGTAAATGATAAAAGAAATAATTTATGAAGTGTGAATGCTAGCAAGTGCACAAGTTTATCAATGATAATTCCAATCACTTTTTCTAGCATCAATATAAACCATAAATAGTAGCTCATCTCATAAAACTTCTCATGATCAAGTAACAAGCTATTCACATTTTAAAGTATAGACCAGAAAGTTTCTTGAAAACTAATAAACCATATTCCTAGTCATCAAACAATTGCAATTCATCTGATTTTCAGGAAGGGTCTATGTAAGAGCTCTGATTTAGCAAATTCCACATACTCAACTATCATATAGTCTTCCATGATTATTGACACTCAAAGCATATTTTTAGAACAAATAGCATCCATCGAACACAGAGAAAGATAGGGGCTTAATGTTTCGCCTCCCAACTTATTTATCATATAGATAATTGTCAACAATAACAATTCATGATCAAATATATTTGTTTGGATATATATGTCTAGATCATTCCCCAACACATGACGCTTTCCAAGAGAAAAAGGCGAAATATAGGAAGTGGTGAAGATCACCATGACTCTTGCATAAAGGTAAGTACTAGAAAGTAAAAGATAGGCCCTTCGCAGAGGAAAGCATTGATTTGCAAAGGTGCCAGAGCTCGAGCTTTTAAAACAGAGATGAATAATAATTTTGAGCGGTATGCTTTCATTGTCAACATAACAACCGAGAGATCTCGGTATCTTCCATGCTAGATACATTATAGGCGGTTCCCAAACAAAATGGTAAAGTTTTTACTCCCCCTCCACCAATCAATCACACTCCACGGCGAGCCGAATCCACGGGTACCGTCCATACAAACAACAATCTTGGGGGAGTTTTGTTTCATTATATTTTGATTTGATTTTTGAGCATGGAACTGGGCATCCCGAATACCAGCCACTTTCTCGTGAATGATAGTGAATCAACACGTATCGTGAGAATAACCCACCTAGCATGGAAGATACTGACAGCCCCTAGTCACTATATGAGCGATTCGGGCATACAAAACAAAATATTATTTGAAAGTTTAGAGTTTGGCACATGCAAATTTACTTGGAACGGCAGGTAAATACCGCATATAGGTAGGTATGGTGGACTCATATGGAACAACTTTGGGTTTAAGGGTGTTTGGATGCACAAGTAGTATTTCTACTTGGTGCTGAAGTTTTGGCTAGTATGAGCTGGAAGCAAGCACCACATGTTGGAGGATCCATAACAATATAACTTCTATACAAATATACCCAAACATAACTCATTAAGTTGTATTCCTTGTCCAATTTTAACTAATTTGCTCGAGTTTGAAAATAATTAATGAGCTCACAATCATAGAAGATGTCCAAGATAGTATATTTATATGTGGAATCTCTCTTCCTTCAATATTCTTTCATGAATTGTTCAAGTGACCAATGCGGTGTTTGCTAACTTTCAATAAATTTTACCACCTATACTTATTATGTGTGAAGTCATTACTCCCCATGGGATAAGTATATGAAGCATATTTAATTTCAGATTTATGATATTCAATTCATTCAACCATTTACTCATAGGATAAAAGTGAAGCACGAGAGTGAATGACAAACTACTCCAAAAAGATATAAGTGAAGATCAATGCGTAGTCAACAATTAAATAACTATGTGAGGACTCTCTCATCTAAGAATTTCAGATCTTAATTATTTTATTAAACAGCAAGCAAAATAAAAATAGCACTCCAAGAATAGCACGCATCATGTGAACGAATAAAAATTTAGGCTCAACATAGGCTAACCGATAATTGTTGATGAAGAGAGGTGGGATGCGTAGCATCCCCAAGCTTAGATGCTTGAGACTTCTTGAAATATTTACTTGGGGTGCCTTGGGCATCCCCAAGCTTGAGCTTTTGTATCTCGTTCAATCCTCTCAAATCATGGTTTCACCTATTCTCGAAAACATCATTCACACAAAACTTGAAAAGAACTCATGAGATAGGTTAGTACACATAATAATAAATCAACTCTTCATGTACTGCCAAGACAAGTTGCATAATAATTTTAAAACATTAGGTACTGTATACTATCATTTCCACAATTTATATCTACCAATATAGGCTATGGAAACTAGAGGATAAGTAGATAACAAAACTATGACAGCAATCTGTCCAAACAGAACAGTCCGTAGCAATTTATAAAAAGAGTGTACTTCCGTAACTCAAACAATTAAGAAAATTTAGGACATGCTAAATAATTTATATGAAAACACTGTGTAAAAATTTGAGGAACTTTCCACATTCCAGTAAAATATGAAAATTCAAACACTACAGAAAAAGTTTCTGTTTTTACACAGCACATATCAAAACATGCAATGCAAGCATCCTAAGACAATTCTTGGAAATTTTTATTGAAAAACAAGATTATAAATAACATCTAACAGAAAACAAGAAAATAAAATGACGCTCCAAGCAAAACTCATATTATGTGACGAATAAAAATATAGCTCCAAGTAAGATATACCGATAGTGTTGAAGATGAAAGAGGGGATGCCTTCCGGGGCATCCCCAAGCTTAGGCGCTTGAGTCTTCCTTGGATATTAACTTGGGGGTGCCTTGGGAATCCCCAAGATTAGGTTATTTTCACTCCTTATTCTCCTCATATCGGTGTCTCACCCAAAACTTGAAAACTTCAATCACACAAAACTTAACGGAACTTCGTGAGAAGGGTTAGTGTAGTAAAGATAAATCATTCACTTAGGTACTGTCAAGACAAGATTCATAATTGTTCCCACGTCATACCTACTGTATTCTATCATTACCATAATTTATATCACTCAATATAAGCTATAGAAACACTAAAACAAGTAAACTATGCATGCAAAACAGAATCAGTCAAAAACAGAACAGTCTGTGAATATCTGTAGCGTAACCATACTTCCCTGTCTCTAAAAATTCTGAAAAATTAGGACAATATAGGAAATTTATATATCAATCATGTGTAAAAAATTCAGATCAAAATCACGTTCCAGTGAATTTACAAAATACCTGGACTGAGAGCAAAAGTTTCTGTTTTTGCACAGAATCAAGTCAACTATCATCCACACTATCCCAAAGGCTTTACTTGGCACTTTATTGAAACAAAAGCTATAAAACATGATTATACAGTAGCTTAATCATGTGGACACACAAAAACAGTAGGTATAAATATTGGGTTGTCTCCCAACAAGCACTTTTCTTTAATGCCTTTTTAGCTAGGCATGATGATTTCAATGATGCTCACAAAAAAGATAAGAATTGAAACACAAAGAGAGCATCATGAAGCATATGACTAGCACATTTAAGCCTAACCCACTTCCTATGCATAGGGATTTTGTGAACAAACAATTTATGGGAGCAAGAATCAACTAGCATAGGAAGGCAAAAGAAGCATAACTTCAAAACTTTGAACACATAGAGAGGAAACTTGATATTATTGCAATTCCTACAAGCATATACTCCTCCCTCGTAATAATTTTCAGTAGCATAATGAAGGAATTTCACAACATAACTATCACATAAAGCATTATCTTCATGATCCACAAGCATAGAAAATTTGTCACTCTCCACATAAGCATATTTCTTCTTATTCATAATAGTGGGAGCAAACTCAACAAAATAACTATCATGAGATACTTGATTGACATAACCACTTTGAATATTAAAATCATGATGACAAGTTTCATGGTTACTATCACTCTTTATAGCATACATGTCATCATCATAATCATCATAGATAGTAGGCATGTCATTATCATAACAAATTTGCTCATCAAAACTTGGGGAACTAAAAATATCATCTTCATCAAACATAGCATCCCCAAGCTTGTGGTTTTGCATATCATTAGCATCATGGATATTTAGAGAATTCATACTAGCAATATTGCAATCATGCTCATCATTCAAGGAATTCTCATTAAGTATTTTCATAAATTCTTCCTCTACCAATTGAGCACAATTTTCCAAACCATCATTTTCACGAAAGACATTAAAAAGACGAACCAATTGATGCAACCTAAACTCCATTTTTTTTGTAGTTTTCTTTTATAAAACCAAACTAGTGATAAAACAAGAAACTAAAAGATTCAATTGCAAGATCTAAAGATATACCTTCAAGCACTCACCTCCCCGGCAACGGCGCCAGAAAAGAGCTTGATGTCTACTACGCAACCTTCTTCTTGTAGACTCGTGTTCGGCCTCCAAGCGCAGAGTTTTGTAGGACAGTAGTAAATTTCCTTCAAGTGGATGACCTAAGGTTTATCAATCCGTGGGAGGCGTAGGATGAAGATGGTCTCTCTCAAACAACCCTGCAACCAAATAACAAAGAGTCTCTTGTGTCCCCAACACACCCAATACAATGGTAAATTGTATAGGTGCACTAGCTCGGCGAAGAGATGATGATACAAGTGTAATATGGATGGTAGATATAGGTTTTTGTAATCTGAAAATATAAAAACAGCAAGGTAACTAATGATAAAAGTGAGCACAAACGGTATTGCAATGCTTAGAAACAAGGCCTAGGGTTCATACTTTCACTAGTGCAAGTTCTCTCAACAATACTGACATAGTTGAATCATATGCAAATCCCTCACGTGCGACAAAGAGTTCACTCCAAAGTCACAAATAGCGGAGAACAAACGAAGAAATTATTGTAGGGTACGAAACCACCTCAAAGTTATCTTTTACGATCAATCTTATGAGCTATCCCTATAAGTGTCACGACAACCCTAGAATTCGTACTAAAATAACACCTTAAGATACACATCAACCAAAACCCTAATGTCACCTAGATACTCCAATGTCACCACGAGTACCCATGGGCTTGATTATACGATATGCATCACACAATTTCAGATTCATCATGTTCAATCCAACACAAAGAACTTCAAAGAGTGCCCCAAAGTTTCTACCGGAGAGTCAAGACGAAAACGTGTGCCAACCCCTATGCATAGATTCCCACGGTCATGGAACCCGCAAGTTGATCACCAAAACATACATCAAGTGGATCAATAGAACATCCCATTGTCACCACGGATATCCCATCGCAACACATACATCAAGTGTTCTCAAATCCTTTAAAGACTCAATCCGATAAGAAAACTTCAAAGGGAAAACTCAATTCATCACAAGAAGATAGAGAGGGGAAAACTCCATATGATTCATCTATATTAATAAAGCTCGCGGTACATCAAGATCGTGCCATCTCAAGAACACGAGAGAGAGAGATCAAACATATAGCTACTGGTACATACCCTCAGCCCCGAGGGTGAACTACTCCCTCCTCGTCATGGAGACCGCCGGGATGATGAAGATGGCCTCCGGTGATGGTTTCCCCCTCCGGCAGGGTGCCGAAACGGGCTCCCGATTGGTTTTTCGTGGCTACAGAGGCTTGCGGCGGCGGAACTCCCGATCTAGCTTTCTTTCTGGGGGTTTTGGTATTTATAGGAATTTTTGGCGTCGGTCTCACGTCAAGGGGACTCCCGAGGAGCCCACAAGCCAGGGGGGCGCGCCCTAGGGGGGGCGCCCCCTAGGCTTGTGGCTGCCTCGGGACTCTTCTCCGGTATCTTTTTGCTCTAGTATTTTTTATAGTTTCCAAAAATATTCTCCGTAAATTTTCAGCCCATTCCGAGAACTTTTATTTCTGCACAAAAACGACACCATGGTAGTTCTGTTGAAAACAGCGTCAGTCCGGTTTAGTTCTAATAAAATCATACCAAAATCATATAAAATTATTGTAAACATGGCATGAATACTTCATAAATTATAGATACGTTGGAGACTTATCACTCCTTCACGAGGCGACCGTCGGCGCTCCGGAGATCGTCCCAGACCTGATCCAGAGCGGCATAGGTCCCCTCCAGGGTGCCTGACTCGACCAGAGGGCCACGACTCAGAGGCGTCAGGGCCTGGCCCGGAGGTGGCATCTGCGCAGCAGTGGGTGCCGCCATCAAGGGGGCAGAAGCATGGAAGGCTGAGGGTGCCGGAGGCTGCGGTACCACCATAGACAAGGCAGGGACGGACGGTCCCTCGGCCAGCCAGCCCTTGGGGGCTAGCCTCTCAGGCAGCAGCGCAGATGCACCCCCAGGGGCAGAAGCAGCCTCTTCAACGGGCGTCGGGGGCTCTGCGGCTGCGACAAGGAGAGTTGCCCCGTGAGCCTCCTCGCCCACGACATCCGGCCCCTCATCAGGCACCGGCAGGGCGCCAGGAGCGGGCGTCGCGTCGGAGAGCACCTTCGGCTTGACGCCCGCCTTCTTCTTCTTCACCTTCAGCACGGCGGCGCTCCTGGTTACCAAGCAAAGAAGGGACCGTGAGCACGCGAGCCACCGACAGGCGGCCAAAAACCAAGGAGGATTACTTACTCTTCGACGCCAACCCACTTCCTCTTCTTCTGCACCTCGACGAAGGCAGGAATACCCTCGCCCTTCTCCGAGGAGGCGCCACCGTGCAGGGAAGCAGAGGCGTCGCCCGCAAGGGCCACGGCCGGGGAAGCCATACCTGTCCCGGCCACGGCCACCTCACCTGCAGGTTGCGGCTCGGGCAGGGGCATGGCAGGCGCCTCAGCCGCCTTGCTGGCACGAGGGAGGCACTCCGGAGGAGGCCCGGCCTCGTGCTTCCTCGGGGTCGCCCGGCCGGCGGTCCGCGCAGCCTGAGGAGTGGGCCCTGGTCCCCTGGGGACCCTGGCGAGTCGCGGAGGACTTGCAGCCGGGGGTTCGCCAGCATCATCATCGTCTTCAAAGCCACGGAGGAGCGCGCTCCGTGACGGAGGAGACACCTCCTCCAGACCATCGTCCGCGGTCTCCTCCGAGTCCTCCTCGCCCGCGGTGTCATCGGAGGACACCGTTACGGGGGAGCCAGGGCGCTCGGCCAGAGAGAGCCCCAGCTCGTCGAAGGTGGGCATGGTGGCGACCAAATCGGCCTTGTCGTCGCGGCAATATAGCGGGGCGTAGGCCTCGGGGAGGTCCCCGGGGTCCCCATTGAGCAGGGTCGCCACGGCCCTATTCAGCTCCCCGTTGGTCAGGCGAGCGGATCGGAGCCTGATGCCATCCCCACCACCCTGGTAGTCCCACATAGGCTTCGAGTGAGCCTGGAGTGGCGCCAGGCGTTGCACCAGAAACTCCTTCACTATCATCCCCCCGGTCAGCTTCCTGGCGCTGATGTCTTGGGAGATCCGCTCCAGGACGGGCTTGGCCCGGGGGTCGGTGAGCTTCGCGGAGCCCCACGCAAGAGTTTTCTCCGGCAGCCCCTTCGGGAGCTCCAGGCGGGGGTTGAGGCCGGAAACATCCACAAAAACCCAGCGGTGCCTGAAGTTCTCCACCTTCTTCCCGGCCTTCAAGAGCATGTTCCCGCTCTGGACCGTGACGAAGGAGACACATGCTGACCGCTGAGCGCCGTCATGAAGCCACAAGCTGAAGAAATGGCGGAAGAAGGCCACTGAAGGCTTTACGCCTACAAAGGCCTCGCAGTAAAAGGCGAAGACAGACAAGAGCAGGATGGAGTTGGGTTGGAGATGGAGGGCCTGGATCCCGTAGTGCTCAAGGATGGCGGTGAAGAACCCAGAGAAGGGCGGAACGAGCCCAGAGAAGATGCTGTGGAGGAAGAAAGGGTAGGCCGACTTGGCCAGGCTGTGCTGTTCCGCAGAGCCACACCATATCAAGGTCCGCCCCCACTCATTGGTGCCGTCCGCCGTCGACGGAAGCACCGGAGTGAGGTCCCCGTCCTTGGCTATGGCGGACTCCGAGAGCGCCGGCGAGGTGGAAGCGGAGGCCGAGCCCTGAGCCTCGGGCTTCGACTTGCTGGCGGGTGCCATCGAGAAGTCCTTGAGAACGAGAAAGCAAGGAGGAGGACTGTGAAGTGCTGAGATCTGGTGGAGTTCTCACAAAGGATAGGGATCTGGGCGAAGGAGCAAGAGTACACGGAAGGAAAGCAATAATGGCTCGACACCAGGCATCAGGCTTTTGTCGGTTCGGGCAGTTGCCGAGGAGACACGGGAGCTGAGACGTCCGCATCCAACAGCGCACCGCGTGCCAGGCCTGGCCCGCAGGCGATTGGGGCCCGCGGCGCTTCGGGCCATCTTCTTCGGCTTCGCCCCGAAGCCAACTCAAGCGCGCCTTGGGCCCGGGGGCTACTGTCGGCGTCCTGGGAACTGGGGTACCCAGACTCTAATTTGAATGATTTGAATGAAACTAACCCGGACTGACACTGTTTTCAGCAGAACTACCATGGTGTTGTTTTTGTGCAGAAATAAAAGTTCTCGGAACTGGACGACACTTTTTGGAGATTTATTTTACAATAAATAAAAAATACTGGAGCCAAGAACTACCGGGGGGTGCCCTGGTCGGGCACGATACACCAGGGTGCGCCACCCCCTCCAGGCGCGCCGTGGTGGGTTGTGCCCACCTCGTGGCCCCACTGACCCTAATTCCTGTAGGGGACGTTGCATGGGAAACAAAAAATTTCCTACGCACATACAAGATCTATCCATGATGATGAGCATCTACGAGAGGAGAGATCGGATTCATATACCCTTGTAGATCGCTAAGCGGGAAGCATTAAGAAACGCGGTTGATGTAGTCGAACGTCTTCGCGATCCAAATCGCAAGCCGTCCCGTGATCCAATCACGATCTAGTGCCGAACGGACGGCACCTCCGCGTTCAGCACATGTGCAGTTCGATGACGATCTCCGCCTCCTTGATCCAGCAAGCGAGGGCGGAGAGGTAGATGATATCTCCGCCAGCACAATGACGTGGTGGTGGTGGAGCTGTCCCGGCAGGGCTTCGCCAAGCACGGCCGAGACGATCTAGTGGTGAACAGATCTAGAGGGAGAGAGAGGAAGCCCGTGGCTTTTTTTAGGTTAGCTGCCCTCTCAATCCCTCCACTATATATAGGAGGAGAGGAGGAGGTGGGGCACCCTATGGATCCCTCTAGGGGCCGGCGGCCGAGGGGTGGTGCGGCCAGGGTTTGGGTGCCCCCCTAGGCGCCTTGCTCCCAAGGCAGGGGTGGCCGGTGGCGCCAGGGGGTGGAGTCCACCTCCCAGCCGAGTGGGCTGAGGTGGGGCGTGGCGCCCAGCCCCTTGTGGGCTGGTGTGCCCCCCTCCTTTGGCCCACGAGGCCCCCAACACTTGCCGGGACCCCCCGAAACTCCTTTCGGCACTCCGTCGGCTCCCCGGTACGCCCCGGAACAATTCCGGACTCCGATTCCCTTCATCCTATATATCGATCTTCACTTCCGGACCATTCTGGAGTTCCTCGCCACATCCGGGATCTCATCCGGGACTCCGAACGACCTTCGGTCACCAACATACATAACTCAATACTACCAAAACGTCACCGAACGTTAAGTGTGTAGACCCTGCGGGTTCGAGAACTATGTAGACATGACCGAGACACCTCTACGGCCAATAACCAATAGCGGGACCTGGATGCCCATATTGGTTCCTACATATTCTCTGAAGATCTTTATCGGTTGAACCTCTATGTCTAGGATTCAGTTAATCCCGTATGTTGTTCCCTTTGTTCATCGGTATGTTACTTGCCCGAGATTCGATCGTCGGTATCTACATACCTAGTTCAATCTCATTACCGGTAAGTCTCTTTACTCGTTCCGTAATACAGGATCCCGTGGCTAACACTTTAGTCACTTTGCTTGCAAGGCTCATTGTGATGTTGCATTACCGAGTGGGCCCTGAGATACCTCTCCGTCACACGGAGTAACAAATCCCAGTCATGATCCATGTCAACTCAACGGACACCCTCGGAGATACCTGTAGAGCATCTTTATAGTCACCCCGTTACGTTGTGACGTTTGATACACACAAGGTACTCCTCCGGTGTCAGTGAGTCACATGATCTCATGGTCATAGGAACACATATTTGACATGCAGAAAACAATAGCAATAAACTGACACGATCATATGCTACGTTCATAGTTTGGGTCTTGTCCATCACATCATTCTCCTAATGATGTGATCCCATTATCAAATGACAACTCTTGTCCATGGCTAGGAAACCACAACCATCTTTGATTAACGAGCTAGTCCATTAGAGGCTCCATAGGGACACATTGTCGTCTATGTACCCACACATGTATTTGAGTTTCCAATCAATCAATTATAGCATGGATAATAAACATTCATCATGAACAAGGAAATATAATAATAACTATTTTATTATTGCCTCTAGGGCATATTTCCAACAGTCTCCCACTTGCACTAGAGTCAATAATCTAGCTCACATCACTATGTGATTTACATTGTAATGAATCTAACACCCATACAGTTCTGTTGTTGATCATGTTTCCCTCGTGGAAGAGGCTTAGTCAACGGATCTGCAACATTCTGATCCATTTGTACTTTGCAAATATTTATGTCTCCTCCCTCGATGTAATCGCGTATGGAATTGAAGCGTCGCTTTATGTGTCTGGTCCTCTTGTGAAACCTTGGTTCCTTAGCTAGAGCAATGGCACCAATGTTTTCACAGAACAGAGTCATTGGGTTCAGTGCACTGAGCACATCTGCAAGATCCTTCATGAACTGCTTCATCCAGACACCTTCCTTCGCCGCCTCCGAGGCAGCTATGTACTCTGCTTCGCATGTAGAATCAGCTACCACGCTTTGCTTGGAACTGCACTAGCTTACCGCTCCTCCATTAAGAATGTATACGTATCCGGTTTGAGACTTAGAGTCATCCGGATCAGTGTCAAAGCTTGCATCAACGTAACCCTTTACGACGAGCTCTTGATCACCTCCATAAACGAGAAACATCTCCTTAGTCCTTTTCAGGTACTTTAGGATATTCTTGACCGCCGTCCAGTGATCCACTCCTGGATTACTTTGAAACCTTCCGGCCATACTTATGGCAAGGCTGACGTCTGGTCTTGTGCACAACATTGCATACATGATAGAGCCTATGGCTGAAGCATAGGGGATGACACTCATCTTTTCTCTATCCTCTGCAGTCACTGGGCATTGAGTCTTACTCAACTTCACACCATGCAATACAGGCAAGAACCCTTTCTTGAACCCATCCATTTTGAACTTCTTCAAAACTTTATCAAGGTATGTGCTCTGTGAAAGTCCTATTAAGCGTCTTGATCTATCTCTATAGATCTTGATGCCTAATATGAAAGCAGCTTCTCCTAGGTCCTTCATTGAAAAACTCGTTTTCAAATATCCCTTTACGCTTTCCAAAAATTCTATATTGTTTCCAATCAGCAATATGTGATCCACATATAATATTAGAAACACTATAGAGCTCCCACTCACTTTCTTGTAAATACAAGCTTCTCCGTAAACTTGTATAAACCCAAACGCTTTGATCACCTCATCAAAGCGCTTATTCCAACTCCGAGATGCCTGCACCAGTTCATAAATGGATCGTTGGATCTTGCACACTTTGTCAGCATTCTCTGGATCGACAAAACCTTCTGGTTGCATCATATACAACTCTTTCTCAAGGAAACCGTTGAGGAACGCTGTTTTGATATCCATCTGCCAAATTTCATAATCGAAAAATGCAGCTATTGCTAACATGATTCTGACGAACTTAAGCATCACTACAGGAGAGAAAGTCTCATCGTAGTCAATTCCTTGAACTTGTGAAAAACCCTTTGCCACAAGTCGAGCTTTATAGACGGTGGCATTACCGTTTGCGTCCATCTTCCTCTTAAAGATCCATTTATTCTGAATGGCCTTTCGCCCTTCAGGTAATACTTCCAAAGTCCACACTTTGTTTTCATACATGGATCCTATCTCGGATTGCATGGCCTCTAACCATTTGTTGGAATCCGGGCCCACCATCGCTTCTCCATAGCTCGTAGGTTCATCGTTGTCCAACAACATGACCTTTAAGACAGGGTTACCGTACCATTCAGGAGCAGTACGTGCCCTTGTCGACCTACGAGGTTCGATAGTAACTTGATCCGAAGCTTCATGATCACTATCATTAGCTTCCTATCCAACTGATGTAGGCTCAACAGAAACATCTTTCTGCGCTGCGCTACTCTCTGGTTGAAGTGAAGGTTTAACAACCTCATCAAGTTCTATCTTCCTCCCACTCAATTCTTTCGAGAGAAACTCTTTCTCGAGAAATGACCCATTCTTAGCGACAAACACTTTGCCTTCGGATCTGAGATAGAAGGTGTACCCAACCGTCTCCTTTTGGTATCCCATGAAGACGCATTTCTCCGCTTTGGGTTCCAGCTTTTGGGGCTGAAGCTTTTTGACATAAGCATCGCATCCCCAAACTTTAAGAAATGACAACTTTGGTTTCTTGCCAAACCACAGTTCATATGGCATCGTCTCAACGGATTTAGATGGTGCCCTATTTAAAGTGAATGCAGCTGTCTCTAATGCATAACCCCAAAACGATAGTGGCAAATCGGCAAGAGACATCATAGACCGTACCATATCCAATAAGGTTCGATTACGACGTTCGGACACACCATTACGCTGTGGTGTTCCAGGTGGCGTCAACTGTGAAAGAATTCCACATTGTCTTAAGTGATTGCCAAACTCATAACTCAGATATTCTCCTCCTCGATCTGATCGTAGGAATTTAATCTTCTTGTTACGATGATTCTCAACTTCACTCTGAAATTGCTTGAACTTTTCAAATGTTTCAGACTTATCTTTCATTAAGTAAATATACCCATATCTACTTAAGTCATCGGTGAAGGTGAGAAAATAACGATATCCACCGCGTGCCTCAATGCTCATCGGACCGCACACATCAGTATGTATGATTTCCAACAAGTCACTTGCCCGTTCCATTGTTCCAGAGAACGGGGTCTTAGTCATCTTGCCCATGAGGCCTTGTTCACATGTGTCAAGTGATTCAAAATCAAGTGACTCCAAAATTCCATCAGCATGGAGTTTCTTCATGCGTTTTACACCAATATGACCTAAGTGGCAGTGCCACAAGAAAGTGGTGCTATCATTATCAACTCTACATCTTTTGGCATCAATGTTATGAACATGTGTATCATCACTATCGAGATTCAATAAGAATAAACCCCTCACATTGGGTGCATGACCATAAAAGATATTACTCATATAAATAGAACAACCATTATTCTCTGATTTAATGAGTAACTGTCTCGCAATAAACAAGATCCAGATATAATGTTCATGCTTAACGTAGGCACTAAATAACAATTTTTCAGGTTCATCACTAATCCCGATGGTAATCGAAGAGCGAGCGTGCCGACGGCGATCACATCAACCTTGAAACCATTTCCCACGCGCATCGTCACTTCGTCCTTTGCCAGCTTTCGTCTATTGCGCAGTTCCTGTTTTGAGTTACAAATGTGAGCAACCGAACCGGTATCAAATACCCATGCACTACAACAAGAGTTGGTAAGGTACACATCAATAACATGTATATCATATATACCTTGTTTGGTGTTGGCCGCCTTCTTGTCAGCCAGATACTTGGGGCAATTCTGCTTCCAGTGGCTAGTATCCTTGCAATGAAAGCACTCTGTTTCTGGCTTGGGTCCAGCCTTGGGTTTCTTCACGGGAGGGGCAACTGCTTTGCCACTCTTCTTGGAGTTACCCTTCTTGCCCTTGCCATTTTTCTTGAAACTGGTGGTTTTATTGACCATCAACACTTGATGCTCCTTCTGGATTTCAGACTCAGCGACTTTCAGCATCACAAATAGCTTGACGACTGACTTGTTCATCCCTTGCATGTTATAGTTCAACACAAAGCTCTTGTAGCTAGGTGGCAGTGATTGAAGAACTTTGTCAGTGATCACCTCCGGCGGGAGGGCAATTCCCAACTCAGCCAGACGGTTGGAATACCCAGACATTCTGCGTATGTGTTCACTAACAGACCCGTTCTCTTCCATTTTGCAAGCAAAGAATTTATCGGAGGTCTCATACCTCTCGATCCGGGCATTCTTCTCAAAGATAAACTTCAACTCCTGGAACATCTCATATGCTCCATGACGTTCAAAACGCCTTTGAAGTCCCGTCTCTAAGCCATATAACATGGCACACTGAACTATTGAGTAATCATCCGAACGCGACTGCCAGGTGTTCGCAACATCTGGAGACGACACTGGAGCGGGTGGCTCACCGAGCGGTGCATCAAGGATATAAGCCTTTTGGGAAGCCGTGAGGATAATCCTCAAATTACGGGCCCAGTCTGCAAAGTTACTTCCAACATCTTTCAGCTTAGCTTTCTCTAGGAACACATTGAAATTTAGGAGAACTACTGCGCGAGCCATTCATCTACAACATAAAATTTGCAAAGACAACTTAGACTATTATTCAAGATAATGAGTTTAGTTAATAATATTACTTAAAAACTCCCACTCAAATTGACATCCCTCCGGTCATCCGAGTGCTACATGATCCAAATTCACCAACCCAAGTCCGATCATCACGTGAGATGAGGGGGTTTCAATGGTGAACATCTCCATGTTGATCATATCTATTATATGACTTATGTTCGACCTTTCGGTCTGTTGTGTTCCGAGGCCATGTCTGTACATGATAGGCTCGTCAAGTTTAACCCGAGTGTTCCGCATGTGCAACACTGGCTTGCACCCGCCGTATGCGAACGTAGAGTCTATCACACCCGATCATCACGTGGTGTCTCGAAACGACGAACTTTCGCAACGGTGCGCACTCGGGGAGAACATAATTTTATCTTGAAATTTTAGTGAGGGATCACCTTATAATGCTACCATGACATGATATGGTGCATAAAAGTATTAACATCACATGCAAATCAAGGTGCGCACTTCCTAAGCAAAACAAGGTGCATAAAAGGATTAACATCGTATGCAAATCATAAGTGACATGATATGGCCATGGTCTTGTGCTTTTGATCTCCATCTTGAAAGCACTGGCATGATCTCCATCGTCACCGGCACGACACCATGATCTCCATCAACGTGTCGCCATGAGGTTGTCGCGCCAACTATTGCTTCTACAACTATTGCTAACTCATAGTGATAAAGTAAAGCAAAAGGCGAAAATAAATTAAAGACAACCCTATGGCTCCTGCCGGTTGCCGTACTCATCGACATGCAAGTCGTGATAATCTATACAAAACATGATCATCTCATACATCACATATATCTCATCATGTTTCTGGCCATATCATATCACCTCATACCCCGCAAAAACAAGTTAGACGTCCTCTAATTTGTTGTTGCATGTTTTACGTGGCTGCTATGGGTATCTAGCAAGAACGATTCTTACCTACGCAAAACCACAACGGTGATATACAAGTTGCTATTTAACCTTCTACAAGGACCGCCTTTGTCGAATCCGATTCAACTAAAGTGGGAGAGACAGACACCCGCCAGCCATCTTATGCAAAAAAGTTACATGTCAGTCGATGGAACCAGTCTCTCGTACGTGGACGAGTAAGGTTGGTCCGAGCCGCTTCATCCCACAATACCGCCGAATCAAGAAAAGCCTAAGGAGGGAAGCAATCTGAATATCAATGCCCACAAACTCCTTTGTGTTCTACTCAAGATCTCATCTACGCATAGACCTAGCTCATGATGCCACTGTAGGGGAACGTTGCATGGGAAACAAAAATTTTCCTACGCACATACAAGATCTATCCATGGTGATGAGCATCTATGAGAGGAGAGATCGGATCCACATACCCTTGTAGATCGCTAAGCGGGAAGCGTTAAGAAATGCAGTTGATGTAGTAGAACGTCTTCGCGATCCAAATCGCAAGCCGTCCCGCGATCCAATCACGATCTAGCGCCGAACGGACGGCACCTCCGCGTTCAGCACACGTGCAGCTCGATGACGATCTCCACCTCCTTAATCCAGCAAGTGAGGGTGGAGAGGTAGATGAGTTCTTCGCCAGCACAACAGCGTGGTGGCGGTGGTGGTGGAGCTGTCCCGGTAGGGCTTCGCCAAGCACGGCCGAGACGATCTAGTGGAGAACAGATCTAGAGGGACAGAGAGGCAGCCCGTGGCTTTTTTTAGGTTAGCTGCCCTCTCAATCCCTCCACTATATCTAGGAGCAGAGGAGGAGGTGGGGCGCCCTAGGGTTCCCCCTAGGGGCTGGCGGCCGAGGGGTGGTGCGGCCAGGGTTTGGGTGGCCCCCCGTAGGCGCCTTGCCTCCCAAGGCAGGGGTGGCCGGCGGCGCTAGGGCGTGGAGTCCACCTCCCAGCCAAGTGGGATGAGGTGGGGCGCGGCGCCCAGCCCCTTGTGGGCTGGTGTGCCCCCATCCTTTGGCCCACGAGCCCCCCAACACTTGCCGGGACCCCCCGAAACTCCTTTCGGCACTCCGTCGGCTCCCCGGTACGCCCCGGAACAATTCCGGACTCTGATTTCCTTCATCCTATATATCGATCTTCACCTCCAGACCATTCCGGAGTTTCTCGTCACGTTCGGTATCTCATCCGGGACTCCGAACGACCTTCGGTCACCAACATACATAACTCAATACTACCAAAACGTCACCGAACGTTAACTATGTAGACATGACCGAAACACCTCTACGGCCAATAACCAATAGCTGGACCTGGATGCCCATATTGGTTCCTACATATTCTACGAAGATCTTTATCGGTTGAACCTCTATGTCAAGGATTCAGTTAATCCCGTATGTTGTTCCCTTTGTTCATCGGTATGTTACTTGCCCGAGATTCGATCGTCGGTATCTACATACCTAGTTCAATCTCGTTACCGGCAAGTCTCTTTACTCGTTCCGTGATACAAGATCCCGTGGCTAACACTTTAGTCACTTTGCTTGCAAGGCTCATTGTGATGTTGCATTACCGAGTGGGCCCTGAGATACCTCTCCGTCACACGGAGTAACAAATCCCAGTCTTGATCCATGTCAACTCAACGGACACCCTCGGAGATACCTGTAGAGCATCTTTATAGTCACCCAGTTACGTTGTGAAGTTTGATACACACAAGGTACTCCTCCGGTGTCAGTGAGTCACATGATCTCATGGTCATAGGAACACATACTTGACATGTAGAAAACAATAGCAATAAACTGACACGATCATATGCTACGTTCATAGTTTGGGTCTTGTCCATCATATCATTCTCCTAATGATGTGATCCCATTATCAAATGAAAACTCTTGTCCATGGCTAGGAAACCACAACCATCTTTGATTAACTTGCTAGTCCATTAGAGGCTCACTAGATACACATTGTCGTCTATGTACCCACACATGTATTTGAGTTTCCAATCAATACAATTATAGCATGGATAATAAACATTCATCATGAACAAGGAAATATAATAATAACTATTTTATTATTGCCTCTAGGGCATATTTCCAACAATTCCAGCGCTATAAAATCCTATTTTCGGAGAAAAAATAGGAGAGAAAGTTTCATCACGTTTTACGATACGGAGCCGCCGCCATCTCCTGTTCTTCATCGGGAGGTCAGATCTGGAGCCCGTTTGGGGCTCCAGAGAGGGGAATCTTCGGTCTTCGTCATCATCAACCCTTCTCCATCGCCAATTCCATGATGCTCCCCACCGGGAGTGAGTAATTCCTTCGTAGGCTTGCTGGTCGGTGAGGAGTTGGATGAGATTCATCATGTAATCGAGTTAGTTTTGTTAGGGCTTGATCCCTAGTATCCACTATGTTCTGAGATTGATGTTGCTATGACTTTGCCATTCTTAATGCTTGTCACTAGGGCCCGAGTGCCATGATTTCAGATCTGAACCGTTTATGTTATCAGCATTATATCTATGTTCTTGATCCGATCTTGCTAGTCATATGCACCTGCTATGTGTTATGATCCGTAAACCCCGGAGTGACAATAGTCGGGATACTTTTCGGTGATGACCGTAGTTTGAGGAGTTCATGTATTCACTATGTGTTAATGCTTTGTTCCGGTTCTCTATTAAAAGGAGGCCTTAATATCCCTTAGTTTCCTTATGGACCCCGCTGCCACGGGAGGGTAGGACAAAAGATGTCATGCAAGTTCTTTTCCATAAGCACGTATGACTATTTACGGAATACATGCCTACATTACATTTATGAACTGGAGCTAGTTCTGTGTCGCCCTAGGTTATGACTGTTACATGATGACTATTATCCAACGAGTTCACCGATCCAGTGCCTACGAGTTTTCCACGTATTGTTCTTGCTAAGTTACTATTCCTACTGCTACTGTTACACTTGCTACAAAACTATTGCTATCGCTGTTACCGTTACTGTTACTGCTACTATTGCTATCAAAACTATCATAGTATTATGCTACTGATCACTCTGCTGCAGATATTTAAGCTCCAAGTGTGGTTGAATTGACAACTCAACTGCTAATACTCGCAAATATTCTTTGACTCCCCTTGTGTCGAATCTATAAAATTGGGCTGAATACTCTACCCTCGAAAACTGTTGCGATCCCCTATACTTGTGGGTTATCAGCTTCTGAATGACATTTCCTTAGGATTTGTTCCTGTTCATGCTCAGGTACACAACGTCTAATAATACCATCTATCCCTTCTTTATAAAGATGTGGGTCATCCTAGAAGTAATGTCTTAAATCATAGAAGAATTTTTTTCTTTTGTTGGTATGTGAAACTAGGTGGTATATATTTAGCAACAATGTAGTTAGCATAGTCAACATACCAAGGAGTGTTTTGAGAAACATTTATTGCAGCTAACTGTTCATCAGGAAAACTATCATCAATAGGTAGTGGGTCATCAAGAATATTTTCTAACCTAGACAAGTTATCAGCTATGGGGTTCTCAGCTCCTTTCCTATCAGTGATATGTAAATAAAATTCTTGAAGCAAGAGAACCCACCTAATGAGTCTAGATTTAGCATCTTTCTTTTCCATGAGATATTTTCGGAAATAACTTGCTACCCATGCTGGTAGCTACACATGGCCTTAATTTTTATCTCTAATTATTTTGGTAAATTATTTTGAACCACGAAAAATAACTCTATAACGAAATACCGTGACTTTGGACCAGCCACGCAAGAAAAAGGTACTTGTGCCAAAAAGGCAAGCAACAAAACTGAGAGAAATGAGAAAAGGGCCTTTCTACACAACGAAAAGGCACTTGTGTCAAAAAGGTAATAAAAAAGACAACGGAAAATGAGAAAAGGTCCTTTCTATGAAACACAAATGCACTTGTGCCAATGCCATAAGAAAGCCAATACCTCATATATATTAAAAAAGCACGCATGCCAAAGGGTGTGTAGCTACCACCATGCATATAAAATTGCATCTCAAGATATTTTATAGCAGCATGATCGGTGTGAACAATAACTTTGGAATCAACAATGTAAGAAATAAATTTATCACAAGCAAACACAACTGCTAAATATTCTTTTTCAGTAGTAGCATAATTTTATTGGGCACTGTCTAGAGTTTTGCTAGCATAATGGATAACAATTAATTTCTTATTAACTCTTTGTCCTAGAACAACACCAACATCATAATCACTATCACACATAATTTCAAAAGGCAAGTTTCAATCAGGTGGTTGAACAATAGGTGCAGAAGTTAAGGCTTTCTTAAGTGTTTCAAAGGCTTCTACAGAATCATCATAAAAAACATATGGAATATCCTTTTGTAAAAGATTAGTAAGAGGCCTAGAAATTTTAGAGAAGTCTTTAATAAACCTCCTATACAAACCAGCATGACCAAGGAAAATTCGAATACCTTTAATATCTTTAGGACATGGCATTTTCTCAATTGTATCAGCTTTAGCTTTATCCACCTCAATACCTCGTTCAGATATTTTATGCCCCAAGATAATACCTTCATTAACCATAAATCGGCACTTGTCCCAATTCAAGACGAGATTAGTTTGTTCACATCTCTGCAAAACTCGATCAAGGTTGAATAAAAAACCATCAAAAGAAGTTTCGTAAACGGAAAAATCATCCATGAAAACCTCCACAATGTTTTCACAAAAATCATAGAATACAGCAGTCATACATCTTTGAAAGGTAGCAGGTGCATTGCATAAACCAAAAGGCACACGTCTATAAGCATAGGTTCCAAAAGGACAAGTAAATGTGGTTTTCTCTTGATTAGATTGTGATACGGGTATTTGAGAGAAACCAGAATATCCATCCAGAAAACAAAAGTGTGTGTGCTTAGATAATCTTTCTAGCATTTGATCAATGAAAGGCATAGGGTAATGATATTTTCTAGTAGCTTTATTTAATTTTCTAAAATCAATTACCATTCTATAGCCAGTGACAATTCTTTGTGGGATAAGTTCATTCTTATCATTAGGAACAACAGTAATACCTCCCTTCTTAGGGACACAATGAACGGGACTTACCCATCTACTATCAGCTATGGGATAGATTATACCTGCTTCCAGAAGCTTTAATATTTCAGTTCTTACCACTTCTTTCATCTTAGGATTCAATCGTCGTATGTGATCAACAATGGGTTTAGCATCAGGTTCCATATTAATCTTGTGCTGACATAGAGTGGGACTGATGCCCTTAAGATCATCAAGAGTATATCCAATAGCAGCCTGGTGCTTTCTTAGAATTTTTTATAATCTTTCTACTTCATGTTCTAAAAGGTTAGCACTAATAATAACAGGATATATCTTTTTCTCATCAAGATAAGAATACTTCAAAGTGTCAGGCAATTGTTTTAATTCAAACACAGGATCACCTTTAGGTGGAGGAGGACCTCCTAGAGTTTCAATAGGCAAATTGTGTTTTAGGAGAGGTTGTTGTTCAAAGAAAATTTTATCTATTTCATTTCTTTCATGCAAGTGCATATCATTTTCATGGTCTAGCAAATATTGTTTTAGTGGACCGGTAGGAGGTACAGCAATAGAAGCAAGACCAATTATTTCATCCTTACTACATAATTCTTTATTATGTGGTTGTCTACTAAACTTGGAAAAATTAAATTCATGAGATACATCACCAAAATTAACACTGACGATTTCTCTCTTGCAATCTATCTTAGCATTGGCGGTGTTCAAGAAAGGTCTACCAAAGATAATGGGACAAAAGTCATCTTGTAGGGAACCAATAACTAGAAAATCAGTAGGATATTTTATTTTCCCACACAAGACTTCAACATCTCTAACAATCCCAAGTGGTGTGATGGTGTCCCTATTAGCAAGTTTAATAGTAACATCAATGTCTTCTATTTCAGCAGGTGCTATATCATTCATAAATTTCTTGGTATAAGGTAAAAGGAATAGCACTCACACTAGCACCCATATCACATAGACCATGATAGCAATGATCTCCTATTTTAACTGAGACAACATTTATGCCAACTACGGGTCTATGTTTATCTTTTTCATCAGGCTTGGCAATTCTAGCAGCTCCATCACAGAAGTAAATAACATGCCCATCAATATTTTCTACCAAGAGATCTTTAACCATAGCAACACTAGGTTCTACTTTAATTTGTTCAGAGGGCTTAGGTGCTTTAATATTACTTTTGCGAACCACAGTTGATACCTTAGCATGTTCCTTTATCCTAATAGGGAAAGGTGGTTTTTCAATATAAGCAGTAGGCACAACTGGGTCAACATTGTAAATGATGGTTTCATCCTTAGCTTTTACAAGTTCTTTAACTTCTTCTTTAATAGGGGGATGATATTTAAACCACTTCTCCTTAGGGAGATCAACATGAGTAGCAAATGATTCACAGAAAGAGGCTACTATCTCAGAGTCAAGTCCATATTTAGTGCTAAACTTGTGAAAAGCATCGGTATTCATAAAAGATTTAACACAATCAAACTTAAGCTTAATACCTGACTCATTACCTTCGTCGAGTTTCCAATCTTCAGAGTTGCGTTTAATTCTTTCTAAGAGATCCCACTTGAATTCAATAGTCTTCTTCATAAAAGAACCAGTACAAGAAGTATCGAGCATGGATCGATCATTATGAGAAAGCCGAGCATAAAAGTCCTGAATAATAATTTCTCTCGGGATATCATGATTGGGGCATGAATATAACATTGAATTAAGCCTCCCCCAAGCTAGAGCGATGCTTTATCCTTCACGAGGCCTATATATATATATATATATATATATATATATATATATATATATATATATATATATATATATATATATATATATATATATATATATATATATATATATATATAATTCCGATCACGATGAACTAGATGCATAGGATAAAACTTTTGGTGGAATTCTAATTGTAATCGATTCCAGTTCCATGATCCAATATCATCACATAGCCTATACCATGTCAATGATTTTACCTTCAAAGATAAAGGGAAAACCTTCTTCTTAACTTCATCTCCGAATAAACCTGCAATCTTAAATAATCCAGAAATTTCATCCACATGTATTAGATGCATATTAGGATGTTCAGTTCCGTCTCCTGCATAAGGATTAGCTAGCAGTTATTCTACCATACCCGAAGGAATTTCATAACAAATATTTTCAGTAGGTGCAGTAGGTTGAGGGGCAACTAATTGTGGTTCCGGTCGAGGTGAAGATACCCCGAACAAACCCCTCAAAGGATTGTTTTCCATAGTAGCAAGTGACAATAAATTTCAGCACGTAGTATAAGTTTTTTCCTTACCGATTTCCACTTACCAAGAGCGCTTCACTCCCCGGCAACGGTGCCAGAAAAGTCTTGATGACCCACAAGTATAGGGGGTCAATCATAGTCCTTTCGATAAGTAACAGTGTCGAACCCAACGAGGAGCAGAAGGAAATGACAAGCGGTTTTTAGCAAGGTAACTTCTGCAAGCACTGAAATTGTAGGTAACAGGTAGTTTGATAGCAAGATAATTGGTAACGAGCAAGTAACGGTAACGGTAAATAAAGTGCAGAAAGATAGCCCAGTCCTTTTGTGGCAAAGGACGGGCCAAAATGGTCTCTTATAATAAGCAAAGCGTTCTTGAGGGTACACGGGAATTTCATATAGTTGCTTTCATCATGCTGGTTTGATTTGCGTTCGCTACTTTGATAATTTAATATGTGGGTGGACCGATGCTTGGGTGCTGTTCTTACTTGAACAAACCTCCCACTTATAATTAACCCCCTCGCAAGCATCCGCAACTACGAGAAAAGTATTAAGATAAAATCTAACCATAGCATTAAACATCTGGATCCAAATCAGCCCCTTACGAAATAGCGCATAAACTAGGGTTTAAGCTTCTGTCACTCTAGCAACCCATCATCTAATAACTACTCCACAATGCATTCCCTTAGGCCCAAAGATGGTGAAGTGTCATGTAGTCGACGTTCACATGACACCACTAAGGGAATCACAACATACATATCATCAAAATATCGAACACATGTCAAATTCACATGATTACTTGCAACATGACTTATCCCGTGACCTCAAGAACAAAGGTAACTACTCACAAATAATATTCATTCTCAAGATCAGAGGGGTATTAAATAGCATAATGGATCTGAACATATAATCTTCCACCAAATAAACCATATAGTAATCAACTACAAGATGTAATCAACACTACTAGTCACCCACAGGTACCAATCTGAGGTTCCGGTACAAAGATTGAACACAAGATATGAACTAGGGTTTGAGAGGAGATGGTGCTGTTAAAGATGTTGATGAAGATTGGCCTCCCAAAGATGAGAGGGGTGTTAGTGATGACTATGGCTTCGATTTCCCCCTCCGGGAGGGAAGTTCCCCCGACAGAATCGCTCTGCCGGAGGGAAAAAGTGCTTCTGCCCAAGTTCCGCCTCGAGACGGTGGTGTTCTTTTCCGAGATCCTCTCTTTATTTTTTCTCGGTCAAAAGACCTTAAGTACCAGAAGATGGGCACCGGAGGTGGGCTGGGCTGAGCACAACCCACCAGGGCGCGCCCTGGTGTCTTGTGGTCACCAGGTGGGCCCCCTCCGATAGTTATTTGCTCCATTATTTTTCATATATTCCAAAATAATTCTCCGTGAGGTTTCAGCTTATTTGGAGATGTGTAGAATAGGTATCTCTGATATGCCTTTTCAGGTCCAGAATTCTAGCTGCCGGCATTCTCCCTCTTTGTGTAAACCTTGCATATTATGAGAGAAAAGGCATTAGAATTACTCCATAAAGCATTATTATGCATAAAAACACTATAAATAATAGTACGAAATCATGATGCAAAATGGACGTATTAGAAGCAAATGCAGATTTGAGAGCTTACAGTGGGGGTTGCCGGCGTAGTGTACGCCGGCCGTGGAGAAAAACCCGGCGGGAAGAGGGGTGTTGGCACCACCGATGAAGAGGACCCGGCCATTTCGAGGGCCGTGACCGTGGACCTCATCCTGCGCCGGCTCGAAGATGACGTCAACGTCGTGGAGCTCCCCTCCCCTTGCACCGGACGCAGAGGAGAAAACCCTCGTATGGGGGTAAAAACACCCCATAAGAGGGGCCGACAAAGCATGGCACCAATGGGTATTGGATCCCCGCCATGTTCCCGTCGAAGGAGTACACGACCGGCTCCGGTGACGGAGCCGGAGCGACCGGCGCCGACGCTGCATTGGCCCGGGGAGGCGGCATGGTGCAGAAAGGGGAGGGGGCTCACAGTGCTGCCGCTAGATCTACTCTGGCGGATTAGAGGCCGGCGACCCACCTCTCTTGAATCGGATTGCTGCCGACGATGACCGGAGTGGCTGGGGCCTTGCGAGATGGCGGCATTGCCATCGGAGAAACGGAACGGGCGGTGAGACGAGGTGAGAGAGAGGGAGTGGGTGTGAACTGGCGAGGGATGCGACAAGAGGGGGCGTGGGGAGTTATGAGTCATCGCGTCGTCTCATGCGCTTCCCCACACATGCAGGCGCTCACCCCGCGTGGCTCGCAAAAACGGTTGATTCGGCCGTTCCTCCAGAGCCAGGCCCGGGCCTGCTTTAAGTTCCCTGCGGGCCAATTATTGCATGCGGCCCAGGTAACCAAACAACCCAAATACATCCCGCGCGGGCCCGTTTGGGCCTAATGCAAGCAACCAAACGCGTCTATGATATCTTCGTGTTTATATTCTAGCTGATATCCTTCATAAATGTTGATACGAGGCACTCGCATTTTTGCCTAGATTGGCCAGGGATAATTACATCCAACAAGAGTGAGATGCAGGGGCCTCGCTTGTACTATCCATGTCCTCCCTGGTCACTATTT
Organism: Elymus sibiricus; assembly: GCA_039707655.1. NCBI lineage: Eukaryota > Viridiplantae > Streptophyta > Magnoliopsida > Poales > Poaceae > Elymus > Elymus sibiricus. Next base: position 143,225,131 of record CM077667.1, on the reverse strand, counting down.
CGCTCGATGTACTTTTCTCCCTCACGCAACCAGGCAGGGCAACCTAGAGCCACCCCTCGCCTATGCAGCCACCACTCTCTCTTCCACCTCTCCCGCCTCTCTCCAGCATGCGTCGCCATGCTCGTCCATGCCGCATCCATCCCCGTCTTTTCTCTCTCTCTCTCTCTCTCTCTCTCTCTCTTACGTGCAGCCACCATTGTCCCCAACCGAGCCCCATCCGACTCTGCGAGTCTGCGTTGGAGTTCAGGGGAATGGGAGGAGAGGATCGACAACAGCGCAATAGGGGATCAACGATGATGACGAGAAAGATGGAGGAGGCCCGCTGCTCGTCTCCACCTCCTTGTTGCGTTCTTGCTGTCGCCATGGCCAACCATGCATTCTCTCTCTCTCCCTCTCTGGCTCTCTCCCTCTTTCTTACGGGATCATCCCTCCATGGTGCTTGCTGCCAATCAGGATATGGAGGAGGAGGTTCCTCGTCGATCTAGGCCTTGATCTGGACGAGGGGAGCATCAGCCACGAGCCCCTTCTTCGCGCGGGACGACCGGTGATTCTTCTCGCCGTCGTTCTTCCTCCCCAATTCAACACTTTAGGTGTGACTTCTTCATTTTCTTCCTTTGCCCTGTTCCTCCACCCTACAAGTGTAATTTCTTCATTTTGTACGAAAGCATTCACATCTATTTGCCCCGTTTCTCCCATCGGGATTTCTGATTTTGGTTCTAAAGTGTGGAGGTGGATGTTACTTGTGAGGGAGGAAGTTGGTTACTATTTTTGTTTATAGGTGCAGCAAGCACAAAATAATGTTTCATCCCTCTCTCTAATCTAGCCATCAAGGGATGGTGAGTTACTGCCAAGATTCAGAAAAGCCAGTGCAAAGTTTTTGTGGTGTTCATGTTGAATAATGATTGATTCAGTATACATGGTTGTTTTTGCAGGCTGTATTCACTGTCGACGACCTCACGAGAAAGCGACCATATAATTGGAAGGTGAGCTAAAAATTCTCGTGTCTATTAGTGTTTCAGGTTGTCTAGTATGTGTATCTTGCAAACTAAGTTTGTTTTGTACCAAGAACTTGGTTTTTTCGGGAAAAGAAATATAGCCAACTAACTCCATAGTGGTGAAACCGCACATGACATGAAACCTTAGTGTATGGGATGAAGACCCATCATGATCCGTGCTGCATCTATAAATTTATTGGTAATGGGATTTGTGATAATAGCCATATAGGAATGGGCGTAGTACGAATATCTGCAGATGTCTCCCTTACTTAAATTTGTCCTGACCTTCAGTGTGCCTTTCATGTATTTAAAAACTTTTGTTTGTGGTCTGTGGGGCGAAAGTTTGCTTTTGTATGTGGTGTGCAACAACAAAATCTGGGCCGCTGATTCATGGAAAATATTTGATCAAACTCTGTGCAATATGCCAGGACATTGGACCTGACCTAGCACAAATGATTATTAATAGTAATATTTTATTAGTAGACTTATTTTACAAGATAAATCAAATAGCTAATAGATAATCGATCCTATTAAGCCTCTTCAAATATTGTTTCATGTCAACCAGGTCAAAACTAACAAGGCGTTGCTAATTCATTTTCGTCCCTTGTCTGAAACTCACAGGACAACTGGAACATCAGCACTAGCACAAGTAACCGAAAACTTATTTGATCTCTTCAAACATGAGCGCTAGCTCAAATTTTTGGAACAACACATAAATAGGTTACGTGTTCAGGCAACTATAGGTCACCCGCTTACAGTTTATGAAAAAGGTGGTCATGTATGTTCTTGTCGCCCTCAGTAGTGCATTACAGGCGATTTTCTGTTTGATATTTGCCTTTCTCTACACGTACTTGTATAACGTTCCTCTTTTTACTTCATGTGGTTTAGTACTATCCTTATAACTATAACTTGTATTATTCACTATTCATTTTCATTTTGGAAGTTAAAATGCCGGTTTAGTACTTTTGTTACGTTGGAGTCACGGAGTCAGGGCTAATCGCCAGCATTAACATTTCCTCGTGATTCCAAATTTTAAATGCGATCATGTTGTCTTGGAATGTCATAATGGCCTCTCATACCACACTATTCTTGCCGCATCTTAAGTTGAAGAGTGTAACTAGCTTTTAGCTTCAAAAGAGCGAATGTAGTTACACATTACAACAATCCCATGTTAATATGTGACATCGTTTTTTCATTTAAGATAGATGGATTAGAAAGATTATTATACCTTTCATGGTCTCCAACATACTACTGGGAGCAATTGACCATTAATTTGTACGGCTCGTGTAGATTTTTTCAACACCGTATATATCTTCTTGATGCACTATTTGTGACTTTCATTTGTCTTTTCTCCAATATACTCATTTGTAATACTTTTTTGGAGTTTTCAGGGCGTGTTTTTGCTATCTTATATTGCCAGCCAATTAGCTCTATTTTGGCCTTTAAAGCCAAATCAATTTACCGTTATTTACATGGGTGCCATCAAGGATCATATTACACACGCAAATGTCCATAAGGCCAGGAGCCCTCATTCATCAGACGAAATGATGCCCTTTCATGGTCCAGTGTCGTTTCTTACTAATATTGGTCTTGAATCCTTTGGATATTGGGAAGTTTGAAGAAGCCGAACATGCATAATCAAGCTTAGATTAGGAACCCAATCAGCCACCCTGATGTGTGTAGACAAGATTAAAGTGCACAACTCTGATGCTACTTGTCTTTCCTCTCATGCTATGATGCTCCTGTCTTTCCTCTCATGCATGATGCATTTATGAATGTGCTATGTACCTCCGTTGTACAATTCTTGATAGTAACAGTTCACAATAATTATTAATACCCCTGTTTGTGTCACTAGAGTTTTCTTTCTCATAGATGTTATATTCTATCCTTAGTTGTAAATTAATATTTTGTTTAATGCTATCAAGCATTCTTATCTGGCAGGTCAGGCTCGTGACAACGACCATTTGGATGAGCAGAGGCATGATCTTAATAGCTTTAAATATTATATCTGATTGCTTAGTATTTGAACTTTACTAAAAGACATTTTCATTTGTTTGTTCTCTGATCATACACTAGGTTATAAAAACTCAAAATTGTGAATTGGAGACCAGAAATATTGAGTTCTCTTTGCTCTTTCATCAACCATTTTACTTAAGCCTTCATAGATTTGGGTCCTTTACTTCCATGTTTTTTTGCCACAAGCAAATAACTATGACTATGATCTATGATGTGCCTAATGTTTCATTGGCTCCTTCATGTGTGTAGACAAAATTGAAGCGCATAATACCACCTCATCACGACTACCTGTCTTCTCGCTAACAAGCCTACAGTCATACAAACACGCTGACAAATACAACAACTTGATTAGTGTGCACAATCCCGCCTAAGAGGCGCCGCCCAACCACTAGTAATATTACTATAGTTGTAGAGGTTAAGGTGTTGAGGTAAAATGGTGACAGTAATATCCTCTCTCTCTCTCTCTCTCTCTCTCTCTCTCTCTCTCTCTCTCTCTCTCTCTCTCTCTCTCTCTCTCTCTCTCTCTCTCTCTCGCCTTTGCAATCGGTAGGGGAGTAGCGATACCCCCAAGAATGGTTGCGTCCACGGAAAACTCTTAATCAACCCAGTGAAAACCGGCGTGAGGAAACTGAGCTTGATCCAACGGGTTTTTACCCAACTATAAGTCCACCATCGACTCACAACCGAGCTTCATCCCTTTTTATCATACAGTTGTAAATACACCGTCGACTCGCAACCGGGCCAATCATTTTTTTCCCCAGCTTGCAAGTCCACCCTTCGACTCACAACTGCGCTGGATTTTCCCCCAGTTGTGAGTCAACCATTGGCTCACAATTGTGCCCGACTATTTTTTTCCAGTTGCAACTCCATCATTGACATGTAACTGGACCCTTGGATCTTTTTTTTCGAAAGTATTATGCAGGACAGTTGCATGGACGATTCCAGCATGATGCAATATCCAGCAGACTTCCTCAAGTTGGCCTGATCATGGAAGGCTCAGATGCAACGTCGGGCAAATATCGTGCAAAATATGTCATGTGTATAGCAGCGCTCTTTTTGCCTAGTTCCACTATTGATACAATTGGGCTTGACTTTTTTTCTCACCTCGGTTGCTCCATCATCAACTTGCAGCTAATTTTTTTGTGGGTTTGCTTCACAAACAAAGTAATCCGGCCGCACCTTTTTAGTAGTTTTTTCCTTCCAAAAAGGCCTAGATCACACGACTAGCGGGCACTACTCGGCGGCCTCCGCATACAAGGTGTAATTTTCGTGTATGACGTTCTTTCCCATGGAGCAAATGGTATGGAAAGCTTGGGCACCGCCAAAGTTCATGTTCTTGCCTAGTTAGCGTTGCATGGCATAATTTGGACCGCCCACAGGTTGGGCAAGCGAGCGTGGCAAAATTGCGGTCTTTACCCTCTCTGCAAGAGGGAACAAGAGTGAGGGCCTCAGAGCATCTACAGCCGGATCCCTCATACTCTTCTCAAACGCCCGGGCAGCCCGCCCGGTCACTGACCGGTCATGAAAAAGCGATCCAGACGGACCCCTCATATCCATCTCAAACGCCCGGACTGACCGGCACCTCTCATATCCATCTCAAATATGAGGACGATATGAGGGGTCACGGACGTGCCCGGGCACGCCCGGTCAGTCCGCCACGTAGAACGCGGCCCCACCCCGGACCACCTTTTCTCTTTCTTTATTCATTCTTTTCTTTCTCTCTCTTCTTCTCCACCAATCACGTGCAAGTGACCGGACATATGAGGAAAAATATGAGAGATGCGGCTGCACGGACGAAAAAATAGGGGTTCAAAACGGACATGCCCGGTCACTGACCAGGCATGTCCGCGGGCGTTTGAGGGGTCGGATTTGCATGTCGTGGCTGAAGATGCTCTCATCTCTTCTACAAATGTTGCTTCACCACTGGCTCTGGAACTCGGTCATTGTCAAGTTGGGACTTGCCCACCTGGACGTATCCAGTAGGCATGCAAAAGGCTCCATTCAGGAATGGTGGGCAAAAAGAACCGACGCGAATACCTCAAATAGGAAGGCCATGGCCTTCCTCACCATGCTTTTTTCTTGGACTATTTGGGACGAAAGAAACTCCAGGGCCTTTCGTTAGAAGAGCGCTCCACTCACGGTATCGCTCGATAACATTTTAGCGGAGGCTCATTTGTGGGCCACGACAGGGGCGAGGAAACTAGGGAAATTATTGTACGAGAGTAATTGCCATGCGATGTGTTGTATTTGTTGTAAAACAAACAAACTCCATTCCCTCTTAATTAAATGGCGAGGCAAATCTTAAGCCTCCGTTTCGAAAAAAAAATGCAGTCATTTTGTGTGTCTTGTTTCGTGCAAATAATGCAAAAGAAAAAAGAATACATGGATAAACCCAGGTACATATACACCCACTTCGAAAAACACATTTCTAAATGTAAAAAAGAAACAAGTACATCTACACATTCTACATGCGCACAGAAAGCTTTGTGAAAAAAAATCAACTTTTCTTGGCCTGCTGAAAAAGACAAAATAAGTGTAGTCGAATGCTATTTGGAAGCACTGGGATTTTTCATTTTTGTGGAGGCAAAATAAAAAGACATTTTTCCGCAAAAAATTGTGCCGTGCACATATTTGTGGAGATGTACGTGTCAAATTTTGTTTTGAAGTTTTGACATTTCAAAACTCGTTTAAAGTGCATTCAAAAGTGGTTCAAACACTAGATGAGACCTACACAAACTAGCACGAAACCTCTCAAGTGTTTGTGCCGTCACGCACATCTAGGCTAGCATTGAACTGATATAACCATTCATAAGGTCGGCGGGATGATTGGCGGACTTGACTAGCGTCGGCGGATTGTGTGGCGAGGTCTCCAGCACCAAGGGAGTTCGATCCGCCGTCAAACAGTAGACGTCGCCCGCGAAAGACAGGACCGGGCCGCAGAGCCGGTGTTCGCACTTCACCTTGGCCCAGTGTTCATCGCCAGGTCTAGCGATGCCCATCCGCTGGTGCCCGTCGAAGTTGATCACGACCGCCGAATCACCGGTCACCTCCGCACTCAGGGGGGCCGCCTCGGGCGATCTCGGGAGAACGAAGTCCCGCGTGTGGCTGGACAGCAGCGCGCCCAGCGGCGGGAGATCGACGCGGGCACCGGTGATCAGGTTGAGCACGAACACGCCGTCGGTCCTCTTGTTTACCAGGACAAGCAGGCCCACGAACGTGCACGCGATGTATATTCGGCCGCCGCGGCCGTCCAGCCCCCGGATTGTCATCCGGATCTGCTCGCCGGTGGCGATGTTCATGAAGCGGCTGTAGCGGTAGCGAGGCCGCTTGCCACGGGTAACGACGTCCTGGAGCATGACCCAGCGGCGGGGGTGGAACCGGCGGTCCAGGGCGTCGCCGCGCGGGTCCGCGGTGCATCCCCGCCACGCGGTGCACACGGCGCGGAAGCGTACGTACTGGGCGACGTCGGCGGCGAGCACGCGGTCCGCGATCAGCCACGCCGGCCCGAACGACAGGCTAGCCCAATCCCTCCTGCGGCCACATACAAACGGACGCATTGCAGCATCGATCGAGTCAGGCTGGAACAGCGCAACAACTTTCGGATCGAGAACGCAACTGAAGGAAGATGGAGGTCTTACCAGCTCGATTCGCCGGCGGGGACATGAACCATCGACTCTGTCGCGGAGCACGAACCATCACCGACGCAGTGGCGCTTCGCGCGGAGGCGGCGACGCCCGCTCGACGATGGTGATGTCATATCCGGTTGGATCGGTGGACCTGGACTGGTGTGGAAATGGGGGATTGAGCTGAGTATATATTGACGCCAGCGTTTGAACGTTTTGGCAACGGATAGATGGAAACAAATCGCTCAAATCACGGTAGTTTTTTTGAGGGATTGAAATCACGTTTTTTTTTTTGAGAAGTTCAAATCACGGTAGTTTTTTTTAGGGCTACCCAGGACTACCGTTACCAACGCCATACACGAAGAGAGCTGCCATGGACCTCCGATGGGCTGCAAAGCCCGTAAACTGAAATGGATGGGCATCCGTGCGCAACGCACACCACGCCACAACTGGGGCCGGTTTTGGGAAAGCTTCCCACCGGTTTTCTGTTCTTTTCTTTCTCTCTATTTTTATTTTTTTATTTTTTTAACTTTAATGTTTATTTTTATTTTATGTTCTTATTTTAATTATAAATTTTCACATATGTATTTTTTAAATTTGTGAACCTTTCAAAAATCACAAATATTCTTAAAATTTACGAACTTATTTTCTATTTTTTATGAACACTTTTACAATCAGTAATTTTTTGGGAATTCGCGAACAGTTTTTAAAATTTGTGAAATTTTTAAAATTCATGAATATTTTTCAAATTCACATTTTTTTTGAATTTCATGAAATTTTCTCAAATCCTGGTATATTTTTATATCCACCAACTTTTTTTCAAAATCGTGAACCTTTTAAAATTCTTGAACTTTTTCAAATTTATGAACTTTCAAAATCATGAACTTATTTGAAATTCATGAATATTTTAAAATTGTTGAACTTATTCTCAAATTCGTGAGCTTTTTGAAATTCTTGGTTTTTGCAAATTTATATAAAAAATCAAATTCACGATATATTTGTGTACCCTGCAAAAAACATCTTTTGAGGAATCGAGGGAGGGAGGTCCCCACCAAAATATATTACTCAAGGATGTAACCATCGTACAAATAAATACAAAGCGGAATTATATAGGCACGGCAAACAATAAAGGTAGGTATGCACTCCATGAGGAGGCAACAACCTTTTGCCTCGGCTTCCTTAGTTGATGAGTCTAGAGAACCAAATCTTCAATGATGAAGCGCAGGGTGGCAGTAGTCGATTTTGTTGAAGGTAATAACATTGTGAGACTCTCAAACCTTCCATATTTTGATCAACAGAACAATGGACCATATGCAGATGTCCAATCGTGGCAGAATCTAGCATCGCCAAAGGTCGTGTATGCATCAGGAGGGACGGGGTGACGCCCAGACGTTGCCAAACTCAAATAGCGCGAGGATAATCCACGCAGATGTGAAGGACGTCCTTAGAGTCGTGGGCAATGCGCAAGCATGACACATTTGATGATATGTCTTTGTGAAAAAGTTTTGCTTGCAATTCAATCTTTCATGGAAGAGGAACTATGCGAATATCTTAATAGTAGAGGGACCCTGGAGGACCAAATGGTCGCCGCATGAATATTAATGTTATCTTGTCGCATGATCAACTCGTATGCTGCCCGAGTGGAGAAAAGGGGGCCGCTGATAAGGAAACGAGTGTCTTGTTCCACGCAATGCATGGAATCCTGCAACAAAGGAGAAAGATAAACCACCTCCATAGACGCAACATTTAATAGACGGTTTAGTAGGCAAGATTCTGAACCAAGATTAAGGGTGGTTGCCATCCTGACGAAACCTTTTGTGGTGTGAGAGAAAATACATGGTAAGGCAAGTGCAAGTGGTAGTTTATGGATCCATGTATCAAGATAGAAATATGTTTGGGTACCATAGGCAGGAAAACACAAAAAACAGTTATAGTTGAGTAGAAATCTAGCTGTTAATAATTTGATGAAGGAAGGATGTATTATTGGGGGGGGGGGGGTTGAAGGAATGTGGGTATTGTTAGTATAGCCGGTCAAGCAATGACGATGGTTGATCATGTGAGAGAGACTTTGCTAGTGAAAATTTCATGAGTAAGGAGTTATTTTGCTGGTGCGAGTTTTTCAGGCCCGAACCACCAAATGTTTTCAGAGAGCGATAAGACAATGAAACCCAGTACATGTATTATCCACAACCCAATAAGAAAGTACGGCAAAAAGCATGAATAGTTTTAAGCACATGTTTTGGGATTGAAAAAACGGACTTAAAGTAGGTAGCCACAGAATCAATGACGACAGAGAGCAGGATTCAACGATCAGCCTTAGAGAGAAGCTTAGCACGCCAACCCAAGATAAACTTACTGCATCGCTCTATAATAGGAAGGAAATCGCCAAGGGGGGATTTAATTGGGGGTAGATGTAGGCCAACATTGATTTGCGGGAAGGACGAGGTGGAGCATTCAAGGGTGGTAGCAATGTCCTGGGCTGCAACATCTGGTACATTCATGGGAACGAATGTAGGTTTAGAGAAATTTAGGTTGATACCCGTGGAAGCAGCAAAGTCAACGGGCATTATCTTTAGATGTCATGCAACGGAGGGCGAATCTCAAGCTATTATGAGGGTATCATTGGCGTACTATAGTGTGGTGGGAGGAAGGTGAGCGAAGAGGGATGGTGTAGGGTTTATATGCGTACTTTGATGGATCATTTGTTGAAGCAAACCCGCTACAAAAATGAAAATATAGGGGGAGAGATGGTCACCCTGCCTGAGACTGTTTTTGCACTGGATCCAGTTTCCGAGGACACCATTAAGCAAAACTGCCATTTTTCAGTTGATAGTAGGTCTTAGGTCCAGGAGTAGAAGAGATCGAGGAAACCCCTGCACCTAAGAATGGAGAGCAAGGAATCCCAAGAGATGGAGTTGAAGGCTTTCTGAAAGTCTAGTTTAATCACCATGGTAGGCACTTTGTTATGACGACAGGAACTGACAAGGTCAGCTACAGAAACAAAAAAAATTATGTGATGTTTCTAGTAGGTATGAAGCAAGTTTGGTTGTTGTTAACGAGCAGATGGATCATAGGTTTGAGCCTAGAAGTGGGAACCTTGGTAACTGTTTTAATGGGACAATTTTGGAGGGACATAGGCATGTAAGCATCTAGATATGCCGCCAAACTATTCTTTCGAAGAAGAAAACTATGAGCTCAGTTTAGACGTTCTATGCAAGATGTATGATTATGAAAGGCATGAAAGAAGTATCAAACAACTTGCTTCTCCAGGTGCCAATACTCGCGGAAGAAAAATTGACCAAAGCCATAAGTGTCGGGGATAGCGTTTGGTCTCATCTAAAGGAAAGCCTCTTTGATTTCATCATGTGAGAAGGGTGCAGAAATGTCTCTAAGTTGTGGGGGAAGTGAGGGTAAATCCGATCCAGTTATAAATCCCATGTGGTCGGTGGTGGGTTACTAATTATGCTGGTATTGCAGTCAAAGAGGAAGGAGGATTTTTTTAGCGTGAGTGGGGAAATTATTCATTGATTGGTTTTCCTATTCCACCGAGGGGGTAGCAACCAAATGTGTCTCTGCCTAGGAAGTCTGGACTATCATGTACAAGAAATCAAATCATGATGTTCTTTTTTCCTAGCGAGTATTGCCATTGGTGTACCATATTTTTATAGAAAAAACTAGTATAGTTTTACAAGATACTCAAGTGTAGAACAAACACCAGCCGTATACATACACTAGTGTAACCACGTGCTATACAAATGGTTTTTAACCCCTTTCCGTGACGTAGTATTAAACCGTCGCCTTGCATGTGTGGGCGATAGGGGGGGCCTATCCCACACGACAGGGAAAACCCATCGGCGATGCCTGCACCTGGTCACACACGATGGGCAAAAATATATCGTTTGCGATTGGAAGGGCCATCACAAACAGACATATTGGGGAAGACGTGTGAGATGAGCTTAGCATCCCACACAGGGAATCCCAAGGGTACGTTTCCGTTCGTATTGCATATCACACACAATTTTCTGCATAACATCGTTTGTGATAGGGGTGGTTATCACACACGATATAGTTATAATTCTGTCATTTGCGTTACTCAAAACATCACTCACGGTATCTAGAAGAAACTGTTTGGCATTGGGCTGCCCATCACACACACTAGCTATGTGAAAATGTTTGTGATTGGGTGTCCTAATGCACACAGTTGTCGACCAGAATTCGTGTGTGATTGCTCACCGATCCAACACGCCAACTTTCTAGAAACCATGTGGGTTTGTTCAGGTCATCGCCCACGGTGTTGTCTTAGAAACCGTCTGCAATGGGAACCCCAATAATCAGCCTGATTGCTCTATTATTTATAATCCATTTAGTAATCAAATTAACATTTCATATCAACCACAGAATATATTTCTTATTCGTAGTATGGCAACCAGGATTTCATAATTGAATTACATCAGGGTACAATATCATATAGGCATATACTGCCTAGCTACCCAATTGCACAACAAGACAAAGTTTCAAATGCAATATCTAAAACCTTTGGAAATTAAGTATCATCATAGACGGTAAGTAGACAGATGAATCTCATCTAGAAAACTGTTAAAGCAGAAGGCGAATATTAAGCCTTCCATGATGTTAAAGGTCCTCGCAACTTTAGGCCAGTGCCTGTGGATGATTGCCCGCCCATCCTTCGTCCTCTTAAGGAAGACTTCAAGATTATATCGTGGGTGTTGTATGAATACCTTCATCACCTCTTGATCATACAGGTGGTTTGAGACGTAATCATCGATGAACTGCCTTAAGAAGGACTGGAAACAAACATACGCATAAATATCTTTTCTAAAATTTGAAATGGCGCAAAGGGAAAAGGACAAGGTGAAAGAGATGGTACCATCCTATAGTTGACTGATGTCTTCTTCATTGTGCAGACAAACATCATGTTGTTTTCCGTAGCTAGTTTCTTTATCTTAACAATCTTTCTGAGTTTCTTGATCTGGCTGATATTCAAGGACACCTCATTTCCCCACATGCAAAAAGGGCCGAACAGTGGATCTAAACCTCTTACAGCAGGACCTACATGTGCAAGAACAAATTATTAAAAACATTAATATTACAATGGTTTCTGTAATTGCACAATAATGTGCTATTAGCCAAACGACCATGGATGTGCAAACCTCGATGGTAAACTTCAGTGTCCCCCATTGTTTCCCCCTGCAACATATTTAAGACAAATATTGATCAAGTTACAAGTGATATTTGGCATACTATCAGTGAAATATGTTAATGGAAAATAAACACATTGCAGATCCAACAGATTAGTTCGAGCGACATGGAAAAGCGAGTTATCTACACCAAGCGTGCTAAGAACTAGGAAATATAGCAATTCTATATGTTTCACATGTATTTAGTACATCTAAATTCGATTTATTCGTCACATGCATAACAATGCAAAATTATACCAACAACAATCGTACATCACATTTCAGAATTGAATTAAATAGTTAAATGATCACCACAACAAATGAACGAAATAGTTAACTAAGCACCACATTGCACAATAGAACATACTAGAAGGTCAGGTTGCAGTAGCATTACATTGGACATTTCACTAGAATTTCTAAATGAAAGGCAGTAGCAACACACGCAACAGGTAAACGAAACATGCTTAACCGGCGTAGCTAGGTGAACATAGGTCCTTAGTGATAAAGCTAAGAAAAACAAGCTATTCCTCATCGTCGGAAATATCGATGATGATGGGCTCCTTCAACTTGGAAGAGGGCGAGGCCTCCACACCGTGGGTGTACCCCTCGTAGTGGTGAGTGGCCTGATCCTCCCCTGGCACCAACATACCAGCTCTGGAGTTGAGGTAAGCACGGGCATGTTGAGAAAATACATCGAAGTCTTCGTCGAACGCACCGGTGGTGCCCTCGAGAAAAGACCACGAGCTGTTGTTTATAGCAGCCAACCGCGTGGCGGCGTCAGCACGCGAGGCGTTGACGGTGGCCTCGACGGCGACGTGCTCCTCCAAGATCTAGGGGTCAGCACGCATGGAAGCCATTGCTGCCTCATCTACACGTGCATCCGTGATTTGCTTCTTCGCAGCCAAATGCTCTTTGAGATCCTGGCTATACTGCGTGCACTATGGCTTTCGGCGGCAATTATTTGGAGGATGGGGCGGTGATTTTGGTGGAAGGTGTCGTGCCGGTCGGGCCATGTGGATGGAGGAGGAGGGGGTGAGGGGGTATTGGGGAGGTGTGGATTACCTCACTAGATGGAGGAGGCCGAGCAGCAGGAAGGAGCATCGCCGGCGAGGAGGCGGCGCTGCAAGCAAGCAGTGAAGGTTTGAACTAGGAAAGGTAGAAGAAAAGAGGGAAATGTGGCTTTTGATTGGTACCGGGGGGCGAGGGAGGTAGATATTTCCGCGGCAGCCCAAAATTTTCATTTGGTGCAGAATAGTTCTCGATATCAACACATCACAAACGAAGCATGCGCTATACCCCGTGTGTGATGAACTTGGACGTGCAAATTTTTGTCTCCAAGCTTCCGACGTATGATTGGGTACTACATTGCACACGGTTCGTTCCAAAAAATTGTGTGTGATGAACTTTAATTTCATTTTCCATTGGAAGATGGAATGGGGATATGGCGACAAATTTTTGGTCCGAATTTCCCTGGTTACAGTGGTCATCCACGTCGTCGCATAATTTAACATCAATTGCTAATTTGGGCACTGCACAAAAGAGCCTACACCACATCCCGCACTTACTTAATCGAGCAATTAGACAGAGTTGGTTGACCTAAACATTACTCTAACAAAAGACCAGCGCTCTAAACAAGGACTAATGTTCCGCCCGACGCTCGTCGATCTCCGCCGCATCCTCCATGACCAGCTCGCGCTCGACGACCTCCAGGGGAAGGGGCTCCATGGCATCCATCACCACATACTCTGCAAGCATCTCGCTGTCCGCGTCCGCCATCGATATGAGTAAATGTGAGACCTAAATGTTATTGTGAATGTGGTTAGTCTATAATCTTTGCTGAAAGCTTGAACATCAGTTAGACATATTTACAACAACAAGATCAAACAGAGTTTGTAAAAGTTTTTCTTTATCACTTTTAGTTTATCAACTGAATTGCTTGAGGACAAGCAATGGGTTAAGCTTGGGGGAGTTGATACGTCTCCGTCGTATCTACTTTTCCAAACTCTTTTGCCCTTGTTTTGGACTCTAATTTGCATGATTTGAATGAAACTAACCCGGACTGACGCTGTTTTCAGTAGAATTGCCTTGGTGTTATTTTTGTGCAGAAATAAAAGTTCTCGGATTGACCTGAAAATTTACGGAGAATATTTTTGGAATTAATAAAAAATATTGACGAAAGAATCAACTGCAGGGGGCCCACCACCTGGCCACAAGCCAGGGGGGCGCGCCCACCCCCTAGGGCGCGCCCCTGTGGCTTGTGGGCCCCCTGTTGCTCCTCCGACCTCGTTTCCACTTCTATATATTCCTATTCGGGGAGAAAAAAATCAAGAAGAGTTCATCGCGTTTTACGATACGGAGCCGCCGCCACCTCCTGTTCTTCCTCGGGAGGGCAGATCTGGAGTCTGATTTGGGCTCCAGAGAGGGGAAATCGACGCCGTCGTCATCACCAACCATCCTTCATCACCAATTTCATGATGCTCTCTGCTGTTCGCGAGTAATTCCATCGTAGGCTTGCTGGACGGTGATGGGTTGGATGAGATTTACCATGTAATCGAGTTAGTTTTGTTAGGGTTTGATCCCTAGTATCCACTATGTTTTGAGATTGATGTTGCTATGACTTTGCTATGCTTAATGCTTGTCACTAGGGCCCGAGTGCCATGATTTCAGATCTGAACCTATTATGTTTTCATGAATATATATGTGTTCTTGATCCTATCTTGCAAGTTGTAGACACCTATTACGAGTTATGATCCGCATTCCCCAGGGTGACAATAACTGGGATTCTTTCCGGTGATTACCGTAGTTTGAGGAGTTCATGTATTCACTAAGTGCTAATGCTTTGGTCCGGTTCTCTATTAAAAGGAGGCCTTAATATCCCTTAGTTTCCATTAGGACCCCGCTGCCACGGGAGGGTAGGACAAAAGATGTCATGCAAGTTCTTTTCCATAAGCACGTATGACTATATATGGAATACATGCCTACATTACATTGATGAATTGGAGCTAGTTCTGTGTCACCCTATGTTATAACTGTTGCATGATGAATGCCATCCGACATAATTATCCATCATTGATCCACTGCCTACGAGCTTTTCACATATTGATCTTTGCTAAGTTACTTTTCCGTTGCTACTGTTACAATCGCTACAACACCGCTACTGTCACTTTTGCCATCGTTACCGTTACTTCCATACTACTTTGCTACTGAATACTTTGCTGCAGATTTTAAGTCTTTCAGGTGTGGTTGAATTGACAACTCAGCTGCTAATACTCGAGAATATTCTTTGGCTCCCCTTGTGTCGAATCAATAAATTTGGGTTGAATACTCTACCCTCGAAAACTGTTGCGATCCCCTATACTTGTGGGTTATCAAGACCTTTTTCTGGCGCCGTTGCCGGGGAGCGTAGCTCTATTCTCTGAGTCACTTGGGATTTATATCTGTTGATCACTATGAAGAATCTGAAAGATGCCAAAACCAAGATCTACCCCTCAACTACGAGGACAGGTAAGGAACTGCCATCTAGCTCTGCACTTGATTCACCTTCTGTTATGAGTAAACTTGCGACACCACCACCTGCTAGTAATTCTGATATGTCGCAAGTAATTGATGATGCTACTTCTGCTATGCATGATGCTTATGATGATACTTTGCTTGATACTACTGTGCCACTGGGTGAATTTCTTGATGAACAAATTGCTAGAGTCACTGCTGAAACTGATGATATTTCTGAATCTGATGAAATTATTGAAACTGAACACTATGAGACACCTGCTCGACCTAGCTCTCCTAGATATGAATTGCCTGATATACCTGAGGGTTATGTTATGGAAGGAGAGGTAGCTAGGGACTTTCTTGCTTGTAAGGATAGAGATGATCTTAAAAAGTTGCTACGCAAGTGGAAAGAAAAATCTTTGAATGCTAGAATGCAATATGATCCTAAGTTTGCTACTTCGCCTATCTTTGTTACTGATAAGGATTATGAATTCTCTGTTGATCCTGAGTTAATTACTTTGGTTGAATCTGATCCTTTCCATGGTTATGAATCTGAAACTGTTGTGGCACATCTTACTAAATTGAATGATATAGCCACCCTATTTACTCATGAGGAAAAAATTCGCTATTACTATATTCTTAAGTTGTTTCCTTTCTCATTAAAGGGTGATGCTAAGATATGGTTTAATTCTCTTGCTCCTGGTTGTGTGCGTAGTCCCCAGGATATGATATATTACTTCTCTGAAAAATATTTTCCTGCCCATAAGAAACAAGCTGCCTTGCAGGAAATATTTAACTTTGTGCAGATTGAAGAAGAGAGTCTCCCACAAGCTTGGGGGAGGCTTCTCCAATTACTTAATGCTTTGCCTGATCACCCTCTCAAGAAAAATGAAATACTTGATATCTTTTATAATGGACTAACCGATGCTTCTAGGGACCACCTAGATAGTTGTGCTGGTTGTGTTTTCAGGGAACGAACTGTTGAACAAGCTGAGCTACTATTGAATAATATATTGAGCAATGATAATGATTGGACTATTCCCGAACCACCTCCAAAGCCAACTCCGAAGAAAAGAGGTATTCTATTTCTCAGTCCAGAAGATATGCAAGAGGCAAAGAAATCTATGAAAGAAAAAGGTATTAAAGCTGAAGATGTTAAGAATCTACCACCTATCGAAGAAATACATGGTCTTGATAACCCTACACAGGTAGTAGAGGTAAATTCTCTCCGTAGATTTGATGAAGGAGATATTCCTTATAATAAGTCTGCTAGCCAATGCTTGGATGAATTTGATAACTTTGTAGTCAAGCAAGAAAATTTCAATGCTTATGTTAGTAGACAATTGAAACATAATGCTTATATGCTTGATCGCTTGGGTGATTATTTGAGTAGAACTGTCAATGATCTTAAGTTTATTAGTAAACATGCTTCCATGGTAACTACTCAAGTAGAACAAGTACTTAAGGCACAAAATGATTTGCTTAGTGAGATGAATAGTAAGAACAATGATCATTCTGTTAAAGTTGTGACTAGAGGTGGTAGAATGACTCAGGAACCTTTGTATCCTGAGGGCCATCCTAAGAGAATTGAGCAAGATTCTCAGAGAGTTAACACGGATACACCTGGTCGTCCCAGTAAGAGTAGGAAAAAGAATGACGATAGGACCTTGCATGCTGCTAGTGAACCTGTTATAGATACACCTGAGAACCCAAATGATATTTCTATTTCTGATGCTGAGACACAATCTGGTAATGAACATGAGCCTAGTGATAATATTAATGATGATGTTTATGATGATGCTCAACCTAGTAATGATAATGATGTGGAGATTGAACCTGCTGTACCTAAGAATAAAAGATATGATAAAAGAGACTTTGTTGCTAGGAAGCATGGTAGAGAAAGAGAATCATGGGTTCAGAAACCCATGCCCTTTCCTCCTAAACCATCCAAGAAAAAGGATGATGAGGATTTTGAGCGCTTTGTTGAAATGCTTAGACCTGTCTTTTTGCGTATGCGCTTGACTGATATTCTGAAAATGTCTCCTTATGCTAAGTATATGAAATATATTGTGACAAATAAAAGAAAGATACCGAAAGCTGAGATTTCCACCATGCTTGCTAATTATACTTTTAAGGGTGGAATACCAAAGAAACTAGGAGATCCCGGAGTACCTACTATACCATGCTCTATTAAAGGAAATTATGTTAAAACTACTTTATGTGATCTTGGAGCTGGTGTTAGTGTTATGCCTTTCTCTTTATATCGTAGACTTGATTTGAATAAGTTAACACCTACTGAAATCTCTTTGCAAATGGTTGATAAATCAACTGCTTTACCCATCGGTATTTGTGAGGATGTGCCTGTTGTGGTTGCAAACGTTACTATCTTAACGGACTTTGTTATCCTTGATATTCCCGAGGACGACAGTATGTCGATCATCCTTGGTAGACCCTTTTTGAATACTGCAGGGGCTTTCATTGATTGCAACAAGGGCAATGTCACTTTTCATGTTAATGGTAATGAGCATACGGTACATTTTCCGAAGAAACAACCTCAAGTTCATAGTATCAACTCCATTGAAAAGGTTTCAACGATTATTATTGGAGGCTTTGAATTCCCTCTTCCTACTGCTAAGAAGAAATATGATATACTTATTGTTGGGGACATGCATATCCCCATTGAGGTAACCTAGTGTCATTCGAAAATTCTCCGGTTCCGTGTTATTCGAAAAAAGTTTGTCAATGAGACTTCATCAACCTTATTGATGGATTCTTTTTGAGAGGCATGAGATGGATGAATTTAGAAGGCACAACTTTCTGTACCCAACTCTCACTTTCTGTTATTTAGATTAAATAGAGTAAAAATGCTATTATTCTCCTGTTTTCTGTTTTATCCGTGCAATAGAAAAATGACCTGAAACTAAAAGTCCTCAGAATGCCCTGAAAATTTAGTATGAATTTTTCTGGTATATTTAAGAATTTTTGGCCCTGAAAACACATCAGGGGGCTGCACCAGTGGGCCACAAGTCTGCAGGGCGCGCCCACCCCCCCTGGGCGCGCCCTGGTGGCTTGTGGGTCCCACGTGGGGCCCCCTCACTTATTCCAGCCACCATCCACTTCGTCTTCCTCCAGAAAAAAATCCCACCATTGCTCAAACCCGTGTTCTAGCTCATTTTTCTGCCATTTTTGATCTCCTTGCTCAAGTTCCCATTTGCAAAACTGTTTTAGGGGATTGGCCATCGGTATGTGACTCCTCCAATGGTCCAATTAGTTTTGGTTCTAGTGCTTTATATATTGCAAATTTTTGCTGCTGTGGTGACCTTGTTCTTGAGCTTGCATGTCAAATTTGTATGGTCCCAAGTAGTTTTGATGCATGATATAGCTTCTAGGCACTTGTGGGAGTAGTTGCTATAAGTTTTGTTGATTTTTGTTTACCTTTATTTTGAGTCACTAAAAATTTCAGAAATTTTTCAGAGAAAGAAAAGATGTTGAGGAGAATGTACCAAGGTGGTTCCTCGAGCAAGAAGACTCCGAGACTCGCGATACGTGAGCCCGACTTTGAACCACCGAGGGAAGCTCAAGTGCGGCTTTGTGAATGGCCGTCGGATCAATTCATGGACCATGCCGGGTTCAAGGAAGAGTTTTACGCGTACATAAGGAATGCTGGCCTTGAGGATTTTATTTCAGACCGATGCAAGCAATATTATCAACTCACTGATTCCTTCGTGCGGAGGTTTGAATTTTCATCCAGGCGTAATTCGCATTCTGTTCCATTTAATCTTTATGATAAGCCCTATACCATGGACCTGGAGGATTTTAATGATGCATGCAAAATTCCGCAATGGGGTAGACATAGCTATCCTCACAAAAATGAGTATAATGATTTCCTTGCTAGCATCACGGTGGGAGAAACTAGAAACATTACACAAGCTACTTTGGGGAGCATTCACTTTCCTGCTATACATTATTTTGCTCTCTTCATAGGTAGATGTATTAACGGTAAACATGATCATAGCCACCTTTGCGTACCTGATCTTAGTATTCTTAAGAGTGCGGTAATGGGAGATAGACGATATAACTTGGGGGCTATTATTGACAGGAGGTTACATCTTAATGCTAAGGATGGAGATTTATTTGGTGGAATTTATGCCACTCGTGTAGCTAAGTATCTTGGGATACCCATAAGGGAGAATGATATTGAGTTACCACCTGGTTTTCTTGATAATGAGGCTTTGGTGCGCTACCAGTTTCTTGAGAGGGACGAACAGTCCCTCCTGTACCGACTAATTTTTGACAGACAGCGTGCTGTCCATATCACCCTTCCTGCTCCTGCCTTCTTTAACTTTCAGGAAAAACGAAGACACTTTATAACCAGAGAGGAGGCAAATGAGTATGAGAGAGAGGCGGAAGCCGCTCGCCTCCACGCTGCAGCTGTTCAGGCAGTAGCCGCCGCAGCCCAGTACCACCCCAACTATGATTTTGGATATTATTCGGGCCAGCCATGGCCCTAGACCAACTTAGGCCAAAAGCCTAAGCTTGGGGGAGTACGTATTTCTTACCGACATTACATTCATGTTCACACACTCAATTCAGTTGTCGGTATTCATACTTTTTCATTGTATCATCCATGGTATTTTATTTCCTCTTTTTCTCGCTTTCTTCTTGTGTGCTTTATAAACCTTAAGAAAAGCCAAAAAAAATTAGTTAGCTTTACCTTTTAGTTTGTCTAGTTGTAGTATTAAAAGAAAACTCAAAAAGATTTCTCGTTCTTCTTTCGCTTGTTGGGAGTTTTCCTGTGTAAATAGTTTTTCTCGTTCTTTCTTTGAAATTTCTTTCCTTTGGGTCGTAAGGAGAAGGCCGCAATGAAAATGTTGAGTGGCTCTCCTATGCACTATTGTTTATCTATCAGAGAGCCCATATTACCTTGTCTTCTCCTTTGAGTTATCATTTGCAGATTCCAGCTTAGTCCAATGCACGTGCACTCTTATTATTATTCACACCGTTCGGTCGTGCAAGTGAAAGGCAATAATGACGATATGTGATGAAGTGACTGAGATGAAGGAAAGCTGGTATGAACTCGACCTATTTTGTTTTTGTAAATATGATTAGCTCATCGTTCTGAATTCAGCCAATTATAGATGAAACATGTTTGCAATGACAATTAGAGATCATAGTTACTCATGCCATGCTTAATTAGCTAGGAGTGCATAATAGTTTGTCTTGAGTGCCAACATGCATTTTAAAATGGTTGTGATGTGGTATGATAGGATGGTATCCTCCTCTGAATGATTCAAGTGGCTTGACTTGGCACATGTTCACGCATGTAGTTGAAACAAAATCAACATAGCCTCCACGATATTTATGTTCATGGTGATTTATATCCTACTCATGCTTGTATTCAATGTTGGTTAATCTCAAAGCATGTTGATGACTATTGTCGCTCTCTAGTTGGTCGCTTCCCAGTCTCTTTCTAGCCTTCACTTGTATTAAGCGGGAATACTGCTTGTGCATCCATCTCCATAAACCCAAAGTTGTTCCATATGAGTCCACCATACCTACCTATATGCGGTATTTACCTGCCGTTCCAAGTAAATTTGCATGTGCCAAACTCCAAACCTTCAAATAATATTCTGTTTTGTATGCCCAAATCGCTCATGTAGCGACTGGGGGCGGTCAGTATCTTCCATGCTAGGTGGGTTATTCTCACGATATGTGTTTATTCACTGTCATTCACGAGAAAGTGGCTGGTAATCGGAATGCCCAGTTCCATGCTCAAAATTCAAATCAAAATATAATAAAACAAAACTCCCCCAAGATTGTGTTTGTATGGATGGTACCCGTGAATTCGGCCCGCCGTGGAGTGTGATTGATTTGGTGGAGGGGGAAAAACTTTACTATTCTGTTTGGGAACCGCCTATAATGTATCTAGCATGGAAGATATCGAGATCTCTTAGTCGTTATGTTGGCAATGAAAGCATACCGCTCAAAAACATTATTCATCTCTGTTTTAAAAGCTCGAGCTCTGGCACCTCTGCAAATCAATGCTTCCCTCTGCGAAGGGCCTATCTATTTTACCTTACTGTTGAGTCATCATCCTCTTATAAAAAGGCACCAGTTAGAGAGCACCACCGTCTTTTGTATGCTTTACTATTAATTGATATTGAGTATGAGTATGACTGGATCTCTTTTACCATGAATTACAATGTTTAGTCAGTCCTTGTTCTTTAGAGGTGCTCTGCATTTATGTTTTGCGGTCTCAGAAAGGGCTAGCGAGATACCATCATGTCATATTGTATTATGATTGTTTTGATAAAATTGTTGACTTCCGAGATTCATTATTATGGCTCGCTAGTTGATTATGTCATCGATATGAGTAAATGTGAGACCTAAATGTTATTGTGAATGTGGTTAGTCTATAATCTTTGCTGAAAGCTTGAACATCAGTTAGACATATTTACAACAACAAGATCAAACAGAGTTTGTAAAAGTTTTTATTTATCACTTTCAGTTTATCAACTGAATTGCTTGAGGACAAGCAATGGGTTAAGCTTGGGGGAGTTGATATGTCTCCATCGTATCTACTTTTCCAAACTCTTTTGCCCTTGTTTTGGACTCTAATTTGCATGATTTGAATGAAACTAACCCGGACTGACGCTGTTTTTAGCAGAATTGCCTTGGTGTTATTTTTGTGCAGAAATAAAAGTTCTCGGATTGACCTGAAAATTTACGGAGAATATTTTTGGAATTAATAAAAAATATTGGCGAAAGAATCAACTGCAGGGGGCCCACCACCTGGCCACAAGCCAGGGGGGCGCGCCCACCCCCTAGGGCGCGCCCCTGTGGCTTGTGGGCCCCCTGTTGCTCCTCCGACCTCGTTTCCACTTCTATATATTCCTATTCGGGGAGAAAAAAAATCAAGAAGAAGAGTTTATCGCGTTTTACGATACGGAGCTGCCGCCACCTCCTGTTCTTCCTCGGGAGGGCAGATCTGGAGTCTGATTTGGGCTCCGGAGAGGGGAAATCGACGCCGTCGTCATCACCAACCATCCTTCATCACCAATTTCATGATGCTCTCCGCTATTCGTGAGTAATTCCAGCATAGGCTTCCTGGACGGTGATGGGTTGGATGTGATTTACCATGTAATCGAGTTAGTTTTGTTAGGGTTTGATCCCTAGTATCCACTATGTTCTGAGATTGATGTTGCTATGACTTTGCTATGCTTAATGCTTGTCACTAGGGCCCGAGTGCCATGATTTCAGATCTGAACCTATTATGTTTTCATGAATATATATGTGTTCTTGATCCTATCTTGCAAGTTGTAGACACCTATTACGAGTTATGATCCGCATCCCCGAGGGTGACAATAATTGGGATTCTTTCCGGTGATTACCGTAGTTTGAGGAGTTCATGTATTCACTAAGTGCTAATGCTTTGGTCCGGTTTTCTATTAAAAGGTGGCCTTAATATCCCTTAGTTTCCATTAGGACCCCGCTGCCACGGGAGGGTAGGACAAAAGATGTCATGCAAGTTCTTTTCCATAAGCACGTATGACTATATATGGAATACATGCCTACATTACATTGATGAATTGGAGCTAGTTCTGTGTCACCCTATGTTATAACTGTTGCATGATGAATGCCATCCGACATAATTATCCATCATTGATCCACTGCCTACGAGCTTTTCACATATTGATCTTTGCTAAGTTACTTTTCCGTTGCTACTGTTACAATCGCTACAACACCGCTACTGTCACTTTTGCCATCGTTACCGTTACTTCCATACTACTTTGCTACTGAATACTTTGCTGCAGATTTTAAGTCTTTCAGGTGTGGTTGAATTGACAACTCAGCTGCTAATACTCGAGAATATTCTTTGGCTCCCCTTGTGTCGAATCAATAAATTTGGGTTGAATACTCTACCCTCGAAAACTGTTGCGATCCCCTATACTTGTGGGTTATCAGTGGTTGACGCGCCGGCGGTGGACTGAAGCTTCCGGCCTAAGCCATATGTTAGGATTGGCCCAAGATATTTTTATACCACATCACACACGTTTTGTGATCAAGAACTGCTTGCGATTTATTTGATTTTCATATTGCTTTGAAGCGAAAAATGAAGTTACATTGGCAATTGAAGGTGTTTGGATGGCAATAACATTTATCTGCAGTGAACTTGCAACTATAGGACTGTGTGTTAAATATGGAATTATTCAGGGTTGTTTAGGCCCTTTTAAACATTTAAAGAGTTTTTTAGACATTTTATGTGCATAGTTCAAATTTGAACTGCAGTTAAGCACATACTAGAGTGCACCTGAATGGGTTGAAAATCATCTATTTGTCACTGGATACATGTTTTGGTCCCATGCAAGAAATGGAAATTAAACGAATTCCAAACCTCTCGGTATTTTGGCTAGGCCATAGAGTTTGAGAAGCCGTGTTTTCAAATTCCAGTAAATCCAAATATCGTGAGAAATTCATGAAACTTGGCATAGTGTTATGTCATGGCGCATGTGTGTTGTGGTAAAAACAATGCCTAGTTTGGGACAAGTTTTGGCACAAACCTCTTAAAAACCGAAGATTCTCACAAGAAGTCATGTGTTTCCGGTAGGGAAAGTTCACATTTTATGTGCGAAACAACATCCGATGTCTCTTCTCGCCTTGAATTTATTTCTAGAGTCTCCATAGAGTAACATGAATGTGTCGTGCGAAACAATGGAATCTTACAGAGTTCGTTTGGCCTTTTAAGTACATTAATTGAGTTTTCTAGGCATTCAATGTGCATAATTCAAATTTGATCTACAATCACACGGTCCAGCTCATGAAATATGTCGAAAAACCATATGCGTTTCCCTGGCTGCATGTTTAGGTCCTACAAAAGAAATGAGAATGAATTTCAAACATATCATCATCTTGGCTCGTCCGCAAACATCGGGAAACTTAGTTTTTAAATTCATGTAAATGCAAACCTTGACATAAATTCATGAAATTTGGGCATGGTGCCATCAATTGCCCTGTTGTGTGTGTTATGGTAAAAAAATTGCCCAATTTTGGACAAGTTTTGGAACAAAGCCTCTTACAAACCGAAGGTTATCATAAGAAAGTCGTGTGTTCCGATAGGGAAAGTTCACATTTTATGTGCGGAACAAAATCCGTTGTCTGTTCTCGCCTTGAATTTATTTCCGGAGTCACCATAGAGCAACACATGACAGTCATGCTAAACTGTGGATTTTTTCCAGGGTTTGTGAGACCTATTTAACACATGAATTGAGTTTTCTAGCCGTTTAATGTGCATAATTCAAATTTGAACTACAATCACAAGGTCCAACACATGAAAAATAGGTTGAAAAAAATATATGCCTTTCCCTGGATGCATGTTTAGGTCCCACGCAAGAAATGGGAATGGATTTCTAACATCTCATTGACCGTTGGCTCGACCGGAAACATTGAGATACTTGGTTTTCAAATTCCTGTAAATGCAAAACTCGTCAGACATTCATGAAACTTGGCATGGTGTCGTGACAAGGGCACACATATGCCGTGGTAAAAAATTGTCCAAATTGGACATGTTCTTGCACAATCCCCTTACAAATCGGAGCTCCTCACAAGAAGCTTTGTGGTTTTGATAGGGAAAATTATATATGCATGTCACATATGCGGGTGAAAAGACATCTGATGCCTCTTCTCTCCTTGATTTTCTTTATAGAAACAACATAGACATGTAGGTGCGAAGTGCAAAAATATAAATAAATTAAGGGATCATCTGGCTTTTAAATACATTAATTGAATTTTCGGTGCATTATTTAATGTGCATAATTCAAATTTGATCTACAATCAGAAGGTCCGGGGTGGCAAAATGGGTTGAAAAATCATATATGTGTCCTTGGATGCATGTGTTAGTTCACATGCAAGAAATGATAACGAATTTCAAACATCTAAGCATGTTGGCTCGACCACAAACATCGAGAAACTTGGTTTCCCAATTCTCGTAAATCCAAAACTCCGTCAGAAATTCATGAAACTTGGAATGGTTTCATGACAAGGCACACATATGCCGTGGTAAAAAAATACCAACTTGAACATGTTTTGTCACAAGCCTCTTACAAACCGGAGGTTCTCACACAATAAGCTACGTCCAATGGTTCCATTAGGGAACATATGCATGCCACATCTGCGGGTGAAACGACATAAAGCAATAGGTGTGTACTGCAAAAATATGAAATTATTAAGGGTTCGTATGGCTTTTTTATACATTAATTGAGTTTTATGTGCATTTAACGTACATAATTCAAATATTAACTACAGTCACAAGGTCTATGTTGGGCAGGGCCTCATCATATAAAGCACAAATATGTTGTGGTATTTTTAGTGTCCACTTTGAGAGAAAGAGCAAGCATTATTAATAGCCAACAAAGGTATTTTGGAACAAAAATCTGTCACGTTACCATCGCAAACGGGCGTATTATTTATAATTCGTGGACGTTCTACAGACCATTTACGTGCGGGCCACGTGTCACTATCTGTATTGGCAAGGATGTAGCGTGCGGACAGGTGTTTGAGTAGACGGGTGGCGTGCGGGCAGTGTCCTGCGCACGCTCATCGGGGTGGCATGTCTTTTGCCAGTCGTCAAAGACGTTTCAGACTGAATACCCGTATGCAAACCGAGGGTAATTGTTCCTTCCCTACTAAGCCAAGCGAAAATGTGGCGCGAAGGAATTTTTTCATTGCGTCATCGCAAACGGTTGTGAATGATGACCCATGTGCCCTTCCCGATGCTACACCTTGTACTGGTGCTAACTGCTGAGGTTGCCATGTATGCAAAAAAATCTGATGTGGGAAGGTAATTAAGGAGAGATATGAGTTTGGTGACCACATGAAGAAACAATGCCAAGCGCGTGAACCTTGGCAAAACACTTAAATGAAGGAAACTCACCAATGCATGCAAGAGTTTAGTTGCTAAATCATTAAATGAAGGGACCTTAGCAACAATGCATTGTGGACTTGAGTTGCTAAGACATTTAATACACTAAGCACCCCATGTAAATACTGATCGATGCATTGGCAGCAGGAGTCAGGTAAGATTCGAATCTGTCATATTGGGTAAATTTTCATTTGTCAAATTGGAAACATTGAGATTTGTCCAATTTTGCAGGAACAAAATCACTATTATGGTGCAATTTTGCAACTGAAATTCAGTAAACATAGATATCATTCATAGATCAAACATTGGTCTTTGTACAAAATAGTTCAACTCGACAGCTGAATCGAACAAACTTTTTCCCATTTGTTGCCAACCACGTACTGAAATAGCTAGTTCAACTATATATACTAGCTAATCTAAAGTAGGTGGGACAGTTCAACCATATCTATAGTTAGATGAACTGAACAAAACAGCCCCTAAATACTACTCCGGAGGGGCTTCGTGCTACCGCCAGCAGCCTTCTCCTCTGCCGAGCGCGTTCAGTAAGAGGCAGAGGAGGAGAAGCCTACCGACGAGATCGAGGAGTCGAATTCATCGGCTGCCGCTGCCGCCCTCCGCCGCTCCTGATGCGCCTCCTCGAAGCGGCAGGGACTCGGCGTAGATCTCCTCATTCCGCACCATAGCTGCGGCGTTTGCTGCGGCCACGGCGGCGGTGAACCTCTTTGCGTGCTCGACTTGGCGCTCCTCCTCCTCCTCATGTAGGAAGTTGATGTAGTGCGCTAGGCCACTGACGCAAAAGCCGAGCGGCTGTGCTTCGGCGGCGGCCTCCTCCTCCCACCTTCGGGCCGCGGTGGCGGAGCGGGTGATGGCCATGACGGCTGACCGCGGGGTGGCTGCCAAGGCAGACGCTGGTGTGGTGGCGGCCAAGGAGGCAGCTGGTGGGGTGGCGAAAACGGTGGCGGGCGATGGGGTGGGGGCCACGGCGGTCGCCGGCAGCAGCTGCCTTCTTGCAAATGCGGAGGAGCGTGTGGTGGGTGCTGTGCGCATAGCCAACAAGGACGCCACACGCACTACACACTTCCGGGTACTGCGCCGCCAACGTGGTGCAACCTCCCAACTGGAGCTGCCCTCTGGCGGAGTGGCGGCGCGACGACGACGGACATGTGCCATTGGCGATCGGGGCAGAAGCAAACTTGGGAAGCTACCGGAAGGGAGGGGATGAATGCGATGTGGAGGCGCCGGCCGTGAGGGTTTATAAAGCCAGCGGCCAAGGCGAGCCGGGCGGGAAGCTTGCGCGCGTTCCTGCGCGGTTGCGCAGGAACGGGAAGCCCAAAAGAAACGCTGCGCGCTCCCAAAGCATTGGCTGATTGGGTGATTTCTGCGAGCCGGGCGGTAAGCTTGCGCGGGAACCTGCGCTCCTGAAGCTTGCACTGGAATCCTCGGGCGGCAACGCGGTGACAAGACGGGACGGTGACACAAATGGTTAATAATAAAAAACCGTTTGCGTTTTACTACAAAGCAAACGGTCATTCTATACGCACCGTCGTGAATTAATCTACGCATGAGGCGGTTGATCCGGCCGCGATGCACTGTGCTCGCGTCCGTGCGCGCTCGCTCTGCCGGCGTCCACACGCGAATGGTCACGTACGTTCGGGGCGCCATATGCATGCGGTTGTGCCGCTCCCGGCGCCACCATGCAGTTAAGCGCTGCAAAAACTGCCAAGTGGACGTGCTGAAATTCCAGGCCGTCCGGCGCAATTTATGGCCGCGACCATTTACCTTCGTCTCTTCCACCTTCTGATCGCGCCACACAACATAAGAAGCACACCCACGATCTCTTCATCACTTCAACCTTTCCGTGCAGATCCAATGGCGGCTGCCGGCGCCGAGTGGAAGTTCGCGAAAATTGTCAAAGTGGACACCCACATCAGGAAGACGGACCTCTCGGTGGTGTACACCAATGACCCGATCGTGATGGTGAACTCCATCAACACGTTGGAGCAGCTGCTTGCTGAGGATGACAAGTACAAAGTGGTCGTCTTCGACCTCGAGTACACGGGCGGTCATGCCGTGCATGATCAGAAGGTTGCCGTCGCCCATTTGTGTGTGCGCCATCACGTGCTCGTCTACCACTACTGCCTGGCCACAAGTCCTTGCGAGTGTTTCGCCGGGTTTGTTAACAGCCCCGACTACAGGTTCGCAATGGTGGACACCACCAATGATCTAAAGGTGCTCAAGACTTTGGGATTGTCCTGCCAGAAGCTTGTCAACATCCAAGGTCAGTACAGGGTCTGGGGCGGCGAGAAGAAGAAGCAGAAGAACTCCCTGGTTGACCTCGCCGCGGCCATCATCGACCCCTACTACAAATACATGAAGGCTGAGTGCCACAAAGACAAGTCTGCCTGGCACAAGGCCTGGGTGAACGAACTGGATGAAGAACACATCAAGTACGCGGCCAAGGACACGTACACAAGCTACGAGATGTACATGCGGATCATTGACATGAGGAAGTGCCTCCTTCCTGCACACGACGAGGGATAGCCATAAGCAGAGCAATGTCGACAACCGTCGTCAGAAGAACAATATGATTTGGTGATCGTCTACTTCTTGTAAATTTATATTGTGGAATGTACATGTGTTGTGTAGTCACTTATGTAACTAGATGTTCAAGTTGGTTACGCAATAATAATGTTGGTGTTCTATAGACAAAGCATATAGATGTTGTGCAAATAGAGCAAATCACATCTCATACAATTATTAGCAGCAACCGTCTGCCCACAACACACACAGGTTGTCAGGATGAACCGTTTGGGTTATTTTTTGTCTTCCCACACAATTCTGATGAATGAACTATTTGCCGGGTACCCACAACACACACGGTTGTGAGGATGAATCGTTTGAGTTATTATTGGTCTTCCCAAACAATTCTAATGAATGAACTGTTTGCCGGGTATCACACACGCTTTCTTAGGCTAACTCGATTGTGTTCTGCTGGATCAGCGCAAACAGCTTGTCCGAGTGAACTGTATGCCGCACTACGCACACGTATGTAGTTTGGTAACCATTTCTGTTATATTCCATAATCACATATAGTTCATAAGAACAAACTGTATGCGACGCATGACACACGCAACTATTTTTTGAATCGTATTTGATGGTTCCTCCACCGCACACGGTTTTCGTCATTGGCGGCTGAGCTTGAACTATACCGTTTGCGATTGATGGATCGCACACAGTTTCGTCGAAGGGTCTCTGATTGATGTGTCGTCTTTGTACCATCATGCAGTGGTGATAGCTTAACTAATATAGCTTGACGTAAACGAATATATTACGGTGTGAGGTGGGGGGGGGAGCTATACCTCCCTAATAAGGTGGGGAGTGGGGCAATCACATGACATGTATCCATATCAACATCATATCTGTTTGCTTGACTCACCATCAGTGATTGTGATGGTTGTACTTCTATGATGAGCTTTGCTCACTAGTCATTGCTTTTGTCACTTGTTTCTGTTATGATGTGTTGGAATCCCCATCCAATAGGTAAATGTGTGTGCACTGGGTGTGATAACGAGTTGATCATTCCGTTCGTGTCTCGATATGACGGATGCTTGTGCAATGTCACGCATGAATCTCCATGCACCATTTCTAGCCCCTCCCAATATTTGAGCTTTTTGGCGGTGAAAGTCAGCTTATTATGCCGATTGATGAAGGGGTCCCTAGATTTGGTAGACTTATCCCAAGTAGAAGAAACAACAACCTCGAACCCATCCAACCTTACCCAAACATTTTCAAACTTGAATCTTCTTTGTGGCATGTAATCCGAGTCAGTGGAGGAGAGGCCTTGCAACACTGCATTCAAAACTACCCATTTAAAGGTTGATTGTATAAGACGTAGTCAAGCCTAACCAGTATGGAGTACAACTATTCATTACTCCATGTATATCTCCTACCATGCAAGTACATATCCTTGAGCTCAAGCAGATTCATGGAATTCCGGAAAGTATTGATCCAACTTATCTATGTTTTTTTAAGAAACAAAGGCTCGAGACGAGCCCGACTTTGAATTAACAAAGCCATCAACTGGCCAGGAATTCAAGATACAAGGGTGCTGATCGACAGCTTACAACACAACACACACCACAAGGCACTAAGCGAAAACTAAGATTTGAAACACAGCTTGAAGTGGAGTCGCCCTACAAGCTGGGAAGCCAAGGAAGAAGATAGGAGCAACATCAAAGAACAGTTGAACGCTCAAAGCGCGAGCTCGTCAACAACAGCACCAGGAGATGATATGACCATGCACCCTCCTTCTCCCTCATCGAACGAGAACTCTTTCCCCTCGTACAGGATCATGGATGCCACACTGTCGACTAAGAGGAGGCGCTCATCCTAGAGCTGGGAGGAATGCTGACCGGAGTACACCTTCATTTGTTGATCCCACGACCATCTTGTTGCAAAAGATGTCCTTGTCAAAAGACAAGCCGCACCCCTCGGAGGACCAAATAGAGGGGGTAAACTGCAAAAGAAACCTTGCAACAAAAGAAGCTAGGATCCAAAGGGCGATGAACTAAACCAGAGAGACATGCTGATGCTGAGAGTCACGGGAGCTCAGCGCACCACCACAACACTTCTGTCGAAGAGGGGAACCCTTTCCCCTCCCGCCAAGGCTTGAGGGCGATGACCCTCCAACAAACAGGCAGATAGAGGCAGCCGAGCACCAAGACAGAGGATAGCCAAACAGAGAAACTCGTCGGACAACACTCACCGAAATCTCAACCCACCAGCCGACCGACACCAACTGAGGGTGGCCAAGACCATGGGGTACCAGCCCGAGGTGATCGGCCTGTGTGGGCCGGACTAAGGGCCTATTAAAGCCACCGCCTGAAGGACCCTGGGATTGTCAAAACTTGGCCGTATGAAGAGAGGAAGACTCCGATGACTTGGCATGCACCCTAAGGATGCCTCTATATTCGGCATATTTACAACCGACCTACATGTGTAACCTAGCTCCCCCTCGGTATCTATATAAGCCCAGGAGTTTAGTCCATGGAGGGACAACTATTCGCCTTAGGGTTTAGAGCTTACAAAACGATCTCGAGGTAGATAGCAACTTGTACTCAATACCCCATCATCAATACAATCAATACAAGACATAGGGTTTTACCTCTTCAAGAGGGCCTGGACCTGGGTAAACATCGTCTCCTTACTCTATCTGTTATAATTGTTCCTAGATCCACAGCTCAGGACCCCCTACCCAAGATCTGCCGGTTTTAGTGCCAACATTGGTGGCCCATACAGGTCCCGTTGTGTGGTCGATCCAGGTCAATGGCTCGCCTTCAGATCAACAATGACATCAGCTACGGTGACATCTTTGTCCCTGGCCAGCTTTTCGCGTTCGGAAGCGTGGCTCTTCACGCTGGCTCCACCGGCCGTCTTGGCAGGATTGAGAGCTTCGCCCCCGACCAGGTGGTCATGTTCGGAAGCTTGGAGTACACCACCAATTCTCATGGTGACCTCACCCTCTTCGGCTAGGCCCTAGATCTGTTGGGGAACCTATCGGACGCTGTAATTTTGGAACCATTCTCCAATCTTGATCCCTCGCCCGACACCGCTGAGGGTCCGGCCTCCAGGACGGACCCATCTCTCTCAATTGCAGATCATGACCCTAAATATGACCCCTCTTCAGAACCTGCCCTGGACACGAATCAAGCATCCACCCCATCCTCGCTCAGATCCGATCACCTCTTCGGATCCTAAATAGGAACTTGATCCCACACCGAACCAAGCCTTGAGCTCTGGTCCAATCACCCCTGTCGGGATTGACCCCGACGTTACTCTGGCGGCTCGAGATAATATACTCCATATCAGCCGGCTTATAGCGAGGTAATTGACCCAACCGAACTCTCACTTTTAAACAAGATATTGGACCGAATCCAGAGCCTCGGGATCTCGAAGGAAAATACTTCGGTCTCCAACCAAATTGAATGTAAAACTGATACATGAGAAATTTAGGTCCCACCCACCATCCACCTAGTCGCAATGGTTGAGGACCTCACTGACGTTCTCAACTATGCATCGGAAGATGCATACATGGAGGAAGACATCGGGGATAGACCGGGCGCCAACCAATGCAAGACATGCAAGTGGGCAGAAACTTCCACCTATGATGTTTACATGGTGGACACCCCCCGCGACGATGCAGGAGGAGACGATGAAGACCCCTCCAGACACAAGCGAAGTGTGTAACGCCAGAGAAGATCTAATAGAGGCAATAACAGCATCGTGGAGGCCGATAACGTCAACCTCGAAGAAAATAACACACCCCTAGCTGCTGAGGACCTAGGCGGTGCCGAAGAGGTCACGTCCAGGCACATTGACGACACTGGAGAGGATATCCTCTCCGATGACCCCGAGGACGACAACTACATGCCGAAAATCAAGGACGTAAGCCTTGGATCTCACGACTTCGTTGGCCCCGAGAACTTTGAAGCCCTTGAGGCCTACCGGAGGCGTTTGATGGCAACTTCCGAAGTGTCAAACTAGGGCGAGCTCGGCTCAATGCCGATCAGGACACACTAATTGATAAGCGTGTCGAGATCCTGTCAGCTGAACAAAAGTTTGAGGGTAGACTTGAGAACCAATCCAAGTCTTACCCGTGCAAATGCCTACTTTCAGAATTCGATGACGAAGTAGAAGACGACCCTCCGTGGAACTATGATCGTAATGATCAACAAGACCGCCCTCATAGGGGGCGGGGCTTGCCACCAGGTTGGCCCTGAGGACACCCTGCGAATGATCGTTCGAATGGCAAAAGAACTAACAAACCCACATGGACGTTCGAGCTCCGTGAGAGGCTGGATGATACTTGTGATCTGTGTTGGGTTTTCTGTGAAGAGGAACGAGTAATTGCAGCACAAAGTGGGTAAGTATTTCCCTCAGTTATGAAACCAAGGTTTATCGAACCAATAGGAATATCAATCCTCAACCGTCTTCAGCGGCTGGACACAAATGAACAAACAACTTGCACCCAACGCGGGCAAGAGGGTTGTCAATCCCCTTGATCTCGTTATTTGCAAGAAAATGAGTTGTGTAGGTAATTGTTGATAAATATAAATTGCAAAATAAAATAAAAATAAAATAAAGGAAGCGAGGTAATAGTAGCGTTTATGAATATATAAGTGAATAGACCAGGGGGCATTGTTTTCCCTAGCGGCATCTCTCATGGAGGCAGCATACAGTGGGTAACAAATTACTGTTGGGCAATTGATAGAAACGCGGATAATTATGCGATTTTCATGGCAATGATCATGTGTATATAGGCATCACGTCCATAAACAAATAGGCTGACTCCTGCCTGCACCTATTACTATTACTCCACTCATCGACTGCTATCCAGCATGCATCTAGAGTATTAAGTAAAACAGAGTAATGCATGGAGAACGATGACATGATGTAGAGAAAGTAAACTCAAGCAATATGAATGAACCCCATCATGTTATCCTTAGTAGCAACAACACAAAGATGCATCTTGTTCCCTACTTTGTCACTAGGATATAGAAACTCGCCAGGTTGAACCTACCACAACGCACCACTCCCATCGATGAAATATCAATCTACTTGGCCAAAGCACATCAATAAATCGGAGAGCATTACAAAGCTATAATGATAA
Source organism: Elymus sibiricus (assembly GCA_039707655.1). Classification (NCBI taxonomy): domain Eukaryota; kingdom Viridiplantae; phylum Streptophyta; class Magnoliopsida; order Poales; family Poaceae; genus Elymus; species Elymus sibiricus. The sequence goes on along the minus strand of CM077667.1, from coordinate 143,191,220 downwards.
TGCAATTAAGAGATAATATATATCAGAGGCATCTCAAATACTTTTCATGAATAATCTAAACATAAACCCACAATTCGTCGAATCCCAACAAATACACCGCACAATAGGATTACATCGGATAGAGCGAAGCGAAGATGCGATGACCATTGTATTGAAGATCATAAGATAGAGAGATTCCCATCTAGGTACTAGCTATGGAACCATAGGTCTATGGTGAACTACTCACACATCATCATGACGGCAGCAAGGTTGATGAAGAGGCCCTCCGTGATCGATCTCCCCTCCGGCAGGGTGCTGGAACGGAGCTCCAGATAGCCTCGCGACGGAACAGAGACTTGCGGCGGCGGAAAAAGGGTTTCGGGACCGCCTTCACGGTTTTTGTGATATTAGAGAATTTATATGCCAGAGAGGGACATCGGGAGAGCCACGAGGGGGCCACCACATATCAGGGCGCGCCCCCCCTAGGCACGCCCTAATGTGTGGTGAGGCCCTCGTGCACCTCCCGACCTCCTTCCGAAGCTTCCAGGTCTTCTTTTAGGCCAGAAAAAATCATCAAAAAGTTTCGCAGCAATTGGACTTCGTTTGGTACTGTAAACCTGAAAAGTAAAAAACACGCAGAAAACAGCAACTAGCACTGGGCACTGGGTCAATAGGTTAGTGCTCAAAAATATTATAAATTGGTAAGTAAAGACCCAAAAAGTATCCTAAAATGATAATATACCAGTATGGAATAATAAAAAATTATAGATACGTTGGAGACGTATCAAGCATCCCCAAGCTTAATTCCTGCTCGTCTTCAAGTAGGTAAATGATAAAAACAGAATTTTTGATGTGAGATGCTATCCATTATGTAATCTTATGCATGTATGCTCATTGAGAAAATATGAATCAACAAATATTAACATAGCAATATCTAAAGTGTAAGAAACAGAATCATCAATCCTTAAAAGTATACGATCCTTAAGGAATGTTTACCCCCCATTCATCTTATTATATTAGCAAGGCATGGCTCCATCTTCACCACATTAATACAAATGTTAAGCACCACGGTGTCCAAGTCAGGCAATTGGTTCGTACTTTTTCAATATGCATCAACTTTTTATTCTTCACGCAATACATGAGCGTGAGCCATTGGACATAGCATTTAACTGGAATAGAGTATGGTGGTAGATATCAAAGGGGTAAAAAGTGGAGAAGATAGTCTCACATCAACTAAGCGTACCAACGGGCTATGGAGATGCCCATCGATAGATGTCAATGCAAGGAGTAGGGATTGCCATGCAAATGATGCACTAGAGCTATAAGTGTATGAAAGCTCAAATGAAGCTAAGTGGGGCGTGCATCCAACTTGCTTGCTTATGAAGACCTCGGGCATTTGAGGAAGCCCGTCATAGGAATATACAAGCCAAGTTTGTAATAGTGAATAGGTAATTCCCACTAGCATATGAAAATGATATATCATGAGACTCTCTACATGAAGAGCATGGTGTCACTTTGAGGCACAAGTGTGGTAAAAGATAGTAGCAAAGTCCCTTCTCTCATTTTCTCTCATTTTTTTGAATGGGTGGTGGGCTCATTTGGCCTCACCCATCTTTTATTTTTCATCCGGAGTCTCATCTCGACTTGTGGGAGAATCATCGTCTCCATCATTCTTTCCTCACTGGTACAATGCTCTAATAATGATGATCATCACACTTTTATTTACTTACAACTCGATATGGAGAACTGATATGAAGATATGACTCTGTATGAATGCCTCCGGCAGTGTACCAGGATGTGCAATGATCTAGCGTGACATGTATCAAAAATATGATGAACGGTGGCTTTGCCACAAGTACTATGTCAGCTCTATATGATCGTGCAAAGCAATATGATGATGAACGAACTAGTCATGTGAAGTGAAGATGGAATTTGCATGGCAATATATCTCGGAATGTCTATGGAAATGCCATGATAGGTAGGTATGGTGGCTGTTTTGAGGAAGATATAATAAGGCTTATGTGCAACAGAGCATGTCATGTCACGGGGTTTGGATACACCGGCGAAAGTTGCACCAATCCTCGAGGTGAGAATGGCTATGCACGGTACCGAAGAGGCTAGCAAATATGAGAAGGTGAGATTGCGTATGTCCATGGGTTCACATTATTCATAAAGAACTCATATACTTATCGAAAAGTTTTATTAGTTTGTCATAAATCAAAGTACTACTCGCATGCCCCGAGGGAATAGGTTGGGAGGAGTTAACCATCGCGCGCTTCCGACCCGAAACAACACTAGGATTTCAACGAGGAATAGAAATGCTCACACATCATCACCATGCCTCTTTAATTTTTAGATGAACAAAAGGGTCAAACTTTCTTAATATCGATACTTCTACGGTTTAACAATTATGAACTCACACCTATTTCATGTTACTACATCAATATCATTGACCCACAATTTCTCTATATGTGCTACTTGATGGTTTTGATTATCACTCATTGAATACCTAATATTTTTGGACTAGTCTTATGACCCATGAAAATTACCATCATTATTTATTAACTCTCAAAGAAATATAAGTGAATAACAAGAGTGAAAGCATTTCTATAAAATCTACACGCCATCGTGCTCAAAAAGATATAAGTGAAGTACTAGATCAACTGCTAAGCTCAAAAGATATAAGTGAAGCACATAGAGTATTCTAACAAATTATGATGAAGGTGTCTCTCTCTTAAATAGGTGTGTCCAGCAAGCAATTATTGTGGCAAACTGAAAGTAAAAGCAAACAAAATCAAACAACGCTCCAAGCAAAACTCATATCATGTGACGAATAAAAATATAGCTTCAAGTGACATACCGATGGATTTGAGACGAAAGAGGGGATGCCTTCCGGGGTATCCCCAAGCTTAGACGCTTGAGTCTCCTTTAAAATATTACCTTGGGGTGCCTTGGGCATCCCCAAGCTTAGGCTCTTGCTACTCTTTATTCCTTTGTCCATCATGATAACACTCAAAACTTGAAAACTTCAATCACACAAAACTCAACAAAACTTTGTGAGATCCGTTAGTATAAGAAATATATTGCATACTTTAGGTACTGTTATAAATTGATTCAAATTTCATAAATGCATAATAGGTACTATATTCTAACTTATCCATGGCTTATACCCCCCGATACAATCCATAGCATAATCAAAATAAGCAACTATGCAAGCAAAAACAGAATCTGTCTAAAACAGAACTGTCTGTAGAAATATGTAGAGAACCTATACTTATGTAACTATAAAAATTCTGAAAAATTAAGAACCTCGAAAAATTGTATAGCAACAGGTTGTACAAATTTCATATCATTATCACACTCCAGTAAAAAACTAAAATTCCTGTACTGGAGTCAAAAGTTTCTGTTTTGTTTCAGCATCGATTCTACTCATCTTGTGAGTCGTCCCAAAGGCTTTAATTTGCACAAACACTAATTTAAACACAAAAACATAATCATTACAGAGGAAATAATCATTTTATTAAAAACAAACAGAAAGTTTAAAGCAAAAATTTAAAGATAACTATTGGGTTGCCTCCCAACAAGCGCTATTGTTTTATGCCCCTAGTTAGGCATAATGCATAGTTGCAAGTATTGTCATCCTTAACACTCCACCCATAAGTGGCTCTCATAATTGATTCATAAGGTGGTTTAATTATTTTTCTGGGGAAGTGTTCCATCCCTTTCTTTAATGGGAATTGGAACCTTATGTTTCCCTCTTTCATGTCAATGGCCGCACCTATAGTTTGTAAGAAAGGTCTTCCAAGTATTATGGGACAATTAGGATTGCAATCAATATCTAGCACAATGAAATCTACAGGCACATAATTTTTATTTGCAATAATAAGCACATCATTAATTCTACCTAAAGGTTTTTTAATGGTAGAATCCGCAAGATGCAAGTTAAGGAAACAATCTTCTATATTAGTGAGACCAAACACATCACAAAGAGTTTTGGGAATAGTTGAAACACTAGCACCAAGGTGACACAAAGCATTGCATTCATATTTATCTTTATTTTGATAGTAGGTTCCCACTCATCATGCAATTTTCTAGGAATAGAAACTTCAAGCTCAAGTTTATCATCATAAGCTTTTATCATAGCTTCTACTATATGTTCGGTAAAAGCTTTGTTTTGTTCATAAGCATTGGGAGAGCTAATAATGGATTTAAACTAGGAAATACATTTTTACTAAAGATCAATTATCATAATTTAAGTCCTTGTAATCCAAAATAGTGGGCTCATCACTAGTTAAAGTTTTGACCTCTCCAAACCCACATTTTTCAGTTTTAGCATCAAAATCATCACCCTCCAAGCAAACGGGACACTTCTCAATTAGAGTTGAATCATCTCCAGTCCCTTTATCATTTATATTCAGAGAGGTAAATAAAGATTCAATAGGATAAGTACCAATCATTTTAAGATCTTCATCATGATTCCGGTAAAAACCGGGTGGAAGAGCTTTTTCTAAGAATTCCCGCTTAGCTCTCAACTTAGCGGTCCTCTCCTTACTTTCATTAATAGATATTTGGATTGATTTAATAGCATCATTAAAATCATGCTTGGGTGGCAAAGGTTTATTTTTAAGAGTTTCCACATCATGAGCAATTGTATCCATGTTTTTAGCCAAAGTATCAACTACGTGCATTTTTTCTTCTACCATAGTGTTGAAAACCTTCCGAGAACTAATAAATTCTTTAATTCTGTTCTAAAGATCTGAGGGCATACTATTAGAATTTGTAGAAGAATTTCCATAACAATTACCATAGGAATTTCCATAGTTGTTAGAGGAATTGCCGGGATACGGTCTAGAATTGAAGTTTCCTCTATAAGCATTGTTGTTGAAATTATTTCGCGAGACAAAGTTCACATCAATAGGATCATTATTTTTATCAATCAAAGTAGACAAGGGCATATCATTGGGATCAACATCAGCATTTTTTACTAGCGACCATATTCATAAGAGCATCCACCTTTTCATTCAAAGTAGCGATTTCTTCAACAGAATTTACCTTCTTACCGGTTGGAGCCCTTTCAGTATGCCATTGAGAATAATTTGTCATAGTGTTGTCCAAAAATTTTGTGGCCTCTCCTAAGGTCACATCCATAAAGGTACCACCTATAGCAGAATCTAGAAGATTTCTACACACAAAGTTTAGTCCAGCATAGAAGTTTTGGATAATCATCCACAAGTTTAAGCCATGAGTTGGACAATTTCTTATCATCAATTTCATTCTCTCACAAGCTTGTGCAACATGCTCTTGATCTTGCTGTCTAAAATTCATTATATGATTCCTAAGGGAGATGATCTTAGCAGGAGGAAAATACTTGGCAATAAAAGCATCTTTACACTTATCCCATGTTCCAATACTATTATGAGGTAAAGATGAAAACCAAGCATTAGCTTTATCTCTTAGTGAAAAGGAAATAATTTTAATTTCACAATATCATTATCCATATCCTTTTTCTTTTGCATGTCACATAATTCAACAAAGGTATTAAGATGTGACGTGCGATCCTCATTAGGACTTCCTAAAAATTGATCCTTCATGACAAGATTTAGCAATGTAGCATTAATATCAAAAGCCTCCGCACTAGTGGCGGGTGGTATAGGTGTACTAATAAAATAATAATTATTAGTATTTGATAAGTCACACAACTTTGTAGTATCTTGAGCCATGGTAACCGAACAAGCAAAGTAACAAGCAAGACAAGTAAACTAGTAACAAGCAAAGGTAAATAATTTTGTTTTTTTTTGTTTTTTATGAGACAAGCTAAATATAACAGCAAATAAAAAGATAAACAAGTGAATGAAAATTTGAGTGAAGTTACTTGATAGTTGATGATGATATTCCCCGGCAATGGCGCCAAAAATCCTTCCTGATACTTGTGATCCGCGTTTGGTTTTCCGTGAAGAGGAACATGTAATTGCAGCACAAAGTGGGTAAGCATTTCCCTCAGTTCTGAAACCAAGGTTTATCGAACCAATAGGAATATCAATCCTCAACCGTCTTCAGCGGCTACACACAAATGAACAAACAACTTGCACCCAACGCGGGCAAGAGGGTTGTCAATCCCCTTGATCTCGTTATTTGCAAGCAAATGAGTTGTGTACATAATTGTTGATAAATATAAATTGCAAAATAAAATAAAAATTAAATAAAGGCAGCGAGGTAATAGTAGCATTTATGAATATATAAGTGAATAGACCCGGGGGCCATAGTTTTCCCTAGCGGCATCTCTCATGTAGGCAACATACGGTGGGTAACAAATTACTGTTGGGCAATTGACAGAAAAGCGGATAGTTATGCAATTTTCACGGCAATGATCATGTGTATATAGGCATCACGTCCATAAACAAATAGACTGACTCCTGCCTGCACCTATTACTATTACTCCACTCATCGACCGCTATCCAGCATGCATCTAGAGTATTAAGTAAAACAGAGTAATGCATGGAGAACGATGACATGATGTAGACAAAGTAAACTCAAGCAATATGAATGAGCCCCATCGTGTTATCCTTAGTAGCAACAACACAAAGACGCATCCTATCCCCTACTTTGTCACTAGGATATAGAAACTCGCCAGGTTGAACCTACCACAACGCACCACTCCCACCGATGAAATATCAATCTACTTGACCAAAGCACATCAATAAATCGGAGAGCATTATGAAGCCATAATGATCATGCAATTAAGAGATAATATATATCAGAGGCATCTCAAATACTTTTCATGAATAATCTAAACATAAACCCACAATTCATCGGATCCCAACAAATACACCGCACAATAGGATTACATCGGATAGATCAATTCGAAGATGCGATGACCATTGTATTGAAGATCATAAGATAGAGAGATTTCCATCTAGGTACTAGCTATGGACCCGTAGGTCTATGGTGAACTACTCACACATCATCATCTGGGTAGCAAGGTTGATGAAGAGGCCCTCCGTGATCGATGCCCCCTCCGACAGGGTGCCGAAACGGAGCTTCGGATGGCCTCGCGACGGAACAAAGACTTGCGGCGGCGGTAAAAGGGTTTCGGGACTGCCTTCAGGGTTTTTGTGATATTAGAGAATTTATATGACAGAGAGGGACGTTGGGAGTGCCACGTGAGGGCCACCACATTTCAGGGCACCCCCTAGGGCGCACCCTGATGTGTGGTGGGGCCCTCGTGCGCCTCCCGGCCTCCTTCCGAAGCTTCTAGGTCTTCTTTTGGTCCAGAAAAAATCATCAAAAAGTTTTGTGGCAATTGGACTTCGTTTGCTACTGTAAACCTGAAAAGTAAAAAACACGCAGAAAATAGCAACTCGCACTGGGTCAATAAGTTAGTGCTCAAAACTATTATAAATTGGTAAATAAAGACCCAAAAAGTGTCCTAGAATGATAATATATCAGCATGGAACAATAAACAATTATAGATACGTTGGATACGTATCACTGGACATGTCGCCTTGGTACATCTACACATCCAGGGGCTGGAAACATGCTGGTCTGGCAGGTTGCCATGAATGGCTGGATAGAAACACCAGGGCTCGGGAAGATCATCATGTCCGACCAGTACCATACGGTCGGCAGTCTATCGCCCGAGCTAGAGGATCTGCACACCCGATGTGCTTCATCGATGAGGTCATGCAACACCAATTCCCTGAAGGGTTAAAACCCGTCAATATCAAACCTTACGATGGGACCACAGACTCAGTAGTATGGATTGAAGACTTCATTCTCCATATTCACATGGTGAGAGGATAGGACCTCCACGCCATCAAATACCTACCTTTGAAGCTTAAGGGACCCGAATGACATTGGCTTAACAGCTTGCTCAAGGACTCCACTAGAAGCTGGGAGGAGCTCGAGGATGCATTCCGAGCTAACTTCCAAGGCACTTACGTACGACCTCCGGACACTGATAACCTTAACCTTATCAAGCAACACCCTGGCAAATCAAGCTCTAAAGTTCTGGAACCAGTTCTTGACTAAAAAGAACAAAATAATTGACTACTGATACGTCTCCAATGTATCTATAATTTTTGCTGGTTCCATGCTGTTATATTATCATTCTTGGATGTTTTACAATCATTTTATAACAACTGTATATCATGTTTTGGGACTAACCTATTGACATAGTGCCAAAGTGCCAGTTGCTGTTTTTTGCTTATTTTTTACTTCGCAGAAAATCAGTACCAAACGGAGTTTAATCGCGACGAAACTTTTTGGAGATTTTTTCTGGACCAGAAGACACCCAGTGGCTAAACAAGAGCCAGGAAGGTGGGCTGTGGAGAGCACAACCCACCAGGGCGCGCCAGGGGGCCCCCGGTGCGCCCTGATGGGTTGTGCCCTCCACGGGGCCCCTCTGCACCGCCTCTGATGCCTATAAATTCCCAAATATTCAGAAAACCCTAGGGGAGTCGACGAAACACAATTCGAGCCGCCGCAAGTTCCAGAACCGCGAGATCCAATCTAAACACCATCATGGAGGGGTTCATCTTCCTCATAGGTGCCTCTCCGATGATGCGTGAGTAGTCCACCATAGACCTACGGGTCCATAGGCAATAGCTACATGGATTCTTCTCTCTCTCTTATGATTCTCAATACAATGGTCTCTTGGAGATCTATTTGATGTAAACTTTTGCGTTGTGTTTGTTGGGATCCTATGAATTTTGAGTTCATGATCAGTTTCTATCCATGAATATTATTTGAGTATTCTTTGATCTCTTATATGCATGATTGCTTATAGCATCGTATTTCTTCTTCGAATCTTTGGTTTAGTTAGGCCGACTAGATCGATTTTTCTTGCCATGGTAAGAGGTGCTTTGTGATGGGTTCGATCTTGCGGTGTTCTTTCCCAGTGACAGAAGGGGCAGCAAGACACGCATGTATCGTTGTTATTAAGGATAACAAGATGGGGTCTATTCCTACATGAATAGATCTTGTCTACATCATGTCACCGTTCTTATTGGATTACTCTGTTTTTCCATGAACTTAATACACTAGATGCATGCTGGATAGCGGTCGATGTGTGGAGTAATAGAGGTAGATGCAGGCAGGAGTCGGTCTACCTATCTTGGACGTGATGCCTATATAATGATCATCGCCTTGGATATCGTCATGACTATTCGATTTTCTATCAATTGCCCAATAGTAATTTGTACACCCACCGTGCGCTATACTCATGAGAGAAGCCACTAGTGAACCCTACGGCCCCGGGGTCTACTTTTCCATCATATTGCTTTCCAATCTACATTTTTTGCAATCTTTGTTTTCAGATCTACAAAACCATAAACCCAAAAACATATTGCTGCTTATTTACTATTTTTATTTGTGTTCTTGAGAGATCTATCTCTCCTATCTATCACTACCTAATCTATCTTATTACCGTAGAGAGATTGACGACCTCTCTTTCGTGTCGGGTTGCAACATTTGTTGTTTATGTGCAGGTGCTGCTTATTGGGTGGTGGTGATCCTCCTACTAGTTCGATAACCTTGGTTTCATAAATGGGGGAAATACTTACCGTCGCTGTGCTGCATCATCCCTTCCTCTTTGGGGAAATACCAACGTAGTCCAAGCACGTCAAAGGAATTTCTGGCGCCGTTGCCGGGGAGGAAACGGTCTCTTCTACGTGCCTATCGTAGGCGCCGAGGGGACTCCATCATCATCTACCAGGTTCCTAATCACAAATCTCATCTCCTTGCAATTACATTATTTGCCATTTGCCTCTCGTTTTCCTCCCCCCACTTCACCAATTTGCCGTTTTATTCGCCCTCTTTTTCGTTTGCCCTTTTTCTCGCTGGATTTCTTGCCTAGTCACTATGGCTAGTTCTTCCTTTATTGCGTGTACTCCCGATAACGAGGTTCTTAATTTTAAGCAAAGGGGAGGGAAGAACCTAAAAGATGCTTGGTATAGGATTTGCAATGCTCATAATAGATCTACCCATAAGCAATCTACCGTTGTTCTTCTTCGCAATTTTTATGTTGGCATCACCACTTGGTATAGATTCGTCCTTGATACGATTACTGGTGGGAATTTCTTGATGTGTCCATCTTTGGATGATTTTAATGCTTTGGGAAGTTTAGTGGGATCACCACCTATCATGATCAATAAATTAAACTTTAACTCTCGAGCATGTTATGGAGAGATTAGATGCTATTGAAAAGAAGATGATTACTAAAGAACATATTGATGATCTAGATAAAAGGATGCATAATCTTGCTAATAAAATTGGATCTAAGGCGGTAGATGCTCTTAAATTGCTTAAGGAAAAAGAAACCGTAGTTAACGAAAGGGTAGAGGAGAGCCATTACCGGATTGATAAGATAGAAGAGATTTTTAGTAATTTAGGTTTTGCCTTTTCTTCTATCAAAACCATTGAAAAAACTCCCGTAAAAATTGGCAAGACCACGCAAGTCACTAAGAACAAAGTTGCTACACCTAGTGGCCACAAGGGAGATCTTAAAATGATTAGTATTCATCCCGACTTTGTTGAAATCATAAGAGATCCTATTTAGAAGAATGAATTTCTTGGTTTTCTTCCTAGGAGTGTTATCGTTAAAAATATGCATGCTAAATCCTTGAAGAACTCTAGTTGTGTGATTAAAGAGTTGAAAACCAAAGATGACAATACTTGAATCTATGCGTTATGCCTAGCTAGGGGCGTAAAACGATAGCGCTTGTTGGGAGGCAACCCAATGAATAAATAATTTTTTTATTTTTCCTTTCTGTTTTTATGTGTTGACACAATTATGCCTCTGTTATGATTGTGTTTTTATGGTTTATTTAGTGTTCGTGCCAAGTAAAGCCTTTAGGATGATTCATAGGATGAGTAGAAGCGATCCTGAATCTGAAACAGAAACTTTGCATCCAGTATATGAATTTTCGTTTTTTTCTGGAACGTGATCTTGATCTGAAATTTTAACACAGTGTTGCTATACAAATTCCTTACGTTTTCCTAATTTTTCATAATTTTTAGAGTTACAGAAGTATGGGTAGAGTACAGATAACTACAGACAATTCTGTTTAAGACATATTCTGTTTTCGTTGCATTGTGTGCTTGTTTTGATGAATCTATGGTTTGTATATTGGGGGGTATAAGCCATGGTATAATGGGTTTGCAACAGTACCTAAAGTAGTAATTTGCTTTCTTATACTAACGGATCTCACGAAGATTTTGTTGAGTTTTGTGTGATTGAAGTTTTCAAGTTTTGGGTGAGATCACGATGGATGAAGGAATAAGGAGTGATAAAAGCCTAAGCTTGGGGATGCTACCGCACCCCCAAGATAAATCCAAAGAGTAACAAGCAACTAAGCTTGGGGATGCCCCCGAGTGGCATCCCCTCTCACTACTGGAATTCAGTTATTTGCCGTCTGCCAGATCTTTGCCGTCTGCTGGCAGATGGCAAAGAAGGTCTTTGCCGTCTGCTGCCGTAAAGCAGACGGCAAAGAGCTGACTGATGGCAAAGGTACTATTTGCCATCCGCCTTTCCTTTGCCGTCTGCCAGCGGACGGCATAGATCCTACAGGCAGACGGCAAAGAGGTAAGATGGGTCCCACTGGACCTTGGGCCTGGCTAGGTCCAACGGACGGACTCTTTGCCGTCCTCCTGGCCTTCGCCGTCAGCTCCGGGTCTCTTTGCCGTCCGCTAGTGGACGACAAAGGGGATGTGTCTATAACGGCCGTTTCCCCACCCCCCGCTGCTCCACTACCCCCACTCTCTCCCCCGCCCCTCTCTCTCTCCACCAGCTCCCTGCGCCACCCCGCGCCGCCCCCTCCCCCGCCTCCGGCGCCGGCCATCCTCCCAGCCGCCCCTCCCCTCGCTGCCTCCCGGCGCCGCCCCTAGCCGGACCTCCTCCCCAGCGGCCACCCCTCCCCCGCCCCCGGCGCCGCCCCCTCCCCAGCGGCCACCCCTCCCCCGCCTCCGGCGCCGCCCCCTCCCCAGCGGCCACCCCTCCCCCGCCCCCGGCACCGCCCCCTCCCCAGCGGCCACCCCTCCCCCGCCCCCGGCGCCGCCCCCTCCCCAGCGGCCACCCCTCCCCCGCCCCCGGATCCGCCCCTCCCCAGCGGCCACCCCTCCCCGCCCCCGGCTCCGCCCCCTCCCCAGCCGCCCCCTCCCCTCGCTGGCTCCCGGCGCCGCCCCCTCCCCGCGGCTCCCCCTCCCTGTGGCTTCCCCCTCCTCCCGCCGCCCCGGCCGTTCCCAACTCCAGTGAGTGCCCGTCCCACCCCCCCACCCCTCACCTTTCTGTTTTTTTCTGTAGATACTTAGTTTTTTTTTCTGTTTTTTTATTTTAAATTAGATAGTTAATTTAGATAGTTAGTTTATTTTCTGTTTTTACTATTAAATTAGATAATTAGTTTTTTTTCTGTTCAATTAGATAGTTAGTTAAAAAACTTAGATAGAAAACAAAAAACTTAGAAGAAAAGAAGAGAAGAAAAAAACTAGAAGAAAAAAGAAGAAGAAGAAGAAGAAGAAGAAGAAGGAGGAGGAGGAGAGGAGGAGAAGGAGAAGAGGAAAAATGAAAAGAAGAAGAAAAAGAAGAAGAAGAAGATAAGGAGAAGAAGAAGAAAGAGGAGAGGAGGAGAAGAAGACACCCCGAACCCCGACCCCCGACACCTCTTCGGCCTCCTGTTGATCGAAAAGGTCCTCCTCGGCCTTCCAGAGGCCACGGGGTCATAGTTTTGTAAATTATGAGTTAGGTCGTATATATATTCCGATTCTAGCTGTTATGAAAAACATCATATTTTGTGTTGATAGGGTGGATTTCAATGTGCAGTTGTTTTGTCGCTGCGAGGGTCTGCTGTTCGACGACCTCCCCGTGCGTTTGACGAGCTTCCCGACGCGTTCGTGGGTGAGCACAAATGACATCTCCTCCCCCCCTTAATTTGCTCTGTTCCGGTCTTCGTGCCGATGAAACTTGCTAGCTATAGGTGTCTTTAATCATTAGTATGCGTGACCAGTATGCGTCTCCCGTTCGAAAGGGCGGCATCTATAAATATGCATGTCTTTGCATATTTATAACCGCCATCCATTCGAATTGTCCAACGTTATCCATGGACAGCCCGAGTATGTGTAGATTGGGTTCGTTTTCCCTTATGCTCTGCTCCGGATCCGATGCGGAATTTTGTCAGTGCCTCCCTGTTGTTCTCCGGGTACACATCGTCTCAGCTTATTGCCGAGACGTGTATCAGGAGAACAGCGGGGAGGTGCTGCCGAAATTCTGCATCAGATCCGGAGCAGAGCATGGGAAAACGAACCCAATCTACACATACTCGGGTGGGATTAGGACCTATCTTTACCTATTAGCGTGTAGGTTGCATGGACGTAATAAAACCGACAAACTTGATTAACTGATGAATATAGATGATGAATTATATATATATTTCTTGTGTGTTTAGTAGGTAGGCAAGATGAGTGATCGTGCGTGGATGTACACCGGTCACCCTAGTCAGAAAGACATAACCATTGAATGGTTTACAAAAACCAAGGGGTTTCTGAGCGCCGCATTTGCAAATGGCCAGGAAATAACCTGGTGCCCCTGTGTCCGGTGCGACAACCATAAAAAGTGGACATAGGATGAAATGGGTAAACACTTGCAGAAGTGGGGTTTTACGCCTGATTATACGGTGTGGAGATTTCATGGTGAGTCTGCCCAACGTGTCAGAGCTGAGGTGGTTCGTCGTCGCACCGATGAGCATGGTACCGGGATCGAAGACATGGTGCAAGACTTTGATGATGCTCGGGATTCGGACGATGAGATGGAGGAATCTGCAAAGGCCTTCTATGAAATGTTGGAGTCTTCAAAACGTCCTCTCCACGAGCACATTGAGCTTTGTCAGCTGGATGCCATCACGCAAGTAATGGCTCTGAAGGCTCAGTTCAACCTGGGCAGAGAATGCTACGACGCGATGACGACGATATTTAGACGCTTTCTACCCAAAGGCCATGTATTGCCTGCAAACCTGTACCAGTCGGACAAAATCCTACGTGCGCTTAAGATGCCCTATGAGAAGATAGATGCCTGTGAGAATGGATGTGCCTTATTTAGGCTTGAGTATGCGGGCTTGAACTATTGTCCCATTTGCAAGTCTTCCAGGTATGTTGTGGTAGACAACGGTATGGGTGAGAAGAGTCAGACCAAAATCCCAGTTAATGTTCTTCGGTATATGCCAATCATACCAAGACTTCAATGTCTTTTCATGGTTAAAGAGACGGCCAGACAGATGACGTGGCACAAATTGGGCAAAAGAACCGAACTAGATGCAGATGGGAATCCGATGTTGGGACACACTTCAGACGCTTTTGCGTGGAAGCACTTCGATACATTACATAAGGACAAAGCGGCAGATCCAAGGCATCCTCGAGTCGCCATTAGCACGGATGGGTTCAATGTGTTTGGTATGATGGCAACCCAATACAGTTGTTGGCATGTATTTGTCATTCCACTCAATCTCCCCCCCCCCGGAGAGATTTTGAAAAGAAGGAACATTTTATTGACGTTGATAATTCCAGGGCCCAACTATCCGGGGAAGAATATGAATGTGTACATGCAGCCGCTTAAGGATGAATTGCAAGAAGCTTGGGATAATGGGATCAAGACATATGACGCCGCTACAAAACAAAACTTCAAAATGCATGTGTGGTAAATGTACTCGATGCATGACTTGCCGGCGTATGCGCTATTCGTTGGCTGGTGTGTGCATGGAAGGTTCCCGTGCCCCACATGCAAGGCAGCTCTTCAGTTCCGTTGGTTGCAGGTGGGTCACAAGTATTCTTGCTTCGACTTGCATAGACAGTTCCTGGATCCTAGCCATAAGTTCAGAAAAGACAAGAAGAATTTCATCAAAGGTAGAGCTGTCAAAAACTCTGCACCACCTGCATTGACAGGCCAACAGACCCTGGATCAGTTAAACGCTCTCGAGCCTGATCCACAGCGTCCAGGATATTTCAAAGGGTATAATTCGGAACACGCCTGGACTCACAAGATATGCTTGTGGGATCTGCCTTACTTTAAAGACCTCATTTGCCCACACAACATCGACGTGATGCACACTGAAAAGAATATCGCCGAGGCCCTTTTTGGTACATTGTTTGGCATAGAGGGGAAGTCAAAGGATAACCCTAAGGCTAGAGTCGATCAGGAGGCTCTATGTGATAGACCGTTACAAAATGCGACAACCGAAAGGAAAGAAGAACTAGAGGAAGCCAAAGGCATGGTTCAATCTTGGAAGGCCAGCTATGAGGGAAATGATCTTGTGGGTGAAAATGCAGTTGATGTTCCCCGATGGGTATGCAGCGAATCTAAAGAGGGGAGCGAGTCTTGACAAATTGAAAATATTTGGTCTCAAGAGTCATGATTGGCACATATGGCTTGAGCGGGTAATGCCGGTGATGTTGCGTGGCTTTATCCCTGAGGATGAATGGATAGTACTGGCAGAGCTGAGCTATTTCTTCCGTGCTCTTTGTGCGAAAGAACTATCGCCTGACGTGCTAGATGAACTGGAAGAGTTGGCGCCGGAGTTGATCTGCAAGTTAGAAAAGATCTTTCCACCGGGCTTCTTTAATCCTATGCAGCATTTGATTTTGCATCTCCCGACCGAGGCAAGATTGGGGGGGCGTGCAAAATCGTTGGTGCTTCGCAACTGAGAGGATGTAGAAGACGCTTCGTGCAAAATGTAAAAATAAACGTAGAATTGAAGCATCGATGGCCGATGCATTCATTACTGAGGAGGCGGCAAACTTTGGGACAGCACACTACGAAGCCAAGAATCGTCATTTGCATAATACGAAGTCTCGGTACAATGATGGCGACCGTGAAAAAGGTCGATCCAACCTCAGCCTATTCAAAGGGAAGCTCGCACCAGCCGGTGCTTCAAAAGCAATAGCGTTGGATGTCGAAGAATGGCGGACCATTTCGTTGTATATCTTCAACAACCTAACAGAAGTGTGGCCGTACATCGAGTAAGTTCTCGGTACATTGTTTTGCAACTTCGAATTCCTTTTGAAATGCTCTTATTCCCGGATATGTGATACAGTCGATACGTCACCAAATTCTCGGATGGAGCGGTGATCCAAAAGGATTCCATCGAAGAGTATGAGCTTTTGGCAAAGCATGGAGGCGGCTATCCCGGTTTCATCTCTTGGTTCAAACAAACGGTAATTTCCATTAGACCATTTTTAATTCTTCGTCTAGTTTGCGGCTAATGCAACAATCCTTTCGTATTAAACTTGTCGGCTAATTTAGAGTCTATGGACTCCGAATTGAGACAAGTTGCTAATGGTTTTGACTATAAGGTCCGTTCATTTGACAAATATGACATCCACGGGTATCGCTTTCGTACTTTTGGCAAAGAGCTATCTTTGGCCGACCGAAAGTCTACAAATTGTTGTGTCTCTGCTATCTGCGAAGGAGGTGTCGTGTATTATGGAAGAGTTGAAGCAATTTATGAACTTATATTCTTTGGTGAAAACCCACCAAACGTAGTAGTCTTCAAATGTTATTGGTTCCAGCCGAAGGAGACTGGAAGGATTCATGAACATATAGGGCTAGTCGAAATCAAACAAAGCACCCATTTAGATGTTCCCGATGTCTATATTATGGCTCAACAGGCGACCCAAGTTTTTTATCTACCGTGGGCCTGCCAAACTGATCCAAATCTGAATGGTTGGGATGTCGTTTATGATGTGCCGCCACGTTTTAGACCACCTCCCCTCAATGAAGATGATTGTGAACCTCACATTTGCCCAGACACATATGAAGGAGAATTCTTCCAAGAAACACGTCTTTCCAAAAAACGTTTCAAGAACTGCTCTACTTCACCCCAGAACATTGAAGTAGACAGCGACAGTGAATCCGACTTCACCCCTGGGCCGGAACAAGAAGAGACGAAAGAAGAAGAGGTTACTGCTGCTGATGACCTCTCAATGCCTGACCGATTACATAAAGGAGGCCTTCCACATGTTGTTCCCGATAGTGATGATGACGATGCGTTTATTGATCCCGGAGCTTATATAGACGATGAAGATTATTATTAGTTCATGTCAGGTATTATTCATTTTTTATTATATACATGATGATGATACACTCAAATTATATATATACATATTATTATTCATGTCGGTATTCAATTTTTTTATGTTGTACTAATTTCGTTTACTCTTTGTCATGGCAGGTGTTGAAAGATGGTGGGCGCGGGTCGAGAGCGATCCGAGGCTCCTTCGTCGGCGCGTGGTGGGAGGGGTACTTCCATTCCACCCCAAACTCTCCGGAGAGCGTTGTACGACAGTATTAGGACACCCGAGGGCGCTTCTTCGTCGGCGAAGTTGCCGACCGGGAGAGGAGGTCGGGGGAGAGGTAGGAAGGCTCCTAAAGTTACACGTGGTGGCCGTGGGAGAGGTAGGAAGGCTGCTACGCCTTCCTCGCCGCCACCCACAGCTGATTCACCCGAGCATAGGACTGCTACGGTGGACCCGTCTGAGGTGGAGGCTACAAGGACTCCTGTCCACGAGCCTCGGGTCGACGATCCTTCTGTCTCAGACGCGGCCACCCGCGAGACTCCTGTGCTAGACGCTTCGTCCCGCGAGACTCCTGTGCCAGACGCTTCGTCCTACGAGACTCCACATGCTTCGACCGGATGGGATACCTGGCCGGATCTGCATCAGCCGGAGCCAAGTGGCCATGCTGATGGTGGCGGGGATCAGCTTTCTGATAGCGGGGAGGAGGTGGCTGAGGGGGCCACCGTCTACCAGCGTGGGTGTACACGGCTCCCGCCCGTGCCGGCGACCCGCGAGCAGAGGTGGCCGATTAGGCCTGAGTCGCTGAAGTAAGTGCATTTACTCTTTTTAAACCTTTTGCCTTCATGTTTCTTCACATATCCAATGCGTTGGCTTTGTCATACTGCAGGGGTTGGATTCACGCCAAGGATGTCCGCAGGCCCAACTCCATCCTTGGTGTGCTTTTACGGCATAACTTCCCGGGGTTTGTCACGTTCCCCGGGGAGGGTCAGCTTCGAGAGTTAGGATTGAAATGGGAGCACTACTTGGCTGCCCCGGCCCCGTCGGAGGAGATGATCGACGATGTGTTGTGCCACACGAGGGCCGACATGGTGATCAGAAAGTTCTGGGTAATTTCTCCTTTACACAATTAAAAATCAATAATAGCTATTTATTGTACTAATCAGTGTTGTCTCGTTTGATTGCAGACCTTCTACAGGTGTAAGGAGGGATACGAGGAGGACGTGGCAAATCTTATCGATTACGAGTGCAGGCGCCTACTACAGAACTTACGGCACGAGGCTTGGGTACAGGCTGTTCGAGACTACTATGCCTCGCGGCGTATTAAGAAGGACAAGTCGTCGTCCCGCCAAAAGTTTCTGGACAAGAAGCAGTACATGAAGGTAATTATCTATTCTTAAGGCCTTCTACTTAGTTTCCTTGCTTTGATTCGTAGGTGTAGCTCTCAAATTTCTCTTTACTAACTTAGGTGCCCCCGAGATGGTGTGCGGATAAGATGGATTGTTGGGAGGCGTTGGTGAATGAGTGGTGCTCTGACGAATGGCGAGCCGTCCACGACGATGCCAAGGAACGGTGTGCCCAAATGGAAGGTGTGCCACACCATCAAGGCAGCGCCAACTTATTTCAGTTCGGGCGGAACTGGGTACATGGTTTGCTTCATGATTCCTGCAATTCACTTTTTGATGCTAGCTTGACCCCTTTATTAATACTTTGTTCCTCTCTTGTAGGCGCATTACAATAAGACGGAGGTGCCACAGGTGTACGACCTCTATGCCATGGCCCATACTGCCTCGTACAAGAAGGCCAAGACATTCTCTGAGTCTAACCTCGATAATCCCCAGATCTTCACCAACATCTCCTCCCACAACAAGCTCGTGAGGTACAGAGATGTGGGGAAGGCGGTGAATGGGGAGGACTTCAACCCGAGCCAACATCCTATTCATCCAGACCTGGTGATGATAGCTGGCGACGGGAGGCCCCATGGCCATATAGCCATTGGAGATGGACTTATACGGTCTTCGCGCACTCTCCGGCAGATCAAGGCGCGCCAAACGAGCTCCTGCCCTGAGATGACGCCTCGTCCACGGCTAGTCCAGCTCGCCATCGAGGTTAGTCATACGGACTCAGATAGCTTCCCTCCATTACATTGTGTGTGCGAACAAAGATGATTACAATGCTAATGAGGAGTTGTGTTGCAGGCTGCTCTGCAGAAAGAGAGAGAGAGACAACCCAGGCGCTTATGGCGGAACAGGCCCGGCAGGCGGTGGAGGAGAATAGGGATTTGGAGGAGAGGACGGCTAGGTTGTTGGAGGAGGAGAGGGCACGGAACGATGCGTCTAACCGGGCCATGTACGAGCTCATCGTGGTAAGTTTCTTCTTCATATTAGCCAAATCATGCACTACATGTTCTTTCCATTAATAACCAATATGATTGACTTGTCAAAACCAAATGTACAGACTTTGTGCGAGAAGACCGGCCAGACCCCTCCGCCGATGCCAGTCATTACCACGGCTGGAACGGTGAGTTTCATTTCAATGTTCATTAGTTACTAGTCTTAACGTTTCAGCATCATCATTCTAACGCAAAAGATCTTTAGTGCAGCATAACTCCCGAGCCGCATCGCACAATCCTTCTCCAGGGCCAAGTAGTGCTCCAGGTGAAACCGGCCCGAGGAACCCCGATGCTTCACCTCCGTGATGACGAGGACGGTAAGCCGTAATATGCCACTTACTTGGCTCATTTTCTCAAACAAAGACAAACTTAGCACGTAGACAAACTTAGCACAAAGACAAACTTAGCACTTAGACAAATGTCATATTTTACCTAAGTTAGCTTTTTTTCCTCTAAAAAGACATAGTAAGCTTACTTACCTCCAAAATGACATATTGTACCTAAGTTAGCTCTAAAATGACCTATACTTAGCATTGTTTCCTCCACAATGACATAATAAGCTTAGTTAACTCAAAAATGTCATAATAGACTTGGTAACCTCATAGAAGCCATAGACTTAGCTTATTTTCTTGCAAAATAACACAATAAGCTTATTTAGGTCAAAAATGTGATAATTACCTAGGTTAGCTCTAAAATGACACAAATAAGCAATAAGAAGAAGAAAAACAAGAGGAGAAAGAGAGAGAAGAAACATGCGTCTTCATCATCTTCTTCTTCTAGATCTTCTACTTCTTCTGGTATTCTTAGTCTAACTTTCTTATTTCCAATTTTGTAGATTTGATTGAGTTCACGGCAGCTTGCTTTGATGTAGTGCTAGTGTTTACTTTCTGTTTTCATTTTGTATCGATGAACTTACATGAAACTTTCTTCCTATGTATGTATGGATGAAACTAATGTAATATGGTGAACAATGTGAGATTTGATACTTTTAATTTGGTATAATTGTTGGTTGATCATATCGACAGGGATATTGTTGCTGTGAAATATATATATATATATATATATATATATATATATATATATATATTGTTGCTATAAAATTGTTGAATATAACAAAAACAAACAAAAAAGAGGCAATACAGCCTCTTTGCCGTCAGCCCCGGACGGCAAAGCCGCTATGCCGACGGCCGCCGTCGGCAAAGAGGACACATGGCAGCCAACTGTTAACCCTGGGAGCCCGAGGCCGCGGGCCATTTGGCTTCTTTGCCGACGGCCACCGTCGGCATAGCGGGGGCGGACGGCAAAGGGTGGCTTCTATGCCGACGGTGGCCGTCGGCATAGAGGGGGCGGACGGCAAAGGGTATGTGTGGGGCCGTCCACGGCAGACGGCAAAGGTTTTGTGTGGGGCCGTCCGGGGCAGACGGCAAAGGCTTGTGTGGGGCCATGCATGGCAGACGGCAAAGAGTTTGTGTGTTTGCCGTCCTGGGGCTGACGGCAAAGACTTTGGTGAGGGCCCGTTAGCCACCTAACGGTGCTAACGTCAAACTTCACCGTCCGCGTTCGTTGCCGTCTGCAGGCCGACAGCAAAAAATCTTTGCCGCCCGCTGTGCCTAGGTGGACGGCAAAGGACCTCTTTGCCGGATATTATTCGGCCCAAATTGTGCCATCCGCTGGCAGACGGCAAAGGTCTTTGCCATCCGTGGTTGTGCCTTTGCCGTCTGCCATGGCGGACGGCAAAGAACCTGATTCCTGTAGTGTCTTTCTTCTAACGACCATCGGTATTTTACTTGGAGCTATATTTTTATTCGTCACATATCATGAGTTTTGCTTGGAGCGTCTTGTATCTTTGCTTGCTTTGTTTGTTAGTTTTCCCTATGTATCCTTGCTGGACACACCTATTTGAGAGAGCCACAATCATGCTATGATTTGTTAGAATTGCTCTATGTGCTTCACTTAAACTTTTTGAGCTATAGAATTGCTCTAGTGCTTCACTTACATTTTTTTGAGCACGGTGTGCTTGGAAATTTTTGTAGAAATACTCTCATGCTTCACTTAGATTAATTTTAGAGTAGGTAAATTTTGAAGAAATCCTCTCATGCTTCACTTATACCTTTTCGAGAGATGAAATCTTTATGCTCATGTGCTTCACTTAAATTTGTTTGACCTTGCCAAAAAGCAATGGCAATATATGAAACTTGTCCCAAAGTGATAGATATCCAAGAAGGATATAATAAAAACTTTCATGAAGATCATTGGACACATTAAACTTGATTCCTTGTAATAGTTTTGAAACATGATGATAGTAATATGTGAGTCATGTTAGTGAGTAATTATGCTTGAGTAGGAATATTGGTGTTAAGGTTTGTGATTCCCTATGCATGCACGAAAGCCAATAGTTATGCAATGAAGTTACATCCTACTTGTGGTGCATTATTCGGTGTTAGTTATGTTCAATGCTCACTTATGTGATTTTTCGTTTCTTGGTTTGGTTGCTTCCCAATATTTTTGCTAGCCTCCATTTGTACTAAGTAGAAATACTACTTGTGCATCCAAAATCCTTAAACCAAGTTTTGCCTTATGAGTCCACCATACCTATCTATATGCGGTATTGCCATGCCGTTCCAAGAAAATTTGTATGTGCCATCTCTAAATTTTCAAAATAAATTTTCTCTTTTGTGTGCTCGTACCGCTCATGAAACGGTGGGGGGTGTCCAATATTTTTCCATGCTAGATGTGTTATTCTCAAGATGAGTGTTTATTCACTTGTCATTGCACGAGAGTGCGGCGGTAATAGGGATGCCCATTCCCAAAATGAAAAAGAAAAAAATATTTACTTTATGTTGTCAAATAATAAATTCCTTGGAAAGTGTTGGTATGGAAGGCAACCGTGGATACGGCCCGCCATGGAAAGTGAAAGTTTGGTGGAAATGGGAATAAACTTTATTTTCTGTTTGGGAACCGCCTATGATATATCTAGCATGGAAAGTATTGTGAGCTAATTTGTCGTTTTCGTTGACAGGAAAAACATGCCACCAAAAATATTTTCTCTCTCTCAATTTAAACCTTGAGCTCTGGCACCTCTACAAATCCCTACTTCCCTCTGCGAAGGGCCTATCTTTTACTTTATGCAATTTTTATTTTTGCTTTGAGTCTCCATCTTCTCTTATAAGCACCAACTAGGGGGCACTATGATCGTACTTGAGCATTGGGCATAGCTAATATTTGAGTGTGTTTCATGAATGGATCAATGATTGAGCATGATGGGCTAGGGATAACTTTCTTTAGGGTTGATATTTTGAAAGACATGGTTGCTTGTTGACATGCTTGAGTATTGAAGTCGTTATGTTAAAACTAGACTATTGCTTTGAATCATTTACAAGTCCAAATGTCCATGCTATACAAAAGAAAAGAATATGATGCACATGTTAGGCAGCATTCCACATCAAAAATTCTGTTTTTATCATTTACCTACTCGAGGACGAGTAGGAATTAAGCTTGGGGATGCTGATACGTCTCCAACGTATCTATAATTTTTGCTTGTTCCATGCTATTTTATTATCATTCTTGGATGTTTTACAATCATTTTATAGCAACTTTATATCATTTTTTGGGACTAACCTATTGACATAGTGCCAAAGTGACAGTTGCTGTTTTTGCTTGTTTTTTACTTCGCTGAAAATCAGTACCAAACGGAGTCCAATCGTGACGAATCTTTTTGGAGATTTTTTCTGGACTAGAAGACACCCAGTGGGCCAAACAAGAGCCAGGAAGGTGAGCAGTGGAGAGCACAACCCACCAGGGCGCGCCAGGGGGCCCCCGACGCGCCCTGATGGGTTGTGCCCTCCACGGGGCCTCTCTGCACCGCCTCTGATGCCTATAAATTTCCAAATATTCGGAAATCCCTAGGGGAGTCGACGAAACACAATTCCAGCCGCCGCAAGTTCCAGAACCGCGAGATCCAATCTAAACACCATCATGGAGGGGTTCATCTTCCTCATAGGTGCCTCTCCGATGATGCGTGAGTAGTCCACCATAGACCTACGGGTCCGTAGGCAGTAGCTAGATGGCTTCTTCTCTCTCTCTATCTCTTATGATTCTCAATACAATGGTCTCTTGGAGATCTATTTGATGTAAACTTTTGTGGTGTGTTTGTTGGGATCCAATGAATTTTGAGTTCATGATCAGTTTCTATCCATGAATATTATTTGAGTATTCTTTGATCTCTTATATGCATGATTGCTTATAGCATCGTATTTCTTCTTCGAATCTTTGGTTTAGTTAGGCCGACTAGATCGATTTTTCTTGCCATGGGAAGAGGTGCTTTGTGATGGGTTCGATCTTGCCGTGTTCTTTCCCAGTGACAGAAGGGGCAGCAAGACACACATGTATCGTTGCTATTAAGGATAACAAGATGGGGTCTATTCCTACATGAATAGATCTTGTCTACATCATGTCACCGTTCTTATTGCATTACTCCATTTTTCCATGAACTTAATACACTAGATGCATGCTGGATAGCGGTCGATGTGTGGAGTAATAGAGGTAGATGCAGGCAGGAGTCGGTCTACCTATCCTGGACGTGATGCCTATATAATGATCATCGCCTTGGATATCGTCATGACTATTCGATTTTCTATCAATTGTCCAACAGTAATTTGTTCACCCACCGTGCGCTATACTCATGAGAGAAGCCACTAGTGAATCCTACGGCCCCGGGTCTACTTTTCCATCATATTGCTTTCCGATCTACCTTTTTTGCAATCTTTGTTTTCAGATCTACAAAACCAAAAACCCAAAAACATATTGCTGCTTATTTACTCTTTTTATTTGTGTTCTTGAGAGATCTATCTCTCCTATCTATCACTACCTAATCTATCTTATTACCGTAGAGAGATTGACAACCTCTCTTTCGCATTGGGTTGCAAGTATTTGTTGTTTGTGTGCTGGTGCTGCTTATTGGGTGGTGGTGATCCTCCTACTGGTTCGATAACCTTGGTTTCATAACTGAGGTAAAT
This sequence comes from Elymus sibiricus, assembly GCA_039707655.1. NCBI lineage: Eukaryota > Viridiplantae > Streptophyta > Magnoliopsida > Poales > Poaceae > Elymus > Elymus sibiricus. Next base: position 143,166,782 of record CM077667.1, on the reverse strand, counting down.
ACTTACCGTCACTATGCTGCATCATCCCTTCCTCTTTGGGGAAATACCGATGGAGTGCAAGCATGTCAACTACCTGGAGGCCGAAGCAATTGCAGCTTTCCATAATGGTATTCAAGACAAGTGGTTGACTCGACTACTCGGGCAAGATAAGCCGATGACCATGGCCGCACTCACCTCTCTAATGACTCGGTTTTGCATCGGAGAAGATAGTTGGCTGGCTCGTAGTAGAACTAACGAGGGTGACCCCAGCACCTTCGAGGTCCGCGACAAGAACAGCAAGCCTCGGCGAACAGGAATAATAAGCGTCGCCACAAAAATGGCAAGAATAGTAACGCTAAGGAAGCAATAGTAAATGCTGGATTCAGCAACCAGTGGAGCGGCTAGAAGAAGAAACCCTTTAAAGGGAAGATGGATGGCCCGTCTGCCCTATATATCATTCTCGACGGACCATGTGAGATCCATGGCACGGCTGATAAACCCGCTAATCACATGAACCGAAACTATTGGGTGATCAAAAGCGCCAAAAAAGCCTTGGCTGAAAACCCGAGAAAAGGGCAACCTCAAAGTGAAGACAAGGATGAACCACCCAGGCCCCGTAATGGAGGACAAAAACCATTCCCTCCATAAGTAAAGGACGTGAACATGATATATGTCACCCACCCTAAAAAGGAGAGGAAAAGGGACTTCGGGACGTCCATGCTCTCAAGCACGTAGCGCCGAAATATAACCCATGGTCAGCTCACCCGATCACCTTCAACAGGCACGGCCACCCGACTAGTATTCGGCACGGAGGGTTGGTCGCTTTGGTCTTCGACCCAATAGTTGACGGTTTCCACCTCACTCGTGTCCTCATGAACGGAGGAAGTAGCTTAAACCTGGTCTATGCCGATAAGGTCAACAAGATGGGCATCGATCCATCAAGGATCAAACCCAGCAACCACTGGTGTAGCGACGTGCTATACAAACGGTTTTTAACCCCTTTCCGTGACACAGTTTTAAATTGTCGCCTTGCATGTGTGGGCTATAGGGGGGTCCATCTCACACGACACGGAAAACCCATCGGCGATGGTCACCAACGAACGAAAACGATTTGCAAAACATAATCATGTGGGGTGCAGGAACATATCGCACACACTATATTTTGGGCATACGTGTGGGATTTGGCATCAATCACACATGTCTATCACGAGTCAAACGCGGCTAATTGCTCATGAAAAACAAACGGTGTTTCCCTGGCAACCGTCTGCCATGCATGATATAATCGGACAAGTTTCCCGAAAATTTTACGCGTGGGATCGTCTTTGCATTGGGCACGGTTTCCCGTTGGCTCACGTGTGAGATAAGGTGCTATCACAAACGATTGAGGATCTCCTATGCACACGTACAAGTGCTGCAAATCGTTTGCGATTTCTTATGTATCACCAACGTTTCAGTTTATATCTCGTGTGCTTTTCCTATAGATCATAGGCGGTTGCGCTATAAGTTACGTGTGCTTTTCCTATAGATCACATGCGGTTGCGCTATGAGTTGCCTGTGCTTTCTGTTTTGGATCGCACACGCTTAGTTGCTTGAACCGTTGTGCGCTGAAATGGCCAGCTTATTGTAAAATATCGCATTTGAATCACCATGCGAATAGCAAATTCTCCACAATATGCAATCGATAAATAGTGTCCATATGAAGATCATTCATCATAATTCGGCACAATATGCAATTAAACGAATAGTGTCCACAGGAAGAACATTCATCATAATTCGCGACAATATGAAATTGAGCAAATGCTAGCTAAATTCCACATATGTAGGGACATGTGCAGTACATAATCATAGTGTATGAAATACGAAGACATGATCACATGGAAAACAATACATCCATGCGTATATGTTTAGCTGATAACACAATATGAATGCGTACTTATTATTGGGGGATAGGAATCCTGAAATCTTCGTTGTCTGGACTGGGCTTGATATAGTGTTTCACAAGGAAGGTGCTCATAAATTTCCTAACAGACATTAAGTCATCTGCGGCGAGCGGTTCAGAGGTCATCAGTCCAAAGATCACCTGCAGGATTTTTAGATTAGAATGTGACACACGTGTGGAGTAGAAGATAGTAATTACGAAACGGACGGGGCTGCATGTGGGCCACAAGCCAACAGGACGCGGTCACCCCCTGGCGGCGCCCTGATGGCTTGTGGGGCCCACATGGCTCCCCGGCCCTAATTCCAGTCCTATAAATTCACATATTCGAAAAAAAATCAGAGAGAAGATTTCATCACGTTTTACGAGACGGAGTCGCCGCCACCTCCTGTTCTTCCTCGGGAGGGCTGATCTGGAGTCCGTTTGGGGCTCCGGAGAGGGGGATTCGTCGCCATCGTCATCACCAACCCTTCTCCACCAAATATTCCATAACGCTCAACACCGGGAGTGAGTAATTCCTTTGTAGGCTTGCCCATCGGTGAGGGGTGTAGATGGAATTGATCATGTAATCGAGTTAAGTTTGATAGGGCTTGATCCCTAGTATCCACTATGTTCTGAGATTGATGTTGCTATGACTTTGCTATGCTTAATGCTTGTCACTAGGGCCCGAGTGCCATGATTTCAGATCTGAACCTATTATGTTTTCATGAATATAAGAGTGATTTGGACCCTATCTTGCAAGTTGTATGCACCTATTACGTGTCTTGATCCGCATACCCCAAGGTGACAATAATTGGGATTCTTTCCGGTGATTGCCGTAGTTGGAGGAGTTCATGTATTCACCATGTGTTAATGCTTTGTTCCATTTCTCTATTAAAAGGAGGCTTTAATATCCCTTAGTTTCCAATAGGACCTCGCTACCACAGGAGGGTAGGACAAAATATGTCATGCAAGTTCTTATCGCAAGCACGCATGACTATATACGGAATACCTGCCTACATTATAATGATGAATTGGAGCTAGTTCTGTGTCGCCCTAGTGTGTAACTGTTACATGATTGATGCCATCCATATATTTCCATAACTGCACCATGGCCTACGCTTTACATATACTGAATCTTGCTAAGTTACTACTCCTGCTGTTACTGTCACACTTGCTACTAAATTGCTATTGTTACTACTATTACCAAAATTGCTGCTATTACTATCATTTGTCATGCTACTAAATCTTTGCTGCAGAGAGATATCCTAGGTGTGGTTGAATTGACAAGTCAACTATCAAGGCCAATAAATATTCTTTGGCTCCCCTTGTGTCGTATCAATAAATTAGGGTGAAATACTGCATGTGAAGACTGTCGCGATCCCCTATACTTGTGGGTTATCAAGACCTTTTTCTGGCGCTGTTGCCGGGGAGCATAGCTTTATTTATTGTGTTAACTTGAGGATATCCAATTGCCACTATGAAGAATCTGGAAGATAATCGAACTAAGATTGTCCCCTCTCGTACGAGAGCAGGTAAGGAACTGCCATGTAGCTCTGCTTTTGATTCACCTATTGTTTTGAATCAGCTTGTTACACCACCACTTGTTGATCGTCCTGATAAGTCACATGAACTTGATGATGCTACTTCTGGAATTAATGATGATACTATTGCTACACATAATGAAACTGAAACGGTGCCACTGAGTGAATTACTTGATGCTAATATTACTAAAACCAGGGAACTTGAAAATGCTGAAACTGATGAAGACTTTGAATTGCCTTATGTACCTGAAGATTATGTTATGGATGGTGAGGTAGCTAGGGACTTTCTTGCTTGTGAGAATAGAGATGATTTGAAGAAACTACTATGCAAACTAAAAGAAAAATCTAATGGAGAAAATGAAACATGATCCTAAATTTGCGACTTCTCCTATATTTGTCACTGATAAGGATTATGAATTCTCTATAGAACCTGAATTGATTCCTATAGTAGAGTCTGATCCTTTCCATGGTTATGAAAATGAAACTGTTGTCGAACATCTCATGAAGCTAAATGATATTGCTGCTTTGTTTACCAATGATGAAAAGATACGCTACTATTATATCATTAAACTTTTCCCTTTCTCGCTCAAAGGCGAGGCCAAGGAATGGTTCCTTTCTCTGGCTCCTGGTGGTATGCGTAGTCCCCAGGATATGCTTTATTCCTTTTCTGAAAAATGTTTTCCTGCTTATAAGAAACAAGCTGCCTTACATCAAATATTTAACTTTGTACAAATTGAAGAAGAGAATCTCCCTCAAGCTTGGGGGAGGCTTCTCCAGTTACTTCGAGCTTTACCTGATCATCCTCTTAAGAAAAACAAAATTCTTGATATCTTTTATAATGGGCTAACCGATGCTTCTAGGGACTTCCTAGATAGTTGTGCTGGTTGTGTTTTTAGGGAAAGAACTGTTGGACAAGCTTAAGAACTATTGAATAACATATTGCAAAATGCTAATGACTGGACACTTCCTGAACCACCTCCCGAACCTATTCAAAAGAAGAGAGGTATTCTATTCCTCAGTCTTGAAGATATGAAAGAAGAAAAAAGATCTATGAAAGTGAAAGGTATTAAAACTGAAGATGTCAAGAATTTACCACCTATCAAAGAAATACATGGACTTGACACCCCGACACAGGTAGTAGAGGTAAATTCTCTCCGTACCTTTAATGAAAGTGATATACCTTATACTAAGACTCCTAGTCAATGCATGGATGAATTTGATAATTACATTGTTAAGCAAGAGCATTTCAATAATCTATCTATCTATTATCTATTAAAAGCAAAATACGGATGAGAAATAGAGATATATGCTAGAAAATTCCACGTTAATCTGAAAATATCAGCCCTTCATCCATTGGATCCACATTGTTTAAGTAGTTTTTGATGGCTCGGATTTAAGCTAACTCGGTATATCTCCCACACGACAGGCCCAATCTGGCCCAAAAATAAAAGTCTAAAGCTATGAACTCACGGCTGGCCGCTATTTATTTAATAGATCAATAGACCACGACCACGGGATCTGGCTAATAGGATTTTGGACATTAAGTTAAATAAAATTACCCATCTTTACCATCCTGTAAAATATCTTAAGAAGTAGCCGAATCATCTATGAATCGTTGCGTTCGCGTGAGCTTCTCTATAGAGCGTGGCCGCCGCAGTGTGTGTACCTACGGCCAGTCGACGGGCCGTTCATCGCGTTCCTACGAACATGTATGTGCTGACCTGAAGCAGATCGATTTTCCCAAGTTGCAAGTAGCCTAGCTAAGCAACCTGATTGATTTTCCTTGGAGTTGGCTCACGCAAGTAGCAGATCAATCCAGCCGGCCAAATAAGCATGTACGCACGTACATACACAGCTTGTGAAGCCTCCGGTAGGTACATCTCGATCACCATAGATTTGCAAGATTAATCTCAATACGGCCAAGTTGCTGCAGTTGTTAATTGGGTGATCATCATTATTACTGCTGTCGTTGGGACTAAACGATAGAGGGCCATCGCCATGATCCATCACACACGTGAAAGCATTGTGTGCGATCTATGAGCATGCACAGAAACATGTATGTATGACAGACCATCGATGTTGAATAATTCTTTTTTTATTTCAGTTCCGTTACCTACATCTACATATGATACAAATTACTTCTATACTTAACAACTTACTTCTAATTTGATGTTGGTATCCAAAAATGCTACTATATCATAATGTAATAAATAAGTGTATGACTAGATAATGGTAATGACCTAAGTTTAGTTGTTTCTTTTTGTATGTAGGAACTTAATGTAGGTAAGTAATTAGTGCAGAAACACTATAATCGATTCTATTTATATCTTGGCTCATATACGCTGCTAATATTTGTTTGTAGGAGTATTTCTTTCGAGGAAGGACATGATGAGCCGCATGCCATGTCGAAGTCTGATATGCCGTTGTGTACTACAGTAACTAGCTAACTTCGTCTACAATAGGTAACATCCAAGTGTTGTACCAGTAATTACAAATATATATATATATATATATATATATATATATATATATATATATATGGTCAAGACATTAAATACTTATCTCTCACAGGACTATCCAGGCCTATGTCAGTAAGCGGGGCGAAAGCCTTTTTCGATAATGCACGTACAAATCCCAATCATGTAGTTGTATTATAGACTTCTCTCTTCTTACTAATCCCAATCATCGTCGTGGAAGGAATCAATTCGGAATACATGTGTGACTTCGTTTTAGTAGGATGTAACTGGATTGAAAAATAGATCCGGTGTCATATAATTATTTTGCAGCGAAGGAAGCATCAAGCATAGATCCACATGGTAGGCACGGATGGCTGCTGTCGACCGAGGGGAGCTCGGAGGTGGCAGAGGCAAGTTCTCAGGAATATGTGCACTTATAGCGGCCGTGAATGATTTTGAAATGAAAACTTAGTAGATCAGTCTATTGATGTACCCAAAATTCAGAAAGTGCATATATATATTGTCTTTTTCCGCCAACATCGATCTACCAGACACTACTTTTATTTCCAGGGTCTGATCGTATTATGTGCTTGCTTCCACCACATCGACTTCCATTTCCATATCTATAGACCCTGCCAGTCGGCCGACGGCTCGATCACGCGGGCTCGCCGGTATCACCAAAGGCGAACCCCGACCCTTGCAGGACGTCCTCAACAACCTTGTCTAGCCGTGCCACCATTGCTGCCGTCATGTGGTTGCTCCAGTCCCCGGCCATGCCCTTCCGAAAGAAAGCCTCATTCCTGACGTAGTTTTGGGTGCCATTCTGGTTATTCCTCAAATCATTATGTTCATAAGTCCTTGAAGAATTTCTCTGCATATTCATATGAGTACTCTAACCCCCGTCCTGTGAAACGAAGTGCACTTGCTTCTATGCCACCCTTCTCATATGGAGCTCGCAGAATGATGAACTCTTTGCCACCCCTCCAGATGTGGGTGGTGAAGAAATTGAACTAATCTCATATACAGGTTCAAGTCTCCAGACGAACTTAAGCGTCTGATGAATTTGCTGGAGATCAGATGAAATGCTTGAAGGGACGCAAGCTAATCATGAAGAAATGGATCATTCATTTCTCACATCCTCACATTACTTTGCTTCTATACTATGTGATAAAATTCAATCTGATGAATTTGATGTCATATTCTTCACTCTGAAGTATATGTGTTCGTAAGTGGTACTAATTCATCTGAAGGATGAGCCACCTAAAGCTACTGAGTGGGTCCTAGACAGTGGCTGCACCAACCACATGACTGGTGATAAGAGTTTATTGATGGACATTCCACTTGCTCCATCACCTCTGAAGCATATCACCTACGCTGACAAAGGAAAAAGCAAGGTATTGGGTCTAGGTAAGGTTGCAATCTCGGAGGATCGACACATGGATAAAGTGATGCTTGTCGAATCCCTTGGATTCAACCTCATGTCTATCTCAATGCTTTGTGATCTTGATATGGTTGTCATCTTTGGCAAATACCGTTGTGTTATCATCATGGAATCTGACAAATCCAAAGTCTTCAAAGGCTTTAGGAGAGGAGACTTGTATATTGTTGATTTCTCTACAGGTCCACAGCTGGCCACGTGCTTACTGGCAAAAGCTTCACAAGGCTGGCTATGGCATCGACGACTTGGACATGCTGGCATGAGGAACTTGCACACGCTCGCGAAGAAAAAGCACGTCATTGGTATTGAGGGTGTCAAATTCCTCAAGGATTACCTGTGTGGGGCTTGTGAATCTGGAAAGATGACCAGATCCAAGCATCCATCCAAGACCATCATGACTACCACTCGTCCTTTTGAATTGCTTCATATGGATCTCTTTGGTCCCACTCACTATGCCACACTAACAAATACTCCATGCTTATATGGCTTTGTTATTGTTGATGATTTCTCTCTCTATACTTGGGTGCACATTATCCTGTACAAATCTGAAGTGCACAATGTCTTCAAACGATTTTCTTCAAGGGCCTCGATGAATTTCAGCGTCAAGATCAAGCATATCAGGAGTGATAATGGGACTGAGTTCAAGAACACTGGTCTTGATGATTATCTTGATGAACTTGGTATTACTCTTGATCGATCTTCCCCTTATACTCCTCAGTAGAATGGTGTTGTGGAGCACAAGAATAGGACACTTGTTATGTTAAAGATCAATTAGGATGTAATGCCATGATGATAGATCGCTTAAGTGACTTGATGTTTAGAATTGGTAATGACGTAAAGGGTCTAGGTAAACATGCTTCTATGGTTCACACCCAACTAGACCAAGTTGCTAAGTCACAAAATGATTTGCTTGCTGAAATAAATAATAATATGATTGATCATGTTGTTAGAGTAATGACTAGAGGAGGTAGAATGACTAAGGAACCTCTTTATCCTGAGGGACACACTAAAAGAAATGAACAAGATTCTCAGAGAATTAACGAAGATGCACCTAGTTCATCTAAAAAGAAAAAGAAAAAGAAAGATGATAGGAACTTGCATGCTTCTAGTGAACCTATTATAGAAAAACCTGCTGGGAAACATAATGATGTTTCTATTTGTGATGCTGAGACACAATCAGGTAGTGAACATACACCTAGTGATAATGAAAATGATAATAATGATGATGTTCATGTAGATGCTCAACCAGATGATAACAAAGAACATGATAATGATGTGGAAATAGAACCCGCCGAAAATCTTGATAACCCACATCCTAAAAATAAATGCTATGATAAAAGAGACTTTGTTGCTAGAAAACATGGAAGGGAAAGAGAGCCATGGGTTCAAAAACCCATGCCATTCCCTCATAAGGCTTCTAAAAGTAAGGACGATGAAGATTTTGAACGCTTTGCAAAAATGATTAGACCTGTCTTTTTGCGCACTCGCTTGACTGATATATTGAAAATGCCTCCATATGCTAAATATATGAAGGATATTATTACCAACAAAAGAAAAATACCCAAAACTGAAATTGTTACCATGCTTGCTAATTATTCTTTTGACGGTGGAGTACCTAAGAAGTTGGGAGATCCGGGTATACCCACGATACCTTGCTCTAATAAAAGAAGTTATGTTAAAACTGCTTTTATGTGATTTAGGAGCTGATGTTAGTGTTATGCCATTCTCTCTATATAAAACACTTGATTTGAATAAGCTTACACCTACCAAGATATCTTTGCAAATGGCTGATAAATCCACTGCTTTACCTATTGGAATTTGCGAGGACGTTCCTGTTGTGGTTGCAAATGTTACTATCTTAACAGACTTCGTTATCCTTGATATGCCCGAGGATGACAATATGTCGATCATCCTTGGTAGACCCTTTTTGAATACTGCAGGGGCTATTATTGATTGCAACAAAAGCAAGGTTACTTTTCATGTCAATGGCAAGCAACATACCGTGCATTTTCCGAAGAAGCAAACTTTGGTTAATAATATTAATGTCATTGAGCCTAGTGCCACGGTTGTCATTGGAGATTTTAAAATCCCTCTACCTACTGTCAAGAAGAAATATTATAATCTTATTGTTGGGGAGATGCAAATCCCCATTGAGGTAACTTAGTGCTATATGAAAATTCTTCAGTTTCATGTCAATCGAAAACGGTTGTTAATAAGACTTCGTCAACCTTATTAATGAATCCTTTTTGAAAGACATGTGATTGATGAATTCAGTATTCACAACTCTCTGTATCATATGTTTATTCTCTGTTATTTTTGGTTAAGAAAAATAAATTAGTTTGATTTTCCTGTTTTCTGATTTTCCCGTGCAATAAAAAATGACCCAAAAATAAAAAGTCTTAGATTGCCACAAAATTTTAGCACGAATTTTTCTGGATTATTTAAGAGTTTTTGGCATAAAAATTACAGCAGGGAGGTGCACCTGTGGGCCACAAGCCAACAGGACGCGGCCACCCCCTAGCCGCGCCCAGATGGCTTGTGGGGCCCATAGGGCACCCCTGCCTTATCCCTTCGGCTCACTTCATCCCTTACCTCCATAAAAAAATTCCTAGCTCTCTCTCTCCCGTGTTCTTCCTCTAGAAACTGAAATTTTTGATCTCTTTGCTCGGAACTCCGTTTCCGAAACTGTTTTGAGGAATTGCTCCTTGGTATGTGACTTTCTCATTGCTCCAATTATTTTTTGCTTTAGTGGTTTATATTTTGCATATTTTGCTGCACTTGGTGCTATAGAAAATGGGCTTGCATGTTGAATTCTTTGAGTTCTAAGTAGTATGAATGCTTGATATGGCCTCTAGGTACTTATATGAGTAGTTGCTATCAATCTTACAAAGTTTTATTGACATCAATTTGTGGCTCAAAAATTTCAGAAATTTGTGGTTGGGAAGATGAGTTTCTATAGGAGGAGCTCCTCAAGAAGGCGTACCTCAGGTGTATCATCGAGCGAGGGCTCAGTACGACAACCTTATGTTGAGCCCCGAACAAACCTGATAGTCATGGCCGACATGAAATCATGCCGTTGGCCGTGCGATGAGTTCATGAGAGGTGCAGGTATCAAGGAGGAATTTGACCATTACATTTACAATACCAGCCACACCGACTTCCTTGCAGATAAGTGTGTCCAACACTATAACCTTACCCGTTCATTAACGCATGGATTTCGATATCATCCCCATACTTCCAGGGTGCTATTTAATATTTATGATAACTCTTTTAGTATGACTCTAGAAGAATTCTCCGATGCATGCAAACTTCCAATTTTGGGATCTCTAGAAAAACCATCAAAAACTGATTATAATATGTTCCTCGAGAGTCTTTGCGTTGGAGAAGATAGAGGAGTGACGCAAGCTAGAATAAAAAGCATTCATTTTCCCTCTATTTGTTATTTTGCACTGTTTAATGGGAAAATGTGTAGTAGGAAAACAAGATTGCAGTGCATTATGTGCCCCTGACTTGAGCCTTACTCACACAGCTGTGACCAGTGAACAACATTATAACCTTGGTGCGATTGTTGCCCACAGACTGCGGTCTAACGCAGGTAGCGGTGATTTGTATGGAGGAATTTATGCCTCCCGCGTAGCTGCACAATTGAGAGTGTCACCTCAATCTAATGATCCTATTTTACCTGAGAGATATTTAGACTATGAGGCTATGCGTCGACATGAATTTATCATGAACATTGTTAGGGGCTATGAGTACAACCTAATAATTAATAAATCTACGCCTGTTTCTATCACTTTGCCTGCACCTACCGAGGGAGTCCGGGATTAAGGGGTCCTCGGACTGCCGGCCTATTTCTTATGGGCCGGACTCATGGGCCGCTCGGTGAGGATTGGACTGATCGAAGGTCCCGTCGCCAGGGAGGAAACCTCAGGAGCCATGGCGTGTCTTTCAAGTTTAAGATAGTAAAATAGGCATGTTTTTCCCTTCGTTGGGCAACCGACTATGTGTAACCCTAGGGACCCCTGGCATCTATATAAGCCAGAGGGTTTTAGATTGTAGGAGGGAGACTCATCTAGGGTTTTAGCTATCCGATCTCGAGGTAGATCAACTCTGTAACCTTCATACACATCAATATAATCGAGCAGGGCGTAGGGTTTTACCTCCATAGGAGGGCCTGAACCTGGGTAAACATCGTCTCCTTCGTCCCCTGTTACCATCGATCCTAGACTCACAGCTCGGGACACCCTACCCGAGATCCGCCGGTTTTGACACCGACATTGGTGCTTTCATTGAGAGTTCCGCTGTGATCGCCAAAGGAATAGATGGCTCGCCTTTTCATAAGCAATGAAATCTGCAGCAAGGATGTATCCGACCCTGGTCAGATCTCCCTAGGCGGCAACATCTTGTCGCGTGCCGATCCGGCTGACCATCTTGGCCAGATCGGAAGTTTCTTCCCCGATCAAGAAATCAGATTCGGAAACCTAGAGTTCGTCGCTGATTCGCGGGGAGAACTTGTTTTGATGAAGCCCTCAGCTCTCATGGAGGAGCCTGTAGATCCCGACGCCTTGACTCCGGGAAAATCGGGCCCCACCTCTGAGGTGGCCTCTACCCTCGGGCTGTCTAGAATGCCCAACCCAGTCGATGTACCCGGATCCACCGCGGCCGAACATAGCCTGGATTCGCCGTCGAGCGACCCCGGAACCACGGAGCTGTGGATCGATCCCGTGCACTTCGGCGACACGTACCCCACCGACGTATCGTCCCTTAACGAGCTACTTGATCGGATTCAAACCATGGGCATGTCCGACGACCATACCCCAGTCTATGACCGGATCGGTCTTAAACCCGACGATAGGGAGATTCGCACCCCCTCGAACACTCACTTAGTCGCCACCGTCGAGTGTCCGGCTGGAGGCTCGCCCTCCCAACAACCGGAATTAAAGACGATTTATACCCCGGTTTCCGATCATCAATATCTCTCCTGTAACCCGGACTTCGGAGTTCGTTCCGGAAATAGTTCGGGGTCGATCCCCAATCTAGCGCGCAACTCGAACCCCGCGCGGAAGGGTCCTATAGACAATACGGACTCCAACTCCCCCGCGCCGAACCCCGTGATTCCGGACTCACATCATGGCACGGAACCAAATTTTTTCCCACGCACCACCCAAGTCGAGCATTCAAGCATCGCAGGAGAGTCCAAGTATTTGGACTTGCGGGATGTTAAACAGCTGCCAGGGGAGTCGGTTCATCATTTTTGGGCTAGACTCCTCCTTGTTAGAGACAGAGTACCAGGCTCTAGTGACCAGGAGATAATGGCAACCTTCAGTCACAATTGTCATGATGAAGGGATCCTCAACGCTCTAGCCCGTCGACACATTCATGACTTCACCGAATTATCGGACCTGGTACAAAACTACTGTGCCATGGAGAGCACCTAGCAAGCCGAACGATTACTTTCGGAACCAACCTTTGCCGAATACCCTAGAGGATGTCGGAAAAAGTGGATACCTCTGAAGCGGTTGGCCGAACATGAACCCGCCGAAAAAAGAAATAGACCCCCTACGGGAGTCAGAACTGTCCCTGACGGACTATTGGACAAGCCATGCCTGATACATTCTGTCTTGCTGAACACAAGCCCGACTCACAGCCTCAGAGCTTGTTGGGTCGTCAGGTAGGTCGCAAAGAGAGGAAAGGCCATCCTCGAGGCACTACCTCTGAACAGGCGTTCAACAACGCCACCAGAATACAACGCTGAAGTTCTGACGATCTACGAAACGTTTCCCTCCAGGAACAGGAGGAAAAGAGCTCTTAGAGAACTCGAACAGGTCTACCATGTGGCGGCAACAAGTTCATGGGCAGACATACCCATCACCTTCGGAGAAACTGACCAATCAACCGCCCGCCCCGGTCGAACACCGGCCGCATTGGTCCTAAACCCCATCGCCTATAAGCCACAACGAGCTATTAAATCTCAGGTGTTGGCAGATTTCCTCGCCGAATGGAGAGAGGCCGAGCTCCCCAGGGAATATAGTACATACTCCCATTGGACGATGTACTTCGACGGATCCAAAACATTGGCCGGAATAGGGGCTGGAGTTATTCTCACATCTCCCACAGGTGACAACGTCCGATACGTGTTGCAAATCATGTATGCCGATTCCAGCAACGCAGCCAAATACGAAGCTCTTTTGCACGGTCTTCGCATGGCAGCATCAATGGGCATACAACGGCTGGAGGTACGGGGAGACTCCAACCTGGCCATCTCTCAAATCAACGGCGATTTCGATGCCAAAACCCCGAAGATGGCGGCATATAGAAACGCCGTCCTTAAAATATCCGCACGGTTCGAGGGGCTGGAATTCCACCATGTCGCTAGAGACAACAACCAAGCCGCTGACATACTGGCCCGCATGGGGGCCAAACGCGACCCTGTCCCGAAAAACACCTTCCTTGAACGACTCTTCAAGTCGTCGGTGGTTTGGCAGGATGACAATAAGGGCGCCGGATCCATCAGTGCGGAAGAGGTTGTTCCCCCTATAAATGAACCAGACGACCAAATCATCGGCGGCTCCGTAATGGACGAAACGCCTTCGGCTCACGAGGTCATGGCAGTAATCTCACCATGGACCGAGCCCTTCCTCGCTTACCTTCTTCGCCAAGAACTCTCCGATGATCAGACAGAGGCGAGACGCATAATTCAGCAATCCAAGGCTTATAAAGTTCACGAGGGTGAGTTATACAAGAAAAGCACCACCGGAATACTCCAGTGGTGCATATCTGAGGAAGAAGGAAGGCAGCTTTTGGCCGAAGTCCACGCAGGAATGGGCGGCCACCACGCCGTAGCAAGGGCCTTAGTAAGCAAGGCCTTCCGAGCTGGTTTCTTCTGGCCCACCGCTCGAGCGGACGCCCAGACACTTGTCCAGCATTGCGTGGGATATCAACTATTTGCAAATCAAAGCCACATGCCCCCAACAGCTCTTCGGACTATTCCGATTACCTGGACTTTTGCGGTCTGGGCGCTAGATATGGTCGGACCACTTAAAGGGAGGACCAAGAAAAATAAATATCTACTGGTCATGGTTGACAAGTTCACCAAATGGATTGAAGCAAAACCTGTCAAATCAGCCAAGTCTGGACCAGTAGCCGATTTTAAATCCGGCGTGGTACACCGTTACTGTGTCCCGCACAGTATAATAACGGACAATGGATCCAATTTCACCGCCCAAGAGGTAAAGGACTGGTGCGCAAACATGGGCATCAAGCTCGATTACACATCGGTGTATCACCCGCAGACCAATGGACAAGTCGAAAGGGCCAACGGCCTCATCATGAGTGGTATTAAACCATGTCTGGTTCGGTCTCTTCATGAATCCGACTGTCATTGGGTAGAGGAGCTTGACTCCGTTCTGTGGGGTCTGCGTACCACCCCGAATCGATCAACGGGATACACACTGTTCTTTATGGTGTATGGGGCAGAAGCAGTCCTTCCCTGTGATATTATTCACGACGCACCAAGGGTGCGTATGTATGAAAAAAGGAGGCCGAGTTAGATCGGCAGGACGACTTGGACGCCCTAGAAGGAGAGCGCGACATAGCTCGGGCTCGCTCTACTTTTTATCAACAGCAGGCCCGGCGTTACCAGAGCAGGGAGGTCAGGGCAAAGGCGTATAATGTGGGCGAACTCGTCTTACGACTCCCGGAGAAGCAGAAGCATAAACTCAATCCTAAGTGGGAGGGCCCCTTCATAATTGACGAAGTACTCACAGGCGGGGCTTATTGTCTTCGCAACCCGCCGGATAACCGCCTCGAACCAAACCCATGGAACGCAGCTCGTCTTCGGCGCTTTTACGGCTAGACTGGTGTTTTCATACTCTTTACCTTCCTTTTCCTTGTCTTCCTTTCACATTTCTTTCCCTTCCACCTTGATTTTGCAGGTTCGGATTTCTTTTCCCAAGTCTATGTTCGGCTAAACCGAGCTCGTGTTAAGTTTTTCGGCATACATCCTCAAATGTTAAACCCGAACAAAACACCTAGGGGCTTCTTCCCGAAGCCGATGATTATATATTTTAAGCATTTATTCACATTTATTGTGTATGCATGTTTCCCTTGTCGATTTTTAAGCCATCATATGCATCAATTAGAACTAAGATTTTTGCCAAGCAGGGTTGCCTCGCTCCTGTGATTACCCTCTACGTTCCCGATTGTTCGGCTAGAGGGTAAAGGGAGCACCTCTGCGATTGTTACGACCGGGTTAACCGGATACGTACCTCAGACGGGTGAAGCCAAAAGCTAGCTATCTTTAGCAGACAATTGGTCGGCTATGACGGAAGCAACAAATAAAAATTATGGTTGTTATCACCATTACTTGGGCTTCTTTTCTCGAAAAAGCCATTAGTCGCATACTAGCAGTATACGACCTTACTATCTACGATTAACGTAGCAGCCCGAAGGAAGGTACCGATAGAGGTACTATTTTATTTGGAAGATGTTTCTTACGCTAA
Organism: Elymus sibiricus; assembly: GCA_039707655.1. Taxonomy (NCBI): domain Eukaryota; kingdom Viridiplantae; phylum Streptophyta; class Magnoliopsida; order Poales; family Poaceae; genus Elymus; species Elymus sibiricus. The sequence continues at coordinate 143,150,949 of CM077667.1, read as the reverse complement.
GCAGTAATATAACATATCTCCGTGTGCATTTTCTGTCTGTTCGCACCAAATGGCCGGATTGCCTGGTTCCACGAAAGAATTCCCTCTTATTGAAGGATATTTGATAAGGAACACTCCCAAGCTCTTAGCAAGGGAGGTCGAAGCCGATGGCCGGTTAAGAGAAAGTTTACAGCACAGACGGAGCAATTTTTGATTTAAGGTACATAGTTACATAAAATCACACATCTGGCTGCTGGTCAAGATTGTCTATTAAGGCATCCAGGGTGCAATCTTGTTGCGAGAGACGAGCGGTGGGCATCACTTGGTCATACACCAAATGAAGCGGCACTTCTTGCCCATCCGGCCCTACCGGCCCAACCCGAGCCATATGCTCGGGGTTAAGACCGGTATAACGGGTCTTGATCATCACCCACGCCTCTCGTGCCCCTCCCAGCAGGTCGATGTCTTCCATAACTCGAAACGACACCGGGCTCCCTTGAACCGATCAGCCAGTTCAGCCATCCCCTCCGGAGGCTTCTCGGCAGGCCATAGCGCTTTCATCATGCTCCTCATAGCCTTCCGAGCCCGCTCATGTACGGCGGATAGTTCCTTCAGAAGGTTCCCCCGGTAGGTTCCGATCTCTTCTTCAGGCCACCCGATCAGGAGACCTATACATGAGACGAGGCATGTCCATTACACTTCATGTATTAGAGGTACCCTCCGACGTTATAATCGCACTTACCGAACATGCTCCTCTGTAATTTCTGGTTCTCTTCTTGGGTTTGAGCCAATTGAGTTTTTAAACTCTCAATTTCTTCGGCCTGCTGCCGGTTTTCCGCCTGGAGACGTTTCTTCTCCTCAAGATTTCGTTGCGACGAAAGGCAGCCGGCCTCATACTGGGTCTCGGCGTACCTCTGGGATTCTCGGGCTGCATCTAAATCTTTTTGCAACTGCCCTATAGACTCAGCTGCTCCAAAGTACCCTTGCGTCAGCATGGGACTATATACTAAGATCGGCAAATTGGACATACTCACCATGCGCCTCCCGGGTAAAATTCTTCACTTGTTTAAGCTCGGCCTTCACGGCTTGCACCTGCGTTCGGCTCACTTCCAGGTCATTGGCCAATTGCTCATTCTGCTTCCTTGAAACCTACATCATCAATAAAACAATATGCGGATCCTTAACTCGGCCGTCCCGACCAATTCAAGGCTCGGGGGCTACTAGGTTAATACGTGTGTCCGAATTATTAAAACCGATCACTCACCTCCAGGCTGGAAGATATCAGTTTCACGACTTCCCCAAGCCCAGCTCAGACAGCTCCAATGTACGCATCTACCGAACATAGAGCATTAAACTCTTGTCCGGAAAATGCCTGGTGGCGCAGGGCTTCTCGTCGCCGCCGGTGGTTCATCGCACTCTCCACCTCGGAGTTAGTGATTGATACTGCGTCCCCTGAATCTTCAGGGGCCTGATTGGCCACAGGGACCTCCGCGGCAGGTTCAGCATGAGCAGAAGGTCTTGATTCATGAGTGTTGCCAGGCACCTCGGCAACATTCCCGGCAGAAGATGGTTGTACTTGTTTCCTGAGTATTTCGACATGAGATCTTCTGTAAAATCCTATCGATAACAATAGATTAAACGGCCGAACGAGGTACCTTTTGGTCGAACGACTAGTCGGGGTCGTCCCTGCGGTTGGCTCACATGGAGGATTCCTGTTGCTGTTCGGTCCGGGCATTGTTGCCGTAGTCGACGTTCGTCGCGTGGACCGACGACGCTTGGGAGCAGAAACCGGCACATTCGGGTCGACGGAGGTCGCCTACCTTTTACGAGAAGAATTTTTCTTTTTGCCTGTAGTAGGAGAAGGGAGTGATCCGGGGTGATCGGCTATGATAGCCACCTTTGAACCGTCAAGGCTCTGTTGGTAAAAGACCCCATCTTCCTGCTCGATTGACAGTTTCGGGTCGTCGTGGAATCCTGGATCGTCACCATGAGAGTAGTTCTCTGGTTGAGGCACTGGACAGTTGATTGTCTCGACAAAACACCTCCAGCTCTGTTCGCATAGATTGAAAGCTTCGGTCAAAAGGGGCAAGTGGAAAACCCGAACTCAGGTCAGAAAGTCGAAAAGCTTACCCATCCGATGGGGTTATAACCCGAGTAGCCCTCCTTAACTAGTAGCCGAACAAAGCCTTCTTCTTCCCCTTTGAACAGGTCTACAAGTACGGCCGCCATCGCCGCTTGATTGGAAGGGCCTAGCCATCGGGAACGAGTGGTGTCACTTGTTCCGTTGTAACGCCACAAAGGGTGTATCCTTTGCTGTAAGGGTTGAACGCATCGAGCGATGGCGGCGGCCTCACATCAATAATGATTAGCTTGTTATGAGCTAGCAGCCTTACTTGGGCAGCCAGGCGTTGCACTTCGGCATCTTCCTCTTGGGGTGAACTCTTCGGTCACCAGTTATACCTTTTCTTCAAGGGGGCGTCGGAGTATTCGGGCAAACCCCTCCGAGATGGATCGAACAGGGGAACGTCCTCAATATAGAACCACTCCGAGGACCATTCTTCGGACTCTTTCTTCGGACTCTTTCCTCCGACTTCCCGAATTGTCTAGTCCCGAGTGCGGGGGACGAGACAAAAGTACTTCCTCCATAATCCGAAGTGGGCCTCGCAGCCCAGAAACATCTCGCAAAGAGCAACAAAGCCCGAAATGTGCAGAATAGATCCGGGGGTAAGATGACAGAGCTGGATCCCGTAGAATTCTAGTAATCCCCTCAAGAAGGGATGAATGGGGAACCCTAGGCCCCACAAGAGGAAAGGCATGAAGCATACCCGCTCTCCCTTGTGAGGGTTAGGGAAGTTCTCTGCGACGGCCTCGTTGCCGAAAGAAGTAAATCCGGCACAGGTAGCCGCCAGATCCGAGGAGGGAAGATAGCCTTGGGTCTCGAGGTCGCGCAGCCGAAGGAGGGATTGAGGGATCACTAGAAGAGTGTCTAGAGGAGGGGTGAATAGACTACTAGCAGGAATTTAAAACCTAACCTTTTCCCAAGTTAATTGGTTGGCAGATTTTAACAGATTTAGCAAGGCTAGCAAGACTAATATACCCTACACATGCATGTCAACAAATATGGCAGCGGAATGTAAAGACATTCCACATGAAGTAAAGAGTTGAGAGGTAGATCAAACGCAATTGGATACGCAAGGATTTTTCCCGTGGTTCCGATAGGTGGTGCTATCGTACGTCCACGTTTATGGAGTCTTCAACCCAATGAGGGTAACGGTCGCGAGAGTCCACGGAGGGCTCCACAAATAAGGGTCCACGAAGTAGCAACCTTGACTATTCCATAACGGCTTCCGTCCACGAAGGACCAGCCTCACTATGGGTAGATCTTCACGAAGTAGGCGATCTCCTTGCCCGTACAAACTTCTTGGTTCAACTCCACAACACAAAGTAGGAGGCTCCCAAGCGACACCTAACCAATCTAGGAGGCACCACCCTCCAAAAGGTAATAGGCTCGGCAATGATGATGAACTCCTTGCTCTTGTTATTCAAGATGATAGACCCCTCAACACACAATCACTCTCTCACAGATTTGGCTTGGTGGAAGAGATGGGATTGGTGGAAAGAAACTTGGGGTGGCTAGAAATCAAGATCCATATGGTTGGAGTGGATGATCTTGACCTCAACACATGGGTAGGTGGTTCTCTCTCAGAAAACTAGATGGGGCAAGTATGGAATAGTTCTGAGTGCTTCTCTTTCGAGTGGGTGGTGGTGAAGGGGTATATATAGGCATCCCTAAAAATCCAACTGTTACACACAAAATGACCAACTCGGTGACACCGATGTGTTAATCTCGGTGGTACCGAAGTGACCAAAAGGTGGCAACTTTTGAATCTCGGTGAGACCGATATAGGAAACTCAGTTGCACCGATAAGGTGACCAACGGTCAGATTGCCCATTCTCGGTGACGTCGATCCAGCAATCTCGGTGGTACCGATATTGTGAATTTGCGTAACAAAAAGTTGGCAACCCAAACTCGGTGGCACCGAAGCAGAATCGGTTGCACCGAAAGGCTAGGGTTTGGCTTATGTCTGTCTGAGTATGGGAATCGGTGGCACCAAGTGGAAAGTGTTGGTTGCACCGATTTTGAATATTTGGCTTTGACAGACTTTTTGTGGAAGAGCTTGTGGGTGTTTTTGGTGACTATCACTTGTGCACGTATGAGCATTTTGTTCACCAACAGAACCTTACCCCCTTTTAATAGTATTGGCTTTCCTATGGACTCAAAGTGATTTCTCACAAAGTAAAATGTAGAGTCCTCTTGCTTGAAGCTTTGCCAATCCATTTCCTTGCATCTTGGGGTAATTCCACAATCTCCACAATCCTTTTGCCAGACTTCTCTGTGGACTTTATCTGAAATACACTAGGTAAAGGTGTTAGTCCAAGAGACAATGTATGTTGTCATGAATTATCAAAACCACCAAGGGAGCATGTTGTGCTTTCAATCTCCCCCTTTTTGGTAATTGATGACAACATACAATCAAAGCTTCAAATAAAGATATGCATGGATATAATGAAGACTTTGAGAGACACATGACTTAGATTTGCTCCCCCTAGATGTGTGATTCCTTTAAAGGATAGTTGCTTTGGAATGCATGGACACACATATGGCAGAAGGGATATAGGAAGTCATGTGTATCTTGGCTATATGCATCAAATATATAGGAATGAGATGTATCCTTATTCAAGACTTCACTCTTGCAAACAATATGTGCAAGAAGCAAGAGATCATCTTGATCAAAGATATGATGCATATACTTACCTTGAGTTCTTGAGCATTCTAGTAGTAGAAACACACTTGAGAAAACAATGTTAGGAAACACAAGAGTATTCTACTAAGCAAAAGCAATAGAACTCAAAAGTACCAAGATATGGAGAACATATAGAAGTTAATATTTTTTAAGATTAATATGTCTACAAGATCATTTAGAATTTTCTTTCCTAGATATGAAAATAGTAAATCACCCTCTCCCCCTGAATCTTAGGATGTAGATACTGGGATTGGATAGGGTGAGAAGAATCTAAGATGATCACCAATATAAAATATGCTTATTTCAATATTGACAACTTATGTTAGACTTTTCTCCCCCTACTTTGGTATTCTCCCCTTGTCTATATTTTAAGCATAATATCTGCTCTCCCCCTTGATATTGTATCTCCCCCTTTGCATAAGCATGTAACTCTCCCTTTAGCATGAAGCTTTGTTATTCTCCCCCTTTGGCATTAATTTCCAAAAAGGTCAAAATCAGGAGTAGGTACAGGGATCATTGACTAAGAAGGGATCCTTGAGAACAAGGGTCATTGAATGTAGGGTTCATAGAGTTGAGAACTAAGGGAATCATGGAAAATAATTTCTCTCCCTTTGAGATTTTGTAAGACCTCTCCTCCTTTGAGTTAGGGATCCTTGAATAAAGAATTTCTCACCCTAAGATTTTTTTAATAATAAGGGATCATAGAAGTAACAAAATCATCACTTGTAAGATCACAGATGAAAAATAAATTTGCGACTGCGAAGACAGATAGGAGAAGAATAACTAATCGGTGGCTCCGAGACAAATAAATCGGTGGTACCGAGATGTTATGGTGCAGCTCATCTGCAAATTCGGTAGAACCGAGTTATTTGTATCGGCGGCTCCGAGGCTAAAACAGAAACTTGGCAATGGGATTTTGAAATCCAAATTTCTTAGATTTTGCCAAACACAGTTTCAAAAGAAATTTTCAAGTAAAAGCAAATGATTTTTTTTACAATAGGAATATCAACTAGAGAGGAATTGAGTGGTTCCAAGAAATTTGCAAAATAGAGAGTGTACCATTCAAAATCCTTAACTAGATGATGGGCGGTGACTAGGTTACCTATATTAGATTATATTGACTTAGGAGCCAAGCAAGAATACTTGATCATAGGTCATACTCTACGTTAAGCTCAAAATGGGGTTACCATTTTTCGATTAAGCATTTTAATGTCTTCATATCACTTGAGTTGCTTTAGCTCATGACTTGGAGTAAAGCCTTTTCAAGGATATGAGTACATACCTTTGAGTGATGTTGATGACGTGGCTTGTAGGTGAACTTGTTGAGGATGCTCGAGTTTGATGAAGATCATCTTGAGTTGGGAGCATTCCTTCTCATTTTAGTTCACTTGTCACCTACAAAGGTTAGTCATGCAAGGAAGAACAAGAGATATATATATTTGACATGATACCAATAGAGATTTAGCAAATATGTTCACATCAAGTATATGTCAAGGATATGGTTGAGTTGTCTTCTTCCTTCCATCATCAAGAGTGGTTGTGGATACTTGGTAATGACAAGATTGCTTATGATTGGAGTTGGTGGGAATCTTGTGGAATGAAATCTTCCAAGTACCTACAAAGGGTTAGATGCAATACAAGGGAGCATAGAATTCCATGGTATAAGATAACATGTTAGGAGTATCATGGAAATATCAAGAAAGCTCATGCCCTTGCATGCAAACGAGTGAGTCTAGCTAAAGTTTGAAGCATCAATGATGTTCAACTCACTCCTCAAGTAACAAAACGTTTTCTCATCAAGTGGCTTAGTAAAGATATCGGCCAATTGCTTGTTAGTGCGAACATGCTTAAGATCAATATCTCCTTTGGCAACATGATCACGAATAAAATGATGTCTAACTTGAATATGTTTAGTTCGAGAATATTGCACAGGATTATGACCAATTTTAATAGCACTTTCGTTGTCACAAAGTAATGGAACATTTCTAACATGGATTCCATAATCCTTAAGCGTTTGTGTCATCCATAGTAATTGCGCACAACAAGATCCAGCAGCAATGTACTCAGCTTCGGCAGTAGATAGAGATACCGAGTTTTGTTTCTTGGAGGACCAAGACACAAGAGATCTACCCAAAAACTGACAAGTACCCGAGGTGAATTTTCTATCAACCTTGTCTCTGGCATAGTCCGAATTGGAATAGCCAACAAGGTTAAAGGAAGATCCCTTGGGATACCAAATGCCAAAGTTTGATGTTTGTATCAAATATCTCACAATACGTTTCACGGCCAAAAGATGACAATCTTTAGGTGCAGCTTGATATCTAGCACACATGCAAACACTAAGCATAATATCGGGACGAGAGGTACATAGATATAGCAATGAACCAATCATGGATCGATAAACTTTTTGATCAACCGGTTCATCCTCCTTGGTAAGATCAACATGTCCACTAGTAGGCATGGGAGTTTTCATACCTTTGCACTCTTGCATGTTGAACTATTTGATCAAGTCCTTGGTATACTTAGTTTGAGAGATGAAAGTTCCTTCTTTCATTTGCTTGATTTGCAAACCAAGAAAGAATTTCAGCTCACACATCATAGACATCTCATATTTCTCGGACATCAACCTTCCAAATCTTTCACTAAATTGTGGGTTAGTAGATCCAAAGATAATATCATCCACATAGATTTGGCACACAAATGATTTACCATTAACTCTCTTAGTGAATAAGGTTGCGTCAATTTTACCAATTTCAAAACCTTTTTCAATGAGAAACTTTGTTAGGCATTTGTACCAAGCACGAGAGGCTTGCTTAAGACCATAAAGGGCTTTACGAAGCTTATAAACATGATTAGGTTTCTTAGGGTTCACAAAACCTGGTGGTTGCTTAACATAAACCTCTTCTTCAATCTCACCATTTAAAAAGGCACTTTTAATGTCCATTTGATAAAGTGTGATATCATGGTGATTAGCATAAGCAAGAAGAATGCGAATACTTCAAGTCTAGCGACGGGGGCGTAGGTCTCACCATAGTCCATACCTTCGACTTGCGTATATCCTTGGGCTACGAGACGAGCCTTTTTGCGTACGACTAGACCGTCTTCGTCTTGCTTGTTCCGAAACACCCATTTGGTTCCGATGATATTTTGCTCATCCTTGGGCTTCTCCACGAGTGTCCACACTTCGTTCCTCTCGAAGTTGTGCAGCTCTTCATGCATAGCGTTCACCCAATCCGCGTCTTCAAGAGCTTGTTCTACCTTCAAGGGCTCAATGCTAGAGATGAAAGAATAATGCGCACAAAAGTTAGCTAGACGAGTTTTAGAGCGAGTGATTCTCCCTGTTTGTATATCACCAAAGATTTGGTTTAGGGGATGGTTCTTGATCACTTGTGCTCGAACTCGGGTCAGCTTCTGATTGTTGGATGGTGGAGCTTCTTCTTCATCATCATCTCCTTCATCTTCGTTGTTGTTGAAGGTGTCGTTCCCTTGAGGTGGTGGTGAAGGAGGTTGTGGTGGATCTTCATGATGCACTTCCTCCTCTTCATCATCTTGTCGTGTACCGCTTGTGGATGCCTCCATGTCATGTTGTGGTTCACCTTGACGTGAAGTAGGGGCTTCCACTTGAGTTGATGAAGTACTTTCCTTCACCTCTATGGGACGGATCTTGCCGATGGACAAGTCTTGGATAGCTTCCGAAGGGTCTTTGTCACCTACATCATTTGGCAATTGTTCGACTTGCGAACCATTAGATTCATCAAACTTCACATCTACCGTCTCTTCAACTTTTCGAGTGAAGTTGTTGTAGACACGATAAGTGTGAGAGTTCGATCCATAACCAAGTAGGAATCCTTCATGAGATTTAGGAGCAAATTTAGTACGACGATGCTTATCAAGAATGTAGCACTTTGAGCCGAATACCCGAAAGTATCCAACTTGGGGTTTGTTACCGGTGAGTAGCTCGTATGCCGTTTTACCGAGAAGCTTGTGCAAGTAAAATCGGTTTGTGGCATGACATGTTGTTTCCACGGCTTCTGCCCAAAAGTGTCTTGGCATCTTGTATTCGTCAAGCATCGTTCTTGCCATCTCAATAAGAGTCTGGTTCTTCCTCTCAACAACTCCATTTTGTTGAGGCGTGTACATAGCCGAGAACTCATGTGAGACACCTTCTTCATCGAGAAAGGTATCCACATGGGTGTTCTTGAACTCCGATCCGTTATCGCTTCGAACCTTCTTGATCTTCACTTCAAACTGATTTTGCGATTTGTGAACGAAGTTCTTGAAGATCTTTTGAACCTGTGACTTATCATCAAGAAAGAATACCCACGTAAATCTGGAAAAATCATCAACTATAACTAGACCATAGGAATTTCCACCGAGACTCTTGTACGCGTTGGGACCAAAAAGATCCATGTGAAGTAACTCGAGTGGTCTCCTAGTAGTCATGATATTCTTAACGGGATGACTTCCACCTACTTGCTTTCCAGCTTGACAAGCACTACAAAGTCTATCTTTGTCAAAGATAACATCTTTAACACCAAGAATATGATCACCTTTGATAAGCTTGTCTAAATTACACATGCCAACATGTCCTAGTCTTCTATGCCAAAGCCAACCTTTAGAAGATTTTGCAGTGAGACAAGTACGAGGTTTGGATCTCTTAGTGAAATCGACAATGTATAGATCACCTCTACGGAAACTAGTAAAGACCATTTTATGATTATCTTGACGAAACACTTGGCAATCTACTTTCGTGAATAGCACATTAAAACCAAAGTCGGCTAGTCTAGATACGGAAAGAAGATTGTAGCCAAGAGATTCAACAAGCATAACATTTTGAATAGAGCTATCATGGGATATGGCCACCTTACCAAGACCAAGTACCTTACCTTTGGAGTTGTCTCCAAATGTTACGTACCTTCGTGGTCCATGGTTTGGTGTGATCTCTTCAAACATGTCTCTATCTCCGGTCATATGATTGGTACATCCGCTATCGAGAATCCACTCTTTTCCTCCGGACATGTAATCCTTGAAGTTTGCCATGAGACTTAGATTCTTCATGATCTTCTCATACTCGATGTCAAACAACTCATCTTCATCATAGTAGCCATGTTCCACATTGTCATCATCAAGTGGCAAATCCTCGTCATAAAGAACAAGAGATTCGTTAGGGTTGTGATCATGACAATGTTCAAACTGATGAATGTGAATGGCTTCTACAATGATGTTGTTGATAGTTGTGACATCTCCTTTAGAACGCATGAGGTCTCTAAGCTCAAATAGACAATCATCAAACTTGGGATCACTAGGCGTCATATTGCGGAAGGAAATAGTTTTATGAAGAATTTCATCAAGATTACTCAATGAATAACTTGGATATCGTTTCTCCAAGTCATTCCACAAAGTGTAAGCACATTCAAAATTCTTCATTTGATTAAGCATATTTCTAGGCAATGCTCTAACAATGATATTAACAGTTCTAAGATTGCATAGCATATCAATTTCCTCTTCGTGTGTGGGATGTAAAGGATCAATGGGAGGTACATAGGGACTCTTAACATGCTTGCTCAATTGGAATTCATTAAACAGCTCAAGCATCAAAGTTTTCCATTGACTATAGTACTCTCCATCAAGAATAGGCACTCTACAACTCAAACTCCCTATACTAGACACATCCATCTTCCTCCTCGGTGATTAAACCAAAGCAATGGAGACCAATGCTCTGATACCAATTGAGGGATCACTAGAAGAGTGTCTAGAGGGGGGGTGAATAGACTACTAGCAGGAATTTAAAACCTAACCTTTTCCCAAGTTAATTGGTTGCCAGATTTTAACAGATTTAGCAAGGCTAGCAAGACTAATATACCCTACAGATGCATGTCAACAAATACGGCAGTGGAAAGTAAAGACATTGCACATGAAGTAAAGAGTTGAGATAGGTAGATCAAACGGAATTGGAGACGCAAGGATTTTTCCCATGGTTCCGATAGGTGGTGCTATCGTATGTCCACGTCTATGGAGTCTTCAACCCACGGAGGGTAACGGTCGCGAGAGTCCACGGAGGGCTCCACCCATAAGGGTCCACGAAGTAGCAACCTTGACTATTCCATAATGGCTTCCGTCCATGAAGGACTAGCCTCACTATGGGTAGATCTTCACGAAGTAGGCGATCTCCTTGCCCGTACAAACTTCTTGGTTCAACTCCACAACACAAAGTAGGAGGCTCCCAAGCGACACCTAACCAATCTAGGAGGCACCACCCTCCAAAAGGTAATAAGCTCGGCAATGATGATGAACTCCTTGCTCTTGTGCTTCAAGATGATAGACTCCTCAACACACAATCACTCTCTCATAGATTTGGCTTAGTGGAAGAGATGGGATTGGTGGAAAGCAACTTGGGGAGGCTAGAAATCAAGATCCATATGGTTGGAGTGGATGATCTTGACCTCAACACAAGGGTAGGTGGTTCTCTCTCAGAAAACTGGATGGGGCAAGTATGGAATAGTTCTGAGTGCTTCTCTTTCGAGTGGGTGGTGGTGAAGGGGTATATATAGGCATCCCCAAAAATCCAACCGTTACACACAAAATGACCAACTCGGTGACACCGATGTGTTAATCTCGGTGGTACCAAAGTGATCAAAAGGTGGCAACTTTTGAATCTCGGTGAGACCGATATAGGAAACTCGGTTGCACCGATAAGGTGACCAACGGTCAGATTGCCCATTCTCGGTGACACCGATCCAATAATCTTGGTGGTACCGATATTGTGAATTTGCGTAACAGAAAGTTGGCAACCCAAACTCGGTGGCACCGAAGCAGAATCGGTTGCACCGAAAGGCTAGGGTTTGGCTTATGTCTGTCTGAGTATGGGAATCGGTGGCACCGAGTGGAAAGTGTTGGTTGCACCGATTTTGAATATTTGGCTTTGACAGACTTTTTGTGGAAGAGCTTGTGGGTGTTTTTGGTGACTATCACTTGTGCACGTATGAGCATTTTGTTCACCAACAGAACCTTACCCCCTTTTAATAGTATTGGCTTTCCTATGGACTCAAAGTGATTTCTCACAAAGTAAAATGTAGAGTCCTCTTTCTTGAAGCTTTGCCAATCCATTTCCTTGCATCTTGGGGTAATTACACAATCTCCACAATCCTTTTGCCAGACCTCTCTGTGGACTTTATCTGAAATACACTAGGTAAAGGTGTTAGTCCAAGAGACAATGTATGTTGTCATGAATTATCAAAACCACCAAGGGAGCATGTTGTGCTTTTAGGGATACATAGCAACTTGCCCAATCCCCGGGAAGGGTGCCGTAAGGGAGTGAGGAAGAGCTAGGGACGCTCGCCATGTTTTTCGGTGATCTCTCGTTTGAAGCTTTTTCTGATGGGGAAGAAGAGGAAGGGGTGGCCCAGGCCATGATTCAGCCTGTTTAAATGGGTGGTGCCTCCCTTGTGGGAAGGGCAGTCTTGTAAATAGCTGCTGAGCCGTCCGTCTCCCCTTGGCGCACAAGGATCGAGGGGCGTCGAAGTTACTACAATGGGTCCCGCAAGTTCTCAATGATTGAGAGTTCATCGATGACGGGATGGTTGCCGAACAAGAAGGGATAGAGGGACTCGCCTCGCAAGCCAAAGACTTTGATGCGCAAGACTATCCAGGTAATATACCTCGGCATTGGAGGCTAGTCCGGGGGCTGCTGAGGGAGTCCGGGATTAAGGGTTCCTGGGACTGCCGGCCTATTTCTTATGGGCCTGACTCATGGGCCGCTCGCTGAGGATTGGACTGATCGAAGGCCCCGTTGCCAGGGAGGAAACCTGAAGAGCCGTGGCGTGTCTTTCAAGTTTAAGATAGTAAAATAGGCATGTTTTTCCCTTCGGTGGCAACTGACTATGTGTAACCCTAGGGACCCCTGGCATCTATATAAGCCAGAGGGTTTTAGATTGTAGGAGGGAGACTCATCTAGGGTTTTAGCTATCCGATCTCGAGGTAGATCAACTCTGTAACCTTCATACACATCAATATAATCGAGCAGGACGTAGGGTTTTACCTCCATAGGAGGGCCTGAACCTGGGTAAACATTGTCTCCTTCATCCCCTGTTACCATCAATCATAGACTCATAGCTCGGGACCCCCTAGCCGAGATCCGCCAGTTTTGACACCGACACCTACCCTCTTTGATTTTCAGGCTCGACAGAGATATTATGTTCTTGAGGACGAGGTGCGAGAGTACAAAGCTGCAGTGGAGGCCACTCGCTTGGCGGAGGAGACAGCAAGGAACGCCCCCACGAGCTATCACTTCAACTATTACCCAGGCCAACAATGGTGATAACCAAGCTGGGCAAACACATAAACTTGGGGGAGTACGTATTTCTCACCGACATTACATTCATGTTCACACACTTCATATAAATTGTTGGTGTTCTTCCTCTTTCATTGTATATCCATGTTAGCTTTATTTTTCCGCCTTCTTCTTGTGTGTTTGAAAAACTTTGAAAATCAAAAAATATTTCTCGCTTCTTTTCAACTTTTCTTTCTCTTTAATTAGTTGTAGATTAAAAAGAAAACCCAAAAAGATTTCCTTTGCATGTTGGGAGCTTTCCCGTGTAAATAGTTTTTCTCGTTCTTGTTTTCCATTAGTTTACTCGCTTTCTTGAGAAAAACAAAAACTCCAAAAATATTTCCGTGTGTTTCTCTGAATTTCTTTTCCTTATGTTGAGTCATCGAAAGGAGAATACCAACATGAAAATGTTGAGTGGCTCCTATATGCTTTAATGTTGATCTAACAAAGAGCCAATATTACCTTGTCTTCTCCTTTGTATTAAACTGTCCTACAGATTCCAGCTTAGTCCGAGGCATTCTTGCACTATTATTATTATCACATCATTTGGTCATGCAAGTGAAAGGTAATAATGATGATATTCGATGAAGTCATCGTGGAAAAGGAAGCTGGTATGAACTCTTCTTGTTCTCCATTTTTGTAAATATGTTTAGCTCGTTCGATCTTGATTCAGTATATCATGGGTGAACATGTTTATGATGACAATTAGAGATTATAGTTTCTCATGCCATGCTTAAATATCTAGGAGTGTATAATTATTTATCTTATGTGTCAACATGCATTAAAATGGTTATGATGTGGTATGGTAGTATGGTATTTGCCTCTGAGTAATTTGAGCGGCTTGACTTGGCCCATGTGCAAATATGTAGTCGATTCAAAACCAATGCAACCTTTATGATGTTTAAATTCAGAGTGTTCATATCCTACCCATGCTATGTCCAATGTTAGTTATTCTCAATGCATACTTATGACCATTTTCGCTCTCTAGCTGGTCGCTTCTCAATCTATTGCTAGCCTTCACCAGTACTAAGCGGGAATGCTGCTTGTGCATCCAAAATCCTTAAACCAAGTTATTCCACATGAGTCCACCATATCTACCTATATACGGTATTACCATGTTGTTCCAAGTAAATTTGCATGTGCCACCTCTAATATTCAAATAAACATCTCTTTTGTGGACTCGTCCCGCTCATGGAGCAATGAGGTGGTTGGTATCTTCCATGCTAAGTGAGTTATTATCAAGACGGTCGTTTATTCGCCGTCCTTGCACGAGAGAGGCTGGTAAAAAGGATGCCCAGTCCTGCAAAAATCAAAATTTATTAAATAAAACTCCTTGGCACAATTGATATGTTGGCAGGCACCTGTGGATTTGGTCAGCCATGGTATGTGTATGGATGGTGGATAGGAGTAAACTTTAAAATTCTGTTTGGGAACCGCCAATAATGAGTTTAGCATGGAAGATATTGAAAACCTTTGTCGTAACGTTGACAAGAAAAGTGCACCACCCAAAAACTATATTTTCAATCCTATTTTAAACCTTGAGCTCTGGCACCTCTGCAAATCAATGCATCCCTCTGCGAAGGGCCTATCTATTTACTTTTATGTTGAGTCATCACCCTCTTACTAAAAGCACCATACCGGAGAGCACTATTGTCATCTTTATGCATTGAGTCTAGTTAATGTTGGATGTGAGCATGAATGGATCTTTTCTACCCTGAATTATAATGTTTAGTCCCTGCTTGAATCTCAGAGGTGCTCTGCATTTATGTTTTACGGTCTCAGAAAGGGCTAGCGAAATACCATGTCACCATATTATATCATGATTGTTTTGACAAACTGTTGGCATGTGAGATATCTTATTATTGCTTGCTAGTTGGTTATGTATTGCCATGAGTGAATGTGATATGTAAATGTTATCATGGATGTGGTTATTTATGATTTAAGCTAAAAACTTGAACACTAGCTAAGAATGTGTATAATGACGAGAACAAAAGAGTTTGTAAAAGTTTTCTTTATCACTTTCAGTTTATCAACTGAATTGCTTGAGGACAAGCAATGAGTTAAGCTTGGGGGAGTTGATATGTCTCCAACGTATCTACTTTTCCAAACAATTTTCTCTGGTTTTGGACTATAATTTGCATGATTTGAATGGAACCAACCCGGAGTGACGCTATTTTCAGCAAAACTACCTTGGTGTTATTTTTGTGCAGAAATAAAAGTTCCTGGAATTGGACGAAACTTTTTGTGAATTATTTTTGGAATAAATAATGAATTATGGAGCGAAGATCCATCGGAGGGGGCTACCTATGGGCCACAAGCCAATAGGGCGCGGCCACCCCCCTGGTCGCGCCCTGATGGCGTGTGGGGCTCACGTGGCTTGCCGACCCTTATTCCAGTCCTATAAATTCACATCTTTGGAGAAAAAAATCAGAGAGAAGATTTCATCGCGTTTTACGAGACGGAGCCGCCGCCACCTCCTGTTCTTCCTCGGGAGGGCTGATCTGGAGTGCGTTTGGGGCTCCGGAGAGGAGGATTCGTCGCCGTCGTCATCACCAAGCCTTCTCCATCTACTATTCCATGATGCTCACCACTGGGAGTGAGTAATTCCTTTGTAAGCTATCTGGTCAGTGAGGGGTGTGGATGGAATTGATCATGTAATCGAGTTAAGTTTGATAGGGTTTGATCCCTAGTATCCACTATGTTCTAAGATTGATGTTGCTATGACTTTGCTATGCTTAATGCTTGTCACTAGGGCCCGAGTGCCATGATTTTAGATCTAAACCTATTATGTTTTCATGAATATAAGAGTGATTTGGATCCTATCTTGCAAGTTGCACGCACCTATTACGTGTCTTGATCCGCATACCCGAAGGTGACAATAATTGGGATTCTTTCCATTGATTATCGTAGTTTTAGGAGTTCATGTATTCACCATGTGTTAATGCTTGTTCCGGTTCTCTATTAAAAGGAGGCCTTAATATCCCTTAGTTTCCTACAGGACCTCGCTGCCACGGGAGGGTAGGACAAAAGATGTCATGCAAATTCTTGTCGCAAGCACGCATGACTATATACAGAATACATGCCTACATTATATTGATGAATTGGAGCTAGTTCTATGTCGCCCTAGTGTGTAACTGTTACATGATTGATGCCATCCATATATTTCCATCACTGCACCTGTCCTACGCTTTACATATAATGAATCTTGCTAAGTTACCACTTCTGTTGTTACTATCACACTTGTACTCAATTGCTATTGTTACTACTGTTACGAAAATTGCTGCTATCACTATTATTGTTATTACTATCATTTGCCGTGCTACTAAATCTTTGCTGCAGAGAGATTTGCCAGGTGCGGTTGAATTGACAACTCAACTGTCAAGGCCAATAAATATTCTTTGGCTCCCCTTGTGTTGAATCATTAAATTAGAGTGAAATACTGCCCGTGAAGACTGTTGCGATCCCCTATACTTGTGGGTTATCAATGGCCTCCGCCGCCGCATAGTCGGCATGCATCTCGCCATCCGCAGCAGCCGCCTCTTTGAACGTGTGGTGCATGCGGGATTCCGAGGATGCCCGGAGTATCTTGGCGTGGGCGTTCTCGATATTGGCCTGGATGGCCTCGACCCGGGCCAAGGCAACCTTCGCGGCACGGTACGCTGCTCGAGTGCTCTAGGCGTTTGCAGCCGCCGTCGCAGCAGTTGTATCTGCCATCTCCGCGGCTACAAATGCCCTTTCGGCCGCCGTAGCGGCCCTTTCGGCGGATGCGGCCGCGCTTAAGGCCGAGGACGCCGCGTTCTTGGTAGAGGCGGGAGCGCTCGGGGCCGAGGGGGCGGTCGTACGCACTCTTAGGAAGCGTTCCCACGGCGTCATTCTTTGTAGAAAGGGTTTGTTGGGGAATGGGGATCAAGGGTGAATGGAATCCGAGCTAGACGAAGCCGACGAAGCTTCCCTCGTAATCCATAAATAGATCCATGAATTTTCATCGCAAACGGTTTCTACATGGAACCGTGTGTATGCAGTTCACTTTTTGTATTGAATTGTAAAACTATTTTGGGGTACAGCAGTAACGGGTATTGTTTTAATTGCAAGAAAAAGATCCGTACCATGACAATGCATGAACGACGTCTAAAATTAGGAAATATTCGGGATCCAATTGGCATTTTTATACATTAAGTTAGTTTCTAGAAATTTTATGGCCATAATTCAAAACTGAAACACACGAACATGCAAGATGAAGCAAAAACTGCTGGAAAAATCATATTTATGTACTACTTGCTTCTCTATATATGCCACTTGCAATAAATTTTAAGGAGTTCCAAACATCATGGGTAATGGTTTGGACACACGCATTGGGAATCTAGGTTTTTAAATTCAAAAAATGAAAAAAAATGCTCTGAAGTACATGATTATCTGCATGATTTCCCGACATGGGGCCAAAATGTCATGGTCAAAGTAACGGCTTGTTCGAGATAATCTTTGACACATGCCTCTCACAAACCGGAGCATCACACGAAGGGTCGTGGTTCCGAGAGGGAACATGGAGGCTTGTTTGATGGCAATCCGCTAGTTGTTGTCTCATTTGGCCTAGCTTTTTTTTCATCATTACAATGCACGAATACGACCGGCATCCTGAAATTTGGAGATTTTCGGGGTTCAATTAGCATTTTTATACATGAAGTTAGTTTCTAGATATTTAATGGCCTTAATTCAAAACTGAAACACATGGACATTCTCAGGATGAAGCAAAAAAAACTACTGGAAACGTCATATCTATGTACTAGTGCTTCCGTTTATATGCCACGAGAAATAAATTTGAAGTAGTTCCAAACATCTTGAGTAACGGTTTGGACACAAGCATTGAGAATCTAGGTTTTTAAATTCAAAAAATTAAAAAATGCTCTGAAGTACATGAAAATCTGCATGATTTCCCCACATGGGGCCAAGATGTCATGGTCAAAGTAACGGCTTGTTCGAGATCAGCTTTGACACACATGCCTCTCACAAACCGTAGCATCACACGCATGCTCGTAGTTCCGAGAGGGAACGTGGGCCGTTTTGTGAGGACGAACCACCAATCGCTGCCTCATTCGGTCTAGTTTTTCTTCATTGTTACAATGTACGAATACGACCGTCATCCTAAAATTTGAAAAATTTCGGTGTTATATTGGCATTTTTATACATTAAGTTAATTTCTAGAAATTTAATGGCCATAGTTCAAAACTGAAACACATGAACAAGCAAGATGAAGCAAAACCCGCTGGAAAATCATATTTATGTACTACTTGCTTCCGTATATATGCCACGTGCAATAAATTTGAAGGAGTTCCATACATCTTGAGTGACGGTTTGGACACAAAAGCATTTGGAATCTAGGTTTTTAAAATCCAAAAATGAAAAAAATGTGCCGAAGTACATGAAAATATGCATGATTTCCCAACATGGGGCGAAGATGTCGTGGTCAAAGTAACGTCTTGTTCGCGATAAGCTTTGACACATGTCAAGCTGGCAATGGTTAACCGTTACCCGCATCCCCATGGGTAATTACTCTATTAGGAAACGAGTGCCAGCTTGAGTGCCCATCGGGAAGCTGGTGGGTCAAATACCTTACCGAGCGTGCAGGACGGGGATGGGGACGGGATAGCATTACCCGCCTTACCCATGAATTGAAGTAGTTACATGTGGGCTCTGAAATTAGTAGACACCACGTAATTTGTGGCCCGAGTCACCCAAATTTCCACACATCCCACCCCCTTGGCCTGAAAATCCCTAAGAAATCCCAAACCTAGCCACAACATATTGTTTATTGTGTTGAAATACTATTTTTTCTACTGAAATATGCGAAGGTTGTTCTTAAATGCATGTGTGGGTTTCCACATGGGGATAAAGAACCGGGTGGGGATGGGGATGGGAAATTGTTTATCCCCGCGCACGGGTACGTAGATGGGGACGGTAATGGGAGGGCGATGTTGGGGACGGAGATGGACTCCAATACCCACCTGAGTAATCCCCATTGCCAGCTTGAGACACATGCCTCTCACAAACCGGAGCATCACACGAAGTCGCGTGGTTCCGAGAGGGAACGTGGGGCCTTGTGTGACGACGAACCGCCAATCGCTGTCTCATTTGACCTAGTTTTTTTTCATCGTTACAATGCACGAATACGACCGGCATCCTAAAATTTTAAAAAATTCAGCGTTCTATTTGCATTTTTATACATTAAGTTAGTTTCTAGAAATTTAATGGCCACAGTTCAAAACTGAAACACACGAACATGCAAGATGAAGCAAAAACTGCTAGAAAAAAATCATATTTAAGTACTACTTGCTTGTGTATATATGCCCCATGCAATAAATTTGAAGGATTTCCAAACATCTTGAGTAACGGTTCGGACAGAAGCATTGAGAATCTAGGTTTCTTAATTCGAAAAATAAAAAATGCTCTGAAGTACATGAAAATCTGCATGATTTTTCGACATGGGGCCAAGATGTCGTGGTTAAAGTACTAGACTTGTTTATGTAACACAAATGGCACGCATGCATTACATTTGGATAGAAAATGTAAATATTTGGCAAGACAAACGGGTCCCACATGATTGGCACTCTATTTCGCGTTTCGAGTTTTGGAAGCCAATTTTCGCGGGCTATTAATCATGCGCGGTCATGCATTAGGAACCATCGGTGATGCTAAGTCACACATGGCTGTTGACTAGGAAATTATGTCCAATTGAGCCATTGAATTCCGGCGACCGGCGCGTCCGTTACAGTCTCCCCCTGCTCCCCCCCCCGTTTTTCTGCTCGCGTCGATCAAGATTCTAGCCGCCTATAAGTGCTACCTGTCGAGACATCATCCCGCCTGCATTCTCTCGTCTCTCTCCCCCACCCCTCGCATAAAACTTTGCCATGGCACGGTCGGTCTGTGCACAAGCAAAGCAGGAGGCGCCACCCCGCGTGGACAGGGCGAAATGCAGCGATGAGGAGGACTCCTTCGCGCCCCCAGACGAGGTCGTGCCAGACCCCCCAACTAAAGATTTGTTTTGGGGTCAGTACAACCTGGCTTTGTGGAAGGCACCGCCGCCGGCTGAGAGAGCCAGGCAAGTGGCGTTCAAGAAGGAGCAGACTCAGGAGCGCGCCAGGGACATCGCGGCCTGGAATGCCCTTAGTGCCACATCGAAAAAGGAGGAGCTAGAGCTTTGGCGGCGGGCGCGTCGACGAGCGGAGGAGGTGTACAAAGAAGGCCGATACCACGCAATGAAAGTCAGAGGCGCTAGGCACCTCACCGCTGTGTGGGCGTGGGCCGATAAGCTCGAGCGTGCCACCGCCAAAGAGCTTCGGTGGGCGCCCACCGAAATGTCCTGCATGGTCGCGCGTCTCCACCAGCAAGAGGTTGATCGGCACATCGAGCGCTGCGTGGTGGAGGAGGCGGCGAACTCCCTCCGCGTTGGGAAGAAACTGCGCACCAGGGAGCTGCTAGCGAGAGGCTGCCGCTTTACTGCTCCCCACTGAAGGAGGGGTTATTATTAGTTTAGTTTTTATTCATTGTAGGTATTAGTTAAGTACTATCATCACGTATATGTGACGAACTTATGATATATATATATATATATCATGTCTGCAATGAGCTATTGAACAATTAATATATATTATTAGTTTCACATTTCTATCTGTTTTCGTACTGATTTTTTGTCTCTAGCTATTACACATATTGAAACATAACAATAGAACATAAATCATTCACACATCAAAACATATCAATATTGTGATTGTTGTCCAGACATTGGGATCGACATCAAAATGATTCAACAAAATAAAACGCGACCATGACTACCACACTAACCTACGAAAGCTCTTGGCTCTGCCTGAACTCGGTCAGGCGTTCGTCCATGCAGTTTACACGCTCGTGGTACAGCTGGAGCGCGATCTCGAGCTCCAAGCTGGCTATTTCGTCGGAGAATACCATCTTGAGGATGCGACGGCCATTTTCTTCTACTGCTCCCCGCTGGACACCTGGGCCAAGGAGGCACTCGAGCCTACCGACCAGCCCGTCGACAGCGAGGGGGCTGCGGAGAAGGCGAACGGCGCGGCCGGCGTCCATTGCAAGTACGGTACGGCCGGGCTCTGGTTCATGTACCTAGCAGACAGTCGCTACCCATTCCTGGCAAGAAATCAGGCTACTGACATGCCGTGGACACAGCTGCAACGTCATGTCGGGTAGGATAGTAGGGAAGCGGGGATGGAACCGCTCTTGCTCTGTCGCGCGTCGCGCCTCTCGCTCTGCGCCCCCCCATCGGTCTTGTTGTGCTGCGTGCCTTGCCCTCTCGGCGCGGACACGCATGTTTTGCTCTACTGAGCACCACTGACGATCTTCTTGGCCGGCGCGCTGTAGCCTTTCGGCGGTGAGGCGGCTATCTTGCTCGGCGGCACTGCCGTGCCCTGCGACAAGGGTATGCTCAACCCTTGCGATGACACGCAGCACAACGTTGTCCGACGCGTGGCCGGGCACGCCATCGGCCTCGATAGCCCGTTCCGCCTACACCAGATCGTTTTCGTCGTCGAGGAGGTTGATGGCAGAGGCGGTGCTTGGTCGGGTTGGCATTCTTGGTAGATGGGCTAGGATGCACTAGGTGTGCATCCGTGTGTGTCGCGCGCCGGCTTTTAGGCTCATTCACTTCTGGCGGGAAACCGATGTGAAAGCTTGCGTGGGAACATGCGCGGTTGCGCGGGGGAAGATGGCCAAAAGAAACGCATGTGTGGTGCTGATGACCCACAAGTATAGGCAATCAATCGTAGTCCTTTCGATAAGTAAGAGTGTCGAACCCAACGAGGAGCGGAAGGAAATGACAAGCGGTTTTCAGCAAGGTAATTTCTGAAAGCACTAAAATTGTAGGTAACAGATAGTTTGATAGCAAGATAATTGGTAACAAGAAAGTACCGGTAACGGTAAATAAAGTGCAGCAAGGTAGCCCAATCCTTTTATGGCAAAGGACAGGCCAGAACAGTCTCTAGTAATAGGCAAAGTGTTCTTGAGGGTACACGGGATTTTCATCTAGTCACTTTTATCATGTTGGTTTGATTCGTGTTCTCTACTTTGATAATTTGATATGTGGGTGGACCGGTGCTTGTGTGCTGTTCTTACTTGAACAACCTCCCACTTATGATTAACCCCCTCGCAAGCATCCGCAACTACGAGAAAAGTTTTAAGAAAAAATCAAACCATAGCATTAAACGTTCAGATCCAAATCAGCCCCTTACGAAGTAGCGCATAAACTAGGGTTTAAGCTTCTGTCACTCTAGCAACCCATCATCTAATAACTACTCCACAATGCATTCCCTTAGGCCCATGAATGGTGAAGTGTCATGTAGTCGGCGTTCACATGACACCACTAAGGGAATCACAACATACATATCATCAAAATACCGAACACATATCAAATTCACATGATTACTTGCAACATGACTTCTCCCGTGACCTCAAGAACAAAGGTAACTACTCACAAATAATAATCATGCTCAAGATCAGAGGGGTATTGAATAGCATAATGGATCTGAACATATAATCTTCCACCAAATAAACCATATAGTAATAACCTACGCAAGGTAATCAACACTACTAGTGACCCACAGGTACCAATCTGAGGTTCTGGTACAAAGATTGAACACAAGAGATGAACTAGGGTTTGAGAGGAGATGGTGCTGTTGAAGATGTTGATGAAGATTGGCCTCCCAAAGATGAGAGGGGTGTTGGTGATGACGATGGCTTCAATTTCCCCCTCCGGGAGGAAAGTTCCCCTGGCGGAATCGCTCCACCAGATGGCAAAAGTGCTCCTGCCCAAGTTCCGCCTCTAGACGGCGGCGTTCCGTCCCGAAAGTCCTGCTGCATTATTATTCAACAAAGCATAATAAATAATAGTAGGAAATCATGATGCAAAATGGACGTATCAACTCCCCCAAGCTTAGACCTCGCTTGTCCTCAAGCGAAAAGCCGAAATTGAAAAGCATGTCCACATGGTTTGAGAGAGAGGTGTGGATAAAAACAAAATATGGACATAGAAGCATCATGCTTATTATCATAACAGCAACAAACTCTATCATAAAACTTATTCATATACTTTCATCATATAGCTTCTCATGAACAAGTAACAATTCATCACAACATAGAAGTATAAAGCATAAACCTTATTAAAAACCAACAAACTATGTTCTCAATCAACTTTGCAACTACAATTCATTATATTTTCAGGAAGGGTCTCATGTCGGAGCCTTTTGGCAAGTCCAAATACTCAACCATCATTTAGTCTTCTATGATTGCTGACACACACAGCATACCCATGAGCAAAAAGTTTCAACCGGACACATAGAAAGATAGGGGCTTATAGTTTTGCCTCCCAACGTATTCACCTTAAGGGTGATGTCAACAATAATAACTCATGCCCACTCACATCCAACTGGATATATGTGCCTAGATATTTCCTCACCACATGATGCTTGCAAAAGAAAAAAAAGAAAAAAGGAATAGGGAAGAATACTTTGACTCTTGCATAAAAGTAAATACATAAAAGTAAAAGATAGTCCCTTCGCAGAGGGAAACAGAGGTTGTCATGCACTTTTTGGTTTGTATGCCCAATCCCTGAATGTAAAATAACGTCACGCTATATTGCCCCCTATGATAACAACCTTTATTATGCAGTCCGTCACTTTTATTACTTTGCCATCATAAGTTCGTATAGCGCTCAATTTTCTCTTACACTAATTGATCAAAACACTTTTAGAAGCAATTTTTATTGCCTTATTGCACCGATGACAACTTACTTGAAGGATCTTACTCGATCCGTAGGTAGGTATGGTGGACTCTCAAAGAATGAATTTGGTTTTGGGTTTTTGGATGCACAAGTAGTATCTCTACTCAGTGCGGATTTTTTTTTTGGCTAGCAAAGATGTTGAGCAAGCACCACATGTTGAAGGATCTATGACAATATAACTTCTATGTGGATATGAACAAACATAAATCATTGCGTTGTCTTCCTTGTCTAACGTCAACAATTTTGACATATAATATTTAATGGGGGCTCACAATCATAAAAGATGTCCAAGATAGTGTATTTGCATGTGGATCTTCTCTTCCCTTATTAATTCTTTCATGAGTTGCATCATTGACCAATGCTATGTTTGCCAATCTCCAATAAATTTTACTACTTATGCTTTTCCTTATGTGATGTCATTACTCACCATAAGATTAGCATATGATTCTTTTCATTTATTTCTCTTTCCTTTTATTTTGATTGCACCAAGAAAGTAGAGAGGCAAAAACTCAAACTAAACTTTATTATATAACTCTCACTTGATTACATAGATATATAGGCCACGAGACTAACACACAAAAATAGATCATGCTAGACTTTTATTCAACTAAATCAAAGGAAAACTAAAGATCAAACTAAAATAGGTAAAGGTGAATAAAAGTGATGGTGATACGATACCGGGGCACCTCCCCCAAGCTTGGCTCAAGCCAAGGGGAGTGCCCATACCCGTGTGCTCAAGTCTCCTTTGGTGGAGGTGATGAAGAAGGTGGTGGTGTAGCTTTCTTCTTCAACTTATATTTAAGCATGAAATTTTCCTCCCTTAGATCATCATTCTCCAACTCGAGCTTTAATATCTTTTTGCATAATGCCGCCTTGCTCTCCTGCAGAAAACGAGATGGGACAACTCGAACCTCAGGTCTGTACCCTCTAGGGAGGCTTGGCTTTTTGAGTTCCACATTCATGTCTCCGGGTTGAGGTAGTGGGTCATCCTCTTCCTCGGAGCTATCATCCTTTGTTTCCTTCACAGCAGCGTCTTCCTCCTCATCTGAGGTCCATCCATAATGCTCCACTTCTCCACAGGCCTTGGGGTTTGCAACATAGTCAGCAACATAGCTCTCCCCCTCCGAATCTTGAGACGACGTATTTTCAGATCTGATAAGAAAAACAACACGAAACAAGAATAGAGGATTTTTCTGCAATGCGGTCATCAAAATAGTCGGGGGTATATATAGAGAATTTTTATTCTTGGGAAACAAGCATATGGAAGGAAAACGGAGTCGGGAAGGTGTCCGAGGTGGGCATAACCCACCAGGGCGCGCCCAGGGAGGCTGGCGTGCCCTGGTGTATAGTGCTCACCTCGATCACCTTCTGGTTTATTTCTTAAGTTCCAAAATTTTCGAATATTCCAAAACTGACAAAAAATATTTTTGTGGATTTTTCGAAGTCCGTTTACTTACCGTATCACGTACCTCCTATTTTTTTTAGAATTCTGGAGTGTTCCGGAAGGTTTCTTTTATGTGTTCCTCCGGTGTCATGATTTGGATAACATTGCTTTCAATGTTAATAGGCATAACTGAGATATAGTGCTTAATTCTTTGTCCATTGACCACCTTCGGGTTAGTACCTTCGGCATTATTAATCTTGATAGCTCCAGAACAATAAACCTCTTCGATAATATAAGGTCGTTCCCATTTGGAGAGAAGCTTACCTGCAAAAAAAATCTTAAACGAGAGTTGAACAAAAGAACATAGTCTCCTATTTTGAATTCCCGCTTTTGGATTCTTTTGTCATGCCACCTTTTTACTTTTTCTTTGAATAATTTGGCATTTTCATTGGCTTGGGTTCTCCATTCATCTAGTGAGCTAATATCAAATAGCCTCTTCTCACCGGCAAGTTTGAAATCATCACTAGTGCAGAAAAGCCTAGCTATGGCGTGGCAAAAAGGGCCTTGCTGGCGTAGGCACCCTATGCCAGCAATATGGCGCCACAGTTAAATAATAGTGGTGGCGTTGGATCTTACGCCAGCAGTATTTCATATACCTATGGCGTTGGATTGGTCGCCACGACGGAAATATCATATATATCTATGGCATGTTAGCTTTTCCAACGCCATACACTGGAGAGGTCATTACTGGCGGAGCGGATGTTTTGCACGCCAGTACTAAATGACCAAACGCAACAAAAAAAACACTGCCACCACAGCAAGAAATGCTGCGGCGGCAGCGCAATTTTGTATCAGTATATACATAATTATGTTTGTGTCCCACATTGATTCCGATAAGTAATGAAAACGCACGTACAACATAATTTATATTATGGTACACATCATATATATATATGCATACATTAACCATCATCGTAACTACTAGTACGGTACTCATCACGTTTATTAGGATCAATCTTGAAGAAGAGGGAAATTAACCCCCTCATCTCCATGCATGGTGGAGCACATAGATTCACTGATCTCCAATCTTCCAAGTTGCGATCACTCGGGTAGTTGCCTCCATTTTTTAACTCTTCCAAGTTGCGATCACTCGGGTAGGTGCCTCCATTCTTTTAACTCCTCCAAGTTGGGATCACTCAGGAAGCTGCCTCCATTCTTTTAACTCTTCCAAGTTGCGATCACTCGGGTAGTTGCCTCCATTCTTTTAACAGTACGGGCATTCTTCCATTTTGTCCTGCATTCACAAAATAAAAGTCAATGGAAAAAATGGACATATTGAGAGAAAGAAATTTTGATGAAACGGAAATGAATCCATGTTTCGCCAAAACATTGGCCACTCTCTCGACCTTTCCTTGCAAAAAGAAACATAGCTAGTGCGAGACAATTCACAAGAACACACGATGATGCAACATATAACATATTTCATCAATTCACATTTCATCAAATGGTTAGAGATAGATTTGTACCGTCCGGATCGAGTGGGGGTCGGCTATCAGCAGGGCACGGTGGGGGCGCCCGTGAAGACTGCGCGATGGGGTGGTGTTGCGTGGCGGACTAGGCGGCCGGACAGGGCGACGGAGGGAGAGATTGGCCGGATAGGACCACCGTGGAGGGACAGAGTGGCTGGATAGGACGACGGAGGAAGAAGCTCGTGGATGAGCGGGTGGGCTTGGGGAAGGGCTGGGCAGTGCGGCGGCACGTCTGGCGCAGGGTGCGGGCGCGGCTGGGCGGGGGAACAGTGGAGAACAGTGTCCGGCGACGGGGGGAAGAAGGGAATATGAGTTGTTCTCACAACAGAGTGTACATAAAAGTACCGGTTAGTCATTAGTGCTGGCGCCAATGACGTGGCCGACGCCAGCAGTAATTGGTGTTGCGTTAACTTAATTGGGCTCTTCTAATAATACTTGACAAATGGGGTGTGAAAATGCATACATGAATGTGGATCAAAGTATATAATAATGCAAATTAGGAGGTACAAATGAAGTACAATATCGTGCGAAGTACGTATTACGCAATGAGAAGTACACAAAGTATTGTAGTACACGAATAATGAAGCACACAAAATAATCAAGTACGACGTCGTTTGACAATCCTCTCAACGATGGTTTGGGTCTTTTTAATCTTGCTTGAATACTTCTGTCCCGCGTTATGACTCTTTCGTAAGAAGGGACGTCCTGTCTCAGGCAAGGTAGTTCTGCTCCTTCTGGTGGTGTAATTTTCATCGTCATCATAGTTCTCCTCTTCTTTTGGGTCGACGCCGAACTGATCATAGTTATCCTCATTGGCCACTCCATCCATCCTGACGATGGATCTCTTGGATCTCCTGACGACCACACGACTTGGCTTAGCCGGGTCAGTTATATAGAAGCATTGTGACACGTCCTTAGCGAATACCCAAGGCTCATATTTGGCGGTAATTCCTTTGACACCCTTTGCACCGGCAGCTTGTGCTTCGGGCAGGGACATGGTAACCCAGAACAGTGGCACCGTGTGATCTTCGGCGTACTCAAGTTCCCATATCTCTTTGATCCTTCCATAGTATCTGTTAGTTTCATTCTCGGTGGAGGCAACTAACGTGACGCGTGAGTTCTGGTAATCAGAGTTTTTGTCTTTTGCCTCAGTATAGAATGTGTATCCATTGATATCATATGATTGGTAGGTGGCGACGGTGCATGCGGGGCCTACTGCTAATGCATAGATGAGATTTGCATTGGCAATACCCGTTGGCAGTGGTTTCTCCCGAATTCGCTCTTTTAACCAGGCTGCAAATTTGGAGTTGTGCTCTCTAATGATCTGGGCTTCGGTCCTCTGTCTCCCTGCCATTGCATGCTCTCTCTTTAAGGTGTCCTTGTGAGTCTGCTGCCAAGGAATGATTATATCTGCTTGTTGTAACACCACTATGTGCGCTCTGTCGAAGTCGTCTCGGCGGTTATGTGTATCCACATTTAAATCACTCTTCAATTGTGAGTGACCTACTCCATCAAGCCTATCGGCATGCTTCCTCGTGGGCAAACCAAGAGATTGATCATCATCTATATAATTATTGCAGAATGATATGCACACTTCGGTCAGATAGGCCTGCACGATGCTTCCATCCGGACGGGCCCTGTTACGAACGTAACCCTTCACAGTTCCATTCATCCTTTCAAACGGGAACATGGTATGCAAGAATGTCGGTCCAAGGTCTTTAACCTCAGAAACAACACGAACTAGGAGATGCACCATCACATCAAAGAATGATGGGGGAAAATACATCTCAAGCTCACATAGTATTGTGATGATCTCCTCTTGTAGTCGAGTGAGATGTCGCACGCTGATCGACTTTCGAGAGTGAACGTCGAAAATGTTGCAGAAGTCAAGAAGTGTGTTGCGAACGTGATCATCCATTATCCCTCCAAGAGCTACCGGAAGTAGTTGCGTCATCATCACATGACAATAATGGGACTTCATGTTGCTAAACCTTTGCTTTTTTGTGTCAAGATATCTGCATATGAGACCGGAGTAACCAGAAGGAACTTTGATGCCGTCAAGGCAATTGAATAGTTGATGAAGCTCATCCTCATTGAGCGTGAAGCAAGTTGGGGGGCAATAATCTTCTTTGTTTTTTGTCATGGTTTGGCCCTTCGTTGTCTCGTCGTCTATGGCGATGTTTTTGCCTTTGGCCATCTCCTTGGTTCTTTTAAGGGATGTAGGTTGGAGCTCTTCCCTAATACCTATATCTTTCAAGTCTTGTCTTGCCCTCGTACCGTCTTTACTTTTTTCTGGCATGTCAAACAGTGTGCCAAGCAAACTCTCATAGATATTTTTTGTGATATGCATCATATCAAGAGAATGCGGCGAACTAGGTAGTTCCCAATACTTCAAGCCCCAGAAAACAGACTTTCTTTTCCATACTTTTAGCAGCATTTTCTCAGCCTTCTTTTCCTTCTTTCCTGGCTTCAGGCAATCTGTCCAATTCTTTAACATCTCATGGATTTATTCTCCACTCCTCTTACATGGTGGCCCTTGGGCCTCATCCGTGTTGTCGAACAGGTCGCCACGACTTCTCCACTCATCATCTTTGTCAAGCCACCTTCGATGGCCCATGAACACTGTCTTGCAATTGCCCTTTTTTGATAGCTGGAGAAAAGATGTGTCATCCATACATTTAACACATCCGCAATGTCCATGACACGCTTGTCTGGAAATATATCCGTAACCTAGATAGTCACGAACGGTCGTGAGCAATGCTGCTCTCATTGGAAAATAGTTTCCAGTGTTGGCGTCCCACGTCTTGACGCCTTCATCCTTCCATAATATGTCTAACTCCTCCTTCAATAGCTCAAGATATGTGTTGATATCGTTGCCTGGTTGGAGCGGTCCTTGAATGAGCATTACCATGTGTATGTACTTTTGTTTCATGCAGAGCCACACATGCCATGTACTATGTGTGCTACTCTGCTTGCCAAATGGATTTAGTCCATCGCTACTGACACCCAACCTGGGGTTTCTTTTTTCTTCTGCGAATTCTGGTTCAATGCAGTCGAGTACTTTCCACTGACAACCAGCCACAATATGTCTCAAAATGCCATCATTTTTGGATTTCCTGGTCTTGTGCCAAGTCATGTTCTTTGCTTCCTTCGCGTCAGCAATAACGTTGCAGGCATGGAACCATCGGAAGGTACCATACAACCTTTCGAGGTTCCTTCTTTCCAGGCTTGTATCGGGGTTCCTTGCAAGTTGGACACTCTGTTTTATGCTCATGCTCGTTACGATATAAGATGCAATCATTTATGCATGCATGATATCTTACATGCGGCAAATCAAGAGGGCACACGATCTTTTTCGCCTCATCAACACTCTTAGGCAACAAATTCCCCTTGGGCAACACTGTATGCAAATATTCCAATGTAGCGTCCAGACTTGCGTCTGTGCTCTTGAATCTTGCCTTGATGTCTAGAAGTTTGAGCGTGACATGCAAGCGGGTGTGCTCAGGATCACAACCTTCATACAGTGGAGCACTCGCATCTAACTCCAATTGCACCAACTTGAGAGCCTCCTAAATAGCAGCTCTCTCATTTCTCCTCTTCTTGTGAAGCAGTTCTTTAACATGGTGATCCTGCAGCATTTCAGCCAACGACATATCCTGGGTGACATGGTCCTCTTCATGTTCGGGTGGCGTTTCATCATTTCCTCCTCTAGGAGCATGTTCATTATTGTTTCCTCCTTCTGGCGGCCCTGCTAAGTCATCATTGAAAGGGTTCTCCGCTTCCATATCCGCCGCTCCATCGTCGTCGTCATTCTCCTCATCATGCTTTGTCCATCGTGTATAACCTTCAACGAAACCACGACGAAGCAAGTGCGCGAGGACGCTACCATCGAACGGGTTATGGAAAATTCCATTTTTGCAGGACTTACATGGACATAATATTTGCGTTTCAGGCTTTTGTATCATATTCGTCACCGCGACATTGAGAAAGGCCTTCACACTTCGATCCATATTGAATCTTTAGATAGATCAAAGTAGCCTGTAAAGGGAAATACAAAAAGAATTACATATATATCAAGCGGGGGCATACAAAATTTCGGCATGACCTTTGCTAAAAGTGATACATATTGAGTACCAGAAATTTGACGAAACGGAAATGAATCAACGTTTCGCCAAAACATTGGCAACTCTATCTACAAATTCGCCATCCATGCACGTTTCACCATTTAGCAATCACACACGTACGTAACATGCATAATTAAATGAGCAGGAAGTGTTTTTTGAGTTAATTACCTCAAGCAGAAGAAACACGAGTCGAGCTAGTCCTCGATCGATCCCACGAGAAGCCAGTCGACCGTACGTAGGTTGGTGGGCGTCATTAATGGAGGTTGAAGGAAAATTAAATGCAAGTGGGTGGAGGAGAGAGGTAGATAGCTAGCTTAATTAGAGAGTGGATGGAGGAGGCTAGCAAAAACGTAACTACGCACCACCTAGCTAGATCTAACTACCTAATTAAGAATCATGATAAAATAATTGAGTTTCTCAAGATGAGGAGAGGGAAGAGAGAGGAGGAAGAGGAAGAGCAAGAGGAAGAAGAAAGGAGAATCTAGTGTATACACAAGGGGGGGTTAGCACGGGTAGTAGTGATGCGACTTTATTACTGGCGTTTGAAGAGAACGTAACGCCAGAACTAATATGTATATTCCTGGCGTACCGCTGTATGCTACGCCGGTGTTACGTGGGACCCAATGTTGACTAAAAAATGGACCCACAAAATAAACTGCTGGCATCCGTACTATGTCAACGCCATAGATATATGAAATACTGTCGGCGTACTACCAACCTAGTACGCCAACAGTAAGTTACGCCTCCACACAACCTTGGAGGCCACATACAAGTGGCGTTCCACGTACGTCCAGCGCCAGCACTATGTACCTAGCGATGGCGTACCAAAATGGGCGACACCAGAGATATTTGAAAATAATAGTGCTGGCGTTGGCTGAAAATGGCGCGCCACCAACAAGAGTTGTGGCTAGCCATTTCTCTACTAGTGCATAGTTGAGTTCTTTAATTGCCCAAAATGCTTTATGTTCTAATTCTAGAGGCAAATGACAAGCTTTTCCATATACCATTTTGTATGGAGACATACCCATAGGATTTTTATAAGCTGTTCTATAGGCCCAAAGTGCATCATCTAATTTCTTAGACCAATTCTTTCGAGATCTAATGACAGTTTTTTGTAATATCAATTTTATTTCCCTATTGCTAAGTTCAACTTGACCACTAGATTGAGGATGATAGGGTGATGCAATTGTATGGTTAACATCATATTTAGCAAGCATCTTACGGAAAGCACCATGGATAAAGTGTGAACCACCATCAGTCATTAAGTATCTAGGGACTCCAAACCTCGGGAAGATAACCTCTTTAAGCATTTTAATGGAGGTGTGGTGATCAGCACTACTAGTTGGAATAGCTTCTACCCACTTAGTGACATAATCAACAGCAACCAGAATATGAGTATACCCGTTAGAGGAGGGAAATGGTCCCATATAATCAAAACCCAAAACGTCAAATGGTTCAACAACAAGTGAATAATTCATAGGCATTTCCTGACGCTTACCGATATTACCAATTCTTTGACATTCATCACAAGACAAGACAAACTTACGGGGATCTTTGAAGAGAGTAGGCCAATAAAACCAGATTGCAATACCTTGTGAGCAGTTCTATCTCCCGCATGATGTCCTCCATAAGCTTCGGAATGACATTTCCGTAGGATTTGTTCCTGTTCATGCTCAGGTACAAAACATCTAATAATACCATCTACTCCTTCTTTATAGAGCTGTGGGTCATCCCAAAAGTAATGTCTTAAATCATAGAAGAATTTTTTCTTTTGTTGGCATGTGACGCTAGGCGGTATATATTTAGCAAAATTGTAATTAGCATAATCAGCATACCAAGGGGTGTTTTGAGAAACATTTATTGCAGCTAACTGTTCATCAGGTAAACTATCGTCAATAGGTAGTGGGTCATCAAGAATATTTTCTAACCTAGACAAGTTATCAGCTACGGGGTTCTTAGCTCCCTTCCTATCAACGATATGTAAGTCAAATTTTTGAAGCAAGAGAACGCACCTAATAAGTCTAGGTTTAGCATCTTTCTTTTTCATAAGATATTTTATAGCAACATGATCGGTGTGAACAATAACTTTGGAGTCAACAATATAGGATCTAAATTTATCACAGGCAAACACAACTGCTAAAAATTCTTTTTCAGTAGTAGCATAATTTCATTGAGCACTGTCTAGAGGTTTGCTAGCATAATGGATAACGTTTAATTTTTTATCAACTCTTTGTCCTAGAACAGCACCAACAGCATAATCACTAGCATCACACATAATTTCAAAAGGCAAGTTCCAATCAGGTGGTTGAACGATATGTGCAGAGGTTAAGGCTTTCTTGAGTGTTTCAAAGGCTTCCACACAATCATCATCAAAAACAAAAGGAATATCCTTTTGCAAAAGATTAGTAAGAGGCCTAGAAATTTTAGAGAAGTCTTTAATGAACCTCCTATAGAAACTAGCATGACCAAGGAAACTTCGATACCTTTAATATCTTTAGGGCATGGCATTTTCTCAATTGCATCAACTTTAGCTTTATCCACCTCAATACCTCGTTCAGATATTTTATGCCCCAAGACAATACCTTCATTAACCATAAAGTGGCACCTCTCCCAATTCAAGACAAGATTAGTTTGTTCACATCTCTGCAAAAATCGATCGGGGTTGCTTAAGCAATCATCAAAAGAAGTCCCATAAACGGAAAAATCATCCATGAAAACCTCCACAATCTTTTCACAAAAGTCAGAGAATATAGCAGTCATACATATTTGAAAGGTAGCAGGTGCATTGCATAAACCAAAAGGCATACATCTATAAGCATAGGTTCCAAAAGGGCAAGTAAAGGTGATTTTCTCTTGATCAGATTGTGACACAGGTATTTGAGAGAAACCAGAATATCCATCCAGGAAACAAAAGTGTGTGTGCTTAGTTAATCTTTCTAGCATTTGGTCAATGAAAGGCAGAGGGTAATGATCTTTTCTAGTAGCTTTATTTAATTTTCTAAAATCAATTACCATTCTATAGCCAGTGACAATTCTTTGTGGAATGAGTTCATTTTTATCATTAGGAACAACAGTAATACCTCCTTTCTTAGGGACACAATGAACGGGACTTACCCATCTACTATCAACTATGGGATAGATTATACCTGCTTCCAGAAGCTTTAATATTTTAGTTCTTACCACTTCTTCCATCTTAGGATTTAATCGCCGTTGATGATCAACAATGGGTTTAGCATCAGGTTCCATATTAATCTTGTGCTGACATAGAGTGGGACTAATGCTCTTAAGATCATCAAGAGTATATCCAATAGCAGCCCGGTGCTTCCTTAGAACATTTAATAATCTTTCTTCTTCATGTTTTGAAAGGTTAGCACTAATAATAACATGATATATCTTTTTCTCATCAAGATAAGCATATTTCAAAGTGTCAGGCAATTGCTTTAATTCAAACACATGATCAACTTTTGGTGGAGGAGAATCTCCAAGAGTTTCAATAGGCAAATTGTGTTTCGGGAGAGGTTGTTGTTCAAAGAAAATTTGATCTATTTCATTTCTTTCACGCAAGTGCATATCATTTTCATGGTCAGGCAAAAATTGTTCTAATGGATCAGTGGGAGGCACGGCAATAGAAGCAAGACCAATTATTTCATCCTTACTAGATAACACTTTATCACGAGGTTGTCTACTAAATTGGGAAAAATTAAACTCATGAGACACACCACCAAAACTGACACTGACAGTTTATTTTTCACAATCTATCTTAGCGTTGAGAGTGCTCAAGAAAGGTCTACCAAAGATAATGGGACAAAAGTCATCCTGTGGGAGTCCAAGAACTAGAAAATCAGTAGGGTATGTTACTTTCCCACACAAGACTTCAGCATCTCTAACAATCCCAAGTGGTATGATGGTGTCTCTATTAGCAAGTTTAATAGTAACATCAATGTCTTCTATTTCAGCAGGTGCTTTTTCATTCATAATTTCTTGGTATATGGTAAAAGGGATAGCACTCACACTAGCACCCAAATCACATAAACCATGATAGAAATGCTCTCCTATTTTGACTAAGACAACAGACATGCCTTCTATGGGTCTATGTGTATCTTTTCCATCAGGTTTGGCAATTCTAGCAGCTTCATCGCAGAAGTAGATAACATGCCCATCGATATTTTCTACCAAGAGATCCTTAACCATAGCAACACTAGGTTCTACTTTAATTTTCTCAGAGGGCTTAGGTGCTCTAATATTACTCTTACGAACCACAGTTGATGCCTTAGCATGTTCCTTTATCCTAACGGGGAAAGGTGGTTTTTCAATATAAGCGGTAGGCACAACTGGATCAACATTGTAAATGATGGTTTCATCTTTAGCTATGACCGGTTCTTTAATTTCTTCTTTAATAGGGGGATGATATTTAAACCACTTCTCTTTAGGGAGATCAACGTGAGTAGCAAATACTTCACAGAAAGAGGCTACTATCTCAAAGTCAAGTCCATAATTGGTGCTAAACTTGTGAAACGTATCGATGTTCATAAAAGATTTAACACAGTTAAACTCAAGCTTTATACCTGACTCATTACCTTCGTTGAGTTCCCAATCTTTAGAGTTGTGTTTAATTCTTTCTAAGAGACCCCACTTGAATTCAATAGTCTTCTTCATATAAGAACCGGCACAGGAAGTATTGAGCATGGATTGATCATTATGAGAAAGCCGAGCATAAAAATTCTGAATGATAACTCCTCTCGGGATATCATGATTGGGGCATGAATATAACATTGACTTAAGCCTCCCCCAAGCTAGAGCAATGCTTTCTTCTTTCATGAGGCCAAACATTATATATATAATTCCGATCACGATGAACTAGATGCATGGGATAAAACTTTTAGTGGAATTCCAATTGTAAACGATTCCAGTTCCACGATCCAAGATCATCACATAGCCTATACCATGTCAATGCCTTTCCCTTCAAAGATAAAGGGAAAAACTTTTTCTTAGCTTCATCTCCGGGTAAACCTGCAAGCTTAAATAATCCACAAATTTCGTTC
Source organism: Elymus sibiricus (assembly GCA_039707655.1). Classification (NCBI taxonomy): domain Eukaryota; kingdom Viridiplantae; phylum Streptophyta; class Magnoliopsida; order Poales; family Poaceae; genus Elymus; species Elymus sibiricus. The sequence continues at coordinate 143,114,959 of CM077667.1, read as the reverse complement.
ACATATAATAGGTGCAGATCAGGATGTTCAGTTCCATCTCCTGCATAAGGTTTAGCAAGCAGTTGTTCTACCAGACCCGAAGGAATTTCATAACCAATATTTTCAGAAGGTGCATTATGTTGAGGGGCAACTAATTGTGGTTCCGGTCGAGGTGAAGATACCCCGAACAAACTCCTCAAAGGATTGTTTTCCATAGTAGCAAGTAGCAATAAATTTCAGCACATAGTATAAGTTTTTCTTACCGATTTCCACTTACCAAGAGCACTTCACTCCCCGGCAACGGCACCAGAAAAGAGCCTTGATGACCCACAAGTATAGGGGATCAATTGTAGTCCTTTTGATAAGTAAGAGTGTCGAACCCAACGAGGAGCAGAAGGAAATGACAAGCGGTTTTCAGCAAGGTAATTTCTGCAAGCACTGAAATTGTAGGTAACAGATAGTTTGATAGCAAGATAACTGGTAATGAGCAAGTAACAGTAATGGTAAATATAGTGCAGCAAGGTAGACCAATCCTTTTGTGGCAAAGGACAGGCCAGAACAGTCTCTAGTAATAGGCAAAGTGTTCTTGAGGGTACATGGGATTTTCATCTAGTCACTTTTATCATGTTGGTTTGATTCGTGTTCGCTACTTTGATAATTTGATATGTGAGTGGACCGGTGCTTGGGTGCTGTTCTTACTTGAACAACCTCCCACTTATGATTAACCCCCTCGCAAGCATCCGCAACTACGAGAAAAGGATTAAGACAAAATCTAACCATAGCATTAAACGTTCGAATCCAAATCAGCCCCTTACGAAGTAGCGCGCAAACTAGGGTTTAAGCTTCTGTCACTCTAGCAACCCATCATCTAATAACCACTACGCAATGCATTCCCTTAGTCCCATGAATGGTGAAGTGTCATGTAGTCAACGTTCACATGACACCACTAAGGGAATCACAACATACATATCAACAAAATAACGAACACATATCAAATTCACATGATTACTTGCAACATGACTTCTCCCATGACCTCAAGAACAAAGGTAACTACTGAGAAATAATAATCATGCTCAAGTTCAGAGGAGTATTCAATAGCATAATGGATCTGAACATATAATCTTCCACCAAATAAACCATATAGTAATCAACTACGCAAGGTAATCAACACTACTAGTCACCCACAGGTACCAATCTGAGGTTCCGGTACAAAGATTGAACACAAGAGATGAACTAGGGTTTGAGAGGAGATGGTGATGTTGATGAACATTGCCCCCCCAAAGATGAGAGGGGTGTTGGTGATGACGATGGCTTCGATTTCCCCCTCCGGGAGGGAAGTTCCCCCGGCAGAATCGCTCCGACGGAGGGCAAAAGTGCTCCTGCCCAAGTTCTACCTCTAGACAGTGGTGTTCTGTCCCGAAAGACCTCCTCTTATTTTTTCTAGGTCAAAAGTGATTATATACCAAAAGATGGGCACCGGAGGTGGGCCGAGGAGGGCACAACCCACCAGGGCGCACCCAGGGGGGCCTGGCGCGTCCTGGTGTCTTTTGCCCACCAGGGTGGCCCCCTCCGGTAGTTCTTTGCTCCAGTATTTTTTATTAATTCCGAAAATAATCTCCGTAAAGTTTCAGCTCCATTGGAGATGTGCAGAATAGGTATATCTGATGTGCTTTTTTCAGGTCCGGAATTCTAGCTGCCGGTATTCTCCCTCTTTGTGTAAACCTTGCATATTATGAGAGAAAAGGCATTAGAATCACTCCCAAAAGCATTATTATTCAACAAAACATAATAAAAAAAAGTAGGAAATCAAGATGCAAAATGGACGTATTAGGTGCCGAAGCGTGCAGTACTATAATCATCGGGCGAAAACGCAGTGACAAGACGCGGGAGGGGAAGATGGGGTGATGCACTGGCAGACGGGTAATAATAATAAAACGTCTGTGATATTAATATGGGCAAACGACACTTCCCTACGTAGTGTCGGTAATGATTTCATCAATCACTGACAATTGTTTGGCAGTAACCATCTGCCCACAACACACACAACTTGTCCGGATGAATCGTTTTGGTTATTATTGGTCTTCCGACACAATTTTGATGAATGAACTATTTGCTGTGTATCACACACACCTTCTTATGCTAACCCGTTTGTGTTCTGTTGTATCATCGCACACAGTTTATCCGAGTGAACTGTATGCCGTACTTTGCACATGTATGTAGTTTTGTTAACCATTTCTGTTATCTTCGCTAATCACAAATAGTTCATAAGAACAAACTATCTGCCGTAGATCGCATACGTAATTATTTTCTGAATCGTATTTGATGGATCCACCATTGCACACAGTTCGTGTCATTAGGGACGGAGCTTGAACTATACCATTTGCGATTCAGGCATCGTACATAGTTTTGTCGAAGGGTCTCTGATTGATGTGTCATCTTTGGACCATCCTGCAGTAGTGAACACCACATTCGATGACATCATACCAGGCGTGGAGGCACAATGCTCAAGGACTATTACCCTTGAGGTAGTCTTTGGCTCCCCCAAAAACTTTCGCAGTGAGGACTTGATATTTGATATCATCCCGTTCCGCAGTGGTTACCACATGCTCCTTGGACGAGCTGCCTTCGCCAAGTTCAACGCGGTCCCGCACTAAGCATATCTGAATCTTAAGATGTCGGGGTCAAAGGGTATTATCACAATAAATGGTAACACCGAACGCTCCCTCCGAACGAAGGAGCAGACCGCCGTTTTCGTAGCCGAGGTCCAGGCATCCGAGGAGGTATCCAAAGTCCTCGCTGAACTAAATGCGAAAGTCATTTCCAAACGCACCCAAGGTGTTTCTCGGCCTCCTCGCTCCTCATATAGCAATCCTAAATAGGGATGCGCGCCCCCTGACCTCCCTTTCCTAGAGTACATAACTTCGCCCTCAAGATTCCATGGGAGGCCATGGACTAAATAAAAATCAAGCGCCTTGTTCGGCTTAACCAATCTAAGCGGCTCAACCTTCTGGGCATGTTCCTCTGGTAATATGAAAACCCATGAGAACATCAACCATGATAGCGTCAGGCTTTCCCGTTGCGGATACTGGGGACTACCTCTTTACAGGACCCACTGCTAGTCCAAGAGCTCGGCCAACAGCAGTACCACACTTAAAACATACAAGCCCCTTGCCTTCCACGAGGACGACTGGTTAACAACACAGAGGCGCGGACGTTCGACAGGGCTCATCCGAGGACAATCAAACCCAACTACCAGAGCTTTGTGTAGAACTCCATCATACCTTAATGTATCTTGTCTGACAAGCTTATCCGACTTTATAAGTAAAGGAATCATGTCGTGCTATCATCATACCTTGTTGTTGTACCTCCTTATTTTCCATATGAACTAGTGAAAACGTTTTACGATACATCGGTTATTTACCAAGGGATCAGATGTAACACCTCGCCTAAAAATCCCAGCGCTCATTTAAAAGAACGTTGGGTGTCTTTGATATTGCATTATATGCACCAAGTTTCGACTCATGTCTTTGGTCAATAGTTGGGTTTCCTGACTCCTGTGCTTACCTCTTACACTCTGCTTCGTTCGGCTAAGTGTGTAAAGGGAGAACCACTGTGATTGTACTTCTGATTTAATCGGTCAAGTACCTCAGTGGAGAAAGCCAAAAACTGACTGTCATGATAAGCGTAAACTGGTCGGTGATCCGAAGACCGTGTCAAACCTAGTTGTTAGTGATTTCGCCAGCTCTACATGAAGGGTTCTCCTAAAAGAACTGAAGTCTTCAATGCTTGAGCCAAGGCTCGCCCGAGCACTTCATACCTGGGGTCTAGTCATTCGCCCCCAAAATTCAAGCTCCTATGACTAAGTGAAAGTTATAAAACCGAATAGTCTGATTGCCTTGTCTATAGCAAAAACGACTGCCTCCGGGTACGGAGACATCGGCTAAGGTTCATGCCGTTACTAAGACACCCCGCGCAGTTTATGCTAGTGGGTGGAAGCCGATGACTAGCCACTTTCAGTTCAAAAACTGGTCACAAAGGAGATTGCAGTTAAAACATAAGAGGGGCTAAATAATACATGCATTGCCAAAACTAACATCTATCTTTCTTACACAGTATCACCTTGGCATACCGAGGTGTTTCCTCCTCTAGGATTACATCCTTACTGCATCTAGCAGCGGTGATCCGAGAAGCCTCCATGACCCTTTCGAAGTAAGTCTTGGGGACATGGTTCTTGCCTTCTAGGGAACTGGTAGCCACCTCTGGCGTCTTGATGCCAGGGTACCAGGTACTCACACAGGCATACACTAGGCGAGACCCTCAAGGCAGGCATAGTCCTTCTATTGGTTGATCCAAGGACCGACTTCTTGGAGTCAGTTGACCAATCCGAAGAAGCTGCTCGGCAGAGGCTCGATTGGCCATAGCTTGATGCACATGTCTTCCAGGCAGGTTTTGCCATGGAATACAGCTCCATGAGCTGCTTCATTTGGTCCCTGGGGAGTCGAGGATGTGATGGTGCTTGAAATTGAGCCCAAAATTGTTTTTGGGCGTCCTCCTCGTGGGGGCCATAGAACCTTCCCGCGTCAGCAACGCTCCTCGGTGATGTCTACTACACAACTTCATTCTTGTAGACTCTGTTGGGCCTCCAAGCGCAAAGTTTTGTAGGACTGTAGAAAATTTCCCTCAAGTGGATGTCCTAAGGTTTATCAATCCATGGGAAGTGTTGGATGAAGATGGTCTCTCTCAAACAACCCTGCAATCAAATACAAACAATCTCTTGTGTCCCCAACACACCCAGTACAACGGTAAATTGTATAGGTGCACTAGTTCGGCGAAGAGATTGTGATACAAGTGTAGTATGGATAGTTGAAATAGGTTTTTGTAATCTGAATAAATAAAAACAGCAAGGTAGCTAGTGACAAAAGTGTGTAAAAACGGTGTTGCAATGCTTGAAAACAAGGCCTAGGGTTCGTACTTTCACTAGTGAAATCTCTCAACGGTGCTAACATAATTGAATCATATAACCATCCCTCAACATGCGACAAAGAATCACTCCAAAGTTCCTATCTAGCGGAGAACATAGGATGAAATTGTTGTAGGTAGTAAAACCACCTCAAAGTTATCCTTTCCGATCAATCTATTGAGCCATCTCTATAAGTGTGACAAATAGCCCTAGAGTTCATACTAGAGTAACGCCTATGATACGCATCAATCAACCCTAATGTCACCTAGATACTCCAATGTCACGTCAAGTATCTGTGGGTTAATTATTTGACATGCATCAAACAAATTCAGATCCATCATATTCAATGCAATACAAAGAACTTCAAAGATTACCCAAGATTTCTATCGGAGAAAGTAGGACGAAAGCGTCCATCAACCTACATGCATAGATCACCCCAATGTCACCATGGGGATCCACAGGTTGATTGCCAAAACATATATCAAGTGACTCAATAGAACACCCCATTGTTACCACGAGTATCCATGTGCTCAAATCCAAAGTATTCAATCCAACATAACGAAATCTCAAAGGGAAAAGACTCAATTCATCACATCAAGATAGAGAGGGAAGAACACCATATGATCCAACTATATTAACAAAGCTCGTGGTACATCAAGATTGTGCCATATCAAGAACATGAGAGAGAGAGAGAGACCAAACACATAGCTATACGTACATACCCTCAGCCCCGAAGGTGAACTACTCCCTCCTTGACACAGGGACCACCGGGATGATGAAGATGGCCTCCGGTGATGACTTCCCCCTCCGACAGGGTGCTGGAAAAGGGCTCCGAATGAGATCTCTTTAGAATAGAGGCTTGCAGCGGCAGAGCGGAAGTTCTAGGTTAACTTTTGGGGGTTTCTGAATATATATGAATTTTCAGCGTTGGAATCACGCGAAGATGTGCCACAGAGGGGCCATAAGGTATCTGGGCGTGACCCACCCCCTAGGCACGCATAGATGCCTTGTGGGGCCCATGTGGGTCTTCTGGTACTCCCCCAAAGCTTCCTGGGTCCCTTTCCTTCCAGAAAAAATTGTCAAAAAGTTTCGTTCAATTCCGAGAACTTCTATTTTCTGCACAAAAACAACACCACGGTAATTCTGCTGAAAGCAACGTCAATCCGGGTTAGTTCCATTTAAATCATATAAAAGTGCATCAAAACCAAACAAAATTGTTGTAAACATGGCATGAATACTTCATAAATGATCGATACGTTGGAGACGTATCACTCGGCAGAGGCATCTGAAGGACACCACGGTTGGGTCAGCGGAGCAAACCAACCGCTGCCAAAGACACATCACATTAAATATGGCTTACCAACGGTGATTTTCTTAACCTCGTTAATCTCGTCATGGTCCGCCCTGGCCTGAGCCCGGGCCTCCTTCAAGGCTAGGTCGAGCTTCTCGAGCTTGGCCGCCTTCTCTGGAAGGGCATCGCGATCTGTGATCAGGCCCTTCAGGTCCTCCTCGACTTCGACCAGCCGGGCTTGATATTTGCCTCGGGCGGTCTTCTACTCGACCAGCTCCGTGCTGGCCTTCTCGGCAACGGTGCTCTGCCACTCTGCCTCTTTCTGAGCTTCATTGAGCTTGGCTCAGAGGGCCTCAACTGCCGGTGCTCTGGCTGTCAAACCATAAATAAACATATCAGTGCCCTCTTAGTTCATAAGGGAAGGATGCAATCTTACACAAATTGCAGTACTAAGACTTGCCTTACGCACTGTCCAATTCCTTCTTAATTGGAAGCATGTCTTCCTCGGAGCTGGACAACTTATAATTAAGATCCTCCAACTCCTTAGCGTTGGAGGCTGAGGTGGAGGCGAAAACCTGAAATCACAATGCTAGTCTTCAGAGGTGATAATCAATCCTCTATTCAGATTATTTAATCCAAACAGAGTCTCGGGGGCTATTGTCTACCAGCTTGCCAAAATAGTTAAAGCTCCAATATGACCCCTAAGTCTATTTCTTTAAACTCACTTGGGGCTCGGGGGCTACTGCCTCTAGGCTCTTATGCAAATTATGGTACATTTTAGTGCCTATAAAATTTAAAGTCCTCGGACAATGTTATTTCATTAAACCTAATCCGTTAAGGGCTACCGGGCATACTAGCTGCTATTCAATGAAAAGCGCTATGTTTGTAACATTGGAAAGGTGTTCGGAAGCATGTACCTCGAAGCTTTGGTAATGGCCCTTGAAGGCCTCCGGCATTCCGGTCTCTACAAACCGGAATTGACGAAACACTGAGTCCCTGCCACCCTCCAGTTCCTACCACCCAAGCCCTACTGGTGTTGGACCAGGTGTGGGCGGGGGGACTTCCTGATATGTCCATTTTGCATCATGTTTTCCCATTGATATTTATTATTTTTTTGATTCATTATTTCACTTCATGATGCGATTATAATGCATTTCCTCTCTTATTTGGCAAGTTCCATAGAAAGAGGGAGATTGCCCACGGCTGGAATTCTGGACCAAAAGGACCACCGAAGAGCTGGATATTCTCTGGAACTCCAAATGAGCTGAAAATTGGCAGAGAATTATTTTGGAATATATAAAAATTATTCGCGAAAGAATAAACAGAAGGGGACCCACCTGGTGGCCATGACCCTGGGGGCGCGCACTACCCCCAAGGCGTGCCCTGGCGGTTCGTGGGCCCCCTGGCAGGCCTCCGGTGCCCATCTGCTCCTACATGATGTCATTTACCCTAGAAAAAAAATAGAAGACCACTTTCGGATTGAAGCACTGACGTGTCGAGGCGGAACCTGGGCAGGAGCACTTTTTTCTCTCCGACAGAGTGATTCCGCAGGGGAAACTTCCCTCTGGGAGGGGGAAATCGAAGCTATCGTCATCACCAACACTTCCTCCATCATGGGACGACAAATATTCATCAACATATTCACCAACACCATCTCATATCAAACCCTAGTTCATCTCTTGTATCCAACGTTGTCTCGAAACCTCAGATTGGTGGGTTGCTAGTAGTGTTGATTACATCTTGTAGTTGATGCTAGTTGGAAGATTATATGTTCAGATCCTTAAGCATATTCATTACACCGCCGATCTTGAACATGATGATGCTTTGTGAGTAGTTACTTTCATTCTTGCAGACATGGGAGAAGTCTTGTCCTAAATAGTCATGTGATGTTGGTATTCCTTCGATATTTCGATGATGTGTATGTTGTTCTTCCTTCAGTGGTGTCTTGTGAATGTCGACTACATGAAACTTCACCCTATTTGGTCCTAAGGGAAAGCAATGGGGAGTAATAAGTAGATGATGGGCTGCGAGAGTGACAGAAGCTTAAACCCTAGTTTATGAGTTGTTCCGTGAGGGGTTGATTTCGATCCACATGTTTCATGTTATGGTTAGATTTATCTTAATTCTTGTTTCGTAGTTGTGGATGCTTGCGAGAGGGGGTAATCACAAGTGGTTCTTTGTTCCAGTAAGAAAAGCACCCTAGCACCGGTCCACCCACATATAAAATTATCAAAGTAACTAACGCGAATCAGCTAAACATAAACTGTGACTAGAAGAAATTCCCATGTGTCCTTGAGAGCGCTTTACGTCATATAAGAGTACATTCTGGCTTGTGCTTTGCTATAAAAAGCATTTGGCCACCTTGCAGCACCATTGTTACAATTGTTACTTGTTACGAATTGCCTTGCTATAAAATTGTCAGTCACCGCTACTTTTAGTGCTTGCAGAAATTTCCATACTGAAAACCACTTGTCATTTCCTTCTCCTCCTCGCTGGGTTTGACACTCTTACTTATCTAAAGGAGTATGATTGACCGCCTATACTTGTGGTTCATCAAGACTCTTTTCTGGTGTCGGGGAGTGAGGCGCCTCTGGTAAGTGGAATTTGGTAAGGAAACACTTTTGTTACATGCTGAAATTTATTGTCACTTGTTACTATGGAAGATAATCATTTCAGGGGCTTGTTCGGGGTATCTTCACCTCGTCCGGAAGTGGTAAGAGCCTCTCCTCAACCTACTAAACCTACTAAAAATATTTACTATGAAATACCTTTGGGTATGTTAGAGAAACTCCCAGCTAATCTTTATGCAAGAGATGGAATAATACATCATAATATGCACCTGATCTATATAGATGTGGATTATTTAAGTTTTTTGGTTTATCCAAAGATGGTGTTAGGAAGAAGGTTTTCCCTTTATATTTTGGGGGAAAGGCATTGATTTGGTATAGGCTATTGGATGATGCCGGTACATGGGATTGGAATCGGTTCAAGTTGGAATTCCACCAGAAATTTTATCCTATGCATTTGGTTAATCGTGATCGGAATTATATATATAATTTTTGGCCTCGTGGAGGGGAAAGTATCGCTCAAGCTTGGGGGAGGCTTAAATCTATGATGCATACATGCCCCAGTCATGAGCTCTCAAGGGAGATAATATTGAAAACTACTGTGCTCGGCTTTCTCATGATAATCAATCAATGCTCGATACTTCATCTACTGGTTCCTTTATGAAGAGAACTATTGAATTCAAATGGGATCTTCTGGAAAGAATTAAATGCATCTCTAAAGATTGGGAAATCAACAAAGGTAAAGAGTCAGTTCTAAATCTTGAGTTTTATTGTGTTAAATATTTTATGGAACTGAAGCTTTTCATAAGTTTAGTGCAAAGTATGGACTTGACTCTGAGATAGTAGCTAATTTATGCGAATCATTTGCTACTCATGTTGATCTCCCTAAGGAAAAGTGGTTTAAATTTGCTCCACCTATTGAAAAAACTAGTGAGGAACCTGTTATACCTAAAGAAGAAACAGTCATTTATAAAGTTGATCTAGTTTTGCCTACTACTTATATTGGGAAACCACCTTTTCCTTTTAGGATTAGGGAACATGCTAAAGTTGCAACCGTGGTTAATAAGAATAATATCAAACCACGTAGACCCTCTGAACAAGTAAAGGTAGAACCTAAAGTTGCAATGATTAAAGATCTATTGGTTGATAATGTTGATGATCATGTTATATATTTCTGTGATGGAGCATCTTGCATTGCTAAGGAAGATCCTAAAGATAAACATAAACCTGTTGCTATCATGGCCGTTGTTTCTGTTAATATTGGAAATCATTGTGATTATGGTTATGTGATATGGGTGCTAGTGTTAGTGCTATTCCATTTACCCTTTATCAATAAATTATGCATGATATTGCACCTATTGAGTTAGAAGATATTGATGCTACTATAAAGCTTGCAAACAGAGAGACTATTTCACCACTTGGGATTGTGAGAGACGTGGAAGTCCTGTGTGGTAAGATCAAATACTCTACTGATTTCTTTGTCCTTGGTTCACTACAAGATAATTTTTGTCCCATTATATTTGGTAGACTTTTCAAGAATACTGTTAATGCTAAAATTGACTGCACTAAGGAAACAGTCAGTGCTAACTTTGGTGATGTATCGCGTGCATTTTATTTCTGCAAGTTTAGTAGACATATGCATGAGGAAGAATTTCCTAGTAAAGATGAAATAATAGGTCTTGCCTCTATTGTTGTGACTCCTACTGATCCGTTAGAATAATATTTGCTAGACCATGAAAATGATATGCATATGAAAGAAAGGAAAGAAATAGATGATATATTCTTTAATCAAAAGCCTATCCTTAAACATAATCTGCCTATTGAAACTTCGGCAGACCCTCTACCTCCTAAGAGTGACCCTGTGTTTGAATTAAGGAAATTACCTGATACCCTGAAATATGCTTATCTTGACGGAAAGAAGATATATCCAGTTATTATTAGTGCTAACCGTTCAAAACATGAACAAAAAAGATTACTTAAGGTTCTGAAGAAGCACCATGTTCCAATTGGATATACTCTAGATGATCTTAAGGGCATTAGACCCACTTTATGTCAGCACGAGATTAATATGGAACCAGATGCTAAACCAGGCGTTGATCATCAACGTCGTCTTAATCCTAAATGAAGGATGTGGTAATAACTGAAATATTAAAGCTTTTGGAGGCAGATATAATTTATCATATAGCTGATAGTAGATGGGTAAGTCATGTCCACTGTGTCCCTAAAAAAGGAGGCACTACCGTAGTCCTAATGAAAAAATGAACATATCCCACAAAGAATTGTAACTCGCTATAGGATGGTAATTAATTTCAGGAAATTAAATAAACCTACTAGAAAAGATCATTACCCCTTGCCTTTTATTGATAGAATTTTAGAAAGATTGTCTAATCATACACACTTTTGTTTCTTAGATGGATATTCTAGTTTTTCTCAAATTCCTATAGCAAAAGAAGATCAAGAGAAAACCACCTTTACTTGTCCTTTTGGAACCTATGCTTATGGATGTATGTGATACGTCCATTTTGCATCATGATTTGTTATTGATATTTATATTGTTCTTGGCCATTATTCCATCTTATGATACAATTCTAATTTACTTTTCTCTCTTAATTTGCAAGGTCCAACACAGAGGGAAATTGCCGGAAACTGGAATTCTGGACCTGAAAGCCATGGAAAAAGCTGAAAATTTTCTGGACTCCAAATTACCTGAAAGTTCACAAGGATTTTCTATGAAATATATCTGAATTATTGGAGTGAAGAAGTACCAGAGGGGGGCCACATGTGGCTCCCAAGCCAATAGGGTGCGGTGATACATCTCCAACGTATCGATAATTTATGAAGTATTCATGCCATATTCACCTATGTTTACAATACTTTTATATGGTTTTGATGCACTTTATATGATTTATTTAGAACTAACTCAGACTGACGCTATTTTCAGCAAAACTACCGTGGTGTTGTTTTTGTGTAGAAAATGAAAGTTCTCGGAATCGCCCGAAACTTTTTGACGATTTTTTTGGAACAAAAGAGGCACTAGACGCTTCGTGGGAGGGCCAAACGAGCCACGAGGTGCGCACAACCCACCAGGGCACGCCAGCCCCCCCGGTGCGCCATGGTGTATCGTGCCCACCTCGTGGCCCATCTTGGCGTGAAACCGACGCCCAAAAATCCTATAAATATAGAAACCATCAGAAATAACCCTAGACTCTCCGCTCCGCCGCCGCAACTCTCTGTATCGACGACAAACCAATCTGGAGACGTTCCAATACCCTGCCGGAGAGGGGAATCCATCTCCGGTGGCCATCTTCATCATCCCGGCGGAGGCCATGATGAGGAGGGAGTAGTCCACCCTCGGGGCTGAGGGTATGTACCAGTAGCTATGTGTTCAATCTCTCTCTCTCTCGTGTTCTCGAGATGTCACGATCTTGATGTATCACGGGCTTTGTTAATATAGTCGGATCATATGATGTTATTCCCTTGCTATCATGTTGTGATGAATTGAATCTTTCCCTTTGATATATCGTTATGTTGGATTGAATATTGGATTTGAGAACACTTGATATATGTCTTGCATGTGGATACATGTGGTGACAATGGGGTGTTCTATTGATTCACTGGATATATGTTTGGGTACTCAACTTGCGGATTCCCGCGGTGACATTGGGGTAATCTATGCATAGGGGTTGATACACGTTCTTGTCCTACTTTCTCCGATAGAAATCTTGGGGTAATCTTTGAGGTTTTTTGTGTTGGATTGAGTATTATGAATCTGAAATTGTTTGATGCGTATCATATAATTAACTCATGGATACTTGTGGTGACATTGGAGTATCTAGGTGACATTAGAGTTGGTTGATGCGTATCATATGGTGTTATTCTAGAACGAACTCATAGATAGATCGATCGGAAAGGATAACTTGGTGTTATTTTAGTACGAACTCTTGGATAGATCGATCGGAAAGAATAACTTTAAGGTGGTTTCGTACCCTACAAACAATTTCTTCTTATGTTCTCCGCTAGATAAGAACTTTGGAGTGATTCTTCGTTGCACGTTGAGGGATGGTTATGTGATCCAATTATATTAGCATTGTTGAGATATTGCACTAGCGAAAGTATGGACCCTAGGCCTTGTTTTCAAGCATTGCAATACCATTTTTGCTCACTTTTGTTACTTGCTACCTTGCTGTTTTTATATTTTCAGATTACAAAAACCTTTATCTACCATCCATATTGCACTTGTATCACCATCTCTTCGCCGAACTAGTGCATCTATACAATTTGCCATTGTATTGGGTGTGTTGGGGACACAACAGATTTCTTGTATTTGATTGTAGGGTTGTTTGAGAGAGACCATCTTCATCCTACACCTCCCACGGATTGATAAACCTTAGGTCATCCAGTTGAGGGAAAATTGCTACTGTCCTACAAAACTCTGCGCTTGGAGGCCCAACAAAGTCGACAAGAATAAAGTTGCGTAGTAGACATCAAGCTCTTTTCTGGCGCCGTTGGCGGGGAGGTGAGTGCTTGAAGGTATATCTTTAGATCTTGCAATTAAATCTTTTAGTTTCTTGTTTTATCACTAGTTTGGTTTTATAAAAGAAAACTACAAAAAAATGGAGTTTAGGTTGCATCATTTGTATCGTCTTTATAATGTCTTTCGTGAAAGTAAGGATTCAGAAAATTGTGCTCAATTGGTAGAGGAAGAAATTATGAAAATACTTGATGAGAATTCCTTGAATGATGACCATGATAGCAATATTGTTAGTATGAATTCTATGAATATCCAAAATACTAATGATGATTGCACTAGTCATGATAAAAATGTTTCTTATAAGCATGTCAATTTTTGTGGAGTGCATAAAGTTTGTGAAGACGTGCCTTATAGGGAGGATAGATTTTGTAAGAAGCATAAACATGATAGAACCAATTTTTTGTTCAAAGTGATAGATGAATTTGCTACAAAATTATGTTGTCTTTGTCCTATTACTTGTGAACTTTGCAATAAAGTTGGTCATCTTAATTTCCAATGCAAACTTTTTCATGATCAAATCATGGCCAAATATTGTAATGACTTGATCACCCTTGAACTTTATAATGAGCTTTCTCTATTTTTGGGGAGTCAAGAATTGGTACATAAAAATAGTTGGTTTGAAGTATTCATTCTCACGGACGACATTGGAACTAATCTAAAAAATATCTATATGTTTTGCATGGTAAATTGCAATGGGAATTCTTATATTGCCAACTATAGAAAGATGGGAAAACCAATTGAATATGAAAGGAATACTAATGAAAGGGTAAAGATTTCCACTTTCCCTCCTATTGTCTCTCATGATGTAATAGGTGACGAGGAGGAGCTCCCTATTCAACCAACATCATCAATAAGAAGCTCGAAGAAATTAATTAAACCCACACATGATGTGGTGAAGAAGAAGAAAAGAAGAAAGAGTAGAGGTAAAAAGGTATCTCTCCCAAATGATGTTGCTCCTATTATTGTTGTGCCTCACGAGGATGAATCAAAAATAATTGTGGAAGATGATACACTTGATGATGATTTTAATATGCCTATTGCTTGTTGTGATGACTTTGATTGGGAAGATAATGATACTTCTTATAATCTTGAAAATCTTTTTGGCACCAACTTGGTAAATTATGATGATAATAATTGTTATACTATTGGTGCTATTCATACTATTAATGATGATAGTGATTATGCTTATGATATGCCAAGCCACAAGCTTGGGGATGATATGTTTGATGAGAATGACATGTTTGAGAATTTATTTGCTGCAATTAATGTTTGTCCCAAGCTTGGGGATGCTATGCTTAATGAAGATGATCTTTTTAGTTCCCCTACTTTGAATGATCAAACTTGTTATGATGATTGCGTGCCTCCTATTTATGATGATTGCGATATTTATGAAAGTGGGTTTGGAAGAGTGTCAACTTTAGATAATTATCATCCCACTATTTTGGAGGGTGTTGAATTTTATTATAATGATAAAAGTGGATTTGGAGAGGTCATGACTTTATTTAGTAATGATTCCACTATTTCAGATGAGGTTTCACTTGACTATGATGAGAACAAAGTTGCTACTTATGATGATTATTGTGATGATACTTATGTTATAAAAAGTAGTGATGATTATTGTCATAATTTTGAATATCCTTTTGCTGAACATTAATCTTTTAATGTGGAAGCAATTTATAGTATTCGAGTTTCATTTGATGCTCCCACTATTATGAATGAGAAGAAATTTGCTTATGTGGAGAGTGATAAAAATTCTATGCTTGTGCATCATGAAAAGAATGTTGTATGTGATAGTTATATTATTGAATTCCTTCATGATGCTACTGAAAATTATTATGAGAGAGGAACATGTGCTTGTAGGAATTCCAATAATACCAAGTTTCCTCCCTATGTGTTCAAAGTTTTGAAGTTATGCTTGTTTTGCCTTCCTACGCTAGTTGATTCTTGCTCCAATAAATTGTTTGCTCACAAAATCCCTATGCATAGGAAGTGGGTTGGACTTAAATGTGCTTGTCATGAGATTCATGATGCTCCCTTGCATGTTTCAAATACTATTCTTATGTGAGCATCATTGAAATCATCATGCCTTGCTAAAAGGCATTAAAGAAAAGTGCTTGTTGGGAGACAACCCAACACTTTTACTTTCTGTTTTTGTGTGTTCACATGATTAAGATACTGTAGTAATCATGTTTTGTGCCTTTTATTTCAATAAAGTGCCAAGTAAAGCCTTTGGGATGACTCACAAGATGAGTAGAATTGATGCTGAACCAAAACAGAAACTTTTGACTCCATTACAGGAATTTTAGTTTTTTACTGGAGCGTGATAATGATCTGAAATTTGTACACATTCTTCATATACAAATTATTCTGTTTGTCCTAATTTTTAAGAATTTTTCGAGACAAAGAAGTATGGTTACACTACAGATCTTCACAGACTGTTCTGTTTTTGACAGATTCTGTTTTGCATGCATAGTTTACTTGTTTTAGTGTTCCCATAACTTATATTCATAGATATAAATTATGTGAATGTTAGAATACAGTAGGTATCATGTGGGAACAATTACGAATCTTGTCTTGACAGTACCTAAGTGAATGATTTATCTTTATTACACTAACCCTTCTCACGAAGTTCCGTTAAGTTTTGTGTGATTGAAGTTTTCAAGTTTTGGGTGAGATACCGATATGAGGCGAATAAGGAGTGACAAGAACCTAAGCTTGGGGATGTCCAAGGTACCCCCAAGGTAATATCCAGGGAATACTCAAGCGTCTAAGCTTGGGGATGCCCCGGAAGGCATCCCCTCTTTCGTCTTCAACATTATCGGTATATCTTACTTAGAGCTATATTTTTATTCGTCACATAATATGTGCTTTGCTTGGATCATCATTATATTTTGTTATTTTCTGTTAGGTGTTATTTATAATCTTGTTTTTCAATAAAAAGTTCCAAGAATTATCTTAGGATGCTTGCATTGCATGTTTTGATGTGTGCTGTGTAAAAACAGAAACGTTTGCTGTAGTGTTTGAATTTTCATATTTTACTGGAACGTGGAAAGTTTCTGAAATTTTTACACAGTGTTGTAATATAAATTATTTAGCCTTTCCTAAATTTTCATAATTATTTGAGTTACATAAGTACACTGGTTTAATAGATTGCTACAGACTGTTCTGTTTGGACAGATTGCCGTCATTGTTTTGTTATCCACTTATCCTATAGTTTCCATAGCCTATATTGGTAGATATAAATTGTGGAAATGATAGTATACAGTAGATAATGTTTGGAATTATTATGCAACTTGTCTTGGCAGTACATGAAGTTTTGATTTGTTCTTATGTGTACTAACCTATCTCACGATTTCTTTTTGAGTTTTGTGTGGATGAAGTTTTTGAGACTTAGGTGAAACCATGATATGAGAGGATTGAACGAGATACAAAAGATCAAGCTTGGGGATTCCCAAGGCACCCCAATTAAATATTTCAAGAAGTCCCAAGCATCTAAGCTTGGGGATGCTACGCATCCCACCTCTCTTCATCAAACAAATATCGGTTTGCCTATGTTGAGCCTAAATTTTTATTTTTCCACATGATATGTGCTATTCTTGGAATGAATTTTTATTTAGTTTGATGTTTGAATAAAATACTCAGATCTGAAAATCTTTATTGAGAGAGAGAGTCCTCACATAGCTACTTAATTGTTTGACTACTCATTGATCTTCACTTATATCTTTTGAAGAGTAGTTTGATGTTTACTATTGAGCTTCACTTATATCCTATGGGTAAATTGTGAATCAATGAAATATCATAAATATGAAATTATAAATGTGCTTTATGCTTAGTAGTAGCTTCACATTGGGTTTAGAAAGTAAAATCTATTAAATTTTAACAATCACAATATTGGTCATATAAGCAATTCGTGAATGATTAGTATAAGGAAGAGAACTTTCACATACAAATATATTATCTTGGACATCTTCTATGATTGTGAATACAAATTAATTATTTCAAACTTGAGAAAAATAGTTGAAGTTGGACAAGGAAGACAACGTAATGAGTTATGGTTGTGTATATTTGCATAGAAGTTATATTGTTATGGATCCTCCAACATGTGGTGCTTGTTTAGAACCTTTTGCTAGCCAACACTTCGTACTAAGTAGAGATATTACTTGTGCATCCAAATTCTTGAGCCAAGTTTCTTCCAAAAGAGTCCACCATGCCTACCTATATATGATATTTCACTGCCATTCCAAGTAAATTTGCATGTGCCACCTCTAAACATTCAAATAAACATCTGTTTTGTGTGTCTGGACCGCTCATGGAGCGACGGGGGGGCGTTCAGTATCTTCCATGTTAAGCGGGTTATTCTCATGATGAGTGTTTATTCACTCGTCCTTGCATGAGAGGGGCGGTAATAGGGATTCCCAGCCCCAAAATAAAAAAAGGCAAATATTAAACAAAACTCCCCCAGGAATGTTGTTGGTATGGACGGTACCCATGGATTCGGCTAGCCCTGGAGTGTGTTTGTTGGTGGAGGGGGAGTAAACCTTTACTTTTACCGCTTGGGAACCGCCGCTAATGTGTTTAACATGGAAGATATTGATAACTCTTGGTCATAACGTTGACAGGAAGGGTGCACCTCCCAAAACTATATTCATCTCTGTTTTAAACAATGAGCTCTGGCACCTTTGCAAATCCCTGCTTCCCTCTACGAAGGGACAATCTATTTACTTTCATGTTATTTACTATTCATGTTGAGCCAACTTCTTATTCCAACCTCAGTCAATTAGTTGGCAAGCATCATGTGATGGGGAAAGATCCAAACATATATATCTAGTCAAATATATTTGATCATGATTTATTATTGTTGACAATTATCTCTATGATAAATGAGTTGGGAGGCGAAACATTAAGCCCCTATCTTTCTCTATGTTCGATGGATGCCATTTGTTCTAAAAATATGCTTTGAGTACTAGCAATCATAGAAGACTAAATGATGATTGAGTATGTCAAGCTCTTACTTAGACTTTGTTGAAAATAAGTTGAATTGCAATTCTTTGGTGACTAAGAACATAGGTTGTTAAGTTTCAAGAGAATTCATGGTTTGAACCATAACATGTGAATCGGTTGCTACTTTATCATGATGAGTTTTATGAGAAAAAATTGCTGGTTATGATGCTAGAAAAATTGATTGGAATTATCATTGATCACACTTATATACTATGCTAGCACTCACACTCCATAAATTAGTTCTTTTATCATTTACCTACTCGAGGACGAGTAGGAATTAAGCTTGGGGATGCTGATACGTCTCCAACGTATCGATAATTTATGAAGTATTCATGCCATATTCACCTATGTTTACAATAATTTTATATGGTTTTGATGCACTTTATATGATTTATTTAGAACTAACCCGGACTGACGCTGTTTTCAGCAGAACTACCGTGGTGTTGTTTTTGTGCCGAAAATGTAAGTTCTCGGAATCGCCCGAAACTTTTTGACGATTTTGTTTGGAACAAAAGAGGCACTAGACGCTTCATGGGAGGGCTAGAAGAGCCACGAGGTGGGCACAACCCACCAGGGCGCGCCAGGCCCCCCCGGCGCGCCCTGGTGTATCGTGCCCACCTCGTGGCCCATCTTGGCATGAAACCGACGCCCAAAAATCCTATAAATATAGAAACCATCAGAAATAACCCTAGACTCTCCGCTCCGCCGCTGCAACTCTCTGTATCGACAAAAAACCAATCTGGAGACGTTCCAGTGCCCTGCCGGAGAGGGGAATCCATCTCCGGTGGCCATCTTCATCATCCCGGCGGAGGCCATGATGAGGAGGGAGTAGTCCACCCTCGGGGCTGAGGGTATGTACCAGTAGCTATGTGTTCAATCTCTCTCTCTCGTGTTCTCGAGATGTCACGATCTTGATGTATCACGGGCTTTGTTAATATAGTCGGATCATATGATGTTATTCCCTTGCTATCATGTTGTGATGAATTGAATCTTTCCCTTTGAGATATCGTTATGTTGGATTGAATATTGGATTTGAGAACACTTGATATATGTCTTGCATATGGATACCCGTGGTGACAATGGGGTGCTCTATTGTTTCACTTGATATATGTTTTGGTACTCAACTTGCGGATTCCCGCGGTGACATTGGGGTAATCTATGCATAGGGGTTGATACACGTTCTTGTCCTACTTTCTCCGATTGAAATCTTGGTGTACTCTTTGAGGTTCTTTGTGTTGGATTGAGTATTATGAATCTAAAATTGTTTGAAGTGTATCATATAATTAACTCATGGATACTTGTGGTGACATTGGAGTATCTAGGTGACATTAGAGTTGGTTGATGGGTATCATATGGTGTTATTCTAGTACGAACTTTTAGATAGATCGATCGGAAAGGATAACTTGGTGTTATTTTAGTACGAACTCTTGTATAGATCGATCGGAAAGAATAACTTTAAGGTGGTTTCGTACCCTACAAACAATTTCTTCTTATGTTCTCCGCTAGATAAGAACTTTGGAGTGATTCTTCGTTGCACGTTGAGGGATGGTTATGTGATCCAATTATATTAGCATTGTTGAGAGATTGCACTAGCGAAAGTACGGACCCTAGGCCTTGTTTTCAAGCATTGCAATACTCTTTTTGCTCACTTTTGTTACTTGCTACCTTGCTGTTTTTATATTTTCAGATTAGAAAAACCTTTATCTACCATCCATATTGCACTTGTATCACCATCTCTTCACCGAACTAATGCATCTATACAATTTGCCATTGTATTGGGTGTGTTGGGGACACAACAAATTTCTTGTATTTGATTGCAGGGTTGTTTGAGAGAGACCATCTTCATACTACACCTCCCACGGATTGATAAACCTTAGGTCATCCACTTGAGGGGAAATTGCTACTGTCCTACAAAACTCTGCTCTTGGAGGCCCAACAAAGTCTACAAGAATAAAGTTGCGTAGTAGACATCATGCGGCCACCACCTGGGTGCGCCATGATGGCTTGGGAGGCCCACAGGAAGGCTCCAGCCCCCCTCTTCTTCTATATGAAGGGTTTTGACCTAGAAAAAAATCAAGAGGATACTTTCGGGACAAAGCGTTGCCGTCTCGAGGCGGAAAACTGGGCAAGAGCCTTTTTGCTCTCCGGTAGAGAGATTCTGCCTGGGAAAGTTCCCTCCAGGAGGGGGAATTTTATGACCCCCAAGTATAGTGGATCAATCGTAGTCCTTTTGATAATTAAGAGTGTCGAACCCAATGAGGAGTAGAAGGAAATGATAAGCAGTTTTCAGCAAGATATTCTTTGCAAGTGTTGTGAGTAACAGTGATAGACAGTTTTGTAGCAAGATAATTTGAAACAAGTGACAAGTGAAAATAGTAGCAAGTGTGCAGCAAGATAGCCCAATCCTTTTTATAGAAAAGGATAGGCTTGAAGGAACTCTTATATAAAGCAAAGCGCTCCCGAGGACACATGGGAATTTCCGTCTAGTCATGTTCATCATGTTTAGTTGATTCGCGATACTTTGATAATTTGATATGTGGGTGGACCGGTGCTAAGGTGTTGTTCTTACTTGAAAAAGCAACCCACTTATGATTATCTCCTCTTGCAAGCATCCGCACCTATGAAAGCATAATTAAGATAAATCTAACCATAGCATGAAACATATGGATCCGAATCAGCCCCTTATGGAATAACGCATAAACTAGGGTTTAAGCTTCTGTCACTATCATCAATTCAACATGATGAACATGACTAGCTGGAAATTCCCATGTGTCCTCGAGAGCACCTTGCTTCATATAAGAGAACTTTCAGTCCTGTCCTTTGCTATAAAAAGGATTGTACTACCTTGCTGCACACTTCCTAATTTTTTTACTTGTCACTTGTTATGAATTATCTCGCAACAAAACTATCTTTCACTGTTACTTGCAGCACTCGCAGAGAATACCTTTCTGAAAATTGCTTGTCATTTCCTTCCGCTCCTCGTTGGGTTCGACACTCTTACTTATCGAAAGGACTATGATTGACCCCCTATACTTGTGGGTCATCAAGACTCTTTTCTGACGCCGTTGACAGAGAGTGAAGCACCTTTGGTGAATGGAATTTGGTAAGGAAACATTTTTGGTTCATATCTTATATCATGAAAACATAATAGGTTCAGATCTGAAATCATGGCACTCGGGCCCTAGTGACAAGCATTAAGCATAGCAAAGTCCTAGAAACATCGATCTAAGAACATAGTAGATACTAGGGATCAAGCCCTATCAAAATAACCCGATTACATGATCAATCTCATCCACACCCATCACCGTCTAGCAAGCCTACAAAGGAATTACTCACTCCCGGTGGTGAGCATCATGGAATTATTGATGGAGAAGGGTTGGTGATGATGACCGCGACGATCTCCACTCTCTGGAGCCCCAAACGGACTCCGGATCAGCACTCCCGAGGAACACCAAGAGGTGGCGGCAGTGTTTCCGTCTCGTGAAACGTGATGAGATCTTCACTCCGATTTTTTTCTCCATAGATGTGAATTTATAGGACTGGAATTAGGGTCGGGGGAGCCATGTGGGCCCCACAAGCTAACGGGGCGCGCCCAGGGGGGTGAGCACGCCCTGTTGGCTTGTGGCCCACAGGCTGCCCTCCTCCGGCCGGTCTTCACTCCATAATTCTTCATATATTCCAGAAATAATTCACGAAAAGTTTCGTCCGATTCCGAGAACTTTTATTTCTGTACAAAAATAACACCATGGTAGTTCTGCTGAAAACAGCATTAGTCCAGGTTATTTTTATTCAAATCATACAAATTAGAGTCCAAAATAAGAGCAAAAGTGTTTGGAAAAGTAGATATGTTTGAGACGTATCAACTCCCCAAGCTTAATTTATTGCTTGTCCTCAAGCAATTCAGTTGATAAACTAAAAGTGATAATGAACATTTTTACAAACTCTTTTGTTCTCGTTGCTATATATAGGCTTAGCTAGTGTTCAGGTTGTCAGCATAAATCATAAATAACCATATCGATGATAACACTTAGCTATTATATTTACTCATGACAATAACATAACCAACTAGCGAGCCATAATAAAATATCTCACATGCCAACAATTTGTCAAAACAATCTTGATATAATATGATGACATGTTATCTCGCTAGCCCTTTTTGAGACGGCAAAACATAAATGCAGAGCACCTGTGTGGTTCAAGCAACGACTAAACATTATAATTCAGGGTAGAAAAGATCTAGTCATGCTCACATCCAAATTAACTAGACTCAATGCATGTTGACACATAAAATAAGTCATTATCCACTCTTAGCTATTTAAGCATGGCAAGAGCAACTATAATCCCTAATTTTCATCACAAACATATTTACTCATGATACAATGAATCAAGATCGAACGAGCTAAACATATTTACAAAAACGGAAAACAAGAAGAGTTCGTACCAGCTTCCTTTACCATGATCACTTCATCAAATATCTCCATTATTGCCTTTCACTTGCACGACCGAATGATGTGATAATAACAAAAGTGCAAGTGTTCCGTGGACTAAGCTGGAATCTGCGAAACAATATTATACAAAGGAGAAGACAAGGTAATATTGGCTCTTCGTTAGATCAACATTAATGCATATGAGAGCCACTCAACATTTTCATCATGGTCTTCTCCTTTTATTGACTCAATAAAAAAGAAAAGAAATTCAGAGAAACACACTGAAATATTTTTGGTGTTTTTGATTTTCTCGAAGAAAGCAAACAAGCAAAGGAAAAACAAAAAGACTTCCAGCACAGAAAACCACGATAAAGGGCTACTTTGCCGTCTGCATAAGTAAAGCGGACGGCAAACAACTTTGCCATCCACTGTATAGGCCCTGCAGACGGCAAAGTGAGTGGACGGTATAGTATTGAGGTTAGCCCCATTAGGTGGCTAACGGCAGCCCTTGCCGTCTACCCACAGACAGCAAAGAGACAAGCTCCTTTGCCGTCTGCCAGAGACGACAAAGTGACCAAATGGGTCAGCTGGCCTTAGGTGGCTACTGGCATACTTTGTCGTCTGCCAGCCGACGACAAAGTGTCATACTTTGCCGTCTGCCAGCCTACGGTAAAGTGACCAAATGGATCAGACCTAGTGCTCCTAGGTTGCACAGGTTGCTGCCACGTGTCACCTTTGCCGTCGGTGGCAGACGGCAAAGTGCGTGTATTGCCCCTTTTTATTCTGTTTTTGTTATATCCAAGCATTTTCACAGGCAAATATATGATATACAACACATAAGAAACTATATCCCTGCCATATGGATATGATCATCCAACAGACATACCAAATCAAAACATATGTGTAGGTTTCACCATATTACAATAGTTTCATCCATCCATACATAGTTTCATCCATATTACAATAGTTTCATCCATAGGTAGCAAGTTTCACATTGTTCATCGATACAAAATCAAAACAAAAAGTAAACACAAGCACTCCATCAATGCAAGCTTCCGTGAAGTGAATCAAATCTGCAAAATGGGAAATAAGAAAGTTAGAAGAATAAGACTAGAAGAAGAAGAAGAAGAAGAAGAAGAAGAAGAAGAAAAAGAAGAAGAAGAAGAAGAAGAAGAAGAGTTTTTCTTCTCTTTCTTTTTCTCCTCTTGTTTTTCTTCTTCTTATTGATTATTTGTGTCATTTTAGAGCTAACCTAGGTAATTATGCCATTTTTGACCTAACTAAGCTTAGTATGTCATTTTGGAAGAAAATAAGCTAAGTATATGACATTTATGAGGTTACCAAGGTTATTATGCCATTTTTGACCTAAGTAAGCTAATTATGCCATTTTTGACATAAGTAAGCTAAGTACAGGTCATTATTGAGCTAACCTAGGTAATTATGCCATTTTTGAGTTAACTAAGCTTATTATGTCATTGCGGAGGAAACAAAGCTAAGTATAGGTCATTTTAGAGCTAACTTAGGTAAAATAGGTCATTTTGGAGCTAAGTAAGCTTATTATGTCATTTTGGAGGAAACAAAGCTAAGTATAGGTCATTTTAGAGCTAACTTAGGTAAAATTGGTCATTTTGGAGCTAAGTAAGCTTATTATGTCATTTTGGAGGAAAATAAGCTAAGCATATGAAATTTCTGAGCTTACCTAGGTTATTATGCCATTTTTGACCTAAGTAAGCTAATTATGCCATAAATGAACTAAATAAGCTAAGTATAGGTCATTTTAGAGCTAACTTAGGTAAAAATAGGTCATTTTGGAGCTAAGTAAGCTTATTATCTCATTTTCGTGGAAACAAAGCTAAGTATAGGTCATTTTAGAGCTAATTTAGGTAAAATAGGTCATTTTGGAGCTAAGTAAGCCTATTATGTCATTTTGGAGGAAAATAAGCTAAGTATATGATGACCCACAAGTATAGGAGATCTATCGTAGTCCTTTCGATAAGTAAGAGTGTCGAACTCAACGAGGAGCAGAAGGAAATGACAAGCGGTTTTCAGTAAGGTATTCTCTGCAAGCACTGAAATTATCGGTAACAGATAGTTTTGTGATAAGATAATTCGTAACGGATAGCAAGTAACAAATGTAGCAAAGGTGCAGCAAGGTGGCCCAATCCTTTTTGTAGCAAAGGACAAGCCTGGACAAACTCTTATATAAAGCAAAGCGCTCCTGAGGACATATGGGAATTTCTGTCAAGCTAGTTTTCATCATGCTCATATGATTCACGTTCGTTACTTTGATAATTTGATATGTGGGTGGACCGGTGCCTGGGTGCTGCCCTTACTTGGACAAGCCTCCCACTTATGATTAACCTCTCTCGCAAGCATCCGCAACTACGAAAAAAGAATTAAGATAAATCTAACCAGAGCATGAAACATATGGATCCAAATCAGCCCCTTACGAAGCAACGCATAAACTAGGGTTTAAGCTTCTGTCACTCTAGCAACCCATCATCTACTTATTACTTCCCAATGCCTTCCCCTAGGCCCAAATAATGGTGAAGTGTCATGTAGTCGACGTTCACATAACACCACTAGAGGAGAGACAACATACGTCTCATCAAAATATCGAACAAATACCAAATTCACATGATTACTTATAACAAGACTTATCACATGTCCTCAGGAACAAACGTAACTAATCACAAAGCATATTCATGTTCTTAATCAGAGGAGTATTAATTATCATTAAGGATCTGAACATATGATCTTCCACCAAGTAAACCAACTAGCATCAACTACAAGGAGTAATCAACACTACTAGCAACCCACAGGTACCAATCTGAGGTTTTGAGACAAAGATCGGATACAAGAGATGAACTAGGGTTTGGAGAGGAGATGGTGCTGGTGAAGATGTTGATGGAGATTGACCCCCTCTCGTTGAGAGGATCGTTGGTCATGGCGATGGCTTCGATTTCCCCCTCCGGGAGGGAAGTTTCCTCGGCAGAACAGCTCCGCCGGAGCCCTAGATTGCTTCTGCCCAGGTTCCGCCTCGAGACGGCGGCGCTTCGTCTCGAAAGCTCTCTTATGATTTTTTCCAGGCCAAAACCCTCAATATAGCAGAAGATGGGCACCGGAGGCCTGCCAGGGGGCCCACAAGCCACAGGGGCACACCTTGGGGGGTAGGGCGCGCCCCCCAGGCTTGTGACCTCCTGGTGGGTCCCCTCTGGTATTTCTTTTGCCCAATATTTTTTATATATTCCAAAATAATTCTTCGTAACTTTTCAGGACTTTTGGAGTTGTGCAGAATAGGTCTCTCAGATTTGCTCCTTTTCCAGTCCGGAATTCCAGCTGCCGGCATTCTCCCTCTTCATGTAAACCTTGTAAAATAAGAGAGAAAAGGCATAAGTATTGTACCATAATGTGTAATAACAGCCCATAATGCAATAAATATCAATATAAAAGCATGATGCAAAATGGACGTATCAACTCCCCCAAGCTTAGACCTCGCTTGTCCTCAAGCGAAAGCCGAGAGCGATAAATATGTCCACATGTTTAGAGATAGAGGTGTCGATAAAATAAAATACGGACATGAGAGCATCATGATCATCTTTCGAACAGCAATACTTATTGATATATAATTTCTTATACTAGAGTAACAATTCATTCACAAGGTAAAGTATGAATCAAGAACTCTATTGAAAACCAACAAACTATGATCTCAGTCATTGAAGCAATTGCAATTTATCATAACATCGGAAAGAGTCAATATAAGAGCTTATAAAGCAAATCCACATACTCAATCATCTTTTAGTCTTTCATAATTGCTAACACTCACGCGGTACTTATGAGGTCAAAGCGTCAATTGGACACAGAGAAAGATAGGGGCTTATAGTTTTGCCTCCCAACTATTTACCTCAAGGGTAATGTCAACAGAAATAACTCATGATCACCCACATCCGAGTGGATATATGTGTCTAGATCATTCCCTAACACATGACGCTTGCCAAAAGAGAAAGGCGAAATATAGGAAGTGGTGAAGATCACCATGACTCTTGCATAAAGGTAAGTACTAGAAAGTAAAAGTAACAGATAGGCCCTTCGCAGAGGGAAGCAGAGGTTGTCATGCGCTTTTATAGTTGGATGCGCAATCTCTTAATGCAAAAGAACGTCACTTTATATTGCCGCTTGTGATAATGAACTTTATTATGCAGTCTGTTGCTTTTATTTCTTCCATATCACAAGTTCGTACAAAGTTTATTTTCCTCACACTAATAGATCATACATATTTAGGGAGCAAATTTTTTATTGCTTGCACCGATGACAAGTTACGTGAAGGATCTTACTCAATCCATAGGTAGGTATGGTGGACTCACATGGCAAAACTGGTTTAAAGGTGTTTGGATGCACAAGTAGTATCTCTACTTGGTGCGGAAGTTTTGGCTAGTATGAGGTGGAAGCAAGTGTCACATGTTAGAGGATCCATGACAATATAACTTCTATTCGGAAATAAGCAAACATAACTCATTATGTTGTCTTCCTTGTCCAACATCAACTTCTTAGCATATAGTATTTTAATGAGTGCTCACAATCATAAAAGATGTCCAAGATAATATATTTATATGTGAACCTCTCTTTCTTTATTACTTTCTTTTAATTGCAGCAATGACCAATCGCTATGTTTGTCAACTCACAACAAATTTCAATCAACACACTTCTTATATGTGAAGTCATCACTCCCCATAAGATCATCATATATACTCTTTGCTTTTATTCTATACTTCTTTCTATTTCTTTTTCTCAAGATCATAGCAAGCAAGCAAAGCCCTCAACTCAAAACTACTTTTTATTATATAACTCTCGGACTCGCTTACATAGGGGGAACATAAAGCAAAACTCCAAACTAGATCACACTAAAAACTTTATTCTACGAGATCAAGATATAACCAAAAGGATCGAACTAAGAAAAACGAAGAAAGTAAAAGATGTGAAGGTGATACGATACCGGGGCACCTCCCCCAAGCTTGGCACAAGTCAAGGGGCATGCCCATACCCATGTGTTTAGTTGTCTTTCTTCGGAGGTGGTGATGTTGGAGTTGTTGATGAGGTTGGGAGCTTGTCCTCCGTCTTCCAAGGCATAGGCTCACCATCGTAAAAAGATGAACGAATCTCCGGGATCCTCAAATCTGCAGCCAAACTCATTCTCTTAAATCTGTAGTCATACTCACAGTTGTGGTTTTGCAGGTCATAGATCTGGGCTTGGAGATGCTTGATTTTCTCGTTGAGCTTCAAGATGTGCTCCCCAATGTCCTTGGCGTCCAGCTTGTGTTTATGGGTAAACTCCGCGATCATCATGTGATTGGCATTGAGTCCGCATTCCACCATCCCTTGGCACTTGAAGACTTGCTGCTCCATTGCTTCGAGCCTTGTTTCCACGCTTCCGGTCTTCTTTGGCCCCTCAACATCACGGATGTGCAGCACCCCCTCACGCATCTCAATGGTTAGGGGGTGTCGTAGCACCTCCGCAAGGAAGGGGTTGATGACCTTCTCGAAGAACTTGTCCTTCGAAGCACTTGGGGACGTCATGGCGATCTAAATCTGTCCGGAAAACAACTCGATACAAAAACAGAAGATTTTTCTGTGGTACGGTGGTCAAAACCTTCGGGAGATTATATAATGAATTTTTACCGACCAACAGGAGTATTCTACAAGAAAACATAGTCCGGAGGGTACACGAGGTGGCCACAAGCCATAGGGGCGCGCCCAGGGGGGTAGGGCGCGCCCCCTAGCTTGTCGCCTCCTCGTGCACTTTTTGGACTACTTTAAATTTTCCTAATTTTTTAAATATAAAACGGAGAAAAATTGCTATCAAAAAAGTTGGAGTCGTTTTTCTTACCGTACCACATACCTATTCCTTTTTGGAGTCTGAAACGTTCTGGTAGGTCTCCCTAATGTACTCCTCCGGAGTTATGGTATTGATAATATTGGATTCAACATTTATGGGAGTACCTGAGATATAATGTTTGATTCTTTGCCTGTTTACCACCTTTGGGTTAGTGCCTTCGGCGTTGTTGATCTTGATGGCACCGGAACGATATACTTCCTCGACAATGTAAGGCCCTTCCCATTTAGAGAGAAGTTTTCCTGCAAAAAATCTTAAACGGGAATTGTATAGCAAGACATGGTCACCTACATTGAATTCATGCTTTTGTATCCTTTTATCAAGCCATCTCTTAACTTTTTCTTTAAACAACTTGGCATTCTCATAGGCCTGGGTTCTCCATTCATCAAGTGAGCTAATGTCAAATAACCTCTTCTCACCAGCAAGTTTGAAATCATAGTTGAGCTCTTTGATTGCCCAATAAGCTTTATGTTCTAGTTCTAGAGGTAAGTGACATGCTTTACCATAAACCATTTTATACGGAGACATACCCATAGGGTTTTTGTAAGCAGTTCTATAATCCCATAATGCATCATCAAGTTTCTTAGACCAATTCTTTCTAGATCTATTAACAGTCTTTTGCAAGATCAATTTAATTTCTCTATTGCTTAATTCTACTTGACCACTAGACTGAGGATGATATGGAGATGCAATTCTATGATTAACATCATACTTAGCAAGCAATTTACGGAAAGCACCATGAATAAACTGTGAACCACCATCAGTCATTAAATATCTAGGGACTCCAAATCTAGGGAAGATAACTTCTTTCAGCATTTTAATAGAAGTGTTATGATCAGCACTACTAGTTGGAATAGCTTCTACCCACTTAGTAACATAATCAACAGCAACTAGAATGTGAGTATACCCGTTGGACTTTGGAAAAGGTCCCATATAATCAAAACCCCAAACATCAAATGGTTCAATAACAAGTGAGTAATTCATAGGCATTTCCTGACGTCTACTAATATTACCAATTCTTTGACATTCATCACAAGACAAGACAAACTTACGAGCATCCTTGAAGAGAGTAGGCCAATAAAAACCAGATTGTAATACCTTGTGTGCAGTTCTATCTCCAGCGTGGTGTCCTCCGTAGGCCTCGGAGTGACACTTGTGTAGGATCTGCTCCTGTTCATGCTCAGGTACACAACGTCTAATAACACCATCTACTCCTTCTTTATAAAGGTGTGGATCATCCCAAAAGTAATGTCTTAAATCATAGAAGAACTTTTTCTTTTGTTGGTATGTGAAACTAGGCGGTATAAATTTAGCAACAATGTAATTAGCATAATCAGCATACCATGGAGCATTCCATGAAGCATTTATGACAGCTAATTGTTCATCAGGAAAGCTATCATCTATAGGTAGTGGGTCATCAAGAACATTTTGTAACCAAGACAAGTTGTCTGCTACGGGGTTCTCAACTCCCTTTCTATCAATAATATGCAAATCAAATTCTTGTAACAGAAGAAACCATCTAATAAGTCTAGGTTTAGCATCTTTCTTTTCCATAAGATATTTAATAGCAGCATGATCAGTGTGAACAGTTACTTTGGAATCAACAATATAAGGTCTGAACTTATCACAAGCAAACACAACGGCTAAAAATTCCTTTTCAGTGGTAGAATAGTTTCTTTGAGCACTGTCTAGAGTTTTACTAGCATAATGGATAACATTTAATTTCTTATCAACTCTTTGTCCTAGAACAGCACCAACGGCATAATCACTGGCATCACACATAATTTCAAAGGGTAGGTTCCAATCAGGTGGTTGAACAACAGGTGCAGAAATCAAGGCTTTCTTAAGGATTTCAAATGCTTCTACACTATCATCATCAAAAACAAAAGGAATATCTTTTTGCAAGAGATTAGTGAGAGGCTGAGAAATTTTAGAGAAGTCTTTAATAAATCTCCTATAGAAACCAGCATGACCAAGGAAACTTCTTATACCTCTGATATCCGTAGGACACGGCATTTTTTCAATAGCATCAACTTTAGCTTTATCAACTTCAATACCTCTTTCGGAGATTTTGTGTCCCAAGACAATACCTTCATTAACCATAAAGTGGCACTTCTCCCAATTCAAGACAAGATTAGTTTCTTCACATCTCTGCAAAACTCGATCAAGGTTGCTCAAGCAATCATCAAAAGAAGTTCCGTAAACGGAGAAATCATCCATGAAAACCTACACAATCTTTTCACAAAAGTCAGAGAATATAGCAGTCATACATCTTTGAAAGGTAGCAGGTGCATTGCATAAACCAAAAGGCATACGTCTATAAGCAAAGGTACCGAAAGGACAAGTAAAAGTGGTCTTCTCTTGGTCCTCTTTTGACACAGGTATTTGAGAGAAACCAGAATAACCATCTAGAAAGCAAAAGTGTGTGTGTTTGGATAGTCTTTCTAGCATTTGATCAATAAAAGGTAGAGGGTAATGATCTTTCGTAGTAGCTTTATTTAATTTCCTAAAATCAATTACCATTCTATATCCGGTAACAATTCTTTGTGGGATCAATTCATTTTTATCATTAGGAACAACGGTAATACCTCCCTTCTTAGGGACACAATGAACGGGACTAACCCATCTACTATCAGCAATAGGATAAATTATACATGCCTCCAGAAGCTTTAATATTTCAATTCTTACCACTTCTTTCATTTTAGGATTTAACCGTCGTTGGTGATCAACAACTGGTTTAGCATCAGGCTCCATATTAATTTTATGCTGACATAGAGTGGGACTAATGCCCTTAAGATCATCAAGGGTATATCCAATAGAAGCACGGTGCTTCTTCAGAATTTTCAATAATCTCTTTTCTTCATGCTCTGAAAGGTTAGCACTAATAATAACATGATATATCCTCTTTTCAACAAGATAAGCGTATTTCAGAGTATCCGGTAATTGTTTAAGCTCAAACACGGGATCACCCTTGGGTGGAGGAGGATCCCCAAGTATTTCAAGAGGCAAGTTGTGTTTCAAAATAGGATGTTGATCAAAGAAAATCTTATCTATTTCATTCCTTTCATTCATATGCATATCGTTTTCATGGTCTAGCAAATATTGTTCTAAGGGATCAGTAGGAGGCACGGCAATAGAAGCAAGACCAATAATTTCATCCTTACTAGGCAATTCTTTATCATGGGGTTATCTACGAAATTTAGAGAAATTGAACTCATGAGACACCTCCCCAAAACTTACAGTAACAGTTTCTTTCTCACAATCTATCTTAGCATTAACAGTATTCAAGAAAGGTCTACCAAATATAATGGGACAAAAATCATCTTGTGGGGAACCAAGAACAAGAAAATCAGTAGGATATTTTATTTTCCCACACAAGACTTCAACATCTCTAACAATCCCAACTGGTGATATAGTATCTCTATTAGCAAGCTTAATGGTAACATCAATTTCTTCTAATTCAGCTGGTGCAATATCATTCACAATTTCTTGATATAAGGTAAAGGGAATTGCACTCACACTAGCACCCACATCACATAAGCCATGATAACAATGATCTCCTATTTTAACAGAAACAACAGGCATGCCAACAATAGGTCTATGTTTATCTTTAGTATCAGGTCTAGCAATTCTAGCAGCTTCATCACAGAAATGAATAACATGCCCATCAATATTATCAACCAAGAGATCTTTAACCTTAGCAATACTAGGTTCAACTTTAATTTGTTTAGGGGGTGTAGGTGTTCTAACATAGCTCTTACGAACCGCAGTTGAACCTTTAGCATGTTCCTTTATTCTAACAGGGAAAGGTGGTTTCTCGATATAAGCAGCAGGAATAACAGGATCAACATTATAAATAATAGTTTCTTCTTCAACTTTAATAGGTCCAACCACTTTCACTTCAATGGGAGGATGATATTTAAACCACTTCTCCTTAGGGAGATCAACATGAGCAGCAAATGATTCACAGAAAGAAGCTACTATCTCAGAGTCAAGTGCATATTTAGTGCTAAATTCACGAAAAGCATCGGTGTCTATAAAGGATTTAACACAATCAAACTTACGGTTTATACCTGACTCCTTGCCTTCGTCGAGTTCCCAATCTTCAGAGTTGCGTTTAATTCTTTCCAATAAGTCCCATTTGAATTCAATATCTTTCTTCATAAAGGAACCAGTACAAGAAGTATCGAGCACGGATTGATCATTACGAGAAAGCCAAGCATAAAAATTCTGAATAATAATTTCTCTTGAGAGCTCATGATTGGGGCATGAATATAGCATTGACTTAAGCCTCCCCCAAGCTTGAGCGATACTTTCTCCTTCACGAGGCCAAAAATTATAAATATAATTCCGATCACGATGAACCAGATGCATAGGATAAAACTTCTGATGAAATTCCAATTTCAATCGGTTGTAGTTCCATGATCCAATATCATCACATAGCCTATACCATGTCAATGCCTTCTCCTTCAAAGATAAAGGAAATACCTTCTTCTTGACATCATCCTCGGGCAAACCTGCAAGCTTAAATAATCCACAAACTTCATCCACATAGATCAGATGCAAATCAGGATGTAGTGTTCCATCTCCTGCATAAGGATTAGCTAGCAGTTTCTCTATCATACCCGAAGGAATTTCATAATAAATATTTTCAGTAGGTTCAGTAGGTTGAGGAGCAACTCTTTGTGCTTCCGGTCGAGGTGAAGATACCCCGAACAAGGCCCTCAAAGGATTATTTTCCATAGTAACAAGTGACAGTAAATTTCAGCACACTATATAAATTTTTCCTTACCAAATTCCACTCACCAAAGGCGCTTCACTCCCCGACAACGGCGCCAGAAAAGATTCTTGATGACCCACAAGTATAGGGGATCTATCGTAGTCCTTTTGATAAGTAAGAGTGTCAAACCCAACGAGGAGCAGAAGGAAATGACAAGCGGTTTTCAGTAAGGTATTCTCTGCAAGCACTGAAATTATCGGTAACAGATAGTTTTGTGATAAGATAATTCGTAACGGATAGCAAGTAACAAATGTAGCCAAGGTGCAGAAAAGGACAAGCCTGGACAAACTCTTATATTAAGCAAAGCGCTCCCGAGGACACATGGGAATTTCTGTCAAGCTAGTTTTCATCATGCTCATATGATTCACGTTCGTTACTTTGATAATTTGACATGTGGGTGGACCGGTGCTTGGGTGCTGCCCTTACTTGGACAAGCCTCCCACTTATGATTAACCTCTCTCGCAAGCATCCGCAACTACGAAAGAAGAATTAAGATAAATCTAACCATAGCATGAAACATATGGATCCAAATCAGCCCCTTACGAAGCAACGCATAAACTAGGGTTTAAGCTTCTGTCACTCTAGCAACCCATCATCTACTTATTACTTCCCAATGCCTTCCCATAGGCACAAATAATGGTGAAGTGTCATGTAGTCGACGTTCACATAACACCACTAGAGGAGAGACAACATACATCTCATCAAAATATCGAACGAATACCAAATTCACATGATTACTTATAACAAGACTTATCCCATATCCTCAGGAACAAACGTAACTACTCACAAAGCATATTCATGTTCTTAATCAGAGGAGTATTAATTATCATTAAGGATCTGAACATATGATCTTCCACCAAGTAAACCAACTAGCATCAACTACAAGGAGTAATCAACACTACTAGCAACCCACAGGTACCAATCTGAGGTTTTGAGACAAAGATCGGATACAAGAGATGAACTAGGGTTTGGAGAGGAGATGGTGCTGGTCAAGATGTTGATGGAGATTGACCCCCTCTCGATGAGAGGATCATTGGTGATGACGATGGCTTCGATTTCCCCCTCCGGGAGGGAAGTTTCCCCGGCAGAACAGCTCCGCCGGAGCCCTAGATTGCTTCTGCCCAGGTTCCGCCTCGAGACGGCGGCGCTTCATCCTGAAAGCTCTCTTATGATTTTTTCCAGGTCAAACCCCTCCATATAGCAGAAGATGGGCACCGGAGGCCTGCCAGGGGGCCCACAAGCCACAGGGGCGCACCCTGGGGGGTAGGGCGCCCCCCAGGCTTGTGACCTCCTGGTGGGTCCCCTCTGGTATTTCTTTCGCCAAATATTTTTTATATATTTCAAAATAATTCTCCGTAACTTTTCAGGACTTTTGGAGTTGTGCAGAATAGGTCTCTCATATTTGCTCCTTTTCCAGTCCAGAATTCCAGCTGCCGGCATTCTCCCTCTTCATGTAAACCTTGTAAAATAAGAGAGAAAAGGCATAAGTATTGTACCATAATGTGTAATAACAGCCCATAATGCAATAAATATCAATATAAAAGCATGATGCAAAATGGATGTATCAGTATATGACATTTATGACCTAACCAAGGTTATTATGCATTTTTTGACCTAAGTAAGCTAATT
Organism: Elymus sibiricus; assembly: GCA_039707655.1. Taxonomy (NCBI): domain Eukaryota; kingdom Viridiplantae; phylum Streptophyta; class Magnoliopsida; order Poales; family Poaceae; genus Elymus; species Elymus sibiricus. The sequence continues at coordinate 143,079,904 of CM077667.1, read as the reverse complement.
ATGTCATAAATGAACTAAATAAGCAAAGTATAGGTCATTATGCATTTGTTAAGCAAAACACTAGAGAAAACTTACCGTCATCACGGAGGTGAAGCACCGGTGTTGCTCGTGCCGGTTACACCTGGAGAAGGTTCATGCGATGCTTGTCTGGAGTTATGCTGCACCAAGGATCATTTGCAATGTCTCGTTAGCATTATGACACTCAAATGTTAAGACTAGTAACTAATGACCATTCAACGAAATGTACGGCCATACTTCTGTTAGGTTGTTGAAGATATAAAACGAAATGGTCCGCCATTCTTCGACATCCAACGCTATTACTTTCGAAGCACCGGCTGGTGCGAGCTTCCCTTTGAATAGGCTGAGGTTGGATCCACCTTTTTTAGGGTCGCAAGCATTGTACCGAGGTTTCGGATTATGCAAATGACGATTTTTGGCTTCGTAGTGTGCTGTCACGAAGTTTGCCGCCTCCTCGGTAATGAATGCCTCGGTCATCGATGCTTCAATTCTACATTTATTTTTACATTTTTCTCGAAGCGTCTTCTGCATCCTCTCAGTTGCGTAGCACCAACGATTTTGAACGCCCCCCCAATCTTGCCTTGGTCGGGAGATGCAAAATCAAATGCTGCATTGGACTAAGGAAGCCTGGTGGAAAGATCTTCTCTAACTTGCAGATCAACTCCGGTGCCAACTCTTCCATTTCATCTAGCACGCCAGGCGATAGTTCTTTCGCACAAAGAACACAGAAGAAATAGCTCAGATCTCCTAGTACTAGCCATTTATCCTCAGGGATAAAGCCACACAACATCACCGACATTACCCGCTCAAGCCATATGTGCCAATCATGACTCTTGAGACCAAATATTTTCAATTTGTCAAGACTCGCTCCCCTCTTTAGTTTCGCTGCATACCCATCAGGGAACATCAATTGCATTTTCACCCACAAGATCATTTCCCTCATAGCTGGCCTTCCAAGATTGAACCATGCCTTTGGCTTCGTCCAGTTCTGCTTTCCTTTCGGTTGTCGCATGTTTTGTAACGGTCTATCACATAGAGCCTCTTGATCAACTCTAGCCTTAGGATTATCCTTTCACTTCCCCTCTATGCCGAACAATGTACCAAAAAGGCCCTCGGCGATATTCTTTTCAGTGTGCATCACGTCGATCTTGTGTGGGCAAAGGAGGTCTTTGAAGTAAGGCAGATCCCACAAGCATGTCTTGTGAGTCCAGGCGTGTTCCGAATTATACCCTTTGAAATACCCTGGATGCTCTGGATCAGGCTCGAGAGCATTTAACTGGTCCAGGGTCTGTTGGCCTGTCAACGCAGGTGGTGCAGAGTTTTTGACAACTCTACCTTTGATGAAATTCTTCTTGTCTTTTCTATACTTATGGCGAGGATCCAGGAACTGTCTATGCAAGTCGAAGCAAGAAAACTTGCGACCCGCCTGCAGCCAAGAAAACTGAAGAGCTGCCTTGCATGTGGGGCATGGGAACCTTCCATGCACACACCAGCCAACGAATAGCGCATACGCCATCAAGTCATGCATCGAGTACATGTACCACACATGCATTGAGAAGTTTTGTTTTGTAGCGGCGTCGTATGTCTTGATCCCATTATCCCAAGCTTCTTGCAATTCATCCTTAAGCGGCTACATGTACACATTCATATTCGTCCCCGGATAGTTGGGCCCTGGAATTATCAACGTCAGGAAAATGTTCTTTCTTTGCATAATCTGTCCGGGGGGAGATTGAGAGGAATGACAAATACATGCCAACAATTGTATTGGCTTCCCGTCATACCAAACACATTGAACCCATCCGTGCTGATGGTGACTCGAGGATGACTTGGATCTGCCTCTTTATCCTTATGTAATGCATCGAAGTGCTTCCAAGCAAAAGCGTCTGAAGTGTGTACCAACATCTGATTCCCATCTGCATCTTGTTGCCCAATTTGTGCCATATCATTTGTTTGGCCGTCTCTTCGACCATGAAAGACGTTGAAGTCTTGGTATGATTGGCATATACTGAAGAACATTAACGAGGATTTTGGCCTGACTCTTCTCACCCATACTGTTGTCTACCACAACATACCTGGAAGACTTGCAAATGGGACAATAGTTCAAGTCCGCATACTCAAGCCTAAATAAGGCACATCCATTCTCACAGGCATCTATCTTCTCATAGGGCATCTTAAGTACACGGAGGATTTTGTCCGACTGGTACAGGTTTGCAGGCATTACATTGCCTTTGGGTAGAAAGCATCCAAATAGTGTCATCATTGCGTCGTAGCAATCTCTGCCCAAGTTGAATTGAGCCTGCAGAGCCATTATTTGTGCGATGGCATCCAGCAGACAAAGCTCAGTGTGCTCGTGGAGAGGTCGTTTTCAAGACTCCAACATTTCATTGAAGGCCTTTGCAGATTCCTCCATCTCATCGTTTGAATCCCGAGCATCATTAAAGTCTTGCACCATGTCTTCGATCCCGGTACCATGCTCGTCGGTGCGATGACGAACCACCTCAGCTCTGGCATGTTGGGCAGACTCACCATGAAATGTCCACACCGTGTAATCAGGCGTAAAACCCCACTTCTGCAGGTGTTTACCCATTTCACCCTCTGTCCTCTTTTGAAAGTTGTCGCACCGGACACAGGGGCACCAGGTTTTTCTCTGGCCATTTGCAAATGCGGCTCTCACAAACCCCTTGATTTTTGTTAACCATTCATTGGTCATGTCTTTCTGACTAGTGTGACCGGTGTACATCCACGCACGATCACTCATCTTGCCTAGCTACTGGACACACAAGAAATATATATATATATATAATTCAGCATATATATTCATCAGTTAATCAAGTTTGTCAGTTTTATTACGTCCATGCAACCTACACGCTAATAGGTAAAGATGGGTCCTAATCCCACCCGAGTATGTGTAGATTGGGTTCGTTTTCCCATGCTCTGCTCCGGATCCGACGCAAAATTTTGGCAGAACCTCCCCGCTGTTCTCCTGATACACGTCTCGGCAATAAACAGAGAGGATGTGTACCCGGAGAACAACAGGGAGGCACTGACGAAATTATGCATCGGATCCAGAGCAGAGCATATGGGAAAACGAACCCAATCTACAGATACTCGGGCTGTCCATGGATAACGTTGGACAATTCGAAAGAATCACAGTTATAAATATGCAAATGCATGCATATTTATAAATGTAACCCTTTCGAACGGGAGACACATACTAGTCACACATACTGATGATTTAATCTACCTATAGCTAGCAAGTTTCATTGGCACGAAGACCGGAACAGAGCAAATGAAGGGGGGGAGTGTCGGTGTCAAAACCGGCGGATCTCGGGTAGGGGGTCCCGAGCTGTGAGTCTTGGATCGATGGTAACAGGGGACGAAGGAGACGACGTTTACCCAGGTTCGGGCCCTCCTATGGAGGTAAAACCCTACGTCCTGCTCGATTATATTGATTTGTATGAAGGTTACAGAGTTGATCTACCACGAGATCGAATAGCTAAAACCCTAGAGGAGTTTCTCTGTCCTACAATCTAAAACCTCCCCGGTTTATATAGACACCGGGGGGTACCTAGGGTTTACACATGATAGGTCTCCTGCCGGGGATGGAGATGCCGATTTCCTCATCTTGACTTGGAGTGCACGACGCGCCTTCGAGACTTCCTTCTAGAACAAGGGGTCGTGGCATATCCGGCCCTTCCTGCGATAGTCAGAGAACGGCCCACCAAGCCGGCCTATTGAGAGATAGACCAGCGGCCCGAGGACCCCTTAGTCCAGGACTCCCTCAGTAGCCCCCGAACTAGCGCCCAACGCCAAGGGTCATAGCACCGGCAGCTCCACGCGATCGAAGTCTTCGGCTTGCGGGGTGAGTTCTTCTTCCCATTAATGATCGGCTGAGACTAGACCGGCTTCCGATGACGCGTAATTTTTCCGATCATACGATCGTCCGGACGCCATGACTCGCTTAGCCCCAAAGGCCAAACGTTAAAGTGTAAACAGTGTTTCCTGTCAGCCCTTTCGACGAAGGGTCGCGACCCAGTTATGAAAACTTGATTCGCGATTTGAGGCCGTTTCTTCATTGGCACGACTCATCAATGTGCAGATCGTACTCCGTTTCACATGGGATATGATTAACACCCTAGGTTTTCTCACGCGTGCGTAATGGCATGAATATCTCGGGAAGCGGAGAGGCTTGCAGCGCAGTAGAGGGAAACTCATCGGCATCACGCCTCATAAAAGGAAAAAAAAACAAGGCCTATTCACGCTTCCCATTCGCATCCCTCGCTTCCTCAGTCTTCCCAAGCTCCAAGAGCCCAGATCCAGTTCTCCCTCAATCTCTCCTCCGAGCTTAGCCATGGCGGGTTCAGGCTCTATGGGCAAGTGGGAGGCCTCCACGGTCACCGACAAGGACATTCGGGAGTTAAAGCTCGCCGGCTACCTCGCCGCCAACATCTAGAGGCGAACCAGGTGGTCCCCACCCCTAAGCCAGGTGAGAGGGTGGTGTTCGTCCCCCACTTCCTCCGGGGACTAGGCTTTCCGCTCCACCCCTTTGTTAGGGACCTCATGTTCTTCTACGGACCAGATTTCCACGACCTTCCCCCGAACTCCTTCATGCATATTTCGGCATTCATCATTATCTGTGAAGCCTTCCTGCAGGTCAAGCCGCACTTCGGCCTGTGGCTCAAGGTCTTCAATGTCAAGCCGAAGATAGTCGCGGGCGAGCACGCAGACTGCGGAGGGGAGGTAATCAGTAAGCTCCCCCACGTCGAGTGGCCGGCCGGTACCTTCATCGATATCAAGATCTAGCAGAAGGAATGGTTCTACATCACCGAACCAAGGGACAAGGGCTGGGCGGCACCTGCTGAGTTCAGATCTGGACCTCCTGCAAGGTTAACCTCGTGGCTCAAGAAGGGACTTGACTGGGGGTCAGACGCAGAGGTCAAATTGCTGCAGAAGCATATTTCCTCGGTAATCGCGGCCAAGATCGAGCTGATCAATGTGGTCCAGGTCATGCTCCACCGCCGTCTTCTTCCCTGCCAGCGCCGGGCCTCCCCAATGTGGGCCTATCAGCTCGAGGACCAGCCTACGGTGCAGGGATTCTTCCGCACTACCCACCAGAAGTTGTGGAAGGCATTATTCAAGCCCCAGAAGAGCTGGCCAGGCGAGGGGGAGGACTCGGGCCTAAGCGCCGATAACCCTCCAACCCAGGTATGATATTATTTTTATACTCCGACCCTGTTGTTTGACAAAGAGCTGAACAACCTTCCTCTTGTCTTTACTGAAGTGGCTAAGCAAGGCCGTCAAAATGGACTGTCCAGCCCCACAGCCCGAAGGCCCCGGGTCGGATGTCCTGACGTCAATGCTCGTCGTTGTGCCATACACGGCACCGGAGAAGAAGGAAAAGAAGAAAAACCAAGAAGGCCTCCGCATAAGGGACCCGCCGGACACTATGTGCGAGGAAACCCATGCCTCCTCTACTCATGAGGAAGAGCACGAGGACGGGGGGGAGGCGATTCCCCCCTCACAAGAAAGAGGGCGGCGTCGCAGGACGCCGCGGAGGATCTACCTCCTCCTGCCTCGAAGAGGGCGCGTAGGCCGAGGATAATCCTGGCCGACAATAGCTCGGACTCCGACGCTGAGTCCGAGGACTTCGAGAGGGTTCCCCGAAGGAACCTAAGGGTCAAGCCCCCAGCCCAAAGGTAAGAATCCGAAGACCCCCTGGGTCATTTATGTGAAGTTTTTAATGTTTTAAATGGACGAATGCCTTTTAATCTGCAGCCCACCGCGCGTCCTTCCCACCGAGCAAATATCGGACAGGGAGTCTCCACCCGCCGAGCTGGCGGAGAGTGGGACTACTTCGCACCCCACACCTCCAGGGGCCGCGAAGGAGGCCGCGGATGTGTCATCCCGCCCAGCTCCTTTGGAGCCGAACACCGGCGGCGGGGGTGACGATGTCATGGCCGAGGTTAGCGCCTCGACCGCCGAAGACCAGGAGGGGGAAACTCCCCTGGCCGCTGAGGAGGGGGGACGAAATACTGTCCAGTCCCCACCGAGGACATCTCCGGAGAGCACTGTGCCTCCAGAGCTACCAGCTCAATCCCCCATCAGAGATCAGGTTGGCCGGTCACCACCGGTGCCACCCATGACTGGGTGGCCGGTCATGATGGAGGAGGCTCTATCAAGTGCCTCCATCTCCGAGGATCACCGCACTCTTATGGGTGCGGTTTTGCAAGGTATTCAGTCCGTTGATAGCGGAGTGAAAGAGGCCTTCAATGGTCTATTGACGGGCTTCAAGGTGAGCCACGTAATACCCTTTTCCCAAAAAGTTTAATTTTATTAAGCTTGCACTATCTTTCTATATGTAGTAGCCCCCGAGCCCTGGGTGGGTTTGGAAAAACCCACCCGGGGGTCAAATACCCCGAAGTAACCAACGATGCATAGGGCACCATTTGTCCCGCACTATTCTAAAAGCTCTTAAGAAAACCGAGCACAGGGTCGTATTCTTGATAGTTCGGGGGTTTGAATGCACATAACCTGATTTTTATAAAAAAAAAATTGCAGGCCTCGTCGGCGGCGGCGGCCTTCAACACCGCGGAGCTTGCCGAGCTAAATCGGAAGCTCAAGAGCTCTGATGAGGAGCTCGATCGCCTAAATAAGAGGTTCGACGAGGCGCAAGGTAAGCCAAAAAAATATCAGAGCTATCTATCATTATCAATGTCGGCGTTCTGGGAACGGGGGTACCCAGACCTGCCTGCCTGCGGCCCAGGGCATGGCCCACCTCGTCAGCCAAACACGGCCAGACGCGGCCCCACTCAAAACAAGGCCCTCGCGACGACCCTAGGCTCGCGAGGAGGAGCAGCATCAAGACCGGCAAAGGATGGGCCTCCCCAGGCCCCCTCCGGAGTGGCGCAGATCTCTATGCAGGACCCGACCTCAGGAGTCAAGGGTGATGCAAGGACGGACAGGCGGGCGCCAGCACGCCGGGCGGTGCAGTTTCCCCTTTGGTGCAAAAGGAGCAAGGACATACGCGGGTTCCCAAAGCACCCCACAAAGGTTTCCATTCCGGTGCAACAAGACCACAGCCACGAGCTCTGCAGGACAGGTGTCATCGCCGAGCCCACCTCTGCATCATCGACAGCTACTTTGCAGGCGAAGACCGCCTTTGGACAGGGCGGGGATGTACTCCTGTCCCCCTTTAAATTTGGCCATTGTGGGATCCCTTCCCGCCATGGCGATAAGGGAAGAGGACCCGGGCCACCGCTATATATAGAGGCTAGGTTGCACCATAGAGTGAGAGCCGGAAACGAGTCGATCCACCCATCCATCCGGCTCATCACCAAGCCAGCAGAGGGCCAAGAACACCTCAGGAGCGCCCTTGCGAGGCTCCTCAACCTTGTACTAGTTCATCCACCATACCTCCACGAGAGGCAATCCACCAAAGCAGGAGTAGGGTATTACACTTCGCAGCGGCCCGAACCTGGGTAAACCACCGTGTTCATCTTCTTCCTCGTCATCGCGCGAGTTCATCGTCTTGTCCATCGAGTAGCGAGCTAGGTAGGGCGAGGCTGCAGGGGATCTTCGCACATGCCCCTATGTTCGAATCTCAAGGGTTTTGCGAAGCCCGAAATCCGACATTTGGCGCGCCACGTAGGGGGCGTGTCGGAGCTTCCCCACTCGCTGCGACAGCCGAGCCCCGGTTCGGCAAATCCATGGCGGACGAGATCCCCGACGCTGGCCGGCCGCTGGCGAGCGATGGTGCGGGACGCGCAGGGCCGGCCCAGCGGTCGCCTACATCCTCGGCGGGTCGCAGGCGCCGCCCTCCGGCTGCCATGTCAAGCGGTTCCTACGCCACGTGGGAGCGGTTCGGCCGTGGCCAGAGCCCGCGCCGCACCGCACATGGCCAGAGACCAACATCACCTTCGGCCCCGACGACCACCCGAAGACGACGACAGCCGCTGGAACGCTGCCCATGTTGTGCACACCAACCATACGTGGCGTGGCTGTCTCCAGGACCCTCATAGACGGTGGCGCCGGCCTCAACGTCATCTCCGTGGAGGCCTTCGACGCGTTGCAGTTACCCCGTGACCAACTCACGCCTTCAAGGCCCTTCTCTGGGGTGGTCGGGGGGTCCGTCGCCCCCGTCGGGCGGGTGCGCCTCCCCGTCACCTTCGGCACCCGCTCCAACTTCCACACTGAGCAGGTTGACTTCGATGTCGCCCACATCCACCTCCCGTACAACGCGATACTTGGCTACCCCGCCCTCGCCCAATTCATGGCGGCAACGCACCCGGGCTACAACGTCGTCAAGATGCCCGGGAGCGGCGGCACCCTCACCATCGTGGGGGATGTCAAGGACGCGTCCCATGTGCTCAAGCTCTCCGACAAAGCGGTGGCCGCGGCGCGCACTAGTGCCGGGGACGCCGCGCAGGCAGCGGAGGACTCCGGGGGTGTCCACGACATCGCGCCGGTGAAGAAGAGGCAGCTATTTTCCCAGAGTCGGGCGGAGACGAAGCGGGTGCCGGTGGACGAATGAAACCCTGGCCCTACCTTCACCATCGGCGCCGACTTGCCTCGGGATCAGGAGGAGGCGTTGGTGGCCTTCCTCCGTGCGAACAAGGACGCGTTCGCGTGGAGCGCCTCCGACCTGGTGGGGGTCCCAAGGGACATGATCGAGCACCACCTCATGGTGTGCCCGAACGCACGTCCGATAAAGCAAAAGGCAAGGAGGCAAGCTCCGAAGAAGCAGGCATTCATCGCCCAGGAGGTCGGCAAGCTGAAGGAGGCCGGGGTCATCCGGAAGGTGCGTTACCCGGAGTGGCTGGCCAACCCGGTGGTCGTCCCGAAGAAGTGCGGGAAGGAGCGCATGTGCGTCGACTTCACGAGCCTCAACAAAGCCTGCCCCCAAGACCCATTCCTGCTGCCGCGCATCGATCAGATCGTGGACTCCACCGTGGAGTGCGACCTCCTATGCTTCCTGGACGCCTTCTCGGGCTACCATCAGATCAAAATGGCGGTGGAGGATGTCGAGAAGACGGCCTTCCTCACCTCGTGCGGGGTATTCTGCGACACGTGCATGCCCTTCGGGCTACGGAATGCCGAGGCAACCTTCCAGCGGCTGATGCACATCGCCCTGTGGCCGCAGCTCGGGAGGAATGCAGAAGCCTACGTTGACGACATCGTGGTCAAGTCCAAGGCGGCCAAGACCCTGATCGAGGACTTGGAGGAGACATTTGCCAGCCTGAGGGAAGTGAACCTGAAGCTCAACCCCGAGAAGTGCGTCTTCGGGGTCCCCTCGGGCAAGCCGCTCGGTTTCCTGGTATCGCACCGGGGAATCGAGGCGAACCCAGAGAAGATAAAGGCCATAAACAAGATGAGCGCGCCCCAGACCCTCAAGGAAATGCAGAAATTGGCGGGGTGCGTGACCTCCTTGGGGCGTTTCAACTACAAGCTCGGCGAGCGGGCCCTGCCATTCTTCAAGATCATGAAAAGGAGGGGCCCTTTCGAATGGACCCCAGAGGCAGACACAGCCTTCGAGGAACACAAGCAGTACCTCACGAGCCTGCCGGTAATGGTGGCGCCTCGCCCGCGGGAGCCCCTGCTGCTGTACCTGGCCGCCACCCCCCACTCCGCCAGCGCTGCATTGGTGGCAGTCAGGGAGGAGTGAGCCGGCACACGCGCCACATCGACGGGTGCCGGCGGGCCCCCAAGCCTGGAACAAGGGGGCTCGTAGGATCCCAAGGAGCCTGCTTCTCCCCAAGACGGAGCGCCTAAGGCCCCGACCGCTCCGACGACCCCTGAAGCGCTCACCCTCATGAGGCCCCAGCCGCTCCGACGGCCCCCGAAGCGCTCAACCCTCATGAGGCCCCTGCTGCACCGACGGCCCCCGAGCCGCCCAGGCCTCTTGGGCCTGCCACAGGACAGGACACCGCAAGGGACCTCACCCTCGTCGAACACCCGATGTACTACGTTAGCACAGTGCTGCGGGATGCACGCTCACGCTACCCCATGCAACAGAAACTCCTCCTAGCGCTTCTTGTCACTTCGAGGAAACTGCGCCACTACTTCCAAGGGCATCCCATCAAGGTCGTCTCTGCCTACCCCTTGGAGAAGATCCTGCGCAACCCCAACACGGCAAGAAGAGTCGCCGAATGGAACATCGAGCTGCTGGCCTTCAACATAGAGTTCAGCTCGACCAGGGTCATCAAAGGGGCAGCCCTAGCGGACATCGTGGCGGAGTGGACAGACGCCCCTGGCCGGGGGTCTGGACGGGAGCCAGTCCCTCACCCCTGGTGATGAGGCACCCGAGGGTTGGATCATGCATTTCGACGGAGACTTCACGCGCAAGGGAGCAGGGGCTGGGGTCGTGCTCACTTCCCTGACAGGAGACAAGCTTAGTTACGCTGTGCAGCTCTGTTTCCAGCATGGAGAGAAGGTCTCCAACAACATCGCGGAGTACGAGGGCCTCATCGCCGGCCTCAAGGCGGCGACGGCCTTGGGGGTTCGGTGCCTCACCGTCATGGCGACTCCCAGCTCCTTGTCAACTTCTCCAACATAGAGTATACACCCAAGGACGAGCACATGGAGGCGTATTTGGAAGAGGTACGTAAGATCGAAAAAAGTTTTCAGGGCTTGGAGTTGCAGCTCATCCCACGCGACGCAAACAAGGAAGCCGATGACATCGCCAAGAGGGCCATGCGCCGCGAGCCCCAGGAGCCAAGCGTCTTCGAGGAGCGACTCTTCAAACCCTCCGCGGCGCCGCCCACTGAAGACCTGGCGCCACGAAGCGAGGAGCTCCCCCCAGCGCCATCCTCGGGGCTCCGGACTGTGGCCAGGCCTCAGGAGCCCGACTGCTCCTGGCCCTGGAGCCTCAGGCCGACAGCTGGATGCAGGAGTTCAGGCCGTACCTACTTCATGGCACGCTACCGGAAAAGGAGGAGGACGCGGAGCGTGTAGCACGGCAGGCTACGGCCTACTGTTTGCAGGACGGCGACTCGAACCGCAGGCGCCCGAACAACGTCGCGCTGCGGTGCATCTCCAAGGAGCAAGGGTGCGAGCTGCTGGCCGACATCCATGGAGGGGACTGCGGGCATCACTCCTCATCACGCACCCTTGCAGGGAAGGCGTTCCGATCAGGCTTCTACTGGCCCTCGGTGCTTGACGACGCCATTGAGTTTGTCCGGTCTTGCGAGGCCTGCCAGTTTCATGCCAAGCAGATTCACCAGCCCGCGCAGGGCCTCCAGACCATCCCGCTCTCCTGGCCCTTTGCGGTCTGGGGGCTGGACATACTGGGGCCCTTCCCACGAGCAGCAGGCGGGTACCGCTACCTCTACATCGCCATCGACAAGTTCACCAAATGGGCGGAGGTGGAGCCCGTGTGCACCATCCCGGCCGGATCAGCCGTCAAGTTCATCAAGGGCCTCGTAAGCCGATTCGGCGTCCCCAACCGCATCATGACCGACAACGGTTTGCAGTTCACAAGTAACCTCTTCAGGACCTATTGTGCTAACCTTGGAACGCAGATATGCTACGCCTCGGTAGCCCACCCTCGGAGCAACGGCCAGGCGGAGCGCGCCAACGCCGAGCTCTTGAAGGGCCTCAAGGCGAGGAGCTTCAAGAAGAAGCTTGAAGCTTCCGGCAGGGGTTGGGTCGATGACTTTCAGTCAGTGCTGTGGTCCATCTACACCACCGGCGAGACCCCGTTCTTCCTCGTCTACGGAGCCGAAGCCGTCCTCCCTCACGAGGTCAAGCACCGATCCCCATGGGTCTTGGCATTTGACGAGGAGCGTCACGATGCCGCACGGGGAATGGACCTCGTGCTTGGGGAGGAGGCATGTCGTCGGGCCTCGCTCCGAGCTGCGAGGTACCAGCAGGCGCTACGACGCTACCACTGCCGTAATATCCGCTCCAGGACCCTCGAAGTCGGAGACCTCATCCTGAGGCAGGTTCTCTCCAGGGAGGGCTTGCACAAGCTCTCGCCCATGTGGGTGGGCCCGTTCAAGGTCGCTCATGTCTCCAGGCCTGGCACCGTGTGCCTGGAGACTCAGGACGGGGTCCCCATCCAGAATGCCTCGAACATCCAGCACCCCCGGAAGTTCTACCCGTGATACTCTCACATAATAATGAGTGGGTTGTAAACGCCCGGAGCCCCCCGAGGACGCGGAGGGGTTCCTTCCCACGCAACGTGGAAGCCACAGCTCCGCGCTGGCGGACAAGTCAACACTGCCCTCCAATGGCTATGCCCATGCAATGTGGATGCCCTACGCTCAGTGCTGGGGGAAGACGAAGACTAGTCTAGGTGCCGGACGCGGCTGTTATTTGCTTCTCTCGTGTTTGAATTTGCCAACTTTTCTGGAACAAAACTCGGGGTTTTTCCAAATCGTGTTTTAAAGAAAAGGGTCAGGAATTTGTTTTCATGGCAATTTCCTACATTGGTTTCTCTCTCTTCGCGTCGAGCACTCGCCTGCTCCCCTCCCCCTTGTACCCCGCGAGCGGGGGCTGGGGGGCACGGTGCTCGCACCTCACCAAGGCCTTGGCGCCCGGATCCTCGCGTGGTACTCACGGATGAGTCAGCAGGCGCGTGCCGCCTCATACTCGCTCGGGGGCTCCACTCACAGCCCGACACGCCATCTTGGAACCTTGGGAGGCCTGCCCCCCCGGGGCAGGAAACAAAATTTTCTTTAGGAACAGCTTGAGCGTCAAAGGGGGCTCCTAAGCATCACGCCTCAGGAGCCTTACCGGTCGTAAAGCCACTTGCCCCCTTGGTGTCGTCCTTGGTGATCCGGTCGGCATCAAGGGTGTCGAGGCCTCGCCTCGTAAAGTGCGTCCAGGTGATCCGGTCGTACCTTACGGTGGTAGGGAAATGTGCGGGACTGGGACCTGCCGACGCAGAGCTACATGAGCGTCAACTCGGAGCCTCGGGAGGCCCGCCCCTCCCGGGGCAGGAAGCAAATTTTTTTGGGGATCCGCTTGAGCGTCAAGGGGGGCTCCTGAGCATCACGCCTCAGGAGCCTTACCGGTCGTAAAGCCACTCGCCCCCTTGGTGTCGTCCTTGGTGATCCGGTTGGCATCAAGGGTGTCGAGGCCTCGCCTCGTAAAGTGCGTCCAGGTGATCCGGTCGTACCTTATGGTGGTAGGGAAATGTGCGGGACTGGGACCTGCCGACGTAGAGCTGCTTGAGCGTCGAAGGGGGCTCCTGAGAATCACACCTCAGGAGCCTTACCGGTCGTAAAGCCACTCGCCCCTTGATGTCGTCCTTGGTGATCCGGTCGGCATCAAGGGTGTCGGGGCCTCTCCTTGTAAAGTGCGTCCAGGTGATCTGGTCGTACCTTACGACGGTAGGGAAATGTGCGGGACTGGGGCCTGCAGACACAGAGTGCCGAAAGGGCTCCCAACCTACCTCGCTCGTAAGAAGAAGAAGCCCGCAGGACGTATGGACTCTCCGAACGCCGCAGCCGCACCTCCACAACCCTGAAGCCTACCGCGATCATGTCAAGCTAAGTATCCTAATCACGACCGGAAGGCAATTTCAACCAACAAAACGCAAAGGCCAGGACACATGACAAAAGTGCTGATAAAGAGAGGCAAGTGCCCAAATTCATTACACGCCCGCAGGGCCTCCCTTGGTTCTTTGATTGCAGGAACAGGAAAAGAGGAGGAGAAAGAAAGTGAGAAAACCCCCACGGGGCCTACAGCCTCAGGAGCCCCGGTGTCGGCGCACCAGTGCTCAGTCGGTGTCCTCCTCTTCCTTCACGGGCCCGTGGAGGCGCGCCGGCACGGACGCCCCTGGAGCGGGAGAGTGGCGCCGCGGTGGCTGGCTACCCCCCGAGGTCCGGGCGTGCCGGCGTGGCGGCGCGTCATAGCTACTGTCGCTCGGGCTCCCTTTGGAGGGGGTGACGCTGCTGCTGGAGGCGCGGCACCCGTCACGAAGGGCAAGCTCACCTCCAAGATCGCCGCGGCCGACGTCTTCCGGGCAGCACCCCAGACGCTCGCCCTCTTCCCCAAAGATCTTGACGAAGAGCGCCGCCACCCCGTCATACTTGAAGTGAAGGGTGCGCCTCCCCTTCAGGCCGCGGGCGCGGGAAAATGTCTACCACCCGCGGTTCAAGTACACAAAACCCCCGGAGGTGACCTCGACCTCCACCCACGACGCCGCGTTGCAGCACCCGTCGGCCTGCAGCAACAGGCCGACAGGCCCTCCGGCTGGTAGCACCCCCGCGAAGAAGCTCGGGAGTTGGAACCAAGCGGCCTCCGGTTTCTCCGCCCACATCACGAACTCCTGGGCCGTGTCGGCCGAATGGAGCCACGGGCGGGGCGGCCGGGTGGCCACCGCCGACCTTCCACCACGGGCGCCACCACCTCGACTACTGCGGCCGCCCCCGGTGGACGACGCCCCACCGCGGCCGCCGATGGTGACCCCGGCCGCGCGAAAGCACGGCCGCGCCCACCAGGAACCACTGCCGGTGTCGCGGCATGCTTCCGGGGACGACCGCGGCCCCTCCTGGGCAGCGGAGCAGCAGGATTCTCCCCGGAGGCCTTCCCCTTCTCGGCGGCAGATAACTTCCTCACTGAAGCCATGACTGGGAGAGCGGCGGCTTGGAGATTTGAAGGCAATGAAGACGAAGGTGTGTTGAGGGCTTCCTCGCCCTCGCCCACTTATATACAGCCAAAGGCCGACCGGCGCCCCCTCGCATCCTGGGAGGCGTGCGGCCTCTGAAGGATCACATCCGCGTGGCCCGAAGTAGCAGCAGCATTCAAGGAAGGGCAATGATGGCCAGCGCTGCACACGGGCATCGCGTCAATTTGACTTGGAGCATTTCCTGACTCCCTCAGGGAGCGGGGACGTCGCCGCCCAGGCGCTCGACGCATGTAAAGCCTGGCCCTAAAGCATTTGGGCCCACGGCGCTTCGGGCCGCCCTAAAGGCTTTGCCTGGAAGCTGGCTCGAGAGCGCCTTGGGCCCGGTGGCTAGTGTCGGCGTTCTGGGAACGGGGGTACCCAGACCTACCTACCTGCGGCCCAGGGCATGGCCCACCTCGTCAGCCAAACACGGCTAGACGCGGCCCCACTCAAGACAAGGCCCTCGCGAGGACCCTAAGCTCGCGAGGAGGAGCAGCATCAAGACCGGCAAAGGATGGGCCTCCCCAGGCCCCCTCCGAAGCGGCGGAGATCTCTATGCAGGACCCGGCCTCAGGAGTCAAGGGTGACGCAAGGACGGACAGGCGGGCGCTAGCACGCCGGGCGGTGCAGTTTCCCCTTTGGTGCAAAAGGAGCAAGGACATACGCGGGTTCCAAAAGCACCCCCAAAGGTTTCCATTCCGGTGCAACAAGACCACAACCACGAGCTCCGCAGGACAGGTGTCATCGCCAAGCCCACTTCTGCATCATCGACAGGTACTTTGCAGGCGAAGACCGCCTTTGGACAGGGCGGGGTGTACTCCTGTCCCCCTTCAAATTTGGCCGTTGTGGGATCCCTTCCTGCCATGGCGATAAGGGAAGAGGACCTGGGCCACCGCTATATAAAGAGGCTAGGCTGCACCGTAGAGTGAGAGCCGGAAACGAGTAGATCCACCCATCCCTCCGGCTCATCACCAAGCCAGCAGAGGGCCAAGAACACCTCAGGAGCGCCCTCGCGAGGCTCCTCAACCTTGTACTAGTTCATCCACCATACCTGCACGAGAGGCAATCCACCAAAGCAGGAGTAGGGTATTACGCTTCGCAGCGGCCCGAACCTGGGTAAACCACCGTGTTCATCTTCTTCCTCGTCATCGCGCGAGTTCATTGTCTTATCGATCGAGTAGCGAGCTAGGTAGGGCGAGGCTGCAGGGGATCTTCGCACACGCCCCTGTGTTTGAATCTCAAGGGTTTTGCGGAGCCCGAAATCCGACAATCAATCCACACTGTGAACCCAGTTTAATGACTCAGTTACTGCTAACACAGCTTCGGCTGCGGAGGTTGAAAACCTCAAGGCCGAGCTAAAAAAGATGAAGCAAGCAGCCGCGGATGAGAAGGCGGCAGCCGAACAAGCAGCAGCCACGCTATCCGCATTAAAAACTACGAGTGATAAGCATGAGGCCCGGGTGGAGGAGGTGCAGCAGGAGATCAAGGATGCCAGCATGAAGTGCGAGGCCCTTGAGCAGAAAGGCAAAGAGCAAGCTGCCAAGCTATTCACGCTGAAATCCGAGCTCCAAAAGGAGCGGGTGGACAGGCGGACCTTTGAAGAAGAGGTTCTTCAAGTCAAGGCTGTCACAGATGGTAAGCCGTATTGACTACAATGCGCCTTTGGTGGTAGCAGGTTTGCTTTGCTCACCCAGGTGTGGCGTTCCTCAGGCGTCTGTGTGGATCTCCAGAAGAGTGCAGCGGACGCGAACAAGTTTTATGCTTCACGGGAGGAGGATGATGAGGCTCGGCTATTCTGGGCACAGTTTGAGTCCCCCAAGCGTTCTCCTCTTCTGATCGAGCAGATGAAGCAACTGATGGAGCAGCATAGGATGGCGGAGCCAGCCATGAAGGATCTCTGCATCCGGCTGTGGCCTGAAGAGCCGTTGCCGAGCAGCTACTTCGGCTTGGTGTGGAAACTGTGCGATGCTGCGCCTCGGATTGACGCGCTAAAGCGTTCTACATGCATCGAGGGAGCTCGGATGGCCTTTGCAAGGACCATGGTGCACTGGCCGAAGCTCAAGCCGACCGAGATGGCCACCGCTCCACCGCCCCCTGGAAAGCAGCATAGGCGCCCCGAGCTATACTTCTCCGCTGTGATGGAGGGTGCTCGGGCGATAGAGGCCCAATGTTCTAAGGATGTTTTTTATGAATGAGCGCGCTGTAATATGTCCTAAGACTGTTAACGCTTTATAATGAGGCTGCATGGTTTATCATGTCTTTTGAGTTTTGTATTTATTGTTACTCCTGTGTGACCGTTTTATCTGAAAGTTGCGAGTCGTCAGCTTCAGCCCCCACGTAGATACTACGCGAGGTGTTTCTGCCTCCGCACTGTGACCCTTAGCCGAGGTATCGGTGCCCGAAGGCGGTAGTGCGAGGGGAACAAGGCAATCGGACTATGATGCTTTATTGCTTTCACTTAGCCGTAGGAAAAAATGCGGGGGCTGATGACTAGCCCCCAGTGTTTTGTGATGTTTGGATGTACCGAGGCTCAAGCCTGCATCACATGGTTTGTACAAGTACAAAACCCATCGTATGACACGGAATAACCTCTATCGATTTTTTTAGTATGACACTTATGCTCGGATTTATAGACCGGTTCTCGCTTACTATGACAGTCAGTTTTCGGCTTTCTCCCCTGAGGTGCTTGACCAGGCGAGCTGGAAGCACAATCGCAGTGGTTCTCCCTTTGCCCCTTTAGCCGAACGAGTGGAACGTAAGAGGGCAAACACAGGAGCCGGGCAACCCAACTATTAACCCAAGACATAGTTCGGATCCAATGCATATAAAGCAAAATCCAAGACGCCGAACACACGATCAATTGTGTCAGGGTGATGCTTAGGCTGATATTTTAAATTCAATCCACCGGTCTATTAGCCGGTTGCATCGTAATGTATACCGAACTGTTTTGCAAGAAGCGTTTATGAGGGAATGAACAGAGTATGCAGCATAAAATACAGCGAAGAAGCCATGTACAATGGTCTATTATTTGCTCATTAATTCTTATAACTCAAATTGCCGAATCCACTGTTTACAGATATTTGACGAGGAAATGTAAAATTTACAGAGGAGAGGTTGTACCAGGGGTCTTCGATGGATGGCTTGACGACCTCGATGTGCCCAGTCGCATGTCCGCTCCTACACCTCCTAAGGAGTTGTGTTCCTTTAAGGATGATGGTGTCGGCGAGCGGACCTTGGGAAGAAGATCTTGAGAAGTCGCCGAAGTATGGATGAGTTTTATGCTTTAACAGGTCCTTGATGGTACCTGTGGTATGTCCGAGGACATGTACTGGCAGTAGTTCGGTCCAGTCGAACACTTTCCATTTGATAGTTGTTCCTTACTGCTGCCCATTGAATCTTGAGTGCAAAGTTGTGCCATCTTGGCACATGTTTGACGGGCACTAGGGCTGTGCAGTGAGGAGTGTGTCCCTATTTCTGGGGAGAATAAGATTCCGGGAGTTCGGACTGAGACCGAGCTCGTTTGTCAGCCTTACGTGCCTTTATGGCAGATTTCGGTGGGCCGATCGTCATCGTAATGGAATTCGGCCGCCAGGGCCAATGCATGTTCCTCAGTTCAGAGGGAATGCTCTGTGTTGCCATTGACAGTAATGACCCCCTTGGGCCCGGGCATCTTGAGCTTGAGGTATGCGTAGTGTGGGACGGCATTAAAGCGAGCAAACGTTGTGCGGCCCAGCAGGGCGTGATAACCGCTGCGGAAGGGGACAATGTCGAAGATCAAGTCCTCGCTGCGGAACTTGTCGGGCGAACCGAACACTACTTCCAGGCTCACAGAGCCCGTGCACCGGGCTTCGACGCCTGGGATCACTCCTTTAAAGGTAGTGTTGCTAGGCTTGATCCTTGATGTTTCTATACCCATCTTTTTCACCGTGTCTGAGTAAATCAGATTGAGGCTACTTCCTCCGTCCATTAGGACTTTAGTGAGGTGATACCCATCGATAATGGGGTCTAGGACGAGGGCCGCCGAACCCCCATGATGGATACTGGTCGGATGGTCGCGTCGATCAAAGGTGATCGGGTACGCCGACCATGGGTTAAACTTCGGGGCTACAGGCTCTACGGCATAGACCTCTCGAAGGGCGCGCTTCCTCTCCTTTTTAGGTATATGAGTGGCATATATCATGTTAACAGTTTTTACCTCTGGAGGGAACTGCTTCTGCCCTCCATTGCTCGGACCGCGGGGCTCGTCATCGTCCTCACTGCGTGGGCCCTTGCCTTGCTCTTCGGCTGCGAGTTTGCCGGCTTGTTTGAACACCCAACAGTTACGGTTGGTGTGGATGGCTGGCTTGTCTTGAGTTCCATGGATCTGGCAGGACCTATCCATGATCTTGTCCAGCGGGGTAGGTCCGTCACGATTGCCTTTATAAGGCTTCTTCCGCTGCCCGGATCGGGGGTTGCGGAAATCGGCGTTAATGTCCGTGTCGTCGGCATCACCGTTGTTGTGCCGGCGTTTACTTTTATTGCATCATGGTTTACCGTTGCCATCCCAGACTTCGGAGGTGCCGGGGTCTTCGGGGTTGTGGCTTCGTCTAGCGAACCTGTTATCCTCGCCCGCGCAAAAGCGGGCCATGAATGATGTAAGAGCGGACATGGTCCTAGGCTTGTCCTGACCGAGCTGGCGGGCTAACCATTCGTCCCGAATATTGTGCCGAAAGGAGGCTATTGCCTCGGCATCTGGGCAATCGACAATCTGGTTCTTCTTGGTCAAGAACCGATTCCAGAATTGTTGAGCCGATTCGCCAGCCTTCTGGACAAAATTGCTTAGGTCGGAGGAGTCCAACGGCCGTACATAGGTGCCCTGGAAGTTAGATCGGAAAGCGTCCTCAAGATCCTCCCAGCTCCCGATAGAATTTTCGGGGAGCCTGTTTAACCAGTGCCGAGCTGGCCCCTTAAGTTTTAGGGGCAGATACTTGATGGCATCAAGATCATCTCCTCGTGCCATATGGATGTGGAGGAGGAAATCCTCGATCCATACTGCTGGATCAGTTGTCCCGTCGTATTGCTCTACGTTCAGGGGTTTAAACCCTTCCGGGAATTGATGCCGCATCACCTCGTCGGTGAAGCACAGTGGGTGGGCAGCGCCTCTGACCCGTGCTATGTCATGCCGGTGGTCGGCGCCTGATCTGGCCCAGTTTGGTTCCCGACCTCTGTTGTTGCGGTCGAGCCAAGGCTGGTACCCGTCCCGTCTATCGGGGGAGTACCCTCTAGATCCGTAGATGGATCTCGTGCGGCCTGTTCTATAATCCAGGTCGTGTCGCAGGTCATACCTGTCCTCGGGCTCTACTGGCTCTTTTCCCCTTATGCGGGGTATCGCCGGCCTATAACCGGCGTCGCCAGCCGTCCTATCTCATCCTCGGGGAGGGCGGTCCGGCTGGTCGTATGGAGTGTGCTTGGGATACGGTGTATTAGGGACCTCGTCGTCGAACTGCGGCAGCAGCCGTCGGCGTGGATAGCTCTTGGGTTGGTCCAATAGACCAGTACCGTACCCTTCCTCGGCTGATAGGACCCTCGTACATCTATCATTGAGGGTATCCTGTTCGGCCTTAAGCTGTCGTTCTTTTGCATTCAGGCTTCGGGCAGTGGCTATAAGCTGTTGCCTAAACCGTTCCTGATCCTCAAGGTTTTCGGGGACGGTGAAGTCTTCGGCTTCCATACTGTCCTCCTCCTCGACAGGGGGGAGGTAGTTGTCATCCTCGGAATCATTTAGATCCTCGAGGTCGCGCTGATCTTCCGGCCTCTCCTGGTCCTCTAACGGATGCTCGGGGATATCGGGATCGCCGAGGTCTTCCGGGGTGTCATTTTCCCCGGTGTCAGCAATGGCTTCCCTTCCCTTTTTTGCCTTTGACCATTTGCGCATTTTCCGGCGCCTTGACGGCTCCTCGCCAGATTTATTGCCATTGTTTTTGGGTGTGTGCTCGGCCTTATCGGCCGGAGTATCCACCATGTAGAAGTCATAGGTGGAGGTGACAGTCCATCGCCCGGTGTTGACGGGGGCGGGAGCGCAATCCTCTTCATCCATGTCTTCTGCCTCCTCGGAGGCGTAGTCCAACATATCGGTTAAGTCTTCGACAGTGGATACTTAGTGGGTGGTGGGTGGGATGAAAAATTCCTCTTGACCCGCCTTCGGACCGATCTGAGCGTGGATCGGGGTTGGGTCGTTAGTGATTTTCATCGATAGGATCCGATCTAGAGCCTCGTTGAGTGTCGAGAGCTCGATCAGGTCAATCTGCCTAGAGCTTTCGGAGTTGACCCCCGACCCTCCGGTACTATGACCGGATCCGGACTAGAAGCCGGATCATCGTCGGGGTTGATCCCGTTGGCGGGGTTGAGAGCAAAATCCGAAGTCAAGGCCTCGGAGTCTTCGGGCGCATCAGATGAGATTGCAAGCCCGGTGAGGAAAAGATCGCCCCGAGAGTCTACGGAGAACTCTAGGTTCCCGAATCTGACCTCTTGATCAGGGGCGAAAGTCCCGACCCGGTCAAGATGACCGGTCGGGTCGGCGTGCAGCACGATGCTGCCGAAAGCGAAGATCTGTCCAGGGACGAAGGGGTCCATGTTGCGGACTTCCTCGCTAATGACTAAGCATGCCATTGATTCCTTTGGCGATCACAGTGGAACTCTCAATGAAAGCACCAATGTCGGTGTCAAAACCGGCGGATCTCGGGTAGGGGGTCTCGAGCTGTGAGTCTCGGATCGATGGTAACAGGGTACGAAGGAGACGACGTTTACCCAGGTTCGGGCCCTCCTATGGAGGTAAAACCCTACGTCCTGCTCGATTATATTGATTTGTATGAAGGGTACAGAGTTGATCTACCACGAGATCGAAGAGCTAAAACCCTAGAGGAGTTTCTCTGTCCTACAATCTAAAACTTCCCCGGTTTATATAGTCACCGGGGGGTACCTAGGGTTTACACATGATAGGTCTCCTGCTGGGGATGGAGATGTCGATTTCCTCATCTTGACTTGGAGTGCACGACGTGCCTTCGAGACTTCCTTCTAGAACACAGGGTCGTGGCATATCCGGCCCTTCCTGCGATAGTCAGAGAGCGGCCCACCAAGCCGGCCTATTGAGAGATAGACCAGCGGCCCGAGGACCCCTTAGTCCAGGACTCCCTCAGGGAGGAGATGTCATTTGTGCTCACCCACGAACGCAGGGGCGGAGCTCGTCGAACGCACGGGGAGGTCGTCAAAAACCAGACCCTCGCAGCGACGAAACAACTGCACATTTAAATCCACCCGATCAACACAAATATGATGTTTTTATAAAAAAATCGGAAAATATATGACCTAACTCATAATTTACAAAACTATGACCCCGTCGGCCTCTAGAAGGCCGAACAACACTTTTTCACTCAACGGAGGCCGAAGAGGTGTCGGGGGTCGGGGGTGAGTGGCGTCGGGGGCGGTGTATTAACAACTACGCGGGGGATTGTAATGGCGATCTATCAGTGACATCTTCCCGTCGCCACACGCAGGTGCAGATGCCTAGTGTCGTGCCGGGGTATCGCCGGGGTGTCGTGCCGTGGTGTCATGTCGGGGTGTCGCCAGGGTGTCGTGTCGGGGTGTCGTGTAGGGGGCTCACCGAAGGGGCGTCGCCAGGGGTGTCGTGCCGGGGTGTCGTGCAGGGGGGCTCACCGGAGGGGCGTCGCCGGGGTGTCATGTCGGGGTGTCGTTTCGGGGTGTCGGGGTGTCGTGTGACGTGCTTGGACTACATCGGTATTTCCCCAAAGAGGAAGGGATGATGCAGCACAGCGACGGTAAGTATTCCCCTCAGTTATGAAACCAAGGTGATCGAACCAGTAGGAGGATCACCACCACCCAATAAGCAGCACCTGCACACAAACAACAAATACTCGCAACCCGACGCGAAAGAGAGGTTGTCAATCTCTCTACGGTAATAAGATAGATTAGGTAGTGATAGATAGGAGAGATAGATCTCTCAAGAACACAAATAAAAAGAGTAAATATGCAGCAATATATTTTGGGCTTTTGGTTTTGTAGATCTGTAAACAAAGATTGCAAAAAATGTAGATCAGAAAGCAATATGATGGAAAAGTAGACCCGGGGGCCGTAGGGTTTACTAGTGGCTTCTCTCATGAGTATAGCGCACGGTGGGTGAACAAATTACTATTGGGAAATTGATAGAAAATCGAATAGTCATGACGATATCCAAGGCGATGATCATTATATAGCCATCACGTCCAAGATAGGCATCTCCTGCCTGCATCTGCCTCTATTACTCCACACATCGACCGCTATCCAGCATGCATCTAGTGTATTAAGTTCATGGAAAAATGGAGTAATGCAATAAGAACGGTGACAAGATGTAGACAAGATCTATTCATGTAGGAATAGACCCCATCTTGTTATCCTTAATAGCAATGATACATGCGTGTATTGCTACCCCTTATGTCACTGGGAAAGAACACCGCAAGATCGAACCCATCACAAAGAACATCTTCCCATGGCAAGAAAAATCGATATAGTCGGCCTAACTAAACCAAATATTCGAAGAAGAAATACGATGCTATAAGCAATCATGCATATAAGAGATCAAAGAAGACTCAAATAATATTCATGGATAGAAACTGATCATGAACTCAAAATTCATCGGATCCCAACAAACACACCGCAAAAGTTTACATCAAATAGATCTCCAAGAGACCATTGTATTGAGAATCATAAGAGAGAGAGAAGAAGCCATCTAGCTACTGCCTACGGACCCGTAGGTCTATGGTGGACTACTCACGCATCATCGGAGAGGCACCTATGAGGAAGATGAACCCTTTCCGTGATGGTGTTTAGATTGGATCTCGAGGTTCTGGAATTTGCGGCGGCTGGAATTGTGTTTCGTCGACTCCCCTACGGTTTTCCAAATATTTGGGAATTCATAGGCATCATAGGAGGTGCAGAGGGGCCCCGTGGAGGGCACAACCCATCAGGGCGCACCGGGGCCCCCCTGGCGTGCCCTGGTGGGTTGTGCTCTCCACAGCCCACCTTCCTGGCTCTTGTTTGGCCCACTAGGTTTCTTCTGGTCCAGAAAAAATCTCCAAAAAGTTTCGTCACGATTGGACTCCGTTTGGTACTGATTTTCTGTGAAGTAAAAAACAAGAAAAACGGCAACTGGCACTTTGGCACTATGTTAATAGGTTAGTCCCAAAAAATGATATAAAGTTGTTATAAAATTATTGTAAAACATTCAAGAATAATAATATAACAGCATGGAACAAGCAAAATTATAGATACGTTGGAGACGTATCATCATGTCGGGGCGTCGTGTCGGGGTGTCGGGGTGTCATGTCAGGGTGTCGGGGTGTCGTTTTATTCTTCTTGTTCTTGTTCTTCTTCTTCTTCTTCATTTTCTTCTCCTCCTCCTCCTCTTCTTCTTCTTCTTCTTCTTCTTTTCCTTCTTCTTTTCCTTCTTCTTCTTTTCCTTCTTCTTCTTCTGATTCTTTTCTTCTTTTCCTTTTTCCTTCTTCCTTTTTTTCCTTTTTTTCCTTCTTCTTTTCTTCTTTTTTTTCTTCTATTTTCTTCTTTTCTTATTTTCCTTCTAATTTTCTTCTTCTTCTTCTTCTTCTTTTCCTTTTCCCTTTTTTCTAACCTAATTAACTAACTTAAGTAACCTAAAAGAAAAAAAGAAAAAAAACAGAAAAAGAGGGTGGGGGCGGCCGGGGCGGTGGGCACCCGAACGGCGGTGGCGGCCGTGAGGGGCTGGGGGCGGGGGCGCCTGGCAGCGGGGCGGCCAGGGGCGGGGGCGCTGGCGGCGGGGCGGCCTGGCGGCGAGGCGAGGGCAGATGGGCGTCGTGGGGGGCAGAGGGCTCGGGCGAGAGAGAGAGAGATAGAGAGAGAGAGAGAGAGAGAGAGAGAGAGAGAGAGAAAGAGAGAGAGGGGGGTGGGGGTCGGGCCAACGGCCCAACCGCTTTGCCGTCTGCTGGCGGACGGCAAAGTGCCTCCAGGCAGACGACTAAGAGCTAGCAGACGGCCCAGCTGACCTAAGCAACCCCACAGGCCAGTGGGGCCCACGTGGGCTCCTTGTCGTCTGCCTTTCGGCTCTTTGCCGTCAGCTGGCAGACGGCAAAGAGCTGCCTGATGGCAAACAAAATCTTTGCCATCAGGTTGTTCATTGTCGTCTGGTTTTTGGAAGCTGACGGCAAAGACCTTCTTTGCCGTCTGCTGGCAGACGGCAAAGAACTTGCAGACGGCAAATTCTCTGATTCCAGTAGTGGATAGTCAAACAAATAAGGTGCAGGCAACACAATAACATCATGAGTATCCTCGTTGTATTCTAGGTTATAACGAATTTGGTGCAGAGGCTCGGGCTCATCAACGAACTGGTGATCTACCACGATGAATCTTGCCCTTGGTTTGGTTAACATGCAAACGGCGAGCGACAATAGCTCCTAAGCTATAAGTGTTATCGCCATATAGCACGCTACGCAAAATAAGAAGGGCACTAAGACCGCCACCCTGACCCATAGCAGATAAACATTTCCCTATGAATAAGGGTCGCGATAACCACCACACGTGTGGTAGGAGCAACAACAGACCACACACCCAATGACTGCAGATTGCGCCACGTCACCGCATGCATGCACAAGTGACGAAACTGATGATGTCAACATGAATCTTTTGTCTTTTTAGTTTTTAAAATGTTTTACCTCTTAAATAAAAAATCCGATTGAAAAAACGTTTTCACCATTAAATACTTCACGACGAGATCTTCGAAACTAGATCTCATATCGATATGTTTCGACGACTTTTTTCCCGTTAAAACTTGCCATGTTATTGCACATAAATTGCCATCATGATTACACTGAGGTTGCCATGACATATTTCAACTACTTTTTCTTCTACGTTTAAAGTAAATTTGACATGTTATAAAAATGAAATTAAGAAACTAAACTTGAAATGATGTATTACTAAAATTTGACATGATCCTTGAAATAGTTTTGACATGGTTCATAAGTAAAAACAAAAAAATGTCATTAATTACTTTAAAAATGCATGGTCAATGGATCAAATTTGCCATGAACCATAAACTAAAATTGCCATGGTAAATTACTTAAAATTGCCATGATACATGCACTAGAATTTGCCATGGTTCATACAAAACATATTTTGCACGTTCAAAATACTAGAATTTTCATGGTGAAAATACTAAAATTGCCATGATCTATAAACTAAATTTGTCATAATCTATAAACTAAATTTGCCATGATGTATTACTAAAAATTGCCATGATCCATGAATTAAATTTTCCGGGGTCAATTAATAAAATTTGCCATGAAAAGTAGTTGAAAATACAACGGTAGCTTTAAATTTAGAAGAATAAATAAATAAAACATATCCTGGCAACTTTAGTGTAAACTCAATGGCAACTATAGTGTAAACATCATGTCAACTTTTGGTGCAGAAAAAAAGTCATCGAAACATATCAATATGGGGTCTAGTTTTGAAGATCCCGTCGAGAAGGATTTATTGGTGAAAACGGATTTTTAATCGGATGTTTTTTAAGAGATAAAACATTTTTATGTTCGAAAAAAAAAGATTTCGTTGATGTCATATGTTTGATGCGGCAAAATGGTTGGTAATGGAGGCGTTTGGACCATGTTGCTTCGTGCCACACGTGTGGGAGATATCATTTAGGATGAATAAAGCAAAGTAATGCACAACAGGAAAATGTAAACTGGTAGCCCTGGCATTTGATACGCCCCTAGTTTCTCCCATAGTTAAAGTAAGGAGGAAGTCGTCAAACTCCTCTAGTTTAGGCTCATGATTTCCCCCGTCAGAAGGAATCAAGCATATTTCGCACAATTCAGATAGTGGTAATTCATAATGTGCTGCATATAAATCGAAGCGCACCATGGGACCATTGGGCCTATTTATGAAATAGAAATTTTTGCACAAAGGAATTTCTAAGGAGATAGTATTGATCACACTCATCTGCGACGAAGTTGGTCAGCCCAGTATTTGCAATGAATTGCATAAACTCTTGGTGGAAACCCGCTTCATTCATGAAAGGTGTATGTGGCCATTCACACGGCCTAATGCCCTCATTGCGAAATATGTTGATGTCTTGGTCCTGGGTCCTCCCAACAACTCCTTTGGAACTCCGGCTTGAAGAGCCCCTCCTAAGAAAGTTCATTTTCCTATGACAAATTTCTAAAAAATTTGGGCCACAAAATTATGTCAATAAAACTTTGCAAGATTGGTAGAAACTACTCATATAGGTTCCCAGAGGCCATATCAAGCATTCATACTACTCGGAACTCAAAGAATTAAACATGCAAGCTCATTTTCAGCAGCACCAAGTACAACAAAATATGCAAAATATAAACCATTAAAGCAATAACTAATTGGAGGAATGGAGGAGTTATATACCAAGGAACAATTCCTCAAAACAGTTTCGGATACGGAGTTCCGAGCAAAGAGATTGAAAATCTCAGGTTTGGGAGCAAGAACGAGAGAGAGAGAGAGAGAGAGAGAGAGAGAGAGAGAGAGAGAGAGACTATGAATTTTTGTTGGCGGTAAGAGAAGGCATGGGCTGAAGGGATAAGGCAGGGGGGCCTGTGGGCCCCACAAGCTATCAGGCCGTGCCCAGGGGGCCACCCTGATGATTTTTTAGCACCATTTATTTTAATATTCCAAAAAAATCATGTTAAATTTTGTGGCATTCTGAGACTTTTTATTTCTGGGTCATTTTATTGCACGGAAAATTCAGAAAACCAGGAAATCAGGGCATTTTATCTTATTTAACTAAAAATAATAGAGAATAAACTAAAGATACAAAGAGTTGTGCTTCCTAAATTCATCAACCCCATGTGTTTCAAAAAGGATCCATTAATAAGGTTGATCAAGTCTTATTAATAACCATTTCCGATTGACATGAAACCGAAGAATTTTCGTATAACACTAAGTTACCTCAATGGGGATTTGCATATCCCCAACAATAAGAATATCATATTTCTTCTTGACAGTAGGGAGAGGAAATTTAAACCCTCCAATAGTGACTGAGGCAATTGGCTCAATGGTATTACTATTATTCACCGAAGATTGCTTCTTCGGAAAGTACACCGCATGTTTTTTACCATTGACATGAAAAGTAACCATGCTCTTGTTGCAATTAATAACAGCCCCTGCAGTATTTAAAAAGGGTCTACCAAGGATAATCGACATGTTGTCGTCCTCGGGCATCTCAAGAATAACAAAGTCTGTCAAGATAGTAATGTTTTCAACCACAACAGGAACATCCTCGCAAATTCCAATAGGTATAGAAGTGGATTTATCAGCCATTTGCAAAGATATCTCAGTAGGTGTAAGCTTATTCAAATCAAGTCTTTTATTTAAGTAGAAATACATAATACTAACACCGGCTCCTAGATCACATAAAGCAGTTTTAACATAATTTCTTTTAATGGAGCAAGGTATCATCGGTATACCCGGGTCTCCCAACTTCTTAGGCACTCCACCATCAAAAGAGTAATAAGCAAGCATGGTGGCAATTTCAGTTTCAGGTATCTATGATTTGTTGGTAATAATGTCCTTCATATATTTAGCATATGGAGGCATCTTCAGAATATCAGTCAAGTGAGTCCGCAGAAAGACAGGTCTAATCATATCAGCAAAGCATTCAAACTCTTCCTTGTCCTTACTATTAGAAGGCTTACGAGGGAATGACATGGGTTTCTGAACCCATGGCTCTCTTTCTCTATCGTGTTTCCTAGCAACAAAGTCTTTCTTTTCATAACGTTTATTTTAGGATGTGGGTTATCAAGGTTTCATCATGTTCTATTTCAACATCATTTTCGGGTTCTTTATTACTATCTGGTTGAGCATCTTCATGAGCATAATTTTCATTATCACTAGATGAATGTTCACTACGAGATTGTGTCTCAGCATCAGAAATAGAAACATCATTATGATTCTCAGCAGGTTTTTCTATAACAGGTTCGCTAGAAGCATGCATAGTCCTATCATTTTTTTCCTTCCTAGGTGGACTAGGTGCATCATCATTAATTCTTTGCAAATCCTGTTCAATTCTTTTAGGGTGACCTTTAGGATAAAGGGGTTCCTGAGTCATTCTACCTCCTCTAGTCATTACTCTAAAAACATAAGCATTCATGTTATCTTTTAATTCTGCAAGCAAATCATTTTGTGACTTAGCAACTTGGTCTAGTTGAGTGTGAACCATATAAGCATGTTTACCTAGACCTTTAACATCATTAGCAATTCTATACATCAAGTCCCTTAAGCGACCTATCATCATGGCATTGCGTCTTAATTGATCTTGATATAGTTATTGAAATGTTCTTGCTTAACAATATAATTATCAAATTCATCCATGCGTTGACTAGGAGTCTTAATATAAGGTATATCATTTTCATTAAAGGTATGGAGAGAGTTTACCTCTACTGCCTGTGTCGGGGTGTCAAGTCCATGTATTTCTTTGATAGGTGGTAAATTCTTGACATCTTCAGTTTCAATACCTTTTTCTCTCATAGATCTCTTGGCTTCTTGCATATCTTCGGGACTGAGGAATATAATACCCCTCTTCTTTTGAGTAGGTTCCGGTGGTGGTTCAGGAAGTGTCCAATAATCGGCATTTTGCAATATGTTATTCAATAATTCTTTAGCTTGTCCAATAGTCCCTTCACTGAAAACACAACCAACACAACTATCTAGGTAGTCCATAGAAGCATCGATTTGCCCATTATAAAAGATATCACGTATTTCATTTTTCTTAAGAGGATGATCAGGAAATGCTCTAAGTAACAGGAGAAGCCTCCCCCAAGCTTAAGAGAGATTCTGTTCTTCAATTTGCACAAAGTTAAATATTTCATGTATGACAGCTTGTTTTTTATGAGCAGGAAAATATTTATCAGAGAAGTAATATATCATATCCTGGGGGCAACGCACATAACCAGGAGCAAGAGTGAGGAACTATTTCTTAGCATCGCCTTTTAGTGAGAAAGGGAAAAGCTTAATAACGCATCTTTTTCCTCATTAGTAAACAAAGTGGTAATATCATTCAATTTAGTGAGATGTCCCACAAAAATCTCAGTTTCATAGCCATAGAAAAGATCAGATTCTACTACAGTAATTAACTCAGGGTCAACAGAGAATTCATAATCCTTATCTGTAACACATATAGGTGAAGTAGCAAATTTAGGATCATGTTTCATTTTCTCCATCATAGATTTTTCTTTCAGTTTGCATAGTATTTTTTTCACATCATCTCTATTATTAGAAACAAGAAAGTATCTATCTATTTCCCCATCCATAACATACCCCTTAGGTACATCAGGAAATTCATATCTATTAGGAGAGCTAGGTGTAATTGGTGAATCAAAGTGTTCATTAATTGCAACATTCTCAAATTCTCTAGCTTTAGCAATATGAGCATCAAGTAATTCATTCAGTGGCACAGTTTCAGTTTCATCAAGCTTAGCAATAGTATCATCATTAATTTCATAAGTAGCATCATCAAGTACTTGCAACATATCAGAACAAGTAGCAACTGGTGGTGTCATAGGCTGATTCAAAATAGTACCTCCTCTCGTACGAGAGGGGACGATCTTGGTTTTAGCGTCTTTCAGATTCTTCATCGTGGATAACCTGGGTGAACACAATAAATAGAGCTATGCTCCCCAGCAACGGTGCCAGAAAACAGTCTTGATAACCCACAAGTATAGGGGATCGTAATAGTCTTCGAGGGAAGTATTTTACCCAAATTTGTTGATTCGACACAAGGGAAACCAAAGAATATTTATTGGTATTAGCAGTCGAGTTGTCGATTCAACCACACCTGGTGTATCCTTCTGTAGCAAAAGTTTAGTAGCAAAGCAGAATAATTGTAGTAACAATAACAGTAACGACATCAGTTTTGTAGTGATTGTAAAGTAGTAGCAGTAGTAGTAACTTAGCAAGATTCAGTATATGAAAAGAATAGGCCATGGATCAGCGATGGGAAGATATGGATGACATTCATCATGTAACAGTTACACATTAGTGCGACACCAAACTAGCTCCAATTCATCAATATAATGTAGGCATGTATTTCGTATATAGTCATACGTGCTTGCAATAAGAACTTGCAAGGCATCTTTTGTCCTACCCTCCCATGGCAGCGGGGTCCATAAGGAAACTAAGGGATATTAAGGCCTCCTTTTAATAGAGAACCGGAACAAAGTATCAACACACGGTGAATACATGAACTCCTCAAACTACGACAACCACCGAAAAGAATCCCAATTATTGTCACCTTGGGGTATGCGGATCATGACACATAATAGGTGCATACAACTTGCAAGATAGGATCTAAAACACTCTTATATTCATGAAAACATAATAGGTTCAGATCTGAAATCATGGCACTCGGGGCCTAGTGACAAGCATTAAGCACAACAAAGTCATAGCAACATCAATCTAAGAACAAAGTGGATACTAAGGATCAAGCCCTATCAAAATAACTAGATTACATGATCAATCTCATCCACACCCATCACCGTCTAGCAAGCCTACAAAGGAATTACTCACTCCCAGTGATGAGCATCATGGAATTGTTGATGGAGAAGGGTTGGTGATGACGACGACGATGATCTCCACTCTTCGGAGCCCCAAACGGACTCCAGATCAGCCCTCCCAAGGAAGAACAGGTGGTGGCAAAGACTCTGTCTCGTGAAACGCAATAAAATCTTCTCTCTGATTTTTTTCTCCATAGATGTGAATTTATAGTACTGGAATAAGGGTCGGGGGAGCCACGTGGGCGCCACAAGCTAACAGGATGCACCTAGGGGGTGGGCGCGCTGTGTTGGCTTGTGGCCCATAGGCTGCCCCCCTCCAGCAGGTCTTCGCTCCATAATTCTTCATATAATTCCAGAAATAATTCACAAAAGGTTTCGTCCAATTCCGAGAACTTTTATTTCTGCACAAAAATAACACCACGGTAGTTCTGCTGAAAACAGCGTCAGTCCGGGTTAGTTTCATTCAAATCATGCGAATTAGAGTCCAAAACAAGAGCAAAAGTGTTTGGATAAGTAGATACGTTTGAGACGTATCAATGAGGTTGCTAGAATCGCAAAACCTACTAGTAATAAACACGATGTGCTAGATAAGAATAAACCCGTTGTTGGCATGCCTGTTGTTTCTGTTAAAATTGGAGATCATTGCTATCATGGTTTGTGTGACATGGGTGCTAGCGTGAGTGCTAATCCGTTTACCTTATATCAAGAAATTATGAATGATATACCATCCTCTGAGATGGAGCACATCGATGTTACTATCAAACTTGCAAATAGAGATACTATTTCACCACTTGGGATTGTTAGTGATGTTGAAGTCTTGTTTGAAAAATTAAGTACCCCATTGATTTCTTAGTACTTAGTTCACTACAAGATAATTTTAGTCCCATTATATTTGGTAGACCCTTCTTGAATACCGTTAATGTTGAAATTGATTGTGTTAACGAAAAGGTTAAAGTAAGTTTTGGTGATGTGTCGCATGAATTTAATTTCTCTAAATTTGGTAGACAACCACATGAGAAATAATTATCTAATAAAGATGAAATTATTGGTCTTGCTTCTATTGTCGTGCCTCCTACTGATCCGTTAGAACAATATTTGCTAGACCATGAAAATGATACGCATATGAATGAAAGGAATGAAATAGATGAAATATTCTTTAACCAAACACCTATTCTTAAACACAATTTGCCTGTTGACATTCTATGAGATCCTCCCCCACCTAAGGGAGATCCCGTGTTTGAGTTAAAGAAATTACCGGATACATTGAAGTATGCTTATCTTGATGAAAAGAAGATATCATGTTATTATTAGTGCTAACCTTTTAGAAAATGAAGAAAAGAGATTACTCTAAACTCTAAGGAAGCACCGAGATGCTATTGGATATACTCTTGATGATCTTAAGGGCATTAGTCCCACTCTGTGTCAGCATAGGATTAATATGGAACCAGACGCTAAACCTGTCATTGACCATCAACGTTGTCTGAATTCTAAAATGAAGGAAGTGGTAAGAACTGAAATATTAGAACTTCTGGAGGCAGGTATAATCTATCCCATAGCTGATAGTAGATGGGTAAGTCATGTTCATTGTGTTCGTAAGAAAGGAGACATAACTATTGTTCCTAATGATAAAAATGAACATATCCCATAAAGGATTGTAACTGGTTATAGGATGGTAATTGATTTTAGGAAATTCAACAAAGCCACAAGAAAGGATCATTACTCTTTGCCTTCTATTGATTAAATGTTGGAATGATTATCTAAGCATACACACTTTTGTTTCCTTGATGGATATTCTATTTTTTTCAAATACCTGTGTGAAAAGAAAATCAAGAGAAAACTACTTTTACATGTCCGTTTGGAACTTATGCTTATAGATGTATGCCTTTTGGTTTATGTAATGCACCTGCTACCTTTCAAAGATGTATGACTGATATATTCTCTGATTTTTGTGAAAAGATTGTTGAGGTATTCATGGATGATTTTTTTCGTTTATGAGACTTCTTTTGATGATTGCTTAAGCAACGTTGAACGAGTTTTGCAGAGATGTGAAGAAACTAATCTTGTATTGAATTGGGAGAAGTGCCACTCTATGGTGAATGATGGTATAGTACTTGGACATAAAATTTTCGAATGAGGTATTGAAGTAGACAAAGCTAAAGATGATGCAATAGAGAAAATGCCATGTCCTAAAAATGTCATGCTGGTTTCTATAGGCGTTTCATTAAAGATTCCTAGGCCATTAACTAATCTTCTTCAAAAAGATATTATGTTTGTTTTTATGATGATTGCGTAGAAGATTTTCAAATACTTAAGAAAGCCTTAATTTCGGCACCTATTGTTTAACCACCAGATTAGAACTTACCTTTTGAAATTATGTGTGATGCTAGTGATTATGTTGTAGGTGCTGTTCTAGGGCAAAGAGTAGACAAGAAATTAAATTTTATTCATTATGCTAGTAGGAACCTAGACAGTGCTCAAAGAAATTATGCTACTACTGAGAAGGAATTTTTAGCGGTTTTGTTTGCGTGTGATAAGTTTAGACCTTATATTGATGATTCCAATGTTACTATTCACATTGAACATGCTGCTATTAAATATCTTATGGAAAATAAAGATGATAAGCCTAGACTAATTAGGTGGGTGCTTTTACTTCAAGAGTTTGATTTGCATATTGTTGATAGAAAAGGAGCCAAGAATCCTGTAGCAGATAACTTGTCTAGGCTGGAAAATGTTCTTGATGACCCCCTACCTATTGATGATAATTTTCCTGATGAACAGTTAGCTGTTATAAATGTTGGAAATATGCCCTAGAGGCAATAATAAATTAGTTATTATCATATTTCCTTGTTTATGATAATCGTTTAGTATCCATGCTATAATTGTATTGATTGGAAACTCAGATACATGTGTGGATACATAGACAACAAAGTGTCCCTAGTAAGCCTCTACTAAACTAGCTCGTTGATCAAAGATGGTCAAGGTTTCCTAGCCATATACATGAGATGTCATTTGATAACGGGATCACATCATTAGGAGAATGATGTGATGGACAAGACCCAAACTATGAACGTAGCATATGATCGTGTCAGTTTATTGCTATTGTTTCTGCATGTCAAAGTATCTGTTCCTATGACCATGAGACCATGCAAATCACTGACACCGGATGAGTACCTTGTGTGTATCAAACATCGCAACGTAACTGGGTGACTATAAAGGTGCTCTACAGGTATCTTCGAGGGTGTCTGTTGAGTTGGCATGAATCAAGACTGGGATTTGTTACTCCGTGTGACGGAGAGGTATCTCAGGGCCCACTCGGTAATACAACATCACAATGCGCCTTGCAAGCCAAGTGACTAAAGAGTTAGTCACGGGATCTTGTATTACGGAACGAGTAAAGAGACTTGCCGGTAATGAGGTTGAACTAGGTATAGAGATACCGACGATCGAATCTCGGGCAAGTAACATACCGAAGAACAAAGGGAACTGCATATGGGATTAGCTGAATCCTTGACATAAAGGTTCAACCGATAAAGATCTTCGTAGAATATGTAGGAACCAATATGGGCATCCAGGTCCCACTATTGGTTATTGACCGTAGAGGTGTCTCGGTCATGTCTACATAGTTCTCGAACCCGCAGGGTCTGCACACTTAACGTTCGGTGACGTTTCGATAGTATTAATTTATGTATGTTGGTGACCGAAGGTTGTTCGGAGTCCCGGATGAGATCCCGGACGTCACGAGGAGCTCTGGAATGGTCCGGAGGTAAAGATTGATATATAGGAAGTCCCGTTTTGGTCACCGGAAAAAGTTCGGGAGTCACCGGTAGTGTACCGGGGGTGTCGGGAGGGTTCCGGGGGTCCATCGGGAGGGGGCCACCCACTCCGGGGGCCACATGGGCCTTAGGGGTGGCACACCAGCCCTTAGTGGGCTGGGAAAGCCAGCCCCTAAGGGACCATACGAAGAGGAGAGAGGAGGGTCAAGTCGGGAGACCTCCCAGGACTCCACCTCCCTTGTGGGAGGAGGAATCCTAGTTGGGGGAGGACTCCTCCCCCTTGGTTCGGCCGAACCCTCCTTGGTGGAGGGTTTGGGGCTGCCTCCCCCCTCCCTTTCTCCTATATATACTAGAGGATTTTTGAGGGCAGCCCTAACCTAAAAAGCCACATGCTGCCCTCTCTCCCTCTAGATTGTCTTCTCCTCTAGATTAGTTCGGCGGAGCTCGGCAAAGCCCTGCTAGATTAGTTCACCACCACCGCCACCACGCCGTTGTGCTGCCAGAGAACTCATCTACCTCTCCGCCCCTCTTGCTGGATCAAGAAGGCGGAGATCGTCATCGAGCTGTACGTGTGCTGAACGCGGAGGTGCCGTCCGTTCGGCGCTAGATCGGAAGGACCGTGATTGTATCGCGGGACGGATCGTGATTGGATCGCGAAACGGCTTGCGATATGGATCGCGAAGACGTTCGACTACATCAACCACGTTTCTTAATGCTTCCCGCTTAGCGATCTACAAGGTTACGTAAATCCACTCTCCCTCTCGTAGATGCTCATTGATGTCTACTACGCAACCTTCTTCTTGTAGACTCGTGTTGGGCCTCCAAGCGCAGAGTTTTGTAGGACAGTAGCAAATTTCCCTCAAGTGGATGACACCTTAAGATAACACCTTAAGATACACATCAACCAAAACCCTAATGTCACCTAGATACTCCAATGTCACCACAAGTACCCATGGGCTTGATTATACGATATGCATCACACAATTTCAGATTCATCATGTTCAATCCAACACAAAGAACTTCAAAGAGTGCCCCAAAGTTTCTACCAGAGAGTCAAGATGAAAACATGTGCCAACCCCTATGCTTAGATTCCCAAGGTCACGAAACCCGCAAGTTGATCACCAAAACATACATCAAGTGGATCAATAGAACATCCCATTGTCACCACGGATCTCCCATCGCAAGACATACATTAAGTGTTCTCAAATCCTTAAAGACTCAATCCGATAAGTAAACTTCAAAGGGAAAACTCAATTCATCACAAGAAGATAGAGAGGGGAAAACTCCATATGATTCATCTATATTAATAAAGCTCGCGATACATCAAGATCGTGCCATCTTAAGAACACAAGAGAGAGAGATCAAACACATAGCTACTGGTACATACCCTCAGCCCCGAGGGTGAACTACTCCCTCCTCGTCATGGAGACCGCCGGGATGATGAAGATGGCCTCCGGTGATGGTTTCCATCTCCGGCAGGGTGCCAGAACGGGCTCCTGATTGGTTTTTCGTGGCTCTGGAGGCTTGCGGCGGCGGAACTCCCGATCTAGGTTTCTTTTCGGGTGTTTCTATATTTATAGGAGTTTTTGGCGTTGGTCCCACGTCCAGAAGGTTCCCGAGGAAGTCACAGGCCAGGGGGGCGCGCCCTAGGGGGGCGCCCCCTAGGCTTGTGGCCTCCTCGGCCTTCCTCTCCGGTGACTTTTCGCTCCAGTATTTTTTATATTTTCCAAAAATATTCTCCGTAAATTTTCAGCCCATTCCGAGAACTTTTATTTCTGCACAAAAACAACACCACGGTAGCTCTGCTGAAAACAGCGTCAGTCCGGGTTAGTTCTAATAAAATCATACCAAAATCATATAAAATTATTGTAAACATGGCATGAATACTTCATAAATTATAGATACGTTGGAGACATATCAGCATCCCCAAGCTTAATTCCTGCCCGTCCTCGAGTAGGTAAATGATAAAAGAAATAATTTATGAAGTGTGAATGCTAGCTACATTTTTATCATATACTTTTCTTCTTTGTATAGCATGGACATTTGGACTAGTGAATGATTCAAAGCAATAGTCTAGTTTTAACATAATGACTTCAATACTCAAGCATGTCAACAAGCAACCATGTCTTTCAAAATATCAACACCAAAGAAAGTTATCCCTAGCCCATCATGCTCAATCATTGATCCATTCATGAAACACACTCAAATATTAGCTATGCCCAATGCTCAAGTACGATCATAGTGCCCCCTAGCTGGTGCTTATAAGAGAAGATGGAGACTCAAAGCAAAAATAAAAATTGCATAAAGTAAATAGATAGGCCCTTCACAGAGGGAAGTAGGGATTTGTAGAGGTGCTAGAGCTCAAGGTTTAAATTGAGAGAGAAAAATATTTTGAGTGGCATGCTTTTCCTGTCAACGAAAACGACAAAGTAGCTCACAATACTTTCCATGCTAGATACATTATAGGCGGTTCCCAAACAGAATAGTAAAGTTTTTACTCCCCCTCCACTAATCAATCACACTCCACGGCGAGCCGAATCCACGGGTACCGTCCATACAAACAACAATCCTGGGGGAGTTTTGTTTTATTATAATTTGATTTTATTTTTGAGCATGGAACTGGGCATCCCAAATACCAGCCACTTTCTCGTGAATGATAGTGAATCAACACATATCGTGAGAATAACACACCTAGCATGGAAAAATATTGGATCCTCCCCACCATTTCATGAGCGGTACGGGCACACAAAAGAGAAAATTTATTTTGAAAATTTAGAGATGGTGTCGTGGGAACGAGTCTGACAGTAGAAGGTAGGGGTACGTAAGGAGAGGGCAGAGTCCTAGCTACAGCGAGGGTGTACACACAGATGTATGAGTTCAGGCCCCTCTCGTGGAGGTAATAGCCCTACGTCTTAGGTGCTCGGGAGCTCTTTGTCGAGTGTAATAGGAGTATCGCTACAGGGGGTGTGAACCAACCCTTATGCCAGAGGGGAGGGGTGGCTTATATAGAGTGCGCTGCCCCTCATAAGTGACCAGCGTTTAAGGGCCAGATCGTGGTTATAAAGACGTACGTTACTGGTAACGTACAACATAAATGCTATTAATGGTCTTGATGAATGCCTGCCCGTTAGCCTCCCTGGGGTGACTTCTGGGCTTCTGCGGTCGACTGTCTTCTGGTCCTTCCGAGTGAAAGGTAAACGTCGAGTGAAAGGTACCTCCGAGTGTATATTGTCGAGTGACTTGTATGTCTTGGTGATTTCAGTCGGAGACTTCCTTGTAGCTCTTAAGCTTTCTGGGGCAGTGTCCTTAGGTAGGGCATGTAGGTCAGGCCTATGACCATACCCTAGGTACATATCCCCATCATTAGCCCCTGAATGGATTGGGGTTCGAGTGTAAAAAGTGTCAATGCAGGTTCTGACAAGACACAAAAATTCCGAGTGCATTTTGAGGCTTCTTAGAAATCTGCGTCGATTGGAACCTTTATCGTTCGCCCTGATTCTGTCTTGAAGTATATCCGAGTGAAACTGAGCTCGAAATCAGGTCCGAGTTGTCTGCAGAGTCTTCTGATGTGACGGTTCGCTCCGTCGGGTCCGGATTTTACGGGATTCGAAAATTGGATAAACGCGCGCCGAGCGGGGATGATGCAACCGCAAAGGCAAGCGGGAACACGATGCCTCGATTATCGCGCCGCTGGAATCGCCACGTGATGCACCTCCTCTGAATTCGGGATACTCAGAGATCTGGCGGGCCCGCAGGTCAGTGACCCACACGGGCGGATATATGGGGCGACGACGCCGGTGCTGGTACAGTATTCTTCCCCCAAATCTGCTCTTCTCCTCCTCCTCCTCTGCTCAGCTCCGTTCCCAGGACCGCCGCCGCCATGACGAAGGGCAAGACGGATAAGCTCGAGCGCGCCAAGAAGGAAGGAGCCAAGGCGAAGAAGCCGTCGGGCGCCCGGTCGACGGTGCCGCCGGGATGGATCCAGGGGGATTTCCTCCAATCGACGGTCACGGCGGAGGATATGCAAAATCTCGTCGATGACGGGTTGATTGCTGCGGAGTCCTGGAGATTGCCGAAGGGGGAGACCGAGCCAGAGCCACGCGACGGCGAGCGAGTTCTGCTTCTCACCCATGTCGAACGAGGTTTCTCCATGCCACCTCACCCATTCATCCGTAGTTTCATGAACTATTTCGTGGCGCAGCTCCACCACTTCCCTCCGAATGCAATTGCCTATCTTTCCTATTTCATAACTTTGTGCGAATGCTTCCTGGGTTGTCCTCCACATTGGGGTTTGTTTAAACACATATTCTCTGTTAGATCTCAATCCGTCAAGAAAGCCAATCCCAGTGATAGCAAAACCAATGTAATCCAACTGTGTGGTGGCTTAGGGATCCAAAAGAGAGGTAGGAGTGCATTCCCCTCTATGACCTTTCCTGATTCTGTCCGGGGTTGGCAGTCAACATGGTTCTATTGCAAGGATGTTGCATCACCAAATATGTCGACTGGACTTCCTCCTTTCACCTTGGATCGACCTACCACCCCCAAACCACTGTACGTGACAAAGGTAGAGAAAATCCAGGTAGGGATCCTAGTGAACGCTGTATCTGATCTGATTCGTGGCGGAGTGACTGGCTTGGATCTCCTTGAAACGTTTCTCAGTCGACGAATCCAGCCTCTCCAAGCCCGGGATCACACCATGTGGCATTACTCGGGCCCTGAGGATACCACTCGGACCCATCCTGAAGAAGTTTCCGACGAGACCGTCTCTCAGTGGCTCAGGAGCATCACCGGAGCTTGTGATAATCCCGAGGGAGCCAAGCGAATTCCGCCCTTCTCTGCTTTGAACCCACCGAAGAACTTGGTGAGTTATATCTCTGTCGATTGTTTTAATATCTGTCGAGTAACTGGATCTTCAGTCGACTGACTTTGAAGCTTGTATCTTGCAGGAATTTACAAACATGTACTCGCCCGTGCCGAACGGAGAACAGCCTGACGAAGAAGAAGGGAGCGTAGATGGCAGCGCAGACGGCGATTACGCCGACGACAGCGAGAGCAGCGATGACGACCTGGAGGAAGGCGAGGTGGAAGCTCAGGTCCCTCTGCGCCCTGGGCGTCGCACCAAGCAGCAGGAAGACCCAGAGGTTGCCCCGAGCAAAACTGTGGCGTCGAGCACAAGGAACCCAAAGCGTGACCGCACCGCAACACCGGGGTCGACTGAAAAAGCTGCGAAACAACTCAAGCCGGACGCGCCAAAACCTCGGAAGGCCCTGCCTCGCATCAAGATTGTTGTGCCTGTTGCCTCAACGTAAGTGTTTATTTTCCCGCAATTGTGATTGTGGCACTTCATGTCTCTGCTGACCGAGTGGAGTTTATCCGCCAGAGCTGCTACCTCTGTGACGTCGCCCCAGCGAAATGATGGGGACCATATGGAAGTGGACACTCCTGATGCGGCCACCTCCCAACGAGGTATAACAAACCCACACTCTACTCTGTTTTTTGAAGAATAATCGTCGAGTGACTTGATTAAAATTGCCGATTGATAGCTGATGAAGTCATCGAACTGGAAGATGACGAGGAGCTGCAGCGAGGAACGCAAGATGAAGCTGTGCCTCTGGAGGCTCCACACGTACACACTCGGAGAACATCGTCAGGACATACGCCCCATGGGCCGACTGCTGCGACGCCTTCAACCCTCGTGGCCCTGCTGTCGAGTGCTCCGCCAGCCACTTCAATTCTGGTGGCTTCAGCACCTATTGGACAACCTGAAGCACCACCTGCCGCCTCAGTTACAGCACCAACTCATTCGACGCCCGCATACCCTTTGTATCACGTCCCGGAGGACCAAACTGGAGCTGCCAAGGAAGCTATGATTCAGGCTGGGCAGATGATGCTGCGAACAAAGGAGGCGTATGAATCCAGCAAGTTAGCCTATGATGCCAGCTCAGCGCTTCAAGCCAACGTCCGAGTAAGTGCTATTGTAAGTTCATTTCCGATTGAATTCCTGTCCATCTTGATTTTACACCCACTGGGTGTTTTCTTCGCAAGCAGATCAGGTAGTCTCTGGTCCAGTGGGGGCACGCTGAGTGCACCCACTGGGTGTAGTCCCCGAGACCGCTGTCGAATGACGAAGGCATCGATAGGGGTCTTAGAGTTTATTTGAAAGTTGTTTTCCATTCGACAGTACAGTGGGGGCACGCTGAATGCACCCACTGGGTGTAGTCCCCGAGACCACCGTCGAGTGCGTGCATTGGCGGGGGTCTGGTAGAAACAATGTTCGCTTGCTTGCTTCTTTTATACTCTGACAGGCCAGACCTGGTCGAGTGTTTTTGTATCCAGTGGGGGCACGCTGAGTGCACCCACTGGGTGTAGTCCCCGAGACTACTGTCAATCGTTGACGATGGGCAGTAGTCTTAAGAACCATTCTGCAGGTTTCATGGACATCATTTCCATCAACCATGATATGACGCTGTATAGGGTTGTGGGGTGGGGCGGCGGTCCGCCTTTTAGTCGACTGCACTTGTACTTTTCCACTCGGGAGTAGACAAATATCCATGTCGACTGAACCCCTTCTTTACTGATTTCAAAAACCCTATGGGCTCGGGACCAAGTATGTCGAGCTAGAAAAGGAAAAGAATCGACTTCTGCTGGATCTGGAGCTGACGAACAACAACCTGGACCGTGCACAGACCGAATTGAAGACTTTTGGAGGTAATCTTTGTCGATCAATTGCATTATCACTTTCATCTTCCATCCTTTGAACCGAGTGAATCCAGTCGAACAGACGTACGTGATGAGAACCGTCGTCTCCGAGCACGACTCAACAATGTTATTTCTTTAGATACCATGAAGAAGCCGCTCGAGGACAAGGACAAATCACTTGCTGATGCTCAGAAGGAAGCAAAGGAGAAAACTGAAGCTGCTGAGAAGAAACTTGCTGCAGCCAGTAAACTGGAAGAAGAGAACGCCAAACTCAAGCAGGAACGATCCGACTGGATCAAGAAACTTGAAGTGCAGACCAAGGGAAAGAGTGCTCTAGAAAAACACTTAGGAGACTTTGCGAAGAAAATGTTCAACATGCTTGAAGGTGACTTTATTCTGTCGAATGAATTTCTTTGATTTCCTCAGAACGGCATTGTGATCACCTTTTCCCTTTCTCTTCACGCAGAATTCTGTCAAGACTTTGAGAAGGAAACCGAAGAAATCGAGCCCAATCTGGACCCCACGAAGTCACTCGTCGGAGATGCCGTTGCCATGGATATGTTTTGACTCGAAGCTCGTCTTAAGAATGTCCAGGGACATGTTTCTCGGCTGAGGGCTGCATTCGAGAAAGTCGACAAGGAACGGTGGCCTGAAGACCCCCTCCAGACTGACCTCGAGTATATGATGACTCGCAATGAAATTCCAAGTCGAGTGCAGGCGTGGAAGAAGTCTGCTGCCCGTTGTGGTGCCGATGTGGCACTTTCACTCGTCAGGGTCCATTGCAAGGAGGCCAGGGAGGACAAACTGAAGTCCCTCCGAGTGATCAACACAAAGAAACTTCAATTTGAAGATTTCATGGAGACTTTCATCGAAGCAGCTACTCGAATCGCCGACGGAATTGACCTGGATACTTTTGTCGAGCCTTCAAGCCCTACTGAAGCTTGAAGAAGTATGTTGCTTTTAGTTAAAACTTTATTTGCCTCGGTATGCCGAGCGATGGTGTAACCGATTAAAACTTCGTTCAGGCCTTTAGCCTGAGAACTTCCCTTTGCGCGAACAAATTTTTGCTGCGCTAGAGATTCCAGTCTTACTCGCATTTTGCTTTCCGACATTTTGCTTGGCTGAATTTAGGACTTAGGCGAAGACTGGTTCGCAGCTAAGTTCCGAGTGTTAGGAATACCTTACACTCGGAAGGATTTTTTAACTTAGGTGAAAACTGGTTCACAGCTAAGCCTCCGAGCAAGAGGGTTGCTCTTCACTCGGAGAAGTTTCTTGAACTTAGGCGAAGACTGGTTC
The DNA here is from genome assembly GCA_039707655.1 of Elymus sibiricus. NCBI lineage: Eukaryota > Viridiplantae > Streptophyta > Magnoliopsida > Poales > Poaceae > Elymus > Elymus sibiricus. Next base: position 143,036,927 of record CM077667.1, on the reverse strand, counting down.
GTGGCTAAGTCTCCGAGTGTATTGAATGTTATACACTCGGAAAGGTTTTTAACTTAGGCGAAACAGGTTCGCAGCTAAGCCCCCGAGAAAGAGGGTTGCTCTCCACTCGGAGAAGTTTTCTGAACTTAGGGGAAGACTGGTTCGCGGCTAAGTCTCCGAGTGTATTGAATGTTATACACTCGGAAAGGTTTTTAACTTAGGCGAAACGGATTCGCAGCTAAGCCCCCGAGCAAGAGGGTTGCTCTCCACTCGGAGAAGTTTTCTGAACTTAGGCGAAGACTGGTTCGCGGCTAAGTCTCCGAGTGTATTGAATGCTATACACTCGGAAGGGTTTTTAACTTAGGCGAAACGGATTCGCAGCTAAGCCCCGGAGTAAGAGGGTTGCTCTTCACTCGGAGAAGTTTTCTGAACTTAGGCGAAGACTGGTTCGCGGCTAAGTCTCCGAGTGTAGTGAATGTTATACACTCGAAAAGGTTTTTAACTTAGGCGAAACAGGTTCGCAGCTAAGCCCCTGAGCAAGAGGGTTGCTCTTGACTCGGAGAAGTTTTCTGAACTTAGGCGAAGACTGGTTCGCGGCTAAGTCTCCGAGTGTATTGAATGTTATACACTCGGAAGGGTTTTTAACTTAGGCGAAACGGATTCGCAGCTAAGCCCCGGAGTAAGAGGGTTGCTCTTCACTCGGAGAAGTTTTCTGAACTTAGGCGAAGACTGGTTCGCGGCTAAGTCTCTGAGTGTATTGAATGTTATAAACTCGAAAAGTTTTTTAACTTAGGCGAAACAGGTTCGCATCTAAGCCCCCGAGCAAGAGGGTTGCTCTTCACTCGGAGAAGTTTTCTGAACTTAGGCGAAGACTGGTTCGCGGCTAAGTCTCCGAGTGTATTGAATGTTATACACTCGAAAAGGTTTTTAACTTAGGCAAAACAGGTTCACAGCTAAGCCCCCGAGCAAGAGGGTTGCTCTTCACTCGGAGAAGTTTTCTGAACTTAGGCGAAGACTGGTTCGCGGCTAAGTCTCTGAGTGTATTGAATGTTATACACTCGGAAGGGTTTTTAACTTAGGCGAAACGAATTCGCAGCTAAGCCCCCGAGCAAGAGTGTTGCTCTTCACTCGGAGAAGTTTTCTGAACTTAGGCGAAGACTGGTTCGCAGCTAAGTCTCCGAGTGTATTGAATGTTATACACTCGGAAGGGTTTTTAACTTAGGTGAAACGGATTTGCAGCTAAGCCCCCGAGCAAGAGTGTTGCTCTTCACTCGGAGAAGTCTTTGAATGCGAAATTGTGCGATCGGAATCGACAATAGACTGCGGAAGTCATAACTTAACAAACGACATCGTCTGGAGTAGTCTTATTACATCAAAACAACTCAGTCGTCAAGTATAAAAGCATCGAAGCAAATCCGCGTTCCAGGCGTGTGGCTCATCAATATTCTTCTTCAAGTTGAAAAGATGGTACGCTCCGTTGTTCAGCACCTTGGTGACGACGAATGGGCCTTCCCACGCTGGGGCCAACTTGTGGGGCCACTGTTGATCCACTCGGAGCACCAGATCACCTTCGTGGAATGAACGGCTCTTAACGTGTCTCGCATGGAAGCGGCGAAGGTCTTGTTGATATACAGTCGACCGGATCAGGGCCATCTCTCGTTCTTCCTCTAGGAGATCCACACCATCTAGTCTAGCTTGCTCAGCTTCGTCTTCAGAGTATAGATCCACTCGGGGGGAGTTGTGCAGGACGTCACTTGGCAAAACGGCTTCAGCTCCATACACAAGGAAGAAAGGAGTGCGTCCAGTCGACCGGTTTGGAGTCGTCCTCAAGCCGCATAGAACAGACGGCAATTCAGTGACCCAAGCTCCAGCAGCATGATCGAGATCTCGCATGAGCCGAGGCTTCAATCCTTGGAGGATAAGACCATTCGCTCGCTCAGCTTGACCGTTAGACTGGGGGTGCGCAACGGATGCGTAGTCCACCCGAGTGCCTTGAGAGGAGCAAAAGTATCTGAACTCTTCCGAGTCAAAGTTAGAGCCATTGTCTGTAATGATACTGTGGGGGACTCCATATCTGAAGGTTATTTCTTTCATGAATTTGATAGCAGTGCGGGCGTTCAGCTTCTTGATGGGTTTAGCTTCAATCCACTTAGTGAACTTGTCCACCGCAACCAGTAAGTGAGTGAATCCACTCTGGCCTGTTCTAAGGGGTCCAACCATATCCAAGCCCCATACAGCAAATGGCCAGACGAGTGGAATAGTCTTCAAGGCAGACGCAGGTTTGTGTGACAGGTTCGAATAAAACTGGCATCCTTCGCAGTGATCGACTATATCTTTGGCCATCTCATTGGCGCGTGGCCAAAAGAAACCCGCTCGGTAAGCTTTGGCAACAATTGTCCTAGAGGACGCATGATGACCACAAGTTCCCGAGTGAATCTCCTCCAAAATCAGTCGACCTTCTTCAGGAGAAATACACCGCTGAATCACGCCAGTCACACTTTCTCTGTAGAGTTGTTCATCCATAACAGTAAAAGCCTTGGATCTGCGGACTATCTGTCGAGCTTCATCTTCATCATCTGGGAGTTCTCGCCTCAGAATATACGAAATATAAGGAACAGTCCAGTCGGGGATGATCACTAAAACCTCCATAACCAGATCAATAACTGCTGGGACGTCGACTTCAGTCGGATCTGAGGCGCTCTTTGCTTGCGGGGGTTCTTCAGTGAAAGGATCTTCCTGTACCGAAGGAGAATGAAGGTTCTCGAGAAATACATTGCTGGGGACAGGTTTCCGAGTGCATCCAATCTTTGCCAGCTCATCAGCTGCTTGATTCTTCACTCGGGGAACATGATGGAGTTCCAAGCCTTCGAATTTCTTCTCAAGTTTGCTTACTGCATTGCAGTATCCTGTCATAGCGGGGTTCCTGACATCCCACTCTTTCATCACTTGATTGACCACCAAATCAGAGTCGCCATATACCATCAGGCGCCGGACGCCGAGTGAATTGGCCATACGCAACCCATACAAGAGTGCTTCATATTCAGCTTCATTGTTGGAGGAATCAAAGTGAATCTGCAAGACATAACTGAGTTTGTCGCCTTTTGGGGACACCGGTACTACACCAGCACCAGACCCATTCAGCATCTTCGAGCCATCAAAGAACATGGTCCAGTGTGCTGTGTAAACTTGGACCGGCTGCTGCTGTTCGGTCCACTCGGCCAGGAAATTAGCGAGAGCTTGAGACTTGATTGCTTTCTTTGCTTCAAACTTGATGTCAAAATAGAGGAGCTCAATAGCCCATTTGGCCACTCGACCAGACGCATCTCGATTGTGGAGAATTTCAGACAATGGAGCATCACTGACGACTGAAATTGAGTGATCTTGAAAATAATGTGCCACCTTCTTGGCTAACAGATATATACCGTACACGAGGTTCTGGTAATGTGGATATCTTTGCTTTGAAGGAGTCAACACTTCAGAGACGTAATAAACAGGACGCTGGACTTTGTAAGCTTTACCTTCCTCTTCCCTCTCGACAGTGAGAACTGTACTGACGACCTGATTAGTAGCCGCTATGTACAATAGCAAAGGCTCCTTACTGCGCGGAGCAGCAAGCACCGGTTGGGTGGAAAGCAGAGCTTTGAGCTCGACAAACGCTGCTTCAGCTTCAGGAGTCCACTCGAATGTATCAGACTTCTTCATCAGTCAATATAAAGGCAATGCCTTTTCACCGAGACGAGAAATGAATCGACTCAATGCTGCCAAGCAACCTGTGAGCTTCTGGACATCGTGCACACGCTCAGGGCTTTTCATTCGGGTGATGGCACCGATCTTTTCAGGATTAACGTCGATTCCCTTTTCAGAAACGAGAAAACCGAGTAATTTGCCGCCAGGAACACCGAAAGTGCACTTAGTCGGATTTAGCTTGATATCATATCTCCTCAGATTGGCGAATGTTTCAGCTAAGTCAGACAACAGGTCGGAACCTTTGCGAGACTTGACGACAATGTCATCCATGTAGGCTTCAACATTCCGAGGAATCTGATCGAGTAAACATTTTTGAATCATGCGCATGAAAGTAGCGCCAGCGTTCTTCAAACCAAAAGGCATGGTGATATAACAGAAACACCCGAAAGGGGTGACGAAGGCTGTCTTTATTTCATCCGGACCAAACAGACGGATCTGATGGTAACCAGAGTAAGCATCCAGAAAAGATAGATGCTCACACCTCGCAGTTGAATCGACAATCTGATCAATGCGTGGGAGTGGAAAATGATCTTTCGGGCAGACCCGATTGATATGTTTGAAATCAATACACATGCGGAGTGACTTGTCCTTCTTAGGGACCATAACGACGTTCGATAACCACTCGGAGTGGTAAATCTCACATATGAACTTAGCCGCCAAGAGACGAGCCACCTCCTCGCTGATTGCTTTTCGCTTCTCCGTTGCCGACCGACGCAAATGCTCCTTCACAGGCTTGGCCTTCGGGTCAACTCTCAACCGGTGCTCAGCCAGTTCCCTGGGTACACCAGGCATGTCAGCAGGCTTCCATGCGAAGATGTCCCAGTTCTCACGGAGGAACTGGATGAGCTCGGCTTCCTATTTGCTGTCGAGTGTCGTCGAGATGTTGGTCGGGGCAGCCGTTGGATCTGTCGGGTGAATGTTCACTTTCTTCACTTCTCCTGCCGACTGAAAAGCTGACTCAGAAGCGGGCTTCTTAGCGCGCAACAGGTCAGAAGGATCAGCGTTTTTCTTGTATTCTTCCAATTCGACCATTGCCATCTGATGATCGGCGATCTTGGAGCCCTGCTGAAGGCACTCCTCAGCCCTCTGTCGATTGCCAATGACTGTGATCACACCCTTGGGTCCGGGCATCTTCAGCTTGAGATACACGTAACATGGACGGGCCATGAAACGGGCATAAGCCGGACGACCAAGGATGGCGTGGTATGCACTCTGGAAGTCCACCACTTCAAATGTCAATTTTTCCTTGCGAAAATGCTTATTGTCAGCAAACACAACATCCAACGCTATTTGACCGAGTGAACGGGCCTTTTTCCCAGGGATGACGCCATGGAACTGCATGTTGCTTTCACTGACTCGGGACATTGGAATGCCCATCCCCTTGAGGGTATCTGCACATAGGATGTTCAGACCGCTCCCACCGTCCATCAAAACCTTGCGGAGTCGAGTGCCCCCCACAACTGGGTCCACCACCAGCGCTTGCCGTCCGGGGGTTGCAATATGCGCAGGGTGATCTGACTGATCAAACGTGATAGCAGTCTGAGACCACTTGAGATATGTGGGGGTAGAGGGAACCGCCATGTTAACCTCTCTGTTGATAACTTTCAGTCGGCTCTTGCTCTCAACATCAGCAAAAATCAACAGAGTTGCATTGACTTCAGGAAACTCTTCTTTATCTTCTTCATCTTCCTTTTCAGGGTCTTTTTCACTCGACTGGCTCTCTTTGAATTGTTGGATCAGCAAACGGCACTGTCGAGTGGTATGCTTTGGCAATATTAAATTGCCCTCTTCATCTTTCCTCGTGTGGATTGCACACGGTAAATCCATAACATCTGTACCCGACTGATTCTTTGACTTCTTGGGGGTGAACTTAGCTTTGGACTTCCCTTTATTTTTGGCCTGAGCCGCCAGAGCGGCCACTTCTGCCGGAGCGGGGGGATCAGCCTTGCGCTTCTGCTTCCAATTGGAATTTCCGCCTGCATCATTGTCGACTGCTTTTCCTTTACCGCTTCGGAGGCAGTCCTCTTCTTCACCATTGGCGTACCGAGTGGAAATCTCCATCATCTTGCTCAGAGAAATATCACCAGTGCGACCAAATTTCAGATAGAGCTCCCTGTATCTAACACCAGCCTTGAAAGCACAAACAGCCTGGTGTTCGGAAACATTCTCCACCGTGTGATGCAGGGTGGACCAGCGCTGAATGTAGTCTCGCAAGGTCTCATTGGGTTTCTGAACACAGTGCTGCAAATCAATCAAACCAGCCGGACGTTTGCAAGTGCCTTCAAAGGTTTTGATGAACACTCGGGCCAAATCTTCCCAGCAATAGATACTAGAGGGAGCCAAACAATTCAACCAAGCTCTGGCCGAACCATCTAACATCAGGGACAAATGCTTACGGCCACTCGGTAATCATCTAACCATGTCTCGGGCTTCGTCTCGCCAGAAAACTTGCCAATTCCAGCCGCCAACCTGAAGTTGGGGGAATCTCTGCAGAGCGAATGGCTCTGCTAAAACACTCGGGACCAGACACAACAGCTCCGCTTCCACTCGGATAGTCTCCGTTATAACCATCTTTGTGGGCTCTGCCTCTGTCGACCCGTCTTTGAGCGAGGACATCCCTTGCGTCAAATCCAGGATTCCGCTCATCACCGAACGGGCGCCTATCATCATTGTGCCGGGGAACATAGGAACCACTCCGCGGAGGAGAAAGCACTCGACGGCGGTCATCGCGGTGATAACGGGGAGCAAACTGATCTCGCCCCTGATCTCTGTACCGATCTTCATGGAAGTCTCCGCCTCTGTGGCGCAGGGGCGACCCAGGACTGTGGGCCGATTGAACTATTTACTCCCTGGGTGAATTGCTATGTAATCTGTTCTGCGACTGAGAAACAGCCGCATTCTGCTGCTGCGCTGCTTCGAGCAGCGTTCTGATCTGTTGCAAACCTCTACCAGCTTCCGACCGTGATGGCTGTATAGAATCTGCAATCCTAGCAGCAGCCGCAACATTCAACACTGGAGTACGGAATACCTCGACGTTATTCCGCGATCCACTCGGAAACAACTGTCGCTGATGTCGATTGGGACGCGGCGGACGCTGTCGAGCACGCTCGTCGAGTGCTTTCTGCATCTCTTTGAGTCGAAGGCGAGTCGCCTCCATGGCCTGGGCCTCAGCAGTCGTGCCGACGATGGGAGTACGGAGAACATCCTCATCCCGGTGCTGCTGTTCACTCGACGTTCCACCAATCTCGCGCCTGGCGTGGCTGAAGCCAGGCGGCGGACTCTGATGAGAGCCAGCCATAAAAACTTCAGCCGCAGGATCGCAGCTCTCGCACTCGGAGGGAACGCCAGACCAATCTGACGCCGAGTCGAACACGCCGAGAAGTGACTCGACGGGCTCGATGGCCGCAATCTGCGGGGACGAAGCCTGGCGGGCCGCCGCATGTCGCACCCAACGCTGTAGCCGCGAACGACCGGATCGCTTGCGGCGATGAACGGCATGGAGGGCCGACACGTACGGAGTCGACGGCTGAAGGAGAAGAACACCGCAGGAGCTTGCGCAAAAGTGCGTCGCCCCATGACTCGGGAGCGCCTCAACGTCCAGAGGCGCCTCCCGGAGCCATGCCGAATCGTCGGCGACGAAGGTGAGCGCTCCGAGACGGATCTCGCGGCCCAGGAACAAATCACCGCCGGATGACATGACGAAGGAAAACAAATGCAACCTTGCGGGAAGTCGCTTAGACGCCTGCCCCACGGTGGGCGCCAACTGTCGTGGGAACGAGTCTGACAGTAGAAGGTAGGGGTACGTAAGGAGAGGGCAGAGTCCTAGCTACGGCGAGGGTGTACACACAGATGTATGAGTTCAGGCCCCTCTCGTGGAGGTAATAGCCCTACGTCTCAGGTGCTCGGGAGCTCTTTGTCGAGTGTAATAGGAGTATCGCTACAGGGGGTGCGAACCAACCCTTATGCCAGAGGGGAGGGGTGGCTTATATAGAGTGCGCTGCCCCTCATAAGTGACCGGCGTTTAAGGGCCAGATCGTGGTTATAAAGACGTACGTTACTGGTAACGTACAACATAAATGCTATTAATGGTCTTGATGAACGCCTGCCCGTTAGCCTCCCTGGGGTGACTTCTGGGCTTCTGCGGTCGACTGTCTTCTGGTCCTTCCGAGTGAAAGGTAAACGTCGAGTGAAAGGTACCTCCGAGTGTATATTGTCGAGTGACTTGTATGTCTTGGTGATTTCAGTTGGAGACTTCCTTGTAGCTCTTAAGCTTTCTGGGGCAGTGTCCTTAGGTAGGGCATGTAGGTCAGGCCTATGACCATACCCTAGGTACATATCCCCATCAGATGGCACATACAAATTTGCTTGGAACGGCATGGAAATACCGCATATAGGTAGGTATGGTGGACTCATAAGGCAAAACTTGGTTTAAGGATTTTGGATGTACAAGTAGTATTTCTACTGAGTACAAATGAAGGCTAGCAAATAGATTGGGAAGCAACCAAACCAAGGAACGAAAATTCACATAAGTGAGCATTGAGTCATAACTAACACCGAATAATGCACCACAAGTAGGATGTAACTTCATTGCATAACTATTGACTTTCGTGCATGCATAGGGAATCACAAACCTTAACACCAATATTCCTACTAAGCATAATTACTCACTAACATGACTCACATATTACTATCATCATGTTTCAAAACTATTACAAAGAATCAAGTTTAATTTGTCCCATGATCTTCATGAAAGTTTTTACTATATCCTCCTTGGATATCTATCACTTTGGGACTAGTTTCATATATTGCCATGCCTTTTGACAAGCTCAAACAAATTTAAGTGAAGTACAGGAGCATAAAAATTTCATCTCTCAAAAAGGTATAAGTGAAGCATGAGAGGAAATGACAAGCTACTCTCAAAAGATATAAGTGAAGATCAATGAGTAGTCAATCAATTAAGTACCTATGTGAGGACTCTCTCTCTCTCTCTCTCTCTCTCTCTCTCTCAATAAAGATTTTCAGATCTGAGTATTTTATTTAAACAGAAAGCAAAAGAAAAAATAACACTCCAAGAATTGCACGCATAATGTGAACGAATAAAATTTTAGGCTCAACATAGGCTAACCGATAATTGTTGATGAAGAGAGGTGGGATGCGTAGCATCCCCAAGCTTAGATGCTTGAGACTTCTTGAAATATTTACTTGGGGTGCCTTGGGCATCCCCAAGCTTGAGCCTTTGTATCCCGTTCAATCTTCTCATATCATGGTTTCACCTATTCTCAAAAACTGCATCCACACAAAACTTGAAAAGAACTCGTGAGATAGGTTAGTACACATAATAATAAATCAACTCTTTATGTACTGCCAAGACAAGTTGCATAATAATTTTCAAACATTAGGTACTGTATACTATCATTTCCACAATTAATATCTACCAATATAGGCTATGGAAACTATAGGATAAGTAGATAACGAAACTATGGCAGCAATCTGCCTAAACAGAACAGTCTGTAGAAATTTTTGAAAACAGTGTACTTATGTAACTCAAAAAATTATGAACATTTAGGACTTGCTATTAAATTTATATTAAATCACTATGTAAAAATTTCAGAAACTTTCCACGTTCCAGTAAAATATGAAAATTCAAACACTACAGCCAAAGTTTCTGTTTTTACACAGAACTCATCAAAACATGCAATGCAAGCATCCTAAAGGCAATTCTTGGAACTTTTTATTGAAAAACAAGATTATAAATAACACCTAACAGAGAATAACAAAATATAATGACGATCCAAGCAAAGCTCATATTATGTGACGAATAAAAATATAGCTCCAAGTAAGATATACCGATAATGTTGAAGACGAAAGAGGGGATGCCTTCCGGGGCATCCCCAAGCTTAGGCACTTGAGTCTTCCTTAGATATTGCCTTGGGGATACCTTGGGCATCCCCAAGATTAGGTTCTTGTCAATCCTTATTCTCCTCATATCGGTCTCTCACCCAAAACTTGAAAACTTCAATCACACAAAACTTAACGGAACTTCGTGAGATGGGTTAGTATAATAAATGAAGATCATTCACTTAGGTACTGTCAAGATAAGATTCATAATTGTTCTCACATAATACCTACTTTATTCTATCATTCCCATAATTTATATCACTGAATATAAGCTATGGGAACACTAAAACAAGCAAACTATGCATGCAAAACAGAATCTGTCAAAAACAGAACAGTCTGTGAAGATCTGTAGTATAACCATACTTCCCTGTCTCTAAAACTTCTGAAAAAATAGGAAAATCTAGGAAATTTGTATATAAATCATGTGTAAAAAATTCAGATCAAAATCACGTTCCAGTGAATTTACAAAATTCCTGGACTGAGAGCAAAAGTTTCTGTTTTTGCACAGAATCAAGTCAACTATCATCCACACTATCCCAAAGGCTTTACTTGGCACTTTATTAAAACAAAAGCTATAAAACATGATTACTACAGCAGTTTAATCATGTGAACACATAAAAACAGAAATAAAAAGTGTTGGGTTGTCTCCCAACAAGCGCTTTTCTTTAAAGCCTTTTAGCTAGGCATGATGATTTCAATGATGCTCACATAGGAATAATAATTGAAACATGCAAAAGAGCATCATGAATATCATGACAAGCACATTTAAGCCTGACCCACTTCCTATGCATAGGGATTTTGTGAGCAAACAAGTTATGGGAACAAGAAGCAACTAGCATAGGAGGGCAAAACAAGCATAACTTCAAAACTTTGAACACATAGAGAGGAAACTTGATATTATTGCAATATGTAGAAGCATAAGATCCTCTCATAATAATTTTCAGTAGCATCATGAAGGAATTTCACAATATAACCAGCACATAAAGCATTCTTTTCATGATCTACAAGCATAGAAAATTTATCACTCTCCACATAAGCAATTTTCTTCTCATTCATAATAGTGGGAGCAAACTCAACAAAATAACTATCATGACATACTTGATTGACATAACCACTTTGAATATTAAAATCAAGATGACAAATTTCATTGTTATCATTATTCTTTATAGCATACGTGTCATCATCATAATCATCATAGATAGGAGGCATGCCATCATCATAATAGATTTTCTCATCAAAACTTGGGGGACTAAAAATATCATCTTCATCAAACATAGCATCCCCAAGCTTGTAGCTTTGCATATCATTAGCATCATGAATATTCAGAGAATTCATACTAACAATATTTCTATCATGCTCATTATTCAAAGATTTAGTGCCAAACATTTTAATAAGTTCTTCTTCTAACACTTGAGCACAATTTTCCTTTCCATCATTTTCACGAAATACATTAAAAAGATGAAGCATATGAGGCAACCTCAATTCCATTTTTTTGTAGTTTTCTTTTATAGACCAAACTAGTGAAAAACAAGAAACTAAAAGATTTAATTGCAAGATCTAAAGATATACCTTCAAGCACTCACCTCCCCGGCAACGGCGCCAGAAAAGAGCTTCGTTGACGGGATGTGAGTGCCGCTTACCTAGCCTCCCCAGCAACGGCGCCAAAAAAGAGCTTGATGTCTACTACGCAACCTTCTTCTTGTAGACTCGTGTTGGGCCTCCAAGCACAGAGTTTTGTAGGACAGTAGCAAATTTCCCTCAAGTGGATGACCTAAGGTTTATCAATCCGTGGGAGGCGTAGGATGAAGATGGTCTCTCTCAAACAACCCTGCAACCAAATAACAAAAAGTCTCTTGTGTCCCCAAAACACCCAATACAATGGTAAATTGTATAGGTGCACTAGTTCGGCGAAGAGATGGTGATACAAGTGCAATATGGATGGTAGATATAGGTTTTTGTAATCTGAAAATATAAAAACAGCAAGGTAGCAAGTAACAAAAGTGAGCAAAAACGGTATTGCAATGCTTAGAAACAAGGCCTAGGGTTCATACTTTCACTAGTGCAAGTTCTCTCAACAATACTAACATAGTTGAATCATATGTAAATCCCTCACGTGCGACAAAGAGTTCACTCCAAAGGCACAAATAGCGGAGAACAAACGAAGAAATTATTGTAGGGTACGAAACCACCTCAAAGTTATCTTTTCTGATCAATCTTATGAGCTATCCCTATATGTGTCACGAACAGCCCTAGAGTTCGTACTAAAATAACACCTTAAGATACACATAAACCAAAACCCTAATGTCACCTAGATACTCCAATGTCACCACAAGTACCCATGGGCTTGATTATACGATATGCATCACACAATTTCAGATTCATCATGTTCAATCCAACACAAAGAACTTCAAAGAGTGCCCCAAAGTTTCTACCAGAGAGTCAAGATGAAAACGTGTGCCAACTCCTATGCTTAGATTCCCAAGGTCACGGAACCCGCAAGTTGATCACCAAAACATACATCAAGTGGATCAATAGAACATCCCATTGTCACCACGGATATCCCATCGCAAGACATACATCAAGTGTTCTCAAATCCTTAAAGACTCAATCCGATAAGTAAACTTCAAAGGGAAAAATCAATTCATCACAAGAAGATAGAGAGGGGAAAACTCCATATGATTCATCTATATTAATAAAGCTCGCGGTACATCAAGATAATCACAAGAAGATAGAGAGGGAAAAACTCCATATGATTCATCTATATTAATAAAGCTCGCGGTACATCAAGATCGTGTTCTTATCAGATTGAGTCTTTAAGGATTTGAGAACACTTGATGTATGTCTTGCGATGGGATATCCGTGGTGACAATGGGATGTTTTATTGATCCACTTGATGTATGTTTTGGTGATCAACTTGCGGGTTCAGTGACCTTGGGAATCTATGCATAGGGGTTGGCACATGTTTTCGTCTTGACTCTCCGGTAGAAACTTTGGGGCACTCTTTGAAGTTCTTTGTGTTGGATTGAACATGATGAATCTGAAATTGTGTGATGCATATCGTATAATCAAGCCCAAGGGTACTCGTGGTGACATTGGAGTATCTAGGTGACATTAAGGTTTTGGTTGATGTGTATCTTAAGGTGTTATTTTAGTACGAACTCTAGGGCTGTTCGTGACACTTATAGGGATAGCTCATAAGATTGATTGGAAAAGATAACTTTGAGGTGGTTTCGTACCCTACAATAATTTCTTCGTTTGTTCTCCGCTATTTGTGACTTTGGAGTGAACTCTTTGTCGTACAAGAGGGATTTACATATGATTCAACTATGTCAGTATTGTTGAGAGAACTTGCACTAGTGAAAGTATGAACCCTAGGCCTTGTTTCTAAGCATTGCAATACCGTTTGTGCTTACTTTTATCATTAGTTACCTTGCTGTTTTTACATTTTCAGATTACAAAAACCTATATCTACCATCCATATTACACTTGTATCACCATCTCTTTGCCGAACTAGTGCACCTATACAATTTACCATTGTATTGGGTGTGTTGGGGACACAAGAGACTCTTTGTTATTTGATTGCAGGGTTGTTTGAGAGAGACCATCTTCATCCTACGCCTCCCACGGATTGATAAACCTTAGGTCATCCACTTGAGGGAAATTTGCTACTGTCTTACAAAACTCTGCGCTTGGAGGCCCAACACGAGTCTACAAGAAGAAGGTTGCGTAGTAGACATCAAGCTCTTTTCAATTGGATTATGCTTCACATGATAGTTATTTTGTTGAGTTTGCTCCCACTACTATTGATGAGAATAAAGTTGCTTATGTGGTGAGTAGTAAAACTTCTATGCTTGTAGATCATGAAAAGAATGCTTTATGTGCTGGTTATATTGTGAAATTCCTTCATGATGCTACTGAAAATTATTATGAGGGAGGAACATATGGTTGTAGGAATTGCAATAATATCAAGTTTCCTCTCTTTGTGTTCAAAGTTTTGAAGTTATGCTTGTTTTGCCTTACTATGCTAGTTGATTCTTGCTCCCATAAATTGTTTGCTCACAAAATCCCTATGCATAGGAAGTGGGTTAGACTTAAATATGCTTGTCATGAGATTCATGATGCTCTTTTGCATGTTTCAATTATTATTCCTATGTGAGCATCATTGAAATTATCTTGCCTAGCTAAAAGGCATTAAAGAAAAGCGCTTGTTGGGAGACAACCCAATATTTATACTTTTTGTTTTTGTGTGTTCACATGATTAGGATACTGTAGTAATCATGTTTCGTATCTTTTATTTCAATAAAGTGCCAAGTAAAGCCTTTGGGATGACTCACAAGATGAGTAGAATTAATGCTGAACCAAAACAGAAACTTTTGACTCCAGTACAGGAATTTTAATTTTTTACTGGAGCGTGATAATGATCTGACATTTTTAAATAGTCTTGATATACAAATTCTTCAGGTTTTCCTAATTTTTCAGAATCTTTAGAGACAGGTAAGTATGGTTACACTACAGATCTTCACAGACTGTTCTGTTTTTAACAGATTCTGTTGTGCATGCATAGTTTGCTTGTTTTAGTGTTTCCATAGCTTATATTTAGTGGTATAAATTATGGGAATGGTAGAATACAGTAGGTATCATGTGGGAACAATTCTGAATCTTGTATTGACAGTACCTAAGTGAATGATCTTTGTTTATTATACTAACCCATCTCACGAAGTTCCGTTAAGTTTTGTGTGATTGAAGTTTTCAAGTTTTGGGTGAGACACCGATATGAGGAGAATAAGGAGTGACAGGAACCTAAGCTTGGGGATGCCCAAGTCACCCCCAAGGTAATATCCAAGGAAGACTCAAGCGCCTAAGCTTGGGGATGCCCCGGAAGGCATCCCCTCTTTCGTCTTCAACATTATCGGTATATCTTACTTAGAGCTATATTTTTATTCGTCACATAATATGAGTTTTGCTTGGAGCATCATTTTATTTTCTTGTTTTCTGTTAGGTGTTATTTATAATCTTGTTCTTCAATAAAAAGTTCCAAGAATTGCCTTTAGGATGCTTGCATTGCATGTTTGATGTGTGCTGTGTAAAAACAGAAACTTTCTCTGTAGTGTTTGATTTTTCATATTTTACTGGAACGTGGAATCTTTCTGAAATTTTTACATAGTATTGTCATATAAATTTTGTATTGTTTCCTAAATTTTCATAATTTTTAGAGTTACATAAGTACACTGCTTTAATAAATTGCTACAGACTATTCTGTTTGGACAGATTGCTGTCATAGTTTCGTTATTTACTTATCCTATAGTTTCCATAGCCTATATTGGTAGATATAAATTGTGGAGACGATAGTAAACAGTAGATGATGTTTGGAAATTATTGTGCAACATGTCTTGGCAGTACATAAAGTGTTGATTTATTCTTATGTGTACTAACCTATCTCACGAGTTCTTGTTGAGTTTTGTGTGGATGAAGTTTATAAGAATTAGGGAAACCATGATATGAGAGGAATTAAGGAGACACAAGAGCTCAAGCTTGGGGAAGCCCAAGGCATCCATAATTAATATTTCAAGAAGTCTCAATCATCTAAGCTTGGGGATGCCCCGGTAGGCATCCCACCTTTCTTCTTCAACAATTATCGGTTAGTATCGGTTGAACCTAAGTTTTTGCTTCTTCACATGATATGTGCTATCCTTGGAATATCATGTTATTTTGTTTTGCTGTTTGAATAAAAGCATTGGATCTGAAATTTTGAATAAGAGAGAGAGTCCTCACATGGCTATTTAACTAATTGACTACGCATTAATCTTCACATATATCTTTTTGGAGTAGTTTGTGATTCACTCTCGTGCTTCACTTATACCCTATGAGTAAATGGTTGAATGAATTGAATATCATAAATCTGAAATTAAATATGCTTCATATACTTATCCCATGGGGAGTAATGACTTCACACATAATAAGTATAGGTGGTAAAATTTATTGAAAGTTAGCAAACACCGCATTGGTCACTTGAACAATTCATGAAAGAATATTGAAGGAAGAGAGATTCCACATATAAATATACTATCTTGGACATCTTCTATGATTGTGAGCTCATTAATTATTTTCAAACTCGAGAAAATTAGTTAAAATTGGACAAGGAAGACAACTTAATGAGTTATGTTTGGGTATATTTGTATAGAAGTTATATTGTTATGGATCCTCCAACATGTGGTGTTTGCTTCCACCTCATACTAGCCAAAACTTCCGCACCAAGTAGAAATACTACTTGTGCATCCAAACACCCTTAAACCAGTTTTGCCATGAGAGTCCACTATACCTACCTATGGATTGAGTAAGATCCTTCAAGTAAGTTGTCATCGGTGCAAAAAGCAATAAAAATTGCTCCTAAATATGTATGATCTTTTATTGTAAGGGAAAATAAGCGTTGTATGAACTTGTGATGGTAAAGAAATAAAAGCGACGGACTGCATAATAAAGGTTGCTATCACAAAGGGCAATACAATGTGACGTTCCTTTGCATTAAGGGTTGCACATCCAAAAACAAAAAAGCGCATGACAACCTCTGCTTCCCTCTGCGAAGGGCCTATATTTTACTTTCTAGTACTTACCTTTATGCAAGAGTCATGGTGATCTTCACCACTTCCTATATTTCGCCTTTTTCTCTTGGCAAGCGTCATGTGTTGGGGAACGATCTAGACATATATATTCAAACAAATATATTTGATCATGAATTATTATTGTTGACAGTTATCTATGTGATAAATAAGTTGGGAGGCGAAACATTAAGCCCCTATCTTTCTCTATGTTCGATGGATGCTATTTGTTCTAAAAATATGCTTTAAGTGTCAATAATCATGGAAGACTATATGATAGTTGAGTATGTGGAATTTGCTAAATCAAAGCTCTTACATAGACCTTTCCTGAAAATAAGATGAATTGCAATTGTTCGATGACTAGGAATATGGTTTGTTAGTTTTCAAGAAACTTTCTGGTCTATACTTTAACATGTGAATAGCTTGTTACTTGATCATGAGAAGTTTCATGAGATGAGCTACAGTTTATGGTTTATATTGATGCTAGAAAAAGTGCTTGGAATTATCATTGATCAAATTTGTGCACTTGCTAGCATTCACACTTCATTAATTATTTCTTTTATCATTTACCTACTCGAGGACGAGCAGGAATTAAGCTTGGGGATGCTGATACGTCTCCAACGTATCTATAATTTATGAAGTATTCATGCCATGTTTACAATAATTTTATATGATTTTGGTATGATTTTATTAGAACTAACCCGGACTGACGCTGTTTTCAGCAGAACTACCATGGTGTCGTTTTTTGTGCAGAAATAAAAGTTCTCGGAATGGGCTGAAAATTTACGGAGAATATTTTTGGAAAATATAAAAAATACTGGAGAAAAAGATACAGGAGAGGAGTCCCGAGGCAGCCACAAGCCTAGGGGGCGCCCCCCCCCCTAGGGCGCGCCCCCCTGGCCTGTGGGCCCCTCGGGTGTCCCCTGACTTGATTCCAACGCCAAGTATTGCTATAAATACCAAAACCACCAGAAAGAAACCTAGATCGGGAGTTCCGCCGCCGCAAGCCTCTGTAGCCACGAAAAACCAATCGGGAGCCCGTTTCGGCACCCTGCCGGAGGGGGAAACCATCACCGGAGGCCATCTTCATCATCCCGGCGGTCTCCATGACGAGGAGGGAGTAGTTCACCCTCGGGGCTGAGGGTATGTACCAGTAGCTATGTGTTTGATCTCGCTCTCTCGTGTTCTTGGGATGACACGATCTTGATGTACTGCGAACTTTATTAATATAGATGAATCATATGGAGTTTTCCCCTCTCTATCTTCTTGTGATGAATTGAGTTTTCCCTTTGAAGTTTACTTATCGGATTGAGTCTTTAAGGATTTGAGAACACTTGATGTATGTCTTGCGATGGGATATCCGTGGTGACAATGGGATGTTTTATTGATCCACTTGATGTATGTTTTGGTGATAAACTTGCGGGTTCCGTGACCTTGGGAATCTATGCATAGGGGTTGGCACATGTTTTCGTCTTGACTCTCCGGTAGAAACTTTGGGGCACTCTTTGAAGTTCTTTATGTTGGATTGAACATGATGAATCTGACATTGTGTGATGCATATCGTATAATCAAGCCCAAGGGTACTCGTGGTGACATTGGAGTATCTAGGTGACATTAGGGTTTTGGTTGATGTGTATCTTAAGGTATTATTTTAGTACGAACTCTAGGGCTGTTCGTGACACTTATATGGATAGCTCATAAGATTGATTGGAAAAGATAACTTTGAGGTGGTTTCGTACCCTACAATAATTTCTTGGTTTGTTCTCCGCTATTTGTGACTTTGGAGTGAACTCTTTGTCGCACGAGAAGGATTTACATATGATTCAACTATGTCAGTATTGTTGAGAGAACTTGCACTAGTGAAAGTATGAACCCTAGGCCTTGTTTCTAAGCATTGCAATACCATTTGTGCTTACTTTTATCATTAGTTACCTTGCTGTTTTTACATTTTCAGATTACAAAAACCTATATCTACCATCCATATTACACTTGTATCATCATCTCTTCGCCGAACTAGTGCACCAATACAATTTACCATTGTATTGGGTGTGTTGGGGACACAAGAGACTCTTTGTTATTTGATTGCAGGGTTGCTTGAGAGAGACCATCTTCATCCTACGCCTCCCACAGATTGATAAACCTTAGGTCATCCACCTGAGGGAAATTTGCTACTGTCCTACAAAACTCTGCGCTTGGAGGCCCAACACGAGTCTACAAGAAGAAGGTTGCGTAGTAGACATCAGGGGCGTCGGGAGGCAGCCGAGGGAGGCACAAGCCTTCAGGGCGCCCCCCTAGGGCGCGCCCTGTTGGCTTGTGCGGCCCCCGGCCTCCTTCCGAAGCTTCCAGGTCTTCTTTTGGTCCAGAAAAAATCATCAAAAAGTTTCGTGGCAATTGGACTTCGTTTGGTACTGTAGACCTGAAAAGTAAAAAACACACAGAAAATAGCAACTCGCACTGGGCACTAGATCAATAGTTTAGTGCTCAAAAACATTATAAATTGGTAAATAAAGACCCAAAAAGTATCCTAGAATGATAATATATCAGCATGGAACAATAAAAATTATTGATACGTTGGAGACGTATCAAGCATCCCCAAGCTTAATTCCTGCTCGTCCTCGAGTAGGTAAATGATAAAAACAGAATTTTTGATGTGACATGCTATCCATTATGTAATCTTATGCATGTATGCTCAATGAGAAACGATGAATCAAGAAATATTCACATAGCAATAATTAAAGTGTAAGAAACAAAATCATCAATCTTTCAAAGTATACGATCCTTAAAGAATGTTTACCCCTATTCATCTTATTGTATTAGCAAGGCATGGCTCCATCTTCACCACGTTAATACAAATGTCAAGCACCACGGTGTCCAAGTCAGGCAATTGGATCGTACTATTTCAATATGCATCAACTTTTTATTCTTCACGCAATCCATGAGCGTGAGCCATTGGACATAGCATTTAGGTGGAATAGAATATGATGGTAGATATCAAAGGGGTAAAAAGTGGAGAAGATAGTCTCGCATCAACTAGGCGTACCAATGGGCTATGGAGATGCCCATCAATAGATGTCAATTCAAGGAGTAGGGATTGCCATGCAAATTATGCACTAGAGCTATAAGTGTATGAAAGCTCAAATGAAGCTAAGTGGGGTGTGCATCCAACTTGCTTGGTCATGAAGACCTTGGGCAATTGAGGAAGCCCGTCATAGGAATATACAAGCCAAGTTTGTAATAATGAATAGGTAATTACCACTAGCATATGAAAATGATATATCATGAGACTCTCTACATGAGGAGCATAGTGCCACTTTGAGGCACAAGTGTGGAAAAGGATAGTAGCAAAATCCCTTCTCTCATTTTCTATCATTTTTTTTGAATGGATGGTGGGCTCATTTGGCCTCCCCCATCTTTATTTTACGTCCGGAGTCTCATATCAACTTGTGGGAGAATCAGAGTCTCCATCATTCTTTCCTCACTGGGACAATGCTCTAATAATGATGATCATCACACTTTTATTTACTTTCAACTCGATATGGAGAACTGATATGAAGATATGACTCTGCATGAATGCCTCTGGCAGTATACCAGGATGTGCAATGATCTAGCATGACATGTATCAAAAATATGATGAACTATGGCTTTGCCACAAATACTATGTCAGCTCTATATGATCATGCAAAGCAATATGATGATGAACGAACTAATCATGTGAAGTGAAGATGGAATTTGCATGGCAATATATCTCTGAATGGCTATGGAAATGCCATGATAGGTAGGTATGGTGGATGTTTTGAGCAAGATATAATGAGGCTTATGCGCAACAGAGCATATCATGTCACGGGCTTTGGATGCACCGATCCTCGAGGCGAGAATGGGCTATGCACGGTACCGAAGAGGCTAGCAAATATGAGAAGTGTTAGGGAACGTTGCATGGGAAACAAAAATTTTCCTACGCACACACAAGATCTATCCATGGTGATGAGCATCTACGTGAGGGAGAGTGGATCTACATACCCTTGTAGATCGCTAAGCAGGAAGCGTTAAGAAACGCGGTTGATATAGTCGAACGTCTTCGCGATCCAAATCGCTAGCCGTCCCGCGATCCAATCACGATCTAGCGCCGAACGGACGGCACCTCCGCGTTCAGCACACGTACAGCTCGATGACGATCTCCGCCTTTTGATCCATCAAGAGGGGGCGGAGAGGTAGATGAGTTCTCCGGCAGCACGACGGCGTGGCGACGATGGTGGTGGAACTTTTCCGGCAGGGCTTCGCCAAAGCACCGCCGAAACTAGAGGGAGACGATCTAGTGGGGAGAGAGGGCTGCATCGTGGCTTTTGGGTTGGGTGCGGCTGCCCTCTCTCCCCTCCAATATATATAGGAGGGAGGGGAGGGGTCGGCGCCCCTAGGGTTCCCCCTAGGAGTCGGCCGAAGGAGGAGGAGGTGGAGGAGTCCACCTCCAATCCTACTCCAAGTAGGATTCCAATCCTACTTGGAAACCCTTTCCTCCACTTGGGGTTCTCCACCTCTAGCCACATGGGCCTTAGTGGGGGATCAGCCAACCCACTAGGGGCTGGTTTGCCTCCTCCCACAGCCCATGAGGCCCTTTGGGGTGGGTGGCCCCTCCCGATGGACCCCCGGAACCCTCCCGGCACTCCCGGTACACTACCGGAAATGCCCGAAACTTTTTCGGTGACCAAAACGGGACTTCCTATATATCAATCTTTACCTCCGGACCATTCCTCAGCTCCTCATGACGTCCGGGATCTCATCCGAGACTCCGAACAACCTTCGGTCACCACCATGCATAACTCAATACTACTGAAACGCCATCGCACGTTAAGTGTGCAGACCTTGTGGGTTCGAGAACTATGTAGACATGACCGAGACACCTCTACGGTCAATAACCAGTACCGGGACCTGGATGCCCATATTGGTTTCTACATATTCTATGAAGATCTTTATCCGTTGAACCTCTATGTCAAGGATTCAGTTAATCCCGTATGTTGTTCCCTTTATTCTTTGGTATGTTACTTGCCCGAGATTCGATCGTCGGTATCTCTATACCTAGTTCAATCTCGTTACCGGCAAGTCTCTTTACTCGTTCCGTAATACAAGATCCTGTGACTAACTCCTTAGTCACTTTGCTTGCAAGGCTCATTGTGATGTTGTATTACCGAGTGGGCCCTGAGATACCTCTCCGTCACACGGAGTAACAAATCCCAGTCTTGATCCATGCTAGCTCAACAGACACCCTCGGAAATACCTTTAGAGCATCTTTATAGTCACCCAGTTATGTTGCGATGTTTGATACAGACAAGGTATTCCTCCGGTGTCAGTGAGTTGCATGATCTCATGGTCATAGGAACATATACTTTGACATGCAGAAAACTATAGCAATAAACTGACACGATCATATGCTATGTTCATAGTTTGGGTCTTGGCCATCACATCATTCTCCTACTGATGTGATCCCGTTTATCAAATGACATCTCACGTCTATGGCTAGGAAACCTTGACCATCTTTGATCAACGAGCTAGTCTACTAGAGGCATACTAGGGACACAGTGTTGTCTATGTATCCACACATGCAATTGAGTTTCCAATCAATACAATTATAGCATGGATAATAAACGATTATCACGAACAAGGAAATATAATAATATTCACTTTATTATTGCCTCTAGGGCATATTTCCAACAGTCTCCCACTTGCACTAAAGTCAATAATCTAGCTCACATATCTGTGTGATTTACATTGTAATGAATCTAACACCCATAAAGTTCTGGTGTTGATCATGCTTACCCCTTGGAAGAGGTTTAGTCATCGGGTCTGCGACATTCAGATCCGTGTGTACTTTGCAAATATTTATGTCCTCCTCCTTGATGTAATCGCGGATGGAATTGAAACGTCGCTTTATGTGTCTGGTCCTCTTGTGAAACATTGGTTCCTTGGCCAGAGCAATGGCACCAGTGTTTTCACAGAACAGAGTCATTGGGTTTAGTGCACTAGGCACTACTCCAAGATCTGTCATGAACTCCTTCATCCAGACACCTTCCTTCGTCGCCTCCGAGGCAGCGATGTACTCCGCTTTGCATGTAGAATCAGCTACCACGCTCTGCTTGGAACTGCACCAGCTTACTACACCCCCATTGAGAATAAATACGTATCCGGTTTGAGACTTAGAGTCATCCGGATCAGTGTCAAAGATCGCATCGACGTAACCCTTTACGACGAGCTCTTGATCACCTCCATATACGAGAATCATGTCCTTAGTCCTTTTCAGGTACTTAAGGATATTCTTGACCACCGTCCAGTGTTCCATTCCTGGATCACTTTGAAACCTTCCGGCCATACTTATGGCAAGGCTGACATAGGGTCTTGTGCATAGCATTGCATACATGATAGAGCCTATGGCTGAAGCATAGGGGACGACACTCATCTTTTCTCTATCTTCTGTAGTCACTGGGCATTGAGTCTTACTCAACTTCACACCTTGCACTACAGGCAAAAAACCCTACTTGGACTGATCCATTTTGAACTTCTTCAAAACTTTGTCAAGGTATGTGCTCTGTGAAAGTCCTATTAAGCGTCTCGATCTATCTCTATAGATCGTGATGCCTAATATGAAAGCAGCTTCTCTTAGGTCCTTCATTGAAAAACTCTTGTTCAAATATTCCTTCACGCTTTCCAACATTTATATATTGTTTCCAATCAGCAATATGTCAACCACATATAATATTAGAAACGCTATAAAGCTCCCACTCACTTTCTTGTAAATACAATCTTCTTTGTAAACTTGTATAAACCCGAACGCTTTGATCACCTCATCAAAGCGAAGATTCCAACTCCGAGATGCTTGCTCCAGTCCATAAATGGATCACTGGAGTTTGCAAACTTTGTTAGCATTCTCTGGATCGACAAAACCTTCTGGTTACATCATATACAACTCTTCCTTAAGGAAACCGTTAAGGAACGCTGTTTTGACATCCATCTGCCAAATTTCATAATCGAAAAATGCAGCTATTGCTAACATGATTCTGACGGACTTAAGCATCGCTACGGGTGAGAAGGTCTCATCGTAGTCAACTCCTTGAACTTGTGAAAAACCCTTTGCCCCAAGTCGAGCTTTATAGATGGTGATATTACCGTCCGCGTCCGTCTTCTTCTTAAAGATCCATTTGTTCTGAATGGCCTTTCGCCCTTCAGGTAATACTTCCAAAGCCCATACTTTGTTTTCATACATGGATCCCATCTCGGATTTCATGGCCTCTCACCATTTCTCGGCATTCGGGGCCATCATCGCTTCTCCATAGCTCATAGGTTCATCATTGTCCAACAACATGACCTCTAAGACAGGGTTACCGTACCACTCAGGAGCAGTACATGTCCTTGTCGACCTACGAGGTTCGATAGCAACTTGATCCGAAGCTTCATGATCATCATCATTAACTTCCTCTCTACAGAAACATCTTTCTGCGCTGCGCTACTCTATGGTTGAAGTAAAGGTTCAACAACCTCATCAAGTTCTATTTTCCTCCCACTCAATTCTTTCGAGAGAAACTCTTCCTCAAGAAATGTTCCGTTTTTAGTGACAAACACTTTGCCTTTGGATCTGAGATAGAAGGTATACCCAACTGTCTCTTTTGGGTATCCTATGAAGACGCATTTCTCCGCTTTGGGTTCCAGCTTTTCAGGCCAAAGCTTTTTGACATAAGCATCACATCCCCAAACTTTAAGAAACGACAACTTTGGCTTCTTGCCAAACTACAGTTCATATGGTGTCGTCTCAACGGATTTCGATGGTGCCCTGTTTAAAGTGAATGCAGCTGTCTCTAATGCATAACCCCAAAACGATAGTGGCAAATCGGCAAGAGACATCATAGAACACACCATATCTAATAAGGTTCGATTACGACATTCGGACGCACCATTACGCTGTGATGTTCCAGGCGGTGTCAATTGTGAAACAATTCCACATTGTCTTAAGTGACTGCCAAACTCATAACTCAAATATTCTCCTCCTCGATCAGATCGCAGGAATTTGATCTTCTTGTTACGATGATTCTCAACTTCACTCTGAAATTGCATGAACTTTTCAAACGTTTCAGACTTGTGTTTCATTAACTAAATATACCCATATCTTCTTAAGTCATCAGTGAAGGTGAGAAAATAACGATATCCACTGCGCGCCTCAATGCTCATCGGACCGCACACATCAATATGTATGATTTCCAATAAGTCACTTGCCCGTTCCATTGTTCCAGAGAATGGGGTCTTAGTCATCTTGCCCATGAGGCATGGTTCACATGTGTCAAGTGATTCAAAATCAAGTGACTCCAAAAGTCCATCAGCATGGAGCTTCTTCATGCGTTTTACACCAATATGACCTAAGCGGCAGTGCCACAAGAAAGTGGTACTATCATTATCAACTCTACATCTTTTGGCATCAATGTTATGAACATGTGTATCATCACTATCGAGATTCAATAAGAATAAACCCCTCTCATTGGGTGCATGACCATAAAAGATATTACTCATATAAATAGAACAACCATTATTATCTGATTTAAATGAGTAACCGTGTCGCAATAAACAAGATCCAGATATAATGTTCATGCTTAACGCAGGCACTAAATAACAATTATTCAGGTTCATCACTAATCCCGATGGTAATCGAAGAGCGAGCGTGCCGACGGCGATCACATCAACCTTGGAACCATTTCCCACATGCATCATCACTTTGTCCTTTGCCAGCCTCCGTCTATTCCGCAGTTCCTGTTTTGAGTTGCAAATGTGAGCAACCGAATCGGTATCAAATACCCAGGTACTACAACGAGAGTTGGTAAGGTACACATCAATAACATGTATATCATATATACCTTGTTTGGTGTTGGCCGCCTTCTTGTCAGCCAGATACTTGGGGCAGTTCCACTTCCAGTGACCAGTTCCCTTGCAATGAAAGCACTCAGTTTCTGGCTTGGGTCCAGCCTTGGGTTTCTTCACGGGAGGGGCAACTGCTTTGCCACTCTTCTTGGAGTTACCCTTCTTACCCTTGCCATTCTTCTTCAAACTAGTGGTTTTATTGACCATCAACACTTGATGCTCCTTTTGAATCTCAGACTCAGCGACTTTCAACATCGCAAACAACTCGGCGACTGACTTGTTCATCCCGTGCATGTTATAGTTCAACAGGAAGCTCTTGTAGCTAGGTGGCAGTGATTGAAGAACTCTGTCAGTGATCGCCCCTGGCGGAAGGGGCAACCCCAATTCAGCCAGACGGCTGGAATACCCAGTCATTCTGAGTATGTGTTCACTGACAGATCCGTTCTCCTCCATCTTGCAAGCATAGAACTTATCGGAGGGCTCATACCTCTCGATCCGGGCATTCTTCTGAAAGATAAACTTCAACTCCTGGAACATATCATATGCTCCATGACATTCAAAACGTCTTTAAAGTCCCGGTTCTAAGCCATACAACATTGCACATTGAACTATTCAGTAATCATCAGAATGTGTCTGCCAGGCGTTCGCAACGTCTGGAGGCTCTACTGGAGCGGGTGGTTCACCAAGCGGTGCATCAAGGACATAAGCCTTTTGGGAAGCCGTAAGGATAATCCTTAGATTACGGGCCCAGTCTACAAAGTTACTTCCATCATCTTTCAACTTAGCTTTCTCTAGGAACGCATTGAAATTCAGGGGTGCTACTGCGCGAGCCATTGATCTACAACATAAATTTTGCAAAGACAACTTAGACTATTGTTCAAGATAATGAGTTTAGTTAATCATATTACATAAAAACTCCCACTCAAATTGACATCCCTATGGCCATTCGAGTGTCACATGATCCAAATTCACCAACTCAAGTCCAATCATCACGTGAGATGAGGTGGTTTCAATGGTGAACATCTTCATGTTGATCATATCTACTATATGACTCATGTTCAACCTTTCAGTCTCTTGTGTTCCGAGGCCATGTATGTACATGCTAGGCTCGTCAAGTTTAACCCGAGTGTTCCGCACATGCAACACAGGCTTGCACCCGTTGTATGTGAACGTAGTGTCTATCACACCCGATCATCAC
Organism: Elymus sibiricus; assembly: GCA_039707655.1. Lineage (NCBI taxonomy): Eukaryota > Viridiplantae > Streptophyta > Magnoliopsida > Poales > Poaceae > Elymus > Elymus sibiricus. Next base: position 143,010,620 of record CM077667.1, on the reverse strand, counting down.
GTGGTGTCTCGAAACGACGAACTTTCACAACGGTGTACACTCGGGGAGAACACAATTTTATCTTGAAATTTTAGTGAGGGATCACCTTATAATGCTACCGTCGTCCTAAGCAAAATAAGATGCATAAAAGGATTAACATCACATGCAAATCATAAGTGACATGATATGGCCATGACCTTGTGCTTTTGATCTCCATCTTCAAAGCACTGGCATGATCTCCATCGTCACCGGCATGACACCATGATCTCCATCATCTTGATCTCCATAAACGTGTCGCCATGAGGTTGTCGCGCCAACTGTTGCTTCTATGACTATTGCTATCTCATAGCGATAAAGACAACCCTATGGCTCCTGCCGGTTGCCGTACTCGTCGACATGCAAGTCGTGATATTCTATACAAAACATGATCATCTCATACATCACATATATATCATCATGTAATTGGCCATATCACATCAAAACATACCCTGCAAAAACAAGTTAGACGTCCTCTAATTGTTGTTGCATGTTTTACGTGGCTGCTACGGGTAGCTAGCAAGAATGATTCTTACCTACGCAAAAACCACAACGGTGATACACAAATTGCTATTCAACCTTCTCAAGGACCGCCTTTGTCGAATCCGATCCAACTAAAGTGGGAGAGACAGACACCCGCCAGCCATCTTTATGCAACAAAGTCACATGTCAGTTGATGGAACCGGTCTCTCGTCAGCGTACGAGTAATGTTGGTACGGGCCGCTTCATCCCACAATACCGCTGAATCAAGAAAAGACCAAGGGAGGAAGCAATCTGAGCATCAACACCCACAAACTCCTTTGTGTTCTACTCGTGATCTCATGTACGCATAGACCTGGCTCATGATGCCACTGTTGGGGAAAGTTGCATGGGAAACAAAAAAATTCCTACGCACACACAATATCTATCCATGGTGATGAGCATCTACGAGAGGGAGAGTGGATCTACATACCGTTGTAGATCGCTAAGCGGGAAGCGTTAAGAAACGCGGTTGATGTAGTTGAACGTCTTCACGATCCAAATCGCTAGCCGTCCCGCGATCCATTCACGATCTAGCGCCGAATGGACGGCACCTCCGCGTTCAGCACACGTACAGCTCGATGAAGATCTCCGCCTTCTTGATCCAACAAGAGGGGGCGGAGAGGTAGATGAGTTTTCTGGCAGCACGATGGCGTGGCAACGGTGGTGGTGGAACTATTCCGGCAGGGCTTCGCCTAAGTACCGCCGAAACTAGAGGGAGATGATCTAGTGGGGAGAGAGGGCTGCACCGTGGCTTTTGGGTTGGGTGCGGCTGCCCTCTATCCCCTCCAATATATATAGGAGGGAGGGGAGGGGCCGACGCCCCTAGGGTTCCCCCTAGGAGTCGGCCGAAGGAGGAGGAGGTGGAGGAGTCCACCTCCAATCCTACTCCAAGTAGGATTCCAATCCTACTTGGAAACCCTTTCCTCCACTTGGGGTTTTCCACCTATAGCCGCATGGGCCTTAGTGGGCTGGTCGGCCAGCCCACTAGGGGCTGGTTTGCCTCCTCCCACAGACCATGAGGCCTTTTGGGGTGGGTGGCCCCTCCCGATGGACCCCCGGAACCCTCCCGGCACTCCCGGTACACTACCGGAAATGCCCGAAACTTTTTCGGTGACCAAAACGGGACTTCCTATATATCAATCTTTACCTCCGAACCATTCCGGAGCTCCTCGTGACGTCCGGGATCTCATATGGGACTCTGAACAACCTTCGGTCACCACCATGCATAACTCAATACTACTAAAACGTCACCGCACGTTAAGTGTGCAGACCCTGCGGGTTCGAGAACTATGTACACATGACCGAGACACCTCTACGGTCAATAACCAATAGCGGGACCTGGATGCCCATATTGGTTTCTACATATTCTACGAAGATCTTTATCGGTTGAACCTCTATGTCAAGGATTCAGTTAATCCCGTATGCTGTTCCCTTTGTTCTTCGGTATGTTACTTGCCCGAGATTTGATCGTCGGTATCTCTATACCTAGTTCAATCTCGTTACCGGCAAGTCTCTTTACTCGTTCCGTAATACAAGATCCTGTGACTAGCTCTTTAGTCACTTTGCTTGCAAGGCTCATTGTGATGTTGTATTACCGAGTGGGCCCTGAGATACCTCTCCGTCACACGGAGTAACAAATCCCAATCTCGATCCATGCTAGCTCAACAGACACCCTCGGAAATACCTTTAGAGCATCTTTATAGTCACCTAGTTACGTTGTGACGTTTGATACACACAAGGTATTCCTCCGGTGTCAGTGAGTTGTATGATCTCATGGTCATAGGAACAGATACTTTGACATGCAGAAAACTATAGCAATAAACTGACACGATCATATGCTATGTTCATAGTTTGGGTCTTGTCCATCACATCATTCTCCTAATGATGTGATCCCGTTTATCAAATGACATCTCATGTCTATGGCTAGGAAACCTTGACCATCTTTGATCAACGAGCTAGTCTACTAGAGGCATACTAGGGACACAGTGTTGTCTATGTATCCACACATGCAATTGAGTTTCCAATCAATACAATTATAGCATGTATAATAAACGATTATCACGAACAAGGAAATATAATAATAATCACTTTATTATTGCCTCTAGGGCATATTTCCAACAAGAAGGTGAGATTGTGTATGTCCATGGTTTCACATTAGTCATAAAGAACTCATATACTTATTGCAAAGTTGTATTAGTTTTATCATAAATCAAAGTACTACTCGCATGCCCCGAGGGAAGAGGTTGGTAGGAGTTAACCATCGCGCGCTTCCGACCTGAAACAACACTAGGATTTCAACGAGGAATAGAAATGCTCACACATCATCACCATGCCCCTTTAATTTTTGGATGAACAAAAAGGTCTACCTCTATTAATATCGACACTTCTACGGATCAACAATTATGAACTCATACCTTTTTTCATATTACCACATCAATATCATTGACCCACAATTTCTCGATGGTTTTGATTATCACTCATTGAATACCTAATATTTTTGGACTAGTCTTATGACCCATGCAAATTGCCGTCACTATTTATTAACTCTCAAACAAATATAAGTGAAGAATGAGAGTGAAATTATTTCTATAAAATGTACACGCCACTGTGCTCAAAAAGATATAAGTGAAGTACTAAAGCAACTGCTAAGCTCAAAAGATATAAGTGAAGCACATAGAGTATTCTAACAAATTATGATGAAGGTGTGTCTCTCTTAAATAGGTGTGTCCAGCAAGCAATGATTGTGGCAAACTGAAAGTAAAAGCAAACAAAAGCAAACGAAGGTCCAAGCAAAACTCATATCATGTGACGAATAAAAATATAGCTTCAAGTGACATACCGATGGATTGAGACGAAAGAGGGGATGCCTTCCGGGGCATCCCCAAGCTTAGACGCTTGAGTCTTCCTTAGAATATTAACTTGGGGTGCCTTGGGAATCCCCAAGCTTAGGCTCTTGCTACTCCTTATTCCTTTGTCCATCATAATAACACCCAAAATTTGAAAACTTCAATCACACAAAACTCAACAAAACTTCGTGAGATCCGTTAGTATAAGAAACATATTGCATACTTTAGGTACTGTTATAAATTGACTCTAATTTCATAATTGAATAATAGGTACTGTATTCTAACTTATCCATGGCTTATACCCCCGATACAACCCATAGCATAATCAAAACAAGCAACTATGTATGAAAAAACAGAATCTGTCTAAAACAGAATAGTCTGTAGTAATCTGTGGAGAACCTATACTTATTTAACTCTAAAAATTCTGAAAAATTAGGAAAACCTCTAAACTTTGTATAGAAACACTGTGTAAAACTTTCAGATCATTATCACGCTCCCGTAAAAAATCAAAATTCCTGTACTGGAGTCAAAAATTTCTGTTTTGTTTCAGCATCAATTCTACTCATCTTGTGAGTCATCCCAAAGGCTTTACGTGGCACAAACACTAATTTAAACACAAAAACATAATCATTACAGAGGAAATAATCATGTTATTAAAAACTAACAGAAAGTTTAAAGCAAAAATTTAAAGATAACTATTGGGTTGCCTCCCAACAAGCGCTATTGTTTTATGCCCCTAGCTAGGCGTAATGCATAGTTTCAAGTATTGTCATCTTTGAAATCAAGCTCCTTAATAACACAACCATGGATAATAGAGGCAATAGGAGGCTTGGCAATAGGATCCTCTATCAAATTTATAAAGTTGGGATGAACACAAATCATCTTTAGATCCTCGTTCCTTTTGGTAGGAGGTGTACTAATGCTCTTAGGAATATATATGAACTTGGGGTTTTTGTTGTGAGAGGTACTAGCACTTGCTTTAGAAGGTGTGAAAGCATAACCTACTTTTTCAATGACCTCTTCCATTTTATCAATTCTACTCAAACCTTGTTCCATCCTCTCATCAATAGTAGTGTCTTTTTCCTTTAAATTTTTCAAAGTCATTCCTACCCGTGACCCAAGTTGAGTGATATGATTATGAAGTTTTTTATCCAACTCCTCAATTGCTTTATTTGTGATCATATTCTTTTCAATAACATCAAGCCTTTGCATAACATGCTCCAAGGTCAAACTTGTTTCATTAACAATGACGGGTGGTCCCACTACAAGATTTTCAATTGCGCTATAGGCATCCAAGGTGTGACACATTAAGAAGTTGCCACCGGTGATGCTGTCAAGTACAAACCTATACCATGTGGTCACACCAACATAAAAATTGTGAAGCAAGGTAGTGGTGGATAAATTTTTAGTTGCTTTATTTTGAGCAAAGCAAATCCTATACCATGCATCTTTCAAACTTTCTCCTCCCCTTTGTTTAAAATTGACTACATCATCATTGGGAGTAAAGCGAGCAGAAGAAGAACTAGCCATGACTTCAAACAAGAAAACTAGTAACAAGCAAAGGTAAATGTTTTTTTATTTTTTATTTTTATGAGACAAGCTAAATATAATAGCAAATAAAAAGAAGAAAAAGTGAATGAAAATTTGTGTGAAGTTACTTTATAGTTGATGATGATATTCCCCGGCAACGGCGCCAGAAATCCTTCCTAATACTTGTGATCTGTGTTAAGTTTTCCGTGAAGAGGAACTGGTTATTGCAGCACAAGGTGGGTAAGTACTTCCCTCAGTTATGAAACCAAGATTTATTGAACTAATAGGAATATCAATCCTCAATCGTCTTCAGCGGCTGCACACAAATGAACAGACAACTTGCACCCAACGCGGACACGAGGGTTGTCAATCCCCTTGAACTCGTTATTTGCAAGCAAATGAGTTGTGTAGATAATTGTTGATAAATATAAATTGCAAAATAAAATAAAAATTAAATGAAGGCAGCAAGTTCATAGTAGTGTTTTTAAATATATAAGTGAATAGACCCGGGGGCCATAGTTTTCCCTAGCAGCATCTCTCATGTAGGCAACATACGGTGGGTAACAAATTACTATTGGGCAATTGATAGAAAAGCGGATAGTTATGTGATTTTCACGGAAATGATCATGTGTATATAGGCATCACGTATATAAACAAATAGGCCGACTCCTGCCTGCAGCTATTACTATTACTCCACTCATCGACCGCTATCCAGCATGCATCTAGAGTATTAAGTAAACCAGAGTAATGCATGGAGAACGATGACATGATGTAGACAAAGTAAACTCAGGCAATATGAATTAACCCCATCGTGTTATCCTTAGTAGCAACAACACAACGACGCATCTTGTCCCCTACTTTGTCATTGGGATATAGAAACTCGCCAGGTTGAACCTACCACAATGCACCACTCCCACCAATGAAATATCAATCTACTTGGCCAAAGCACATCAATAAATCGGAGAGCATTACGAAGCTATAATGATCATGCAATTAAGAGACAATATATATCGGAGGTATCTCAAATACTTTTCATGAATAATCTGAACATAAACCAACAATTCATCGGATCCCAACAAACACACCACACAATAGGATTACATCGGATAGATCAAAGCGAAGATGCGATGACCATTATATTGAAGATCAAGAGATAGAGAGATTTCCATCTAGGTACTGCTATGGACCCGTAGGTGTAGGATCACTAGAAGTGTGTGTCTAGAGGGGGGTGAATAGACTACTAGCAAGAATTTAAAACCTAACATTTTCCCAAGTTAATTGGTTGGCAGATTTTAGCAATTATAGCAAGTCTAGCACACCCTACACATGCAAGTCAACAAGTATGGTAGCGGAAAGTAAAGACATTGCACATGGAAAGTAAAGTTGAGATAGGGAGATCAAACGCATGAGGGACACGAAGATTTTTCCCGTGGTTCCGATAGGTGGCGCTATCGTACATCCACGTTTATGGAGTCTTCAACCCACGAAGGGTAACAACCGCGAGAGTCCACGGAGGGCTCCACCCATAAGGGTCCATGAAGTAGCAACCTTGACTATTCCATAACGTCTTCCGTCCACGAAGGACTAGCCTCACTATGGTTAGATCTTCACGAAGTTGGCCATCTCCTTGCCCGTACAAACTTCTTGGTTCAACTCCACAATACGAAGTAGGAGGCTCCCAAGCGACACCTAACCAATCTAGGAGGCACCACCCTCCAAAAGGTAACAGGCTCGGTAATGTCAATGAACTCCTTGCTCTTGTGCTTCAAGATGATAGACTCCTCAACACACAATCACTCTCTCACAGATTTGGCTATGGTGGAAGAGATTAATTTGGTGGAAAGCAACTTGGGGAGGCTAGAGATCAAGATTCATATGGATGGAGTGGAATAGCTTGATCTCAACACATGAGTAGGTGGCTCTCTCTCAGAAAATAGGATGGGGCAAGTATGGAATAGTTCTGAGTGCTTCTGTTTCGAGTGGGTGGAGGTGAAGGGGTATATATAGGCATCCCCAAAAATCCAACCGTTACAACTAAAGTGACCAACTCGGTGACACCGAAGTGCAAAACTCGGTGGTACCGAAGTGACCAAAAGGCAGTAACTTTTGAATCTCGGTGAGACCGATGCATAATTCTCGGTGGTACCGATTAGGTGACCAACGGTCAGATTGCACAACTCGGTGACGCCGATCCAAAAAACTCGGTAAGACCGATTTTATGAAACAAGGTAACAGAAAGTTGGCAAGCTAAACTCGGTGGCACCGATGCAGAATCGGTTGCACCGAATGGCTAGGGTTTGGCATGGGTCTGTCTGAGTTTGGGAATCGGTGGGACCGAGTGGGAATTGTTGGTAGCACCAATTTTCAAGATAGGCTTGGACAGACTTTTGTGGAAGAGTTTGTGGGTGTTTTTGGTGACTGTCACTTGTGCACGTGGAGCATCTTGTTCACCAACAGTACCTTACCCCCTTTTAATAGTATTGGCTTTCCTATGGACTCAAAGTGATTTCTGACAAAGTAAAATGTAGAGTCCTCTTGCTTGAAGCTTTGCCAATCCATTTCCTTGCATCTAGGGGTCTCTCCTCACAATCCTTTTTGCCAACCCTCTCTGTGGACTTTATCTGAAATACACTAGGTAAAAGTATTAGTCCAAGAGACAATGTATGTTGTCATGAATTATCAAAACCACCAAGGGAGCATATGTGCTTTCAATCTCCCCCTTTTTGGTAATTGATAACAACATACAATCAAAGCTTCAAATAAAGATTTGCATGGATATAATGAAGACTTTGAGAGACACATGACTTAGATTTGCTCCCCCTAAATGTGTGCAATCCCTTTAAAGGATAGTTGCTTTGGAATGCATGGACACACATATAGCAGAAGGGATGATGTGAGTCATGTGTATCTTGGCTATATGCATCAAATATATATGAATGAGGTGTATCCTTGTTCAAGACTTCACTCTTGCAAACAATATGTGCAAGAAGCAAAAGATCATCTTGATCAAAGATATGATGCATATACTTACCTTGAGTTCTTGAGAATTCTTGTAGTAGAGATACACTTGAGAAAACAATGTTAAGAAACACAAGAGTATCCTATTAATCAAAAAGCAATAGAACTCAATAGTACCAAGATGTGGAGAACATATATAAGATAGTATTCCTTAAGGTTGATATGTCTCCAAGATCATTTAGAACTTTCTCCCCTTGATATGAACTAGTAGGTCATCCTCTCCCTCTGAATCTTAGCATGTAGATATTGGGATTGGATAGGGTGAGAAAAGTCTAACATGAGTAGTCAAATGAAATAAACATATTTTTCTCCCCGTACTTTGGTATTCTCCCCTTGTCTATGTAAGCATAAGCTTTGATATTCTCCCCCTTGATTGTATCTCCCCCTTTGCATTGAAGCATGTATCTCCCCCTTTAGCATTGAAGCTTTGGTATTTCTCCCCCTTTGGTATTAATTTCCAAAAAGGTCATGCATAGGGTCAGATACAGGGATCATCGATTAAGAAGGGATCCTTGAGAACAAGGGTCATAGAATGTAGGGTTCATAGAAATGAAAATTATAGAGAGCATTAAAACTGAGGGAATCATGGAAAATAATTTCTCCCTCTTTGACTGATCTTAGAGCTTGTGATACTTCTCCTCCTTTGAGTTAGGGATCCTTGAATAAAGTTTCTCCCCCCCCCCCCTTTTCTGAAATAAGGGATCATTGAAGAAACAAAGACATCACTTGTAGGATCACTAAAGAAACAAAGATTTGCTAATATGAACACAAATCAGAGAAGAAATCCAATTGGTGGCTCCGAGTCAAACGAGTCGGTGGAACCGAGTTGTTGTTATGCAGCTCATCTGCTAAATCGGTAAAACCGAGTCATTTGAATCGGAGGCTCCGATGGGTAAACAGAAACTTGGCAATGTTTCAAAAACTTGCAAATGAGTTTGGAAAACTTGTAACAAAATGTGAAAGGATCTTCAAAGGAAATGCAAAAGACTTTACAAAGAGATATCAACTAGAGAAGATTTGAGTGGTTCCAAGAGATCTTGCAAATTGAGAATGAACCAAACAAGATACTTAATCTAGATGATGGGCGGTGACTAGGTCACGTATATTAGAGTATATTGACTTAGGAGCCAAGCAAGAATATTTGATCATAGGTCATACTCATCGTTAAGCTCAAAATGGGGTTACCATTTTTCGATTAAACATTTTAATGTCTTCATATCACTTGAGTTGCTTCATCTCATGACTTGGAGTACATACCTTTGAGTGATGTTGATGACGTGGCTTGTAGGTGAACTTGTTGAGGATGCTCGAGGTTGATGAAGTTCATCTTGAGTTGGGAGCAATCCTTCTTGTTTTGGTACACTTATCACCTACATAGGTTAGTTATGCAAGGAAGAACAATATATATCCATTTGACATGATATCAATTGAGACTTGGCAAATATGATCACATCAAATATATATGTCAAGGATATGGTTGAGTTGTCTGTTTCCTTCCATCATGAAGAGGGGCTGTGGATACTTGGCTAAGACAAGATTGCTTAAGATATGAGTTGATGGCAATCTTGTGGAGTGTTGTTCTTCCAAGTACCAACAAAATGTTAGATGCAATGCAAGGGAGCATGGAATTCCAAGTTGTAAGATAACATGCTAAGAGTATCATGGAAGTATCATGTAAGCTCATGCCCTTGCATGCAATCGAGTGAGTCTAGCTAAAGTTTGAAGCATCAAGGATGTTCAACTCACTCCTCAAGTGACAAAACACTTTCTCATCAAGTGGTTTAGTAAAGATATCGGCCAATTGCTTGTTGGTGCGAATATGCTTAAGATTAATATCTCCTTTGGCACGGGATTATGACCAATCTTAATAGCACTTTCATTGTCACAAAGCAATGGAACATTTTTCACATGGATTCCATAATCCTTAAGCGTTTGTGTCATCCATAGTAATTGTGCACAACATGATCCGGCAGCAATATACTCAGCTTCGGCAGTAGATAGAGATACCGAGTTTTGTTTCTTGGAGGACCAAGACACAAGAAACTCACATGTACCCGAGGTGAATTTTCTATCAACCTTGTCACCGGCGTAGTCCGAATCGGAATAGCCAACAAGGTTAAAGGAAGATCCCTTGGGATACCAAATGTCAAAGTTTGGTGTTTGTATCAAATATCTCACAATACGTTTCACGGCCAAAAGATGACACTCTTTAGGTGTTGCTTGATATCTAGCACACATGCAAACACTAAGCATAATATCGGGACGGGAGGCACATAGATATAGCAATGAACCAATCATAGATCAATAAACTTTTTGATCAACCGGTTCGTCCTCCTTGGTAAGATCAACATGTCCACTAGTGGGCATAGGAGTTTTCATACCTTTACACTCTTGCATGTTGAACTTCTTGATCAAGTCCTTGGTATACTTGGTTTGAGAGATGAAAGTTCCTTCTCTCGTTTGCTTGATTTGCAAACCAAGGAAAAATTTCAGCTCACACATCATGGACATCTCATACTTCTCGGACATCAAGCTTCCAAATCTTTCACTAAATTGTGGGTTAGTAGATCCAAAGATAATATCATCCACATAGATATGGCACATAAATAATTCACCATTAACTCTCTTAGTGAATAAGGTTACGTCAATTTTACCAATTTCAAAACCCTTTTCAATGAGAAACTTCATTAAGCATTTATACCAAGCACGTGGAGCTTGCTTAAGACCATAAAGATCTTTACGAAGCTTGTAAACATGATTAGGTTTCTTAGGATTTACAAAACCAGGGGGTTGTTTGACATAGACCTCTTCTTCAATCTCACCATTTAAAAATGCACTTTTAATGTCCATTTGATAAATCGTGATATCATGGTGAGTAGCATAAGCAAGAAGAATGCGAATAGCTTCAAGTATAGCAACGGGGGCATAGGTCTCACCGTAGTCCATACCTTCGACTTGCGTATATCCTTGGGCTACGAGACGCGCCTTATTGCATACAACTTGACCATCTTCATCTTGCTTGTTCCGAAACACCCATTTGGTTCCGATGATGTTGTGCTTATCCTTGGGCTTCTCCATGAGTGTCCACACTTCGTTCCTCTTGAAGTTGTGAAGCTCTTCATGCATGGCGTTCACCCAATCCGGGTCTTCAAGAGCTTGTTATACCTTCAAGGGTTCAATGCTAGAGATGAAAGAATAATGCTCACAAAAATTAGCTAAGCGAGTTTTAGAGCGAGTGATTCTCCCGGTTTGGATGTCACCAAAGATTTGGTTTGGAGGATGGTTCTTGGTCACTCTTGCTCGAACTCGGGGTAGCTTCGGCTTGTTGGATGGTGGAGCTTCTTCATCATCATCATCTCCTTCGTCTTCGTTGTTGTTGAAGGTGTCATTTCCTTGAGGTGGTGGTGAAGGAGGTTGTGGTGGATCTTCATGATGTACTTCCTCCTCTTCATCTTGGCGTGTATCGCTTGTAGATGCCTCCATGTCGTGTTGAGGTTCACCTTGACGTGAAGTAGGGGCTTCCACTTGAGTTGACAAAGTACTTTCCTTCACCTCCATGGGACGAATCTTGCCGATGGACAAGTCTTGGATAGCTTCCGAAGGATCCTTATCTCCTACATCATTTGGCAATTGTTCGACTTGCGAACCATTAGATTCATCAAACTTCACATCTACCGTCTCTTCAACTTTTTGAGTGAAGTTGTTGTAGACACGGTAAGTGTGAGAGTTCGATCTGTAACCAAGTAGGAAACCTTCATGAGATTTAGGAGCAAATTTAGTACGACGATGCTTATCAAGAATGTAGCACTTTGAGCCGAATACCCAAAAGTATCCAACTTGGGGTTTGTTACCGGTGAGTAGCTCGTATGCCGTTTTACCGAGAAGCTTGTGCAAGTAGAGTCGGTTTGTCGCATGACATGCTGTTTCCACGGCTTCTGCCCAAAAGTGTCTTGGCGTCTTGTATTCGTCAAGCATCGTTCTTGCCATCTCAATAAGAGTCCGGTTCTTCCTCTCAACAACTCCATTTTGTTGAGGCGTGTACGTAGCCAAGAACTCATGTGAAACACCTTCTTCGTCAAGAAAGGTATCTACATGGGTGTTCTTGAACTCCGATCCGTTATCGCTCCGAACCTTCTTGATCTTCACTTCAAACTGATTTTGCGCTTTGCGAGCGAAGTTCTTGAAGATCTTTTGTACCTGCGACTTATCATCAAGAAAGAATACCCACGTAAATCTGGAAAAATCATCAACTATGACTAGACCATAGGAATTTCCACCGAGGCTCTTGTAAGCATTAGGACCAAAAAGATCCATGTGAAGTAACTCGAGTGGTCTCCTAGTAGTCATGATATTTTTTACGGGATGACTTCCACCTACTTGCTTTCTAGCTTGACAAGCACTACAAAGTCTATCTTTGTCAAAGATAACATCTTTAACACCAAGTATGTGATCACCTTTGATAAGCTTGTCTAGATTACACATGCCAACATGTGCTAGTCTTCTATGCCAAAGCCAACCTTTAGAAGATTTTGCAATAAGACAAGTATGAGGTTTGGATCTCTTAGTGAAATCGACAATATATAGATCACCTCTACGGAAACCGGTAAAGACCATGTTATGATTATCTTGACGAAACACTTGGCAATCTACTTTCGTGAATAGCACATTAAAACCAAAGTCGGCAGGTCTAGATACGGAAAGAAGATTGTAGCCAAGGGATTCAACAAGCATGACATTTTGAATAGAGCTATCATGGGATATGGCCATCTTACCAAGACCAAGTACCTTACCCTTGGAGTTGTCTCCAAAAGTTACATACCTTCGCGGTCCATGGTTTGGTGTGATCTCTTCAAACATGTCTCTATCTCCGGTCATATGATCGGTGCATCCACTATCGAGAATCCACTCTTTTCCTCCAGACATGTAATCCTTGAAGTTTGCCATGAGACTTAGATTCTTCATGATCTTCTCATGCTCGATGTCGAACAACTCATCTTCATCATAGCAGCCGTGCTCCACATTGTCATCATCAAGTGCGAAATCCTCGTCACAAGGAACAAGAGATTCGTTAGGGTTGTGATCATGACAATGTTCAAGATTATGAATTCGAATGGCTTCTACAATGATGTTGTTGATAGTTATGACATCTCCTTTAGCACGCATGAGGTCTCTAAGCTCAAATAGATAGTCATCAAACTTGGGATCACTAGGCATCATTTTGTGAAAGACAATAGTCTTATGAAGAATTTCATCAAGATTACTTAATGAATAACTTGGATATCGTTTCTCCAAGTCATTCCACAATGTATAAGCACATTCAAAATTCTTCATTTGATTAAGCACAATCCTAGGCAATACTCTAACGATAAGATTAACAGTTCTAAGATTGCATAGCATATCAATTTCCTCTTCGTGTGTGGGATGTAAAGGATCGATGGGAGGTACATAGGGGTTCTTAACATACTTGCTCAAATGAAATTCATTGAATAGCTCAAGCATCTTATATTTCCATTGACTATAGTACTCCCCATCAAGAATAGGCACTCTATAACTCAAACTTTCCACACTAGACACATCCATCTTCCTCCACGGTGATGAAACCGATGCAATGGAGACCAATGCTCTGATACCACTTGTAGGATCACTAGAAGTGTGTGTCTAGGGGGGGTGAATAGACTACTAGCAAGAATTTAAAACCTAACCTTTTCCCAAGTTAATTGGTTGGCAGATTTTAGCAATTATAGCAAGTCTAGCACACCCTACACATGCAAGTCAACAAGTATGGCAGTAGAAAGTAAAGACATTGCACATGGAAAGTAAAGTTGAGATAGGGAGATCAAACGCATGAGGGACACGAAGATTTTTCCCGTGGTTCCGATAGGTGGTGCTATCGTACATCCACGTTTATGGAGTCTTCAACCCACGGAGGGTAACGGTCGCGAGAGTCCACGGAGGGCTCCACCCATAAGGGTCCACGAAGTAGCAACCTTGACTATTCCATAACGGCTTCCGTCCACGAAGGACTAGCCTCACTATGGGTAGATCTTCACGAAGTAGGCGATCTCCTTGCCCGTACAAACTTCTTGGTTCAACTCCACAACACGAAGTAGGAGGCTCCCAAGCGACACCTAACCAATCTAGGAGGCACCACCCTCCAAAAGGTAATAGGCTCGGTAATGTCGATGAACTCCTTGCTCTTGTGCTTCAAGATGATAGACTCCTCAACACACAATCACTCTCTCACGGATTTGGCTATGGTGGAAGAGATTGATTTGGTGGAAAGCAACTTGGGGAGGATAGAGATCAAGATTCATATGGATGGAGTGGAATAGCTTGATCTGAACACATGAGTAGGTGGCTCTCTCTCAGAAAATAGGATGGGGCAAGTATGGAATAGTTCTGAGTGCTTCTGTTTCGAGTGGGTGGTGGTGAAGGGGTATATATAGGCATCCCCAAAAATCCAACCGTTACACCTAAAGTGACCAACGAAGTGCAAAACTCGATGGTACCGAAGTGACCAAAAGGCAGTAACTTTTGAATCTCGGTGAGACCGATACATAATTCTTGGTGGTACCGATTAGGTGACCAACGGTCAGATTGCACAACTCGGTGATGCCGATCCAAAAAACTCGGTAAGACCGATTTTATGAAACGAGGTAACAGAAAGTTGGCAAGCTGAACTCGGTGGCACCGATGCAGAATCGGTTGCACCGAATGGCTAGGGTTTGGCATGGGTCTGTCTGAGTTTGGGAATCGGTGGGACCGAGTGGGAATTGTTGGTAGCACCGATTTTCAAGATAGGCTTGGACAGACTTTTGTGGAAGAGTTTGTGGGTGTTTTTGGTGACTATCACTTGTGCACGTGGAGCATCTTGTTCACCAACAGTACCTTACCCCCTTTTAATAGTATTGGCTTTCCTATGGACTCAAAGTGATTTCTCACAAAGTAAAATGTAGAGTCATCTTGCTTGAAGCTTTGCCAATCCATTTCCTTGCATCTAGGGGTCTCTCCTCACAATCCTTTTTGCCAACCCTCTCTATGGACTTTATCTGAAATACACTAGGTAAAAGTATTAGTCCAAGAGACAATGTATGTTGTCATGAATTATCAAAACCACCAAGGGAGCATATGTGCTTTTAGTAGGTCTGTGGTGAACTACTCACACATCATCATGAGGGCAGCAAGGTTGATGTAGAGGCCCTCCGTGATTGATTCCCCCTCCGACAGGGTGCCCAAATGGAGCTCCAGATGGCCTCGCGACGGAACAGAGACTTGCGGCGGCGGAAAAAGGGTTTCGGGACTGCCTCTGTTATTTTTAGGGTGAGAGAGAATTTATAGGCCAGAGAGGCGCGTCAGAGGCAGCCGAGGGAGGCACAAGCCAACAGGGCGCGCCCCTGGGGCGCGCCCTGTTGGCTTGTGCGGCCCTCGTGCGGCCCCCGGCCTCCTTCCGAAGCTTCCAGGTCTTCTTTTGGTCCAGAAAAAATCATCAAAAAGTTTCATGGCAATTGGACTTCGTTTGGTACTGTAGACCCGAAAAGTAAAAAACACGCAGAAAACAACAACTCACACTGGGCACTAGGTCAATAGTTTAGTGCTCAAAAATATTATAATTTGGTAAATAAAGACCCAAAAAGTATCCTAGAACGATAGTATATCAGCATGGAACAATCAAAAATTATAGATACATTGGAGACGTATCAGTCATCAGTATGCCTTTCGGTTTATGCAATGCACCTACTACCTTTCAAAGATGTATGACTGCCATATTATCTAATCTTTGTGAAAAGATTGTTGAGGTGTTCATGGATGATTTCTCCGTTTATAGAACCTCTTTTGATGATTGCTTAAACAACCTTGATTGAATTATGAAGAGATGTGAAGAAACTAATCTTGTCTTGAATTGGGAGAAGCGCCACTTTATGGTGAACGAAGGTATAGTCCTTGGGCATACGATCTCCGAAAAAGGTATTGAGGTAGATAAAACTAAAGTTGATGCAATTGAGAAAATGCCATGTCCTAAAGATATCAAAGGTATTCGAAGTTTCCTTGGTCATGCTGGTTTCTATAGAAGGTTCATTAAATATTTCTGTAAAATTTCTAGGCTCTTACCAATCTTTTTTAGATGTTCCATTTGGTTTTGATGATGATTGTGTAGAAGCCTCTGAAATTTTTAAGCGAGCCTTAATTTGTGCACCTATTTTTCAACCTCCATACTGGAACTTACCCTTTGAATAAATGTGTGAAGCTAGTGACTACGTTGTTGGTGTTGTTCAAGGACAAAGAGTTGATAAGAAATTGAATGTTATTCATTATGCTTGTAAAACTCTAGACACTGCTCAAAAGAATTATGCTACTACTGAAAAAGAATTTCTAGTAGTTGTGTTTGTATGTGATAAATTCAGATCTTATATTGTTGATTCTAAAGTAATAATTCACACCGATCATGCTGCTATTAAATATCTTATGGAAAAGAAAGATGCTAAACCTAGACTCATTAGGTGGGATCTTTTACTTCAAAGGTTTGATTTGCATATTGTATATACGAAGGGAGTTGAAAACCGTGTAGCAGATAATTTGTCTTGGATGGAAAATGTTCTTCATGACCCACTGCCTATTGATGATAGTTTTCCGCATGAGCAATTAGCTTTTATAAATCCTTCTACTTCTCGCAATAGTCCATGGTCTACAGATTATGCTAATTACATTGTTGCTAAATACATACCACCTAATTTCACATACCAACAAAAGAAAAAGTTCTTCTTTGACTTGACACATTACTTTTGGGATGACCCACATTTATATAAAGAAGGTGTAGATGTTATTATTAGACATTGTGTACCTGAGCATAAACATGAACAAATCCTACGGAAGTGTCCTTCCGAAGTATTTGAAGGACACCATGCGGGAGATAGAATTGCACATAAGGTATTACAGTCTGGTTTTTATTAGACTACTCTCTTCAAGGATGCACGTAAATTTGTTCTGTCTTGTGATTAATGTCAAAGAATTGGTAATATTAGTAGATGTCAGGAAATACCAATGAATTATTCACTCATTATTGAACCATTTAATGTTTGGGGCTTTGATTATATGAGACCTTTTCCTTCCTCTAATCGGTACACCCAGATGTGTTGACAGCTGATTTTGACACGATGCAAAACGCAATTAAAATGGCATAAAATGAAAGGTTGTTCAACATCGAAAAGTTTACATCGCCAAATGGAACAACTTTGACATTTGGATCATCGTTGTCCAACCTCATCTTAAGGGCCGAAATTGTACTGGAAGTACCAGAATTTAACTTCCCGGGTGTTGTTTGGCCGATTACACCTCCAAAACAACCTCAGGAATGAGTTCTCTAGATGGATTGTCTTCATCTCATTGAGGCGATTGATTTTGATATAAAAATCATCTCAATCTGAGTTCTTATGCAAAAGTTAGAGGCAACACACTACAAACCGACCCTCAGGGGAAAAGTGGCGCGAGGTACTAGACAACCGCCTAGATGATGTCTGATGGGGTCGCGTGAGTTATTCGTCCCTCAAGACAGCCTTGAATGGAGAAACTTACAAAATAGAAGCAAGGAGGTCATTTGCAAATTTTGCGGCCCACGCAAGGAGCAAGACAGAAGTTTGGGCCAGATTCGGGTTGAACCCGAGTTGGACTAGATTTAGGACTCTAGGACGTGAAATGATGTCAATTTCTTTTAAGGAAATCCTCGATGAATCCTTTACTTGTACGGGAAGTACAGCCGCCTCCTATATATGTTGGAGGTGACGACCGATTGAAACAACACCAATCGAACAAATCAATCTATACTACTTTTTTGTATTCATATCTTTATCCCTCTCTCTTGTATCTTGCTTCTCATTTTTCATTTGTTCTTCACATTGGAGGGCAACGATCCTCGAGGCCCTAGGGCGATCAGGTCTACGTAGGGCAGCGCATAGCCGTCGCGTGCCATGACGGGGTCCTTCCCGGGTGTGTGGGGTTTTCGGTCTACAAAAGCGCCCACCGGATTGCTTGCGTACCGCGCTTCCGGTCGGGTATCCTTTGGTGTGAGCTACGGTGCCTCACCCCCGGCGTCGAGGGTACAGCTTTTTGGCGACTCCGTTGGGGATGAAGCTTTGAACGGTCTCCAGCCCGTTCTTGCTACGAAGATATCGTAACCTAGGGTTTGCAATCAACTAAGGTAGTATGAATACCCAACTCATCTATGTAGACGCAAATAATTCATAGATGTTGCTTGCTTGCTTAATGAGCATAACATATTGGCTAAACCTAGTTTCGTCAATTATGCATCTAGTTATGTGCTACAGCCGACACCAAGTAATCTCCATGCTTCAACTTACAATTTTAGCAACATGCGGCATATGTATCCCAACCCTAATGCATCGGCAACCCCACAAATTTATATGCCGATAAACAACATGATGAGTTCGGTTAATCAAGTTGAAACACCCAATGTTGGAACTTTCAATAGCATGCAGCAAAGTGTTTCACCTTTTTATTCATCGGCAACTAATTTGCAACATGGTAATCCGAACATGCCGGTGGATAGGGGAATTGGCCATGCTTCTACTATTTATTTGGCCAAGTACCCTCAAACATCATATGCTACACCTCATGCTACTAATTTTCAGCGCCATATGCAATTGTAAATGATCATAATTCGGCTCCGCACCTTCATGCTCATGGCTGAATAAGTGAATATTATACTAGAACATGTGCCTTCACCTACTACCGTAGCATATGTTTTTGCCCCTGCAAAATTACAGAATGTCGGCAACATATCATTGCCGAAAGTGTCTAAAAGTATTGAGGGGACATTCGATGAAGACTGGGCTGAAATTGGGCGTAAAAAGCTTAAAGATAGCCTAGCGGCAATGTTTGCAGAATTTAGACAGGAAAGAGAAGCCTTGCGAATCAAAGGAAGAAAGAATAATATTTTGAATAACAAATGTAATTCGGTTAATGAAAAAACTGCATCAAATAGTACATGTGCTGAATCTATTCAAGAAAAAGAAGACGACAAGGTGTTGGACAGTTATCCAAAAGTGGAGAAATCTATTGTTCATATCACGCAACCATCATGCTCTCCCAACATATTTGAAGAGGTATGTCTAGCAAGTGATTTACCTATTTTCTGATTTGGTCGCAACTTTATTGTTGATGCTTCTATTAGAAAAATTCTCATAAGTAGTTTTGAAAGACAAATGGGTAATTTATTTGTTAGCAATAAAACCATTACAGAGCATATCGGTTAAAACGTTATACCATTCATAGAGACCGATAGTGACTTATTACAACTAAAGCTTTTGCTTTGCTTTATTTAAAGTTCATATGTAATTTGGTAGCTTTGCTTGTTTCATACTTGGCTTACACTTGGTCTCAATTGAGACATGTGTGTTCTAACTATTTTTGTTTTAGAAATTTAAAGCCAAGGATAAATTCTTTTGAGAAAACTGATGCTGATATAATATCTTATCCAAAAACATCGGAGATACATTGCAAAACACAATGCATAGCCGAATGGGGAGATTCCAAATCTGAACCATTTGTTTGCTTACCTCCAAAGCCGTTCGCACACCAAGATCGGTTTGAAAACATGAAGTATACCTTCAATTCAAGCATGTGTGATCAAATATTTGATATGTTGCTGAAAAATAATTACATTAGAATTCATGATCACCATGTCAAGCCATCAATCTAAGGACGAATGTATTGTAAGTTGCATGATTCGCCCAAGCATATTTTTGAGGATTTCAACATGTTTCGTCAAATAGTTAAATCGGCCATTGATAAAGGACGATTGAAATTTGTTGAGACACCAAGAGATGACTAGTCTATTCCGATTGGTCCTGATGGAAAATGATTTTTGCATCGGTTGCTTCAAGACGATCCATTTAAACATGAGAAAGTAAAAAACAGTGGATGATGGAATCAAGCTTTCAAGTAAGGAAGTTGTTCAAGAGCACACTGTTAACATTCTTGAGGGCGAAAAATCCATCAAAGTTGCAATGAAGACGCCAAGTATTGGTGGCAAACAAGAAAATTCAAAGATCGATGCGAGCACAACCAAGGAAAGCAAAGGCCAAGGCAAGCACAAAGGTACATAGACGAAAGTCACTTTCGTGCAGCTATTGAAAACATATCAGAAGATAAGTGAGGATATGAGTTCTTGTCGGGCAAGTAATTCAAAAGCATCAAGATCACCCCTAGGCACAAATCTGAAAACCGGTATTGGCAAAGGGGAAATTTCAATGCATCATATTCATATCCGTATTTTGGGCCGCCAATGCCAATGCCATGGATACCTCCCTATGATAATTTTTATCCATATTCATCATGGGACATGTATGATTCAAGTGCACATTCTCCCTCTTATTTTAAACCATCTCACAAAGATCATGTAGCTCCAAAAAGTTCCACATTTGTTGGGGTACACAAACAGGGGTGTTCATTTCCCCTGACTTGTGCACGGACAATAAGCCTCCCTCCTTCATGGCCCGAGCCCGCCGGGAAAAGCTACCACACCGCCAAGCAAGCATTCAAGACCAAGACCCCGGCAGCAGCAACCTACAAAAGGCCAAGCAACGCCGGCAAGACCAATGCAACAGCCCAGGATGGGCCCGGAGCACGTCAAGCACATCCCTGGTGCCTGCCGGGGACCGAGGCGCGTACACCTTCAGGAAGACCCGGCACGCCATCCCCCGGCAAGCGCGAGCCGATCGGCCACCGCTCCACCGCATCACAACGTCAGTCACTTGTCGATGCGGTGTCGAGCCGCCAGATGGCTAAGTGGCTCTCGCTAAGCACGTGGCGGCACGCTGCAAGACAGATTATGCCCCCTTGACACCCGTCCATAGGCGTGTCAAGCTGTAGTGCAATAGTTAGCTAAGCGGTGGTAAGAGCTTGCCGGGGATGCCTCCCCGCACGGCACCTAAGCTAGTAAACATGGTATTTTGTCCTAAAGGCTAGAGTTAGGTATGATAGCTCTGTTAGCTATCTAATCGCTAGACAATGACTGTTTTGCCACTGTGGTCGCCCCTTGCCCTATAAAAGGAGGCCCAAGGCAACCTAGCTCAAGCTTCGGACTTTTGGATACTTGTACTCACGTAGCAGCTCTCCCCGACGGCAACCCTTGCCGGGATTGAGCCATGTGTGTTCTTCGTGTTCCTCTAATCAATCCACCAAAAGCAGGAGTAGGGTTTTACACTTCACAACGGCCTGAACCTGGGTAAAACACCAGGGTCCCGATCGCCGTGATGTCTCATCATCTCCGCTCTTTGTGCATGTGACCTGGCCCCCGCCGAACCACGAAGGGGCCTCTGGTCCCATAGGTGATCGTGTGCATCCATGCCCCGACATCTTTGGTGCGCCAGGTAGGGGCGCGTCATTTGTGCGAACCCGAGTTCGTGAGCAGCGAGTCGATCTTCATCACTGTCTTCTTCATCCATGACTCCCAAGAAGAAGACCAGCGCGACCGCGCATCCATCCGCTTTGAAGGCCCTCTCGCACGCAGCCGCGAACACCGTGCGTATTGCTGCGACGGCGAACGAGGGGGGCCTCAAGGGCGACGCGGCGGGTACTGGCGGCGCCGCCGTCGCGTCCCCCACGGCCAAACCGGAGCAAGGAACGCCGGAAGGAAATGAGCCCGCCTGACCCCAGGGAGGTGCGGCATAATCCGTTAGGCCAAGGAAAGAAAGAGGTACTTGGCTATACGCTTCTCCCCTTTCTTTCCCTGCCTGTGGTCGGTTCTGCACGGCAGCGGCACCATTGGTGTCGATAAGGTCGCATGAGGTTCGGTCTTGCATTTGTTCCGCCAAGGATAAATCCCGAGCCGAATGCTAGAGCGAATCCACCGGTTGACCCCCCCGGCAAGCAGACCATGGCAAGGCCCCGCCCGCCTATGCACCCATCGCATAGGTCACCGCGGGGCCGTTGGGCACGAAGGAAAGGAGGGAGGGCTCGGCCATTCATGTCTTCTCCTCCGTTCCAGTTAGTTACGAACGCTTACGTTAACCCGGCAGGCTCGTGCCGGATATTGGACACGTAACTAATAGGCTCCGGAGTTTCTCCATTTAACCTTTTTTCGTTTTTCCCCTGTCTCAGGACAAAAGGTGGGTGCAAATGCATACATTCACCAGGAAACGCAAAGAAGAAGATCGGCCATTAATGGAAGAAAGAACAATGGGCGTGACTAAATGCACACCAACACATGAAGGCCATGACAAAAGCTAAGTTGGCATGATTATCGACTTCCATTAGAATTCATACTTGCATATTCCCTCGTCAAACCAAAGGTTTCGTATGATAAATCTTGCGTGTGATGGAACCTCACCGTGTTTGTTTGCGCCCGTGTTTTGTTTCGAGCCTGCTCAATGAAGCACGCGGCAGCATCTAACGCCGCCAAGGGAAATCCCACCGGTAGCGTGCCGTTGCCAGCAGAATGCTAAGGACCCGTTCCTCAGAGCAATCGCGGCAACACGTTGTTGGCAGGTAACCGGAACGCGCAAAGAAAATAACCATAAGAACGCTAGTAGGGAAACGAAAGGGGATAGCATACGTTTGCACAAAAATAGCAGTTCAGCAAACATTAAAACTAAGAAAGTGCATGCCCTAATACGAGATACCTACTGTGTCTTAAGTACAGGACGACATGACAACAAGCAAAGCTCAAAGTTAACCCTAGTGGCTCCCCCGGTTCCTTGAGATTGCGAGGACTCTGTCGGCAAGGGGACCGGCCTTCTTCGCGGCAAGGTGTCGGCGCCCGACGGCAGCTTATTGAAACCATCAGAGAGGTCAAGCTCCGGGTGGAAGAAAGCGAGGTTGCTCGGGACCAAGAAGAGGGCGTCGCGAGCCAGTTTCCGGGATTCATTGGCGAAGCAGACGGCCCTATCGTCCTCATACGTCATCAACCCCTCGATCAAGCTATCGAAGAAGAGTGTCAGCTTGACGCTTGGAGCCTCGTGCTTGCCGACGGAGAAGGCCCAGCTCTTCATGTTCATCTTTGCAATTTGGGCAGTGAGGCGCTCGACGATGTCAATCATGCTCTTGATCCAGAGGTCGCGCTGGTCAATTAGGTTCTCCAGCTTGTCCTCAGCATCCTTCTGGAGGGCCTTCGCGTTGTTCAAGTCTGTCAGCAGCAGTTTCTAGCGGGCCCCGGTAGATTCAAGGTCTTTTACCAAGGAAGCAAGCCTGGATTTCATATCAGAGATGGTGTCATTGGCAGCATTGAGATCTTGGCTCTTGGAGGAAAGCTGCGATTGCGCCTCTCCCAGGGTAGCTTCCACCTTTCGCGCTTCCTCCTTGAGGGCCTCGATCTCCTTGGTACTCCCGGCAAGGTCCTCCGTTAGCTTGTTCAGTTGAACCTCGAGATTGGCCTTGCCGGCAGCTGCAGCAGCGAGCTCGTCAGCCACTTTCTAGAGTTGAGCTGCGGACTCCAGGGAAAATGCGTCAAGAGTGGTCTTGTGGCTGTCCTCAAGCTCCTTGGTACGCTGCCGGATGCGAGCCTCCAGCTCCTCATCCTTGTCACGGAGAGTAGCCTCGAGGGTCCCTTCCCGGGAGGAAATGCTCTTCTCTCTGGCATCCAGAAGCGCTTCGTGCTCCGCCAAACGAGCCTTCCAGGCAGCAACATCCTCTTTGGCCATGGATACCATCTCGTGCTGCCTCTTAAGAGAATGGACCTGCTGGTTATACCACTCCCGCAGCTCGTTTCCTTTGTTCCTCAGCTACTGGTCCACGAGCTCGGCCGAGTCACGCTGCTCCTTGACTGCCTGCCACTTGAGGCTATACCTGCTCTGCACGTCCTTGAGCCCTGCTGCCATGGATTCCAGGAAGGCCCAATCTTTGGCACCATCAGCGGCACCATCAGCTCCTTCGATCCTCTGAGACAGCGGTGCCAATATCCTATTGATTTCCTCGTCAAGGTCTACGCCCGCTGAGAAGGGTGAGCTAGGAGTTGTGGGACCCAGCTGAGCAGTGACCAACACCAGGTGGCTCTGGGGAGATCGCAGAGCCGATGCCAGAGGATAGCTTGACGAGGAGGGCCCCATGAACTGAAGGGGAGTCTTCTCCTCAATCGTCGTATCCAGGCCAGGCGCACTACCGGGGTTTGGTTCCGTCCTTTCTGAGGACTCTTGAACGTCCCCGGCAACCTGCCTGTGGCCCTCCGCGGCAGCAATCTTCATCGCCTCCGCGGCAGCATCCTTCCCGATGTCAGCCACTTCTTCTAGCAACTCAGCCTCTTCGAGTAGCGGAGCTGGGGACAAAAGCAATGATCAGAAAAGTGGAGAGTCGGAAATCAACAAAGCTCGCAGAAGGAGGGGATGAGGGGAAGTGAAGATGCAAATGAGTAAGATACCTGGCAGGGGTTGCTGAGGAGGGACATCCTCTCCCCCAGCAACATCGGTCGCCAACGTGTTGTCCATCATCATCTCTTCTGTGGGGGCCTCAATATGAGCAAACCCCTTAGTGGAGGCCCTTGCCGGCGATTCCTCCCCACCGACGGGAAGATCCTCTTCCTCATCCCCGCCAGCGGCCGAAGTTCGTCCTGGAGTTCCGTGAAGAGGGTTGGGCCGAGGTCTAGGCGAGGAATCTCTTTCCGCGCCTCCTGCCGGGCTCGTGCCTTCCACGGTGCCAGGCTCAGCCGCGGGCTTGGCCCGCTTGATTCGATGTGCAAGGGGCTCCTCGTCCCTGTCAGAATCAACCATGCAAGATCAGTCAAGAATTCAAAGACAGAAAAACATTTGGCAAAAGGTCGTCATTGAGTAACTTACTCCGAGGCGATGAGCATGGTGCCCAGCTCATACGATGTTGGCGGCAGAGTTGACCTGCCCCTTTTCAGAGTTGGAAGGGCGGAGCTTGGCGGAGGGACCGGGACTTTCGGCAAGGGCGAGCTTGGCGGAGAAGTTGGGCTTGACGGAGGACTGGGGTCCACCCTCAGAGCAATCCGTCGCTTGACAAAGGGAGGCTTGATCTGAGAAAGGCGAGAGGATTGACGGCGTGCTACTTCGCGCCCGCCTCCCTTGGAGGTCATCTTCTTCACCTTCGAGGGACCCCGCGAAGATGCAGGGGCCGTTGGTTCTCGGTTGTTGCATTAACGGAGGCGGCGCCCTGGTTCTGGAGCTTGAGGGCCTCTCTCGAGTCCTTCTTCCTCCACCTCTGGCTCTTTCGCCTCCTCCGCCTCGATCCCCTCTTGGGTTCCTGTCGCCGCGGCCTGGGGGCCGCCGGCCCCGGCAGCCTCCCCCGAAGCAAGATTTCTGCTCTCCTCCTCGGAAGAGTCGTCGTCTTCAGATTCCTCCTCCTCCTCTTCTCCGGAGGCTGCTCCCTTGGCGGCTCTGACACCTTTGTCTTCTGCAATCCGAGCAGCAATGAATGCCCTCTCCGCCGTCCTGGTTGGCGCGGTCAGGTTGTCCTCCGGCCTGGAAGCCCTTTCCTCTAGGTTGGAGACCCACTCCATCTCGCTGTCCAGGGCGGGCAGCTCCCAATCAGGCTTAACCCCGAAGGCATCGCAATCAGGCATCCATTGCAGGATCTGGTTCCGGGCAGAGTTGAGGTGCAAGGGGACGACTCCTGCCGGCAAATGGAACGGCCCAAGGCGGCCGAACAGCTGATCGCACAACCAACCATGGCCATAAACCGTCTGGTTGTTGGCAGGGCCGGGGTACAATCGCATCCAGTCGGCAGGACCGTTGAACTCCCATGCAAACCTATCCCTCTTCTGCAACTGCGCGATGTGGCGACGGAGGAAGTCAGCCCCTACGTGCTCAATGGTCAGCCCGGCAGCATTGACATGGATGATCCTGTTCAGCGCCAGGCGGAGTTTGCCGTCGGTGAGGCCTGGCTTGCCCCAGTCGCTGTCGCGCACGACACATCCGGTCCGCACCAAGCAGAACTCGGGGGCTTTGTCATCTTTGATCCAGCACCAGTCGCCCCTCCATTCTTCCCACTTCCCACGCTGCTGGCCAGGAAGGTAATCCCAGTCATCCTTCCTGCCCTGGGGGATCCAGCTTATATTCCCCGAGCGGTGGGATTTGTCCTCAATCTGGGGAACAAAGAAGTGCGTGAACAAATCCACGTTGGGGGCAACTTCGACGAAGTTCTCGCACAGATGAGCAAAAAATCGCCATGCACGCCATTGCATTGGGCGTGAAGTCTAGAAGGTGGAATCCATACACCGCCATCATGGCGCAGAAGAAATCAGAGAAGGGGGAGAGAGGCCACAGTAGAAGTACGCGCAGAAGAAGCGGCACGAATCAGATGGCGTCTTCTCTCTGGGGCAGTCCGGCAGAACCACGGGCTTTTTCAGCCCCTTTGTTTCTCTCCCCCACATATAGGCGTACATGTTGATCAAGGTACTGCCGTCCAGGCTCGACGGGGAGATGACCACATCTCTCTATCGCCGCTTCTCCAGCTCTTCCGCTTTCCTCTTCCTCTCCTCGGCCACTGGGTCCGCAGATGCTGTCGTCTGCTTCCCCTTGAAGGCGGCCGTCTTCCGCCCCATCTCTAGAGCTCTCAAGGGCGGCGGATGATCTAGCAGCGCTCGGTGGGTCGGACGCGGCGGCGGGAGCGGTTTCTCTTGGCTTGAGGAGGAAGATGAAGGACGGAGAAACAGATGCGAATGAGCAGCGCCCCTATGCATTGCCCTTTTTATTTGGGGGACCCGCACGGGGGCTGGTGATGACCCACAAGTATAAGGGATCAATCATAGTCCTTTTGATAAGTAAGAGTATCGAACCCAATGAGGAGCAGAAGGAAATGACAAGCGGTTTTCAGCAAGGTAATTTCTGCAAGCACTGAAATTGTAGGTAACAGATAGTTTGATAGCAAGATAATTGGTAGCAAGCAAATAATGGTAATGGTAAACAAGGTGCAGCAAGGTAGCCCAATCCTTTTGAGGCAAAGGACAGGCCAGAACAATCACTAGTAATAGGCAAAGTGTTCTTGAGGGTACATGGGAATTTCGTCTAGTCACTTTTATCATGTTGGTTTGATTCGTGTTCGCTACTTTGATAATTTGATATGTGGATGGACCGGTGCTAAGGTGCTGTTCTTACTTGAACTAACAACCTACTTATGATTAACCCCCTCGCAAGCATCCGCAACTACGAGAAAAGTATTAAGACAAAGTCTAACCATAGCATTAAACATGTGGATCCAAATCAGCCCCTTACGAAGTAGCGCATAAACTAGGGTTTAAGCTTCTGTCACTCTAGCAACCCATCATCTAATAACTACTCCACAATGCATTCCCTTAGTCCCATGAATGGTGAAGTGTCATCTAGTCGACGTTCACATGACACCACTAAGGGAATCACAACATACATATCATCAAAATATCGAACACATATCAAATTCACATGATTACTTGCAACATGACTTCTCCCGTGACCTCAAGAACAAAGGTAACTACTCACAAATAATAAGCATGCTCAAGATCAGAGGAGTATTGAATAGAATAATGGATCTGAACATATAATCTTCCACCAAATAAACCATATAGAAATCAACTATGCAAGGTAATCAACACTACTAGTCACCCACAGGTAACAATCTGAGGTTCCGGTACAAAGATTGAACACAAGAGATGAACTAGAGTTTGAGGGGAGATGGTGCTGTTGAAGATGTTGATGAAGATTGGCCTCCCAAATATGAGAGGGGTGTTGGTGATGACGATAGCTTCGATTTCCCCCTCCGGGAGGGAAGTTCCCCCGGCGGAATCGCTCCACCGAAGGGCAAAATTGCTCCTTCCCAAGTTCCGCCTCGAGGCGGCGGTGCTTCGTCCCGAAAGTCCTCCTCTGATTTTTTTTCTAGGTCAAGAGTGACCATATACCAGAAGATGGGCACCGGAGGTGGGCCGAGGTGGCCACAACCCACCAGGGCGTGCCCAGGGGGGCCTGGCGCGCCCTGGTGGGTTGTGCCCACCTGGGAGGCCCCCTCCGGTAGTTTTCTGCTCCAGTATTTTTTATTAAATGCAAAACTAATCTCCATAAAATTTCAGCTTCATTGGAGTTGTGCAGAATAGGTATCTCTGACGTGCTTTTCTTAGGTCCAGAATTCCAACTGCCAGTATTCTCCCTCTTTGTGTAAACCTTGCATATTATGAGAGAAAAGGCATTAGGATCACTCCCCAGGGCATTATTATTCAACAAAACAAAGTAAATAATAGTAGGAAATCATGATGCAAAATGGACGTATCAACTCCCCCAAGCTTAGACCTCGCTTGTCCTCAAGCGAAAGCCGATATTACAAAGCATGTCCACATGGTTTGAGAGAGAGGTGTCAATAAAAACAAAATACGGACATAGAAGCATCATGCTTATTAACATAGCAGCAACAAACTCTAACATAAAATTTATTTCAATACATTTTCATCATATAGCTTCTCATGAACAAGTAACAATTCATCACAACGTAGAAGTATGAAGCATAAACCTTATTGGGAACCAACAAACTATGTTCTCAGTCAACTTTGCAACTACAATTCATCATATTTTCAGGAAGGGTCTCATGTCGGAGCCTTTTGGCAAGTCCACATACTCAACCATCATTTAGTCTTCTATGATTACTAACGCTCACGGCATACGCATGAACAAAAAGCTTCAACCGGACACGTAGGAAGATAGGGGCTTATAGTTTCGCCTCCCAACATATTCACCTCAAGGGTGATGTCAACAATAATAACTCATGCCCACCCATATCCAACTGGATATATATGCCTAGATCTTTCCTCACCACATGATGCTTGCAAAAGAAAAAGTAAAAAGGAATAGGGAAGAATACTTTGACTCTTGCATAAAAGTAAATACATAAAAGTAAAAGATAGGCCCTTCGCAGAGGGAAGCAAAGGTTGTCATGCGCTTATTGGTTTGTATGCCCAATCCCTTAATGTAAAAGAACATCACGCTATATTGCCCCCTATGATAGCAATCTTTATTATGCAGTCCGTCGCTTTTATTACTATGCCATCATAAGTTCGTATAGCGCTCAATTTTCTCTTACACTAATTGATCAAAACACTTTTAGAAGCAATTTTTATTGCCTTATTGCACTGATGACAACTTACTTGAAGGATCTTTCTCGATCCATATGTAGGTATGGTGGACACTCAAGGAAATAATTTGGGTTTGGGTTTTTGGATGCACAAGTAGTATTTCTACTTAGTGCGGAATTTTTGGCTAGCAAAGATATTGATCAAGCACCACATGTTAAAGGATCTATGACAATATAACTTCTATGTGGATATGAACAAACATAAATCATTACGTTGTTTTCCTTGTCCAACGTCAACAATTTTGACATATAATATTTGATGGGGGCTCACAATCATAAAAGATGTCCAAGATAGTGTATTTGCATGTGAATCTTCTCTTCCTTTATTAATTCTTTCATGAATTGCATCATTGACCAATGATATGTTTGTCAATCTCCAATAAATTTTACTACTTATACTTTTCCTTATGTGATGTCATTACTCACCATAAGATTAGCATATGATTCTTTTCATTTGTTTTTCTTTTCTTTATTTTGATTGCAACAAGAAAGTAGAGAGGCAAAAACTCAAACTAAACTTTATTATATAACTCTCACTCGATTACATAGATAGATAGATAGATCACGGAACTAACACATGAAAATAGATCATGTTAAACTTTTATTCAACTAAAGCAAAGGGAAACTAAAGATCGAACTAAAATAGGTAAAGATGAATAAAAGTGATGGTGATACGATACCGGGGCACCTCCCCCAAGCTTGGCTCAAGCCAAGGGGAGTGCCCATACCCGTGTACTCAAGTTTCCTTTGGTGGTGGTGACGAAGAAGGTGAAGGTGTTGAGGAGGCCTTCTTCGTCAACTTATATTTAAGCATAAAGTTTTCCTCCCTCAGATCATCATTCTCCAACTCAAGCTTTAATATCCTTTGGCATAAGGCCTCCTTGCTTTCCTGCAGGAAATGAGACGGGATAAATTGGACCTTAGGTTTGTATCTTCTAGGGAGGCTTGACTTCTTAAATTCCACATGCATGTCTCCGGGTTGAGGCAATGGATCATCCTCTTCCTCAGAGTTGTCATCTTTTGTTTCCTGCATGGTAGCATCTTGTTCCTCCTTTGAGGTCCATAGATAGGGGTAAATTTCCCTAAAGATCTTCGGGTCTAAAACATAGGGATCAACATGGCTCTCCCCCTCTGAATCTTGAGACGACATATTTTCAGATCTGCCAGGAAAACAACACGAAACAAGAATAGAGGATTTTTCTGTGATGCGGTTGTCAAAACAGTTAGGGGTATATATAGAGAATTTTTATTCTTGGGAAACAAGTATATGGAAGGAAAAAGGAGTCGGGAAGGCATCCGAGGTGGGCACAACCCACCAGGGCGCGCCCAGGGGTGCCTGGCGCGGCCTGGTGTATCGTGCTCACCTCGATCACCTTCTGGTTTATTTCTTTATTTCCAAAATTCTAAAATATTCCAAAACTGACAAAAAATATTTTTGCGGATTTTTCGGAGTCCCTTTACTTACCGTATCACGTACCTCCTATTTTTAAGTATTCTGGAGTGTTCCGGAAGGTTTCTTTTATGTGTTCCTCCGGTGTCATGGTTTGGATAACATTGCTTTCAACGTTAATAGGCGTACCTGAGATATAATGCTTAATTCTTTGTCCATTGACCACCTTCGTGTTAGTACCTTCGGCGTTATTAATCTTGATAGCTCCAGAACGATAAACCTCTTCGATAATATAGGGTCCCTCCCATTTTGAGAGAAGCTTTCCTGCAAAAAATCTTAAACGAGAGTTGAACAAAAGAACATAATCTCCTATTTTGAATTCCCGCTTTTGGATTCTTTTGTCATGCCATCTTTTTACTTTTTCTTTGAATAGCTTGGCATTTTCATACGCTTGGGTTCACCATTCATCTAGTGAGCTAATATCAAATAACCTCTTCTCACCGGCAAGTTTGAAATCATAGTTAAGTTCTTTAATTTCCCAAAATGCTTTGTGTTCTAGTTCTAGAGGCAAATGACAAGCTTTTCCATATACCATTTTATATGGAGACATACCCATAGGATTTTTATAAGCTGTTCTATAGGCCCAAAGTGCATCATCTAATTTCTTAGACCAATTCTTACGAAACCTATTGACAGTTTTTTGTAATATTAATTTTATTTCTCTATTGCTAAGTTCAACTTGACCACTAGATTGAGGATGATAGGGTGATGCAATTCTATGGTTAACATCATATTTAGCAAGCATCTTACGGAAAGCACCATGAATAAAATGTGAATCACCATCAGTCATTAAATATCTAGGGACTCCAAACCTCGGGAAGATAACCTCTTTAAGCATTTTAATGGAGGTGTGGTGATCAGCACTACTAGTTGGAATAGCTTCTACCCACTTAGTGACATAACCAACCGCAACCAAAATATGAGTGTACCCGTTGGAAGAAGGAAAAGGCCACATATAATCAAAACCCCAAACGTCAAATGGTTCCACAACAAGTGAATAATTCATAGGCATTTCCTGACGCTTACCGATATTACCAATTCTTTGACATTCATCACAAGACAAGACAAACTTACAGGCATCCTTGAAGAGAGTAGGCCAATAAAAACCAGATTGTAATACCTTATGAGCAGTTCTATCTCCCGCATGATGTCCTCCATAAGCTTCAGAATGACATTTCCGTAGGATTTGTTCATGTTCATGCTCAGGTACACAACGTCTAATAATACCATCTATTCCTCCTTTATAAAGGTGTGGGTCATCCCAAAAGTAATGTCTTAAGTCATAGAATTGTTTTCTCTTTTGTTGTTAAGTGAAGCTAGGTGGTATATATTTAGCGACAATGTAGTTAGCATAATCAGCATAACAAGGTGTGTTTTGTGAGACACTTATTGCAGCTAACTGTTCGTTAAGGAAACTATCATCAATAGGTAGTGGGTCATCAAGAATATTTTCTAACCTAGACAAGTTATCAGCTACCGGGTTCTCAGCTCCCTTCCTATCAACGATATGCAAGTCAAATTCTTGAAGCAAGAGAACCCACCTAATGAGTCTAGGTTTAGCATCTTTCTTTTCCATAAGGTATTTTATAGTAGCATGATTAGTGTGAACAATTACTTTGGAGTAAACAATATAGGATCTAAATTTATCACAGGCAAACACAACTGATAAAAATTCTTTTTCAGTAGTAGCATAGTTTCATTGGGCACTGTCTAGAGTTTTACTAGCATAATGGATAACATTCAATTTCTTATCAACTCATTGTCCTAAGACAGCACCAACAGCATAATCACTAGCATCACACATAATTTCAAAAGGCAAGTTCCAATCAGATGGTTGAACAATAGGTGCAGAGGTTAAGGCTTTCTTGAGTGTTTCAAAGGCTTCCACACAATCATCATCAAAAAAAAAGGAATATCCTTTTGCAAAAGATTAGTAAGAGGCCTAGAAATTTTAGAGAAGTCTTTAATGAACCTCCTATAAAAACCAGCATGACCAAGGAAACTTCGAATACCTTTAATATCTTTAGGACATGGCATTTTCTCAATTGCATCAACTTTAGCTTTATCCACCTCAATACCTCGTTCAGATATTTTATGCCCCAAGACAATGCCTTCATTAACCATAAAGTGGCACTTCTCCCAATTCAAGACGAGATTAGTTTGTTCACATCTCTGCAAAACTCGATCAAGGTTGCTTATGCAATCATCAAAAGAAGTTCCGTAAACGGAAAAATCATCCATGAAAATCTCCACAATCTTTTCACAAAAATCAGAGAATATAGTAGTCATACATCTTTGAAAGGTAGCAGGTGCATTGCATAAACCAAAAGGCATACGTCTATAAGCATAGGTTCCAAAAGGGCAAGTAAAGGTAGTTTTCTCTTGATCAGATTGTGACACGGGTATTTGAGAGAAACCAGAATATCCATCAAGGAAACAAAAATGTGTGTGCATAGATAGTCTTTCTAGCATTTGATCAATGAAAGGCAGAGGGTAATGATCTTTCCTAGTAGCTTTATTTAATTTTCTAAAATCAATTACCATTCTATAGCCAGTGACAATTCTTTGTGGAATGAGTTCATTCTTATCATTAGGAACAATGGTAATACCTCCTTTCTTAGGGACACAATGAACATGACTTACCCATCTACTATCAGCTATGGGATAGATTATACCTGCCTCCAGAAGCTTTAATTTTTCAGTTCTTACCACTTCTTTCATCTTCGGATTCAATCGCCGTTGGTGATCAACAACGGGTTTAGCATCAGGTTCCATATTAATCTTGTGCTGACATAGAGTGGGACTAATGCCCTTAAGATCATCAAGAGTATATCCAATAGCAGCCTGGTGCTTCCTTACAACTTTTAATAATCTTTCTTCTTCATGTTCTGAAAGGTTAGCACTAATAATAACAGGATATATCTTTTTCTCACCAAGATAAACATACTTCAAAATGTCAGGCAATTGTTTCAATTCAAACACAGGATCACCTTTAGGTGGAGGAGGACCTCCAAGAGTTTCAATAGGCAAATTGTGTTTCAGGAGAGGTTGTTGTTCGAAGAAAATTTGATCTATTTCATTTCTTTCACGCAGGTGCATATCATTTTCATGGTCGAGCAAAAATTGTTCTAATGGATCAGTAGGAGGCACAGCAATAGAAGCAAGACCAATTATTTCATCCTTATTAGATAAATCTTTATCACGAGGTTGTCTACTAAACTTGGAAAAATTAAACTCGTGAGACACATTACCAAAACTGACACCAATAGTTTGTTTTTCACAGTCTATCTTAGCATTGACGGTGCTCAAGAATGGTCTACCAAAGATAATGGGACAAAAGTCATCTTGTGGGGAACCAAGGACTAGAAAATGAGTAGGGTATTTCACTTTCCCACACAAGACTTCAACATCTCTAACAATCCCAAGTGGTGTGATAGTATCTCTATTAGCAAGTTTAATAGTAACATCAATGTCTTCCATTTCAGCAGGTGCTATCTCATCCATAATTTCTTGGTAAAGAGTAAAAGTTATAGCACTCACACTAGCACTCAAATCACATAAACCATGATAGCAATGATCTCCTATTTTAACTGAGACAACAGGCAAGCCTACTATGGGTCTATGTTTATCTTTTTCATCAGGTTTAGCAATTCTAGCAGCTTCATCACAGAGGTAGATAACATGCCCATCAATATTTTCTACCAAGAGATCTTTAACCATAGCAACACTAGGTTCTACTTTAATTCGCTTAGGGGGTTTAGGTGCTCTTACATTACTTTTATGAACCACAGTTGATACCTTAGCATGTTCCTTTATCCTAACAGGGAAAGGTGGTTTTTCAATATAAGCGGTAGGCACAACTGGATCAACATTGTAAAAGATGGTTTCTTCTTTAGCTATGACCAGTTCTTTAATTTCTTTTTAAATAGGGGGATTATATTTAAACCACTTCTCCTTAGAGAGGTCAACGTGAGTAGCAAATGCTTCGCAGAAAGAGGCTACTATCTCAGAGTCAAGTCCATATTTAGTGCTAAACTTATGAAAAGTATCGGTATTCATAAAAGATTTAACACAATCAAATTCAAGCTTTATACCTGACTCATTACCTTCGTCGAGTTCCCAATCTTCAGAGTTGCGTTTAATTCTTTCTAAGAGATCCCACTTGAATTCAATAGTCTTCTTCATATAAGAACCAGCACAAGAAGTATCGAGCATGGATTGATCATTATGAGAAAGCCGAGCATAAAAATTCTGAATGATAACTTCCCTCGGAATGTCATGATTGGGGCATGAATATAACATTGACTTAAGCCTCCCCTAAGCTAGAGCGATACTTTCTCCTTCACGAGGCCAAAAAATATATATATAATTCCGATCACGATGAACCAGATGCATGGGATAAAACTTTTGGTGAAACTCCAATTGCAAACGATTCCAGTCCCACGATCCAAGATCATCACATAGCCTATACCATGTCAATGGTTTTCCCTCCAAAGATAAAGGGAAAATCTTCTTCTTAACTTCATCTCCGGGTAAACCTGCAAGCTTAAATAATCCACAAATTTCGTTCACATATAAAAGGTGCATATCAGGATGTTCAGTTTCATCGCCTGCATAAGGTTTAGCAACCAGTTGTTCTAACATACCCGAAGGAATTTCATAAGTAACATTTTTAGTAGGTGTTGTAGGTTGAGGGGTAACTAATTGTGGTTCCGGTCGAGGTGAAGATACCCCAAACAAACCCCTCAAATGATTGTTCTCCATAGTAGCAAGTAGCGATAAATTTTAGCACGTAGTATAAGTTTTTCCCTACCGATTTCCACTTACCAAGAGCGCTTCACTCCCCGACAGCGGCACCAGAAAAGATTCTTGATGACCCACAAGTATAGGGGATCAATCGTAGTCCTTTCGATAAGTAAGAGTGTCGAACCCAACGAAGAGCAGAAGGAAATGACAAGTGGTTTTCAGCAAGGTAATTTCTGCAAGCACTGAAATTGTAGGTAACAGATAGTTTGATAGCAAGATAATTTAGCAAGCAAGTAACGGTAACGGTAAACAAGGTGCAGCAAGGTAGCCCAATCCTTTTGAGGCAAAGGACAGGCCAGAACAATCACTAGTAATAGGCAAAGTGTTCTTGAGGGTACACGGGAATTTTGTCTAGTCACTTTTATCATGTTAGTTTGATTCGTGTTCGCTACTTTGATAATTTGATATGTGTGTGGACCGGTGCTAAGGTGTTGTTCTTACTTGAACTAACAACCTACTTATGATTAACCCCCTCGCGAGCATCCGGAACTACGAGAAAAGTATTAAGACAAAGTCTAACCATAGCATTAAACATGTGGATCCAAATCAGCCCCTTACGAAGTAGCGCATAAACTAGGGTTTAAGCTTATGTCACTCTAGCAACCCATCATCTAATAACTACTCCACAATGCATTCCCTTAGGCCCATGGATGGTGAAGTGTCATGTAGTCGACGTTCACATGACACCACTAAGGGAATCACAACATACATATCATCAAAATATCGAACACATATCAAATTCACATGATTACTTGCAACATGACTTCTCCCGTGACCTCAAGAACAAAGGTAACTACTCACAAATAATAATCATGCTCAAGATCAGAGGAGTATTGAATAGCATATTGGATCTGAACATATAATCTTCCACCAAATAAACCATATAGTAATCAACTACGCAAGGTAATCAACACTATTAGTCACCCACAGGTACCAATCTGAGGTTCCGGTACAAAGATTGAACACAAGAGATGAACTAGGGTCTGAGAGGAGATGGTGTTGTTGAAGATGTTGATGAAGATTGGCCTCCCAAAGATGAGAGGGGTGTTGGTGATGACGATAGCTTCGATTTCCCCCTCCGGGAGGGAAGTTCTCCCGGCGGAATCGCTCTGCCGGAGGGCAAAAGTGCTCCTGCCAAGTTCCGCCTCGAGGCGGTGGCGCTTCGTCTAGAAAGTCCTCCTCTGATTTTTTTCTAGGTCAAGAGTGACCATATACCAGAAGATGGGCACCGGAGGTGGGGCAAGGTAGCCACAACCCATCAGGGCATGCCCCGGGGGGCCTGGCGCGCCCTGGTGGGTTGTGCCCACCTGGGAGGCCCCCTCCGGTAGTTTTCTGCTCCAATATTTTTTATTAAATGCAAAAATAATCTCCGTAAAATTTCAGCTTCATTGGAGTTGTGCAGAATAGGTATCTCTGACGTGCTTTTCTTAGGTCCAGAATTCCAGCTGCCGGTATTCTCCCTCTTTGTGTAAACCTTGCATATTATGAGAGAAAAGGCATTAGAATCACTCCCCAAGGCATTATTATTCAACAAAACAAAGTAAATAACAGTAGGAAATCATGATGCAAAATGGACGTATCAGCTAGCTCTTCGCTATCTCTTTTGGAAAACTGCCGTTTCTTTACTGGCAGTTTCTGCTCTCCAACGGCTACTGTTCCACGACCCCACGACCTGCGGTAATTACACAGAGTGGACGTGGGACGGGAGGACATCATTTCTTCGACGCGTGTCCGTGCACTATTTGGGGCCTAACCCAACGTGCCAAGCGACACGTATGGCTCAGGCCCGGGGGCTTCTGCCGGGGTACACAAACAGGGGTATTCATTTCCCCTGACTTGTGCACGGACAATAAGCCTCCGGCCTTCATGGCCCGAGCCCGCCAGGAAAAGCTACCACACCACCAAACAAGCATTGAAGACCCAGACCCCGGTAGTAGCAACCTACAAAAGGCCAAGCAACGCTGCAAGACCAACGCAACAGCCCAGGACGGGCCCGGAGCGCGCCAAGCACATCCCTGGTGCCTGCCGGAGACCGAGGCGCGTACACCTTCAGGAAGACCCGACAAGCCATCCCCCGGCAAGCGCGAGCCGATCGGCCACCGCTCCACCGCATCACAACGCCAGTCACTTGTCGATGCGGTGTCGAGCCCCCAGATGACTAAGTGGCTCTCGCTAAGCACGTGACGGCACGCTGGAAGACAGATTATGCCCCCTTGACACCCGTCCACGAGCGTGTCAAGCTGCAACGGAATAGTTAGCTAAGCGGTGGTAAGAGCTTGCCGGGGATGCCTCCCCGCACGCCACCTAGGCTAGTAATCATGGTATTTTGTCCTAAATGCCAGAGTTAGGTATGATAGCTCTGTTAACTATCTAATCTCTAGACAATGACTGTTTTGCCACTCTGGTCGCCGCTTGCCCTATAAAAGGAGGCCCAAGGCAACCTAGCTCAAGATTCGGACTTTTGGACACTTGTACTCACGTAGAAGCTCTCCCCGACGGAAACCCTTGCCGGGATCGAGCCTTGCGTGTTCTTCATGTTCCAATGATCAATCCACCAAAAGCATGAGTAGGGTTTTACGCTTCTCAGCAGCCCGAACCTGGGTAAAACACCAGTGTCCCGATCACCGCGCTGTCTCATCATTTCCGCTCTTTGTGCATGTGACCTCGCCCCCGCCGAACCACGAAGGGTCCTCTTGTCCCATAGGTGATCGTGTGCATCCGTTCCCCGACAACATTCAATAAACAATCATATGTTAAAGACCGTTTCACTCAAAAAGAATCAGTCCAGAACACAGGGAAGAATAAGGAAGTTGTTGATCAATTCTACCGTGTTAAAAAAGATGGTTGTAAATGTGCTACTTCAGATTTCATCTTAAAGGATAAAGAGCCAATTAAAGTGTTGACATTGGATATGAAAGGTAATGAGATAAAACAATCAATTGTTGATAATCAAAGTGCTAAATCTGAAGAAAAGAAATTGAGAGTGCACAAGGTAAAACAAGAATTGCCATTGCTTCAAACAAAATCACAGCTAAGGTGCCCACTCGGCTTATCGTATTGGAAAATGAAGAAATTGCAAAAGCTTAGTGCACAAGAGCTAGAAAGAGAAACATTGCATGGGTTCCCAAAGGAGGCACTCAAAACAAGAATGATAAGCAAGCTTCCATTGCACGAACTGCATCAAAGGTGAAGAAAGAGAAGAGTGAATTCTATGAACAACCAAGACAAAGGTTCCAATATCATCACTTAAAACAATATCCATATTACTTAACTCTACCATTAATGCCTATGCCATGCAATTCATCATCAGGTATGATTGGTTACCCTCCATGGACTTATTTCAATCCATGGATGCAATATAATTTCTTATATCATGAAAGGGGATTACCAAATCATCATACGTTCGATTAGCTACACTTTTGTTGCTAATCTAAATGGCCGATGCACAATTATCGCCCTAAGAAATAAAATGGCTGATATATACTTATCGTTCTAAGCACGTACAAAATGGCCAATGGAGTGTTGACATCGTTCTTAGAACAAGTTTCGTGCAAGTTATTTTTTCACACAAGCTTTGCTGAAAAACAGGAGGGCATATGTTGACACCTGATTTTGGCATGATGCAAAACGCAATTATAATGGCCTCAAATAAAAAGGTGTTCAACATGAAAAGGTTTTACATCGCCGAATGGAACAACTTTGAAATTTAGGTCATGATTGTCCAACCTCATCTTAAGGGCCGAAATTGTACCCGAAGCACCAGAATTTAACTTCCTGAGTGATGTTTGTCCGACTCCGCCTCCAAAACGACCTCAGATGAATGAGTTTTCTACATGGATTGTCTTTGTCTTGTCGAGACGATCAATTTTGATATAAAAATCATCTCAATCCGAGTTCTTATGCAAAAGTTGGAGGCAACACACTACAGACCGACCCTGAGTGAAAAAGTGGCGCGGGTACCACACAACCGCCTAGATGATGTCGGATGGGTCGCGCGAGCTATTCGACCCTCAAGACGGCCTTGAATGGAAAAACTTTGAACACGGAAAAGTTTTGTCTCAACGAGCTAATCAATTTTGATATAAAATGCGTCTCAACGGAGATCATTTGCAAACTCTGCGGCCCGTGCAAGGAGCAAGGCAGAAGTTTGGGCCAGATTCGGGTTGAATCCGAGTTAGACTAGAATTAGGACTCCAGGACATGAATTGATGTAATGTTCTTGTAAGGAAAGCCTAGATAAATCATTTACTTATACATGAAGTCCAGCTGCCTCATATATATGTTGGAGGTGACGGCCGATTGAAACAACACCAATCGAACAAATAAACATATACTTCTTTTTCATGTTCATATATCTCTATCCCTCTCTCTTGTATCTTGCTTCTCTTTTTTGGTCCATTCTTCGTATTGGAGGGCAGTGATCCTCGAGGCCCGAGGGGCAATCAGGTCGACCTAGGGCAGCCCATAGCCGCCGCGCGCCCTGACGGGGTCCCTCCCGGGTGTGTGGGGTTTCGGGTCTACATAAGCTCCAGCGGGATTGCTTGTTACCGCGCTTTTGGTCGGGTCTTCTTCGACGTGAGCTGCGGTGCATCATCCTCGGCGTCGAGGGTACACGGTGACGAGTTCGTGTGTGGACAATATGTTAGTTGTTGATTATTATGTTACTAAATGGGTAGAAGCTATTCCAACTAGTAGTGTTGATCACAACACGTCTATTAAAATGTTTAAAGAAGTTATGTTTCTGAGGTTTGGAGTCCCTAGATATTTAATGACCGGTGGCGGTTCACATTTTATTCATGGTGCATTTTGAAAACTCTTAGCTAAATATGATGTTAACCATAGAATTGTCTCTCCATATCATCCTCAATCTAGTGGTCAAGTTGAATTGGCCAATAGAGAAATAAATTTAATTTTGCAAAAAACCGTTAATAGATCTAGGAAGAATTGGTTTAAGAAACTAGATGATGCATTGTGGGCATATAGAACTGCTTATAAAAATCCTATGGGAATGTCCCCATATAAAATGGTCTATGAAAAAGCTTGGCATTTACCTCTAGAGTTAGAACATAAGGCTTATTGGGCAATTAATATGATTTTAAACTTGCCGGTGAAAAGAGATTATTTGACATGAGCTCTCTAGATGAATGGAGGACGCAAGCTTATGGAAATGCCAAGTTGTTTAAAGAAAAGGTTAAAACTTGGCATGATAGGAGAATACAAAAACGAGAATTTAACATCAATGATCATGTTCTACTATACAATTCTCGTTTCAGATTTTTTACAGGAAAACTCATCTCCAAATGGGAAGGACCCTATATTATCAAGGAGGTTTAACACTCCGGAGCCATCAAGATCAACAACGCAAAAGTCACAAATCCTAAGGTGGTTAATGGGCAAATAATTAAAAATTATATTTCAGGTACACCCATTAACAAGGAAACCAACGTTATCCAAAAGATGACACCAGAGCAGCACATAAAAGAGACCTTCCAGAATGCTCCAGAACCTTGAAAAGGGACATGTATGTGGTACGGTAAGCAAACCGACTCCAAAAGTTCCATAAAAGCATTTTTTGTTCGTTTTGGAATAAATAAAAAATTATAAAAATAATAACCATCCAGGAAAGTGCAAGAGGTTGCCACGAGCCAGGGGGCGTGCCCTGGCGGCTCGTGGGCCCCTCATAGACTTTCCCGACTCCGTGTTCCTTTCGTAGACTTTCCCTGCACGGGAAAAATTCATTATATATACCCCTTCATGTTTTGACCACCGTATCGCAAGTTTTCCCTTTGTTCTTGTTTTGGCTTGTTTTCTATCAGATCTAGATCGCTATGTCTTCGTCAAGCTCGACCAAGGACAAGTTCTTTGAGAAGGTCATCAACCACTACCTTCAGAAGGTGATGAAACACCCTCAAACCATTGAGATGCGTGGGGGTGCTCCACATCCGGGACGTTCAAGGTAAAAAGAAGAAGGTAAGCAAGAAGGCCAGGCTTCAGGCGGTGGAGAAGGAAATCTTCAAGTGCCAAGGGATGGTTGAGCGTGGTATGAGTGCTAATCACTCCATGATCACGGAATTCATCCGGGAGCATAAGTTGCACATCAAAGATATTGGAGAAGCTATCTTCAAGCTTCATGACCGGATCGAGCATCTCCAAGCTCAAACCTATGACCTGCAAAACCAAAATTATGAGTATGAATCCAGGTTTAAAAGGATGAGCATAGATGAACATTTCAATATTCCGGAGACACACTCTTCCTTCTTTGATGGGGAGCCCTAACATTTTGCTAGCCAA
Source organism: Elymus sibiricus (assembly GCA_039707655.1). Lineage (NCBI taxonomy): Eukaryota > Viridiplantae > Streptophyta > Magnoliopsida > Poales > Poaceae > Elymus > Elymus sibiricus. Next base: position 142,969,085 of record CM077667.1, on the reverse strand, counting down.
AACTTCGCATCACATAGAGATACTACTTGTGCATCCAAACCACTTAAACCTACTTTCTTGTCATAAGAGTTCACCATATCTACCTATGGATTGAATAAGATCCTTCAAGTAAGTTGTCATCGGTGCAAAAGCAATAAAAATTGCTCCTAAATACGTATGATCATTCATTATAAGGGAAAATAAGCTTCGTACGAACTTGTGATGGCAAAGAAATAAAAGCGACAGACTGCATAATGTAGTTTGCTATCATAAGGGGCAATATAAAGTGACGTTCCTTTACACTAAGAGATTGCACATCCAATTATAAAGCGCATGACAACCTGTGCTTTCCCTCTGCGAAGGGCCTATCTTTTACTTTTCTGTATTTACTTTTATGCAAGTGTCAATAATGCTAATCCCTATTCCATTCTTATTATTCTCTACTTGGCAAGCATCATCTGATGGGGAAAGATCTAGGCACATATGTCCGGTTGGATCTAGGTGATCATGAGTTACTATTGTTGAAATTATCCTCGAGATAAATAGTTGGGTGGTGAAAATTATAAACCCCTATCTTCCTATGTGTCTGATTGAAACTTTTTGTTTCACAAATATGTCGTCAATGTCAGCAATCATAGAAGAAAAAATGATGGTTGATTATGTTAAGTTGCTAAACGAAGCTCTGACATAGACTCTTTCTGAAAATATGATGGATTGCAATGGTTTGTTAGTTTTCAATAAGGTTTATGATTCATACTTTAGCTTGTGAATGAATTGTTACTTGCTCATGAGAAGCTTTATGATATTATATTGCTGCTATGATAATGATCATGATGCCTTCATGTCTGTATTTTATTTTATCGATACCTCTCTCTCTCTCTAAGCATCTGGTCATGATTATCGATTTTGGTTTTCGCTTGAGGACAAGCTAGGTCTAAGCTTGGGGGAGTTGATACGTCCATTTTGCATCATGTTTTCCCGTTGATATTTATTATGTTTTGAGTCAATATTTCACTTCATGATGCAATTATAATGCCTTATCTCTCTTATTTTGCAAGTTCCATACAAAGAGGGAGATTGTCGGCAGCTGGAATTCTGGACCAAAAAGGACCAACGAAGAGCTGGATATTCCCCGGAACTCCAAATGATCTGAAAATTGATGGCGAATTATTTTCGAATATATAAAAATTATTGGCGAAAGAATCAACATAAGGGGACCCACCAGGTGGCCACGAGCCTGGGCGGCGCGCCCTAGCGGCTCGTGGGCCGCTTAACAGGCCTCCGGTGCCCATCTTCTCCTATATGATGTCATTTACCCTAGAAAAAAAATGAGAAGAACACTTTCGGGATGAATCGCCGCGGTCTAGAGGTGGAACCTGGGCAGGAGCACTTTTTGCTCTCCGGCAGAGCGATTCCGCTGGGGAAACTTCCCTCCAGGAGGGGGAAATCGAAGCCATCGCCATCACCTTCCTCCATCGTGGGAGGACCAATCTTCATCAACATCTTCACTAGAACCATCTCATCTCAAACCCTAGTTCATCTCTTGTATTCAACCTTTGTCTCGAAACCTTAGATTGGTACATGTAGGTTGCTAGTAGTGTTGATTACATCTTGTAGTTGATGCTAGTTGGCTTAATTGGTGGAAGATTATATGTTCATATCCTTAAGCATATTCATTACACCTCTGATCTTGAACATGATGATGATTTGTGAGTAGTTACTTTTGTTCTTGAGGACATGTGATAAGTCTTGTCATAAATAATCATGTGATGTTGGTATTCGTTCGATATTTTGATGATGTGTATGTTGCTCTTCCTTTATTGGTGTCGTGTGAACGTCGAATACATGACACTTCACCATATTTGGGCCTAAGGAAAATCATTGGGGAGTAATAAGTAGATGACGGGTTGTGAGAGTGATAGAAGCTTAAACCCTACTTTTTGAGTTGTTCCGTAAGGGGCTGATTTGGATCCATTTCGTGCTATGGTTAGATTTATCTTAATTCTTGTTTCATAGTTGCGGATGCTTGTGAGAGGGGGTAATCATAAGTGGGTTATTTGTTCAAGTAAGACCAACACCGTAGCACTGTTCCACCCACATATCAAATTATCAAAGTAACGGACGCGAATCAACTAAACATGATGAACCGTGACTAGACGAAATTCCCATGTGTTCTCGAGAGTGCTTTGCGTCATATAAGAGTATGTTCCGGCTTGTCCTTTGCTACAAAAAGGATTGGGCCACCTTGCTGCATTACTGTTACAATTGTTACTTGTTACTTATTACGAATTGCCTTGCTATAAAATTGTCAGACATTGCTACTTTGAGTGCTTGCAGAAACTTCCATACTGGAAACCACTTGTCATTTTCTTCTGCTCCTAGTTGGGCTCGACACTCTTACTTATCGAAAGGACTACGATTGATCCCCTATACTTGTGGGTCATCACTTCCATGGTCGGCCTCCCTTTGGAAGGGGAAGCCACTGTCCCCAGCTACCGTACAGGTTTCGGGGCAGTGGTGGCACGGGGTCGGGGTCATCGACCCGGCTGCCGAAACTCCCGTGTCGTCCCCCACGAAGGATGTGTAGGGGTCTGGAAAGGAAGTTACCTCCCCAGGACGTCGTGGCCAGGGGAGGGGATTCGCACGCTCCCGTACCACTCTCCTCCATTTCGGTTGGAGGAAAGGAGCCTGAGGACCCTTTGTCGCCCAGGTGAGCCCTCGGTGGGCTGAAAATTGGATAACATTCGAACTAAGAAACTGGATACGAAAAATGGAACTTCCAAAGGACTTTGGCTGTTACAAACCTGGTCGGTGTGGGTTTCTCCCGTCATGGCGGAATAAGTATGCCATCCAAAGAATCGGAAAGTACTATTGTGGCTGGGGCGGGTGCCGATGCCTTGCCGCGTTGGTCCTCGGCCACCTTTCGAAGCCTTCGGTGGGTTGGCACGGGTCCTCCCCCTTCGATGTCCTCGGAAGAGGCCCTCTTCTGTGTATAAGGGACTTCCTCCTCCTCTTCGGCATCCTCCTCCTTCCCCTCCTTTCCTTCACGATGGGAGGAGATGCGGGTGTCGTCAGATCGAGTATCCAAAGTACCTCGGGCCCGAAGACCCTCCCTCTTCCTCTTCTGCTCCTTCTTGATAGGGGGCACGTAGGGGTCGGGAGCAAGCAGGACCTCGAGCTGAGGTGTTGGGACCTCCTCGGGCTGTGGAGCTAGACAACTGATTAGCGCTGCCTTGGCTGCCCATTGCTAATTGAAAAGTATGGAGTCAGAAATCAAGGCGGATAAGTTGCGAATATGAAGGAAGAAAAGGGCAGTTCGATTTACCTCGGACAGGTCGTGGTCGACATCGTAGCCGTGGTCGACTCCTGCGACGGGGAAAGTGTTTATGGACGGCTTGAAGAGAGTCGACCACGTGGACTCAAGGCTCATGTTGAAGAAGTGTCCCACCGGAACTTCGTGCTTGGCACTGTACTCCCACATGGGGATAACACGGACTTGTAGCGGCAGGCTGCGGTGGTGTAGCGTAACTTGCATCACGTCGGTCAGACGAACCTTTGCCTTGACTATGGAACGAATCCTCCATCGGAGGGGTTCAATCTCCTCAGGGTTCCCCCAATCGATACCCTTCTCCTTCCAGGAGACTGGCTTCTTTGGGGGACCAGCGCTCAAGGGGGGGGCCTATAGCTTGGCCTTCGGAGAGAGGTTATGTGATGTAGAACCACTCCTTCTGCCAAATCTTGACGATCTCGATGAAGACCCCTTTGACAAGGTGATGTTTTGTATCTTACTCATCATGGCCCCGCCACAGTCAACAAGTTCGGAGCCGCTAGAGGCAGAAATGCGGCTCCACGCAGAGGAAGGCCTCACACATCGTGATGAAAGAGGCAGTGGAGGATTGAATTTGGGGCTAGATGGTGGAAATCTAGCCCATAGAAATAGAGAAGGCCCCTCACGAAAGGGTGAAGAGGAAAGCCCAGACCACAGATGAGGTGGGAGACAAAGATGACCCGTTCCCCTGGTAGGGGGGTCGCGATAATCTGTCCGGGCTCTAGAGCCTGGCATTTGACGCTAGATGGGAAGTAGCCGGAGTTTTTCAACTCCAAGATGGTGCTCGTCGTAACAGTGGAAGCCACCCAGTGGCCTTTGCCGACTATGGAAGAGTGTCGAGCTTAGGCAAAAGGTGGAAGAGAAAGGGGATCTGGGCACTAGAGCTCTTGCGGTACTGGCAATGGCGCAAGGAGGTGAGGCCTGGTAAAAAATGGATTGAACCTTGTGTTCTTATAGCAAGGTGAAAGGCCAACCGCCCCCACGCCGCGCCATGAAAGTTGCCACGCTCCTTACCACCATTAAACAGGACTTGGTCAAAACAAGTCCTTTGATGATATCCCCCAAAACCCGGGGCATGATCTCCACTTTTGGTGGATCAGGCTAGTAAGGCAACTGCCTCGAAGCATGATTTTTATTTATCGTAACTAAGCCAAACCAATTTTAACTGGTGATGGTTCAGTAAAAGGTGTCAAATGTGAAACTATCCAGCCATACTTCTGCGATGACCTTTCGGGATTAAGTCAGTGCAAGGACTTCAGATCCGAACACTATTACCTAGAAGAACTCGCCTGCCAAGCCGAAGACATCCGGAGCCAGAAGATCCGAAAAGTGCGTATGTCCTTGGCGATTGAAGACCAGTTCAGGGGCTACTTAGGGTGTCCTAGACTAGTGGGTACCATCCCGAAGTGATCGGCCTGTGTGGGTGACGTGACTTGAGACTGCATCGGTATAACCCCAAAGAGGAAGGGATGATGCAGAACAGCGACGGTAAGTATTTCCCTCAGTTATGAAACCAAGGTATCGAACCAGTAGGAGGATCACCACCACTACGTAAACAACACCTGCACACAAAGAACAAATACTTGCAAACCGACGCGAAAGAGAGGTTGTCAATCTCTCTATGGTAAAAAGATAGATTAGGATATGATAGATTGGAGAGATAGATCTCTCAAGAACACAAAATAAAAAAACAAATAAAAAGTACACCAAGGTATTTTTGGGTTTTTGGAATAATAGATCTAAAAACAAAAGCGGCAAAAAGATATATCGGAAAGCAATATGTTGGAAAGGTAGACCCGGGGGCCGTAAGTTTCACTAGTGGCTTCTCTCATGAGTATAGCACACGGTGGGTGAACAAATTACTGTTGGGCAATTGATAGAAGATCAAATAATCATGACGATATCCAAGGCGATGATCATTATATAGGCATCACGTCCAAGATTAGTAGACCGAAATGATTCTGCATCTACTACTATTACTCCACACATCGACCGCTATCCAGCATGCATCTAGTGTATTAAGTTCATGGAAAAATGGAGTAATGAAATAAGAACGGTGACATGATGTAGACAAGATCTATTCATGTAGGAATAGACCCCATCTTGTTATCCTTAATAGCAACGATACATGCGTGACTCGCTGCCCCTTCTGTCACTGGGAGAGGACACTGCAAGATCGAACCCATCACAAAGCACCTCTTCCCATGGCAAGAAAAATCAATCTAGTTGGCCTAACTAAACCAAAGATTCGAAGAAGAAATACGAGGTTATAAGTAATCATGCATATAAGAGATCAAAGAAGACTCAAATAATATTCATGGATAGAAACTGATCATGAACTCAAAATTCATCGGATCCCAACAAACACACCGCAAAAAGTCATTACATCAAATAGATCTCCAAGAGACCATTGTATTGAGAATCAAAAGAGATGGAGAAAGCCATCTAGCTACTGCCTACAGACCCGTAGGTCTATGGTGGACTACTCACGCATCATCGGAGAGGCACCAATGAGGATGATGAACCCCTCCGTGATGGTGTTAGATTGGATCTCGAGGTTCTGGAACTTGCGGCGGCTGGATGTGTTTTTTGTTGACTCCTTTAGGGTTTCTGGAATATTTGGGAATTTATAGGCATCAGAGGTGGTGAAGAGGGGTCCCGAGGAGGGCACTGTTGGGGAACGTTGCATGGGAAACAAAAATTTTCCTACGCACACGCAAGATCTATCCATGGTGATGAGCATCTACGAGAGGGAGAGTGAATCTACATACCCTTGTAGATCGCTAAGCGGAAGCGTTAATAAACGCGGTTGATGTAGTCGAACGTCTTCGCGATCCAAATCGCCGAGCGTCCCGCGATCCAATCACGATCCTTCCGATCTAGTGCCGAACGGACGGCACCTCCGCGTTCAACACACGTACGGCTTGATGACGCCTTCACCTCCTCGATCCAGCGAGCGATGGTGAAGTAGTGGTTGAGTTCCAGCAGCACGACGGCGTGGTGATGGTGGTGAGGAACAATCTCTGCAGGGCTTCGCCAAGCACTACGGAGATTATGACGGAGGAACTAGAGGGCTAGGGTTGCCGGCACACGGCTTGGGAAATCCTGATGTGTCCCGTGTGCTAGCCCTGCCCCTCTATTTATATGTTGAGCCTTGGGGTCTAAACTTGGAGTAAAAGCCTCCTCCGGGTCGGTTTTGCCCGCACAAGGTCGGTTTGGCCCGCAGGGAAAGAGTCCAACTCGGATCCCGGCCGAACCGTGCACAGCCGCGCACAAGCGGTAGTACCGCTTCACACAAGCGGTAGTACCGCTTGGGCGGTAGTACCGCTTCACACAAGCGGTAGTACCGCTCGGGCGGTAGTACCGCTTCACACAAGCGGTAGTACCGCTCCGGCGGTAGTACCGCTTCACCAAGCGGTAGTACCGCTTACGCGGCAGCAAAACTACTTTTGCACTTTCCAATACCTTGTGGGCTTTATCCCTTTGGCTCATATAAAGTGTTGCTGCACCCGAACACTTCGGTAAACATCCGGAACCCCTTCCGGTGAATTCCGGAACCCTTCCGGAGATCAAAACACTATTATCACATATATCAATCTTTACCTCCGGACTATTCCGGAGATCCTCGTCATGTCCGGGATCTTATCCGGGACTCCGAACAACTTTCGGTCACCAACATAACAACTCAATTATACTAATCGTCACCAAACGTTAAGTGTGTAGACCCTGCGGGTTCGAGAACTATGTAGACATGACCGAGACACCTCTACGGCCAATAACCAATAGCGGGACCTGGATGCCCATATTGGCTCCTACATATTCTACGAAGATCTTTATCGGTCGAACCTCTATGTCAAGGATTCAGTTAATCCCGTATGCTGTTCCCTTTGTTCTTCGGTATGTTACTTGCCCGAGATTCGATCGTCGGTATCACTATACCTAGTTCAATCTCGTTACCGGCAAGTCTCTTTACTCGTTCCGTAATACAAGATCTCGTGGCTAACACTTTAGTCACATTGCTTGCAAGGCTCATTGTGATGTTGTATTACCGAGTGGGCCCCTGAGATACCTCTCCGTTATACGGAGTAACAAATCCCAGTCTTGATCCATGCCAACCCAACAGACACCCTCGGAGATACCTGTAGAGCACCTTTATAGTCACCCAGTTACGTTGCGACGTTTGATACACACAAGGTATTCCTCCGGTGTCAGTGAGTTGCATGATCTCATGGTCAAAGGAACAGATACTTGACATGCAGAAAACAATAGCAATAAACTGACACGATCAAATGCTACGTTTACAGTTTGGGTCTTGTCCATCACATCATTCTCCTAATGATGTGATCCTGTTATCAAATGACATCTCATGTCTATGGCTAGGAAACCTTAACCATCTTTGATCAACGAGCTAGTCAACTAGAGGCTTACTAGGGACACAGTGTTGTCTATGTACCCACACATGTATTTGAGTTTCCAATCAATACAATTATAGCATGGATAATAAACGATTATCATGAACAAGGAAATATAATAATAACCAATTTATTATTGCCTCTAGGGCATATTTCCAACAGTCTCCCACTTGCACTAGAGTCAATAATCTAGTTCACATCACTATGTGATTTACATTGTAATGAATCGAACACCCATGCAGTTCTGGTGTTGTTCATGTTTAGCCCTTGGAAGAGGTTTAGTCATCGGATCTACAACATTTAGATCCGTGTGTACTTTGCAAATATTTATGTCGTCCTCCTTGATGTAATCGCGGATGGAATTGAAACGTCGCTTTATGTGTCTGGTCCTCTTGTGAAATCTTGGTTCCTTGGCTAGAGCAATGGCACCAGTATTATCACAAAACAGAGTCATTGGGTTAAGCGCACTAGGCACTACTCCAAGATCTGTCATGAACTCCTTCATCCAGACACCTTCCTTCGCCGCCTCCGAGGCTGCGATGTACTCCGCTTCGCATGTAGAATCAGCTACCACGCTTTGCTTGGAACTGCACCAGCTAACCGCACCCCCATTAAGAATAAATACGTATCCGGTTTGCGACTTAGAGTCATCCGGATCAGTGTCAAAGCTTGCATCGACGTAACCCTTTACGACGAGCTCTTGATCACCTCCATAAACGAGAAACATGTCCTTAGTCCTTTTCAGGTACTTCAGGATATTCTTGACCGCCGTCCAGTGTTCCATTCCTGGATCACTTTGAAACCTTCCGGCCATACTTATGGCAAGGCTGACATCGGGTCTTGTGCACAGCATTGCATACATGATAGAGCCTATGGCTGAAGCATAGGGGATGACACTCATCTTTTCTCTATCTTCTGCAGTCACTGGGCATTGAGTCTTACTCAACTTCACACCTTGCAAAACAGGCAAGAACCCCTTCTTGGACTGATCCATTTTGAACTTCTTCAAAATCTTATCAAGGTATGTGCTTTGTGAAAGTCCTATTAAGCGTCTCGATCTATCTCTATAGATCTTGATGCCTAATATGAAAGCAGCTTCTCCTAGGTCCTTCATTGAAAAACTCTTGTTCAAATATTCCTTTACGCTTTCCAGCATTTCTATATTGTTTCCAATCAGCAATATGTCATCCACATATAATATTAGAAACGCTATAGAGCTCCCACTCACTTTCTTGTAAATACAAGCTTCTCCGTAAACTTGTATAAACTCGAACGCTTTGATCACCTCATCAAAACGAAGATTCCAACTCCGAGATGCTTGCACCAGTCCATAAATGGATCGCTGGAGTTTGCAAACTTTGTCAGCATTCTCTGGATCGACAAAACCTTCTGGTTGCATCATATACAACTCTTCCTTAAGGAAACCGTTAAGGAACGCTGTTTTGACATCCATCTGCCAAATTTCATAATCGAAAAAGGCAGCTATTGCTAACATGATTCTGACGGACTTAAGCATCGCTACGGGTGAGAAGGTCTCATCGTAGTCAACTCCTTGAACTTGTGAAAAACCCTTTGCCACAAGTCGAGCTTTATAGACGGTGACATTACCGTCCGCGTCCGTCTTCCTCTTAAAGATCCATTTGTTCTGAATGGCCTTACGCCCTTCAGGTAATACTTCCAAAGTCCATACTTTGTTTTCATACATGGATCCCATCTCGGATTTCATGGCCTCTAACCACTTATCGGAATCCGGGCCCATCATCGCTTCTCCATAGCTCGTAGGTTCATCGTTGTTTAACAACATGACCTCTAAGACAGGGTTGCCGTACCACTCAGGAGCAGTACGCGTCCTTGTCGACCTACGAGGTTCGATAGCAACTTGATCCAAAGCTTCATGATCATCATCATTAACTTCCTCTTCAGCTAATGTAGGCTCCACAGAAACAACTTTCTGCGCTGCGCTACTCTCAGGTTGAAGTAAAGGTTCAACAACCTCATCAAGTTCTATCTTCCTCCCACTCAATTCTTTCGAGAGAAACTCTTTCTCAAGAAATGTTCCGTTTTTAGCGACAAACACTTTGCCTTCGGATCTGAGGTAGAAGGTATACCCAACTGTCTCTTTTGGGTATCCTATGAAGACGCATTTCTCCGCTTTGGGTTCCAGCTTTTCAGGCTGAAGCTTTTTGACATAAGCATCACATCCCCAAACTTTAAGAAACGACAGCTTTGGCTTCTTGCCAAACCAAAGTTCATATGGCGTCGTCTCAACGGATTTCGATGGTGCCCTATTTAAAGTGAATGCAGCTGTCTCTAATGCATAACCCCAAAACGATAGTGGCAAATCGGCAAGAGACATCATAGATCGCACCATATCCAATAAGGTTCGATTACGACGTTCGGACACACCATTACGCTGTGGTGTTCCAGGCGGTGTCAATTGTGAAACAATTCCACACTGTCTTAAGTGACTGCCAAACTCATAACTCAGATATTCTCCTCCTCGATCAGATCGTAGGCATTTAATCTTCTTGTTACGATGATTCTCAACTTCACTCTGAAATTGTTTGAACTTTTCAAATGTTTCAGACTTGTGTTTCATTAAGTAAATATACCCATATCTACTTAAGTCATCAGTGAAGGTGAGAAAGTAACGATAACCACCGCGCGCCTCAATGCTCATCGGACCGCACACATCAGTATGTATGATTTCCAATAAGTCACTTGCCCGTTCCATTGTTCCAGAGAACGGCGTTTTAGTCATCTTGCCCATGAGGCATGGCTCACATGTGTCAAGTGATTCAAAATCAAGTGACTCCAAAAGTCCATCAGCATGGAGCTTCTTCATGCGTTTTACGCCAATATGACCTAAACGGCAGTGCCACAAGAAAGTGGTATTATCATTATCAATTCTACATCTTTTGGCATCAATGTTATGAACATGTGTATCATTACTATCGAGATTCAATAAGAATAAACCCCTCACATTGGGTGCATGACCATAAAAGATATTACTCATATAAATAGAACAACCATTATTCTCTGATTTAAATGAGTAACCGTCTCGCAATAAACAAGATCCAGATATAATGTTCATGCTTAACGCAGGCACCAAATAACACTTATTTAGGTTCATCACTAATCCCGACGGTAATCGAAGAGCGAGCGTGCCGACGGCGATCACATCAACCTTGGAACCATTTCCCACGCGCATCGTCACTTCGTCCTTTGCCAGCCTCCGTCTATTCCGCAGTTCCTGTTTTGAGTTGCAAATATGAGCAACCGCACCGGTATCAAATACCCAGGCACTACAACGAGAGTTGGTAAGGTACACATCAATAACATGTATATCATATATACCTTGTTTGTTGTTGGCCGCCTTCTTGTCAGCCAAATACTTGGGGCAATTCCGCTTCCAGTGTCCAGTTCCCTTGCAATGAAAACACACAGTTTCTGGTTTGGGTCCAGCCTTGGGTTTCTTCACGAGAGGAGCAACTGCTTTGCCACTCTTCTTGGAGTTACCCTTCTTACCCTTGCCATTTTTCTTGAAACTAGTGGTTTTATTGACCATCAACACTTGATGCTCCTTCTGAATTTCAGACTCAGCGGCTTTCAGCATCGCAAACAGCTCGGCGACTGACTTGTTCATCCCGTGCATGTTATAGTTCAACACGAAGCTCTTGTAGCTAGGTGGCAATGATTGAAGAACTCTGTCAGTGATAGCCTCTGGCGGAAGGGGCATCCCTAACTCAGCCAGACGGGTGGAGTACCCAGACATTCTGAGCACGTGATCACTGATAGACCCGTTCTCCTCCATCTTGCAAGCATAGAACTTATCGGAGATCTCATATCTCTCGATCCGGGCATTCTTCTGAAAGATAAACTTCAACTCCTGGAACATCTCATATGCTCCATGACGTTCAAAACGTCTTTGAAGTCCCGGTTCTAAGCCATACAACATTGCACATTGAACTATTGAGTAATCATCAGAACGAGCCTGCCAGGCGTTCACAACGTCTAGAGACTCAACTGGAGCGGGTGGATCACCAAGCGGTGCATCAAGGACATAAGCCTTCTGGGAAGCCGTAAGGATAATCCTTAGATTACGGGCCCAGTCCACAAAGTTACTTCCATCATCTTTCAACTTAGCTTTCTCTAGGAACGCATTAAAATTCAGGGGTGCTACTGCGCGAGCCATGATCTACAACATAAATATAGCAAAGACAACTTAGACTATTGTTCTTAGATAATGAGTTTAGTTAATCATATTTAAAAAAACTCCCACTCAAATTGACATCCCTCCGATCATTCGAGTGTAACATGATCCAAATCCACCAACTCAAGTCCGATCATCACGTGAGTTGAGGTGGTTTCAATGGTGAACATCTTCATGTTGATCATATCTACTATATGACTCATGTTCGACCTTTCGGTCTCTTGTGTTCCGAGGCCATGTCTGTACATGCTAGGCTCGTCAAGTTTAACCCGAGTGTTCCGCACGTGTAACATGGCTTACACCCGTTGTATGCGAACGTAGAGTCTATCACACCCGATCATCACGGCGTGTCTCGAAACGACGAACTTTCGCAACGGTGCACACTTGGGGAGAACACAATTTATCTTGAAATTTAAGTGAGGGATCACCTTATAATGCTACCGTCGTCCTAAGCAAAATAAGATGCATAAAAGGATTAACATCACATGCAAATCATAAGTGACATGATATGGCCATGAACTTGTGCTTTTGATCTCCATCTCCAAAGCACCGGCATGATCTCCATCGTCACCGGCATGACACCATGATCTCCATCATCTTGATCTCCATCAACGTGTCGCCATAAGGTTGTCGCGCCGACTGTTGCTTCCACGACTATTGCTAACGTTTAGCGATAAAGTAAAGCATTACATAGCGCTTAATGATTGACACGCAGGTCATACAATAATTAAAGACAACTATATGGCTCCTGCCAGTTGCCGTATTCATCGACATGCAAGTCGTGATATTCTATACAAAACATGATCATCTCATACATCACATATATCTCATCATGTAATTGGCCATATCACATCACAACATACCCTGCAAAAACAAGTTAGACGTCCTCTAATTGTTGTTGCAAATTTTACGTGGCTGCTACGGGTTTGCAAGAACCGTTCTTACCTACGCAAAACCACAACGTGGTGTAGTGATTGCTTTTTGATCTTCTAAAAGAACCCTCTTCATTGAACCGATTCAACTAAAGTGAGAGAGACAGACACCCGCCAGTCACCTTTATGCAACAAGTGCACGCAGCGGTGAAACCAGTCTCGCGTAAGCGTACGCGTAATGTCGGTTCGGGCCGCTTCATCTCACAATACCGCGGAATCAAGTATCAACTAGTAACGGCAAGCAATATGTATACATCCACGCCCACAACTCGTTTGTGTTCTACTCGAGATCTCATCTACGCATAGACCTAGCTCAGATGCCACTGTTGGGGAACGTTGCATGGGAAACAAAAATTTTCCTACGCACACGCAAGATCTATCCATGGTGATGAGCATCTACGAGAGGGAGAGTGAATCTACATACCCTTGTAGATCGCTAAGCGGAAGCGTTAATAAACGCGGTTGATGTAGTCGAACGTCTTCGCGATCCAAATCGCCGAGCGTCCCGCGATCCAATCACGATCCTTCCGATCTAGTGCCGAACGGACGGCACCTCCGCGTTCAACACACGTACGGCTTGATGACGCCTTCACCTCCTCGATCCAGCGAGCGATGGTGAAGTAGTGGTTGAGTTCCAGCAGCACGACGGCGTGGTGATGGTGGTGAGGAACAATCTCTGCAGGGCTTCGCCAAGCACTACGGAGATTATGACGGAGGAACTAGAGGGCTAGGGTTGCCGGCACACGGCTTGGGAAATCCTGATGTGTCCCGTGTGCTAGCCCTGCCCCTCTATTTATATGTTGAGCCTTGGGGTCTAAACTTGGAGTAAAAGCCTCCTCCGGGTCGGTTTTGCCCGCACAAGGTCGGTTTGGCCCGCAGGGAAAGAGTCCAACTCGGATCCCGGCCGAACCGTGCACAGCCGCGCACAAGCGGTAGTACCGCTTCACACAAGCGGTAGTACCGCTTGGGCGGTAGTACCGCTTCACACAAGCGGTAGTACCGCTCGGGCGGTAGTACCGCTTCACACAAGCGGTAGTACCGCTCCGGCGGTAGTACCGCTTCACCAAGCGGTAGTACCGCTTACGCGGCAGCAAAACTACTTTTGCACTTTCCAATACCTTGTGGGCTTTATCCCTTTGGCTCATATAAAGTGTTGCTGCACCCGAACACTTCGGTAAACATCCGGAACCCCTTCCGGTGAATTCCGGAACCCTTCCGGAGATCAAAACACTATTATCACATATATCAATCTTTACCTCCGGACTATTCCGGAGATCCTCGTCATGTCCGGGATCTTATCCGGGACTCCGAACAACTTTCGGTCACCAACATAACAACTCAATTATACTAATCGTCACCAAACGTTAAGTGTGTAGACCCTGCGGGTTCGAGAACTATGTAGACATGACCGAGACACCTCTACGGCCAATAACCAATAGCGGGACCTGGATGCCCATATTGGCTCCTACATATTCTACGAAGATCTTTATCGGTCGAACCTCTATGTCAAGGATTCAGTTAATCCCGTATGCTGTTCCCTTTGTTCTTCGGTATGTTACTTGCCCGAGATTCGATCGTCGGTATCACTATACCTAGTTCAATCTCGTTACCGGCAAGTCTCTTTACTCGTTCCGTAATACAAGATCTCGTGGCTAACACTTTAGTCACATTGCTTGCAAGGCTCATTGTGATGTTGTATTACCGAGTGGGCCCCTGAGATACCTCTCCGTTATACGGAGTAACAAATCCCAGTCTTGATCCATGCCAACCCAACAGACACCCTCGGAGATACCTGTAGAGCACCTTTATAGTCACCCAGTTACGTTGCGACGTTTGATACACACAAGGTATTCCTCCGGTGTCAGTGAGTTGCATGATCTCATGGTCAAAGGAACAGATACTTGACATGCAGAAAACAATAGCAATAAACTGACACGATCAAATGCTACGTTTACAGTTTGGGTCTTGTCCATCACATCATTCTCCTAATGATGTGATCCTGTTATCAAATGACATCTCATGTCTATGGCTAGGAAACCTTAACCATCTTTGATCAACGAGCTAGTCAACTAGAGGCTTACTAGGGACACAGTGTTGTCTATGTACCCACACATGTATTTGAGTTTCCAATCAATACAATTATAGCATGGATAATAAACGATTATCATGAACAAGGAAATATAATAATAACCAATTTATTATTGCCTCTAGGGCATATTTCCAACAGTCTCCCACTTGCACTAGAGTCAATAATCTAGTTCACATCACTATGTGATTTACATTGTAATGAATCGAACACCCATGCAGTTCTGGTGTTGTTCATGTTTAGCCCTTGGAAGAGGTTTAGTCATCGGATCTACAACATTTAGATCCGTGTGTACTTTGCAAATATTTATGTCGTCCTCCTTGATGTAATCGCGGATGGAATTGAAACGTCGCTTTATGTGTCTGGTCCTCTTGTGAAATCTTGGTTCCTTGGCTAGAGCAATGGCACCAGTATTATCACAAAACAGAGTCATTGGGTTAAGCGCACTAGGCACTACTCCAAGATCTGTCATGAACTCCTTCATCCAGACACCTTCCTTCGCCGCCTCCGAGGCTGCGATGTACTCCGCTTCGCATGTAGAATCAGCTACCACGCTTTGCTTGGAACTGCACCAGCTAACCGCACCCCCATTAAGAATAAATACGTATCCGGTTTGCGACTTAGAGTCATCCGGATCAGTGTCAAAGCTTGCATCGACGTAACCCTTTACGACGAGCTCTTGATCACCTCCATAAACGAGAAACATGTCCTTAGTCCTTTTCAGGTACTTCAGGATATTCTTGACCGCCGTCCAGTGTTCCATTCCTGGATCACTTTGAAACCTTCCGGCCATACTTATGGCAAGGCTGACATCGGGTCTTGTGCACAGCATTGCATACATGATAGAGCCTATGGCTGAAGCATAGGGGATGACACTCATCTTTTCTCTATCTTCTGCAGTCACTGGGCATTGAGTCTTACTCAACTTCACACCTTGCAAAACAGGCAAGAACCCCTTCTTGGACTGATCCATTTTGAACTTCTTCAAAATCTTATCAAGGTATGTGCTTTGTGAAAGTCCTATTAAGCGTCTCGATCTATCTCTATAGATCTTGATGCCTAATATGAAAGCAGCTTCTCCTAGGTCCTTCATTGAAAAACTCTTGTTCAAATATTCCTTTACGCTTTCCAGCATTTCTATATTGTTTCCAATCAGCAATATGTCATCCACATATAATATTAGAAACGCTATAGAGCTCCCACTCACTTTCTTGTAAATACAAGCTTCTCCGTAAACTTGTATAAACTCGAACGCTTTGATCACCTCATCAAAACGAAGATTCCAACTCCGAGATGCTTGCACCAGTCCATAAATGGATCGCTGGAGTTTGCAAACTTTGTCAGCATTCTCTGGATCGACAAAACCTTCTGGTTGCATCATATACAACTCTTCCTTAAGGAAACCGTTAAGGAACGCTGTTTTGACATCCATCTGCCAAATTTCATAATCGAAAAAGGCAGCTATTGCTAACATGATTCTGACGGACTTAAGCATCGCTACGGGTGAGAAGGTCTCATCGTAGTCAACTCCTTGAACTTGTGAAAAACCCTTTGCCACAAGTCGAGCTTTATAGACGGTGACATTACCGTCCGCGTCCGTCTTCCTCTTAAAGATCCATTTGTTCTGAATGGCCTTACGCCCTTCAGGTAATACTTCCAAAGTCCATACTTTGTTTTCATACATGGATCCCATCTCGGATTTCATGGCCTCTAACCACTTATCGGAATCCGGGCCCATCATCGCTTCTCCATAGCTCGTAGGTTCATCGTTGTTTAACAACATGACCTCTAAGACAGGGTTGCCGTACCACTCAGGAGCAGTACGCGTCCTTGTCGACCTACGAGGTTCGATAGCAACTTGATCCAAAGCTTCATGATCATCATCATTAACTTCCTCTTCAGCTAATGTAGGCTCCACAGAAACAACTTTCTGCGCTGCGCTACTCTCAGGTTGAAGTAAAGGTTCAACAACCTCATCAAGTTCTATCTTCCTCCCACTCAATTCTTTCGAGAGAAACTCTTTCTCAAGAAATGTTCCGTTTTTAGCGACAAACACTTTGCCTTCGGATCTGAGGTAGAAGGTATACCCAACTGTCTCTTTTGGGTATCCTATGAAGACGCATTTCTCCGCTTTGGGTTCCAGCTTTTCAGGCTGAAGCTTTTTGACATAAGCATCACATCCCCAAACTTTAAGAAACGACAGCTTTGGCTTCTTGCCAAACCAAAGTTCATATGGCGTCGTCTCAACGGATTTCGATGGTGCCCTATTTAAAGTGAATGCAGCTGTCTCTAATGCATAACCCCAAAACGATAGTGGCAAATCGGCAAGAGACATCATAGATCGCACCATATCCAATAAGGTTCGATTACGACGTTCGGACACACCATTACGCTGTGGTGTTCCAGGCGGTGTCAATTGTGAAACAATTCCACACTGTCTTAAGTGACTGCCAAACTCATAACTCAGATATTCTCCTCCTCGATCAGATCGTAGGCATTTAATCTTCTTGTTACGATGATTCTCAACTTCACTCTGAAATTGTTTGAACTTTTCAAATGTTTCAGACTTGTGTTTCATTAAGTAAATATACCCATATCTACTTAAGTCATCAGTGAAGGTGAGAAAGTAACGATAACCACCGCGCGCCTCAATGCTCATCGGACCGCACACATCAGTATGTATGATTTCCAATAAGTCACTTGCCCGTTCCATTGTTCCAGAGAACGGCGTTTTAGTCATCTTGCCCATGAGGCATGGCTCACATGTGTCAAGTGATTCAAAATCAAGTGACTCCAAAAGTCCATCAGCATGGAGCTTCTTCATGCGTTTTACGCCAATATGACCTAAACGGCAGTGCCACAAGAAAGTGGTATTATCATTATCAATTCTACATCTTTTGGCATCAATGTTATGAACATGTGTATCATTACTATCGAGATTCAATAAGAATAAACCCCTCACATTGGGTGCATGACCATAAAAGATATTACTCATATAAATAGAACAACCATTATTCTCTGATTTAAATGAGTAACCGTCTCGCAATAAACAAGATCCAGATATAATGTTCATGCTTAACGCAGGCACCAAATAACACTTATTTAGGTTCATCACTAATCCCGACGGTAATCGAAGAGCGAGCGTGCCGACGGCGATCACATCAACCTTGGAACCATTTCCCACGCGCATCGTCACTTCGTCCTTTGCCAGCCTCCGTCTATTCCGCAGTTCCTGTTTTGAGTTGCAAATATGAGCAACCGCACCGGTATCAAATACCCAGGCACTACAACGAGAGTTGGTAAGGTACACATCAATAACATGTATATCATATATACCTTGTTTGTTGTTGGCCGCCTTCTTGTCAGCCAAATACTTGGGGCAATTCCGCTTCCAGTGTCCAGTTCCCTTGCAATGAAAACACACAGTTTCTGGTTTGGGTCCAGCCTTGGGTTTCTTCACGAGAGGAGCAACTGCTTTGCCACTCTTCTTGGAGTTACCCTTCTTACCCTTGCCATTTTTCTTGAAACTAGTGGTTTTATTGACCATCAACACTTGATGCTCCTTCTGAATTTCAGACTCAGCGGCTTTCAGCATCGCAAACAGCTCGGCGACTGACTTGTTCATCCCGTGCATGTTATAGTTCAACACGAAGCTCTTGTAGCTAGGTGGCAATGATTGAAGAACTCTGTCAGTGATAGCCTCTGGCAGAAGGGGCATCCCTAACTCAGCCAGACGGGTGGAGTACCCAGACATTCTGAGCATGTGATCACTGATAGACCCGTTCTCCTCCATCTTGCAAGCATAGAACTTATCGGAGATCTCATATCTCTCGATCCGGGCATTCTTCTGAAAGATAAACTTCAACTCCTGGAACATCTCATATGCTCCATGACGTTCAAAACGTCTTTGAAGTCCCGGTTCTAAGCCATACAACATTGCACATTGAACTATTGAGTAATCATCAGAACGAGCCTGCCAGGCGTTCACAACGTCTAGAGACTCAACTGGAGCGGGTGGATCACCAAGCGGTGCATCAAGGACATAAGCCTTCTGGGAAGCCGTAAGGATAATCCTTAGATTACGGGCCCAGTCCACAAAGTTACTTCCATCATCTTTCAACTTAGCTTTCTCTAGGAACGCATTAAAATTCAGGGGTGCTACTGCGCGAGCCATGATCTACAACATAAATATAGCAAAGACAACTTAGACTATTGTTCTTAGATAATGAGTTTAGTTAATCATATTTAAAAAAACTCCCACTCAAATTGACATCCCTCCGATCATTCGAGTGTAACATGATCCAAATCCACCAACTCAAGTCCGATCATCACGTGAGTTGAGGTGGTTTCAATGGTGAACATCTTCATGTTGATCATATCTACTATATGACTCATGTTCGACCTTTCGGTCTCTTGTGTTCCGAGGCCATGTCTGTACATGCTAGGCTCGTCAAGTTTAACCCGAGTGTTCCGCACGTGTAACATGGCTTACACCCATTGTATGCGAACGTAGAGTCTATCACACCCGATCATCACGGCGTGTCTCGAAACGACGAACTTTCGCAACGGTGCACACTTGGGGAGAACACAATTTATCTTGAAATTTAAGTGAGGGATCACCTTATAATGCTACCGTCGTCCTAAGCAAAATAAGATGCATAAAAGGATTAACATCACATGCAAATCATAAGTGACATGATATGGCCATGAACTTGTGCTTTTGATCTCCATCTCCAAAGCACCGGCATGATCTCCATCGTCACCGGCATGACACCATGATCTCCATCATCTTGATCTCCATCAACGTGTCGCCATAAGGTTGTCGCGCCGACTGTTGCTTCCACGACTATTGCTAACGTTTAGCGATAAAGTAAAGCATTACATAGCGCTTAATGATTGACACGCAGGTCATACAATAATTAAAGACAACTCTATGGCTCCTGCCAGTTGCCGTATTCATCGACATGCAAGTCGTGATATTCTATACAAAACATGATCATCTCATACATCACATATATCTCATCATGTAATTGGACATATCACATCACAACATACCCTGCAAAAACAAGTTAGACGTCCTCTAATTGTTGTTGCAAATTTTACGTGGCTGCTACGGGTTTGCAAGAACCGTTCTTACCTACGCAAAACCACAACGTGGTGTAGTGATTGCTTTTTGATCTTCTAAAAGAACCCTCTTCATTGAACCGATTCAACTAAAGTGAGAGAGACAGACACCCGCCAGTCACCTTTATGCAACAAGTGCACGCAGCGGTGAAACCAGTCTCGCGTAAGCGTACGCGTAATGTCGGTCCGGGCCGCTTCATCTCACAATACCGCGGAATCAAGTATCAACTAGTAACGGCAAGCAATATGTATACATCCACGCCCACAACTCGTTTGTGTTCTACTCGAGATCTCATCTACGCATAGACCTAGCTCAGATGCCACTGTTGGGGAACGTTGCATGGGAAACAAAAATTTTCCTACGCACACGCAAGATCTATCCATGGTGATGAGCATCTACGAGAGGGAGAGTGAATCTACATACCCTTGTAGATCGCTAAGCGGAAGCGTTAATAAACGCGGTTGATGTAGTCGAACGTCTTCGCGATCCAAATCGCCGAGCGTCCCGCGATCCAATCACGATCCTTCCGATCTAGTGCCGAACGGACGGCACCTCCGCGTTCAACACACGTACGGCTTGATGACGCCTTCACCTCCTCGATCCAGCGAGCGATGGTGAAGTAGTGGTTGAGTTCCAGCAGCACGACGGCGTGGTGATGGTGGTGAGGAACAATCTCTGCAGGGCTTCGCCAAGCACTACGGAGATTATGACGGAGGAACTAGAGGGCTAGGGTTGCCGGCACACGGCTTGGGAAATCCTGATGTGTCCCGTGTGCTAGCCCTGCCCCTCTATTTATATGTTGAGCCTTGGGGTCTAAACTTGGAGTAAAAGCCTCCTCCGGGTCGGTTTTGCCCGCACAAGGTCGGTTTGGCCCGCAGGGAAAGAGTCCAACTCGGATCCCGGCCGAACCGTGCACAGCCGCGCACAAGCGGTAGTACCGCTTCACACAAGCGGTAGTACCGCTTGGGCGGTAGTACCGCTTCACACAAGCGGTAGTACCGCTCGGGCGGTAGTACCGCTTCACACAAGCGGTAGTACCGCTCCGGCGGTAGTACCGCTTCACCAAGCGGTAGTACCGCTTACGCGGCAGCAAAACTACTTTTGCACTTTCCAATACCTTGTGGGCTTTATCCCTTTGGCTCATATAAAGTGTTGCTGCACCCGAACACTTCGGTAAACATCCGGAACCCCTTCCGGTGAATTCCGGAACCCTTCCGGAGATCAAAACACTATTATCACATATATCAATCTTTACCTCCGGACTATTCCGGAGATCCTCGTCATGTCCGGGATCTTATCCGGGACTCCGAACAACTTTCGGTCACCAACATAACAACTCAATTATACTAATCGTCACCAAACGTTAAGTGTGTAGACCCTGCGGGTTCGAGAACTATGTAGACATGACCGAGACACCTCTACGGCCAATAACCAATAGCGGGACCTGGATGCCCATATTGGCTCCTACATATTCTACGAAGATCTTTATCGGTCGAACCTCTATGTCAAGGATTCAGTTAATCCCGTATGCTGTTCCCTTTGTTCTTCGGTATGTTACTTGCCCGAGATTCGATCGTCGGTATCACTATACCTAGTTCAATCTCGTTACCGGCAAGTCTCTTTACTCGTTCCGTAATACAAGATCTCGTGGCTAACACTTTAGTCACATTGCTTGCAAGGCTCATTGTGATGTTGTATTACCGAGTGGGCCCCTGAGATACCTCTCCGTTATACGGAGTAACAAATCCCAGTCTTGATCCATGCCAACCCAACAGACACCCTCGGAGATACCTGTAGAGCACCTTTATAGTCACCCAGTTACGTTGCGACGTTTGATACACACAAGGTATTCCTCCGGTGTCAGTGAGTTGCATGATCTCATGGTCAAAGGAACAGATACTTGACATGCAGAAAACAATAGCAATAAACTGACACGATCAAATGCTACGTTTACAGTTTGGGTCTTGTCCATCACATCATTCTCCTAATGATGTGATCCTGTTATCAAATGACATCTCATGTCTATGGCTAGGAAACCTTAACCATCTTTGATCAACGAGCTAGTCAACTAGAGGCTTACTAGGGACACAGTGTTGTCTATGTACCCACACATGTATTTGAGTTTCCAATCAATACAATTATAGCATGGATAATAAACGATTATCATGAACAAGGAAATATAATAATAACCAATTTATTATTGCCTCTAGGGCATATTTCCAACAGGCACAACCCATCAGGGCGTGCCCGGGGCCTCTGGCGCGCCCTGGTGGGTTGTGGTCTCCTCGACCCTCCCCTCTGGCACTTCTTTGGCCCATTGGATGTCTTCTGGCCCAAAAAATTCTCCAAAAAGTTTCGTCACGATTGGACTCCGTTTGGTACTGATATTCTGCAAAGTAAAAAACAAGCAAAAGCAGCAACTGACACTTTGGCACTATGTCAATAGGTTAGTCCCAAAAAATGATATAAAGTTGCTATAAAATGATTGTAAAACATCCAAGAATGATAATATAACAGCATGGAATAAGCAGAAATTATAGATACATTGGAGACATATCAGCATCCCCAAGCTTAATTCCTACTCGTCCTCGGGTAGGTAAATGATAAAAACAAAATTTTTGATGTGTAATGCTGCCTAACATGTTCATCACATATTCTTTTCTTTTGTAGCATGGACATCTGGACTTTTAGATGGTTGAAAGCAATAGTCTAGTTTTAACATAATGACTTCAATACTCAAGCATGCTAACAAGCAACCATGTCTTTCAAAATATCAACACTAAGGAAAGTTATCCCTAGCCCATCCGTTTCCCTCCTTTTCCCGCTAGGATCGGAAATCCTGCTCAATCATTGATCCATTCATGAAACACACTCAAATATTAACTACACCCAATGCTCAAGTACGATCATAGTGCCCCCTAGTTGGTGCTTTATAAGAGAAGATGGAGACTCAAAGTAAAAATAAAAATTGCATAAAGTAAATAGATAGGCCCTTCGCAGAGGGAAGTAGGGATTTGTAGAGGTGCCAGAGCTCAAAGTTTTAAATTGAGATAGAAAAATATTTTGAGTGGCATGCCTTTCCTGTCAACGAAAACGACAAAGTAGTTCACAATACTTTCCATGCTAGATATATCATAGGCGGTTCCCAAACAGAAAACAAAGGTTATTCCTTTTTCCACCATTCTTTCACAATCCATGGCTGGTCGTATCCACGGTTGTCTTCCATACCAACACTTTCCAAGGAATTTATTATTTGACAACATAAAGTAATTTTTTTCTTTTTTCCTTTCGAGACTGGGCATCCCTAATACCGCCATACTCTCGTGCAATGACAAGTGAATAAACACTCATCTTGAGAATAACACATCTAGCATGGAAAAATATTGGACACCCCCTACCATTTCATGAGCGGTACGAGCACACAAAAAAGAAAATTTATTTTGAAAAGTAGAGATGGCACATACAAATTTGCTTAGAACAGCATGGAAATACCGCATATAGGTAGGTATGGTGGACTCATAAGGCAAAACTGGGTTTAAGGATTTTGAATGCATAAGTAGTATTTCTACTTAGTACAAGTGGAGGCTAGCAAATAGATTGAGAAGCAACCAACCAAGAAACGAAAATTCACATAAGCGAGCATTGAGCATAACTAACACCGAATAATGCACCATAAGTAGAATGTAATTTCATTGCATAACTATTGACTTTCATGCATGCATAGGGAATCACAAACCTTAATACCAATATTCCTACTAAAGCATAATTACTCACTAACATGACTCACATATTACTATCATCATGTCTCAAAACTATTAGAAGGAATCAAGTTTAATTTGTCCAATGATCTTCATGAAAGTTTTTACTATATCCTCCTTGAATATCTATCACTTTGGGACTAGTTTAATATATTTCCATTGCTTTTGGCAAGCTCAAACAAATTTAAGTGAAGCACATGAGCATAGAGATATCATCTCTCAAAATAGTATAAGTGAAGCATGAGAGGATTTCTTCAAAATTTACTAACTCTCAAAATAATCTAAGTGAAGCATGAGAGGGTTTCTTCAAAATTACTAACTCTCAAAATAATCTAAGTGAAGCATGAGAGGATTTCTTCAAAAGCTTCCAAGCACACCGTGCTCAAAAAGATATAAGCGAAGCACTAGAGCAATTCCAAAGCTCAAAAAGTTTAAGTGGAGCATATAGAGCAATTCTAACAAATCATAGCATAATTTTGGATCTCTCAAATAGGTGTGTACAGCAAGGATACAAGTGACAAACTAAAAAGCAAAGACTCAAATGATACAAAACGCTCCAAGCAAAACTCATGATATGTGACGAATAAAAATATAGCTCCAAGTAAAATACCGATGGTCGTTAGAAGAAAGAGGGGATGCCACTCGGGGCATCCCCAAGCTTAGTTGCTTGTTTATATTTGGATATATCTTGGGATTGCCATAGCATCCCCAAGCTTAGGCTCTTTTCACTCCTTATTCCTTCATCCATCGTGATCTCACCCAAAACTTGAAAACTTCAATCACACAAAACTCAACAAAATCTTCGTGAGATCCGTTAGTATAATAAAGCAAATCACTACTTTAAGTACTGTTGCAAACCCATTCATATTTTATTATTTCATTATACCTACTGTATTTTAACTTTAACATGGCTCATACCCTTCAATACAACCCATAGATTCATCAAAACAAGCACACAATGCAACGAAAACAGAATCTGTCTTAAACAGAACAGTCTGTAGTAATCTGTACTCTAACCATACTTTTGTAACTCTAAAAAATATGAAAACTTAGGACAACGTAACTAATTTATATAGCAATACTGTGTTAAAATTTCAGCTCAATATCACGCTCCAGTAAAAAATGAAAATTCGTACACTGGAGGCAAAGTTTCTGTTTCAGATTCAGCATTGTTTCTACTCATCTTATGAATCATCCTAAAGGCTTTACTTGGCACAAACACTAAATAAAACATAAAAACACAATCATAACAGAGGCATAATTGTGTCAACACTCAAAAACAGAAAGAAAAATACGAAAATAAATTTATTCATTGGGTTGCCTCCCAACAAGCGCTATCGTTTTACGCCCCTAGTTAGGCATAACGCATAGATTCAAGTATTGTCATCTTTGGTTTTCAACTCCTCAATCACACAACTAGATTTCTTCAAGAATTTAGCATGCATACTCTCAATGATAACACTTCTAGGTAAAAGACCAAAAAATGCATTCTTGTAAATAGGGTCTCTTACTATTTCAACAAAATCGGGATGAATACTAATCATTTTAAGATCTCCCTTGTGGCTACTAGATGTAGCACCTTTGTTCTTAGTGACCTGCGTGGTCTTGCAAATTTTTACGGGAGTTTTTTCAATAGTTTTAACAGAAGAAAAAGCCGAACCCAAGTTACTAAAAATTTCTTCCAACTTATCAATCCGGTAAGGACTCTCTTCTATCCTTTCGTTAACTACGGTTTATTTTTCCTTTAACAATTTAAAGGCATCTCCCGCTTTAGACCCAATTTTATTAGCAATATTATGCATTTTATTATCCAAATTTTCCACGTGTTCTTTGGTAATCATCTTCTTTTCAATAGCATCTAGCCTCTCCATAACATGTTCGAGAGTTAAAGTTGTTTCATTGATCGTAAGAGATGGTGATCCCACTAAACTTCCCATAGCATTAAAAGCGTCCAAAGATGGACACATCAAGAAATTCCCACCGGTAATCATATCAAGGACGAATATATACCAAGTGGTGATGCCCACATAAAAACTGTGAAAGAGAACAACGGTAGACTGCTTATGAATAGATCTATTATGAGCATTGCAAATCCTATACCAAGCATCTTTTAGGTTCTCCCCTCCCCTTTGCTTAAAATTAAGAACTTCATTCTCGAGAGTACACGCAATAGGTGAAGAACTAGCCATAACGACAAGGTAGGTGAACAAGAGATCTGACGAGAAAAAGGCAAACGAAAAAGAGGGCGAATAAAACGGTAAACTTGGTGAAGTGGGGGAGAGGAAAACTAGGGGCAAATGGAAAATAATGTAATTGCAAGGAGATGAGATTTGTGATTAGGAACCTGGTAGATGATGAGGGTGTCTCCTCGGCGCCAGAGATTGGCACGTAGAAGAGACCACTTCCTCCCCGGCAACGGCGCCAGAAATTCCTTTTGACGTGGCTTGCGACTGCGTCGGTATTTTCCCAAAGAGGAAGGGATGATGCAGCGCGACGATAAGTATTTCCCTCAGTTATGAAACCAAGGTATCGAACCAGTAGGAGGATCACCACCACTACGTAAACAGCACATGCACACAAAGAACAAATACTTGCAACCCGACGCGAAAGACAGGTTGTCAATCTTTCTACGGTAAAAAGATAGATTAGGATATGATAGATTGGAGAGATAGATCTCTCAAGAACACAAAATAAAAAGTTCAAATAAAAAGTGCAGCAAGGTATTTTGGGTTTTTAGAATAATATATCTGAAAACAAAAGCGGCAAAAAGATAGATCGGAAAGCAATATGTTGGAAAGGTAGACCCGGGGTCCGTAGGTTTCACTAGTGGCTTCTCTCATGAGTATAGCACACGGTGGGTGAACAAATTACTGTTGGGAAATTGATAGAAGATCAAATAATCATGACGATATCCAAGGCGATGATCATTATATAGGCATCACGTCCAAGATTAGTAGACCAAAACGATTTTGCATCTACAACTATTACTCCACACATCGACCCCTATCAAGCATGCATCTAGTGTATTAAGTTCATGGAAAAATGGAGTAATGCAATAAGAACGGTGACATGATGTAGGCAAGATCTATTCATGTAGGAATAGACCCTATCTTGTTATCCTTAATAGCAATGATACATGCATGCCTCGCTGCCCCTTCTGTCACTGGGAGAGGACACCGCAAGATCGAACCCATCACAAAG
Source organism: Elymus sibiricus (assembly GCA_039707655.1). NCBI lineage: Eukaryota > Viridiplantae > Streptophyta > Magnoliopsida > Poales > Poaceae > Elymus > Elymus sibiricus. The sequence continues at coordinate 142,942,051 of CM077667.1, read as the reverse complement.
CACCTCTTTCCATGGCAAGAAAAATCAATCTAGTTGGCCTAACTAAACCAAAGATTCGAAGAAGAAATACGAGGCTATAAGTAATCATGCATATAAGAGATCGAAGAAGACTCAAATAATATTCATGGATAGAAACTGATCATGAACTCAAAATTCATCGGATCCCAACAAACACACCGCAAAAGTTTATATCAAATAGATCTCCAAGAGACCATTATATTGAGAATCAAAAGAGAGAGAGGAAGCCATCTAGCTACTGCCTACGGACCCGTAGGTCTATGGTGGACTACTCAGGCATCATCGGAGAGGCACCAATGAGGATGATGAACCCCTACGTGATGGTGTTAGATTGGATCTCGAGGTTCTGGAACTTGCGGTGGCTGGATGTGTTTTTCGTTGACTCCTTTAGGGTTTCTGGAATATTTGGGAATTTATAGGCATCAGCGGCGGTGGAGAGGGGTCCCGAGGAGGGCACAACCCATCAGGGCGTGCCTGGGGCCTCTGGCGCGCCCTGGTCGGTTGTGGTCTCCTCGACCCTCCCCTCTGGCACTTTTTTGGCCCATTGGATGTCTTCTGGCACAAAAAAATCTCCAAAAAGTTTCGTCATGAGACTCCGTTGGGTACTCATATTCTACGAAGTAAAAAACAAGCAAAAATAGTAACCGACACTTTGGCAGTATGTCAATAGGTTAGTCCCAAAAAATGATATAAAGTTGTTATAAAATGATTGTAAAATATCCAAGAATGATAATATAAAAGCATGGAACAAGCAAAAATTATAGATATGTTGGAGACGTATCAGTGGGCCGGACTAAGGGCCCGTTAAAGCCACCGCCTGAAGGACCGTGGGATCGTCAAGACTTGGCTGTATGAAGAGAGGAAGCCTCTGAAGACTTGCCGTGCACCCTAAGGATGGCTCTATATTCGGCATATATACAACCAACCTAGATGTGTAACCTAGCTCCCCCTGGGTATCTATATAAGCCTAGGGGTTTAGTCCATAGAGGGAGAACTATTCACCTTAGGGTTTAGAGTTTACACAGCGATCTCGAGGTAGATCATCAACCTGTACTCGATACCTCGTCATCAATACAATTAAAGCACGATGTAGGGTTTTACCTCGTTGAGAGGGCCCGAACCTGGGTAAACATCGTCTCCCTAATCTTCTTGTTACCATTGTTCCTAGATCCACAGCTCGGGACCCCCTACCCGAGATCTGTCGGTTTTAGTGCCGACACCAACCACACGCATAGCCCACACATCTTCGCCTCTGGTTTCCCCAACGTCGCACCCAAGGAGGACACGATGCGAAACACCAATGCCAACGAATCCGGAGGATATTGGACTTTCATCCAGGAACCGAGGGGAGCGAAAGGGGAGAACATATCTTGTCAATGCCTCCAGGGAGGGGCATGGCGCCCGTGGACGTCGCCACTAGCAGGTCGTCAAAGACGCCAAGGGATTTCTCCCGGTTAGGAACTCACACCACCGCGCCCGGCCGGCAGCCGGACGGTAACCGGGTCACCAGCAGCTGGATCCGGCAGGGGAGGGGCCAAAGGAGGTGGACGGGCACCACACTTCAGATCCAGGCACCGAAGGCCAACGACGCAACCCCGTGCCACGGGTAACTTCTGCCGGAGCCTCGCCGCCCACACGGCCGAGGAGCCGGTCCAGCATCTGCGGCACCCCTAGCGAACAAGCGGGACCGCACCACCCAAGGCCGCCGCCCCGGCACACGGGAGACCCACCGCCCTAGCGACGAAGCAGCCGAGAGCCTCGCCGCCGCCGTCCCGATGGCCGCACGGGCTTGCCCGGCGGTTACCTCCGACGACGGCGAGGAAAAAGGAATCGGGGAGGGTGGCGGCGCGACGGAATCCTAGTCATCCTCGTGTCACCCGCGGGGCGCCCGCGGGGCGATGCGTGGGCCTGAGTGTAATCCCTCCCCTTTCTTATCTTTGTTAGGTTCTAATATACTCCCTCCGTTATTTACTTCGCATATTAGTTTTTATCTTAGGTCAAACTTTATAAACTTCGAGCAAGTATTCAAATATATACAAAAAAAATATATTACCCACAACACCAAATTCATATCATTAGAATCATCGTCGAATACATTTTCACGTCATATATATTTGTTATCGTGAAAGTTAAGATTGTTTTCTGTAGTCTTGGTCAAGTTTTATAAAAATTTACTTAGGTCTAAGCTAATATGCGGAGTAAATAAAAACGGAGGGAATATATTTTTGTTAGTACAAAGCTATTTATACGTTGTCTCTTTTTATTGAACTTTTTTTTCTTCATTTTTGACATATATAATGAGCATGGAACATATTATAATTTTATAAACACACTGGTGTACTCCATAACGGTACAATTCACGATGAACATTCCCTCAATACATTTAACGTAGTAGTAGTGGTACTACGTACATCACCAGTCATGGAAGGTAGCGCTACATCTTCAACCAAGCCGCGCGCGCCGCTCAAGGAGACCACGGCTTAGCAACCACATGCAGCGCCGCCTTGAGTCGCACGGATATCCCAAACAGCTCGCTCATGTCCAGCTTCGACACTGCACCGTCGGCTGCCAGCGGCGGCTCCCAGTCGAAATGGTACAGCAGGCTCGCGAGCGCCAGCTCCATCGACGGCACGGCGAACCCGACCCCGGGACACCCCCTCCTCCCGGCGCCGAACGGCACGGCCCTGAAGTCGTCATGCCCAGCCCCATAGTCTGCCGGGTCATCCACGAACCGCTCGGGGACGAACTCCTCGGCGCGCTCCCACGTCGCCGGGTCCCGGCCGATGGCCCACGCGTTGATCACCACGCGCGTCCGTGCCGGGACGCGGTAGCCCAGCAGCTCCGTGTCCTCGAGCGTCTCCCGGGGCAGGAGGAGCGGCAGGGGCGCGTGCAGCCGGAGTGTCTCCCTGATCACGGCCCTGAGGTAGCGCAGCGTGCCGAGGTGGTCCTCGGTGACTTGGCTGCCGCCATTGACGGCCGCGCGGATCTCATCCTGGAGCTTTCTCATTACGCCCGGGTGGTTGATGATCTCTGCCATGGTCCACTCCAATGTCGTGTAGGTTGTGTCGGTGGCAGCGGCAAACATATCCTGTGTAATCATGCCCAATAGGGTCAGATTGTACTTCGGCAGATTTATATGTCAGATTCTATCTATTCCTCGATCCAATGAAAATCAATTTAGTTACACATAAGCGAGCTCAACGTCGTACAACCTTTATTTTTTAGGAATAGTCGCACAAAATATTGTATAACATTTTACGACTTATATGTGCAACTACTCTTGCATATCAGCAGGGCCAATACCTATGTGCCACAAGAAGTGGAAGGTACTTCCCATGTTCAAGCTCCACAAATAGAAATCCCAAAGAGCAACAAGAAAAAGATCGATCTCGTCTTAGAAAAACAAGCTCTCATTTTTTAATTAAGAAAATTGATAGAAGTTTATATCTTCAACTGGGCATATTTTTTGCAGGAAGCATATTTGAAGAACAAAAATTCCTTCTAAAATTAGATTTTTCATGTGGTTCTTGCAAGAGAGGTAGTTTTACCAAGGTAATCTTGCAAAACATAATTGACAGGGTAAAAAAACTATTGTTTTTTGTAATCAAGAGGAAACAATTCATCATTTATTTTTGTCATGCCCGTTCAGTACACTGATTTGGCGCACAATTTACCTTACTTACAATTTATCCCCACCAACATGTATACCAAATTTGTTTGGGAACTCACTGGATGGTATTCACCAAAAACCAAAGGACCGAATCTGTTCGGGAGTTTGTGCCATTCCTTTTGCAATTTGTAATTGCCGAAATGAGTGTGCTTTAACAGATCATTTGTTCCTAATTTTTTTGAAGGTTATCTCCAGAGCGACGACGTCAATCAATACGTCTGGATGCATGGGCGATTATGGTGCAACCCTCTGAAATCGGTTGCACGGGGTTTGTTTAATCACTTTGGCTGGCGAACTAGTAATACATTATGTGGATGAACTATGTAATATCATTATCAACCAGATGTGCCCTCGTTTTATTCTACTTCTTTTTGTACTTGATGACTTGGACTTGTTTCGCGTTTAATACATTGGTTGTGTGCATCGCTTAACGCAGAGGCCGGGGTATTCCCTTTCCGAGAAAACATCTTCAAGAGAAGTTGAGGAAGGATTATAGGATATGAAGAAAGCCTTGAAATGTAACCTTAGTCAAAAAAATGCAAGAAAACTTGAGAAGAAGAAGGAGAAGAAGAGGAAGATCAAGAAGAGAACATAGAGATCAGATCCAAGAATTTGAGGTGTGTGCGTGTGTGTAAGGGGGGGGGGGGGGGTGATAGAGAAAGGAAACAAGATGAAGCTCATGCCCAAGAATATGTGCCGCTAACAAGGATGAAGACGAAAATTATGAAGAACAAGTGGAGGTGGAAGTAGAATAAGCTAGAAGCAAAGGATTCAAGTGGCTCAAGTTTAAGCTTAGATGAATTAAGTGCTTCTCTTTATGGAGCTCGATCGAGGTCTCACACACTCCAACATAAGTCATCTAAGGATCGGAAGTTTTTTAGAAGAAAAAAAATAGTTTATCAATGACTGAAGAATATGAACTCCTACCTATGACCATCATGATTTGAATTACAAACAAATTGCTTGATTGCTTTAAGTCGGTTACCAATCATCATAATGGGAGATTATACAATTCGGACTATGAGGAATTCAAACTTGACATTTGGGGTAAAATGTTTTGATCCTGAAAGTTGTTTGTACCGGAGAGAGTAGAAGCTGGAGATAGAACAACAGGTATACGATCTGCCGACTGCCGACTGCCGACTGCTAAGCCATAATCCTACATCCACGTAAAGCTAAGAGGCCCATTCCCCCCCCCCCCCCCCCCCCCCTTTCTTTAATTATGATTATCCATGTTGCTTATTACATAAATCACGTAACCTCCTCTAGGTAGGTGTAGCATTACTCACTGCTAAGTGCTAAGCACTACACGTACCATTAAAAGAGAAAATGACATTGGCGTGGTACGCCGCACCATTTATTGTCAGACAACCGCCCCTGGGTGGACGACAAGCACGCACCCTTTCACCTCATCGCCCACCGTCCACCGACAGGGAAAGGGAAGATGATCTACATGTAGCTCTGAACAATTTGCACATCATTCGACTTGTATTTGGATGAGAGCTAATTAATCGGCATACCCAGTTCTGGCTACGTCCAGCGTCCAGCTGATCGTTGCAAACTTGTACTATCCCATGTGTTTGTATTATCAGGCTTGCTAAAAATCAGTCGACTAAGACTTCGCTCCCTTTATTATACCCGGCGCGGCCGAGCCAGGACCTCTCTGGAGAGACGGAGACAAGAACAGTGGCGGCGTCATCTTGACCACTGGATGCTGATCGGACGCTTTAGAAAAGTTACGACCGCTATTTTTCAAAATATATACACGCACGAACAACGTACCAGCATTATTGCCTTGATGCTGACCACGTCGAACCGAACTCCGCCGGCCTCCTCCCCCGTCTCGCTCACGTCCAACAGCACGTCCACGAAGTCCCGCTGATCGTCCTCGCCGTCGCCCACCAGCGGCCCGCCGGCTAGACGGCGCTGGCGGTGGGCCGCGATGACCCGCTCGAGCAACCCGTCCAGCGCCTCGAACGTGCGCGTCGCCCTGGCATTCAGCCCTGTCAGCGTGTCCACCCATGCCAGCCACGGCACGAACTCCCCCACCGTGGGCGTCCCCAGCAGCTCCTCGAAGTCGTCCAGCACCTTCCTCAGCTTCTCACCCCCGTCGCCGCCGTCGATCCCGTACTCCCCGTCGCCGAACGCCGCCCGCTTGATGACAGCGTTGGCGTAGGAGGAGAGCATGTCGCTGAGGTTCATTAGGCCCGGCGCGTGAAGCGACCGGCGACGGACGCCGTCGAGCAGGGCGGCGACCTCTTGCTCCCGGACGCGGCGGAAGGACAGGATGCGGCGCGTGTTGAGGAGGTGGACCACGCAGACGCGGCGTGCCTGGCGCCAGTACTCGCCGTAGGGCGCCAGCACCATGTCGCGGCCGTAGAGGAGCCGCTCGGCCATGCGTATCTGGGCGCGGCTTGCGAAGGCCAGGTCGCGAGTCTTCATGGCTTCCTGCGCCGCGGCCGCCGAGGAGGCCACGACAGTGGGCACGCGGCCGAGCTGCAGGAGCATGACCGGGCCGTGCGCCTCGGCCAGCGACCGGAGCTTCCGGTGCGGCAGGGAGCCAAGAAGGGGCAGGTGGCCGAGGATGGGAAAACCCGGCGGCGACGGAGGCAGCCGCTGGGCGCCATCGGTGCAGGACGGGGAAAGCTTCTTCTTGGCAGAGAAGAGGAACAAGGAGAAGATTGGCACCAGCAGGGCGAGGAGGAGGAATGGCGATGAGCGCAAGAGAGCAAAGAGTGACGAGACGTCCATGCTGGAGTGTAGCAATGCAAGCACACCTGCACTCTCTCTGACTCTGCTTATGTAGTTGCTGCGGGTCCAATATTTTTCTTTCCTGTAGAATTCCCGCAGCTTGACTCCAAGATAGGCTACGTTAGAGATAGACTGGATCGAATTCAGAAGTTCACTTATACCGCACGCCAAATGCAGCCACGTAAGATATTGCTGCTGCTGGGCAACAGCAACTATATATGTATAGTTTTATCAGGGTGGTTCTCCTTTTGGCTTTGGCACGTGTTAGCGCTGGTGCTGACAATGACGGAAGTGGCACAGCATCCCGCAATAATTCAAATAAAACAGCAGTATAGTCCTATATCAACTTATTTAAATGGCGTATAATCTTAATTTCCCACCGCGGATTTCAGCAAAAGATATCAAGACAAACGACAACGTTGACACTTGAAAATGAGCATGATCTTTTCAGCAAAATGGCAAATTGTCAAATGAACACCAGTGTTGGCCCATGTGACCGTATCGGCAACGCTCTTTTGACCAATATACTGCTCACCCCAGCAAGATCGGCGCGCCTCGGACCGGTGCGAGAGGGTAGATGGCCCTCTGTGACGACAGTTGGGCGCACGCGGGATTTGCGACGAAGTCCGGTGGTTCCTTCTTGAGACGTGAGGCCAACTCCAGCGCACGATCCTAAACGGACGTCCGTTTGACTCGGATTCTGTCCGTTTGGGCGGGCAATGGGGTCGTGTCCGGGCCTTTTCTGGGTTGCGGTGGCCGTGCGTCCAACGCGCGGACGCATCCTTTGGCCGCATCCTGTCCGTCTTCTTTTTCAAACGCAAATATTCGAATAAACTACGGCCCGTAGTTCATGCCAGCGACCCTAGTTCACGCCGGCAACACAGCCAACCTACACGACCTCGCCGGTAACACAGTCAGCCTCCAAAATGAATAGTTTTGTCGCCAGCAACACAGTCAGCGGTCGGCAACACAGCCAGCCTCCAAAATGAATAGGTTTGTCGCCGGCACACAGCCAGCGGCCGGCACCCATGCCAGCCTCCAAAAAGAACAGCCACAGCCGAACAGACCACCTAGTTCAGGCCGTCGGCGTCGAACATCTCCTTCTGCCGGGCCTCGAACCAGCTCCTCGTCTTCTCGCTCATCTTGCTCAAGTCGACGCTCATGATCACTAGCGTCACCTTCTTTGCTTTGGTTGCGGCATTGGCGACCTCGATGTCGAGATGCCTCTGCCTGGCCGCGGCATTGGTAGCCTCGATGTCGAGCTGCCTTTGCCGGGATGCCTCCTCCATGTCGATCTTCCTCTTCTTGGCCGCCTCCTCCATCTCAAGCTTCTTCGTTTGAAGCTCCAGGTATTGCTTCATTTGCTCCTCCTTGCCTTGTCGCTTTTTCTCGTCCCTAACTTCCTTTTGAGACATCATGCCGTGCAAAGTCTCATGCAAGGCAAAGGATGCCGCATCTCGCTTGTCGTCTATCTTGAAGTTGGTCTTGCCCCTCGGCCTCTTCAACGCCTCACCATCTCCACCTCCGGCCAACGCGGCCGTCTTCTTGCCTCTCTTCCTTTAAAGTTCGTGGTATTGATCTTTGAACTTAAGGCAATTGCTGATGATCGTCCAACAATGCGTAAGAGTGAATGGTTTGTCATTGTGCCGGGCCTTGAATGCTTCCAAAGATTGAAATGCCTACACGATCAACAACAATTGGACATGCGAACATAGAGAAGGCCAAAGTCTCGGCCGTATCAACGAAAGATAAGAGACCATACCATGTCCCCAATGCCGAGACCACTCACGGGGCGTGCTTCAATGCTTTCAAGTGCGGCACAATACTTGTTGCATTCTTGTTGGATGAACAACCACCTCTTTTGAATCGAGTTGATGCTACGTTCGCTCGTAAATTGGTAGGGCGGAAACAACTTTCTTTCATGGAATGTTTTGTGAACTCTTGTCCAAAAAACAAGTCCCTTTTGTTGCGCACCGACCCTCGGATCTTGGCCAATCTCCATCCAACTATCGCAAATCAACTTGTCCTCGGCTTGTGTGTATGACCCCGTACGAATGTTCTTCCTCCTCTTTTGTGCTTCCGCTCTTTGGGTGAGCTCGTCGATGAACAATGGCTCGCCCGCAATATCGACGCCTTCCTCTTCTTCTTCATCACCTTCACCTTCGCAATAGATGTCATCATCTTCATGCCACGAGTCACCATGGTCGTCGGCCTCAAAGTCTTCACCGGCAACGTACTAGCCGCGGCCATCCTGACTCTGGGTCTCCTCGGGATCGAAGGCATCGCCATGCCCACCCATCTGGAAGGCCTCACCACGGCCCTCGTAGATGACATTCTCCATGAACTGGTTGTAGTCGGGGTCCTCGACCGTTGGCGTTGGTGTTGGCATTTCGCCGAATAGGACGCGGGGCGACGGCATGGTGGCCGTAGACGGCGGTCTTGCTTGCTTTCTTTGCATCTCGACGAACGGGCGGCCGCCGCTGTTGGACCCCGGCGTGACGTTGAGGTCGATGACGGCCGAGGGGCACGGGGTGGACGGCGCGATCACGCCAACATCCGACGACCCCGAGAAACGGGTCTGGCCTTCGTACCTTGGCGGAGGAAAACAAGGCGACAATGGTGTGGTCCACGACGTCGGCGAGGGGCACTGAGGAGGCCGGGCGACCGACGAGCCTGTGCTCGCCAGACCGACGGGCGCTGTCGAGAAGCTCGTCGGACGACACGGCCCAAGCATGAGGAGGGCGTGCGCTTTGTTGACGATGGCCTCCTTCTCGTCGACGTCGGCCTTCTGTCGCGCGGCCTCCAACACAGCGCGCTCGGCAGCGAACATGGCCGCGGCGTTCTTGCCTTTCTGCGCCGCCCACCGGTTCCTCCTCTTGGCCGATTCCGCGTCCAGCTTTGCGAGCTCCGCCGGCTTGAGTTCCGACCGCGGCTTCTTCAGACACTTGGCCGCCTTCTTCTTCACCTTTCGGGGCGGGTCGACGGCCTGGCCGCCGGAATTCGGCGGGGCATCGGCCATGGTGGGAGGGACGTGGGAGGGTTTTGGGGGGAGGGGGGAATGGCGCGAAATGGGGCGCCGGGCGGGTTCTTTGTGCCACCGACGGCGGGCCAGGGGAGGACAAGCGCGCGCGTCCCGCCCGTCCGCGCGCTGTCCGTTTCACCTCAAAGGCGGCCCAAATTTGGGCCGTGAATGGGTTGAAAGCGGACAGAAAACAGACAAAAGTCCGTTTGCGCCCGCGCGCTGGGCCATCTGATATGTCCGTTTTGCCCGCATCCGGACAGGATGGGGTCGCGCGCTGAAGTTGGCATGAGCTCGCTCTTCCACGCGACCACGACAATTGCGGGGTCGGATGGCCGGAGTCCTGCTTCTCATGCTCATCAGCGCAGTCGCGGCACTGATAGTGCATCTTTGGAGTGTCGTTTGCGTTGCGTTTTCTGTTGCCATATGCATGGTAAATGGATCTTTTCATCATGGTTGTGTGTCTTTGTTTATAAAGTGATGTAAAAGCCTATTTCGTGAGAGTTCCAGACCACGCAACATGTATGTGTTTCCAGTGATGTGAAAACCTATTTCGAGAGTTCGAGGCCACACAACATGTATATGTTTCAAGTCATTAGTCCATTCTAAATCAAATCACTGTAGCAAAGGATTGCTCATGTATTGATATGATTGGTATAGGCAGACGCAGAACTATGTTTAGCTTATTAGCTGGTTGAAACTGACGCAAGAAGCCAAACGCACCTCACATTGCACTAGACATGACCACGACCTTCAAAACTTCAGGAGTACCGCACGCTAAGAGCATCTACAGCGGGACCTTGCAAATCCGGTCCCTCAAACGCCCGCGGACGCGCCCGGGCGAGTCCGCGAACACTGACCGGTCACGTCTCAAATAAAACTCGTTGCATCCGGACATCTCATATTTCTTCCTCAAATCCATACAAAAGCATGCAACTAAATGAACCTACGTACTACGTGAAAAGCTATCTACTCTTCGTCGGAGATGTGGACGATCTTTGTCCCCTCCGGTGGATAGATGTACGCGCGCCGCAGGTCCGCCCCCTCCGGCGCCGGCGCTGCTGCCCCCTCCGTTGCGGCTTCCTCGGCCTCGATCTCGGCCTCCAGCTCGTCGAAGAGGGCGTCGGCTTCCGCCCGCCTCTGCCGGATGAGCCGGCGGTTGGCCTCCACCTCGGCCTCATCCCGGATGGAATCCAGGATGGCATGCTGCTTCGCCATCTCGTCCGATTGGGCGATGACGAACTCCGCGTCCGCCTCCGCCATGGTCAAGCCGGGAGCCTCCTGCTCCGGCTCCTCCTCCTCCATTGCCTCCGGCTCCTCCTCCTCCTCCGGCAACTCCTCCTCCTCCACCTCCTCCTCCGTCTCCGGCGAGTCCGGAGGGAGACCCGCAGCGATGCGGGCGGCGCGGCGAGCGTGATACTCCTCCTCGATTTGTCGGCGCCGCTCCGGCGTCAGCTGCGCGTAGGTGGTGATGAGCCGGCGGACCATCCAGACAGAGAGGGAACAACGAGAGGAGGCGGAAGGGCTCGGTTGGCGGCGGAGAGGGGGAGGAGGCGGATGTGTTAGGGCTGGGGGGGCGCCGGACGGCTTAAATAGCCGTCCCCGACCTCGGGCGGGGAGGCTGAGCGGCGCCACACGGCGTTCACACCGCGGCGACGGTCGAGGCGCCCGTCGGACCTTCGGGTTTCCCGGCGAGTCCGTGTGGGGCCACGCCGTCAGTCCGACGTGGAGGGCGTGCCCGGGCGCGCACGGGCGCCCCCATACCCGCCTCATATTTGGGCTGGATATGGGGGGTGTCGGTCAGCCCGGGCGTTTGAGGGCCGTTTGAGAGGCCCGTCTGGGTCAAAAAAAGTGACCGGGCAGTGACCGGGCGGCCCGCCCGGGCGTTTGAGGCGGGTTTGAGAGGTCCGGTTGTAGATGCTCTAAATGCAGCTAAATAAAGACAAGATGTGGCTGCTCGACAATTATTATATATGAATGTTTCACTATATGGTCATTTTGGCATCTGGCACTTGCACTATCCTGACGCTGATGATGATGGTACAAGCACGTCGGTCCAAACAAAGCCCTTTTTTTCTTACGAAGATACATTTTCAAACTTTAACTCGCCCGCTCAGTTTGGTCATTGGATTACGGATGATAGGTTGTGTTCAGTGTGCATCAGTTATAACAAATCTGGCGAAAAGATGCTAGTGAATCCGGTAAAAATAAAATGATGCTAACGACTAGGCTATCATGAGACTATTCACAGTGGGGGTAACTTCAGTAGTAACATAGAGTCCAACTAAGCAAATTTGCCTATGTGGCAATGACACTAGTAGAAAACAGGCCATTAGTCCCGGTTGGGAAGGGCCTTTAGTCCCGGTTCCCGAACCGGGACTAAAGTATAGAGACTAAAGGGTCCAAGCCTTTAGTCCCGGTTGGCTACGAACTGGGACTAAACCCTGGTTACATGGTCGGCAGCGCGCGCCAGGGCATGGGGACCTTTGGTCCCGGTTGGTAACACCAACCGGGACTAAAGGTTTAGGGGTTTAGGGATTTAGGGGTTTAATTAGTGTTTATTGTTTATTTTTCCTGTTCATTTTGTGTTTTCCATTTAATTCTTTTTCATTTCAAACATATTTTACGCTACTACATACTGTACACGTTATGCATATATAATAGAATTTCTCGTAGAACCGATCATATATCATAAAATTTCTCGTACAAGCAATCATATATATATCATAGAATTTCTCGTACGACCACATGCATACACATATATATATACAATTTGGTATATACAATTTATCGTACAATTTGCAGATCATTTGGGGATCCGGTAATGGTATTCTTCGTCGGGAGATATGACCTGCTGAAGCAAAAATCCCGCAATTTCCTCTTGAATTGCTCGTATGCGGTCCGTTGGTAGGAGCTTATCCCGCATCTCGTGCATATTTAAATAAGGAGATCAATATGAACATGTTAGTTGTGCATATATGTATTAGATCATGAAAAAAAATATGTATGGTGTTTACGTACCCAAAGATCTCTTGCACTCTTGTTGCTTTCGGTCATAAAGCGAATGTTCTCGCAAACGTAATATGCACATATTTCAGTCCCCTGTGCCTGCCTCATGCACTTTACGAGAATAGAATTCAATCAGATAATAATGAAGCATGACAATGGTATTGAAACTAGAATTAAAGAGATGCGCGGACGTAGCTAGTACTACTTAATTACCCTGGGCTTTCGCCATCTCAGCTCCTCTTTCCATTCACCTCTAACATCTTTGGTGAACTTTTCCCAAACCCTGCCCGGCAAACAAAATGAATAAAGGAGTTATTAATTACTTGATATCAGGAAATGAACTAATAAAGAAGCAGACATAGTGCGTCAATGATTGAAATTACCTTTCGAGCAACAAATGCAAGCTTTTGTAATCTTCAGAGTCTTTACTTAGCGAGTCCAGTACTTCAACAGTTCCATCGTCAACTCTAATGATTAGAAGGATCCAGTGGTAGCTGCGCACACGATTTGTATAAGCGGGTATGCATAACTCATCAACTACACTTAACATCGAGTATATATATATAAGCAAAAATAGAATTTGTAGTACAAGAAAGTAACACTCACTTGAAGTTCCAAGGTAAAATTATTTCTGCTTTGTACTTTAGGTCCTTCAAAAACCTTAGAAGCAATTTCTCCATGTCTTTAGGGTGCCTTCTCAACACTTCTTCATTGACGGTATTTGGGTCAATGAACCCAATGCCATAGACTCCAGCTCTTTTCAATTCAAAAATCTTCATTCTGCATAATACCACACAAAAGAATATAGTGAGTATAATAACAGGCAATGAACGAGCTGAGCTAGAGACTTAAATTATAGAAAGAAATCACTTACAGACAATAGCAACTGACGATAGATTTGTCGAGTGCTTTTTGATTGAACAACTGAAAAAATTCCGAGTTTTCAATCCACAAATCTTTTGCATGGACGTAATGCTCTTTCTCGACTTTCACCATGAGGCTCTCCATCCCGTTCTTTATTTCTCTCATGTACCAGTCATGCAATTTGTACATTTGCGTTGTTAGAAGCTTCTCGTCGTCAGGACTGACCAGAGGTTGCCCGGGGACATATTGCTGTTCTATTTCCTTCGGATCTAACGGTGGAAATTCCTCGATCTCTAGGAATTGTCCAACGGTGATACCGAGCATTCTAGCATTCTCTCTATCAGCGTCGGTTATTACCACGTTATTGGCACTCACCTTGAGCGGGTTGATCGATTGGACTGCCTGTTCTCCGAGCTGGGGAACAGTTTTCCCGCATTTACTGCTACCGCTCGACTTCTATCTTTTCTGGGATGATTCATAGGACTTGGTAATACAGCGTTCATAGTCTGATACCGGTCTTTTATCCGCCGGTTTAGCTGCATCAATAAAGTGTTGTACGACCTCGTCGGGTATTTTCTCCTTTGGAGGTGGGGGCGCTTTCGGTCCAAAATGGGCCCGCAAAGCGAGATTCACTGATTCATTGAGTTCCTCGTCAGTCTTCTCGTAAGATAACTTCTTTTTGGCAGGAGGCTCGGCCGGTTTCTTCTTTTGTGTTCTCTTCCGCTTTGGAGACGCTGTTTTTTGATATCGCGGACGTCTCGCGCTAGGCTCCGTCTCGGGGTGGGATGGACTCTGCTGACGTGGCGGAGCTTGATATCGCGGACTCGCCATGCGCTCCGTCTCGGGGTGGGATGGATTCGGCTGGCGCGGCAGAGATGGATTCGAAGGACTCACCCTGCGCTCCGTCTCGGGGAGGGTTGGAGTCTGCTGACGCGGCAGACTTGGAGGAGGAGTTGGTGGCCTTGGCACCGAGTTTGGAAACACGATGCATTCCTTTTTCCATAAAATGACACAACACCTGGCTTCTCCCAGTGTCCGCTCCCCTTCACCTCCACGGTAGTCAAGATCTAGTGTTTCATATGCCAGCACAACTTGATCCACCCCGACACGAGCATAGCCAGGTGTAATCGGATTGCCGTGGAAAGTTGCTTCATGTCCACTCGGTAAAGCAAAGCCGTCCGCCGCCTTCATGGATATGTTCTTCAGTTTCACGTGTAGCTCACAAGGTGTCAACTCTAAGATATCATCCACGGGGTAGCAAGCCAGCAGTGCATCATCGGCCGGGACCTCCGTGGAACCCACACTTCTTTTCGGCATAGATGATGGAATGGTACCATCCAATGCTGGATCTGGTTGCTGTTGCTGCTAAGACGCGCTTTGCTGGCTAAGTTTGTTGATTTGCTCCTGCTGCATGTTATATTTGCGTTCCAAGTCCTGGATCCGATCTACTTCATGCTTCTTCTTTCTGCCACGACTTCTGTAGCTGTCGTTCCAATCCGCAAACCCCAGAAACCACGGAACCATGCCTTTGCCTCGTGTTCGTCCCGGGTGTTCAGGATTCTTGAGGGCGCGCGAAAGCTCGTCGTTCTCTCTCTCCGGCTGGTACACACCCGCTCGAGCTTCTTCTATTGCTTTAATTATCTCGTCCGTGGCATCTTTAAGACTGGCCTGTTCAAGAACCTGGCCTATCTTTGGGTCCAACTTTCCCTCATGTGCATAAAACCAGGTCCTGCACCTCTCGGGCCAAGTATCTGTTACTGGAGAGACCCCTGCAGCCCTCATGTTTCGCTCAGATTCATCCCACTTAGGCAACCCAGACTTGTAGCCGCCTGGCCCCAGACGATGGTGCCACGTTTTTTTGTCGGCATTTTTCTTGTTTATTCTCGACCATTTCTTAGCTTCTTCTGATTCCTTGAACTTCACAAATTCGTCCCAGTCATCTGCTAACTTCACATATTCTCCTTTGAATTCTGGAGTCTTCCTTTCATTTTCCACGTAACTTTTCCATAATATTTTCTTCCAAGACTGGAATTGTGTGGCCATCTTCTTAAGAGCACACTTCTTGACTTTCTCCCGTTGGAGATCTGTGAGAGCCTCTGGTAGGGTGAAATGTTTCATTAGCTCCTCCCAAAGCAGATCTTTTGCTCTTTGGCTAACAAAAGAAACGGCTTGGGTATCTTTTGGCTGATTCCATTCTTGAACGGTGATTGGGATTTGGTCCCTAACGATAAATCCGCGTTGACGTATAAATTTGTCCGCATTATCTTTAGGAGCAATCGGTTCGCCATCTGCTCTGATTTGATCGATGTTAAACTCTACGCCTTGTTTCAACTTTTTTGTCGGGCCACGTTTAACCCTTGTAGAAGATTTGCTCAATCCGGAGGGCTAAAAGGAAGAAAGTGTAGGACCGAAAGTATGTCTAGAGGGGGGGTGATTAGACTACATGACCAAATAAAAGTTTTGCCTTTTCCCAAATTTTAGAGTTGGCAATTTTAGCATTTCATGGCAAGTCAAGTACACCCTACACATGCAAGTCCAAGAGTATAGTAGCGGAAAGTAACAACAAGCATGAGTAGAAAGGATAGGGTAGGAAGATCAAACGCAATTGTAGACACGATGATTTTTCCCGTGGTTCCGATAGGTGGTGCTATCGTACATCCACGTTTATGGAGTCTTCAACCCACGGAGGGTAACGGTCGCGAGAGTCCACGGAGGGCTCCACCCATAAGGGTCCACGAAGTAGCAACCTTGACTATTCCATAACGGCTTCCGTCCACGAAGGACTAGCCTCACTATGGGTAGATCTTCACGAAGTAGGTGATCTCCTTGCCCTTACAAACTTCTTGGTTCACTCCACAACACGAAGTAGGAGGCTCCCAAGCGACACCTAACCAATCTAGGAGGCACCACCCTCCAAAAGGTAATAGGATCGGTAATGACGATGAACTCCTTGCTCTTGTGCTTCAAGATGATAGACTACTCACCACACAATCACTCTCTCACAGATTTGGCTTGGTGGAAGAGATGGGATTGGTGGAAAGCAACTTGGGGAGGCTAGAAATCAAGATCCATATGGTTGGAGTGGAAGATCTTGACCTCAACACAAGGATAGGTGGTTCTCTCTCAGAAAACTCGATGGGGCAAGTATGGAATAGTTCTAAGTGCTTCTCTCTCGAGTAGGTGGTGGTGAAGGTGTATATATAGGCATCCCCAAAAATCCAACCGTTACACACAAAATGACCAACTCGGTGACACCGATGTATTAATCTCGGTGGTACCGAAGTGACCAAAAGGTGGCAACTTTTGAATCTCGATGAGACCGATATAGGAGACTCGGTTGCACCGATAAGGTGACCAACGGTCAGATTCCCAATCTCGGTGATACCGATATTGTGAATTTGCGTAACAGAAAGTTGGCAACCTAAACTCGGTGGCACCGGAATGGAATCGGTTGCACCGAAGTGGCTAGGGTTTGGCTGAGTCTGTCTATGGTTGAGAATCGGTGGCACTGGGATGGAAATGTTGGTTGCACCGATGTTGAATATATGGCTTTGGACAGACTTTGGTGGAAGAGTTTGTGGGTGTTTTTGGTGACTATCACTTGTGCACGTATGAGCATTTTGTTCACCAACAAAACCTTACCCCCTTTTAATAGTATTGGCTTTCCTATGGACTCAAAGTGATTTCTCACAAATGTAAAATGTAGAGTCCTCTTCCTTGAAGCTTTGCCAACCTATTTCCTTGCTTCTTGGGGTATTCCACAATCTTCACAATCCTTTTGCCAACCCTATCATTGAACTTTTCCTGAAATATACTTAGTGGAAACATTAGTTCAATGACTTATATGTTGTTATTAATTACCAAAACCACCAAGGGAGAAAATGTGCTTTCAATCTCCCCCTTTTTGGTAATTGATGACAACATATAGATCAAAGCTTCGACATATGATATAATCAATGAATATAATCGTCGCTTTGAGAAGTATGTGATAAGCAAGAGCTCCCCCTAAATTTGTGCATTATTTTGAATTTGCGTTTGAATGCAAATGCACAATCGATTAGGTACATGGGGCACTTCTTCCATGTCACATACATCTTGGTGGTGTGCGAGAATAATTAGAGTGAACAACATAGCATAACACAACCAAGCAAAGATAATGATCGTCTCAAAAGCATTAAGATGATAGGAAATAGTAGCACAACACACATAAAGTGTATGATCAAAACACAAAGCGTAGCCAAAAGTAAATGAACCATGTGTGTTTTTTTTTAAAGCAATAAAAACCAAACGCTCTCTCACTCGAAGCCTAAAGATCTATATACACTTCTCCCCCTTTGGCAACAAGTTACCAAAAAGTTCAAAGGCATATGTCTAAGCGTTCTTGGGCTGATCTCCTCCGGTTGTTGATGAAGGAGTCGAGAGAACAGCGTCGGCGAAGATCTCTGCAGATGTCGTGGATGGAGTTGGTGTGGCAACAGGAGGAACTGAAGCTGATGGAGCAGGAGCTGAGGTGACAGTAGTAGGAGCTGATGAAGAGGGCCTCAAGTCTGGAGCTGGCACAGTGACTGATCTGGCCTGAGTAGTAAACTATGTGCCTGGCCTGAGAGGTGATCCATCCTCATCATCATCATCATCATCTGAAGAAGTCTAAGGAAGAGGCACTGAGTCAACTTCCTTCTTGAGCTCATTGACTGTCTTGGTCAGCCCATCCACCTTATCATTAAGGGTCTTGATCCTGTTCTCGAAGATCCTCACAAGACTGTTCTGGTTGTCCAGAATCCCCTTAATGTCCTTCTGCATGCCTTGTACTAATGAGATCAAAAGATCCATTTGCTCGTTCCTGGATCTAGGGACCTGAGCACTAGTGGCTCCAGCTGCCTCTGCTTCTGCTTGTGTTGCAGCTGAAGTGGGATGATCCGGGTTCATCACCACAATGTTGTCCTCGAGATCTAGCTGTAGGGGCAAGTGGGGACGGTCTAGAGCAAATATGTGCTTCTCCAACTTAGAGTTGATGAGCATCTGGATATAGGGTGCATAGCAGCAAGAGCGCTTCTGATCAGCAGCAACCCTCTTAATTGTCTCAACAATTAAGTCCATGACTCTAATCCTGGTGTGTCTGTCAAGATGAATCAGCATGTTGATGGAGTAGCCTCGGATCATCTTGTCATCTCCTGACTAGGGCATTAAGGTATGCCTCAGAATGGTGTTCATGGTGCGGAGGCCAGCCTGAAGAAAGTAAATAGATCCTAGCCTGTGAGACTTCACGTTAGCAGCAGGGATCTCTTTATACATGTTAGCCATAGCATTGTGGCTCTCCTTGGATTCTGAGTAGACATCCAAATCACCATCCTGAACTTCTGGAACTCCTAAGATGGCAGCCCATTCCTCAACAGTAGACTCATATCTTGCTCCTTCTGTCATCCATACAATTCTACCATCTCCATAGAAATGTGCAGTGGAGTAGAATTGCATGATCATCTCATCATTCCAAGCAATGAACTCTCTACCAACAAACTCATCCAAACCAATGCAGTGGAAATTGTCTTGGACACTTGGAAAATAGTCTTCATTCTCCTTGATGAATTTCCAGTCCACATATCTCATATCACTCACAGCTGGACTTTTGTCAAAAAGCACAGTCTCATAGAAATCTTGTTGCTCTTTGGTGTAAAATCTGTAGTCCACAGCTGTCTTACTCCTTTGGGCATATGGATCAGCAGCTCTCCAAGCCCTCAAACCAGAATCCTTTCTCTTCTTCATATCCTCAGCAAGTGGGTAGCTGGCATTATGTACTGGAAGGTGTGGCCTAAGCTTCATTAAGGCAGACATAGCATCCTCATCCTCAACTCTGGAGGTAGTCCCTTTGTTCTTCTCAGATGCTGGAATTTGCCTGGAAGTCCTCTTGGGCTTCTCAGCAGCAGGCTTCTTGGGTGCAGACTTGGTGCTCTTGGAAGTGCCAGTCTTTGGCATAGCATCAGACATAAGCTTCTTTTTCTTCTTGGGAGGGGCCTTCTCAACATGTTCTTCCTCCTCAGCAGCAGCAGTAGCCTCCTTAGGATCCTCAAACATGGAGGTCTGCCTGCCAGTGACATAGACTATCCTCTTTCTAGCTCTCTTCTTCTCCCCTGCCTTCTTAGGCATAGATTTCTTTGGGGGTGACTCAAGGTGAAGAGCCATTTTTGCCCTAGCACCCTCAGGTGCTCTCATAGCCTCAAAGCTAGCATACTCTTTCCTGACAGCTCTCCTTGAAGAGGTAGCTTCATTTGCAGCTTTCTTGGCAGCCTTCTCTTGCTTCTTAGCAAGAACCTCCTCTGGAACGAAGTCTGAATCCTCCTCATCTGAATTCAGCTTCTTCCTAGCCCTTGTAGCAGCCTTGGGCAACCCATGGGAACTGGGAGTGCCTGGATCTGAAGATGAACTAGACTCAGGACTAGTGCCAGAATCCAATTCAACACTCTGCTCTCTGAAGTTGTTCTCACTGTCCTTAGCACTTGACATACTGACCCTGTGAATAGAGTATAGAGGAGCAGAAAAGAATAAGTCATCACAAAATGTGGCTGGTTTTTGAAAGTTTGAACAAAAGATTTTCAAAGTTTTACATTCTGTCAAATGAAAATCGGTACAGCCGAAGCAAAGTTTTCGGTGCTACCGAGACTGACTATCTCATTAACAGAAACTTGGCACTCCTTTCGATGAGACCGAAAGGAAGTACTCGGTTTCACCGAGACAGTTCTCAGCAACACAGACATGCAAATCGGTGATACTGATTAGTTCACTTCGGTTCTACCGAGTTCCATCGGGCGGAAGGCAAACCCTAGAAAATCGATGGTTCTCTAATCTACGGAGTTTTCTCGTGGATAGAAAGATGTGCAAACTGTGGCTTATAGAGAAAATCAACTTTATTGCGCAAGAATCAGACGGGGAGCGCAAGAAAGATCGAATCCGTACCCTAGCTCGGTGACGGATCCGCTACGGCGGCGACGGCAGCGAAGATGCCCGTCGACGGCGAGGATTCCCAGTGGCGAAGACACACGGGGAGGCAAGGCGATGACCAGGGGGTCCTTTTGCGGCAGCTTAGGGTTTGGGACGCGACGATTGAAGATTGAAATTTCGAACCGTCGGGACCACAGCTTATATACCCTTCACTGTCGGTGATACCGGTTCTAAATTTTCGGTGTCACCGAGTTCCTCAACTGTCAGCTGACAGGGAAACTCGGTGTAACCGAGAATATGGAATCGGTGGTACTGAGATAGAAAACCAGATCAACCCTAGGCATTCGGTGTGACCGAGAATTGTGGGTTGGTTCCACCGAGATGCACTTGGGAGGTTTTAATGGTCAGTCCTTGTCGATACGGAACTCCGAGTGCTCCACACACAGAGGGATCGAAAAGTACTTGTTCAAATTTTGTGATGCAGCATGAATGGAATATGAGGTGAGAAAGCATAGATAGCTAAAGAGTGGTCCTAGGCATTCTTGTCCATCCAATTGGCGAAAGAGAAAATCAAGAGCCAACTAGCAACAATTGGATGTCCTCGAATGAGAAAATAAATGCAGACCAACATGCTCACACAAAGAGATGTCAAATGAAATCATGGCAAACATGCACAAACATACAAGCATCTAACAAGCACTTGGGCGATGACGAAGTCATCTATATATGAGTATATTGACTTAGGAGCCAAGTAAGAATACTTGATCATAGGTCATACTCATCGTTTAAGCACAAGTGGGGTTACCACTTTTACATAAAACATTTAATATTGTCACATACTAAGAGATGCTTTAACTCAAGTCTTAGAGTAAAGCTCCCCCTTAATGTGACATCCCCCCATAAGAGGGATAGACTAACCTTGGGTTTTGTCGAAGAAGACTTCATGTTGGTGAGGTAGTGGTGGATGCTCAAGGTTGATGAAGATTACCAAGAGTTGGGAGCATCCTTGTTGTTTCCTTACTCTACTCACCTACATGGGTTAATCCCAACACACAAGAGACAAATACAAGGATATCTATGGGCATGGAGTGCAAAGCATGTGTAATGATGTCCATTGATTTGTTGATTACCTAGTCCCTTGCTTACCTTTGAGGGAATGTGTGACTCCTTGAACTATTGCATAGAGTTGATGTTGATTGCAAATAGTTCTTGCCAATAATGAATGTGAGTGAATTTCATTGGCGGAGCCACCCCTCAAGAACTCTCTAGTTCTTCTTCTTGGGGACCCACATCAAGTTGATGGGGATCCTTGGTGTTGTAGTAGCCTTTGTAGAAGTTGAGCTTGACGTAGCCTTGGGAACCCACTCCACCATAGCTAGGGATTCATCTTCATATGAGTCAATGTCCTCTTGAAGCTTGTTCTTTCCCTTGAGCTTGTGGTCTTGTGGTGGAAGGTCATCTTGAGTGCTTGTTCTCTTGGGAAGAGTATTTTCATACTTCTCCTTTTGAGGAACAAACTTTGGCTCGGGGTATTGACCTTCTTCCCATTCAACTCCATTTGCGTTGAAGTAGCCAACACCACGGTTCTTTCGGTATCCTCCGTGCTTGCGTACAATTTCCTCAAATTGCTTACACCCGGCAAGACTCTTGTAGATACCTTTCTCTATAATTCCTTTCAATAAAGCATTTTCTTGCTCAAGTGTAACTTGGCTAAGAGAAACATCATTAGTGGAATCAATAGAACTACTAGAAGCAACATCATTAGGTTTAGCATTTTTATTGTTGCTACTAGATGAAGAACCTTTCTTGCCTTTGTTACTAGATTGCTTAGTTTTAACTTGAGGCATGAATGTAGATAAGAGCAGTCGTTTGGCTAGATAAGATGAAGTCTTCTTTCGGAGATCGTCATTGATAGCTTTAAGAAACTCATGCTCTTGCTCCAAGTTGAGCTTCTCGAAGCGTAGCTTCTCATGAGTTCTCACAAGCTCTCTATTATCTTCAAGAGTAGATTCATGAGCTAACTTAAGAGTGTTTAGTTCTTTAGTTAGTTCTTCTATTTTCATCTTATCATCATCAATTGACTTATCTTGACTATCATGAGAATTATCAAGTTCATTTTGACTAACATCACTAGTTTTATCAAATAGCAAGTCATCATCACAAAGCAAGTCATCTTCATCACTATTGAAATCAAGATACTCGGGGTGTGATACCTTGGGGCCTTTAGCCATGAAGCAACTTCCACTCCCTTCGTTTGGTGAATCAAATAAATCATGGGAGTTGGTAGTCACTAGAGCAATTCCGGCAACACCATCATCTTGGCTATAGTCGGAGTCGGAGTGATAGCTTCTCTCAGAGTTGTTGTCGGAGTCGGAGCCGGAAACCCATTCACCAACATGAGCTTGATGTTTTGTTCTTGTATAGCTCTTGGTGTAATTGTCCTTCTTCTCCAAATCTCTACTTCTCCTTGAGGGTCTTCGTTCATAACGATCATCTCTACTCCTTCTCTCTCTTTAAGGTGATTCATTCCTTGAGCTTCGTCTTCGAGGTGACTCTTCTCTTCGTTTGTAGGGAGCCGTGCACTCATTGGAGTAGTGTCCGGGCTTCCCACAATTGTAGCAATTGCGGTCACGACTTGACGAACGCTTCTCATCATATCTTGAGTTGGAGCTTCTTTCTTTGCCTCTATTCTTGTAGAACTTGTTGAATTTCTTGACCATGAGGCTTATCTCTTCATTTGTGACAAGGTTGTTGCTTGAAGTTGCGGGAGCATCACTTGTGTCTTTGTAAGCACCGCTAGACTTGTGGTGAAGCTCTTCTTTGTCTTTGAGTGTCATCTCATGAGCAACAATCCTTCCAATGACTTCCGTAGGCTTGAGATCTTTGTAGTTGGGCATCATTTGGATCAATGTGCACACGGTGTCGTATCTCTCATCCAAAGCTCTAAGTATCTTCTTGATGATGAATTTGTCGGTCATCTCTTCGCTTCCTAAGCCAGCAATCTCATTGGTGATGAGAGCTAGCCTAGAGTACATCTCAGCGACTCCTTCACCATCCTTCATCTTGAACTTGTCAAGCTGACCTTGAAGAACATCCAACTTGGATTCTCTCACGGACTCGGTTCCTTCGTGCATATCAACCAAAGTATCCCAAATCTCTTTTGCATTCTCAAGACGGCTGATTTTGTTGAATTCTTCTGGGCATAGGCAGTTGAATAGAATGTCGCATGCTTGAGCGTTGTATTGCAACATCTTCAATTCATCCGCGGTCGCTTCATGATCCGGTTCCTTTCCATCACCAAAGAATTGACCTTGCAAGCCAACACGAACAACAGCCCAAACGGCGGGGTTATGACCAAGAATATGCATTTTCATTTTGTGCTTCCAACTAGCAAAATTAGTGCCATCAAAGTACGGACCTCTACGGTGATAACTTCCCTCACTAGACGCCATACTCTCCTAGGTTGTGAGACCAATGCAATGGAGACCAAAGCTCTGATACCACTTGTAGGACCGAAAGTATGTCTAGAGGGGGGGTGATTAGACTACTTGACCAAATAAAAGTTTTGCCTTTTCCCAAATTTTAGAGTTGGCAATTTTAGCATTTCATGGCAAGTCAAGTACACCCTACACATGCAAGTCTAAGAGTATAGCAGCGGAAAGTAACAACAAGCATGAGTAGAAAGGATAGGGTAGGAAGATCAAACGCAATTGTAGACACGATGATTTTTCCCGTGGTTCCGATAGGTGGTGCTATCGTACATCCACGTTTATGGAGTCTTCAACCCACGGAGGGTAACGGTCGCGAGAGTCCACGGAGGGCTCCACCCATAAGGGTCCACGAAGTAGCAACCTTGACTATTCCATAACGGCTTCCATCCACGAAGGACTAGCCTCACTATGGGAAGATCTTCACGAAGTAGGCGATCTCCTTGCCCTTACAAACTTCTTGGTTCACTCCACAACACGAAGTAGGAGGCTCCCAAGCGACACCTAACCAATCTAGGAGGCACCACCCTCCAAAAGGTAATAGGCTCGGTAATGACGATGAACTCCTTGCTCTTGTTCTTCAAGATGATAGACTCCTCAACACACAATCACTCTCTCATAGATTTGGCTTGGTGGAAGAGATGGGATTGGTGGAAAGCAACTTGGGGAGGCTAGAAATCAAGATCCATATGGTTGGAGTGGAAGATCTTGACCTCAACACAACGATAGGTGGTTCTCTCTCAGAAAACTCGATGGGGCAAGTATGGAATAGTTCTGAGTGCTTCTCTCTCGAGTAGGTGGTGGTGAAGGGGTATATATAGGCATCCCTAAAAATCCAACCGTTACACACAAAATGACCAACTCGGTGACACCGATGTGTTAATCTCGGTGGTACCGAAGTGACCAAAAGGTGGCAACTTTTGAATCTCGGTGAGACCGATATAGGAGACTCGGTTGCACCGATAAGGTGACCAACGGTCAGATTCCCAATCTCGGTGACGCCGATCCAACAATCTCGGTGATACCGATATTGTGAATTTGCGTAACAGAAATTTGGCAACCTAAACTCGATGGCACCGGAATGGAATCGGTTGCACCGAAGTGGCTAGGGTTTGGCTGAGTCTGTCTATGGTTGAGAATCGGTGGCACCGGGATGGAAATGTTGGTTGCACCGATGTTGAATATATGGCTTTGGACAGACTTTGGTGGAAGAGTTTGTGGGTGTTTTTGGTGACTATCACTTGTGCACGTATGAGCATTTTGTTCACCAACAAAACCTTACCCCCTTTTAATAGTATTGGCTTTCGTATGGACTCAAAGTGATTTCTCACAAATGTAAAATGTAGAGTCCTCTTCCTTGAAGCTTTGCCAACCTATTTCCTTGCATGTTGGGGTATTCCACAATCTTCACAATCCTTTTGCCAACCCTATCATTGAACTTTTCCTGAAATATACTTAGTGGAAACATTAGTTCAATGACTTATATGTTGTTATTAATTACCAAAACCACCAAGGGAGCAAATGTGCTTTCAGAAAGATTCGTTAATATATACAAATCAATCAATACATCTGATGATCACCAGAGGGCAAATTAATACCTCGCCGGACTCTGTTAAATGGACAAAAATTTCTTCGCCATCGTCATTGTCAGCTGGTTCGCCTTCGTCTCTTGGTTGTTCTTCCTCAATTCCCTCACCGGATGGGTTAAGGTATTGTGAGCCATCATCTACTTCATTCTCTTCGTTTCCGGAGCGTATCAGGTCGTACATGGCATTCTCTTGATCACGGTCGTCCATAGCTTAACTAATCCAGAACAAATATAAAACAATTAGAATGCGTTCAATAAGCAGAACCGGAGATATGCAAATCAATACAAGGATGCGGGATGGGCATCGTCGACTCGACGGCTACGCTATGCAATCGATTCGACGGTTAGGAAAGATGCCTTATATGCAATATGTCAATTAGCAAATCAGCAACATCTAAACATTTAAAACATACATTTAAACATACATACATTTAAACTAATAAAATGTATAAACTCCCCCAACGATCGGTAAATTCTTTAGTACCTATGATCATACTTACAATGCTATAAACTCCTAGGGGCAAATTTAAACTAATATTATTCTAGTATTATCATTTTTTTCTAACATACACGTATACACATCAATATATACAATGCTATAAACTCCTATGATCATACGTACAATGCTATAATCTCCCACACACACACACACGAAGCATCCATACCACTACAGTCCCAGCCGGAACAGAGTTTAGTTTAGTTTTTTAGTCTGTGTTCAGTTCAGTACTAAGATAATAAGCTAGAGAGTAGATTTTCAGTTTGTTTTCAGACCAGTAATAAGCTATTGAGTAGGTTGAAACAGCAGCAGTTTTCTCAGAAGTTAACAAACAGTAGTAGTTTAACTACTGAGATAAGCATCTGTTTTTCAGTCAGTTTTAGTACCAAGGTAAGCTGCAATTTTTTAGTTAACAAACAGCAGTAGTTAACAAAAAACAACAGTTTTACTACTGAGATAAGCAGCAGTTTTTCAGTCAGTTAACAAACATCAACAAGTTTTCAGTAACATCTTTCATGTATACTTCCATTGCATAAACATGAGCAGAGATAAGCTACAATTTATGCAAATAATGAATCAAAAAATTGTAGAGAAGCAGCTCTTGTGTAAAACACTATTCTTCAGATTTCTTGAGAGACAATGATCCACTTATCATTGAAATTCAGAAGCTCTTATACAATCTTAGAACCAAGTGCTATTACTGAGACAATGATTCAAGTGTAGAAATTTGGCCCGTTCACATACACATACACATCAATTTGGAGGGCGGAGGACGGATCGGGCTTACGGCGTGGAGGAGGATAGCGGCGCCGGCGGAGCTGACGGCGACGGCGTGGAGGAGGAGAGCGGCGGCGGAGTCGGCGGAGGTGAGGGAGGATCGGCGGAGCTGAGGGCGACGGCCGGCGGCTGGGAGGAGCGGCGCCGGTGGAGCTGAGGGCGACGGCGTGGAGGAAGAGAGCGGCGGCGGTGCGTGGACGGACGGCGCCGTCGATCGAGGGCGCGGGCGGGGCAGCCTGGCGGCGTCGTCGAAGCGAGTGAAGACGGAGTGAATTTGGGGGAGGAAGGAGACGTTGCTATATAGGAGGACCTTTAGTCCGGATTGGTATCACCAACCGGGACTAAAGACCCTTTAGTCCCGGTTGGTATCACCAACCGGGACTAAAGGTCCTACCTTTAGTCCCGGGCCTAAAGAGGCCTTTTCGGCGACCCAAATTCGCGCGGGAAGGGACCTTTAGTCCCGGTTGGTGGCTCCAACCGGGACTAAAGGTCCATTTTCTCTTTTTTTTGTTTTTCTGTTTTTATATTTGGAATAACTGTTTTTATATTTGCAATAACTGTTAGAATATTTATAGTTTTTAATGAATCTTTTTGCTTTAGGTCAAAACAATTACAAACTTTTTGTTAGTGCCAGTAGTTTTCAAATTTAAATAGTTTAAATTTGAATTCTTTCTGTTTAATATTAGTATTTTTTATCATTATGTTAAATTTTGGAATTTTTAGGATATTTAAAATAGGTGTTTTAATCAAAACCAGATTCTGTTTAACTCTTTTTAGTTTTATACCTTCATTTCTTTTAATCAAAATCACTATTAATGAACTCTGAAAAGGTTGAAACTTGGCATGGTATTATCATTTCACCCACATAGCATGTGCTAAAAAGTTGAGAGGGTTATGGCAAAAACTGGATGCACTTCGTGTACAAAATGGACAATCTCTTTCGAAGTATCAGGGTTTCGCACGAAAACTCGTCTGTTACAAAAGGATTTCAATTTTTTTAACTTATTTCAACTCCAGACTTTTTGTGCATTAAATATGAACCATTAGAAGCCACATCATAAAGTTTCATCCATATCTAACTTCATTTGCTATTTTTCATGCATTTAATGAATTGTTTTGAGCTAAATGACCCTGAAATTAAAAAGCACCACAAATGAACTCTGAAATGGTTGAAACTTGGCATGGTATCATCATTTCACCCACATAGCATGTGCTAAAAAGTTGAGAGGATTACGGCAAAAACTGGATGCACTTCGTGTACAAAATGGACAATCTCTTTCGAAGTATCAGGGTTTCGGACGAAAACTCGTTTGTTACAAAAGGATTTCAATTTTTTTTAACTTATTTCAACTCCAGACTTTTTGTGCATTAAATATGAACCATTAGAAGCCACATCATAAAATTTCAACCCTATCTAACTTCATTTGCTATTTTTCATGCATTTAATGAATTGTTTTGAGCTAAATGACCCTGAAATTAAAAAGCACCACAAATGAACTCTGAAATGGTTGAAACTTGGCATGGTATCATAATTTCACCCACATAGAATGTGCTAAAAAGTTCAGAGGGTTACGGCAAAAACTGGATGCACTTCGTGTACAAAATGGACAATCTCTTTCGAAGTACCAGGGTTTCGGACGAAAACTCGTCTGTTACAAAAGGATTTCATTTTTTTTAAATTATTTCAACGCCAGACTTTTTGTGCATTCAATATGAACCATTAGAAGCCACATCCTAATATTTCAACCCTATCTAACTTCATTTGCTATTTTTCATGCATTTAATGAATTGTTTTGAGCTAAATGACCCTGAAATTAAAAAGCACCACAAATGAACTCTGAAATGGTTGAAACTTGCAATGCTATCATAATTTCACCCACATAGCATGTGCTAAAAAGTTGAGAGGGTTACGGCAAAAACTGGATGCACTTCGTGTAAAAAATAGACAATCTCTTTCGAAGTATCACGGTTTCGTACGAAAACTCGTCTGTTACAAAAGGATTTCAATTTTTTTAACTTATTTGAACTCCAGAATTTTTGTGCATTCAATATGAACCATTAGAAGCCACATCCTAAAATTTCAACCCTATCTAACTTCATTTGCTATTTTTCATGCATTTAATGAATTGTTTTGAGCTAAATGACCCTGAAATTAAAAAGCACCACAAATGAACTCTGAAATGGTTGAAACTTGGCATGGTATCATCAATTCACCCACATAGCATGTGCTAAAAAGTTGAGAGGGTTACGGCAAAAACTAGATGCACTTCGTGTACAAAATGGACAATCTCTTTCGAAGTATCTGGGTTTCGGACGAAAACTCGTTTGTTACAAAAGGATTTCAATTTTTTTAACGTATTTATACTCCAGACTTTTTGTGCATTCAATATGAACCATTAGAAACCACATCCTAAAATTTCAACCCTATCTAACTTCATTTGCTATTTTTCATGCATTTAATGAATTGTTTTGAGCTAAATGACCCTGAAATTAAAAAGCACCACAAATGAACTCTGAAATGGTTGAAACTTGGCATGGTATCATCATTTCACCCACATAGCATGTGCTAAAAAGTTGAGAGGGTTACGGCAAAAACTGGATGCACTTCGTGTACAAAATGGACAATCTTTTTCGAAGTATCAGGGTTTCGGACGAAAAATCGTCTGTTACAAAAGGATTTCAATTTTTTTAACTTATTTCAACTCCAGACTTTTTGTGCATTCAATATGAACCATTAGAAGCCACATCCTAAAATTTCAACCCTATCTAACTTCATTTGCTATTTTTCATGCATTTAATGAATTGTTTTGAGCTAAATGACCCTGAAATTAAAAAGCACCACAAATGAACTCTGAAAAGGTTGAAACTTGGCATGGTATCATAATTTCACCCACATAGCATGTGCTAAAAAGTTCAGAGGGTTACGGCAAAAACTGGATGCACTTCGTGTACAAAATGGACAATCTCTTTCGAAGTATCAGGGTTTCGGACGAAAACTCGTCTGTTACAAAAGGATTTCAATTTTTTTAACTTATTTGAACTCCAGACTTTTTGTGCATTCAATATGAACCATTAGAAGCCACATCCTAAAATTTCAACCCTATCTAACTTCATTTGCTATTTTTGATGCATTTAATGAATTGTTTTGAGCTAAATGACCCTGAAATTAAAAAGCACCACAAATGAACTCTGAAATGGTTGAAACTTGGCATGGTATCATCATTTCACGCACATAGCATGTGCTAAAAAGTTGAGAGGGTTACGGCAAAAACTGGATGCACTTCGTGATATTCTAGTTAATATTATATTTAACTACAGTGATATTCTAGATATTCTAGCTAATATTTTAGTTGATTCTTTTTAGATAAAAGTGTCCGCCATTGCAAACACTACTCGTCGTCTGGATCAGAATACCCCCAAGCAGCAGACCCATGGGGCACTAGTGGTGGTACTAGCGGTACAATCTTCATCACATACATCACAATGCTTCAGAAAGCTTGTTCACATCATACTAAATATTCTTACACACAAACCGTACTTAAGCAGGGACATAATAGAAATAATAGTTCAGATATCCATTACAGAAAGTACTGCATAATTGAAGATACCAATCCTACTCTTCCGGATTGCAAACCTACTCGTCCGAATCAGGAGACCCCCAAGCACTGCATAATAGAGATAAAAGTGTTAGCCATTGCAAACACTACTCGTCGTCCGGATCAGAATACCCCCAAGCAGGAGATACTAGCGGTACGAGGTGACGCTGTCCATAATTGAAGATTCCAATCCTGCGGTACAAGTTGGTATCAGAGCCAGGTTTCGATCCTGGGACCTGTGGGCTACTTGTGACGTCCCCAATTTGACCGTACGCTAATCAATTTTCTATTGCTATGCAATTTTCCTATGAATCAAAGAAAAGCCCCAATTTTCCTATGAATCAAAGAAAAGCCCCAATTTTCCTATGCATTTTTCCTATGAATCAAGGAAACTATGACATGTTCTCGACATTCCCAATCCTCCTATTCCTATGCAATTTTCCTATCCTATGAATCAAAGAAAAGCCCCAATTAAAACTATGACAAGTTTCGTATTGCCTTGCCCACTGGAAGACCATGACATGTTGCTTCAAACAAAGTTGGACGACGGCAACATTGCGACCATCGACCGTGTACTCGAGATCGAGGCCCACGAACTTGTGTTTCTCCTCTTGAAGCCATTCCTCGAACATGGAAAGAAAACCCTCGACTTTGGCGTCGTCGTTCGTGTAGACGACATGGAGATTGGTCATGCCATGTGCGAGCATGTTCCCGTAGCGAGTTCGTGGATTCATGGTGGAGGATGGGGAAGAAGAGAGGAGAGGGAGACGAACAGAAAATGGAGGCCGGCCGCGTTACTGTAGCGTTTCCGATGTATATGATCTCGCGCGGAACAACTTCCAAGGCGCGGGATTTGAACGGTTGGGACCTTTAGTCCCGGGTTGAGCCACGAACCGGGACTAAAAGGGCTTGCGCCAGGCGAACGGTTGCCACCACCCCTTTAGTCCCGGTTGGTGTCACCAACCGGGACTAAAGGGCCCTCACGAACCGGGACTAATGCTTATCCTCACGAACCGGGACTAGTGGAGGCATTAGTCCCGGCCCAAAATGCGACCGGGACTAATGCTCCGGTCGAAAGGCCTGATTTCTACTAGTGTGATTTAATGAGGAGAGAGATAAATTGAGTAACATAGATAGTTACTCATTCTATGGGTAACATCACACAAACCAAGACAATATGTGTCTACAACATAATAAATGAAGTGTTCCATGACATCACACCTAAGTGTTCCATGACATCACACCTATGTTACTCCCCTCCCCACCCCGCCCTACCTCCTCGCCGCCACTGGAGGAGCGACCGGCGAAGCCGCGCCGTCTCCCAGGAAGGTGGCGGCGGGGCGCCTCGGCTGGCCTAGCTCCGTGCCGCCTCCCTCCCTCTTTCCGTCAACTTCTGTCATGCACTGGCGTCGGCGTTCCTCCGGTAGCTCCCCCCTCCCGGGCCCTCGCCCGCCCCCTTCTTGTCGGGCTCCGGCTACTCCTGGACTTCGCCGGCGTGTCCCCCCCTTCCGCGCCAGATCCATGGCGGCCGCCAACACCCCTGCTGTTGTCGGCGCTGGATCCCGGGAGGACGGGGCCGGGGCTTCTTGGCCGGGCTAGCCGGCCCTAGGGGCGCTGCGGTGGTGCTCTTCCCCCAGCGGGCTGCAGCCATGGCTCCGGGGCGGAGGTTCATCTCGGTGGTTGCCCAGCAGCGGCTGCCTCCTACAGCGTACCATATTTTTTCAAAAGTCGTCAAAATATATTTAAAATGGATCTTATTTTGTGGTCACGAGAGACGCGAATATGAAAACAAAACTTAATTTGGAATTCTCATTTAAAAGGTATATATAACTTTAAAATCAAAAGACAAAAATAAAAAGCGTGTACCAGGTGCATGAGTGCCCGCGCACTTACGTGTCACAAATCCTCTCCCTGATTTCATCATATTGAGGGGAGCACTGCGGGGCAACATGCTGTGATCATTAAGGAGATACAAGCAACTACATCTGAGTTTAATTCATGTAAGTTCATCTTTGAAGGCCGATGTGGAAACGTGAAAGCAGACAGTTTAGCTAAAAATTTCTTTACCTCTTTCTCTAGGTAGACATGTTTGGCTTTCCCAGCCACATAACATTGTAATAATCCCTTGGGACATTGCTATTCAATAAAGTTTTTCCCACTCAAAAAAAGAAGGAAAAAAAACCTATGGAATTGGAAGACCTTGGAGCTTAGAGCATCTACAGCTAGACCTAACTAATTTGGTCCGTCAAACGTCCGTAGACGCGTTCTGACAGTGACCGGGCGTGCCGTTTTAACTCCTCATATTTCCTTTAAAATAACCGCGTACCTCAATTTTTCTTCCAACTTTTGAATCATTTCGACAAACATCTTACCTGCGACCTCGCCAGAGCACGACAACAGCTGTGGTGGTGATGCGGCAAGCTCCGACGCGAGCAGCAACAACAGTGGTGATGGTGCGACGAGGTCCGACGGTGGCGGCCTCGGATAGCATGGGCGCGGCGGCCAGCTCGTGAGCGCAGGGCAGCAGCTGGCTAGCTGTGCATGCATGTACGCAGGCAGCCAGGCCAGCCGCGGCAGCCAGCTTGTGCGCGCAGGCTCGCTGTGCATGCACGCATGCGGCCCGCCCAGCCAGCCGCAGCGGCTGCGCATGACCAACACGCCACACCGGCCAGCTCGTTGGTCCATTCAACCCATCCAACACACACGGCCACGGCGCAGAGAGCAGCCCGCCCCAGCGAGCACAGCGGCCACGGCAGCCACGAGCTCCGGCTCGGCTGCAGTGCGCCCCGACGCGCACGCGCTCCGTCCCGAGAGCTCCGGCTCGGCCGCGGCGCGCCCCGACCCGCACACGTCCGAGCGGCCGCGCCCGCGCCCGTGGCCGCGCGCCCCCGCGGCTGCGCGCACGGCGCCCGTGCCCCGACGACTCTAGTGTGGCGCGCACGAGTTCCTCCCCGCGGTTTTCTCGTCAGTCGTTGCATGTGGGGTCGAGTAGAGGTGCCCGAGCATGCCCGTCAGATTTGGAACGGGTTTGAGGATATCAGTGAGTCTGGACGTTTAAGAGCAAAGTGAAGGGTCCAGTTTTGCCAACTTTTTTTTAACCGGACACGGACCGAGAGAACGTTTCAGACATTTGAAAAGGATATCGGGGATTCGGCTGTAGATGCTTTGACCAAGCAGGAGACGTGTGCTCATGTTCCACAAGATGACAAGTCTCATATTGGCACAACGTTCTCAACATCAAGCTTGCCATAGTGGCTAGTAAAAGGATCGCCTGAGAGCAAGTACAATAGAGCTGAGTCAGCGGGTTATAAGAAATAAACTAGTATATTTTTGCTTAGTTGGAGGAAAAAGAAGAGGAGAAAATGTAAACGGGCTCTTGGTGAAGAGTTAGCTCTATCACGTGCTCCTAGGCACTTTATGAGAGTAAAAGGTGGGCCATATAATAAATAAGTAGTACACTTTTCTAATCAACTATTGTACATGTTGGCTATAAAATAAGTTATAGATGACATGGCAATGGCTTATAGCCAGCAGCTGGCTATACTATTAACCATGCTCTGAGGCATTGATAAGGTGCATGCATTGCAGAGTGCCCACCGACAAAATACTGACATAGAAATCATATACTCCCTCCGTTCCATAATGTAGTGCGCCCACGTTTTTCCAAATCTAAGTTTGATCATGAATTTAACCAACGAGACCGTTTGCGGCGGGGGTTAAAATTATACCACAAAATACGAATTCAGTGGTATAATTTTTACCCGCGCCGTAAACGGCCAGTGGTATAATTTTTACCCCCGCCGTAAACGGTCTCGTTGGTCAAATTTATGGTCAAAGTTCAAACTTGAAAACCGAGGACGCACTACATTATGGAATGAAGGGAGTAGCAATTTGGTGCACAGTCTAGTGTTATGTGCCACCTAGACTTGACCGCAACACTTGGCTCAAATCTGTAAGCACCAATAGACGGTGGATACATACACAACATATCTCGTGCATGATAGAAAATCATTTCTGACAGTTCAAGCAATCCCAAAGTGGCATATACAGAGGCAGGTGCAGCTCAAGGAGACCACGGCTTACCAACCAGATGCAGCGTGGCCTTGAGCCGGACAGACAGCCCATACAGCTCGCTCATGTCCAGCTTCGGCGCCCCGGCCGGCGGCGGCAGCTCCCAGTCGAAATGGTACAGCAGGCTCGCGAGCGCCAGGTCGATCGACGGCACGGCGAAGCCGATGCCGGGGCACCCCCTCCTTCCGGCGCCGAACGGCACGAACCTGAAGTCCTGCCCCAGCACGTACTTCGCCGGGCCACCCACGAACCTCTCCGGGACGAACTCCTCGACGCTTTCCCACGTCGCCGGGTCACGGCCGATGGCCCACGCTTTTACCACCACGCGGGTCCGCGCCGGGACGCGGTAGCCCAGCAGCTCCGTGTCCTCGAGCGTCTCCCGGGGCAGGAGGAGCGGCAGAGGCGCGTGCAGCCGGAGGGTCTCCCTGATCACGGCCGTCAGGTAGCTCATCTTCTCCAGATGGTCCTCCGTGACGCGGCTGGCGCCGTTGACGGCCGCGCGGATCTCGACCTGGAGCTTGTGCATCTTGGATGGGTTGTTGATGAGCTCCGCCACGGCCCATACCAGAGTCGTGTAGGTCGTGTCGGTGGCAGCGGCGAACATGTCCTGTTGCATTGACATCAATCATGTAGAAAGACATGAAGTTTTACAAGGTTTTTTGGTAACTAAAATTAAGACATACGGAGTAGAGTTACATAGTATCAATTCACCGATCCGATGAAGCTAAGTTGTTAAGTTTCGCTGCTTTTTCCGGGCCACCGAGACGGAACAAAAATATGCTACTATAAAAAAAGGTATGTCGTTGGTAGGTCATGAGTCATGACACGCAACGGCGGAGCTTAGTTGGGGCCAACTACAAATCCTAAAGAAAATTTTTGAGGGGCTATTTAGATTAGGATTTTTTTAGCTTTTGGCCCCCCAAACAGCCATAATTACTACCTCGCCCCCCTTGAACATCCTGCCTAGCTCGACCACTGATGACACGCCGAAGCTCTAAACGCCACCCGTTGGATCGAGAGCCAAAACATGACTGTCTACCAGCATTGGCTACGATGGCCATGCCATCGAACACGTGGTGGCCACTGTCAAAGCACCTCTAGGCGATCCTTGTGCGCTCGACGTTTTTGTCGTTATCTTATTGCGATAAGAGCATCTACAACCGGACCCCCTACTTCCTCCTCAAACGTCCGAAATGTCCGCCCGGTCAGTGCCCAGTCAAAAAAGAGTGATCCAACCGGACCCCTCACTTTACCCCTAAACGTCCGGACTGACCGGCACCCCTCAAACCCGTCTCAAATCTGAGGACAGTATGAGGGAGTCCGGTCACATCCGGTCACGCCCGGGCAACCTGCTGCATGCCCATAGGGTCCCACCTGCAGCGACTTGGACACAACGGCAGTTGCCCGCGTCGGGAAGGAAAACCGCCAGAGATTTCCCGCGCCACGCCGGAGCTCGCGCGCCCACAGCCGGTGCGAGGCCAGAGCTCGCGCGCCCCACCCGGAGCCCGTGCCCACGGCCGCCCCGAGGCCGGAGCTCGCGCACTCGCGCTCACGGCCGCCCCGAGGCCGGAGCTAACGCCCACGGCCGCCCCGAGGCCGGAGCTCGCGCCCATGAACGGTGCGAGGCCTGAGCTCGCGCACACGGCCGCCCTGAGGCCGCAGCTCGCGTGCCCACGGCAGGTGCGAGGCCGGAACTCGCGACCGCCCGCGCCCATGGCTGCTCCGAGGCCGGAGCTCGCGCCACGACTGTCAACGAGCCCTTGGAGCACGCACACGCACACGCGGGCGGGCGTCCTAGCCGCCGTACGCGTAGTCTCGGCAGGCGGGCCTGCCGGATGCCGTCGCAGCCGTGGGCGCACCGGGGCTGCCTGTCGCGCTGGGCCCGGAGCTCGCGTGCCCAGACCGGAGCTCGTGCCCTCCGGGGACACGCGCGCGAGCCTCGCGGCTGAGCCAGAGGTCGCGCCCGCCGTGGTCGCCGGGCGTCAGTTGGGGCAGCCGGAGAAGCAGCGATGAGTTCGAGAGCTTCCCGTGCCCTGCGTCGTGCGTCGGGCCGTCGTCCTGCCGTGCCGTGCTTGAGCTAGCTAGATGCCTCTGGCCGTTGGCCGCATGCATACTTACCAGTGAGCTAGCTAGCCAGCCGCTGGATGCGTACATGCATGCACAACTGCCGCTGCTGCTCTGCGTGCACGAGCCGGCCGCCGCCGCCGACGGAGCTTGCCGCACCACCACCGCTGCTGCTCGCGTTGGACATTCAGCCACGCCAATGTTGCTCGCTGCCGTGCTCCGACGTCGCATATAAGGTGTTTGTCGAAATGACCAAAAAGTAGGGAGAAAATTTGATGTTCGTGGTTGTTTTGAAGAAAATATGAGGGGTCAAAACGGACGTGCCCGGTCACGTCTGCGGGCGGTTGAGGGACGAAATTAGCTAGTTCCGGTTATAGATGCTCTAAGGACCCGGATATCTACGCCGGCTGCTGCCCACGGCTTGTGAGCGCCGTCGTTTGCATCACCGGACGGCCGTCGTACGCGCACATGCGTGTAGCTGATCGCTAACGTACGCTCGCCGCGGCATGCATGCATTTGCCACACCTTCGTCTTATTTCCTTTTTTTTTTTAAACGTTCGTCTTGTTTCCTTGACTACATTTTCTTTTGGAGAAGGTTAAACCCCGGCCTCTGCATCAATCGATGCATACAACCATCTTTATTAATTATTTTATAAAGGTCTGACAAGAACATACATCAATTCATCTGAAGTCATCACTCATACCTACAAATTTGAAAATGTGAAGTGTTCTCACTCCTCATATCTAAAACCGGTGTCGTTGTCAATCCATCCACATAACGTATCTGGACCAACAGCCGGTACAGCCTACCTAAAGCCGCCCTCATCATCGGACCACTGACCCATCTTAAGAAGAGATATCCGCATCATCCTTGGCAGACCGAACATCCGTCGACGCCATCACGGCGCCCAACGGCGCCACTGCCCTGCGCTCATCCACCCAGACGCAAAGACTCTTCATGCGTAGCACCTACCGACCAGGCATGACTCAGCGTAGCACCTGTCGGCCAGGCATGACTTGACAGCTCCACCGAAGCTCCGTGCAAGACGAAGCTGCTCCACCTCCTGTCTCTGTCTTTCAGGGCTGCTCCACAAACGATGCTCCCAAGAAAGAAAAGGCACCGTAGTACCGCCATCCGATCTGAAAGACCAGATCCTAGGGTTTCCTCCGAAGCAGCACGAGTGGGTCGACAACAGTTGCACGACGATGCCTTCATCAAGGTAACGACGCAAAACGCCGCCATCGCCCGCCAACGGCTCGGTTTTCACTGGCAACTATGTCTCCCCGACTCGTAGCCGGGACTAGATGACGAATCTCGAGATCCGACCACCCAGCCGCAGGCCGACCACCTCTGACGGAAGAGATGACCACCACCGTCGACTGCACCGGTCAGAACAGATCTGACCAGAGGCGCCGCGACAAGACCATCAGGCACTCCACGCCGCCGCCGCCAATCCAAAGACAGATGGCGTGCCACCGCCGCCGCCCGAACAGGGCCGGCCGCCGCGCCCGCAGCCCGCGTCGTCTGCCGCCGCCGCGCCACAGCCATCACCGTTGCCGATCGGATCGGGCACGCCTCCACATGATTGGAGGCCCCGCACAACCCAGATTCGCGGGAGAGAGGCGATGTTCTCCGCCACCGCCGTCGGCCCCTGGGCTTAGACCGACGGCGTCCCCCGACGACGACGAAGGGAGGGGATGAGGGAGTATGCGTCCCCGGTGGCTGGGTTTAGGGCGCCGCCTCACCCGACGCGGGACGGCGCGGGGGCCTTTCCTGTGGTTTGCAGCCCTGTACCCAGCCTATCCGATTTCCTTGACTACATGTTCTGCATCTACTGTATTACCCAAAAATGCTAGATCTAATGGCGAAATTTTTTGCGAGTACACGCCACACATGTACAGGTGCCAACGTTACGTACCAGGATAATGGCCTTGATGCCGACCGTGTCGAACCGGACTCCCCCGGAGTCTTCTCCATCCTCGCTGACGTCCAGCAGCACGTCCACGAAGTCCCGGTGATCGTCCTCCCCGTCGCCAACGAGCCGCCGTCCTCTGCTGAGACGCCGCTGGCGGTGGTCCGAGATGACCCGCTCGAGAAGCCTGTCCATCACCTTGCGCGAGCGTGCCACCTTGGCGTCCAGCCCCATGAGCGTATCCACCCACGCCAGCCACGGGACGAACTCCCCCACCGTGGCCGTCCCCAGCAGCTCCTCGAACTCGGCGAACACCTCCGTTAGGTCGTCGTCGATCCCGTACCCGCCTTCGTCCCCGAACGCGGCCCGCGAGATCACGGAGCTGGTGTAGGATATGAGCTCGTCGGTCAGGTTCACGACGTTATCCTCGGGCCGCGAGCAGGCACAGGCAGCGCGTCGGACACGGTCGACCAGGGCGCCGGCCTCCTGCTCCCGGACGCGGCGGAAGGAGGCCACGCGGCGGGCGCTGAGGAGGTGGAGCACGCACACGCGGCGCGCCTGCCGCCAGTACTGCCCGTAGGGGGCGAAGGCCATGTCGCGGCCGTACAAGAGGCGCTCCGCCATGCGCACCACGGGGCGGCTCGCGAAGGCCAGGTCGTGGGTCTTCATGACCTCCAGCGCCGCGTCCGCCGACGAGGCCACGACGGTGGGCACGCCGCCGAGGCGCAGGAGCATGACGGGGCCGTGCGCCTCGGCCAGGGACCGGAGCTTCCGGTGCGGCAGGGAGCCGAGAAGAGGGAGGTGGCCGAGGATGGGAAGGCCCCACGGCGACGGAGGCAAACGTGGGCCGCCATTGCTGCGGGATGGACGAGGCTTCTTGGTGAAGGAGACGAGGAAAGAGACGAAGATCGGCACAACAAGCAGGGCGAGGAAGAGCAGGGGTGCACTGTGCAATGATGCAAGAAGCGACGAGGCGTCCATGTCTACTCCTATATCGCAATGCGACGCAAGTACAGTGCACTCTGCTCATGCTTATATACTGTTAGTTGATGTGCGTGCGTATCTTTCTTTGTTTCTTTGCCACGTCTCGTGCGCAGGGGCGGAGCTGCATGGAGCTACCCTGTTGCACTAGCAACAGGGTCGAGTTGTATTTTACTGGTAGTTTAGCACTTGAATCTACTGTAGAACAGGCTAAACTAGCAACGGTGCAACAGGGTTGATGCAGATGCAGCTCCGCCCCTGCTCGTGCGTGTTCTTATTCTTCTTTTGAACTTACGTGATGTGCATGTGTTCTAATTGGATGTGCAATCGCTGTGGCCGTCCATTTGTGCACGTCCACTGTAACCCTATCGCTTCAAACGCTCCATCCCTTTCATAATCTCTATCCAAAATACTGAAAATGAAACAGAAAGAAAAACTATTTAAAGGCCATGAATGGAGAGAAAACGACGAGTTTGCATAAATGTAAGAAATCAGCTCTACCCGCACATAGATCTTAGAGAAAGGAAATAGGTGAGTATGATGGATCAATTTCAGGGTGGAGGTGACAACATATTGCTAAAAATAGTGTGGCTCTATTTTCATCATATGTAGTGTCGCGGCCATCAGGGAAGTGTCTATGGAGATCAATGACACCGCATACTGCATGTGTTGGACCCATAGCTTTCGATTCCGGTTTGGACACGTCGTGCGGATGAGGCACGCCACCATGCCCACATCTGGGTGGCATTTGGATGGTGCCACCCAACAATAAGGGCACGACTTTTTCCTCGACTCCGATCGTCGTCCATCAAAATGCCCACTAAAATGTTGGTGCACCATGACAACATTCTAACTTAGCCACACCCACAACCCCAAGGGCCAGCCTCCCTACAAACAGACTACTCGCAATCCGACAACCTATCCACCCTGTTAGAAATATTGTAACGTACATGATTGTCTTGTACATCACGTATAGGATAGGAAGAGTAGTTGTGATTTTTCTTTATCTTTCTATCACTTCTTCTATATCTCTCCCGTGTAATCCTCCTCAACCGAACTATGTATCTCTACGAGATTATCCTCTCGCCATATCAATATAAAATTTGCGGACACCCATGTAAGGGTGTTGAGACGCTTCATCCAATCTAACATGGTATTCAGAGCCATCTTCCTCCTCCACATCTAGCTCTCCTCCAAAACCCAGATCAAGCCAAAACCTTTCTTCCTTCCTAGAAAACTTCAGCCGTCACCACAACCTTCGTCTTCCCAAATCGAACTTGTTGCCATGGCCTCCTCCAACTCGTCCTTTAATTCTGGCATCAAGTACAACACATCGGAACCCTTAACCCGCACCAATTACATCTTGAGGCGTGCCCAGGCCCAATCCCAGATCATGGGAGCGGGGCTTCATAGGTACCTAGATCAGACTATTCCCGAGCCTTCCAAAATAATTACCTCAAAAACCTCCGAAGGGAAAGACCAAGTAATGCCCAATCCTGCCTACATGCCATGGCTGATCCGAGACCAATAGAT
This sequence comes from Elymus sibiricus, assembly GCA_039707655.1. Lineage (NCBI taxonomy): Eukaryota > Viridiplantae > Streptophyta > Magnoliopsida > Poales > Poaceae > Elymus > Elymus sibiricus. The sequence continues at coordinate 142,901,280 of CM077667.1, read as the reverse complement.
CGTTGAATACCTCATGAGAAATCTATCCAAGGAAGTTCTTGTGTAGGTCGCCTCGATGAAACGTCGCACACAATCTGGACAACAATCTCTACCATGTTTGCTGTCCAATCTAAGCCCCGAGCCAACAACCTATGTATCTCTCTATGCAACACTCACAAAGGCTCACAAACCGCCGCTGCATATTTCGTTCATATGCATTCCTTGTCCGATGAGCTTGCAGTTGTAAGAAAACTCATTGGAGAAGAGGAACTGATCTCCTTCATAATAGTCGGCCTATAAATATTCTTTATCGGATCATAAAAACCTACTTTTCCAAGATCACTTCCTCCTCTTCGAGATCGAACATCAATTGCAACGATTCGATAGGCATCTTATTGGGACTGATGTAGATAAACAACAGCCCCCTAGAAACGTATAGGAGGTTTTTTCCTCATACGGCTCGAGAAAATGATTCGAATTTCTGTCGATAATAATAGAAATTAGACTATGACGTACATTAATTTCCTTAAAGAAAAAACAAATTTCATTTATACTGATGACTCAAGTTGGCTATGACTATAAGTCCATTATCTCGGCCTTGGATGTCCGCACCGAGCCCGTTACAGTTGATGAGTTGTTCGCCATGGTGTCCAACTTCGATCAAAGAGTTGAACTCTTCCATGGCTCCGGTGCGGGTCGCTTCAAGTCCTCGACCAATATGGCAGCGAGGAATCGCAACGGTGGCGGCAAGGGCAACCGTGGCGTGCCTAAACCAAGTGGTGGTGGTGGCGGGCCTCGTGGTGCAGGTGGCAGCAGCGGCGACGGTGGCTACAACAACAATAGAAGCGATCACAGAGGCGGCGGCCACTTCTACAACAACAACAACTACAACACCAACAGTGGCAACAACCACTAACCATGATCACAATCCGGGGCGCCCCTTCTACAACAACAATCGGGAGCGTCAAGGATCTGGCAGTGGTGGCTACGGTGGCGGTCACGGTGGCGGTAACCACTTCCAAGGGCATGATGAGTATGAAGGAAAGTGTCGAATTTGCAAAAAAAACTAACCACATAGTGAAAGATTGTCTATGGCGCTATGAAGAAAACTCCCAAAATAAAAAGATTACAGTTGTCGCGGATGTCTCCTATGGAGTTGACTCAAACTGGTACATGGATACCAGTGCAAATGAGCATGTCACCGCCGACATGGAATGGCTAACCATGCAGAGAAGTATCCTGGTCATGATCAAGTCAACACCGCAGCAAATGGTCAAGGTATGATGATAAGTCATGTTGGTCAATCTATTATTAACACCCCACATCGTGATATTCTTCTTAATGATGTACTACATGTTCCCAATGCATTAAAAAATCTTGCTTCTCTTCATCGTATTACACTTGATAATGGTGTCTTTGTTGGGGAACGTTGCATGAGAAACAAAAAATTTCCTACGCACACGCAAGATCTATCCATGGAGATGCATAGCTACGAGAGGGGGTGTGACGCCCTGGATTTGTGCTACAGTAATGTATATAATTAAGCTACAGTAATCCCACGCTAATGTTGCCACGTCACCACAATTACTGTTGTTAAACTCGCGTTGGTTCAAACCCCGTTCAAATTCGAATTTAAAATAAAGTCAAACGACGAAAGTTTTCAAACATGCAAACTAAAATGTTCGGAGTGTGTCAAATAATGCCTAGGTAATTGTGTTGTTGAAATCAACATTTTTGAAATTGTTTAAGTTCACTAAATTAAAATAAAACTAAAACAGAAAAAAAAGAAAAAAAAGAAAACACCCCCTCCCCATTGGGCCGGCACCAACCGGCCCACCTAAACCCCCCCTCCTTCCCCCCGGGCCGAAGCCGGCCCAGCCCCCCACCGACAGCCCACCCCAGCGCCTAGGTCACCCCCGACCCCCCCCACTCACCCCCCCGTCGCCCCATTCCCCGCCCCGCGTCGCTCCTCCCCCCTCTGCACACGATCTGGATCGGGGCAGAGGCTACCCCGCCGCCGCCGCCCTCGACCACCTCGCCCCTCCCGGCGCCGCCCCGCACCGTCGGAACCTCCATCGCCTTCTCCCCGCGCCGTCGCCGCTCCGCACCGTCACCTCGCCGTCCGTCGAACCTCCCCGCGCCCACTGCCTCCCCGCTGCACCCGCCGGTGAGGCCCTCGGCCTCTCCCCTCCCCTCCCGCACGCCCGTGCGCGCCCGCCGCCGCAGCCCCGCACGTCCTCCCCCCCCCCCCGCGTCTCGACGCCGCGTGCGGCCCCCCCGGCGCTCCACCGGCCGCTCGCCGCGTTCCGTCGCGCCCCCTGCCACCCGTCGCCGCGCCCGCGGCCCCCGCTTCCCCCTGTCCCACGCCCGCGCACCGGCCGCCGCGCCCCTGCCGCGCCCCTCCCACACGCGCCGCCCGCTCACCCCGCTGCTCCCCCCCATCGCCGGCGCCCGCGGCCACCGTCCCGCCGGCGACCACCTGCTGAGCCGCCGCTACCGCAGGCCATGGCCGCGGTCATGGCCGTGCTGTGCGTGTGTGTGTGCGCGCAGTGTGTGTGCGTTGCGTATGTGTGATGTGTGTGTGTGTGTGACCGGTGGGCCACTGACAAGTGGGCCCACCCCCAGAACGTTTTAATTAAATAAATAAATATATATATATATAATAAAATTAATAATAATAAATAATAGATAATTAATTAATCAATTAATTAATTAAAAGTTAATTAGAAATCAATTAATTAAGTAATTAATTAATTAATTAGTTAATTGAGGATTGATTAGATTAGTTAATTAATTCTGTTAATTAATTAAATTAATTAGAGAATGACATGTGGGACCCACCCCTTAATTTATCCTCATTAATGTTAATTAAACATTAATTAAAACTGTGTCACTGACACGTGGGACCCACTGGTCAGTTTGACCAGTCAAACCCTGTTGACTGCTGATGTCAGCATGACATCATGCTGATGTCATAATTCTGTTTATTGAATTAAAATAATCTATTTTAATTTCTGAATATTAATAAAACTTTAAAAATTAATATAAAATAATCTGTAACTCGGATGAAAATAATTTATACATGAAAGTTGATCAGAAAAATACCATGAATCCGAATACGCAGTCCATTAGTCTGTCACGTGCTCCTAGCATAACGAACGTGGAACTTTTCCATCGATTTCGTCTGTTCGGTAGTAGCCCGAGACCCGGAAAATATCGTCAGATATTCTTCCGACCCGTCTGCGACGTGTAATACTGCGTTAGTGCATGCCTAGCTCTACATATTGCCATGTCATGCATCGTGTGGCATCTGTCTGCTTTATATTTATTGTTTCTTCCACCTCTTCTTACCGGTAGACCCCGAGACTGACGCTGCTGCCGAGTACGACTACACCGTTGATGATCAGGCCTTTGCCGCAGAGCAGCAAGGCAAGCAACCCCCCCCCCTTGAGCATTCCGATATCACCCATTTCTTTCCCTCTCATTCTTGCATTAGATTTTGCTACTGTATTAGTTAGCTCCTATTCTGATGCATAGCCTGCTTTTGATAAACTGCTACTATACCTGCAACAATATCAACTGCTTAGTATAGGTTGATCAATGAATCCCTTGTGACCCCCCTTAGTCCCAGTTGCCCCTGCTTCTCATCGACGACTCGACGACTCGAAGACTCGGTCAACCGACCGACAAGCCAGGCCCCTCACATCACCGCACACCCCTTAGTTGTACGACTCTGCAGAGTTACTATCGAGTACCGAGGGTGACACCTCGTGAAGTACTTATGATGCTAACTCTGTGGTGCAGCTAGTCGGTCGTGGTTATCGAGGGTGACTCCTCCTTCACCACTCCCGACGATGACTCTGTCGTGCAATCCCTCAAGAGTGGGACCCTCAAGGGTGATTCCTCTAGGTCCACCTTGACGGTTTCATCGAGCGGGGACCATTGAGGGTGATCCCTCAGTTCCCGCCTTGATGTTTTATACACACAGTTACTTTAACTTGACATTATTTACACGTGAAAGACGGGACTAGAGGGACAGGCGGTACCACCCTGGTTGAGGTGGACCTGAGTTCCCGACAGTCTTGAGACGGGTCGGCCCCAAAGGTACCCGTGTGTGAGATGTGGTGGGATGTGCCGGTAAGGCATCCAAAGGGTTATGATGAGGCGTGGACGGGCAGGAGAGGCCCTTGCCACACATCCTCGAGACGGGGTGACGGGACCGCACTTTATGGGTCGCACTTGCCCCGCATTAATAAAATGCTAATGGGTTGGGTATTTGATCTGAGTTGGGTCGTTGGCCTTTTTACGCACCAAACCATCGCGTGGGAGAAGTTATGGGTACTCAGCGTCGTTGTATCAGCCGAAGCTCTTCGGACGTCAGCAATGGAGCGGCGCGCGCCGGATTGGACTGGACGGTACAGCTCTTGGACTGGAGTGTGCTAGGTCTGCTTCCGGCCGAGTACGCATCGTGCAGGAGCGCGTAGGGCAAGTGGGCCCACGACCCCTGTGTGCTTAGGATTTAGACCGGCGGGCTGGCCTCTCTGTTGAGCCTAGGTGGGGCGACGACGTGCTGCTATCCCGAGGCCGGGCATGACCCAGGAAAGTGTGTCCGGCCGGAGGTGATCAAGCGTGTTGGAAATGCGGTGCACCCCTGCAGGGATGAATAATCTATTCGAATAGCCGTGTCCACGGTAACAGGACGACTTGGAGTTGTACCTTGACCTTATACAACTATAACTGTGATTTAAATTTGGAATGAATGTGGCTCCGAGATTGCTTCCTCGCAGGGAGTCGAGGAAGAATCTCTGGGCGTGGTTACTTAATAAAATTGCTACAATAATATGACTATATGTGAGATACCAGTCTACTCTCTTCTAAATGCTGCAAGATGCTGAAGATGCTAGTCTTCGATAGGACTAGGCCTTCCCCCTATTCTTGCTTTCTGCAGTCAGCCCAGATATAACCCCATTCCTTGATACTGATGCATACTTAGCATAGTTCTGATGTCAGTCTTGCGAGTACTTTGGATGAGTACTCACCGCTGCTTTGCATTCTCTTTCCCCCTCGATACGATTCTGCGTTCAGACGATGGAGCCTAGGAGATGGAGTACGCCGGAGACGACTACTACACCACCGCTGGAGCCTACTACTACGTGGAGAGTGCCGACGCTCAGGAGTAGTTAGGAGGTTCCCAGGCAGGAGGCCTCGCCTCTTTCGATCCGCTGCTTATGATTGTGCTAGCCTTCTTAAGGCAAACTTGATTAACTTATGTGTGTACTCAGATATTATTTGCTTCCGCTGACTCGTGCTTGTCGAGCTTTGTATTCGAGCCCTCGAGGCCCCTGGCTTGTAATATGAAGCTGTATGACTTTAATTTGTGTCTAGTGTTGTGTTGTGATATCGATCAGTGAGTCCCTAATCTTGGTCGTACGCATTGCGTGTTTGATTAGCGTACGGTCGAAATTGGGGGCGTCACAAGTTGGTATCAGAGCCGACTGCCTGTAGGTAGCCCCCTTTCCAACTCCTTGGACGAAGTTGAGTCTAGTCATTGAAAAACTTTTACTAACATAGTTGTGTGGCTTATGGGCCCACATCTCAATCGGGTGGTATTAGGATCTTTTATTCCTCGTCTATACTCTGGGTTCTGATCTCTCTTCTCTTTCGGGTTAAAGATTTTATTAACTCTAACTCTAGGTTCTCGTAACTACTCCTCCCGGAGAGCCCCTCACTTCAGACGATGGCTCGATTCATCAGAAGACTTCGGAGATACTCTCTGATGTTCTCTCGAGAACTTGTGCTCGTCGATTTTGCGATTCCCTTCCACCGTCAACCCCTATGGATGACTACATGCAATTGTCGCTCATACTTTCATATCTTGTGGCTCTTATTATTACAAGGTACGTCGAATTATCTTACCGGAGATTCATTCTTCCTCGGTTGATCATGTGTTTCTCAGAATTCTTTGAAAAGCTATTCGATCTTCCGAAATCCTAAGTAGCCTTTTGCTCTTGACTTTTCTTACCTGCTTGCATTATGATTAATTCCATATGTCTAGCAATATTAAGTAAATCATTTGTGGTTTTCATTTGATTTTATTGATTCAACCTGTGTGTGAATGCACGCAGTCATCAGTTGTTTATCATAAATTATCCGTCCGGCTCAGACGTCTTTCCAAACATGGGTTGGTTCCCGACAAATCAACCTTGATTGATTGCCCATCTAAGTCCTTTCATCTTACTTGTATTTGATCGGAACATCTGTTTCTGATACACCAATTGGGAAATCTTAATTCCTTTGGTTATTTAAGCATCAAATTATTTGGATATTCTATGATCTGATGCCTTACATTCCTTCTTCCTCTGATTGGGTACCGATACTCACATCAGGTCCTTTGTGGACCCCCAGACCCAGTGTTGGGTTATTATCCGATAGCATCCTTCACATTCAAAATTCTTGTGATGTTCTTCCCTGATACATGATGCTATTGGTAAACTGTGTCTTCTCCCTCTGATAAGTCGTATCCAATGCTTTTGCTAGCCATGCTCTGTTGTCAAGCATGTGTTAATTACTCTTGAAGATTGTGGTATATGTTCCTAAGATGCCCCGATGGGTTGGACCTATGCCTTCCTTAATTCGTGTGAACCCGATAGTTTTCACGAGTCATACTTTTCTGGTGTTTTGCCAGATAATCTTTCAAAACTACAAGTTCATCAAAGGCGAGGTGTAAATGGAAGGTGATGCATTAATGAAGTGGGAGTCGACCTTGAACCTTGTGTTCATGCCCATGGAAACGATGTTGATCTTATCATAGAAGCTTCTCCTTTCATATAATCATTCATTGTATGATTTGATCTTGTATCTTTGATCTTGTCCTTTGCAATCGTGGTTCCAACCGTGTTGTTCTACTTTGATTTCGTTCTCAGACAAGTTAAAGTGTTTGTCTTCCACAGATCAATACACTAGTCTAACCTTTATTCTGATCTACCTCCGAGTTTTATCATTGGTATCTCGAGAATATCACGGAGCTATATAACTTTTTAGGAGCTCCTCATCAACTATGATATTTCACTGATTCCAGTTTCCTCGTGTTCTGAGTTGTGGGACACTCAGGGACACCGATATCTGAATCAAGTATGCTTTGCGATTCAACAACTCTTAGAATCTTCCTTGCTTATGATTTTGTACTCAATCATGTCTTTCCAAGCTGTTAGGCCCCATCATTATCGTCATGCTAGAGCTTGACCATGCTCATCTTGTTCGGAATGCTGAAGCCCGGCTATATGCTTTGAAAGTGTTAAATGTGTCACCTCTTGAAGGGATTGAAAATATCCCAGTGGTCCGTGATTTTCAAGATGTCTTTCCAGAAGAACTTCCAGGGATTCCCCCTGTAAGAGCTGTCGAGTTTGTCATCGACTTAGTGCCAGACACCACCCCTATTGCTAAGCGGCCATATAAGATGCCTCCACATGAACTCCTTGAACTGAAACAAGAAATCGATGATTCGCTTCGTCAAGGGTTCATTCGCCCAAGTTCCTCTACTTGGGGAGCACCTTCTCTCTTTGTCAAGAAGAAAGATGGTACGAATCGATTGGCCCAAGATTACCGTCCCATCAACCAAGCAACGATTCAAAACAAATATCCGCTTCCTCGGATCAACGATCTGTATGATCAACTTGCTGCTTCATCAGTGTTTTCGAAACTCGACTTGAGGTTGGGTTACCATCAGATCCGGGTTCGTGAAGAGGATATTCCCAAGACTGCATTTGTTACTCGCTATGGTTCATACGAGTACACCGTCATGTCCTTTGGCTTAACCAATGCCCCAGCAACTTTCTCTCGCCTGATGAACTATATATTCATGGATTACCTCGATAAATTCATCGTGGTTTATCTGGATGATATCCTGGTTTACTCCAAGAATAAAGAAGAGCATGCTGAACATCTTTGTCTTATACTGGAGAGGCTTCAAGAACATCAACTTTATGCAAAGTATTCAAAGTGTGAGTTCTGGATGGACGAAGTAACCTACCTTGGTCATGTGATCTCCAAGGATGGTATTGCGGTCAACCCTACACGAGTTCAGGCTATTCTTGACTGGACTCCCCCGCAGAATGTCAAGCAAGTCAGAAGTTTTCTCGGACTCGCCAGCTATTGCCGTCGATTCGTCAAGAACTTCTCCAAGATTGCAAAGCCCTTAACCAATCTGCTTCACAAAGGTGTTAAATATGAGTGGACCGAAAAATGTCAGGAGAGCTTTCAGGCACTTAAGGACAAGCTGACATCTGCTCCAGTGCTTGCTCCTCCGGATACTCGTAAGGACTTCATCATTTATTGTGATGCTTCACGTCAAGGAATGGGCTGTGTCCTAATGCAAGAGCGCAGAGTAGTTGCTTATGCATCTCGTCAATTGCGTCCTCATGAAGAGAACTACCCAGTTCATGACCTTGAACTTGCTGCAGTAATTCATGCACTGAAAGAGTGGCGTCAATACCTTGTTGGAAATCGTTGCGAGATCTACACCGATCACCAAAATCTGAAGTACCTGTTTACTTAGCCAGATCTGAACCTCCATCAATAGAGATGGATGGAGCGCATAGCAGACTACAATGTGGGTATTTCTTATACCCCAGGCAAGGCTAATATAATGGCTGATGCTTTGAGCTGCAAGTCTTATTGCAATCACCTCCAGGTTCATAAGGTTCACCCCCTTCTTCAAGAAGAATTTCGTAAGCTGAATCTCCATATTGTTCCTCAAGGTTACCTCGCTCCCCCGCCTGAAGGGTCCTACAAAATGAACCTCCATGTTGTTTCCCACGGTTCTCTTAATACCCTGGTTGCTAAACCAGATCTTGTGGACGTCATCAAGTGGATCCAGAAGTGTGACAATGAAGTCGAAAAGATTAAACGCTATCTGACGGAAGGTAAACCTTCATTCTTCACTATTGCTGAGGATGGCGCTTTGTACTTCAAAGGCCGCCTAGTGGTACCGAGTAAGGAGGAAAACAATGATATGACTAAGGAGGTCATGAGGGAAGCACATGACACTCCGCTGTCTATTCATCCTGGTAGTACCAAGATGTACCAAGACATTCGTCAAAGATTTTGGTGGTCTAACATGAAGCAAGACATTGCTCGCTATGTTGCTGAATGTGATGTTTGCCGTCGTATCAAAGCAGAACATCAAAGGCCTGCTGGAACTCTGCAACCTATTACGGTTCCTGAATGGAAATGGGATCATGTTGAAATGGACTTCGTCACTGGTTTTCCCAGATCGCAGAAAGGTAATGATGCTATTCTTGTCGTCATTGACCGACTGTCCAAAGTTGCACATTTTCTGGCTGTCAAGGAAACTATTACTGCTAGTCACTTGGCAGATCTATATATGTCCAGAGTTGTTTCACTCCACAGTATTCCATTGGTGATTAGTTCGGACCGTGGCAGTTTATTCACTTCAAGATTCTGGGCAAGTTTCCAGGAAGCCATGGGAACTCATTTGTCCTTCAGCACCGCTTTTCACCCTCAATCCCAGGGACAAGTTGAAAGAGTCAATCAGATTCTCGAAGACATGCTTCGAGCTTGTGTCATTTCTTTCGGCAAGAAATGGGAGGAATCTCTCCCGTATGCGGAGTTCTCCTACAACAATAGCTATCAAGCTAGTCTGAAGATGGCTCCTTTTGAAGTGTTATATGGACGTAAGTGTCGGACTCCTCTGAATTGGTCAGAAACTGGGGAACGTACACTTATCGGTCCGGATATTATCCAACATGCCGAAGATCAAGTCCGCATTATTCATGCAAATCTGAAGGCTGCTCAGTCTCGTCAGAAGAGTCAGTATGACCGTCATCACAGAGATATGGTCTATCAGCCTGGTGAAAAGGCTTATCTTCGAGTCACGCCAATGAGAGGTACACACCGTTTCGGGATCAAGGGCAAGCTGGCTCCTCGATATATTGGTCCTTTCAATGTTCTCGAAAGGCGTGGTAAAGTGGCATATCAACTGGATCTACCGCCAAACCTTTCTCAGGTTCACGATGTGTTCCATGTGTCACAGCTTCGTCGCTGCTTCAAGGATCCTATCCGAGCAGTGGATCATGATATGCTTGAGCTGCAACAAGACCTCTCTTACAAAGAGCAACCAGTCCGCATTCACAATGAAACTGAACTTCGGACTCGTCAGAAGGTTACCAAGTTCTTCAAAGTGCAGTGGGCAAATCATTCTGAAGATGAAGCCACTTGGGAACGCGAAGATCATCTTCGTGCTGAATACCCCGGACTCTTTCCTTCTACTTCTTGATTCTCGGGACGAGAATTCTTTTTATTAGGGGAGAATTGTGACGCCCTGGATTTGTGCTACAGTAATGTATATAATTAAGCTACAGTAATCCCACGCTAATGTTGCCACGTCACCACAATTACTGTTGTTAAACTCGCGTTGGTTCAAACCCCGTTCAAATTCGAATTTAAAATAAAGTCAAATGACGAAAGTTTTCAAACATGCAAACTAAAATGTTCGGAGTGTGTCAAATAATGCCTAGGTAATTGTGTTGTTGAAATCAACATTTTTGAAATTGTTTAAGTTCACTAAATTAAAATAAAACTAAAACAGAAAAATAAAAATAAATAAAAACAAAAACAAAAATAAAAGAAAACACCCCCCTCCTCACTGGGCCGGACCCAACCGGCCCACCTAAACCCCCCCTCCTCCCCCCCGGGCCGAAGCCGGCCCAGCCCCCCACCGACAGCCCACCCCGGCGCCTAGGTCACCCCCGACCCCCCCACTCACCCCTCCCCCCGTCGCCCCATCCCCCCCCCCCCGCGTCGCTCTTCCCCCCTCTCCCCCCGATCTGGATCGGGGCAGAGGCTACCCCGCCGCCGCGCGCCTGGCCCGTGCCGGCCCCGCGCCGCCGCCGCCCTCGACCACCTCGCCCATCCCGGCGCCGCCCCGCACCGCCAGAACCTCCATCGCCTCCTCCCCGCGCCGTCGCCGCTCCGCACCGTCACCTCGCCGGCCGTCGAACCTTCCCGCGCCCACTGCCTCCCCGCTGCACCCGCCGGTGAGGCCCTCGGCCTCTCCCCTCCCCTCCCGCACGCCCGTGCGCGCCCGCCGCCACGGCCCCGCACGCCCCCCCCCCCCCCCCCGCGTCTCGACGCCGCGTGCGGCCCCCCCCGGCGCTCCACCGGCCGCTCGCCGCGTTCCGTCGCGCCCCCTGTCGCCCGTCGCTGCGCCCGCGGCCCCCGCTTCCCCCTGTCCCGCGCCCGCGCGCCGGCCAGCGCGCCCTTGTCGCGCCCCTCCCACACGCGCCGCCCGCTCACCCCGCTGCTTACCCCCCCATCGCCGGCGCCCGCGGCCACCCTCCCGCCGGCGACCACCTGCTGAGCCGCCGCTGCCGCCGGCCATGGCCGCGGTCGTGGCCGTGCTGTGTGTGCGTGTGTGCGCGCAGTGTGTGTGCGTTGCGTGTGTGTGATGTGTGTGTGTGTGACCGGTGGGCCACTGACAAGTGGGCCCACCCCCCAGAACGTTTTAATTAAAAAAAATATATATATATAATAAAATTAATAATAATAAATAAAAGATAATTAATTAATCAATTAATTAATTAAAAGTTAATTAGAAATCAATTAATTAATTAAGTAATTAATTAATTAGTTAATTGATAATTGATTAGATTAGTTAATTAATTCTGTTAATTAATTAAATTAATTAGAGAATGACATGTGGGATCCACCCCTTAATTTATCCTGATTAATGTTAATTAAACATTAATTAAAACTGTGTCACTCACACGTGGGACCCACTAGTCAGTTTGACCAGTCAAACCCTGTTGACTGCTGATGTCAGCATGACATCATGCTGATGTCATAATTCTGTTTATTGAATTAAAATAATCTATTTTAATTTCTGAATATTAATAAAACTTTAAAAATTAATATAAAATAATCCGTAACTCGGATGAAAATAATTTATACATGAAAGTTGATCAGAAAAATCCCACGAATCCGAATACGCAGTCCATTAGTCTACCACGTGCTCCTAGCATAACGAACGTGGAACTTTTCCATCGATTTCGTCTGTTCGGTAGTAGCCCGAGACCCGGAAAATATCTTCAGATATTCTTCCAACCCGTCTACGACGTGTAATACTGCGTTAGTGCATGCCAAGCTCTACATATTGCCATGTCATGCATCGTGTTGCATCTGTCTGCTTTATATTTATTGTTTCTCCCCCCTCTTCTTACCGGCAGACCCCGAAGCTGACGTTGCTGCCGGGTACGACTACACCGTTGACGATCAGGCCTTTGCCGTAGAGCAGCAAGTTAAGCAACCCCCCCTTGAGCATTCCGATATCGCCCATTTCTTTCCCTCTCATTCTTGCATTAGATTTTGCTACTGTATTAGTTAGCTCCTATTCTGATGCATAGCCTGCTTTTGATAAACTGCTACTATACTTGCAACAATATCAACTGCTTAGTATAGGTTGATCAATGAATCCCTTGTGACCCCCCTTAGTCCCAGTTGCCCCTGCTTCTCATCGACGACTCGACGACTCGAAGACTCGGTCAACCGACCAACAAGCCAGGCCCCTCACATCACCGCATACCCCTTAGTTGTACGACTCTGCAGAGTTACTATCGAGTACCGAGGGTGACACCTCGTGAAGTACTCATGATGCTAACTCTGTGGTGCAGCTAGTCGGTTGTGGTTATCGAGGGTGATTCCTCCTTCACCACTCCCGACGATGACTCTGTCGTGCAACCCCTCAAGAGTGGGACCCTCGAGGGTGATTCCTCTAGGTCCACCTTGACGGTTTCATCGAGCGGGGACCATTGAGGGTGATCCCTCAGTTCCCGCCTTGATGTTTTATACACACAGTTACTTTAACTTGACATTATTTACACGTGAAAGACGGGACTGGAGGGACAGGCGGTACCACCCTGGTTGAGGTGGACCTGAGTTCCCGACAGTCTTGAGACGGGTCGGCCCCAAGGGTACCCGTGTGTGAGATGTGGTGGGATGCGCCGGTAAGGCATCCAAAGGGTTATGATGAGGCGTGGATGGGCAGGAGAGGCCCTTGCCACACATCCTCGAGACGGGGTGACGGGACCGCACTTTATGGGTCGCGCTTGCCCCGCATTAATAAAATGCTAATGGGTTGGGTATTTGATCTGAGTTGGGTCGTTGGCCTTTTTACGCACCAAACCATCGCGTGGGAGAAGTTATGGGTACTCAGCGTCGTTGTATCAGCCGAAGCTCTTCGGACGTCAGCAATGGAGCGGCGCGCGCCGGATTGGACTGGACGGTACAGCTCTTGGACTGGAGTGTGCTAGGTCTGCTTCCGGCCGCGTACGCATTATGCAGGAGCGCGTAGGGCAAGTGGGCCCACGACCCCTGTGTGCTTAGGATTTAGACCGGCGGGCTGGCCTCTCTGTTGAGGCTAGGTGGGGAGACGACGTGCTGCTATCCCGAGGCCGGGCATGACCCAGGAAAGTGTGTCCGGCCGGAGGTGATCAAGCGTGTTGGAAATGCGGTGCACCCCTGCAGGGATGAATAATCTATTCGAATAGCCGTGTCCACGGTAACAGGACGACTTGGAGTTGTACCTTGACCTTATACAACTATAACTGTGATTTAAATTTGGAATGAATGTGGCTCCGAGATTGCTTCCTCGCAGGGAGTCGAGGAAGAATCTCTGGGCGTGGTTACTTAATAAAATTGCTACAATAATATGACTATATGTGAGATACCAGTCTACTCTCTTCTAAATGCTGCAAGATGCTGAAGATGCTAGTCTTCGATAGGACTAGGCCTTCCCCCTATTATTGCTTTCTGCAGTCAGCCCAGATATAACCCCATTCCTTGATACTGATGCATACTTAGCGTAGTTCTGATGTCAGTCTTGCGAGTACTTTGGATGAGTACTCACCGCTGCTTTGCATTCTCTTTCCCCCTCGATACGATTCTGCGTTCACACGACGGAGCCTAGGAGATGGAGTACGCCGAAACGACTACTACACCACCGTTGGAGCCTACTACTACGTGGAGAGTGCCGACGCTCAGGAGTAGTTAGGAGGTTCCCAGGCAGGAGGCCTCGCCTCTTTCGATCCGCTGCTTATGATTGTGCTAGCCTTCTTAAGGCAAACTTGATTAACTTATGTCTGTACTCAAATATTATTTGCTTCTGCTGACTCGTGCTTGTCGAGCTTTGTATTCGAGCCCTCGAGGCCGCTGGCTTGTAATATGAAGCTGTATGACTTTAATTTGTGTCTAGTGTTGTGTTGTGATATCGATCAGTGAGTCCCTAATCTTGGTCGTACGCATTGCGTGTTTGATTAGCGTACGGTCGAAATTGGGGGCGTCATAGGGGGAGTGTATCTACATACCCTTGTAGATCGCTAAGCGGAAGCGTATATAACGAGGTTGATGTAGTCGTACATCTTCACGATCCAATCGCGATCCGTTCCGATCTATTGCCGAACGGACGACACCTCTATGTTCAGCACACGTGCGGCTCAATGACATCTCCGCCTCCTCGATCTAGCGAGCGAGGGCGGAGTAGTAGATGGGTTCTCAACCAGCATGATGGCGTGGTGGAGATGGTGGTGGAGCAATCCCGGGAGGGCTACGCCGAGCGCTACCGAAACCACGAAAGGAGGAGAAAACGATCTAGGGACAGAGAGAGGGGCGCCAAGGGCTTGGTGTGTGCTCTTGGGCGCCCCTCCCCTCTATATATATAGGTGGAGGGGCGTGGAGAACAGCCCCTCCAAGCCCTAGGGCGCAGCCAAGGGGGAGGAGTTGGACTCCTAGTCCAATTCCCTCCCTTTCCATACATAGGTGGACTTTCCACCTCTCCCAGGCCACATGGGCCTTGAGGGACTTTGCGCCTGGCCCAATAAGGCCACGGCACCTCCCCTGAGCCCATGCAAACCCTTGGGACGTGGTGGAACCCTTGGTGTACTTCCGGAATCCTCCGGAAGTTTCTGGAACCTTCTAGAAGCTACGGTATGTTGCTTGCCATTGATATGAAAGGTGACCTTGCTTTTATTGCAATCTATAACAGCCCCTGCAGTATTTAGAAAAGGTTTACCAAGGATGATCGGCATATCCCGTACAATACCGGAAGAACCCAAAACTTTTCCGGTAGCCAGAATATGACTTCCCATATATAAATCTTTACCTCCGGACCATTCCGGATCTCCTTGTTACATCCGGGACTCCGAACAACATTCGGTCACCAACATACATAACTCAATAATACTATATCATCACCGAACATTAAGCGTGCAGACCCTACGGGTTCGAGAATCATGTGGACATGACCAAGATGTTGGAAATATGCCCTAGAGGCAATAATAAATTGGTTATTATTATATTTCCTTGTTCATGATAATCGTTTATTATCCATGCTATAATTGTATTGATTGGAAACTCAAATACATGTGTGGGTACATAGACAACACTGTGTCCCTAGTAAGCCTCTAGTTAACTAGCTCGTTGATCAAAAGATGGTGAAGGTTTCCTAGCCATGAACATGAGATGTCATTTGATAACGGGATCACATCATTAGGAGAATGATGTGATGGACAAGACCCAAACTATAAACGTAGCATATGATCGTGTCAGTTTATTGCTATTGTTTTCTGCATGTCAAGTATCTGTTCCTATGACCATGAGATCATGCAACTCACTGACACCGGAGGAATACCTTGTGTGTATCAAACGTCGCAACGTAACTGGGTGACTATAAAGATGCTCTACAGGTATCTCCGAGGGTGTCTGTTGGGTTGGCATGGATCAAGACTGGGATTTGTTACTCCATGTAACGGAGAGGTATCTCAGGGCCCACTCGGTAATACAACATCACAATGAGCCTTGCAAGCAATGTGACTAAAGTGTTAGCCAC
Organism: Elymus sibiricus; assembly: GCA_039707655.1. Lineage (NCBI taxonomy): Eukaryota > Viridiplantae > Streptophyta > Magnoliopsida > Poales > Poaceae > Elymus > Elymus sibiricus. The sequence continues at coordinate 142,885,403 of CM077667.1, read as the reverse complement.
GAGATCTTGTATTACGGACCGAGTAAAGAGACTTGCCGATAACGAGATTGAACTAGGTATAGAGATACCGACGATCGAATCTCGGGCAAGTAACATACCGAAGAACAAAGGGAACAGCATACGGGATTAACTGAATCCTTGACATAGAGGTTCGACCGATATAGATCTTCGTAGAATATGTAGGAACCAATATGGGCATCCAGGTCCCGCTATTGGTTATTGACCGTAGAGGTGTCTCGGTCATGTCTACATAGTTCTCGAACCCGCAGGGTCTACACACTTAACGTTTGGTGACGATTAGTATAGTTGAGTTATTGTGTTGGTGACCGAAGGTTGTTCGGAGTCCCAGATAAAATCCCGGACATGACGAGGATCTCCGGAAGAGTCCGGAGGTAAAGATTGATATATGTGATAATAGTGTTTTGATCTCCGGAAGGGTTCCGGAATTCACCGGAAGGGGTTCCGGATGTTTACCGAAGTGTTCGGGTGCAGCAACACTTTATATGGGCCAAAGGGGTAAAGCCCACGAGGTATTGGAAAGTGCAAAAGGAAGTTTTGCTGCTACCTTAAGCGGTACTACCGCTGGTAAGGCAGTACTACCGCGTAAGCGGTACTACCGCTTGTGTGAAGCGGTACTACCGCTCATGAGCGGTACTACCGCTTGTACGCGGTACTGCTGGAATCCGAGTGGGACTCTTTCCGTGCGGGCCAAACCAACCTTCTGCGAGCAAAACCGACCTTGTGGAGGCTTTCTCTTCAAGTTTAGACCCCAGGGCTCAACATATAAATAGAGGGGCAGGGCTAGCACACGGGACACATAAAGATTTCCCAAGCCGTGTGTCGGCAACCCTAACCCTCTAGTTCCTCCCGTCATAATCTCCGTAGTACTTGGTGAAGCCCTGTAGAGATTGTTCCTCACCACCATCACCATGCCGTCGTGCTGCCGGAACTCATCCACTACTTCACCATCGCTCGCTGGATCGAGGAGGTGAAGGCGTCATCAAGCCGTACGTGTGTTGAAAGCGGAGGTGCCGTCCGTTCGGCGCTAGATCGTGTTTGGATCGAGGGACGACTTGCGATTTGGATCGCGAAGACGTTCGACTACATCAACCGCGTTTCTTAACGCTTCCGCTTAGCGATCTACAAGGGTATGTAGATTCACTCTCCCTCTCGTAGATGCTCATCACCATGGATAGATCTTGCGTGTGCGTAGGAAATTTTTTGTTTCCCATGCGACGTTCCCCAACAGTGGTATCAGAGCCAGGTTTATGTGTAGATGAGATCTCGAGTAGAACACAAAGGAGTTTGTGGGCGTTGATATTCAGATTGCTTCATCCCTTGGTCTTTTCTTGTTTCGGCGGTATTGTGGGATGAAGCGGCTCGGACCAACATTACTCGTATGCTTACGAGAGACCGGTTCCATCAACTGACATGTAACTTCGTTGCATAAAGATGGCTGGCGGGTGTCTGTCTCTCCTACTTTAGTCGGATCGGATTTGACAAAGACGGTCCTTGAGAAGGTTGAAAAGCAATTTTTGTATCACCGTTGTGGTTTTTGCATAGGTAAGAATTGTTCTTGCTAGATACCCGTAGCAGCCACGTAAAACTTGCAACAACAATTAGAGGACGTCTAACTTGTTTTTGCAGGGTATGTTGTGATGTGATATGGCCAATTTCATGATGAGATATATGTGATGTATGAGATGATCATGTGTTGTATAGAATATCACGACTTGCATGTCGATGAGTACGGCAACTGGCAGGAGCCATAGAGTTGTCTTTAATTATTTTCGCCGTTTTGCTTTACTTTATCGCTTTGAGTTAGCAATAGTCATGGAAGCAACAGTCGGCGCGACAACCTCATGGCGACACGTTGATGGAGATCAAGATGATGGAGATCATGGTGTCATGCCGGTGACGATGGAGATCATGCCGATGCTTTGGAGATGGAGATCAAAAGCACAAATTCATGGCCATATCATGTCACTTATGATTTGCATGTGATGTTAATCCTTTTATGCATCTTATTTTGCTTAGGACGACGGTAGCATTATAAGGTGATCCCTCACTTAAATTTCAAGATAAAATTGTGTTCTCCCCGAGTGTGCACCGTTGCGAAAGTTCGTCGTTTCGAGACACCACGTGATGATCGGGTGTGATAGACTCTACGTTCGCAAACAACGGGTGCAAGCCAAGGTTGCACGTGCGGAACACTCGGGTTAAACTTGACGAGCCTAGCATGTACAGACATGGCCTCGGAACACAAGAGACCGAAAGGTCGAACATGAGTCATATAGTAGATATGATCAACATGAAGATGTTCACCATTGAAATCACCTCAACTCACGTGATGATCGGACTTGAGTTGGTGGATTTGGATCATGTGACACTCGAATGACCGGAGGGATGTCAATTTGAGTGGGAGTTTTTTAAGTAATATAATTAACTAAACTCATTATCTTAAACAATAGTCTAAGTTGTCTTTGCTATATTTATGTTGTAGATCATGGCTCGCGCAGTAGCACCCCTGAATTTTAATGCGTTCCTAGAGAAAGCTAAGTTGAAAGATGATGGAAGTAACTTTGTGGACTGGGCCCGTAATCTAAGGATTATCCTTACGGCTTCCCAGAAGGCTTATGTCCTTGATGCACCGCTTGGTGATCCACCCGCTCCAGTTGAGTCTCTAGACGTTGTGAACGCCTGGCAGGCACGCTCTGATGATTACTCAATAGTTCAATGTGCAATTTTGTATGGCTTAGAACCGGGACTTCAAAGACGTTTTGAACGTCATGGAGCATATGAGATGTTCCAGGAGTTGAGGTTTATCTTTCAGAAGAATGCCCGGATCGAGAGGTATGAGACCTCCGATAAGTTCTATACTTGCAAGATGGAGGAGAACGGGTCTGTTAGTGATCACATACTCAGAATGTCTGGGTACTCCACCCGTCTGGCTGAATTAGGGATGCCCCTTCCGCCAGAGGCTATCACTGACAGAGTTCTTCAATCATTGCCACCTAGCTAAAAGAGCTTCGTGTTGAACTATAACATGCACGGGATGAACAAGTCAGTCGCTGAGCTGTTTGCGATGCTGAAAGTCGCTGAGTCTGAAATTCAGAAGGAGCATCAAGTGTTGATGGTAAATAAAACCACTAGTTTCAAGAAAAATGGCAAGGGTAAGAAGGGTAACTCCAAGAAGAGTGGCAAAGCAGTTGCTCCTCCCATGAAGAAACCCAAGGCTGGACCCAAACCAGAAACTGTGTGCTTTCAATTCAAGGGAACTGGACACTGGAAGCAGAACTGCCCCCAGTATTTGGCTGACAAGAAGGCGGCCAACAACAAACAAGGTATATATGATATACATGTTATTGATGTGTACCTTACCAACTCTCGTTGTAGTGCCTGGGTATTTGATACCGGTGCGGTTGCTCACATTTGCAACTCTAAACAGGAACTGCGGAATAGACGGAGGCTGGCAAAGGATGAAGTGACGATGCGCGTGGGAAATGGTTCCAAGGTTGATGTGATCGCCGTCGGCACGCTCGCTCTTCGATTACCATCGGGATTAGTGATGAACCTGAATAATTGTTATTTAGTGCCTGCGTTAAGCATGAACATTATATCTAGATCTTGTTTATTGCGAGACGGTTACTCATTTAAATCAGATAATAATGGTTGTTCTATTTATATGAGTAATATCTTTTATGGTCATGCACCCGAAGTGAGGGGTTTATTCTTATTTAATCTCGATAGTAATGATACACATGTTCATAACATTGATGCCAAAAGATGTAGAATTGATAATGATAATACCACTTTCTTGTGGCACTGCCGTTTAGGTCATATTGGCGTAAAACGCATGAGGAAGCTCCATGCTGATGGACTTTTGGAGTCACTTGATTTTGAATCACTTGACACATGCAAGCCATGCCTCATGGGCAAGATGACTAAAACGCCGTTCTATGGAACATTGGAACGGGCAAGTGACTTGTTGGAAATCATACATACTGATGTGTGCGGTCCGATGAGCATTGAGGCGCGCGGTGGTTATCGTTACTTTCTCACCTTCACTGATGACTTAAGTAGATATGGGTATATTTACTTAATGAAACACAAGTCTGAAACGTTTGAAAAGTTCAAACAATTTCAGAGTGAAGTTGAGAATCATCATAACAAGAAGATTAAATTCCTACGATCTGATCGAGGAGGAGAGTATCTGAGTTATGAGTTTGGCAGTCACTTAAGACAGTGTGGAATTGTTTCACAATTAACACTGCCTGGAACACCACAGCGTAATGGTGTGTCCGAATGTCGTAATCGAACCTTATTAGATATGGTGCGATCTATGATGTCTCTTGCTGATTTGCCACTATCGTTTTGGGGTTATGCATTAGAGACAGCTGCAGTCACTTTAAATAGGGCACCATCGAAATCCGTTGAGACGACACCATATGAACTTTGGTTTGGCAAGAAGCCAAAGCTGTCGTTTCTTAAAGTTTGGGGATGTGATGCTTATGTCAAAAAGCTTCAGCCTGAAAAGCTGGAACCCAAAGCGGAGAAATGCGTCTTCATAGGATACCCAAAAGAGACAGTTGGGTATACCTTCTACCTCAGATCCGAAAGCAAAGTGTTTGTCGCTAAAAACGGAACATTTCTTGAGAAAGAGTTTCTCTCGAAAGAATTGAGTGGGAGGAAGATAGAACTTGATGATGTTGTTGAACCTTTACTTCAACCTGAGAGTAGCGCAGCGCAAAAAGATGTTTCTGTAGAGCCTACATCAGCTGAAGAGGAAGTTGATGATGATCATAAAGCTTCGGATCAAGTTGCTATCGAACCTCGTAGGTCGACAAGGACGCGTACTACTCCTGAGTGGTACGGCAACCTAGTCTTAGAGGTCATGTTGTTGGACAACGATGAACCTACGAGCTATGGAGAAGCGATGATGGGCCCGGATTCCGAGAAGTGGTTAGAGGCCATGAAATCCGAGATGGGATCCATGTATGAAAACAAAGTGTGGACTTTGGAAGTATTACCTGAAGGGCGTAAGGCCATTCAGAACAAATGGATCTTTAAGAGGAAGACGGACGCGGACGGTAATGTCACCGTCTATAAAGCTCGACTTGTGGCAAAGGGTTTTTCACAAGTTCAAGGAGTTGACTACGATGAGACCTTCTCACCCGTAGCGATGCTTAAGTCCGTCAGAATCATGTTAGCAATAGCTGCCTTTTTCGATTATGAAATTTGGCAGATGGATGTCAAAACAGCATTCCTTAACGGTTTCCTTAAGGAAGAGTTGTATATGATGCAACCAGAAGGTTTTGTCGATCCATAGAATGCTGACAAAGTTTGCAAACTCCAGCGATCCATTTATGGACTGGTGCAAGCATCTCGGAGTTGGAATCTTCGCTTTGATGAGGTGATCAAAGCGTTCGAGTTTATACAAGTTTACGGAGAAGCTTGTAATTACAAGAAAGTGAGTGGGAGTTCTATAGCGTTTCTAATACTATATGTGGATGACATATTACTGATTGGAAACAATATAGAAATGTTGGAAAGCGTGAAGGAATATTTGAACAAGAGTTTTTCAATGAAGGACCTAGGAGAAGCTGCTTTCATATTAGGCATCAAGATCTATAGAGATAGATCAAGACGTTTAATAGGACTTTCACAAAACACATACCTTGATAAGATTTTGAAGAAGTTCAAAATGGATCAATCCAAGAAGGGGTTCTTGCCTGTTTTGCAAGGTGTGAAGTTGAGTAAGACTCAATGCCCAGTGACTGCAGAAGATAGAGAAAAGATGAGTGTCGTCCCCTATGCTTCAGCCATAGGCTCTATCATGTATGCAATGGTGTGCACAAGACCCGATGTCAGCCTTGCCATAAGTATGGTCGGAAGGTTTCAAAGTGATCCAGGAATGGAACACTGGACGGCGGTCAAGAATATCCTGAAGTACATGAAAAGGACTAAGGACATGTTTCTCGTTTATGGAGGTGATCAAGAGCTCGTCGTAAAGGGTTACGTCGATGCAAGCTTTGACACTGATCCGGATGACTCTAAGTCGCAAACCGGATACATATTTATTCTTAATGGGGGTGCGGTTAGCTGGTGCAGTTCCAAGCAAAGCGTGGTAGCTGATTCTACATGCGAAGCGGAGTACATCGCTGCCTCGGAGGCGGCGAAGGAAGGTGTCTGGATGAAGGAGTTCATGACAGATCTTGGAGTAGTGCCTAGTGCGCTTAACCCAATGACTCTATTTTGTGATAATACTGGTGCCATTGCTCTATCCAAGGAACCAAGATTTCACAAGAGGACCAGACACATAAAGCGACGTTTCAATTCCATCCGCGATTACATCAAGGAGGACGACATAAATATTTGCAAAGTACACACGGATCTGAATGTTGCAGATCCGATGACTAAACCTCTTCCAAGGGCTAAACATGAACAACACCAGAACTGCATGGGTGTTAGATTCATTACAATGTAAATCACATAGTGATGTGAACTAGATTATTGACTCTAGTGCAAGTGGGAGACTGTTGGAAATATGCCCTAGAGGCAATAATAAATTGGTTATTATTATATTTCCTTGTTCATGATAATCGTTTATTATCCATGCTATAATTGTATTGATTGGAAACTCAAATACATGTGTGGGTACATAGACAACACTGTGTCCCTAGTAAGCCTCTAGTTAACTAGCTTGTTGATCAAAAGATGGTGAAGGTTTCCTAGCCATGAACATGAGATGTCATTTGATAACGGGATCACATCATTAGGAGAATGATGTGATGGACAAGACCCAAACTATAAACGTAGCATATGATCGTGTCAGTTTATTGCTATTGTTTTCTGCATGTCAAGTATCTGTTCCTATGACCATGAGATCATGCAGCTCACTGACACCGGAGGAATACCTTGTGTGTATCAAACGTCGCAACGTAACTGGGTGACTATAAAGATGCTCTACAGGTATCTTCGAGGGTGTCTGTTGGGTTGGCATGGATCAAGACTGGGATTTGTTACTCCATGTAACGGAGAGGTATCTCAGGGCCCACTCGGTAATACAACATCACAATGAGCCTTGCAAGCAATGTGACTAAAGTGTTAGCCACGAGATCTTGTATTACGGACCGAGTAAAGAGACTTGCCGATAACGAGATTGAACAAGGTATAGAGATACCGACGATCGAATCTCGGGCAAGTAACATACCGAAGAACAAAGGGAACAGCATACGGGATTAACTGAATCCTTGACATAGAGGTTCGACCGATATAGATCTTCGTAGAATATGTAGGAACCAATATGGGCATCCAGGTCCCGCTATTGGTTATTGACCGTAGAGGTGTCTCGGCCATGTCTACATAGTTCTCGAACCCGCAGGGTCTACACACTTAACGTTTGGTGACGATTAGTATAGTTGAGTTATTGTGTTGGTGACCGAAGGTTGTTCGGAGTCCCGGATAAAATCCCGGACATGACGAGGATCTCCGGAAGAGTCCGGAGGTAAAGATTGATATATGTGATAATAGTGTTTTGATCTCCGGAAGGGTTCCGGAATTCACCGGAAGGGGTTCCGGATGTTTACCGAAGTGTTCGGGTGCAGCAACACTTTATATGGGCCAAAGGGGTAAAGCCCACAAGGTATTGGAAAGTGCAAAAGGAAGTTTTGCTGCTACCTTAAGCGGTACTACCGCTGGTAAGGCAGTACTACCGCGTAAGCGGTACTACCGCATGTGTGAAGCGGTACTACCGCTCATGAGCGGTACTACCGCTTGTACGCGGTACTGCTGGAATCCAAGTGGGACTCTTTCCGTGCGGGCCAAACCAACCTTCTGCGAGCAAAACCGACCTTGTGGAGGCTTTCTCTCCAAGTTTAGACCCCAGGGCTCAACATATAAATAGAGGGGCAGGGCTAGCACACGGGACACATAAAGATTTCCCAAGCCGTGTGTCGGCAACCCTAACCCTCTAGTTCCTCCCGTCATAATCTCCGTAGTACTTGGTGAAGCCCTGTAGAGATTGTTCCTCACCACCATCACCATGCCGTCGTGCTGCCGGAACTCATCCACTACTTCACCATCGCTCGCTGGATCGAGGAGGTGAAGGCGTCATCAAGCCGTACGTGTGTTGAAAGCGGAGGTGCCATCCGTTCGGCGCTAGATCGTGTTTGGATCGAGGGACGACTTGCGATTTGGATCGCGAAGAAGTTCGACTACATCAACCGCGTTTCTTAACGCTTCCGCTTAGCGATCTACAAGGGTATGTAGATTCACTCTCCCTCTCGTAGATGCTCATCACCATGGATAGATCTTGCGTGTGCGTAGGGAAATTTTTGTTTCCCATGCGACGTTCCCTAACAGTGGTATCAGAGCCAGGTTTATGTGTAGATGAGATCTCGAGTAGAACACAAACGAGTTTGTGGGCGTTGATATTCAGATTGCTTCATCCCTTGGTCTTTTCTTGTTTCAGCGGTATATTGGGATGAAGCGGCTCGGACCAACATTACTCGTATGCTTACGAGAGACCGGTTCCATCAACTGACATGTAACTTCGTTGCATAAAGATGGCTGGCGGGTGTCTGTCTCTCCTACTTTAGTCGGATCGGATTTGACAAAGACGGTCCTTGAGAAGGTTGAAAAGCAATTTTTGTATCACCGTTGTGGTTTTTGCGTAGGTAAGAATTGTTCTTGCTAGATACCCGTAGCAGCCACGTAAAACTTGCAACAACAATTAGAGGACGTCTAACTTGTTTTTGCAGGGTATGTTGTGATGTGATATGGCCAATTTCATGATGAGATATATGTGATGTATGAGATGATCATGTGTTGTATAGAATATCACGACTTGCATGTTGATGAGTACGGCAACTGGCAGGAGCCATAGAGTTGTCTTTAATTATTTTCGCCGTTTTGCTTTACTTTATCGCTTTGAGTTAGCAATAGTCATGGAAGCAACAGTCGGCGCGACAACCTCATGGCGACACGTTGATGGAGATCAAGATGATGGAGATCATGTTGTCATGCCGGTGACGATGGAGATCATGCCGATGCTTTGGAGATGGAGATCAAAAGCACAAATTCATGGCCATATCATGTCACTTATGATTTGCATGTGATGTTAATCCTTTTATGCATCTTATTTTGCTTAGGACGACAGTAGCATTATAAGGTGATCCCTCACTTAAATTTCAAGATAAAATTGTGTTCTCCCCGAGTGTGCACCGTTGCGAAAGTTCATCGTTTCGAGACACCACGTGATGATCGGGTGTGATAGACTCTACGTTCGCAAACAACGGGTGCAAGCCAAGGTTGCACGTGCGGAACACTCGGGTTAAACTTGACGAGCCTAGCATGTACAGACATGGCCTCGGAACACAAGAGACCGAAAGGTCGAACATGAGTCATATAGTAGATATGATCAACATGAAGATGTTCACCATTGAAATCACCTCAACTCACGTGATGATCGGACTTGAGTTGGTGGATTTGGATCATGTGACACTCGAATGACCGGAGGGATGTCAATTTGAGTGGGAGTTTTTTAAGTAATATAATTAACTAAACTCATTATCTTAAACAATAGTCTAAGTTGTCTTTGCTATATTTATGTTGTAGATCATGGCTCGCGCAGTAGCACCCCTGAATTTTAATGCGTTCCTAGAGAAAGCTAAGTTGAAAGATGATGGAAGTAACTTTGTGGACTGGGCCCGTAATCTAAGGATTATCCTTACGGCTTCCCAGAAGGCTTATGTCCTTGATGCACCGCTTGGTGATCCACCCGCTCCAGTTGAGTCTCTAGACGTTGTGAACGCCTGGCAGGCTCGCTCTGATGATTACTCAATAGTTCAATGTGCAATTTTGTATGGCTTAGAACCGGGACTTCAAAGACGTTTTGAACGTCATGGAGCATATGAGATGGTCCAGGAGTTGAGGTTTATCTTTCAGAAGAATGCCCGGATCGAGAGGTATGAGACCTCCGATAAGTTCTATACTTGCAAGATGGAGGAGAACGGGTCTGTTAGTGATCACATACTCAGAATGTCTGGGTACTCCACCCGTCTGGCTGAATTAGGGATGCCCCTTCCGCCAAAGGCTATCACTGACAGAGTTCTTCAATCATTGCCACCTAGCTAAAAGAGCTTCGTGTTGAACTATAACATGCACGGGATGAACAAGTCAGTCGCTGAGCTGTTTGCGATGCTGAAAGTCGCTGAGTCTGAAATTCAGAAGGAGCATCAAGTGTTGATGGTAAATAAAACCACTAGTTTCAAGAAAAATGGCAAGGGTAAGAAGGGTAACTCCAAGAAGAGTGGCAAAGCAGTTGCTCCTCCCGTGAAGAAACCCAAGGCTGGACCCAAACCAGAAACTGTGTGCTTTCAATTCAAGGGAACTGGACACTGGAAGCAGAACTGCCCCAAGTATTTGGCTGACAAGAAGGCGGCCAACAACAAACAAGGTATATATGATATACATGTTATTGATGTGTACCTTACCAACTCTCGTTGTAGTGCCTGGGTATTTGATACCGGTGCGGTTGCTCACATTTGCAACTCTAAACAGGAACTGCGGAATAGACGGAGGCTGGTAAAGGATGAAGTGACGATGCGCGTGGGAAATGGTTCCAAGGTTGATGTGATCGCCGTCGGCACGCTCGATCTTCGATTACCATCGGGATTAGTGATGAACCTGAATAATTGTTATTTAGTGCCTGCGTTAAGCATGAACATTATATCTAGATCTTGTTTATTGCGAGACGGTTACTCATTTAAATCAGATAATAATGGTTGTTCTATTTATATGAGTAATATCTTTTATGATCATGCACCCGAAGTGAGGGGTTTATTCTTATTTAATCTCGATAGTAATGATACACATGTTCATAACATTGATGCCAAAAGATGTAGAATTGATAATGATAATACCACTTTCTTGTGGCACTGCCGTTTAGGTCATATTGGCGTAAAACGCATGAGGAAGCTCCATGCTGATGGACTTTTGGAGTCACTTGATTTTGAATCACTTGACACATGCAAGCCATGCCTCATGGGCAAGATGACTAAAACGCCGTTCTCTGGAACATTGGAACGGGCAAGTGACTTGTTGGAAATCATACATACTGATGTGTGCGGTCCGATGAGCATTGAGGCGCGCGGTGGTTATCGTTACTTTCTCACCTTCACTGATGACTTAAGTAGATATGGGTATATTTACTTAATAAACACAAGTCTGAAACGTTTGAAAAGTTCAAACAATTTCAGAGTGAAGTTGAGAATCATCATAACAAGAAGATTAAATTCCTACGATCTGATCGAGGAGGAGAGTATCTGAGTTATGAGTTTGGCAGTCACTTAAGACAGTGTGGAATTGTTTCACAATTAACACCGCCTGGAACACCACAGCGTAATGGTGTGTCCGAACGTCGTAATCGAACCTTATTAGATATGGTGCGATCTATGATGTCTCTTGCTGATTTGCCACTATCGTTTTGGGGTTATGCATTAGAGACAGCTGCATTCACTTTAAATAGGGCACCATCGAAATCCGTTGAGACGACGCCATATGAACTTTGGTTTGGCAAGAAGCCAAAGCTGTCGTTTCTTAAAGTTTGGGGATGTGATGCTTATGTCAAAAAGCTTCAGCCTGAAAAGCTGGAACCCAAAGCGGAGAAATGCGTCTTCATAGGATACCCAAAAGAGACAGTTGGGTATACCTTCTACCTCAGATCCGAAAGCAAAGTGTTGGTCGCTAAAAACGGAACATTTCTTGAGAAAGAGTTTCTGAAAGAATTGAGTGGGAGGAAGATAGAACTTGATGAGGTTGTTTAACCTTTACTTCAACCTGAGAGTAGCGCAGCGCAGAAAGATGTTTCTGTAGAGCCTACATCAGCTGAAGAGGAAGTTGATGATGATCATAAAGCTTCGGATCAAGTTGCTATCGAACCTCGTAGGTCGACAAGGATGCGTACTGCTCCTGAGTGGTACGGCAACCCTGTCTTAGAGGTCATGTTGTTGGACAACGATGAACCTACGAGCTATGGAGAAGCGATGATGGGCCCGGATTCCGAGAAGTGGTTTGAGGCCATGAAATCCGAGATGGGATCCATGTATGAAAACAAAGTGTGGACTTTGGAAGTATTACCTGAAGGGCGTAAGACCATTCAGAACAAATGGATCTTTAAGAGGAAGACGGACGCGGACGGTAATGTCACCGTCTATAAAGCTCGACTTGTGGCAAAGGGTTTTTCAAAAGTTCAAGGAGTTGACTACGATGAGACCTTCTCACCCGTAGCGATGCTTAAGTCCGTCAGAATCATGTTAGCAATAGCTGCCTTTTTCGATTATGAAATTTGGCAGATGGATGTCAAAACAGCATTCCTTAACGGTTTCCTTAAGGAAGAGTTGTATATGATGCAACCAGAAGGTTTTGTCGATCCATAGAATGCTGACAAAGTTTGCAAACTCCAGCGATCCATTTATGGACTGGTGCAAGCATCTCGGAGTTGGAATCTTCGCTTTGATGAGGTGATCAAAGCGTTCGAGTTTATACAAGTTTACGGAGAAACTTGTATTTACAAGAAAGTGAGTGGGAGCTCTATAGCGTTTCTAATATTATATGTGGATGACATATTACTGATTGGAAACAATATAGAAATGTTGGAAAGTGTGAAGGAATATTTGAACAAGAGTTGTTCATTGAAGGACCTAGGAGAAGCTGCTTTCATATTAGACATCAAGATCTATAGAGATAGATCAAGACGTTTAATAGGACTTTCACAAAACACATACCTTGATAAGATTTTGAAGAAGTTCAAAATGGATCAATCCAAGAAGGGGTTCTTGCCTGTTTTGCAAGGTGTGAAGTTGAGTAAGACTCAATGCCCAGTGACTGCAGAAGATAGAAAAAAGATGAGTGTCGTCCCCTATGCTTCAGCCATAGGCTCTATCATGTATGCAATGATGTGCACAAGACCCGATGTCAGCCTTGCCATAAGTATGGTCGGAAGGTTTCAAAGTGATCCAGGAATGGAACACTGGACGGCGGTCAAGAATATCCTGAAGTACATGAAAAGGACTAAGGACATGTTTCTCGTTTATGGAGGTGATCAAGAGCTCGTTGTAAAGGGTTACGTCGATGCAAGCTTTGACACTGATCCGGATGACTCTAAGTCGCAAACCGGATACGTATTTATTCTTAATGGGGGTGCGGTTAGCTGGTGCAGTTCCAAGCAAAGCGTGGTAGCCGATTCTACATGCGAAGCGGAGTACATCGCTGCCTCGGAGGCGGCGAAGGAAGGTGTCTGGATGAAGGAGTTCATGACAGATCTTGGAGTAGTGCCTAGTGCGCTTAACCCAATGACTCTGTTTTGTGATAATACTGGTGCCATTGCTCTATCGAAGGAACCAAGATTTCACAAGAGGACCAGACACATAAAGCGACGTTTCAATTCCATCCGCGATTACATCAAGGAGGACGACATAAATATTTGCAAAGTACACACGGATCTGAATGTTGCAGATCCGATGACTAAACCTCTTCCAAGGGCTAAACATGAACAACACCAGAACTGCATGGGTGTTAGATTCATTACAATGTAAATCACATAGTGATGTGAACTAGATTATTGACTCTAGTGCAAGTGGGAGACTGTTGGAAATATGCCCTAGAGGCAATAATAAATTGGTTATTATTATATTTCCTTGTTCATGATAATCGTTTATTATCCATGCTATAATTGTATTGATTGGAAACTCAAATACATGTGTGGGTACATAGACAACACTGTGTCCCTAGTAAGCCTCTAGTTAACTAGCTCGTTGATCAAAAGATGGTGAAGGTTTCCTAGCCATGAACATGAGATGTCATTTGATAACGGGATCACATCATTAGGAGAATGATGTGATGGACAAGACCCAAACTATAAATGTATCATATGATCGTGTCAGTTTATTGCTATAGTTTTCTACATGTCAAGTATCTGTTCCTATGACCATGAGATCATGCAACTCACTGACACCGGAGGAATACCTTGTGTGTATCAAACGTCGCAACGTAACTGGGTGACTATAAAGATGCTCTACAGGTATCTCCGAGGGTGTCTGTTGGGTTGGCATGGATCAAGACTGGGATTTCTTACTCCATGTAACGGAGAGGTATCTCAGGGCCCACTCGGTAATATAACATCACAATGAGCCTTGCAAGCAATGTGACTAAAGTGTTAGCCACGAGATCTTGTATTACGGACCAAGTAAAGAGACTTGCCGATAACGAGATTGAACTAGGTATAGAGATACCGACGATCGAATCTCGGGCAAGTAACATACCGAAGAACAAAGGGAACAGCATACGGGATTAACTGAATCCTTGACATAGAGGTTCGACCGATATAGATCTTCATAGAATATGTAGGAACCAATATGGGCATCCAGGTCCCGCTATTGGTTATTGACCGTAGAGGTGTCTCGGTCATGTCTACATAGTTCTCGAACCCGCAGGGTCTACACACTTAACGTTTGGTGACGATTAGTATAGTTGAGTTATTGTGTTGGTGACCGAAGGTTGTTCGGAGTCCCGGATAAAATCCCGGACATGACGAGGATCTCCGGAAGAGTCTGGAGGTAAAGATTGATATATGTGATAATAGTGTTTTGATCTCTGGAAGGGTTCCGGAATTCACCGGAAGTGGTTCCGGATGTTTACCGAAGTGTTCGGGTGCAGCAACACTTTATATGGGCCAAAGGGGTAAAGCCCACGAGGTATTGGAAAGTGCAAAAGGAAGTTTTGCTGCTTCCTTAAGCGGTACTACCGCTGGTAAGGCAGTACTACCGCGTAAGCGGTACTACCGCTTGTGTGAAGCGGTACTACCGCTCAAGCGGTACTACCGCTCATGAGCGGTACTACCGCTTGTATGCGGTACTGCTGGAATCCGAGTGGGACTCTTTCCGTGCGGGCCAAACCGACCTTGTGCGGGCAAAACCGACCTTGTGGAGGCTTTCTCTCCAAGTTTAGACCCCAGGGCTCAACATATAAATAGAGGGGCAGGGCTAGCACACGGGACACATAAAGATTTCCCAAGCCGTGTGTCGGCAACCCTAACCCTCTAGTTCCTCCCGTCATAATCTCCGTAGTGCTTGGCGAAGCCCTGCGGAGATTGTTCATCACCACCATCACCACGCCGTCGTGCTGCCAGAACTCATCCACTACTTCACCATCGCTCGCTGGATCGAGGAGGTGAAGGCGTCATCAAGCCGTACGTGTGTTGAACGCGGAGGTGCCGTCCGTTCGGCGCTGGATCGTGTTTGGATCGAGGGACGACTTGCGATTTGGATCGCGAAGACGTTCGACTACATCAACCGCGTTTCTTAACGCTTCCGCTTAGCGATCTACAAGGGTATGTAGATTCACTCTCCCTCTCGTAGATGCTCATCACCATGGATAGATCTTGCGTGTGCGTAGGAAATTTTTTGTTTCCCATGCGACGTTCCCCAACACATGACACCTCTCCGGTCAATAACCAATAGCGGGACCTGGATGCCCATATTGGTTCCCACATATTCCACGAAGATCTTTATCGGTCGAACCACGATGCCAAGGATTCAATCAATCCCGTATGCAGTTCCCTTTGTCCAGCGGTATGTTACTTGTCCGAGATTCGATCGTCGGTATCTCCATACCTAGTTCAATCTCGTTACCGGCAAGTCTCTTTACTCGTTCCGTAATACAAGATCCCGTGACTAACTCCTTAGTCACATTGCTTGCAAGCTTCTTGTGATGCTGTATTACCGAGTGGGCCCAGAGAAACCTCTCCATCATACGGAGTGACAAATCCCAGTCTCGATCCACGCCAACCCAACAGAAACCCTCGGAAATACCTGTAGAGCACCTTTAGTCACCCAGTTACGTTGTGACGTTTGATACACACAAGGCATTCCTCTGGTGTTAGGGATTTGCAGGATCTCATGGTCGTAGGAACAGATACTTGACATGGATA
The DNA here is from genome assembly GCA_039707655.1 of Elymus sibiricus. Classification (NCBI taxonomy): domain Eukaryota; kingdom Viridiplantae; phylum Streptophyta; class Magnoliopsida; order Poales; family Poaceae; genus Elymus; species Elymus sibiricus. The sequence goes on along the minus strand of CM077667.1, from coordinate 142,869,412 downwards.
AAGCAGTAGCAATAAACTAACACGATCAAATGCTATGCTTACGGTTGGGTCTTGTCCATCACATCATTCTCCTAATGATGTGATCCCGTTATCAAATGACAACTCATGTCTATGGTTAGGAAACCTTGACCATCTTTGATCAACGAGCTAGTCTAGTAGAGGCTCACTAGGGACATAGTGTTGTCTATGTATCCACACATGTATCTGAGCTTATGATCAATACAATTATAGCATGGATAATAAACGATTATCATGAACAAGGAAATATGATAATAACCAATTTATTATTGCCTCTAGGGCATATTTCCAACAGTCTCCCACTTGCACTAGAGTCAATAATGTAGTTCACATCACCATGTGATTAACACCCAATAAGTTCTGGGGTTTGATCATGTTTTGCTTGTGAGAGAGGTTTTAGTCAACGGGTCTACACCATTAAGATCCGTGTATACATTGCAAATCTCTATGTCATATTGTAGATGCTGCTACTACGCCCCACTTCGAGCTACTCCAAATGTCTGCTCCACTATACATATCCGGTTTGCTACTCAGAGTCATCCGGATCGGTGTCAAAGCTTGCATCGACGTAACCCTTTACGATGAACACTTTATCACCTCCATAATCGAGAAACATTTCCTTAGTCCTCCAGTTACTAATGATAATTTTGACCGTTGTCCAGTGATCCACTCCTGGATCACTCTTGTACCCCCTTGCCAGACACGCGGCAAGGCACACATCAGGTGCGGTACATAGCATGGCATACCGTATAGAGCCTATGGCTAAGGCATAGGTGATGACCTTCGTCCTTTCTCTTTCTTTTGCCATGGTCGAGCTTTGAGTCTTACTCAACTTCACACCTTACAGATCAGGCAAGAACTCCTTCTTTGACTGATCCATTTTGAACTCTTTCAAAATCTTGTCAAGGTATGTACTCATTGAAAGTCTTATCAGGCGTCTTGATCTATCTCTATAGATCTTGATGCCCAATATTTAAGTAGCTTTATCCAGGTCTTCCTTTGAAAAACTCCTTTCAAACAACCCTTTATGCTTTCCAGAAATTCTACATTATTTCCGATCAACAATATGTCATCCACATATACTTATCAGAAATTTTATAGTGCTCCCACTCACTTTCTTGAAAATATAAGTTTCTTATAAACTTTGTATAAACCCAAAAGCTTTGATTACCTCATCAAAGCGTATATTCCAACTCCGAGATGCTTGCTCCAGTCCATAGAAGGATCGCTGGAGCTTGCATACCTTTTAGCATCCTTAGGACCGACAAAACCTTCTGGTTGTATCACATACAACCTTTCCTCACGGAAACCGTTAAGGAGACTCTGTTTTGACATCCATCTGCCAGATTTCATAATCGAAAAATGCAGCAACTGCTAACATAATTCCACCAGACTTTAGAATCGCTACGGGTGAGAAAGTCTCATCGTAGTCAACTCCTTGAACTTGTCGGAAACCTCTTTGTGACAAGTCGAGCTTTATAAATGGTGGCATTTACCATCAGCGTCCGTCTTCTTCTTAAAGATCCATTTGTACTTAATGGCCTGCCGTTCATTGGGCAAGTCTATCAAAGTCCATACTTGGTTTTCATACATGGATCCTATCTCGGATTTCATGGCTCCTAGCCATTTGTTGGAACCCGGGCCCACCATCGCTTCTTCATAGGTCGTAGGTTCACTGTTGTCTGACAACATAACCTCCAAGACAGGACCACCATATCGCTCGGGGCAGTATGTGTCTTTGTCGACCTACGAGGTTCGGTAGTAACTTGATCCGAAGTTTCATGACCATAATCATTAGCTTCCTCTTCAATTGGTTTACGCATCACAGGAACACCTTTCTGTGCTGTGCTACTTTTCCAATTCAAGTGAAGGTTTGACAACCTTATCAAGTTCTACCTTCCTCCCACTCACTTCTTTCGAGAGAGCATTCTTCTCTGGAAAGGATCCATTCTTGGTAACAAATACCTTGCCTTCGGATCTGTGATAGAAGGTATACCCAATTGTTGTGTTAGGGTATCTTATGAAGATGCACTTTTCCGCTTTGGGTTTGAGCTTATCAGACATAAGTGGTGCATTCCCAAACTCTAAGAAACGTCAGCTTAGGTTTCTGCCAAACTATAATTCATACAGTGTCATCTCAATGGATTTAGATGGTGCCCTATTAAAGTGAATGTAGTTGTCTCTAATGCATAACCCCAAAATGATAGTGGCAAATCGGTAAGAGACATCATAGTACGCACAATATCCAATAGAGCACGACTACGATGTTCGAACACACCATCACACTATGGTGTTCCAGGCGGTGTGAGTTGTGAAACAATTTCCACATTGTCTTAAGTTGCATACCAAACTCGTAACTCAGATATTCACCTCCACGATCATATAGTAGACATTTTATCTTCTTGTCACGATGATCTTGAACTTCACTCTGAAATTGCTTGAACTTTTCAAACGTTTCAGACTTGTGTTTCATTAAGTAAATATACCCATATCAACTCAAATCATCAGTGAAGGTAAGAAAATAATGATATCCACCGCACACTTCAACACTCATTTGGACCGCATACATCAACATGTATTATTTTCAATAAGTCACTTGCCCGCTCCATCATCTTGCCTATGAGGCATGGTCCGCATGTCTCAACCGATTTGAAATCGAGTGAGTCCAAAGATCCATCAGCATGGAGATTCTTCATGCGCTTTACACCAATATGACCTTAGCGGCAGTGCCACGAGTATGTGGCACTATCATTATTAACTTTGCATCTTTTGGCATCAATATTATGAACATGTGTATCACTATGATCGAGATTCAATAAACCATTCACATTGGGTGCATGACCATTGAACATATTATTCATGTAAACAGAATAACCATTACTCTCTAACTTAAATGAATAACCGTATTGCAATAAACACGATCTAATCATGTTCATGCTCAACGCCAACACCAAATAACATTTATTTAGGTTCAACACTAATCCCGAAGGTAGAGGGAGCGTGCGATGGTGATCACATCAACCTTGGAAACACTTCCAACACACATCGTCACCTCGCCCTTGGCTAGTCTCTGTTTATTCCGTAGCTTTTATTTTGAGTTACCAATATTAGCAACTGAACCGGTATCTAATACCCAGATGTTACTAGGAGCACTAGTAAGGTACACATCAATAACACGTATATCAAATACACTTTTGTTGACGTTGCCATCCTTCTTATCTACCAAGTATTTGGGGTAGTTCCGCTATCAGTGACCGTTCCCATTACAATAGAAGCACTTAGTCTCGGGTTTGGGTTCAACCTTGGGTTTCTTCACTGGAGCGGCAACTGTTTTGCCATTCTTGAAGTTTGCCTTCTTGCCCTTGCCCTTCTTGAAACTAGTGGTCTTACTATCAACACTTGATGCTCCTTCTTGATTTTTACCTTCGCGTAGTAAAACATCGCGAATAGCTCAGGGATCATCTTCTCTATCCATTGCATGTTATAGTTTATCACGAAGCTCTAGTAGCTTGGTGGCAGTGACTTGGAGAACTCTGTCAATCACTATCTTATCTGGAAGATGAACACCCACTTGATTCAAGCGATTGTAGCACCCAGACATTCTGAGCACATGCTCACTGACTGAGCTATTCTCCTCCATCTTGTAAGCAAAGAACATGTCAGAGGTCTCATACCTCTCAACATGGGCATGAGCTTGGAATACCAATTTCAGCCCTTGGAACATCTCATATGATCCATGACATTCAAAATGTCTTTGGATCCCCAGTTCTAAGCCGTAAAGGATGGCGCACTAAACTATCAAGTAGTCATCAGAACGTGTCTGCTAGACGTTCACAACATCCACAGACGACGCTTGAGGGGGTGGCGCGCTGAGCGGTGCATCGAGGACATAAGCCATTTGTGCAGCAATGAGGACAATCCTCAGATCACGGAGCTAGTCCGCATAATTGCTACTATCAACTCTCAACTTAGTTTTCTCTAGGAATGTATCAAAATACTGGGGAGCTACAGCGCGAGCTATTGATCTACAACATAATTTGCAAAGACATTTTGACTATGTTCATGATAATGAGTTTAACTAATCATATTACTAAAGAACTCCCACTCAAATCAACATCCCTCAGGTTGTCTAAGTGTGACATGATCCAAATCCACCAACCCAAGTCCGATCATCACGTGAGATGAGGTTGCTTCAATGGTGAACATTGCTATTTCTCGAGCATGCGTTGGTTTCCATGAAGAGGAACGGGTGATGCAGCAAAGTAGATAAGTATTTCCCTCAGTTGTTGAGAACCAAGGTATCAATCCAGTAGGAGATACAAGCAAGTCCCCAATAGATGTACCTACACAAAGAATCAAACACTTGCACCCAACGCTATAAAGGGGTTGTCAATCCCTTCACGGTTACTTGCAAGGATGAGATCTGATAGAGATAAATAGATATGATTGCTTGAAAGTAAAGTAAAACAAAAGTAAAAAGATTGCAGCAAGATATTTTTGGTATTTTTGGTTTTAGATCTGAAAGTATAATATGGAAAATAGACCCGGGGGCCATAGGTTTCACTAGAGGCTTCTCTCATGATGGCCAGTATTACGGTGGGTGAACAAATTACTGTCGAGCAATTGATAGAAAAGCGAATAATTATGAAGAAATCCAAGGCAATGATTATGCATATAGGCATCACGTCCGTGTCAAGTAGACCGAAACGATTCTGCATCTACTACTATTACTCCACACATCGACCGACTCCTGCCTGCATCTAGAGTATTAAGTTCATGAAGAACAGAGTAACGCATTAGGTAAGATGACATGATGTAGAGGGATAAACTCAAGCAATATGATGAAAACCCCATCTTTTTATCCTCGATGGCAACAATACAATACGTGCCTCGCTACCCCTACTATGTCACTGGGTGAGGACACCGCAAGATTGAACCCAAAACTAAGCACTTCTCCCATTGCAAGAATTACCAATCTAGTTGGCCAAACCAAACCAATAACTCGAAGAGACTTGCAAAGATATGAAATCATGCATATAAGAATTCAGAAAAGACTCAAATCATATTCATAGATAATCTGAACATAAACCCACAATTCATCGGATCTCGACAAACACACCGCAAAAGAGTATTACATCGGATAGATCTCCATGAAGATCATGAAGAACATGGTATTGAAGAGCAAAGAGAGAGAAGGAGCCATCTAGCTACTAGCTATGGACCCGAAGGTCTGTGGTGAACTACTCATGCATCATCGGAGGGGCAATGGAGTTGATGTAGATGCCCTCCGTGATCGAATCCCCCTCCGGCAGATTACCGGAAAAGGCTCCAAGATTGGATCTCACGGGAACCGAGGCTCCTGGCGGCGGAAAAGTGTTTTCGTGGCTCTCTTCGGTATCCAGGGAATATTTGTGAATTTATAGGCCGAGAAATAGGGTTGGGGGAGCTTCCGTGGGCCCACAAGCCAGGGGGCGCGCCCTACCCCCCTGGGCGTGCCCCTGTGGCTTGTGGCCACACGGCGGCTCTCCTGCCTTGGTCTCCAAGCTTGGTAGATGTCTTCTGGTCCAAGAAAAATTATTCTGAAGATTTTATTCTGTTTGGACTCCGTTTAATATTCCTTATCTGCAATACTCAAAAACAAGGAAAAAACAGAAACTGGCACTAGGCTCTAGATTAATAGGTTAGTCCCAAAAATAATAGGCACCTCACACAAAGGTCGACAATCATTAAACAAATCATGCTCCGTCTTCGTTACATAACGGTTCACCATACGTGCATGCTACGGGAATCACAAACTTCAACACAAGTATCTCTTCCAATTCACAACTACTCACTAGCATGACTCTCATATTACCATCTCCATTATCTCAAAACTATATGCAAGGAATCAAACTTCTCATAGTATCCAATGCACTTAATATGAAAGTTTTTATTATATCCCTCTTGGATGCCTATTATATTAGGACTAAATTCATAACCTAAACAAATTACCATGCTGTTTTAAGAAGCTCTCAAAATAATATAAGTGAGGTATGAGAGTTCAATAATTTCTATAAAATATAACACCACCGTGCTCTAAAAAGATATAATTGAAGCACTAGAGCAACATTGCCTAGCTCAAAAGATATAAGTGAAGCACATAGAGTATTCTAATAAATTCACGATTCAGTGTGTCTCTCTCAAAAAGATGTGTGCAGCAAGGATGATTGTGGAAAACTAAAAATCAAAGACTCATATCATAAAAGACGCTCCAAGCAAAACACATATCATGTGGTGAATAAAAATATAGCCTCAAGTAAATTTACCGATGGATTGAAGACGAAAGAGGGGATGCCTTCCGGGGCATCCCCAAGCTTAGGCTTTTTGGTATCCTTGAATATGGCTTGGTGTGCCTTGGGCATCCCCAAGCTTAGGATCTTGCCACTCCTTATTCCATAGTCCATCAAATCTTTACCCAAAACTTGAAAACTTCACAACACAAAACTCAACAGAAAACTCATGAGATCCGTTAGTATAAGAAAAATAAACCACCACTTTAGGTACTGTTGTGAACTCATTCTTTATTTATATTGGTGTAATATCTACTGTATTCTAACTTCTCCATGGTTCATACCCCCCGATACAACCCATAGATTCATCAAAATAAGCAAACAACACAAAGAAAACAGAATCTGTCTAAAACAGAACAGTCTGTAGAAATCTATAGACTTCGAATACTTCTGTAACTCCAAAAATTCTGAAAAATTAGGAAAATCAGGTAAATTTGTATATGAATCTTTTGTAAAAATTTCAGATCAAAATCACGTTCCAGTGAATTTACAAAATTCCTGGACTGAGAGCAAAAGTTTCTGTTTTTCGGCAAAATCAAATCAACAAACACCGTAGACCATCTCAAAGGTCTTACTTGGCTCAAACACTAATTTAAACAAGAAAACACAATTATTACAGAAGTAATAATGTGCAAAACACACCAAAACAGAAGAAGAAAACAGAAAGCAAAAATAAAATTGGGTTGCCTCCCAACAAGCGCTATTGTTTAACGCCCCTAGCTAGGCATAACGGTTTCAATGATGCTCTCATAAAAAGTAGTAATTGAAATATGCAAGAAAGCATCATGAATCTCATGACAAACACATTTAATTCTAACCCACTTCCTATGCATAGATATTTTGTGAGCAAACAATTTGTAGGGACAAGAATCAACTAGCATAGGAAGGCAAAACAAGCATAACTTCAAAACTTTGAACACATAGAGAGGAAGCTTGATATTATTGCAATTCCTACAAGCATATGTTCCTCCCTCATAATAAATTTCAGTAGCATCATGAAGGAATTCTACAATATAACCATCACATAAATCATTCTTTTCATGATACACGAGCATGCAATCATCATAATGAATTTGCTCATCAAAACTTGGGGGACAAAAAATATCATCTTCATCAAACATAGCATCCCCAAGCTTGTGGCTTTGCATATTATTAGCATAATTTACATTAATAGAATTTATAATAACATCATTGCAATCATGCTTTTCAATCAAGGAGCTATCATGAATCACCTTATAAATTTCTTCTTTCAACACTTCATCAAAATTTTCAGATTCATGATTTTCAAACAAAACTTCATAGAGATAATCAAGTGCACTCAACTCACTAGCAATTGGTTCATCATAATTTGGCCTTTTGAAAAGATTATCAAGTGGATGAGGATCCATATCAATAGGTTTTTAGCAAGCGAAGATGCAAGCAAATAGAAGGCACATGGCAACACAAGCAAAAAGGGAAACGGAAAAGAGGGCGAATAAAACGGAAAATTGGTGAAGTGGGGGAGAGGAAAACGAGAGGCAAATGGCAAATAATGTAAATGCAAGAGATGAGTTTGTGATGGGTACTTGGTAGGCTTGATGTAGATCTCCCCGGCAACGGCGCCAGAAATCCTTCTTGCTACTTCTCGAACATGCGTTGGTTTCCGTGAAGAGGAACGGGTGATGCAGCAAAGTAGATAAGTATTTCCCTCAGTTGTTGAGAACCAAGGTATCAATCCAGTAGGAGATACAAGCAAGTCCCCAATAGATGTACCTACACAAAGAATCAAACACTTGCACCCAATGCTATAAAGGGGTTGTCAATCCCTTCATGGTTACTTGCAAGGATGAGATCTGATAGAGATAGATAGATATGATTGCTTGAAAGTAAAGTAAAACAAAAGTAAAAAGATTGCAGCAAGATATTTTTGGTATTTTTGGTTTTAGATCTGAAAGTATAATATGGAAAATAGACCCGGGGGCCATAGGTTTCACTAGAGGCTTCTCTCATGATGGCAAGTATTACGGTGGGTGAACAAATTACTGTCGAGCAATTGATAGAAAAGCGAATAATTATGAAGATATCCAAGGCAATGATTATGCATATAGGCATCACGTCCGTGTCAAGTAGACCGAAACGATTCTGCATCTACTACTATTACTCCACACATCGACTGACTCCTGCCTGCATCTAGAGTATTAAGTTCATGAAGAACAGAGTAACGCATTAGGTAAGATGACATGATGTAGAGGGATAAACTCAAGCAATATGATGAAAACCCCATCTTTTTATCCTCGATGGTAACAATACAATACGTGCCTCGCTACCCCTACTATGTCACTGGGTGAGGGCACCGCAAGATTGAACCCAAAACTAAGCACTTCTCCCATTGCAAGAATTACCAATCTAGTTGGCCAAACCAAACCAATAACTCGAAGAGACTTGCAAAGATATGAAATCATGCATATAAGAATTCAGAAAAGACTCAAATAATATTCATAGATAATCTGAACATAAACCCACAATTCATCGGATCTCGACAAACACACCGCAAAAGAGTATTACATCTGATAGATCTCCATGAAGAACATGGTATTGAAGAGCAAAGAGAGAGAAGAAGCCATCTAGCTACTAGCTATGGACCCAAAGGTCTGTGGTGAACTACTCACGCATCATCGGAGGGGCAATGGAGTTGATGTAGATGCCCTCCGTGATCGAATCCCCCTCCGGCAGATTACCGGAAAAGGCTCCAAGATTGGATCTCACGGGAACCGAGGCTCCTGGCGGCGGAAAAGTGTTTTCGTGGCTCTCTTCGGTATCCAGGGAATATTTGTGAATTTATAGGCCGAGAAATAGGGTTGGGGGAGCTGCCGTGGGCCCACAAGCCAGGGGGCGCGCCCTACCCCCCTGGGCGTGCCCCTGTGGCTTGTGGCCACACGGCGGCTCTCCTGCCTTGGTCTCCAAGCTTGGTAGATGTCTTCTGGTCCAAGAAAAATTATTCCGAAGATTTTATTCCGTTTGGACTCCATTTAATATTCCTTATCTGCAATACTCAAAAACAAGGAAAAACAGAAACTGGCACTAGGCTCTAGATTAATAGGTTAGTCCCAAAAATAATATAAAATAGCATATTAATGCATATAAAACATCCAAAACAGATAATATAATAGCATGGAACAATCAAAAATTATAGATACGTTGGAGACGTATCAAACATCTCCATGTTGATCATATCTACTATAGGACTCATGTTCGACCTTTCGGTCTCCTGTGTTCCGAGGCCACGTCTGTACATGCTAGGCGCGTCAAGGTTAACCCAAGTATTCCGCGTGTGTAAATATGGCTTACACTCGTTGTATGCAAACATAGAGTCTATCACACCCGATCATCACGAGGTGCTTCGAAACGACGATCCTTCGCAACCGTTCATACTCGGGGAGAACACAATTTATCTTGAAATTTTAGTGAGGGATCATCTTATAATGCTACCATCGTCCTACGAAAAATAAGATGCATAAAAGATAAACATCACATGCAAATCATATAAGTGACATGATATGGCCATCATCATCTTGTGCTTTTGATCTCCATCTCCAAAGCACCGGTATTATCTCCATCGTCACCGGCATGACACCATGATCTCCGTCATCATGATCTCCATCATCATGTCGTCATGTGGTTGTCACGCCAACTATTGCTTCTACAACTATTGCTAACTCATAGCGATAAAGTAAAGCAAAAAAGAGAAAATAATTAAAGACAACCCTATGGCTCCTGCCGGTTGCCGTACTCATCGACATGCAAGTCGTGATAATCTATACAAAACATGATCATCTCATACATCACATATATCACATCATGTCTTTGGCCATATCACATCACAACATGCCCTGCAAAAACAAGTTAGACGTCCTCTACTTTGTTGTTGCAAGTTTTACGTGGCTGCTATGGGCAACTAGTAAGAACCATTCTTACCTATGCAAAGCCACAACAGTGATAATCAAGTTACCTTTTAACCTTCTACAAGGATCGCCTCTATTGGATCTGACTCAACTAAAGTGGGAGAGACAGACACCCAACAGCCATCTTTATGCAACAAGTTGCATGTCAGTCGATGGAACCGGTCTCTCGTACGTGGACGAGTAAGGTTGGTCCAGGCCGCTTCATCCCACAATACCACCAAATCAAGATAAGACTAAGGTGGTAAGAAATCTGAACATCAACGCCCACAAGCTCTTTGTGTTCTACTCGTGCATATCATCTACGCATAGACCTAGCTCATGATGCCACTGTTGGGGAACGTTGCTTGGGAAACAAAAAATTTCCTATGCACACGCAAGATCTATCCATGGAGATGCATAGATACGAGAGGGGAGTGTATATGCCTACCCTTGTAGATCGCTAAGCGGAAGCGTATATAACGCAGTTGATGTAGTCGTACGTCTTCATGATTGAACCTCGATCCGTCCCGATCTAGCGCCGAACGGACGGCACCTCCGCGTTCAGCACACGTGCGGCTCGATGACGTCTCCGCCTCCTCGATCTAGCGAGCGAGGGCGGAGTAGTAGATGGATTCTCAACTAGCACGACGGCGTGATGGAGATGGTGGTGGAGCAATCCCGGCAGGGCTACGCCGAGCGCTACCGAAACCGCGAAAGGAGGAGAAAACGATCTAGGGAGAGATAGAGGGGCGCCAAGGGCTTGGTGTGTGCTCTTGGGGCGCCCCCTCCCCTCTATATATATGGGTGGAGGGGCGTGGAGATCAGCCCCTCCAAGCCCTAGGGCGCAGCCAAGGGGGAGGAGATGGACTCCTAGTCCAATTCCATCCCTATCCATACATAGCTGGACTTTCCACCTCTCCCAAGCCACATGGGCCTTGAGGGACTTTGCGCCTGGCCCAATAAGGCCAGAGTGCCTCCCCTCAGCCCATGCAAACCCTTGGGACACGGTGGAACCCTTGGTGGACTTCCGGACTACACCGGAAGTTTTCGGAACCTTCTAGAAGCTTCCAGGTACAATACCGGAAAAACCCGAAACTTTTCCGGTAGCCAAAATATGACTCCCTTCTATAAATATTTACCTCTGGACCATTCCGGAGCTCCTCGTGACGTCCGGGATCTCATCTGGGACTCTGAACAACATTCGTTCACCAACCTACATAACCCAATAATACTATATCGTCACCGAACGTTAAGCGTGCGGACCCTACGGGTTCGAGAATCATGTGGACATGACCGAGACACCTCTCCGGTCAATAACCAATAGCGGGACCTGGATGCCTATATTGGTTCCCACATATTCCACGAAGATCTTTGTCGGTCGAACCATGATGTCAAGGATTCAATCAATCTCGTATGTAGTTCCCTTTGTCCAGCGGTATGTTACTTGCCCGATTCGATCATCGGTATCTCCATACCTAGTTCAATCTCGTTACTGGTAAGTCTATTTACTCGTTCCGTAATAAAAGATCCCGTGACTAACTCCTTAGTCACATTGCTTGCAAGCTTCTTGTGATGTTGTATTATCGAGTGGGCCCAGAGAAACCTCTCCGTCATACGGAGTGACAAATCCCAGTCTCGATCCACGTCAACCCAACATACACCCTCAGAGATACCTGTAGAGCACCTTTATAGTCACCCAGTTACGTCGTGATGTTTGATACACACAAGGCATTCCTCCGGTGTTAGGGAGTTGCATGATCTCATGGTCGTAGGAACAGATACTTGACATGGATAAAGAATTAGCAATAAACTAACACGATCAAATGCTATGCTTACGGTTGGGTCTTGTCCATCACATCATTCTTCTAAAGATGTGATCCCGTTATCAAATGACAACTCATGTCCATGGTTAGGAAACCTTGACCATCTTTGATCAACGAGCTAGTCTAGTAGAGGCTCACTAGGGACATAGTGTTGTCTATGTATCCACACATGTATCTGACTTTCCGATCAATACGATTATAGCATGGATAATAAATGATTATCATGAACAAGGAAATATGATAATAACCAATTTATTATTGCCTCTAGGGCATATTTTCAATAGTCTTTATAGAATTTCACCCGTTTTTCTTCTTGATTAAGGATCAGGCCACGAGGACAGTTCTCTGTCACGGTAGATGCGTGGAAGGCCTCTACCCATTGATTCCACATCTTTTCAAGTTCAATAAGCAAGTTTTATGAGCCACCAAAGTCTCTCCAGAAAGGTGGCATAATCACCTAGGCCATCCATCTTTTTTCGTTGTTTATCAAATTCTTAGTAGAAATAAACTCCCTTTTGTTGGTGAGCATGATCGTGAAACTATTTGTGTTTCATACCAAAGAGCAAAAGGTCATCAATTGACATAGCCTATTTCAACTAGTGTGTCTGTTAAGCCATTGTTATTAATCGTTTATGATGTCTGGGGTCCGGCCCTTCCTCTGTTGGTAGACACACCTACTATGTGAGCTTTACTGATGATTACAGCAAATACACGTGGATCTATCTACTTAAGAAATGTTCCAATGTGTTTCGCATCTTTCATCATTTCCAAGCTCTTGTAGAATGCTAATTTGATTGTAAACTTGTTGCCATGCAATCTGACTGAGGTGGTGAGTATGAGAAACTTAACTCTTTTTTCCAACAGATAGGCATCTCTCACCATGTTTCTTGTCCACATGCTCATCAACAAAATGGTTCTGCCGAACGAAAGCATCGACACATTGTTGATGTTGGTCTAGCTCTCCTTGCTGTTGCATCTATGCCACTTAAATTTTGGGATGAGGCTTTTTTGACAGTTGTTCGTCTTATAAACATTCTACCCAGTCGTGTCATCACTAATGAAACTCCTACAGAACGTCTCCTTCACATCAAGCCTGGCTATGCTCCATTGCGTGTCTTTGGTTGTGCCTGTTGGCCTAACCTTCGTCCCTGTAATAATCGCAAGCTTATGTTTCTTTCTAAGAAATGTGTTTCTTAGCTATAGTGCTTGTCACAAGGGAGTCAAATGTCTTGATGTGGCTAGTGGGCATGTCTATATTTCCGGAGATGTTGTTTTTGATGAGACATAGTTTCCTTTTGCAAAACTCCATCCAAATGCCGGTGCACTTCTTCGACAAGAAATTCTACTCTTGCCACCATCCCTTTCCGGAGTTGATCACGGGGGTGAAAATAACAGTTCTGACTTATAGACTAATCCTCATGTTTTGCCTAAGTCCACAACTGCAGGAACAATATTTGTTGATGAAAACGATAGGTCTAACAAAGAAAATCGTCGTCATTTTATGTGTTTCCCTGCTGGAGACAGATTCTCCTCGGGATCCGACCTTCTGTAGATGGCAGGGAGATCTGCCTCGGTATCTGCCCCTAACACTGCTCCCTTCGGGTTCGCCTCTGCCATGCTCCACGTCCCCACTATCGATGCGAGCATGGGCGCCCACACGGACAACAACGTCGTGGCCTCGCACCACCCTGATGCCTCCACGTGGTTGCCCAGGCCCGCCACTGCCTCGCCTTCACGGTCTTCGTCGGGTCCGACACTGCTTCGCTTTTGCAGTATTCGCCCGGGTCAGCCACTACCTTGCCTCGGTCTTCACCAGCGCGCACTCCGACCGAACTGTCTTCATCGGCATGTGGCTCCACCGAATCTTCTTTGGGATCCGGTGCTGAAACACCTGATGCAGCTGTTGTTGGGGGATCCGCTGTGGCTGGTGATGGACCTCCTGTGCCGCAACCGGATGTAGCTGCTCCTGCTGGACTGCACACCAGGCTACAACAGGGAGTTACAAGCAGAATTAATTATAAAAATTTCTCCAAATATGCTTTATCTTGAATGGCAGGTGAACCTTAAAACCTGATGGATGCACTGGGCGATGACGTGGAAAATGGGCATGAATGATGAATATGTGGCTTTATAGAGAAATAAAACATGGCATCTTGTTCCACCTCAACAGGGCGGTAACTTAAATGACTGTAAGTGGGTCTACATAATTAAAAGGAAATCAGATCGCACTATAGATCCCTACAAAGAAAGACTTGTGGCAAAAGGTTTTAAGCAAATGTATGGGTTAGATTATGGGGACACCTTCAGTCCTATTGTTAAAGATGCAGCTATTCGCCTTGTTCTGTCCATTGATGTATCCAGGGGTTGGAGTCTCAGACAGCTAGATGTGCAGAATGCGTTCCTTCATGGTGTTCTGGAGGAAGATGTGTACATGAAACGACCTCCTGGGTTCGAAGATAAAAATAAACCTTTTCATGTATGCAAGCTGGATAAAGCACTATATGGTTTAAAACAAGCCGCGAGAGCTTGATACTCGAGGCTAACTATGAAGCTTCAAACACTTGGATTTGTTCCATCAAAATCTGACACCTCAATGTTTATCTGTACCAAGCCACAAGTATTCATGTTTGTTCTCATATATGTTGATGATATTATTGTTACTAGCTCATCTGATGAGGCAGTAACTAAGTTGCTCAAGAATTTAGGTTTTGAGTTTGCTATTAAAATTTTGGGAGACATACGTTTCTTTTTGGGTATTGAGGTTAAGAAAACAGTGGTCGTCTTCATCTATCTCAAGCTAAATATGCAACTGAGTTGTTGAACAGGATTGACATGAAAAATTGTAAACCTTCACCAACACCACTGTCTAGTTCTGAACATCTTTGTTTGACAGATGGAGAACTCCTGCATCAGGAGGACATCACGAGTTACAGAAGCATAGTTGATGATCTTCAGTACTTGACTCTCGCTCGACCTGATACATCCTTTGCAGTTAGAAAAGTTTGTCATTTTCTTGATGCACCCAGTACCACTCATTGGACAGCAACAAAGAGGATTATGAGGTATGTCAAGAATGCATTGACTGTTGGGCTCACATTCAAAAAATCATCATCTACTCTTATAAGTGCATTCTCTGATGCAATATGGGCTGGTTCCCTAGATGATAGAAGGTCCACTGTCGGGTTTGCTATA
Source organism: Elymus sibiricus (assembly GCA_039707655.1). Classification (NCBI taxonomy): domain Eukaryota; kingdom Viridiplantae; phylum Streptophyta; class Magnoliopsida; order Poales; family Poaceae; genus Elymus; species Elymus sibiricus. The sequence continues at coordinate 142,854,130 of CM077667.1, read as the reverse complement.
TTTTATGGTCCCGATTTAATCTCATGGTGTGCAAACAAACAGGCAACAGTTTCCAGATCAAGTACAGAAGCAGAATATAAAGCGCTAGCAAATGAAACAGCTGAAGTTATTTGGATTCAGTCCATGCTGTAAGAACTCAAATTCTAGAAGTGCACCCCCCTTGTCTATGGTGTGACAATCTTGGTGCAACCTATCTTACTGCTAACCTGGTTTTTCATGCCATGACCAAGCATGTTGAGATAGACTTTCACTTTGTTCGAGAACGAGTTTCCAATAAGCAGTTAACCGCCAGGTTTATTCCTTCAAAGGAACAGCTTGCAGATGGCTTTACAAAGGCATTACCCACAAGAGGGTTTGAAGAATTTCAACGTAATCTCAACTTAGTGCAGTTGTGATTAAGGGGGGGTGTTGGAAATATTGTAACGTATGTGATTGTCTTGTACATCACGTATAGGATAGGAAGAGGAGTAGTTGTGATTTCTCTTTATCTTTCTATATCTTCTTCTCTATCTCTCTCGTGTAATCCTTCTCAATCGAATTTTGTATCTCTACGAGACTACCCTCTCGCCATATCAATATAAAACCTGCGGGCACCCATATTGAGACGCTTAATCCAATCTAACACACACTAGATGGTAGTAATCCATCCATGCGCAAGATCCTTGCCATCCTCTAGCGTAGCCTTTCCTATTGATGGAGAACCCTTGCTAGACGAGGAAGATCCCCCATTCAAGACAACATTATAGCAGTGCCACAGCCGTCCAAGTATCTCAAGAGCCTCTGACCAGGATCAATGAAAGTACACCAGTCACTAGCTCACTAGCTCGGAATCCTGGTTGGGCATCATTAAGGCATTCCCCAGTAGCCGAGAATGTCCGCCCACACTCGCAAGTAGGGGTGTAGAGTGATAACCCACAAGTATAGGGGATCATTTGTAGAGTTTTTTATAAGTAAGAGTGTCAAAACCAACAAGGAGCTAAAGGTCCAATTAATATTCTCTCAAGTTCTATCGACCACTGATACAACTGTACGCACGCCAACGCTTACTTTACCTAGAACAAGAAATAAACTACTTTGTGGGAACAAAACTAGAATTACTTTGTAGAAGTGTTAAGATAGTTTTGCCAGATAATAAAGAACATGGAAATAAAAATTAGGATTTGTTTTAATAAAAGAAAAATAAAGTAAATATAGCGAGTGTGGAAAAGTGGTGGTAGGATTTGCGAGATTGTCCTAGGCAATTGATAACAAGATCGGTAATCATTATTGCAGTTTTATATGAGGCAGAGGCATGAGCTAACATACTTTCAATACTTGGATCATATGCACTAATGATTGGAACTCTAGCAAGCATCCGCAACTACTAAAGATCATTAAGGTAAAACCCAACCATAGCATTAAGTAATAAGTCCTCTTTACTCCCATACGCAACAAACCCCTTACTCGGGTTTATCTTTCCGTCACTCACGCAACCCACTATAAGCGAATCATGAACGTATTGCAACACCCTACAGCGGGGATCCCACACGCTTGCGCGACATGGAGGGCACCATAGGATAGCACCAAAATAAGCCACGCAATTCAAACCAATCAATATCATCAATCAACCCATAGGACAAAAAGAATCTACTCAACATCATAGGATAGCAAAAAATCATTGGATAATAATATGAAGCATAAAGCACCATGTTCAAGTAGGGGGTACAGCGGGATGCGGGAGAGTGGACCATTGTAGATAGATGAGGGAAGGTGATGGTGGTGGTGATGACGGCGGCGAAGTTGTTGATGTAGATTGTCGTCACGATGGTTACCCCAGCGGCATTCCGACGCCACCGGGAGAGAGGGGGAGAGAGCCCCCCTCCTTATTCTTCTTCCTTGGTCTCCCCCTAGATGGGAGGAGATTTTCCCCTCTGGTCCATGGCCGCCATGGCTCCCGGAGGGCAGCAGCCCCTCCGATATTGGATCTCTCTTTGTTTCTCTTTTGTTTTCGCGACTGTTTTCTGACCCCTTCGCCGTTTCTTTAATATATGAAGATCCGTAACTCCGATTGGGCCAAAATTTTGAGGGGATTTTTCTAGGGAAATTATCTTTTTGTGGCGAAAGAAGGGTCCCAACCGACTTACGAGGTGGTCCCAAGCTATCAGGGCACGACCACCCCCCTAGTCATGCCCTATTGGCTTGGGAGCACCTCGGGCACCGTCTTGCGCTGATTCTTCTTCCCAAAATTCACATATATTCCAAAATAAATCTCCGTAAATTTTTATCGTGTTTGGACTCCGTTGGATTTTCTGCAAAACATGCAAAAACAACAGGAACTGGCACAGGGCACTGGATCAATATGTTAGTCCCAAATATATTATAAAATGTTGCCAAAAGTATATGAAAGTTGTAGAGTATTGGCATGAAACAATAAAAAATTATAGATACGATGGAGACGTATCAGCATCCCCAAACTTAATTCCTGCTCGTCCTCGAGTAGGTAGATAATAAAAAAGATAATTTTTGATGTGGAATGCTACCTAACATAATCTTGAACAAATTTATAATCATGGCATGAATATTAAGATACAAGTGATTCAAGGCAATAGTCTATCGTTTGATATAAAGACATCAATACTCAGGTTTAGTAGCAAACAATCATGTCCTTTCAAAATAACAATGCTAAAGAACGCTATCCCTACAATATCGTATAGCCTGTCATGTTTAGCCTTCCTAGCATAAAGTATAAATCATGAGCACCCCGGTGTCAAACCAAGCAATTGACTCATACTTATAACGCGCTTCAACATTTTCAACTCCCATGCAATACATGAGCGAGAGCCATGGATATAGCATATAGGTGGAATAGAATATGGTGGTAGATATCAAAGGAGTTAAAAGTGGAAGAAAGCCTCGCATCAACTAGGCGGATCAACAGGCAATGGAGATGCCCATCAATCGATATCGATGCGAGGAGTGGGGATTACCATGCAACGGATGCACTAGAGCTATAAGTGTATGAAAGCTCAAATGAAACTAAGTGGGTATGCATCCAACTTGCTTGCTCATGAAGACCTCGGGCATTTCAGGAAACCCATCATCTGTATATACAAGCCAAGTTCTATAATGACCATTAGTATATGAAAGTGACAAATCAGGAGACTCTCTATATGAAGAACATGGTGCTACTTTACAGCACAAGTGTGGTAAAGGATAGTAGCAAAGTCCCTTCTCTCTTTTTCTCTCATCCATTTTTGAATTTTTTTATTTTTCTCTTTTTCTTCCTTTTTTTCTTTTTTTCTTCTCTCTCTCTTTCTTTTTTTCTCGGTGGGCTCATTTGGCCTCCCCCATTTTTTCATTTTTTGTCCGGAGTCTCATCCCGACTTGTGGGGAATCATAGTCTTCATCATACTTTTCTCACTAGGACAATGCTCTAATGATGATGATCATCACACTTTTATTTACTTGCAACTCGACATTACAACTCGATAAAACAAAAAATATGACTCTATATGAATGCATCTGGCAGTGTACCAGGATGTGCAACGATCTATGATGAATGGTGGCCTTGCCACAAATACTATGTCAACTATATGATCATGCAAAGCAATATGATGATGAACACAGAAGTCATGTGATGTAACGCTAGAAGTTGCATGGCAATATATCTCGGAATGGCTATGGAAATGCCATTATAGGTAGGTATGGTGGTTGTTTTGAGGAAGATAATAGAAGGCTTATGTGTGATAAAGCGTATCATATCACGGGGTTTGTATGCACCAGTGGAATTTGCACCGACTCTCGAGGTGATAAAGGGCAATGCACGGTACCGAAGAGGCTGGCAAATTGCGGAAAGGTGAGAGTGCGTATAATCCATGGACTCACATTAGTCATAAAGAACTCATATACTTATTGTGAAAGTTTTATTAACTCTCTCGAGGCAAAGTACTACTCGCATGCCCCTAGGGAGGAGGTTAGTAGGAGTTAACCATCGCGTGCCCCCGATCAAACAACACAAAGGATTTCAATCAAGGATAAATTATGCTCCAACTTCATCGCATAACTAGAGCCTTATACGTGCATGCTTCGGGAATCACAAACTTTAACACCAATATTCTTACTAATCCACAAGCATACACTCATGCACCCACATATTACTATCTTAATGTCGCAAAACTATTGCAAGGAATCAAACATAACATATTCAGCGATCTACAAGTTTTATGTAGGATTTTATGACTAACCATCTGAATGACCAATTCCTGTTAACTCTCTTAATAGGTATAAGTGAAGCACGAGAGTTTAATTCTTTCTACAAAAGACCACACTCTAATAAATATAAGTGAAGCAAAACATCACTCTACAAATAATGATTTTCTATATGTAGAGAAACAGTCATCATAACTTCAAATGATATAAGTGAAGCACACTAAGCATTCTATAAAGCCATACTCAAAAGATATAAGTGAAGTGCATTGAGCATTCTATAAATCAGTGATACGTCTCCAACGTATCTATTATTTTTTATTGTTCCATGCTGATATATTATCATTCTAGGATACTTTTTGGGTCTTTATTTACCAATTTATAATATTTTTGAGCACTAACCTATTGACCCAGTGCCCAGTGCTAGTTGTTGTGTTCTGCATGTTTCACAAGCTTGGGAGAGGATGAAATTAATGCTAAGAAATTGTCCAACTCATGGCTTAAATATGTGGATGGTTATCCAAAATTTCTATGTTGGACTAAACTTTGTGTCTAGAAATCTTCTAGATTCTATTGCAGGTGGTACCTTTATGGATGTGACCTTAGGAAAGGCCACAAAACTACTGGACAACATCATGACAAATTCTTCTCAATGGCATACCGAAAGGAATCCAACCGGTAAGAAGGCAAATTCTGTCGAAGAAATCACTATTTTGAGTGAAAGAGTGGATGCTCTTATGAATAAGGTTGCTAGTAAAAAATGCTCATGTTGATCCCAATGATATGCCCTTGTCTACTTTGATTGAGCAAAATAATTATGCTATTGATGTGAACTTTGTCTCGCGAAATAATTTCAACAATAATGCTTATAGAGGAAACTTCAATTCTAGACCGTATCCCGGTAATTTCTCTAACAACTATGGAAACTCTTATGGTAATTCTTATGGAAATTCTTCTACAGATGCTAATAGGATACCCTATGATCTTGATAACACAATTAAAGAATTTATTAATTCTCAAAAGGTTTTCAACACTATGGTAGAAGAAAAATTGCATGTAGTTGACACTTTGGCTAAAAACATGGACATAATTGCTCTTGATGTGGAAACTCTTAAAAGTAAAGCTTTGCCACCCAAGCATGATTTTAATGATACTATTAAATCTATCCAAATATCTATTAATGAAAGTAAGGAGAGGACCGCTAAGTTGAGAGCTAAGCGGGAATTCTTAGAAAAAGCTCTTCCACCCGGTTTTTACCGAAATCATGATGAAGATCTTAAAATGATTGGTATTTCTCATATTGAATCTTTATTTACCTCTCTGACTATAAATTATAAATGGACTAGAGATGAGTAAACTTTAACTGAGGAGCGTCCCGTTTGCTTGGAGGGTGGTGATTTTGATGCTAAAACTGAAAAACGTGGGTTTGGGGAGGTCAAAACTTTAACTAGTGATGTGCCCACTATTTTGGATTACAAGGACTTTAATTATGATAATTGATCTTTATTATAATATATTTCCTTTTTTAATCCTTTATTATCTCACCCAATGCTTATGAACAAAATAAAGCTTTTACCGAACATATAGTAGAAGCTATGCTAAAAGCTTATGATGAGAAACTTGAGCTTGAAGTCTCTATTCCTAGAAATTGCATGATGAGTGGGAACCTACTATCAAGATTAAGATCAATAAATATGAATGCAATGCTTTGTGTGACCTTGGTGCTAGTGTTTCAACTATTCCTAAAACTCTTTGTAATGTGCTTGGTCTCACTAATATTGAAGATTGTTCCCTTAACTTGCATCTTGCGGATTCTACCATTAAGAAACCTTGAGGTAGAATTAATGATGTTATCATTATTGAAAATAAAAATTATGTTCCTGTAGATTTTATTATGCTTGATATTGATTGCAATCCTACTTGTCCCATAATACTTGGTAGACCTTTCCTACAGACTATAGGTGCAACTATTGATATGAAAGAGGGAAACATAAGATTCCAATTCCCATTAAAGAAAGGGATGGAACACTTCCCTAGAAAGATAATTAAACCACCTTATGAATCAATCATGAGAGCCACTTATGGGTGGAGTGTCAAAGATGACAATACTTGAAACTATGCATTATGCCTAGCTAGGGGCATAAAACAGTAGCACTTGTTGGGAGGCAACCCAATAGTTATCTTTAAATTTTTGTTTTGAAATTTCTGTTTATTTTTGATAACATGATTATTTCCTCTGTAATTATTATGTTTTTATGTTTAAATTAGTGTTTGTGACAAGTAAAGCCTATGGCATGACTCACAAGATAAGTAGAATCGATGCTGAAACAAAATAGAAACTTTTGACTCCAGTACATGAATTTTCATTTTTTACTGGAGCGTGATAATGATATGAAATTTTTACACAGTATTTATATACAAATTTTAGAGGATTTCATAATTTTTTTAGAATGTTTAGAGTTAGATAAGTATAGGTTCTCTACATATTTCTACAGACTGTTCTGTTTTAGACAGATTCTGTTTTTGCTTGCATAGTTGCTTATTTTGATTAAGCTATGGATTGTATCGGGGGGTATAAGCCATGGAGAAGTTAGAATACAGTACCTATTATGCATTTATGAAATTTTAATCAATTTATAACTGTACTTAAAGTATGCAATATGTTTCTTATACTAACGGATCTCACGAAGTTTAGTTGAGTTTTGTGTGATTGAAGTTTTCAAGTTTTGGGTGTTATTATGATGGACCACGAAATAAGGAGTAGCAAGAGCCTAAGCTTGGGGATGCCCAAGGCACCCCAAGGTCATATTTTAAAGGTGACTCAAGCGTCTAAGCTTGGGGATGCCCCGGAAGGCATCCCCTCTTTTGTCTCAAATCCATCGGTATGTCACTTGAAGCTATATTTTTATTCGTCACAAGATATGAGTTTTGCTTGAAGCGTCGTTTGCTTTAGTTTGATTTTACTTTCAGTTTGCCACAATCATTGTTTGTTGGATACACCTATTTAAGAGAGACACACCTTCATCATAATTTGTTAGAATACTCTATGTGCTTCACTTATATCTTTTGAGCTTAGCAGTTGCTCTAGTACTTCACTTATATCTTTTTGATCACGGTGGCGTGCAGATTTTAAAGAAATGATTTCACTCTAGTTCTTCACTTATATTTATTTAAGAGTTAATAAATAGTGACAGTAATTTGCATGGGTCATAAGACTAGTCCAAAAATATTAGGTATTCAATGAGTGATAATCAAAACCATCATGTAGCACATATAGAGAAATTGTGGGTTAATGATATTGATGTGGTAATATGAAATAGGTGTGAGTTCATAATTGTTAAACTGTAGAAGTGTCAATATTAAGAGGGATTGACCTTTTTGTTCATCTAAAAATTAAAGAGGCGTGGTGATGATGTGTGATCATTTCTATTCCTCGTTGAAATCCTAGTGTTGTTTCGGGTCCGAAGCGCGCGATGGTTCACTCCTACCAACCTCTTCACTCGGGGCATGCGAGTAGTACTTCGATCTATGATAAACTAATAAAACTTTGCAATAAGTATATGAGTTCTTTATGACTAATGTGAAACCATGGACATACACAATCTCACCTTTTCATAATTTGCTAGCCTCTTCGGTACCGTGCATAGCCCGTTCTCACCTCGAGGATCGGTGCAACTTTCGCCGGTGCATCCAAACCCCGTGATATGACACTCTCTGTTGCACATAAGCCTTATTATATCTTCCTCAAGACAGCCACCATACCTACCTATCATGGCATTTCCATAGCCATTCCGAGATATATTGCCATGCAAATTCCATCGTCACTTCACATGACTAGTTTGTTCATCGTCATATTGCTTTGCATGATCATATAGAGCTGACATAGTATTTGTGGCAAAGCCACCGTTCATCATATTTTTGATACATGTCACGCTAGATCATTGCACATCCTGGTACACTGCGAGAGGCATTCATACAGAGTCATATGTTCATATCAGTTCTCCATATCGAGTTGTAAGTAAATAAAAGTGTGATGATCATCATTATTACAGCATTGTCCCGGTGAGGAAAGAATGATGGAGACTATGATTCTCCCATAAGTCGAGATGAGACTCCGGACGAAAAATAAAGATGGGGGAGGCCAAATGATCCCACCATCCATTCAAAAAAAATGAGAGAAAATGAGAGAAGGGACTTTGCTACTAACTTTTACCACACTTGTGCCTCAAAGTGGCACCATGCTCTTCATGTAGAGAGTCTCATGATATATCACTTTCATATGCTAGTGGGAATTACCTATTTATTATTTCAAACTTGGCTTGTATATTCCTATGACGGGCTTCCTCAAATGCCCGAGGTCTTCATGATCAAGCAAGTTGGATGCACATCCCACTTAGCTTCATTTGAGCTTTCATACACTTATAGCTCTAGTGCATCATTTGCATGGCAATCGCTACTCCTCACATTGATATCTATTGATGGGCATCTCCATAGCCCGTTGGTACGCCTAGTTGATGTGAGACTATCTTCTCCACTTTTTACCCCTTTGATATCTACCACCATTCTCTATTCCACCTAAATGCTATGTCCAATGGCTCACGCTCATGTATTGTGTGAAGAACAAAAAGTTGATGCATATTGAAAAAGTACGATCCAATTGCCTGACTTCGAAACCGTGGTGCTTAACATTTGTATTAATGTGGTGAAGATGGAGCCATGCCTTGCTAATACAATAAGATGAATGTGGGGGTACACATTTCTTCAGGATCGTATACTTTTAAGGATTAATAATTCTATTTCTTACACTTTAGTATTGCTATGTTAATATTTGTTGATTCATCTTCTCTCAATAAGCATACCTGAATAAGATTACATAGTGGATAGCATGTCACATCAAAAATTCTGTTTTTTATCATTTACCTACTCGAGGATGAGCAGGAATTAAGCTTGGGGATGCTTGATACGTCTCCAACGTATCTATAATTTTTGATTGTTCTATGCTGATATATTATCATTCTAGGATACTTTTTGGGTCTTTATTTACCAATATATAATATTTTTGAGCACTAACCTATTGACCCAGTGCCCAGTGCTAGTTGCTGTTTTCTGCATGTTTTTGCCTTTTCAGGTTTACAGTACCAAACGAAGTCCAATTGCCCCGAAACTTTTTGATGATTTTTTCTGGACTAAAAGAAGACCGAGAAGCTTCGGAAGGAGGTCAAGAGGCACACGAGGGCCCCACCACACATCAGGGCGCGCCCTGGGGGGGCCGCGCCCTGATATGTGGTGGCCCCCTCGTGGCTCTCCTGATGTCCCTCTTCGGCCTATAAATTCTCTAATATCGTGAAAACCCTAAAGGTAGTCCCGAAACCCTTTTTCCGCCGCAGCAAGTCTCCGTTCCGTCGCGAGGCCATCTACAGCTCCGTCCTGGCACCCTGCCGGAGGGGGGGTCGATCACGGAGGGCCTCTTCATCAACCTTGCTGCCTTCATGATGATGTGTGAGTAGTTCACCACAGACCTATGGGTCCATAGCTAGTACCTAGATGGCAATCTCTCTCTCTCTCTTATGATCTTCAATACAATGATCATCGCATCTTCGCTTTGATCTATCTGATGTAATCCTATTGTGCGGTGTGTTTGTTGGGATCCGATGAATTGTGGGTTTATGTTCAGGTTATTCATGAAGAGTATTTGAGATGCCTCTGAATTATATTATCTCTTAAGTGCATGATCATTATAGCTTCGTAATGCTCTCCGATTTATTGATGCGATTTGGCCAAGTAGATTAATATTTCATCGGTGGGAGTGGTGCGTTGTGGTAGGTTCAACCTGGCGAGTTTCTATATCCCAGTGAAAAAGTAGGGGACAAGATGCATCTTTGTGTTGTTGCTACTAAGGATAAAACGATGGGGTTCATTCATATCGATTGAGTTTACTTTGTCTACATCATGTCATCGTTCTCCAAGCATTACTTTGTTTTACTTAATACTCTAGATGCATGCTGGATAGCGGTCGATGAGTGGAGTAATAGTAATAGGTGCAGGGAGGAGTCGGCCTATTTGCTTATGGACGTGATGCCTATATTCACATGATCATTGCCGTGAAAATCGCATAACTATCCGCTTTTCTATCAATTTCCCAACAGTAATTTGTTTACCCACCGTATGTTGCCTACATGAGAGATGCCGCTAGGGAAAACTATGGCCCCGGGTCTATTCACTTATATATTTACAAACGCTATTATTTCATCGCTGCCTTTATTTACTTTTTATTTATTTTGCATTTATCAACAACTATCTACACAACTCATTTTCTTGCAAATAACGAGATCAAGGGGATTGACAACCCTCTTGCCCGCGTTGGGTGTAAGTCGTTTGTTCATTTGTGTGTAGGTGCTAAAGACGGTTGAGGATTGATATTCCTATTGGTTAGATAAACCTTGGTTTCGTAACCGAGGGAAATACTTACCCACTTTGTGCTGCAATTACCCATTCCTCTTCACGGAAAACCCAACGCGGATCACAAGTATCAATCAGCCATGGACTTTCCCATACCAGCATGATGCATTGCTAAAATAAAAATAAAAGGCAATCGATGCTCCAAGAATTTACGCATATCATTTGAACAAAACAAAAACCAAGACATACCGATAATTGTTGAAGAAGAAAGATGGGATGCCTTCCGGGGCATCCCCAAGCTTAGACGCTTGAGTCTCCTAGAATATTTACTTGGTGTGCCTTGGGCATCCCCAAGCTTGAACTCTGGCCTCTCTTTATTCTTTTCATATCAATACCTCCTGGACCTTCGGACACTTCATCCACACAAAACTTAACAGAACTTTTGTTAGAAAGGTTAGTACATATAACATTAAATCCCATCATGTCTTGCCATAAAATTATTTTATAATCATAATCCAACATTACCTACTGTCAATTCTATGGCTCCCAAATCAATGGAGCTCAAAAAAAATTCAAACATAAGCAGACAAAGAGACTATAACAACAATCTGTGAAAAACAGGACAACATGTAAAGATGCAAATGAAACATATACCTCTGTAACTCAAACAATTCTGAAAAATTAGGACGTAGGAATTTTTTTTGCATAAAAGTATTGTGTAAACATTTCAGAATATTTTGATGTTCCAGTAAAATATGAAAATTCAAACACTACAACAAAAGTTTCTATTTTGCATAGCACATATCAAACAAGCAATTTAAACACCCTAAATGTAAATCTTGGCACATTGTTTTTATAATACAATGGATTTGTACAAGGGGATAATTATTTTTGTTGAAAACTTTTTGTAATCAAGATTCACAAAGTTTCCATGGGCATGAACAAAAGTTCAAGGACGTCCCTCACTTCAACGGTGCTCGTCTTTTTCACTTTCACTTTTCTTTTTGAAAATGTTTTAAGTTCCCCACTTTGTTTGTAATTATTTTAAAATCACACAACATAATAAAATGACTCTCTAAAACTTCTGGGTTGTCTCCCTGACAGTGCTTTCTTTAAAGCCATTAAGCTAGGCATATAGTGCTCAAGTAATTGATCCATCCGGATCCTAAGGTATATCAAAGCCAATTTTAATTAACAATGATTTATAATTAAATAGTGAGCACAAAGTGATATATATCATGTAACAACAAATTCTAACTCTCTTCCTATGCATTGGCATGTCATAAAAGAACAATTCATGCACATCAAGTAAAGGCCAATACATAGCATAGGTAGTTTCTTGCAATTTTATCGTGTTGGAAACATAGAGAGGTGAAGATTTGGTTCCTCTCTCATAACAATTGCAAGTAGGAGCAACAAGAACATGCATATTATATCCATCAAAATCATCATGTGCAATAGTAAAATGCAACCCATCAATTTAATCCTTAATAAGTGCAAACTTCTCTGATATAGTGTAGTTGGGAGAATTCAAAAAGATAATAGGACTATCATGTGTGGGTGCAATGGCAACAATTTCATGTTTAACATATGGAACTATAGCAAGTTCATCTCCATAAGCATAATTCATATTGGCATCATGGCCACAAGCATAGCAAGCATCAAGTTTATCAAAACGGGATATTTCAAATGAATCCAAGGGATCATAGCAATCATCATAGCATTCATTCTTCGGTAAGCACGAAGGGAAAACAATGTATGGGATAAAGAGTTAATCTCATCATAAGGTGGGCATGGGTGATCAATCCGCTCTTCCTCCTTTTGTTCTTCACTCTCCTCCTCATCCTTTTCATCTAATGAGCTCATAGTTTCAGCAATTTCTTCTTCCATAGATTCCTGCAAAATATTAGTCTCTTCCAAGGCAGTAGACATACTCTCAATAAATTCTTTAACATAAGCATTAGAAGCATAGTTTTCATAGCAATATTTAAGTATGGCAAAGTTTTCAGATTTTTAAAGGATAGCATCATACTTTTCAATCAAAGAAGCAATTTCATATGCACCCTTAAAAGCAACAAATTCTTCAATTTGTTCAATATCATAATAGCTATAGGCATCCTCGGCATATGAAGATAATATTTTATTATCATTAAACGCACATTGGTAGGGAAGGTGCTTTTTTGTGTCTTCAGAACAACAAGTAAAATCATGTATTTCGCATAAGTTACAAGCATAGCAACACAAACAATTAATTTGATGCCATAAGAGTTTTCCTTTTTGAGACAAGTCGTGTCACTCAAAATAAGCATGATCATCTAATGATTTTCCCTCAACTAAGCTAGTTGGGTTTTCAGCACGAGCACAAAGGGATCGAAGATGATCCAGGTAGAAATCTTCGGCGGTATGGTAGATTTTGGGTAGTTTCTCAACCACTGGGTTAGCAAGTACTACTATTTTTTTAGCATTTTATGTTTCCTACCCATATCTAAAGATAGAAAACAAGAACTGAAAATAAAATTAATTAGAGATAAAGAAAACAAGCACACACGAGAATATCAACCCCACGCTATTGCTCCCCGGCAACGGCTCCAAAAAAAGGTCTTGAGAACCCACAAGTATAGGGGGTCATTTGTAGCCCTTTTTGATAAGTAAGAGTGTCGAACCCAACGAGGAGCTAAATGTAGAATTAATATTCTCTCAAGTTCTATCGACCACCGATACAACTCTACGCACGCCAACGCTTACTTTACCTAGAACAAGAAATAAACTACTTTGCAGGAATAAAACTAGAAGTACTTTGTAGAAGTGATGAGATAGTTTTGCAAGATAATAAAGAACGTGGAAATAAAATTAGGTGTTGTTTTAATAAAAGAACAATAAAGTACATATAGCGAGTGTGGAAAAGTGGTGGTAGGATTTGCGAGATTGTCCTAGGCAATTGATAACAAGATCGGTAATCATTATTGCAGTTTTATATGAGGGAGAGGCATAAGCTAACATACTTTCCGTACTTGGATCATATGCACTTATGATTGGAACTCTAGCAAACATCCACAACTACTAAAGATCATTAAGGTAAAACCCAACCATAGCATTAAGTAACAAGTCCTCTTTACTCCCATACTCAACAACCTTACTCGGGTTTATGTTTCCGTCACTCACGCAACCCACTATAAGCGAATCCTGAACGTATTGCAACACCCTACAGCGGGGATCCCACACACGTGTGTGACACGGCGGGCACCATAGGACAACACCAAAACAAACCACGCAATTCAAACCAATCAAGATTATCAATCAACCCATAGGACAAAAGGAATCTACTCAAACATCGTAGGATAGAAACAAATCATTGGATAATAATATGAAGCGCCATGTTCAAGTAGGGGGTCCAGTGGGATGCGGGAGAGTGGACCGTTGTAGATAGATGAGGGAAAATGATAGTGGTGGTGCTGACGGCGACAAAGTTGTTGATGTAAATTGCCGTCATGATGGTTGCCCAGATGGCGTTCCGGCACCACCGGGAGAGAGGGAGTGAGAGCCCCCCTCCTTCTTCTTCCTTGGTCTCCCCCTAGATGGGAGGAGAGTTCCACCTCTGGTCCATGGCCGCCATGGCTTCCGGAGGGCAGCAGCCCCTTCGAGATTGGATCACTCTCTGTTCCTCTTCTGTTTTCGCGATTGTTTTCTTACCCCTTCACCATTTATTTAATATCCGGAGATCCGTAACTCTAATTGGGCTGAAATTTTGATGGGAGTTTTATTGGGAAATTATCTTTCTTTCCGCGAAAGAAGGGCCCCAACCGACTTACGAGGTGGTCCCAAGCCATCAGGGCGTGACCACCCCCTCATCGCGCCCTGTTGGCTTGGGAGCACCTCGGGAACTGTCTTGCGCCGATTCTTCTTCCCAAAATTCACATAAATTCCAAAATAAATCTCCGTAAATTTTTATCGTGTTTGGAATCCGTTGGATTTTCTGCAAAACATGCAAAAACAACAGGAACTAGCACTGGAGACTAGATCAATATATTAGTCCCAAAAATATTATAAAATGTTGCCAAACATATATGAAAGTTGTAGAGTATTGACATGAACCAATCAAAAACTATAGATACGACGGAGACGTATCATAGAGCGGCGTCTGATCCGCCCGGCTTCATAGGCAAACTGGATTTACTTTAGTTATAACTGCTCCTCTTAGATTTAGTTCAATCTGAACTAATCCTCTACTTATGAGAGACTATGCGGGATGCCCGCTTACATCCCTACTCGCAAGCACACACCCAAGGAGCAGGAGAGAGTTGCTCGAAAGCTACTTGACATTTGATTCATACCCACTGGAGATCAGCTTGCTGATGGTTTCACAAAACCTCTCACTATGAGAAGGTTAGATGAGTTCAAGTACAATCTTCACCTTGATAGTGTTCCCAAGGTTTAGATTGAGGGGGAATGTTAGAATAGTTGTAGAAGATAAGAGGAGATGTTTAACTTCTTGTGAGGTCTTTCTATCTCTAATTTTGTTCTAATCTTACCGACCTTCTGTAAAACCTCTCGTGGTGAATCCTAGAGATCTCCACCAACGGTAAGCCAAGGCATTGCCTCAATATATAAAGTGCGGCTAGAGATAAAGGGTTCTACGCTTCCACAATATCTAAAGTTGCACCTCGGTCAAGCCGATCCACCAGCCAAATGAATTTGTTGAGCGCCTCTCGTACACATTAGGCGTCACATCCGCCCATCCACTTCCGTCCAATCCCTCGCACATGATGCACTTTTGGATGGCCTTCTTAACGCAAACGAAGAGGTTGGGCACGATGTCTTCTAGCCTCCCCTTGCTCAACCTCCAGTCCATCGAGAAGAGCGTCGATGCGCTGTTACTAGTAGCGGCCTAGATCATGGCAGTTTGCATGATTTCCTCAAAACCGAGGTGCGCCACCTCAATAGATGTGATTCTCGTAGTGTTTTCTTTCGGTGGTTGCCGTTGTCCTTCATCCCACTTGCAGAAACCTTTCGAAACAAGGAAAGTTGTCGACACTTGTGACTAGAATTTGCCCATACTTGTCGGCTTAAAATTGCACAAACTAAAGCTTTCCAAAATCTCACACTGGTTGAAACCTACTAATGCAACCTCTGATCTGTTTTCCCCCTCCTAAGAGTATCTATAGCCGGACCTCTCAGACACGTCTCAAACGCCCAGACAGGTCGTTCGATCACTGACCGGTCAAAAAAACGACCCAACCGGAGCTCTCAAACCGCGGACAAACGCCCGAGCTGACCGGCACCCCTCACATCCAACCCAAATATAGGGCATATGAGGCGGCCCGAGCGCGTCCACCACGTTAGCCCGGCCCACCGCTGGCCCACCCCGACTCCACAAAATCCCCCTCCGGAGAAAACCCTAGCTCGCTTCACTCCGCTCTGCTCCGCTCCCCGACTTTCCCATTTCCCCAATCCATCCAATCTGTAGCACCGGTGAGCATGTCCAGCACCGGTAGCCACTCCGATGGCAGCTCGGTAGAGGAGGAGCTGGCACTTCGTATCGCGCTCGAGCGCTCGCGGGTCGATACGGGCGGCAGCTCTAGGTTCGGTGCGACCCCTCCAGTATCCCGTCGCCGCAGCGCCGATGACGACCCTTCCCGCCCGACGCGCGGATCTGCGAGGCCTGACCAATCTGCTCCGCCCCGTCCAACGGCCTCCTCCACCTCCGACCGCTACTCCGCGCGGGCAACGGTGGGTTCTAGTGCCCGCTCCACGGACGTCGCAAATGCAGACTCTGGAGTCGGAGACACACGCCGCCTGCCGCGAGAAGCAGAGGGCAAGGGAGAGGGGGCGGGTCCGGCACGGCTACGCAGTCCGCCCGCCGCCACCGCGTGATGCCGATGCCCGGCGAGAAGGAGTGTCTCCTCCAGTGGGTGTACCGTCGGTCACTTACCATGGCAGAGACGGACGCCCGGCAGCTTCGGAGGATCAACGCTAAGCAGCTCCGGCTCGTCATTAAGCAATCCGAGTGGGAGGCGATGGATGTGGCAAGGGTGGCCAAGCTCAAGAGCAAGCAAGACCGCATCATCCGGCGCTTGCAAGGCTACATCGTCATCTCCGATTCCTCCTCCTCCGACGGGTCTGACTCCGACTGCTCCTCCTGCTGCGGACACCTACAACATCGCCAGTGACCGGAAGGGCAAAGGGCCGACGAGGAAGTTGTGAAGCTTTCCCTCTCCTTTTAGATAATCTAGTTCTAGTATGTAGTTAGAATGTGCCGGATCGTTGAATTGTGTGAATTATGCCCGTTTGGTGATGTTTATGTGAATTATGCCCGTTTGCTATCGGTTTATATGTTAGTTTCCTATCGATTTTTATCGTTTGGTGATCTGCGTACTACGTTGCATGAATTTGTATGGATATAGGGTGTCGGATCTGAGATACGCGGGTGTGGAGGCGCGGATTTAAGGAGTGCCCAGCGATTGTTCGCGGACATACCCGGTCGCGTCCGTGGGCATTTGAGGG
This sequence comes from Elymus sibiricus, assembly GCA_039707655.1. Classification (NCBI taxonomy): domain Eukaryota; kingdom Viridiplantae; phylum Streptophyta; class Magnoliopsida; order Poales; family Poaceae; genus Elymus; species Elymus sibiricus. The sequence goes on along the minus strand of CM077667.1, from coordinate 142,837,045 downwards.
GTCGTATTTGCAAGATCCGCTTGTACATGCTATAACTTCTAAAACTCAACCAAACAACTCTAGTTTGGAATGTACTAGAAGGTTTGGGCGCGCTTTGCCGCACCGTTGATGTTGTTTTGTTTTCAAAATTTATTTACTCCATCTATTTCAAAATATAAGGTGTATTAGTTTCTTGAAAAGTCACAAATATATCAACATCCATAATATCAAATCAGATTTTTAGATTAATCATGAAATGAATTTTCGTATTTTATTCATTTACTATTGTAGATGTTGATATTTTTGGCTCTAAACTTGGTCAAAGTTAAAGGAATTTGACTTTTCAATAAACTAATACACCTTATCTTTTGGAACAGAGGGAGTATTTGGTTTGATTAGCGGGGAAGATGATGGAGTGTGTGTTTCTTTTTTATTCATATAATGCGATGTTTTGATGGGCCTTTCGTTGGGTGATTTTGTGTTGTCTGCTAATCAACTCATACTTATGTGAGGAAATTTTCTACGTCGGTGGCTGCATGTACTATGTTGGTGCTATATTGTAATATGTTGATTCTTCTTTTTTCTGGGTGATGAGAGCGTGCGCGGGATTGGTATGGTTTTTTGGCTAGTTGCTTTCAATTGATTTGAAAAATTGTTGACCAAGTAAAAATCGTGAACCAAATCTAATATTGAATTTCTCAATAGAATAAGAGAGCTCCAAAATTAGGGAGCATAGTGAATTAAAATAATTGAGTGAGAGATTGTGACTTTCAGTAGTGGTCAATGCTCTAGCCAGATTGATTTCGTCCTCTCGAGAAGAGAAGACAGGCGTGCGTGTCTAGACTGTAAGGTGATACCTGGAGAGAGTGTTGTCCCTCATCATAAGCTTGTCATTGCTGACTTCCGCTTTCGGATTCATGTCCAGCGGAACAAGCATGCCAAAGTCGCTAGAACAAAGTGGTGGAAGCTTAAGGGGGAGGTAGCTCAGGCGTTCAAAGAGAGAGTCATTAAGGAGGGCCTTTGGGAGGAAGGAGGTGATGCAGACAACATGTGGATGAAGATGGCGACTTGCATTCGTAAGGTTGCCTCTGAGGAGTTTGGAGTGTCCAGGGGAACTAGAAGCGAAGCGAAAGATACCTGGTGGTGGAACGATGATGTCCATAAGGCAATTAAGGAGAAGAAAGATTGTTTCAGACACCTATATCTGGATAGGAGTGCAGACAACATAGAGAAGTATAAGATGGCAAAGAAGGCCGCAAAGCGAGTCGTGATTGAATCAAGGGGTCGGGCGTATGAGGACCTCTACCAGAGGTTAGACACAAAGGAAGGAGAAAGAGACATCTATAAGATGGCCAAGATCCGAGAGAGGAAGACGAGGGATGTTGACCAAATCAAGTGCATCAAGGACGGAGCAGGTCAACTCCTGTGAAGAACGAGGAGATTAAGCGTGGATGGCGGGAGTACTTTGACAAGCTGATTAATGGGGAGAGTGAGAGCTCTACCATTGAATTGGACGACTCCTTTGATGATACTAGCAGGCGTTTTGTGCGGCGAATTCAGGAGTCGGAGGCCAAGGAGGCTTTAAAGAGGATGAAAGGAGGCAAGGCGATGGGCCCTGATTGTATCCCCATTGAGGTGTGGAGAGGCCTCGAGGTCATAGCAATAGTATGGCTCACCAAGCTTTTGAACCTCATTTTTCGGGCAAACAAGATGCCAGAAGAATGGAGACGGAGTATATTATTACCAATCTTCAAGAACAAGGGGATGTTCAGAGTTGTACTAATTATCATGGAATTAAGCTGATGAGCCATAAAATGAAGCTATGGGAGAGAGTCATTGAGCACCGCTTAAGAGGAATGACAAGCGTGACCAAAAATCAGTTTGGTTTCATGCCTGGGAGGTCGACCATGGAAGCCATTTTATTGGTACGATAACTTATGGAGAGATACAAGGAGCAAAAGAAGGACTTGCATATGGTGTTCATTGACTTGGAGAAGGCCTATGATAAGATACCGCGGAATGTCATATGGTGGGCCTTGGAGAAACACAAAGTCCCAGCAAAGTACATTTTCCTCATCAAGGACATGTACGATAATGTTGTGACAAGTGTTCGAACAAGTGAGGTGATACTGATGATTTCCCGATTAAAATAGGACTGCACCAGGTGTCGGTGTCGAAACCGGCGGATGTCGAGTAGGGGGTCCTGAACTGTGAATCTAGGAACGATGGTAACAGGGGACAAAGGAGATGGTGTTTACCCAGGTTCGGGCCCTCGTGAGGAGGTAAAACCCTACGTCCTGCTGGATTGTATTGCTGAGTATGAAGGTTTATAGAGTAGATCTACCTCGAGATCAAATGAGCTAAACCCTAATGAGTTGAGTTGTTCCTCTACGAACCAAGACCCCTGGTTTATATAGACACCAGGGATACCTAGGGTTACATATGGTCGGTTTCTATCCGGGCACAGATACGCCCATTCTTTCTTGGAGGACACACCAAGTCTTCGGGACTCCTCCTTCCGAACACGGGATTGTCTGATAACTTGGCCTTCTAGCAACCGCTCCTGTATGGCCCACAAGGGATGAATCAACGGCCTGAGGACCCCTTAGTCCCGGACTCCCTCAGTAGCCCCCGAACTTGCCTCCAACGCCGAGGCACTCCATGTTCGGCAGCTTCGTTCACCAAGGGTCTTCGGCTTGTAAGGTGAGTTCTTCTCTTCTCCGATTCGTCAGACGATAACCTGACCACACTAAGAATCCCCGATTACCGGAAGAGGCATGGGCCCACAACATTGATTTCCTTGCCCGAGGCTCAATGAAACTCCTCGATTCCTGTGCTCCAATAGAAGACAGGCATCCCAACAGTCCTTTTACGGAAATACCCTCGACAAGCCGAGGGATAAGCGCCTATTTATAGCAAGTCAAACTTGTCGTAGGAAACGCTTCTCCCTCGTCTGTCTCCAAGAAACTCTAGCATCAATCAAACTTTGGAGGTATGGCGAGCGCCCCGGGTTCTTCCTCGCGCCCTCACGACCCCCTTCCTGGCGACTGGGTCAGCTGCTCTGTTTCTCTCCTCCGGCTGCGTAGTCTTGAGACGCAGGGATATCTCCCTGGGTCAGATCTGGCACCCACTCGCGCAGGGTTTACATCTGCGAACGGCGTGGCTTTTGCAGAGAACTTCCCCGCTCCCCGCCAAGACGAGAGGGTATGCTTTACCTCCTTCCTCCTACGAGGCCTGGGTTTCCCTATTTACCCCTTCTTGAGGGGCCTATTGGAGTTTTATGGGATCCAGCTCCACAACCTTACCCCCAGGTCCATCCTGCATATCTCGGGCTTTGTCGCCCTCTGCGAGATGTTCCTTGGCTGCGAGCCCCACTTCGATCTATGGCGAAAATATTTTTGCCTCGTCCCCTGAAATCGGGGAGGAACAATCCGGGAAGTGGGCGGAGCCGAGGTGTGGCGCATAGCCGGGACGGGGTACCTCATCGGAACTCCGAAAAAGGAATCCGAAGAGTGGGCTTCGGAGTGGTTCTATATCGAAGACGTCCCCTTATTCGACCCAGCTCGAAGGGGTTTGCCCGAATACTCCGAGGCCCCTTTAAAGAAGCGATTCAACTGGCGTCCGAGGGGCTCTTCTCAAGAGGAGAGCGCCGAAGTAAAGTGCCTATCCACCAAAGTGAAGCTGTTGGGTCCCAGCAAACTGACCATTATCGACGTGATGGCCGCCGCTATCACCCGTTGCGTTCAACCCCTGCAACAGAGGATACACCCCCCTATGGTTCTATAATGGGACAAGTGACACGACCCGTTGCCGAAGACAAGGGCCTGCCGACCAGGCGGCGTTGGCGGTCATGTTAGCCGACCTCTTCAAAGGAGAAAAGGAAGATTTTGTTCGCCTGACGACCAGGGAAGGCTACTCGACTCATAACCCCATTGAATGGGTAAGTTCGTTCATACTTACTGACCGAAAGTGAGTTTTTCCCTGAACAGCAATGGAGGCGTCAGGTCGAGACAGTTGAATGTCCCGCCCCACAACCGGAGGATTACTCCCGCAGTGACGACCCCGGATTCCACGATGATCCGGAGACTTCAATTGAGTTTGAGGACGGGACCTTCTATCAGAGGAGCGTTGATGGATCCAAGGTGGCCCTCCAAGCTGATCACCCTGAATCACTCCCTTCCTCTACGACGAGCAAGAAGAAAGCTTCCTCTCGAAAGAGACGTTCGTCTCCCGTAATCCCCATCTCATCGACCCCTGTCCCCAAGGGCCGCCGGTCTACACGCCAGTCACCCTTGGAAACTACTCCATCAGGGTCTGCGCCAAACAATGGCCGGACTCCCGAGCCAAAGACTGAGGAGGAGGTTTTACCGACTGCCCCCCCTACCAAAAGGTAATCAACCTTGCAATTCGGTCTTTGTTTTTGCTTGTTCCGAATATTCATGCTTTTATAACTGACATACTCAGGAGACGAGTGGAACCACCTCCGTCCGAAGACGCCGAGAAAGCGTCGGGCAATCCTCAACCAAGGTCTCTGGTACATGCCGAAGTGAATGCAGGAACTCCTGCCGCGGGCCAACATCCCGAGGATCCAGGGGATGTCTCGGCTACCAACTCCGAGGTTGAAAGTGCGATGAATCACCGACGACGGAGGGAGGCACTGCGTCACCCCATATTTTCCGACCAGGAGTTCAATGCTCTCAATTCCGTGGACTCATACCTCGGGGCCGCTCGAGCTGGACTTGATGGAGCCGCTAAAATAATATCTGCCAGCCTGCAGGTAAATGGTCGGCTCGGAAGGCTGATCATAATCCATAACCCAGTAGCCCCCGAGCCTTAATTTGGTCAGAACGGCCGAATTCAAGGGTCTGACAACTATGTTCATGCGCGTCTAGGTTTCAAAGCAACAGAACGAGAAGCTGTCTGCGGATCTCGAGTCAAGTCGAGCAGAGCTGCAGGACGTTAGGACCGAGCTCGAACACGTGAAGAAATTCACCTGGGAGGCGCACGGTGAGTACAAAGTATTGCTTCTTGTGCTGGAGTTATTTAAAGGACATCTCTTCTGACGAAAGATTATTTCGTAGCAGCCGAGTCCATACGGCAATTGCAGAAGGATTTGGATGCTTCCCGACAATTCCAAAGGTATGCTGAATCCCAGCTAGAGGCCAGGCACCGTGTATTGACTCGAAGTCTTGAGGATAAAAACAGCTCAAAGCGGAAAATCAGCAACATGCCGAAGAAATTAAGAGCTTGAGAGCTCAATTGGAACAATCCTGCCAAGAAAACCAAAGGTTGAAGGGTGGCATGTATTGTAAGTGAAAATCTAACCTTCAACCCACCAAGTTCTTTGTATTGAGTGTAAGGAGCATTGTTTATTTCCTGACCAGGTCTCCTGACCGGGCGTCCCGAGGAAGAAGTCAGCTCGTATGGAGGAGATCTGTTAAAGGAACTCTCCGTTGTGCACGAGCGGGCTCGGAAGGCTATGAAGAGTATGGTTAAAGCCTTATGGCCGGCTCAGACACCTCCGAAAGGGATGGCAGAGCTGGCCGAGAAGTTCAGGGGAGCTCGGAGTCGTTTTGAGCTTTGGAAGACCTCTGCTTGCCAAGAGGGAGCCCGATAGGCGTGGGCCATGGTCAAGACCCGATTTACCAAACTCAACCCAGAGCACATGGCTCGGGTTGGGCCTGTAGGGACGGATGGTAAAGAGGTGCCAGTGAGCTTGGTTTATGACCAAGTGATGCCTGCTGCTCGAATGTCACATGAAGATTGTGCCCTGGACACCATAATAGACCATCTTGAGTGACAGCCTTTAGTTTTGAATCTATGTAACGATGTACTTTTTATCAAAACCCTCTCTATCCATGTTGTAAACGTTTTCTTAACCAGTCATCGGCCTCTGCCTCCGTCGCCGATAGCTAAGGAGTGTTCCGGACTATGCGTCCTGTGATAACAGGGAATTGTCTCGGGGAACTAAGCAATCCGACCTTGTGGTTCGAATAGACGAAACGTGCATGGGGAGGTATGTTATATTACTATTTAACGTAAGAAACATCTTCCAAAGAAAATAGTTCCTCTATGGGTTCCTTTCTTTAGGTTACTACGTGAACCGTAGATGTCATAGTCGTGTATCCGTATTATGTGGATGATTTTGCTGTTTGGGGGGGAATAGCCCCCATGTACGGCAAGAAGTGTCAACTCTACCTTTTTTCTTCCTTGTCGACCAATTTGTATCATAAGAATGCTAGCCTTCGGCTTCGCCCGTCTGAGGTACGTGTCCGGGTAATCCGGTCGTAACAATCGCAGAGGTGCTCCCTTTACCCCCTAGCCGAACCGTCAGGAACGTAGGGGGTAAGCATAGGAGCAAGGCAACCCGGCTTGGCTAAGACTTAAGCCTAATTGGTGCATAAGTGGCACGCAAGGGGTGTTGGGAGAGTGCATATAAGACAAATAGCCAGAGTAAGTAAGATGGCTTCTTGACGGAGCCCCCAGGTGATTGTTGGGTAAAACATTTACCGATGAGATCATAGTTCGGTTAAGCCGAACATAAGTTTAGAGAGAAGGTCTAGCCACTCCTACAAAGGTATATAAAAAGAAAAAGAAAAGAAATACAAGGGTTGGTGGGGGACAGGGCGACACCGGTCTATCCGTAGAAGCGCCGGAGGAGAGCTGCATTCCACGGGTTTGGTTCGAGACGATTGTCCTGCGGATTGCGAAGACGGTAAGCTCCTCCTGTCAGTACCTCGTCAATTATAAAAGGGCCCTCCCACTTTGGTTTGAGCTTATGCTTCTGCTTCTCTGGGAGGTGTAAGACCAACTCGCCTACGTTATAAACTTTAGCTCGAACATCCCTGCTTTGGTACCGCCGAGCCTGCTGTTGATAGAAAGTAGATCGAGGCTCTGTATAAAATCGTTGTTCTTCCCGCGTACTCTCCATAGCGCAGTACTTTTCCATCAAGTATGTTAGCTCGGAGAAGTTTTGGACGCAACGACGGGCAAGGGTGTTGAGGACGCCCTCATCATGGCAGTTCCGCTGGAAGGCTGCAATCATTTCCAGATCGTTAACGCCTATCATCCTATTTTTGCTGAGGAGGAATCTAGCCCAAAAATGATGGACCGACTCCCCTGGTTGTTGCTTGACCTCCCGTAAGCTCATTGAACCGGGTTCTCTTGCGCTCTTAAAGTGCTCAATCTGAGTGGTGGGTGGGAAAAAAATTCGCGCCCCGGCGAGGTGCATGTTTGGTGCACGGACAGCCGGGTTTTGTACCGTTACGGGATTGGGTGCGAAACCTCCGGTCTCCGCCTCAACTGGCTTGGGGGACGCGGCACCAATAGTGTTCCGCTGTGCATGCCCCAAGTTGTGTGCTAGGTCGGCTGTCGGCCTTAAGTCAGTGCCCGGAGGGAATTCGGATCCCGAGTGATCGGGGATCGGAATATACACCGTTTTCAGATTCGCCGGTTGGTGGGACGCGTCTTCAGCCGGGCGCGCGACGGTGGCGACTAAATGTGTTATCGGAGGGACGTGAATTTCCCTATTGTCGGGCCTCAGCCCGATCTGGTCGTAAACCGATGGTTGGCGGTCGGCCATGCTCAAGGCTTGGATCCGATCGAGTAGCTCGCCCGGCAGTGGGGCTTCAGGTGGGTCGGTCGGCGGCGCTGTCGTCCCGGGGTTACTTGATGGTATTCCCGAGGAGTACCGGCCGTGGTTGACTCAGATGTGTCGACCAAGATAGGTTTTAAGACCGAGCCGGGGGCCGAGGCCATCCCAGCGGCGGGGTTTCCTGCTCCGACGTCAAGGTGTCGGGGGTAGTGTGTCTTTTAAGAAGAGCCGAGGCCCTTGTCAAAACAAGATCTCCCCGGGAGTCGGCGACGAACTCTAAGTTCCCAAACCTGACTTCTGAACCAGGGGCAAAGCTTCCGATCTGGCCAAGGCGGCCCGTGGGATCGGCTTGAAGCACGATGCTTCCGAAAGCAAGGATCTGTCCAGGAACGAAGATGTCCTTGTTGCAGATCTCCCCGTCAATGATTAAACGAGCCATCGGTCCTTTGGCGATTCGCAGCAGAACTCTCAATGAAAGCACCAATGTCGGTGTCGAAACCGGCGGATCTCGAGTAGGGGGTCCCGAACTATGAATCTAGGAACGATGGTAACAGGGGACGAAGGAGACGGTGTTTACCCAGGTTCGGGCCCTCGTGAGGAGGTAAAACCCTACGTCCTGCTGGATTGTATTGTTGAGTATGAAGGTTTACAGAGTAGATCTACATCGAGATCAAACGAGCTAAACCCTAATGAGTTGAGTTGTTCCTCTACGAACCAAGACCCCTGGTTTATATAGACACCAGGGATACCTAGGGTTACATATGGTTGGTTTCTATCCGGGCACAGATACGCCCATTCTTTCTTGGAGGACACACCAAGTCTTCGGGACTCCTCCTTCCGAACACGGGATTGTCTGATAACTTGGCCTTCTAGCAACCGCTCCTGTACGGCCCACAAGGGATGAATCAACGGCCCGAGGACCCCTTAGTCCCGGACTCCCTCACCAGGGGTCAGCCTTGAGCCCTTATCTTTTTGCCTTGGTGATGGATGAGGTCACAAGGGATATACAAGGAGATATCCCATGGTGTATGCTCTTTGCGGATGATGTGGTGCTAGTCGATGATAGTCGGACGGGGGTCAACAGGAAGTTGGAGTTATGGAGACAAACCTTGGAATCGAAAGGTTTTAGACTTAGTAGAACTAAAACCGAGTACATGAGGTGCACTTTCAGTACTACTAGGCACGAGGAGGAGGAGGAGGATATTAGCCTTGATGGGAAGGTCAGAAGGACACCTTTCGATATTTGGGGTCAATGATGCAGAAGGATGGGGATATCGATGAAGATGTGAACCATCGAATTAAAGCCGGATGGATGAAGTGGCGCCAAGCTTCTGGCATTCTCTGTGACAAGAGAGTGCCACAAAAGCTAAAAGGCAAGTTCTATAGGATGGCGGTTCGACCCGCAATGTTGTATGGCGCTGAGTGTTGGCCGACTAAAAGGCGACATGTGCAACAGTTAGGTGTGGCGGAGATGCGCATGTTGAGATGGATGTGTGGCCACACAAGGAAGGACCGAATCCGGAATGATGGTATATGAGATAGAGTTGGGGTAGCACCGATTGAAGAGAAGCTTGTCCAACATCGTCTGAGATGGTTTGGGCATATTCAACGCAGGCCTCCAGAAGCCCCAGTGCATAGCGGACGGCTAAAGCGTGCTGATAGTGTCAAAAGAGGACGGGGTAGACCGAACTTGACATGGAAAGAGTCCGTAAAGAGAGATCTGAAGGATTGGAGCATCACCAAAGAACTAGCCATGGGCAGGGATGCGTGGAAGCTTGCTATCCATGTGCCAGAACCATGAGTTGGTCGTGAGATCTTATGGGTTTCACCTCTAGCCTACCCCAACTTGTTTGGGACTAAAGGCTTTGTTATTGTTGTTATTGTTGACCCAGTCAAAATTGGTAACCCAATTTCAAATTGATGACCTCGATTGAATGAACGGCCTTCAATCCTAGGGAGCTTAGTGATGTAGTATATCACAAACCAAATCTAATATTGAATTTCTCAATCGAATAAGAGAGCTCCAAAATTAGGGAGCATAGTGAATTAAATTTATTGAGTGGGTGATTGTTGATCCAGTCAAAATTGGTAACCCAATTTCAAATTGATGATCACAATTGAATGAGAGACCTTCAATCCTAGGGAGCTTAGCGATATACTCCCTCCGTTCCTAAATATAAGTCTTTTTAGATGTTCCACTACAAGCTACATACGAATGTATATAGACATATTTTAGAATATAGATTCACTCATTTTGTTCTGTATGTAGTCTCTAGTGGAATCTTTAAAAAGACTTATATTTAGAAACAGTATTTTGCTGAGTGGCGTCAATTCTGATCGATGCGGACGAATTGCAGATTTGGCAGTTTATTTTGGGAGTTCTCAGCATGGCCCGAGACGCTGCAGCGTGTTCCTGTGGCAGGCAGCAGGAAACTTGAACTAGGACGAGGTATTTTCATTTTCTGGCACTAATAACAAATTAAGTTTTGTTTGGTATCCGTCAGTCTAAACGAATCCGTTGAATCGGGTAGCCAATGACAAACAGAAATCTACGTATTTGTAGAAACAAAAATCCACGCACATTACGACCTTTTCACAAGTTCACGAGTACCGCACGCCATAGACCAGATGTTGCTGCTCTGAAGTAGGAAATGAATATGAGTTGGTCGCTTTGCATTTGGGCACATGCATGGCGCTGACGGGAAAAGCCGAATCCAATGGTTCAGATGGCACACAGTGTAGTCGAGTATGTTCTCACTGGAGATGCCAACAAGAGAAATCAAGACAAGCTGTAGCACTCATGCCGAACAACGTTGAAAGTGAGTATGATCCATCCGGAAATGGCCACACAGCGCATGAGTGGAATCTGCAAAGTCCAATCTTGGGTCACATCAATGCACAAACATGAATCGTAGTGGCTAATCTATATACAAGATAGTACAACATAGGAACTGAAAAGAAAAGGATCGGCAAGAGACAAACCATATATAGAGAAAAAACATGGATCTACAATCAAAATGGTTAGAGGAGGAAACCAGGAATATTGGGCCCTCCTTCTGTCCGTTTACAATCTTCATCATAAATATATATTTGATCTTCTGAGATATATACGCACCACAACAACCAAAAGCTCGCACAGACTAAAAAGAATGCCAACTCTATACCATCTAGCGCTCATACAAAGAATCAGAAGTTATGAATGAAATTTCTCCCATCTCGTTAGAAGGGAGTGAATGCTAGACAACCATATGTAGCAACCGATACAATATAGCAGCTTTCAAACTAAATATATATCAAACTCAACTCAGGGAGAGCAAGCATCACCAGGCCAATCCAAACCGAGCATCCGTATCTTCTAGCATTCACAGCCTGACGAGCGTTGTTGCCTTCCAGCACCGCCCATGTCAATTGTATCAGGGAGATATCTACAAGAATTTAGCAAAACGTCAATATAGCTATTATTTCGAAATGCCCGCGATTATCCTTTTTTGTATACAATGCATCCACTGCAGGAAGTAAACTTACATATCTTCTTCAGGTTCATTCTTGATAGCATTCCTTGCTATACACTCGAAAGCAGCTTCCACATTGAAGCCTTCTTTAGCAGACGTCTCAAAATAAGGGATGTTTCCCTTGGAAGCACACCAAGCTTTAGCCTTTTTCTCAGAAACCTGAAAGACAAATAATCTCAAAAATATCATAAAGTATATATATCAAGTAAAAGCAAGAAAAATAGGCACTTTGTCGCAAAGAATACTCACAGTCCTGCTGTTACCACCATCAACATCAATCTTGTTTCCAAGTAAAACAAAAGGGAAATTCTCTGGATCTGATGGGCTAGCCTGCAACAGGAATGACGGGCCAAACATTCAATATACCATACATATTGCAGTACATTTGATTGACCGGCAACTAAGCAAGCTACTTACTTGAATTAGGAATTCCTCACGCCAGTTGTTGAGTTTTTCAAATGACTTGGTAACATTGACATCATATACAAGAACACAACAGTCAGCTCCCCGGTAAAACGCCACACCAAGACTCTGAAAACGTTCCTGTCCTGCCGTGTCCCATATCTAAGTTCCAGGAAAAACGAAAATGTGGTAAGATTAAATGTGAGTGGACTATTGTTCACAAGCAACAAAGTAGACAGATGGTATTCTAGTGTTCTTATAAATTAATCAGGCTATAGATATACGTAATGATTAATTTGCTAGAGCAGTGAATATTTGGAGTTACTTTGCTTTTTTTTTTGTCCCAATAACGCACATGATCCGTGCTTCTTGCAATAGAAGAAGAAAGATACAGAGCAGCAAGGACAACAAAAATCAAGGCTTCACAGCAACCAAAAACAACATGCACGCAAAAGCAGAACAAAAAAAAATAAAGCTGCTAGGCCATTTGCACTAGCAAAATAACCTCAACCATACTGAGCATTCGGTGAATGCATGCAGAGTTACTTCACTGAATTGTGTGATATACATAATTTAAGTAATAAAATCATCGGACCGATATTAACAAAAACGTAACTGAATGTAGTTGATATTTGTTTGCATCTGTTTTTAAAGAAAGTACAGTTTTTTTCACTTGCAGACAAGATTATTATCTGTACTTCAGTTCATTTCATCTTAGAAAAGCATCTAATCTTCTCAACTAGTACTCACAGCCATCAGATAAGTTGTAAATCAAGTCAAATTGCTAAAATCAAATCAAGCAGCATACCAGTTTTTTTGTTGTTGAACAGGCATACCAAGTACATAGGTTGCTATTGTATAACCAAAAAGACAGCGGTCTTAAAAAAAATCATTTGTTTATGTTTATTCAAATAAACTATCCGGCGGGGATAAAAAGACAAATGTCTCAACCTCAGGTATTGGTGTAAATGAATTGTTCAGCTATCTCATATGGTCATATCCTTGATTTAAATATGATGAATGAGAGATGGACCATAGAAAATGCACCTGAACAGGCTGTTTCATTGCCTGTCCTGTTAAATAGAAAAGATGGCAGGGTCTCTGAACGTTCAATATTCCAGTCCAGATTTAAGAAAGTTAGAGTGCCAGCAGATAACAGCGCAGCAGAGTAGTTCATTCCCAGTCATAAGAATCTGAAATTTCTTAGTCCTAACCAAAGCAAGCAAGTCGGTACATGGTCCATAAAGTTCGAGTAATAGTACCTATGTGTTCATCAATTTATGACAATAAGTGTACTGGAGGATTGGGGCTCATCAATTATACTATATGTAACAGAGTAACAGAAACAGACCCCAAAAGATTAAAAAGGATAGGACCGGCGGCTACAATATAAGTAACATATAATCAAGTTTTTCCCTGACCCCTTTTTTCGGCTGACATCGCATAGCTTTTTAATAGTAACTCACATTAGTGAAGCCATAGCTTTGCAAGAGTCATGTTTCCTCTGGACTTGGGCAGATTTTATTTTATTTTCTTCATGCATATAGTGTTGAGACACTGGAAGTGTTTGACAACTTTCTCTCTGTCTCAACGCACAGACATGCAATTCCCCTGCATGGTCGCTAATTATTATTTTCCCTCTGGACTAGGTCTCAGTCCTCAAATCCTTGAGAAATTGTAATATAGAGGTAGTGCAAACCAAGCAGACTACTGAACTAGAGCTGAACTGATGTGATTTCTTAGTGCCTTTCAAATTGGGTAAGCAAAAATCTACCCCCCAAAAAAACCGACCATCTGTAATCGCATTAACCTATCCAATAAGCGTATACCAACAGGATGTTTGCAAAAGAACATAACTCTAATAAACCAAAAATGTCGCTAACGTTGACCTTAGTAACTCATGAACCAACCATCTTCAGCCTGTCATAAACAAACTGCAGAGTACAAGGGTCCTAGTTTAGTACTACCACTAAACTTGATCATCATCGAACCTATTCAAGAATTCAGAACACTAACCAAATAACAAGAAGTTTGCGATTTGACGCAAGTGTTACATCTCAAACAGCTAGGGACAAATGAATGAATGAACCTGTAAAGTGAAGAGGCGGTCGTCGATCTTGACCTCCTTGGTGAGGAAAGCGGCGCCGATGGTGGCCTTGTACTGGTTGCTGAACTTGTTGTTGACGTACCTGCACACCAACCACCGAACCGTTCAAACCCCCGCGCAGAAACAACCCAAATTAGACGAATCGGACAGGGCGAGATTGGCGGTCCGGCCTTACTGGTTCATCAGCGACGTCTTCCCGACCCTGATGGCGATCATCGGAGAACAAAAGCGCGGAGGTTGATCAGAGGACAGTAAAAAAAAAGAAAATCCAAAACAAAGTGGGGGGGGGGGGGGGGGGGGGGGGGGGGGGAGGGCGTGAGTGATTGCCGCGCACGCACCCGCTGTCGCCGAGGATGATGACCTTGAGGAGCATTCGCCTGCGCGACGCCATGGCCGCGGATCTGGGGAGGGGAGGGGAGGGGAGAGGGGCGGGGCTACGCGCGAGGCGGTGGGAGGGTGGAGCGGGCGGGGGCTGAGGAGGAAGGAGATCGGAAGATTTTGCGCTGCGCGCTGGTCTGGTTTGGTTTGGGATAGGTGTGTGTATACCGTCGTCTCTACTACTATTAAAAGAGCAAACTTAAATTCTTCTAAAACCACACCACGAAATGTACACGAGCAAACAAGCACCCTTAGATCTAATCCACTTAATTACATCTAACAGCCAGTATTACTTTGATGGTCTACCACCCCATTGAATGGCCAAGATTGAATGTTCTGCCACCAGACGTTCTGCCCGGCGTATGCCCCTTCCGATTGTTTTCCCAACCAACACCTAAAAAAAGGCAAAAAAAAATCTGCATGCACACATGATCGCACATCTCACTGCCTAAAGAAAGGGCACATCCTGCGGCACGCACACATCGGCCAAACACCACCGCCGCCCAGCCCTAGGTCCGGTGGCCGAGCCGCCCACCGCGGTTGCAGCTCCCTCAGGCGCCAGCCTTAGATCCGTGGCCGCGCCGCCCACCACCACCGCACTTGCCTTCGCCACTCGGCCCTAGCTCCGGTGGTCGTGCCGCCCACTACGCCGGCGGCGGAGACGAAATCAATTTCTACTGGGACGTCGCAGCCGAGCCGCAAGACCTCCGCCTCCGCCTCGACGCGCCACAAGACCACCACCTCCGCCTGGACAAGACGCACGGCCTCCGCCTCGACGAGACGCACGACCTCCGCCTCGACATGACGCACAACCTCGGCCTCAACGAGCCGCCGACCCTTCGCCTCGCTCTGGTTTTCATGGTACGGAACTACGGATCCCTTCCCCTCTTCCCCACAAGTCCCATGGTCGCCAATCGTCAAGCCGCCCACCCTCCTCGCATGCTGCTGTAGACGGAACTGTTGCCTGCTCCCCTGTTTTAGAGATTTGATCCGGAGAAGTCATGTTGTTGGGACATTCATTAAACAATTAACAATATCTAATAGCCTGTGGATTAACTTCTGTAGGTAAAATGAATATGATCAGCCCATTTGTAGAATCTGCAACTTCGCTCAAAAATCGGAATCACATTGGCATGTGCACCAAATTTCACAGAAACATCATGAGGTAAATGGAGAACAAAAGCTCGAAGTGTTTGCCAATTCACATTTGTATGTGGGTGCAGGTTGCAGGTCATATTAAGGACATGCATAGTGAGGTCGCCTGGCAGGGTTTTGCTTTGAGCTGCTTAGAGACATCCAGGGTCGGTGTATTCCCGCTTCATTGCCCTGTTTTTCAGTGAAAATCTCAACATATGTAGTTGGTTGCAAGGATTTGATCGCCCTACAATATCTTTTGACTTAGTTATTTGTACATAGTACGAGCTTGAATATTGAATAAGTAGTGTATCTATTTAATATATGCAATAAAATTTTGGGCGTTAGTTAGTACCTGCATTTCCGCACATGCATTTGATTATTCAGGGCAGATTTGCCATGTGCTCTGTTTGCCTCCAAAGTTAAGTGCCCCTCTTTATTTTCTTAATCATATTATGATTTGAAGTCTTGTTCGAATAGTCCTATTTGTATTTGGTGGATTGTATCTATACCATGTTAAAGGCAGATGTAACCTCACTTATTTTCACATGTTATATTAGATGCCTCTTCAGTATATCAAACTGATCTTTCTTGATGAGCCGCCTGCAGTTCGTGATGCCGTAAGTTTTCTTTGTGCAAATGCACTACAAAAAAAACATCTATGCTGATATGTACTCGGGGTAGGGTTCGGCGAGTGTAAAACTCATTGAAGTGCATTTGGCATACCCACGGGGTTTGCGAAAATACTACTACTTAAGTAAAGCACCAACAGAAATGTGTGTATTGATGTGTCGTATCTATGTGCTTGTGGAACGGTCGGCACTAGAAGTTTATTTTACCTGACTTGATGAAATTTACACACAATGATATCATGTGCTGGTTCTATTACTTCACCATCCGCATCATCCTACTTGCTAAGTATAACATTTCAGAAAAGTTGGAACCGCCATTCTCTGTGCAATCCAATTGTTTTCATTATTTTATCATGTGTTGTATTCTAATTGTTTTATTCAGAGGTTGTATGTGCTGAGAAGCTTTCAGTCGTGAGGTCAGTGATCTAGATGTAATTTACTCCCTCCGATCCAAATTAATTGATGCTCACTTAGTACAATTTTGGACTAAAGTGCTACTAAGTCTGTCTCAATTAATTTGGATAGGATGGAGTAGCATACTTGACATAGTTATGAGAATATTTTAGCAATGGAATAATGTTATCTGAACTTTGTTTTACTTGCATCTTGGTTAGGCTCACTGTCATCAGTGAGCATTTGGTTACTGGGCAAAGGATTACCTACATGTTGTTGGAAGTGAGCGCTTGGCCAAAACTGAAGTAGATGGAGAGAGATCTAAGGAGGCAAAGTTCATCGACAAGTCAATGTCTGCACTGGGTGATGTTATTGCTTCCCTTGCCTCCAAAACGCCCACGTCCCATATAGGTTGCACATAGCATTTTCACAAATCAACATATGTTCAAGTAAGTGCTCTTCACAAATGGTGCATGATGTTCTACTATTTATATTTCAGGGATTTTTTTTCTGGACAAAGGCAAGGACAAGCTATATTTATTTGTGAACTTGAAGCAAGTTCCTATTTATATCCCAGAGCTATCACACTTTCTAATACAGCAACTTTATATTCTATGCTCATTTGTAAGCTATAAGCTATGTGAAAGAAAAACATTTATTTTATGGGAAAGGCAGTCAACAGTCTGCTTCTTCTAAACAATGTGCATGTTTTTTCACCTTATTTTTTGTTTGTACTACCACTGATTGCATGCAGCAGTTAGTTAGTACCTATGTAATTAACTATTCATGACAAAAAATAACTCTTTGTAGTGTTGTCTATTCTTGAGGCTCTCAATGCTTATAAAGAGGATTTTTTTTATGTGAACAACAAGGGATTTATTTTACAGATTGCAGTGGTTTTGCCGAAGTATAAGGCAACCATTCAAAGGAGGTTGGCGACAATGGGGCACTAAGGAAGAAGAGCGATACGTGGGTTTGTCTAACTCGCCGAGATCAGGCTCGCGCTATTCCCATATTCTTACTTGTTGAAATTCACATCTACTACACCAACCCCTTGATGTGATAAGCAAGTGCACTGGTTTTTCCAATTGCATTCCCATTATAGTACTACTCCCTTCTCCGGGTGAATTATTGTTTTTTTTTTCAAATGCATGTTCCAGTGTAGTATTTCTTTGTTTTCCAAATGCACGGTTTTATTCAAATAATTAGTTTCAAGGTGACGCCAGCACAGGTCATCAGAATCATTTGTAACCTGCAGTTTTTAGATTTGAGTTGTAATCAAGTTGGAAAGCTGTTAGTTTGCAAAACTTAATTGGCTGATCATTGTAGATGCAAGAGCTTTATACATGACATTGTCTTGTTTGTATCTTTCAGAGAATAAGAGGAGGCACAACGCAACCAACTAAGAATCGTCCCAGGTGAAAGGTGCAAACCTATCGTCACATGGATGTGCATATGGTGGTTATCCCAGGGCATACGGTAGTTTGTTTTGATAGAAGAATTAAAGATGTATCATTGCAAGATATATGTGACTACACTTTCTGTGTATGCAGTGTACTAAATTTTCTAAAAATACCAATTGATCAACACTTAAGTTGTGGTCATGTTAAAGTTTTTTTTTTTTTTGCTCAAATATGCGTCTCGGGTTATAACGTGTGTTGCACGTGCATGCTTACTAGTCACGGAAAAGGAGAAAGAACCAGAGGCGTTTTGGTTGGATGGAAGGTTTCGCCTCCACCTGTATGTTTGGATGGACGCGTCGCCGGGCGGCCGAATTATTATTCCGTCAATTTTTAGCAGCATTGTTTCATTATCATGTCGTCGATGATAATAGAAAAATAAGATTGACTGGGACAGGCAGATCTAGTCCTAACTGATGGCTCTGTGCCACCTACAAAGTATGATACCTAAATTATTATCATTATTGTACACGGTTCATCCGCGTCTAAGTGACACATATGTGCATGTGCACACGGTGTCTTCAGTGCTGGAAAGGAGGGACTAATGTACTGCCGACTACTAACTGTGGTCTCTCTCATACTGCAACTACTACAGATTTTACGAAGAAAGTTAAGCCAGAAAATAATGCACGCGGTGGTCGTTTGGTCTGAGGCTAAGATCGACACACCTAATGTCTGTTAGCTCAATACATATAAGAAAATTGGCATGTAACGGAAACACCGTTGAAACTCAACGGTCTTGCACGAACCAACCAGCACCGTTTGTCAAAAGATTATGAATGCTACTAACTGGAACGCAACCGCAGCTGCATGATTGCAGCAAACGCTGGGATGCTTGGGCTGCACCAAAAAAACAAATGTGAGGGGAAGCGAAGCATACAGCCTGGTCCAACGAAATCCATGCCTGGCTCTTCCCCTGAATCCAACAGCATCTCCTTAGCCAATTAGCTTTGCTCCAAGCATGACAATGAGTTCAGACGGCCGCCAGCCAATGTATGATCATGCATCAAGATGCAGTGGAAATGCAAGTAGAATTGCAGAGAAAGTTGGTGAACAGAAAGAAGCACATAAATGCGGGTACCAAAAGAACTATATATATCTCAAGAACAAAAAATCGTTTTTGTTCGTCGCAACCAAGTCAGGTGGCAGCTTATGTGAAATTCAGCTATGCTGTGGATTTACAAATGATGTCCTCAAGTTAAATCTCTCCAACCAAAGGGAAAGTGGTCATCTCATGGAAGCCTGGCCGTCACCGCCGTCGTCGTCTCGCTTCGTGGTCCCCAACTCCACCTCCTGCGTCTGCTGATGGCCGTCGCTGCTCGGGACGGACGGGTTCTGGTGCTCGTGCTCGTGCTCGTGCTCGCCACTGGACGGCGTTAGCTGGCTGCTCTGGAAGCTGCTGGTCCCGAGCGCCATCTTCCTGAACTTCTTCAGGTCCTCGTTGTACTGGCTCGTGTCATACTCGGAGCTGGCGTGCGATCCCATGAACCGGCTGTGGCCAGGTCGGACGCCTTCGTGCAGATCATCCAGCGACACGTCGCCTTCCAGGGCCCGAACAACCTGTTGGTCACAGAGGATCGAGGTTAGCCTAACTCTATCTAGGATACAGTAACCATGAGGTCGAAATGGAGAGTGGCGAATTTGTGTCGACGAGATGAGGGTACAAGAGAAGAAGAGACCTGGCTCATGCGTGGACGTCGCCGCGCAGAATGGCGTACGCATGCGGCTGCGCAGGCGATCATCCTTGCCATCTCGTTATCATTGAAGTCGATTCCCAAATGGGGATCCACTAAAGCATCGTGATTACCATCCTCGAGTGCTTTTGTCATTAAAGGCCTTGCCTGCAGGGAGAAAGGAAGATGATCAAACTCAAATAGATGAGTTAAACATTGACAAAGAAAGGAATAGATACTCGTGGAAGAGTATCAAAAAGGTGAAGATGGCAAACACTTTCACAAGAAGACATACAACGGCCAAACCACCTTATACAGAGAAAATCAGGTCCATTTTATCGACGAATAGCAAGTAAAATATGAAGGAATGGATCCCATGGTTGTTGCTTAAGAAGTCCAAGACAACCATCAAGGATAATTCGAATTCATTAATTACAGTTAATCTTATCAAGTAGTAAACCCTTACGGGTTGTTTGGAAGAATGGTATTTCTTGAAGTATACACCAAAATACCCATATATAAATGTAAAATGAGTAGAAATATAACAATAACTAATTTGACCCTGCCAGTTACAGCACGGTGGACAATAAATTTAACTTACCCAGTCAACCAAGCTGTCATCCATATGCGCTTGTTTTGAACTTACAGGACGGCGCCCAGTTATTAACTCAAGAAGCATTACTCCAAAAGAAAAGACATCTGATTTCTCTGTGAGCTTGCCAGAAGAAGCATACTCTGGTGCAAGGTACCTAAGGGGAAAACCAAGACTATCAGGGCAGTAATTTTCATACAGCAGATCTTGCATATTAGAAGCTAGAACATGTCAATTTCTTACTGTATATATCATCATGATTGATCTCATTTTCAAGCATTTGACATACTGTTTCACTGTCCTGGGAAGCAAAAAGATCACTGGAAGATTGAACTTACCCAAATGTGCCCATTACTCTGGTGGAAACATGGGTGTTATTATCAGAGGTTAACTTTGCAAGTCCAAAATCTGCCACCTGTAACAAAAAAAGGTTCACTTAGTGAATTGCACATCAACTGTTTGTATTAGCAGGCTGACATTAACTCTGTTTACGATGACTGGTTACACATCAGTTTAACACAACTGTCCACCTTAGTTTCTGCATTTACTCATACCAACCAGTGACATTCAGGATTTTACACTCCACTAGCAGCTAAACTTCGTTGGGACCATGGGAAGAAAGACGGTCTCAGAATTCTAAGTAGAAATGAAACAAAAAGGAAAATGTGTATTCTACCTTAGCTTCACATCTGTAATCCAGAAGAATATTTGATGCCTTTATGTCACGATGAATGATCTTTGGATGGCCTGCGAAGTAAAGAAATAAAATCATGACAGAACAGCTACATAACTTTTTGAACATGAAAAGAAAACGAAAAACATTACAAGTAGGTATGTGTGTGTGAGCTCACAGTCTTCATGAAGATACGCCAATCCCTTGGCAGAACCCAAAGCAATCCGTAGTCTTGAAGGCCAATCCATAGTTGGTCCACGCCTTCCTGAAAAAGAGGTCAAAATAACCTGAAGGCATTAGCAAATGCTCAAGAGAATACAGACCAAATGAAGATATCATATTTTTTTGCATGACAGGAGCTTCAGAGCAATGTTTTCTGAATCTTCAAGAAAAAGGTAACCAATAGACCTGGAAAGCATTGTCCCTTTCGAGTGGTAGCAAAAACAAAGTTGTATCTTCCCAGTTTGACAAAATCGGTGGAAGTTATTAAAGACTAAAGAAAAGGTGGCGATAAAGCTGATATCTTCTGGAATGGGTTTGGTTGTGCTTATTATTACCATTAATGAAACTCTCTTGCAGTCATGGTATTTCATTTTCTGAACAATGGAACTGCTCTAATTGTCAATTTAATCGAACAAGGTCTCTTTTACATAGCCAAGATAATAATTTAAATCATGTAGTATCACAGGTTTAACTTTGTAAATCACCCGGATAATTACTAACCGACAAGGCGACAACTCATACAGCAACTGATAATGATAAACTGGCAATAGCTAGGATATTTATGGGTACAAATATGGAACAAAAAAATACAAAAGATGACATAGTTCACTTTCTCAGAAAAGATTAAAGAGCATTCTGAAGGAGAAGAAACAATCATGATTGGAACATAGCAAGAAACCATACCATGTAAATGGAATTCTAACGTGTTATTGGGAACAAACTCATAGACAAGCAACCTCTTGTCTTCAGAAATGCAATAACCAACCAATGTCACGAGATGTTTATGATGTACTCGGCTGATAATATCAACCTCTGCCTGGAACTCACGCTCTCCCTGGCCACTTCCATCTCTCAATTGCTTAACGGCAACTTCTGTGCCATCTGGCAGCACTCCTTTGTGAACAAATCCAAAGCCACCTTGTCCGAGAAGATTAGCATCGGAGAATTCATTGGTTGCCACCGCCAACTCTTCATAAGTAAAAGTGGCTTTCGAGAAGCTGAGGGCGTTTCCAAGCGGTGATTGCAGGGGTCGATTCTCACCACCACCTGACAAATGTGAACCAGAACCACTGCTGTGTACATTGAGCGGAGGAGGCGGCGGCTTAGTCGAAGGATTTGAGTTCATCTTCACAACATGATCAGGGGGTGGTGGAGGGGCATTATGCTGCCACCCATATTGATCCCCTGCAGAAGAAAATGAATCGTAATTAAAGATGAGAGTGACTCGTGTTGAACAATAACATTATAAATGGATTCCCCTGTTGCAAAATCTAATAAACAAGAAACGACTGCACAAAGTTTAAGAATGAAGTAAACACATATTCATCGCTGATACTAAGTTGCTAACTCACTTCGAAAAGGAGGACATAATTTCCCCCACAGATTTGCCTTGTAGTATAAATTAGATTCCATGAAGAAGAATGAAAAAAAATGCAGACCTAGTGTTTATTTTATTCTTTTGTCAAAATTCCCATTTGGATTATATCAAACACAGATGAAGATTCCTGTGATGACCACCCCATACTAAAATTAGCCATATTTAATAAGCATACGTTAAGCCATACTAATATATTTGTGCAAAAATTTGATGTTTTTATTTTTATCTCCATAACGCCATAATAGCATGATTAAAGAGGACCCATCTTGAAGGCACCAAAAACTCGAACGTAAGTCATACTTGTACGTCATAAGCCAACGCACATTTGCAAGAACAGCGAAAATAATTGCAAGCGACAGCGATGCGACTTGCTAGTGAGACAAAGAACGCACATGAGATCTGTACTGTACTGTATCTGCTCCGAGACAAAGAGTCATGGAGGGTGCACAGCTGCCATCTCACCTTTGAACGGCGGCGGGGGCGGCGGCGGCGGGGGATGCCCGTAGTAGTGCAGGTGGTGGGGCGGCGGCGGCGGTGGGTGGTGGTGCGGGTGGTGCCGCCTCTTCTTCTTGAGCATGCAGAAGCAGAGCAGGCTGGCGAGCAGCAGCGCGATCAGCCCGCCCACCGCGATCCCCGCCACCGTGGCCGTGGTGAGCCCCGAGCTCGGCGGCGGCGGCGAGGCCTGGGCGGACGGCGTCGGGCGATCGGTCGGCGGAGAGGGCGTGGTCGATGGGGGAGACGGCGCGGCGGGCGCCCCGGGCGAAGAGGGAGGCGGGAGGGAGGGCGTCGCGGGGGTGGCGCCGGAGGACGGGGGCGGCGCGGCGGGGGTCGAGGGCGGTGGCAGGGGAGAAGAAGGCGGCGGCGAGGAGGCCGGCGGCGAAGGGGGCGTCGAGTTGGTAGCGGGTGGTGCCGAGGCCGGGGGCGGCGCCGTGCGATTACCCGGCGGCGAAGCCGGGCCCGGCGCGGCGGGCGGCGACGACATCAGAAGCCCGCCGGCTCACGCGCTTTGCTTCCTTGCTACTGTACGTACTACTGCTGGTGCTGCCTGCAGCACCGCTCCTAGTGCGGCAGCGGCGGCTTGAGCGAGAAACGGAAGGAGCGGAGCGGGGCGAAAGATAAGCGAAAAGGGAGGAAGGGGCCGCTTTCCGCTCGCGGTGGCGGTGGTGGTGGTGGGGGATTCCGAACGGGGATTGCGACCGGTGGTAGTAGCAGTACGTAGCGGCACTCGTTGGCGGGGAGTGGAGTCTCTTGTAATGGTGGGTGCGTGGAGCCCGGCGCGACGACGGCGGGAGGAAGGAGAGGGGTGGCCGTGGGAGTGGAATAAAAGCGCGAGGAAAGGAGCGACCGCGCGGCCGTGGCCGGTAAACGTGCGACGACGTACCTTCACGTCACGCGGCACGGCCTGCCCGCGCTTTCCGCTTCGCCCGCGAATGAGTTCATGAGAATCGCATCGCGTTCCCCCCGTCATGTCGAGCCCGCCCGTCGCTGGCCGGCGGGACCGGGGCTCGGCTGACCCCAGCGTCAGCCAGCAGAGGAGTTCGAGTGGATCCTACCTCGTCAGGGTTTCCTTTCCGCTCAAGATACTAATCACGATTACGCGGCGGGATTACACGCGACGGTTACGCTGATGGCGAGGGCCGTTTGCTGCGGATGTGGGCCTGCTTTGTCAGTGGCCGGTTGGGGCGGGGTTTCTCCTTCCAGGCGACAGGTGTGCCTCGTGGCTTGCGGGGGAAAGTCTCTGCCGCTGCATGTTATGAGCATGACTCGCTGGGCCGTGGTCTCCTCCCTTCTCCCGCAAATTATAGGAGAACTGCAATGTCAAGTGTCCTGATAAATGGCAGCTTTCTCGCGAGAAAAAAATGGCAGCTTTCCTAAAGCAGTGCACGAATTGATTCGTGTACCTGCTTCCGATAAGGTCAGGTCGATGAGATTGGATATGTATGTATGTCAATAAAAGGGTACGGTACTTACCGCTTCTGTGAATTGCTGATTGATGGTTCCACTGCAGTCTTCTTAATCTTAAAGTTAGAAAATTAGTTGCCTTTCAGGTATTTCACGAAGAAAAAAAACACGTTAAATGCGTGCAGCGCGAATGCAGAAACATGAGGTGAGTGTGAGCGAGGCGGCCCGGCGTCGCACCGCCGGTGGCAGCCAGGGTGCCGGCGCGGAGTTCGAGTCAACCAACCGTCAGCACAGTTTCTTTTTTCTTTTTGGAGCAACAACCGTCAGCACAGCTAGCCGACGCGTACAAGCCATCTTCTGAAGACGGTGCAACTCGAAACGGGGGGCAGGCTACACATGCCGCGACCTTCGACGGCGGTGGCATGGGTGCTCTTTTGGATTCGTCTGAAATAATTTGTCTCCCTAGGGTTGTAAATAAGCAATAAGGGGTTGTAAATAAGTAAGAGCATCTCCAATGGCAACCAGTAAATTTCCTTCCGCATCCGTCCGTGCATATAGGACCAATCCGCGGACACGGATGCGGAAGGACGGCATCCAAACGTAGCCTCATACATCCGCTCAACACTCAAACCAACCGGACGAAATTTGTACAAACACAGCCGGATTTCATTACATTTCGAACATTTAGAATAAAAAAAGACCCGCGCCTAAACCTACCCTACGGCGCCGGCGCCCGGCGTCCAAGCCCGTGTCGTCCTCCCATCCGACGTCTCCATGAGCAGCGACGATAAGATCGATGAAGTGAAGGTGCGGTCTCCGACGAGGAAGAGTAGAACACGGGAGACTGACTAACCCACATGGGACACAAAGACACCGCTGCCTCCCGTGCCCTACCCATCCTCGGAGGAGTCCACACCCTATCCGTAGCAGGTGGACGTGAGGTCCACGAGGGAAATGATGTCGCCTTGGTTGCCGTCGTCCCACCGGGCCGCCTGATGGTTCGTCGGCGCCGCGTAGGAGGTGCAACTGGCGTTGTTCTCCTCCGCGATCGCCTCCAAATGTGCCTCCGTGGCGGCCATTTCCTTGGGAGCGGCGGGTTGAGCGCAGATGTCATCGTAGATGGCACGCTGCTCCGCGATGAAGTTCGGGTTCGTCGCGGCCATGGCCGCCAGGGCCTCCTGGCTCGCACGCTCGCCATTGATCTAACACAACGTGAGCCGATGTTGCTCCAGCGCCCACTCTAACGCCGACGTAGGCGCCGACACAGGCTGCCCCTCCGCCATGGTGGCATTGTAGTGTGCCTGCTCCTGCGCCATGGTGTAGCCGGAGTGCACAGGAGGCGCGTGAGCCGGGGCGGTGTCATCAGAGCCCGTCTTCATCGTGGTGTCGTCCTCGTCGTTGTCGGAGACCTTAGGCGAGCTGGCCGGCAAGCCGGCCTCGATCCGCTTGGCACGGCGTCTCTGCTAGGCGACAGAAAGGTTATCCCACAGAGCTTCGCCGCCTGCAGTCATGGCGGATTGTGGTCCAAGGGAGGAGGATGTGGAGCGGATGCATTATGTTGTGGAGATAGTCGGGTGTGGTCACCCTTAAATAGGGGATTTCAGTGAGTCCACGCGTCAGTGCGGGACGCCGGAGTGGGTTTCTCGGTCGACGAACCTGCTTAATGGCGGCATACGGATGGACGGGGCATTGAACGGGCATGGTAGATATACGTCCCGTCCGTCCAGTCATGTGTCTCTGGCATTGAACAAGCGCGGACACCAGAGACGCGTCGCGGGTGGCACCCTCGGCCGGCGAGCCGCTTCAATGCCGACGCCAATGAGAGGTCGCATTCACTCTCTAATGGGGAGCGGCCGCTTTATAGAGCATAAATGCGGGCGGCTAGCGTAGGGTGAGAAGTGTGCGGGAGGGGGAAGGGTTTTTTGGTGGGCCACGACGGTCAGAATCGTACGACGTAGCGGTCCGGACTCCCGCAAACCTCCCCACGTTTGTTTTCAGTTTGCAGGAGAAATCGTGTCCGGACAATTTTGCGGACCGATACAAGACCGCGTTAGATGGTTTCGGCGTTGCAAACTACATGGTCCAAACAGTGAAACAGGTGCCGGAGGTTTACGGGTCTACTAACAAGCAGTAGCGGTCCCAGGTTCAACTGACGTCCCTGGCAAACAGCATATCTACAGTGACAAACAGTACAAATTACTATAGCTATGCCTATGGCCAACAAAGACTGAGCTGGCCACACCCCAGGCCAAGGCCCTGGCTGCCTGGGGCCTGGGTCCGCCGCTGCTAACAAGGATGAAGATCCTTTAAAAAAAAGTAACAAGTGTGAAGATAATGCTCGGATCGACGGCCTTGTCTCTCACATCGACCCTATTTAAAAAGCGCCGTGACATGTCAACTTTTATATCGATGTAGTGTGGCAACATCCACATAAATCTCCCCATACACACCTCACATTTACGTTTCGTTGCAATCACTAACCATCGAGACCTCCTAATCTGTAGTTATATCGACTACGACAACAATCCGTTCCGTACATTTTTCGTTTGCGGCAAAGCGCAAGTATGTCTTAGGCAGACGTATAAAAAATTGGACAAGCTGGCTGACAGGGCGCAGTACGTACTAGATCGTTTTTCTTTTCTCCCTGACGGCTGGCGGCGGCAGGCAGAAGAGGACAATCTTCCAGCGTCGTCCTCCGACGTCTCCCCTTCGCCGACGACCTTGGTCATCGGTGGTGAAGGGGGTCGTCGGATCCACGTGTGTGGATCGTTTTTAGTTCTCGTAGTCTAGTTTTTTAGG
Organism: Elymus sibiricus; assembly: GCA_039707655.1. Classification (NCBI taxonomy): domain Eukaryota; kingdom Viridiplantae; phylum Streptophyta; class Magnoliopsida; order Poales; family Poaceae; genus Elymus; species Elymus sibiricus. Next base: position 142,810,215 of record CM077667.1, on the reverse strand, counting down.
TTCTTCATCGTCTTGATTTTGGCGGTAACGATGACAGCTCCGAATAAAGAGTACTCGGATCCTTTCCTGACGAGGCCATCAATCCTATGGTTGGGGATGGATTTGAAAACCAGTCTGCTCAAGCAAGAATTGCGTGGCGGCGGCGGCCCCGTGGTGGACCTATGTCCTCGGGCTCCGCCGTTGCGACGGCGTTTGTTCCAGCGTCGGCGCAGAGCTTGGGAGGTAGTCCATGAGCAAATGCAGATTGTGGTCTGCATCGACGACATCTGAAAGACGAAACGTGAGCTGGGTTCGTGATTCGTGGATGGCAGGTATGGTTTCCTTCTTCGCCGTCTTAGTCGTGGTGGGGTATCAGATCTGGAGTTTGATGGCGTATCCGGGGTGTTGTCCCGGTTTGATTCGTTCAACGACAAGGACTTCACTTTTAGTGAGCCACCTTGAAGGTCCTCAAAGCCGCATATCAGCGATGGAGACTCGCATTACCAGCAAAAAAAAAGACATATAAATTTTTTCTGAATAACTCGTTCATAAAAAAACTGAATAACTCGGATCTCAAAAGGAAACCTTTGGGTCTTTGAGGCTATGATTTTTCTTCTAAAAATTTGAAATGTCTATGCTACATATTGCTAAACATGATTCTTTCAAGAATTTTAGATTTAGTTTAAAAATAAACATTGGAGTACAACTTCACTCAACACTGGCCCAACGAATGCCTATGTCTAATCTAGATGGAGTGACGCTTAGCGAGCTCTTTCAACTTTGATAGGCGGAAAGGACATCATCGCATGATGTAGGTGGAGCTCCTCTCAAGTCTGGAGCTCCCGGGGGTAACCCCCCTTACATCCAGACAACGCGGATTAGTGTGGACTGGAACATTTATTAAATACTCATTCTGTCTTAAAATGTAAGATGTTTAGTTACATTTTTAGAACGGGGGGAGTAGTACATTGGTTGTCTCTTCAACTTGAGATCTTCTGGTTCCGATGACATATTGAATTCATCAAAAGTCGAGAATGGCAGACAATATATTTTAACACGTGTACATCATTTTTAGCCTTTGGGTGCAATTGACGACACCACGACAACATTGCCTTCAATATTGTCTTGGTCTCGATGTATGTGATCGACGATAACATCAGGACTGAAGAAGATTGGTGGACTCCGGGGAGGTGGCATTTGTCTAGTTATGTTGCAGTGGCGGTGATGAGGTCAATTCTTTTAGAGTAGTTGAGTGGGCACTGATGTAGCACTCGACCTTTTGTCTATGAAATTGATGTATATCTCAATTCTTTTAGAGTATTTGTTTCTTTTGTTTTTCTCTATCGTTTCTTTTGGGCGTGACTGTGCTGCTTCCGCCCCAGCACCTATCACTGTATGGTTCGGTTGGTTGCTTTGTAATACAAAGCGGGGGGAAACCCTTTCTCGGAAAGGGTGAATAAATTAGGTAAATTATGATAACGTGATATACAAGCACATTCACTCTATCCATATGAGCATCTCTAAGAGATTGGGCCAGTAAATCTTGAGATTAATTGACGATCACTGCGGGTGCCTCATAGTCGAAGAAAACATCATAAGTCTAGAAAAATGCAAGCATTAGAGTCAAATCTAAGACTTGAACCCAAATGGATTGATTCCACCACAAGGATTCTAACTATCTTAGTGCTTAGTTAGGCCACATGTGTAATCTTTTGTGATATATAAGTATACACACGCCAGTAGAAGCTATGCCAATAACTCTAACATTTGATTAAACCGTCGGATGCGATAACAAATGTCGTGTAAAGGGAGAGTAATAAGAAAAAAACTTAAACTAGATGGGCCAGCACTCCCTGGCATGTTTTGTGATCTTTTATTTTTTTTCTTGACCCAAAGTGGCCTAAAGTAGGGGCGCATGATTGGTACATGATCGGTCATTCTTGTCTCAAAAAATAACATGATCGGTCATTCAAAGATGATGCTGATGGAGCTTGACTTTCACACTGCGAGTGATTAACTGATCTTGATGTTTTTCTACATTGATACCTTGATCTTTACTCATGATCTCAATCGAGCTGAAGCCGATGGGTGTGAAAGCAAGGCCATGCATTCCATTCCATCGCACCAGTCAGGATATGTTGCATGACGTGCACTGAACTGCAAACGCGCACATATGGAACGAGTGGTGAATCAACGACAAGTGCGCAAGTCTGGTCCTTTGTTTTCAGAACACGTACACACAATACTATCTATGCTCCATAATGTAGTAGCCATAAACTTTTTGAAAAGTCGGACCTTACAGATTTTAACCAAGTTTATAGAGAATACTATTTATCTCAGCAATACCAAATATATACAATATGAAAGTGTGCCTCGTGATGTACCAGATGATATATATTTGGTATTTTAAATATAGATGTTTTCCTATACAAATTTAGTCAAAATTTATAAATGTCGACTTTTCTACAAAATTTATAAGGACTATATCATGGAACAGAGTGTATAATATAGTACTAGAAGGGTTGGGCGCGCTTTGCTGCGCCGTCGGTGTTATTGGGTTTTCATATAAAAAATGCTCCCTCTGTATCAAAATATAATGTGTATTTTTTTGAGAAGTCAAATCTTTTTAAGTTTGACCAAATTTGTAGAGAAATATATCAATATAGATAATATCAAATCGCATTAGATTCATCATGAAATAAATTTTTATTTTTATCGATTTAGTATTGTGGATGTCAATATTTTTGGATCTGAACTTGGTCAAAGTTAAAGATATTATACTTTTCGAAAACTTAATATACCTTATATCTTAAAACTGAGCGAGTATTTGGTTTGGCGAGGAAAGAGGGGGGGGGGGGGGGGGGGGGGGCGATGGAGTGTTTTTTTATTTATAATGCAGCGTGTTCGATAGGCCTTCAGCGGTTTGATTTAGTGTTATTTGCTAATCAATCCATACTTTTGTGTGAAAATTTCATCGGTGGCTGCATGTTCTATATTGGTGCTACAATATCACATATTGACACTTCTTTTTTAGGGGGGTGAGAGGGATGTCGGTTGATTGATATGTTTTTATAGGTCGATTGCTGCCGATTGATTTGGAAAATCGTTGAACTTGTCAAAATCGTAAAGAAAATCTAAAATTAAATACCTCGATGGAATAAGAGAGCTTCAAAAATTAAAGCGCACAAGGAATAAAAGAATATAGTTATAGAGATGAATTAAAATAATTTATTAAGAGAGATGAATTAAAAAAAAAGAGCTCCTTGAGAAATTGTTGACCCGGTCAAAATCGGATGACCCAATTATAAATTGGAGACTTCAATTGATTGTGAGGCCTTAAAATTAAGGAGCATAGTGTATTTATAAATATAATATAGAAAAATTGAATAAACGAGCTTGAGAAAATGTTGACCCAGTCAAAATCGGGTGACCAAATGTCAATTGGAGACCTCAATTGAATGTGGTGTCTCCAATTCTAGGGGGATTAGTGTTATAGTATATTTATAAATATCGTAGAAAAGTTAAAAATTAAAAGCAGTACATTATGAAACGGATCCCGCAAAATACATTATGAAACGAAGGGAGTACTAAACTTCGCCATTTTGTTTCACGGCTAGTGGGTTGTTCTCTGGCCAGGGATCAAGCCTCATTTTCAAAGAAAAAAGGGTGTTCTATGCCGAAAATTCATTTCTGAGCCCGGGCTCATCTGCACCCCCGCTGAGTAAAAAAATCAAAACAAATACTAAAAAAATTCAAAAAATTCCAATTTTTTTGGTGGTACATAATTTCATGCGTCAGGTTCGCTCCAATTTTTGTATCATTTGAACATCTGAGCAGCTCTCGGCAAAAAAGACAAATCCGGGGTCTCTAAAAAAGTTTACTGTTCACGCACTGTTTTGACCCGATTTGTTTTTTTTGCTGAGAGCTGCTCAGATGTTCAAATGATACAAAAATTGGAGCGAACCTCACGCACGAAATTATCTTACACCCAAATTTTTTTTGGAATTTTTTGAATTTGTTTAGTATTTGTTTTGATTTTTTTACTAAACGGGTGCAGATGAGCCTGGGCACCAAAACGCCTCACTCGTTCTATGCATGCATGTCTATCAATGTCCTCCTTATTAAAGATATACTCCCTCCATCTCAAAATAACCGTCTCAACTTTGTACTAGCTCTAGTACAAAGTTGTGCTAGCTTAAGACACTTATTTTGGGACGGAGGGAGTATTAGATATTTAGAGATTGTCCGGGATTAGATAGAAATTGTTTTCATCTTATCTCTATAAGACATCTTGCCCTCCAAGTCTTGTACTCAATATATACTCATCCCCGTGGCTCAATAATATAACCATCGCATTACGCCAATCATCCCTCTCTATCCCTTCTACACTCCTGAAAAAAAAAATAAGTTGATGGTACAAAAGAAATGAGTAGTAAAATTATTTATGGCATGTTGTGATTTAAGAATGCTCCAGATTTGCATCCAGCCTAACCGTTTCAAGGCACAAGGCCCATTGTGGTAGTTGTTGCTGGCTTCACATGTTTTAGTCAAAATGGTCTCAGACGAAACAATTATGAGTTAATCATAATTTAAATGGTTAGATTTTTTATAGTAAAACCAGTCTATCTGTGATCCAATCCTAGACTTGGCACATACTGGCTCAGCCTCTCGGAGTAATCATAGAGATAGAGTGAGCGTGTGCGTGTTGAGTGTGGCGAAAGGATAACGAAACAATTTCTATGGAAAATCAGGAAACAATTCATTAATGTTTTGCAAAGGATTATTCTTACTTTTCCCAAGAATAATGGCCTCACCGGGCAATATGACACCGAATCCACAATGGATATCATGTTAACCTCGTTGGAAGCATCATTACCCCGATGTTTTGCAAGTTGTTTGATTCCCTACAACGATTCGTGGTTCTTTAGAAACATCAACTGCCTTTTTTTCCTCTCCTTTAGAAAGATCGTCGCATCTGAGCAATTCAACGCGCGGGAAATCTGCAGACAGCCAGCATCTATGAAAACAGGCGAATTCTGATGGCTCTTAAGTTCCTGATAAATGTTTCTTAAAAAAAACTAACCCTTCATCTTTCTAACAAAAAAATCCCTATCTTTTTCTCCTGCATAAAATAGGGCATCATACAACATACAATGAGTTCGGATGAGCTACCTTAACAGCTAACCTTGTGATTTTTCTCCGGGTTTTTCCTCGATTAACCAAGCTCGCTGTAAGGTTTTTGTGTAGGTTTTTTTTACTTATTGACCAAATCAACTCTCTCCTTCTTAGCAGCATTGCACGGACCTTGTCCTCCAACTTGGTTCGTTAAGGCGAATCAACATGTGGTTGGATGGTTAGGAGTACAGTGGTATTCCCAGCCGACTAGACTTGACACTGATGCTTGCATTTTTTTGGATTTATTTCAGTCTTTTTGACGATGTGCGTTCAGTAGATGGAGACGTTCCCGTCGACTACGAAGGCGTCCGTAGCGACTTCGTCAATCTTAAAATGATGTGCCGGCTCAGTCTCTTGAATGTGCTTATAGGAATAGGGTGTGCGTTCGTGCGTTTAAAGGGTGAGTGCATGTGCGTTCTGCGTCTGTACTGTGTTAAAAAAACTTGATCCATCAAGGAAAAAAAACACATGCAAATTAAGAGCAACTCGATTTGCATTCTACAACATTATGCAAAGGCTTCCTTAAAAAAACATTATGCAAAGGTGAAAAAGGAGAGAGACGGAGGACGTGCTACGATTTTGTTCACCTTCCTTCCTGTCGTCCGATGTATGGTGGCCGTTGCTTTTTTTTTTTTGAACACAGTACAGACGCAAGCGCTCATATACACGCGCATACACTCACCCCTATGAACGCACACACGCACACCCTACCCCTATGAGCACCTCCGAGAGACTGAGCTGGCATATCATCTTGAAATTTACGAAGTCACCGTAGGCACCTCGTCGTTGACGGGAACGTCTCCTCCCACTGAATGCGCATCGCCGAAAATCTTGAAATAAATGCGAGCACCAGGATTTGAACCCTGATGGGCTGGGGATACCACGGTCCCTCTAACCATCCAACCACAGGTTGATTCGCGGTGGCCGTTGCTTTCGCAATGCCCACATCCACCGATGCACATGCACGCGAGTGGCCGCTAGTGGCCCATCCCCGTCGCACGACCGCGCAACGCAACCTTTTTCATATTTGTGCGTATCCCGGCTCGGCCGGTTCTCTGCGCTGCACATGTCCATATCCTGGCCTGCCGCCCGCGTATATTCTCATGCCTGCGTTGCTTTCGGATGCAGCCATGGGGCTAGCGGCTCTGAATAAGCCATCCAGTAGGAAGAAGAGTGATCAGATCATGTGCTCATAGCCCGTCGTCGGAAGAAGATAAAACGGTGAGCACGGCGGCATCTTTTTTTCGACAAGCTCGTGCGTACCTTGGTCCTCAAGGCATGCACATCGTTTCTGCAATAATTTTCCACTCGAGCCCTTCACTGATGTTGCTAAAGCTCTTCGTGAATGAAACATCCACGGTTCCGACGGACGTGGACTGGGCGCGCGGTGGAGTTCTGTCCGGATGCTCGTGTGGTGCGCTCTGTTGTTCGGTCATCCAGCCCTAAAGCCAAGAAAGAAAGAGAGAAGAAATCCATTGACCTAAGGCTCGACGGCCACTGTTCGGGATAAAGGGCGGCAGGGCTGGCTGTCTTGCCCTTGTCTCCACCAGTTGCATGTCGAATTAGTGGCAATGTCGACTCCACAAGGGAATTACCAATTCACCACAACGGGATAATCAAGTCAAAACTAATCGAAATATTCGCAGGTCTTCGGTTTTGATTTCTTTTGTCTTTGTAGTCTGTGCTGTTAGATGTGTCGTAGGAGAAAAGATGGGTCATGCTGGTGGAAGTATGTCAAACTTCATGGATAAATCATCAGCTCAGATCGGCTGCATTTCTCCTCGTGTTACTGCAATATCGTGTTATGTTTCCTTTACTACTTGCAAAATTCAGTTTACAATGAGAACCTGTAATCATAGTTCAAGAACCAGACCTGTGTCAATGGGAGTATTCAATATCGGACTTGTATCTGTTTAACTCAGAGGACAACACTACACAACAGTGCAATGCGTAAGGCCAACTCCAATGCAGACCCCTAAATTGTCCGTGTGTGTTCGTTTGAAGCAGACAGATAAAAAACCATTGACCTCATCTCACTTTTTCATCCGTTTTGTGTCTGTTTGACTCCATCTTTGAACCAAATTTGATCCTGGTTTGGGTTCAAAGCGGACAGAAAGCAGACGCTTTTCTTCGTCCCGAGTCCGGTTGTGGCCGCTCCATGCAGATGATGGCCCATCCGTCATCCACAAAGGGATCCACCACCCACCACAACGCTCTTTCCCTCCTCCTTTTTCACCCACCGTCCCACCCACCACGCTAGGCCGTCGGCTGCGGCGCGGCGCTAGGCACGCTGACAAGTAACAGGGAGGCGAGCTGCCGTGCGCGCTGGAAGGGCGGCAGCGGCGGGACGAGCGGCGGCCCGGCACTCGACGCGCAGAGGAGCACACTACTAGGAGAAAGCCTAGTAGTAGCGCTGGAATTACCCATACCAGTAGCGCTGGATGCACTAACTATCTGTAGCGCTGCACCACAACAAACGCTGCTGCTAAACCAGCGCTGCCGCTAGACGCCTACCAGCGCTACTGCTAATATTCCTGCTTTCACATATTTATTTCCCCTCTACGTATTTGTGTTGTATTTGTGCATGCTCTATATAGTAGTTTCATCATACCATAATAAACATACATTATTCTCATCATATCATACACATACAGTAGTCTCGTCATACCATCATCATCATCATCCAACACAAATATCATCACATCTCGAAAATAGCGATACACAAGTCATGTCTCGAATAAATGCAACTGCATGGTCATGGCACATACACACAAGTTTCATCATCTCTATCTAAACCACGATGTAGAAGAGAAGAGCGATCAGTATGAGCAAGAGCGCGACTGTGTAGTACTTCTTGAGGCACCGGTTTCGCTCCCTCTCTTGCCGGAGCGTCCACCTCAAGTAACTATTTTCCGCTTCGGCTCTGCTATCGAATCCTCTGTGGCTAGCGCCCGGGTACTTGTCCACCTGGGCCTGAGCGTCTGGCCAGTGGCCGTACACTCCTGGAACCCTCCCAATGAATACGTCGTAGCAGTCCTTCGCCATCTCCGATCTATGTGTTGGGGAACGTTGCATGGGAAACAAAATTTTTTCCTACGCACACGCAAGATCTATCCATGGTGATGAGCATCTACGAGAGGGAGAGTGGATCTACATACCCTTGTAGATCGCTAAGCGGGAAGCGTTAAGAAACGCGGTTGATGTAGTCGAACGTCTTCGCGACCCAAATCGCAACCATCCCACGATCCGTCCCGATCTAGCGCCGAACGGACGGCACCTCCGCGTTCAGCACACGTACAGCTCGATGACGATCTCCGCCTTCTTGATCCAGCAAGAGGGAACGGAGAGGTAGATGAGTTCTTCGGCAGCGCGACGGCGCGGGGGCGGTGGTGGTGGAATTATTCCAGCAGGGCTTCGCCTAAGCGCTGCTGAAAACTAGAGGATTTGATCTATCGGGGAGAGAGGGCCGCACTGTGGCTAGAGTTTCTTGTGCTGCTGCCCTCTCTCCCCTCTAGTATATAAAGGAGGGAGGGGAGGGGCTGGCCGACCTAGGAAGCCTCCTAGGAGCCGGCCGAAGGAGGTGGAGGTGGAGGAGTGAGGGCTGGACGAAAAGCTCGAAGCTCGCGAGCATAATGAGCGCTCGGTTGTTCGGCTCGTTTCGGCTCGTGCTCGTTAGTTAATGAACCAAGCTGAACAGTGTTTTTTGCTCGTTAAGATTAACGAGCTTAATGATCAAGCAAACGAGTTTCGCGAGCTAACTCGTTTAGCTCGATAATTTCTAATAGTATGCCTTTTTTCTTTCTTTAGTAAATCCAATAGTGTTTTACCTGAATCAATAGCATCCCACTAAATAACGTGGTGCCTAGGGGCCCAGGCGCCCAACACCCCAGCCCACTTCGGCACTTGGCCTTGCTTCACCCGCACTTCCTGTTATCCCTAGGAGCTACCACCCGCCAGCGCCTGGAGACCTGGAGTCAACTACGACGGCGACCTAGACATGCACTTCAGTCAACCACGAGCCAGGAAGGGATTTTATGGGATCATGGGATTCTTTTGTGTTATATATGCCATTGTGAAATTTTAATGGGATCATGGGATTCTTCTATGTTGTTTATTACCTTAATGAGCACTCGTGAACGCTCGCGAGCATAACGAGCTCTTAATGAACCGATCCAAACAGAGGTTTTAGCTCGTTAATATTGACGAACTTAGTGATAACGAGCTTAACGATAATGAGCTTAATGATAACGAGCCGAATGAGCCGAGCAGCTCGTTAATCCAGCCCAGGAGTCCACCTCCAATCCTACTCCTAGTAGGACTCCTTCCCTTCCCCACTTGGACTTTCCCTTTCCCACAAGTCCAGCCGCATAGGCCTTCTTGGGCCGGCCGCCCAGCCCACCAGGGGCTGGTGCGCCACCCTCAGGCCCATGTGACCCACTTGGGGTGTGGTGGGCCCACTTGGTGGACCCCCGGAACCCATTCGTCACTCCCGGTACACTGCCGGAAATGCCCGAAACTTTTTCGGAGTTCAAACACAACTTTCCTATATATCAATCTTTACCTCCGGAGCATTCTGGAGCTCCTCGTGACATCCGGGATCTCATCTGGGACTCCGAACAACCTTTGGTCACCACCATACATAACTCTATACTACCGAAACGTCACCGAACCTTAAGTGTGCAGACCCTGCGGGTTCGAGAACTATGTAGACATGACTGACGGTGTCCTGGACTAGGGGGTACTCACCACGTTGTCTCCCGACCAGTGGGTCGGACCGAGGACCCCTAGGGCGGTTCATTAATGGGCCAGTTCAGACAGCCCATGATGCATACGAGGAAGATTCCACAAGACTTGGTGATCAAGACAAGGACTCCTTTCCACCGACGTAGCCGACTAGGACTCTTGTTATCCTAGGCCTCTCGTGTGTTATATAAGCCGAGGCCAGGCTAGTCATTAGGGACGATCAGATCATCATAGATCATATCATCATACGAGCATAGCTCTTAGGGTTTAGACCACTACATACGATCTCGTGGTAGATCAACTCTGTACTCGATACACCATCATCAATACAAACAAAGCAGGACATAGGATTTTACCTCCATAGGAGGGCCCGAACCTAGGTAAACACCGTCTCACTTGTCTCCTGTTACCCATCGATCCAAAACCCATAGCTCGGGACCCCCTACCCGAGATCCGCCGGTTTTGACACCGACATTGGTGCTTTCATTGAGAGTTCTGCTGTGTGATCGGCAGAAGGATTGATGGCTCGTCTGCAGATTGATTGTAGTTTTTTCTGGACAGCGAATTTGTGGTCGTCGTCCCCGTTTACTCGAGCATTGGTTTGACGATTGCTTCGGTGGAATTGTGCGGAATTGTATCTAGAACAACTCTGCAAAGTTTCGTCGCGTTCCGATGGAGGAATCTCCGGCGATCTCCGATATACCGGAGCCTTGTCGAATCTGGACAGGAATCTGGATGAGTTTAGGGCGAGGTGTCCAGTATCTAGCTCGGACGTCCGTTGAAAAATCCCACCGTTCACCGGTTGCGGAATTCCTATAGCGATCACCCCTCAAAATTTCAGCCCGATCCGACCGTCCAAACTCCGGGAAACATCCGATGAGTACAACGAATTTTGGATCTGTTTTCTTCGCGAAAACGAATCCGACCCGAGTTCATCTTTCTTCATGAACGGGGTTTTTGGATATCCTTTTTGAAGTAATTTTCTTTAATGTATTATGTGTTGTTCTAAAACACATGCCCATATATTTAAGCCTTTTTCAAGGCAATCTTCACCATTGCGCTGGTGTCAAACCAACCCGACAACGTTGTTCCATGGCTGCCGACCTGCACTAGACAGATCATTGCTTCGTCCAGCCAAGGTTAATCTCATCGGATCAACACCTCGGCGATCCGACCAAGAGTTCGGCATCGCGAGGGCTAAATAATCATCAAGAGAACCTCGTCATCCGTGGGTTGTACGGGTCGGGAGCTCCGTTGCTTCATCAAGCCAGCATTGACCTCGTCACAAATTCCAACCTGCGTCGGCATCGTCGCGCCATTACTTTTTCAAGCTGACGTCCACCACGCCGACCTGCTTTTACACGTCGGCTGGCATGGGGCTCTAGCGTCACCTTACCGATCTGCTCCGTCACCTCAGCTATACCGGGGGCTTTGGCATCCCTTCATCAACCCGCTCCGGAGACTTCGGCGTCACCAGCCGACCAGTTTCGACACCTCGGCTGGCATGAGAATTCGGCGTAACCAGCCGACCAGCTTTGACACTTCGGTTGGCGTGAGACTTCGGCGTCACCAGTCAACCTGCTTCGACACCTCGGCTGGTCTGAGACTTCGGCGTCACCAGCCGACCTGCTCCGTCACCTCGGCTAGACCGGGGCTTTGGCATCCCTTCATCAACCTGCTCCGGGAACTTCGGCGTCACCAGCCGACCTGCTTCAACACCTCGGCTGGCATGAGACTTCGGCGTCACCAGCCGACCTGCATGAGACTTCGGCGTCCGCCGATCACAGCTTCGCCATGTTAACTGGACTGAGGACTTCATCTCGCCACATCGACCGCGCAGCGTCGCCACTTCGTCAAGCCGAACTCTTCGTTCAGGCACCTCGGCGGCCAGGCCATATTCCTTTAATTATTTGCTTCACTTAAATTAACTAAGTAGAAGAATTTTTTTTAAATATATTATTATCTTTCTTTGTTATTACTTTTGGCTTGCACTATTTTATGAGTGCAGGAAATCGACTTCGACTGCCGTCACACAGTCACCCCGGCGTCACCTTGCCGACCTACTCCGCCACCTCGGCTGGACCAGGGGCTTCGCCTCGCCACATCGGCCGAGCCGTGACACTACTTAGGAGTGCCGAACTCCTCGTTCGGTCACCTCGGGACGGGCTTGGGGGCTGGGACCTCGGTCATGCCGAAGACTACACACCAGATCTGTCAAAGTTCGATGGGCGTCCTCGTCCCGCCACAAGCCCGGATCACGTCATCGACACCGAGCACATTAACCAGCTAAGTCGCTTTCATGCTCAAAAACTTTCAATTTTAAATTTTGTTCGGTTCGACCAAGCATTATACTTTTTTGACAAAAAGTTGTTTGCAAAAAACTTTCTTTGTCAAAACTTTGTTTGTTACAAACAAATTCAAATACCCCATTTACTTGGGGGCTTCCTTTATGAAGCCATTCCTCTTGCATATGATTATCAATGTATCGCACCCTTCCTTGTTCGTGTTTACGCCAATATATGCATCATGTTGACTTAAGTGTTCCGCAAAGCTGGGTTGCCTTGCTCCTGTGCTTACCCCTACGTTCCCGATTGTTCGGCTAGGGAGTAAAGGGAGCACCTGTGCGATTGTTACGATCGGGGCATCCGAACTCGTACCTCAGACGGGTGAAGCCAACAGCTAGCGCTCTTACAGTTTTCAACTATGGTCGGCCACGACGGAAGACAAGCATACATAAATCTATTGCACGCCCCTCATGGTAATCATGAGAACCCAAAGAAAGGAACCGTTGGCAGAACTATTTTCTTTGAAGATGCTTCTTACGTTAAATAGTAATATAGCATAAGTTCCCTGGGCGCGCTTTGTCTGTTATAGCCTAATGGCCTGATTGCCTGGTTATCTGAAACACCTCCGATATCCTCGGATGGCGTAGTAGATAACACTTTTCGTCCCTTGGCCGAAGAGGGAGAAGCCGACGGTCGGTTAAGACGCGTTTAAAGTTCGGGCGAACACATATATGATATAAGTACTTCGGTACATACAATCATTATACATAAAATTCTTTTACCCAAGTCACTTGGGGGCTCTTAAATTTGTATGAGCTGTTTTATAATAAATGTGTTTTCTTCTTGGTCGTTGCAAAGTCTTTTTATACTACTCCATTTTCTGACACTAGTGTGTGGTCAATAGCCGGATAGCCTGGTTTCTTTCTAAAGCCGCTCGAGTTTAGTTCGCTAAACAGGTCTCGGAGAAACACTCCGCCTTCGGGATATGGAGGTTGAAGCCAAAGGCTGGCCCGCTTGGAGGCCGGAGATCGGATGTATCATGTTAAAGCACGACCGAAGCACATATTAATTTTAAGACCAGTTTCGGATTGGCACAATTTTCTTTTATCTAAACATAAAGTTTTTTGCATAAATTTTGTTTTTTCCGAGCATAACTCTCGCAGTACACTTTTAAAGCATCGGTAATATCAACGGGGGGCTACGACTAGAGCCGAACCCACCAAAAGCCAAGGCACTCTGAGGAGTCCTCGGCGAAATGTTCTCGGATATTGCTTTATATGCACCAGTTTCGAATTGTGTCTTCGGTCAATAGTTGGGTTGCCCGGCTCCTGTGCTTGCCTCCTACGTTCCGCTTTGTTCGGCTAGGAGTGCAAAGGGAGAACCACTGCGATTGCACTTCCGGGTTAACTGGTCAAGTACCTCAGTGGCGAAAGCCGAAAACTGACTGTCACAATAAGCATAAACTGGTCGGCGATCCGATGACCGTATTAAATAACGGGCCTTTCATAAAATTGGCCGGAGTGTTAACGGCTTGACCTCGGCTGACGCCGAACACTAACCGGGGGCTAGTAACTGGCTTCCCAAACTTTAATCTCCCATGACCAAGTGAAAGTTATAAAGCCTAGATATCTGATTGCTTCGTTTCCGCTAACACAACCGCCTCCGGGCACCGAGACGTCGGCTAAGGGTTGTCTTGTTACCGCGGAAACACCCTGCGTAGCATCTACAAAGGGGTAGAAGCCGACGATGGGTCACTCTCAAATGATAAACGGTCACAAAGGAGGCAAAATAGCATATAGCATAAAAGCATTTGTATTCAATATACGAGTGCTGCCTTCCGTAATCATCGTTATAACGCCATAGATATGCATCAATTTGACTTCAGATTTTGGCCAAGCTAGGTTGCCTGGCTCCTGTGCTTACCCCCTACGTTCTCGATTGTTCGGCTAGGGGGTAAAGGGAGCACCTCTGTGATTGTTACTTCCGGGTCATCCGGGTTAGTACCTCAGACTGGGTGAAGCCAAAAGCTAGCCATCTTAAGAATATAATTGGTCGGCAACGACGGAAGTGAAAATTTTGGTTCATAAGACCACAAAGTTCGGGAACATTCGCCAAACTAAATCCTCAATATTTTCCTCCCACATTGATCGGAGTTGAGGTTTCACGATCATGGTCAACATGATATCCTGGGAAAAGGAACTTATAAATGAACTATTTTTCCCAGAAGATGTTTCTTACGTTAAGTAGTAATATAACATATCTCTCCGCGTACCTTTGTTTATAAAACCGTAGGGCCGGATTGCCTTGTTTGCCATAAATCTTTGCCCTCATAAAAGGCTTAATAAAGTAGGACAAACACTTCCTGGCCACTGGCCGAGGAGGTTGAAGCCGATGGTCGGTCGACAAAGTTTTGTACAATGTGGATCCGAGCATTAATGATGTAAAGTACTTGGATACATAGAATCATTACACATAAATTGTGATTAAAGTCAATTTACTCCGGATATCGATCCTTAATTCGGCCACCCGTGCCCACATTAAGTCTCGGGGGCTACCGGGCTTCGCGCTTATCATTTACAAATATTAAAGGGGCACATCGATCCCCTGATCTGGTGTTGCCACCCGACCAGTGGCTCGGGGGCTTTCATTGAGATTTCCGCTATGACCATGAGATCAATGATCGAGACACCTCTACGGTCAATAACCAATAGCGGGACCTGGATGCCCATATTGGTTCCTACATATTCTACGAAGATCTTTATCGATTGAACCTCTATGTCAAGGATTCAGTTAATCCCGTATGCTTTTCCCTTTGTTCTTCGGTATGTTACTTGCCCGAGATTCGATCGTCGGTATCTCTATACCTAGTTCAATCTCGTTACCGGCAAGTCTCTTTACTCATTCCGTAATACAAGATCCCGTGGCTAACACTTTAGTCACATTGCTTGCAAGGCTTGTTGTGATGTTGTATTACCGAGTGGGCCCTAAGATACCTCTCCGTCATACGGAGTAACAAATCCCAGTCTCGATCCATGCCAGCTCAACAGACACCTTCGGAGATACCTGTAGAGCATCTTTATAGTCACCCAGTTACGTTGTGACGTTTGATACACACAAGGTATTCCTCCGGTGTCAGTGAGTTGTATGATCTCATGGTCATAGGAACAGATACTTGACATGCAGAAAACAATAGCAATAAACTGACACGATCATATGCTACGTTCATAGTTTGGGTCTTGTCCATCACATCATTCTCCTAATGATGTGATCCTGTTATCAAATGACATCTCATGTCTATGGCTAGGAAACCTTGACCATCTTTGATCAACAAGCTAGTCTACTAGAGGCATACTAGGGACACAGTGTTGTCTATGTATCCACACATGTACCAGTGTTTCCAATTAATACAATTATAGCATGGATAATAAACGATTATCATGAACAAGGAAATATAATAATAACTACTTTTATTATTGCCTCTAGGGCATATTTCCAACACTATGTACCTGCATCGTCATTTGATGAATTCAACGATAATATGCAACATAATGTACTTGAGAAACACAAAGAGGCATAGTTAGCAAAATACAAGCAACCTATAGTACACATAAATAACGAAGTTCCTCATACCCAAAGTAATTAGAGCGATCTACGCTAGTTCATAAGAAGACAGTAGTACTAATTAAACATACAAATTGTCATCGTCAATCACTCCTCCATGTCGGCGCTCCAATCTTCATAGTCAGGGAGGAAGCACCCGAGCTTCGTGAAAGGCTTCAGGTCCAGACGCTGAGCGCTGAGCAGTGTTTGGACATTATCCCGCCTCATTGGCCCATGGTAGAACATCCCTGTTTGTTCGAGGACCTCCTTCATGATCACTTGGACAAGTTCACACTGTACGTGATAAAACTCAGCTCGGATTCGATGATCCGGTGTCCTTCCTATGCTTCTGGCCCAGTTGACAATCTCGGCATCGCTGGAAGTAGCTGACATGCGAAGGCGTTGATTATCCCTTCTGTACTCGATCATGTGATGCATGACGTAGAATCCATCAGCCTTACTATCATTCGGTTGCTGGATGCAGCAGAAGTTGGTCTTATGGCCGAAAGCCGGCCCTTTATTCCTGTACTTTTTCACCTTGATATATCCACCACTAAGGCTGAAGGTTAAAATGGCACTATCGAGAACACTCTTTATGTGCGTGTAATCCCTCTTCTTGATGTTCTTCGCTGAGTCCAAGTACAGAGAATGGGAGTATTGTGGGTACAGACAGATGAGGACGGCGCCCCCCCCCCCCCGCTGCACAAAATAAGTACACCTCAAATTAGCCTCCATGCTTGCAAAGGAATGATTAAAACTTACGAAAGGATATCCGCGGATGACTTACGTGGGATGATAAGGCAGGAGAATCATTTCCTTGTCCTTATTAGCGACCATGAACTCGCCGATGTACTTGCTCGGATAGTCATGGTGCTCTTTGCAGACTGCCAAGAAGCTCTCGTGCATATAGTACGGGTCCGCCACGCAGATATATTTTAAGTTCTCGCGCCTGATGATGTAGTTGAGATACAGCGCATACATGCAGATGAACTAAAAATCCAGCTTGGTCATGTGGAACATGTCGTAGATGTAGTCAAATCGCAGGATGAACTTATCCGCGGGCCATCTATCGACGTATAACCTCCCACCCGGAACCTGAGCCGCGTAAAGCGGGTATCCTGGTTTTTTTGAGATGAGAAGGCTTTTCTCTCTGGCCAGCACATCATCATGAAATCTCCTTAGATCATTGTTCAGTATGTCCTCTAGCTTTTTCTGAGGTAAGATCGGGTGGCCGGCGACATGGAAACGCTCCGCACCTATGACAGGTATTCTGTCTACCTCCCAGGGCTTCAAAGGCGGCTGGCTGCTTGAAGCAGCTCTGGCGCCTTTAGAGCCTTTCCTCTCCGTTCTCCTCCTTTGCTTCTTGGTGGGTGGCGATAGTGAGCCCACCATACCTTCCCTAACCACCACCCCCAGTGTCGTCGGGCTAAACAGTGGACGGCCCTCGCGTTGTTCTTGCTGGGTAGAGGCGGCATTTGGAGGCGTCTCCTGCGAGGATCGCATGAAGAGAGACTTTTTGCAATCAGCCTTAGGACGTTCCGGCTCCGGCAAATCAGGCAGCATCAAGTCATCTCCATGCTCATAGCCAGAGTCATAGTCCCGAGCATCGTCATAGGCGGTATTGATATACTGGTTAGGGTCATCATCCTCCTCCTCCATGACATCATCAGCATTTGCCTCTTCGATGGGGGCGACGTCATCTGGCACTAATGGAGGCTCTCCCTCGCGTCGTCCGCTATCACCCGCCACGACAGGTGCAGGTAATTGGGTAGGTGGGGTGGTGTTCATACCTTGTTGAGGAGTTGTCGTTGATGCGCTACCGGGCGCCTCGACACGAAGAAGAGTCTTCGGCCAAGGCAACAACCAGCTCTTGCATGAGCCAATCCGTTTAGGGGTCTCGTCGTCCTCGACTGCTACCGGAGGAGGCAAATCCTCGAAGCACGCTTTGACACTGGCCACGCAAACTTTGAAGACGCTATGGGGCATCTGTCGGTTGTGTAACATGCGGTCCTTCGGCTTCACGATCGTTGCCTTTCCCATGTCCACCTTCTGGCCATTGATGTCGTACATGTTGGGGAACGTTGCATGGGAAACAAAATTTTTCCTACGCGCACACAAGATCTATCCATGGTGATGAGCATCTACGAGAGGGAGAGTGAATCTACATACCCTTGTAGATCGCTAAGCGAAAGCGTTAAGAAACGCGGTTGATGTAGTTGAACGTCTCCGCGATCCAAATCGCAAGTCGTCCCTCAATCCGATCACGAACTAGCGCCGAACGGACGGCACCTCCGCGTTCAACACACGTACGGCTTGATGAGGCCTTCACCTCCTCGATCCAGCGAGCGATGATGAAGTAGTAGATGAGTTCCGGCAGCACAACGGCGTGGTGATGGTGGTGAGGAACAATCTCTGCAGGGCTTCGCCAAGCACTACGGAGATTATGACGGGGAAACTAGAGGGTTAGGGTTGCCGACACACGGCTTGGGAAATCTTGATGTGTCCCGTGTGTTAGCCCTGCCCCTCTATTTATATGTTGAGCCCTGGGGTCTAAACTTGGAGAGAAAGCCTCCACAAGGTCGGTTTTGCCCGCACAAGGTCGGTTTGGCCCGCACGGAAAGAGTCCAACTCGGATTCCAGCAGTACCGCTTGTGCGGTAGTACCGCTTCACACAAGCGGTAGTACCGCTTACGCGGTAGTACTGCCTTACCAGCGGTAGTACCGCTTAAGGCAGCAGCAAAACTTCCTTTTGCACTTTCCAATACCTCGTGGGCTTTACCCCTTTGGCTCATATAAAGTGTTGCTGCACCCGAACACTTCGGTAAACATCCGGAACCCCTTCCGATGAATTCTGGAACCCTTCCGGAGATCAACACTATTATCACATATATCAATCTTTACCTCCGGACTATTCCGGAGATTCTCGTCATGTCCGGGATCTTATCTGGGACTCCGAACAACCTTCGGTCACCAACAAAATAACTCAACTATACTAATCGTCGCCAAACGTTAAGTGTGTAGACCCTGCGGGTTCGAGAACTATGTAGACATGACCGAGACACCTCTACGATCAATAACCAATAGCGGGACCTGGATGCCCATATTGGCTCCTACATATTCTACGAAGATCTTTATCGGTCGAACCTCTATGTCAAGGATTCAGTTAATCCCGTATGCTGTTCCCTTTGTTCTTCGGTATGTTACTTGCCCGAGATTCGATCGTCGGTATCTCTATACCTAGTTCAATCTCGTTACCGGCAAGTCTCTTTACTCGTTCCGTAATACAAGATCTCGTGGCTAACACTTTAGTCACATTGCTTGCAAGGCTCATTGTGATGTTGTATTACCGAGTGGGCCCTGAGACACCTCTCCGTCACACGGAGTAAAAAATCCCAGTCTTGATCCATGCCAACCCAACAGACACCCTCGGAGATACCTGTAGAGCACCTTTATAGTCACCCAGTTACGTTGCGACGTTTGATACATACAAGGTACTCCTCCGATGTCAGGGAGTTGCATGATCTCATGGTCATAGGAACAGATACTTGACATGCAGAAAACAATAGCAATAAACTGACACGATTATATGCTACGTTTATAGTTTGGGTCTTGTCCATCACATCATTCTCCTAATGATGTGATCCCGTTATCAAATGACATCTTATGTCCATGGCTAGGAAACCTTTCACCATCTTTTGATCAACGAGCTAGTTAACTAGAGGCTTACTAGGGACACAGTGTTGTCTATGTACCCACACATGTATTTGAGTTTCCAATCAATACAATTATAGCATGGATAATAAACGATTATCATGAACAAGGAAATATAATAATAACTAATTTATTATTGCCTCTAGGGCATATTTCCAACAGTCTCCCACTTGCACTAGAGTCAATAATCTAGTTCACATCACTATGTGATATACATTGTAATGAATCGAACACCCATGCAGTTCTGGTGTTGTTCATGTTTAGCCCTTGGAAGAGGTTTAGTCATCGGATCTGCAACATTTAGATCCGTGTGTACTTTGCAAATATTTATGTCGTCCTCCTTGATGTAATCGCGGATGGAATTGAAACGTCGCTTTATGTGTCTGGTCCTCTTGTGAAATCTTGGTTCCTTGGCTAGAGCAATGGCACCAGTATTATCACAAAACAGAGTCATTGGGTTAAGCGCACTAGGCACTACTCCAAGATCTGTCATGAACTCCTTCATCCAGACACCTTCCTTCGCTGCCTCCGAGGCAGTGATGTACTCCGCTTCGCATGTAGAATCAGCTACCACGCTTTGCTTGGAACTGCACCAGCTAACCGCACCCCCATTAAGAATAAATACGTATCTGGTTTGCGACTTAGAGTCATCCGGATCAGTGTCAAAGCTTGCATCGACGTACCCCTTTACGACGAGCTCTTGATCACCTCCATAAACGAGAAACATGTCCTTAGTCCTTTTCAGGTACTTCAGGATATTCTTGACCGCCGTCCAGTGTTCCACTCCTGGATCACTTTGAAACCTTCCGGCCATACTTATGGCAAGGCTGACATCGGGTCTTGTGCACAGCATTGCATACATGATAGAGCCTATGGCTGAGGCATAGGGGATGACACTCATCTTTTCTCTATCTTCTGCAGTCACTGGGCATTGAGTCTTACTCAACTTCACACCTTGCAATACAAGCAAGAACCCCTTCTTGGACTAATCCATTTTGAACTTCTTCAAAACTTTGTCAAGGTATGTGCTTTGTGAAAGTCCTATTAAGCGTCTTGATCTATCTCTATAGATCTTGATGCCTAATATGAAAGCAGCTTCTCCTAGGTCCTTCATTGAAAAACTCTTGTTCAAATATTCCTTCACGCCTTCCAACATTTCTATATTGTTTCCAATCAGCAATATGTCATCCACATATAATATTAGAAACGCTATAGAGCTCCCACTCACTTTCTTGTAAATACAAGCTTCTCCGTAAACTTGTATAAACTCGAACGCTTTGATCACCTCATCAAAGCGAAGATTCCAACTCCGAGATGCTTGCACCAGTCCATAAATGGATCGCTGGAGTTTGCAAACTTTGTCAGCATTCTCTGGATCGACAAAACCTTCTGGTTGCATCATATACAACTCTTCCTTAAGGAAACCGTTAAGGAACGCTGTTTTGACATCCATCTGCCAAATTTCATAATCGAAAAAGGCAGCTATTGCTAACATGATTCTGACGGACTTAAGCATCGCTACGGGTGAGAAGGTCTCATCGTAGTCAACTCCTTGAACTTGTGAAAAACCCTTTGCCACAAGTCGAGCTTTATAGACGGTGACATTACCGTCCGCGTCCGTCTTCCTCTTAAAGATCCATTTATTCTGAATGGCCTTACGCCCTTCAGGTAATACTTCCAAAGTCCACACTTTGTTTTCATACATGGATCCCATCTCGGATTTCATGGCCTCTAACCACTTCTCGGAATCCGGGCCCATCATCGCTTCTCCATAGCTCGTAGGTTCATCGTTGTCCAACAACATGACCTCTAAGACAGGGTTGCCGTACCACTCAGGAGCAGTACGCGTCCTTGTCGACCTACGAGGTTCGATAGCAACTTGATCCAAAGCTTCATGATCATCATCATTAACTTCCTCTTCAGCTGATGTAGGCTCTACAGAAACATCTTTCTGCGCTGCGCTACTTTCAGGTTGAAGTAAACATTAAACAACCTCATCAAGTTATATCTTCCTCCCACTCAATTATTTCGAGAGAAACTCTTTCTCAAGAAATGTTCCGTTTTTAGCGACAAACACTTTGCCTTCGGATCTGAGGTAGAAGGTATACCCAACTGTCTCTTTTGGTTATCCTATGAAGACGCATTTCTCCGCTTTGGGTTCCAGCTTTTCAGGCTGAAGCTTTTTCACATAAGCATCACATCCCCAAACTTTAAGAAACGACAGCTTTGGCTTCTTGCCAAACCAAAGTTCATATGGCGTCGTCTCAACGGATTTCGATGGTGCCCTATTTAAAGTGAATGCAGCTGTCTCTAATGCATAACCCCAAAACGATAGTGGCAAATCGGCAAGAGACATCATAGATCGCACCATATCCAATAAGGTTCGATTACGACGTTCGGACACACCATTACGCTGTGGTGTTCCAGGCGGTGTCAGTTGTGAAACAATTCCACATTGTCTTAAGTGACTGCCAAACTCATAACTCAGATATTCTCCTCCTCGATCAGATCGTAGGAATTTAATCTTCTTGTTACGATGATTCTCAACTTCACTCTGAAATTGTTTGAACTTTTCAAATGTTTCAGACTTGTGTTTCATTAAGTAAATATACCCATATCTACTTAAGTCATCAGTGAAGGTGAGAAAGTAACGATAACCACCGCGCGCCTCAATACTCATCGGACCGCACACATCAGTATGTATGATTTCCAACAAGTCACTTGCCCGTTCCATTGTTCCAGAGAACGGCGTTTTAGTCATCTTGCCCATGAGGCATGGCTCACATGTGTCAAGTGATTCAAAATCAAGTGACTCCAAAAGTCCATCAGCATGGAGCTTCCTTATGCGTTTTACGCCAATATGACCTAAACGGAAGTGCCACAAGAAAGTGGTATTATCATTATCAATTCTACATCTTTTGGCATCAATGTTATGAACATGTGTATCATTACTATCGAGATTCAATAAGAATAAACCCCTCACATCGGGTGCATGACCATAAAAGATATTACTCATATAAATAGAACAACCATTATTCTCTGATTTAAATGAGTAACCGTCTCGCAATAAACAAGATCCAGATATAATGTTCATGCTTAACGCAGGCACTAAATAACAATTATTCAGGTTCATCACTAATCCCGATGGTAATCGAAGAGCGAGCGTGCCGACGGCGATCACATCAACCTTGGAACCATTTCCCACGCGCATCGTCACTTCGTCCTTTGCTAGCCTCCGTCTATTCCGCAGTTCCTGTTTTGAGTTGCAAATATGAGCAACCGCACCGGTATCAAATACCCAGGCACTACAACGAGAGTTGGTAAGGTACACATCAATAACATGTATATCATATATACTTTGTTTGTTGTTGGCCGCCTTCTTGTCAGCCAAATACTTGGGGCAATTCCACTTCCAGTGTCCAGTTCCCTTGTAATGAAAGCACACACTTTCTGGTTTGGGTCCAGCCTTGGGTTTCTTCACGGGAGGAGCAATTGCTTTGGCACTCTTCTTGGAGTTACCCTTCTTACCCGTGCCATTTTTCTTGAAACTAGTGGCTTTATTGACCATCAACACTTGATGCTCCTTCTGAATTTCAGACTCAGCGGCTTTCAGCATCGCAAACAGCTCGGCGACTGACTTGTTCATCCCGTGCATGTTATAGTTCAACACGAAGCTCTTGTAGGTAGGTGGCAATGATTGAAGAACTCTGTCAGTGATAGCCTCTGGCGGAAGGGGCATCCCCAATTCAGCCAGACGGGTGGAGTACCCAGACATTCTGAGTACGTGATCACTGATAGACCCGTTCTCCTCCATCTTGCAAGCATAGAACTTATCGGAGATCTCATATCTCTCGATCCGGGCATTCTTCTGAAAGATAAACTTCAACTCCTGGAACATCTCATATGCTCCATGACGTTCAAAACGTCTTTGATGTCCCGGTTCTAAGCCATACAATATTGCACATTGAACTATTGAGTAATCTTTAGAACGAGCCTGCCAGGCGTTCACAACGTCTAGAGACTCAACTGGAGCGGGTGGATCACCAAGCGGTGCATCAAGGACATAAGCCTTCTGGGAAGCCGTAAGGATAATCCTTAGATTACGGGCCCAGTCCACAAAGTTACTTCCATCATCTTTCAATTTAGCTTTCTCTAGGAACGCATTAAAATTCAGGGGTGCTACTGCGCGAGCCATGATCTACAACATAAATATAGCAAAGACATCTTAGACTATTGTTCAAGATAATGAGTTTAGTTAATCATATTACTTAAAAACTCCCACTCAAATTGACATCCCTCTGGTCATTCGAGGGTAACATGATCCAAATCCACCAACTCAAGTCCGATCATCACGTGAGTTGAGGTGGTTTCAATGGTGAACATCTTCATGTTGATCATATCTACTATATGACTCATGTTCGACCTTTCGGTCTCTTGTGTTCCGAGGCCATGTCTGTACATGCTAGGCTCGTCAAGTTTAACCCGAGTGTTCCGCATGTGCAACACTGGCTTGCACCCGTTGTATGTGAACGTAGAGTCTATCACACCCGATCATCACGTGGTGTCTCGAAACGACGAACTTTCGCAATGGTGCACACTCGGGGAGAACACAATTTATCTTGAAATTTAAGTGAGGGATCACCTTATAATGCTACCGTCGTCCTAAGCAAAACAAGATGCATAAAAGGATTAACATCACATGCAAATCATAAGTGACATGATATGGCCATGAACTTGTGCTTTTGATCTCCATCTCCAAAGCACCGGCATGATCTCCATCGTCACCGGCATGACACCATGATCTCCATCATCTTGATCTCCATCAACGTGTCGCCATGAGGTTGTCGCGCCGACTGTTGCTTCCACGACTATTGCTAACTCATAGCGATAAAGTAAAGCAAAACGGCGAAAATAATTAAAGACAACTCTATGGCTCCTGCCAGTTGCCGTACTCATCGACATGCAAGTCGTGATATTCTATACAACACATGATCATCTCATACATCACATATATCTCATCATGTAATTGGCCATATCACATCACAACATACCCTGCAAAAACAAGTTAGACGTCCTCTAATTGTTGTTGCAAGTTTTACGTGGCTGCTACGGGTTTGCAAGAACCGTTCTTACCTACGCAAAACCACAACGTGGTGTAGTGATTGCTTTTTGATCTTCCAAAAGAACCATCTTCATTGAAATCGATTCAACTAAAATGAGAGAGACAGACACCCGCCAGTCACCTTTATGCAACGAGTGCATGTAGTGGTGAAACCTGTCTCGCGTAAGCGTACGCGTAATGTTGGTCCGGGCCGCTTCATCTCACAATACAGCCGAATCAAGTATCAACTAGTAACGGCAAGCAATATGTATACACCCACGCCCACAACTCGTTTGTGTTCTACTCGAGATCACATCTACGCATAGACCTAGCTCAGATGCCACTGTTGGGGAACGTTGCATGGGAAACAAAAATTTTCCTACACGCACACAAGATCTATCCATGGTGATGAGCATCTACGAGAGGGAGAGTGAATCTACATACCCTTGTAGATCGCTAAGCGGAAGCGTTAAGAAACGCGGTTGATGTAGTCGAACGTCTTCGCGATCCAAATCGCAAGTCGTCCCTCGATCCGATCACAAACTAGCGCCGAACGGACGGCACCTCCGCGTTCAACACACGGACGCCTTCACCTCCTCGATCCAGCGAGCGATGATGAAGTAGTAGATGAGTTCCGGCAGCACAACGGCATGGTGATGGTGGTGAGAAACAATCTCTGCAGGGCTTCGCCAAGCACTACGGAGATTATGACGGGGAAACTAGAGGGTTAGGGTTGCCGACACACGGCTTGGGAAATCTTGATGTGTCCCGTGTGTTAGCCCTGCCCCTCTATTTATATGTTGAGCCCTGGGGTCTAAACTTGGAGAAAAAGCCTCCACAAGGTCGGTTTTGCCCGCACAAGGTCGGTTTGGCCCGCACGGAAAGAGTCCAACTCGGATTCCAGCAGTACCGCGTACAAGCGGTAGTACCGCTCACGAGCGGTAGTACCGCTTGTGCGGTAGTACCGCTTCACACAAGCGGTAGTACCGCTTACGCGGTAGTACTGCCTTACCAGCGGTAGTATCGCTTAAGGCAGCAGCAAAACTTCCTTTTGCACTTTCCAATACCTCGTGGGCTTTACCCCTTTGGCTCATATAAAGTGTTGCTGCACCCGAACACTTCGGTAAACATCCGGAACCCCTTCCGGTGAATTCCGGAACCCTTCCGGAGATCAACACTATTATCACATATATCAATCTTTACCTCCGGACTATTCCGGAGATTCTCGTCATGTCCGGGATCTTATCCGGGACTCCGAACAACCTTCGGTCACCAACAAAATAACTCAACTATACTAATCGTCACCAAACGTTAAGTGTGTAGACCCAGTCGGGTTCGAGAACTATGTAGACATGACCGAGACACCTCTACGATCAATAACCAATAGCGGGACCTGGATGCCCATATTGGCTCCTCCCTAATCTACGAAGATCTTTATCGGTCGAACCTCTATGTCAAGGATTCAGTTAATCCTGTATGCTGTTCCCTTTGTTCTTCGGTATGTTACTTGCCCGAGATTCGATCGTCGGTATCTCTATACCTAGTTCAATCTCGTTACCGGCAAGTCTCTTTACTCGTTCCGTAATACAAGATCTCGTGGCTAACACTTTAGTCACGTTGCTTGCAAGGCTCATTGTGATGTTGTATTACCGAGTGGGCCCTGAGATACCTCTCCGTCACACGGAGTAACAAATCCCAGTCTTGATCCATGCCAACCCAACAGACACCCTCGGAGATACCTGTAGAGCACCTTTATAGTCACCCAGTTACGTTGCGACGTTTGATACACACAAGGTACTCCTCCGATGTCAGGGAGTTGCATGATCTCATGGTCATAGGAACAGATACTTGACATGCAGAAAACAATAGCAATAAACTGACACGATCATATGCTACGTTTATAGTTTGGGTCTTGTCCATCACATCATTCTCCTAATGATGTGATCCCGTTATCAAATGACATCTTATGTCCATGGCTAGGAAACCTTTCACCATCTTTTGATCAACGAGCTAGTTAACTAGAGGCTTACTAGGGACACAGTGTTGTCTATGTACCCACACATGTATTTGAGTTTCCAATCAATACAATTATAGCATGGATAATAGACGATTATCATGAACAAGGAAATATAATAATAACTAATTTATTATTGCCTCTAGGGCATATTTCCAACAGTACAGTAGTGTGCACGGGGTTTCGTCGGCCTGCGAAGACATGTCTGCGACGTCAAACATCCGAAAGGCAACTGGAATGGAAGACTATAGATATGCTGGTCAAGAGGGTATGACGTGTAATTACCGTGAGGGCGTCGAGCTCAGCCAAAGACGAAGCCCCGCTGAGCACGCTAGAGACAGAGGACGGGCTGCTATGAACAGGAGCGGGACCAGGTACGGGAGCATGTGCGGTGGCGTGAGCAGGTGCTGGTGGTGCGATGTTCACCGAATTGCTCCCGACGTAGCTGGGAAGGGAAAGTCCGCTGGCCCTTTATCTGGATTTTTCTTCGTCCATTCGAAAAATGCCAGAAGCAAGCTAGAAATGGAAGATGTGAAGTCAGCCGTGACGCCAGCTACCGCTGCACTGACCCTTGCATCGACTATCTTTTCCAACTCTTCTTTGGTCTCAGCTTTGGACTTATTGACCGCAAGCGCGACCTTCTGGTCGATGGTCTGTTGAGTAAGCAACCATCTCTACCTTCTTTCATCTGGCTTCTCGTGGTAGCACGTCTTCCACGAGGCGCCATCTCCGACGCCGTGCACACGTCCATACGACGGCGGTTTGTCCTCCGACACCTTTTTCAGTATGTTCAGGGCCCGGTTGAAAGGGGTGTCCCACTTGGGCCTCGCCGACGACTGAGAAGACTCGTCGCTTTCGGCTGCCTTTTGGTGCTGCTCTTTCTGCAAAAGGAACGTGGATTGTTTACAAATGTGACAAAACTTGTTGTCGAATTGATTGGAAACTAATATAAGGTGGTAATATAACAATTACCAGTAGTCTCTTGAACTCCCTCGTGTTCGGGTCCGTGTAAAAGACTTTATTGACGGGGTCCCACTTGTACCGGGCCCTGATCCAGTCATGCTCCTGCGGGTCGGTGAACTCCGCCAAGGGGTCTGGGATTCCGTGACTTTCACGTTCGGCGTCCTCCTTGGCCCATACGTGCCTCTTCCCCTCGTAACCATGGCTTTCGAGGCGGTGGGGCGGCGTGTTCCTGGCCTGGAGCGCCTTCATTTTCTCCGACCTTTTCTTGACTTCTTCTTTAGCGCAAGTCTCTTTGAATTTTTTGAAGTCCTCTTCCATTAGTTCATTCTTCGCAATCGCTTTTTTCACCCGTACTTTCTAGGCGGACAAGTCGTTGGTGAACATCGTCATCGCCTTGTTGTTTATCTTTATCATGGGTTCATCCTTCCACGGAAGTTCGCTTTCAGTCCGCCCGGGGAACAAGAACCTATTGTGCAACTACGTTAGGAGCATGTGCTCCATATGTGGTATCTTCTTTAACTTTTCGTCGTTGATGTTGGCGGTTTCCCTGAGTATGCATCCTAGTTGATTGCCGTAGCACGGGCGCACTTCCTTCGGCACCGTTGGCTCTAATTTCTTTGAGAATATCATACGAAAACCAACATTCGGTTGAAACCGGTGAAAACCACGAAAAAAAGATTTTGAAAAGCTTCAAAAAAATTTGAAAAAAAATACAGGATGTTAAGAGGATGATGTTTTATTGCCACGCCAAATTTCAAGTTGAAACACATTACGAGATGTGAGCTATGAAAAAGACAAAATCAGCATTGAATACTGCCGAACAGTAATGTCACTATTCAAGGCTGAAATTTGTCCTTTTCATAGCTCACATCACGTAATGTGTTTCAATTTGAAATTTTGCGTGGCAATAAAACATCACCCTCTTAACATCCCATATTTTTTTCAGATTTTTTTGAAACTTTAAAATATGGTTTCCACGATGTTTTCATTGAATGTTGGTTTCCGTATGATATTCCCCCCTAATTTCTTGGGGTGCATCGCTGTGACCACAATTTTTCTGATGCCGAGCTCGTTTGGTTTTCGTGCCCTCTTCGGCTTCGATCCTTCACCGGTCTAGGGGGTGGTGTCGGTGCCGGCGGTGCCAGTGTCGGTGCCGGTGTTGGTGTTGGTGTCGGGGTTGTTGGTGCCACTGCCACCCTGCACCCGCAACTGGTGTTCGTCCAGGTAATTGAAATAATTATTTGCTGCCTCGACGGGGTCTTCTTCGAGGTGGTCAGACATGTTTCCTACGATTATTTAAGTATGCTAGTTCAATTCTAGGCCGAATAAAATGAATAATGAAGAGAAAAAAGGGCCTATATTCGGTCGGAATGTTGATTCATTCCCCTTTCGGCAAATCCCGGGCACTCCATATGTCCTAGTTTCTAGCACAAGTCATGCCGAAAATCACGGAAATTTTCGGCATGACCTTTGCTAAAAAGTGGACATATGGAGCGCCTGAAATTTGCCGGAACGGAAATGAATCAACATTCCGGCAAAACATAGGCCACTCGGATATTCTTCGACATTCAACCAACATTGCAAAATCATATAACATCAATGACATATATCATATAACATCAATGACATAGAGCATCACAGGAGCACATATATAAAGCAAGTACACATAGTGAAATGACCTCACTAAACATTGCAAAATAGTGGTCTTTTGAAAAACCAAAAACCTTTGCAAAATGACCTCACTAAACATTTGCTACTGTTTTTTATTTATAGCTAAAAAAGTCTAGGAAGGGAGCTACTGTTTTTTATTTACGGCTAATTTATATACCTACAAAAATTGCCCTAGCTAATTTCCTAAAAAAATTTGCTACTGTTTTTTATTTATAGCTAATTTTTTTTGCTCTAGCTAATTGTTTTCCTAGATGCTCTCTCTCTCTCTGCTACTGCCTTAAACAAAAAGAGCTTCCTAGGGTTCATACATCCTAGGGTTCATACATCGTTCAACAAGAGCATCTTATTTTCACACTCTTGCGCATGACCCGCATTTATGGGCAAGATTTTTTCTGCAAGACTCCATGTCTAGCTAATATCCTAGGGTTCATACATCCAACTCCTAGGGTTCATACATCCAACTCCATGTCTAGCTAATATCCTAGAGAGAGCAGAGAGTAGAGAGAGAGCAGAGAGAGAGAGGAGGGCAGGGGAGAGGATAGGGAAAGTCTTATGGGGTGGTGGCGAGGTCGAGGGCGGGGGAGAGGGCGGGCAGGGGCGGCGGCAAGGTCGGGGGAGAGGGCGGCGGGCAGGGGCGACGGCGGGCAGGGCGGCGGTGAGGTCGGGGGAGAGGACGGCGGGCAGGGGCGACGGCCGGTGATAGGGGGGAGGTGGAGAGGGGGGGAAAAGGACTTGGCGAAATTTTGAGCCCGCGTGGCGGGGGGTTAACTAAAAATAGCAGTAGCGCTGCATTAGGATCCAACGCTATAGCTAACTTAGCTATAGCGCTGTGTCCTAATCCAGCGCTACTGCTAACTATTCCAATTTTTAGTTTTTTTTATTCTAAAATACACATAGCAGTAGCGCTGGATTAGGATCCAGCGCTATAGATAAGTTAGCTATAGCGCTGGTTCCTAATCCAGCGCTACTGCTATTTTTATTTTCTTTTTATTATTTTCCTTTTCTAGTTTTTAGTTTTTTTCTTTTTATTATTTTCCTTTCCTTTTCTCTTTACTTTTCTTTTTCTTTTGTATTGCTTTCTCCCTTTTGTTTCTGTTTTTTGTTTTTCGCCCGGCGGCCTCACACGCAGTCGACGAGAACGTCGATCTCCCTCGCTCTCCCACACTGCGCGAATATCACCGGAACCATGTGGTGGTAATTGAAGGGGATACGATGTATACATCATTTGACCGATAACGGTTACTTAAGTGCGTACACAAAATAGATACATATATATAGATGATGGTTTCTCAGCTGCGTCGACGACGTTTCACATTGAGCTTCTTCCCTTTCTTGTTCCTTGTCGTATAATTGAGCCCCTCGTTATGACTTTTCCGGCACCATGGAGTACGATCTTTCTTAGGTAATGTAGTCTTGACTCTTCTTTTCACGTATGCTTCATCGTCATCGTCATCTTCCCTTATAGGGTTGCCGTATTGGTCGTAGTCTTCCTCGTTGGCGACTCCATCCATTCCGACGATGCTCCTTTTGCCTCTCCTCACGACAACACGGCCGGGATTGGTCGGGTCAGTTATGAAGAAGCATTGTGTCACGTGCTTAGCGTGTACCCATGGCTCAGTTTTGGCGATGACGTTAACGTTCACGGTAGCGCTATTCGCGTCGGGTATAGACATGGTAGTGAAATACTTGTTTTCTCTTACGACGGCCTTAGCCCATCTGACATGGAACATCGTCGCATCGTGCAATTCAGCGTAGTCAAGATCCCAGATCTCTTCGACCCTTCCGTAGAATCTCTCAGTTGTGCCGTTGGCGTCGGTCACGCATTCAATCGTCAACCCTGAGTTCTGGTAATCACTGTCCATGTCTTTGGCCTCCGTGTAGAACGTGTACCCGTTGATATCGTATGCCTGCTAGGACGCGAGTTTGGGCGCGGGGCCATGTGCTAAGGCGTGTATGAGCAATCCGTCTGAACTACCCTCTTCAGGGGGATTAGCAAGAATTTGCTCTTTGAACCAACGCAAGAAAGTGGCATTGTGCTCTACAGTAACTTCGTCGTCCGTCTTGCGCATCCCTTGATCACGGTACTTCTTTGCGATGGTTTCTTTGTGCAGTGTCACATAATCATCTACCACATCTAGGTGTTGTAGCACTACTAAGTTAGCCCTGTCAAAGTGGGCCCGTCGATCGGAGTAGTCCACGTGCAATTCCCTCCAGCCGTTGTTGTGACTTTCTCCTCCGAGCCTCCCATGGTGCTTATTGACGGGAAAACCAACAACAGGGTCTCCGCCGCCTATATAATTCTCGCAAAAGGAGATGCACTCTTGGGTCAGATAACCCTGGACGATGCTCCCATCGGGACGTGACATGTTACGAACGAATCGTTTGATGACCCCATTCATCCTCTCGAATGGCATCATGCTGTGAAGGAATGTCGGCCCGAGGTCGATGATGTTGTCCACGATGTGGACACACAGATGCACCATGACGTCAAAGAATGCGGGCGGGAAGTACATCTCAAGCTCACATAGTATGACAATGATCTCTTCCTGTAGCCTTCGGAGCTGCTTCACACTGATGGACTTTCGAGAGATAACGTCGAAGAAGTTGCAGAGACCAGTAAGCGTGTCACGGACGTGCTTGTCCATTATCCCTCTAATGGCAACCGGGAGTATCTGTGTCATCATCACGTGACAGTCATGAGACTTCATCCCGCTGAACCTTTTCTTCTTGGTGTTTAGAAATCTGCTTATCTTCCCACAGTAACCGGAACTGACTTTGATTCCCGTAAGGCACTTGATGAATTGATCGATCTCCTTCGCACTCAAGGTGAAGCAAGAAGGGGGGCAATAATAATTCTCCTCCTTCTTGTTGACTTTTCTACCCCTTGGCCCCGCCTCCGCCTCCGTCTCCGTCTCCTCCGTCGACTTTTTACGGGGCATGTGGAGATCTCTCCTAATCTCCAAATCTTCCAAGTCTTTCCTTGCCTTTGGCCCATCCTTGGTCTTGTCCGGCATGTTCATCAGTGTGCCAAGCAAGCTCTCAAGGACATTCTTCGTGATATGCATTTGATCAAGGCAATGAGGCATGTCGTGATTGTGCCAGTTCTTCAAGTCCCAGAAAACAGACCTCGTTTTCCATACCTTTAGCAGCGGCTCCAGCGCCTTTTCCATCTTTCCCGGTGCCGGGCACTGTTCCCAGTTATTCAACAGCTTGTTGATTTCGGCGCCGCTCCTCTTACGTGGAGGTCCTCGATGCTCAGCCAAACCATTGAATAGATCTCCACGTTTTCTCCACGGGTCATCCTTCTCGAGCCATCTACGATGCCCCATGTACACGATTTTCCCAGACCCGCTATCTTTCGTTGACGTAAGCCGCTAAGACGTTGTATCATCCATGCACCTCGTGCATCCGCAGTATCCGTGGCACACCTGGCCTGAAGTGTACCCGTAACCGAGATAGTCGTGCACTGTCGTCATCAGCACGGCTCTCATATAGAAATAATCTCCTGTGCTGGCGTCCCATGTCTTGACCGGTGATTTCCATAACGTGTCTAACTCCTCTTTCAGAAGCCCCATATACATGTTAATATTATTTCCCGGTTGTTTCGGCCCTTGAATCAGCATGCTCATGTGTATGTACTTTGTCTTCATGCACAACCATGGGGGGAGGTTGTACATCCATACAAAGACAGGCCATGTGCTGTGGTTGGTGTTCTTGTTTCCAAATGGATTCATGCCATCGGTACTCGCACCAAGCACGATGTTCCTTGCATCTTCTCCGAAAAATCGATATTTGGCGTTGAATGCTCTCCACTGGCTAGCATCTGCGAGGTGTCTTAGCTTCGGATCATCTCCATCGTCGGGTTTCTTCCTCTCTGCGTGCCAGCGCATGAGCTTTGCTTCCTTAGGATCTACGAAATACCGTTGCAGACGGGGAGTGATCAGAAAGTACCATACAACTTTCTGAGGAGCTTTCTTTCCTGCCTTCTTGTATCGAAAGCATTGCACACAGGACAGCTGGTTTTTTCCGCGTGCTCCCCCCGATAAATGATGAAATCGTTGATGCATGCGTGGTATCTAATGTGCGGCAGATCAAGCGGGCAAACGATTTTCTTGGCCTCCTCGACACTAGTAGGACACAGGTTTCCCGCGGGAAGACCTTTATTATGTAGATACTTCAAATGCTCATCGAGGCTTTTGTCTGTCCATTTGTTTTTGGCCTTTGTCTTTAGAAGTTCGAGCGTGAAACTCAAGCGGGTCACCTCGGGATCGCAACCGTCATACAATGGAGTCTTCGAGTCTACTTCAAGTTGTGCCAGCTTGGCCTCCTCTCTAGAAGCAGCTCTGTCGCTAGTCGTACTCTTGCGAAGGAGGTCTCGAACATGAGGGTCCTGCACGACTGAACTTAGTAGCGTAGAAGACTGCGGCGTGTCTGTCGCCTCTTCTCCGCCATGTCTGGACTCTTCTTCGCCATGTCCGGAATCTTCTCCGCCGGCATGTCCGGACTCTTCTTCGCCGTGTCTGGAATCTTCTCCGCCACCATGTCCGGACTCTTCCCTGCCACCATGTCCGGCGCCATCGTCTTCGTGTTGATCGGTCATCTCTTCGTCTAGCCCCATGTCGTTATTCCCTGCCATGTGGACATCCTCATCATCATCTTCACTTATCCACCGAGTATAGCCATCCATGAAACCATACATCAGCACGTGCGCCTTCAAACTGCCACGATCAAAATGGTCCAAAATGAGTCCTTCTTTGCATCTTGTACACGGACATCTAGTTGTTGGGAGGAGAGATGACTCTAGCTAAGGAGAGGGAGAGAGATGATCTAGCTATATCTATATGTATGGAAGGAGGGAGAGCCAAATAAATGTGGAAGATAGAGCTAGAAGAGGCCATTTATGGAGGAGAATTATGGTGGAGCGGGGCATTAATGGGGAGAGAAGAGAGGTAGAAGGAAGAGAGAAGAAGGGAAATAATGGTGGAGAAGTAACTTAGAGAGGGGGGAGGGGAAAGGAGGGGAGAGGGCAAAGGGGGGAGGAAGGGGGAGGGAGGGGGTGTGGGTGAATGCACCAGCCACGATTAGTAGTAGCGCTGTAATAGCCGCAGCGCTACTGCTATGGGTAGCAGTAGTAGCGTTTGTTTGGAGCAGCGCTACTACTAAGTGGGGCCCTATAGCAGTAGCGTTTTCCACACAGCAAGCGCTACTGCTAAAACATTAGCAGTAGCGCTTTCTTATGGACAGCGCTGCTACTACAGCTAGCGTCGGTGGGCTCGTTGTTTCCCACTTAGCAGTAGCGCCGCTTATATTTCCAGCGCTACTGCTAAGGCCTCACTTATAGCGCTGCTAAAAGCCAGCGCTACTGCTAAGGCCTCACTTATAGCGCTGCTAAAAGCCAGCGCTACTGCTAATTAGCAGCAGCGGTTGTTATTCTCCAGCGCTACTAATGATGTCCTACCTATAACGTTTTTCCTAGTAGTGGCAGCAGCAAGGCGAGTTGCGGGGCGCGACGTGGCCTCGGGCGCAAACGGGCTGCGGGTGCCGTGCAGAGGAGCAACAGCGACGCGAGCTACACGCGGGGAGGGGAGGGGGAGGGGCGAGGCGGGGCGAGCAGGGCAGGGGGCGGCGAACGGGGCGCGAGGGGCAGGGCAGGGGCGGCGAGCGGGCCATGGCCGTGGCCGCGGTGAGCGGGGCGCGCGACGCGGCCTCGGCGAGCATGGCGCGGGGGCGGTAAGTGGGGCACAGGGCGCGCAATGCGGCCTCGGCGAGTAGGGCATGGGTGCGACGAGCGGGGTGTGGGCGCAGCGAGCGGTGGCGCGCATTGGAGTAGGAGCACTGTCAAGCTCGCGCCATAGCCTCCATCTCGTCCCCTCGCGGTGGAGCAGGCGGCAGGTGTGCCACGAGGCAAGCGAATCCATGCCGGAGTGTGCTGTCTACTCCGCCGATCTACTTTCTATTTGCAAAAACAATTACATGCCCGTGCGGACAAGTTGGGATGGAGCTGCTAGTTGGGTGCACCGGTAGGCAGACGTCTAAAATCGGACATGGACCTTAGTTTTGCCGCCCCAAACAGACAAAATCAGAATAAAACAGACGTCTGTTTGGGGTCGTGCGTTGGAGTTATCCTAAGGCATCTCCAAAGCGGACCTGCAAACCTCCTGCAACGGTCTGGATTACGCGATCTGGACCGCGGAAGCCATCCAACGCGGTCTTGTATCGGTCCGCGGCGCGGTCCTGATACCTCTCCAACGTATCTATAATTTTTAATTGTTCCATGCTATTATATTATCAATCTAGGATACTTTATATGCTATTTTATATGATTTTTGGGAACTAACCTATTAACCAAGTGCCAAGTGTGAGTTGCTGTTTTTTGACTGTTTTTGGTTTTCCAGGAAATCTGTACCAAACGAAGTCCAAACGGTAAGAAACTTTTTGATGGGTTTTTTCTGGACAAAAGAGACCGAGGGAGCTTTGGGCGGAGTCTAGAAGCCAGACGAGGAGAGGGCAAGGCAACAGGGCACGATGCCTTGTGGGCCCCTCGTGGCTCCGTCTGGCCTAATTTCACCTCCATAAATTCTCTAAAATTGGAAAACCAATAGAGAGCGACCCGAAACACTTTTTCCGCCGCCGCAAGCCTCTGTTCCGATGGGAGGCCATCTGGAGACCTTTTTCGATACTCTGCCGGAGTGGGAATTGACCATAGAGGCCATCTACATCAACCTTGCTGCCTCCATGATGATGCGTGAGTAGTCCACCACAGACCTACAGGTCCATAACTAGTACGTAGATGGGTTTTTTCGCTCTCTTTGATCTTCAATACAAAGTTCACCGCGATTCCCGCGGTGATCTATCCGATGTAATCTTCTTTTGTGGTATGTTTGTTGGGATCCGATGAATTGTGGGTTTATGATCAGATTATTCATTGAAAGTAACTGAGTCTCCTCTGAATTCTGTTATGCATGATTATTATAGCTTCATATTTCTCTCCGATCTATCAGTTTGGTTTGGCCAACTAGATTGATTTATCTTCAGTGGGACTGGTGCGTTGTAGTGGGTTCAATCCTGCGGTGCTCTATATCCTCGTGACAGAAGGGGACAAGGAACCCATTTGTATTGTTTCCATTAAGGATAAAATGACGAGATCTAAACATACTGCGTGTCTTATTTTGTCTACATCATGTCACTTACTTCAAGCATTAATCTGTTTGTTATGAACTTAATACCTAGAGAGGCAAGCATAGAAGCACTCTCGAAGTGGAGTAATAGTAGTAGATGCAGAATCGTTTCGGTCTACTTGTTTATGGATGTGATGCCTATATAGATGGTTATTGTCGTGAATAACATGTCATAACTATGCGCATTTTTATCAGTTGCCCAACAGTAATTTGTCTACCCATCGTATGCTACTTTCAAGAGAGAATCCTCTAGCGAACACTATGCCCACCGGGTCTACTTAAACATAAATATAAAAACTCCAAAAATACATCCTATCTTTTATTATTATTTTTTTACTTTTATTATTTGCAATATCTATTATGTCAAGATTTAATCCTTGCAAGTAGCAAGTTCAAGGGGCTTGACAACCCTCTTGCCCGCGTTGGGTGCAAGTGTTTGGTTTTGTGTGTGTAGGTGGTGTTGAAAGGAATTTGCTTGGTTCTCCTATTGGTTCGATAACCTTAGTTCTCACCGAGGGAAATAGTTATTTTTGCTGTGGTTGCATCTCCTCTCCTCTTCGGGGAAAATCCCAACGCAGCTCATAAGTAGCAGGAAGAATTTCTGGCGCCATTGTCGGGGAGACATAATTAAATTCTCGTCGGGTCCCTACACATAAATTATCTTTCACTTGTTCTACTTTTTATTTGCTGTTATATTTTACTTTATATAAAAATCAACAATACAAAAATATTTCTATTTACTTGTTTTCCTAGTTATGTAGTTTACTTGTTTGCTTGCTAGTTTACTTGCTTTGCCACTATGTCTCAGGATAAGTTTTATGACACTACTTATTACAAACGGTTGGCTGAAATAGAAATCTCTATGAAGAATTACATGTTCACACAACATGAGCATAATAAAAAAATTGCTGAAGAAATTAAGGAACATTCCACTTTGCTTGATGCTATAAGTAAACAACTTGATGAGGTTAATAATGAAGTAGCCAACCTTCAATCTCAACTAACCCGGACTGAAAATTTGCTAGGAAAGGTTTCTGATAAGCAAACCACGTTAGTAAGTCGAATGGCTGCTAAACCCGAGTTACTCCCTCTCGGTAATCATGATGAAGATGTTAAAATGATTTGTGTTTCTCCTATTGAATCTTTGTTTACTTATCTGAAAATTGATGATAAAGGGATTGGAGATGAGTCAACTTTAGCTAGAAGGCGTCCTTTTTGTTCGGAGGGTGATGATCTTATTGATAAAAATGAAAAAGTGGGTTTGGAGAGGTCAAAACTTTAAATAGTGATACACCCACTAATTTGGATTACAAGGACTTTAATTATGAAAGTTTCTGTTTAGTTGAATGTATTTCTTTGTTACAATCCATGATTAGCTCACCCAATGCTTATGAACAGAATAAATCTTTTACTAAACATATCGTAGAAGCTATGATAAAAGCTCATGAGGGGAAACTTGAGTTAGAGGTTTCAGTACCTAAAAAATTACTTGATGAGTGGGAACCTACTATTAAAATTAAGCTTAAAGATTATGAATGCAATGATTTGTGTGACCTTGGTGCTAGCGTTTCTATAATACCAAAATCTCTATGTGATGTGCTAGGTCTCATCGATATTAATGTACGTTCCCTTAACTTACATTTAACGGATTCTACTATTAAGAAACCATTTTGTAGAATAAATGATGTTCTTATTCTTGATAATAGAAATTATGTGCCTGTGGATTTCCTTGTGATTGATATTGAATGCAATCCTTCTTGTCCTATTATACTTGGTAGGCCTTTCTTACAAACTATAGGTGCTATTATTGACATGAAAGAAGGTAATATAAGATTCCAATTCCCATTAAAGAAAGGGATAGAACACTTACCTAGAAAGAGAATTAAATCACCTTATGAATCTATTATCTGGGCCACCTATGGAATCAATTTGAAGGATGTCAACACTTGATACTATGCATTATGCCTAGCTCGGGGCATAAGACAATAGCGCTTGTTGGGAGGCAACGCAGTAGTTATCTTTAAATTTGTGTTTTACTTTCTGTTTTGGTGTGTCCACATGATTATTTATACTATAATGATTGTGTTTTTATGTTTAAATTAGTGTTTACGCCAAGTAAAGCCTTTTTGATGATTTGGAAGATAGTAGAATTGATACGGTGCAAACATAGAATTTTTTGTGACCAGTGCAGAATTTCTTTGATTTTACTGGAGCATTGTTTTGATCTGAAGTTTTTACACAGTATTGGTATAAAAATTCCCCAGGTTGTCCTAGTGTTTCAGAATTTTTGGAGTTACAGAAGTATGGTTTTACTACAGATCTTTACAAACTGTTCTGCTTTAGACAACTTCTGTTTTTGCTTGCATAGTTTGCTTGTTTTGATGATGCTATGGATTGTATCGGGGGTATAAGCAATGGAGAAGTTAGAATAAATTAAAAATTATGCAATAATGAAATATGAATGAATTTATAACAGTACCTAAAGTATTTGATATGTCTATTATACTAACGGATCTGAGGAGGTTTTGTTGAGTTTTGTGTGCTAAAGTTTTCAAGTTTTGGGTGAGGGAACGATGGATGAAAGAATAAGGAGAGGCAAGACCCAAAGCTTGGGTATTTCCAAGGCACCCCAAGGTAATATTCAAGGAAGACCCAAGCGTCTAAGTTTGGGGATGCCCCGGAAGGCATCCCCTCTTTCGTCTCCAATCTATCGGTATGTCACTTGGAGCTATATTTTTAGTCATCACATGATATGTGTTTTGCTTGGAGCGCCGTGTGTCATATTTTTTCTTTTAGTTTACCACAATCATTGTTTGTTGGACACACATATTTGAGAGAGACACATGGTCATCATAAATTTTTAGAATACTCTATATGCTTCACTTATATCTTTTGAGCTAGGAAGTTGCACTAGTGCTTCACTTATATCTATTTAGAGCACGGCGGCGTTCAGATTTTGTAGAAATAATTGAACTCTCATGCTTCACTTAAATCTTCCTGAGATTATAATAAGAAATGGGAATGTTAAATGGCACGGGTTATAAGATTAGCCCAAAAAAGGTAGGTATTCGATGGGGATATAATAAAAACTTTCATGTAGCTCACTAAAGAAGAAACATGAGTTGATTATATTGATGTAGTAATATGAAAGGGCATGAGTACATGATTGTTGGTTAGTAGAAATATCGGTAATTAAAGCTTGTTATGATTTATTCATCTAAGTATTAACTATGGCATGGTGATGATGTGTGAACATTTTATGTATGAAATGAAATCCTATCATGTTGTTTGAATCGGGGGCGCGTGATGGTTAACTCCTACCAACCTCCTCCCTAGGGGTATGCGGTAGTACTTTTTTCGAGAGAGATAATAAGGCTTTACAATAAGTATGTGAGTTCTTTATGACTAATGTGAATCCATTGATATACGCACCCTCACCTTTCCGTAATTGCTAGTCTCTTCGGTACCGTGCATTGCCCATTCTCACCTCGAGAGGTGGTGCGACCTTCGCCGGTGCATCCAAACCCCGTGATATGATACGCTCTATCACACATAAACCACATTATATCTTCCTCAAAACAGCCACCATACCTACCTATCATGGCATTTACATAGCCATTCCGAGATGTATTGCCATGCAACTTTCACCGTTCCGTCACATGACTTGTGTGTTCATCATCATATTGCTTTGGATGATCATGTACCTGACATAGTATTTGTGGCAAAGCCACCGTTCATCATTTTCTACATGTTACGCTAGATCATTGCACATCCTGATACACTGCCAGAGGCATTTATGTAGAGTCATATTATTTTATGTTGAGTTGTAATATTGAGTTGTAAGTAAATAAAAGTGTGATGATCATCATTATTAGAGCATTATCCCAGTGAGGAAAGGATGATGGATACGATGATTCCCCCACAAGTCAGGATGAGACTCCAGACGAAAAAAAGAGAAATGGGGGAGGCAAAAAAAAGAAAAGCCCATCATGAAAAAATAAATGAGAGAAAAAAGAGAAGGGGTAGTGTTACTATCCATTTACCACACTTGTGCCTCAAAGTGGCACCATGTTCTTCATATAGAGAGTATCCTGAGTTGTCATTTTCATATGCTAGTGTGAATTTACATTATAGAACTTGGCTTGTATATTTTGATGACGGGCTTTCTCAAATGCCCGAGGTCTTCATGGCAAGCAAGTTGGATGCACGCCCACTTAGCTTCCGTTGAGCTTTCATACACTTGTAACTCTAGTGCATCCGTTGCATGGCAATCCCTACTCCTTGCATTGATATTGATTGATGGGCATCTCCATAGCCCGTTGATCCTCCTAGTTGATGCGAGACTTTCTTTTCCACTTTGACTCCTTTGATATCTACCATCGTATTCTATTCCACCCATATGCTATGTCCATGGTTCACGCGCATGTATTGCGTGAAGTTGGAAACTCTAAAGCACGTTAGAAGTACGATCTAATTGTCTGGTTTGACACCGGGGTGCTCATGATTTATACTTATGCGGTGAAGACGGAGTCATGCCATGCTTGGTATGATAAAATGAGTAGGGAATATCATTATTTAGGGACCGTATATTTTGAAAAGTGATGATTATGTTATTTATGTTTATGGATATTATTGTGTTGATATCAATTAGTTCATCGTTTCTCAATGATCATACTTAAAAAGAGATTACATGTTGGGTAGCATGACATATCAAAAATTCTGTTTTTATCATTTACCTACTCGAGGACGAACATGAATTAAGCTTGGGGATGTTGATACGTCTCCAACTTATCTATAATTTTTTATTGTTTCATGCTATTATCTTATCAATCTAGGATACTTTATATGCAATTATATGCTATTTTATATCATTTTTGGGAACTAACCCATGAACCTAGTGCCAAGTGCCAGTTGCTATTTTTTTGCCTGTTCTTGGTTTTCCGGGAAATCTGTACCAAACAAAGACCAAACGCTAAGAAACTTTTTGACGGATTTTTTCTGGACAAAAGAGACCCAGGGAGCTTCGGGAGGAGTCCAAAAGATAGATGAGGAGACGGCAAGGCAACAGGGCACGCCCAGGGGGGTAGGTGCGCCCTGATGCCTTGTGGGCCCCTCGTGGCTTCGTCTGACCTAATTCTACCTCCAAAATTCGCTAAAATCAGGAAACGAACAGAGAGCCACCCAAAACACTTTTTCCGCCGCCGCAAGCCTCTTTTCCGATAGGAGGCCATCTGGAGACCTTTTCCGTTACTCTGCCGGAGGCGGAATCGACCATGGAGGCCGTCTACATCAAACTTGCTGCCTCCATAATGATGCTTGAGTAGTCCACCACAGACCTACGGGTCCATAGCTAGTACCTAGATGGCTTCTTATCTCCCTTTGATCTTCAATACAAAGTTCACCACGATTCCCGTGGTGATCTATCCGATGTAATCTTCTTTTGCGGTGTGTTTGTTGGGATCTGATGAATTGTGGGTTTATGATCAGACTATTCATTGAAAGTAACTGAGTCTCCTCTGGATTCTGTTATGCATGATTATTATAGCTTCGTTTTTCTCTCCGGTCTATCAGTTTGGTTTGGCCAACTAGATTGATTTATCTTCAATGGGAGTGGTGCTTTGTAGTGGGTTCAATCTTGTGGTGCTCTACATCCTCGTGACAGAAGGGGACATGACACATATTTGTATCGTTACCATTAAGGATAAAAATGACGGGATCTGAACATATTGCTTGTGTTATTTTGTCTACATCATGTCACCTTGCTCCAAGCATTAGTATGTTTGTTATGTACTTAATACCTATAGAGTCAAGCATAGAAGCGCTCTCGAAGTGGAGTAATAGTAGTAGATGCAGAATCATTTTTGTCTACTTTTTTATGGATGTGATGCCTATATACATGATCATTGACGTGAATAACATGTCATAACTATGCGCAATTTTGTCAATTGCCCAATGCTACTTGTAAACTGCGTTGGGTTTTTCCCCGAATAGGAGAGGAGATGCAGCATAATAGAGATAAGTATTTCCCTCAGTGCGAACCATGGTTATCGAACCAATAGGGGAATCACACAAACCCTCGTCGTCAGCACCTGCACACACAGAATCGAACACTTGCACCCAACGCGTGCAAGAGGGTTGTCGAGCCCCTTGAACTCGTTACTTGCAAGGATTAAATCTTGATAGATAGATATTGTAAATGCAAAATAAAATAAAAGTAATAAAATTGCAGCAAGGTAAATAAGGATTTTTATTTTTTATATTTAAGTAGACCCAGGGGCTATAGTGTTCGCTAGAGCCTTCTCTCTCTAAGAAAGCATACGGTGGGTAGACAAATTACTGTTGGGCAATTGATAGAATAGTGCATAGTTATGACATGTTATTCCAGGCAATGGTCATGTATATGGTCATCATGTCTGTAAGCATGTAGACCGACTCCTGCCTGCATCTACTACTATTACTCCACTCATCGACCGCTATCCAGCATGCATCTAGAGTATTAAGTATGAAACAGAGTAACACTTTGAGCAAGATGACATGATGTAGACAAAGTAAACTCAACTAATATGAATAAACCCCATCGTTTTCCCCTTAATGGAAGTAATACAATACGTGTCTTGACCCCTTCTATCACGAGGATAGAGCACCGCCAGATTAAACCCATCACAACGCACCACTCCCACTGAAGATAAATCAATCTAGTTGGCCAAACCAAACCGATAGATCAAAGAGAAATACGAAGCTATAACAATCATGCAGAAAAGAATTCAGAGAAGACTCAATTATTATTCATGAATAGTCTGATAATAAACCCACAATTCACCGGATCTCAACAAGCACACCGCAAAGAAGATTACATCGAATAGATCATCGCGAAGATGTGATGAACTTCGTATTGAAGATCATAGAGAGAGAGCCATATAGGTACCAGCTATGAACCCGTAGGTCTATGGTGAACTATTCACACATCATCATGGGAGCAGCAAGGTTGATGTAGAGGCCCTCCGTGATCGATCCCCCTCTGACAGAGTACCGGAAGAGGGCTCCGGATGGGCACACGGTGGAATAGAGACTTGCGACGGTGGAAAAAGGGTTTCGAGTGGCTCTCTCTTATTTTCCCTATTTTAGAGAATATATAGAGGCGGAGTTAGGTCAAACGAAGCCACGAGGTGGTCCCAAGGCAAGGGGGCGCGGCCACCCCCCCGGGCGCACCCTCCCCGTGCGGCCTCCGGACTCCCTCCGAAGCTTCCACGTCTTATTTTTGTCGAGAAAAAATTCAAAAAGTTTCAGGTCATTTGGACTTCGTTTGGTACAGGTTTCCTGAAAGGTCAAAAACAAGGAGAAAACAACGACTGGCACTGGGCACTAGGTTAATAGGTTAGTTCACAAAAATGATATAAAATAGCATATAAATGCATATAAAGTATCCTAGAATGATAATATAATAGCATGAAACAATAAAAAATTATAGATACATTGGAGACGTATCAACATCCCCAAGCTTAATTCCTGCTCGTCCTCAAGAAGGTAAATGATGAATTTTTGAAGCGACATGCTACCCAACATGTAATCTCTTTTAGGTATGATCTTTGAGAAACGATGAACTAACAAACATCAACATAATAATATCCATAAACATAAGCAACATAATCATTAACTTTCCAAAAAATACGATCCTTAAAGAACGTTACTCCGCACTCATTTTATCATATTAGCATGGCATGACTCCGTCTTCACCACATAAGTACAAATCATGAGCACCACGGTGTCAAGTCAAGCAATTGGATTGTACTTCTAACGCGCTTCACCATTTTCAACCTCACTCAATACATGAGCATGAATCATGGATATAGCATATGGGTGGAACAGAGTATGGTGGTAGGGATCAAAAGGAGTCAAAGTGGAAGGAAAGTCTCGCATCAACTAGGCGTATCAACAGGATATGGAGGTGCCCATCTATAGATATCAATGCGAGGAGTAGGGACTGCCATGCAACGGATGCACTAGAGCTATATGTGTATGAAAGCTCAACGGAAGCAAAGTGGGTGTGCATCCAACTTGCTTTCTCATGAAGACCTCGGGCATTTGAGGAAG
Organism: Elymus sibiricus; assembly: GCA_039707655.1. Taxonomy (NCBI): domain Eukaryota; kingdom Viridiplantae; phylum Streptophyta; class Magnoliopsida; order Poales; family Poaceae; genus Elymus; species Elymus sibiricus. Next base: position 142,765,704 of record CM077667.1, on the reverse strand, counting down.
CCCGTCATTGGAATATGCAAGCCAAGTTCTCTAACAAAAAATTTCCACTAGCATATGAAAATGACAACTCAGGAGACTCTCTATATGAAGAACATGGTGCCACTTTGAGGCACAAGTGTGTTAAAAGATAGTAGCAAAGTCCCTTCTCTCTTTTTCTCTCCTTTTTTCTTTTTTTTTCTTTTGTCCTTTTCCTTTTTCTGTTTTTTATTTTTATTTTTTTCCTTTTCTTTTCTTCTTTCTTGGTGGGCTCATTTGGCCTCCCCCATTTTTCCTTTTTCGTCTGGAGCTCATCCCGACTTGTGGGGGAATCATTTACTCCATCATACTTTCCTCACTAGGCAATGCTCTAATAATGAGGATCATCACACTTTTATTTACTTACAACTTGATATAAAAACTCAACATAAAACAATTATGACTCTGTATGAATGCCTCCGACAGTGTACTAGGATGTGCAATGATCTAGCGTAACATGTAAATAATGATGAACGGTGGTTTGCCACAAATACTATGTCAGCTACATGATCATGCAAAGCAATATGATGATGAACACACAAGTCATGTGATTAACGATATAAGGAGGCTTATGTGTGATAGAGCGTATCATATCACGGGGTTTGGATGCACCGGTGAAAGCTGCACCGAAGATCCTCGAGGTGAGAATGGGCAATGCACGGTACCGAAGAGGTTAGCAATATAGGAAAAGGTGAGTGTGCATACATCCATGGATTCACATTAGTCATAAAGAACTCATATACTGATTGCAAAGCCTTATTAGCTCTCTCGAAGCAAATTACTACCGCATGCCCCTAGGGAGGAGGTTGGGAGGAGTTAACCATCGCGCGCCCCCGCCCCGAACAGCACTAGGATTTCAATGAGGAATAAGAATGCTCACACATCATCACCATGCCATAACCAATATTTAGATGAGAAACAAGTAACAAGCTTTAACTACCGATATTTCTACTAACCAACAATCATGTACCCATGCCCTTTCATATTACTACATCAATATCATTAACCCATAATTTCTTCTTATAGTGAGCTACAAGAAGGTTTTATTATACACTCCTTGAATACCTATCCTTTTTGGACTAGTCTTATAACTAATGCAAATTACTGTTACTATTTATTTAGACTCTCAAACAAATTTATGTGAAGTACGAGAGTTCAATTATTACTATAAAATCTATACGCCACCATGCTCTAAAAGATATAGGTGAAGCACTAGAGCAACTACTAAGCTCAAAAGATATAAGTGAAGCATATAGAGTATTCTAACAAATCATGATGAACATGTATCTATCTAAAATGGGTGTGTCCAGCAAGAAATGATTGTGGCAAACTAAAAATAAAGCAAACTATAATGCACGACGCTCCAAGCAAAACACATATCATGTGATGAATAAAAATATAGCTCCAAGTGACATACCGATGGAATGGAGACGAAACAGGGGATGCCTTCCAGGGCATCCCCAAGCTTAGACGCTTGAGTCTTCCTAGAATTGTACCTTGGACTGTCTTGGGAATACCCAAGCTTAGGGTCTTGCCGCTCCTTATTCCTTCATCCATCGATGTCTCACCGAAAACTTGAAAACTTCAGCACACAAAACTCAACAAAACCTCGTGAGATCCGTTAGTATAATCAACATATGAAATACGTTAGGTGCTATTGTAAATTGATTCATATTTAATTATTGAATAATAGGTACTCTATTATAACTTATCCATGGCTTATACCCCCGATACAATCCATAGCATCGTCAAAACAAGTAAACTATGCAAGCAAAAACAAAATCTTTCTAAAACAGAACAGTCTATAAAGATCTGTAGAAAAACTGTACTTACGTAACTCCAAAAATTCTGAAACATTAAGAAGTCCTGGGAAATTTGTATACCAATATTGTGTAAAAATTCAGATCAAAAAGATGTTCCAATAAAATTAGAGAAATTCTGCACTAGACACAAAAGTTTCTGTTTTTGTACCGTATCAATTCTACTATCTTCCAAATCATCCCAAAGGCTTTACTTGGCGTGCACACTAATTTAAACATAAAAACACAATCATTACAGTACAAATAATCATGTCAACTCACCAAAAAAGAAAGTAAACGGAAAAATTAATGATAACTATTGGGTTGCCTCCCAACAAGCGCTATTGTTTTATGCCGTAGCTAGGCATAATGCATAGTATCAAGTGTTGTCATCCTTAACTTCCAACTCCTCAATTATGCAACCATGCTACATAGGAGTTTTAGCACATAAGTTATTAATGATCACACTCCTACGGACAAAGAGAGGAGGTTTGATAATAGGTTCCTTTATCACATATATGAAATTGGGGTGCACACTAATCATTTTAAGATGCTCATCTTTTTACTAGGTGAACCACTCGTAGGCTTAGCAACGTACATAACCTTAGGTCTCTTAGTTATAGGAACGTTATCAATAGCTTTAGTAGGGACAAAAGTGGAGCCCATTTTATTAAGGGTTTCTTCTAACTTATCGATTCGAGACGGACTTTGTCCTAGTTCTTCACTAATCTTTGGCTTGTTTTCTTTTAGCATCTTTAGAATAATTCCTACTTTGCAACCAACTTGAGTTTCTTGATTATGGACCTTCTTGTCTAGATTTTCCATCTGCTCAATAGTAGGCATTTTTTTCTATAGCATCGAGCCTACGCATATTGTCTTCTAATGTCAAAATAGTTCCATTAACAATAGTAGGAGGTGATCCTACAAGATTTTCAATAGGATTGTGAGCATCCGGAGTGTGACTCGTTAAGACATTACCACAGGTAATGGTGTCAAGAACGAATCTATACCAAGTGGTCACACCCGCATAAAAGTTACGAAGCAAAATATGGTTGGATCGCTTATGAGTTGACCTATTTTGAGCATTGCAAATCCTATACCATGCATCTTTTAAACTCTCTCCTCCCCTTTGTTTAAAATTAAGCACTTCATTCTCGGGGGTATACGAAACGATAGAGAACTAGCCATGATATCAAGCAAGCAAGTGAAATAGCAAGCAAACGAGTAAACTAGATAACTAAGCAAGCAAGCAAATAGTTTTTTTTGTATTTTTGATTTTTATATAAAGAATATAATAGCAAATAAAAAGTAGAACAAGTGAATGAGAATTTGTATATAGGTACCTAGAAGAAATTTGATGGTGTCTCCCCTGCAACGGCGCTAGAAATTCTTCCTCCTACTTGTAAACTGCGTTGGATTTTCCCCCGAAGAGGAGAGGAGATGCAGCACAGTAGAGATAAGTATTTCCCTCAATGAGAACCAAGGTTATCGAACCAATAGGAGAATCACGCAAACCCTCGTCGCCAGCACCTGCACACAGAAAATCAAACATTTGCACCCAACATGGGCAAGAGGGTTGTCGAGCCCCTTGAACTCGTTACTTGCAAGGATTAAATCTTGATAGATAGATATTTTAAATGCAAAATAAAATAAAAGTAATAAAAGTGCAGCAAGGTAAATAAGGATTTTTAGTTCTTATATTTAAGTAGACCCGGGGGCGATAATGTTTGCTAGAGGCTTCTCTCTCGAAGAAAGCATACGATGGGTAGAAAATTTACTATTGGGTAATTGATAGAATAGCGCATACTTATGACATGTTATTCAAGGCAATGATCATGTATATAGGCATCACGTTCGTAAGCAAGTAGACCGACTCCTGCCTGCATCTACTACTATTACTCCACTCAGCGATCGCTATCCAGCATGCATCTAGAGTATTACTACCTCCGTCCGGGTTTAGAGGTCCACTGGGAACCGCATGCATGTATGCGTTTAGAAGGCCACTGCCTCGATCCTGCTAGAAAAGTGAACAAATGGCTCCACGCGCATGCATGCGAGGGAGGGAGCTCAGTACATTTCCTACGTGTAATTAATTCCAGCCGTTAGTGAACAGGCATGAGCCTATGCATGCAAGGGAGGGTGCTTGCTGGTTGGCTCACGACCTCGACGTCGGGTTCACTAAAGTAAAGCTGCATGCGCATATACCAGAGGAGTCAGGCAATCAAGTGTTGCCTTGGTACCGGTGTTTTGGTATGGCGGACCTCTAAACCCGGACGGAGGTAGTAAGTACGAAACAGAGTAACGCTTTGAGCAAGATGACATCATGTAGACAAAGTAAACTCAACTAATATGAATAAACCCCATCATTTTCCCCTTAATGGCAATAATACAACACGTGTCTTGACCCATTCTGTCACGAGGATAGAGCACCGCAAGATTAAACCCATCACAACACACCATTCCCACTGAAGATAAATCAATCTAATTGGCCAAACCAAACCGCTAGATCGGAGAGAACCACGAAGCTATAACAATCATGCATAAAAGAATTCATAGAAGACTCAATTAATATTCAATAATAATCTGATCATAAACCCACAATTCATCGGATCCCAACAAACACACCGCAAAGAAGATTACATCGAATAGATCACTGCGAAGATGCGATGAACTTTGTATTGAAGATCATAGAGAGAGAGAGAGCCATATAGGTACTAGCTATGAACCCGTAGGTCTATGGTGAACTATTCACACATCATCATGGGAGCAGCAAGGTTGATGTAGAGGCCCTCCGTGATCGATCCCCCTCTGGCAGAGTACCGGAACAGGGCTCCAGATGGGCACACGGCGGAACAGAGACTTGCGATGGCGAAAAAAGGGTTTCAAGTGGTTCTCTGTTATTTTCCTGATTTTATAGAATATATAGAGGCGGAGTTAGGTCAAACGGAGCCACGAGGTGGTCCCAAGGCAAGGGGGCGTGGCCAACCCCCCTGGGCGTACCTTCTTGCCTTGGCACCGCCTCGTGCGGTCTCCAGACTCCCTCCGAAGCTTCCAGGTCTTATTTTTGTCTAGAAAAAATATCAAAAAGTTTCGGGTCATTTGGACTTCGTTTGGTACCGGTTTCCTGAAAGGCCAAAAACAAGCAGAAAACAACAACTGGCACTGGGCACTAGATTAATAGGTTAGTTCACAAAAATGATATAAAATAGCATATAAATGCTTATAAAGTATGCTAGAATGATAATATAATAGCATGAACAATAAAAAAATATAGATACGCTGGAGACGTACTACCCAACAGTAATTTGTCTACCCACCGTATGCTACTTTCGAGAGAGAAGCCTCTAGCGAACACTATGGCCCTCGGGTCTACTTAAACATAAATACAAAAATTCCAAAAATACCTCGTTGCCTTTTATTATTTGTTTTTTTACTTTTATTAGTTGCAATATCTATTTATTCTATCAAGATTTAATCCTTGCAAGCAACGAGTTCAAGGGGCTTGACAACCCTCTTGCCCGCGTTGGGTACAAGTATTTGGTTTTGTGTGTGTAGGTGTTGTTGAAAAGAATTTGTTTGGTTCTCCTATTGGCTGGATAACCTTGGTTCTCACTAAGGGAAATACTTATCTCTAATGTGCTGCATCTCCTCTCCTCTTTGGGGAAAATCCCAACGCAACTCACAAGTAGCGGGTCCGCATGCGATTTCTCTCACAAATTAGAGACAAATGTGGGGAGGTTTGTGGGAGTCCGGACACGAGAAACGTCGCTATCCGACACCCCCGGCCCACCCAATCCCCCGCTTCCAGTCCCATTTCCCTGCACTGCGCTCCTTCTATCCCTTGATTTCCACCCTCCACCTCCGCCGCCGCTGCTCCTTAGACGTCTTCGGCCACCAGAGAGGCATTGCTGGACGTCCGCAACCAGCACCGACACACCCGCTCATCCTCTACGATAGAGCTTTCCACCCTGGAGCCGTTTGTGCCCAGGTACACTCCACCCCCTGTCGACGACCTCCATGACAGTCACCACACCTGGCAGGTGTTCGGACAAATGCCATTGAGCTTATTTTCAAATGCTATGTCGTTCTTTAGAGTTTGGAGGATGGTGAGCTACTCGACCATGGAGGATGAGTTGTTGTGCGATGCGTGGCTGGCCGTATCCGCAAATTTCGTAGGCAGGACCAGAGAGGAGCCCTTCTGGCGGCAAGTGCACAAAACGTTTCATGCACGAAAGAACATTGCGCCCTACGACATGTACATCATTCAACCACACAACATGAATACATTGTCGTATCACTGGCACATGATCCAGATCAGCGTCACCAAGTTTTGCAACATGGTTCGTCAACTCAAGGAAAGGTGCCCATTGCACGCGGCAGATGAGGGGCTCGGATTTTTTGCTTCCTCTTGATCAACTTGTTGATTGATTCATTCACTCAATGTTGGTCTACACATTATATGTAGCCTGCACATGCTGTCGTGGCGTACCACAGGAAAGAGGGACGACCATTTACGTGCGCACACTGTTGGATGAAGCTGAAGGGGCAGTTTGTGTGGGACGACATGATCTTTTTATCAAAAACTTGTTGAACATTTGCTTAATGTGAGACCATGTTGTACTACACTTAATTTGCATGGTATGTATGGATGATTTGTGCTATTTACGATTTGAACTTTGATGAATATCATCCGGTTTGCATGATTTTCATACGGTTTGTTAAAATACAGGCTGAAATGTATGCGGCTACAGTTGGATGTCGCCCTCCCGTATCCGTGTCCGCGGAATGGTCCCCCTGTCCGTGGACGGATGCAGGAGGAAATTTGTGGGTTGCCGTTGGAGATGCCCTAATCCTACAAAATGTTTGCTCAGTACAACTTCAACACCCTAAAGGCACTGACAAAAGGTTTATGTATGCTTCTTAAAAAATGAAGTACCAAATTCATATATTCTATAGGAAAACTAGGTATCTTCAGAGATACTCCGCTTTCCAAGAATATTTTGTTAGCAAAAGTGGGCTATCCCTCCAATTTTATTTACCGAAATCAAACTAGAAACACAGGGAGGTCAAAGTATTAGGGTACCACACAACAATAATCTAATTATTACATCGACTAACATATCAAACAGCCTGGAGCCTAGAAAAGCTACCAAACCAACTGAAACTGCCCTAGGAGTCTAACATCTTGTAAGGAAATACAAAAATCCAGCTATATAACTCAACAAACTGCCACTCCAGCATAATAGGAGAGTCTTCAAGGACAGAGGAACTCGCGCACCCAACACATGATTGATCTTTTCAGGCCTCCAACCTCGGGACACCAATCATCCACCCTTGATACGCCTGGTAGATCTCACTTGCCACCTCCCCGATGAGTCTTGGTCCCAGCATCAGTAGTTTCCCCTATGGGTCCTTTATCTGCAATACATACCAATCCGAAATCCATCCACACATTAGTTTGATCAATTTCAAAGGGATCATTTATCCTTTTTCTGTCAAAGATAATATCATTGCAGCATTTCTAGATTGCCCAAAGTAAGGCAGGGGTACCAACCATCACCATTTTTTTATCGTTTTTAACCAAGCCTGTAATCCATCTTCAAAAACAATCTTTTGTATTAGCATGAACAGATCATAAATCAAAAGAACATCTAATCAAATTCCAAACAAGTTTAGCGACTCAGCAAGAGATGAAAAGATGGTCAATATTTTCATCTTTTTTACAAAACACAAAATTTTTGTCACTTTTCCAACCCCTTTTCAAGAGGTTGTCTCTAGTTAAAACACTTTTCCTATTTAAAAGCCATAAAAGGAATTTTATCTTGACTGGAACCTTAATTTTCCAAAGCAATTTCTGGGTAAATCCACTATTTATTTTGATTAGGTGAAGTTACAACGATTTAACAGAGAATTTTCTGTCAGAAGTAAGCATCCACATTGGTTTATATTTGACCCCATACATTAATAGTTCCTAACACCTACCTTTTAGACTAGCCCACAGATCTACTGGTTCCCCATACAGTGATCTTCTGAATGAAAAAAAATCCCAGCCCTTTTCAATAGCATCTCCAACTGAGATGCCATGATCATTATTTATGAAATAAAGTGTAGGATAGGCATCTTTTAAAAGTTTGCTTACCACCTACTAGTATTCCCAAAATCTGGTATTTTTACCATCACCCATTTTTTTCTTAACATGTTGGTAAAAATATCTTTAACTTTAAGAAGACTTGACCAAAACTGAGAATCCCCAGTTTTATGAGTTATCCCACAAATACATTTCCCTGTAACATATTCATCAGTCAGGATTTTCTTCCATAATCCTTCCTCATTTTCCAATTTCCACAACCATTTAGCTAGCAAAGCTTTATTAAACATCTCTAAATTTAAGATCCCTAGGCACCCTTGTTGTTTTGGCATACAACAACTCCTCCAATTAACAAGATGATATCTATTTTCTTATCTTCATCTGCTTGCCACACTAATCGACCTCTATAAAAGTCATTTTTATTCCTCACCCTAGCTGGAAGAGGGTAAAAAGACATCTTATAAATTGGGATGTTGGTTAAACAAGATTGAACTAAAGTAACTCTCCCAGCTATATTCAGTAACCTCCCCTGCCTGCAGGCACATCTTTTTTTCAATATTTCAGTCATAGATTTCCACAACCTGTTTCTAATTCTAATCAGAAATAGCAAGACCCAAATATTTTAGAGGTATTGAGCCCAGTTCACAGGTAAACATTTCCTGATACAAGGCAACTTTGTTAGTAGCCTCCCCAAAAAGGAAAATCTCACTCTTATGTAAACTGATACTAAGACCATACATCTCTTCAAAAGCAGTTAAAATGAATTTGAGGTTTCTGGCACTCTCCTTATCATCCTGTAGCAAGAAGATTGTGTCATCTGCATATTGTAACATATTGAAACCATTACCATGAAATTCAGTCAACACCCCCTTCACAAAACCGTCTGCTCTATCTTTATGTAGAATAATTGTCAGAGCATCAGCAACGAGATCAAACAACACTGGGAACAAAGAATCCCCTTATCTAAGCCCTTCACGAGTTTTGAAATATGGACCAATTTCATCATTAACTATAACTCCCACTTGACCTCCCCTCATGGTGTGCATCACCCAATCACATCATTTGTCACATAATTTTTTTGAGTTAAAACATTTTATGTACAAAAGACCATTTTATCTTATCATAGGCTTTCTCAAAGTCCACCTTAAACAACATAGAATTCTGGTTTTTTTAGCTTGTATTGTTTTTAGAGATTCATGTAGTATAACCACTCCCTCCATGGTGTATTGATACTTGTGATCTGTGTTAGGTTTTCCATGAAGAGGAACAGGTAATTACATCAAAATACGGATAAGCATTTCCCTCAGTTAAGAACCAAGGTTTATCGAACCAATAGGAATATCGATCAACAACCGTCTTCAGCGGCTGCACATAAAAGAGCAAACAATTGCACCCAACACGTCAAGAGGGTTGTCAATCCCCTTGATCTCCTTATTTGCAAGCAAATAAAGTGTATAGATGATAGTAGATAATTGTAAATTGCAAAATAAAATAAAAGGGTAAATAATGACAGCAAGGTAATGAAAGCGTTTGTAAATATATAAGTGAATAGACCCGGGGGCCATAGTTTTCCCTAGCGGCATCTCTCATGTAGGTAACATACGGTGGGTAAACAAATTGCTGTTGGGAAATTGATAGAAAAAAGCATAGTTATGTGGTATTCATGGCAATGATCATGTATATATATGCATCACGTCCATAAGCAAATAGGCCGAATCCTGCCTGCACCTATTAATATTACTCCACCCATCGGCCGATATCCAGCATGCATCTAGAGTATTAAGTAAAACAGAGTAATGCTTGGAGAACATTGACATGATGTAGACAAAGAGAATTCAATTTATATGAGCTAACCTCATCGTTTTATCCTTAGTGGCAACAATACAAAGACGTGTCTTGTCCCTTTCTATCACTGGGATATTGTGCACCGCCAGATTTAACCCACTATAACGCACCCCTCTCACTGAAGAAATATCAATCTAGTTGGCCAAAATATTTCAATAGATCGGAGGGATTTATGAAGCTATAATGATCATGCAAATAAGAATCATAATATTCAGAGGTGACTCAAATACTTTTCATGAATAATCTAAACATAAACCCACAACTCATCGGATCCCAACAAACGCATCGTACAAAAGAATTACATCGGATAGATCAAAGCGAAGATGTGATGATCATTGTATTGAAGATCAAAAGAGAGAGAGATAGCCATCTAGGTACTAACTACGGACCCGTGGGTCTGTGATACGTCTCCAACATATCTATAATTTTTGATTGTTCCATGCTGATATATTATCATTCTAGGATACTTTTTGGGTCTTTATTTACCAATTTATAATATTTTGAGCACTACCCTATTGACCCAGTGCCCAGTGCCAGTTGCTGTTTTCTGCATGTTTTTGCCTTTTCAGGTTTACAGTACCAAACGATGTCCAATTGCCACGAAACTTTTTGATGATTTTTTCTGGACCTAAAGAAGACCTAGAAGCTTCGGAAGGAGGTCGGGAGGCGCACGAGGGCCCCACCACACATCAGGGCGCGCCCTGTTATGTGGTGGCCCCCTCGTGGCTCTCCCAACATCCCTCTCTGGCCTATAAATTCTCTAATATTGCAAAAACCTGGAGGCAGTCCCGAAACCCATTTTCCACTGCCGCAAGTCTCTTTTACGTCGCGAGGCCATGTGGAGCTCCGTTCCGGCACCCTGCCGGAGGGGGGATCAATCACGGAGGGCCTCTTCATCAACCTTGCTGCCCTCATGATGATGTGTGAGTAGTTCACCGCAGAACTATGGGTCCATAGCTAGTACCTAGATGGAAATCTCTCTATCTTATGATCTTCAATACAATGGTCATCGCATGTTCGCTTTGATCTATCCGATGTAATCCTATTGTGCGGTGTGTTTGTTGGGATCCGATGAATTGTGGGTTTATGTTCAGATTATTCATGAAAAGTATTTGAGATACCTCTGATATATATTGTCTCTTAATTGCATGATCAATATAGCTTCGTAATGCTCTCCGATCTATTGATGTGCTTTGGCCAAGTGGATTGATATCTCATCAGTGGGAGTGGTGCGTTGTGGTAGGTTCAACCTGGCGAGTTTCTATATCCCAGTGACAAAGTAGGGGACAAGATGTGTCTTTGTGTTGTTGCTACTAAGGATAAAATGATGGGGTTTATTCATATTGATTGAGTTTACTTTGTCAACAACATGTCATTGTTCTCCAAGCATTACTCTGTTTTACTTAATACTCTAAATTCATGCTGGATAGCGGTCGATGAGTGGAGTAATAGTAATAGGTGCAGGCAGGAGTTAGCCTATTTGTTTATGGACGTGATGCCTATATACACATGATCATTGCCGTGAAAATCGCATAACTATCCGCTTTTCTATCAATTGCCTAACAGTAATTTGTTACCCACCGTATGCTTCCTACATGAGAGATGCCGCTAGGGAACACTATGGCCCCCGGGTCTATTCACTTATATATTTAAAAATGCTATTATTACCTCACTGCCTTTATTTACTTTTTAATTATTTTGCAATTTAGATTTATCAACAATTATCTACACAACTCTTTGTCTTGCAAATAACGAGATCAAGGGGATTGACAACCCTCTTGCCCGCGTTGGGTGCAAGTTGTTTGTTCATTTGTGTGCAGCCTCTAAAGACGGTTGAGGATTGATATTCCTATTGGTTTGATCAACCTTGGTTTCATAACTGAGGGAAATACTTACCCACTTTGTGCTGCAATTACCCGTTCCTCTTCACGAAAAACCCAACGCAGATCACAAGTATCAGGAAGGATTTCTAGCGCCATTGCCGGGGAATATCATCATCAACTACCAAGTAACTTGACACAAAATTTCATTCACTTGTTCTTATTTTATTTGATGTTATATTTAGCTTGTCACATAAAAATCAAAAATACAAAAATATTTATCTTTGCTTGTTACTAGTTTACTTCTTCGCTTCCTAGTTTACTTGTCTTGCTTGTTACTTTGCTTGTTTAGTCACCATGTCTCAAGACACTACTAAGTTGTGTGACTTCTCAAATACTAATAATAATGACTTTATTAGTACTCCTATACCACCCGCCACTAGTGCGGAGGCTTTTGATATTAATGCTGCATTGCTAAATCTTGTCATCAAGGATCAATTTTTGGGAAGTCCTAATGAAGATCCCGCGTCACATCTTAATACCTTTCTTGAATTAGGTGACATGCAAAAGAAAAAGGATATGGATAATGATATTGTGAAATTAAAATTATTTCCATTTTCACTAAGAGATAAAGCTAAGACTTGGTTTTCATCTTTACCTCGTAATAGTATTGGGACATGGGATAAGTGTAAAGATGCTTTTATTGCCAAGTATTTTCTTCCTGCTAAGATCATGTCCCTTAGAAATCAAATAATGAATTTTAAACAGAAAGATCAAGAGCATGTTGTACAATCTTGGAAGAGAATGAAATTAATGATAAGAAATTGTCCAACTAATGGCTTAAATTTGTGGATGATTATCCAAAACTTCTATGCTGGACTAAACTTTGTGTCTAGAAATTTTCTAGATTCTGCTGCAGGTGGTACCTTTATGGACGTGAACTTAGGAGAGGCCACAAAACTTCTGGACAACATCATGACAAATTATTCTCAATGGCATACCGAAAGGGCTCCAACAGGTAAGAAGGTAAATTCTGTTGAAGAAATCGCTACTTTGAGAGAAAAAGTGGATGCTCTTATGAATATGGTTGCTAGTAAAAATGCTCGTGTTGATCCCGATGATATGCCCTTGTCTACTTTGATTGAGAAAAATAATGATGCTATTTATGTGAACTTTGTCTCGCAAAATAATTTCAATAACAATGCTTATAGAGGAAACTTCAATTCTAGACCGTATCCCGGTAATTCCTCTAACAACTATGGAAACTCTTATGGTAATTCTTGTGGAAATTGTTCTCAAAATGCTAATAGGATACCCTATGATCTCGAGAACACAAATAAATAATTTATTAATTCTCAAAAGGTTTTCAACACTATGGTAGAAGAAAAAATGCATGTAGTTGATGCTTTGGCTAAAAACATGGATATAATTTCTCTTGATGTGGAAACTCTTAAAAGTAAAGCTTTGCCACCCAAGCATGATTTTAATGATTCTATTAAATCTATCCAAATATCTATTAATAAAAGTAAGGAGAGGACCGCTAAGTTGAGAGCTAAGCGGGAATTCTTAGAAAAAGCTCTTCCACCCGGTTTTTACCGGAATCATGATGATCTTAAATTGATTGGTATTTCTCCTATTGAATGTTTATTTACTTCTCTGAATATAAATGATAAAGGGACTGGAGATGAGTCAACTCTAGTTGAGAAACATCCCGTTTGCTTGGAGGGTGATGATTTTGATGATAAAACTAAAAAAATGTGGGTTTGGAGAGGTGAAAACTTTAACTAGTGATGTGCCCACTATTTTGGATTACAATGACTTTAATTATGATAATTGCTCTTTAATATAATGTATTTCCTTGTTGCAATCCATTATTATCTCACCCAATGCTTATGAACAAAATAAAGCTTTTACCGAATATATAGTAGAAGCTATGATAAAAGCTTATGATGAGATACTTGAGCTTGAAGTTTCTATTCCTAGAAAATTGCATGATGAGTGGGAACCTACTATCAAAATAAAATCAATAAATATTAATGCAATGCTTTGTGTGACCTTGGTGCTAGTGTTTCAACTATTCCCAAAACTCTTTGTGATGTGCTTGGTCTCACTAATATTGAAGATTGTTCCCTTAACTTGCATCTTGCGGATTCTACCATTAAGAAACCTTTAGGTAGAATTAATGATGTTGTTATTATTGAAAATAAAAATATATGCCTGTATATTTCATTGTGCTTGATATTGATCGCAATCCTACTTCTCCCATAATACTTGGAAGACCTTTCTTACGAACTATAGGTGCAATCATTGACATGAAAGAAGGAAACATAAGGTTCCAATTCCCATTGAAGAAAGGGATGGAACACTTCCCTAGAAAGAGAATCAAACCACCTAATGAATCAATCATGAGAGACACTTATGGGTGGAGTGTCAAAGATGACAATACTTGAAACTATGCATTATGCCTAGCTAGGGGCATGCAACAATAGCGCTTGTTGGGAGGCAACCAAATAGTTATCTTTAAATTTTTTCTTTAAACTTTCTGTTTGTTTTTAATAACATGATTATTGCCTCTATAGTTATTATATTTTGTCTTTAAATTAGTGTTTGTGCCAAGTAAAGCCTTTGGGATGACTCACAAGATGAGTAGAATCGATGCAGAAACAAAACAGAAACTTTTAACTCCAGTACAGGAATTTTCATTTTTTAATGGAGCCTGATAATGATTTGAAATTCTTACACAGTGTTGATATACAAATTTTCTAGGTTTTACTAATTCTTCAGAATTTTTAGAGTTACATAAGTATAGGTTCTCTACATATTGCTACGGATTGTTCTGTATTAGACAGATTCTGTTTTTTGCTTGCATAGTTGCTTGTTTTGATTATGCTATGGATTGTATCGGGGGGTATAAGCCATGGAAAAGTTAGAATACAGTACCTATTATGCATTTATGAAATTGGAATCAATTTATAATAGTAATTAAAGTATGCAATATGTTTCTTATACTAACGGATCTCACGAAGCTTTGTTGAGTTTTGTGTGATTGAAGTTTTAAAGTTTTGGGTGTTATCATGATGGACAAAGGAATAAGGAGTAGCAAGAGCCTAAGCTTGGGGATTCCCAAGGCACCCCAAGGCAATATTTTAAAGGAGACTCAAGCATCTAAGCTTGGGGATACCCCGGAAGGCATCCCCTCTTTCGTCTCAAATCCATCGGTATGTCACTTGAAGCTATATTTTTATTCGCCACATGATATGAGTTTTGCTTGGAGTGTCGTTTGCTTTTGTTTGATCTTACTTTCAGTTTTCCACAATCATTATTTGTTGTACACACCTATTTAAGAGAGACACACCTTCATCATAATTTGTTAGAATACTCTATGTGCTTCACTTATATCTTTTGAGCTTAGCAGTTGCTCTAGTACTTCACTTATATCTTTTTGAGCACGGTGGCGTGTAGATTTTATAGAAATAATTTCACTCTCGTTCTTCAATTATATTTGTTTGAGACTTAATAAATAGCGACGTTAATTTGCATGGGTCATAAGACTAGTGCAAAAATATTAGGTATTGAATGAATGATAATAAAAACCATCATGTAGCACATATTGATAAATTGTGGGTCAATAATATTGATGTGGTAATATGAAATAGGTGTGAGCTCATAATTGTTAAACCGTAGAAGTGTCGATATTAAGAGAGGTTGACCCTTTTGTTCATCTAAAAATTAAAGAGGCATGGTGATGATGTGTGAGCATTTCTATTCCTCGTTTAAATCCTAGTGTTGTTTTTGGTCGGAAGCGCGCGATGGTTAACTCCTACAAACCTATTCCCTTGGGGCATGCGAGTAGTACTTTGATTTATGATAAACTAATAAAACTTTGCAATAAGTATATGAGTTCTTTATGACTAATGTGAAACCATGGACATACGCAATCTCACCTTCTCATATTTGCTAGCCTCTTCGGTACCGTGCATAGCCCGTTCTCACCTCGAGGATCGGTGCAACTTTCGCCAGTGCATCCAAACCCCGTGACATGACGCGCTCTGTTGCACATAAGCCTTATTATATCTACCTCAAAACAGCCACCATACCTACCTATCATGGCATTTCCATAGCCATTCCGAGATATATTGCCAAGCAAATTCCATCGTCACTTCACATGACTAGTTCATTCATCGTCATATTGCTTTGCATGATCATATAAAGCTGAAATAGTATTTGTGGCAAAGCCACCGTTCATCATATTTTTGATACATGTCACGCTAGATCATTGCACATCCTGATACACTTCCAGATGCATTCATACAGAGTCATATCTTCATATCAGTTCTCCATATTGAGTTGTTAATAAATAAAACTATGATGATCATCATTATTAGAGCATTATCCTAGTGAGGAAAGAATGATGGAGACGATGATTCTCCCACAAGTCGAGATGAGACTCCGGACAGAAAAAATAAAGATGGGGGAGGCCAAATGAGCCCACCATCCATTAGAAAAAATGAGAGAAAATGAGAGAAGGGACTTTGCTACTATCTTTTACCACACTTGTGATACAAAGTGGCACCATGTTCCTCATGTAGAGAGTCTCATGATATATCACCTTCATATGCTAGTGGGAATTACCTATTCATTATTACAAACTTGGATTGTGTATTGCTATGACGGGCTTCCTCAAATGCCCAATGTGACGCCCCCAATTTCGACCGTACGCTAATCATACACGCAATGCGTACGACCAAGATTAGGGACTCACTGATTGATATCACAACACAACACTAGATACAAATAAAAGTCATACATCTTCATATTACAAGCCAGGGGCCTCGAGGGCTCGAATACAAAGCTCGACAAGCACGAGTCAGCGGAAGCAAAAATAATATCTGGGTACAGACATAAGTTAAAGAAGTTTTGCCTTAAGAAGGCTAGCACAAACATAACAACGGATCGAACGAGGCAAGGCCTCCTGCCTGGGAACCTCCTATCCTACTGCTGGTCGGGGGCAGCCTCCACGTAGTAGTAAGCTCCAGCAGTGGTGTAGTAGTCATCTCCGGCGTACTATATCTCTCGGGCTCCATCATCTGAATGCAACAATCGTATCGAGGGGGAAAGAGCAGGCAAAGCAGCGGTCAGTACTCATCCAAAGTACTCGCAAGACTGACATCAGAACTATGCTAAGTATGCATCATTATCAAAGGGAATGGGGGTTATATCTGGACTGACTGCAGAAAAGCAAGAATGGGGTGAAGCCCTAGTCCTATCGAAGGCTAGCATCTTCAGCATCTTGCAGCATTAGAAGAGAGTAGACTGGTATATCATATATAGCAATATTATTGTAGCAAAATTTTATTAAGTAACCACGCCCAGAGATTCTTCCTCGACTCCCTGCGAGGAAGCAATCTCGAAGCCAACATTCATTTCAATTTAAAGTCACAATTTTAGTTGTAGTAGATCAAGGTACAACTCCAAGTCGTCCTGTTACCGTGGACATGGCTATTCGAATAGTTGAATTCATCCCTACAGGGGTGCAACGCATTTCCAACACGCTTGATCACCTCCGGCCGGACACAATTTCCAGGGTCATGCCCGGCCTCGGGATATCAACACGTCGTCGCCCTACCTAGGCTCAACAGAGAGGCCAGCCCGCCGGTCTAAATCCTAAGCGCGCAGGGGTCATGGGCCCACTCGCCCTTTGCACTCCTGCACGATGTGTGGGCGGCCGAGGTCAGTCCTAGCACCCTCCAATACAAGACCAGTGCCGTCGCGGACCACTCGGGCGCGCGCCGCTCCATTGCTGACGTCCGAAGAGCTTCGGCTGATACAACGATGCTGAGTACCCATAAAATGTCCCACGTGAAGGTTTAGTGCGTAAAAGGTCATACGACCAACTCAGATCAAATACTCAACCCATTAGCATTTCATTAATGCGGGATGAGCGTGACCCATGAGGTGCGGTCCCGTTGCCCCGTCTCGAGGATGTGTGGCAAGGACCTCACCTGCCCGACAACGCCTCGTTGTCAATAAACCGTGGGTACCCTTCAGGGCCGACCCATCACCAACATCTTTCTGTAACCAACTCATAGTACCCGTGTGTATAAAACATCAAGACAGGAACCTGAGGAATCACCCTCAATGGTTTCCGCTTGATGAAACCGTTAAGGTGGACTTAGAGGAATCACCCTCAGGGGTCACACACTTGAGGAGGGGGGTTGCACGACAGAGTTGATATCGGAAGTGGCGGAGAGGTATCACCCTCTCTTTACCACGACCGACTAGCAACACTACAGAGCTAGCATCATGAGTACTTTACGAGGTGTCACCCTCGGTACTCGATAGTAGTTCTGCAGAGTCGTACAACTAAGGGGGTGTGCGGTGATGTGACGGGCCTGGCTCGTCGATCATGATGATCGAGTAACTGATATTTCAAGCAGGGCAACTGGGACTAAGGGGTCACAGGGGATTCATTGATCAACCTATACAAAGTTGTTTAATGAAGCAGTAGGTACAGTAGCAGTTCATCAAAAACAGGCTATGCATCAGAATAGGAGCTATCTATAACACTAGCAAAAACTAATGCAAGCATGAGAGAGAAAGGAACTGGGCGATATCAGAATGCTCAAGGGGGGGTTGCTTGCCTTGCTGCTCTGCGGCAAAAGGCTGGTTGTCTGGCGCGTAGTCATACCCGCCAGCACCGTCAGTCTCGGGGTCTACCGGTAAGAAGAGGGGGGAAGAAACAATAAATATAAAGCACAGATGCAATCACGATGCATGACATGGCAATATGCAGAACTAGGCATGCACTAACGCAGAACTACACGTAGCAGACGGGTCGAAAGAATATCTGACGATATTTTTGGGGTCTCGGGCTACTACCGGACAGACGAAAATGATGGAAATGTTCCATGTTCGTTATGATAGGAGCACATGACAGACGAACGGACTGCGTATTCGGATTCGCGGGATTTTTCTGAACAACTTTCATGTATAAAATATTTTCATCTGACTTACGGATTATTTTATATTAATTTTTAAAGTTTTATTACTATACAGAATTTAAATTAGATTATTTTAATTCAATAAACAATTACGACATCAGCATGATGTCATCCTGACATCAGCAATCAACAACCCTGTTGACTGGTCAAACTAACCAGTGGGTCCCACATGTCATACTCACAGGTTAATTAAGGTTAAATTAACATTTAATCAGATTGATTAGGGGGGGGGGTAGGACCCACCTGTAAGTGGCACAATAAAGGTTATTTAATTAACATATTTAATTAGCATGTTTAATTAGTGTTAATGGGGGGCCTGGCCCACATGTCATTCACATTAATTAGCAGGGGTTAATTAATCTAATTAACCCAACTTAAGCTAATTAACTAAATACTTAACTAACTAATAAATTAATTAATTAAACATTTTGTTTTTATTATTTTTATTTATTTTAGTTTTTTCTTTTATTATGGGGCATGGGCCCCTCATGTCATTCACCGGGGGGTTAGTGGGGGTGGGGTTAGTGGGTTTCACCAACTAACTGCATCGGTTAGGGAGGGGCGGCAGGCCCCGCGACGGCCAACCGGCGATGGCACTGGCCGGCGGCGGTGCGCGCGCGGGCGGGCGGCTAGGGGGGGACGGGGCCGGCGAGGGGTGAAGGGAGCAGCGGCGGGGGGGGGAGGGCAGTGCGGCGGTGCGGGTGGCCGGAGGCGGGCGAGCGAGGGGCGAGCGGAGCATGGCCAGACGAGGCCACGAGCGCGGCGGGGGAGCCAGCAGCGGGCGCGGCGAGGCGCGGGAGCCGCGGCGAGCGGAGGCCGCGAGCGGGGGGCGGTGCGCGGCGGCCGCGGCTGTGGGGTGAGTGCGACGGGCGCGTGCGGAGGGGGGGGGGGCATGGCGACCGCGGGGGAGATGAAGAAAGGGAGGGAGGAGCCCCAGGGGCTCACATCGCGCGATGGGGGAGGGCAGCGGGCTCGGGGGCGAGGTGCGACGACCGGCGGCGGTTGCGGCGATGGCGGGGAGGCGATGAGGAAGAGGGGGCGCGGTCCGGCGGTGGGGGGAAGGTAGCAGGGCGGCGACAGGCTCCGGTGGGGAGGGGCGTGGTGGAGGGCGCCGGCGCAGGGAGGCGCTAGGGCGACGGGCGGCGGCGCGGCGGGGTTCTGCCCCGATCCAGATCTAGATCGGGAGCGAGGGGGGCGAGTGGGGGGCGACGGGGGTTAGGGTTCGGTGGGGGGGGGGGCGGGGGTGGGTTATCCCCAGGGGGCGACCGGGCCGGTTGGGTGCGGGGTCGATGGGCCGGCCAGTTGGGTCCGGCCCAGTGGGGGGGGGTTTGTTTGCTTTTATTTTTTCTTTTTAGATTTCTTTTTGTTTTGTTTCTTTTTAAAACATTTTGGCTTGACAAAAATACAACACTTGCACCTAAATTAGTACATTAAAAATAGACCACTGTCACAATTAGCTTGGCTCCAAAATAAAATAGTTTAATACTTTTATAATTTTAAAAGCATTCAAATAATTGCTTTAACCACTGTTTTTATTGTTTTTGGGCATTAAACCACTTTGCAAAAATGTTGGTTCACCACCATAATTAGATATGGGTTATTTGCCACAAGATGAACATTTTAGATTTCATGGAGCGTGATTACATGGATTACTGTAGCTTGATTACATGGATGTTGGTTACTGTAGCTTGATTACATGGATGTTGGTTACTGTAGCTTGATTACATGGATGTCGGTTACTGTAGCTTGATTACATGGATTACTGTAGCTGCAAATCCAGGGTGTCACAACTCTCCCCTACTAAAAAGAATTCTCGTCCTGAGAATTAAGAAGTAGAAGGAAAGAGCCCGGGGTATTCTGCACGAAGATGATCTTCGTGTTCCCAAGTGGCTTCATCTTCAGAATGATTTGCCCACTGCACTTTGAAGAATTTGGTATCCTTTTGTCGAGTCCGACGTTCAGTTTCATCGAGAATGCGGACTGGTTGCTCTTTGTAAGAAAGGTCTTGTTGCAGCTCAAGCATATCATGATCCACGGCTCGGATAGGATCCTTGAAGCAGCGGCGAAGCTGTGACACATGGAACACATCGTGAACCTGAGAAAGGTTTGACGGTATTTCCAATTGATATGCCACTTTACCACGCCTCTCGAGAATTGTGAAAGGACCAATATATCGAGGAGCCAGCTTGCGCTTGATCCCAAAGCGGTGTGTACCTCTCATTGGCGTGACTCGAAGATAAGCCTTTTCGCCAGGTTGATAGACCATATCCTTGTGATGACGGTCATACTGACTCTTCTGACGAGACTGAGCAGCCTTCAGATTTGCATGAATAATTCGGACTTGTTCTTCAGCATGTTGGATAATATCCGGACCGATAAGTGTACGGTCCCCAGTTTCTGACCAATTCAGAGGAGTTCGACACTTACGTCCATATAACACTTCAAAGGAAGCCATCTTCAGACTAGCTTGATAGCTATTGTTGTAGGAGAACTCAGCATACGGGAGAGATTCCTCCCATTTCTTGCCAAAAGAAATGACACAAGCTCGAAGCATGTCTTCGAGAATCTGGTTGACTCTTTCAACTTGTCCCTGGGATTGAGGGTGAAAATCAGTGCTAAAGGACAAATGAGTTCCCATAGCTTCCTGGATACTTGCCCAGAATCTTGAAGTGAATAAACTGCCACGGCCTGAAATAATCACCAATGCAATACCGTGGAGTGAAACAACTCTGGACATATATAGATCTGCTAGCTGACTAGCAGTAATAGTTTCCTTGACAGCCAAAAAATGTGCAACTTTGGACAGCCGGTCAATGACGACAAGAATAGCATCATTACCTTTCTGCGATCGAGGAAAACCAGTGACGAAGTCCATTTCAACATGATCCCATTTCCATTCAGGAATAGAAATAGGTTGTAGAGTTCCTGCAGGCTTTTGATGTTCTGCTTTGATCCGACGAAAAACGTCACATTCTGAAACATAACGTGCAATGTCTTGTTTCATGTTTGACCACCAGAACCTTTGACAAATGTCCTGGTACATCTTGGTACTACCCGGATGAATAGACAGAGGTGTATCATGAGCTTCTTTCAGTACTCTATGAGTCATATTCACGTTTTCTTTCTTAGTTGGGACGAATAAGCGACCCTTGAAGTACACGGCACCATCATCAGCAATGGTGAAGCATGAGGGTTTACCTTCCGCCAGATAGCGTTTAATCTTTTCGACTTCACTGCAATAGTGTTGCATAGTTTTGATGCTGCCCACGAGATCTGGTACCACAACCAGGTTACTTAGAGAACCCTGGTTAACAACACAAAGGTGCATTTTACGGGCCTCCGGTGGAGGGGGAACGAGATAACCCTGAGGAACAATATGGAGGTTCAGCTTGCGGAATTCTTCTTGAAGAAGGGGGTGAACCTTGTGAACCTGGAGGTGGTTGCAATAGGACTTGCGGCTCAAAGCATCAGCCATTACATTAGCCTTGCCTGGTGTATAAGAAATACCCACGTTGTAATCTGCTATTCGTTTCATCCATATTTGTTGACGGAGGTTCAGATCTGGCTGAGTAAACATGTACTTCAGACTTTGGTGATCGGTGTAGATCTCGCAACGATTACCAATAAGGTACTGTCGCCACTCTTTCAGTGCATGAATTACTGCAGCAAGTTCAAGGTCATGAACTGGGTAGTTCCCTTCATGAGGACGCAATTGACGAGATGCATAAGCAACCACTCTACGCTCTTGCATTAGGACACAACCTATTCCCTGACGCGAAGCGTCACAATAAATGATGAAGTCCTTATGAGTATCCAGAGGAGGAAGCATTGGAGCAGATGTCAGCTTGTCCTTAAGTGCTTGAAAGCTCTCCTGACATTTTTCTGTCCACTCATATTTAACACCTTTGTGAAGCAGATTGGTTAAGGGCTTGGCAATCTTGGAGAAGTTCTCGACAAATCAATGGCAATAGCTGGTGAGTCCGAGAAAACTTCTGACTTGCTTACCATTCTTCGGGGGAGTCCAGTCAAGAATAGCCTGAACTCGTTCAGGGTTGACCGCAATACCATCCTTGGAGATCACATGACCAAGGTAGGTTACTCCATCCATCCAGAACTCACACTTGGAATACCTAGCATAAAGTTGATGCTCTCGAAGATTTTCCAGTATAAGACGAAGATGTTCAGCATGCTCTTCTTTATTCTTGGAATAAACTAGGATATCATCCAGATAAACCACAACGAATTTGTCGAGGTAATCCATGAATATATAGTTCATCAGGCGAGAGAAGGTTGCTGGAGCATTGGTTAAGCCGAAGGACATGACGGTATACTCGTATGAACCATAGCGAGTAACAAATGCAGTCTTGGGAATATCCTCTTTGCGAACCCGGATCTGATGGTAACCCAACCTCAAGTCGAGTTTTGAAAACACTGACGAACCAGCAAGTTGATCATACAGATCATTGATCCAAGGAAGTGTATATTTATTCTGAATCGTTCCTTGGTTGATGGGACGGTAATCTTGGACCAATCGATTCGTACGATCTTTCTTCTCGACAAAGAGAGAAGGTGCTCCCCAAGCAGAGGAACTTGGACGAATGAACCCTTGATGAAGCAAATCATCGATTTCTTGTTTCAGTTCAAGGAGTTCATGAGGAGGCATCTTATATGGCCGCTTAGCAATAGGGGTGGTGCCTGGCACTAAGTCGATGACAAACTCGACAGCTCTTACAGGGGGGATCCCTGGAAGTTCTTCCAGAAAGACATCTTGGAAATCTCGGAGAACTAGAATGTTTTCAATCCCTTCAAGAGGTGACACATTTAACGCATTCAAAGCATATAGCCGGTCTTCAGCATTTCGAACAAGATGAGCATGATAGCTTACAATCTCATTCGAAGGATGTAGGAGGTGGACGGTTTTGGTGTCACAAACAATTGAAGCGGTATGTGATTTCAACCAATCCATTCCAAGAATGAGATCGATATTGGAAGACTTCAGCATTATGGGGGAGGCGAGGAATTCCAACCCTTCAATTTCAATGGGGACATTGTGGCTAATAATGGAGGTCCGACATTGGCCCGCGGGAGTGTTTACCACTATTGGGACGTTCATCTCTTCACATTTAAAGTCATGCATGTATGCAAAATCTTCACACATAAAAGAATGCGATGCTCCTGTATCAAACAATATAGAAGCTGGTACTGAGTTGACGAGAAGAGTACCCATCACAGTAGCAGGCTGGTCTTGAACTTCATTCAGATCAACATTGTTAGCCTGAGCACGTCCCTGAGCAGGCCTGGCATTGTTGTTGCGGGGCTGGTTGGAAGGCAGTGCAAGTTGATTCTGATTCTGCCTGCATTCTCTAGCACGGTGTCCTGGACGACCACACTTGAAGCACAGCCCATCCTCAGGACAAGAAGGGGGAACAGGAGCTCGTGGCGGCGGAGCTGGGAGCCTCAGCTGCCTAGGTGGGGGTGGAGGCAGACGAGGTGCAGCATAGGACGACCTTGGAGCAGGAGGCGGTGCATGGTACATGTTGTGGGGGATCCAGATCTTGCGCTTCTGAGCAGATGAGCCCATGTCACGGTTGCGCTTGCTGCTGTCCTTGTAGTCCTACATGCCTGTTTCCACTTGAATGGACTTGTTCACCAAGATGGCGAAGTTATCAAAGTCCCGAACAAGGAGCGCCAGTTTGATATCAGGGTGAAGGCCTTCGCGGAACTTCTCCTGTCTACGAGCATCAGTTGCAATGTCTTCTTCAGCATAGCAAGACAAGTCCAGAATTCCCGCTGATAAGCATCCACGGTCTTGCTGCCCTGCACGAGATTGCGGAACCCACGCTTCTTCTTGTCCATCAGTCCCTGAGGAATGTGACGAGCACGGAATGCAGTTTGGAATTCCGGCCAGGTGATGATTGTTCCAACAGGCTGTGAGCGCCGGTGACTGTCCCACCATTGAGTAGCGGTACCCTTCAGAAAGTACGAGGCAAAGTGACATAGCTAGCCACTGGGGCGCCTGAAGACTCCAGCTCATAAGTGATGTCACGGAGCCAGTCATCTGCATCAAGCGGCTGAGTTGAGATGCGGTAGATCGCAGGGTTGAGACGCATAAAATCCTGCAGAGTCATTGGGGCTGGCTGCTGATTCATATTCGGCCTCGGAAACAGATCAATGATCCCTTGCATAAACTGGCGGTTCAGCTCGAACTGCTGCATCATTCTAGCCATGTATTCAGGTGGCGGTGGTGGTTCAGGCGCACCATGACCACGACCAGCTGGCCTAACCATTCTGTCAAATTTTTAACAGTGGTAGTTTAGCATTGGGTAATTGCAAAGACAATAAATCATTCATGAAGTAAGTTACACAAAGAAGGAAGTGCAATAGATTCAACATAGTAGTTCGAATTCAACATGCAGATCCATACATAGTTCTAGTGGAAACCATAAGTCCGTTACGAAATAGGCAATAGGTCCGGCATGAAATTAACTTAGACAACTAGGCGGCACGCAGGCACGTGGTGGAGAGATACAACAACGGGACATAGCAATATGCTACATCAACGTCGGGGACAACGAAAGAAGCCACGGAACTGCACGTGGCCCTGAATGTGAAACGTGGGGGCAGGATTCTGCATCCCATGCACACTCTGATGTAGAATCTGGTGCCCAGCGGGGAGCGCAGGTCCATGTGCAGGAGTACGACCCCCAACAGCAGGCCACTCAAGACCTGGTGGAAACTCTGTCCGGCACGGGTAAAGGATGTACTCCGGATGTATACCCGCACGGACTGCTGGCAACAACTGCTCCATAGCCTCATAAAGACGAGTACGGGTGGCGTACAGCTCGACGTTAATAGCCCTGACAGTGCAATCCAGTGCCTCAGTGTACTGAACCAGAACCTATGGGTCATAACGACGACTCACGTAGGGGGTGCAGACATGAGTGTAGGATCGGTCGTTACACTGCCGCACGAAAGGGGTGTAGACCTCAGCGTCGGCTGCAGTATCAACTCCAGCAAGAACATACGGGATGTATCTGAATGTCGTCTCCTCCAAGCAGGGGTTCGCTGCACGGAGACGAACAATAGCATCATAGGCAACATCCTGTACTGCCATCTCAATGGTCACTCCAATGCCACGAAAGGTGTGCAGCTCAGTGATGGAGAGGTCCCGCCGATCCCAGATAACTATCTCTGCTTCATACTGTTCCTGGTTGAACTCGTGGTAGTCCTTGTAAACAGTGTACTCGGGGTACCAGTGATATCCCAGCCTGATCAAGAGGTTGACCAGAATGGCCGGGAACCCAGTCGTATCGTGAGCCAAAGTCAGACGAACAATCTGCCTAGCGGGACGCATCTGTAACGAGAAGATTTAAAGATGTCAAATAACAGTGTGTGCATCATAACTTCAAAGGAAACAATTTTCAACGAAACAAATCTCCGGTGGATGTGATCACGAGAGCCTAATGTTAGAGTTAGCAAAATCTTTAACCGGAAAGAGAAGAGAGATCAGAACCCAGAGTATAGACGAGGAGTAAAAGATCCTAATACCACCCAATTGAGATGTGGGCCCGTAAGCCACATAACTATGTTAGTAAAGTTTTTCAAGTACTAGACTCAACTTCGGCCAAGGTGCTGGAAAGGGGGCTACCTACAGGCAGTCGGCTCTGATACCAACTTGGGACACCCCCAATTTCGACTGTACGCTAATCATACACGCAATGCGTACGACCAAGATTAGGGACTCACTGATTGATATCACAACACAACACTAGATACAAATAAAAGTCATACAGCTTCATATTACAAGCTAGGGGCCTCGAGGGCTCGAATACAAAGCGCGCAGGGGTCATGGGCCCACTCACCCTTTGCACTCCTGCACGATGCGTGGGCGGCCGAGGTCAGTCCTAGCACCCTCCAATACAAGACCAGTGCCGTCGCGGACCACTCGGGCGCGCGCCGCTCCATTGCTGACGTCCGAAGAGCTTCGGCTGATACAACGACGTTGAGTACCCATAACTTGTCCCACGTGAAGGTTTAGTGCGTAAAAGGTCAAACGACCAACTCAGATAAAATACCCAACCCATTAGCATTTTATTAATGCGGGATGAGCGCGACCCATGAGGTGCGGTCCCGTTGCCCCATCTCAAGGATGTGTGGCAAGGGCCTCACCTGCCCGGCCACGCCTCGTCGTCAATAAACTGTGGGTACCCTTCAGGGCCGACCCATCACCAACATCTTTCTGTAACCAAGTCATAGTACCCGTGTGTATAAAACATCAAGACGGGAACCTGAGGAATCACCCTCAATGGTTTCCGCTCGATGAAACCATCAAGGTGGACTTAGAGGAATCGCCCTCGGGGGTCACACACTTGAGGAGGGGGGTTGCACGACAGAGTCGATATCGAAAGTGGCGGAGAGGTATCACCCAAAGTTTACCATGATCGACTTGCTACACTACAGAACTAGCATCATGAGTACTTTACGAGGTGTCACCCTCGGTACTCGATAGTAGTTCTGCAGAGACGTACAACTAAGGGGGTGTGCGGTGATGTGACGGGCCTGGCTCGTCGATCATGATGATCGAGTAACTGATATTTCAAGCGGGGCAACTGGGACTAAGTGGTCACAGGGGATTCATTGATCAACCTATACTAAGAAGTTTAATGAAGCAGTAGGTACATCAGCAGTTCATCAAAAACAGGCTATGCATCAGAATAGGAGCTATCTATAACAGTAGCAAAAACTAATGCAAGCATGAGAGAGAAAGGAACTGGTGATATGGGAATGCTCAAGGGGGGGGGGTTGCTTGCCTTGCTGCTCTGCGGCAAAAGGCTGATCGTCAGGCGCGTAGTCGTACCCGGCAGCACCGTCAGTCTCGGGGTCTACCGGTAAGAAGAGGGGGGAAGAAACAATAAATATAAAGCACAAATGCAATCACAATGCATGACATGGCAATATGCAGATATAGGCATGCACTAACGCAGTACTACACGTCACAAACGGATCGGAAGAATATCTGCCGATATTTTCCGGGTCTCGGGCTACTACCGGACAGACGAAAACGATGGAAATGTTTCATGCTCGTTATGATAGGAGCACGTGACAGACGAACGGACTGCGTATTCGGATTCGCGGGATTTTTCTGAAAACCTTTCATGTATAAATTTTTTCATCTGACTTATGGATTATTTTATATTAATTTTTAAAGTTTTATTAATATTCAGAATTTAAATTAGATTATTTTAATTCAATAAACAATTATGACTTCAGCATGATGTCATGCTGACATCAGGAGTCAACAACCCTGTTGACTGGTCAAACTGACAAGTGGGTCCCACATGTGATACTCACAGGTTAATTAATGTTAAGTTAACATTTAATCAGATTGATTAGGGGGGGTGGGACCCACCTGTAAGTGGCACAATAAAGGTTATTTAATTAACAGATTTAGTTAACATGTTTAATTAGTGTTAATGGGGGCCTGGCCCACATGTCATTCACATTAATTAACAGGGGTTAATTAATCTAATTAACCCAACTTAAGCTAATTAACTAAATACTTAACTAATTAATTAATTAATTAAACATTTTGTTTTTATTATTTTTATTTTTATTTGTTTTTTTCTTTGATTAGGGGGCGTGGGCCCCCCATGTCATTCACCGGGGGGTTAGTGGGTTTCACCCACTAACCGCATCGGTTAGGGAGGGGCGGCAGGCCCCGCCATGGCCAACCGGCGGCAATGCGCGCGCGGGCGGCCAGGGGGGGACGGGGCCGTCGAGGGGTGAAGGGAGCAGCGGGGGGGGGAGGCGAGGGCAGTGCGGCGGTGTGGGTGGCCGGAGGCGGGCGAGCGAGGGGCGAGCGAAGCACGGCCATACGAGGCCACGAGCGCGGTGGGGGAGCAAGCAGCGGGCGCGGCGAGGCCGTGCGCAGGCGGGCGGTGGCGCGGGAGCCGCGGCGAGCGGGGGCCGGTGCGCGGCGGCCGCGGCCGCGGGGTGAGCGCGACGGGCGCGTGCGAGGGGGGGGGCATGGCGACCGCGGGGGAGAGGAAGAAAGGGAGGGAGGAGCCCCAGGAGCTCACATCGCGCGACGGGGGAGGGCAGCGGGCACGGAGGCGAGGTGCGACGGCCGGCGGCGGTTGCGGCAAAGGCGGGGAGGCGATGAGGAAGAGGGGGCGTGGTCCGGCGGAGGGGGGAGAGGTAGCAGGGCGGCGACGAGCTCCGGTGAGGAGGGGGCGTGGTGGAGGGCGCCGGCGCAGGGAGGCGCTGGGGCGACGGGCGGCGGCGTGGCGGGGTTCTGCCCCGATCCAGATCTGGATCGGGAGCGAGGGGGGGGGGGCGAGTGGGGGAGGAGAGTGGGGGGCGACGGGGGTTAGTGTTCGGTGGGTGGGGGGGGGTGGGTAATCCCCAGGGGGCGACCGGGCCGGTTGGGTGCGGGGTCGATGGGCCGGCCAGTTGGGTCCGGCCCAGTGGGGGGGGGGGGTTGTTTGATTTTATTTTTCTTTTTATATTTGTTTTTTTGTTTCTTTTTAAAACATTTTGGCTTGACAAAAATACAACACTTGCACCTAAATTAGTACATTAAAAATAGACCACTGTCACAATTAGTTTGGCTCCAAAATAAATTAGTTTAATACTTTTATAATTTAAAAAGCATTCAAATAATTGCTTTAACCACTGTTTTTATTGTTTTTTGGGCATTAAACCACTTTGCAAAAAAATTGGTTCACCACCATAATTAGATATGGGTTATTTGCCACAAGATGAACATTTTAGATTTCATGTCTGACAAATTTGAATTTTGACTCTAGAAAGGATTTGAATTTGAATTGTGATTTGGATCAAGTGAAGATTAGCAAAATGGATTAGCAAAATCCACGGTTATTGTAGCTTGATTACACGGATTACTGTAGCTACAAATCCAGGGCATCACACCCAAGGTCTTCATGAGCAAGGAAGTTGGATGCACACCCCACTTAGCTTCATTTGAGCTTTCATAAACTTATAGCTCTAGTGCATCATTTGCATGGCAATCCCTACTCCTTGCATTGACAACTATTGATGGGCATCTCCATAGCCCGTTGGTATGCCTAGTTGATGTGAGATTATCTTCTCCAGTTTTTAACCCCTTTGATATCTACCACCATATTCTATTCCACCCAAATGCTATGTCCAATGGCTCACGCTCATGTATTGCGTGAAGAATAAAAAGTTGATGCATATTGAAAAAGTACGATCCAATTGCCTGACTTGGACACCGTAGTGCTTGACATTTGTATTAATGTGGTGAAGATGGAGCCATGCCTCGCTAATATAATGAGATGAATGGAGGGGGGGGGGGGTAAACATTTCTTTAGGATCGTATATTTTGAAGGATTAATGATTATGTTTCCTACACTTTAGTATTGCTATGTTAATATTTGTTGATTCATCTTTTCTCAATGAGCATACATGCATAAGATTACATAATGGATAGCATGTCACATCAAAAAATCTGTTTTTATCATTTACCTACTCGAGGATGAGCATTAATTAATCTTTGGGATGCTTGATACGTCTCCAACGTATCTATAATTTTTTATTGTTCCATGCTGATATATTATCATTCTAGGATACTTTTTGGGTCTTTATTTACCAATTTATAATATTTTTGAGCACTAACCTATTGACCCAGTGCCAGTTGCTGTTTTCTGTATGTTTTTGCCTTTTCAGGTTTACAGTACCAAACGAAGTCCAATTGCCATGGAATTTTTTGATGATTTTTTCTAGACCAAAAGAAGACCTAGAAACTTCGGAAGGAGGTCGGGAGGCGCACGAGGGCCCCACCACATATCAGGACACGCCCTGGGGGGGGGGCGCCCTGATATGTGGTGGCCCCCTCGTGGCTCTCCCGACGTCCCTCTCTGGCCTATAAATTCTCTAATATTGCAAAAACCCTGGAGGCAGTCCCGAAACCCTTTTTTTGCCGCCGCAAGTCTCTGTTCCGTCGCGAGGCCATCTGGAGCTCCATTCCGGCACCCGGCCGGAGGGGGGATCGATCACGGAGGGCCTCTTTATCAACCTTGCTGCCCTCATGATGATGTGTGAGTAGTTCACCACAGACCTACGGGTCCATAGCTACTACCTAGATGGCAATCTCTCTATCTTATGATCTTAAATACAATGGTCATGACATCTTCGCTTTGATCTATCCGATGTAATCCTATTGTGCGGTGTGTTTGTTGGGATCCGATGAATCGTGTGTTTATGGTCAGATTATTCATGAAAAGTATTTGAGATACCTCTAATATATATTGTCTCTTAATTGCATGATCATTATAGCTTCGTAATGCTCTCCGGTCTATTGATGTGCTTTGGCCAAGTAGATTGATATTTCATCGGTGGGAGTGGTGCATTGTGGTAGATTCAACCTGGCGAGTTTCTATATCCCAATGACAAAGTAGGGGACAAGATGCGTCTTTGTGTTGTTGCTACTAAGGATAAAACGATGGGGTTTATTCATATTGATTGAGTTTACTTTGTCTACATCATGTCATCGTTCTCCATGCATTACTCTGTTTTACTTAATACTCTAAATGCTTGCTGGATAGCGGTCGATGAGTGGAGTAATAGTAATAGGTGCGGGCATGAGTCAACCTATTTGTTTATGGACGTGATGCCTATATACACATGATCAATGCCATATAAATCACATAACTATCCGCTTTTCTATCAATTGCCCGACAGTAATTTGTTACCCACCGTATGCTGCCTACATGAGAGATGCCGCTAGGGAACACTATGGCCACCGGGTCTATTGACTTATATATTTACAAACGCTATTATTACCTCGCTGCCTTTATTTACTTTTTATTTATTTTGCAATTTATATTTATCAACAATTATCTACACAACTCTTTTTCTTGCAAATAACGAGATCGAGGGGATTGACAACCCTCTTGCCCACGTTGCGTGCAAGTTGTTTGTTCATTTGTGTACAGCCGCTGAAGAAGGATGAGGATTATTGATATACCTATTGGTTTGATAAACCTTGGTTTCATAACTGAGGGAAATACTTACCCACTTTGTGCTGCAATTACCCGTTCCTCTTCACGGAAAACCCAACGCAGATCACAAGTATCAGTCTGTGATGAACTACTCACACACCATCATGAGGGCAACAAGGTTGATGAAGAGGCCCTCCGTGATCGATCCCCCCTCTGGCAGGGTGCCGGAATGAAGCTCCAGATGGGATTGCGGCGGAACAGAGACTTGCGGCGGCAGAAAAAGTGTTTCGGAATGCCCTCTTGGGTTTTTGGAATATTCGTGAATTTATAGGCCGGAGAACGGTGGTAGGAGGGCCACCAGGGAGGGACAAGCCATCAGGGCGTGCCTTGTTGGCTTGTGCCTCCCTCGTGCGGCCTCCGGTCTTCTCCCGAAGCTTCCATGTCTTCTTTTGGTCCAGAAAAAAATCATAAAAACGTTTCGGCGCAATTGGACTTCGTTTGGTACTGTAAACCTGAAAGACAAAAAACGCAGAAAAAACAACTAGCACTAGGCACTGGGTCAATAGGTTAGTGCTCAAGATAATATAATTTGGTAAATAAATACTGAAAAAGTATCCTAGAATGATAATATTATAGCATGGAACAATCAAAAATTATAGATACATTGGAGACGTATCAGCATCCCCAAGCTTAATTCCTGCTCGTCCTCGAGTAGGTAAATGATAAAAACAGAGTTTTTGATGTGACATGCTACCCAATATGTAATCTTTTTCATGTATGCTCATTGAGAAACGATGAATTAACAAACATCAACATAGTAATATTTATAAGCACAAGCAACATAATCATCAATCTTTCAAAGTATACGATCCTAAAATAATGTTTACCCCCATTCATTTTATCATATTAGTAAGGCATGGCTCCGTCTTCACCACATTAATACAAATGTCAAGCACCACAGTGTCCAAGTCAGGCAATTTGATCATGCTTTTTCAATGTGCATCAACTTTTTATTCTTCACGCAATACATGAGCGCAAACCATGGACATAGCATAAAGGTGGAATAGAATATGGTGGTAGATATCAAAGGGGTGAAAAGTAGAGAAGAAAGTCTCGCATCAACTAGGCGTATCAACGGGCTATGGAGATGCCCATCGATAGATTTCAATGCATGGAGTAGGGATTGCCATGCAAATGATGCACTCGACACTGGTGCAACGACGTGCTATACAAACGGTTTTTAACCCTTTCCGCGACGTACATTGAAACCGTCGTCTTGCATGTGTGGGCGATAGGGGGGGTCCATCCCACACGACATGGAAAACCCATTGGCAATGGTGACCAACGAGCGCAAACGATCTACCAAACGTAATCGTGTGCGGTGCAGGAATATATCGCACACGCTATATTTTGGGCATACGTGTGGGATTTGGGATCAATCACACACGACTATCACGAGTTAAACCCGTCCAATTGCTCATGGAAAACAAACGATTGAGGAGCTCTTAAGCACACGTACAAGTGTTGCAAATTGTTTGCGATTTCTTATGTATGACCAACGTTTCAGTTTATGTCTCGTGTGCTTTTTCGGTAGATCACAAACGGTTGTGCTATGAGTTGCGTGTGCTTTTACTATTGATCACAGGCGGTTCTGCTATGAGTTACGTGTGCTTTCCGTTTTGTGTCGCAAACGATTAGTTGCTTGAACCATGTGCACTGAAAAAGCTAGCTTATTGTAAAATATCGCATTTGAATCACACTGCAAATAGCAAATTCGCCACAATATGCAATCGAAAAATAGTGTCCACATGAAGAACATTCATGATAATTCGGCACAATATGCAATTAAACGAATAGTGTCCACAGGAAGAACATTCATCATAATCCGCGACAATATGCAATTGAGCAAATGCTAGCTAAATTCCACATATGTAAGACAGACATATGCAGTACATAATCATAGTGTACAAGATACGAAGACATGATCACATGGAAAACAATGCATCCATGTGTATATGTTTAGCTGATAACACTATATGAATGCATACTTATTATTGGGGGATATGAATCTTGAAATCTTCGATGTCTCTAGAGGGCTTGATATAGTGTTTCACAAAGAAGGTGCTGATAAATTTCCTAACAGACAATAATTCATCTGCGGCGAGCGGTTCAGAGGTCATCGGTCCAAAGAGCAACCGCATGACTTTTAGATCAGAATGTGACATCCGTGTGGAGTAGAAGATAGTAATTAAGAAACAGGCTTACTGGTTCTATTTTGTCAGCATCGAAACCACATTCAACATGTCTACATAGGTTCATCATGTGTTGGCAAACGTAGTATCCACATAAGTTGGTCCCTAGTTGTTGTTGAGGACACTGCAATTTTTTGTACAACATTAGTCATGTATTTGCCCTGTTAGGAACAACCTAACCGGTGTAAGTTGTTTCTTTTTTTCTTTGGAGAGAAATAGAAAGAGGTCTACTTAGAAACTTGAACTATGACTAGCATTTGCTGATAATAACGGAATTCGTTGTCTTACCGGAGAAACGATCACGTGCTGCAGATGTAGTTGGGGGTCAAACCGTCTCCCTCCTAAAGTTATGGTCTTACACAATACACTGCGAATGAAGATGAATTTTCACATACTCAATTCTTGAACCAGATATGAACACACCATTTTAACATCAAAGAATTCAATACCTATCCATGAAATCTTGAAGATGACTCAGATCCTGAGGCGCATTTGACTCTCTGAGAGAATCCAGGTAGTAAACTGTGTTGTGTTTTGGAACAATGACCACCAAGATCCAGTGATCTCTACAGTTTAAGAAAACCTTGAACTTATGAACTATGTCGAAAACAGAAAGACGATCAATGTATGCGTGGTTGTATATTTAACTTACCCTTCATGATACGGCCACATGAAGAATTCTCCTATCTGTAACTCCCACAAGATCTTGGCGACATGTGAGATGGAAGCCTCACATGTTTCATTCATATATAACAAAATGCCGTTTGCTAAATCAGGATCTATGAAATACCAATGCGCCCTTACTGATCTCTGCGCCGTCAATCCCCTGAGAGGAATACAATATAGTTAGCTTTTTTTCATTTACAGCCTTGTATGGAGAAGTTGATCACAGAGTTTGTGAAGTACTTACAACATCAAGCATTTGACAAGAGTGGCAACAAGCTTATCGAAGTTGAAGAAGAGGTGAAAGTCCTCGAATTCCACACTGATGTTACGTGCATCGTGAAAGAAATGCCTACGGTCGTAGTGCAATTCCACAATGTTATGATCTTCTCCTTTTGACATTATGTCCATGCAATATTTATGTAACTTGCGACAACTGGAACTGCACTCGTCAAAGTATTCGCCAACAAGAAATGGCTGGCCATTCTTGTATTTGCGTGCTTCAAATGGGTCTACTTTCAGACTAGAAAGTAGCTTTTCAAATTCTGCTTCAGACATTTCATCAGAACCGGGGTTACATGGGTGTTCATCGGCCATGCCATGGTTCTGCTCGAAGAGTCTTCGTAGTAGGATGCTCTGGTACTCACCCCTCCTCTGTTTCTATCATGTGTTATAACAAATTGCCAATTTTACCAGAAAGCTAAATATAAATGCAACAATCTTTGTAGTACAGGATGCACGTCGACAGTGTTTGAATGATATCAAATTAATAGTGACAACTACGTACATTATGTTGTCAAACATTCCAATGTGTTAAAAACTACTGTCTTGCACCATGTTTTTTTCACTAAGTCTGAGAATCTGTTTATTTTAGATTGCCATGTTTCAGGTGGTTCAGCCACCTGACAACTGAGGTGTGTGTACACTCGAGGTGTGTGCATCTGAAAGCACATTTGCTCCCTTGGTGGTTTTGGTAATTAATAACAACATATAAGTCATTGAACTAACGTTTCAACTAAGTATATTTCAGGAAAAGTTCAATGATAGGGATGGCAAAAGGATTATGAAGATTGTGGAAATACCCCAAGATGCAAGGAAATGGATTGGCAAAGCTTCAAGCAAGAGGACTCTACATTTTACATTTGTGAGAAATCACTTTGAGTCCATAGGAAAGCCAATACTATTAAAAGGGGGTAAGGTTTTGATTGGTGAACAAAATGCTCATACGTGCACAAGTGATAGTCACCAAAAACACCCACAAGCTCTTCCACAAAGTCTGTCCATAGCCAAATATTCAAAATCGGTGCAACCAACACTTTCCACTTGGTGCCACCGATTCCCAAACTCAGACAGACTCAGCCAAACCCTAGCCACTTCGGTGCAACCGATTCCATTCCGGTGCCACCGAGTTTAGGTTGCCAACTTTCTGTTACGCAAATTCACAATATCGGTACCACCGAGATTGTTGGATCGGCGTCACCGAGAATGTCAATCTGACCGTTGGTCACCTTATCGGTGCAACCGAGTTTCCTATATCGGTCTCACCGAGATTCAAAAGTTGCCACCTTTTGGTCACTTCGGTACCACCGAGATTAACACATCGGTGTCACCGAGTTGGTCATTTTGTGTGTAACGGTTGGATTTTTGGGGATGCCTATATATACCCCTTCTCCACCACCTACTCGAAAGAGAAGCCCTCAGAACTATTCCATACTTGCCCCATCCAGTTTTCTGAGAGAGAGAGCCACCTACCCTTGTGTTGAGGTCAAGATCTTCCACTCCAACCATATGGATCTTGATTTCTAGCCTCCCCAAGTTGCTTTCCACCAATCCCATCTCTTCCACCAAGCCAAATCTGTGAGAGAGTGATTGTGTGTTGAGGAGTCTATCATCTTGAAGCACAAGAGCAAGGAGTTTTCATCGTCATTACCGAGCCTATTACCTTTTGGAGGGTGGTGCCTCCTAGATTGGTTAGGTGTCGCTTGGGAGCCTCCTAGTTCGTGTTGTGGAGTTGAACCAAGAAGTTTGTAAGGGCAAGGAGATCGCTTACTTCGTGAAGATCTACCCATAGTGAGGCTAGTCCTTCGTGGACGGAAGCCGTTATGGAATAGTCAAGGTTGCTACTTCGTGGACCCTTATGGGTGGAGCCCTCCCTGGACTCTCGTGACCGTTACCCTCCGTGGGTTGAAGACTCCATAAACGTGGATGTACGATAGCACCACCTATCGGAACCACGGGAAAAACCATCGTGTCTACAATTGCGTTTGATCTTCCTACCATATCCTTTCTACTCATGCTTGTTGTTACTTTCCGCTGCTATACTCTTAGACTTGCATGTGTAGGGTGTACTTGACTTGCCATGAAATGCTAAAAACTGCCAACTCTAAAATTTGGTATAGGCAAAACTTTTATTTGGTCAAGTAGTCTAATCCCCCCCCTCTAGACATACTTTCGGTCCTACAAGTGGTATCAGAGCTTTGGTATCCATTGCATTGGTCTCACAACCTAGGAGAGTATGGCGTCTAGTGAGGGTAATTATCACCGTAGAGGTCCGTACTTTGATGGCACTAATTTTGCTAGTTGGAAGCACAAAATGAAAATGCATATTCTTGGTCATAACCCCGCCGTTTGGGTTGTTGTTCGTGTTGGCTTGCAAGGTGAATTCTTTGGTGATGGAAAGGAACCGGATCGTGAAGCGACCGCGGAAGAATTGAAGATGTTACAATACAATGCTCAAGCATGTGACATTCTCTTCAACTGCCTATGCCCCGAAGAATTCAACAAAATCAGCCGTCTTGAGAATGCAAAAGAGATTTGGGATACTTTGGTTGATATGCATGAAGGAACCGAGTCCGTGAGAGAATCCAAGTTAGATGTTCTTCAAAGTCAGCTTGACAAGTTCAAGATGAAGGATGGTGAAGGAGTCGCAGAGATGTACTCTAGGCTAGCTCTCATCACCAATGAGATTGCCGGCTTAGGAAGCGAAGAGATGACCGACAAATTCATCATCAAGAAGATACTTAGAGCTTTGGATGAGAGATATGACACCGTGTGCACATTGATCCAAATGATGCCCAACTACAAAGATCTCAAGCCTACGGAAGTCATTGGAAGGATTGTTGCTCATGAGATGACACTCAAAGACAAATAAGAGCTTCACCACAAGTCTAGCGGTGCTTACAAAGCCACAAGTGATGCTCCCGCAACTTCAAGTGACAACCTTGTCACCAATGAAGAGATAAGCCTCATGGTCAAGAAATTCAACAAGTTCTACAAGAATAGAGGCAAAGAAAGAAGCTCCAACTCAAGATATGATGAGAAGCGTTCGTCAAGTCGTGACCGCAATTGCTACAATTGTGGGAAGCCTGGACACTATTCCAATGAGTGCACGGCTCCCTACAAACGAAGAGAAGAGTCACCTCGAAGACGAAGCTCAAGGAATGAATCACCTCAAAGAGAGAGAAGGAGTAGAGATGATCGTTATGAACGAAGACCCTCAAGGAGAAGTAGAGATTCGGAGAAGAAGGACAAGTACACCAAGAGCTACACAAGAAGAAAACATCAAGCTCATGTTGGTGAATGGGTTTCCGGCTCCGACTCCGACAACAACTCCGAGAGAAGCTATCACTCCGACTCCGACTATAGTCAAGATGATGGTGTTGCCGGGATTGCTCTAGTGACTACCAACTCCCATGATTTATTTGATTCACCAAACGAAGGGAGTGGAAGTTGCTTCATGGCTAAAGGCCCCAAGGTATCACACCCCGAGTATCTTGATTTCAATAGTGATGAAGATGACTTGCTTTGTGATGATGACTTGCTATTTGATAAAACTAGTGATGTTAGTCAAAATGAACTTGATAATTCTCATGATAGTCAAGATAAGTCAATTGATGATGATAAGATGAAAATAGAAGAACTAACTAAAGAACTAAGCACTCTTAAGTTAGCTCATGAATCTACTCTTGAAGATCATAGAGAGCTTGTGAGAACTCATGGGAAGCTACGCTTCGAGAAGCTCAATTTGGAGCAAGAGCATGAGTTTCTTAAAGCTATCAATGACGATCTCTGAAAGAAGACTTCATCTTATCTAGCCAAACGACTGCTCTTATCTACATTCATGCCTCAAGTCAAAACTAAGCAATCTAGTAACAAAGGCAAGAAAGGTTCTTCATCTAGTAGCAACAATAAGAATGCTAAACCTAATGATGTTGCTCCTAGTAGTTCTATTGATTCCACTAATGATGATTCTCTTAGCCAAGTTACACTTGAGCAAGAAAATGCTTTATTGAAAGGAATTATAGAGAAAGGTATCTACAAGAGTCTTGCCGGGTGTAAGCAATTTGAGGAAATTGTACGCAAGCACGGAGGATACCGAAAGGACCGTGGTGTTGGCTACTTCAACAGAAATGGAGTTGAATGGGAAGAATGTCAATACCCCGAGCCAAAGTTTGTTCCTCAAAAGGAGAAGTATGAAAATACTCTTCCCAAGAGAACAAGCACTCAAGATGACCTTCCACCACAAGACCACAAGCTCAAGGGCAAGAACAAGCTTCAAGAGGACATTGACTCATATGAAGATGAATCCCTAGCTATGGTGGAGTGGGTTCCCAAGGCTACGTCAAGATCAACTTCTACAAAGGCTACTACAACACCAAGGATCCCCATCAACTTGATGTGGGTCCCGAAGAAGAAGAACTAGAGAGTTCTTGAGGGGTGACTCCGCCAATGAAATTCACTCACATTCATTATTGGCAAGAACTATTTGCAATCAACATCAACTCTATGCAATAGTTCAAGGAGTCACACATTCCCTCAAAGGTAAGCAAGGGACAAGGTAATCAACAAATCGATGGACATCATAACACATGCTTTGCACTCCATGTCCATAGATATCCTTGTATTTGTCTCTTGTATGTTGGGACTAACCCATGTAGGTGAAAAGAGTAAGGAAACAAGAAGGATGCTCCCAATTCTTGGTGATCTTCATCAACCTTGAGCATCCACCACTACCTCACCAACATGAAGTCTTCATCGACAAAACCCAAGGTTAGTTTCTCCCTCTTATGGGGAGATGTCACATCAAGGGGGAGCTTTACTCTAAGACTTGAGTCAAAGCATCTCTTAGTATGTGACAACATTAAATGCTTTATGTAAAAGTGGTAACCCCACTTGTGCTTAAACGATGAGTATGACCTATAATCAAGTATTCTTACTTGGCTCCTAAGTCAATATACTCATATATAGATGACTTCGTCATCGCCCAAGTGCTTGTTAGATGCTAGTGTGTATGTGCATGTTTGTCATGATTTCTTTTGACATCTTATTGTGTGAGCATGTTGGTCTGCATTTATTTTCTCATTCAAGGACATCCAATTGTTGCTATTTGGTTTTTGATTTATCTTTTGCCAATTGGATGGACAAGAATGCCTAGGACCACTCTTTAGCTATCTATGCTTTCTCACCTCATATTCCATTCATGCTGCATCACAAAATTTGAACAAGTACTTGTCGATCCCTCTGTGTGTGGAGCACTCGGAGTTCCGTATCGACAAGGACTGACCATTAAATCCTCCCAAGTGCATCTCGGTGGAACCAACCCACAATTCTCGGTCTCACCGAATGCCTAGGGTTGATCTGGTTTTCTATCTCAGTACTACCGATTCCATATTCTCGGTTACACCGAGTTTCCCTGTCAGCTGACAGTTGAGAAACTCGGTGACACCGAAAATTTAGAATCGGTGTCACCGACAGTGAAGGGTATATAGCATGTGGTCCCGACGATTCGAAATTTTAATCTTCAATCGTCGCGCCCCAAACCCTAAACTGCCACAGAAGGACCCCCTGGTCGTCACCTTGCCTCCCCGAGCGCCTCCGCCGCTGGGAATCCTCGCCGTCGATGGGCATCTTCGCCGCCATCGCCGCCGTAGCGAGTCCGTCACCGAGTTAGGGTACGGATTCGTCTTTCCTTGCGCTCCCCGTCTGATTCTCGTGCATTGGATTCAATATTATCTATAAGCCACCATTTGCAATCCTCTCAATCCCCAAAAACGTCCTGTAGTTAGAGAACGATCGATTCTCTAGGGTTTGCCGTCCGCCCGATGGAACTCGGTGGAACCGAAGCAAACAAATCGGTGTCACCGATTTGCCTGTCTGTGCTGCTGAGAACTTTCTCGGTGAAACCGAGTACTTCTTTTCGGTCTTACCAAAAAGAGTGCCAAGTTTCTGTTAAGAAGAAAGTCAGTCTCGGTAACACCGAAATTTTTGCTTTGGCTATACCGATTTTCATGTGACAGAATGTAAACCTTGAGAATCTTTTGTTCAAACTTTCAAAAAAACCAGCTGATAATTTTGTGATGACTCATCTTCTTCTGCTCCTCTATACTCTATTCAGAGGGTCAGTATGTCAAGTGCTGAGGACAGTGAGAACAATTTCCAGGAGGAGAACATTGTGATGAGTTCAGGCACTAGTCCTGAGTCTAGTTCATCTTCAGATCCAGGCACTCCCAGTTCCCATGGGTTGCCCAAGGCTGCAACAAGAACCAGGAAGAAGCTGAATTCTGATGAGGAGGATTCAGACTTTGTGCCAGAGGAGGTTCTTGCTAAGAAGCAAGAGAAGGCTGCCAAGAAATCTACAAATGAAGCTACCTCTTCAAGGAGAGCTGTCAGGAAGGAGTATGCTAGCTCTGAAGCTATGAGAGCACCTGAGGGTGCTAGGGCAAAAATGGCTCTTCACCTTGAGTCACCCCCAAAGAAATCTATGCCTAAGAAGGCAGGGGAGAAGAAGAGAGCCAGGAAAAGGATTATCTATGTCACTGGTAGGCAGACCTCCATGTTTGAGGACCCTGAGGAAGCTGTTGGTGCTGCTGCTGAGGAGGAGGAAGAGCAAGTTGTCAAGGCCCCTCCCAAGAATAAGCAAAAGAAACTTATGTCTGATGTTATGCCAAAGAGTGGCACTTCCAAGAGCACCAAGTCTGCCCCCAAGAAGGCTGCTGCTGAAAAGCCTAAGAGGTTCTCAAGGCAAATTCCAGCTTCTGAAAAGAACAAGGGAAACACCTCCAGAGTTGAGGATGAAGATGCTATGTCTGCACTGATGAAGCTTAGACCACACCTTCCAGTACATAATGCCAGCTACCCACTTGCTGAGGATATGAAGAAGAGGAAGGATTCTGGTTTGAGGGCTTGGAGAGCTGCTGATCCATATGCCCAAAGGAGGAAGACAGCTGTGGACTACAGATTCTACACCAAAGAGCAACAGGATTTCTATGAGACTGTGCTTTTTGACAAGAGTCCAGCTGTGAGTGATATGAGATATGTGGACTGGAAATTCATCAAGGAGAATGAAGACCATTTTCCAAGTGTCCAAGACAATTTCCACTGCATTGGTTTGGATGAGTTTGTTGGCAGAGAGTTCACTGCTTGGAATGATGAGATGATCATGCAATTCTACTCCACTGCACATTTCTATGGAGATGGTAGAATTGTATGGATGACTGAAGGTGCAAGATATGAGTCCACTGTTGAGGAATGGGCTGAAATCTTAGGAGTCCCTGAGGCATAGGATGGTGATTTGGATGTCTACTCAGAGTCCAAAGAGAGCCACAATGCTATGGCCAACATGTACAATGTGATCCCTGCTGCTCATGTGAAGTCTCACAAGCTAGGATCCATCTACTTTCTTCAGGCTGGCCTCCGCACCATGAACACTATTCTGAGGCATACCTTGATGCCCAAGTCAGGAGATGACAAGATGATCCGAGGCTACTCCATCAACATGCTGATTCATCTCGATAGACACACCAGGATTAGATTCATGGACTTAATTGTTGAGACAGTTAAGAGGGTTGCTGCTGATCAGAAGCGCTCTTG
Source organism: Elymus sibiricus (assembly GCA_039707655.1). NCBI lineage: Eukaryota > Viridiplantae > Streptophyta > Magnoliopsida > Poales > Poaceae > Elymus > Elymus sibiricus. The sequence goes on along the minus strand of CM077667.1, from coordinate 142,723,369 downwards.
CTGCTATGCACCCTACATCCAGATGCTCATCAACTCTAAGCTGGAGAAGCACATATTTGCTCTAGACAGACCCCACTTGCCCCTACAGCCAGATCTCGAGGACAACGTCATGGAGATGAACCCAGATCATCCCACTTCAGCTGCAGCTCAGGCAGAGGCAGAGGCAGCCAGAGCCACTAGTGCTCAAGTCCCTAGATCAAGGAATGAGCAAATGGATCTTTTGATCTCATCAGTTCAGGGCATGCAGAAGGACATTAAGGACATCTTGAAGAACCAGAACAGTCTTGTCAGGATCTTTGAGAACAGGATCAAGACCCTTAATGATAAGGTGGATGGGCTGACTAAGACAGTCAATGAGCTCAAGAAGGAAGTTGACTCAGTGCCTCTTCCTCATTCTTCTTCTTCTTCTGATGATGATGAGGATGGATCACCTCTCAGACCAGGCACACAGTTTACTACTCAGGCCAGATCAGCCACTGTGCCAGCTCCAGACTTGAGGCCCTCTTCATCAGCTCCAGCCACTATCACCTCAGCTCCTGCTCCTTCAGCTTCAGTTCCTCCAGTTTCCACACCAACTCCATCCACGACATCTGCAGAGATCTTCGCCGACGCTGTTCTCTCGACTCCTTCATCAACAACCGGAGGAGATAAGCCCAAGAACGCTTAGACATATGCCTTTGAACTTTTTGGTAACTTGTTGCCAAAGGGGGAGAAGTGTATATAGATCTTTAGGCTTCGAGTGAGAGAGCGTTTGGTTTTTATTGCTTTTTCAAAAACACACATGGTTCATTTAATTTTGGCTACTCTTTGTGTTTTGATCATACACTTTATGTGTGTTGTGCTACTATTTCCTATCATCTTAATGCTTATGAGATGATCATTATGTTTGTTTGGTTGTGTTGTGCTATGTTGTTCACTCTAATTATTCTCGCACACCACCAAGATGTATGTGACATGGAAGAAGTGCCCCATGTACCTAATCGATTGTGCATTTGCATTCAAACGCAAATTTAAAATAATGCACAAATTTAGGGGGAGCTTTTCTTATCACATACTTCTCAAAGCGACGATTATATTCATTGATTATATCTTTGACAAAGCTTTGATCTATATGTTGTCATCAATTACCAAAAAGGGCGAGATTGAAAGCACATTTGCTCCCTTGGTGGTTTTGGTAATTAATAACAACATATAAGTCATTGAACTAATGTTTCCACTAAGTATATTTCAGGAAAAGTTCAATGATAGGGATGGCAAAAGGATTATGAAGATTGTGGAAATGCCCCAAGATGCAAGGAAATGGATTGGCAAAGCTTCAAGCAAGAGGACTCTACATTTTACATTTGTGAGAAATCACTTTGAGTCCATAGGAAAGCCAATACTATTAAAAGGGGGTAAGGTTTTGATTGGTGAACAAAATGCTCATACGTGCACAAGTGATAGTCACCAAAAACACCCACAAGCTCTTCCACAAAGTCTGTCCATAGCCAAATATTCAAAATCGGTGCAACCAACACTTTCCACTCGGTGCCACCGATTCCCAAACTCAGACAGACTCAGACAAACCCTAGCCACTTCGGTGCAACCGATTCCATTCCGGTGCCACCGAGTTTAGGTTGCCAACTTTCTGTTACGCAAATTCACAATATCGGTACCACCGAGATTGTTGGATCGGCGTCACCGAGAATGTCAATCTGACCTTTGGTCACCTTATCGGTGCAACCGAGTTTCCTATATCGGTCTCACCGAGATTCAAAAGTTGCCACCTTGTGGTCACTTCGGTACCACCGAGATTAACACATCGGTGTCACCGAGTTGATCATTTTGTGTGTAACAGTTGGATTTTTGGGGATGCCTATATATACCCCTTCTCCACCACCTACTCGAAAGAGAAGCACTCAGAACTATTCCATACTTGCCCCATCCAGTTTTCTGAGAGAGAGACACCTACCCTTGTGTTGAGGTCAAGATCTTCCACTCCAACCATATGGATCTTGATTTCTAGCCTTCCCAAGTTGCTTTCCACCAATCCCATCTCTTCCACCAAGCCAAATCTGTGAGAGAGTGATTGTGTGTTGAGGAGTCTATCATCTTGAAGCACAAGAGCAAGGAGTTCATTGTCATTACCGAGCCTATTACCTTTTGGAGGGTGGTGCCTCCTAGATTGGTTAGGTGTCGCTTGGGAGCCTCCTACTTCGTGTTGTGGAGTTGAACCAAGAAGTTTGTAAGGGCAAGGAGATCGCCTACTTCGTGAAGATCTACCCATAGTGAGGCTAGTCCTTCGTGGACGGAAGCCGTTATGGAATAGTCAAGGTTGCTACTTCGTGGACCCTTATGGGTGGAGCCCTCTGTGGACTCTCGCGACCGTTACCCTCCGTGGGTTGAAGACTCCATAAACGTGGATGTACGATAGCACCACCAATCAGAACCACGGGAAAAACCATCGTGTCTACAATTGCGTTTGATCTTCCTACCCTATCCTTTCTACTCATGCATGTTGTTACTTTCCGCTGCTATACACTTAGACTTGCATGTGTAGGGTGTACTTGACTTGCCATGAAATGCTAAAAACTGCCAACTCTAAAATTTGGTATAGGCAAAACTTTTATTTGGTCAAGTAGTCTAATCCCCCCCTCTAGACATACTTTCGGTCCTACAACATCTCGGCATCCTCCGCGGGCCAGGGTCGCCTCTGCGGCATGGCACGCTGCTCGAGCGCTCTTGGCGTTTGCAGCCACCGTCGTAGCAGCTGCAGCTGCCGTCTTTGCGGCTACAGACGGCCTTTTGGCCGTCGCAGAAGCACCATCGGCCGCCGCAGAGGCCCTTTCGATGGATGCGGCCGCGCTTTAGGTGGATGCAGCTGCGCTCTCGGCCGAGGTGTCCGCATTCTTGGCAGAGGCGGGAGCGCTCGGGGCCGAGGGGGCGGTCGTACGCACCCTTACAAAGCATTCCCACGACGTCATTCTTTGCAGAGAGGGTTTGTTGGGGAATGGGGATCGAGGGTGAACGGAATCCGAGCTAGATGAAGCCGACGGAGCTTCCTTCGTAAGACATAAATAGATCTGTGAATTTTCATCGCAAACGGTTCCTGTATGGAACCGTGTGTATGCAGTTCACTTTTTGTATTGAATTGTAAAACTATTTTAGGGTACAGCGGTAACGGATATTGTTTTATTTGTAAGAAAAAGATCCCTACCGTCAAAATCCACTAACGGCATCCTAAAATTAGGAAATATTCGTGGTTCAATTGGCATTTTTATACATTAAGTTAGTTTGTACAAATTTTACGGCCATAATTCAAAATTGTAACACACGAACATGCAAGATGACGCAAAAACTGCTGGAAAAATCATATTTATGTACTACTTGCTTCCCTATATATGCCGCTTGCAATAAATTTTAAGGAGTTCCAAACATCTTGGGTAACGGTTTGCACACACGTGCACGCATTGGGAATCTTGGTTTTGAAATTCAAAAATGCTCTGAAGTACATGATAATAATCTGCATAATTTCCCGACATGGGGCCAAGATGTCGTGGTCAAAATAACGGCTTGTTCGAGATAAGCTTTGACACATGCCTCTCAAAAAACGGAGCATCACACGAAGGGTCGTGGTTCCGAGAGGGAACATGAGCCTTGTTTGATGACGAATCGCTAGTCGTTGTCTAATTTGGCCTAGCTTTTTTTGAATTCGTTACAATACACAAATACGTCCGGCATCCTGAAATTTGGACATTTTCGGGGTTCGGTGAGCATTTTTATACATGAAGTGAGTTTCTAGATATCTAGTGGCCATAATTCAAAACTAAAACACATCGACATGTGCAAGATGAATCAAAAACTACAGGAAAAAATCATATTTATATATGTACTAGTGCTTCCGTCTATATGCCACGTGCAATAAATTTGAAGGAGTTCCAAACATCTTGAGTAACGGTTAGGATACAAGCATTGAGAATAATCTAGGTTTTTAAATTCAACAAATAAATAAAAAATGCTATGAAGTACAAATAAATAAAAAATGCTATGAAGTACATGATTTCCTGCCATGGGGCCAAGATGTCGTGGTCAAAGTAACGACTTGTTCGAGATAAGCTTTGACACATGCCTCTCACAAACCGAAGCATTACACGCAGGCTCGTATAGTTTCGAGAGGGAACGTGGGGCATTGTGTGACGACGAACCGGATCGCAGCCTCATTCGGCCTAGTTTTTTTGATCGTTACAATGTACGAATATGACCGTCATCCTAAAATTAAGAAATATTGGGGGTTCAATTGGCATTTTTATACATGAAGTTAGTTTCCAGAAATTTAATGGCCATAGTTCAAAACTGAAACACATGAACAAGCAAAATGAAGCAAAAACCGCTGGAAAATCATACTTATGTACTACTTGCTTCCATATATATGCCACGTGCAATAAATTTGAAGGAGTTCCAAACATCTTGAGTGACGGTTTTGACACAAAAGCATTTTGAATCTAGGTTTTTAAAGTCAAAAATTGAAAAATGCGCTGAAGTACATGAAAATATGCATGATTTCCCGACATGGGGCCAAGATGTCGTGATCAAAGTAACGGCTTGTTCGAGATAAGCTTTGACACATGTCAAGCTGGCAATGCATGGTTAACTGTTACCTGCGTTGATAACCCACAAATGTAGGGGATCGCAACAGTATTCACGGGTAGTATTTCACCCTAATTTATTGATTCGACACAAGGGGAGCCAAAGAATATTTATTGGCCTTGACAGTTGAGTTGTCAATTCAACCGCACCGAGGATATCTCTCTGCAACAAAGATTTAGTAGCACGGCAAATAGTAATAGCAAAAGTAACAGTAATAGTGACATTAGCAGTTTTGTAGCAAGTGTAACAGTAACAATGGCAATAGTAACTTGGCAAGATTCAGTATATGTAACGCGTAGGCACGTGGATCAGTGGTGGATAATGATTTAGATGACACTGATCACAAAACAGTTACACACTAGGGCGACACAGAACTACCTCTAGTTCATCAATGTAATGTAGGCATGTATTCCGTATATAGTCATACGTGCTTGCGATAAGAACTTGCATGACAACTTTTGTCCTACCCTCCCGTGGCAGCGGGGTCCTATTTGAAAGCATAACATGCTCCCTTGGTGGTTTTGATAATTCATGACAACATACATTGTCTCTTGGACTAATACCTTTACCTAGTGTATTTCAGATAAAGTCCATAGAGAGGGTTGGCAAAAGGATTGTGGAGATTGTGGAGATACCCCAAGATGCAAGGAAATGGATTGGCAAAGCTTCAAGCAAGAGGACTCTACATTTTACTTTGTGAGAAATCACTTTGAGTCCATAGGAAAGCCAATACTATTAAAAGGGGGTAAGGTACTGTTGGTGAACAAAATGCTCATACGTGCACAAGTGATAGTCACCAAAAACACCCACAAGCTCTTCCACAAAAGTCTGTCCAAAGTCAAATATCCACAATCGGTGCAACCAACACCTTCCACTCGGTGCCACCGATTCCCATACTCAGACAGACCTAAGCCAAACCCTAGCCTTTCGGTGCAACTGATTCTGCTTCGGTGCCACCGAGTTTAGGTTGCCAGCTTTCTATTACGCAAATTCACAATATCGGTACCACCGAGATTGTTGGATCGGCGTCACCGAGAATGGGCAATCTGACTGTTGGTCACCTTATTGGTGCAACCGAGTTTCATATATCGGTCTCACCGAGATTCAAAAGTTGCCACCTTTTGGTCACTTCGGTACCACCGAGATTAACACATCGGTGTCACCGAGTTGGTCATTTTATGTGTAACGGTTGGATTTTTGGGGATGCCATATATACCCCTTCACCACCACCCACTCGAAAAGAGCACTCAGAACTATTCCATACTTGTCCCATCCAGTTTTCTGAGAGAGAGCCACCTACCCATGTGTTGAGATCATGCCATTCCATTCCAACCATATGAATCTTGATCTCTAGCCTCCCCAAGTTGCTTTCCACCAATCCCATCTCTTCCACCAAGCCAAATCTGTGAGAGAGTGATTGTGTGTTGAGGAGTCTATCATCTTGAAGCACAAGAGCAAGGAGTTCATCGTCATTACCGAGCCTATTACCTTTTGGAGGGTGGTGCCTCCTAGATTGGTTAGGTGTCGCTTGGGAGCCTCCTACTTCGTGTTGTGGAGTTGAACCAATAAGTTTGTAAGGGCAAGTAGATCGCCTACTTCGTGAAGATCTACCCATAGTGAGGCTAGTCCTTCGTGGACGGAAGCCGTTATGGAATAGTCAAGGTTGCTACTTCGTGGACCCTTATGGGTGGAGCCCTCCGTGCACTCTCGCGACCGTTACCCTCCGTGGGTTGAAGACTCCATAAACGTGGATGTACGATAGCACCACCTATCGGAACCACGGGAAAAATCTTTGCGTCTCCAATTGCGTTTGATCTACCTATCTCAACTCTTTACTTCATGTGCAATGTCTTTACTTTCCGCTGCCATATTTGTTGACATGCATGTGTAGGGCTATTAGACTTGCTAGCCTTGCTAAAACTGTTAAAATCTGCTAACCAATTAACTTGGGAAAAGGTTAGGTTTTAAATTCCTGCTAGTAGTTTATTCACCCCCCCTCTAGACACTCTTCTAGTGATCCCTCACTATTGGAAACTTAGGGATATTAAGGCCTCCTTTTAATAGAGAACCGGAACAAAGCATTAACACATGGTGAATACATGTACTCCTCAAACTACGACAATCACCGGAAAGAATCCCAATTATTGTCACCTTGGGGTATGCGGATCATGACACGTAATAGGTACATATAACTTGCAAGATAGGATCCAAATCACTCTTATATTCATGAAAACATAATAGGTTCAGATCTAAAATCATGGCACTCGGGCCCTAGTGACCAGCATTAAGCATAGCAAAGTCATAGTAACATCAATCTCAGAACATAGTGGATACTAGGGATCAAGCCCTATCAAACTTAACTCGATTGCTTGATCAATTCAATCCAATCCCACCACCGTCCAGCAAGCCTACAAAGGAATTACTCACTCCAGGTGGTGAGCATCATGGCGGTGTTGATGAAGAAGGGTTGGTGATAACGACGGCGACGATTTCCCCTCTCCGGAGCCCAAAACAGGCTCCAGATCAGCCCTCCGGAGGAAGAACATGAGGTGGCGGCGGCTCCGTCTCGTGAAACACGATGAAATCTTCTCTCCGATTTTTTCTCCACAGATGTGAATTTATAGCGTTGGAATTGTGGAGTTGAACCAAGAAGTTTGTAAGGGCAAGGAGATGGCCTACTTCGTGAAGATCTACCCATAGTGAGGCTAGTCCTTCGTGGACGGAAGCCGTTATGGATTAGTCAAGGTTGCTACTTCGCGGACCCTTATGGGTGGAGCCCTTCATGGACTCTCGCGACCGTTACCCTCCGTGGGTTGAAGACTCCATAAACGTGGATGTACGATAGCACCACCTATCGGAACCACGGGAAAAATCTTTGCGTCTCCAATTGCGTTTGATCTACCTTTCTCAACTCTTTACTTCATGTGCAATGTCTTTACTTTCCGCTGCCATATTTGTTGACATGCATGTGTAGGGCTATTAGACTTTCTAGCCTTGCTAAAACTGTTAAAATCTGCCAACCAATTAACTTGGGAAAAGGTTAGGTTTTAAATTCCTGCTAGTAGTATATTCACCCCCCCTCTAGACACTCTTCTTGTGATCCCTCAATTGGTATCAGAGCTATGGTCTCCATTACTTCGGTTTAATCACCGAGGAGGAAGATGGATGTGTCTAGTATAGGGAGTTTGAGTTGTAGAGTGCCTATTCTTGATGGAGAGTACTATAGTCAATGGAAAACTTTGATGCTTGAGCTGTTTAATGAATTTCAATTGAGCAAGTACGTTAATAGCCCCTATGTACCTCCCATTGATCCTTTGTACCCCACACACGAAGAGGAAATTAATATGCTATGCAATCTTAGAACTGTTAATCTCATTGTTAGAGCATTGCCTAGAAATGTGCTTAATCAAATGAAGAATTTTGAATGTGCTTACACTTTGTGGAATGACTTGGAGAAACGATATCCAAGTTATTCATTGAGCAATCTTGATGAAATTCTTCATAAAACTATTGCCTTCCACAATATGATGCCTAGTGATCCCAAGTTTGATGATTGCTTATTTGAGCTTAGAGACCTCATGCGTGCTAAAGGAGATGTCACAACTATCAACAACATCATTGTAGAAGCCATTCGAATTCACAAGTTTGAACATTGTCATGATCACAACCCTAATGAATCTCTTGTTCTTTATGACGAGGATTTCCCACTTGATGATGACAATGTGGAACATGGCTACTATGATGAAGATGAGCTGTTCGACATCGAGTATGAGAAGATCATGAAGAATCTAAGTCTCATGGCAAACTTCAAGGATTACATGTCCGGAGGAAAAGAATGGATTCTCGATAGCGGATGTACCGATCATATGACCGGAGATAGAGAAATGTTTGAAGAGATCACACCAAACCATGGACCGCGAAGGTACGTAACGTTTGGAGACAACTCCAAGGGTAAGGTACTTGGTCTTGGTAAGGTGGCCATATCCCATGATAGCTCTATTCAAAATGTTATGCTTGTTGAATCTCTTGGCTACAATCTTCTTTCCGTATCTAGACTTGCCGACTTTGGTTTTAATGTGCTATTCACGAAAGTAGATTGCCAAGTGTTTCGTCAAGATAATCATAAAATGGTCTTTACCGGTTTCCGTAGAGGTGATCTATACATTGTCGATTTCACTAAGAGATCCAAACCTCGTACTTGTCTTATTGCAAAATCTTCTAAAGGTTGGCTTTGGCATAGAAGACTAGGACATGTTGGCATGCATAATCTAGACAAGCTTATCAAAGGTGATAATATACTTGGTGTTAAAGATGTTATCTTTGACAAAGATAGACTTTCTAGTGCTTGTCAAGCTGGAAAGCAAGTAGGTGGAAGTCATCCTGTTAGGAATATCATGACTACTAGGAGACCACTCGAGTTACTTCATATGGATCTTTTTGGTCCCAATGCTTACAAGAGTCTCGGTGGAAATTCCCATGGTCTAGTTATAGTTGATGATTTTTCCAGATTTACGTGGGTATTCTTTCTTGATGATAAGTTGCAGGTTCAAAAGATCTTCAAGAACTTCGTTCGCAAAGCGCAAAATCAGTTTGAAGTGAAGATCAAGAAGGTTCGGAGCGATAACGGATCGGAGTTCAAGAACACCCATGTGGATACCTTTCTTGACGAAGAAGGTGTCTCACATGAGTTCTCGGCTACGTACACGCCTCAACAAAATGGAGTTGTTGAGAGGAAGAACCGGACGCTTATTGAGATGGCAAGAACGATGCTTGACGAATACAAGACGCCAAGACACTTTTGGGCAGAAGCCGTGGAAACAGCATGTCATGCCACAAACCGACTTTACTTGCACAAGCTTCTCGGTAAAACGGCATACGAGCTACTCACCGGTAACAAACCCCAAGTTGGATACTTTCGGGTATTCGGCTCAAAGTGCTACATTCTTGATAAGCATCGTCGTACTAAATTTGCTCCTAAATCTCATGAAGGATTCCTACTTGGTTACGGATCAAACTCTCACACTTACCGTGTCTACAACAACTTCACTCGAAAAGTTGAAGAGACGGTAGATGTGAAGTTTGATGAATCTAATGGTTCGCAAGTCAAACAATTGCCAAATGATGTAGGTGATAAGGACCCTTCGGAAGCTATCCAAGACTTGTCCATCGGCAAGATTCGTCCCATGGAGGTGAAGGAAAGTACTTCATCAACTCAAGTGGAAGCCCCTACTTCACATCAAGGTGAACCACAACATGACATGGAGGCATCCACAAGCGGTACACGACAAGATGATGAAGAGGAGGGAGTGCATCATGAAGATCCACCACAACCTCCTTCACCACCACCTCAAGGAAATGACACCTTCAACAACAATGAAGACGAAGGAGATGATGATGAAGAAGAAGCCCCACCATCCAACAATCAGAAGCTGACCCGAGTTCGAGCACAAGTGACTAAGAACCATCCCCTAAACCAAATCTTTGGTGATATACAAACAGGGAGAATCAATCGCTCTAAAACTCGTCTAGCTAACTTTTGTGAGCATTATTCTTTCATCTCTAGCATTGAGCCCTTGAAGGTAGAACAAGCTCTTGAAGACGCGGATTGGGTGAACACGATGCATGAAGAGCTTCACAACTTCGAGAGGAACGAAGTGTGGACACTCGTGGAAAAGCCCAAGGATGAGCAAAACATCATCGGAACAAAATGGGTCTTTCGGAACAAGCAAGACGAAGACGTTCAAGTCGTACGGAACAAGGCTCGTCTCGTAGCCCAAGGATATACGCAAGTCGAAGGTATGGACTACGGTGAGACCTACGCCCCCGTCACTAGACTTGAAGCTATTCGCATTCTTCTTGCTTATGCTAATCACCATGATATCACGCTTTATCAAATGGACATTAAAAGTGCCTTTTTAAATGGTGAGATTGAAGAAGAAGTCTATGTTAAGCAACCACCTGGTTTTGTGAATCCTAAGAAACCTAATCATGTTTACAAGCTTCGTAAAGCCCTTTATGGTCTTAAGCAAGCCCCTCGTGCTTGGTACAAATGCTTAACGAAGTTTCTCATTGAAAAAGGTTTTGAAATTGGTAAAATTGACGCAACCTTATTCACTAAGAGAGTTAATGGTGAATTATTTGTGTGCCAAATCTATGTGGATGATATTATCTTTGGATCTACTAACCCACAATTTAGTGAAAGATTTGGAAGGTTGATGTCCGAGAAGTATGAGATGTCCATGATGTGTGAGCTGAAATTCTTTCTTGGTTTGCAAATCAAGCAAACGAAAGAAGGAACTTTCATCTCTTAAACTAAGTATACCAAGGACTTGATCAAGAAGTTCAACATGCAAGAGTGCAAAGGTATGAAAACACCTATGCCTACTAGTGGACAAGTTGACCTTACCAAGGAGGATGAACCAGTTGATCAAAAAGTTTATCGATCTATGATTGGTTCATTGCTATATCTATGTGCCTCTCGTCCCGATATTATGCTTAGTGTTTGCATGTGTGCGAGATATCAAGCTGCACCTAAAGAGTGTCATCTTTTGGCCGTAAAACGTATTGTGAGATATTTGATACAAACACCAAACTTTGGCGTTTGGTATCCCAAGGGATCTTCCTTTAACCTTGTTGGTTATTCCGATTCGGACTATGCCGGTGACAAGGTTGATAGAAAATCCACCTCGGGTACTTGTCAATTTTTGGGTAGATCTCTTGTGTCTTGGTCCTCCAAGAAACAAAACTCGGTATCTCTATCTACTGCCGAAGCTGAGTATATTGCTGTCGGATCTTGTTGTGCACAATTACTATGGATGACACAAACGCTTAAGGATTATGGAATCCATGTTAGAAATGTTCCATTACTTTGTGACAATGAAAGTTCTATTAAAATTGGTCATAATCCTGTGCAACATTCTCGAACTAAACATATTCAAGTTAGACATCATTTTATTCGTGATCATGTTGCCAAAGGAGATATTGATCTTAAGCATGTTCGCACTAACAAGCAATTGGCCGATATCTTTACTAAGCCACTTGATGAGAAAACATTTTGTTATTTGAGGAGTGAGTTGAACATCATTGATGCTTCAAACTTGAGCTAGACTCACTCGTTTGCATGCAAGGGCATGAGCTTTCTTGACACTTCCATGATACTTGTAACATGTTATCTTATGCCATGGAATTCTATGCTCCCTTGTATTGCATCTAACATTTTGTAGGTACTTGGAAGAATATCATTCCACAAGATTGCCATCAACTCAGATCATAAGCAATCTTGTCATGACCAAGTATCCACAACCCCTCTTGATGATGGAAGGAAGAAGACAACTCAACCATATCCTTGACATATATTTGATGTGATCACATTTACTAATTCTCAATTGATATCATGTCAAATGGATATATATTGTTCTTCCTTGCATGACTAACCTATGTAGGTGATAAGTGAACCAAAACAAGAAGGATTGCTCCCAACTCAAGATGAACTTCATCAACCTCGAGCGTCCTCAACAAGTTCACCTACAAGCCACGTCATCAACATCACTCAAAGGTATGTATTCATATCCTTGAAAAGCTTTACTCCAAGTCATGAGATGAAGCAACTCAAGTGATATGAAGACATTAAAATGCTTAATCGAAAAATGGTAACCCCATTTTGAGCTTAACATTGAGTATGACCTATGATCAATTATTCTTGCTTGGCTCCTAAGTCAATATACTCTAATATAGGTGACCTAGTCACCGCCCATCATCTAGTTAAGTATTTTGGATGGTTCATTCCTTATTTTGCAAGATTTCTTGGAACCACTCAAATCTTCTCTAGTTGATATCCCTTTTGTAAAAACTTTTGCATTTCCTTTGAAAATTTCTTTTAAACTCTGTGTTTTTGGCAAAGTTTGAGAAATCTCGATTTCAGAATCCCATTGCCAAGTTTCTGTTTCTGCCTCAGAGCCGCCGATACAAATAACTCGGTTCTACCGAATTAGCAGATGAGCTGCACCACAAAATTTTGGTTCCACCGATTTGATTGTCTCGGAGTCAATGATTTGCTTTCTTTTCTTATTTGTGTTCGCAGTTGCAAATCTATGTTTCTTCTGTGATCTTACAAGTGATGATTCTGTTACTTCGATGATCCCTTCTTATTAATAAAAAAATGCTTAGGGGGAGAAATTCTTTATTCAAGGATCCCTAACTCAAAGGAGGAGAAGTCTTACAAAATCTCAGATCAGCCAAAGGGAGAGAAATTATTTTCCATGATTCCCTCAGTTTTCATTTCTATGAACCCTACATTCAATGATCCTTGTTCTCAAGGATCCCTTCTTCTCAATGATCCCTGTATCTATTCCTGTGTTTGACCTTTTTGGAAATTAATGCCAAAGGGGGAGAATAACAAAGCTTCACGCTAAAGGGAAGATACATGCTTATGCAAAGGGGGAGATATGATCAAAGGGGAGAGAGAATATCAATGTTTATACTCATATAGACAAGGGGAGAATACCAAAGTAGGGGGAGAAAAATATATTTGGAGAAAAATGTATTTGTTTTGAGTATTCATCTTAGACTTTTCTCACCCTATCCAATCCCAATATCTACATGCTGAGATTCAGGGGGAGAGGATGATCTACTATTTTCATATCTAAGGGGAGAAAGCTCTAAATGATCTTGGAGACATATCAATCTTAAAGGATACTATCTTCTATATGTTCTCCATATATTGGTACTTTTGAGTTCTATTGCCTTGTTGATTAGTAGAATACTCTTGTGTTTCCTAACAGTGTTTTCTCAAGTGTGTTTCTACTACTAGAACGCTCAAGAACTCAAGGTAAGTATATGCATCATATCTTTGATCAAGATAATCTCTTGCTTCTTGCACATATTGTTTGCAAGAGTAAAGTCTTGAACAAGGATACATCTCATTCATATATATTTGATGCATATAGCCAAGATACACATGACTTCTTATATCCCTTCTACTACATGTGTGTCCATGCATTCCAAAGCAACTATCCTTTAAAGGTTTGCACACATTTAGGGGGGGCAAGTCTAAGTCATGTGTTGCTCAAAGTCTTCATTATATCCATGCATATCTTTATTTGAAGCTTTGATTGTATGTTGTCATCAATTACCAAAAAGGGGGAGATTGAAAGCACAACATGCTCCCTTGGTGGTTTTGATAATTCATGACAACATACATTGTCTCTTAGACTAATACCTTTACCTAGTGTATTTCAGATAAAGTCCACAGAGAGGGTTGGCAAAAGGATTGTGGAGATTGTGGAGATACCCCAAGATGCAAGGAAATGGATTGGCAAAGCTTCAAGCAAGAGGACTCTACATTTTACTTTGTGAGAAATCACTTTGAGTCCATAGGAAAGCCAATACTATTAAAAGGGGGGTAAGGTACTGTTGGTGAACAAAATGCTCATACGTGCACAAGTGATAGTCACCAAAAACACCCACAAGCTCTTCCACAAAACTCTGTCCAAAGTCAAATATCCACAATCGGTGCAACCAACACCTTCCACTCGGTGCCACCGATTCCCATACTCAGACAGACCTAAGCCAAACCCTAGCCTTTTGGTGCAACCGATTCTGCTTCGGTGCCACCGAGTTTAGGTTGCCAACATTCTGTTACGCAAATTCACAATATCGGTACCACCGAGATTGTTGGATTGGCGTCACCGAGAATGGGCAATCTGACCATTGGTCACCTTATCGGTGCAACCGAGTTTCATATATCGGTCTCACCGAGATTCAAAAGTTGCCACCTTTTGGTCACTTCGGTACCACCGAGATTAACACATCGGTGTCACCGAGTTGGTCATTTTGTGTGTAATGGTTGGATTTTTGGGGATGCCTATATATACCCCTTCACCACCACCCACTCGAAAAAAAGCACTCAGAACTATTTCATACTTGTCCCATCCAGTTTTCTGAGAGAGAGCCACCTACTCATGTGTTGAGATCATGCCATTCCATTCCAACCATATGAATCTTGATCTCTAGCCTCCCCAAGTTGCTTTCCACCAATCCCATCTCTTCCACCAAGCCAAATCTGTGAGAGAGTGATTGTGTGTTGAGGAGTCTATCATCTGGAAGCACAAGAGAAAGGAGTTCATCGTCATTACCGAGCCTATTACCTTTTGGAGGGTGGTGCCTCCTAGATTGGTTAGGTGTCGCTTGGGAGCCTCCTACTTCGTGTTGTGGAGTTGAACCAATAAGTTTGTAAGGGCAAGGAGATCACCTACTTCGTGAAGATCTACCCATAGTGAGGCTAGTCCTTCGTGGACGGAAGCCATTATGGAATAGTCAAGGTTGCTACTTCGTGGACCCTTATGGGTGGAGCCCTCCATGCACTCTCGCGACCGTTACCCGTAGTGGGTTGAAGACTCCATAAACGTGGATGTACGATAGCACCACCTATCGGAACCACGGGAAAAATCTTTGCGTCTCCAATTGCGTTTGATCTACCTATCTCAACTCTTTACTTCATGTGCAATGTCTTTACTTTCCGCTGCCATATTTGTTGACATGCATGTGTAGGGCTATTAGACTTGCTAGCCTTGCTAAAACTGTTAAAATCTGCTAACCAATTAACTTGGGAAAAGGTTAGGTTTTAAATTCCTGCTAGTAGTCTATTCACCCCCCCCCCCTCTAGACACTCTTCTAGTGATCCCTCACTATTGGAAACTTAGGGATATTAAGGCCTCCTTTTAATAGAGAACCGGAACAAAGCATTAACACATGGTGAATACATGTACTCCTCAAACTACGACAATCACCGGAAAGAATCCCAATTATTGTCACCTTGGGGTATGCGGATCATGACACGTAATAGGTACATATAACTTGCAAGATAGGATCCAAATCACTCTTATATTCATGAAAACATAATAGGTTCAGATCTAAAATCATGGCACTCGGACCCTAGTGACCAGCATTAAGCATAGCAAAGTCATAGTAACATCAATCTCAGAACATAGTGGATACTAGGGATCAAGCCCTATCAAACTTAACTCGATTGCTTGATCAATTCCATCCAATCCCACCACCGTCCAGCAAGCCTACAAAGGAATTACTCACTCCAGGTGGTGAGCATCATGGCGGTGTTGATGAAGAAGGGTTGGTGATAACGACGGCGACGACTTCCCCTCTCCGGAGCCCAAAACAGGCTCCAGATCAGCCCTCCGGAGGAAGAACATGAGGTGGCGGCGGCTCCGTCTCGTGAAACACGATGAAATCTTCTCTCCGATTTTTTCTCCACAGATGTGAATTTATAGCGTTGGAATTAGGGTCGGAGGGGCCACGAGGGCCCCACAAGCCATCTGGCCGCGCCCTAGGGGGGGCGCGGCCGGTTGTGTGGTGTCCTTCTGGTCCGCCCCCTCCGGCAGTTCTTCGCTCCAAAAATCTTTATATATTCCAGAAAAAAATCCACAAAAAGTTTCGTCCAATTGCGAGAAATTTTATTTCTGGACAAAAATAACACCAAGGTAGTTCTGCTGAAAACAACGTCAGTCCGGGTTAGTTTCATTCAAATCATGCAAATTGGAGGACAAAACCAGAGAAAAAGTGTTTGGAAAAGTAGATACGTTTGAGACGTATCAACTCCCCCAAGCTTAACTCATTGCTTGTCCTCAAGCAATTCAGTTGATAAACTGAAAGTGATAAAGAAAAACGTTTAGAAACTCTTTTGTTCTCGTTATTATACACATGCTTAGCTAATGCTCAAGTTTTCAGCATATGTCATAGATAGACACGTCCATGACAACAAATAGACATTATATTAACTCATGACAAGACATAACCAGCTAGAAAGCAATAATAAAGTATCTCCCATGTCAACAATTTATCAAAACACTCATAATACAATATGGTGACTTGGTATTTCGCTAGCCCTTTCTGACCACAAAACATAAATGCAGAGCACCTCCGAGATCCAAGCAGCGACTAAACAATATAATTCAGGGTAGCAAAGATCCAATCATGCTCATATCCAACATTAACTAAACTAAATGCATAAGAATGACAATAGTGCTCTCGGGTCTGGTGCTTTTATTAAGATGATGATGACTCAACATAAAAGTAAATAGATAGGCCCTTCGGAGAGGGAAGCATTGATTTGCAGAGGTGCCAGAGCTCGAAGCTTAAAACAAGGGTGAAAGTATAATTTTTGAGCGGTGCACTTTTCTTGTCAACGTTACGACAAAGGTTTTCAACATTTTCCATGCTAAACTCATTATTGGCGGTTCCCAAATGGAATAGTGAAGTTTACTCCTATCCACCATCCAAACACATTCCATGGCTGGCCGAATCCACGGTTGCCCTCCAAACAATCAACAGTTGTCGGGGTAAACAGACAGGGGTGTTCATTTTCCCCCTGACTCGTGCCCGGACAGACGGCCACCGGCGCCCGGCAGCCACAACCTGCACAGGCGGTAGAGCAGAAAACCCCATCAGCAATTAAGACCAAGACTCCAGCAAGCTCAACGCGGCAACCCAAGCCTGGGCTGTGATGCGCCAAGCACGTCCCCGACGCTTGCCGAGGACCGAGACGAATGCACCTTTCAGAAGACCTGGCAAGCCACTCCCCGGCAGGCACGAGCCAACCAGCCACCGCTCCACCGCATCGCTACGGCTGTCACTTATTGATGCGGTGTCGAGCATTCAGGCAGCTAATCATCTCTTGCTAAGCACGTGGCGACACTCCAGAAGGCAAGTTACGCCCGGTTGACACCCACCCTGCAGCGTGTCGAGACCTCAAGCAGCAACCAGCCAAGCGGTGGCAAGGGCTTGCCGGGGATGCACCCCCAAGCGCCACCTAGGCAGGTAATCATGGCATTTTGTCCTAAATGCCAGAGTTAGGTATGATAGCTCTGCTCAACTATCTAATCAATAGATATTGTCTGTTTTGCCATTGTGGTAACCTCTTGCACTATAAAAGGAGGCCCAAGGCAACCTAGCTCAAGGTTGGCAACTCGAACCCCCTGAACGCTTGTACTCGCATAGCCGCTCTTCCCCCGGAAGCAGTTCTTGCCGGGGTTAGGCGCCCTGTGTTCTTCGTGTTCCTCCGATCAATCCACCAAAAAGCAGGAGTAGGGTTTTACGCTTAGCAGCGGCCCAAACCTGGGTAAAATGCCTGACCCTTGATCGTTGCGCTGTCTCATGATCTCCGCTCTTCGTGCAACGTGACCCCCCTTGCCAAACCACAAGGGACCTCTGGTCCCATAGGTGATCGTGAGCATCTGTTCCCCGACATCTTTGGCGTGCCAGGTAGGGGGCGTGCATCATTTGCGCGAAACCGAGTTCGTGAACGGCGGATCGGTCTTCATCGTCATCTGCTTCAACAATGGCTCCAAAGAAGAAATCCAGCATGGCCGCGCGTCTTTCCACTTCAAGGACCCCCGCGCGCAGCCACGGGCGCGGCGGGCGGCGCGGCGGCCGTAGGTGGGGAAGGCGCCGTAAATAACACGGCCGGCATAGGCGGCGCCGTCGTCGCATTCTCCATGGCCGATACCAGAGCGAAGAACGCCGGAAAGAAATGGGTCCGCTCGACCCCAGAGAGATATGACGCAGTCCAGCAGGTTAAGGGAAGAAAGAGGTACCTGGCCATGTCCTTCTTCCTCCCCCTTCCCCGCCTATGGTTAGCTCTGTGCAGGCGATGATGTCGTCAGTGTCGATAAACTCGCATAAGGTTCGGTCTTGCATTTCTCCTGCCAAGGGACGAATCCCGAACCAATTGCTAGAGTATATCCACTGGTAGACGCTCCCGGCAGGCGAACCGCGGCAAGGTCCCGTACACCCCTCGCGGGACACCATGAGATCGTTGGGCGCGAAGATAAAGGGGGGAAGAAGTGGCCATACCTGCTTCCTTTTTTCCATTTTCGAATCAATCATGAATATTGCATCGACCCGGCAAGCTCTTGTCACGGGCCGTATGCAAGGCTAACGGATCTTCAAGTATCCCTGTTTTGCTCTTCTCTACGTTCCTTCTCTTTCAGGGCTGCGGTGAGCATGTGCTTGCGCGCACACCATAGGGGGCACTGGAGAAAGGGGACACATGGGTGACATGAAGGACCAAAAGCTAAGATGAATCAATAAGCCAATTTCCATTAAGACATACGTTCATATGCCCTTTTGTCGAACCAAAAGGTTTCGTATGCCGAACCTTGCGTGTGACCAAACCTTACCGTGTTCGTTCGCGCCCGTGTTTTGTTTCGAGCCTGCTCAACGAAACACGCGGCAGCGTCAACACTGCCAGAGGTAATCCGCTGGCGGCATGTTTTTGCCAGCAGAAAGCTAAGGACATGTTCCTCAAAGCATTTCGCGGCAGCGCGACGTTGGCAGGTGACTGGAAACGCGCAATGGTGAACATCATGCAAACACCAGAAGGGAAACGAAGGGCATAGTATACGATTACATAGAAACATCAGTTCAGCAAATGATAAAGTAAGAAGAATTCACGCCCTAATATGAGATACCTACTATGTCTTGATTACAGGGCAACGTGGCGACGAAAAAGATACGGAGCTAACTTTGGTGGCCTCCCTGAGTCCTTGGAACTTTGAGGATCCTGTCGGCGAGGGGCCCGGCCTTCTCCGCAGCAGCTGAATTGTCGGCGCCTGACGGCAGCTTCTTGAAACCATCAGAAAGGTCGAGCTTCGGATGGAAGAAGGCGAGGTTGCTCAGGACCAGGAAGAGGGCATTGCGTGCTAGCTTCCGGGATTCATCGGCAAACGATGCGGCCCTGTCCTTTTCATACATCTTCAAACCCTCAATCAGGCCCTCGAAGAAGATTGTCAGCTTGACGCTGGGGGCTTCATGCTTGCCGGCGGAATAGGCCCAGCTCTTCACGTCCATCTTGGGAATCTGGGTAGTAAGGCGCTCAGCGATATCAACCATCCTCTTGATCCAGAGATCACGCTGCTCAACCACGTTCTCCAGGGTCTCTTTAGCATCCTTCTAAAGGGTCTGAGCGTGGGTCACGTCCGTCAGCAACAGCTTCTCACAGGCCTCGGCTGATTCAAGATTGCTCTCCAGGGAAGCAAGCCTAGATTTCATCTCGGAGATAATACCATTGGCGGCATCAAGGTCCTCGCCCTTGGAGGAAAGCTGTAATTGCACCTCTTCCAGAGTTGCGGTCACCTTACGCGCTTCCTCCTTGAGGGCCTCGACCTCCTTAGCGCTCCTGGAAAATCCTCTGTCAGTTTGGTCAGTTTGGCTTCAAATTCAACCTTGGCGGTAGAAGCAGCAGCCAAGTCATCAGTCACCCCCTTCAGCCGAGCAGCAGATTCCAAGCAAAGTGCATCAATGGTAATCTTGTGGCCATCCTCCAGCTCCTTGGTACGCTGCCGAACGCGGTCCTCCAGCTCATCATCCTTGGCACGGAGGGTGGCCTCGAGGTTCTCTTCCCGGGCAGAAATATCGTCCTCTCTGGCATCCAGAAGCGCCTCGCGCTTCGCCAGACGGACCTTCTGGGTGGTGACATCCTCGTTGGCCATGGACAGCGTTTCGTGCTGCCTTTTGAGGGAATGGACCTGCCGATTGTACCAGTCCCGCAGTTCGCTCCCTTTTCTCCTCAGCTGCTGATCCACAAGCCCGGCCGAATCTTGTTGCTCCTTGACCATCTGCCACTGAAGGTTGTACCTGTTCTGAACATCCTTAAGCCCTACTGCTATGGACTCCAGAAAAGCGAAGTCCTTGGCGGCGTCGGCAGTGTTGTGGGCCCCTTCGACCCTCTGGGATAGTGGCACCAGGATCTTGTTGATCTCTTCGTCAAGATCCACACCCGCTGAGAAGGGCAAACCGAAGGCTGTGTGGCTTAACGAAGCAGTGATCAGTGCCAGATGCCTTTGTGGGGATTGCAGGGCCAACGCCAGGGTGTAGCTAGATGAAGAAGGCATCATGGCTCGAAGGGGAGTCTTCTCTTCAACCCCTGAGCTCAGGGCGGGCATGCTGTCGGGATTTTGTTCCATCCTCTTCGGGACCCTTGAATATCCCCGGCAGCCGAGACGTGTTCTTCTGCGACAGCAATCTTTATCGCTTCCGTGGCAGCATCTTTCCCAATAATGGCAACCTCCTCCAGCAGTTCGGGCTCTTCAAAAAGTGGGGCTGCTGAATAGGAAAACAAAACAGAAGCATGGACATCAAGAATCAACAAAGCGCGAAGGGAAGAAGATACAGGGGAAACCAGAACACCGGCAAGAGGGATACCCGATGGAGAATGCTGCGGAAGGACCTCCCCTTCCCCGGCAACATCAGTTGCCGGCGTGCCGTCTGTCGCTGTCCCTTCGGCGGTAGCCCTTGCACGAGCAGATTCCTCGGTGGAGGCCCTTGCCGACGAGTCCCCCTCATGGGCAACGGTTGACGGGGAATTTTGGAGGAGGAGTTCCACTGGATGGGCCTCCCTCCGATCTTCCTCTCCCGTTCCCCTGGCGGGGGAAGGAAGGCGCCCTTCCTCATCCCCGCCAGCGAACGAGACCTGCGCTTGAGTTTCACGAAGAGGACTGGGCTAGGGGCTAGGCACGGGATTCCCATCCACGTCCCCTGCAGAGCCTCCGCCTGCTGCAAGGTCCGAGCCCGCGGCAGACTTGGCCCTCTTGACCCTATGCGCAAGGGTCTCATCATCTTCATCCCTGTCAAAGATCAACCATGCATGATCAATCAGGAAGATTAAAAATTGAAAGCCTTCTAATGGAAGCTGGGATCAACGAAGCTTACTCCGAGGCAAGGAGCATTGAGCCTAGTTCGTACGACGCAGGCGGTGGAGTTGCTCGGCTCCTCTTCAGAGTTGGAGTGGCGGGGCTTGGCGGAGAGGCCGGGACTACCGGTAAAGGCGAGCTTGGCGGAGGAGTTGGATTCGACGGGGGGCTGGGATCCACCCCATGCTCTTTCCGTCGCTTGGCGGGGGATGCCTTGGTCTGAGCAAGGCGCAATGACTGGCGACGTGCTACTCCACGCTCGCCGCCCTTGGCAGTCGTCCTCTTCACCTTCGAGGAACTTCGCGAAGACGCAGAGGCCGTTGACTCCCGATTGGTGCGTAGACGAGGGCGGCGACCCGGCTCCGGAGCTTGGGGTCCCTCTTCAAGCCCCTCCTCTACCACCTCCGGGTCCTTCGCCCCTTCCGCCTCACCTTCCACCTGGGCCCCTACTACCGCGGTTTGGGAAACGCTAGCCGTGACAAGCTCCAGCCCGACAGACTCCTCCGGAACAAGGTTTTCGCCCTCCTCATCAGAAGAGCCGCCGTCCCCAGGCTCCTCTTCTCCTTCAGAAGATGCTCCCCCGGCGGACCTGACAGCTTTGTCCTCCGCGATTCGTCCGGAGATAAAGGACCTCTCCGCCTCCCTGGTCGGCGCGGTCAAGTTATGCTCCGGTTTGATAGCCTTTTCCTCCAAGGCGGAGGTCCACTCCATCTCGCTCTCCAGGGCGGGCAGCTCCCAGTCAGACTTAACGCCGAAGGCATCACATTCCGGCATCCATTGAAGAATCTGATTCCTGGCGGAATTACGATGCAGCGGGATAACTTTCTCCGGCAGGCGATGTGTCCCGAAACGGCCAAACAGCTAATCACACAGCCAGCCATGGCCGTAAGCTGTTAGGTTGTTGGCAGGACCAGGATACAAGCGCATCCAATCGGCGGGACCATTGAACTCCCAAGCAAACCGGTCTCTCTTTTGCAAAGGAGCAATGCGGCGGCGGAGAAAGTCTGCCCCCACCTGTTCAATGGTCAATCCGACAACCTTGAGGTGGATGATCCTGTTCAGTGCCAAGCGGAGTTTGCTGTCAGATGGGCCAGGCTTCCCCCAGTCGCTGCCGCGCATGACGCATTCAGTCCGCGCCTGGCAAAACTCGAGGTCTTGTCGTCCTTGATCCAGCACCAGTCACCCCTCCATTCTTCCCACTTCCCACGCAAGCTCCCGAAAAGGTACTCCTTCTTGTCCCGGGGGATCCAGCTTATATTTCTGGAGCGGTGGGATTTGTCCTCAATCCGGGGAAGGAAGAAGTGCTTGAACAAGTCCACATTGGGGGCAACCCCGACAAAGTTCTCGCACAGATGGGCAAATATCTCCATGCAAGATATCGCATTGGGCGTGAAATCCAAAAGGTGAAATCCATATGTCTCCATCATGGCGCAGAAGAAATCTGAAAAGGGAGGAGCAAGACCGCAGTAAAAGTATGCACAGAAGAAGTGGTATGAATCTGAGGGCTTCTTCTCCTTGGGGTTGTCTGGCAGAACTTGCGGCGCTCCATGCCCCTTTGTCGGCCACCCCCACATATAGGCGTACCTCTCGATCAGAGTATTGCCGTCCAGGCTCGACGGAGAGATAACTACATCTCCCTGACGTCGCCTCTCGAGCTCTTCCGCTTTCCTCCTCCGTTCCTCAGCCGCCGGGTCCGTGGATGTGGCCGCCTGCTTCCCCTTGTTGCCCGCCTTTTTCTGCCCCATCTTGGAAGTCTTCAAGGGTGGCAGGTGGTCCGGCGGCGCTTGATGGTACGGGAATGGTGGTGGAAGCGGTTTCTTGGCTTGAGGAGGAAGATGAAGGACACAGAAAAGGATGCGAATGAGCAGCGCCCCTGCGCGCTGTCCTTTTTTTTCAGGGGACTCGCACAAGTGCTGGATCTTCGCTTTCTTTTCAGAAAACTGCTGTTTTATTATTGGCAGTTCCTTTTATTCTCCAACGGCTCCCGTCCATGACCCCACGACCCGCGATAATTGCGCGGAGTGGACGTGGATGGAAAGGCAGAATCCCTTCGCCGCGTGTCCGTGCACTGTTTGGGGCCTAACCCAACGTATGGCTCAGGCCCGGGGGCTTCTGTCGGGGTAAACAGACAGGGGTGTTCATTTTCCCCCTGACTCGTGCCCGGACAGACGGCCACCGGCGCCCGGCAGCCACAACCTGCACAGGCGGTAGAGCAGAAAACCCCGTCAGCAATCAAGACCAAGACTCCAGCAAGCTCAACGCGGCAACCCAAGCCTGGGCTGTGACACGCCAAGCACGTCCCCGACGCTTGCTGGGGACCGAGATGAATGCACCTTCCAGAAGACCCGGCAAGCCACTCCCCGGAAGGCACGAGCCAACCAACCACCGCTCCATCGCATCGCTACGACTGTCACATATCGATGCGGTGTCGAGCCTTCAGGCAGCTAATCAGCTCTCGCTAAGCACGTGGCTACACTCTGGAAGGCAAGTTACACCCGGTTGACACCCGCCCTGCAGCATGTCGAGACCTCAAGCAGCAACCAGCCAAGCGGTGGCAAGGGCTTGCCGGGGATGCACCCCCAAGCGCCACCTAGGCAGGTAATCATGGCATTTTGTCCTAAATGCCAGAGTTAGGTATGATAGCTCTGCTCAGCTATCTAATCAAGAGATAATGTCTGTTTTGCCATTGTGGTAACCCCTTGCACTATAAAAGGAGGCCCAAGGCAACCTAGCTCAAGGTTGTCAACTCGAACCCCCAGAACACTTGTACTCGCATAGCCGCTCTTCCCCCGGTAGCAGTCCTTGCCGGGGTTAGGCGCCCTGCGTTCTTCGTGTTCCTCCAATCAATCCACCAAAAAGCAGGAGTAGGGTTTTACGCTTAGCAGCGGCCCGAACCTGGGTAAAATGCCTGACCCTTGATCGTTGCGCCGTCTCATGATCTCCGCTCTTCGTGCAACGTGACCCCCCTTGCCGAACCACAAGGGACCTCTGGTCCCATAGGTGATCATGAGCATCCGTGCCCCGACAACAGTCCCAAGGAGTTGGTGTAATTTATTTTGATTATGTGGGACTGGGCATCCCTCTTACCAGCCTCTCTCGTGTAATGACGACGAATAAACGACCGTCCTGAGAATAACTTGCTTAGCATGGAAAATATTGATCGTCCTGTCGCTTCATGAGCGGGACGAGTGCACAAAATTGGATGTGCATTTGAATATTTAGAGATGGCACGTGCAAATTTACTTGGAACGGCAGGGTAATACCACATATAGGTATGTATGGAGGACTCATGTGGAATAACTTGGTTCAAGGATTTAGATGCACAAGCAGCATTTCCGCTTAGTACAGGTGAAGGCTAGTAATAGGTTGAGAAGCAACCAGCTAGAGAGCAACAACTGTCATAAACATGCATTTTGAATAATTAACATTGGATGTAGCATGAGTAGGATATGAACACTCTGAATTTAAACATCATGGAGGCTATATTTGTTTTGATTTAATCACATGTTTGCACACGGCCCAAGTCAAACCGCTTGAATTTCTCAGAGGGAAATACCATACTACCATATCATATTATAACCATTTTAATGCATGTTGACACACAAGATAAATCAATATTAACTCCTAGCTAGTTAGCCATGGCATGAGAAGCTATAATCTCTAGTTGTCATCACGAACATGTTTACTCATGATATACTGAATCAGGATCAAACTGGCTAAACATATTTAGAAAAACAGAAAACAAGAAGAGTTCATACCAGCTTCCTTTGCCACAGTCACTTCACCAAATATCAGCATTATTGCCTTTCACTTGCACGATCGAACGGTGTGATAATAATAATAGTGCAAGAATGCCATGTACTAAGCTGGAATCTGCAGGGCAGTATAAGACAAAGCAGAAGACAAGGTAAAATTGGCACTTTGTTAGATCATCAGTAAAGCATATGAGAGATACTCAACATTTTCATCGTGGTCTTCTCGTTTCGACAACTCAACAAAAGAAAACAAATTCAGAGAAACACAGTGAAATATTTTTGGAGTTTTTTGTTTTTTCTTAAGCAAGCACAGGAACTAAGGGAAAAACAAGAATGAGAAAAATTATTTACACGGGAAAGCTCCCAACAAGCAAAGGAAATTTTTTTGGGTTTTCTTTTTAGTACTACAGCTAAAGAGACAAGGAAAAGAAAAGGACCGAAAATAAGCGAGAAATATTTCTGGATTTTCAAAGTTTTTCAAACACACAAGAAGAAAACGGAAAATAATGCTAACATGGATATTCATAGAAAGAGGATGAACACCGATAGTTTGTATGAAGTGTGAGAATAGGAATGTAATGTCGGTGAGAAATACGTACTCCCCCAAGCTTAGGCTTTTGCCTAGCTTGGTAATCACCACTGGCGATATGAGTAATAGTTGAAATGGTAGCTCGTGGAGGCATTCCTGGCCTCCTCCTCTGCCAGACAAGTAGCCTCCGCTGCCAAGCGAGCAGCTTCTACCGTAGCATTGTGCTCACGCACCTCGTCCTCAAGAACGTAATATCTTTGTCGAGCCTGAAAGTTAAAAAGGGTAGGTGTAGGCAAAAAGACAGGCATAGGTGTGTATTTTCTAAATATTAAGTTGTACTCATAGCCACTAGGACATTTCACAAGAAATTCATGATAACGCATAGCTTCATAATCTAAATATCGTTCAGGCAAAATGGGATCATTAGGTTGGGGCGCCACTCTCAAATGTGTAGCTACGCGGGACACATAAATGCCTCCATTACTAGAGTTGGAGTGCAACCTTCGGGCAACAATTGCACTGAGGTTAAATTGTCGCTCTCCTGTCACAACAGTATGTATAAGGCTCAGATCATGGGCACACAATGCACCGCACTCATGTTTTCCAACTACGCATTTCCCGTTGAACAATGCAAAGTAACTGATAGAGGGAAATTGTATACTCTTAATTCTAGCCTGCGATACTTCCCTATCTTCCCCCACACAAAGACTCTTGAGAAACGTATTATAAGCAATTGTTGATGATTTCTCAACTGAACCCCAAAGTGGAAGTTTGCAAGCAATCGAGTACTCTTCTAGTTCCATGCTAAAAGATTCATCATATAATTTAAACAACACCCTAGAGTTGCTCTCTTGGAAGCGAAAACCATCTACGCAAGTATGGGTAAGGTTATAATGTTGGACACACTTATCTGCAAAGAAGTCGGTGAGGCCGGTATTTTCAATGAAATGATCAAATTCATCTTTGATTCCCGCATTTATCATGAACTCATCGCTTGGCCACCGGCAAGATTTTGCATCGGCCATGACTATTTGATTAGCTCTAGGCTCTATGTAGCCCTGTCGAACCGAGCTTCTCCTCGACGACTCTCCTGAAGAACGCCTCCTTGAGGTGCTCCTCCTAAAGAAACTCATCTTTCCCGATCAAAATTTCTAAAATTTTTGAGTCACAAAATTATGCCAATAAAACTTTGCAAGATTGATAGCAACTACTCATATGGATGCCTAGAGGACATATCAAGCATTCCCACTACTTGGAACTCAAAGAATTAGACATGCAAGCTTATTTTCTGTAGCACCAAGTGTAGCAACTTATGCAAAATATAAACCACTAGAATAGAAACTAATTGGAGGAATGGGAGAGCCACGTACCACGGAACAATTCCTCAAAACAGTTTCGGACACGGAGTTCCGAGCAAGGAGATCGAAAATTTCACTTTCTGGGTGAAGAACACGGGAGAGAGATGGCTGGAGAATTTTTCTAGAGGTAGGAGAAGGAGTGGGAGGAAGAGATAAGGCAGGGGGCCTGTGGGCCCCACAAGCCAACCGGTCGCGCCCCTAAGGGGGGGGCTCTTGCGTGGTGGCCCACTGGAAGGCCCCCCTGCAGTGATTTTTACACCCACATGTTTTTATTTATTCCAAAAAAAATCATGTTAAAATTTCGTGGAAATTTGAGACTTTTTATTTTTGACGTATTTTTCATGCACAGGAAAAACAGAAAACAGGAATTTCATGGAATTTTATTTTTACTTTTACTAAGAAAACATAATATAAACTTGTGATACAGAGAGTTGTGAATATTCAATTCATCAATTTCATGTCTTTCGAAAAGAATTCATTAATAAGGTTGATCAAGTCTTATTAATAAACGTTTCCAATTAACATGAAACCAAAGAATCTTCATATGTCACTAGGTTACCTCAATTGGGATTTGTATCTCCCCAACAATAAGATTATAATATTTCTTCTTCTTGGCGGTAGGGAGAGGAATTGTAATATCTCCAATGATAATCGTAGGCAGAGGATCAATGACATTAATATTATTAATCAAAGTTTGCTTCCTCGGAAAATGCACGGTATGTTGCTTGCCATTGATATGAAAGGTGACCTTGCTTTTATTGCAATCTATAACAGCCCCTGCAGTATTTAGAAAGGTCTACCAAGGATGATCGACATATTGTCGTCCTCCGGCATATCAAGAATAACAAAGTCTATTAAGATAGTAACATTTGCAACCACGACGGGAACGTCTTCGCAAATTCCAATAGGTAAAGCAGTGGATTTATCGGCCATTTGCAAATATATCTCAGTAGGTGTGAGTTTACTCAATTCAAGTCTTTTACAAAGGGAGAGAGTCATAACACTAACACCGTCCCCTAAATCACATAAAGCAGTTTTAACATAATTCCTTTTAATAGAGCAAGGTATTGTGGGTATACCCGGATCCCCCAACTTCTTAGGTACTCCACCATCAAAAGAATAATTAGCAAGCATGGTGGCAATTTCAGTTTCAGGTATCTTTCTTTTATTAGTGATAATATCTTTCATATACTTAGCATAAGGAGGCATTTTCAATATATCAGTCAAGCGAGTGCATAAATGGACAGGTCTAATCATTTTAGCAAAGCGCTCAAAATCTTCCTCATCTTTACTTTTAGTGGCTTTACGAGGGAATGGCATAGGTTTTTGAACCCATGGCTCTCTTTCCCTTCCATGTTCCCTAGCAACAAAGTTTCTCTTATCATAACGATAATTTTTAGAAGGTGGGTTATCAAGATCCTCAGCAGGTTCAATTTCTACATCATTATCATTTTCTTTGTTATTATCTGGTTGAGCATCTATATGAGCATCATCATCATTATTATCATTTTCATTATCACTAGGTGTATGCTCACTACCAGACCGAGTCTCAGCATCAGAAATAAAAACTTCATTGTTTTTCTCAACAGGTTTTTCTATAATAGGTTCACTAGAGGCATGCAAGTTCCTATCATTTTTCTTTTTCTTCTTCTTCTTAGATGGACTAGGTGTATCTTCACTAATTTTCTAAGAATCTTGTTCAATTCTTTTAGGGTGACTGAGGGAATCCGGGACTAAGGGGTCCTCGGGCCGTCGGTTCACCTCCGGTGGGCTGCCTCGGTGGGCCGCTCTGTGGCAATTGCGGGAAGGCCGAACTACAGGACAATCTCATGTTCGGAAGGGAAGGATCCGAAGACTTGGCGTGACCTCCAAGTCTAGGGAGAAGGAATGGGCGTATCTATGCCCGGATGGAGACTTATCATGTGTAACCCTAGGTACCCCTGGTGTCTATATGAACTAGGAGGCTTAGTTCATAGGAGGACAAGTCAACTCATCTAGGGTTTAGCTCATTTGATCTCGAGGTAGATCGACTCTGTAACCATCATACTCATCAATATAATCAAGTAGGACATAGGGTTTTACCTCCTCACGAGGACCCAAACCTGGGTAAACATCATCTCCTTCGTCCCCTATTCACCATCAATCCCAGATACATAGCTCGGGACCCCCTACCCGAGATCCGCCGGTTTTTACATCGACAGTGACCTTCAGAATAAAGAGGTTCTTGGGTCATTCTACCTCCTCTAGTCACTACTCTAGTAGCATGATCATTTATATTATTCATTTCAGCAAGCAAATCATTATGTGATTTAGCGACTTGGTCTAATTGAGTGTGAACCATAGAAGCATGTTTGCCTAAACCTTTCACATCATTTGCAATTATAAACATCAAGTCACTTAAACGATCTATCATCATAGCATTACGTTGAAATTGATTCTTAACATATTTGTTGAAATGTTCTTGCTTAACAACGTAATTATCAAATTCATCCAAGCATTGTTCACGAGTCTTAGTATAAGGTATATCACTTTTATTAAAGGAACGGAGAGAGTTTACCTTTACTATCTGTGTCGGGGTATCAAGTCCATGTATTTCTTCAATAGGTGGTAATTTCTTGACATCCTCGGTTTTAATACCTTTTTCTTTCATAGATCTTTTTGCTTCTTGCATATCTTCGGGACTAAGAAATAGAATACCTCTCTTCTTTTGAATAGGTTCTGAAGGTGGTTCAGGGAGTGTCCAATCTTCGGCATTTTGCATTATTTTGTTCAATAATTCCTCAGCTTGTCCAACAGTTATTTTCTTGAAAACACAACCAGCACAACTATCTAGGAAATCCCTAGAAGCATCAGTTGGTCCATTATAAAAAATATCAAGTATTTCATTCCTCTTAAGTGGACAATCAGGCAAAGCTCGTAGTAACCGAAGAAACCTCCCCCAAGCTTGAGGGAGATTCTCTTCTTTAATTTGGGCAAAGTTAAATATTTCCTGTAAGGCAGCTTGTTTCTTATGAGCAGGAAAATATTTTATAGAAAAGTGTTGAAGCATATCCTGGGGACTATGTATGCAACCATGAGTAAGTGATAAGAACCATTCCTTGGCCTCGCCTTTTAGCGAGAAAGGAAAAAATCTTAAGGATATAATAGTAGCGAATCTTTTCTTCATTGGCGAACAGAGCAGCAATATTATTTAGTTTCATAAGGTGTTCAATAACAGTTTCATTTTTATAACCATGGAAAGGATCAGACTCTACTATAGGAATTAACTTAGGGTCTACAGAGAACTCATAATCCCTATCAGTAACAAATATAGGAGAGGTACCAAATTTAGGATCACGTTTCATTTTCTCCATCATAGATTTTTCTTTTAGTTTGCATAATAGTTTCTTCACATCATCTCTATTTTCACAAGCAAGAATGTCCCTAGCTACCTCATCATCCATAACATAACCTTCAAGTACAAAAGGCAATTCACATCTATTAGGTGAGCGAGGAGCATCATGGAGGTGTTGATGGAGAAGGGTTGGTGATGACGACGGCGACGATTTCCCCTCTTCGGAGCCGAAAACAGGCTCCAGATCAGCCCTCCGGAGGAAGAACAGGAGGTGGCGGCGGCTCCGTCTCGTGAAACGCGATGAAATCTTCTCTCTGATTTTTGTTCTCCGCGGATGTGAATTTATAGCGTTGGAATTAGGGTCGGAGGGGCCACGAGGGCCCCACAAGCTATCTGGTCATGCCCCTAGGTGGGGGGCGCGGCCGGTTGTGTGGTGGCCTTCTGGTCCACCCCCTCCGGCAGTTCTTCGCTCAAAAAATCTGTATATATTCGAGAAAAATCCACAAAAAGCTCCGTCCAATTCCGAGAACTTTTATTTCTGCACAAAAATAACACCAAGGTAGTTCTGCTGAAAACAGCGTCAGTCCGGGTTAGTTTCATTCAAATCATGCAAATTAGAGGACAAAACCTGAGCAAAAGTGTTTGGAAAAGTAGATACGTTTGAGACGTATCACGCGTCCCTATGGGTAATTACTCTATTAGGGCACGGGTGCCAGCTTGAATGGCCATCTAGAAGTTGGTGGGTCAAATACCTTACTGAGCGTGCAGGACGGGGATGAGGATGGGATAGCATTACCCGCCTTACCCATAAATTGAAGTACTTACATGTGGGCTCTGAAATTAGTAGCCCCCACGTAATTTGTGGCCTCGGTCACCCAAATTTACACACATCCCACCCCTTTGGCCCAAAATTCCCTAAGAAATCCCAAACCTAGCCACAACATATTGTTTATTGCGTTGAAATACTATTTTTTCTTCTGAAATACGCGAAGGTTGTTCTTAAATGCATGTGTGAGTTTCCCCACGATGATAAAGAACTCGGTGGGGATGTAGATGGGAAACTTTTTATCCCCGCACACGGGTACGCAGACGGGGACGGGGATGGGAGGGCGGTGATGGGGATGGATATGGGACTCCAATACTCGCCTAAGAAATCCCCAGCTTTAGACACAAGCCTCTCACAAACCGGAGCATCACACGAAGGCGCGTGGTTCCGAGAGGGAACATGGGGCCATGTGTGATGACGAACCGCCAATCGCTGTGTCATTCGACCTAGTTTTTTTTTCATCGATACAATGCACGAATACGACTGGCGTCCTATTTTTTTTAAAAAAGGTGTTCTATTGGCATTTTTATATATTAAGTTAGTTTATAGAAATTTAATGGCCATAGTTCAAAACTGAAACACATGAACAAGCTAGATGAAGCAAAAACCACTGGAAAATCATATATATGTACTACTTGCTTACATATATATGCCACGTGCAATAAATTTGAAGGAGTTCCAAACATCTTGAGTGACGGTTTGGACACAAAAGCATTGAGAATCTAGGTTCTAAATTAAAAAAAATGAAAAAAATGCTTTGAATTCTGAAGTACATGAAAATATGCATGATTTCCTGCCATGGGGCCAAGATGTCGTGGTTACTGCTCTCGGACTTGCTTGCGTAACACAAATGGCACGCATGCATTACATTTGGATAGAAAATGTAAATATTTGGCAAAACAAACGGGTCCCACATGATTGGTGATTCGTCTCCAACATATCTATAATTTTTGCTTGTTCCATGTTGTTATATTATCATTCTTGGATATTTTACAATCATTTTATAGCAACTTTGTATCATTTTTTGGGACTAACCTATTGACATAGTGCCAAAGTGCCAGTTGCTATTTTTGCTTGTTTTTTACTTCGCAGAATATCATTACCAAATAGAGTCCAATCGCAACGAAACTTTTTGGAGGTTTTTTTTGGACCAGAGGAAGGCCACTGGGCCAAAGAAGTTACCAGGAGGGAGCCCAGGCCGCCCACAACCCACCAGGGCGCGCCAGGGGCCCCGGGCGTGCCCTGATGGCTTGTGGCCGCCTCGGGAGTCCCCTCCACCGCCTCTGATGCCTAAAATTCCCAAATATTCCAGAAACCCTAAGGGAGTCGATGAAAAACACATCCAGCCGCCGCAAGTTCTAGAACCGCGAGATCCAATCTAACACCATCACGGAGGGGTTCATCATCCTCATTGGTGCCTCTCCGATGATGTGTGAGTAGTCCACCATAGACCTACGGGTCGATAGGCAGTAGCTAGATGGCTTCCTCTCTCTCTCTTTTGATTCTCAATACAATGGTCTCTTGGAGATCTATTTGATGTAAACTTTTGCGGTGTGTTTGTTGGGATCCGATGAATTTTGAGTTCAAGATCAGTTTCTATCCATGAATGTTATTTGAGTCTTCTTTGATCTCTTATATGCATGATTACTTATAGCCTCGTATTTCTTCTTCGAATCTTTGGTTTAGTTAGGCCAACTAGATCGATTTTTTTGCCATGGGAAGAGGTGCTTTGTGATGGGTTCGATCTTGCGGTGTCCTCTCCCAGTGACAGAAGGGGCAGTGAGGCACGCATGTATCGTTGCTATTAAGGATAACAAGATGGAGTCTATTCCTACATGAATAGATTTTTTCTACATCATGTCACTGTTCTTATTGCATTACTCCGTTTTTCCATGAACTTAATACACTAGATACATGCTGGATAGCGGTCGATGTGTGGAGTAATAGTAGTATATGCAGAATCGTTCCGGTCTACTAATCTTGGACGTGATGCCTATATAATGATCATCGCCTTGGATATCGTCATGATTATTTGTTCTTCTATCAATTGCCCAACAGTAGTTTGTTCACCCACCGTGTGCTATACTCATGAGAGAAGCCACTAGTGAAACCTACGGCCCCATATGAATCAATCATGAGAGCATCCTATGGAGCAAAAACCAAAGATGACAATACTTGAATCTATGCGTTATGCCTAGCTAGGGGCGTAAAACGACAGCGCTTGTTGGGAGGCAACCCATTGAATAAATTTATTTTCATCTTTTTATTTATTTTTTTGTGTGTTGAAACAATTATGCCTCTGTTATGATTGTGTTTTTATGTTTTATTTAGTGTTTGTGCCAAGTAAAGTCTTTAGGATGATTCATAAGATGAGTAGAAACAATGCTGAATCTGAAACAGAAACTTTGCCTCCTGTGTGCGAATTTTCATTTTTTACTAGAGCGTAGTATTGAGCTGAAATTTTAACACAGTATTTATATACAAATTATTTACGTTGTACTAATTGTTCAGAATTTTTACAGTTACAGAAGTATGGTTAGAGTACAGATTACTACAGACTGTTCTGTTTAAGACAGATTCTGTTTTCGTTGCATTGTGTGCTTGTTTTGATGAATCTATGTGTTGTATTGAAGGGTATAAGCCATGGTAAAGTTAAAATACAGTAGGTATAATGCAATAATAAAATTTGAATGGGTTTGCAACAGTACTTGAAGTGGTGATTTGCTTTATTATACTAACGGATCCCACGAAGGTTTTGTTGAGTTTTGTGTTATTGAAGTTTTCAAGTTTTGGGTGAGATCGCGATGGATGAAGGAATAAGTAGTGAAAAGAGCCTAAGCTTGGGGATGCTAAAGCACCCCCAAGATATATCCAAAGAGAAACAAGAAACCAAGCTTGGGGATGCCCCGAGTGGCATCCCCTCTTTCTTCTAACAACCATCGGTATTTTACTTGGAGCTATATTTTTATTGGTCACATATCATGAGTTTTGCTTGGAGCATCTTGTATCATTTGAGTCTTAGCTTGCTTTGCTTTTTAGTTTGTCACTAGTATCCTTTCTGGACACACCTATTTGAGAGAGCCAAAATTATGCTAAGATTTGTTAGAATTGCTCTATATGCTTCACTTAAATTTTTTGTGCTATGGAATTGCTCTAGTGCTTCACTTATATCTTTTTGAGCACGGTGTGCTTGGAAACTTATGCAGAAACACTCTCATGCTTCACTTAGATTAATTTGAGAGTTAGTAAAATTTGAAGAAATCCTCTCATGCTTCACTTATACTATTTTGAGAGATGAAATCTCTATGCTCATGTTCTTCACTTAAATTTGTTTGAGCTTGTCAAAAGCAATGGCAATATATGAAACTAGTCCCAAAGTGATAGTTATTCAAGGAGGATATAATAAAAACTTTCATGAAGATCATTGGACAAATTAAACTTGATTCCTTGTAATAGTTTTGAGACATGATGATAGTAATATGTGAGTCATGTTAGTGAGTAATTATGCTTTAGTAAGAATATTGGTGTTAAGGTTTGTGATTCCTTATGCAAGTACGAAAGTCAATAGTTATGCAGTGAAATTACATCCTACTTATGGTGCATTATTCGGTGTTAGTTATACTCAATGCTCGTTTATATGAATTTTCGTTTCTTGGTTGGTTGCTTCTCAATCTATTTGCTAGCCTCCACTTGTACTAAGTAGAAATATTACTTGTGCATCCAAAATCCTTAAACCCAGTTTTTCCGTATGAGTCCACCATACCTACCTTATGCGGTATTTCTATGCCGTTCTAAGCAAATTTGTATGTGCCATCTCTAATTTTCAAAATAAATTTCCTTTTTGTGTGCTCGTACCGCTCATGAAACGGTAGGGGGTGTCCAATATTTTTTCATGCTAGATGTGTTATTCTCAAGATGAGTGTTTATTCACTTGTCATTGCACGAGAGTACGGCGGTAATAGGGATGCCCAGTCCCGAAATGAAAAAAAATACTTTATGTTGTCAAATAATAAATTCCTTGGAAAGTGTTGGTATGGAAGGCAACCGTGGATACGGCCAGCCATGGATTGTGAAAGAATGGTGGAAAAGGGAATAAAATTTACTTTATGTTTGGGAACCGCCTTGATATATCTAGCATGGAAAGTATTGTGAACTACTTTGTCGTTTTCGTTGACAGGAAAGGCATGCCACTCAAAATATTTTTCTCTCTCAGTTTCAACTTTGAGCAATGGCACCTCTACAAATCCCTACTTCCCTCTGCGAAGGGCCTATCTATTTACTTTATGCAATTTTTATTTTTTATTTGAGTCTCCATCTTCTCTTATAAAGCACCAAGTAGGGGGCACTATGATCATACTTGAGCATTGGGTGTAGTTAATATTTGAGTGTGTTTCATGAATGGATCAATGATTGAGCATGATGGGCTAGGGATAACTTTCTTTAGTGTTGATATTTTGAAAGACATGGTTGCTTGTTGGCATGCTTCAGTATTAAAGTCTTTATGTCAAAACTAGACTATTGCTTTGAACCATCTAAAAGTCCAAATATCCATGCTACAAAAAGAAAAGAATATGTGATGACCATGTTAGGCAGCAGTCCACATCAAAAATTCGGTTTTTATCATTTACCTACTCGAGGACGAGTAGGAATTAAGCTTGGGGATGCTGATACATCTCCAACGTATCTATAATGTTTGCTTGTTGCATGCTGTTATATTATCATTCTTGGATGTTTTACAATCATTTTATAGCAACATTATATCATTTTTTGGGACTAACCTATTGACATAGTGCCAAAGTGCGAGTTGTTGTTTTTGCTTGTTTTTTACTTTGCAGAATATCAGTACCAAACGGAGTCCAATCGCGACGAAACTTTTTGGAGATTTTATTTGGACCAGAAGAAGGCCAGTGGCCAAAGAAGTTACCAGGAAGGAGCCCAGGCCGCCCACAACCCACCTGGGCATGCCTCGATGGGTTGTGGCTGCCTCGGGAGTCGCCTCCTCCGCCTCTGATGCCTATAAATTCCCAAATATTCCAGAAACCCTAAGGGAGTCAACGAAAAACACATCCAGCCACCGCAAGTTCCAGAACCGTGAGATCCAATCTAACACCATCACGGAGGGGTTCATCATCCTCAATGGTGCATCTCCGATGATGTGTGAGTAGTCCACCATAGACCTACGGGTCCATGGGCAGTAGCTAGATGGCTTCCTCTCTCTCTCTTTTGATTCTCAATACAATGGACTCTTGGAGATCTATTTGATGTAAACTTTTGCGGTGTGTTTGTTGGGATCCGATGAATTTTGAGTTCATGATCAGTTTCTATCCATGAATATTATTTGAGTCTTCTTTGATCTCTTATATGCATGATTACTTATAGCCTCGTATTTCTTCTTCGAATCTTTGGTTTAGTTAGGCCAACTAGATCGATCTTTCTTTCCATGGGAAGAGGTGCTTTGTGATGGGTTCGATCTTGCGGTGTCCTCTCCCAGTAACAGAAGGGGCAGCGAGGCACGCATGTATCGTTGCTATTAAGGATAACAAGATGGGATCTATTCCAACATGAATAGATCTTGTCTACTCATGTCACCATTCTTATTGCATTACTCCGTTTTTCCATGAACTTAATACACTAGATGCATGTTGGATAGCGGTTGATGTGTGGAGTAATAGTAGTAGATGCAGAATCATTTCGGTCTATTAATCTTGGACGTGATGCCTTTATAATGATCGTCGCCTTGGATATCGTCATGATTATTTGATCTTCTATCAATTTCCCAACAGTAATTTGTTCACCCACCGTGCGCTATACTCATGAGAGAAGCCACTAGTGAAA
The DNA here is from genome assembly GCA_039707655.1 of Elymus sibiricus. NCBI lineage: Eukaryota > Viridiplantae > Streptophyta > Magnoliopsida > Poales > Poaceae > Elymus > Elymus sibiricus. The sequence continues at coordinate 142,686,403 of CM077667.1, read as the reverse complement.
CCTATGGCCCCCGGGTCTACTTTTCCAACATATTGCTTTCTAATCTATCTTTTTGCCACTTTTGTTTTCAGATCTATTATTCCAAAAACCCAAAAATACCTTGCTGCACTTTTTATTTGACTCTTTTATTTTGTGTTCTTGAGAGATCTATCCATCCAATCTATCATATCCTAATCTATCTTTTTACCATAGAGAGATTGACAACCTCTCTTTCGCGTCGGGTTGCAAGTATTTGTTCTTTGTGTGCAGGTGTTGTTTACATAGTGTTGGTGATCCTCCTACTGGTTTGATACCTTGGTTTCATAACTGAGGGAAATACTTACCTTCGTTGTGCTGCATCATCCCTTCCTCTTTGGGGAAATACCGACGCAGTCTCAAGCCACGTCAATTGGCGCTGTGTTTCGCGTTTTGAGTTTTGGAAGCCAATTTTCATGGGCTATTAATCACATGTGGTCATGCACTGGGAACCGTCGGTGATGTTAATTCACACACGGCTGTTGACTAGGAAATCGTGTTCAATCACTTCCGGCGTCGATCAAGATTCCAGCCGCCTATAAATGCTGCCCCTCAAGACGTCATCCCGCCTGCATTCTCTCGTCTCTCTATCCCACCCGTCGCACAAAACTCTGCCATGGCGCGGCCGGTCTGTGCACAAGTAGAGGAGGAGGCACCACCCCACGAGGACATGGCGAAATGCAGCGACGAGGAGGACCTCTTCGCGCCCCCAGACAAGGTCGCGCCAGACCCCCCAACTGAAGATTGGTTTTGGGGACAGTACAATTTGGCTTTGTGGAAGGCGCTGCCATCGGCTGAGAGAGCTATGCAGGTGGCGCTCAAGAAGGAGTGAGCTGAGGAGCATGCCAGGAACCTTGCGGACTGGAAAGCCCTTAGTGTCGCAAGGGAAAAGGAGGAGCTGGAGCTTTAGCGGTGGGCGAGTCGATGAGCGGTGGAGGTGTATGAAGATGGATGGTACCACGCAATGAAAGCCAGAGGCGCTAGGCGCCTCACCACTGCATGGGCGTGGGCCGATAAGCTCGAGTGTGCCACCGCCAAAGAGCTCCAATGGGCGCCCAGTGAACTGTCCTGCATGGTCGCGCGCCTCCGCCAACAAGAGGCTGATCGGCACGTCGAGCGCTGCGAGGCGAAGGAGGCGGCAAACTCCCTCCGCGTTGGGAAGCCACCGCGCACCAGGGAGCTGCTGGCGAGAGACTGCCATTTTACTGCTCCCTGCTCAAGGAGGGGTTATTATTAGTTTAGTTTTTATTCATTGTACGTATTAGTTAAGTAGTATTATCACGTATATGTGATGATATGTACTGTATATGTATCATGTATTCAATGAGCTATTCAACAATTAATATATATTATTAGTTTCACATTTCTATCTATTTTCATACTGATTTTCTGGCTCTAACTGTTAGCCTTTTACACATATTGAAACATAACAATAGAACATAAATCATTCACACATCGAAACATATAAATATTGTGATTGTTGTCCAGACATTGGGATCGACATCTAAACTATTCACCAAAATAAAACGCGTCCATGACTACACCCTAACCTACGGAAGCTCTTTGGTTGTGCGTGAACTCGGTAAGGCATTCGTCCATGCGGTTTACACGCTCGCGGTATAGCTGGAGCGCGATCTCGAGCTCCAAGCTGGCTATTTCGTCGGAGATTACCATCTCGAGGATGCAACGGCCATTTTCTTCTACTGCTCCCCGCTGGACACCTGGGCCAAGGAGGCGCTCGAGCCTACCGACGAGCCTGTTAGCATTGAGGGGGCCGCGGACAAGGCAAACGACACGACCCATGCGAACGGCGCGGCCGGCGTCCGGTACAAGGACGGTGCGGCCGGGCTCTGGTGCAAGTACGGCGCAGACGGCCGCTGCCCATTCCTAGCGAGAAATAGGGCTACTCATGTGCCTTGGACACAGCTGCAACGTCATGTCGGGTGGGATAGCAGGCAAGCGGGGATGGAACTGCTCTTGCTCTGCCGCTCGCCGCGCTTCTCGCTCTACGGCCCTCCATCGGTCTTGCTGTGCGGCGCGCCTTGCCCTCTCGGCGCAGACGTGCATGTTTTTCTCTATGGAGCACCACCGATGATCTTCTTGTGCGGCGCTCTGCAGCCTCTCGGCGGTGAGGTGGCTATGTTGCTCGGCGGCGCTGCCGCGCCCTACGCCAAGGGTCTGCTCAACCCTTGCGATGACGTGCAGCATAGCGTTGTCCGGCGCGTCGCCAGACACGCCATCGGCCTCGACAGGCCGTTGCGCCTGCACTGGATCGTTTTCATCGTCGAGGAGGTTGATGGCACAGGCGGCGCTTGGTTGGGTTGGCATGCTTCATAGATTGGCTAGACTACACTAGGTGTGCATCCGCGTGCGACGCGCAGGCTCTTATGCTCATTCGCTTCTGGCGGGAACCCGATGGGGAAGCTTGCGCGGGAACATGCGCGGTTCGCACGGGAACGTGGCCAAAAGAAACGTCGGTGTGGTGCCGAAGCGTGCACTGGAATCCTCGGGCAAAAACGCGGTGAAAAGACGTGAGAGAGGAAGAAGAGGTGATGCGCAGTCAGACTGGTAATAATAATAAAACGTCTGCGATATTAATACGGGCAAACGGCACTTCCGTACGTACCGTCGGTAATGTTTTCATCAATTGCTGATAATTGTTTGGCAGCAACCGTCTACCCACAACACACACAACTTGTCCGGATGAATCGTTTCGGTTATTATTGGTCTTCCACACAATTATGATGAATGAACCGATTGTTGTGTATCACACACACCTTCTTACGCTAACCCGTTTGTGTTCTGCTGGATCAGCGCAAACAGTTTATCCGAGTGAACTGTGTGCCGTACTTCGCACACGTACGTAGTTTTGTTAACTGTTTCTATTATCTTAGCTAATCCCAAACAGTTCATAAGAATAAATTGTCTGTCGTGGATCACACACGCAACTATTTTCTGAATCGTATTTGATGGATCCACCATCGCACACAGTTCGTGCCATTAGCGACGGAGCTTGAACAATACGGTTTGCGATTGGTGGATCGCACACAGTTTCGTCGAAGGGTCTATGATTGATGTGGCGTCTTTGGACCATCCTGCAGTAGTGAGAGATATAATTGTATGAAATCTCAACTGAAGCTAAGTGGGGTGTGCATCCAACTTGCTTGCTCATGAAGACCTCGGGTATTTGAGGAGGCCCGTCATCGGAATATACAAGCCAAGTTTCTAATAATGAAAAATAATTCCCACTAGCATATGAAAATGTCATAACATAAGACTCTCTATATGAAGAACAAGGTGCCACTTTGAGGCACAAGTGTGGTAAAGGATCGTAGCAAAGTCCCTTCTCTCTTTTTTCTCATTTCCATTTTTATTTTTTTTATTTATGGTGGGCTCATTTGGCCTCCCCCATTTTTATTTCCTCACTGGGACAATGCTCTAATAATGATGATCATCACACTTTTATTTACTTACAACCCAATATGAAAACTTGATATGAAGAACTATGAAACAATATGACTCAATACGAATGCCTCTGGCAGTGTACCAGGATGTGCAATGATCTAGCGTGAAATGCATCAAAAATATGATGAACGGTGGCTTTTCCACAAATACTATGTCAGCTCTATATGATCATGCAAAGCAATATGATGATGAATGAACTAGTCATATGATGTAACGGTGGAATTTGCATGGAAATATATCTCAGAATGGCTATGGAAATGCCATAATAGGTAGGTATGGTGGTTGTTTTGAGGAAGATATAAGGAGGCTTATGTGTGAAAGAGCATATCATGTCACGGGGTTTGGATGCATCGGCGAAGTTCGCACCGATCCTCGAGGTGAGAATGGGCAATGCACGGTACCGAAGAGGCTAGCAAAATATGAGGTGGTGAGATTGCGTATGTCCACGGGTTCACATTAGTCATAAATAACTCATATACTTATTTCAAAGTTTTATTAGTTTTATCACAAATCAAAGTACTACTCGCATCCCCGAGGGAGGAGGTTGGGAGGAGTTAACCATCGCGTGCCTCCGACCCGAAACAACACTAGGATTTCAATGAGGAATAGAAATGCTCACACATCCCCACCATGCCTTTTTAATATTTAGACAAATGGGAAATTAAAACCTCTTAATATAGATACTTCTACAAACCAACAACTATGCACTCACACCCTTTCATATTACCACATCAATATCATTAACCCAAAATATCTCTTTAATGTGCTACATGATGATTTTGATTATCACTCATTGAATACCTATTATTTTTGTACTAGTTTTATGACCCATGCAAATTAACATCACTATTTATTAACTCTCAAACAAATATAAGTGAAGAACGAGAGTGAAATTATTTCTACAAAGTCAATACGCCACCGTGCTCAAAAAGATATAGTGAAGTACTAGAGCAACTGCTAAGCTCAAAAGATATAAGTTAAGCACATAGAGTATTCTAATAAATTACGATGAAGGTGTGTCTCTCTCAAAAAGGTATGTCAAGCAAACAATGATTGTGGCAAACTAAAAATAAAAGCAAACAAAAGTAAACGACGCTCCAAGCAAAACTCATATCATGTGACGAATAAAAATATAGCTCCAACTGACATACCGATAGATTGAGATGAAAGAGGGGATGCCTTCCGGGGCATCCCCAAGCTTAGACGCTTGAGTCTTCCTAGAGTATTACCTTCGGGTGCCTTGGGCATCCCCAAGCTTAGGCTCTTGCCGCTCCTTATTCCTTTGTCCATCGTGATAACACCCAAAACTTGAAAACTTCAATCACACAAAACTCAACAAAACTTCGTGAGATCCGTTAGTATAAGCAACATATAAAATACTTTAGGTACTGTTATAAATTGATTCATATTTCATTATTGCATAATAGGTACTGTATTCTAACTTCTCCATGGCTTATACCCCCTGATATAATCCATAGCATCATCAAAACAAGCAAACTATGCAAACAAAAAACAGAATTTGTCTAAAACAGAACAGTCTGTAAAGATCTTTAAAGAACTTATACTTATCTAACTCTAATGAATCTGAAACATTAGGGAAACCTGAAGAATTTGTATAGCAATACTTTGTAAAAAATAAGATCAAAAATACGTTCGAGTAAAATCAGAGAAATTCTGCACTGGACGCAAAAGTTTCCGTTTTTGCATCGTATCTATTCTACTCATCTTGTGAGTCATCCCAAAGGCTTTACTTGGCACAAACATTAATTAAAACATAAAAACACAATCATTAAATAGGAAATAATCATGTTATCACACACAAACAGAAAGTAAAAAGCAAAAATAAAGATAACTATTGGGTTGCCTCCCAAGAAGTGCTATCGTTTTATGCCCCTAGCTCGGCATAATGCATAGTCTCAAGTGTTGTCATCTTTGACACTCCACCCATAAGTAGCTATCATGATAGATTCATAAGGTGGTTTAATTATCTTCCTAGGTAAAGTGTTCCATCCCTTTCTTTAATGGAAATTAGAACCTTATGTTTCCCTCTTTCATACCAATAATTGCACCTATAGTTCGTAAGAAAGGTCTTCTAAGTATTATTGGACAAGTAGGATTGCAATCAATATCAAGCACAATGAAATCTAGAGGCACATAATTCTTATTTTCAACAATTATAACATCATTTATTCTACCTAAAGGTTTTTAATGGTAGAATCCGCAAGATGCAAGTTTAGGGAACAATCTTGAATATTAGTGAGACCAAGCACATCAAAAAAGAGATTTAGGTATAGTTGAAACACTAGCACCAAGGTCACACAAAACATTGCATTCATATGTATTTGTCCTTATTTTAATAGTAGGTTCCCACTCATATGCAATTTTCTAGGAATAGAAACTTCAAGCTCAAGTTTCTCATCATAAGCTGTTATCATCGCTTCCACTATATGATTAGTGAAAGCCTTTCTTTGTTCATAAGCATTGGGTGAGCTAATAATAGTTTGCAGCAAGGAAATACATCCTAATAAAGAGCAACTTTCATAATTAAAGTCCTTGTAATCCAAGATAGTGGGCACATCACTAGTTAAAGTTTTGACCTCTCCAAACCCCCGTTTTTCAGTTTTAGCATTAGAATCATCACCATCCAAGCAAACGGGGCGCTCTCTAGCTAGAGTTGACTCATCTTCAGTCCCTTTATCATTTAATTTCAGATTAGTAAATAAATATTAAATAGGATAAGTACCAATCATTTTAAGATCTTCATCATGATTCCAGTAAAAACCGGGTGGGAGAGCTTTTTCTAAGAACTCCCGCTTAGCTTTTAACTCAGCTGTCCTCTCCTTACTTTCATTAATAGATATTTGAATGGATTTAATAGTCTCATTAAAATTGTGCTTGGGTGGAAAAGTTTTCCTTTTAAGATTTTCTACATCAAGAGCAATTCTATCCATGTTTTTAGCCAAAGTATCAATTGTATGCAACCTTTCTTCTACCATAGTATTAAAAATCTTTTGAGAACTAATAAATTCTTTAATTGTGTTCTCAAGATCAGAGGGTATCATATTATCATTTGTAGAAGAATTTCCATAAGAGTTTCCATAGTTGTTAGAGGAGTTACCGGGATACGACCTAGTATTGAATTTTCCTCTATAAGCATTGTTGTTAAAATTATTTCGCGAGATAAAGTTCACATCAATAGCATCATTATTTTGCTCAATCAAGGTAGACAAAGGCATATCATTTGGATCAACATGAGTATTTTTGCTAGCAACCAAATTCATAAGAGCATCCACCTTTTCACTCAAAGTAGCGATTTCGTCAACAAAATTTACCTTCTTACGAGTTGGAGCTCTTTTGGCATGCCATTGAGAATAATTTGTCATGATGTTGTCCAGAAGTTTTGTGGCCTATCCTAAGGTCACATCCATAAAGGTACCACCTGCAGCGGAATCTAGAAGATTTCTAGACACAAAGTTTAGTCCAGCATAGAAATTTTGGATAATCATCCATAAGTTTAAACCATGAGTAGGGCAATTTCTAATCATCAATTTCATCCTCTCCCAAGCTTGTGCAACATGTTCTTGATCATGTTGCTTAAAATTCATAATTTGATTCCTAAGGGAGATGATCTTAGCAGGAGGAAAATACTTGGAAATAAAGGCATCTTTACACTTATCCCATGTTCCAATACAATTACGTGGTAAAGATGAAAACCAAGCCTTAGCTTTGTATCTTAGTGAAAAAGGAAATAATTTTAATTTTGCAACATCATTATCCATATCCTTTTTCTTTTGCATATACAAAGTTCAACAAAAGTATTAAGATGAGCAGCGGGATCCTCATTAGGACTTCCCGAAAATTGATCTTTCATCACAAGATTCAGCAATGCAGCATTAATATCAAAATCCTCCGCACTAGTGGCGGGTGGTATAGGAGTACTAATAAAATCATTGTTATTAGTATTTGATAAGTCACACAACTTAGTAGTATCTTGAGACATGGTGACCGAGCAAGCAAAGTAACAAGCAGGACAAGTAAACTGGCAAGCAAAGAAGTAAACTAGTAACAAGCAAAGATCAATCTTTTTGTATTTTTGATTTTTATGAAGCAAACTGAATATAACAGAAAATAAAAAGAAGAACAAGTCAATGATAATTTGTGTGACGTTACTTGATAGTTGGTGATGATATTCCCCGACAACGGCGCCAGAAATCCTTCCTGATACTTGTGATCTGCGTTGGGTTTTCCGTGAAGAGGAACGGGTAATTGCAGCACAATACGGATAAGTATTTCCCTCAGTAAAGAACCAAGGTTTATCGAACCAATAGGAATATCAATCAACAACCGTCTTCAGCGTCTGCACACAAAATAGCAAACACTTGCACCCAACGCGGCAAGAGGGTTGTCAATCACCTTGATCTCGTTATTGGCAAGCAAGTGAAGTGTGTAGATGATAGTAGATAATCGTAAATTGCAAAATAAAATAAAAGGGTAAATAATGGAAGCAAGTTAGTGAAAGCGTTTGTAAATATATAAGTGAATAGACCCAGGCACCATAGTTTTCTCTAGCGGCATCTCTCATATAGGCAACATACGGTGGGTAAACAAATTAGTTTTGGGCAATTGATAGAAAAGCGCATAGTTATGTGATATTCACGGCAATGATCATGTATATATAGGCATCACTTCCATAAGCAAATAGGCCGACTCCTGCCTGCACCTATTACTATTACTCCACCCATCGACCGCTATCCAGCATGCATCTAGAGTATTAAGTAAAACAGAGTAATGCTTGGAGAACATTGACACGATGTAGACAAATATAATTCAATTAATATGAACTAAACCCATCATTTTATCCTTAGTGGAAAATATACAAAGACATGTCTTGTCCCTTTCTGTCACTGGGATATAGAGCACCACCAAATTGAACCCACTACAACGCATCCCTCTCACTGAAGAAATATCAATCTAGTTGGCCAAACTATTTCAATAGATCAGAGAGATTTACGTAGCTATAATGATCATGCAAATAAGAATAATAATATTCCGAGGTGACTCAAATACTTTTCATTAATAATCTAAACATAAACGCACCGTACAAAAGAATTACAACGGATAGATGAAAGCGAAGACGCGATGATCATTGTATTGAAGATCAAAAGAGAGAGAGATAGCCATCTAGGTACTAAATACGGACCCATAGGTCTACGGTGAACTACTCACACATCATCATGAGGGCAGCAAGGTTGATGAAGAGGCCCTTCGTGATCGATCCCCCTTCGACAGGGTGCCGGAATGGAGCTCCAGATGGGATCGCGACGGAACAGAGCCTTGAGGCGGCGAAAAAAGTGTTTCGGGATGCCCTCTAGGGTTTTTGGAATATATGTGAATTTATAGGCCAGAGAATGGGAGTAGGAGGGCCACCAGGGAGGGACAAGCCATCAGGGCGCGACCCCCTGGATTCGCCTTGTTGGCTTGTGCCTCCCTCGTGCTGCCTCCAGTATTCTCCCAAAGCTTCCAGGTCTTCTTTTGGTCCAGAAAAAATCATAAAAAAGTGTCGGGGCAATTGGACTTCGTTTGGTACTGTAAACCTAAAAAGACAAAAACACGCAAAAAAACAGCAACTGGCACTGGGCACTGGGTCAATAGGTTAGTGCTCAAAAATAATATAAATTCGTAAATTAATACTCAATAAGTATCCCAGAATGATAATATATATCATGGAACAATCAAAAAATAGATACGTTGGAGACGTATCATGTATCTACCTTTCACAAAGGCAGTTTGAATTGGAGAGATAATAAGATTTACTACTTTACTAAGTCTGTTCATCAGAACTTTAGTAATTAACTTGAAACTAACATTTAATAGGCATATTGGTCTAAACTTTTGTATTTGTTTTGCATCTCTAGCTTTTGGAACCGGTGTGATAATCCCATAATTAATCCTGAAAATATCAATTTTTCAGCATGGAAATCATCAAGCAAGGCCTTGATATCCCACTTTAATATTTCTCAAACATGTTGATAGAAATCTGCAGGAAACCCATCAGGGCCAGGGCTTTTATTTTGTTCCATTTAAAAAACCACCTTATGTAACTCTTCCATAGAGAAGGGTTTCAACAAAGCAGTGGAATCCTAAGATGAAATTGTCTCAGAATCTTGAATGTTGAGAGCAATGGAAGAGGGGTCAGCTTGTCCAAACAACTTTTTATAAAAAAAGTAGTGATATATTTCATCAAGTTGTCTTCCCCTTCAATCACTCCTTCCTATTGCTCCAAAGATAGGATTTTATTTTTTCTCTTCCTACCATTTACCTTAGCTGATAGTATCTCGTACTTGAGTCTCCCTCCTTAATTTCTTTGTCTTTATATCTCTCAAGCCACTTCATCTCTTCTTGCTTAAGAACTTCATTTAGTTGTCTTCTAAGCCATTTTTGTAAATTTCAATCATGAGCACTCAAACCCATTGTTTCAGTATTTTTATCTATCTCATTCAATTTATTACTATTTCTTCTTTTTTCTATAGGCAGCAGTAGCATTCAACACCCATCCCCTGATTTTCTATCTAAGCAATCTCATTTTTTGCCAGACATCCAAGTTGGAGCTCCCATTTATTCCACTCCAGTTTTCACAACAAACACTCTAAACCCATTTCTCAGCATCCATGAATTTTCAAATCTAAAAATGGGAGGAGAGGATTTATGAGCACAAATATCAAGGATTAAAGGTGTATGGTCAGAGATCTCTCTTTCTAACGCATAAACCAAAGCAAGGGGATATTTGTCTTCCTAGTCAGGACATATTAACACTCTATCCAATTTTTCAAATGTAGAAACAACAAGTTATTAGCCCATGTAAATTTGCTTCCATTCAAAGGTAGTTCTCTAAGTCCAGCATGCTCGATAATTGCATTAAAAATAAAACTTGAGTGGTCTGTATCCACATGTTTATTTTTATCAACACTACTTCTAAAGATATTAAAGTCTCCCCCGATCACACATGGTAGGGGATTATCTTGGTATATTCTGGAGAGTTCTGCCAGAATGGAGACCTTCCCATCATTTTGTGCATCACCATATACTGTCACCAGGTTCCAATGAAATTTAGCAATTTTATCAAATAAAAGGATTCTCACACAATATATCCCTTTTTCCACATGGACAATATCAAAAGAGTCACTATTAATTCTTCACAACAGACAAATTATGTAATTCATTTTGAGAAAAATCATATTTGATAGTTTCTTGCAGCCCAATGAAATCTAGTTTCTTATCTATAATACATTCTCTAACAAATCTTTTTTAATATCCTGACCAATTCCCCTAATATTCCAAAACATCCCTATCATTTTTCTTCTTTTTATTTTTATTTAAATCCCCAATGGAGATGGTGTGCTTCACACTGCTATTAGCTCGTGAGCCACCCCTCATTTTACTAGTACTAGAAAAGATCCTTTTTAGATGATCATAGTAGTCCATTGCCATCTCTGCATCAGAGTCGTCCTAGTCAGCACATAACTCCTCTAGCATAGCATGTCTAGTGTCAATCAGACCTGGAGAGCTTGGTTCATCTTCTTTCTTTGCGTTTACTAAATTCTGGAGATAGATATCTCTTCTGGCTTGTTCCATATTGGCAATCAGGTCCAGATTTTGGTTGACCATTTCAATAGAACATCCCAAATCAACTCCCACCTTACTAGACATGTTAAATAAAGTAATTATTTGAGGAGATAGAGAGTCATTCTTACCATAATTATCTTTCTTAGGTGTTCTCTCCTTGGCCAGGTCTTCTATTATTGTATCCTTCTTATCTAGGTATTTGTCACTTCTTCTCTCAGGTCCATCCTTGTCCTTATCTTTCTCCCCGCCATCTTCCTTTGTGATCCCTAGTTTAGTGCCAAATGAAGCTGACTCTTGACTTGCAGTGTAGTCAACTTATTCTACATAAGCATCATTGCCCTCTGCCATGTTTCCTTGTTTCTCATTTGGATTATCATTTTCACTGTAATCTTCCAACTTCAGCTCCTTGTGCACCATTTGGTCAAACTTCTCCATGCATCTGTCAATCATCTCCTATTGTTTAATTATCATATCAGTTAGCTTAGTCTCCTCTTTATCCCGGTTAATGTTATTTTTTTCTTCCATGGATCTCCATGCCTCCTGTCTAGATTTTCCTTCCTTCATTTCTTTAAGTTTCAAGATAACATTTTCCAGATCCTCTTCCACTTTTTTCCTTCTTTCTAATTCAATCAAGTGATCACTCTGGACCTTCAACATCTCCTCACTCCTTTTCCTCATTTCCTCAAATTTCTTCAGACTCAAACTCTCCAAGGCAATTTTTTCTTTGGCATCAGCTGCCTCGTTGTCACAACTCTGAGGTTCTTCCTTATCTCTTCCCCCATTGCATCCTTTTCATTACCAATTAAAGGGTGCTTTCTATTTCATCATACCAGCCATGCTCAAGTACCTCTTCATGCTCGGTAGTAACTCTGTAATCATTAAGTCCTTAATTATTAGTCACCTCATTATAGACATGTATCTTTTCAAAATCTCTTACACCACTTTTGCTCTTATTTTCTCCTGAAAGATTGTGTTCATGTCAATTTCTAGCATGGCACAACTGTGGTAGCCACCTCACACATCCCAAATAAACGCCTAAAGCATACAGGCACCTGATCAAACCTAACAAACACATTATGAAGTTTACACATGCATGAGTATCATAAGCCCAGTTATTCGCATTTGTGATTGCTTTAGGTCCTAGAAAATTAAAATCAACAAAATTTGATAATTCCATCAATCTGCTTTTGCTAGGGAACCTCATTAGATAAGCATTCTTTCCATGTTTCTTACACCTCCACTGCCAATTCTAGCTAAACATATACTTAAAACCCTCTAGGAACTTTGTTTCATCAATATGCCCAGAAACAATTTTGATGATGGCCGTAGGATTTTCCTGCTCAATATTTAAAACAACCTTAGAGTTCTGTACCAACAGCACACCAAGCCCTCTTGCAGCATATTGTTGGGAGGAACGTTGCATGGGAAACAAAAAAATTCCTACGCACACACAAGATCTATCCATGGAGATGCATAGCTACGAGAGGGGGAGTGTATCTACATACCCTTGTAGATCGCTAAGCGGAAGCGTATATAACGCGGTTGATGTAGTCGTACGTCTTCACGATCCAATCGCGATCCGTCCCGATCTAGCATCGAACGGACGACACCTCCGCGTTCAGCACACGTGAGGCTCGATGACATCTCTGCCTCCTCGATCCAGCAAGCGAGGGCAGAGTAGTAGATGGGTTCTCAACCAGCACGACGGTGTGGTGGAGGTGGTGGTGGAGCAGTGCCAGCAGGGCTTCGCCAAGCGCTACTGGAACCACGAACGATGGAGAAAACGATCTAGGGAGAGAGGGAGGCGCCAAGGGCCTTGTGTGTCCTCTTCAGGCGCCCCTCCCCTCTATATATAGGTGGAGGGGCATGGAGATCAGACCCTCCAAGACCTAGGGCACAGCCAAGGGGGAGGAGTTGGACTCCTAGTCCAATTCCCCCTCCTTTCCATACACACGTGGACTTTCGACCTCTCCCAAGCCACATGGGCCTTGAGGGACTTGTGCGCCTGGCCCAATAAGGCCAGGGCGCCTCCCCTTAGCCCATGCAAACCCTTGGGACATGATGGAACCCTTGGTGGACTTCCGGACTCCTCCAGAAGTTTCCGGAACCTTCTAGAAGCTTCCCGGTGCAATACCGGAAAAATCCGAAACTTTTCCGGTAGCCAAAATATGACTTCCCATATATAAATCTTTACCTCCGGACCATTTGGGAGCTCCTTGTGATGTCCAGGATCTCATCTGGGACTCCGAACAACATTTGGTCACCAACATACATAACCCAATAATACTATATCGTCACCGAACATTAAGCGTGCGGACCCTACGGGTTCCAGAATCATGTGGACATGATCGAGACACCTCTCCGGTCAATAACCAATAGCGAGACCTAGATGCCCATATTGGTTCCCACATATTCCACGAAGATTTTTATCGGTCGATCCACGATGCCAAGGATTCAATCAATCCCGTGTGCTATTCCCTTTGTCCAACGGTATGTTACTTGCCCGAGATTCGATCGTCGGTATCTCCATACCTAGTTCAATCTCGTTATCGGCAAGTCTCTTTACTCGTTCCGTAATACAAGATCCTGTGACTAACTCCTTAGTCACATTGCTTGCAAGCTTCTTGTGATGATTTATTACCGAGTGGGCCCAGAGATACCTCTCCGTCATACGGTGTGACAAATCCCAGTCTCGATCCATGCCAACCCAATAGACACCCTCGGAGATACCTGTAGAGCACCTTTATAGTCACCCAGTTATGTTGTGATGTTTGATATACACAAGGCATTCCTCCGGTGTCAGGGAGTTGCATGATCTCATGGTCGTAGGAACAGATACTTGACATGGATAAAGCAGTAGCAATAAACTAACACGATCAAATGCTATGCTTACGGTTGGGTCTTGTCCATCACATCATTCTCCTAATGATGTGACCCCGTTATCAAATGACAACTCATGTCTATGGTTAGGTAACCTTAACCATCTTTGATCAACGAGCTAGTCTAGTAGAGTCTCACTAGGGACACGGTGTTGTCTATGTATCCACACATGTATCTGAGTTTCCGATCAATACAATTCTAGCATGGATAATAGAGGTTTATCATGAACAAGGAAATATGATAATAACCAATTTATTATTGCCTCTAGGGAATATTTCCAACAGTCTCCCACTTGCACTAGAGTCAATAATCTAGTTCACATCACCATGTGATTAACACCCAATGAGTTCTAGGGTTTGATCATGTTTTGCTTGTGAGAGAGGTTTTAGTCAAAAGGTCTGCAATATTCAGATCCGTGTGTACTTTGCAAATCTGTATGTCATACTGTAGATGCTGCTACCACGCTCCACTTGGAGCTATTCCAAATGACTGCTCCACTATACGTATCCGGATTGCTACTCAGAGTCATTCGGATTGGTGTCAAAGCTTGCATCAATGTAACCCTTTACGACGAGCTTTTTATCGCCTCCATAATCGAGAAACATTTCCTTAGTCCTCTAGTTACTAAGGATAATTTTGCCGCAGTCTAGTGATCCACTCCTGGATCACTCTTGTACCCCTTGCAAGACTAATGGCAAGGCACACATCACATGCGGTACACAACATGGCATACAGTATAGAACCTATGGCTGAGGCATAGGGGACGACATTCATCCTTTCTCTTTCTTTTGCCGTGGTCGAGGTTTGAGTCTTACTCAACTTCACACCTTACAATACAGGCAAGAACTCCTTCGTTGACTGATCCATTTTGAACTCCTTCAAAATCTTGTCAAGGTATGTGCTCATTGAAAGTCTTATCACGCGTCTTGATCTATCTCTATAGATCTTCATGCCAAGCAGCATTTTCCAGGTCTTCCTTTGAAAAACTTTCAAACAACCCTTTATGCTTTCGAGAAATTCTACAACATTTCTGATCAACAATATGTCATCCACATATACTTATCAGAAATTCTATAGTGCTCCCACTCACTTTCTTGTAAATACAAGTTTCTTACAAACTTTGCATAAACCCAAAAGCTTTGATCAACACATCAAAGTGCATATTCCAACTCCGAGATGCTTGCACCAGTCAATTGAAGGATCGCTGGAGCTCGCATACCTTTTAGCATCCTCAGGATCGACAAAACCTTTGGGTTGTATCACATACAACCTTTCCTCACGGAAACCGTTAAGGAAACTCTGTTTTGACATCCATCTGCCAAATTTCACAATCTAAAAATGCAGCAACTGCTAACATAATCCCAACAGACTTTAGCATCGCTACGAGTGAGAAAGTCTCATCATAGTCAACTCCTTGAACTTGTCGGAAACCTCTTTGCGACAAGTCGAGCTTTTATAAATGGTGACATTACCATCAACGTCTGTATCAAAGATCCACTTGTACTTAATGGCCTGTCGGTCAACGGGCAAGTCTACCAAATTCCATACTTGGTTTTCATACATGGATCCTATCTCGGATTTCATGGCTCCTAGCCATTTGTTGGAATCCGGGCCCACCATCGCTTCTTCATAGCTCGTAGGTTCACTGTTGTCTAACAACATGACCTCCAAGACAGGATTGCCGTACCACTCAGGGGCGGTACGAGTCCTTGTCGACCTACGAGGCTTCGTAGTAACTTGATCTGAAGCTTCATGATGATCATCATTAGCTTCCTCTTCAATTGGTGCACGCATTACAGGCACACCTTTCTGCGCTGCGCTACTGTCCAATTCAAGTGAAGGTTTGACAACCTTATCAAGTTCTACCTTTCTCCCACTCACTTCTTTCGGGAGAACATCCTTCTCTGGAAAGGATCCATTCTTGGCAACAAAGACCTTGCCTTCGGATCTGTGATACACGGTAGACCCAATTGTTGCTTTAGGGTATCTGATACGTCTCCAACGTATCTATAATTTTTGCTTGTTCCATGCTGTTATATTATCATTCTTGGATGTTTTACAATCATTTTATAGCAACTTTATATCATTTTTTGGAACTAACCTATTGACATAGTGCCAAACAGCCAGTTGCTGTTTTTGCTTGTTTTTTACTTCGCGTAATATCAATACCAAATGGATTCCAATCGCGACGAAACTTTTTGGAGATTTTTTCTGGACCAGAAGACACCCAGTGGGCCAAAGAAGTGCCGGAGAGGTGGTCCGTGGAGACCACAACCCACCAAGGCGCGCCGAGGGGCCCCGGCGCACCCTGATGGGTTGTGCCCTCCTCGGGGCCCCTCTCCACCGCCTCTGATGCCTATAAATTCCCAAATATTCCAAAAACCCTAAGGGAGTCGACGAAACACAATTCCAGCCGCCGCAAGTTCCAGAACCTCGAGATCCAATCTAAACACCATCATGGAGGGGTTCATCTTCTTCATAGGTGCATCTCCGATGATGCGTGAGTAGTCCACCATAGACCTACGGGTCCGTAGGCAGTAGCTAGATGGCTTCGTCTCTCTCTCTTATGATTCTCAATACAATGGTCTCTTGGAGATCTATTTGATGTAAACTTTTGCGGTGTGTTTGTTGGGATCCGATGAATTTTGAGTTCATGATCAGTTTCTATCCATGAATATTATTTGAGTATTCTTTGATCTCTTATATGCATGATTACTTATAGCCTCGTATTTCTTCTTCGAATCTTTGGTTTAGTTAGGCCGACTAGATCGATTTTTCTTGCCATGGGAAGAGGTGCTTTGTGATGGGTTTGATCTTGCGGTGTCCTTTCCTAGTGACAGAAGGGGAAGCAAGGCACGCATGTATCGTTGCCATTAAGGATAACAAGATGGGGTCTATTCCTACATGAATAGATCTTGTCTACATCATGTCATCATTCTTATTGCATTACTCCGTTTTTCCATGAACTTAATACACTAGATGCATGCTGGATAGCGGTCGATGTGTGGAGTAATAGAGGTAGATGCAGGCAGGAGTCAGTCTACCTATCTTGGACGTGATGCCTATATAATGATCGTCTCCTTGGATATCTTCATGACTATTCGATTTTCTATCAATTGCCCAACAGTAATTTGTTCACCCACCGTGCGCTATACTCATGAGAGAAGCCACTAGTGAACCCTACGGCCCCCGGGTCTACTTTTCCAACATATTGCTTTCCGATCTATCCTTTTGCCTCTTTGTTTTCAGATCTACAAAACCAAAAACCCAAAAACATATTGCTGCATATTTTATTTCCTCTTTTTATTTTGTGTTCTTGAGAGATCTATCTCTCCTATCTATCACTACCTAATCTATCTTTTTACTGTAGAGAGATTGACAACCTCTCTTTCGCGTCGGGTTGCAAGTATTTGTTGTTTGTGTGCAGGTGCTGCTTATTGGGTGGTGGTGATCCTCCTACTGGTTCGATAACCTTGGTTTCATAACTGAGGGAAATACTTACCGTCGCTGTGCTGCATCATCCCTTCCTCTTTGGGAAAATATCGACGTAGTCTCAAGCCACGTCAAAGGAATTTCTGCCGCCGTTGTCGGGGAGGAAGCGGTATCTCCTACGTGCCTATCATAGGCGCCGACGGGACTCCATCATCATCTACCAGGTTGCTGATCACAAATCTCATCTCCTTGCAATTACATTATTTGCCATTTGCCTCTCGTTTTCCTCCCCCCCCCCCACTTCACCAATTTGCCGTTTTATTTGCCCTCTTTTTCGTTTTCCTTTTTCTCGCCGGATCACTTCCTTGCTTGCAATCTTGTTTGCGTAGTCACAATGACTCAAGAAAACACCAAGTTGTGTGATTTTTCCAATACTAATAACAATGATTTTATTAGTACTCCAATTGCTCCTCCCGCCACTAGTGTGGAGTCTTGTGATATTAATGTCACTTTGTTGAATCTTGTCATGAAAGATCAATTTGCCGGTACTCCTAATGAGGATGCCGCGTCCCATCTAAACACGTTCGTGGAATTGTGTGATATGAAAAAGAAAAAGGATGTGGACAATGATATTGTGAAGTTGAAATTATTTCCTTTTTGCTTGCGCGGTCGTGCTAAAATTTGGTTTTCCTCTTTGCCTCGCAATAGTATCGATTCTTGGAATAAGTGCAAGGATGATTTTATCACTAAGTATTTTCTGCCCGCAAAATTATTTCCCTTAGGACGCAAATCATGAATTTTAAGCAACTTGAGCATGAACATGTTGCACAATCTTGGGAAAGAATGAATTTGATGCTAAGAAATTGTCCTACTCATGGTTTAAATATTTGCATGATCATACAATTTTTTTATGCGGGATTGGATTTTGTCTCTAGAAATCTTTTAGATTCCGCCACGGGTGGTACTTTTATGGAAATTACTTTGGGTGAAGCTACTAAATTTCTAGATAATATCATGGCAAATTATTCACAATGGCATACCAAAAGAGCACCTACTAGTAACAAAGTTAATTCGGTTGAAGAAATTAGTACTTTGAGTGATAAGGTTGATGCTTTGATGAAATTGGTTGCTAGTAAAAATGCTCCTATTGATCTTAATGATGTGCCTTTGTCTACCTTGATTGAGCAAAATAGTGATTCCATAGATGTGAACTTTGTCTCGCGAAACAATTTCAATAACAATGCTTATAGAGGTAATTTTAATCCTAGGCCTTTTCCTGGAAATTCCTCTAATAATTATGGTAATTCCTATGGTAATTCCTCTTACAATAATAATAGGAACACCTCTAATCTTGAGAGTAATATTAAAGAATTTATCAATGCGCAAAAGGCTTTCAATACTACGATAGAAGAAAAGTTCAATAAGATTCATGATATGTCTAGAAGCATTGATAGAATTTCTCATGATGTTGAAAATCTCAAGTTGAAAGCTTTTGTGCCTAAGATTGATGAATCTATTAAAGCTTTATATGTCTCTATGGATGAAAGTAAGAAAAGAACCGCTATGCTTAGAGCTAAAAGAGAAATCTTAGAAAAATCGTTTTCTAGTGATTGCCTTCATAAGAAAGATGAAGATCTTAAAGTGATTGGTGTTTATACTATTGATTCCTTGTTTAGTAATATTAAAATTGATGATAAAGGGACTGAAGTAGAGTTAACTTTAGCTAGAAGGCGTCCCAATAAATTGGAGGGTCAAAATCTTGATGAAATTTTTGATAAAAGTGGGTTTGAAGAGGTCAAAACTTTAACTAGTGATGTGCCCACTATTTTGGATTGCAAAGACTTTAATTATGATAGTTGCTCTTTGATTGAATGTATTTCTTTGCTGCAATCCATGTTGAATTCACCCCATGCTTATGAGCAAAATAAAGCTTTTACTAAACATATCGTTGATGCCATGATGAAATCTTTTGAAGAAATGTTGGAGTTGGAAATTTCTATTCCTATAAAATTACATGATGAGTGGGAACCTACCATTAAGGTCAAGATTAAAAATTATGAGTGCTTTGCTTTGTGTGATTTGGGTGCTAGTGTTTCCACGATTCCGAAATCTCTATGTGATGTGCTTGGTCTCACCAATATTGAAGAATGCTCTCTTAATTTGCACTTGGCGGATTCTACTATTAAAAAGCCTTTGGGAAGAATTAATGATGTTCTTATTCTTGCAAATCGGAACTATGTGCCCACTGATTTTATTGTGCTTGATATTGATTGCAACCCGTCTTGTCCCATTATACTTGGTAGACCGTTTTTACGCACTATAGGTGTCGTGATTGATATAAAAGAAGGCAATATTCGTTTTCAATTTCCCTTGAGAAAGGGTATGGTACACTTCCCTAGAACAAGAATTAAGCCACCATATGAATCAATCATGAGGGCATCCTATGGATCCAAAACCAAGGATGACAATACTTGAATCTATGCGTTATGCCTAGCTAGGGGCGTAAAACGATAGCGCTTATTGGGAGGCAACCCAATGAATAAATAATTTTTTTCTTTTTCCTTTCTGTTTTTGAGTGTTGACACAATTATGCCTCTGTTATGATTGTGTTTTTATGGTTTATTTAGTGTTTGTGCGAAGTAAAGCCTTTAGGATGATTCATATGATGAGTAGAAGCGATGCTGAATCTGAAACAGAAACTTTGCGTCCAGTATATGAATTTTCATTTTTTGCTGGAACGTGATCTTGAGCTGAAATTTTAACACAGTGTTTATATACAAATTAATTAAGTTGTACTAATTGTTTAGAATTTTTAGAGTTACAGAAGTATGATTAGAGTACAGATTACTACAGACTGTTCTGTTTAAGACAGAATCTGTTTTCGTTGCATTGTGTGCTTGTTTTGATGAATCTATGGGTTATATTGAAGGATATGAGCCATGGTAAAGTTAAAATACAGTAGGTATAATGCAATAATAAAATATGAATGCGTTTTCAACAGCACCTAAAGTAGCGATTTGCTTTATTATACTAACGGATCTCACGAAGATTTTGTTGAGTTTTGTGTGATTGAAGTTTTCAAGTTTTGGGTGAGATCACGATGGATGAAGGAATAAGGAGTGAAAAGAGCCTAAGCTTGGGGATGCTACCACACCCCCAAGATATATCCAAAGAGAAACAAGCAACTAAGCTTGGGGATGCCCCCCGAGTGGCATCCCCTCTTTCTTCTAACAACCATCGGTATTTTACTTGGAGCTATATTTTTATTCATAAAATATCATGAGTTTTGCTTGGAGCGTCTTGTATCTTTGCTTGCTTTGTTTGTTAGTTTGTCACTTGTATCCTTGATGTACACACCTATTTGGGAGAGCCAAAATTATGCTATGATTTGTTCGAATTGCTCTCTATGCTTCACTTAAACTTTTTGAGCTATAGAATTGCTCTAGTGCTTCACTTATATCTTTTTGAGCACGGTGTGCTTGGAATTTTTTGTAGAAATACTCTCATGCTTAACTTAGATTAATTTGAGAGTTAGTAAATTTTGAATAAATCCTCTCATGCTTCACTTATACCTTTTGAGAGATGAAATCTTTATGCTCTGGTGCTTCACTTAAATTTGTTTGAGCTTGTCAAAAAGCAATGGCAACATATGAAACTAGTCCCAAAGTGATAGATATCCAAGGAGGATATAATAAAAACTTTCATGAAGATCATTGTACAAATTAAACTTGATTCCTTGTAATAGTTTTGAAGCATGATGATAGTAATATGTGGGTCATGTTAGTGAGTAATTATGCTTTAGTAGGAATATTGGTGTTAAGGTTTGTGATTCCCTATGCATGCACGAAAGTCAATAGTTATGCAATGAAGTTACATCCTACTTATGGTGCATTATTCGGTGTTAATTATGCTCAATGCTCACTTATGTGAATTTTCGTTTTTTGGTTTGGTTGCTTCCCAATCTATTTGCTAGCCTCCATTTGTACTAAGTAGAAATACTACTTGTGCATCCAAAATCCTTAAACCAAGTTTTGCCTTATCAGTCAACCATACCTACCTATATGCGGTATTTCCATGCCGTTCCAAGCAAAATTGTATGTGCCATCTCTAAATTTTCAAAATAAATTTTCTCTTTTGTGTGCTCGTACCGCTCATGAAACGGTGGGGAGTGTCCAATATTTTTCCATGCTAGATGTGTTATTCTCAAGATGAGTGCTTATTCACTTGTCATTGCACGAGAGGATGGCGGTAATAGGGATGACCATTCCCGAAATGAAAAAGAAAAAATATTTACTTTATGTTGTCAAATAATAAATTCCTTGGAAAGTGTTGGTATGGAAGGCAACCGTGGATACGGCCCGCCATGGAAAGTGGAAGTTTTGTGGAAAAAGGAATAAACTTTATTTTCTGTTTGGGAACCGCCTATGATATATCTAGCATGGAAAGTATTGTGAGCTACTTTGTTGTTATCGTTGACAGGAAAAGCATGCCACCCAAAATATTTTTTCTCTCTCAATTTAAATCTTGAGCTCTGGCACCTCTACAAATCCATACTTCCCTCTGCGAAGGGCCTATCTATTTACTTTATGCAATTTTTATTTTTATTTTGAGTCTCCATCTTCTCTTATAAAGCACCAACTAGGGGGCACTATGATCGTATTTGAGCATTGGGCATAGCTAATATTTGAGTGTGTTTCATGAATGGATCAATGATTGAGCATGATGGGCTAGGGATAACTTTCTTTAGTGTTGATATTTTGAAAGACATGGTTGCTTGTTGACATGCTTGAGTATTGAAGTCATTATGTTAAAACTAGACTATTGCTTTGAATCATTTACAAGTCCAAATGTCAATATTATAAAAAAGAAAAGAATATGAGATGAACATGTTAGGCAGCATTCCACATCAAAAATTCTGTTTTTATCATTTACCTACTCGAGGACGAGTAGGAATTAAGCTTGGGGATGCTGATACGTCTCCCAACGTATCTATAATTTTGCTTGTTCCATGCTGTTGTATTATCATTCTTGGATGCTTTTCAAACATTTTATAGCAACTTTATATCATTTTTTGGGACTAACCTATTGACATAGTGCCAAAGTGCCAGTTGTTGTTTTTGCTTGTTTTTTACTTAGCAGAATATCAATACCAAACGGAGTCCAATCGCGACGAAACTTTTTGGAGATTTTTTTTGGACCAGAAGACATCCCGAGGGCCAAAGAAGTGCCGGAGAGGTGGGCCGTGGAGACCACAACCCACCAGGGCGCGCCAGGGGGGCCCGAGGTGCCCTGATGGGTTGTGCCCTCCTCGGGGCCCCTCTCCACCGCCTCTGATCCCTATAAATTCCCAAATATTCCAAAAACCCTAAGGGAGTCGACGACACACAATTCCAGCCGCCGCAAGTTCCAGAACCTCGAGATCCAATCTAAACACCATCATGGAGGGGTTCATCTTCTTCATAGGTGCCTCTCCGATGATGCGTGAGTAGTCCACCATAGACCTACGGGTCCGTAGGCAGTAGCTAGATGGCTTCGTCTCTCTCTCTCTTATGATTCTCAATACAATGGTCTCTTGGAGATCTATTCGATGTAAACTTTTGCGATGTGTTTGTTGGGATCCGATGAATTTTGAGTTCATGATCAGTTTCTATCCATGAATATTATTTGAGTCTTCTTTGATCTCTTATATGCATGATTACTTATAGCCTCGTATTTCTTCTTCGAATCTTTGGTTTAGTTAGGCCGACTAGATCGATTTTTCTTGCCATGGGAAGAGGTGCTTTGTGATGGGTTCGATCTTGCAGTGTCCTTTCCCAGTGACAGAAGGGGCAGCAAGGCACGCATGTATCGTTGCCATTAAGGATAACAAGATGGGGTCTATTCCTGCATGAATAGATCTTGTCTACATCATGTCATTGTTCTTATTGCATTACTCCGTTTTCCATGAACTTAATACACTAGATGCATGCTGGATAGCGGTCGATGTGTGGAGTAATAGAGGTAGATGCAGGCAGGAGTCGGTCTACCTATCTTGGACGTGATGCCTATATAATGATCATCGCCTTGGATATCGCATGACTATTCGATTTTCTATCAATTGCCCAACAGTAATTTGTTCACCCACCGTGCGCTATACTCATGAGAGAAGCCACTAATGAACCCTACGGCCCCCGGGTCTACTTTTCCAACATATTGCTTTCCGATCTATCTTTTTGCCTCTTTGTTTTCAGATCTACAAAGCCAAAAACCCAAAAACATATTGCTGCATATTTTATTTGCTCTTTTATTTTGTGTTCTTGAGAGATCTATCTCTCCTATCTATCACTACCTAATCTATCTTTTTACCGTAGAGAGATTGACAACCTCTCTTTCGCGCCGGGTTGCAAGTATTTGTTGTTTGTGTGCAAGTGCTGCTTATTGGGTGGTGGTGATCCTCCTACTGGTTCAATAACCTTGGTTTCATAACAGAGGGAAATACTTACCGTCGTTGTGCTGCATCATCTCTTCCTCTTTGGGGAAATACCGACGCAGTCTCAAGCCACGTCAGTATCTTATGAAGATGCACTTTTCCGCTTTGGGTTCGAGCTTATCAGACATAAGTGTCGCATTCCCAAACTCTAAGAAACGACAACTTAGGTTTCTGCCAAACCATAATTCATACGATGTCATCTCAACGGATTTAGATGGTGCCCTATTAAAGTGAATGTAGTTGTCTCTAATGCATAACCCCAAAATGATAGTGGCAAATCGGTAAGAGACATCATAGTACGCACCATATCCAATAGAGCACGACTATGACGTTCAGACACACCATTACACTATGGTGTTCCAGGTGGCGTGAGTTGTGAAACAATTTCCACATTGTCTTAAGTTGCATACCAAACTCATAACTTCACCTCCACGATCATATCGTAGACATTTTATCTTCTTGTCACGATGATCTTCAACTTCACTCTAAAATTGCTTGAATTTTTCAAACGTTTCAGACTTGTGTTTCATTAAGTAAATATACCCATATCTACTCAAATCATCAGTGAAGGTAAGAAAATAACGATATCTACCGCACGCTTCAACACTCATTGGACCGCATACATCAACATGTATCATTTCCAATAAGTCACTTGCCCGCTCCATCATACCGGAAAACGGGGTCTCAGTCATCTTGCCCATGAGGCATGGTCCGCATGTCTCAACCGATTCGAAATCGAGTGAGTCCAAAGATCCATCGGCATGGAGTTTCTTCATGCGCTTTACACCAATATGACCTTAGCGGCAGTGCCACAAGTATGTGGTACTATCATTATTAACTTTGCATCTTTTGGCATCAATATTATGAACATGTGTATCACTACGATCGAGATTCAATAAACCATTCACATTGGGTGCATGACCATTGAAGGTATTATTCATGTAAACAGAATAACCATTATTCTCTGACTTAAATGAATATCCGTATTGCAATAAACACGATCTAATCATGTTCATGCTCAACGCAAACACCAAATAACATTTATTTAGGTTCAACAATAATCCCGAAGGTAGAGGGCACATGCGATGGTGATCACATCAACCTTGGAAACACTTCCAACACACATCGTCACGTCGCCCTTAGCTAGTCTCCGTTTATTCCGTAGCTTTTATTTCGAGTTACCAATATTAGCAATTGAACCGGTATCTAAAACCCAGGTGCTACTAGGAGTACTAGTAAGGTACACATCAATAAGACGTATATCAAATATACTTTTGTTGACGTTGCCATCCTTCTTATCTACCAAGTATTTGGGATAGTTCTGCTATCAGTGACCATTCCCCTTACAATAGAAGCACTTAGTCTCGGGTTTGGATTCAACCATGGGTTTCTTCAGTGGAGCGGCAACTGTTTTTCCATTCTTGAAGTTTGCCTTCTTGCCCTTGCCCTTCTTGAAACTAGTGGTCTTACTATCAACACTTGATGCTCCTTCTAGATTTTTACCTTCGCGTAGTAAAACATCGCGAATAGCTCATGGATCATCTTCTCTATCCATTGCATGTTATAGTTTATCACGAAGCTCTAGTAGCTTGGTGGCAGTGACTTGGAGAACTCTGTCAATCACTATCTTATCTGGAAGATGAACTCCCACTTGATTCAAGCGATTGTAGCACCAAGACATTCTGAGCACATGCTCACTGACTGAGCTATTCTCCTCCATCTTGTAAGCAAAGAACATGTCAGAGGTCTCATACCTTTCAACATGGGCATGAGCCTGGAATACCAATTTCAGCTCTTGGAACATCTCATATGATCCATGGCGTTCAAAACATCTTTGGAGCCCCAATTCTAAGCCGTAAAGCATGGCACACTAAACTATCAAGTAGTCATCAGATCGTATCTGCCAGACGTTCACAACATCCACAAACGACGCTTGAGGGGGTGACGCACCGAGCGGTGTATCGAGGACATAAGCCTTCTGTGCAGCAATGAGGACAATCCTTAGATCACGGACCCAGTCCGCATAATTGCTACCATCATCTTTCAACTTACTTTTTCTCTAGGAGAGTATCAAAATACAGGGGAGCTACTGTGAGAGCTATTGATCTACAACATAATTTGCAAAGACCTTTTGACTATGTTCATGATAATGAGTTCAATTAATCATATTACTAAAGAACTCCCACTCAAATCAACATCACTCAGGTTGTCTAAGTGTGACATGATCCAAATCCACCAACCCAGGTCCGATCATCACGTGAAATGAGGTGGTTTCAATGGTGAACATCTCCATGTTGATCGTATCTACTATATGACTCATGTTCGACCTTTCGGTCTCCTGTGTTCCGAGGCCATGTCTATACATGCTAGGCTCGACAAGTTTAACCCAAGTATTCTGCGTGTGTAAATCTGGCTTACACCCGTTGTATGCGAACGTAGAGTCTATCACACTACATCATCACGAGGTGATTCGAAACGACGAACCTTCACCACGGTGCATACTCGGGGAGAACACAATTTTATCTTGAAATTTTAGTGAGGGATCATCTTATAATGCTACCGTCGTCCTAAGCAAAATAAGATGCATAAAAGGATTAACATCACATGCAAATCATATAAGTGACATGATATGGCCATAATCATCTTGTGCTTCTGATCTCCATCTCCAAAGCACCAGCATGATCTCCATCATCACCGGCATGATACCATGATCTCCATCATCATGATATCCATCATCATGTAGTCATGAGGTTGTCGTGCCAACTATTGCTTCTACAACTCTTGCTAACTCATAGCGATAAAGTAAACCAAAAAAGGCGAAAATAAATTAAAGACAACCCTATGGCTCCTGCTGGTTGCCGTACTCATCGACATGCAAGTCGTCATAATCTATACAAAACATGATCATCTCATACATCACATATATCACATCATGTCTTTTGCCATATCACATCACAACATGCCTTGCAAAAATAAGTTAGACATCCTCTACTTTGCTGTTGCAAGTTTTACGTGGCTGCTATGGGCAACTAGTAAGAACCGTTCTTACCTACGCAAAGCCACAATGGTGATAATCAAGTTGCCTTTTAACCTTCTACAAGGCCGCCTCGGTCGAATCCGATTCAACTAAAGTGGGAGAGACAGAAACCCGCCATCCATCTTTATGCAACAAGTTGCATGTCAGTCAATGGAACCGGTCTCTCGTACATGGACGAGTAGGGTTGGTCCGAGCCGCTTGTGTTCTACTCATGCATATCATATGCGCATAGACCTAGCTCTGATACCACTATTGGGGAACAATGCATGGGAAAAAAATTCATACGCACACACAAGATCTATCCATGGAGATGCATAGCTACGAGAGGGGGAGTGTATCTACATACCCTTGTAGATCGCTAAGCGGAAGCGTATATAACGCGATTGATGTAGTCGTACGTCTTCACGATCCAATCGCGATCCGTCCCGATCTAGCGCCAAAGGACGGCACCTCCGCGTTCAACACAAGTGCGGCTCGATGACATCTCTGCCTCCTCGATCCAGCAAGCGAGGGCGGAGTAGTAGATGGGTTCTCAACCAGCATGACGGCGTGGTGGAGGTGGTGGTGGAGCAGTGCCAGCAGGGCTTCGCCAAGCGCTACCGGAACCACGAACGGAGGAGAAAATGATCTAGGGAGAGAGGGAGGCGCCAAGGGCTTGGTGTGTCCTCCTGGGCGCCCCCTCCCCTCTATATATAGGTGGAGGGGCATGGAGATCAGCCCCTCCAAGCCTTAGGGCGCAGCCAAGGGGGAGGAGTTGGACTCCTAGTCCAATTCCCTCCCTTTCCATACACAAGTGGACTTTCCACCTCTCCCAAGCCACATGGGCCTTGAGGGACTTGTGCGCCTGGCGCAATAAGGCCAGGGCGCCTCCCCTCAGCCCATGCAAACCCTTGGGATGTGGTGGAACCCTTGGTGGACTTACGGACTCCTCTGGAAGTTTCCAAAACCTTCTAGAAGCTTTCCGGTACAATACCGGAAAAACCCGAAACTTTTTCGATAGCTAAAATATGACTTCCCATATATAAATATTTACCTCCGGAGCTCTTCGTGACGTCCGGGATCTCATCCGGGACTCCGAACAACATTCGGTCACCAACATACATTACCCAATAATACTATATCGTCACCGAACGTTAAGCGTGCGGACCCTACGGGTTCGAGAATCATGTGGACATGATTGAGACACCTCTCCGGTCAATAACCAATAGTGGGACCTGGATGCCCATATTGGTACCCACATATTCCACGAAGATCTTTATCGATCGAACCACGATGCCAAGGATTCAATCAATCCCGTATGCAGTTCCCTTTGTTCAGCGGTATGTTACTTGCCCGAGATTCAATCGTCGGTATCTCCATACCTAGTTCAATCTCGTTATCGGCAAGTCTCTTTACTCGTTCCGTAATAAAAGATCCTGTGACTAACTCCTTAGTCACATTGCTTACAAGCTTCTTGTGATGTTGTATTACCGAGTAGGCCCAAAGATACCTCTCCGTCATACGGAGTGACAAATCCCAGTCTCGATCCACGCCAACCCAACAGACACCCTCGGAGATACCTGTAGAGCACCTTTATAGTCACCCAGTTACGTTGTGACGTTTGATACACACAAGGCATTCCTCTAGTGTCAGGGAGTTGCATGATCTCATGGTCGTAGGAACAGATACTTTACTTGGATAAAGCAGTAGCAATAAACTAACACGATCAAATGCTATGCTTACGGTTGGGTCTTGTCCATCAAATCATTCTCCTAACGATGTGACCCCATTATAAAATGACAACTCATGTCTATGGTTAGGAAACCTTAACCATCTTTGATCAACGAGCTAGTCTAGTAGAGGCTCATTAGGGACACGGTGTTGTCTATGTATCCACACATGTATCTGAGTTTCCGATCAATACAATTCTAGCATGGGTAATAGACGTTTATCATGAACAAGGAAATATGATAATAACCAACTTATTATTGCCTCTAGGGAATATTTCCAACGCATATTCAACAAACTTGGGCACTGGCTTCATTTGTTTTAGCCTAGTGCAATCTTCAGTTATGTGTGAATTCTTCCCACACACAACACAATTTGCCAGCTTAAAATCCCTAGTGACATGTCTAGGATCCTTGCATTTATTGTAGCTAGATCTAAAATTATTCCCATATTTTCCTAACTCTGGCCCCTCTCTAGGGAAACTTTTGTTGTATTGCAGTCCATTGCTCTGTACAACCCTGTTCACACCTCCAGAAACTGAGTCACCTCTATGCCCAGACCCATTCAAGCCCTGAATTGGCATCTTATCCTTGTTCATCAACTCATCACTCTTAGGAATTTGTGTGTAATTCTTGTTTACTCCCAAAGCATTCCCCAAACCTTGACTATTTTGGGCTATCTGGACAAGAGTTCCCCAAACCACTGCTGATGTTGGATCAGATCTAGACTGGGTGCGGGGGGAGATCACTTGTTCTTGCAGCCAACCCCTCCTGCCTCCCAATATCCTTTTCTTTTCCTTGCCCCGGAGCTAGATCACCAGACCCATCAGCCGTCACTGCCCTCTGATTACTACTACTCCCTTCTCCATGATCTCTGTAATTCTCCCTTGGACCAAATCTCTCCTCTCTTTTTCCAAGATGTAGAAGGATGCGTGTCTTAGAGAACTAGACCTTTGGACATGGGAAGATGCAGGGTGATTGGCATGTTTGTTAATCCCTCATTGTCTCGCGAAATCCCTAGGATCATTTTCCCGCAATCGATTCAAGTTCAAATGTTTTGACAACATAGAACTGAAATCAAAATAGCCTAGTATCACAGGCATCAGAGTATGCTAGAAAAGTTAAGCATTAGAAGATTTATCAACTTATTCCAAATCCAACTAAAACTATATAGAAGCACCGTAGTGCATGCGTAGGATGGCAATCTAAGATTGGAAGAACAAAGAACCAAAGCAAAAAAAAACTATGGTATTCCAAACAAATATAGCCACAAGAAGATGCGTTTACATGGCAATAAAGTTATGTACCAGTGAACTTCAATGTAAGCTTTAGCATTTTGGCTTGCCATGTCGATGAAATGCAACCAGGAGCGGTTCGACAAGGCATAGGAGGTGAGCAAGAGGGCCAGCGCAGTTGGGTTTTGGGTGAGCCTCCTATGAGAAGGGCTCGCCATACTGCTCAAGATTCACAATGATTATTGTGGTCAATTTATATGGGTAAATTGACCAATCCAGATAATTCAAAATTCTAGGTTAATTTTATTATCATTCTCCATATCCATAGCCATATTAGGGCATATCTAACTGATCCCCAATTCGTCCATAAGGAAGGATAAATTCAGTTTTCCTCCCTTAGACCGCACATAGTCCATCCCCTAAATC
This sequence comes from Elymus sibiricus, assembly GCA_039707655.1. Classification (NCBI taxonomy): domain Eukaryota; kingdom Viridiplantae; phylum Streptophyta; class Magnoliopsida; order Poales; family Poaceae; genus Elymus; species Elymus sibiricus. The sequence goes on along the minus strand of CM077667.1, from coordinate 142,656,115 downwards.
AAATAGAAGAGGATAATTTATCCTCCGGCACCTATCGAATCCCTAAATGTACTTGATACGTCCATTTTGCATCATGATTTCCTATTGTTATTTATTATGTTTTGTTGAATAATAATGCTTTAGGGAGTGATTCTAATGCCTTTTCTATCATAATGTGCAAGGTTTACACAAAGTGGGAGAATACCGGCAGCTGGAATTCTGGAGCTGAAAAAAGCACATCAGAGATACCTATTCTGCACATCTCCAATGGAGCTAAAACTTTACGGAGATTATTTTTGGAATTAATAAAAAATACTGGAGCAAAGAACTACCGGAGGGGGCCACCCTGGTGGGCACAAGACACCAGGGCGTGCCCTGGTGGGTTGTGCCCTCCTCAGCCCACCTCCGGTGCCCATCTTCTGGTATATAATCACTTTTAACCTAGAAAAAAAAGAGGAGGACTTTCGGGACGGAGCGCCGCTGTCTCGAGGCGGAACTTGTGCAGGAGCACTTTTGCCCTCCGGCGGAGCGATTCCGCCGGGGGAACTTCCCTCTCGGAGGGGGAAATCGAAGCCATCGTCATCACCAACACCCCTCTCATCTTTGGGAGGCCAATCTTCATCAACATCTTCAACAGCACCATCTCCTCTCAAACCCTAGTTCATCTCTTGTGTTCAATCTTTGTATCGGAACCTCAGATTGGTACCTGTGGGTGACTAGTAGTGTTGATTACCTTGCGTAGTTGATTACTATATGGTTTATTTGGTGGAAGATTATATGTTCAGATCCAGTATGATATTCAATACCCCTCTGATCTTGAGCATGATTATTATTTGTGAGTAGTTACCTTTGTTCTTGAGGTCACGGGAGAAGTCATGTTGCAAGTAATCATGTGAATTTGATATGTGTTCGATATTTTGATGATATGCATGTTGTGATTCCCTCAGTGGTGTCATGTGAACGTCGACTACATGACACTTCACCATTCATGGGCCTAAGGGAATGCATTTTGGAGTAGTTATTAGATGATGGGTTGCTAGAGTGACATAAACTTAAACCCTAGTTTATGCGCTACTTCGTAAGGGGCTGATTTGGATCCAAACGTTTAATGCTATGTTTAGATTTTATCTTAATACTTTTCTCGTAGTTGCGGATGCTTGCGAGGGGGTTAATCATAAGTGGGAGGTTGTTCAAGTAAGAACAGCACCCAAGCACCGGTCCACCCACATATCAAATTATCAAGTAGCGAACACGAATCAAACCAACATGATAAAAGTGACTAGATGAAATTCCCGTGTACCCTCAAGAACACTTTGCCTATTACTAGAGATTGTTTTGGCCTGTCCTTTGCCACAAAAGGATTGGGCTACCTTGCTGCACCTTATTTACCGTTACCGTTACTTGCTCGTTACCAATTACCTTGCTATCAAACTATCTGTTACCTACAATTTCAATGCTTGCAAAAATTACCTTGCTGAAAACCGATTGTCATTTCCTTCTGCTCCTTGTTGGGTTCGATACTCTTACTTGTCGAAAGGACTATGATTGATCCCCTATCCTTGTGGGTCATCAGTACCCCCTCTGAAGTCCGCCAAGGATAATTTTTCTTCACGCAACAGCCTCCTTGTGGCCAATGGGAGACTCGCGTGAAGCTCCCTTGTCGACGACGACGACGATGACCTCTGACCACCCCGGTGACCTCGTCGGCATACGAAATCCTCGCAGAAGAAAGCTTCTGCTAGAAATATGCCCTAGAGGCAATAATAAATTGGTTATTATCATATTTCCTTGTTCATGATAATCATTTATTATCTATGCTATAATTGTATTGATTGGAAACTCAAATACATCTGTGGATACATAGACAACATTGTGTCCCTAGTGAGCCTCTACTAGACTAGCTCGTTGATCAAAGATGGTTAAGGTTTCCTGACCATGGACATGAGTTGTCATTTTATAACGGGGTCACATCATTAGAAGAATGATGTGATGGACAAGACCCAACCATAAGCATAGCATCTGATCGTGTTAGTTTATTGCTACTGCTTTATCCATGTCAAGTATCTATTCCTACGACCATGAGATCAAGCAACTCCCTGACACGGAGGAACGCCTTGTGTGTATCAAAAGTCAAAATGTAACTGGGTGACTATAAAGGTGCTCTACGGGTATTTCCGAGGGTGTCTGTTGGGTTGGCGTGGATCGAGACTAGGATTTGTCACTCCGTATGACGGAGAGGTATCTCTGGGCCAACTCGGTAATACAGCATTACAAGAAGCTTGCAAGAACTTTGACTAAGGAGTTACTCGCGGGATCCTGTATTATGGAACGAGTAAAGAGACTTTTCGGTAACGAGATTGAACTAGGTATGGAGATACCGACGATCGAATCTCGGGCAAGTAACATACCGATGGACAAAGGGAACCGCATACGGGATTGATTGAATCCTTAACATCTTGGTTCGGCCGATAAAGATCTTCGTAGAATATGTAGGAAACAATATGGGCATCCAGGTCCCGCTATTGGTTATTGACCGTAGAGGTGTCTCGGTCATGTCTGCATAGTTCTCAAACCCGCAGGGTCTGCACACTTAACGTTCGGTGATGATATAGTATTAATGAGTTATGTATGTTGGTCACCGAAGGTTGTTTGGAGTCCCGGATGAGATCCCGGACGTCACGAGGAGTTCCGGAATAGTCCGCAGGTAAAGATTTATATGTAGGAAAGTGGTATTCGGGTTCCGGAAAGGTTTCGGGTGTTTCCGGTAGTGTATCGGGAGTGCCGAAAGGATTCCGGGGGTCCACCAGGAGGGCCCACCCAACCCAGGGGGGCACATGGGCCTGAGAGGTGGCACACCAGCCCCTGGTGGGCTGGGCAGCCGACCCCTAAAGGGCCCATGTGCCCAAGGTGGTAGGTGGGGGTGCCTAGGAGAGGAGGGAGTCCTCCCTAGGGCTTCCACCTCCCTTGTGGGAGGTGGACTCTTCCCCACCTTGGCCGGCCGACCCCTCCTTGGAGGAGGGGCTAGGGCTGCGCCCCACCTACCCCCTCCTCCGATAAATAGAGAGGGAGAGGGAGGGAAGCCGCACCCCAAGCCATAGGTGCAGCCCTCCCTCTCTCCCTAGATATGTTTCTCCTCCAAAACGCATCTGCGGCAGCGCTTGGCGAAGCCCTGCTGAGATTGCTCCACCACCACCGCCACCATGCCGCCGTGCTGTCGGAGAACCCATCTACTACTCCACCCTCACTCACTAGATCGAGGAGGCAGAGACATCAATGAGCTGTACGTGTGCTGAACGCGGAGGTGCTGTCCGTTCGGCCCTAGATCGGGACGGATCGTGATTGGATCGCGAAGACTTCGACTACATCAATCGTGTTTCTTAACGCTCCCCGCTTAGCGATATACAAGGTTATGTGGATCTACTCTCTCTCGTAGCTGTTGATCACCATAGATAGATCTTGGGTGTTCGTAGGAAAAAAAATTGTTCCCCATGCAACGTTACCCAATAGTGGCATCATGAGCTAGGTCTATGCGTAGATAACATGCACAAGTAGAACACAAAAGAGTTTGTGGGCTTTGATGTTCAGATTGCTTACTTCCTTAGTCTTATCTTGATTCGGCGGTATTGTGTGATGAAGCGGCTCGCACCAACCTTACTCGTCCACGTATGAGAGACCGGTTCCATCGACTGACATGCACTTGTTGCATAAAGATGGCTGGTGGGTGTCTGTCTCTCTCACTTTAGTTGAATCGGATTCGACAGAGGCGGTCCTTATGGAAGGTTGAATAGCAACTCGAATATCACCGTTGTGGCTTTGCGTAGGTAAGAACGGTTCTTACTAGTTGCCCATAGCAGCCACGTAAAACTTGCAAGAACAAAGTAGAGGACGTCTAACTTGTTTTTGCAGGACATGTTCTGATGTGATATGGCCAAAGACATGATGTGATGTATGTGATGTATGAGATGATCATGTTTTTGTATAGATTATCACGACTTGCATGTTGATGAGTACGGCAACCGGCAGGAGCCATAGGATTGCCTTTAATTATTTTCGCCTTCTTTTGCTTTACTTTATCGCTATGAGTTAGCAATAGTTGTAGAAGCAATAGTTGGCGCGACAACCACATGACGACACGATGATGGAGATCATGATGATGGAGATCATGGTGTCATGCCGGTGACGATGGAGATCATGCCGGTGCTTTGGAGATGGAGATCAAAAGCACAAGATGATGATGGCTATATCATGTCACTTATATGATTTGCATGTGATGTTTATCCTATTTATGCATCTTATTTTGCTTAGAACGACGATAGCATTATAAGATGATCCCTCACTAAACTTTCAAGATAAATTGTGTTCTCCCCGAGTATGCACCGTTGCGAAGGTTCGTCGTTTCGAAGCACCTCATGTTGATCGGGTGTGATAGACTCTACGTTCGCATACAGCGGGTGTAAGCCAGATTTACACATGCAGAATACTTGGGTTAAACTTGACGAGCCTAGCATGTACAGACATGGCCTTAGAACACAGGAGATCGAAAGGTCGAACATGAGTCATATAGTAGATATGATCAACATGGAGATGTTCACCATTGAAAAAACCTCATCTCACGTGATGATCGGACTTGGGTTGGTGGATTTGGATCATGTCACACTTAGATAACCCGAGGGATGTTGATTTGAGTGGGAGTTATTTAGTAATATGATTAATTGAACTCATTATCATGAACATAGTCAAAATATCTTTGCAAATTATGTTGTAGATCGACAGCTCGTGTTGTAGCTCCCCTATATTTTGACATGTTCCTAGAGAAAAACTAAGTTGAAAGATGGTAGTAGCAATTATGCGGACTAGGTCTGTGATCTGAGGATTGTCCTCAGTTGCTGCACAGAAGGCTTATGTCCTTGATGCGCCGCTCGGTACACCACCCCCTCAAGCGTTGTCTGTGGGTGCTGAGAACACCAGACATGCACGTTTTTGATGACTACTTGATAGTTCAGTGCGTCATGCTTTACGGCTTAGAATTGAAGCTCCAAAGACGTTTTGAATGTCACGGATGATATGAGATGTTCCAAGAGCTGAAATTGGGATTTTAGGCTCGTGCCCATGTTGAGAGGTATGAGACCTCCAACAAGATTCTTTGCCTGCAAGATGAAGGAGAATAGCTCAATCGGTGAGCATGTGCTCAGATTGTCTGGGTGCTACAATCGCTTGAATCAAGTGGGAGTTAATCTTCCAGACACTACCACCAAGCTACTAGAGTTTCGTGATGAACTATAACATGCCAGGGATGGAGAAGATGATCCCTAAGATATTTGCGATGTTTTACACCGCGAAAGGTAGAAATCAAGAAGGAGCATCAAGTGTTGATGGTAAGACCACTAGTTTCAAGAAGGGCAAGGGCAAGAAGGGAAACTTTCGAGAATGACAAGCCAGTTGTCGCTCCAGTAAAGAAACCCAAGGTTGGACCCAAACCCGAGACTGAGTGCTTCTGTTATGAGGAGAACGGTCACTGAAGCGGAACTGCCCTAAGATACTTGGCAGATAAGAAGGCTGGCAACGTCAACAGAAGTATATTTGGTATACATGTTATTGATGTGTACCTTACTAGTACTCCTAGTAGCACCTGGGTATTAGATACCGATTCAGTTGCTAATATTGGTGACTCGAAACAAAAGCTACAGAATAAACGGAGAACTAACTAAGGGCGAGGTGACGATGTGTGTTAGAAGCGTTCCAAGGTTGTTGTGATCACCATCGCACACTCCCTCTACCTTCGGGATTAATGTTGAACCTCAATAAATGTTATTTGGTGTATGCGTTGGGCATGCACATGATTAGATCATGTTTATTACAATAACAGTTATTCATTTAGGTCAGAGAATAATGGTTATTCTGTTTACATGAATAATACCTTCAATGGTCATGCACCCAATGTGAATGGTTTATTGAATCTCGATCGTAGTGATACACATGTTCATAATATTGATGCCAAAAGATGCAAATTTAATAATGATAGGACCACATACTTGTGGCACTACCGCCAAGGTCATATTGGTATAAAGCGCATGAAGAAACTCCATGCCGATGGATCTTTGGACTCACTCGATTTCGAATCAGTTGAGACATGCGGACCATGCCTCATGGGCAAGATGACTGAGACCCCGTTTTCCGGTATGATGGAGCGGGCAAGTGACTTATTGGAAATGATACATATTGATGTATGCGGTCCAATGAGTGTTGAAGTGTGCGGTGGATATCGTTATTTTCTTACCTTCACTAATGATTTGAGTAGATATGGATATATTTACTTAATGAAACACAAGTCTGAAACGTTTGAAAAGTTTAAGATATTTCAGAGTGAAGTTGAAGATCATCGTGACAAGAAGATAAAATGTCTACGATATGATCGTGGAGGTGAATATCTGAGTTACGAGTTTGGTATGCAACTTAAGACAATGTGGAAATTGTTTCACAACTCACACCACCTGGAACACCATAGTGTAATGGTGTGTCCGAACGTCGTAGTCATGCTCTATTGGATATGGTGCATACTATGATGACTCTTACCGATTTGCCACTATCATTTTGGGGTTATGCATTAGAGACAACTACATTCACTTTAATAGGGAACCATCTAAATCCGTTGAGATGACACCGTATGAATTATGGTTTGGCAGAAACCTAAGCTGTCGTTTCTAGAGTTTGGGAATGCGACACTTATGTCTGATAAGCTCGAACCCAAAGCGGAAAGGTGCATATTCATAAGATACCCTAAGGAAACAGTTGGGTATACCTTCTATCTCAGATCCGAGGGCAAAGTGTTTGTTGCTAAAAGCGGGTCCTTTCTCGAGAAAGAGTTTCTCTCGAAAGAATTGAGTGGGAGGAAGGTAGAACTTGATGAGGTTATTGAACCGTCACTTCTGTTGGATGGTAGCACGACGCGGAAAGATGTTTTTGCGGCGCCTACACCAAATGAAGAGGAAGCTAATGATGATGATCATGAAACTTCAGATCAAGTTACTACTGAGCCTCGTAGGTCGACAAGGAATCGTACCGCCCTGAGTGGTACGGCAATCCTGTCTTGGAGGTCAAGTTGTTAGACAACAGTGAACCTACGAGCGATGAAGAAGCGATGGTGGGCCCGGATTCCAACAAATGGCTAGGAGCCATGAAATCCGAGATAGGATCCATGTATGAAAGCCAAGTATGGACTTTGGTAGACTTGCCCTATGAACGTCGGGCTGTTAAGTACAAATGGATCTTTTAAAGAAGAAGACATATGCTAATGGTAAATGTCACCATTTATGAAGCTCGACTTGTCGCAAAGTAGTTTCCAACAAGTTCAAGGGGTTGACTACGATGAGACTGTCTCACCCGTAGCGATGCTAGAGTCTGTTGGAATTATGTTAGCAGTTGCTGCATTTTCCGATTATGAAATCAGGCAGATGGATGTCAAAACATCGTTTCCTTAACGGTGTCCTTAAGGAAAGGTTGTATGTGATACAACCAGAAGGTTTTGTCGATCCTAAGGATGCTAAAAGGTATGCAAGCTCCAGCAATCCTTCTTATGACTGGAACAAGCATCTTGGAGTTAGAATATATGCTTTGATGAGGTGATCAAAGCTTTTGGATTTATACAGAGTTTATTAGAAACTTGTATTTACAAGAAAGTGAGTGGGAGCACTATAGCATTTCGGATAAGTATATGTGGATGACATATTGTTGATCGGAAATGATGTAGAATTTTCTGGAAAGCATACAAGGTTGTTTGAAAAGAGTTTTTCAAAGGAAGACATGGATAAGGCTGCTTAAATATTGGGCATCAAGATCTATAGAGATAGATCAAGACGCCTGATAAGACTTTCAATGAGTACATACCTTGACAAGATTTTGAAGGATTTCAAAATGGGTCAGTCAAAGAAGGAGTTCTTGCCTGATTTGTAAGGTGTGAAGTTGAGTAGGACTCAAAGCTCGACCACGGCAGAAGAAAGAGAAAGGACAAAGGTCATCCCCTATGCCTTAGCCATAGGCTCTATATAGTATGCCATGCTGTGTACCGCACCTGGTGTGTGCCTTGCCACGTGTCTGGCAAGGGGCTACCAGAGTGATCCAGGAGTGGATCACTGGACAGCGGTCAAAATTATCCTTAGTAACTAGAGGACTAAGGAAATGTTTCTCGATTATGGAGGTGATAAAGAGTTCGCCGTAAAGGGTTACGTCGATGCAAGCTTTGACACCAATACGGATGATTCTGAGTAACAATCCGGATACGTATAGTGGAGCAGTCGTTTGGAATAGTTCCAAGTGGAGCGTGGTAGCAGCGTCTATAGTATGACATAGAGATTTGCAGACTAAACACAGATCTGAATGTTGCAGACCCATTGACTAAAACCTCTCTCACAAGCAAAACATGATAAAACCCCATGACTCATTGGGTGTTAATCACATGGTGATGTGAACTAGATTATTGACTCTAGTGAAAGTGGGAGACTCTTGGAAATATGCCCTAGAGGCAATAATAAATTGGTTATTATCATATTTCCTTGTTCATGATAATCGTTTATTATCCATGCTATAATTGTATTGATTGGAAACTCAAATACATGTGTGGATACATAGAAAACACCGTGTCCCTAGTGAGCCTCTACTAGACTAGCTCGTTGATCAAAGATGGTTAAGGTTTCCTGACCATGGACATGAGTTGTCATTTGATAACGGGATCACATCATTAGAAGAATGATGTGATGGACAAGACCCAACCGGGAGCATAGCATCTGATCGTGTTAGTTTATTGCTATTGCTTTATCCATGTCAAGTATCTGTTCCTACGACCATGAGATCATGCAACTCCCTGACACCGGAGGAATGCCTTGTGTGTATCAAACGTCACAACGTAATTGGGTGACTATAAAGGTGCTCTACAGGTATTTCCGAGGGTGTCTGTTGGGTTGGCGTGCATCGAGACTGGTATTTGTCACTCCGTATGACGGAGAGGTATCTCTGGGCCCACTCGGTAATATAGCATCACAAGAAGCTTGCAAGCAGTGTGACTAAGGAGTTAGTCACGGGATCCTGTATTACGGAACGAGTAAAGAGACTTGCCGGTAACGAGATTGAACTAGGTATGGAGATACCGACGATCGAATCTCGGGCAAGTAACATACCGATGGACAAAGGGAACCGCATACGGGATTGATTCAATCCTTGACATCTTGGTTCGACCGATAAAGATCTTCATAGAATATGTAGGAATCAATATGGGCATCCAGGTCCCGCTATTGGTTATTGACCGTAGAGGTGTCTCGGTCATGTCTGCATAGTTCTCAAACCCGCAGGGTCTGCACACTTAACGTTCGGTGACGATATAGTATTAATGAGTTAAGTATGTTGGTGACCGAAGGTTGTTCGGAGTCCCGGATGAGATCCCGGACGTTACGAGGAGTTTCGAAATAGTCCGGAGGTAAATATTTATATATAGGAAAGTGGTATTCGGGTTCCGGAAAGGTTTCGGGTGTTTCCGGTAGTGTACCGGGAGTACCGAAAGGGTTCCGGGGGTCCACCGGGAGGGGCCCACCCACCCCGGGGGGGCACATGGGCCTGAGAGGTGGCGCACCAGCCCCTGGTGGGCTGGGCAGCCGACCCCTAAAGGGCCCATGCGCCCCACCTTTCCCCCCTCCTATAAATAGAGAGGGAGAGGGAGGGCAGCCGCACCCCAAGCCATAGGTGCAGCCCTCCCTCTCTCCCTAGATCTGTTTCTCCTCCAAAACGCATCTGCGACAGCGCTTGGCGAAGCCCTGCTGAGATTGCTCCACCACCACCGCCACCACGTCGTCGTGTTGTCGGAGAACTCATCTACTACTCCTCCCTCGCTAGCTGGATCGAGGAGGTGGAGACGTCATCGAGCTGTACGTGTGCTGAACGTGGAGGTGCCGTCCATTCGGCACTAGATCGGGACGGATCGTGATTGGATCGCGGGACGGATCATGATTGGATCGCGAAGATGTTCGACTACATCAACCGCGTCTCTTTATGCTTCACGCTTAGCGATCTACAAGGGTATGTGTTTCTACTCTCTCTCTCGTAGCTATTGATCTCCATAGATAGATCTTGGGTGTTCATAGGAAAAAAAATTGTTTCCCATGCAACGTTACCCAATATCTTCCCAGCCGGAACGTAAATCCTTGCGACTGGTCGCACACACAGCTTCGCCCCAACTCTACTAGCCGTGATGACTCGCTGTACACCGGCTCCATCGACATGGCTAGTGGTTATAGACGGCGTTCATGTTTGGCACTGCTTTGCGCCATCCCTATGTCGGAAAGCTTCCAGAGGCGAGTAGCTCTTCACCGTAACACACCACATGCACGGACAGAGCAGCAGTGGCCAGCACGCACACCTAGCACGAGCGGCGGCACACACACACACATCATGCACGCACGCATGATACGTCTCCGACGTATCTATAATTTTTGATTGTTTCATGCTATTATATTATCAATCTTGGATACTTTATATGCAATTATATGCTATTTTATATAATTTTTGGGACACCCGATTAACTCAGTGCCGAGTGCCATTTTCTGTTTTTTGCCTGTTTTTGGACTTTTCAGAAAATCAATATCAAACGGAGTCCAAATTGGATAAAAATTTATAGGGTTTATTTTTTGACCAGAAGAGACCCATGGAGCTTTGGGAGGAGGCCAGAAAACCCACGAGGTGTCCACAAGCCTTGGGGGGTAGGGCGCGCCCCCATGGCTTGTGGGCCCTCGTGGCACCTCCTGACCTAATTCCACTTATATATTTTCCCAATTACCCCAAAACCAACAGAGAGCCACCCGAAACATTTTTTCCGCTACCGCAAGTCTCTGTTCTTCCGCGATCCCATTTGGAGGCCTTTTCTGGTACTCTACCGGAGGGGGGATCCATCACGGAGGCCGTCTTCATCAACCTTTCTATCTCCATGATGATGTGTGAGTAGTTCACCACAGACCTACGGGTCCATAGCTAGTAGCTCGATGGCTTCTTCTCTCTCTTTCACTTCAATACAAAGTCTTCACGATTCTCGCGTTGATTTATCCAATGTAATCTTCTTTTGCGGTGTGTTTGTTGGGATCCGATGAATTGTGGGTTTATGGTCATATTATTCATGAAAAGTAATTGAGTCTTCTCTGAATTCTATTATGCATGATTGTTATAGCTTTGTAAGTCTCTCCGATTTGTCGGTTTGGTTTAGCCAACTAGATTGATTTATCTTTAGCGGGAGGAGTGCATTGTAGTGGGTTCAATCTTGCGGTGCTCTATATCCAAGTGACAGAAGGGGACAAGACATGTATTGTATCGTTGCTATTAAGGGTAAAACAATGGGGTTTGAACATATTGCATGTACTTACTTTGTCTACATCATGTCATCTTGCTGAAAGCATTACTCTGTTTGTCATGGACTTAATACGATAGATGCATGTTGGATAGCGGTCGATTGGTGGAATAATAGTAGTAGATGCAGAATCGTTTTGGTCTACTTGTCACGGACGTGATGCCTATATACATGATCATTGCCATGAATACATAATCATAACTATGCGCTTTTCTATCAATTGATCAACAGTAATTTGTCTACCCACCGTATGCTACTTTCGAGAGAGAAGCCTCTAGTTAACACTATGGCCACCGGGTCTACTTAATCATATTTGCTAAAAATACCTTGCTGCAATTTATTTTATTTTATTTTGTTTTGTTTTTATCTTTATCTATCTACCACTATGAGAAGTAATCCTTGCAAGTAACGAGTTCAAGGGGCTTGACAACCCTCTTGCCCACGTTGGGTGCAAGTGTTTGGTTTTGTGTGTGCAGGTACCGCTTGAAAGACAAGTTGTCATGGTTCTCCTACTGGTTCGATAACCTTGGTTCTCAATGAGGAAAATACTTATCGCTGCTATATTGCTTCACCCTTCCTCTGCGGGGGAAAACCCAATGCAGCTAACAAATAGCAACACAGCAACACACAAACAAGCACACGCGTGTGCGTTGCCTGCCTAAGCGGTAGCAACATGCACGACCACGAGCATGAAGGCTACCTGGTGCGTAGCGGGCCACGAGTAGGTTGTCAATGGTGAAGAAGATGACGATCCATCAAGAAACATACGCTATGCTCGTCAATGGAGGGGCCCTCGATGAAGATGATGAGCTTGGCGTGCTTGGTGTAGAACGGCCGCGGCGGCCGGGAGGAACAACAACAGGAAGATGTGCACAGGTTGTAGCGCATGTATCCTCGGGAGGAACACCGACAGGAAGATGTGCACAGGTCATAGCGCGTGTATCCTCGTGAGAAGCTCTATCCTCGACAGGTTTTCTTCCGCCCAGGCGACGGCCGAGGGCTTCCACGAGTGACTCTACAGTGACCCCAACGCCACCCTTCATCCTCGCCGAGTGCGAGCGGTGACCTCCAGCATGGTCACTATCGTTGTGGACACACATGGCAATGTTCAACGGAATGCATAAACCAAAAAGTAACTTTACTACGTTATATATAGGGGATGGCCTAGGTCTGGTCAAATCTTAGTGGAATAAAAATACTCCACTAGGGGTTTACTCCATCGGATCCTTCTCTATTTATTGGGGATCGGTTAGAGTTGCCCTTATATACTATTTCCTCCGTCCCATATTAGTTGTGCTGAAATGAATGTATCTAGACGTATCTAGACATATTTCAATGTTAGATATATCCGTTTGAGCGGTAACTAATATGAGTTGATACGTCCATTTTGCATCATGTTTTTCCGTTCATATTTATTATGTTTTGAATCATTATTACATTTTAGGATGCAATCCTAATGCCTTTTCTCTCTTATTTTGCAAGTTTCATACAAAGAGGGAGATTGTCGCCAGCTGGAATTCTAGACTGGAAAAGACCATCGAAGAGCTAGATATTCTTTGAGACTCCAAATGAGTTGAAAATTGATGGAGAATTATTTTGGAATATATAAAAATTGTTCACGAAAGAATCAACAGAAGGGGACCCACCAGGTTGCCACGAGCCAGGGGCGTGCCCTACCCTCCAGGGCGCGCCAACCTAGCTCGTGGCCCCCCTGGCAGGCCTCCGGTGCCCATCTTCTCCTATATGATTTCATTTACCCTAGAAAAAAATCAGAAGAAGACTTTCGGGATGAAGCGCGGATAATCCTCAGGTGCAAGGAATCATCGTAGCACTTTCCAAAGATGGAAGTGGTAATTATGGAGTGTCAAACCCGCAAGGAGCTAAAGGTAAGATCAATATTCTCTCAAGTCCTATCTGCCATTGATGCGACTCTACGTACACCGAGCGTTTACTTTTATCTAGAAACAAGAAATAAAACTACGTCGTGGGTACAAAGAGGATAGCTTTGCATGATATCAGAGAACCAGAAAATAGATGCTGCCTAAATAAAGTTATAATATACTACAATATATTACCAATAGCGAGTGTGGACTAATGATGGTATGGTGTGCGGAATTGTCCTAGGCAATTGATAACAAGATCGGTAATCATTATTGCAATTTTATATGAGGAAGAGGCATGAGCTAACATACTTTCCATAGTTGGATCATATGAACTGATTGGACCTCTAGCAAGCATCCGCAACTACTAGAAATCATTAAGGTAAACCCAACCATAGCATTAAGTATCAAGTCCCCTTTACTCCCATATGCAACAACCCCCTTACTCGAGTGTAAGCTTTTGTCACTCTAGACACCCACTATAAGCGAATTATGAATGTATTGCAACACCCTACAGCGGGAATCCCTCACGTGTGCACGACACGGAAGGCGCCATAGGACAACATCAAAATAAAACATACAACTCAAGCCAATCAAGATCATCAATCAACCCAAAGGACAAAAGAAATCTACTAAAACATCATAGGATGGCAACACATCATTGGATAATAATATGTGGCATAAAGCACCATGTTCAAGTAGGTGATTACAGTGGGATGCGGGAGAGTGGATCGCTGAAAAGATATTGGGGAGGTGATGAAGACGGTGATGTTGATGAAGACGATCACCGCGGCGATGGTTCCCCCGGCGGCACTCCGGTGCCACCGGGAGAGAGGGGAGAGAGTCTCCCCCTCAGGCTTCCTCCTCCATGGCCTCCCTCTAGATGGGGAGAGGTTCTCCCTGTTGGGGAACGTTGCATGGGAAACAAAAAATTTCCTACGCACACGCAAGATCTATCCATGGTGATGAGAATCTACGAGAGGGAGAGTGGATCTACCCTTGTAGATCGCTAAGCGGGAAGCGTTAAGAAAGGCGGTTGATGTAGTCGAACGTCTTCGCGATCCAAATCGCTAGTCATCCCGCGATCCAATCACGATCTAGTACCGAACGGACGGCACCTCCGCGTTCAGCACACGTACAGCTCGATGACGATCTTCGCCTTCTTGATCCAGCAAGAGGGAGCGGAGAGGTAGATGAGTTCTCCGGCAACGCGACGGTGCGGCGGCGGCGGTGGTGGAGCTATTCCAGCAGGGCTTCGCCTAAGCACTGCTGAAAACTAGAAGAGACGATCTATTGGGAGAGAGGGCTGCACCGTGGCCTTTTGGGTTGGGTGTCTTTGGCCCTCTCTCCCTCTAGTATATATACGAGGGAGGGGAGGGGCCGGCGCCCCTAGGGCTTCCCCTAGGAGTCGGCCGAAGTGGGGAGGTGGAGGAGTCCAACTCCAATCCTACTCCTAGTAGGATTCCTCCCCCCCCCCCCCCCCCCCTTGGAAACCCTTCCCCCTTTTGGCCTTTTTCCTATTCCCCACCTCCTAGCCGCATGGGCCTTGTGGGGCTGGTTTTCCCAGCCCACTAAGGGCTGGTGCACCCCCCCCCCCTCAGGCCCATGTGGCCTCCCGGTGTGGGTGGCCTCTCCCGATGGCCCTCCGGCACTCCCGGTACACTACCGGAAATACCCGAAACTTTTCCGGTGGCCAAAACGGGACTTCCTATATATCAATCTTTACCTCCGGACCATTCTGGAGCTCCTCGTGACGTCCGGGGTCTCATCCGGGACTCCGAACAACCTTCGGTCACCACCATACATAACTCAATACTACCGAAACGTCACCGAACGTTAAGTGTGCAGACCCTGCGGGTTCGAGAACTATGTAGACATGACCGAGACACCTCTACGGTCAATAACCAATAGCGGGACCTGGATGCCCATATTGGTTCCTACATATTCTACGAAGATCTCTATCGGTTGAACCTCTATGTCAAGGATTCAGTTAATCCCGTATGTTGTTCCCTTTGTTCTTCAGTATGTTACTTGCCCGAGATTCGATCGTCGGTATCTCTATACCTAGTTCAATCTCGTTACCGGCAAGTCTCTTTACTCATTCCGTAATACAACATCTCGTGGCTAACACTTTAATCACATTGCTTGCAAGGCTTATTGTAATGTTGTATTACCGAGTGGGCCCTGTGATACCTCTCCGTCATACGGAGTAACAAATCCCAGTCTCGATCCATGCCAGCTCAATAGACACCTTCGGAGATACCTGTAGAGCATCTTTATAGTCACCCAGTTACATTGTGACGTTTGATACACACAAGGTATTCCTCCAGTGTCAGTGAGTTGCATGATCTCATGGTCATAGGAACAGATACTTGACATGCAGAAAACAATAGCAATAAACTGACACGATCATATGCTACGTTCATAGTTTGGGTCTTGTCCATCAAATCATTCTCCTAATGATGTGATCCCGTTATCAAATGACATCTCATGTCTATGGCTAGAAAACCTTGACCATCTTTGATCAACAAGCTAGTCTACTAGAGGCATACTAGGGACACATTGTTGTCTATGTATCCACACATGCAATGTGTTTCCAATCAATACAATTATAGCATGGATAATAAACGATTATAATGAACAAGGAAATATAATAATAACCACTTTATTATTGCCTCTAGGGCATATTCCCAACAGTCTCCCACTTGCACTAGAGTCAATAATCTAGTTCACATCACTATGTGATTTACATTGTAATGAATCTAACACCCATACAGTTCTGGTGTTGATCATGCTTAGCCCTTGGAAGAGGTTTAGTCATTGGGTCTGCGACATTCAGATCCGTGTGTACTTTGCAAATATTTATGTCCTCCTCCTTGATGTAATCGCGGATGGAATTGAAACGTCGCTTTATGTGTCTGGTCCTCTTGTGAAACCTTGGTTCCTTGGCTAGAGCAATGGCACCAGTGTTGTCACAGAATAGAGTCATTGGGTTTAGTGCACTAGGCACTACTCCAAGATCTGTCATGAACTCCTTCATCCAGACACCTTCCTTCACCGCCTCCGAGGCAGCGATGTACTCCGCTTCGCATGTAGAATCAGCTACTACGCTCTGCTTGGAACTGCACCAGCTTACCGCACCCCCATTGAGAATAAATACGTATCCGGTTTGAGACTTAGAGTCATCCAGATCAGTGTCAAAGCTTGCATCGACGTAACCCTTTACGACAAGCTTTTGATCACCTCCATAAATGAGAAACATGTCCTTAGTCCTTTTCAGGTACTTCAGGGTATTCTTGACCACCGTCCAGTGCTCCATTCCTGGATTACTTTGAAACCTTCCGGCCATACTTATGGCAAGGCTGACATCGGGTCTTGTGCACAGCATTGCATACATGATAGAGCCTATGGCTGAAGCATAGGTGACGACACTCATCTTTTCTCTATCTTCTGCAGTCACTGGGCATTGAGTCTTACTCAACTTCACACCTTGCAACACAGGCAAGAGCCCCTTCTTGGACTGATCCATTTCGAACTTCTTCAAAACTTTTTCAAGGTATGTGCTCTGTGAAAGTCCTATTAAGCGTCTCGATCTATCTCTATAGATCTTGATGCCTAATATGAAAGCAGCTTCTCCTAGGTCCTTCATTGAAAAACTCTTGTTCAAATATTCCTTCACGCTTTCCAACATTTCTATATTGTTTCCAATCAGCAATATGTCATCCACATATAATATTAGAAACGCTATAGAGCTCTCACTCACTTTCTTGTAAATACAAGCTTCTCCGTAAACTTGTATAAACCCGAACGCTTTGATCACCTCATCAAAGCGAAGATTCCAACTCCGAGATGCTTGCACCAGTCCATAAATGGATCGCTGGAGTTTGCAAACTTTGTCAGCATTCTCTGGATCGACAAAACCTTCTGGTTGCATCATATACAACTCTTCCTTAAGGAAACCGTTAAGGAACGTTGTTTTGACATCCATCTGCCAAATTTCATAATCGAAAAAGGCAGCTATTGCTAACATGATTCTGACGGACTTAAGCATCGCTACGGGTGAGAAGGTCTCATCGTAGTCAACTCCTTGAACCCTTGCCACAAGTCGAGCTTTATAGACGGTTACATTACCGTTCGCGTCCGTCTTCCTCTTAAAGATCCATTTGTTCTGAATGGCCTTTCGCCCTTCAGGTAATACTTCCAAAGCCCATACTTTGTTTTCATACATGGATCCCATCTCGGATTTCATGGCCTCTAACCATTTCTCGGAATCCAGGCCCATCATCACTTCTCCATAGCTCGTAGGTTCATCGTTGTCCAACAACATGACCTCTAAGACAGGGTTGCCGTACCACTCAGGAGCAGTACGCGTCCTTGTTGACCTACGAGGTTCGATAGCAACTTGATCCGAAACTTCATGATCGTCATCATTAACTTCCTCTTCAACCGATGTATGCTTTATAGAAACATTTTTCTGCGCTGCGCTACTCTCAGGTTGAAGTAAAGGTTCAACAACCTCATCAAGTTCTATTTTCCTCCCACTCAATTCTTTCGAGAGAAACTCTTTCTCAAGAAATGTTTCGTTTTTAGCGACAAACACTTTGCCTTCGGATCTGAGATAGAAGGTATACCCAACTGTCTCTTTTGGGTATCCTATGAAGGCGCATTTCTCCGCTTTGGGCTCCAGATTTTCAGGCTGAAGCTTTTTGACATAAGCATCACATCCCCAAACTTTATGAAACGAAAATTTTGGCTTCTTACCAAACCACAGTTCATATGGCGTCGTCTCAACGGATTTCGATGGTGCCCTATTTAAAGTGAATGCAGCTATCTCTAATGCATAACCCCAAAACGATAGTGGCAAATTGGCAAGAGACATCATATATCGCACCATATCCAATAAGGTTCGATTACGACGTTCGGACACACCATTACGCTGTGGTGTTCCAGGCGGTGTCAATTGTGAAACAATTCCACATTGTCTTAAGTGACTGCCAAACTCATAACTCAGATATTCTCCTCCTCGATCAGATCGCAGGAATTTAATCTTCTTGTTACGATGATTCTCAACTTCACTCTGAAATTGCTTGAACTTTTCAAACGTTTCAGACTTGTGTTTCATTAAGTAAATATACCCATATCTACTTAAGTCATCAGTGAAGGTGAGAAAGTAATGATAACCACCGCACGCCTCAATGCTCATCGGATCGCACACATCAGTATGTATGATTTCCAACAAGTCACTTGCCCGTTCCATTGTTCCAGAGAACGGGGTCTTAGTCATCTTGCCCATGAGGCATGGTTCACATGTGTCAAGTGATTCAAAATCAAGTGACTCCAAAAGTCCATCAGGATGGAGCTTCTGCATGCGTTTTACACCAATATGACCTAGGCGGCAGTGCCACAAGGAAGTGGTATTATCATTATCAACTCTACATCTTTTGGCATCAATGTTATGAACATGTGTATCATCACTATCGAGATTCAATAAGAATAAACCCCTCACATTGGGTGCATGACCATAAAAGATATTACTCATATAAATAGAACAACCATTATTCTCTGATTTAAATGAGTAACCATCTCGCAATAAACAAGATCCAGATATAATGTTCATGCTTAACGCAGGCACTAAATAACAATTATTCAGGTTCATCACTAATCCCGATGGTAATCGAAGAGCGAGCGTGCCGACGGCGATCACATCAACCTTGGAACCATTTCCCACGCGCATCGTCACTTCGTCCTTTGCCAGCCTCCGTCTATTCCGCAGTTCCTGTTTTGAGTTGCAAATGTGAGCAACCGAACCGGTATCAAATACCCAGGCACTACAACGAGAGTTGGTAAGGTACACATCAATAACATGTATATCATATATACCTTGTTTGGTGTTGGCCGCCTTCTTGTCAGCCAGATACTTGGGGCAGTTCCGCTTCCAGTGACCAGTTCCCTTGCAATGAAAACACTCAGTTTCTGACTTGGGTCCAGCCTTGGGTTTCTTCACGGGAGGGGCAACTGCTTTGCCACTCTTCTTGGAGTTACCCTTCTTACCCTTGCCATTCTTCTTGAAACTAGTGGTTTATTGACCATCAACACTTGATGCTCCTTCTGAATCTCAGACTCAGCGACTTTCAACATCGTAAACAGCTCGGCGACTGACTTGTTCATCCCGTGCATGTTATAGTTCAACACGAAGCTCTTGTAGCTAGGTGGCAGTGATTGAAGAACTCTGTCAGTGATCGCCTCTAGCGGAAGGGGCATACCCAATTCAGCCAGACAGGTGGAATACCCAGACATTTTGAGTATGTGATCACTGACAGACCCGTTCTCTTCCATCTTGCAAGCATAGAACTTATCGGAGGTCTCATACCTCTCGATCCGGGCATTCTTCTGAAAGATAAACTTCAACTCCTGGAACATATCATATGCTCCATGACGTTCAAAACGTCTTTGAAGTCCCGGTTCTAAGCCATACAACATTGTACATTGAACTATTGAGTAATCATCAGAACGTGCCTGCCAGGCGTTCGCAACGTCTGCAGACTCTACTGGAGCGGGTGGTTCACCAAGCGGTGCATCAAGGACATAAGCCTTTTGGGAAGCCATAAGGATAATCCTTAGATTACGGGCCCAGTCCACAAAGTTACTTCCATCATCTTTCAACTTAGCTTTCTCTAGGAACGCATTAAAATTCAGGGGTGCTACTGCGCGACCATTGATCTACAACATAAATTTTGCAAAAACAACTTAGACTATTGTTCAAGATAATGAGTTTAGTTAATCATATTACTTAAAAACTCCCACTCAAATTGACATCCCTCCGGTCATTCGAGTGTCACATGATCCAAATTCACCAACTCAAGTCCGATCATCACGTGAGTTGAGATGGTTTCAATGGTGAACATCTTCATGTTGATCATATCTACTATATGACTCATGTTTGACCTTTCGGTCTCTTGTGTTCTGAGGCCATGTCTGTACATGCTAGGCTCGTCAAGTTTAACCCGAGTGTTCCGCACGTGCAACACTGGCTTGCACCCGTTGTATGCGAACGTAGAGTCTATCACACCCGATCATCACGTGGTGTCTCGAAACGCCGAACTTTCGCAACGGTGCACACTCGGGGAGAACACAATTTTATCTTGAAATTTTAGTGAGGGATCACCTTATAATGCTACCGTCGTCCTAAGCAAAATAAGATGCATAAAAGGATTAACATCACATGCAAATCATAAGTGACATGATATGGACATGAACTTGTGCTTTTGATCTCCATCTCCAAAACACCGGCATGATCTCCATCGTCACCGGCATGACACCATGATCTCCATCATCTTGATCTCCATCAATGTGTCGCCATGGAGTTGTCGCGCCAACTGTTGCTTCCACGACTATTGCTAACTCATAGCGATAAAGTAAAGCAAAACGGCGAAAATAAATTAAAGTGGGAGAGACAGACACCCGCCAGCCATCTTTATGCAACAAAGTTACATGTCAGTTGATGGAACCGGTCTCTCGTAAGCGTACGAGTAATGTTGGTCTGGGCCGCTTCATCCCACAATACCGCTGAATCAAGAAAAGACCAAGGGAGGAAGCAATCTAAGCATCAACGCCCACAAACTCCTTTGTGTTCTACTCGTGATCTCATCAACACATAGACCTAGCTCTGATACCACTATTGGGGAACGTTGCATGGGAAACAAACAATTTCCTACGCACACGCAAGATCTATCCATGGTGATGAGAATCTATGAGAGGGAGAGTGGATCTACATACCCTTGTAGATCACTAAGCGGGAAGCGTTAAGAAAGGCGGTTGATGTAGTCGAACGTCTTCGCGATCCAAATCGCTAGTCATCCCGCGATCCAATCACGATCTAGTACCGAACGGACGGCACCTCCGCGTTCAGCACACGTACAGCTCGATGACGATCTTCGCCTTCTTGATCCAGCAAGAGGGAGCGGAGAGGTAGATGAGTTCTCCGGCAACGCGACGGTGCGGCGGCGGCGGTGGTGGAGCTATTCCAGCAGGGCTTCGCCTAAGCACTGCTGAAAACTAGAAGAGACGATCTATTGGGAGAGAGGGCTGCACCGTGGCCTTTTGGGTTGGGTGTCTTTGGCCCTCTCTCCCTCTAGTATATATACGAGGGAGGGGAGGGGCCGGCGCCCCTAGGGCTTCCCCTAGGAGTCGGCCGAAGTGGGGAGGTGGAGGAGTCCAACTCCAATCCTACTCCTAGTAGGATTCCTTCCCCACTTGGAAACCCTTCCCCCTTTTGGCCTTTTTCCTATTCCCCACCTCCTAGCCGCATGGGCCTTGTGGGGCTGGTTTGCCCAGCCCACTAAGGGCTAGTGCACCCCCCCCCTCAGGCCCATGTGGCCTCCCGGTGTGGGTGGCCTCTCCCGATGGCCCTCTGGCACTCCCGGTACACTACCGGAAATACCCGAAACTTTTCCAGTGGCCAAAACGGGACTTCCTATATATCAATCTTTACCTCCGAACCATTCCGAAGCTCCTCGTGACGTCTGGGATCTCATCCGGGACTTCGAACAACCTTCAGTCACCACCATACATAACTCAATACTACCGAAACGTCACCAAATGTTAAGTGTGCAGACCCTGCGGGTTCGAGAACTATGTAGACATGACCGAGACACCTCTACGGTCAATAACCAATAGCGGGACCTGGATGCCCATATTGGTTCCTACATATTCTACGAAGATCTCTATCAGTTGAACCTCTATGTCAAGGATTCAGTTAATCCCGTATGTTGTTCCCTTTGTTCTTCGGTATGTTACTTGCCCTAGATTTGATCGTCGGTATCTCTATACCTAGTTCAATCTCGTTACCGGCAAGTCTCTTTACTCGTTCCGTAATACAACATCCCGTGGCTAACACTTTAGTCACATTGCTTGCAAGGCTTATTGTGATGTTGTATTACCGAGTGGGCCCTGAGATACCTCTCTGTCATACGGAGTAACAAATCCCAGTCTCGATCCATGCCAGCTCAACAGACACCTTCGGAGATACCTGTAGAGCATCTTTATAGTCACCCAGTTACGTTGTGACGTTTGATACACACAAGGTATTCCTCCGGTGTCAGTGAGTTGCATGATCTCATGGTCATAGGAACAGATACTTGACATGCAGAAAACAATAGCAATAAACTGACACGATCATATGCTACGTTCATAGTTTGGGTCTTTTCCATCACTTCATTCTCCTAATGATGTGATCCCGTTTTCAAATGACATCTCATGTCTATGGCTAGGAAACCTTGACCATCTTTGATCAACAAGCTAGTCTACTAGAGGCATACTAGGGACACAGTGTTGTCTATGTATCCACACATGCAATGTGTTTCCAATCAATACAATTATAGCATGGATAATAAACGATTATAATGAACAAGGAAATATAATAATAACCACTTTATTATTGCCTCTAGGGCATATTTCCAACACTCCCCTCTGGTCCTTGGCCTCCATGACGCCAGGAGGGGCGAGAGGCCCTCCGAGATTGGATCTCTCTCTCTCTCTCTCTCTCTCTCTCTCTCTCTCTCTCTCTCTCTCTGTTTTCTTCTCTGGTTTTCGTCTGTTTTCTGGCCTTTCATCTTTTCTTATATTCCCAGAGATCCGTAACTCCGATTGGGTTGAAATTATGAGGGGATTTTTATCTGGAAATTAACTTTCTTACGGAGAAAGAATGACTCCAACTGCCTTATGAGGTGCCCACAAGGCAACCCGGCGCGCCGAGGGGGGTGGGTGCGCCCTGTTACCTTGTGGGGCCCTCGAGCATCGCCTTGCATTGATTCTTCTTCTTTAAAATCACATATATTCCAAAATAATTCTCAAAAAAATTATCGCATTTGGACTTCGATTGATATGGTTTTTCTGCGAAACAAAAAACATGCAAAAAACAGGAACTGGAACTCGGCACTAGATTAATAAGTTAGCCCATAAAAATAATATAAAAGTGCACCAAAACTATATAAAACTATTGTGAACATGGCATGAATACTTCACAAATTATAGATACGTTTGAGACGTATCAAGCGCCGTCGTCTCGAGGCGGAACCTAGGCAGGAGCACTTTTGCTCTCCGGTGAAGCGATTCCGCTGGGGAAACTTCCCTCCGAGAGGGGGAAATCGAAGCCATAGCCATCACCAATGCTTCCTCCATCGTGGGAGGATCGATCTTCATCAACAAACCCTACTTCATCTTTTGTATTCAATCTTTGTCTCCAAGCCTCAGATTGATACCTGTGGGTTGCTAGTAGTGTTAATTACATCTTGTAGTTGATGTTAGTTGGTTTAATTGGTGGAAGATTATATGTTTAGATCCTTAATAATATTCATTACACCTCTGATCTTGAACATGATGATGCTTTTTGAGTATTTACTTTCGTTCTTGAGGACATGGGAGAAGTCTTGTCATAAATAATCTTGTGATGTTGGTATTCGTTCGATACTTTGATGATGTCTATGTTGCTCTTCCTTTAGTGGTGTCGTGTGAACGTCAACTACATGACACTTCACCATATTTGAGCCTAAAGGAAAGCATTGGTAAATGATAAGTAGATGATGGGTTGCGAGAGTGACAAAATCTTAAACCCTAGTTTATGAGTTGTTCCATAAGGGGCTGATTTGGATCAACATGTTTAATGCTATGGTTAGAGTTATCTTAATTTTTCTTTTGTAGTTGCGGATGCTTGCGAGAGGGGGTAATCATAAGTGGGTTGTTTGTTCAAGTAAGAACAACACCCTAGCATCGGTCCACCCACATATAAAATTATCAAAGTAACGAACATGAATCGACTAAACATGATGAACCATGACTAGACGAAATTCCCATGTGTCCTTGAGAGCACTTGATTCATATAAGAGTACGTTCCGGCTTGCCCTTTTCTACAAAAAGGATTGGGCCACCTTGTTGCGCCATTGCTACCATTGTTAACTGTTACTTGTTACGAATTACCTTGTTATAAAACTATTTATCACCGCTACTTTCAGTGCTTGCTGAAACTTCCGTGTTAAAAACCACTTGTCATTTCCTTCTGCTCCTCTTTGGGTTCTACAATCTTACTTATCGAAAGGACTACGATTGATCCCCTATACTTTTGGGTTATCAAGAGTATAAAATACACCCCACAAGAAAAAGAGACAACAAAACTTACAAAATAGTATTTGGCATATAGAAATGGCAGTCGAAGCAAGCATATAACATGTAATAGCATAACATTTTCTCATGAAAAAGCCGTGAACAGAACACAAGGAATAACACTGCGGACCTCTCGTCACTTTCAAGTTGTTTTTCATATCAACAATTCATAGCACACGGACACAAATCAGCGGATACACCACCTTAGAGCATCTATGAACGAAGTCCCCATACCCGCCCCAAACGCCCGGGGGGCTGCCCGTTCAGTGATGAACGATATTTTGCCACCCAACCGGGCTACCTATAGCTGGACCAAACGCCCCCCATATCCGGCTCAAATCTAGGGCATATATGGGGGCGACCGAGCACACCCGCCACGTAGGCTCTGACCGCTAGGGCCCATGCGGGAATACGGAGAGTCCGCTGGTCTGACAGGCGCCTCCTCCGCTCCACGCCGTATGACACCGCTCCGGTGTGCCGTCCGAGGGAGGAGGCAGACTATTTAAGCTAGAAGGCGACAACCAAACCCTATCCGCGCCATTTCCCCTTTCTCATGTCCTCTCTGTCGCCGTCACCACTTCAAATTCGCCTACCGCTATCATGCAGAGGCGCCGGATCAACACCTACGCCATGCTCACTCCGGAGGGAGGGTGCAGCTGTTGGAGCAGATCCAGGCGAGGCGAGCCTCTCGTTTCATCCCCGGTCTTCCTCCGGAATCACCAGAGCCGTCGGAGGATGAGAACAAGGAGCAGGCGGGGGAGGATGAGGAGGATAAGGTGGGGAGTAGGAGGAGGAGAAGGAGGAGGAGGAGGGGAGCAGCCGCCGGGAGCGGAACCCATGGAGAAGGAGGCGGCTAAGCCGAGGAGGAGGTAGAGGCCTTCCTGACTGCGAATTTCGCCATGGCGGATGCGGAAACGGAGTATGAGGCCGCCCAAGCAATGGAGATGATGGACCAGACCGACATCCTCGAGTCCATCCAAGTCGAGGCCTACGTCGAGGCCAACCGACAGTTCATCCGGCAAGACATGCGGCGACGAAAGTGCTATTCGCCAAACTGGACGCGGAGGCGCTATTCGCCAAACCGGACGCGGACGCTGACCACCAGCCACTAGGCAAATGACAAACAAATTGAGTCAAGTGTATCTGTGTTGTACTAGAACAACACTAAGCTTTCCTGCAAAACCAAAAAAGAACAAGACTAAGCTAATTAATCAGGTCAAGTGCTTGGTTGGTGGCAATAATTCCTAATCAATTGCTTCATCATGATGAAGTGAAATAAATAAGTATACGTAAATGATCAGGATATCCAGTAAACATTTACTGGCTTCAATGCATACTGCTAACTTGTTGTCTAATCTATCGGATTCATGAAGAAGCCTCTAACCAAAGCTAAGAAGTCTATAATCAAAACGAATGGATGTCTAATTGACGAGCAAAAAAACTAATGTTTGGTTTCTAGCTATATATTGTCGTGGACAGAAGTTTCACTGTCTACCTCCCTCCTGGTTCACAACATCAAGGAGGAAGCTCACACCTGGGCCAATGCCGGTGCTCAAGGGCTTAGTTCGATCAGTCATGTAACCTGACTTTGTCATGTGAGGGCTGAGCATCACATCCTCTGCTCATAGCGACCTCGTAAGCGCCTCCTAGTCTACACTTTACGAGGTCCACCACTGTAGTTTCCTTCCTTCTATCAATGGAATGATACTCTCCACACGTATTTGTGATTTTTTTTTTGCAAAGTAACCTCTTTATCGAAACGGAGGCAAAAGCTTTGCCTCATCTCATTAATAAAGAAGAAGGGTAACAGAAGTTAATGTTAATGGCGAGGTCCTCTTTATCACCATGACTATCAATCATGATACCTCCCATTTCCACGTCAAGTGCACTGGAAATTAGAACACTGAACACTAAAGTACATTTTATTATGATACAAGTGCCACACTGAATTGAAGGAACAAAACATGCAATGGGTGTATTTTTGACCTGAATGTTTAACTACGGGTGTTATAAACTAGTGTACAGTTTCTCCATACAACACAGGTGCTTGAACCAAACCGTACAAGAAAGGATCATCGACAACAGACCAACAATTTTCTCCATAATTACTGACCGAATGACAGGGAGGGAACACAGGTCACAAGACTTCCTCTTACTATTCAGAAGTTGCAACGACACATTAGGAAACTGAGCCAGGTTACCAACCTTGAGGTTCATGCGGATGTCGACCTTCATGTGCTCGTAGACCTCTCCAACCACGTCTTCTTCAGTGGCGCAAAGCGGTTTTGGGACCGAGAGGAGTGGAAACTTTGGAGCGGAGAGGCTTATATTGGGTTGTAGAAGGCGAGTTTGGGCCAGCATAAGACGATGGGCTGGTTTGGGAGATTCATTGTTCCTTTGACAAAAAAAACAAAAAAAAGGATGGTGGGGACAAAAGGAATAAAAATAAAAAATGAAAAACAGAAAATAAAAGAAAAAAGAAACATAAAAGAAAAAGGAACGAAAAAAGAAAAAGAAAAACCAAAATAAAAAAATAAAAAAATAAAACACTGGTATGAAACCCAGAAATGGGCCGAAACACACAGAGATGTGCGCCTGAGGGGGTGTACATGCTGCGCGGTCGCTAACAATCGACCTGCACGCCAAATAGGCACCGGGAGGGGGGGGGGGGGGGGGTTACATAGGGAACCCCTATTTGACGCGGTGCGCTCCAGGGATCGGCCGCGCACGCACTCCTCGCTCCGTGTGTGCCCTTCTGGGCCGACCCATGTGCGACGCGAGGTGCCCCCCTGTTTTTTCGATATTTCGAAAAAAATCTGAGTTTCAAAAAACATTCACGGATTCAAAAAATTGTTCACCAAATTGGAAAATAGTTCTCGAATCAAAAACTGTTCGGGATTTCAGAAGAATAAACAATTTTTGAATTTTAATGAACATTTTCTTATATTGATGAACAATTTTTATGAGCATTTTTTTATATTGATGAACATTTTTTGGTATTTGATGAACAAATTTTGACTTTGATGAACATTGTTTAAACTTGATGAACAAAATTTGTACTCAATAACATTTTTTTTTAAAATGGATGAACAAATTTCGAATTTGGTGAACATTTTTTTAAAACGGTGAACATAATTTTTAATTCACTAAACAAAATTTTGAAGTTTGATGGACATTTTTTAAATCCTGATGACCAAAATTAAATTTGATGAGCAAGAAAATGTACGCAAATTTGAAACGAAAATTCGTGAAAAAGTAGAAAAGGTAAATATGAAAAATAGAATGAAAACGAAAAACAAAAAAAGAAAACAAAAAAGAACGGAAAAAAGAACGAAAAACTAAAGGAAAAAAATAAAATGGGCCGGTCATACGACACCGAACGCGCGAGGGTATGCGCGCGGTTGCTCGACGGTGCTCTACGCGCCGAATAGGAAATGTCGGGTATGTGTCGCTCGTTGCGAGCAGGTCCCTCGCTTCACCTGAGCGACATGGGCCTAGCGAGCAAAGTTAGAGCTAGCGACAAAAGCTCACGCCTTGGCTAAGAACTGCAGCAAGGGAGGAGCAGCAGCAGTGTGCCGTGACGACCAGGGGGTCTACCTCGGTTCGTCAGCGCGCATTATCGATCGGTGTGATGATCCAGGAATGTTGGAAGCAATGGCATGTTTGGAAGCTTTATCTCTTGCAGCTGAACTAAATTTGTACCGGTTCATTATTGCATGTGACTCGAAATCAGTTGTCAAGCAAATCAATGAAGGAAGTTGCTGCATCTATAGTCCAATATTCCAAGAAATCAAACTCAGAAGACTGGAATTTGAAGAGGTTCGAATCATCTTTGAAGGAAGAACATCCAATATGGAGGCTCATAATTTTGTTAAGAGTGTTATTTCTTTAGCTCATGGTCGGTATAATTGGCTGATGCAGCCTCATGACACTATGATTGTACCCAGTGGCGAATCTACTGGGAGGGCTTTAACAGGCTCAAGCGCCCCCCCCCCCCCCCCCCCCTCCCCCCCCAACTTTGCAAAATTAGGTTTTACTACTAGTCTAAAGGCCCAACCTAGTCATTTGTCAGTCCAACCCAACATATATTGGTATGACAGGCAGCCCAGCCCAGCCCACCCTTCATTTTATTTGTAGATTCGCCACTGATTGTACCTTATATTTTAGTTCAACAAAGCGACCATGATTTCCCTCAAAAAAAAAAAGACAAAAGCTCACGCCTGTTTTTTCTTTATGGTCTGTTTACTTTTAAGTAGATGCAAAAAAAGAAGTTTACTTTTAAGTTGAAAACAAATCACGGATTCCAAAAATAATTGTGAATTAAAAAATGTTGCAAAATTGGAAAAAATATTCGCAAATTTAAAAACTGTTCAGGACTCAAAAACTGTTCGCAGATTTTAAAAAAGATTCATGAACTCAAAAATAATTCATGGATTCGACAAAAGTCCACGAATCCAAAAAATGTTCGTGAATTCAAAAAAAATCTGATGATGGGAAATTTGATGCTTTTGTAATTGGGATGTGTTGAGCCTTTCTGGCATTGGACTTTTGGGGATATATGCATGATGGGATAATTCCTTCTCGAATATGTCTGGAGTCATTAGCATTTTCTGGGGGTCCTATGATCCACACACAATGTCAGAGTGGAAATTTACTCCTGTATACATCAGCATTATGCTTCGATCCTATGAGGTCAAGTGTTGTTTTCCCGTGAAGAAGCCATGGTGGAAATTTACTCCATTATGATTCGATGAACAAGCATGTGAAGAAGCCATGGTGGAAATTTACTCCATGTGTACAAAAATTTACTACATGGTGAAGAAACCATGGTTGTATAGAAATTTACTCCATCTTTAGTTTAGATTGCCCAGTCTTGCTTCTTTCTATACAACCTTTTTGTCTTCCCCTGGTATGTATAAATCTACAAGAGAAGGGACATACATATCCTGAACTTTACACTGATGAACCATGTATGGCGACTCCTTCCAGTTCTAAACTGTGTTGCTAAAGTTGCTATACATTTTTGAAGGGTACAAAGCCTAAAGTTGCTATACATTTTTGAAGGGTACGAAGCGACACCCGGGAGTTCATAAGTATCATAACCACTACATCCATGTACAAGAGACGAGCAAAGCCCGTCGACTCTTTTCGTGCTTTGGTTACTTCAGACACATGTTCTTACAAGACAGCTTTACTCACTAGCTTACAGTAAGTGGAATGCCCACTTAACAAATGCTATTTACCCTTTTCTGAATCTGAGGGCTCGGTTAGCTTATCCTTAAATGGTAAGGCGGCTGATGACGATCCTATTTGCGTGTAATTACGTGTCTGGATCACCTTTGCCCCCTTCACAACATATGTCATTGGATGATAAAATCCCAGTGGTGAAAAAAGAATTGTCTGGTTCGGCGACTCTAGGGATTATGTGCCAGGGAAAGGTCCACCTGAACTGGAAAGCATTATGAATGCACAGACGACGGAGAGTGAGAATACGGAAACCCATGTATTCTCTGTGTACATCTCCATGGCATCTGTGAAGGAAAAGCGTGTTCGACTTTCGGCCCAATTGCGAATTCTATCAGCCTCGGCGGCATATACTGCTCTCCCCTGCAATCGGTAAATAACCGGTCAGAATCTGCAAGAGATGCATGAACAGAATGGAGGGGTGTTATATTATAGAAAGAAGCAGGCTACCTCTTCGTCAAACCATCGGCCTCGGCGAACCCATGCAGTAACCAAGGCAAGCAAGATTCTTGGTGGTGTCAAGTAGTTTACTGCCTTTCCACTTCCTTTCACAACTCGCATTCTTGGAACCAATGTCCTTGCTACTGTTTCTGGAAGCTCGCATATTATATTGAACATCTGTTTATTTTGGAGAGATGAACCACTGCAAAGAATAGACTGTAGGTTAACAACAGGAGAACGGCATGTATATACTCGTATTATATATAAGGAGAGAGTTACAGAGTACAGAATTCAGAATGAACTTTTTTTTTCTTGCGCCAATTGAATCCTGGCATCTGAGAAGTCAAGTAATTTAGACGTTACCTTAGAAGGAGATCTGTAAGGACCATTCCAGGAGATGCGGTGTGTACTCCAACTTTTGATCTTCTGCTTTCCTTCATAAGCGATGCTTGGAACTGCCTTAGTCCACACTTAGTTGAGCCATAACTGTAAAATTGCAAATCAGCATCAGATTTAGTTTCATTGTAAAAGCAGGAGCGTCAAATACAATGTATCATCATGTTCTAGACAGCAAGAAAAGCAGGACACATCATCTCGACAATGTAAGTGTTAAAGAAATACGTAGCAGATCATTCGATGGCTGAGGTGCTTACACAGCTGTCAACGGTGTGCTTGATCCTCCAGAACCTGCTCCATCCATGTTGAACACATGACCTCCCTTCTCTTGGTATTGCATGACATCCATAGCTTCTCTGGTGCAGAGCAAAGAACCAACTAGGTTTGTTGAGACGATCTGCAAGTAAACCAAGGAAAACAGTTTTAAGGAATAGTGAAATCAGATTGGATGATCGAGCATGATCAAGCTAGTTATAGTATTCCTGTCATAAAAAGGAAGCATTACAGACAGATAGAAGATATCAATGAACAAACCTGGGTAATATCTTCATCTGAAAAATTTACCAGTGGCCTAAAACCTTTGTTTGTGCCAGCATTATTTATCTGCAGATAAATTAAAAGATGATACATATTTAGAGCAGTCTACAATGCAAATACAGAATAAAATCTGAATCCAAGTGACTCTTAAGGTGAAAAATGCATAACAGATGCTTAGCGGCATCCATTTCTATAGAATTACTTACCCAAATGTCAATTGAACCCAGCTCACCAACAGCAAAATTTACAAGCTTTTTTACATCTTCTGGTTTGCAAACATCGCAAGATGTACCAACAACCTTAGCTTGTAATAAAGTTTCTCGTTGTTTCTTCTTGGCAACTGACAGGCCCTCCTGTATGTTCTCTTCAAGCTCATTGATGGTCTGAAGAACTGATTCAGGGCTGCCAATAGAAATGGAGATAGTAAGAAAACTAAGACAGAGAGCATTGAACTAAAATTTGAGCATTATGTCAAGGACTACTACCTGCGGGAAGCAATTACAACACGATCTCCAGCAAGAAGAAACTCCCGAGCAAGTGCTTTTCCTAACCCTCTTGTGCTGCCAAAATAAAACTGCAGGGTCAATGATGATCGTAAAAATAAATAATAACGAAAAAACAGCTTCCCATGGATGCAATCAATGGTGTCGGATCCATGAAATAACATCCATCAATTTTTACTTCACATGTTTATAAGGCAACTAATTTAGGGGATTGTAATATATAACCGCACATCATAATCTCCTTTATAAACCAACGAAGAGATACTTCACTGAGGTGAAATAGTATTTCCTATCAACTTATCTTGGAGACATTCATTAGATTAGATTGTTTGTTTTGTTCTATATTAAGAGCATGCACACTACTTCCTGGGAAAAGATTCACATGACAATGTCAGGAGAAGAATGTAAAATGAGCTACCTTCCCGTTATGACAACATTGCGAGGTCCAGCTTTACAGTGTTCCTCTAGGACACTGTTTGCACCTAGCATTGTGCCGATAATTACTCCACCAAGCCAGCTATACCAAATTAGTGCATCCGTTTGACTGTCTCCACCTAAATACAGAGGTAGACACATTATTAACTGAAACCATAAAAGTGCTTTATATGAAACAAAGAGAAAGGAAGAATACAAAGACAATGCAGTAGATTGTACAAGAGTATATGACTGACCTGATAACTGAAATCCAACTGCTAGTACAACACCACTGCTCATCATAGTGATAACGTATCTCCCTACCTGAGTAACAACCTGAGAGGAGAAGTGAATCAGTGAATACATATCATCTATGTTTCAGGAAAGGAGTACAATGTGTGATCTGTTTCAGAAAATAAGATAAAATTCTTTACTGTTGGGCATGCAAAGAGTCAACATGGCCATTTTAAGTTTAGACCACGTGACTGGACAACTTAAATGGGTTAAATACAAGTAGGCACGTTGCAACCGATCTAAATAACAACATATTTTGAACAAATCTTGCAAACAAGTAGAAATGCATGGGCGATTAGGCCAGAATCAGGCGACAGTGGACATTTTGTTCGCAGACACAAGTAGCTAGTAGAGAAGAAGAAAGACACTACCTACATCAAACCATCATCAACCTCACCCTATGGACTCTTTTAAACTAAAAATCAAAGCAAAGTTTAGCTTAACTACACAACGTTGACGCTGCAATTTTAGGCTCATAATGGGCAGTTTTATGTGACTAATATTTTTTTTTAAAAGCCAGGCAACCTAGAATTTAGCAAAATCGAACCCGCCCATCAGTGTTTCACACATCGACTGTGCCACGTCGATTGTGCCAGTGCTAGTGGGTTGGAATTGTAAACACGAAACTAGAAGAGAAGATCAACTAGAATTTAAGCCCCGGAACATATGTAGGATCGTTTTCAGCATCTGATGGGAGCAATTCTCGCACCCATGCAGTTTAATTACGATATCTACCCCCATATCAAGAAAGTAGAATTGTAAGTTAAACAAACACCGGGCAACCGATCAATCGAAGAGATAAACCATAGTATCATCTAGAGCAACTGCATGTGTCTGGCGATCGACGGTTCGCGAACGGAGAGCTCACCGAGAAGAAGATCTCCTCGGCCTTCTCGACGGCGAGCTCGTACTGCCCGCCGTACACCTCCGCCGCCGCCGTCCGGGACCCCGCGAGCCCCTGCATCGCGGCCTTCAGCTTGTACAGCGGCCCCTTCTTGCGGTTGCGCGGCTCGTTCGGTGGCGACGACGGCTTATTCTCGTCGTCGCCGCGGGCTTCCTGCTTGAACGCGCGGCAGCGGAGGAGGGAAGGGCGGCGGCACGCCTGAGAGACGACGGCCTCCGGAGAGCGGCGGAGGCGGGCGTGGACGGAGAGGTGGACGACCGCGGCGGCCATGGCGCGCTTCCCCCCGGAGGAGATAAGGATCGTGTGCTCTTCCTCCCCGTCCTCACGGTTCCCGGTCGCTCGGACTGTGTGCGCTCTTTTTGTTTGTGTGGGGTTGTTTTGCTCCTTAATTTATGGAGGGGCGTGTGCCCTGCACTTGCCAGTGAAAAAAATAACGCGATGGATTTCCGAGGGAAAATATGAGCTCAATTCGTGGATACAAGCTCGAGTTAATTACAAATTATGCTTAGGTCCAGTAGGTTCTCTCTTGTCTTGTACCAGTGGAAAAAAAGATTAACTCGAAAAAATAAAGAAACGATTTATTTTTTGCAGGAAAGGAACTTTCATTAATCAAATATGATGAGTACAACAATACTAGCTATCTCCATAGGGGAGTTTCGGAGCCAACACGCTGTGCGCTGTTGCGATCGAGCCATACAAGCAAGGGTATGACTCGCCACATTCGCGTGCCTACTAATCTTAGCTAGACTAATGTTCCTTTCTTGAGTCAGAATTCGTCTGATCTCATTAACCTGATATGCATACCTCGATCGATCATCGTCTTTGGATTGTACCAACTTTAGCAGCTCAGCACAATCAGTTTCCACAATTAGCGGCAATTTTGTCCAGTGTAAAGAAAGTCGTAACCCTTCCTCCACGGCCGCCATTTCAGCTTTCAAGGGGTCACCACAATTAAATAGCATCCGTATCGCGGCGAAAATGACATTACCTTCATGATCCCGCAAGATCATCCCAGCCCCAGCCTTACCATTTTCCTTCACAAAAGCACCATCGACATTCAGTTTAGCATGATTTGCATCAGGCGTCTCCCAACGCGGCGTGGTTATTATTGCATGTGCGTATTTTGGCGTGCTTCTTGAGAAATCAACCACCTGCTTTCCCTTGGTCAGGTCAGCTGACGGGTGTTGTTGTATTGCAAGCAATGACATGATATATCTCGTGAGGAATCTGTGCGAAACCTCGATCGGGACCGGTGGTTTGTTATGTGTAATTTCATTCCTTGCATACCAAATCCTCCACATGATCATCAGGGATACCAACTTCTGAACATCCGTCAGATTTTCAAGCAGGCGAAATATCCATTCAGGTTCAGTGTCATGTAGCTCAACAGTAGTCGGCAAGTCCCAGTCTTCTCGCATAGCTGCCCAGAGCGCAGCTGCATGTGGGCACTGGACGAGGGCATGGTGCACATCCTCCACGGCATGACCACAAAGCAAGCACGTAGGATCCTTTTCCATAAAGAAACGATTTTCTGCTACCAGTGCAAAAATAGTGTGCAATATCATTGAGAGAACAATGTGCACGCGTACAATTTTCAATTAATTTGGAAATTTTTAGGATCAATAGATTAGATTCTCTCTTTTTGTTAGCGAAAGTTGTTTGTTGTAAATTGTTTTTGTTACCTTGCAAGGTTGTTGTTTTGTTTCACTGCACATTCTTTCTCTATATTTTTTAGAGGAACATTCTTTCTCTCTATATTTTTTTTCTCACAAACAAAAACTATTCAGATATTGCAATGTAGCCAACCATACTTAGAAACTTTTGAAGTTCGTCTAATCATCACGTGCCAATTGTATCTAAGAATCCCCGCAAAAACAAATTGCGTCCAAGAAACTTTCAACACTATATACAATGGCAGTGCTATGAATCCAATCATGTGTAGTCAATTGAAAATTGAGTAATATGCATTAGTATATCTTTGATCATAGTATGTATGAAATTTTTGCCAAAAAGTCGTGTGGTCAATCGACTACACAGATTGCGCGTGGCTTGGCCACTGACTACATGATATTAAATAGATGTGTCGGATTAGGCCATTGAGCGACATAATATTGACTTGTTCATAGTAGATATATTATGCTTGGTTAGTGAAGTAATCGTCAAAAAAATAGAAGTCGTGTTTTCTAATAGATAGATGCCTAGAAAAAATCGGTTCAAGGACGTGGTTGTTCTGATTCCGAGCTCATATGAGCTCGGGTGAACAGTAAAATAAAAGAAATGAAAAACAATTTTGAGTTTTTTCTGTGAAATTGACAAATGTTTTGGTAGCTTGCAAATTTCATGCCCAGATGTCATTTGTGGAAAATATGGCAAAAAAACGATGCTCCAAAATGTTATTTTCAAACGCATTTTGGAGCATTGATTTTATTTTATTTTGCCACGAATGTCGTTTCATGGTGAAATTTGGTAAGCTATCAAAACATTTCTCAATGTTTCACACAAAAATAGTCGGATTTTTTAACCTTTTTCTATTTTTTTCTTGTTCACCTTAGCTCACATGACCTCGGTATTAGAACAACACTTTCGTTGTTTCGGTTGTTTTTTCTTGCTTTTATGTGTGTTTCCTTTTTCTTTTTTAGTCGGTTTTTAATTTATATGTATGCGTGTTTTTGGATGTTAAGTGTGTAAAGTATATAGTACAGTGTGTTTAAATTATACTACCTCTCCGAACCATATTGCTTGTCTTAGATTTGTCTAGAGATGGATGTAATTAGAGTAGTTACATCAGTACCTAGACAAATTTAAGACAAGTAATATGGATCGGAGGGAATACTAGGGTGTAAAATTTTCATTATTATATGTTTATTCTTGCAAGTTATAAAAAATACTGTTTTTGTGCTGATTGTGTGCAAGTTATTGTCATTTTTTTCTTAAGATTAATACCAATGTCACTAACTCGTTCTTTCTTGAAAACTTTCATCTTTTGAATTTGTTTTTGTTTCCATTTCCATTTTTATATATGGAGAAGATGAATGGTGGTCGTTGATTTTCAATCTAATAGTCTCGGTGAATTTGATTGAACACTGGAGAGCCTGGTTTAATAGGAATGATAGACTACTCATATCAATAAGGAATTCCTTCTTTTTCGGGAGCCTATTCGAAAAGAACTCCAAAGTTAAGCATGCTTGGCTTGGAGTAATTATAGGATGGATGATCGACCGAGAAGTTGGTCCCGGATGCGCACGAGTGAGGACAAAGTGTGCAGGAAAGACTATTGTTGGTCTATTGGGCTAGTCTAGATCCCACCAGGTGTAACGGTGTGTTACAATTGGTATCAGAGTCGACCCTTGCGGTTACACGGGCATGCGCGGATCAGGTGCGCGGGGCATGTGGCGCGTGGCGCGTGTGGCCCATTGTGGTACACGGCATAGCACATGTGCCGGACTGGACATGCATACGTGTGCCAAGAGGGAACGTTCCTGATGGGCCGACGAGGACGTCGGTTCCTTTGAGTGGGGGTGTATGTGAGAGTCTGGCTTAATAGGAATGATAGACTACTCATATCAACAAGAAATTCTTTCTTTTCCGGGAGCCCATTCGAAAAGAGCTCCAAAGCTAAGCGTGCTTGGCTTGGAGTAATTCTAGGATGGGTGACTGACCGAGAAGTTTGTCTCGGGTGCGCATGAGTGAGGGCAAAGTGTGTAGGAAAGACTAGTATTGGTCTGTGGGGTTAGTCTAGATCCCGTTAGGCGTAACGGGGTGTTACAATTGATATCAGAGCCGACCCTTACGGTTACACGAGCATGTGCGGGCCAGGTGCGCAGGCATGTGGCACGTGACGCGTGTGGCCCATTGTAGCACATGACATGGCACACGTGCTGGACTGGACGCACATACGTGTACCAAGAGGGAACGTTCCTGATAGGCTGACGAGCAGGGGCGGAGCTCTGTAGGGGCCGAACTGGGCCATGGCCCGCCCAGTAATTTGACCAAATTTGTTTTACCTACGCATCTTCCTAGCCCTGGCGCATCCTCTGAATCTTTCACAGACATCGCGCCTGCAGACGGCATGAAGTACTGCACGACATCTACATCCTTTCTCTGTCTCGAAGCATGTAGCCACGCCGCCGCCCCGGACCAGGCAACACCGCCACTGGAGTGAGCCGCCGACCGTC
Organism: Elymus sibiricus; assembly: GCA_039707655.1. Lineage (NCBI taxonomy): Eukaryota > Viridiplantae > Streptophyta > Magnoliopsida > Poales > Poaceae > Elymus > Elymus sibiricus. The sequence goes on along the minus strand of CM077667.1, from coordinate 142,618,811 downwards.
TCACGGAGTAGCCGCGGGCCGTCGGGATATCGCGTCAGTCGTCACCTTGCGATCTCGCGGAGCAGTGCACCTGCTCCCTCCCCCCAAGCGATCTTGAGTCAGTCATGAGTCACCTCGCCGATCTCACCTCAGCCAGTGTTGCTGCCGGCCTGCAGGGGCTTGAGCTACGTTTGCTCTACTCCAAAGCTCCAACATCCCTGCCTGCCAACACCGGATAGAAATTTGTTGACACACATCAGCACTGCTCCATCCCCTGATCAGTAAGGACTGCCAACACCAAATTCTCCATTTGATAAGGAATAATCTGATATATGTATATATCTATTTGTTCTATCTTCTAGCATTGTATCGTACCAATGCTTATGATTCAGAGTTTAAAGAAATTGTGTTCTTTTTTAGTTTGGCCCGCCCAACTTTTTATTTCAAGCTCTGCCACTGCTGACGAGGACGTTGGTTTCGTTGAGTGGGGGTGTACATGAGTGGGGACAAAGTGTGCAAGAAAGACTAGTGTCAGGCGTAACGGGGTGTTACAAACACGAAAAGAAATCCAGGTGCGAGATGGATACTCATCCCCTATAAAAGGTCATAGATTTCATTCAATGCCAAAAAAAAAAATATTAGTAGCAATTGGAATCACAACATTAGTCTGGTCTTGTGACTTTAGTAATGGTCGACATCTTCGATTCTTGAGAATCGTTTTTTCTTGTGAGATTTTTACTGTCAAGATGAAGTGCTGCCGCATTCTATTCATAATGCACATGATGAATTTGTTTGAAGCATAAAGTTATACCGTGAACAAATCTAAGGCAATGATAGCTTCCAAGCAGTCACGACTGAAATGTGTTGGGAAAGGACGGCAAATTTGTCAAGAAATAACAACACCACAAGGAGAAGTACCCCGTCGTAACGACCATCTTGGTCGTGGGTTTACATAAAAATGTGCAAAAAAAGAGACACCGGTTCGACCCTCACTAAATGACACTCGACTGGTACCATGTTCAATCTTTGCATGTAAAAGATCATGGCCGCTACGGCACAATCACGCCGCAACGGGACAAAAAGAGCGCCCATGCGTCGGATCCGATCGATCGGTCACGCGGAAATAAAAGGAGAACGAGAGAAATATCAAGCGAAGCAAGCAGCGAGACGGCCACACGTTGAAGCAACCTCATCTCCCCGGGGATAGGCGCCACGTAACCGCGGCCGGGTCCACCGCCCTGGTCGCTTGCATTTCGGGATCGCACTCTCCTTGTCAGCCGAATCGGCTCGGCTGCTACGGCCACCGAGGCGCGCGCCGCGACCACGGGCTAGGAATCGAATCTCACGACGGCCGGCCGGCCGGCCTTGCCGCTCTGGCTCTGGGGATATTTTTCCTTCGGCGAGGTATAGAAGTAGTATCTGCGTATTCGACTACTCCTGCCCTTTTCTAAGATATTTTCTTCGATCATCCCTCGTGCTTCTATGGTACCAGTGGCAGATATATCCAATGTTTGGGACCAATTTGATGATAAGAAACAAAATGGCGTCGCCTTCCGGACAGGCCGTAGGACGCGCCACCAAATCCAAAACTTCAAATAACAAATCCTAATATAAAGACCCCAGTCCTGGCAATACATCCATAGTGTGTATCCGCGAGGGTAATTTGCGTCAGGCATGCACCTCCATCTTTACGAGCTTTTTACTAGGTTTTCGTCAGTAATAAAGAAACAAAAATCGTTTCCTAGTAGTGCTTATATGTGTAGCGTGCATGCTTTCCCGATCGAGCAAGTTGTACGAGAGAGAGGAAAAATTTGGTGCGCAAATCAGGTTCAAGGACAGGTGTCAGTCCGTACCGTTTTTGGCCAATCGTTTCAGTCCGTACCTAATGACCACGCAAGCACGTGTATGTCCACGCACCATGCGTTTCAGCCGTGCAGATGTCTACTGGCACATGGGCACATGGCCGCCGTGCACGGAACCTCCGCCAAAGGCAACGGAAGGGAAAACATTCTGGGCGCCGATCCGGTGGATGTTCGGCACGCAAGCTAGCGGACTGGGGAACTCGTGGACGGCCTAATTCTGGACTGTTGTGCGGGCTGGTCTGTGACGAGCGTTCGGTTCAACCGCTCAGTTTGACAATCTACGCGGAGTTGATTGATTTTGGTTGATGTATGCGTACACTCAACAGCTAGCGCTAGCAGCAGCGGACGGGTGGTTGATGTCTGTACGTAATCGAAGGTGTTCTTCTCGTATTATAGCTTAAAGTAGATGCATGCACTTGCACGCAAGCAGTAGTGTACGAGAAAAAAAAGTAGGAGTATCACAAATAATACAGGGCATTAGAAAGGGAGCAAAAGAATTTAAGTACATACGAGCATGATCAATGTTGATCAAAATTTGATGCCAAGAAATCATGACACCCGATTTTATATAAAAGCATCTATAGCCGGACTTGATAAGTGCGATCCCCTATACGTCCGGACACGTCTAAGCATGCCCGCGAACACATCCGGACTTCATATCTCGTGCCCGGCAGCCGCATACCTCTAATCTGAACTCTCAAATCCATACACGTCCATCATACACGTCAATGTTTCACGCAAATAACAAATGTTGACCGAAAATACATAGTTCTTACATAAAATTTATTTTAAGTGTGAAACTCAACCATCAGTTCATTGGTTTCTATTATGGGTCCACATATGCTCCACAAGATCACCGAGTAGCTGTGCGTGCACCTGATGATCTCGAAGATTCTGATGCATCTGTAGAAAGTTTATAAGCTGATTTGCATCTTGATCTTGAGGGATTTGAACTTGTTCTTCAGTGGCTTCAAAATCATTTGTTTGGGCAACACCATCATCCTCATACTCGACAATCAGATTGTGGAAAATAACACAACATGTCATCAACTGCAAAAAAGCTTTTGATTCCTACATCATTGCAGCTCCACGAACAATTCTCCAACGAGCTTTAAGCACTCCGAATGCCCTCTCTATCGCTGTCAAAACCGGCAGACCTCGGGTAGGGGAGCCCGAGCTGTGAGATCGGATCGATTGGTAACAGGAGACAAGGAACACATGATATTTACTCAGGTTCAGGCCCTCTCTATGGAGGTAAAACCTACGTCCTGCTCTTGTTGTATTATTGGTGTAACGAGTACATAGTTGATCTACATCGAGATCGTATGTTTGTGGTATAAACCCTAGGGGTGATGGTGAATGTGTATGGGTATCCTCGACGGGTTAAACCCTCCGGCTTATATAGGAACTGGGTGTATCTAGGGTTACCCTTCTTGGAGTAGACACTAAGTCTTCGGTAGAGTCCGATGTGCTCACACCACGTCCTAAGTCCTCTGAAGTCCTTTCTCCTTGATGGCCCCCCAGTCTGTCCCATGGACTAGACCAGCTCGGCTGGGACCCCCTAGTACAGGACACCGTCAGTAGCCCCCGAACTAGTCTTCAACGTCGAGGATGACAATCTTCTTTGGACGTATAACTTCAGATTAGGAGTCTTCGGCTCAACACGCGAGTTCCTATCACCGCTTTAGAGCGTTCCGGTATTTGAATACAGAGGTTCACTTCGGCCCAGGTCCCACCACATGCCGCCTCGATCGTTGCACTGCGTGGGGGAGTCGAGCCACCCTTATGACCAGGCACTAAAGCGTCGGTTTCTCCTTTCTTTACTTAACCAACTCCAAACCCCAGGATTGCATCCAAACACATCCTGGTCTTTCTCTTGTCGTCCAGCGACATTCCCTCCAAAGCTTTAGCCTCAAAAAAGCCTCCATCCATGGCCAACGGTGCTGGGTCCTCCAAACATCCCCACGGCCCCCTCAAGGGCGACTGGGGGAGTTGTGCCGTGACGTGCCTCCAGCTGCATCGTCTCGCCACCCAGGGCTATCTTCCAGATCTAGATTTGGCCCCGACTCACGCAGGTTTGTCTCCATATAAAATGGTCTATTAAAGAATTGGTCTAAGAAACTTGATGATGCATTGTGGGCATATATAACTACTTATAAAAATCCTATGGGTATGTCTCCATATAAAATGGTCGATGGTATGGCTTGCCATTAGCCTCTTGAGTTAGAACATAAAGAATATTGGGCAATTAAAGAACTTAATTATGATTTCAAACTTGCCGGTGAAAAGAGGTTATTTGATATTAGCTCTCTAGATGAATGGAGGACACAAGCCTATGAAAATGCCAAGTTGTTTAAAGAAAAAGTTAAAAGGTGGCATGACAAGAGAATAAAAAATGAGAATTTAATATTGATGATCATGTTCTATTATACAATTCTCGTTTCAGATTCTTCGCAGGAAAACTCCTCTCCAAATGGGAAGGACCCTATATTATCGAGGAGGTTTGTCGCTCCGGAGCAAAATCCTAAGATGGTTAATGGGCAAAGAATCAAACACTATATTTCACGTACACCCATTAACAAGGAGACAAATGTTATTCAAACAATGACACCGGAGGAGCACATAAAAGAGATCTTCCAGAACACTCCGGAACCCTGAAAAAGGGCAGGTACGTGATATGGTAAGTAAACCAACTCCAAAAATTCCATAAAAAATATTTTTGTCTGTTTTGGAATATTAGAAAAATTACAAAAATAAGAACCAGCCGAGAGGACCCACAAGGAGGACACAAGGCAACAGGGGCGCACTCACCCCCCTGGGCGTGCCGGGTTGCCTTGTGGGCCCCTCATGTGCCTTCCCGACTCCGTTTTCTTTCCGATTACTTGTCTTGTATGTAGAAAAAAATATTATATATACTCCTCGATGTTTTGACTACCGTATCGCAAGTTTTCCCTTGTTCTTGTTTCGGTCTATTTTTCTAGGAGATCTAGAAGCATTATGTCATCTCAAGATTCGAACTAGGAGAGCCACCTTTCACATCTCACGGAGGATCCCAAGGTCTGTGCGGATCTCGATCCCTATGGATGGACTACGGAGGAAGAGGAGGAGGCCGACCTAAAAAGGATGGAGTCTTCAAGCGAGGAGGAAGAAGAGGAACCTTTACCTCAACCGAGAGATATGCATGTGGAGTTCAAATAGTCGAGCTTGCCAAATAAGGTTACGCCTTCTAGTTCACGATTTACCCCTTACCACCGTGCGCAGGTGGATGTCGCTTCCTCTTCTACAGACAAAATCCATCCCTGGATGGACGGTGCTTTGACTGTTACAAGCAAGCTTTGCAAGGAGAACCTCGACCTCAGGCGGGAGGTCGACAAGCTTAAAGATGAAATTCATACCCTAAGGGTATCATCGCTAAGAACATCAAGCCCACCACTTCATCACCACCATCACCCAAGAAGGAAACTTGAGTACACGAGTATGGGCACCATCCTTAGCTTGTTCCAAGCTTGGGGGTGGTGCTCCGGTATCGTATCACCATCACTTTTATTATCATTATATATCTTAGTTCGATCCTTAGCTATTTAGTGATTTAGAAGAATAAAGCTTTTAGTATGTTTCAGTTTCTAGTCTTTGCTTTGTGATCTATCTATCTATGTAATCGTGTGCTTGAGTTATATAATAAAGATTAGTTTGAGTTTGTTTGCTTTACTTTCTTGCATCAATCATAGCAATGAAAAGAAATGAAAAGATCACATGCTAATCCCATGGGTACTAATGACTTCACATAAAAAGAGTATAATTGGTAAAATTTGTTGAAGGTTAACAAACATAGCATTAGTCATTGATGCAATTCATGAAAAACTAATAAAGAAAGAAAGGTCTCACATATAAATATACTATCTTGGACATCTTTTATAATTGTGAGCCCCCATTAAATATTCTATGTATGATCAATTAGTTGATGTTGAACAAGGAAGACAACGTAATGAGTTATGTTTGCTTATATTCACATAGAAGTTATATTGCCATGCATCCTACAACATGTGGTGCTTGCTCCTATCCTTTGCTAGCCAAAACTTCGCACCAAGTAGAGATACTACTTGTGCATCCAAAAATACTTAAACCTAGTTTCTTGTCATAAGAGTCCACCATATCTACCTATGGATTGAATAAGATCCTTCAAGTAAGTTGTCATCAGTGAAAAAGCAATAAAATTGCTCCTAAATATGTATGATCTTTAATTGGAAGGGAAAATAAGCTTTATACGATCTTGTGATGGCAAAGAAATAAAAGCGGCAGACTACATAATAAAGGTTGCTATCATAAGGGGCAATATAAAGTGACGTTCCTTTCTATTAAGAGTTTGCACATCCAAATAATAAGTGCATGACAACCTCTGCTTCCCTCTAAGAAGGGCCTATCTTTTACTTTTCTGTATTTACTTTTATGCAAGAGTCAATAATGTTAATTCCCATTCCATTCTTATTATTCTCTACTTGGAAAGCACCATGTGGTGGGGAAAGATCCAGGCACATATATCCAATTGGATGTAAGTGATCATGAGTTATTATTGTTGACATTATACTTGAGATAAATTGTTGGGTGGTGACAACTATAAACCCCTATCTTCCTATGTGTCTGCTTGAAACTTTTTACTTCATAAATATCCCGTGAGTGTCAGCAATCATAGAAAACTAAATGATAGTTGAGTATGTGAACTTGCTAAACAAAGCTCTTACATAGACTCTTTCATAAAATATGATGGATTGAAATTGTTTCGATGACTAAAAACATAGTTTGTTAGTTTTTGATAAAATTTATGATTCATACTTGAGCATGTGGATAGATTATTACTTGTTCATGAGAAGTTTTATGATATTATGGCATTGTTATGATAATGATCATGATGATTTCATATCTGTATTTTATTTTTATCGACACCTCTCTCTCAAAGCATGGGTCATGATTATCGCGTTCGGCTTTCGCTTGAGGACAAGCGAGGTCTAAGCTTGGGGGAGTTGATACGTCCATTTTGCATCATGATTTCCTACTGTTATTTATATTGTTTTTAGTCATTATTCCACTTTATGATACAATTTTAATGCCTTTTCTCTCTGAATTTACAAGGTTTACATGGAGGGGAACATTGCCGGCAACTGGAATTCTGGACTTGAAAAAGCTACATCAAAGATACCTATTTTATTGAACTCCAAATGACCTGAAACTTTACGGAGAATATTTATGGAATATATAAAAATACTGGAGCCAAGAAGTACCAGAGGGGGGCACCTGTTGCTCACAAGGCAACAGGGCACACATACCACCTATGGGCTCCCTGTTACCTTGTGGGGCCCACAAGCGGCCTCCGGTGCCCCTCTTCTGATATATGAAGGGTTTTGACCTAGAAAAAATTAGGAGATACTTTCGAGATGAAGCATCGCCGTCTCGAGGCGAAACCTGGACAGGAGCACTTTTGCTCTCCGGAGCGATTCCACCTGGGAAACTTCCCTCCGGGAGGGGGAAATCGAAGCCATCATCATCACCAACACTTCCTCCATTGTGGGTGGATCAATCTTCATCAACATCTTCACCAACACCATCTCATATCAAACCCTAGTTCATCTCTTGCATTCAATCTTTGTCTCAAAACCTCAAATTGGTGACGTGGCTTGAGACTGCGTCGGTATTTCCCCAAAGAGGAAGGGATGATGCAGCACAGCTACGGTAAGTATTTCCCTCAGTTATGAAACCAAGGTTATCAAACCAGTAGGAGAACTATGCAACACTATGTAAACGGTACCTGCACACAAGGAACAAATACTTGCAACCCGACGCGTAAGAGAGGTTGTCAATCTCTCCACGGTAAAAAGATAGATTAGACTGTAGTAGATTGGATAGATAGATCGCTCAAGAACACAAAATAAAAAGGCAAATAAAAAGTGCAGCAAGGTATTTTTGGGTTTTGGAATAATAGATCTGAAGACAAAAAGCGGCAAAAGATAGATCGGAAAGCAATATGTTGGAAAAGTAGACCCGGGGGCCGTAGGTTTCACTAGTGGCTTCTCTCATGAGTATAGCACACGGTGGGTGAACAAATTACTGTTGGGCAATTGATAGAAGATCAAATAATCATGATGATATCCAAGGTGATGATCATTATATAGGCATCACGTCCAAGATTAGTAGACCGAAATGATTCTGCATCTACTACTATTACTCCACACATCGACCGCTATCCAGCATGCATCTAGTGTATTAAGTTCATGGAAAAACGGAGTAATGCAATAAGAATGATGACATGATCTAGACAAGATCTATTCATGTAGGAATAGACCCCATCTTGTTATCCTTAATAGCAACGATACATGCGTGCCTCGCTGCCCCTTCTGTCACTGGGAGAGGACACCGCAAGATCAAGCCCATCACAAAGCACCTCTTCCCATGGCAAGAAAAATCGATCTAGTTGGCCTAACTAAACAAAAGATTCGAAGAAGAAATATGAGGCTATAAGTAGTCATGCATATAAGAGATTCAAGAAGACTCAAATAATATTCATGGATAGAAACTGATCATGAACTCAAAATTCATCGGATCCCAACAACCACACCGCAAAAATTCATTACATCAAATAGATCTCCAAGAGACCATTGTATTGAGAATCAAAAGAGAGAGAGAAAGCCATCTAGCTACTGCTACGGACCCGTAGGTCTATGGTGGACTAGTCACACATCATCGAAGAGGCACCAATGAGGATGATGAACCCCTCCGTGATGGTGTTGGATTGGATCTCGCGGTTCTGGAACTTGCGGCGGCTGGAAGTATTTTTCGTCGACTCCTCTAGGGTTTCTGGAATATTTGGGTATTTATAGAGCTCAGAGGCAATGGAGGGGGGGTCCCGAGGCCACCACAACCCACCAGGGTGCGCTGGGGGCCTCTGGCGCGCCCTGGTGTCTTCTGAGCCACCTTGGCCTCCTCCCGGGTACTTCTTTGGCTCACTGGCTTTCTTCTGGTCTAAAAAAATCTCCAAAAAGTTTCATCGCGATTGGACTCCATTTGGTACTGATATTCTACGAAGTAAAAAACCAAGCAAAAAACAGCAACTGGCACTTGGCACTATGTCAATAGGTTAGTCCCAAAAAATGATATGAAGTTGCTATAAAATGATTGTAAAACATCCAAGAATGATAATATAACAGCATGGAACAATAAAAAATTATAGATACATTGGAGACGTATCACAAAACTATCTTCTTACACCTCCAAAGTTCTTCTAGTTTTATTCCCGCAATGTAGTTTATTTCTTGTACTAGGTATACTAAACATTCTTGCACGTAGAGTTGTATCGGTGGTCGATATAACTTGAGAGAATATTAATTCTACCTTTAGCTCCTCATTGTTATCGACACTCTGAATTATTGAAAAAGGCTATAAATGATCCCCTATACTTGGGGGTTATTGACGTGGCTTGAGACTGCGTCGGCATTTCCCCAAAGAGGAAGGGATGATGCAGCACAGCGACGGTAAGTATTTCCCTCAGTTTATGAAACCAAGGTATCAAACCAGTAGAAGGATCACCACCACCTAATAAACATCACCTGCACACAAAGAACAAATACTTGCAACCCGACGCGAAAGAGAGGTTGTCAATCTCTCTACGGTAAAAAGATAGGTTAGGTAGTGATAGATTGGAGAGATAGATCTCTCAAAAACAAAAATTAAAAAGACCAAATAAAAAGTGCAGCAATATATTTTTGGGTTTTTGGAATAATAGATCTGAAAACAAAAGAGGCAAAAAGATAGATCGGAAAGCAATATGTTGTAAAAGTAGACCCGGGGGCTGTAGGTTTCACTAGTGGCTTCTCTCATGAGTATAGCACACGGTGGGTGAACAAATTACTATTGGGCAATTGATAGAAGATCAAATAATCATGACGATATCAAAGGCGATGATCATTATATAGGCATCACGTCCAAGATAAGTAGACCGACTCATGCCTGCATCTACTACTATTACTCCACACATCGACCGCTATCCAGCATGCATCTAGTGTATTAAGGGCGTGTTCTGAGACTTCCCAGCTTCTGTAAAACTTCCCAAATCTGGCTTCTCGCGTAGCTTCTCACTTCAGGTGGCGATCTGGAAATCGTTCGGCAGCTCAGCTTCTTGTGGTACCAGCTCCCAGCCGATAGCCCACGTATTAGGCCAATTTGGCCGGAGTTTTGGAGTGGGCTGAGAGCCCAAGTGGCTGTGAAAGAGGCATGGGCTGTAGGCCCAGTCGGATTGGTGAGTCTGAAGCGTTATTTTCAGCCCATTTGGCAGGTTGGCTGGTGGATGTTATGTTCGCTCGTGAAGGTTTCTCTCGTACCGGTTCAATCCAGCCACTTCGCGGTGGCATTCTCTTGTAATTTCAGTCAACTCCATCTTCACGTTTTTCGGAGAGCTGGGAAAGGCCAGCTTCTCCAACTCCACAGTTTTTGCACTTGCGACGCCCGCCAGCTTCTCGATTGCAACTCCACGGAGCTAGAGCGTTCGGCTCAGCTTCATGCGTGGATTAAACGAAGTTGGGAGCTGGAGCGTTGCCGAACAGGCCCTAAGTTCATGGAAAAACGGAGTAATGCAATAAGAACGGTGACATGATGTAGAAAAGATCTATTTATGTAGGAATAGACCCCATCTTGTTATCCTTAATAGCAACGATACATGCGTGCCTCGCTGCCCCTTCTGTCACTGGGAGAGGACACCGCAAGATCGAACCCTTCACAAAGTACCTCTTCCCATGGCAAGAAAAATCGATCTAGTTGGCCTAACTAAACCAAAGATTCGAAGAAGAAATACGAGGCTATAAGTAGTCATGCATATAAGAGATCAAAGAAGACTCAAATAATATTCATGGATAGAAACTGATCATGAACTCAAAATTCATCGGATCCCAACAAACACACCGCAAAAGTTTACATCAAATAGATCTCCAAGAGACCATTGTATTGAGAATCAAAAGAGAGAGAGGAAGCCATCTAGCTACTGCCTACGGACCCGTAGGTCTATGGTGGACTACTCACGCATCATCGGAGAGGCACCAATGAGGATGATGAACCCCTCCGTGATGGTGTTAGATTGGATCTCGAGGTTCTGGAACTTGCAGCGGCTGGATGTGTTTTTCGTCGACTCCTCTAGGGTTTTTGTAATATTTGGGAATTTATAGGTGTCAGAGGCGGTGGAGAGGGGCGCCGAGGAGGGCACAACCCATCAGGGCGTGCCTGGGGCCTCTAGCGCGCCCTGGTGGGTTGTGGTCTCCATGACCCACCTCTGTGGCACTTCTTTGGCCCATTGGATGTCTTCTGGTCCAAAAAAAATCTCCAAAAAGTTTCGTCACGATTGGACTCCATTTGGTATTGATATTCTGTGAAGTAAAAAACAAGCAAAAATAGCAACTGGCACTTTGGCGCTATGTCAATAGGTTAGTCGCAAAAAATGATATAAAGTTGCTATAAAGTGACTGTAAAACATCCAAGAATGATAATATAACATCATGGAACAAGCAAAAATTATAGATACGTTGGAGACGTATCAGCATCCCCAAGCTTAATTCCTACTCGTTCTCGAGTAGGTAAATGATAAAAACAGAATTTTTGATGTGGAATACTGCCTAACATGTTCATCACATATTCTTTCTTTTGTAGCATGGACATTTGGACTTCTAGATGGTTCAAAGCAATAGTCTAGTTTTGACATAAAGACTTTAATACTCAAGCATGCTAACAAGCAACCATGTCTTTCGAAATATCAACACTAAAAAAAGTTATCCCTAGCCCATCATGCTTAATCATTGATCCATTCATGAAACACACTCAAATATTAGCTACATCCAATGCACAAGTATGATCATAGTGCCCCCTAGTTGGTGCTTTATAAGAGAAGATGGAGACTCAAAATAAAAATAAAAAAATTGCATAAAGTAAATAGATAGGCCATTTGCAGAGTGAAGTAGGGATTTGTAGAGGTGCCAGAGCTCAAAGTTTAAATTGACAGAGAAAAATATTTTGGGTGGCATGCCTTTCCTGTCAACAAAAACGACAAAGTTGTTCTCAATACTTTCCATGCTAGATATATCATAGGCGGTTCCCAAACATAAAGTAAAGTTTATTCCTTTTTCCACTATTCTTTCACAATCCATGGCTGGCCGTATCCACGGTTGCCTTCCATACCAACACTTTTCAAGGAATTTATTATTTGAGAACATAAAGTAAATTTCTTTTTTTTTCATTTCGGGACTGGGCATCCCTATTACCGACGTACTCTCGTGCAATGACAAGTGAATAAACACTCATCTTGAGAATAACACATCTAGCATGGAAAAATATTGGATACCCCCTATTGTTTCATGAGCGGTACGAGCACACAAAAAAGGAAAATTTATTTTGAAAATTAGAGATGACACATACAAATTTGCTTAGAACAGCATGGAAATACAGTATATAGGTAGGTATGGTGGACTCATAAGGCAAAACTGGGTTTAAGGATTTTGGATGCACAAGTAGTATTTCTACTTAGTACAAGTGGAGGCTAGCAAATAGATTGAGAAGCAACCAACCAAGAAACGAAAATTCACATAAACGGGCATTGAGCATAAATAACACCGAATAATGCACCATAAGTAGGATGTAATTTCATTGCATAAATATTTACTTTCGTACTTGCATAGGGAATCACAAACCTTAACACCAATATTCCTACTAAAGCATAATTACTCACTAACATGACTCACATATTACTATCATCATGTCTTAAAACTATTGCAAGGAATCAAGTTTAATTTGTCCAATGATCTTCATGAAAGTTTTTATTATATCCCCCTTGGATATCTATCACTTTGGGACTAGTTTCATATATTGCCATTGCTTTTGACAAGCTCAAACAAATTTAAGTGAAGCACATGAGCATAGAGATTTCATCTTTCAAAATAGTATAAGTGAAGCATGAGAGGATTTCTTCAAAAAATTCTAACTCTCAAAATAATCTAAGTGAAGCATGAGACTATTTCTTCAAAAGTTTCCAAGCACACCGTGCTCAAAAAGATATAAGTGAAGCACTAGAGCAATTCTATAGCTCAAAAAGTTTCAGTGAAGCATATAGAGAAATTCTAAGAAATCATAGCATAATTTTGGCTCTCTCAAATAGGTGTGTCCAGCAAGTATACAAGTGACAAACTAAAAATAAAATCAAGCAAAGACTCAAATGATACAAGACGCTCCAAGCAAAACTCATGATATGTGACGAATAAAAATATAGCTCCAAGTAAAATACCGATGGTCGTTAGAAGAAAGAGGGGATGCCACTCGGGGCATCCCCAAGCTTAGTTGCTTGTTTCTCTTTGGATATATCTTGGGAGTGCTGTAGCATCCCCAAGCTTAGGCTCTTTTCACTCCTTATTCCTTCATCCATCGTGATCTCACCCAAAACCTTAAAACTTCAATCACACAAAACTCAATAAAATCTTCGTGAGATCCGTTAGTATACTAAAGCAAATCACTACTTTAAGTACTGTTGCAAACTCATTCAAATTTTATTATTGCATTATATCTACTGTATTTTAACTTTACCATGGCTCATACCCTTCAATATAACCCATAGATTCATCAAAACAAGCACACAATGCAACGAAAACAGAATCTGTCTTAAACAGAACAGTCTGTAGTAATCTGTACTCGAACCATACTTCCGTAACTCTAAAAATTCTGAACAATTAGGAAAACGTAACGAATTTGTATAGCAATACTGTGTTAAAAGTTCAGCTCATTATCACGCTCCGATAAAAAACGAAAATTCGCGGACTGGAGGCAAAGTATTTGTTTCAGATTCAGCATTGTTTCTACTCATCTTATGAATCATCCTAAAGGCTTTACTTGGCACAAACACTAAAAAAACAAAAAAAACACAATCATAACACAGGAATAATTGTGTCAACACTCAAGAACAGAAAGAAAAAGGTAAAAATAAATTTTATTCATTGGGTTGCCTCCCAACAAGCTCTTTCTTTATAGCCATTAAGATAAGCTTGAGATTTCAACAATGCCCTCATGAAAGATAATAATAGCAACAAAAAGATAGCATCATGAAGCATATGGAAAACACACTTAAGTCTAACATACTTCCTATGCATAGGCATTTTATAAGCAAACAAATTATCAAGGCAAGCAAAAACTAGCATATGGAAGGAAGAAGAAAGAGATAATAGCAATCTCAACATGAAGAGAGGTAATTTAGTATCATGAAAATTTCTACAACCATAATTTCCTCTCTCATGATAATTACATGCAGGATCATAATAAAATTCAACAATATATCTATCATAAACAATTGTGTTGCTATTACATTATTTGCCATTTGTGTCTCTTCTACGTGCCAATCCCTGGCGCCGAGGAGACACCATCATCATCTACCAGGTTCCTAATCACAAATCTCATCTCCTTGCAATTACATTATTTGCCATTTGCCTCTCGTTTTCCTCTCCCCCACTTCACCAATTTGCCGTTTTATTCGCCCTCTCTTTTATTTGCTTTTTTCTCGTCAGATCTCTTGCTTGCTTGCAATCTTGTTTGCGTAGTCACGATGACTCAAGAAAACACCAAATTGTGTGATTTTTCGAATACTAATAATAATGATTTTATTAGTACTCCGATTGCTCCTCCCGCCACTAGTGCGGAGTCTTGTGATATTAATGCCGCTTTGTTGAATCTTGTCATGAAAGATTAATTTGCCGGTAATCCTAATGAGGATGCCGCGTCCCATCCAAACACGTTCGTAGAATTGTGTGATATGCAAAAGAAAAAAGATGTGGACAATGATATAGTGAAGTTGATATTAATTTCTTTCTCTTTGCGGGATCGTGCAAAAATTCGGTTTTCTTCTTTGCCTCGCAATAGTATCGATTCTTGGAATAAGTGCAAGGATGCTTTTATCACTAAGTATTTTCCGCCCGCGGAAATTATTTCCCTTAGGACGCAAATCATGAATTTTAAGCAACTTGAGCATGAACATGCTGCATAATCTTGGGAAAGAATGAAATTGATGCTAAGAAATTGTCCTACTCATGGTTTAAATGTTTGGATGATCATACAAAAAATTTATGCGGGATTGAATTTTGTCTCTAGAAATCTTTTAGATTCCGCCGCGGGTGGCACTTTTATGGAAATTACTTTGGGTGAAGCTACTAAATTGCTAGATAATATTATGGCAAATTATTCACAATGGCATACTTAAAGAGCACCTACTAGTAAAAAGGTTAATTCGGTTGAAGAAATTAGTACTTTGAGTGATAAGGTTGATGCTTTGATGAAGTTGGTTGCTAGTAAAAATGCTCCTATTGACCTTAATGATGTGCCTTTGTCTACCTTGATTGAGCAAAATAGTGATTCCATAGATGTGAACTTTGTCTCGCAAAACAATTTCAATAACAATGCTTATAGAGGTAATTTTAATCCTAGGCCTTTTCCTGGAAATTCCTCTAACAATTATGGTAATTCCTATGGTAATTCTTCTTACAATAATAATAGGAACACCTCTAATCTTGAGAGTAATATTAAAGAATTTATCAATGGGCAAAATGTTTTGAATACTACGATAGAAGAAAAGTTGAATAAGCTTGATGATATGTCTAGAAGCATTGATAGAATTTCTCATGATGTGGAAAATCTCAAGTTGAAAGCTTTTGCACCTAAGATTGATGAATCAATTAAAGATTTATATGTCTCTATGGATGAAAGTAAGAAAAGAACCGCTATGCTTAGAGCTAGAAGAGAATTCTTAGAAAAATCGTTTTCTAGTGATTGCTTTCAGAAAAATGATGAAGATCTTAAAGTGATTGGTGTTTCTTCTATTGATTCCTTGTTTAGTAATATTAAGATTGATGATAAAGGGACTGAAGTAGAGTCAACTTTAGCTAGAAGGCGTCCCAATAATTTGGAGGGTGAAAATCTTGATGAAAAATTTGATGAAAGTGGGTTTGAAGAGGTCAAAACTTTAACTAGTGATGTGCCCACTATTTTGGATTGCAAAGATTTTAATTATGATAGTTGCTCTTTGATTTAATGTATTTCTTCGCTGCAATCCATGTTGAATTCACCCCATGCTTATGAACAAAATAAAGCTTTTACTAAACATATCGTTGATGCCATGATGAAATCCTTTGAAGAAAAGTTGGAGTTGGAAATTTCTATTCCTAGAAAATTACATGATGAGTGGGAACCTACCATTAAGGTCAAGATTAAAAATTATGAGTGCTTTGCTTTATCTGATTTGGGTGCTAGTGTTTCCACGATTCCGAAATCTTTATGTGATGTGCTTGGTCTCACCAATATTGAAGAATGTTCACTTAATTTGCACTTGGCGGATTCTACTATTAAAAAGCCTTTGGGAAGAATTAATGATGTTCTTATTCTTGCAAATAGGAACTATGTGCCCATAGATTTTATTGTTCTTGATATTGTTTGCAATCCGTCTTGTCCCATCATACTTGGTAGACCGTTCTTACGAACTATAGGTGCCGTGATTGATATGAAAGAAGGCAATATTAGATTTTAGTTTCCACTAAGAAAGGGTATGGAACACTTCCCTAGAACAAGAATTAAGCCAACATATGAATCAATCATGAGAGCACTCTATGGAGCAAAACCCAAAGATGACAATACTTGAATCTATGTGTTATGCCTAGCTAGGGGCGTAAAACGATAGCGCTTGTTGGGAGGCAACCCAATGAATAAATTTATTTTCATCTTTTCCTTTCTGTTTTTGAGTGTTGACAAAATTATGACTCTGTTATGATTGTGTTTTTATGTTTTATTTAGTGTTCGTGCCAAGTAAAGCCTTTAGGATGATTCATAAGATGAGTAGAAACAATGCTGAATCTGAAACAGAAACTTTGCCTCTAGTGTTCGAATTTTCATTTTTTTGCTGGAATGTGATATTGAGCTAAAATTTTAACAAAGCATTGCTATAAAAATTCTTTACGTTGTCCTAATTTTGCAGAATTTTTAGAGTTACAGAAGTATGGTTAGAGTACAGATTACTACAGACTGTTCTGTTAAGACAGATTCTGTTTTCGTTGCATTGTGTGCTTGTTTTGATGAATCTATGGGTTATATTGAAGGGTATGAGCCATGGTAAAGTTAAAATACAGTAGGTATAATGCAATAATAAAATTTGAATGAGTTTGCAACAGCACTTAAAGTAGTGATTTGCTTTAGTATACTAACGGATCTCACGAAGATTTTGTTGAGTTTTGTGTGATTGAAGTTTTAAGGTTTTGGGTGAGATCACGATGGATGAAGGAATAAGGAGTGAAAAGAGCCTAAGCTTGGGGATGCTACAGCACTCCCAAGATATATCCAAAGAGAAACAAGCAACTAAGCTTGGGGATGCCCCGAGTGGCATCCCCTCTTTCTTCTAACGACCATCGATATTTTACTTGGAGCTATATTTTTATTCGTCACATATCATGAGTTTTGCTTGGAGCGTCTTGTATCATTTGAGTCTTTGCTTGCTTTTATTTTTAGTTTGTCACTTGTATCCTTGCTGGACACACCTATTTGAGAGAGCCAAAATTATGCTATGATTTCTTAGAATTTCTCTATATGCTTCACTTAAACTTTTTGAGCTATAGAATTGCTCTAGTGCTTCACTTATATCTTTTTTAGCACGGTGTGCTTGGAAACTTTTGAAGAAATACTCTCATGCTTCACTTAGATAAATTTGAGAGTTAGTAAATTTTGAACAAATCCTCTCATGCTTCACTTATACTATTTTGAGAGATGAAATCTCTATGCTCATGTGCTTCACTTAAATTTGTTTGAGCTTGCCAAATGCAATGGCAATATATGAAACTAGTCCCAAAGTGATAGATATCGAAGGAGGATATAATAAAAACATTCATGAAGATCATTGGACAAATTAAACTGGATTCCTTGTAATAGTTTTGAGACATGATGATAGTAATATGTGAGTCATGTTAGTGAGTAATTATGCTTTTGTAGGAATATTGGTGTTAAGGTTTGTGATTCCCTATGCATGCACGAAAGTCAATAGTTATGCAATGAAATTACATCCTACTTATGGTGCATTATTCGGTGTTAGTTATGCTCAATGCTCGCTTATGTGAATTTTCGTTTCTTGGTTGGTTGCTTCTCAATCTATTTGCTAGCCTCCACTTGTACTAAGTAGAAATACTACTTGTGCATCCAAAATCCTTAAACCCAGTTTTGCCATATGAGTCCACCATACCTACCTATATGTGGTATTTCCATGCCGTTCTAAGCAAATTTGTATGTGCCATCTCTACTTTTCAAAATAAATTTCCTTTTTGTGTGCTCGTACCGCTCATGAAACGGTAGGGGGTGTCCAATATTTTTCCATGCTAGATGTGTTATTCTCAAGATGAGTGTTTATTCACTTGTCATTGCACGAGTGTACGGCGGTAATAGGGATGCCCAGTCCCGAAATGAAAAAAGAAAAAAAATACTTTATGTTGTGAAATAATAAATTCCTTGGAAAGTGTTGGTATGGAAGGCAACCGTGGATACGGCCAGCCATGGATTGTGAAAGAATGGTGGAAAAAAGAAATAAACTTTATATTTTTTGTTTGGGAACCGCCTATGATATATATAGCATGGAAAGTATTGTGAACTACTTTGTCATTTTCGTTGACAGGAAAGGCATGCCACTCAAAATATTTTTCTCTCTCAATTTAAACTTTGAGCTCTGGCACCTCTACAAATCCCTACTTCCCTCTGCGAAGGGCCTATCTATTTACTTTATGCATTTTTTATTTTTTATTTGAGTCTCCATCTTCTCTTACAAAGCACTAACTAGGGGGCACTATGATCGTACTTGAGCATTGGGTGTAGCTAATATTTGAGTGTGTTTCATGAATGGATCAATGATTGAGCATGATGGGCTAGGGATAACTTTCTTTAGTGTTTATATTTTGAAAGACATGGTTGCTTATTGGCATGCTTGAGTATTGAAGTCATTATGTTAAAATTAGACTATTGCTTTGAACCATCTAAAAGTCCAAATGTCCATGCTACAAAAGAAAAAAAATGAGATGAACATGTTATCCAGCATTCCACATCAAAAATTCTGTTTTTTATCATTTACCTACTCGAGGACGAGCAGGAATTAAGCTTGGGGATGCTGATACGTCTCCAACGTATCTATAATTTTTGCTTGTTACATGATGTTATATTATCATTCTTGGATGTTTTATAATCATTTTATAGCAACTTTATATCATTTTTTGCGACTAACCTATTGACATAGTGCCAAGGTGCCAGTTGCTGTTTTTGCTTGTTTTTTACTTCGCAGAATATTAGTACCAAACGGAGTCCAATCGCGATGAAACTTTTTGGAGATTTTTTTGGGCCAGAAGACATCCAGCGGGCCAAAGAAGTGCCAGAGGGGAGGGTCGAGGAGGGCACAACCCACCAGGGCACGCCAGAGGCCCGAGTGCGCCCTGGTGGGTTGTGCCCTCCTCGGGGCCCCTTTCCACCGCCTCTGACGCTTATAAATTCCCAAATATTCCAGAAACCCTAGAGGAGTCGACGAAAAACACATCCAGCCACCGCAAGTTCCAGAATCTCGAGATCCAATCTAACACCATCACGGAGGGGTTCATCATCCTCATTGGTGCCTCTCCGATGATGCGTGAGTAGTCCACCATAGACCTACGGGTCCGTAGGCAGTAGCTAGATGGCTTCCTTTCTCTCTCTTTTGATTCTCAATACAATGGTCTCTTGGAGATCTATTTGATGTAAACTTTTGCGGTGTGTTTGTTGGGATCCGATGAATTTTGAGTTCATGATCAGTTTCTATCCATGAATATTATTTGAGTCTTCTTTGATCTCTTATATGCATGATTACTTATAGCCTCGTATTTCTTCTTCGAATGTTTGGTTTAGTTAGGCCAACTAGATCGATTTTTCTTGCCATGGGAAGAGGTGCTTTGTGATGGGTTCGATCTTGCGGTGTCCTCTCCCAGTGACAGAAGGGGCAGCGAGGCACGCATGTATCGTTGCTATTAAGGATAACAAGATGGGGTCTATTCCTACATGAATAGATCTTGTCTACATCATATCACCGTTCTTATTGCATTACTCCGTTTTTCCATGAACTTAATACACTAGATGCATGCTGGATAGCGGTCGATGTGTGGAGTAATAGTAGTAGATGCAGAATCATTTCGGTCTACTAATCTTGGACGTGATGCCTATATAATGATCATCTCCTTGGATATCGTCATGGTTATTTGATCTTCTATCAATTTCCCAACATTAATTTGTTCACCCACCGTGTGTTATACTCATGAGAGAAGCCACTTGTGAAACCTACGGCCCCCGGGTCTACTTTTCCAACATATTGCTTTCCGATCTATCTTTTTGCCGCTTTTGTTTTCAGATCTATTATTCCAAAAACCCAAAAATACCTTGCTGCACTTTTTATTTACTCTTTTTATTTTGTGTTCTTGAGAGATCTATCTCTCCAATCTATCACTACCTAATCTATCTTTTTACCGTAGAGAGATTGACAACCTCTCTTTCGCGTTGGGTTGCAAGTATTTGTTTTTTGTGTGCAGGTGCTGTTTACGTAGTGGTGGTGATCCTCCTACTGGTTCGATACCTTGGTTTCATAACTGAGGGAAATACTTACCGTCGCTGTGCTGCATCATCCCTTCCTCTTTGGGGAAATACCGATGCAGTCTCAAGTCACGTCAGTCACTCCGGGCCGACTCTAGTTTGACGACCGAAGAGGCTTCCTCAGAGACTGCCGTCAGATCTGAAGACGAGTTCGGATTTAGGCTATCATCCAAGGAGACGTGAGCCAGGTCGGACGTGACGGGCCCCGGATCAATCTTTAGGGTTTTCTCCGTTGGGAGGTTGGATTCGAAGATCAGATGAGAGGCCTGCTCCGAGGCGTCTGCGCCCAAGGGATCCTCAGATTGGACTGTGATCTGTTCCAAAAGAACTAGATCACCTCGGGCGTCTGTGACGTACTCCAAGCTTCCGAACATGACGACCTAGTTCGGGGAAAAGGTTCCAACAAGGCCCAGACGGCCGGTCGGGTCGATGTGTAGAACCACGCTGCCGAAGGTGAAGAGCTGGCCGAAGATGAGGATGTTACCATAGCCGATGCTGCTATCGAACTAAACGCGAGCCTTCAATCCCTAGTGATCACAGAGCGAGCTCTCAATGAAAGCACCAATGTCGGTGTCAAAACCGACAGACCTCGGGTAGGGGGGGCCGAGCTGTGAGATTGGATCGATGGGTAATAGGAGACGAGGAACACATAGTGTTTTACCCAGGTTCGGGCCCTTTCGATGGAGGTAAAACCCTATGTCCTGCTCTTGTTGTATTATGGGTGTAGCAAAGTAGAGAGTCTATCTACCTCGAGATCATATGCCGTGGTCTAAACCCTAGGGGTGATAATGAATGTGTTTGTGTATCCTCTACGGGCTAAACCCTTTGGCTTATATAGGCACCTGTGGTATCTAGGGTTACACAAAGGTCGATTGCCTTCTAGAGATTACATGTCAAACAAATCATCCATTCTTGGAGTACACACCAGGCCTTCGGTGAAGTCCGACATGCTCACGCCATGGCCTGGGGGCCTTCGAAGTCCTTCGTCCTTGACAGGCCTCCAGTCTGGCCCATCGACTAGACCAGCTCGGCTAGGACCCTCTAGTCCAGGACACCGTCACCTTCCTCTTCGGGGAAAAACCCAACGCAGCTCACAAGTAGTAACCACTTCCACTGAAGATCTAATCATCAACTTGGCCAAATTAAACTGATAGATCGGAAAAAAATACATAGCTATAAAATCACACATAATAAATCTCAGAAAAGACTCAATTACTTTCAATGAATAATGTGATCATAAACCCACAATTAAATGGATCTCAACAAACACACCGCAAAGATGACATCAAATAGGTCTCCTAAGAGATCATTGTATTGAAGATCAAATGAGAGAGAGAGAGAGAGCTATCTAGCTACTTCTATGGACCTGTAGGTCCTGCGGGAACTACTCACACATCATCGTGGAGGCAACAAGGTGGATGAAGACGACCTCCGTGCTCGATTCCCCCTCCGATAGATTACCGGCGGAGGCCTCGAGATGGGATCACGGAACAAAGGCTTGCGGTGGCGATAAAATTATTTCAGGTCTCGCTCTGAGGGTTTTGGAATATTTGTGAATTTATACAAGTGGAATTAGGTCAGGGGGACCTCCGAGGGGCCCACAAGCTCTAGTGACGCCCCCCATGTGAACTTGTGGCCCTCTTCTAGATTGTCTGGCCTCCTCCCGAAGCTTCAGGGTCCCTCTTTGTCTAGAAAAAATCACCATAAAGTTTCATTATGTTTGGACTTCGTTTGGTATGGTTTTTCTGTGAAACCAAAAACATGCAGAAAACAGGAACTGGCACTCGGCACTGAGTCAATAGGTTAGTTCCCAAAAATTATAAATAATACATGATAGATAATATAATAGCATGAAACAATCAAAAATTATAGATACATTGGAGATGTATCAGCATCCCTAAGCTTAATTCCTGCTCATCCTCGAGTAGGTAAATGATAAAAACAATTTTTTTGATTTTGAATGCTACCTAACATGTCTTAATCATGTAATCTTTTAGGTACGAATGTTAAGAACCGATGACATAGTAAATATCAAAACGATAATATAGATGAATACTAGCTAATAACCATTACTTTTCAAAATAACAATGCTAAAGAACGTTATCCCTACTCATTTAATCATGTAAGCAATGGCATAACTTGGTCTTCCTCACGTAAAGCATAAATCACGAATCAAACCAAGCATTTGACTCGTACTTTTTCACGCGCTTCAGCATTTTCAACTTCACTTAATACCTAAGCGCGAGCCATGGACTTAACACTCCATGTGGAATAGAATGATGGTAGGGGTTCATAAGGGAAGACAAAAATAGAGAAAGTCTCGCATCAACTCGGTGGATCATCAGGCCATGGGGACGCCTTTCAATCGACATCAATACGGGGAGTAGGGATTGCCATACAACGGATGCACCAGAGCTATAAGTGTATGAAAGCTCTCTACTGAAACTAAGTGGGTGTGCATCCAACTTACTTGCTCATGAAGACCTCGGGCATTTGAGGAAGCCCGTCATCGGAATATGCAGGTCAAGTTCTAATAATGTAAAAAATTCCCACTACTGTATGAAAGTGACAAATCATGAGGACTCTCTATATGAAGAACATGGTGCTACTTGGAAGCACAAGTGTGGTAAAGGATAGTAATGCTGCACCCTGTCTCTTTCCTCTCATTTTTTGTTGGGAACTTTTTGGTATCTCTTTTTTTCTTTTTTTATATCCTCACAGGTAGGGGGAGCACTCTAATAATGATGATCATCACACTTTTATTTACTTACAACTTGATAAAGCTGAAAACTGGTATGACTACATATGAATGTCTATGGCAGTGTACCAGGATGTGCAATGATACTAGTGTAACATGTATAACAATGATGAGTGGTGGATTTATCATCATGTCAGCTCTATGATCATGCAAAGCAAAATGACAATGAATGCTCAAGTCATGTGGATAGTAACGGTGGAAGTTGCATGGCAATATATCTCGAAATGACTATGGAAATGCCATGATAGGTAGGTATGGTGGCTGTTTTGAGGAAGATAAAGTAAGGCTTATGTGTGATCGAGCGTATCATATCACGGGATTTGAATGCACCAACAAAGTATGCTCCAATCTCGAGGTGAGAACGGGCAATGCACGGTACCGTATAGGCTAGCAAAATACGGAAAGGATGGAAGTGTTTATAGTCCACAAACTCACATTAGTCATGAAGAACTGATATAATTATTGCGTCATTTATTAACCCTAGAAGAAAAGTATTACTCGCATGCCCCTAGGGAGGAGGTTGGAGTTAACCATCGAGCGTCGCCGGCCCAGACAACACAAGGCATCAATCAAGGATACAAAACACTACAACTTACTGGTCATGCCACGACAGACACTTTAACGAATAGTGAATCATAAACCATTATTCTTACTAATTAATGTTTAAAAACTAGTAAGACTCCATATTACAACTTCAATAACGTCGGTCATACGTTTCTTATTCAGTGATCTACATGAAAGTTTTTATTATATCCCTCTTGTATACCTATCATTTTCCGACTAAACATATAACTCGTGCAAATTACCACTTCCTATTTTAACTCTCAAAAGGGTATAAGTGAAGCATGAGAGTGCGTAATGATTTCTATAATATTTTAGTATCGCCATACTCTGAAGATATAAGTGAAGCACATGAGCAAATTGCCTGAACTCCAAAGATATAAGTGAAGCATAATGAGCATTCTAATAAATTATGATGAATGTATGTCTCTCATAATAGGTGTCTCCAGTAAACAATGGTTGTGTAAAACTAAAAAGCAAACAAAATAAAGCTATAGCACACGACGCTCCAAGCAAAACAAACATCATGTGATGAATAAAAATATAGCTTCAAGTAAAATTACTGATAGATTGGAGACAAAACAGGGGGTACCTTCCGAGGCATCCCCAAGATTAGATGCTTGGGTCTTCCTTGAATATTACCTTGGGGTGCCTTGTTCATCTCCAAGCTTAGGGTCTTGCCTCTCCTTATTCCTTCATCCATCGTGATCTTACGCAAAACTTGAAAACTTCAGCACACAATACTTAATAGAAACTTCGTGAGATCCGTTAGTAAAATCAAATCATCAGTCACCTTAGGTACTATTATAAATAGATTCATAATTGTTCTTGCATAATACCTAATATATTCTAACTTCTCCATGACTTATACCCCCCGATATAATACATATCATCATCAAAATAAGCACACTATGTTATAAAAACAGAATCTGTCTAAAACAGAACAGTACGCAATGATCTGGACAAAAACCATCCTTCTGTAACTCATACAATTATGAACAAATAGGACAACGCAGGCAATTTGTATCTCAATACAGTGTAAAACTTGCAGAAATTTATCATGTTTTGGTAAAAAAATGTAAATTCAAATATTGGGCGTAAAAGTTTTTGTTTCATCGGCGTATCACTTCAACTATCATCCACATCTTCCTGAAGGGTTTACTTGGAACAAAACTCAAAAGAAAAGATACAAACATAATCATTATAGTAGCAATTATCATGTTGACTCACAAAACAGAAAAGAAAAATAAAGATAACTATTGGGTTGTCTCCCAACAAGCTCTTTCATTATAGCCATTAAGATAGGCTTGAGATTTAAATGATGCTCACATAAAAGATAAGAATTGAAGCACAAAGAGAGCATCATATGGAATGTAACAAAATCATTCAAGTCTAACATACTTCCTATGCATAGACATCTTATAGCAAAACAATTTATCAAGACAAGAAATATCTAGCACATGCAAATAGGAAGAACAAAGCATTGATAATTTCAACACAAAGAAGGTAATTTAGTGAGATGAAGATTTTCATAACCATATTTGCCTCTCTAAAAATAATTAAATGTAGATCATATTCAAATTCAACAATAAAGTTGTCATATAAAATATCCTCTCCATGATCCTCATGCAGAAAAGTTTTAAAATCTTCCAAGATAGTGGGATCAACATCAACTAAAGTCATGCCCACTCCAAACCCACTTTTATCAAAAAAAACATAAGATTGAGCGATCTCTGAATATGTGGGATTCTTTTTTACTTAAAGTTGACACTCTTCCAAATCCACTTTCAATATTGTTGCAATTTTCATTATCAAAAGTAGATTCATTATGAGGCTTAAATAAATTTTCAAGATTAAAAGAAACATCATCACCCCAATCATGATCATTAGCACATTTGACTTTCAAGGAATTCATATTAACATCATTGGAATCATGCTTTTCATTCAATAAATGTATCCCAATAGCATTTACTTTTATCACTTTATCATTATTAGCTATTGGTTTATGACAAGCCGAAAGTTTGAAAATATTAGAAAGTGGATGAGGATCCATAAGTCTTGCTTTATTTTATTCTATTTATTCAACATGAAATATAGCAAAAATAAAGCAAGCAAATAAGGTGATTGTGTCCAGGTATCTTGCGTTTGCTTGATAATCTCCCCGGCAACGGCGCCCGAAACTCTTCTGCTACTTGTGATAGCGTAGGGATTTTCCCCCAAGAGGAAGGATGATGTAGTAAAGTAGCAAAAAGTATTTCCCTTAGTTAAGAACCAAGATTTATTGAACCAATAGGAGTACACCTAGCAAACAGTCGACAATACCTGCACACGCACACAAATAAATATTTGCACCCAAGCGGGCAAGAGGGTTGTCAATCCCTTGTTCCTGTTAATTGCAAGGATTAATTTGGATAGTGTTGGTTTATAAATTGCAAAACTAAGTAAAAGTAAATAAATTGCAGCAAAGAAACTTTTGGAGTTTTAGTAAATATAATAGGTGATGGTCTCGGGGGGGCATAGCTTTCACTAGAGGCATCTCTCTCATGAACATAGCAATGGCGGGTGAACAAATTACTATTGGGCAATTGATAGAAAAGCGAATAGTTATGTCGACACTCATGGCATGATCAATATATAGGCAATGCGTCCGTGACAAGTAGACCGAAACGATTTTGCATCTACTACTATTACGCCACCAATCGACCGCTATCTAGCATGCATCTGTGGCATTAAGTTCATAACAAACAGAGTAACACTTTAAGCATGATGACATAATGTAGACAAAGTAAGATCAAGCAATATGTTCGAATTCCTTCGTTTTATCCTTAGTAGCAACAATACAAATACGTGCCTCGCTACTCCTCCTGTCACAGAGTGAGGACACCGCACGATTGAGCCTACCACTATGCACCACTTCCACTGTAGATCTAATCATTAACTTGGCCAAAGTAAACTCATAGATCAGAAAGAATTACATAGCTATAAAAAATCATACATAATAAATCTTAGAAAAGACCCAGTTACTTTCAATGAATAATCTAATCATAAACCCATAATTCATTGTATCCTAACAAACACACCGCAAAGATTACATCGAATAGGTCTTTGAAGAGATAATTGTACTGAACATCAAACGAGAGAGAGACAGACAGAGAGAGAGAGAGAGAGAGAGAGAGAGAGAGAGAGAGTCTCATCTAGCTACTGCTATGGACCCGTACGTCCTGTGGGAACTACTCACAAATCATCATGGGGGCAGCAAGGTTGATGAAGGCGGCCTCCGTAATCGATTCCCCCTCCGGCTGATTATCGGTGGAGACCTCCAGATGGGATCACGGAAGAACAGAGGCTTGCAGCGGCGATAAAATTGTTTCGGGTATCTCTCTAAGGGTTTTGGAATATTTGGGCATTTAAAGAAGTGGAATTAGGTCAGGGGGACCTTCGAGGGATCTACAAGCTCAGGTGGCGCCCCCTAGGGGAAGCACCATGTGAGCTTGTAGCCATCTCATAGCTCGTATGGCCTCCTCCCGAAGCTTCCAGGGCCCCTCTTTGTCTAAATAAGTCACCGTGAAGTTTCATCGTGTTTGGACTTCGTTCGGTATGGTTTTTGTGTGAAACCAAAAACATGCAGAAAACAGGAACTGACACTGGGCACTGAGTTAATAGGTTAGTTCCCAAAAATGATATAAAAATGCATATAAAGCATACAAGATTGGTAATATAATAACATGAAACAATAAAAAATAGATACGTTGAAGACGTATCACTAGTCTCTCAACATCAATGGACATGGTGATGACGAGCGCGACGCAGACATAGACGAAGTAGACGGACGATGGTGAGCACTTACATAGGAGACGCTCCTCAAAAACCTAATCACCCATCTCCCGTACATGATCTCAAGAGGCGGAGTTTCAGAGGCCTGCTCTCGCTTCTATCATGCACGCCTAGGGTTGGCCGACGACCAATAGCCCACGAGTGGAGAGACGTGGGGGTGGACCCACATACAAGTCGCTAACAACCCACGAGCTGACGTCTCAGATCATGGCTCATCTGGTAAGGATTTCTCTATTCCCGACCTGCAAAAATTAAGCGCAAGCGCATGAGTGACATAGGTCTATGCTCGGCTCATCTCATTCACGAAACACGACGCGCACGCACGCAAGGCGTGGCATGGCAAGGCGAGCGGCGGAGGAGGAGCATGCGGGAACCACTTCTTTTCTCAAGCTCCAATAGCATGTGAAAGAGAATCCCTTTTAAGGAGGCACAACTCCCTCTCCAAATCCGGGGTGGTACTAAACTTCCACAATTTCCCTTGTCATGACAGATACATGGCCCCTAAGAGATTTTTCTGAAATTGTTCGATGGGCCTAAAGCCCACGCCCATATTTCAACAATGTAGTTGAGCATGTAGCGACCCCTCAAAAAAAGTTGAACATATAGTGGGACACATTCACCGGCTTCTAGGGAGGGGCCGAGGTGGGGATCATGTAGGGGCAACTAGAAGTCGCCCTGACCTCGTCCATCTCGTTGGCCGGTTTGTTGACCAATTAGTCGTTGGCGTGAATGTTCAAGTGCATGTCAGAGAAGGCCATTGCCTGCCAAGGTTGAAGACACGTCGATGTTGTGTCATCGTCGGAGCAACTAGATGTTGCCTCGTCCTCCTCCATCTCGACCTAGGGTTCGTCGTATTCCTCGAGGACGTTGTGGATCGATTCCATGCTGGAGATGAGGTGGGTCGTGGGTGGGTTACAGAAGTAGAGTACTTCTGCATGGCAAGGAACTGGGCCACGAACACGACAAACGAGCTTGCCGCGCAAATCGACGACGAACTCCAGGTTGTCGAAGAAGAAAACTTGGTCTGCAACAAAAGTCTCAACGGGCTCAAGGCAGCCCTCCCGGTTAGCGACAAAACTCATTAACCAAAAGCAAAGATCTGACCCGACATGTAGACGCCAAAGTTGTCGATAGATCCCATCTTGGTCTTAGTTCCTGCAAGCATGACCCGTGCTTGGAGCGCCACTTTCGGTGTAGATTCCAACCTACTCTTCAGTAGGGTACTACGATTAGTCGGAAGTCTAGATGGGAAACCAAAGATTGGTTTACCCAGGTCCAGGTCCTCGTGCTGGAGGTAAATACCTACTCGTGCTCTAATTATACTAAAACGATGAGATACAAAGAGTACAAGGGTGATCGCTACAATCGTGGGTATACCAAAGGCTGATGATTGTGTGAATCTACTAGCCCTTCCCCGACATATAATGAATGTCAGGCTAGGGTTTACAAGAGACCTAACCGACCTAAAGTGGCAAAGGATTCCTTCTGCGACCCGACCCCCATATCTTGCGCTCCAATCAATCATGGTCCTTCCTTCTAGAGGGCCCATAGGTCAGGATGATGGTCCAAGGCGTGTAACAATCTTGGGGGCCTCGGGCCGGGCTAATGAGCCGAATTCCGATGGCATGAGGTACCCCTGGCATTTACACCGCCAAACACATTGGCCTTGATTTACTATATCATTTACACTCAAAGGTTTTCTATTATTTTTTTCTCAAATATTTATCATCGCTACATTGGTCAACGACGCGGTGTCACCACTTCCTTTTACCTTTGCCCGTTGATGACAAAAGACGTGTTCGATTTCATGCATCAATTTTGTCCCCCATGCACTTGTAGCCTGGTAGATTGCGAGGAGTAAATATCGACCATGTGGTCATGTTGGCACTACGTTTGGTTTCCCACAATGCGTTATGGTGCATGAGAAGAGAAACACAAGCATGACATTTAGTTTTTTTGAACACAGTACAGACGCAAGCGTTCACATACACGCGCATACACTCACCCCTATGAACGCACACACGCACACCCTACCCCTATGAGCACTTCCGAGAGACTGAGCCGGCATATCATCTTGAGATTTACGAAGTCACCGTAGGCGCCTCGTCGTCGACGGAAACGTCTCCTCCCACTGAATGCGCATCGCCGGAAATCCTGAAATAAATCCAGGAATAAATGCGAGCACCAGGACTTGAACCCTGGTGGGTTGGGGATACCACAGTCCCTCTAACCATCCAACCACAGGTTGGTTCGCAAGCATGACATTTAGTTGCATGCCTATGCTTCTCACATGCAACGTTTGGATGTTTGGTTAAGTACGCCCCGATGATCAATCAAACCATTTGCGCATAAACATATCTCACACCACCACACTTAAACAACTTTGTCTATGAGCATCGCAATAAAAAAACTTACAACACGAGAGTTGTTTGGAACAACAAAATGTAGCTAGTGATCAAAGAAATTTCAAACAATCAACCATGCGTGATGAATTGATAGAAATTCGTCGAAAATAACATTGCACACACCAACACGTTAGTACAATACCATGTGCAGATGTATCCAATCATCTACGGCTATCGAAACAGAAAACTCACATCACAAAATTTGTGTGAAACAATGAGATGAAACTACTCCTATTTTTTTTCAACCGATCTTGTGCGATGAATTTGACAAAATTTGCCTAGAAAACTCCAAACATAAACACAAATTAAATATT
The DNA here is from genome assembly GCA_039707655.1 of Elymus sibiricus. NCBI lineage: Eukaryota > Viridiplantae > Streptophyta > Magnoliopsida > Poales > Poaceae > Elymus > Elymus sibiricus. The sequence goes on along the minus strand of CM077667.1, from coordinate 142,588,411 downwards.
TCTAATCAGCCAAACTAGGAACCGACCGGGGGAATGGAATCGTAACGTCGATGTGCATCTTTTTCATGTAGAGCTTGTCTTGAATCAAATCACCGTTGTGTAGATTATAAGAGGCTATGTGAAAGAGATTAAAGGAGGTGAGTAGAACAAAACACATGTGAATCTACATACCAGTCGACCACACACCCTCTCTCGTTCTTGTATGAGAGTAAATGACCAATTCAAACATTCATTCATACAATACCATTGTTGCTTTAGGAAGCGTACGGAACATAATTTCGATCTAACCAAACAAGCAAAATTTTACATCCCAAAGCGAGGCATGCGACCAACCAAACATCGGGGATCATATTCATTGGCGGAGGCAGGATTGCCTAGGTTTGAGATTCAAGGGGGGGAGGCAACTTAAAGAATAATTTCAAATTTTCACAGTTCACATGCATAATACAAAGTATGATCAGGGGGCGGGCCTTGGACCTTTTCAACATCCCTTGCCTCCACCATTGATCCTATTACCGTTGTAGATCGCTGGATAGCGACCTGCCACGTAGTGCCTCGGCGCCCCATCCTTTCTTTCTGGACCAGCCCCCTTTCTCGCTTCCGTTCTCCACATTTTTTGTGATTTTTGGCTTTCGTTTTTTTTCGATTTCCATTTCTTTCTTCTTCATTATTTATGCGTTTTTATTCTTTTAGTTTACATTTTTCTCTTATCTTTTATTTTCTTGTACATTTTCTAAAAGAAGAATATGTTTCAGAATTCCAAACATTTTTTTAAAGCAATCATTTTCAAAATTTACGAATATTTTCTGAATTTCTCGAACATTTATATAGATCAAACAATATGTTTAAAATTCATGAACCTTTTTGAATTCATGAACAGTTATTTTTTGGAACAATTTTAAAATTCACAAATATTTTTTGAATCCATGCATATTTTGTAAAATCAAAGATTTTTTTTTGAAATTCCTAAAACAATGTGAAGTTTTTTTCCAATTTGGAACTAAATTTGTAATTGATGAATGCTTTTTGAATTAGGGAACTTTTATTGAAATTCTAGAAAAAAATATTGACTGCACATACTTTAAGAACATTTTTTGAATTTGAATAGTTTAGAAATTTACGAAAAAAATCGGAATCCATGAACATTGTTCATATTCCAGATTTGCTTTTGAAATTTCAAACACTTTTAGAATTTGGAACAAAATTTAAATTTTTTATGAGTTTTGGAATTTGGAATAATTTTAAAAATATAAGCAAAAAAATAAAAATATGAAACTTTTCCAAAATTCAAAATATTTTGAAATTCTAAACATTTTTTCAAAAGCCAGAAAATAAAAATAAAACGAAAGAAAAAAGTTGGGGAGCACCTCCCTGTACATGGGCCGCTCGAGAAGGGTGATTTGGGGGAGTTGGGGCTGCGGCATTTGCCACCCAACATTATATGCGCTAAATAGAATGTCGCACCAAACACGCTCAAAATATCTTGCCCGTGTGTTTTGCAACCTGGTAGTTACCAGCGAGTAGCAAGCCCACATGGCCGCTAGGGATCTTCGTAGCAAATCGGACGATTTAAAATTAGGTGCACACTAATCCCCCCGTTGGGAAACACTAAGGCTGTCCGCAATGGGTAGTATAAGAACTTAGTATCATGCATATACACTAGTGTATGATATTAGTATCATATATGACTTTATTTATTATCATGCATGACACATAATAGCACACTATTTATTATGATATGATATCATGATATGATATGATATTATCTTTTTCATTTAATTTTATGCCAGTTCAATAAAATAATCTAATTGATATGCATGATACTAGCAATAATACCAGCCTAAAAAGCCCGACGTACAAACACCATGAGAATCTCAGTACACGACTATTGATATCCCAGATGTGGCAGGCCTTTATTATCCCAGCTTGTGACTGTCTAACCAGCATCTGAGTGCGAGAGCTATATCTCGGTTCTAGTGGTTAAGCGGAAGTTCTACACAAGTTCGTGCAACGTCCTATCATTTTTGGGAGGTTTCACATGATTGTTTTTTCCTTTTTCTGGGTTTTTGTTTACTGTTTTCTTTCGTATTTCCAGTCTTATTTTTTTTATTTTTTCAATTACATGTCAATATTGTCAACAAAACCGGTACAACTTTCATACATGTGTGTAACTCCTTTTTGATACACGTTGAATATGATCAAACTATTTGATGCATTTTTCAATATCTGCTTAAACATTTTTTGCAAAATTTAGATGTTTTCGAATACAAGTTAAACATTTTTTAGATTATATGAAACACCTTTTTTTACACACATTTAATTAATAAATGTCACGAACATGGTTTTGGAACTTGTGAACATTTTTAGATTCCACGTAGATTTTCCTGAATCGTACTAAAAAATTTAAAACTTATTTGATTTTTTACTTTGAATTTTCTTTTAAATGCCACACACATTATTAGAAACCCGTGATAAAAATAAATTAAACGTCACACGATTTTTAATACTATATTCTTTTAACTTTGCAAATATTTTTAAACATCTTGAACTTTTTCTAAATGCACTATGAACGCTTTTCCAAATTTAAGTATATTTTGAATATATTATTTAGAGTATTTCCAGGATTATATTAACAAAAGTGAAAAAAGGGGCAAACGAACCTAGGGAATAAACGAGCAGTACTTGATCGACCCATTAGGGCATTGCCTGAAGCGGGCTACAATGAGCTGGGCAGTGCGCAGGATATCCACAAGCCTTAAGCGCTCATTTATTTCGCATTTCTTGTTTTTTTCTTCTGTTTATATTTCTAAATATTATAAACATATTATAAAAATCACTTTAGATACAATTTTGAATAAATTTTAATCATACATTTGAAAAATATTAAACGTGCATAGAAAAATGTTTTTAATGTATAACTCTATGTACAAAGTGTATAAAAAAAGTTGACATCACAACATATATAGAAAAGAATGTTAAACACGTAGATCGGTTTTCCTCTCATCCCTGGCGGTTAGAACCCTAGCCGCCGTCAGGAGAAGACAATCTTTCAGTGTCGTCCTCCGGAGGCTCCCCTCGGCCGGCAACCTCGGTCGTCGGTGGTGAGGGGGGTCGACGCGATACACGCGTGTGGATCGTTTTTAGTCATCGTATTCTAGGTTTTTAGGTTATTCATCGTCTTGGCTTCGGCGACAACAATGACGGCGCTGAATAAAGATTATTCGGATCCTTCCCTCACGAGGCCATCGGTCCTATGGTTGGGGTGATTTGAAAACCAGTCTGTTTAACCAAGGATGGAGTGGCGGCGGTGGCATCCTCATGGTGGACCTGTGTCCTCGGGCTCCGCCGTTGCGACGGCGTTTGCTCCAGCGTCGGCGCAGAGCTTGGGAGGTAATTCAGGAGTGGATGCAGATTGTGGTCTGCATCGAGGACATCTAGAAGATGGAACGTGTGTTGGGTTCGTGGTTCGTGGTTGGTAGGTATGGTTTCCTCCTTCGATGTCTTAGTCGTAGTGGGGTGCCAGATCTGGAGTTCGATGGCGTGTCCGGGGTGTTGTCCCGGTCTAATTCGTTCAGCGGCAAGGGCTTCACTTTAGGTGAGCTACCTTGGATGTTCGCAAAGGTGCATCTCAGCGATGGAGCCGCGTCGAGCTCGGGTGAGTTTCTTTTCTTCGGTGGTTGTTGTGGTGGTGCCGGAGGCAGGTGACGGGCGTTGGTGTCAAGCTCAGAGATGTTCTGCTATTTTTTCAGTTTTGTCATATCGATCCTTACGTGACTTGTAGTTTGATCTTTATGATATGAATGAGACATGTATTACCATGCAAAAAAAGAATGTTAAACACGTATAAAAATGTTTCTGATGTATATATATATATATATTTACATCATGTATGGGAAATCAAAATAAATATGTTAAAAGATGTTAATCATATATTTAAAAAATGCTAAACGTGCATAAAAAAATGTTCCTGTTGTATGGGAAAAATGGAAAATATGTATGAAAGAATTGCTGACATAAAAAGTTATGTAAAAATTGTTAGTCATGTACTTCAAAAATATTAAACATGTATAAGAAAAATGTTTCTTATGTCTATGAAAACTGAAATCTGTACGTACAAAGTGGCATCAAAACACATATCTAAAAAACGATAATTAAGTGTTTAAAAATGTGAAACGCATAAAAATATATATTCCAGATGTATACGAAAAATGTAAAGATGGTATGAGAAAAAATAGACATAGAAACATTAAACCTGTATGAAAAAATATCATGTATTTTAGAAAATGTTATACTTGTATGAAAAATTATCTCGGGCGTATATGAAAAATGTACATTGTGTGTGAAAGAAAGTAGACATGTGCTGAAAAAACCCCGAAGAAAACAAATGTAATATGAGGAAGAAACAAAGAAAGTAAATGATGAGAACCTAACAAAGTGATGCAAAATAGTAAAAGACGGTGAAAATCAGAAAAAACTAATGAAACCCGAGAAAGAAACAACGAAAACAGAAGAAAAAAATCAAGGGAAAAAGGCAAAGAAAAACAAAAAAGAAAATAAAAGACCAAGAAAGAATGAAAATAATCCTAAGAAAAAACTAAAAAGGAAACAGTTGGTCGCATTGTAGCGACCGAAAAAGCTTCAAGCGAAACGAGGGCGTTATATGAAGTTGCGTGACGAAGCATATGGTTAGAGCGTGGTTAATAGTATAGCCAACAATCTTCTATATGAAGTTGCCACATCATTTATAGCTAATGCAATAGTCCATTCATACAATGATTAGTCATAGTAGTATGCTATACAATTAATATGTGTTCCACCTCTTTCTCTCACAAAATGTATTGGCACTCGTGCTACAACTGGCTTTAAGTTTGCGGCCCGCTTCGCCCCCCCCCCCCCCCCCTCCCCTCTCCTTCAAGTAGACAAAATATGTGTGGCATCTCTTATAGCCCGCCTATGTCACTCTATTGTACTTGCTCTCTGCCCATCCTCCAAAGATGATAGATATTCGCGTAATTTGAAGCTAAGTTAATAAATGTGATGTGTTAATAAAAAGATACCATCTCGATGTAAAGCACATTGTATACGCAGGAGCAGGCACAGCTCACACAACACCGGTCGGGAATCCCCGCGGTTACATTGTCACGGACGCAACTACGCTCACACTCGTAACAAAGTTTGAAATTAGTTTAAAGTAAAATAAAAACAAGGGTTTTAACTAAGCTACAAACGAAAAGGTAAAAACAGCAACTAAAGAATGTCAAGTTAGTAGGGACGATGCTTGAGTAATAAAGGCGTTTTCAGGTTTCGGGATCATCGCAACATATGTGAATACATAGTTGTAGTACTGCGTCTCTAGTCCGCTTTATATGTGGCATGTGCGGGTGAAGCCAAACAAAGATATATGCATACATGCATCACTCACATATCATGCGCTACCACTATTCCTCCCACAACAAGTTATGGTAATAGTGATTAAGAGCATCTACAACCGAGCCCTCATATCCGTCTCAAACGCCTGGCAGGCCGTCCGGTCACTGATCGGTCATGAAATTTCGACCCAACCCAGCCTCTCAAACCGGCCTCAAACGCCTGGGCTGACAGGCACCCCTCATATCCAGCCCAAATATGAGGCGGACATGGAGCGCCCAGGCGGGAGCATGCCCGCCTGGCCCGCAATGGCCCGCATCGACCCCATATATATTCGTCCCCATTCCTATCCGCCGGACCAAACCCTAACCACTTTACTCCACTCCCCTCCACTCCTATCCGCCACCCAAGCCTCCATCCGGCGATCTCCGGCCTTCTCCGACATGGCGGGTAGCGAATCCGAGTCCTTCACCTCCAGATCTATCGACCACGACCTCATCCCACACGCCCCCGAGGAGGAGATGGCCATCCGGCTTGCGCTCCGCCGCTGCCGTGAGGTGGCCGCCCTTCGACAGCGCTCGGACTTGCAACGTCGGGAATCCATTGCATCGGCACAACCGGTGCTTGGATCCGGCATCGCTGCCTCACCGGAGGCGGTGCGGTTCGTCTGGCATCCGAACGTCGTGGAGGACGCGCAACCCCTCCGTTGACGCGCCGAGGACGCGCCATGGGTGGCTGCGGACGCTAGCATGGCGCGGCATGCCCGGCGTGCGAGGCAGTGGGCGCAGGAGGTGGTGGAGGCCCTCGTGGCAGTGGACATTAGAGAGGCGGTTCGTAGGGTGCACTAGTGCGGGCGCTGCAGCCGCGTCGTAGTGGACGTCGGCTCCTCCCAGGAAGGATCCGTCATCGACCTCACGTCCATCGGCACTGTCCGGGTTACGGGTTCCGACGAGGAAGATCAGGTCATGGGAGACGGCGGGAGATCGAGTCCCGTGAGCCAGCTAGTGTCCCATGTCCTACTCTACCTCGCCGACGACCGGACCGACGACACGAGGGGCACAGCCAACTGCCGGACATGGGCACGGTGGAGCCGGAAGGCCTCCGTTTAGTATTAGGTAGGTTTATGTTGCTTGTAATAATATGGATTTGAGGTTTCTAATTTGAGGTATCCGGATGTAGAATGTATTATTTGAGGCGTGACCGGTCAGTGTCCGCGAACGCGTCCGGACGCGCCCGCAGGCGTTTGAGGGACCAGATTTGTAAGTTCTGGCTGTAGATGCTCTAAGGGTTTCCACGTGAAATAAAGCTTCGAGGTTCTTTGTTATTCCCTTATCTAAGGTTAGGGTAGAAGGGAGAAAAGTATTATCACTAAATACTTCCTCAACCCACCATCACAACGGTAGTAAACCCGTCAAGTACAAAAGGGCAAATGTTGAGTGATCAGACTTACACAGCATCACAAGGAATAGTTAACTCATCACATATAAAGAGGATATTGTATCTCCGCTACGGACCAAGCCTCTTGGCGTCAGGACTCCGCTCCGTCAAAAGTTAGTCTTTATATGAATCCGGATCACAACTTAACAGTTTGAGTGAAACATAATTGTTCTCATGATTAATACTAGCATTTAGCCACATTAATATCTCAACATTAATAGGATACTAATTGGTGACCATCATTATAAAATGACATAAAGTGACATTAACATTAATTACATATTAGTTTTCTAAGGCTGCTTGTAATGGATAATATCATAAGTTAGTATAATGCATATGATACTAGTGTATGATACAGAGTACTACCTTCCTAATGCATAGTAGTATCATATATTAGTATCATAGATGGCTTTATTTATTGTCATGCATGACACATAGTAGTATAACATTTATTATGATACGGTATCATGATATGCTCTCAACCATCTCTTTCTTCATTTAATTCTATGCCACCTCATCAAAATTGCCTAGTAATACTTCTTGTTGGTTTCATTATACTTAGAAAAATAAAATACAATTTACAACATGATTTTTATAGCAATTTTCAGTTCTATAACAGTGCAATTTATTTTAGAATAATCATAATATAGAAAATGCACCGAGTAAAATGAAAAAGGCCATGATAAACATTTCGACCCAAAATCACCCATGGCAGCGTGTTAAAAGTCCATCCCAACAAACAAATACATCAAAAAGTAAAACATTTTCTGTGGGCTAAGACAACCTGTGCGGGTGCCCATGTACAAAATAGGCCCATTTTCAGTTTGCACGCCCGGCTATCACCCCGATCCATTTCCAAGGACGCCCCGGGGAGGAACAAAACCGGCACCCGATCAAATCCTAACCTCATTTCTTCCCCTCTTCCCCGATTTCTTCGTCTCTCGAGCAAGAGAGACGACCATGGCGGCGGATCGAGACACGCCGACCACGGTTGTACGGTGGCTATGTTGGATGGAGTATGTGCAACATACTATGTCTCGTGCACTCCTCCGTCGAGCATGTCTACTGGAGGCGCAACACATGGCGCAAGGTGGGGACGTTTTGAGAGGCGATCGTGGGTGGCGGAGCATGAGGAGGTGACGACAATATGGATGGCGTGCAAGCCTCGTACATGCGCATCCATAAGTGTGTCGCTAGTGACTTCCTTCTTTGCGCGCGTCTTCTAGATGAATGGTGGTTGTGCGGATCGTTGAGGAAGGAAGATGCCGACAAAGCTATGAGTGATGCCTTACACTTTTCTTCTCAGTTTCTTCCTTTTTGTCTTCTAATTTCGAGAATTTCATTTCTAGGGTTTCAGTTTTGGGGAATTGTCAATCCAGGGTTTGGGTTTATGAGTCTTGGGATTCTGGGGAAATTGACCTGAGGGTTATTTGAAATTATATTTCCTCTCCTCAATAGTAAACCGATCCCCAACCATGCGAATTGAACATCAACGAATCATTGCATAATTATATTAATCATAGACAATTAAGTCCTAATCATGAATAGTTACCCTTAACAATACAACATTATGTCTTAATTATATCCAATTAGCTATAATGATAAAGCAATTAGGCTCTATCCTTAGTAACTACAAGAAGTAGAGTGTCATTAGGGTTCTTATCCGAAAGGCGATTTGATATTTGATCATCTCATTCGCATTAATAGAAAACTTGTACATGTCAATGTTTAGAAACAAAGTATTATTAATGTGAACGTGAGATTAAAACTGTATTAGCATTAAACGTGATCATTCAATGCTACAAATCACTTTAGATCTTACCGATGAATAATTAGCACCAAAACACAAGCAGTTAGATCCTAACATGTGTGGTTAGCGTTAAACAAGGGATAATTGGGGTTCTAACCGACATTAGGATCACTAGATACGAATGTTAGAGTAATCTTTGTGATTAAACATCATTGATCATAATATTGTGACAAGAGCACCTAAGCGGAAGCATGTGTACCTGAGATGGGCATAACAGTCTAAGGCAAAGCCATAATCTCTCGCTGCTTGGTGCAGGCGTTATGAAGGGTGAATCCACGGTGATATAGACACGCACAAGCATCAACATATCCAGGAACCCTGTTGACACAACCTTGCGATGGTTGGCGGTGGTTGTGACCTTCTTATCCCATGCAACAAACTTTTAGGATTAGTAGTTAGGAGGCACACTATTTAGTCTCTAGATGTTTGACACCCCCAAGGGGTACTACCTCCTTATTTATCTGTGGTGCTAAGTGGACAAGACCAAACCCAAGAGTTGTTTTGTATGTTCCCGATCAAGGCACAACCAAGAGGGAAGGAGGCTTTGTCTCCCTTGTTTTTCTCTCGGTTTGTTAACCGTGAGATTCCAACAATTATCACGGCTTATCGTGAGTAGTTTTTATAGGAAAACATATTACAAACACAGATCATACACACAACCTATATCAGCGCCTCATGAGTTAGCAAACCCTAGAACCAACGAAGTTACTACAGGCGTCTCGTAGTTGATAGGGATTTAATTTTCTACTAAACAAACATCACCAAAAAGGCTGACTTAAATCCAAAGAAACACAAGTAACAGTATCAAGTCAAAGATATGAACCTGAGTGGGATGATTCCACCACAGGAAATCTAGTCGGCTCAATTCGCCACGTACATACTTATTGTCATAGTAAATCAACTCTCTTCTTTATTTAGGGGATCTCGAACCCCCAAAACGACAATGTATTTGTCAAGGGACTGGTCCATGTACAGTGATACGGAAGTCGGCCATCCAACCATGTCCCCTAAACGTCCACCTATGTTCTTTTAGTCGGCAAGCTCAAAATAATAGCATATCAAATATTCGACGAGTGAAAATATTCAAATGCGATAGTACTTCTGATTTAAATATTATAATCCAACTAAGTTTTTAAATAAAATAGTTCAAACTTGAATTCAACTCACACATACATTCTAGTTGTTCCCTTTAATCTCTACTCCTAAAGGGGGACTTGGTAGCTTCAATCTCGTTTTTTTTTCGTCTCCCCTCCCACTGGTTTTTTTTCGTCCGTTTTTTTTCTTCCCATTATCCCTCCCGCAAACAAATGAACAGGGAAGAAAAACCAGCGAACCTATCCCCTTCCTCCCGAGCCGCTCGCGCGGGCGGCTTCGGAGGAGCCAAACCCTAGCCAGCAACTCCTACCCCGACTCCCCGCCTCCCCCCTTCGTGCCCACAGCCGGCCGCCGCCACTCTGGCGCGCCGGCCGCCACCCTCGCGCTCCGGCCGCATCCGTCCCTCGCGCTGCCCGTCTCCCTCTAGCGACGTCGACCGCCGTGCCCCCACGAATCCAAGGCGAGCCGGCCGCCGCCACCCTCCCGCGCGCCGGCCGCCGCCATCCTCCTTCGCGCTGGCCACCTCCGTCCCTCGCGTCGCCGGACTGCGTCCTTGCACCGCGGGCCACCGTCCTCCTTCCTCCGCGCCAGCCGCCTCCCTCCACGGCGAGCCGCCCTCCTGCTTCCTCCGTGCCCGCCGCCTCCCTCCATCGTGTGTGCCCCTTCTCCGTCCGACCGACGCCGGCAACATCGAAGAGAGGATGCCCGTCAAGGAGTGGACCTCGCCGGCGTGCAACTCGGCGTCGGTTAGGAAGAGAACGGTGCCAGGCTGGTGACACCCCGTTGGATCTTCGTCGCCAACAGGTGTGACCCTCTTCCCAGATAGCCTGTTCCCACATGTATGTACACCTGAACTCAACGTGTTCTGTCTTGCTGCTTCTCAAGCTGAGCCGGCAGATCAGCTTCTGCTGAGATGATGCGCACGTACAAGGAGCAAGCTAGCAATCAGGTGGATGCTTCCGTGGAAGCTAGCTAGCCACGACTTGATCGATTGATCTCATCGGAACAACACACACAAACACATGCAATTTTGATGGCTAATAGGTGCACTGAACGTGGATTCTGAGGCCTATGGCTGATACGACCTGCTTCTCCCCGTGCTTCAGCATAAGGTATCAATTTGCTGCTTCATGTTCTTAGTATTGTTTGCTTGATGGTTTGAGCTGATGAGATATGACTTGTGGTGGATGGGCAGCGAGAGAAATCTTGTGGACATGGTGAAAACATGGTACTGTGTACTGAGGGCAGCTTGGAAATGAGGAAGCTGGATGCTTGTCATTGGCAAATATGGATTGTCATTGGTGATATTTGTATTTGTAGTTTTTACCGTGATCTTGTTGGCTGCCACACATTTGAGCTGAGGGGAAAGGAATCATATTTTCTTCCATTGTCATGTTCTCATACACATGTATCCTTGAAAAAATGTTCTCATACACATTTTCCTTTAGGTATGTGCCTCCTTTGCTGTCATTTGTTTTATTAGAAGTACTTCTTGCTACATAGGTGGCTGGTACACAAGGAGTGTCTATCTTTCTACGGAGGCAGCTGGTGCATGGGGAGTTAGTCTGTTTGCGAAACACGGTCTGAAACATCAGCTGCATATTGGATTTTGTAAGCAGGTGAAAGCTGTTATTGTTTTACTGCAATTTTTTTTAGATCATTATGCCATGTGCTAGTTTATATGCACATATGAACAAAAGTAACTCTTTTATGTTATTTTGACAAACTCAATGATCTACTGATTAGGTGATCTATGGTTCATCGCTTTAGCGATTTTTGCAAATGTTAATTTAGAACTGCTTATTATATACTCCCCCCGTTCCTAAATACAAGTCTTTTTAGACATTCCAATATGGGACTACATACGGAGCAAAATGAGTGAATCTATACTCTAAAATATGTCTATATACATCCGTATGTAGTCAAATAGTGAAATCTCTAGAAAGACTTATAATTAGGAACGGAGGGAGTAGAATATTCTTTAGTCTGTTTAATTAGTGATGTTTCTCAATGTTTCCAAGATATGTAATTGGTAGTAATTCTGTCACTGAACAATTCCATTTGCTTTTCATAACTACTGCCCCAACGAACTGAATTCTCTAGCTACTTATAATACTGTTAAATCGTTCCATTTTTTTCCTTTTATTTCGGGCCATGCTAAAATGAGTAGCCAATTAATTTGTACAGGGTGGTCTGCGCAATGTGTCTTAGTTGTTGGGACAATGTGAAACATCTTTCCTTCTCTATGGTATTATACTATTTTTTTCAACAAAGAATTGATCAAGATAGCAATATTTTTCTTCCTTGGAGCGAATACAATGCTTTTTAGGGATTTTTTCAAATATTTAAATATATTTTATGAAGAGTGGGAGCATGGGAGCACCTTGTTTGTGGGAGCACCCCATATTTTTCCCATTCTTAGATAAGGAAGCTACAGTCTACATAAGCAAGACAATGAATTAATTATTCAATCAGAAAAATATCTTATGCATATTATGGGTCTTTCTCATGAAATCTTGTACATCCAACATTTTCACAGGAATAATTCAGTGGCACTAAAAGGAGAAACTCCTTAGTCTGGTTCGTTCAGGTGAGTACCTTTCCTGATACGAGAATTAGCATTGAAATTGTTTTAGAGATAAATTAGCACTGAGAGTTTTGTATAGGAAGTTATTGCAGAATCTCTGTTCCATTGAATCATCTCACGTGCTTGTTCATGGTGTTTTAATTTGAAGCTATTAGGTTTCCAGTGTGAACGAGCTTTTAAACCTTGTGGTATACCAAAAGCTAGATATACATCTTCATCAGTTATTGTGAACGAGCTCCTGCTGTCCATGAAAATTGTTGATGTGTCTGGATCAACCCTTTGCATCAGCAATGCACTGAATTTCAGGTTCGTTTTCTGTGTGATCTTAAGTTCAAGCAGGCCTCCAAAACCAGTTTCATTTGGCCAATCGTCTCTTAATATTTGTGAACTTGGAAGTTACCGCACAAACTTTTGTAATGAAATCCTGGAAGTGAGTGTGGGGCAGCCTGCATTAACCGCTTGGCGTCCGGCTTGGATATTAGGATTGCTAATAGCAACTTTGATGGGGGAACTGCTGGGTTTTTCAGGGATGTTCATGGCTGCCTAGAGGGGCATATCTGCCTTGGTAGACTCTCAATTCTGAAAGATCGTATGTAATTTTTTTAATTAATTCCAAGGGAGGTAAAACTGACTATTACAAGCCTGATTGATATGAATTGTGGAAGTTAATTCTGAAGAAATATTGAGATCGATTGGGCATGGGGCATTCAGCTAAGATTGGGGTGAGCTGCGATGGGGTGAGCTGCGATGGGGCATACCGAATTAAGTATTGGGGTTAATTATTTTGGGACCAGAAATAATTGAAATTGGATCAGGTACGTGTTGGCAGCTGTTTATTATGTTGGGACCAGAAATAGTAGAAATGGTCTGTTAATTATTTGTTAGATAATTTTTTTTATGTGCAGATAAATTCAGTAACTTGCCTGTTAAAAGATTATACAATTATATATGTATACATGCGCTGTTCGATTCATTATTTTGACTTGAGCTAGACAATGCTGGTAATAAACTAATAATATACAAAAAATTCAATGCCGCTAGGCCTTGTTCTGGTATTTTGGTTTTACTGAAAAAATAATTAAATGGCATTGGATTCAGATGTAGTAGAAGCTGGCATGTGCACCCAACTGTGGTCGAACTAACTGGGTCGCTCTGCCATGCTTGTCAGTGGCCCATGTCAAGATCATTTCCTACGACCTGTGGAGTACATGGCACATACTATATTGAGCCATCTTGTGTATTTGTACAAAGAATTACAACTATGTGTACGCTGGAGAAACTCTAGGAAATTATGTGCCATCAATGTGAGGCTCAAATCTAGACGGGTTCGAGCGGCTTGGATATGCATCCCACTAAACGACGTGCGCCAAAGGTATTATTCGATGTCGGTGTCCCCTTTTAGGAGAGTTATTCTTATTTGACTTTGCACATCTCTCCAAGGTGCTATGTTTGTGGGGTAGGGGTAGTCTTCATGCTTTAGATCAGGTTTGGCTCATCATAATGGTTACATTGTAGCATGGTTTCATCTGTGAGCTGGTTAAGATTTAAGAGTAGTGCCTACATAATTCAACTTTTTTCTGCAACTGTTATACTTATAGATGCTGCTGAGTGATTCTCATGTTTCTTAAGAAGACTGTCTACTGTATATAAAGTCTAATAGATTTATAGATTGCATCTCCAGTGGTCTTTAGCTACAAATACGATCATCTAAATAGTACTTCGATGATGACTGGCCATTGAAAGGCCTATATGTTATTATTATTATTTCCCCAAATGCAATCAATGCCAGTCAAATATCTTCATGTTCTTCTTAAGATACTTCCGTTTTTTCATGTCAGGATCTTATGATAGGATTTTGCTGCAAACTTTCATTTTATGTTAGAAATTTGTTAGCTTTTATGTGAAGCTGATTGGTAGTATAGAAAAATTGTTTTTATACTTTTTTCTGCGTATATTATCTGAGTTTCCAAACGTAGAGAAATGCTCCGATCTTTTATCTCCAATCGACAGTTGGGCCTCCATTTACACAAAGTATGTTGCAGCAGTTAGGCATCATCATCGTTCAATTGTGTGGCAGGTGCCTTTGCATACAAGCATAGTTCCTTGTTTTAGCATTTGCTTACACCATTTAAACTTTTTTACCTTTAGGATAAATATTCGATATAGGCAGTGTGTTATTTAATGCATTGTTATTTAGTTGGATGGTACTAGGTTCTAAAATTGTATCCTCCTTGCAGAGCCAAATTTCTATAAAATTTAGAGTGAATAAAATCTTTGTTCCGTATGCATTTAATGCTCGTTAGCATCGCCATCACTTTTAATGGCCATGACATCACAGATCCCTCTCCTGGTTCTGCATTTATTCCGAATCGTGGTGGCGTTTAATCGGCTATTTTTGTTTAGTGGGTTCTCTCTCCCACCTTCGCAAGTTGGGCCGCGCTGCCACATGTTTCACCTTCTAGACCATGCAACTGCCTTTGCCAACCTAGCCCCGGACGAAACAACAAAGTGACTCGAACGCCCGACATTCCAACAGTATTGTTTAATATTTCTAGAATGTTTTATTTTTGATAAGTTCCATACTTCTAATTAGATTCGTACACTAGGAACCATGCCTATACTATTTGATTGAAGTACAACGAGTGTTAACTGTTATTTGCTTGCGACAACAAATCTATGGTAGAGAGAGCCAGGGTTGGAGAGAGATGAAGGGTGGCAGACAAGTGTGGGGGAGAGGGAGGGAGATGGAGATATTATAATGAGAGAGGAGAGACAAAGATAGAGATAGAGAGAGAGATTATAATGAGAGAGAGAGGGGGGAGGTAGATAGAATTTCAGTGCAAAATAGGAGTATATCACAAGTGCAACGCTACGTGTTTGATGAAATTCAAAGTGTGTAAATGGAGGTGGAAAGGGATATTGCGAGCCAGGTTTGTCATTAACTGAGGTGGCATGCATGGACTGAGGATGTGGAGAATGTGGTGGAGAAATAATTAGTGATTTATGAATAAAAAAGTAGACCGCATATGTACACGAGAAATTTGTAAGTATACTTTCCGATCGTTGCATGCTATCTTCTCTATGTATGTGAAATTTGACAGACATTATATGTATAGGTGCAATAAAAAATATACATGCAAAATTTGATATGCATGATATTCATAGGTGCAATCGTAAAAATATTTAAAAGGCCCGTGGCAACGCACGGGCATTCTCCTAGTCAATCACAAATGCTTAGTCAAATCTTCCTTGATCTACACATGAGTTACTCGATGCCGCATTTAAAGAAACTCGTCAAATGTGGCATGATTCTCATGTGGAAGTTGGATATATAGGATCACTTAAGTTCTCAAATTACAGACCTCCGGCAATATCTTCACCCTCATCCTCCATGATCATGTTGTGCATGATCATGATCACACAACATGTCATCACCTCCCACAAGGTCTCCGGATCCCATGGTTTAGCAGGTCCATGAGCAACTGCAAAACGGGTTTGAGCACTCCAAATCCCCTCTCGACATACTTTCTGGCTGCTTGTCTAGCTCACGGGGGATCGATGTCGTCGACTAGATAGTAGGCCATGTTGTATTGATGTCCATTAATAGCATAGTTGCAAGGAGAACCTTGCCCTTCAGACAACCTAGCAAACGACAAAGACCGGTGCAACACATTGATGCCCTTTTGACACACGCGTTTGACAAAGAAAGCGTGCGAAATCCATAGGTCAGGTGATACAACTGCTTCAAGAATGATGGTGAGCTTCTTAACATGCCCCTGATAACTAGATAATCCAATCCTTCCCACGACACCCTCTTTCATAGGACCGGACACCATTGTAGAGGCGACTGAAGACGTTTTTTTTTGCATCCGAAAGCACCGATGAAAAATGTCTGCGAATAGGGCATTAGGAGGAAAGTACTCGTCCATCAGCGACAAATGCCCCGGTGCCCTGTTTCGATTCAGCACTCGATGACCCTTAATCGATCACTTGAAATTGGAAACATGCTCTTTCACACACTCCGGGTCTGCAAGGACGGCCTGCATCATCGCCGTTTCATCTGCATAATCCTCCGAGTTAGATGAATCCTCAAACGACTCGACATAGTGTGTGTACATGTACTCCATGTGCGATTCCATTGCTTCAAAGAAGGGACAAAATATTTATCATGGGTATTCAAACACTTGTCGTGTGTGGTGATCCCCGTAGGGGTGGATGGTACCTGTATGGCGGATGGACGAGAGGTGTGGACCGGCGACGTAGGCAAAGGAACGTGGCAACTGGTGTTGGGGAACGTTGCATGGGAAACAAAAATTTTCCTACGCACACATAAGATCTATCCATGGTGATGATGGTGAGGAACAATCTCTGCAGGGCTTCGCCAAGCACTACGGAGATTATGACGGAGGAACTAGAGGGCTAGGGTTGCCGGCACACGGCTTGGGAAATCCTGATGTGTCCCGTGTGCTAGCCCTGCCCCTCTATTTATATGTTGAGCCTTGGGGTCTAAACTTGGAGTAAAAGCCTCCTCCGGGTCGGTTTTGCCCGCACAAGGTCGGTTTGGCCCGCAGGGAAAGAGTCCAACTCGGATCCCTGCCGAACCGTGCACAGCCGCGCACAAGCGGTAGTACCGCTTCACACAAGCGGTAGTACCGCTTGGGCGGTAGTACCGCTTCACACAAGCGGTAGTACCGCTCGGGCGGTAGTACCGCTTCACCAAGCGGTAGTACCGCTTACGCGGCAGCAAAACTACTTTTGCACTTTCCAATACCTTGTGGGCTTTATTCCTTTGGCTCATATAAAGTGTTGCTGCACCCGAACACTTCGGTAAACATCCGGAACCCCTTCCGGTGAACTCCGGAACCCTTCCAGAGATCAAAACACTATTATCACATATATCAATCTTTACCTCCGGACTATTCCGGAGATCCTCGTCATGTCCGGGATCTTATCCGGGACTCCGAACAACTTTCGGTCACCAACATAATAACTTAATTATACTAATCGTCACCAAACGTTAAGTGTGTAGACCCTGCGGGTTCGAGAACTATGTAGACATGACCGAGACACCTCTACGGCCAATAACCAATAGCGGGACCTGGATGCCCATATTGACTCCTACATATTCTACGAAGATCTTTATCGGTCGAACCTCTATGTCAAGGATTCAGTTAATCCCGTATGCTGTTCCCTTTGTTCTTCAGTATGTTACTTGCCC
Organism: Elymus sibiricus; assembly: GCA_039707655.1. Taxonomy (NCBI): domain Eukaryota; kingdom Viridiplantae; phylum Streptophyta; class Magnoliopsida; order Poales; family Poaceae; genus Elymus; species Elymus sibiricus. The sequence continues at coordinate 142,570,897 of CM077667.1, read as the reverse complement.
GAGATTCGATCGTCGGTATCACTATACCTAGTTCAATCTCGTTACCGGCAAGTCTCTTTACTCGTTCCGTAATACAAGATCTCGCGGCTAACACTTTAGTCACATTGCTTGCAAGGCTCATTGTGATGTTGTATTACCGAGTGGGCCCTGAGATACCTCTCCGTCATACGGAGTAACAAATCCCAGTCTTGATCCATGCCAACCCAACAGACACCCTCGGAGATACCTGTAGAGCACCTTTATAGTCACCCAGTTACCTTGTGACGTTTGATACACACAAGGTATTCCTCCGGTGTCAGTGAGTTGCATGATCTCATGGTCAAAGGAACAGATACTTGACATGCAGAAAACAATAGCAATAAACTGACACGATCAAATGCTACGTTTACAGTTTGGGTCTTGTCCATCACATCATTCTCCTAATGATGTGATCCCGTTATCAAATGACATCTCATGTCAATGGCTAGGAAACCTTAACCATCTTTGATCAACGAGCTAGTCAACTAGAGGCTTACTAGGGACACAGTGTTGTCTATGTACCCACACATGTATTTGAGTTTCCAATCAATACAATTATAGCATGGATAATAAACGATTATCATGAACAAGGAAATATAATAATAACCAATTTATTATTGCCTCTAGGGCATATTTCCAACAGTCTCCCACTTGCACTAGAGTCAATAATCTAGTTCACATCACTATGTGATTTACATTGTAATGAATCGAACACCCATGCAGTTCTGGTGTTGTTCATGTTTAGCCCTTGGAAGAGGTTTAGTCATCGGATCTGCAACATTTAGATCCGTGTGTACTTTGCAAATATTTATGTCGTCCTCCTTTATGTAATCGCGGATGGAATTGAAACGTCGTTTTATGTGTCTGGTCCTCTTGTGAAATCTTGGTTCCTTGGCTAGAGCAATGGCACCAGTATTATCACAAAACAGAGTCATTGGGTTAAGCGCACTAGGCACTACTCCAAGATCTGTCATGAACTCCTTCATCCAGACACCTTCCTTCGCCGCCTCCGAGGCAGCGATGTACTCCGCTTCGCATGTAGAATCAGCTACCACGCTTTGCTTGGAACTGCACCAGCTAACCGCACCCCCATTAAGAATAAATACGTATCCGGTTTGCGACTTAGAGTCATCCGGATCAGTGTCAAAGCTTGCATCGACGTAACCCTTTACGACGAGCTCTTGATCACCTCCATAAACGAGAAACATGTCCTTAGTCCTTTTCAGGTACTTCAGGATATTCTTGACCGCCGTCCAGTGTTCCATTCCTGGATCACTTTGAAACCTTCCGACCATACTTATGGCAAGGCTGACATCGGGTCTTGTGCACAGCATTGCATACATGATAGAGCCTATGGCCGAAGCATAGGGGATGACACTCATCTTTTCTCTATCTTCTGCAGTCACTGGGCATTGAGTCTTACTCAACTTCACACCTTGCAGAACAGGCAAGAACCCCTTCTTGGACTGATCCATTTTGAACTTCTTCAAAATCTTATCAAGGTATGTGCTTTGTGAAAGTCCTATTAAGCGTCTTGATCTATCTCTATAGATCTTGATGCCTAATATGAAAGCAGCTTCTCCTAGGTCCTTCATTGAAAAACTCTTGTTCAAATATTCCTTTATGCTTTCCAACATTTCTATATTGTTTCCAATCAGCAATATGTCATCCACATATAATATTAGAAACGCTATAGAGCTCCCACTCACTTTCTTGTAAATACAAGCTTCTCCGTAAACTTGTATAAACTCGAACGCTTTGATCACCTCATCAAAACGAAGATTCCAACTCCGAGATGCTTGCACCAGTCCATAAATGGATCGCTGGAGTTTGCAAACTTTGTCAGCATTCTCTGGATCGACAAAACCTTCTGGTTGCATCATATACAACTCTTCCTTAAGGAAACCGTTAAGGAACGCTGTTTTGACATCCATCTGCCAAATTTCATAATCGAAAAATGCAGCTATTGCTAACATGATTCTGACGGACTTAAGCATCGCTACGGGTGAGAAGGTCTCATCGTAGTCAACTCCTTGAACTTGTGAAAAACCCTTTGCCACAAGTCGAGCTTTATAGACGGTGACATTACCGTCCGCGTCCGTCTTCCTCTTAAAGATCCATTTGTTCTGAATGGCCTTACGCCCTTCAGGTAATACTTCCAAAGTCCATACTTTGTTTTCATACATGGATCCCATCTCGGATTTCATGGCCTCTAACCACTTCTCGGAATCCGGGCTCATCATCGCTTCTCCATAGCTCGTAGGTTCATCGTTGTCTAACAACATGATGTCTAAGACAGGGTTGCCGTACCACTCGGGAGCAGTACGTGTCCTTGTCGACCTACGAGGTTTGATAGCAACTTGATCCAAAGCTTCATGATCATCATCATTAACTTCCTCTTCAGCTAATGTAGGCTCCACAGAAACAACTTTCTGCGCTGCGCTACTCTCAGGTTGAAGTAAAGGTTCAACAACCTCATCAAGTTCTATCTTCCTCCCACTCAATTCTTTCGAGAGAAACTCTTTCTCAAGAAATGTTCCGTTTTTAGCGACAAACACTTTGCCTTCGGATCTGAGGTAGAAGGTATACCCAACTGTCTCTTTTGGGTATCCTATGAAGACGCATTTCTCCGCTTTGGGTTCCAGCTTTTCAGGCTGAAGCTTTTTGACATAAGCATCACATCCCCAAACTTTAAGAAACGACAGCTTTGGCTTCTTGCCAAACCAAAGTTCATATGGCGTCGTCTCAACGGATTTCGATGGTGCCCTATTTAAAGTGAATGCAGCTGTCTCTAATGCATAACCCCAAAACGATAGTGGCAAATCGGCAAGAGACATCATAGATCGCACCATATCCAATAAGGTTCGATTACGACGTTCGGACACACCATTACGCTGTGGTGTTCCAGGCGGTGTTAATTGTGAAACAATTCCACACTGTCTTAAGTGACTGCCAAACTCATAACTCAGATATTCTCCTCCTCGATCAGATCGTAGGAATTTAATCTTCTTGTTACGATGATTCTCAACTTCACTCTGAAATTGTTTGAACTTTTCAAATGTTTCAGACTTGTGTTTCATTAAGTAAATATACCCATATCTACTTAAGTCATCAGTGAAGGTGAGAAAGTAACGATAACCACCGCGCGCCTCAATGCTCATCGGACCGCACACATCAGTATGTATGATTTCCAATAAGTCACTTGCCCGTTCCATTGTTCCAGAGAACGGCGTTTTAGTCATCTTGCCCATGAGGCATGGCTCACATGTGTCAAGTGATTCAAAATCAAGTGACTCCAAAAGTCCATCAGCATGGAGCTTCCTCATGCGTTTTACGCCAATATGACCTAAACGGCAGTGCCACAAGAAAGTGGTATTATCATTATCAATTCTACATCTTTTGGCATCAATGTTATGAACATGTGTATCATTACTATCGAGATTCAATAAGAATAAACCCCTCACATCGGGTGCATGACCATAAAAGATATTACTCATATAAATAGAACAACCATTATTCTCTGATTTAAATGAGTAACCGTCTCGCAATAAACAAGATCCAGATATAATGTTCATGCTTAACGCAGGCACCAAATAACACTTATTTAGGTTCATCACTAATCCCGACGGTAATCGAAGAGCGAGCGTGCCGACGGCGATCACATCAACCTTGGAACCATTTCCCACGCGCATCGTCACTTCGTCCTTTGCCAGCCTCCGTCTATTCCGCAGTTCCTGTTTTGAGTTGCAAATATGAGCAACCGCACCGGTATCAAATACCCAGGCACTACAACGAGAGTTGGTAAGGTACACATCAATAACATGTATATCATATATACCTTGTTTGTTGTTGGCCGCCTTCTTGTCAGCCAAATACTTGGGGCAATTCCGCTTCCAGTGTCCAGTTCCCTTGCAATGAAAACACACAGTTTCTGGTTTGGGTCCAGCCTTGGGTTTCTTCACGAGAGGAGCAACTGCTTTGCCACTCTTCTTGGAGTTACCCTTCTTACCCTTGCCATTTTTCTTGAAACTAGTGGTTTTATTGACCATCAACACTTGATGCTCCTTCTGAATTTCAGACTCAGCGGCTTTCAGCATCGCAAACAGCTCGGCGACTGACTTGTTCATCCCGTGCATGTTATAGTTCAACACGAAGCTCTTGTAGCTAGGTGGCAATGATTGAAGAACTCTGTCAGTGATAGCCTCTGGCGGAAGGGGCATCCCTAACTCAGCCAGACGGGTGGAGTACCCAGACATTCTGAGCACGTGATCACTGATAGACCCGTTCTCCTCCATCTTGCAAGCATAGAACTTATCGGAGATCTCATATCTCTCGATCCGGGCATTCTTCTGAAAGATAAACTTCAACTCCTGGAACATCTCATATGCTCCATGACGTTCAAAACGTCTTTGAAGTCCCGGTTCTAAGCCATACAACATTGCACATTGAACTATTGAGTAATCATCAGAACGAGCCTGCCAGGCGTTCACAACGTCTAGAGACTCAACTGGAGCGGGTGGATCACCAAGCGGTGCATCAAGGACATAAGCCTTCTGGGAAGCCGTAAGGATAATCCTTAGATTACGGGCCCAGTCCACAAAGTTACTTCCATCATCTTTCAACTTAGCTTTCTCTAGGAACGCATTAAAATTCAGGGGTGCTACTGCGCGAGCCATGATCTACAACATAAATATAGCAAAGACAACTTAGACTATTGTTCTTAGATAATGAGTTTAGTTAATCATATTTAAAAAACTCCCACTCAAATTGACATCCCTCCGATCATTCGAGTGTAACATGATCCAAATCCACCAACTCAAGTCCGATCATCACGTGAGTTGAGGTGGTTTCAATGGTGAACATCTTCATGTTGATCATATCTACTATATGACTCATGTTCGACCTTTCGGTCTCTTGTGTTCCGAGGCCATGTCTGTACATGCTAGGCTCGTCAAGTTTAACCCGAGTGTTCCGCATGTGCAACTCTGGCTTACACCCGTTGTATGTGAACGTAGAGTCTATCACACCCGATCATCATGTGGTGCTTCGAAACGACGAACTTTCGCAACGGTGCACACTTGGGGAGAACACAATTTATCTTGAAATTTAAGTGAGGGATCACCTTATAATGCTACCGTCGTCCTAAGCAAAATAAGATGCATAAAAGGATTAACATCACATGCAAATCATAAGTGACATGATATGGCCATGAACTTGTGCTTTTGATCTCCATCTCCAAAGCACCGGCATGATCTCCATCGTCACCGGCATGACACCATGATCTCCATCATCTTGATCTCCATCAACGTGTCGCCATAAGGTTGTCGCGCCGACTGTTGCTTCCACGACTATTGCTAACGTTTAGCGATAAAGTAAAGCATTACATAGCGCTTAATGATTGACACGCAGGTCATACAATAATTAAAGACAACTCTATGGCTCCTGCCAGTTGCCGTACTCATCGACATGCAAGTCGTGATATTCTATACAAAACATGATCATCTCATACATCACATATATCTCATCATGAAATTGGCCATATCACATCACAACATACCCTGCAAAAACAAGTTAGACGTCCTCTAATTGTTGTTGCAAATTTTACGTGGCTGCTACGGGTTTGCAAGAACCGTTCTTACCTACGCAAAACCACAACGTGGTGTAGTGATTGCTTTTTGATCTTCTAAAAGAACCCTCTTCATTGAACCGATTCAACTAAAGTGAGAGAGACAGACACCTGCCAGTCACCTTTATGCAACAAGTGCACGCAGCGGTGAAACCAGTCTCGCGTAAGCGTACGCGTAATGTCGGTCCAGGCCGCTTCATCTCACAATACCGCGGAATCAAGTATCAACTAGTAACGGCAAGCAATATGTATACACCCACGCCCACAACTCCTTTGTGTTCTACTCGAGATCTCATCTACGCATAGACCTAGCTCTGATACCACTGTTGGGGAACGTTGCATGGGAAACAAAAATTTTCCTACGCACACATAAGATCTATCCATGGTGATGATGGTGAGGAACAATCTCTGCAGGGCTTCGCCAAGCACTACGGAGATTATGACGGAGGAACTAGAGGGCTAGGGTTGCCGGCACACGGCTTGGGAAATCCTGATGTGTCCCGTGTGCTAGCCCTGCCCCTCTATTTATATGTTGAGCCTTGGGGTCTAAACTTGGAGTAAAAGCCTCCTCCGGGTCGGTTTTGCCCGCACAAGGTCGGTTTGGCCCGCAGGGAAAGAGTCCAACTCGGATCCCTGCCGAACCGTGCACAGCCGCGCACAAGCGGTAGTACCGCTTCACACAAGCGGTAGTACCGCTTGGGCGGTAGTACCGCTTCACACAAGCGTTAGTACCGCTCGGGCGGTAGTACCGCTTCACCAAGCGGTAGTACCGCTTACGCGGCAGCAAAACTACTTTTGCACTTTCCAATACCTTGTGGGCTTTATTCCTTTGGCTCATATAAAGTGTTGCTGCACCCGAACACTTCGGTAAACATCCGGAACCCCTTCCGGTGAACTCCGGAACCCTTCCAGAGATCAAAACACTATTATCACATATATCAATCTTTACCTCCGGACTATTCCGGAGATCCTCGTCATGTCCGGGATCTTATCCGGGACTCCGAACAACTTTCGGTCACCAACATAATAACTCAATTATACTAATCGTCACCAAACGTTAAGTGTGTAGACCCTGCGGGTTCGAGAACTATGTAGACATGACCGAGACACCTCTACGGCCAATAACCAATAGCGGGACCTGGATGCCCATATTGGCTCCTACATATTCTACGAAGATCTTTATCGGTCGAACCTCTATGTCAAGGATTCAGTTAATCCCGTATGCTGTTCCCTTTGTTCTTCGGTATGTTACTTGCCCGAGATTCGATCGTCGGTATCACTATACCTAGTTCAATCTCGTTACCGGCAAGTCTCTTTACTCGTTCCGTAATACAAGATCTCGCGGCTAACACTTTAGTCACATTGCTTGCAAGGCTCATTGTGATGTTGTATTACCGAGTGGGCCCTGAGATACCTCTCCGTCATACGGAGTAACAAATCCCAGTCTTGATCCATGCCAACCCAACAGACACCCTCGGAGATACCTGTAGAGCACCTTTATAGTCACCCAGTTACGTTGTGACGTTTGATACACACAAGGTATTCCTCCGGTGTCAGTGAGTTGCATGATCTCATGGTCAAAGGAACAGATACTTGACATGCAGAAAACAATAGCAATAAACTGACACGATCAAATGCTATGTTTACAGTTTGGGTCTTGTCCATCACATCATTCTCCTAATGATGTGATCCCGTTATCAAATGACATCTCATGTCAATGGCTAGGAAACCTTAACCATCTTTGATCAACGAGCTAGTCAACTAGAGGCTTACTAGGGACACAGTGTTGTCTATGTACCCACACATGTATTTGAGTTTCCAATCAATACAATTATAGCATGGATAATAAACGATTATCATGAACAAGGAAATATAATAATAACCAATTTATTATTGCCTCTAGGGCATATTTCCAACAACTGGGTGGACGACGGAGGTTGCGGAAGTCTCGAAAGGATTCAGCTGGCGACAGGCATGTATAACAGCGTTGGAAAGGGAGGAAGCGGCTGTAAAGAAAGAGAGAAGGGATGGAAACATGGGTTCGGGTGGGGTATTGGTGGGCGTGTCGGCGGCTCGGACTCCCACAAAGCCTTGTAGTTTGCTTTCAGTTTGCAAAAAAGCCGATGCGGGATGACATTGAATTACAAACTGCATCCGGACAATGCGTTCCGCATGTACGCGAGCGATTCGAGAATCCGATTTGAAGATGCCTTTAGATCATCTACAGCCGGGCGCCCCAAACAGGCCTCAAACGCCCGGGCGGCCCGTCCGGTCTCAAACCGGTCACGAAAATCTAACCAGACGGGCGCCTTAAACGGTCCTCAAACTCTCGGGCTGACTGGCACCCCTCATATCCAGCCAAAATATAGGGCGGATATGAGGGCAGCCTGGGCGCGTCCGCCACGACGGCCTGGCCTAGCCTGGCGCACCCCAACCCCATAAATATCCCCATCCGGCAAACCCTAGGCATCTGTCAATCCGAACTCCACTCCACTCCCGTCTCCGTCCACTCCACACTTCCGATCCCCTCCCCTCTGATCCGATGGCCAGCGACGGAAGCAACAATGGCTCCGGCGGAGAATTCGATGCCTCGACCATAGATGTGGAGGAGCTCGCTCTCTGTGTCGCCATTAGGAGGTTGCTACTCGAGCAAGGCGGCCCCGGCGGCGACAGCTCTTCCTCAGTGCCCGTCGCCTGTCGACGCAGCGCCGGCGACGTCACCGACCCTTCCCGCCCGACGCTCAGCTCTGCTCCGCTCCACTCCTTCAGGTAAGCCGCCCACCTCCACCACACTATGGTCCGGAACTGGTACCCGGCCACCGCTGGGTCCTCGTGCCCGCGCCGGGGCCGGGGTGCAGGAGGACGCCCGAGTCCGAGGCACGTTTGCGGGCGAGGGATAGGGGGAGGCGATTTCTACGCATCGTTTGCGCTCGAGCGCACCAGTCGACCCCTAGGACGCACTCCTCGCGTCGGTCCACCGCCGCTCTCTCACAACGACGGACACGGATGCGCGGTGCCTCCGCCGCAAGAATGCCAAAAGGCGCTCCGACTCACCATCGAGTTGTCGGAGGGCGAGGCAAGCAAGGAGGCGGCGGCAAAGGCGGCCTGCCATGTGAAGGAGCGGGACCGCCTGCTCCGCAGGCTGTCGGGCATGAGGTGCAGCTCCGACTCTGTTAGGGATATAACTCCATGGTGTAACCCGCCCTATTGGGCCGGGTTGACATACTGCCAGCTTTACGATCAAGTTTGAGATGGGCCGCTTTATGAAGACGAGGCAAGCAAGGCGGTGGTCGACTTTAGTCGCCAGGCGGCCCAACACTTGAAGATGGCGGCTCAAGGCCCACAAAGCTGAAGACGCCAGACGGATTTCCTTGCTTAAGGCGCAAGGAAAGTTAGAGACATTGTAGGTTACGGGTCACGACATGACCCGGACTCTATTGTAAACCTAAGGGCTTGACCTGTATATAAAGGCTGGCCCCTAGGACCGAAAGACTCAAGTTACAATCTCTTGATAGCTAGGTCAGCGATTTCGCACCCTTGTAATCGAGATCTAACCATCAAATACACACAAAGCAGACGTAGGCTATTACCTCCATCGGAGGGGGCGAACCTGGGTAAACCCGACTCTCTTTCCCGTTCAACCCCTTCGAGTCGCTACCTAGTGGCGATGGCCTCACACCTAAGTCCTTTTACGAGGACATCTGCCGGGTTGACAAAACCACGACAGTTGGCGCCCACCATGGGGCCCTCGCCGGTGTAGTTGAGTTTTCGAAGGGAATCCTTCCAGGATTTGGGAAGCTTGCGGTTGATCGGATGATCAAGAGCCGCTACGACAAGATCTACGTCAACGAACCGGATTGGAGCGTCAAAGCTAACTCGATCGAATGCGGGCCTCGAGTTCCCGTTGGGGAGATTGATTCAGAGCCTCCCGTGCCGGACATCAACATCAACATCGATGAGCCGGCTCGGAGCGCCCAAGCCAGTCAACGCCAGGGCGGCCATCGTCATGTCTTCGTCAGTTTCACGCAAGGAATCAGCCTTTCGGACGGGCCGGCTTCCAGCGACAACGCCCTCATCAACTTGGACGGCGGGTCATCCACGGGGGATACAGAGTCGATCTGTTCTCTTTATGATGGCGGGCTTGGGGACTAGTTGGAAACCGAGGCCCCTGAGGAATACAACGAGTCGCCACGCCAAGTCGCCGTCTACATGGCAGGAGCTATGACGGTTCCAGATCCAGCCGCCGCTGGAGGTTCTGGCGGGTCAACCAAAACGCCAGCTCAAGCCATGACCGATCTCATGGCCGAGATGGCAAAACTCGTCGATACCCCAGTTACCGCGGAAAATCAGGAAGAACGCAATGTGGAGCTAACCAAACTGTGTAGCCACATAGTTGAGGTGCAGAAGGAGATTGACGCTGAAAACGCACGGTTGGCGGAGTTGTAGGCTCACATACATCAAGAGACAGAACGCCTTAAAGCCGAGGCCTGGCTGTTAGGAGTTCAGAGGGAAGCATCAGAGAAGACGCCACCGCGGGCTCCCCCTGAACCTTGAGCCACAACAGCTTTTTAATACCCCACAACAGACACCAGGAACTGTTCAACAACCTAGGAATCGGCAAGAGGAACCGGCTCAACCCCTGCCGGCTCAATCCCCGCCTCGACGATTCCGGACTCCGCGGGGTCATTTTTCCAACCCTGTTGATAACATGCTGGCAGCAACCCGGAATTTAGAAGCACTGCCTATTAACGGAAACTCCCCCGTTGAGGTTGAGGCTAGGAATGCTATCGAGATGCTGAAAACAGCCGTGGTACAACATGCGCAGTACTCATACGGTCGGGATCAGATGCATTCCACTCCCTACGCTAGCAAAGGCCGTCATATGGAGTCTCCGGCTGTTTCCAGCAGTGCGCGAAGGCAACAGCCTCAGGTCTCCCCAACCCGTCCCATGCCATCAGACGCCCAGGCTGTTGTTGACACAGCTAGGGGCGCACGACAGGCAGAAGCGGAAGCGGCAACACGGGCAATTCAACAACTTCACCCTCAACCGGCGAGTTTGGGGGCTGGGACCAACAGTAGAACAATTGGGATACCATGCTTATCCCCGGCACTCCGCGCCGAGCGCATGCCCAAAGACTTCAAGGGACCTCGTAAGGTGCCAAATTACGCGGCGGATCTTGAGCCGACATCCTGGATCGAAAGCTATGAGTTAGTAATGGATATGCTGGATGTCAGTGACGCTGTATGTGCCAAGTATTTAACCATGATGCTGGAGGGACCGGCTCAGACGTGGCTGAAAAACTTGCCGCCTAACTACATCAACACATGGGCAGAGCTAAAAGAGCGGTTCATCAAGAATTTCCAAGGAACCTGCAAGAAGCCTATGACAATAGTAGACCTACAACATTGCGTTCAGCGAGTGGACGAATCGGCCCACCATTGGACCCGTCGGCTTGCGGAGATTATCCACTCATCAGACAGCATCACGGCGGCTCAATCGGTCCTAATTTTGGAAAAGAACTGTCACTTTCAGCCATTGGTCCAGAAGCTCGGACGGATCAAACGAAAGGTACAAGATATGGGCGACTTAATGGATGTCCTAACCAGGTATGCCGAGTCATATAGCACGAAGGATCCCGGCTCAGACGAGGACAAGACCGCTAAAGGCAAAAAGGATGAAGGAGGAAAAGCCCACGGTGGCAACCACGGGGCTCAAAATAATAAGCGGAAGCAACCCGATAGCGGGTCGGACTTTGTGGCCAATACTAACACTGGTTTCAAGAATCAGCGTCGCAACGGTCGCCCGGGAGAGGCTTACAATGGGAATAAGCCTCGCAATTATGAGGAGGCGCTTAAAGCACTTTGCCCTAAGCACAACACCCAGGATAAGCCGGCTACCCACTCGTGGGAGAATTGTTATATCATGCAAGAGTTCCGTAACCAGGCTTTCCAGAATAATCCATGAGGTAATGGTGGAGGACACCCGGGTCAGCACGGACCTGGCGGGTCACAAGGTGGCCCGGGGGCTGGTTTTCAACATCAGGGAAATCATGGCAATGGGCACCATCCTGGCCAGGGCAATCAACATAATAACCAAGGAGGATTCCAAAGTAATCTCAAGTAGTTGAATAAAGGTCAGTACCACTAGCACCTGAGTCCCTGAATAAAATTCATGCTCTGGAGGGTCTCAAGAAGAAATTTTATGTCTCCGAGAAGGAAACAAGCCGGCCCTGGAACACCAGTGGCCTTATTATACTTAGGTCCGCGGACTCCTTTTTTGTAATTTCTTCCCCCCTTGCAAATTTTGTATATACTTCCTTATGTTTGGAGTATGAATAAAGCTGGCGTATTTTGTCGTTTTCAACCTACAAATTGAGCTTGAGTCTTTATTTTTCGAGACAAAGGGCACCCGGGGGCTTCCAACTCATCGAGTTTAGCTTTTTCACCCTTGTGACCCGGCACAATAATGCCACAATACAAAGGGCATTTGGGGGCTTCCAGCTCATCGGGCTTAGCTTTCTCACCCTCTTGACCCGGCAAAAATAAACGCTATATATGGTTAAACCTGCCTGTACGCTTGATGCGACTCCGATCAGATGACCCCGTGTACTCTTGACAAGTCAATCCTTTTTGGGACCCCGAACTTGTCAAGGTTAAAACACCGGCTTGTGTCATGAGAGAGCCGGCATACAGAGAGCTAGGATAAACCATGGGTTATCATACCCGCTTCATTGAAGCAAGACTCGAGCCTCGAAAGCCGGTCTTTCCCTGTCGAGCCTCGAAAGCCGACAATTACCTTTATATCATGAGCATATGATATTTGCATTACATCATTACATCCTTCGCATCATCATCGCGTCATGCTAGCGCGGTCATACCTATGCGGAAAACTAATTTTCAGATCAGAATATATCACAAGATATTTGTGAACGCCTTTGAAGGCTTTTTAGTCGATCAGCATCGCGGTTATAATAACCAGGATCATGCGGTTAAAACTTTCAAAGCCGTTTTTCAAAAGGGCCGCTTTATATTTCTGAGCTTCGAAAGCCAGTCCCTAAACAGTGCTATGTGCTATAAATCACCACATAAAATGTTTCAGGCCCGCCCTATTCTCATTACCGGTTCATGCATGAAATACCTGGATTATCAGCTGCATTACCAGCATAAAATTATATTACTGGGGAAAAGCCAAAAGGACTTTTTGGTTTTGTTTCTTTTTTGCCGAGTCTCATCAGGCCGGCTTATCAAGATTACCCTATTTGGCTTTGTTTATCACAACAAGTTTTAGGTTTAAAGTTATTACCGGCTCATGTATAAGGAACCGGTTTGAACAATTGAGCTCACATAGTGACCAATTGACAAGTCATGTAATCTTCAACAATTGTGGAATCATAAATAGACTGTTAAAGTCTAGAAGATCAAGATCTTCTGCCGGCTCATTTTACCCAGCTCTTTCTTGCCAAAAGCATTCATCAATAAAAGGAATGTGTGAATGACAGAACAATGAAAACAGCAAAAAGGGTATCAAGCCCAGGAGTATGAATATTTTGCACCAACAGGCGCAAATGTGCACGATGGCACAACACAACAGTTTTCGGAAGACTACCCCTATTACAGGCTCAAGGAAGCCAAAAATTGTTTTTTACGCATACGTGGGGGCTTGAGTTGACAAAGTAACGATTGAGAGGCTCACATCGCCATTCAATTGACTCGCCGATCATCTCATCCGGGTCAGTAGTGGGTTAGTCTTGCGCATGAGACGCCTCCGGGTTATCCACTGCTTGGTCTTCTGGCTCTTGTATCTGAAGGTTATCCACGTCCCAATTGCAGTGGGATAAGGCTTGGAACACGGCCTCATCGTCAAAGATAGGAGACGGGTTAACTTCAGGAGCAAAGATATGCTTACGCCGTTGGGGAGCCAGATTCACTAATATTAAACTGGGTGATGGAATCCGGGTGTGGTTGGCGTCATAAGCCGCCTGATAATTCTTCAGTTTCATCTCAGATACCAACTGAGTGGACAATACTTGAGCGGCTTTGACACAGGCAGTATAATCCTCCTGAGAAAATTATGACCCTTCATTCTTGAACTCAGGGAAGCCTTTTGCTAATTCAGCTGGGCCAAGGTCTTCTCCGTAAGCTAAAGCCCGGCTCAATGAATATATTGCACCGGATCGGGCGGCTGACCTCTTTAGCTCTGAAATTTGCTGTGGGATGGTTGAAAGGCATTCCAACACATTTTTGATAAGCTTTAAAGGCTGCTTATCTCCCATCGTTACCTTGATTGCAAGATGACTTCCGGTATAGAGCTGCTCTGTCAGAGAATAAACAGCCTTAAGCATCAGCAGGCTATTATCATAGAGGTGGCTAGTCTGGGGGCATGCAAAACAAAGTCAATGCATGAGTCGCTGGACGCTTTATATCTGTATCTCAAGAGGATGAGAGGTTATATATATTTACCAAAAATAGATTAGGTCATTTGGGCAATGTGCCGTTTTAACCCAGACAGTTCCTCGGTGATGGGTTTGAGCCGGCCCTGCATCTTCTGCACGCTTTAGCAGAGTCGCCTTTTCCATTTCAAAGGATTTATTCTCTTTCAAAAAGCCTGCCTTGGCGTTTTCCAGTTCAATCAATGAGAGTCGAAGTTTTTCTTCAACTTCTGCTTGTGAGGTTTGCCCTTTTTCCAGATCCTTTTTCAAGCGGCTACGCTGGATTCGGCTGTCTTCAAGGCTTCCTGCATAGTCAATAAATATATGTCAAGTCCCAAGCAAATTGCAAGCAATATATTTGGCACTTGGGGGCTAATGTATATTAGTTCTTTCGACGTTAAAGATACGGACAAAGACCCGACTCATCTCAAGAAGATGAGTCGGCCCTTGGGGGCTACGGGTCGAAGTTCTTCAAATTATTAAAGACCCGATTCATCTCAAGAAGATGAGTCGGCCCTTCGGGGCTACGGGTCGAAGTTCTTCAAATTATTAAAGACCCGACTCATCTCAAGAAGATGAGTCGGCCCTTAGGGGCTACAGGTTGAGTCAATCACAGCATTCACAAGACCCAGCTTATCTTAGAAAGACCAAGCTGGGCCTTGGGGGCTACATAAGGATATATGGTATGGGCATACAAAGGGGAATATACCTCGTATTTATTCTTCATCATGCTAACGAGGCTGATTTCCATTTCACGGCTCGTAGCCAGGCAGTCCAGACAGGCAGCATGAAGATCTTCAACACTAAAGTTTTCATAATTTGGGAGCTCCAGCTTGGTCTTCCCTTTCTCTTGCAGCACTGCTTCATCCTTGTTTGTTGCTGAAGATCTCAGGAGCGGTGTAACTTGTTCCAGTAATAACAACCTCCTCAAGGGCGTCTTTGTTTGTTGCTGAAGGATTGGGCGGGTTAAGGTTGACTGCTGGTGTAGCTTCGACAGTCACGGCGTCGGTGCTGGCTGGTTCAGATGGAGGAGGTAAGTCGGTTTGGACTTCCCGAGGATCTTCAGATTGGTCAGCATGAATTTCAGGAGCCGCCAGATCAGAAATCTCCGGCTCAATAACCTCCGGGTTAATAGAAGACCCGTCAGTTTTCCTTTTCTTCACCTTGGCCCTACAGAATAAAGAATGCAGTATAAAACATGGGTAGAGACAATCGTCTGCTCAAACAGGCAAAATAACAAAGGGAATTTACCCAGGATTGACAACGAAGGGTGCCAGTCTGGATGCTGTAGAGTCGCCTGACGAAGGTGGCGACTCCTGATAAACCAAGGCATAGGAATTAAAAGTTGACACATC
Organism: Elymus sibiricus; assembly: GCA_039707655.1. Taxonomy (NCBI): domain Eukaryota; kingdom Viridiplantae; phylum Streptophyta; class Magnoliopsida; order Poales; family Poaceae; genus Elymus; species Elymus sibiricus. The sequence goes on along the minus strand of CM077667.1, from coordinate 142,555,469 downwards.
AAGTCAAAACCTTCTTGCGAGACTGGAGTGTTAAATACCTTGGCTGGTCATTTTCGGGCGGCTGATTTATCAGATAAACCCTCAACAAGATCACCACCCCCACTCCGGGTCTGACGCCTAGACTGGTGCTGAGTTTTCTTCAAAACAAAGTGAGGATCCACATGAGCGTCTGGGTGAGAGAAGCTTACCTTCCGAACAACTCGCCTTGTTTTCAACAGGGGCAAGGGTTCTGAGTCGGAAGAGATGGAAATTACCTCAACATCGTCTGCACGGCTTGTTTCGACGTCACCCTAAGAAGAAGAGGCCTCAGATAGATTCAATGAAATACAAATAAAATATAAATTTTACCTCTGATCGAGTATCAGTGGCAGCTGCTTCGTCCATGCGAGACGTCCCTTCCACAGCCGCCTTACTCTTCTTTTTACTTGGGGCAGCTCTGGGCTTATTAGCCGCAGTCTTGCTGCGTTTCTTGCCCCAAAAAGGAGATGAAGCCTGTAAAATTAAAACAATTAGAGCAAGCAGGCAAAAGGCTCAAAGTTTGTTCGAAAAAACGGATTTGGATATTGAAGGTTTTATACCGGAGGAGCCGGGTTAAGGGCGTAGAAAGGTTTCAACCCGTCCTTGCTGCAAGTCTCTTGGTTTTTACCTAGCAACTTCTTCACGATCCGGTTTATCTCACTAGCATCCAAGGAATAGCTGCTATATCATTGAGCATCAGCCAAGTCACCAGAGTAGGCATACATCCAGTTGTTGCGAAGACTTAATGGCAAAATCCTCCAAGACACCCAACAACGGGTTAAGTCGACTCCGGTTAGCCTGTTGGCTAGCAGAGCCCTCAATTTTGGATAAACATGGGCGTGCTGAGAACGCTCCTCTGGAGAAGCCCAACCAGGAAGCTCGAGATCCATGGGGAGGCGGTTGGGTCTATAACCCAGCAAGGGATTTTCGTCGGCAGGGGCGGTATTCCGACAATAAAACCAAGTCTTGTTCCATCCCTTAGGTTGGCTTGGTAGGGTGGCAGCAGGAAAAAGGACGTCTTTCCGCCTCTGGATTGAAACCCCACCAAGTTCTAAGCCAGGGCCGTCTGCGCATTCGGTTTGCCGGTTCAAATAGAAGAATTCCCTGAAGAGGGAGACGGTGGGTTCCGTTTGCAGATATACTTCACAAAATACTTGGAACTGGCAAAGGTTCGATATGGAGTTAGGACCCAGGTCTTGAGGATGGAGATGGAAGAAGTGTAAGACATCTCGGAAGAATTTTGAACCGGGAGGTGAAAACCCCCTCTGAAGGTGATCCAAGAAGATCACCACTTCTCCCTCCTCTGGGTGTGGGATTTCCTCTCCAAGGATGACCCGCCAGCCAACCACGTTTTGAGGCGGCAGAAATCCATGTTCCTCATAATCTTTCAAGATGACATCAGAAACTTGAGTGGCCACCCAGTTGCAGGTTTTGGACTCCGACATGATGAGTCACCTGGATAAAGCAAAAGGAGGGCGGCTTAAGCAAATGGTTCAAATAAGATGATCTAATTATCTGCAGTGGGAAGGTTGCCTTGTAAAGAGCCGGAGCCTTAATGCAGTAACTTAACGCACGGCGGGTTACAATTATTGAGCCAGCACGAGTAAGGGCGACTCATGCTAAAAATCAAAGATCTCTAAAGTTTTGCTAAGTATAAGACAAACAAGTTTCCCTCGGAACAGTAACAATTTCGGATCTAAGAATAGTTCAAAAAAGCAAAGTATTTGCTAGCCCTAGCGGAGAAGCACAGAAGCAATGGCAGTACAGTTCATCTAATGCCGAGGGGGACTAAAGCATGATATACATGAAACAGAACCAGTATTTCTACCGCTTTATTTTTGTGATTACATGTGCGGAATCTATTCATAAAACAAACGATGGTGATGAACCGAAGATAAAGCTGCCGAAGAACTCAAGAACTTCAATGTACTACAATGGATCTAGGTCAAAGGAAATGACTTACTTGAGTGTTCACCGGCAGCGGCAGGAACATGCGGATGTTTGACCAATGAAGAAGAAATACCGAAACGGCTTCGGGGGTGACTGCCGGAGATGAGGAAACAGCGGCGGCAGCGCGAGGGAACTTCGAGCTCGAGGAGGAAGAAGGAATTAAGAGGCAGAGTAAAAAGTGAAAAAGGGACCCCCTGGTAAATATTTAAAGAGAGGGAGCTCGAAGAGGCAACTGATGGGCGCGACAATCGAGGAAATGCAGTAATTTTCGGGAAACAAAGACGCCTCGATTTCCGGGATAAGCGGATACGGTCAGATTTGCCATGATGTCACTATTGGTTTCCTAAATTAATGGCGGATGACGTCACTACGGACAAGCACTAACGGAATGACAAGTCTGGAAGCGTTATAAGCCGGCGTTATAAGATTCATGGAGGACGCAAATCCAATGATGAGCCGCCAAAGGAAGAAAAGAGAAATTTACATGAATGGATTCAAATCAATCTGGGGCCTAATGTCGGGGATATAACTCCATGGTGTAACCCGCCCTATTGGGCCGGGTTGACATACTGAGAGCTTTACGATCAAGTTTGAGATGGGCCACTTTATGAAGACAAGGCAAGCAAGGCGGTGGTCGACTTTAGTCGCCAGGCGGCCCAACACTTGAAGATGGCGGCTCAAGGCCCACAAAGCTGAAGACGCCAGCCGGATTTCCTTGCTTAAGGCGCAAGGAAAGTTAGAGACATTATAGGTTACGGGTCACGACATGACCCGGACTCTATTGTAAACCTAAGGGCTTAACCTGTATATAAAGGCAGGCCCCTAGGACTGAAAGACTCAAGTTACAATCTCTCGATAGCTAGGTTAGCGATTCCGCACCCTTGTAATCGAGATATAACCATCAAATACACACAAAGCAGGACGTAGACTATTACCTCCATTGGAGGGGACGAACCTGGGTAAACCCGACTCTCTTTCCCGTTCAACCCCTTCGAGTCGCCACCTAGCGGCGATGTCCTCACACCTAAGTCATTTTACGAGGACATCTTCCGGGTTGACAAAACAACGACAAACTCCGACCTAATGGATGGCTCCACCTCCAGCTCCGACGACGACGCACCTCCGCACGTCGATGCCTACACGGAGGAGGGGCACAGTCGTGTCGATGCCCAGAAGGAGAAGGGGCCGATGAGGAAATGGTGATTTCCACCGCCCTTCCCCGTTCTGTTTATATTTACTATGTTTTAAGTAGTTTGCGGTATGGATTTGCACAGTCCGCCGTTGAACTCCGATGAACTATGCTCCTTTTGTCCGGCGATGAAATGTTAATCCAATGAACTGCGTGTGTTGATTGTGTTTTACGCAGCGTTGCATGGTTCGTATGGTTTTGAGGTTTTGGATATGAAAGACGCGGATGTGAAAGCCAACAAATGAGGCTTGTCCGGTCAGTGCCCGCGGACGCGTCCAGTTGTTTAAGGGCCTGAATTTGTTATGGTTGGGTGTAGATGCTCTTAGGCCCTCCCAATGCTCCACCGTATACAAGTGCTAAGAGCATCTCCAACAGTGGCTGTAAAAAACGCGCGCGCGTGGCAAAAGCAGGTTTTAGCACGCGTGGAGCGATTTCGCGCGCTCCAGCAGGCGCGGGAAAAGATCGCGTGCGCGCGCGAAAAAGCGGCCCGGCGCGCGCTAGTTTTGGGCACGGCGTCCAGCGCACTTTATAATCGAGCGCCCGCCACGCGTTCTTCCACCGCTCTCCTACTCGCCACGCGCTCATCCGCTGCTCTTCCAGCACTCTCTTCCCGTGCCTTCCTCGCCTCGCCGCCGCCGGGCCACCATGCCGCCACGCCGCCGTGGAGCATCGGGCTACCGCGGCGTCCGTGCGCGCCCCTCCGGCGCCTTCTCCGCCGAGATCCAGTCCAGCGGCATGCGTCTCGGCCTCGGCACTTTCGACACCGCTACCAAGGCCGCCCGCGCGTACGACGCGGCGGCGTGGCGCCTCCGGCGGCCTCGTAGGGAAATGAATTTCCCGGAGGTGATGACGCGGGAGTGGGCCTATCGTCTCGCGCCTCTCCGGCGGCTTGTCACTGCTACTTCTTGAGCTTGCGTTGGTTTTCCCTTGAAGAGGAAAGGGTGATGCAGCAAAGTAGATAAGTATTTCCCTCAGTTGTTGAGAACCAAGGTATCAATCCAGTAGGAGATACAAGCAAGTCCCCAATCTTCGCACCTACACAAACAATCAAACTCTTGCACCCAACTCTAAAAGGGGTTGTCAATCCCTTCACGGTTATTTGCAAGGATGAGATCTGATAGAGATAGATATAAAAGATTGCTAAAACGAAAAGTAAAACAAAATTAAAAAGATTGCAACGAAGTATTTTTGGTATTTTTGGTTTATAGATCTGAAAGTATAATATGGAAAATAGACCCGGGGGCCATAGGTTTCACTAGAGGCTTCTCTCATGAAGGAAAATAATACGGTGGGTGAATAAATTACTGTCAAGCAATTGATAGAAAAGCGCATAGTTATGACGATATCCAAGGCAATGATTATGCATATAGGCATCACGTCCGTGTCAAGTAGACCGAAACGATTCTGCATCTACTACTATTACTCCACACATTGACCGACTCCTGCCTGCATCTAGAGTATTAAGTTCATGAAGAACAGAGTAACGCATTAGGTAAGATGACATGATGTAGAGGGATAAACTCAAGCAATATGATGAAAACCCCATCTTTTTATCCTTGATGGCAACAATACAAATACGTGCCTCGCTACCCCTACTTTGTCACTGGGTGAGGACACCGCAAGATTGAACCCAAAACTAAGCACTTCTCCCATTGCAAGAATTACCAATCTAGTTGGCCAAACCAAACCAATAACTCGAAGAGACTTGCAAAGATATGAAATCATGCATATAAGAATTCAGAGAAGATTCAAATAATATTCATAGATAAGCTGATCATAAACCCACAATTCATCGGATCTCGGCAAACACACCGCAAAAGAGTATTACATCGGATAGATCTCCATGAAGATCATGAAGAACATGGTATTGAAGAACAAAGAGAGAGAAGAAGCCATCTAGCTACTAGCTACGGACCCGAAGGTCTGTGGTGAACTACTCACGCATCATCGGAGGGGCAATGGAGTTGATGTAGATGCCCTCCGTGATCGAATCCCCCCCCCCCCCCCGGCAGATTACCGGAAAAGGCTCCAAGATTGGATCTCACGGGAACAGAGGCTTCTGGCGGCGGAAAAGTATTTTCGTGGCTCTTTTTGGTATTCAGGGAATATTTGGGAATTTATAGGCCGAAGAATAGGGTTAGGAGAGCTGCTGGGGGGCCACAAGCCAGGGGGGCGCCCCCCCCTAGGGCGCGCCCTGGTGGCTTGTCGCCTCCCGGCAGGTCTCCTGCCTTCATCTCCAAGTCTGGCAGGTTTCTTCTGGTCTAAGAAAAATCATTCCGCAGATTTTATTCCGTTTGGACTCCGTTTAATATTCCTTATCTGCAATACTCAAAAACAAGGAAAAAACAGAAACTGGCACTAGGCTCTAGATTAATAGGTTAGTCCCAAAAATAATATAAAATAGCATATTAATGCATATAAAACATCCAAAATAGATAATATAATAGCATGGAACAATAAAAAATTATAGATACGTTGGAGACGTATCAGTCACCGACAAGGACCATCGCCAGAACCAGAGACGGGAGCGCCGCCTCGGCATCGCAGAGACGGACGAGGCGGCCATGGCGGCGTGGCGCGAACGGTTCCCGCAAGACGTCATCGACAAGCGCGAGTTCTTCATGCAATGGAGGGCGCAGAGGAGGGCGGAGAGGAGGGCGGAGCGAGCCGCCTATCGCGAGGACAGGCGTACGTGGAAGGCGGCCGCGGTCTTCAACATCGAGCTTGGAGAAGCGTCGAGCTGGGACGCCAACGATGACCGGTTTGTTGATGCCTTCATTCAGACGTCGGAGGAGGACATCACAACCGAGTCGGAGTCGGAGTCGGAGGAGGAAGAGGACGACAAGTAGCAGTCGGAGTCGGAGTAGATGAACTAGCTATGTATCGTTTTTATTTTATCTATGCCTGTTGGAGATGCTCTAAGAGCGCCACATAGGCATAAAAATGATGTGGCAAAGCAATTAAAGAGGAGAAATAGCATTATGATGATCCTAGAAGGAAACGATTTTAAGCGCGTATACCTATGCAAAAAGGAAACGATTTTAAGCACGTACACCTATGCAAAAGACTTACTAATCAATGCATGCATGAAGGAATTTAGTTGCATTAGAGACATTAGTTGCTAAAACTTTTAATACACCTAGCACCTTATCAAAGCATCGATGCATTGAAAGAGGTCTTACCGCTAAAGTTTTAGGCACGCTATCGTTTTTTCTGAACAAGAGTCGTTGCTTGAGTTGTCCCTTGATCCGGCAGGCGATGTGTGGTCCGATCAGACGCCGGCAGGCCGCGCTACATTTTTTCTGTTTTTCTTATTGATTGACATGTGCACAATCATCCTTCTTAAGGCTCATACCTAACGTCGGGTGTGAATAATTCATATTTGAAAAAAGTCCACATTACAATGCTAAACTAACCAGACAGTTTAAAACTCGGCGTGGGTAGTCTGGGGTGGATGTGTTCAGAGTTACGTTTTAAACTATATGGTTAGTTCAGAATTGTAATGCAAACTTTTCTCTTCAGATTTTGCACCATGGCCACTTTCACGGCGACGCAATGCAGCGATAACCAGGTGCGCCACGACGAATTCACGATTAACAGGAGGCTATAACCCGGAAACAAGACGACAGAACCGGTGCAGAGACATGGGCGCCGAGCACAAGGCGGTGGCCGTCTGAGCGCACTGCGCGCAGCGCGGTACAGACGACGAGCTAGCGCCGGCCGGCCTGCTCACGGCTCAGGCCGTCTGGTCGCCGGCGGCCAAAACGCATTTAAGCCGCGCTGATGCCGAATACGGAATACTCTCACAGAACGCTGCTGCATGCTGCTGCGGGACGCAGCTGAGAGTAGCATGCAGAGCCAAGCTATATGCAGCTAGGGCCACTGGAAACGCTGGGATGGATATATGGGCGTGTCGGCTCCGCCGCGGTGGGCCGTGAAGGCACGGCGCCCGACGCCCCGACGAGAGGAACGTACCCGGGCATTGGGGGTCGCTCGCATTTAAGACGCCTCGGTTGGCGTTGCGTCCGGTTTGCTCCTCGCGCTCGCCGGAAGATGCCAATCTCCAGCACACGCAAGACAGAATGCGAGAGGCTGCGCGTGGTGGCGCTGGTGACTGCCATCAGATGGCAGCACTGGATGGCGCCTACCGTTGGCATCGTCATCGTCATCAGGGTCAGTCTTCGAAGCAGTACTCCATACAACTTCTGCTCGGTTGCAAGTATATTTCTACATCTAGGTCGAATGGCGGCATACGGGGCACGTACACAAGGAGGAGCATGGAGCACGCGAACATTGACGCCGAAGGCCCTTTCAGTCCAAAGGAGTGTTTAGTAATTACAAGGTCACCAAAAGGACGAGAAGCTTACTCTCGCGGCATCATTGAAACTTAAATTCTTTGAGCATCTACAACCAGACCGCCACTTCCCGAAAACGTCCGGATGGACAGACCAGACGCCACTCGGACTAAAAAAAGTCACTCAACCGGATCCTTCAAAGCTAGCTCACATGTCCAGGCGAGTCCGTCATGTTGGATCCGACAGAGTGGACCCATCTCCAATCTCTTAAATCATCCTCAACTCTCGTCCAACATGTCCTCTTCCTCCCTTCGCCCTCATGCCGTGGCGTACTTAGGGGGTGTGCCGGGTGTGCCATGACACACCCAGAATTTTGGAAAATATTTTTTTACCATGTAAAAATTAGCCGTTTTCCAAGACCCATCCAAACCAACTGAAATATATATCATTTTTTTTGTGCACACCCTTCATATTATTTCTAGGTCTGCCACTGGCCTCATGCGTACGCCCCTTCCCTTGCTCCTCCGCAGCCTTCAACCCAGAACACCGCCACCACCAGCCCCAAATCCCTCCCAGTTGTCCTTGCCGGCTCAGACACGGTCGTCGTCCCGGTGCGTCCTACTCCTCTGAACATATACCTCACTCTTTATGTGTTCGGCAAAATATCGGATCTGTTTTTCTAGATAGTTTTGCTCATTTGTAGGAAAACAGTGCATTCATCGGATGATGAATTTTAGAAAAGAGAGTTGAGGAATTTATACACAAGGAGTTTGTGTCGATTCTTTGGATTCGGACCATGAAGATGCTGACATGACGCTGATGATGAGTATCTAGGAAGAAATGGAGAAGCAAATGAAGCATGTTCTAAACTTGAAGGGTTCGATAAAAGGGCAGGATAGTTTTTACCCGGGAATGGATTTGTGGTGCACAGTGTCTCTACAAGAACTTCAAACCCAACAAACATACCATGACGGGGTTTTCTGGCGTTGCTTCTGGATGAGCAAACCTTTGTTCTTATGCATAGTGAATGATTTGGAGGCATATGATTCTTATTTCAAGCTAAGGAAAGATGTTGCAGACAACTGTCATTCGCTCCTATATAGAAATGCACGGCTACTCTGAAGATGGTTGCATATGGTAAAGTCATTGATGGGATTGGGATGAGGGAGAGGATATGCATTCAAGCCATGATGAAATTCGTCTGCACCGTGGTACATGTGTTTAGACCGGAGTACATTGAAAATTTATTGGCAATTGGAGGAACAAAAGGTTTCTAGAGACATTGTGGCAATTGAAGCACATGTAGTCAAGTGGGATCGAGAGATATTATGGAAATTGATGACATGTTGTGTGATCTTACACAACATCATTGTGGGGGATGGGGTGAAGGTGAAGCCCGCACACATGATTTTGAGAAACCCCGAGTACATGTTCGCCCCCGATAATAAGATGCAGAGCATGTTGTGAACTTTCTAAGATGCATAGACTACTTCGAGATCAACAGGTGCATGTGCAACTACACAATGATCTTGTGGAGCACATGTGAATCCACACTGGAAATTATTGATTTTCATGTTTGAACTCCGAATAAGTTTTATGTTTGAATTATGTTTTTTATCTAAATAAGTTTTATGTGTGTGCTATATTCATTGTTACATGTATTTGTATCGTCAAATGATGGACATGCATGTCATTGCATGGATTTGAGATTTTAAAAGTGAAGGATTTGGTTGCATGGAAGGACATATAAAGGGTGGTCTGGCTCCTATCCACTGATGCGTCCACAGACGTATAAGAGCTCATATTATCTCAATCCGGTTGTAGACTTAGCCCCGCATGTCCCCATAGGACCACCTCAATTTTGACATTGGTAAGAATTACGCTACGCAAGGAAGATACATGCTGACAAACACTAGCGTTGTGTTCATTCAAAAACTCCCGAATGAGACTAGCATCAACAAAGACATGATGAATTTACGACGAGTTCCATGAAGATGTGCGACAGAGGGATACCACGGTTTGACCGTAAAAATGTACTCGTGCATCAATTTTGAGCTCTGATAAGCCAAGCCTATCGTATCCATCACAACAAAACCGGACTGTAGGTACATCCAATTTTATAGAGAGAGACGTGTTATTTCATCCGCAGACAACTACATAATCGATTTAGTAAAGTGTCTTCGAAGTGTCTCTCCACAAACCATCTGAAAACATGTAGACACGCTTGATAGGCATCTGCACATTGCATGATACATTACAATGGGATGTTCAAAATCAATATCTATACTTCTAGGGACATTCTGTTAGACATACTCGTAACATGTCTCTACTCATATAGACATGTTTCATTTGCGTTGTAAGAAACACAAAGATACTTATGTACTTATGTAAACTTATTATAATTCGTTTGGTACTTACACACGCTATGTAGAGCTGCTATGTCCGTCTGTAAATGTGCGAGGGTCTTTATAGCCATGTATTATTTTACTTTAAATACTACTTGATTTATTTCAAATTTGTATGTCACCCTTTCAAATTCGGTTATTTAATCATGTCCCAGATGCATGTGCATATTCATCTACAAATATTCGTTGTACAAAGGCGTCAAACCACATCATCAATCGCATCGCAATCATTGCGCATAATTAGCATCTTCAGTAAGAAATCCCATAGACAGATTAGTAGGAAAAAATACCTCTATTGATAGTGTGTAGAATTCACAACTAAATCAAATTAAAATTAATATTTAAGATTCAAATTAAAGAAAAGATCCAAAAAAATAGAACTAAGTTTTCCTATGAATCTAGAAACTATACATAATTCATAATATTTTTCACGGTAAGACTAATCCATCTAATTGCTATAGTCTGCTGTAATGCACATGTTTCTGAGTCCCTGGCTACCTAGTAAACGTAAGTCAACAAAGAAAAGATTAGATGAACATAAGCTTTTAGACTACTACAAGATAAAAATATGAAATTGCAAGAGATGAAATGTACCAATGTTGTGGGTCTGTCTTTTTTTAAAGAGGGGGAACACCCTCGGCCTATGCATCGAGTGATGGATACAACCTTTCATTGATTAACCCAAAGTTCATCATTCTAGTTTAATAAGGTTCAACAAATAAAATGCCCACCAATGGTTTTCCCAAAAGTAATAATAAGGACGCTGGAACTGAGTTTCATGCATCGCCGCCAACAAATCGGTTGACAAATCTGAGAGATCGTCTCCTATCGGTTGTACCCACAGATCATGGGCACCCGCTCCTCCTCCTCGCAAAGAGACGACCACATATGCATCCAGTTGATGATTTGACTATAACTTGCAAAAAAATCTAGATTTCGTTACTTTAATAATACAATCATTACGAGTTTTTCAAATGGCTCAAAGTAAAGCGCAAATTCCCGTGCGGATTTAAGACTCAAACTTGGTCTGCACTCCAACTAACTAGTTTCCGAACATGTCCGTGTTGGAAATATGCCCTAGAGGCAAAAATAAATTGGTTATTATCATATTTCCTTGTTCATGATAAGTGTTTATTATTCATGCTAGAATTGTATTGACCGAAAACTTAAATACATGTGTGGATACATAAATAACACTGTGTCCCTACTGAGCCTCTACTAGACTTGCTCGTTGATCAAAGATGGTTAAGGTTTCCTAACGATAGACATGAGTTGCCATTTGATAACGGAATCACGTCACTAGGAGAATGATGTGTAAGCTTAGAATATGATCGTGTCACTGAAGTTTAATTGCTATAGCTTTCTTCATGTCTAGTATGTGTCCTTAGACCATGAGATCGTGCAACTCCCTGACACCGGAAGAATACTTTGTGTGTGTCCAAACGCCACTTCGTAACTGGGTGATCATAAAGGTGATATATAGGTATTTCCGAAGGTGTCTGTGTAACAACCCAAGTGCATTCATTCCAACCTTTGTAATATTTGTCATGCGTGAACCTTCTAAGTTTGCCTTCATGTGGTTGAATAGAAATAATTTGTGCTTCATGACATTCCTCTTTGCATCATGGCATCATACCACCATTCATCATTGGCATCATGCCTTGCTTTATGTGATGTTGTTGTGAGTGTGGTGTTGGGCTTGTGATTGTTGTAACATGTGTGTGGGTTGTGTTTGAGGTGTGCCTTGTGAGTGTATGTGTTGTGGATGTGGTGGTGCTTGGTTGAGTTCTTCTCCATTACCCATACCAAAAACCATCCCCCTCTTCTGTCTTATTCCTAAATATTCCACATGCTAATAATCTACTTGTTGTTTTCATATTTTAAAAATGTTGATCATTTTAGAAATATTCTAATATGAATTATAAACCAGCTCACAATCATGTTTGAGATGCACCCAACCTCTTTCTCCAAACAGATTGATAATTGAGTTAAAAATATGAATGTAATTTTGTTGCTCAAAAAATGCCTTTTTCATTTTTATTAAATAGCATGCTTTTTTTTGTGAACCCAAAAATGTATTTCTTTTCCTTTAAAACTTCTCTCTCTGACCTCTGCGTTTTTTTGTTTCTCTGAGTTTTAAATAAAAGTAAATGATTTGTTTGAGAGAGAGAGAGAGGAGAGCCAGATGGGCTTCCTCCTGGCCCGTCTCGCTGGCCCGTGGCCCAGCTCCTCGTCCCTGACGGCCACCTGCTCGCCGTCTTCCTCCTTTCCGTCAGCTTCAGAGAGCGCGTGAGAGAGAGCGCGACGCCGTGGCTCACGGACGTCGAGGTAGCCGCCCATCCACGCCCCTATAAAGCCGCCTGCCCCGCCTAGGGTTCCGCACTTCCCTCCAGCCGTCGCCATCTCCCTCTCCTGTGACGCCCTGGATTTGCTACTACAGTAATGATTGTAATTAAGCTACAGTGATGGTCAGGATTAGGCTAATCCATTTTGCTAATCAAATTGTGATCAATGTTGGAATTAACCTCCGGTTCAAATTCCGTTGCAATTTAAATTCGTCTGAAAGGTGGATTCAAAAGTTGTGCAAAAATAAAAATAAAAATGTTGGATGGGTTGCAAATAGCCTCTAAGATTTTATAAAATTGGAACCGGTATTTTTGGAATTATTTTGGTGCCTCAAAAGGATTAAAAACAGACGCTGTTTAATAATAATAAAAAAAAATAAAAAAATCTACCGGGCCGAAAGGGCCGGCCCAGCCAGCTCCTATAAGGAGCCAGCTGGGGCGAACCCTAGCGAGCCCCCGCGCCCCTGCCCGTTCCCCCCCCCCCCCCCCCCGGGCGCCGCGCCAGGCGCCCGAGCCCCGCGCCGATTCCCCCCCCCCCCCGACGGACCGGCCGACCTGAACTGGCCCGGCCCCGTCCGCCCCCCCGGCGCGCTCGCCCTCCCCGGATGCCGGCGGCCGCCCCGGCTCGCGCCGCCTCGCCACCCGCCGCCGCCGCCGCCTCATCGCCTCCCGCCGACCTCGGCCCCCGCTGTGAGCTCCCCCCCCCCCCCCCCCCCCGACAGTGGCAGCGGCCGGCCCGGTTCGGCCGGCCGGTGTGCGTGCGTGCGTATGTGTGTGTGTGTGTGTATATGTGTATGTATGTATGCATGTATGTGTGTATGTATGTATGTATATACTAAAAACAAAATAGAAATAATAAAATAAATTAAAATAAATAAATAGTTAATTAGTTAATTAAATTAATTAATTAATTAGTTAATTAGATTAATTAATTAATTAAACAGTATTTACTGTTTTGGATAATTCGAATTTATTAATTAAAAGAATTTCAGAATATTATTTAATCTTTGAAAATTAATATAAAATAAACCGTAGTCCGGATGAAAAAGTTTTGAACATGAAAGTTGCTCAGAATAATTCCACGAATCCGAATACGCAGTCCGTTAGTCTGTCACATGCCTCTAGCATAGCAAACGTGGAACTTTTCCATCGTTGTCATCTGTCCGGTAAAAGCCAGAGACCCGGGAAATATCGTCAGATATTCTTCCGATCCGTCTGCGACGTGTAATACTGCGTTAGTACATGCCTAGCCCTGCATATTGCCATGTCATGCATCGTGTTGCATCTGTGCTTTATATTTATTGTTTCTTCCCCCCTCTTCTTACCGGTAGACACCGAGACTGACGCTGCTGCCGGGTACGACTACACCGTTGACGATCATGCCTTTGCCGTAGAGCAGCAAGGCAAGCAACCCCCCTTGAGCATTCCGATATCGCCCATTTCTTTCCCTCTCAGTCTTGCATTAGATTTTGCTACTGTATTAGTTAGCTCCTATTCTGATGCATAGCCTGTTTTTGATGAACTGCTATTGTACCTACTGCTTTCATAAACTGCTTAGCGTAGGTTGATCAATGAATCCCCTGTGACCCCCTTAGTCCCAGTTGCCCCTGCTTCTTCATCGACGACTCGACGACTCGAAGACTCGGTCAACCGACCGACAAGCCATGCCCCTCACATCACCGGACCCCCCCTTAGTTGTACGACTCTGCAGCGCTACTATCGAGTACCGAGGGTGACACCTCGTGAAGTACTCATGATGCTAGCTCTGTAGTGTAGCTAGTCGGTCGTGGTTATCGAGGGTGATTCCTCCTTCACCACTCCCGACGATGACTCTGTCGTGCAACCCCTCAAGTGTGGGACCCTCGAGGGTGATTCCTCTAAGTCCACCTTGACGGTTTCATCGAGCGGGACCCTTTGAGGGTGATTCCTCAGGTTCCGTCTTGATGTTTTATACACACAGTTACTATGACCTGGTTACAAAAACATGTTGGTGATGGGTCGGCCCTGAGGGGTACCCATCGTTTGATGTTGATGAGGCGTGGACGGGCAGGAGAGGCCCTTGCCACACATCCTCGAGACGGGGCGACGGGACCGCACTTCATGGGTCGCGCTTGTCCCGCATTAATAAAATGCTAATGGGTTGGGTATTTTATCTGCGTTGGGTCGTTGGCCTTTTTACGCACCAAACCATCGCGTGAGAGAAGTTATGGGTACTCAGCGTCGTTGTATTAGCCGAAGCTCTTCGGACGTCAGCAATGGAGCGGCGCGTGCCCGAGTGGCCTGGACGGTGCAGCTCTTGGACTAGAGTGTACTAGGGCTGACCTCGGCCGCGTACGCATCGTGCAGGAGCGCGTAGGGCAAGTGGGCCCACGACCCCTGTGTGCTTAGGATTTAGACTGGCGGGCTGGCCTCTTCGTTGAGCCTAGGTGGGGCGACGACGTGTTGAGATCCCGAGGCCGGGCATTACCCAGAAAAGTGTGTTCGGCCGGAGGTGATCAAGCGTGTTGGAAATGCGGTGCACCCCTGCAGGGAAGAATTTATCTATTCGAATAGCCGTGTCCACGGTAACAGGACGACTTGGAGTTGTACCTTGACCTTATACAACTATAACTGTGATTTACATTGAAATGAATGTTGGCTCCGAGATTGCTTCCTCGCAGGGAGTCGAGGAAGAATCTCTGGGCGTGGTTACTTAATAAAATTGCTACAATAATATGACTATATATGAGATACCAGTCTACTCTTTTCTAATGCTGCAAGATGCTGAAGATGCTATTCTTCGATACGACTAGGCCTTCCTCCTCATTCTTGCTTTCTGCAGTCAGCCCAGATATAACCCCATTCCTTGATACTGATGCATACTTAGCATAGTTCTGATGTCAATCTTGCGAGTACTTTGGATGAGTACTCACCGCTGCTTTGCTTTCTCTTTCCCCCTCGATACGATTCCGCGTTCAGACGACGGAGCCTAGCAGATGGAGTACGCCGGAGACGACTACTACACCACCGCAGGAGCCTACTACTACGTGGAGAGTGCCGACGCTCATGAGTAGTTAGGAGGTTCCCAGGTAGGAGGCCTCGCCTCTTTCGATCCGCTGCTTATGTTTGTGCTAGCCCTCTTAAGGCAAAACTTGTTTAACTTATGTCTGTACTCAGATATTATTTGCTTCCGCTGACTCGTGCTTTGTCGAGCTTTGTATTCAAGCCCTCGAGGCCCCTGGCTTGTAATATGAAGCTGTATGACCTTTAATTTGTGTCTAGTGTTGTGTTGTGATATCGATCAGTGAGTCCCTAATCTTGGTCGTACGCATTGCGTGTTTGTTTAGCGTAAGGTCAAAATTGGGGGCGTCACAAGTTGGTATCAGAGCCGACTGCCTGTAGGTATCCCCCTTTCCAACTCCTTGGCCGAAGTTGAGTCTAGTACTTGAAAAACCTTTACTAACATTGCTGTGTGGCTTACGGGCCCACATCTCAACCGGGTGGTATTAGGATATTTTATTCCTCGTCTATACTCTGGGTTCTGATCTCTCTTCTCTTTCGGGTTAAAGATTTTGCTAACTCTAACTCTAGGTTCTCGTAACTTCTTCCTCCCGGAGAACCCCTCCTTCCAGATGATGGCTTGATATTTTCGTTATCCCCGATGTTGATGTGGCATATCGCTATGCCTCGTTGTTGTATCCCTCCACCGCGTGCCTGCGTGCCGCCTAGTTGTCTAGGTTATTTTCATGCCGGACCTATTGTCTATTTTGTAACGAACTTATGGTTTGTAATAGACCTATGTATGGGTCGGTATGTTGAAATTTGAACTACTATGTCGTATCTATTGCACTTCCTTATTTGTGCAATTTACTTCATGAATGATTCTTTGTCTTTGCAATTGCCAAATGCTAAATTACCACTGTTAAAATTTGACAGAATGGTTAGGCCAGCTAGGCGTGGTCGTGGTGCACCTGAACCACCACCACCACCACCGGAATACATGGCTGGTATGATGCAACAGTTTGAACTGAATCGCCAGTTTATGCAAGGGCTGATGGACCAGTTCCCAAGGCCGAATATGAATCAGCAGCCAGCCCCAATGACTCTGCAGGACTTCATGCGTCTCAACCCTGCGATCTACCGCAGCTCAACTCAGCCGCTTGACGCAGATGACTGGCTCCGTGACATCATTTATGAGCTGGAGTCTTCAGGCGCCCCAGAGGCTAGCTATGTCACCTTTGCCTCGTACTTTCTGAAGGGTCCTGCTGCTCAATGGTGGGACAGTCACAAGCGCTCACAGCCTGTTGGAACAATCATCACCTGGCCAGAGTTCCAAGCTGCGTTCCGTGCTCGTCACATTCCTCAGGGACTGATGGATAAGAAGAAGCGTGAATTCCGGAACTTAGTCCAGGGCAACAAGACTGTGGATGCTTATCAGCGGGAATATCTGGACTTATCTCGCTATGCTGAAGAAGACGTTGCAACTGATGCTCGTAGGCAGGAGAAGTTCCGTGAAGGCCTCCACCCGGATATCAAGCTGGCACTCCTTGTTCAAGACTTCGATAACTTCGCCACCTTGGTGAACAAGTCTATTCTAGTGGAAACAGGTCTGCAGGACTACAAGGACAGCAGCAAGCGCAATCGTGACATGGGCTCATCTTCGGGCTCATCTGCTCAGAAGCGCAAGATCTGGATCCCCCACAACATGTACCATGCACCGCCTCCTGCTCCGAGGCCGTCCTATGCTGCACCTCGTCTGCCTCCACCCTCACCTAGGCAGCCGAGGCTCCCAGCTCCGCCACCACGGGCTCCTGTTCCCCCTTCTCGTCCTGAGGATGGGCTGTGCTTCAAGTGTGGTCGTCCAGGACACCGTGCTAGAGAATGCAGGCAGAACCAGAAACAACTTGCACTGCCTTCCAACCTGCCCCGCAACAACAATGCCGGGCCTGCTCAAGGACGTGTTCAAGCTAACAATATTGACCTGAATGAAGTTCAAGACCAGCCTGCTACTGTGATGGGTACTCTTCTCGTCAACGCAGTACCAGCTTCTGTATTGTTTGATACAGGAGCATCACATTCTTTTATGTCTGAAGACTTCGCATACATGCATGACATTAAGTGTGAAGAGATGAACGTCCCAATAGTGGTAAACACCCCCGCGGGCCAATGTCAGACTTCCATTATTAGCCACCATGTTCCCATTGAAATTGAAGGGTTGGAATTCCATGCCTCCCCCATAATGTTGAAGTCTTCCAAATCGATCTCATTCTCGGAATGGATTGGTTGAAAGCGCATACCGCTTCTATTGTTTGTGACACCAAAACCGTCCACCTCCTACATCCATCGAATGAGATTGTAAGCTATCAAGCTCATCTTGTTCGGAATGCTGAAGCCCGACTATATGCCATGAATGCATTAAATGAGTCACCTCTTGAAGGGATTGAAAACATTCCAGTTGTTCGGGATTTCCAAGATGTCTTTTCGGAAGAACTTCCAGGGATTCCCCCTGCTAGAGCCGTCGAGTTTGTCATCGACTTGGTACCTGGTACCACTCCTATATCCAAGCGTCCGTATAAGATGCCACCACATGAACTCCTTGAACTTAAGCAAGAAATTGACAATTCGCTTCGTCTGGGTTTCATTCGTCCAAGTTCCTCTGCTTGGGAGCACCTTCTCTATTTGTCAAGAAGAAAGATGGTACGAATCGATTGGTCCAAGATTATCGTCCTATCAACCAAGCAACGATTCAAAACAAATATCCGCTTCCTCGGATCAACGATCTGTATGATCAACTTGCTGGTTCATCAGTGTATTCGAAACTCGACTTGAGGTTGGGTTACCATCAGATCCGGGTTCGTGAAGAGGATATTCCCAAGACTGCATTTGTTACTCGCTATGGTTCATACGAGTACACCGTCATGTCCTTCGGCTTAACCAATGCTCCAGCAACCTTCTCTCTCCTGATGAACTATATATTCATGGATTACCTCGATAAATTCGTCGTGGTTTATCTGGATGATATCCTGGTTTACTCCAAGAATAAAGAAGAGCATGCTGAACATCTTCGTCTTATACTGGAGAGGCTTCGAGAACATCAACTTTATGCAAAGTATTCAAAGTGTGAGTTCTGGATGGACGAAGTGACCTAGCTTGGTCATGTGATCTCCAAGGATGGTATTGCGGTCAACCCTGAATGAGTTCAGGCTATTCTTGATTGGACTCCCTCGAAGAATGTCAAGCAAGTCAGAAGTTTTCTCGGACTCGCCAGCTATTGCCGTCGATTCGTCGAGAACTTCTCCAAGATTGCAAAGCCCTTAACCAATTTGCTTCACAAAGGTGTTAGATATGAGTGGACAGAAAAATGTCAGGAGAGCTTCCAGGCACTTAAGGACAAACTGACGTCTGCCCCAGTGCTTGCTCCTCCGGATACTCGTAAGGACTTCGTCATCTATTGTGATGCTTCACGTCAAGGCATGGGCTGTGTCCTAATGCAAGAACGCAGGGTGGTTGCTTATGCATCTCGTCAATTGCGTCCTCATGAAGAGAACTACCCAGTTCATGACCTTGAACTTGCTGCAGTAATTCATGCACTGAAAGAGTGGCGGCAATACCTTGTTGGTAATCATTGCGAGATCTACACCGATCACCAAAGTCTGAAATACCTATTTACCCAGCCAGATCTGAACCTCCGTCAACAGAGATGGATGGAGCGCATAGCAGATTACAACGTGGGTATTTCTTATACCCCAGGCAAGGCTAATGTAATGGCTGATGCTTTGAGCCGCAAGTCATACTGCAACCACCTTCAGGTTCACAAGGTTCACCCCCTTCTTCAAAAGGAATTCCGCAAGCTGAACCTCCATATTGTTCCTCAGGGTTATCTCGCTCCCCCTCCTGAAGGGTCCTACAAAATGAACCTCCACGTTGTTTCCCAGGGTTCTCTTAATACCCTGGTTGCTAAACCAGATCTTGTGGACGTCATCAAGTGGATCCAGAAGTGTGACAATGAAGTCGAGAGGATTAAATTCGATCTCGCAGAAGGAAAGCCCTCATCCTTCACTATTGCTGAGGATGGCGCTTTGTACTTCAAAGGCCGCCTAGTGGTACCGAGTAAGGAGGAAAACAATGATTTGACTCAGGAGGTCATGAAGGAAGCACATGACACTCCGTTGTCTATTCATCCTGGTAGTACCAAGATGTACCAAGACATTCGTCAATGATTCTGGTGGTCTAACATGAAGCAAGACATTGCACGCTATGTTTCAGAATGTGACATTTGCCGTCGTATCAAAGCAGAACATCAAAGGCCTACCGGAACTCTGCAACCTATTACGGTTCCTGAATGGAAATGGGGCCATGTTGAAATGGACTTCGTCACTGGTTTTCCCAGATCGCAGAAAGGTAATGATGCTATTCTTGTCGTCATTGACCGGTTGTCCAAAGTGGCACATTTTCTGGCTGTCAAGGAAACTATTACTGCTAGTCAGCTAGCAGATCTATACATGTCTAGAGTTGTTTCACTCCACGGTATTCCATTGGTGATTAGTTCAGACCGTGGCAGTTTATTCACTTCAAGATTCTGGGCAAGTTTCCAGGAAGCTATGGGAACTCATTTGTCCTTCAGCACCACTTTTCACCCTCAATCCCAGGGACAAGTTGAAAGAGTCAATCAGATTCTCGAAGACATGCTTCGAGCTTGTGTCATTTCTTTCGGCAAGAAATGGGAGGAATCTCTCCCGTATGCTGAGTTCTCCTACAACAATAGCTATCAAGCTAGTCTGAAGATGGCTGCTTTTGAAGTGTTATATGGACGTAAGTGTCGGACTCCTCTGAATTGGTCAGAAACTGGGGAACGTACACTTATCGGTCCGGATATTATCCAACATGCCGAAGATCAAGTCCGCATTATTCATGCAAACCTGAAGGCTGCTCAGTCTCGTCAGAAGAGTCAGTATGACCATCATCACAAAGATATGGTCTATCAACCTGGCGAAAAGGCTTATCTTCGAGTCACGCCAATGCGAGGTACACACCGTTTTGGGATCAAGGGCAAGCTGGCTCCTCGATATGTTGGTCCTTTCACTGTTCTCGAAAGGCGTGGTAAGGTGGCATATCAACTGGAACTACCGCCAAACCTTTCTCAGGTTCACGATGTGTTCCGTGTGTCACAACTTCGTCGCTGCTTCAAGGATCCTATCCGAGCAGTGGATCATGATATGCTTGAACTGCAACAAGACCTCTCTTACAAAGAGCAACCAGTCCGCATTCTCGATGAAACTGAATGTCGGACTCGCCAGAAGGTTACCAAGTTCTTCAAAGTGCAGTGGGAAAATCATTCTGAAGATGAAGCCACTTGGGAACGCGAAGATCATCTTCGTGCAGAATACCCCGGGCTCTTTCCTTCTACTTCCTAATTCTCGGGACGAGAATTCTTTTTAGTAGGGGAGAATTGTGACGCCCTGGATTTGCTACTACAGTAATGATTGTAATTAAGCTACAGTGATGGTCAGGATTAGGCTAATCCATTTTGCTAATCAAATTGTGATCACTGTTGGAATTAACCTCCGGTTCAAATTCCGTTGCAATTTAAATTCGTCTGAAAGGTGGATTCAAAAGTTGTGCAAAACTGAAAATAAAAATGTTGGATGGGTTGCAAATAACCCCTAAGATTTTATAAAATTGGAACCGGTATTTTTGGAATTATTTTGGTGCCTCAAACGGATTAAAAACAGACGTTGTTTAATAATAATAATAAATAAAAATAAAAATAAAAATAGAAAAATCTACCGGGCCGAAAGGGCTGGCCCAGCCAGCTCCTATAAGGAGCCAGCTGGGGCGAACCCTAGCGAGCCCCCGTGCCCCTGCCCGTTCCTCCCCCCCCCCCCGGGCGCCGCGCCAGGCGCCCGAGCCCCGCGCCGATCCCCCCCCCTCGACGGACCGGCCGGCCTGAACCGGCCCGGCCCCGTCCGCCCCCCCGGCGCGCTCGCCCCCCCCCTCGCGGACGCCGGCGGCCGGCCCGGCCCACGCCTCCTCGCCGCCTCCCGCCGCCGACCTCCGACCTCGGCCCCCGCTGTGAGCTTCCCCCCCCCCCCCACCGACGGCGGCAGCGGCCGGCCCGGTTCGGCCGGCCGGTGTGCGTGCGTGCGTATGTGTGTGTGTATGTATATGTGTATGTATGTATGTATGTATGCATGTATGTGTCTATGTATGTATGTATATATGTATGTATATACTAAAAACAAAATAGAAATAATAAAGTTAATAAAAATAAATAAATAGTTAATTAGTTAATTAAATTAATTAATTAGATTAATTAATTAATTAAACAATATTTACTGTTTTGGATAATTCGAATTTATTAATTAAAAGAATTTCAGAATATTGTTTAATCTTTGAAAATTAATATAAAATAAACCGTAGTCCGGATGAAAAAGTTTTGAACATGAAAATTGCTCAGAATAATTCCACGAATCCGAATACGCAGTCCGTTAGTCTGTCACATGCTTCTAGCATAGCAAAAGTGGAACTTTTCCATCATTTTCATCTGTCTGGTAAAAGCCAGAGACCCAGGAAATATCGTCAGATATTATTCCGATCCGTCTGCGACGTGTAATACTGCGTTAGTATATGCCTAGCCCTGCATATTGCCATGTCATGCATCGTGTTGCATCTGTGCTTTATATTTATTGTTTCTTCCCCCCTCTTCTTACCGATAGACCCCGAGACTGACGCTGCTGCCGAGTACGACTACACCGTTGACGATCAGGCCTTTGCCGCAGAGTAGCAAGGCAAGCAACCCCCCCCCCCCCCTTGAGCATTCCGATATCGCCCATTTCTTTCCCTCTCAGTCTTGCATTAGATTTTGCTACTGTATTAGTTAGCTCCTATTCTGATGCATAGCCTGTTTTTGATGAACTGCTATTGTACCTACTGCTTTCATAAACTGCTTAGCGTAGGTTGATCAATGAATCCACTGTGACCCCTTAGTCCCAGTTGCCCCTGCTTCTTCATCGACGACTCGACGACTCAAAGACTCGGTCAACCGACCGACAAGCCAGGCCCCTCACATCACCACACACCCCCTTAGTTGTACGACTCTGCAGCGCTACTATCGAGTACCGAGGGTGACACCTCGTGAAGTACTCATGATGCTAGCTCTATAGTGTAGCTAGTCGGTCGTGGTTATCGAGGGTGATTCCTCCTTCACCACTCCCGACGATGACTCTGTCGTGCAACCCCTCAAGTGTGGGACCCTCGAGGGTGATTCCTCTAAGTCCACCTTGACGGTTTCATCGAGCGGGACCCTTTGAGGGTGATTCCTCAGGTTCCGTCTTGATGTTTTATACACACAGTTACTATGACCTGGTTACAGAAACATGTTGGTGATGGGTCGGCCCTGAGGGGTACCCATCGTTTGATGTTTATGAGGCGTGGACGGGCAGGAGAGGCCCTTGCCACACATCCTCGAGATGGTGCGACGGGACCGCACTTCATGGGTCGCGCTTGCCCCGCATTAATAAAATGCTAATGGGTTGGGTATTTGATCTGAGTTGGGTCGTTGGCCTTTTTACGCACCAAACCATTGCGTGGGAGAAGTTATGGGTACTCAGCGTCGTTGTATCAGCCGAAGCTCTTCGGACGTCAGCAATGGAGCGGCGCGCGCCCGAGTGGCCTGGACGGTGCAGCTCTTGGACTAGAGTGTACTAGGGCTGACCTCGGCCGCGTACGCATCGTGCAGGAGCGCGTAGGGCAAGTGGGCCCACGACCCCTGTGTGCTTAGGATTTAGACCGGCGGGCTGGCCTCTTCGTTGAGCCTAGGTGGGGCGACGACGTGTTGAGATCCCGAGGCCGGGCATTACCCAGAAAAGTGTGTCCGGCCGGAGGTGATCAAGCGTGTTGGAAATGCGGTGCACCCCTGCAGGGAAGAATTTATCTATTCGAATAGTCGTGTCCACGGTAACAGGACGACTTGGAGTTGTACCTTGACCTTATACAACTATAACTGTGATTTACATTGAAATGAATGTTGGCTCCGAGATTGCTTCCTCGTAGGGAGTCGAGGAAGAATCTCTGGGTGTGGTTACTTAATAAAATTGCTACAATAATATGACTATATATGAGATACCAGTCTACTCTCTTCTAATGCTGCAAGATGCTGAAGATGCAAGTCTTCGATAGGACTAGGCCTTCCTCCCCATTCTTGCTTTCTGCAGTCAGCCCAGATATAACCCCATTCCTTGATATTGATGCATACTTAGCATAGTTCTGATGTCAGTCTTGCAAGTACTTTGGATGAGTACTCACCGCTGCTTTGCTTTCTCTTTCCCCCTCGATACGATTCCGCGTTCAGACGACGGAGCCCAGGAGATGGAGTACGCCGGAGACGACTACTACACCACCGCAGGAGCCTACTACTACGTGGAGAGTGCCGATGCTCAGGAGTAGTTAGGAGGTTCCCAGGCAGGAGGCCTCGCCTCTTTCGATCCGCTGCTTATGTTTGTGCTAGCCCTCTTAAGGCAAAACTTGTTTAACTTATGTATGTACTCAGATATTATTTGCTTCCGCTGACTCGTGCTTTGTCGAGCTTTGTATTCGAGCCCTCGAGGCCCCTGGCTTGTAATATGAAGCTGTATGACCTTTAAGTTGTGTCTAGTGTTGTGTTGTGATATCGATCAGTGAGTCCCTAATCTTGGTCGTACGCATTGCGTGTTTGTTTAGCGTACGGTCGAAATTGGGAGCGTCACATCTCTCCTCCTTCTTCTCCCTTCCCGTGGTAAGTTTCAGAGAGAAAAGTTCAGGATTCAGAGAGAGAGCAGAGAGCCACCGTTCAATTCCGTCGTCTCCTTCATCGCCGGTGTCCTCTCCGGGGCGTCCGAGATGCCCGAGGGTTTCCTGATGCCGTCCGCGTCCCGTTCCCGGCGTTAGGGAGGCCAGAGCGTCCCCGCGTCGCCTCCCCGTCGTCGCGTCGTGCGGGTGGAGCTGCGCTTCGTCAGGCAGCGCCAACTCGTCGTCTTCGCCTCGCCACGTCCTCGAGCAGCCCCGCAGTGAGCATCGCCGTCTCCTTCCCCCTCTCTGTCTCGTGCGTAGCCCGCCTAGTCGCGTTCCGGTCGTCGATTCGCCGTCACCGCCATTATCGAGCCGAGCGCGAGCTCGTGCTCGAGCTCCTCGCTGCCGCTGCGTTTAGCTAGATATGAGTGCGGAAATGGGCTCCCCTCCGTGCTCGCAACCTCCGCTAGTGCTCGCTGTTGTCGATTGCTGTCGCCTCGCCGGGAATTTCATCGCCGCCGTGTCTCTGTCGCCGGTCAGAGGGGAATCCCCTTGGTGTTAACATTTGTAGCGTAGAGCCCCTCCTCTGTCGAGTACCACTTCGCTAGCTTAGTGGTTTCGACTCAGGGGAGGACCGAGAGGTCAGGGGTTCGAATCCCCCCTGCCCTTTTTTTTCCGATGTGCTTCTGTGTGTGGGTGTGGATCCTGTGTGGCTGTGTGTGTATCAGGTGTGGCAGTGTGTGTGTGTGTGCGCCCCTGGGTGCTGTGTGTGTGTGTGTGTGTGTGACAGGTGGACCCTGTGGGGCCACCCTGTCATACTCAGGGAGGGGCCTGGCTCACTGCCAGTGGGACCCCTCCCCTTTATTTATTTATTTGATTGTTTTGTTGCACTGTTTTTTTCTGTTTCAGGAAGACCTGCCAAATCAGGCCTTGCCATATTTGGTCATGTCCAAATTGGGTAAGAAACAACTTATAAGTGCATGTGTGATATTTCAATTGGGGTTTTGGGCATTTTATCAAACTAAACATATGAGTGTGATATATGATTTTGGGGTAGAATTTCCCAAGGAATCCAGTGGTGCAGTTTGTTTTGTCATTTGAGCAAGTTTGCGAAATGTCATTTTGTTCCAACATGTCATTTTGTCATTTTTACATGATTTAATCTATGCATCATTTGGGAAACTTGTCAACATGAATATGCTAGTGTTTTGTGGGTACTAGGTCTTGGTATTTTTGTTTGGCATGATAAACTTGTAAGTGAGAGGGTTTCTTGCTGTTAACATGCTAAGAAAATAACACTGGTTTCATGTCTCAAATTTTGGCTAAGTGTTGAATGCTGTTATTTTCTTGCCATGTTTAGAGGATGGTTCCCATGAATGTAATGTTCCTTGGAGTTTGGGTCCATGACATGTTTTGTTGTTCTCATCATACTCGACTAAATGGTGCTAAGAACTTGAGAATTAGGCCCTTGCATCATACTTAAAACCTGCTGTCAAGTTGCTATTCTGTTAACAGGTGTCCAGTTTGCCTTGCTAAATTTGGCTAAGTCTGAGAAGTTGCTGTTATAATCATGCCATGTTTAGAGGATGCTACCAAGTGATATGTTGTGTTCTAGCTCATGCTCAGTGCTAATGATTTGTAGTAGAGGTTGCCCTCTACCGCCCTGTTGTTTATTATGTCTTATAACCACCTGTAGCATGTTTAAACTTTGCTGTCAATATGCCTACTTGTTAACTCAGGATCTATAAAATTGGAATTTTCACCAAGTCCCTGAAATCTGTTTCAACATGCCATCTTGTGAGCATATTTGCTATTGATCCATGCTTCCTTTCATGTTGCTATGAATAGATGTTTTGTTAGGCATGTTGTTGACTGCATGTACATGCCTTGGTTGTGATTTTAACCCAGCTGTAGCTCTGGCTATGAGTGTGACAAGATGCCATGTTGCTGTTTGTGGACAGATTGTGTGTTTGTGTGTTTTGTGACTTGTGGGAGTTATACTCCATTGTTTTGCTTGATCTTTAGCTCTATTCTTGCTAGATTTTCATTTCCTATCCAGTGGCATCCTTGGAATACCAAGGAATAGCCCATGGCCTCCCTTATCTTGTGTTTTGTCTCCGTTAACGTTCGTACCTTGCCGGGAGTGCACCGTGAGCTACGTTACTCCGTTTGCAACGTTCTACATATGCACTTGCATCGATTTTGCATGAAGCATTCATATTTGCCATGATCATGCATGTTCAAATAACTAAACTTGAGGTTTTGTCCAGAATACTAAAGAACTTAATAAGGCATGAGAAACATGACCAACTTAGGGTTGCCATGTTAAATACTTCAAATGGATCATGCCTCATCTTGTTTGTGCATTGCACCTTGTTTGTATGTTTATTTGGAGCTGTTTCTCTTTGGGTAGACGCGAGTGTCGATCCTGAATACGAGGATCCAGGAGAGTACAACTACGAGGACCCAGCTCTTTGTTCCTCTGAAGAACCAACATGCAAGATGATCATACCCGGATCCCGACACTATTTTTGCCTTGCTAGATGTCTCGCTTTTACCGCTATGTTTCGTTACCTACCACTTAGACTGTTAGCCTCCTAATTTGCCATGAAAGCCTCTAACCCCTCCACCACCTAGCAAACATTGATTGGCCATGTTACCGCTGCTCAGCCCTTATCTTATAGCGTTGCTAGTTGCAGGTGCAAGCTTTCCATGTGTCAACATGGATTTTGTTTATATCACTCTATTTATTGTTATTTAATTTAATGCACATATATATCTGGCAACGGTGGAAGGCTTGGCCTTTTGCTCAGTGTTTTGTTCCGCTTTTGCCGCTCTAGTTCCGAGTGTTATATTCCATATTTTGCGCTCCTAACATGCTCGGGGTTGTTATGGGGACCCCCCTTGACCATTCGTTTTAGATTAAAACTTGTCTGGCAAGACCCAACATTGGTACTACATTTGCTAAACAACTTAATAAAATTGCATAGGGCATAGCTACCCCGTGGATAATTAATCAACAACCCGGGCCAGTGCTCCTCATGAGTGTTGGTCCAACCCAGAGCAGCTTATTAACGCCGCCCGGGGCAACTCGGTGATTGGCGTGGTAACCATCGCTCATCCGTCGTGTCCTGAGAACGAGATACGCAGCTCTTATCGGGTTCGTCGACACGTCGGGCGGTCTTGCTGGTCTTGTTTTACCTTTCTCGAATGTCTTGCGCGAGGAATTCCGATTTTTCTTCGGGCTATCTCGAGGTTGCGGTTTTCTAGTGGAATTGCCTAGGAAGATCATGAGATTCGTGGTCGAGGTTATTCCTAGGGCATGTGGTTAGTTTGTGATGGATGAGTTGGAGCACCCCTGCAGGGTTAAATCTTTTCGGAAAGCCGTGCCCGCGGTTACGTGGCAACTTGGAAATTTGTTTAACACCCGGTTATAGTAAACTTGAAGTAAACTCAAATAAAACACACCAACTGTGTGCGTAACCGTGACTGTCTCTGCTCGTGGACATGAACCGAGAGAGAACACGGTGGGGTTATGATTGACATAGGTAGGTGTTCAGGATCACTTAGTGATCATGCTAGTTCACGTCCGTCTTTCATAGGCCACCATATTTACATTCATGTTCTCGTAAGTTAGCCACCAAATATATGCTTAGCGCTTGCTGCAGCCTCACCACTTAACCAATTCCTCGCCCAATGGCTTACATAGTTTCGGTACCCAGGTTATGAGATTGCTGAGTCCCTGTGGCTCACAGATTACAACAATACAGGTACAGGTGTTGACGAGAATGTGCCAGATGATGTGACTCAGCTCCAGTGGGAGTACGATGAAGAGAGTAGGCGTGTGTATGTTACTTATCCAGACGAGTAGGGAGCTTCGTGGTGGTGATCCTGGGATAGCAAGACAGTTTCTCATTGCTTCTTTTATCGTTTGTTTTCGTCCGTAGCCGGACCCTGCCTTCTGAATGATGTATGAATAATTTGTGTGAACTTGTAAGATAGCTTGTGGCGAGTGTAAGCCAACTCATATACTCATCTCTTCATACATGTATTGCAATGTTTTACTGTACTTGCGAACAACGAGATGCGCTTCTATCCCCGTCGAGGCCGCAAGCCTTAATAGGGATAGTACCGCATCTTGGGCGTGACAGTCTGTTGGGTTGGCATGGATCGAGAATGAGATTTATCACTAAGTGTGACGGAGAGATATCTCTGGGCCCTCTCGATAATACAACATTACAGGAAGCTTACAAGCATGTGACTAATGAGTTTAGTCGAGGGATCTTGTATTACGGAAGGAGTAAAAAGACTTGCCGGTAACGAGACTGAACTAGGTATGGAGATACCGATGATCGAATCTCAGGCAAGTAACATATCACTGGACAAAGAGAATTGCATACGGGATTAACTGAATCCTCCACATCGCAGTTCAATCGATAAAGATCTTCGTGGAATATGTCGGAACCAATATGGGCATTCAGGTCCCGCTATTGGTTATTGATAGGAGAGGAGTCTCGGTCATGTACTACATGATTCCCGAACCCGTAGGGTCGCACGCTTAATGTTTAATGACACTAGAGTAGTATTGTGATATGTACATTGGTGATCGAATCTTGTTCAAAGTCATGGATGAGATCAAAGACATCACGAGGAGCTCCGGAATGGTCTGGATGTAAATATTTATATATGGAAAGTCATATTTGGGCTACCCGCAAAGTGTCAGAAGTGCCGGAAGGGTTCCGGGGGCCACCAGGCGGTTCATCTACCCCTGGGGGCACATGGGCTGCAGAAGGGGCGCACCATCCCCTTGTGGGCTCGGTGCCACTCCCCCCTTGGCCCATGCGGCTAGGGTTGGTGGGAAACCCTAAAGAGGGCAGCATGGGGAGGCTCATGTTAGAATAAATGGGCTTGGCCCATTAACAAGTTTGAAATCTCAAATGAGCTCATGAGTAAAATGGCAAGTGGTGGTGCTAAAGTTTAGTCCCATACTGCTCGTTGAGGAAGAGTTGGACCTCTTTATATAGTGGGTTCTCTCCACCACTCTAAGTGGTGTGTTGAGAAGAGAAAGGAAAGACCACACGCGCGTGCTCGCTTGCCTCGCCTAGCCGGGGCGGCGCATACGTGCGACATGCGCATGAATGGTCCGCCGAATTCGGTCCATTGCCTTGCGGGGGCGCGGGTTCCTTTTTCCATTTTATTTTTTATGTCTTGGCAGACAGCTTAACTATTTCTTGTCCGGTAAGTATATGACTTAGAAACCAACTTGGTTTGAGATTGTGATTGTGACACGATACCGCCTCTGGTCCAAATATATATACTACTACCGGTTGCAGCCAAAGACACACTGAAAACACCTAGAGTTTTGCCTCATCTCGCAACTTGCTTCGCCACCGTAGTCTACCTCATCTCCAATGCCGGTGTGCCTTGGTGTGCGGGAGAGAAGATCTCCAGAACTATTCGTCCTTGCGATCCTGCATAAGGAGAGGATGAATTAGGTTTTCGGGAAGCGCTCTACGTGACTGCTCAATTTCATCATCACAGGTCATCTACCATCAAAGTCGGGCGATGCTACTCATTGTCATCGCCATTTCCGTCCACAATAGATCGTTGTCAACATCGTCATCAACACCGTTGCTCCTGCAATAGCTAACGAATAATATGTCCTTCATGATTGTTGTCAACATCGTCATCAACACCGTTGCTAGTTGCAACTTCGTGTGCGATGATGATGTGCATGTTCTGATGTTCGTCTAGTTTGCTAGATTGTTGCATGCTAGTTTCCGTTCTAGTCATGAATTGTTTACTCGAATTAATCGTGAACTAACTATGGCTGGATTCGCTGATGCACTGAGGCCGAATAAATTTACCGGTGTGCACTTTAAGAGGTGGCAAGTGAGGTCCAGGCTCTCGATTACCGCTGTAAAAAATATCCATGTTAGTGATGGCATGCCAGAGAGAGCTTCCAATGAAGATCAGAGAAAGTTCCAGGAAGACAACACTATCTTTGTGGGATGCGTTTTGGGTGTTCTTGTTGACCGTCTATGTGATGTGCGCATGCACATGCAAGATGGGAAGACACTATGGGATGCACTGAATGCAAGATTCGGTGCAACAGATGCACGTAGTGAACTGTACATCATGGAGAAATTTCATGACTACAAGATGGTGAATAACCGTTCTGTGGTTGAACAAGCTTGATACGTCTCCAACGTATCGATAATTTATGAAGTATTCATGCCATATTCACCTATGTTTACAATACTTTTATATGGTTTTGATGCACTTTATATGATTTATTTAGAACTAACCCGGACTGACGTTGTTTTCAGCAGAATTACCGTGGTGTTGTTTTTGTGCAGAAAATGAAAGTTCTCGGAATCGCCCAAAACTTTTTTGTGATTTTTTCTGGAGGAAATAAGCAACATTGGAGCGAAGACCTGCTGGAGGGGGTGTGCCAGAAGGCCACCACGCAACCGGCCGCGCTCCCCTAGGGGTGCGGCCAGATGGCTTGTGGGGCCCGTGTGGCTCCGTTTGGCGTGATTCCAATGCTAAAAAATCCCATAAATACCAGAAACTCCAGAAATAAAGAGAGACCTCTCGTTCCGCCGCCGCAACTCTCTGTACCGACGAAAAACCAATCTGGAGGCGTTCTAATACCCTGTCGGAGAGGGCAAACCACCACCGGTGGCCATCTTCATCATCCCGATGGAGGCCATGACGAGGAGGGAGTAGTCCACCCTCGGGGCTGACGGTTTGTACCAGTAGCTATGTGTTCAATCTCTCTCTCTCTCTCATGTTCTTGAGATGGAACGATCTTGATGTATCACGTGCTTTGTTAATATAGTCGGATCATATGATGTTATTCCCTTGCTACCTTGTTGTGATGAATTGAATCTTTACCTTTGAGATCTCATTGTATTGGATTGAATATTATGGTTTGAGAACACTTGATGTATGTCTTGCGTGGGATACCCGTAGTGACATTGGATTCACTTGATATATGTTGAGGCATCAACTTGCGGATTCCGGTGACCTAGGGGATCTATGCATAGGGGTTGATTGCATGTTTTCATACCACGTTGTCCGATATAAATCTTGGGGTGCTCCTTGAAGTTCTTTGTGTTGGATTGAATATGATAGATCTGAAATTGTTAGATGCATATCGCATAATTTACCCACGGATACTTGAGGTGACATTGGAGTATCTAGGTGACATTAGGGTTGATTGATATGTATCATTGGTGTTATTCTAGTAGGAACTCTAGGGTTGTTTGTGACCCTTATAGGAATAGCCCAATAGATTGATCGGAAATAATAACTTTGAGGTGTGATACGTCTCCAACGTATCTATAATTTTTTATTGTTCCATGCTATTATATTATCTGTTTTGGATGTTTTAAATGCATTAATATGCTATTTTATATTATATTTGGGACTAACCTATTAATCTAGAGCCTAGTGCCCGTTTCTGTTTTTTCCTTGTTTTTGAGTATTGCAGATAAGGAATATTAAACGGAGTCCACACGAAATAAAATCTTCGGAATGATTTTTCTTGGACCAGAAGAAACCTGCCAGACTTGGAGATGAAGGCAGGAGACCTGTCGGGAGGCGACAAGCCACCAGGGCGCGCCCTAGGGGGGGGCGCCCCCCTGGCTTGTGGCCCCCCAGCAGCTCTCCTAATCCTATTCTTTGGCCTATAAATTCCCAAATATTCCTTGAATACCAAAAAGAGCCACGAAAATACTTTTCCGCCGCCGGAAGCCTCTGTTCCCGTGAGATCCAATCTTGGAGCCTTTTCCGGTAATCTGTCGGAGGGGGATTCGATCACGGAGGGCATCTGCATCAACTCCATTGCCCCTCCGATGATGCGTGAGTAGTTCACCACAGACCTTCGGGTCCATAGCTAGTAGCTAGATGACTTCTTCTCTCTCTTTGTTCTTCAATACCATATTATTCATGATCTTCATGGAGATCTATCCGATGTAATACTCTTTTGCGGTGTGTTTGTCGAGATCCGATGAATTGTGGGTTTATGACCAGCTTATCTATGAATATTATTTGAATCTTCTCTGAATTCTTATATGCATGATTTCATATCTTTGCAAGTCTCTTCGAGTTATTGGTTTGGTTTGGCCAACTAGATTGGTAATTCTTGCAATGGGAGAAGTGCTTAGTTTTGGGTTCAATCTTGCGGTGTCCTCACCCAGTGACAAAGTAGGGGTAGCGAGGCACGTATTTGTATTGTTGCCATCGAGGATAAAAAGATGGGGTTTTCATCATATTGCTTGAGTTTATCCCTCTACATCATGTCATCTTACCTAATGTGTTACTCTGTTCTTCATGAACTTAATACTCTATATGCAGACAGGAGTCGGTCGATGTGTGGAGTAATAGTAGTAGATGCAGAATCGTTTCGGTCTACTTGACACGGACGTGATGCCTATATGCATAATCATTGCCTTGGATATCGTCATAACTATGCGCTTTTCTATCAATTGCTCGACAGTAATTTGTTCACCCACCGTATTATTTTCCTTCATGAGAGAAGCCTCTAGTGAAACATATGGCCCCCGGGTCTATTTTCCATATTATACTTTCAGATCTATAAACCAAAAATACTTCGCCGCAATCTTTTTACTTTTGTTTTACTTTTCGTTTTAGCAATCTTTTATATCTATCTCTATCAGATCTCATCCTTGCAAATAACCGTGATGGGATTGACAACCCCTTTTAGCATTGGGTGCAAGAGTTTGATTGTTTGTGTAGGTGCGAAGATTAGGGACTTGCTTGTATCTCCTACTGGATTGATACCTTGGTTCTCAACAACTAAGGGAAATACTTATCTACTTTGCTGCATCACCCTTTCTTCTTCAAGGGAAAACCAACGCAAGCTCAAGAAGTAGCAAGAAGGATTTCTGGCGCCGTTGCCGGGGAGATCTACATCAAGCCTACCAAGTACCCATCACAAACTCATCTCTTGCATTTACATTATTTGCCATTTGCCTCTCGTTTTCCTCTCCCCCACTTCTAAAACGATTTTCAGAAAAAACCAAAAAGATTTGCCTTTTTTACTCGCCCTTCTTCCGTTCGTCTTTTCATTTGCTTTTTGTTTGCTTGTGTGCTAGATTGCTTGCTTTGTCACGATGACTCAAGAGAATACCAAGTTGTGTGACTTCTCCAATACTAATAATAATGATTTTATTAGTACTCCGATTGCTCCCGCCACTAGTGCGGAATCTTATGAAATTAATGCCGCTTTGCTTAATCTTGTTATGAAAGAACAATTTTCCGGCCTTCCTAGTGAAGATGCCGCATCCCATCTAAATACTTTCATTGAGTTGTGTGATATGCAAAAGAAGAAAGATGTGGATAATGATATTGTTAAATTGAAGCTATTTCCGTTCTCACTACGAGATCGTGCTAAAACTTGGTTGTCATCTTTGCCTAAAAATAGTATTGATTCATGGAATAAGTGTAAAGATACTTTTATTTCCAAGTACTTTCCGCCCGCTAAGATCATCTCCCTTAGGAACGATATAATGAACTTTAAGCAACTTGATCATGAGCATGTTGCACAATCTTGGGAGAGGATGAAGCTAATGATTAGAAATTGCCCCACACATGGTTTGAGTTTATGGATGATTATACAATTTTTTTATGTGGGATTGATTTTTTCTTCTAGAAATCTTTTAGATTCTGCCGCGGGTGGTACTTTTATGGAAATCACATTAGGAGAAGCTACTAAACTCCTAGATAATATTATGTCAAATTACTCTCAATGGCATACCGAAAGATCTCCTACTAGTAAAAAAGTGCATGCTATTGAAGAAATAAATACTTTGAGTGAAAAGATGGATGAATTAATGAAATTGTTTGCTAGTAAGAGTGCTCCTATTTATCCTAATGATATGCCTTTGTCTTCTTTGATTGGAAATAATAATGAATCTATGGATGTGAATTTTGTTGGTAGGAACAATTTTGGTAATAACGCATATAGAGGTAATTTCAATCCTAGGCCGTTTCCTAGTAATTCCTCTAATAATTATGGTAATTCCTACAACAATTCTTATGGAAATTATAATATGATGCCCTCTGATCTTGAGAATAATATTAAAGAATTTATTAGTTCGCAAAAAGGTTTCAATGCTATGATTGAAGAAAAATTGCTCAAGATTGATGATTTGGCTAGGAACGTTGATAGAATTTCTCTTAAGATTGATTCTTTGAAAATTAGATCTATTCCACCCAAGCATGATATTAATGAGTCTTTAAAAGCTATGAGAATTTCTATTGATGAGTGTAAGGAAAGAACCGCTAGAATGCGTGCTAAGCGTGAATGGCTTGAAAAAGTGTGTTCTCGTGATAATATTGATGAAGATCTTAAAGTGATTGATGTGAGTCCTATTGAATCTTTTTTTTCTAATATAAATCTTGATAAAGATGATACTGGAGATAAGTCAACTTTAGTTAAAAGGCGTCCCAATGATTCGGAGTTTATAGATCTTAATGCTAAGATTGATAAAAGTGGGATTGAAGAGGTCAAAACTTTAAATAGCAATGAACCCACTCTTTTGGATTTCAAGGACTTTAATTATGATAGTTGTTCTTTGATTGATTGTATTTCCTTGTTGCAATCCATTTTGAATTCTCCGCATGCTTATAATCAAAATAAAGCTTTTACCAAACATATCGTGGATGCTATGATGAAATCTTTTGAAGAAAAATTTGAGTTGGAAGTTTCTATACCTAGAAAACTTTATGATGAATGGGAACCTACTATTAAGATTAAAATTAAATATTATGAGTGCCATGCTTTGTGTGATTTTGGTGCTAGCGTTTCCACGATTCCGAAAACTTTATGTGATGTGCTAGGTTTCCATGAATTTGATGATTGCTCTTTAAATTTGCATCTAGCGGATTCCACCATTAAGAAACCTATGTGAAGGATTAATGATGTTCTTATTGTTGCAAATAGGAATTATGTGCCCATATATTTCATTGTTCTTGATATAGATTGCAATCTTACATGTCCTATTATTCTTGGTAGACCTTTCCTTAGAACGATCGGTGCAATTATTGATATGAAGGA
Organism: Elymus sibiricus; assembly: GCA_039707655.1. Classification (NCBI taxonomy): domain Eukaryota; kingdom Viridiplantae; phylum Streptophyta; class Magnoliopsida; order Poales; family Poaceae; genus Elymus; species Elymus sibiricus. The sequence continues at coordinate 142,520,433 of CM077667.1, read as the reverse complement.
AGGAAATATTAGATTCCAATTTCCATTAAGGAAAGGTATGGAACACTTTCCTAGAAATAGAATAAAATTACCTTATGAATCTATTATGAGAGCTACTTATGGATTGCATACCAAAGATGACAATACCTAGATCTATTGCGTTTTGCCTAGCTAGGGGCGTTAAACAATAGCGCTTCTTGGGAGGCAACCCAATTTTATTTTTATGCCTTTGTTTTTGCTTCTGTTTTTGAGCGCTTTACACATTATTACCTCTGTAGTAATTGTGTTTTCTTGTTTTAATTAGTGTTTGAGCCAAGTAAGACCTTTGGGATGGTCTACGGTGTTTGTGATTTTATTTTGCTGAAAAACAGAAACTTTTGCTCTCATTTCAGGAATTTTGTAAATTCACTGGACGTGTTTTTGATCTGAAATTTTTACATAAGATTGAGATACAAATTTCCCTGATTGTCCTAATTTTTCAGAATTTTTGGAGTTACATAAGTATTCGAAGTCTATAGATTGCTACAGACTGTTCTGTTTTAGACAGATTCTGTTTTCTTTGTGTTGTTTGCTTATTTTGATGTATCTATGGGTTGTATCGGGGGGTATGAACCATGGAGAAGTTGGAATACAGTACATATTACACCAATATAAATAAAGAATGAGTTCACAACAGTACCTAAAGTGGTGATTTATTTTTCTTATACTAACGGATCTCACGAGTTTTCTGTTGAGTTTTGTGTTGTGAAGTTTTCAAGTTTTGGGTAAAGATTTGATGGACTATGGAATAAGGTGTGGCAAGAGCCTAAGCTTGGGGATGCCCAAGGCACCCCAAGCCATATTCAATGATACCAAAGAGCCTAAGCTTGGGGATGCCCCGGAAGGCATCCCCTCTTTCGTCTTCAATCCATCGGTAAATTTACTTGAGGCTATATTTTTATTCACCACATGATATGTGTTTTGCTTGGAGCGTCTTGTATGATATGAGTCTTTGCTTTTTAGTTTGCCACAATCATCCTTGCTGCACACATCTTTTTAGGGGGACACGCATTAATCGTGAATTTATTAGAATACTCTATGTGCTTCACTTATATCTTTTGAGCTAGGCAATGTTGCTCTAGTGCTTCACTTATATCTTTTTAGAGCACGGTGGTGTTTTATTTTATAGAAATAATTGAACTCTCGTACCTCACTTATATTATTTTGAGAGTCTTTAAATAGCATGGTAATTGGTTTAGGTTATGAATTTAGTCCTAATATAATGGGCATCCAAGAGGGATATAATAAAAACTTTCATATTAAGTGCATTGAATACTATGAGAAGTTTGATTCCTTGCAAATAGTTTTGAGATATAAAGATGCTGATATGAGAGTCATGCTAGTGAGTAATTGTGAATTGGTAGAAATACTTGTGTTAAAGTTTGTGATTCCCGTAGCATGCACGTATGGTGAACCGTTATGTAATGAAGTCGGAGCATGATTTGTTTAATGATTGTCAACCTTTGTGTGAGGGTCGGGAGCGCGCGATGGTTAACTCCTACCAACCTCTCCCCTAGGAGCATGCGTCTAATACTTTGCTTCGATAATGTAGGACCGAAAGTATGTCTAGAGGGGGGGGTGATTAGACTACTTGACCAAATAAAAATTCTTCCTTTTCCCAAATTTTAGAGTTGGCAGATTTTAACATTCATGGCAAGTCAAGTACACCCTACACATGCATGTCTAAGAGTATAGCAGCGGAAAGTAACAACAAGCATGAGTAGAAAGATAGGGTAGGAGGATCAAACACAATTGTAGACACGATGATTTTTTCCCATGGTTCCGATAGGTGGTGCTATCGTACATCCACGTTTATGGAGTCTTCAACCCACGGAGGGTAACGGTCGCGAGAGTCCATGGAGGGCTCCACCCATAAGGGTCCACGAAGTAGCTACCTTGACTATTCCATAATGGCTTCCGTCCACGAAGGACTAGCCTCACTATGGGTAGATCTTCACGAAGTAGGCGATCTCCTTGCCCTTACAAACTTCTTGGTTCAACTCCACAACACGAAGTAGGAGGCTCCCAAGCGACACCTAACCAATCTAGGAGGCACCACCCTCCAAAAGGTAATAGGCTCGGCAATGATGATGAACTCCTTGCTCTTGTGCTTCAAGATGATAGACTCCTCAACACACAATCACTCTCTCACAGATTTGGCTTGGTGGAAGAGATGGGATTGGTGGAAAGCAACATGGGGAGACTAGAAATCAAGATCCATATGGTTGGAGTGGATGATCTTGACCTCAACACAAGGGTAGGTGACTCTCTCTCAGAAAACTGGATGGGGCAAGTATGGAATAGTTCTGAGTGCTTCTCTTTTCGAGTAGGTGGTGGTGAAGGGGTATATATAGGCATCCCCAAAAATCCAACCGTTACACACAAAATGACCAACTCGGTGACACCGATGTGTTAATCTCGGTGGTACCGAAGTGACCAAAAGGTGGCAACTTTCGAATCTCGGTGAGACCAATATAGGAAACTGGGTTGCACCGATAAGGTGACCAACGGTCAGATCGCCCATTCTCGGTGACGCCGATTCAACAATCTCGGTGGGACCGATATTGTGAATTTGCGTAACAGAAAGTTGGCAACCTAAACTCGGTGGCACCGAAGCAGAATCGGCTGCACCGAAAAGCTAGGGTTTGGCTTAGGTCTGTCTGAGTATGGGAATCGGTGGCACCGAGTGGAAAGTGTTGGTTGCACCGATTTTGGATATATGACTTTGGACAGACTTTTGTGGAAGAGCTTGTGGGTGTTTTTGGTGACTATCACTTGTGCACGTATGAGCATTTTATTCACCAACAGTACCTTACCCCCTTTTAATAGTATTGGCTTTCCTATGGACTCAAAGTGATTTCTCACAAAGTAAAATGTAGAGTCCTCTTGCTTCAAGCTTTGCCAATCCATTTCCTTGCATCTTGGGGTATTTCCACAATCCTTTTGCTATCCCTATCATTGAACTTTTCCTGAAATATACTTAGTGGAAACATTAGTTCAATGACTATTAATTACCAAAACCATCAAGGGAGCAAATGTGCTTTCAATCTTCCCCTTTTTGGTAATTGATGACAACATATAGATCAAAACTTTGACAAAGATATAATCAATGAATATAATCGTCGCTTTGAGAAGTATGTGATAAGCAAGAGCTCCCCCTAAATTTGTGCATTATTTTAAATTTGCGTTTGAATGCAAATGCACAATCGATTAGGTACATGGGGCACTTCTTCCATGTCACATACAACTTGGTGGTGTGCGAGAATAATTAGAATGAACATCATAGCACAACACAATCAAGCAAAGGTGAAAGATCATCTCATGAGTAGCATAATGATAGGAAATAGTAGCAGCAACCATTAAGCGTATGATCAAAACACCAACATAGTTTGACACAAACAACCAAAAGACCAATTGTTTTTGAAAAAGCGATAAAACCAAACTCTCTCTCACTCGAAGCCTAAAGATCTATATACACTTCTCCCCCTTTGGCAACAAGTTACCAAAAAGTTCAAAGGCATATATCTAAGCGTTCTTGGACTGATCTCCTCCAGTTGTTGATGAAGGAGTCGAGAGAACTGCGTCGGCGAAGATCTCAGCAGATGTCGTGGATGGAGTTGGAGTAGCAACTGGAGGAACTGGAGCTGATGGAGCTGAGGTGACAGTAGCAGGAGCTGATGAAGAGGACCTGAAGTCTGGAGCTGGCACAGTGGCTGATCTGGCCTGAGTAGTGAAATGTGTGCCTGGTCTAAGAGGTGAGTCATCCTCATCATCTGAAGAAGAATGAGGAAGGGGCACAGAGTCAACTTCCTTCTTGAGCTCATTAACTGTCTTGGTCAGCCCATCCACCTTATCATTAAGGGTCTTGATCCTGTTCTCAAAGATCCTGACAAGACTGTTTTGATTGTCCAGAATGTCCTTAATGTCCTTCTGCATGCCCTGAACTGATGATATCAACATATCCATTTGCTCGTTCCTGGATCTAGGGACTTGAGCACTAGTGGCTCTAGCTGCCTCTGCCTCTGCCTGTGCTTGAGCTGCAGCTGATGTGGGATGTTCTGGGTCCATCACCACAATGTTGTCCTCTAAATCTGGCTGTAGGGGCAAGTGGGGTCTGTCCAGAGCAAAAATGTGCTTCTCCAGCTTGGAGTTGATAAGCATGTGGATATAGGGTGCATAGCAGCAAGAGCGCTTCTGATCAGCAGCAACCCTCTTCACTATCTCTACAATCAAATCCATGACTCTAATCCTAGTGTGTCTGTCAAGATGGATCAGCATGTTGATGGAGTAGCCTCGGATCATCTTCTCATCTCCTGACTTGGGCATCAAAGTATGCCTCAAAATGGTGTTCATGGTACGGAGGCCAGCCTGGAGGAAATAGATAGAACCTAGCCTGTGAGACTTCACATGAGCAGCAGGAATCTCATTGTACATGTTAGCCATAGCATTGTGGCTCTCCTTGGATTCAGAGTAGACATCCAAGTCACCATCCTGTACCTCTGGGACTCCTAAGATGGCAGCCCAATCATCAACAGTGGACTCGTATCTAGCTCCTTCAGTCATCCATACAATCCTACCATCTCCATAGAAGTGAGCAGTGGAGTAGAATTGCATGATCATCTCATTATTCCATGTTGTAAACTCTCTGCCAACAAACTCATCCAAGCCAATGCAGTGAAAGTTGTCTTGAACACTTGGAAAGTAGTTTTCATTCTCCTTAATGAACTTCCAGTCCACATATCTCATGTCACTCACAGTCGGACTCTTGTCAAGCAGCACAGTCTCATAGAAATCCTGTTGCTCCTTGGTGTAGAATCTGTAGTCCATAGCTGTCTTTCTCCTTTGGGCATATGGATCAATGGCTCTCCATGCCCTCAAACCAGAATCCTTCCTTTTCTTCATATCTTCAGCAAGCAGATGATTGGAATTATGCTCAGGAAGGTGTGTTCTAAGCTTGATCAAAGCAAACATAGCATCTTCATCCTCAACTCTGGAGGTGGTTCCCTTGTTCTTTTCAGAAGCTGGAATTTGTCTGGATAACCTCTTTGGCTTTTCAACAGCAGCTTTCTTGGGAGCAGACTTGGTGCTCTTGGATGTGCCAGTCTTTGGCATGGCATCAGCCATAAGCTTCTTTTTCTTCTTTGGAGGGGCCTTCTCAACATGTTCTTCTACCTCCTCGGCAGCAGCACCAACAGCCTCCTCTGGATCTTCAAACATAGAGGTTTGCCTGCCAACAACATAAACAATCCTCTTCCTAGCTCTCTTCTTCTTCCCTGCCTTCTTAGGCAATGACTTCCTTGGGGGCTCAACAGTCATGGTAGCTCTAGCACTCTCAAGTGCTCTCATAGCTTCAGAGCTAGCATAGACCTTGCTGACAGTCCTCCTTGAAGAGGTGGCTTCATTTGCAGACTTCTTTGCAGCCTTCTCTTGCTTCTTGGCAAGAATCTCCTCTGGCACGAAATCTGAATCCTCCTCATCTGAAATCAGCTTCTTCCTGGCTCTAGTAGCAGCCTTGGGCAACCCATGAGAACTGGGAGTGCCTGGATCTGAAGAGGAACTGGACTCAGGACTAGTGCCTGAACTCATGACAATGTTCTCCTCTTGGAAGTTGTTCTCACTGTCCTCAGCCTCTGACATACTGACCCTGTGAATAGAGTATAGAGGAGCAGAAGAAGATGAGTCATCACAAGATGAACAACTGCATTTTGAAAGTTTGAACTTAAGATTTCTCAAATTTTGCATTCTGCCAAAGGTATATCGGTAAGACCGAGACATATTTTTCGGTCACACTGAGACTAACAACCTGCTTTCCAAAAACTTGGCACCATTATCGGTTACACCGAAAATAGCACTCGGTTCCATCGAGGTGTTCTCAGTGTGCCAGAAAACAAAATCGGTGATACCGATTATTTTGCATCGGTTCTACCGAGATACGTCAGGCGGACGGCAAAACCTAAAAAATCCAAGTTCGCTAATCTAATGAGATTTCTCGTGGATAGAAAGATGTGCAAGTAGTGGCTTATAGATAAAATCAATTTCATTGCGCAAGAATCAGACGGGGAGCGCAAGAAAAATCGAATCCGTACCCTAACTTGGCGACGGATCCGCTACGGCGGCGACGGCGGCGAAGATGCCCGTCGACGGCGAGGATCCCAGCGCCGGAGGAGCGCGGGGAGACAAGGGCGACGACCAGGGGGTCCTTTGCGGCAACTTAGGGTTTTGGGGTCCGACGGTTTGAGGATGAAATTTCAAAGCGTCGGGTCCACATCATATATACCCCTCACTGTCGGTGTCACCGATTCTAAATTTTCGGTGTCACCGAGTTTCCCTGTCAGCTGACAGTTGAGAAACTCGGTGTAACCGAGAATATGGAATCGGTAGTACCGAGATAGAAAACCAGATCAACCCTAGGCATTCGGTGAGACCGAGAACTGTGGGTTGGTTCCACCGAGATGCACTTGGGAGGTTTTAATGGTCAGTCCTTTGTCGATACGGAACTCCGAGTGCTCCACACACAGAAGGATCGAAAAGTACTTGTTCAAGTTTTGTGATGTAGCATGAATGGAATGTGAGGTGAGAAAGCATAGATAGCTAGAGAGTGGTCCTAGGCATTCTTGTCCATCCAATTGGCAAAAGATAAATCAAAAGCCAAATAGCAACAATTGGATGTCCTCGAATGGGTAAATAAATTTAGACCAACATGCTCACACAATAAGATGTCAAATGAAATCATGACAAACATGCACATACATACTAGCATCTAACAAGCACTCGGGCGACGACGAAGTCATCTATATATGAGTATATTGACTTAGGAGCCAAGTAAGAATACTTGATCATAGGTCATACTCATCGTTTAAGCACAAGTGGGGTTACCACTTTTACATAAAGCATTTAATGTTGTCACATGCTAAGAGATGCTTTAACTCAAGTCTTAGAGTAAAGCTCCCCCTTGATGTGACATCCCCCCATAAGAGGGATAAACTAACCTTGGGTTTTGTCGAAGAAGAGTTCATGTTGGTGAGGTAGTGGTGGATGCTCAAGGTTGATGAAGATCACCAAGAGTTGGGAGCATCCTTGTTGTTTCCTTACTCTTCTCACCTACATGGGTTAGTCCCAACACACAAGAGACAAATACAAGGATATCTATGGACATGGAGTGAAAAGCATGTGTAATGATGTCCATTGAATTGTTGATTACCTTGTCCCTTGCTTACCTTTGAGGGAATGTGTGACTCCTTGAACTATTGCATAGAGTTGATGTTGATTGCAAATACTTCTTGCCAATAATGAATGTGAGTGAATTTCATTGGCGGAGTCACCCCTCAAGAACTCTCTAGTTCTTCTTCTTGGGGACCCACATCAAGTTGATGGGGATCCTTGGTGTTGTAGTAGCCTTTGTAGAAGTTGAGCTTGAAGTAGCCTTGGGAACCCACTCCACCAAAGCTAGGGATTCATCTTCATATGAGTCAATGTCCTCTTGAAGCTTGTTCTTGCCCTTGAGCTTGTGGTCTTGTGGTGGAAGGTCATCTTGAGTGCTTGTCCCCTTGGGAAGAGTATTTTCATACTTCTCCTATTGAGGAACAAACTTGGGCTTGGGGTATTGACCTTCTTCCCATTCAACTCCATTAGCGTTGAAGTAGCCAACACCATGGTTCTTTCTTTATCCTCCGTGCTTGCGTACAATTTCCTCAAATTACTTACACCCGACAAGACTCTTGTAGATACCTTTCTCTATAATTCCTTTCAATAAAGCATTTTCTTGCTCAAGTGTAACTTGGCTAAGAGAATCATCATTAGTGGAATCAATAGAACTACTAGAAGCAACATCATTAGGTTTAGCATTTTTATTGTTGCTACTAGATGAAGAACCTTTCTTGCCTTTGTTACTAGTTTGCTTAGTTTTAACTTGAGGCATGAATGTAGACAAGAGTAGTCGTTTGGCTAGATAAGATGAAGTCTTCTTTCGGAGATCGTCATTGATAGCTTTAAGAAACTCATGCTCTTGCTCCAAGTTGAGCTTCTCGAAGCGTAGCTTCTCATGAGTTCTTACAAGCTCTCTATGATCTTTAAGAGTAGATTCATGAGCTAACTTAAGAGTGTTTAGTTCTTTAGTTTGTTGTTCTATTTTCATCTTATCATCATCAATTGACTTATCTTGACTAGCATGAGAATTATCAATTCATTTTGACTATCATCACTAGTTTTATCAAAGAGCAAGTCATCATCACAAAGCAAATCATCTTCATCACTATTGAAATAAAGATACTTGGGGTGTGATACCTTGGGGCCTTTAGCCATGAAGCAACTTCCACTCCCTTCATTTGGTGAATCAAATAGATCATAGGAGTTGGTAGTCACTAGAGCAATTCCGGCAACACCATCATCTTGACTATGGTCGGAGTCGGAGTGATAGCTTCTCTCGGAGTTGTTGTCGGAGTCGGAGCCGGAAACCCATTCACCAACATGAGCTTGATGTTTTCTTCTTGTGTAGCTCTTGGTGTACTTGTCCTTCTTCTCCGAATCTCTACTTCTCCTTGAGTGTCTTCGTTCATAACGATCATCTCTACTCCTTCTCTCTCTTTGAGGTGATTCATTCCTTGAGCTTCGTCTTCGAGGTGACTCTTCTCTTCGTTTGTAGGGAGCCGTGCACTCATTTGAGTAGTGTCCGGGCTTCCCACAATTGTAGCAATTGCGGTCACGACTTGACAAACGCTTCTCATCATATCTTGAGTTGGAGCTTCGTTCTTTGCCTCTATTCTTGTAGAACTTGTTGAATTTCTTGACCATGAGGCTTATCTCTTCATTGGTGACAAGGCTGTCGCTTGAAGTTGCGGGAGCATCACTTGTGGCTTTGTAAGCACCGCTAGACTTGTTGTGAAGCTCTTCTTTGTCTTTGAGTGTCATCTCATGAGCAACAATCCTTCCAATGACTTCCGTAGGCTTGAGATCTTTGTAGTTGGGCATCATTTGGATCAACGTGCACACGGTGTCTTATCTCTCATCCAAAGCTCTAAGTATCTTCTTGATGATGAATTTGTCGGTCATTTCTTCGCTTCCTAAGCCGGCAATCTCATTGGTGATGAGAGCTAGCCTAGAGTACATCTCTGCGACTCCTTCACCATCCTTCATCTTGAACTTGTCAAGCTGACTTTGAAGAACATCTAACTTGGATTCTCTCACGGACTCGGTTCCTTCGTGCATATCAACCAAAGTATCCCAAATCTCTTTTGCATTCTCAAGATGGCTGATTTTGTTGAATTCTTCGGGGCATAGGCAGTTGAAGAGAATGTCACATGCTTGAGCGTTGTATTGCAACATCTTCATTTCATCCGCGGTCGCTTCACGATCCGGTTCCTTTCCATCACCAAAGAATTCACCTTGCAAGCCAACACGAACAACAGCCCAAACGGCGGGGTTATGACCTTCATTTTGTGCTTCCAACTAGCAAAATTAGTGCCATCAAAGTACGGACCTCTACGGTGATAATTTCCCTCACTAGACGCCATACTCTCCTAGGTTGTGAGACCAATGCAATGGAGACCAAAGCTCGGATACCACTTGTAGGACCGAAAGTATGTCTAGAGGGGGGGGTGATTAGACTACTTGACCAAATAAAAATTCTACCTTTTCCCAAATTTTAGAGTTGGCAGATTTTAACATTCATGGCAAGTCAAGTACACCCTACACATGCATGTCTAAGAGTATAGCAGCGGAAAGTAACAACAAGCATGAGTAGAAAGATAGGGTAGGAGGATCAAACGCAATTGTAGACACGATGATTTTTTCCCGTGGTTCCGATAGGTGGTGCTATCGTACATCCACGTTTATGGAGTCTTCAACCCACGGAGGGTAACGGTCGCGAGAGTCCACGGAGGGCTCCACCCATAAGGGTCCACGAAGTAGCAACCTTGACTATTCCATAACGGCTTCCGTCCACGTTCTGAGTGCTTCTCTTTTCGAGTAGTTGGTGGTGAAGGGGTATATATAGGCATCCCCAAAAATCCAACCGTTACACACAAAATGACCAACTCGGTGACACCGATGTGTTAATCTCGGTGGTACCGAAGTGACCAAAAGGTGGCAACTTTCGAATCTCGGTGAGACCAATATAGGAAACTGGGTTGCACCGATAAGGTGACCAACGGTCAGATCGCCCATTCTCGGTGACGCCAATTCAACAATCTCGGTGGGACCGATATTGTGAATTTGCGTAACAGAAAGTTGGCAACCTAAACTCGGTGGCACCGAAGCAGAACCGGCTGCACCGAAAAGCAAGGGTTTGGCTTAGGTCTGTCTGAGTATGGGAATCGGTGGCACCGAGTGGAAAGTGTTGGTTGCACCGATTTTGGATATATGACTTTGGACAGACTTTTGTGGAAGAGCTTGTGGGTGTTTTTGGTGACTATCACTTGTGCACGTATGAGCATTTTATTCACCAACAGTACCTTACCCCCTTTTAATAGTATTGGCTTTCCTATGGATTCAAAGTGATTTCTCACAAAGTAAAATGTAGAGTCCTCTTGCTTGAAGCTTTGCCAATCCATTTCCTTGCATCTTGGGGTATTTCCACAATCCTTTTGCCATCCCTATCATTGAACTTTTCCTGAAATATACTTAGTGGAAACATTAGTTCAATGACTCATATGTTGTTGTTAATTACCAAAACCACCAAGGGAGCAAATGTGCTTTCAGATAACTAATAGACTTTTGCAATAAGTATGTGAGTTCTTTATGACTAATGTTGAGTCCATAGATTATACGCACTCTCACCCTTCCACCTTTGCTAGCGTCTCTAGTACCGCGCAACTTTCGCCGGTGCATTAAACCCACCTTCCTCAAAACAGCCACCATATACTTTCCTCAAAACAGCCACCATACCTACCTATTATGGCATTTCCATAGCCATTCCGAGATATATTGCCAAGCAACTCCCACCGTTCCGTTTTTCATGACACGCACCATCACTTTCATATTGCTTTGCATGATCGTAAGATAGCTAGCATGATGTTTTCATGGCTTGTCCGTTTTTTTGATGTCATTTGCTAGGCTAGATCGTTGCACATCCCGGTGCACCACCGGAAGCATTCATATAGAGTCATATTTTGTTCTAGGTATCGAGTTGTAATTTTTGAGTTGTAAGTAAATAAAAGTGTGATGATCTTCATTATTAGAGCATTGTCCCGTGAGAGAAAAGGATGATGGAAGCTATGATTCCCTCATAAGTTGGGATGAGTCTCCAGACTTTACAAATAATAAAAGAGGCCAATGAAGCCCAAATTAAAAAAAAAGAGGCCAAAGATGCCCACAAAAAAAATGAGAGAAAGAGAGAAGGTTCAATGCTACTATATTTTTTCCACACTTGTGCTTCAAAGTAGCACCATGATCTTCATGATAGAGAGTCTCCTATTTTGTCACTTTCATATAACTAGTGGAATTTTTCATCATTATGCACGACCACTTAGTTTCTTTTTGAGCTTTCATACACTTATAGCTCTAGTGCAATCGTTGCATGGCAATACCTACTCACTCACATTGATATCTATTGATGGGCATCTACATAGCCCGTTGATATGCCTAGTTGATGTGAGACTATCTTCTCCTTTTACTTACAACCTCCACCATATTCTATTCCACCTATAGTGCTATATCCATGGCTCACGCTCATGTATTGCGTGAGAGTTGAAAAGGTTTGAGAACATAAAAGGTGTGAAACAATTGCTTGACTTGTCATCGGGGTTGTGCATGATTTAGATACTTTGTGTGGGGAAGATGGAGCATAGCCAGACCATATGATTTTGTAGGGATAACTTTCTAAGGCCATGTTATTTCGAAAGGATGCAATTGCCTTGTTAGTATGCTTGAAGTATTATTGTTTTTATGTCAATATTAAACTTTTGTTTTGAATCTTATGGATCTGAATATTCATGCCACAATAAAGAATATTACATGGATAAATATGTTAGGTAGCATTCCACATCAAAAATTCTGTTTTTATCATTTACCTACTCGAGGACGAGCAGGAATTAAGCTTGGGGATGCTTGATACGTCTCCAACGTATCTATAATTTTTGATTGTTCCATGCTATTATATTATCTGTTTTGGATGTTTTATATGCATTAATATGCTATTTTATATTATTTTTGGGCTAACCTATTAATCTAGAGCCTAGTGCCAGTTTCTGTTTTTTCCTTGTTTTTGAGTATTGCAGATAAGGAATATTAAACGTAGTCCAAACGGAATAAAACCTTCGGAATGATTTTTCTTGGACCTGAAGAAACCTGCCAGACTTGGAGATGAAGGTAGGAGACCTGCCGGGAGGCGACAAGCCACCAGGGCACGCCCTAGGGGGGGGGCGCCCCCCTGGCTTGTGGCCCCCCAGCAGCTCTCCTAACCCTATTCTTCGGCCTATAAATTCCCAAATATTCCCTGAATACCAAAAAGAGCCACGAAAATACTTTTCCGCCGCCGGAAGCCTCTGTTCCCGTGAGATCCAATCTTGGAGCCTTTTCCGGTAATCTGCCGGAGGGGGATTCAATCACGGAGGGCATCTACATCAACTCCATTGCCCCTCCGATGATGCGTGAGTAGTTCACCACAGACCTTCGGGTCCATAGCTAGTAGCTAGATGGCTTATTCTCTCTCTTTGTTCTTCAATACCATATTCTTCATGATCTTCATGGAGATCTATCCGATGTAATACTCTTTTGCGGTGTGTTTGTCGAGATCCGATGAATTGTGGGTTTATGATCAGCTTATCTATGAATATTATTTGAATCTTCTCTGAATTCTTATATGCATGATTTCATATCTTTGCAAGTCTCTTCGAGTTATTGGTTTGGTTTGGCCAACTAGATTGGTAATTCTTGCAATGGGAGAAGTGCTTAGTTTTGGGTTCAATCTTGCGGTATCCTCACCCAGTGACAAAGTAGGGGTAGCGAGGCACGTATTTGTATTGTTGCCATCAAGGATAAAAAGATGGGGTTTTCATCATATTGCTTGAGTTTATCCCTCTACATCATGTCATCTTACCTAATGCATTACTCTGTTCTTCATGAACTTAATACTCTAGATGCAGGCAGGAGTCGGTCGATGTGTGGAGTAATAGTAGTAGATGCAGAATCGTTTCGGTCTACTTGACACGGACGTGATGCCTATATGCATAATCATTGCCTTGGATATCGTCATAACTATGCGCTTTTCTATCAATTGCTCGACAGTAATTTGTTCACCCACCGTATTATTTTCCTTCATGAGAGAAGCATCTAGTGAAACCTATGGCCCCCGGGTCTATTTTCCATATTATACTTTCAGATCTATAAACCAAAAATACCAAAAATACTTCACTGCAATCTTTTTTAATTTTGTTTTACTTTTCGTTTTAGCAATCTTTTATATCTATCTCTATCAGATCTCATCCTTGCAAATAACCGTGAAGGGATTGACAACCCCTTTTAGCGTTGGGTGCAAGAGTTTGATTGTTTGTGTAGGTGCGAAGATTGGGGACTTGCTTGTATCTCCTACTGGATTGATACCTTGGTTCTCAACAACTGAGGGAAATACTTATCTACTTTACTGCATCACCATTTCCTCTTCAAGGGAAAACCAACGCAAGCTCAAGAAGTAGCAAGGTGGTTCTACTACTACACCAATTTCATCTTATTGTTCTCCGCTAGATTGGAAGTTTGGAGTGATTCTTTGTTGCACGTTGAGGGATGATCATATGATTCAACTATGTTAGCATCGTTGGGATATTGCACTAGCGAAAGTATGAACCCTAGGCCTTATTTCCAAGCATTTATACACTGTTTTGCTCGCAGTTTTACACTTGCTACCTTGCTGTTTTTTATTTTTTTAGATTACAAAAACCTATATCTATCATCCATATTGCACTTGTATAACCATCTCTTTGCTGAACTAGTGCACCTATACAATTTGCCATTGTATTGGGTGTGTTGGGGACTCAAGAGATTTCTTGTATTTGATTGCAGGTTTTTTTTGAGAGAGACCATCTTCATCCTACACCTCCCACGGATTGATAAACCTTAGGTCATCCACTTGAGGAAAAATTGCTACTGTCCTACAAAACTCTGCGCTTGGAGGCCCAACACGACTCTACAAGAGTAGACATCAAGCTCTTTTCTGGCGTCGTTGCCGGGGAGGTGAGTGCCTGAAGGTATATCTTTAGATCTTGCAATTAAATCTTTTAGTTTCTTGTTTTTCACTAGTTTGGTTTTATAAAAGAAAACTACAAAAAATGGAGTTTAGGTTGCATCATTTATTTTCGTATGTATAATATCTTCCGTGAAAATAAGGATTCAGAAAATTGTGCTCAATTGGTAGAGGAAGAAATTATGAAAATACTTGATGAGAAATCCTTGAATGATGGGCATGATAGAAATATTGTTAATTTGAGTTCTCTGAATATCCATGATGCTAATGACATGCAAAGCCACAAGCTTGGGGATGCTATGTTTGATGATGATGATATTTTTAGTCCCCCAAGTTTTGATGAGCAAATTTATTATGATGATGGCATGCCTCCTATCTATGATGATTACGATGATGACATGTATGCTATAAAGAATAATTATAACTATGAAACTTGTCATCATGATTTTAATATTGAATGTGGTTATGTCAATCATGTATCTCATGATAATTAATTTGTTGAGTTTGCTCCAACTACAATGAATGAGAAGAAAATTGCTTATGTGGAGAGTAATAAATTTTCTATGCTTGTATATCATGAAAAGAATGCTTTATGTGATAATTATATTGTGAAATTCCTTCATGATTCTACCGAAAATGGTTATGAGGGAGGAACATATGCTTGTAGGAATTGCAATAATATCAAGTTTCCTCTCTATGTGTTCAAAGTTTTGAAGTTATGCTTGTTTTGCCGCCCTATGCTAGTTGATTCTTGCTCCCATAAATTGTTTGCTCATAAAATCCCTATGCATAGGAAGTTGTTTAGACTTAAATGTGCTTGTCATGAGATTAATGATGCTCTCTTGCATGTTTCAATTACTATTCCTATGTGAGCATCATTGAAATCATCATGCCTAGCTAAAAGGCTTTTAAGAAAAGCGCTTGTTGGGAGACAACCCAGCACTTTTACTTTCTATTTTTGCGTGTTCACATGATTAAGCTACTGTAGTAATCATGTTTCGTGTCTTTTATTTCAATAAAGTACCATGTAAAGCCTTTGGGATAGTATGGATACTTGTTGATTGGATTCTATGCAAAAATAGAAACTTTTGCCTCCATTAAGGAATTTCTCTGATTTTACTGGAGCGTCAAAAAATTCTAAATTTTTTACACAGTTTCTATATATGCAAATTCTATAAGTTTTCCTAATTTTTCAGAATTTTTAGAGATAGGAATGTATGGGTATCCTACAGATCTTCACAGAATGTTCTGTTTTTTGACAGATTCTGTTTTGCATGCATAGTTTGCTTGTTTTAGTGTTCCCATAGCTTATATTCAGTGATATAAATTATGGGAATGTTGGGATACAGTAGGTATTATGTGATAACAATTATGAATCTTGTCTTAACAGTACCTAAGTGAATGATCTATATTTACTATACTATCCCATCTCATGAAGTTCCGTTAAGTTTTGTGTGATTGAAGTTTTCAAGTTTTGGGTGAGACACCGATATAAGAAGAATAAGGAGTGGTAAGACCCTAAGCTTGGGGATGCCCAAGGCACCCCCAAGGTAATATCCAAGGAGTACTGAAGCGCCTAAGCTTGGGGATGCCCCGGAATGCATCCCCTCTTTCGTCTTCAACATTATCGGTATATCTTACTTAGAGCTATATTTTCATTCATCACATAATATGTGCTTTGCTTGAATCGTCATTATATTTTGTTATTTTCTGTGAGGTGTTATTTATAATCTTGTTTTTCAATAAAAAGTTCCAAGAATTGCCTCTTAGGATGCTTGAGTTACATGTTTGATATGTGTTGTTTAAAAACAGAAACTTTTGCTGTAGTGTTTGAATTTTCATATTATACTGGTACGTGGAAAGTTTCTGAAATTTTTACACAGTGTTGTAATATAAATTCTTTATCACGTCTTAAAGTTTCATAATTTTTTGAGTTACAGAAGTGCACTTTCTAAATTAATTTCTACAAACTGTCCTGTTTAGACAGATTGCTGTCATAGTTTTGTTATCTACTTCTCTGATGGTCTTCATGACTTATATTGGTAAATATAAATTGTGGAAATGATAGTATACAGTAGATAATGTTTTGAAATTATTATGCAACTTGTCTTGGCAGTACATGAAGTGTTGATTTATTCTTATGTGTACTAACCTATCTCACGAGTTCTTTTTGAGTTTTGTGTGGATGCAATTTTTGAGAATAGGTGAAACCATGATATGAGAGGATTGAACAAGATACAAAAGCTCAAGCCCAAGGTTTCCCAAGGCACCCCAAGTAAATATTTCAAGAAGTCTCAAGCATCTAAAGCTTGGGGATGCTACGCATCCCACCTCTCTTCATCAACAATTATCGGTTAGCCTATGTTGAGCCTAAATTTTTATTTGTCCACATGATATGTGCTATTCTTGGAGTGATATTTTTATTTTGCTCGCTGTTTAAATAAAATACTCAGATATGAAAATCTTTATTGAGGGAGAGTCCTCACATAGCTACTTTATTGTTTGACTACTCATTGATCTTCACTTATATCTTTTGAGAGTAGTTTGATGTTTACTCTTCTGTTTCACTTATATCCTAAGAGTAAATTGTGAATGAATGAAATATCATAAATATGAAATTATCAATGTGCTTTATGCTTAGTAGTAGCTTCACATCTGGTTTATAAAGTAAAATCTATTGAAGTTTGGTAATCATCAAATTGGCCATACAAGCAATTCATGAATGATTAATATAACAAAGAGAACTTTCACATACAAATATATTATCTTGGACATCTTTTATGATTGTGAATACCCATAAATTATTTTCAAAGTTGATCAAATAGTTGAAGTTGGACAAGGAAGACAACGTAATGCTTATGTTTGGGTATATTTGCATAGAAGTTATATTGTTATGGATCCTCCAACATGTGGTGCTTGTTTAGAACCTTTTGCTAGCCAACACTTCATACTAAGTAGTGATACTACTTGTGCATTCAAATCCTTGAGCCAAGTTTGTTCCATGAGAGTCCACCATACCTACCTATATATGATATTTCACTGCCATTCCAAGTAAATTTGCATGTGCCACCTCTAAACATTCAAATAAACATCTGTTTTGTGTGCTCGTACCGCTCATGGAGCGACAGGGCGGTCATTATCTTCCATGCTAAGAGAGTTATTCTCAAGATGAGTGTTTATTCACTTGTCATTGCACGAGAGAGGCTGGTAAAAAGGATGCCCAGTCCTGCATAATACAAAAATAAATAAACAAAAACTCCCCCTAGAAAGTTGATTGTTTGGAGGGCAACCATGGATTCGGCCAGCCATGGAATGTGTTTGAATGGTGGAGGGGGAGTAAAAATTTAAATTCTGTTTGGGAACCGCCAATAATGTGATTAGCATGGAAGATATTGAATACTCTGTTGTGACGTTGGCAGGAAAGGCACACCACTCAAAATTACATATTCATCTCTGTTTTAAACAATGAGCTCTGGCACATATGCAAATCCCTGCTTCCCTCTGCGAAGGGACAATCTATTTACTTTCATGTTACTTACTTTCATGTTGAGTCAACTTCTTATTCCAACCTCAATCTATTAGTTGGCAAGCACCATGTGGTGGGGAAAGACCCAAACATATATATCCACTCAAATATATTTGATCATGATTCATTATTGTTGACAATTATGTTTATGATAAGTGTGTTGGGAGGCGAAACATCAAGCCCCTATCTTTCTCTGTGTTCGATGGATGTTGTTTGTTCTAAAAATATGCCTTCAGTATTAGCAATCATAAAAGAACATAGATTGCATTGTTTGGTGACCAAGAACATAGATTGTTAAGTTTCAATAGAATGCATTGTTTGAACCATGACATGTGAATTGATTACTACTCTATCATGATGATTTTTATGAGAAAAAGTTGCTGGTTATGATACTAGAAAAGTGACTGAAATTATCAATGATCAAAACAATTCACTAAGCTAGCATTCACACTTCATAAATTATTTCTTTTATCATTTACCTACACGAGGACGAGTAGGAATTAAGCTTGGGGATGCTGATACGTCTCCAACGTATCGATAATTTATGAAGTATTCATGCCATATTCACCTATGTTTACAATACTTTTATATGGTTTTGATGCATTTTATATGATTTATTTAGAACTAACCCTGACTGACACTGTTTTCAGCAGAATTGCCGTGGTGTTGTTTTTGTGTAGAAAATGAAAGTTCTCGGAATCGCCCGAAACTTTTTGTGATTTTTTCTGGAGGAAATAAGCAACATTGGAGCGAATACCTACCGGAGGGGGTGTGCCAGAAGGCCACCACGCAACCGGACGCGCCCCCCTAGGGGCGCGGCCAGATGGCTTGTGGGGCCCACGTGGCTCCGTTTGGCGTGATTCCAACGCTGAAAAATCCCATAAATACCAGAAACCCCAAAAATAAAGAGAGACCTCTCGTTCTGCCGCCGCAACTCTCATGTATCGATGAAAACCAATCTGGAGGCGTTCCAGTACCCTGCCTGAGAGGGCAAACCACCACCGGTGGCCATCTTCATCATCCCGACGGAGGCCATGACGAGGAGGGTGTAGTCCACCCTCGGGGCTGGCGGTTTGTACCAGTAGCTATGTGTTCAATCTCTCTCTCTCTCTCTCTCTCTCTCTCTCTCTCTCTCTCTCTCTCTCTCTCGTGTTCTGGAGATGACATGATCTCGATGTATCACGGGCTTTGTTAATATAGTCGGATCATATGATGTTATTCCTTTGCTACCTTGTTGTGATGAATTGAATCTTTACCTTTGAGATCTCGTTGTGTTGGATTGAATATTATGGTTTGAGAACACTTGATGTACGTCTTGCGTGGGATACCCGTAGTGACATTGGGGTATTCTATTGATTCACTTGATATATGTTGATGCATCAACTTGCGGATTCCGGTGACCTAGGGGATCTATGCATAGGGGTTGATTGCAGGTTTTCATACCACGTTGTCCGATAGAAATCATGTGGTGCTCCTTGAAGTTCTTTGTGTTGGATTGAATATGATAGATCTGAAATTGTTTGATGCATGTCGCATAATTTACCCACGGATACTTGAGGTGACATTGGAGTATCTAGGTGACATTAGGGTTGATTGATATGCATCATTGGTGTTATTCTAGTAGGAACTCTAGGGCTGTTTGTGACACTTATAGGAATAGCCCAATAGATTGATCAGAAAGAATAACTTTGAGGTGGTTCTACTACCTACACCAATTTCATCTTATTGTTCTCCGCTAGATAGGAACTTTGGAGTGATTATTTGTTGCACGTTGAGGGATGATCATATGATTCAACTATGTTAGCATTGTTGGGAGATTTCACTAGCGAAAGTATGAACCCTAGGCCTTATTTCCAAGAATTTATACACCGTTTCGCTCGCTATTTTACACTTGCTACCTTGCTATTTTTAGATTACAAAAACATATATCTATCATCCATATTGCACTTGTATCACCATCTCTTCGCCGAACTAGTGCACCTGTACAATTTGCCATTGTATTGGGTGTGTTGGGGACACAAGAGATTTCTTGTATTTTGCAGGGTTGTTTGAGAGAGACCATATTCATCCTACACATCCCACTGATTGATAAACCTTAGGTCATCCACTTGAGGGAAAATTGCTACTGTCCTACAAAACTCTGCGCTTGGAGGCCCAACACGAGTCTACAAGAATAAAGTTATGTAGTAGACATCAAAGCTCATGAGATACAGTGTATTGTGAAGGAACTGGAACTCCCTAAGTGTGATTTACCCGATAAATTCATGGCTGGGTGCATGATTGCAAAGTTACTTCCTTAATGGAGAAACTCCGCCACTAGTCTGAAACATAAGAGATAGAAGCTATCGGTTGAAAATGTGATTTCATCTCTTGATGTTGAAGAGAAAGCTCGAGATAAATACACTACTGAGAAAGGAGGTGAGGTTCAGCCTACCGCCGGTATAGTGCAAAGGTACCCACAGAACAAGAACAAAGGGAAGAACAAGCCTGTTTTCGACAAACCTATGAAGACTACTACCTTCAAGAAGAAGAAGTTCAAAAAGGTTGAGATACAGTGCTACGCATGTGGGAAGCCCGAACATTTTTCCATGGAATGCCCGGAATGTGCAGACCATAGAGGGAAAATGAGCTCCAAGACTATCAACATGGTGACCGCCAGCAATACTGATGGGTATGGTAATTTACCTATTGTGCTTTCAATATTTGAATCATCTTCGGGGTGGATTAATTCAGGTGCTAACGTTAATATGTGTGCTGACGTCCCTTTGTTTACTTCTTATCCGGTCGCAGGGGATTCTTCTGTCTTAATGGGGAATGGGTCACATGCTTTCTGTTCGTGGCATTGCACGATGGATCTAAAGTTTACTTCAGGGAAGATCGTGCAACTAAGGAATGTGCAGCATGTCCCTACTATGAACAAGAATCTAGTTAGCGGCTCCCTTCTATGTCGAGATGGGTTTAAAGTAGTTTTAGAGTCGAATAAAGTAATCGTGTCGAGATTTGGACAATTTATGGGCAAATGCTATGAGTGCGGAGGCTTGTTCCGCTTTTCCCTTTCGAATTTTTGCAATAAGTGAGTACACCAAATTTGTGCTAGTGTTAATGATGATGCGAGTGTTTGGCACTCTCGTTTATGTCATATTAATTTTTTTAATGTCTCAGCAATCCAGTATGAGTTTAATTCTGAATTTACCGTTGTCGAAGGTTCTAATGCCATAGTTGTGTGCAATCAAAGCAACCTCGAAAGCCTCACATGGCTGGGAGGAGAGAAACTTGGCACCTCTAGAACTCATACATTCTGATCTATGTGAGATGAATAGTATGTTGATAAAAGGTGGAAAGAGATATTTCATGACGTTGATTGATGATACGACTAAATTTTGCTATGTTTATTTGTTACAAACTAAATATGAAGCTTTAGACTACTTTAAAATCTATAAAGCTGAAGTTGAAAATCAACTAGATATAAAGATCAAGAGTCTTAGATCGGATCGTGCTGGAGAGTATTTTTCCAAAGTATTTGATGAATTTTGTAAGGAAGATGGTATTATGAGGACGCGTCCCTATTCGCCCCAGTCAAACGGGGTTGCCAAGAGGAAAAAGCCGCACGCTAACTGACTTGGTGAATGACATGTTAGACACTGCGGGTTTATCTAAGGCATGGTGGGGGAGGCTTTATTGACTTTGTGCCATGTCCTGAATTGAGTTTCTAACAAGAATAAATAGAAAACCCCTCATGAGGAGCGGGTTGGGAGAAAACCATCACTTTATTGTTTGCGCACTTGGGGATGCTTGGAAAAGGTCAATATTCCTATTCCTAAGAAACGTAAACTCGGACCGAAGACAGTGGATTGTGTCTTTCTAAGTTATGCTCAACGGAGCATTGCTTATAGATTTTTAGTGGTCAAATTTGAGGTACCTGATATGCATGTTGATACTATAATGGAATCTCATGATGTAACATTTTTTGAGAATATTTTTCCTATGAAAGATATGCATAGCTTTGCTAGGCTTTCTTCCGAGATAATTCTTGAATCTAGTACATCTGATGAGTATTTCAAACAATCACCTGAGGAAGTCCTTGAGAAGGATAACAATGACGCTACTATGAGGAGCAAGAGACAAAGGGTTGCAAAATCCTTTGGTGATGATTACATTGTATACCTTGTGGACAACACTCCCAAGTATATTGCATAGGCATATGCATCTCCGGATGTAGATGATTGTAAAGAAGCTGTTCATAATGAGATGGATTCAATTCTTTCTAATGGAACTTGGGAGCTAACTGAACGACCCTATGGTTGTAAACCTATGGGTTGTAAGTGGGTGTTCAAAAAGAAGTTAAGGCCTCATAGTACTATTGATAATTACAAGGCGCGGCTTGTGGCCAAGGGCTACACTCAGAAAGAAGGCGGAGATTACTTTGACACCTATTCACCTGTTGCTAGAATAACCACCATTCGGGTGCTACTTTTCCTGGCTGCCTCTTATGGTCTTATGATTCATCAAATGAATGTAAAGACAACTTTCCTAAATGGAGAGTTGGAAGAGGAAATCTATATGGATCAGCCTGACGGGTTTGTGGTAAAGGGTGAAGAGAGAAAGGTGTGCAAGTTGTTAAAATCTTTGTATGGTCTGAAACAAGCACCTAAGCAGTGGCATGAGGAGTTTGAAAGAACGCTAACTTCTGTTGGATTTGTCATTAATGAGGCTGATAGGTGTGTTTACTATCGCAATGGTGGGGGCAATAGTGTCATATTATGTTTGTATGTGGATGACATACTAATCTTTGGTAAAAATATTACTGCAATCAATGAGGTCAAGTCTTTTCTATCGAAGAGTTATGATATGGAAGATCTGGGAGAAGCCAATGTGATTCTAAACATTAAACTTATTAAGGATAAGACTGGGATTACTCTAACACAATCTCACTATGTTGAGAAGGTCTTGAGCCGGTCCGGCTTTATTGATAGCAAGCCTTCTCCAACACCATATGATCCCATCGTGACACTCAGAAAGAACAAGAAAAAAATGAGATATCAATTAAGATACTCTCAAATGGTCGGTTCACTCATGTACTTAGCTAGCGCTAAAAGGCTAGATATCTCTTTTGTTGTGAGAAAACTGAGTAGGTTCAAGTCGAACCCGGGTGATGATCATTGGCATACACTAGAAAGGGTCTTGCGCTATTTGAGAGGTACTATGAGTTACGGAATTCACTATTCAGGGCATCCTGTTGTGCTAGAAGGATATAGTGCTTCAAATTGGATCTTTGTTGTTGATGTACACTATGCCACAAGTGGGTATATATTTACTCATGGAGGTGGTGCAGTGTCATTGATGTCTTGCAAACAGACCATATTGATGAGGTTAACAATGGAAGCAGAACTAACTGCTTTAGACACAGCCACTATTCAAGCAGAATGGCTGCGTGAGCTCTTGATGGACTTGCCTGTGGTTGAAAAACCTATACCGGCTATTCTTTTGAATTGTAACAACCAAACGGTTATCGCTAAAGTGAACAATTCTAAGGATAATGCGAAGTCATCAAGACACGTGAAGAAACTCCAGAGTAATAACTTTTACGTATATTCAAACAGACAAAAACCTGGCAGGTCCCTTTACAAAGGGACTATCATGAAATGTGATAGATATTGCATCGAGCGAGATGGGTATGAGACCCATAGATGTGACACCGTAGTAGTAACCCAACCTTTGTGATTGGAGATCTTGTGAATTAGGACCTTGGAAGAACAAGCTATTGGTTAACTGAGGAGAGTAATTGGTGGCCGTCTCTAGGTGAAGATGCAAAACTCTCAGAGCTGTAAGGTGCATAGCTGTAATGAAGGTTGGCAACATGCCTTAATGTGGTTCTATTGACTATTATAGCAAAGATGTTGTCCTACAGAGCAATCTTGAAAGAACACACCTATATGAGCTCCGATTGTAAACGTCGCAGTCTGTGAGACTTGCGTGATCTCTAGTAAGCTCACGAAGAGACCTGGGAGTATGACATATATGCTTCAAACCACGGGGTAGCCTACTGACAACCACGTACTAGTTAAGACTTTAAGTGAAACCTGTTCACACAAAACTAGCAATTCAAGGCATAGTCCGTCAAGTTGTGGATGAATGTAGCTTAAAATTCTAGACAGAAGTTCGACTTATCAGACTCTGCTGGAACATTGGTATATAAAACAAGTGGTGAGAAAAGGAAAATATCTAAATGGGTATTTTAGATCGTTGGGGATTGTTAGACTAAATGGGCTTGGCCCATTAACAAATTCGGAAATCCCAAATGAGCCCATGAATAAAATGGCAAGTGGTGGTGCTAAAGTTTAGTCCCATACTGCTAGTTGAGGAAGAATAGGACCTCTTTATATAGTGAGTTCTCTCCACCACTCTGAGTGGTGTGTTGAGAAGAGAAAGGGAACACCACACGTGCGCGTTCGCTCGCCTGGCCGGGCTCGAGCACGGACTCGGGCCGGGGCCGGGGCGGCGTGTACGTGTGACATGCGCATGAATGGTCCGCCGAAATTTGGTCCGTTGCCTTGTGGGGCGCGGTTCCTTTTCCTGTTCTATTTTTTAGGTAATGGCAAACAAGTTAATTATTTCTTGTTCGGTAGGTATACAACTTAGAAACCAAGTCGGTTTGAGATCGTGATCGTGATAGGAGACCGCCTTTGGTCCTAATATATATACTGCTACCGACTGCGGCCAAAGACACACCGAAAACACCTAGGTTTTGCCTCACCTCGCAACTTGCGCTGGCACCGTAGTCTACCTCATCTCGAACGGCGTCATGGATCGACATGCGGGAGAACAGCTCTCTGGAACCATTCGTCTTTTCGATCCTGCACAGGGAGGGACGAATTAGGTTTTTGGGAAGCGCTCTGTGCGACTGCTCAATTTCGTCATCACGGGTCATCTACCATTCAAGTCTGGCGGTGCTACTCAACGACGTCTCCATCGCTGTCAACAACAGATCATCGCCAACATCGTCACAACAGCGTCGCTCCTGCAACAGCTAATGAACAATACATCCTCCGTGATTTGTTCATGTCTCTCTCTGTAGTTGCTACTTCATGTGCGATGATGATGTGCATGATCTATTGTTCGTCTAGTTTGCTAGATTGTTGCATGCTAGTTTCCGTTCTAGTAATGAATTGTTTACTGGTATTAAATCATGAACTTGCCTAATTTTCCAACACCTCACCCCTTGCATTGGCGCAGTCCTCCCTCCCGTCTCTCTCGTTCTTCGCCCCAGCGGTGCTTGCTGAAGCCGTGCCGGCGCGGCACCACCACCATCACCATCACACCGTCGTGCTGGTTGTTATCCCATGTACTTCTCCGACCTCGCAGATCAAGGAGGAGGAGACGTCACCGAGCCGCACGTGTGCTGAACTCGGAGGTGTCGTCCATTTGGCTCTAGACTGGATTGGATCGTGATTGGATCGCGAAGGGTACGACTACATCAACCGCGTTATATATGTTTCCACTTAACGGTATACAATGGTATGTAGACACACTCTCCTCTCTCGTTGCTATCACTACTGCAGGAATGCCTAGCAGTGGCGGGCTCAAAAAGGCCAGCAGTAGTGGGCCAGGCTCACAGGGGCGCCCGCCACTAACCTTCCGCCACTGCTATAACCGCATCAGTGGCGGGCCCCCACTAGTAGAGCCTCCGAAGTGGCTGACAATGCGAGGTTGCCTGTGCAGTGGCGGGTGGTTGGTAGTGCCTGTTGTTGATCCATTCACTAAGATTAAATAAAGTGTTCAAAAGTAGTTATTGTTGACACACATTAGCATAAATGAAAGAAACACACACGTGTGTGTGTGTCATTATTGATGAACAAATGACTAGATTTCATAAACCTTACAAGTCCAGACCGAACTGCTAGATCGAGTCCAATAATGATAAAAGTAGAGCTTAATATTACTACAATACTATTAATGAGCAGAATTTGGTGGTGGTGGGGCATTCTCGGCGGAATTATCCCCACGACAGTTCCCCATCGGGCTCTCTGAGCCGGGCATGAAGATGTCACTTGTTGCAGCGTCCATTCGAGGACCAAATCGGGACTACTCTGAGGTGGTTTCTAGGAGCGCTCTACAGCATTGGCCTCCGAGAAGATGGCGCGTGCTGAATTCTTTTATTGTGTTTGGGCATAACTCTTGCACATATTGACTTCGTGCTCCCAGTTATTATTCTCTCATGTGATATTCTCCACCTCTTTCAGCTCCCGCGTGCAATCTCTCCATGCAAACACTGCATCGTCAATCTTTTTCCCCACGCCACCAACATCCTCCGCCACTACAACTCCTGTTTAGGAGAACGACTAGGAGCCATGGAATCCCTGTAAATGTTGCCATACGGAATGCATATCATTAAATCCTTACATGTGCAAATTTTGGCATGACATTTGCTTAACAATGGACATATTAAGTGCGATGGACTAAATCACCACACTACTTACAACTAAATGGTAGGTACTAAATATGAATATTACCCACAAACAACTACTTACAAGTATCTGAGCACCAAGCTTGTATAAATCCTTCACTAGAATTAACTATTGTGCAAAAATAAATGTTATCAGACGGAATGCATATCATTCAATCCATACATGTGCAAATTTTGTCATGACATTTGCTTAACAATGGACATATTAAGTGTGATGGAGTAATATGGTAGGTACTAAATTAACACACTACTTACAACTAATATGGTAGGTACTAAATATGACTATTGCCCAAAAACAACTACTTACAACTATCTAAACACTAAGCATGTATAAATCCCCCACTAGAACTAACTATTGTGCAAAAGTAAATGTTACCAAACTGAATGCATATCATTTACTCCATGCATGTAATTTTTTTGTCATGACCTATGCTTAACAATGGACATATTAAGTGCGAAAAATTGGCGAAAAAGAATTTAATCAACTTTCTGCCAAAACATTTGCATTTAGCATATGATTTCCTATTAAAAAAGTTGGCACAAATTGTATTCCTAAATTATTTGGCATTGAATCAGGAAATTGCACGTACAATTGCATCTAGAGTGGGCAATAGAAGATACCTAGCTAGTTACCTTGGGTGGTGAATCCCGTCGTGCGGACGGTGGAGGAGGCGAGAGGGGGGCGCGGTGGAGGAGGCGGGCGGCGATGAGGGCCGACGCGGCGTAGGAGGACGGCCGCGGTGGCGGAGGAGGGGCGCGGCAGCGGCGAGGCACCGGGTTGGGGGCCGAGGGCGGCGGATAATGGAGAAGAGATTGGAAGTGTTTTCGCGAGAGGGGGTGGTAATTTGGGGGGGGAGTGGAAACATGTTTAGCTGTGGCGGGTGTACTTAGCTACCCACCACAGTAATATTCTGCCAACAGTGTGCATCGAGCAAGGCCAACTAGTAGTAATTTATAGGAGCCGCACGCCACAGCTAGGTCACATACATGTGGAGGGCGTACAGACGAGCCCGCCACAGGTGAGGTATGCAAAAAAAACTATATGGGAGATTCTATGTGCGTCGGGCAAGATGAAGAGCCCGCCACTGTTGTTGAACTAGTTGTGGCGGCCCCAACTTATTACCCGCTACTGCTAACTTTTCAAACTAGCTGTGGCGGATGCCCCGCTACGCCCGTCACTAATTGATGTTCACCTATAAGCCCTTTTCCAGTAGTATATGCATCTTGATAGATAGATCTTGGGTGTGCATATAATTTTTGTTTAATTCTTCATTCCTAACAGTTCGTACTACTCATGGAGGGAGACCGACTAAAACATATATGAACGTATCACCATAATAGCTTGGCAAGTGGGCAATGAAAGAATAGGTGCTGGATTGATTTCTTGTTACCGCAAATGCAACACTTAGTGCATCCTTGTCAATTTCAGTTTTAAGACTATTTTTAGTGAAGTTGACCTTGCTCTAAATATAACATGAAATTTCAGTTCTCAACGGGACTTTCACTTGGAGTGGTTCGGTTAGATCTTTTGACCTGAAAATCATAAAGGTTTTTGCTAAGTAATAAACCTTTAGTATGGACATTGGAGCATGTTCGAATATATTTGTGCATGTATATTGTGTCGTAGGCCCACCTTCTAGTTTCCTGTATAGTTGAGGTTGTGGCCCGTCTTGTACATCATATATACATGCCTAGTGAACCCAATCAATGCATTGAGAGTTGCACGGCCTAAACCTAATTCTCTACATGGTATCAGTTTCCCCCTCGATCCTACCCTAGCCGCCGCCGCCACCGCGCCTTCCCTAGCGCCGCCGCCGCATCACGCCGCCACACCCCGCAACCGCCGTCGCTTCTCCCAGCCGCCGCCGCCTCCCTCCACCGCTTCCGCCACCCTCTCCCTCATCTCTTGTAGCCGCCGCTGCCTCCCTTCTTCTCCGCAGCCGCCGCTCCTGCCACCCACTCCTAACCCCGTCGTCGCCTTACCAC
Organism: Elymus sibiricus; assembly: GCA_039707655.1. Lineage (NCBI taxonomy): Eukaryota > Viridiplantae > Streptophyta > Magnoliopsida > Poales > Poaceae > Elymus > Elymus sibiricus. Next base: position 142,492,266 of record CM077667.1, on the reverse strand, counting down.
CCACCGATCCGCCCCGCTGCCATGGGCTCCCCAAGTTCCTCGGTCTCCTCCGGCAGCAACCCGTTCGCCGGCCCGGACATTACCCTCGTCCGCGATCTCAACATCTTCGATCGCGTTTCGGTGACTCTAGATCAGTCCACCGCATCCTACTCCGCCTGGAAGAGGTACTTCAACTTGGTGTTCTGTGAGTACCTACTCCACGGTCATGTTGATGGCACCGTGGACTCTCGTCTCATGGTGAACGGTGAGGACTAGATGATTCTCGACGCCACCATCATTCGCTAGTTCTACCTCACCATCTCCAAGGACCTTTTCCACACGGTGGTGTGCGACGAGGACGACGCTTACGCCGTCTGGACCAAGCTCAACGGCCTCTTCACTGACAACAAACTTCAGCGCAAGGTCCTCCTTCACGGCGAGTTTTACGGGTGCCAGCAGCTTGACTCATCCATAGATTATTTTTGCATGCGCCTCAAAAAGCTTGCCGATGAGCTCCGTGATCGTGGCGAGACGATCGGCGACGAGATCCTCATCAGCACCCTCACCGCCGGTCTCAACGACGACTTTGGGAACGCCGCCTCCAACCTTACCCTCATCCAGGAACCAACCTTTGCTAAGGTAGTGGCGTACCTCAAGCTTGAGGAGCGACGGATGAAGATGGCGCGGATTCGGGCCACGCACAATGCCCTTACCATTGGCACCCGCGGTGGATCGGCCCCGCCCGCACCTCAGCCGCGCCCCGCGCCGGCCCTTCCGCCACCGCTAGCCTTCCCGCAGGCGTCGGCCCCCTTCCCTCCGTAGCACCTGGCCCCGGCTGGCAACGGTGGTCGCCGCGGTGGTCGGCGTGGTAGGCGCAAGCAGCGACAGCAGCAGCAGCCCAACGGCGCTCAGGGAGGAGCCGCCCGTCCTCCGCAGCCGTTCCAACCGGCTCCGTGGTGCGCCGGACAGAACCCGTGGACTGGTGTCGTGCATGCCTATTCCATGCCGGTTCCACGTCCGCCTGCCCCCGGTATCCTCGGCCCGAAGCCTCCCTCGCATCAGGCGATTTATGCCGCGCCGCAGCCCTACGCGTCGCCCTATGGGCCTCTCCTCTATGAACAGTCGCCGCAGCCAGGAGGGCTGCCGCCGCTGCCCCTGACGGCCCCGTCACAGTCATCGGCCCCTGCGCTTCCCCCAGCGCCTTGGGACCCGGCCTTGCTGGCGGCTCTGCACTCCGCTCCTACTCCCTCCAACTACACCGGCAGCGGTGACTGGTACATGGATACCGGAGCAACGGCTCACATGGCCGCTCAACCCGGTAACCTTCACACCTCTTATCCCGTCAACACTTCTACTTGCATCACCGTCGGTGACGGCTCCTCCCATCCCATTACCCACATAGGACATGCATCTTTTCCATCTACATCTACCCCAATTTCATTATCTAACATCTTAGTTTCACCTACTCCTATTAAAAATCTCATTTCTGTTCGTTATCTTACTTGTGAAAATCCTGTTACCGTTGAGTTTGACGAGTTTGGTTTCTCTGTCAAGGACGCTCGTACCCGGATGGTGCTCCACCGCTGTGACAGCCCTGACGAGCTCTACCCGGTCCACTCCACCGCCTCCACCACCTCCACCGCTCCTGTCGCCCTCGCCACCGGTGTGGACCTTTGGCATGCTCGCTTGGGTCATCCCAACCCCGCCACCCTTCGTCATATTCTTCGGAGTTTTCCTTTCACGTGTAATAATATCGACGATCACTCTTGTCATGCTTGTCGTCTTGGCAAACATGCTCGGCTTCCTTTTAGGGCTTCTTCTCATGTTGCATCGTACCCGTTTGAGTTAATTCATAGTGATGTATGAACTTCTCCAGTTGCAAGTAATACGGGCCATCTCTACTATCTTGTCATCCTTGACGATTTTTCGCAATATGTGTGGACCTTTTCGTTGCGGCGCAAGTCCGATGCTATATCCACCCTTGCCGCCTTTTACTCCTATGTCTTCACGCAATTTGGGCGTCCCATTCTTGCGTTACAAACCGATAACGGGAAGCAGTTTGACAACCTGGTTGTTCGCACTCTCCTCACCACACATGGCACGACATTTCGTCTCACTTGCCCCTATACCTCGTAACAAAATGGTCGTGCTGAACGCATTCTTCGCACTCTTAACGACTGCGTTCGTACGCTTATATTCCATGCCAATGTGCCTCCGCGCTTCTGGCCTGACGCCCTCTCCACTGCATCACTCCTTCTTAACCTTCGCCCCCGCCGTACTCGCGGGAACTTTGCACCTCACCACCTTCTCTTCGGTGCACCACCCTCTTATGACGAGCTTCGCATTTTCGGCTGTCTCTGCTACCCTAGCATCGCCGCTACTGCGCCTCTTAAACTTGCACCCCGATCTGTTGCCCGCGTCTTCCTTGGCTACCCACCTAACACCAAAGGATATCGCTGCTATGATCCCGTCTCACACCGCATGTTCACCTCACGACATGTTTACTTTGATGAGAAGGTGTTTCCGTTTCAGCAGGTACCCGCTGCTGTCACATCACCGCCGGCCACCGCCGGCTCTTCGGCGACACCATCTAGTGGATGGCCATGTTCGGTCCATGGACCGCCACCAGGCTTTGGCGCTACGTGCGCCGCGGGACGAGCTGCGGCCCCTGCTTCCGGCCGCGCCCCCTCGACACCCGATGGTTCGGGCTCCGGGGTGGTCACCGACTCAGCGCCCTTGGAGTCCCCCACGCCTTCCTCTCCGGCTACGCCTGGCGCCCCGGCATCGCCTGCCCCTTCCTCAGCCTCGGGCGTGGCTTCGAGCGCGGACTCGGGCGCCGCCACCTCCTCGGCCTCTAGTGCGGCCGGGGCCTCTGCCGCCTCGCCGTCCTCCACCGAGGCAGACCCGTCCTCACCACCTACGCCTGACGTGGTGTCGGAGCTGCCGTCTCGCCACCTGACGCGGTCTCGGACCGGTGTCCATCGTTCGAGCCTGCGGTACTCCAGCGACGAGTATCTCCTCGCCGCATCCAGTTCCGAGCCATCACCGATTCCCACATCAGCCCGGGCAGCCCTCCGAGATCCTCACTGGCTTGCCGCGATGCAGGACGAGTTCGACGCTCTCCAGCGGAACCACACTTGGACACTGGTTCCCCGACCTCCTCGTGCCAACGTCATCAGCGGCAAGTGGGTTTTTGTCATAAGACCCGCTCGGATGGCACTCTTGAGTGCTATAAGGCTCGCTGGGTGGTCCGTGGCTTCCGTCAGCGAGCTGGAGTTAACTTTACCGAGACATTTGCACCGGTTGTCAAACCGGGCACGATCCACACCATTCTCCAGCTTGCGGTCTCTCGTGGCTGGCCCATTCATCAGATGGATGTCTCCAACGCCTTTCTTCATGGTCACCTTGCGGAGCAGGTCTACTGTGAGCAACCCACTGGTTTCGTTGACGCCACTCATCCTGGCCACGTGTGTTTGTTTTCTCGGTCTCTCTACGGCCTTAAACAAGCACCTCGCGCCTGGTACCAGCTTATCGCCAGTTTTCTACAGACATTGGGCTTCTGTGTCACCCGCTCGGACGCCTCGTTGTTCGTCTATCAACATGGTGACACGACTACTTACTTGCTGCTCTACGTCGACGACATCATCCAGACGGTCTCCTCTGCAGCCCTTCTTCAGCAGATTACTCTACGGTTGCGTGATGAGTTTGCCATCAAGGATTTGGGTGCTCTCCATTACTTCCTTGGCATTGAAGTCCTCCGGCGACCCGATGGCTTCTTTCTTCATCAACAGAAGTATGCGCATGAGCTACTTGAGCGCGTCGGTATGCTCAACTGTCATCCTGTTGCTACTCCTGTCAACACGAAGGCCAAGGTTTCTGCTCTGGATGGTTCACCAGCGTCGGACGCCCCATTCTACCAGTCCATTGTTGGTGCTCTCCAGTATCTGACGCTCACCAGACCAGACTTGTAGTATGATGTCCAGCATGTGTGTCTCCATATGCACGCCCCTCGTGACTCCCATTGGACACTCGTGAAACGGATTCTCCGCTACATCCGTGGCACGATGTCCCTCGGACTCACCCTCACGGCGCCCCCCTCTATGGATATGGTGGCTTATTCTGATGCTGATTGGGCTGGCTGTCCCGATACACGTCGCTCCACTTCCGGCTACCGCGTCTACCTCGGTCCCTCCCTCGTCTCGTGGTCGTCTAAATGACAACCCACAGTGTCACGCTCTAGCGCGGAGGCCGAGTACCGAGCGGTGGCTAACGCAGTCGCCGAGTGGACCTGGCTTCGACAGCTACTCCAGGAGTTGCATCACGACGTCTCACAGGCCACGGTTGTCTACTGTGATAACGTCTCGACTGTGTACCTTTCCTCCAACCCCGTTCACCATTGTCGGACGAAGCACATCGAGCTTGATATCCACTTTGTGCAGGAACAGGTAGCCCTTGGACGCATTCGGGTTCTTCATGTTCCGACCGCACAACAGTTTGCCGATGTGATGACTAAGGGACTGCCTACTTCCACCTTCGAGGAGTTTCGTTCCAGTCTCTGTGTCTCTGGCGACGCTTCGACTGCCGGGGGGGGGGGGGGGGGGGGGGGGGTGTTGAATATATTTGTGCATGTATTTTGTGTCGTAGGCCCACCTCCTAGTTTCCTGTATAGTTGAGGTTGTGGCCGGTCTTGTACATCATATATACGTGCCTAGTGCAACCAATCAATGCATTGAGAGTTGCACGGCCTAAACCTAATTCTCTAGAGAGCATACTCAACACCTCCTGTGTGAAAATAGACTTACATGTGATCGAGGCAATAACATAGCCGATAGCATCTCTACCTGTTTGAAAATTTCATATGGTTTAACCAATCTCTCACTTCCAAATTTTGAAACAGGGCAAACATAAAACTGCAACATATTAGTGTACAAGCATGTTTCCTCGAACCACAGTATGCTTTATCTTTACTCACTAGGGTCTCTTTGACCACGACTTCACTTTTGTTTCTCCGGTTCATCGAAAACAACAAGACTTCAGCTTCAATCAACAAATAAAACATTTATCCCGTAAAAAAACATTTATTATTCACGAACCTTGGAAAGTTTCACTTGATGCAAAAAATGGTGCGATTTCAAAAGAAAATTACAATGTTTAAGGTTCAATTTTTATCACTTGTTTCTCGTTAGATCGTCGTGCTCGTCCTGTCCACAGTTGAAGAACACGCGACTCACGAAAAAACAGACGGGCACGGCAAATCGGCACGTTTTTTTTTTTTGAGAAGAAAGCAGATCGATAAGTGGGCCTCTCGCTCGCTCATCCGACAAACAGTGGGCCTGCAAGCTTTGCCGTCGGGCCGTCGCTGTCAGTAGCCACTACAAGGCCAGCCCACATGCCCATGTTCAGAGTGCGTTCTTGAGCCATTTGGGGCGGCTACGTGCGTGCCGGTGCTGCCTGCCGGGCCCTCCCAGACCCACCGCCGCGCACGCGCCACGCTCCATGCCGCGGCAGCGTGGTGCCTTCTGCTTCCGGGACACGCACTCAGAAGGCGGCCAGTCGGGCCGGGCGCAGTCGCTGCCTGCAGGCTGCAGCTAGCCCTAGCTAGCATACGTACGTCGGGATCCCAGAATTCCATCGGAGGGCGGCAGCAGCGGAGCGATTACTACGCTTTCCCTCTTCGCGCACGCCTCGGGCCAGACACCGCGCGTCCAGAAATCTTGCATGCCATGCGCGCAGCTTCCTCAATTCTGCAAACCAACGGCCGGCGGCTCGCTACCCCGTTTCGGTTCCGGCAATAATAACTCTTCGTGCCCGTCACGAGACTAGCTACTTCAAGGAGCGCCCGCCCCGGTCGAGTACGTGTACAGAGTGCATGCATACAAGTATACGACCGAGATTGCAAGAAGAAATTACAGTGTATGCACTTGTGACAAGGCCGCTTCGTGCAGGGAGAGCGTACTGTGTACATGCCGGCACGAGCCCATGTCGACGGTGTGTCTCCAGCTGCGGACAATGCACGATCGGGCACGAGCATGGGACTGTTGCGTGTTGATGTGCGTGCGACGACGGACATTTTCCTAGTGATCATGAGCCTTTCCGTAGCAGAAAACCTGGACCCCGAACAGTGCAGGCCACTACCGAGGTGACCATTCCTTCAGCTTGCCGGCCAATGGTTGGAAAAAGCGAACGCCTTTTTTCAACGGGAAAATAGAGATGAGATGACACGCCATGCAGCCAGAGATTAGCTACTACCAAAGTCAAAGAAAAAACAGCGACTAGCTTACTAATCCATTTCTAGCTTTATGGGCTATATAAGTTTATTTTCCAAACGGACTGGTATTAGATCTGGTAAGTACTATACTACCATGCAACATGCGTAGACATTTCAGCTTTATGGACTATATACCGCAGGCTCGAGAAAGTACGTACGTAGCAAAAGTGTCTTTTATCACGTTGAAGTTTGAACTGAGCACTTCGAGCTGATGAGATTGCATTGCAAGGTTCTACTAAAAGGGAGGGCACTAAAGAAGGCCAGGCTCCAGCAGAAATGTCAATGCCGTAGTCAGGCATGCATGTGGCTACCTTGACCAAATGCGCGCCTGACACACGGCACTTGTTTAACTCGGTGGCTTAGTCCTCCCATTTACTTATGCGCAGTAGGAATCTGGGAATGTTTGTCGTAAGCATGTGTCGATACAAGTACGAGATGATGCGATGCTGCCATAATAACCACCAGGGCAGGGCAGCAAAGCAAAGCCATGGAGTGGCATGGCATTCAGGCCATCTTGGCTGCTGCCTGGTGTCCGTCCCTTGTGTAAAAAGAACAAGAGTACAATAGTGCGGTGAAATCTTTCGCGCATCATGGGGTAACACTGCCCTAGAAACCTAATCCCAAACCCATCCCCTGTGACTAAGCTAGCTAACCCAGACGCCCAAACGCCGTTCCAAGAGCGTGATTGAGAGGACGGCTGCATGCAGGGCGATGGATGGACGCGTCTCCCCTCTCAAACAAGTTCAAACGCTGAGCAGATTTGCCTACTCCAGTTAGTAGGGCAGTAGACTTCAACTTCTAGCCCCCTTCTCCAGCACAGCGCTTGGAGAATGGTGCAGCAGCGCCTGCTCCGATGCAGCAACTCCCAACGTCTTTCTACGAACTCTTATCACGTAGGAGTAGTACACCAGTGACGAGTGATGCCTTTGCTTGTGTTGCACACTAAGCACAACATCTCTTGATTTGATTTGAGTTGGATCTGACTGATGTGGTGAAGAAGGCAGGGGTGAGGCGACGTACGGGCTCGAATCCCAAGGTAGTGATGCGCGCAGGGAAAGGGATACTCTATTGCCATCTTCGATTCCCTTTTCCGCTTGACGTCTTGCGCAGCAAAGGCTTCTTTTGAGGAGGAGGTCCATGCATGGCATGTGCCATGTTATGTGGTGGAGTTATCATATTCTCCACACTCTCACTCTCTCTCTCCTCTTCCCCTCTCTCTCTGCATACATGTAATACTCAGAGAGGAGGGTTTTTTACAGTGAGCTGATGACACCGTTTGAATTTTATCTGGACAGACGTAGCTGGCGCTACATGGATGATAGGTGATACGGTTGCTGCTTGCTTGGCGTTATGTCCATTCTTTTTTTTTATTTGAACAGAGCACAGTAATGAATTGCAAACCGAGTGGGTTGCTTTTAAAATTTATATAAGTAGTGCCTTTTCTAAAGGCAGTCTATGTCAATATGCGTGGTCTGGCCTTAGATCCAATTAAATCATATAAATTGCCAATTGATTAGGGCATGTACAATCGTTGATAAGATAGTCTTATCTTAAGTCTTGCATGTAATTTAGAGATAACAAAAAAAATGTCTACAATGGGTCATCTCTTAGCCTTATCTTCAATAACCAGCTATTCCTAAAAATGTGGCGAGACATATTATGCTAAGAGATCATCTCTTGTCTTCTCTTAAATAAGAGAAGACAACCCTTTTTTATGAGTTCTCTCTCCTCCACCTCATCATTTATCCTATGTGGCATTTCTAAGATAGCACTATTATACATGCCCTTAGTGCAGCTCATGCAAACCAACCTTCTCACTCCTGCATGCATGCAAGAGATATTATGTCCTTGGTTGCTAGTACGAGACAAACCCCATTAAGTTTCCCTCGATTAGTGCTAGTGGCATTATATAGCTGCAAATTGTAATTTTTATAGTGGCCTTGTATGAAAAATAGAGGGAGTAATACCTATGTTACTCCCACTATGTGTAGTCTTACATTTCACATTCAAGGTTTCAATGTCCGTAGCAGCAGCCTTCTTCAAGATTCTCAACAAAAACAGGCACAATCAATTGCTAAAAGATGAGCCCAAGCTCAGAGATTTATTTGTTCAGAAAATAGTTACTCTACATGATACATCCATTACACATTCAAGGTTCTAATGGACGGATGGGTGATACATCTCCAAGGTATCGATAATTTATGCCATATTTACCCATGTTTACAATAGGTTTATATGGTTTTAATGCACTTTATATGATTTAATTGGAACTAACCCGGACTGACGTTGTTTTCAGCAGAATTACCATGGTGTTGTTTTTGTGCAGAAAATAAAAGTTCTCGAAGTCGCCAGAAACTTTTTGACGATTTTTCTGGGGCAAATAAGAAACCAGGTGCCCCTAAGCAATCAGGGTGCGGCCTGAAAAATCCTATAAATACAGAAACCCTCAGAAATAGACCTAGAACTTTCGCTCCGCCGCTTCAAGCCGCTGTATCGAAGAAATACCATCCGGAGCCCTGTTCTGGTATCCTGCCGGAGGGAGCAATCATCACCGGATGCCATCTTCATCATCCCGGCGGTCTCCATGACAAGGAGGGAGTAGTTCACCCGCGGGGCTGAGGGTATGTACCAGTAGCTATGTGATCTCTCTCTCTCATGTTCTTGAGATGTCACCAACTTTATGTATCACGGGCTTTGTTAATATAGTTGGATCATGTGGTGTTTGTCCCTTGCTATCTTGATGTGATGAATTGAATCTTTCCTTTTGAGATTTCGTTATGTTGGATTGAATATTGGAATTAAGATCACTTGATGTATGTCTTGCATGTGGATACCCGTGGTGACAATGGGTTGTTCTATTGATTCACTTGATATATGTTTTGGTACTCAAATTGCGGATTCTCGTGGTGACAATGGGGTAATCTATGCATATGGGTTGATACACATTCTTGTCCTACTTACTCCGATAGAAATCTTGCGGTACTCTTTGAAGTACTTTTGCGTGGATTGAATATAATCAATCTAAAAGTGTTTGATGCATATCGTATAATTGACTCACAGATACTTGTGGTGACATTGGAGTATCTAGGTGACATTAGAGATGATTGACGTGTATCGTATGGTGTTATTTTAGTACGAACTCTAGGGCTGTTTGTGACACCAATAGGAATAGCTCAATAGATTGATCGGAAAGGATAACTTTGATGTGGTTCTACTACCTAGAACAATTTCATCTTATGTTCTCCGTTAAATATGAACTTTGGAGTGATTCTTTGACGCACGTTGAGGGATGATCATATAATTTTATTATGTTAGCATTGTTGAGAGATTACACTAGTGAAAGTATGAACCCTAGGCCTTATTTCCAAGCATTAATATACTGTTTTGCTCGTTGTTTACTACTTGTTACCTTGTTGTTTTTATTTATTCAGATTATAAAAACCTATTTCTACTATCCATACTACACTTGTATCACCATCTCTTCGCGGAACTAGTGCACCTATACAATTTTCCATTGTATTGGTTGTGTTGGGGACATAAGAGATTTCTTGTATTAGATCGTAGGGTTGTTTTAGACCATCTTCATCCTACACCTCCCAAGGATTGATAAACCTTAGGTCATCCACTTGAGGGGAAATTGCTATTGTCCTACAAAACTCTGTGCTTGGAGGCCCAACGGAGTCTACAAGAATAAAGTTGTGTAGTAGACATCAAGCTCTTTTTTGGCACCGTTGCCGGATAGGTGAGTGCTTGAAGGTATATCTTTAGATCTTGTAATTAAATCATTTAGTTTCTTGTTTTTCACTAGTTTGGTTTTATAGAAGAAAACTACACAAAAAATGGAATTGATGTTGCATCAAGTTCTTTACCTTTATTATATTTTTCTTGGAAATGATAGATTGGAAAATTGTGCCAAAGTGTTAGAAGAAGAATTTAATAAAATGTTTGGCATTAAATCCTTGAATGATGAGTGAGGGAGTCCTGGACTAAGGGGTCCTCGGGCTGCTGGCCTATCTCTCAATGGGCCGGCTTGGTGGGCCGCACTCTGACTGTCGCGGGGAAGGCCGGATACATCGAGACCCTGTGTTCTAGAAGGAAGTCCCGAAGGCGCATCGTGCACTCCAAGTCAAGATGAGGGAATCGACGTCTCCATTCTCGGCAGGAGTCTTGTCATGTGTAAACCCTAGGTACCCCCCGGTGTCTATATAAACCGGGAGGGTTTTAGATTGTAGGGGATAGAAACTCATCTAGGGTTTTAGCTAGTCGATCTCGAGGTAGATCAACTCTGTAACCTTCATACCATCAACATAATCGAGCAGGACGTAGGGTTTTACCTCCATAGGAGGGCCCGAACCTGGGTAAACATCATCTCCTTCGTCCCCTTGTTACCATCGATCCTAGACTCACAGCTCGGGACCCCCTACCCGAGATCCGCCGGTTTTGACACCGACATTGGTGCTTTCATTGAGAGTTCCGCTATGATCTCCAAAGGAATCGATGGCTCGCGTTGTCATTAACAAAGAAGTCCGGAACATGGACTCCTTCGTCCCTGGACAGATCTTCGCTTTCGGCAGCATTGTGTGCACGCTGACCCGACCGGCCGTCTTGGCCGGGTCGGGAGTTTCGCCCCTTATCAAGAGGTCAGATTCGGGAACCTAGAGTTCTCCGTAGACTCTCGGGGCGATCTTTCGCTCACCGGGCTCGCAGTCTCATCTGACGCACCCGAGGACTCCGAGGCCTTAACCTCGGATGTCGCTTTCGACCCCGCCCACGGGACTAACCCCGGTGATGATCTGGCTTTTAGTCCGGATCCGGCCATAGCGCCAGATGGCCGGGTACCAGCTCCTGTCGAACACACTTCTTGGGCAGACGCATCGGAGGTTAACTCCGAAAGCGCTGGCCAAATTGACCCGATCGAGCTCTCGACACTCAACGAAGCTCTAGATCGGATCTTATCGATGAAAGTTACTGACGACCCAACCCCGATCCACGATCAGATCGGTCTTAAGGCGGGTCAAGAGGAATTTTTCATCCCACCCACCACCCACTTTGTAGCCACTGTCGAAGACTTAGACTACGCCTCCGAGGAGGCAGAAGACATGGATCAAGAGGATCGCGCTCCCACCCCCGTCAACACCGGGCGATGGACTGCCACCTCCATCTACGACGTCTACATGGTGGATACTCCATCCGATAACGGCGAGCGCACACCCGCAAACAATGGTGATAAATCGGGCGAAGCGCCGTCAAGGCGCCAGAAACCGCGCAAACGATCAAAGACAAAAAAGGGAAGGGAAGCTATTGCTAGCACCGGGGAAAACGATACCCCGGAAGACCTCGGCGATCCCAATATTCCCGAGCATCCGTTAGAGGACCAGGAAAAGCCGGAGGACCAGCGCGACCACGAAGATCCAAACGACTCCAAAGATGACAACTACCTCCCCCCTGTAGAGGAGGAGGATAGCCCGGAAGCCGAAGATTTCACCGTCCCCGAAAACATTGAGGATCAGGAACGGTTTGGGCAACAGCTTATAGCCACTGCCCGAAGCCTAAAGGCAAAAGAACGGCACCTCAAGGCCGAACAAGACACCCTCAATGATAGGTGGACGAGGGTCATGTCGGCCGAGGAAGGATACGGTACCTGTCTATTGGACCAACCCAAGAGCTATCCACGTCGACGGCTGCTGCCACAATTCGATGACGAACTCCCTAATACGCCGTCCCCCAAGCACACTCCATACGACCAGCCGGACCGCCCTCCCCGAGGACGAGATAGGACGGCTGGCGACGCCGGTTATAGGCCGGCGATACCCCGTAGAAGGGGAAAGGAGCCAATGGAGCCTAAGGACATGTACGACCTGCGACGCGACCTGGATTATAGAACAAGCCGCACGAGATCCATCTACGGATCTAGAGGGTACTCCCCCCGATAGACGGGACGGGCACCGGCATTGGCTTGACCGAAACAATAGAGGTCGGGAACAAAACCGGGCCAGAACAGACGCCGACTACCGGCGTGACATAGCCCGGGTCAGAGGCGCTGCCCACCCACTGTGCTTCACCGACGAGGTGATGCAGCATCAGTTCCCGGAAGGGTTTAAACCCATGAACATAGAGCAATACGACAGAACAACTGACCCAGCAGAGTGGATCGAGGATTTCCTCCTCCACATTCACATGGCACGAGGAGACGATCTCCACGCCATCAAGTATCTACCCCTTAAACTTAAGGGGTCAGCTCGGCACTGGTTAAACTGTCTCCGAAAATTCTATCGGGAGCTGGGAGGATCTGGAGGATGCATTCCGATCTAACTTCGAGGGCACCTATGTACGGCCTCCGGACTCCTCCGACTTAAGCAACGTCATCCAAAAGGCAGGAGAGTCCGCTCGACAATTCTGGAACCGGTTCTTGACCAAGAAAAAACAGATCGTCGATTGCCCAGATGCCGAGGCTATAGCCTCTTTCAGGCACAATATTCGGGACGAATGGCTGGCTCGCCAGCTCGGTCAGGATAAACCTAGGACCATGTCCGCCCTTACATCACTCATGACCCGCTTTTGCGCGGGCGAGGATAACTGGCTAGCGAGACAAAGCCACAACCCCGAAGACCCCGGCACCTCCGAAGCTCGAGATGGAAATGGGAAACCATGACGCAACAAAAATAAACGCCAGCACAACACTAGTGACGCCGACGACACGGCCGTCAACGCCGGCTTCCGCAACCCTCGATCCGGGCAGCGGAAGAAGCCTCCTAAAGGCAATCGCGATGGACCTACCCCGCTGGACAAAATCATGGAGAGGCCTTGCCAGATCCATGGCACTCCAAACAAGCCCGCCAACCACACCAACCGTAACTGTTGGGTGTTCAAACAAGCCGGCAAACTCGCATCCGAGGAGCAAGGCAAGGGCCCACGCAACGAGGACGATGATGAGCCCCGCGGTCCGACCAATGGTGGACAGAAGAAGTTCCCTCCAGAGGTAAAAACTGTGAACATGATATACGCCACTCACATACCCAAAAAGGAGTGGAAGCGCGCCCTTCGAGAGGTCTATGCCGTAGAGCCCATAGCCCCAAAGTATAACCCATGGTCGGCGTTCCCGATCACCTTCGATCGACGAGACCATCCGACCAGTATCCGTCATGGGGGATCAGCTGCTCTCGTCCTAGATCCCATTATCGATGGGTATGACCTCACTAAAGTCCTAATGGACGGAGGAAGTAGCCTCAATTTGATTTACTCAGATACGGTGAAAAAGATGGGTATAGATCCATCAAGGATCAAACCCAGCAACACTACCTTTAAAGGAGTGATCCCAGGCGTCGAAGCCCGGTGCACGGGCTCTGTGAGCCTGGTAGTGGTGTTCGGTTCGCCCGATAACTTCCGTAGCGAGGACTTGATCTTCGACATCGTACCTTTCCGCAGCGGTTATCACGCCCTGCTAGGCCGCACAGCGTTTGCTCGCTTTAACGCCGTCCCACACTACGCATACCTCAAGCTCAAGATGCCCGGGCCCAAGGGGGTCATCACTGTCAACGGCAACACAGAGCGTTCCCTCCGAACTGAGAAACATGCATTGGCCCTGGCGACCGAATTCCATTACGAGGACGGTCGGCAAACACCGAAATCTGCCATAAAGGCACATAAGGTTGACAAACGAGCTTGGTTTCAATCCGAACTCCCAGAATCTTCTCCTCCCCAGAAATAGGGACACGCTCCCCATTGCACAGCCCTAATGACCGTCAAACACGTGCCAAGAAGGCACAACTTCGCACTCAAGATTCCATGGGCAGCATTGGGGAACAACCATTAAAGGGTAAGTGTTCGGCTGGACCGAACCATTACCAGTACACGTCCTCGGACATAACACAGGTACCATCAAGGACCTGCTAAAGAGTAAAGCTCATCCATACTTCGGCGACTTCTCAAGACCTTCTTCCCAAGGTCCGCTCGACGACAGCATCACCCTTAAAGGAATGCAACTCCCTAGGAGGCACAGGAGCAGACTGACGACAGGGCACATCGAGGACGTCAAGCCACCAATCGAAGACCCCTGGTACAACCTCTCATGTGTAAATTCTATGTTTTATCTTCAAAATACCTGTAAACAGTTGCCTCGGCAATTTGAGTTATAAGAATTATCGAGCACATAAAAGACCATTATACATGGCCCCTCCGCTGTATTTTATGGTACATACTCTGTTCTTGTCAAACGCCTCTCGCGCAACTGTTCGGTATACATTACGATGCAACCGGCTAATAGACCGGGGGCTTGAATTTAAAATATTGCCCTGAGCATCACCCCGACACACCTGGTCGTGTGTTCGGCGTCTTGGATTTTGCTTTATATGCATCGGATCCGAACTATGTCTTGGGTCAATAGTTGGGTTGCCCGGCTCCTGTGTTTGCCCCCTTACGTTCCGCTCGTTCGGCTAAAGGGGCAAAGGGAGAACCACTGCGATTGTGTTTCCAGTTCGTCTGGTCAAGCACCTCAGGGGAGAAAGCCGAAAACTGACCGTCATAGTAAGCGAGAACCGGTTTGCAAATCCGAGTATAAGTGTCATACTAAAAAATCGATAGAGGTTATTCCGTGTTATACGATGGGTTTTGTAATTGTACAAACCATGTGATGCTGGCTTCGGCCCCGGTACATCCGCACATCACAAAACACTGGGGGCTGGTTATCAGCCCCCGCATTTTTTTTCCGCTCCTACGGCTAAGTGAAAGCGATAAAGCATCATAGTCCGATTGCCTTGTCCCCCTCGCACTACCGCCTTTGGGCACCGATACCTCGGCTAAGGGTCATAGTGCGGAGGCAGAGACACCTCGCGTCGTATCTACGTGGGGGCTGAAGCTGACGACTCGCAACTTTCAGATAAAACGGCCACACGTGAGTCAAAATAAACACTAAAGACTTATAAGACATGATAAACCAGGCAACTCTGATTATAAAGCGTCAAAAGTCTTCGGACATATTACAACGCGCTCATTCAAAAAGGACATCCTTCGAGCATTGGGCCTCTATCGCCCGAGCACCCTCCATCACTGCGGAGAAGTATAGCTCAGGGCGCCTATGCCCCTTTCCAGGGGGCGGAGGTGCAGTGGCCATCTCGGTCGGCTTGAGCTTCGGCCAGTGCACCATGGTCTTTGCAAAGGCCATTCGAGCTCCCTCGATGCATGTAGAACGCTTTAGCGCATCAATCTGAGGCGCAGCATCGCACAGTTTCCGTACCAAGCCGAAATAGCTGCTCGGCAACGGCTCTTCAGGCCACAGCCGGATGTAGAGATCCGTCATGGCCGGCTCCGCCATCCTGTGAAGCTCCATCAGTTGCTTCATCTGCTCGCTCAGAAGAGGAGAGCGCTCGGGGGACTCAAACTGTGCCCAGAATAGCCGAGCCTCATCATCCTCCTCCCGCGAAGCATAGAATTTGTTCGCGTCTGCTGCACTCTTCTGGAGATCCGCACAGACGCCTGAGGCACGCCACACCTGGGTGATCAAAGCAAACCGGCTACCACCAAAGGCGCATTGTAGTGGATACGGCTTACCATCTGTGACATCCCTGACTTGGCGAACCTCCTCTTCAAAGGACCGCCTTTCCACCCGCTCCTTTTGAAGCTCGGATTTCAGCGCGAATAGCTCGATGGCTTGCTCTTTGCCTTTCTGCTCAAGGGCCTCGCACTTTGCGCTGGCGTCCTTGAGCTCCTGCTGCACCTCCTCCACTCGGGCCTCCTGCTTAGCACTCGCAGCTTTCAAAGTGGCGAGTGCGGCTGCTGCCTGTTCGGCGGCCGCCTTCTCATCCTCGGCCTCTTGCTTCATCTTTTCGAGCTCGACCTTGAGTTTTTCAACCTCCCAGCTGAAGCTGTGGAACCAATAAATAAATAATTACACTAGGTTACCAGTGCGGATCACTAACAATATACAGCCCGGATGTTACAATTCGGCTTACCTTGTGCCTTGTCGAACCTCTTGTTCAGGCTATCAAGCTCCTCTTCGGAGATCTTGAGCTTCCGATTTAGCTCGGTAAGCTCAGCGGCATTAACGGCCGCCGCCGAGGATGAGGCCTACAAAAAATAAAAATAAAAAACATACATCCGGTTATGTGCGTTCCAACCCCCGAACCGTCAAGGATATGACACTATGCTTGGTCCTCTTAAGGGCTTTTTAGAACATTGTAGGACTAATGGTGCCTTGCGCATCATTGGTCACTCATGAGTATTTGACCCCCGGGTGCGTTTTTGCAAAACCACCCGGGCCTCGGGGGCTACTACATATATAAAGATAGCATAAACTTAAGATTGTTGGGGAAAAGGGTATTACGTGCCTCACCTTGAAGCCCGTCAAAAGACCATTGAAGGCCTCTTTCAGTCCGCTATCGACGGACTGAATGCCTTGCAAAACCGCACCCATAAGAGCACGGTGATCCTCGGAGATGGGGGCGCTTGATAGAGCCTCCTCCATGACCGGCCACCCAGTCGTCGGTGGCACCGGTGGTGACCGGCCAGCCCGATCTCTGATCAGGGACTGAGTCGGTAGCTCCGGAAGCACAGCATGCTCCGGAGATTTCCTCGGAGGGGACTGGACATCCCTCCGCCCTTCCTCTTCAGCGGCCAGGGGAGTTATCTCCCCCTGGTCTTCAGCGGCCAGGGGAGTTTTCTCCCCCTGGTCTTCAGCGGACGAGGCATCGACCTCGGCCATGGCGTGGTCACCCCCACTGCCTGTGTTCGCCTCCAAAGGAGCCTGGCGGGATGACACCTCCGCGGCATCCTTCGCGGCCCCGGGAGGTGTGGGGTGCTACTTCTTGAGCATGCGTTGGTTTTCCCTTGAAGAGGAAAGGGTGATGCAGCAAAGTAGATAAGTATTTCCCTCAGTTGTTGAGAACCAATGTATCAATCCAGTAGGAGATACAAGCAAGTTCCCAATCTTCGCACCTACACAAATAATCAAACTCTTGCACCCAACGCTAAAAGGGGTTGTCAATCCCTTCACGGTTATTTGCAAGGATGAGGTCTGATAGAGATAGATATAAAAGATTGCTAGAACGTAAAGTAAAACAAAAGTAAAAATAATGCAGCGAAGAATTTTTGGTATTTTTGGTTTATAGATCTGAAAATATAATATGGAAAATAGACCCGGGGGGCATAGGTTTCACTAGAGGCTTATCTCATAAAGGAAAATAATACGGTGGGTGAACAAATTACTGTCGAGCAATTGATAGAAAAGCGCATAGTTATGACGATATCCAAGGCAATGATTATGCATATAGGCATCACGTCCGTGTCAAGTAGACCGAAACGATTCTGTATCTACTACTATTACTCCACACATCGACCGACTCCTGCCTGCATCTAGAGTATTAAGTTCATGAAGAACAGAGTAACGCATTAGGTAAGATGACATGATCTAGAGGGATAAACTCAAGCAATATGATGAAAACCCCATCTTTTTATCCTCGATGGCAACAATACAAATACGTGCCTCGCTACCCCTACTTTGTCACTGGGTGAGGACACCGCAAGATTGAACCCAAAACTAAGCACTTCTCTCATTGCAAGAATTAGCAATCTAGTTGGCCAAACCAAACCAATAACTCGAAGAGACTTGCAAAGATATGAAATCATGCATATAAGAATTCAGAGAAGTTTCAAATAATATTAATAGATAAGCTGATCATAAACCCACAATTCATCGGATCTCGACAAACACACCGCAAAAGAGTATTACATCGGATAGATCTCCATGAAGATCATGAAGAACATGGTATTGAAGAACAAAGAGAGAGAAGAAGCCATCTAGCTACTAGCTATGGACCCGAAGGTCTGTGGTAAACTACTCATGCATCATCGGAGGGGCAATGGAGTTGATGTAGATGCCCTCCGTGATCGAATCCCCCTCCGGCAGATTACCGGAAAAGGCTCCAAGATTGGATCTCACGGGAACAGAGGCTTCCGGCGGCGGAAAAGTATTTTCGTGGCTCCTTTTGGTATCCAGGGAATATTTGGGAATTTATAGGCCGAAGAATAGGGTTAGGAGGGCTGTCGTGGGGCCACAAGCCAGGCCCCCCCCTAGGGCGCGCCCTGGTGGCTTGTGACTCCACGGCAGGTCTCCTGCCTTCATCTCCAAGTCTGCTGGGTTTCTTCTGGTCCAAGAAAAATCATTCCGAAGATTTTATTCCGTTTGGACTCTGTTTAATATTCCTTATCTGCAATACTCACAAACAAGGAAAAAACAGAAACTGGCACTAGGCTCTAGATTAATAGGTTAGTCCCAAAAATAATATAAAATAGCATATTACTGCTTATAAAACATCCAAAACAGATAATATAATAGCATGGAACAATCAAAAATTATAGATACGGTGGAGACGTATCATGGGGTGTGACGCAGTCCCACTCTCCGCCAGTTCGGCGGGCGGAGACTCCCCATTCGATATTTGGTCAGTAGCGAGAACGCGCGGTGGGCTGCAAATTAAAAGACGTTCGTGCATTTAAAATATTGAAGACTTTGCATAAATAACCCAGGGAGTCTTCGGATTCATACCTTTGAGCTGTGGGCTTGACCCTTAGGTTCCTTCGGGGAACCTTCTCAAAGTCCTCGGACTCTGCATCAGAATCCGAGCTGTCGTCGGCCAGGATCAACCTCGGCCGACGCGCCCTCTTCAGGGCAGGAGGAGGTACATCCTCCGCGGCGTCCGGCGGCGCCGCCCTCTTTCTTGTGAGGGGGGAAACACCTCCCCCCCCCCGTCCTCATGCTCTTCCTCATGGCTGGAGGAGGCATGGGTTTCCTCGGACATGGCTCCGGCTGGTCCTTTATACGGATACCTTCTCTGGCTTTCTTCTTCTTCTCCTTCTTCTCGGGCGCCGAGTACGGCGCCACGACGAGCATCGCCGTCAACAACTCCGACCTGGGGTCTTCGGGTTGTGGTGCGGGACAGTTAACCCTCGCGGTTTTACTCAACCATTTCTGCGAAAATGAGGGGGAAGGTGTTCAGTCTTTTTGTCAAAGAAATAGAGTCAATGGATTAAAATTATACTGTGCCTGGGTAGGTGGGTTACCGGTGCTTAGGCCCGAATCCTCTTCCTTGGCCGGCCAGCTTTTCCGAGGCTTGAATAAGGCCTTCCACAACTTCTCGGAGGTAGTGCGGAAGAACTGGCGCACGGTAGGCTTGTCCTCACGCTGGTAAGCCCACATTGGGGAGGCCCGACGCTGACAGGGGAGGATACGGTGGTGGAGCATGACCTGGACCACATCGACCAGTTCAGCCTTGGCCTTGATCACCGAGGTAATGCGCTTCTGCGGTAGTTTCACCTCTGCATCCGACCCCCAGTCAAGGCCCTTCCTGAGCCATGAGGTCAATCTCGTAGGGGGTCCGGATCTGAACTCGGCAAGCGCCGCCCAGCTCTCATCTCTTGGTTCGGTGATGTAGAACCATTCTTTCTGCCAGATCTTGATTGTGTCGATAAAAGTGCCAGTTGGCCACTCCATGCGGGGGAGCTTGCTGATTACCGCCCCTCCACAGTCTGCGTGCTCGCCCGCGACAGTCTTCGGCTTGACATTGAAAACCTTGAGCCATAGGCCGAAGTGCGGCTCAACCCGCAGGAAGGCTTCGCAAAGAATGATGAAAGCCGAAATATGCATAAAGGAGTTCGGGGGAAGATCATGGAAGTCCAACCCGTAGAAGAACATGAGGCCCCTGACGAAGGGGTGGAGCGGGAAGCTCAGTTCCCGGATGAAATGGGGGACGAATACCACCCTTTCGCCTGGCTTAGGGGTGGGGACGACCTGGTTCACTTCTGGAGCGCGGTGGAAGACGTTGGCGGGGAGGTAGCCGGCGAGCTTTAGCTCCCGGATATCCTTGTCGGTGACCGTGGAGGCCTCCCACTTGCCCATAGAGCCGGAACCCGCCATGGCTAGGCTCGGAGGGGAAGTTGAGGAAGAACTGGATATGGGCTCTCGGAGCTTGGGAAGATTGGGGAAGCAGAGGATGCGAATGGGAAGCGTGAATAAGCCTTGGGGTTTTACCCTTTTTATGGGGCGTAACACCGATTATCCTCCCTTTGCTGTGCCGTAAATCTCTCTGCTTCCCAAGACGTGTGTACCGTTATGCACGCGCAAAAGGAACTTGGGATGCCAATCATATCCCGTGTGAAACGGAGCACGATCTATACATTGATGAGTCGTGCTAATGTAAAAACGGCCTCGAACCGCGAATCGAGTTTTCATAACTGGTTCAGCGGTCGTGGTAGGCCACGACCCTTCGTCAGGAAGGTTGTCAGAGGAAACACTGTTTACACTAACGTTTGGCCTTCGGGACTGAGCAACTCATGGTGTTCGGGCTATCGTGTGATCGGAAACCGGACAAGTATCAGCCGATCTTTAATGGGAAGAAGAACTCACCCTGCAAACCAAAGACTCTGATCAAGCAGAGCTGCCCAAGCTGAGACCCTTGGCGTTGGGGGCTAGTTCGGGGGCTACTGAGGAAGTCATGGACTAAGGGGTCCTCGGGCTGCTGGCCTATCTCTCAATAGGCCGGCTTGGTGGGCCGCACTCTGACTGTCGCAGGGAAGGCCGGATACATCGAGACCATGTGTTCTAGAAGGAAGTCCCGAAGGCGCATCGTGCACTCCAAGTCAAGATGAGGGAATCGACGTCTCCATTCTCGGCAGGAGTCTTGTCATGTGTAAACCCTAGGTACCCCCCCCCGGTGTCTATATAAACCGGGAGGGTTTTAGATTGTAGGGGAGAGAAACTCATCTAGGGTTTTAGCTAGTCGATCTCGAGGTAGATCAACTCTGTAACCTTCATACCATCAATATAATCGGGCAGGGCGTAGGGTTTTACCTCCATAGGAGGGCCCGAACCTGGGTAAACATCGTCTCCTTCGTCCCCTTGTTACCATCGATCCTAGACTCACAGCTCGGGACCCCCTACCCGAGATCCGCCGGTTTTGACACCGATAATGAGCATGATTGCAATGTTGTTAGCGTGTCTTTTATGAATAGTCGTGATACTCATGATAATTGCACTAGTCATGACAAAATTGTTTCTTATAAGCATGTCAATTTTTGTGAAGTGAATAAAGTTTGTGAACACATGCCTTATTGGGATGATATATTTTGTAAGAAGCATAAACATGATAAAACCAAGTGGTGGCTTAAAGGGATAGGTGAATTTGCTACGAAATTACGCTCTCTTCATCCCATTACTTGTGAACTTTGCAATGGGGTTGGTCATCTTAATTTCCAATGCATACTTTTTCATGATCGAATCCTGACCGATTATTGTAATAACTTGATCACCCTTGAACTTTATAATGAACTTTGTTTATTTTGTGGGTGTGAATAATGGACAAAAAAATAGTTGGTTTGAAGCATTCTTATTCACAGACTATTTTGAAACTAGTCTACAGTAACTCTATATGTTTTATGTAGTAAATTGCAATGAGAATGCTTATATTGCCAACTATAGAAATACGGGAAAACAAATAGAGTATAAAAGGAATACTAATGAAAGGGTAAAGATTTCCACTTTCCCTCCTATTATCTCTCGTAATGAAACAGGTGACGAGAAGGAGGTTCCTATCCAACCAATCTCATTAATAAGAAGCTCGGAAAAAATGATTAAACCCACACATGATGTGGTGGAGAAGAAGAAAAGAAGAAAGAGTAGAGGTAAAAAGGTATCTCTCCCAAATAATGTTGCTCCTGTGATTGTTGAGAATGAATCCTATAGTATTGAGGACGATGATACACTTGGTGATGTTGTTATGCCTATTACTTGTCATGATAGTTATGATTGGGAAGATAATGATACTTCTTATAATCTTGAAAATCTTTTTGGCGTCAACTTGAAAAATTATGATGATAATAGTTATTATACCATTGGTGCCATTCTTACTATTGACCATAAGAGTGATTATGCTAATAATATGCAAACCCACAAGTTTGGGGATGCTATGCTTGATGAGAATGACATGTTCGAGAATATATTTGCTGCAATTAATATGTGTCCCAATCTTGGGGATGCTATGCTTGATGAGAATGACACGTTTGAGAATATATTTTCTGCAATTAATGTTTGTCCCAAGCTTGGGGATGCTATGCTCAATGAAGATGATCTTTTTAGTCCCCCTACTTCGAATGATCAAATTTGTTATGATGATTGCATGCTTCCTACTTATGATGATTATTGTGATGATACTTATGTTATAAAAAGTAGTGATGATTATTATTATAAAACTTTTCATAATTATGAATGCCCTTTTTCTGAA
This sequence comes from Elymus sibiricus, assembly GCA_039707655.1. NCBI lineage: Eukaryota > Viridiplantae > Streptophyta > Magnoliopsida > Poales > Poaceae > Elymus > Elymus sibiricus. The sequence goes on along the minus strand of CM077667.1, from coordinate 142,469,751 downwards.
TATTACTCTTGTAATGTGGAAACACTTTATAGTATTCGAGTCTCCTATGATACTCCCACTATTATGCATGAGAAGTTTGCTTATGGGGAGAGTAATAAATTTCCTATGCTTGTTGATCATGAAGATAATGCGTTATGTGATAGTTATATTGTTGAATTCCTTCATGACGATACTGAAAATTATTATGAGGGAGGAACATGTGCCTTTAGGTATTGCAATAATATCAAGTTTCTTCCATATGCGTTGAAAATTTTGAGGTTATGTTTGTTTTGCCTTCCTATGCTAATTGATTTCTATTCCAATGAATTGTTTGATTCCAAAATCCCTATGCATAGAAAGTGGGTTAGACTTAAATATGCTTGCCATGTGATTCATGATGCTCCCTTGCATGTTTCAAATACTATTTCTATGTGAGCATCATTGAAATCATCATGACTAGCTATAAGGCATTAAAGAAAAGCGCTCGTTGGGAGACAACCCAACACTTATTCTCTCTGTTTTTGTGTGTTCACATGATTAAGCTACTGTAGTAATCATGTTTTGTGCCTTTTATTTCAATAATGTGCCAAGTAAAGCCTTTGGAATAGTGTGGATACTTGTTGATTTGGTTCTGTGCAAAAACAGAAACTTTTGCCTCCAGTACAGAATTTATCTGATTTTACTGGAGCGTCAAAATATTCTGAAATTTTTACACAATATTTATATACAAATTCTCTTCGTTTTTTTTTCATATTTCAGAATTTTTAGAGCCAGGTACGTATGCTTTTCATTCAGATCTTTACAGACTGTTTTGTTCTTAACAAATTCTGTTTTGCATGCATAGTTTGCTTGTTTTAGTGTTCCCATAGTTTATATCGAGTGATATAAATTATGGAAATGATAGAATACAGTAGGTATTAAGTGATAACAATTATGAATCTTGCCTTGACAGTACCTAAGTGAATGATCTATATTTATTATATTAACCCGTCTCACGAAGTTCCGTTAAGTTTTGTGTGATTGAAGTTTTCAAGTTTTGGGCGAGATACCGATATAAGGAGAATAAGGAGTGGCAAGACCCTAATCTTTGGGATGCCCAAGGTAACCCAAATTAATATTCAAGGAAGGCTCAAACGTCTAAGCTTGGGGATGCCCCGGAAGGCATCCCCTCTTTCGTCTTCAACACTATCGGTATACCTCACTTGAAGCTATATTTTTATTCGTCACATAATATGTGTTTTGCTTGGAGCATAATTTTATTTTGTTATTCTATATTTTATATTGTTTATAATCATGTTTTTCATTAAAAAGTACCAAGCATTGTCTTTTAGGATGCTTGAATTGCATGTTTGATGTGTGATGTGTAAAAAATAAAAACTTTTGTTGTAGTGTTTGAATTTTCATATTTTACTGGAACGTGGAAAGTTTTTGAAATTTTTACAAAATACGATAGTATAATTTATTTATCATGTCCTAAATGTTCAGAATTAAGTTACATAAGTACACTTTTTGAATTAATTGCTACAGATTGTCCTGTTTAGACAGATTGATGTGATATTTTTGTTATTTACTTATCCTATAGTTTTCATAGCTTATATTGGGAGATATAAATTGTAGAAATGATAGTAAACATTAGATAATGTTTGAAAATTATTATTCAACTTGTCTTGGCAGTACATAAAGTGTTGATTTATTCTTATATGCACTAACCTATCTCACGAGTTCTTGTCAAGTTTTGTGTGGATGAAGTTTTGAGACTTAGGAGAAACCAGGATATAAGAGGAATAAACAAGACACAAGAGCTAAAGCTTGGGGATGCCCAAGGCTCCCCAAGTCAATATTACAAGAAGTGTCAAGCATCTAAGCTTGGGGATGCTACGCATCCCACCTCTCTTCGTCAACAACTATCGGTTAGCCTATGTTGAGCCCAAATTTTTATTCGTTCACATGATATGTTTAATTCTTTGAGTGTATTTTTATTTTGTTTGCTAATTAAATAAAATACTTATATATGAAAGTCTTTATTGAGAGAGATTCCTCACATAGCTACTTAACTGTTTAACTACTCATTGATCTTCACTTATATCTTTTTGAGAGTAGTTTGATGTTCACTCTTGTGCTTCACCTATATCCTAAGAGAAAATGTTGAATGAATTGAATGTCATAAATGTGAAATTATATATGCTTCATATGCTTATCCCATGGGGAGTAATGACTTCACATACAATAAGTATAAGCGATAAAATTTATTAGAAGTTAACAAACATAGCATTGGTCACTTGAACAATTCATGAAAGAATATTGAAGGAAGAGAGATTTAACATATAAATATACTATCTTGTACATCTTATATGATTGTGAGCCCCCATGAATTATTTTCAAACTTGATCAAGTAGTTGATGTTGGACAAGGAAGACAACGTAATGGTTATGTTTGTTTATATTCACATAGAAGTATATATTGTCATGGATCCTCTAACATGTGGTGCTTGCTTCGGATCATTTGCTAGCCAAAAATTCGTAATAAGTAGAGATACTACTTGTGCATCCAAAAACCCTTAAACCTAGTTTCTTGCCATGAGAGTCCACCATATCTACCTATGGATTGAATAAGATCCTTCAACTAAGTTTTCATCGGAGCAAAAAGCAATAAAATTGCTCCTAAATATGTATGATCTTTTATTGGAAGGGAAAATAAGTTTTGTATGAACTTGTGATGGTAAAGAAATAAAAGCGACGGACTACATAATAAAGGTTGCTATCACAAGGGGCAATATAAAGTGACGTTCCTTTCCATTAAGAACTTGCACATCCAAAATCAAAAAGCGCATGACAACCTCTGCTTCCCTCTGCAAAGGATCTATCTTTTACTTTTATGTATTTACTTTTCTATTTTTACTTTTATACAAGAGCCAATAATGTTCATCCCTATTCCAATCTGTTAATTCTTTAGTTGGCAAGCATCATGTGGTGGGGAAAGTTCCAGGCACATATATCCAGTTGAATATAGGTGATCATGATTCATTATTGTTGATAGTATCCTTGAGATAAATAAGTTGGGAGGCAACATTAAGCCCCTATCTTCCTATGTGTTTGACTGAAACTGTTTGTTCTAAAAATATGCTTTGAGTTTCAGCAATCATGGAAGACTAAATGATAGTTGAGTATGTCGAATTTGCTAAATCAAAGCTCTTAAATAGACACTTCCTGAAAAAAAGATGAATTGTAATTGTTTGATGACTGAAAACATAGTTTGTTGGTTTCCAAGAAAGTTTATGGTCTATACTTTAACATGTAAATAGCTTGCTACTTGATCATGATAAGTTTTATGAGAAAAGATTGGTTGTTTATGATGCTAGAAAGAGTGATTGGAATTATCGTAGATCAAACTTATATACTATGCTAGCATTCACACTCCATAAATTACTTCTTTTATCATTTACCTACTCCAGGATGAGTAGGAACTAACCTTGGGGATGCTGATACGTCTCCAATGTATCCATAAGTTATGAAAGTATTCATGCCATATTTACCCATGTTTACAATACTTTTATATGGTTTTCATGCACTTTATATGATTTAATTGGAACTAACCCGGATTGACGTTGTTTTTCAGTAGAATTACTGTGGTGTTGTTTTTGTGCAGAAAATAAAAGTTCTTGGAATCGCCCGAAACTTTTTGATATTTTTTATGGAGCAATAAGAAACACTGGAGCGAAGAACCACTGGAGGGGGCCACCAGGTGCCCCCAAGCCATCAGGGCGCGCCCAGCGGGGGTGGTCGCGCCCTGATAGCTTTGGACCACCCCGTGGCTCCGTTTAGCGTCATTCAAATGCTGAAAAATCCTATAAATACACAAACACATAAAAATAAACCTAGAACTTCCGCTCCGCCGCCGGAATCCTCTGTACCGAAGAAATAACATCCGGAGCCCTGTTTCGGCACCCTGTCGGAGGGGGCAATCATCACCATAGGCCATCTTCCTTATCCCGGCGGTCTCCATGACGAGGAGGCAGTAGTTCACCCGCGGGGCTGAGGGTATTTACCAGTAGCTATGTGATTCTTCTCTCTCTCTCTCTCTCTCTCTCTCTCTCTTGTGTTCTTGAGATGTCACGATCTTGATGTATCACGGGCTTTGTTAATATAGTTGGATCATGCGGTGTTTGTCCCTTGCTTTCTTGATGTGATGAATTGCATCTTTCCATTTGAGATTTCGTTATGTTGGAATGGATATTGGAATTGAGATCACTTGATGTATGTCTTGCATGTGGATACCCGTGGTGACAATGGGGTATTCTATTGTTTCACTTGATATATGTTTTGGTACTCAATTTGCGGATTCCCGTGGTGACAATGGGGTAATCTATGCATATGGGTTGGTACATGTTCTTTTCATACTTTCTCCGATAGAAATCTTGGGGTACTCTTTGAAGTTCTTTTGCGTGGATTGAATATGATCACTCTGAAATTGTTTGATGCATATCGTATAATTGACTCACGGATAGTTGTTGTGACATTGGAGTATGTAGGTGAGATTAGAGTTGATTGATGTGTATCATATGGTGTTATTTTGGTACGAACTCTAGGGTTGTTTGTGACACTTATAGGAATAGCTCAATAGATTGATCGGAAAGGATAACTTTGAGGTGGTTCTACTACCTACAAAAATTCCATCTTATGTTCTCCGCTAGAGATGAACTTTGGAGTGATTCTTTGTCGCACGTTGAGGGATGATCATATGATTCTATTATGTTAGCATTAATATACTGTTTTGCTCGCTGTTTACTACTTGTTACCTTGCTGTTTTTATTTATTCAGATTATAAAAACCTATCTCTACTATCCATACTATTAGAGAAATAGCAACTTGTATTATTAGGAGGCCAAAGCCAACATATATACACATACATAAGGATGCCAAAAGGCTACAGGAGGATGCCAAGAGACTATAATGCAAAAGGCCAAAAGACATAACTAACATAACTCTAACACCCCCCCCTCAAACTCATGGTGGATCCACAGCACTGAGTTTGGAAAGGTGAAATCCATGTTGCGCTCTAGTCTGGGCCTTCGTGAAGAAGTCTGCTAGTTGTAACTCAGATGGCACATACTGAAGAGCAACAATATGATCCTGCACATCAGCGCACACATAAGAAGCATCAACACCAATATGCTTGGTAAGCTCATGCTTCACGGGATCCCGTGCAATACTGATAGCACCTGTACTGTCTGACAAGAGGGTGGTAGGTGTAGTAACAGAAACACCAAAATCCTCAAGTAACCATCGTAACCAAGTCACCTCTGCCGTCAGAAGAGACATAGCTCGCAACTCAGCCTCTGCACTCGAACGGGAAACTGCGGTCTGTTTCTTCGTCTTCCAGGCAATGAGAGAACCACCAAGAAAAACACAGTAAGCGGAAAGTGAACGGCGATCCGTAGGATCACTAGCCCAAGTAGCATCCGAATAGGCCTGGAGCTGTAACGAGCTGGAGCGGGGAACGAAGAGACGGTGAGAGATCGTGCCACGAAGATATCGTAGAACACGAAGAAGGTGACTATAGTGTACCGAAGTGGGAGAAGAAACAAACTGACTCAAGATATGGACAGGATAGGAGATATCCGGACGAGTGACAGCGAGATAGACAAGACTCCCAACAAGATGACGATAACGTGTCGGATCAGACAAGGGCTCACCATCAGAAGTGCGAAGTTGGACATTGAGCTCCATAGGAGTCTCAATAGTGTGCTCATCACTAAGAGCCGCATGAGTAAGAAGATCCTGGATATACTTTTCTTGGGAAATAAAAAAGCCATCAGAGGTGGAGGAAACCTCAATCCCAAGAAAGTAACGAAGAGGACCAAGATCGGACATAAGAAACTGCTCACTGAGACGGGCCTTGACAAAGGCAATGTACTCAGGGTCGTCGCCAGTGATGATCATGTCATCAACGTATAGAAGAAGAAGAGTCCGCCCACGAGCTGAAAGGTGGACAAACAACGCCGGATCATGAGCACTTGCTGAAAAACCAGCGGCGGTCACCACAGAGGCAAAACGGTCAAACCAGGCACGAGGGGCTTGCTTAAGGCCATAAAGAGAGCGACGAAGACGGCATACCATGCCATCAGGAACAGAATACCCGGGTGGTGGCTGCATATAAACATCCTCATGCAACTCTCCATTAAGAAAGGCATTCCAAACATCAAGCTGAGAAACAGACCAATGGCGAATAGAGGCCACAACGAGAAGTGTGCGGATAGTGGTCATATGGGCCACAGGAGCAAATGTCTCATCGTAATCGCGACCATGCTCCTGCTGAAAGCCACGAGCCACAAGACGAGCTTTGTAACACTCAAGAGAACCATCGGAGTGAGTCTTTGTTGGGGAACGTTGCATGGGAAACAAAAATTTTCCTACGCACACGCAAGATCTATCCATGGTGATGAGCATCTACGAGAGGGAGAGTGAATCTACATACCCTTGTAGATCGCTAAGCGGAAGCGTTAATAAACGCGGTTGATGTAGTCGAACGTCTTCGCGATCCAAATCGCCGAGCGTCCCGCGATCCAATCACGATCCTTCCGATCTAGTGCCGAACGGACGGCACCTCCGCGTTCAACACACGTACGGCTTGATGACGCCTTCACCTCCTCGATCCAGCGAGCGATGGTGAAGTAGTGGTTGAGTTCCAGCAGCACGACGGCGTGGTGATGGTGGTGAGGAACAATCTCTGCAGGGCTTCGCCAAGCACTACGGAGATTATGACGGAGGAACTAGAGGGCTAGGGTTGCCGGCACACGGCTTGGGAAATCCTGATGTGTCCCGTGTGCTAGCCCTGCCCCTCTATTTATATGTTGAGCCTTGGGGTCTAAACTTGGAGTAAAAGCCTCCTCCGGGTCGGTTTTGCCCGCACAAGGTCGGTTTGGCCCGCAGGGAAAGAGTCCAACTCGGATCCCTGCCGAACCGTGCACAGTCGCGCACAAGCGGTAGTACCGCTTCACACAAGCGGTAGTACCGCTTGGGCGGTAGTACCGCTTCACACAAGCGGTAGTACCGCTCGGGCGGTAGTACCGCTTCACCAAGCGGTAGTACCGCTCCGGCGGTAGTACCGCTTCACCAAGCGGTAGTACCGCTTACGCGGTAGCAAAACTACTTTTGCACTTTCCAATACCTTGTGGGTTTTATCCCTTTGGCTCACATAAAGTGTTGCTGCACCCGAACACTTCGGTAAACATCCGGAACCCCTTCCGGTGAACTCCGGAACCCTTCCAGAGATCAAAACACTATTATCACATATATCAATCTTTATCTCCGGACTATTCCGGAGATCCTCGTCATGTCCGGGATCTTATCCGGGACCCCGAACAACTTTCGGTCACCAACATAATAACTCAATTATACTAATCGTCACCAAACGTTAAGTGTGTAGACCCTGCGGGTTCGAGAACTATGTAGACATGACCGAGACACCTCTACGGCCAATAACCAATAGCGGGACCTGGATGCCCATATTGGCTCCTACATATTCTACGAAGATCTTTATCGGTCGAACCTCTATGTCAAGGATTCAGTTAATCCCGTATGCTGTTCCCTTTGTTCTTCGGTATGTTACTTGCCCGAGATTCGATCGTCGGTATCACTATACCTAGTTCAATCTCGTTACCGGCAAGTCTCTTTACTCGTTCCGTAATACAAGATCTCGTGGCTAACACTTTAGTCACATTGCTTGCAAGGCTCATTGTGATGTTGTATTACCGAGTGGGCCCTGAGATACCTCTCCGTCATACGGAGTAACAAATCCCAGTCTTGATCCATGCCAACCCAACAGACACCCTCGGAGATACCTGTAGAGCACCTTTATAGTCACCCAGTTACGTTGCGACGTTTGATACACACAAGGTATTCCTCCGGTGTCAGTGAGTTGCATGATCTCATGGTCAAAGGATCAGATACTTGACATGCAGAAAACAATAGCAATAAACTGACACGATCAAATGCTACGTTTACAGTTTGGGTCTTGTCCATCACATCATTCTCCTAATGATGTGATCCCGTTATCAAATGACATCTCATGTCCATGGCTAGGAAACCTTAACCATCTTTGATCAACAAGCTAGTCAACTAGAGGCTTACTAGGGACACAGTGTTGTCTATGTACCCACACATGTATTTGAGTTTCCAATCAATACAATTATAGCATGGATAATAAACGATTATCATGAACAAGGAAATATAATAATAACCAATTTATTATTGCCTCTAGGGCATATTTCCAACAGTCTCCCACTTGCACTAGAGTCAATAATCTAGTTCACATCACTATGTGATTTACATTGTAATGAATCGAACACCCATGCAGTTCTGGTGTTGTTCATGTTTAGCCCTTGGAAGAGGTTTAGTCATCGGATCTGCAACATTTAGATCCGTGTGTACTTTGCAAATATTTATGTCGTCCTCCTTGATGTAATCGCGGATGGAATTGAAACGTCGTTTTATGTGTCTGGTCCTCTTGTGAAATCTTGGTTCCTTGGCTAGAGCAATGGCACCAGTATTATCACAAAACAGAGTCATTGGGTTAAGTGCACTAGGCACTACTCCAAGATCTGTCATGAACTCCTTCATCCAGACACTTTCCTTCGCCGCCTCCGAGGCAGCGATGTACTCCGCTTCGCATGTAGAATCAGCTACCACGCTTTGCTTGGAACTGCACCAGCTAACCGCACCCCCATTAAGAATAAATACGTATCCGGTTTGCGACTTAGAGTCATCCGGATCAGTGTCAAAGCTTGCATCGACGTAACCCTTTACGACGAGCTCTTGATCACCTCCATAAACGAGAAACATGTCCTTAGTCCTTTTCAGGTACTTCAGGATATTCTTGACCGCCGTCCAGTGTTCCATTCCTGGATCACCTTGAAACCTTCCGACCATACTTATGGCAAGGCTGACATCGGGTCTTGTGCACAGCATTGCATACATGATAGAGCCTATGGCCGAAGCATAGGGGATGACACTCATCTTTTCTCTATCTTCTGCAGTCACTGGGCATTGAGTCTTACTCAACTTCACACCTTTGCAAAACAGGCAAGAACCCCTTCTTGGACTGATCCATTTTGAACTTCTTCAAAATCTTATCAAGGTATGTGCTTTGTGAAAGTCCTATTAAGCGTCTCGATCTATCTCTATAGATCTTGATGCCTAATATGAAAGCAGCTTCTCCTAGGTCCTTCATTGAAAAACTCTTGTTCAAATATTCCTTTACGCTTTCCAGTATTTCTATATTGTTTCCAATCAGCAATATGTCATCCACATATAATATTAGAAACGCTATAGAGCTCCCACTCACTTTCTTGTAAATACAAGCTTCTCCGTAAACTTGTATAAACTCGAACGCTTTGATCACATCATCAAAACGAAGATTCCAACTCCGAGATGCTTGCACCAGTCCATAAATGGATCGCTGGAGTTTGCAAACTTTGTCAGCATTCTCTGGATCGACAAAACCTTCTGGTTGCATCATATACAACTCTTCCTTAAGGTAACCGTTAAGGAACGCTGTTTTGACATCCATCTGCCAAATTTCATAATCGAAAAAGGCAGCTATTGCTAACATGATTCTGACGGACTTAAGCATCGCTACGGGTGAGAAGGTCTCATCGTAGTCAACTCCTTGAACTTGTGAAAAACCCTTTGCCACAAGTCGAGCTTTATAGACGGTAACATTACCGTCCGCGTCCGTCTTCCTCTTAAAGATCCATTTGTTCTGAATGGCCTTACGCCCTTCAGGTAATACTTCCAAAGTCCATACTTTGTTTTCATACATGGATCCCATCTCGGATTTCATGGCCTCTAACCACTTCTCGGAATCCGGGCCCATCATCGCTTCTCCATAGCTCGTAGGTTCATCGTTGTTTAACAACATGACCTCTAAGACAGGGTTGCCGTACCACTCAGGAGTAGTACGCGTCCTTGTCGACCTACGAGGTTCGATAGCAACTTGATCCAAAGCTTCATGATCATCATCATTAACTTCCTCTTCAGCTAATGTAGGCTCCACAGAAACAACTTTCTGCGCTGCGCTACTCTCAGGTTGAAGTAAAGGTTCAATAACCTCATCAAGTTCTATCTTCCTCCCACTCAATTCTTTCGAGAGAAACTCTTTCTCAAGAAATGTTCCGTTTTTAGCGACAAACACTTTGCCTTCGGATCTGAGGTAGAAGGTATACCCAACTGTCTCTTTTGGGTATCCTATGAAGACGCATTTCTCCGCTTTGGGTTCCAGCTTTTCAGGCTGAAGCTTTTTGACATAAGCATCACATCCCCAAACTTTAAGAAACGACAGCTTTGGCTTCTTGCCAAACCAAAGTTCATATGGCGTCGTCTCAACGGATTTCGATGGTGCCCTATTTAAAGTGAATGCAGCTGTCTCTAATGCATAACCCCAAAACGATAGTGGCAAATCGGCAAGAGACATCATAGATCGCACCATATCCAATAAAGTTCGATTACGACGTTCGGACACACCATTACGCTGTGGTGTTCCAGGCGGTGTCAATTGTGAAACAATTCCACATTGTCTTAAGTGACTGCCAAACTCATAACTCAGATATTCTCCTCCTCGATCAGATCGTAGGAATTTAATCTTCTTGTTACGATGATTCTCAACTTCACTCTGAAATTGTTTGAACTTTTCAAATGTTTCAGACTTGTGTTTCATTAAGTAAATATACCCATATCTACTTAAGTCATCAGTGAAGGTGAGAAAGTAACGATAACCACCGCGCGCCTCAATACTCATCGGACCGCACACATCAGTATGTATGATTTCCAATAAGTCACTTGCCCGTTCCATTGTTCCAGAGAACGGCGTTTTAGTCATCTTGCCCATGAGGCATGGCTCACATGTGTCAAGTGATTCAAAATCAAGTGACTCCAAAAGTCCATCAGCATGGAGCTTCCTCATGCGTTTTACGCCAATATGACCTAAACGGCAGTGCCACAAGAAAGTGGTATTATCATTATCAATTCTACATCTTTTGGCATCAATGTTATGAACATGTGTATCATTACTATCGAGATTCAATAAGAATAAACCCCTCACATCGGGTGCATGACCATAAAAGATATTACTCATATAAATAGAACAACCATTATTCTCTGATTTAAATGAGTAACCGTCTCGCAATAAACAAGATCCAGATATAATGTTCATGCTTAACGCAGGCACCAAATAACACTTATTTAGGTTCATCACTAATCCCGACGGTAATCGAAGAGCGAGCGTGCCGACGGCGATCACATCAACCTTGGAACCATTTCCCACGCGCATCGTCACTTCGTCCTTTGCCAGCCTCCGTCTATTCCGCAGTTCCTGTTTTGAGTTGCAAATATGAGCAACCGCACCGGTATCAAATACCCAGGCACTACAACGAGAGTTGGTAAGGTACACATCAATAACATGTATATCATATATACCTTGTTTGTTGTTGGCCGCCTTCTTGTCAGCCAAATACTTGGGGCAATTCCGCTTCCAGTGTCCAGTTCCCTTGCAATGAAAACACACAGTTTCTGGTTTGGGTCCAGCCTTGGGTTTCTTCACGAGAGGAGCAACTGCTTTGCCACTCTGCTTGGAGTTACCCTTCTTACCCTTGCCATTTTTCTTGAAACTAGTGGTTTTATTGACCATCAACACTTGATGCTCCTTCTGAATTTCAGACTCAGCGGCTTTCAGCATCGCAAACAGCTCGGCGACTGACTTGTTCATCCCGTGCATGTTATAGTTCAACACGAAGCTCTTGTAGCTAGGTGGCAATGATTGAAGAACTCTGTCAGTGATAGCCTCTGGCGGAAGGGGCATCCCTAACTCAGCCAGATGGGTGGAGTACCCAGACATTCTGAGCACGTGATCACTGATAGACCCGTTCTCCTCCATCTTGCAAGCATAGAATTTATCGGAGATCTCATATCTCTCGATCCGGGGATTCTTCTGAAAGATAAACTTCAACTCCTGGAACATCTCATATGCTCCATGACGTTCAAAACGTCTTTGAAGTCCCGGTTCTAAGCCATACAACATTGCACATTGAACTATTGAGTAATCATCAGAACGAGCCTGCCAGGCGTTCACAACGTCTAGAGACTCAACTGGAGCGGGTGGATCACCAAGCGGTGCATCAAGGACATAAGCCTTCTGGGAAGCCGTAAGGATAATCCTTAGATTACGGGCCCAGTCCACAAAGTTACTTCCATCATCTTTCAACTTAGCTTTCTCTAGGAACGCATTAAAATTCAGGGGTGCTACTGCGCGAGCCATGATCTACAACATAAATATTGCAAAGACAACTTAGACTATTGTTCTTAGATAATGAGTTTAGTTAATCATATTTTAAAAAACTCCCACTCAAATTGACATCCCTCCAATCATTCGAGTGTAACATGATCCAAATCCACCAACTCAAGTCCGATCATCACGTGAGTTGAGGTGGTTTCAATGGTGAACATCTTTATGTTGATCATATCTACTATATGACTCATGTTCGACCTTTCGGTCTCTTGTGTTCCGAGGCCATGTCTGTACATGCTAGGCTCGTCAAGTTTAACCCGAGTGTTCCGCACGTGTAACATGGCTTACACCCGTTGTATGCGAACGTAGAGTCTATCACACCCGATCATCACGGCGTGTCTCGAAACGACGAACTTTCGCAACGGTGCACACTTGGGGAGAACACAATTTATCTTGAAATTTAAGTGAGGGATCACCTTATAATGCTACCGTCGTCCTAAGCAAAATAAGATGCATAAAAGGATTAACATCACATGCAAATCATAAGTGACATGATATGGCCATGAACTTGTGCTTTTGATCTCCATCTCCAAAGCACCGGCATGATCTCCATCGTCACCGGCATGACACCATGATCTCCATCATCTTGATCTCCATCAACGTGTCGCCATAAGGTTGTCGCGCTGACTGTTGCTTCCACGACTATAGCTAACGTTTAGCGATAAAGTAAAGCATTACATAGCGCTTAATGATTGACACGCAGGTCATACAATAATTAAAGACAACTCTATGGCTCCTGCCAGTTGCCGTACTCATCGACATGCAAGTCGTGATATTCTATACATCACATGATCATCTCATACATCACATATATCTCATCATGTAATTGGCCATATCACATCACAACATACCCTGCAAAAACAAGTTAGACGACCTCTAATTGTTGTTGCAAATTTTACGTGGCTGCTACGGGTTTGCAAGAACCGTTCTTACCTACGCAAAACCACAACGTGGTGTAGTGATTGCTTTTTGATCTTCTAAAAGAACCCTCTTCATTGAACCGATTCAACTAAAGTGAGAGAGACAGACACCCGCCAGTCACCTTTATGCAACAAGTGCACGCAGCGGTGAAACCAGTCTCGCGTAAGCGTACGCGTAATGTCGGTCCGGGCCGCTTCATCTCACAATACCGCGGAATCAAGTATCAACTAGTAACGGCAAGCAATATGTATACACCCACGCCCACAACTCGTTTGTGTTCTACTCGAGATCTCATCTACGCATAGACCTAGCTCATGATGCCACTGTTGGGGAACGTTGCATGGGAAACAAAAATTTTCCTACGCACACGCAAGATCTATCCATGGTGATGAGCATCTACGAGAGGGAGAGTGAATCTACATACCCTTGTAGATCGCTAAGCGGAAGCGTTAATAAACGCGGTTGATGTAGTCGAACGTCTTCGCGATCCAAATCGCCGAGCGTCCCGCGATCCAATCACGATCCTTCCGATCTAGTGCCGAACGGACGGCACCTCCGCGTTCAACACACGTACGGCTTGATGACGCCTTCACCTCCTCGATCCAGCGAGCGATGGTGAAGTAGTGGTTGAGTTCCAGCAGCACGACGGCGTGGTGATGGTGGTGAGGAACAATCTCTGCAGGGCTTCGCCAAGCACTACGGAGATTATGACGGAGGAACTAGAGGGCTAGGGTTGCCGGCACACGGCTTGGGAAATCCTGATGTGTCCCGTGTGCTAGCCCTGCCCCTCTATTTATATGTTGAGCCTTGGGGTCTAAACTTGGAGTAAAAGCCTCCTCCGGGTCGGTTTTGCCCGCACAAGGTCGGTTTGGCCCGCAGGGAAAGAGTCCAACTCGGATCCCTGCCGAACCGTGCACAGTCGCGCACAAGCGGTAGTACCGCTTCACACAAGCGGTAGTACCGCTTGGGCGGTAGTACCGCTTCACACAAGCGGTAGTACCGCTTCACCAAGCGGTAGTACCGCTCCGGCGGTAGTACCGCTTCACCAAGCGGTAGTACCGCTTACGCGGCAGCAAAACTACTTTTGCACTTTCCAATACCTTGTGGGTTTTATCCCTTTGGCTCACATAAAGTGTTGCTGCACCCGAACACTTCGGTAAACATCCGGAACCCCTTCCGGTGAACTCCGGAACCCTTCCAGAGATCAAAACACTATTATCACATATATCAATCTTTATCTCCGGACTATTCCGGAGATCCTCGTCATGTCCGGGATCTTATCCGGGACCCCGAACAACTTTCGGTCACCAACATAATAACTCAATTATACTAATCGTCACCAAACGTTAAGTGTGTAGACCCTGCGGGTTCGAGAACTATGTAGACATGACCGAGACACCTCTACGGCCAATAACCAATAGCGGGACCTGGATGCCCATATTGGCTCCTACATATTCTACGAAGATCTTTATCGGTCGAACCTCTATGTCAAGGATTCAGTTAATCCCGTATGCTGTTCCCTTTGTTCTTCGGTATGTTACTTGCCCGAGATTCGATCGTCGGTATCACTATACCTAGTTCAATCTCGTTACCGGCAAGTCTCTTTACTCGTTCCGTAATACAAGATCTCGTGGCTAACACTTTAGTCACATTGCTTGCAAGGCTCATTGTGATGTTGTATTACCGAGTGGGCCCTGAGATACCTCTCCGTCATACGGAGTAACAAATCCCAGTCTTGATCCATGCCAACCCAACAGACACCCTCGGAGATACCTGTAGAGCACCTTTATAGTCACCCAGTTACGTTGCGACGTTTGATACACACAAGGTATTCCTCCGGTGTCAGTGAGTTGCATGATCTCATGGTCAAAGGAACAGATACTTGACATGCAGAAAACAATAGCAATAAACTGACACGATCAAATGCTACGTTTACAGTTTGGGTCTTGTCCATCACATCATTCTCCTAATGATGTGATCCCGTTATCAAATGACATCTCATGTCCATGGCTAGGAAACCTTAACCATCTTTGATCAACAAGCTAGTCAACTAGAGGCTTACTAGGGACACAGTGTTGTCTATGTACCCACACATGTATTTGAGTTTCCAATCAATACAATTATAGCATGGATAATAAACGATTATCATGAACAAGGAAATATAATAATAACCAATTTATTATTGCCTCTAGGGCATATTTCCAACAGTCTTAACCTTGTAGACCCACTTACAAGTGATGGGACGAACACCGGGAGGAAGAGAAACAAGATCCCACGTGCCGGTGCGCTCAAGAGCAGCAAGCTCCTCCGCCATCGCAAACTGCCATTCAGGATGAACAACAGCATCGCGATAAGAGGTAGGCTCAGGTACAACCGAAAGACCATATCGACTAGGAGAGTAGCGGTCAGGGGGAGGGCGAGGTCGAGCCCGAAGACCATAAGTCGGCTGGGATGAGGAGGACGACGCACCAAAAGTAGATGGCACGTCAGTGGATTTATCAACAACACGTGTGCGACGAGTATAATGGAAAGGAAACGAGGGAAGAGGTGGAATCACTGGAGGTGGAGACGGGAGATGTATCGGCGATGAAGATTGAGAAGGGGGAAGTATCGGTGATGAAGGTGGATAACGGGAAGGTATCGATGATGAAGGTGAAGAGTCATACGATGAGCGAGGAGAAGAATCCGTAGGAGAGGATGGCGTCGGATCTGCAACAGCAGGACGAGGAATAGGAATACTGGGCATGGAGGGAGGTGTATCCGAAAAAGTAAGAAAAGAGATGTCCTCCGCTGAAAAAGCCGAGGAGGATGGACGCGGGTAGAAGGGACGAGACTCATCAAAAGTCACATCCCGGGAAATACGCATCCGGCGACCGACAGGATCCCAACACCGATAGCCCTTATGCTCATCACTGTATCCGAGAAAGACACACTCAACAGATTGAGCGGTCAGTTTGGTGCGTTCACGAGGGGCAAGCAAAACATAGCAAACGCAACCAAATAAACGAAGCACTGAATAATCAGGAGGATGACCAGAAAGACGCTCGAGAGGAATACCACCCTGTAGATAAGTAGAAGGCTGCATGTTGATGAGATATGTGGAAGTGGTAACAGCCTCAGCCCAAAAGTGAGGCGGTAGAGAGGCGGCGATCATCATCGCACGCGCCGTCTCAAGAAGGCAACGATGCTTGCGCTCAGCCACACCATTCTGAGCATGAGCACCAGGGCAAGAGAACTGAGTAAGAGTACCCTGCTCAGCAAGAAATCCTCGTAGCGCATGAGAGATATACTCACCAGCTGAATCTGCGCGAAAAACACGAATAGGAGTGGAAAACTAGGTATGAACCATGGCAGCAAATTTTTTGTATATAGATAAGACCTCACTACGAGAAGACATGAAATAGATCCAAGTATACCGAGAAAAATCGTCTATAAAGATAATGTAGTAGTGATGACCCCCTTTCGAAGCAAAGGGAGCCGGACCCCAAACATCAGAGTGAACGAGATCAAAAGGACGCTCGGACACTGACTCACTGTGAGGGTAGGGCAGCTGAATCTGCTTGCCAAGTCTACAACCCAGACAATCCAACGAAGCGTTACCGGAGACAGACCCCAGAACACCGCGATGAACCAAAGACGAGAGACGAGAACCACATAAATGGTCAAGACGATGATGTCACTGCTGAAAAGAGCTGGTAGATGCAGCTACAGGGGCAGCGAGACTGGCGGCGGTGGCAACGGAGGGAAGACGAAGCCAGTCAAGCTCCCAGAGACCATCAGAGCGTCGAGGGCCAGCACGAAGAAGAGCGCCCGTGTGACGATCCTGAACAGAACACGAATCAAACTCGAGAATGACCCTACAACTAGAGTCAACAATCTGACCGCCAGATATGAGCTGCATGGTAAGTCGAAAAACATGAGCGACAGAGGGAACATGAAATGAAGAAGTGCTAAGAGTGCCTCGACTAGCTACAGGGAGGGGAGTGCCATCAGCCGTAAGAACACGAACTGGAGACTCAATAGGTCGAACGGAGGTCAAAGTGGACGAATCATAAGTCATATGAAAAGACGCTCCAGTATCAAGAATCCATGGGGATGTACCTGAATGAGTAGATGGTGGTTTCTCACTGCCAGAAGAGTCAACCACAGAAACTACAGAACCTGTCGGTGAAGAATCCCAAGCATCAAGTAGGCATCGCAGCTGTGCAATCTCATGCGCAGACAGGGACACGGCCGAAGAGGTCGAGGTAGAAACACCTGCCGACGATGAGCAGTCGCCACCACTCATGAAGGCCGCGTGTAGAGTCGACGTAGAGCCGCATGTGGAAGGCACTGGGGGAGTCGACGTAGAGCTGTCACCACCGCGTGCGGAAGCCGCGAGAGGAGTCGACGTAGAGTGGTCGCCGCCGCGCGAGGTAGCCGCAAGAAGAGTCGGTGTAGAGCAGGCACCACCGCGGGCAGAAACCGCAAGAATAGTCGACGAAAAGTGACTATCACAGCCTGCCTCAGGGGACAACATAACAGACGGACGGGCATCAAGCACCGAGCGGCGACGTATGTGCCAAACTGGATCAACATAGGGAACACCGTCGAATATCCCCCGGCAGCGCGGGATGGTGGCATAGCCCGATGACGTCCAAGACATGGTGCTCCTTTTCTATATCACTCTCTCTCTCTCTCTCTTTTCTTTTCTCTTTTTTTTTCTCTTTTTTTTAAGAAATAGCAAAGGCCACTGGAATAGTCAACTGGTCTGGACCAGGGTGAATAGAAGCAGCGGCAGATCAATCGAAACTGAAAGCCACGATCCACGATCCATAAACAATCTGGAGACTGGAGAGTTGCATATGCCCGTACGCAGCCACGCACACAACTTTGTGCGAGCGTCTGACAGCCGCGGAAGCCAGCAACAGCACGAACGGTGTCGGCGCCCGACAGTGATTGGTGGACGAGGCCGACGACTGGTGGACGAGGCCGGGGCTGGCGGCGAATAGCGGACGAGGCCGGCGGACGGACAGGGCCGGCGGACGACGGCGACTGGCGGACAGGATGGTCGAGGCCGGCGGACAGCGGCGACTGGCGGACGGGATGGCCGAGGCCGGCGACAGCAGGTGGACGGGAGGCCAGCAACTTGGCTCGGAGCAGCTGCAGCCCTACCAGCGGGACGGATCAGACCGGAGCGGATTGGTTCAGATCCGGGCAGCTTCTGACACAAGAGGTTGGGCAGATGCGTGATGTGGTGGGCAGCAGCGATGAAGAAGAATCAGCGACGACCGGCAAGCAGATGACGGCGGCGCGATGGGAGGATGAAGCACGAGTTGCGCGTGCTAAAAAAAACCTAGGCTCTAATACCATGTTAGAGAAATAGCAACTTGTATTATTAGAAGGCCAACGCCAACATATATACACATACATGAGGATGCCAAAAGGCTACAGGAGGATGCCAAGAGACTATAATGCAAAAGGCCAAAAGACATCACTAACATAACTCTAACACATACTACACGTGTATCACCATCCTTTCGTCAAACTAGTGCACCTATACATTTTGCCATGGTATTGGGTGTGTTGGGGACACAAGAGATTTCTTGTATTTGATTGCAGGGTTGTTTTAGACAGACTGTTTTCATCCTACACCTCCCACGGATTGATAAACCTTAGGTCATCCACTTGAGGGAATATTGCTACTATCCTACAAAACTCTGCGCTTAGAGGCCTAACAGAGTCTACAAGAATAAAGTTGTGTAGTAGACATGAATGGGCATAGAAGAACCCCCCCCCCCCCCATTGTGAAGAAAAAATAAACACCATCAATTACTACCATATTTTACTTTGATAAAGAGATTGACTCGTAATATCCCATCGAACTAATATAAGCATCATAAGTTCACATCTAGGGTCTGGACAGAAAAAATTCATTCGACGGACTTCCCCAAATAGAACTCATTGGTAGGCCGGAACCGACCTCCAATGCTCCAACGTGTGCAGCAAATACCTCAGCCGGACAAACAACTCCCGCGCAACTGACGCCTCCCGAGGTCCCTCGGGATCCTCTCAAGCGGACTCCTCGGCAATGTCCGCGATCCCCTCTGAAGGTGAGATCATGTTGCGAGATCAGCCGAGGAAGGCTTTGCTGAACAATCGAGCTCTCACCGATCAGCAGCATGAAGCTCTTTGGCAGGTGGACGAGCAACTTGGCGCCGCGCGGCTGGGTCTCAAGGACGTTGCCACCATTTTTTTCCAAAGATTTAGAGGTAATGAAGTTTTGATTTGCAAAATCTGAGCATTTTATCACACGTAGGCCCCAAGGTGTGCGCTGAAATATTTCCGGTGTATATCAGAAGGGAAATACTCCTTCCGAGATGTATTTCAGCTGCAAAACACATGCGAAAAACGCCAAGTTCATTAGCCCCCGGAGCACTGGTTGGGTAACCATACCCGACCAGGGGATCGGCACATTTCCTTCTGTTTCTATTGCACATGGCCCCTGAGCCTCATGTGGGGTGTGAGTGGCCGACCTAAGAATTGATCTATTTGGCTAATTATATTGAATGTGTGTGCACGCTCCACGGAAGCAAGCCCACCAACTATCGGATATCAACAAGTTCACCCGTGAGGCTAATGGTACTCCCTCCATTCCCTTATACAAGGCCACAAACTCATATTACAGGTACCAAGGCAAAATTTAATGAACGCTTGAAAAGTTAACTTTTCTTTTCGTTAATCGAAATCATTAATACGCCGCATGCATGAAACGAATGAATGAGAAGGAAATAGCTAGTGTCATTATGAATACATGCATGCAAGTATTAAACAAGTTGCTAGTGTGAGGAAACATCATTAATATTTACCTCGATTACTGTTGGTGGCCTTATATAGATGCAAAATGTATTTTTCATAGTGGCCTTGTATAAGGGAATGGAGGGAGTAGGATGTTTTATTCATGATTACCATTTGTCTTAAAAGCTAAGGACTATGGTTAACTCGTTCTATTTATTAGCAGCAGAGACAATTGGTATGCTTGAGAAGGAACTAAAGCAGGCTCTGGAGGATGCACGGTACTCCCAATAAGAGGAGGTCGCAGGCCACCAAGTCCTCAACCGCCAGATCAAGGAATGCACCAAATTGAAGGAAGCTAACGCCAAGCTTGCCGAGGAGAAGAACCACTAGGAGGTGAAGCTAGAGGAGCTCAAGGTTCGGCTAGCAACTGTCGAACAAGAGGCGAGGTAGGCCTGCGAGTTTCTAGCGGGTAACTATACACCCACCTAGTTTTTTTAAGGGTTTTTATCATTTATGCCACTAGTTGTGTCCCACTACTCAGTTTTGCCATTAGAAGTTACAACTGCTCAAAAATGCCATCGTTCCGTGAGATGCTTGCTAAAAAATGCCATTAGATATCTCAAAAATGCCATTGTTCATTAGATGTTTGCTCAAAAATGCCATTAGACATCATTATTTTCAGGTCAAACTCGTTGACCATGTTATATGATGAAAATACCCCTATACCCACATGTCAGCTCTCTCCATCTCACAATGATAAGTGTGGATCCCACTTGTGAGGAGTAAGCAAGCGAATAATTTTATAGGAAAATGAGAACATTTTTGGGATCAAGTGAGACCCACACTTTATTGTAGTGAGATAGAGGGAGAGCTGACATGTTGGTCTACATGTATTTTGGTCATTATAACATGGCAAACGAGATTTGAGCTTAAAGTAATGGTGTCCAGTGGCATTTTTGAGCATGCACCTAACGAAGCGATGGCATTTTTGAGATGTTGAAATTCCTAGTGGCAAAACTGAGTAGTGATACACAACCAGTGGCATATATCATAAAAACCCTTTTTTTAATTTTCTTGCTCTTGTTTGATCTAAGACATGTATGAATTGTATTGTACATGTTCTTCCCGAACGGTCGAGCGGGGTGTACGAGATGTATCTAAAGGACATCATGGTGAAGCTCAGTGAACTGCACCAACTTACCGAGTCATCCATGAAGGAGGTCTTCCGCGCTCTATGGCCGAGGGAGAATTTGCCCGAGGACTAGTGAGCTCGCCCAACGTATTCAAGGAGCACGTGAGAGGATCGAGACATGGAAGGTATCGGTCTACCGAGAAGGTGCTCGGGAGGTCAGTGCGATGGTGAAGACGCGCTACTCCTCGAAGGACCTTGGGAAAGTTATCGTTATCGGTCCTAGAGGTCTTAACAATAAGGAGATCAAGCCCAAGGTTAACTATAAGAGGGTCCTGACTTTTGTACACATATCAGAGCAGGATTGCCGGCCAGAAACTTATAGACGGCCGACAATTGTTTTTGATTTTGCAGTCTAAGGTGACTATGGCATTTTTATTTATATACCAATAATGTTATCGGTTGTGCTCTTATCTGTATTTAAAATACTTTCTAGAATGACCCATTTTGGAACAAGGCAATCCGGTCATTATGTCAAAACCCAAGTCCTACAGGGAGCAATATGGTGGTGTTGCACAACCCATGTGGTCAGAAAAGGAGTTCCTCCATCAGTTCTTTATCTGAAATGTCATGTTCGCTACGACTTTGTGCCAATATCTCGATACGTGTCTAAGAAGGGCATATAGAACTATAACAAGTTCATATAGTAGGTTCTAGTCCTACGATTTACTTTGCACTGAAAGGTAAGATATTTTTACCTCCTTCGTGCCGACCAATTTCATGTTTTGTGACTAATAGCTTTTGGCTTCTCCTACCTTAGGTACTTTACCGGGATAACTCCAAAAGTAACAATCACAGAGGTGTTCCCGTTAAACCCTTAGCCAAACATGCGGCGTAAGGGTTTGACGTAGGAGCCAGGCAACTTAGCTTGGAAAAAACTCTCAAATCAAAATTGATGCATATTGTGGCTTAAAACTTAGTTGGAAAGTTGGGCACATATTAGATCAATTTTGTGTCGAGGGGTCCTCGGATACTTTGACTGCTCCGTGGTATTTCTTTGGAGGTCCTTCGAGGAGCCCCTAGTTCGAATTGATGACATGCAATGTGTGGCCATGCGCCGCATCGTGTATGTCATCATATTCAGCGAAAGCCAGGAAAAAACAAATAGCTATTAATAGTGCGATATATAGAATTTAACTTTGTTTGAATATATTTTTTAGCTAGACTAAAGAGGCAAGAAAAGGTAGAGATAAGAATCATCTAGCCATGGAATCGGCGTAGGAGGGCGGCCTTCCATGGGTGCGGCTCCAAAATGGTTTTCTTTGATATTTTGGATCTGATATGCTCCTCTAGTGAGCACCTTGTCGATGCTCAATGGCCCATCTCAGGGTGCGGACAATTTATATTGGCCTGGCTTATCTTGGTGGCGTCGCAAGACTAGATCACTGATACGTCTCCAACGTATCGATAATTTATGAAGTATTCATGCCATATTCACCTATGTTTACAATACTTTTATATGGTTTTGATGCACTTTATATGATTTATTTAGAACTAACCCGAACTGACGCTGTTTTCAGCAGAACTACCGTGGTGTTGTTTTTTGTGCAGAAAATGAAAGTTCTCGGAATCGCCCGAAACTTTTTGGTGATTTTTTCTGGACCAGATAAGCAATATTGGAGCGAAGAAGCACCGGAGAAGAGCCACGAGGTGGGCACAACCCACCAGGGCGCGCCAGAGGGCCCAGGCGCGCCCTGGTGTATCGTGCCCTCCTCGTGGCCCATCTTGGCGTGAAACCGACGCCCAAAAATCCTATAAATATATAAACCATCAGAAATAACCCTAGACTCTCTGCTCCGCCGCCGCAACTCTCTGTATCGACGAAAAACCAATCTGGAGACGTTCCAGTACCCTGCCGGAGAGGGGAATCCATCTCCGGTGGCCATCTTCATCATCCCGGCGGAGGCCATGATGAGGAGGGAGTGGTCCACCCTCGGGGCTGAGGGTATGTACCAGTAGCTATGTGTTCAATCTCTCTCGTGTTCTTGAGATGTCACGATCTTGATGTATCACGGGCTTTGTTAATATAGTCGGATCACATGATGTTATTCCCTCTCTATCTTGTTGTGATGAATTGAATCTTTCCCTTTGAGATATCGTTATGTTGGATTGAATATGGGATTTGAGAACACTTGATATATGTCTTGCATGTGGATACCCGTGGTGACAATGGGGTGTTCTATTGATTCACTTGATATGTGTTTTGGTACTCAACTTGCGGATTCCCGAGGTGACATTGGGGTAATCTATGCATAGGGGTTGATACACGTTCTTGTTCTACTTTCTTCGGTAGAAATCTCGGGGCACTCTTTGAGGTTCTTTGTGTTGGATTGAGTATTATGAATCTGAAATTGTTTGATGCGTATCGTATAATTTACTCATGGATACTTGTGGTGACATTGGAGTATCTAGGTGACATTAGAGTTGGTTGATGCGTATCATATGGTGTTATTCTAGTACGAACTCTTAGATAGATCGAACGGAAAGGATAACTTGATGTTATCTTAGTACGAACTCTTGAATAGGTCGATCGGAAAGGATAACTTTAAGGTGGTTTCGTACCCTACAAACAATTTCTTCTTATGTTCTCCACTAGATAAGAACTTTGGAGTGATTCTTCGTTGCACGTTGAGGGATAGTTATGTGATCCAATTATATTAGCATTGTTGAGAGATTGCACTAGCGAAAGTACGGACCCTAGGCCTTGTTTTCAAGCATTACAATACTGTTTGTGCTCACTTTTGTTACTTGCTACCTTGCTGTTTTTATATTTTCATATTACAAAAACCTATATCTATCATCCATATTGCACTTGTATCACCATCTCTTCGCCGAACTAGTGCACCTATACAATTTTCCATTGTATTGGGTGTGTTGGGGACACAAGAGATTTCTTGTATTTGATTGCAGGGTTGTTTGACAGAGACCATCTTCATTCTACACCTCCCACAGATTGATAAACCTTAGGTCATCCACTTGAGGGAAAATTGCTACTGTGCTACAAAATTCTGCGCTTGGAGGCCCCACAAAGTCTACAAGAATAAAGTTGCGTAGTAGACATCAAGCTCAGTTCTGGCGCCGTTGCCGGGGAGGTGAGTGCTTGAAGGTATATCTTTAGATCTTGCAATCAAATCTTTTAGTTTCTTGTTTTTCACTAGTTTGGTTTTATAAAAAGAAAACTACAAAAAAATGGAGTTTAGGTTGCATAATTTGTTTCGTCTTTATCATGTCTTTCGTGAAAATAAGGATTCAGAAAATTGTGCTCAATTGGTAGAGGAAGAAACTATGAAAATACTTAATGAGAATTCCTTGAATGATGAGCATGATTGCAATGTTGTTAGTATGAATTCTATGAATATCCAAAATACTAATGATGATTGCACTAGTCATGATAAAAATGTTTCTTATAAGCATGTCAATTTTTGTGGAGTGGATAAAGTTTGTGAAGACGTGCCTTATAGGGATGATAGATTTTGTAAGAAGCATAAACATGATAGAACCAATTTTTTGCTCAAAGTGATAGATGAATTTGCTACAAAATTATGTTCTCTTTGTCCTATCACTTGTGAACTTTGCAATAAAGTTGGTCATCTTAATTTTCAATGCAAACTTTTTCATGATCAAATCATGGCCAAATATTGTAACGACTTGATCACCCTTGAACTTTATGATGAGCTTTCTCTATTTTTGGGGAGTGAAGAATTGACACATAAAAATAGTTGGTTTGAAGTATTGATTCTCACGGATGACATAGAAACTAATCTAAAAAATATCTATATGTTTTGCATGGTAAATTGCAATGAGAATGCTTATATTGCCAACTATATAAAGATGGGAAAACCAATAGAATATAAAAGGAATACTAATGAAAGGGTAAAGAATTCCACTTTCCCTCCTATTGTCTCTCATGATGTAATAGGTGATGAGGAGGAGCTCCCTATTCAACCAATCTCATCAATAAGAAGCTAAAATTAATTAAACCCACACATGATGTGGTGAGGAAGAAGAAAAGAAGAAAGAGTAGAGGTAAAAAGGTATCTCTTCCAAATGTGTTGCTCCTATTATTCTTGTGCCTCACGAGGATGAATCAAAAATAATTGTGGAATATGACACACTTGATGATGATTTTGTTATGCCTATTGCTTGTTGTGATGACTATGATTGGGAAGATAATGATACTACTTATAATCTTGAAAATCTTTTTGGCACCAACTTGGTAAATTATGATGATAATAATTGTTATACCATTGGTGCTATTCATACTATTAATGATGAGAGTGATTATGCTTATGATATGCCAAGCCACAAGCTTGGGGATGCTATGTTTGATGAGAATGACATGTTTGAGAATTTATTTGCTGCAATTAATGTTTGTCCCAAGCTTGGGGATGTTATGCTTAATGAAGATGATCTTTTTAGTTCCCCTACTTTGAATGATCAAATTTGTTATGATGATTGCATGCCTCATATTATGATGATTGTGATATTTATGAAAGTGGGTTTGGGAGAGTGTCAACTTTATATAATTATTATCCCACTATTTTGGAGGGTGTTGAATTTTATTATAATGATAAAAGTGGATTTGGAGTGATCATGACTTTATTTAGTAATGATTCCACTATTTCGGAAGAGGTTTCACTTGACTATGATGAGAACAAAGTTGCTACTTATGATGATTATTGTGATGATACTTATGTTATAAAAAGTAGTGGTAATTATTTTCATAATTTTTAATTTCCTTTTACTGAACATTACCTTTTAATGTGGAAACAATTTATAGTATTCGAGTTTCATTTGATGCTCCCACTTTTATGAATGAGAAGAAATTTTCTTATAAGGAGAGTAATAAAATTTCTATGCTTGTAGATCATGAAAAGAATGCTTTATGTGATAGTTGTATTGTGAAATTCCTTCATGATTCTACTGAAAATTATTATTAGGGAGGAACATATGCTTGTAGGAATTGCAATAATAGCAAGTTTCCTCTCTATGTGTTCAAAGTTTTGAAGTTATGCTTGTATTGCCTTCCTATGCTAGAGTATTCTTGCTCCCATAAACTGTTTGCTCATAAAATCCCCATGCATAGGAAGTGGGTTATACTTAAATGTGCTTGTCATGTGTTTCATGATGCAACCTTGCATGTTTCAAATACTATTATTATGTGAGCATCATTGAAATCATCATGCCTAGCTAAAAGTCATTAAAGAAAAGCGCTTGTTGGGAGACAACCCAAAACTTTTAATTTATGTTTTTGTGTGTTCACATGATTAAGCTACTTTATTAATCATGTTTTTGTCTTTTATTTCAATAAAGTGCCAAGTAAAGCCTTTGGGATGACTCACAAGATGAGTAGAATTGATGCTGAACCAAAACAAAAACTTTTGACTCCAGTACATGAATTTTAATTTTTTACTGGAGCGTGATAATGATCTGAAATTTTTACACAGTCTTTATATACAAATTATTCAGGTTTTCCTAATTTTTCAGAAGTTGTAGAGACAGGGAAGTATGGTTATACTATAGATCTTTCCAGACTGTTCTGTTTTTGACAGATTCTGTTTTGCATGCATAGTTTGCTTGTTTTAGTATTCCCATAGCTTATATTCAGTGATATAATTTATGGGAATGATAGAATACAGTAGGTATCATGTGGGAAAAATTATGAATCTTGTCTTGACAGTACCTAAGCGAATGATTTATCTTTATTACACTAACCCTTCTCACGAAGTTCCGTTAAGTTTTGTGTGATTGAAGTTTTCAAGTTTTGGGTCAGACACCGATATGAGGAGAATAAGGAGTGGAAAGAACCTAATCTTGGGGATGCCCAAGGCACCCCAAGGTAATATTCAAGGAAGACTCAAGCGTCTAAGCTTGGGGATGCCCCGGAAGGCATCCCCTCTTTCGTCTTCAACATTATCGGTATATCTTACTTAGAGCTATATTTTTATTCGTCACATAATATGTGCTTTGCTTGGATCGTCATTATATTTTGTTTTTTTATGTTATGTGTTATTTATAATCTTGTTTTTCAATAAAAAGTTACAAGAATTGCCTAGGGATGCTTGCATTGCATGTTTGATGTGTGTTGTGTAAAAACAGAAACTTTCTCTGTAGTGTTTGAATTTCATATTTTACTGGAACGTGGAAAGTTTCTGAAATTTTTACAGTGTATTGTCATATAAATTATTTAGCATGTACTAAATTTTCATAATTTTTTGAGTTACAGAAGTACACTGTTTTCATAAATTGCTACAGACTGTTCTGTTTGGACAGATTGCTGTCATAGTTTTGTTACCTCCTTATCCTATAGTTTCTATAGCCTATATTGGTAGATATAAATTGTGTAAATGATAGTAAAAAGTAGATGATATTTTAAATTATTATGCAACTTGTCTTGGCAGTACATAAAGAGTTGATTTATTCTTATGTGTACTAACCTATCTCACGAGTTCTTTTCGAGTTTCGTGTGGATGAAGTTTTTGAGAATAGGTGAAACCATGATATGAGAGGATTGAACGACATACAAAAGATCAAGCTTGGGGATTCCCAAGGCACCCCAAGTAAATATTTCAAGAAGTCTCAAGCATCTAAGCTTGGGGGTGCTACGCATCCCACCTCTCTTCATCAACAATTATCGGTTAGCCTATGTTGAGCCTAAATTTTTATTTGTCCGCATGATATGTACTATTATTGGAATGAATTTTCATTTAGTTTGCTGTTTGAATAAAATACTCAGATCTGAAAATCTTTATTGAGAGAGAGTCCTCACATAGCTAGTTAATTGTTTGACTACTCATTGATCTTCACTTATATCTTTTGAGAGTAGCTTGTCAGTTACTCTTGTGCTTCACTTATATCCTATGAGTAAATTGTTGAATGAACTGAATACCATGAAGTTGAAATTATATGTTCATAGCATGCCTAGTAGTAGCTTCACATTGGGTTTAGAAAGTAAAATCTATTGAAGTTTGACAATCACAATATTGGTCATACAAGCAATTCATGAATGGTTAGTATAAGAAAGAGAACTTTCACATACAAATATTTTATCTTGGACATCTTCTATGATTGTGAATACCCATTAATTATTTTCAAACTTGAGAAAATTAGTTGAAGTTGGACAAGGAAGACAACGTAATGAGTTATGGTTGGGTATATTTGCATAGAAGTTATATTGTTATGGATCCTCCAACATGTGGTGCTTGTTTAGAACCTTTTGCTAGCCAACACTTCGTACTAAGTAGAGATACTACTTGTGCATCCAAATCCTTGAGCCAAGTTTCTTCCATAAGAGTCCACCATACCTACATATATATGGTATTTCACTGCCATTCCAAGTAAATTTGCATGTGCCACCTCTAAACATTCAAATAAACATCTGTTTTGTGTGCCTGGACCGCTCATGGAGCGATGGGGGCGGTCAGTATCTTCCATGTTAAGCGGGTTATTCTCATGATGAGTGTTTATTCACTCGTCCTTGCACGAGAGGGGCGGTAATAGGGATTCCCAGTCCCGAAATAAAAAAATGCAAATAATTAAACAAAACTCCCCCAGGAATGTTGTTGGTATGGAAGGTACCCGTGGAGTGTGTTTGTTGGTGGAGGGGGAGTAAACCTTTACTTTTACCGCTTGGGAACCGCCGCTAATGTGTTTAACATGGAAGATATTTTTAACTCTTGGTCGTAACGTTGACATGAAGGGTGCACCTCCCAAAATTATATTCATCTCTGTTTTAAACAATGAGCTCTGGCACGTATGCATATCCCTGCTTCCCTCTGCGAAGGGACAATCTATTTACTTTCATGTTATTTACTATTCATGTTGAGTCAACTTCTTATTCCAACCTCGGTCTATTAGTTGGCAAGCATCATGTGGTGGGGAAAGATCCAAGCATATATATGCAGTCAAATATATTTGATCATGATTTATTGTTGTTGACAATTATCTCTATGATAAATGAGTTGGGAGGTGCAACAATAAGCCCCTATATTTCTTTGTGTCCGATGGATGCCATTTGTTCTAAAAATATGCTTTGAGTACTAGCAATCATAGAAGACTATATGATGATTGAGTATGTGGAGCTCTTACTTAGACTTTGTTGAGAATAAGTTAAATTGCAATTGTTTGGTGACTAAGAACATAGGTTGTTAAGTTTTAAGAGAATTCATTGATTGAACCATAACATGTGAGTTGGTTGCTACTTTATCATGATGATTTTTATGAGAAAAGGTTGTTGTTATAATGCTAGGAAAAGTGGTTGAAATTATCATTGATCAAACTTATGCACTATGCTAGCATTCACACTTCATAAATTATTTCTTACCTACTCGAGGATGAGTAGGAATTAAGCTTGGGGATGTTGATACGTCTCCAACGTATCGATAATTTATGAAGTATTCATGCCATATTCACCTATGTTTACAATACTTTTATATGGTTTTGATTCACTTTATATGATTTATTTAGAACTAACCCGGACTGACGCTGTTTTCAGCAGAACTACCGTGGTGTTGTTTTTTGTGCAGAAAATGAAAGTTCTCGGAATTGCCCGAAACTTTTTGGTGATTTTTTATGGACCAAATAAGCAATATTGGAGCGAAGAAGCCCCAGAGAAGAGCCACGAGGTGGGTACAACCCACCAGGGCGCGCCAGAGGGGCCAGGCGCGCCCTGGTGTATCGTGCCCTTCTCGTGGCCCATCTTGGCGTGAAACCGACGCCCAAAAATCCTATAAATATAGAAACCATCAGAATAACCCTAGACCCTCCGCTATGCCGCCGCAACTCTCTGTATCGACGAAAAACCAATCTGGAGACGTTCCAGTACCCTGCCGGAGAGGGGAATCCATCTCCGGTGGCCATCTTCATCATCCCGGTGGAGGCCATGACGAGGAGGGAGTAGTCCACCCTCGGGACTGAGGGTATGTACCAGTAGCTATGTGTTCAATCTCTCTCTCTCTCGTGTTCTTGAGATGTCACGATCTTGATGTATCACGGGCTTTGTTAATATAGTCGGATCACATGATGTTATTCCCTCTCTATCTTGTTCTGATGAATTGAATATTTCCCTTTGAGATATCGTTATGTTGGATTGAATATGGGATTTGAGAACTGTTGATATATGTCTTGCATGTGGATAACCGTGGTGACAATGGGGTGTTCTATTGATTCACTTGATATGTGTTTTGGTACTCAACTTGCGGATTCCCGAGGTGACATTGGGGTAATCTATGCATAGGGGTTGATACACGTTCTTGTTCTACTTTCTCCGGTAGAAATCTCGGGGCACTCTTTGAGGTTCTTTGTGTTGGATTGAGTATTATGAATCTGAAATTGTTTGATGCGTATCGTATAATTAACTCATGGATACTTGTGGTGACATTGGAGTATCTAGGTGACATTAGAGTTGGTTGATGTGTATCATATGGTGTTATTCTAGTACGAACTCTTAGATAGATCAAACGGAAAGGATAACTTGATGTTATCTTAGTACGAACTCTTGAATAGATCGATCGGAAAGGATAACTTTAAGGTGGTTTCGTACCCTACAAACAATTTCTTCTTATGTTCTCCGCTAGATAACAACTTTGGAGTGATTCTTCGTTGCACGTTGAGGGATGGTTATGTGATCCAATTATATTAGCATTGTTGAGAGATTGCACTAGCGAAAGTACGGACCCTAGGCCTTGTTTTCAAGTATTGCAATACCGTTTGTGCTCACTTTTGTTACTTGCTACCTTGCTGTTTTTATATTTTCATATTACAAAAACCTATATCTATCATCCATATTGCACTTGTATCACCATCTCTTCGCCGAACTAGTGCACCTATACAATTTGCCATTGTATTGGGTGTGTTGGGGACACAAGAGATTTCTTGTATTTGATTGCAGGGTTGTTTGAGAGAGACCATCTTCATCCTACACCTCCCACGGATTGATTAACCTTAGGTCATCCACTTGAGGGAAAATTGCTACTGTCCTACAAAACTCTGCGCTTGGAGGCCCAACAAAGTCTACAAGAATAAAGTTGCGTAGTAGAAATCAATCACCATCATTGTACTCCTTCGTCCTAACTTCATAGTTCTCATAACACCACGCATGTTGCTGGTAGAAGGTGGATCGTGCTCTAGCAACATCCTGCTCCTCCTCTAGGCGTCGAGGTCGTCCTGCCAATTTTGTTTGGGTCCATGTTACTCATAGAGACATACCCCAGGTGCATCATGAATGAGGTCACTTGGTAATATGGCCTTGGCACCACAAACCATAAAAGTGGTTTATAACATGTGGATTGGTTGGGTATGGTGTGTAGGCCCCATAGCACTGCGTCGAGCTCCTCGACCCACTTCTTGTCGGCTTCCTAGAGAGACCGAATCAATCGAGGTTTGATGCCGCTTAGTATTAACCCATTGGCCCGTTCCACCTGCCCGTTTGTCTGCGGGTGGTAGAAGGAGGCGTAGAAAAGTTTAATGTTTTTCTTGGCGTACCACGCTTTCACCCCCTCGGCCGTGAAGTTGGACCCATTGTCTGTAATTATGTTGTGAGGCACCCTGTGATGGTGCACGGTCCAAGAAATAAAGTTGATCACTGGTTTAGCTTTTGCCTATGCCACATGCCTTGCCTCTATCCATTTGGTGAACTTGTCAACCATGAATTAAAGATATTTCTTCTTACCCGTTCCAAGATGAAATGGCCCGACCATGTCCAGCCCCCAGACCGCGAATGTACATGTTATTCGGATGGTTTTTAGGGTCATGAACGGCATGTGGCTCTATTTGGCAAAAAATTGGCAGCCCACACACCTATCCACCGGATCTCGTGCATCGGCTCATGTCTTAGGCCAATAGAACCCATCTCAAGGCTTTGCTTACCAAATTCGGAGGTATTGTATGATTCTTGCACATGGGTGAGTGGATATATGAGAGGATATCATTTCCCTTCTCCTCGGGAATACAACGTTGGAATACACCAGTAACACCACATTTGTATAGTTCCCCTTCATGGACCTTGTACGCAACTGATGGTTGAATGGCATGTCGTGCATTAACTGGTCCTCGGGTAACTCCTTCCGTATTAAGTATGCAAGGATTGGTTCATTACATGGTGTGATTGATGTCATGATCTCATGGGCCGAGGAGGTTTCCTCAAGCGCCATGCCCCCGATTATTTTCTTGTCTAGCTCTATGTTCGAAGGGGTCACTAGTTCAGGTATCGACTGCTCGGATTGCTTTGCTTCTTGCTCAGTATCACCTTTCCACTTGACCGATGGTTTAGACAACCATTCAAGGAACATATTTTGTGGTCCCGGTTCCCATCGTGCTCCCATTTGGGCGAGAACATCGACGGTCTGATTATTGTGTCATAGGATGTGGTGGAATTCTAGGACCTCTAATCGAGCCGACAAGGTCATAATAGCATTTTGATATCCCGCCATATTTGTGTATTTAGTGTCAAAATCACCATTGATTTATAAAATTGCGAGGTTAGAGTCACCTCAGACCTCGAGGCGTTGGATGCCCATGGAGACGGAAATCCGAAGAGCATGAAAAAGTGCTTCGTATTCCACCACATTGTTGGAGTCTGTGTACAGGATTTGCAGTACATATTTCATGGTGT
The DNA here is from genome assembly GCA_039707655.1 of Elymus sibiricus. Lineage (NCBI taxonomy): Eukaryota > Viridiplantae > Streptophyta > Magnoliopsida > Poales > Poaceae > Elymus > Elymus sibiricus. The sequence continues at coordinate 142,436,935 of CM077667.1, read as the reverse complement.
CACGATTGGAGAGGTCAGAACTGTTGGGGAACGTCGCACGGGAAATAAAAAATTTCCTACACACACGCAAGATCTATCCATGGTGATGAGCATCTACGAGAGGGAGAGTGAATCTACATACCCTTGTAGATCGCTAAGCGGAAGCGTTAAGAAACGCGGTTGATGTAGTCGAACGTCTTCGTGATCCAAATCGCCGAGCGTCCCGCGATCTCATCACGATCCGTCTCGCGATCCAATCACGATCACGGTCCTTCCGATCTAGCGCCGAACGGATGGCACCTCCGCGTTCAACACACGTACAGCTTGATGACGTCTTCACCTCCTCGATCCAGCGAGCGATGGTGAAGTAGTGGATGAGTTCCGGCAGCACGACGGCGTGGTGATGGTGGTGAGGAACAATCTCTGCAGGGCTTCGCCAAGCACTACGGAGATTGTGACGGGAGGAACTAGAGGGTTAGGGTTGCCGGCACACGGCTTGGGAAATCTTGAACTCTCCCGTGTGCTAGCCCTGCCCCTCTATTTATATGTTGAGCCTGGGGTCTAAACTTGGAGAGAAAGCCTCCACAAGGTCGGTTTTGCCCGCACAAGGTCGGTTTGGCCCGCACGGAAAGAGTCCTACTCGGATTCCAGCAGTACCGCGTACAAGCGGTAGTACCGCTCATGAGCGGTAGTACCGCTTGAGCGGTAGTACCGCTTCACACAAGCGGTAGTACCGCTTACGCGGCAGTACTGCCTTACCAGCGGTAGTACCGCTTAAGGCAGCCGCAAAACTTCCTTTTGCACTTTCCAATACCTCGTGGGCTTTACCCCTTTTGGCCCATATAAAGTGTTGCTGCACCCGAACACTTCGGTAAACATCCGGAACCCCTTCCGGTGAATTCCGGAACCCTTCCGGAGATCAAAACACTATTATCACATATATCAATCTTTACCTCCGGACTATTCCGGAGATCCTCGTCATGTTCGGGATCTCATCCGGGACTCCGAACAACCTTCGGTCACCAACATAACAACTCAACTATACTTATATCGCCACCAAACGTTAAGTGTGTAGACCCTGCGGGTTCGAGAACTATGCAGACATGACCGAGACACCTCTACGGCCAATAACCAATAGCGGGACCTGGATGCCCATATTGGTTCCTACATATTCTACGAAGATCTTCATCGGTTGAACCTCTATGTCAAGGATTCAGTTAATCCCGTATACTGTTCCCTTTGTTCTTCGGTATGTTACTTGCCCGAGATTCGATCGTCGGTATCTCTATACCTAGTTCAATCTCGTTACCGGCAAGTCTCTTTACTCGTTCCGTAATACAAGATCATGTGGCTAACTCTTTAGTCACTTTGCTTGCAAGGCTCATTGTGATGTTGTATTACCGAGTGGGCCCTGAGATACCTCTCCGTCACACGGAGTAACAAATCCCAGTCTTGATCCATGCCAACCCAACAGACACCCTCGGAGATACCTGTAGAGCACCTTTATAGTCACCCAGTTACGTTGTGACGTTTGATACACACAAGGTATTCCTCCGGTGTCAGTGAGTTGCATGATCTCATGGTCATAGGAACAGATACTTGACATGCAGAAAACAATAGCAATAAACTGACACGATCATATGCTATGTTCGTAGTTTGGGTCTTGTCCATCACATCATTCTCCTAATGATGTGATCCCGTTATCAAATGACATCTCATGTCTATGGCTAGGAAACCTTAACCATCTTTGATCAACGAGCTAGTTAACTAGAGGCATACTAGGGACACAGTGTTGTCTATGTACCCACACATGTATTTGAGTTTCCAATCAATACAATTATAGCATGGATAATAAACGATTATCACGAACAAGGAAATATGATAATAACTAAATTATTATTGCCTCTAGGGCATATTTCCAACAAGAACCACCCATGCTCCAAGTTCGGAAAGCATCTTGGAGCCGTCAAGGTACATCACCCAGTTGGGGTAGGTTCCCTGCTCTCTATGTAGCTCGGCTTTTGTTGATTCGGCGACAAAATCGGCTAAAATCTAGGATTTTATAGCCCTGCGTGTCCGATATGGGATTTCTAAAGGTAAGAGCTTGATGGCCCATTTTGTTATCCTTCCAGTGGCATCATACTTGTTGTTGATGTCGTTTACTGGTAGTTCCGAGGCCACGATTATCGAGTACTCTTGAAAGTAGTGTCTAAGTTTCCGAGAAGCCATGAAGACTCATATGCTATCTTTTGGTAATGTGGATACCTTGTTTTACATGGGGTAAGCACCTCAGAAACATAGTAGACCAACCTTTGCACCTTCAATTCGTGGTCATCCATGTCCCGTTCGACGACTAGGACTGCAGTAACCACATGGCTTGTTGTCAAGATGTATAGTAGCATCGGCTCTCTGGGGTCATGGGTGGCCAGGATTTGATTGGTGGCAAGAGCGTTTGATTTCTTCCAGCACCACACTGGTCGCCTCGGTCCATCTGAAACCATTGGTCTGTCCAAGCAGCCGGTATAGCGGGAGTGCCTTTTCGCCGTGTCGTGAGAGAATCGGCTCAGAGCGGCTACACATCCCGCCAACCTTTGAATATGCTTGAGCTCGATAGGTGTTTGCAGTCGCGCCAGCGCCTTGATTTTATTGGTGTTCACCTCAATTCCTCATTAAGAAACAATGGATCCGAGCAATTTGACGGATGTGATGCCAAAGACGTATTTTTCTGGTCTGAGCTTGATGGTGTATGCTCAGAGATTCTTGAATGCCTCACGTGGATCATCGATGAGCGTGTTGGACTGTCTAGTTTTGTCAACCACGTTGTCCATTTAGGCCTTGTCTGTTTTGCCTATCTACAGTTGTAAGAATGTTTCTATCATTCACTGGTAAGTTGCGATGATGTTTTTGAGCCCAAACGACATTGTGCTAAAACACGACAGTCATAGGTAGTTATAAATGTGGTGGCCATCTAGTCGGATTTCTTCATCCTTATTTAGTGGTAGATCGAGTAGGCATCGAGAAAACACAGGAGATCATGTCTGGCCATATCATCAATGATTTAGTCGATTTGTGGCAATAGGAAGGGGTCCTTTGGGCAAGACTTGTTAACGTCTTTGAAATTAAAGCACATGCGCCAGGATTTGTCCTTCTTTGGTACCATTACCACGTTTGCTAGCCATTTTGGATGCTAGATTTCTCGAATAAATCTGGCCTCCAGTAATTTGGCCAGCTTTTCTCCCATACCTCACCTCTACGATTCAGAGAGCCACCGCAGTGCGTGTTTAACTGCCTTGAATCCTTCAATAATATTGAGGTTATGTTCTGCGACGTCTCTTGGGATGCCCGACATATTAGAAGGATGCCGAAAATATCCCTGTTTTCATGAAGGAAGCCGCGCAAATGCTTTGTCCAGCGCAGCATCCAGGCGGGTTCCAATGGAGGCCCTATTAGACGGATCCTCGAGGTGAACTAGAAATTTGATGATCTCATCAGTAGGCTTGAATGACGTTGATTTTAATCGTTTAATGAGGACCATGTCGTTCTTGTCGACAGTTGCGCATAGCTCGGATAACACTTCTACGGCCAATGCCTCGGATTATGCTTCCAGAGCCAAAGCTACGGTTTTATCCCCGACTTTGAGTGATCGGTCTTAATGTATTATCCCATTGGGCCCCGACATTTTAAGCTTCATGTACGCGTAATGGGGCACACCATGGAATTTGGTGAACGCGTGTGACGCCCTGGATTTGTGCTACAGTAATCTCTGTAATTAAGCTACAGTTATCCCATGCTAATGATGCCATGTCACCACGGTTACTGTTGTTAATCTCGCGTTAATCCAAATCCTATTCAAATTAAAGTCAAAATTCAATTTTGTCAGACATGAAAACAAAAATGTTCAAAGTGTTGCAAATATTCTCTGGATATTTGTCATGTTCAAAGTGTTATAAAGTGTTTAAATGCACTAAAATAATTAAAACAGCAGTAAAACATTTAAATAAATGCCTTTTTCAAATTAATAAAAATACTAAACTATTTTATTTGGGGGTTAACCTTTTTGTGGCAATGGTATAATTAGTGATGCTATTTTAGGTACAACTTTTATATTTTATAAAACTAAAATAAAATAAAGGTGTAAAAAGAAATAAATAAACAAAAACTAAAAGTAAGACAAAAGAAAAAAATTAAATAAAAAGAAAACAGAAGCCCCCCCCCCCCCGGACCGGCCCAACTGGGCCGAGGCCCAGCAGGCCGGCCCAACCGGCCACCCCTAGGGGATAACCCCCCCCCCACTCCCCCCGAACCCTAGCCGTCGCCCTCACTCCCCCCCACCTCGCTCCTCTCCTCCCCCGGATCCGATCTGGATCGGGGCCTTCCCGTTCGCCCCGCGCCGCTACGCTCCACCGACGGCCACCACGCTCGCCGGCGCCGCCCCTGGCGCCCCCTTCCCCGCCGCCGCCGGACCCTCCTCGCCTCCTCTCACCGGCTCCTCCCCGCGCCGCTGCCCGAGCCCCGCTGCCGGCCCTCCCCCGCGCTCGACGCCGCCGCTGCACCGCGCCGTCCTCGGCGGCCCTCCCCACCGGCGCCCGGTGCTGCCCCACCGGCGCCCGGTGCTGCCCCGCCGGCGCCACCGTCGCCGCGTCGCCTCGCCGCCCTTCCCCGAGCAGACTGCCCCCTCCCTACACCGAATGTGAGCTCTGGCCCGGCTCGCCTCCCCTTGCCCTCTCCCATGACCGCGGCCCCGCCCCGCCCGCACGACCGCGTCGCGCCGCGCCGGCGGCCCTCGCTCGCCGCAACTCCCCCTCACCCCGTGTCCATGGCCGCCGCGGCCCTGGCCCCGCCGGCGCTGCTCACCGCGCCGCCACCACCCGCCCGCGCGCTCCCGCACCCGCCCGCACGCTACCCCCTCGCCGCGCGCCCGCGTCGCACCCCCGCACGCCCCTGCGTCCGCCCTGTCGGCCCTGCTGCGGCCCACCTCCTCGCTTCGCCGTGCTCCGGCCGCCGGTGGCCCTCGCTGGGCCACCCTTGCCGCCGTGCCGTGCCCCCTGACCGGCTCCCTGGCCGCCGGCGCTGGCCCCGCCGGCGTTCGGCCACCACATGCCCCGGCCGCCGCTCCCACCCACCGATTTGGTTAGTGGGGCTTAATCCCCCACTAACCCCCCCCCCACTCCCTATGACAGAGGGGGCCCTCGCCCCCTAAACTAATAAAAAATATAATAGATAAATAAAAATGGAAATAAAAATTAATAAATAATGATTAGTTAAAAGTAATTAATTATTAAAATAAATAATTAGTTAATTAAATGATTAATTAGTTTAATTAAGGTTAATTAAACTAATTAACCACCCTGTTAATTAATTAAACTTGTTAATTAATTAGGTTTAACAGAGTATGACAGGTGGGTCCCACCCCACTAATTAACCTGATTAATGTTAATTAAACATTAATTAAAATTGTGTCAATGACATGTGGGACCCACCGGTCAGGTTTGACCAGTCAACTCTGACTGTTGACTGATGATGTCAGCATGACATCATGCTGATGTCATAATCCATTATTGAATTAAAATAATCTATTTTAATTTCTGAATATTAATAAAACTTTAAAAATTAATATAAAATAAACCGTAGTCCGGATTAAAAAGTTTTGAACATGAAAGTTGCTGAGAATAATTCTACGGTTCCAATTACGCAGTCCGTTAGTCTGTCACGTGCTCCTAGCATAGCAAACATGGAACTTTTCCATCGGTTTCATCTTTCCGGTAAAAGCCAGAGACCCGGGTAATATCATCAGATATTCTTCCGACCCGTCTGCGACGTGTAATATTGCGTTAGTGCATGCCTAGTTGTGCATATTGCCATGTCATGCATCGTGATGCATTTGTCTGCTTTATATTTATTGTTTCTCCCCCCTCTTCTTACCGGTAGACACCGAGACTGACGCTGCTGCCGGGTACGACTACACCATTGACGATCAGCCTTTTGCCGCAGAGCAGCAAGGCAAGCAACCCCCCCCCCCTTGATCATTCCGATATCGCCCATTTCTTTCCCTCTTATTCTTGCATTAGATTTTGCTACTCTATTAGCTAGCTCCTATTCTGATGCATAGCCTGTTTTTGATAAACTGCTACTGTACCTGCAATAATATCAACTGCTTAGTATAGTTTGATCAGTGAACCCCCAGTGACCCCTTAGTCCCAGTGCCCCTGCTTCTTCGTCGACGACTCGACGACTCGAAGACCCGAAGACTCGGTCAACCGACCGACGAGCCAGGCCCCTCACATCACCGCACCCTCCTAGTTGTATGACTCTGCAGCGCTAGTATCGAGTACCGAGGGTGACACCTCATGAAGTACTCATGATGCTAGCTCTGTAGTGCAGCTAGTCGGTCGTGGTTATCGAGGGTGATTCCTCCTTCACCACTCCCGACGATGACTCTGTCGTGCAACCCCTCAAGAGTGGGACCCTCGAGGGTGATTCCTCTAGGTCCACCTTGACGGTTTCATCGAGCGGGGACCATTGAGGGTGATCCCTCAGTTCCTGCCTTGATGTTTTATACACACAGTTACTTTAACTTGACATTATTTACACGTGAAAGACGGGACTGGAGGGACAGACGGTACCACCCTGGTTGAGGTGGACCTGAGTTCCCGACAGTCTTGAGACGGGTCGGCCCCAAGGGTACCCGTGTGTGAGATGTGGTGGGATGCGCCGGTAAGGCATCCAAAGGGTTATTATGAGGCGTGGACGGGCAGGAGAGGCCCTTGCCACACATCCTCGAGACGGGGCGACGGGACCGCACTTCATGGGTCACGCTTTCCCCGCATTAATAAAATGCTAATGGGTTGGGTATTTGATCTGAGTTGGGTCGTTGGTCTTTTTACGCACCAAACCATCGCGTGGGAGAAGTTATGGGTACTCAGCGTCGTTGTATCAGCCGAAGCTCTTCGGACGTCAGCAATGGAGCGGCGCGCGCCGGATTGGACTGGACGGTACAGCTCTTGGACTGGAGTGTGATAGGTCTGCTTCCGGCCGCGTTCGCATCGTGCAGGAGCGTGTAGGGCAAGTGGGCCCACGACCCCTGTGTGCTTAGGATTTAGACCGGCGGGCTGGCCTCTTTGTTGAGCCTAGGTGGGGCGACAACGTGTTGCTATCCCGAGGCCGGGCATGACCCATGAAAGTGTGTCCGGCCGGAGGTGATCAGGCGTGTTGGAAATGCGGTGCACCCCTGCAGGGATGAATTATCTATTCGAATAGCCGTGTCCACGGTAACAGGACGACTTGGAGTTGTACCTTGACCTTATACAACTATAACTGTGACTTTAAATTGAAATGAATGTGGCTCCGAGATTGCTTCCTCGCAGGGAGTCGAGGAAGAATCTCTGGGCGTGGTTACTTAATAAAATTGCTACAATAATATGATTATATATGAGATATCAGTCTACTCTCTTCTAATGCTGCAAGATGCTGAAGATGCTAGTCTTCGATAGGACTAGGCCTTCCCCTTCTCATTATTGCTTTCTGCAGTCAGTCCAGATATAACCCCCCATTCCCTTTGATAATGATGCATACTTAGCATAGTTCTGATGTCAGTCTTGCGAGTACTTTGGATGAGTACTCACCACTGCTTTGCATTCTCTTTCCCCCCTCGATACGATTACCGCGTTCAGACGACGGAGCCCAGGAGATGGAGTACGCCGGAGACGACTACTACACCACCGCTAAAGCCTACTACTACGTGCAGAGTGCCGACGCTCAGGAGTAGTTTAGGAGGTTCCCAGGCAGGAGGCCTCGCCTCTTTCGATCCGTTGTTATGTTTGTGCTAGCCTTCTTAAGGCAAAACTTGTTTAACTTATGTCTGTACTCAGATATTATTTGCTTCCGCTGACTCGTGCTTTGTCGAGCTTTGTATTCGAGCCCTCGAGGCCCCTGGCTTGTAATATGAAGCTGTATGACTTTAATTTGTGTCTAGTGTTGTGTTGTGATATCGATCAGTGAGTCCCTAATCTTGGTCGTACGCATTGCGTGTATGTTTAGCGTACGGTCGAAAATTGGGGGCGTCACAACGCGGCTCGGTCGAGTAGTGTGTGGTAGCCGCTTCAGAACGACACTATGTCAAAGTTTAATTCTTCGACCCGGTAGTTGTTGGTTGTTTCGAATACCACGTCCATCGTGACCTTACCAGTGTGACACGTCCATCCTGCATCATGTTTTCCTACTGTTATTTATTATGTTTTAGAGCTATATTTCACTTTATGATGCAATTCCAATGTATTTTCTCTCTTAATTTGCAAGTTCTATCACAAGAGGGATATTGCGGGCAGCTGAAATTCTGGGCCTAAAAAGATCTACAACAGAGATAGCTATTCTCCTTAGCTCCAAATGACCTGAAAAGTTACGAGGATTTATTTTCAAATATATAAAAATATTGGGGGAAGAAAATACCTGAGAGGAGCCACCATGGGCCCACAAGCTCAGGGCCCCTGGGGTGCCGTGTAAGCTTGTGGGGCCCACGGGGGTCAACCGACGCCCATCTTCCCCTATATGATGCCATTTTACCTAGAAAAAAATCAGAAGAATACTTTAGGGACGCATCGCAGCCGTCTCGAGGCGAAACCTGGGCACGAGCACTTTGCTCTCCGGTGGAGTGATTTTGCCGGGGGAAATTCCCTCCGGGAGGGGGAAATCAAAGCCGTCGTTATCACCAACGCTCCTCTCATGGGAGGACTCATCTCCATCAACATGTTCACCAACACCATCTCATCTACAAACCATAGTTTATCTCTTGTATCCAATATTTGTCTCAAACGTCAAATTGGTACGTGTGGGTTACTAGTAGTGTTGTAGTGTTGCTTGCATCTTGTAGTTGATGCTAGTTGGTTTATTTGGTGGAAGATTATATGTTTAGATTGTCAATCATATATTTATCTTCTCTGATCATAAACATTGATATGATTTGTGAGTAGTTTCGTTTGTTCGTGAGGGCATGGGAGAAGTCTTGTTATAAGTAATCATGTGAAGTTGAGTGTCGTTCAATGTTTTAATGATGTGTTATGTTGCTCTTCCTCTTACCATGTTTGGGACTAGGGGAAGGCATTATGGGATTAGTAAGTAAATGATGAGTTGTGTGGGTGACAGAGACCTAAACCCTAGTTTATGTGCTATTTCATAAGGGGCTATTTTGGGTCCATATATTTCATGTTATGGTTAGATTTATCTTAATTCTTCTCTTGTAGTTGTAGATGCTTGCGAGAGGGGGTAATCATAAGTAGGTTGCTTGTTCAAATAAGAACAACACCTTAGCATCGACTACCCACATGAAAACTTATCAAAGCAATGAACACGAGTCAATGAATCATGGTGAAAGTACCTAGACAATATCCCCATGTGTCCTCGAGAACAATTTAATCACTATAAGAAGTACTTCCGACTTGTCCTTTGCAATAAAAAGGTTTGGGTCACCTTGTTGCACCTTGTAACTTTTGTTACTTGTTACTTGTTACGACTTATCTTGCTATCAAACTATCTATCACAACTACTTTACAACACTTGCAAATAATACCTTGCTAGAAACTGCTTATTAATTATGTTTGCTCCTCGTTGGGTTTGACACTCTTACTTATCGAAAGGACTATGATTGATACATATACTGATGGGTCATCAAGACTCTTTTCTGACGCTGTTGCCGGGAAGTGAAGCGCTCTTGATAAGCAAAATTTGGTAAGAAAACATTCATGTCACGTGCTGAATTTTATTGCTACTTGCTACAATGGAAAATAATCCTATGCATGGGGGTGGGGGCTTACCGTTGGACTAAGGGAGGGGTTGTAAACACTTGGGACCGACAGTGCTATATACTTTTAAAGCTAAAAAATTCTAAATTTTTTTTTTTTATAAATTATGAAAAATCCGAATTTTTACATTTTCAAAAGAACAAAATCCCTATTTTTTAGAGGGAAATTTTTTAACTTTCCTTGTGCATTTTTTATTTATAGGCATAGCATATTGTTAATATTTGTTATTGTAGGTACCATGTCACTTTTATTACGGGTCATGTGGCAGTTTTTTGTTATTAAGCATTTTAACAAGTATAACATGACATTTTTTATCATCAAGAGGATGGCACTTTATTATTAAAACCACGACAATTTTATTGTTAATAATATGATATTTTTATTATTGGAAATATGGTAGAAGTATTATTAATTGGATGACGGTTTTATTATTGGGGGCACGACATTTTCATTACATTATGACATGGCATTTTTGTTATTAGGAGGATGGTAGTTTAATTATTAACATGATGACCCCTTTTTTCATATAGAGCATGATGTTTTTCATTATTGTTGGCATGGCATTTTTATCATTAGGACGATGTCACTTTAATTATTAACAGGGTGACAGTTCTATTATACAGAGCATGACATTTTTCATTATGGTTGACATGACATTTTAATAATTAGGAGGATGGCAGTTTTTTTTTCTTTATTTCCTTGGCCAAAAAATTACATTGACATGGCATTTTTATAAGAAATGCATTGTTTTTTTGTCCATGGCATATTTTTAAGAGGATGACATTGTTTATTTTTAGATGATGAAGAGATGGCATGGCAACTAATTTAGGGGATTCTCCAGATAAAACAAAAATTGGCTAGAGGATGGCAGTTTTATTAAGTAGCACGTCAATTTTCAAAAAAATCAAAGCATCATATATTATATATATTTTTCTTTGTTCATGGCATTTTTTATCTAGAGGACCACAGTTTAAAGTTCATGGCATTTTTTTATCTATGGGATGGCAGTTTTAAATTTTATCTAGTAGGATGGCAGTTTTCTAGATCACTTGATTTTTTTTAAGTTTAACGTGCCAATTTTAGAAAAACGTTAACCAGTGTCCCCGGCGAACGACCAGAACGGTTACTGGGACTGCTCCTCCCTTGCGATCGGTCTCGACCGCTCAGCCCTCCTGTGTGGCGATCGAACGCCAGGTATTGGGGTCCTTCAGAAAATGGTTAATCTACATGATACGTACCTCGAAATGAATCACACATTTATAATCTGTGAGGCACCGATGAATGATTATTTGTTCATCTTTAAAATCGACATGGAGAGCATCCGAGCAAAGGAAATACAATAGTACTTGCCGACACAAAGCGGTGGTGGTGTTATGGCAGGGGAAGTGCAAACCCAAAGTTCAGTAGTGTCATCATGATTTTCAAATCATTGACGCCCAAAATCAAACATCGTACAGCCCCTCTAGCTAGCAAACAAAACCCACGGCGCTCTCTGGCCAAATCTGAATCCAATTCCAAATAGAAGCTAGCTTTTGCACACTGGGTCAGAGCCAACAACAGCATCACTACTAGTACGTACTAGTAGTCCACATTACAGCAGAACTGCACAGCCAGTTACAGCCAAGATTAAGACTAAGATCAAACTGATTAACATCGTTCGAGCTAATCATGAACGCAGAGCATGATTGATTATGATAAGAGTCCTACAGTAGTAGTTAACGAAACGTCCTGGGGCTGGATTAATAACTGAGTGAGTGAGTGGATAGCGAGTGAGATCGCTGGCTAGCCGCCGTGGAGGACGACCCAGATGTCGGAGAAGGCCTGGACGATGACGGGGTGGTGGCGCGGCGCGTTGAGCGAGAGGTACGACCGCAGCAGCCGCTCCAGCTCCGCCGCGCCGAACGTCTGCCGGCTCACCACCATCTCCACCATCGACGCCCGGAAGTCGGCGTAGGGGTCCCGCGACCGCTGCACCACCGCGAACCCCCTGCGCACCTGCTCCTCCGCCGCCGACACCACCGGACGGAACCCTTCCCTCACGCCGCACGTGTCGCAGCTGCTCGCTACGCGGCTCTTGCGCCTCTGCCCCCTCGCTCTCGTCCTCGGCGGCGGCGGCTTGGGCGCCACTGCGGCAGGGGACTTCCTCTTTGGTTTCTTCTTCTTGCTGTAGAACTCGGAGGAGTCGGAGGAGAAGGAGAAGCTTCTGGAGGAGGAGAAGAAGGCCTCCGCGTCCCCCTTCTTGGCGTCGCTGCGGTCGCGCTCGTCAGCGTCGCTGCTGAAGACGTCGTCGCCGTCGGTGTCCGAGGTGCTGAAGCCATAGGGGTTGTTGGAGAGCAGCTTCTTGCACTTGTCGCCCTTGACCCGGCCACCGAGGCGGTGGCGGTGGTGCTGAGGACCGTGGAGAGGGCTCCTTTTCTCCTTTTTCTTGCTCTCCGTCAGAGGCGACGCGTGCATAGAGAAGCGAGCCGGAGGAGGCAGAGAATGCACCCGGCGGTGCACGCGGTCGAGTGCGTTGGAGAAGGACTCGGTGCGGCCGACGATGGTGGCGTAATCGCGGCGAGAAGAGGTGAGGAACGAGTCCCTGTCGCGGGCGACGGCGGAGTCGGCGGCCAAGAGCGCGCGGCTGGAGGAGCAGGCGGAGCTCGGGGGCGGCTTGGACGCGGTCACCCCGCCGGCTCCCGCGCCCACAGCGGCCGAGCACGAGGAGGAGGAGGAGGTCGACGCGGTGTTGTTGTTGCAAGTCGAGCGGAGCAGCGAGCCCGGACGGAACATCCGGGCCAGCCGGTCCCGGAGGCGGCTGCTACTCCTGCCGCTACCGCCACCACCTTGATCCATGGGTGGCTCAGTCAGTACTTACTTGACGCCGGACTCGTTGTTCGTTGAAGCAGGGGAGCACTGGTGCGGAGCCATCGGTATTATATATAGCCGTGGGAGATGGAGCCGGGAGCGAAGCAAGTTTTGAAATGGCTAGCGTGAGCCGCCAGTACGCTACGTGCACTACGAGCCGTGCGTACAGAAAGTCGGTCACGTGACGAATTATTGATCAAGGCATATGCATTTTCTTGTTTTTTTAATAAGGATAATAAAGCCGACGGATGTTTTGGCATGTATGTAAGCTTTTCGTTATGGAATCACTGACACTGACACTGAAGCACTGAGCAAATCATGCAAGATTTTCCTTTTGGTTACTGACTAACGCTGAAACCGATTTTAGAGCATCTCCAATACAGGCCAAATTTGGAGATATAAAACAGGTGATGTAAAAATTTACATCTTTAAAAAGTGCTTTTTGCATCTTAAAAAAAGGTCAACTCCAATAAATGATGCAAAACGAAGATGTAAAAGTACAACTCTAATAGGTGATGCAAAATGAAGCTGTAAAAGCTAGTGGGCGGCGGCAGTGGGGAGGGCGGTGGCGCGGTGCGATTCGGGGCGGCGGCAGAGGAGTGTCAGAGGGGCGGGGGAGTGGCGAATCGGTGCGGCGACGACGCTAATCGGGCGGCAGCACGAATCAGGGCGACGGAGCAACGGCGATTCGAGGCGGAGAGAGGAGGAGGAATGGCGTAGGGGCGACGGCGGAGGTGGAGGAGAGCCTCTTTGGCTAGAAGATGAAGCTACGACCGCCGGCAGCAGCCAATCGCCCGCCGTAGCCGCGTCTGACTTCAAAATTTTGGCCGACCGAAGTTGGTTTGCCGTCGGGTTGCGTCGCAGCGCCATCTGCCGCTTCACGCCTCCACCGCGTGGCTTGGCGGGCCGCTGCTTCTTCGCAGGCAGCTCTGGCGCAAATGGCGACCAGCTGAGGTGGGGGCAAATCCGAGGCGGCGGCATGGAGGAGGAGGCCAAATTGGGGACCGTGGTTACGTCGACGGCGGCTACGTCGTGCTGGGTCAGACCAGTGACGGGCAGGTGGAGCGACGGGGTCATCGGCGTCGGCCATGGCGGCGGCCGGCCGATGGGCAGACGGGCGGCGGTCACACGAAAGCCAAATGAAGGCAGTTGGGCGATTGGCGCGTGACCGCCATTTTTACATCTCATGTAGGTGAAGATTCAAATTTGCACCGCGAGGTGTTGTAGTTTACATCTCCGGAAGGCGGAGATGTAACTTATTTGCATCTACAACATCTGTTGGAAGGTGTTTTTAGCCTTCGAAGATGCAAAAAGTAATTATTTTTTGCATCTACATCTTTTATCGAAGATGCTCTTAGTATCAGTGATGTTTTTTTAAGAGAAACAGCAGGACTCTGCTCCGTATATTTATTGATTTTTAAATAAATGTTACAACTAGATTGTTCTTAAAAAGAGAAAAGAAAACTATGCAAGAAAAAAGGAGAAAACTAGCAAAACTAGCTAAAGCAAAAGGAGAAAACTATGCGGAAGAGCGATAGGTTAGGGTGAGCGCCTCCACCCCTCCCAACGCCGACGGCCGCTCCGGCCACGACGTCCACAGCCTCCTGCCGGGTGCTACTCCGGCACCGGTGGCCACGTTCTCTTCCCGTCCCTCGGATCTCCAGCTCGTTGTGACCTTCCATCGCTTTCGGCAGCTAGATCCTTCCTTCGATGGCTCTCTCAGACCTCCAGTTCGAGGCAGGGCTCAAGTTTGAAGAGCAGGTCTGGCAAAAGTTTGGAGTGCCGGTCAACTTCCTGGAAGGTAGGAATCTCAAAGAATTCCTTTTGGTTGCTGAATTTTCAAGATCAAAGATCAGGCTCAATGAGGATTCTGTGGGGCTCATACTGCAATCGTGCTTTGGAGGTCATGCCTCACGTTTCAAGGTTCAACGCTGTCAAAATTGGACTTTCAAATTTTATGTTGCATCTAAAGATGTTGGCTTATTCATCTTCCATGGAGGTAATATCTCAAATCAGATCTTCAACCTCTCTTTCTGGATTTGGGGAGGAGGAGGCCCAGATTATCTCCGAGAATTTGAACTTTTCTGTCGTGAGAAGGATGATGAATGGACTCAGGTTTTCAGAAAAGGAAAATCAAAATCCTATGTTCAAGCAGTCCAGACGCCGAATTTTCAAACCAGTTCAAAATCGCATTTCAGTTTTTGATCGCCTGCAAACCTCCGTTGATGGATCATCGGCAGTTTCGGCTCAAGGAACAGTTACTCGGAATAATGGCCCAAGGGGATCTAGGGTGGGAGTTCAGGGCTTTGATTTGAATGCTAAAGGAATTATTGGGCCTATGCCTGCCTCTAGGCCGAGCAAAGATGGCAATATGCCTACATGCGCGAGATGCCTATCAACAGGCCATGTTCGCATGGCGTGCACAAACAAAATTCGTTGTTGGGCCTGCAAAGGATGGGGCCATATTGGGGCCTCATGCCCCGCTAGAGCACATAAAGTCCCTGCGCCAAATCCTCGGGTTAATTTTGGGCAACATAATAAGCGTCTGGGCAATCAGCAGTCAATCTCGCCATCATTCCACCTTACCAACCTTGAGTTGGGCCTACCTGTCAACCCCACGGCGACGCTTCGAGCTCCATTCACCTCTGCCCCTTGCTCCAGTCAAGACACTCCTCCTCCACCGCCTCCTCCTCGCCCCAAAACTGCTGACCTCGCCGCCATCCGCTCTGCTGCCGCCATGGCAATGGCGAACTTCCCCTTCGATCCACTCCCATTCCTACCTGCTGGCCATCAGCCTATCCAAGTTGAAGGAAGACCAGCGAGGGTGCGAGTGGTATGTGGACACATCCATAGGAAGAATGAAAATCTTGCAATGGCGATGATCATCCCTATGCCAGCTGGGGAGGTCCACTTCGCAAATGTAAGAGAAATCCTCTCTGAATTTCTTACTACTCACAAGAGACTAGGATTCCAGAAGATCTCCAAGTGTCCTCTGGGGCTGGCTTATGTTCAGTTGCACAGTGTCTTCGACAGAGACGAGTTAGCATTGCAAAGCCCACATCGTTTTGATGATGTTCATATCATATTTGAAAAGCATGATGAGGGTATGAACTGGAGAAGATTTCAGCTTAACAGAGAGTGCTGGATCTTTATTGTGGGTTTTCATGCGGACCTAAGGAATTTTGCTGATATAAGAAATGCAGTCAAATCTTTCAGTACCTTCATGGAATGGGATCGGCAACTTAGTACTGATGCAGGTGTTCTAGTTAAGATAAGGGTTGAGGAGATCAGTCACATTCCATCTAGCATTCTCCTAACAGGTACCAATGAATTTAGAGGAGACTCCTGGTCATGCCCAGTGTCAATTCTGCAATAAAGACTAATTGAAGAAGGGCCAACAGATGAAGAGCCTGTCCCTCAAGAAGGAGATCCACACCCAGTCCCTCAGCAGCCCCATTTTCATCCAAATCAGCATCATTTTTTTGGGCCTATCAATCATCATCAACAGGAAGAGCTGAATAATGAGCATGATCATCAGGCAGAGGAACAAAACATTCTCAATCAAGTCAACCTAGACCTGAATCTTGTCAATGTTCCAGTCCAGTTGGCACAAGACTTTCACCCCTGGGGTCCACATGGAAACATTGATTTAAATGTTGATCTTGAACTGCACCATGGAGAATTTTTAGAGATGCAGGAGCTCATTGAACCTCTGGCTGATTTGCAGCAGCCTCAAGCAGAACTGCCCATCATGGATGACAATAGCAACATTACCCTCTCTGTTGGATCTAATGATTCAGAAGCAACCATGGATGGAATCATCTTTCTAATGATGGATCTCAATGTCCCAGTTCCTGCCCTGGAGGAACCTGCACCTGCGCTGCAACAACTGCCTCAACCCCCCGCGGCAGAAGCTGTGGCTGACCACCATGCAGAACATCTTATGGAGGCCCAACAAGTAGTTCATTTTGCTGCAGTTCAGAACATTGTAGCACCAGAACCCACCATGCAGCAGGACAATGCTCTTATAGTAGAGCCAGACTTCCTAGAAGCAGTGGATTTTTCTGTTCAACACCAGGAAATTGATAGGCAACTCCTTGCAAAAGAAATGCTGGATGAATTTGCAAGTCCCTCTTTCAATTCCATGATGCAATTCAAAGAAAATTTGATGGTAGCTGGGGGAGAAAAGGATGCTTTACCTACATCTGAAGAAACTAATTCAAAGCAGAACCAAGTTGTCGAGACTGCTGATACTGAGAAGGAACCTAGGCCAGGAAATGCGGAGAACCCAACCATTAGCAATGAAGTTATGAATTCACTTCTGGCAGAGCATGCAGCAGTCCCCTCTGAATCTGCTTCCTCTGCTAGCTTTGGCCCTCCACCTGGATATGATACAAAGGGTAAATATCTTCCTGCTAAGGACATTTCTTCTAGTCTTGGCCCTGATATCTCTGACCCCTATTTGCAAACTATGATTAATGGAGCAGCCATGGACAGCAAAGTGGTTAAGTCTCCACAGGAAGATCATCATTGCTTGGGAGGAGAGAGTGCCAAGCTTTGGGCTGCACACTTTGCACCTAAATATGATACAGAAAAGGTCATTCAGGTACCTATTGAGTGGACAAATTTTATTAT
The DNA here is from genome assembly GCA_039707655.1 of Elymus sibiricus. Taxonomy (NCBI): domain Eukaryota; kingdom Viridiplantae; phylum Streptophyta; class Magnoliopsida; order Poales; family Poaceae; genus Elymus; species Elymus sibiricus. The sequence goes on along the minus strand of CM077667.1, from coordinate 142,419,680 downwards.
TTCTGCTTTGATATCCCCAGACAGATTTGATTGGGCCAAGGGGTTTCTCTCCTCTGATATGTGGAGTATTATTCTTCAAGGATCAGATAGCAGCCATTTATACAGTTTTGTCATCCCTGAAAAATGTATCTCAGCTTCAGTACCTCCCTGTGACTTGCAGGACATTCCAGGGGGAGAAAACAATATGGAGCCTACCTTTTCCACACCACAATTAAAGAACTCTTCCTCCCATGCTCCTGCCTTGGAAGAACATGCCTCCACAACTAGTGCTCTGCACAGCTTGAAGAAGAGAAAGGGAAGAGCACCTATGGTGGATACTGAGGTAAGGAGAAGTACTAGACTGCAATAGATAAGCAAAGGATTCAAGAAAAAAACATGTGTCAATAAGAATTGTATGGCATGCCACTCAGATCCACCACCTATTGCTGCAAAAATTGTTAAAAACTTGTCAACTTCCTTTTGCAAGGTGGATGCTAAGGAAGTGACAGAAGAAATCCTTAGCAAGCAAAAGAAAAAGAGAGGAACCAAGGTGGAGACCAGCATGGATGGACAAAAGGAGGCACCCAAGGTCAAGGCCATCTTCAAGCCTTGAACTACTTAATCTGGTCCTTCTTCACAGTACTTGACTACTGAAATGATTGTAATATTTTGGAATATGGCTAGCTGGTTTTGCTTCAAGCCTGTAACACTATCCTCAAGTACTCCTAGTACCTCAGAACTATGTTGGTCACCATGGATATCTATCTGGAACCTCTCTCAGTTAATGCTTTTATGTGTCAGCTCCTGGATAATGACTGTAATTCTGCTTCTGGATGTCTTTGCTCTTAATATCCTGATTCTGAAGAAATAACTATTCCCTAAAATGAATACAAACTGGAACATCTTAAATTGGAATATTAGAGGGATCAATTCCAAAGATAAGTGGTCTGCCATTTCTAATAAAATAGAGGAATCTGGATGTGCTATCCTGTGCTTGCAAGAAACAAAAGGAGAACATTTTGATTCTTCTTACATCAAAAACTTTTGCCCTAAGAGGATTAACAAGTTTGAATTCACTCCATCTGTGGGAACTTCTGGGGGGCTGCTGGTTGCTTGGAATGATAATTACTTCCAGGGACAGAAAGTGTTTCAAAACAAACTTTCCCTGTCTATCCAATTCACATCAGTACATACTGGGGAAAGTTGGTTATTGACAAATGTTTATGGCCCTTGTCTACCAGAAGAAAAAGTGGAATTTTTGGAATGGTTCAATAACATCCAAACACCTGATGATGTCAATTGGCTAATTATGGGAGATTTCAATTATGTCAGATACCCTGAAAATAGGAATAAAGAGGGAGGGAGCTTTCAAGAAATGTTGCAATTCAATGAAGCTATTAGCAATCTTGGGCTGGTTGAAATTCCCTTAAAGGAAGAAACTACACATGGAGTAATATGCAAACTGCCCCCTTGCTGGAAAAAATAGATTGGATTTTCTCCTCAGAATCCTGGACAATTTCATACCCCAACACCCAAGCAACTGCCCTCTCAAAACCTATATCTGATCATATCCCATGTGTGATAAAAGTTGGCACAAATATTCCCAGATCAAACCTATTCAGATTTGAAAACTTTTGGCTAGAGCATGGAGATTTCAAAGAGGTTGTCCATCATATATGGTCACAAGATGTGCAGGAGCAAGATAGTGCCAAAAGGATAACAACAAAATTCAACAGGCTCAGAAAAGGACTGAAAATTTGGTCTAAAAAGCTGTCCAACCTTGCAGCAACTATTAGAGCATGCAATGACTTTATCCTTCTGATGGACATAGTGGAAGAACTTAGACCCCTAACCAATGAGGAGTGGAATGGCAGATGCATAGTAAGTGAGCACTATCTAAAACTTCTATCTTATCAGAAAACTTATTGGAAGCAAAGAGCTACCATAAGATGGGTGAAATTAGGAGATGAAAACACCAAATTCTTCCAAGCAAAAACCACAATCAAGTATAGAAAGAATCACATTAGCACTATCCAGGATGAAACTGGTCAAGAGGCAACTGAGCATCACCCCAAAGCTGCTGTTCTCTGGAGAGCTTTCAAGGAAAGACTAAGCACAACCACTTCCACTGTTGAATCCTTCCCTTTGCTCTCTCTAATTCAAAGGAATGGGAATTTGTTGGAGCTAGAAAGGCCTTTTACCAAGGAAGAGATAGATGCTGTGGTAGCTCAATTGCCACTAGACAAAGCTCCAGGCCCTGATGGTTGTAATGGTGCTTTCATTAAATGCTGCTGGAGTATAATTGCTGAAGATTTTTACAGACTGATCAAGGATTTTTATAATGGGATGTTAATCTTCAGAGTATTAACTCATCATACATCACACTCATTCCCAAAAAGGACAACCCAGTGCTGCCAGGAGACTACAGGCCAATTTCACTTCTCAACTGTTCTATCAAGATAATCACTAAACTTCTGGCCAACAGACTGCAGACTGTTATCCTTCAGCTGGTGCATATAAACCAATATGGTTTTATAAAATCCAGAACACTACAAGACTGCTTGGCTTGGGCCTTTGAATATATTCACCAATGCCAGCAATCCAAGGAAGAAATAATCATTCTGAAACTGGATTTTGAAAAGGCTTTTGATTTAATAGAGCACCAAACAATTCTGGACATCTTAAAAGCCAAAGGATTTGGGAGTAGATGGATAAATTGGATTGATATGATTTTCAAATCGGGTACCTCTTTTGTATTGTTAAATGGCATACCTGGTAAAGTCTTCCACTGCAAGAGAGGTGTCAGGCAAGGGGATCCTCTCTCATCATTACTGTTTGTGCTGGCTGCTAATCTGCTTCAATCCATCCTTAATGAAGCCATGAGAAATAGGATTATCTCCCATCCTCTTCATGTAAACAGTTGCCCTGATTTTCCTATCATCCAGTATGCAGATGATACCATTGTTGTCCTCCCTGCCAAGGATATGCAACTTATGCAGATAAAAAACCTGTTGCACATTTTACTGCCCAAACTGGACTCAAGGTCAATTACAGCAAATCCATTGTGATTCCAATCAATGTGGCACCTCACAAAATGAGTGATATCCTCAACATTCTTCAATGTAAGGAAGGAATCTTCCCCTTTCCTTATTTAGGATTGCCTCTCAGTGTCAACAAATTAAAGATTGAAGATTTCAGTCCTATGTTGCAAAGAATTGAAAGAAGAATATCTGGCTGTTCAACTTTAATCTCCTATGATGGAAGGCTCCAATTAATAAAATCAGTGTTCTCCTCCCTCCCAACTTTCTTCACGAGCTGCCTTGCCCTGCCAATAGGTGTAATAGATCAGATTAATAAATACCTTAGGCATTGCTTTTGGAGAAAGTATGGCTCTGAAGAAGCTGGCAATGCAATGATTTCCTGGGAGACAGTCTGTAAACCTAAATCTCATGGAGGACTAGGAGTGGTAGATATTCATCTGCATAATCAAGCTCTGCTCATCAAAAATCTGCACAAGTTCTTTAACAAGCAAAATTTGCCCTGGGTCAATTTGCTGTGGGAATCATATTACACCAACAACCCACCACAAGACAAACTGGAAGGTTCTTTTTGGTGGAAAGCACATTTGAAACTAATTCCCCTCTTCAAGGAAGTGGCCAACTCTATAGTGGGTACTGGAGACACCACTCTGTTCTGGACAGACAATTGGCACCACAGCCCCCTGGTCCATCAATATCCTGAATTACACTCTTTTGCAACCAATGACAAATGTTCAGTAGCACACATGAAGCAATCTTTGGATATTATGGAACAGTTCCACACTCCACTCTCTACCATTGCCTTTCAGCAACTGAATGATATTGCACCCATTCTGCAGCAACTTGGAAACAATAATGATTCTTGGACATATGAATGCAAATCTGGTATTTTCTCTGTCAGCAAGATGTACAAACACCTGATGGGTCCTTCTGTAACACATCACTTGTCCAGAGACCTATGGAAAGCAGCCAGCAGAATAAGACACAAAATTTTCTTTTGGCTTTTACTCCATGACAGAATTAGCTCTAGAAGCCTGCTTAAAGGGGAAACATTTCTTGCTTCAGAGCTATGAGTGTGCACTCTGCCAAGAACAAGTTGAAGAAACATCTCTACATCTCCTCTGGGACTGTCAATTTGCTCTTTCTTGCTAGGATATTATTACTCCAAACAGATATAGAGGAGTCTCTGCTTTTGATGATATCACCTTCCTCAAAAATTGTTTCCCACCCCAGATTGCCATGGACATTGTTATCATGGGATGCTGGAACATATGGATGCAAAGAAATGGAAAAATCTTCAACAATATCCCCCCAGCCTAGATGCCTGGAAGCAGGGTCTATACCAAGATCTCTCTCTAGTCAAGCACAGAACTAAAGAGAAGAACATTGCCTGTTTAGAGCAATGGATAAGCTCCCTACCCGCATAGACTCAAACAGATAGCATTTCATCATGTTAGAAAAAACAGGAGTTGGATAGTTGACATGTTTCTTCCTTTTTCTTTTTCTTCTTTGCATGTACATAATTACTTTTCATTTATAAAAAATTACCGTAGAACTATTGTTCTACGGTTTCGGGGTAAAAAAAAAAGCAAAAGGAAATACAACAACAGAAGAATTCCATTTCATACAATAAAGAAGGAGCTAGTGGGGCTCAAATAAAAGCTTTCACCCAGTCGTCTAGTCCAATGTATTCTTTCCTCCTTGCTTTGTAGGTGAGCCATTTGATTTCTTCCTTGAATTTCCTTCTGCATGTGTAGAGGTTTGGCGTGATGTTTTTAAAGATGTAATCATTCTGAGTGATCCAGATAGCCCAAGTCACAAGGATGATTATTTCCAAAGAAAAGGGCTGATTGAGCAACTGTTTTAGTCGGTTAATTTCTTCTTGGAGGCCTTGTCCAGTAAGAACCCAGGCGGGGCAAATGTATTTCCAGCACGCTTGTGCAAATGGGCATGAGAAAAAAGGTGGCTCCTTGTTTCTGAGGCGTGCATGTTCCACAGAACACAAGTATAATCCTTATAAAAAATGTTTGCGAAGTAGAAGGGCTCGAGTGTTTAACCTGTCGTTGACCAAGAGCTAAAAGTGGATCTTGTGTTTGAGCTGGCAACAAGTTTTCCACAGCCATTTAATAATAGGGAGTGTTTCAGTTGTGGGCATCAAAAATTGATATACCTTCAAAACCTTGTAGTTTGGCGATCTTGCCGGTACTTGCCATTGGTCTGGTACAACCTGAAGATCAAGGTTTTGAATGGAGTAAATTGCAAAAAACCACCACAATTGGGGACCCTAAAACAGAAAACCGCCACCATTCGTTTTGTTTTGAAAAAACCACCACCATTGTGCTGATAGTTTTCAGAAAACACTGATCGATTGATTAGAGCAATTTGAGTGAGAACCTGACAGATGGGTCCCGCTGTGAGGTGCCACCGTGTCATTGACCCCGGTTGACCAGTCCCTTATCTCCCTGCCTCTCTCCCCAATAGCCACCGCCGCCACCAGCGCCTCCGTGCCACCACCGCCGGCAGAAGAGCCGCCGCCCTGCAGCTAGTCTGCTCCGTCGCCTTCTCTTGTACTCCTCCCAGCCCGAGCCCCCGCCGCCGATCTACATGGCGCATGGCCGGCGCTTGTGCCGCGTGACGCGCGGGCTCGTCTCCGCCGGCGGGAGAAGAGCTCCACCCTGCGCCCCTTCGTCTCCGCCGACGCGCACTGGGTCACGGTCGTGCTGCAGCGTGCCATGTCGTTTGTCGAGGACAAGTTCAACGACGGGTACCGGTGCTCGTGCGTGTGGCGGTAGTTGATGGAGACGACCACGGTGCTCTGCTCGTTGCAGAAGCGGCGGCACATCGCGGCGAGGGGCCTGGACTTCGCGGAGAGCAGGAGACGGGAGGAGGGGAAGTGCGGCTCGGTCTGGCCGGTGGCCAGCGGGACGTGGTGCTGCGGTGGCGTGGCGGCGAGCACGGCGCGGTGGCTCGCCGGTGCGGCAACGTCTTGCCAAGTGCATGCAAGGTGCTCGAGAGAATGTAAGAGAGAGAGAGAAGAGAGAGTGTGCAGGCTGACAGTGTTGGAAATATGCCCTAGAGGCAATAATAAATTGGTTATTATTATATTTCCTTGTTCATGATAATCGTTTATTATCCATGCTATAATTGTATTGATTGGAAACTCAAATACATGTGTGGGTACATAGACAACACTGTGTCCCTAGTAAGCCTCTAGTTGACTAGCTCGTTGATCAAAGATGGTTAAGGTTTCCTAGCCATTGACATGAGATGTCATTTGATAACGGGATCACATCATTAGGAGAATGATGTGATGGACAAGACCCAAACTGTAAACGTAGCATTTGATCGTGTCAGTTTATTGCTATTGTTTTCTGCATGTCAAGTATCTGTTCCTTTGACCATGAGATCATGCAACTCACTGACACCGGAGGAATACCTTGTGTGTATCAAACGTCGCAACGTAACTGGGTGACTATAAAGGTGCTCTACAGGTATCTCCGAGGGTGTCTGTTGGGTTGGCATGGATCAAGACTGGGATTTGTTACTCCGTATGACGGAGAGGTATCTCAGGGCCCACTCGGTAATACAACATCACAATGAGCCTTGCAAGCAATGTGACTAAAGTGTTAGCCACGAGATCTTGTATTACGGAACGAGTAAAGAGACTTGCCGGTAACGAGATTGAACTAGGTATAGTGATACCAACGATCGAATCTCGGGCAAGTAACATACCGAAGAACAAAGGGAACAGCATACGGGATTAACTGAATCCTTGACATAGAGGTTCGACCGATAAAGATCTTCGTAGAATATGTAGGAGCCAATATGGGCATCCAGGTCCCGCTATTGGTTATTGGCCGTAGAGGTGTCTCGGTCATGTCTACATAGTTCTCGAACCCGCAGGGTCTACACACTTAACGTTTGGTGACGATTAGTATAATTGAGTTATTATGTTGGTGACCGAAAGTTGTTCGGAGTCCCGGATAAGATCCCGGACATGACGAGGATCTCCGGAATAGTCCGGAGGTAAAGATTGATATATGTGATAATAGTGTTTTGATCTCCGGAAGGGTTCCGGAGTTCACCGGAAGGGGTTCCGGATGTTTACCGAAGTGTTCGGGTGCAGCAACACTTTATATGAGCAAAAGGGATAAAGCCCACAAGGTATTGGAAAGTGCAAAAGTAGTTTTGCTGCCGCGTAAGCGGTACTACCGCTTGGTGAAGCGGTACTACCGCCCGAGCGGTACTACCGCTTGTGTGAAGCGGTACTACCGCCCAAGCGGTACTACCGCTTGTGTGAAGCGGTACTACCGCTTGTGCGCGGCTGTGCACGATTCGGCAGGGTCCGAATTGGACTCTTTTCCTGCGGGCCAAACCGACCTTGTGCGGGCAAAACCGACCCGGAGGAGGCTTTTACTCCAAGTTTAGACCCCAAGGCTCAACATATAAATAGAGGGGCAGGGCTAGCACGCGGGATACATCAGGATTTCCCAAGCCGTGTGCCGGCAACCCTAGCCCTCTAGTTCCTCCGTCATAATCTCCGTAGTGCTTGGCGAAGCCCTGCAGAGATTGTTCCTCACCACCATCACCACGCCGTCGTGCTGCTGGAACTCAACCACTACTTCACCATCGCTCGCTGGATCGAGGAGGTGAAGGCGTCATCAAGCCGTACGTGTGTTGAACGCGGAGGTGCCGTCCGTTCGGCACTAGATCGGAAGGATCGTGATTGGATTGCGGGACGCTCGGCGATTTGGATCGCGAAGACGTTCGACTACATCAACCGCGTTTATTAACGCTTCCGCTTAGCGATCTACAAGGGTATGTAGATTCACTCTCCCTCTCGTAGATGCTCATCACCATGGATAGATCTTGCGTGTGCGTAGGAAAATTTTTTGTTTCCCATGCAACGTTCCCCAACAGACAGTTGGGCCCTACGCCTAGTTTAACGTCCCAGTCAAACAATGTCAACTTTTTTTTGCCACGTCAGCACTGACTGCGGGCCCTGTATGTCAGATCCAGCGTCAACACGTATTTAGTGATCAATCAGTGTTTTCTAAAAACTGTCAGCACAATGGTGGTGGTTTTTTGAAAACAAAACGAATGGTGGCGGTTTTTTGTTTTAGGGTCCCCAATTGTGGTGATTTCTTGCAATTTACTCTTTTGAATGAGGTCTACCATGTCTTGGAATTGCCTAAAGGCTTCGTCTGAAAGAGGTAAATGAAATAGGTCTGAAAGATCTTCTGTCTGATGTATGACTGAAACTGTAATATTATTCTTCCAGGCAAAAGAGTGCAAGTGTGGCCAGGTTTCAGTCTTTATGATTCCATCCAAGGTGTCCATCCAGAAGTCTATTGTTTGGCCATTGTTCATGGTGACCGAGGCATGTTGTTTATAGACTGGGAAGATTTTCATGCAATCCCTCCACCGAAAGGAACATGGTTGTGATTGGTTTGTATGGAAACCATGCTGATAATAAGCTTCCCACACAAGATTCACTCAAAGGTATGTTGTGATGGTTTATAAATTTATGAACCATCTTCAGTAATATGCATGTATTTTGGGTTGACAAGTTTATAGTTCCAAGTCCTCCTTTGTCCCTTGGTCGACATATTAAATCCCAAGCTGCTAGAGTTTTTTTTTCTTTTTTAAATCTTCCCCTCTCCAAAAAAATGTGTCTTCTATATTTATCTATCTGCTCAATTATCCCCTGGTATAACAGTAAGCAGCTCATTATAAAGGTGGGTAGTGAGGAGAAAACAACGTTGACCATTAGGAGTCTCCCATCATAGCTTAAAAACTGGGACAGACACTTAAGCTTTTCTGGATCCTTTCTATGATGTAGAGGAAAAATTCCAAGTATCAATGATTTTCGCAACAAAAATTTTATTTTTTTTTGCGCTGTAAAACAGGATGCAGTTATGTTTTTTTTAACACAGTATAGACGCAAGCGCTCATATACACATGCATACACTCACCCCTATGAAGGCACACACGCACACCCTACCCCTATGAGCACCTCCGAGAGACTGAGCCGACATGTCATCTTGAGATTTACGAAGTCACCGTAGGCACCTCGTCATCGACGGGAACGTCTCCTCCCACTGAAAGCGTATCGCCGGAAATTCTGAAATAAATCCAGGAATAATGCAAGCACCAGGATTTGAATCTTGGTGGGCTGGGGATACCGATGTCCCTCTAACCATCCAACCACAGGTTGGTTTGTCAGGATGCAGTTATGTTTTGGTGTAACAATTACACGCCGTCATCTTTTATTTTTTTTTGTCATACTTGTATTTTTTTAGTTCCGGTAGGGTCGGTGCAGGCAATATAGATAGTATCGGTACGGACCAATTAAGAGGTTGCCCGTACATACGGGCCGGGCCCGTGCCGGTTCACTTCGTCATGCATGGCCCGGGTTGACGCGCGGTACGACGTCTGGGTCGTACCGAACCTGCGCAGCAGCCCTGTGCGCCGTGGCGCGCGTACGCGTCCTTGTGCCGCGGCGCGCACTAGCTGCACGCATTGTCTCCTCATCAACAGCCTCTCAGTCTCCGAGCAGCAGCGGGGAGGAGTGGAGGCGCTGTATCGTCCTAGACCGGAGAGGACGGAGAGTAGAACGGCCCGGGCACGCACCTGGCTCCGTGCGGCCGGCAGCCGCACCGCGCGCTCACGCGACTGCCAGCCGGCCACCTCCAGTCACCTCGCCGATCAAGATCAACTATCAACCGGCTGCTCACTCCTCTGTTCATGCGGCCGTGCAGCCATCCATGGTGCGTGATGCAGCGCAAGCCCGCGGCAACCAACCTTGCGTTGGCGTCCCTGTCTCTCGCGTACGTAGCGGTAGAGGTTCCTCCTAGAGAGTCAAATTTTGCATCCTCTCCATCGGGTAAGCAGAACGGATTACAGAGCCCTGCGCCAGTAAGATGCACGCCGCACTGTTCCTGCGCTAAGCCTGTAACAGCCTGCCTATCTCCATCCACCGCATTGAATCGCCATCGCAGCACACACACGCGCGCGCGAAGGGGAGACACAACGCCGCGGCAGGCGGTGGCGACGATGCATGACCGGGCTACGACGCCCGCGCGCGCACCAGTGGGCAGTGCGGGTCGGACTAAAACATGCTATGCGCGCATGCCTCCACGCCCTCTGCCAGCACCGGCTCTGTTTCAGAAGTAGAAACGGGAACAGTTGCCTGAAGACCTGTGAGATGCAGGTCGCCGTCAGTGAGCGAGGTGCATGCAACGCAACGCATCGCATCGCACCGGTGCGTGGGCCCCCACCCGGGTGGGGGGTGGGCCCCGTTTCCTGATGCGTGTCCGGTGTTCCAAGGACGCATGGAGCTAGGTTGCCACAATTGTACTAGGTGACAGCAGGCAAACAGTGAGGGTTTTAGAGTAACTGCCTAGGCAATTCGATCCGTGTCATTCAATGCATCAGACATACTCCTCTGAAAGGGAATTGCATCAGGCGTATACTACATTATCTTCCACAGGACCTTCCATATGTATGCCCAGTACTTCAGCTGTACCTCTTTTAGCTGCTGGATATCCGTTGCCGTTTCATCCAAAACAACATTTGCATAATTTTGTGCCTTGATGAGATCTGAACGTTGTTGTACCGGCTTCATTGATCATTTTTCTAACGAACGGCTCCATTGATCTGAAACTGAGTAGTATTTCTTACCAGAACAATGAAATGCTTCGGACTTTGTAGGGTACGGGAGTCGTAGTACATAGGCCATGGTTCTTGGATACCACCGATCGAGGCAACAAACGATGGCCTGACACCAGCGGTCATGCTTGCTCAGATGCATACATTCCAGACGGCCGCCATGAATGCTGCGTTCAGATCTCATCTAATACTAGCTCTCGATCCAAAGGAATCAAACATGCATATTATATTGCGAGGAAGGAGCAGTAGCTCTAGTAAAGGAAGGATCTTTTCTGCTTGGGACATTTGAAATTGATGGCCTCATAATTTCTCCTGGCAGAGGGCATGTTTCCAAGGCCTTCTTCTTCTTCTCCTCCTCCCCTCTGTCAGACTCATCCACCTCCTTCCTTTACTATCTCTGCACTTCTGCTGCGGCCACTCTGGCCGCACAAGAAACACAGCTCACAGGCCCTTAACGTGTGTCCACAAATATCCTTTTTTTTTTCTATAAACATACTGTGTCTCCATGAAGAATCTCAAACGGCCCTAGAATGTTAATCCAAGCAATGAATATGGCTAGTTGTCACATGTACTCTGCGCCCTTACACTTACCCTTTGTGCACTACACAAAGTGTTGCAACATGCAAGCCTTGAGCATGCAAGTATCGAGCAGCATAAATGATACTCCCTCCGTTTCAAAATAAATGTCTTACTTAATACAACTTTGTATTAGAGTAGTATAGAGTTGAGACAGTTATTTTGAGACGGAGAGATTATAAGTCTTTTTTGATATTTCACCACGAACTACATACGGATGTATATAGGCATACTTTAGAGTGTAGACTCACTCATTTTGCTCTGTATGTAGTCCATAGTGCAATCTTTAAAAAGACTTATAGCTCCTTTGATTCAAAGGAATTCTATAGGATATTTGAAGGATATAAATCCTTTGGACGTTTGCCGTTTGATTTACATGATTGAATCTCATAGGAATTTTTCCTATGAAATTTGTACTATATTTCATACAAAATTTAACATCCACTTCAACCTTCTTTTACAATTCCTTTACTTTTCCCGTGACATCAAACACTACTTGCTAATCCTAGGTTTCAAGTGGGCATGTCATTTCAATCCTGTATTTTTTCATCCAACGTTTTTAAAATCTTACGAATCAAAGAGGCCCTTATGTTTAGAAACGGAGGGAGTATGTGCTACATTCAGCTATCTTCAACTTCGAGGTGGTTGGGGTACTTGTCCTAGCATTATTGGGTGGCGCAGTTGCATGTTTTTTTTAACAAGAAGTTACATGTTCTTATCCTGTATTTACTGCAATGTCTCTCTTTTTTCTCATCTATGAAAAAGTCAGTTAGTGATAGAATGCCCTACTACGTGCCCCATGGTCCATGGTCCATAGCTCCATGCATTCCTATCATTTCTAGTCCCTAGGCTGAGGCACCAGTCTTTCGATTTACTGGCTAGTCTACGCATGGCCAGTTGCTAGTGTAGGTCTAGCGAAAGAGCTTTGGGAGCAAGGTGACACGGAAACAGCACTGTAGTACTAGTTTTCTTGCAGTAGCAAAATTTCAGAACTTTAATCTTTGGGGCACTATTTCATGCTTGTTAAGCCTTAACTACGCATTTATATATGTCTGAATATACTGTGTTTGTTTTGTCCCCCAACAAGGCATGCACATAAATTCGTAACAGTCTCAGCAGTTAACCTAGTCAATGACCGATCCACCTCCAGCAGGCTTCTCAACAGTATGTAACGTATGCATGCGGACAAGGACCAGAGTTTAAACAAGCCCCTTTTGCTTGATTTTGGTGGCACGCTGCCGCTTCTGTAGAATCAATTCTGTCTCTGGATAGATCTGTTCAACTTTGAATTCTTGCAAGGACTGTGTACGCGGCCCTAATTGTTAGCGTACGCGTTTCTCCCCAACATCAAATCACCTGCTCCCTGTTGGCCCCTTTTGCCTCTGTAGTCGCTTCAACCGCTTTACCCTCAACAGCCTACGACTGTAGTGCATGGTTATCACCATCTCCTTGCTCACATGCATATGCGTGCATGGCCTTTTCCCGTTACCCCGGGTACAAAAACATGATTCCCGCGTATGAAATGCTCGTCACTTTGTCTCGATTCTCAATTACCAATGGCGCGAAAACCAGAACGCGACGATGCTCGGTGCAATGTTACTAAAGGCTCGAGATCCCGTGGCCATACACACATTCATACAAGAGATTTGCACATTCCACGTAGTAAAAGCCTTGCATACTCGTGGCTAGGTATCTTTTAGTACTGGCTGGATGCAAACAGTGCTGCATGCATGCGTGCATGAAGCTTTGCGGGTTGAGTTGACGTGAGACATCATGCTTTTGTAGTAGGAGTAGTACAAACATGCGTGGTATGCATGGCCTGCATGGGAGTGTACGTAAGTTTGATGGATCACTGCGTGCAGAGGCCCTGTGGTGCGGGTCTGAGTTTGTAAAGGCAAGGACTGCAGTAGCTTCAACACATCACATCAGCGGGCGCCGAGGCAACAGTTAGCTCCGACTTCCCTTCCTTATCACATCAACAGTGTAGATCGATCGAGCCCCATGCATGCATATGTGCACACCAAAGGGATGCTACAAAACAATACAGTGAAAATATTTCTTATTACGTGAGACCAGCATATAGTAGAGTACAGTAGATTTTTTGTGGGGCCTCTCAAGCGTCCGGTACGTATGCACCTGTCTTGGGATCCAAAGATTAGCCCTTATCGAAACAAATTATTTATCCGTATTTTGTGATATACTTGCAAAATGTTATAGCCTCGTGTACGTTTGTACTGTGTCTGTGTGGCATGAGCATGGGCGTTTTCAAAATGGTCTAGTATTTGGACGTTTTCAAAATGTGCATTTGATCGGATGGGAGGGAGCATGGTTTTGCAGATGCGTGTGGCCTCGATCGATCAGCTTCCGTATAGCAGCTGACGACGATTGGGTACGTACTATAGCTAGGCACTATGAAATGGAAGGGACAGGGCCACACGGGTGGCAAATTCCTGGTGCCGCTTGGACTTACTCGCGTTCGATTCCTCGAAGCAGCCATTCACGCCACATGCATCGTCATCAGATTCCGCGAAGTACGTGGACTTTTGCAGCCAGCCACTACTCGCCCATGCAGGTCTCTGTTTCAAACAAGATGCTCCTGCTTCGAATAAAAGATTTCAAACATGTTTGAAATGGCGTGCCGGGTTTTAGCATCCTGACGTGCGAGATAACCTCCTAGCTAGCTGGCTAGCTAATCATGAAGCAGACAAAACGTAGTAGTTGCATTCATGATACTGTGCTGACCTCATCATACTCCCTCCGGTCCTTTTTACTCCGCGTATTAGATTTGTATCAAGTCAAACTTTGCAAATTTTGACCAAATTTATATTGAAAAATATCAACATCTAGAATATTAGATATATATAATATGAAACTACATTTCATAATGAATCCAACAATATTGATTTGACATTGTGAATGTTGATATTTTTTTCTATAAGTATGGTCAAAGTAGAGATATTTTGACTTCGAACAAAACTTATATGCAGACTAAAAAGGATCGGAGGGAGTACATTAGTTCATGGATGGATGGCCGTACCACGGGACGTGTCATTTAGCTTTGATCGTCCATGCATTATCCATGATGCATTGCATGCATCCTAGTATCCTACAGTACGTACTGTGGCGAAGGGCAAACGTACGTGCGCCTGACGTGGTCGCCTGTTAGCGCTTTCCGCCGACGCCGCGACGCGATCGCGCCCACGTACGTAGTACTGCGCGCGCGAACGTGCCCAGCACGTTGCATGCGCCTGCCTGTCTGCATGCATGGAGCGCCAAGCGCATCCAGCCGGCCGGGATGCGCGCTAGCTTCAACGTGGGGAGAGCAGGCAGGCAAGTCCACGGGAAATAGAGTAGAGCAAAGGACAACAAACTGCATTACCGATTTTTCTTTGTATGGACTTTACATGCTCATCAAAGTTTTAGACGTCAAAGGAAAAGAATCGTCCGTGTACGTTGACGAAACCAAAGAAAACCAAAAGAACATCAACAAGCCAACATCAACAGCCTACTTGTATTACATGGCCGACACCAGTTGGGGCCTGTTTTCTTGGAAAGAAAATGGAAAATATACGCCACCAGGAGAAAAGCACAGTCGTAGCACGAGTAGCTAAACCGGCAAGGTGATACATCCAGATATACGGCATGGCGCATGCACGCATGTCGGGACACGGGATCATCGTCTCAGATGCACGCATAATCCGAGGTGAGAGGTCGTCGTACGACATGGATGTACTAACCAACTGGGGATCGGCATGGCCGGCCCGATCGATCGAGTCCTACACACACACACACGAGACACAACAAAACATCATGGGGAGAAGGGGAAGGACCAATCGCCTGCACGATCGGACAGATCGGGACCATGCCGGCCGGCCGCCCTGCCCTGCCCACCACCGCCTTTGCATCGATCCTGACGATCCGTGCTAAGCTCCAAGCAGAAGAAGGTTTTTCGTTCTGCTCCCTCATAAGAGCATGGTTAATAGTATAGTCAGCTGCTGGCTATAAGGCCCCTCCCAATGCTCTACCTTGTACGGGTGCTAAGGCTGCCATGTAGGCAAAAAATCTGATGTGGCAAGGTATTTAAGAAGAGAGAGATGGGTGTGGTGACCCCAGGAAGAAACGGTTCTAAACGCGTGAACCTAGGCAAAATACTTAAATGAGAGAAAGCCCACCAATGCATGAAGAACTTTGGTAGCTAAATCATTAAATGAAGTATGCTTAGCTACAACAAGTTAAGCACCTATGCATTGGGGGCTTTGGTTGCTAAACTTTTAAATGTGCTTAGCACCTCATCTTAGCATCAATGCATTGGAAGTAGCCTAAGCCATTGTTATGTCATCTATAGCCCGTCTTATAGCCAACATGTACAATAGTTGATTAGAAGAGTGTACCACTTATTTATTATATGGCCCCACCTTTCTCTCTCACAAAGTGCCTAGAAGCACGTGCTAGAGCTGTCTCTTCACCAAGAGCCTGCTTACCTTCTCTCTCCTCTTCTTTTTCCTCCAACTAAGCAAAAATATACTAGTTTATTTCTTATAGCCCGCTGACTCCGCTCTATTGTATTTGCTCTAACGGCATGGGGTAAACGACTGGCCGATGCGATGCGATATTGGCCATCCTGCACCCAGCTTTTACTACGCAGACTGCTACTACCTTCATGTGATCGACGTTGTCCTTCTTCGGCACCACCTAGCGCACGTCGTCGTCCCTGCTCCAAGTCATGCCACCCTGACCCTGCTGCGTGGCCGCGTCAAATAATCATTCATGGCAGTTATGTAAAGGCTGTGTATCGAAGGCAGATCATCCTCAAGTAGCAACGAAACGCGGCCTACATCGATCGGTCGGTCCACGGCTTGAGCCGCTATGATGATGATCAATCTGACCTACGCAATCTCCGGGATGGATGCGCAATGGACTGCGTTCTGTCAAAAAATATTACCACTACTCGTCAAGGGAAGGCAGGACACGCGCTAGAGGTTAGTGCTCCAGCAGCTTGCAAAAGCAAGACGTACGACCACAAGGGGTCAAACTTGAAAGTAATTCACAGACTCAATCATGGTTCACAAACAGTTTTGGGGAACATAGCCCTAGACAGACACGAGTCCACTAGCTACCGACACCCATGTGTCATGTGTGTGAGGTGAGACCCAGGTCACGGTGCGTCACCACGTTTTGGCATCTTCTCTTCTTCATTTTCCTTCCACGAGCTGCTAATCCGAGGGAGATTGGACTTTTGGATTATATTATTTTTGCGAACCGGGCTTGCCACCTGTCTGTTATCCTCCACGGCATGTCTAATAACGAAATAAAAACCCCGCACTTTCCATCAAATCATTTGGCTCATTTGACCACGTGATCTGTGTCCTAGTTTGCACCAGTTTTGCTAGATTTTGGAATTGTGTTTTTTTTTTGAAAACATAAATAAAATATCTTTCTAAAACGCGATATAAATTTAAAATTTGAAACATTTTTTGACAGATCTAATAGTCTTTTAACAATGTGAACCTTTTAAAAAGTTTCTGACATTTTCTAAAATGTAAACATTTAATCAAAACACAGATTACTTTTCTAATAATTAAAAAAAATGAAAAATTTTAGAAAATGAGAAAAATTTAAGAATTACCTTATATTTTTGGAAAACACTAATATATTTTTAAACGTGAATAAATTTAACTTAGAAAAGGATAACCTTTTTGGAATTTTTCACCAAAAGAAAATAGAATTTGAAAAAGAAAAAGAAAAAAAATGAAGAAAACCAGAAAAAGGACAATACGAAAACAAAAGAACTGGTCAAGAACCATCTAGAAGGTTCACAAAGCCGGTAAAAACCTGCTTGAACCTGCCAGAAGGTTCGAAAACCAGAATTAGAACCCCTTTGCCTACCGCCAAAATGAGCCAGCCCACTTGCTTGGCGACACTCGTTTTCTGCGAAACGGCGACTGTTTGCCATAAGGTGCAGCAAATGAATTTGCGTGGTTTACATACCGGAGGAGCTATATCTCGCTTCGCGAGAGATAGAAGGTTCGCTCACGCTAAATGAGACATGTGCCCTACAGTAACAGTC
Organism: Elymus sibiricus; assembly: GCA_039707655.1. Classification (NCBI taxonomy): domain Eukaryota; kingdom Viridiplantae; phylum Streptophyta; class Magnoliopsida; order Poales; family Poaceae; genus Elymus; species Elymus sibiricus. The sequence goes on along the minus strand of CM077667.1, from coordinate 142,402,349 downwards.
CGGCTCCTTATATATGTTTTGTATACATTTTATCATATACATGAGAAACGTTATTTAAATACCTGATTAACATTTTTGAATACTTGATTAACATTTTTCAAAAGTTAGATTAACATTTTCTAAATACATGATCAACTTTGTTCGTATACATTGTATAATTTTTTGTATACATTTTTCATATATGCGAGGAATATTTTTCCATACATATTTAACATTTTTGTAATGCTTGATTATTTTTTTAAATAGTTGATTAATATAATTTTCAAGTACGTGATTAATAATTTTTAAATACACGATTACTTTTTTCATACACATTGCACATTTTTGTATAAATGAAAAACATTGTTTATACACACATTCAAAAAAAATCAAATGTATGATTATTATTTTTGAAATGTTTTATGTTTGTGGCAACATCGTCAATCTCAAGATGATGTGCCGACTCAGTCTTTCAGAGCTGCTCATATGGGTAGGGCGTGCGTACGTGCATTCATAAAGATGAGTGCATGTGCGCATGGGCGGATTTGGGCCCCAGGCAGCCCAGGCGGCGGCCTGAGGCGTGCGGCCCAGTTCGTGCATGTACTGTAGCCCGGGCCTTGGCCCAGCTCGCCTTGGGCCTAGCCAAGTTCTGGGTCCGCCACTGCATGTGCGTATATATAGATGTCTACGTCTGTACAATGTTTTAAAAAATGTTTTATGTAAAGGCTTTTGCAATATATACATTGATATTTTTTTGAGACAAATATACATTGATGTATTAACTGAAGTAAATAAAGAAAGCAACAGACAAAAACAAAAAAAAAACGTGAAAAACAGAAAAAGGGCTGGCATATGGCCTCATGTACACCTGGGCCGACCCATTTCCCGGTCGCCTTCTGGCGAGACTGCCCTACTTCTCGCGAAAGGGAGATATCGGCGCGCCCTTGAGGTAATACTTTAGTGAGTTTGGCGTCTATAGTTGTGCTCAATAAGCAAGAAACAAGAAAATGTATTTTTTATTTCCTTGTACCGATAAACTGGGTCTTTGAAAAAGATGGAAGAAAAATTGGTGGAAAAAAGTTTGTGAATCCAAAATTAGTTTCAGATTTTAAAAATATTTACTGAAGAATAAAAAAAAATGTTTGCAACTCTTAAAATTGTTTGTGAATTTGAAAATGTTTGCGAGTCCAAAAAAATCGCGAATTTAAAAAATTTAGATAGAAAAACTGCGATATGAAGCATTGCTCACAAATTCAAAAAATGTTGGTAAATTCAAAAAATGTTCAAAAATTCCAAAAAACTTCCCAAATTCAAAAACCGTGATATCAAACATCCCTCATGGATTTTATTTTTCTGTGGAATTAAAAAAATGATTGAACTTTAAAAAATGTTCGCAAATTAAAACATCACGAGTTCAAAAATATTAATGAATTCAAAATAGTTCGTGTTTAAAAGAAAATGTTCAAGATTTCAATGACTTCTCGGCAATTCAAAAAATGTCAGAGAATTCAAAAATATTCTTGAATCTGAAAAATTCTTATGATTTTTAACAATATGTCCGAATTCAAAATTCGTAAATTCAAAATATGGTTGTGCATTCAAAAAATAATCACGAATACATAAAAATGTTCTCGAATTTGGAAGTATCATATGCATTTATTTCTTCACATTTTTGTTGCTTTAAGTTTTCTAACGAAATTGAAGAATAGAGAAAGGCCAAACGGGAAATATTTTTTTTTTGAAAAAAAGCGAAGACAAAGACAGAAAAGGCATAACAAACTGTAATAAAAAAAAACAGGAAAAGAAGAAGGCTGGAAGCCTTAGTCTCCACTAGGTTAGCCAGCCCCATTATCGGGTTGTGACCTGACTAAAGGGGTCCGTGCTTGTTCGCTAACTAGCGACCTGTGTATCAAATATGATTCACGGTCTTTCAGGGTATGTTCAAAGGACAAACGAGGCATCCAAACTGACCAATGAGGTTTTTAATGTTGTTTAGAGAATTTTCTGCAAAAAAGAGGAACAATTTAGAGAAACAAATGCATGTACCTATCATGGCTCTGTTATGCATTGAATGACAAGTAGAGATCGATGTTGCCACGCATCCAACAGAGTGGAGACAACATTTTTGGTGGAACTGTTTTTTAGAGCTATTTTTTCAGTAACTAATAATGAATTTTGGAGTCATGACCTTGGAGGCAATTAGTTGGCACATCATCCATGTGCGGAAGGACGTAATTATACCGCAACAATGGCCTAGACATTCAGCTATAGGCCGCTAGCCAAGATAGCAAGGGCGCAACTAATAATGCTTTGTATCCACTTGATGCTACATTTTGAGATAATAAAAGCGCCCTTTATCGAAAAAAGCAAAGGCGCAACAGGGTTTCTCATGGTAACGCTTGGATGGCCGCCCATTTAGCACTCAGTGTTGTAACGAAAGATTCCTCTGTTTTGCCGGATTTTTTTCTTCTGTTTTGCTAGTTTTAAATCGGTTTTGTATTTAAAACACAAATATTCTATTTATTTTAAACAGTGAGCATTTTTGGAAAACTTTAACATTTCAAACTTATGTGCATGTTTTTATAATCTTTGCGAACATTTTATAAAACATGCGTTTTAAAAAAACATTGTGAATGCTTTTAAATTTTTTATTTTGTACATTTTTTACATTTTGTGGAACATTGTTTAGAATTGCCAAAAAAATTGAAAAATAAAAACAAATCATAATAACAGCAGAGAAAACAACAGAAGAATGAAAATCAAAGTGGTACCTTCTCAAAGATTCCTAAAACTGCTAAAACCGAAGCCCATTCACTAGCTCGATTCACTCTCATTGTTCTAAATCTTGACATTCTGAAGCAACACATGTCAAATAGGATTCGCCCACAACAAATTGATTTTTTAGGAGCACAACAAATTGATTGACTCTATTGCTTCACAAAATAAATCATAGTCCTTTTTTGGGCCCTAATTGAGGCCGAGGTAGTACAGACTATGAACCATAGCCCATTAAGTCCTTTGTCACCAAGGTACTCTTCACCGTATTCTGTTCTTCCATGCCTGGCCAATTAAATAACCAGTGGCAAGTCAATGAGTACTTTTGAATGTACTCGCAAGCAACCCATGTTTGGAAGAAGATAAACAATGCATGGAATAGCTCTAAGTAGGTACTTTTGCGGAAACTAGTTTTGAATGCAATATTATGCCCTACCATTTTGTAAAGCATGCATCAACATGTTACAGATATCCATATAAACAAGTTACAGATATCAATATAAACAGAGTATCTCAACTCTAGTTTCATCATCTCATCAAGTCACCCGACTTAGTTCAAGTACCTCTTTTCACACACACACACACACACACACACACACACACACACACACACACACACACACACACACACACACACACACACACACACACACACACACACACACACACACACACACACCATGTTTTGTAAAACAATGGACGTATCCCAAGAGCGGTCATCCAACTGTCTTTGAAAACACTTTTGTTTCCATCACTATGCATATTCCCGTCCACTTGGGTAGCATCTACTAGTATCCTATCTACTTCCCACCCACATAACTCTAAACAGAAGATAGATTCATGACATGCAAGTATCAACAAGGAAATGCAACGGAGACAACCCAACAAGGTTGTGACCACATCATCATGCCTTTGATGCAATAATTAAAAAGTGTTATAATGCCATGCAAGGAATAGTTTCATCGACATGGTCAAAGGACTGCTTGCCTGGCTCAACAAAGTCTTCGGGGTCTTCGAAAGCTTCTGGAGAGGAGTGGGTGGAGGAGAGTACGATTGGCAGTGGGAGAGGGCGAGGGGGTGCAGAGGGAAGCCCGGGGGCGGCTTAAATAGCTGGCCCTTGGTCCATCCACGGTCGTCCGCGGGATCGGCTCGTATGGCGACGGGAGGGGGTCAGGGCGCGTCTGAGTTGCTCGTGGGGCTCGACCAAGACACGGCGGGGGGGGGGGGGGGGGAGGATGGCGCGTTCGAGGCGGGCCAGAGGCATCAGCAGGGATTTGCAAACTCGGGCGCCGCTCGGGCATGCGCGGCAGCGGTGGCCGGAGAGAGAGAGGGAAGAGGGGCGGACCACCTGTTGCCTTGCGGACGTCGAGGGAAGCCGAGGGAGACGGCCCAGCCTCCCGAGGTTGTCGGGGCTCGGGATGGGCGCCGACTACAGTGCGGGCTGGCACTGTAGCGTGCTCCAGAGCGCCGTTTTGGCATGCCAGGCATGCTACACGCTCTCTGGGCGCGGCCACTGGTGTCTGGTAGTGCCTGGAGGTTCTGTAGATGCCCTTAGAGGCTTAAGAGCTAAGGCAAGGGTAGAGGTGAAAAGAAATGGAGGGGGAGGGAGTGCTGGCTTGGTAAAACAGTGAGAAAAATGTGGGTTTACCCCCGCCCCCCAATAATTGAGCAGTGGACCAAACATTTTTACTGGAGGTAGAAGAGGACTAGTAGGAGATGTGGTAAAAAGATGAGGTCAAGGAGAATACTTCTGGTGCTTCAATCATTGGTTCCAAAAATATACTAGAAGGTGTTTGATCAGAGTTTGGGCTAGCTAATCTGCTCTACTAGACATTGGACTTAACAGGGGTGAGTGGTAGGTACAAATGAGGTGAATCACAAGATTTGAGCTTATTTGAAGAAAGTGGCCAATGCAAATTTGGCAAACCCTAGAAATATGCAGAAATGGACTTGCTTAGATCTAGCTAAGCTACACTATTCTCCTTGATGCACCACTTGGTGTAGTTGCATCATTAGGGGATTAGATCATGCCCACAAAGTTTTAGAGCAAATGGAAGTACTTGGTAATGTAAGGTTGATCAAATTTGAATCTGGACAGAGAGGGTTTTGGGGCACTTTTGTGAACCAAAACTATTTTGATCGAAATGAAACTTGACAAGATCATCACATAAGGCATATGTGACTTGCTGGAATTTTCCTGGATTTACTAGACAATATTTCTTATAGAAAATATTTCAAATACTTGAAATATCCAGAAAGGGTTTTGTCCAATATTTTGAACATGACCATGTGTTGAAACTCATATATATGTAAAATATATGTCCACTGAGTTTCCTCTCAAATATTTTTGAAACATAAAAATATTTTTTCCCTATAAAAGACCATTTATGGCCTCAGAAAAAGGCATTTAAATAAAATAAAAAAAATAACTTCTAAAATAATTTTATTGTGGTTTTTGGAAGTATTTTAGATAATAGGATCTAAATAAAATCTCTGGGGCAAAACATTTACCCTAATTTGAGGACTTGTTGTACAAACCTCAGTTCATGGGTTTTTTGAAAACCTAAATAAAATAAATGCTTTTTGGCCAAAATAATATTTTATAAATATAGTTTTATGTCCTATACACATGGCATGATCATTGGGAAAAGATTTGGGTCAAGGAGATGAGACTAGAGAGTAGGAGGATTTTGTGAATTAAAGCACACACAACCAAACAAGCAAAGGCAAAGAAATCAAGCATTCACAAGCACACACATGTTTTAATTGGTCCAAATTTTTAAACTTTATTAACATAGTGATGTGATACAGAACACAGGGTGTGACAGACCTGTCCCCCTTACAAGAATCTCGTCCCCGGGATTCCTAAGCTAGGCACTAAAGAGATAAGGGAACTCGGATCTAAGGTAGTCTTCACGCTCCCAGGTCGCTTCTGCTTCGGTGTGGTTGCTCCACTGGACCTTGAAGTACTTGATGGTGCGGCTTCGTCCAAGATGCGAATTGGCCTCTCACGACAGGTGAGGTCTGGTTGAAGATCGATGGCTTGATGATCGATGTCCTTGTAGAGGTTGGGGCGGTTGGGAACTTGGAGACACTTCCGGAGTTGTGACACGTGGAAAACATTGTGCACATCGGACAACTCGGAAGATAACTCCAGCTAATAAGCAACTTCTCATCGTCTGTCGGTGATCTTGAAGGGGACGATATACCTAGGAGCGAGCTTTCCTTTGATGTGGAAGGGCTTGGTTCCCTTGAGAGGTGTGACTCGGAGATAGACGTGATCTCCGACCCGGAAACTCATGTCTCGGCGGTGTGAGTCGGCGTAGCTCTTTTGTCTTGACTTGGCGGTCTCCAGACCCTCTCTGACTAGTTGAACTTGCTCTTCTGCTTCACACATGATATATGGTCCAAAGACTAGTCCTTCTCCAGTCTCGGACCAGTTGAGGGGAGTGCTGCATTTGCGTCCATATAGCACCTCAAATGGTGCCATCTGCAGACTGGACTGGTAGTTGTTTTTGTAGAAGAATTCGGCGAATGGTAAGCAATCTTCCCACTTGGCTCCATATGCCAATACACAAGTGCGGAGCATGTCTTCGAGTATCTGGTTTACTCGTTCCGTCTGGCCTCCGGTCTGGGGATGAAAAGTAGTGTTGAAGGACAACCGGGTTCCCAAGGCTTCTTGGAATCTATTCCAGAACCTTGAGGTAAACTAGGTACCTCAGTCTGACATGATTTCTTTAGGAACACCGTGGAGTCTCACGATCCGGTTGATGTAGAGGTTGGCTAGTTGGTTCCCATTGTAGGTCGTCTTGATAGGGATGAAGTGGGCTACCTTGGTCAGGTGGTCAACAATGACCCAAATGGAGTCATGTCCCTTGCTTGATCTGGGCAATCCGGTGATGAAATCCATCCTGACTTTGTCCCACTTCCATTCAGGAACTTTGAGAGGCTGAAGCAGCCCAACGGGTCGCTGATATTCATCCTTGACTCTCTGGCATACGTCACACTTGGCGACGAATGTGGCTATCTCTCTCTTCATGCCATGCTAGCAGAATCTTGCCTTGAGGTCTTGGTACATCTTGGTTCCTCTAGGATGGATGGAATAGGGAGTGTCATGAGCTTCTTGCAAGATCAAGTTCTTGAGCTCATTTTTGTAGGGTACACAAATGCGATTCCCAAAACAATACGACTCCTTGTTCATCCACTGAGAATCCTGGGGCCTTGCCTGACTTGATTTTCCTCTTGATGCCTTCAATACTCTCGTGTCCCTTCTGAGCTTCCTTAATACCATACATCAAGGTAGGCTTTGCTTCGAGGTTGGCCAGAAATCCTGGTGTAACATTGCATGATCAAATACACATGTCATGATCATTGGGCAAAGATTTGGGTCAAGGAGATGAGTCTAGAGAGTAGGAGGATTTTTGTGAATTGAAGCACACACAACCAAACAAGCAAAGGCAAAGCAATCAAGCATTCACAAGCACACAAAAGTTTTAATTGGTCCAAAATTTAAAACTTTATTAACATAGTGATGTGATACAAAACATAGGGTGTGACAATTTGTGTAGACGTAGGGTCCATAGTTTTCGCTAGAGGCTTCTCTCTCGAAGATAACATACGATGGGTAGACAAATTATTGTTGGGCTATTGATAAAAAAACTCATAGTTATAAAATATTTATACACGGCAATGATCATGTATATAGGCATCATGTACATAAGCAAGTAGACTCACTCCTGCCTGCATCTACTACTATTACTCCACTCATTGGCCGCTATCCAGCATGTATCTAGAGTATTAAGTATGAAATAGAGTAATGCCTTGAGCAAGATGACATGATGTAGACAAAGTAAACTCAACTAATATGAAGCAACCCATCGTTTTATCCTTGATGGCAGTAATACAATACGTGTCATGTCCCCTTCCGTCACTAGGATTGAGCACCGCAAGATTAAACCCATCACAACGCACCACTCCCACTGAAGATAAATCAATCTAGTTGGCTAAACCAAACTGATAGATCGGAGAGAAATACGAAGCTATAAAAATCATGCATAAAAGAATTCAGAGATGACTCAAATAATATTCATGAATAATCTGATCATAAACCCATAATTCATCGGATGCCAGCAAACACACCGCAAAGAAGATTACATCGAATAGATCACCACGGGAATCGCGGTGAACTTTGTATTGAAGATCAGAGAGAGAGAAAGAGAGAGAGAGAGAGAGAGAGAGAGAGAGAGAGAGAGAGCCATCTAGGTACAAGCTATGGACCCGTAGGTCTGTGGTGAACTACTCACACTTCACCATAGGAGCAGCAAGGTTGATGTAGAGGCCCTCCGTGATCGATCCCCCCTCCGATAGGGCACCGGAACAGGGATCCAGATGGGCACACGGAGGAACAGAGGCTCGTGGTGGCGGAAAATGTATTTTAGAGAATATATAGAGGCGGAGTTAGGTCAAACGGAGCCACGGGGTGGTCCCAAGGCAAGGGGGCGCGCCTACCCCCCTGGTCGTGCCCTCTTGCCTTGGCACCTCCTTGTGCGGCCTCCGGACTCCCTCCGAAGCTTCCAGGTCTTACTTTTGTCCAGAAAAAACCACCAAAAAGTTTTATGGCATTTGGACTTCATTTGGTACTGATTTCCTAAAAGGCAAAAAACAAGCAGAAAACTGCAACTGGCACTGGGCACTGGGTTAATAGGATAGTTCCCACAAATGATATAAAACAACATATAAATTATGATAGAATGATAATATAATAGCATGGAACAATCAAAAATTATAGATACGTTGGAGACGTATCAGGCACATGTTCACACATGTAATTGATTCAAAAACCAATATTGTCTCTATCATATTTATGTTCAAAGTGTTTATATCCTCCTTATGCTCATGTTCAATGTTAGTTATCCAAAATGCCTGACTGTGACCTTTGTCACTCTTTAGTTGGTCACTTCCCAGGCTATTTTCTAGCCTTCGCCTATGCTAAGCTGAAATTTTGCCTGTGCATCGAAAATCCTAAAACCAAAGTATGCCATAAGAGTCCACCATATCTACCTATATACGGTATTCCCTGCCGTTCCAGGTAAATTTGCATGTGCCACCTCTAAATCTTCAAATAAATATCTGTTTTGTGTGCCCCAAAGCTCATGGAGCAGCTGGGTGGTCAATATCTTTCATGCTAAGTGTGTTTAACTTGCAATGAGAGTTTATTCATTCGTCAACCTTGAGGGAGGTTGGTAACAGGGATGCCCAACCCTACATTACTTTATAAAAAAAACTCTTCGAGCAGTTGATTGTTGGAGGGCAACCGTGAATTCGGCTAGCCACGGTTGTATTTGTATGGTGGAGGGGCAGTAAAACTTTTCGCATGGGAACCACCATTAACGTATTTAGCATGGAAGATATTGGAAACTCAGTCGTAAACTATGATCTAAAATGTAAACCTCTCAAAATACAATTATCTCTGTTTTAAACAATGAGCTCTGGCACATAAAGCAAATCCCTGCTTCCCTCTGCGAAGGGCCTATATTTTAATTTATTGTTGAGTCATCACGTTCTCATTCAAGCACCAACTTTGAGAGTGTTATTGTCATTCTTAGTGTAACATGCATTTGGTCTAGTTAATGTTGGGGTGAGCATGAAAGGATATCTTCTACCCTGAATTACAATGTTTATCCGCTACTTGAACTTCAGAAGTGCTCTGCATTTATGTTTTACGGTCTCAGAAATGGCTAGCGGGATACCACTCTATCATATTTTATCATGGTTATTTTAACAAAGTGCTAGTATTTGAGATAATTATTGCTCGCCAGTTGATTATCTCATTGGAGTAATATTGATTTTAAGTGTTATCGTATATGTGGTTAGTTCATAATCCTTGTTGAAAACCTGATTACTAGTTAAGTTTATGTACAACAACAAAAGCAAATGAGTTTGTAAAATTTCTTTTTTATCACTTTCAGTTTGTCAACTGAATTGCTTGAGCACAAGCAATGAGTTAAGCTCGGGGGAATTTATAAGTCTTCATTGTATCTATTTTTTCAAACACTTTTGCTCTTGTTTTGTACTCCGATTTGCATGATTTGAATGAAACTAACCCGGACTGACGTTGCTTTCAGAAGAACTAACTTGGTGTTATTTTTGTGCAGAAATAAAAATTCTCATAATTATACTAAACTTTGCGGGGATTTTTGATGGAATAAATAAAAAATACTGGAGCAAAGAAGTACCAAAGGGGGCCACTAGGGGGCACAAACAACAGGTGTGCCTGATACGTCTCCAACGTACCTATAATTTTTTATTGTTCCATGCTATTATATTATCATTCTAGGATACTTTTTAGGCAATTACTTGTTGTTTTATATTATTTTTGAGCACTAACCTATTAACCCAGTGCCAAGTGCCAGTTGTTGTTTTCTATGTGTTTTTGGCTTTTCAGGAATATTGTTACAAACGAAGTCCAAATACCCCGACACTTTTTGATGATTTTTCTGAACCAAAATAAGACCTGGAAGCTTCAGAGGAAGACCGGAGGGCACACGAGGTGCCCCCAAGCCAACAGGACGCGTCCAGGGGTGGTGGTCGCGCCCTGATGGCTTGGGGCCACCTCCCCGGCCCTCTGGAGTTGTTCTTTGGCCTATAAATTCACATTAATCCCAAAAACCCTAGATAGCCTCCCGAAACACTTTTTTCTCCACCACAAGTCTCTGCTCCGCCGTGTGCCCATCTAGAGCCCTGTTCCGGTGCCCTGCCGGAGGGGAGATCGATCACAGAGGGCCTCTACATCAACCTTGCTGCTCCCATGGTGATGGGTCCGTACTTAGTACCTAGATGGCTATCTCTCTCTCTCTATGTTCTTCATTGACAAGATCACGGTGATTCCCGCGGTGATCTATCTTATGTAATCAATCTTTGCGGTGTGTTTGTTGGGATCTAATGAATTGTGGGTTTTATGTTCAGATTATTCATGAAAAGATATTGAATACTTGCTGGTATTTTATTTGCATGATTGTTATAGCTTCGCAATGCTCTCCGGTCTATCAGTTTGGTTTGGCCAACTAGATTGATTTCTCTTCAAGTGGGTGTGGTGTGTTGTAGTGGGTTCAATCTTGCGGTGCTCAATCCCAGTGACAGAAAGGGACACGACATGTATTGTATTGCTGCCACTAAGGGTAAAACGATGGGGTTTATTCATATTGATTGGATTTACTTTGTCTGCATCATGTCATCGTCCTCCAAGCATTACTCTGTTTTTACTTAATATTCTAGATGCATGCTGGATAGCGGTCGATGGGAGGAGTAATAGTAGTAGATGCAGGCAAGACTCGGTCTACTTGTTTATGGATGTGATGCCTATATACATGATAATTGTCATGAATAAATATTGCATAACTATGCGCTTTTCTATCAATTGCCCAACAATAATTTTTTTACCCACCGTATGCCTTCTTCGAGAGAGAAGCTGCTAGCGAACACTATGGCCCTCGGGTCTCCTCACAAATATAACTATAAAAAATCTAAATACCTTGCTGCCATTATTTACTTTATTTTTATCTACTATTTATATTTATCAAATTATCTATTTATCACTACTTATCGCTTGCAAGTAACGAGTTCAAGGGGATTGACAACCCTCTTGCCCGCGTTGGGTGCAAGTGTTTGCTCTTTTGTGCGTAGGCGCTGAAGACGGGAATTTGCGTGGTTCTCCTATTGTTTAAATAACCTTGGTTCTCACTGGGGGAAATACTTACCTACGCTTTGCTGCATCATCCCCTCCTCTTCTGGGAAAATCCCAACGCAGTTTACAAGTATCAGGAAGGATTTCTGGCTCCGTTGCCGGGGAGCATCATCAAATTCCTATCAAGTACCTACTCAAAAACTATCATTCACTTGTTCTAATTTTTATTTTATGTTATATTTTCTGTCTATAAAAAACAAAAATACAAAAATATTATCGTTGCTAGTTTACTTGTTTCGTCACTATGTCTGGACCACCTGCTAATGTTTCTCCGGATTTCGAAGTACTATACTTTAAACATAAACAAGGGGAGAATCTAAAATATGCATGGTACCGTATAAAAGAGTCTCATCGTAATGCTACTATAAAAAATGATATGAAGATACTTCTTCGTCACTTTTATGTGGGACTCGGGATGCCCCATAGGCAAGTTTTAGGCTTTGCTGCTAAAGGAATTTTTTATTGAGATGGATTCTAATGCTGCTTGTGAGATAGTAGAAGGAATGGTGGGAACTCCCCCATTACCTCAAATCTCTTCTTTTACTCATGAAGGAATTCAAATACTAGAGAAATTAGGGTATTTGCAGAAAAACATAAGCGCGATACAAAAAGTTAATGAACCTATCAAAACTTTAGGCCCTAGCCTTCATCGCATGAATTCTTTTCTTACCACCGGTAAGAAAAAGCTAGAATCCTTAGAGAAACTAATGACAACCCTTTCAGAGGCTACAGTTAAAAGGAAAGAACCTCCCAGGTTTGAAAAGGGGCCCGCTAAGGTAGCCAAAGTGGACAATAGCAAGGATATCACTTGAAACTATGCATTATGCTAGCTAGGGGCATAAAACAATAGCGCTTGTTGGGAGGCAACCCAATAGTTATCTTTACTTTTTTGTTTTTACTTTCTATCATGGTGTGATAACATGATTATTGCTACTGTAATGATTGTGTTTTTATGTTTAAATTAGTGTTTGTGCCAAGTAAAGCCTTTGGGATGACTTGCATGATAAGTAGAATTGATACGGTGCAAAAGCAAAAAAAAAATTGCATCTAGTGCAGACTTTCTTTGATTTTACTGGAATGTATTTTTGATCTGAATGTTTTACACAGTATTGGTATACAAATTCCCCAGGATGTCCTAATTTTTCAGAAATTTTTGAGTTACATAAGTATAGTGATTGCGCAGATCATTACACACTGTTATGTTTTAGACAGATTCTGTTTTTGCTTGCATAGTTTGATTGTTTTGATGATGCTATGGATTGTATCGGGGGGTATAAACCATGGAGAAGTTATAATACAGTACCTTATGCAATAATAAAATATGAATCAATTTATAATAGTACTTATTTTTTTTGATTTACCTATCATACTAACGGAGCTCACGAGTTTTCTGTTGAGTTTTGCGTGCTGAAGTTTCCAAGTTTTGGGTGCTCTCATGATGGATGAAGTAATAAGGAGCGGCCAAGAGCTAAAGCTTGGGGATGCCCAAGTGACCCCAATGTATATTCAAGGAAGACCAAGCATCTAAGATTAGGGATGCCCCAGAAGGTATCCCCTCTTTCATCTCAATCAATCGGTATGTCACTTGGAGCTACATTTTTATTCATCACATGATATGAGTTTTTCTTGGAGCGTCTTGTGTTTTAGTTTGCTTTAGTTTTAGTTTTCCACAATCATTGTTTGTTGGACACACCTACTTGAGAGAGACATATGATCACCATAATTTGTTAGAATACTCTATGTGCTTCACTTATATCTTTTGAGCTAAGCAGTTGCTCTAGTACTTCACTTATATCTTTTAGAGCAAGGTGGCGTATAGATTTTATAGAAATAATTGCACTATCATTCTTCACTTAAATTTGTTTGAGTGTCTAATATATAGTGACGGTAATTTGTGGTTATAAGACTAGTCCAAAAATAATAGGTATTCAAGGAGTGCATAATCAAAACCTTCATGTAGCTCATAAAAGAGAAATTGTGGGTTAAGGATATTGATGTGGTAATATGAAAGGGCGTGAGTGCATGGTTGTTGGTTAGTAGAAAATCGATAGTTAAAGGGTGTTAATTTGCCATTCATCTAAATATTGGTTATGGCATGGTGATGATGTGTGAGCATTCTTATTCCTCATTGAAAACCTAGTGCTGTTTATGTCGGGGGCGTGCGATGGTTAACTCCTACCAACCTCCTCCCTAGGGGCATGCAAGTAGTACTTTGCTTCGAGAGAGCTAATAAAGCTTTGCAATAAGTATGCGAGTTCTTTATGACTAATGTGAATCCATGGATGTACGCACACTCACCTTTTCATATATGCTAGCCTCTTCGGTACCGTGCATTACCCATTCTCACCTCGAGGATCGGTGCAGCTTTCGCCGGTGCATCCAAACCCCGTGACATGATACACCCTGTTGCATGATACGTTTCCAACGTATCTATAATTTTTGCTTGTTCCATGCTGTTATATTATCATTCTTGGATGTTTTACAATCATTTCACTACAACTTTATATTATTTTTGGGACTAACCTATTAACCTAGAGCCCAGTGCCAGTTCCTGTTTTTTTCGTGTTTTTGGGTTTTACAGAAAAGGAATATCAAACGGAGCCCAAATGGAATAAAAATCTACGGTAAATTTTTATGGACCAGAAGAAGCCCAGGGAGAGTTGGAGTTGGGCCAGGGGAGCCACGAGGCCACCACAAGCCTGGGGGGCATGCCCCCTGGCTTGTCGTCACCTCGTGGCCCATCCTGACTTGTTTCCAACGCCATAATTTCCTATAAATAGAGAAACCTCCAAAAATAAACCTAGATCGGGAGTTCCGCCGCCGCAAGCCTCCAGAGCCACGAAAAACCAATCGGGAGCCCGTTCCGGCACCCTGCCGGAGGGGGAAACCATCACCGGAGGCCATCTTCATCATCCCGACGCTCTCCATGACGAGGAGGGAGTAGTTCACCCTCGGGGCTGAGGGTATGTACCAGTAGCTATGTGTTTGATCTCTCTCTCGTGTTCTTGGGATGGCACGATCTTGATGTACCGCGAGCTTTATTAATATAGATGAATCATATGGAGTGTTTCCCCTCTCTATCTAGTTGTGATGAATTGAGTTTTCCCTTTGAAGTTTACTTATCGGATTGAGTCTTTAAGGATTTGAGAACACTTGATGTATGTCTTGCGATGGGATATCTGTGGTGACAATGGGATGTTCTATTGATCCACTTGATGTATGTTTTGGTGATCAACTTGCGGGTTCCGTGACCATGGGAATCTATGCATAGGGGTTGGCACACGTTTTCATCTTGACTCTCCGGTAGAAACTTTGGGGCACTCTTTGAAGTTCTTTCTGCTGGATTGAATAGATGAATATGAAATTATGTGATGCATATCGTATAATCAAACCCACGGGTACTCGAGGTGACATTGGGGTATCTAGGTGACATCAGGGTTTTGGTTGATGTGTATCTTAAGGTGTTATTTTAGTACGAACTCTAGGGCTGTTCGTGACACTTATAGGGATAGCTCATAAGATTGATCGGAAAAGATAACTTTGAGGTGGTTTCGTACCCTACAATAATTTCTTCGTTTGTTCTCCGCTATTTGTGACTTTGGAGTGAACTCTTTGTCGCGTGTGAGAGATTTACATATGATTTAACTATGTTAGTATTGTTGAGAGAAATTGCACTAGTGAAAGTATGAACCCTAGGCCTTGTTTTCAAGCATTGCAATACCGTTTTTGCTCACTTTTGTTACTTGCTACCTTGCTGTTTTTATATTTTCAGATTACAAAAACCTATATCTACCATCCATATTACACTTGTATCACCATCTCTTCGCCGAACTAGTGCACCTATACAATTTACCGTTGTATTGGGTGTGTTGGGGACACAAGAGACTCTTTGTTATTTGATTGCAGGGTTGCTTGAGAGAGACCATCTTCATCCTACGCCTCCCACGGATTGATAAACCTTAGGTCATCCACTTGAGGGAAATTTGCTACTGTCCTACAAAACTCTGCGCTTGGAGGCCCAACACGAGTCTACAAGAAGAAGGTTGCGTAGTAGACATCAAGCTCTTTTCTGGCGCCGTTGCCGGGGAGGTGAGTGCTTGGAGGTATATCTTTAGATCTTGCAATTAAATCTTTAAGTTTCTTATTTTTCACTAGTTTGGTTTTATAAAAGAAAAGTACAAAAAAAATGGAATTGAGGTTGCCTCATATGCTTCATCTTTTTAATGTATTTCGTGAAAATGATGGAAAGGAAAATTGTGCTCAAGTGTTAGAAGAAGAAGTTATTAAAATGTTTGGCACTAAATCTTTGAGTGATGAGCATGATTGCAATGTTGTTAGTATGAATTCTTTGAATATCCATAGTACTAATGATGATTGCACTAGTCATGATAAAAAGATTTCTTATAAGCATGTCAATTTTTGTGGAGTGCATAGAGTTTGTGAAGACATGCCTAGAAGGGAAGATAGATTTTGTAAGAGGCATAAGTATTTAGAAACTAAATGGTTGCAAGAGAGGCTATATGTTTGTGCTGAAAGGCTTAATATTTCTCGCCGTCCTTGTGAACTTTGCAATGAAAGTGGTCATTTCAATTTCCAATGTGAATTATTTCATGATCGAATTGTGTCCAAAAATTGTGATAACCTCATTACCCTTGAGCATCATAATGAACTTAGTCTATTTTTGTGGTATGAAGAAATCAAACATGAAACTAAGGATGTTCCAGCATGGGTTCTCATGAAAATGATTGATTTTGATCTAAATGAAATCTATATGTATTGCGTGGTAAATTGCATTGAGAATCCTTATATTGCCAATTACTTAAAGACAAGAAAACAAATAGAAGATGAAGAGAATACTAATGAAGGGGAAGATATTTCCCAATATCCTCCTATTTGCTCTTATGATGAATCAGGTAACGAGGAGGAGCTTATTCAACCAACCTCTTCAAAAAGAAGCTTGGAGGAATTAAATAAACCCACACATAATGTGGTGAAGAAGAAGAAAAGAAGGAAAAGTAAAGGTAAAGAGGTATCTCTCCCAAATAATGATACCCCTTATAATCTTGAAAATCTTTTTGGCACCAACTTAGAAAATTGTGATGATAATAATTTTTATACGATTGGTGCTATTCATACTATTAATGATGAGAGTGATTATGCTTATGTTATGCAAAGCCACAAGCTTGGGGATGCTATGTTTGATGAGAATGACATGTTTGAGAATTTATTTGCTGCAATTAATGTTTGTCCCAAGCTTGGGGATGCTATGTTTAATGAAGACGATGCTTTTAGTCCCCCAAGTTTTGATGTGCAAATTTATTATGATGATAGCATACCCCCTATTTATGATGATTGCAATATTTATGAAAGTGGGTTTGGAAGAGTGTCAAATTTAGATAATAATTATCCCACTATTTTGGAGGGTGTTGAATCTTATTATAATGATAAAAGTGGATTTGGAGAGGTCACGACTTTATTTATTAATGATTCCACTATTTTGGAAGAAGTTTCAATTGACTATGATGAGAACAAAGTTGCTACTTATGATGATTATTGTGATGATACTTATGTTATAAAGAGTAGTGATAATTATTGTCATAATTTTGAATATCCTTTTACTGAACATTACTCTTTTAATGTGGAAACAATTTTTAGTATTCGAGCTTCATATGATACTCCCACTATTATGAATGAGAAGAAAATTGCTTATGTGGAGAGTGACAAAATTTCTATGCTTGTAGATCATGAAAAGAATGCTTTATGTGCTGGTTATATTGTGAAATTCCTTCATGATGCTACTGAAAATTATTATGAGGGAGGAACATATGCTTGTAGGAATTGCAATAATATCAAGTTTCCTCTCTATGTGTTCAAAGTTTTGAAGTATTGCTTGTTTTGCCTTCCTATGCTAGTTGATTCTTGCTCCCATAAATTGTTTGCTCACAAAATCCCTATGCATAGGAAGTGGGTTAGACTTAAATGTTCTTGTCATGAGATTCATGATGCTCTTTTGCATGTTTCAATTATTATTCCTACGCGAGCATCATTGAAATCATCATGCCTAGCTAAAAGGCATTCAAGAAAAGCGCTTGTTGGGAGACAACCCAACACTTTTACCTTCTGTTTTTGTGTGTCCACATGATTAAGCTACTGTATAATCATGTTTTATATCTTTTGTTTCAATAAAGTGCCAAGTAAAGCCTTTGGGATAGTGTGGATGATAGTTGACTTGATTCTGTGCAAAAACAGAAACTTTTGCTCTCAGTCCAGTAATTTTGTAAATTCACTGGAATGTGATTTTGATCTGAATTTTTTACACATGATTGATATACAAATTTCCTAGATTTTCCTAATTTTTCAGAATTTTTAGATACAGGGAAGTATGGTTACGCTACAGATCTTCACAGACTGTTCTGTTTTTGACAGATTCTGTTTTGCATGCATAGGTTGCTTGATTTAGTGTTTCCATAGCTTATATTGAGTGATATACATTATGGGAATGATAGAATACAGTAGGTATTATGTGAGAACAATTATGAATCTTGTCTTGACAGTACCTAAGTGAATGATCTTTGTTTATTATACTAACCCATCTCACGAAGTTCCGTTAAGTTTTGTGTGATTGAAGTTTTCAAGTTTTGGGTGAGACACCGATATGAGGAGAATAAGGAGTGAAAAGAACCTAAGCTTGGGGATGCCCAAAGCACCCCCAAGGCAATATCCAAGGAATACTCAAGCGCCTAAGCTTGGGGATGCCCCGGAAGGCATCCCCTCTTTCGTCTCCAACATTATCGGTATATCCTACTTAGAGCTATATTTTTATTCATCACATAATATGAGTTTTGCTTGGAGCGTCATTTTATTTTCTTGTTCTTTGTTAGGTGTTATTTATAATCTTGTTTTTCAATAAAAATTTCCAAGAATTGCCTTAGGATGCTTGCATTGCATGTTTTGATGAGTGCTGTGTAAAAAATGAAACTTTGGCTGTAGTGTTTGAATTTTCATATTTTACCGGAACGTGGAAAGTTTCTGAAATTTTTACACAGTGTTGTCATATAAATTATTTAGAATGTCCTAAATTTTCATAATTTTTTGAGTTACATAAGTACACTGTTTTCATAAATTACTACAGACTGTTCTGTTTGGACAGATTGCTGTCATAGTTTTGTTATCTACTTATCCTATAGTTTCCATAGCCTATATTGGTAGATATAAATTGTGGAAATGATAGTATACAGTACCTAATGTTTGAAAATTATTATGAAACTTGTCTTGGCAGTACATAAAGAGTTGATTTATTATTATGTGTACTAACCTATCTCACGAGTTCTTTTCGAGTTTTGTGTGGATGAAGTTTTTGAGAATAGGTGAAACCGGGATATGAGAAGATTGAACGAGATACAAAAGCTCAAGCTTGGGGATGCCCAAGGCACCCCAAGTAAATATTTCAAGAAGTCTCAAGCATCTAATCTTGGGGATGCTACGCATACCACCTCTCTTCATCAACAATTATCGGTTAGCCTATGTTGAGCCTAAATCTTTATTCGTTCACATGATGCATGCTATTCTTGGAGTGATATTTTTCTTTTGCTTGCTGTTTAATAAAATACTTAAGATCTTAAAATATTTATTGAGAGAGAGTCCTCACATAGCTACTTAATTGTTTGACTACTCATTGATCTTCACTTATATCTTTTGAGAGTAGCTTGTCATTTCCTCTCATGCTTCACTTATACCTTTTTGAGGGATGAAATCTTTATGCTCTTGTGCTTCATTTAAATTTGTTTGAGCTTGACAAAAAGCAATAGCAACATATGAAACTAGTCCCAAAGTGATAGATATCCAAGGAGGATATAATAAAAACTTTCATGAAGATCATGGGAAAAATTAAATAGTTTTGAAACATGACGATAGTAATATGTGAGTCATGTTAGTGAGTAATTATGCTTAGTAGGAATATTGGTGTTAAGGTTTGTGATTCCCTATGCATGCACGAAAGTCAATAGTTATGCAATGAAGTTACATCCTACTTGTGGTGCATCATTCGGTGTTAGTTATGACTCAATGCTCACTTATGAGGTTTTTCGTTCCTCGGTTTGGTTGCTTCCCAATCTATTTGCTAGCCTTCATTTGTACTAAGTAGAAATACTACTTGTGCATCCAAAATCCTTAAACCAAGTTTTGCCTTATGAGTCCACCATACCTACCTATATGCGGTATTTACATGCCGTTCCAAGCAAATTTGTATGTGCCATCTCTAAATTTTCAAAATAAATTTTCTTTTTTGTGTGCCCGTACCGCTCATGAAACGGTGGGGAGTATCCAATATTTTTCCATGCTAGGTGTGTTATTCTCACGATATGTGTTGATTCATTATCATTCACGAGAAAGTGGCTGGTATTCGGGATGCCCAGTCCCATGCTCAAAAATCAAATCAAAAAAAATAATGAAACAAAACTCCCCCAGGAATGTTGTTGGAATGGACGGTACCCGTGGATTCGGCTCGCCGTGGAGTGTGATTGATTGGTGGAGGGGGAGTAAAAAATTTACTATTCTGTTTGGGAACCGCCTATAATGTATCTAGCATGGAAAGTATTGTGAGCTACTTTGTCGTTTTCGTTGACAGGAAAAGCATGCCACCCAAAATATTTTTTCTCTCTTAATTTAAATCTTTGAGCTCTGGCACCTCCACAAATCCCTACTTCCTTCTGCGAAGGGCCTATCTATTTACTTTATGCAATTTTTATTTTTGCTTTGAGTCTCCATCTTCTCTTATAAGCACCAACCATGGGGCACTATGATCGTACTTGAGCATTGGGCATAGCTAATATTTGAGTGTGTTTCATGAATGGATCAATGATTGAGCATGATGGGCTAGGGATAACTTTCTTTAGTGTTGATATTTTGAAAGACATGATTGCTTGTTGACATGCTTGAGTATTGAAGTCATTATGTTAAAACTAGACTATTGATTTGAATCATTTACAAGTCCAAATGTCCATGCTATACAAAGAAGAAAAGAATATGATGAACATGTTAGGCAGCATTCCACATCAAAAATTCTGTTTTTATCATTTACCTACTCGAGGACGAGCAGGAATTAAGCTTGGGGATGCTGATACGTTTCCAACGTATCTATAATTTTTGCTTGTTCCATGCTGTTATATTATCATTCTTGGATGCTTTACAATCATTTTACTACAACTTTATATTATTTTTGGGACTAACCTATTAACCTAGAGCCCAGTGCCAGTTCCTGTTTTTTTCCGTGTTTTTGGGTTTTACAGAAAAGGAATATCAAACGGAGCCCAAATGGAATAAAAATCTACGGTGAATTTTTATGGACCAGAAGAAGCCCAGGGAGAGTTGGAGTTGGGACAGGTGAGCCACGAGGCCACCACAAGCCTGGGGGGCGCCCCCCCTGGCTTGTCGTCACCTCGTGGCCCATCCTGACTTGTTTCCACCGCCATAAATTCCTATAAATAGAGAAACCTCTGAAAATAAACCTAGACCGGGAGTTCCGCCGCCGCAAGCCTCCAGAGCCACGAAAAACCAATCGGGAGCCCGTTCCGGCACCCTGCCGGAGGGGGAAACCATCACCGGAGGCCATCTTCATCATCCCGACGCTCTCCATGACGAGGAGGGAGTAGTTCACCCTCGGGGCTGAGGGTATGTACCAGTAGCTATGTGTTTGATCTCTCTCTCTCGTGTTCTTGAGATGGCACAATCTTGATGTACCGCGAGCTTTATTAATATAGATGAATCATATGGAGTGTTTCCCCTCTCTATCTAGTTGTGATGAATTGAGTTTTCCCTTTGAAGTTTACTTATCAGATTGAGTCTTTAAGGATTTGAGAACACTTGATGTATGTCTTGCGATGGGATATCTGTGGTGACAATGGGATGTTCTATTGATCCACTTGATGTATGTTTTGGTGATCAACTTGCGGGTTCCGTGACCATGGGAATCTATGCATAGGGGTTGGCACACGTTTTCGGCTTGACTCTCCGGTAGAAACTTTGGGGCACTCTTTGAAGTTCTTTGTGTTGGATTGAATAGATGAATATGAAATTATGTGATGCATATCGTATAATCAAACCCACGGGTACTCGAGGTGACATTGGGGTATCTAGGTGACATTAGGGTTTTGGTTGATGTGTATCTTAAGGTGTTATTTTAGTACGAACTATAGGGCTGTTCGTGACACTTATAGGGATAGCTCATAAGATTGATCGGAAAAGATAACTTTGAGGTGGTTTCGTACCCTACAATAATTTCTTCGTTTGTTCTCCGCTATTTGTGACTTTGGAGTGAACTCTTTGTAGCGTGTGAGAGATTTACATATGATTCAACTATGTTAGTATTGTTGAGAGAAATTGCACTAGTGAAAGTATGAACCCTAGGCCTTGTTTTCAAGCATTGCAATACCGTTTTTGCTCACTTTTGTTACTTGCTACCTTGCTGTTTTTATATTTTCAGATTACAAAAACCTATGTCTACCATCCATATTACACTTGTATCACCATCTCTTCGCTGAACTAGTGCACCTATACAATTTACCGTTGTATTGGGTGTGTTTTGGACACAAGAGACTCTTTGTTATTTGATTGCAGGGTTGCTTGAGAGAGACCATCTTCATCCTACGCCTCCCACGGATTGATAAACCTTAGGTCATCCACTTGAGGGAAATTTGCTACTGTCCTACAAAACTCTGCGCTTGGAGGCCCAACACGAGTCTACAAGAAGAAGGTTGCGTAGTAGACATCATTGCACATAAGCCTCATTATATATTCCTAAAAACAGCCACCATACCTACCTATCATGGCATTTCCATAGCCATTCCGAGATATATTGCCATGCAACTTCCACCATTACATCATATGACTTGTACACTCATTGTTATATTGCTTTGCATGATCACGTAGCTGACATAGTATTTGTGGCAAAGCCACCGTTCATCATTGTTTACATGTTACGCCTGATCATTGCACATCCTGGTACACTGCCAGAGGCATTCATATAGAGTCATATTGTTTAGTAATTTTTCATATCGAGTTGTAAGTAAATAAAAGTGCGATGATTATAATTATTAGAGCATTGTCTCAGTGAGGAAAGGATGATAGACACAATGATTCCCTCACAAGTCGGGATGAGACTCCGGACGAAAAATAAAAGAAACAAAAAAAAAGAAAAAAGAGAAAAGAGAAAAAGAAAAAGAAAAAAGAAATAAATGAGAGATAAAGAGAGAAGGGACAGTACTAAAACCTCTTTTTCCATAGTTGTGCTTAGAGAAAGCACCATGTTTTTCATATAGAGAGTCTCATGTTTTGTCATTTTCATATACTAGTGGGAATTTTTCATTATAGAACTTGTCTTGTATATTTCGATGACGGACCTCCTCAAATGCCCGAGGTCTTCATGAGCAAGCAAGTTGGATGCACACCCAGTTAGTTTCATTTGAGCTTTCATAGACTTCTAGCTCCAGTGCATTCGTTGCATGGCAATCCCTACTCCTTGCATTGCTATCGATTGATGGGCATCTTCATAGCCCGTTGATCCGCCTAGTTGATGCGAGACTTTCTTCTCCACTTTTACCCCTTTGAAAGCTACCACCAAATTCTATTCCACGTATATGCTATGTCCATGGTTCACACTCATGTATTGAGTGAGGTATAAAATGCTGAAGCGCGTGAAAAATTACGGTCCAATTGCTTGGCTTAACACCGTGGTGCTTGACATTTGTATTTATGTGGTGAAGACGGAGCCATGCCATGCTAATATGATAAAATGAATGGGGGGTAAACATTCTTTAAGGATCGTATATTTTGAAAGTTGATGATTGGGTTATTCATGCTTATGGATATTACTATGTTAATGTTTATTGATTCATCGTTTCTCAATGATCATACCTGAAAAGATTACATGTTGGGTAGCATGTCACATCAAAAAAATTGTTTTTATCATTTACCTACTCGAGGACAAGCAGGAATTAAGCTTGGGGATGCTGATATGTCTCCAACGTATCTATAATTTTTGATGGTTCCATGCTATTATATTATCATTCTAGGATACTTTTTAGACAATTACTTGATGTTTTATATTATTTTTGGGCACTAACCTATGAACCCAGTGCCAAGTGCCAGTTACTGTTTTCTATGTGTTTTGGGGTTTTCAGGAATACTGTACCAAACGAAGTCCAAATACCCTAAAACTTTTTGATGATTTTTCTGAACCAAAATAAGACCTAGAAGCTTCGGAGGAAGACCGGAGGGCACACGAGGTGCCCCCAAGCCAACAGGGTGAGCCCAGGGGGGTGGCGGCGCCCTGATGGCTTGTGGCCACCTCCCCGGCTCTCTGGCGTTGTTCTCTGACCTATAAATTCACAATAATCCCAAAAACCCTAGAGAGCCTGCTGAAACTCTTTCTTTGCCGCCGTCTCTGTTCCACCGTGTGCCCAACTGGAGCCATGTTTTGGTGCCCTGCCAGAGGAGGGATCGATCACGGAGAGCCTCTACATCAACCTTGCTGCTCCGATGGTGATGTGTGAGTAGTTTGTCGGATTTCGGGCTCCGCAAAACCCAAAGAGATTCGAACACAAGGGCGTGTGCGAAGATCCCCACCAGCTTCGACCTCAAGCTCGCAGCTTGACAGCCTAGCCCAACGAACTCACTCGATTGCGGGGTAGAAGATTAGCACACGAGGATTTACCCAGGTTCGGGCCGCTGCGAAGCGTAAAACCCTACTCCTGCCTTTTGGTGGATTGCCTCACGAGGAGGTTGGTGGATGAACTAGTACAGTGGTGAGTAACCTCACGAGGGTGCTCGGGTGGTGTTTTTTGTCCGTCCCCTCTACGGAGCAGCCTATCCTCTATTTATAGCGACCCGGGTCCTCTTCCCTTATCGCAATGGCGGGAAGGGATCCCACAACGGCCAAATTCGAAAGGGGACAGGAGGTACATCTTATCCTGACGAAAGGTGGTCTTCCCCTGCAAAGTAGCTGGTAGTGACGCGGTGGTGGGCTCGCTGGTGACATTCATCCTGCTGAGCCCGCTGGTCTGGTCTTGTTGCACCGGAATGGAAACCTTTGGTGGGACATCTTGGGAACCCGCGTACATCTTTGCCTCCTTTGCACCAAAGAGGAAACTGTCTCCTCTGCGCGCGCTGGTGCCCGCCTGGCCTACCTTGCATCATCCTTGACCTCCCGAGGCCGAGTATTGCATAGAGATCTCCGCCACTCAGGAGGGGGCCTAGAGAGGCCTCCTCCTTCCGGGAGCCATGGCGTTGTCCTCCTCGCGAGGGTGGGACTCTCGCGAGGGCCTTGTCTTGAGTGACGTTGTGCCGGGCCATACGGACTGTCGAAGCGGGCCACGCCCTGGGCCGCAGGCAGGCAAGTCTGGGTACCCCCGTTCCCAGGACGCCGACAGTAGCCCCCGGGCCCAAGGTGCGCTCGAGTTGGCTTCGGGGCGAAGCCGAAGAAGGTGGCCCGAAGCGCCGCGGGCCCCTATCGCCTGCGGTCCAGGCCTGGCGCGTGGTGCGCGGTTAGATGCAGACGTCTCCGCTCCCGTGTCTCCTCGGCAACTGCCCGGACCGACAAAAGCCTGACGTCCGGTGTCGAGCCATTATTGCTTTCCTTCCCTGTACTCTTGCTCCTTCGCCTAGATCCCCATCCTTTGCGAGAACCTCTCCAGATCTCAGCACTGCACCGTCCTCCTTCTTGCTTTCTCGTCTTCAAGGACTTCTCGATGGCTCCCGCCGGTAAGTCAAAAGCCGAGGCTCAGGGCTCGGCCTCTGCTCCCATCTCGCCGGTGCTCTCGGAGTCCACCATAGCCAAGGACGGGGACCTTGCCCCGGTGCTTCCGTCGACGGCGGATGGCGCCAATGAGTGGGGGCGGACCTTGATATGGTGTGGCTCCGCGGAGCAGCGCAGCCTGGCCAAGTCGGTCTACCCTTTCTTCCTCCACATCACCTTCTCTGGGCTCGTTCTGCCCTTCTCTGAGTTCTTCACTGCCATCCTTGAGCACTACGGGATCCAAGCTCTCCATCTCCAACCCAACTCCATCCTGCTCTTGTCCGTCTTCGCCTTTTACTACAAGGCCTTTGTGGGCGTGAAACCTTCGGTGGCCCTATTCCTCCATTTCTCCAGCTTCCAGCTTCACGACGGCGCTCAGCGGTCAGCATGCATCTCCTTTGTCGCGGTCCAGAGCGGGAACATGCTCTTAAAGGCCGGGAAGAAGGTGGAGAACTTCCGGCACCGCTGGGTCTTCTTGGATCTCAAGAGCGTCAACTCCCGCCCGGAGCTTCTGAAGGGGCTGCCGGAGAAGACTCCTGCGTGGAGCTCCGCGAAGCTCTCCGATCCCCGGGCCAAGCCGTCCTGGAGTGGATCTCTCGAGACATCAGCGCCAGGATGTTAACCGGAGAAATGATAGTGAAGGAGTTCCTGGCGCAACGCCTGGCGCCCCTCCAATCCCACTCGAGGCCCATGTGGGACTACCAGGGCGGTGGTGATGACATTAGGCTTCGGTCCGCTCGCCTGACCCCCGGGGAACTAAACATTGCTATGGCGACCCTGCTCAACGGCGACCCCGGGGACCTTCCTGAGGCCTATGCCCCGCTGTACTGCCGCGACGACAAGGCTGATCTGGTCGCCGCGATGCCCACCTTCGACGAACTGGGGCTCTCTCCGGCCGAGTGCCCTGGCTCCCTTGTGGCGGTGTCCTCCGACGACATCGCGGATGAGGAAGACTCGGAGGGGACGGCGAATGACGATCTGGAGGAAGTGTCCCCCCGTCGCGGAGTGTGCTTCTCCGCGGCTTCGAAGACGACGACGATGCCGGCGGGCCCCCTGCCGCAAGTCCTCCGTGACTCACCAGGGTCCTCAGGGGTCTTGGGCCCACACCTCGGGCTGCACGGACCGCCGGCCGGGCGACCCCGAGAAAACGCGAGGCCGGGCCTCCTCCGGAGTACCCAGCTCGTGCCAGCAAGGTGGCTGGGGTGCCCGCCTCGCCCCTGCCCAAGCTGCAGCCTGTGGCCGAGGCAGCCGCGTCCGGGGCAGGTACGGCCTCCCCGGCCGCGGCCCTTGCGGGTGGCACCTCTGCTCCCTCGCGCGGCGGCGCCTCCCCGGAGAAGGGCGAGAGCATCCCCGCCTTCGCCGAGGTGGAGAAGAAGAGGAAGTGGGTCGATGTCGAAGAGTAAGTAGTCTTGCTTGGTTTTTGGCCACCTGTCGGTGGCTTGTGTGCTGATGGTCCCTTCTTTGCTTGGTAACCAGGAGCACTGCCGTGCTGAAGGCGAAGAAGAAGAAGGCGGGCGTCAAGTCGAAGGTGCCCTCCGACGTGACGTCCGTTCCCGGTGCCATTCGGACGCTTGATGAAGCGCTGGATGTCGTGGGCGAGGAGGCTCGCGGGGTGACTCTCCTTGTCACGGCTGCGGAGCCCCCGACGCCCGTTGGAGAGGCTGCTTCTGCCCTTGGGGGCGCATCCGCGCTGCTGCCTGAGAGGTCAGCCTCCGAGGGCCAGCTGGCTGTGGGACCATCTGTCCCTGCCTTGCCTGTGGTGGAACCGCAGCCTCCGGCGCCTTCTGCCCTCCATGCTTCTGCCTTTCTGGGGGCGGCTCCCGCTGCCGCGCTGGCGCCACCACCGAGCCGGGCCCTGGCACCTCCGGCTTGTGGCCTTCTGGTCGAGTCAGGCGCCCTGGAAGGGGCCTACGCCGCTCTGGATCAGGTCCGGACGCCCTCGGGAGCGCCAACGGTCGCCTTGCGAAGGAGCGCTTGGGGCTCCTTTCTGGGTGGCTCCAGGCCGACGCCTCTGCCGTGGTGGTTTGGAGCCAAGCCGAGGCCACCGCTGCTGAGAGCAGGAAGGAAGCCGCGTCAGCCAAGGCAGCCCGCGACGCGGCGGTGGTCGATGCAGCGTCTGCTGTGAAGCGCTGTGGTGAGGCGGAGGTCTGCCTGAAGGCTCTTCAGGAGGAAAGAACTGTGCTCGCGGAACGGCTTCACCAGCGGGAGGAAGACTTCAAGACCTGCGAGGCCAAGCTTGCCGACCGCGACTCCGCGCTGGCCAAGGCGGTGGCCGACCAAGCCACGGAGTGCAAGCACCTGGACAAGCTGAAGGAGGAAGTAGCTGCGGAGAAGGCTCGGCTTGACTCCAGGGAGAAGGCCCTTGTTGCGGCTGAGGAGAGAAAGGCTACGGAGCTCGACGCCCTCCCCTCCATCGAGCTCAGGCTCCGTCAGGCGCTAAACTCCATCTGCCGGGGGGGGGGGGGGGATTCGCGGAACCCCTGGTGACTCCTGAGAGTGGCTTCGCGGGGCTCTCTTCAAAGCTCGTGGAGGTGCTTGAGGTGCTGTTGCTAGGGTGGAGGCCATCTTGGAGAGCGAGTGCCGCGACCTCTTCTCCGCGGCCGCGACGCGCGTCTTCAGCCACCTCTACCTTCGCGAGCCGGGTTTTGACTTCGGCTCCGTGATCCGCCCGGTTGATCCTGGGGTTCGTGCCGCTACGGCGACATCCGTGGAGGGCGCCGTGAAGGCGCTGATGAATAAGTTCACCTACGTCGCCATTTCCTCAGCTCCTGCAGCAGCAAGGGTCAACGACGATGATGACAACGGCAGCGATGTCGACGACGAGCTCCCCGCGGTCGGGACGAGTGGTGGTGCGAGCTCCTCCTAGCTCCTCTTCCTGGGTCCTTTCCTGTAACATTCATCGTGCCTCGTGGAGGCGTTAGACTTGTTTGCATTTCCGGAGACATTTAATGCTTGTAACGACTGCTGAATTATGTGGTTTCTTTCGTCGCCTCGTTTCCTTCCTGCTTGCTGTAGTGCTCTACGTCGGCAGGGCCCGGTCCCGCGCATACCTCGACCGCCGTTGGGGCATCCAGATCACCAGGACGGTGCCAAGGGGTGAGGGGCTACGTGACCTGGTGAGGCTCCTGAGTCGCGATGCTCAGGAGTCCCCCTTGACGTACGAGCAACCCTCATGAAGGGAACGTGGTGAAGACGGGGTTGACTTGGAGATTTGGAGCGCCTTGAGCTCTGCGTCGGCAGGGCCCGGTCCCGTGCATACCTCAGCCACCGTTGGGGCGTCCGGATCACCAGGACGGTGCCAAGGGGTGAGGGGCTACGTGACCAGTGAGGCCCTTGAGTCGCGATGCTCAGGGGTCCCCCTTGACGTACGAGCGGCTCCCATACCATTCCTCGCCAGCTTTCGCCTGAGAGGGACGCGTGAAGACTAGGTATCAGGGACCTGGGAAGGTGGCGTGCGCCAGGCCCGGCCTGAGCGTAGCCCCCATGCAGCCCCCTCACGCGGGCA
Organism: Elymus sibiricus; assembly: GCA_039707655.1. Lineage (NCBI taxonomy): Eukaryota > Viridiplantae > Streptophyta > Magnoliopsida > Poales > Poaceae > Elymus > Elymus sibiricus. The sequence continues at coordinate 142,373,558 of CM077667.1, read as the reverse complement.
TCCCAGGAGAATGCTGTGAGACGGGGCCGCGAGGGACCGTCCTAAGGTTGGATGCAGCCGCTAGGGCGCCCTCAGTTGTTTATTCACCAGCGCAGAGCATGGGGCTTCCATGTTGCGTGGGCATAGCCGCTGAGCGACAGTGTTGTCCGCCAGCGCGGAGCATGGGGCTTCCACTTGGGCGTGGGAAGGGGGGCCCCGGCTCCTGAGCCCCCCGGGCGTGTACATCCCATTAAGTTCGTACGCCTGGCTTGCACGGTAGAACTGGGAGGTGTATCTGGGCACTCGTGAGCCAGCACGGGTCTCACGAGGCCCTACCTCAAAGGCGGGTTGCGCCTGAGTCTTCCGGTAGAGGGCGCCGTCTCCTGTATATTTTGGGGAAACCTGCGTTGAATGGATTTCCAAGGGTCATCGCATGAGAAGGCCGAACACCAATGACCCCAGGAGGTGACGTGAACGGGGCCGGCCGGCCAGACAGAGCTCAGCCATTGGATTTATCGACGCTGCAGGGACGGACCCGAGCACAGACGCCGTGCCCAGTCTTCTCATGCGACAACTCTGAGGAGAAAACACCCGGCGCGGGGCTCCCGCGGCGGCGAAAGGCCGACTGTGGTTGCAGGAACCGTGTCGCGCGCCCTGACTCACCCACTTCTGATTAGCTCATGCGAGGACGCAGCACCAAGGGCCACGGGAGGTGACGTGCACGGGACTGGCCCGCGAGACAGAGCTCGACCACTTGGATTTGTTAACGCTGCAGGGACGGACCCGAGCACAGACGTCGGGCCAGCCCTTAATCACAAGGCGGTCAAAGGCAGGATCATTAGGGCGCGACGACATTCATGGTGGCGAAGCACCGAGCATGCAGGTTGGAATACTTAGGAATTTGATCAAACGCATAAAAGGTTCTGATACATGCGTAAACGACGTGGTTGCGGGGACGAGCCCTAACCGCCTGAGGATAATGCAGCCCGATGGGCGCCCTCAAACTGAGCAAACCAAAAAGTAACCTGGTACGAACCAAAAAGTCACCTGGCAGTAGTGCTGATGAAGCGTCGAGGTAGTCGTCGGAGCCCGACCTTGCGTCTCCGTGAGCCTGGCCTTCATGAGCCCGACGCCTCCCGAGGCTCAGGGCCCTCACTTGGGCCTGGCGCCTCCTCCAGCACCTCACGGCGCCCGACCCTATAGGGCGCGAGCATGGCCTGGGCGAGGCGCTGGAACGTGACTCCCGCATTCGCCAGGCCGAAGGGCATGCGGATGTATTTGCACGGGTAGACCCCGCCGCGACCAACGCGCGACGGCTAGAAGATGTCCTAGGATGCAGCCCTGTTGATGCTTGGTACGTCGACGCAGACGCGCGGCATGCCGCCCGAGCCGACGATGGCGGCTGCGCTTGGTGATGCAGGGCGACGCCTGCCTCGCATGGCCTGTGCTTCCTGAAGCTCCTCGATTGCGCTGGTGATGAACTCCCGCGAACTTGGCGCCTCGCGCCGTGCTCCTTGCTTGGGTGGTTGCGCGCCGAAACACGCCTCCAGGTTGTGCCCGAGCACCTCCCTCGTCTCACTGGTCAGGTCGGTAGCCTTCCAGGTGGAAGCCCCCAAGCCCGACCCAAGGGAAGCTCCGAGCGCGCCTTCCTATGCGAGGGAGGAAGGGGCCTTGGCTCCTGGCGTGGAGCCAGAGGCGCCGTCCTTAGAGGTTTCAGCCCCCTGGCACCCCTTGGATAGGAGCTGCTTCTTCTTCCTGGGGACATCCTCGCGAAGCAGGACGTCTCCTTCGTTGTCTGAGTGCTCGGCCGCTGCGGCACGATAAGCATGCTCGAGGGAGCAGACGGCGTCCTTCTCATCGCAGGCGATGGTGATGATGCCACCACTCCCCGGCATCTTGAGGACATTGTAGCCATGGTGAGTCACCGACATGAACTTGGCGAGGGCAGGGTACTCGAGGATCGCGTTGTACGCGAGGTGGATGTGAGCGACGTCGAAGATGATGAGCTCGGTGTGGTAGTTGTTACGCCCGCCGAAGGTGACCGGCAGGTGCACCTCCCTGATGGGGAGAGTGGAGCCGTCAGTGACCCCCGAGAAGGGCTTGGTTGGCATGAGCTGGTCGTATGGCACTTGGAGCGTCTCGAACGTCTTGATGAGGGTCTTGGTGACGAGGACATTGCTGATGGTTGGAGTGCACAGCATGGGGAGTACGCCTGCCATGGGCCAACACCTGAGTTGATCCTTGGAGTCAAAGGTGATGGCGCACTGGGACCACTTGAGGGGGCGCGCAGCCTCAAGCTTCAGGAGAGCTGCGTTCACCTCCCGCGAGAACTGCTTGAAGATGCGGTTAGACGCTGGGGCCTGAGCGCTGCCCATGATGCAAGCTATTGCCCTGGCCTCCTGGAAGCCCCCAGCCCCGTCCTTCTGCCTATCTTCTTCCTTCCTCCTGGGTGGCGGCGGCAGCTGGGGGAGGCCGGCCTCACGAGGGCAGGCCTCACGAGGCTGATCGCGACGTGACCCCTCCCGAGGCTCGTCGAGCCAGCGGTCCTCCCGAGCCTGATCGCGCCAGCGGTCCTCTCGAGGCCGGTCACGCCACTCCTGGCACGGGTCTTGACTGTCCCAGCGGCCTCCACCGGGACCATAGCCACGATCGCCATGCCCAGGGCGGCGACCGAAGTGCTCGTCGCGGACCGACCTGAGCTCCTGACAGTCGATGGTGTTGTGGCTATTGGTACCATGGAAGATGCAGAATGGTCACCCTCCCATGGGGGGTTCCTCGTCTCGACTGCGCTTCGCCTTAGGTTCCGCCGCCAGCACCGCAGGGGCCTTGTGCTTCGTTTCCTTGGTCTTGTTCTTCTTGTCTTTGGGGTCCGCCTCCGGAAGCTCGAGGAGGGAGAGGCGGCCCTCTTCAGCCTTTGCGCACTTGTTCGCCAGGTTGAACATTTCCAGAGCTGAGCACACGTCATCGTTGATAGCGAGCTCCTCCCTCATCCTGAGGTCCCTGACGCCGTCGGTGAATGCCGAGATGATGGCCTCATCCGACGCCCTCGGGATCTTGAGGCGGACAGTCGTGAAACGATGTATGTACTTGTGCAAGGTCTCGCCCGGCTGTTGCTTCATGCGACGCAGGTCAGTCACAGCGAGGGCGCGGTCGTGGGTGCCTTGGAAGTTGGTGACGAAACGCTCGCGCAGGTCATCCCAGGAGGTGATTGACCCCTCCGGGAGGTTGAGGAGCCAGGAGAGCGCACCACCCTTGAGGGCCATAGGGAACCAGCTAGCCATGACCTTGTTGTCTCCACCGGCCGCCTGGATGCTGAACGAGTAGAGCTGCAAGAACTCGGCGGGATCTAGGGTGCCGTCGTAGCGAGGAGGCAGGTCGGGCTTGAACTTGCCGGGCCACACGACCGGATGCAGCTCCGGGGCGATGGCGTGGCAACCCACTGGACCCGCGGGGGCCGCGCGCACGGGAGGGTCTTGGTCTTGGTGCTCCTGCGCATTTGCCTCCAGGGGCGCTCGGTCGCGACGCGGGTGCAGCGGCACAGGGAGTGCACGCGCATCAACGCGCGGCCGGGGCACCACCTGGCAGCTTACTTCATCTCTCACCCTCGCCGGGGGCCCGCGCGGCTGGTCGTGCGGGTGTGCTTCATGCCTGGGCTCGGGGTCGACGTCGCGCCGGGGAGGAGGGGGCGGCGCATCATGGGCCACGTCGCCTGCCAGAGAGGGCTGGGGCCGGAACGAGTAGGAGAGCGCCGAAGCGTCGCCGGTGGCGCTGACGAGCTCTGCGATGCGCCCGAGCCAGTCGTCGTAGCGGTTGGGGGCGGGGCGGTAACGCAGCAGCTCGCGCGCCATGAGGAGTGCGCCCGACCCGCGCGCCTGCCCGGGGCGGGCGTGGGAGGACGACCCAGTAGCTGGAACGATCGATGGAGTGCGGTGCGGCCGTTGCGCCGCACGGTGAACGGCTGTGACGAGCCCTGCTGCTCGTGGGCATCTGGGCCCGTGGCGGCGTCGGCCACAGGAGAGGTGGATCGACGCGCGGCGGTGCGACCCACCGGCGCTATCTGGGCGACACGAGCAGCCTGGCGCTCCGCGCGGGCTCGGCGAGCGTCAACCATCGGAGCAGTGAGCGGAGAGGAGGCGGAGCTTGAGGAAGACTTCAACACGCCCCCTACCTAGCGCGCTAATTGTCAGATTTCGGGCTTCGCAAAACCCAAAGAGATTCGAACACAGGGGCGTGTGCGAAGATCCCCACCAGCTTCGACCTCAAGCTCGCAGCTCGACAGCCTAGGCCAACAAACTCACTCGATTGCGGGGAAGAAGATTAGCACACGAGGATTTACCCAGGTTCGGGCCGCTGCGAAGCGTAAAACCCTACTCCTGCCTTTTGGTGGATTGCCTCACGAGGAGGTTGGTGGATGAACTAGTACAGTGGTGAGTAACCTCGCGAGGGTGCTCGGGTGGTGTTTTTTGTCCGTCCCCTCTATGGAGCAGCCTATCCTCTATTTATAGCGACCCGGGTCCTCTTCCCTTATCGCAATGGCGGGAAGGGATCCCACAATGGCCAAATTCGAAAGGGGACATGAGGTACATCTTATCCTGACGAAAGGTGGTCATCGCGTGCAAAGTAGCTGGCAGTGACACGGTGGTGGGCTCGCTGGTGACATCCGTCCTGCTGAGCCCGCTGGTCCGGTCTTGTTACACCGGAGTGGAAACCTTTGGTGGGACATCTTGGGAACCCGCGTACATCTTTTCCTCCTTTGCACCAAAGAGGAAATTGTCTCCTCTGCGCGCGCTGGTGCCCGCTTGGCCCGCCTTGCGTCATCCTTGAGTTCCCGAGGCCGAGTATTGCATAGAGATCTCCGCCACTCACGAGGGGGCCTGGGGAGGCCTCCTCCTTCCGGGAGCCATGGCGTTGTCCTCCTCGCGAGGGTGGGACTCGGGTTCTTAGTTAGTACCTAGATGGCTATCTCTCTCTCTATGTTCTTCATTGCCAAGATCACTGGGATTCCCGCGGTGATCTATCTTATGCAATCAATCTTTGCGGTGTGTTTGTTGCGATCCGATGAATTGTGGGTTTATGTTCGGATTATTCATGAAAATATATTGAATACTTGCTGGTATTTTATTTGCATGATTGTTATAGCTTCGTAATGCTCTCCGATATATCGGTTTGGTTTGGCCAACTAGATTGATTTATCTTCAAGTGGGAGTGGTGCGTTGTAGTGGGTTCAATCTTGTGGTCTCAATTCCAGTGACAGAAAGGCACATGACACGTATTGTATTGCTGCCACTAAGGGTAAAATGATGGGGTTTATTCATATTGATTGGATTTACTTTTTCTACATCATGTCATCTTCCTCCAAGCATTACTCCATTTTTACTTAATACTCTAGATGCATGCTGGATAGTGGTCGATGGGTGGAGTAATAGTAGTAGAAGCAGGCAGGAGTTGGTATACTATTTTATGGACGTGATGCCTATATACATGATCATTGTCGTGAATAAATATTGCATAACTATGTGCTTTTCTATCAATTGCCCAACAGTAATTTGTTTACCCACCGTATGCCTTCTTCGAGAGAGAAGCCGCTAGCGAACACTATGGCCCTCGGGTCTCCTCACAAATATAATTACAAAAACTCTAAATACCATGCTGCCATTATTTACTTTCTTTTGATTTACTATTTATATTTAACAAATTATCTTTCTATCACTACTTATCGCTTGCAAGTAACGAGTTCAAGGGGATTGACAACCCTCTTGCCCGCGTTGGGTGCACGTGTTTGCTCTTTTGTGCGTAGGCACTGAAGATGGAAATTTTCGTGGTTCTCCTATTGGTTCGATAACCTTGGTTCTCACTGAGGGAAATACTTACCTACGCTTTGCTGCATCATGATACGTCTCCAACGTATCGATAATTTATGAAGTATTCATGCCATGATTGCCTATGTTTACAATACTTTTATATAGTTTTGATGCACTTTATATGATTTATTTAGAACTAACCCGGACTGACGCAGTTTTCAACAGAATTACGGTGGTGTTGTTTTTGTGCAGAAAATGAAAGTTCTCGGAATCGCCCGAAACTTTTTTATGATTTTTTCTGGAGAAAATAAGAAATACTGGAGCGAAGAACCACCGGAGGGGAGCCACCCGTGGGGCACAAGCCATCAGGGCGCGACCCCCCTAGGCCGCGCCCTCATATGTGGTGGGTCCCACGTGGCTTTGTTGCGCGTGATTCCAATGCTGAAAAATCCTATAAATCCCAGAAACCCTAGAAATAAACAGAGACTCTCCGTTCCGCCACCGCAACTCTCTGTATCGACAAAAAACCAATCTGGAGACGTTCCAGTACCCTGCCGGAGAGGGGAAACCATCACCGGTGGCCATCTTCATCATCCCAGCTGAGGCCATGACGAGGAGGGAGTAGTTCACCCTCGGGGCTGAGGGTATGTACCAGTAGCTATGTGTTCAATCTCTCTCTCTCATGTTCTTGAAATGTCACGATCTTGATGTATCACGGGCTTTGTTAATATAATTGGATCATATGATGTTCGTCCCTTGCTATCATATTGTGATGAATTGAATCTTTCCCTTTGAGACCTCGTTATGTTGGATTGAATATGTGGGTTTGAGTACACTTGATGTATGTCTTGCGTAGGATACCTGTAGTGACATTAGGGTATTCTATTGATTCACTTGATATTTGTTGAGGCATCAACTTGCGGATTCCGGTGACCTATGGGGTCTATGCATAGGGGTTGATTGCACGTTTTCATACCATGTTCTCCGATAGAAATCTTGGGGTGCTCCTTGAAGTTCTTTGTGTTGGACTGAATATGATAGATCTGAAATTGTTTGATGCATGTCGCATAATTTACCCACGGATACTTGAGGTGACATTGGAGTATCTAGGTGACATTAGGGTTGATTGATATGTATCATTGGTGTTGTTCTAGTACGAACTCTAGGGCTGTTTGTGACACTTATAGGAATAGCCCAAAAGGTTGATCGGAAAGAATAACTTTGAGATGGTTCTACTACCTACACCAATTTCATCTTATTGTTCTCTGCTAGATAGGAAATTTGGAGTGATTCTTTGTTGCACGTTGAGGGATGATCATATGATTCAACTATGTTAGCATTGTTGGGAGATTGCACTAGTGAAAGTATGAACCCTAGGCCTTGTTTCCAAGCATTAATATATCGTTTTACTAGCTGTTTACTATTTATTACCTTGCTGTTTTTATATTTCCAGATTGCAAAAACCTATATCTACCATCCATATTGCACTTGTATCACCCTCTCTTCGCCGAACTAGTGCACCTATACAATTTGCCATTGTATTGGGTGTGTTGGGGATACAAGAGATTTCTTGTATTTGATTGCAGGGTTGTTTGAGACAGACCATCTTCATCTTGCACCTCCCATGGATTGGTAAACCTTAGGTCATCCACTTGAGGGAAAATTGCTACTGTCCTACAAAACTCCGCGCTTGGAGGCCCAACAAAGTCTACAAAAATAAAGTTGCATAGTAGACATCAAGTCATTTTCTGGCGCCATTGCCGGGGAGGTGAGTGCTTGAAGGTATATCTTTATATCTTGCAATTAAATCTTTTAGTTTCTTTTTTATCACTAGTTTGGTTTTATAGAATAAAACTACAAAAAATGGATTTTAGTTCGCCTCAATTACTTCGTCTTTTTAAAGTCTTTCGTGAAAATGATGGTTCGCCAAATTGTGCTCAATTGGTAGAGGAAGAATTTATGAAAATACTTAATGAGAATTCCTTGAATGATGAGCATGATAGCAATATTGTTAGTATGAATTCTCTGAATATACATGATGCTCATGATGATTGCACTAGTCATGATAAAAAGATTTCCTATAAGCATGTCAATTTTTGTGGAGTGAATAAAATTTGCAAAGACATGCCATATAGGGACGATAGATTTTGTAAGAAGCATAAAAATGATCGAACTAATTGGTGGCTTAAAGTGATAGATGAATGTGCCACAAGATTATGCTCTCTTCATCCCATTAATTGTGAACTTTGCAATAGGGTTGGTCATCTTAATTTCCAATGCATGCTTTTTCATGACCGAACCGTTTCCAAATATTGTGATAATTTGATCCCCCGTCAACTCTATAATGAACTTTGCCTATTTTTGGGGAGTGAAGAATTATCACATAAAAATGATTGGTTTGATATATTCATTGTCACAAATGATAATGAAACTAATCTACAAGAAATCTATATGTTTTGCGTAGTGAATTGCAATGAGAATGCTTATATTGCCAACTATAGAAAGAATGAGAAACCAATAGAATATAAAAGAAGTACTAATGAAAGGGTAAAGGTCTCCCAATACCCTCCTATTATTTCTCGTGATGAATTAGGTTGCAATGAAGAGCTTCCCATCGAACCCATATCGTCAATAAGAAGCTCAAAAAGATTACTCAAACCCACACATAAGGTGGTGAAGAAGAAGAAAAGAAGAAAAGGTAAACATAAAAAAGGTATCCCTCTCAAATAATCTTTCTCCTATCATTGTTGAGAATAAATACGAAAGTAGTGTGGATGATGATACACTTGATGATTATTTTGTTATGCCTACTACTCGTTGTGATGAAGATGATTGGGAAGATAATAATACTCCTTATAATATTGAAAATCTTTTTGGCACCAACTTGAAAAATTATGATGATAATAATTGTTACACTATTGGTGCTATTCATACTATTGATGATTATCCTAATGATATGCAAACCCATAAGCTTGGGGATGCTATGCTTGATGAGAATGACATATTTGAGAATATATTTGCTGCAATTGATGTGTGTCCCAAGCTTGGGGATGCTATGCATAATGAGGATGATCTTTTTAGTTCCCCTACTTCGAATGATCAAATTTGTTATGATGATTGCATGCCTCCCATTTATGATGTGAACCATGTTACTACTTATGATGATTATTGTGATGATACTTATGTTATAAAAAGTAGTGATGATTATAATTATAGAACTTGTCACAATTATGAATACCCATTCTCTGAACATTACTCTTTTAATGTCGAAACAATTTATAATATTCATCTCTCCTATGATACTTCCACTACAATGAATGAGAAGAAAATTGCTTATGTGGAGAGTAATAAATTTTCTATGCTTGTAGATCATGAAAAGAATGCTTTATGTGATAGTTATATTGTGAAATTCCTTCATTATGCTACTGAAAATTATTATGAGGGACGAACATATGCTTGTAGGAATTGCAATAATATCAAGTTTCCTCTCTATGTATTCAAAGTTTTGAAGTCATGCTTGTTTTGCCTTCCTATGCTAGTTGATTCTTGCTCCCATAAATTGTTTGCTCACAAAATCCCTATGCATAGGAAGTGGGTTAGACTTAAATGTGCTTGTCATGATATTCTTGATGCTCTCTTGCATGTTTCAATTACTATTCCTATGTGAGCATCATTGAAATCATCATGCCTAGCTAAAAGGCATTAAAGAAAAGCGCTTGTTGGGAGACAACCCAACACTTTTACTTTCTATTTTTGTGTGTTCACATGATTAAGCTACTGTAGTAATCATGTTTTGTGTCTTTTATTTTAATAATGTGCCAAGTAAAGCCTTTGGGATAGTGTGGATACTTGTTGATTTGATTCTGTGCAAAAACAGAAACTTTTGCCTCCAGTAAAGAATTTATCTGATTTTACTGGAGCGTCAAAAACTTCTTAAATTTTTACACAGTATTTATTTTAATATTCTATAAGTTTTCCTAACTTTTCAGAATGTTTAGATACATGGAAGTATGGGTATACTACAGATCTTCACAGACGGTTCTGTTTTTGACAGATTCTATTTTGCATGCCTTGTTTGCTTGTTTTAGTGTTCCCATAGCTTATATTGAGTAATATAAATTATGAGAATGATAGAATACAGTAGGTATCATGTGGGAACAATTATGAATCTTGTATTAATAGTACCTAAGTGAATGATCTATATTTACTATACTAACCCATCTCACGAAGTTCCGTTAAGTTTTGTGTGATTGAAGTTTTCAAGTTTTGGGTGAGACACCGATATGAGGAGAATAAGGAGTGACAGGAACCTAAGCTTGGGGATTCCCAAGGCACCCCCAAGGTAATATACAAGGAAGACACAAGCGCTAAGCTTGGGGATGCCCCGGAAGGCATCCCCTCTTCCGTCTTCAAAACTATCGGTATATCTTACTTAGAGTTATATTTTTATTTGTCACATAATACGAGTTTTGCTTGGAGCATCATTTTTTTGGTTTTTCTCTGTTATATGTTATTTATAATCTTTTTTTTCAATAAAAAGTTCCAAGAATTGCCTTTTAGAATGCTTGAATTGCATGTTTGATGTGTGTTGTGTAAAAAACAGAAACTTTTGCTGTAGTGTTTGAATTTTCATATTTTACTCGAATGTGGAAAGTTTCTGAAATTTTTATACACTATTGTAACATAAATTCTTTATCATGTCCTCAATTTTCGTAATTTTTTGAATTAAAGAAGTGCACTCTGTAAATTAATTGTTATAGACTGTCCTGTTTAGACAGATTGCTGTCATAGTTTTGTTATCTACTTCTCCTATAGTTTTCATGACTTATATTGGTAGACATAAATTATGGAAATGATAGTATACAGTAGATAATGTTTGAAAATTATTATGCAAGTTTTCTTGGCAGTACATAAAGAGTTGATTTATTCTTATGTGCACTAATCCATCTCACGAGTTCTTTCCAAGTTTTGTGTGGATGAAGTTTTTGAGACCTAGGTGAAACCGGGATATGAGAGGATTGAACGAGATACAAAAGCTCAAGCTTGGGGATGCCCAAGGCACCCCAAGTAAATATTTCAAGAAGTCTCAAACATCTAAGCTTGGGGATGCTACGGATCCCACCTCTCTTCGTCAACTATCGGTTAGCCAATGTTGAGCCTACATTTTTATTCGTTCACATGATATGTGCTATTCTTGGAAAGAATTTTTATTTAGTTTGCTGTTTGAATAAAGTACTCAGATCTGAAAATCTTTATTGAGAGAGAGTCCTCACATAGCTACTTAATTGTTTGACTACTCATTGATGTTCACTTATATCTTTTGAGAGTAGTTTGATGTTTACTCTTGTGCTTCACTTATATCCTAAGAGTAAATTGTGAATGAATGAAATATCATAAATCAGAAATTATCAATGTGCTATATTCGTAGTAGCAAGTTCACATTTGGTTTAGAAAGTAAAATCTATTGAAGTTTAACAATCACTTTGTTGGTCATATGAGCAATTCATGAATGATTAGTATAAGAAAGAGAACTTTCACATACAAATATATTATCTTGGACATCTTTTATGATTATGAATACCCATTAATTATTTTCAAACTTGATAAAATAGTTGAAGTTGGACAAGGAAGACAACGTAATGGTTATGTTTGGGTATATTTGCATAGAAGTTATATTGCTATGGATCCTCTAACATGTGGTGCTTGTTTAGAACCGTTTGCTAGCCAAAACTTCATACTAAGTAGAGATACTACTTGTGCATCCAAATCCTTGAGCCAAGTTTCTTCCATGAGAGTCCACCATACCTACCTATATATGGTATTTCACTATCATTCCAAGTAAATTTGCATGTGCCACCTCTAAAACCTTCAAACAAACATCCGTTTTGTGTGCTCGTACTGCTCATGCAGCGACGGGGCGGTCATTATCTTCCATGCTAAGCGGGTTATTCTCAAGATAAGTGTTTATTCACTTGTCATTGCACGAGAGAGGCCGATTAAAAGGATGCCCAGTCCTGCATAATACAAAAATAAATAAACAAAAACTCCCCCTAGAAAGTTGATTGTTTGGAGGGCAACCGTGGATTCGGCCAGCCATGGAATGTGTTTGAATGGTGAAGGGGGAGTAAAATTTCAATTCTGTTTGGGAACCGCCAATAATGTGATTAGCATGGAAGATATTGAAAACTCTGTTGTGACGTTGACAAGAAAAGCACACCACTCAAAATTACATATTCATCTCTGTTTTAAACAATGAGCTCTGGCACCTATGCAAATCCCTGCTCCCCTCTGCGAAGGGATAGTCTATTTACTTTCATGCTATTTCCTATTCAAGTTGAGTCAACTTCTTATTCCAACCTCAGTCTATTAGTTGGCAAGCATCATGTGGTGGGGAAAGATCCAAACATATATATCCACTCAAATATATTTGATCATGATTCATTATTGTTGACAATTATCTTCATGATAAGTAAGTTGGGAGGCGAAAAATTAAGCCCCTATCTTTCTATGTGTTCGATGGATGTTGTTTATTCTAAAACTATGCCTTGAGTATTAGCAATCATAAAAGACTATATGATAATTGAGTATGTGGAGCTCTTACTAGACATGATGATGCATTGAAATTGTTTGGTGACCAAGAACATAGATTGTTAAGTTTCAAGTGAATGAATTGTTTGAACCATGACATGTGAATTGACTGCCACTCTATCATGATGATTTTTATGAGAAAAAGTTGCTGGTTATGATGCTAGAAAAGTGACTAAAATTATCAATGATCAAACTTATATATTATGCTAGCATTCACACTTCATAAATTATATCTTTTATCATTTACCTACTCGAGGACGACCAGGAATTAAGCTTGGAGATGCTGATACGTCTCCAACGTATCGATAATTTATGAAGTACTCATGCCACGATTGCCTATGTTTACAATACTTTTATATGGTTTTGATGCACTTTATATGATTTATTTAGAACTAACCCGTACTGACGTTGTTTTCAGCAGAATTATCGTGGTGTTGTTTTCAGAAAATGAAAGTTCTCGGAATCGCTCGAAACTTTTTTATGATTTTTTCTAGAGAAAATAAGAAATACTGGAGCGAAGAACCACCGGAGGGGAGCCATCCATGGGACACAAGCCATCAGGGTGCGACCCCCCTAGGCCGCGCCCTAATATGTTGTGGGGCCCACGTGGCTCCGTTGCGCGTGATTCCAACGCTGAAAAATCTTATAAATCTCAGAAACCCCAAAAATAAACAGAGACTCTCCGTTCTGCTGCTGCAACTCTCTGTATCGACAAAAAAGCAATCTGGAGACGTTCCAGTACCCTGCCGGAGAGGGGAAACCATCACCGGTGGCCATCTTCATCATCCCGGCTGAGGCCATGACGAGGAGGGAGTAGTTCACCCTCGGGGCTGAGGGTATGGACCAGTAGCTATGTGTTCAATCTCTCTCTCTCTCTCTCATGTTCTTGAAATGTCACGATCTTGATGTATCACGGGCTTTGTTAATATAGTTGGATCATATGATGTTTGTCCCTTGCTATCATGTTGTGATGAATTGAATCTTTCCCATTGAGATCTCGTTATGTTGGTTTGACAACACTTGATGTACGTCTTGCGTGGGATACCCGTAGTGACATTGGGGTATTCTATTGATTCACTTGATATATGTTGAGGCATCAACTTGCGGATTCCGGTGACCTATGGGGTCTATGCATAGGGGTTGATTGCAAGTTTTCATACCATGTTCTCTGATAGAAATCTTGGGGTGCTCCTTGAAGTTCTTTGTGTTGGATTGAATATGATAAATCTGAAATTGTTTGATGCATGTGTCATAATTTACCCACGGATACTTGAGGTGACATTGGAGTATCTAGGTGACATTAGGGTTGATTGATATATATCATTGGTGTTGTTCTAGTACGAACTCTAGGGTTGTTTGTGACACTTATAGGAATAGCCCAAAAGATTGATCGGAATGAATAACTTTGAGGTGGTTCTACTACCTACACCAATTTCATCTTATTGTTCTTTGCTAGATAGGAACTTTGGAGTGAGGATGATCATATGATTCAACTATGTTAGCATTGTTGGGAGATTGCACTAGTGAAAGTATGAACCTTAGGCCTTGTTTCCAAGCATTAATATATCGTTTTGCTCTCTGTTTACTATTTAGCACCTTACTATTTTTATATTTTCAGATTAGAAAAACCTATATCTACCATCCATATTGCACTTGTATCACCATCTCTTCGCCGAAATAGTGTACCTATACAATTTGCCATTGTATTGGTTGTGTTGGGGACACAAGAGATTTCTTGTATTTGATTGCAGGGTTGTTTGAGAGAGACCATCTTCATCCTACACCTCCCACGGATTGATAAACCTTAGGTCATCCACTTGAGTGAAAATTGCTATTGTCCTACAAAACTCTATGCTTGGAGGCTCAACAAAGTCTACAAGAATAAAGTTGTGTAGTAGACATCACATCACTTCCTCCTCTTCGGGGAAAATCCCAACGCAGTTTGCAAGTATCAGTGTGCACCCCCATGATGTGCCTGGCAGGCTTGTGGGCCTCACGAGCATGCCACTGACCTAATTACAAGCCTACATACTCCGTCTTCCTGAGAAAAAACCAGAGAGAAAGTTTCAACGCGTTTGATGATACAGAGCCGCCGCCACGTCATGTTCTTCGTCGGGAGCACTAATTTGGAGTCAATTCGTGGCTCCGGTGTCACATCCCAGATTTTTCCCAAATTTGGTATGTTAGAAATTTCACACGGAATTAATTTTTTCAAACAAAACCCCTTTGATTGATGGGTTGCTAGTTGAATTTGCTTGCTTGATTGATTAGGAGGTTGGAATCCCAATGCAATTAGCGAAAACCTTGCTAGCCAATAGTTGGAACCCAAGCCATTTGAAATATTGTTCGGAAAAAGCATTTTGAATAAGTCCCAAGAATAGCCAAGTCAAATTAAACTCCCTAAAAGGATTTGAATTGGAATCATTTTGAAATCAATTTAAATCAAAAGGGAAATTAAACCAATTTGGCTTTGCTTAGAATTTGGCAGGAAATAGAATTACACAAGTCCAAATGATGACCTAGACCCTCTGTACATTTTCTAAAATGTATTTGAGACAAATTTTGTCTTGAAACCAAATTCAAATTCAAAGGGAAAATCAAAGTGCAGAAATTAATTGATCAAAATGCTCAAAAGAAATGTGCATCATTTCACAAATATTCCAACCAGAATTTAAAAAACTATTCAATGTGAAGAAGGAATTCAAATTCAAAACAAATTTGAATTTACAAAGAAACTGGAAAAAGGGAAAAAAAATAAAATAAAAAAAAGGCCCTACCGGACTAACCAGCCACGCCGAGGCCCAACTAGCCAGCCCAGCTAAGCCAGCAGCGCCTGTAGCCTAGCCGCTCACTCTCTCTTCTCTCTCGCCGACAACCGGCCCCACCTCTCATCTCTCTGCCCCGTAACCGCTCCCCACTCCCCACGATTCCGAGCATGACCCCGGCTTGGTCGCCCACTCCGCGCGCCCTTTAGCCACGCCCGCCTGCCCGATCATGCCTTATTTAATCCCCACATCGCCTTCTCTCTTTTGCCCCTCTTCGTGACGCCAGGTGTCGTCAGGGTGCCACCCGGCGAACCCCCAAGCTCCGCCACTGACATAGGTTTACGCCGGCCGAATGCCAGCAGCACAACCACCCACCCAACCAGCCACTGCCCTCACCAAATCCACCGCACCGCCTCGAGCCCTCTGGACAATCCCGCCCCGAGCTTTGCCCCTGGAGCGCCGTTTCCACTGAAAGCCGAGCCGTCCATCGCCCGCACGCGAACTCCGGCGAGTTCCCTAAGCACGCGTGACCCTAGCCATGTCCAATGTGCGCGTGTTCCCCGCCTTCGCACACCTCTCCTAACCCAACCTCTCGACCAACATCATTTGAATTCGAGCAGACCATCCATGATCGAAGCTCTCTACCGCAACGACCATCTCTGGCAAGGCCCCGTCGTCGCTGCACTCGTCCCCGAGGACCGCGAGGAGCACCAGGAGCACCGTCGCATCGGGTCGCACCCTGTCGACCAATTCCCTATCGACGGCGACCACTGGAGCATCGAATCCAACGAGTCCCAAGTTGTCGCCGTCATCCCACGTTTTTCGATGAACAACTCCGGCGACCTAAGCCGATGAGTTCCTCTGCATCTATATTCGCCCGTATGATCTTGATCTAATGACACACATGCACTCACTTAAATCGAATCGGTACCAGCCAATAGGAAGCTGCCATTTGGCCCAACATTATCCAAAACAGTATCCTTTGATTTTCTATTAAATTGAATTAATTAGCAATTTTACCGAAAACTTCGTGAAACTAAAACACTCATAAATTTTTACTGGTTAGTCCAAATTGAATGATAATTTTTGCATAATGATCCTTATGAAATGTACGATCACATAGGACACTAAAATTTGGAATTTTAGTAGTATAAAATTCAAATTCAAACATAATGAATTTGAATTTAAATAGGCAATAACTAGGAAATTATAAATCCAAATTAATTCATTCTTTTTTCAAATTGAACCTAATCAAATATACTTTCATCCTATCTCCTGTAATCTAATTTTAAAATAATATAAAATTGAATTTGAATATAGTTTGAACAGTAAAAAATTGAAATAGAATTCCAATTTAATTAGGTTGAAAATCTGAATTAAGATTGTTTAATAAAACAATTATGAAACAAACAAGATTAGAAACTTAAATTGAAATTTATCAAATATTTCAAGATTATTATTTGAATTTAGGTAATTCAAATAACATTTGAATTTTAATTCAAACCTAGTTTGAATATAAATTGAAACCCCTAGGTTTAATTTGAATAAAATCAATTCAAAATGGTTTATTAAATCAAATTAAACCTAGTAATTGTTTTGGAGTTAATACTTGACTATTAGGGAAATATGAACTCAAATTAATTTAGTTCAAACCCAACTTTGAAAACTAATTGAACCCTAGTAAATGTTGGGATTTATATTTGACTTTAATTAAAATAAAATCTAACAGATAAACTATAGTAATTATATTGGAATATAATTGACTTTAGTTTAGAACTTATTCAATAATATACTTTAGTAATTATATTGGATTTGTATTGACTTTAGGATTAAGAAGGTAGTATATGAGTTAAATTGAACCAACTCAAATCAATTAAGAAACAATTCATAATTCAATTTGAACTTGGTGAAACCCAATTTGCATTATAAACTCAATTCAATTTGAATTCAAATAGGATGAACCCTAATTAAAACCAAATTGAATTGAAAACCAGATCAAGTTATCATTTTTTGACCTTAATATACCCAAGCTCATGAAAGGTCAACCAGTTTGAATTGTCATTAAAACTTGAACATGAACTTGGCTATCCAAGATTCATAGACCGTGACTCTGTTGCTAAGATACTTTGATTGGATCTGACAACCACCACTTGACATCACATACTTCTTATGTGATGAATCTTTATTGGGACTTGCATGTGAACCCTTATGTCACTTGTATTCCAAATGACAACCACTATGCTGTTTTCCAAACTCTTATGAGTTAACTCTGACACATGATCTCACAACACAATGACACTGACACCATGCACAACCCTTCTTGTTTGTTGATTGTATTGTATGGTTCTTCATGATTGCTCTTTAGTTACAATAGATTGTTAGGGAGAGAGAAGAGTGTTGAACAAGATTGTGAGACTGAAGAATGATCAATACAGGCAAGTGGAACCTTTGATCATAACCTATGTTTTCTTGCATTATAGTTGATTTTCAACTAGGGATCCCTATAGGATTTTACTTTGTGCTTGATAAAGCCAAGTTGAATGATTATAGGTCCATTATACCTTGACATTGTAGCACACGAGTAGTTGCTTAGCTGCTATGACGTGGATTGGGAACTTCAATTATTATTCCACCATCAACCTCATGGTTAGGTACTTAACTACAACTGAGTTAATGAATCATCTGGGCGGTTCTTCGGTATTGCTTTGGTGGCCGCGTGATTTGTGGGCGACCACCCACGCTTTAAGAGATTGTACGAGTACAAAGTTGAGTAGTTTCCATGTGTGACCTGAGGCATTATGGGCTATGGCAGGATCAAGTAAGTTGTGGGAACCCTCTCGCGGCAGACCAGCAGATGTAGAATTTGCATGTAAGTTGGGCTGGGTCTGTCATTTCTGAGAGGGCGACTACTTCCCAAAAGTCTTGTCTTGATATACCTACCTACTTCACAAGTGAAGTTTAGTGGCAGGAAGGTGTGATTGGGAATCACGGGTAAAGTACACAAACCTCTACAGAGTGTATAAAAACTGATAATGATTAGCCATGTCCCCGGTTACGGACAACTTTTGAGCAACTCATCGGAGAATTGTCAGCTTGATCTCATCACCTCGCCTTTTAAAATTACTGGGATTGAACCAACGGGGAGTTGTGGAGTTGTTCCTCAGAGGGCTGGGAGTGAACCAGGGTCTCTGGAGGGAAGATTGGGATGGTCGGAGTGTGCCGGGAGTCCACACGCTCAAATGCTACTGACTACGACCAGAGTGCACCAGAAGTGTCATATTACTATTAGAGTATACCACCATTATAAAGATAGAGAAAAACTATTTTTGCGCAAACGAAAACCAGCCACACCAGTTTGCATGTTTATGTTCCAACAAGCCAATCCTGGTGAAGCTTGCCAATACATCCAATGTATTGACCCTTGTGGCTGCAACATATCATGTTACATGTTACCTTATCGAAGGCAAGTTATGAAGTAGGGTTACGACGCTATACTCAACTCTTGCCTCCTATGAGTTGATGGACGCCACTAGACCAGAATAACATATCCGCAACACGATTGTATTGTATGCTAGCCCATGAGCTAAGCAGGTGTGTATTGTAAAAGACCGGGTCCTCGATGTAAATACTACGACATGTGTTGTATTCTTGGTATTTCATCGTCGACTGTGCATGTCAGCTATTGATCCAGGGATTGACACAGTAAGCGCAGATATTCGGGGCCTTCTCAGGGACCGGGTCATGACATCCGGAGAGAGGGATTTGTCGTTGTCATTCACCAACCTCTCTCCATCCACAATTCCATGATGCTCATCACCATGAGTGAGTATTTACATTGTAGGCATACTGGATGGTGATAGAGATGGATGAGATTTCTTATGTAATCGAGTCAATTTGTTAGGGCTTAATCCCTAATATCCACTATGTTCTTAGATTGATGTTGCTATGACTTTGCTATGCTTAATGCTTGTCACTAGGGCCTGGGTGCCATGATTTCATATCTGAACACTTATGCTTATCATGATTATATTTGATTCATTGATCTTACCTGCTAGTTATATGCACCTATCATCGTGTTGAACACTAGACCCCATGGTGACAAGAATTGGGATATCGACGGGGATGACTTTGACTTGAGGACTTCATGTATTCACTATGTGTTAATGCTTTTTCAGGTTCTTTGTTAAAAGGATCACCTTATTAACCCCTAGTTACCATAAGGACCCTGCTGCCACAGGAGGATAGGATAAAAAATGTTATTCAAGTTCTTATCGCAAGCATGTATGACTTTATACGGAATACATGCCTACATATGATTGATGAATTGGAGCTATTGTGTGTCGCTCTAGGTTGTGACTGTTGCATATTGAATCTCATCTAAATATCCATCGCTACCCCATGCATATGCTTTAATACTACTGTTGTTGTTCAAGTTAATGTTACAAATTTGCTACTATTGGTGTTACTGTTATTGTTACTTTGCTATCACCTATCATATTATTGTGTTACTAATAAATTGCTATAAGGAAGTGATTGTCAGGTGTGGTTGAATTGACAACTCAACTGCTAAGGCATATAATTATTCTTTGTCCCCCCTTGTGTCGAATCAGTAAATTTAGGTGAAATACTACCCTCGAAGATTATTGTGATCCCCTATACTTGTGGGTCACCGGTTAATGCGGTGGCGATGGTGCTCGCATGTCGATGGGTTTGCACTCCAAGCTTAGCTTGGACACGCGCAAGGTGTCAAATAGAATGCTCTAGTGCACTTGGGTGAAACAGGGAAATATATGGCTTTAGGGCTCACCCGCGCTTGCCGAATGGCTCATCGGAGTTGCATCCAAAGGCGATGGCGCACATACGGAACCAAGTGGCCTGCTAGCGTATAGGTGCGTACAAGTTAGGGGATTGAGAGAGGGGCGGAGTGGTATTTAACAACAAGGTAGGGGTGGCTATTGCAGGGCTAGAGCATGCATGATGTGGGGCCGTAACCATGGGCGTGGACGTGCACATGCTCCCGCTTCTTCGACTGGAGATTCACGACGACGAGGAACAAGCTCGCCTGTTAG
Source organism: Elymus sibiricus (assembly GCA_039707655.1). Classification (NCBI taxonomy): domain Eukaryota; kingdom Viridiplantae; phylum Streptophyta; class Magnoliopsida; order Poales; family Poaceae; genus Elymus; species Elymus sibiricus. The sequence goes on along the minus strand of CM077667.1, from coordinate 142,353,356 downwards.
TGTGTGTGTGTGTGAGAGAGAGAGATAGAGAGAGACGGGACATGGGGCACTGCGGCCCTTGGATCTAATGTGGGAAGATGCAACTAGATCATGGTGTGTCGGTTCGTTTTTTCCTTTTAAAAGCGCGTGTGCCAGCTGAGCTAGGCTTGCTATCTGGGTGCTACTCGGCTAGCACTTTTATTTTATTTTATCTTTGTATTATTTTATTTTATTTTTAACCCAGGTTTCAGTTGAATTTGAACTAGCCCAAACTCATTTCAATTTCAATCCTTTGAACTCAAGAAAGTCCAAACAAATATTAGGGCTCATATGAATCACAAGAAAAATACTTTTAGATCCTTTGCAATTTTGAAAAATGGATTTGATGCAAATGGTTTTTTAATATGACTATTAAATAAATCCAAAAATTAGTTTAGTGTTTATAAATAAGCAAATAAATTCCAAAAATCATCAATATGCACAATCATGATATGCATATGCTTGCTATGTTCACATCCTAATATGATTTTTTTTGGATGTGAAACTATGGACATGGTGGATAAAAGGTGGTTGTAGAAGAGGAGCATCAGCCCCAAGCCATGGTAGAGAAGGAGGTGGTGGATATGATAGTTTGGACTGATGCTTCATAGGGAGGGAAGCGACACACGGGGATGGGGACGGAATGTCATGATGGTCATTGTCGGGCTTCCTCTCATTCAAGTGCCACCGAGGATGGGGATGGAGACCGGTCTCCATGGTGGTCACTGTTGGAGATGGAGATGGAGATCGAGAGCAGGGTGGAGCAACGTGAGCAAATGAATGAAGAGAGCGCAGAGCAACCAGGAGCGGGTATGGGGAGGAGAGGGTGAAGGATTGGTAGTATGTCTAGAGGGGGGTTGAATAGACTACTAGAAAAAAATAAAGGAACCTTTTCAAAATTTAAATTATTAGCATATTTGAACTTAACTAGCAACACAAGAGCACACTACACATGCAATTCTAGAGTATAGGCAACGAAAAGTAAAGAAATGCAAGTGCTAGTAAAGTCTAAGGTTGAGTTTAGAGATACACAAACACGATGTTGACATGGTGAAGATTTTTGGTACCAATAGGTGGTGCTATCGTACGTCCACAACTCCACATTGATGAAGGCTTTGATCCATGGAGGGTATAAGATCACGAAGATCTTGGTTGCGAGATTCCATGGAGGAATCGAGTCCACATAGTCTCACACCCATGAATGGTCCACGAAGAAGAAACCTTGCCTATCCCACCATGGCTTACGCCCACGAAGGACTTCCCCCATTCTGGTAGATCTTCATGAAGTAGGTGAACTCCAATCCTTACAAACTTCTTGGCTTCTGATATGTCTCCGATGTATTTATAATTTTTGTTTGTTTCATGCTATTATATTATCAATGTTGGATACTTTATATGCTATTTTATATCATTTTTGGGACTAACCTATTAACTCAGTGCCTAGTGTGAGTTTATGTTTTTTGCCTGTTTTTGGACTTTTCAGAAAATCAATATCAAACGGAGTCCAAATTGGATAAAAAATTATGGGAGTTATTTTTGGACTAGAAGAGACCCATGAAGCTTTGGGAGGAGGCCAGGAGAACCACGAGGTGGCCACAAGCCACTGGGCACGCCCTGGTGAAAGCACAACTTCTCCCTAGGTGGTTTTGGTAATTAATAACAACATGTATTTCATTGGACTAATGATTCTATCAAGTATATCTCAGGTAAAGTTCAATGAATGGATTGGCAAAGGATTGTGTGGAGATCCTTTAGATGCAAGGAACATCTATTGGCAACAAGCTTCAAGACTCTACATTTTGCATTTTGTGAGAAATCACATTTGAGTCCATAAGAAAGCCAATACTATTAAAAGAGGATGAGGTATCCATGATGATCTGGTTGCTCAAGTGCTTCGAGTTAGCCACCAAAAATGCCCATGAAATTCTCCCATGAAATAATCTGTCCAAACCCTACCATTCAAATTCGGTGCCACCAACTTTTCCTAATCGGCCCTACTGTGTTTCACCCTAGACAGATCCTAAGCCAAACCCTAGTGTCTCGGTGACACCAAGTTCGATTTCGGTGAAACCAAAATCAGTGAACAACTTTCGGGCATCCTGTTTCTAAGAATCAAAATTTCTGACTTTTAGGAATCGGTCTCACCGAGTTTTGGTAACTCCCTAGGTCAGCCAAATCGGACCCACCGAGATTTATATATCGGTCTCACCAAAACGCCAAAAGTTGCCACATTTTGTACTAGTCGGTGCAACCCAGTTTTTGCTTCGGTTTCACCGAGTTGGGCAATAATGTTGTAACAGTTGGATTTCTGGAGATGCCTATATATACCCCTCCACCTGCCTCTCACTTGGAGAGGAAGCACTCAGAACAGACCAACACTTGGACCATCCATTTTCTGAGAGAGAACCACCTACTCATGTATTGAGATCAAGATCTTCTACTCCAACCATATGAATCTTGATTTCTAGCCTCCCCAAGTTGCTTTCCACCCAATCAACCTCTTCTACCAAGCCAAATTTGTGAGAGAGTGATTGTGTGTTGAGGAGACTATCTTTTGAAGCACAAGAGCAAGGAGTTCATCATTCTTACTACATCTATTACGTTTTGGAGGGTGGTGTCTCCTAGATTGGTTAGGTGTTGCTTGGGAGCCTCCGTCTTCGTGTGTGGAGTTGAACCAAGAAGTTTGTAAGGGCAAGGAGATCGCCTACTTCGTGAAGATCTACCCCGAGTGAGGCTAGTCCTTCGTTGACGTAAGCCGTGATGGAATAGACGAGGTTGCTACTTTGTGGACCCTTATGGGTGGAGCCCTCCATGGACTCTCTCTACTGTTACCCTCCGTGGGTTGAAGTCTCCATCAACGTGGACGTACGATAGCACCACCTATTGGAAGCACGGGAAAAATCTTCATGTTCCCCATTGCGTTTGATCCTCCTATCCCTTCCCTCTACTTACATGTGCATGTCTTTACTTTCCGCTGCTATACTCTTAGACTTGCATGTGTAAGGTGTGCTTGACTTGATTTAATTGCTAAAACTTGCCAACATCTAAAATTGGGAAAAGGCTAGAATTTTAATTTGGTCAAGTAGTCTAATCACCCCTTCTCTAGACACACTTTGGATCCTACACCTGGGGGTAGGGCGCACTGTAGGATCACTAGAAGTGTGTGTCTAGAGGGGGGGGGGTGAATAGACTACTTGCAAATTTAAAACCTAACCTTTTACCAAGTTAATTGGTTGGCAGATTTTATCAATGATAGCAATTCAAGTACAACCTACACATGCAAGTCAACAAGTATGGCAGCGGAAAGTAAAGACATCACACATGGAAGTAAGGAGTTGAGATAGGGGGATCAAACGCATGAGGGACACGAAGATTTTTCCCGTGGTTCCGATAGGTGGTGCTATCGTACGTACACGTTTATGGAGTCTTCAACCCACGGAGGGTAACGGTCGCGAGAGTCCACGGAGGGCTCCACCCATAAGGGTCCACGAAGTAGCAACCTTGACTATTCCATAACGGCTTCCGTCCACGAAGGACTAGCCTCACTATGGGTAGATCTTCATGAAGTAGGCGATCTCCTTGCCCGTACAAACTTCTTGGTTCAACTCCACAACACGAAGTAGGAGGCTCCCAAGCGACACCTAACCAATCTAGGAGGCACCACCCTCCAAAAGGTAATAGGCTCGGTAATGTCGATGAACTCCTTGCTCTTGTGCTTCGAGATGATAGACTCCTCAACACACAATCACTCTCTCACAGATTTGGCTTTGGTGGAAGAGATTGAATTGGTGGAAAGCAACTTGGGGAGGCTAGAGATCAAGATTCATATGGATAGAGTGGAATAGCTTGATCTCAACACATGAGTAGGTGGCTCTCTCTTAGAAAATTGGATGGGGCAAGTATGGAATAGTTCTGAGTGCTTCTCTTTCGAGTGGGTGGTGGTGAAGGGGTATATATAGGCATCCCCAAAAATCCAACCGTTACACCTAAAGTGACCAACTCGGTGACACCGAAGTGTAAAACTCGGTGGTACCGAGTTGCTCCAAAGGTAGCAACTTTTGAATCTCGGTGAGACCGATACATAATTCTCGGTGGTACCGATAAGATGACCAACGGTCAGATTGCACAACTCGGTGAGACCGATTCTCAAATTTCGGTGGTACCAATTCTTGACAGCGGCTAACCAGAAAGTTGGTCCAAAACTCGGTGAGACCAATTCACCAAACTCGGTGGTACCGATTCTTGAGAATGGCTAACCAGAAAGTTGGTCCAAATCTTGGTGAGACCGATTGGCAAAACTCGGTGGTACCGGTTCTTGAAAATAGGATACCCGAAAGTTGGCAACTGATTTTGGTGGCACCGAATGGAATGATGGTAGTACCGAGATGCTAGGGTTTGGCATGGGATCTGTCTAGGGTTTGAATCTCGGTGAGACCGAATAGGAATTGTTGGTCTTACCGATTTGAGTGGTAGGGTTCTAGACAGAGTATTTGTGGAAGAGCTTGTGGGTGTTTTTGGTGACTATCACTTGTGCACGTGGAGCATCTTGTTCACCAACAGTACCTTACCCCCTTTTAATAGTATTGGCTTTCCTATGGACTCAAAGTGATTTCTCACAAAGTAAAATGTAGAGTCCTCTTGCTTGAAGCATTGCCAATCCATTTCCTTGCATCCAGGGGTATCTCCTCACAATCCTTTTTGCCAACCCATCTCTCTCTATGGACTTTCACCTGAAATACACTAGGTAGAAATATTAGTCCAAGAGACAATGTATGTTGTCATGAATTATCAAAACCACCAAGGGAGCATGTTGTGCTTTCAATCTCCCCCTTTTTGGTAATTTATGACAACATACAATCAAAGCTTCAAATAAAGATATGCATGGATATAATGAAGACTTTGAGAGACACATGACTTAGACTTGATCCCCCTAAATGTGTGCAATCCCTTTAAAGGATAGTTGCTTTGGAATGCATGGACACACATATAGTAGAATGGATATAATGAGTCATGTGTATCTTGGCTATATGCATCAAATATATATGAATGAGGTGTATCCTTGTTCAAGACTTCACTCTTGCAAACAATATGTGCAAGAAGCAAGAGATCATCTTGATCAAAGATATGATGCATATACTTACCTTGAGTTCTTGAGCATTCTAATAGTAGAAACACACTTGAGAAAACAATGTTAGGAAACACAAGAGTATCCTACCAATCAAAAAGCAATAGAGCTCAATAGTACCAAGATATGGAGAACATATAGAAGATAATATTCCTTAAGATTGATATGTCTCCAAGAACATTTAGAACTTTCCCCCTTAGATATGAAATAGTAGGTCATCCTCCCCCCTGAATATTAGCATGTAGATATTGGGATTGGATAGGGTGAGAAAATTCTAACATGAGAATAACAAATAAGACATAAGAGTATCAAATTAGAATAAGATTTGGCATGCTCTCTCTCCTTTGGGAAACAACAAAACTTCTCCACCTACTCTGGTATTCTCCCCTTGACTATGTAAGCATAGGCTTTGATATTCTCCCCCTTGATTGTTTCTCCCCCTTTGCATTGAAGCATGTATCTCCCCCTTTAGCTTTTTGAAGCTTTGGTATTTCTCCCCCTTTGGCATGAATTGCCAAAAAGGTCCATACACAGGGATCATGGAGTAAGAAGGGATCCTTGAGAACTAGGGTCATAGAATGTAGGGTTCACAGAAATGAAAATTATAGAGAGCATTAAAAACTGAGGGAATCATTGAAAATAATTTACCCCCCTTTGGCTGATCTAAGAGCTTGTAAGACTTCTCCTCCTTTGAGTCGGGGATCCTAGAAAAGAGTTTCTCCCTTTTTTTTAAATAAGGGATCATCGAAGAAATGGAGAATTGCTAAGTTTAACATAGGATAGAAAAGATAGCAAAGTCAGTGGGTCCGAGGAAAATAAGTCGGTGGAACCGAGATGTGTATTTGCAGCCTATCTGCATAATCGGTAGAACCGAGTTATTTGGATCGGAGGCTCCGAGGACATAACAGAAACTTGGCAATGACTAGAAATTTGCAAATGAGTTTGGAAAACATGTAGCAAAATGTCAAAAGGATCTCCAAAGGAAAAGCAAAAGACTTTACAAAGAGATATCAACTAGAGAAGATTTGAGTGGTTCCAAGAAATCTTGCAAATAGAGAATGAACCAAACAAGATACTTAATCTAGATGATGGGCGGTGACTAGGTCACCTATATTAGAGTATATTGACTTATGAGCCAAGGAAGAATACTTGATCATAGGTCATACTCATCGTTAAGCTCAAAATGGGGTTACCATTTTTCGATTAAGCATTTTAATGTTTTCATATCACTTGAGTTGCTTTATCTCATGACTCGGAGTAAAGCCTTTTCAAGGATATGAGTACATACCTTTGAGTGATGTTGATGACGTGGCTTGTAGGTGAACTTGTTGAGGATGCTCGATGTTGATGAAAATCATCTTGAGTTGGGAGCAATCCTTGTTTGTTTTGGTTTTCTTTTCACCTACATATGTTAGTCATGCAAGGAAGAACAAGATATATCCATTTGACATGATATCAATCGAGAATTTGCAAATGTGATCACATCAAATATATGTCAAGGATATGGTTGAGTTGTCTTCTTCCTTCCATCAACAAGAAAGGTTGTGGATACTTGGTCATGACAAGATTGCTTACGATTGGAGTTGTTTGCAACCTTGTGGAATGAAGTTCTTCCAAGTACCTACAAAAGGTTAGATGCAATACAAGGGAGCATAAAATTCCATGGTATAAGATAACATGTCAAGTGTATCATGGAAGTATCATGTAAGCTCATGCCCTTGCATGTAAATTGAGTGAGTCTAGCTCAAGTTTGAAGCATAAATGATGTTCAACTCACTCCTCAAATAACAAAACACTTTCTCATCAAGTGGCTTAGTAAAGATATCGTCCAATTGCTTGTTAGTGCGAACATGCTTAAGATTAATATCTCCTTTGGCAACATGATCACGAATGAAATGATGTTGAACTTGAATATGCTTAGTTCGAGAATGTTTCACGGGATTATGACCAATCTTAATAGCACTTTCATTGTCACAAAGTAATGGAACATTTTTCACATGGATTCCATAATCCTTAAGCGTTTGTGTCATCCATAGTAATTATGCACAACATGATCCGACAACAATATACTCAGCTTCGGCGGTAGATAGAGATACCGAGTTTTGTTTCTTGGAGGACCAAGACACAAGAGATATACCAAGAAATTGACATGTACCCGAGGTGGATTTTCTATCAACCTTGTCACTGGCATAGTCTGAATCGGAATAGCCAACAAGGTTAAAGGAAGATCCCTTGGGATACCAAATGCCAAAGTTTGGTGTTTGTATCAAATATCTCACAATACATTTCACGGCCAAAAGATGACACTCTTTAGGTCCTGCTTGATATCTAGCACACATGCAAACACTAAGCATAATATCGGGACGGGAGGCACATATATATAGCAATGAACCAATCATAGATCGGTAAACTTTTTGATCAACCGGTTCGTCCTCCTTGGTAAGATCAACATGTCCACTAGTAGGCATAGGAGTTTTCATACCTTTACACTCTTGCATGTTGAACTTCTTGATCAAGTCCTTGGTATACTTGGTTTGAGAGATGAAAGTTCCTTCTCTTGTTTGCTTGATTTGCAAACCAAGAAAGAATTTCAGCTCACACATCATGGACATCTCATACTTCTCGGACATCAACCTTTCAAATCTTTCACTAAATTGTGGGTTAGTAGATCCAAAGATAATATCATCCACATAGATTTGGCACACAAATAATTTACCATTAACTCTCTTAGTGAATAAGGTTGCGTCAATTTTACCAATTTCAAAACCCTTTTCAATGAGAAACTTCGTTAAGCATTTATACCAAGCGTGTGGGGCTTGCTTAAGACCATAAAGAGCTTTATGAAGCTTGTAAACATGATTAGGTTTCTTAGGATTCACAAAACCAGGGGGTTGTTTGACATAGACCTCTTCTTCAATCTCACCATTTAAAAAGGCACTTTTAATGTCCATTTGATAAAGCGTGATATCATGGTGATTAGCATAAGCAAGGAGAATGCGAATAGCTTCAAGTTTAGCGACGGGGGCATAGGTCTCACCATAGTCCATACCTTCGACTTGCGTATAACCTTGGGCTACGAGACGCGCCTTGTTGCGTACAACTTGACCGTCTTCATCTTGCTTGTTCCGAAACACCCATTTGGTTCCGATGATGTTGTGCTCGTCCTTGGGCTTCTCCACGAGTGTCCATACTTCGTTCCTCTCGAAGTTGTGAAGCTCTTCATGCATGGCGTTCACCCAATCCGGGTCTTCCAGAGCTTGTTATACCTTCAAGGGTTCAATGATAGAGATGAAAGAATAATGATCACAAAAATTAGCTAAGTGACTTTTAGAGCGAGTGATTCTCTCGGTTTGTATGTCACCAAAGATTTGGTTTAGAGGATGGTTCTTGGTTACTCTTGCTCGAACTCGGGGTAGCTTCGGCTTGTTGGATGGTGGAGCTTCTTCATCATCATCATCTCCTTCATCTTCGTTGTTGTTGATGTTGGGAGACGTAGTAGTAAATCAAAAAATTTCCTACATGTTCACCAAGATCTATCTATGGAGAAACCAGCAACGAGTAAGGGGAGAGTGAATCTTCATACCCTTGAAGATCGCTAAGCGGAAGCGTTACAAAGAACGGGGTTGATGGAGTCGTACTCGCGGCGATTCAAATCGCGGAAGATCCGATCCAAGCGCCGAACGGACGGCGCCTCCGTGTTCAACACACGTACAGCCCGGGGACGTCTCCTCCTTCTTGATCCAGCAAGGGGGAAGGAGAAGTTGAGGGAGAGCTCCGGCAGCACGACGGCGTGGTGGCGGTGGAGCTCGTGGTTCTCCGGCAGAGCTTCGCTAAGCGCTACGGAGGAGGAGGAGGTGTAGGAAGTGGGAAGGGCTGTGCCAAGGGAAGGGTGTGTAGCTGCCCTCCCACCCCCACTATTTATAGGGGGAAGGGGAGAGGGGGCCAGCCCCCTTAGATCCATCTAGAGGGGGGGCGGCGGCCCCCCGGGGGGCCGTGGCCCCTCTTAGGGTTTCCAACCCTAGGCGCCTTGTGCCCTTGGGGCGGCTGCCCCCCGGGGGGCCGCGGCCCCCCCAGGGTTCCCAACCCAAATACAGCCCATTAGGTCCTCCGTGGCAGGTGGACCCTCACGGTGGACCCCCGGAACCCCTTCGGTGGTCCCGGTACAATACCGATAAACCCCGAAACCTTTCCGGTGACTGAAACTGGACTTCCCATATATAAATCTTCACCTCCGGACCATTCCGGAACTCCTCGTGACATCCGGGATCTCATCCGGGACTCCGAACAACTTTCGGTAACCACATACAATTCCCATTACAACTCTAGCGTCACCGAACCTTAAGTGTGTAGACCCTACGGGTTCGGGAGACACGTAGACATGACCGAGACACCTCTCCGGTCAATAACCAACAGCGGGATCTGGATACCCATGTTGGCTCCCACATGCTCCACGATGATCTCATCGGATGAACCACGATGTCAGGGATTCAATCAATCCCGTATACAATTCCCTTTGTCTACCGGTATGATACTTGCCCGAGATTCGATCGTCGGTATCCCTATACCTTGTTCAATCTTGTTACCGGCAAGTCTCTTTACTCGTTCCGCAACACATCATCCCGTGGCTAACTCCTTAGTCACATTGAGGTCATGATGACGATGTCTTACCGAGTGGGCCCAGAGATACCTCTCCGTCATACGGAGTGACAAATCCCAGTCTCGATTCGTGCCAACCCAACAGATACTTTCGGAGATACCCGTAGTGTACCTTTATAGCCACCCAGTTACGTTGTGACGTTTGGCACACCCAAAGTATTCCTACGGTATCTGGGAGTTGCACAATCTCATGGTCTAAGGAAACGATACTTGACATTGGAAAAGCTTTAGCAGACGAACTACACGATCTTGTGCTATGCTAAGGATTGGGTCTTGTCCATCACATCATTCTCCTAATGATGTGATCCCGTTATCAACGACATCCAGTGTCCACGGTCATGAAACCGTGACCATCTATTGATCAACGAGCTAGCCAACTAGAGGCTCACTAGGGACATGTTGTGGTCTATGTATTCACACATGTATTACGGTTTCCGGTTAACACAATTATAGCATGAACAATAGACAATTATCATGAACAAGGAAATACAATAATAACCATTTTATTATTGCCTCTAGGGCATATTTCCAACAGTCTCCCACTTGCACTAGAGTCAATAATCTAGTTACATTGTGATGAATCGAACACCCATAGCATTCTGGTGTTGATCATGTTTTGCTCGTGAGAGAGGTTTAGTCAACAGATCTGCGACATTCAGATCCGTATGTACTTTACAAATATCTATATCTCCCTCCTGAATGTAATCACGGATGGATTTGAAGCGGCGCTTGATGTGTCTTGTCTTCTTGTGAAACCTGGGCTCCTTGGCAAGGGCAATAGCTCCAGTGTTGTCACAGAATAGAGTCATCGGGCCCGATGCATTGGGAATTACTCCTAGCTCGGTGATGAACTCCTTCATCCAGACTCCTTCCTTTGCTGCTTCCGAAGCAGCTATATACTCCGCTTCACATGTAGATGCCGCCACGACACTTTGCTTGCTGCTGCACCAGCTGACTGCCCCTCCGTTCAAAATATACACGTATCCGGTTTGCGACTTGGAGTCGTCCGGATCTGTGTCGAAGCTAGCATCGACGTAACCCTTTACGATGAGCTCTTCGGCACCTCCATATACGAGAAACATGTCCTTTGTCCTTTTCAGGTACTTCAGGATATTCTTGACCGCTGTCCAGTGTTCCGCTCCGGGATCACTTTGGTACCTCCCTACCAAACTTATGGCAAGGTTCACATCAGGTCTGGTACACAGCATGGCATACATAATAGAGCCTATGGCTGAAGCATAGGGGATGACACTCATCTCTTCTCTATCCTTTGCCGTGGTCGGGCATTGAGTCGTACTCAATCTCACACCCTGTAACACAGGCAAGAACCCCTTCTTGGACTGATCCATATTGAACTTCTTCAATATCTTTTCAAGGTATGTGCTTTGTGAAAGACCTATGAGGCGTTTCGATCTATCTCTATAGATCTTAATACCTAATATGTAAGCAGCTTCTCCAAGGTCCTTCATTGAAAAACATTTATTCAAGTAGGCCTTTACACTTTCCAAAAGTTCTATATCATTTCCCATCAGCAATATGTCATCCACATATAATATGAGAAATGCTACAGAGCTCCCACTCACTTTCTTGTAAATACAGGGTTCTCCATAAACCTGCATAAACCCAAACGATTTAATTACCTCATTAAAGCGAATGTTCCAACTCCGAGATGCTTGCACCAGCCCATAGATGGAGCGCTGGAGCTTGCATACTTTGTTAGCATCTTTAGGATCGACAAAACCTTCCGGCTGCATCATATACAGTTCTTCCTTAAGGAAGCCATTAAGGAATGCCATTTTGACGTCCATTTGCCAGATCTCATAATCATAAAATGCGGCAATTGCTAACATGATTCGGACAGACTTCAGCATCGCTACGGGTGAGAAAGTCTCATCGTAGTCAACTCCTTGAACTTGTCGATAACCCTTAGCGACAAGCCGAGCCTTACAGACGGTCACATTACCATCCGCGTCAGTCTTCTTCTTAAAGATCCATTTATTTTCAATGGCTCGCTTATCATCAGGCAAGTCCACCAAAGTCCACACTTTGTTCTCATACATGGATCCTATCTCAGATTTCATGGCTTCAAGCCATTTGTTGGAATCCGGGCCCGCCATCGCTTCTTCATAGTTCGAAGGTTCACCGTTGTCCAACAACATGATCTCCAGGACAGGGTTGCCGTACCACTCTGGTGCGGAACGTGTCCTAGTGGACCTTCGACGTTCAATAGTAACTTGATCTGAAGTTTCATGATCATCATCATTAACTTCCTCTCCAGCCAGTGTAGGCTCCACAGAAACAACTTCCTGTGCTGCGCTACCCTCCGGTTCGAGTGGAGGTACAATTACCTCATCAAGTTCTATTTTCCTCCCACTTACTTCTTTCGAGAGAAACTCTTTCTCAAGAAAGGATCCATTCTTGGCAACAAAGACTTTGCCTTCGGATCTGAGGTAGAAGGTATACCCAATAATCTCTTTGGGATATCCTATGAAGACGCACTTTTCCGCTTTGGGTTCGAGCTTCTCAGGTTGAAGTTTCTTCACATAAGCTTCGCATCCCCAAACTTTTAGAAACGACAGCTTAGGTTTCTTCCCAAACCATAATTCATACGGTGTCGTCTCAACGGATTTAGACGGTGCCCTATTTAAAGTGAATGCGTCAGTCTCTAATGCATATCCCCAAAATGATAGCGGTAAGTCGGTAATAGACATCATAGATCGCACCATATCCAATAGAGTGCGATTACGACGTTCAGACACACCATTTCGCTGAGGTGTGCCAGGCGGCGTGAGTTGTGAAACAATTCCACATTTCCTTAGGTGCGTGCCAAACTCGTGACTTAAATATTCTCCGCCACGATCAGATCGTAGGCACTTTATTTTCCTGTCACGTTGATTCTCTACCTCACTCTGAAATTCCTTGAACCTTTCAAAGGTTTCAGACTTGTGTTTCATTAAGTAGACATACCCATATCTGCTCAAGTCATCAGTGAGGGTGAGAACATAACGGTAGCCACCGCGAGCCTCGAGGCTCATTGGACCGCATACATCGGTATGTATTATCTCCAACAAGTCGGTTGCTCGCTCCATTGTTCCAGAGAACGGAGTCTTGGTCATCTTGCCCATGAGGCATGGTTCGCACGTGTCAAATGATTCGAAATCAAGAGACTCCAAAAGTCCATCAGCATGGAGCTTCTTCATGCGTTTGACACCAATATGACCAAGGCGGCAGTGCCACATGTAAGTGGGACTATCGTTATCAACCTTACACTTTTTGGTACTCACACTATGGACATGTGTAACATCACGTTCGAGATTCATCAAAAATAAACCATTGACCAGCGGGGCATGACCATAAAACATTTCTCTCATATAAATAGAACAACCATTATTCTCAGATTTAAATGAGTAGCCATCTCGCATCAAACGAGATCCAGATACAATGTTCATGCTCAAAGCTGGTACTAAATAACAATTATTGAGGTTTAAAACTAATCCCGAAGGTAGATGTAGAGGTAGCGTGCCGACGGCGATCACATCGACCTTGGAACCATTCCCGACGCGCATCGTCACCTCGTCCTTTGCCAGTCTCCGCTTATTCCGCAGCTCCTGCTTGGAGTTACAAATGTGAGCAACTGCACCGGTATCAATTACCCAGGAGCTACTACAAGCGCTGGTTAGGTACACATCAATAACAAGTATATCACATATACCTTTAACGTTGCCGGCCTTCTTATCCGCTAAGTACTTGGGGCAATTCCGCTTCCAGTGACCGGTACCCTTGCAATAAAAGCACTCAGTCTCAGGCTTGGGTCCATTCTCGTTCTTCTTCCCGGCAACTTGCTTACCGGGCGCGGCAACAGCTTTGCCGTCCTTCTTGAAGTTCTTCTTACCCTTGCCTTTCTTGAAACTAGTGGTCTTATTCACCATCAACACTTGATGCTCCTTTTTGATCTCGACCTCCGCTGATTTCAGCATCGAGTACAACTCAGGAATGGACTTCTCCATACCCTGCATGTTGTAGTTCATCACAAAGCTCTTGTAGCTAGGTGGAAGCGACTGGAGGATTCTGTCAATGACCGAGTCATCCGAGAGATTAACTCCCAGCTGAGTCAAGCGGTTGTGTAACCCAGACATTTTGAGTATGTGCTCACTGACAGAACTATTCTCCTCCATCTTACAGCTGAAGAACTTGTCGGAGACATCATATCTCTCGACCCGGGCATGAGCTTGGAAAACCAGTTTCAGCTCTTGGAACATCTCATATGCTCCGTGTTGCTCAAAACGCTTTTGGAGCCCCGGTTCTAAACTGTAAAGCATGCCGCACTGAACCAGGGAGTAATCATCGCAGCGTGACTGCCAAGCGTTCGTAACGTCTTGGTCCGCTGGGAAAATGGGTGGGTCACCTAGCGGTGCATCGAGGACATACAATCTCTTGGAAGCTATGAGGATGATCCTCAAGCTACGGACCCAGTCCGCATAGTCGCTTCCATCATCTTTCAGCTTGGTTTTCTCTAGGAACGCGTTGAAGTTGAGGGTGACATTAGCGTTGGCCATTGGATCTATAATATAGATTGTAAAAAACAGTTTTAGACTAAGTTCATGATAATTAAGTTCACATAATCAAATTATTTAATGAACTCCCACTTAGATAGACATCTCTCTAGTCATCCAAGTGATACATGATCCATGTCAACTAGCCCGTGTCCGATCATCATGTGAGACGGACTAGTCATCCATGGTGAACATCTCTATGTTGATCGCATCTACTATACGACTCATGTTTGACCTTTCGGTCTTCCGTGTTCCGAGGCCATGTCTGTACATGCTAGGCTCGTCAAGTCAACCTAAGTGTTTCGCGTGTGTAAATCTGGCTTACACCCGTTGTATGCGAACGATAGAACCTATCACACCCGATCATCACGTGGTGCTTCGGAACAACGATCCTTAGCAACGGTGCACAGTTAGGGTGAACACCTTTCTTGAAATTTTATTGAGAGATCATCTTATTTACTATCGTCGTTCTAAGCAAATAAGATGTAAACATGATAAACATCACATGCAATCAATATAGTGACATGATATGGCCAATATCATCTTGCTCCTTTGATCTCCATCTTCGGGGCACCATGATCATCACTGTCACCGGCACGACACCATGATCTCCATCATCATGATCTCCATCATTGTGTCTTCATGAAGTTGTCTCGCCAACTATTACTTCTACTACTATGGCTAACGTTTAGCAATAAAGTAAAGTAATTACATGGCGTTTATGATTGACACGCAGGTCATACAATAAAATAAGACAACTCCTATGGCTCCTGCCGGTTGTCATACTCATCGACATGCAAGTCGTGATCCTATTACAAGAACATGATCAATCTCATACATCACAATGCATCACATCACATCCTTTTGGCCATATCACATCACAAGGCATATGCTGCAAAAACAAGTTAGACGTCCTCTAATTTGTAGTTGCAAGTTTTTACGTGGCTGCTATAGGTTTCTAGCAAGAACGTTTCTTACCAACGCCAAAACCACAACGTGATATGCCAATTGCTATTTACCCTTCATAAGGACCCTTTTCATCGAATCCGATCCGACTAAGGTGGGAGAGACAGACACCCGCTAGCCACCTTATGCAACAAGTGCATGTCAGCCAGTGGAACCGGTCTCACGTAAGCGTACGTGTAAAGCTGGTCCGGGCCGCTTCATCCCACAATACCGCCGAATCAAGATAAGACTAGTAACGGCAAGCAAATTAACAAGATCGACGCCCACAACAACTTGTGTTCTACTCGTGCATAGATTCTACGCATAGACCTAGCTCTGATACCACTGTTGGGAGACGTAGTAGTAAATCAAAAAATTTCCTACGTGTTCACCAAGATCTATCTATGGAGAAACCAGCAACGAGTAAGGGGAGAGTGAATCTTCATACCCTTGAAGATCGCTAAGCGGAAGCGTTACAAAGAACGCGGTTGATGGAGTCGTACTCGCGGCGATTCAAATCACGGAAGATCCGATCCAAGCGCCGAACGGACGGCGCCTCCGTGTTCAACACACGTACAGCCCGGGGACGTATCCTCCTTCTTGATCTAGCAAGGGGGAAGGAGAAGTTGAGGGAGAGCTCCGGCAGCACGACATCGTGGTGGCGGTGGAGCTCGTGGTTCTCCGGCAGAGCTTCGCTAAGCGCTACGGAGGAGGAGGAGGTGTAGGAAGGGGGAAGGGCTGCGCCAAGGGAAGGGTGTGTAGCTGCCCTCCCACCCCCACTATTTATAGGGGGAAGGGGAGAGGTGGCCAGCCCCCTTAGATCCATCTAGAGGGGGGGGGGGCGGCGGCCCCCCTTAGGGTTTCCAACCCTAGGCGCCTTGGGCCCTTGGGGCGGCTGCCCCCCGGGGGGCCGCGGACCCCCAGGGTTCCCAACCCAAATACAGCCCATTAGGTCCTCCGTGGCAGGTGGACCCTCACGGTGGACCCCCGGAACCCCTTCGGTGGTCCCGGTACAATACCGATAAACCCCGAAACCTTTCCGGTGACTGAAACTGGACTTCCCATATATAAATCTTCACCTCCGGACCATTCCGGAACTCCTCGTGATGTCCGGGATCTCATCCGGGACTCCGAACAACTTTCGGTAACCACATACAATTCCCATTACAACTCTAGCGTCACCGAACCTTAAGTGTGTAGACCCTACGGGTTCGGGAGACACGTAGACATGACCGAGACACCTCTCCGGTCAATAACCAACAGCAGGATCTGGATACCCATGTTGGCTCCCACATGCTCCACGATGATCTCATCGGATGAACCACGATGTCAGGGATTCAATCAATCCCGTATACAATTCCCTTTGTCTACCGGTATGATACTTGCCCGAGATTCGATCGTCGGTATCCCTATACCTTGTTCAATCTCGTTACCGGCAAGTCTCTTTACTCGTTCCGCAACACATCATCCCGTGGCTAACTCCTTAGTCACATTGAGGTCATGATGACGATGTCTTACCGAGTGGGCCCAGAGATACCTCTCCGTCATACGGAGTGACAAATCCCAGTCTCGATTCGTGCCAACCCAACAGATACTTTCGGAGATACCCGTAGTGTACCTTTATAGCCACCCAGTTACGTTGTGACGTTTGGCACACCCAAAGTATTCCTACGGTATCTGGGAGTTGCACAATCTCATGGTCTAAGGAAACGATACTTGACATTGGAAAAGCTTTAGCAGACGAACTACACGATCTTGTGCTATGCTAAGGATTGGGTCTTGTCCATCACATCATTCTCCTAATGATGTGATCCCGTTATCAACGACATCCAATGTCCACAGTCATGAAACCGTGACCATCTATTGATCAACGAGCTAGCCAACTAGAGGCTCACTAGGGACATGTTGTGGTCTATGTATTCACACATGTATTACGGTTTCCGGTTAACACAATTATAGCATGAACAATAGACAATTATCATGAACAAGGAAATACAATAATAACCATTTTATTATTGCCTCTAGGGCATATTTCCAACAGTTGAAGGTGTCATTTCCTTGAGGTGGTGGTGAAGGAGGTTGTGGTGGATCTTCATGGTGTATTTCCTCCTCTTCATCTTGTCGTGTACCGCTTGTGGATGCCTCCATGTCGTGTTGAGGATCACCTTGACGTGAAGTAGGGGCTTCCACTTGAGTTGACGAAGTACTTTCCTTCACCTCCATGGGACGAATCTTGCCAATGGACAAGTCTTGGATAGCTTCCGAAGGATCCTTATCTCCTACATCATTTGGCAATTGTTCGACTTGCGAACCATTAGATTCATCAAACTTCACATCTACCATCTCTTCAACTTTTCGAGTGAAGTTGTTGTAGACACGGTAAGTGTGAGAGTTCGATCCGTAACCGAGTAGGAAACCTTCATGAGATTTGGGAGCAAATTTAGTATGACGATGCTTATCAAGAATGTAGAACTTTGAGTCGAATACCCGAAAGTATCCAACTTGGGGTTTGTTACCGGTTAGTAGCTCGTATGCCGTTTTACCGAGAAGCTTGTGCAAGTAGAGTTGGTTTGTAGCATGACATGCTGTTTCCACGGCTTCTACCCAAAAGTGTCGTGGCCTCTTGTATTCGTCAAGCATCGTTCTTGCCATCTCAATAAGAGTCCGGTTTTTCCTCTCAACAACTCCATTTTGTTGAGGCGTGTACGTAGCCGAGAACTCATGTGAAACACCTTCTTCATCAAGAAAGGTGTCTACATGGGTGTTCTTGAACTCCGATACATTATCGCTCCGAACCTTCTTGATCTTCACTTCAAACTGATTTTGCGCTTTGCGAGTGAAGTTCTTGAAGATCTTTTGTACCTGCGACTTATCATCAAGAAAGAATACCCACGTAAATCTGGAAAAATCATCAACTATAACTAGACCATAGGAATTTCCACCGAGGCTCTTGTAAGCATTGGGACCAAAAAGATCCATGTGAAGTAACTCGAGTGGTCTCCTAGTAGTCATGATATTTTTTACGGGATGACTTCCACCTACTTGCTTTCCAGCTTGACAAGCACTACAAAGTCTATCTTTGTCAAAGATAACATCTTTAACACCAAGTATATGATCACCTTTGATAAGCTTGTCTAGATTACGCATGCCAACATGTCCTAGTCTTCTATGTCAAAGCCAACCTTTAGAAGATTTTGCAATAAGACAAGTACGAGGTTTGGATCTCTTAGTGAAATCGACAATGTATAGATCACCTCTACCCAAACCGGTAAAGACCATGTTATGATTATCTTGACGAAACACTTGGCAATCTACTTTCGTGAATATCACATTAACACCAAAGTCGGCAAGTCTAGATACGGAAAGAAGATTGTAGCCAAGGGATTCAACAAGCATGACGTTTTGAATAGAGCTATCATGGGATATGGCCACCTTACCAAGACCAAGTACCTTATGTTTGGAGTTGTCTCCAAAAGTTACATACCTTCGCGGTCCATGGTTTGGTGTGATCTCTTCAAACATGTCTCTATCTCCGGTCATATGATCGGTGCATCCACTATCAAGAATCCACTTAGATTCTTCATGATCTTCTCATGCTCGATGTCGAACAACTCATCTTCATCATAGTAGCCATGTTCCGCATTGTCATCATCAAGTGGGAAATCCTCGTCATAAGAAACAAGAGATTCGTTAGGGTTGTGATCATGACAATGTTCAAGATTATGAATGCGAATGGCTTCTACAATGACGTTGTTGATAGTTATGATATCTCCTTTAGCACGCATGAGATCTCTAAGCTCAAATAGATAGTCATCAAACTTGGGATCACTAGGCATCATTTTGTGAAAGACAATAGTTTTATGAAGAATTTCATCAAGATTACTCAATGAATAACTTGGATATCATTTCTCCAAGTCATTCCACAAAGTATAAGCACATTCAAAATTCTTCATTTGATTAAGCACAATCCTAGGCAATCCTCTACGATAAGATTAACAGTTCTAAGATTGCATAGCATATCAATTTCCTCTTCGTGTGTGGGATGTAAAGGATAAATGGGAGGTACATAGGGGTTCTTAACATACTTGCTCAAATGAAATTCATTGAATAGCTCAAGCATCTTATATTTCCATTGACTATAGTACTCCCCATCAAGAATAGGCACTCTACAACTCAAACTTTCCACACTAGACACATCCATCTTCCTCCACGGTGATGAAACCGAAGCAATGGAGACCAAAGCTCTGATACCACTTGTAGGATCACTAGAAGTGTGTGTCTAGAGGGGGGGGGGGGTGAATAGACTACTTGCAAATTTAAAACCTAACCTTTTCCCAAGTTAATTGGTTGGCAGATTTTAGCAATGATAGTAATTCAAGTACACCCTACACATGCAAGTCAACAAGTATGGCAGCGGAAAGTAAAGACATTGCACATGGAAGTAAGGAGTTGAGATAGGGGGATCAAACGCATGAGGGACATGAAGATTTTTCCCGTGGTTCCGATAGGTGGTGCTATCGTACATCCACGTTTATGGAGTCTTCAACCCACGAAGGGTAACGGTCGCGAGAGTCCACGGAGGGATCCACCCATAAGGGTCCACGAAGTAGCAACCTTGACTATTCCATAACGACTTCCGTCCACGAAGGACTAGCCTCACTATGGGTAGATCTTCACAAAGTAGGCGATCTCCTTCCTCGTACAAACTTCTTGGTTCAACTCCACAACACGAAGTAGGAGGCTCCCAAGCGACACCTAACCAATCTAGGAGGCACCACCCTCCAAAAGGTAATAGGCTCGGTAATGTCGATGAACTCCTTTCTCTTGTGCTTCAAGATGATAGACTCCTCAACACACAATCACTCTCTCACAGATTTGGCTTTGGTGGAAGAGATTGAATCGGTGGAAAGCAACTTGGGGAGGCTAGAGATCAAGATTCATATGGATAGAGTGGAATAGCTTGATCTCAACACATGAGTAGGTGGCTCTCTCTCAAAAAATTGGATGGGGCAAGTATGGAATAGTTCTGAGTGCTTCTCTTTCGAGTGGGTGGTGGTGAAGGGGTATATATAGGCATCCCCAAAAATCCAACCGTTACACCTAAAGTGACCAACTCGGTGACACCGAAGTGTAAAACTGGGTGGTACCAAGTTGCTCCAAAGGTAGCAACTTTTGAATCTCGGTGAGACCGATACATAATTCTCGGTGGTACCGATAAGATGACCAACAGTCAGATTGCACAACTCGGTGAGACCGATTCTCAAATTTCGGTGGTACCAATTCTTGACAGCGGCTAACCAGAAGTTGGTCCAAAACTCGGTGAGACCAATTCACAAAACTCGGTGGTACAGATTCTTGAGAATGGCTAACCAGAAAGTTGGTCCAAATCTCGGTAAGACTGATTGGCAAAACTCGGTGGTACCGATTCTTGAAAATAGGATACCCAAAAGTTGCTGATTTCGGTGGCACCGAATGGAATGATGGTAGTACCGAGATGCTAGGGTTTGGCATGGGATCTGTCTAGGGTTTGAATCTCGGTGAGACCGAATATGAATTGTTGGTCTTACCGATTTGAGTGTTAGGGTTCTAGACAGAGTATTTGTGGAAGAGCTTGTGGGAGTTTTTGGTGACTATCGGCAGCCTCCAAGAGACAATGTATGTTGTCATGAATTATCAAAACCAACAAGGGAGCATGTTGTGCTTTCACGCACCCCCATTGCTTGTGAGCCCCTCGTGGCACCTCCTGACCTAATTCCACTTCTATATATTACCAATTACCCCAAAACCAACAGAACACCCCCCCCCCCAAAACAATTTTCCCACCGCCGCAAGTCTCTATTCTTCGGCGATCCCATCTGGAGGCCTTTTCTGGTACTCTGCCAGAGGGGGAATCCATCACGGAGGCCGTCTTCATCAACCTTGCTGCCTCCATGAAGATGTGTGAGTAGTTCACCACAGATCTATGGGTACATAGCTAGTAGCTAGATGGCTTCTTCTTTCTCTTTGATCTTCAATACAAAGTTCTTCGCGATTTTAGCATTGATCTATCCGATGTAATCTTCTTTTGTGGTGTGTTTGTTGGGATCCGATGAATTGTGTGTTTATGATCAGATTATTCATGAAAAGTAACCGAGTCTTCTCTGAATTCTATTATGCATGATTGTTATAGCTTTGTAAGTCTCTTCGATCTATCGGTTTGGTTTGGCCAACTAGATTGATTTATCTTCAGTGGGAGGAGTGCATTGTAGTGGGTTCAATCGTGCGGTGCTCTATATCCCAGTGATAGAAGCGTACAAGACACGTATTGTATTTTTGCTACTAAGGGTAAAACGACGGGGTTTGAACATATTGCTTGTACTTGCTTTGTCTACATCATGTCATCTTGCTTAAAGCATTACTCTGTTTGTCATGAACTTAATACCATAGATGCATGCTGGATAGCGCTCGATTGGTGGAGTAATAGTAGTAGATGCAGAATCGTTTTGGTCTACTTGTCACAGACATGATGCCTATATATAAGATCATTGCAATGAATATATAATCATAACTATGTGATTTTCTATCAATTGCGCAACAGTAATTTGTCTACCCACCATATGCTACTTTCGAGAGAGAAGCCTCTAGTGAATAATATGGCCCCCGGGTCTACTTAATCATATTTTCTAAAAGCACAAAAATGCCTTGCTGAAATTTATTTACTATTATTTTATTTTGCTTTTATCTTTATCTATCTACCACTATCAGAAGTAATCCTTGCAAGTAACAAATTCAAGGGGCTTGACAACCCTCTTGCCCGCGTTGGGTGCAAGTGTTTGGTTTTGTGTGTGTGCAGGTACCGCTTGAAAGATAAGTTGTCTTGGTTCTCATACTAGTTCGATAACCTTGGTTCTCACCGAGGGAAATACTTATCGCTACTATATGGCTTCACCCTTCCTCTTCGGGAAAACCCCAACACAACTCACAAGTAGTAGAAAGAATTTCAGGCGCCGTTGCCGAGGAGACATCACCAACTTTGCTTGAAGGTCCCTTCACACAAACTATCAATCACTTGTTATACTTTTTGCTTGTATTTTATTTTATCTTTATATTTTCTTTTACATAAAAATCAAAAATATAAAAATATTTCTATATGCTTGTTTGCTTGTTAGTTTGCTTGCTTCGTCGCTATGTCTCAAGAACATACCTTGTGTGACTTTTCAAATACTAATAATAATGTTTTTATTAGTACGCCAATACCACCTGCCACCAGTGCAGAAGCCTTTGATATAAATGCCGCCTTGCTGAATCTTGTTATGAAAGAACAATTTGCTGGAAGTTCTAATGAGGACACTGCTTCACACCTTAATACTTTCATTGAATTATGTGATATGCAAAAGAAAAAGGATGTGGTTAAGTTGAAATTATTTCCTTTCTCACTAAGAGATAAAGCTAAAACTTGGTTTTCATCCTTGCCTCGCAATAGTATTGGAACTTGGGATAAGTGTAAGGATGTTTTTATTGCTAAGTATTTTCCTCCTGCTAAGATTATATCTCTCAAAAACCAAATTATGAATTTTAAATAACATGAGCAAGAACATGTTGCACAACTTGGGAGAGAATGAAATTAATGATTAGAAATTTTCCCACTCATGGCTTAAGTTTATGGATGATAATACAAAATTTCTATGTGGGACTAAACTTTGTGTCGAGAAATCTTCTCGACTCTGCTGCAGGTGGTACCTTTTTGGAAATTACATTGGGAGAAGATACAAAACTACTGGATAATATTATGACAAATTATTCTTAATGGCACACCGAACGAGCTCCAACTGGTAAGAAGGTAAATTCTGTTGAAGAAATTGTTACTTTGAGTGATAAGTTGGATTCTCTTATGAATATGTTTGCAAATAAGAATACTCATGTTGATCCCAGTAATGTGCCACTATCTACTTTGATTGAGCAAAATAATGATGGTATTGATGTGAATTTTGTCTCTAGAATAATTTCAACAACAATGCTTATGGAGGTAATTTCAATCCTAGACCGTATCCTGGTAATTCCTCTAATAATTATGGTAATTACTATGATAATTCTTTAAACAATAATAATAGGATACCCTCTGATCTTGAGAACACTATTAAAGAATTTATTAGTTCTCGAAATATCTTCAATACTATGGTAGACGAAAAACTACATAAAGTTGATGATATGGCTAGAAACATGGATATGATTGCTCATGATGTGGAAACTCTTAAAAGTAAAACTTCTCCACCCAAGCATGATGTTAATGATTCTATTAAATCCATCCAAATCACTATTAATGAAAGTAACTAGAGGACCGCTAGGTTGAGAGCTAAGTGAGAGTTCTTAGAGAAGGCTATTCGTCTCGGTATGAACATATTAAAATGACAAATGTTTCACCTATTTAATCTTTGTTGAGTAACATAAAACTTGATGAAAAACGGACTGGAGATGATTCAAGTTTAGTTAGAAGGCGTCCCCGTGGTTCGGAGGGTGATGATCTTAATGATAAAAATGAAAAAAGTAGGTTTGGAGAGGTCAAAACTTTACATAGTGATGTGCCCATTACTTTGGATTACAAGGACTTTAATTATGAAAGTTTTCTTTGGTTGAATGTATTTCCTTGTTGCAATCCATGATAAGTTCACCTAATGCTTACGAACAAAATAAAGCCTTTACTAAACATATTGTGGAAGCTACGATAAAAGCTCATGAAGAAAAGCTTGAACTAGAAGTTTCAATACCTAGAAAATTGCATGATGAATGGGAACCTACTATTAAAATAAAGCTCAAAGATTATGAATGCAATGCTTTGTGTGACCTTGGTGCTAGTGTTTCTACTATACTAAAATCATTATGTGATGTGCTAGGTCTCACTGATATAAATGAATGTTCCTTCAACTTGCATTTAGCGGATTCTACTATTAAGAAACCTTTGGGTAGAATAAATGATGTGCTTATTCTTTCTAATATAAATTATGTGCCCGTGGATTTCATTGTGCTTGATATTGAATGCAATCCGCCTTGTCCTATTATACTTGGTAGGCCCTTCTTACAAACTATAGGTGCTATTATTGACATGAAAGAAGGTAATCTAAGATTCCAATTCCCATTAAAGAAAGGGATGGAACACTTTCCTAGAAAGAGAATTAAACCACCTTATGAATCTATTATGAGGGCCACCTATGGAATCAATTTGAAGGGTGACAATACTTGAAACAAAGCATTATGCCTAGCTAGGGGCATAAAACAATAACGCTTATTGGGAGGCAACCCAAAAGTTATCTTTAAAATTTTATTTTACTCACTATTATTTTGAGGATAGACTTTTTTTGCTACTGTGATGGTAGTGTTTTTGTGTTAGTGTTTGTGCCAAGTAAAGCCTTTGGGACGACTTTGCAGATAGTAGAATTGATGTAGTGCAAAAACAGAAACTTCTACGCCTAGTGCAGAATTTATCTAATTTTACTGCAGCGCCTTTTTTATCTAATTTTTTTACACACAATTGGTATACAAATTTTCCAGGTTTTCCTAAGTTTTCAGAATTTTCGGAGTTACAGAAGTTTGGTTTTAGTACGGATCACTACAGACTGTTTTGTTTTAGACATATTCTGTTTTTGCTTGCATAGTTTGCTTGTTTTGATGATGCTATGGATTGTATCGGGGAGTATAAGCCATGGAGAAGTTGGAATACAGTACCTATTATGCAATAATAAAATATGAATCAATTTACAATAGTACCTAAAGTATTTAATATGTCTATTATACTAATGGATCTCACGAGGTTTTGTTGAGTTTTGTGTGTTGAAGTTTTCAAGTTTTGGGTGAGACAACGACGGATGAAAGAATAAGGAGCAGAAAGAACCTACGCTTGGGGATGCACAAGGCACCCCAAGATAATATTCAAGGAAGACCCAAGCGTCTAAGCTTGGGGATGCCCCGGAATGCACCCCCTCTTTCGCTCCAATCTATCGGTATCTCACTTGGAGCTATATTTTATTCATCACATGATATGAGTTTTGCTTGAAGCGTCGTGTATTATAGTTTATTTTTCTTTTTAGTTTGCCATAATCATCGTTTTTTGTAAACACTTTCGAGATAGAGATATTTTTATCATAATTTGTTAGAATACTCTATGTGCTTCACCTATATCTTTTGAGCTAGGTAGTAGCTCTAGTGCTTCACTTATATCTTGTTAGAGCACGGTAGCGGATATATTTTATAGAAATAGTTGAACTCTCATGCTTCACTTAAATCTTTTGAGAGTATAAGGCAATAGGAATGGTAATTTTCACGTGTTATAAGACTAGTCCAAAAAGGATAGGTATTCAAGGGGGATATAATAAAAACTTTCATGTAGCTCACTAAAGATGAAACATGTGTTGATTATATTGATGTAGTAATATGACAGGATATAGGTTCATGATCATTGGTTAGTAGAAATATCGGTACTAAAGTTTGTTATTTAATTCTCATCTAAGTATTGGTCATGTCATGGTGATGAGGTGTGAGCATTTTTATGTCTGAAGTGAAATCCTATCGTGTTGTTCGTATCGGGGGTGCGCGACGGTGATGACCCACAAGTATAGGAGATCAATCGTAGTCCTTTCGATAAGTAAGAGTGTCGAACCCAACGGGGACCAGAAGGAAATGGCAAGCGGTTTTTAGCAAGGTAATATCTTCAAGCACTGAAATTGTAGGTAATAGATAGTTTGATAGCAAGATAATTTGTAACGAGCTAGTAACGGTAACGGTAAACAAGGTGCAGCAAGGTAGCCCAATCCTTTTGAGGCAAAGGACATGCCAGAACAATCACTAGTAATAGGCAAAGTGTTCTTGAGGGTACACGAGAATTTCGTCTAGTCACTTTTATCATGTTGGTTTGATTCGTGTTCGCTACTTTGATAATTTGATATGTGGGTGGACCGGTGCTAAGGTGCTGTTCTTACTTGAACTAACAACCTACTTATGATTAACCCCCTCACAAGCATCCGCAACTACGAGAAAAGTATTAAGACAAAGTATAACCATAGCGTTAAACATGTGAATCCAAATCAGCCCCTTACGAAGTAGCGCATAAACTAGGGTTTAAGCTTCTGTCACTCTAGCAACCCATCATCTAATAACTACTCCACAATGCATTCCCTTAGGCCCATGAATGGTGAAGTGTCATGTAGTCGACGTTCACATGACATCACTAAGGGAATCACAACATACATATCATCAAAATATCGAACACATATCAAATTCACATGATTACTCGCAACATGACTTCTCCCGTGACCTCAAGAACAAAGGTAACTGCTCACAAATAATAATCATGCTCAAGATCAGAGGAGTGTTAAATAGCATAATGGATCTGAACATATAATCTTCCACCAAATAAACCATATAGTAATCAACTACGCAAGGTAATCAACACTACTAGTCACCCACAGGTACCAATCTGAGGTTCTGGTACAAAGATTGAACACAAGAGATGAACTAGGGTTTGAGAGGAGATGGTGTTGTTGAAGATGTTGATGAAGATTGGCCTCCCAAAGATGAGAGGGGTGTTGGTGATGACGATAGCTTCGATTTCCCCCTCCGGGAGGGAAGTTCCCCCGGTGGAATCGCTCCGCCGGAGGGCAAAAGTGCTCCTGCCCAAGTTCCGCCTCGAGGCGGCGGCGCTTCGTCCCGAAAGTCCTCCCCTTTATTTTTTTAGGTTTTTTGGGAATTTATACCAGAAGCTGGGCACCGGAAGCAGGCCGGGCTGGGCACAACCCATTAGGGCACGCCCAGGGGGGCCTGGCGCGCCCTGGTGGGTTGTGCCCACCTGGGGGCCCTCCTCCGGTAGTTTTCAACTCCAGTAATTTTTATTAAATACAAAAATAATCTCCATAAATTTTCATCTTCATTGGAGTTGTGCAGAATAGGTATCTCTGACGTGCTTTTCTTGGGTCCGGAATTCCAGCTGCCAGTATTCTCCCTCTTTGTGTAAACCTTGCATATTATGAGAGAAAAGGCATTAGAATCACTCCCCAAAGCATTATTATTCAACAAAACTAAGTAAATAACAGTAGGAAATATTGATGCAAAATGGACGTATCAACTCCCCCAAGCTTAGACCTCGCTTGTCCTCAAGCGAAAGCCGATATTGAAAAGCATGTCCACGTGGTTTGAGAGAGAGGTGTCGATAAAAACAAAATACGGACATATAAGCATCATGCTTATTAACATAACAGCAACAAACTCTAACATAAGAACTTATTTCAATATATTTTTATCATAAGGCTTCTCATGAACAAGTAACAATTCATCACAACATAGAAGTATGAAGCATAAACCTTATTGGTAACCAACAAACTATGTTCTCAGTCAACTTTGCAACTACAATTCATCATATTTTCAGGAAGGATTTTGGCAAGTCCACATACTCAACTATCATTTAGTCTTCTATGATTGCTAACGCTCACGACATACCCATGAGCAAAAAGTTTCAATCAGACACGTAGGAAGATAGGGGCTTATAGTTTTGCCTCCCAACTCACTCACCTCAAGGGTGATGTCAACAATAATAACTCATGCCCACCCATATCCAACTGGATATATGTGCCTAGATCTTTCCTCACCACATGATGCTTGCAAAAGAAAAAGTAAAAAGGAATAGGGAAGAATACTTTGACTCTTGCATAAAAGTAAGTGCATAAAAGTAAAAGATAGGCCCTTCGCAGAGGGAAGCAGAGGTTGTCATGCGCTTATTGGTTTGTATGCCCAATCCCTTAATGTAAAAGAACGTCACGCTATATTGCCCCCTATGATAGCAACCTTTATTATGCAGTCCATCGCTTTTATTACTTTGCCATCATAGGTTCGTATAACGCTCAATTTTCTCTTACACTAATTGATCAAAACACTTTTAGAAGCAATTTTTATTGCCTTGTTACACCGATGACAACTTACTTGAAGGATCTTTCTCGATCCATAGGTAGGTATGGTGGACACTCAAGGAAAGAGTTTGGGTTTGGTTTTTTAGATGCACAAGTAGTATCTCTACTTAGTGCGGAATTTTTGGCTAGCAAAGATATTGGGCAAGCACCACATGTTAAAGGATCTATGACAATATAACTTCTATGTGGATATGAACAAACATAATTCATTATGTTGTCTTCCTTGTCCAACGTCAACAATTTTGACACATAATATTTGATGGGGGCTCACAATCATAAAAGATGTCCAAGATAGTGTATTTGCATGTGAATCTTCTCTTCCCTAATTGATTCTTTCATGAATTGCATCATTGACCAATGCTATGTTTGTCAATCTCCAATAAATTTTACTACTTATACTTTTCATCATGTGATGTCATTACTCACCATAGGATTAGCCTATGATTCTTTTCTTTTGTTTTTCTTTCCTTTATTTTGATTGCAACAAGAAGGTAGAGAGGCAAAAACTCAAACTAACTTTATTATATAACTCTCACACGATTACATAGATAGATAGATCACGGAACTAACACACGAAAATAGATCATGCTAAACTTTTATTCAACTAAAGCAAAGGGAAACTAAAGATAGAGCCAAAATAGGTAAAGGTGAATAAAAGTGATGGTGATACGATACCGGGGCACCTCCCCCAAGCTTGGCTCAAGCCAAGGGGAGTACCCATACCTGTGTGCTCAAGTCTCCTTTGGTGGTGGTGGTGAAGAAGGTGGAGGCGTAGAGGAAGCCTTCTTCTTCAACTTATATTTAAGCATAAAGTTTTCCTCCCTTAGATCATCATTCTCCAATTCAAGCTTTAATATCCTTTGGCATAAGGCCTCCTTGCTTTCCTGCAGAAAACGAGACGGGATAAATTGGACCTTAGGTTTGTATCTTCTAGGGAGGCTTGACTTCTTTGCATGGCAATCCCTACTCCTCGCATTGATATCGATTTATGGGCATCTCCATAGCCCGTTGATTTGCCTAGTTGATGTGAGACTTTCCCACCTTTTGACTCCTTTGATACCTACCACCATATTCTATTCCACTCATATTCTATATCCATGGCTCACGGTCATGTATTGCGTGATGTTGAAAATGCCAAAGCATGTTAGAAGTACGACCCAATTGCTTGGTTTGACACTGGGGTGCTCATGATTTATACTTATGTGGTGAAGAGGGAGTCATGCCATGCTTAATATGATAAAATGATTAGGGGATAATGATACGTCTCCGACGTATCTATAATTTTTTCTTGTTCGATGCTGTTATATTATCATTCTTGGATGTTTTACAATCATTTTATAACAACTTTATATCATTTTTTGGGACTAACCTATTGACATAGTGCCAAGTGCCAGTTGCTGTTTTTTTGCTTGTTTTTTACTTTGCAGATTATGAGTACCAAACGGAGTCCAATCGCGACGAAACATTTTGGAGATTTTTTTGGACCAGAAGGAGGCCAGTGGGCCAAAGAAGTAACCAGGAGGGAGCCCAGGCCGCCCACAAGACACCAGGGGCCCCGGGCATGCCCCCGTGGGTTGTGGCCGCCTCGGGAACCTTCTCCACTGCCTCTGAGCTCTATAAATACCCAAATATTCCAGAAACCCTAGGGGAGTCGACGAAAAATACTTCCAGCCGCCGCAAGTTCCAGAACCGCGAGATCCAATCTAACACCATCACGGAAGGGTTCATCATCCTCATTGGTGCCTCTCTGATGATGCGTGAGTAGTCCACCATAGACCTACGGGTCCGTAGGCAGTAGCTAGATGGCTTTCTCTATCTCTTTTGATTCTCAATACAATGGTCTCTTGGAGATCTATTTGATGTAATGACTTTTTGCTGTGTGTTTGTTGGGATCCGATGAATTTTGAGTTCATGATCAGTTTCTATCCATGAATATTATTTGAGTCTTCTTTGATCTCTTATATGCATGATTACTTATAGCCTCGTATTTCTTCTTCGAATCTTTGGTTTAGTTAGGCAAACTAGATCGATTTTTCTTGCCATGGGTAGAGATGCTTTGTGATGGGTTCAATCTTGCGGTGTTCTCTCCGAGTGACAGAAGGGGCAGCGATGCACGCATGTATTGTTGCTATTAAGGACAACAAGATAGGGTCTATTCCTACATGAATAGATCTTGTCTACATCATGTCACCGTTCTTATTGCATTACTCCGTTTTTCCATGAACTTAATACACTAGATGCATGCTGGATAGCTGTGGATGTGTGGAGTAATAGTAGTAGATGCAGAATCGTTTTGCTCTACTAATCTTGGACGTGATGCCTATATAATGATCGCCGCCTTGGATATCATCATGATTATTTGATCTTCTATCAATTGCCCAACAGTAATTTGTTCACCCACCGTGTGCTATACTCATTAGACAAGCCACTAGTGAAACCTACGCCCCCCGGGTCTATTTTTACAACATATTGCTTTCCGATCTATCTTTTTGCCGCTTTTGTTTTCAGACCTACTATTCCAAAAACCCAAAAATAACTTGCTACACTTTTTATTTGCCTCTTTTATTTTGTGTTCTTGCGAGATCTATTTATCCAATCTAAAATCTAATCTATCTTTTTACCATGGAGAGATTGACAACCTCTCTTTCGCGTCGGGTTGCAATTATTTGTTCTTTGCGTGCAGGTACTGTTTACATAGTTTTGCATGATCCTCCTACTGGTTTGATACCTTAGTTTCATAACTGAGGGAAATACTTATAGTCGATGTGCTGCATCATCCCTTCCTCTTTGGGGAAACACCGACGCAGTCTCAAGCCATGTCAAAGGAATTTCTGGCGCCGTTGCACGGGAGGAAGCGGTCTCTTCAACGTGCCAATCTCTGGTGCCGAGGAGACATCATCAACATCTATCAAGTTCCTAATCACAAATCTCATCTCCTTGCAATTACATTATTTGCCATTTTCCTCTCGTTTTCCTCTCCCCCACTGATGGGGAACGTTGCATGGCAAACAAAAATTTTCCTACACTTCACCAAGATCAATCTAGGAGATGACCATCTACGAGAGGAGAGATTGCATCTACATACCGTTGTAGATCCCTAAGCGGAAGCGTTTAAGAAACGCGGTTGATTTAGTGGAACGTCTTCGCGATCCAATCACGATCCGTCCCGCGAACTCCCGATCAAGTGCCGAACGGACGGCACCTCCGCGTTCAACACACGTCTAGCTTGATGACGCCTTCACCTCCTCGATCCAGTGAGCCATGGTGAAGTAGTAGCCCGAGTCCTCCGGCAGAGCGACGACGTGGTGAGGTGGTGGTGGTGGAATCTCAACAGGGCTTCATCGTGCGTTATGGAGACGAGAAGAACTACGAGGGAGAGGAGGGGCAGCGCCATAGCACATTGTAGTGCGGCTGCCCTCTCTCTCCCTCTCTATATATAGGGGAGGGGAGGAGGGGAGGGTGCCCTAGGGTTTCCTCTTGGAGCCAGCGGCCAAGGGGGTGGCGGCCAGGGTTTGGGAGGCCCCCCCAAGGTGCCTTGCCACCCAAGTTTAGGGTGGCCGACGGCCCTAGGGGGTGTGGCCCCCTTCCCAGCCGAGTGGGCTGAGATTTCGACGGCGCCCAGCCCCTTGTGGGCTGGTGTGCCCCCTCTCCTTGGCCCATGAGGCCCCCCAACACTTGTCCCCCCCCCCCCCGAAACCCCTTTCGGCACTCCGTCGAATCCCCGGTATGCCCCGGAACACTTCCGGACTCCGATACCTTTCATCCTATATATCAATATTCACCTCCGGACCATTCCGGAGTTCCTCGTCACGTCCGGGATCTCATCCGGGACTGCGAAAAACCTTCAGTCACCAACATAATAACTCGACTATACTTATATCGTCACCAAACGTTAAGTGTGTAGACCCTACGGGTTCGAGAACTATGCAGACATGACCGAGACACCTCCACGGCCATTAACCAATAGCGGGACCTGGATGTGCATATTGGTTCCTACATATTCTACGAAGATCTTTATCGGTCGAACCTTGATGTCAAGGATTCAGTGAATCCCATACATAGTTCCCTCTGTTCATCGGTATGTTACTTTCCCGAGATTCGATCGTCGGTATCTCCATACCTAGTTCAATCTCGTTACCGGCAAGTATCTTTACTCGTTCCGTAATACAAGATCCCATGGCTAACTCCTTAGTCACATTGCTTGCAAGCTCATTATGATGTTGTATTACCGAGTGGGCCCTGAGATACCTCTCCGTCATATAGAGTGACAAATGCCAATCTTGATCCATGCCAACTCAACATACACCCTAGGAGATACCTGTAGAGCATCTTTATAGTCACCCAGTTACGTTGCGACGTTTGATACACACAAGGTACTCTTCCGGTGTCAGTGAGTTGCATGATCTCATGGTCATAGGAACAGATACTTGACATGCAGAAAACGATAGAAATAAACTTGACACGATCATATGCTATGTTCATAGTTTGGGTCTTGTCCATCACATCATTCTCCTAATGATGTGATCCCGTTATCAAATGACAACTCAGGTCTATGATCAGGAAACCTTGCCATCTTTGATCAACAAGCTAGTCTAGTAGAGGCTCACTAGGGACATAGTGTTGTCTATGTATCCACACATGTATCTGAGTTTCTGATCAACACAATTATAGCATGGATAATAAATGATTATCATGAACAAGGAAATATGATAATAACCAATTTATTATTGCCTCTAGGGCATATTTCCAACAGTCTCCCACTTGCACTAGAGTCAATAATCTAGTTCACATCACCATGTGATTAACACCCAATAAGTTGTGGGGTTTGATCATGTTTTGCTTGTGAGAGAGGTTTTTAGTCAACGGGTCTACAACATTCAGATCCGTGTATACTTTGCAAATCTCTATGTCATACTGTAGATGCTGCTGCTACGCCCCACTTGGAGCTATTCCAAATGTCTACTCCACTATACGTATCCGGTTTTCTACTCAGAGTCATCCGGATCGGTGTCAAAGCTTGCATCGACGTAACCCTTTATGCCGAACTCTTTATCACCTCCGTAATTGAGAAACATTTCCTTAGTCCTCTAGTTACTAAGGATAATTTTGACCGTTGTCCAGTGATCCACTCCTAGATCATTCTTGTACCCCCTTGCCAGACACGCGACAAGGCACACATCAGGTGCGGTACACAGCATGGCATACCGTATAGAGCCTATGGCTACGGCATAGGGGACGACCTTCGTCCATTCTCTTTCTTCTGTCATGGTTGATCTTTGAGTCTTACTCAACTTCACACCTTACAAATCAGGCAAGAACTCCTTCTTTGACTGATCCATTTTGAACTCTTTGAAAATCTTGTCAAGGTATGTACTCATTGAAAGTCTTATCAGGCGTCTTGATCTATCTCTATAGATCTTGATGCCCGATATTTAAGCAGCTTTATCCAGGTCTTCCTTTGAAAAACTCCTTTCAAACAACCCTTTATGCTTTCCAGAAATTCTACATTATTTCCGATCAACAATATGTCATGCACATATACTTATCAAAAATTCTATAGTGCTCCCACTCACTTTCTTGTAAATACAAGTTTCTTATAAACTTTGTATAAACCCAAAAGCTTTGGTTACCTCATCAAAGCGTATATTCCAACTCTGAGATGCTTGCTCCAGTCCATAGAAGGATCGCTGGAGCTTGCATACCATTTAGCATCCTTAGGACCGACAAAACCTTCTGGTTGTATCACATACAACCTTTCCTCACAGAAACCGTTAAGGAAACTCTGTTTGACATCCATCTGCCAGATTTCATAATCGAAAAATGCAGCAACTGCTAACATAATTCCAACAGACTTTAGCATCGCTACGGGTGAGAAAGTCTCATCATAGTCAACTCCTTGAACTTGTCAGAAACTTCTTTGCGACAAGTCGAGCTTTATAAAAGGTGACATTTACCATCAGCGTCTGTCTTCTTCTTAAAGATCCATTTAACGGCCTAACGTTCATCGGGCAAGTCTACCAAAGTCCATACTTGGTTTTCATACATGGATCCTATCTCGGATTTCATGGCTCCTAGCCATCTGTTGGAATCCGGGCCCACCATCGCTTCTTCATAGCTCGTAGTTTCACTGTTGTCTAACAACATGACCTCCAAGACAGGATTGCCGTATCGCTCGGGGCAGTACGTGTCCTTGTCGACATACGAGGTTTGGTAGTAACTTGATATGAAGCTTCATGATCATCATCATTAGCTTCCTCTTCAATTGGTGTACGCGTCGCAGAAACATCTTTCTGCGTCGTGCTACCATCCAAATGAAGTGACGGTTCAATAACCTCATCAAGTTCTACCTTCCTCCCACTCAATTCTTTCGAGAGAAACTCTTTCTCGAGAAAGGACCCATTTTTAGCAACAAACATTTTGCCCTCGGATCTGAGATAGAAGGTATACCCAACTGTTTCCTTAGAGTATTCTATGAAGACGCATTTGTCCGGTTTGGGTTCGAGCTTATCAGGTTGAAGTCTTTTCACATAAGCATCGCATTCCCAAACTCTAAGAAATGACAACTTAGGTTTCTGCCAAACCATAATTCATATGGTGTCATCTCAACGGATTTAGATGGCACCCTATTTAAAGTGAATGTAGTTGTCTCTAAGGCATAACCCCAAAATGATAATGGCAAATCGGTAAGAGACATCATAGTATGCACCATATCGAATAGAGCACGACTACGACGTTCAGACACACCATTACACTATGGTGTTCCAGGTGGCGTGAGTTGTGAAACAATTTCCACATTGTCTTAAGTTGCATACCAAACTCATAACTTGGATATTCACCTCCATGATTATATCGTAGACATTTTATCTTCTTGTTACGATGATCTTCAACTTCACTCTGCAATTGCTTGAACTTTCCAAACGTTTCAGACTTGTGTTTCATTAAGTAAATATACCCATATCTACTCAAATCATCAGTGAAGGTAAGAAAATAACGATATCCATCGCATGCTTCAACACTCATTGGACCGCATACATCAACATGTATCATTTCCAATAAGTCACTTGCCCGCTCCATCATACCAGAAAACGGGGTCTCAATCATCTTGCCCATGTGGCATGGTCCGACTGTCTCAACCGATTGGAAATCGAGTGAGTCCAAAGATCCATCAGCATGGTGTTTCTTCATGCGCTTTACACCAATATGACCTTAGCGGCAGTGCCACAAGTATGTGGTACTATCATTATTAACTTTGCATCTTTTGGCATCAATATTATGAACATGTGTATCACTACGATCGAGATTCAATAAACCATTCACATTGGGTGAATGACCATTGAAGGTATTATTCATGTAAACAGAATAACCATTATTCTATGACTTAAATGAACAACCGTATTGCAATAAACACGATCTAATCATGTTCATGCTCAATGTAAACACCAAATAACATTTATTTAGGTTCAACACTAATCCCGAAGGTAGAGGGAGCGTGTGATGGTGATCACATCAACCTTGGAAACATTTCCAACACACATCGTCACCTCACCCTTAGCTAGTCTCCGTTTATTCCGTAGCTTTTACTTCGAGTTACCAATATTAGCAACTAAACCGGTATCTAATACCCAGGTGCTACTAGGAGTACTAGTAAGGTACACATCAATAACATGTATATCAAATATACTTTTGTTGACGTTGCCAGCCTTCTTATCTGCCAAGTATCTGGGGCAGGTCCGCTTCAGTGACAGTTCCCCTCATAATAGAAGCACTCAGTCTCGGGTTTGGGTCCAACCTTGGGTTTCTTCACTGGAGCGACAACTGCCTTGCCATTCTCGAAGTATCCCTTCTTGCCCTTGCCCTTCTTGAAACTAGTGGTCTTACCATCAACACTTGATGCTCCTTTTTATTTCTACCTTTTGTGGTGTAAAACATAGCGAATAGCTCAAGGATCATCATCTCCATCCCTAGCATGTTATAGTTCACCACGCAGCTCTAGCAGCTTGGTGGCAGTGACTTGGAGAACTATGTCAATCACTATCTTATCTAGAAGATCAGCTCCCACTTGATTCAAGCGATTGTAGCATCCATACAGTCTGAGCACATGCTCACCGATTGAGCTATCCTCCTTCATCTTGTAGGCAAAGAATCTTGTTGGAGGTCTCATACCTCTCAACACGGTCACGAGCCTGAAATCCATCTTTCAGCTCTTGGAACATCTCATATGATCCGTGACGTTCAAAACGTCTTTGGAGCCTCAATTCTAAGCCATAAAGCATGACGCATTGAACTATCAAGTAGTCATCAAAAACGTGCCTGTCTGATGTTCTCAACACCCACAGACGATGCTTGAGGGGGTGGCGCACCAAGCGGTGCATCAAGGACATAAGCCTTTTGTGCAGCAACTGAGGACAATACTCAGATCACGGACCTAGTCCGCATAATTGCTACTACCATCTTTCAACTTAGTTTTTCTCTAGGAACGTATCAAAATATAGGGGAGCTACAGTGTGAGCTATTGATCTACAACATAATTTGCAAAGATATTTCGACTATGTTCATGATAATGAGTTCAATTAATCATATTACTTAAAACTCCCACTCAAATTTACATCCCTCCGGTCATTCGAGTGCTACATGATCCAAATTCACCAACCCAAGTCCGGTCATCACGTGAGATGAGGTGGTTTCAATGGTGAACATCTCCATGTTGATCATATCTACTATATGACTCATGTTCGACCTTTCGGTCTCTTGTGTTCCGAGGCCATGTATGTACATGATAGGCTCGTCAAGTTTAACCCGAGTGTTCCGCATGTGCAAAACTGGCTTGCACCCGTTGTATGTGAACATAGAGTCTATCACACCCGATCATCATGTGGTGCTTCGAAACGACGAACTTTCGCAATGGTGGACACTCGGGGAGAACAAAATTTTATCTTGAAATTTTAGTGAGGGATCACCTTACAATGCTACCGTCTTCCTAAGCAAAATAAGATGCATAAAAGGATTAACATCACATGCAAATCATAAGTGACATGATATGGCCATGAACTTGTGCTTTTGATCTCCATCTTCAAAGCACCGGCATGATCTCCATCCTCACCAGCATGACACCATGATATCCATCATCATGTTGCCATCGGAGTTGTCACGCCAACCATGCTTCTACTACTATTGCTACCGTTTAGCGATAAAGTAAAGCATTTCATAGCGCTTAATGATTGACACGCAGGTCATACAATAATTAAAGACAACCCTATGGCTTCTGCCGATTGCCGTATGCATTGACATGCAAGTCGATATAAACTATTACAAAATATGATCATCTCATACATCAAATATACTTCATCATGTCTTTGGCCATATCATATCACAACATACCCTACAAAAATAAGTTAGACGTCCTCTAATTTGTTGTTGCATGTTTTACGTGGCTGCTATGGGTATCTAGCAAGAACGATTCTTACCTACGCAAAACCACAACAGTGATATGCAAGTTGCTATTTAACCTTCTACAAGGACCGCCTTCATCGAATCCGATTCAACTAAGGTGGGAGAGACAGACACCCGCCAGCCATCTTATGCAACAAATTCACATGTCAGTCGATGGAACCGGTCTCATGTACGTGGACATGTATAGTTGGTCCGGGCCGCTTCATCCCACAATACCGCTGAATCAAGAAAAGACCAAGGAAGGAAGCAATCTGAATATCAACGCCCACAAACTCCTTTGTGTTCTACTTGTGATGTCATCTACGCAAACACCTAGCTCTGATACCACTAATAGGGAACGTTGCATGGGAAACAAAAATATTCCTACGCTTCACCAAGATAAATCTAGGAGATGACCATCTACGAGAGGAGAGATTTCATCTACATACCCTTGTAGATCGCTAAGCGGAAGCGTTTAAGAAACGCGGTTGATATAGTCGAACGTCTTCGCGATCAAATCACGATCCGACCCGCGAACTCCCGATCAAGTGCCGAACGGACGGCACCTTCACGTTCAACACACGTACAGCTTGATGATGCCTTCACCTCCTCGATCCAGCGAGCGATGGTGAAGTAGTAGCCCGAGTCCTCCGGCAGCACGAAGGCGTGGTGAGGTGGTGGTGGTGGAATCTCAGCAGGGCTTCGTCGGGCGTTATGGAGAGGAGAAGAACTACGAGGGAGAGGAGGGGCAGTGATGTAGCACGTTGTGGTGTGGCTGCCCTCTCTCTCCCTCTCTATATAAAGGGGAAGGGAGGAGGGGAGGGCGCCCTAGGGTTTCCCCTAGGGGCCGGCGACCAAGGGGGTGGCGGCCAGGGTTTGGGAGGCCCCCCCAAAGTGCCTTGCCACCCAAGTTTAGGGTGGCCGGCGGCCCTAGGGGGTGTGGCCCCCTTCCCAGCCGAGTGGGCTGGGGTTTGGGCGGCGCCTAGCCCCATATGGGCTGGTGTGCCCCCTCTCCTTGGCCCATGAGGCCCCCCAACACTTGTCGGGGCCCCCGGAAACCCCTTTCGACACTCCGTCGAATCCCCGGTATGCCCCGGAACACTTCCCGACTCAGATACCCTTCATCCTTTATATCAATCTTCACCTCCGGACCATTCCGGAGTTCCTCGTCACGTCCGGGATCTCATCCGGGACTCCGAAAAACATTCGGTCACCAACATAATAACTCGACTATTCTTATATCATCACCAAACGTTAAGTGCGTAGACCCTACGAGTTCGAAAACTATGCAGACATGACCGAGACACCTCCATGGCCAATAACCAATAGCGGGACCTGGATGTCCATATTGGTTCCTACATATTCTACGAAGATCTTTATCGGTCGAACTTGATGTCAAGGATTCAGTCAATCCCGTACGTAGTTCCCTTTGTTCATCAGTATGTTACTTGCCCGAGATTCGATCGTCGGTATCTCCATACCTAGTTCAATCTCGTTTCCGACAAGTCTCTTTACTCGTTCCGTAATACAAGATCCCGTGGCTAACTCCTTAGTCACATTGCTTGCAAGCTCATTAAGATGTTGTATTATCGAGTGGGCCCTGAGATACCTCTCCGTCATACAGAGTGACAAATCCCAGTCTTGATCCATACCAACTCAACATACACCCTCGGAGATACCTGTAGAGCATCTTTATAGTCACCTAGTTACGTTGCGACGTTTGATACACACAAGGTACTCTTCGGTGTCAGTGAGTTGCATGATCTCATGGTCATAGGAACAGATACTTGACATGCAAAAAACGATAGCAATAAACTTGACACGATCATATGCTATGTTCATAGTTTGGGTCTTGTCCATCACATCATTGTCCTAATGATGTGATTCTGTTATCAAATGACAGCTCATGTCTATGGTCAAGAAACCTTGACCATATTTGATCAACGAGGTAGTCTAGTAGAGGCTCACTAGGGACATAGTGTTGTCTATGTATCCACACATGTATCTGAGTTTCCGATCAATACAATTATAGCATGGATAATAAACGATTATCATTAACAAGGAAATATGATAATAACCAATTTATTATTACCTCTAGGGCATATTTCCAACACCCACTTCACCAAATTTGCCGTTTTATTCGCCCTCTTTTTCGTTTGCCTTTTTCTCGTCAGATCTCTTGTTTGCTTGTCATCATGAGTGATTTTGGTATGGTAGAAAC
The DNA here is from genome assembly GCA_039707655.1 of Elymus sibiricus. Taxonomy (NCBI): domain Eukaryota; kingdom Viridiplantae; phylum Streptophyta; class Magnoliopsida; order Poales; family Poaceae; genus Elymus; species Elymus sibiricus. The sequence continues at coordinate 142,313,480 of CM077667.1, read as the reverse complement.
AGATGATGGCAGGACTCCTAATATTGGACGTTCTGGTAATCTGGATGCTAAAACTTTTGTTTTGGGGCAAGGGAACGTTATAGGAAAAGAAACTATCCAAGAATTTTTCAATTGCATTGGAAATTTGACTCTCGATGATACTCCTATACTGAAAAAACCTAAAACTTATATGGAAGCTATTTCAGCGCTAGTTCTGAAGCTTGAAAATAGGTTTATTCGAACCCATCCTACCTTGCAAAGATTGTTTTATGACCTACCCGTTATAAAGGACCCCAAAGCTAAAAAGTTAGCCACCCTTGTTCTCATGAATGAATTTGAACACATAGTACGAGAAGCTAGGGAGATTTTTGATTTCTTTGGTATGAGCCGTGAAAAAACGGTAATAGGAGAGATCCTTTACAATAGTGATTACATGTTGAGACATTTGCTTGGAAATAATCAAATTTTTGTTGAGAACCTTAAAAAGGAAGTCCTCGTTTTAGATATGATCCAACAAGTTTTCAATGACGTTAATCAACAATATTTTTGGATTGTGGCCGGGAATCAAAGAGGGTACATAGATGGACAACTTGATAGTGCTAAGGTGTCTATGGATGATTGACGTGGCTTGAGACTGCGTTGGTATTTCCCCAAAGAGGAAGGGATGATGCAGCACATCGACGGTAAGCATTTCCCTTAGTTATGAAACCAAGGTATCGAACCAGTAGGAGGATCACCGCCACCTAATAAACAGCACCTGCACACAAAGAACAAATACATGCAACCCGACGCGAAAGAGAGGTTGTCAATCTCTCTATGGTAAAAAGATAGATTAGGTAGTGATAGATTGGAGAGATAGATCTCTCAAGAACACAAAATAAAAATAGCAAATAAAAAGTGCAGCAAGGTATTTTTGGGTTTTTGGAATAATAGATCTGAAAACAAAAGCGGCAAAAAGATATATCGGAAAGCAATATGTTGGAAAAGTAGACCAGGGGCCGTAGGTTTCACTAGTGGCTTTTCTCATGAGTATAGCACATGGTGGGTGAACAAATTACTGCTGGGCAATTGATAGAAGATCAAATAATCATGACAATATCCAAGGCGATGATCATTATATAGGCATCACGTCCAAGATAAGTAGACCGACTCCTGCCTGCATCTACTACTATTACTCCACACATCGACCGCTATCCAGCATGCATCTAGTGTATTAAGTTCATGCAAAAACGGAGTAATGCAATAAGAACGATGACATGATGTAGACAATATCTATTCATGTAGGAATAGACCCCATCTTGTTATCCTTAATAGCAACGATACATGCGTGCCTCGCTGCCCCTTCTGTCACTGGGAGAGGACACCGCAAGATCGAACCCATCACAAAGCACCTCTTCCCATGGCAAGAATAATCGATCTAGTTGGCCTAACTAAAGCAAAGATTCGAAGAAGAAATACAAGGCTATAAGTAATCATGCATATAAGAGATCAAAGAAGACTCAAATAATATTCATGGATAGAAACTGATCATGAACTCAAAATTCATCGGATCCCAACAAACACACCGCAAAAGTTTCCATCAAATAGATCTCCAGGAGACCATTGTATTGAGAATCAAAAGAGAGAGAGAAGAAGCCATCTAGCTACTGCCTACGGACCCGTAGGTCTATGGTGGACTAATCACGCATCATCGGAGAGGCACCAATTAGGATGATGAATCCCTCCGTGATGGTGTTAAATTGGATCTCAAGGCTCTGGAACTTGCGGCTGCTGGATGTATTTTTCGTCGACTCCTTTAGGGTTTCTGGAATATTTGGGAATTTATAGGCGTCAGAGGCGGTGGAGAGGTGTCCCGAGGAGGGCACAACCCATCAGGGCGCGCCTGGGGCCTCTGGCGTGCCCTCGTGGGTTGTGTTCTCCACGGCCCACCTCTGTGGTACTTCTTTGGCCCACTGGATGTCTTCTGGTCCAAAAAAAATCTCCAAAAAGTTTCGTCGCGATTGGACTCCGTTGGTACTGATATTCTGCGAAGTAAAAAAACAAGCAAAAACAGGAAATGGCACTTTGGCACTATGTCAATAGGTTAGCTCCAAAAAATGATATAAAGTTGCTATAAAGTGATTGTAAAACATCCAAGAATGATAATATAACAGCATGGAACAAGCAAAAATTATAGATACGTTGGAGACGTATCAGCATCCCGAAGCTTAATTCCTACTCGTCCTCGAGTAGGTAAATGATAAAAACCGAATTTTTGATGTGGAATGCTGCCCAACATGTTCATCTCATATTCTTTTCTTTGTAGCATGGACATTTGGACTTTAGATGGTTCAAAGCAATAGTCTAGTTTTAACATAATGACTTCAATACTCAAGCATGCCAACAAGCAACCATGTCTTTCAAAATATCAACACTAAAGAAAGTTATCCCTAGCCCATCATGCTCAATCATTGATCCATTCATGAAACATACTCAAATATTAGCTACACCCAATGCTCAAGTACGATCATAGTGCCCCCTAGTTGGTGCTTTATAAGAGAGGATGGAGACTCAAAGTAAAAATAAAAATTGCATAAAGTAAATAGATAGGCCCTTTGCAGAGGGAAGTAGGGATTTGTAGAGGTGCCAGAGCTCAAAGTTTAAATTGAGAGAGAAAAATATTTTCGGTGGCATGCCTTTCCTGTCAACGAAAACGACAAAGTAGTTCACAATACTTTCCATGCTAGATATATCATAGGCAGTTCCCAAACATAAAATAAAGTTTATTCCTTTTTCCACCATTCTTTCACAATCCATGGCTGGCCGTATCCACGGTTGCCTTCCATACCAACACTTTCCAAGGAATTTATTATTTGACAACCTAAAGTAATCTTTTTCTTTTTTCATTTTGGGACAGGGCATCCCTATTACCACCGCACTCTCCTGCAATGACAAGTGAATAAACACTCATCTTGAGAATAACACATCTAGCATGGAAAAATATTAGACACCCCCTACCGTTTCATGAGCGGTACGAGCACACAAAAGAGAAAATTTATTTTGAAAATTAGAGATGGCACATACAAATTTGCTTAGAACGGCATGGAAATACTGCATATAGGTAGGTATGGTGGACTCATAAGGCAAAACTGGGTTTAAGGATTTTGGATGCACAAGTAGTATTTCTACTTAGTACAAGTGGTGGCTAGCAAATAGATTGAGAAGCAACCAACCAAGAAACGGAAATTCACATAAGCGAGCATTGAGCATAACTAACACCGAATAATGCACCATAAGTAGGATGTAATTTCATTGCATAACTATTGACTTTCGTACTTGCATAGGGAATCACAAGCCTTAACACCAATATTCCTACTAAAGCATAATTACACACTAACATGACTCACATATTACTATCATCATGTCTCAAAACTATTACAAGGAGTCAAGTTTAATTTGTCCAATGATCTTCATGAAAAAATTTATTATATCCCCCTTGGATATCTATCACTTTGGGACTAGTTTCATATATTGCCATTGCTTTTGACAAGCTCAAATAAATTTAAGTGAAGAACATGAGCATAAAGATTTCATCACTCAAAATAGTATAAGTGAAGCATGAGAGGATTTCTTCAAAATTTACTAACTCTCAAATTAATCTAAGTGAATCATGAGAGCATTTCTACAAAAAATTCCAAGCACACCGTGCTCAAAAAGATATAAGTGAAGCACTAGAGCAATTCTATAGCTCAAAAAGTTTAAGTGAAGCATATAGAGCAATTCTAACAAATCATAGCATAATTTTGGCTCTCTCAAATAGGTGTGTCCAGCAAGGATACTAAATACAAACTAAAAAGCCAAGCAAGCAAAGACTCCAAGCAAAACTCATGAGATGTGACGAATAAAAATATAGCTCCAAGTAAAATACCGATGGTCGTTAGAAGAAAGAGTGGATGCCACTCGGGGCATCCCCAAGCTTAGTTGCTTGTTTCTCTTTGTATATATCTTGGGGGTGCTATATCATCCCCAAGCTTAGGATCTTTTCACTCCTTATTCCTTCATCCATCGTGATCTCACCCAAAACTTGAAAACTTCAATCACACAAAACTCAACAAAATCTTTGTGAGATCCGTTAGTATAATAAAGCAAATCACTACTGTAGGTGCTGTTTAAAACCCATTCATATTTTATTATTGCATATACCTAATGTATTTTAACTTTACCATGGCTCATACCCTTCAATATAACCCATAGATTCATCAAAACAAGCACACAATGCAACGAAAATAGAATATGTCTTAAACAGAATAGTCTGTAGTAATCTGTACTCTAACCATACTTCTGTAATTCTAAAAATTCTGAAAATTAGGACAACGTAAAGAATTTGTATGGCAACACTGTGTTAAAATTTCAGCTCAATATCACATTCCAGTAAAAAATGAAAATTCGAACACTTGAGGCAAAGTTTCTGTTTCGGATTCAGCATCGCTTCTACTCATTTTATGAATCATCCTAAAGGCTCTACTTGGCACAAACACTAATTAAAACATAAAAACACAATCATAACAGAGGCATAATTGTGTCAACACTCAAAAACAGAAAGAAAAAGAGGAAAATAAATTTATTCATTGGGTTGCCTCCCAACAAGCGCTATCGTTTTACGCCCCTAGCTAGGCATAACGCATAGATTCAAGTATTGTCATCTTTGGTTTTCAATTCCTCAATCACACAACTAGATTTTTTCAAGGATTTAGCATGCATACTCTCAATGACAACACTTCTAGGAAGAAGACCAAAAAAATCATTTTTGTAAATAGGGTCTCTTACTATTTCAACAAAGTCGTGATGAATACTAATCATTTTAAGATCTCCCTTGTGGCCACTAGGTGTAGCAACTTTGTTCTTAGTGATTGGCGTGGTTTTGCAAGTTTTTATGGGAGTTTTTTCAATAGTTTTGACAGAAGAAAAAGCTGAACCCAAGTTACTAAACATTTCTTCCAACTTATCAATCCGGTAAGGACTCTCTTCTATCCTTTCGTTAACTATGATTTCTTTCTCCTTTAACAATTTAAAAGCGTCTCCCGCTTTAGACCCAATTTTATTAGCAAGATTATGCATTTTCTTATCCAACTTTTCAAGATGTTCTTTGGTAATCAACTTCTTTTCAATGGCATCTAATCTCTCCATAACATGTTCAAGAGTTAAAGTTGTTTCATTGATCGTAAGAGTTGGTGATCCCACTAAACTTCCCATAGCATTAAAAGCATCCAAAGATGGACACATCAAGAAATTCCCACCGGTAATCGTATCAAGGACGAATCTATACCAAGTGGTGATGCCCAAATAAAAACTGCAAAGAAGAACAACGGTAGATTGCTTATGAATAGATCTATTATGAGCATTGCAAATCCTATACCAAGCATCTTTTAGGTTCTCCCCTCCCCTTTGCTTAAAATTAAGAACTTTGTTCTCGGGAGTACACGCAATAGAGGAAGAACTAGCCATAATGACAAGGTAGGCGAACAGAGATCTGACGAGAAAAAGGCAAACGAAAAAGAAAGGGCGAATAAAACGGCAAATAGGGTGAAGTGGGGGAGAGGAAAACGAGAGAAAAATGGCAAATAATGTAATTGCAAGGGGATGAGATTTGTGATTAGGAACCTGGCAGATGATGATGGTGTCTCCTCGGCGCCAGAGATTGGCACGTAGAAGAGACAGCTTCCTCCCCGGCAACGGCGCCAGAAATTCCTTTGACGTAGCTTGAGACTGCGTCGGTATTTCCCCAAAGAGGAAGGGATGATGCAGCACAGCGATGGTAAGTATTTCCCTCAGTTATGAAACCAAGGTATCGAACCAATAGGAGGATCATCACCACCTAATAAACAGAACATGCACACAAAGAACAAATACTTGCAACCCGACGCGAAAGAGAGGTTGTCAATCTCTCTACGGTAAAAAGATAGATTATGTAGTGATAGATTGAAGAGATAGATCTCTCAAAAACACGAAATAAAAAGAGAAAATAAAAAGTGCAGCAATGTATTTTTGGGTTTTTGGAATAATAGATCTGAAAACAAAAGCGCCAAAAAGATAGATCGGAAAGCAATATGTTGGAAAAGTAGACCCGGGGGCCGTAGGTTTCACTAGTGGCTTCTCTCATGAGTATAGCACACGGTGGGTGAACAAATTACTGTTGGGCAATTGATAGAAGATAAAATAATCATGACGATATCCAAGGCGATGATCATTTATAGGCATCACGTCCAAGATAAGTAGACTGACTCCTGCCTGCATCTACTACTATTACTCCACACATCGACCGCTATCCAGCATGCATCTAGTGTATTAAGTTCATGCAAAAACGGAGTAATGTAATAAGAACGATGACATGATGTAGACAAGATCTATTCATGTAGGAATATACCCCATCTTGTTATCCTTAATAGCAGTGATACATGCATGCCTCGCTGCCCCTTCTGTCACTGGGAGAGGACACCGCAAGATCAAACCCATCACAAAGCACCTCTTCCCATGGCAAGAAAAATCGATCTAGTTAGCCTAACTAAACCAAAGATTCAAAGAAGAAATATGAGGCTATAAGTAATCATGCATATAAGAGATCAAAGAAGACTCAAATAATATTCATGGATAGAAACTGATCATGAACTCAAAATTCATCGGATCCCAACAAACACACCGCCAAAGTTTACATCAAATAGATCTCCAAGAGAACATTGTATTGAGAATCAAAAGAGAGAGAGAAGAAGCCATCTAGCTACTGCCTACGGCCCCGTAGGTCTATGGTGGACTACTCACGCATCATCGGAGAGGCACCAATGAGGATGATGAACCCCACCGTGATGGTGTTAGATTGGATCTCGAGGCTCTGGAACTTGTGGCGGATGCAGGTGTTTTTCGTTGACTCCTTTAGGGTTTCTGGAATATTTGGGAATTTATAGGCGTCAGAGGCGGTGGAGAAGGTCCCGAGGAGGGCACAACCCATCAGGGCGCACCTGGGGCCTCTGGCGCGCCCTGGTGGGTTGTAGTCTCCACGGCCCACATCTGTGGTACTTTTTTGGCCCACTGGATGTCTTCTGGTCAGAAAAAAATCTCCAAAAAGTTTCGTCGCGATTGGACTCCGTTTGGTACTAATATTCTGCGAAGTAAAAAAACAAGCAAAAACAGGAACTGGCACTTTGGCACTATGTCATTAGGTTAGTCCCAAAAAATGATATAAAGTCGCTATAAAGTGATTGTAAAACATCCAAGAATGATAATATAACAGCATGGAACAAGCAAAAATTATAGATACGTTGGAGATGTATCAATGATGTGTTTCAAGTTATATTTGCAAAACCTCTTGATAAAAATATCTCTATGAAAACTAAAGATGACAATACTTGAATCTATGCATCATGCCTAGCTAGGGGCGCAAAACGATAGCGCTTGTTGAGAGGCAACCCAATGAATAAATTTATTTTCAACTTTTTCTTTCTGTTTTTGAGTGTTGACACAATTATGCATCTGTTATGATTATGTTTTTATGTTTTATTTAGTGTTTCTGCCAAGTAAAGCCTTTAGGATGATTCGTTAAATGAGTAGAAACAATGCTGAATCTGAAACAGAAACTTTGACTCCAGTGCGTGAATTTTTATTTTTTACTGGAGCGTGATAATGAGCTGAAATTTTAACACACTGTTTCTATACAAATTCTTTACGGTGTACTAATTTTTAAGAATTTGTAGAGTTACAAAAGTATGGTTAGAGTAGAGATTACTACAGACTATTCTGTTTAAGACAGATTCTGTTTTCATTGCATTGTGTGCTTGTTTTGATGAATCTATGGTTTGTATTGAAGGGTATAAGACATGGTAAAGTTAAAATACAGTAGGTATAACGCAATAATAAAATTTCAATGAGTTTGCAACAGTACTTAAAGTGGTGATTTGCTTTATTATACTAACAGATCTCACGAAGGTTTTGTTGAGTTTTGTGTGATTGAAGTTTTCAAGTTTTGGGTGAGATCGCGATGGATGAAGGAATAAGAAGTGAAAAGAGCCTAAGCTTGGGGATGCTACAGCACCCCCAAGATAATATCCAAGGAGAAACAAGCAACTAAGCTTGGGGATGCCCCGAGTGGCATCCCCTCTTTCTTCTAACGACCATCGGTATTTTACTTGGAGCTATAATTTTATTCATCACATATCATGAGTTTTGCTTGGAGCGTCTTGTATTATTTGAGTCTTTGCTTGATTTGCTTTTTAGTTTGTCACAAGTATCCTTGCTGGACACACCTATTTGAGAGAGCCAAAATTATGTTATGATTTGTTAGAATTGCTCTTTATGCTTCACTTCAATTTTTTTGAGCTATGGAATTGCTCTAGTGCTTCACTTATATCTTTTTCAGCACGGTGTGCTTTGAAATTTTGAAGAAACACTCTCATGCTTCACTTAGATAAATTTGAGAGTTAGTAAATTTTAAAGAAATCCTCTCATGCTTCACTTATATTTTGAGAGATGAAACTTTTATGCTCATGTTCTTCATTTAAATTTATTTGAGCTTGTCAAAAGCAATGGCAATATATGAAACAAGTCCCAAAGTGATAGATATTCAAGAGGGATATAATAAAAACTTCAATGAAGATCATTGGACAAATTAAACTTGATTCCTTGTAATAGTTTTGAGACAAGATTATAGTGATATGTGAGTCATGTTGGTGAGTAATTATGCTTCAGTAAGAATATTGGTGTTAAGGTTTGTGATTCCCTATGCAAGAACGAAAGTCAATAGTTATGCAATGAAATTACATCCTACTTATGGTGCATTATTCGGTGTTAGTTATGCTCAATGCCTGTTTATGTGAATTTTCGTTTCTTGGTTGGTTGCTTCTCAATCTATTTGCTAGCCTCCACTTGTACTAAGTAGAAATACTACTTGTGCATCCAAAATCCTTAAACCCAGTTTTGCCTTATGAGTCCACCATAGCTATCTATATGCGGCCTTTCCATGCCGTTCTAAGCAAATTTTTATGTGCCATCTCTAATTTTGAAAATGAATTTCCTTTTTGTGTGCTCGTACCGCTCATGAAACGGTAGGGGGTGTCCAATATTTTTTCCATGCTAGATGTGTTATTCTCAAGACGAGTGTTTATTCACTTGTCATTGCATGAGAGTACGGCGGTAATAGGGATTCCCAGTCCCGAAATGAAAAAGAAATTTACTTTTTGTTGTCAAATAATAAATTCCTTGGAAAGTGTCGGTATGGAAGGCAACCGTGGATACGACTAGCCATGGATTGTGAAAGAATGGTGGAAAAAAACTTTACTTTATGTTTGGGAACCGCCTATGATGTTTCTAGCATGGAAAGTATTGAGAACTACTTTGTCCTTTTCGTTGACAGGAAAGGCATGCCACCGAAAATATTTTTCTCTCTCAATTTAAGCTTTGAGCTCTGGCACCTCTACAAATCCCTACTTCCCTCTGCGAAGAGCCTATCTATTTACTTTATGCAACTTTTATTTTTAATTTGAGTCTCCATCTTCTCTTATAAAGCATCAACTAGGGGGCACTATGATCATACTTGTGCATTGGGTGTAGTTAATATTTGAGTGTGTTTCATGAATGGATCAATGATTGAGCATGATGGGCTAGGGATAACTTTCTTTAGTGTTGATATTTTAAAAGACATGGTTGCTTGTTAGCATGCTTGAGTATTAAAGTCTTTATGTCAAAACTAGACTATTGCTTTGAACCATCTAGAAGTCAAAATGTCCATGCTACAAAAGAAAAGAATATGTGATGAACATGTTAGGCAGCATTCCACATCAAAAATTCTGTTTTTATCATTTACCTACTCGAGTACGAGTAGGAATTAAGCTTGGGGATGCTGATACGTCTCCAATGTATCTATAATTTTTGCTTGTTCCATGCTGTTATATTATCATTCTTGGATGTTTTACAATCATTTTATAGCAACTTTATATCATTTTTTGGGACTAACCTATTGACATAGTGCCAAGTGCCAGTTGCTGTTTTTTGCTTGCTTTTTACTTCGCAAATTATCAGTACCAAACGGAGTCCAATCGCGACGAAACTTTTTGGAGATTTTTTTTGGACCAGAAGGAGGCCAGTGGGCCAAAGAAGTAACCAAGATGGAGCCCAGGCCGCCCACAAGATACCAGGGCGCGCCAGGGGCCCCGGGCGCGCCCTGGTGGGTTGTGGCTGCCTCGGGAACCTTCTCCACTGCCTCTAAGCTCTATAAATACCCAAATATTCCAGAAACCCTAGGGGAGTCGACGAAAAATACTTCCATCCGCCGCAAGTTCCAGAACCGCGAGATCCAATCTAACACCATCACGGAGGGGTTCATCATCCTCATTGGTGCCTCTCCGATGATGCGTGAGTAGTCCACCATAGACCTACGGGTCTGTAGGCAGTAGCTAGATGGCTTTCTCTATCTCTTTTGATTCTCAATACAATGGTCTCTTGGAGATCTATTTGATGTAATGACTTTTTGCGGTGTGTTTGTTGGGATCCGATGAATTTTGAGTTCATGATCAGTTTCTATCCATGAATATTATTTGAGTCTTCTTTGATCTCTTATATGCATGATTACTTATATCCTCGTATTTCTTCTTCAAATCTTTGGTTTAGTTAGGCCAACTAGATTGATTTTTCTTGCCATGGGAAGAGGTGCTTTGTGATGGGTTCGATCTTGCAGTGTCCTCTCCCAGTGACAGAAGGGGCAGCGAGGCACGCATGTATCGTTGCTATTAAGGATAACAAGATGGGGTCTATTCCTACATGAATAGATCTTGTCTACATCATGTCACCGTTCTTATTGCATTACTCCATTTTTCCATGAACTTAATACACTAGATGCATGCTGGATAGCGGTCGATGTGTGGAGTAATAGTAGTAGATGCAGAATCGTTTCGGTCGACTAATCTTGGACGTGATGCCTATATAATGATCATCGCCTTGGATATGGTCATGATTATTTGATCTTCTATCAATTGCCCAACAGTAATTTGTTCACCCACCGTGTGCTATACTCATGAGAGAAGCCACTAGTGAAACCTACGGCCCCCGGGTCTATTTTTCCAACATATTGCTTTCTGATCTATCTTTTTGCCGCTTTTGTTTTCAGATCTACTATTCCAAAAATCCAAAAATAGCTTGCTGCACTTTTTATTTGCCTCTTTTATTTTGTGTTCTTGCGAGATCTATTTATCCAATCTACAATCTAATCTATCTTTTTACCGTGGAGAGATTGACAACCTCTCTTTCGCGTCGGGTTGCAAGTATTTGTTCTTTGTGTGCAGGTACTGTTTACATAGTGTTGCGTGATCCTCCTACTGGTTCGATACCTTGGTTTCATAAATGAGATAAATACTTACCGTCACTGCGCTGCATCATCCCTTCCTCTTTGGGGAAACACCGACGTAGTCTCAAGCCACGTCAAAGGAATTTCTGGCGCCGTTGTCGGGGAGGAAGCGGTCTCTTCAATGTGCCAATCTCTGGCGCCGAGGAGACATCATCAACATCTATCAGGTTCCTAATCACAAATCTCATATCCTTACAATTACATTATTTGCCATTTGCCTCTCGTTTTCCTCTCCAGCACTTCACCAAATTTGCCGTTTTATTCGCCCTCTTTTTCGTTTGCCTTTTTCTCGTCAGATCTCTTGTTTGCTTGTCATCATGAGTGATTTTGGTATGGAAGAAACAGATGATGGCAGGACTCCTAATATTGGACTTTCTGGTAATCTGGATGCTAAAACTTTTGTTTTGGAGCAAGGGAACGTTATACTAAAATAAACTATCCAAGAATTTTTCAATTGCATTGGAAATTTGACTCTCGATGATACTCCTATACTGAAAAACCTAAAACTTATGCGGAAGCTATTTCAGCGCTAGTTCTGAAACCTGAAAATAGGCTTATTCGTACCCATCCTACCTTGCAAAGATTGTTTTATGAGCCACCCGTTATAAAGGATCCCAAAGCTAAAAAGCTAGCCACCCTTGTTCTCATGAATGAATTTGAACACATAGTACGAGAAGCTAGGGAGATTTTTATTTCTTTGGTATGAGCCGTGAAAAAGCGGTAATAGGAGAGATCATTTACAATAGTGATTACATGTTGAGACATTTGCTTGGAAATAATCAAATTTTTGATGAGAACCTTAAAAAGGAAGTCCCCGTTTTAGATATGATCCAACAAGTTTTCAATGACGTTAATCAACAATATTCTTGGATTGTGGCCGGGAATCAAAGAAGGTAGGTAGATGGACAACTTGATAGTGCTAAGGTGTCTATGGATGATGTGTTTCAAGTTATATTTGCAAAACCTCTTGATAAAAATATCTCTATGAAAGCTAAAGATGACAATACTTGAATCTATGCATCATGCCTAGCTAGGGGCGTAAAACGATAGCGCTTGTTGGGAGGCAACCCAATGACAACCTCTCTTTCGCGTCGGGTTGCAAGTATTTGTTCTTTGTGTGCAGGTACTATTTACATACTGTTGCGTGATCCTCCTACTCGTTCGATACCTTGGTTTCATAACTGAGGGAAATACTTACCGTCGCTGTGCTGCATCATCCCTTCTGTTGGAAATTTGCCCTAGAGGCAATAATAAATTGGTTATTATTATATTTCCTTGTTCATGATAATCGTTTATTATCCATGCTATAATTGTATTGATTGGAAACTCAAATACATGTGTGGGTACATAGACAACACCGTGTCCCTAGTATGCCTCTAGTTAACTAGCTCGTTGATCAAAGATGGTTAAAGGTTTCCTAGCCATAGACATGAGATGTCATTTGATAACGGGATCACATCATTAGGAGAATGATGTGATGGACAAGACCCAAACTATAAACGTAGCATATGATCGTGTCAGTTTATTGCTATCGTTTTCTGCATGTCAAGTATCTGTTCCTATGACCATGAGATCATGCAACTCCCTGACATCGGAGGAGTACCTTGTGTGTATCAAACGTCGCAACGTAACTAGGTGACTATAAAGGTGCTCTACAGGTATCTCCGAGGGTGTCTGTTGGGTTGGCATGGATCAAGACTAGGATTTGTTACTCCGTGTGACGGAGAGGTATCTCAGGGCCCACTCGGTAATACAACATCACAATGAGCCTTGCAAGCAATGTGACTAAAGTGTTAGCCACGAGATCTTGTATTATGGAACGAGTAAAGAGACTTGCCGGTAACGAGATTGAACTAGGTATAGAGATACCGACGATCGAATCTCGGGCAAGTAACATACCGAAGAACAAAGGGAACGGCATACGGGATTAACTGAATCCTTGACATAGAGGTTCGACCGATAAAGATCTTTGTAGAATATGTAGGAGCCAATATGGGCATCCAGGTCCCGCTATTGGTTATTGGCCGTAGAGGTGTCTCGGTCATGTCTACATAGTTCTCGAACCCGCAGGGTCTACACAATTAACGTTTGGTGACGATTAGTATAGTTGAGTTATTTTGTTGGTGACCGAAGGTTGTTCGGAGTCCCGGATAAGATCCCGGAGATGACGAGGATCTCCGGAAGAGTCCGGAGGTAAAGATTGATATATGTGATAATAGTGTTTTGATCTCCGGAAGGGTTCTGGAATTCACCGGAAGAGGTTCCGGATGTTTACCGAAGTGTTCGGGTGCAGCAACACTTTATATGAGCCAAAGGGGTAAAGCCCACGAGGTATTGGAAAGTGCAAAAGGAAGTTTTGCTGCTGCCTTAAGCGGTACTACCGCTGGTAAGGCAGTACTACCGCGTAAGCGGTACTACCGCTTGTGTGAAGCGGTACTACCGCATAAGCGGTACTACCGCATAAGCGGTACTACCGCATAAGCGGTACTACCGCTTGTGTGAAGCGGTACTACCGCTCGTGAGCGGTACTACCGCTTGTGCGCGGTACTGCAGGGATCCGAGTTGGACTCTTTCCCTGCGGGCCAAACCGACCTTGTGCGGGCAAAACCGACCTGGAGAAGGCTTTTACTCCAAGTTTAGACCCCAAGGCTCAACATATAAATAGAGGGGCAGGGCTAGCACGCGGGACACATTAAGATTTCCCAAGCCGTGTGTCGGCAACCCTAACCCTCTAGTTCTCCCGTCATAATCTCCGTAGTGCTTGGCGAAGCCCTGCAGAGATTGTTCCTCACCACCATCACCACGCCGTCGTGCTGCCGGAACTCATCTACTACTTCATCATCGCTCGCTGGATCGAGGAGGTGAAGGCGTCATCAAGTCGTACGTGTGTTGAACGCGGAGGTGTCGTCCGTTCGGCACTAGTTCGTGATCGGATCGAGGGACGACTTGCGATTTGGATCGCGGAGACGTTCGACTACATCAACCGCGTTTCTTAACGCTTCCGCTTAGCGATCTACAAGGGTATGTAGATTCACTCTCCCTCTCGTAGATGCTCATCACCATGGATAGATCTTGTGTGTGCGTAGGAAATTTTTTGTTTCCCATGCAACGTTCCCCAACACCTTCCTCTTTGGGGAAACACCGGCGCAGTCTCAAGCCACGTCAGATAACATTCTTTAATGATCATATATTTTGAAACAGTAATGATTATGATTCTTATGTTCATGGATATTATTATGTTAATGTCAATTTATTCATCGTTTCTCAATATCTAAACCTAAAAGAGATTACATGTTGGGTAGCATGTCACATCAAATTTTTTATTTTTTATCATTTACCTACTCGAGGACGAGCATCAATTAAGCTCGGGGATGCTGATACGTCTTGATGACCCACAAGTATAGGGGATCAATCATAGTCCTTTCGATAAGTAAGAGTGTCGAACCCAACGAGGAGCAGAAGGAAATGACGAGCGGTTTTAGGCAAGGTAATTTCTGGAAGCACTCAAATTGTAGGTAACAGACAGTTTGATAGCAAGATAATTGGTAAGGAGCAAGTAACGGTAACGGTAAATAAAGTACAGCAAGGTAGCCCAATCCTCTTGTGGCAAAGGACAGGCCAGAACAATCTCTAGTAATAGGCAAAGTGTTCTTGAGGGTACACGGGAATATCATCTAGTCACTTTTATCATGTTGGTTTGATTTGTGTTCGCTACTTTGATAATTTGATATGTGGGTGGACCGGTGCTTGGGTGTTGTTCTTACTTGAACAACCTCCCACTTATGATTAACCCCCTCGCAAGCATCCTCAACTACGAGAAAAGTATTAAGATAAAATCTAACCATAGCATTAAACGTTTGGATCCAAATCAGCCCCTTACGAAGTAGCGCATAAACTAGGGTTTAAGCTTCTGTCACTCTAGCAACCCATCATCTAATAACTACTCCACAATGCATTCCCTTAGGCCCAATAATGGTGAAGTGTAATGTAGTCGACGTTCACATGACACCACTAAGGGAATCACAACATACATATCATCAAAATATCGAACACATATCAAATTCACATGATTACTTGCAACATGACTTCTCCCGTGACCTCAAGAACAAAGGTAAGTACTCACAAATAATATTCATGCTCAAGATCAGAGGGGTATTGAATAGCATAATGGATCTGAACATATAATCTTCCACCAAATAAACCATATAGTAATCAACTACAAGATGTAATCAACACTACTAGTCACCCACAGGTACCAATCTGAGGTTCCGGTACAAAGATTGAACACAAGAGATGAACTAGGGTTTGAGAGGAGATGGTGTTCTTGAAGATGTTGATGAAGATTGGCCTCCCAAAGATGAGAGGGGTGTTGGTGATGACGATGGCTTCGATTTCCCCCTCCGGGAGGGAAGTTCCCCCGGCGGAATCACTCCGTCGGAGGGCAAAATTGCTCTGCCCAAGTTTTGCCTCGAGACGGCGGCGTTCCGTCCCGAAAGTCCTCTCCTTATTTTTTTTCTAGGTCAAAAGACCCTATATACCAGAAGATGGGCACCAGAGGTGGGACGAGGAGGGCACAACCCACCAGGGCGCGTCTGGGGGGCCTGGCGCGCCCTGGTGTCTTGTGCCCACCAGGGTGGTCCCCTCTGGTAGTTATTTGCTCCAGTATTTTTCATATATTCCAAAAATATTCTCCGTAAAGTTTCAGCTTCTTTGGAGATGTGCAGAATAGGTATCTCTGATGTGCTTTTGCAGGTCCAGAATTCGAGCTGCCAGTATTCTCCCTCTTTGTGTAAACCTTGCATATTATGAGAGAAAAGGCATTAGAATCTCTCCCTAAAGCATTATTATTCAACAAAACACAATAAATAATAGTAGGAAATCATGATGCAAAATGGACTTATCAACTCCCCCAAGCTTAGACCTCGCTTGTCCTCAAGCGAAAAGCCGATATTGAAAAACATGTCCACATGGTTTGAGAGAGAGGTGTCGATAAAAACAAAATACGAACATAGTAGCATCATGCTTATTATCATAACAACAACAAACTCTAACATAAAATTTATTCATATACTTTCATCATATAACTTCTCATGAACAAGTAACAATTCATCACAACATAGAAGTATAAAGCATAAACCTTATTGAAAACGAACAAACTATGTTCTCAGTCAACTTTGCAACTACAATTAATCATATTTTCAAGAAGGGTCTCATATCGGAGCCTTTTGGCAAGTCCACATACTAAACCATCATTTAGTCTTCTATGATTGCTAACACTCACCGCATACCCATGAGCAAAAAGTTTCAACTGGACACATAGAAAGATAGGGGCTTATAGTTTCGCCTCGCAACGTATTCACCTCAAGGGTGATGTCAACAATAATAACGCATGCCCACTCATATCCAACTGCATATATGTGCCTAGATCTTTCCTCACCACATGATGCTTGCAAAAAGAGAAAAGTAAAAAGGAATAGGGGAGAATACTTGACTCTTGCATAAAAGTAAATACATAAAAGTAAAAGATGGGCCCTTCACAGAGGGAAGCAAAGGTTCTCATGCGCTTTTTGGTTTGTATGCCCAATCCCTTAATGTAAAAGAACTTCACGCTATATTGCCCCCTATGATAGCAACCTTTATTATGCAGTCCATCGCGTTTATTGCTTTGCCATCATAAGTTCGTATAACGCTCAATTTTCTCTTACACTAATTGATCAAACACATTTAGAAACAATTTTTATTGCCTTAGTGCACCGATGACACCTTACTTGAAGGATCTTACTCGATCCGTAGGTAGGTATAGTGGACTCTCAAAGCATGAATTTGGGTTTTGGGTTTTTGGATGCACAAGTAGTATCTCTACTTAGTGCGGAATTTTTGGCTAGCAAAGATATTGAGCAAGCACCACATGTTGAAGGATCTATGACAATATAACTTCTATGTGGATATGAACAAACATAAATCATTACGTTGTATTCCTTGTCCAATGTCAACAATTTTGACATATAATATTTAATGGGGGCTCACAATCATAAAAGATGTCCAAGATGGTGTATTTGCATGTGAATCTTCTCTTCCCTTATTAATTCTTTCATGAATAGCATCATTGACCAATGCTATGTTTGTCAACCTCCAACAAATTTTACCACTTACACTTTTCCTTATGTGATGTCATTACTTACCATAAGATTAGCATATGATTCTTTTCATTTATTTCTCTTTCCTTTTATTTTGATTGCAGCAAAAAGTAGAGGAGCAAAAGCTCAAACCAAACTTTATTATATAACTCTCTCTCGATTATATAGATAGATATACCACAAAACTAACACACGAAAATAGATCATGCTAAACTTTTATTCAACTAAATCAAAGGGAAACTAAAGATCGAACTAAAATAGGTAAAGGTGAATAAAAGTGATGGTTATACGATATCGGGGCACCTCCCCCAAGCTTGGCTGAAGCCAAGGGGAGTGCCCATACCCGTGTGCTCAAGTCTCCTTTGGTGGTGGTGATGAAGAAGGTGGTGGTGATGAAGTGGCCTTCTTCTTCAACTTATATTTGAGCATAAAGTTTTCCTCCCTTAGATCACCATTCTCCAACTCGAGTTTTAATATCGTTTTGCATAATGCCGCCTTGCTCTCCTGCAGAAAACGAGATGGAATAAATTGAACCTCGGGTTTGTATCCTTTAGGGAGGCTTGACTTCTTGAATTCCACATGCATGTCTTCGGGTTGAGGAAGCGGGTCATCCTCTTCCTCAGAGCTATCATCCTTTGTTTTCTTCATGGCAGCGTCTTCCTCCTCGTCTGATGTCCATCCATAGTGCTCCACTTCTCCATAGATCTTGGGGTTTGCAATATAGTCAGCAACATAACTCTCCCCCTCTGAATCTTGAGACGACATATTTTCAGATCTGCCAGGAAAATAGCACGAAACAAGAACAGAGGATTTTTCTGCGATGCGGTCATCAAAACAGTCGGGGGTATATATAGAGAATTTTTATTCTTGGGAAACAAGCATATGGAAGGAAAACGGAGTCGGGAAGGTGCCCGAGGTGGGCACAACCCACCAGGGCGCGCCTGGTAGGGCTGTAGCGCCTTGGTGTATCGTGCTCAACTCGGTTGCCTTCCAGTTTATTTCTTATTTTCCTAATTTTTCTAATATTCCAAAACTGACAGAAAATATATTGCGGATTTTTTGGAGTCCGTTTACTTACCGTATCACGTACCTCCTATTTTTCAGAATTCTGGAGTGTTCCGGAAGGTTTCTTTTATGTGTTCCTTCGGTGTCATGGTTTGGATAACATTGCTTTCAACGTTAATGGGCGTACCTGAGATATAGTGCTTAATTCTTTGTCCATTGACCACCTTCAGGTTAGTTCCTTCGGCATTATTAATCTTGATAGCTCCAGAATGATAAACCTCTTCGACAATATATGGTCCTTCCCATTTGGAGAGATGCTTACCTGCAAAAAATCTTAAACGAGGGTTGAACAAAAGAACATAGTCTCCTATTTTGAATTCCCGCTTTTGGATTCTCTTGTCATGCCATCTTTTTACTTTTTCTTTGAATAGTTTGGCATTTTCATAGGCTTGGATTCTCCATTCATCTAGTGAGCTAATATCAAATAGCCTCTTCTCACCGGCAAGTTTGAAATCATAATTGAGTTCTTTAATTTCCCAAAAGGCTTTGTGTTCTAACTCTAGAGGCAAATAACAAGCTTTTCCATATACAATTTTGTATGGAGACATACCCATATGATTTTTATAAGCTGTTATATAGGCCCAAAGTGCATCATCTAATTTCTTAGACCAATTCTTTCGAGACCTATTGACAGTTTTTTGTAATATTAATTTTATTTCTCTATTGCTAAGTTCAACTTGACCACTAGATTGCGGATGATAGGGTGATGCAATTCTATGGTTAACATCATATTTAGCAAGCAACTTACGGAAAGCACCATGAATAAAGTGTGAACCACCATCAGTCATTAAGTATCTAGGGACTCCAAACCTCGGAAAGATAACTTCTTTAAGCATTTTAATAGAGGTGTTGTGATCAGCACTACTAGTTGGAATAGCTTCTACCCACTTAGTGACATAATCAACGGCAACCAAAATATGAGTGTACCCGTTAGAGGAAGGAAAAGGTCCCATATAATCAAAACCCCAAACATCAAATGGTTCGACAACAAGTGAATAATTCATAGGCATTTCCTGACGCTTACCGATATTACCAATTCTTTGACATTCATCACAAGACAACAAACTTACGGGCATCCTTCAAGAGAGTAGGCCAATAAAAACCAGATTGCAAAACCTTGTGAGTAGTTCTATCTTCTGCATGATGCCCTCCATAAGCTTCGGAATGACATTTCCGTAGGATTTGTTCCTGTTCATGCTCAAGTATACAACGTCTAATAATACCATCTACTCCTTCTTTATAGAGATGTGGGTCATCCCAAAAGTAATGTCTTAAATCATAGAAGAATTTTTTCTTTTGTTCGTATGTGAATCTAGGTGGTATATATTTAGCGACAATGTAGTTAGCATAATCAGCATACCAAGGAGTGTTTTGAAAAACATTTATTGCAGCTAACTGTTCATCAGGGAAACTATCATCAATAGGTACTGAGTCATCAAGAATATTTTCTAACCTAGACAAGTTATCAGCTACGGGGTTCTCAGCTCCCTCCCTATCAACAATATGTAAGTCAAATTCTTGAAGCAAAAGAACCCACCTAATAAGTCTAGATTTAGCATCTTTCTTTTCCAGAAGATATTTT
Source organism: Elymus sibiricus (assembly GCA_039707655.1). Classification (NCBI taxonomy): domain Eukaryota; kingdom Viridiplantae; phylum Streptophyta; class Magnoliopsida; order Poales; family Poaceae; genus Elymus; species Elymus sibiricus. The sequence continues at coordinate 142,293,352 of CM077667.1, read as the reverse complement.
ATAGCAGCATGATCGGTGTGAACAATAACCTTGGAGTCAACAATATAGGATCCAAATTTATCACAAGCAAACACAACTGCTAAAAATTCTTTTTCAGTAGTAGCATAATTTCGTTGGGCATTGTCTAGAGTTTTACTAGCATAATGGATAACATTCAATTTCTTATCAACTCTTTGTCCTAGAATAGCGCCAACAGCATAATCGCTAGCATCACACATAATTTCAAAAGGCAAGTTCCAGCCAGGTGGTTGAACGATAGGTGTAGAGGTTAAGGCTTTCTTGAGTGTTTCAAAGGCTTCCACACAATCATCATCAAAAACAAAAGGGATATCATTTTGTAAAAGATTAGTAAGAGGCCTAGAAATTTTAGAGAAGTCTTTAATGAACCTCTTATAGAAACCAGCATGACCAAGGAAAGTTCGAATACCTTTAATATCTTTAGGACATGGCATTTTCTCAATTGCATCAACTTTAGCTTTATCCACCTCAATACCTCGTTCAGATATTTTATGCCCCAAGACAATACCTTCATTAACCATAAAGTAGCACTTCTCCCAATTCAAGACAAGATTAGTTTGTTCACATCTCTGCAAAACTCGATCAAGGTTGCTTAAGCAATCATCAAAAGAAGTCCCGTAAACGGAAAAATCATCCATGAAAACCTCCACAATCTTTTGACAAAAGTCAAAGAATATAGCAGTTATACCTCTTTGAAAGCTTGCAGGTGCATTGCATAAACCAAAAGGCATACGTCTATAAGCATAGGTTCCAAAAGGACAAGTAAAGGTATTTTTCTCTTTATCATATTGTGATACCGGTATTTGAGAGAAACCAGAATATCCATCCAAAAAACAAAAGTGTGTGTGCTTAGATAATCTTTCTAGAATTTGATCAATGAAAGGCAGAGGGTAATGATCTTTTTTAGTAGCTTTATTTAATTTTCTGAAATCAATTACCATTCTATAGCCAGTGACAATTCTTTGCGAAATGAGTTCATTTTTATCATTAGGAACAACGGTAATACCTCCTTTCTTAGGGACATAATGAACGAGACTTACCCATCTACTATCAGCTATGGGATAGATTATACCTGCTTCCAGAAGCTTTAATATTTCAGTTCTTACCAGTTCTTTCATCTTAGGATTCAATCGCCGTTGGTGATCAACAACGGGTTTAGCATCAGGTTCCATATTAATCTTGTGCTGACATAGAGTGGGACTAATGCCCTTAAGATCATCAAGAGTATATCCAATAGCAGCCCGGTGCTTCTTCAGAATTTTTAATAATCTTTCTTCTTCATGTTCTGAAAGGTTAGCACTAATAATAACAGGATATATCTTTTTCTCATCAAGATAAGCATACTTCAAAGTATCAGGCAATTGCTTTAATTCAAACACAGGATCACCTTTAGGTGGAGGAGGACCTCCAAGAGTTTCAATAGGCAAATTGTGTTTCAGGAGAGGTTGTTGTTCAAAGAAATTTTTATCTATTTCATTTCTTTAACGCAAGTGCATATCATTTTCATGGTCAAGCAAATATTGTTCTAATGGATCAGTAGGAGGCACGGCAATAGAAGCAAGACCAATTATTTCATCCTTATTTGATAATTATCTATCATGAGGTTGCCTACTAAACTTGGAAAATTTAACTCATGAGACACATCACCAAAACTGACACCTACTGTTTGTTTTTCGCAGTCTGTCTTAGCATTGACGGTGTTCAAGAAAGGTGTACCAAAGATAATGGGACAAAAGTCATCTTGTGGGGAACCAAGAACTAGAAAATCAGTAGGATATTTTACTTTCCCACACAAGACTTCAACATATCTAACAATCCCAAGTGGTGTGATGGTGTCTCTATTAGCAAGTTTAATAGTAACATCAATGTCTTCTATTTCAGCTGGTGCTATTTCATTCATAATTTCTTGGTATAAGGTAAAAGGGATATTACTCACACTAGCACCCAAATCACATAAACCATGATAGCAATGATCTCCTATTTTGACTGAGACAACAGGCATGCCCACTACGGGTCTATGTTTATCTTTTTCATCAGGTTTGGCAATTCTAGCAGCTTCATCATAGAAGTAGATAACATGCCCATCAACATTTTCTACCAAGAGATCTTTAACCGTAGCAACACTAGGTTCTACTTTAATTTGCTCAGGGGGCTTAGGTGCTCTAATAGTACTCTTGCGAACCATAGTTGATACCTTAGCATGTTCCTTTAACCTAACAGGGAAAGGTGGTTTTTCCATATAAGCGGTAGGCACAACTGGATCAACATTGTAAATGATGGTTTCATCTTTAGCTATGACCAGTTTTTTAATTTCTTCTTTAATAGGGGGATGATATTTAAACCACTTCTCCTTAGGGAGATCAACGTGAGTAGCAAATGCTTTACAGAAAGAGGCTACTATCTCAGAGTCAAGTCCATATTTAGTGCTAAACTTGTGAAAAACATCGGTATTCATAAAAGATTTAACACAATCAAACTCAAGCATAATACCTGACTCATTACCTTCGTCGAGTTCCCAATCTTCAGAGTTGCGTTTAATTCTTTCTAAGAGATCCCACTTGAATTCAATAGTCTTCGTCTTAAAAGAACCAGCACAAGAAGTATCGAGCATGGATTGATCATTATGAGAAAGCCGAGCATAAAAATTCTGAATAATAACTTCTCTTGGGATATCATGATTGGGGTATGAATATAACATTGACTTAAGCCTCCACCAAGCTAGAGCGATGCTTTCTCCTTCACGAGGCCAAAAACTATATATATAATTCCGATCACGATGAACTAGATGCATGGGATAAAACTTTTGATGGAATTCCAATTGCAATCGATTCCAGTTCCATGATCCAATATCATCACATAGCCTATACCATGTCAATGCTTTTCCCTTCAAAGATAAAGGGAAAACCTTCTTCTTAGCTTCATCTCCGGGTAGACCTGCAAGCTTAAATAATCCACAAATTTCGTTCACATATAATAGGTGCATATCAGGATGTTCAGTTCCATCTCCTGCATAAGGCTTAGCAAGCAGTTGTTCTACTATACCCGAAGGAATTTCATAACCAATATTTTCAGTAGGTGCAGTAGGTTGAGGGGCAACTAATTGTGGTTCCGGTCGAGGTGAAGATACCCCAAACAAACCCCTCAAAGGATTGTTTTTCATAGTAGCAATTAACAATAAATTTCAGCACGTAGTATAATTTTTTCCTTACCGATTTCCACTTACCAAGAGCGCTTCACTCCCCGGCAATGGCGCCAGAAAAGAGTCTTGATGACCCACAAGTATAGGGGATCAATCGTAGTCCTTTCGATAAGTAAGAGTGTCGAACCCAACGAGGAGCAGAAGGAAATGACAAGCGGTTTTCAGCAAGGTAATTTCTGCCGGTACTGAAATTGTAGGTAACAGATACTTTGATAGACGAGAAAGTAACGGTAACGGTAAATAAAGTGCAGCAAGGTAGCCCAATCCTTTTGTGGCAAAGGACAGGCCAGAACAATCTATAGTAATAGGCAAAGTGTTCTTGAGGGTACACAGGAATTTCATCTAGTCACTTTTATCATGTTAGTTTGATTTGTGTTCGCTACTTTGATAATTTGATATGTGGGTGGACCGGTGCTTGGGTGTTGTTCTTACTTGAACAACCTCCCACTTATGATTAACCCCCTCGCAAGCATACGCAACTACGAGAAAAGTATTAAGATAAAATCTAACCATAGCGTTAAACGTTTGGATCCAAATCAGCCCCTTACGAAGTAGCGCATAAACTAAGGTTTAAGCTTCTGTCACTCTAGCAACCCATCATCTAATAACTACTCCACAATGCATTCCCTTAGTCCCAAGGATGGTGAAGGGTCATGTAGTCGACGTTCACATGACACCACTAAGGGAATCACAACATACATATCATCAAAATATCGAACACATATCAAATTCACATGATTACTTGCAACATGACTTCTCCCATGACCTCAAGAACAAAGGTAACTACTCACAAATAATATTCATGATCAAGATCAGAGGGGTATTGAATAGCATAATGGATCTGAACATATAATCTTCCACCAAATAAACCATATAGTAATCAACTACAAGATGTAATCAACACTACTAGTCACCCACAGGTACCAATCTGAGGTTCCGGTACAAAGATTGAACACAAGAGATGAACTAGGGTTTGAGAGGAGATGGTGTTGTTGAAGATGTTGATGAAGACTGGCCTCCCAAAGATGAGAGGGGTGTTGGTGATGACGATGGCTTCGATTTCCCCCTCCGGGAGGGAAGTTCCCCCGGTGGAATCGCTCCGCCGGAGGGCAAAAGTGCCCCTGCCCAAGTTCCGCCTCGAGATGGCGGCGTTCCATCCCGAAAGTCCTCTCCTTATTTTTTCTAGGTCAAAAGACCCTATATACCAGAAGATGGGCACCGGAGGTGGGCCGAGGAGGGTACAACCCACCAGGGCGCGTCTGGGGGGCCTGGCACGCCCTGGTGTCTTGTGCCCACCAGGGTGGCCCCCTCCGGTAGTTATTTGCTCCAGTATTTTTCATATATTTCAAAAATATTCTCCGTAAAGTTTCAGCTTCTTTGGAAATGTGCAGAATAGGTATCTCTGATGTGCTTTTTCAGGTCCAGAATTAGATGCCGGTATTCTCCCTCTTTGTGTAAACCTTGCATATTATGAGAGAAAAGACATTAGAATCTCTCCCTAAAGCATTATTATTCAACAAAACACAATAAATAATAGTAGGAAATCATGATGCTAAATGGACGTATCACGTCTCTGATGTATCTATAATTTTTGATTATTTCATGCTATTATATTATCAATCTTGGATACTTTATATGCTATTTTATATCATTTTTGGGACTTGCCTATTAACTAAGTGCCCAGCACCAGTTTCTGTTTTTTGCCTATTTTTGGACTTTCCAGAAAATTAATATCAAACGGAGTCCAAATTGGATAAAAATTTACGGGACTTATTTTTGGACTAGAAGAGACCCAAGAAGCTTCGGGAGGAGGCCATGAAACCCACGAGGTGGCCACAAGCCATTGGGCGCGCCCCCATGGCTTGTGGGCCCCTCGTGGCACCTCCTGACCTTATTCCACTTCTATATATTGCCAATAACCCCAAAACCAACAAACAGCCCCCCAAAACAATTTTTCCGCCCCGCAAGTCTCTGTTCTTCCGTGATCCCATATGGAGGTCTTTTCCGGTATTCTGCCGGAGGGGGAATCCATCACGGAGTCCGTCTTCATCAGCATTGTTGCATCCATGATGATGTGTGAGTAGTTCACCACAGACCTACGGGTCCATAGCTAGTAGCTAGATGGCTTCTTCTCTTTCTTTGATCTTCAATACAAAGTTCTTCATGATTCTCGTGTTGATCTATCCGATGTAATCTTCTTTTGCGGCGTGTCTGTTGGGATTCGATGAATTGTGGGTTTATGATCAGATTATTCATGAAAAGTAATTGAGTCTTCTGTGAATTCTATTATGCATGATTTTTATAGCTTTGTAAGTCTCTCCGGTCTATCGGTTTGGTTTGACCAACTAGATTGATTTATCTTCAGCGGGAGGAGTGCATTGTAGTGGGTTCAATCTTGCGGTGCTCTATATCCCAGTGACAGAAGGGGACAAGACACCTATTGTATTGTTGCCACTAAGGGTAAAATGACAGGGTTTGAACATATTGCTTGTACTTACTTTGTCTACATCATGTCATCTTGCTTAAAGCATTACTCTGTTTGTCATGAACTTAATACCATAGATGCACGTTGGATAGCGCTCGATTGGTGGAGTAATAGTAGTAGATGCAGAATCGTTTCGGTCTACTTGTCACGGACGTGATGCCTATATACATGATCATTGCCATGAATACATAATCATAACTATGCGCTTTTCTATCAATTTCCCAACAGTAATTTGTCTACCCACTGTATGCTACTTTCGAGGGAGAAGCCTCTAGTGAACACTATGCCCCCCGGGTCTACTTAATCATATTTGCTAAAAAACACAAAAATACCTTGCTGCAATTTATTTACTTTTATTTTATTTTGCTTTTATCTTTATGTATCTACCACTATCAGAAGTAATCCTTGCAAGTAACGAGTTCAAGGGACTTGACAACCCTCTTGCCCGCGGTGGGTGCAAGTGTTTGGTTTTGTGTGTGCAGGTACCGCTTGAAAGATAAGTTGTCGTGGTTCTCCTACTAGTACGATAACCTTGGTTCTCACTAAGGGAAATACTTATTGCTACTATATTGATTCACCCTTCCTCTTCGGGGAAAAACCCAACGCAGCTCACAAGTAGCAGGTTCTTCACAACGATTGAAGACCTCCAAGCACATCAAGATGATCTAGGAGGCACCACCCTCCAAAAGGTAATAGATATTGTTGTTGATGATGAACTCCTTGGTCTTGTGCTTCAAAAGATAATCTCATCAATACTCAAATACTCTCATAGATCTTTGTCTTTGGTAGGAGAGGATTTGGGTCGAAAGCAATGAGGTGACTAGAAATCAAAGGATCAATGATTGGAGCGGAATCCCCTTTGAAATTAGCACAAGGAGGTGAAACTCTCTCTCTCTCTCTCTCTCTCTCTCTCTCTCTCTCTCTCTCTCTCTCGGAAATATGGATATGAGCGGTGTTTGCTTCGAGAGACAATGGTGGAGTGGGTGGGGGTATATATAGTGATGACAAAAAAATGACAGTTACACACACTTTTGCACACATCAGTGAGACCGACTGGTTTGCTCGGTCTGGCTGATATGCAATAAAGGTAGCAACTTTGGATTGTTCGGTCACACCTTGTGAAACTGATCAGTGGTTGTGAGATGTGATGACCTAAGCACTTTTGCATGCTTCAGTGTCACCGACTGAAACCATTCAGAAATTCTGAACAAATTGCAAAAGGTTATAGAAGGTTGGCATAGGTGCTTCGGTGAGTCATAATGGACATCTCGGTGAGATCAATGCAAATAGGGTTTAGGATAATGACTATATTTGTTTGGGTCGGTGACTTCGGCAGAGTTTGGTTCAGTGAGTCCGAGGAGCGCTTTGGGTTTCATATACTGGGAACTTGTGAGTGTGTCTCATGTTTTTGGGGTTTGATCGCTAACCACTTGAGCAATGAAGTCGTTTTCTCAACCTCATCCTCTTTTGATGGTATTGGCATACCTATGGACTCAATGTTATCTTTGATCACTTAAATATGAAGCGGGGAGTCCTCCGGCATGAACCAACCCTTGTCCTTAGCATTTTGAGGGGTCCGATTTCACTTCTGAAGTTGCACCTAAAATGGCTTTCCTGGAATTTATATATATATATATATATATATATATATATATATATATATATATATATATATATATATATATATATATATATATATATATATATATGTTGACATGAATTACCAAACCTCCCAGGTGATTATATGCACTTTTAGAGGGAGAGACCGGGGAGAAATAGACCTGCACTGGTGCAGAGCGCCGTGATTAGTCGTCGTCGCCCTGGTAGCTAGTTCATCTCGAGATCCCCTCTCATCTTCCTTTTTTCCTTCTTCTCTTTTTCTAGTCGTCAGGGGTCGAAGGGGTATGTTTTGTGGGAGATGGGCAATTTAGTGGAAGTCGGAGCGAGCTCCCTCTGAATAGAGCGAGGGAACTTACGTTGGAGGCAAAACGACTTGGAATTGACATAGTGTTTCATATACGAATTCACTGTACAACCAAACATCCATATTGACGTCAACGATTACCAGTTCCATTTTGTAAGCTTCAATGGAGACATCACAACATAGCGTAATATATTGTGAGTGGCTTTGGTAGGCAAATATGTCATCCTACAAAACATTTTGAAAGAACACACCTATAAGTTAGACTATTAAAGGTAGCAGACTGTTAGAGTTGGGTGCTCTCTAGTAAATTCATGAAGAGGCCCCAGAGTAGGACGTATATGCTCCTACCCGCGGGAAAGCTTTTTAACAGTCTAGTATTGGTCAAGGATTTACATACAACTTGTTTGCACAAAATTCGCAGTTCAAGGCGTAGTCCACTATCAAGTTGTAAATGAGTGTAGCATGGAGTTTAAGGTGAAAGTTCAACTTAACAATCTCCATCGATACACCGGTATATAAATAATGTTTTGAAACCATAAACAAGCTCCATGTACCTTTGGGATTGGATGGGGGTTGTCGGAATTGTTTGTCTTTACCCATTATTATTTACAATAATTTCTGGGAAAATGCCAAAAGCCATATGGCCATTCATGTATGGCAATATGAATGGGGAAAGTTTAGCCTCATCACGCTAGTGGAGGATGTGAATGACCAACATATAAGGTGGGTTGTTCCACACACTACTAAGAGTTCGAGGAGAGGAAACTTACGTGCACGCTCCTCCTCCGCCCCCACATCGCCACATCTCGTGTGCGTGTCGTGTTTCATAATCGAACCAAGATTATGTGAGGTGGGATCTATGCCACGCGTACGCGTTGTATTTTTTGGCACGGAAGAAAGGAGTTGAAATTGACGTACTAGTAAACTCGCCTATAATAGATCATTTCTTTTTTTCAGACGAGACACGGTTCATCTCTAACATGTCTTTATTTTTTACGAAAAGTGAGGCATCGGTCCTTCAAAACCATGTCTCTTGTAATCATGTACGGAAGAGAGGCAAACGGATTTTTGGAGAACGCTCCAACACGACTGCCGGATCTTCCTCCCCGGTGGCTGAGCACGAGGACTTCTTTTCCGACGTCGATCATCTCCTCCGTGACATGACGAACGATGCACCTGCATTATTATTTTTAAGAATACTCGCATCTTCTTTCACCACAATGTATGTCTTCTTCTCTCTTCTGTTCGGCATTGCGCCGAGTCTACTATTCGGTCTACTATTTTTACCAATCGATATGCATATGATGATCATCTGTTATATACTGTATCATATTGCATGACGACATGCCTACTTACATCACGTACTTGATTTGATGACTCTTTTTTTGATATGTTGGGATTTTTTTGATAGCTAACCACATACTATGATTATTACGAGTATGTTTTATCTGCCGTATTTTTCTAGATTAAACTTAATGACAGTTACAACATATACCACATTCCCATCACCGACATACGTACGTACGTGTTGATTCCGACCCCGCGCGCGCACTGCCCCGCACGGCAGTCAACTCGACCCACAGAAAACCCTCGAAGACAAGTCCCGGATACGTGCGTGCACCCGCTCGGTATCCACGATCGACCAGTCGCCACCAGTTTGCTCCGCCACATGCACTTTTTTGTTTTGTTTTTTGAAACGGACTCCGCTACAATACATGCATGAAGAAGGCGTCGCTACTTGAGTCGGCGTCGATGAGATCAGGGTCTATAGGCGGCTTCGAGATCTCTGCATGCGGCGTCGGCGTCCTTGTTGGCGTGCAGCTCGTTTAGCTCGGCGATGGTGCTGTGCTTGGGCCTGCGCTCCGTGATGGCGATGGAGATGTCGTTGGGGAAGAGGTCGTGGTGCACGGCCGCGTGCAGCAGCGTGGTCAGGAGGAGCGCCGTCACCGTGAGCGTGGCCACCACGGACAGCACGATGCACATGGCCTGCGTGAACGCGTTCTTCACCTCCGACGAGTAGCGTATCGACGCGATGGCCGCGCTCGTCATCGGGAACGTGTACGCCCACCACGCCAGCGAGAACCTGAACCCCCTGAACATGTTGATCCGCACAGCCTGCACGCACGCAACAGCTAGCAATCGGTTACCACACCGATCGAGACCCGACCCATGGAGATCGATCGAGGTGCTTTGCTTACCAGCGAGGCGTAGAGGAACATGGCGATGAAGTAGGCGATGCGGGAGCCGTAGCCGAACTCGCCGGTGATCCGCGCCCAGGCGAGGCAGGCGACGCTGGGCGCGGCCACGAAGAGGAAGAAGACCGGGTGGAGGTCCCTCGGCAGCGTCTCGCTGGTGGGCAGCCTCTGGTACAGCGTCACGAACAGCACGATGTAGTGCGCGAGCCCGACGGCGAAGAAGAAGATGGGGCCCTCCCTCAACCCCATGATGGCCCCCAGCAGCGCGCCGACGAAGTTGCCGACGATGGACAGGTGGTTCGACGGGTTGGCCACCCTCGACAGCCGCCTCTGCCCGCCGGATATCCACTGCCCGTATATCTTGAGCTCCAGGCACACGATGGGGGCCATGAGCACGTACCACAGCCAGTGCGGCAGGCTCTCCACCACCAGCTCCGGCACGCCGATGGCCAGGAAGAGGCAGGCGATCCACGGCGCGAAGAAGAAGTTGACGCGGATCGGATGGTAGTACTCCCGCCGCACCGCCTCGAAGTAGAAGATGACCTTGCACGCGTACAGCGCCGACACGAAGCACATGAGCGCCACCGACACGCACCACAGCACGAGGTTTGTCCGGAGCGTGATGTGCAGGAACCGCGTGGACGCCGAGATGGCGACGTTCTTCCACAGGATGGCCTGGCTGCTCATGCCCAGGCACATGCCGAAGGCCGACACCGGGAACCGGAGCAGAAACGGCCACGTCTTGTCCGACGGCAGGACCAGCTCCTCCGACGACTGACGGCGGCGGCGGCGGCGGCGACGCGGCACAGCAAACACGACAGCACGTGAGGCCCCCTGTTGCATCATCAATGCGTTTAGACATGTAACGAGTTGCTGGTGGTGTACCCGCAGCTTGTCGAGTTCGGGGCCTTCCAGCGCCGCGAAGAAGCGCTGGACTCTGGGCATGGAGCATGGGCGGCCGCTCGTCGCCGCGCCGTCGTCTTCCTCGGGCTCCGCCTCCTGCGGCGGCGGCTGCCTCACGACGCGGAGGTGGGTGGTGAGCTGCTTCTCCAGCTTCCCGGACCACGTCTTGAACGAATCGTAGCTCGTGTCCCTGCGCGCCTTGTTCCTCCCCATGCGCGCCCCGCTCCCGCGGCTCATCGAGTCGTCGTGCAGCACCTGGGACTGTGAGTCCTGGGCGTTGGCCAGCTCGGTGTCCGCGGCGGCAATCGGCTGCGAGCGGAACACCACCTTCTCCAGCTCCAGGTGCTCGAACTCGACGGACACCATCGGCGGCGGCCGCGGCGGGAGCGACAGCATACGCGACGCGTCAGCGTGGCGCGGCGGGAACTCCGCCTCCGTCCGGGCGACGTCGAACCTGGACGGAGAGGCCGGCAGGCTGACGGAGACCGGGTGCGCCGCGACGCGCAGCGCGGACGCGTCGAACGGCGAGTCCTGGTCCGGAGACGCCATCATCGGGTCGCCGTGCCGCTCCTACACTGGCACGACACTGCTCAACCTCGTGGTCCGATCAAGTCGGCATTGCATGATCCATGGCACGAGCCGGTGGCGCTACGAGACTTACCCTGAAGACCTGCTCCACGGCGGATCGGCTTGCCGGGACGCGATCACCGGCGGCCCACTGTCGCACAGATTCGTCCGTCTCCATCAACCTCGGGGAATCTGCAAGCCAAGTGAAGCGTATCAATCAGAAAAAACGATGGAAACACTGTAACCGAACCGCAGATTCGCTCGTAATTAACCTTACGATCGAGAGCAAACTTTGCAACCTGACGTTATCTATCTATCGTCAGTAGCTCGGGTGCTACTGGCACTGAAGCCAAAACCAGCTGCCTGCCTGCCCTCCCTCTCGCTGAACCATGTGGTAGGTATATATAAGAAGTTTCCGTGAGCTTCAAAACAAAATGATCACGGCGTGTTCGTGCTGGACTGGCTGATAAGGCAAGTGTACATGCGCAACAGCGCGACTCAGACGCTGATGTATCCATAGCCCGATAGCCGCCTATACATATATTTCGTGGTGTGTGTACGGGCAAGATGTCAAAGGAAATGGATCTCCACACTTGTGGCGCTCAGGATTTCGCGGACGAGTATGGCAATGTTGGGCAGAGGATTCCAGAGACGAGTGGCAGAATCTTCCCTGGTCTGCTGGTAACCCTGGCGCGGGTGACAGACTGACAGTACGTGTTGCAAAGCAGGGCAATGGAAAGAACATTCAGACACTCCTACTGTAGGAAATAGATGGATGATTGTCACGCAAAGATAGCCTGTTAACACAAACTTGTGGCGATTCAGTAGGATATAGGCAAGCATTTTTGTTGTTGTTGTTGTTGTCATTTGTAAGAAATGCTGCACTTTTGTCGAAAAAGGTGATGAAGAAATGCTGCCAATTTGTTTCAGGGCATACGCAAGGAAGTCTAAATTTTCTAGTACCAGGTTCATTTCAAATCTCAACAATATAAATGAGCTTCAACCCACCGAAGGGCTGTCGAGAATCATCGGTGGAACGACAGGGTGTGCTTGATTTGCTTGTCATGGTCATCTTTAAGGCTTGTTTGGATTGGTGAGGATTGTGCCAAAACCCTTATGATAGATCATTTTCTCGCAAGTCTAATCATTGTCTACCCAAAGAAGCACAAATTTGGATTTCGGACGGATCATTACAGTTTTCTTTATATAGCGCAAGTGATTGTTATTGCTTTTGATCATCCATAACTAGCCAAGCTAACCTAGGGACCCCCTCGCCCCTCCCCTCGCGCGTCCGTCGCCCCCCGCGGTAGCGGCGCGCAACCCTCCCCTCCCCCGTCTAGCCCCCCCACCCACCCCTCTCCCTCATCGCCGCCGCTGGCAGGGGCTGCCGGGCGAAGCCCGGGTAGCGCCGGCGGCGGCGGCTGGTCTTTCCCCGCGTCAACTTGGTGGAGGCGGGGCTCTCCCTGGCTGGCGGCGGTGCTCATCGGGAGGCGGCGGCCCGGCTCCGGCCGGGTGGTGGCGGCACGACGGCGTGGCGCGCGAGCCTGCGGGGCGGCGCAGTGCCGCGGCGGCGGCGTGCAGCGGTGATGGCCGGCCAGGCCCCTCGGCCCAGATCTGGGCCCGTCGGGCCCCATCTGGGTTTGGGCGGGCCGGCCTGACCTGTGGCTCGATCTGCAGCTGGAGGTGATGACGTGGATGCAGGGGACGGCGGCGACGATAGCCGGCCTGTTGCAGCGCGACGGCGATCTTCACGGGCCCGATCTAGGCCCGGCCGGACCCTTTTAGGACTGGTGTGCCCCAGGAGGGCTTTACGGGCCCGCTAGGCCCGGCCAGACCTGACAGGGACTGGTGTGATCTTCGGCCGCGTCCGGTCGATGACCGTCTTCGGCGGTGGAGGTTGGTCCCTCCCGCTGGCCGCGATACTGCTGTCCCCGGGTCATTCCTCTCCTCTCCTTCGGCTTGCAGACCTCGTGGCAGCTACTTCGGTGAGACGACGATGGTGGCTTCGGGATTGTTTTGGCGCTGGTTGGTGGGCGGCTTGTCCGGTGGTGTTGAGGCTCGTCCTCACGGGGCTTCTATGCTACTGATCATCTGGGGTTGCTGATGGGGTGTTTCGGGAGAAATCCTTGTCGGTTCGTTTGACACCGACGCGGTGCCGCCTGCGGGTGGCATCTTTCCTTCCTAAAGGGCGTCGTGGCTACCCTTGTTCACTTCCCTCTGTGCCGGGGGAAACTCTAGGACCAGTGTGCTGGTCCGGACAGCAGCATGGCGTTCCTTCTTGAAGGTGCTGCCTCGTACTCGTCGATTCAGTGCTAGGAGAGTGGTGGTACTCTGTCGGTGAGTGCGCCTCAGTCACGGGTCATTGTCGTTTAGTCGATCCGCCGGCGTCTCCATTTTCTTTTCTTTTCTTTTCTTTGGGTGTATGTTTGCTGTCGCCCCAGCAATGCAAGTTGTTTCGTTGTACCGGATGTTTGCTATATCAATATAGCGGGTCTACGGCCTATTTCGTGATTGTTATTGCTTTTGTGCCCCAGGAATAAGGAGAGAAAACTATTCTGCTGCTCAGCTAGGAGCCAACCAACGACATCAACAGTTATGTTGCAGGTTTTCATCCAGGTAATTTAATCCCGCTCAAATATGATGGTAGGCTTCTTCTCACGGTCACCATCGCCAAAAATGACGAGGCCTGCAAGTCTTCCCGTTAACCTTTCCCCCCATACAACTTTCTGCAAGTAAACGCATCTCTTTCAGACGATCAGCGGCCCCGTGTCCACAAGCGCGCATGGCCACGAACGAACTTTCAGAGCCGAAAACGAGCTTCGCGCAGAATCCGCACAAGATGCTAAGGTTTTCCTCCCCATCTCAGCAAGCAACTCGAGGGCATGGCAGCGGGGCTAGCTTCTGACTGGAACCGCGCCACATGAGCCGTCGCTTTCAGGAGGGAATCGCATATGGCTCTGCAACAAGCGATGGCGCCGAACGGCCGGGCACCGGGCGCGTGCGCGTCCCCGTTCCGGAACCGAGGAGACATTCTTGCCTTTGGCCATGGCTTCTAGTGGAAAACTGCCCGGAATCGGAAGAGGAAAGGGTGCAGGGCACGCGAGCCTGTAAATATCGAGGGGTTTTGATTCTGGTCGCCTTGTGGGTTTCAGAGGTGGGGCGTGTGCTGCAAGTGGCAACACTGGCGTCGTTTGTCTAACTGAAAGGCAAATGGAAATGGTAAATAGGGGAAGGTTCTGATTTGTTGTAGGTTACCCGGAGTGTGCGCGCGATCAGGACGGCCGGCAATGCGGTAGTCCGGCGATGATGTGGGTGCCTCCGGGGGAGCCCTGGTTGGTGATGGCGGTGGGTTGTCTGGGGCGAGGACGAGGATGAGAGGTGGTATTCGCCGGCGGGGGCGGGAGCGGCGGCAATGGGGGCGGTGGTGCGGCCAGCCGGGCTTCGGCGGTTGAGGAGGTGGCGCGCGGGCACTGGGCGAGGTGGGTGAGTGACCTCTCTGGCTGGGAGTGGGGTCGAGCTCTAGGTGTTGCGGGTCACCTTGGGTCGGTCCATGTGACCTTTTTTTTTTAGACAAGTCGGTCGATGTGACCGAGAGCAACTAATTGGTAAGCACTTCATCGAAAACCTTCCCACAATCATTCTCACGCGCCAAGCGAAGGCACTTGCGCGTTCTCAGCCGCCACCACGTGTTGCGTTCTGAGCGTTTTCTTCGGATTTTTTATTTTTTATTTTTCCGCACGCGTTTTTCGTCGACATCTACTAAGACTTCAGCTTAAGTGGGTTCAGCCGCCCCAAATCTGTTTCGGCTTTTTAGATTGGTTTTTTCTTGTTTTTTTGTTGCTCCGGTTTTTCACCGGTCTTTTTTAGCTTTTGGACGATTTAAAAAAAATTTGCGCGAAAAACATGTTTTCTAATATTTTTTTTGCGAGAGGCACGGTTTTGCTTCTGTGAGAGACACGGCCGCGCCTCTCAGAAAGGGAAAAAACGTGTTTTCTGGGTTTTTTCTGCGAGAGGAACAGTTTTGCTTCCACGAGAGGCACGGTTTTGCTTTCGCGAGAGGCACGGCCGTGCCTCTCGGAAAGGAATAACACGCATTTTTTGTTTTTTTTTCATGAGATGCACGGTTTTGCTTCCGCGAGAGGCACGACCATGCATCTCGGAAAGAGAAAAACGCGGTTTTTTTCGCGAGAGGCACGGTTTTGCTTTCGCGAGAGGCACGGTCGTGCCTCTCGGAAAGAAAAAAAATCGTTTTTTGTTTTTTTTCTATCGCGAGAGACACGGTGTTTTCGTCTGGTTTTTCTGTTTGGTTTTTTCCTGGAAAAAAAGTTCGTCAAAACCTATCAACATGGAATCTAGTTTTGAAGATCTCGACGCGGGGAACCCAACGGTAAATGGTTCGAGATTTGAACGCACTGTTTAAGAGATAAAACGTTTTGAAAATATGAATCTACGAAAAAAGGTAAAACTCTCAGGTTGCGACAAGTGACACACATGCAGTATGCCACTTGTGCAACTGGAGGGTGGGAGTGATCTTTGAAAGATGTACTCGTCAATTAGTGATCTCGCATGTGACATGCGTCCCCATATGCGGGTCTGGATCGCGAGTGGGGTCGGGATGGGCTGGCTGTTTACTCTCGATTCTTTCAAAATATACATTTTACATTGTTATTTCTTTTTTCTCACGTTCATGTTGTTTCTGTAGAGATAAAGTGCAAGTTAACATTAGTCTATGATCCGGGTTAATATTCAACCTGGATTGGAAAATCTCATTATATGACACAGCTCAACCTTTGTAACAGTCCACTTAACGATGCCCCCCACGAAAATTGGGTGATTTTCGACTTTGTGTCTGCATACCGTACAAACATCGATGAGGTCGCCAAATTTCAATGGAAATAAACCACTGAAAACACATTAAAAAAATTATGATAATACCTACGAAAGTTTTTAATATGAAATGACAAACATTTTTCTTTTCAAATTAAGAAAACGGAGTAATTCTCAAATGAAACTGCCCAGAAAATAGAAACCAGTTTTAAGATTGAGATAAGTAGTTTTAGAGTATCAAGACGTATTTGACATGGTTTCGTGTAGTTTCTACAAATTTCCCCTTTTCCGGAACTTTCTAATCAGAAGAGGGGAATTTGATACTCTTGGAAACAACTTTACTAAGTGTGTCTTGAACTAAAACGATGTCATTTTCAAATTATTTTGGGACGGAAGGAGTACATTTTTATGGCTTATTTTCATTCGTTTTAGATTTATTTACCATCAACTTCCAAATTATATTCATTATTCGTTCATTTTTTTTCCAAGATGGTCTATAAATTTACTGGAAGCTTAAAAATCTATATTCGGCGTGATTTTCTTAATTATGTCGATCTAGATAAAAGTATCAACACATATGCTTCCATCAAGAAAAGCACTGCTTAAGGGCAAAGGCAAACAGATTTGGGACTCACCAGCAGACACGCGGAGCGACAGCAGACGGGAGAACACTGTCCTGGCGTGTTTGCTGAAGCACCTGCTCAACTAGAGATGGTGGTGGTGTACGTGCACAAGCAAGCAGAGCATTGTGTTGCACACCCCTAGCTATCTCGCTCGTGCTGTCAGTGTGTGTGTGTCCCCTCGCCCTCCTCTCTTGGGATTTATATATGATGAGAGCTCCAACTGCCGGTCCAATTGCAATGTTAATCGAGAAAGTTTTTCTAGGGAAATTAGGTTCAGATGGATCAGAGAATCTTATTGGACAAAGGGTTTGTGAGGGCATCTCCAATACCACCGCATCCGTCCGCGGACCGGGTGACTAATGCGGGAGCCGGACTTTCGCCTCTATTAATGATTTTTAAGAAATCAATTCTGTCAAATTAACCCTCCACCGATAGAAAATTCACCTTCCGCCGAATAAAAATCAACCTTCCGTCATTTGAATCAACATGTCGCCGTTTGAGGTACAAGTATAAAAAAAAAATTACTCCCGCAATTTTTGGGTGTGGCAGTTAACGGGAGTTATTTGTGGATGTTCATGCATTGGTTACATGCATCTGAGCTGGATTTCTTTCTGTTAATCCAATGAGCTAATTAATCTGGAGTTAATCCAATGCGGAGTAACTAAAAACGGGGTAAGAAATTTAAGCTTTTAATGCAAAGTAATTAACAAATGAGAAAGAAATCTGCGTCGGATCGAGGAAGAAATATGCCCTTTTAATGTGGACCAATTAACGGATGAGCCTAAACTGCTCTAGGCCCAACCCGGACGTGGGTTACATGGCGGCTTTTGATTGACCACGCCGATGTCCGTAGTCTAGCAAAGCCTCTCTTTGTTTGTCTCATATTTGCGGTAAAAGTGCATCCGGATCAATCGACGGACCGATGCAGGTTGGATAACAAAACACGTCCGAACCGTGCTATACGAAAGGATGCGGGCAGTTTGAGGTTAGCTTTGAAGATGCCATGACTCCTCCATCCCGTCTCGAGCCCAGTCAGGCGAGCACGCGCATGTAATGGTCTCTTTTCCTCCTCATACCCATCAATTAGTGGAGTGGAGAGACTAAAAAAAATACAAAAAATGTATCTTTATGTTTCATTTTATAATAAATACACATATACCTAGAGAGAGTGTACACGTGTGTAAATTTTTATGACAAAATACTTTAATGAGAGTTACAAATAAAAAATCTTTTTTTTCAATGCATGCACTATTCATTCTCAAAGCCCGTGTTTTTACTTACGCAGTTTGCATTTCAAGGTATTTCATCCTAAAAATTTTGTACTAATAAACATTGCATTTTTGTACACATTTTATTTCAAATTATTATTATTTTCAAAAAAATCGGCATCCATGGAGCTTGGCCTCCAAAATGCCCTACTCGGAGAGACTTTCTTATATAAAGAGGTCCAACTTCACCTCAACTAGCAGAGTGAGACAAAAAAATTGCACCTCTACCCCTTGACATGCATGAGTCCGAGTTTTATTCATAATTAACTATTGTGCTATACATGATCTAACAATATATATTTTCCTTATTTATAGAAAGCATTGTTAGCAAATCAGATAAGTTGATGGCAAACCCAACAACTACCTGGGAGGTCACATTGTGAACCAAATGGGTTAAAAGGATCAAAACCTTGGATTTCGATCATTTTTCCTAGACTTGCGGCATACATGACGAGAAATCTTTAATATCGTTTGAATTATATGATCGTTTTTCCTAGGGATTGGAATCCAAAGTGCAAAAGAGCAAAAAGTATGCTATTCTTTGTTTCTTCTTGTTTTTCTGCTAAAACCAAAAGATGAATGCCCTATAGGTGTTAAAAAATCAATGTCGTATAAACTAGTACAACCTAAAGGTGAAACAAAAGAGCAATCACTCAAATCCTAATCAATTTGGGTACATGGTCAAGATGGTACATCATCTTCGACTTTGTCATAAAGTTTTGCAGTATGATTGCATGAGTTGGGGCAATGTGGCCTCCGGGCTCGTCAACCAACGAGATCATCAGTTTTGCATCTTGTTGCTCTATATGTTGTTTAATTTATTGATTAACTCAATGTTGCAACTTAATAATCATCACGTTGTATAGTCTGGACGCGCTGCCGTATTGTCCCACAAGAGTGAGGGCAAGCCGTTTAGGCTCATAAATTGTTGGATGAAGCTCAAGGGTACCGTGGGGCCCACTTATTAGTAGCGCTTGTATTGGCCACCAACGCTACTGCTAAATCGTACCTGTAGCGCGGTGTTAAGGCACACACTACTACTACTTAGCAGTAGCGTGGTGCACTTACCCATAGCGTCGGGTATGTAACAAGCGCTACAACTAATCTGGTAGTTGTAGCGCGGGATCTGTAGCCGGTGCTGCCACCACCCTTACATGGGCCAGCTGGTAGGCCCAATTTAGCAGCAGCGCTAATTGTTTGGCCCGCGCTACACCTACTGCACCTAGCAGTAGCATGGTCCTTAACCCTACGCTGCTACTATTGGCACCTTATCCACCCGGCCCGCATGTTTCCTCTCTCACCCACTCCCCCCTCACACTCTCTCGCCTGTGCTCTACTGTCGCCCCCCGCCAGCCATCTTCGCTTGTCGTCGCCCTCCGCCGACCGTCCTCGCACGCCGTCGTCGTCGTCTCCCGAGGTATATCACCCTCCTCCCTCCCTTCCTCCCCCCTTCTCCCTCATCCATGGATGAATTGATGCCTGGATGAATTGATAGATGTATGGATAGAAATTTTAGGTATTGAATAGAAAATGTTTTAGGTATCAAGTAAGTTTTTCGAATATAGAAATGTTTTAGGTATCGAATAAAATATATAAAAAATTAGTTATTTACATTAACCAAATACCTTTAAATATTTCATTTTGAATATATGTAGATGGATGGATGTTTGTTAGATGGATGGATGCATGGATGCATTATTGATTGATGTACTTTTGTTTTATTAAAAAAAGCCGACAAAATGGATGCATTTTGTAGGGAACAAATCCGAGCGGCATATGTTTTGCCGGAATGTTGATTCATTTCCGTTCCGGAAAATTTCAGGCGTTCGATATGTTCTCTTGTTAGCAAAGGTCATGCCGAAAATTTTCCGTGAATTTTGGCATGACTTGTGCTAGAAAGTAGGACATATCGATCGCCAGGGATTTGCTGGAACAGGAATTAAACGACATTCCAGCAAAACATAGGCCATTTTTATGTCATTAATCGATATATGTAATGTTAATTGACTGGTGCTTAGGGTTGACTTTCAGTCTGTCGGAGCTCCTTGTGTGACTTTCAATGTGTTCTTGAAGGAAGGATCCCGACTGTTGTCGTGGGGGTCATTTTCTCCTCTTCTTCTTGTGATATATACCTTGTAATGCATGAGAGAATAGTGGGAAGCGACCATCACCGACGGTCGAAATATCAGTGAGGGAGTGTCCATCATATACGGTCAAAATATCAGAGAAGAATCCCGACTGTTGTCGTGGGGGTTGCTTCCTCCTTCTTTCCCGTGTGCTAGACATTTTGGTAATGCACTCGGGAACGAAGGGAGGAGCGACCAGCATCGACGGTCGAAATTTCTGTCAAGAGGAAGAATTCCGATTGTTGTCATGGGGTTCACTCTTCCTCTTTCTCCTCGTGATAGACCTTTTCATAGTACACGGGGAGAAAGAGAAGAACGGCCATCACCGACATTCGTAATATAAGTGTGAGAGAGTGTCCATCATATACACCACCATATCAGTGTGAGGAAGTGCCTGCTACTTATGAGTTGTGTTGGAATTTTCTCCGAAGAGGAGAGGAGATGCAACACATTAGAGATAAGTATTTTCCTCGGTGAGAATCGAGGTTATCGACCCAATAGGAGAATCAAGCAAATTCCTTTCAACGACACCTACACATAAAAAATCAAACACTTGCATCCAACGCGGGCAAGAGGGTTGCCAAGCCCCTTGAACTCGTTAGTTGCAAGGATTAAATCTTGATAGAAATAGATATTGTAAAAGTAAAATAAAATAAAAGTAAATAAATTGCAGCAAGATATTTTTGGAGTTTTTGTATTTATGTTTATGTAGACCCGGGGGCCATAGTGTTCGCTAGAGGCTTCTCTCTCGAAAATAGCATACTGTGGGTAGACGAATTACTGTTGGACAATTGACAGAATTGTGCGTAGTTATGACATGTTATTCATGGCAATGATCATATATATAGGCATCACGTCCATAAACAAGTAGACCAAAACGATGTTGCATCTACTACTATTACTCCACTTCGAGAAAGCTTCTATGCTTGCCTCTCTAGGTATTAAGTACATAACAAACAGAGTAATGCTTGGAGCAAGGTGACATGATGTAGACAAAATAAGACAAGCAATATGTTCAGATCCCGTCGTTTTTGTTGGGGAACGTAGCATGGGAAACAAAAAATTTCCTACGCACACACAAGATCTATCCATGGTGATGAGTATCTACGAGAGGGAGAGTGAATCTACATACCCTTGTAGATCGATAAGCGGAAGCGTTAAGAAACGCAGTTGATGTAGTCGAACGTCTTCGCGATCCAAATCGCCGAGCGTCCCGCGATCTCATCATGATCCGTCTTGCGATCCAATCACGATCACGGTCCTTCCGATCTAGCGCCGAACGGACGGCACCTCCACGTTCAACACACGTACAGCTTGATGACGCCTTCACCTCCTCGATCCAGCGAGCGATGGTGAAGTAGTGGATGAGTTCCGGCAGCACGACGGCGTGGTGATGGTGGTGAGGAACAATCTCTGCAGGGCTTCGCCAAGCACTACGGAGATTGTGACGGAAGGAACTAGAGGGTTAGGGTTGCCGGCACACGGCTTGGGAAATCTTGACCTATCCTGTGTGCTAGCCCTGCCCCTCTATTTATATGTTGAGCCCTGGGGTCTAAACTTGGAGAGAAAGCCTCCACAAGGTCGGTTTTTCCCGCACAAGGTCGGTTTGGCCCGCACGGAAAGAGTCTCACTCGGATTCCAGCAGTACCGCGTATAAGCGGTAGTACCGCTCATGAGCGGTAGTACCGCTTGAGCGGTAGAACCGCTTCACACAAGCGGTAGTACCGCTTACGCGGTAGTACTGCCTTACCAGCGATAGTACCGCTTAAGGCAGCAGCAAAACTTCCTTTTGCACTTTCCAATACCTCGTGGGCTTTACCCCTTTGGCCCATATAAAGTGTTGCTGCACCCGAACACTTCGGTAAACATCCGGAACCCCTTCCGGTGAATTCCGGAACCCTTCCGGAGACCAAACACTATTATCCCATATATCAATCTTTACCTCCGGACTATTCCGGAGATCCTCGTCATGTCCGGGATCTCATCCGGGACTCCGAACAACCTTCGGTTACCAACATAACAACTCAACTATACTTATATCGCCACCAAACGTTAAGTGTGTAGACCCTGCGGTTCGAGAACTATGCAGACATGACCGAGACACCTCTACGGCCAATAACCAATAGCGGGACCTGGATGCCCATATTGGTTCCTACATATTCTACGAAGATCTTCATCGGTTGAACCTCTATGTCAAGGATTCAGTTAATCCCGTATACTGTTCCCTTTGTTCTTCGGTATGTTACTTGCCCGAGATTCGATCGTCGGTATCTCTATACCTAGTTCAATCTCGTTACCGGCAAGTCTCTTTACTCGTTCCGTAATACAAGATCCTGTGGCTAACTCTTTAGTCACTTTTCTTGCAAGGCTCATTGTGATGTTGTATTACCGAGTGGGCCCTGAGATACCTCTCCGTCACACGGAGTAACAAATCCCAGTCTTGATCCATGCCAACCCAACAGACACCCTCGGAGATACCTATAGAGCACCTTTATAGTCACCCAGTTACGTTGTGACGTTTGATACACACAAGGTATTCCTCCGGTGTCAGTGAGTTGCATGATCTCATGGTCATAGGAACAGATACTTGACATGCAGAAAACAATAGCAATAAACTGACACGATCATATGCTATGTTCGTAGTTTGGGTCTTGTCCATCACATCATTCTCCTAATGATGTGATCCCGTTATCAAATGACATCTCATGTCTATGGCTAGGAAACCTTAACCATCTTTGATCAACGAGCTAGTTAACTAGAGGCATACTAGGGACACAGTGTTGTCTATGTACCCACACATGTATTTGAGTTTCCAATCTATACAATTATAGCATGGATAATAAACGATTATCACGAACAAGGAAATATGATAATAACTAAATTATTATTGCCTCTAGGGCATATTTCCAACAATTTTATCCTTAATGGCAACAATACAAATACGTGTCTTGACCCCTTCTGCCAGGAGGATATAGAGCACCGCAAGATTGAATCCACTACAACGCACCACTCTCGTTGAAAATAAATCAATCTGGTTAGCCAAACCAAACCGATAGATCGAAGAGAAATATGAAGCTATAATAATCATGCATAATAGAATTCAGAAAAGACTCGGTTACTTTGGATGAGTAATCTGATCATAAACCCACAAATCATCGGATCCCAACAAACACACCGCAAAAGAAGATTGCATCAGATAGATCACCGCGGGAATCACGATGAACTTTGTATTGAAGACCAAAGAGAGAGAAGAAGCCATCTAGGTACTAGCTATGGACCCGTAGGTCTGTGGTGGACTACTCATGCATCATCATGGAGGCAACAAGGTTGATGTAGATGGCCTCCGTGGTCGATTCCCCCTTCGACAGAGTACCGAAAAAGGTCTTCAGATGGCCTCCCATCGGAACAGAGGCTTGCGGCGGCGGAAAAAGTGTTTCGGAGAATTTATGGAGGTGGAATTAGGTCAGACGGAGCCACGAGATGCCCATAATGCATCAGAGCGCTCCCTATTGCCTTGTTGTCTCCTCTCGTCGCTTCTTGACTCCTCTCGAAGCTTCCTGGGTCTCTTTTGTCTAGAAAAAATCACCAAAAAGTTTCATAGCGTTTGGACTTCGTTTGGTACAGATTTCATGGAAAACCAAAAACAGGTAAAAGACAGCAACTGACACTTGGCACTGGGTTGATAGGTTAGTTCCCAAAAATGATACAAAATGGCATATAATTGCATATAAAGTATCCTAGATTTATAATATAATAGCATGGAACAATTAAAAATTGTAGATACTTTGAAGATGTATCGGTAACCACCGTATACACCATGAGAGATGATAGTTATTGAAGGATGACTCGACAGACCGAAAGTCAGCCTGTGTTGAATAGTGATTTGTGTGTTGAGTTCCTGTTATTTGTTGTCGATTTTTAAATTTTGAATTATGTCATAGCAAATGTCTGACGGTGATAGGATCATTGAGTGCGATTACTGCTCAGACGACAGGGGTATGTGCGACCTCACCTTGAAAACGATAGGTGCTTCACCGTCACACTGAAGGAGACCTTCGAATATTTTACGATATGTAACGATGGCAAGTATGTAATTAAGCATGAATTGTGTTTTTACTTTAACGTGTTATTTCTGTTTTTTACAATTCCACTAGTGCATCTCCTACTATGCAAGACCTTATGTCTTAGAGAAGCTCGGTTCGGAAGATAGGGAGAGTAGAGAGACGAAGAAAACACACCTTAAGACGAAACATTTCGTTTTTGAGGTTAAGCTCTACAATGCAATAAATCACACACATTTTGGTTGTTCAAATTGAAGAGGACTATGCAAGGCTTACAGATTTCAGGAGGATATGACAATAACCTTCGATATTGGTGCTGAAGATAATCGTGGAGACAATATCGATATTTGGGTGGATGTGGACATGATTCCAATTCTACCTCCATGTGAGTTTGTCAAACAAATTTGTTACGTAATTTATATTGTTTATTTAAAAATAGTTGGATTCATCCCTACTAAACTTATTTATTTATAATTGAAAGCTTATTTCTTTCTCTAAAAAATACAAGGAAGGCACTAAACAAGACCTACTACAGTTATGGCTCAGAGCTAACTTGGTAGGAGAAAAAAAATCGTGTCTCATTTGTTAATGATGTTGAGACTTTTAAGATCAATTATGAATTTGGCCAAAATTATAGTGGATACGTGCCACTAGTCCACGAGTTGCACGATGGTGACATCCATGCAAATACATGGTAAGATTGTTTACTATTGTGTCATTAGTCCTTCTTTTGCAAACATTCTTCTCAAGCAAAACTACATTGCTAATTATGTTCTTCAACAGAAGCTTCTGAAGGATGTTTTGCCTGACCCGATGTTTACCGAAGGTGACATGAGTATTATTAGCTTACGGCCAAGTCCGTCGGTGGCTTTCCATAGTGCATACTTGATTTCTTTATCAGATGAAGCCCTCGACATCAAAGGATGGAGAAAAGTAATGAATACGCGCAGGAAAATTGGAGACACCGTAGATGTGCGCAGGCCACAAAGTGGAGACAAGTGGATCTTTATTCTCCATTTTGGAGATGGAAGGGTTGACCTGTTTTATTCTATTTTACCTAAGAGAGAGGAGTAGGTCCTAGCTAGTACTTGTCATGTGCTAGAATGATTATGAGTTATTTACCTAGGATGATAACAATTAGCTAGTGTTGGTTAACTTGTCATGTGCTAAATGATGAGTTTTTATATGACTACGATGACGATGATGAGGAGGTTGTAGTACTTGTCATGTGCTAGAATTATGAGGAGGAGGCCGTAGTACTTGTCATGTGCTAGAATGATCATGAGTTATTATATGACTACAGATGATGAATTGTTATATGACTACGATGATGATGAGTTGTTATACCGTTGGGTGCAAACACGGATCAACATCATATCGTCCTACTAATCCAACTTAGTGATCCATCCATTTTAATCTAATACGTGTTTCTTCTACTACCTCTTCGTTGCTACCGTATAAAAAATTGATAATGGCGTAAAAATACATAATAAAAAAATGAAATATACGCTAATAGTACTGGTGCGGGGCAGTAACCGGTGTTGCTGCTATTTAGCAGTAGCGCGGGTACAACCCACGCTACTGCTATCACAACTAGTAGTTGTGAAACACGCGCTACTATTAAAAGTTAGCTATAGCGTCCTAACAGTAGCGTGGGTCCCTAGTAGTGATGTGCCGGTTCTCACTCTAGCATCGTTGAATTTGGCATCGATGAATTCCAAAAACTTGTGTGCTCGAGTTTAATATTTATATTTTTAATTATTGTTGTACTAGGGATATTTGCATGTTATGCCATTTTCTATAATTATTTTAAGTGTTGAGGAATTAGAAAAAAAAGGCAAACATTTAGACAAGGTTGGATGTCCGCTAAATCCATAGACAAATACGGTGTTAGTTTTAGGGATAGCGTTGGAGAAGCCCTAACAGGATCAAAACCTTGGATCTCGGTCATTTTTCCAAGGATGGGAATGGAAAGGGCCAAAGAGCCAAAAGTATGATATACTTTTCCTTTGTTTCTTTTTGTTTTTCTGCTAAAACCAAAAGATGAATGTCGTATAAACTAGTACAACACCTAAAGGTGAAACAAAAGAACAATCACTCAACGCCTAATCAATTTGGGCATATTGTTAAGCCGCTTTCCACCCACATGCTTGAGCTAGTAGTCACTTGTGTGAGACAGTGTGAGAGCCACAGCGGTCAAGCAAGAAACATATCAAATATGGATTAGATACGAATTCCATTGTATGTCAGCTAAACTGGAAATCGATTTCAGACAAACAAATATCTGAGCTACCTGATTCAGATTTCAGTTTATATCTCAGGTAGCAAATGGAGGCCTAATCTTCATTGACTTTCTTAATTTTATTAGTGCGTGAACCAAAATTAGATGATTCGCTTCATTGACCTGTTTCTAAACCGTCCTCTCTAAATATGGAATGGAAACTGTTCAGAGAAGTCAATATGATGCTATCTGAGATATAAACTGAATGTAGAATGGAAACATAATTCAGTACAACATATGACGGTCGGTTTCCTATCACACCCAAAAAAACAGTGCACTCAATAATTTCCCAATGAGCAGAGCAGCACTAGTTTTCGTAAAAGCAACGAGACATATTGCCCAAATTTCCCTTGTCATCAAATTTGTCTCTATGAGCTTTATGATTTATTGTCCTTTTGAGAAAAAGAATCCAAAGTGTTGGGTCATGGAATCACCTCAAAGAGATAGAGACTGAGAGGAGCAAGCAAGCATAACAAGAAAGGCATTGCGCACTATGCCGTGCCATTGTATTCTCTATGGATATCTAGTACTGAATGATAATTGTATTCTCCATGGACATCTAGTACTGAATGATAATGCCATCCAATTCACTAACCGCTCGCCTTATTTTGGCGTCCAAAGTTTTTCACTCGTCATCATTTCCTGGTAGACTTGTGCTATATGGTTTAGGATACAGAAAAGCACAAGGCCCAACTCAACAGGTGCGCTGCGGGTCTTCTCAAAATGTTGCTGCTGAGAGGAAGATTGAACAAACTTTGTCGAGTGTGTCGTCCTGTTGCTGTGCATGCTTAAGATCCCCCCATAGTTGTCGTTGTGTTGCGGCGAGCTTGGTGCTCTTGGTGTTGTCTTGGTTCACTTTGCTCAATGACGACACAATGATGTCTCCCCACCTTGCTAATCATTTCGAATTTCCATGGCGGAGCTCCCCGTCAAGATTCGTGTTCGACTATGTCAATCGTTGATTGTGGATGCTTCTGTATTGCGCCGTGGAGCTTGATATGCACGCCAGTGTGGTGCGTTAGGTTGTTTGTTTTGTTTTGGTATTGTGATCCTTGACGGCACGCCACATTTACTTGTGTCTTTTACGGTGATGATCATTATGTCTACCATATAGGTGAGGGTTGAGCTGACGACAACGAGAGCTAATGTCTTTCAGTGGCTCATACCCAATTTCTTCACACGGTTTGGTGGCGCACTAAAATTTTGGAAATTTTTGTTGCAACGTCCACATTTCGGAGTTGGATAGTGGAATAATCGTATTTTCCTATGTTTAAGCTAACAATTTTGTGAATAAGAGCTTCTCCAAAACAAACAACTTCACCTTTATGAAAGTAAACTGAAGGCGAGATACATGTCCAAAACAATAAACAAACAATCCAACGATCTGAAGTGGTAAACAAACTATGAATGCACGGCAGTAGAACATCTGAAAGTGTTTGCCACTTGATGCCTTCAAGCGATCATCGAGAAGCTCACACAAACACATACTTCCTCGGTCTCAAAATAAGTGTCTTAAGCTTAATACAATTTTATACTAGAGCTAGTATAAAGTTAAGACAATTATTTTGGGACAAAGGGAGAATGATGCTCTAGGATCATCACAATAAACGGCAAATTAAGGAATTATTCAGAACCCTGAATGACGCCGGCCGTGGCCATCTCGAACCAAGCCTAGCACGGCGGCTAGGATAAGCAGGCCCGGAAACACGGACTCTGGTAGGCGTACTCGGCGGTGTGTCGCTTGTCCTCGAGCGCGGCGTACTTCGTCTCGTCCAGGCCGACGTAAGAGGAGAACTCGGCGGCGCCCTTGTTCAGAGCGAGAACGATGCCGTCTCCCACAGTCCAGAAGGCGAACCAGTAGGTGCTCCCTGCGAAGTGGATGGGGCCCAGCCCTCTGCCGCTCCCGAACTGGTTGCCGTAGACCGCCATGCTGCTACGCGCGGCGTCGGAGGTCCAGCGGCCGCCGCCGGCGGACGAGAACGCGCAGGCCCTGGCGACGCCGTCCCCGGGGCGATAGATCGCGCACGTCACCCTGAAGTTCGCCAGACTCATGGCCGCGCCCGCATCCTCGCCGTCGAGGAGGAAGGCGCCCAAGCAGCCGCAGCCCTGGAACCACGCCGAGGGCGGGACGGTGCTGTAGCGCCCCGTCGGGGGATCGCAGACGACCAGGGCGTACGCCGGCGACCACTTTGTCTCCTTGTCTACGAGCAGGAGGAGCAGGAGGCCGTCCCGAAAGTCGGCGAGCTCCCAGCAGCGGCCGTCCGGTCCCGGCCGCGGGAGGAAGCCGAGCGCGAGGTTCCGCGCGACGACGCCGGCCACCCACCGCGAGGTGGAGGGGACGAAGACGAGGTTGCCGCCGGGCGGACGCGGGTGGCGGTGGCGCTCGTCGACGCGGTAGTGGCCGGAGACGTGGGCGGGCGACAGGCCGCGGAGCGAGATGAACCGTAGAAGGAAGCCCCCGACGTCGCCCGCGATCACGCGGCGCCAGCGCCTGCACGTGCACGCGGCGTAGACGAGGTGGCGATGCGAGGGGAGGCGCAGGAACACGAGCTCGAGAAGATCGTCCGTGACGGCAACGATCTTGGTTGCCGGCGCGGTTTCGCTCCGGGCACTCTTGCGGCGGCGGCGGCGGCGGCGGCCGTCCTCCATGGCCACCTGGACCTTACCCTGGTAGAGGTGAAAAGGTTTGGTGGTAAATGGGTGCGCTAATTTCGCCCAGGAGGATCAATCACGCAGAATGGACCCACGAGGTTCGGTGGAGAATGCTAGGCAAAGAAGAAACGGTCGACTGAGATCTAGCATATCTTTTTTAGAAGAATCTCAAATATCTCAGTCACATGTTGAACCGTTTGGAGCCTGTTTCTCGCGTGTTACCAGGGCCGGTCCTGGGGTTTTCGGGGCCGGGGCGAAACTAAAATCAGCGGCCCTTAATGTACTTAGGAGATATACCAAAAAAAAAAAAGTTCAAGTCGATTCAAAAGTAAATAACGAATAATGTATACACATAACCTTAAAAAATCGACCATTTTGAGATGCATCAGTATTAATCTCATCCAATAATTTCTTCTCAATGCATAGAATTGCAGAATGTATACTTTTAGGATGAGATAACAGGGGAAAATATCAGGTGATACGGGAGCACCTAAGTTTAGGCGCTCCAGGCGGATGCGCTGGATCTGGTTGTAATAACAGACTTTTGGGGGTGGTTTTTGAATAAATGTGCAAGCTCTCTCCTTGACCTTTGGATCTCAGATCTAACGGCCGGGAAGCTCCTGGAGCACCTGATATCTTCCCGAGATAACAGTGCCAAAATTTATAGAAACGATAAATAATTTAAAACTAGTGGGAAAATCACTGGAACATATATTTTTTTATAAATCACTAACAAATTACATATGTACGAAGCCCAACAAGAACTCACAAAATTCATATGTGCTGGATTCATGACATGGCCTCATGGACAGCCACTGCGGATTGCCACCGGGCATCTCTGCAACATGTTGGCTCCTATTCGCCTAGCCTATTCCTGGCGGCCGATGCGCTGTAGGCGTTGCGATGAGCCGATGGTTACGCGAGCTGGGATTGGACAACGCGATAAGGCAAGGCGACGGCGCCGCAAGGCAATCAAGCGCTTAGGCAAAACCAAAGTCAACAAACCGTCGCGCGTCGTATGCCAGCACCGTGTGATTCATCCGCCCGAGCATTGCACTTTCGTGGTTGGTGGCCGCCGGTCACAAAATTCATAGCGTAACCTACACCTTGGGGGGCCCGGGGCGGCTGCCCCCTTTGCCCCCCCCCCCCCCACACACACACACATCAGGACCGGGCCTGCGTGTTACGAAGAACGGCCTGCATCATTTTCGTGTATTTTTCATGTGTGATGGGCCGAGCGTGAAGAGGAATCTTTTATCTTGGACTCCTCGTCTTTTTTGGGCTGTTTTCTACGGTGTTTTTTTCATTTCGCGTAACCAATACTTCTTTCTAATCGTTACGACGAAGCGAAAGAGGCTAGGCCTCGAAAATGGGCCTAATGTTGGCCCCCGCTCCTTGTCTCGTCCCGTTGGGCTAACCCCTAACCCAGAGCATCCTCCCCTCCTCCAACCCCACGCTGGCCTCCGCCTCCTCCTCCTCCTCCGCCCTCGCCTCCTTTCTAGTCGCGCAGTTTACTGGTGTGGGTTGACCCTGAGTGAGACGGGATGGCGTTGAGGGACGTCTGGCAACTATAGAAGCTCGTGGTGAACTTCTGCGATTGGGGAGGGAGTGGCAGGGGGGTCAAGTAATGTTCATCGTGTTGATTTGATCTGTTCTGCTTTGATTCTATCATATGTTTTGTTTCGGGAGATCCGACTTATTCGTTGTGTCGACTGAGTTGGAGTGCTCCGTTAATTGTGCATGGCAAAATATGGAATTTCGCTTCTCTAAAGGTGAGCGTCGCGTGCGATTATTTGTCGGTTTTGACGAGAAGTAAGAGCTATTTGTATGACCTCATTGAATAGGAGTAGTTCACCTGTGTAGCGTATTATTATTATTATTATTATTATTATTATTATTATTATTATTATTATTATTATTATTATTATTATTGATCTAGTATTGTTGAAAATGGGAATAATTATTTGGAAGGATGACTCATTAGACAGTTCAATCACAGTTGATCCAATTATATTTGGAATAATTAGTTGTTTGTTGGTTGGGTTGTGATCAAGCTCTGCTTTTGTGATCCTTTAACCTAATTTTATTCACATGGTATCTTCCTTTCTTGCGGATCAGTGGGTATTATTTAAGCATGCGTTGTATGATTTTCCAGCTTAAATGTGGCTTGACTCCATACTTTAATCGTTCGAATTAAGTGTCTGTAAACAATTAGATGCTTTAGTTTGCTTGCTCCTTTACGAGTTGAACTCCTTGGAATTGCAGGGCTTTTATGGATTCGCATCCTCCAGCTCCGAAGGAAAAGAATCCCCAGTTAGAGGTGGTCACACAACTTGTCCGTAGTCAACATCCTAACTTGAAGGGCGTTTACAGTAAGATCCTCCTTTCCTTCTGACCATTTTAGTGGTATTAGGAATTGTATGGTAACTATATTACTTATAATGATGTTAATTTCTGGTAGTGGGTGAGATCTTCGGGTTGGTAGTTACCAAATGCATAAAATTAGTTGATCTTCATGGAGTCTGTCGCAGTCAAGTACTTTAGTTCTACACTTGTGACTTGTCATATTTAGTTGCAAATTACCGAATCATGTCATTTCTCGCTCGTCTTCCAAGTGCTTAAATAGCTATGGTGAATTGGACATGGTGAAGTTGCATGTTTAAGCATTTTGTCACCCATGTCTTCCACGTGCTTAAATATTGTGATGAATTTGACACGCTCAACAGCCCAAAGGTGAACCCACATGGTTTAGGAGTGACATGGTCAACTGTGTGCCCTTTGAGTGAATAAATCTTCTTAAGGAAACGTTTGCATGTTTTGTTTGAGGAGTGCACTTGCTCTAGGACAAGCGAGTCCACCTCCGATGGAATAAAGACACTCGACAGATTTATGGGGGCGCAGGCTCATTTAACGAGTTCTGTGGGGTGCATTTAAAAAATTTAAGTACTTTCTTTCCTAGTGTTTAGCCCAAGGATAATTCCATTTCATTGCACTAATGAAACTAACCTTTATAACACCTGATTATTGCATGAGGAGGTTGCTCCTATAACCAAACATCCATCCAGATTCTGCTTTTTTTGTATGTTTGTTATTAGGAGATTTTTCATAAAATTGCCACCCGAAAGATTGGCATGACCTGGACTCAGAGTACACTCCTTGTCTCACTGACAGGACCCACTCACATGTCAGCGCGACACAGATTTATATCATTTCATCGCCCTTGTTATTTCTCATGAACTTGTGGTTGTAATTGCTTGCGTTTGGAGTATCATTTTTAAGCAATGCCATTCTTGTGCAGAAAACCATAATGAGAGAGTGGTTTGCGTGAGAAACTTGGCGCCTGAGGACATAATGTTGCAAGCTAGTAGGCTAAGGTGTTCTCTGGGCAGGAAAGTCGTGAAGCTGGGAACCAGACACGTGACGAAACGACCAAGTGTCCAACGAACATGGACAACGGAACTAAAGATGTGAGTCAAATTTCCTGATGGCACACATTCCCAAGAACGGGTCTCAGATCTGTAGCAAGAACTATGTGCTGCTATTAGACCTACGTTTTGTCAGTAGTTACAGTTTTATTCTGTTCTCCTTTTGTTTGAGCCACAGTCCTTTGATTCGAAGGAATTCTATAGGGTTTTTGGAGGATTGAGATCCTTAGGAATTTTTTCTACATTATTCCTTTGATTCATAGGATTGGATCCCATGGTATTTTTTCCTATGAAATCTTTTGTACTACATTTCATAGGAAATCTAACATCCACTCCAACCTCTTTTTACAATTCCTTTGTTTTTCATGTGGCAGCAAACACTCCTTGCTAATCCTATAGGGTTCGAATGGACATGCCACTCCAACCCTATACTTTTTCTATTCCTGCATGTTCAAAATTCTACGAATCAAAGAGGCCACGTGTAAACTTGGCAGTTGTTTTGTTAGTGTCGCCTGTCTGGCAGATATTTGGATGCATTCATTGAAGCTGTCAGCGCAAAATTTGTTCTAAAGGAAGGAGACATCTTTTTTATGTTATGACAGGACAAGTTATAAATCTAAAACTGTCATGAACTATATGCATTGTGACATGTCTTTCTTGTCAAAATCATTTTTGACCTTGACAGAAAACTTTAGCATGATCTGAATCCTTCTAGATATTTTTAGCATGATCTGACCCTTTTGACAATGTCAAAGCTTATGGTGTTTGTGTCTCACATAGACACGCAAAACTTACCGGTGTTTCTAGCCTGACACGACCTGGCCGAGTAGCCGTTGACCTAGGGTCGTGCCAGACTAGAAATGTCGACAAGTTTGACATGACTAGGTGGGGCAGAAACACCACAAGCCTTGACGTTGGACAAAAGGATCATATCGTGCTAAAAAATCTGAAAGGGTTTAGATCATGTTAAAGCTTCCTGACAAGGTCAAAATAGTGATTTCGGCCAAGCTACATGGCCAATGCAACACGAGGAGTTGGGTGGCATCCCTTCTCTTGCTTGCTTCGTGGGAGCTTTGGAATGAACGGAATGGACGGGTGTCCAGGAATGTATCTTCTATGACTAGTTTTTTTAGGGGTATAACCAAGTTTTATTGCTCAAAATCCACATGATGTGGGATACAAAAAGGATCATGGGGTTGGACCAACCAAACGTGTCTCCCTTGATCGAGTGAATGCGAGAACTTGGCTAACCTATCGGCGTCGCTATTAGCAGCTCGGCCTTCAAAGGAAAAAATACAATTAAACATTTGAGACCTCCTATTAATCTCCCTAATAATGTTTCCATATGCTCCTTGACTTCCTTTCTCTATATCCTTGACAATCTGTTTAGAATCTAAGGCTACAACAAAATTTTGAATCATAAGATCCTCTGCTAGAGATAGTGCCTCTCGACATGCCATGGCTTCCAAAGTTGCTACGTCATTTATGCCATGAACTACCAGTGAGGAGTTCCCCACGTAGTTTCCTCCTTCATCTCGGCATACAGCCGCCGCCGAACCCCTCACCTGATTTCTTGTCGTGGCCGCATCCACATGTATTTTCATAAAGCCTGGTGGAGGTGCCTTCGGTCTTGCCACTACTCTGCCCGGGGTTACAGTGGTTCTAGAGCTCCTCGCCTGGTCCATATTCAGTTCATCAGTGAACCTACATATGAACACATGTGTGGCCGATGGGCTCTAGAAAATCTCGTCATGAATTGCCTTTCTCCGTGCCCATTAGATGGCCCATAGTATAACAACAAGTCTCACCAAAGAAGCATGCGATAACGTGTCTATCATCGAGAAAATCCACTGTCTAGCACTTGGTTCAGTTGTCTCGCATAGATGTTCGGCTAGCTCTCCGTCAACCAAAGCCCACACACACCTAGACATCGAACACTCTAGCAAGGAGTGTCGCCAAGAATCCTCCGCGCCACACAAACCACATGTGCTCATAGTTGACATATTCCTGTGAGCTCTAACATCTTCCGTGGGGAGAGAATGTTTCGCCAATCGCCATAGGAACATTCTTATTTTACCTGGGACCGGAGTTTTCCACAATAGTTTCCATGAATCCGAGTCACAATCCGTACTAGAAGATCCCGATTGGCCATCTAGCCATGCCCCTCTCCTCATCTTGGTATTTATCGTCATTCTATAAGCGGATCTCACAGTAAAAATCCCACTTTTTTCAAAATTCCAAGCCCAACTGTCAGCGATGTCTGTTGTGCAAAGATGTATCCCGATGATGGCAGGGATATCAATTGGCAAGCATAATTCCCCAAGCCTCGCACAATCCCATGTAGCAGATGTATGGTCAATAAGGTGTGAGACAAATTCAGGCGGGTTGCCAACCCTGCACCCATAGGGTCTCATCATTACATCCCTCGGTATCCAGTTGTCCAGCCAAATGTTAGTCGTCCTGCCGTTACCTATTCTTTTTATCAGACCTTGTTTCAATATGTCCCGTCCTTAAACTATTGACCTTCATATTTGGCTTGGATGATTACCCAACTCGGCATTTAGAATTGAACCATTAGAGAAATAGGCACTACGCAGAATTCTCGCGCTTAGGGAATCAGGAGTTTGCAAGATCCTCAATGCCTGTTTAGCTAACAGTGCTAGGTTGAATAACTCAAAATCTTTAAAGCCCAATCCTCCCATACTCTTTGGCTGTGTCATTGATTCCCACGATACCCAACTAGGTTTGCGCTTCCCATCTTTACTTCCCCACCAGAATTTCCTTATCAGCATGTTCAAATGTTCACAAAGTCCTCTAGGTAACTTGAAGCTAGACATGGAAAAAAACCACCATGTGGTTTCAGCGTAAAATCAAAGATAAGCCCACCATGTGGTTTCGCTGCGGTAAAGCATTTGGGTCCGACCATGCCACAAGAGTAGAAACTTTCGGACATCAGGGTTCATTTTCTTGTAACTATTTCTAAATTTTATTTCTTAATAAATTATATGGGGAAAAGCTCGTGCCTCCATTTAAAAAAACTTATGAGCATGAATTAAGAACATGTATTTTATTAAAAGAGTCAAATGATTTACCATTTTTATTGATTAAAAGAGAAAGTTTTGACATAACCTTGCAAAGCGGTAAAAGGAAGGAGTACTCTTACGGCATTACATTAGAGCATCTACAACCGGACCCCCCCATACCCCTCCCCTCCCCTCCCCCCTTCTCCAAACGTCCGGACGAGCTGTCTGGTCAGTGTCCGGACGCAAAAACGCCACCCAACGAGGCGCCCCATAGCCGGCCCAAACACCCAGACTGGCCGGCAACCCCATATTCAACCCAAATCTAAGGCGGATATGGGGACACACAGACGCGCCCGAGCACATCCGCTACGTCGGATCCGGTCCACATTGGCCCATCCAGGCCCACAAAATGGACCCTATCTGCACCTCCGGCCGAAATCACAGCTGCATTCCACTCCACTTTGCTCCCCTCCAGTCCACTCCCACCGCCCACAAGCTCATGTTCGGTGATCTCCTACCCTCTCCGGCATGGTGTGGAGCGGATCCAAGTCCTACACCTCCAGATCCGTTGGCCCCGAGCTCATCCCACGCACTCCCGAGGAGGAGATGGTCGTCCGCCTTGCGCTCCGCCACTCCCGGGAGGAGGCCACCTGACGGCAGCGCTCGCACTCCTTCCGTCGGGAATCCACTGTGTCCGCCCAAATGGAGCATGGATCCGGCGCCAAGTGAGTCGTCGATGCCTCACCGGAGGTGGTGCGGTCCTTCTAGCGTCCAAATGGGCCGACGGATGCGTAACCTCTTCGTCGGCACGCAATATGGAGGAGGTGAATGTAGGAGATATGCCCTAGAGGCAATAATAAATATTATTGATTATCTCCCTGTTCATAATTAGGTTTATGTTCCATGCTATAACTGCTATGGTTCTCGAGTCTACAATAACCACGAGGCTCGGAGGAAGACTCATATGCACGTGTGGAATAATAAACGGTAAAATGTATTCCTAGTCTGGCCTCTAAGACTAGCTCAAGTGTTGCATGATGGTTCTGTTTTCCTGATCATGGGCATGTCTATGCCAGCAACTTTGAGGGCACTATGTTAGAAGAACACTTGTGTTGAATCGACCCGAATTGATGTTATGCTATGAGATTCATTCGTCACAAGTTAATGGTTAATAACACAGAGATGGTTAACGTTTGCATGATTCCTTAGACCATGAGAGTATCGAGTTTCTTCATGCTTGCTTCATGAACTTTGGGGTTTGTTAAACGTCATCCGTAAATGGGTGGCTATTACGGCGGCTTACGGGTTCATGGAAAAGTATGTCAAGTAACTTGATAGCTCAAGATTGGGATTTGCTCCTCCGACGATGGAGAGATATCTCTAGGCCCTCTCGGTGTTACGGTATCCATCATCGTCTGGCCAGACACTTTGTGATTTGATCACGGGGATGCCGGAACACGGAACGAGAAAAGAGAACAATACCGGTAACGAGGTAACTGGCATAGTGGACAAGTTGTTGATCCACGGGGATG
Source organism: Elymus sibiricus (assembly GCA_039707655.1). NCBI lineage: Eukaryota > Viridiplantae > Streptophyta > Magnoliopsida > Poales > Poaceae > Elymus > Elymus sibiricus. Next base: position 142,256,243 of record CM077667.1, on the reverse strand, counting down.
CCAACATGTCTCACCTCGGGTATTTGTAACATATCGCGAAGCAACAGGAATAGCACACGGCAACTGGAGGTTCACTCGAATATTCATTCGTGTGGGTATAGGGGTCAATATGGGTGTCCATGGCTCCGATGTTGATCATTGATCGGAAGGGGTTTCGGGTCATGTCTATACTTTCACCGAACCTATAGGGTCACATGCTTAAGGGTCATCTATCTGTTGAATACTAGACAGGGAGTCTGAGAGAAATTCACCGAAAAAGTTTCGGAGACAACGGAAGAGTTCCGGAGAGAGAACACCGGAAGAGTTTCGGTAAAACCGAAAAGTTGTTTCGGAGTGTACCATTAAGTCAAATTGGTTTCGGCACATGCCTGGAAATTATTGGAGGGTACCAGAATTGTTCCGGTAACTTCTGAGATTTTTCAGAGACAAAAACCGGAAAGTTCCGGACTGCCGGAACCGCTTTAGTTGCTTTTCACAGATGAAAATCACTAAACCGAAAATTTGTTTCGGAGTACACCATTAAGTCAAATTGGTTTCGGCACACGCCTGATAATTCTTGGAGGGTGCCAGAATCATTCTGGAAACTTCTGGGAATTTTCCGGAAGAAAAACCAGAAATGTTTCGGAGTTGCCGGAACCGCTTTGTTTGCTTTTCGCAGATGAAAATCACTAATCCGGAATTGTTTCGGAACGCGTCGAAAATTATTTTAGTGGGTACTGGAAATGTTCTAAGCCCACATAAATATTTAAGGTTCGAACGGACGCTGAAAAATGTCGTCGTGAATAGTGAAAGTGCTTTTTGGGTGGCTTCTTGGAGAAGCCACCTTGAGGGCCCTTTGGTATTTTTCCCCTTGGCTTCTTGGAGAAGCCACCCTTGGGCTTGGCCTATAAATAGGTGTGGAGGGGCTGCCGAAAGACTTACTCTTTCTCACATACAAGTGCCATGCATGATCTGGCTTTCTCTCTCCCTCCCAGCGAAATAGTTTCGTAGAGCCGAAAGGCTGTCTGGGTTCCGGTGGGAACTAGTTCTGGACGGCGAAGCCCTGCCGGATAGATGACACCGTATGTGTGCAACTCTGTAGAGAGATCGTAGTTTCGGTCTTAGTTCGAGAGTGCCTCCCGAAGGGCTGTCCGTGTGACCGTCCGAGTTTCGAAGGTCCTCCCGAAGGGCTGTCCGAGTGACCGTCCGAGTTTCGAAGGTCCTCCCGAAGGGCTGTCTGCGACACCGTCCGTGGGACTGTCCGACCGCCTCCCGGAGGGCTGTCCGTGGGGCAGATGAGGGTATACATCCTCGCGGTTGGGAGGTTGTAAATCCTAGCTGCGGGGATCTGCACCGCCGATCGGCATCGACTCTACTTCCGCTGCGCTACGAGTCGGTAACGAAAAGATCAAACCTTGTATGCAGTCTCCATAGTGGTCCTGGGCTGGTGCGTAGGTCAGAAATTTTTGTTTTCTGCTGCGTTACCCTACAGTGGCATCATGAGCCGTGCTATGCGTAGATGCAGATTGCGATCTAGAATACATAGAGATGTATGGGTGTTGCACAATATAATTAGGTAGTAGATGAGTTCTATTACTGAAAATTATTTGTGCGGGTAGCAGATGAAATCTGTTACCCGATGTTCTTGTTGCTTCCCTGGAATTTGCATATTTCTGATCTTGATAACAGTATGGTGGAGTTTCAATGTTCTGGCAATCCGCGATCCTGATTGATCAACGAAGTTCTAACAGTTCATTGAATTCCACCATAGTTAAAAAGAAAGATGAAATTTCACAGACAAAAGGGCAATGCAGATATGATCTGCACGGGGGTCATGCGTATGACGAAGTTCAGTATGGGGCTTGAGATTTTATTATCTCGTGTTTCATACACCCCGCAAAGTTAATCTGGCAACTTGAATTGTCATACTTGATGATGGACAATGGTAGCTTCGGTTTGTTTCGAAACCTTAGAAGCCACGAAAAACAAGTTCTTGCATGAACCGATTAGAGACGTCTAACTTGGTTTTGCAGGAGGGTTTGCATGTGCATATGATGTGGTATAGCAGTGCTCAAAATTATTTGATGAGATGACTATATGATGTAAATTGATTAACATGACCTGCGTGTCATGATTCGGCATGATGGCTGGAGCCATATGATTGTCACTTTAAATGACCTGCATGTCAACCTTGTTGTAATGCATTATTTTATTAGCTATAGAGATAGCAATATTATCTGGTGCATCGACAAGGTGGTGGCAATCTTCGCGATGGTGAACACCGACGCGAATGCCGGAGAAGAAGAAATGAAAGACTTCTCCGTCAGAAAGGGTTATACCATATCATGCTATTATGAATTGCCTGAGATGTTTATCCCTTATGATGCACCCTTTTTTGATTGCGCGGTAGTCGCTTTTTATTAGGGTGATCTATCACTTAAAATATCAAGTAGTTAGTGTTCTCCCAAGTGTAGCACCGTCACGGCACCTATCTCTTCGGGGCATCACATGATCTCCATGGGTGCGAACGATTAGAGAAGTGTGAGGCGGGTGAGTTGAGACCTCGCAGCGAGATCACTTGGTTGTCTTGACGTTCAGGCAGGACAGTCCTGAGCTCGGAACACACGCATCGAAAGATGAACAAGAATCACATAGAGATGTGATCGGCAAGTTTGCCTACCGATTGAAGTTCGCGCCATTTGAGTTCATCTCGAACCGTGGCATTGAATTGAAATGCGGATCTTGAATCACTCACGATCAATTATGAGAGATATTGATTTGAGTGGGAGCGCACTTTAGAATTAATTCTTTTAATTCTTAGTGCAATTAATTTTGAACACTGTCTAAGTGTGATTTGCACAATAGTTGTAGAATAATGGCTCGCGTTTCCACCTTCCCTATTAAAATTGAATAAGCTGTTAAATATCTGGTTAAAACTTTACGGTTGGTAACGTAATGTGAGGATTGTCCTCAAGAGTGCCGAGAAGGACTTGTCCTATCGCATGCTTTCGGTATTCTCCCGCTAATGCTAGGGATCATGTGACTCTCGTCCATCGATCCAAAGCTAGAATTCCGTTTCAGTCAAGTGCAATATGTTTGCTTCCATGAGACCCGAACTTTGAAAGTTTGGATAGTTATGTGATATTCATGGAATCTGAAAATCATTTTCAGAGACAGACAAAGGCTAAAAGATATGAGATATCCAAAGCAATGTTTGTTTGCAAACTATTAGTAAAGGAGTTTACTATGCATTAGACTGATAAGAGAGGGATCCAGAAGAACGCCTGTCATATAATGAAGGTGAATAAAACAACAGCTTAAAGAGAAAGGAAGTGTCCGAAGGGTGTTAGTGAAACTTTCACGCCTAGGAAGTCCGGGGCTAACACCACTCTCAAGTTGGGTGCTTCTTCTGAGAGTAGGAGAAATACTAAAAGTTAAACTGTTAGAAGTATAAAGGAAAAAAGAGAGAAGACTGGAATATCCAGCTCATGTATGAATGTCATACAAGTTTTTGATGTATAGAAGGCTGGTCAAAGATATAGTTCTTGGGAATTATGGTTAAACATGTTAATCACTAATTCTTGTGTATTGTGAGTTGATCACAAAGATACCTGCTCGATTGCATTCTATTGCAACTCGATGTAAGAACTACTATGGCCTGAAAGACTAGCCAGGGATGAGGTTTTGATACGCGCTGGAAACATAGTAAAAGTTACTATACCTTCCATTGGTGTATTACCTATGTATTTACTTTCATAATTCATTTTAGAGTTTCATATACTCTAGCCCTTTGCATAAGGTATCTTGCAAGAAGGTTGTTCATAAGAGAACTTTTGATGTTCGGTGATATGAATAACATAAGGGCCATACTTTCATTATGAATGAGATGTATGTTATGAATATTGATAATAATACATTACCTCTATATTTACTTTTATAATTCATTTAGAGTTTCATATACTCTAGCCCTTTGCATAAGTTATCTTGCAAGAAGGTTATTCATAAGAGAACTTTTGATGTTCGGTGTTATGAATAACATGAAGGGCCATGCTTCCATCCAGGATGGGATGTATGTTGTGAATATTGATGGTAATATGATACATCCATAACACTGACGCTAAATGTCGCAAGACTAAAAGAATACCACACAAGTATGGCACTGCATTTGGTCACATTGGAGAAACCCGCATGGAAAATTCCATTATGATGGATTTTGAAGTCGTTTGATTTTGAATCATCTGACACTTGCAACTTTCCTCTGAAAAGTGAAGTGACTGAAATACCGTTCACAGGCCATCAGGAACGAGCAAAGAACATATTGGTGATCATACATTATGATGTGTGTAGTCCAATAAATGTTGTTGCAAGTAGTGGATTTATCTATCTTCAGAAATGACTCAAGTAGATATATGGATATTTACTTGTTGAGACGTAAGTCTGGATCTTTTGAATTCATTCATAAGGTTTTCAAAAATGAAGTAGAAGTTATTGTAACAAGAAAATTATGTTTCTGCAAATTGATTGCGGAAAGGAATATTTGAGTTACAAGTTTAGCGAATGTCTGATGAGATGTGAAAGGGGTTTCATAACTTGCACCTCCCGGAACACCACTGCAAGTGAAAGTCCGTGAAGATGTAATCGAACCATTTATGACATGGTAAGATCAAACATGACATAAATATATTTGTCATTATCCCTTTTAAAGTGATGCTTTAGAGACTGCGGCTTTTACACTGAAAAGAGCTCCATCGGGTCTGTTGAAATGACGTCATGGTATGGTACGCCCAACCATGTTATATCTTTTCTTAAACATTTGGAATATGGGGCTTGTGTAAAAGGTTACAAACCTATTCCAAATTAGACAAGTGCTACTTTGTAGGTTATCCCAAGTCATTGGGTATTCCCCCACCACTATACCGAGGCAAAGGATTTTGCCACAAAACGGTATGCTTTTAAAGAGAATAGTTCTTACAAAAGGTGAGTGGGAGGACAGTGCAACTCGACGAGATAACCAGTATCTTCATCATTAGGTCAAAGGAAAGGAACCTTGGAAGTGATTCCGAAGTTTCCTACTGCGACTGATACGGAAGTCTCTACAATAAAATGTATGGACTTCGGTCGAACTTGCAGCTGAACCACGTAGGCAAGGCTCGTGCAAACCTCTCAGGTGGGCAAACGAGATATTGTTGTTGGACAACAGTATACCTACGATACACAAGGAAGCGGTGATGGGCCCTGACTCCGGAATTGGCTAAATGCCAATACAATCCGAGATAGTTTCCATATAAATGTTTCAAGATTAAAATCATGATACACCTTTCGGAAGGCTTAGAGTCTAACGAATATTTATGGAACTAGAAACTGATACGAATAAAAATGTTTTATCCATAAAGCTCGACTTGTTGAAATAAAAAGTTCAAGGAGTTGACTACGATGAGGTTGCTTCACCGTAGTGATGCTTAAAGTCGGTTTGGGTTGAACTAGCAATTAATACATATTTCAAACATGAGATATGAAACAAGGATGACGAAAGGATTTCCATCTGATGGAAATGAAACCAAGGACTTGCATGTGTTACAGTCCAAGGTATTTTTTCAGTCCAGAGGATGCTAGTAAGTATGCAAACTTCAGAGATCCAGCGATGGACAGAAGAGAGCAAAATGGAGTTGGAATCTTCGTGTTTTGATGAAATGGTCAAAAGGGTTTTGACTTCATCAATGGGTAACGAATATGCTTGTGATTCAAGAAAGTAAGTGGGAGCATAATAATATTTCTAAAAACCTTGTGTGCTTGACACATTGTTAATTGGAAATAAATTTCTTGACACGAATTAGGAATTCATTTGAAAAGGGTTTTTCCGATGAAGTGCTTGTGCTAAATAGCCTTAATATTCGGCATGATGATCTATGGAGATAGATTTACCTAATGGGGCTGAGCAAAGATACATATTGACAAAATGCTAAAACCTTTTAGCATTGAAAAACGTCAAGGAGTGATTCTTGCCGAAGTCACATGGAAAGAGTTTTTGCAAGACTCGGTCCCAAAACACTGATGAGCAAAATACATGATGGTGATTCCACACACTCTTGTGTTTGGATTAATCATGTATTCCATGGTATGTAAAAACAACCAGATATGTCCAATACTCCAAAGTTGTTGCGAGTATAGATACCAAAGTGATCAAAGTACTGATCATGGGACAACAGTGAAAGATGTCATTGAGTACTAGAGCAGTACTGATGACATGTTTTCTCGCAAGCAGAGATTATGAAGTGCTCGTTGTACGTAATTACATCGATACAATCTTCATCAATGCTCCATGAGATTTTCGATTTAAGTTAAGGGTTTTGTGTAATACAAAACATGGTGGCACGGTAGTTGGAAATTGTTCCAAACAAGATACTGTGGCAAATTCTATGTTGGGGAACGTTGCATGGGAAACAAAAATTTCCTACGCACACGCAAGATCTATCCATGGTGATGACCATCTATGAGAGGGAGAGTGGATCTACATACCCTTGTAGATCGCTAAGCGGGAAGCGTTAAGAAACTCGGTTGATGTAGTCGAACGTCTTCGCGATCCAAATCGCCGAGCGTCCCGCGATCCCATCACGATCCATCTCGCGATCCAATCTCGATCCGTCCCGCGATCCCATCACGATCCGTCCCGCGATCAAATCACGAATCGTCTCGCGATCCTGATCACGGTCCTTCCGATCTAGCGCCGAACGGACGGCACCTCCGCGTTCAGCACATGTACAGCTCGATGACGATCTCCGCCTTCTTGATCCAAGAAGAGGGAGCAGAGAGGTAGAAGAGTTCTCCGGCGGCGCGACGGCGCGGCGGCGATGGTGGTGGAACAATTCCGGCAGGGCTTCATCTAAGCACCGCTGAAACTAGACTAGAGGAGAAACTGATCTAGATGAAGTAGAGGGAGCACGTGGCAATTAGGGTTATCTCTTCCGTCTAAATCCTCTAGTATATATAGGAGGGAGGGAGGGGAGGAGGCAGCCTCAAACCCTCAAGGTTTGGCCGAAATTGGAGGTGGAGGAGTCCTACTCCAATCCTATTAGGAGTAGGATTCCTCCTCTCCACTTGGAAACCCTTTCCACCTTTCCTCCTTTGGATTTTTTCCACCCAAAGCCACATGGGCCTTAGTGCGGGGTTAGGCCAGCCCACTAGGGGCTGGTTTGACTCCTCCCACAGCCCATGAGGTCCTTTGGGTCGAGACACCCCTCCCGATGGTCCCCGGTATGTAGGGTAACGCAGCAGAAAACAAAAAATTTCCGACCTACGTACCAGCCCAGGATCACTATGGAGACTGCATACAAGGTTTGATCTGTTTCGTTACCGACTCGTAGCGCAGCGGAAGTAGAGTCGATGACGATCGGCGGTGCAGATCCCCGCAGCTAGGATTTACAACCTCCCAACCGCGAGGATGTATACCCTCATCCGCCCCCGGACAGCCCTCCGGGAGGCGGTCGGACAGTCCCTCGGACGATGTCATGGACAGCCCTTCAGGAGGACCATCGAAACTCGGACAGTCACTCGGACAGCCCTTCGGGAGGACCATCGAAACTCGGACAGCCCTTCGGGAGGCACTCTCAAACTAAGACCGAAACTACGATCTCTCTACAGAGTTGCACACATACGGTCTCAACTATCCAGCAGGGCTTCGCCGTCCAGAACTAGTTCCTGCCGGAACCCAGACAGCCTTTCGGCTCTACGAAACTATTTCGCTGGGAGGGAGAGAGAAGCCAGACAAGTCTATGGCATGTGTATGAGAGCAAGGATGAGATTTGGGCTGCCCCCTCCACCTCTATTTATAGGACAAGGAGGGGTGGAGGGGCTGAAATTTCAGCCACATCCATCCATGTCATCTCCAAGATATTTTGGAGCAAAAGCCCAAAAAGGTGGCTTTCCAAAAAGTAATCCAAAAAGCACTTTCACAATTCACGACGACATATTTCAGCGTCCGTTCGAACTGAAAATATTCATGTGGGCTTAGAACATTTCCAGTACCCACTAAAATAATTTTCAACGCGATCCAAAACAATTCTGGTTTAGTGATTTTCATCTGCGAAAAGCATCTGAAGCGGTTCCGGCAGCTCCGGAACATTTCCGGTTTTCATCCCGGAAAATTCCAGAAAGTTTCCAGAACGATTCTGGCACCCTCCAAGAATTATCAGGCATGTGCCAAAACCATTTTGACTTTATGGTGTACTCCGAAACAACTTTTCGGTTTAGTGATTTTCATTTGTGAAAAGCAACTAAAGCGGTTCCGGCAGTCCGGAACATTTCCGGTTTTTGTCTCTGAAAAATCTCAGAAGTTACCGGAACAATTCTGGTACCTTCCAATAATTTCTAGGCATGTGCCGAAACCAATTTGACTTGATGGAATACCCTGAAACAACTTTTCAGTTTCACCGGAACTATTCCGATATCCTCTCCGGAACGTTTCCGTTTCGTCCGAAACTTTTTCGGTGATTTTCTCTCAGACTCCCCGTCTAGTATTCAGCAGATAGATGACCCTTAAGCGTGTGACCCTATAGGTTCGGTGAAGTATAGACATGACCCGGAACCCCTTCCGATCAATGATCAACATCGGAGCCGTGGACGCCCATATTGACCCCTATACCCACACGAATGAATATTCGAGTGAACCTCCAGTTGCCGTGTGCTATTTCTGTTGCTTCGTGATATGTTACAAATACCCGAGGTGAGACATGTTGGCATCCCCGCGGATCAACAACTTGTCCACTATGCCAGTTACCTCGTTACCGGTATTGTTCTCTTTTCTCGTTCCCGTGTTCCGGCATCCCCGTGATCAAATCACAAAATGTCTGGCCAGACGATGATGGATACCGTAACACCGAGAGGGCCCAGAGATATCTCTCCATCGTCGGAGGAGCAAATCCCAATCTTGAGCTATCAAGTTACTTGACATACTTTTCCATGAACCCGTAAGCCGCCGTAATAGCCACCCATTTACGAATGACGTTTAACAAACCCCAAAGTTCATGAAGCAAGCATGAAGAAACTCGATACTCTCATGGTCTAAGGAATTATGCAAACGTTAACCATCTCTGTGTTATTAACCATTAACTAGTGACGAATGTATCTCATAGCATAACATCAATTCGGGTCGATTCAACACATGTGTTCTACCAACATTGCGCCCTCAAAATTGCCGGCATAGCCATGCCCATGATCAGGAAAACAGAATCATCATGCAATACTTGAGCCAGTCTTAGAGGCCAGACTAGGAATACATTTTACCGTTTATTATTCCACACGTGCATATGAGTCTTCCTTCGAGCCTCGTGGTTATTGTAGACTCGAGAACCATAGCAGTTATAGCATGGAACATAAACATAATTATGAACAGGGAGATAATCAATAACATTTATTATTGCCTCTAGGGCATATCTCCTACAGACTCCCACTTGCACTAGAGTCAATAATCTAGTCAATGCTAATGCACTTTACACCTGTGGCATACCGGTGTAAAATATGCTTCGCATGTGGTATAGCCTGATGTCCAACGGATCTGACGACTTCAGCTCCGTGTGTAACTTTGCATATCCTCGCGTTTTCACGCTTTCACAAAATTCATATTTTGTGTGGACTTGGCTTTGCATATGTGTGAATTACTGGTCGAAACCTGATTCCTCAGACTGAGCTATGGAGCAACTATCTGCAATAGTGTCCCATAGACCAAAGCCATCTTGGAACCATACTAAGTTCATGAATGAACTATATGATTCAACAACTTCTTTGTCGCTTCTTAAGCGTCAACATACTTAGCCTTTGTTATAGAATTCGCCACAGTATCTTGTTTGGAACAATTTCCAACTACCGTGCCACCATATTGTGTATTACACAAAAACCCTTAACTTAAATCGAAAATCGCATGGAGCATTGATGAAGACTGTATCGATGTAATTACTTACAACGAGCACTTCATAATCTCTGCTTGCGAGAAAACATGTCATTACTACTACTCTAGTACTCAATGACATCTTTCACTGTTGTCCTATGATCAGTACTTTGATCACTTTGGTATCTATACTCGCAACAACTTTGGAGTATTGGACATATCTGGTTGTTTTACATACCATGGAATACATGATTAATCCAAACACAAGAGTGTGTGGAATCTCCGTCATGTATTTCACTCATCAGTGTTTTGGGACACTGAGTCTTGCAAAAACTCTTTCCATGTGACTTCGGCAAGAATCACTCCTTGGCGTTTTAAATGCTAAAAGGTTTTAGCATCTTGTCAATATGTATTCATAGCTTAGCCCCATTAGGTAAATCTATCCCCATAGATCATCATGCCTAATATTGAGGCTATTTAGCCTAAGCACTTCATTGAAAAACTATTTTCAAATGAAGTCCTAATTCGTGTCAAGAAATTTATTTCCAATTAACAATGTGTCAAGTACACAAGGTTTTTAGAAATATTATTATGCTCCCACTTACTTTCTTGAATCACAAGCATCTTCGATACCCATTTGATGAAGTCAAACCCCTTTGACCATTCCATCAAAAACGAAGATTCCAACTCCACTTTGCTCTCTTCTGTCCATCGCTGGAACTCTGAAGTTTGCATACTTACTAGCATCCTCTGGATCGACAAATTACTTTGGACTGTATCACATACAAGTCCTAGGTTTCATTTCCATCAGATGGAAATCCTTTTGTCATCCATGTTTCATATCTCATGATTGAAATATGTATTAATTGCTAGTTCAACCCGAACCGACTTCAAGCATCGCTATGGTGAGACAATCTCATCGTAGTTAACTCCTTGAACTTGTTATTGCAACAAGTCGAGCTTTATGGATAAAACATTTTATCCGTATCAGTTTTTAGTTCCATAAATATTCGTTAGACTCTAAGTCTTCCGAAAGGTGTATCAAGATTTTAATCTTGAATCACTTATATGGAAACTATCTCGGATTGTATTGGCATTTAGCCAATTCCGGAGTCAGGGCCCATCAACGCTTCCTTGTGTATCGTAGGTATACTGTTGTCCAACAACAATATCTCGTTTGCGCACCTGAGAGGTTTGCATGAGCCTTGCCTACGGGGTTCAGCTGCAAGTTCGACTGAAGTCCATACATTTTATTGTAGAGACTTCCGTATCAGTCGCAGTAGGAAACTCCGGAATCACTTCCAAGGTTCCTTTCCTTTGATCTGATGACGAAGATACTGGTTATCTCGTCGAGTTGCACTGTCCTCCCACTCACCTTTTGTAAGAACTATTCTCTTTAAAAGCATACCGTTTTGTGGCAGACCTATTTGCCTCGGTATAGTGAGGGAGGAATACCCAATTACTTGGGATAACCTACAAAGTAGCACTTGTCTGATTTGGAATAGGTTTGTAACCTTTTACACAAGCCCCATATTCCAAATGTTAAGAAAAGATATAACATGGTTGGGCGTACCATACCATGACGTCATTTCAACAGACCAGATGGAGCTCTTTTCAGTGTAAAAGCCGCAGTCTCTAAAGCATCACTCTTTAATAGGGATAATGGCAAATTTATTTATGTCATCTTTGATCTTACCATGTCATAAATGGTTCGATTACATCTTCACGGACTTTCCACTTGCAGTGGCGTTCCGGGAGGTGCAAGTTATGAAACCCCTTTCATAACTCATCAGACATTTGCTAAACTTGTAACTCAAATATTCCTTTCTGCAATCGAATTGTAGAAACATAATTTTCTTGTTACAATATTTTCTTCTTCATTTTGAAAACCTTTCGAATGATTTCAAAAGATCCAGACTCACATCTCATCAAGTAAACATCCATATATCTACTTGAGTCATTTCTGAAGATAGATGAATCCACTACTTGCAACAACATTTATTGGACTACACACATCATAATGTATGATCACCAATATGTTCTTTGCTCGTTCCTTACGGCCTGTGAACGGTATTTTAGTCACTTCACCTTTCAGAGGAAAGTTGCAAGTGTCAGATGATTCAAAATCAAATGACTTCAAAATCCATCATAATGGAATTTTCATGCGGGTTTCTCCAATGTGACCAAATGCAGTGCCACACTTGTGTGGTATTCTTTTAGTCTTGTGACATTTAGCGTCAGTGTTATGGATGTATCATATTACCATCAATATTCATAGCATACATCCCATCCTGTATGGAAGCATGGCCCTTCATGTTATTCATAACACCGAACATCAAAAGTTCTCTTATGAATAACCTTCTTGCAAAATTCCTTATGCAAAGGGCTAGAGTGTATGAAACTCTAAATGAATTATGAAAGTAAATACAGAGGTAATGTATTATTATCAATATTCATAACATACATCTCATTCATAATGAAAGTATGTCCCTTATGTTATTCATAACACCGAACATTAGAAGTTCTCTTATGAATAACCTTCTTGCAAGATACTTTATGCAATTGGCTAGAGTGTGAAACTCTAAAATGAATTATGAAAGTAAATACATAGGGAATACACCGTTGGAAGATATAGTAACATTTACTATGTTCCCTGTGTGTATCTAAACCTCATTCCTGGCTAGTCTTTCAGGCCTTAGTAGTTCTTACATCGAGTTGAAACAGAATGCAATCGAGCGGGTATCTTTGTGATTAACTCACAATACCCAAGAATTAGTGATTAACATGTTTAACCATAATTCCCAAGAACTATATTTTTAACCAGCCTTCTATACATCAAAAACCTGTATGACATTCATACATGAGCTGGATATTCCAGTCTTCTTTCCTTTTGCCATTATACTTCTAACAATTTAACTTTTAGTATTTCTCATACTCTCAGAAGAAGCACCCAACTTAAGAGTGGCGTTTAGCCCCGGACTTCCTAGGCGTGAAAGTTTCACTAACACCCTTCGGACACTTCCTTTCTCTTTAAGTTGTTGTTTTATTCACCTTCATTTACATGACAGGCGTTCTTCTGGATCCCTCTCTTATCAGTCAAATGCCCAGTAAACACTTTTACTAACAGTTTGCAAACAAACATGGATTTGGATATCTCATATCTTTTAGCCTTTGTTTGTCTCTGAAAATTAATTTTTAGTTCCATGAATATCACATAACTATCCCAAAACTTTCGAAGTTCGGGTCTCATGGAAGCAAACATATTGCACTTGACTGAAACAGAATTCTAGCTTTTGGATCGAAGGACGAGAGTCACATGATCCATAGCATTAGCGGGAGAATACTGAAAGTATGCGATAGGACAAAGTCCTTCTCGGCACTCTAGAGGACAATCCTCACATTACGTTTACCAACCGTAAAGTTTTAACCAGATATTTAATAGCTATGTAATTTTAATAGGGAAGGTGGAAACGCGAGCCATTATTCTACAACTTTTATGCAAATCACACTTAGACATTGTTCAGAATTAATTGCACCGAGAATTAAACAAGTTAATTCTACACTGCGCTCCCACTCAAATCAATATCTCTCATAATTGATTGTGAGCAATTCAAGATCCAAATTACAATTCAACGCCAAGGATGTAACCATCTCAAGTGACGAGAATTGCAATCGGTAGGCCAACTTGCCAATCACATCTCTATGTGACTCTTGTTCATCTTTCGATGGGCGTGTTCCGAGCTTAGGACTTTCAAGCTAGAACGTCAAGAAAACCAAGTGATCTTGCTGCGAGGTCTCAACTCACCCGCCTCACACTTCTCTAATCGTTCGTACCCATGTATCCATGTGATACCCCGAAGAGATAGGTGCCGTGACGGTGCTACACTTGGGAGAACACTAACTACTTGATATTTTTTGTGAGAGATCACCCTAATAAAAGCGACTACCGCGCAATCAAAAGGGTGCATCATAAGGGATAAACATCTCAGGCAATTCATAATAGCATGATATGGTATAGCCCTTTCTGACGGAGAAGTCTTTCATTTCTTCGTCTTCGGCATTCGCGTCGGTGTTCACCTTCGCGAAGATTGCCACCACCTTGTCGATGCACCAGATAATATTGCTATCTCTATAGCTAATAAAATAAGTGCATTACTGAAGGTTGACACGCAGGTCATTAAAGTGACAATCATATGGCTCCAGCCATCATGCCGAATCATGACACGCAGGTCATGTTAATCAATTTACATTATATAGTCATCTCATACATAATAAAATTATAATGAGCACTGCTATACCACATCACATGCACATGCAAACCATCCTGCAAAACCAAGTTAGACGCCTCTAATCGGTTCATGCAAAAACTTGTTTTACGTGGCTTCTAAGGTTTCGAAACAAACCGAAGCTACCAACGTCCATCATCAAGTATGATAATTCAAGTTGCTAGATTAACTTTCCAGGGTGTATGAAACACGAGATAATAAAATCTCGAGCCCCATACTAAACTTCGTCATACGTGTGACCCCCGTGCAGATCATATCTGCATTGCCCTTTCGTCTGCGAAACATCCATCTTTCTCAACTATGGTGGAACCCAAAGAACTGTTAGCACTTCGTTGATCTGTCAATCAGCATACTCAGGAGCAGCATGAAAGGATCGCGGATTGCCAGAACTTTGTGAGATTCCACCATGTCGTCAAGATCAGGACTACGCAAATTCAGGGGAAGCAACAGGAACATCGGGTAACAGATTTCATCTGCTACCCGCACAAATAATTTTCAGCAATAGATCTCATCTACTACCTAATTATATTGTGCAACACCCATACATCTCTATGTATTCTAGATCGCAACCTGCATCTACTCATAGCACGGCTCTTGATGCCACTGTAGGGTAACGCAGCAGAAAACAAAAAATTTCCGACCTACGTACCAGCCCAGGATCACTATGGAGACTGCATACAAGGTTTGATCTGTTTCGTTACCGACTCGTAGCGCAGCGGAAGTAGAGTCAATGACGATCGGCGGTGCAGATCCCCGCAGCTAGGATTTACAACCTCCCAACCACGAGGATGTATACCCTCATCCGGCCCCGGACAGCCCTCCGGGAGGCGGTCGGACAGTCCCTCGGACGATGTCACGGACAGCCCTTCAGGAGGACCATCGAAACTCGGACAGTCACTCGGACAGCCCTTCGGGAGGACCATCGAAACTCGGACAGTCACTCGGACAGCCCTTCGGGAGGCACACTCAAACTAAGACCGAAACTACGATCTCTCTACAGAGTTGCACACATACGGTCTCAACTATCCGGCAGGGCTTCGCCGTCCAGAACTAGTTCCTGCCGGAACCCAGACAGCCTTTCGGCTCTACGAAACTATTTCGCTGGGAGGGAGAGAGAAGCCAGACAAGTCTATGGCATGTGTATGAGAGCAAGGATGAGATTTGGGCTGCCCCCTCCACCTCTATTTATAGGAGAAGGAAGGGTGGAGGGGCTGAAATTTCAGCCACATCCATCCATGTCATCTCCAAGATATTTTGGAGCAAAAGCCCAAAAAGGTGGCTTTCCAAAAAGTAATCCAAAAAGCACTTTCACTATTCACGACGACATATTTCAGCGTCCGTTCAAACTGAAAATATTCATGTGGGCTTAGAACATTTCCAGTACCCACTAAAATAATTTTCAACGCGATCCGAAACAATTCCGGTTTAGTGATTTTCATCTGCGAAAAGCATCTGAAGCGGTTCCGGCAGCTCCGGAACATTTCCGGTTTTCATCCCGGAAAATTCCAGAAAGTTTCCAGAACGATTCTGGCACCCTCCAAGAATTATCAGGCATGTGCCGAAACCATTTTGACTTTATGGTGTACTCCGAAACAACTTTTCGGTTTAGTGATTTTCATCTGTGAAAAGCAACTAAAGCGGTTCCGGCAGTCTGGAACATTTCCGGTTTTTGTCTCTGAAAAATCTCAGAAGTTACCGGAACAATTCTGGTACCTTCCAATAATTTCTAGGCATGTGCCGAAACCAATTTGACTTTATGGAATACCCTGAAACAACTTTTCAGTTTCACCGGAACTATTCCGATATCCTCTCCGGAACGTTTCCGTTTCGTCCGAAACTTTTTCTGTGATTTTCTCTCAGACTCCCCGTCTAGTATTCAGCAGATAGATGACCCTTAAGTGTGTGACCCTATAGGTTCGGTGAAGTATAGACATGACCCGGAACCCCTTCCGATCAATGATCAACATCGGAGCCGTGGACGCCCATATTGACCCCTATACCCACACGAATGAATATTCGAGTGAACCTCCAGTTGCCGTGTGCTATTCCTGTTGCTTCGCGATATGTTACAAATACCCGAGGTGAGACATGTTGGCATCCCCGCGGATCAACAACTTGTCCACTATGCCAGTTACCTCGTTACCGGTATTGTTCTCTTTTCTCGTTCCCGTGTTCCGGCATCCCCGTGATCAAATCACAAAATGTCTGGCCAGACGATGATGGATACCATAACACCGAGAGGGCCCAGAGATATCTCTCCATCGTCGGAGGAGCAAATCCCAATCTTGAGCTATCAAGTTACTTGACATACTTTTCCATGAACCCGTAAGCCGCCGTAATAGCCACCCATTTACGGATGACGTTTAACAAACCCCAAAGTTCATGAAGCAAGCATGAAGAAACTCGACACTCTCATGGTCTAAGGAATTATGCAAACGTTAACCATCTTTGTGTTATTAACCATTAACTAGTGACGAATGTATCTCATAGCATAACATCAATTCGGGTCGATTCAACACATGTGTTCTACCAACATTGCGCCCTTAAAATTGCCGGCATAGCCATGCCCATGATCAGGAAAACAGAATCATCATGCAATACTTGAGCCAGTCTTAGAGGCCAGACTAGGAATACATTTTACCGTTTATTATTCCACACGTGCATATGAGTCTTCCTTCGAGCCTCGTGGTTATTGTAGACTCGAGAAACATAGCAGTTATAGCATGGAACATAAACATAATTATGAACAGGGAGATAATCAATAACATTTATTATTGCCTCTAGGGCATATCTCCTACACGGTACCCCTCCCGGCACTCCCGGTACACTACCGAAATACCCGAAACTTTTCCGGTGACCAAAACGGGACTTCCTATATATCAATCTTTACCTCCGGACCATTCCGGAGCTCCTCGTGGCGTCCAAGATCTCATCCGGGACCCCGAACAACCTTCGGTCACCACCATACATAACTCTATACTACCGAAACGTCACCGAACGTTAAGTCTGCAGACCCTGCGGGTTTGAGAACTATGTAGACATGACCGAGACACCTCTACGGTCAATAACCAATAGCGGGACCTGGATGCCCATATTGGTTCCTACATATTCTACGAAGACCTTTATCGGTTGAACCTCTATGTCAAGGATTCAGTTAATCCCGTATGTTGTTCCCTTTGTTCTTCGGTATGTTACTTGCCCGAGATTCGATCGTCGGTATCTCCATACCTAGTTCAATCTCGTTACCAGCAAGTCTCTTTACTCGTTCTGTAATACAAGATCCCGTGGCTAACACTTAGTCACATTGCTTGCAAGGCTTATTGTGATGTTGTATTACCGAGTGGGCCCTGAGATACCTCTCCGTCACACGGAGTAACAAATCCCAGTCTTGATCCATGCCCACTCAACAGACACCCTCGGAGATACCTGTAGAGCATCTTTATAGTCACCGAGTTACGTTGTGACGTTTGATACACACAAGGTATTCCTCCGGTGTCAGTGAGTTGCATGATCTCATGGTCATAGGAACAGATACTTGACATGCAGAAAACTATAGCAATAAACTGACACGATCATATGATATGTTTATAGTTTGGGTCTTGTCCATCACATCATTCTCCTAATGATGTGATCCCGTTATCAAATGACATCTCATGTCTATGGCCAGGAAACCTTGACCATCTTTGATCAACGAACTAGTTAACTAGAGGCATACTAGGGACACAGTGTTGTCTATGTACCCACACATGTATTTGAGTTTCCAATCAATACAATTATAGCATGGATAATAAACGATTATCACGAACAAGGAAATATAATAATAACCAATTTATTATTGCCTCTAGGGCATATTTCCAACAGTCTCCCACTTGCACTAGAGTCAATAATCTAGTTCACATCACCATGTGTTTTACATTGTTATGAATCTAACACCCAATGAGTTCTGGGGTTCGATCATGCTTTGCATGTGAGAGAGGTCTTTAGTCAACGGGTCTGCGACATTCAGATCCGTGTGTACTTTGCAAATCTCTATGTCATACTGTAGACACTGCTACCACACTCCACTTGGAGCTATTCCAAATGGCTGCTCCATTATACGTATCCGGATTGCTACTCAGAGTCATCCGGATTGGTGTTAAAGCTTGCATCGACGTAACCCTTTACGACGAACTCTTTATCACCTCCATAATCGAGAAATATTTCCTTAGTCCTCTAGTTACTAAGGATAATCTTGACCGCTGTCCAGTGGTCCACTCCTGGATCACTCTTGTACCCCTTGACAGACTCATGGCAAGGCACACACAGGTGCGGTACATAGCATGGCATACTATACAGAGCCTATGGATAAGGCATAGGGGACGACCTTCGTCCTTTCTCTTTCTTCTGCCGTGGTCGAGCTTTGAGTCTCACTCAACTCCACACCTTACAAATCAGGCAAGAACTCTTTCTTTGACTGATCCATTTTGAACTCTTTCAAAATCTTGTCAAGGTATGTACTCATTGAAAGTTTTATCAGACGTCTTGATCTACCTCTATAGATCAAGATGCCCAATATTTAAGTAGCTTCATTCCAGGTTTTCCTTTGAAAAACTCATTTTCAAACAACCCTTATTCTTTCCAGAAATTCTACATCATTTCCGATCAACAATATGTCATCCACATATACTTATCAGAAATTCTATAGTGCTCCCACTCACTTTATTGTAAATACAAGTTTCTCATAAACTTTGTATAGACTCAAAAACTTTGATCACCTCATCAAAGCGTATATTCCAACTCCGAGATGCTTGCTCCAGTCCATAGAAGGATCGCTGGAGCTTGCATATATTTTAGCATCCTTAGAACTGACAAAACCTTCCGGTTGTATCACATACAACCTTTCCTCACGGATACCGTTAAGGAATGATGTTTTGACATCCATTTGCTAGATTTCATAATCGAAAAATGCAGCAACTGCTAACATAATTCCAACAGACTTTAGCATCGCTACGGGTGAGAAAGTCTCATCGTAGTCAACTCCTTGAACTTGTGAAAAACCCTTTGCCACAAGTCGAGCTTTATAGACAGTGACATTACCGTCCGCGTCCGTCTTCCTTTTAAAGATCCATTTGTTCTGAATGGCCTTTCACCCTTCAGGTAATACTTCCAAAGCCCATACTTTGTTCTCTTACATGGATCCCATCTCGGATTGCATGGCCTCTAACCATTTCTCGGAATCCGGGCCCATCATCGCTTCTCCATAGCTCGTAGGTTCATCGTTGTCCAACAACATGACCTCTAAGACAGGGTTGCCGTACCACTCAGGAGAAGTACGCGTCCTTGTCGACCTACGAGGTTCAATAGTAACTTGATCCGAAGCTTTATGATCATCATCATTAACTTCCTCTTCAACTAATGTAGGCTCCATAGAAACAACTTTCTGCGCTGCGCTACTCTCTGGTTGAAACAAAGGTTCAACAACCTCATCAAGTTCTATCTTCCTCCCACTCAATTCTTTCGAGAGAAACTCTTTCTCGAGAAAGGACCCGTTTTAGCAACAAACACTTTGTGCTTGGATCTGAGATAGAAGGTTAACCCAACTGTTACGTTAGGGTATTCTATGAGGATGCATTTGTCCGCTTTGGGTTCGAGCTCATCAGGTTGAAAACCTTTTCCACATAAGCGTCGCAGCCCCAAACATTAAGAAATGACAGCTTAGGTTTCTGCCAAACCAAAATTCATACGGTGTCATCTCAACGGACTTAGATGGTGCCCCCTTTTTAAAGTGAATGTAGTTGTCTCTAATGCATAACCCCAAAACGATAGTGGCAAATCAATAAGAGACATCATAGTACGCACCATATCCAATAGAGCACGACTACGACGTTCGGACACACCATCACACTATGGTGTTCCTGGTGGCGTGAGTTGTGAAACAACTTCCACATTGTCTTAAGTTGTATACCAAACTCGTAACTCAGATATTTACCTCTACGATCATATCGTAGATATTTTATCTTCTTGTCACGATGATCTGAAACTTCACTCTGAATTTGTTTGAACTTTTCAAATGTTTCAGACTTGTGTTTCATTAAGTAAATATCCCCATATCTACTCAAATCATCAGTGAAGGTAGGAAAATAATGATATCCACCGCACGCTACAACACTCATTGGACCGAATACATCAACATGTATCATTTCCAATAAGTCACTTGCCCGCTCCATCATACCGGAAAACGGGGTCTTAGTCATCTTGCCCATGAGGCATGGTCCGCATGTCTCAACCGATTCGAAATCGAATGAGTCCAAAGATCCATCAGCATGGAGTTTCTTCATGCGTTTTACACCAATATGACATTTAGCGGCAGTGCCACAAGTATGTGGTACTATCATTATTAACTTTGTATCTTTTGGCATCAATATTATGAACATGTGTATCACTACGATCAAGATTCAATAAACCATTCTCATTGGGTGCATGACCATTGAAGGTATTATTCATGTAAACAGAATAACCATTATTCTCTAACTTGAATGAATAACCGTATTGCAATAAACATGATCTAATCACATTCATGCTCAACGCAAACACCAAATAACATTTATTTAGGTTCATCACTAATCCCGAAGGTAGAGAGAGCGTGCGATGGTGATCACATCAACCTTGGAAACACTTCCAACACTCATCGTCACCTCACCCTTAGCTAGCCTCCATTTATTCCGTAGCTTTTATTTCGAGTTACTAACATTTAGCAACCGAACCGGTATCCAATACCCAGGTGCTACTAGGAGTACTAGCAAGGTACACATCAATAACACATATATCAAATATACTTCTATCGACGTTGCCAGCCTTCTTATCTACCAAGTATCTAGGGTTGTTCCGCTTCAGCGACCGTTCTCCTCATAATAGAAGCACTTAGTCTTGGGTTTGGGTTCAACCTTGGGTTTCTTCACTGGAGCAGCAACTGACTTGCCATCCATGAAGTTTCCCTCCTAGCCCTTGCCCTTCTCGAAACTAGTGGTTTCACTAACCATCAACACTTGATGCTCCTTCTTGATTTCTACCTTCGTGGTGTCAAACATCGCGAATAGCTCAGGGATCATTATTTCTATCCCTGGCATTTTATAGTTCATCACGAGGCTCTAGTAGCTTAGTGACAGTGACTTGGAGAACTATATCAATCACTATCTTATCTGGCAGATCAACTCCCACTCGATTCAAGCGATTGTAGCACCCAGACAATATGAGCACATGCTCACCGATTGAGCTATTCTCCTTCATCTTGCAGGCAAAGAATCTTGTTGGAGGTCTCATACCTCTCAACACGGGCACGAGCCTGAGATCCCAATTTCAGCTCTTAGAACATCTCATATGTTCCGTGACGTTCAAAACGTTTTGGAGCCTCAATTCTAAGCCGTAATGCATGACGCACTGAACTATCAAGTAGTCATCAGAACGTGCATGTCAGATGTTCACAACATCTACAGACGACGCTTGAGGGGGTGGCGCACCGAGCGGTGCATTAAGGACATAAGTCTTCTGTGCAGCAATGAGGACAATCCTCAGATCACGGACCCAGTCCGCATTATTGATGCCATCATCTTTCAACTCTATTTCTCTAGGAACATATAAAAATTCAAGGGAGCTACAGCGCGAGCTAGTAATCTACAACATAATTTGCAAAGACATTTTGACTATGTTCATGATAATGAGTTTAGTTAATCATATTACTTAAAAACTCCCACTCAAATTGACATCCCTCCGGTCATTCGAGTGACACATGATCCAAATCCACCAACTCAAGTCCGATCATCACGTGAGTTGAGGTGGTTTCAATGGTGAACATCTTCATGTTGATCATATCTACTATATGATTCATGTTCGACCTTTCGGTCTCTTGTGTTCCGAGGCCATGTCTGTACATGCTAGGCTCGTCAAGTTTAACCCGAGTGTTCCGCACGTGCAACACTGGCTTGCACCCGTTGTATGTGAACGTAGAGTCTATCACACCCGATCATCACGTGGTGTCTCAAAACGACGAACTTTCGCAACGGTGCACACTCGAGGAGAACACAATTTTATCTTGAAATTTTAGTGAGGGAACACCTTATAATGCTACCATCGTCCTAAGCAAAATAAGATGCATAAAAGGATTAACATCACATGCAAATCATAAGTGACATGATATGGCCATGAACTTGTGCTTTTGATCTCCATCTTCAAAGCACCGGCATGATCTCCATCGTCACCGGCATAACACCATGATCTCCATCATCTTGATCTCCATCAATGTGTCGCCATGAGGTTGTCGCGCCGACTGTTGCTTCCACGACTATTGCTAACTCATAGCGATAAAGTAAAGCAAAAACGGCGAAAATAATTAAAGACAACCCTACGGCTCCTGCCGGTTGCCGTACTCATCGACATGCAAGTCGTGATATTCTATACAATACATGATCATCTCATACATCACATATATCTCATCATGTAATTGGCCATATCACATCACAACATACCCTGCAAAAACAAGTTAGACGTCCTCTAATTGTTGTTGCAAGTTTTACGTGGCTGCTACGGGTATCTAGCAAGAACAATTCTTACCTACGCAAAAACCACAACGGTGATACAAAAATTGCTATTCAACCTTCTCAAGGACCGCCTTTGTCAAATCCGATCCGACTATAGTAGGAGAGACAGACACCCGTCAGCCATCTTTATGCAACGAAGTTACATGTCAGTCGATGGAACCGGTCTCTCGTAAGCGTACGAGTAAGGTTGGTCCGGGCCGCTTCATCCCACAATACCGCCGAATCAAGAAAAGACCAAGGGAGGAAGCAATCTGAATATCAACGCCCACAAACTCCTTTGTGTTCTACTCGTGATCTCATCTACACATAGACCTAGCTCATGATGCCACTGTTGGGGAATGTTGCATGGGAAACAAAAATTTCCTACGCACACGCAAGATCTATCCATGGTGATGAGCATCTACGAGAGGGAGAGTGGATCTACATACCCTTGTAGATCGCTAAGCGGGAAGCGTTAAGAAACGCGGTTGATGTAGTCGAACGTCTTCGCGATCCAAATCGCCGAGCGTCCCGCGATCCCATCACGATCCATCTCGCGATCCAATCTCGATCCGTCCTACGATCCCATCACGATCCGTCCCGCAATCAAATCACAAATTGTCTCGCGATCCTGATCACGGTCCTTCCGATCTAGCGCCGAACGGACGGCACCTCCGCGTTCAGCACACGTACAGCTTGATGACGATCTCCGCCTTCTTGATCCAGCAAGAGGGAGCGGAGAGGTAGAAGAGTTCTCCGGCGGCGCGACGGCGCGGCGGCGATGGTGGTGGAACAATTCCGGCAGGGCTTCGCCTAAGCACCGCTGAAACTAGACTAGAGGAGAAACCGATCTAGATGAAGTAGAGGGAGCACGTGGCAATTAGGGTTAGATCTTCCGTCTAAATCCTCTAGTATATATAGGAGGGAGGGAGGGGAGGAGGCAGCCTCAAACCCTCAAGGTTTGGCCGAAATTGGAGGTGGAGGAGTCCTACTCCAATCCTATTAGGAGTAGGATTCCTCCTCTCCACTTGGAAACCCTTTCCACCTTTCCTCCTTTGGATTTTTTCCACCCAAAGCCACATGGGCCTTAGTGGGGGGTTAGGCCAGACCACTAGGGGCTGGTTTGACTCCTCCCACAGCCCATGAGGTCCTTTGGGTCGAGACACCCCTCCCGATGGTCCCCGGTACCCCTCCCGGCACTCCCGGTACACTACCGAAATACCCGAAACTTTTCCGGTGACCAAAACGGGACTTCCTATATATCAATCTTTACCTCCGGACCATTCTGGAGCTCCTCGTGACGTCCAGGATCTCATCCGGGACTCCGAACAACCTTCGGTCACCACCATACATAACTCTATACTACCGAAACGTCACCGAACGTTAAGTGTGCAGACCCTGCGGGTTCGAGAACTATGTAGACATGACCGAGACACCTCTACGGTCAATAACCAATAGCGGGACCTGGATGCCCATATTGGTTACTACATATTCTACGAAGACCTTTATCGGTTGAACCTCTATGTCAAGGATTCGGTTAATCCCGTATGCTGTTCCCTTTGTTCTTCGGTATGTTACTTGCCCGAGATTCGATCGTCGGTATCTCTATACCTAGTTCAATCTCGTTACCAGCAAGTCTCTTTACTCGTTCTGTAATACAAGATCCCGTGGCTAACACTTAGTCACAATGCTTGCAAGGCTTATTGTGATGTTGTATTACCGAGTGGGCCCTGAGATACCTCTCCGTCACACGGAGTAACAAATCCCAGTCTTGATCCATGCCCACTCAACAGACACCCTCGGAGATACCTGTAGAGCATCTTTATAGTCACGGAGTTACGTTGTGACGTTTGATACACACAAGGTATTCCTCTGGTGTCAGTGAGTTGCATGATCTCATGCTCATAGGAACAGATACTTGACATGCAGAAAACTATAGCAATAAACTGACACGATCATATGCTATGTTTATAGTTTGGGTCTTGTCCATCACATCATTCTCCTAATGATGTGATCCCGTTATCAAATGACATCTCATGTCTATGGCCAGGAAACCTTGACCATCTTTGATCAACGAACTAGTTAACTAGAGGCATACTAGGGACACAGTGTTGTCTATGTACCCACACATGTATTTGAGTTTCCAATCAATACAATTATAGCATGGATAATAAACGATTATCACGAACAAGGAAATATAATAATAACCAATTTATTATTGCCTCTAGGGCATATTTCCAACATTCTATAACAAAGGCTATGTATGTTGACGCTTTAGAAGCGACAAAGAAGTTGTTGAATCATATAGTTCATTCATGAAGTTAGTATGGTTCCAAGATGGCTTTGGTCTATGGGACACTATTGCAGATAGTTGCTCCATGGCTCAGTCTGAGGAATCAGGTTTCGACCAATGATTCACACATATGCAAGGCCAAGTCCACACAAAATATGAATTTTGTGAAAGCGTGAAAACGCAAGGATATGCAAAGTTACATACGGAGCTGAAGTCGTCAGATCCGTTGGACATCAGGCTATACCACATGCGAAGCATATTTTACACCAGTGTGCCACAGGTGTAAAGTGCATTAGCATTAACTAGATTATTGACTCTAGTGCAAGTGGGAGTCTGTAGGAGATATGCCCTAGAGGCAATAATAAATGTTATTGATTATCTCCCTGTTCATAATTAGGTTTATGTTCCATGCTATAACTGCTATGGTTCTCGAGTATACAATAACCACGAGGCTCGGAGGAAGACTCATATGCACGTGTGGAATAATAAACGGTAAAATGTATTCCTAGTCTGGCCTCTAAAACTAGCTCAGTTTTCCTGATCATGGGCATGTCTATGCCAGCAACTTTGAGGGCACTATGTTAGAAGAACATTTGTGTTGAATCGACCCGAATTGATGTTATGCTATGAGATTCTTTCGTCACAAGTTAATGGTTAATAACACAGAGATGGTTAACGTTTGCATGATTCCTTAGACCATGAGAGTATCGAGTTTCTTCATGCTTGCTTCATGAACTTTGGGGTTTGTTAAACGTCATCCGTAAATGGGTGGCTATTACGGCGGCTTACGGGTTCATGGAAAAGTATGTCAAGTAACTTGATAGCTCAAGATTGGGATTTGCTCCTCCGACGATGGAGAGATATCTCTGGGCCCTCTCGGAGTTACGGTATCCATCATCGTCTGGCCACACACTTTGTGATTTGATCACGGGGATGCCGGAACACGGAACGAGAAAAGAGAACAATACCGGTAACGAGGTAACTGGCATAGGGGACAAGTTGTTGATCCACGGGGATGCCAACATGTCTCACCTCGGGTATTTGTAACATATCGCGAAGCAACAGGAATAGCACACGGCAACTGGAGGTTCACTCGAATATTCATTCGTGTGGGTATAGGGGTCAATATGGGTGTCCACGGCTCCGATGTTGATCATTGATCGGAAGGGGTTCCGGGTCATGTCTATACTTCACCGAACCTATAGGGTCACATGCTTAAGGGTCATCTATCTGTTGAATACTAGACAGGGAGTCTGAGAGAAATTCACCGAAAAAGTTTCGAAGACAACGGAAGAGTTCCGGAGAGAGAACACCGGAAGAGTTTCGGTAAAACCGAAAAGTTGTTTCGGAGTGTACCATTAAGTCAAATTGGTTTCGGCACATGCCTGGAAATTATTGGAGGGTACCAGAATTGTTCCGGTAACTTCTGAGATTTTTCAGAGACAAAAACCGGAAATGTTCCGGACTGCCGGAACCGCTTTAGTTGCTTTTCACAGATGAAAATCACTAAACCGAAAAGTTGTTTCGAAGTACACCATTAAGTCAAATTGGTTTCGGCACACGCCTGATAATTCTTGGAGGGTGCCAGAATCATTCTGGAAACTTCTGGGAATTTTCCGGAAGAAAAACCGGAAATGTTCCGGAGCTGCCGGAACCGCTTTGTTTGCTTTTCGCAGATGAAAATCACTAATCCGGAATTGTTTCAGAACGCGTCGAAAATTATTTTAGTGGGTACTGGAAATGTTCTAAGCCCACATAAATATTTTCGGTTCGAACGGACGCTGAAAAATGTCGTCGTGAATAGTGAAAGTGCATTTTGGGTGGCTTCTTGGAGAAGCCACCTTGAGGGCCCTTTGGTATTTCCCCCCTTGGCTTCTTGGAGAAGCCACCCTTGGGCTTGGCCTATAAATAGGGGTGGAGGGGCTGCCTAAAGACTTACTCTTTCTCACATACAAATGCCATGCATGATCTGGCTTTCTCTCTCCCTCCCAGCGAAATAGTTTCGTAGAGCCGAAAGGCTGTCTGGGTTCCGGTGGGAACTAGTTCTGAACGGCGAAGCCCTACCGGATAGATGACACCGTATGTGTGCAACTCTGTAGAGAGATCGTAGTTTCGGTCTTAGTTCGAGAGTGCCTCCCGAAGGGCTATCCGTGTGACCGTCCGAGTTTCGAAGGTCCTCCCGAAGGGCTGTCCGAGTGACCGTCCGAGTTTCGAAGGTCCTCCCGAAGGGCTGTCCGCGACACCGTCCGGGGGACTGTTTGACCGCCTCTCGGAGGGCTGTCCGAGGGGCAGATGAGGGTATACATCCTCGCGGTTGGGAGGTTGTAAATCCTAGCTGCGGGGATCTGCACCGCCGATCGTCATCGACTCTACTTCCGCTGCGCTACGAGTCGGTAACGAAAAGATCAAACCTTGTATGCAGTCTCCATAGTGGTCCTGGGCTGGTGCGTAGGTCGGAAATTTTTGTTTTCTGTTGCGTTACCCTACAGTGAACACATGGGCGTCCACTGATGCCAATATGGCGCGACATGCCCGTCGTGCAAGGCATCGGGCACGGAAGACTGCGGCAGTCCTCGCTGCGGTGGACGTTGGTGAGCCGGTGGTGTAGTCCAGGCGCCACAACCGCGTTGTAATGGACATCGCCGGTTCCTCCCAGGACGGATCTATCATCGATCTCATGTCCACCGGCACCGTGAATGTTCCGGACTCCGATGCGGAAGGGTAGGGTATGGGAGACGGCGGCGCCTCGAGTCCCATGAGCCGGTTCGTGTCTCATGTTCTACTCTACATCACGGCGACCAGACCAACACTCCGAGAGGCGCAGGCGGCCGCCGGACATGGGCACGGCGGAGCCGAACGAGCTCCGCTTAGAATTGGTTTAAGTTGCATGTAATAATATGAATTTGATGATTTTAAAATGGTGTTTGTGGTTGTAGAATCAATTTTTTTTGCTGGCCATTTTGAGGGACGGATTTTGGCAATTCCGAGTGGAGATGCTCTTACTCAAACACTTGGCACCCGATATTGCCCAAAGCAAAGCGTCATCCTTAATTTTATTCACGGCCACCGTCACAAGTGCGGACGGGGCTTGCCTGCTCCCCCAGACTGCTCCCATCGGTGCTCCCTCATACGTGTCACTCATCCAACGATCCCACGCTGCTGCCCTCCTTTCCCATTAAAAAAACCCAACAATTAAGCAAAACCGGTCGGCCCCGTCTCTTAATTAAAACCGGCCACTCCAGACGTTCTCCAGCCAACGTCTATAACGCAACCGAACAGAGATTTGGAGGGAAATTAATAAGCCATGCGCGCCAAAAGCATTGGCGCTGAACTTTTCCCGTACACGAGTTACCCCAAACAAATCAAACCATACACATTCTTCATCAATTCTATCTACGAATACAGATCCAACAAAGGGGCTCGATGGCTTCTTCACCAATTCTTGCCGGAAGCAATGAGGAATCAGATCCCCCACATGTAAGCCATCTCGTTTTCATCGCTTTATTCCTTTTTCTCTGACCCAACCGTCCTCTCCCAATCCTGCAATGAAACAGATCTATGACTTTCGGGTTAAAACTAGACAACAGATGCGTATATTTCTTACTCCCAGTGCGCAATATCCAGCTAACAACATGTCTTGCATAGATCGCAGAATACAAAGTTGTTTTACTGATGGGTACATATAAATGAAAAACTGGCACTCATGCTGGACATGTAAGAGAAATGTAATGGTTCTAGGAGCAAAGACATCTAATTAGTTGATTGAAATTATTAACCACCTTGTTCAAAATGGGAAAACAAGACAGATTCCACTCCTTTTCATTCCACTGTGACATCAAAATAAATATTCGTAGCAAGGTTATTGTTGATTTACAACACATATATGTTTCTTCTCCTTTTCCTTGTATTTGAACAGTTGCTAAAGTGAGTACTAATTTAAACAGGGGGTCCAAGAAACTACAGCTAGCAATGCAACAGAGCAGATTGAAAAAAGGATGCCAAAGCTTGGCATGCAGTTTTTATCTGAAGAAGCTTATTCCTTCTCTAACAAGTATGCTTATTCCTTGGGTTTTAGCATCCGAAGAGGGAATCATCATAAAGTAAAAAAAATCCAGTACAATACAACAACGGACATTCACATGTTCTCGTCAAGGTATGAACTAGTTGTAACTTGTTCTCGTCATATGAATTTTTAGATGGGACTAAGAAAATTACGTCAACTAATAGGAGTCCGTGCTGAAGATAAAAGAGAGGAGAAATTCAGTTATAGTAGGCCTGAGGCACGATGTGGTTGTGATGCACGTATGAAGATAAGTCTTACAAATGGGATTTATAATGTATACGAATTTAAAGAAGCCCATAACCATAGTCTTGCTACTGGAAACATGTCGCAATACTTAAGATCACACAGAAAAGTAACTGAAGCTCAACTAGCCAATGCCGAGGTCGCCAAGTCAGTGGGCATTTCAAATAAAGCAACTATTGATCTGATGACGAAAGAAGCATGTGGACCTGAAAACCTTGGCTTTATAAGCACGGACATGAAAAATCGTTTGTACTCAAAGAGAACACTAAAAGCAAAGGTGGGTGACACCGGGGGGGGGGGGGGGGTTAGAATATATGGAGAAGAAGGTTTCAGAAGATGTCAAGTTTGATGAGGATGATTTGATAACTAATATATTTTGGACGGATTCCAAAATGGTCTCAGACTATGCATTATTTGGTGATGTCATATGCTTTGACACCACATACAGGAAACTAGACGATGGGCGTCCGTTTGGTTTAATTGTTGGTGTGAATAATCACAAGAAAACAATTGTGTTTGGTGCTGCACTTCTCTATGATGAAACAGCAGAAAGTTTTGCTTGGCTTTTTCGAACATTTCTAACAGTAATGTCCGGAAAGCATCCAGACACAATTCTGACTGACGAAGATGCAGCAATGGCTAAAGCGATCCGTTCAGTCCTGCCTCACTCTCACCAGACTTTGTGTGTGGCATATGAATCAAAATGCTTGCAAACATCTTGGTGGAGTTGTTACAGATTACAAGAAGTTCAATGCTGATTTTCAGCATTGTATCTATGATATTGAGGACGAAGATGAATTTATAAGTGCATGGAATGAAATGCTTGACAAGTATGAACTCTGGGACAATGCATGCCTCCAAAGGTTATTTGAGAAAAGGGAGCATTGGGCACTAGTGTATGGCAGGAATACTTTCTCCGCACACATGAGTAGCACCCAAAGGAGTGAAAGCATGAACAGCGAACTAAAACGTTACATTAGTTCTAAGTATGACATGCTTACTTTTTTTGAGCATTTTGAACGTCTAGTTGCAGATAAAAGGTTTGAAGAGGTGAGATGTGACTTCAAAGCAACACAAAGTACTCCTAAGCTGAAGGCAGAAAGCTATATATTAAGACAAGCATCAACTACATATACTCCACCAATATTCAAGATGTTTCAGGAACAAGTGCTTCGGACCTTGAACTATGACACATACCTTTGTGATGACAGTGACAATGAGGAGAAGGTTTACAAAGTAAAATTTCATGGTACAGAGCGTGATCATGTTGTTAGATTTTTTCCGAAAGAAGAAAGGGTCAATTGCAGTTGCAAGAAGTTTGAATTTGCTGGAATTCTTTGCTCTCATTCCTTGAAGGTACTTGATATTAATAATATCAAGCAGATTCCTCAACATGATATCTTGAAAAGATGGACAATTGATGCAAAAGTTTTGGATATAACAAGCAACTACAGCATGCATGAAGACCGCAAAGCAATACTGACGAAACGCTATAAGGAATTGTGGACAGGCTGTTATTTCGTCAATGGGGAGCAAGAGATAAGCAGACGACACGGTATTCACAAAGCAGTCGCCAATGGACAATCTGCGGAGCGAGGTCGTCGGCGATGAGCCGGAGCCAGCCAGCACAATCGTAGCTCCTCTCCCTATTCGACATCCAGCAGCTGCTGCACCTGGCATGGTTCGGTGGTCTTGAGAGTAAGATCATTTGTCCGTCACCAGAAGTTACTTCATGTCAATTTTCCCATGGCCTAAGGAGTCCATCAGCAAGCTGGAAGGTCTCTTACGTGCTTTCTTCTGGCAAGGCACAAATAAGGTTAAAGGAGGTCAGTGTTTAGTGGCTTGGGACAGAGTTAAACAGCCAAGGAGGAATGGTGGTTTGGGTGTCAAGGATATGCAGGCTCATAATCAGGCAATGATGTGCAAGTTCGTGGCCAAGGTTTTTCAGACAACTGATATTCCTTGCTTCCAATGGTTTGCTTCACAGTACTGCAAGGACTCTCTACCTCATGGAGTTAGTAGTAGAGACACGGCCTTATGGAAGGGCTTCAAGGTTTGCATCCCGCTAGTTGTGTCTGCCTCTCGTTGTTCCATTGGCAGTGGCGCTCTTGTTTCCTTTTGGCAGGATCAGTGGCTGGAAGTTGGCAGATTAATGCATGTGTTCCCAGTTCTATATTCTTTTGCTGTCAATCGGCACTGCTCCGTTCAATCTCAATTCTCCCGGGACAGATGGGATATCCAGCTGCACCCCAACCTCTCACAGACGGCAACCCAGGATCTTGTGCTGCTGAATCAGCTTATTCAGTCTTTCACTCTCACTAGTTCAGCTATGGATATTCGCACTCCCTCTGTTTCTGGCAATAAGATCAGTACAAGTTATTTCTACCAGCTTCTCACTTTTCGAGGCGTGCGGAGTGTCTCTGAACCATGGATTTGGGACCCTATTATACCTCTAAAGCACAGAATCTTCCTCTGGCTGGCTTTCTTGGGGCGTCTTAATACAAAAGAGAACATGGTCAAGAAGGGTTGGTCGGCGGTTGCTCCCCATGATGGTTGTGATATCTGCCCTGCCTCGGAATCCATCGACCACTTGGTGCTTAGATGTAGCTCAGCTGATGCGCTGTGGAACAAGTTACTGCTGGCCCCTTTGGCTCGCACATCACCTGATCTCCTGCACTTTGCACAGCAAGCTGTACATCAGTTAGCCTTTAATCGTAAATGGAACATCGCTTTTGCTGCTTGCGCCGTCACTCTCTGGCATGCTAGAAATGACAGGGTCTTCAATAACAAGAGTTGGACAGAGGTATATGTCAGGTTCTATGCTGCTGATTTGATCCGTCTATGGAGCAACAGAGCTAGAAAACAGCAGGACA
Source organism: Elymus sibiricus (assembly GCA_039707655.1). Taxonomy (NCBI): domain Eukaryota; kingdom Viridiplantae; phylum Streptophyta; class Magnoliopsida; order Poales; family Poaceae; genus Elymus; species Elymus sibiricus. The sequence goes on along the minus strand of CM077667.1, from coordinate 142,224,074 downwards.
AGGATGATCTGCAGGTGTGGAGTTCCTTCATCGGTGATTAGTTGGACGTAGCACCTTTATTCACCTCCACCAACTCTTCCTTTTTCTGTTTTTCCTTTCTTGTGTTATGGCTGCTTGTGGCCTTGCACCTTGGTGCATCTTACAAGCTTCATGTATTTGACTCACTATCATCAGGCCTGTGCCTGTTTTGAAATATAAGGTAGTCCTCGTGCTACCTTTTTATTTTCAAAAAAAAAAAAAGAACCCACGCCCACGTCCCAGACGGACCGTTGATCTTCTGAAGCGTTATCTGAAGAAATGGACAGCTTCGCTAAATCTTTCGACACTTTTTCAGTTTCAGGGTTCAGGCAGGGCTAACAGCTAAATCTGCCACCACCGGGAAAGAGCGGCAAGCCAAAGCAAACCAGGGCCAATCTGAGGCTTCCCATTTTCAAGCAAAATTCCAGAGTAGTGCAAATGAGCATTCCCATTTATTTTGAGGGTTCTGGCAGTCGGTATAAACTAGTTGGAAGGCTAGGAAATCTGATGGCAGATCTTAGGGCGAATATCTCACAAAACCAACGTGCTGAAATCACAACTGCGAGATCCAAGATAGGAAAATAGTAGTACAAATGATAATCATTTACGGGAAATGGAGATGCAGCTCTTTCCCCAATCCAAAACTCCACTTTTCGTGCATCAAGTACATACAACAATGTATCCAAAACACTTTATCGAAAGAAAAGAAAAGTGCAGACAACACAGATGGAGCACTTGGTAGACTCAAAATTACAGAGCCCCGGAAAAACTGACAGGGTGGGTACAGACCTTAAGGATATCAGGTGTGAAAAGAACTTCACAGTTGACAGCAACTTAAATTCAATAGTCCATGCTAAAGCCACAAGACAATCGAGCATTCATCAAAGAAGGTCTACAGACCAGCAATGAGCTTTCACCAAGATAATTTTAGTCTGACAATGTAATCACTGTATCCAGTATCATCTTTTTACATCACTAGTTGACAAAGAAATTTAAGTAACCCAAGTACCTTCAAAGCTTCTAATGGATGGGCAGAAGAACCATTGTCAGAACTCAATAGGATTTACTTGGGCTGCACCAAATATGATGCCCATACCTCATTAGCTGGAGGGGGTGGCTGAACCCAGTGGCCAGGTATACGGCTGCACATTGCAGGTGCAAACAGTCAATGCATTTACAAGAATCCCCGCGAAAAAATGTATTAGAAGAATAAAAATATATATGTAACATTTGTTTAACACAGCACAGCAGAGATTTCTCTGTCCACTGCAGTAACAAATTATTATGGTTGTGATGTAGGCTAAAATGGATATGTGAGATTCTGTTCTTACAGAACTGCAATGAGATGAAGGTTATCATAATTTATAAATTATTAGCTGGTTCAACGACACAGTCTGATATTACAAGCATACCATAAATAAAACTAGATGAAAGCTATGTGGAAAGATCGACAGGCCATGTGCAACCTTAATGCACTATTAAGATTTACCAACTATAAGTCTAGCTTTGTCGCTCACCAAAGATGCTATTTTAGCATAGTTGACCTACAGTCAGCCAATTTGAATACACCATTACATGATGGTTTCCCATGAGTATATTTTCCAGCTTATAAAACAAAACCTTTAAAGAATCAGCAAATCATATTTACACAGTGAATTTTGCAGGATGAGATGGATGCTTCTCAAATAGCTAACACTGTTTAGTTTAGCTGTTATATTCACGAGACAAGATAAACTGATAAAGCAGCCTGGTTTCATAAGTAAACACCTCACCTTCCTCCAGGTCTGATAAAAGAATCCCACATTCTGCGTACCTACATCAGAGGTGAAATACATATAAGATATTGAGTAACCTGAACTAATATGAATTTTTATTCAAAAGTTTGGGAAAATCTCCTGCTCAAATAAATAAAATATGAAGTCAAGAAAACTTCAACAAAAATGTCCTACTTTACTTTCACATAGTTCTCAATAGTGCTTGAAGCAATGGTTAGCTGGTAGCTCCATAACATCCGAATGATGACATCCAGTGAAACTCAACAGGTTATATTAAAGATTGTTAAGACTAGTCAGGCAGTGTCTCATTAACACTGTCCTACAAACCCATGACACTTGCATGAAGTTGAGAGGTTGGAATAAATTACCTCAATGAGTGTCCCCAGGTCGTAGCTACTTCCATGATAATAGTGGTAGAACTCAAAAGGCAGATTGGTAAAAGAATCAGAATGCCCAGGCCCTTTTATCTCAATCTTTTGACCTTCATGTTCTGTTTTTCTATTTGCATGATCACTTCCCTCACCTATGCTTGCATCTCCTTGGTTATGCTCTGGTGTTGACCCACTTTTAGGTTGTTCAAAACCATCTTCTTGAGCAGTTGTATGATGGGCAGCCTTCCTTAATTCCTCAGCGGTGAGAATAGCATCCTTCGCAGCATCAGTTCGAGCAGCAGTTGCAGCTTGGCGCTCCTCTTCCTCAACTGCAGCCTTGACACGCTCAAGATATTTATCATCCTCTTCTGGCAGAAAATGACCTGAAATATAACTGTCTTCAGTGTTAATTATCAGGCATGTTTGGGTTGCAACGGCCAGAATAAAGCAGGTTAACCATATTATCACACCTGGACAACTTTTATAAGTAAAAGCATTGCCTACAACTGCGTACAGAATTCAAAAATTATGGCTGAGATGTTAGTTCAGAGAACAGTGTGATAGTATACTTCCTCCGCTCTCATACAAGTCAGTTTTCCGGGGATTGTCAATTTACACTGTAATATTGAGAAAATAAGAGTTTAGTTACAGCAATCTTTTAAACCACTGCCCATTACACTATCCGAGGGATTTGGACGGTTATAGACTTCATTTACTACAGAGAAGAATGGTCCAATTTAATGACTAGTTTCAAGATGTCCTTTAAGCATATGGGATATGGGCCAAATGGCTGGTTGCGGAATAAGGGAAGGGGGAGTGGCTAAATGGAGATATCTTGCCTTGTTTCTTCAGTTTTTCAACCCTTACAGAGCGGAGCTCCTGTAGTTTCTCGACCATTAGTGCAAGCTCGAGCTGTGAATGGTAGATTTGTTTTCAAAAAATAGTTAGTTGGAATAAGGTAATACTGCACTGGTGCTTCAAAAAAAACATTAAGAGCTTATAATCTACACAAACAACAACTCAAGAATTCAAAAACTGCTTGCACAAAAACAAAAATCTGAAAGAAAACAATCAAGCAAGATACATGGAATCAAGCACAGAAGTTGGGCTGCACTCCGTCAAAGACAACTAATTGGCAATTTTAACAAATCTTCAAGATACTATCTTACAGAAATTCAACAAAACATAAGGCATCAAGAGAAAGGTAAGAAAATAACAATTGCATAACTTAAGGCTCACAGCTAAACCTATCCAAAACTCAGAGAGTATTAACGTGTTGGAATATATCTAAACTCAATTGTATGCACGGATCTTCTTGCAGAAAAACAATAAAATACAAGGAGTTCTGTACAGCACTTACCTCGGATTCTAGACGTTTTCTTTCCTCATTTGCTTTCTTCTTGGCAATCTGCTTCATGCTTTCCACCTGGTTCGTACATACAACAATGAGTTCATTATTGTGGAACAACTGTGTTTCCCTACTAGTTACTACAGATAAATCCTATGAATGAAATGGCAGTTTTGACAAATGAGACGGCACCTTGCGTTTTGCAATGTCATTCGCTATTTGCCTAGCCCTCCATTCATCAGCTTCCTGATCAATTCTGTCAAATTCTGCACTCTCCTGCACGACATGAAGAGAAGGGATGGCATGCATTTATTGGATCTGTGGCCATTTTGATTCTAACAGAACATTTTCACAAAGATAGGAAAACAGAAACATGTGAATGAATTCCACCTTCTGGAAAAGCTCTGCCACATGCTTTCTCTTCCTCTTCCTCCATCGCTTATTTCTCTTGGACTTCTGCAGCTTCTGAGCTAACGAAACCATTGCCGATCTTTCTGCCCAAGGACCGTCTTGGTTAATAGCGGAAGAAATAGGTGCCAGGAGGTGCTGAAGTTGAGAACAGAGATAACTAGCTGCATCTGTCGCCAGAGATTCATGAGTGTCTTGGTTAATCTTGATTTCACTTGCGAGCTCCGAAAAATGGCAAGGCCTGCCTGCAGAAGAGCCACAAGACTCTGAAGGCAATTCTACGGCAGATGAATCTGGTTCTTGTGCACTAGCATCCGATGAATTCCTCACAAGTGCAATCTCCTCTAGCTCGTTTATCCTGACAATCCAAATCCTTCATTTCATCACAAATGCCACAGAGACTCGGATACACGGTCATAACTACCTTTGGGAGTTTAGGGAACTCACAGAGCGCTTGAAATCGCGACCGTCTCTTGCAGCTTCTTCAAATGCTCCCGCACATTGTCACGCTGCCAAAAGGAACTGGCCACCGCCAGTGCCGCCGCCTCAGGCTGGAAAGGTTGCTGCTGGTGCTGGTGCTGGTTCTGGTTCTGGTGGTGGTGCTGCTGTTGCTGGTACTGGTTCTGGTAGTGCTGCTGCTGCTGCTGCCACTGCCATGGCGGAGGCTGAGGAGGCCGCAGTGGTCCAAAGGCATTTGGTGGTGGGAACATGGTGGCCTGCTGCCGCGAACGAGCCCTGCATACAAGCAAAAGCAAAGCTCGTCAAATCCATGGAGGAGAAGAGCGCAGGGGCAGGCGAGAACCGTACGGCCCTGTTAGGTTGTATGGGAACCAATCCCCTAGTGGCCGGAGGGGGCGAGCGCCCGGCCGACCGGCGCCGCGAGTGACTGCGGGTCATAGGCGCATGGGGCGTTACCTGAGAGATGGATGTCGTTTTCGCCGTCTGCGGATCAGTCGCCGAAGGTATTCGGACTTGCCGCCGGCGGCGCCTCGCTCCTAGGTCTTGTTGGTGCCGCGACTCCACCACCACGCGCGGAATTAAGTGGAGACAGTAGGCTGGACTCCGGAGAATGATGGGCGTGGACGCGTGGTGAAGGAAGGGGGAGAAGGGATCGAGTCCGGCGAGGCAAGGCGGCGGCTCCGCCGGAGAGGAGCGTGGCTGGGCTTTTTTCTTCAGATCAGAGAGTATGGCTGGGCTTGGCAGCACAGACTTGCAGCCCAGCTCTCCTCTCTCATGGCCGGCCCGTGCGGTACGCTGACGATTTGGGCCGAGGAACCGTCCTGGCCTCTTAAAAAATGTGAATACGTCATCTTAAATTGGTGGGATACAAGTGGTGCCGTCCACATGTTAATCATCTTTTGTTTGCTGATGATAACATGTTGTTCTTTAAAGCAAATGGTGGAGGGGCAAATGAAGTATTAAACCTGTTAGAAACATATTGTCAGACATCTGAACAGAGAATTAATCCATCAAAGTCAACAATTTTTTTCAGCAAGGGTTGTCCAGCAAACGTGAAAGATGAGATAAAGGGGTTGTTGAATGTCCCTAATGAAACTTTGAATGACAAGTACCTCGGCATGCCCTCTGATGTCGGTACTTCAAAAATGGGGGCCTTAAAATACCTTAAAGACAGACTATGAGGCAAGGTGAAAGGATGGATATAGAAAACTATTTCCTCAGCCGGAAAAGAAGTTTTAGTTAAATCAGTGGCACAAGCGGTGTCGGTCTATTCCATGTCATGTTTTAAGCTCCATCGGGGCCTTTGTGAACATTTGAACAAACTTATAAGGTAATTTTTGTGGGGAAGCAAAGAAGGGAAGCGTAAACCAAACTGGGTTTCATGGCAGACAATGACACAACCGAAGTTTATGGGGGGGCTTGGTTTTCGGGATTTCGAGTTGTTCAGCCTTGCCCTTTTAGCACGTCGGGCATGGAGATTGTTACAACAGCGGGAGTCTTTATGTGCTCAAATTCTGAAGGCAATATACTATCCCAACTCATCCATAGTTACAGCTGAATTAGGGAACCGGCTCTCTCAAGAATCATTGAAGGGCGTGATGTGCTTACTCAGGGCCTTATCCGGAGGATTGGAGACGGAATTTTGACGCGGATATGGATGGATAATTGGATCCCTCAGAGGGGAACAATGAGGCCGATTGCATGTATATCGGCGCCCCCCCCCCCCCCCCCCCGGTTTTTGTCAGCGAACTAATAAACAATACCAATGCAACCTGGAGGAAGGATGTGGTTGAGCAGCATTTTATCGCTACAGATTCAAACGTGATACTAAACATTCCACTTTGCACCCGTAGGCAGATGGTTTTTGGGCATGGAATCATGAGCGCAACGGGCTATTTACAGTCTGATCCGCTTACCGTATGCTCGCCGACACCATGAGGAGGAGAGAAGATTGGCTTGAAGGAAGGCCGGGTAGCTCAGATTATGAAGCAGAAGGAAAGGCTTGGTCATCATTATGTCCCGGGAAAAATACGTAACTCTCTTTGGAGAATGGCCATGCACTCGATTCCTACAGAGGATGTGTGTTTGTAAGAGCACATTTCTCCATGTGTGGTTTTGGTAATTGATGAAAATCCCTATGGACTAATGATTGCCTTGAATTATATTCGAAGGATTTGTCCATAGGCACTTCTTGAAGTACATATGTTGGTTTCAAGGAGTTTATATAAGTGACCAAGGTGGTATTCAAAGCTTTATCTAAATATTGGTCATGTGAGAGTTGAGCTTATTACAAGCATGTCTTGAAGAAGAAGATTGTGTGAGCATTCATGTTTACCTTCAAGACATCACCTTTATGAAGAGAGAAGATAAGATACAAGATTGATCAAGACTAAGTCAAAGAGTGAATCAAGTTGATCAACATACAAAGCGTACAAGATGTACCAAGAGGGATCAAGTGATCCCATGGTATGGTAAGCATTTTCCATTACGCTTTGTGTACTAATCCATGGTCTACGTGAGAGTTCTATGTGGGGTTAGGTATGTGCCCATGGGATTGCGTCAAGGGGAAGATCTCATACAACCCATGAGGATGACATCAAGTGGTGATCGTCATCAAGTTTGCCGTGTGCAAGTTCAAGCGAAGCATCACAAAGAGATCATGCTTGAAGCTTGCCATCCATTGTGGTGACAATGGACTTGTGAAGATGTGCCGAAGAGTGGCTCACCCATAGTGGAGTATGGGGAGCAATCTACTAGTCTTCATCGAGCCGACGCAATCAAGAAAGGTGGTCCATCTTGAGGAGGACAAGATCGTCATCATCTAGCTCAAGTGGACTATGTGCAAGGTATAGGTTTGATCTTGATAGGGCTTTTTATTTTACCGGTCTCGTGGTGGTAGTTGGAAGATCAGGTTATAGGATCGATAGCCGTACTATCAAGGGGGGCTCTCAAGTGAGTATCTTGATCGCATCGTTCGTTGAGAGCTCAAACCATTGCATTCTTTGCATCATCATCTTTCTTGGTTCTTGGTTGGATTTTCTCTTTGTGGGGTTTAGAGCTTATGGTCATCTTCATGTCAAGCTCGAGTTCATTGAAAACGAGTCCATATGCATCTTCTATGATGTTTTCGATGTTGGAGTTTTTGCCGGTTCTTCATTGATAGAGGTTTCACATCTCTATCATTGGCATTGTTATACTGTCTCTTCGCTCTTGTCGTCCTGAATCCAACAAGCTTGAGTTTGCTCAATTCGGAGCTCGTATGCGAAAGTTATGGCAGTTTTAGTGCCAGAGCAGTTTTCTCTGATTAGGCGGTGGTACCGCTCGGTACCACGGTAGTACCGCTGTGTACTACCGCTGCTACGTCCGCTTATATTTTGCTCTCTAGATAGGTTAGTTTTCTGGGCGGTTCTTGAGCGGTAGTAGAGGACGGTAGTACCGCCCGCACGGTACTACCGCTCCCGAGTACCGCTGCTACTACCGCTTATTTTTTGGTTCTGGAGTCTTACTGCATTCCCAGCGGAAGTACCGCTGGGTAAGCCGGTAGTACCGCTCCAGCGGCACTACCGCCTCGAGGTTTATGCCGTTTTGCACGCTTTTCCTGAAACTACCGTGCTAAGCGGTAGTACCGCTTAGCCGAGCGGCAGTACCGCTTGTGCACGACGTGTGCACATAACGGTTGGATTTGGGGAGGCCTATAAAAGGGGGTCTTCTTCCCCATTGCTCTTTAATCCTTTGAGATCATGTTTGCCCCCCATTGTTGACCTTCTTCTAGCTTGCTAACTCTCAATCCCTCCAATGATCCTTGCTAGTTCTTGAGGGAAAAGAGAGAGGAGATCTAGATCTACATTTCCACCAATCACTTTCTCCTCTATGTGAGTGGACCCCTTGGATCTAGATCTTGGAGTTCTTTGTGAGCTCCTTGTTCTTCCTCTCATATTCCTCCATAGCTTTTGTTGTTGTGGTGGGATTTGGGAGTGAGGGACTATTGGGGAACGTTGCATGGGAAACAAAATTTTTCCTACGCACACGCAAGATCTATCCATGGTGATGAGCATCTACGAGAGGAAGAGTGGATCTACATACCCTTGTAGATCGCTAAGCGGGAAGCATTAAGAAACGCGGTTGATGTAGTCGAACGTCTTCGCGATCCAAATCGCTAGCTGTCCCACGATCCAATCACGATCTAGCACCGAACGGACGGCACCTCCGCGTTCAGCACACGTACAACTCGATGACGATCTCCGCCTCCTTGATCCAGCAAGGGAGAGCGGAGAGGTAGAGGAGTTCTCCGACAACACGACGGCATGGTGGCGGTAGTGGTGGTGCTATCCCGGCAGGGTTACGCCTAGCGCTACCAAAACCGCGAACGGAGGAGAAAACGATCTAGGGAGAGAGAGGGGCGCCAAGGGCTTCGTGTGTGCTCTTGGGGCGGCCCCTCCCCTCTATATATAGGTGGAGGGGCGTGGAGATCAGCCCCTCCAAGCCCTAGGGCGCAGCCAAGGGGGAGGAGTTGGACTCCTAGTCCAATTCCCTCCCTTTCCATAAACAGGTGGACTTTCCACCTCTCCCAAGCCACATGGGCCTTGAGGGACTTGTGCGCCTGGCCCAATAAGGCCAGGGCACCTCCCCTCAGCCCATGCAAACCCTTGGGACGTGGTGGAACCCTTGGTGGACTTCCGGGCTCCTTCGGAAGTTTCCGGAACCTTCTAGAAGCTTCCCAGTACAATACCGGAAAAACCCGAAACTTTTCCGGTCGCCAAAATATGACTTCCTATATATAAATCTTTACCTCCGGACCATTCCGGAGCTCCTCGTGACGTCCGGGATCTCATTCGGGACTCCGAACAACCTTCGGTCACCAACATACATAACTCAATAATACCGAAACGTCACCGAACGTTAAGTGTGCAGACCCTGCGGGTTCGAGAACTATGTAGACATGACCGAGACACCTCTACGGTCAATAACCAATAGCGGGACCTGGATGACCATATTGGTTCCTACATATTCTACGAAGATCTTTATCGGTTGAACCTCTATGTCAAGGATTCAGTTAATCCCGTACGCTGTTCCCTTTGTTCTTCGGTATGTTACTCGCCCGAGATTCGATCGTCGGTATCTCTATACCTAGTTCAATCTCGTTACCGGCAAGTCTCTTTACTCGTTCCGTAATACAAGATCCCGTGGCTAACTCTTTAGTCACTTTGCTTCCAAGGCTTATTGTGATGTTGTATTACCAAGTGGGCCCTGAGATACCTCTCCGTCACACGGAGTAACAAATCCCAATCTTGATCCATGCCAACTCAACAGACACCCTCGGAGATACCTGTAGAGCATCTTTATAGTCACCCAGTTACATTGTGACGTTTGATACACACAAGGTATTCATCCGGTGTCAGTGAGTTACATGATCTCATGGTCATAGGAACAGATACTTGACATGCAGAAAACTATAGCAATAAACTGACACGATCATATGCTACGTTCATAGTTTGGGTCTTATCCATCACATCATTCTCCTAATGATGTGATCCCGTTATCAAATGACATCTCATGTCTATGGCCAGGAAACCTTGACCATCTTTGATCAACGAGCTAGTCTACTAGAGGCACACTAGGGACACAGTGTTGTCTATGTATCCACACATGTAATTGAGTTTCCAATCAATACAATTATTGCATGGATAATAAACGATTATCATGAACAAGGAAATATAATAATAACCATTTTATTATTGCCTCTAGGGCATATTTCCAACAGTCTCCCACTTGCACTAGAGTCAATAATCTAGCTCACATCACCATGTGATTAACATTGTAATGAATCTAACACCCAATGAGTTCTGGGGATCGATCATGTTTTGCATGTGAGAGAGGTTCTAGTCAACGGTCTGTAACATTCAGATCCGTGTGTTCTTTGCAAATCTATATGTCATACTGCAGATGCTACCACGCTCCACTTGGAGCTATTCCAAATGGCTGCTCCACTATACGTATCCGGATTGCTACTCAGTGTCATCCGGATTCGTGTCAAAGCTTGCATCGACGTAACCCTTTACGACGAACTCTTTATCACCTCCATAATCGAGAAACATTTCCTTAGTCCTCTAGTTACTAAGGATAATTTTGACCGCTGTCTAGTGGTCCACTCCTGGATCACTCTTGTACCCCTTGACAGAATCATGGCAAGGCACACACCAGGTGCGGTACACAACATGGCATAGTATACAGAGCCTATGGATAAGGCATAGGGGACGACCTTCGTCCTTTCTCTTTCTTCTGCCGTGGTCAAGCTTTGAGTCTCACTCAACTTCACATCTTACAAATCAGGCTAGAACTCCTTCTTGGACTGATCCATTTTGAACTCTTTCAAAATCTTGTCAAGGTATGTACTCATTGAAAAAATCTTATCAGGCGTCTTGATCTATCTCTATAGATCTTGATGCTCAATATTCAAGTAGCTTCATTCAGGTCTTCCTTTGAAAAACTCCTTTCAAACAACCCTTTATGCTTTCCAGAAATTCTACATTATTTCCGATCAACAATATGTCATCCACATATACTTATCAGAAATTCTATAGTGCTCCCACTCACTTTCTTATAAATACAAGTTTCTTATAAACTTTGTATAAACCCAAAAGCTTTGATCACCTCATCAAAGCGTATATTCCAACTCCGAGATGCTTGCTCCAGTCCATAGAAGGATTGCTGGAGTTTGCATACATTTTAGCATCCTTAGGACTGACAAAACCTTCCGGTTGTATCACATACAACCTTTCCCCAAGGAAACTGTTAAGGAAACGATGTTTTGACATCCATCTGCCAGATTTCATAATCGAAAAATGCAGCAACTGCTAACATAATTCCAACAGACTTTTAGCATCGCTACGTGTGAGAAAGTCTCATCGTAGTCAACTCCTTGAACTTTGTCGAAAACTTCTTTGCGACAAGTCGAGCTTTATAAATGGTGACATTTACCATCAGCGTTTGTCTTCTTCTTAAAGGTCCATTTGTACTCAACGGCCTGCCGTTTAACGGGCAAGTCTACCAAAGTCCATACTTGGTTCTCATACATGGATCCTTTCTCGGATTTCATGGCTCCTAGCCATTTGTTGGAATCCGGGCCCACCATCACTTCTTCATAGCTCGTAGGTTCACTGTTGTCTAACAACATGACCTCCAAGACAGGATTGACGTACCACTCAGGGGCGGTATGAGTCCTTGTCGACCTACGAGGTTCGGTAGTAACTTAATCCGAAGCTTCATGATCATCATCATTTGCTTCCTCTTCGCTTGGTGTAGACGTCGCAGAAACATCTTTCTGCGTTGTGCTACTATCCAACTGAAGTGACGGTTCAACAACCGCATCAAGTTCTACTTTCCTCCCACTCAATTCTTTCGAGAGAAACTCTTTCTCGAGAAAGGACCCGTTTTAGCAACAAACACTTTGCGCTTGGATCTGAGATAGAAGGTATACCCAACTGTTACGTTAGGGTATTCTATGAAGATGCATTTGTCCGCTTTGGGTTCGAGCTCATCAGGTTGAAACCTTTCTCACATAAGCGTCGCAGCCCCAAACATTAAGAAATGACATCTTAGGTTTCTGCCAAACCAAAATTCATACGGTGTCATCTCAACGGACTTAGATGGTGCCCTATTTAAAGTGAATGTAGTTGTCTCTAATGCATAACCCCAAAACGATACTGGCAAATCGATAAGAGACATCATAGTATGCACCATATCCAATAGAGCACAACTACGACGTTCGGACACACCATCACACTATGGTGTTACAGGTGGCGTGAGTTGTGAAACAACTTCCACATTGTCTTAAGTTGTATACCAAACTCGCAACTCAGATATTTACCTCCACGATCATATCGTAGACATTTTATCTTCTTGTCACGATGATCTCAAACTTCACTCTGAATTTGTTTGAACTTTTCAAACGTTTCAGACTTGTGTTTCATTAATAAATATCCCCATATCTACTCAAATCATCAGTGAAGGTAAGAAAATAGCGATATCCACCGCATGCTTCAACACTCATTGGATCGCTTACATCAACATGTATCATTTCCAATAAGTCACTTGCCCGCTCCATCATATCGGAAAACGGGGTATTTAGTCATCTTGCCCAAGAGGCATGGTCCGCATGTCTCAACCAATTCGAAATCGAGTGAGTCAAAAGATCCATCAGCATGGAGTTTCTTCATGCGCTTTACACCAATATGACCTTGGCGGCAGTGCCACAAGTAAGTGGTACTATCCTTATTAACTTTGCATCTTTTGGCATCAATATTATGAACATGTGTATTACTACGATCGAGATTCAATAAACCATTCACATTGGATGCATGACCATTGAAAGTATTATTCATGTAAATAGAATAACCATTATTCTCTGACTTAAATGAATAACCGTATTGCAATAAACATGATCTAATCACGTTCATGCTCAACGCAAACACCAAATAACATTTAGGTTCATCACTAATCCCGAAGGTACAGAGAGCGTGCGATGGTGATCACATCAACCTTGGAAACACTTCCAACACACATCGTCACCTCACCCTTAGCTAGTCTCCGTTTATTCCGTAGCTTTTATTTCGAGTTACCAACATTTAGCAACTGAACCGGTATCTAATACCCAGGTGCTACTAGGAGTACCAGTAAGGTACACATGAACAAAACGTATATCAAATATACTTCTATTGACGTTGCCAGCCTTCTTATCTACCAAGTATCTAGGGTTGCTCCGCTTCAGTGACCGCTCTCCTCATAATGGAAGCACTTAGTCTCGGGTTTGGGTTCAACCTTGAGTTTCTTCACTGGAGCAGCAACTGGCTTGCCATCCATGAAGTTTCCCTCCTTGCCCTTGCCCTTGTTGAAACTAGTGGTTTTACTAACCATCAACACTTGATGCTCCTTGTTGATTTCTACCTTCGCGGTGTCAAACATCGTGAATAGCTCAGGGATCATTATTTCCATCCCTGGCATTTTATAGTTCATCACGAAGCTCTAGTAGCTTAGTGGCAGTGACTCGGAGAACTTTATCAATCACTATCTTATCTGGAAGATCAACTCCCACTCGATTCAAGCGATTGTAGCACCAAGACAATTTGAGCATATGCTCACCGATTGAGCTATTCTCCTTCATCTTGCAGGCAAAGAATCTTGTTGGAGGTCTCATACCTCTCAACACGGGCACGAGCCTGAGATTCCAATTTCAGCTCTTAGAACATCTCATATGTTCCGTGACGTTCAAAACGTTTTGGAGCCTCAATTCTAAGCCGTAATGCATGACGCACTGAACTATCAAGTAGTCATTAGAACGTGCCTGTCAGATGTTCACAACATCTACAGACGACGCTTGAGGGGGTGGTGCACCGAGTGGTGCATTAAGGACATAAGCCTTCTGTGCAACAAAGAGGACAATCCTCAGATCACGGACCCAGTCCGCTTTATTGCTACCATCATCTTTCAACTCTATTTCTCTAGGAACATATAAAAATTCAAGGGAGCTACAGCGCGAGCTAGTAATCTACAACATAATTTGCAAAGACATTTTGACTATGTTCATGATAATGAGTTTTGTTAATCATATTACTTAAAAACTCCCACTCAAATTGGCACCCCTTTGGTCATTCGAGTGTCACATGATCCAAATTCACCAACCCAAGTCCGATCATCACGTGAGCTGAGGTGGTTTCAATGGTGAACATCTTCATGTTGATCATATCTAATATATGACTCATGTTCGACCTTTCGGTCTCTTGTGTTCCGAGGCCATGTCTGTACATGCTAGGCTCGTCAAGTTTAACCCGAGTGTTCCGCACGTGCAATACTGGCTTGCACCCGTTGTATGTGAACGTAGAGTCTATCACACCCGATCATCACATGGTGTCTCGAAACGACGAACTTTCGCAACGGTGCACACTCAGGGAGAACACAATTTTATCTTGAAATTTTAGTGAGGGATCACCTTATAATGCTACCGTCGTCCTAAGCAAAATAAGATGCATAAAAGGATTAACATTACATGCAAATCAAAAGTGACATGATATGGCCATGAACTTGTGCTTTTGATCTCCATCTCCAAAGCACCGGCATGATCTCCATCGTCACCGGCATTACACCATGATCTCCATCATCTTGATCTCCATCAACATGTCGCCATGAGGTTGTCGCGCCAACTGTTGCTTCTACGACTATTGCTAACTCATAGTGATAAAGTAAAGCAAAACGGCGAAAATCAATTAAAGACAACCCTATGGCTCCTGCGGTTGCCGTACTCATCGACATGCAAGTCGTGATATTCTATACAAAACATGATCATCTCATACATCACATATATCTCATCATGTAATTGGCCATATCACATCACAACATACCCTGCAAAAACAAGTTAGACGTCCTCTAATTGTTGTTGCAAGTTTTACGTGGCTGCTACGGGTATCTAGCAAGAACAATTCTTACCTACGCAAAAACCACAATGGTGATACACAAATTGCTATTCAACCTTCTCAAGGATCGCCTTTGTCGAATCTGATCCAACTAAAGTAGGAGAGACAGATACCCGCCAGCCATCTTTATGCAACGAAGTTACATGTCAGTTGATGGAACCGGTCTCTCGTAAGCGTACGAGTAAGGTTGGTACGGGCCGCTTCATCCCACAATACCGCCGAATCAAGAAAAGACCAAGGGAGGAAGCAATCTGAATATCAACGCCCACAAAATCCTTTGTGTTCGACTCGTGATCTCATCTACACATAGACCTAGCTCTGATACCACTGTTGGGGAACGTTGCATGGGAAACAAAAAATTTCCTACGCACACGCAAGATCTATCCATGGTGATGAGCATTTACGAGAGGAAGAGTGGATCTACATACCCTTGTAGATCGCTAAGCGGAAAGCGTTAAGAAACGCGGTAGACGTAATCGAACGTCTTCGCGATCCAAATCGCTAGCCGTCCCGCGATCCAATCACGATCTAGCGCCGAACTGACGGCACCTCCGCGTTCAGCACACGTACAGCTCGATGACGATCTCCGCCTCCTTGATCCAGCAAGGGAGAGCGGAGAGGTAGAGGAGTTCTCCGACAACACGACGGCGTAGTGGCGGTGGTGGTGGTGCTATCCCGGCAGGGTTACGCCTAGCGTTACCGAAACCGCGAACGGAGGAGAAAACGATCTAGGGAGAGAGAGGGGCGCCAAGGGCTTCGTGTGTGCTCTTGGGGCGCCCCCTCCCCTCTATATATAGGTGGAGGGGCGTGGAGATCATCCCCTCCAAGCCCTAGGGCGCAGCCAAGGGGGAGGAGTTGGACTCCTAGTTCAATTCCCTCCCTTTCCATAAACAGGTGGACTTTCCACCTCTCCCAAGCCACATGGGCCTTGAGGGACTTGTGCGCCTGGCCCAATAAGGCCAGGGCGCCTCCCCTCAGCCCATGCAAACCCTTGGGATGTGGTGGAACCCTTGGTGGACTTCCGGACTCCTCCAGAAGTTTCCGGAACCTTCTAGAAGCTTCCCGGTACAATACCGGGAAAACCCGAAACTTTTCCGGTCGCCAAAATATGACTTCCTATATATAAATCTTTACCTCCGGACCATTCCGGACCTCCTCGTGACGTCCGGGATCTCATTCGGGACTCCGAACAACCTTCGGTCACCAACATACATAACTCAATAATACCGAAACGTCACCGAACGTTAAGTGTGCAGACCCTGCGGGTTCGAGAACTATGTAGACATGACCGAGACACCTCTACGGTCAATAACCAATAGCGGGACCTGGATGCCCATATTGGTTCCTACATATTCTACGAAGATCTTTATCGGTTGAACCTCTATGTCAAGGATTCAGTTAATCCCGTACGCTGTTCCCTTTGTTCTTCGGTATGTTACTCGCCCGAGATTCGATCGTCGGTATCTCTATACCTAGTTCAATCTCGTTACCGGCAAGTCTCTTTACTCGTTCCGTAATACAAGATCCCGTGGCTAACTCTTTAGTCACTTTTGCTTCCAAGGCTTATTGTGATGTTGTATTACCAAGTGGGCCCTGAGATACCTCTCCGTCACACGGAGTAACAAATCCCAGTCTTGATCCATGCCAACTCAACAGACACCCTTGGAGATACCTGTAGAGCATCTTTATAGTCACCCAGTTACGTTGTGACGTTTGATACACACAAGGTATTCCTCCGGTGTCAGTGAGTTACATGATATCATGGTCATAGGAACAGATACTTGACATGCAGAAAACTATAGCAATAAACTGACACGATCATATGCTACGTTCATAGTTTGGGTCTTATCCATCACATCATTCTCCTAATGATGTGATCCCGTTAGCAAATGACATCTCATGTCTATGGCCAGGAAACCTTGACCATCTTTGATCAACGAGCTAGTCTACTAGAGGCACACTAGGGACACAGTGTTGTTTATGTATCCACACATGTAATTGAGTTTCCAATAAATACAATTATAGCATGGATAATACACGATTATCATGAACAAGGAAATATAATAATAACCATTTTATTATTGCCTCTAGGGCATATTTCCAACAGGGACTTGACCACTTTGTGTGTTCTTGCCATTGCATTAGTTGCATCAGTTTGAGTTCTCCACGGTAATACGTGGAAGTGAGAAGTTGAGAAGCTTATTACTCTTGGGTGTTTGAGTGCCCTAGAGCTTTTTCCTCTTGGGTACCTTGGTGCCCTAGACGGTTGGTGGTGTCTCGGAGCTCAATCATTGTGGTGTAAAGCTCCGGACAAGCGTCAGGGTCTCCAATTAGGTTGTGGAGATTGCCCCGAGCAATTTGTACGTGTACCGGTGACCGCCCCCAAGGGTTACCAAAATGTACGGGTTCGGTGACCGCCCCCAAGGGTTGCCATTTGTACGGGTTCAGTGACCGCCCTCAAGGGTCCCCTAGTGGAATCACGACATCTTGCATTGTGCGTGGGCGTGAGGAGATTACGGTGGCCTTAGTGGCATCTTGGGGAGCATTGTGCCTCCACACCGCTCCGAACGGAGATTAGCATATGCAAGAGTGTGAACTTTGGGATACATCGTCGTCTCCACGTGCCTCGGTTATCTCTTACCCGAGCCCTTTACTTATGCACTTTACTTTGTGATAGTCATATTGTTTCGTGCTATATATCTTGCTATCACTTAGTTGTTTATCTTGCTTAGCATAAGTTGTTGGTCCACATAGGTGAGCCTAGTTGTTTTAGGTTTTGTGCTTGACATATTAAATGCTAGTTTTATTCCGCATTTGTTCAAGCCTAAACCGTAATTATTTTAAAGCGCCTATTCACCCCCCCTCTAGGCAACATCCACGTTCTTTCAGCGTCTTAATAGGAAAATGGCGACATATGACAAGTGCCAGATGTGTGGATCACAGGGTTCATGGCGACACTCACTCCTAGAGTGCTCTATGGCACGATGTGTTTGGGCCTTAACTGACGATGAGATCACTGATTATATGCTAGCCACAAGGGAGAGAAATGCCAAGTTATGGATTTTCTCAATGATTGAGGTCCTGCCACACACACACTGTTAATCAAAGCTATGGTCACGTTATGGGCAATTTGGAGAGCACGGCGGAAGGCCATACATGAAGGGTTTCTTCAGAGCCCACATGCAACTCACATGTTTGTAAATTCTTTCATTGCTGAACTCGAGTCGATTCAGGTAAAGCCACAGGTCCAGGTTCAACAAGGGAGCCCACTAACCAGAAGAGTTGATCCTGGGTATGTATGGAAAGCACAGGGGCATGGAGTGGCAAAGATACATGTTGATGGTGGCTTGTGCAGGGATGGAAAAGGAGGAGCTTCAACAACAAATATCCAAAGACCACGAGGGTACTTATCTGGGCTCCTCGGCTATGGCTTTTAGCAACATTCATGATCCGGCTACTCTGGAAACTCTAGCTTGTCGTGAAGCTTTAGCCCTCGCTCTTGATCTCTCGCTACGGTAGATTGTTATTGCATGCGACTGTAAACCGGTAGTGGAGGATATAAAACATGGTTCCAAGGGAAGCTATAGTGCGGTCACCGAAGAAGTACAAGCAAGAGCGAAGGAGTTCTTTTCATGTGATGTAATTTTTGGACGTTGTACTTTAAACTTCGAGGCTCGTGGTTTAGCTAAATTTTCATCTTCTTTAGTAGAGAGTCGCCATTTGTGGTTGGGCTTACCTCATGACCCGTTTGTCATTCCTGTAAACCGAACTCCTTAATAAATTGTGGTTTACCGCTCAAAAAAAGGCTGGGTCAGGGCGTACGAGGGGAATCATTTTTTTGTTCTCAAAGAAAAAAGACTGCCGCTGGTTTTGTGTTTCTTTCGGTTTTTTTTGCTTTCTTCATTTTCATTATTTTTTGCTCATTTTAGTTTTTTATTTTTCGATTTTACTTTTTCATGTTCGTTTTTTCTTCTTCTTTTTTATTTTCTTGTCTTTCTCAATTTTCTTCATTTTTATTTTTTTTCGGAATCACGACCAATTTTTGAAATCATGAACATTTTCCGAATTCACTAAATAAATATGGAATCATGGATATTTTTAAGAATCCACGAATTTTCTTACAGCTTCGTAAATATTTTTAAAATTGTGAAAAAAAATTAAACTCGTGAACATTTTACTGAATCAGCAAACATTTTTGTAAAAAACTCGTGAATTTTGAAATAGCGGAGCAATTTTTATAATTCACAAAAATTTCTTAATAATTGAAGTTTTATTGTAATTTACAATCCTTTTTTTGAATTTTTTGAACATTTCTAAAATTTCATGAACATTTTTCATTCACAAACATTTATTCAAATTCATGAACAGATTTGAATTCGCAAACATTTTTTTAAAACCATGGAAATTTTTTATTTCCCGAACACATTTTTCAGAATTGTGAATATTTTATTGAATATGTGAACATTTTTAAGAATCACAATTTTTTTTTAAATCCATGAAAATTTTATGATTTATTGAACTTATTTTCAAAATTTAAAAACTTAAATCTGAGACTTTTTGGAAACTCCGGATTATACAAAAAAGAATAAAAGCAAAAACATAAAAATACGAAATGAGAAAACATGATGCCCCGCACATGGGCCGCCCAAAAAGGCACGCGGGTGGATGGGAGTGCGCTGGCTCCTTTGCGAGCGCCTAGCGCAGCAAATAGGACGTCTCGGCATAGGAGGCCTGGGGTTAGATGTGGCTGCCCTAGGCGTGAGCCCCAAGCCAGGGCAAAAACCACACAGTCAATGGATGTGTTTGGAAGTTGTTCTCGTCCTAGCTCACAAATGTTGCACAATTAATGCGTCATTTATCATCACAAAATAATATGGAAGTGATCTTTGTATGAAACTAGTGGTTGGGGCCGTCATTGCGGGTCTCCTGAGAGTGTTCCTATGTATTGCCATATTGGCTCTATACATTAGGCGACTTGTTTGGTGCTATGTCGGCTTTCTACATTGGGTTGACTTGTTTATTACTTGTTTTGACTGATGTGTATGATCATCGGTTGTCGAGGGCGTGGTCTAATTCGGAGCATGCCAATGTAGATGCAGGTATATCCTCCGACACATAAGCATAAAATAAGTTTAATTGACATATCAAGAGATAATCTCATCGGTGCTAGAATGAGATGTGTATCACTAAGCAACTAATCTTTTAGGTTTCCATGAGTCGTGCACATCATATAGTTGACAAGCGAGTTTCTAGATAATCTTTCATAGTTTTTATATGCAGCTCTAAATTAGAAAATGTTATTAGTCAATTTGAGATAAGAACACACATGGTTTACCAATTTTTAGGTAAAAACAGAATCTACATGGATGTCGTCTTCGCGGCCTGTGGATCAGTCGGTCCGAGGTCTTGTTCGCGTCGTGACTCCGTCGTCACGCGCGGAATTAAGTGGAAACAGTAGGCTGGAATCTACATAATGCACTAGGGCGTGGACGCGTGGTGAAGGAAGGGGAAGAAGAGATTGAGTCCAGCGAGGCAAGCCGGCGGCTTCGCCGGAGAGGAGTGTGGCTGGGCTTTTTTTCTTCAGATCACAGTGTATGGTGGGCTTGGCAACCCCGACTTGCAGCAGTCCTCCTCTCATGGCCGACTCGTGTGGCACATTGGCAATTCGAGCTGAGGAACCGTCGTGGCCTACTCGTCTCGCCAGCGTGTAGGAGGGGAATCCTATTTGACGCATAGATCACTAGTTAGCTACCGAGTGCATTACCTAAAAAAAAACTATCGAGTGCATAGCCCCCCCCCCCCCCTCCCCAACTACCGCTGTTTTTTCTTTTGGTTTTTCGCCTTTTTCCCCATTCCTTCCTTTTCAAATTTCCTATTTCCTATTTTTTATTTTTTTTCACGTTCATTTTTTTTTTCATTTTATTTTCCTTTTCACTTTTTCGTTTATTTGAAATCATGATATTTTTTTCGAATTTGACAAAAAAATATGAAAATCGTAAACATTTTTTCAAATTCACGATTTTCTTGAACATTTTTAAGAATTGGCGAATGTTTTTTGAATCCATGAACATTCTCTGTTCTTGGGGAACAATTTTCGAAATTCACAAACATTTTTTTGATGTGACAAACACTTTTGAAATGCATGACAATTTTTAGAATTCATGAACGTTTTCTGAATCAGTGGACGTTTTTAGAATTAATGAGCTTAGTTTATAATTCAGGAGCATTTTTTTAGTTTTGTGAACATCTTGAAAAAATATGAATATTTTGAATTTGAGAATTCTTTTATTCAAGTTCATGAACCTTTTTTTATACACGAACATTTTTTCAAAGTCATGAGCATTTTTTATTTTCCAACCATATGTTTCAAAACCGTGAATATATGCAAATACTTTCTTAAACCATGAATATTTTTTTAGAATCCGCAAAAAAAAGATTTCTTGCAAATGGGCTGGCCCAAATAAACACGCCGGTGAAAAGGTGTGCGCGTTGGCTAGTTCGCCAGCGTTAGAGCGCCATATAGAACGTCCCGGCGTGAGAGGCATGGGGTTTAGATGTGGCTGGCCTGGGTGTGAGCCCCCGGGCAAAGCACAAACCAAACAGCAGGGGCGAATTTACCGTCCGGACACCCTGGGCACGTGCCCGGGCTCGACGGCGACGATTTTCTGAACTACAGCTAGCTTCCCGAGGCATCGTATGCATAAAAAACGCTCAAAAATGCTGATATACGATAGAAAATATGCGCTGTGTTCGAACTGGGCCAGTCTGGGAGTTGTTCCTGCAGTTTGGGCCTTGGTCTTATGTACTACGTGTATTACACGGGCCACAACAGCCACAAGGCCTAGTTAGATCGTGAGAAGAATCTGAATCCATCAATCCATTGCATCAGTTGCCTGCTCGTCAGCGTGCAGCGTCTACGAACGAACGCGAGATGGAGTCGTGAGTCGCGCCCTAGCCACTGCTGCGCGGCTGCGCCTCCGAGCCGGCGAGGCGGACTGCTAGAGTACCATCGTCCGGGAAGATCGCAAGAGAGATGACGCGGGGCCAGGCCACGGTTATGAGCCTATGACTCCGACGGCGACGGGTGACGGTAGATCGGAACCGCAAGCGCTCACGCCAAGGCGGCGGATCCTCCGGTACCGGTGGAAATTCAACTTCAGATCGCGCGGACGGTGGCTCGTCACTAGCCGCACAAGAGGCGCCAGTGAACGCTCAAACTGTGCAAGGCCATGGTGAAGAGGCATCAAGTGGCAGTGTACCGCCGACAATTAGGGCTAGCGGCAAGCGGCAATTAGGTGAGTTAATCTCTCTAATTTACCAAGAAATTGTGCATTTAAACGTTGATTGTGTCACTCTATTTATGCAGTTATGCTTGTTAAAATTTCAGAGTTGAGCAGATTTTTTTGTTACCACTAGAAGAATTCAGAAGTGGAACCACTAGTAGAAAACAGGGCTTTGGTTCTAGGCCGAACGGAGCAATAGTCCCGGTCGAGTTACGAACCGGGACTAATGTAATTATCAGTCCCGGTTCGGGCGGCTAGGACGCCGGCCTGGGCTCGGCAGGCACCAGTCCCGGTTCGAACGGGACCTTTAGTCCCGGTTGGTGACACCAATCGGGACTAAAGGGGTTGCGCCAGGAGCGAGGCCCTTTCGTCCCGGTTGATGTCTCAAACCGGGACTACAAGTTTGCCTATATATACCCTCGCCCGTGCCCGCCCTCTCCTCTGTTTTTTCCTCATATGAGGTGGGAGGTGTGTGCTAGTTTGTTTTCCCTTCCTATGCACAAGAGGTGTTCGATGAAATGCCTGCGAGCATGATTCCAGTTGAGTTCACAAAAGGTGCAAATTTTTCGGTTATCTTGTATCTGCCGATCCAAGTCTCGATTTTTCTGGTTGCTTTCTGGTGCCAAGATTGTTGAAGTAACTGTTCGGCATATATAAGATAACCGAATAATTTGCACCTTTAATTCTGGGTTGAAAGCCATAGTTATGCTCCACAAGTATTCTGATGGTCACTGCAGTTACATGAAGGCGACGTATTAACTGGCAAGGTTGACATCTGTTTTAATTTTTGGTAAATTTATGTTTCTTTCCTTGTACAAATATGCATAATAGACATATATGTGGATCCATGAAAGGGTCAAAAGGGGAAGTTGATGATATGTTGAGGGCTGGGAAATCAGAGAATCCTATGAGAAGAGTCTATTGTTTTGGCATATCTCATGAACATTCAGGCACCTTTATATTATCTTACATCAGGAGTACAAATAAACCCACATCATGAGTATGGTACCTATGAAAAATAATATTAACTTAAAATTATACAAACCGGGACTAAATCTTTTGCCTATATATATCCACGCCCCTCCCCCCATTTCCTCCGTGTTTTGGCCATGGAAGGGTGGAGGTGTGGGTGTGACGCCCCCAATTTCGACCGTACGCTAATTAAACACGCAATGCGTACGACCAAGATTAGGGACTCACTGATCGATATCACAACACAACACTAGACCCAAATTAAAGTCATACAGCTTCATATTACAAGCCAGGGGCCTCGAGGGCTCGAATACAAAGCTCGACAAAGCACGAGTCAGCGGAAGCAAATAATATCTGAGTACAGACATAAGTTAAACAAGTTTTGCCTTAAGAAGGCTAGCACAAACATAAGCAGCGGATCGAAAGAGGCGAGGCCTCCTGCCTGGGAACCTCCTATCTACTCCTGAGCATCGGCACTCTCCACGTAGTAGTAGGCTCCAGCGGTGGTGTAGTAGTCGTCTCCGGCGTACTCCATCTTCTGGGCTCCGTCGTCTGAACGCGGTAATCGTATCGAGGGGGAAAGAGAATGCAAAGCAGCGGTGAGTACTCATCCAAAGTACTCGCAAGACTGACATCAGAACTATGCTAAGCATGCATCATTATCAAAGAATGGGGTATATCTGGACTGACTGCAGAAAGCAAGAGTAAGGGGAAGGCCTAGTCCTATCGAAGACTAGCATCTTCAACATCTTGCAGCATTAGAAGAGAGTAGACTGGTATCTCATATATAGTCATATTATTGTAGCAATTTTATTAAGTAACCACGCCCAGAGATTCTTCCTCGACTCCCTGCGAGGAAGCAATCTCGGAGCCAACATTCATTTCAATTTAAATTCATAATTATAGTTGTATAAGGTCAAGGTACAACTCCAAGTCGTCCTGTTACCGTGGACACGGCTATTCGAATAGATAATTCATCCCTGCAGGGGTGCACCGCATTTCCAACACGCCTGATCACCTCCGGCCGGACACACTTTTCTGGGTCATGCCCGGCCTCGGGATATCAGCACGTCGTCGCCCCACCTAGGCTCAACGAAGAGGCCAGCCCGCCGGTCTAAATCCTAAGCACACAGGGGTCGTGGGCCTACTTGCCCTACGCGCTCCTGCACAATGCGAACGCGGCCGGAAGCAGACCTAGCACACTCTAGTCCAAGAGATGTACCGTCCAGTCCAATCCGGCGCGCGCCGCTCCATTGCTGACGTCCGAAGAGCTTCGGCTGATACAACGACGCTGAGTACCCATAACTTCTCCCACGCGATGGTTTGGTGCGTAAAAAGGCCAACGACCCAACTCAGATCAAATACCCAACCCATTAGCATTTTATTAATGCGGGGCAAACGCGACCCATAAAGTGCGGTCCCGTCACCCCGACTTGAGGATGTGTGGGAAGGGTCTCTCCTGCCCGTCCACGCCTCAACATAACCCTTTGGATGCCTTACCGGCGCATCCCACCACATCTCACACACGGGTACCCTTGGGGCCGACCCGTCTCAAGACTGTCGGGAACTCAGGTCCACCTCAACCAGGGTGGTACCGCCTGTCCCTCCAGTCCCGTCTTTCACAAGTAAACAATGTCAAGTTAAAGTAACTGTGTGTTTATACACCAAGTGGAAATCCGAGGAATCACCCTCGATGGATCCCACTCGAGGTATGTGTATGGCAAGAGTCGCTATCGATAAATGGGAAGGAGGAATCATCCTCGATACCCACGACCGATTAGCAATGCTACAGAATTAACACCGGGAGTGCTAAGTGAGGTATCACCCTCGGCACTCGATAGTAGCTCTGCAGTGCCATACTTAAGGGGTGTGCGGTGATGTGAGGGGCCTGGCTTGTCGGTCGGTTGACCGAGTCTTTGAGTCTTCGAGTCGTCGATGAAGAAGCAGGGGCAACTGGGACTAAGGGGGGGTCACCGGGGATTCATTGATCAACCTATACTAAGCAGTTGATATGATTGCAGGTACAGTAGCAGTTTATCAAAAACAGGCTATGCATCGGAATAGGAGTTAACTAATACAGTAGCAAAATCTAATGCAAGAATAAGAGGGAAAGGAATGGGCGATATCGGAATGCTCAAGGGGGGGTTGCTTGCCTTGCTGCTCTGCTGCAAAAGGCTGATCGTCAACGATGTAGTCGTACCCGGCAGCACCGTCAGTCTCGGGGTCTACCGGAGAGAAGAGGGGGGGAAACAATAAATACAAAGCACAGATGCAACACGATGCATGACATGGCAATATGCAGAGCTAGGCATGCACTAACGTAGTACTACACGTCGCAGACGGGTCGGAAGAATATCTGACGATATTTTCCGAGTCTCTGGCTATTACTGGACAAATGATCCTAATGCTAAATGTCCATGTTCATCATGCTAGGAGCATGTGACAGATGAACGGACAGCGTATTCGGATTCGTGGGATTTTTCTGATCAACTTTCATATATAAATTATTTTCATCTGACTTATAGATTATTTTATATTAATTTTCAAAGTTTTATTAATATTCTGAAATAAACAGATTTAATTTAATTCCAAAAATTCATTTATTGCATCAGCATGACCTCATGCTGGCGTCAGCAGTCAACTGCACAGCGCCTAGGTCAAACCTGACCTATGGGGCCCTGCTGTCAGTGACTCAGGCTTAACCCAGGTTTAATTTAATCTAACCAGAGATTAATTAGCAAGTGGGGTCCATTGTTAGTGACTAATTAGTCTAACTAATTATTCTTATTTTCTAAATAACCATCTGACAGGGGTGGCCCACCTGTCATACACAGGGGGGGTCGGGCCCCACCAGTCATTGACTGGACCAGGTCCAGTCAGCAGTTGACCTGGTCAACAGGTCAGCGGGGTCGGCCTGGCCCACCGGCCAGCGACCCTGGCAGTGGCCCCGGCCATGCCACGTCGGCTGCGGCGGCGCTGGATCGCCGGAGAGGCTCCGGCAAGCACCAGAGAACGAGCCGAGGCTCGGAAATCGCCATCCTGGGGTCAAATCGTGCGCGGTTTGGTCCTATGCGTTCCTGGAGGCGAGCCGCATCCGTTGGTGGAAGCAGCAGGGCCGGAGGTGGCCGGCGTTGAGCACAACTTCAACAATGGCGGCGGCGGCATTCGGTCAGTTTGGGCGCACGCAAACCAGCGATCAAACGGAGCACATTTTGCGCGGGATGGACTCTACGCACGCACCGCAAGCGAACAGACTCGGCCACGGCTCCAAACGACCACCGAATTGTCGTCGGCGTTGAGCATCCGCGGCGGCGGGATCGGGCTCGCGTGGAGCTACGGCTACAGTGGCGTTCGAGAGCGCTGAGAGGGGGAGGAAGGCGCGGGGGTGCTCACTGGCGCTGACGAGAGGGCCCGGTGCAGCTAGAGGCGACGGAGAGGAGAGATCGACGGCGGCGAGTGTTCTGTCCCGAAGTTGAAGAAGCTCTCAAGCGCGGCGATGGAGACCTTGGGGGCTCGATTCGTTGGTGAGGGAGGGATAGCGAGAGCTTGCGTAGCTCTTGGACCAGTCGGAGGGGGAAGAGGTCGACAGTAGCCGCGTCTATCACCACGGCGCGGCCATGGATCCGCTCGGGTGAGCTCGAGCGCGAGCGAGGAGAGGGGCAGAGGGGAAACTGGAGCGCGCTAGGGTTTGCGGGGTGAGAGAGAGGCGTGGGCGTGTTCTTATCCTCGCGGGAGCGCGTGGATGGCCGACAGCGCGACGATCGCCGTTCGGACGACGCTGGCGCCATGGCCTCCCTTCCCCCGGTGCAAGGAGGAAGAAAAGGCCGGCGCTTGCTGGGCCGGGCCAGCCTGTAGCACCTGGGCTACAGTGCTCGGCAGTCTTTTTCTTTTATTTCTGTTTTTTTGTTTTCGGCCTTCTGTTTTTCTTTTCTGTTTCATTTTCTTTCTGCAATAATCTTCTTCAGCAAAAAGGTGTGACCTACTCCAAATAATACTTTGCAATATTCCGCATGGCCACATATAGTTTGAGGGATTTTGAAAATTGTTTGCATTTTCCAATTGAATTTAATAGCACATTAAAATGCAATTTGGTGCTGTTATTGATGGTGAGGTCCACACCATATATTTGGTGATGTTGTTTTCCTTAACATCTTTTATTTGGTGATTTTCCACAAGTGTGCAACAATTTGCTCTTGTTGTTTGAGTAATTATTTTATCACAACAAAATTCAATGCCCCTTTAAAAGTGAAATTTGAAATGAGATATGAATTTCAACTTGATCATATCCTCTTTAGCAAAATGATTAGGCACTGATCATGGTCATCACTGTGCTTAATTACCATGATCACTGTAGCCAAAATCCAGGGTGTCACAACTCTCCCCTACTAAAAAGAATTCTCGTCCCGAGAATTAAGAGGTAGAAGTAAGGGGGGGAAATCTGGTTACGAAATTCTAACGAGTCTTCTTGTCTTTGTTGTTCTTCTCGAAGAAGTTGATCCCTTTCGTTGATATATTCATGTTTCTGCTTCAGGTCATCATGATGAAGTCGTCATCCTTCCTTCGGGATCTTCATCGTCCTACGAATGAGATTAGAGGGAAAACTCTAGAAGAACGAATCTAAACAAAGCTGGGCATCTGACGGCGAACTCAGGGAGGAACACAAGATTTATTTCTCAAGTTAAGACTCGAGGAATCACTAAGAGCAAAATGCGACGGTGTAAAAGTTTCAAACGGGTAGGCAATCATTCGATGCCTGATCAGATGAAGAAAAGGGGGGGGAGTTCAGAGCAACGAGAATAGATATCGCGTCTGATATTAGAATAGATCATCCCTTGGACGGTGGCTCGGGAATTACAAACGAAGCCAAGTGCAAGGGATACTTTGGAATCAAAGATGTACAGGAGAGTCGTGTCAGAGGATAGCTGGTCAGATATGTTGGCCACAACGTCGGTACCAAGGGCGGGGGACGAATAGAACCATTTTCCTGCTCGTAGAAACGAGGCGGACCAATAGGCAAAGTTCTCGTCCACCGGCGGTTACCGGAATGTTATCAACAATAGTAACAGGATCTTACTGACAGACTTGTTCACCGAGGTGTTTACCTAAGCAGAGAATTATTACTGCTTAGATCATATAATCTCAAGAAAGGTCAAACAGACCAATGGAAAGGAAAATGTGATTATTAGATCAACCAGACCAATGGAAAGGAAAATGTGTTCATCACATTAAACAGACCAATGGAAAGGAAAATGTGTTTATCACATTAAACAGACCAATGGAAAGGAAAATGTGGTTATATTCAAGTTTTAGGAGTATATCTTTCCCAAGGAAAAACAGAGCATGATATACATGACAGAAATAGCAAGTAGATAACCATTTAGGTAAAAGGGGCGAGGAAAATCCATGACATGCCCATACAATGGGGTTTGAATGATTGATCAATAAACAATTAGCATTGAGCTTACATTATTCCTTTTGATGATTGATACACCACATCCATGCTTCGGGATAGCAATGATATGGTGTTTAAGTAAAGGATGGAGTTTGGATACCCAAAGGATCCAGTAGGAACAACTTATAAGATAAGTCTTACAATTCCCCCATGGAAGAATGGCAACCCTAGCTGAACAAAGCATTATAACATTAGGTCATCCGGCCAGGTGTGCTAGCTACAACATCACCTTACCGAGTAATAAAGACCAAAGTTATAACTCTTGATAATGTTCCAACCATCATATCTGTCCGAGATTCAGATCTGGTTGGTGTCAGGATACTTCAAACAAAGAAGGCCTGAGGAGAAAAGGATGCAACATAGACCTACGAGATGATGTTGCAAGAATCTCGGGATGAACGACAGAAGCAAGACTTGAATCATTAGCCAGACTACAAGACATCCGAACACAAGGTCAAGACATTCGTGCCCACATGGAAGTTTCTAGAATGGAGGGCAATCAAGTTCTGATTGGGGACCATCATAGAGGATATCAAAGTTCCATGTGTAAGTCTGTTCTAGGACAAATCAAATCAATCAGTGGCCTGGCGTGCTAGGAAATACATATGGAGTGAAGGTAGCAAATCTATCAAACCATAGAATACTTCGCACATGCCTGAATGAATTGGAACGATTCCAGAGGAAGCGAGACAAAATTTTCCCATAAGTACGGTGGCAAAAATGCACGTGAACTTATAGAAAAACACTTCTTTTATCAAACATATTCTTCATGAACTAGGCACAAAGATAACGCTTTCAAGGTTTCCAACACTAGCTTAAATGTTCATCATGAACCACGAGGGAGAAGAGGATGTGGCTGATGGGCTCAGCAACAATTCGTCGAGATTCCCACAAAGAAGGATCTCCACGATTGAGTGAACAAAACGAGATGATATATTGAGGTATGCCCGAAGGAAACATCCATAATTAAACATTAATCGAAAAGTGCACCCGAAATACAGACTAAGTAGCACGACCAATGTTAGAGTGCTGACTCAACAGCCAATACACTAAGAATGGACTTATTTTTCATTAACTCCAAGGTGATAGAGTTGGTATGCCATAATTATTGAATTTACACATCACATTCCATTTGTCAGTATTCCTGTTAGAAACCACACGGGAACAAAGAAATGAAAGGTGATGGCAAGGATGTCGCCAACGACAACACCAATTACCACGGACAAGGATGCTACTCTCATCATGAATTTAATTGATATCCTGGAAGAGCCCAGAATGCTGATGAGGATCACGACACATTTGCCGAGAAGTCTCTTGAAGATGTAATCGATCAGCGACGACATCAAGCAAGGAAATGATGAAGCGAAGGGTGGTCAGAACCACAGTTTAGAGTGCTAGCTCAGAGTCGAAATTGCCTTCAAGACAACCAACATGACGTTGCAAACTCGATGTAAGCTTAGAGCACTGTTGGAATTGTGTTCCGGGGATGAAGGATATAAACAGCATGGTCAAGCCTTAGCATGACGATGATGATGTAGCCAAACAGCTTGGAAAGACATGATCTAGCACAAGCTCATAAGCAAAGAAGATTACTAAGAGTTGTTGAATCGCAATGCGGACTCGATTCAATTATCGGTGTCCTTGAGTGTCCAACAACTCAGAACACGAGGAAACTAGAATCAGTGAAGGAAAACATAGCTGATGAGGAGCTTATAAGAAGCTATGTAGCTCCATGATTTTCTTGAGATACCAGGGGTAATACTCGGATGTAGATCAGAATTAAAGCTTGGACCGATGTATTGATCCGCAGAAGACAAGTGCCTAAACTGGTCTAAAAATGGGATCAAAGAAGAACAGTCATGGTCGGAACCACGGTTGTAAAGTATCAAACCAGGTTGTAGCTTTGAAAGATTATCCGGCAAAACACCAGAAGAGTAGGACTCGTGAAAACTCTTGAGTTCACACGAATTCAGGAAGGCATAGGTTCAACCCATCGGAGCATCTTAGGAACATATACCACAAGCTTCAAGAGTAATTAACACATGCTTAACAAAAGAGTATGGCTGACAAAAACATAGGATACAACTTACCAGAGGGAGAAGTCACAATTTACCAATGGCATCACGTATCAGGGGAAGAACTCACAAGGATTTTGAATGTGAAGGGTGCTGTCGGATAATAACCCAACAATGGTTTGGCATCCCACAAAGGGATCTGATATGAGTATCAGAACTCAATCAGTGGAAGAAAGAAAGCAAGGCATCAGATTAGAGTTTATCTGAATGATATAGATACTTAAATACCAAAGGAATTATGATTTCCAGGTTGGTGTATCAAAATCAGATGCTCCGATCAAATACAAGTAAGTTGAATGGACTTAGATGGATATTCAATCAAAGTTGATTTGTCGAGAACCAACTCAGGTTTGGAAAGATGTCTGAGCCGAAAAGATAATCTATGAGAAACAACTGATGGCTGCATGCATTCACACACAGGTTGAATCAATAAAATCAAATGAAAACCACAAAGGATTTACTTAATATTGCTAGACATATGGAGTTAACCATAATGCAAGCAGGTGAGAAAGGTCAAGAGCAAAAGGCTACTGAGGATTATGGAAGATCGAATAGCATTTCAAAGAATTCTGAGAAACACATGATCAACCGAGGAAGAACGAATCTCCGGTAAGATAATTCGATGTACCTTGTAATAACAAGAGCAACTGGATATGAAAGTATCAGCGACAATTGCATGTAGTCATCCATAGGGGTTGACGGTGGAAGGGTAATCGCAAAAAGCGATGAGCACAAGTTCTCGGGAGAACATCGGAGAGTATCTTCAAAGTCTTCCGATGAATCGAGCCATCGTCTGAAATGAGGGGCTCTCCGGGAGGAAGTAGTTACGAGAACCTAGAGTTATAGTTAGCAAAATCTTTAACCCGAAAGAGAAGAGAGGTTAGAACCCAGAGTATAGATGAGGAATAAAAGATCCTAATACCACCCGATTGAGATGTGGGCCCGTAAGACACACAACAATGTTAGTAAAAGTTTTTCAAGTACTAGACTCCACTTCGGCCAAGGAGTTGGAAAGGGGGCAACCTACAGGCAGTCGGCTCTGATACCAACTTGTGATGCCCCCAATTTCGACCGTACGCTAATCAAACACGCAATGCGTACGACCAAGATTAGGGACTCACTGATCGATATCACAACACAACACTAGACCCAAATTAAAGTCATACAACTTCATATTACAAGCCAGGGGCCTCGAGGGCTCGAATACAAAGCTCGACAAAGCACGAGTCAGCGGAAGAAAATAATATCTGAGTACAGACATAAGTTAAACAAGTTTTGCCTTAAAAAGGCTAGTGCAAACATAAGCAGCGGATCGAAAGAGGCGAGGCCTCCTGCCTGGGAACCTCCTATCTACTCCTGAGCGTCGGCACTCTCCACGTAGTAGTAGGCTCCAGCGGTGGTGTAGTAGTCGTCTCCAGCGTACTCCATCTCCTGGGCTCCGTCGTCTGAACGCGGTAATCGTATCGAGGGGGAAAGAGAATGCAAAGCAGCGGTGAGTACTCATCCAAAGTACTCGCAAGACTAACATCAGAACTATGCTAAGCATGCATCATTATCAAAGAATGGGGTATATCTGGACTGACTGCAGAAAGCAAGAGTAAGGGGAAGGCCTAGTCCTATCGAAGACTAGCATCTTCAACATCTTGCAGCATTAGAAGAGAGTAGACTGGTATCTCATATATAGTCATATTATTGTAGCAATTTTATTAAGTAACCACGCCCAGAGATTCTTCCTCCACTCCCTGCGAGGAAGCAATCTCGGAGCCAACATTAATTTCAATTTAAATTCACAATTATAGTTGTATAAGGTCAAGGTACAACTCCAAGTCGTCCTATTACCGTGGACACGGCTATTCGAATAGATAATTCATCCCAGCAGGGGTGCACCGCATTTCCAACACGCCTGATCACCTCCGGCCGGACACACTTTCCTGGGTCATGCCCGGCCTCGGGATATCAGCACGTCGTCGCCCCACCTAGGCTCAACGAAGAGGCCAGCCCAACGGTCTAAATCCTAAGCACACAGTTGTCGTGGGCCCACTTGCCCTATGCGCTCCTGCACGATGCGAACGCGGCTGGAAGCAGACCTAGCACACTCCAGTCCAAGAGCTGTACCGTCCAGTCCAATCCGGCGCGCGCCGCTCCATTGCTGACGTCCGAAGAGCTTCGGCTGATACAACGACGTTGAGTACCCATAACTTCTCCCACGCGATGGTTTGGTGCGTAAAAAGGCCAACGACCCAACTCAGATCAAATA
Source organism: Elymus sibiricus (assembly GCA_039707655.1). NCBI lineage: Eukaryota > Viridiplantae > Streptophyta > Magnoliopsida > Poales > Poaceae > Elymus > Elymus sibiricus. Next base: position 142,191,190 of record CM077667.1, on the reverse strand, counting down.
CCCAACCCATTAGCATTTTATTAATGCGGGGCAAACGCGACCCATAAAGTGCGGTCCCGTCACCCCGACTCGAGGATGTGTGGCAAGGGTCTCTCCTGCCCGTCCACGCCTCAACATAACCCTTTGGATGCCTTACTGGCGCATCCCACCACATCTCACACACGGGTACCCTTGGGGCCGACCCGTCTCAAGACTGTTGGGAACTCAGGTCCACCTCAACCAGGGTGGTACCGCCTGTCCCTCCGGTCCCGTCTTTCACAAGTAAACAGTGTCAAGTTAAAGTAACTGTGTATTTATACACCAAGTGGAAATCCGAGGAATCACCCTCGATGGATCCCACTCGAGGTATGTGTATGGCAAGAGTCGCTATCGATAAATGGGAAGGAGGAATCACCCTCGATACCCACGACCGATTTGCAACGCTACAGAATTAACACCGGGAGTGCTAAGTGAGGTATCACCCTCGGCACTCGATAGTAGCTCTGCAGTGCCATACTTAAGGGGTGTAAGGTGATGTGAGGGGCCTGGCTTGTCGGTCGGTTGACCGAGTCGTCGATGAAGAAGCAGGGGCAACTAGGACTAAGGGGGGGTCACAGGGGATTCATTGATCAACCTATACTAAGCAGTTGATATGATTGCAGATATAGTAGCAGTTTATCAAAAACAGGCTATGCATCAGAATAGGAGTTAACTAATACAGTAGCAAAATCTAATGCAAGAATAAGAGGGAAAGGAATGGGCGATATCGGAATGCTCAAGGGGGGGTTGCTTGCCTTCCTGCTCTGCTGCAAAAGGCTGATCGTCAACGATGTAGTCATACCCGGCAGCACCGTCAGTCTCGGGGTCTACCGGAGAGAAGAGGGGGGGGGGAACAATAAATGCAAAGCACAGATGCAACACGATGCATGACATGGCAATATGCAGAGCTAGGCATGAACTAACATAGTACTACACGTCGCAGATGGGTCGGAAGAATATCTGACGATATTTTCTGGGTCTCTGGCTATTACCGGACAAATGATCCTAATGCTAAATGTTCATGTTCATCATGCTAGGAGCATGTGACAGATGAACGGACAGCGTATTCGGATTCGTGGGATTTTTCTGATCAATTTCATATATAAATTATTTTCATCTGACTTATAGATTATTTTATATTAATTTTCAAAGTTTTATTAATATTCTGAAATAAACAGATTTAATTTAATTCCAAAAATTCATTTATTGCATCAGCATGACCTCATGCTAGCGTCAGCAGTCAACTGCACAGCGCCCAGGTCAAACCTGACCTGTGGGGCCCTGCTGTTAGTGACTCAGGCTTAACCCAGGTTTAATTTAATCTAACCAGAGATTAATTAGCAAGTGGGGTCCATTGTGAGTGACTAATTAGTCTAACTAATTATTCTTATTTTCTAAATAACCATCTGACGGGGGTGGCCCACCTGTCATACACAGGGGGGGGGGTCGGGCCCCACCTGTCATTGACTGGACCAGGTCAACTCAACAGTTGACCAGGTCAACAGGTCAGCGGGGTCGGCCTGGCCCACCGGCCAGCGACCCTGGTAGTGGCCCCGGCCGTGCCACGTCGGCAGCGGCGGCGCTGGGTCGCCTGAGAGGCTCCGGCGAGCACCAGAGAACGAGCCGAGGCTCGGAAATCGCCATCCTGGGGTCAAATCGTGCGCGGTTTGGTCCTATGCGTTCCTGGAGGCGAGCCGCATCCGTTGGTGGAAGCAGCAGGGCCGGAGGTGGCCGGCGTTGAGCACAACTTCAACAATGGCGGCGGCGGCATTCGGTCAGTTTGGGCGCGCGCAAACCAGCGATCAAACGGAGCACATTTTGCGCGGGATGGACTCTACGCACGCACCGCAAGCGAACAGACTTGGCCATGGCTCCAAATGACCACCGAATGGTCGTCGGCGTTGAGCATCCGCGGCGGCTGGATCGGGCTCGCGTGGAGCTACGGCTACGGTGGCGTTCGAGAGCACTGAGAGGGGGAGGAAGGCGCGGGGGTGCTCACTGGCGCTGACGAGAGGGCCCGATGCAGCTAGAGGCGACGGAGAGGAGAGATCGACGGCGGCGAGTGTTCTGTCCCGAGGTTGAAGAAGCTCTCAGGCACGGCGATGGAGACCTTGGGGGCTCGATTCGTTGGTGAGGGAGGGATAGCGAGAGCTTGCGTAGCTCTTGGACCAGTCGGAGGGGGAAGAGGTCAACGGTAGCCGCGTCTATCACCACGGCGCGGCCGTGGATCCGCTCGGGTGAGCTCGAGCGCGAGCGAGGAGAGAGGCAGAGGGGAAACTAGAGCGCGCTAGGGTTTGCGGGGTGAGAGAGAGAGGCGTGGGCGTGTTCTTATCCTCGCGGGAGCGTGTGGATGGCCGACAGCGCGACGATCGCCGTTCGGACGGCGCTGGCGCCATGGCCTCCCTTCCCCCGGCGCGAGGAGGAAGAAAAGGCCGGCGCTTGCTGGGCCGGGCCAGCCTGTAGCACCTGGGCTACAGTGCTCGGCAGTCTTTTTCTTTTATTTCTTTTTTTGTTTTCTGCCTTCTGTTTTTCTTTTCTGTTTCATTTTCTTTCTGCAATAATCTTCTTCAGCAAAAATGTGTGACCTACTCCAAATAATACTTTGCAATATTCTGCATGGCCACATATAGTTTGAGGGATTTTGGAAATTGTTTGCATTTTCGAATTGAATTTAATAGCACATTAAAATGCAATTTGGTGCTGTTATTGATGGTGGGGTCCACACCATATATTTGGTGATGTTGTTTTCCTTAACATCTTTTATTTGGTGATTTTCCACAAGTGTGCAACAATTTGCTCTTGTTGTTTGAGTAATTATTTTATCACAACAAAATTCAATGCCCCCTTAAAGTGAAATTTGAAAGGAGATATGAATTTCAACTTCATCATATCCTCTTTAGCAAAATGATTAGGCACTGATCATGCTCATCACTGTGCTTAATTACCATGATCACTGTAGGCAAAATCCAGGGTGTCACAGTGGGCTACTCTGTTTTTTGCCTATATATGCACATGAGGTGTTCAATGAAATGCCCGAGCCACACTTAAGTTATCTTCTCTGTTCTTCCTCCAAACTCGACCTCTAAGCTCCATTTTCCCCAAGATTTGTCTAGGTTTGACGGTGCATCAACTATCCAAGTGTTCTAAAAAGGTTAGCAACTTCATTATTTCATCTCTCACTGCTAGTTTAGCTCATTTCAAATGGTCTAGAAGTAGTGTTGTTTGTGGGTTTTAGTGGAGGAGTGTATGTGTGAGTTTATTTGATTTAGATGCACAATTTGAGCTAAAATTAACTTCTTACTTGTATTATTGTTTGTTATTATATAGTGCCATGGTTTTGGTAGACGCCCCTGTCGGCTCTCGTCCGGTCTATGATTCGTATGTGGTATATTATCTTTTATTACTATTTGTTTCATTCAGTGTTTATGACAATGATGTTCTGTAATGGTTTTTGATATACTTAATTATATAATGCAGATGAACCGGCAATGGAGGATGTACGGTGACCGACGCACTTCGTTTAGGTCTATTTGCTTTGTGCAAATAATAATGCATATAGCTTCGCATGCAAGCAAGGGTGTTAAAATATTAGGGCTGGTTTGTGCATCCAGCCATGTCATAAGAATATTTTACCACGCAAATAAAGCCGAAGACTTGAGTCTGGACAAAATCCTCAGTCTGGACAAAGTTCTCAGTCTGGACGAAATCCGCAGTCTGGACAAAATCCTCAGTCTGGACAAAGTTCTCGGTCTGGACAAAGTTCTCAGTCTAAACAAAGTTCTCCGTCTAGACAAAAATATCAGTCTAACTGTTCGGCATATATAAGATAACCGAATAATTTGCACATTTCAGGGTCATTTAGCTCAAAATAAATCATGAAATACATGAAAAATAGCAAATGAAGTCAGAAAAGGGTTGAAAATTGATGATGTGCCTTTGAATGGTGCATATTGAATGCAGAAAAAGTCTGGAGTTAAAATATGGTAAAAAAATGAAATCCATTTTGTAATAGACGAGTTTTCGTTCGAAACCCTCTTACTTCGAAAGAGATTGTCCAGTTTGTACACGAAGTGCATCCAGTTTTTCCCGTAACCCTCTCAACTTTTTAGCACATGCTATGTGAGTGAAATTATGATACCATGCAAAGTTTCAAACTTTTCAAAGTTCATTTGCAGTGCTTTTCAAATTCAGGGCCATTTAGCTCAAAGAATGAACTAATAGCAAAAAGAATGAACTAAAAAGTTTTTATAAAACTCTAATAGCAAAAAGAATGAACTAAAAAGATTTTATAAAACTCTAATAGCAAAAAGAATGAACTAAAAAGATTTTATGAAACTCTAATAGCAAAAAGAATCAACTAAAAAGAATCAAAATAATATTAACTAAAATTATCAAAGTATTTATTTGTTAAAAAATTTAATAGTAAAAAGAATTTTCATAAAGTATATTCTGTTACAAGCTTTAATAGAAAACTAAAAAGCTTTTATAAAACTCTAATAGCAAAAAAAATCAACTAAAAAGAATCACAATAATATTAACTAAAATTATCAAAGTATTTATTTGTTAAAAACTTTAACAGTAAAAAGCTTTTATAAAACTCTAATAGCAAAAGGAATCAACTAAAACATATGCAAAAAATAACATTAAAATTTTAAAAACATAATATATGCAAAAAATGAAAATAAAAGGCCCGCCTACTAGCCACAACGGCGTGCATACGACTAGAAATCCTAGAAATGGGCCAGGATGTAGGCCCGCAGTGCTAGCAGACGCAACAGGGCGTGAGATAGGCATGTACTGCCTGCAATAGAGAGGAGCTCGAGAGGGCAGCGGTAGCAGCGCTTATAAACCACTCCGAGCCCCTCTCGACTAGCGAGGTGGGACTAAACTTTTGGCTGCGGGAAACACAGCCCTTTAGTCCCGGTTGGTGATACCAATCGAGACTAAAGGGCTGTGCTTCCCGCCCTTTGGGTTGCTGAAATTTACCTTTAGTCCCGGTTGGTGGCTCCAGCCGGGACGAAAGGGGGGCCTTTAGTCCTGGTTGGAGCCACCAACCGGGACTAAAGGGGGGGCTATATAAGCGGGACTTGGAAAATTTTCCAAATCCACCTGCAGTTTCTTCTCCTCCTCTGCCCCGACGGCGCCGACGACCACCTCGACGCCGCCAGGCTGCCGGATTTTGCCGTCCCCCGCTCCCCTGCCCTGACGTCGCCGTCGCCGTGCCCCTGCCCCTACGTCGCCGTCGCTATCGCCGCGCTCCTGCCCCTACGTCGCTGTCGCCGCGCCCTGCCCCGCCGCCGCCTCGCCCTGCCCCGCCGCCACTGTCGCCTCGCCCTGCCCCGTCGCCGTCGTCATGCCCCTGCCGGCCCCGATGTCGCCGCGCCGGCCCCTGCCCCCAAAGTGAGCCCCTTCTGCCGGTGGTTGCCAGTCCCACCATATGAACATAATGCACTTGAGAATTTTTATGTTCATATTTGACTATGTTCACATTTGTATATAGATTATGTATATAGATTATGTTCATATTTGACTATGTTCATATTTGTAAATTATAATGGGGCCATTTGACTATGTATATAGAAAATGTTCATATGTAAAGTTTGTAAATTATAATGGGGCCATTTGACTATGTTAGATAGATATTTTTAGATGGATGCCATGCTATGTTTCTGCTATGTTTCTGCCATGCCATTTTTGTTGTGGCAAAGTTATGAAATTTAGAGCTTTTGACCATAATTATATGGCAAAGTTGTGGCAAACTTTAGGAATGTTGTGGCATATACTCTACTCTGCTCAATATCGATGGATGGATGGATGTATATATATATAGAAAATGTTGATATGATGAATTTTTTAGCATCACTAAAATCACTCTCCACCATTTGATCTAGATCCAAAGGCCTGGTTGGGTTCTTTATCCATCCTTCTTCTTCCCCCTATATTAAAATTGAAAAAAAAACAAAGACCAAAATTTTCTAAAGAAGAATGAATTAGGAGCATTGGTTACTCTTAAAGAAGAAAGAAACTTTGGTGCTGACTCAGTTTTAAAACTTTAATCATCTCTCCAAATGTGCATCTCTCCAAAGTATTTTATTCGAGATGTATTAGTGATACTAGCCACAACGGCCTGCATACGACTAGAAACCCTAGAAATGGGCCAGGATGTAGGCCCGCAGTGCTAGCAGACGCAACAGGGCGTGAGATAGGCATGTACTGCCTGCAATAGAGAGGAGCTCGAGAGGGCAGCGGTAGCAGCGCTTATAAACCACTCCGAGCCCCTCTCGACTAACGAGGTGGGACTAAACTTTTGGCTGCGGGAAGCACAGCCCTTTAGTCCCGGTTGGTGATACCAATCGAGACTAAAGGGCTGTGCTTCCCGCCCTTTGGGTTGCTGAAATTTACCTTTAGTCCCGGTTGGTGGCTCCAACCGGGACGAAAGGGGGGCCTTTAGTCCTGGTTGGAGCCACCAACCGGGACTAAAGGGGGGGCTATATAAGCGGGACTTGGAAAATTTTCCAAATCCACCTGCAGTTTCTTCTCCTCCTCTGCCCCGACGGCACCGACGACCACCTCGACGCCGCCAGGCTGCCGGATTTTGCCGTCCCCCGCTCCCCTGCCCCGACGTCGCCGTCGCCGTGCCCCTGCCCCTACGTCGCCGTCGGTGTCGCCGCGCTCCTGCCCCTACGTCGCTGTCGCCGCGCCCTGCCCTGCCGTCGCCTCGCCCTGCCCCGCCGTCGCCGTCGCCTCGCCCTGCCCCGCCGTCGCCGTCGCCTCGCCTTACCCCGTCGCCGTCGTCGCGCCCCTGCCGGCCCCGACGTCGCCGCGCCGGCCCCTGCCCCCAAAGTGAGCCCCTTCTGCCGGTGGTTGCCAGTCCCACCATATGAACATAATGCACTTGAGAATTTTTATGTTCATATTTGACTATGTTCATATTTGTATATAGATTATGTATATAGATTATGTTCATATTTGACTATGTTCATATTTGTAAATTATAATGGGGCCATTTGACTATGTATATAGAAAATGTTCATATGTAAAGTTTGTAAATTATAATGGGGCCATTTGACTATGTTAGATAGATATTTTTAGATGGATGCCATGCTATGTTTCTGCTATGTTTCTGCCATGCCATTTTTGTTGTGGCAAAGTTATGAAATTTAGAGCTTTTGACCATAATTATATGGCAAAGTTGTGGCAAACTTTAGGAATGTTGTGGCATATACTCTACTCTGCTCAAGATCGATGGATGGATGGATGTATATATATGTAGAAAATGTTGATATGATGAATTTTTTAGCATCACTAAAATCACTCTCCACCATTTGATCTAGATCCAAAGGCTTGGTTGGGTTCTTTATCCATCCTTCTTCTTCCCCCTATATTAAAATGGAAAAAAAACAAAGACCAAAATTTTCTAAAGAAGAATGAATTAGGAGCATTGGTTACTCTTAAAGAAGAAAGAAACTTTGGTGCTGACTCAGTTTTAAAACTTTAATCATCTCTCCAAATGTACATCTCTCCAAAGTATTTTATTCGAGATGTATTAGTGATACTAGCCACAACGGCCTGCATACGACTAGAAACCCTAGAAACGGGCCAGGATGTAGGCCCGCAGTGCTAGCAGACGCAACAGGGCGTGAGATAGGCATGTACTGCCTGCAATAGAGAGGAGCTCGAGAGGGCAGCGGTAGCAGCGCTTATAAACCACTCCGAGCCCCTCTCGACTAGCGAGGTGGAACTAAACTTTTGGCTGCGGGAAGCACAGCCCTTTAGTCCCGGTTGGTTATACCAATCGAGACTAAAGGGCTGTGCTTCCCGCCCTTTGGGTTGCTGAAATTTACCTTTAGTCCCGGTTGGTGGCTCCAACCGGGACGAAAGGGGGGCCTTTAGTCCTGGTTGGAGCCACCAACCGGGACTAAAGGGGGGGCTATATAAGCGGGACTTGGAAAATTTTCCAAATCCACCTGCAGTTTCTTCTCCTCCTCTGCCCCGACGGCGCCGACGACTACCTTGACTCCGCCAGGCTGCGGATTTTGCCGTCCCCCGCTCCCCTGCCCCGACGTCATCGTCGCCGTGCCCCTGCCCTACGTCGTCGTCGCTGTCGCCACGCTCCTGCCCCTACGTCGCTGTCGCCGCGCCCTGCCCCGCCGCCGCCTCGCCCTGCCCCGCCGTCGCCGTCGCCTGGCCCTGCCCCGTCGCCGTCGTCGCGCCCCTTCCGGCCCCGACGTCGCCGCGCCGGCCCCTGCCCCCAAAGTGAGCCCCTTCTGCCGGTGGTTGCCAGTCCCACCATATGAACATAATGCACTTGAGAATTTTTATGTTCATATTTGACTATGTTCATATTTGTATATAGATTATGTATATAGATTATGTTCATATTTGACTATGTTCATATTTGTAAATTATAATGGGGCCATTTGACTATGTATATAGAAAATGTTCATATGTAAAGTTTGTAAATTATAATGGGGCCATTTGACTATGTTAGATAGATATTTTTAGATGGATGCCATGCTATGTTTCTGCTATGTTTCTGCCATGCCATTTTTGTTGTGGCAAAGTTATGAAATTTAGAGCTTTTGACCATAATTATATGGCAAAGTTGTGGCAAACTTTAGGAATGTTGTGGCATATACTCTACTCTGCTCAATATCGATGGATGGATGGATGTATATATATATAGAAAATGTTGATATGATGAATTTTTTAGCATCACTAAAATCACTCTCCACCATTTGATCTAGATCCAAAGGCCTGGTTGGGTTCTTTATCCATCCTTCTTCTTCCCCTTATATTAAAATTAAAAAAAAAACAAAGACCAAAATTTTCTAAAGAAGAATGAATTAGGAGCATTGGTTACTCTTAAAGAAGAAAGAAACTTTGGTGCTGACTCAGTTTCCAAACTTTAATCATCTCTCCAAATGTGCATCTCTCCAAAGTATTTTATTCGAGATGTATTAGTGATATTATATGATAATATTATATGAAGAGTCCCCGACGATCGCCGGTGCTATTATATGTATTAGTGATACTTGTAAAAATGCCCGTGCGTTGCACCGGGCGAAATATTAAGTAAAATTGCTCCGCGTGCCATTATGCAACATTTTTTATTACATTTTTTTGCAAACTTCAGACATAATATCAATGTAACCTTTGAATGTAGCAACTACGATCTCGACGCACCGTGATCTAGCAATGTTCGTGCAACAGGACTGTAACGACTGAAATTGCTATCTTTCCTCTAAAAGAAATAGAAATAAGGCAACTTGCAAAAAGTAAGGCTCAACAATGTTTTTATCTGTGGTGACGACCAACCCTGTTTTTCCTTCCTAGGTTACGACACCAGGACAAACCGATACAAATTATGGAATGCTGCTAGTAATTACGAATAATTTTTAACAGAGGTTCTGTCGGTTGTCATCACTGACCACACGTAGCTGAGTGCTTGAGTCAAGCATAAAAGAACATCTCAAGGGAGGTCAGATCAAAATGTCCATTCATGCCCATGTAGCCACATCACACAACAACAAAAGTTCATCCAAATAGAGATCAGCAAGAAAGGCACATATAATGGAAAACATGGAAACATGAAACGAAAGTACATGACTATAGAATCTATCAAAGAAAAGAAAATACAGTCCTGAAGGGGAAACCAGTTCATATTGTTGCACTCCAAAAAATTATTGAATAAAAACCAGAAGGTCATATGTAGCCTCTAGCAAACTTTTGAAGATAAATCAGACTAAAGAGTTATCGCTTAGACTCTATCCAACTTGGAGAAAAAAGATGTAGTTAACCGTAGTCCTCAATTTGCTCACTGGGTTAATTACGGTATGAATGGTATCCAAAGGAGTAGGCGACCTATCAGCTGCAGCAATACCTTTGGCTACTTAGACATTTCTTTCTCCTTTCCATTGAAGCGAAAATAGGATAAAGCTACTTTAAAATACACTAAACAGTGGATTCGTTACAGCAGAAAGTGCAACACATTATAAGCCTCGAATACCATTTTTGCTAAGTTTTCTAACAATTTCTCTCTGTTGCTTATGCAAATAGAAGGAATTAATTTGCTTCTGAACTTGGCCAGCAGAAAGTGCCCACATATGCATCTCCTCAACCAGCAGTCCAGCTTGGCGCTTCTTCATTTCTGAGATAAGTTGCTACTGTAACAATAGGAATCAGCATATAATATTTTTCTTCTCGTGAAAATCACTATTAATATAAATGCTACTTGGGCCCAAAAAAAATTTGTTTTACCTCAACAAATACTTGGGTATGTGAGTAAATAGATCAAGAAATTACTTTATAGCATTAGTTAGTTCCAGCAGCTCCTTCCTGCAACTATCCAAAATGTGCCTGTAATCACCATGTTCCTTTTATTCCTCCATAGCAGCATCCAACTACCATCGGGCAACTGTCTCTCATATTATGGGCTTCAACGACTCTGCTGCCTAGAGGGAATGGAGCCAGCATTATAAGCGATGTCGTGCCATTAGGACAGAGGTTGGGTTGCTTTGGGCAGCTTGCGGCAGCGTGCAACAACTTATAATATGACTAACACACATGAACGGAAAACTGAATCCATTTGAATAAGTAAACAGTAGGCAAGACCAGAAGATCGGAATCTAGTTTTATGGCAAAGAATATATTAGTTCGGTATATAAAACATGGCAAAAGTGGAAAATATGTAGCTCCTAACCCCTTACCATGGATTATTCAACGGGCTGGAGAATATGCAAACATGGATACGACTGAGTGGGTGCAGTAGCGACAGATGATGAACTCAAATGGTGGTGAGTTGAAAAGCCTCGCCACCAGTCCAGTGCAATTTCTTCAATCGGAAACCAAACCGATGGTGGCATTGTCCTGATTTGCTTCAAACTGACATCAATACGCCTCCTCCACCATTGCATCAGCCATCATCCATCACTCATCTAAGGGAAATAAAATAGATGCTCGATCTCACAGGACGAGCACTGATTTACTCATTGACACAAAACTGATTAAAAGATCAGTCCTAGCTTTTTTGTTCATTTACTGACTGAAGTGCAGCCTCGATGAATATTTCAAACTTGAATGAAATAGGGAGAAACAAAACTTATTTGCCAAACTTGTGATCATTTTGTTTGCCACAGTTTTTGTAGCAGCCACCTTTTACCTAGGGTTACTCAACCAAGCATGCCCTTTTTGAGTAGTTAATATAGTGTAGAACACGAATTATATATAATTGGACCAGGTATACTATTTTAACAGGAACTAAAACTTGAATCAAAGAGGGAGCAATCAGAACGGAAGCACTACAACATGAATCAGTTGTCAAATTTAAAGTATCAACTTTCAGACTTGAAGCACTACAGACTTGAATCAACTTTCAGACTTGATCATCTCTATTCTTGAGGTCGAATTAACAACACAACAGGTCAAATTAACAACACAATATGTCACACGGTGATCAACTTATGCAGCATGTATAAAAAAATATGCAATTTGCTTAGGGAAACTTACAGTCTGCACAACGGTATCATCAAGCGTTACTGGTGGCATATCTGAGAGTCGAACCTCCTTGGCCTCCACCTGAGTTCGATCAGAGTATCAGACGCCTTTGGCACCTCCACACGCACACAGAACATAGACATTGAAACCAATTATCCTGCACTTGAATACACCCTTTACAATATGTGTTTACCAAAGAATATACAGATACACGCAGCAACACTCTATGTCGAGCACTCAAATGCCCATACATAAGAATAAATTCGCCCTTAGCACCCAGCTCGGCGAACAGTCACAAATTGTACATCATTACAAATGTACAAAACAATCACCACAACTACTTGGTGCAGCACCGACATGATCTCCAGGCTTTCAAACAACTATCCATTGCAATGAAATTACTTTGTAGAATTTCACAAAAATCATTTGGATAATAAAATTAGAACCTAGAAACATCTTGGCAGCAATGTAACGCTCTCAGTCTATCACCATCTATCTGCCAGCGCAGCACTGAAGTGTACCACCCCCTGGTATTTCCTTTTGATCTTTCCCTACCGACTTATTATTTGACACGCTGGGGAACTAACAGACAGAGAAATGGAACTGAAGGCACAGATTACGGCCATCATTGACAAGAGAAAGGAAATGGTTAAGGCAGAGAGCGAGTCTGGTGAAGTTGGTCCTTTGGTCACGGAGGCAGATATCCAGCACATTGTCTCCTCTTGGACTGGAATACCTCTCGAGAAGATTTCCGCTGATAAATCTGACAGTCTCCTGAAGATGGAGGAAACACTGCATCAATGTATCATTGGCCAGGATGAGGCTGTCAAAGCTATTAATTAGTCGTGCAATCCGTCGAGCCCGTTTGGCCTCAAGAACCTAAACAAACCTATTGCTAGTCTTATATTCTCCGGACCAACCGGCATTGGTAATGACAATACATGCATGTTTGTTGCCTCTTTATTTGTGGTCAGATGTTATTTGTGGTCAGACGTGCATAGTCCAAGAGAACACAATCACGTTTGTAGATGTTTATGAAACATATGATAGTGACTTTTCCATAGAGCTTTGATCTAAAAACTGGACATATCCATCGCATGCCACTTCTGTAGTTGAAAAGCTTTACTGAACAATATATGCTTTCACCGCATGAGCATCTACATGATCAATAACTATACAGATATGTGTTTGGAACTTTGGGTTTCTTGTAGTGTGTGCTAACCAAATACAAAATTTAAGATGATATGCTGCAATACTGTGTTCTGGTCACCCATGTACCAAAGTACTAAAAACTCCACTACATGTTTTGAAAAGCAAGACAAAATTATACAGATATATGCATGTAACAAATGTCTACTGCCGGCAACAACTATATTTGATACAGTAAACTGATGAAATAATCCACTCCACTGAATACACCTCCTAATCCTATTTTGCTAGGTGCATTTAGCATATCTATGCATGTGTATGCAATTGAGCTAATTGATAACTGAAGAAAGAGCAGAATATATGAAACTTGGTTCTCAGCAACATTAAATTTCTTGGTTCAATCCTTGGCTAGTAACAACAATTTTTCAGATTAGCCGAACCTCCTTGGCCTCCACCTGAGTTGGATAGGACGCCTTTGTTACCTGCACACGCACACACAGCAGAGACATCAAAACCAGGCCAAATCAAACTGAGCTCATGAAAGAAGCACTTCTTAACATCGACTAAAACAAGAGGGACATAAATCTATAATTAAAATGTTTAAATTTGAACCACTGTGAACAAGAACTATCTGTTTGGCCCATCATACTTCTCACTGCACACTATCAGGCAGAGAAACCTGGCAAAGCCACAATTAGTCACTATAGGAAGCAGCCTACCTACCAATGGCTCTTGACATTAACATGCCATGGCAATAATTCTCGTATGCAAATATATGCAATGCTACAGCATCAGCTTCAAATAAGTTCTCCAGGATTACCGATTTATCAGAAAAAAATAAACCGAAACCTGGGGCATGTATCGCTGATTAGTTAAAACATAATGCAAAATACATAAAAAACAGAGAAAGTAGTTGGTTTAATGCCTCCAGTCATATAGTTCCAGTTTTGGTCATTTTATTTCTCTACTATAGACCAATCTTTTTGAAATTATATATATGTGTCTGCTACTCCTAAGATAGTAGTTAAATCTGATCTGTTGTTTCTAGAATATGTAGATGACTGAACCATGTCAAGATTTGGCCTCCTATACTCTATCTTCTATTTCTAACCATGGAACACTGAGGTACCTTTGGAAAGCCAGCGACAACCTCTAAAACTTTCAAGAACCTAAACTGATAAGTACTGATAAGCGTATAGTGAGAATTTGGTATCCTAATACAGTGAGTTCCATTCTTCTCTGAACAGCGTTGACCTCAATTTTTCATCGGTGGCATGGACTAATTTCTTATTTGTTAGATGATGATGAGCATTGAACCTGACCGTGAGTGAATCCCCACCACCCCCTAACTGAAAAAAGTTCATCAATGTTATACGAACAGAGCAACATCTAAAGGAATTTATATGGAATGTCTCAAGAGCAATGTGACTCGGCAAACACTATGGGTTACAAGCCTACAAATCCCAATCAAGCATGTGCTTCATATATACTTAATGTGGATTATATAAAAAGCAAAGAGATTAAACTTGCACCGGGTTCTGAAAACCTCAACATCATAACACCGATTTTGCTGAGATCAAATCAAACAAAAATACAGAGTCTACATGGTCAACCCCAACTGCTTTGTACGGATGATGACACACTGGCAAGCATACGACAATATTTTTTTGTTTTTTAGTCAACCACTCCACTCCACTCGCTGGACTTGATTTGCATAGCCACTCCATCTTTTATGCCTTTCTTCACTACATCGGCTTCCTAGCCCACAAGAAAACGGCATAAATGTCATATGAACAGATATATACTATTAAGACTTTGCAAGAACACGCCCAAGAACACGATGATTCTGCCAGCCAAGCGGAACAAGCGGTGGCAGTGACGCGTGTAGGGGATGGAAGCCCTAGAAACCAATCGATCAATCCAGCAAAGGGGGCGGACTCGATTTCCTCACTGCGCGCGCTCACGGCGGTCAGGAAGCGGGACGATGGGGGAGGGAGGGAGGAATGCTAGCAAGTTAGGAGATTTTTTCATTGTCAGGTCAGGTCACGTGTAAAATCTATATTCACATATTGCTTTACCTGATGAATCAACATTAGAATCTCTTCCTCGATGCCTTGGAGATCTAACTAATACTTGGTGTTCATAATCTAGAAATTACCACTTTGACCGTCTATAATTCATGTTTAGTTGAACGTATAATCCTTTGGTTTACCTGATAGTGTGTACCTGAAGAATAATTTTGCTCACCTCTTATAGTCAGAATTTGATCTGGTGTTAACTCACACACCTTGCTCCAAAAATCTGCATAGAAGGTCTGCCATCAGTTACATCTAGACACGTATAAGAAGTTAGAAAAAACTTATGTGGATTATGAGGCCTACCAAGCTGCAAATCCCTTAGCAAGATTGTCCAGAAGTACCACTCTCCATAGGTTAAAAAAACGGGCGAGATGATCGGATCAAATCGAGCAGCAGTACCTCCCCTCACGCCTACAGGAGAAGAGAAGAGCAGAGGTTAGGGAAAGGGAGAGAGAGGGCGAAGCCAGGGGAGGGGATGCACTCACCGGCGGAGAGGAGGGCGACATGGCCACCGCCCACCGGCGCCGGAGCCGATGCCCGAAACCCTAGCCATGGGAGGAGGGTCGCCGGTGATCTTCGTTGGCCGCGAGCGCCGGATCTAGTCGTATGGGAGGGCGCAACAAGTTCGAGGGAGGCCTCGGGCTGTGCCTCGTGGTGGTGGGATTCGCCGGACGTCGCCTGAATCAGCCGCCGCACGTAGCGCAGCGAGGAGCCGAGTGTAGAGAGAGAGGGATGAGACGCGAAAGGGATGGGTGGGTGGGGGATGCGGGCGGATCTGTCAAACGCCGGAGCTGCAAGGCGGGAGAAGGGGAGGGAGAGGGCCGGCGGCGAGGTGGGCCGGTGCCGAGCAAGGCAAAGCCGCGGGGGCGATGCGAGCGCAGGTGTGCGGGTGGGAGGATGCGGCTGACCCTTTTTTCCCATGACGAACCGTTTTTTCATTCAGAATCGTGACTGCGGGTTAATTATGAAAAAACATAGGGGCTTTTCTGCAAAGTTGCTAATGACGTACGACCAGAAGCAATAAGCGCTTTATTAGTAGGTAAAGATAAAGATTATATGATAATATTATATGAAGAGTCCCCGACGATCGCCGGTGCTATTATATGTATTAGTGATACTTGTAAAAATGCCCGTGCGTTGCACCGGGCGAAATATTAAGTAAAATTGCTCCGCGTGCCATTATGCAACATTTTTTAATACATTTTTTTGCAAACTTCAGACGTAATATCAATGTAACCTTTGAATGTAGCAACTACGATCTCGACGCACCGTGATCTAGCAATGTTTGTGCAACAGGACTGTAACGACTGAAATTGCTATCTTTCCTCTAAAAGAAATAGAAATAAGGCAACTTGCAAAAAGTAAGGCTCAACAATGTTTTTATCTGTGGTGACGACCAACCCTGTTTTTCCTTCCTAGGTTACGACACCAGGACAAACCGATACAAATTATGGAATGCTGCTAGTAATTACGAATAATTTTTAACAGAGATTCTGTCGGTTGTCATCACTGACCACACGTAGCTGAGTGCTTGAGTCAAGCATAAAAGAACATCTCAAGGGAGGTCTGATCAAAATGTCCATTCATGCCCATGTAGCCACATCACACAACAACAAAAGTTCATCCAAATAGAGATCAGCAAGAAAGGCACATATAATGGAAAACATGGAAACATGAAACGAAAGTACATGACTATAGAATCTATCAAAGAAAAGAAAATACAGTCCTGAAGGGGAAACCAGTTCATATTGTTGCACTCCAAAAAATTATTGAATAAAAACCAGAAGGTCATATGTAGCCTCTAGCAAACTTTTGAAGATAAATCAGACTAAAGAGTTATCGCTTAGACTCTATCCAACTTGGAGAAAAAAGATGTAGTTAACCGTAGTCCTCAATTTGCTCACTGAGTTAATTACGGTATGAATGGTATCCAAAGGAGTAGGCGACCTATCAGCTGCAGCAATACCTTTGGCTACTTAGACATTTCTTTCTCCTTTCCATTGAAGCGAAAATAGGATAAAGCTACTTTAAAATACACTAAACAGTGGATGCGTTACAGCAGAAAGTGCAACACATTATAAGCCTCGAATACCATTTTTGCTAAGTTTTCTAACAATTTCTCTCTGTTGCTTATGCAAATAGAAGGAGTTAATTTGCTTCTGAACTTGGCCAGCAGAAAGTGCCCACATATGCATCTCCTCAACCAGCAGTCCAGCTTGGCGCTTCTTCATTTCTGAGATAAGTTGCTACTGTAACAATAGGAATTAGCCTATAATATTTTTCTTCTCGTGAAAATCACTATTAATGTAAATGCTACTTGGGCCCAAAAAAAATTTGTTTTACCTCAACAACTACTTGTGTATGTGAGTAAATAGATCAAGAAATTACTTTATAGCATTAGTTAGTTCCAGCAGCTCCTTCCTGCAACTATCCAAAATGTGCCTGTAATCACCATGTTCCTTTTATTCCTCCATAGCAGCATCCAACTACCATCGGGCAACTGTCTCTCATATTATGGGCTTCAACGACTCTGCTGCCTAGAGGGAATGGAGCCATCATTATAAGCGATGTCGTGCCATTAGGAGAGAGGTTGGGTTGCTTTGGGCAGCTTGCGGCAGCGTGCAACAACTTATAATATGACTAACACACATGAACGGAAAACTGAATCCATTTGAATAAGTAAACAGTAGGCAAGACCAGAAGATCGGAATCTAGTTTCATGGCAAAGAATATATTAGTTCGGTATATAAAACATGGCAAAAGTGGAAAATATGTAGCTCCTAACCCCTTACCATGGATTATTCAACGGGCTGGAGAATATGCAAACATGGATACGACTGAGTGGGTGCAGTAGCGACAGATGATGAACTCAAACGGTGGTGAGTTGAAAAGCCTCGCCACCAGTCCAGTGCAATTTCTTCAATCGGAAACCAAACCGATGGTGGCATTGTCCTGATTTGCTTCAAACTGACATCAATACGCCTCCTTCACCATTGCATCAGCCATCATCCATCACTCATCTAAGGGAAATAAAATAGATGCTCGATCTCACAGGACGAGCACTGATTTACTCATTGACACAAAACTGACTAAAAGATCAGTCCTAGCTTTTTTGTTCATTTACTGACTGAAGTGCAGCCTCTATGAATATTTCAAACTTGAATGAAATAGGGAGAAACAAAACTTATTTGCCAAACTTGTGATCATTTTGTTTGCCACAGTTTTTGTAGCAGCCACCTTTTACCTAGGGTTACTCAACCAAGCATGCCCTTTTTGAGTAGTTAATATAGTGCAGAACACGAATTATATGTAATTGGACCAGGTATACTCTTTTAACAGGAACTAAAACTTGAATCAAAGAGGGAGCAATCAGAACGGAAGCACTACAACATGAATCAGTTGTCAAATTTAAAGTATC
Organism: Elymus sibiricus; assembly: GCA_039707655.1. NCBI lineage: Eukaryota > Viridiplantae > Streptophyta > Magnoliopsida > Poales > Poaceae > Elymus > Elymus sibiricus. The sequence goes on along the minus strand of CM077667.1, from coordinate 142,173,031 downwards.
AACTTTCAGACTTGAAGCCCTATAGACTTGAATCAACTTTCAGACTTGATCATCTCTATTCTTGAGGTCGAATTAACAACACAACAGGTCGAATTAACAACACAATATGTCACACGGTGATCAACTTATGCAGCATGTATAAAAAAATATGCAATTTGCTTAGGGAAACTTACAGTCTGCACAACGGTATCATCAAGCGTTACTGGTGGCATATCTAAGAGTCGAACCTCCTTGGCCTCCACCTGCGTTCGATCAGAGTATCAGACGCCTTTGGCACCTGCACACGCACACAGAACATAGACATTGAAACCAGTTATCCTGCACTTGAATACACCCTTTACAATATGTGTTTACCAAAGAATATACAGATACACGCAGCAACACTCTATGTCGAGCACTCAAATGCCCATACATAAGAATAAAGTCGCCCTTAGCACCCAGCTCGGCGAACAGTCACAAATTGTACATCATTACAAATGTACAGAACAATCACCACAACTACTTGGTGCAGCACCGACATGATCTCCAGGCTTTCAAACAACTATCCATTGCAATGAAATTACTTCGTAGTATTTCACAAAAATCATTTGGATAATAAAATTAGAACCTAGAAACATCTTGGCAGCAATGTAACGCTCTCAGTCTATCACCATCTCTCTGCCATCGCAGCACTGAAGTGTACCACCCCCTAGTATTTCCTTTTGATCTTTCCCTACCAACTTATTGTTTGACACGCTGGGGAACTAACAGACAGAGAAATGGAACTGAAGGCACAGATTACGGCCATCATTGACAAGAGAAAGGAAATGGTTAAGGCAGAGAGCGAGTCTGGTGAAGTTGGTCCTTTGGTCACGGAGGCAGATATCCAGCACATTGTCTCCTCTTGGACTGGAATACCTCTCGAGAAGATTTCCGCTGATAAATCTGACAGTCTCCTGAAGATGGAGGAAACACTGCATCAATGTATCATTGGCCAGGATGAGGCTGTCAAAGCTATTAATTAGTCGTGCAATCCGTCGAGCCCGTTTGGCCTCAAGAACCCAAACAAACCTATTGCTAGTTTTATATTCTCCGGACCAACCGGCATTGGTAATGACAATAAATGCATGTTTGTTGCCTCTTTATTTGTGGTCAGATGTGATTTGTGGTCAGACGTGCATAGTCCAAGAGAACACAATCACGTTTGTAGATGTTTATGAAACATATGATAGTGACTTTTCCATAGAGCTTTGATCTAAAAACTGGACATATCCATCGCATGCCACTTCTGTAGTTGAAAAGCTTTACTGAACAATATATGCTTTCACCGCATGAGCATCTACATGATCACCAACTATACAAATATGTGTTTGGAACTTTGGGTTTCTTGTAGTGTGTGCTAACCAAATACAAAATTTAAGATGATATGCTGCAATACTGTGTTCTGGTCACCCATGTACCAAAGTACTAAAAACTCCACTACATGTTTTGAAAAGCAAGACAAAATTATACAGATATATGCATGTAACAAATGTCTACTGCCGGCAACAACTATATTTGCTACAGTAAACTGACGAAATAACCCACTCCACTGAATACACCTCCTAATCCTATTTTGCTAGGTGCATTTAGCATATCTATGCATGTGTATGCAATTGAGCTAATTGATAACTGAAGAAAGAGCAGAATATATGAAACTTGGTTCTCAGCAACATTAAATTTCTTGGTTCAATCCTTGGCTAGTAACAACAATTTTTCAGATTAGCCGAACCTCCTTGGCCTCCACCTGAGTTGGATAGGACGCCTTTGTTACCTGCACACGCACACACAGCAGAGACATCAAAACCAGGCCAAATCAAACTGAGCTCATGAAAGAAGCACTTCTTAACATCGACTAAAACAAGAGGGACATAAATCTATAATTAAAATGTTTAAATTTGAACCACTGTGAACAAGAACTATCTGTTTGGCCCATCATACTTCTCACTGCACACTATCAGGCAGAGAAACCTGGCAAAGCCACAATTAGTCACTATAGGAAGCAGCCTACCTACCAATGGCTCTTGACATTAACATGCCATGACAATAATTCTCGTATGCAAATATATGCAATGCTACAGCATCAGCTTCCAATAAGTTCTCCAGGATTACCGATTTATCAGAAAAAAATAAACCGAAACAGGGGCATGTATCGCTGATTAGTTAAAACATAATGCAAAATACATAAAAAACAGAGAAAGTAGTTGGTTTAATGCATCCAGTCATATAGTTTCAGTTTTGGTCATTTTATTTCTCTACTATAGACCAATCTTTTTGAAATTATATATATGTGTCTGCTACTCCTAAGATAGTAGTTAAATCTGATCTGTTGTTTCTAGAATATGTAGATGACTGAACCATGTCAAGATTTGGCCTCCTATACGCTATCTTCTATTTCTAACCATGGAACACTGAGGTACCTTTGGAAAGCCAGCGACAACCTCTAAAACTTTCAAGAACCTAAACTGATAAGTACTGATAAGCGTATAGTGAGAATTTGGTATCCTAATACAGTGAGTTCCATTCTTCTCTGAACAGTGTTGACCTCATTTTTTCGTGGGTGGCATGGACTAATTTCTTATTTGTTAGATGATGATGAGCATTGAACCTGACCGTGAGTGAATCCCCACCACCCCCTAACTAAAAAAAGTTCATCAATGTTATACGAACAGAGCAACATCTAAAAGTATTTATAGGGAATGTCTCAAGAGCAATGTGACTCGGCAAACACTATGGGTTACAAGCCTACAAATCCCAATCAAGCAGGTGCTTCATATATACTTAATGTGGATTATATAAAAAGCAAAGAGATTAAACTTGCACCGGGTTCTGAAAACCTCAACATCATAACACCGATTTTGCTGAGATCAAATCAAACAAAAATACAGAGTCTACATGGTCAACCCCAACTGCTTTGTACGCATGATGACACACTGGCAAGCATACGACAATATTTTTTTGTTTTTTAGTCAACCACTCCACTCCACTCGCTGGACTTGATTTGCATAGCCACTCCATCTTTTATGCCTTTCTTCACTACATCGGCTTCCTAGCCCACAAGAAAACGGCATAAATGTCATATGAACAGATATATACTATTAAGACTTTGCAAGAACACGCCCAAGAACACGATGGTTCTGCCAGCCAAGCGGAACAAGCGGTGGCAGTGACGCGTGTAGGGGATGGAAGCCCTAGAAACCAATCGATCAATCCAGCAAAGGGGGCGGACTCGATTTCCTCACTGCGCGCGCTCACGGCGGTCAGGAAGCGGGACGATGGGGGAGGGAGGGAGGAATGCTAGCAAGTTAGGAGATTTTTTCATTGTCAGGTCAGGTCACGTGTAAAATCTATATTCACATATTGCTTTACCTGATGAATCAACATTAAAATCTCTTCCTCGATGCCTTGGAGATCTAACTAATACTTGGTGTTCATAATCTAGAAATTACCACTTTGACCGTCTATAATTCATGTTTAGTTGAACGTATAATCCTTTGGTTTACCTGATAGTGTGTACCTGAAGAATAATTTTGCTCACCTCTTATAGTCAGAATTTGATCTGGTGTTAACTCACACACCTTGCTCCAAAAATCTGCATAGAAGGTCTGCCATCAGTTACATCCAGACACGTATAAGAAGTTAGAAAAAACTTATGTGGATTATGAGGCCTACCAAGCTGCAAATCCCTTAGCAAGATTGTCCAGAAGTACCACTCTCCATAGGTTAAAAAAACGGGCGAGATGATCGGATCAAATCGAGCAGCAGTACCTCCCCTCACGCCTACAGGAGAAGAGAAGAACATAGTTTAGAGAAAGGGAGAGAGAGGGCGAAGCCAGGGGAGGGGATGCACTCACCGGCGGAGAGGAGGGCGACATGGCCACCGCCCACCGGCGCCGGAGCCGATGCCCGAAAACCTAGCCATGGGAGGAGGGTCGCCGGTGATCTTCGTTGGCCGCGAGCGCCGGATCTAGTCGTATGGGAGGGCGCAGCAAGTTCGAGGGAGGCCTCGGGCTGTGCCGCGTGGTCGTGGGATTCGCCGGACGTCGCCTGAATCAGCCGCCGCACGTAGCGCAGCGAGGAGCCCCGTGAAGAGAGAGAGGGATGAGACGCGAAAGGGATGGGTGGGTGGGGGATGCGGGCGGATCTGTCAAACGCCGGAGCTGCAAGGCGGGAGAAAGGGAGGGAGAGGGCCGGCGGCGAGGTGGGCTGGTGCCGAGCAAGGCAAAGCCGCGGGGGCGATGCGAGCGCAGGCGTGCGGGTGGGAGGATGCGGCTGACCCTTTTTTTCCATGACGAACCGTTTTTTCATTTAGAATCGTGACTGCGGGTTAATTATGAAAAAACATAGGGGCTTTTCTGCAAAGTTGCTAATGACGTACGACCAGAAGCAATAAGCGCTTTATTAGTAGGTAAAGATAAAGATTATATGATAATATTATATGAAGAGTCGCCGACGATCGCCAGTGCTATTATATGTACTAGTGATACTTGTAAAAATGCCCGTGCGTTGCACCGGGCAAAATATTAAGTAAAATTGCTCCGCGTGCCATTATGCAACATTTTTTAATACATTTTTTTGCAAACTTCAGACGTAATATCAATGTAACCTTTGAATGTAGCAACTACGATCTCGACGCACCGTGATCTAGCAATGTTCGTGCAACAGGACTGTAACGACTGAAATTGCTATCTTTCCTCTAAAAGAAATAGAAAAAAGGCAACTTGCAAAAAGTAAGGCTCAACAATGTTTTATCTGTGGTGATGACCAACCCTGTTTGTCCTTCCTAGGTTACGACACCAGGACAAACCGATACAAATTATGGAATGCTGCTAGTAATTACGAATAATTTTTAACAGAGATTCTGTCGGTTGTCATCACCGACCACACGTAGCTGAGTGCTTGAGTCAAGCATAAAAGAACATCTCAAGGGAGGTCAGATCAAAATGTCCATTCATGCCCATGTAGCCACATCACACAACAACAAAAGTTCACCCAAATAGAGATCAGCAAGAAAGGCACATATAATGGCAAACATGGAAACATGAAACGAAAGTACATGACTATAGAATCTATCAAAGAAAAGAAAATACAGTCCTGAAGGGGAAACCAGTTCATATTGTTGCACTCCAAAAAATTATTGAATAAAAACCAGAAGGTCATATGTAGCCTCTAGCAAACTTTTGAAGATAAATCAGACTAAAGAGTTATCGCTTAGACTCTATCCAACTTGGAGAAAAAAGATGTAGTTAACCGTAGTCCTCAATTTGCTTACTGAGTTAATTACGGTATGAATGGTATCCAAAGGAGTAGGCGACCTATCAGCTGCAGCAATACCTTTGGCTACTTAGACATTTCTTTCTCCTTTCCATTGAAGCGAAAATAGGATAAAGCTACTTTAAAATACACTAAACAGTGGATGCGTTACAGCAGAAAGTGCAACACATTATAAGCCTCGAATACCATTTTTGCTAAGTTTTCTAACAATTTCTCTCTGTTGCTTATGCAAATAGAAGGAGTTAATTTGCTTCTGAACTTGGCCAGCAGAAAGTGCCCACATATGCATCTCCTCAACCAGCAGTCCAGCTTGGCGCTTCTTCATTTCTGAGATAAGTTGCTACTGTAACAATAGGAATCAGCCTATAATATTTTTCTTCTCGTGAAAATCACTATTAATGTAAATGCTACTTGGGCCCAAAAATATTTTGTTTTACCTCAACAACTACTTGTGTATGTGAGTAAATAGATCAAGAAATTACTTTATAGCATTAGTTAGTTCCAGCAGCTCCTTCCTGCAACTATCCAAAATGTGCCTATAATCACCATGTTCCTTTTATTCCTCCATAGCAGCATCCAACTACCATCGGGCAACTATCTCTCATATTATGGGCTTCAACGACTCTGCTGCCTAGAGGGAATGGAGCCAGCATTATAAGCGATGTCGTGCCATTAGGACAGAGGTTGGGTTGCTTTGGGCAGCTTGCGGCAGCGTGCAACAACTTATAATATGACTAACACACATGAACGGAAAACTGAATCCATTTGAATAAGTAAACAGTAGGCAAGACCAGAAGATCGGAATCTAGTTTCATGGCAAAGAATATATTAGTTCGGTATATAAAACATGGCAAAAGTGGAAAATATGTAGCTCCTAACCCCTTACCATGGATTATTCAACGGGCTGGAGAATATGCAAACATGGATACGACTGAGTGGGTGCAGTAGCGACAGATGATGAACTCAAATGGTGGTGAGTTGAAAAGCCTCGCCACCAGTCCAGTGCAATTTCTTCAATCGGAAACCAAACCGATGGTGGCATTGTCCTGCTTTGCTTCAAACTGACATCAATACGCTTCCTCCACCATTGCATCAACCATCATCCATCACTCATCTAAGGGAAATAAAATAGATGCTCGATCTCACAGGACGAGCACTGATTTACTCATTGACACAAAACTGACTAAAAGATCAGTCCTAGCTTTTTTGTTCATTTACTGACTGAAGTGCAGCCTCTATGAATATTTCAAACTTGAATGAAATAGGGAGAAACAAAACTTATTTGCCAAACTTGTGATCATTTTGTTTGCCACAGTTTTTGTAGCAGCCACCTTTTACCTAGGGTTACTCAACCAAGCATGCCCCTTTTGAGTAGTTAATATAGTGCAGAACACGAATTATATGTAATTGGACCAGGTATACTATTTTAACAGGAATTAAAACTTGAATCAAAGAGGGAGCAATCAGAACGGAAGCACTACAACATGAATCAGTTGTCAAATTTAAAGTATCAACTTTCAGACTTGAAGCACTACAGACTTGAATCAACTTTCAGACTTGATCATCTCTATTCTTGAGGTCGAATTAACAACACAACAGGTCGAATTAACAACTCAATATGTCACACGGTGATCAACTTATGCAGCATGTATAAAAAAATATGCAATTTGCTTAGGGAAACTTACAGTCTGCACAACGGTATCATCAAGCGTTACTGGTGGCATATCTGAGAGTCGAACCTCCTTGGTCTCCACCTGCGTTCGATCAGAGTATCAGACACCTTTGGCACCTGCACACGCACACAGAACATAGACATTGAAACCAGTTATCCTGCACTTGAATACACCCTTTACAATATGTGTTTACCAAAGAATATACAGATACACGCAGCAACACTCTATGTCGAGCACTCAAATGCCCATACATAAGAATAAAGTCGCCCTTAGCACCCAGCTCGGCGAACAGTCACAAATTGTACATCATAAAAAATGTACAGAACAATCACCACAACTACTTGGTGCAGCACCGACATGATCTCCAGGCTTTCAAACAACTATCCATTGCAATGAAATTACTTCGTAGTATTTCACAAAAATCATTTGGATAATAAAATTAGAACCTAGAAACATCTTGGCAGCAATGTAACGCTCTCAGTCTATCACCATCTCTCTGCCATCGCAGCACTGAAGTGTACCACCCCCTGGTATTTCCTTTTGATCTTTCCCTACCAACTTATTGTTTGACACGCTGGGGAACTAACAGACAGAGAAATGGAACTGAAGGCACAGATTACGGCCATCATTGACAAGAGAAAGGAAATGGTTAAGGCAGAGAGCGAGTCTGGTGAAGTTGGTCCTTTGGTCACGGAGGCAGATATCCAGCACATTGTCTCCTCTTGGACTGGAATACCTCTCGAGAAGATTTCCGCTGATAAATCTGACAGTCTCCTGAAGATGGAGGAAACACTGCATCAATGTATCATTGGCCAGGATGAGGCTGTCAAAGCTATTAATTAGTCGTGCAATCCGTCGAGCCCGTTTGGCCTCAAGAACCCAAACAAACCTATTGCTAGTTTTATATTCTCTGGACCAACCGGCATTGATAATGACAATACATGCATGTTTGTTGCCTCTTTATTTGTGGTCAGATGTTATTTGTGGTCAGACGTGCATAGTCCAAGAGAACACAATCACGTTTGTAGATGTTTATGAAACATATGATAATGACTTTTCCATAGAGCTTTGATCTAAAAACTGGACATATCCATCGCATGCCACTTCTGTAGTTGAAAAGCTTTACTGAACAATATATGCTTTCACCGCATGAGCATCTACATGATCACCAACTATACAGATATGTGTTTGGAACTTTGGGTTTCTTGTAGTGTGTGCTAACCAAATACAAAATTTAAGATGATATGCTGCAATACTGTGTTCTGGTCACCCATGTACCAAAGTACTAAAAACTCCACTACATGTTTTCAAAAGCAAGACAAAATTATACAGATATATGCATGCAACAAATGTCTACTGCTGACAACAACTATATTTGCTACAGTAAACTGACGAAATAATCCACTCCACTGAATACACCTCCTAATCCTATTTTGCTAGGTGCATTTAGCATATCTATGCATGTGTATGCAATTGAGCTAATTGATAACTGAAGAAAGAGCAGAATATATGAAACTTGGTTCTCAGCAACATTAAATTTCTTGGTTCAATCCTTGGCTAGTAACAACAATTTTTCAGATTAGCCGAACCTCCTTGGCCTCCACCTGAGTTGGATAGGACGCCTTTGTTACCTGCACACGCACACACAGCAGAGACATCAAAACCAGGCCAAATCAAACTGAGCTCATGAAAGAAGCACTTCTTAACATCTACTAAAACAAGAGGGACATAAATCTATAATTAAAATGTTTAAATTTGAACCACTGTGAACAAGAACTATCTGTTTGGCCCATCATACTTCTCACTGCACACTATCAGGCAGAGAAACCTGGCAAAGCCACAATTAGTCACTATAGGAAGCAGCCTACCTACCAATGGCTCTTGACATTAACATGCCATGGCAATAATTCTCGTATGCAAATATATGCAATGCTACAGCATCAGCTTCCAATAAGTTCTCCAGGATTACCGATTTATCAGAAAAAAATAAACCAAAACAGGGGCATGTATCGCTGATTAGTTAAAACATAATGCAAAATACATAAAAAATAGAGAAAGTAGTTGGTTTAATGCCTCCAGTCATATAGTTTCAGTTTTGGTCATTTTATTTCTCTACTATAGACCAATCTTTTTGAAATTATATATATGTGTCTGCTACTCCTAAGATAGTAGTTAAATCTGATATGTTGTTTCTAGAATATGTAGATGACTGAACCATGTCAAGATTTGGCCTCCTATACACTATCTTCTATTTCTAACCATGGAACACTGAGGTACCTTTGGAAAGCCAGCGACAACCTCTAAAACTTTCAAGAACCTAAATTGATAAGTACTGATAAGCGTATAGTGAGAATTTGGTATCCTAATACAGTGAGTTCCATTCTTCTCTGAATAGTGTTGACCTCATTTTTTCGTGGGTGGCATGGACTAATTTCTTATTTGTTAGATGATGATGAGCATTGAACCTGACCGTGAGTGAATCCCCACCACCCCCTAACTGAAAAAAGTTCATCAATGTTATACGAACAGAGCAACATCTAAAGGAATTTATAAGGAATGTCTCAAGAGCAATGTGACTCGGCAAACACTATGGGTTACAAGCCTACAAATCCCAATCAAGCAGGTGCTTCATATATACTTAATGTGGATTATATAAAAAGCAAAGAGATTAAACTTGCACCGGGTTCTGAAAACCTCAACATCATAACACCGATTTTGCTGAGATCAAATCAAACAAAAATATAGAGTCTACATGGTCAACCCCAACTGCTTTGTACGCATGATGACACACTGGCAAGCATACGACAATATTTTTTTGTTTTTTAGTCAACCACTCCACTCCACTCGCTGGACTTGATTTGCATAGCCACTCCATCTTTTATGCCTTTCTTCACTACATCGGCTTCCTAGCCCACAAGAAAACGGCATAAATGTCATATGAACAGATATATACTATTAAGACTTTGCAAGAACACGCCCAAGAACACGATGATTCTGCCAGCCAAGCGGAACAAGCGGTGGCAGTGACGCGTGTAGGGGATGGAAGCCCTAGAAACCAATCGATCAATCCAGCAAAGGGGGCGGACTCGATTTCCTCACTGCGCGCGCTCATGGCAGTCAGGAAGCGGGACGATGGGGGAGGAGGGAGGAATGCTAGCAAGTTAGGAGATTTTTTCATTGTCAGGTCAGGTCACGTGTAAAATCTATATTCACATATTGCTTTACCTGATGAATCAACATTAAAATCTCTTCCTCGATGCCTTGGAGATCTAACTAATACTTGGTGTTCATAATCTAGAAATTACCACTTTGACCGTCTATAATTCATGTTTAGTTGAACGTATAATCCTTTGGTTTACCTGATAGTGTGTACCTGAAGAATAATTTTGCTCACCTCTTATAGTCAGAATTTGATCTGGTGTTAACTCACACACCTTGCTCCAAAAATCTGCATAGAAGGTCTGCCATCAGTTACATCCAGACACGTATAAGAAGTTAGAAAAAACTTATGTGGATTATGAGGCCTACCAAGCTGCAAATCCCTTAGCAAGATTGTCCAGAAGTACCACTCTCCATGGGTTAAAAAACGGGCGAGATGATCGGATCAAATCGAGCAGCAGTACCTCCCCTCACGCCTACAGGAGAAGAGAAGAGCAGAGGTTAGAGAAAGGGAGAGAGAGGGCGAAGCCAGGGGAGGGGATGCACTCACCGGCGGAGAGGAGGGCGACATGGCCACCGCCCACCGGCACCGGAGCCGATGCCCGAAACCCTAGCCATGAGAGGAGGGTCGCCGGTGATCTTCGTTGGCCGCGAGCACCGGATCTAGTCGTATGCGAGGGCGCAGCAAGTTCGAGGGAGGCCTCGGGCTGTGCCTCTTGGTGGTGGGATTCGCCGGACGTCGCCTGAATCAGCCACCGCACGTAGCGCAGCGAGGAGCCGCGTGAAGAGAGAGAGAGAGGGATGAGACGCGAAAGGGATGGGTGGGTGGGGGATGCGGGCGGATCTGTCAAACGCCGGAGCTGCAAGGCGGGAGAAGGGGAGGGAGAGGGCCGGCGGCGAGGTGGGCCGGTGCCGAGCAAGGCAAAGCCGCGGGGGCGATGCGAGCGCAGGCGTGCGGGTGGGAGGATGCGGCTGACCCTTTTTTCCCATGAGGAACCGTTTTTTCATTTAGAATCGTGACTGCGGGTTAATTATGAAAAAACATAGGGGCTTTTTTGCAAAGTTGCTAATGACGTACGACCAGAAGCAATAAGCGCTTTATTAGTAGGTAAAGATAAATATTATATGATAATATTATATGAAGAGTCCCCGACGATCGCCGGTGCTATTATATGTATTAGTGATACTTGTAAAAATGCCCGTGCGTTGCACCGGGCGAAATATTAAGTAAAATTGCTCCGCGTGCCATTATGCAACATTTTTTAATACATTTTTTTTGCAAACTTCAGATGTAATATCAATGTAACCTTTGAATGTAGCAACTACGATCTCGACGCACCGTGATCTAGCAATGTTCGTGCAACAGGACTGTAACGACTGAAATTGCTATCTTTCCTCTAAAAGAAATAGAAATAAGGCAACTTGCAAAAAGTAAGGCTCAACAATGTTTTTATCTGTGACCAACCCTGTTTGTCCTTCCTAGGTTACGACACCAGGACAAACCGATACAAATTATGGAATGCTGCTAGTAATTACGAATAATTTTTAACAGAGATTCTGTCGGTTGTCATCACTGGCCACACGTAGATGAGTGCTTGAGTCAAGCATAAAAGAACATCTCAAGGGAGGTCAGATCAAAATGTCCATTCATGCCCATGTAGCCACATCACACAACAACAAAAGTTCATCCAAATAGAGATCAGCAAGAAAGGCACATATAATGGTAACAGATTTGTTAGGTAATTTATATTGATTATTGAAAAGTATTTGGTACTCATCCCAACTAAATTTGTTTATTTTTAATTATTAGTTTGTTTCCGTGCTACAAGAGGTACCTGACAGATAATAGATCACACCTACTACAGTTTTGACTCCGAGCTTACTTGGTTGGAGAAAAATCATCTGATATCATTTATTGATGATGTTGAGTATCATGCTAAACATTACATGGCTGGGAACATTTATCATGGATATGTGCCACTAGTGCACAAGTTGAACCGTTATAACATCACTTCAGACAACTTTGTAAGACTTTTTTACCATTGTGTCACTAGTCCATCTTTTTCATACATTCTTCTTAAGCAAAACTAGTTTAGCTAACTATGTTATTATTACTTATGTTCTTCAACAGGTACTCCCGCCAGAGACCGTGCCTAAATGGATGGTTACCACCGGTGATTTGCATATGGTTAGCTTACGCCCAATGTGGATGAGTTACCCTGGTAAATACAGAATATCTCGAAGTGAAGAAAGCCTGAAAATCAAAGGATGGAGCCAGGCAATAAAAGCATCCACGCAACCACTTGGACACGATGTCTTGATTGATGGATATAGGTTGATCACGCCACAAGTTGGAGATAGGTTGATCTGTATTCTTCAATGGGGAGATGCGGGAGTTCACCTTTTTATGCTATTTTACCTAGGAGAGAGAGCAGTAGTTAGTGTTTCTAACTTGTGATTACTTGATCACTTGCTAGTATGATAACAACCAGAATGATGAGGAGTTCACCTTTTTATGCTATTTTACCTAAAATGATGAAGAGTTGATTAAGATGATGATGAGTTGTTATATGACATATACCAGTACAAATTAGATGGATGCAATAGACCAAGTTGAATTAAATAAAAATGAAACCTTAAATGTAAAAGAATTGAAGGGTAAACAGAAAAATAAAAGGGGGAAACACAATATGAAAACCCCTAAACCCCTCCTTTCAAAAAAAAACCCAGCGTCTGGCAGCTGCTGACGCGTGGCTGCCTTTTAGTCCCGGTCGGTGTTACCAACCGGGACTAAAGGTCCTCCTGCCTGGGCGCCCCACAGTGGCCACGTGGAGCTCCTTTAGTCTCTGTTCGTAAGCCAACCGGGACTAAAAGTTGTGGGCATTAGTCCCGATCGTTTTGTCCCGGTTGCAGAACCGGGCCTAAAGGTCCTCTGGAACCGGGACTGATGCCCTGTTTTCTACTAGTGTTAACCACCACCACAAGACCCACAACTAAGGGCCCGTTCGGAAGTGATCCTGCTTCCCGAAGTGGCCAGCTTCTCGCGGGAGCTGTGCGAGCTGGCTTCTCGCGGGAGATGGGCGAGCGTTCGGCTGGACGAGCAGCTCCTCAGCGGAGAAAACGATTCGAGCGTTGGTCAGAGAGCTCGCTCGCGAGAGAAAACGGTTCGAGCGTCACTTCGGGAGGGCAATCAGGTGTAATTTCCTGCAACTCCTGCTTCTCGTTTTTCTGAAGCTGGACTCGAGCTGCTCCGCAGAATTGCACTAGAGGCTGCTCGTTCTCCAGAATCCAGCTTCCAGGAGCTGAACCGTTCGACGGGCTTCTCGCCGGCTTCTCGGGAAGCTGGAAGCGGGAGGAGATCCGAACGGGGCCTAAGTGATGTTCACGAGCAAGATGAATAATACATGGTTTAATCATTTGATGATTTGCTACACCGAACGAGAGACTTTTAAAGGACTTGATGATGATGCTATCATTAAACGGTTTCAGGCCATGAAGTTTCGGAAAGGGAATTGCCTAGGTCCAATTAGCAAATTATTGGTATGGTTCATTCTATCTAATGTGTTTAATCTCAATAAAAAATATAATTTGTTACCGTGTTATATTTTGTAGGTTCTCTTGTGTGCACAAGGATGAACAATGAAGATTGGACTATTACCGTCAAGGCATCCAAAGGTTTGATTGTGTGGCTAGTGCTTAGCGAGTTATTTGCTACCGTATCTTCTGTTTTTATTTACTTCTATCTATGATCTATGAAACATTAGTGCGTATATTGCGCATGCCGTTTATTCAAATATATGATACAAGTGGTGTTTGATATATCAAAGTAAATTTTAGTTTAAGACGTTCCAAGGCTTTGATAATTCGCTAGCTCCGCCACTGCCAAACAGTAAATGTGTGTGTTTGGTAGTTTTTCTCGTCATAAAAAAAAACTTACATGTTACGACAAACAGCGACAATATTTTCGCTTTATCATGGGCAGTTGGGCACGGCGCGCTCGTGCTTGTGCTCACCTTGCTTTCTCAAGGGCCTCCACGCAAACAGATGGTGCGTGCATTTTCGTTGGGCAGGAGCATATGGGCCCCGCTGCATGTGAGTTATTTACCAGGAGGTCCATCTCGCAGACCGACGCGCCGTGCATGCGCGCCGCGTAGGCATTCCAGCCAGTGCCGTGCAGGCACGTTGCACCGATAAACCCAGCCGATTGCTCGATCCGCAACTCACAGTCACAGGAACTGCGCTCGTCAGCCAGAGCACGAGCTTCATCGTGCTTGTGTTCACCTCTGGTGGTGGCACATAACCGGCGGCGCAGCAGGAGCCGTACCGCGAGTACGTGCGCGGCACACTGCGATGCGAGCACCCATTGGCTGGCACTCTTGCTTCGTATCTTGTGCGAGCTGCACTCATCACTCATCAGTGACGAAAGCAAAGCAAAACAGATCCACCGGTGCGCGGGATGGGACGGGACGTCCAAGGAGCGGCGATGGCGTACGAGCTGCAGCAAGCCAGAACCTTTTTTTTTTTTTGTTGTTGTTGCGGCAAGGCAGAACCAGTTAAATTCGTGCCTTCGTTCAAGGCTAGTCGATCGACAATTCAAATGGCAGGGGTTGACACGCACGCACGTGTTGCAAGTTGGAGCTCCAAAATGAAATCAGATGGCCACCCGTTTTCCCGTTCTCTCAAAACTGAGGTCGAGATGCATTTTTTTTTTTACAAAAGATGCATGCACCGATTGACAAAGTGGATGTAGACGCCTTTGTAGCCGACGTCAACGTCTCATCCCATCAAACGCACATAGTCGAAAGGCCTGCAATGAATTCAAAAAATGCAGTCACAAATGCTAAGTCTAGAAATTGAATTGTGGTAGGTTGGTTCCATCACAAGAAATGTAATTATCTGAGCTATGCTTAGTTCGCTCGAGGAGTCAACGCTAAGACGTCCTTTTCCCAAATAATTGAAGGAGTCAAGGCAAAAACTTGAGTACAAATATAATACTCCCTTTGTTCCTTTATCTAGTGCCCATAGATTGAAACGCGGAAGCCCCTTCACTCTCGCGTCGCTCCCCGTGTGGCGACTGGGAGGGCCAACCTAGCGTCGTTGGCCTCGGCTTCCTCCTCCTCCCCTAACCCCTCCTCACCATCGTCGGGACGCGTCGCCGGGCAAAGCCCAACCGACGTTGGTGGCGGCGGGGCTCCCTCTCCCCTCGCGCGCCGGTGGCGTTCACGGGACGACAACTTCGATCTATGGTGGCGCGCTCGCGACGGGGCGCGGCGGTGCGGTGACTGGTGGCTGGCAGCGGCTCGGCATGCGTGCTACCCCTGTCGGCGCCCAGCCATGGCATAGAGGGCTGCGCGCGAGGCGCCCTCGTGGCGGCGGTGCCGGCTCGATCTGACTCGGACAGATCTGGCCGCCGTTGATGCGGGCGTCACGGGGATCCCGTCGGCAGTGCCCTGGTGTGGGGGCTCCCTGGTGGCACTCTCGCGGAGGCTGCTTGGCGTTCGGTGGCTAGGGGCTCGTGCGGAGCGTCCTCCTCGGGTGGCTGCGGGCAGACCGGCTTCTGGCCAAATCTGGCGTTGGGAGTCCGGTGTGCGGTTTAGGGCTAGAAGCACAGGGTGCGGCTGACGCGTGCTGTTGGCGCTGGCTCGGTGCGGCTCCAGCGGGATGGCGCAAGCCCGGTGCGGTGGCGCGTCTCGGGGTTCCCGGGTGGCGATGGGGCGATGGCGGCTGGCTTCCACGGGCGGCGCGGATCTGGTATGCGGTGGTGGACAGTGGCGGAGACAGGGGGACCAGCAGTGGCCCTGGCCCCCTAAGATCAGAAATATAGTGCTAATTTGCTAGGAACAGTGGCAGAATTAGCAGTTATTTGTTGCTAAAAATCTGTTTTGAGGTAGTTTGGCCCTCCCCAACCTATTTGAGCAGCACTTGGTCCCCCTTATACATATTTTCGGGCTCCGCCACTGGTGGTGGATGGGGTTCTGCTGCGTGCAGGTACAGTGGCTGACCGAGTCCGCGCTGGTGCTAGCCTGGGTGTTGTGCCTCTTTTGCCCGCGGGTTCGAACTTGCCTTAGTTATAAAGAACTCAAACACTACACAAGAGTATCGCGGTGTAATGTTGCATAAGACTCAAAAGCTAAGTATCCCAAGAAGATAGTTTGACGGAGATAAACCCCGTTACACATCCCGGATCAACCAAAGATGTTAGGTTCATCAGCAAAAAGCCTCTATAATTATTCAATCGTTAATCAAGCCACCACTAGAGTCCCCAACTTATGTAATTAGGTGAAAGAAAGGCAACAGTTATAAGGACTCCTTTATTGGGTTTTCGATAAAGAACATGGCAATGTTTTTCTAAAGATAACAAGATTTCCCCAAGCTAAGTTAAACAAGTGCAAAGCAAGCATGCCAAAATAGCGGGACACACTCATGCACGAAAACCATATGATCAAGAGCATTGCACACAACACTACACATGCAAAAGCACTATTCAAAATATCCCCCGATATGCCGATAAATCAGCCGATTTATCGCTTACCGGTGCCTGACCGATAAGATAAATCCACCGATAAATTGGCCAATATGTCGGTAAATCGGCCGGTATGCCGATAAACCAGGCGATTTACCCCTTATCTTGGGTGATAACCCACAAGTATAGGGGATCGCAACAGTCTTCACAGGTAGTATTTCACCCTAATTTATTGATTCGACACAAGGGGAGCCAACGAATATTTATCGGCCTTGACAGTTGAGTTGTCAATTCAACCGCACCTTGGATATCTCTCTGTAGCAAAGATTTAGTAGCGCGGCAAATGATAGTAGTAGCGATAATAATGATAGCAGCAATTTTGGTAACAGTAGTAACAATAGCAATTGAGTAGCGAGTGTGACAGTAACAGCAGCAGTAGTGACTCAGCAAGATTCAGTATATGTAAAGCGTAGGCCATGGTGCAGTGATGGGAATATATGGATGGCATCAATCATGTAACAGTTACATACTAGGGCGACACAGAACTAGCTCCAATTCATCAATATAATGTAGGCATGTATTCCGTATATAGTCATACGTGCTTGCGATAAGAACTTGCATGACATCTTTTGCCCTACCCTCCCGTGGCAGTGGGGTCCTATTGGAAACTAAGGGATATTAAGGCCTCCTTTTAATAGAGAACCGGAACAAAGCATTAGCACATGGTGAATACATGAACTCCTCAAACTACGACAATCACCGGAAAGAATCCCAATTATTGTCACCTTGGGGTATGCGGATCAAGACACGTAATAGGTGCGTACAACTTGCAAGATAGTATCCAAATCACTCTTATATTCATGAAAACATAATAGGTTCAGATCTGAAATCATGGCACTCGGGCCCTAGTGACAAGCATTAAGCATAGCAAAGTCATAGCAACATCAATCTCAGAACATAGTGGGTACTAGGGATCAAGCCCTATCAAACTTAACTCGATTACATGATCAATTCTATCCACACCCCTCACCGACCAGCAAGCCTACAAAGGAATTACCAACTCCCGGTGGTGAGCATCATGGAATAGTTGATGGAGAAGGGTTGGTGATGACGACGTTGACGAACCCCCCTCTCCGGATCTCCAAACGGACTCCGTATCAGCCCTCCCGAGGAAGAACAGCTGGTGGCGGCGGCTCCGTCTCGTAAAACGCAATGAAATACTCTCTCTGATTTTTTTCTCCGAAGATGTGAATTTATAGGACTGGAATTAGGGTCGGAGGAGCCACGTGGGCCTCACAAGCCATCAGGGCGCACCCAGGGGGTGGGCGCGACCTGTTGGCTTGTGGCCCTCAGGCAGCCCCCCTCCGGTAGATCTTCGCTCCATAATTCATTATTTATTCCAAAAATAATTCACAAAATATTTCGTCCAATTCCAGGAACTTTTATTTCTGCACAAAAATAACACCAAGGTAGTTCTGCTGAAAACATCGTCAGTCCGGGTTAGTTCCATTCAAATCATGCAAATTAGAGTCCAAAACCAGAGCAAAAGTGTTTGCAAAAGTAGATACGTTGGAGACGTATCACTGGGCCGACCGATAAGTTCCCAATAAGCGATATCCCCAACATTGTGCAAAAGTAACCTCCCCACATTTAGAACTTTGCAATACTAAACTAAGGGAAATTACGAAAGTAAACATAAACTGCAGTTATTAAAAGAGAGCGTGCGAAGTGGTTACCTCCCCTAAGCTTGATTCAGAAAAGGGTTAGACACTTTTACCATTGAGGTGCATATGACCTCTCTTCTAATAGACATGGACCTTGCTTCAATTGATTCCCGGTTGTGGTCCGGTGACTGCCCTCCAACAAAACCTGCCAGAAAGAAACTAAAAAGAAAACAAAATATTTTTGAGCTTTTATGGTTTTTCATTTTTATTTTTTTCGTAGCACAAAGGGTTAGCAACACAAGTGATAAAACGTAAGCCTCACACTGATCGGTCCATCAACCTAAGCACCTCGCTAAGAAGATAAACTATGTCTAGGAGTTACGTCCACTCCTAGGTTGCGGTGAAGTGTGTGTGAGACAAGATAAAAACACAAGTGTGCAACTCCTAGGTGACTAATTAAAAAGAGAGATCCGCACTTAAGGTGAGAAACTCACAACCAAGCAACTTTTATTTAAGCAAGGTTTGAATTGGAAAATATTATCGGGCACTCGTTGTTGAAGTTCCTCATGGTGAAGCAACCAAGTGGCTCGTGTGGATCTTACATATGGTTGGCTCCATACCATACATGTCACCACACAAGGTCCAAGCCCCTGCGAAAATAATCACACAAAATAAAAACATCAATTCGGTATACGAACTACCCAATCGGCAAAAAGAAATAAAGGAAAACATAGTTTCTATGTAGAATTATTGGCTACATTGTTTAAGAGGTAGTAAACATTAATTAGAAAGCAAACAATCGGTTAGAAAATACATCGTCGACCTTAGACGTCGAAAATGAAAGAGGTAGAGGTGTTTTTGCCCTCATACGGGCGCTCAAACGACCAATTGTGGTCGTATGGAACATCGTCGTGCGTTCTGGGAGACGATGCCCTTCGTCACCCTCTCAAACAAGCCCGCGTACGAGCGCAAGCGCTCGTACGGAACACTGTCTTTGAATCTAGAGTTCTGCCTGTCGGGGTGGTCTTGGCATACGGGCGCTCATACGAGCACGAGCGCTCGCATGGTACGCCATCTTTTGCTCTGTGGAGGTGCTCTTCGTGGCTGCAAGATGATACGACCACCCGTACGAGCCCGTTTTCTCATACGATAGGCCATCTTTTGCTCTGGTCCTCTTCTTACTTGCGGCCACGAGCTCATACAAGCATCTATGCGATCGGGGTGGTCGTATGAAACGCAGTCTTCTCTCCTGAGCTGTAAAACTACACGAAATTTTTTGTCCTCCCTCCTCATGTTAGGCACATATCATATTTGCAACAAAATAGGAGGAGGTATGAAACAGAAATACAAGCTACCGACGTGCTATAAATTTCACCAACGAAAACTACTGAAACCAACTCAAATAGAAACCACTCAAAACAAATATAAAATTGCGAATGCAACATGAATGCAACCGGACTCAAGACACAAAACTAAGAAAGACACCTATGGACTTCCGGGTTACCACCCAGACAGTGCTTTCTTTATAGCCATATAGCTAGGCTTTGGTGCTCCATAAGGTCATCCACCCGGATCCCAAGGTATATCAACCCCGAGTGTGAGACCTACCTCCGACCGGGGTTGGGAGCACCTCATAACATAGCTCGTTGGAGGCGCACTCGCTTATGGTGCATTGACATCATATATGTAAATTCGTACTCGCTCTTGGGCGAGTATCGATGCACCGAGCTAAGTGGAGATGCTTGAAATGTTAGTGGCTGCGACTTCACAATAATATTATAATTAAGAAGGTGAGGAGCTACAGGTAAATCATAACCTTCATCGTTTTCATCAAGCTGCACTTTAATAATGTCAAAACAATTACCATTGGTGGAGGCTTCCGAACAATAGTTGTTCCATCCTTCATCTTCGTCTTCCTCTGGATCATCATTTTCTAAAAATTGCTCTTCTTGTGGCTCGATGATGTTTTCTTCATGTTCCCGCATAAGGTTATTTTCCTGCGAAATATTGACTTGGGAGGTGGCGACCATCCTCTTGTCATAGTTCATAACCAAAGGATTCTCATCAAAATTGTTATCTAGACAAAAGTTATAAACTTCTCCCACCAAGTCTTCATGCTTAGTCACCGAAGTGTAATCTTCGAGGAACCCGTCAATCCACTTATAAAAATCATAAGATCTAAGCAATAAAATCATCTCCTCAATGACTTCAACATCGTCATAAGGGTATTCATCACGGTTGTATGATCTCACAACCGGATGTGGGTGATTTTCACAGAAAAAGCTCATATGGTGAACGGAGTTGCACTGTATGCAACCGTTAGGTATTGAATCAGCTATAATATCCAACACCACGAATTTCTCACCCATCTCAATACCTTTCTTGGAGCGCTGGTATTGTTCATATACCCTTCCTCTTCCATGGCCTTGTTCCATCGCAACAACTCTCATTCTTTACATCTCAAAGAAAGACATTTTTATGTGTTTTTGGGTTAAAGGAAAAATATTAAGATAAATATCAATAAACAAAAGTAAACTATGTGCAAGCGGGTAAGTAATAACCAAGCGCTATGCTCCCCAGCAACGACGCCAGAAAATGGTTGATGTCTTGCAAGTGCACATGGCTATTGTAGCACTTTCGTGATAAGTAAAGCGTCGAACCCACCGGGAGCTGATAGGTGACGTGGCTTGAGACTGCGTCGGTATTTCCCCAAAGAGGAAGGGATGATGCAGCACAGCGACGGTAAGTATTTCCCTCAGTTATGAAACCAAGGTTATCGAACCAGTAGGAGGATCACCACCACCCAATAAGCAGCACATGCACACAAATAACAAATATTTGCAACCCGACGCGAAAGAGAGGTTGTCAATCTCTCTACGGTAAAAAGATAGATTAGGATATGATAGATAGGAGAGATAAATCTCTCAAGAACACAAAATAAAAAGAGCAATGAAAAAGTGCAGCAATATATTTTTGGATTTTTTGGTATAGTAGATCTGAAAACAAAGAGGCAAAAAGATAGATCGGAAAGCAATATGTTGGAAAAGTAGACCCGGGGGCCGTAGGTTTCACTAGTGGCTTCTCTCATGAGTACAGCACACGGTGGGTGAACAAATTACTGTTGGGCAATTGATAGAAGATCAAATAATCATGACGATATCCAAGGCGATGATCATTATATAGGCATCACGTCCAAGATAAGTAGACCGACTCCTGCGTGCATCTACCACTATTACTCCACACATCGACCGCTATCCAGCATGCATCTAGTGTATTAAGTTCATGGAAAAATGGAGTAATGCAATAAGAACGATGACATGATGTAGACAAGATCTATTCATGTAGGAATAGACCCCATCTTTTTATCCTTAATAGCAACGATACATGCGTGCCTTGCTGCCCCTTCTGTCACTGGGAAAGGACACCGCAAGATCGAACCCATCACAAAGCACCTCTTCCCATGGCAAGAAAAATCGATCTAGTTGGCCTAACTAAACCAAAGATTGGAAGAAGAAATACGAGGCTATAAGTAATCATGCATATAAGAGATCAAAGAAGACTCAAATAATATTCATGGATAGAAACTGATCATGAAATCAAAATTCATCGGATCCCAACAAACACACCACAAAAATTTCATCAAATAGATCTCCAAGAGACCATTGTATTGAGAATCAAAAGAGAGAGAGGAAGCCATCTAGCTACTGCCTACGGACCCGTAGGTCTATGGTGGACTACTCACGCATCATCGGAGAGGCACCTATGAAGAAGATGAACCCCTCCGTGATGGTGTTAGATTGGATCTTGAGGTTCTAGAACTTGTGGCGGCTGGATGTGTTTTTCATTGACTCCCCTAGGGTTTTCTGAATATTTGAATATTTATAGACGTTAGAGGCGGTGGAGGGGGGCCCCGTGGAGGGCACAACCCATCAGGGCGCGCCAGGGGCCCCCTGGCGCGCCTTGGTGGGTTGTGGCCTCCACAGCCCACCTCTCTGGCACTTCTTTGGCCCACTGGGTGTCTTCTGGTCCAAAAAAAATCTCCAAAAAGTTTCATCGCGATTGGACTCCATTTGGTACTGATATTCTGCGAAGTAAAAAAAAGCAAAAACAGCAACTGACACTTTGGCACTATGTCAATAGGTTAGTCCCAAAAAATGACATAAAGTTGCTATAAAGTGATTGTAAAACATCCAAGAATGATAATATAATAGCATGGAACAAGCAAAAATTATAGATACGTTGGAGACGTATCAGCATCCCCAAGCTTAATTCCTACTCGTCGTCGAGTAGGTAAATGATAAAAACAGGAATTTTGATGTGGAATGCTGCCTAACATGTTCATCACATATTCTTTTGTTTGTAGCATGGACATTTGGACTTTTAGATGATTCAAAGCAATAGTCTAGTTTTAACATAATGACTTCAATACTCAAGCATGCCAACAAGCAACCATGTCTTTCAAAATATCAACAATAAAGAAAGTTATCCCTAGCCCATCATGCTCAATCATTGATCCATTCATGAAACACACTCAAATATTAGCTACACCCAATGCTCAAGTACGATCATAGTGCCCCCTAGTTGGTGCTTTATAAGAGAAGATGGAGACTCAAAGTAAAAAATAAAATTTGCAGAAAGTAAATAGATAGGCCCTTCGCAGATGGAAGTAGGGATTTGTAGAGGTGCCAGAGCTCAAAGTTTTAAATTGAGAGAGAAAAATATTTTGGGTGGCATGCCTTTCCTGTCAACAAAAACGACAAAGTAGTTCACAATACTTTCCATGGTAGATATATCATAGGCGGTTCCCAAATAGAAAATAAAGTTTATTCCTTTTTCCACCATTCTTTCACATTCCATGGCGGGCCGTATCCACGGTTGCCTTCCATACCAACACTTTCCAAGGAATTTATTATTTGACAACATAAAGTAAATATTTTTTCTTCTTTTTTCATTTCGGGAATGGGCATCCCTATTACCGCCGCACTCTCGTGCAATGACAAGTGAATAAACACTCATCTTGAGAATAACACATCTAGCATGGAAAAATATTGGACACTCCCCACCGTTTCATGAGCGGTACGAGCACACAAAAGAGAAGTTTATTTTGAAAATTAGAGATGGCACATACAAATTTGCTTGGAACGGCATGGAAATACCACATATAGGTAGGTATGGTGGACTCATAAGGCAAAACTTGGTTTAAGTATTTTGGATGCACAAGTAGTATTTCTACTTAGTATAAATGGAGGCTAGCAAATAGATTGAGAAGCAACCAAACCAAGAAACGAAAATTCACATAAGCGAGCATTGAGCATAACTAACAACGAATAATGCACCATGGGTAGGATGTAATTTCATTGCATAACTATTGACTTTTGTACTTGCATAGGGAATCACAAACCTTAACACCAATATTCCTACTAAAGCATAATTACTCACTAACATGACTCACATATTACTATCATCATGTTTCAAAACTATTACAAGGAATCAAGGTTAATTTGTCCAATGATCTTAATGAAAGTTTTTATTATATCCTCCTTGGATATCTATCACTTTGGGACTAGTTTCATATATTGCCATTGCTTTTTGACAAGCTCAAACAAATTTAAGTGAAGCACATGAGCATAGAGTTTTTATCTCTCAAAAAGGTATAAGTGAAGCATGAGAGGATTTATTCAAAATTTACTAACTCTCAAATTAATCTAAGTAAAGCATGAGAGTATTTCTACAAAAATTTCCAAGCACACCGTGCTCAAAATGATATAAGTGAAGCACTAGAGCAATTCTATAGCTCAAAAAGTTTAAGTGAAGCATATAGAGCAATTCTAACAAATCATAGCATATTTTTGTCTCTCCCAAATAGGTGTGTCCAGCAAAGATACAAGTGACAAACTAACAAGTAAAGCAAGCAAAGACTCAAATGATACAAGACGCTCCAAGTAAAACTCATGATATGTGACGAATAAAAATATAGCTCCAAGTAAAATACCGATGGTCGTTAGAAGAAAGAGGGGATGCCACTCGGGGGCATCCCCAAGCTTAGTTGCTTGTTTCTCTTTGGATATATCTTGGGGGTGCTTTAGCATCCCCAAGCTTAGGCTCTTTTCACTCCCTATTCCTTCATCCATCGTGATCTCACCCAAAAATTGGAAATTTCAATCACACAAAACTCAACAAAATCTTCGTGTGATCCGTTAGTATAATAAAGCAAATCATGTAGGGGAACGGAGCATGAATTTCAAAAAATTTCCTACGCTCACGCAAGATCTATCCATGGAGATGCATCGCTACGAGAGGGGAGAGTGTGTCTACGTACCCTCGTAGACCGTTAGCGGAAGCGTCTCACAACGCGGTTGATGTAGTCGAACAATCCTTCGAGCTCCACCGATCGAGTACCGAACGTACGACACCTCCGAGTTCTACACACGTGCAGCTCGGTGACGTTCCTCGCCTTCTTGATCCAGCAAGACGTCGAGGTAGTAGATGAGTTCCGTCAGCACGACAGCGTGGCGACGGTGACGGTGAAGTGATTCCGGCAGGGCTTCGCCTAAGCTCTCCGAAAATATGACCGAGGTGGAAAACGGAGATCGGGGCACCGCACACGGCTATGGGACAATTGTTGTCTCCAAGGGGTGCCCCTCCTCCGTATATAAAGGAGGGAGAGGGGAGGAGGCTGGCCCTAGGGGTGCGCCAAGTGTGGGGAGTCCTACTAGGACTCCTTAGTCCTAGTAGGATTCCACCTCCCATACGGAGTAGGAAAGGGGGAAGGGAGAGGGAAAGGAAAGAGGGGGCTGCGCCCCCTCCCCTAGTCCAATTCGGTTTGAGCAAGGGGGGGCGTGCGCCTCCTCACGTGGCCTGCCTCTCTTTTTCCCGTATGGCCCAATAAGGCCCATTACTTCTCCCGGTGAATTCCCGTAACTCCCCGGTACTCCGAAAAATACCCGAATCACTCGGAACCTTTCCGACGTCCGAATATAGCCTTCCAATATATGAATCTTTACCTCTCGGACATTCTGAGACTCCTCGTCATGTTCGTGATCTCATCCGGGACTCCGAACAACATTCAGTCACCAATCACATAACTCATATAATACTATATCGTCATCGAACCTTAAGTGTGCGGACCCTACGGGTTCGGGAATGATGTAGACATGACCGAGACAACTCTCTGGTCAATAACCAACAGCGGGACCTGGATGGTCATATTGGTTCCTACATATTCCACGAAGATCTTTATCGGTGAACCTCATATGACAACATACGTTGTTCCCTTTTGTCCGGCGGTATGTTACTTGCCCGAGATTCGATCGTCGGTATCTAATACCTAGTTCAATCTCGTTACCGGCAAGTCTCTTTACTCGTTCCGTAATACATCATCTTGTAACTAACTCTTTAGTCACGGTGCTTGCAAGGCTTCTGTGATGCTGTATTACCGAGAGGGCCCAGAGATACCTCTCCGATAGTCGGAGTGACAAATCCCAATCTCGATCCATGCCAACTCAACAAACACTTTCGGAGATACCTGTAGTGCACCTTTATAATCACACAGTTACGTTGTGACGTTTGATACACCTAAAGTATTCCTACGGTATCCGGGAGTTGCATGATCTCATGGTCAGAGGAACGTGTATTTGACATAGTGAAAGCAATAGCAATAAACTGAACGATCATTTGCTATGCTAACGGTTGGGTCAAGTCCATCACATCATTCTCCTAATGATGTGATCCCGTTATCAAATGACAACTCATGTCCATGGTCAGGAAATCTTGACCATCTTTTGATCAACGAGCTAGTCTAGTAGAGGCTTACTAGGGACTCAGTATTTGTCTATTATCCACACATGTATTAAGTTTCCGGTCAATACAATTCTAGCATGAATAATAAACCATTATCATGAACGGAGAAATATGATAATAAACACTTTATTAATTGCCTCTAGGGCATATTTCCAATAGTCTCCCACTTGCACTAGAGTCAATAATCTAGTTTACATCTCCATGTAATTAACATCCAATCAGTTCTAGGGCTGATCATGTTTTGCTTGTGAGAGAGGTTTTAGTCAACGGGTCTGCAATATTCAGATCTGTGTGTTCTTGGCAAATCTCTATGTCATATGTAGATGCTGCTACCACACTCTGCTTGGAGCTACTCCAAAAACGACTGTCCCACTTTACGTATCCGGTCTGAGACTCATAGTCTTCCGGATCGGTGTTTAAAGCTTGCATCGACGTAACCCTTTATGACAAACTCTTTATCACCTCTATTCCCGAGAAATTCTTCCTTAGTCCTTTTTAGGTACTTCAGGATATTCTTGACCGCTGTCCAGTGATCTACTCCTGGATCACTTTGGTACCTTCCCACCAAGCTAATAGCGAGGCATACATCAGGTCTAGTACACAGCATGGCATACAAAATAGAGCCTATGGCTGAGGCATAGGGGATGACACTCATCTTCTCTTTGTCTTCTGCCATGGTCGGGCTTTGAGTCTTACTCAATCTCACACCTTGCAATACAGGCAAGAACCCTTTCTTTGACTGATCCATTTTGAACTTCTTCAAAATCTTGTCAAGGTATGTGCTTCGTGAAAGTCCTATGAGGCGTCTCAATCTATCTCTATAGATTTTGATGCCTAACATGTAAAACAACCTTTACCTAGATTTTCAAGTCTTACTCCACTTCACACCAGGCAAGAACTCATTTCTTTGACTTGATCCTATTTTGAACTTTTTCAAAAAACTCATCAAGATGTGTGAACTTTTATCAGGCGTTTTGATCTATCTCCATAGATCTCGATGCCCAATCTGTGGATAACTCAAAAACAGGTTTTTATTGAAAACCTACTTTCAATTCTTTATGCTTTCCAGAAATTCTACATCATTTCCAATCAACAATATGTCATCCACACATACTATTAGAAATGCTATAGAGCTCCCACTCACTTTCTTGTAAATACAAGTTTCTCCATAAACTTGTATAAACCCAAACGCTTTGATCACTTCATCAAAGCGAGTATTCCAGCTCCGAGATGCTTGCACCAGTCCATAGATGGATCGCTGGAGCTTGCATATTTTGTTAGCGCCTTTAGGATCGACAAAACCTTCCGGCTGTATCATATACAATTTTTCCTTAAGGAATCCATTAAGGAATGCCGTTTTGACGTCCATTTGCCAGATTTCATAATCATAAAACGCGGCAATTGCTAACATAATTCTGACAGACTTTAGCATCGCTACAGGTGAGAAAGTCTCATCGTAGTCAACTCCTTGAACTTGTCGATAACCTTTAGCAACAAGTCGTGCTTTATAGACGGTGACATTACCATCAGCGTCCGTCTTCTTCTTAAAGATCCATTTATTTTTAATAGCTCGCCATTTCATCGGGCAAGTCTACCAAAGTCCACACTTTGTTCTCATACATGGATCTAATCTCGGATTTCATGGCCTCAAGCCATTTGTCGGAATCCGGGCTCGCCATCGCTTCTTCATAGTTCGTAGGTTCACCGTTGTCTAACAACATGACCTCCAAGACAGGATTGCCGTACCAATCTGGTGCGGAGCGTGTCCTGGTTGACCTACGAGGTTCTGTAGCAACTTGATCCGAAGCCTCATGATCATCATCATCCAACTTCTTCTCTGGTCTGTGTTGGTGTCACAGAAATTTCTTTCTATGGCGTACTACTATCCAGAGGAGGTACAATTATCTCATCAAGTTCTACTTTCCTCCCACTCACTTCTTTCGAGAGAAACTCCTTCTCTAGAAAGGATCCATTCTTAGCAACGAATACTTTGCCTTCGGATCTGTGGTAGAAGGTGTACCCAATGGTCTCCTTTGGGTATCCTATGAAGACGCACTTATCCACTTTGGGTTCGAGCTTATCTGGCTGAAGCCTTTTGACATAAGCATTGCACCCCCAAACTTTCAGAAACGACATCTTAGGTTTCTTGCAAACCACAGTTCATACGGTGTCATCTCAATGGATTTAGACGGTGCCCTTGTTTAAAGTGAATGCAGCTGTCTCTAATGCATAACCCCAAAATGATAGTGGCAAATCGGTAAGAGACATCATAGAACGCACCATATCCAATGGAGTACGATTACGACGTTCGGACACACCATTACGCTGTGGTGTTCCATGTGGCGTGAGCTGTGAAACAATTCCACATTGTCTTAAGTGATTGCCAAACTCGTAACTCAAATATTCTCCTCCACGATCAGATCGTAAGAACTTTATTTTCTTGTTACGATGGTTCTCTACTTCACTCTGAAACTCTTTGAACTTTTCAAATGTTTCAGATTTATGCTTCATCAAGTAGACATAACCATATCTACTCAAATCATCAGTGAACGTGAGAATATAACGATATCCACCGCGCGCCTCAACACTCATCGGACCGCATACATCGGTATGTATTATTTCCAATAAGTTGCTTGCTCGCTCCATTGTTCCGGAGAACGGATTTTTAGTCATCTTGCCAATAAGGCACGGTTCACATGTCTCAAATGATTCATAATCAAGAGATTCCAAAAACCCATCTGCATGGAGTTTCTTCATGTGTTTAACACTGATATGACCTAAGCGGCAGTGCCACAAATATGTGGTACTATCATTATCTTTTGGCATTCGTGTTATGAACATATGTATTACTACGATCAAGATTCTATAAACCTTTCATTTTAAGTGCATGATCATCAATGATATTATCCAAATAGAATAACAATTATTCTCTGAAATTGAATATCCGTCTTGCAATAAACACTATCAGATATAATGTTCATGCTTAACGCAAGCATGAAATAACAATTATTTAGGTTCATCACTAATCCTGAAGGTAGAGAGAGCGTGGCGATGGTGATCACATCAACCTTGGAGACACTTCCAATGCACATCGTCACCTCGTTCTTAGCTAGCCCTCGTTTATTCCGAAGCTCCATGTTTCAAGTTGTAAGCAACTGAACAAGTATCAAATACCCAGGTGCTCCTATGAGTACTAGTAAGGTACATATCAATAACATGTATATCAAATATCTTTGTTGACATTGCCAGTCTTATTATCTGCCAGTTACTTTGGGGAAGTTCCGCTCCCTGTGACATTTCCCTTTGCAATGGGAGCACTAAGTCTCGGGTTTGGTTCAGCCTTGGGTTTCTTCGCGTGAGCGGCAACTGTTTTACCGTTCTTCTTGAAGTTCCCTTTTCTTTCCCTTGCCCTTCTTGAAACTAGTGGTCTTATTAACCATCAACACTTGATGCTCCCTTTTTTTTGATTTCTACATCCGCAGATTGTAGCATCGCGAATAGCTTAAGGATCTTCTATCCCTTGCATGTTTATAGTTCATCACGAAGATCCAGTAGCTTAGTGATAGTGACTAGAGAACTCTATCAATCACCACTTTATTCGGAAGTCTAACTCCCACTTGATTCAAGTGTTTGAAGTACTCAGACATTCTGAGTACATGCTCACTAACAGAGCTGTTCTCCTCCATCTTGTAGCTATAGAACTTGTCGAAGGTGTCATCCGTCTCGACCCGGGTGTGAGTCTTGAAAAACAAATTTTCAGCTCTTGGAACATCTCATATGCTCCGTGTTGCTCAAAACATATTTGGAGCTCTGGTTCTAAGCCGTAAAGTATGGCGCACTGAACTATCGAGTAGTCATCTTTTCTTGTCTGCCAGACGTTCATAACGTCCTCAGACGAAGCCGTAGGGGTATTTCACTGAGCGGTGCATTAAGGACATAAGCCTTCTGTGCAGCAGTGAGGACAATCCTCAGATCACGGACCTAGTCCGCATAGTTGCTTCCATCAACTTTCAACTTCATTTTCTCTAGGAACATAATAAAAACAGGGGAACTACAGCGCGGTCTATTGATCTACAACATAAATTTGCTAAGACAAGTAAGACTATGTTCATGACAATTGAAGTTCAATTAATCAAATTACTTAAGAACTCCCACTTAGATTAACATCCCTCAAGTTGTCTAAGTGTAACATGATCCACATCAACTAAACCACGTCCGATCATCACGTGAGGTGGATTAGTTATCAATGGTGAACATCTTTCATGTTGATCATATCTACTATATGACTCATGTTTGACCTTTCGGTCTCTTGTGTTCCGAGGCCATGTCTGTACATGCTAGGCTCGTCAAGTTTAACCCAAGTATTCTGCGTGTGTAAAACTGGCTTACACCCGTTGTATGCGAACGAAAGAATCCATCACACCCGATCATCACGTGGTGCTTAGAAGCGTCGAACCTTCGCAACGGTGCATACTAGGGGAGAACACTTATCTTGAAATTTAGTGAAGGGATCATCTTATAATGCTACCGTCGTCCTAAGCAAAATAAGATGCATAAAAGGATTAACATCACATGCAATTCAATATATGTGACATGATATGGCCATCATCGTCTTGTGCTTTTGATCTCCATCAGCAAAGCACCGTCATGATCTCCATCGTCACCGGGTTGACACCTTGATCTCCATCGTAGCGTCGTGACACCTTGATCTCCATCGTAGCGTCGTGGTCGTCTCGCCGGCTATTGCTACTACTACTACTGCTAACTAATAGCGGTAAAGTAAAGCAATTACATAGCGTTGGCATTGCATACAATAAAGAGACAACCATAAGGCTCCTGCCGGTTGCCTGATAACTTACAAAACATGATCATCTCATACAACAACTTATATCACATCATGTCTTGGCCATATCACATCACCAGCATACCCTGCAAAAACAAGTTAGACGTCCTCTACTTTGTTGTTGCAAGTTTTACGTGGCTACTACGGGTTTGCAAGAACCGTTCTTACCTACGCAAAACCACAACGTGGTGTAGTGATTGCTTTTTGATCTTATAAAAGAACCCTCTTCATTGAAACCGATTCAACTAAAGTGAGAGAGACAGACACCCGCCAGTCACCTTTATGCAACGAGTGCACGTAGCGGTGAAACATGTCTCACGTAAGCGTACGCGTAATGTCGGTCCGGGCCGCTTCATCTCACAATACCGCCGAATCAAGTAACAACTAGTAACGGCAAGCAATATGTATACACCCACGCCCACAACTCACTTGTGTTCTACTCGTGCAAAACACATCTACGCATAGACCTGGCTCGGATGCCACTGTAGGGGAACGGAGCATGAATTTCAAAAAAATTCCTACGCTCACGCAAGATCTATCCATGGAGATGCATCGCTACGAGAGGGGAGAGTGTGTCTACGTACCCTCGTAGACCGTTAGCGGAAGCGTCTCACAACGCGGTTGATGTAGTCGAACAATCCTTCGAGCTCCACCGATCGAGTACCGAACGTACGGCACCTCCGAGTTCTACACACGTGCAGCTCGGTGACGTTCCTCGCCTTCTTGATCCAGCAAGACGTCGAGGTAGTAGATGAGTTCCGTCAGCACGACAGCGTGGCGACGGTGACGGTGAAGTGATTCCGGCAGGGCTTCGCCTAAGCTCTCCAAAAATATGACCGAGGTGGGAAACGGAGATCGGGGCACCGCACACGGCTATGGGACAATTGTTGTCTCCAAGGGGTGCCCCTCCTCCGTATATAAAGGAGGGAGAGGGGAGGAGGCTGGCCCTAGGGGTGCGCCAAGTGTGGGGAGTCCTACTAGGACTCCTTAGTCCTAGTAGGATTCCACCTCCCATACGGAGTAGGAAAGGGGGAAGGGAGAGGGAAAGGAAAGAGGGGGCTGCGCCCCCTCCCCTAGTCCAATTCGGTTTGGGCAAGGGGGGGCGTGCGCCTCCTCACGTGGCCTGCCTCTCTTTTTCCCGTATGGCCCAATAAGGCCCATTACTTCTCCCGGTGAATTCCCGTAACTCCCCGGTACTCCGAAAAATACCCGAATCACTCGGAACCTTTCCGACGTCCGAATATAGCCTTCCAATATATGAATCTTTACCTCTCGGACATTCTGAGACTCCTCGTCATGTCCGTAATCTCATTCGGGACTCCGAACAACATTCGGTCACCAATCACATAACTCATATAATACTATATCGTCATTGAACCTTAAGTGTGCGGACCCTACGGGTTCGGGAATGATGTAGACATGACCGAGACAACTCTCTGGTCAATAACCAACAGCGGGACCTGGATGCTCATATTGGTTCCTACATATTCCACGAAGATCTTTATCGGTGAACCTCATATGACAACATACGTTGTTTCCTTTTGTCCGGCGGTATGTTACTTGCCCGAGATTCGATCGTCGGTATCTAATACCTAGTTCAATCTCGTTACCGGCAAGTCTCTTTACTCGTTCCGTAATACATCATCTTGTAACTAACTCTTTAGTCACGGTGCTTGCAAGGCTTCTGTGATGTTGTATTACCGAGAGGGCCCAGAGATACCTCTCCGATAGTCGGAGTGACAAATCCCAATCTCGATCCATGCCAACTCAACAAACACTTTCGGAGATACCTGTAGTGCACCTTTATAATCACCCAGTTACGTTGTGACGTTTGATACACCCAAAGTATTCCTACGGTATCCGGGAGTTGCATGATCTCATGGTCAGAGGAACGTGTATTTGACATAGTGAAAGCAATAGCAATAAAATGAACAATCATTTGCTATGCTAACGGTTGGGTCAAGTCCATCACATCATTCTCCTAATGATGTGATCCCGTTATCAAATGACAACTCATGTCCATGGTCAGGAAATCTTGACCATCTTTTGATCAACGAGCTAGTCTAGTAGAGGCTTACTAGGGACTCAGTATTTGTCTATTATCCACACATGTATTAAGTTTCCGGTCAATACAATTCTAGCATGAATAATAAACCATTATCATGAACGGAGAAATATGATAATAAACACTTTATTAATTGCCTCTAGGGCATATTTCCAACAAATCACTACTTTAGGTGCTGTTGAAAACCCATTCATATTTTATTATTGCATTATACCTACTGTATTTTAACTTTATGATGGCTCATACCCTTCAATATAACCCAGAGATTCATCAAAACAAGCACACAATGCAACAAAAACAGAATCTGTCTTAAACAGAACAGTCTGTAGTAATCTGTACTCTAACCATACTTTTGTAACTCTAAAAATTCTGAAAAATTAGGACAACGTAAATAATTTGTATAGCAACACTGTGTTAATATTTCAGCTAAAGATCACGTTCCAGTAAAAAATAAAAATTCTAACACTGGACGCAAAGTTTTTGTTTCAGATTCAGCATCGCTTCTACTCATCTTATGGATCATCCTAAAGGCTCAGCTTGGCACAAACACTAAACAAACCATAAAACAACAATCATAACAGAGGCATAATTGTGTCAAAACTCAAAAATAGAAGGGAAAAAGCAAAAATAAATTTATTCATTGGGTTGCCTCCCAACAAGCGCTATCGTTTTACGCCCCTACTAGGCATAACACATAGTTTCAAGTATTATCATCTTTGGTTTTGGTAGAGGTGTTTTTGTCAAGAGGTTTTGCAAATAAAACTTGGAACACATCATCCATAATGATCTTAGCATTATCAAGTTGTCCCTCTACGTACCCGCTTTGATTCCCGGCTACAATCCAAGAATATTGTTGGTTTACATCATTGAAAACTTGTTGGATCATATCTAAAACGGGAACTTCCTTTTTGAGATTCTCATCAAAAGTTTGATTATTTCCAAGCAAATATCTCATCATGTAATCGCTATTGTAAAGGATTTCTCCTATTACCGGTTTTTCACGGCTCATACCATAAAAATCAAATATCTCCCTAGCTTCCCGTACTATGTGATCAAATTCATGCATGAGAACAAGGGTAGCTGAAAGAACATGCGGTACCCCCATGTTTGGTTTTGGTAATTGATGACAATCTCTATGGACTAATGGTTGCGCTGAGTTATATTCGTAGGATTTGTCCATAGGCTTTTCTTGAAGTCCATTTGTTGGTTTCAAGGAGTTTATGTGTTGACCAAGGTGGTATCCAAGGATCTATCCAAAGATTGGTCTAGTGAGTGTTGAGCTTATTGCTAGCATGTCTTGAATAAGAAGATTGTGTGAACATTCATGTGTATTTTCAAGACATCATCTTTATGAAGAGAGAAGATTTCACACAAAGCGTAGAAGATACACCAAGTGGGATCAAGTGATCTCACGGTTTGGTAAGCATTGTCCATTGCGCTTTGTGTACTAACCCATGGTCTTTGTGAGAGTTCTATGTGGGGTTAGGTTTGCTTCCATGGGCTTGCGTCAAGAGGAAGATCACATACAATCCATGGAGGATGACATCAAATCAAGGTTGTGTTGTGCAAGTTCAAGAGGAGCATCACGAAGAAATCATGCTTGAAGCTTGCCGTCCTTTGTGGTGACAATGGACTTGTGAAGGTGTGCCGAAGAGTGACTCACCCATAGTGGAGTATGGGGGAGCAACCAACTAGCCTTCATCGAGCCAACGCAATCAATAAAGGTGGTCCATCTTGAGGGAGTCAAGATCGTCATCATCTACCTCAAGTGGACTTCGTGCAAGGCAAATGTTTGCCCTTGATAGGTTTTCTATTTTACCGGTCTCATGGTGATAGTTTGGAGACCGGGTTATAGGATCGATAGCCGTACTATCAAGGGGGGCTCTCAAGTGAGTAGCTTGATCGTATCGTTCGTAGAGAGCTCAAACCATTGCATCCTTGCATCATCTTTATTGGTTCTTGTTTGGTGTTTCTCTCTGTGAGTTTTAGAGCTTATGGTCATCTTCATGACAAGCTCGAGTTCATCGAAAACGGAGTTCACCTGCTTCTTCTATGATGTTTTCAATGTTGGAGGTTTTGCCGGTTCTTCATTCATAGAGGTTACACATCTCTATACCTTAGGCATACCTCCCCTGCCTCTTCTTATTATAACCAGTCGCTATTGGATAGTATTTGTCATTTTCTATCCAACAAGCTTGAGTTTGCTCAATTCGGAGCTCATTTGCAGAAATTATGGCAGTTCTGATTTTACTGTATCCTTCCGTTTTCCTAGCTGAGTAGTTGAAGGCAGCAAGGTGTTGCAGTACAGTGGCTAGCGGTAGTACCGCTCCTCGGAGCGGTAGTACCGCAAGGTGACAGCGGTTGTACCACTCCAAGGAGCGGTAGCACCGCTGTCTCTAGCACCTGTAGCGTACACCTACGGTAGTACCGCAAATTACTTCCGGTACTACCGTGCCGGATATTTTCTCGAAGCTAGATCCAGCGGATGTAGCCCGGAAGTAATTTTTTACATCCGTGGACGCACGGTAGTACCGCTACCCCGAGCGGTAGTACCGCTGCCTCACGGTGTCTTTTGCCGTGTGCTGCACCTGAGTGGCCGTTGAATACTACCCCCGCGGTAGTACCGCGAGGGCAGGCGGTAGTACCGCTCCGGCAGTACTACCGGCCTGTTGCCTCGTTGCAGTAGTGTTTCTTATGTCTACTACCGCCCTAGCGGTAGTACCGCTCCTTGGAGCGGTAGTACCGCTCTGTGCGGGCTGTGAGCATAACGGTTGGATTTTTCCCCACCTATAAAAGGGGGTCTTCTTCCCCATTGAACCTAATCTCTTTAGCTCGAGTTTGCCCCCCATTGTTGACCTTCTTCGAGCTTGCTAACTCTCAATCCCTCCAATGATTCTTGCTAGTTCTTGAGGGAAAAGGGAGAGGAGATCTAGATCCACATTTCCACCAATCACTTTCTCCTCTATGTGAGGGGAACCCCTTGGATCTAGATCTTGGAGTTCTTCGTGTTCTTCCTCTCATTTTCCTCCCTAGCATTAGTTGCTTTGGTGGGATTTGGGAGAGAAGGACTTGGGCACTTCGTGTGTCCTTGCCATTGCATTTGGTGCATAGGTTTGAGTTCTCCACGGTGATACGTGGAAGTGAAGTTTGAGAAGCTTATTACTCTTGGGTGTTTGAGCACCCTAGAGCTTGTTCCTCTTGGGTGCCTTTGCGCCCTAGACGGCTTGTGTTGCCTCGGAGCTCAATCATTGTGGTGCAAAGCTCCGGGCAAGCGTCGGGGTCTCCAATTAGGTTGTAGAGATTGCCCCGAGCATTTGAGGTCACCTCGGAGCCACAGTCCGTTGTGGTGAAGCTTCGTGGTGTCATTGGGAGCCTCCAATTAAGTTGTGGAGATTGCCCCAACCTAGTTTGTATGGGTTCGGTGACCGCCCTCAAGGGTCCCTTAGTGGAATCACGGCATCTTGCATTGTGCGAGGGCGTGAGGAGATTACGGTGGCCTTAGTGGCATCTTGGGGAGCATTGTGCCTCCACACCGCTCCGAACGGAGATTAGCATCCGCAAGGGTGTGAATTTCGGGATACATCGTCGTCTCCGCGTGCCTCGGTTATCTCTTACCCGAGCCCTTTACTTATGCACTTTCCTTTGTGATAGCCATATTGTTTCTTGCTATATATCTTGCTATCACTTAGTTGTTTATCTTGCTTAGCATAAGTTGTTGGTGCACATAGGTGAGCCTAGTTGTTTTAGGTTTTGTGCTTGACTTATTAAACGTTAGTTTTATTCCGCATTTGTTCAAGCCTAAACCGTAATTATTTTAAAGCGCCTATTCACCCCCTCCCCCTCTAGGCGACATCCACGTCCTTTCAGTAGCTAACTTCTTAGCCTTGGGATTCTTAATGACGGGTAGCTCATAAAATAATCTTTGCAAGGTAGGATGGGTACGGATAATCCTATTTTGAAGTTTCAAAACTAGCGCTGAAATAGCTTCCGCATAAGTTTTAGTTCTTTTCAGTATAGGAGTATCATCAAGAGGCAAATTTCCAACGCAATTGAAAAATTCTTGGATAATTTCTTTTCCTATAATGTTCCCTTGCCCCAAAACAAAAGTTTTAGCATCCAGATTACCAGAACGTCCAATTTTGGGAGTCCTGCCATCATCTGTTTCTGCCATACATAAATCACTCATGGTGATAAGTAGACAAGAGATCTGACGAGGAAAAGGTA
The DNA here is from genome assembly GCA_039707655.1 of Elymus sibiricus. Taxonomy (NCBI): domain Eukaryota; kingdom Viridiplantae; phylum Streptophyta; class Magnoliopsida; order Poales; family Poaceae; genus Elymus; species Elymus sibiricus. Next base: position 142,135,848 of record CM077667.1, on the reverse strand, counting down.
AAATAAAAAGAGGGTGAATAAAACGGCAAATTGGTGAAGTGGGGGAGAGGAAAACGAGAGGCAAATGGCAAATAATGTAATTGCAAGGAGATGAGATTTGTGTTTAGGAACCTGGTAGATGATGATGGACTCTCCTCGGCGCCAGAGATTGGCACGTAGAAGAGACCGCTTCCTCCCCGGCAACGGCGCCAGAAATTCCTTTGACGTGGCTTCAGACTGCGTCGGTATTTCCCCAAAGAGGAAGGGATGATGCAGCACAGCGACGGTAAGTATTTCCCTCAGTTATGAAACCAAGGTTATCGAACCAATAGGAGGATCACCACCACCCAATAAGCAGCACCTGCACGCAATCAGACGCGAAAGAGAGGTTGTCAATCTCTCTACGGTAAAAAGATAGATTAGGATACGATAGATAGGAGAGATAGATCTCTCAAGAACACAAAATAAAAAGAGCAAATAAAAAGTGCAGCAATATATTTTTGGTTTTTTTGGTATAGTAGATATGAAAATAAAGAGGCAAAAACATAGATCGGAAAGCAATATGTTGGAAAAGTAGACCCGGGGGCCGTAGGTTTCACTAGATGCTTCTCTCATGAGTATAGCACACGGTGGGTGAACAAATTATTGTTGGGCAATTGATAGAAGATCAAATAATCATGACGATATCCAAGGCGATGATCATTATATAGGCATCACGTCCAAGATAAGTAGACCGACTCCTGCGTGCATCTACCACTATTACTCCACACATCGACCGCTATCCAACATGCATCTAGTGTATTAAGTTCATGGAAAAACGGAGTAATGCAATAAGAATGATGACATGATGTAGACAAGATCTATTCATGTAGGAATAGACCCCATCTTTTTATCCTTAATAGCAACGATACATGCGTGTCTTGCTGCTCACCCTGTGCATTTTAAAACCGAACCGAAAAACCATACCAAAAATAAACCGAACCGAACCAATTTTATGGTTTTTATGGTTTTATGGTTTCGGTATGGTATGAACTTTTCATACCGTTTTGAACTTTGGTTTTTATGGTATATACCGAAAAACCGAATGGTTAACCGAATAAACCGAAGTACAAAATATATTTATATATCTTGGGGAAACAACCATACACGTAGTCATTTTTATGTGCAGAAGCCAGATTTCCTGTTACGTGCATCTGTTTTCCTCCCGACAACGAGGTCCAAAACAGAGTATATAACTATATGAAGTCATATTTCTCTTCACAAGAATGCTAAGCACGTTCATAACCATCAAATTTATGCATGCATATACAGTTCATATAGTTATATACTCTTCGTATAAAAAGATGTGTTTTGAGTCATAAATTTGTAAATTGTTATATATCATTTTCAAATTCGCGTCAACTTTGGTTTATACGGTATATACCGAAACCATACCGAAATAATTTGGTATATACCGAAACCGAACCGTATATAAATCTCATACCGTATTTACCGAAGTATTGATACCGTACAAACCGAAAAACCGTATAAACCGAACCATGTAAACCGAATAAACCGAACGCACAGAGTGACTTGCTGCCCCTTCTGTCACTGGGAAAGGACACCGCAAGATCGAACCCATCACAAAGCACCTCTTCCCATGGCAAGAAAAATTGATCTAGTTGGCCTAACTAAACCAAAGATTTGAAGAAGAAATACGAGGCTATAAGTAATCATGCATATAAGAGATCAAAGAAGACTCAAATAATATTCATGGATAGAAACTGATCATGAAATCAAAATTCATCGGATCCCAACAAACACACCGCAAAAGTTTACATCAAATAGATCTGCAAGAGACCATTGTATTGAGAATCAAAAGAGAGAGAGGAAGCCATCTAGCTACTGGCTACAAACCCGTAGGTCTATGGAGGACTACTCACGCATCATCGGAGAGGCACCTATGAAGAAGATGAACCCCTCCGTGATGGTGTTAGATTGGATCTTGAGGCTCTGGAACTTGCGGCAGCTGGATGTGTTTTTCGTCGACTCTCCTAGGGTTTTTTGAATATTTGGGTATTTATAGGCGTCAGAGGCGGTGGAGGGGGGGCCCCGTGGAGGGCACAACCCATCAGGGCGCGCCGGGGCCCCCCTGGCGTGCCCTGGTGGGTTGTGGCCTCCACAGCCCACCTCTCTGGCACTTGTTTGGCCCACTGGGTGTCTTCTGGTCCAATAAAAATCTCCAAAAAGTTTTGTCGCGATTGGACTCCGTTTGGTACTGATATTCTGCGAAGTAAAAAACAAGCAAAAACAGCAACTGGCACTTTGGCACTATGTCAATAGGTTAGTCCCAAAAAATGATATAAAGTTGCTATAAAGTGATTGTAAAACATCCAAGAATGATAATATAACAACATGGAACAAGCAAAAATTATAGATACGTTGGAGATGTATCAATAGGAAGGCACCACAAACCCCACAACTACATTGTCACTTCACACAACTACGTACGCACGCAAACCGGAGTTTGGAAATAGTCTACTCTATAAGTTGCTACGGAAACTAGAATAAAAGGGCATTACTACACTAAGAACATAAAGGTAAAAAAAAGAATAGAAATATACTAAGTTAGTGGTGAAGGTGATTGAGTAGTGAAGTGTTCTCTAGGACTTTGAAGTCATTACCACAAATATGACCTGCGCATCTAGTGTGGAGCAAGCGCCCTCTATTGTACCCTCTATCCACTCTTCATATGCATAAGTGGGCGGTCCCCGATATAGTACATGTTCTACTTGAGGTAGACTTCGTGCCACGGACGCCACCATCATGGTCTCCCCATAGGGTTACAACACATGATAATTAAGGGTCACCCTGTAGACGCGACCGGATATGGGTTAACCTGAACTCCCCTATCAACTTTTCAAAGACTAGGTAATGAGGTTTTATTGTCACCTCAAATTCCCTCAACATCCTACCCTATGCAGTGACAGTAGTTCCTCCATGACAAATCATGACAATAGTGCGAGCGAGGCCTCCTCTCAACACCCACGAGAACACTAACTTGAACATGAACAAGAACATATTGGATCGCTTGAGAATAATAATTCTAATCATAAATTGGTTCCTCTGTATCCTTGAGAACAAATACATCTACTCATACATAAAGGAGAGTGTAAAGTTACAAGCCGGCATAGAGCCGGTGAAGGAAGGAGGTGATGATGATGGCGGCGGCGCGATGGAGATGATGATGATGATGGTACCAACGCGATGGAGAGGGCACCGGCCCGAAGGCCGGTGCTTGCCTGGTGGAGCCTCCTCCTCTTCCTCTTGATCTTGTCCTTTCCTCTATGGTGGTGATGGAGCAGCAATGGGGATGAACTTGGATGTGATGTAGATGAATGAGGATGGATGGAATGAGATGAGATGGCGGCTAGGGTTGTAGATGATACATATGGAGCCTCCCTAGTCTCCCCTCTTGATAGGCTTCAACCAAGGGTTCTCAATGAGCCAAATCCTCTCTCAATCTCTTCTTTATGAGCCAATGATCTCGTGGGATCAAACGGTGATGAAATTGGTCAAGAATCCCGTCTCGAAGGGCAACTTTCGGAGCTGTGTTCACGTCAAACGACCATTGAAACGACCGCATGCGGTCGTTTGGAACGTCGTCTTTCAATATGTCCTCCTTCGGTAAACGGCCCCCAATTCTTCATACAAACTCGGAATTTGACGTTCTTGGGCTCATTGGATTTGTATGATCAACACTGATCCATTTCTTGTCTTAGATATTGATTTGGAGAAATTTGAAAACATGCCTTTTTTTACCTTCAAAATGGCTAAGTCTGCCCCCTGGTTGACTCCATATCGAACCCATCATTGGCCCTTTCATTGTGCTTGGTCCTAGGTTGCTCCAAAACACCTGTAGACACAAGAAAACAAAGAAAACTAATAAAAACTAAATATAACACTAAATGTGCAACGCTCACAATGATAGGTGCAAAAACCGGTAATCATGCATAATGGATAACTATTTGGTTCAATGGGACATGATATATAAAGAGAACATGCAACAAATGAGATCTTAAAATGCGTAAAATATAGAGCCATCAGATAGAAAATCATGTGGTCATCCCCAAGGCCAATGGGAACCTAAGACAATGCATTGACTTCATGGAACTGAACAAGGCTTGTCCCAAAGACCCCTTCCCTTTGCCCAAGTGAAAGCACAACTTCTCCCTAGGTGGTTTTGGTAATTAATAACAACATATACTTCATTGGACTAATGATTCTACCATGTATATCTCAGGTAAAGTTCAATGAATTGATTGGCAATGGATTGTGAGGAGATCCCCTAGATGCAAGGAACATCAATTGGCAACAAGATTCAAGACTCTACATTTTGCATTTTGTGAGAAATCACTTTTGAGTCCATAGGAAAGCCAATACTATTAAAAGGGGATGAGGTATCCATGATGATCTGGTTGCTCAAGTGCTTAGAGTTAGCCGCCAAAAATACACATGAAATTTTCCCACAAAATACTCTGTCTAAACCCAACCACTCAAATTTGGTGCCACCAATATTTCCATTTCGGCCCTACTAAGTTTTACCCTAGACAGATCCTAAGCCAAACCCTTAGGTCTTGGTGACACCAACTTTTATTTCGGTGAAACCGAAATCAGTGACCAACTCTGTGGTATCCTATTTCTAAAAGTTGGAATTTCCGAGTTTTGGTAATCGGTCTCACCGAGTTTTGGTAACTGCCTAGGTCAGCCAATTCGGTCCCACTGAGATCTATATATCGGTCTCACCGAAACACCAAAAGTTGCCACATTTTGCACTAGTCGGTGCAACCGAGTTTTTTCGATTTCACCGAGTTGGGCGATGATGTTGAAACGGTTGGATTTTTGGAGATTCCTATATATACCCCTCCACCTACCTCTCACTCACATAGGAAGCACTCAGAATAGACCAACACTTGCCCCATCCATTTTCTGAGGGAGAACCACCTTCTCATGTGTTGAGATCAAGATCTTCCACTCCAACCATATGAATCTTGATTTCTAGCCTCCCCAAGTTGATTTCCACCCAATTAACCTCTTCTACCATGCCAAATTTGTGAGAGAGTGATTGTATTGAGGAGACTATCTTTTGAAGCACAAGTGCAAGGAGTTCATCATTGTTACCACTTCTATTACCTTTTGGAGAGTGGTGTCTCCTAGATTTGTTAGGTTTCGCTTGGGAGCCTCCGTCTTCATGTGTGGAGTGTAACCAAGAAGTTTGTAAGGGCAAGGAGATCACCTACTTCATGAAGATCTACCCCGAGTGAGGCTTGTCCTTCGTGGACGTAAGCCGTGATGGAATAGACGAGGTTGCTACTTCGTAGACCCTTTTGGGTGGAGCCCTCCGTGGACTCTCACGACCGCTACCCTCCGTGGGTTGAAGTCTCCATCAACGTGGACATACGATAGCACCACCTATCAGAGCCACGGGAAAAATCTTCGTGTCTACAATTGTGTTTGATTCTCCTATCCCTTCCCTCTACTTATATGTGCATGTCTTTATTTTCCGCTGCTATACTCTTAGACTTGCATGTGTAGGGTGTGCTTGAAATGATATAAATTCTAAAACTTGCCAACATCTAAAATTGGGAAAAGGCTAGTTTTTTATTTTGTCAAGTATTATAATCACCCCTCTCTAGACATACTTCGGATCCTATACCAAGATTAACCAAATCTTGGATTCAACTGTCGGGTGTGATTTGATACCCTTCCTGGATGCTTACTCAGGATATCATCGGATCTTGATGGTCCGAGAAGATTAAGATAAAATTGTGTATATTACTCCCTCTGGCGGATACTGCTACGTGTGCATGCCTTTCGGGTTTAAAATGTTGGTTCTACTTTTCAAAGGGCTGTGCAGATTGGATTTGGTCCGCAGGTACACCAAAATGTGGAAGCCTACATGGATGATATTGTTGTTAAGACCAGACATCAGTCAATGCTTATTCGGGATCTAGAGGAGACTTTTGCTAATCTACGCAAGATGAAGCTGAAGCTTAATCCGAGGAAGTGTGTTTTTGGTGTAGCTTCTGGAAAACTCATTGGTTTCTACACAACACATCGATGGACTGAGGTTAACCTGGATAAGATTGAAATCATCGACCAGATACAAGCACCCAAGTGCCTAAAAGATGTCCAGAGATTAAATTGCTACATGGCTGCACTCGGAACGTTCATTTCGAAACTTGCTGAGAGAGCCCTGCAATTCTTTAAGGTCCTGAAGAAATCAGGGCCATTGGAATGGACACGTGAGGCAGAGTCAGCCCTCCAGGATGTGAAGAAACACCTCTCCTCTCCTCCGATACTAGTGGCACCGAAACCCAACGAGAAATGTTCTTGTACATAGCTGCTACCAATCAGGTAGTAAGCTCTGCTCTAGTAGTGGAACGATAGGAGGATCAAGCTCTATCCGTCCGGAATTGCCTCTGATGGACAAAAGCTACACCAGGCAAGAAGAAATCCGTGCAGTGTCTAGTTTACTTCATCGGCTCCCTGTTGCAGGGTGCGGCTACGAGGTACCCAGATGTCCAGAAGATCCCTTTGACAATCCTGGTTCCTTCCCGGAAGCTCAAGCATTATTTTCAAGCACATCTGATCGTTGTAGTTACTTCCTTTCCACTTTGACGTATCCTCCACAAAAGGAAGGCCACTAATGAGCCACAAGTATAGGGAATCAATCATATTCGTTTCGATAAGTAAGAGTGTCGTCCTCAACGAGGAGCATAAGGAAATGACAAGCGGTTTTCAGCAAGGTATTCTCTGCAAGTGTTGTAAGTAACAGTGATAGATAGTTTTGTAGCAAGATAATTCGTAACAAGTAACAAGTAACAATAGTAGCAAGTGTGCAGCAAGGTAGCCCAATCCTTTTTGTAGCAAAGGACATGCCTGAAAGTTCTCTTATATAAAGCGAAGTGCTCTCGAGGACACATGGGAATTTCCGTCTAGTCACGTTCATCATGTTTAGTTGGTTCGCGTTCGCTACTTTGATAATTTTATATGTGGGTGGACCAGTGCTAAGGTGATGTTCTTACTTAACCAAGAAACCCACTTATGATTACTCCCTATCGCAAGCATCCGCAACTACGAAAGAAGAATTAAGATAAATCTACCCATAGCATGAAACATTGGATCCAAATCAACCCCTTACGGAATAACTCATAAACTAGGGTTTAAGCTGTAGCGTCCCGACTCAAAACGAGTCAAGCCTCCGTGTGTCAGTGCCATCCCTGGATCAGTATGCTGGCACACACAGTACATCAATGTATATATCAAAGTGCAATCACATGTAAATAACGTAAAACTAATATATACCTCTTAAATCTCAGCGGAAACAGTCAACAGGAGTGGAGTCCCAATAAACACCAATGGCAGGTTGAGTGTAGACCGTAATCCCTAAATCGTACACTTACTCGTCGTAGAAGTACTCCTGCAACATGAGACGTTGCAGCCATGTAGGTCAGTACATTGAATGTACTTGCAAGATCACCATAGAATAAAATGATAAAGACTATTCTATATGCAAAAGGCTTAGTGGTTCTGTGTCTGAGTTTTTGCAGAAAAGCTGGTTTTATTTTCCCTACAACAATGGAGTCAAACGGAATATCACTACAAAAGTTGGTTGTTAATGAGATGGTTCCACCAACCAATTCTCATGTCCCAAAATAATTAATAGACCCACTCACCATAATTTATTAGTTGTGTTGAGACTGGCTGATAGTATCATCTCCGGTGCTCATGTTGTCCGTAACCGGGGACACGGCTAATAGATTAGTTTAACACTCTGCAGAGGTTTGCGCACTAGAACCCTTAGTCAGCCCATTAAGGTCAGTTCCCCAGGAGGCACGATGACGGCAGGGATAGGATGCCACGCATTGAACCTCAACATTGGAAACCATGTATTCCCCACCGACCTTATCGTCTTAGAGTCACAAGGATTGGATGTGATCCTAGGCATGGATTGGATGACCAAGTATGAAGGGAACCTTGATTGTGCCAGTAAGTCTATTTTGCTCACCATCCCAGAGCAGAAGAGGATTAAGTATGTATCCCGACACACCCCGAAGAGTACTCGGGTGAATTCCCTCATAGGAGTTGTTCAGGAGGAAGTGCCGGTTGTACAAGACTTCCCAGATGTATTCCCGGAGGAATTGCCAGGCATGCCACCGGATAGAGAGATTGAGTTATTGCCAGGAACAGCCCCAATATCCAAGAGACCCTATCGGATGCCCGCTAATGATCTGGAAGAGATCAAGAAACAGATTAAGGAGTTATTGGACAAAGGGTATATTCGCCCAAGTTCGTCACCTTGGGGAGCCCCAGTTCTCTTGGTAGAGAAGAAGTATAAGACCTTGAGAATGGTAGTCGATTATCGTGCACTGAACGAGGTGACTATCAAGAACAAGTACCCTCTGCCGATGATAAACGATTTGTTTGATCAGCTAGTTGGAGCTAAAGTATTCTCCAAGATCGATCTTCGATCAGGGTATCACCAGTTGAAAATTCGTGAACAGGATATACCCAAAACAGCCTTCACCTCAAGGTATGGCTTATATGAGTATATGGTCATGTCTTTTGGTTTGACTAATGCTCCTGCCTATTTTATGAGTATGATGAACAAGGTATTTATGGAATATCTGGACAAGTTTGTCGTGGTGTTCATCGATGATATATTGATATTCTCCAAGAGCGAGGAAGAACACAAGGAACACTTGCGTTTAGTTCTGGAGAAGCTCAGAGAGCATCAGCTATATGCCAAGTTCAGCAAATGTGAATTTTGGTTAAAGGAAGTCGGATTTCTTGGACACATTATTTCTGGAGATGGAATAGCAGTGGATCCCGCTAAGGTTGCAGCAGTCACCGAGTGGAAGTCACCCACCTCAGTTAAGGAGATTTGTAGTTTTCTCGGACTTGCCGGATATTACCGGAGGTTTATCGAGAAGTTCTCGAAGATTGCCAAGCCCATGACGAAGTTATTGAAGAAAGAGTCCAAGTATATTTGGACCGAGGAATGCGAGGCCAGTTTCCAGGAGTTGAAGAAACGTTTGGTTACAGCCCCAGTGTTGATTTTGCCGAACATTCGGAAGGACTTCCAGGTTTATTGTGACGCTTCACGTCAAGGACTTGGAGGAGTGCTCATGCAAGAGGGAAAAGTTGTAGCCTATGCATCCAGACAGCTATGACCTCATGTGTTGTGTTATGGTTATGCTTATTGTGTTCATTTTTTGATTCGTTAGATCATCCGGAGTGCGAGGCTTGCTATTTAGAGTCACTCGAGTACGAAGATCGTCAGCAAGGCAAGTTCACATTGATCATGTTTTTACCTATGATTTTTATTGCATTAGTTCAATCTTTCCACCATTGCATGCAAAGTAGGTACTTGGAAACTTGTTTCTTGAGTAGTATCATGTGGTAGGCACCCCTCAAACCCTTGTCACTTTGGCCCCGGGAAACGTTATTTTTGGCTATGCTTTTAGTAGACGGGGTTGGTTGTGTGATTCATGAGAGTTGTGAGATAAATTATTTCAAGACCTACATGATGATGAAGACTTCAAGACTTCAAGTTTTCAACATACCTCTGGGTGGATTGGACATGCATCTGGCAGCCTGATATCTATCATGGTTATGCCCGGGTATCCTGGTATCTACCTGTGATCATCCCGACGGAATGCCACCCAGGCTCACAGAGATGGATGGATACTTCAAGGCCAGAAAGCTTACGTGTGCAACCGCAAGTCAATATGGACTCTGGCTTGGTTGACCCTAGTCGTGACTCTGGTAGGTCAGTTGCTACGAGATGTAGAAGAACGGTAGGATTGGATGGGCACTGACTTTCTATCGGAGGATCGCTTTGGAAGACCATATTTCGATCGTCCCGTTCTCAAACACCAGGCAGTCCGAGGACACAACGGGAGGGATCGATTATTGCGGGTAAAGTGTACAAACATCTGCAGAGTGTCAAACTAATCGATTAGCCGTGTCCCCGGTTATGGAAAACATGAGCACCGGAGATGATACTATCAGCCAGTCTCAACACAAATAATTTAATGATGTGGGTATTATTGATATCTTGGGTATGAGACATGGTTGGTGGAACCTTCTCATTAAACAACCAACATTGTAGTAATAATTTTTGCTTTTCCCCTCTCTTGTTGTAGGAAAAATTTGCTTTATGCAAAACTTAAACTTACAGCCCCAGCTGCCATATATGCATGTAGTATAGATGATACTTTCACCCCTCTCTTTTGTGACTTGCCGGCATATTCAATATGCTGACCTACACGGCTGCAATGTATCATGTTGCAGAGTACTTTTCCGACCAGGAGTGAGGATACGCTCTACGCTTGGTGAGATGCCCTTGGAGTCAGATGGACTCAACTACCTTTGAAGCTTCCACAAGATTTTGATTAGTTTTATCTCATGAGTTGGCCTTCAGCCACTTTATTGTAATAAAGGACTCGATATGAGATTTCGATTAATAAAGCCGTGTGATTTTCCCTTTGATATATACATTGATGTACCGCGTGTGTACCAGCATGATCTTGGGATGGTACGGAAACACCGGAGATTCGACCGTTTCAGGTCGGGTCGCTACATAAGCTTCTGTCACTCTCACAACGCATCAGCTAATTATTACTCCACAATGTCTTCCCTTAGGCCCAAGTATTGTGAAGTGTCATGTAGTCGGCATTTACATGACACCACTAAAGGAAGAGCAACATACATATCATCAAAATATTGAACGAATACCAATATCACATGATTACTTATAACAAGACTTCTCCCACGTCCTCGAGAACAAAAGTAAGTACTCACAAATCATGTTCATGTTCAAGATCAGAGGGGTGTTGAATATCATGAAGGATCTGAACATATAATCCTCCACCAAATAAACCAACAAGCATCAACTACGAGATGTAAACAACACTAATAGTAACCCACATGTACCAATCTGAGGTTTTGAGACAAAGATTGAATACAAGAGAAGAACTAGGGTTTGAGATGAGATGGTTCTGGTGAAGATGTTGATGAAGATTGGCCCTCCCACGATGGAGGAACGGTTGGTGATGATGATGGCTTCGATTTCCCCCTCCCGGAGGGAAGTTTCCCCGGCAGAATCGCTCTGTCGGAGATCAAAAGTGCTCATGTCCAGGTTCCGCCTCGAGACGGCGGCGCTACATCCCGGAAGCCTCCTCCTTGATTTTTTCTAGGTCAAAACCCTTCATATAGCAAAAGAGGGGGGCCGGAGACTGCCTGTGGGTCCCACAAGGCACCTGGGCTTGCCCAGGGGGGCGCCCACCTGCCTTGTGAGCGAAAGATGGAACCCTCTGGTATTTCTTGACTCTAGTATTTTTTTTATATATTCCAAAAATATTCTCCATAAAATTTTAGGTCATTTGGAGTCCAGTGGAATAGGCATCTCTGATGTAGCTTTCTCGGGTCCAGAATTCCAGCTGCCGGTAATGTCCCTCTCCATGTAATCCTTGTAAATTCAGAAAGAAACAACATTAAAGTTGTATCATAAAGTGAAATAAGGCCAAAAACAATATAAATAACAGTAGGAAATCATGATGCAAAATAGACGTATCAACTCCCCCAAGCTTAGACCTCGCTTGTCCTCAAGCGAAAGCCGAACTTGATAATCATGTCCACATGCTTAGAGAGAGAGAGAGAGAGAGAGAGAGAGAGGTGTCGATAAAAATAAAATACAGATATGAAACCATCATGATCATTATCATAACAACAACTTAATATCATAAAACTTCTCAAGAATAAGTAAGAATCTATCCACATTCTCAAGTAGGAATCATAAACCTTATTGAAAACTAGCAAACTATGTTCTTATTAGTCATCAAAACAATTACAATCCATCATATTTTAGAAAGAGTCTATGTCAGAGATTTGTTTAGCAAGTTCACATACTCAACTATCATTTAGTCTTCCATAATTGCTGACACTCACGGGATATTTATGAAGTAAAAAAGTTTCAATCAGACACATAGGAAGATAGGGGTTTATAATTTATCACCACCCAACAATTCATCTCAGGGATAACGTCAACAATAATAACTCATGATCAGCTATATCCAACTGGATATATGTGCATGGATCTTTCCCCACCACATGATACTTGCCAAGTAGAGAGTAATAAGAATGGAATAGAGATAAACAATTTATTGACTCTTGCATAAAAGTAAATATAGAAAAGTAAAAGATAGGCCCTTTGCAGAGGGAAGAAGGGGTTGTCATGCGCTTATTATTAGTTGGATGTGCAAGCTCTTAATGAAAAGGAATGTCACTTTATATTGCCCCTTATGATAGCAACCTTTATTATACAGTCCGTCGCTTTTATTTCTTTGCCGTCACAAGATCATACAAAGCTCGTTTTCCCTTCCAATAAAAGATCATACATATTAAGGAGTAATTTTTATTGCTTTCGCACCGATGACAACTTAATTGAAGGATCTTATTCAATCCATAGGTAGGTATGGTGGACTCTCGTGGCAAGAAACTGGGTTTAAGGTTTATGGATACACAAGTAGTATCTCTACATGGTGCGAAGATTTTGGCTAGCAAAGGATAGGAGCAAGTACCACATGTTGGAGGATCCATGAAAATATAACTTCTATGTGAATATAAGCAAACATAACTCATTACGTTGTCTTCCTTGTCCAACATCAACTAATTTATCATGCATAGAATATTTAATGGGGGCTCACAATCATAAAATATGTCCAAGATAGTATATTTATATGTGAGACCTCTCTTTCATTATTACTTTTTCATGAATTACATCAATGACTAATACTATGTTTGCTAACCTCCAACAAATTTCACCAACTATACTCTTTTGATGTGAAGTCATTACTCTCCATGGAATTAGCATACGATTGTTTTTCATTCTTTTCATAGATATGATTGATGCAAGAAGGTAAAGCAAACAAACTCAAACTAATCTTTATTATATAACTCAAGCACAAGATTACATAGATAGATAGATAGATCACAAAGCAAACACTAGTAACTAAACTGTGAAATAGCTAAGGATCAAACTAAGATAGATGATGATAATAAAAGTGATGGTGATACAATGCCAGGCACCTCCCCCAAGCTTGGAACAAGCTAAGGGTGGTGCCCATACCCATCTACTCAAGTTTCCTTCTTGGGTGATGGTGGTGATGACGTGGTAGGCTTGATATTCTCCATAATGCATGTTAGGGCACCCCTCAGGTCTCGCATCTCCTGAAGTAACTGCTGAATCATTGCGGTGTTCTTTTTCACCTCCACCATGATCTGTTTATTCTTGGGTCACCAAGAGCTCTTCCCTACATCACTATCACTTGGACGAGAGATGTCCCAATTGGACAGTATACGAGAGCGAGAAATATTCTCAACCCCATAGTTGTGGATCAAATTGTGAAAATAATTTGAATGTAACCTGCCGAGGGGTCTCCTCGGATTGGATTCACCTTACACTTCTTGAATTGATCGGAATCTCCTCCCTATTGGTGGACAAGGGTTTATAGAAGTAGAGATGCCTGCCAATGTTCCATGCTTCGAAGCAGGAGGGTGCACTTCCATGGAGTCCATAGATTCCTCCTCTGTGATGACCTCCTCGGTTCCCTATCTTTCAAGCTCCATGTGCAGTAGCCAAGCCTCATCCTCAATGTTGTTGGAGGAGCACGACGACATAGCTCTTTTGCCTCAAAAATTCTGCCAGAAAATAGCTCAGAACAAGAACAGAGGAAAACTTGCGATACAGTGGTCAAAACATTGGGGAGTATATATAATGATTTTTTCTACGTGCAGGACAAGCAAACGAAAAGAACACGAGGGGCCCACAAGGCACCTAGGTGCGCCCACCTGCCTTGTAGCCTCCTCGTGGGTCTCCTCGGCTAGTTATTATTTTGGTATTTTTTCTAATATTCCAAAACGGACACAAATAATTTTTATGGTATTTTTGGAGTCGGTTTACTTACCATATCACACACCTGCCCATTTTTAGGGTTCCGAAGTGTCCTGGAAGGTCTCTTTTATGTGCTCTTCTGGTGTCATTGTTTGAATAACATTGTTCTCTTTGTCAATGGGTGTACCTGAAATATAATGTTTAATTCTTTGCCCATTAACCACCTTAGGATTTGGTCCTTCCGCGTTATTTATTTTGATGGCTCCAGAGCGATAAACCTCCTCGCAGGGATGTAAACGGATCGGATTGGATCGGATAATGACTTTTTCATATCCTTTACCACACTTTTTTGTCGGATTCGGAATGGATCGGATAATGACCGGATGCGGATTCGAATACGGATTATAACGGAGTACGGATTCGGAGCAGAAGCAGAGCGGACTCGGACTGAAAATGGATAAAAAATATGTGTACATATTTTCCATAATATCTATCATGATCTATGCAAAGAAGTACAATGTATAAGTAACCAATAAATTTTTACTGATCAATGAAATTAATAGCTGACATGCTGCAGCAAGCAAGACATTAGACATGATAGGTTCATAGTGTTCTCTAGTCCATATTAGAATCTGTTTAAATATTAGTTACGTTAGCTTGTACAGTACGTGTTCTCAAGTCTACTGGTGATGCTTGTATGTACATGCGATGTGTACAGTCATACGACAGTGCTATTTAGGTTAAGTTTATATGATATTTATATGTGGTGATTCTACTTAGTGGTCTAATTAATTGGGTATTTGGTCTTGTCGATTGGACCAAATTTATCGGATAATCCTATTTGGTAACACCGGATAATCCGCAAAAAATACTGGATAATCCACATCAGATATTATCGATACCATATCTGCTACCATATTCGTCGGATATCCGGTTGAACAAAATTCGTATCCGCATCCGAATCCGTTGGATTTGTGTTAGTGCATACCATATCCTTAACAACAGATGCAGATGCGGATTCGGAACGGAAATTATCCGTACCATTTACATCCCTACCTCCTCGATAATATAGGGTCCTTCCCATTTGGAGAGAAGTTTTCCTGCAAAGAATCTGAAATGAAAATTGTATAGTAGAACATAATCACCAACATTAAATTCTCGTTTTTGTATTATCTTGTCATGCCATCTTTTAACATTTTCTTTGAACAACTTGGCATTTTCATAGGCTTGGGTTGGGAGCTAATATCAAATAACCTCTTTTCACCAGCAAGTTTGAAATCATAATTTGGTTCCTTCATTGCCCAATATTCCTTATGTTCTAAGTCAAGAGGTAAATGACAAGCCTTACCATAGACCATTTTATACGAGGACATGCCCATGGGATTTTTATAAGCAGTTCTATATGCCCACAGCGCATCATCAAGTTTCTTAGACCAATTCTTTCTAGATCTATTAATGATCTTTTGCAAAATTAAATTTATTTCTCTATTGCTCAATTCAACTTGACCACTAGATTGAGGGTGATAAGGTGATGCAATTCTATGGTTAACATCGTATTTAGCTAGAAGTTTACGGAAAGCACCATGAATAAAATGTGAACCACCATGAGTCATTAAATATCTAGGGACTCCAAACCTCGGAAAGATACCTTCTTTAAGCATTTAAATAGAGGTGTTATGATCGGCACTACTAGTTGGAATAGCTTCTATCCACTTAGTAACATAATCAACATCAACTAGAATATGAGTGTATCCATTATACGAAGGAAATGGTTCCATATAATCAAATCCCCAAACATCAAATGGTTCAATAACAAGTGAATAGTTCATTGGCATTTCCTGACATCTACCAATATTACTAACTCTTTGACATTCATTACAAGAAAGGAAAAAACTTACGTGCATCCTTGAAGAGAGTAGGCCAATAAAAACCAGACTGTAATACCTTATGTGCAGTTCTGTCTCCTGCATGGTGTCCTCCATATGCCTTGGAGTGGCACTTCGGTAGGATTTGTTCTTGTTCATGCTCAGGTACACAACGTCTAATAATACCATCTACTCCTTTATATAGATGTGGGTCATCCCAAAAGTAATGTCTTAAATCAAAAAAGAACTTTTTCTTTTGTTGGTATGTGAACTTAGGTGGTATATATTTAGCAACAATTTAATTAGCATAGTCTGCATACCAAGGAGTATTACAAGAAGCATTTATAACAACTAATTGCTCATCAGGAAAGCTATCATCAATAGGCCGTGAGTCATCAAGAACATTCTCCATTCTAGACAAGTTATCTGCTACCAGATTTTCAGCTCCCTTTCTATCAATAATATGCAAATCAAACTCGTGAAGTAAAAGAACCCACCTAATCAACCTAGGTTTAGCATCTTTCTTTTCCATAAGAATTTCATAGCAGCATGATCGGTGTGAATAGTAACTTTAGTCTAAACTTATCACATGCAAACACAACTGCTAAAAATTCTTTCTCAGTGGTAGCATAATTTCTTTGAGCACTATCTAAGGTCTTGCTAGCATAATGGATAACATTTAATTTCTTCTCAACTCTTTGTCCTAGAACTGCACCAACAACATAGTCACTAGCATCACACATTATTTCAAAAGGTAAATTCCAATCAGGTGGTTGAACAATAGGTCCAGAAATCAAAGCTTGCTTAAGTATTTCAAAGGCTTCTACACAATCATCATCAAAAACAAATGGAACATCTTTTTGCAAAAGATTGGTAAGAGGCCTAGAAATCTTAGAGAAATCCTTAATAAACCATCTATAGAAATCAGCATGACGAAGAAAACTTCTTATACCTTTAATATCTTTAGGACATGGCATTTTCTCAATTGCATCAACTTTAGCTTTATCCACTTCAATAGCTCGTTTGGAGATTTTATGCCCAAGTACTATTCCTTCATTAACCATAAAGCGACACTTCTCCCAATTCAAGACAAGATTAGTTTCTTCACATCTCTACAAAACTCGATCAAGGTTGCTTAAGCAATCATCAAAAGAAGTACCGTAAACAAAAAAATCATCCATGAAAACCTTAACAATCTTTTCACAAAAATAAGAGAATATAGCCATCATACATCTTTGAAAGGTAGCAGGTACATTACATAAACCAAAAGGCATACGTCTATAAGCATAAGTTCCAAAGGGACAAGTAAAAGTGGTTTTCTCTTGATCTTATTTTGGCACAGGTATTTGAGAAAAACAAGAATATTCATCAAGGAAACAAAAGTGTGTGTGCTTAGATAATATTTCTAACATTTGATCAATAAAAGGCAAGGGGTAATGATCTTTTCGAGTAGCTTTGTTTAATTTCCTGAAATCAAATACCATCCTATAACCAGTTACGACTCTTTGTGGAATAATCTCATTTTTATCATTAGGAACAATGGTTATACCTCCTTTCTTAGGCACATAAGGAACACGACTTACCCATCTACTATCATCTATGGGATAAATAATACCTACCTCAAGAAGCTTCAATATTTCAGTTCTTATCACCTCTTTCGTTTTAGGATTAAGGTGTCGTTGATGATCAACGACGGGTTTAGCATCTGGCTCCATATTAATCTTGTGCTGACATAACGTAGGGATGGTGCCCGATCATGAAGAGTATATCTAATAGCATCTCGGTGCTTCTTCAGAGTTTTAAGTAGTCTCTTTTCCTCATGTTTTGAAAGGTTAGCACTAATAATAACATGATATGTATTCTTTTTATCAAGATAAGCATACTTTAATGTATCAGGTAGTGTCTTTAATTCGAACACAGAATCATTCTGAGGTGGAAGAGGATCCCCTAAGGTGTCAACAGAAATATTATGTTCAAGGATAGGTGGTTGATCGAAGAATATTTTATCTATTTCATGTCTTTCACCCATATGCGTCTCATTTTCATGGTCTAGCAAATATTGTTCTAACGGATCAGTAGGAGGCACAACAATAGAAGCAAGACCAATTATTTCATCTTTACTAGATAAATCCTTCTCATGTGGTTGTCTACCAAACTTAAAGAAATTAAACTCATGAGATATTAAAAGCACAACTTCTCCCTAGGTGGTTTTGGTAATTAATAACAACATATATTTCATTGGACTAATGTTTCCACTAAGTATGTTTCAGGAAAAAGTTCAATGTTTGATTGGCAAAGTATTGTGAGGAGACCCCAAGATGCAAGGAATATGATTGGCTAAGCTACAAGCATGAAGACTCTACATTTTACTTTGTGAGAAATCACCTTGAGTCCATAGGAAAGCCAATATTATCAAAAGGGGTGAGGTAATAATGGTGAATGAAATGCTCAAAGTGACCAAGTGTTAGTCAACAAAAACACCCACAAGCTCTCCCACAAATATTCTGTCATAGAGACTACCACTCAAAATCGGTGTCACCAACATTTCCATATCGGCTACACCGAGTCATAAGCTCAGACAGAAACCCTAGCCAAGACCCACAACTCGGTACTACCAACATTCCTTTCGGTGCCACCGAAAAGAGTGACCAACTTCCTCTTTAGCCATTTTCATGATTCGGTCCTACCGAGTTTTGCAAATCGGTCTCACCGAGAAGTTGGGCCAACTCTCTGTTAACCCATTTCTCCAAATCGGTCCCACCGAGTTTGAGAAATCGGTCTCACCGAGATTTGGTAACTACCTAGGTCACCCATATTTGTACCACCGAAAAGCCTAAAGTTGCCACATTTTGAACAAGTCGGTGCCACCGAGTTTCACTTTGGTTCCACCGAGTTGGGCAATAATGTTGTAACGGTTGGATTTTTGGAGATGCCTATATATACCCCTCAACCACATCCCACTCGCAAGAGAAGCACTTAGAACACACACCCACTTGCCATATCCAATTTTCTGAGACAGAACCACCTACCCTTGTGTTGAGGTCAAGATCATCTACTCCAACCATATGGATCTTAATTTCTAGCCTCCCCAAGTTGCTTTCCATCCAATCATTCTCTTCTACCCAAGCCAAATCTGTGAGAGAGTGATTGAGTGTTGAGGAGACTATCATTTGAAACACAAGAGCAAGGAGTTCATCGTTACTATCGAGCCTATTACCTTTTGGAGGGTGGTGCCTCCTAGATTGGTTAGGTGTCGCTTGGGAGCCTCCTACTTCGTGTTGTGGAGTTGAACCAAGAAGTTTGTATGGGCAAGGAGATCGCCTACTTCATGAAGATCTACCCATAGTGAGGCTAGTCCTTCGTGGACGGAAGCCGTTATGGAATAGTCAAGGTTGCTACTTCGTGGACCCTTTGTGGGTGGAACCCTCCGTGGACTCTCGTGACCGCTACCCTCAGTGGGTTGAAGACTCCATAAACGTGGACGTACGATAGCACCACCTATCGGAACCACGGGAAAAACCTTCGTGTCTCCAAATTGCGTTTGATCTCCTCTCCCTCCTTTACTTACATGTGTTTGTCTTTACTTTCCGCTGCTATACTATTAGACATGCATGTGTAGGGTGAACTTGACATGTGCAAATTGCTAAAATCTGCCCACAGCTAAAATTGGGAAAAAGTTAGATTTTTATTTGGTCAAGTAGTCTAATCACCCCCCCCTCTAGAAATACTTTGGATCCTACAAGTGGTATCAGAGCTTTGGTCTCCATTGCATTGGTCTCACTACCTAGGAGAGTATGGCAAATAGTGAGGGAAATTATCACCGTAGAGGTCCATATTTCTATGGTACAAATTTTGCTAGTTGGAAGCATCAGATGAAAATGCATATTCTTGGTCATAACCCCGTCGTATGGGCTGTTCTTCGTGTTGGCTTGCAAGGTGAATTCTTTGGTGATGGAAAGGAACCGGATCGTGAAGTGACCGCGGAAGAATTGAAGATGTTGCAATACAACGCTCAAGCATGTGACATTCTATTCAACTGCCTATGCCCCAAAGAATTCAACAAAATTAGTCGTCTTGAGAATGCAAAGGAAATTTGGGATACTTTGGTTGATATGCATGAAGGTACCGAATCCTTCAGGGAATCTAAGTTGGATGTGCTTCGAAGTCAACTTGACAAGTTCAAGATGAAGGATGGTGAAGGAGTTGCGGAAATGTACTCTAGGCTTGCTCTCATCACCAATGAGATTGCTGGCTTAGGAAGTGAAGAAATGACCGACAAATTCATCATCAAGAAGATCCTTAGAGCCTTGGATGGAAAGTATGACACCGTGTGCACATTGATCCAAATGATGCCAAACTACAAAGATCTCAAGCCTACGGAAGTCATTGGAAGGATTGTTGCTCATGAGATGTCACTCAAAGACTAGGAAGAACTTCACACCAAGTCAAGCGGTGCTTACAAAGCTACAAGCGACACTCCCGCTACATCAAGTGACAACCTTGTAACCAATGAAGAGATAAGCCTCATGGTCAAGAAATTCAACAAGTTCTACAAGAGTAGAGGCAAAGAGAGAAGCTCCAATTCAAGATATGAAGATAAGCATTCATCTAGTCGTGACCGAAATTGCTACAATTGTGGAAGGCCCGGACACTACTCCAATGAGTGCAGGGCCCCCCACAAGAGAAGAGAAGAATCACCTAGAAGACGAAGCTCAAGAGATGAGTCTCCTCGAAGAGAGGGAAGGAGTAGAGATGATCGTTATGAACGAAGACCCTCAAGGAGAAGTAGGGACTCGGAGAAGAAGGACAAGTACACCAAGAGCTACACAATAAGAAGACATCAAGCTCATGTTGGTGAATGGGTTTCCGGCTCCGAATCCGACAACCAATCCGAGAGAAGCTATCACTCCAACTCCTACTATAGTCAAGATGAAGGTGTTGCCAGACTTGCACTCGTAACCTCCAACTCCTATGACATATTTGATTCGCCAAATGAAGGGAGTGGAAGTTGCTTCATGGCTAAAGGCCCCAAGGTATCACACCCCGAATACATTGACTTCAATAGTGATGAGGATGACTTACTTGGAGATGATGACTTGCTATTTGATAAAACTAGTGATATTAGTCAAAGTGAGCTATATAATGATCATGCTAGTCAAGATAAGTCGTGTGATGATGATAAGAAGGAAATAGAACGACTAACTAAAGAATTAAACACTCTTAAGTTAGCCCATGAATCTACTTTAGAAGATCCTAGAGAGCTTGTAAGAACTCATGAGAAGCTACGCTTCGAGAAGCTCAATTTGGAGCAAGAACATGAGTTTCTTAAAGCAATCAATGACGATCTCCGAAAGAAGACTTCTTCTTATCTAGCCAATCGACTACTCTTGTCTACATTTATTCCACAAGTTAAGACTAAGCAATCTAGTAACAAAGGCAAGAAAGGTTCTTCAACTAGTAGCAATAAGAATGATAAATCTAATGATATTGCTTCTAGTAGTTCTATTGATTCCACTAACGATTCTCTTAGCCAAGTTACACTTGAGCAAGAAAACAATTTATTGAAAGGAATTATAGAGAAAGGTGTCTACAAAAGTCTTGCCGGATGTAAGCAATTCAAAGAAATTGTACGCAAGCATGGAGGATACCGGAAGAACCATGGTATTGGCTACTTCAACGCCAATGGAGTTGAATGGGAAGAAGGTCAATACCCCAAGCCCAAGTTTGTTCCTCAAAGGAAGAAGTATGAACATACTCTCCCCAAGGGAACAAAAGCTTAAGATGACCTTCCACCACAAGACCACAAGCTCAAGGGTAAGGACAAGCTTCAAGAGGAGATTGACTCATATGAAGATGAATCCCACGCGTTGGTCAAGTGGGTTCCCAAGGCTACCACAAGCTCAACTTCTACAAGTGATACTTCAACTCCAAGGATTCCCATCAAGTTGATGTGGATCCCCAAGAAGAAGAACTAAAGAAGTTCTTGAGGGGTGACTCTGCCAATGAAATTCACTCATATTCATTATTGGCTAGAGCTATTTGCAATCAACTCCAACTCTATGCAATAGTTCAAGGAGTCACACATTCCCTCGAAGGTAAGCAACAGACAAGGTAATGAGAGAATCCATGGACATCATCATGTATACATTGCACTCCATGTCCATAGATATCCCTGTATGTGTCTCTTGTTTGGGACTAACCCATGTAGGTGAGAAGAGTAAGAAAACAACGAGGATCCCTCCCAACTCAAGATGATCTTCATCAACTATGAGCATCCACCACTACATCACCCACATGAAGTCTTCTACAACAAACCCAAGGTTAGTTTATCCCTCTTAGGGGGTATGTCACATCAAGGGGGGCTTTACTCTAGGACTTGAGGTAAAGCATCTCTTAAAGATGTGAACACGTTAAATGCTTTATGTAAGAGTGGTAACCCCACTTGTGCTTAAACGATGAGTATGACCTTTGATCAAGTATTCTTACTTGGCTCCTAAGTCAATATACTCATATATAGATGACTCCGTCATCGCCCAAGTGCTTGGTAGATACTAGAGTGGTTTTGCATGTTTGCCATATTTCATTTGACATCTTATTGCGTGAACATGTTGGTCTGCATGTCTTTATTCATTCGAGGATATCTAATTGTTGTTATATTGGTTTCATTTTTATTTGGCCAATTGGATATACAAGAATGCCTAGGACCCCTCTCTAGCTATCTATGCTTTCTCGTCTCAAATTCTATTAATGCTACATCACAAAATTTGAACAAGCACTTCTCGAACCCTCTGTGTGAGGAGCACTCGGAGTTTCGTTTCGTCAAGAGCAGACCACCAAAACCTCCCAAGTGCAACTCGGTGGAACCAACACAAAAATCTCGGTCTCCCGATGCCTAGGGTTGATCTGATTTTTCCATCTCGGTAATACCGATTCCATATTCTTGGCTTCACCGAGTTTCCCTGTCAACTGACAGTTGAGGAACTCGGTGGTACCGATAATTTTGAATCGGTGTCACCGACAACGAAGGGTATATATACCGGCCGACCCGACTTTTGAAATCAAATCTTCAAACGTCTGATTCCTCCAAACCCTAGCTGCCGCTCGTGGACCCCTAGTCGTTGCCCTTGACTCCCCGTGCGCCCTCGCCGTTGGGATCTTCGCCGTCGATGGAATCTTCACCGCCGTCGTCGCCGTAGTGGAATCCTTGCCGAGTTAGGGTGAGATTCTGATCCCCTCTTGTGCTCCACCATCTAATTCTTATGCATTAGGGTCGTTCCATCTATATGCCACTGTTTGAGATTGATCCATCCTCGAAAAACCTCCATTATAATAGGAGAACGAAATTTTTTAGGGTTGAGTTTCCGCCAAGTGTGTCTCGGTGACACCGAGTTGGAAATATCGGTCGTACCGATATTTGGTTTAGGACAACTGATACGTCTCCAATGTATCTATAATTTTTGCTTGTTCCATGATGTTATATTATCATTCTTGGATGTTTTACCATCATCTTATAGCAACTTTATATCATTTTTGGGGACTAACCTATTGACATAGTGCCAAAGTGCGAGTTGCTGTTTTTGCTTGCTTTTTTACTTCACAGAATATCAGTACCAAATGGAGTCCAATCGCGACGAAACTTTTTGGAGATTGTTTTTGGGCCAGAAGACATCCAATGGGCCAAGGAAGTACCAGAGAGGAGGGCCGAGGAGACCACAACTCACCAGGGCACGCTAGAGGCCCCGAGCGCGCCTTGATAGGTTGTGCCCTCCTCGGGATGCCTCTCCACCGCCTCTGATGCCTATAAATTCCCAAATATTCCAGAAACCCTAAGGGAGTTGACAGAAAACACATCCATTCGCCGCAAGTTCCAGAACCGCGAGATCCAATCTAACACCATCACGGAGGGGTTCATCATCCTCATTGGTGCCTCTCCCATGATGCGTGAGTAGTCCACCATAGACCTATGGGTCTGTAGGCAGTAGCTAGATGGCTTCCTCTCTCTCTTTTGATTCTCAATACAATGGTCTCTTGGAGATCTATTTGATGTAAACTTTTTGCGGTGTGTTAATTGGGATTTGATGAATTTTGAGTTCATGATCAGTTTCTATCCATGAATATTATTTGAGTCTTCTTCGATCTCTTATATGCATGATTACTTATAGCCTCGTATTTCTTTTTCGAATCTTTGGTTTAGTTAGGATAACTAGATCGATTTTTCTTGCCATGGGAAGAGGTGCTTTGTGATGGGTTCGATCTTGCGGTGTCCTCTCCCAGTGACACAAGGGGCAGCGAGGCACACATGTATCATTGCTATTAAGGATAACAAGATGGGGTCTATTCCTACATGAATAGATCTTCTCTACATCATGTCACCGTTCTTATTGCATTGCTCCGTTTTTCCGTGAACTTAATACACTAGATGCATGCTGGATAGCGGTCCATGTGTGGAGTAATAGTAGTAGATGCAGAATCGTTTCAGTCCACTAATCTTGGACGCGATGCCTATATAATGATCATCGCCTTGGATATCATCATGATTATTTGATCTTCTATCAATTGCCCAACAGTAATTTGTTCACCCACCGTGTGCTATACTCATGAAAGAAGCCACTAGTGAAACCTACCTCCGCCAGGTCTACTTTTCCAACATATTGCTTTTTGATCTATCTTTTTGCCACTTTTGTTTTCAGATCTATTATTCCAAAACCCAAAAATACCTTGCTGCACTTTTTATTTGCTTTTTTCATTTTGTGTTCTTGAGAGATCTATCTATCCAATCTATCATATCCTAACCTATCTTTTTACCGTAGAGAGATTGGCAACCTCTCTTTCGCGTCGGGTTGCAAGTATTTGTTCTTTGTGTGCAGGTGTTGTTTACGTACTGTTGGTGATCCTCCTACTGGTTCGATACCTTGGTTTCATAACTAAGGGAAATACTTACCGTCGCTGTGTTGCATCACCCCTTCCTCTTTGGGGAAATTCCGACGCAGTCTCATGCCACGTCAAAGGAATTTCTGGCGCCATTGCCGGGGAGGAAGCGGTCTCTTCTACGTGCCAATCTCTGGCGCCGAGGAGACACCATCATCATCTACCAGGTTCCTAATCACAAATCTCATCTCCTTGCAATTACATTATTTGCCATTTGCCTCTCGTTTTCCTCTCCCCAACTTCACAAATTTGCCGTTTTATTCGCCCTCTTTTTCGTTTGCCTTTTTCTCGTCAGATCTCTTGCTTGCTTGCAATCTTGTTTGCGTAGTCACGATGACTCAAGAAAACACCAAATTGTGTGATTTTTCCAATACTACTAATAATGATTTTATTAGTACTCCGATTGCTCCTCCCGCCACTAGTGCGGAGTCTTGTGATATTAATGTCGCTTTGTTGAATCTTGTCATGAAAGATCAATTTGACGGTACTCCTAACCAGGATGTCGCGTCCCATCTAAACACATTCTTAGAATTGTGCGATGTGCAAAAGAAAAAAAGATGTGGACAATGATACAGTTAAGTTGAAATTATTTCCTTTCTCCTTGCGGGATCGTGCAAAAATTTGGTTTCCTTCTTTGCCTCGCAATAGTATTGATTCTTGGAATATGTGCAAGGATGCTTTTGTTACTAAGTATTTTCCGCCCGTGAAAATTATTTCTCTTAGGACTCAAATCATGAATTTTAAGCAACCTGAGCATGAACATGTTGCACAATCTTGGGAAAGAATGAAATTGATGCTAAGAAATTGTCCTACTCATGGTTTAAATCTTTGGATGATCATACAAAAAATTTATGCGGGATTGAATTTTGTCTTTAGAAATCTTTTAGATTCCGCCGCGGGTGGTACTTTTATGGAAATTACTTTGGGTGAAGCTACTAAATTGCTAGATAATATTATGGCAAATTATTCACAATGGCACACTAAAAGAGCACATACTAGTAAACAGGTTAATTCAGTTGAAGAAATTAGTACTTTGAGTGAAAAAGTTGATGCTTTAATGAAGTTGGTTGCTAGTAAAAATGCTCCTATTTATCTTAATGATGTGCCTTTGTCTACTTTGATTGAGCAAAATAGTGACTCCGTGGATGTGAATTTCGTCTCGCGAAACAATTTCAATAACAATGCTTATAGAGGTAATTTTAATCCTAGGCCTTTTCCTGGAAATTCCTCTAATAATTATGGTAATTCCTATGGTAATTATTCTTACAATAATAATAGGAACCCCTCTGATCTTGAGAGTAATATTAAAGAATTTATCAATGCGCAAAAGGTTTTCAATACTACGATAGAAGAAAAGTTGAATAAGATTGTTGATATGTCTAGAAGCATTGATAGAATTTCTCATGATGTAGAAAATATCAAGTTGAAAGCGTTTGCACCTAAGATTGATGAATCAATTAAATCTTTATATGTCTCTATGGATGAAAGTAAGAAAAGAACCGCTATGCTTAGAGCTAAAAGAGAATTTTTAGAAAAGGCGTTTTCTAGTGATTGCTTTCAGAAAAATGATGAAGATCTTAAAGTGATTGGTGTTTATTCTATTGATTCCTTGTTTAGTAATATTAAAATTGATGATAAAGGGACTGGAGTAGAGTCCACTTTAGCTATAAGGCGTCCCAATAATTTGGAGGGTGAAAATCTTGCTGAAAAATTTGATGAAAGTGGGTTTGAAGAGGTCAAAATTTAACTAGTGATGTGCCCACTATTTTGGATTGCAAAGACTTTAATTATGATAGTTGCTCTTTGATTGAATGTATTTCTTTGCTGCAATCTATGTTGAATTCACCCCATGCTTATGAACAAAATAAATCTTTTACTAAACATATCGTTGATGCCATGATGAAATCTTTTGAAGAAAAGTTGGAGTTAGAGATTTCTATTCTTGGAAAATTACATGATGAGTGGGTACCTACCATTAAGTTCAATATTAAAAATTATGAGTGCTTTTGTTTTTGTGATTTGGGTGCTAGTGTTTCCACGTTTCCGAAATCTCTATGTGATGTGCTTGGTCTTACCAATATTGAAGAATGTTCTCTTAATTTGCACTTGGCGGATTCTACTATTAAAAAGCCTTTGGGAAGAATTAATGATGTTCTTATTCTTGCAAATAGGAACTATGTGACCATAGATTTTTTTGTTCTTGCAATCCGTCTAGTCCCATTATACTTGGTAGACCGTTCTTACGCACTATAGGTGTCGTGATTGATATGAAAGAAGGCAATATTAGATTTCAATTTCCACTAATAAAGGGCATGGAACACTTCCCTAGAACAATAATTAAGCCACCATATGAATCAATCATGAGAGCATCCTATGGAGCAAAAACCAAAGATGACAATACTTGAATCTATGCGTTATGCCTAGCTAGGGGTGTAAAATGATAGCGCTTGTTGGGAGGCAACCCAATGAATAAATTTATTTTCATCTTTTTCTTTCTGTTTTTGAGTGTTGACACAATTATGCCTCTGTTATGATTGTGTTTTTATGTTTTATTTAGTGTTTGTGCCAAGTAAAGCCTTCAGGATGATTCATAAGATGAGTAGAAACAATGCTGCAGAAACTTTGCCTCCAGTATGCGAAGATATTTTGAAAAAACCCATGCTTGCTAATTATTTTTGCGAATTATTTTTTGAAAACGGCACAACATCTGGGATTTCCACCATGCTTGCTAATTTTTACAGGAATATCCACAAATAAAAAGTCTCAGAATGCCACAAAATTTTTACAGGAATTTTCCCAGAATATTTAAAAATTTATGGAGCAGAAAACACCTCAGGGGTGTGCACCTATTGGTGCCAAGACAACAGGGGGCGCACACCCCCTGGGCGCACCATGATGGCTTGGGGGGCCCATAGGCACCCGCTCACTTATCCCTTCAGCCCACTCCTTCTCCTACCTCTAGAAAAAAAATCTTGGTTGCTCTCTCTCTCGTGTTCTAGCTCCCAAACCTGAGATTTTCGCTCTATGCTCGGAACTCCGTTTCCGAAACTGTTTTGAGGGATTGCTCCTTGGTATGTGACTCTCCCATTCCTCCAATTAGTTTTGGCTTTAGTAGTTTATATTTTGCAAAAAAATTCTGCACTTGGTGCTACTGAAAATGAGCTTGCATGTTGAATTCTTTGAGTTCCAAGTAGTTTGAATGCTTGATATGGCCTCTCGGCATCTATATGAGTAGTTGCTACCAATCTTACAAATTTTTATTGACATAATTTTTTGGTCCAAAAATTTCAGAAATTTGTTCATAGGAAGATGAACCTCTTTAGGAGGAGTTCTTCGAGCCGGAGTCCCAAGGGAGTTATTGGGAGTGCCCATGACCAAGACATCAACATCTTTCGTAACACGGAGGTTAGGTCGTGCGAATGACCCCATACACCTTTCATGACCGAAGCGGGTTTCTACCAAGAGTTCATGCAATTCATTGGAAATGTCGGGCTGACCAATTTCCTCGCAGATGAGTGTGATCAATACTATCTACTCACAAATTCCTTTCTGCAAAATTTCTATTTCATGCATAGGCTCGATATCCCCATGGTGTGCTTTGATTTATACGCGGAACATTTTGAAATACCATTCACTAGGTTCTGGGAAATATGCTTGATTCCCTCTGACGGGGGATTAAATGAGCCTAGGCCGGAGGAGTTCGAGGACTTCCTCCTCACTTTAACTATGGGTGAACGTAGGGGCATGTCGAACGTCCGAGCTACTAGCTTGTATTTTCCTGCTGTGCACTACTTTGCATTATTTATAGGGAAATGCTTAATTGCTATGGAGCAGGGTGGCAGTCTCAGTGCCCCCACCCTTGCTATTTTGCGCCGCGCATTATTTGCTGATAACACATACAGCTTAGGAGCTATCGTTGCACATCGTTTGCATGGTAACCAGACCAGGGGCAAGGTCCATGGTGGTATTTATGCCACTCGACTAGCAAAACACTTTAATATTAATATACGCCCTACCAATTACTTATTACCTAAGGTTTATCTTGATCACCAGTCTATGTTAGAACACCACTTTATTGATGAACCTGAGCCTCCACACCACATTCGTCATAACGTAGTATACAACGAGAGGACTCACGATATTATTGTGTTGCCCACACCTTCTTTGTTTAACTATCATGCTAGGCACGGATATGTCGTCATGCCAACGGACATAATTACTTACCGGAACGAGTTAGCTGAGGCGGAGGCCGCGACCCAGGCTTCGGACGCCCAGGTGCGTCAGCCCAACTACTTTCCTCCTGGACCCGATGGCTACTTCATATGGTGATCACCAAGCTAGGCCAACAACCTAAGCTTGGGGAAGTACGTATTTCTCATCGACATTATATTCATGTTCACACACTTCATTTCAATTATCGGTGTTCATCCTCTTTCATTGTATATACCCATGTTAGTTTTATTTTCCCGCTATCTTCTTGTGTGTTTGAAAAACTTTAAAAACACAAAAATATTTTCTCGCTTCTTTTCGGTTTTTCTTTCTTGTTTAATTAGTTTAGTATTAAAAGGAAACCCAAAACGATTTCCTTTGCATGTAGGGAGTTTTCCTGTGTAAATAGTTTTTCTCGTTCTTGTTTTCCCTTTGTTTATTTGCTTTCTTCAAGAAAACCAAAAACTCCAAAAACATTTTAGTGTGTTTCTCTGAATTTATTTTCTTTTTGTTGAGACGGTGAAAGGAGAAGACCACGATGAAAATGGTGAGTGGCTCTCATATGCATTAGTGTTGATCTAATGAAGAGCCAATATTACCTTGTCTTCTCTTTTTTGTAAATTGTTTCGCAGATTCCAGCTTAGTCCATGACACACTTGGACTATTATTACTTATCACATCGTTCGATCATGCAAATGAAAGGCAATAATGACGATATTTGATGAAGTGATCGTGGTAAAGGAAGCTGGTATGAACTCTTCTTGTTTTCCGTTTTTGTAAATATGTTTAGCTCGTTCGATCTTGATTCAACATATTATGAGTAAACGTGTTTATGATGACAATTAGAGATTATAGTTGCTCATGCCACGCTTAAATAGCTACGAGTGAATAATGATTTATCTTCTATGTCAACATGCACAAAAATGGTTGTGATGTGGAATGGTAGTATGGTATCCTCCTCTGAGTAATTCGAGCGGCTTGACTTGGCACATGTGCAAACATGCAGTTGATTCAAATCCAATGTAGCCTTCATGTTATTTATGTTCAGAGTGTTTATATCCTACTCATGCTAATGTTCAATGTTAACTATTCGCAATGCATGATTATGACCGTTTTTGCTCTCTAGTTGGTCGCTTCTCAATCTATTGCTAGCCTTCACCTGTACTAAGCGGGAATACTGCTTGTGCATCCAAAACCCTTAAACCCAAGTTGTTCCACAGGAGTCCACCATATCTACCTATATATGGTATTACCCTATCATTCCAAGTAAATTTGCATGTGACACCTCTAAATATTCAAATAGAAATCTATTTTGTGTGCTCGTACCGCTCATGGAATGACGGGGCGGTCACTATCTTCCATGCTAAGTGGTTATTCTCAAGATGAGCATTTATTCGCCTGTCATTGCACGAGAGAGGCTAGTAAAAAGGATGCCTAGTCCTGCATAATCAAAAATAAATTAAACAAAACTCCTGGGACAGTTGATATGTTGGAGGGCACCCGTGGATTCGGTCAACCATGTTTTGTTTATGTATGGTGGATGGGAGTAAACTTTACAATTCCGCTTGGGAACCGCTAATAATGGGTTTATCATGGAAGATATTGAAAACTCAGTCATGACGTTGACAGGAAAAGCAAACCACCCAAAATTACAATTTCATCTCAGTTTTAAACTCTGAGCTCTGGCACCTATGCAAATCTCTGTGAAGGGCCATTCTATTTACTTTTATGTTATTTTACTTTTATTCTTGAGTCATCATGTTCTTGCTAAAGCACTAGACCGGAGAGCACTATTGTCATTTTTATGCATTGGGTCTAGTTAATGTTGGATGTGAGCATGACTGGATCTCTTCTACCCTGAATTACAATGTTCAGTCGCTGCTTGGACCTCAGAGGTGCTCTGCATTTATGTTTTGCGGTCTCAGAAAGGGCTAACGAGATACCATATCATCATATTATATCATGATTGTTTTGACAAATTGTTGGCATGTGAGATATTTTATTATTGCTCGCTAGTTTGTTATGTTATTACCATGAGTAAGTATAATAGCTAAGTGTTATCATCGATGTGGTTATTTATGATTTATGCTAAAAACCTGAACACTAGCTAAGCATATATATGGCAAAGAGAACAAAAGAGTTTGTAAAAGTTTTCTTTATCACTTTCAGTTTGTCAACTGAATTGCTTGAGGACAAGCAATGAGTTAAGCTTGGGGGAGTTGATACGTCTCAAACGTATCTACCGTTCCAAACACTTTTGCTCTTGTTTTGGACTCTAATTTGCATGATTTGAATGAAACTAACCCAGACTGACGCTATTTTCAGCAGAACTATTATGGTGTTGTTTTTGTGCAGAAATAAAAGCTCTCAGAATCGGACAAAACTTTTTGTGGATTTTTTCTAGAATATATAAAAACTGGAGCGAAGACCCACCAGAGGGGGGCACCTGTTGGTGTCAAGCCAACAGGGCACGTCCACCCCCTGGGCGCGCCCTGATGACTTGGGGCCACCTCGTGGCCATCCGACCCTAATTCCAGTCCTATAAATTCACAATTACGGAGAAAAAAAATAAAAGAGAAGTTTTCATGCGTTTCACGAGACGGAGCGGCAGCCGGCGACGGCGACAGGCGTCGAGCTAAGTGGTTGCCGCGGGGATAGGCGGTGAGACATGCATGGAGAGTCCCGGAGTACTAGCGTTATCGTAGGTGCTACTCTAGGGAGGGGGGAGGGGAGCATGCGAGGGTTTTGTGACGTGTGGGTGCTGAGGTTTTTTTTTTGAAGTGGTGCTGAGGGTTTTCTATCCTAGAATAATGTGCTTCGGTGGAAACGGCTTATTAGATCCAATCGTGTGTGATAAATCCTATATAAATATTACTCTCAACTCAAGTAAACTAGCACTCCGGTGTGATGGAGATACCGCACAATGAAAGTCGTCGCACAGTTTCAATCTCGGAAAAAAATATAATACACAAGCATAGATATAATACACACAAACTAGATAGATTCAATCCAACATCTCATCTTCATGCTTGATCGTTAAGATTCTCCAGGAACTGGGTGTACGCGGCGTGCGCTATCCTGCGAGAATACTTCTGCTTTAAGGAGCCAACGGCTCGTCCTCTTGCATGCGCCAGAACACTAGAGTATGTGTTGTTAATCTTATGGTTGCAGAACCGGCATCCATAGCCCCCATTCTTCCTGACACGCCTGTTATGCTTTCCAGCCATAAGCTCTCTCAGTGTTTGCCTCTTGAACCTCTCCTGGACGTCTTCATCCTCGCTGTCCACATCGTCAGATAGCACCTATACATAGTAAAAAAGGTGACGTCTGTATATTTTATAATACGAATTTGCAAGGCAGAGTTTATGAAACATAATATTTCATGCGATAACGTGAACCCTAAATCGAAGCTAATTGGTTTGATACCAAAAGTTGGCATGCCTTATTTTAGCAACTGCCAAATGTTGGCTAGAGATTGGTTGCATAACAATTCTCGTTATCAATCTCACAAAAGGTTGCGAAATGTTGACAACTTTTGATTTTGCCAATTATTGGCAGCAATGCCAGATGTTGGTAGCAAACCAATCAACCTTTTATATGTATTTACCAAAACTGGGTATATATGACCAACCGGTTCTCCGCCCGAGTCGTTGTCGTCGCTGGAGTGTTCGTCGAAGTCGCTATGGACCACCGTCTCCGGCTGGGGAAGCACGGCAGTGGCGACAACGTCAAGGCCGCGCTGCTGTCCGCGCGATACGTCATCTCCGATGACAGCAATCTCTGTGCCCACCTTCACGCTGTGCTAGGGTGCTTCGCCGGTACCGACGTGGTTACTCCCTCCCATGGTGCAGGGAGGCCGGTGATGATGATTGAGAACGGCGGCGAGGATGCAGGGTGTCAGAGAGGATTGTGTGTAGCGAGAATGGTAAAACCAGCGGCTCGGGTGCGGTTAATAAAGGGTAGTTGGGACTTGAGAGGGAGGCGGGCGGCGGTTTAAAGGGACGGCTCGCCTCCCGGTGAGCCGCCTGTGCGCCGGACTGCTCGCATGCGCACCGTCAATTCACACGCCTGGCGGCACGTCTCCCTGCGAAACTGCGCAGCGAACACGCCTCCCATCAATTCATACACCTTCTCGCACGCATCGCGGTCAGCCTGCGAGGTGACCTGCTAGCATGCGTCACGTCAAATCATATCTGCGTGCATGGATCGCGGGGCGTGTATTGTTTTTCTGCGAAGCTACAGCACTTACTCCCTCCGTTTTTATTTAGTCTGCGTATTAGAGTTGACTGAAGTCAAACTTGATACAGTTTGACCAACTTTAAAGAAAGAAATAGAAATAATTACCATGACAAATATATATGATGTGAAAGTACATTCAATAAAGAATCTAATGGTAATAATTTTAATTGTAAACATTAACATTTTTTTCTAAATTTGGTCAAAGTTTACAAAGCTTGACTTTAACCAACGCTAATACGCAGACTAAATAAAAACAGTTTGGATTAATAAACCGTTTGCGATGTAAACGTGACGGTTCTGTGTTGCATCTATTAATAAGCCCCCGTTTGCAAGAAGCTTAGATGAAAACTTCTCTCAAATTGGACGATTTATTTACCACGACCTATAAGGTCCCTATCATGAAATCATGTCAATGTTTGATGAATTCTAGCTTAGCTGGGCGTTTGCTGGAATTAGAAAGCCAAGAGTCAATGTTTGCGGCCCCGAGATGTTCGAAATTTATTGGTTTTCCTTCCATGGGGACTAAACATGCACCCAAGACAAAAAAAATGAATTTCTAATCCATTCGGGCGCACAACCGCATGTGCATATAGTTCAAATTTGAAATTTACAAATTAAATACTAAGGAATCAATTTAATGTATAAAATGTCTTAATGTTCTTTAAAAAACAAATTTTAACACTTCACTCCTATTGTCACATGTGCACTACATAAAAAAAGTTTGACATGCATGCCTCAAAGTGACGGTGGTGTGGTGGGACGAGTGGGGGTGTGGGGTCCGGCACACAATACGCGTCGTATGCGCGCCACCACGTGGGGTTGTCCGGTTAGTTAGTCATCAAGATGACAATGGGGGATTACTCAGGAGGGTATATTGGAGTCCCATCCATGTCCTCATCACCGCCCTCCCATTCCCGTCACCGTCTCGGTACCCGTGCGCGGGGATAAAAAGTTTCCCATCCTCGTCCCCATCACCGCCTTCCCATTCCCGTCACCATCTCGATACCCATGCGTGGGGATAAAAAGTTTCCCATCCCCGTCCCCATCACCGCCCTCCCATTCCCGTCACCGTCTCCGTACCCGTGCGTGAAGATAAAAAGTTTCCCATCCCCATTGCCATTTCTTTATCCCCGTGGGGAAACCCAACATGCATTTAAGAACAACATTCGATAGTATTTCAGTAAAAAAAAATAGTATTTCAACGCAATAAATAATATGTTGTGGCTAAGTTTGGGATTTCTTAGGGATATTTGGGCCAGATGGGTGGGATCTGTGGAAATTTGGGTGACCGAGGGCACAAATTACGTGGGGTCTACTAATTTCAGAGCCCACATGTAAGTTATTTCATGGTTAAGGCGGGTAATGCTATGTATGTCCGATCCCCATCCCCGTTCTGCACGCTGGGTAAGGTATTTGACCCACCATCTTCCCCATGGGAATTCAAGATGACACTTCTCCATGCCCTAATAGAGTAAACACCCATGGGGATGCAGGTAACGGTTTTAACCATGACAGCTTCAGGTGAGGCACACGTGCCACGTCTAAAGTCGTGCATTGGGTACATATTTAAAGCATCTCGATCATTACCTTTTTCATGCATACGTTTGTGTCTCATGCATGCGGTGGTGGTCCTCGTACACTCACTCATGCGTTTACCACCGACACACCCATTCGTTGCCCCCGCATGGTTGATCACCTTGGATGGCGCGCGCGAGAGGGGTTTGATCAAAGCTGGATTCATCTTAGTCCGTGTTTCGGCGAATATCATGGTGAGATTACACACGAAAGTTTGGGCGCATGTGTGCACGCGCGTGCTCATTGTACAAGTTGTGAACCTCCGTTTTTTCCGATTTGCGAAGGTGCCACATGAAAGGTGTGCATTGGGTATTCAAAACATCACACAACACCTCCGTACATATGTTAATTAGGGCAGCATGGAGGCGGTGCTTGTCCTCGGACACCGCCCCCTTGCACAATTATTAGTGTCCCATATGTGGCCTCGCGTACTTTTGTACCGCAACGAGAGAGAGTTTAATTATTGTGGATTCTTTTTTGGTCGATGTTTGCGGTAGGCCATGGGTGTGAGATTACATGGTATAATTTGAGTGCGTGTAGTGTACGCATGAATGTCTCTCCCATCGGCTCGAATGGGGGTGGGTATATATATATACTAAGCGTCATGAACCACGCTTTCCGTGCGGACTTTAAGATTCCCGAGGAACGTGTGCCACGCTAAAGTTTGTGTGCTGGGTATGTAAACATCACACAACACTTCCATGCATATGTTTGATCCACGCTTAGTCGGTGATTGTCTTTGGATATTCCTTCGTGTGGTTGTCGTTGGAAACTCTATTTCTGGGCCCGTGTGGATGTCCATCACATTGACTGACAACGAGAGAGAGTATACCATGGTGGATTCTTCAATTGTTTTGTGTTATGGTATATATTATATAGGTCATTTGAGTTTCCTTACCCAAGTCTGAGCACACGTGTACGTATGCGTGAATCGTTCCCATCGACGCTCGGTATACTAGTTGTACGCGTCAAGAACAATCGCTCGGGGGGGGGGGGTCTATCCTGTTCCAAAGCATGTGACGCATCAAATTTGCACATGAGGTATATATTAATTAATTCAAACGCAAACACAACATTTCCGTACATATGTTTGCACCACCAGCAGGTGATGGTTGTCTTCGACACTTGATATGACACCGTCTACAGATCAGAGGGTGTACAAGGGGAGGTCCGATCTTCACGGTGTAGGATCAATAAGAGGATGGGGGTAACTAGCTGCAAGCAGCCCAAAAACGGAAAATAAGAGATTATGACCCGATGAGGAGGATGCTCACCGAAGCCTGCAATCCGAACATTCGCCGATCCACAACCCGCAATACTACCCTACACAACCACGCTCAAGTCGTGGAGCACATGATAGGTGCAATCCACAAGGAAACCACAAACTCTAACCCACACAACTCGATCTAGTCGTGGAGCACGAATTAGGAGCAATTTCTCAAGGAATCACGAGAATAAGGGTAACAAGAGTCTCTCCAATCTCAGGAGGAGTCTATGTCTTGGTCTTTGATAGAAATGGCAAAAGTCCCTCACAAAGGGAAGAGCTAGCCTATTTATAAGGGACAACCCCCCTGGTCAGGTGTGAAAACAAACTAGCTTTGGGAACTAGCTTAGGTGTGAAAGAGAACCAACTTTGGTTTGACTAAATGGCTTTAGACTTAATGAGGTAGCTTCTAGAAATCTCTAGTTGGAGGTGGTTGGCGGTTCCCGACCAAACATTATTTACTGGAGTCGAACAATGTTTCCTTCAGTAGAAAACTTGAGTTCTGGAAACCTTTTGCAAGTTGGGTTATCCAAACTCGTGCATAACATTGTTTCACCAGCACCAAAACATTGTTTCTTCAGCAGACCACATATTCCTTCATAACTCTGTTTCTTTGTCATAAAACATTGTTTCGACGCGGACTGAAAGTGTTGTTGGTCCTCTTCAATGTTGCACCTGAGTTCAACCAACAATGAAGGAGGTGAAGGCATGATGACCCACAAGTATAGGGGATCTATCGTAGTCCTTTCGATAAGTAAGAGTGTCGAACCCAACGAGGAGCAGAAGGAAATGACAAGCAGTTTCCAGTAAGGTATTCTCTGCAAGCACTGAAATTATCGGTAGCAGATAGTTTTGTGATAAGATAATTCGTAACGGATAGCAAGTAACAAATGTAGCAACGGTGCAGCAAGGTGGTCCAATCCTTTTTGTAGCAAAGGACAAGCCTGGACAAACTCTTATATAAAGCAAAGCGCTCCCGAGGACACATGGGAATTTCTGTCAAGCTAGTTTTCATCATGCTCATATGATTCGCGTTCGTTACTTTCATAATTTGATATGTGGGTGGACCGGTGCTTGGGTGCTGCCCTTACTTGGACAAGCGTCCCACTTATGATTAACCTCTCTCGCAAGCATCCGCAACTATGAAAGAAGAATTAAGATAAATCTAACCATAGCATGAAACATATGGATCCAAATCAGCCCCTTACGAAGCAACGCATAAACTAGGGTTTAAGCTTCTGTCACTCTAGCAACCCATCATCTACTTATTACTTCCCAATGCCTTCCCCTAGTCCCAAATAATGGTGAAGTGTCATGTAGTCGACGTTCAGATAACACCACTAGAGGAGAGACAACATACATCTCATCAAAATATCGAACGAATACCAAATTCACATGATTACTTATAACAAGACTTATCCCATGTCCTCAGGAACAAACATAACTACTCACAAAGCATATTCATGTTCATAATCACAGGAGTATTAATTATCATTAAGGATCTAAACATATGATCTTTCACCAAGTAAACCAACTAGCATCAACTACAAGGAGTAATCAACACTACTAGCAACCCACAGGTACCAATCTGAGGTTTTGAGACAAAGATCGGATACAAGAGATGAACTAGGGTTTGGAGAGGAGATGGTGCTGGTGAAGATGTTGATGGAGATTGACCCCCTCTCGATGAGAGGATCGTTGGTGATGACAATGGCTTCGATTTCTCCCTCCGGGAGGGAAGTTTCCCCGGCAGAACATCTCCGCCGGAGCCCTAGATTGCTTCTGCCCAGGTTCCGCCTCTAGACGGCGGCGCTTCGTCCCGAAAGCTCTCTTCTGATTTTTTTTCCAGGTCAAAACCCTCCATATAGCAGAAGATGGGCACCGGAGGGCTGCCAGGGGGCCCACAAGCCATAGGGGCGCGCCCTGGGGGGTAGGGCGCGCCCCCAGGCTTGTGGCCTCCTGGTGGGTCCCCTCTGGTATTTCTTTTGCCCAATATTTTTTATATATTCCAAAATAATTCTCCGTAACTTTTCAGGACTTTTGGAGTTGTGCAGAATAGGTCTCTCATATTTGCTCCTTTTCGAGTCCAGAATTCCAGCTGCCGGCATTCTCCCTCTTCATGTAAACCTTGTAAAATAATAGAGAAAAGGCATAAGTATTGTACCATAATGTGTAATAACAGCCCATAATGCAATAAATATCAATATAAAAGCATGATGCAAAATGGACGTATAACCTCCCCCAAGCTTAGACCTCGCTTGTCCTCAAGCGAAAGCCGAAATCGATAAATATGTCCACATGTTTAGAGATAGAGGTGTCGATAAAATAAAATACGGACATGAAGGCATCATGGTCATCTTTAGAACAACAACATATATTGACATATAATTTCTTATGCTAAAGTAACAATTCATTCACAAGGTAAAGTATGAATCAAGAACTCTATTGAGAACCAACAAACTATGATCTCAGTCATTGAAGCAATTGCAATTTATCATAACATCGGAAAGAGTCAATATAAGAGCTTGTAAAGCAAATCCACATACTCAATCATCTTTTAGTCTTTCATAATTGCTAACACTCACGCGGTACCTATGAGGTCAAAGCTTCAATTGGACACAGAGAAAGATAGGGGCTTATAGTTTTGCCTCCCAACTATTTACCTCAAGGGTATTGTCAACACAAATAACCCATGATCACCCACATCCGAGTGGATATATGTGTATAGATCATTCCCCAACACATGACGCTTGCCAAGAGAGAAAGGCGAAATAAAGGAAGTGGTGAGGATCACCACGACTCTTGCATAAAGGTAAGTACTAGAAAGTAAAAGTAACAGATAAGCCCTTCGCAGAGGGAAGCAGAGGTTGTCATGCGCTTTTATAGTTGGATGCGCAATCCCTTAATGCAAAAGAACGTCACTTTATATTGCCGCTTGTGATAAAGAACTTTATTATGCAGTCTGTCGCTTTTATTTCTTCCATATCACAAGTTCGTATAAAGTTTATTTTCCTCACACTAATAGATCATACATATTTAGAGAGCAATTTTTATTGCTTGCACCGATGACAACTTACTTGAAGGATCGTACTCAATCCATAGGTAGGTGTGGTGGACTCTCATGGCAAAACCGAGTTAAGGGTGTTTGGATGCACAAGTAGTATCTCTACTTGGTGCGGAAGTTTTGGCTGATATGGGGTGGAAGAAAGCGTCACATGTTAAAGGATCTATAACCATATAACTTCTATTCGGAAATAAGCAAACATAACCCATTATGTTGTCTTTCTTGTCCAACATCAACTTCTTAGCATATAATATTTTAATGAGTGCTCACAATCATAAAAGATGTCCAAGATAATATATTTATATGTGAACATCTCTTTCTTTATTACTTCCTTTTAATTGCAACAATGACCAATCGCTATGTTTGTCAACTCACAACAAATTTCAATCGACATACTTCTTATATGTGAAGTCATCACTCCCCATAAGATCATCATATATACTCTTTGCTTTTATTCTATACTTCTTTCTATTTCTTTTTCTCAAGATCATAGCAAGCAAGCAAAGCCCTCAACTCAAAACTACTTTTTATTATATAACTCTCGGACTCGCTTACATAGGAGGAACATAGAGCAAAACTCAAAACTAGATCACACAAAAAACTTTATTCTACTAGATCAAGATATAACCAAAAGGATCGAACTAAGAAAAACGATAAAAGTAAAAGATGTGATGGTGATACGATACCGGGGCACCTCCCCCAAGCTTGGCACAAGCCAAGGGGAGTGCCCATACCCATATGTTTAGTTGTATTTCTTCGGAGGTGGTGATGATGGAGAAGGATCTTTAAGCTTGTTCAGTTTCCTCTTAAGCATAAAATTATGTTCCCTCAGATCGTCAACCTCCTGCTCGAGCTTCAATATCCTTTGACATAATTCTTGCTTGCTCTCCTGCAGAAAACGAGAAGGGATAAATAGAACCTTGGGTTTTCTCCTTGTGTTTGGCAGGCTCGATTTCCTGAACTCCACGTGCATATCTCCTGGTTGAGGCAGGGGAATCTCTTCTTCATCCAAGCTTTCTTCCTCATACTTGCCTTCTTGTTCCTCCTCCGAGAACAATCCATAAGGATCTAAGTCCCCATAGAGCTTGGGATTGGCAAGATAATACGATACATAGCTCTCCCCATCGGACTCTTGGGACGACATATTTTCAGATCTGTCCGGAAAAACAACAACAAACAAGAACAGAGGATTTTTCCGTGGTACAGTGGTCAAAACCTTCGGGAGATTATATAATGAATTTTTACCGACCTAAAGGAGTATACCACAAGAAAACGGAGTCCGGATGGTACACGGGGTGGCCACAAGCCACAGGGGCGCGCCCAGGGGGGTAGGGCGCGCCCCCCTGTCTTGTCGCCTCCTCGTGCTCTTTTCGGACTACTTTAAATTTCCCTAATTTATTAAATATTCCAAAACGGGGAAAAGTTGCTATTGGAAAAGTTTTGGAGTCGGTTTGCTTACCGTACCACATACCTATTCCTTTTCGGAGTCTGAAACGTTCTGGTAGGTCTCCCTAATGTACTCCTCCGGAGTTATGGTATTGATAATATTGGTTTCAATATTTATGGGAGTACCTGAGATATAATGTTTGATTCTTTGCCCATTTACCACCTTCGGATTTGTGCCTTCGGCATTGTTGATCTTGATGGCACCGGAACGATATACTTCCTCGATAATGTAAGGCCCTTCCCATTTAGAGAGAAGTTTTCCTACAAAAAATCTTAAACGAGAATTGTATAGCAAGACATGGTCACCTACATTGAATTCACGCTTTTGTATCCTTCTATCATGCCATCTCTTAACCTTTTCTTTAAACAACTTGGCATTCTCATAGGCCTGGGTTCTCCATTCATCAAGTGAGCTAATGTCAAATAACCTCTTCTCACCAGCAAGTTTGAAATCATAGTTGAGCTCTTTGATTGCCCAATAAGCTTTATGTTCTAGTTCTAGAGGTAAGTGACATGCTTTACCATAAACCATTTTATACGGAGACATACCCATAGGGTTTTTGTAAGCAGTTCTATAAGCCCATAATGCATCATCAAGTTTCTTAGACCAATTCTTTCTAGATCTATTAACAGTCTTTTGCAAGATCAATTTAATTTCTCTATTGCTTAATTCTACTTGACCACTAGACTGAGGATGATAAGGAGATGCAATTCTATGATTGACATCATACTTAGCAAGCAATTTACGGAAAGCACCATGAATAAAGTGTGAACCACCATCAGTCATTAAATATCTAGGGACTCCAAATCTAGGGAAAATAACTTCTTTAAGCATTTTAATAGAAGTGTCATGATCAGCACTACTAGTTGGAATAGCTTCTACCCACTTAGTAACATAATCAATAGCAACTAGAATATGAGTATACCCATTGGACTTTGGAAAAGGGCCCATATAATCAAAACCCCAAACATCAAATGGTTCAATAACAAGAGAGTAATTCATAGGCATTTCCTGATGTCTACTAATATTACCAATTCTTTGACATTCATCACAAGACAAGACAAACTTACGAGCATCCTTGAAGAGAGTAGGCCAATAAAAACCAGATTGTAATACCTTGTGTGCAGTTCTATCTCCAGCGTGGTGTCCTCCGTAGACCTCGGAGTGACACTTGTGTAGGATCTGTTCCTGTTCATGCTCAGGTACACAACGTCTAATAACACCATATACTCCTTCTTTATAAAGGTGTGGATCATCCCAAAAGTAATGTCTTAAATCATAGAAGAACTTTTTCTTTTGTTGGTATGTGAAACTAGGCGGTATAAATTTAGCAACAATGTAATTAGCATAATCAGCATACCATGGAGCATTACGTGAAGCATTTATGACAGCTAATTGTTCACTAGGAAAGCTATCATCAATAGGTAGTGGGTCATCAAGGACATTTTCTAACCTAGATAGGTTGTCTGCTACGGGGTTCTCAACTCCCTTTCTATCAATAATATGCAAATCAAATTCTTGTAGCAGAAGAACCCATCTAATAAGTCTAGGTTTAGCATCTTTCTTTTCCATAAGATATTTAATAGCAGCATGATCAGTGTGAACAGTTACTTTGGAATCAACAATATAAGGTCTGAACTTATCACAAGCAAACACAACCGCTAAAAATTCCTTTTCAGTGGTAGCATAGTTTCTTTAAGCACTGTCTAGAGTTTTACTAGCATAATGGATAACATTTAATTTCTTATCAACTCTTTGTCCTATAACAGCACCAACAGCATAATCACTAGCGTCACACATGATTTCAAAGGGTAGATTCCAATCAGGTGGCTGAACAACAGGTGCAGAAATCAAGGCTTTCTTAAGGATTTCAAATGCTTCTACACAATCATCATCAAAAACAAAAGGAATATCTTTTTGCAAGAGATTAGTGAGAGGCCGAGAAATTTTAGAGAAGTCTTTAATAAATCTCCTATAGAAACCAGCATGACCAAGGAAACTTCTTATACCTCTGATATCCGTAGGACACGACATTTTTTCAATAGCATCAACTTTAGCTTTATCAACTTCAATACCTCTTTCGGAGATTTTGTGTCCCAAGACAATACCCTCATTAACCATAAAGTGGCACTTTTCCTAATTCAAGACAAGATTAGTTTCTTCGCATCTCTGCAAAACTCGATCAAGGTTGCTCAAGCAATCATCAAAAGAAGTTCCGTAAACGGAGAAATCATCCATGAAAACCTCAACAATCTTTTCACAAAAGTCAGAGAATATAGCAGTCATACATCTTTGAAAGGTAGCAGGTGC
Source organism: Elymus sibiricus (assembly GCA_039707655.1). NCBI lineage: Eukaryota > Viridiplantae > Streptophyta > Magnoliopsida > Poales > Poaceae > Elymus > Elymus sibiricus. Next base: position 142,093,029 of record CM077667.1, on the reverse strand, counting down.
ATTGCATAAACCAAAAGGCATACGTCTATAAGCAAAGTTACCGAAAGGACAAGTAAAAGTGGTCTTCTCTTGGTCCTCTTTTGGCACAGGTATTTGAGAGAAGCCAGAATAACCATCTAGAATGCAAAAGTGTGTGTGTTTGGATAGTCTTTCTAGCATTTTATCAATAAAAGGTAGAGGGTAATGATCTTTCCTAGTATCTTTATTTAATTTCCTAAAATCAATTACCATTCTATATCCTGTAATAATTCTTTGCGGGATCAATTCATTTTTATCATTAGGAACAACGGTAATACCTCCCTTCTTAGGGACACAATGAATGGGACTAACCCATCTACTATCAGCAATAGGATAAATTATACCTGCCTCCAGAAGCTTTAATATTTCATTTCTTACCACTTCTTTCATTTTAGGATTTAACCGTCGTTGGTGATCAACAACTGGTTTAGCATCCGGCTCCATATTAATTTTATGCTGACATGGAGTGGGACTAATGCCCTTAAGATCATCAAGAGTATATCCAATAGCAGCACGGTGCTTCTTCAGAGTTTTCAATAATCTCTTTTCTTCATGCTCTGAAAGGTTAGCACTAATAATAACAGGATATATCTTCTTTTCATCAAGATAAGCATATTTCAGAGTATCCAGTAATTGTTTAAGCTCAAACACGGGATCACCCTTGGGTGGAGGAGGATCCCCAAGTATTTCAACAGGCAAGTTGTGTTTCAACATAGGATGCTGATCAAAGAAAATCTTATCTATTTCATTCCTTTCATTCATATGCATATCGTTTTCATGGTCTAGCAAATATTGTTCTAAGGGATCAGTGGGAGGTACAGCAATAGAAGCAAGACCAATAATTTCATCCTTACTAGGCAATTCTTTATCATGGGGTTGTCTACGAAATTTAGAGAAATTAAACTCATGGGACACATCCCCAAAACTTACAGTAACAGTTTCTTTCTCACAATCTATCTTAGCATTATGTGTATTCAAGAAAGGTCTACCAAATATAATGGGACAAAAATCATCTTGTGGGGAACCAAGAACAAGAAAATCAGTAGGATATTTTATTTTCCCACACAAGACTTCAACATCTCTAACAATCCCAACTGGTGCTATAGTATCTCTATTAGCAAGCTTAATGGTAACATCAATTTCTTCTAATTCAGCTGGTGCAATATCATTCATAATTTCTTGATATAAGGTAAAGGGAATTGCACTCACACTAGCACCCACATCACATAAGCCATGATAACAATGATCTCCTATTTTAACAGAAACAACAGGCATGCCAACAATAGGTCTATGTTTATCTTTAGTATCAGGTCTAGAAATTCTAGCAGCTTCATCACAGAAATGAATAACATGCCCATCAATATTATCAACCAAGAGATCTTTGACCATAGCAATACTAGGTTCAACTTTGATTTGTTCAGGGGGTGTAGGTGTTCTAGTATAACTCTTACGAACCACAGTTGAAGCTTTAGCATGTTCCTTTATTCTAACAGGGAAAGGTGGTTTCTCAATATAAGCAGTAGGAATAACAGGATCAACATTATAAATAATAGTTTCTTCTTCAACTTTAATAGGTTCAACTACTTTCACTTCAATGGGAGGATGATATTTAAACCACTTCTCCTTAGGGAGATCAATATGAGCAGCAAATGATTCACAGAAAGAAGCTACTATCTCAGAGTCAAGTCCATATTTAGTGCTAAATTCACGAAAAGCATCGGTGTCTATAAAGGATTTAACACAATCAAACTTAAGGTTTATACCTGACTCCTTACCTTTGTCGAGTTCCCAATCTTTAGAGTTGCATTTAATTCTTTCCAATAAGTCCCATTTGAATTCAATACCTTTCTTTATAAAGGAACCAATACAAGAAGTATCGAGCATGGATTGATCATTACGAGAAAGCCGAGCATAAAAATTCTGAATAATAATTTCTCTTGAGAGCTCATGATTGGGGCAAGAATATAACATTGACTTAAGCCTCCCCCAAGCTTGAGCGATACTTTCTCCTTCACGAGGCCAAAAATTATAAATATAATTCCGATCACGATGCACCAGATGCATAGGATAAAACTTCTGATGAAATTCCAATTTCAATCGGTTGTAGTTCCATGATCCAATATCATCACATAGCCTATACCATGTCAATGCCTTCTCCTTCAAAGATAAAGGAAAGACCTTCTTCTTGACATCATCCTTGGGCAAACCTGCAAGCTTAAATAATCCACAAACTTCATCCACATATATCAGGTGCAAATCAGGATGTAGTGTTCCATCTCCTGCATAAGGATTAGCTAGCAGTTTCTCTATCATACCCGAAGGAATTTCATAATTAATATTTTCAGTAGGTTCAGTAGGTTGAGGAGCAACTCTTTGTGCTTCCGGTCGAGGTGAAGATACCCCGAACAAGCCCCTCAAAGGATTATTTTCCATAGTAACAAGTGACGGTAAATTTCAGCACACTATATAAGTTTTTCCTTACCAAATTCCACTCACCAAAGGCGCTTCACTCCCCGGCAACGGTGCCAGAAAAGAGTCTTGATGACCCACAAGTATAGGGGACCTATTGTAGTCCTTTTGATAAGTAAGAGTGTCGAACCCAACGAGGAGCAGAAGGAAATGACAAGCGGTTTTCAGTAAGGTATTCTCTGCAAGCACTGAAATTATCGGTAGCAGATAGTTTTGTGATAAGATAATTCGTAACGGATAGCAAGTAACAAATGTAGAAAAGGTGCAGAAAGGTTGCCCAATCCTTTTTGTAGCAAAGGACAAGCCTGGAAAAACTCTTATATAAAGCAAAGCGCTCCCGAGGACACATGGGAATTTCTGTCAAGCTAGTTTTCATCATGCTCATATGATTCGCGTTCGTTACTTTGATAATTTGATACGTGGGTGGACCGGTGCTTGGGTGCTGCCCTTACTTGGACAAGCCTCCCACTTATGATTAACCTCTCTCGCAAGCATCCGCAACTACGAAAGAAGAATTAAGATAAATCTAACCATGGCATGAAACATATGGATCCAAATCAGCCCCTTACGAAGCAACGCATAAACTAGGGTTTAAGCTTCTGTCACTCTAGCAACCCATAATCTACTTATTACTTCCCAATGCCTTCCCCTAGGCCCAAATAATGGTGAAGTGTCATGTAGTCGACGTTCAGATAACACCACTAGAGGAGAGACAACATACATCTCATCAAAATATCGAACGAATACCAAATTCACATGATTACTTATAACAAGACTTATCCCATGTCCTCAGGAACAAACGCAACTACTCACAAAGCATATTCATGTTCATAATCAGAGGAGTATTAATTATCTTTAAGGATCTGAACATATGATCTTCCACCAAGTAAACCAACTAGCATCAACTACAAGGAGTAATCAACACTACTAGCAACCCACAGGTACCAATCTGAGGTTTTGAGACAAAGATCGGATACAAGAGATGAACTAGGGTTTGGAGAGGAGATGGTGCTGGTGAAGATGTTGATGGAGATTGACCCCCTCTCGATGAGAGGATCATTGGTGATGACGATGGCTTCGATTTCCCCCTCCGGGAGGGAAGTTTCCCCGGCAGAACAGCTCCGCCGGAGCCCTAGATTGCTTCTGCCCAGGTTCCGCCTCTAGACGGCGGCGCTTCGTCCCGAAAGCTCTCTTCTGATTTTCCAGGTCAAAACCCTCCATATAGCTGAAGATGGGCACCGGAGGGCTGCCAGGGGGCCCACAAGCCACAGGGGCGAGCCCTGGGGGGTCGTGCGCGCCCCCCAGGCTTGTGGCCTCCTGGTGGGTCCCCTCTGGTATTTCTTTCGCCCAATATTTTTTATATATTCCAAAATAATTCTCCGTAACTTTTCAGGACTTTTGGAGTTGTGCAGAATAGGTCTCTCATATTTTCTCCTTTTCTAGTCCAGAATTCCAGCTGCCGGCATTCTCCCTCTTCACGTAAACCTTGTAAAATAAGAGAGAAAAGGCATAAGTATTGTACCATGATGTGTAATAACAGCCCATAATGCAATAAATATCAATATAAAAGCATGATGCAAAATGGACGTATCAAGTTACAACCATGTTTTCAAGATCAAAAGATAAACTTAAGTTAGCATTCACCTGCTCTTGTATTTGCTTTGCACGACTTCTTGTGATTGGTCCTTTGATGGATGGTGGTGTGATGTTCATGGTTGAGATGTCTTCATCATCCTCCCGCTCTTGAGAAGGAGTCGTCCTCGACTCTAAAGGCCCAAAGTATGGAGAAAGATCGGAGACATTAAAGGTTGGGCTAATACCATATTCTTCGGGAAGATCAATCTTGTAAGCATTATCGTTTATCCTCTCGAGCACCTCAAATGGTCCATCACCGCGTGGCTGCAACTTGCACTTGCGTTGCTCTGGAAAACGGTCCTTCCAAAAATGTACCCATACCAAGTCGCCTTGTTCGAACACCATCTTCTTCCTTGTCTTGTTTGCCCTCTTTGTATATTGTTCAGTCATCCTCTCAATGTTCTCCTTGGCCTGGGCATGAAGTTTTTTGACAAAATCAGCACGCTTGCTTGCATCAAGGCTGGTTCGTTCCTGCAGTGGCAAAGGCAAGAGATCGATGGGAGCAATAGGTTTGAATCCATAAACAAGTTTAAATGGGCAAAATTTAGTGGTCGAATGTACTACCCTGTTATATGCGAACTCCACATGAGGTAGGCACTCCTCCCACATCTTCAAATTCTTCTTTAAGACTGCCCTTAGCATCATGGACAACGTTCGGTTGACAACTTCGGTTTGTCCATCAGTTTGTGGGTGGCATGTCGTGGAAAATAGGAGCTTGGTGCCAAGTTTTCCCCACAAGGTCTTCCAATAGCTCAAAAATTTGGTGTCACGGTTTGACACAATGGTGCGTGGTACTCCATGTAGCCGCACAACTTCCCTGAAAAATAAATCAGCAATGTGTGAAGCACATCGCTCTTATGACATTGGATAAAATGTGCCATTTTGCTAAAACGATCAACTACCACAAACATCGAGTCACTCCCCCTCTTAGTTCATGGTAAACCAAGAACAAAATCCATTGAAATATCCTCCCATGGAGCATTCAGAATGGATAGAGGAGTATAAAGACCATAGGGGTTCAAACAGGACTTAGCTTTGTGACAAATCTCGCGTCTCTTCACGTAGCGCTCTATGTCACGTCTCATTCGAGGCCAAAAGAAGTGGTCACCCAACACACTCTTAGTCTTCTTGGCGCCAAAGTGTCCCATGAGACCACCAGCGTGAGCCTCCTGTAAAAGCAACAACCGAACGGAACAATCTGGGATGCACAATTTGTTAGCTCGAAATAAGAATCCATCATGCAAATGTAACTTCTCCCATCCCTTTCCCTTGTTGCACTTTGAGAATGGTTCACCAAAGTATGAGTCATTAGCATACAATTCCTTGATGCTTTCTAAACCAAGGATTTTTACATCAAGTTGGGACAGTAAAATATGGCGCCTAGACAATGCATCAGCAACAACATTATCCTTTCCTTTCTTGTACTTGACAATATAAGGAAAGGACTCTATGAACTCACTCCATTTTGCATGTCTACGGTTCAATTTGAGTTGGCCTTTTAGATGTTTCAAAGATTCATGGTCAGAATGTATCACAAACTCTTTAGGCCACAAGTAATGCTGCCATGTTTCTAAAGATCGAACAAGTGCGTACAACTCTTTATCATATACGGAATAGTTAAGAGTTGGACCATTAAGCTTCTCACTAAAATAGGCGATAGGTTTACCTTCTTGCATTAGGACTCCGCCAATGCCAACGCCACTTGCATCACATTCAATCTCAAATGTCTTACCAAAATCAGGAAGTGAAAGCAACGGGGTTGACGTCAATCTCATCTTCAGTTCTTGGAAGGATTTGTTTTGAGCATCACCCCATTTGAATGGAGTGTCCTTCTTTGTTAATTCATTCTGGGGCAGGAATGGTGCTGAAATCCTTCACGAACCGGCGGTAGAAACCTGCAAGTCCTAGGAAGCTACGTACTTGGCTCACATTTTGTGGAGGAAGCCACTCACGAATAGCCTTGATCTTTTCTTCATCGACCTCCACGCCTTTTCCTGAAACTACAAAGCCAAGAAACACAACCTTGTTTGTGCAAAATGTGCACTTTTCCATGTTAGCATACAACCTTTCCTCCCGTGGGACAGCAAGCACACATTTTACATGTCCAACATGATCCTCCAAAGTTTTGCTATAAATCCATATGTCATCAAAGTAAACCACTACAAACTTGCCAATGAAGGACCTAAGCACATGATTCATCAATCGCATGAAGGTACTTGGTGCATTTGTTAATCCGAAAGGCATAGCCAACCATTCTCACCAAACTGAATATGATTGCACACTTTCCCAACACTTTCTCTTCTCCCCTTTTTTTTGCTCTTTTTTTGCTTTTTTCTCTCTTTTTTTTGCAACACAATAGATCCAATAACAAGACTCGGAAAAAAATAGCAGCAACTTCGGATAGAACTAGGTGCAAACACAAAGGGGAAAGCAAACAACTAGATCTCAGCAAACAAAGGCTTGGATTTTTTTGTGTGGCTTTTTGGCTTTGGACTTTAGGACGGGGAAAATCAAACGAAAAAGGATAGATCTAGCAACAAAGGATACAGATCCTACCGTGTAAACCTTGCTCTGATACCACATGATATGACACCGTCTACGGATCAGAGGGTGTACAAGGGGAGGTCCGATCTTGACGGCATAGGATCGATAAGAGGATGGGGATAACTAGTTGCAAGCAGCCCAAAAACGGAAAATAAGAGATTATGACCCGACGAGGAGGATGCTCACCGAAGCCTGCAATTCGAACATTCGCCGATCCACAACCCGCAATACTACCCTACACAACCACGCTCAAGTCGTGGAGCACGGGATAGGTGCAATCCGCAAGGAAACCACGAACTCTAACCCACACAACACGATCTAGTCGTGGAGCACGAATTAGGAGCAATTTCTCAAGATATCACGAGAATAAGGGTAACAAGAGTCTCTCCAATCTCAGGAGGAGTCTATGTCTTGGCCTTTGATAGAAATGGCAAAAGTCCCTCACGAAGGGAAGAGCTAGCCTATTTATAATAGGGACAACCCCCCTGGTTAGGTGTGAAAACAAACTAGCTTTGGGAACCAGCTTAGGTGTGAAAGAGAACCAACTTTGGTTTGACTAAATGGCTTGAGACTTGATGAGGTAGCTTCTGGAAATATCTAGTTGGAGGTGGTTGGCGGTTCTCGACCAAACATTGTTTACTAGAGTCGAACAATGTTTCCTTCAGTAGAAAACTTGAGTTCTGGAAACCTTTCGCAAGTTGGGTTATCCAAACTCGTGCATAACATTGTTTCACCAGCACCAAAACATTGTTTCTTCAGCAGAGCACATATTCCTTCATAACTCTGTTTCTTCGTCATAAAACATTGTTTCGGCGCAGACTGAAAGTGTCGTCGGTCCTCTTCGATGTTGCACCTGAGTTCAACCAACAATGAAGGAGGTGAAGGCACAACCATGTTTTCAAGATCAAAAGATAAACTTAAGTTAGCGTTCACCTGCTCTTGTATTTGCTTTGCACGACTTCTTGTGATTGGTCCTTTGATGGTTGGTGGGGTGATGTTCATGGTTGGGATATCCTCATCAACACTCCACCGCGTGGTTATTGGCGTCACGCCCATTCATGGGCCTCGGTGGATGTCCATCTTTTCGACCGACAGCGGGAGAGGTTTGACCAAAATGTTGATTCTTTGGTCGGGATGTCCGTGTTGTGAGGCGCATGGGCCATAGTCCACCTTTGACCGGAAAAGAGATGGGGTGGTTTGACCATGCTGGATTCATGTATATGTTTCATTTTCGTGTTACGTCATGAGTGATACGCAAGACCTGTTTGGGGGCATGTATTCGTGGCTAGGATTCCCCCTCCACAGACACGAAGTGGCGACAGAGGAGAAATGTGCCACATCAAAGTTGTGCATTGGGTATTTTGAACGATCAAACCACCCTCTGCATACATATTTTTGTTCCACATGCAGGCATGTATGTGTTCTGACCCCTTTCCCACATTTTTTTTGACAAAATGGTCCTATATATTATTATCCTAGGAGTAAATAGCAAACGATTCGAATGTAACAACCGTTTGCGATTGTACACTCAACAGAAACCATTTCCTCCGCCGCTGGCACATCAGCACGTTCCACTGGTGGGCGCCGGACACGATTGGGTTCGACGAGACTTCCCTCGTAAAAATATCTACTACCACCTTGAGCCATTTGAAAAATGGCGGTTCCGCGGCTTTTTCCTATTCGATAGCACACACTTATTATGTTTCTATTGTGTGCGATGTTTGTTGCTCCCGCCCTGGCCATGCCGCTTCAATCTCGTAATCTAAATCTTCAGTAGCCCCAGCATCCTGGCATTCCCGCCTAGTAAAATTTCCAGTAGCCGCGCGGCATTTCCTCAAACACCACCTGCCCCCCCCCCACACCACAAAACCTCTGCTCAGATTACGTTAAAAAAAGGAAAACCTCCGCTCCCGCACGCACCACTCCTCTCCCTCGCTCAAACCCTACCTAGCCCGCCGCCGCCGCCCCCGACTCCACCGTCATCCTCTGCAGGCCTTCCCGTGATTATCTCGAAATCCTCATGAAGATCCATCACAAGGGGGTTGGACTAGAGTCGTCCGTGCAATCGACAGTAGTGCTCCTCCATGTCGAATGCACGCACAACTCTGGTCCACCCCGTAGTTTCGGCCTGCGAAGCACCCTCTTTGCCACAGATCCCCATCCCCATCCTCACCCACACTCCACAGCGTCGCTGCCTCAGCCCGGCTATGCTTCCCGGGGAGCTGGAGGAGCGAATGGCCAAAAAGAGGTATCTCGAGGCCTGTCCGCTGGACGACAGCGAGGTGGCCGCCGAGGCCCCCCGGGGAAGCTCAGTACTATGAATGACACGGGGCTTTTAATAAGCGGGCTCGCGCATGTCTGTATGTCCCGGCAGCTGGCTACGACATCGAGCTTGTCGACAGCGATGGAATGACGCGGGCTATGATACAGGTTAAGTGACACACCCCCACCCCTTCGGGTTCAACCTCCTTGGATCTCCTCCATGCCCCCCCCGGGCTGCTGATCTACTCTGCCTCGCTATCAGGATTTTTCCTTCATCGCCAACGAGACCCTTTTGTCATTTCTGAAGGTTGCGTTCTAGTGGAGGTGGCTCGGCATCGTCAGCTGCCAAGTCAGACCTCATTGACGACAACGACGATGACAAGGGCGCCCTATCCGTCTCTTCCAAGGAGAAATAGCCCATCCACGACATCAGGGACGTCACCCTACAGACGTGCTCTTCCAAAGGCAAGGAGTTAAGCTGCCACCACAGGGTGCGCACGGTGTGCACCCCCAGTCCAGGCTCTTCCAAGGGGTATGAATTGTTCAAAAGTGCAATTTGATATGCTGGAGTATGAATTGTTCTGTTATATTTGAGTGCTGATGTGTTTGGTTGTCTGTAGTGAGCATATACCTTGTTTAGCGTGATATGTGGTTGTTTGTAGTGAACATATGTCCAGTTTCATTGCTAGATTAGGTTGTTCAATCATACAATTGGTTTCCGTTAAAGCTGGTGTATTTAACACGCCCCTGTTTATTTCAGTTTTCTCACAATGTGATGTTGAATCATACAATTTGATGTTTAAGCACATGGTGCGTTCTATCTTCTATGCAATTTCAACAATACTGATGTGAATGACTGTTTGGTTGCTGTTAAGTCTGTTGTAGTGAGCATATGCTTCCTTTAAAGGTTTTTTGGTGGTTTCTGGTTATGATTTCTCCAGTTTCAATTACTATATTTGGTTTTTTGTAGTATGCCTCTGATCTACTCTGCTTTGCTATCAGGAATTTGCTATGCTGGAGTATGAATTTTAATGTTCAAAAGTGCAATTTGATATGCTGGAGTATGAATTGTTCAGTTCAATTTCACTGCCTATGTTTGGTTGTCTGTAGTTAGCATATACCTATATTTGGTTGTTTGTAGTATGCATCTGATCTACTCTGCTATGCTGTCAGGAATTTTCCTTGATCGCCAACCAGACCCTTTTGTCATTTATGGAAGTCGCGTTCTATGGCGATGTTTTGGCATCGTCAGCTGCCAAGTCAGGCCTCATTGACGACGACAACTTGTCATTGACAAGTGCGCCGTACGCTGGAGTATGAATTGTTCAGTTCAATTTCACGAACGCCTATGTTTGGTTGTCTGTAGTGAGCATATACCTTGTTTATTTGTTTTTGGTTGTTTGTAGTGAACATATGTCCAGCTTCAATTGCTAGATTTGGTTGTTCAATCATACAATTGATTCCTGTTAAAGCCGGTGTAGTTAACATGCCCCTGTTTATTTCGGTTTTCTAACAATGTGATGTTCAATCATAGAATTTGATGTTTAAGCACATGTTACGTTCTATGCAATTTCAACAATACCAATATGAATGACTATTTGGTTGCTGTAGTATGCCTTGTTTATTTAGTTATTCACAATGTCCAGTACAATTTGATTAATACCAGTTCAATGGCCATATTCATTTCTTGTTAAGCCTGGTGTAGGTAATACACCCCCTGTTTTTTTTCACTCTGTGATGTTCAATTATACAATTTGATGTTTAAATTCAACAATACCATTATGAATGACTTTATTTGGTTGTTGTTAAGCCTGATGTAGTGAGCATATGCCTATTTTAATGGTTTTTGGTTCAGATGGATATATTTGTTTCCCATGTTATACTCCCTCCACCCCATAATATAAGACGCTAATACATCAAATATGTTCGTGCATTGCATGTAATTAGATCTTATATAGTGGGACGGAGAGAGCATCCTAACTAATAAAGATTGCTAGTACAATGGGTCAAAATGTGGCAATAAAACTATTTATTTACCGTTTGTCCAAGACAATAGTGATATGAAGTATATTAACTCAGAACTATGTACCCTTTTTAGTGCACATAATGAGTTGTTAGATGACAATCTCTGTATCTTTCTCCTTTGCAGTGGTTCCCAACGCAGTCTACCCAAGATCACCTCTCAAACTACATGATTGTTGGACATGCAAATGTACATGTATTTCTACCAGACTAGAATGACTATCTGGAAGTCATTAAGATATTGAAGGATGGGCGGTCGGCCATCAAAAGGGATTGGGCTAGAGTCGTGTGTGCATACGACATGGAGGAGGGCACACTACGGGCATTCCGCTTCACCTTTTACAGCAATCAGAATATCTTTTGCCTCTTTCTTTGTTGTCTTTAATACAAGTATTCAACCGTCATTCATCATTCTTTATTTGGTGCTTATGTAATTCTTTCGTTGATGTAATTCTTGAACGTATGTACCTGTGAATGGAATAATGCATTGGTTGATGTACCTATCTATGTATATGTAAAAAGCTACTCCCTACTTTCCATTTCAAATTCTGTACAATTTTAAATTGCAGCGATTAAAATAATAAAAAAATGCTCTGCGGGTCATTACGCAGCACACAGTTTGTAAGTCAACGTTTGTGATATACCTCATGATCCGACACGTTTCACAGATAGAAAACGTGTGCGCCCATGCACAAAGTTGTTGTTTGCAAACCGTGTGAGATTTCAGATAATATAACAAACGGTGCAACCGAATTCAACGTTGGTGATAGAATCTCTGTCGCACACAGTTTAAAATGATAAACTGTCTGTGATGTAGTATGCATCGCAAACGTTGGACCACAGAATAGCGCGTGCGATACTTATCCTGTCGGACGCGAGTACGACATTCAGACGTTTCTTAAACCTATCCGATACTTGTACGACAGTTAAATTATCGTCTTAGTTAAATATCGCTAACGGTTCGTCCAATATAAGTGTTTGTGATATTAGTGTGATCTCACACGAGTAGCAAGGATGCGCCATATGGGAAGTCCACCATATCTCAAATGGTTCACCGCTGACTCTCGTTTGTGATAGATACGGACATCCCATACGCTTAGTTTTGCCAAACGTTTACGTTCATTGGACACCATCGCCGATGATTGTTCGGTGTCGTGTGGGATGGACCCCCCTATCGCCCAGACATGCAAGGCGACAGTTTCAATGTACGTCACGGAAAGGGGTTAAAAACTATTTGTATAGCACGTCGCTTCACCAGTGTGTGATGCCGAGAGACACATTCCAGAGTGGGCATCAAAAGTCGCTCGCTACCTCCGGGAGGACGAGCTACCAGAAGAGCGGGAAGTTGCTGAAAGGGTAGCCCGTCAAGCCGGCTTGTACGTCTTCATAGATGGAGACCTCTATCGAAGACGTCCACATGGAGTGAAGCTTATGTGCATTCCCAAGGAGCAAGGGCAAACTCTTCTACAAGATATCCACGAAGGTGTGTGTGGGACTCACATTGGGTCGCGGGCACTTGTGGGCAAGGCTTTCCATCAAGGATTCTACTGGCCCACTGCTTTGAGTAATGCAGAAGAGTTGGTGCATACCTGCTACCCATGCTAGTTTCACTCCAAAGAGATACATCAACCAGCATAGACTCTACACACGATTCCTCTCTCATGGTCGTTCGTGGTTTGGGATTGGACATCCTCGGCCTTTTCCTCGCGTAGTTCAGGGCTTTGAGTACTTGTACATCGCTATCGACAAGTTCACAAAGTGGCCCGAGGTGGAGCCTGTCAGGAAAATCATGACTCCGTCGTCAATCGAGTTTTCAGGGGATTGGTATCTCGTTTTGGTGCACCTAATCACATAGCAACGATGATACCCAGTTCACGAGTGGCGCCTTCACGGCATACTGAACAACTCGGTACCGGATCTGCTATGTATCGGTTGTTCATCCTAGAAGCAATGAACAAACTAAGAGGGCTAATGTTGAGGTCTTGTGTGGGCACAACCCCAAACTTTGACAGGCTGAAGAAATGCGGTAGACCATAGGCTGATGAAGTCCTCGTTGTTCTCTGATCACTCAGAACGACACCAGATGGAGCAACGGGAGAAACCCCCTTTGCTCTTGGCTATGGAGTTGAAGCATTAAATCCCCATAGAACTCGTGTACGAATCTCCCCAAGTACGATCTTGAGATGAAGGAAATCAAGAGCAAAAAGAAATGATGACATCGAGTTACTCGAGAAGAACCAATCCCGGTCAGCTGTACGCGCAACATGTTATCAGCATGGTTTGCATCGCTACCATAGCCGCAATATCCGGTCCCGTGGATTCGCAAGGTGACCTTGTTCTTCGCCCGATTCAGTCTCGGAAGGGACAAAACATGCTGACACCAAAATGGGAAGTTCCTTTTAGGGTGGTTCAAGTTACTAGGCCGAGCGCCGTTCGGCTATAAACTGAAGATGGGAAACCCGTGCAAGATTCATGAAACATTAAAGTCTGCAGAAGTGCCATCTTCGTAAGTTCTACCCTTAGGACGCTAACTGGATCCGTTCCAGTTAGTAAATACCATGGCTGCTCGATCTGCTATAGCCAGCAAAGATCATGTAAAAGTCCAATAATTATACTCAAGTGCTCGCATCATTATGTAAATTATCATGCTATGCCTAGTCATGAGTGCATTTTATTTTGCGTTGCATGTTGCATGGAGTTATTTCTATGACTATCAGGTTTGTTGTGGGCGCACAACATAACCAGAGCTTTGTGCCTTTTTGTCCAAATCTTGATTCTATGGTTTGGTTCGGCCCGACTCTTGAATGATTTTTCAAAAAAAAATCTACATGTTTAGCCTATTCATAAAGGAGCATTTTCTAAAACTTTCTGTACACTGACAAGGGTGTTATCCGGTTCTCTAGCAATGCTCGCGTAGTTACAACTGTTCTAAACTACATAAATACCAAGGAAGGTGTTGTTCTCGTGGTTGTGATTTGAGCATAGACCCTGTTGCACCACGGTCGAAGCATTACACAACTCACTACTAGGGAAAACCCTAGCAGTAGCGCGGGCGCTACTGCTATGGCGCTACAACTAACTTTTAGCAGTAGCGGGGGTACTGCCCCGCGCTACGGCTACACTTGAGTATCAGTAGCGTGTTTTGTTCCCGCGCTACTGCTAAGTTGCTGCAGCGCAGCTGTAAGACACGCGCTACTGCTAAGGATGTGCTGCTGCTACACATATCCCCCGCGCTACTGATATTATTTTCTGTTTATTATCATTTCTGCTACGTATTTTTTTTTACTTTTGTACAGTTTTTATACAATCGTATCATACAATAGTCTCATCAAAATCATACACATACAAATCTCATCATATCATGCATACACATACAATAGTCTCATCATATCATGTCATCATCATCATCATCCAACACAAATGATGTCTCTCGTCATCATCTCAAAATACATAGTAGTACAAGTTATCACATGTCTCCAATACATGCAGCTACATGGTCATCCCATACACATGTTTCATCATCCATCTAAACTATGATAAAGAAGAGAAGAGTTATCACTACGAGCAAGAGCGGAATTCTGCAGTACATGAGGCGCCGGTTCTGATTCCTCTCTCGCGCTAGCGTGAACCTCAAGTAACTAGCTTCTGCTTCTTGTCTGCTATCGAACCCTTTTGGGCTGCCGCCCGAGAACCCTGACACTCGGGCCTGACACTCTGGCCACTTGTCGTACACTCCCGGAACCCTCCCTATGTACACGGCATAGCACTTCTTTGCCATCAAGGACCTATGTACCTGTTAGAGATGCATCTACATCAAGCGAATTCAAAATAATATGCAACATAATATACTTGAGCAACACAAAGAGAAAGAGTTAGCAAATAGATGCAACATATAGTAAACTTAATATACGCAAGTTCATCGTACCCAACCTAATTAACTAGCTAGTGTTACGCAAGTTCAGCACGACCATTTACATCACAAAGTTTCATCGCTACAGCAAGTACAAATTCAACCGACACATCATCATCGACATCGTCAATCATTGGAAGTTCAATCCATCCAGACCCGGAAGGATGCACCCTAGCTTCGTGAACGGCGTCAGGTCCAGACGTTGTAGGCCTGCGAGTTCGGGCGTCAGCTCGCGATATAGGGTCATGGTGGAACATCCCGTTCTCTTCGATGACTTCTTTCATGATGATCGTTGGAATGTCCTCTGGATGCGAAAGAAGTCATCTCTGAGTTTATAATCCGGTTCGGCTTCTAAGGTTTCTACCCATTTGCAGATATGGTCATCGCTTCTACTTGTCATGTGAAGATGTTGGCAATCCCCTCTAAACTCCATCATGAGATAGAGGATGTAGAATCCATCGTTATTACTTTCTATTGGTTGATGAACGCAGCAGAATTTAGTTTTATGCCCAAAACCCGGCGCGCCCTTCCTTTGTCTCTTGATCTCGATGTGGTCACCCCTCATGTTGAAGCCATGGAGAGCACTATCTGGAATGTCTATTATGTGGGTGTAGTCCTTCTTCTGGAAGTTTCTGGACGAGTCGAAATACATAGCATGGGAGACTCGTGGGAAAAGAACGATAAGGACGGCGCGCCCCTCGCTGCACAAAAATAAATACACCTCAAAGTAGCCTCCATATGAGCAAAAGAATGATTGAAATGTA
The DNA here is from genome assembly GCA_039707655.1 of Elymus sibiricus. Lineage (NCBI taxonomy): Eukaryota > Viridiplantae > Streptophyta > Magnoliopsida > Poales > Poaceae > Elymus > Elymus sibiricus. The sequence goes on along the minus strand of CM077667.1, from coordinate 142,077,405 downwards.
CGAAAGAGCTATCAGGCAATGACCTACATTGGATGATAAGGCAGGAGAATCATTTCCTTGTCCTTATTCATTATCATGAACTCTTTGATGTACTTCCTAGCAGTTTGACCCCAAAGTCACCGAGAGTCAAGAAGGACGCATGCATGTAGTATGGATCTGCCACCGCGATTTGCGAGATTTGGTCTCTCCTCATGATGAAGTTCATATTTAGTGCAAAAAGGCGAACGGTCGTAAAATTGAGTCGCCTCGTGAGAAACATCTCAAATATGTTATCAAACCGCAGGAAGAACACCTCTGCGGGGAGTCTGTCGATGTATCACTTGCCCTGAGGAACACGAACCACGTAAATTGGGTATCCTGGAGCCTTCGAGGCGAGATGGCTTTTCTCTGTCGACAACACTATGGGATTGAGAAGGGACGTCTAGAGGGGGGTGAATAGAATACTTGACAAAATAAAACCTAACATTTTCCCAATTTTAATGGTTGGCAGATTTTAGCAATTCTAACAAGTCTAGCACACACTACACATGCAAGTCAACTAGTATGGCAGCGGAAAGCAAAGACAAGCACATGTAAGTAAGAGTAGATAACAGGAGATCAAACCCAATTGGAGACACGAAGATTTTTTCTGTGGTTCCGATAGGTGGTGCTATCGTACATCCACGTTGATGGAGACTTCAACCCACGGAGGATAGCGGTTGCGAGGGTCCACGGAGGGCTCCACCCATAAGGGTCCATGAAGTAGCAACCTTGTCTATTCCATCACGGCTTACGTCCACGAAGGACTAGCCTCACTCGGGGTAGATCTTCACGAAGTAGGCGATCTCCTTGCCCGTACAAACTTCTTGGTTCAACTCCACACACGAAGATGGAGGCTCCCAAGCGACACCTAACCAATCTAGGAGACACCACTCTCCAAAAGGTAATAGATGTGGTAAGAATGATGAACTCCTTGCTCTTGTGCTTCAAAAGATAGTCTCCTCAACACACAATCACTCTCTCACATATTTGGATTGGTAGAAGAGGTTGATTGGGTGGAAAGCAACTTGGGGAGGCTAGAAATCAAGATTCATATGGTTGGAGTGGAAGATCTTGATCTCAACACATGAGAAGGTGGTTCTTTCTCAGAAAATGGATGGGGCAAGTGTTGGTATGTTTTGAGTGCTTCCTCTACGAGTGAGAGGTAGGTGGAGGGGTATATATAGGCATCTCCAAAATTCCAACCGTTACAACATTATTGCCCAACTTGGTGAAACCGAAGCAAAAACTATGTTGCACCGACTAGTGCAAAATGTGGCAACTTTTGGCGTTTCGGTGAGAGCGATATATAAATCTCGGTGGGTCCGATTTGGCTGACCTAGGTAGTTACCAAAAGTCGGTGAGATCGATTCCTAAAACTCAGAAATTCCGATTCTTAGAAATAGGATACCAGAGAGTTGGTCGCTTATTTCGGTTTCACCAAAATGAAAACTTGGTGTCACCGAGACCTTAGGGTTTGGCTTAGGATCTGTCTAGGGTGAAACTCGGTAGGGCCGATTTGGAAATATTGGTGGCACCGAATTTGAGTGGTAGGGATTAGACAGAGTATTTTGTGGGAGAATTTCATTGGTATTTTTGGTGGCTAACTCTATGCACTTGAGCAACCTGATCATCATGGATACCTCATCCCCTTTTAATAGTATTGGCTTTCCTATGGACTCAAAAGTGATTTCTCACAAAATGCAAAATGTAGAGTCTTGAAGCTTGATGACTTGCCAATCATATTCTTTTCCTTCTTCTTCTTTCCTTGGGGATTCTCCACACATTCCAGCCAATTCTCTCTGTGGACTTTTTCTGAAATAAACTAGGTAAAACTATTAGTCCAAGAGACAATGTATGTTGTCATGAATTATCAAAACCTCCAAGGGAGCATATGTTCTTTCAATCCCCCCTTTTTGGTAATTGATGACAACATACAATCAAAGCTTCAAATTAACATATGCAAAGATATATGAATTTTTTGAGAGACACGTGACTAAGACAAGCTCCCCCTTTAGAGGATAGTTGCTTTGGAATGCATGAACACACACATAGTAGGAAGGGCAAGCTAGATCATGTGAACCTTGGCTATATGCATCAAATATATGTGAATGAAGTGCCTCCTTTTTCAAGACTCACTCTTGCCAGGGCCGGCTTTGGCCTAGAGCGAGAGGTGCGACGGCCCGGGGCCCGGCCTAAAGAGGGGCCCATAGTATATATGCAGAAAAGAACAAACAAGAAAAGAGTAGACAAGTTTACTAAATCTCAGCAAGGCGCTATGAATAAGTTTGTGTTCAGGAATGATGCTGCTACCAATTCTGAGAAATTATATATCACAAATGGCGAAGAACAATCTGATCATACTGAGAATGTAGTTGAGAACAATCATGGCGAGGAAAATCATGCCGATGTTGATGCCAATCAGAACACTGAAAATTTTAGTGACCATGAGAATCTTGGAAATGCACATGAGTAGGCTTCTTCTTTTGATATTTATGATCCTAGAACTTGGAACATTCTTGAAAATAAATCAAGAGATATTCTCATTGAAAAAGGACCTATAAGGGAATACAATCTTGAGTTTCCCAAAGATGAAATTGGTGGCAGGCATTTTTCATATGATTACTACTCAAGAAAGTTAAGGAATGGCGAGTTTAGTGATCGGAGATGGTTAGTGTACTCTAAACATGTGAATAAAGTCTACTGTTTTTGTTGCAAATTTTTCAAATCTGGGAAAAGTAGAAGTCTGCTAGCATCCGAGGGATTGAAGGATTGGAGGCATCTTAGTGAGAATCTCAAATTGCATGAGAATAGTGTTGAGCATATCACTAACATGAATACTTGGAATGAGGTAAGGCTGAGGCTAAGTACGAAGGAAACAATTGATAAAGATTTGCAACAAGAGATTGCAAGGGAGAAGGAATGATGGAGACTGGTTTTAATTAGAATTGTTGCTGCTGTGAAATTTCTTGCTAAACATAGTCTGGCTTTTCAAGGATCGAATGAGAAATTATATCAAGATAATGGAAATTTTTTGGGAGTAATTGAAATGATGGCAGAATTTGATCCTGTAATGCAAGAGCATCTTCGGCGCATTAAGAATAGTGAAATTCATCATCATTCAGAATGAGTTGATTTCCCTTCTTGGCCGCACTGTTAAATATTCTCTCTTGAGGATAATTAAAGATGCAAGGTATTTCTCTGTCATTTTGGACTGTACACCTGATGTGAGCCATCAAGAACAAATGACTCTAATTGTGAGGTGCCTAAACATGTCAAGTACCACTACAAAAATATAGGAGTTCTTTTTGGAGTTCTTGAAGGTGGATGATACATCAGGACTTGGACTTTATAATGTGTTAATAGATTCACTTGAATCTGTTGGTTTGGATGTTAAAGATGTTCGTGGACAAGGGTATGACAATGGTTTGAACATGAAGGGAAAACACCAAGGGGTACAAAGCAGATTACTTGAAACTAATCCAAGAGCATTGTTCATGCCATGTGTTTGTCATAGTCTGAATCTTACTCTTAGTGATATGGCAAAATCTTGCGGTATGGCTATTACTTTCTTTGGTGTTGTGCAAAGAATTTATATATTGTTTTCAAGCTCTACTAAAAGATGGTAGCTATTGCTTAATCATGTTCCAAAAATGATAGTTAAGTCTTTGTGTAACACTTAGTGGGAGAGTTGAATAAAGAGTGTTCATGCTATCAGATATCAAGCACCCGAGTTAAGGAAAGCATTACTGGAATTGAAGAGAACTTCTACAGATGACGCCAAGACTAAGAGCGATGCAAAATCTTTGGCTACCGCACTTGAGAAATTTGAATTTTTACTTGGCATGGTCATTTGGCATGACGATTTGTTCACTACATGGTGAGTAAGAAGTTGCAGTCTAAATTTGTGTGCATTGATGTTATTCTTAAACAAATTGAAGGTGCCATCTCATATTTTGAGAAGTACAGAAATGAAGGCTTTGCAACTAGTTTGGATATTGCGAGATCTATTTCAATTGACATGGGTGTATAGCCTTTATTTCCTGTCAAAAGATGTATTACCAGAAAAAGACAATTTGATGAAATTAGTGGCAATGACGAAAATAACCAGAATGAAGAAACACAAGCAAGTGAGGTGGAATCATTTAGAGTCAAATACTTTTTGGTGATGATTGATGTTGCAATTGCTGCCTTGGCTACTAGATTTGAGGAACTGAAGGCATTTGGGAGCATATTTGGCTTCTTGTTCAACTCGAGAGAATTGAAGTCCTTGGGTGATAATGATCTAAGAAAATGTTGCACTAATTTTGGTAACAAATTCACTCATGGTAAGTCTGCAGATGTTGATCTAGATGATTTCGTTTCTGAACTAAAAGTATTGCAGATGACATTGCGAAACACATTCATGTTAACGGATCAGATATTTGAGTTTGTTAGAGATGCGGATTGTTATCCAAATATCTCAATTGCTTATCGTATCCTTTTGACCGTACCCGTGACTGTTGCATCAGCTGAGAGGAGTTTCTCAAAACTGAAGCTACAAAAAAATTATTTGAGGTCAACAATGTCTCAAGAAAGACTGAATGGTTTGGCCATGTGCTGCATTGAGAAGAATATGCTGGATAGTATTGATCTTGACACTCTCATTGATGATTTTGCGTCAAAAATGCATGGAAGTCTCATTTCTCATGATTACTGGAGGTTAGCATGTTATTTCTATATGTTTTTTGCGGGCTGTAACTTCTATGATACTTGGTTTGGAACGAAGGCAGGGAAAATAACAATTTTTTTATTCTAGTAAAAAATGATTAGTTTTATGAATTTATCGCAATTGTACTTGTTCATGAATCGAATAGGATTTCTCTCTCTATTGGGCCCATTGGTGGAGTTCGCATCGGGGCCTTTGAAATCATAGAGCTGGCCCTGACTCTTGCAAACAATATGTGCAAGAAACAAGAGATCATCTTGACCAAGAATATGATGCATATACTTACCTTGAAGTTCTTGAGCATTTTAACAAAAGAAACACATTTGAGAAAACAATGTTAGAAAACACAAGAGTATTCTTCTCATCCAAATGCAAACGAATTCAAAAGTACCAAGATATGGAAGACATATAGGAAATAGTATTTCTTAAAATTGATATGTTTCCAATAACATTTAGACCTTTCTCCCCTAAGTATGGATTTGTAAGTCTTCCTCTCCCCCTGAATCTTAGCATGTAGATATTGGGAGTAGGTAGGGTGAGACAAGTCTAACACTAAGGCAATCAAATTTAAAACACATTTTCTAAAACACATTTTCTCTCCTTTAATGATAGTATGATTTGGTCTTCTCTCTCTCCCTTAATGTAGTGTTTCTCCCTTTGGGTGATCTTGATATTTCTCCCTCTTGATAGATATTCCCCCCCCCCCCTTTAACAAGCATAAGCTTTGATATTTCTCCCCCTATGGCATTAATTTCCAAAAAGGGTCAGAGGGTAAGGGATCCTTGAGAGTAAGGGTCATTGAGAACATTGAAAAAAATGTCAAGAAAACGGCAATGAACACAAGTGATAGCAAGAAACGGTGGCTCCGAGGCAAAGTGAGTTGGTAGAACCAACAAGAAATTGTTAGGGCTCTGGGTAAAATCGGTATAGTCGAAGAGTTCCATATCGGTGGTACCGAAGAGGCTCTTGGCAGTATATCTGCTATATCGGTGAAACTGATCTTCCCAACTCGGAGGGACCAAGATTGCAAACAGAAACTTGGCCAAGTTATTCTTGACCATTTTGTTTATGAAAATGATTTTCAAAAAATCTCAATAAATTCTAGAAGATTTGCAATGAATTTTCAAAAAGATTTGCAATGAATTTTCAAAAATATTTGCAATGAATTTTCAACTAGATGAAGATTGAATGGTTCCAAGAAAGCATGCAACTGAAAAATGATCCAAACAAGAAGCTTCATCTAGATGATGGTCGGTGACTAGGTCACCTATATTAGAGTATATTGACTTAGGAGCCAACTAAGAATACTTGATCATAGGTCATACTCATCATTAAGCTCAAAATGGGTTTACCATTTTTCATTTAAGCATTTTGATGTTTTCATATCACTTATAATTGCTTTATCTCATGACTTGGAGTAAAGCTTCTTCAAGGATATGAGCACATACCTTATAATGATGTAGATGACATGGTGTGTAGGTGGACTTGTTGTGGATGCTCAAAGTTGATGAAGATCATCTTGAGTTGGGAGCAATCCTTCTTTTCTTTGTAGATATGTCCTCCTACAAGGGTTAGTCATGCAAGGAAGAACAAGATATATCCAAATGACAAGAGCGAGGTTTTCATCATATGTATGTCATGGAAATAGTTTGTGTTGTCTTCTTCCTTCATCACAAAGTAGGATTGTTGATACTTGGCCAAGACAAGATTGCTTTTGATAGTAGTTGTTGGCAATCTTGTGGAATGTAGTTCATCCAAGTACCTACAAGAGGTTACATGCAATACAAGGGAGCATAGATTTCCAAGCTTATAAGATAGTATCATATCAATGGTAACAAGGAATAGTCAAGTAAGCTCATGCCCTTGCATGCATCCGAGTGAGTCTAGCTAAAGTTTGAAGCATCAATGATGTTCAAATCACTCCTCATGTGACAAAACACTTTCTCATCAAGTGGCTTAGTAAAGATATCGGCCAATTGCTTGTTGGTGCGAACATGTTTGAGATTAATGTCCCCTTTGGCAACATGATCACGAATGAAATGATGACGAACTTGAATATGTTTAGTTCGAGAATGTTGCACGGGATTATGAACAATTTTAATAGCACTATCATTGTCACACAATAATGGAAAAAATGTCTCACATGTATTCCATAATCCTTAAGAGTTTGAGTCATCCATAGTAATTGCGCACAACATGATCCGACGGCAATGCATTTCGCTTCGGCGGTATATAGGGATACCAAATTGTGTTTCTTGTATGACCAAGAAACAAGAGATCTCCCAAGAAATTGACAAGTACCCGAGGTGGATTTTCTATCAACCTTATCTTCGGCATAGTCTGAGTCGGAATAGCCAACAAGGTTAAAAGAAGATCCCTTGGGATACCAAATGCCAAAGTTTGGTGTATGTATCAAGTATCTCACAATTCTTTTCACGTCCTTAAGATGAAACTCTTTAGGAGCGGCTTGATATCAAGCACACATGCACACACTAAGCATGATATCGGGTCAGGAGGCACATAGATATAGCAATGAACCGATCATTGATCGATAAACCTTTTGATCAACCGGTTTGTCCTCCTTGGTGAGGTCAACATGTCGACTAGTAGGCATAGGGGTTTTCATACCTTTACACTCTTGCATGTTGAACTTCTTGATCGAGTCCTTGGTGTACTTGGTTTGAGAGATGAATGTTACTTCTCTCGTTTGCTTGATTTGCAAACCAAGGAAAAAAATCAGCTCACACATCATAGACATCTCATATTTCTCGGACATCAACCTTCCAAATTTCTCACTAAAATGTGGGTTAGTAGATCCAAAGATAATATCATCCACATAAATTTGGCACACGAATATTCACCGTTAACTCTTTTAGTGAACAAGGTTGCGTCGATTTTACCAATTTCAAAACCCTTTTCAATAAGGAACTTCATTAAGCATTTGTACCAAGATCATGGGGCTTGCTTAAGACCATAGAGAGCTTTACGAAGTTTATAAACATGATTATGTTTCTTAGGGTTCACAAAGTCGGGAGGTTGTTTGACATAAACTTCCTCCTCAATTTCACCATTTAGAAAAGCGCTTTTTATATCCATTTGGCAAAGAGTAATATCATGGTGATTGGCATAAGCAAGAAGTATGTGAATGGCTTCAAGTCTAGCAATAGGGGCATAAGTCTCACTGTATTCCATAACTTCGACTTGAGTGTAACCTTGAGATACGAGACGTGCCTTGTTGCGTACCACTTTACCATCTTCACCTTGCTTGTTCCGAAACACCCATTTTGTTCCAATGATATTTTTCTCGTCCTTGGGCTTCTCCACTAGTATCCATACTTCATTCCTCTCGAAGTTGTGTAGCTCTTCGTGCATGGCATTCACCCATCCGGGTCTTCAAGTGCTTCCTCTACCTTCACAGCCTCAATACTAGAGATAAATGAGTAATGTTCACAAAAGTTAGCTAACCGAGTTTTAGAGCGAGTGATTCTCCCGGTTTGTATGTCGCCGAATATTTGCTCTAAGGGATGATTCTTGTTCACTCTTGCTCGAACTCGTGGTAGCTTTTGCTTGTTGGATGGCGGAGCTTCCTCGTCATCATCATCATCTCCTTCTTCATTGTTTTTGAATGTGTCGTTTCCTTGAGGTGGTTGTGAAGAAGGTTGAGGTGGATCATCACGATGTACTTCTTCCTCCTCTTCATCTTGTCGTGTACCGCTTGTGGATGCTTCCATGTCATTTTGTGGTTCGCCTTGACGTGAGGTAGGAAATTCCACTTGTGTTGATGAAGTGCTTTCCTTCACTTCCATGGTATGTATCTTGCCGATGGACAAATCTTGAATGGCTTCCAAAGGTTCCTTATCTCCTACATCATTTGGCAATCGTTTGACTTGCGAACCATTAGATTCATCAAACTTCACATCTACCGTCTCTTCAACCTTTCGAGTGAAGTTGTTGTAGACACGGTAAGTGTGAGAGTTTGATCTGTAACCGAATAGGAAACCTTCATGAGATTTAGGAGGAAATTTAGAACGACGATGCTTATCAAGAATGTAGCACTTTGAGCCGAATACCCAAAATTATCCAACGTGGGGTTTGTTACCAGTGAGTAGCTCGTATCTCGTTTTACCGAGAAGCTTGTGTAGGTAGAGCCGGTTCATAGCATGACAAGTTGTTTCCATGGCCTCTGCCCAAAAGTGTCTTAGCGTCTTGTATTCGTCGAGCATCGTTCTAGCCATCTCTATGAGAGTCCGGTTCTTCCTCTCAACAACTCCATTTTGTTGAGGTGTGTACGTAGCTGAGAACTCATGTGACATCCCTTCTTCATCAATAAAGGTATCCACATTGGTGTTCTTGAACTCCGATCCGTTGTCACTCCGAACTTTCTTGATCTTCACTTCAAATTGATTTTGGGCCTTGCGAGCAAAGTTCTTGAAGATCTTTTGCGCCTGCGACTTGTCATCAAGAAAGAATACCCACGTTAATCTAGAAAAATCATCAACTATAACTAGACCAAAGGAAATTCCAGCGAGGCTCTTATAAGCGTTAGGACCAAAAAGATCCATATGAAGCAATTCAAGTGGTCTCCTAGTAGTCATGATGTTCTTTACGGGATGACTTCCACCCACTTGTTTTCCTGCTTGACAAGCACTACAAAGTCTATGTTTGTCAAAGATAACATCTTTAACACCAAGTATATGGTCACCTTTGATGAGCTTGTCTAGATTACGCATACCAGGATGTCCTAGCCTTCTATGCCAAAGCCAACCTTTAGAAGATTTTGCAATAAGACAAGTACGAGGTTTGGATCTCTTAGTGAAATCAACAATGTATAGATCACCTCTATGAAAACCGGTAAAGACCATGCTATGATTATCTTGACGAAACACTTGGCAATCAACTTTAGTAAATAGCACATCGAAACCGAAGTCGGCTAGTCTAGATACAGAAAGAAGATTGTATCCAAGGGATTCAACAAGCATGACATTTTGAATGGAACTATCATGAGATATGGCCACCTTACCAAGACTGAGTACCTTACCCTTGGAGTTATCCCCAAAAGTCACATACCTCTGTGGTCCATGATTTGGTGTGATCTCTTGAAACATGTCTCTATCTCCGGTCATGTGATCGGTGCATCCACTATCGAGAATCCACTCTTTTCCTCCGGACAAGTAGTCTTTAAAGTTTGCCGTGAGACTTAGATTCTTCATAGTCTTCTCATATTCGATGTCAAACAACTCATCTTCATCCTAGTAGCCATGTTTCACATTGTCATCATCAAGTGGAGTATCCTCGTCATGAAAAACAAGAGTTTCGTTAGAATTTTGATCATGACAATGTTCAAGATTATGAATGCGGATGGCTTCAACAATGATGTTGTTGATAGTTATGACATCTCCTTCAAGATTACGAATGTGGATGGCTTCAACAATGATGTTGTTGATAGTTATGACATCTCCTTTAGCACGCATGAGGTCTGCAAGCTCGAAGAGATAATCATCAAAATTAGGATCACTAGGTTTCATCTTGTGGAATGCAACCGTTTTATGGAGAATGACATCAAGATTTTTCAAAGAGTAGTTTGGATATCTATTCTCTAAATCATTCCACAAAGTATAAGCACACTCAAAGTTTCTCATCTGATCAAACACAATTCTAGGCAATCCTCTAATGATAAGATTAGCAGTTCTAAGATTGTGAAGCAAGTCAATTTCTTCTTCGTGTGAAGGATTTAAGGGATCATTGGGAGGCACATAAGGGCTCTTAACATACTTGCTCATATGGAATTCATGAAATTGATCAAGCATCTTGTCTTTCCATTGACTATAGTACTCCCCATCGAGAATAGGCACTCTACAACTAAGACTTCCCAAACTAAGCACATCCATCTTCCTCCAATTGGGATAAATCCAAAGCTATGGAGACCAAAGTTCTGATACCAATTGTGGGATCGAGAAGGGACGTCTAGAGGGGGGGGTGAATAGACTACTTGACAAAATAAAACCTAACCTTTTCCCAATTTTAATGGCTGCCAGATTTTAGCAATTCTAACAAGTCTAGCACACACTACACATGCAAGTCAACTAGTATGGCAGCGGGAAGCAAAGACAAGCACATATAAGTAAGAGTAGAGAAGAGGAGATCAAACGCAATTGGAGACACGAAGATTTTTTCCGTGGTTCCGATAGGTGGTGCTATCGTACGTCCACGTTGATGGAGACTTCAACCCACGGAGGGTAGCGATTACGAGCATCCACGGAGGGCTCCACCCATAAGGGTCCACGAAGTAGCAACCTCATCTATTCCATCACGGCTTACGTCCACGACGGACTAGCCTCACTTGGGGTAGATCTTCACGAAGTAGGCGATCTCCTTGCCCGTACAAACTTCTTGGTTAAACTCCACACACGAAGACGGAGGCTCCCAAGCGACACCTAACCAATCTAAGAGACATCACTCTCCAAAAGGTAATAGATGTGGTAAGAATGATGAACTCCTTGCTCTTATGCTTCAAAAGATAGTCTCCTCAACACACAATCACTCTCTCACAGATTTGGCTTGGTAGAAGAGATTGATTGGGTGGAAAGCAACTTGGGGAGGCTAGAAATCAAGATTCATATGGTTGGAGTGGAAGATCTTGATCTCAACACATGAGAAGGTGGTTCTCTCTCAGAAAATGGATGGGGCAAGTGTTGGTATGTTTTGAGTGCTTCCTCTACGAGTGAGAGGTAGGTGGAAGGGTGTATATAGGCATCTCCAAAAATCCCACCGTTACAACATTATTGCCCAACTCGGTGAAACCGAAGCAAAAACTCGGTTGCACCGACTAGTGCAAAATGTGGCAACTTTTGGCGTTTCAGTGAGATCGATATATAAATCTCGGTGGGTCCAATTTGGCTGACCTAGGCAGTTACCAAAACTCGGTGAGGTCGATTCCTAAAACTCGGAAATTCCGATTCTTAGAAATAGGATACTAGAGAGTTGGTCACTTAGTTCGGTTTCACCAAAATGAAAACTTGGTGCCATCGAGACTTTAGGGTTTGGCTTAGGATCTGTCTAGGGTGAAACTCGGTAGGGCCGATTTGGAAATATTGGTGGCACCGAATTTGAGTGGTAGGGATTAGACAGAGTATTTTGTGGGAGAATTTCATGGGTATTTTTGGTGGCTAACTCTATGCACTTGAGCAACCTGATCATCATGGATACCTCATCCCCTTTTAATAGTATTGGCTTTCCTATGGACTCAAAAGTGATTTCTCACAAAATGCAAAATGTAGAGTCTTGAAGCTTGATGACTTGCCAATCCTATTCCTTTCCTTATTCTTCTTTCCTTGGGGATTCTCCACACATTCCAGCCAATTCTCTCTGTGGACTTTTTCTGAAATAAACTAGGTAAAACTATTAGTCCAAGAGACAATGTATGTTGTCATGAATTATTAAAACCTCCAAGGGAGCATATGTGCTTTCAAGCACATGGTCGTGCGGACTCCTGAGATCCCCTAATATGCCCCCTAGTGGTTTCGGCGGTAGGATCAGCTCACCCGCGACATGCATAAACGCCGCACCTTTGACCGGTACGTGGTCTTCAAAATCGGTTGGCAGAGCCGACTGGCTGCTAGAAGCTTTGGCGGGAGTAGAGCCTCTCCCCTATGGTCTCTTCCTCTGCTTCTTCTTGGGTTGAGGTTGTGAGCCTTCCAAACCCTTCCTGACCCCCGCATCCAGTGTTGTCGGGCTAAGAACTACACGACCCTTGGGTAGTTAACCCTGGGTTGAGGCGGCATCTGGAGGCGTGTCCTGCAAGGATTGCATGAAGAGAGACTTGTTGCAATCAACCCTAGGATGTTCTTGCTCCGACACATCATCCATCTCCTCAACCGCATGCTCATAGCCCGAGTGAATGGCTGACTCATCATTCCTCCATCGTCATAGCCGCTATTGAGGAACCATAGAGGGTCCTCCTCCTCCGTCTCATCCATTGCTTGTTCCACGGGGGCGACTTCATGATCCACTATTGGACCCCCTTCCTTGCGTCGTCCGCTGATCTCACCCGACACGAGAGGCGCTGGTAATTGCATAGGTGGGGTGGTGTTCATACCTTGCTGATGTGTTGTTGTTGGTGTGCTTCCGGCCTCCTCCACACGAAGAAGACTCTTCGGCCACAGCAGCATCCAACCCTTGCATTCTCCAAGCCGCATCGGGGTCTCATCCTCCTCTCCCTCGAGTGGTACTGGAGGAGCCAAATCCTCGTGGTCCGCTTTGACACTCGCTAAGGAAACCCGAAGGTGCCAACGGGCATAGGCTGGCCGTGAAACGAGCGTTCCAAGGGCTTCTGTATCGTTGCCTTTCCCACGTCCACCTTATGGCCGTTGATCATGTCCAGTACGGTGCACGGGGTTTCCTCGGCCTGCGAAGACATCTCTGCGGTGCTAGACATCCAAAAGGCAACGAAACGGAAGATTATAGATATGTTGGTGCGACGCATAATTACCGTGAGGGCGTCGAGCTCAGCCAAAGTCGAAGCCCCGTCGGGCACGCAAGAGACAAAGGACGGGCTTCTATGGGCGGCTACGGGAGCAAGTGCGGTTGTTAGAGCAAGTGATGGTGCGATGTTCACCGAGTTGCTCCCGACGAAACTGGGAAGGGGATAATCGTTTGATGTTTTGCCTAGATTTTACCTCGTCCAGTGATAATAGCCAGAACCAAGTCATTAACCGAAGCTACAAAATCATTTCTGCAAGCCACTAAAGCTGCATTGATTGCCTGCTGGACCACCTCATCTCTGGTCGCTTCTGCGGTCTCAGCTGTTTTTTTCTCGATCGCAAGCTTCACCTTCTGGTCGATGTTCACCTGACTAGACTTCCTTCTCTGCTTTTTGGTCTCTAGGTCCTCGTGGTAGTAGTACTTCCATGTGGCGCCATCTTCGACGCCGTGCACACGTCCATACAATGGTCGCATGTCCAAAGGGAGTCCCTTATGTACGTTCAAGGCCCGGTTGAGAGGGGTGTCCCAGATGGGCCTCGTCGACGACTGAGACGACGAGTCACTTTCGGCTGCAGGCTTGTGTTGCTCTTTCTGCAAAAGGAACGTGAACCATTTACAAATGTTACTAGAACGTGTAGTCGACTTGATCAGAAGCTAATATAAGGTGGTAAAATAATAATTACCAGTAATCTAATCAATTCCCTCGTGGGCGCATCCGTGTACCAACCTTTTTTTCCTTGTCCCACTGGTACCGGGCCCTGATGAAGTCTCGCTCCTGCTGGTCGGTGAAATCCGCCAAGGGGTCTAGGATCCCCGCGGCTTCACGTTCCGCGTCCTCCTTAGCCATATGGGCCTCTTGCCAATGTAACCACGGCTTCCGAGGCAGTGGTTCCCCGTGTTCCTTTCCTTAAGCCCCTTGAATTTCTCGGACTTAAGCTTGGCTTCTTCGGTAGCGCAAGTGTCCTTGAATTTTTCATACTCCTCTTCCGTAAGAGTCGGATTCTCCGCAAGAATCTTGGAGTAGGGTTCTTTATCTTCAATCGATCGTTTCACCCTCACTTTCCAGGCGGACAATGTGTTGTTGAACTTTCCCATGGCGGCGTTGTTTATCTTGACCATGGCATCATCTTTCCACAGAAGTTTGATGTCGTCCCGGCCAGCGAACTTGAATCTGTTGTGCAGCTTCGTTACGAGGAAGTGCTCCATATTTGGTTTATTCCTCAAGTCAACGTCGTTGATGCTCGCGGTTTCCCGTAGGATGCATCCTACTTGGTTGTCGTAGCACTTGGGAGCTTCCTCCAGCGCTATTGACTCGAATTTACCGGGGTGCACCTCTGTGACTAGCAGTCTTCTGGTGCCGAGCTTGTCTGGGCATCGTGTCCTCATCTTCTTCTTCTTCGTTTCGTTAGCGGCTTTGGCTCCAGTACCATCCGCGCTGGTCTTGGCGCAGCCGGTGTCGGTGCCATCGGTGCCGGTGTCGACGGTAGTACCACCGTCCATTGTGATAAGGGGGCCCTGCAACCCTTCTCCTTGATGAGAAGACAAAAAGTCGAGGTAATCGTGTTCATGATGTAAGGACTCGTCGGCATGGTTAGAAGCCCCGGATTCGTCGTTGTTTGACATGTTTGCTACAATTTAGTCTGCTTGTTTAATTCTCAAACTATAATAAAATGAATAATGACATAAAAAGGCCTATGGTTTGTCGGAATGTTGTTTCATTCCTGTCTTGGCAAATCCCGGGCACTCGATATGTCCTACTTTCTAGCACAAATCATGCTGAAATTCACGGGAAATTTCGGCATGGCCTTTGCTAAAAAGTGGACATATCGAGTGCCTGAAATTTGCCGGGACGGAAATGAATCAACATTCCGGAAAACATAGGCCACTCGGATCCCTGCAAACAATATAAGCCAAGATATAGCACTTGGGCAGGCTAGCTCTCACAAGATATACAATTTCACAAATTCCACAAAGCACAGATTCCACACTGAAATCATACTAGAGTACACATTGGCCTACTACTACTCCTCTCAAAAAAAATGATCATGCTCTCACTGGCCTCCATCTTCTTTGAATGAAAATAGTAGGAGTAGTAATGCTCTTGGAGAAATTATGAATAATTCACCCTTTTTAGGACATGGTGAATGGTCAAGCAGGGAATAGAATTTCTATTTCTTTTTATTATTACAATCATGCAAAACGTGTGCTGGTGTGAGCTAACAGCTAAGTTTGACCATATTTTTTTAATTGTGTTTATTACATGTCAAAATTCAGTTAACTGTGATGGCAAAACAAAATTCAGTTAACTACTAATGAAACAAAAATCAGTTAACTTCATTTTTTGTTAACCTTAATTGATGAAGGACTAATTAACCCTAATTAACCTAATTAAAGTGTCAAATGCATATCTTTGTTAACCCTAATCAACTAACTTTGAACTCTAGAACCCTAGAACCAGAGAACCCTAGAACCCTAGAACCAGAGAGGAAAATGAGAGAGAGGAGGGGTGGGGGACTTACAGAGTGGGGTCGGGAGAGACGATGGCGGGGAGGTGGAGGTCGGGGGAGACGGCGGTGCCGAGGAGGGTCGAAGGCAAGGCGGGGGCGCGCGGGCACCGGAGGGGCGACGGCGAGGAGGAAGGCGCACAGCGACGCCGAGGAGGCAGGGGCGTCATCCAGGAGGCAGGCGCGGCAACGGCGGGGAGGCAGGGGCGTCGAGGACGGGCTTCGGCGACGGCGAGGAGGGAGGCAGGGGAGAATGGGTAGTGAGGAATTGGGGGAGAAAGGAGGGAGGCCCGCGCGCGGGGGTTAAGTCAACATAGCAGTAGCACGGGGCCTAAAGCCGCGCTATAGCTAACTTGGCTATATCGCGTGTTCCACGTCCATGCTACTACTATCCCTACTGGTAATTTTTTATTATTTCTTTTAAATTTTCTTTTCATTTTATTTTTTCCTTTTTCCTTTCTCCTTTTTCTTTTTCTTTTCATTTTTTCTTTTCTATTCCTTTCCTTTTTCTTTTCATTTTCTTTCCTTTTTCATTTTACTTTTTTCTTCTCCTCCGAAGGCGACCAAGCCAGAACCGCATGGTGAGAAGGGGATACAATATAAATGTATATAACTCAGGCGATATATATTACATCATTTGACCGATAACGGTTAAGTGCGTACACAAAATAGATACATATATATAAATGATGGTTTCTCAGCGTCGACGATGTTTCTTAGTTTAGTGAGCTTCTTGCCTTTCTTGTTCGCTGTCGAATAATTGATCCCCTCGTTATGACTTTTCCTTTTCCATGGAGTACGATCTTTGTTACGTAATGTAGTCTTGATTCTTCTTTTGACGTATGCTTCATCGTCATCGCCATCTTCCTTCATCAGGTTGTCATACTGGTCGTAGTCTTCCTCGTTGGCGACTCCATCCATTCCGACGATGTTCCTTTTGCCTCTCCTCAAGACAACACGGCTGGGATTGCTTGGGTCGGTTATGAAGAAGCATTGTGTCATGTGCTTAGCGTGTACCCATGGCTCATTTTTGGCAATGACGTTCACGGTAGCGCTCTTGGCGGCGGGTATAGACATGGTAGTGAAATACCGGTTTTCTCTTTGGACGGACTTAGCCCATCTGGCACGGAACATCGTCGCATTGTGTAGTCCAGAGTAGTCAAGCTCACAGATCTCTTTGACCCTTCGTAGAATCTTTTAGTTACGTCGTTGTCGCCGGTCATGCATTCCATCGTCACCCCTGAGTTCTGGTAATCACTGTTTTCATCTTTGGCATCCGTGTAGAACGTGTATCCGTTGATATCGTATGCCTTTCCCGCAAAAAAAAGATATCGTATGTCTGATAGGTCGCGAGGTTGGGCGCGGGGCCATGTGCTAAGGCGTATATGAGCAATCCATCCGTAGATCCCTCTTTTGGGGGATTAGCAAGAACTCGCTCTTTGAACCAAGGCAAGAAAGTGGAGTTGTGCTCTCTAATAACTTCGGCGTTCGTCTTGCACAGCCCCCGGTCACGGTAGTTCTTTGCGATGGTTTTTTTGTGCAGTGTCACGAAAGGATCTACCACGTCTAGGTGATGTAGCACTACTAAGTTTGCTATGTCGAAGTCATTGCGTCGACCCAAGTGGTCCACATGCAGTTCCCTCCGGCCGTTGGTGTGACCTTGTCCTCTGAGTCTCCAAACGTGCTTGTTGCCTAGATAATTCTCATAGAAGGAGATGCACTCTTGGGTCAGATAGCCCTAGACGATGTTTCTATCCGGACGGGACATGTTACGAACGAATCCTTTGATGACCCCATTCATCCTCTCGAATGGCATCATGTTGTGCAGGAATGTCAGCCCGAAGTCGATGGTGTCGTCCACAATGTGGACACACAGATGCACCATGACGTCAAAGAATGCGGGCGGGAAGTACATCTCAAGCTCATTTAGTATCACAACAATCTCTTCCTCTAGCCTTCGGAGTTGCTTCACACTGATCGACTTTCGAGAGATAACGTCGAAAAAGTTGCAAAGACCAGTAGGCATGTCACAAACGTGCTTGTCCATTATACATCTAAGGGCAACCGGGGGTATCTGCGTCATCATCACGTGACAGTCATGAGACTTTATCCCGCTGAAACTTTTCTTCTTGGTGTTTAGAAATATGCTTATCTTTCCACAGTAACCGGAACTAACTTTGATTCCGGTAAGGCACTTGAAGAATTGATTGATCTCCTTCGAACTTAAGGTGAAGCAAGAAGGGGGCAATAATTCTCTTTCTTCTTGTTGACTTTTTTCCCCCTGTCACCCGTCGCCGTCTCTGTTTTCTTCGATGACCTTTTATGGGGCATGTGGCTGTCCTGATTTTCAAATCTTTAAAGTCTCTTCTTGCCTTCAGCCCATCCTTAGTCTTCTCCGACATGTTCATCAATGTGCCAAGCAAGCTCTCGAGGATATTCTTCGTGATATGCATTTGACCAAAGATGGGAGGTTGAAAAAGGTGGTTGATGCGCCTTAACAACAACGCTTGTCCAATACATACGCTACTGCTAAGTGCAGTAGCAGTAGCGCGTGTGTGGAAGCCGCACTGCTTCTAAGCGGGACCCACCAGGTGGCACGGTGCAACCTTAGTTGCAGCGGCTGATCCCCACCGTACTTACCAGACTACGTATAGGAGCGGCGCTAGGTACGGCGGGGACCACGGTAGCAATAGCATAAATGGAAAAAAACCGTCAGGGCGTTATAACCATCAAGTTTCCTCGGACAGTAAAATGGATTTTTTTTTCTTTCAAGATAAAACAAATTATTACGTTGGAGTTTGAGTGCCTGTCCAAACAGGCGCATAATTCAGAGAAAACCAGAGTCCCTGTATCCAATAGTACCATGCTGCTGCATGTCACCGCCACCTCTCCAACAATAGCGCAATGATACACGCGCGCCCATGCCCATCCTCATCGCTTCCTTTCATATACTCCAGCACACTGCACACTGCACACGTACGCGGCCGCGTGCCCAGCCCCCATTGCCCCTCCCGCGGCTACGCAGCCAAGAACATACCAGAAACCTGCACACACACACCCCGCAACCAGCAGACCGCCCGACACTTGCGCCACCCCCTCCCCCATCCATCTCGCCCAAACCATCCATTATTAGCCAGAAGATGCTGTCGTCGTCGTCGTCATCGTCCGTCCTCCGTTGATCTCTCTCCGCCCTCTTTTAGCCACAGTCAGGAAGACACCGCGCGCGGTCGGAGGAGGAGGAGAAGCTTAGCTCTGCGACGTTGGTCGGAGGAGGAGGAGAAGCTTAGCTCTGCGACGTTGGATCACATCGCCGTCGGAGGGAGAAGAGGCTCAGGCGGCCGGCCGGCATGGAGGGGAAACACATGGTGATGTCGGCGGTGGGGATCGGGATAGGCGTCGGCGTGGGGCTGGGGCTGGCGTCCGCGCCGTGGTCGGGCGGTGGGTCGGGAGGCCCGGCGCGGGCCGGCGTGACGCTGGAGCGGGTGGAGCATGAGCTCCGCCGCCTCGTCGTCGACGGCAGGGAGAGCAAGGTCACCTTCGACGAGTTCCCGTACTACCTCAGGTAACGTTCTCCTTCCGTCGTCGCAAAAAAAAGTCCATCTCTCTTTCTCTCGATACGTGCTCTTTCATGGACCTGTAGCAGCTGTCCCGTCACCTTCCATCCTCCCAGATGTTTTGGGCTGATCTTTTGGTGGGGGAAATGAAATCCCTTCATTTCTGTGTGATCTGCATGAGTTAGATTTACATTTTTTTGTGAATAGAATTAGATTTACATATGAACTGCATATTTTGCATTGTACTACACGAAAAAAAGAAGAAGAAATGGAGAGTTTGTGTGTAATTTTCGGTCTCGTGGAGCTTTTCGTTTCTGAAAGAAGTGAAATATTTTTTTCCTTTCTGCAATGTCCATGAAAGGTGGTGACAGAATCGCTGTGTTGTCAGATCAGAACTCGGATCACAGGCAGGAGAAACCCATAGGTTCAAAACCTGATGAAAAGTCTCTCTATGTTGTCAGTTTTATGAGCAAAATCTGCTTGGATCAGCCAACCATGCATGACACCAGTTCACTGATAGATTGCGCGCACTAAGCTCTGTTTTCGCGTGTGCAGTTCTGCTTTTCAACCCCCTACAGTCCTCATCCATGCCTGTCTTTTTTTTTCCTCCCTCAATCGCCCCTTTGCAGTGAGCAAACACGCGTCGTGCTGACGAGCGCCGCATACGTCCACCTGAAGCAAGCAGAGATCTCCAAATACACCAGGAATCTTGCTCCGGCTAGCCGTGCGATTCTGCTGTCAGGCCCTGCAGGTAAACCATCTGCTTACCTGCAATTCTGCGGTCATCACAGCAGCTCAAGGACTTTGCTTAACCATCCTGCTTCGGACCAAGTAATTTAAGACCAAGTTCCTCTCTTTGAAGAGCTTTACCAGCAGATGCTCGCAAAGGCGCTCGCGCACTATTTCGAAGCGAAAATCCTCCTGCTGGATCCTACAGATTTTCTCATAAAGGTGAGTTTCGCTGGAGCACGAGTCCTTGCGCATCTCTGGATATGTTGTAATACAGTGGTGTTTCCT
This sequence comes from Elymus sibiricus, assembly GCA_039707655.1. Lineage (NCBI taxonomy): Eukaryota > Viridiplantae > Streptophyta > Magnoliopsida > Poales > Poaceae > Elymus > Elymus sibiricus. The sequence continues at coordinate 142,057,123 of CM077667.1, read as the reverse complement.
TGCAGCTTCACGGCAAATACGGCACCGGTGGCAGCGAACAGGTAAGACCTTAGCATTTTTTATTTTATTTTTGGAAAAGGAGGAACGGAGCCCCTGGCCTCTTCATCAATCGATGCATGCAGCCATATTATTAAAGAGTCAAGTAAATTGTCCGCAAAGTGCTCACAATCTGAGCATGCAAACAATTGCAAAGAAAGATTAAAAAAACTGCCACATCCGGCGAAATCAAAAGTAGGCTACGAAACGAGATCGATAAAAGTCTAGTCTTTTCCGTACACCGCTGGTTCTGCTTTTGATCTTCAAATTTGCCATATTTGCATACTCTTTCCTATCTTTCCATTTCTGAATGTTTGGTGTGCCCATGAGCTTATTTTCGATACGTCCGCACAATTTGTTCTGCATCATTTACTGATTCCTTTTTAGTTTGTTGACATATAATATTGGTAAATTTTATCTAAATGCTAACTGGAGAGTATTTTTCTTCTTATCAGTCTGTTACAAGATCCATCTCCGAGACGACTCTTGAAAAGATGTCTGGATTACTCCAGTCTTTTACGATGACTCCACAGAAGGAGCAATCCAGAGGTGAAGCTCGAGCATTTAGTTTATAGCGTTCAGCTGTTCATTATTCTGTAGTGGTAGTAACCTACTTCAGTGTTTATCTAAATCTGTTGAGCCCAGGTCAGTGGTTAGCAGTTGATGAGAACATCCATGTACCATTCTACTTATGCAAACTGGATGGAACATGCATTTTCTTATCAATATTACACTGATTTAGTGATTGTACACATACTAGAAGCCTCAATTCATGAGTTCATTCTTATTCATAGAAGAAAAGGAAGGTGTATGCCTTTTCTCATATATTGACACAATATGTATGTGCTGTGCATTTGAATTCATTGATGGGTGAAAGAAGTACTCAAACAGCAGAGTTCTAGAGAATTACATGATCTGAGGAACTGATAGACTAAATTAAGTTCCTGGGTTTTTTCCGAACGAAATTATGTTCCTGGTTTTACTTGAAAGACAAATTTATCATGTTTTATCTTAAAAATAATTAAGTTTCGGATCCAGTGTATTTCCTGCGAATAATACTATACTTGACTTTACCTTCATTTAGACTGAATTCTGTAAAGGAATATCAAATACTTGCTTTTGGGGAATAACTAAATGCAGTTGCATGCATGTACTTACATGATTCCATTGTGTGTATCTACTTTCAGAATTTGTATCGCTATATTCATTGATGCACTTCCGTTTTATGTTGCAGGAGGTATACATAGACAAAACAGTTTGACCGACATGAAATTAAGGTGTGAGAAAATTTCACTATAATGGACCCATTACAGAAACAAAAAAACATTCATTTCACTTATTTCCTTGTAAAACTTCCAGGAGCTCTGAAAGTACAAGCAGCATGCCCAAGCTCAGAAGAAATGCATCTACTTCATCTGATATGAGTAGCCTGGCATCGCAAGGCCCTCCAAGTAATTCAGGTCATAGCATGTCCTTTTGAAAGACTTGCAATGGCACAAAATAAATTTCGTGACCCTGAGGAAATTATTAGTTTTCATGTATGTATACCTTGTGTATATTTGAGCGTTACTTGCTTAGCATGCAAATGGTGATCTGTTATCAATTTCCGACTTGCAAGGTAGTGAAATAGATCTAAATGCAACTATTGTCACAATGGAAGTAATGCACAAATCGACGAGAAGTAGTTCATTTATGTTATTTCTGTCGATGCACCTCAGTGTTCACATTATCCTACACACTTGAGCGTTTTTACTTGGAAGGTATGGACACACATACTTGCATGTCTAGTTCCCTTCAGATAACACTTATCTCATGCATAAAGTTGGAATCGAAATGAACAGAGAAGAATATATGAGCTGTATCATTTTGTTGCAAAGTTTGTTACACACTTCCATGGCTTCTCCTGCTGTAGATTAACTTCACTATTTCTTGTTGCGCTGCTGTTTCACACTATGCATTTTTTTCTTTTTGCGCAAACACTGCAGCTCCTCTCAGACGTGCTAGTAGCTGGACTTTTGATGAGAAAATGTTGGTACAAGCGTTGTACAAGGTTCTGCATAAAGTATCTAAGAAGAGCCCAATTGTCCTCTACATAAGAGATGTCGAGAAGTTTCTTCACAAATCCCCCAAAATGTTTCTCTTGTTTGAAAAACTACTGGCCAAGCTTGAAGGGCCAGTGCTACTTCTCGGCTCAAGAATTGTGGATATGGACTTTGATGATGACGAGCTGGATGACAGGTTATCTGCTTTATTCCCATATAACATAGAAATCAAGCCGCCCGAAAATGAGAATTGCCTTGTAAGCTGGAACTCCCAGTTAGAAGAAGATATGAAGATTATTCAGTTTCAAGATAATCGGAACCATATCACGGAAGTCCTTGCAGAGAATGATCTCGAGTGTCTTGATTTAGGCTCAATATGCCTGTCCGATACAATGGGCCTTAGTAAGTATATTGAGGAGATTGTGGTATCTGCAGTTTCTTACCACTTGATGAATAACAAAGACCCAGAGTACCGGAATGGAAAACTAATTCTGTCCGCTAAAAGGTAGTTGCATTTTCGTATATTTATTTGGTGGCTTCATCATCTCTGCCTTGGTTTATGACTCTTCTACTGTGCAGCTTGTCCCATGCATTAGAAATTTTTCAAGAGAACAAGATGAGCGATAAGGACACCATGAAATTGGAAAGACATACTGACGCTACAAAGGTTTGTTTTCTTTTTGTTTTTTTGCACTTGCAGGTGACTGAAAAAGCATTGCTCTTATTCCTAGTGATTTCTCTGTTCAATTACTTTGTACTCGGTCCGTTCCAAAATACTCCCTCCTTTCCTAAATATAAGTCCTTTTAGAGATTTCAATACGGACTACATACGGATGTATATAGACATATTTTAGAGCATAGATTCATCCATTTTGCTCCGTATGTAGTCCATATTGAAATCTCTAAAAGGACTTACATTTAGGAACGGAGGGAGTATAGTGCATGTAGATTTTTCAAAATCAAGCTTCATAAAGTTTGACCAAGTATATATGGAAAAAAATCAACATTAATAATATCAAATAAATACAATATTTATTTGGTACTATAGATGTACATAGTTTTCTCTATAAAGTTGGTCAAACCACACAAAGCGTACTTTTGAAAAGAAATCTACATGCGCTATATTTTGGAACAAAGGGAGTACCTATTTATTGTTTTTCCAACGAGGCGGACAGATTTAGCATAGGAATGCAATTCTATTAGAAAGTTTAGAATATTTTAGAATTAACAATTGTAAAAAATGTCATGCCTCAACTACATAGATTGCTGGAAAGGGAATTGCTCCGACTGCTGCAAAATTGGAAACAAAACCTGCAACTTTGCTACCACCAGTGGTTCCTGCTGCCGCTGCTCCAGCTCCTTCTCCTGAGAGCAAAACAGAACCAAAGAAACCAGAGAATCCACCTCCACCTGCAAAACTACCAGTAAGATAACTATTGGCCACTTCAATGTTACTTTGTGCAAGTTCCAGGAAACTAATTTATCCACTGTAATTCCTTTTTTATTGCGTTTAGGAAGTGCCCCCAGACAATGAATTTGAAAAGCGCATCAGACCAGAAGTGATACCTGCAAATGAAATTGGAGTTTCATTTGATGATATCGGTGCATTGGAAGATATCAAAGAATCCCTTCAAGAGCTTGTCATGCTACCTCTCCGGCGGCCTGATCTCTTCAAGGGGGGTCTTCTCAAGCCCTGTAGAGGTATATTACTCTTTGGTCCTCCTGGAACTGGCAAGACGATGCTAGCCAAGGCAATTGCAAATGAGGCTCAAGCAAGTTTCATCAATGTTTCAATGTCGACTATCACATCAAAGTGGTTTGGTGAAGACGAAAAGAATGTTAGAGCACTGTTCACTTTAGCTGCTAAAGTATCACCCACTATCATTTTCGTCGATGAGGTTGATAGCATGCTTGGGCAGCGAAACAGAGCCGGAGAGCATGAGGCAATGAGGAAGATTAAGAATGAGTTTATGACTCACTGGGATGGTCTCCTGTCAAGACCAGATCAAAAAATTCTTGTTCTTGCTGCGACCAACCGTCCTTTCGATCTTGATGAGGCTATCATCAGAAGGTTTGAGCGCAGGTTGGCATCCCTTCCTTGAAATCAATCTTGTTTACCATTTCATTATTCTATATGCCTGAAGCGCATGCTCCTTTGGTTTCATAGAATCATGGTCGGCCTGCCATCAGTGCAAAATCGGGAAATGATTATGAGGAGGCTTCTGTCAAAGGAGAAAGTCGATGAAGGACTAGACTACAAGGAACTAGCAACCATAACCGAAGGATACAGTGGCAGTGATCTCAAGGTCAGTATCATGAGACTCGAATCTTTCTCAATCTATACACTTCTTGGTTGACTCGGTTTGCTCTGTGTATAGAACTTGTGCACAACTGCGGCATATCGCCCTGTGAGGGAACTGATCCAGAAGGAAAGGAAGAAGGAACTGGTAACATAATCACTACCATTTTAAGCATTTTATCCATAAAAATCTGCCAAAATTCTATGTAAAAGATAACAACGCTCAAATATGTCCAGGAGAAGAAGAAACTGGAAAAAGGAGGCACTCCACTAGATCCTTCAAAGATGAAAGAAAAAGACAAGGAGATCATTCTAAGGCCATTAAACATGGCAGATTTAAAAGAAGCGAAGAACCAGGTGAACCGTTTTTCTAGCACAATCCAAATAGTATACACAAGTGCAACGATGTCGTAGAACCCATTAATATATATAACAGGGGAGCTGAAAGCTGATAACCGTACACATTAGAACGTGCTAATATCTTGCAAAACTTGGAATCGCAGGTGGCGGCGAGTTTTGCTGCCGAAGGTTCCATAATGGGTGAGTTGAAGCAATGGAATGATTTGTATGGTGAAGGCGGGTCGAGGAAGAAGGAGCAGTTGACATACTTCCTCTGAACACAAGTGTATGAACATAATTCGGAAAGTAGAATAGATGGGGAACAACTACGAGAAAATAGGCCCGGTTTCTTTTGTCAAACACATGAAAGGACAGTCTATCGCCACGTAAACTGTAGTTTGCCCGTGTTCGGTTGTTGTACTTCTACACTAATAATGAATCTGCAGAGCAGATCCTTTTGGTTTTGTTCTCTCTTTTAGTTTTACTCCTTTGTGTGCATCTCTCAATCTCCCATGTCTTTTGTATAGGCAGTTCATACTACACTACTTGGTAGGTTGTGGTTGGCCACGAAACAGTATCAGCGTGCCAGTTTTCTGTATCCAGTCTTACAGTATCCTTCTCTCATAAATCTAGTGAAACCATTTAGCTATCTTTTTGTTTGAATTAATGCAATGCAATGTCAGATATTTCTTCTTGTGTACTGTAAATAACCGATCTCTCAGAGATTTGCAGAGTTAATCCTTGTACTGTAATGAGCAATCTCTTTGATCCCTGACACCATTCGGTAAGTTACCACACCTACTTGATGTGGCAGAGAAATTCCAGCAATTGTGTGCCAACGATACACTCTGAATATATAGCACTGTTGAGACCAACACACGCAGACTGGGCTTTAATAGCACAAAAAGTTGTTCTGCAACAATGCTAGTAGTACAATATAAATGAGTACATGACATCTAAAGCCCAACGAGTTGATAAACATCATCAATACTCCAAGCTGCAGCAATGCAAGTAGCAAAATCAGCGTCTAGAAACCGTACCCATGCGACACCTCAACAGATCAAAAATCAAACAGCGGTACAGCGAAACAAGTGCTGCCTCTGCATTACTGTTGGAGGGTAAGCTACACAGGCTACTCTCATCAAAGTCGCAAACAATGAAAAACTGCCTTACATAACACAAGACAACTGGTGAGGAATTTGGTGCTCATACCACAAGGGCAGCCACGAACCAGTCGCCATCATTCCATACCGATGGTACATGGTATCACTCGCTTCTAGTTCTTCTTGTCTTTCAAGGGGCCCCTCGGCACTTTGCTCAGAACCTTGGCATCAAACACAGCATACTGTTTCTTAACCTCAATCCACCCCTTCTCACCATAGGTATCAATCTGATCTTCATACTTCTCGTAGATTACTGGAACTGTGTGTAGAACCACAAAAACTGTTTGACGTACAAGAGAAAGATCCACTGTTAGCCAAATCCATATTGGTAAGAAGAGGTGGTAAAAATGGTACGCTCAGTTGAGATCCCTTACCAATGTAGAATAGCGTCAAGAAGTTGCAGCAACTCCCGAGAATGGAAAGCAGCCATAGACCAGCAATCACCTACAATTTTGTAAACATAAGTTAAATGAGACAAATCGAGATTGGTGTAGGAACAACGCTTGGTAAAAATGCCAGAACAGACATACAATAAGGAACTTCTTTATGTCACGGCCAAGAGCAATCTGACGAAGGTTCACAAAGGCTCTGTTGATCTCATGACGTGTAGATAGCGCAATGTTGACAACCAAATCTTCAGGAATGATCACCTCGGGAATCTTTGGGGGAGACCTGAAATGGGTGGCAGAATTTAGAGCTCATTTTTAAGTACCAGCTGTTGAACGTGCAAGGGTATGCACATGTAATCTGTGATACTGAGATGAAAATAGCTTACTTGTTAATGAATGATGAGGCATTAGACCAGAGAAAGAGAACACCCAGAGAGAATATGAGAGCATGGCCAAGGAAAGCCAGAAGATGGTAGCCAAGCAATTCAAAAAGGATCCAGATTGCAGTTGCACCACCTAGTACTCCAGCAGAGATGTTCTTGTTCCTCCACATAAACACGTCAGCAGCTGCAGAATAGAGAAACAAAGTGAATACAACAGCAAGATTGGCAGATCATGAAATTACATAACATGTGCTCACAAATGACACCTTAGTCACAATATAATACAAGACGGGGAGATAAAATTTGGCAGTGTTTAAGGAGTAGAAATATAATATTACAGTTCCAAAATGTTGCAGGATGGTCTGCGAAAATTTATCGAATGACAATGCAAGGTAAGAAAACACAACTTTGCTTAACCTCTGCTACGCGTTAAGGATTCACAGCAGAGCAAGGATGCCCTCTAGATTTGCATGTTTTCAGCCTACGGTTAACAGCTCAAGTTCGAAGCAAAAAAAAGAAGACACAAATATACCATACACAGAAACCACATTGTAGTTCTATTTCTTTAATCTGTGCGTATTAGTTATATTGCAATGTGTAACAACTAATGGTGAGCATAGGTGCTGCAAAATCATGGTGATTCTATAGAGAATCTTAAGCTGAACTTCAATATTTCCAAAATGTTTGTAAGTTTGAAGAGGGGAAGAAGTAGCACTAACCCCACAAGGTTGATTGTTTATTTATTTAACCGTAAGAGAAAACAAACCCAACAGTCATATATGATGATAATTTTCATACAAGCAACAGTGTTTCTATACGCTAGCGACTTAGCTCGGACACAGCAGAATTCACTGAGCGCCTGAGGATGATTCTACTTCTACCACAAACTGACAAACATACATTCAAGCGCAGGGAATACTCAACAGTACTATTAATAGTAATATCCTATTTTCGCAGCCCAGACATATGGAATATTAATATCCTATTTTAGCAGCCCAGACATATGGAATATTAATATCCTATTTCAGCAGCCCAGCCATATAGACTATGACAAAGCATAAACTTACTAGTTACTAACAAAAACCAGTATCCATTTTAGCACAATAAATACAAGGGAGGGATCTTGAAGATCAGATCACACAACCACAGCAAAACTCATACGAAGACAGCTTGCATTGACCAAATTCGAAACCAGCAGCATAAATCAGGTCGCTCTAGTGGCGTTGGTTTCGGTGACGCACCGCCCCTGTGGATCTGAACAAACCCAGCCGCCTAAAAAAGAAGGCTTAAACCTCACCTGCACTGCCCAATCAGTGCCCAATACCAGATCTAGTACGAAACCCGAGGCCCAAACCCGTCCAGATCCACACATTCCGATCCGATCTACGCGTTTCAAGCAAAGACACTGAAAAACGAGCAACAGTCAGATCGGTAATGGGGCCATACGTTTGCCTCCGCCGAGGACCTTGTGGATGGGCTGCTCGCGGCCGAAGAGGCGGAACATCTTGTTCTTGGCGTCGGCCGCCGCCGCGGAGGCGGGGGCGGCGAAGGAGGCGGTGGTGACCTCGGAGGCGGCGGGGGCGGGGGCGGGGGCGGGCGGCGCCAAGGGGCGCGGGCGCTCGTCGTGGTCGGAGTCCGAGGACGACGAGGAGGAGTGGTGGTCGCCGCCGCCGACGTGGAGCTTGTCGGCGATCTTCTCCATGAGGGTCTCCGGCTTGTGGCCCGCGTCCTCGGCGTGCGGCTGCTCTGCCATGGCTCGCTCCTCGCTCTCCCCGAAACCCTCGCGCTGCTCCGCAGGAAAAGGGGTGGTGCCGGTGCGCGTGGGAGTGGAGGGGGGATGCGGGGGAGGAGTTCGGGCGTGGTGGGGTTTTATAGATGCGATGGGGTTTAGGTCTGATCGGAAGATCGGGAACGTTGAATTTGGATTGGACGGTGGAGAGCGGGCGGAGAGGGGTTCAGGGCGGACGGCGGAGTGCTTTTGCCACGGACCCAACATGTTCCCTGGTATGGCTGTAGAGCTTGAAGGAAATGCTTCGTGTACACGAGCACATGAGGAAAACCAAATCCACATGAAAAAAATTGCTTAGGCTTTAGGGTTTGGTGAAATGTGGAGATGAATTTTGGGCAGTTATTGGCTTTTGATAATGTTGCAATGGTCAACTGTTCCCAATGGTATCGAGTTTGTTGGATCTGGAGATGATTTTTGGCTTTTGGTTATGCTTATGCTGAAGAATATTATGTTTGTTGGACCTGAATATCCAGCGAACGTCGGATTTTTAGGCATGGCAAAACGAACGTTTTTCATGCCAAGTTGTGTTTGTCGAGGATGGCAAATCCGCATCGGTACATTTTTTATCAGAAAAGTGTCATGCTTGCAAACTAATTTTGTCACCTGTGTGCCAATATAAATTGGCATGAAAGACGTTTGATTTGCCGTGTCTAAAAATCAAACATCAGATGTTTAGCATTTTCGTGTTTGCTTTGCCACAATTTTTTGTGTGTGTTTTAAAATAGTGTTATACGGTCAGTGGCGGAGCTAGCAGAGGATTAAAGGGGGGGGGGGGGCAAAGAGCAAGTATGCATCATTGGGGGGGGGGGGGGGCAAATGACAGCAATCTTGCTAATTTAAGGCTCCTTTTTTTTTTCCTTCAGTAAATATGCTACAACTGGGGGGAGGGGGGGGCCAGCGGCCCCCTCAGCATTGCACGTAGCTCCGCCACTGTATACGGTGCATTGTTTTAAATATAACATTGAAATAACTTTCATCTAATGGTATGCGCGGTTTCCAATCCTGGGATTGGACTTTATGCCCTGCAAAATGTGTTTGGCTGGTATCATGATAGCCCTCTGTCCAACTTTGTCCATGAAAAGAATATCCTATTCGCCTCCTCTTTCATGAATTTTGTCGGCTTGAAGAGTTGTCATTAGCATTTCTTGGCCTTTTTTGGAAACAGGGAGGGAATTAAAAGGCCTAAACTCTAAATGAAAGTAGCGAGTTGAGCGTAGCTCGGATGGTTAGATTCCTTGTGGTGAAACCAACCCCCAAGGTTCAACTCCTAGACTTGACATTGGTTACGTGTTTTCCTAGATTCATTTCAGGCATCCCGTGATGTTAGTTCAGTGGGAGGAGATGTGCGACTATGAGGCGCTTGTCATGACTTTGTCAATCTCAAGATATCACGTCGGCTCGGTATTTCGAAGGTGATCATAGGGACAGGGCGTGCGTGCATTCATAGGGGTGAGTGTATGTAAGCATCTATGATCATACTGTGTTAAAAAAAACTCTAAATGAAAGAAATTTGAGGCATAATTAATTTAATTATATTTTTGTTGATCGGGTTTGTAACAATTTGACCTTGCACCATTGATGCTTACTCGATTTCTCTGATGATGTGCACACCACCCTGGCTTAATCAATTGCACACCCTACTGCTTCGTACATCATTGTCACGCTCCCACTAACATTTGGTCCGGTTACCACACCGATGAGTATGATGCATCGCTAGACAAAAAGTGCAAGTCAGAGAGACGAGTGCTAGCATCTCCCAACCTACACATTTGTGTAGCATAACGTGCAACCATAGCTATATCGTGTGTGCGTGTGCGCGGGCGCATGGATAAGAATGCTGCCCGAAGGTACGGTGAGTTGATAAAATATTAAGTTCAAATATGGGCACATGTGTAACTCTAGATGGATCTGACAAGAGAAATTCTCGGATGCTCAATAGCAAGGGTTCATGATGTATCAACAATAGCGATAAAAAAATACTTTGAAACTATGTATTTCGTAGACAATTGTGTGCATACTGGGTCTGGAGATTAAGTAGAATCATCTTCTGTTGTCTTGAAAAGATACACATAGTGCTCCACTGCTCCTTGTTCCGTAATCATATACTCCTTCAGTTTCAAAATAAGGTCGTGTTTTGGAACGGAGGAAGTAGCTCAAAACTTATCATGCCCTATGAATGTAATTCATAATACGGTTGTTTGTAAACATCATCTTATTTTAGAGAAAAAACACAACAAATCATTTCATTTTGCCCAAGAGAACGAGTGCATTGTCCTATCCAACGCATGCAATGCGTGTAAATCTCGTTAAATTAGAATATATATGATGTGATTTATCTTAACATCATGTGCTGATATGCAAGATATCTTTGGCTATATGATGGGAGAGCCATGGCAGGCATAGGAGAGATTCTCTCTGATTGATGAATAAAAACGTGGGAAGGACTGGTGTACACCTAGCAGAAGAGCACGGGAGGAGGACCAGCCGTTGATATAGCTGCAGAAAAGGGGCGTGGAATCAACGTGGCGGGCACCACCCCACACTGCACCCCCTTCACTTTTTCTGCTGGACTGGGGTGGGACCACGCGACGCGATTTGCTTGCACTCGGATCGGAATCTCTGCGCCCTTTTGATTTGTTCTAAGCCGCGCGGGCCCCAGACGGAATCAACTGTTTGCGCACCCTTGCGTGGAGATGCACCACGGGAATCCTGGCACTTTGCGTTTGAAAGAAATCGCGGGACGTGCGACGCTTTTGCTGAGCTGAGCACCCGACGAAGCCAAAACTACGCGAGCAGTCCATTCGGGCATTCGGCCGATGGTCTGGAGCGGCAACGCTGACTTGCTGGACTGGCTCGATGGGCTCTCGTGCAGGTTGCCGAAACACGAAAGAGCGGCTGCAAGGTCCACGGCCATGCTGATCTGCTGGGAAATATGAAAGGAACGCAACAGGCGGATTTTTGACAAGAAGGAGATGTCCGTGCATGCAGTGATGGTGCTAATCAGAGACGAGGCATCAATCTGGCAGCTGGCGGGCTGCCCAATCCTGTTTGACCCTGGTTAAGTAGGCTCATGTTAGGCACGGTTGGTGTAGCAAAGCTAGACCAAGGGGATGTCCTTTTATGTTGGCAGCACAATAGCTGACCACGGTCAGTTTGTGCTCGGCGCTGTATCTCTTCCCTTTTTCTGTACCACTACTGTTGCCTTTGGCATCCCTTCTGCAATGGAGTCTTAGCAGCTTTCCTGCTAACTTTCAAAAAAAAAAATGCATTACCGGTGCCAAGGGAATCACACGTATAGCACAGCCACTACGGGCTTGGTTTGTTGATTCCTTCGTGAGTCGTCGTCTACAGACGAGGAAGAATCCACAGCTTCTTTTCCGAGACAAGGAAGAATTCACAGCTGGGAGGACGAAAATGTTGACCACCCCGGTCAGTTCGTCCGCTGTGCCACACTTCGTTGCAAATTTTAAAAAATAAAGATACTAGCATTGTTTTCAGAAAAAAAAATGGTAGCCCACAGCGACAGGAGGAGCAACGCACGCAGCCCATATAACCCACAAAACACAAAAAAGCCCATGCCAGATGAACACAAATGCAAACGTGGCCCGCCAAGAGACGAACACACACGCCAGACAACAGACACAATTACACAAACACCGCAGCAGCGCAGGAGACAAACATTTTGCACGTATCTAGCAGCAATTAATCATGTGATGAAGAACGTATTCATCTAGATGTGCTTTACCAAAACAGTTTATGAAATATCTTGGTGCATGAATTTTAACCGCCCCCTCCCCATTAATTTTCTGTCTAGTCTTCCAGTTTTTCACAATTGTGATGTGCATTCTTTGAAAAACAATGTTAAATCTATGGTAATTTGTTCGATCCAAAAATTGCCAATCGCAGTCAATGTTCAATCTAGGGTAATTTTCCTTTCAGGGCGTAGGGCTATTATCCCCATCCGGTGACTGGACGTGAGTAAAACCATCATGCCACCTTCATCGCCGACGATATCCCCTTATTTGATTTGGCTAAATTTCATCATTTTCAATCAACTCATTTCAATCATAAAAGAGAAAGAAGACTTAACAGGTAACCATAAATTTCAACCAACTTATTTGATTTGGTCAAACTACATCATTTTTCATACCGTCTCGACTTGAAGCACACTCTTAAGCATGCCCCATACCGTCTCGACTTGAAGCACACTCTAAGCATACCTCCGGGTCAACTGTCAACACATATTTTGCCACCAAATGGGCTTCTATGCTCTAAATCCGACACAGGAAAGACTTCTGATTCGCATGGCAGAGAAAGGGTAAATCGTGTTTAAACACATGGCATTATTTCAGTTTACCATATGAATGCTGGACTGTTTCCCCTGCAACAATATTACAGTCGTGAAACAAGGTCTTATAAGATTTCTTTACTCAAAAAGCAGACTAGCTGGCTGGAGATTCAAGTAAACCTTTCCCAAGAGATTATAGCCGCAGAAAGAAAAGAAGGCTGTGCGGGGTAATAAACCCAACACTGAGCCCTGAGCTATTGACCTACTCATCAGCCGTCCAAGGGCAGCTCACCGCAATCCACAATTCGACAAGTCTGCTTGGGAATATCGGACCTGCTGGTTTCTTGCGATTCAAGCTCCCTCACGACGTCCATGCCCTCCAAGACATGTCCAAACACAACATGACGGTTGTCCAACCATGGTGTCTGAGAAAGTATTCCGTTATTTTGAGTCAGAAGCACAAATAAAATCTTAGCGTAAGGTTCTTGCGGAGAAAGCAAACAGGGAAATTATTTAATTGGCTGGGGACAATTCATTCCTGAATCTCTTGCATTTTTTCTTGATTATACACTGATAAACACACTACCAATCTACCATACCAAGTGGTTATTAAGTTATACTATCCCTGGCTGGGAATTGCCGCCGAGCATACAAGTGCCCAGGCTAAGGGGGGTCGATCGCTAACTCTGCTCACCATCTTGCAAATTTGGTGGCGGTGCAATGGCTGCATCTTCAACAGCACAAATCTGGATTGCAACCCCTTGGTCCCATTTTGCCTTATTTTCGCGTCTTTTTCTCATTTTTGGTAGTTTTTAGGCTTCGCCAGCTCAGTTTTCCTTTCTGTTCTTTTTGGCTTTGGCAGGTTTACCATTTAAGCTTTTGTACCATCTTGGCGTTCTTCTTCTAGTACAAAATGGCACACATCTTGGCGCGTGTTGAAGATTTTCTTTTGGAAATGGCATGGTGATGATGACATATAAATGTGATGAACGGGAGAACCTATACAGCTGTAATGTGGAATGTGCACTTTTCACCACATATTGTGGGAAACTTGAAAGAAATGTGGAAGGTGCACTTTTCAACAGCTCTAAAGAATCAAGTGGTAATATAAAATGAATTTCTGAAAACAATAAGATGACGAAATATTAGGACGTGTACAATGATGCTGTCTTAGGGTGCACATAGAATAAATGATGAGGTGGAGGAAAAGGAAATCAGAAAAAAAGGATTGTCTTCTCTTAATTAAGATATGATCTCTTAGGAACAATATCTCTCATAACATATTTAGGAATATCTAGTTACTAGAGATAAGACTAAGAGATAACCCATTATATATCATACTCCCTCCATCCCAAAATAAGTGTCTCAACTTTGTACTAGCTCTAGTACAAAGTTGTACTAAGCTTAAGACACTTATTTTGGGACAGAGGGAGTATCTTTTATTGTCATCTCTAGATTACGTGGCAGGTCTAAAATAAGACTGTTTTATTAACCACTGTACATGCCCTTATACACTTTAGACTACTAATGATTGCGAGTTTACGGCTCTCTGCTGAAGACACACTATTTTAGAAACAAGAATTCAAGTATCATCAATTGTTACTTTGGGTGTAAATGTTTTTGCGGGCAAAAACAATCTTACAAAAGAAACTGGGGAGCACAATGAAGGATTAAAGTTCTATGTCCGGATCAGGAATCTAAACCACATACTACTCCTTTTCTGGTATACAAAAGGGAGTAACTAGTTTGTTAGTGGGGTATTACAACATTGATTTCAGTTCTGTCAATATAGAAAAATACCCCCATTTTCAAGTGTCTAAACTTGGAAGTAATACCTAAGACTAAATCTCAATGGTATTGATCGAATACAAAATAGGGATAGAAATGTACCCCTCTGTTCATAATTTGCACATACTTTTGAAGACTAAAGAAATATAGCCTTTACTTATTACCATATGACTTTGAAAGCGAGGAGTTTGGCAAATAGTGACCTAAAAATGATCCTGCCATATTGAATATTAAGGATTTCTTACCTTCACAGTGCAAATGAAAAACTGACTTCCATTTGTGTCAGGGCCAGCATTGGCCATGCTTAGTACACCAGGACCAACATGCTTTACTGAAAAAGGGGTAAGAAATAGAAAATTTCAATTTAACTACTACTGAACTGAAACTGAACCCATTCCAGGCAAAAATTCAACACACAACTCTATGCAAATCAATGAAGCTTCAGTCCATAAATTAGAAGTGTGACGAAAAGGTCATGATTATAAAGTGGAATGTTCGTTCAAAGATAATGTGCAGTATAAAATCTCTTACATGTAAAATTTTCATCATCAAAGCATTCACCATAAATACTTCTCCCACCAGTACCCTGCGATCACCAAAAAATCCTTAGCAACTAACAAGTGAAAAAGTCTTTTACCTTGTCATAGAAACAAGTTTGCTGATAGATAAGTCACCGAACTCCAAACCTAGACTAGGATGAACTTCACTTGTCTTTCATAAGGTGCTATTCGCCCCCCTTTAACATTTATTTTGTACACTATCTTAGCATTGCAGTGCTTCCCTGAACTAAGACAGTTGCCAGACCTTGCCTAGATCCATAACACAAATATACTACTATTTTGCAATTAAACATGTTCTCTCCCCAACTTACATATTCCACACATTACGGTATACCTTTTTTTGTGTGTTTAAGCAATTTGATTGTTCAAATGTCATCCTTGCCCTTGGTAGTTTCCCAACACATGTAACTCATGAAAGAAAAAAAAAGGATTTTGGCCTGGTAAACTGTTGTGTGGTAGATTTGTCACTTAGCTTATCATTGGAAAGGAGACATAAAAATGAAGAGGCAAGGAGTAACAATAGGAATTAGAAGGTTCACTAGGAATGGATGTGTTACACAACCACTTCACCTAACAGTACAACGCTTGTATTGCTCTCCCACAACCCCGTTTTCATGGTTTAGGCTGCTCCAGTTTCGCTTGCTGCTACGACGGGAATCGATTCTGCTTTCTTTTCCTCTGGCTACTAAGATGTTTCAGTTCGCTGGTTGTCTCTTGCCTGCTCATGGATTCAACAGGCGGTTTAAAGGATGACCTATTTGGGAATCTCCGGATCTATACTTGTTTCCAACTCCCAAAAGTATTTCGCCGCTTGCTATGCCCTTACTCGTCTCTGGGTGCCTTTGTATACACCGCAAGCCTTTCCTCTTTTGAACCTCGCCATTAACTTTAAGGCTATGCCATCCTAAGGTAACTATTAAATGGAAGGATCTTAGGAAGCCCATGAATGCAAAATCATAGATCGAACCGCCGAATTGGCAAAGTTAGGTGTTACGATAGTATCTGTTAAGTTCACGGTCTGGAGATAAGTGGACTCGAACCGCTGACCTCCGCCACAGGGTAAACCACCGCCTATCAGGCCTCCCCGATGGGCTCTACCATAGAGGCACAATACTAGGTAGTCACCGTGGTTACTAGCCAGTATTCATCCAACTTCCATAAATATTGGATGAGCCATACGGTCATAGTATGATGCCCCTTCAACATAATTATATTAGCATAAATATAAAGTAACTATACATTTAAGAACCCATCTTAACTAACTACAGATTTAGAGCCTTTGTTTCCTAGATAATATCATAAATCAATAGCCGAAGTGGTACTACATGATCCCACAAACTCCAGGGGGCGTGTAGACTCAGTATGCTGAAGAGGATAGGATCTAGTACATTCACTTAATCCAAATATCAGTAAACTTGTAGGCAGCTTGTACAATAACCGGCAACTCTTCTGCTAAAAATAAGTCCATTATGCCATCTTTTTCATGGGTTGTACTTGTTGAAGACTTGAATCACTCCCTCCGGTGAAAAGTACTAGTTTCTGCAATGACATTGATCGGGAACCTCTATTTCCCCCGTCCATTTTATTAGTTGACTTGGCGAAATAGAAATAGAATGCACCCAGATTCATAATTCCAAAAGGACATTTCTGCAGACCTGAAGAATTTAAATCTACATTACAGACATCAGTGCACCCTGTAAGTGAATAGACATATGCTGCATAAACACCATCTGAAACAATTGCGAACCTCACAATTTGATTGTACTGGAATTGATGTATGGTGTACAGGGAGGAGTGCAGAATAAAATGAGCTGGCTAGTTATCAGGGAGCATGGTACTTACATTATTGTTCTGGAAATCCCCGCCCTGAATCATGAAATCCTTGATAATTCGGTGGAAGGAGCAGCCCTTGTATCCATAACCTTTGTCTCCTGCCACAACAAAAGGGGGAGCAACAATACCTGAGGTCAGATATGTACTACTCAGCACATTTACTGACACTAGCAACTCCTATGAATTTGCTGTCGACATTAAATAGTGAAGACCGAGGATTGCTAATTAAAACTTTGGAACCTTGGTCTTTTATAGACTGGGCATCATTAATAGATGTCTTTTATCTGAAAAATAGCCTGCTATACCAGTGCACAAGGCGCGGAAGTTATCGACAGTCCTGGGGACGACCTCGCCGAAGAGCCCGATTACCACCTTGCCTGCACGGTCCCCGCCGATCTCGACCTCAAAGAAGCATTTGCTCGTCACCTTAGCCTGGAGATCCAAGTCACCCTGCAGAAGCAGCAACAGAACAAGGCACATTACAAGCTAGATTTGACTAAGACCTATGATCGCGTCGAATGGAATTTTTTTGGAAGATCTCCGCCTATGCTAGCAACTCAACTACTGCGCCCGCTTGGAAGGTTCTGAACTGGCTGGTCATCCTAACGATGCACTGCCTCTGGAAAGGAGAGGACTAGCAACTCAACTACTGGTCCGGACGTTTTGGCAAGGAGTTGCCCTGATCGGACATATTGTGCGGCGGTTCTCGGGGCGATGAGTGCGAGGACGCAGAATCCATCGAAATGGTGGGCGCTGTACGAAGAGCTTAGAGAGACTTTGCAAACGTTTGACATCCAGAGAGCTGATAGAGAGCAATGTTGCCGCCCATGAGACGGCAGCCCAAGCTAAGAATGTCATGGTAATCCCATCGAGAATGGATACATTAAGCTCTCGCTTTCACCTCAAAATAAAAAAGAACAAGGAACATTCAAACGCCAAGAATGACTAGCGAGCATAGAACTGCCCGGGGTGGGGCAGGCGCGCGTACCTCGGCGGCCGCCGCGCGGACGACGAAGGCGGCGGCAGGGGCGCGGCGCGCGCCGAGTCTGACCGTACCCGCGGAGCCGGAGCGGAGGGGGCAGGCAACGCGTCCCCTAGTGCTGCTGCGGGCAGGGACGACGCGTCGGCGCGGCGCCGGCGTGAGTGCGGAGGGGTTGGACACGGCCGGCCTGCACGCCATGTCAGGGTTGGTTGCTAGTGTTTTTTTCCCTATTGATGAGGGCACTTGGATTATCAGATACAATGGGGATTGGGATAAGGAGAGGACGGGGCACACTGGCCTTCCACATCGACCAATGTATTAAAATATTGTTGACTGGGCAATGATGCCCTAACAGAATTGTTTGGCACTAATGTATTTTTTGACAAATCTGACACTTTTCAGCAACTTAAATCAGGTCTAATCTCTGGACGAAACTAGTCTCACCCTTTCAGCAACTTAAATCATGTCTAATCCCTGGACGAAATTAGTCTCACCCTTTCAGCAACTTCAATCATGTCTAACCCCTGGACGAAACTAATTCGAAATCTGGCCTTTGGGGTTGGCGCCAGATAGAACGGCGCCGAAATTGCAATTCTCGGCTCCAGCGTAGACCCCAAAGGGCTCCAGCTAATTCTCTTGTTCTTTTACCGATCAAGCCTAATCGCACACGAGTACAAATAGAGTAGTTCATCCCGAGCATATATCCTGAAAGACGAATAATAATTACTAAGTTTCACGGCGTTACTTGTGCAACTCAATAGACGTCGATAGTCTTCGGTGGTGATAGTTGAAGCCTCCCAAACTGCCTCGCCACTCGGTTTGGTACGTGAAACTCCACAACATTGTAACGCCCAACATGTGGTCCTAAACGAAACATTTTGCAAGCCTCGCGCATATATGTGACTAATATCATACACACAAATGTCACATGTCAGTAACAAGGTGGACATCACAACATAATATCATACAAGTAGAGATGAGATATGAGTGTTTAAGTTGGCTTGCACTCTCCACAACAAAGGGAGGCTACAACATAAATGTCACAATCAACCAATACAATCATCAAACAATAAGACATGGTCCCACTACAGATAAGAAACAAATTGGCCTAAAGAGGCCCCAAATAAAATCAAGCAACGTCCACCCTACTAATCCTCGGCTGACAATCGAGAACCCATCATATGATCGTCTTTGAAGAAGAAGAACTCCAAATAGAACAAGACATCGCTCGCATATTAGAACATCACTTTACCTGTACCTACATCTGGTGTTGTAGTATCCTGTGAGCCTTTTGGGACTCAGCAATCACATTACCATGGGTATAAAAAGTAACAATACTTTAATGGGTATGGAATGGTTAAGTGGCGAGGCTGCAACAAGCACTACACATTTGTAACCAACTAGTCTTACGAGTAGTAGTCAAGAAGAGTAATTCCTACGCATAAAGGGGCACAACTAGTATGATCAAGAAATGATCTTGTACACCTACCTACGAGTCAATCATAACCCATCGTGTTCTCTTGTTGACCCCAAACACACAAGAAGAGACGATCACGGTCACACAAACGGTTGGTAGTTTTTAATTATATTTAGTTCGAAGTTCTCTACAACCGGAGGTTATAAATTTCCAAGTCGCCACATAACCACATGTCAGGCTTTTCAAAAGATTTAACCCTACAGGGGTGCTCCAACTCATCCAATTACCAAATTATCACATGCCTATGTTGGAAACCTCAACATCATGATACACGAACCATCATCGGAGTCTGGTGTACAAGCCCTCATAAAAAGTAAAAGTAGTCCAAGGATATCGCCCACATGTCGACCAAGGAGTAGAGCCGCGTATCTCTAGGTTCTGGACACCACCGGATGAACGCTACGTACAACAACCAAAACCCAAGTTTCCTCGGGTGGCACCGCAAGTGGCCCTGATTTGAATCAAACTTGTGTTTTGGCGCTGGCCCGAGTTATGTAGAATTAAAACAGTCACGGGATATCGTCACACCCTATGATTAATTTTAGTTATTATGTTAGCAAATGTTAAAACCAATGTTGTATATCCTTGGGAAAGTTTAACTATAGAAAAAGTGATCAAGGGGGCCCCATAAACCCCACACATGTTAGGAGTGCTCATAAGGAATATAACACCAGTATTATGAAAACTAGGGTGGCAAAAGTGGAACAAAACACCAAGCAAAAGACCAAGCCTTCCACCCTTTACCAAGTATATAGATGCATTAATTAAATAGCATCGTATAATGATTTCCCATGATAACCATGTCCCAAACATGAACAACCCGCACCTGCAACTAGCAAAGCTATAAGAGGGGATGAGCAAAGCGGCAACATATCCAAATAGTGGTTTGCATTGGTAGTGGAGCTTAGAGGCTTATCATGGCAATTGGGAGGCTTTCAAACATGTGGTAGGTAGCGAGACCAAATGATAGCATCAAAATATCTAGCAAACAGAGCTAGTAATCATATCCAAGGTAATGATGATCTTGCCTCGAATCCCGCTTTGAAGAAGATAAAATCCATGAAGTAGTCAAAAAAATCATTGCCACTCCGAAACGGGAACTACCAAGAAGAAGCAAAACCTATAAAGAAGCAAACAACATGGCAAACAATCAAGGCATGGCATATACACTCAATCAAGATGATGCATGTCAAGGTTAATGATTTAGCATGGCAACCTAAAGATAACAAAGTTAAATGAAACCTTGATCCATGTGAGACATGAATCGGGTACAACTCCATATGCAATTTAGTAGTGTGATAGATTCTGGACAGAACAATAGGTGTGGTTTATTTATGATGCATGAAGTTGGAAAAAACATGATCTACACATTATTCTAGTGCAAATGCATATAAAGAACATCATAATCGGAGTTCCGAAACTACAAGTATGATCATAACAAGATTGGGAAGGCTACAAGAGTATCCAGGAAGGAAATGATGTGGAGAGCAAATTCTTGGCAATCCAAGCATGTTGTTGGATATAGTGGAAAGAGTAGTGCCAAATTGGAGTTGGGAAGTACAAGTTGTGCTAGGTGTAAGATATATGGTGTTTTGCACAAATCTGAGTCAAACATGAATTTTTCTTGCTCAAACATGAGTACAAAGTGCACCATTGGAAAGAACACAAAATTCTAGTTGAAAAACATATAAAGATCGTGCCAAGAGGTTTTGTAAAACTCAAGTTATACATATGCAAATTTTGATGCCAATCTGTCACTAACATTAACATGCACACTTCAACGCAACATAACAACTATTTAATGATACTTAACATGGCAGAAAAATACATATCCTGAAAGTAGACATAAAACAGAGCAAATTACATGAAAGTGCTAGTTATCGACTAGAGGGGGGGTGAATAGGCGATTTTTATGAAAAGCTTCGAAACAGTAAATGTATTCAAAGCATGCGGAAGCGATACGGGATCAAGTAGGGATAACAGTCAAGGATCTGGGCAAAGCATGTAATACAACAAAGGCATTCAGGCAAGTATAGCATAGTCATCATGCACACTAAGATGTATCTAAGATAAACTTAGGTAGTATGAAGATAAATGGCAGTTTAAGAAATGTCTTCAGTGTATGTCTTCGAACAAAGATGGTCAAGCAATGGCTTCACAGTACAATACAGAAAGTAAGAGAGTGAATGATAGAACTAGTTGCTCGACGAAGACACACGATTTGTTGGACTAGTTCCAATTGTTGTGACAACTGTACGTCTGGTTGGGGAGGTGAGGGATCACTAGAAGAGTGTCTAGAGGGGGGGTGAATAGACTACTAGCAGGAATTTAAAACCTAATATTTTCCCAAGTTTATTGATTGGTAGATTTTAACAGTGTTAGCAAGTTTAGCAAGTCTAACAGCCCTACACATGCATGTCAACAAATATGGCAGCGGAAATAAAAGACATTGCACATGAAGTAAAGAGTAGAGATAGGAAGATCAAACGCAATTGGAGACGCAATGATTTTTCCCGTGGTTCCGATAGGTGGTGCTATCGTACGTCCACGTTTATGGAGTCTTCAACCCACGGAGGGTAACGGTCGCGAGAGTCCACGGAGGGCTCCACCCATAAGGGTCCACGAAGTAGCAACCTTGACTATTCCATAACGGCTTCCGTCCACGAAGGACTAGCCTCACTATGGGTAGATCTTCACAAAGTAGGCGATCTCCTTGCCCGTACAAACTTCTTGGTTCACTCCACAACACGAAGTAGGAGGCTCCCAAGCGACACCTAACCAATCTAGGAGGCACCACCCTCCAAAAGGTAATAGGCTCGGTAATGACGATGAACTCCTTGCTCTTGTGCTTCAAGATGATAGACTCCTCAACACACAATCACTCTCTCATAGATTTGGCTTGGTGGAAGAGATGGGATTGGTGGAAAGCAACTTGGGGAGGCTAGAAATCAAGATCCATATGGTTGGAGTGGAAGATCTTGACCTCAGCACAAGGATAGGTGGTTCTCTCTCAGAAAACTGGATGGGGCAAGTATGGAATAGTTCTGAGTGCTTCTCTCTCGAGTAGGTGGTGGTGAAGGGGTATATATAGGCATCCCCAAAAATCCAACCGTTACACACAAAATGACCAACTCGGTGACACCGATGTGTTAATCTCGGTGGTACCGAAGTGACCAAAAGGTGGCAACTTTCGAATCTCGGTGAGACCGATATAGGAAACTCGGTTGCACCGATAAGGTGACCAACGGTCAGATTCCCAATCTCGGTGACGCCGATCCAACAATCTCGGTGGTACCGATATTGTGAATTTGCGTAACAGAAAGTTGGCAACCTAAACTCGGTGGCACCGGTATGGAATCGGTTGCACCGAAGTGGCTAGGGTTTGGCTGAGTCTGTCTATGGTTGAGAATCGGTGGCACCGGGATGGAAATGTTGGTTGCACCGATGTTGAGTATATGGCTTTGGACAGACTTTGGTGGGAGAGTTTGTGGGTGTTTTTGGTGACTATCACTTGTGCACGTATGAGCATTTTGTTCACCAACAAAACCTTACCCCCTTTTAATAGTATTGGCTTTCCTATGGACTCAAAGTGATTTCTCACAAATGTAAAATGTAGAGTCCTCTTGCTTGAAGCTTTGCCAACCTATTTTCTTGCATCTTGGGGTATTTCACAATCTCCACAATCCTTTTGCCAGCCCTTCTCTATGGACTATATCTGAAATACACTAGGTAAAAGTATTAGTCCAAGAGACAATGTATGTTGTCATGAATTATCAAAACCACCAAGGGAGCATGTTGTGCTTTCAATCTCCCCCTTTTTGGTAATTGATGACAACATACAATCAAAGCTTCAAATAAAGATATGCATGGATATAATGAAGACTTTGAGAGGCACATGACTTTGATTTGCTCCCCCTAAATGTGTGCAGTCCTTTAAAGGATAGTTGCTTTGGAATGCATGGG
Organism: Elymus sibiricus; assembly: GCA_039707655.1. Taxonomy (NCBI): domain Eukaryota; kingdom Viridiplantae; phylum Streptophyta; class Magnoliopsida; order Poales; family Poaceae; genus Elymus; species Elymus sibiricus. The sequence continues at coordinate 142,033,792 of CM077667.1, read as the reverse complement.
CACACAAATAGTAGAAAGGATATATTGAGTCATGTGTATCTTGGCTATATGCATCAAATATATGTGAATGAGATGTATCCTTGTTCAAGACTTCACTCTTGCAAACAATATGTGCAAGAAGCAAGAGATTATCTTGACCAAAGATATGATGCATATACTTACCTTGAGTTCTTGAGCACTCTTGTAGTAGAAATACACTTGAGAAAACAATGTTAGAAAACACAAGAGTATTCTACCAATCAACAAGGCAATAGAACTCAAAAGTACCAAGATATGGAGAACATATAGAAGATAGTATTTCTTAAGATCGATATGTCTCCAAAATCATTTCTTTCTCCCCTTAGATATGACAATATTAAAACATCCTCTCCCCCTGAATCTCAGCATGTAGATATTGGGATTGGATAGGGTGAGAAAAGTAAACTTCCAACACATCTTAGATAATCCTCCAAATATGTTTTTCTCCCCCTACTTCGATATTCTCACCTTATATGAATATTGATATTGGCTCTCCCCCCTGATCATATCTCCCCCTTTGCATAAGCATGTATCTTCCTCTTTAGCATGAAGCTTTGGTATTCTCCCCCTTTGGCATTAATTCCCAAAAAGGTCAAACATAGGAATAGATACAGGGATCATTGATAGGAAGGGATCCTTGAGAACAAGGGTCATTGAATGTAGGGTTCATGGAAATGAAAACTGAGGGAATCATTGAAAAGAATTTCTCTCCCTTCTTCCTCTTCTTCTCCTGAGATGTTGTAAGACTTTGTTATTCTCCCCCGATTTTTTTTGAATGGGATCATCGAAGTAACAGAATTATTTCTTAAAAGATTACAAGAGAAACATAAATTCACAACATTCAGCAGTTGAGTCATTAGCTTCATGAGCAAGACATTTCAAGCATGGAGCATTAAATTCATCCTGAGTGTTGTTCAGCTAGGAGTGGGTCGTTTTCCTTTCGAAGGTCATCATGAACTTCTCTAAACTTCTCTAGAATAAGCTTTCTTTGAATATATACAAGAGAAAGCTTCTCATGTTCAGTTGTGAGAGTATCATGACGACTTTGGAGATTCTCAAACCTTGAACGAAGACTTTGCATATCCTCAGCCATAGTTTTGTTCAGACTCATCTCATCACGCAACATGTCATCACTTTTCTCTAGAGATTTTTGCATCTTCTCCATAGCATTTTGTTGTTTAGTGGCAATTTTGACAAGTGTGGAATAGCTAGGTTTCAAGTTATCATCAGACTCATCTTTGCTATCAGAGTCATGACGTGAAGACTTTGAGGATACCTTGGAGCCTTTTGCCATGAAGTAGTAGGCTGGAGCATTGTCGTCGTCACTAGCTTCGGTGTTGTTGAGGGGGCCATTATCTTTGGGGTCAAAGACGGACGAAGCGACAAATGCAGAAGCCATAGCCAAACCAGCAACTTCAGAGTCAGACTCCTCCTCAGATTCTTCTTCAACTTCTGACTCAGATTCAGCTTCAGAGTCCATTTCCTTGCCAATGAAATCCTGAGCTTTGCCAGATGAACTCTTCTTGTGAGATGAAGACTTGGCTGAAGACTTGTGATACTTCTTCTTCTTCTTCTTCTTGTCGTCAGAATCATAGTCCTTGCTCTTCTTCTTGGATTCCTTCTCCCATCGAGGACAATCAACAGTGAAGTGGCCAGTTTTCTTGCACTTGTGACATATTTGCTTCTTGTTGTCACGCGAAGACATTTCTCCAGACTTCTTGGAGTCACACCTTGAAGATTTTGCAAAACGTTTGGACTTGGCAAATTTCTAAAACTTCCTCACAAGCAGAGTGAGTTCTTTGCCAATGTCTTTAGCACCATCGGAATCGCATTCGGATTCTTCTTCTTCGGATGAAGATACAACTTTTGCCTTCACGGAACGAGAGCGACCATAACTGGAACCATAGATTTCCCTCTTCTCAGTTTGTTGGAACTCATGGGTGTTCAACCTCTCAAGGATATCAGCAGGATCCAATTCCTTGAAGTCCAGACGTTCTTGGATCATTAGAGCGAGAGTGTCAAAGGAACTGTCAAGAGATCTCAATAGCTTCTTCACAACCATGTTTGGTGATATCAGTGGCGCTGAGAGCATTCAACTCATTTGAGATGTCAGTGAGCCTATCAAGCGTGATTTGGACATTTTCATTGCCAAGCCTCTCGAAGCGGTTGAACAGATTGCGAAGAACATCAACACGCGAGTCTCGCTGAGATGAGACACCTTCATTGACTTTGGAAAGCCATTCCTAGATTTGCTTTGCAGTGTCCAGAGCACTCACACGACCATACTGTCCTTTGGTCAGATGACCACAAATGATGTTCTTGGCGGTTGAGTCCAGTTGAGCAAATCTCTTCACATCAGCAACAGTGACACCTTCGCCAACCATGGGAATGCCAGCCCTGACGACATACCAGAGGTCGTTGTTAATGGCTTCGAGATGCATGCACATCTTGTTCTTCCAGTAGGGGTAGTCAGTGACATTGAAGACAGGGCATCCAGCGGAGACCTTCATTATCTCTGCAGTCGACATAGCTACAACTCTAGGTGGTTAAACCGAAACACAGAACAAGCGAGTACCTTGCTCTGATATCAATTGAAAGTGCTAGTTATAGACTAGAGGAGGGGTGAATAGGCATTTTTTATGAAAAGCTTCGAAACAGTAAATGTATTCAAATCATGCGGAAGCGATACAGGATCAAGTAGGGATAATAGTCAAGGATCTAGGCAAAGCATGGAATACAACGAAGGCATTCAGGCAGGTATAGCATAGTCATCATGCACACTAAGATGTATCTAAGATAAACTTAGGTAGTATGAAGATAAATGGGAGTTTAAGAAATGTCTTCAGTGTATGTCTTCAAACAAAGATGGTCAAGCAATGGTTTCATAGTACAGTACAAAAAGTAAGAGAGTGAATGATAGAACCAGTTGCTCGACGAAGACACAAGATTTGTTGGACCAGTTCCAGTTGCTGCGACAATTGCACGTCTGGTTGGGGAGGCTGAGATTGAACTTAGAAGACCTCGTCTTCCCCTTGTTCCGCTTGAGCCGAAGTCACTTAGATAGCGCCCAATCACTGTGGTAAGTCTTTAGGGGAGACTTTCGAAACTCGTACAAACTTGGTCACCTGGCAATCCACAATGACTCTTGGATGCTCTAGACCCAGACGCCTAACCGTTTGGAAGATCACAATCTTCAAGTGTAATAAGTCTTCAGTTCTCTCAGAACAGAACGACTTCGGTGATGCTCAAACACACTAGCTCTAGGTGTTTGGGTTTATCCTCGTAGGATAGATCTCTCTCAGTGTCTTTGAGGTGAGTTGCTCCAAAATGACAACAACCGTATCTCTCTCTGAGCAGCTACCTTCTCATGGTGGAGGGGGGGGGCTATTTATAGCCAACAGGCAACCCGACCTAATATGACCGAAATGACCCTGGGTCAATGGCCAACCGACATGTGTTCCAACGGTCGGATTTCAACGACACACGCAACAACATTACTTGGGCTACAAGCAATGCCGACTCAATCAGCTCTGGAAGAGATTTCCTCTCATTGCTTCACTCGAAGACATAGGTATGGGTTGATCAGCATGTTAGCTTCTGACTTCGATCACATCGACCCCACTTAATAGTACAGTGATTCCCATGACTCAGGAAAGAAGAAACAAAACAACCAAAAGACTTCGTCTTCGTGTTTCATTATCTTCAAGCGACTATCATCGCGTACCACCAGTGGCTTCAGCCATCATCAATGTCTTCGGACATTTTTAGGGGTCGTCTTCGATGGTTAAACCAAATCTCCAGGGACTTCTATCTGTGTAAACCTGTGAACTCTCACAAACACATTAGTCCCTCAACCACGTTTGTCTTCAATACTCCAAAACCAATAAGGGTGGCACTAGATGCACTTACATTACATATATAACTTTAGTTCGTATGATGCACGGTTGATTTTATATGAATTTTGCAGGATGCTACTTTATGCTGGAAAAAATTGAAAATAAACTTGCTCAAAACAGATAACAAATGCCAGATTCAGATTGCTGGGATTTTTCTACCCTAAAATGTATATTGCATGCATATGTTCATGTTTGAAATTAGGAAGATTTAAATATTTCAATTTTTTGTTGAATGCAGTGAAATTACTAACTGTCCAGAAAATGATAAAACAAAAAAGAAAATAAAACCAGAAAAAGGAAAAGGAGGATAACTGCTACGGCCACCCTGGACCAACTAGCCACTGAAAATGACAAGTGGGCCAGGGACACGTGGCAGTTTGCGTGGACACAGAGTGTGTGCACGACAAGTGGGTCCAAATAGGTCCCACATGTCTGTGGATCGCGCAAATGCAAAAATTGGGGCTTTATCCTTGCTTGCCCCAAGTGGGATTCAAACTCGGGATGGCTCGATGAAAGTGAGTGGTGCTAGCCACTCGGGCTGGCTCGTGTGATCGAAACGGAAAGGGTTCACGCCCTTTCGAGGTTGACCCAGACAACTGACGGTATGGGGCCCATGCGTCAGCGAGTCAGGACACTACATTGTGCAAGGAGCGACTCGGTACATATGGGTTCTAATTGCGAGCTTTGGACACAACCGTGCGCATGGAAAAGTAGAGCAAAATAGAGTATGGCACCGGCGCCGACGTAACAAATGGAAGAGGCTTCGTCGGAGATGGACTCCTACGTGCCTAATTTGCGATCGCATGCGCGTTACCAGGGGAAAAGTCGCATTCCCGCTGTCGGGGATATGACCCCCGGGTATACCAAAGCAGAGGGAGCCATGCTTTCAAAACATTCGGGTCGGCTGGCCCTCTATGGTGCTTGGCCTTCCGGACGGCTGCCCCGAGGGGACGGTCGTCTCCCCCGTGGGCCGGCTGCCCCTCTGGCCGCTCCCTCTACCGCTGGTCGGCTGGCTCGCGAATGGCTCCCCCCTTCCTATCCGGCAACCCCGATAGCAGGCGGATCGGTGCCCGTACCACCCGTACGTACCAACATACGGTGACAAGACGTGACCACCAACGTACAACACTCTTTGGCGAACGACGCATGGCTACAGGACGCGCTGACGCAAGCAGGACAAAGCTACAGGGCCACAGGTACCGCTGACCCCGACCGGGCAGGCTGGCCCTGTAGCCGGCATGCGCTCACCTACTCCATGACGTCGGCAGGCGCATGGCCATAGTGGATCCGGATGGCGGGCCCCGCCAGGGACGAGACTCAGCTGCCAGCGGGCCCTACCAGCGACAAGACCGGGCAGCCGGCGGCCCCCTGTAGGATCCAAAGTATGTCTTGAGGGGGGTGATTAGACTACTTGACCAAATAAAAATCTATCCTTTTCCCAATTTTAGTTGTGGGCAGATTTTAGCAATTTGCACAAGTCAAGTTCACCCTACACATGCATGTCTAAGAGTATAGCAGCGGAAAGTAAAGACAAACACATGTAAGTAAAGGAGGGAGAGGAGATCAAACGCAATTGGTGACACGAAGATTTTTCCCGTGGTTCCGATAGGTGGCGCTATCGTACATCCAAGTTTATGGAGACTTCAACCCACAGAGGGTAACGGTCGCGAGAGTCCACGGAGGGCTCCACCCACGAAGGGTCCACGAAGTAGCAACCTTGTCTATGCCATGTGGCCTACGTCCACGGAGGACTAGCCTTACTCGGGGTATATCTTCACGAAGTAGGCAATCTCCTTGCCCTTACAAACTCCTTGGTTCAACTCCACAATCATGAAGAAGGAGGCTCCCAAGTAACACCTAACCAATCTAGGAGGCACCACCCTCCAAAAGGTAATAGATGTGGTAGTATGATGAACTCCTTGCTCTTGTGCTTCAAAAGATAGTCTCCTCAACACTCAATCACTCTCTAACAGATTTGGCATGGGTAGAAGAGATTGATTGGATGTAAAGCAACTTGGGGAGGCTAGAAATCAAGATCCATATGGTTGGAGTGGATGATCTTGACCTCAACACAAGGGAAGGTGGTTCTCTCTCAGAAAATTGGATATGACAAGTGTGGAATGGTTCTGAGTGCTTCTCTTACGAGTGATAGGTGGTGGAGGGGTATATATAGACATCTCCAAAAACCCAACCGTTACAACATTATTGCCCAACTCGGTGGAACCTAAGCAAAAACTCGGTTGCACCGACTAGTGCAAAATGTGGCAACTTTGGCGTTTTCGGTGAGACCGATATATAAATCTCGGTGGTATCGACAATGGGGTGACGGCTAACCAGAGACTTGGCCATCAACTTGGTGAGACCGATTTGCAGAACTCGGTGGGACCGATTCTGAAAATCAACCTAACAGAGGGTTGGTCATGACTTCGGTGAGACCGAAAATGGAAACTTGGTTACACCGAGATGCTAGGGTTTGGCAGGGTTCTGTCTGAGTTGAAAATCGGTAGGGCCGAGTGGAAATAGTTGGTGGCACCGATTTTGCAAGTTTGGCTTTGGACAGAAGATTTTGTGTGGAAAATGAGTGAGTATGTTTGGTGGCTAATCTCTAAGCACTTGAGCAACCAGGTCATCATATTTCCTCACCTTCTTTTCATAGTATTGGCTTTCCTATGGACTCAAAGTGATTTCTCACAAAATGTAAAATGTAGAGTCTTGATGCTTGAAGCTTGACCAATCTTATTGCTTCTTCTTCTCTTCATCTTCTTGGGGATTCACCACACACATCAATTTGCCAACCCATCACTGAACTTTTTCCTGAGATATACTTAGTGGAAACATTAGTCCAATGAAATATATGTTGTTAATTATCAAAACCACCTAGGGAGAAGTTGTGCTTTCAATCTCCCCATTTTTGGTAATTGATGACAACATATAGATCAAAGCTTCGATGAGAGATATAATCAATGAATAGCATTGTCGCTTTGAGAGGTATGTGATAAGCAAGAGCTCCCCCTAAATTTGTGCATTATTTTAAATTTGCGTTAGAATGCAAATGCACAATCGACTAGGATTATGGGTCACTCTTCCATGTCACATACAACTTGGTGGTGCGCAAGAATTAATATGAGTGAATAACAAGCACAACACACCAAACATCAAGTGAATGATCATCAAGATATATCTCAAAGGTAGTAAAGTAGTAGCATCACACAAGAGTATATGATCAATCACCAACAAAGTTTCAACCAAACGATAAACCAAATGTTTTTTTAAACTAGCAGGGAGGGATCAAAATTCAACACACTCTTGTTCTCTCGAAGCTCTATGATCTACAACTTCTCCCCCTTTGGCAACAAGTTACCAAAAAGTTCAAAGCTATAGAGCTAAGCGTCGCTCTGGACAGGATCTCCTCCATGAGATGATGAAGCTGCTCCTGTAGCTATCGATGGAGTCGAGAGAAGAGTATCTGCAAAAATTTCTACTAAAGTCCTCTGAGGTGGTGGAGTTGACACTGTAGGTGCAGGAGGTGTTGATGGAGCTGTGGCAGGTGCTGAAGAGGTAGGCCTGATCTCTGGTGCTGGCACAGTGGGAGTCCTCGACTGAGTCTTGAACTTAGTGCCTGGCTGAAGAACTGGACTCTCCTCATCATCATCAGTGGTATGAGGGCTAGGCACTGCATCCACTTCCTTCTTGAGCTCGTCCATAGTTTTTGTCAACCCATCCACCTTGTTGTTCAGTGTGGTAAACTTGTTATCCATGATCCTCACAAGACTACCTTGATTCTTTAGGAGTTGCTTGATATCCGTCTGCATGCTTTGCATAGTGCTGATGATAAGTTCCATTTGCTCACCCTTAGTTCTAGGAACTGGAGCACCAGTGGCTCTGGCTGCTTCAGCTACCGCTCTTCCAGAAGATGAAGTGGGATGATCTGGATTCATCTCCACAACATTACCCTCAAATTCTGGCAAAAGTGGCAAATGAGGACGACCAAGTGCATATACATTCTTTTCTAATTGAGAGTTGATAAGCATCTGAATGTATGATGCATATCCACATGATCATTTTTGATCAGCAGCAGTCCTCTTCACAGTCTCTACTATCAAATCCATCACTCTTATCCTGGGTGGGAGTCTATGTGATGCAACATGTTGATGGAGTACCCCCTTATCATCTTATCATCTCCAGATTTGGGCATCAAGGTATGCCTCAAAATGGTGTTAGTGGTGGGCAGTCCTGCTTGCAGGAAATAGACAGATCCAAACTTATGTGAATGCACATGTGAAGCAAGGATTTCCTTATACATATTTGCCATGGAGTTGTGACTCATCTTGGATTCAGCATAGACATCCAAATCTCCCTCTTGTACCTGTGGAGCTCCTAAGATGGTAGCCCACTCATCAACAGTTGATTGGTACCTCACTCCTCCAGTCATCCAAATAATCATGCCATCCGGATAAAAGTGTGTAGTGGAATAGAACTGCATGATCATCTCATCATTCCAAGCTGGAAACTCTCTGCCAACAAAGTTTGCAAGATCAATGCACTTGAAGTTGTCTCTGACACTGGGAAAGAAATCTTCATTGTCCTTGATGTAATCCCAGTCTACACATCTCATGTCACTAACAGCTGGGCTCTTGTCCAATAGGGCAGTCTCATAGAAGTCCTGTTGTTCCTTGGTATAAAACTTGTCATCCATGGCATTCCTTCTCATGGAGGCATAAGGATCAACAACTCTCCACTTCCTCAGCCCTGAGTCTTTCCGCTTCTTCATATCTTCTGCAACTGGGTGATAATCATTATGAATAGGTAGGTGGGGCCTCAATTTTCTCAAAACAGATATGTCCTCCTCTTCTTCTATCATAGTGGATTTCTTGTTCTTAGCAGCACTTGGAATGTCTCTGGTAGACTTCTTTGATTTGGAGGCTGCAGCAGACTTCTTGGGAGCAAACTTAGCTTGGTGCTCTTAGCTGGAGCATCCTTGGGCATAGCATCAGCCAACAATTTCTTCTTCCTAGCTGGAGGGGCTTTGGCAGCTGGTTCCTCCTCTTCATCCTGTTCCTCAGCTTCTGCTAGATCTTCATACATTGAAGTTGGTCTGCCAACAACATGTATAATTCTCTTCCTGATCCTCTTCTTCTCTCCTGCCTTCTTAGGCATGGACTTGTTCTTGGTTGGAGATTCAAGAGACAAAATCATTTTTCCTCTAGCACTCTCTGGTCCTCTCCTATCATCAGTGCTAGCATATTGCTTTCTGACAGTCCTCTTTGTTGAAGTAGCCTCTGTAGTTGTGCTCTTGGCATCTTTCTCTTTCTGCTTCTTGGCTAATTCCTCCTCTGCCACAAAATCAGCATCTTCCTCATCTGAGTTCAACTTCTCCCTTGCCCTGGTGGCAGCCTTGGGCAAGTCAGGAGAACTAGGCACACCATCATAAGAAGATGAACTAGCTTCAGGGCTAGTGCCTGCACTCATGTCCACATCTCTTTCTCTAAAGTTGTTTTGGCTGTCATCTGAACCTGACATGCTGGCCCTGAGAATAGAGTATAGAAGAGCAGAGAGGTTGAGCATCACAAAATACTGGAGATTTTCAAAAAATTTGAACTTAGAAACTTGGGTATGATTTACTGCAAAATGTATTTCGGTTGCACCGGGTTGAAATTTTCGGAGTCACCGAGACAGACCAATTGCATTAACAGAGACTTGGACAGTCTTTTTGGTGTCACCGAAAAGAACTGCTCGGTCTCTGATACGTCCATTTTGCATCATGCCTTTATATTGATATTTATTGCATTATGGGCTGTTATTACACATTATGGTACAATACTTATGCCTTTTCTCTCTTATTTTACAAGGTTTACATGAAGAGGGAGAATGCCGACAGCTGGAATTCTGGACTAGAAAAGGAGCAAATATGAGAGACCTATTCTGCACAACTCCAAAAGTCCTGAAAAGTTACGGAGAATTATTTTGGAATATATAAAAAATATTGGGCGAAATAAATACCAGAGGGGACCCACCAGGAGGTCACAAGCCTGGGGGGCGCGCCCTACCCCCCAAGGCGCGCCCCTGTGGCTTGTGGGCCCCCTGGCATCCCTCCGGTGCCCATCTTCTTCTATATGGAGGGTTTTGACCTGGAAAAAATCATAAGAGAGCTTTCGGGATGAAGCGCCGCCGTCTCGAGGCGGAACCTGGGCAGAAGCAATCTAGGGCTCCGGCGGAGCTGTTCTGCCGGGGAAACTTCCCTCCCGGAGGGGGAAATCGAAGCCATCGTCATCACCAACGATCCTCTCATCGAGAGGGGGTCAATCTCCATCAACATCTTCACCAGCACCATCTCCTCTCCAAACCCTAGTTCATCTCTTGTATCCGATCTTTGTCTCAAAACCTCAGATTGGTACCCGTGGGTTGCTAGTAGTGTTGATTACTCCTTGTAGTTGATGCTAGTTGGTTTACTTGGTGAAAGATCATATGTTCAGATCCTTAATGATAATTAATACTCCTCTGATTATGAACATGAATATGCTTTGTGAGTAGTTACGTTTGTTCCTGAGGACATGGGATAAGTCTTGTTATAAGTAATCATGTGAATTTGGTATTCGTTCGATATTTTGATGAGATGTATGTTGTCTCTCCTCTAGTGGTGTTATGTGAACGTCGACTACATGACACTTCACCATTATTTGGGCCTAGGGGAAGGCATTGGGAAGTAATAAGTAGATGATGGGTTGCTAGAGTGACAGAAGCTTAAACCCTAGTTTATGCGTTGCTTCGTAAGGGGCTGATTTGGATCCATATGTTTCATGCTATGGTTAGATTTATCTTAATTCTTCTTTCGTAGTTGCGGATGCTTGCGAGAGAGGTTAATCATAAGTGGGAGGCTTGTCCAAGTAAGGGCAGCACCCAAGCACTGGTCCACCCACATATCAAATTATCAAAGTAACGAACGCGAATCATATGAGCATGATGAAAACTAGCTTGACAGAAATTCCCATGTGTCCTCGGGAGCGCTTTGCTTTATATAAGAGTTTGTCCAGGCTTATCCTTTGATACAAAAAGGATTGGGCCACCTTGCTGCACCTTTTCTACATTTGTTACTTACTACCCATTACGAATTATCTTATCACAAAACTATCTGTTACCGATAATTTCAGTGCTTGCAGAGAATACCTTACTGAAAACTACTTGTCATTTCCTTCTGCTCCTCGTTGGGTTCGACACTCTTACGAAAGGACTACGATAGATCCCCTATACTTGTGGGTCATCAAGACTCTTTTCTGGCGCCGTTACCGGGGAGTGAAGCGCCTTTGGTGAGTGGAATTTGGTAAGGAAAAATTTATATAGTGTGCTGAAATTTACTGTCACTTGTTACTATGGAAAATAATCCTTTGAGGGGCTTGTTCGGGGTATCTTCACCTCGACCGGAAGCACAAAGAGTTGCTCCTCAACCTACTGAACCTACTGAGAATATTTATTATGAAATTCCTTCGGGTATGATAGAGAAACTGCTAGCTAATCCTTATGTAGGAGATGGAACACTACATCCTGATTTGCATCTAATCTATGTGGATGAAGTTTGTGGATTATTTAAGCTTGCAGGTCTGCCCAAGGATGATATAAAGAAGAAGGTCTTTCCTTTATCTTTGAAGGAGAAGGCATTGACATGGTATAGGCTATGTGATGATATTGGATCATGGAACTACAACCGATTGAAATTGGAATTTCATCAGAAGTTTTATCCTATGCATCTGGTTCATCGTGATCGGAATTATATTTATAATTTTTGGCCTCGTGAAGGAGAAAGTATTGCTCAAGCTTGGGGGAGGCTTAAGTCAATGTTATATTCATGCCCCAATCATGAGCTCTCAAGAGAAATTATTTTTCAGAATTTTTATGCTTGGCTTTCTCGTAATGATCAATCCATGCTCGATACTTCTTGTACTGGTTCCTTTATGAAGAAAGATATTGAATTCAAATGGGATTTATTGGAAAGAATTAAACGCAACTCTGAAGATTAGGAACTCGACAAAGGTAAGGAGTCAGGTATAAACCTTAAGTTTGATTGTGTTAAATCCTTTATAGACACCGATGCTTTTCGTGAATTTAGCACTAAATATGGACTTGACTCTGAGATAGTAGCTTCTTTCTGTGAATCGTTTGCTACTCATGTTGATCTCCCTAAGGAGAAGTGGTTTAAATATCATCCTCCCATTGAAGTGAAAGTAGTTGAACCTATTAGAGTTGAAGAAGAAACTATTATTTATAATGTTGATCCTGTTATTCCTGCTGCTTATATTGAGAAACCTCCTTTCCCTGTTAGAATAAAGGAACATGCTAAAGCTTCAACTGTGGTTTGTAAGAGTTATACAAGAACACCTACACCCCCTGAACAAATCAAAGTTGAACCTAGTATTGCTATGGTTAAAGATCTCTTGGTTGATAATATTGATGGGCATGTTATTCATTTCTGTGATGAAGCTGCTAGAATTGCTAGACCTGATACTAAAGATAAACATAGACCTATTGTTGGCATGCCTGTTGTTTCTGTCAAAATAGGAGATCATTGTTATCATGGCTTATGTGATGTGGGTGCTAGTGTGAGTGCAATTCCCTTTACCTTATATCAAGAAATAATGAATGATATTGCACCAGCTGAATTAGAAGAAATTGATGTTACCATTAAGCTTGCTAATAGAGATACTATAGCACCAGTTGGGATTGTTAGAGATGTTGAAGTCTTGTGTGGGAAAATAAAATATCCTACTGATTTTCTTGTTCTTGGTTCCCCACAAGATGATTTTTGTCCCATTATATTTGGTAGACCTTTCTTGAATACTGTTAATGCGATCCCTTAGAACAATATTTGCTAGACCATGAAAATGATATGCATATGAATGGAAGGAATGAAATAGATAAGATTTTCTTTGATCAGCATCCTATTTTGAAACACAACTTGCCTGTTGAAATACTTGGGGATCCTCCTCCACCCAAGGGTGATCCCGTGTTTGAGCTTAAACAATTACCGGATACTTTGAAATATGCCTATCTTGATGAAAAGAAGATATATCCTGTTATTATTAGTGCTAACCTTTCAGAGCATGAAGAAAAGAGATTATTGAAAACTCTGAAGAAGCACCGTGCTGCTATTGGATATACTCTTGATGATCTTAAAGGCATTAGTCCCACTCTATTTCAGCATAAAATTAATATGGAGCCTGATGCTAAACCAGTTGTTGATCACCAACGATGGTTAAATCCTAAAATGAAAGAAGTGGTAAGAAATAAAATATTAAAGCTTCTGGAGGCAGGTATAATTTATCCTATTGCTGATAGTGGGATGGGTTAGTCCCGTTCATTGTGTCCCAAAGAAGGGAGGTATTACCGTTGTTCCTAATGATAAAAATGAATTCATCCCGCAAAGAATTGTTACAGGATATAGAATGGTAATTGATTTTAGGAAATTAAATAAAGCTACTAGGAAAGATCATTACCCTCTACCTTTTATTAATCAAATGTTAGAAAGACTATCCAAACACACACACTTTTGCTTTCTAGATGGTTATTCTGGTTTCTCTCAAATACCTGTGTCAAAAGAGGACCAAGAGAAGACCACTTTTACTTGCCCTTTCGGTACCTTTGCTTATAGACGTATGCCTTTTGGTTTATGCAATGCACCTACTACCTTTCAAAGATGTATGACTGCTATATTCTCTAACTTTTGTGAAAAGATTGTTGAGGTTTTCATGGATGATTTCTCCGTTTACGGAATTTCTTTTGATGATTGCTTGAGCAACCTTGATCGAGTTTTGCAGAGATGTGAAGAAACTAATCTTGTCTTGAATTGGGAGAAGTGCCACTTTATGGTTAATGAAGGTATTGTCTTGGGGCACAAAATCTCCGAAAGAGGTATTGAAGTTGATAAAGCTAAAGTTGATGCTATTGAAAAAATGCCGTGTCCTACGGAAATCAGAGGTATAAGAAGTTTCCTTTGTCATGCTGGCTTCTATAGGAGGTTTATTAAAGACTTCTCTAAGATTTCTAGGCCTCTCACTAATCTTTTGCAAAAATATGTTCCATTCGTTTTTCATGATGATTGTGTAGAAGCATTTGAAATTCTTAAGAAAGCCTTGATCACTACACCTGTTGTTCAACCACCTGATTGGAACCTACCCTTTGAAATTATGTGTGATGCTAGTGATTATGCCGTTGGTGCTGTTCTAGGACAAAGAGTTGATAAGAAATTAAATGTTATCCATTATGCTAGTAAAACTCTAGACAGTGCTCAAAGAAACTATGCTACCACTGAAAAGGAATTTTTAGCTGTTGTGTTTGCATGTGATAAGTTCAGACCTTATATTGCTGATTCCAAAGTAACTGTTCACACTGATCATGCGGCTATTAAATATCTTATGGAAAAGAAAGATGCTAAACCTAGACTTATTAGATGGGTTCTTCTGCTGCAAGAATTTGATTTGCATATTATTGATAGAAAGGGAGTTGAGAACCCCGTAGCAGACAACTTGTCTAGGTTAGAAAATGTTCTTGATGACCCACTACCTATAGATTATAGCTTTCCTGATGAACAATTAGCTGTCATAAATGCTTCACGTAATGCTCCATGGTATGCTGATTATGCTAATTACATTGTTGCTAAATTTATACCACCTAGTTTCACATACCAACAAAAGAAAAAGTTCTTCTATGATTAAAGACATTACTTTTGGGATGATCCACACCTTTATAAAGAAGGAGTAGATGGTGTTATTAGACGTTTTGTACCTGAGCATGAACAGGAACAAATCCTACACAAGTGTTACTCCGAGGCCTACGGAGGACACCACGCTGGAGATAGAACTGCACACAAGGTATTACAATCTGGTTTTTATTGGCCTACTCTCTTCAAGGATGCTCGTAAGTTTGTCTTGTCTTCTGATGAATGTCAAAGAATTGGTAATATTAGTAGACGTCAGGAAATGCCTATGAATTACTCACTTGTTATTGAACCATTTGATGTTTGGGGTTTTGATTATATGGGACCTTTTCCAAAGTCCAACGGGTATACTCATATTCTAGTTGCTGTTGATTATGTTACTAAGTGGGCAGAAGCTATTCCAACTAGTAGTGCTGATTATAACACTTCTATTAAAATGCTTAAAGAAGTTATTTTCCCTCGATTTGGAGTCCCTAGATATTTAATGACTGACGGTGGTTCACACTTTATTCATGGTGCTTTCCGTAAATTGCTTGCTAAGTATGATGTTAATCATAGAATTGCATCTCCTTATCATCCTCAGTCTAGTGGTCAAGTAGAATTAAGCAATAGAGAAATTAAATTGATCTTGCAAAAGACTATTAATAGATCTAGAAAGAATTGGTCTAAGAAACTTGATGATGCACTATGGGCTTATAGAACTGCTTACAAAAACCCTATGGGTATGTCTCCGTATAAAATGGTTTATGGTAAAGCATGTCACTTACCTCTAGAACTAGAACATAAAGCTTATTGGGCAATCAAAGAGCTCAACTATGATTTCAAACTTGCTGGTGAGAAGAGGTTATTTGACATTAGCTCACTTGATGAATGGAGAACCCAGGCCTATGAGAATGCCAAGTTGTTTAAAGAAAAAGTTAAGAGATGGCATGATAAAAGGATACAAAAGCGCGAATTCAATGTAGGTGACCATGTCTTGCTATACAATTCTCGTTTAAGATTTTTTGCAGGAAAACTTCTCTCTAAATGGGAAGGGCCTTACATTATCGAGGAAGTATATCGTTCCGGTGCCATCAAGATCAACAACGCCGAAGGCACAAATCCGAAGGTGGTAAACGGGCAAAGAATCAAACATTATATCTCAGGTACTCCCATAAATGTTGAAACCAATATTATCAATACCATAACTCCGGAGGAGTACATTAGGGAGACCTACCAGAACGTTTCAGACTCCGAAAAGGAATAGGTATGTGGTACGGTAAGCAAACCGACTCCAAAAATTTTCCAATAGCAAGTTTTCTCCGTTTTGGAATATTTAATAAATTAGGAAAATTTAAAATAGTCTGAAAAGTGCACGAGGAGGCGACAAGCCAGGGGGGCGCGCCCCTGTGGCTTGTGGCCACCCCGTGTACCCTCCGGACTCCGTTTTCTTGTGGTATACTCCTTTAGGTCGGTAAAAATTCATTATATAATCTCCCGAAGTTTTTGACCACCGTACCACGGAAAAATCTCCTATTTTTGTTTCGAGTTGTTTCCCGGACAGATTTAGATCGCCATGACGTCCCCAAGTGCTTCGAAGGACAAGTTCTTCGAGAAGGTCACCAACCCTTACCTTGCAGAGGTGCTGCGACACCCTCAAACCATTGAGATGCGTGAGGGGGTGCTGCACATCCGTGATGTTGAGGGGCCAAAGAAGACCGGAAGCGTGGAGACAAGGCTCGAAGCAATGGAGCAGCAAGTCTTCAAGTGCCAAGGGATGGTGGAACGTGGACTCAATGCCAATCACATGATGATCGCGGAGTTTACCCATAAGCACAAGCTGGACGCCAAGGACATCGGGGAGCACATCTTCAAGCTTTACGAGAAAATCGAGCATCTCCAAGCCCAGATCTATGACCTGCAAAACCAAAACTGTGAGTATGAATACAGATTTAAGAGAATGAGTTTGGCTGCAGATTTGAGGATCCCGGAGACTCGTTCATCTTTTTACGATGACGAGCCTATGCCTTGGAAGACGGAGGACAAGATTCCAAACTCATCAATAACTCCAACATCACCACCTCCGAAGAAAGACAACTAAACACATGGGTATGGGCACTCCCCTTTGCTTGTGCCAAGCTTGGGGGAGGTGCCCCGGTATCGTATCACCATCACATCTTTTACTTTTATCGTTTTTCTTAGTATGATCCTTTTGGTTATATCTTGATCTAGTAGAATAAAGTTTGTAGTGTGATCTAGTTTTGAGTTTTGCTTTATGTCCCCCCTATGTAAGCGAGTCCGAGAGTTATATAATAAAAAGTAGTTTTGAGTTGAGGGCTTTGCTTGCTTGCTATGAAATTGAGAAAAATAAATAGAAAGAAGTATAGAATAAAAGCAAAGAGTATATATGATGATCTTATGGGGAGTGATGACTTCACATATAAGAAGTATGTCGATTGAAATTTGTTGTGAGTTGACAAACATAGCGATTCGTCATTGTTGCAATTAAAAGGAAGTAATAAAGAAAGAGAGGTTCACATATAAATATATTATCTTGGACATCTTTTATGATTGTGAGCACTCATTAAAATATTATATGCTAAGAAGTTGATGTTGGACAAGGAAGACAACATAATGGGTTATGTTTGCTTATTTCCGAATAGAAGTTATATGGTTATAGATCCTTTAACATGTGACGCTTGCTTCCACCCCATATCAGCCAAAACTTCTGCACCAAGTAGAGATACTACTTGTGCATCCAAACACCCTTAACCCAGTTTTGCCATGAGAGTCCACCATACCTACCTATGGATTGAGTACGATCCTTCAAGTAAGTTGTCATCCGTGCAAGCAATAAAAATTGCTCTCTAAATATGTATGATCTATTAGTGTGAGGAAAATAAACTTTATACGAACTTGTGATACGGAAGAAATAAAAGCGACAGACTGTATAATAAAGTTCTTTATCACAAGCGGCAATATAAAGTGACGTTCTTTTGCATTAAGGGATTGCGCATCCAACTATAAAAGTGCATGACAACCTCTGCTTCCCTCTGCGAAGGGCTTATCTGTTGCTTTTACTTTCTAGTACTTACCTTTAAGCAAGAGTCGTGGTGATCCTCACCACTTCCTTTATTTCGCCTTTCTCTCTTGTCAAGCGTCATGTGTTGGAGAATGATCTAGACACATATATCCACTCGGATGTGGGTGATCATGAGTTATTTCTGTTGACATTACCCTTGAGGTAAATAGTTGGGAGGCAAAACTATAAGCCCCTATCTTTCTCTGTGTCCAATTGAAGCTTTGACCTCATAGGTACCGCGTGAGTGTTAGCAATTATGAAAGACTAAAAGATGATTGAGTATGTGGATTTGCTTTACAAGTTCTTATATTGACTCTTTCCTATGTTATGATAAATTGCAATTGCTTCAATGACTGAGATCATAGTTCGTTGGTTCTCAATAGAGTTCTTGATTCATACTTTACCTTGTGAATGAATTGTTACTTTAGCATAAGAAATTATATGTCAATATATGTTGCTGTTCTAAAGATGATCATGATGCCTTCATGTCCGTATTTTATTTTATCGACACCTCTATCTCTAAACATGTGGACATATTTATCGATTTCGGCTTTTGCTTGAGGACAAGCGAGGTCTAAGCTTGGGGGAGTTGATACGTCCATTTTGCATCATGCTTTTATATTGATATTTATTGCATTATGGGCTGTTATTACACATTATGGTACAATACTTATGCCTTTTCTCTCTTATTTTACAAGGTTTACATGAAGAGGGAGAATGCCGGCAGCTGGAATTCTGGACTGGAAAAGGAGCAAATATGAGAGACCTATTCTGCACAACTCTAAAAGTCTTGAAAAGTTACGGAGAATTATTTTGGAATATATAAAAAATATTGGGCGAAAGAAATACCAGAGGGGACCCACCAGGAGGTCACAAGCCTGGGGGGCGCGCCCTACCCCCCAGGGCGCGCCCCTATGGCTTGTGGGCCCCCTGGCAGCCCTCCGGTGCCCATCTTCTGCTATATGGAGGGTTTTGACCTGGAAAAAAAAAATCATAAGAGAGCTTTCGGGATGAAGCGCCGCCGTCTCGAGGCGGAACCTGGGCAGAAGCAATCTAGGGCTCCGGCGGAGCTGTCCTGCCGGGGAAACTTCCCTCCCGGAGGGGGAAATCGAAGCCATCGTCATCACCAACGATCCTCTCATCGAGAGGGAGTCAATCTCCATCAACATGTTCACCAGCACCATCTCCTCTCCAAACCCTAGTTCATCTCTTGTATCCGATCTTTGTCTCAAAACCTCAGATTGGTACCTGTGGGTTGCTAGTAGTGTTGATTACTCCTTGTAGTTGATGCTAGTTGGTTTACTTGGTGGAAGATCATATGTTCAGATCCTTAATGATAATTAATACTCCTCTGATTATGAACATGAATATGCTTTGTGAGTAGTTACATTTGTTCCTAAGGACATGGGATAAGTCTTGTTATAAGTAATCATGTGAATTTGGTATTCGTTCGATATTTTGATGAGATGTATGTTGTCTCTCCACTAGTGGTGTTATGTAAACGTCGACTACATGACACTTCACCATTATTTGGGCCTATGGGAAGGCATTGGGAAGTAATAAGTAGATGATGGGTTGCTAGAGTGAAAGAAGCTTAAACCCTAGTTTATGCGTTGCTTCGTAAGGGGCTGATTTGGATCCATATGTTTCATGCTAGGGTTAGATTTATCTTAATTCTTCTTTCGTAGTTGCGGATGCTTGCGAGAGAGGTTAATCATAAGTGGGAGGCTTGTCCAAGTAAGGGCAGCACCCAAGCACCGGTCCACCCACATATCAAATTATCAAAGTAACGAACGCGAATCATATGAGCATGATGAAAACTAGCTTGACAGAAATTCCCATGTGTCCTCGGGAGCGCTTTGCTTTATATAAGAGTTTGTCCAGGCTTGTCCTTTGCTACAAAAAGGATTGGTCCACCTTGCTGCACCTTTGCTACATTTGTTACTTGCTACCCGTTACGAATTATCTTATCACAAACTATCTGTTACCGATAATTTCAGTGCTTGTAGAGAATACCTTACTGAAAACTTCTTGTCATTTCCTTCTGCTCCTCGTTGGGTTTGACACTCTTACTTATCGAAAGGACTACAATAGATCCCCTATACTTGTGGGTCATCAGTCTCACCGAAGCGGTTCTCAGAAACCCTAAAAACTAAATCGGTAGAACCGATTTTATCAACTCGGTGTCACCGAGATGCATGTTGCGGGAGGTCAGATCCAAAATTTCTTCGTTCTCTAATCTATGGAAGTATTTGGTGGGATAGGAAGGAAGCTTTCAATCTGTGGCAAGAATACGGCGCAACCCTAATGCACTTGAATTAGACTTTGGAACGCACGAGGGGATCGTAACCATACCCTAACTTGGCGATGGTCCGACTACGGCGACGACGGCGGTGATGATTTCCGTCGACGACGAGGATCCCAATGGCGAAGGCGCTCGGGGAGACAAGGGCGACGACCAAGGGGTCCGGTGCGGCATCTTAGGGTTGGAGACTCGAGCGTTTGATGATGAAATTCAAAACGTCGGGTCTGCCGGGATTAAGTACCCTTTACTGTCGGTGACGACGATACTAAAATTTCGGTGCCACCAAGTTCCACTACTGTCAGTTGACATGGAAACTCGGTGAAGCCGAGATTATGGTATCGGTGCTACTGAGGTGCAAAAATAGATCAACCTTGAGCATTTAGTGAAACCGAGAATTTTGATTGGTTACACCGAGTTGCACTTTAGGGAGGTTTTGGAAGTCAGCCTTGACGAAATGGAACTCCGAGTGCTCCTCACACAGAGGGTTCGAGAAGTGCTTGTTCAAGTTTTGTGATGAAGCAAGAATAGAACTTGAGACAAGAAAGCATAGATAGCTAGAGAGGGGTCCTAGGCATTCTTGTACATAGAATTGGTCAAAAGAAAAACAAGAACCAAATAGCAACAATTGGATGTCCTCGAATAAAAAAATGCATACCAACATGTTGACACAATAAGATGTCCAATGAAATCATGGCAAACATGCAAAACCCACTCTAGCATCTAACAAGCATTTTGGCGATGACGGAGTCATCTATATGAGTATATTGACTTAGGAGTCAAGTAAGAATACTTGATCATAGGTCATACGCATCGTTTAAGCACAAGTGGGGTTACCACTTTTACATAAAGCATTTAATGTTGTCACATTCTTAAGAGATGCTTTAACTCAAGTCTTAGAGTAGAGCTCCCCCTTTATGTGACATCCCCCTAAGAGGGATAAACTAACCTTGGGTTTTGTCGTAGAAGACTTCATGTAGGTGATGTAGTGGTGGATGCTCAATGTTGATGAAGATCATCTTGAGTTTGGAGCAATCCTCGTTGTTTCCTTACTCTTCTCACCTATATGGATTACTCCCAAACAAGAGACACATACAAGGATATCTATGGACATGGAGTGCAAAGCATATAAGATGATGTCCATGGATTCATTAATTACCTCGTCTCTTGCTTACCTTTGAGGGAATGTGTGACTCCTTGAACTATTGCATAGAGTTGGAGTTGATTGCAAATAGCCCTTGCCAATAAAGAATATGAGTGAATTTCATTGGCGGAGTCACCCCTCAAGAACTTATCTAGTTCTTCTTCTTGGGAACCCACATCAAGTTGATGGGGATCCTTGGTGTTGAAGTAGTAGTAGTCGAAGTAGAACTTGGAGTAGCCTTGGGAACCCACTTCACCATGGCTAGGGAATCATCTTCAAGTGTGTCAATGTCATCATGAAGCTTGCCCTTGCCCTTGTGGTCTTGTGGAGGAAGGTCATCTTGAGAGCTTGTTCCCTTGGGAGGAGTAGGTTCATACTTCTCCCTTTGAGGAACAAACTCAGGCTTGGGGTATTGACCTTCTTCCCATTCGACCCCAATGGCGTTGAAGTAGCCAATGCCATGGTTCTTCCGGTATCCTTCATGCTTGCGTACTATCTCCTCAAATTTCTTACATCCGGCAAGACTTTTGTAGACACCTTTCTCTATAATTCCTTTCAATAAATTGTTTTCTTGCTCAAGTGTAACTTGGCTAAGAGAATCGTTAGTGGAATCAATAGAACTACTAGAAGCAATATCATTAGATTTATCATTTTTATTGCTACTAGTTGAAGAACCTTTCTTGCCTTTGTTACTAGATTGCTTAGTCTTAACTTGTGGAATAAATGTATACACGAGTAGTCGTTTGGCTAGATAAGAAGAAGTCTTCTTTCGGAGATCGTCATTGATTGCTTTAAGAAACTCATGTTCTTGCTCTAAATTGAGCTTCTCGAAGCGCAGCTTCTCATGAGTCCTTACAAGCTCTCTATGATCTTCTAAGGTAGATTCATGGGCTAACTTAAGAGTGTTTAATTCTTTAGTTAGTCATTCTATTTCCTTCTTATCATCACCACACAACTTATCTTGACTAGCATGATCATTGTCTAGCTCATTTTGACTAATATCACTAGTTTTATCAAATAGCAAGTCATCATCTCCAAGTAAGTCATCCTCATCACTATTGAAGTCAATGTATTCGGGGTGTGATACCTTGGGGCCTTGATACGTCTCCAACGTATCTATAATTTTTGCTTGTTCCATGCTGTTATATTATCATTCTTGGATGTTTTACAATCATTTTATAACAACTTTATATCATTTTTTGGGACTAACCTATTGACATAGTGCCAAAGTGCCAGTTGCTGTTTTTGCTTGTTTTTTTTACTTCACAGAAAATCAATACCAAATGGAGTCCAATCGCGACGAAACTTTTTGGAGATTTTTTCTGGACCAGAAGACACCCAGTGGGCTAAAGAAGTACCGGAGAAGTGGGCCAAGGAGACCACAACCCACCAGGGCGCGCCAGGGCCCCCGGCGCGCCCTAATGGGTTGTGCCCTCCGCGGGAACCCTCTCCACTGTCTCTGATGCCTATAAATTCCCAAATATTCCAAAAACCCTAGGGGAGTCGAAAAAACACAATTCCAGCCGCCGCAAGTTCCAGAACCTCGAGATCCAATCTAAACACCATCACGAAGGGGTTCATGTTCCTCATAGGTGCCTCTCCGATGATGCGTGAGTAGTCCACCATAGACCTACGGTTCCGTAGGCAGTAGCTAGATGGCTTCCTCTCTCTCTCTCTTACGATTCTCAATACAATGGTATCTTGGAGATCTATTTGATGTAAACTTTTGCGGTGTGTTTGTTGGGATTCGATGAATTTTGAGTTCATGATGAGTTTCTATACATGAATATTATTTGAGTCTTCTTTGATCTCTTATATGCATGATTACTTATAGCCTCGTATTTCTTATTCGAATCTTTGGTTTAGTTAGGCCAACTAGATCGATTTTTCTTGCCATGGGAAGAGGTGCTTTGTGATGGGTTCGATCTTGCGGTGTTCTTTCCCAGTGACAGAAGGGGCATCAAGACACGCATGTATCGTTGCTATTAAGGATAACAAGATGGGGTCTATTCCTACATGAATAGATCTTGTCTACATCATGTCATCATTCTTATTGCATTAATCCATTTTTCCATGAACTTAATACACTAGATGCATGCTGGATAGCGGTCGATGTGTGGAGTAATAGAGGTAGATGCAGGCAGGAGTCGGTCTACCTATCTTGGACGTGATGCCTATATAATGATCATCGCATTGGATATCGTCATGATTATTCGATTTTCTATCAATTGCCCAACAGTAATTTGTTCACCCACCGTGCGCTATACTCATGAGAGAAGCCACTAGTGAACCCTACGGCCCTCGGGTCTACTTTTCCAACATATTGCTTTCAGATCTATCTTTTTGCATCTTTGTTTTCAGATCTACAAAACCAAAAACCCAAAAACATATTGCAGCATATTTTATTTGCCTTTTCTATTTTGTGCTCTTGAGAGATCTATCTCTCCTATTTATCACTACCTAATCTATCTTTTTACCGTAGAGAGATTGACAACCTCTCTTTCGCGTCGGGTTGCAAGTATTTGTTGTTTGTGTGCAGGTGCTGCTTATTGGGTGGTGGTGATCCTCCTACTGGTTCGATAACCTTGGTTTCATAACTGAGGGAAAAATACTTACCGTCGCTGTGCTGCATCATCCCTTCCTCTTTGGGGAAATACCAACGCAGTCTCAAGCCACGTCAAAGGAATTTCTGGCGCTGTTGCCGGGGAGGAAGCGGTCTCTTCTACGTGCCTATCGTAGGCGCCGAGGGGACTCCATCATCATCTACCAGGTTCCTAATCACAAATCTCATCTCCTTGCAATTACATTATTTGCCATTTGCCTCTCGTTTTTCTCTCCCCCACTTCACCAATTTGGCGTTTTATTCACCCTCTTTTTCGTTTGCCTTTTTCTTGTCAGATCTCTTGCCTTGTCACTATGGCTAGTTCTTCTTTTATCACGTGTACCCTCGATAATGAGGTTCTTAATTTTAAGCAAAGGGGAGGGGAGAACCTAAAAGATGCTTGGTATATGATTTGCAATGCTCATAATAGATCTACCATAAGCAATCTACCATTGTTCTTCTTCGCAGTTTTTAGGTGGGCATCACCACTTGGTATAGATTCATCCTTGATACGATTACCGGTGGGAATTTCTTGATGTGTCCATCTTTGGATGCTTTTAATGCTTTGGGAAGTTTAGTGGGATCACCACCTATCATGATCAATGAAACAACTTTAACTCTCGAACACGTTATGGAGAGATTAGATGCTATTGAAAAGAAGATGATTACTAAAGAACATCTTGAAGATTTGGATAAGAAATTGCATAATATTGCTAATAAAATTGGGGCTAAGGCAGGAGATGCCATTAAATTATTAAAGGCAAAAGAAACCGTAGTTAACTAAAGGGTAGAAGAAAGTCCTTACCGTATTGATAAGTTGGAAGAGATTTTTAGTAATTTGGGTTTGGCTTTTTCTTCTATTAAAACTATTGAAAAAACTCCGGTAAAAATTGGCAAGACCACGCAAGTCACTAAGAACAAAGTTGCTACACCTAGTGGCCACAAGGGAGATCCTAAAATGATTAGTATCCATCCCGACTTTGTTGAAATTATAAGAGATCCTATTTACAAGAATGAATTTTTTAGTTTTCTTCCTAGGAGTGTTATCGTTAAGAATATGCATGCTAAATTCTCGAAGAATTCTAGTTGTGTGATTGAAGAGTTGAAAACCAAAGATGACAATACTTGAATCTATGCATTATGCCTAGCTAGGGGCGTAAAACGATAGCGCTTGTTGCGAGGCAACCCAATGAATAAATAAATTTTTGCTTTTTCCTTTCTGTTTTTGAGTGTTGATACAATTATGCCTCTGTTATAATTGTGTTTTTATGGTTTATTTAGTGTTTGTGCCAAGTAGAGCCTTTAGGATGATTCATAGGATGAGTAGAAGTGATGCTGAATCTGAAACAGAAACTTTGCGTCCAGTATATGAATTTCCTTTTTTGCTGGAACGTGATCTTTTGCTAAAATTTTAACACAGTGTTGCTATACAAATTCCTTATGTTGTCCTAATTTTTCAGAATTTTTAGAGTTACAGAAGTATGGTTAGAGTACAGATTACTACAGACTGTTCTGTTTAAGACAGATTCTGTTTTCGTTGCATTGTGTGCTTGTTTTGATGAATCTATGGGTTATATTGAAGGGTATGAGCCATGGTAAAGTTAAAATACAGCAGGTATAATGCAAAAATAAAATTTGAATGTGTTTGCAACAGCACCTAAAGTAGTGATTTGCTTTATTATACTAACGGATCTCACGAAGATTTTGTTGAGTTTTGTGTGATTGAAGTTTTCAAGTTTTGGGTGAGATCACGATGGATGAAGGAATAAGGAGTGATAAAAGCCTAAGCTTGGGGATGCTACGGCACCCCAAGATATATCCAAAGAGTAACAAGCAACTAAGCTTGGGGATGCCCCCGAGTGGCATCCCCTCTTCCTTCTAACAACCATCGGTATTTTACTTGGAGCTATATTTTTATTCGTCACATATCATGAGTTTTGCTTGGAGCGTCTTGTATCTTTGCTTTCTTTGCTTGTTTTTTTTCCCTTGTATCCTTGCTGGACACACCTATTTGAGAAAGCCAAAATCATGCTGTGATTTGTTAGAATTGCTCTATGTGCTTCACTTAAACTTTTTGAGCTGTAGAATTGCTCTAGTGCTTCACTTATATCTTTTTGAGCATGGTGTGCTTGGAAATTTTTGTATAAATACTCTCATGCTTCACTTAGATTAATTTGAGAGTGAGTAAATTTTGAAGAAATCCTCTCATGCTTCACTTATACTATTTTGAGAGATGAAATCTCTATGCTCATGTGCTTCACTTAAATTTGTTTGAGCTTGCCAAAAAGCAATGGCAATATATGAAACTAGTCCCAAAGTGATAGATATCCAAGGAGGATATAATAAAAACTTTCATGAATATCATTGGGCAAATTAAACTTGATTCCTTGTAATAGTTTTGATACATGCTGATAGTAATATGTGAGTCATGTTAGTGAGCAATTATGCTTTAGTAGGAATATTGGTGTTAAGGTTTGTGATTCCCTATGCATGCATGAAAGTCAATAGTTATGCAATGAAATTACATCCTACTTGTGGTGCATTATTCGGTGTTAGTTATGCTCAATGCTCACTTATGTGAATTTTCGTTTCTTGGTTTGGTTGCTTCTCAATCTATTTGCTAGCATCCATTTGTACTAAGTAGAAATACTACTTGTGCATCCAAATCCTTAAACCAAGTTTTGCCTTATGAGTCCACCATACCTACCTATATGCGGTATTTCCATGCCGTTCCAAGCAAATTTGTATGTGCCATCTCTAAATTTTCAAAATAAATTTTCTCTTTTGTGTGCCCGTACCACTCATGAAACGGTGGGGAGTGTCTAATATTTTTCCATGCTAGATGTGTTATTCTCAATATGAGTGTTTATTCACTTGTTATTGCACGAGAGTGAAGCGGTAATAGGGATGCCCATTCCCGAAATGAAAAAGAAAAAAATATTTACTTTATGTTGTCAAATAATAAATTCCTTGGAAAGTGATGGTATGGAAGGCAACCGTGGATACGGCCCGCCATGGAAAGTGAAAGTTTGGTGGAAAAAGGAATAAACTTTATTTTCTGTTTGGGAACCGCCTATGATATATCTAGCATGGAAAGTATTGTGAGCTACTTTGTCGTTTTCGTTGACAGGAAAAGCATGCCACCCAAAATATTTTCTCTCTCTCAATTTAAACCTTGAGCTCTGGCACCTCTACAAATCCCTACTTCCCTCTGCGAAGGGCCTATCTATTTACTTTATGCAATTTTTATTTTTACTTTGAGTCTCCATCTTCTCTTATAAGCACCAACTAGGGGGCACTATGATCGTACTTGAGCATTGGGTATAGCTAATATTTGAGTGTGCTTCATGAATGGATCAATGATTGAGCATGATGGGCTAGGGATAACTTTCTTTAGTGTTGATATTTTGAAAGACCTGGTTGCTTGTTGACATGCTTGAGTATTGAGGTCATTATGTCAAAACTAGACTATTGCTTTGAATCATTTACAAGTCCAAATGTCCATGCTATACAAAAGAAAAGAATATGATGAACATGTTAGGCAGCATTCCACATCAAAAATTCTGTTTTTATCATTTACCTAATCGAGGACGGGTAGGAATTAAGCTTGGGGATGCTGATACGTCTCCAACGTATCTATAATTTTTGCCTGTTCCATGTTGTTATATTATCATCTTGGATGTTTTACAATCATTTTATAACAACTTTATATCATTTTTTGGGACTAACCTATTGACATAGTGCCAAAGTGCCAGTTGCTGTTTTTGCTTGTTTTTTACTTCGCAGAAAATCAATACCAAACGGAGTCCAATCGCGACGAAACTTTTTGGAGATTTTTTCTAGACCAGAAGACACCCAGTGGGCCAAAGAAGTACCGGAGAAGTGGGCCGAGGAGACCATCACCCACCAGGGCGCGCCAGGGGGGCCCCGGCGCGCCCTGATGGGTTGTGCCCTCCTCGGGACCCCTCTCCACCGCCTGTGATGCCTATAAATTTCCAAATATTCCAAAAACCCTAGGGGAGTCGAAAAAACACAATTCCAGCCGCCGCAAGTTCCAGAACCTCGAGATCCAATCTAAACACCATCACGGAGGGGTTCGTCTTCCTCATAGGTGCCTCTCCGATGATGCGTGAGTAGTCCACCATAGACCTACGGGTCCGTAGGCAGTAGCTAGATGGATTCCTCTCTCTCTCTCTCTTATGATTCTCAATACAATGGCCTCTTTGATATCTATTTGATGTAAACTTTTGCGGTGTGTTTGTTGGGATCCGATGAATTTTGAGTTCATGATCAGTTTCTATCCATGAATATTATTTGAGTCTTCTTTGATCTCTTATATGCATGATTACTTATAGCCTCGTATTTCTTCTTCAAATCTTTGGTTTAGTTAGGCCAACTAGATCGATTTTTCTTGCCATGGGAAGAGGTGCTTTGTGATGGGTTCGATCTTGCGGTGTCCTTTCCCAGTGACAGAAGGGGCAGCAAGACATGCATGTATCGTTGCTATTAAGGATAGCAAGATGGGGTCTATTCCTACATGAATAGATCTTGTCTACATCATGTCATCGTTCTTATTGCATTACTCCATTTTTCCATGAACTTAATACACTAGATGCATGCTGGAAAGTGATACGTCTCCTTTGTATCTATAATTTTTGATTGTTTCATGCCAATATTCTACAACTTTCATATACTTTTGGCAACTTTTTATACTATTTTTGGGACTAACATATTGATCCAGTGACCAGTGCCAGTTCCTGTTTGTTGCATGTTTTTTGTTTCGCAGAATATCCATACCAAACGACGTCCAAACGCGATAAAAACTTATGGAGATTTTTTTTGGAATATATGTGATTTTTGGGAAAAAGAATCAACGCGAGACGATGCCCGAGGGGCCCACAAGCCATAGGGGCGTGCCCTACCCCCTGGGCGCGCCAGGGTGGCTTGTGGTCACCCCTTAAGGCGGTTGGGGCCCTTCTTTCGCCGCAAGAAAGCTAATATCCGTATAAAAATCGTGTTAAAATTTCAGCCCAATCGGTGTTACGGATCTCCAGGAATTTAAGAAACGGTGAAAGGCCAAAATCTGGAAGGCAGAAACAGAAGGAAACAGAGAGAGAGAGATCCAATCTCGGAGGGGCTCTCGTCCCTCCGCCGCCATGGAGGCCAAGGACCAGAGGGGAAACCCTCCTCCCATCTAGGGGGAGGTCAAGGAAGAAGAAGAAGGAGGGGGGGGGGTCTCTCCCCCTCTCTCCCGGTGGCACCGGAACGCCGCCGGGGTCATCATCGTGACGGCGATCTACACCAACAACTTCACCGCCGTCATCACCAACTCTCTCTCCCTCTATGCAGCGGTGTAACACACCTTCTCCTCGCTGTAATCTCTACTTAAACATGGTGCTCAACGCTATATATTATTTCCCAATGATGTATGGCTATCCTATGATGTTTGAGTAGATCTGTTTTGTCATATGGGCTGATTGATGATCATGATTGGTTTGAGTTGCATGTTTTTATTATTGGTGCTGTCCTATGGTGCTCTCCATGTCGCGCAACCGTGAGGGATCCTCGCTGTAGGGTGTTGCAATGTGTTCATGATTTGCCTATGGTGGGTTGCTTGAGTGACAGAAGCATAAACCCGAGTAGGTGGGTTGTTGCATATGGGAATAAAGAGGACTTGATACCTTATAATGCTATGGTTGGGTTTTACCTTAATGATCTTTAGTAGTTGCGGATGCTTGCTAGAGTTCCAATCATAAGTGCATATGATCCAAGTAGAGAAAGTATGTTAGTTTATGCCTCTCCCTCATATAAAATTGCAATAATGATTACCGGTCTAGTTATCGATTGCCTAGGGACAAATAACTTTCTTGTGACAAAAAGCTCTCTACTAAGACTATCTTAGTTGTTTCTTCATCTAAACAGCCACTAGATTTCATTTACGTGTTCTTTATTATCTTGCAAACCTATCCCGTCACACCTACAAAGTACTTCTAGTTTCATACTTGTTCTAGGTAAAGCGAACGTTAAGCATGCGTAGAGTTGTATCGGTGGTCGATAGAACTTGAGGGAATATTTGTTGTACCTTTAGCTCCTCGTTGGGTTCGACACTCTTACTTATCGAAAGAGGCTACAACTGATCCCCTATACTTGTGGGTTATCAACACCTTTTTCTGGCGCCGTTGCCGGGGAGCAATAGCGTGGGGTGAATATTCTCGTGTGTGCTTGTTTGCTTTATCACTAAGTAATTTTTATTTTTCTGTTATTAACTTGTTTTCTATCTTTAGATATGGGTAGGAAACGCAAAATATCAAAAAAATAGATGTACTTGCTGCTCCAAAAGTTGAGGAACCACTAGTGTTCCGTACCACCGAAGAATATTACTTGGGTCATCTTCGATCCACTTGTGCTCGTGCTGAAACCCCAACTAGCTTAGTTGAGGGCAAATCATTAAATGAGCATGCTTATTATGTGTGACACCGCTTATCTCAAAAAGGGAAACTTTTATGGCATCATATTAATACTTTGCAATGCTATGCCTGGAATTTATGCGAAATTTATGATTTTACTTGTTGTTCTGAAGACCCTAAAAAACAGCTTCCCTATCAATGTGAGTTTAAGGATAATGGAATCATATCATCTTATGCCAAGGGTGTTTATAATTACTATGATATTGAGCAAATTGAAGATTTTTGTTGCTTTTAAGGGTGCCTATGAAATTGCTTCTTTGATTGAAAAGTATGATGCTACTCTTTACAAATCTGAAAGTTTTGCCATACTAAAATATTGCTATGAAAACTATGCTTCTAATGCTTATGTTAAGCCATATATTGAGGACTCCTCCGCTGTCCAAGAGGAGACTAATATTTTGCAGGAAAATATGGAAGAAGAAATTCCTGACACTGTGAGCTCATTAGATGAAAAAGATGACGAGGAGAGCGAAGAACAAAAGGAGGAAGAGCGGATTAGCTACCCGTGCCCACCTTCTAATGAGAGTAACTCTTCAACTCATACATTGTTTAATTTCCCTTCGTGCTTACCGAAGGATGAATGCTATGTTGATTGCTATGATCCCTTGGATTCATTTGAAATATCCCTTTTTGATGAAATTGATGCTTGCTATGCTTGTGGCCATGATGCCAATATGAATGATGCTTATGGAGATGAACTTGCTATAGTTCCTTATGTTAAACATGAAATTGTTGCTATTGCACCCACACATGATAGTCCTATTATCTTTTTGAATTCTCCCAACTACACTATATCGGAGAAGTTTGCACTTATTAAGGATTATATTGATGGGTTGCGTTTTACCATTACACATGATGATTTTGATGAGTATAATATGCATGTGCTTGCTGCTCCTACTTGCAATTATTATGAGATAGGAACTACATCTCCACCTCTCTATGTTTCCAATACGATAAAATTGCAAGAAACTGCTTATGCTATGTATTGGCCTTTACTTGATGTGCATGAATTGTTCTTTTATGATATGCCAATGCATAGGAAGAGAGTTAGACTTCGTTGTTGCATGATATATGTTACTTTGTGCTCACTACTAAATTAAAAATCATTGTTAATTAAAATTGGCTTTGATATACCTTGGGATCCGGGTGGATCCATTACTTGAGCACTTTATGCCTAGCTTAATGGCTTTAAAGAAAGCGCTGCCAGGGAGACAACCCGGAAGTTTTAGAGAGTAATTTTATTCTGTTGTGTGCTTTTATATAGTTCAAAAACAAAAAAATAAAGAGGGGAACCTAAAACTTTTTCAAAACTAAAAGTGAAAGTGAGAGGGACGAGCATTGTGAAAGTGGGAGCTAGCCTTGATCTTTGTTCATGCCCATGGAAACCTTGTGAATCTTAATTACAGAAACTTTTCAACAAAAATAATTACCCCCTTGTATAAATCCATTGTATTATAAAAATAATGTGCCAAGATTTTCCTTTAGGATGATTAGATTGCTTGTTTGGTGTGTGCAGTGCAAAAACAGAAACTTTGGCTGTAGTGCGTGAATTTACATTTTTTACTGGAATGTCAAAAGTTTCTGAAATTTTTACACAGTACTGCTAGGAAAATCATTTATTTTGTCTTAATTTGTCAGAATTTTTAGAGTTACAGAAGTATGGTGAATGTTCAGATTACTACAGACTGTCCTGTTTTTGAAAGATTCTATTTTTGATGCATTGTTTTGCTCGTTTTGATGAAACTATCGATTGTATCGGTGGTATAAGCCATGGAAAAGTTATATTACAGTGGATAAAATGTAAAAACAAAATATGAATTGGTTGGCAACAGTACTTAAAGTTGTAATTTGCTTTATTATTACTAACGGATCTCACGAGGGTTTTGTTAAGTTTTGTGTGATTGAAGTTTTCAAGTTTTGGGTGAGATCACGATGGATGAAGGAATAAGGAGTGGAAAGAGACTAAGCTTGGGGTTGCCCGAGGCACCCCAAGGTAATATTCAAGGACTCCCAAGAAACTAAGCTTGGGTATGCCTCGGAAGGCATCCCCTCTTTCTTCTAACAACCATCGGTAATTTTACTTGGAGCTATATTTTTATTCGTCACATGATATGCGTAAATCTTGGAGCGTCGTGTGCTTTTTATTTTTCTTTTAATAATGCACCATGCTAGTATGAGAAAGTCCTTGGTTGATTTATAGAAGGCTCTTTGCACCTCACTTATATCTTTTGAGTTTGGCTTTATAGAATGCTTCATGTGCTTCACTTATATCATTTGAAGTTTGGATTGCCTGTTTCTCTACACATAGAAAACCGCCATTTGTAGAATGCTCTTTTGCTTCACTTATATTTGTTAGAGCATGGGCATATCTTTTGTAGAAAGAATTAAACTCTCATGCTTCACTTATATCTATTTAGAGAGTTAACAGGAGTTGGTCATTCACATGGTTAGTCATAAAATCCTACATAAAACTTGTAGATCACTGAATATGATATGTTTGATTCCTTGCAATAGTTTTGCGATATAAAGATGGTGATACTAGAGTCATGCTAGTGAGTAATTGTGGATTGGTAGAAATATTTGTGTTAAAGTCTGTGATTCCCGTAGCATGCACGTATGGTGAACCGTTATGTGAAGAAGTCGGAGCATGATTTATTTATTGATTGTCATCCTTTGTGTGGTGGTCGGGATCGCGCGATGGTTAACTCCTACCAACCCTTACCCTAGGAGCATGCGTGTAGTACTTTGTTTCAATGACTAATAATTTTTTGCAATAAGTATGTGAGTTCTTTATGACTAATGTTGAGTCCATGGATTATACGCACTCTCACCCTTCCACCTTTGCTAGCCTCTCTAGTACCGCGCAACTTTCGCCGGTGCATTAAACCCACCATATTCCCTTCCTCAAAACAGCCACCATACCTACCTATTATGCCATTTCCATAGCCATTCCGAGATATATTAGCATGCAACTTCCACCGTTCCGTTTATTATGACACGCACCATCATTGTCATATTGCTTTGCATGATCGTAAGATAGCTAGCATGATGTTTTCATGGCTTGTCCGTTTTTTGATGTCATTGCTATGCTAGATCATTGCACATCCCGGTACACTGCCGGAGGCATTCATATAGAGTAATATTTTGTTCTAGTATCGAGTTGTAATTCTTGAGTTGTAAGTAAATAAAAGTGTGATGATCATCATTATTAGAGCATTGTCCCATGTGAGGAAAGGATGATGGAAGCTATGATTCCCTCACAAGTTGGGATGAGTCTTCGGACTTTACAAAAAAAGAGAGGCCAAAGAAGCCCACCAAAAAAACACAAAAAAACAAAAAAAATGAGAGAAAAGAGAGAAGGGGCAATGCTACTATTCCTTTTTCCACACTTGTGCTTCAAAGTAGCACCATGATCTTCATGATAGAGAGTCTCCTATATTGTCACTTTCATATACTAGTGGGAATTTTTCATTATAGAACTTGGCTTCTATATTCCAATGATGGGCTTCCTCAAATTGCCCTAGGTCTTCGTGAGCAAGCGAGTTGGATGCACACCCACTTAGTTTCTTTTTGAGCTTTCATACACTTATAGCTCTAGTGCATCCGTTGCATGGCAATCCCTACTCACTCACATTGATATCTATTGATGGGCATCTCCATAGCCCGTTGATACGCCTAGTTGATGTGAGACTATCTCCTTTTTGTCTTCTCCACAACCACCATATTCTATTCCACCTATAGTGCTATATCCATGGCTCACGCTCATGTATTGCGTGAAAGTTGAAAAGGTTTGAGAATACCAAAGTATGAAACAATTGCTTGGCTAGAACCGGAGTTGTGCATGATTTAATACTTTGTGTGATGAAGATGGAGCATAGCCAGACTATATGATTTTGTAGGGATAACTTTCTTTTAGCCATGATATTTTGAGAAGACATGATTGCTTTATTAGTATGCTTGAAGTACTATTGTCTTTATGTCAAATGATAGACTATTGCTTTGAATCACTCGTGTCTTAATATTCATGCCATGATTAGATTATATGATCAAGATTATGCTAGGTAGCATTCCACATCAAAAATTATATTTTTTTATCATTTACCTACTCGAGGACGAGCAGGAATTAAGCTTGGGGATGCTGATACGTCTCCGTCGTATCTATAATTTTTGATTGTTTCATGCCAATATTCTACAACTTTCATATACTTTTGGCAACTTTTTATACTATTTTTGGGACTAACATATTGATCCAGTGACCAGTGCCAGTTCCTGTTTGTTGCATGTTTTTTGTTTCGCAGAATATCCATACCAAACGACGTCCAAACGCGATAAAAACTTACGGAGATTTTTTTTGGAATATATGTGATTTTTGGGAAAAAGAATCAACGCGAGACAATGCCCGAGGGGCCCACAAGCCATAGGGGCGTGCCCTACCCCCTGGGCGCGCCAGGGTGGCTTGTGGTCACCCCTTAAGGCAGTTGGGGCCCTTCTTTCGCCGCAAGAAAGCTAATATCCGTATAAATATCGTGTTAAAATTTCAGCCCAATCGGTGTTACGGATCTTTGGGAATTTAAGAAACGGTGAAAGGCCAGAATCTGGAAGGCAGAAACAGAAGGAAACAGAGAGAGAGATCCAATCTCGGAGGGGCTCTCGTCCCTCCGCCGCCATGGAGGCCAAGGACCAGAGGGGAAACCCTCCTCCCATCTAGGGGGGAGGTCAAGGAAGAAGAAGAAGGAGGGGGGCTCTCTCCCCCTCTCTCCCGGTGGTACCGGAACACCGCCGGGGTCATCATCGTGACGGCGATCTACACCAACAACTTCACCGCCGTCATCACCAACTCTCTCTCCCTCTATGCAGCGGTGTAACACCCCTTCTCCCTGCTGTAATCTCTACTTAAACATGGTGCTCAACGCTATATATTATTTCCCAATGATGTATGGCTATCCTATGATGTTTGAGTAGATCCGTTTTGTCCTATGGGTTGATTGATGATCATGATTGGTTTGAGTTGCATGTTTTATTATTGGTGCTGTCCAATGGTGCTCTCCGTGTCGCGCAAGCGTGAGGGATCCTCGCTGTAGGGTGTTGCAATGTGTTCATGATTTGCCTATGGTGGGTTGCTTGAGTGACAGAAGCATAAACCCGAGTAGGTGGGTTGTTGCATATGGGAATAAAGAGGACTTGATACCTTATAATGCTATGGTTGGGTTTTACCTTAATGATCTTTAGTAGTTGCGGATGCTTGCTAGAGTTCCAATCATAAGTGCATATGATCCAAGTAGAGAGAGTATGTTAGCTTATGCCTCTCCCTCATATAAAATTGCAATAATGATTACCGGTCTAGTTATCGATTGCCTAGGGACAAATAACTTTCTTGTGACAAAAAGCTCTCTACTAAGACTAACTTAGTTGTTTCTTCATCTAAACAGCCCCTAGATTTCATTTACGTGTTCTTTATTATCTTGCAAACCTATCCCGTCACACCTACAAAGTACTTCTAGTTTCATACTTGTTCTAGGTAAAGCGAACGTTAAGCGTGCGTAGAGTTGTATCGGTGGTCGATAGAACTTGAGGGAATATTTGTTGTACCTTTAGCTCCTCGTTGGGTTCGACACTCTTACTTATCGAAAGAGGCTACAACTGATCCCCTATACTTGTGGGTTATCAGAAAGCGGTCGATGTGTGGAGTAATAGAGGTAGATGCAGGCAGGAGTCGGTCTACCTATCTTGGACGTGATGCCTATATAATGATCATCGCCTTGGATATCGTCATGACTATTCGATTTTCTATCAATTGCCCAACAGTAATTTGTTCACGCACCGTGCGCTATACTCATGAGAGAAGCCACTAGTGAACCCTACGACCCCCGGGTCTACTTTTCCAACATATTGCTTTCAGATCTATCTTTTTGCATCTTTGTTTTCAGATCTACAAAACCAAAAACCAAAAAACATATTGCTGCATATTTTATTTGCCTTTTATATTTTGTGCTCTTGAGAGATCTATCTTTCCTATCTATCACTACCTAATCTATCTTTTTACCGTAGAGAGATTGACAACCTCTCTTTCGCGTCGGGTTGCAAGTATTTGTTATTTGTGTGCAAGTGCTGCTTATTGGGTGGTGGTGATCCTCCTACTGGTTCGATAACCTTGGTTTCATAACTGAGGGAAATACTTACCGTCGCTGTGCTGCATTATCCCTTCCTCTTTGGGGAAATACCGACGCAGTCTCAAGCCACGTCAGGCCTTTAGCCATGAAGCAACTTCCACTCCCTTCATTTGGTGAATCAAATATGTCGTAGGAGTTGGAGGTTACGAGTGCAAGTCCGGCAACACCTTCATCTTGACTATAGTCGGAGTTGGAGTGATAGCTTCTCTCGGATTGGTTGTCGGATTCGAAGCCGGAAACTCATTCACCAACATGAGCTTGATGTCTTCTTCTTGTGTAGCTCTTGGTGTACTTGTCCTTCTTCTCCGAGTCCCTACTTCTCCTTGAGGGTCTTCATTCATAACGATCTTCTCTACTCCTTCTCTCTCTTCGAGGTGACTCATCTCTTGAGCTTCGTCTTCTAGGTGATTCTTCTCTTCTCTTGTGGGGGGCCATGCACTCATTGGAGTAGTGTCCGAGCCTTCCAGAATTGTAACAATTCCGATCACGACTAGCTGAACGCTTCTCTTCATATCTTGATCTTTTCCTCTACTCTTGTAGAACTTGTTGAATTTCTTGACCATGAGGCTTATCTCTTCATTGGTTACAAGGTTGTCACTTGATGTAGTGGGAGTGTCACTTGTTGCTTTGTATGCACCGCTTGACTTGATGTGAAGTTCTTCCTTGTCTTTGAGTGACATCTCATGAGCAACAATCGTTCCAATGACTTTCGTAGGCTTGAGATCTTTGTAGTTTGGCATCATTTGGATCAATGTGCACACGGTGTCATACTTTCCATCCAAGGCTCTAAGTATCTTCTTGATGATGAATTTGTCGGTCATTTCTTCGCTTCCTAAGCCGGCAATCTCATTGGTGATGAGAGCAAGCCAAGAGTACATTGCCGCAACTCCTTCACCATCCTTCATCTTGAACTTGTCAAGTTGACTTTGTACCACATCCAACTTAGATTCCCTGACAGTTTCGGTACCTTCGTGCATATCAACCAAAGTATCCCAAATTTCCTTTGCATTCTCAAGACGACTGATTTTGTTGAATTCTTCGGGGCATAGGCAGTTGAATAGAATGTCACATGCTTGAGCATTGTATTGCAATATCTTCAATTCTTCCGCGGTCCCTTCACGATCCGGTTCCTTTCCATCACCAAAGAATTCACCTTGCAAGCCAACACGAACAATAGCCCATATGGCGGGGTTATGACCAAGAATATGCATTTTCATCTTATGCTTCCAACTAGCAAAATTTGTACCATCAAAATTTGGACCTCTACGGTGATAGTTTCCCTCACTAGACGCCATACTCTCCTAGGTTGTGAGACCAATGCAATGGAGACCAAAGCTCTGATACCACTTGTAGGATCCAAAGTATGTCTAGAGGGGGGGATTAGACTACTTGACCAAATAAAAATCTATCCTTTTCCCAATTTTAGTTGTGGGCAGATTTTAGCAATTTCACAAGTCAAGTTCACCCTACACATGCATGTCTAAGAGTATAGCAGTGGAAAGTAAAGACAAACACATGTATGTAAAGGAGGGAGAGGAGATCAAATGCAATGGTGACACGGAGATTTTTCCCGTGGTTCCGATAGGTGGCGCTATCGTAAATCCACGTTTATGGAGACTTCAACCCACGGAGGGTAACGGTCGCGAGAGTCCACGTAGGGCTCCACCCACGAAGGGTCCGCAAAGTAGCAACCTTGTCTATTCCATGTAGCCTACGTCCACGGAGGACTAGCCTTACTCGGGGTAGATCTTCACGAAGTAGGCGATCTCCTTGCCCTTACAAACTCCTTGGTTCAACTCCACAATCACGAAGAAGGAGGCTCCCAAGTAACACCTAACCAATCTAGGAGGCACCACCCTCCAAAAGGTAATAGATGTGGTAGTATGATGATCTCCTTGCTCTTGTGCTTCAAAAGATAGTCTCCTCAACACTCAATCACTCTCTCACAGATTTGGCAAAGGTAGAAGAGATTGATTGGATGGAAAGCAACTTGGGGAGGCTAGAAATCAAGATCCATATGGTTGGAGTGGATGATCTTGACCTCAACACAAGGGAAGGTGGTTCTCGCTCAGAAAATTGGATATGACAAGTGTGGAATGGTTCTGAGTGCTTCTCTTACGAGTGATAGGTGGTGGAGGGGTATATATAGGCATCTCCAAAAATCCAACCGTTACAACATTATTGCCCAACTCGGTGGAACCGAAGCAAAAACTCGGTTGCACCGACTAGTGCAAAATGTGGCAACTTTGGCATTTTCGGTGAGACCGATATATAAATCTCGGTGGTGCCGACAATGGGGTAAGGGCTAACCAGAGACTTGGCCATCAACTCGGTGAGACCGATTTGCAGAACTCGGTGGGACCGATTCTGAAAATCAACCTAACAGAGAGTTGGTCACGACTTCGGTGATACCAAAAATGGAAACTTGGTTACACCGAGATGCTAGGGTTTGGCAGGGTTCTGTCTGAGTTGAAAATCGGTTGGGCCGAGTGGAAATAGTTGGTGGCACCGATTTTGCAAGTTTGGCTTTGGACAGAAGATTTTGTGTGGAAAATGAGTGAGTATGTTTGGTGGCTAATCTATAAGCACTTGAGCAACCAGATCATCATATTTCCTCACCCCCTTTTAATAGTATTGGCTTTCCTATGGACTCAAAGTGATTTCTCACAAAATGTAAAATGTAGAGTCTTGGTGCTTGAAGCTTGACCAATCCTATTGCTTCTTCTTCTCTTCATCTCCTTGGGGATTCACCACACACATCAATTTTCCAACCCATCATTGAACTTTTTCCTGAGATATACTTAGTGGAAACATTAGTCCAATGAAATATATGTTGTTATTAATTACCAAAACCACATAGTGAGAAGTTGTGCTTTCAGACCCATCACCGGCCAGAGAGACTATCGTCTGGGGCCCTCCCCCCTTATCCATGCATATTGTAAGCAGGGGGGTTGGCCTATAAACCCCCCCGGGTCTCCTTCCACGGGGGGGGGGGGCAGAGAGAAAGAGAGAGATACAGACACACACACCTGATACACCATTGGGACGGGGAGAACAAGGGCAAGCTAGCTCCTTCTTCTTCCTCCCTCCATACAACTCAAGGAGTACCATTGTAACCACAACTCTCTATCTGGTAGACAAGCAGGACTAGTGGTGTTGCCTCCCTCGGAGGGCCCCGAACCTGGGTACATCGTGTGTCCCGCACCGCTTGTTCCCAATCTCGTCCCCGAAGCTCGTCGACGTCCATTGGCCCCAACCACACTCGATAAGCCACCCCATGGCATCTGTTGTGACAAAGCGACGACAGTTGGCGCCCACTGTGGGGCCATGCGCGACGTCGGGCTCGGGTGCTCCCGGTCCGGCTCCGAAAATAGGCGAGCCGGCTCCAGTTGCCGCAGGCTCCGAACCCGCTTCAGATGCGACACCAGTGTCGGCACTGGCCTGGGCCCAATCCAGCCTCTCGTTCCTTACACGCGGCGAGCTCCCGCCCGACGAGGCCACGGCCCGGCAGGTGCAGCGCCGGGCTCCCTCCTATGCCATCATCAACCACGAGCTTTTCAGACGCAGCGTGACCGGCGTTTTCCAGCACTGCGTGGAGGTGGACAAGGGGCTCGAAATTCTCGAAGACATCTATCAAGGCGAGTGTGGGAACCACGCCGCCTCAAGAACCCTGGTGGCCAAGGCCTTCCACCATGGCTTCTACTGGCCTACGGCCCTGGAGGACGCCAAGGCCTTGGTGGATAAGTGTGACGGGTGCCAGCGCTTCAGTAGCAGGAACCATCTGCCGGCTGCGGCCCTCCAGACCATTCCCATCTCGTAGCCCTTCGCCATTTGGGGTCTCGACATTGTGGGACCATTCAAGACCGCATGAGGCGGCATGACACATCTATTGGTGGACATCGACAAGTTGACAAAGTGGATCAAAGCTAGAGCCATCAAGAAGCTGGACGGTCTGACGACCGTTAGATTCATCACGGACATCACCGTCCACTATAGCGTTCCCCACAACATCATCATCGACAACGGCACCAACTTCGATAAGGGGGCGCTGGCCCGTTTCTGTTCCGCCCAAGGCATCCCGCTCGACCTCACGTCGGTGGCCCACCTTCAGTCGAATGGCCAGGCAGAAAGGGCCAACGGCCTGATCCTGGCCGACATTAAACCCCAGCTCGTCGAGCCGCTAGTGCGCTCGGCCGGCTGCTGGATCGACGAGCTGCCGACAGTCCTATGGAGTCTCAGGACCACACCCAACTGGTCAAACGACTTCAC
The DNA here is from genome assembly GCA_039707655.1 of Elymus sibiricus. Taxonomy (NCBI): domain Eukaryota; kingdom Viridiplantae; phylum Streptophyta; class Magnoliopsida; order Poales; family Poaceae; genus Elymus; species Elymus sibiricus. The sequence continues at coordinate 141,993,158 of CM077667.1, read as the reverse complement.
CCCTTTCTTCCTCGTGTATGGGTCCGAGGCGGTCATCCCCAGGGACATCGAGTTCGATTTGCCTCACGTTACCCTGTACACGGAGACAGAAGCCAAGGTGGCAAGAGAAGACGACGTCGACCTACTCGAAGAAGCACGCGAGCTGGTCCTGAGCCGGTCGGCCATCTACCAGCAAAAGTTGCGGCACTACCACAACAGGAAGATTCGGTCCCTCGCTTTTCGCGAGGGCGGCCTTGTGCTCCGGCTGGTCCAGCGGACAACCGGCCAGCACAAGTTGGCTTCCCCATGGGAGGGCTCGTTCATTGTCAGCAGAGTGTTGCACAAGAACACGTACTATCTCATAGACGTGCAGAAGCCGCAAAAGTGCAAGAGGGACGCCTTCGGCGAGGAGACGGAGCACCCATGGAACGTGGCGCTCCTCCGCCCGTTTTATAGCTGAACCAGTGTATGTATGTATCCCACCCCCACCTTTTGGGTTTAACGAATGCAGTAGGAGCCCCAAGAGACACTCGGGGGCTAACTTTTCATCATCTCCATGACTTTGTCCCCACCCTTTCTTCTTCGTGGCATCCGGGTCCGGCTCGCCACACCCGGGCGATCATCGGCTAATCCGAGCCTCCCCTTCCCGCAGCGGCTAAGTAATGTGGCAATGCCCAAGCCCACTCCTTGCTCCAGCCACAGACTGGCTCCCAGCTGTCCGGCCGGCAGGAGCTCAGGGCCGAAAGCATTTCCCACACGAACAACGCCTAAGGAGTTAGGCCGGCTCGGACTGCCCGGCTGTCCAAGGCTGTCCCCAGCCGGCCTCTGGCGTTCTCGTCCTAGCACAAGTCCTACGGCCCCAAGTACCAAGCCGCCTCTTTCAAAAGCAAACATCCCGTCCTAGCCATAGACCGGCTCCCGGCTGTCCAGCTAGCGGGGCCTAAGCCGGAGAGGGGAGAGGCTTGAGAAAAGGGGCCCAGGGGCAAAGGAAAAAGGCGTGACGACACACAAAAAATTATGCGAAACAGAAGCATGCTTATATACATCAAACTAAAAGGCCCACAGTCATGAGTTCATTACAATACACCCCCAGTGGGTGGAACTGCGTTCTGACAGAGTAAAGTTTGATGAAAAAGAAAAAGCTATGATAGGTAGGAACAAGATAGAGCCGTCTAGACGTCAGGCGCGTCGGTGGCGCGCTCCGCAGGCTGGTTGAGCGAGGCCACCGTCTCCTCAGTACAGCTACTCGCCGCCTATGGATCCACGTCCATGGCCGATGAGTGCCCGGCGTCATCCTCCATGCTGGAGCCGGTTCCCTCGGTCTCCTCCTCCTCGGCTTCCTCAGGAACGCCAAAGGAGTCCTCCGGAACGGGTTCATCGTTCTCATCAAGCTCGGGGATGTAGTCCTCCAGGGCGACGTACGACGCGAGCTCGTTGGCCCAGAGGTTAAGGGCTCCCTCGCGGGGTGCCTGCTCCGCTGCCAGGACAGCGCACATCGTGGCCAGCCGGTCCAGGTTGATGCCGGGGTACCAGGAGGTGGCAAACTTCAGCGCCATCCGTACCACGGACCGAGCCGCGGAGGCCTTCCAGGCTTCGAACCGCTCCACCTCATGCTCAAGCCACCGAGCCATGTGGCCAGCAGGGACCTCCCTCCCCGGCCAGAGGGCCTGGATCACCCCCATGCCGGCTGCACGGAGACGGTCCATGCAGAGCTTGAGGTAGAGGAGCTAGTTCTGCACAACCAACGCAATCTCCGGGAGTGTCCAAGCCTCGTGCTCGCCAATCTCCCGCCCTCGCTGACGGAAGTAATCCCGGTGCTCCGCCTCGGACCATTCAGCCCGCACCTGCATCTCAGGAAACCAGCCTGGGGGGCGGGGGGGGGGGTAGGAAGGCGCATGATAAGGTAAAGCCCAGAAAATAAAAAGAAAACGGGCTTAGGAAAAGAGGCGCTTACGCTGGAAGGCATCATCTATCTCGATCCCAAAATTGAGGACCAAGCTCTTCTCATCCGCCGCCTCCTTCTCCGCCTGAACGTGGGCCGCCTCCTGCCTCTGGACCTCGCCTCCAAGCTGAGCTACTTCGGCCCGAAGATCCGCCACCCGCTGGTTGGCATCAGCCGCCTGCTTGACGGCCTCCTCCTTCGCCGCGGTCTCCTTCTGCAGATCAGCGACAAGGCGCTCCCACTCGGACTGGCCGTCAACGACCAGTCCACCCAGCCAGTCCCGCTCCGCTGTCATTGATAACCCACAAGTATAGGGGATCGCGACAGTCTTCACGGGTAGTATTTCACCCTAATTTATTGGTTCGACACAAGGGGAGCCAAAGAATATTTATTGGCCTTGACAATTGAGTTGTCAATTCAACCGCTCCTGGGATATCTCTCCGCAACAAATGTTTAGCAGCACGGCAAATAGTAATAGCAAAAGTAACAATAATAGTGACAGCAACAATTTTGTAGCAGATGTGACAATAGCACTAGCAATAGTAACTTAGCAAGATTCAGTATATGTAAAGCGTAGGCACATGGATCGGTGATGGATAATGATTTGGATGACATTTATCATACAATAGTTACATACTAGGGCGACACAGAACTAGCTCCAATTCATCAATGTAATGTAGGCATGTATTCCGTATATAGTCATACGTGCTTGCGATAAGAACTTGCATGACATCTTTTGTCCTACCCTCCCGTGGCAGTGGGGTCCTATTGGAAACTAAGGGATATTAAGGCCTCCTCTTAATAGAGAACCGAAACAAAGCATTAACACATGGTGAATACATGAACTCTTCAAACTACGACAATCACCGGAAAGAATCCCAATTATTGTCACCTTGGGGTATGCGGATCAAGACACGTAATAGGTGCCTACAACTTGCAAGATAGGATCCAAATCACTCTTATATTCATGAAAACATAATAGGTTCAGATCTGAAATCATGACACTCGGGCCCTAGTGACAAGCCTTAAGCATAGCAAAGTCATAGCAACATCAATCTCAGAACATAGTGGATACTAGGGATCAAGCCCTATCAAACTTAATTCGATTACATGATCAATATCATCCAATCCCACCACCGTCCAGCAATCCTACAAAGGAATTACTCCCTCCCGATGGTGAGCATCATGGCGGTGTTGATGGAGAAGGGTTGGTGATGACGACGGCGACGATTTCCCCTCTCTAAAGCACCAAACGGATTCCAGATGAGCCCTCCCGAGGAAGAATAGGAGGTGGCGGTGGCACCGTCTCGTGAAACGCAATGAAAACTTCTCTCTGAGGATGTGATTTTATAGGACTGGAATTAGGGTCGGAGGAGCCTCGAGGGCCCCACAAGCCATCAGGGCGCGACCTAGGGGGGGCGCCCTGATGTGTGGTGGCCCCCTGGCACACCCCCTCCGGTAGGACTTTACTCCATAATTCATCATAATTCTCAAAAATAATTCACAAAAAGTTTCGTCTAATTCCGAGAACTTTTATTTCTGCACAAAAATAACACCAAGGTAGTTCTGCTGAAAACAGCGTCAGTCCGGGTTAGTTTCATTCAAATCATGCAAATTAGAGGTCAAAACCAGAGCAAACGTGTTTGGAAAAGTAGATACGTTGGAGATGTATCAACTCCCCAAGCTTAACTCATTGCTTGTCCTCAAGCAATTCAATTGACAAACTGAAAGTGATAAAGAAAACTTTTACAAACTCTTTTGTTCTCGTCATTATACACATGTTTAGCTAGTGTTCAAGTTTTCAGCATAGATTATAAATAACAACATCCATGACCGCAATTGGACATCAGATCAACTCATGGCAATACATAACCAACTAGCAAGTAAATAATAAGATATCTCACATGCTAACAATTTATCAAAACGATCATGATATAATATGGTGACATGGTATTTTGCTAGCCCTTTCTGAGACCGCAAAACATAAATGCAGAGCACCTCTGAGGTTCAAGCAGCGACTAAACATTATAATTCACAATAGGAAAGATCCAATCATGCTTGTATCCAACATTAACTAGACTCAATGCATAAAAATGACAACAGTGCTCTCCGGTCTGGTGCTTTTAGTAAGAGGATGATGACTCAACATAAAAATAAATAGATAGGCCCTTCGCAGAGGGAAGCATTGATTTGAAGAGGTGCTAGAGCTCAAGTTTTAAAACAAGATTGGAATGTAGTTTTTGAGTGGTGCACTTTTCCTGTCAATGTTACGACAAATGTTTTCAATATCTTCCATGCTAAACTCATTATTGGCGGTTCCCAAACAGAATAGTAAAGTTTACTCCTATCCACCATCCATACACATACCATGGCTGACTGAATCCACGGATGCCTGCCAACATATCAACTGTCCCAAGGAGTTTTGTTTAATTATTTTTTGATTATACAGGACTGGGCATCCTTTTTACCAGCCTCTCTCGTGCAATGACGGCGAATAAACGCCCGTCTTGAGAATAACTCGTTTAGCATGGGAAATATTGACCGCCTCGTCGCTTCATGGCCGAGACGCGTGCACAAAATAGATGTTTATTTGAATGTTTAGAGATGGCACATACAAATTTACTTGGAACAACATGGTAATACCGCATATAGGTAGGTATGGTGGACTCATGTGGAATAACTTGGTTTAAAGGTTTTGGATGCACAAGCAGCATTCCCGCTTAGTACAGGTGAAGGTTAGCAATTGGTTGGGAAGCGACCAGCTAGAGAGCAAAAAACGGTCATAGGCATGCATTGCGAATAATTAACATTGGACATAGCATGAGTAGGATATGAACACTGTGAATTTAAACATCATGAAGGTTGCATTGGTTTTGAATCAACTGCACGTTTGCACATGGGCCAAGTCAAGCCGCTTGAATTTCTCAGAGGGAAATACCATACTACCATACCACATCATAACCATTTAATGCATGTCGATCTATAAGACAAATCATTATTCACTACTAGCTGTTTAAGCATGGCATGAAAAGCTATAATCTCTAATTGTCATCATAAACATGTTCACTCATAATATACTGAATTGAGATCGAACGAGCTAAACATATTTACAAAAACGGAAAACAAGAAGAGTTCATACCAGCTTCCCTTGCCACGATCACTTCGTCAAATATCATCATTATTGCCTTTCACTTGCATGACCGAATGATGTGATAATAATAGTGCACGAATACTGTGGACTAAGCTGGGATCTGCAAGGCAGTTTTGGACAAAGGAGAAGACAAGGTAATATTGGCTCTCAGTTAGATCAGCAGTAAAGCATATAGGAGCCACTCAACATTTTCATCGTGGTCTTCTCCTTTCAAAGACTTGACAAAAAGAAAAGAAATTCAGAGAAACACACTGAAACATTTTTGGAGTTTTTGTTTTTCTCAAGCAAGCAAATAAACTAAGGGAAAACAAGAGCGAGAAAAATTATTTACACGGGAAAGCTCCCAACATGCAAAGGAAATCTTTTTGGGTTTTCTTTTTAGTACTAAGATAATTAAAACGGGAAAAGAAAACTAAAAAGAAGTGTGAAATATTTTTTGGTTTTTCAACGTTTTTCAAACACACAAGAAGAAAGCAGAAAAATAAAACTAACATGGATATACAATGAAAGAGGATGAACGCTGACAATTTATATGAAGTGTGTGAATATGAATGTAATGTTGGTGAGAAATCCGTACTCCCCCAAGCTTAGGCGTTTGCCTAGCTTGGTGATCACCACTGATAATAGCCATCAGGTCCGGGAAAGTGTTTCTGCTGTGGCACCTGAGCATCCCATGCATGCCTCGGCCTCCGCAGTAGCCAGCTCATTCCGGTAAGCAGTTATATCTTCTGGCATTATTCTGTATCCGTGCCTGGCATGATAGTTAAACAAAGAGGGTGCAGGCAAAGGAATAATATTGCAAGTTATCTCACTAAACACTAAGCTATAATGAATATGCTGCGGTGTTCGTGGTTCCTCAAGAAACTGGTGTTCTATCATAGATTGGTGATCAAGATAAACCTTAGGCAACAGATAATCAGTAGGGCGTACAACTACTTCAAAACAAGTTGCCAAGCGAGTGGCATAAATACCACCATGGATCTTGCCTTTGTTTCGGTTAAGATTCAATCGACGTGCAACAATAGCTCCTAAGTTGTAAGTGTTATCACCATAAAGTGCACGGCGTAGAATAGCCAGGGTAGGGGCACTGAGGCCACCACCCTGCTCCATAGCAGTTATGCATTTTCCTATAAATAGGGAAAAGTAGTGCACGGAAGGGAATTGCAACTAGTAGCTCTAGCATGTGACACGCACCTAGTTTCTCCCACAGTTAAGGTTTGGAGGAAATACTCAAACTCCTCAGGTTTAGGTTCACACATTCCCCCGTGAGAAGGAAGCAAACATATTTCACAAAATTCATGTAGAGGCAATTCATAGCTGGTAGCATAAAGATCAAAGCGTACTATGGGAGCACCGGGCGTATTTTCGAAGAAAAAGTTTTGCACGAAGGAATTGGTAAGGAGATAATATTGGTCACACTCATCTGCAAGGAAGTTAGCCAGCCCGGCATTTGCAATGAATTGCGTGAACTCTTCACAGAAACCCGCTTCGCTCATGAAGGGTGTATGTGGCCATTCGCATGGCCTAACCTCCATGTTGCGAATAAGGTTGATATCTCGGTCCTGAGTTCTCCTAGCAACTCCCTTGGGGCTCCGGCGTGAAGAACATTTCCTCAAGAAATTCATTTTCCTAAGCACAAATTTCTAAAATTTTTGAGTCACAAATTTATGTCAATAAAACTTTGCAAGATTGATAGCAACTACTCATATGAGTGCCTAGAGGCCATATCAAGCATTCATACTACTTGGAACTCAAAGAATTCAACAAGCATGCTCATTTTTCTGTAGCACCAAGTGCAGCACATTATGAAAAATATAAACCACTAAAACAAAAACTAATTGGAGGAATGGAGGAGTCACATACCAAGGAACAATTCCTCAAAACAGTTTCGAAAACGGAGTTCCGAGCAAAGAGATCGAAAATTTCACTTTCTGGGTGAAGAACACGGGAGTGAGATGGCTAGAATTTTTTTGCTGGAGGTAGGAGAGAGTGTGGGACGAAGGGATAAGGCAGGGGGCCCTGTGGGCCCCACAAGCCATCAGGGCACGGCCTAGGGAGGGGGCGCCCTGATGTGTGGTGCCACACAGGTGCAGTCCCCCGCGGTTATTTTTATGCCAATTTTTTTTATTCCAGAAAAATTCATGTTAAAATTTGGTGGCAATCTGAGACTTTTTATTTTCTGACATTTTTCTACGCACGGGAAAAACAGAAAAACGGAAAACCATGCTAATTTATTTTATATAAACTGAAAATAATAGAGGATAAACTTTTGATACAGAGAGTTGTGAGTGCTAAATTCATCAATCACATGCCTTCTGAAAAGGATCCATTAATAAGGTTGATCAAGTCTTATTAACAACCGCTTCCGTTCAACATGCAACCGAAGAATTTTCGTATGTCACTAGGTTACCTCAATGAAGATTTTCATCTCCCAAACAATAAGATTATAACATTTCTTCTTGAAAGTAGGTAGAGGAATTGCAAAGCTTCCAATGATAACCATGGGAGTAGGCTCAATGACATTAATATTATTAACCAAAGTTTGCTTCTTCAAAAAATGCGCGGTATGTTGCTTGCCATTGACGTGAAAGGTAACCTTGCTTTTATTGCAATTAATAACAGCCCCTGCAGTATTTAAGACTGGTCTACCAAGGATGATCGACATATTGTCGTCCTCGGGCATATCAAGAATAATAAAGTCTGTTAAGATAGTGACATTTGCAACCACAACAGGAACGTCTTCGCAAATTCCAATAGGTAAAGCGGTGGATTTATCAGCCATTTGCAAAGATATCTCAGTAGGTGTAAGCTTACTCAAATCAAGTCTTTTATAAAGGGAGAAAGGCATAACACTAACACCGACTCCTAAATCACATAAAGCAGTTTTAACGTAGTTTCTTTTAATAGAGCAAGGTACTGTGGGTATGCCAGGATCTCCTAGCTTCTTAGGTATTCCTCCATCAAAAGAATAATTAGCAAGCATAGTAGCAATTTCAGTTTCAGGTATCTTTCTTTTGTTGGTAATAATATCCTTCATATACTTAGTATAGAAAGGCATTTTCAATATATCGGTCAAACGAGTATGCAAAAAGACGGGTCTAATCATTTCAGCAAAGCGTTCAAAATCTTCATCATCCATATTCTTAGAAGGCTTACGAGGGAATGGCATGGGATTTTGCACCCATGGCTCTCTTTCCCTTCCATGTTTCCTAGCAACAAAGTCTCTCTTATCATAACGTTTATTTCTAGGAGGTGTGTCGGGGCATGGATGCTCGCGATCACCTATGGGACCAGAGGCCCCTTTGTGGTTCGGCAGGGGGGGTCACGTTGCACGAAGAGCGGAGAGCATGAGGTGGCGTGACGATCAGGACATGAGCATTTTACCCAGGTTCGGGCCGCTGCTAAGCATAAAACCCTACTCCTGCTTTTGGTGGATTGATCGGAAAAACACAGGTGGTGCCTCGCGCTCTATCCCGGCAAGGGTTGCCTTCGGGGAAAGAGCTGCTAGGTGAGTACAAATGTCCGAGGGTCCGAATCCTGAGCTAGGTAGCCTTGGGCCTCCTTTTATAGTGCAAGGGGTTACCACAATGGCAAAACAGTCATTATCTATCGATAAGATAGCTTAGCAGAGCTATCATACCTAACTCTGGCATTTAGGACAAAATACCATGATTACCAGCCTAGGTGGTGCTCGGGGGTGCATCCCCGGCAAGCTGTTGCCACCGTTTGGCCGGTCGTTGCTTATGGTCTTGACACGCTGCAGGGCGGGTGTCAATTGGGTGTAACTTGTCTTCTGGTGTGCCGCCACGTGCTTAGCGAGGGCTGATTAGCCGCTTGAGGGCTCGACACCGCATTGATAAGCGACTGACGCAATGATGCGGTGGAGCGGTGGCTGGTTAGCTCAAGCCTACCGGGAAATGGCTTGCCGGGTCTTCAAAAGAGCGCGCATGTCTTGGTTCCCGGCAAGCGCCGGGGACGTGCTTGGCGCGCTGCAGTCCAGGCTTGGGCTGCTGCGTCGAGCTTGTCGGAGTCTGGTCTTGATCGTTTGCTCGGATTGAATAAGCGTTGAAGGGCTCGGCTAATACCGCCTATGCATAAGTCAGGGGCACTGGGTACCCTTGTATTAGTGCACTGACAGGAGCTCCCGGGTCTGGCCCACACATGCTCGCCAAGTGCCGTTGGGTCAGGCCCAAAATCTATGCACAGACGCGCAATGGGAGGGAGTAACTGCCAATTTATTGGTCAGCACTGGCCCACCACTTCAGGCCGTTTCCACCACGCGAGCCGCATGCATAGCAGGGAGTTAGCGACGAGCACGCGTGACTTAAAGTCCTGACCGTGGCAGAAACCGCAGCGCCATGGATTGGAGCTATGGGGCGGTTACCTGTTCGCCCGTGACCGTGGGCGATGGAATTGGTGGAGATGGGCGGCGACCCTTGGAGTGGAGGAGAGCCAGCCCCCGCGCCCTCCCCTATAAATTGGGGGTCGCGAGGGGCGATGCTCATCCATCCTTTCTTCCTCCTTGAGTTCGAACCCACAGAGCTTGCCCTTCTGCTTCCTTGTCTTGAGCTGCCCTCGCCGCTAGCAAGGCTAGGGGACGAGGGCGTCCTCCGGCCTCCGCCTCAACGGAGAGGGGTTCCCGTCGGGATCATGCTATCGCTTCAGCAGCGGAGGTGGAGGGTGGCTCGAGTGTGCGCGGTGGAGGAGCTGGGAGGGGCCGAAGTCGACATGGAGCCCGTGGTCGGGGTAGACGGAGCGCCGCTTCTCTTCCTCCTCCGCCATCAGACCCTCCCCTTGAGGAGACCCACGCCGAGGGAATGGCGCTGGAGTTTGTCATAAAGCTGCGTGGTCCTCCCCGAAGCTGCCTACGCCTTCCCCACCCCTTCGCCAGGGTGATGAAGGTTGATAAGCCACATGCCATGTGGCTGCGGGCGCATGGTTGCTGTAATGGCGCTGTGTGGGTAGATGTCGAGTACCCGGAGCGTCGCGTCATGCTTCTCAGGCGCGGGTGGAAATCCTTCGCTCATGCCCACAACCTCATGGGTGGGCATGTCCTCCGCTTCAAGCTGATGGAGGCCGACCTGCTCTCCGTCAAGATTTATGGGCGTTCGGGTGCCCGTCTTGGCTGTTGCGAGGAGAGCTCAAGCGATGTCGAAAGTTCCTCCTCGAGCAATAGCGACGAGGAGGACAGTGTCGGTGAACACAACGACGACAAGTCCCAGGCCGTCAAGTCGGAGTATGATGACCTGGGCTCCAGCTGATCATCGGCCGCACCATCACCATCATCGCGCTCCACCTCCTCCCGGCAGAGCGATTTGCCGGGGGTTCTCGACTCGGGCGCCGCCTCTTCTTCTCAGCTGGACCCCGGCAGGCTCGTGGACTTCGGATTCGTCCTTCTTGCCGGTGGTCTTGCCGAGCCGTCCCCCGACAGCCTTGACGGGGTCAGGCTAGGCTTCTGCTTGGGTCCTCCCTCCACTCCTTTTCTTTTTGTAATCTGCCCCTAGGGGAGAAAGCCAAATAAAGAGTTGTTATAAAGAGGTGCCCTCTTGTGTAATCTTTATCCCATCTGTATCGGAAATGAATGAGAAAAAGTGCTGTCTTTCTTTCGCAAGTACTATCCCTTTCTTTTCCTTATTTATACTGCATCAGTATGTTTTGTCTTTGCTGCACGGAGCTACTTGCCGGGTCATCATTCAAACCACGAGTGCCAAAGAGGGGAAACGAGCCCCCCGGCAACAGGTTGGCGTTGTTCCCCGGTAGAGCTCCTTGTCGGTATCGACACTACCACCCCTATAAACAAAGACAGGGGGACGGCTCGTCCCGACAAGGGTTTTCACCACGTGGATGACTCCACAACCCGCAGTAAGGAAGATACTAAGGGTTTCCTTGAGAAATAGAGAAGTACTGAACTGGAGATATGCGATGCTCTTATCTTTTCCAAGCAGTATCTCCTTCTCGAGCGTGGTGAGCTGCCATCCTTGTTTCTTTGTTTCCCTTCCCTGTTTTCTCGATGGTAAAACATGTGGGGTGAGAACAGTAACAAAGATTATGGTTTCATCAAGTATTCTAGCGAATCTTTATAACTTAAAAGCGATAACATTGCAGTCATAAAAAATGTGTAATGAGCATGTAAGGATGATGATATGATGCAATGCCTAGCTTTATTATTGTTGCACAGGGTCTGCGCCTGGCTTTGTACAAAGGCTTACATGCAACATCGTCAATGCTTGTACAAAAGGTGGCTGCCGGGGACTGAGCCCGGCAACCGCGCCTTACGGGTAGAACTTACGAAGATGATCAATGTTCCATGAGTTCTGCACCTTGTTGCCATCTTTGGTCTCCAGACGGACTGCGCCAGGTCTGGTGACTCGTACTACCCGATAAGGGCCTTCCCACTTCGGCGTCAACTTGTTTGCACCCTTGGCGGACTGAACACGCCTAAGGACAAGGTCGCCTTCCTCAAGGCTCCGGGCATGGACCCTGCGGCTATGGTAGCGACGCAGGGCTTGCTGGTAGTGTGCAGCACGCACCGCAGCCCGGAGACGGTCTTCCTCGAGGAGCGTGGCATCGTCATGCCGTAGTTGCTGTTGCTCTACTTCATCGTAGGCAAGCACTCGATATGACCCGTATATGAGTTCCGTGGGGAGTACTGCTTCCACCCCGTACACCAGGGAGAAGGGCATCTGGCTGGTAGCTCGATTTGGTGTCGTCCTGAGGGACCAAAGAACCACAGGCAGCTCATCTATCCAGCGCCTGCCATTCTTTCGCAGCTTATCGAAAGTTCTTGTCTTGAGCCCTCGCAGTACTTCAGCATTCATCCTCTCGAATTGCCCATTGCTTCTCGGGTGAGAAATAGAGGCGAAGGAGACCTTGCTTCCAAGGCTTTGGATATATTGCATGAAGGCGCGACTCGTGAACTGGGTGCCGTTGTCGGTGATCACTCTGTTAGGCACTCCAACGCGACACACCAGTCCTTTCAAGAACTTGATAGCTGACTGCGCGGTCACCTTTCTCAGTGGTTCCACCTCAGGCCACTTTGTGAACTTGTCGGTTGCCACGAACAAGAACTCAAAGCCCCCGACAGCGCAGGGGAAAGGGCCCAGGATATCGAGCCCCCAGATCAAGAATGGCCAGGATAGAGGGATTGTTTGCAGGGCTTGTTCTGGTTGATGGATGTTCTTGGAATGGAACTGGCAGGCTTCACACTTGGTGACCAGTTCAGTAGCGTCCTTGTCGGGACCCCGATCCTAAGCCATAAGAATCTAGCATGTAACACTTCACATTACTTTGCGGCCTCATGCACGGTTATCTCCACGGCTGCCACCTTACTTGGGCCGGGACCGTTTGCGCCTTTTGGCTCACGAATGTGAATATGTTGCTAGCATTCAAATGTCCAAGAAACGGGTCAACATGACTAGTCATAGAACCCAAGTGGCACATCCGTACAGGGACAGGCATACGTAACCCAACAATGCAGGTGTCGGTCTCAGCATGTGTAGACGAGTCATAGCAAGCTACAGGGACTCCATTACGCCGTGGGACATAAATGTCATCAACTGCGCGTAGACGAGTCATAGTAGGCTACATGGACTCCATTACACTGCTAGACATTTCCCCATAGGGAAAGACACAACAACAAGAAGGATACACGCCGGTCAATCAATGTGTCCGGAGCAGTAGCAAGCTACCAAGGCTCAGTGGAAGCACAAAGGCATTTCCCCGTAAAGAGTACCACTAGAGGCACACAACTAGGTGTCGAATCCCATACATACCGTTACACGTCACACGTATGCACGACATGTCCGATATGCATAGATACAACTATGGCATCACAACATAACCATACAACAACACAACATTTATTTAGAAGGCTCAGAGGAGCTTTACATAATATGTTCATACAGGTAGGGGTCACATGACCCGACACTCAAGTCATACAAACATGTTCATACAAATGAAGCGGAAGCTTAAAGCTGTCTGAGTACAGACAGATGAAAGGTAAAAAGGCATAAAGCCTGACTATCTATAGCCCAACCCAGGGCATCAGATCGTAGCTGGGATACCAGCTACTCGGCGTCGTCGACGTCTAGGTAGAACCCACCAGATGGGTCCAGGTTATCATCTGCAATAGTTATTAAGCAAACATGAGTACAATCGTACTCAGCAAGTCTTTAAAGCAGACCTAAGGTATTCATGCTCATGTTTCAACAAGGGGAGTAGTGGGGTTCATGCAGAAATGCCAGCTTTGACTCTTGGCTAACCTGTACTACGACTACTAGTTCTTTGAACAAGTTTTGAGATGGCGCACACGATTCCACTAACACCACATCAATACACCACCATGTATCCGCTCCCGTCACCTATGAGAGTGCCGTCCACAATACTCACACTTGTCTTGAGTCTTTTAAGAGTAACCATTAGATTATCTATGAACATCATAAGTTCTCCAAGTAGTCTGTTTCTGAGGACGCGGCTATTCGAACAGATTCATTACCCTGCAGGGGTGCACTTCTTCACACACGCTCTCGCCACTTATCGTTGTGTGCACATAAAAACAGGCACCTCGGCAACCTTCAAGCGGAACCCCAGCGAGGGATTCGGCAACGACCGTCAAACACACAAGGCCCTAGTCTAGGCTATCACCTATTTGAGACTGAACCCACACGGAAGTCCGGCCAAAGTTTCCGCTACGGCCCCAAACGATGTGCGCAGGGTTTCCCAAGCCCACCATTCGGGTGACCCTTGGTACACCGTGCCACTGCCTACCGCGTCGTAGCCCACCCCTGAGGTCAGCGCTACGCACGGCCTCCAGCATAGCTACAAACACCAGAAACTACTTGCAACACCTGGACCGAGGACTAGGCGGTTGATAGGTCGAGAGGGTCAATTAAGTATCCCAACGTGTGGTAGTAACTAGTCTTGGAGCACAAACACATAACTCAGTTCCTAAGAACGGTCCCGATGAGACAATCCGCTATGTACTCCTACATAGCCTCTCATTGCTAGCTTTACCAAATCAGGTTCATCATTTAGCTCATCACATCAGAACAGCACTGTTTCACTCCGGTTCATCACCCAGATGAATCAGACCCGACACAACTCTAAGCATAGCAAGCATAGCAAGCAAAGCAGGTAAAGCACACCAGGGCTCAAGCAGAGGAATGGGTTCAACTACTGCAACAGATAGACAGTAGAAGCGTTTGTCCTAATGCATTAAACAAGAGCAGGAGCGAGAGCATGGGATTGTATCGGAATGATCAATGGGGTTTCTTGCCTTGCAGGTTGGTGGGGAGGTACTCTCCTTCAGAGGGATACTCACGGGTATCCGATGGAGCAGAACCTACCGCGACATAGACGGAGTAACAATCGATACACGGCAAGTGCAACAATATGATGCATGATCATGACATGGTAATATGATAAGAATGAGCTAATGCATCTATCATTAGAGTTAAACAGAGTAGAGTTGAATATAGGTTCAAAATCGTACTCCATGTGATATTCCACATATTGCATTATTGCAAAATGTCAATGTTCTCTTATTTAGGTTGCTCTAGCATGCATGATAATAGCACCAATGGAATCTTTGGATTTTTCTGATAATTTTTCATATATAAATTATTTCAATCTTAGCTACAGATTAATTTCCATGAATTTTAGAAGTTTTATCCATTTTCTGGAATTATTATAAATCAGAAAATCTTTACTGCGTCAGCATGACATCAGCATTGCGTCAGCAGGTCAACTGGGCGTTGCCAGGTCAAACCTGACCAGTGGGGTCCACTGGTCAGTGATTCAGGGCTATTTAGAGTCACTGACATGTGGGGTCCACATGTCATTGACTCAGGAGTTAATCCCGAGTTGACCCTGGCTTTGACCCCAGCCAGGGCCCACTGTCAGTGGCTGCTAGGTGGGTTAATTAGTGGGCTTAGCCCCTAATGACTTGCCACATCGGCCCCCACCAAAATCCTGCCGGCGGCGACCAAACCAACGGTGGCGAGTCGCCGGAGTTGCGCAAATGACGACGGTTGGACGCGCGGAGACCACCAAAATGACGCCCGCACTGGGCCGCATCTAGCTATGGGGTTAGCTGGCCATGGGGGCGCCGGAATCGTCACTGGCGTCGAGCCTAGCGGCTGCCTGAGCTCGGGCGAGCTCGGAGCCGACGCCACAACGAGCAAACAAGCTTGAGCTGGGCACCTACCGCATCCACTCGACCTCACGGAGTCAGCGGTAGCCTCGGTTAGACCTGAGGATCACCGGAACGTTACCGACGTTGAGCTAGCATGGCGGAGCTCATTGGGCGTTGATGCAATCGGCGGCTACAGCTTGAAATCGACCGGGGGAAGAGAGGGAACGGGACCAGGGGCTCACGGCGATCTCGTAGCCGTTGAAATCGGGCTCGGGGACAGCCCGATGACGAAGATTCGACGACGGCGGCTTTGGTGGCCGGAGGAGTAAGATGAGCTCGGGGCGGCGATGGGGAGCTTCTGGCGTCGAGCTGGTCGGTGAGGAGGTCGAGGGCGACGAGTCGGAGCTCGTGGAGGGGACGGGGAGGCTCGGGAGCGGCTCTAGCTATGCGAACGGCGACGGGGAGCGCTCGGCTGTGGCGGCCATGGCGAAGCAGAGGCAAGGGAGAGGGTGAATGGAGGGAGGGATGGAACCAGACGGCAGTGGCGAGGCTATCCGCAGCATCGCGCTGGCCAGGGGAGGCCCAGGCAGGCAGCTGCGTGGAGCGCTGCGGCCGCGCAGCGTCGGCCACGCCTTCGTCGTCCTGGCAAGAGGAGGAAGAAGACCTCCCTACCCCTGGTGGGCTGGGCTGGCTTCTTCCTGGGCCAGGAGCCAGGTAAAGTTTCCTTTCTTTTATTTGTTCTGTTTTCTTTTCTGAAAATTGTTTTAATTCATTTGGGCACAATTCCCTAGCTCAAAAACTACTGAAATATTTTACAGAGCATAGTTTGATTATTTCAAACCTCCACAAAAGGTTTCAGCAATTTTGAATGACTATAATAGTTATAGTGCTTTATTTGACAATTTCAGTAGCATTATGAGTTATTTTTAAAATGCTATTTTTGTTGTGAAAAATAAAATTTCCCCTGATATGTTGTTGCCAACATTTATAAGAAATAGTGAACATTTTTGAAGGGCATTTTGGATTCATTGAAAATCACAAACATTTGAATTGGTTTAAATCAAGTGAGGAGCTAGGGTTTCTGATATTCCCCATTTCATGTTGATGCAAATTTAAACATGATGCACATCTTAGCTAGCACAAGGCAAGGGGAAACTAGGGATGTGACAACTCACCCCCACTCAAAAGAATCTTGTCCCGAGATTTGGAAGTCGCCGGGAAGAGCGCGGGGTACTCTAGTCAAAGACGGTCCTCCCTTTCCCATGTGGCTTCCTTCTCGGAATGGTGTGACCACTGAACCTTGAGAAACTTGATGTTTCTATGTCGAGTGGTACGCTCAGCTTGATCGAGGATACGAACAGGGTATTCTCGATATGTAAGGTTATCTTGGAGATCAAGCGTTTCGTGGTCCACTTCGCGGACAGGGTCCGAGAAGGAATGCCTGAGTTGCGAGACATGGAAGACATCATGAACCTTGGAAAGATGCGGTGGAAGTTCCAATTGGTAGGCAACCTTTGGCAAGAATGCGAAAAGGACCAATGTAACAAGGAGCCAACCTTGATACTGAATCGTTGGGTACCCTTCAGAGGTGTAACCCAAAGGTAAGCCTTCTCGTCAACTTCAAAAGTCACAACCTTATGATGGCGATCATATTGGGTCTTTTGACGAGATTGGGTTGTTTTCAACTTTTCACAAATAATGCGAACTTGCTCTTCTGCATCCTGGATCATATCCGGACCAAAGAGTTGCCTCTCTCCGGTTTCTGACCAGTTAAGAGGTGTTCGACACCTTCGTCCATAGAGAACTTCAAAAGGGGCTTTGCCCAAGCTTGGCTGAAAACTATTGTTATAAGCAAACTCGGCGAATGGAAGGCACTTCTCCCAATCCATGCCGAAAGAGATAACACAAGCTCTGAGCATGTCTTCCGGAATTTGATTGACTCGCTCTAGTTGACCACTGGACTGTGGATGGAAAGCAGTGCTAAAGGATAGATGAGTCCCCATAGCATTCTGGAAGCTTTCCCAGAATCGGGAAGTAAAGATACTTCCACGGTCTGAGTTGATCTCCAAAGGAACACCATGAAGAGATACTATTCGAGAAATATATAGATCCGCTAGCTGACTAGCAGTTATACTTTCGTGAACAGGAAGGAAATGAGCCACTTTGGAAAGGCGGTCAATGACCACAAAGATAGCATTATTCCCTCTCTTGGTCCTGGGAAAACCGGTGATGAAATCCATACCGATCTTGTCCCATTTCCATTCAGGAATAGCTAAGGGTTGAAGGGTGCCAGCAGGCCTTTGATGTTCTGCTTTAACACGACAACAAACGTCACAGTTAGCAACTAACTGAGCAATTTCTCTCTTCATTCTGGTCCACCAGAACCTCTGGCGTAGGTCCTGATACATTTTGGTACTACCAGGAAGAATCGTGAGAGGAGAGTCATGAGCCTCCTTAAGGATCAGCTGTCGTAGACGTTTGCTCTTAGGAACCACCAAGCGGTTCTGGAAGAACACAACATCCTGATCGTCCTTTGAGATATCTTTAGCGTTTCCGCTAGCAATGTTCTCCTTGATCCGAGATATACCCTTATCATACCTCTGAACAACTATGATTTGATCCCTAAGAGTAGGTTTCGCCACCAGGGTGGAAAGGAATCCTTGAGGAACAATGTGAAGGTTTAACTTCCGAAATTCGTCATAGAGAAGTGGTTGACCTTGTTGTAACATCAGATTGTTACAATAAGACTTACGACTTAGTGCATCAACCATGACATTGGCTTTCCCCGGGGTGTAAGTTATCCCTAAGTCGTAATCTGTGATCAACTCAACCCACCGTCTTTGCCTGAGATTCAAATCCGGTTGGGTGAAAATATATTTCAGACTTTGGTGATGAGTGTATATCTCGAAACGATTACCCAGAAGGTAATGTCGCCATGTTTTAAGTGCACGGAATACAGCTGCAAGCTCAAGATCATGTGTTGGATAATTATCCTCATGTGGACGCAACTGTCGAGATGCGTATGCAATCACATGACGATCTTGCATGAGAATGCAACCTAATCCTTGTCGCGAGGCGTCGCAATAGATAACAAAGTCCTTAGAGAAATCTGGTGGCACCAATACGGCTGCAGAAGTCAGGTGTCTTTTCAGTTCCTGAAAACTATGCTCGCATTGTGGTGTCCACTCGAACTTTTTATCTTTCTTGAGGAGTTCAGTAAGAGGCTTCGCAACCTTGGAGAAATTCTCGACAAAGCGGCGACAATAGCTCGCTAAGCCAAGGAAACTTCGAACTTGCTTAACCGATTCAGGTTGAGTCCAAGCAAGGACGGCCTGAACTCGCTCGGGATTGACAGCAATGCCCTTGCCAGAGATTACGTGGCCTAGATAGGTCACTTCTAGTAGCCAGAATTCACACTTGGAGAATTTGGCATACATGTGATGCTCTCAAAGTTTCATCAATACCAGCCTGAGACGCTCGGCATGACATCTCTATTCTTCGAGTATATGAGGATATCATCGAGATAGACCACGACGAATTTTTCAAGATACTCCATGAAGATAGAGTTCATTAGGCGAGAGAAGGTGGCTGGAGCATTGGTTAACCTGAAGGACATGACGGTGTACTCGTATTGGCCATAACAAGTAACGAAAGCCGTTTTTGGAATGTCCCCGTTCCTGATTCTGATTTGATGGTATCCCAACCTCAAATCCATTTTGGAAAAGACTGAGGATCCAGCGAGTTGATCATACAAGTCATTGATCCTGGGGAGCTGATACTTGTTCTTGATTGTGACCAGGTTCACTGGTCGATAATCTACAACCATCCGGTCCGTTCCATCCTTCTTCTTGACGAAGAGGACGGGGCAAGCCCAAGGAGAAGAACTAGGGCGGATGAATCCCTTTTTCAAGGCCTCATCAAGTTGTTTCTTTAGCTCGGCTAGTTCTAAGGGTGCCATCTTATAGGGTCTTCTGGCTATTGGGACAGTCCCTGGAATGAGGTCTATCACAAACTCTACAACTCTGACAGGTGGAATACCTGGCAGTTCCTCTGGAAACACATCCAGGAAGTCACGGACTACCGGGATATCCTCAAGTTCTGGAAGGGGGCTAGCATTGAGGGAATAGAGTTGGCGCTTAGCCACTCGAGTTGAGAAGGTGACTATCTCACCTGAAGGATGTGTAAGTTGAACATTCCTAGTATGAGTATCAATCTTGGCATGATGAGCTTACATCCAGTCCATACCCAAGATGATGTTGTTGTCCGAAGACTTCAGAGCTATCAGGGAAGCCAAGAAGAGTAGTCTATCCACGAGAATCTCATTGTCATGGCTCACTCTAGAAGTTTGCCATTTTGAACCAGGAGTCTGAACTACTAATGGAGTGGGCATATCACAAAAGGTCATGTTATGCAACTGTGCATAACTTTCCGAGATGAATGAATGGGATGCACCAGTGTCAAAAAGAGCAGATGCTGGATGACTATTGACAAGGAGCATACCAAGCACAACGTCGGGGTCATCATGGGCTTCTTCAAGGGTGACGTTGTTCACTCGTCCACGAGCAGGAGTTGGCTTCACGTAATAAGCCTTGCCCGGCTTACCACGTCCAGCAGGCTTAGCGTTGTTCTGAGGACACTCACGAGAGTAGTGCCCGGGCTCTCCGCATTTGTAGCAGATCACAGTTGAAGACCTCGGAGCAGCATTAGCAGCTGGACCACCATTGGGTTTAGCTGGAGGGTTGGCCTGATTTGGGCGAGGCGCCTCATAGGATGGCCTCGCAGTGTACCTTGATGGCAGAGCAGTGTTGGGCACCCACACCCGACGCTTATGGGATCCTGAGCTGGATGAGGAGCTGAAGTCACGAGAGTGCTTCTTGGTTGCCTCGTAGTCAGTCTGTCCAGTCTCGGCATTGATAGCCTTGTTGACCAGGCCCTGGAAGGCAGCGCACTCATGCATGCGCAGATCACGACGGAGCTCGGGGCTAAGTCCCTTGCAGAACCTAGCTTGCTTCTTGGCGTCAGTTGACACCTCCTCAGGTGCATAGCGGGCCAGATTGCCGAACTCACGGCTGTAAGCATCCACTGTCAGCTTACCCTGAGTGAAGGCACATAATTCCTCTCTCTTACGGTCCATCAGACCTTCAAGAATATGGTGGGTGCGGAAGGCACTGCAAAAGTCTGTCCATGTAGTAGCGGGGCCCTCTGGGCGCATAGCCTCATAATTTTCCCACCACTGGTTGGCGGGTCCTTCAATGAAGTACGCGGCAAAGTTAACCTTGTCTGCTTCAACCACATTTGTAGAATGCACCTTGCGGGTCATACCAGTGAGCCAATCCTCCGCATCGAGGGGGTCGATGGAATGATGGAACTTTGGCGGGTACAACTTCACGAAGTCATTGAGGGACACTACATCATTACGCTCATTGCGGGGAGGGCGTGATGTATTCTGCTCAATACGCTCTAGCAGCCTGTTGGTCTCTCTCTTGTTGCGTTCCGCCTCAAGCATCACCTCCGCCAAAGATGGCGGGTGGGGCAGATTCTCTTGCCTGGCTTGGCTGCCCTCACCCTGCTCATAAGCAGGAGCAGGGTTGTTCCTAGTGGATACCATCCTGAGGAAAACAAAACCCACATCTTAGACAAGGAAGACATCAACTCTAGGATAAGAGATACGGAATATACTGAACAACATGGAATGCATGGGTAAACACCCGAGCAACATGGTACAAGCAAACTGCCATATATACACCATGATATAGTTTAGTACAAACCCAAGCTGAAGTACAAGCTAGTGAGAAGATAATACAACTCATCGGAGGCATTACAAGCTCCCTATACATTATTTTTCTACACCTCCGGAACTCAACTCACACCTCAGTCATATTCCACAAGACGCGCAGGACTGTGGACATACAACTGCTACAATACTACCACCTCCGCTCACGAACTCAAGCATCTGCGTAGAACATCTCATACAGGTTACCCCCGTGATCTGGGAGCTGAACCTGAGGGTCTGGAAACACCCTAGCCTGAGATCCCTGGGGCCCATAGGGACACGGACGTGGCCTAGGCCCCCTGGCTGGTGGCAACAGAGGTCCCCGAAGAGGAACAATGCCTCGAACATCAAGCCAGTCTACACGAGCTGGTAGATGAGTCCGAAGCGGGCTCAACATATCCATATCTCCATAACCAGTCTGGACGACTGGAGCTAGCTGCGTCAAGGCTGTCCAAAGACGTGCACGTGTAGCATAAAGCTCCATGCGAAGAGCACATGCATCACGATCCCTGTTCTCCAACAACTGAGCAGTTACCTGAAGCCTAGGATCCTCATGAGAGTGATCATAGTAGGCTGCAGTAAGATATCCATCCTCTCCTCCTAGTGTCGTTGGAATATAGCAGAACTCTGTGCCCTGAAGTAGACCATGGTGAGCTCTCATGATGGCCAGCATCGTATAAGCGGCCTCCTGAACTGCCATATCAATGGTAACTCCTAATCCATACACCCAATGGAGTGGCTCCGTAGCTCCAGGGTATGATGGATAAATCCTAATAGTACAGAGGTACTGGCTCTGATTGAAGTCATGGTACTGCTCCTCCATTGTGTACTCAGGGTACCAACGGCAACCGGTCTCCATCATGACTCTGACCAACATAGCCATGTGACCTGGTACATCAATGCACTTGGTCAAACGGACCACCTGACGAGAAGGACGAGAAGGCATCTGAAACAGAGGATAATGCAAAGTGCATTAGAGATCCTAGCGGAAATCGGACAGCATAACGGCTGAAAATGCTCAAAAACAATTTTGAGACATCCTGCAAAAGATTGGATAGCATAATCACTCAACTTTCTAGCTTCAAAATTCTAACCAACTGATTGTCACACAGAAGCAATACTTGAAACTGGAGTTGACTCTCAAGCAACTTAGCCTACAAGTCCATGGTTAGTAACTCGTCATCCTGAGAGGTAGATAAGAAGCCTAGTTCTTAACCCCGTAAAAAACAAGAGGGCGACTCAGAACAGAATGACTCGGGAAGAGGAGTAAAAAGAGCCTTACGTTCCCTTCCAAAATCAATTCCCTTACATAACTAAAGCATTTCTAGACTCAACTTCGACCAGTTTGGCTTGGTAATCCTACAGTCAGTCAGGCTCTGATACCAACGCTGTCGGGGCCCCGATCCTAAGCCATAAGAATCTAGCATGTAACATTTCACATTACTTTGCGGCCTCACGCACGGTTATCTCCACGGCTGCCATCTTACCTGGGCGGGGACCGTTTGCGCCTTTTGGCCCACGAATGTGAATATGTCGCTAGCATTCAAATGTCCAAGAACCCGGGTCGACATGACTAGTCGTAGAACCCAAGTGGCACATCTGTACAGGGACATGCATAAGTAACCCAACAATGCAGGTGTCGGTCTCAGCGTGTGTAGACAAGTCATAGCAAGCTACAGGGACTCCATTACACCGTGGGACATAAATGTCATCAACTGCGCGTAGACGAGTCATAACAGGCTACATGGACTCCATTACACTGCGAGACATTTCCCCATAGGGACAGACACAACAACAAGAAGGATACACGCCGGTCAATCAATGTTTCCGGAGCAGTAGCAAGCTACCAAGGCTCAGTGGAAGCACAAAGAGGCATTTCGCCATAAAGAGTACTACTAGAGGCACACAACTAGGTGTCAAATCCCATACATACCGTTACACATCACACGTACGCACGACATGTCCGATATGCATATATACAAATATCGCATCACCACATAACCATACAACAACACAACATTTATTTAGAAGGCTCAGAGGAGCCTTGCATAATATGTTCATATAGGTAGGGGTCACATGACCCGACACTCAAGTCATACAAACATGTTCATACAAACCAAGCGGAAGCTTAAAGCTGTCTGAGTACAGACAGATGAAAGGTAAAAAGGCATAAAGCCTGACTATCTATAGCCCAACCCATGGCATCAGATCGTAGCTGGGATACCAGCTACTCGTCGTCGTCGACGTCTAGGTAGAACCCACCAGATGGGTCCAGGTTATCATCTGCAATAGTTATTAAGCAAACATGAGTACAATCGTACTCAGCAAGTCTTTAAAGCAGACCTAAGGTATTCATGCTCATGTTTCAACAAGGGGAGTAGTAGGGTTCATGCAGCAATGCCAGCTTTGACTCATGGCTAACCTGTACTACGACTACTAGTTCTTTGAACAAGTTTTGAGATGGCGCACACGAGTCCACTAACACCACATCAATACACCACCATGGATCCGCTCCCGTCACCTACGAGAGTGCCATCCACGGTACTCACACTTGTCTTAAGTCTTTTAAGAGTAACCATTAGATTATCTATGAACAACATAAGTTCTCCAAGTAGTCCATTTCCGAGGGCGCGGCTATTCGAACAAATTCATTACCCTGCAGGGGTGCACTTCTCCACACACGCTGCAGCCACTTATCACTGTGTGCACATAAAAACAGGCACCTTGGCAACCTTCAAGCGGAAGCCCAGCGAGGGAGTTAGCCATGACCGTCAAACACACAAGGCCCTAGTCCAGGCTATCGCCTATTTGAGACTGAACCCGCACGAAAGTCCGGCCGAAGTTTCCGCTACGGCCCCAAATGATGTGCGCAGGGTTCCCAAGCCCACCATTCTGGTGACCCTTGGTACACCATGCGACTGCCTACCGCATCGTTGCCCACCCCTGAGGTCAGCGCTACGCACGGCCTCCAGCATAGCTACAAACACCGGAAACTACTTGCAACACCTGGACCGAGGACTAGGCGGTTGATAGGTCAAGAGGGTCAATTAAGTATCCCAACGTGTGGTAGTTACTAGTCTTGGATCACAAACACGGAACTCAGTTCCTAAGAATGGTCCCGATGAGACAATCCACTATGTACTCCTACATATCCTCTCATCGCTACCTTTACCAAATCAGGTTCATCATTTAGCTCATCACATCAAAACAACACTGTTTCACTCTTGTTCATCACCTAGATGAATCAGACCTGACACAACTCTAAGCATAGCAAGCATAGCAAGCAAAGCAGGTAAAGCACGCCAGGGCTCAAGCATCTACCAGGTATGCTAGGTTGCTTGGTTTAGCTAGTTATTGTGACAATGAAAGGTCATGTAGAGGAATGGGTTCAACTACCGCAACAGATAGACAGTAGAAGCGTTTGTCCTGATGCATTAAACAAGAGCAGGAGCGAGAGCATGGGATTGTATCAGAATGATCAATGGGGTTGCTTGCCTTGCAGGTTGGCAGGGAGGTACTCTCCTTCAGAGGGATACTCACGGGTATCCGATGGAGCAGAACCTACCGCGACATAGACGGAGTAACAATCAATACACGACAAGTGCAACAATATCATGCATGATCATGACATGGCAATATGATAAGAATGAGCTAATGCATCTATCATTAGAGTTAAATGGAGTAGAGTTGAATATAGGTTCAAAATCGTACTCCATGTTATATTCCACATATTGCATTATTGCAAAATGTCAATGTTCTCATATTTAGGTTGCTCTAGAATGCATGGTAATAGCACCAGCGGATTCTTTGGATTTTTCTGATAATTTTTCATATATAAATTATTTCAATCTGAGCTACAGATTAATTTCTATGAATTTTAGAAGTTTTATCCATTTTCTGGAATTATTATAAATCAGAAAATCTTTACTGCGTCAGCATGACATCAGCATTGCATTAGCAGGTCAACTGGCCATTGCCAGGTCAAACCTGACCAGTGGGGTCCACTGGTCAGTGACTCAGGGCTATTCAGAGTCACTGACATGTGGGGTCCACATGTCATTGACTCAGGAGTTAATCCCGAGTTGACCCTGGCTTTGACCCCAGCCAGGGCCCACTTTCAGTGGCTGTTAGGTGGGTTAATTAGTGGGCTTAGCCCCTAATAACGTGCCACGTCGGCACCCACCGGAATCCTGCCGACGGAGACAAAACTGACGGTGGCGAGTCACCGGAGTTGCGCAAACGACGACGGCTGGACGGGCGGAGACCACCAAAATGATGCCCGCGCTGGGCTGCATCTAGCTACGGGGTTAGCTGGCCGCGGTGGCGCCGGAATCTTTGCCGGCGTCGAGCCTAGCGGCTGCCGGAGCTCGGGCGAGCTCGGAGCCGACGCCACAGCGAGCAAACAAGCTCGAGCTGGGCACCTACCGCATCCACTCGACCTCACAGAGTCAGCGATGGCCTCGGTTAGACCTGAGGATCACCGGAACGTTACCGATGTTGAGCTCGCGCGGCGGAGCTCATCGGGCGTCGAAGCAATCGGCGGCTACAGCTTGAAATCGACCGGGGGAAGAGAGGGAACGGGACCTGGGGCTCACTGAGGGAGTCCTAGACTAAGGGGTCCTCGGGCCGTTGGCCTATCTCCTAATAGGCCGGCTTGGTGGGCCGCTCTCTGACTATCGCAGGAAGGCCCGGATATGCCGCGACCCCGTGTTCTAGAAGGAAGCCTCGAAGGCGCGTCGTGTACTCCAAGTCAAGATGAGGAGATCGACATTTCCATCCCCGACAGGAGACCTATCATGTGTAAACCCTAGTACCCCCCGGTGTCTATATAAACCGGGGAGGTTTTAGATTGTAGGAGGGAGGAAACTCATCTAGGGTTTTAGCTATTCGATCTCGTGGTAGATCAACTCTGTAACCTTCATACACATCAATATAATCGAGCAGGACGTAGGGTTTTACCTCCATAGGAGGGCCTGAACCTGGGTAAAACACCGTCTCCTTCGTCCCCTGTTACAACCGATCCTAGACTCACAGTTCGGGACC
Source organism: Elymus sibiricus (assembly GCA_039707655.1). NCBI lineage: Eukaryota > Viridiplantae > Streptophyta > Magnoliopsida > Poales > Poaceae > Elymus > Elymus sibiricus. The sequence continues at coordinate 141,967,138 of CM077667.1, read as the reverse complement.
CCCTACCCGAGATCCGCCGGTTTTGACACCGACATTGGTGCTTTCATTGAGAGTTCCGCTGTGATCGCCAAAGGAATCGATGGCACGCTTAGTCATCAGCGAGGCAGTCCGCAACATGGACTCCTTTGTCCCTAGACAGATCTTCGCTTTCGGTAGCGTCGTGCCGCACGCCGACCCAACCGGCCGTCTTGGCCGGGTCGGCACTTTCGCCCCTGATCAAGAGGTCAGATTCGGGAACCTAGAGTTCTCCGTAGACTCTCGAGGCGATCTTTTGCTCACAGGGCTTGCAATCTCATCTGATGCGCCCGAGGACTCCGAGGCCTTGACCTCGGATCTCGCTCTACACCCCACCCACGGGATCAACCCCGATGACGATCTGGCATCTAGTCCGGATCCGGTCATAGTACCGAATGGTCGAGGGTCAGCCCCTGCCGAACACACTCCTTGTTCGGACGCATCAGAGGTTAACTCCGAAAACTCTAGGCAGATTGACCCGATCGAGCTCTTGGCACTCAGTGAGGCTCTAGATCGGATCTTATCGATGAAAATCACTGACGACCCAAACCCGATCCACGCTCAGATCGGTCTGAAAGCGGGTCAAGGGGAATTTTTTATCCCACCCACCACCCACTTAGTAGCCACTATCGAAGACTTAACCGATATGTTGGACTACGCCTCCGAGGAGGCAGAAGAGATGGATGAAGAGGATTGCGCTCCCGCCCCCGTCAACACTGGGCGATGGACTGCCACCTCCACCTACGATGTCTACATGGTGGATACTCCAGCCGATAAGGGCGATCACACACCCAAAAACAACGGCGATAAATCTGGCGAGGAGCCGTCAAGGTGCCGCAAACAGCGCAAATGGTCAAAGGCAATAAAGGGAAGGGAAGCCTTTGATGACACCGGAGAGATCGACACCCCGGAGGACCTCGGTGATCCCGATATCCCCGAGCATCCGCTAGAGGACCAGGAGAAGCCGGAAGATCAGTGCAACCTCGAGGATCGATACGATTCCGAGGATGACAACTACCTCCCACTTATAGCCAAAGACATTACCGTCCCGGAAAGCCTTGAGGATCAGGAACGGTTTAGGCAACAGCTTATAGCCACTTCCCAAAGCCTGAAGGCAAAAGAACGGCAGCTTAAGGCCGAACAGGACGCCCTCAATGATAGATGGACAAGGGTCCTATCAGCCGGAGAAGGGTACGGTACCGGTCTATTGGACCAACCCAAGAGCTACCCACGCCGACGCCTACTGCCGCAGTTCGACGACGAGGTCTCTGACACACCGTCGCCCAAATACACTTCATACAACCAGCCGGACCGCCCTCCCCGAGGATGAGATAGGACGGCTGTCGACTCCGGTTATAGGCCGGCGATACCCCGCAGAAGGGGAAAAGAACCAATAGAGCCCGAGGACAGGTACGACCTGCGACACGACCTGGATTACAGAACAGGCCGCACGAGATCCATCTACGGGTCTAGAAGGTACTCCCTCGATAGACGGGACAAGTACCAGCCTCGGCTCTACCACAACAGCAGAGGTCAGGAACCAAACCGGGCCAGATCAGACGCCGACTACCGGCGTGACATAGCCCGGGTCAGAGGCGCTGCCCACCCACTGTGCTTCACCGACGAGGTGATGCAACATCAGTTCCCGGAAGGGTTTAAACCCATGAACATAGAGCAATATGATGGGACAACGGACCCAGCAGTATGGATTGAGGATTTCCTCCTCCACATTCATATGGCACGGGGAGATGATCTCCACGCCATCAAATATCTGCCCCTAAAACTCAAAGGGCCAGCTCAGCAATGGTTAAACAGCCTCCCCGAAAATTCTATCGGGAGTTGGGAGGATCTCGAGGATGCTTTCCGATCTAACTTCCAGGGGACCTATGTCCGGCCTCCGGACTCCTCCGACCTAAGCAATGTTGTCCAGAAGGCAGGTGAATCAGCTCGACAATTCTGGAATAGGTTCTTGACCAAGAAGAACCAGATTGTCGATTGCCCAGACGCCGAGGCAATAGCCTCCTTCCGGCACAATATTCGGGACGAATGGCTGGCTCGTCAGCTCGGCCAGGACAAGCCTAGGACCATGTCCGCCCTTACATCACTCATGACCCGCTTTTGCACGGGCGAGAATAACTGGCTAGCTAGACGAAGCCACAACCCCGAAGACCCGGGTACCTCTGAAGTCCGGGATGGCAACGGCAAACCTCGGCGCAACAAAAGTAAACGCCGGCACAACAACGGTGATGCCGATGACACGGCTATTAATGCCGGTTTCCGCAACCCCCGATCAGGGCAGCGAAAGAAGCCTTCTAAAGGCAATCGCGACGGACCTACCCCGCTGGACAAGATCATGGATAGGCCCTGCCAGATCCACGGCACTCAAGACAAGCCCGCCACCCACACCAACCGTAACTATTGGGTGTTCAAACAAGCTGGCAAACTCACAGCCGAAGAGCAAGGCAAGGGCCCACGCAGCGAGGACGATGAGGAGCCCCGCGGTCCGAACAATGGAGGACAGAAGCCTTTCCCTCCTGAGGTAAAGTCTGTGAACATGATATACGCCACTCATATACCTAAAAAGGAGAGGAAGCGCGCCCTTCAAGAGGTCTACGCCATAGAGCCTGTAGCCCCAAAGTTTAACCCATGGTCGGCCTACCCGATTACCTTTGATCGACGAGACCATCCGACCAGTATCCGTCATGGGGGTTTGGCGGCCCTTGTCCTAGACCCCATTATCGATGGGTATCACCTCACTAAAGTCCTAATGAACGGAGGAAGTAGCCTCAATCTGATTTATTCAGACACGGTGAAAAAGATGGGTATAGATCCATCAAGGATCAAGCCTAGCAACACTACCTTTAAAGGAGTGATCCCAGGCGTCGAAGCCCGGTGCACGGATCTGTTAGCCTGGAAGTAGTGTTCGGTTCGCCCGACAACTTCCGCAGCGAGGACTTGATCTTCGACATTGTCCCCTTCCGCAGTGGCTACCACGCCCTGCTGGGCCGCACAGTGTTCGATCGCTTTAATGCCGTCCCACACTATGCGTACCTCAAGCTCAAGATGCCCAGGCCCAAGGGGGTCATTACTGTCAACGGCAACACAGAGCGTTCCCTCCAAACTGAGGAACATGCATTGGCCCTGGCGGCCGAATTCCATTACAATAACGATCGGCCAACACCACAATCCACCATAAAGGCACGTAAGGCTGACAAACGAGCTCGGTCTCAATCCGAACTCCCGGAATCTTATCCTCCCTAGAAATAGGGACACGTTCCTCACTGCGCGGCCCCAATGTCGGTCAAATATGTGCCAAGACGGCCCAACTTTGCACTCAAGATTCCATGGGCAGCAGTGAGGAACAACTATCAAAGGAAAAGGGTTCGGCTAGACCGAACTACTGCCAGTACATGTCCTCGGACATACCACAGGTACCATCAAGGACCTGCTGAAGCGTAAAGCTCATCCATACTTCGGTGACTTCTCAAGATCTTCTTCCCAAGGTCCGCTCGCCGACACCATCACCCTTAAAGGAATACAACTCCCTAGGAGATGCAGGAGCGGTCATGCGGCTGGGCACATCGAGGTCGTCAAGCCACCGATCAAAGACCTCTGGTACAACCTCTCCTCTGTAAACTTTATATTTCCTTGTCACATACTTGTAAACAGTGGCTTCGGTAATTTGAGTTATAAGAATTAAGGAGTAAATAAATAGACCATTGTACATGGCTTCTTCGCTGTTTTTTACGCTACATACTCTGTTCTTCCCTCATCAACGCTTCTTGCGAAACTATTCAGTATATATTACGATGCAAACGGCTAATAGACCGGGGGATTGAATTTAAAATGTCACCCTAAGCATCACCTCGACACAAATTAATCTTGTGTTTGGCGTCTTGGATTTTGCTTTATATGCATCGGATTCGAACTATGTCTTGGGTCAATAGTTGGGTTGCCCGGCTCCTGTGTTTGCCCTTTTACGTTCCGCTCGTTCGGCTAAAGGGGCAAAGGGAGAACCACTGCGATTGTGCTTCCAGCTCGCCTGGTCAAGCACCTCAGGGGAAAAAGCCGAAAACTGACTGTCATAGTAAGCGAGAACCGGTCTGCAAATCCGAGCATAAGTGTCATACTAACAAACCGATAGAGGTTATTCCGTGTCATACGATGGGTTTCGCACTTGTACGAACCATGTGATGCTGGCTTATGCCTCGGTATATCCGAACATCACAAAACACTGGGGGCTGGTCATCAGCCCCCGCATTTTTTCCCTACGGCTAAGTGAAAGCAATAAAGCATTATAGTCCGATTGCCTTGTTCCCCTCGCACTACCACCTTCGGGCACCGATACCTCGGCTAAGGGTCATAGTGCGGAGGCAGAAACACCTCGCGTAGTATCTACGTGGGGGCTGAAGCCGACGACTCGCAACTTTCAGATAAAATGGCCACTTAGGAGTCACAATAAATACAAAACTCAAAAAGACATGATAAACCATGCAGCCTCATTATAAGGCATTAACAGTCTTCAGACATATTACAACGCGCTCATTCATAAAAAACGTCTTTAGAGCATTGGGCCTCTATCGCTCGAGCACCCTCCATTACTGTGGAGAAGTATAGCTCGGGGCGCCTATGCTCCTTTCCAGGGGGCGGAGGTGTGGTGGCCATCTCGGTCGGCTTGAGCTTCGGCCAGTGCACCATGGTCTTTGCAAAGGCCATCCGAGCTCCCTCGATGCATGTAGAACGCTTTAGCGCGTCAATCCGAGGCGCAGCATCGCACAGTTTCCGCACCAAGCCGAAGTAGCTGCGCGGCAATGGCTCTTCAGGCCACATCCGGACGTAGAGATCCTTCATGGCCGGCTCCGCCATCCTGTGCAGCTCCATCAGTTGCTTCATCTTCTCGCCTAGAAGAGGAGAGCGCTCGGGAGACTCAAACTGTGCCCAGAATTGCCGAGCCTCATCATCCTCCTCCCGCGAAGCATAGAACTTGTTCGCATCCTCTGCACTCTTCTGGAGATCCGCACAGACGCCTGAGGAACGCCACACCTGGGTGAGCAAAGCAAACCTACTACCACCAAAGGCGCATTGTAGTGAATACGGCTTACCATCTATGACAGCCTTGACTTGGCGAACCTCTTCTTCAAAGGACCACCTGTCCACCCGCTCCATTTGGAGCTCGGATTTCATTGCGGATAGCTCGGCGGCTTGCTCTTTGTCCTTCTGCTCAAGGGCCTCGCACTTTGTGCTGGCATCCTTGAGCTCATGCTGCACCTCCTCCACCCGGGCTTCATGCTTATTGCTCACAGTTTTTAATGCGGATAGCGCGGCTGCTGCTTGTTCGGCCGCCGCCTTCTCATGCGCGGCCGCTTGCTTCATCCTTTTTAGCTCGGCCTTGAGGTTCTCGACCTCCGCAGCCGAAGCTGTGTAAACAGCAAATGAGTCATTACACTAGGTTAATAGTCTGGATTAATAACGACAGATAGCCCGGATATTTTAATTCAACTTACCTTGCGCTTCGTCGAACCTCTTATTCAGGCGGTCGAGCTCTTCATCGGAGCTCTTGAGCTTCCGATTTAGCTCAGCAAGCTCCGCAGCGTTGACGGCCGCCGCCGCCGATGAGGCCTGCACAAAAAATATAAATTTTACATTATCAAGTTATGTGGGTTCACACCCCCAAACTGTTAATAATATGACCCTGTGCTCGGTCCTCTTAAGGCCTTATGCACCGTTGGTCACTCTGGGGATATTTGACCCCCGGGTGGGTTTTTGCAAACCCACCCAGGGCTCGGGGGCTACTGCTTATATAAAGATAGCGCAAACTTAATAAAATTAAATTTTTTCGGGAAAAGGGTATTACGTGGCTCACCTTGAAGCCCGTCAAGAGACCATTGAAGGCCTCTTTCAGTCTGCCGTCAACGAACTGAATACCTTGCAAAACCGCACCCATAAGAGTGCGGTGATCCTCGGAGATGGAGGCGCTTGATAAAGCCTCCCCCATCATGACCGGCCACCCGGTCATTGGCGGCACCGGTCGTGACCGGCCAACCCGATCTCTGATGGGGGATTGAGCCGGTAGCTCCGGAGGCATAGTGCTCTCCGGAGCTGTCCTCGGAGGGGTATGGACAGTATTTCGTCCCCCCTCCTCATCAGCTAGATGATTTTCCCCTTCCTGGTCTTCGGCGGTCAAGGCGATAGCCTCGGCCATAACATTGTCACCCCCGCCACCGGCGTTCGGCTCCATAGGAGCCGGGTGGGATGACACATCCGCGGCCTCCTTCGCGGCCCCTGGAGGTGTGGGGTGCGACCAAGTCCCGCTCTCCGCTAGCTCGGCGGGTGGAGATTCCCCGTCCGATATTTGCTCGGTGGGGAGAACGCGCGGTGGGCTATAGATTAAAAGGCATTCGTCCATTTAAAACATCAAAAACCTCATATAAACGACCCAGGGAGTCTTCGGATTTGTACCTTTGGGCCGGGGGCTTGACCCTTAGGTTCCTTCGGGGAACCCTCTCAAGGTCCTCGGACTCGGCGTCGGAGTCCGAGCTGTCGTCGGCCAGGATTAACCTCGGCCTACGTGCTTTCTTCTGGGCAGGAGGAGGTAGATCCTCCGCGGCATTCTACGACGCTGCCCTCTTTCTTGTCAGGGGGGAATCGCCTTCCCCCCGTCCTCGTGCTCTTCCTCTTGAGTGGAGGAGGCATGGGTTTCCTCGGACATAGTGTTCGGCGGACCCCTTGTGCGGGGGCCTTCTCGGCCTTTATTCTTTTCTTTCTTCTCCGGCACCGTGTACGGCACAACGGCAAGCATCGCCGTCAGCAGCTTTGACCCGGGACCTTCGGGCTGTGCGGCCGGGCAGTCCATTGTGACGGCCTTGCTCTGCCACTTCTGTAAAGATGAGAAGGAGGTTATTCAGCTCTTGTCAAACAACAGGGCCGGAGTGTCTAGATAATATCATACGTGAGTAGGAGGGTTATCGGCGCTTAGGCCCGAGTCCTCCTCCTTGGCTGGCCAGCTCTTCTGGGGCTTGAACAATGCCTTCCACAACTTCTCGTGGGCAGTGTGGAAGAATCCTCGCACCGTAGGCTGGTCCTCGGGCTGATAGGCCCACATTGGGGAGGCCCGGCGCTAGCAAGGAAGAAGGCGGCGGTGGAGCATGACCTGGACAACATTGACTAGCTCGACCTTGGCCGCGATCACCGAGGAAATGCGCTTTTGCAGCAATTTCACCTCTGCGTCCGACCCCCAGTCAAGGCCCTTCTTGAGCCATGAGGCTAACCTCGCAGGGGGTCCAGATCTAAACTCGGCAGGAGCTGCCCAGCCCTCGTCCCTTGGTTCGGTGATGTAGAACCATTCCTTCTGCCAGATCTTGATTGTATCGATGAAGGTGCCGGTCGGCCACTCGACACGTGGGAGCTTACTGATTACGGCCCCTCTGCAGTCCGCGTGCTCACCCGCGACTATCTTCGGCTTGATATTGAAAACCTTGAGCCACAGGCCGAAGTGCGGCTCGACCCGCAGGAAGGCTTCGCAAAGAATGATGAATGCCGAAATATGCATAAAGGAGTTCGGGGGAAGATCGTGGAAATCCAGCCCGTAGAAAAACATGAGGCCCCTAACGAAGGGGTGGAGCGGGAAGCCTAGTCGCCGGAGGAAGTGGGGGACGAATACCACCCTCTCGCCTGGCTTAGGGGTGGGGACGACCTGGTTCGCTTCTGGAGCGCGGTGGAAGACGTTGGCAGGGAGGTAACCGGCGAGCTTTAACTCCCGGATGTCCTTGTCGGTGACCGTGGAGGCCTCCCAATTGCCCATAGAACCTGAACCCGCCATGGCTAAGCTCGGAAGAGAGACTGAGGGAGAACTGGATCTGGGCTCCTGGAGCTTGGGAAGATTGCGGAAGCGAGGGATGCGAATGGGAAGCATGAATGGGCCTCGGGGTTTCTTTTCCTTTTATGAGGCGTGACGCCGATGAGCTTCCCTCTATTGCGCCGCGAGCCTCTCCACTTCCCGAGATATCCGTGCCGTTACGCACGCGTGAGGAAACCTAGGGCGTTAATCATATCCCGTGTGAAACGGAGCACGATCTGCACATTGATGAGTCGTGCCGATATAAAAACGGCCTCGAACCGCGAATCAAGTCTCCATATCTGGTTCGGTGGTTGTGATAGGCCGCGACCCTTCGTCAAAAGGGCTGACAGGGAACACTGTTTACACTTTGACGTTTGGCTTTTGGGGCTGAGCAACTCATGGTGTTCGGGCGATCGAATGATCGGAAAAATTGCGCTCATCGGAAGCCGGACTAGTCTCAGCCGATCATTAAGGGGAAGAAGAACTCACCCCGCAAGCCGAAGACTCCGACCGCGTGGAACTACTGGCGCTATGAACCTTGGCGTTGGGGGCTAGTTCGGGGGCTACTGAGGGAGTCCTAGACTAAGGGGTCCTCGGGCCGCTGGCCTATCTCGTAATAGGCCGGCTTGGTGGGCCGCTCTCTGACTATCGCAGGAAGGGCCGGATATGCCGCGACCCCATGTTCTAGAAGTAAGCCTCGAAGGCGCGTCGTGTACTCCAAGTCAAGATGATGAGATCGACATTTCCATCTCTGACAGGAGACCTATCATGTGTAAACCCTAGTACCCCCGGTGTCTATATAAACCGGGGAGGTTTTGGATTGTAGGAGGGAGGAAACTCATCTAGGGTTTTAGTTATTCGATCTAGTGGTAGATCAACTCTGTAACCTTCATACACATCAATATAATCGAGCAGGACGTAGGGTTTTACCTCCATAGGAGGGCCCGAACCTGGGTAAAACACCGTCTCCTTCGTCCCCTGTTACCACCGATCCTAGACTCACAGTTCGGGACCCCCTACCCGAGATCTGCCGGTTTTGACACCGACACTCACGGCGATCTCGTAGCCGTTGAAATCGACGATGGCCCGATGACGACGAATCGATGATGGCGGCTTCGGTGGCCGGAGGAGGAAGACGAGCTTGGGGCGGTGATGGGGAGCTTCTGGCATCGAGCTGGTCGGCGAGGAGGTCGAGGGCGACGAGTCGGAGCTCGTGGAGGGGACGGGGAGGCTCGGGAGCGGCTCTAGCTACCCGAATGGTGGCGGGGAGCGCTTGGCTGCGGCAGCCATGGCGAAGCAGTGGCGAGGGAGAGAGCGAATGGAGGGAGGGATGGAACCAGACGGCAACAACGAGGCTATCCGCGGCATCGCGCTGGCCAGGGGAGGCCCAGGCAGGCAGCTGCGTGGAGCGATGCGGCCACGCGGCGTCGGCCACGCCTTCGTCCTCCTGGCAAGAGGAGGAAGAAGACCTCCCTGCCCCTGGTGGGCTGGGCTGGCTTCTTCCTGGGCCAGGAGCCAGGTAAGGTTTCCTTTCTTTTATTTGTTCTGTTTTCTTTTCTGACATTTGTTTTAATTCGTTTGGGCACAATTCCCTAGCTCAAAAACTACTGAAATATTTGACAGAGCATAGTTTGAATATTTCAAACCTCCACAAAATGTTTCAGCAATTTTGAATGACTATAATAGTTATAGTGCTTTATTTAACAATTTCAGTAGTATTATGAGTTATTTTTAAAATGCTATATCTGTTGTGAAAAATAAAATGTCCCCTGATATGTTGTTGCCAACATTTATCAGAAATAGTGAACATTTTTGAAGGGCATTTTGGATTCATTGAAAATCACAAACATTTGAATTGGTTTAAATCAATTGAGGTGCTAGGGTTTCTGAAATTCCCCATTTCATGTTGATACAAATTTACACATGATGCACATCTTAGCTAGCACAAGGCAAGGGGAAACTAGGGATGTGACAGTCCTGGAGAGCAGTGGGCCAATAGAAACCCTGCCGGAAAGCTTTCCCGGCAAGGGCCCTTGATCCAATGTGGGAACCACATACTCCTCCATGAATCTCTGCCAACAGCTTCAGTCCATCCTCCCGGTAGATACACCTTAATTTCACACCGTTCGGTCGTCTTCTGTACAGGGCGTCATCGAAAAACTGGTACGTCCTCGACCGACGGGCTACTCTTTTGGCTTCCTCTTGCTCTTCGGGGAGTTCTCATGTTTGAAGGAAATGGACTATGTGCTGTGCCCAGGTTGGAGCCTGTGGCTCGACAACAATGACTAAAGGCATCTCCTCGTCTCTGGGAGCGCTTGCCTCAACCGCGAGAACCTGAGGTCTTGCGGGAGGGAGCTGCTCGTCAACCGGAATGGGGTTTTCCCTGGCAGCTTCTCTACCAGCGGCTTCAGGAAGCTCTGCCGGGAAATGCTTGTCAGAGTTCAGCTTCCTTCTCTTCTTGGACATCGCTGATGGGGATACTGATGGTTGAGTGAGGCGGAGAACAAACGTCCCTGGTTCCACAAGAAGCTTTTGCGCATCGCACTTTGATAGATGGTCGGCAATGCAGTTTTCTGCTCGTGGCACGTGCTCTGTTTGCAGTCCATCAAAGTGCTCCTCCAAATTCCTCACTTCTTCCACGTATGCTTCCATCAGCGGGCTTTGGTAATCCTTGTTGACTTGTTTCATCACAAGCTGAGAATCCCCTCGGACGATCAGGCTTTTTATTCCCAACTCTACCGCGATTCTGAGTCTGGCAAGGAGCCCCTCGTACTCAGCGGTATTGTTGGTGGCTTCCTCCCGGGGAAAGTGCATTTGGACGACGTACTTGAGGTGCTCTCTGGTGGGGGCGATGAGGAGCACGCCTGCTCCAGCGCCCTGGAGTGAGAAAGCACCGTCAAAGTACATGATCCAATCCTTGGGTGCCTCTTTGCCGGGGAGGATTGTCTTCGGAGCTTCATCATCTGGCGTGGGTGTCCGTTCTGCAATAAACTCCGCCAACGCCCTGCTCTGAATGGTGGAAGTTCTCTCATACTTCAATCCGAAACTTGACAATTCTAATGCCCACTCAACTATCCTGCCAGTGGCTTCAGGGTTCCTCAATATGCGTTGCAATGGGAAACGGGTGACAACCGTTATCTCATGGGCTTGGAAGTAGTGGCGCAGCTTCCTCGAGGCCATGATGAGGCCGAAGATCAGCTTTTGTACCCCAGAGTGCCTTGACCTAGCCCCCTGTAGCAGGGAACTGACAAAGTACATGGGCCGCTGCACCATTTTCTTCTTTGCCACCTCCTTGGGTCCGCTGTCGATCATTTGCTGAGGCCCCCCTTGCTCTGCATCGAGTCTTGCCGCGGATGTTTCTTTCTCATTCCCGGTAGCATCAGCAGCAACTGCTGAATCTTCATCCACTCCCCGCTGCGCCACCAACGCTGCACTAACCACTTGATTCGTCACTGCCAAGTACAGCAGCAACGGCTCTTGCGGTTTAGGAGCGACCAAGGTGGGAGCAGAGGATAGGTAATTCTTCAGGTCTTTTTTTTGACTGAACACTGTAAGGGAAACACCCCCCCACACACACAGCCTTATACCTCTTTATTGAAAAGTAAAAACCATATGTACAAGGTTACCTCGGTAACCCAAAGAAAACAAAGATGAAAAGAAAGACAAAATAACCTAAAGAAGATTACATTCAGGGGGTAGAAAAGATACCCATTTCAACAGGTCCTCCTTAAACTTAGGCTTAATCCTATGAGCTAGCAGAGACATATCTGTCACAAAGCCTGACTTCCAAACAGCAAATCTAAGCTGGACATTCTGGAAGACTTTTGCGTTCCTCACTAACCAAATATTCCAGCAGGCAGTGAACACTACCTCAGAGAAGAATGGCTTCCGAAATGAGCTTTTTGCATGAGTAGCAGTAGCAACCATATCATTGCTATCTCCCCACTCAATTTGCAAAAAATTCCATACTCGCTGACTGAATAGACAAGAGAAGAATAGATGATCCCTTTCTTCCCTTATTCTTGCGTGACATGTCCTACAATTTACTCCATCATCCATATGCCACTTTCGTCTTTCCACCATATCCTTGGTGTTTAGTCTATCCATGATCAGCATCCAAGCAAACACTTTAATCTTTAAAGTGCAGCAGCTGGTCCAAACCCAATTAAGTAAAGGGTTAAAGGTTTGTTCTCGATGGGCATACATGTAAAAAGATTTTGAAGTATAAGGCCTGTTTGTTCCCATCCAAGACCAAACATCACACTGGTTGGAACTGAGGTCAATCTCCCCCATTAGGGCCTGAAGTGTCTCTAGCTCTCCATAAGCCTGCTCAGATAAAGGCAGGTTAAACTAGGTGGACAGGACATTGCAGTTCACTCCATCCTTGACTCTGGTCCAAGGATCCTTAACATATGAGAAGAGCCTCGAAAATCTCTCTCTGAGCGGGATTACTGAGTTTCCAATGTTCCATTTGTCCTGCCAAAACAACACTGTATCACCTTGATTAACTTGTACCCAGGTGACTTCTCTGTAATTATCCAGCAACTTCAACACATTCCTCCACCAATATGAGCCATAGGGCTCAGTACCCTGTGGTACCCTCTCATGATAATAACTGTTCCAGATTAGATTTACCCATGGCAAATCCTTCCTATTTAGGAATTTATTTGCATGTTTCATTAGCAATGCTGCATTTTGCAGACCAAGGTTGAGAATACCCAAGCCACCTTTCTTCTTAGGTCTACAAATTAATTCCAGGCAGCAAGAGATGGTGAATGCTCCAGCCTATTTCTTCGCCAGAAACACTGCCTCTGAATCCTTTCCAACTACTTAAGTATGCCTGGAGGGATAGACAAACTGCAGAGGAAAAAAATAGGCAAAGAGGACAGAGCAGAATTTAAATATTGTAATCTGCCACCTTGAGCCAAAAAAGAGGAGCTAGATGACATCCTTCTTTCCATACAAGTAACCAATGGCATGAGATGTTCCATCCTCGGCTTAGATGTGCCAACTGGCAAACCAAGATAAGTGAATGGCATAGTTCCAACCTTGCAACCAAACACCTGAGCAAGTCTCTTAGTCTCCTCTGGATTTACATTGATTGGTACCATAGATGACTTGTGGTAGTTGATATGCAGTCCAGTTGAGCGAGAAAAAACCTGTAACATCTCTTTTAGGGCTATGAGCTGTTCCTCCACTGCTGGGAAATGCAGCGCTGCATCTGCCTCCGGGGTCCACTTCATCGGGCCAGCCTTCTTCAAGATCTTGAAGAACGGCAAGGCGCGCTCAGCAGACCTGGAGATGAACCTACTCAACGCGGCAACACATCCGGTCAAGCGTCTGATATCCTTGATAGTCTTGGGTGCGTGTATCTGTTCAATCGCCTTGATCTTGTCGGGATTGGCTTCAATTCCTCGTTGAGATACAAAGAACCCAAGCAGCTTGCCGGATGGGACACCGAACATGCACTTTTCAGGGTTGAGCTTCAGGTTGATCTTGCGCAAGTTCGCAAAAGTTTCTTCCAGATCTTGTATGAGAGTGGCTTCATCCTTGGTCTTGACCATGATGTCATCCATGTAGGCTTCCACATTTTGTGCAGCTGAGGTCCAAAACCAATCTGAATAGCCCTGGCGAAGGTTGAACCAGCACTCTTTAACCCGAAGGGCATACGCACGAAACAGTACGTGCCACAGGGGGTTATGAATGCGGTCTTCTCCTCATCTTCTTTAGTCATAAATATCTGGTGGTATCCGGAGTAGGCATCCAAAAATGAGAGCAAGTCACATTCGGAGGTGGAATCAACAATCTGATCTATGCGCGGCAAGGGGAAAGGGTGCTTCGGGCAAGCTTTGTTCAAGTCAGTGAAGTCTATGCAAAGCCTCCATTTCCCATTTGCCTTACGTACCACCACCGGATTTGCTAGCCAAGTTGGATGTAGCACCCCTCTGACCAAACCAGCTGCTTCAAGCTTCTTGATTTCCTCGGCAATGAACTACTGCCGCTCCAGGGCTTGCTTCCTAACCTTTTGTTTGACGGGACGGGCATGAGGACAGACAGCAAGGTTGTGCTCAATAACCTTCCTGGGAACACCGGGGATGTCAGATGGTTGCCAGGCAAACACATCGACATTCTCCCGTGGGAAGGTAACGAGCGCGCTTTCCTATTTGTCAGTAAGGGTAGCACTGATGGTGAACGTACCACCAGTGCCGTCCAGCCTTGCCGGGATTTTCTTTGTCTCAGGATAGGTGACCCTGGTCTTCTTGCTAGTGGAACTCCCCGGCAGGTCATCGTCGGGTGCAGCGCACTCCGAAGAGGCGCGCTTCTCGGAGTCCTTGCCGGTGTTCCTGCTAGCTTTCTTCAATTTCTCTGTGTCCTTGGCGGGAGCTGGGATTTCTGTGGCTTTAGCTGCCACCACGTCTCGGTACATCTGGTCCACGCAGATAACTGCGTTCTTCTTGTCGGATGGGATGGAAATAACCCCAATGGGCCCTGGCATCTTCAAGGTGTTGTAGGCATAGTGTGATGCTGCCATGAACTTTGCCAGAGCTGGGCGACCGAGGACTCCGTTGTAGGGCAACGGGATCTCGGCGACGTCAAATACTATCCTCTCTGTCCGGAAGTTCGGTTCTTCGCCAAACGTCACTGGCAGAGTGATCTTTCCCTTGGGACGGCTCCTGCCAGGGTTGATTCCTTGGAATGTACCCGTGGCTTCGAGCTCTTCATCAAGGATCTGCAATTTCTTAGCCACTTTAGGGGAGATTAAGCTCAATCCTGCCCCGCCGTCAACTAACATCTTGGACACCTTGAGGTTGCGGATTGTCGGAGAAACCAACAATGGCAAACATCCGACCATAGTGGTACGGTCAGGATGGTCCTCTTCGTCGAAGATGATAGGCGTGCGGGACCATTTGAGTGGCTTCCTAGATTCTGCAGTTGGTTCCACAACATTGACCTCGCGTGCCCACTGCTTGAGCTGGCGATGAGAGGAATGCAAGGATGCATCTCCATCTACGCACATGCCTTCGGTTGCTTTCTGAAACTCCCTGTCGCTGGAATCCTCATCATCATCCTCATCCTCACTCATATCATCTGTTTCCTTCTTCTCTCGGCCTCTGGTGGGTTTTTCCTTTTGTTGCGGGGTTTTGCCATGGTGACCTCCTCTGTCGCCACGGCCTTTCCCGGTAGCACCGTCCTGGCCTTTTTCCTTGTCGCGCTTCTCATACTCGGCCCTCTGCTTCTCAACAAGTTGCTCGACCTGTCGGCATTCCTGGAGATCATGGCCCTTGGTGCGATGAATTTTGCAGTACGGCTCGTCGGACTTCCCAATATTCTCAGCGGCAGCAGCCTCCCGGCAATCAGCGCATGAGGCAGCTCCCTTGCCGGGGGTTTCGGCTTTCACCTTTTTGCTTGCGCTAAGATCTCCGGAGCTCTCGACAGCCAATACCGCCTTTCCCCTACGCTTCTTGTTGCGCTTCCTGCTCCTTCCCTTCGGGTCGGGGACATCGTCATCATAATCGGAATCCATTTCGACACCCGCCTCCTCCTCGGGAAGTCGCCTTCCTTCTTCAGCTCGAGCACATTTATCCGCCAAGGTGTAAAGCTCATTGACAGTCTTGGGGAGCTTGACATCCTGCTGTTGCGCACGTTCGAGTGGAACGCGGCAATCACAACTGCGGGATGGATCTCTGGGATGTTGCGATGCACTTGGCTGAATCTCTAGATGTACTTCCTAAGGGTTTCTCCCTCCTTTTGCGGGAGAACTTGAAGATCGCTAGGCTGGCCTGGTTCTTGATGACCACTAGTGAAGGCGCCAACGAACTCGTTGCACAGATCAGCCCAAGACGAAATTGAATTTTCCGGCAGATGCATCAGCCACGATATCACGTTTGGCTTAAGTGCCATAGGGAAATAGTTGGCGAGCACCTTTTCATCTCTTCCTCCCACAGTTTGAACAGCTATCGTGTATATGCCCAAGAACTCTGCCGGGTTCAGCTTCCAGTCGTATTTCTCAGGCAGCTCAGGTTTGAAAGCTCGGGTCGACGGCCAGCGGACCCGTCGCAGCTCGCTAGTGAAGGCAGGGCAAGCAACCTCGTAAGGAAGGTACCCGCCAGCACTGGGCGCGGGGTCGCCAACGTCTGGACCGTTGCGCCTGTCAGATTGACGATTGGCTTCCCGGCGTCGCTCGATGGTCATGCGCGCGTCTTCTTTCCGCCGGTCTTCAAGAACGCGCCGTTGATCTCGGTGGTCGCGCGGGCCAGACGAAACTATGGACGCCTCGTCATGTTCACCAGCATGTGAAGTTTGCTACAGCTGCCTCTGGGTCTGTTGTCGCGGAGGGGATTGCACCATTGGGGTGGCCCCTTCGACGCGCTCGTCGCCCCGGGCTGCTGCTGCTGTTCGCGTACGTCGCGATGGCTCCGCATGCTGGGGCTTGGTAGTTTCAACGAAGGAAACCAAACTCTGAATGGTGGCTCTCCATTCATCCATCTTATCAGCCGCTGGCATGAAGTTGAGCAGCATCTGGACTCGTGCCATGGCTTCCTCTGCGGTGCCCGGCATGGCGAAAGAGGCGGACCGTGACGTCGCTCGACTCCTGGTAGGACCAAGAGAAGCGCCGCTGCGTTCTTGATGCCGTTCGCCACTCGCTGGGGCTGTCTGGCGTGTAAGGGGCCGATCCTGCGGAGCTGCGGCTCTGCTCGGTGCTCCGTCTCATTTCGCACGAGGTGCACGCCCAGCAGCCTTGTCCGCGGCGGGTGCGGCCGGAGGGTCACGACTTGCACCGGACCGGGCGTCGCCGAGGCGGCCGTGTCCATCCGCGCGACGGGGAGGTGATGAACGGTTGTTTCCCTCGCCCGTGGCGTTGGGGCCGAGCTCGCCAAGTTGTTGTAGTAGTCGCTCCCCTCCGGCGCCTCCTCCCCCATCCCCGGCTGTGAAAGACTGCACGGGGGCGTTGCCTGCGCCGGCCGCATCATCCATGGCTCCCGCCTCACCCGCAGCCGCTGTGGCGTCGACGGCGCCGGCGGCCGCGTGTGAAGGGGCTTTCGAAGTGGAAGGATGCGTGGCCGCACCGGAGTTCTTCTTGGGAGCCATTGTCGAAGAAGGTGATGATGAAGATCTATTCACCGTTCACGAACTCGGGTTCGCGCAAAGGATGCACGCCCCCTACCTGGCGCACCAAAGATGTCAGGACACAGATGCTCGCGATCACCTATGGGACGGCATGACGATCAGGACACGAGCATTTTACCCAGGTTCGGGCCGCTGCTAAGCGTAAAACCCTACTGCTTTTGGTGGATTGATCGGAAGAACACGGGTGGTGCCTCACGCTCTATCCCGGCAAGAGTTGCCTTCGGGGAAAGAGCTGCTAGGTGAGTACAAATGTCCGAGGGTCCGAATCCTGAGCTAGGTAGCCTTGGGCCTCCTTTTATAGTGCAAGGGGTTACCACAATGGCAAAACAATCATTATCTATCGATAAGATAGCTTAGCAGAGCTATCATACCTAACTCTGGCATTTAAGACAAAATACCATGATTACCAGCCTAGGTGGCGCTCGGGGGTGCATCCCCGGCAAGCTCTTGCCACCGTTTGGCCGGTCGTTGCTTATGGTCTTGACACGCTGCAGGGCGGGTGTCAACTGGGTGTAACTTGTCTTCTGGTGCGCCGACACGTGCTTAGTGAGAGCTGATTAGTCGCTTGAGGGCTCGACACCGCATTGATAAGTGATTGACGCAGCGATGCGGTGGAGCAGTGGCTGGTTAGCTCACGCCTGCCGAGAAATGGCTTGCCGGGTCTTCAAAAGTGCATGCATGTCTTGGTCCCTACGTGCTTGGCCCGCTGCAGTCCAGGCTTGGGCTGCCGCGTCGAGCTTGTCGGAGTCTGGTCTTGATCGTTTGCTAGGATTGAATAAGCGTTGAAGGGCTCAGCTACTACCGCCTGTGCATAAGTCAGGGGCACTGGGTACCCCTGTATTAGTGCACCGACAAGGTGGGTTATCAAGATCCTCCGCAGGTTCTATCTCTACGTCATTATCATTCTTTATTACTATCTGGTTGAGCATCTACATGCAAAGTATCATTTTCATCTCCTTTTTCATTATCACTAAGTGCATGTTCACTACCAGATTGTGTCTCAGCATCAGAAATAGAAACATCGTTGTGTTTCTCAGTAGGTGTTTCTATAATAGGTTCACTAGAAGCATGCAAGTTCCTATCATTTTTCTTCTTCTTTTTCTCAGTAGAGGAAGCAAATCATTTTGTGACTTAGCAACTTGATCTAGTTGAGTGTGAACCATAGAAGCATGTTTATCTAGACCTTTCACATCATTAGCAATTCTAAACATCAAGTCACTTAAGCGGTCTATCGTCATGGCATTACGTCTCAATTGATCTTTAACATAATTATTGAAGTGTTCTGGCTTGACAACATAATTATCATATTCATCCTCGCATTGTTCAGGAGTCTTATTGTAAGGTATATCATTTTCGGTAAAGTAACGGAGAGAGTTTACCTCTACTACCTGTGTCGGGTTATCAAGTCCATGTATTTCTTCAATAGGTGGTAGCTTCTTGATATCTTCAATTTTAATACCTTTCTCCTTCATAGATCTTTTTGCTTCTTGCATATCTTCAGCGTTGAGGAATAGAATACCTCTCTTCTTTGGAATAGGTTTCGGAGGTGGTTTAGAAAGTGTCCAATCATCGGCATTTTGCAATATGTTATTCAATAATTCTTCAGCTTGAACGACAGTTCTTTCCCTGAAAACACAACCAGCACAACTATCTAGGAAGTACCTAGAAGCATCAGTGATTCCATTATAAAAGATATCGAGAATTTCATTTTTCTTAAGAGGACAATCAGGCAAATCTCTAAGTAACCGGAGAAGCCTCCCCCAAGCTTGACGGAGATTCTCTTCTTCAATTTGCACAAAGTAAAAAATTTCCTGTAAGGCAACTTGTTTCTTATGAGCAAGAAAATATTTTGCAGAAAAATAATGGAGCATATCCTGGGGACTACGCATACAACCAGGCACATGAGAAAGAAACCATTCCTTGGCCTCAACTTTTAGTAAGAAAGGAAAAAGATTAAGGATATAATAGTAGCGCATCTTTTCATCATTGGTAAACAGAGCAGCAATATCATTCAGTTTCATAAGGTGTTCGATGATAGTTTCATTTTCATAACCATGGAAAGGATCATATTCTACTATAGGAATTAACTCAGGGTCAACAAAGAATTCATAATCCTTATCAGTAACAAATATAGGAGAAGTAGCAAATTTGAGATCATATTTCATTTTCTCCATCATAGATTTTTCTTTCAGTTTGCATAGTAGTTTTTTCAAGTCATCTCTATTTTCACAAGCAAAGAAATCACTAGGTGTTTCCTTATCCATAACATAACCTTCAGGTACATGAGGCAATTCATATCTATTAGGAGAGCGAGGTGTAACAGGTGATTCAAAGTCCTCATCAGTTTCAACATTTTCAAGTTCTCTAGCTTTGGCAATATGAGCATCAAGTAATTCATTCAGTGGCACAGTTTTAGTTTCAACATGTGTAGCAATAGTATCATCATTAATTTCAGAAGTAGCATCATCAAGTTCATGTGACATATCAGAACGATCAATAGGCGGTGGTGTAACAAGCTGATTCAAAACAATAAGTGAATCAAAAGCAGAGCTAGATGGCAGTTCCTTACCTCCTCTCGTGCGAGAGGGGACGATCTTAGTTCGATTATGTTTCAGATTCTTCATAGTGGCAATTGGATATCCTCAAGTTAACACAATAAATAGAGCTATGCTCCCTGGAAATGGCACTAGAAAAAGGTCTTGATAACCCACAAGTATAGGGGATCGCGACAATCTTCACGGGTAGTCTTTCACCCTAATTTATTGGTTCGACACAAGGGGAGCCAAAGAATATTTATTGGCATTGACAGTTGAATTGTCAATTCAACCGCACCTGGGATATCTCTCTGCAACAAAGGTTTAGTAGCACGGCAAATAGTGATAGCAAAAGTAACAATAATAGTGACAACAACAATTTTGTAGCAGATGTGACAGCAGCAGTAGCAATAGTAACTTAGCAAGATTCGGTATATGTAAAGTGTAGGCACGTGGATCGGTGATGGATAATGATTTAGATGACATTGATCATATAATAGTTACACACTAGGGCGACACAGAACTAGCTTCAATTCATCAATGTAATGTAGGCATGTATTCCGTATATAGTCATACGTGCTTGCGGTAAGAATTTGCATGGCATCTTTTGTCCAACCCTCCTGTGGCAGCGGGGTCCTATTGAAAACTAAGGGATATTAAGGCCTCCTTTTAATAGAGAACCAGAACAAAGCATTAACACATGGTGAATACATGAACTCCTCAAACTACGGCAATCACCGGAAAGAATCCTAATTATTGTCATCTTGGGGTATGCGGATCAAGACACGTAATAGGTGCATACAACTTGCAAGATAGGATCCAAATCACTCTTATATTCATGAAAACATAATAGGTTCAGATCTGAAATCATGGCACTCGGGCCCTAGTGACAAGCATTAAGCATAGCAAAGTCATAGCAACATCAATCTCAGAACATAGTGGATACTAGGGATCAAGCCCAATCAAACTTAACTCGATTACATGATCAATCTCATCCAATCCCACCACCGTCCAGCAAGCCTACAAAGGAATTACTCACTCCCGATGGTGAGCATCATGGCGGAGTTGATGGAGAAGGGTTAGTGATGGCGATGGTGATGATTTTCCCTCTCCGGAGCCCCAAACGGACTCCGGATCAGCCCTCCTGAGGAAGAACAGGAGGTGGCGGCGGCTCCGTCTCGTGAAACACGATGAAAACTTCTCTCTGATTTTTTTCTCCAAGGATGTCATTTTATTGGACTGGAATTAGGGTTGGAGGAGCCTCGAGGGCCCCACAACCCATCAGGGCGCGGCCTAGGGGGGCCCTGATGTGTGGTGGCCCCCTGGCACACCCCCTCCGGCAGATCTTTGCTCAACAATTCATCATAATTCTCAAAAATAATTCACAAAAAGTTTCGTCTAATTGCGAGAACTTTTATTTCTGCACAAAAATAACACCAAGGTAGTTCTGCTGAAAACAACGTCAGTCCGGGTTAGTTTCATTCAAATCATGCAAATTAAAGGTCAAAACCAGAGAAAAAGTGTTTGGAAAAGTAGATACGTTGGAGATGTATCAGTCATCACCTCGAGATCCTTGACCAGGCGGTCCGTCTCGCTTGCGACCTCGTCCCGCTTCTGCCGGACCTAGCCGAGGCCGACAAGCTCATCTGCAGAAGACCATAAAACCTTCAGCGCATGCACAAGAAGATCCGGCCCGGCTGCCACGCAGCCGCGCAGCCGGCCTGAATCTCGAGGACTACACCCAGTGGGTGTGCTGGCGCGCCCCCACTGAAACAAGACATACCTTGGGCCTTCTTCAAGTCGTCTTGGTTTTAAAGTAGGCGACTTTGCCAACATGGTACATCGCTACGGCTTCGTTGAAAAGCGCCTGCCGCTTGGCGTTCTCAGCCTGCGCCGTGCAACAAAAAGAAATCAAAACATGAATCAACGGCAAAGACCCGGCCCGGCTGCCACACAGCCACGCAACCGACCCGAATCTCGAGGACTACACCCAGTGGGTACACTGGCACGCCCCCT
Organism: Elymus sibiricus; assembly: GCA_039707655.1. Taxonomy (NCBI): domain Eukaryota; kingdom Viridiplantae; phylum Streptophyta; class Magnoliopsida; order Poales; family Poaceae; genus Elymus; species Elymus sibiricus. The sequence continues at coordinate 141,945,607 of CM077667.1, read as the reverse complement.
CTGGAAAAACAAAGGCAGGGGGAAACTAACCTCCACCGCCTCCTCCATGCGTCGGAAGTTGCTCTCTACAGCCTCGGCAAACCGGGCAAGCCCCTCGCGGCAGTGAGCCATGATTTGGGCCAACTCCGCCGGCACAAGGACCTGGCCGCCTACCGGTTGGCCCGGTGCGGTAGGACCATGGGTCAGTTCGGCCTAGTTCTTCACGATGTCTGGCATACAGTATTTCGCCCGGGCCATTCAGCCGCTCGATGTACTGGCCACGGCGGGGCCAGATGGGGCAGGGCTCGCGGTCACCACAAGGGCTCGACTGTCGGTCCCTGGCTCTCTCGCTGACGGTACGGGCGGCGCCGTCGCCGCTTGGCCCGCCTCGCCGGCTGCGCCAACCGGCAGTCCGCATCTTCCAGGCGCCGCCTCCTTTGTGGCCAACTCACGCGGCTACTCAATCTCCATCGACTCGAGGGCCGGTTGCTCGAACGCCGGCTCCGCCTCCCGCGCCCGGGCCGGGATCGGCTCGGCTGTCTGGGCAACCGTTGCCTCTGGCCCGTGCGTCCCAGCCTTCTGCGTTTCCGACACCTGGGGCATTTCCGCTGCTGACTCCATGGCGCGCTCTGGCTCATGCGGCACGCTGCAACACTGCTCCCCGGACGTCACTGAGCCTCCTGCCGCGCCCCACGACGCCTCTCGCGCGGCCCTCGAAGCGGCAAGGCGTTTCTTCTCCTCCCGTGCCGTTGATGTGTGCTCTTGGGCAAGCAGACTGGCCGCGTCGGCGGATGTGTCCGGGTCGGGCAGCTCGATGGCGTCGCTGAAAAAGAAGGAAGGAGGCTCTCTCACAAAAACAAGACCAAACGGCAAAGAAAAAGCCATGATGCGCAAAAAGACTCACCCGACGGTCATATGGACCTGACGCCTGGCCCGGCGCGGCGGCTGTGCGCCCGGAGGGGCAGTGGGAGAGCGTGTCTTCTTCCGAGCCGGCTGCTGCGTCAATGGCTTCTCCGCGGCCACCCTTTTCTTGCGCCGAGCCGCCTCCAGGGCTCGACGCCGCGTCGGCTGCTCCTTGCTGCCTTCGCGCGATTCCCTCCTCGCTGCGGGGGGAGGTGCGTCTAGAATCCGGACATCATCATCGGTCCAGTGCCTAATCGTGAGTTCAGGGAGGGACTCACCAGCCGCTCCGGACTCACCGGCTCCAAGGTTGCCAGGGGCGTCGCTCCTGCCGGTTTCTCCATAGGAATCGACCTCTTCGCTGGCCGGCTCCTCCCCCAACTTGAAGTCCGTCGCGTCGGACTCTGCCGGATTCGCGGCAAAATTTTTGGGGTGTGGCCCGTTAGGCGTCATCTGCCGCACAAACCGCTACGGCCGTAGCTGAGGCAACACATGAATACAAGGATCGATAAAGAAAAACCAAGAGGAAGGACAACAACGAAACATACCACGGGCGTTGGATCGTGCCGGTTGTATGGCGCCTTGCCGTAGTGCCATGTGTGTGTCCTCAGCAGAAAGTTGGTGACACGATTCACCCGCGCAACCACCTGGGCCGCCGTCAGCTCGAAGGTGGACAGCCGGCACGGGTCACGCCGGCCTCCCATGTCACACATCCGGTGCGGCCGGTCCTGCAGCGACAGCACCAGGCGGTCGATGTAGGCCGCCACCAGGTCTGCGGCGACTAGCCCCTCGTGCTCTTCATCTCCAGCAGCTGACCCAAGATCTGGTTGAGTTCGTCGCTCTCCATGTTCAGCGACCAGTTCGTGCCAGTCGGCGGGGAATCGACGAAGGCCGGCAGACGGATATAGTCCCGGGCTGGGTCAACGTTCTTCACATAGAATAACGACTTCTGCCACATTTTGACAGACTGGATGAGGGTGATGCTGGGGAAGTGGCTCCCGCGAACGCACACCACCGCTCCTCTGCAAGCGTACGTGTCGGGGCCGTTCTTCTGGGTCTTGAGGTAGAATATTTTCCTCCAAAGTTCTGGGAAGGGCAGGAGACCGAGATACGCCTCGCAGCAAGTCACGAAGCAGGAGATCTGAAGTATAGAGTTGGTCCCCAGATGGTGCGGCTGGAGCCCGAATGTCTCGAGAAAGAGCTGGAAAAACCTGCTTGTAGGCAGGTCGGAGCCTCGCAGGAAGTGCGAGGCAAAGACCACATATTCCCCCTCCTCGGGCGTCGGCGCCAGCTCGCCGCCGGGAGCCCGGGCGGCAACGCGGTCCTCCGCCGGGAGCATCCGGGCATGGTGGAGGTACTCGATGTCCTCCATAGTCACGTCGGAGCCATCCCAACTCCCAGAGATAGCCCCGGCCATCTCCGGGCTTGGCGAGGGCGTCGGAGCACGGGCAACGGGGAAGCAAGAAGCGATGGAGCCCGACGGGTCCTCAACGGCGGGTGTTGCGAGCGCGGGGAGGAAGAGAGGGCGGCAGAGCATCTCGAGCTCGGGAAGGCAATCCGGGCGAGAGGAGGAAGACGACGGGTTGAGGCAAGTGTGAACTGCCTCGGCCTCCCCACCTCCCTCTCCTTTTAAAGGAGCGGGGAGACGTGGGGGCATGAGGATTAACTGCGCACACGTTCCCGCGAAACCCACGGTGTGCAAACGTGGTGGGCCTCTGAGGAACCCGACTGTCAGACACCGCCCATAGAAGATCCCGCCCGTGGGCCGAGGCCTAGTGAGCTAGGCATGCGGGGACGTCCTATCGCGCGGCCCAGGGTGGGGCCCGCCCCCTCTGCGCACTCCGCGTGGCGCGCCACGGACCGGAGCGGAGCCCGAGACTGCATCACCCGGCCCCAAGTGTCGCGCACGGTCGCCGGCTGCGGCGGCCAGCCGGCTGGCCAACAAACGGCCGACCTTCCCGGCCGGCTGCCCGCTTTTCTCAAAAAGAGTGAGGAAGCCGCTGGCTCCTCTTTGTCGAAAGACCCCGGACCCCCATCGGCTTCTGAGGCTACTGTCGGATATATGACCCCGGGTATACCAAAGCAAAGGGATCCACACATTCAAAACATTCGGGCCGTTTGGCCCTCTACGGTGCTTGGCCTTCCGGCCGGTTGCCCCGACGAGACGGCCGTCTCCCCCGCAGGCCGGCTACCCCTCTGGCCGGCTCCCTCTACCGCTGGCCGGCTGGCTGGCGGATGTCTCCCCCCTTCCTGTCCGGCAACCCTGGTAGCAGGTGATACGTCTCCAACGTATCTATAATTTTTGATTGTTCCATGTTATTATATTATCTATTTTGGATGTTTTATATGCATTAATATGCTATTTTATATTATTTTTGGGACTAACCTATTAACCTAGAGCCCAGTGCCAGTTTCTGTTTTTTCCTTGTTTTTGAGTATTGCAGATAAGGAATATTAAACGGAGTCCAAACGGAATAAAATCTTCGATATGATTTTTCTTGGACCAGAGGAAACCTACCAGACTTGGAGAGGGGAGCAGGAGACCTGTCGGGAGACGAGAAGCCTACAGGGCGCGCCCCCTGGCTTGTGCCCCCCCCTGCAGGCCTCCTAACACTAATCTTCCTCCTATAAATTCTCAAATATTCCACCAATACCAAAAAGAGCCATGATAATACTTTTCCGCCGCCGGAAGCCTCTGTTCCCGTGAGATCCCATCTTGGAGCCTTTTCTGGTAATCTGTCGGAGGAGGATTCGATCACGGAGGGCATCTACATCAACTCCATTGCCCCTCCGATGATGCGTGAGTAGTTCACCTCAGACCTTCGGGTCCATAGCTATTAGCTAGATGGCTTCTTCTCTCTCTATGTTCTTCAATACCATGTTCTTCATGATCTTCATGGAGATCTATCCGATGTAATACTCTTTTGCGGTGTGTTTGTCGAGATCCGATGAATTGTGGGTTTATGATCAGATTATCTATGAATATTATTTGAATCTTCTCTGAATTCTTATATGCATGATTTCATATCTTTGCAAGTCTCTTCAAGTTATTGGTTTGGTTTGGCCAACTAGATTGGTAATTCTTGCAATGGGAGAAGTGCTTAGTTTTGGGTTCAATCTTGCGGTGTCCTCACCCAGTGACATAGTAGGGGTAGCGAGGCACGTATTTGTATTGTTGCCATCAAGGGTAAAAAGATGGGGTTTTCATCATATTGCTTGAGTTTATCCCTCTACATCATATCATCTTACCTAATGCGTTACTCTGTTCTTCATGAACTTAATACTCTAGATGCAGGCAGGAGTCGGTCGATGTGTGGAGTAATAGTAGTAGATGCAGAATCGTTTCGGTCTACTTGACACGGACGTGATGCCTTTATGCATAATCATTGCCTTGGATATCGTCATAACTATGCACTTTTCTATCAATTGCTTGACAGTAATTTGTTCACCCACCGTATTATTTTCCTTCAAGAAGAAGCCTCTAGTGAAACCTATGGCCCCCGGGTCTATTTTCCATATTATACTTTCAGATCTATAAACCAAAAATACCAAAAATACTTTGTTGCAATCTTTTTACTTTTGTTTTACTTTTCGTTTAAGTAATCTTTTATATCTATCTCTATCAAATCTCATCCTTGCAAGTAACCGTGAAGGGATTGACAACCCCTTTATAGCGTTGGGTGCAAGTGTTTGATTGTTTGTGTAGATGCAAAGATTGGGGCCTTGCTTGTACCTCCTACTGGATTGATACCTTGGTTCTCAACAACTGAGGGAAATACTTAACTACTTTGCTGCATCACCCTTTCCTCTTCAAGGGAAAACCAACGCAAGCTCAAGAAGTAGCAAGAAGGATTTCAGGCGCCGTTGCCGGGGAGGATACATCAAGCCTACCAAGTACCCATCACAAACTCATCTCTTGCATTTACATTATTTTCCATTTGCCTCTCGTTTTCCTCTCCCCCACTTCACCAATTTGCCGTTTTATTCGCCTTTTTCTTGCCGGATCTCTTTTTGTTTGCTTGTGTTGCCATGTGCCTTCTATTTGCTTGCATCTTCGCTTGCTAAAAATCTATTGATATGGATCCTCATCCACTTGCTAACCTTTTCAAAAGGCCAAATTATGATGAACCAATTGTTAGTGAGTTGAGTGCACTTGATTATCTCTATGAAGTTTTGTTTGAAAATCATGAATCTGAAAATTTTGATGAAGTGTTGAAAGAAGAAATTTATAAGGTGATTCATGATAGTCCCTTGAATGATGAGCATGATTGCAATGTTGCTAGTATGAATTCTCTAAATATCCATGATGCTTATGATATGCAAAGCCACAAGCTTGGGGATGCTATGTTTGATGAAGATGATATTTTTTGTCCCCCAAGTTTTGATGAGAAAATTTATTATGATGATTGCATGCCTCCTATTTATGGTGATGGTGATGACACGTATGCTATAATGAGTAATGATAACCATGAAACTTATCATCATGATTTTAATTTGCAATGTGGTTATGTCAATCAAGTGTCGCATGATAGTTATTTTGTTGAGTTTGCTCCCACTACCATGGATGATAAGGAATTTGCTTATGTGGAGAGTAATGAAAATTATATGCTTGTGAAATATGAAAATAATGATTTATGTGATAGGTATATTGTTGAATTACTTCATGATGCTACTGAAATTCATTATGAGGGGGGAACATATGCTTGTAGGAACTGCAATAATATCAAGTTTCCTCTCTATGTGTTTAAAGTTTTAAAGTTATGCTTGTTTTGCCTTCCTATGCTAGTTGATTCTTGTTCCCATAAATTGTTTGCTCACAAAATCCCTATGCATAGGAAGTGGGTTAGATTTAAATGTTCTTGTCATGAGATTCATGATGCTTTCTTGCATATTTCTATTACTACTTTTTATGTGAGCATCATTGAAATCATCATGCCTAGCTAGGGGCGTTAAACAATAGCGCTTGTTGGGAGGCAACCCAATTTTATTTTATGTTTTTATTTTTGTTTCTGTGTTTTACACATTATTACATCTGTAGTAATTGTGTTTTATTGTTTTAATTAGTGTTTGAGCCAAGTAAGACCTTTGGGATGGTCTACGGTGATTGTTGATTTGATTTTGCTGAAAAACAGAAACTTTTGCGCTCAGTCCAGGAATTTTATAAATTCACCAGAGCGTCGAATGAGTCTAAAACTTTTACACAGGATTGATATACAAAATTCCCAGATTGTCCTAATTTTTCAGAATTGTTGGAGTTACAGAAGTATTCAAAGTTTACAGATTGCTACAGACTATTCTGTTTTTGACAGATTCTATTTTCTTTGTGTTGTTTGCTTATTTTGATGTATCTATGGGTTGTATCGGGGGTATGAACCATGGAGAAGTTGGAATACAGTATATATTACACCAATATAAATAAATAATGAGTTAACAACAGTACCAAAAGTGGTGATTTATTTTATACTAACGGATCTCATGAGTTTTCTGTTGAGTTTTGTGTTGTGAAGTTTTCAAGTTTTGGGTAAAGATTTGATGGACTATGGAATAAGGAGTGGAAAGAGCCTAAGCTTGGGGATGCCCAAGGATCCCCAAGCCATATTCAAGGATACCAAAGAGCCTAAGCTTGGGGATGCCCCGGAAGGCATCCCCTCTTTCGTCTTCAATCCATCGGTAAATTTACTTGAGGCTATATTTTTATTCACCACATGATATGTGTTTTGCTTGGAGCGTCTTGTATGATATGAGTCTTTGCTTTTTAGTTTGCCACAATCATCCTTGCTGCACACATCTTTTGAGAGAGACACGCATTAATAGTGAATTTATTAGAATACTCTATGTGCTTCACTTATATCTTTTGAGCAAGGCAATTTTGTTCTAGTGCTTCACTTATATCTTTTTAGAGCACGGTGGTGTTTTATTTTATAGAAATAATTGAACTCTTGTACCTCACTTATAGTATCTTGAGAGTCTTTAAACAGCATGGTAATTGGTTTAGGTTATGAATTTAGTCCAAATATAATGGGCATCCAAGAGGGATATAATAAAAACTTTCATATAAAGTGCATTGAATACTATGAGAAGTTTGATTCCTTGCATATAGTTTTGAGATATAAAGATGGTGATATTAGAGTCATGCTAGTAAGTAATTGTGGATTGGTAGAAATACTTGTGTTAAAGTTTGTGATTCCCGTAGCATGCACGTATGGTGAACCGTTATGTAACAAAGTCGGAGCATGATTTGTTTAATGATTGTCATCCTTTGTGTGAGGGTCGGGAGCGCGCGATGGTTAACTCCTACCAACCTCTCCCCTAGGAGCATGCATCTAATACTTTGCTTCGATAACTAATAGACTTTTTCAATAAGTGTGTGAGTTCTTTATGACTAATGTGAGTCCATGGATTATACGCACTCCCACCCTTTCACCATTGCTAGCCTCTCTAGTACCGCGCAACATTCGCCGGTGCATTAAACCCACCTTCCTCAAAACAGCCACCATATACCTTCCTCAAAACAGCCACCATACCTACCTATTATGGCATTTCCATAGCCATTCCGAGATATATTGCCATGCAACTTCCACCGTTCCGTTTATTATGACATGCACCATCATTTTCATATTGCTTTGCATGATCGTAAGATAGTTAGCATGATGTTTTCATGGCTTGTCCGTTTTTTGATGTCATTTGCTATGCTAGATCGTTGCACATCCCGGTACATCACCGGAAGCATTCATATAGAGTCAAATTTTGTAATTCTTGAGTTGTAAGTAAATAAAAGTGTGATGATCATCATTAGAGCATTGTCCCATGAGAGGAAAGGATGATGGAAACTATGATTCCCTCACAAGTTGGGATGAGTCTCCGGACTTTACAATTAATAAAAGAGGCCAATGAAGCCCAAATAAAAAAAGAGGCCAAATATGCCCACCAAAAAAATGAGAGAAAAGAGAGAAGGGACAATGCTACTATCCTTTTTCCACACTTGTGCTTCAAAATAGCACCATGATCTTCATGATAGAGAGTCTCCTAATTTGTCACTTTCATATACTAGTGGGAATTTTTCATTATATAACTTGGCTTGTATATTCCAATGATGGGCTTCCTCAAATTGCCCTAGGTCTTCGTGAGCAAGCGAGTTGGATGCACACCCACTTAGTTTCTTTTTGAGCTTTCAAACACTTATAGCTCTAGTGCATCCGTTGCATGGCAATCCCTACTCACTCACATTGATATCTATTGATGGGCATCTCCATAGCCCGTTGATAAGCCTAGTTGATGTGAGACTATCTTCTCCTTTTCCTCACAACCTCCACCATATTCTATTCCACCTATAGTGCTATATCCATGGCTCACGCTCATGTATTGCGTGAAAGTTGAAAAGGTTTGAGAACATAAAAGGTGTGAAACAATTGCTTGACTTGTCATCGGGGTTGTGCATGATTTAAATACTTTGTGTGGGGAAGATGGAGCATAGCCAGACCATATGATTTTGTAGGGATAACTTTCTTTGGCCTTGTTATTTTGAAAGGACACAATTGCTTTGTTAGTATGCTTGAAGTATTATTGTTTTTATGTCAATATTAAGCTTTTGTTTTGAATCTTACGGATCTGAACATTCATGCCACAATAAAGAATATTACATGGATAAATATGTTAGGTAGCATTCCACATCAAAAATTCTGTTTTTATCATTTACCTACTCGAGGACGAGCAGGAATTAAGCTTGGGGATGCTTGATACGTCTCCAACGTATCTATAATTTTTTATTGTTCCATGCTATTATATTATCTGTTTTGGATGTTTTATATGCATTAATATGCTATTTTATATTATTTTTGGGACTAACCTATTAACCTAGAGCCCAGTGCCAGTTTCTGTTTTTTCCTTGTTTTTGAGTATTGCAGATAAGGAATATTAAACGGAGTCCAAACGGAATAAAATCTTTGATATGATTTTTCTTGGACCAGAAGAAACCTAGCAGACTTGGAGAGGGGGGCAGGAGACCTGCCAGGAGACGACAAACCTACAGGGCGCGCCCTAGGGGAGGGGCGCCCCCTGGCTTGTGGCCCGCCTGCAGGCCTCCTAACCCTAATCTTCCTCCTATAAATTCCCAAATATTCCCCCAATACCAAAAAGAGCCACGATAATACTTTTCCGCCGCCGGAAGCCTCTGTTCCCGTGAGATCCCATCTTGGAACCTTTTCCGATAATCTGCCGGAGGGGGATTCGATCACGGAGGGCATCTACATCAACTCCATTGCCCCTCCGATGATGCGTGAGTAGTTCACCTCAGACCTTCGAGTCCATAGCTAGTAGCTAGATGGCTTCTTCTCTCTCTATGTTCTTCAATACCATGTTCTTCATGATCTTCACGGAGGTCTATCCGATGTAATACTCTTTTGCGGTGTGTTTGTCGAGATCCGATGAATTTCAGGTTTATGATCAGATTATCTATGAATATTATTTGAATCTTCTCTGAATTCTTATATGCATGATTTCATATCTTTGCAAGTCTCTTCGAGTTATTGGTTTGGTTTGGCCAACTAGATTGGTAATTCTTGCAATGGGAGAAGTGCTTAGTTATGGGTTCAATCTTGCGGTGTCCTCACCCAGTGACATAGTAGGGGTAGCGAGGCACGTATTTGTATTGTTGCCTTCAAGGGTAAAAAGATGGGGTTTTCATCATATTGCTTGAGTTTATCCCTCTACATCTTGTCATCTTACCTAATGCGTTACTCTGTTCTTCATGAACTTAATACTCTAGATGCAGGCAGGAGTCGGTCGATGTGTGGAGTAATAGTAGTAGATGCAGAATCATTTCGTTCTACTTGACACGGACGTGATGCCTATATGCATAATCATTGCCTTGGATATCGTCACAACTATGTGCTTTTCTATCAATTGCTTGACCGTAATTTGTTCACCCACCGTATTATTTTCCTTCAAGAGAGAAGCCTCTAGTGAAACCTATGGCCCCCGGGTCTATTTTCCATATTATACTTTCAGATCTATAAACCAAAAATACCAAAAATACTTTGCTGCAATCTTTTTACTTTTGTTTTACTTTTCGTTTTAGTAATCTTTTATATCTATCTCTATCAGATCTCATCCTTGCAAGCAACCGTGAAGGGATTGACAACCCCTTTATAGCGTTGGGTGCAAGTGTTTGATTGTTTGTGTAGGTGCAAAGATTGGGGCCTTGCTTATACCTCCTACTGGATTGATACCTTGGTTCTCAACAACTGAGGGAAATACTTATCTACTTTGCTGCATCACCCTTTCCTCTTCAAGGGAAAACCAACGCAAGCTCAAGAAGTAGCAGCAGGCGGGTCGGTGCCCGTACCAACGTACGATGACAAGACGTGACCACCCCAGCGGGCACGTGTGGCTACATGACTCGTTGAAGAACGGCGCATGGCTACAGGACGCGCTAACGCAAGCAGGACAAAGCTACAGGGCCACAGGTACCGTTGACCCTGACTGGGCAGGCTGGCCCTGTAGCCGGCATGCGCTCACCTACTCCATGACGCCGACGAGCGCATGGCCATAGTGGATCCGGACGGCGGTCCCCGCCAGCGATGGGACTCAGCTGCGGGCGTGCCCTACCAGTGAAAAGACCGGACAACCGTCGGGCCCCATCGCCAGCCAGAGAGGCTGTCGGCTAGACCCCGCCCCCCTTATCAATGCATATTGTAAGCAGGGGGTTGGCCTATAAACCCCCCCCCGGGCCTCTGTCAGGCCTCCGGGACTGGGGGTACCCAGGCCCGTCTGCCTGCGGCCCAGGACACAGGGGATGCCTTAGCCGCTGTGTGGCCCGTCCATGAGCTTCGCGGGCAAGGTCCTCGTGAGAGCCCACCTCTCGCGAGGCACACGGTGACATCGTCGCCAGGGACTTCGCGCGACCTCTCCACAAGACTGTCCCCGAGGCCCTCAGGAGGCGGGTGCACCCAGGGTTGGCTCAACAGGGCCTTGTGACAACTGCACTCGCAAATGGATGACGCGCGCCGTGCCAGACAGTGCCAGGGTCGTACCAGCTGGCACGGCTAGAGAGGTTTTCCTTCTTGGTGATAGAGGAGCAGCGCCAGCTTGCGGGCTCCCAAAGCAACCCCCAGAGGTTTCCCTTCTTGTGCAGGAAGACCAAGACTGGGGGACTCGGCAGGACAGAGGTCACTCCCAAGCCCACAAGCACGTCACGACGAGGAGCTTTGACAGGCAAAGACCACTTTCGTCAGGATAGGCTGCAGTCTTGTCCCCCTTCAAATTGGCCGTTGTGGCAACCCTTCCCGCCTTGTGTTTTCGAGGGGAAGAGGACAAAGGCCAGTATAAGAGTAGGGAGCCAGCTACTGTAGAGGGGATCGAACCCGGGGTAGGAAAGAACACACCTTGTACTCATATTCTTCCTCGAGCAATCCAGACAAACAGGAGTAGGGTCTTACAACGCGAGGTGGCCCGAACCTGGGTAAAACTGTGTGTCCTTTTTTTGTCTTCCTTAGCTCGAGTCGCTGGAAAGTCGCCGTGAGGTTGTGAGTCAGAGTAGGGCAGGAGAGCGAGTGCACCCCAGTGTTTGAACCTTTCTGGGTCCCCGGAGCCCCGATTCAGACATTTGGCGCGCCAGGTAGGGGTGCGCCGGCGTTCTCCAGCTCCGTTTCGGCTCCGGCTCCACCAACCCCGTGGACGACGATCGCCGCATGCGCGCCGAGCGCAGGGTGGCTCGGGTCACTCAAACCGCACCTACGGGCTATAACGGCCACCGCCACTCCGCCGACGTCGAGGCTGCCGCAGCCACCAACCCTGCTGCCCATGAGCAGCAGGACCCCGCCGTGCAGCGGGAGGGCCGCACTGCCACAACTTCCTCATGTCATGCCGGCCTCAGGCAGGCGCACGCGCGGGCTACGCAGCTCGTGGCACGCAAGCCGCTCCGTCACCACCCAACTGGCACCGGCCGCAGTGCCTTGCGAGGCCGCCTCGTCAGGCCCATCGCCGCCACAGGAGGGACCCAAGCGCTCTTCCATTCACCACGTCCTCCGACGTTGCACATAGAGGCCGCGGGGCACTTCTCTCGGCGCGTCGGCTCTGCCGGGCCTCGAGGCGGTCTGCCCACGCCTGACGGGGACACCGGGGCGTGCCGAGAGCGGCGTTTGATGGCGTGCATTCTTGGCGGGTCCCAGGCCCCAGTCGCCGACCGCCACTTCAAGCCATCCTTCCACAGGGCGAGCGCTGCCCGGTGTGCACCCCCACCATCAACAACGTCGCGGTTACCATCACTCTCATCGATGGGGGCGCAGGGCTCAACATCATATCCGTCCACCAGGCCTTTCTCCAGGGTGGTCGGCGGGACCGCGGCCCCCCTCGGGCAGATACGCCTCCCCGTCACCTTCGGCACGCGCGACAATTACCGCACCGAGCTCATTGACTTCGACGTGGCGCACGTCGGCCTCCCGTACAATTCCATCTTGGGCTACCCAGCACTCGCCAAGTTCATGGTGGCGACCCACCCGGGTTACAATGTCATCAAGATACCCGGTCGTGCCAGCGTCATAACCGTGAAATGCAACGAGAAGGACGCAGTTAGCTGCCTCGGGCGTGCGTACAAAGCCACCGTGGCCGCACGGCAGGTTGACGGGGGTGAGGCGTCGCTGCCCGAGATAGCGCCTGCGAGAAAGAAGCAGCTGTTCTCTTAGGGCCGAGCTGAGACAAAGAAGGTGTCGTTCAACAGCAGCGACTCGGGCCACACCTTCACCATCCGCGCCGGCCTCACCTTGGAGCAAGAGAAGGCACTCGTCACCTTCCTCAGGGGGAACGCGGATGTGTTCGCATGGAAGGCGACCGATCTGACCGGGGTTCCGAGAGAAGTGATCGAGCATCACCTGGTGGTGTGCCCCAAAGCGCGCCCCATCAAGCAGAATGCGCAGCGCCAGGCGCTGGAAAAGCAACACTTCATTGTTCAGGAAATGCAAAAACTGCAAGAGGCAGGGGTCGTCCGTGAGGTGCGCTACCCAGAGTGGCTCGCCAACCCGGTCATCGTCCCCAAGAAGGGCGGCAAGGAGCGGATGTGCGTCGACTTCACCAGTCTCAACAAGGTCTGCCCCCAGGATCCCTTCCCGCTCCCGCGCATTGATCAGATCATGGATTCCACTGCTTGATGCGATCTACCGTGCTTCTTGGACGCCTTCTCAGGCTACCTAGATCAAGATGGCAGTAGAGGACGTGGAGAAGACGGCTTTCATCTCCCCTTGCGGCGTATTTTGCTATGTGAGCATGATGTTCGGCCTGAAGAGTGTTGGTGCCACCTTCCAGCGGCTGATGCACATCACGCTAGGGCCCCAGCTGGGGAGGAACGCGGAGGCTTATGTCGAAGACATTGTGGTCAAGACGCGCGAGGCCAAGACGCTCATCGAAGACCAGGAGGAAACTTTCGCCAACCTACGCAAGGTCAACCTGAAGCTCAACCCCGACAAGTGCGTTTTCGGGGTCCCCTCCGGCAAGCTACTTGGCTTCCTTGTGTCCCATCGGGGAATCAAAGAAACCCCAAAAAGGTTAAGGCCATCGAGCTGATGCAACCTCCCCGGACCCTCAAAGAAATACAGAAGCTAGCAGGGTGCCTAGCCTCCCTCGGGCGCTTCATCCCCAAGTTTGGCGAGCGAGCATTTCCGTTCTTCAAGCTGATGAAGAGGTCAGGGCCATTCGCGCGGACCCTGAGGCGGGCGCGGCCTTTGCGAACCTCAAGAGGTATCTCACGAGCCCTCCCATCATGGTCGCGTCGCGACCCTGCGAACGCTTGCAGCTGTACCTGGCAGCCACCCCCTAGATAGCCAGCACGGCCCTCTTAGTGGAGCGGGAAGGGCGAGCCCGCGCAAAGAAACAGCCGGCAGCTGCCCAGGAGGCTTCACATGAGCTCACACAAGCCTCATCGGGGCAAGATGCAGGAGCCCCTCAGGAGGACGCTCCCCCGTAGGGGGCTGTCCCTCCTCAGGAGGCTCTCGTGGTCCCCGGCGCCGTACCCCCAGAGGCCCCCGTGGCCTCGTCCCCCGGGAGTCCCGGCGAGCACGACATGGACACCGCGGTCATGTGGAGCATCCGGTGTACTTTGTTAGAACGGTGCTGAGGGATGCACGTGAGCGCTCCTTATGGCCTCTAGGAAGCTGTGTCACTACTTCCAAGGGCACCCTATCAGGGTCGTCTCCGCGTACCCCTTGGAGCAGATTCTGCGTATCCCCAATGCCGCGGGCAGGGTCGCCGAGTGGAACATCAAACTGCAGGCCCTTGAGCTGGACTTCTGCACCACCAAGGTCATCAAGGGTGCGGCCCTGGCAGACTTCGTGGCAGAGTGGACAGCCCCGGGCGAGGATGAGCCTCGTGAGGGCGAATCCCTCTTGCCCGGGGATGAGGCACCCTGCGGCTGGGTCTTGTGCTTCGACTGCGCCTTTTCCATGAAGGGCGCGGGGGCTGGTGTCGTGCTTACCTCGCCGAAAGGCGACAAGCTGCACTACGCGGTCTAGCTATGCTTCAGGCATGATGAGAAGGTCTCCAACAACATCGCAGAGTACGAGGGCCTAATCGCCGGCCTTAAGGCCGCATCCGCCCTCGGCATCAAGCGTCTTGTCACCAAGGGCGACTCTCAACTCCTCGTCAACTTCTCCAACAAAAAGTACAAACCAAAGGGCGAGCACATGGCAGCGTATCTGGAGGAGGTACGCAAACTTGAGAAACGCCTCCTTGGTTTGGAGTTGTAGCACATCCCGCGAGGTGCTAATCAGGAGGCCGACGACATCGCCAAATGAGCGTCTATCGGCGAGCCCCAACGCCCCGACGTTTTCGAGGAAAGATTTCTCAAGCCATCGGCTACGCCGCTCGTCCTTGGCACCGCACTTCTGCAAGTGGAGCTGCCGCCCGCGCCACCAGCAGGCGCGCCGGACTGCGGCCCGCCCTCAGGAGATCGCTTACTACTAGCGCTGGAACCTCAAGAGGGCGATTGGACCGCCACGCCCAAGGCCTATCTGCTTCACGGCGAACTCCCCGCGGAGGATACAAAAGCAGAGCGTGTCGCTCACCAGGCCACCGCATACTGTCTGCGAGATAGCAAGATGTACCGAAGGCGGCCCAACGACGTCTCGCTGCGGTGCATCTCGGAGCAGGAAGGGCGCGTGTGGCTCGCCGACATCCATGGGGGAGATTGCGGGCATCACTCTTCGTCACGCACCCTTGCTGGTAAGGAGTTCCACAGTGGTTTCTATTGGCCTACTGCGCTCCGTGACGCCGCCGAGCTGGTCCGGTCCTGCGATGCTTGCCAGTTCCACGCCAAGCAGATCCACCAGCCCGCGCAGGGATTGCAGACGATCCCACTCTCTCGGCCTTTCGTGGTGTGGGGGCTGGCCATTCTAGGCCCTTTCCCCCGCACGGCCGGCGGGTATTGGTACCTCTACGTCGCCATCGACAAGTTCACTAAGTGGGCAGAGGTCGAGCCCGTCCGCACCATCCCGGCTGCTTCGGTCGTCAGGTTCATCAAAGGCCTCGTATGCCGGTTCGGCGTCCCCAACCGCATCATCACCGACAACAGCTCTCAGTTCACGAGTGGTCTTTTCAAGACATATTGCGCTAACCTTGGTACACAGATATGCTACGCCTCCGTGGCGCACCCGCACAACAATGGTCAGGCCGAGCGTGTCAACGCCGAGGTCCTCAAAGGCCTCAAGACCAGGAGCTTTAGGAGGAAGCTTGAGGCCTATGGGAGGGGTTGGCTGGATGAGCTCCAGTTCGTGTTGTGGTCTATCCGCACCACCGCAACTAAGCCCACCGGCGATACCCCCTTCTTCCTCGTCTACCGGGCTGAGGCGGTCCTTCCCTTGGAGCTTAAGCATGGTTCCCCGCGGGATTTAGCGTTCAACAAGGCGCGTCAGGATGACTCGCGGGGAGCCGACCTTTTGCTCCTTGAGGAGGCCCGCCGCCAGGCCGCCGTCCACGCCGCGAGGTACCAGCATGCCTTGTGGCGCTATCACAGCCGCAACATCCGTCCTCGGACCCTCGAGGTCGCGGACCTCATCCTGCGGTGGGTCCTCTCCAGGGAGGGCTTCCACAAGCTCTCGCCCATGTGGGAGGGCCCCTTCAGGATCGCCCATGTCTCCAGGCCAGGCGCCGCCCGCCTGGAGACAGAGGGTGGGGTTCCAGTGCCAAACACTTGGAACACTCAGCACCTCTGCAAGTTCTACCCGTGACACTCTCACGTAAGAATGAGTGGGGTTGTATACACCCCGGAGCCTCCCAATGCGTCATGATGTGGCGCCGGGAGGACTCCCACCCACGCCCAAGTGGAAGCTCCATGCTCCGCGCTGGCGGAATAACTGTCGAACCGCGGCTATGCCCACGCCCAAGTGAAAGCCCCATGCATCACGCTGGCGGAACAACCATGCCCATGCCCAAGTGGAAGCCCCATGCATCGCGCTGGTGGAAAGATCAAGAAGACACCCCACGGGCCACACTAACCCCAGGCTGACCCGTGTAGGACACGACAGTCGCACCTCTTTTTGCTTGTAAACAAGTTTGTCCCCCGTTTTATTAAAGACTTTGGTTTTTCGGATTTTTGTTGGATTTTTCTTTTCAAGCCACGCGCGCTCAACGTCTCCCTCTTGGGCGTCACACGAGCAGGGGCTGGGGCACGGTGTCTAAGCCTGGGTCGGTCCCCATGGCACCGAAACCCCAACGTGCGGGCTCCGGGTCACGGGCCTGTCCATGTGCGCACCACCTCGCCAGGACCTTTGGCGCCTGGTCTTCTTGTGTGACGCACATGAGCAATCTGATGAGCATGCGCTATACCCCTAAGGCCGGACGCCCTCGCCTCCTGGCAGGTCTCGCCCAGGCAGCGCGACCTGGGTTACTGGTGACGGCCGAGCCTCACGCAAAGGTCACATCTCGGTATCCCGAGGTATGAAAGCAACACCAGAGGAAGCCATACAAAGCACGAGTACCAATTATAGGAGCATAGTGTTCAAAACAAAATGCTGGCTTCATGCCCCAGCAGGACTACAAACTGGTATCAGCAGAAGGATTAAGGGGTGCCTAGGGAGACGCGTTGCTTTCACCGTCGTCGTTACCTTCGCGCTCCTCAGACCCTTCCTGATCCTCGTGGTTGCCAAGGGTGAACTGCGCGCTCAGTGCGTTCACATGATCTTCCACTGCCTCCCCAGGGCGCCGCGGATCGCGTCAGGAAGCGGGGCCATCACGGCCTCGAAATCAAAGCTGGGGTCGGCGCGGAGGAGATGACGGAAGACACGCGTTAGCGCCTGGGACAGGAGGTCGCGGCTCTCTCCTTCAATCAGCTCACCCACCTTCTCGGCACCCGCCTCGAGCCGCTCCACGACCTTGGTGAAAAAATCAAGATAGCCGGCATCGTCAGGCACAAGGGGGCTGGAGACGTCCCCCCTGCAGATGGAACCCAGGGCCTGGTGAGCCCGCTGCTCGAGGCCCTGGAACATCTTCGAGCGCAGATGCTGCCGCCCCCGGGCCTGGTTTGCTTCGTCCGTCGCCCGCTCCACGAGGGATGCAGCGCCATCCACCTGCTCCTAAAGCGAGGCCAGCTCGGTAGCGGCAGTAGCCCGGGCCTTAAGCGCGGCCTCCCGCTACACCTCCACTCGGGTAAGCGTCTTCCTGAGGCCATCTATCTCACGCTGTAGCTCTGCGCGCCGGGTCTTGAAGCGGCTCTCTTGCACCTTCAGTTTATCATTATAGTCTTTGCGGGCTCACTCGACCCTTGTGTCAGCACCCCCTGGACCTCCTCCACGTGTTGTTTGTAGGTGGCCGAGGCAGCGGTGACATCACGATCGAGCGCCTCCAGCCGCGCGCATTCCAAGCTCTGCTCCAACTACACCGGGGCAAGTTGTTGTTCAAGAGCCTGAAGGTCTGCCTCGCGGAGAGCGAGCTCACGTGCCTTCTTCGCTTCAGCCGTCGGCCCCTCACTGCGCGAGGAAAGGGCGTTCCTCCGTTCCCGAAGCTACCGCTCCAGGAAAATGTTTGAGGCCCGGAGTTCCCGCTCGCGGGCCTCAGCCGCCTCGCGACGCTCGTCTTCTTCCTCGGCCCCCTGGAGGGCGCCGTCGCGTGCTTCCCTCACCTCGGCAATGGATCTTTTGGCCTTCGAGTGTGCCATCTCATGTTGGCGACGGCCTAGCTTGACGACGACATCGAGCTGATGCCACCCGTGGGCCAAACGCAACCGCTCCTCGGCGAAGCGCTCTTCGGCACCCCGAAATTCCACCCCGAGCTCTCCCAACAAGCTCAATGCGTTCCGCAGAAGGTCGTGCCAGATCGAGGTCCGGGAGTTCACAAGCACTAGGGCCCAGTCCGGCTCAGGCCCCGCGCCTTCGTCCACCGCCGAAGCCTCAGGGGTTCTGGCGCCGCCCATCGGGGGCTAGGGGCTGGCCGATGCCCGTTCTGTCTCGACCTGGCAGGACGGCGCATGCTGTGGGCTCGGGATCCCCCTTGAGGTGGAGGGCCCATCGAGGCCGCCCTCGGTGCTGGCCTGGGCGGCAGTTCCGACTGGCACTTCCACCCTTGCCTGCTCGGCGCGCGCCGCAGGGCCGGGCGCTCCGGAGGCCGAGGAGCGGCCTCTCGGGGGCGCCCCCATAGGGACCACTGCCGCGTCACCATAAGCGGGGTTCCCCCCTAGGGATGTGGGGTGAGCTGTCGGCCCCCGCTCCGCGCTCCTCACGGGCGAGGGAGAAACCGCCTTGCGCCCGGGCACGTTGTCCGGGCTATGATGGGGCACGTACCTCGTGCCTTCCCCGGGCTCGGCCAGCGATGGGAGAGTGCTCGCTAGGCGCGGGGGCTCCTTAGCCTTTTTGCTCGCAAGAAACCTGTGAGGGACAAGGGGCGCTTAATCGTCTTTGGCGGCCCATCTCCTCTTCCTCAACACCCTCGGTAGCACGCTGGCGCTGCTCTCAGGCAGGGCCTTCTCCCCGTGGCTGACCCCATGGGGCGACGGCGCGGCCTCGACGCCGGCCCCCGCCCCCCTCGCGAAGGGAACAGGGGCACGCTCGCGGCGCCACCCTCAAGGGCGTGCGGCCCGGAGGCCGCTGCCCTGAGGTCGATGGCGCCGCTCGTCATGCCAAGGGGGACAACCTTGCCTCTGGGCGGTGCGGCGCTGCTGGCACGCGCGGGCGCAGGGAAGAGTTGGCCGCGGATCTTCTGGGGTAGGTGACCGTCGCTCCCCGCTGTCTCGGCTGAAGGGCCCAGACCCACTAGGGTCCCAGGCTCGAGGACCACCAGGGCAGGGTTGCCCCGAGGCCCCTCGCGGCACTCTGGAAGCAGCCCCCACTGGTCGAAGCGGGGCATGGCCTGGGCAAAGTCCTCCTTGTTCTTGTACTTGTACAGGGGGCGCCCCTCCTGAGGGAGGCCACCGGCTGCTTCGCCGGTCAAGACTCGAAGTACCCCGTCTAACACTTCGGGCGGCAGGCGATCTGGGTGGAGCCGCATGGGGTCCATTGGACCAGCAAAGGCCCACATCGGGCGGGAATGGCGTTGAAGGGGAGCAATCCTTCGCCGGAGGAATTCCCTCACAACTAGCATCGCGGTCACCCCTGCTGCCCTCAGGGTGGCCAGCCTCCTCATCATCAGCAACAACCTCGGGTCATCAAGCTTCTCGTGCCTCCACCCAGGGCTCAGCACCACCGGGGACGATGAAGTCAGCAACAGGGGGCTGTATCGGCAGACATCCACATACACCCACTTCCACCTGAAGCCTCCCACGCCGGGGTTGATCCTCATGTTGATACATTCGCCTGCCGCCGCATCCATGGCCTGGAATGACACGCATCCAGAGCACTGGCTAGGCACGGTCAGCTGGAGGGAGAAGAAGTGTCAGAGCAGCGCCACCGAGGGGGAAACACCCAGGAAGGCCTCGCACAGGAAGGCGAATGACGAGAGAAGGAGAACGAATTTTGGCTCGAGATGCAATGCGTGGATTTGGTAATATAAGAGCACGACGTCGAAGAAGTCCGAGAATGGAGGAAGTAAGCCGGAGAAGAGCGCGGGAAGGTGGAGGACGATGGAGGTGGCGTCCAGCTCAGCAAGTGGCAATGAGGCTAGCGAGATATTGGTCGGCCCCCACTCGTTGGAGGCGGCCGCGGTCATCGGGAGGACCATGTTGAGCCCCTCGTGGTTGAGCACTGTGGACCTGCCCAGGGCGGGTTCCGGCGCATGCGACTCTTCCGCCATTGCTGCCACCCCGTTTCTCTTGCGAGGGGGTGCCATGGCGACGCGTTGAGATGGGAGACGACGGTCGCTCGACAGATTGGGTGCAAGTGTGCATAAGAAGGAAGGGCAATGATGGCCCGGCGTTGATCGCAAGCTTTATGTCGGCATGGAGCGGTTACCGAGGCATCATGGGAAGTGCAGGCATCCCACGATCCACCGTGCACCATGCGTCGGCCCTGGCCCGCACGCGGTTGGGGACCGCGTCGCGCTTGCCCCCCCAGCTGGTAGGACCATGCACGTCGCGGCCCCGGGGGACTACTGTCGGGCCTCTGGAACTGGGGGTACCCAGACCCGTCTGCCTGCAGCCAAGGACACAGGGGATGCCTTGGCCGCTGCGTGGCCCGTCCATGAGCTTCACGGGCAAGGTGCTCGCGAGAGCCCACCTCTCACGAGGCACGCGGTGGCATCGTCGCCAGGGACTTCGTGAGGCCTCTCCGCAAGACTGTCCCTGAGGCCCTCAGGAGGCGGGTCCACCTAGGGTTGGCTCAACAGGGCCTTGTGACAACTGCGCTCGCACATGGATGATGCGCGTCGTGCCAGACGGTGCGAGGGTTGTACCAGCTAGCACGACCAGAGAGGTTTTCCTCCTTGGTGATAGAGGAGCAATGATACGTCTCCATTGTATCTACTTTTCCAAACTCTTTTGCCCTTGTTTTGGACTCTAATTTGCATGATTTGAATGGAACTAACCCGGACTGACGTTGTTTTCAGCAGAATTGCCTTGGTGTTATTTTTGTGCAGAAATAAAAGTTCTCGGATTGACCTGAAAATTTACGGAGAATATTTTTCGAATTAATAAAAATTACTGGCGAAAGAATCAACAGGAGGGGGTTCATCACCTGGCCACAAGCCAGGGGGCGCATCCCCCCTAGAGCGCGCCCCCTGTCTTGTGGGCCCCCTGCGGCTCCGCCGACCTCAATTCCAACTCTATATATTCCTATTCGGGGAGAAAAAATCAAGGAGAAGAGTTCATCGCGTTTCACGATACGGAGCCGTCGCCACCTCCTGTTCTTCCTCGGGAGGGCCGATCTGGGGTCCGTTTTGGGCTCCGGAGAGGGGAAATCGACGCCGTCGTCATCACCAACCATCCTTCATCACCAATTTCATGATGCTCTCCGCCGTTCGTGAGTAATCCCATCATAGGCTTGCTGGACGGTGATGGGTTGGATGAGATTTACCATGTAATCGAGTTAGTTTTGTTAGGGTTTGATCCCTAGTATCCACTATGTTCTGAGATTGATGTTGCTATGACTTTGCTATACTTAATGCTTGTCACTAGGGCCCGAGTGCCATGATTTCAGATCTGAACCTATTATGTTTTCATGAATATATATGTGTTCTTGATCCTATCTTGCAAGTTGTAGACACCTATTACGAGTTATGATCCCCATCCCCAGGGTGACAATAACTAGGATTCTTTCCGGTGATTACCGTAGTTTGAGGAGTTCATGTATTCACTAAGTGCTAATGCTTTGGTCCGGTTCTCTATTAACAGGAGGCCTTAATATCCCTTAGTTTCCATTAGGACCCTGCTGCCACGGGAGGGTAGGACAAAAGATGTCATGCAAGTACTTTTCCATAAGCACGTATGACTATATATGGAATACATGCCTACATTACATTGATGAATTAGAGCTAGTTCTGTGTCACCCAATGTTATAACTGTTGCATGATGAATGCCATCCGACACAATTATCCATCACTGATCCATTGCCTACGAGTTTTCATATATTGATCTTTGCTAAGTTACTTTTCCGTTGCTACTGTTACAATCACTACAAAACTGCTACTGTTACTTTTGCCACCGTTACCGTTACTTCCATACTACTTTGCTACTAAATACTTTGCTGCAGATATTAAGTCTTTCAGGTGTGGTTGAATTGACAACTTAGCTGCTAATACTCGAGAATATTCTTTGGCTCCCCTTGTGTCGAATCAATAAATTTGGGTTGAATACTCTACCCTCGAAAACTGTTGCGATCCCCTATACTTGTGGGTTATCAAGACCTTTTTGCTGGCGCCGTTGCCGGGGAGCATAGCTCTATTCTCTAAGTCACTTGGGATTTATATCTGTTGATCACTATGAAGAATCTGAAAGACCCAAAAACCAAGATATATCCCTCTACTACGAGGGGAGGTAAGGAACTGCCATCTAGCTCTGCACTTGATTCACCTTCTGTTATGAGTAAATTTGCGACACCACCACCTGCTATTGATTCTGATATGTCGCAAGTAATTGATGATGCCACTTCTGCTATGCATGATGCTTATGATGATGCTTTGCTTGATAATTCTGTGCCACTGGGTGAATTTCTTGATGAACAAATTGCTAGAGTCAATGCTGAAACTGATGATATTTCTGAAACTGATGAAATTATTGAAACTGAACACTATTAGACACCTGCTAGACCTAGCTCTCCGAGATATGAATTGCCTAATATACCTAAGGGTTATGTTATGGAGGGAGAGGTAGCTAGGGACTTTCTTGCTTGTAAGGATAGAGATGATCTTAAGAAATTGCTATGCAAGTGGAAGGAAAAATCTTTGAATGCTAGAATGCAATATGATCCTAAGTTTGCTACTTCACCTAACTTGTTACTGATAAGGATTATGAATTCTCTGTCGATCCTGAGTTAATTACTTTGGTTGAATCTGATCCTTTCCATGGTTATGAATCTGAAACTGTTGTGGCACATCTTATTAAATTGAATGATATAGCCACCCTATTCACTCATGAGGAAAAAATCCGTTATTACTATATTCTTAAGTTGTTTCCTTTCTCATTAAAGGGTGATGCTAAGATATGGTTTAATTCTCTTGCTCCTGGTTGTGTGCGTAGTCCCAAGGATATGATATATTACTTCTCTGAAAAATAGTTTCCTCCCCATAAGAAACAAGCTGCCTTGCAGGAAATATTTAACTTTGTGCAAATTGAAGAAGAGAGTCTCCCACAAGCTTGGAGGAGGCTTCTCCAATTACTTAATGCTTTGCCTAATCATCCTCTCAAGAAAAACGAAATACTTGATATCTTTTATAATGGACTAACCGATGCTTCTAGGGACCACCTAGATAGTTGTGCTGGTTGTGTTTTCAGGGAACGAACTGTTGAACAAGCTGAACTACTATTGAATAATATATTGAGCAATGATAATGATTGGACTATTCCCGAACCACCTCCAAAGCCAATTTCGAAGAAAAGAAGTATTCTATTTCTCAGTCCTAAAGATATGCAAGAGGCAAAGAAATCTATGAAAGAAAAAGGTATTAAAGCTGAAGATGTTAAGAATCTACCACCTATTGAAGAAATACATGGTCTTGATAACCCGACACAGGTAGTAGAGGTAAATTCTCTCCGTAGATTTGATGAAGGTGATATTCCCTATAATAAGTCTGCTAGCCAATGCTTGGATGAGTTTGATAACTTTATTGTTAAGCAAGAAAATTTCAATGCTTATGTTAGTAGACAATTGAAATATAATGCTTACATGTTTGATCGCTTAGGTGATTATATGAGTAGAACTATCAATGATCTTAAGCTTATTAGTAACCATGCTTCCATGGTAACTACTCAAGTAGAACAAGTATTTAAGGCACAAAATGATTTGCTTAATGAGATGAATGGTAAGAACAATGATCATTCTATTAGAGTTGTGACTAGAGGTGGTAAAATGACTCAGGAACCTTTGTATCCTGAGGGCCATCCTAAGAGAATTGAGCAAGATTCTCAGAGAATTAATACTGATGCACCTAGTCATCCCAGTAACAAAAGGAAAAAGAATGATGATAGGCCTTTGCATGCTGCTAGTGAACCTGTTATAGATACTCATGAAAACCCAAATGATATTTCTATTTCTGATGCTGAGACACAATCTGGTAATGAACATGAGCCTAGTCATAATATTAATGATGATGTCCCAGTTGATGCTCAACATAGTAATGATAATGATGTGGAAATTGAACCTGCCGTTGATCTTGATAACCCACAACCTAAGAATAAAAGATATGATAAAAGAGACTTCGTTGCTAGGAAGCATGGTAAAGAAAGAGAACCTTGGGTTCAGACACCCATGCCCTTTCCTCCTAAGCCATCCAAGAAAAAGGATGATGAGGACTTTGAGCGTTTTGTTGAATTGCTTAGACCTGTCTTTTTGCGTATGCGCTTGACTGATATTCTGAAAATGTCTCCTTATGCTAAGTATATGAAAGATATTGTGAAAAATAAAAGAAAGATACCGGAATCTGAGATTTCCACCATGCTTGCTAATTATACCTTTAAGGGTGGAATACCAAAGAAACTAGGAGATCCCGGAGTACCTACTATACCTTGCTCTATTAAAAGAAACTATGTTAAAACTGCTTTATGTGACCTTGGAGCTGGTGTTAGTGTTATGTCTTTCTCTTTGTATCATAGACTTGATTTGAATAAGTTGACACCTACTGAAATCTCCTTGCAAATGGCTGATAAATCAACTGCTTTACCCATCGGTATTTGCGAGGATGTGCCTGTCGTAGTTGCAAATGTTACTATCCTAACGGACTTTGTTATTCTTGATATTCCGAGGACGACAGTATGTCGATTATCCTTGGTAGACCTTTTTTGAATACTGCAGGGGCTGTTATTGATTGCAACAAGGGCAATGTCACTTTTCACGTTAATGGTAATGAGCATACGGTACACTTTCCGAAGAAACAACCTCAAGTTCATAGTATCAACTCCATTGAAAAAATTTCAACGATTATTATTGGAGATTTTGAATTCCCTCTCCCTACTGCCAAAAAGAAATATGATATACTTATTGTCGGGGACATGCATATCCCCATTGAGGTAACCTAGTGTTATTCGAAAATTCTCCGGTTTCGTGTCATTCAAAAAAAGTTTGTCAATAAGACTTGATCAACCTTATTGATGGATTCTTTTTGATGAGCATGAGATGGATGAATCTAGGGGGCACAACCTTCTGTACACAACTTTTACTTTCTGTTATTTAGATTTAATAAAGTAAAAAAATATTATTATTTTTCTGTTTTCTGATTTACCCGTGCAATAGAAAAATGACCTGAAAATAAAAGTTCTCCAAATGCCCTGAAAATGTAGTATGATTTTTTCTGGAATATTTAAGAATTTTTGGCACTGAGAACACATCAGGGGGCTGCACCAGTGGGCCACAAGCCTACAGGTCGCGCCCACCCCCCTAGGCGCGCCCCCCTGGCTTGTGGGTCCCACGTAGGCCCCCCCTCACTTATTCCAGCACCCATCCACTTCGTCTTCCTCCAGAAAAAATCCCACCATTGCTCAAACCTGTGTTCTAGCTCATTTTGCTATCATTTTCGATCTCCTTGTGCAAAGCTCCAATTGCAAAACTGTTTTGGAGGACTGGTCTTTGGTATGTGACTCCTCCAATGGTCCAATTAGTTTTTGCCATAGTGCTCTATATATTGCAAATTTTTGCTGCTGTGGTGACCTTGTTCTTGAGCTTGCATGTCAAATTTGTATGGTCCCAAGTAGTTTTGATGCATGATATAGCCTCTAGGCACTTGTGGGAGTAGTTGCTATAAGTTTTGTTGAGTTTTGTTCACCTTTATTTTGATTCACTAAAAATTTCAGAAATTTTTCAGAGAAAGAAAGATGTTGAGGAGAATATACCAAGGTGGTTCCTCGAGCAAGAAGACCCCGAGACTCGCGATACGTGAGCCCGACTTTGAACCACCGATGGAAGCTCAAGTGCGGCCTTGTGAATGGCCGTCGAATCAATTCATGGTTCATGCCGGTTTCAAGGAAGAATTTTACGCGTACATACGAAATGCTGGCCTTGAAGATTTCGTTTCAGACCAATGCAAGCAATATTATCGACTCACGGATTCCTTCGTGCGGAGGAAAAACAGAGACACTTTATAACCAGAGAGGAGGCAAACGAGTACGAGAGAGAGGCGGAAGTCGCTCGCCTCCGCGCTGCAGCCGTTCAGGAAGTAGCCGCCGCAGCCCAGTACAACCCCAACTATGACTTTGGATATTATCCGGGCCAGCCATGGCCCTAGCCAACTTAGGCGAAAAGCCTAAGCTTGGGGGAGTACGTATTTCTCACCGACATTACATTCATGTTCACACACTCATCTCAGTTGTCTGTGTTCATACTTTTTCATTGTATCATCCATGGTATTTTATTTCTTCTTTCCACTTTCTACTTGTGTGTTTAATTAACTTTGAGAAAAATCCAAAAAATTAGTTCTAGCTTTACCTTTTAGTTTGTCTAGTTGTAGTATTAAAAGAAAACCCAAAAATATTTCTCGTTCTTCTTTTGCTTGTTGGGATCTTTCCCGTGTAAATAGTTTTTCTCGTTCTTGTTTTGAAATTTCTTTCCTTTGGGTCGTAAGGAGAAGACCATAATGAAAATGTTGAGTGGCTCTCATATGCATTGTTGTTTATCTTACAGAGAGCCCATATTACCTTGCCTTCTCCTTTGAGTTATTGTTTGCAGATTCCAGCTTAGTCCAATGCACGTGCACTCTTATTATTATTCACACCGTTCGGTCGTGCAAGTGAAAGGCAATAATGACGATATATGATGAAGTGATTGAGATGGAGAAAAGCTGGTATGAATTCGACCTATTTTGTTTTTGTAAATATGATTAGCTCATTGTTCTGGATTTAGCTCATTATGGATGAAACATGTTTGCAATGACAATTAGAGATTATAGTTACTCATGCCATGCTTAATTAGCTAAGAGTGTATAATGGTTTGTCTTGAGTGCCAACATGCATTTTAAAATGGTTATGATGTAGTATGATAGGATGGTATCCTCCTCTAAATGATTCAAGTGGCTTGACTTGGCACATGTTCACGTATGTAGTTGAAACAAAATCAACATAGCCTCCACGATATGTATGTTCATGGTGATTTATATCCTACTCATGCTTGCATTCAATGTTGGTTAATCTCAATGCATGTTTATGACTGTTGTCGCTCTCTAGTTGGTCGCTTCCCAGTCTTTTGCTAGCCTTCACCTGTACTAAGCGGGAATACTGCTTGTGCATCCATTTCCATAAACCCAAAGTTATTCCATATGAGTCCACCATACCTGCCTATATGCGGTATTTACCTGCCGTTTCAAGTAAATTTGCATGTGCCAAACTCTAAACCTTCAAATAATATTCTGTTTTGTATGCCCAAATCGCTCATGTAGTGACTAGGGGCTGTCATTATCTTCCATGCTAGGTGGGTTATTCTCATGATATGTGTTGATTCACTATCATTCACGAGAAAGTGGCTGGTATTCGGGATGCCCAGTTCCATGCTCAAAAATCAAATCAAAATATAATGAAACAAAACTCCCCCAGGATTGTTGTTTGTATGGACGGTACCCGTGGATTCGGCTCGCCGTGGAGTGTGATTGATTGGTGGAGGGGGAGTAAAAACTTTACTATTCTGTTTGGGAACCGCCTATAATGTATCTAGCATGGAAGATACCGAGATCTCTTGGTTGTTATATTGACAATGAAAGCATACCGCTCAAAATTATTATTCATCCCTGTTTTAAAAGCTCGAGCTCTGGCACCTCTGCAAGTTAATGCTTCCCTCTGCGAAGGACTTATCTATTTTACTTTACTGTTGAGTCATCCTCCTCTTATAAAAAGCACCAGTTAGAGAGCACCACCGTCATTTGTATGCTTTGTTATTAATTGATATTGAGTATGACTGTGACTGGATCTCTTTTACCATGAATTACAATGTCTAGTCAGTCCTTGTTCTTCAGAGGTGCTCTGCATTTATGTTTTGCGGTCTCAGAAAGGGCTAGCGAGATACCATTATATCATATTGTATCATGATTGTTTTGATAAAATTGTTGTCATCCGAGATTTATTATTATTGCTCGCTAGTTGATTATGACATTAATATGAGTAAATGTGAGACCTAAATGTTATTGTGAATGTGGTTAGTCTATAATCTTTGCTGAAAATATGAACATCAGTTAGACATATTTACAACAACAAGATCAAACAGAGTTTGTAAAAGTTTTTCTTTGTCACTTTCAGTTTGTCAACTAAATTGCTTGAGGACAAGCAATGGGTTAAGCTTGGGGGAGTTGATACGTCTCCATCGTATCTACTTTTCCAAACACTTTTGCCCTTGTTTTGGACTCTAATTTGCATGATTTGAATCAAACTAACCCGGACTGACGCTGTTTTCAGCAGAATTGCCTTGGTGTTATTTTTGTGCAGAAATAAAAGTTCTCGGATTGACCTAAAAATTTACGGACAATATTTTTGGAATTAATAAAAATTACTGGCGAAAGAATCAAACGGAGGGGGTCCACCACCTGGCCACAAGCCAGGGGGGCGCCCCCCCCTAGGGCGCGCCCCCTGTCTTGTGGCCCCCCTGCAGCTCTGCCGACCTCAATTCCAACTCTATATATTACTATTTGGGGAGAAAAAAAATCAAGGAGAAGAGTTCATCGCGTTTCACGATACGGAGCCGCCGCCACCTCCTGTTCTTCCTCGGGAGGGCGGATCTGGGGTCCGTTTTGGGCTCCGGAGAGGGGAAATGGACCCCGTCGTCATCACCAACCATCCTTCATCACCAATTTCATGATGCTATCCGCCTTTCGTGAGTAATCCCATCGTAGGCTTGCTTGACGGTGATGGGTTGGATGAGATTTACCATGTAATCGAGTTAGTTTTGTTAGGGTTTGATCCCTAGTATCCACTATGTTCTGAGATTGATGTTGCTATGACTTTGCTATGCTTAAAGCTTTTCACTAGGGCCCGAGTGCCATGATTTCAGATATGAACCTATTATGTTTTCATGAATATATATATGTGTTCTTGATCCTATCTTGCAAGTTGTAGACACCTATTACGAGTTATGATCCGCATCCCGCAGGGTGACAATAACTGGGATTCTTTCCGGTGATTACCGTAGTTTGAGGAGTTCATGTATTCAATAAGTGCTAATGCTTTGGTCCGGTTCTCTATTAAAAGGAGGCCTTAATATCCCCTAGTTTCCATTAGAACCCCGCTGCCACGGGAGGGTAGGACAAAAGATGTCATGCAAGTTCTTTTCCATAAGCACGTATGACTATATATGGAACACATGCCTACATTACATTGATGAATTGGAGCTAGTTCTGTGTCACCCTATGTTATAACCGTTGCATGATGAATGCCATCCGACACAATTATCCATCACTGATCCATTGCCTATGAGCTTTTCATATATTGATCTTTGCTAAGTTACTTTTTCGTTGCTACTGTTACAATCACTACAAAACTGCTACTGTTACTTTTGCAACCGTTACCGTTACTTCCATACTACTTTGTTACTAAATACTTTGCTGCAGATATTAAGTCTTTCAGGTGTGGTTGAATTGACAACTCAGCTGCTAATACTCGAGAATATTCTTTGGCTCCCCTTGTGTCGAATCAATAAATTTGGGTTGAATACTCTACCCTCGAAAACTAATGCGATCCCCTATACTTGTGGGTTATCAAGCAGGGCCAGATCGCGGGCTCCCAATGCATCCCCCAGAGGTTTCCCTTCTTGTGCAAGAAGACCAAGACTAGGGGCTCGACAGGATGGAGGTCACTCCCGAGCCCACAAGCACGTCATGACGAGGAGCTTTGACAGGCAAAGACCACTTTTGTCAGGATAGGCTGTAGTCCTGTCCCACTTCAAACTGGCAGTTGTGGCAACCCTTCCCGCCTTGTGTTTTCGGGGGGAAGAGGACAAAGGCCAGTATAAGAGTAGGGAGCCAGCCACTGTAGAGGGGATCGAACCCGGGATAGGAAAGAACACACCTTGTACTCATCTTCTTCCTCGAGCAATCCAGACAAGCAGGAGTAGGATCTTACATCGCGAGGTGGCCCGAACCTGGGTAAAACAGTGTGTCCTTAGTTCGTATTCCTTAGCTCGAGTCACCGGAGAGTCGCCGTGAGGTTGTGAGGCAGAGTAGGGAAGGAGAGCGAGTGCACCCCAGTGTTCGAACTTTTCTGGGTCCCCGGAGCCCCGATTCCGACAGCCTCCTTCCACGGGGGGGGGGGGGGGCAGAGAGAAAGAGAGAGATACACGCACACACACCTGATACACCATTGGGATGGGGAGAACAAGGGCATGCTAGCTCCTTCTTCTTCCTCCCTCCATACAGCTCAAGGAGCACCATTGTACCCACAACTCTCTATCTAGTATACAAGCAGGACTAGGGGTGTTACCTCCCTTGGAGGGCCCGAACCTGGGTACATCGTGTGTCCCGCACCGCTTGTCCCCAATCTCATCCCCGGAGCCCGTCGACGTCCATTGGCACCAACCACACTCGATAAGCTACCCCACGGCATCTGTTGTGACAAAACGATGACACCTCTTATCTCTCTCGGCTGAAAGGATCGATATAGTTGACTAGAGGGGCGGGGGATGAATAGGCAGCTACCAATTTTTAGCTTTTCTTAACAAATTAATTTTAGCAACAAATAGGTTTCTAGATACGCAACTAGGTGAACAACCTATATGATGCTAACAACAACAATGATACAAGCAAGCAAAGGATGCAACACAAGTAATGCTTGCAGAAAGTAAAGGTAAGAGCTAACCACAAGTGGAACCGGTGGAGACGAGGATGTGTTACCAAAGGTCCTTCCCTTTGAGGGGAAGTACGTCTCCGTTGGAGCGGTGTGGAGGCACAATGCTCCACAAGAAGCCACTAGGGCCACCGTATTCTCCTCACGCCCTCACACAATGCGAGATGCCATGATTCCACTAGTGGTGCACTTCGAAGGCGGCGACCGAACCTTTACAAACAAGGTTGGGGCAATCTCCACAACTTAATTGGAGGCTCCCAACGACACCACGAAGCTTCACCACAATGGATTGTGGCTTCGAGGTGACCTCAACCGTCTAGGGTGCTCAAACACCCAAGAGTAACAAGATCCGCAAGAGATTAGTGGGGGGAATCAAATTTCTCATGGTGGAAGTGTAGATCGGGGCCCTCTCAATCAAACCCTAGAAGATCAACAACTTTTGTTGGCTAGGGAGAGATATCGGGTGAAAATGGAGCTTGGAGCAACAATGGATCTTAGGGATGGAAGAGGAAGTCTTCTTTGGGAAGAAGACCCCCTTTATATAGTGGGGGAACAAATCTAACCGTTATCCCCTCTCAGCCCACACACAAGCGGTACCGCTCATGGGAGCGGTACTACCGCTTTGGCTGCTGAGCTAGCCACACAGAGCAATGGCACGGGGCCACGAGGCGGTAGTGCCTCGGAGCGGTACTACCGCTCGCCCCAGTGGTACTACAGCTGGGGTTGTAGTGCACCAGCTCTACGAACACAAGGCAGATGCAAGAGCAAAGGTAGTTCCACCTAGGCGGTACTACCGCTCAGGAGAGCGGTACTACTGCCTATAGGCAGTAGTACCTTGCCCTACTGCCGCGTGGAGTTTGCTGAGAGTTATAGGTCCAGAAAGAAGGGCGGTAGTAGTGCGGTAGTAACGGGAGGTACTACCGCTTGGGAGCGGTACTACCATGCCGTACTATCGACTAAAACCTGCTCAGTCCGACACGAAAAGTCGAGACCCCAAAGCAAGCAGTACCTAGCACTGCACTGGGTAGTGCTACTACCGCACGTGGGCAGTACTAGCACCAGCCCAGAGTGGTACTACCGCTGCGGTATTACCGCGGGCCAACGTAGTACTACCGATTTGCTCCTTCATGACCAGAGCAGAGACATAATTGGAACAACTCCATTGATACGGGAAAGGAACAAGGGTGCAAATGAACGTGTACGTGTTGATTCCACTCAAGCCTTTCCGATGCGGACCCCCTATTAATAGTACGGTTGTCCTACGACTCAATTCCACCGAAAACAAAACGCAGGGAAGAAACCGTCTTCACTCTAATCCACCGAGGGGATAGAATTGTCTTGTGCCATATGATGAATTATCTGAAAGGCTTAATGCACATGATTAGTCTGCAAATGCATTGTCACAAATCACCAAAACCACTAAGGGAGAAATATGCCCTAACAATCTCCCCCTTTTTGGTGGATTGATGACAACGCGAGATTTGCACAAGTAATATCATAAGATAGAAATCAAACCCCAACACCTACAACATATAGGCGGTCCCCCTAGATGTGTGCACTATTTTAGATATGCTTTTGGAATGCAAAGCACACACACTAGGATCAACGCTCCCTCTATATTTTATAGAGAGGCACTACCTGCATTAATACAAAGAGAGATAAGTATAAATGCAAGACATGGCATGTGAGCATTAACATAGGGCACAAGATAAGCATAAACTCACATACTAGAAGAGTACTAAGACATGTAAAGATAATAAGAGGGTAGCATATGTCTCACACCATACGACTTGGTCTTTAAGTCTCACAACCATAAACCAGACCAAAGCAAATGATAAAAGAGTTAACGAGCGAACAAAAGCAAGCAACTAAGACGCTCATGACTCAGCCAAACCCTAAACTCTCTCCCCCTTTGGCATCGAGACACCAAAAGGGCAAAGAGTGCTAAGACGACTCGAGGTGGTAGCGGCTCGTGAAACATCTTCAATATTCCCCGGACTCGCTGGAGCTATAAGCTGCAGAGCCAGGCTGATCAACATCTGAATCCCACTTACAGATCTTGGACGTCCAGGTCTCCTCATCAGTGACTCTGTCCTCAGACCCACTATTCATTTCCATCCCCGGGTGCCTCATCAGAATCTTGTGACGACTGCGGGACTCCTTCTCTGCCACATGAGCTTTCTACTGACCATGTGCATGCATGCAGAACAATTTCTTCATCTTCTCCTTTAGCTTCTGAGCCAAGATGGCTCTGCACTAGATGACATGTAACTAGGATCAGCGCCACCCTCAGCCTCATAGTCATCATCCTCGTCATCCTCATCCTCAGGAAGGTCCATCTCCGGAGCAACATGAGTGGACCACTTGTCCTTCTGCCTCAACTGCACAACCTCATGGGGAACCAGGTCACCACATTCAAATAGGAGGCCTGGAAAGGTGTTTTCCTAAGTCATCTCAATCAGATGCATCAGATATGGAGCATATATTGGACATTTGCGCTTAGAAACTGCTGAGAGAAGCTCCGACCACATGACATGGGAAACATCCCAGACCTCAACCTCATCTGAGGTCCTCATATTCTGACAATAGAGAAGCATATCCACCAGATAGGAGTGTACCCGATCCAAGTTCCCAACACGGGAAAAAGGGTGTGCCTGAAGATACGGTGTATGATGTCAAGAAATGGTTCAAGCACATAGGTTGGCTTGCCAGTGGTGGTGGAGATCTTCTTAGTGGAGTACGGCCAAAGCTTGCTCTTGTGCGTAGACGTGGTCTCTGTGTGGGGACGAGATCCAATTGGGATATGGAGCCCCGTATCCTCAAAGCCTAGCAGATCCATGAACTACTTCCAAGTAGCAGACAGTTGCTTTCCATTAGTCATCCAGGTCAAGGTCCGGTTCTTATCTGATTCGAGATGGACCGTAGCAAAGAACACAGCCACAATTTCTGCATCAAATTCCTTGTTGAACTGCATCAAACTGATAATACCAAGCTTCTCACATAGGCTAAGAGCATCGCCAAAGTATGTGGCATTCTTCTGCAGATGATCCATATCAATGGACTTGACATGAGGTACATACAGGTTATTCTTCTGCTTGAGCACATCATGATAAATAGAACCTTGCTGCCTCGTCTAGAAGAGACGGTTGCGAAGAGCGGATTCTTGTGGTTGAACATAAGGGTTGCAACGCCGGAGAAGCCAGGACTCTTTGCTTGGCAACGGAGCCATCAACGGAGCCTTCTTGGTCTTGGTTGCAGCCTGCTTGGCCTTCTCCTTGGGAGGTGCATTGGGGTTGACACTGTCATCTCCTACAGTGCGGTAGCGCTTAGAGCCACCCTCATGACTTGGGTTCATCTGACGCTCCTATTGAGCAGAACTGCTACCACCTGGAACCCACAACACAGAGCGAGGGAAAAGCAGGTGTAAACAAAATGCATAAGCCAAAACGAAAAAAGGAGAGCAAACCGGAAGTGAAATAAAAAAAATGTGACTTTGGCAGCACAGGCGGTAGTACCGCCGGCAAGCGGAGCGGTACTACCGCTCCTCCTGGAGTGGTACTACCGCTCGGTGCGGAGGTCACTGGGGCAACCACTACCGCGGGTCAGATCCGATACTACCGGTGATGCCAAATTTAAATATGTTCCAATGGAACTTAAAATCTACTCACTAGCAGCCTTCCACATCCTACTCATGCCCCGATTTGACTAAAAATAGAAGAATGCATCTCATATTGCCCAAAGGCCTCGATTCAATAAATAGAACCATAGGAGAGGAAAACGGGGCAATACCGGCAACCATGGAAGGAAGAGAGGGTGGGGATCGAGTCCACCGGTCAGAATCACGGAGGTGCGGCTGAAAACGGAGGTCCAGTGGCAGCCATTGGAGCCATTGGGTCGCGTGAAGAGAGACACAGCATGGGGAGGAAAGAGATGAATGGGTATGGGGGAGCGGGAACTCCCCCTGCCCGACTCATAACCCCCACCGTGGCCTCACAAGCGGTAGTACCGCTTGGGGAGCGGTAGTACCGCCACGGTACTATAGCGCGACAGGAGGCCGGGTAGTGTCGCTCTAACGGTAGTACCGCATGGGGCGGCGGTAGTACCGCTTATGAATAAGCGGTAGTACCATGCCACCAGCGGTAGTACCGCCTTGGGCGACCCCACAAAGCCAAACTAGCTACAAAAGTGGCTTATGCAATATAAAAGGTTTGTAGACGAGAGAGGGCTTGGGTTGGAGACACAAAAATCAGTAGATGAGAAGGGACACCCCAAGTTCAAGATGACAAAAAGAATATAAGAACACTTGGAGTGACCCAAAACAAAAACAAGCTCTCAAAGGCAAATACCTCAATAGGAGGGGGGCGGTGGCCGAAGCCACTTATGCTTGAGTCAATTGGTATGGCACAACGAAGATTTTAACCTTGGGCACATGACCAAAACTCGCCTTTGAAGCACAAGTACCATTAAAAATGGCTAATGTGAAAGACTTGATCGATTTATGCATAATGGGGGGAGGTTGAGTTCATTGAGAGAACAACACTCCCCCTATATCCATGCCTACATCTAAACAAGACAAAATGATGAGTGCAGTGGGCTGTGTGTTACTTCAAGCCACATTGCTCGAATTAATGATATTTGGCTCATGCCTTAACTCGCGAAATCTTGCTTCATCCAATGGCTTTGTGAAAATATCTGCAAGTTGTTCACGAGTGTTGAGATAGATAAGATCAATCTCCCCATGCTTGATGTGCTCCCGGATGAAGTGATGACGAATCTCAATATGCTTTGTCTTGCAATGTTGAACCAGGTTGTTGGGGATCTTAATAGCACTTTCATTATCACAGTACAGAGGCACTTTGTCACAATTGACACTGTAATCCTTCAAAGTTTGCCTCATCCAAAGTAACTGTGCACAGCAATATGTGGCGGCTACATACTCGGCCTCGGTGGTAGAGAGAGTACACAATTGTTTTTCTCTGAAGACCAACTTACCAAAGTGCGACCAATGAATTGGCACCCTCCGGAAGTCGACTTCCTATCCACACGGTCTCCTGCCCAATCCGAATCTGAATATCCCATGAGATCAAATGAAGCACCTTTGGGGTACCATAAGCCAAAGTTTGGGGTATGAGCCAAATATCGAAAGATTCACTTGACTGCCGCAAAGTGGCATTCCTTAGGTGCAGCTTGAAATCGTGCACAAATTCCCACACTCAACATAATATCCGGTCTAGGTTCACAAAGATAAAGCAAGGATCCAATCATGAAACGATATAACTTTTGATCCACGTCTTTACCATTGGGATCAATGTCAAGTTGGCACTTGAGTTGCATAGGTGTTTTCGTCGTGTTGACGTCATCTAACTTGAACCTCTTGAGCATGTCTTTAGTGTACTTGTCTTGGTTGATGAAGCTTCCTTGTCTTCGTTGCTTGACTTCTAATCCAAGGAAGAACTTCAACTCTCCCATCATAGACATCTCAAACTCTTTGGTCATGTGTGCGGCAAACTCATCATTGAAAGATTTGTTAGGAGAACCAAAAATGATATCAGCAACATACAATTGTCATATGAACAAATCCCCTTTAACCCTCTTAGTAAAAATGGTGGGATCAATTTTCCCAATTACAAACCCATGATCTTCTAACAACTCGGTAAGATGCTCATACCACGCACATGGGGCTTGTTTAAGGCCATAGAGTGCCTTATCGAGTTTATAGACATGATTGGGGAACTTGGGATCCTCGAACCCTGGGGGTTATTTGACATATACCAAATCATTAAGAGGTCCATTTAAAACAGAACTCTTCACATCCATTTGTTGCAAAGTAAAATTATGATGTGAAGCATATGCAAGCAACATGCGGATAGATTCAAGGAAAACAACGGGCGCACAGGTTTACCATAGTCGATACCCTCGACTTGGGAGTAGCCTTGAGCCACCAATCTTGCCTTGTTTCGAATGACAACACCAATTGCATCTTGCTTGTTCTTGAAGATCCACTTGGTTCCAACGACATTATCATTCTCCTTTGGCATTGGAACTAATTGCCACACCTTGTTGCGCTCGAAGTTGTTGATTTCATCATGCATGGCCTCAAGCCAATCCGAGTCCTCGAGCGCCTCTTGTACCTTTAGGGGTTCAATACAGGAAACAAACATGTGATGCTCACAAAAGTTTATTAATTGTTTATGAGTGGTTACCCCTTTATTCAAACTCCCATAGACCTTATCCAAAACATGTTGATTATGGTGGAGTTTGGTGGCAACTTTGGAGGCACGACGCTCCAAAATCTCCTCCAAGGAAGGTTGAGGATCCACATGAAAAATATCTTGAGCGTCATCTTGAGCTTGCTCTTGATCTTCAACTTGGTCTTGATCTTGAGCTTGCGCGGAGTCATGAACTTGATCTTGGGCATCACTTGGTGAAGCACCGTCATCGTGAGGTTGATCTTGCCCTTGATCTTGTTCATTAGGTTGAGGGCCTTCACTTTGTTCTTCGGAAGCTTGTGGGTCAAGTGATGGTGAGGGTTCCACTTGAGTAGAACATTGTTCTTCTCCTTCAGCCACAAGGGGTTCCTCAACGGGTAGGAAGTGTCCCACACCCATTCTTCTTATGGCTTGGGGAGTAATTTCATCACCTATAACACAAGGACCACTTTGCTCCACTTGGGAGCCATTATTTTCATCAAACTCCACATTACACGTCTCGTCAATGAGTCCGGTAAGCGCGAGAGTTTGTAGCATAACCAAAAAATATGCCCTCATGAGATCTAGATCAAATTTAGCTAAACGAACTCCCTTTTTGAGAATGAAACACTTACACCCAAACACCCAAAAGTACGTGAGGTTGGGCTTGTTACCGGTAAGGATTTCATATGAAGTTTTGTTCAAGCCTTTGCGGTGGTACAGCCGATTGGATGCATGACATGAAGTGCTGATGGCTTCAGCCCAAAAGTTATACGGAGATTTGAATTCCGCCATCATGGTCCTTGCCG
This sequence comes from Elymus sibiricus, assembly GCA_039707655.1. Classification (NCBI taxonomy): domain Eukaryota; kingdom Viridiplantae; phylum Streptophyta; class Magnoliopsida; order Poales; family Poaceae; genus Elymus; species Elymus sibiricus. Next base: position 141,907,922 of record CM077667.1, on the reverse strand, counting down.
TGTCCATCAACATCCGGTTCTTCCTCTCCACTACACCATTTTGTTGAGGGGTATAAGATGCGGAGTATTGGTGATTGATCCCCTCATCACTCAAAAACTCATCCAAGGTGTAATTGTTGAACTCGGAGCTGTTGTCGCTTCTAATCATCAAAATCTTTGCATCATGTTGGCGTTGAGCCTCATTTGCAAACTTGATGATGGTTTGTTGGTTCTCACTCTTCGTCTTGAAGAAGTATACCCATGTATATCTTGAATAATCATCCACAATCACCAAGAAATAATTTCTTCCCCCAAGACTATCAAATTATGGAGGACCAAAGAGATCCATGTGAAGGAGCTCATGGACCTCTTGGAGTAAATCATAGTTGTGGGGCGGTGAGACGTCTCATGAAACTTTCCTTCGATACAAGAACTTCAAGCACGATCTTTGGAAAAACTAACATTTGTTAGTCCACGGACATGGTCTCCATTAAGGAGACTTTGCAAAGATCTCATATTGACGTGGGCTAGTTGCCAAAGCCATCCCACATCAAATTTAGCCATTAGACATGTTGTGATCTTAGTAGGCTTCTCCGAGAAGTTGACCACATAGAGACCATTCACAACATGTCCAACATAGGCTACTTTAAGAGTCTTGTTCCACAAGAGGGCCACGGTATCAATATCAAAGAAGGTAGAAAAACCCATGAGTGCAAGTTGACAAACGGAAAGCAAATTGAATGCAAGGGTCTCAACAAGCATGACTTTCTCAATGGTTAAGTCCGGAGAGATCACCACCTTGCTAAGACCCAATACCTTTAAAATTGACGCATCACCAAATTGGACTTGAGTGGCCATAGATGAGTTAGTTTGTACGTCCACCACCAAGTCCTTGCTTCCGGACATACGAGTTGTTGCTCCACTATCAAGCAACCATGATCCTCCTCCGGAAGCAAACTCCTACATAAGATCAATGCTTGGATTTAGGTACCCATTCTTGAATGGATCCTTTGAGGTTAGCAACAAGGGTCTTAGGAATCCAAATATACCATTCAATGTACTGATAAGGAGAACCAATAAATTTGGCATAAACATGCCTGTTACTAGCACGGCATAAAACATATGAAGGATTAAAATCACCGGTCTGGTTGGGATGAGTGGCATTGCCCCTTAAGGCCTTGCCACCCATCACCTTGTTCTTATTCTCCTTAGGAGCACCCTCTCCCTCTTTAACAAAAGTTTCTTTAAGAGGGAGAGATTGCTTGGTCTTGAATTTCTTCTTAGATTGCTTCTTCTTTGACTTGGGTACAAACCTAAGTCCCTCCTTAGACACAACTTCCTTTTGATTTCTCAAAAGATCGTTAAGGTTCTTCTCTCCTTGCATGCAAGTCACAAGGCCCTTCTCAAGTTGCTCTTTCAACTTAGCATTTTCCTCCACAAGGTTCACATGCTCACAACAAGGGTTAGTAGCATGCGCACTATCAATTAACACAAAAGGAGGACAAGTAGCAATCTTATTAGTTAGATTTACTTGGAGTTGATCATAAGAAACTTTGAGGCTTGCATGAGTGCTATTCAAGACCTTATGAGCTTTGTCAAGCAACCCAAACTCCTCATTGAGTTTCTCATGGCAAACCCCAAGTTCAACCTTCTCGGATTTAAGCACACGAGTAAGAACTTGAGCATGGTCAAGATATTTTTTTGAGTCTAGCCAAGTCAACGTTGTGTGACTCCTCGAGAGCATGGTAAAGATATTTCTTGAGTCTAGCCAAGTCAACATTGGAAAGATCCGCAATCGCATTGGCATAGTCACGGCTATGCCCTTCCATCTTGGAGATGGTCTCTTCGTGAGTCTCAATGACATCATTGGCCTCACCTAATTGTTTCAAGAGAGCAATGAAATGCTTCTTGGTCTCACCCTTGATTTTTCTCATGAATTTCCCAAAGGAATTTTCATATACTTTTACCTCCTCTTTTTCATCCCCACTATCCGTATGAGAAGGAGTAGTGGATATGGTAGTTTTGATGTTGGAGGTTACCTTGTTGGACCCTTTTGTCGGAATCGGGGCTCCGCAAAACCCAACAAGGTTCGAACACTGGGGCGTGTGCAAAGATCTCAACCGGCTCGAAGTCCCAAGCCTGTCACCCTACGGCCTAGCTGCGTCGAATAAGTGTGAGCGGGGAAGGAGATGGACTCAGAGATTTACCCAGGTTTGGGCCACCTTGCGGTGTAAAACCCTACTCCTGCTTTGTGGTGGATTGGCCTCACGAGGATGCTGAGGATGAACTAGTACAGTGGTTGGTTGGCCTCACGAGGGCTCTTGGCAATGATGAACTGGTGTGTGTCCTCCAAGGTGGGAGCTCGTCCCTCTTTATAGGGGCCGCGGTCCTCTTCCCTTATTGCACAGGCGGTAAGGGATCCCACAACGACCAAATTTGAAAGGGGACAAGAAGTACATCCTATCCTGACTAAAGGTGGTCTTCGCCTGCAAAGCTTCCGGGTGTGACGCAGCGGCGGGCTCGGCGATGACATCCGTCCTGCCGAGCTCGTCGTCTCGGTCCTCTTGCACTAGGAAGGAAACCTTTGGGGGGTTCCTTGGGAACCCGCGTATGTCCTTGCCTCCTTATCACGAAAGAGGAAACTGTTCTCCTTCTATGCCGGCTGGCGCCCGCCTGGCTCTGCCGTCAGAACCCATATCACCCCGGCCTCGGGAGGCCGGGTACTTGCATGGGAATCTCCGCTCCTCGGGAGGCAGCCTGGGGGGATGCTACTCCTTCGGAGGTCCTTGTGTTTTCCTCCTCGCGAGGCGGGGGCTCTCGCGAGGGCCTTGATTTGGGGGGCTTGTTGCTGGGCCGTACCGAGCCTTCGAGGTGGGCCACGCACTGGGCCACAGGTGGGCAGGTCTGGGTACCCCTGGTCCCAGAACACCGACAGTAGCCCCCGGTCCCAAGGTGTGTTCGGGCTGGCTTCGAGGCGAAGCCAAGGGGGAAGACCGAGGCACCGCGAGCCCTAACCGCCTGCGGGTTAGGATCGACGCGTGGCGCGCGATGAGGCACGGACGCCTCCACTTCCCCACATTGCCTCGGTAACCGCCCTGACCAACACGGGCTGGCGCACGCCGCGGGGCCATCATTGCCTAGGATGTGGAGGGACACCGGTTGACCTCTGATCGGCTATAAATGGGCGAAGGAGGCGAAGCCCCACGCCCATATTTATCTTCTTGCATCCTTCCTTCAAGCTGCCACCTCCATAGCTATGGCGCTGGTGAGGAGGTTCTCCGCTGCCGAGAAAGGGAAGGCCCCCCCTGGAGGGACCGGGCTCGCCGCGACCCAAGAGGGGCCGCGGCCGCCCCCGGAAGTACACCGCGACGCCAGCGGTGGCCCCTCGAGGGCGTGGGCGCACTCCCACGCGGGCCGGTGGCACCTCCGGCAGCCATGGGCAGGCTCCCTCCCGCGCAAGCGGCCGTAGTGGCCGCGGTGGCTTTGCCCAAGGGGGGAGGCTTGCTGCGGACGTCAGGCCGCCTTGTCCGTGACTCCATTCAGCCGACACCGTCCAGGAGTTCGTGGTGTGGGCGGAGAGGCCGGCGATCACCTGGTTCTCGCTCCCTCGCTTCTTCGCAGAGGCGCTACCAGCCGGGGGACCTGCTGGCCTACGGCTGCAGGCCGACTGCCGCTGCAGCGCGGCTTCGTGGGTGGACGTCGAGGTCACCCCCGCGGGCTACGTGTTCCTGACCCGCGGGTGGCAGGCGTTTGCCCGTGCCCGCGGCCTGGAGGGGAGGTGCATCCTCCACTTCAAGCACGACGGGGCGGCGACGCTCTTCGTCAAGATCTTCAGGGAAGACGGCAGGCGCTTGGGGTGCTGCCCAGAGGGCGATGACAACGACATCGACCGCCTTCCCGCCGGCGACGGCCGTCGCGACGGCGGCACCCTTGGCGTTGAACTTGCCCTTGGCGAAGGCCGCAACTCCTCCAGCGGCGACGACACCTCCTGCGGGGGAAGCTCGAGCGACGACGACTACAACGAGCCGCCACGCCGCCGCGCCCGGATCAGGGAGGGCGACGAGCCGCCGCGGCGCCATGTCCCTGCCCAGGAGGACGCCGAGCCGCCCCGTCGCTGCACCTACATCAAGGAGGAGAAGGACTCCGACTAAGCGCAGGCGGCGCCGGAGCCAGGCCTCGGGAGTGAGAGTCCTCGGGAGGCCGTCTTTCACTTTTGTTTCCTGCACAAAAAACCATGGAGGGCCCCACGGGGGCGTGTAATGAACTGCGGCGCTTGCACCTTTATGTTAGCATTTTTCTTTCTTCGCCCCAATCGCCGCCAATTGCAATGTCCCTGCTCATTGCGATTAGGGTAACCTGTGATTAGGATAACTTAGCTTGGCACGCCCACGGTAGGCTCCTACGTTGTGGAGGCGCGTCCCTCCGGAGCTTCTTTCCTTAACCGTAGAGCCCCCGAGCTCCCTTGCGAGGGTCGATTGCCGCCGGTGTGTCGAGTCATGATGCCCAACGAGGCCAGGAGATGGGCGCTCTGAGACCGGGGGCAGAGGTGATATTGTGCGCTAGCTCGCCTCGAGAGCGTCGTGCGAGGATTAGGACGCCAAAGTTTTGAGAGGTATGTGCGCGTCCTGGAGCCTGCATAACGTACCGTGCCCAGCCCCCGCTCGCGGGGCGCGCGCGAGAGAGCTGGCGGGTGCCAAACCCCTTTAAAAAGAACTCAAAACAAGAAAGGAGAAGGTTCCCACCCCATTTTTCGAACAAGACGCGAAAACTTCAAACTTCATTCAAAAAGGTGGCAAATTTGGTTACAAAAGAGAGCAAATAACAGCCGCGTTCGGTGCCTAGACTAGTCTTCCCCCGCGCGGAGCATGAGGCATCCACTGGGAGTGGGCATAGTCGTTGAATGACAGTGTCGTCTGCCAGCGCGGAGCTTGGGGCTTCCACTTGGGTGTGGGTGGGAACTCCTCCGCGTCCTCGGGGGACTCCGGGCGTATACAACCCACTCATTATTACGTGAGAGTGTCACGGGTAGAACTTGCGGAGATGCTGGACGTTCCAGGCATTCTGGATGGGGACCCCGTCCTGAGTCTCCAGGCGCACGGCGCCAGGCCCGAAGACGCGGGCGACCCTGAACGGGCCCTCCCACATGGGCGAGAGGTTGTGCAGGCCCTCCCTGGAGAGGACCCGCCTCAGGACGAGGTCTTCGACTTCGAGGGTCCTGGAGCGGACGCTGCGGTAATGGTATCGCCGCAGCGCCTGCTAGTACCTCACTGCACGGAGCGAGGCTTGGCGACGGGCCTCCTCCCCGAGCACAAGGTATGTCCCCCACGTGGCATCCTGACGCTCCTCGTAAAATGCCAAGACCCGCGGGGAGCGATGCTTAACCTCGTGTGGGAGGACCGCCTCAGCTCCCTAGACGAGGAAGAATGGGGTCTCGCCGGTGGGCTTAGTCGTAGTGGTGCGGATGGACCACAACACGGACTGAAGCTCACCGAGCCAACCCCTGCCGCGGGCCTCGAGTTTCTTCTTGAAGCTCCTCGCCTTGAGGCCCCTCAGGACCTCCGCGTTAGCACGCTCGGCCTGGCCATTGCTCCGCGGGTGTGCCACCGAAGCGTAACATATCTGCGTCCCAAGGTTAGCACAATATTCCCTAAAGAGGTTGCTTGTGAACTGTGGGCCATTGTCAGTAATGATACGGTTGGGAACACCGAAGCGGCTCACAAGGCTCGAGATGAACTTGACTGCTGAGCCGGCGGGGATGGTGCGCACGAGCTCCACCTCCGCCCAATTGGTGAACTTGTCGATGGCAACGTAGAGGTAGCGGTAGCCTCCGGCCGCCCGAGGGAAAGGACCCAGTATGTCCAGCCCCCAGACCGCGAAGGGCCAGGAGAGCGGAATGGTCTGGAGACCTTGCGCGGGTTGATGAATCTGCTTGGCATGGAACTGACAGGCCTCGCAGGATCGGGCCAGCTCAGTGGCGTCATTGAGCGCCGTGGGCCAATAGAAGCCATTGCGGAACGCCTTTCCCACAAGGGTGCGAGACGAGGAATGGTGCCCGTAGTCACCACCGTGGATATCAGCCAGCAGCTCGCCCCCCTGCTCCTCAGATATGCACCGCAGCGAGACGTCGTTTGGGCGCCTGCGGTATAGCTCGCCGTCCCTCAGGCAGTAGGCAGTGGCCTGGCGAACCACGCGCTCCGCGTCCTCCTCCTTCTCTGGCAGGGCGCCGCCGAGCTGGAACGCCTTGAACTCCTCCGTCCAGTCGCCAGCCTGGGGTTCCAGCGCCAGGAGCAAACGTGCTAACGAGGCCGGGGCGCCTGACAGCGGGGCCAGTGGCAGTTCCTCCCGAGACGACGCCAGGCTTGCGGCCAGTGGAGCCGCCGATGGTTTGAGGAGCCTTTTCTCGAAGACGCCAGGTTCCTAAGGCTCGCGGCACGACGCCCTATTGGCGATGTCGTCCGCCTCCTTGTTCGTGCCGCACAGGACGTGCTGCAATTCCAAGCCCTGGAAGTGCTTTTCAATTTTGCGTACCTCTTCCAAGTACGCATCCATGTGCTCGTCCTTCAGCTTGTACTCCTTGTTGGAGAAGTTGACGAGGAGCTGGGAGTCGCCCTTGACGGTGAGGCGCTTGACCCTCATGGCCACGGCGGCCCTGAGGTCCACGATCAAGCCCTCGTACTCCGCGATGTTGTTCGAGACCTTCTCGCCATGCTGGAAGCAGAGCTGCAGGGCGTAGTAGAGCTTGTCCTGGGTCGGTGAGATGAGTACGACTCCAGCCCCCGCGCCCTATCATGCAAAGGCATCGTCGAAGTGCATGACCCAGCCGTCAGGCACCTCACCGCCGGGAGCGAGGGACTGCCCTCATCCAGCCCCCGGTCGGGGGCATCCGTCCATTCCGCCACGAAGTCAGCGAGGGCCACGCCCTTGATGACCCTGGTTGTGCTAAACTCTAGGCGGAAGGTCTGCAGCTCGATGTTCCACTCCGCCACCCTTCCATCATCGTTGGGGTTGCGCAGCACCTTCTTCAGCGGGTACGTAGAGACGACCTTGATGGGGTGGCCTTGGAAGTAATGGCGCAGCTTTCTTGAGGGAACGAGGAGCGCGAGCAGGAGCTTCTGCTGCATGGGTTAACGCGCGCCCGCATCCTGCAGAACGGTGGTGACGTAGTACACCGGGTGCTCGACGAGGCACGAGGCATCGGCGCCGCCCTGTTCCTAAGGGAGCGTGCCGGACTCAGGTGCCCCATGAGTCGGGGAGGTGACGAGGGCCTCAGGAGCGCCATCCTGAGGTGGCGAGTGCTGTGCGGCCCCTTGCGAACCACCTTTCTTCGTGCCTGTGCCGGCGCGCTCCTCCCGGATCGCCACGAGCTCCGCGCTGGCCGAGTGGGGGGTTGCCGCCAAGTACAGCACCAAAGGCTCGTGAATGCGGGGCGCCACCATGACGGGAGGGTTCATGAGGTACCACTTGAGTTCTTGGAAAGCCGCCTCTACTTCTGGGGTCCACTCGAAAGGGCCCTTCCTCTTCATGAGCTTGAAGAAGGGGAGGGCATGCTCATTGAGCCTGGAGATGAAACGTCCCAAGGCGGTCACGCAGCCCGCCAGCTTCTGCATTTCTTTGTGGGTCTGAGGCGGGCACTGATAACCCACAAGTATAGGGGATCACAACAGTTTTCGACGGAAGAGTATTCAACCCAAATTTATTGATTCGACACAAGGGGAGCCAAAGAATAATCTCGAGTATTAGCAGCTGAGTTGTCAATTCAACCACACCTGAAAGACTTAATATCTGCAGCAAAGTATTTAGTAGCAAAGTAGTATGGAAGTAACGGTAATGATGGCAAACGTGACAGTAGCAGTTTTGTAGTGATTGTAACAGTAGCAACGGAAAAGTAACTTAGCAAAGATCAATATGTGAAAAGCTCGTAGGCAATGGATCAGTGATGGATAATTATGTCCGATGGCATTCATCATGCAACGGTTATAACATAGGGTGACACAGAACTAGCTCCAATTCATCAATGTAATGTAGGCATGTATTCCATATATAGTCATACGTGCTTATGGAAAAGAACTTGCATGTCATCTTTTGTCCTACCCTCTCGTGGTAGCGGGGTCCTAATGGAAACTAAGGGATATTAAGGCCTCCTTTTAATAGAGAACCGGACCAAAGCATTAGCACTTAGTGAATACATGAACTCCTCAAACTACGGTAATCACCGGAAAGAATCCCAGTTATTGTCACCCTGGGGGATGCGGATCATAACTCGTAATAGGTGTCTACAACTTGCAAGATAGGATCAAGAACACATATATATTCATGAAAACATAATAGGTTCAGATCTGAAATCATGGCACTCGGGCCCTAGTGACAAGCATTAAGCATAGCAAAGTCATAGCAACATCAATCTCAGAACATAGTGGATACTAGGGATCAAACCCTAACAAAACTAACTCGATTACATGGTAAATCTCATCCAACCCATCACTGTCCAGCAAGCCTACGATGGGATTACTCATGAACGGCGGAGAGCATCATGGAATTGGTGATGAAGGATGGTTGGTGATGACGACGGCGTCGATTTCCCCTCTCCGGAGCCCAAAACGGACCCCAGATCTGCCCTCCCGAGGAAGAACAGGAGGTGGCGGCGGCTCCGTATCGTGAAACACGATGAACTCTTCTCCTTGATTTTTTTCTCCCCGAATAGGAATATATATAGTTGGAATTGAGGTCGGAGGGGCTCCAGGGGGCCCACAAGATAGGGGGGGCGCCCTGGGGGGGCGCTCCCCTGGCTTGTGGCCAGGTGGTGGACCCCCTCCGGTTGATTCTTTTGCCAGTATTTTTTATTAATTCCAAAAATATTCTCCGTAAATTTTTAGGTCAATCCGAGAACTTTTATTTCTGCACAAAAATAACACCAAGGCAATTCTGCTGAAAACAGCGTCAGTCCGGGTTAGTTTGATTCAAATCATGCAAATTAGAGTCCAAAACAAGGGCAAAAGAGTTTGGAAAAGTAGATACGATGGAGATGTATCAACTCCCCCAAGCTTAACCCATTGCTTGTCCTCAAGCAATTCAATTGACAAACTGAAAGTGACAAAGAAAAACTTTTACAAACTCTGTTTGATCTTGTTGTTGTAAATATGTCTAACTGATGTTCAGATTTTCAGCAAAGATTATAGACTAACCACATTCACAATAACATTTAGGTCTCACATTTACTCATATTAATGGCATAATCAACTAGCGAGCAATAATAATAAATCTCGGATGACAACAATTTTACCAAAACAATCATGATACAATATGATATAATGGTATCTCACTAGCCCTTTCTGAGACCGCAAAACATAAATGCAGAGCACCTCTAAAGAACAAGGACTGACTAGACATTGTAATCCATGGTAAAAGAGATCCAGTCACAGTCATACTCAATATCAATTAATAACAAAGCATATAAATGACGGTGGTGCTCTCTAACTGGTGCTTTTTATAAGAGGAGGATGACTCAACCCTAAAGTAAAATAGATAAGCCCTTCGCAGAGGGAAGCATTGACTTGCAGAGGTGCCAGAGCTCGAGCTTTTAAAACAGGGATGAATAATAATTTTGAGCGGTATGCTTTCATTATCAACATAACAACCAAGAGATCTCGGTATCTTCCATGCTAGATACATTATAGGCGGTTCCCAAACAGAATAGTAAAGTTTTTACTCCCCCTCCACCAATCAATCACACTCCACGGCGAGCCGAATCCACGGGTACCGTCCATACAAACAACAATCCTGGGGGAGTTTTGTTTCATTATATTTTGATTTGATTTTTGAGCATGGAAGATACTGACAGCCCCTAGTTACTACATGAGAATAACCCACCTACTCGTGAATGATAGTGAATCAACACATATCGTGAGAATAACCCACCTAGCATGGAAGATACTGACAGCCCCTAGTTACTACATGAGCGATTCGGGCATACAAAACAGAATATTATTTGAAGGTTTAGAGTTTGGCACATGCAAATTTACTTGGAACGGCAGGTAAATACCGCATATAGGTAGGTATGGTGGACTCATATGGAATAACTTTGGGTTTATGGAAATGGATGCACAAGCAGTATTCCAGCTTATTACAGGTGAAGGCTAGCAAGAGACTGGGAAGCGACCAACTAGAGAGTGACAACAGTCATAAACATGCATTGAGATTAACCAACATTGAATGCAAGCATGAGTAGGATATAAATCACCATGAACATAAATATCGTGGAGGCTATGTTGATTTTGTTTCAACTACATGCGTGAACATGTGCCAAGTCAAGCCACTTGAATCATTCAGAGGAGGATACCATTCTATCGTACTACATCACAACCATTTTGAAATGCATGTTGGCACTCAAGACAAACCATTATACACTCTTAGCTAATTAAGCATGGCATGAGTAACTATAATCTCTAATTGTCATTGCAAACATGTTTCATCCATAATGAGCTGAATCCAGAACGATGAGCTAATCATATTTACAAAAACAAAATAGGTCGAGTTCATACCAGCTTTTCTCCATCTCAATCGCTTCATCATATATCGTCATTGTTTCCTTTCACTTGCACGACCGAACGGTGTGAATAATAATAAGAGTTCACGTGCATTGGACTAAGCTAGAATCTGCAAACAATAACTCAAAGGAGAAGGCAAGGTAATATGGGCTCTCTGTAAGATAAACAACAATGCATATGAGAGCCACTCAACATTTTCATTGTGGTCTTCTCCTCTCGACCCAAAGAAAGAAATTTCAAAACAAGAACGAGAAAAACTATTTACACGGGAAAGCTCCCAACAAGCAAAAGAAGAACGAGAAATCTTTTTGGGTTTTCTTTTAATACTACAACTAGACAAACTAAAAGGTAAAGCTAGAACTAATTTTTTTTTGGATTTTTCTCAAGGTTAATTAAACACACAAGAAGAAAGCGGAAAGAAGAAATAAGATGCCATGGATGATACAATGAAAAAGTATGAACACCGATAACTGAGATGAGTGTGTGAACATGAATGTAATGTCGGTGAGAAATACGTACTCCCCCAAGCTTAGGCTTTTGGCCTAAGTTGGTCTAGGGCCATGGCTGGAAACAACCATCTCCTGGATACTCCGGAGGGTCCTGAGGGTTCCACTGGTTGGCGAGCTCCTGTGGCTCCCACTGAAAAACCGGATCCTGATACGGATCAAGGGCTAGTGCCTGCTCAGGTGCTGGGGGTTGCGACAGACCCCAATATCTATAGATGTCCTCGGGCATAATAGTGTACCTGCCTGAATGGATATCGAACAAAGAAGAAGCAGGCAGAGCAATAATTTCACAAGTACCCTGACTAAATACTAAGTTGTAAAGCAGCCTCTTATCATTATCCTTCCTAATAAAATCATGTGCTACCATACTGTCATAGTCTAAATATCTTGTAGGTAGCAGCATTTCCTCTTCCTCATCAAGCCTAATGGGTATCTTAAAGTGTTTGGCTAGACGAGATGCATAGATACCTCCGAATATGGGACCCTTCGAACAGTTTAAGTTCAACCGTTGGGCCACCATAGCGCCTAGACTAAAAGTTCTATCAGCAAGTAAAGCGTGGCGCAAAATGGCGAGGTCGGGAGCACTCAGGCTTCCACTCTCCCCACGACCAACTAAACATCTCCTCGCAAATAATGAATAATAGCGTAGAACAGGAAAATGTAAACTAGTTGCTCTTGCCTTTGACACCCCTCTCTCTTCCCCCACAGTGGTTGCGGCAATAAAGTCCTCCATGTCTCTAGGACGTGGTTCACTAATGCTGCCCTCATAAGGTACTTTGCAAATTTTGCAAAAATCGTAAAGTGACATCTTCTTAGGCACGTCATACAAGTAAAACTCTACCATGGGAGGATCCTTCCTAGGATAAAAGTGAAAGTTTTGCATGAAGATATTAGTGAGTAGGAGGTACTGGTCACACTTATCGTTGAGGAAGTCGGTGATGCCTGCATTCTATGCCAAATAATAGAAATCTTCATAAATTCCAGCCGCCCTCAAGAATGCATCACTTGGCCATTCACATGGCCGAACCTCCGCGGTGCGGGGAATATTGTATCTGGGCTTCTCATTTTCATTTTCTTTGGAACCCCGGCTTGAAGAGCCTCTTAACAATCTCCTCATCATTTCTTTCTCTGAAAAATTTCTGAAATTTTTAGTGACTCAAAATAAAAGTGAACAAAACTCAACAAAACTTATAGCAACTACTCCCACAAGTGCCTAGAGGCTATATCATGCATCAAAACTACTTGGGACCATACAAATTTGACATGCAAGCTCAAGAACAAGGTCACCACAGCAGCAAAAATTTGCAATATATAAAGCACTAAGGCAAAAACTAATTGGACCATTGGAGGAGTCACATACCGAAGATCAGTCCCCCAAAACAGTTTTGCAATTGCAGGTTTTCCCAAGGAGATTGAAAATGGCAGCAAAATGAGCTAGAACACGGGTTTGAGCAATGGTGGGATTTTTTCTGGAGGAAGACGAAGTGGATGGGTGCTGGAATAAGTGAGGGGGGCCTACGTGGGACCCACAAGCCAGGGGGGCGCGCCCAGGGGGGTGGGCGCGCCCTGTAGGCTTGTGGCCCACTGGTGCAGCCCCCTGATGTGTTCTCGGTGCCAAAATTTCTTAAATATTCCAGAAAAAATCATACTACATTTTCAGGGCATTTGGAGAACTTTTATTTTCAGATCATTTTTCTATTGCACGGGTAAATCAGAAAACAGAAAAATAATAGCATTTTTTACTTTATTAAATCTAAATAACAGAAAGTAAAGTTGGGTACAGAAGGTTGTGCCTCCTAGATTCATCCATCTCATGCTCATAAAAAAGAATCCATCAATAAGGTTGATCAAGTCTTATTGACAAACTTTTTTCGAATGACACGAAACCGGAGAATTTTCGAATAACACTAGGTTACCTCAATGGGGATATGCAATTCCCCAACAATAAGTATATCATATTTATTTTTGGCAGTAGGGACAGGGAATTCAAAATCTCCAATAATAATCATTGAAATTTTTTCAATGGAGTTGATACTATGAACTTGAGGTTGTTTCTTCGGAAAGTGTACCGTATGCTCATTACCATTAACGTGAAAAGTGACATTGCCCTTGTTGTAATCAATAACAGCCCCTTCAGTATTCAAAAAAGGTCTACCAAGGATAATCGACATACTGTCGTCCTCGGGAATATCAAGAATAACAAAGTCCGTTAGGATAGTAACATTTGCAACTACGACAGGCACATCCTCGCAAATATCGGTGGGTAAAGAAGTTGATTTATCAGCCATTTGCAAGGAGATTTCAGTAGGTGTCAACTTATTCAAATCAAGTCTACGATACAAAGAGAAAGGCATAACACTAACACCAGCTCCAAGGTCACATAAAGCAGTTTTAACATAGTTTCTTTTAATAGAGCATGGTCTAGTAGGTACTCCGGGATCTCCTAGTTTATTTAGTATTCCACCCTTAAAAGTATAATTAGCAAGCATGGTGGAAATCTCAGCTTCTGGTATCTTTCTTTTATTTGTCAGAATATCTTTCATATACTTAGCATAAGGAGACATTTTCAGAATATCAGTCAAGCGCATACGCAAAAAGACATGTCTATGCATTTCAACAAAGCGGTCAAAATCCTCATCATCCTTTTTCTTGGATGGCTTAGGAGGAAAGGGCATGGGTTTCTGAACCCAAGGTTCTCTTCCTCTACCATGCTTCCTAGCAACGAAGTCTCTTTTATCAAATCTTTTATTCTTAGGTTGTGGGTTATCAAGATCAACGGCAGGTTCAATCTCCACATCATTATCATTACTAGGTTGAGCATCAACAAGGACATCATCATTAATATTATCACTAGGCTCATGTTCATTACCAGATTGTGTCTCAGCATCAGAAATAGAAATATCATTTGGGTTTTCATGAGTATCTATAACAGGTTCACTAGCAGCATGCAAAGTCTTATCGTCATTCTTTTTCCTTTTGTTACTGGGATGACTAGGTGCATCAGTATTAATTCTCTGAGAATCTTGCTCGATTCTCTTAGGATGGCCCTCAGGATACAAAGGTTCCTGAGTCATTTTACCGCCTCTAGTCACAACTCTAACAGAATGATCATTGTTCTTACCATTCATCTCATTAAGCAAATCATTTTGTGCCTTAAGTACTTGTTCTACTTGAGTAGTTACCATGAAAGCATGTTTACTAATAAGCTTAAGATCATTGATAGTTCTACTCATATAATCACCTAAGCGATCAAGCATGTAAGCATTATGTTTCAATTGTTTACTAACATAAGCATTGAAATTTTCTTGCTTAACAATAAAGTTATCAAACTCATCTAAGCATTGGCTAGCAGACTTATTATAGGAAATATCACCTTCATCAAATCTACGGAGAGAATTTACCTCTACTAACTGTGTCGGGTTATCAAGACCATGTAACTCTTCAATAGGTGGTAGATTCTTAACATCTTCAGCTTTAATACGTTTTTCTTTCATAGATTTCTTTGTCTCTTGCATATCTTCAGGACTGAGAAATAGAATACCTCTTTTCTTCGGAATTGGCTTTGGAGGTGGTTCGGGAATAGTCCAATCATTATCATTGCTCAATATATTATTCAATAGTAGTTCAGCTTGTTCAACAATTCGTTCCCTGAAAACACAACCAGCACAACTATCTAGGTGGTCCCTAGAAGCATCGGTTAGTCCATTATAAAAGATATCAAGTATTTCGTTTTTCTTGAGAGGATGATCAGGCAAAGCATTAAGTAATTGGAGAAGCCTCCCCAAGCTTGTGGGAGACTCTCTTCTTCAATTTGCACAAAGTTTAATATTTCCTGCAAGGCAGCTTGTTTCTTATGGGCAGGAAAATATTTTCCAGAGAAGTAATATATCATATCCTGGGGACTACGCACACAACCAGGAGCAAGAGAATTAAACCATATCTTAGCATCACCCTTTAATGAGAAAGAAAACAACTTAAGAATATAGTAATAATGAATTTTTTCCACATGAGTGAATAGGGTGGCTATATCATTCAATTTAGTAAGATGTGCCACAACAGTTTCAGATTCATAACCATGGAAAGGATTAGATTCAACCAAAGTAATTAACTCAGGATTGATAGAGAATTCATAATCCTTATCAGTAACAAAGATAGGTGAAGTAGCAAACTTAGGATCATATTGCATTCTAGCATTCAAAGATTTTTCCTTCCACTTGCATAGAAATTTCTTAAGATCATCTCTATCCTTACAAGCAAGAAAGTCCCTAGCTACCTCTCCCTCCATAACATAACCCTTAGGTATATTAGGCAATTCATATCTAGGAGAGCTAGGTCTAGCGGGTGTCTCATAGTGTTCAGTTTCAATAATTTCATCAGTTTCAGAAATATCATCAGTTTCAGCATTGACTCTAGCAATTTGTTCATCAAGAAATTCACCCAGTGGCATAGTATTATCAAGCAAAGTATCATCATAAGCATCATGCATAGCAGAAGTGGCATCATTAATTACTTGCGACATATCAGAATCAATAGCAGGTGGTGGTGTCGCAAATTTACTCATAACAGAAGGTGAATCAAGTGCGGAGCTAGATGGCAGTTCCTTACCCCCCCCCCCCTCGTAGTAGAGGGATTAGATCTTGGTTTTTGGGTCTTTCAGATTCTTCATAGTGATCAACCGATATAAATCCCAAGTGACTCAGAGAATAGAGCTATGCTCCCTGGCAAAGGCGCCAGAAAAAGGTCTTGATAACCCACAAGTATAGGGGATCGCAACAGTTTTCGAGGGTAGAGTATTCAACCAGAATTTATTGATTCGACACAAGGGGAGCCAAAAAATATTCTCGAGTATTAGCAGCTGAGTTGTCAATTCAACCACACCTGAAAGACTTAATATCTACAGCAAAGTATTTAGTAGCAAAGTAGTATGGAAGTAACGGTAACGATGGCAAACCTGACAGTAGCAGTTTTGTAGTGATTGTAACAGTAGCAACGGAAAAGTAACTTAGCAAAGATCAATATGTGAAAATCTCATAGGCAATGGATCAGTGATGGATAATTATGTCCGATGGCATTCATCATGCAACGGTTATAACATAGGGTGACACAGAACTAGCTCCAATTCATCAATGTAATGTAGGCATGTATTCCATATATAGTCATACGTGCTTATGGAAAAGAACATGCATCACATCTTTTGTCCTACCCTCCCATGGCAGCGGGGTCCTAATGGAAACTAAGGGATATTAAGGCCTCCTTTTAATAGAGAACCGGACCAAAGCATTAGCACTTAGTGAATACATGAACTCCTCAAACTACGGTAATCACCCGAAAGAATCCCAGTTATTGTCACCCTGGGGGATGCGGATCATAACTCGTAATAGGTGTCTACCACTTGCAAGATAGGATCAAGAACACATATATATTCATGAAAACATAATAGGTTCGGATCTGAAATCATGGCACTCGGGCCCTAGTGACAAGCATTAAGCATAGCAAAGTCATAGCAACATCAATCTCAGAACATAGTGGATACTAGGGATCAAACCCTAACAAAACTAACTCGATTACATGGTAAATCTCATCCAACCCATCACCGTCCAGCAAGCCTACGATGGGATTACTCACGAACGGTAGAGAGCATCATGGAATTGGTGATGAAGGATGGTTCGTGATGACGACGGCGTCGATTTCCCCTCTCCGGAGCCCAAAATGGACCCCAGATATGCCCTCCCGAGGAAGAACAGGAGGTGGCGGCGGCTCCGTATCGTGAAACGCGATGAACTCTTATTCTTGATTTTTTTCTCCCCGAATAGGAATATATAGAGTTGGAATTGAGGTCGGAGGAGCTCCAGGGGACCCACAAGACAGGGGGGCACGCCCTAGGGGGGCGCCCCCCTGGCTTGTGGCCAGGTGGTGGACCCCCTCCGGTTGATTCTTTCGCCAGTATTTTTTATTAATTCCAAAAATATTCTCTGTAAATTTTCAGGTCAATCGGAGAACTTTTATTTCTGCACAAAAATAACACCAAGGCAATTCTGCTGAAAACAGCGTCAGTCCGGGTTAGTTTCATTCAAATCATGCAAATTAGAGTCCAAAACAAGGGCAAAAGAGTTTGGAAAAGTAGATACGATGGAGACGTATCAGGCACATCTTTTGAATTGCCTTGATCTTTTCTGGGTTTGCCTCGATCCCTCGGTGCGATACCAAGAAACCGAGCAGCTTGCCGGATGGGACCCCGAAGACGCACTTCTTCGGGTTGAGCCTCAGGTTTACCCGATGTAGGCTGGTGAACGTCTCTTCCAGGTCCTCGTTCAAGGTCCTCGGCTCCCGCGATTTGACCACGATGTCGTCGACGTACGCCTCGGCATTCCCCCCGAGCTGTTGCCCCAGGGCGGTGTGCATCAACCGCTGGAAGGTCGCGCCAGCGTTTCGCAGCCCGAAGGGCATGCATGTATAGCAATATACGCCGCACGGGGATAGAAATGTCGTCTTCTCGACGTCTTCCACTGCCATCTTGATTTGATGGTAACCTGAGAAAGCATCCAAGAAGCACAGCAGATCGCACTCGGCGGTGGAGTCCACAATCTGGTCGATGCGCGGGAGTGGGAAGGGGTCCCGCGGACAAGCCTTGTTGAGACTCGTGAAGTCGATGCCCATGCGCTCCTTCCCACCCTTCTTGGGGACAATCACAAGGTTGGCCAGCCAATCAGGGTACCGCACTTCCTGAATAACGCCAGCTTCCTGTAGCTTGTGGACCTCTTGGACGATGAAGGTTTGCTTTTCTTGTGCCTGTCGCCTTGCCTTTTTGTTTACCGGGCATGCATGAGGGCACACCATCAAGTGGTGTTCAATCACGTCCCTCGGGACGCCCACCAGGTCAGACGGCTCCCACGCGAACACGTCCTTATTTGCGTGGAGGTTGTCGACCAGCGCATTCTCTTGCTCCGGGGGAAGGCCAGTGCCGATGGTGAAGGTGGGGCCCGAGCTTCCGCCGTTAACAAACACCTGCTTCTTCTCAGCTCGGTCCTGAGAAAACAGTTGTTTCTTCTTCGCGGGCGCAGCCTCCAGGGCCGGCACCGCTCCCTCTGCACCGGGACTCAGGGCCGCTGCAGCCCCAGGAGCGGAAGTGTCACCCTCATCGTCGAGACGCGGGGCCGCCTCAACCCCCGGGGCCTGGGCGGCGCCCTCGGCGCATGGGCATGTGGCCGCTGCTGCTGTGTAGGCGAGACTGAGGACTTGTACCGCGTCCTTGGTGTCCCCGGCCACGGAGATGATGCCGCTGCTCCCTGGCATCTTGATGATGTTGTAGCCTCGGTGCGTTGCCGCCATGAACTTGGTTAGGGCCGGGTACCCCAGGATGGCATTATACGGGAGGCCGATGTGGGCCACGTCAAAATCGATCATCTCGGTGCAGTAGTTGTCCCGAGTGTCGAAGGTGAACGGGAGGTGCACCTGCCCCAAAGGGGCGATGGAGCCTTGGGCCACCCCCGAGAAGGGCCTGGTAGGCGCAAGCTGGTCATAGGGCATCTGCAGTGTGTCGAAGGTCTCCACAGAGAGGACGTTGAGGCCGGCACCGCCATCAATGAGTGTCTTGGTAACCGCGACATTGCTGATGGTGGGGGTGCATAGCATGGGAATTGCACCAGTGGCAACCGTAGTCCTGGGATGGTCCTTGGAGTCGAAGGTGATGTCGGTCGCCGGCCTCATCTTACCCCATGGGGCCTCAGGCCGCGGCTGAGTTGCGCCCGCCTGGCGGAGGAGCTGCTTGACGTGGCGATCGGACGCGGGTGCCCGCGATCCGCCGAGGATGCAAGCGACCGTGCGAGGCCCGGGGGGCGTGAGACGCGCGACGAGACGACCGCAAGGCCCTTTACGTGCCTTGAGTAGCGCGGCCTACGTGCTTGCCAGCCCGGGACGAGCACGGGGGGTCGACGCCGTGGCGGAAGCAGGGGTAGGGGGAGCGGTGCGGCCGCCACGCTGTACGGAGGGCGGCAGCGATGAGTTCTGCTGCTCTTGAGCAGCCCGGCCGGTAGCAGCGCTGGCTGCCGGGGAGATGGAGCGGTGTGGGCAGCCCGGCGCTCGGCACGAACCCGGCGGGCGTTGGCCATGGGAGCGACGGAGCTGAGACAGGGTGGAACCGGAGAAAGATTTCGACACGCCCCTACCTGGCGCGCCAAATGTCGGAATCGGGGCTCGGCAAAACCCAACAAGGTTCGAAGAATGGGGCATGTGCGAAGATTTCAACCGGCTCGAAGTCCCAATCCTGTCACCCTACGGCCTAGCTGCGTCGAATAAGTGTGAGCGGGGAAGGAGATGGACTCAGAGATTTACCCAGGTTCGGGCCACCTTGCGGTGTAAAACCCTACTCCTGCTTTGTGGTGGATTGGCCTCACGAGGAGGCTAAGGATGAACTAGTACAGTGGTTGGGTGGCCTCACGAGGGCTCTTGGCAGTGATGAACTGGTGTGTGTCCTCCAAGGTGGGAGCTCGTCCCTCTTTATAGGGGTCGCGGTCCTCTTCCCTTATCGCACAGGCAGGAAGGGGTCCCACAACGGCCAAATTTGAAAGGGGACAAGAAGTACATCCTATCCTGACTAAAGGTGGTCTTCGCCTGCAAAGCTTCCGGGTGTGACGCAGCGGTGGGCTCAGCGATGACATCCGTCCTACCGAGGTCGTGGTCACGGTCCTCTTGCACTAGGAAGGAAACCTTTGGGGGGTTCCTTGGGAACCCGCGTACGTCCTTGCCTCCTTATCACAAAAGAGGAAATTGTCCTCCTTCTGCGCCCGCTGGCGCCCGCCTGGCTCTGTCGTCAGAACCCATGTCACCCCGGCCTCGGGAGGTCGGGTACTTGCATAGGAATCTCCGCACCTCGGGAGGCAGCCTGGGGGGATGCCACTCCTCCGGAGGTCTTGGCGTTGTCCTCCTCGTGAGGCGGGGGCTCTCACGAGGGCCTTGATTTGGGGCGCTTGTTGCTGGGCCGTACCGAGCCTTCGAGGTGGGCCACGCGCTGGGCTGCAGGCATGCTGGTCTGGGTACCCCCGGTCCCAGAACGCCGACACCTTTGGCCATTAGGCACTTGGTGATGGGGATGCGATCTTCATTTGGTGCGTCGAAGAGTGACACTGAGGTTGGAGGAGAGATGGCAATGGCCACGGAAGCCATTGCCATTCCTTCTCCACTAGTATCATCATCATCATCATTGGAGTTGTACTCTTCTTGCACCGTCAACCCCCTTGAAGGCACCCTCTTCATGAATATGTTCTTGTTGGGGAAGGACTTTGACTTGTCCTTGCGAATGAGCTTGCCTCCATTGTATTCTCGCTTCTCATAGGGGAAATCCACAACAAAGTGACTTACATTACCAAAGTTGTAGCATGTTCTCACCCGTTGCTTGCCCTTGGATCCACTTGAGTTGTTCTTGGAGAAGTTAGTCTTGGTGTTCCTCTTGTTGCCCCAAAATTGCCTTGACGCAAGAGCCATGTGCTCGTGGTGTCTTCGGGGCAACCCACCTCCTCCTCTTCTTCTTATTCCTCTTCTGAGATTGCCTTGGCTTTCGAAGCAAGGATGGGCTTCTTTGACCGTTGAACACGAGCTAGAGCATTGTCCGCGGTCTTGTTCAAGATGTTCATAGAAACAAACTCATCCAACACTTCCCTTGAAGACAAGGTGTGGAAGTCCGGTCTTTGACGGATCACGGAAGACATGCTTTTGTTGAATGGCATGATGTCCTTGAGGAACTTGTGCTTGACCCAAGTGTCATCTATGTCCTTGCTCCCATGATCACGAAGAGAGACGTGAAGGTTGGTAAATCTTCTGTAGAGATCCCTTGGGTCCTCATCTTTCATCATCACAAACTCATCGGCTTCATCAAGAACCACCTCAAAGTTGCATCATTGAATGCTTGAGCTCCCTTTGTACAAGGAGTTGATGCCATGCTTCTTTATCAATGGTGAACGGACGCAAGTGGGAGAGCTCTTCGGGTGGCAAGGCGGATTGAAGAATGAACAAAGTGGAAGCAATGAGTTGATTGTACACTTCTTCTCTTGGTGTCATGATGTTGGGATCATGAGGGTAAAAGCCTTTCTCGATCACTCTCCATGGTTGTGTTGAGTTCTGATTCAAATGAGACTTGATATGAAAAACCCAATCAGGAAAGTTAGTCAAATCAGGCTTGGGTGGGGGGCCATTGGAGTTAATATGAGGTGAGGGAACCGGTCCACCATAGGACCGGGGAGGGGCAACCGCGGCATGGGTGCCCGATCCATTAACTCCATGAGAGGATTTGGGTAGCTCGGCACTAGCCGATTCCTTTGCGGAACCGACATTCATCTTAGAATGGAAAGAATTATAATCCTTCTGATCGGTGGGGAGTTTAAGATTCTCATGAACTTTATTTAGCGTGTCCTTGACCTCTTCCACCATGGATAATTTGAGCAAGGCGATGGCCTCGTTCAAATCATCGCGGGTGACCACGGTCTCAGATGCGGCCATGGAGTGCTCCCCTTCGGCACCTACTATGCCAACCATACTCTTTGGGCGGTTAAGCCTTTAAAAGAGACGTAGCTCTGATACTAATTGAAAGGATTGATATGGTTGACTAGAGGGGGGGTGAATAGGCAACTACCAATTTTTAGCTTTTCTTAACAAATTAGGTTTAGCAACAAATAGGTTTCTAGATATGAAACTAGGTGAACAACCTATATGATGCTAACAACAATAATGATACAAGCAAGCAAAGGATGCAACACAAGTAATGCTTGCACAAAGTAAAGGTAAGAGATAACCACAAGTGGAACCGCTGGAGACGAGGATGTGTTACCAAAGTTCCTTCCCTTTGAGGGGAAGTGCGTCTTCATTGGAGCGGTGTGGAGGCACAATGCTCCCCAAGAAGCCACTAGGGCCACCGTATTCTTCTCACGCCCTCACACAATGCGAGATGTCGTGATTCCACTAGTGGTGCACTTCGAAGGCGGCGACCAAACCTTTACAAACAAGGTTGGGGCAATCTCCACAACTTAATTGGAGGCTCCCAACGACACCACGAAGCTTCACCACAATGGATTATGGCTCCGAGGTGACCTCAACCGTATAGGGTGCTCAAACACCCAAGAGTAACAAGATCCGCAAGGGATTAGTGGGGGGAATCAAATTTCTCTTGGTGGAAGTGTAGATCGGGGCCCTCTCATCCAAACGCTAGAAGATCAACAACTTTTGTTGGCTAGCGAGAGAGATCAGGAGAAAATTGAGCTTGGAGCAACAATAGATCTTAGGGATGGAAGAGGTGACCTTCTTGGGGAAGAAGACCCCCTTTATATAGTGGGGGAACAAATCCAACCGTTATCCCCTCTCAGCCCACACACAAGCGGTACTACCGCTCATGGGAGCGGTACTATCGCTTGGGCGGCTGAGCCAGCCACACAGAGCAATGGCACGGGGCCATGAGGCGGTAGTGCTGCCGGAGCGGTACTACCGCTGGGGTTGCAGTGCAGCAGCTCTACGAACACAAGGCACAGGCAGGAGCAGAGGTAGTTCCGCCTAAGCGGTACTACCGCTCGGGAGAGGTGTACTACTGCCTATAGGCGGTAGTACCTCGGCTTACTGCCGCCTGGAGTACGCTGAGAGTTCCAGGTCCAGAAAGAATGGCGGTAGTAGCATGGTACTAACGGGCAGTACTACCGCTTGGGAGTGGTACTACCATGCCGTACTATCGACTAAATACCGCTCAGTCCGACACAAAAAGTCGAGACCCCAAAGCAAGCGGTACCGAGAGCGGCACTGGGAAGTGCTACTACCACCCGTGGGCGGTACTAGCGCCAGCCCAGAGCGATACTACCGCTTACAGCATAAGCGGTATTACCGTGCGCCAGCGCGGTACTACCGCTTGGCTCCTTCATGACCAGAGCAGAGACATAGTTGGAACAACGCCATTGATATGGGAAAGGAACAGGGGTGCAAATGAATGTGTACGTGTTGATTCCACCCAAACCTTTCCGACGCGGACCCCCTCTTAATAGTACGGTTCTCCTGCGACTCAATTCCACCGAAAACAAGACGCAGGGAAGAAACAGTCTTCACTCTAATCCATCGAGGGGCTAGAATCGCCTTGTTCCATATGATGAATTATCTGAAAGGCTTAATGCACACGATTAGTCCGCAAATGCATTGTCATCAATCACCAAAACCACTAAGGGAGAAATATGCTCTAACATCGGCTCCAAACGATGATGAAGGCGTCATCAGTGTCGAGGAGGCAGAGGCGGCAAGGTAGAGCCCATACTCGACTATCTGGTGCATGAAACATGAAACTCAGGGTGGCAAATTAATCTACGCGGCAAACTGTAGGATCACAAGTAGGTCTAGAGCGGGGGGGTGATTAGACTACTTGACCAAATAAAACTTAGCCTTTTCCCAATTTTAGTTTCGGTAAGTCTTAGTGATTCACACAAGTCAAGTAAGACCACACACATGCAAGTCTAGATAGTAGGCAACGGAAAGTAAAGACTTTTCATGTGAATGTAAAGGGGGCATCGGGGAAATCAAACGATGTCGGTTTCCAAGAACCTACATATGAGTTTTGATCAACAACCCTTTGAGAGTTTGGCCAGGAACTAAACACGTCCAACTATCCTAAGCCATGAATGATGTATGGTGGATGAACATGAAGAACTACCCAGGTTCGGGTAACCTTGGTGGTGTAATACCCTACTCCTGCTTTGTTGTATTGAATTGGCAGAGATCTACAATGTGTGTTACAATGGTGAAGTCGACCTTTGCCTCTTTTTCTTGTGTGAATGATCGATTGTTTGAGAGGTCCCGAACTCCTCTATTTATAGTGTCTAGAGGGGGCTGACCGGAGGCTCCTATAGGTCGGGTGCATAACCCAGTGGGTAAGACCAAGCGGTACTATGGAGGTATGGCCATCTGGAGCATGCCTATCCAAGTGATGATGTCGTCCTTCTGGCGCAGGTAAATACCCACCGGATACTTCCTGGCTGCCCTGCCACTTCGAGACTGTAGCAATGTAAGCGATGGGCGAATCTAGTCGTACCAACAGTCAATGGCTTCTACCATAAGGAACTGACATGAGGAGATGTGCAGAGCAAGGGTCTTCGTCCCTCAGATCGTGATGGGGACTTCTTCTTCCTGGAGGCACCTAGGCTCCTTCCCGGACAGACCCGTGAAAGGAAAACGTACCCCCGGAGGTCGAACAATACCTGTCGGATATTAGGAGGTCCTACCGTCCCCTCCTCTGGTCGTATGAGAGGCCTTCTGATCGCTCGCATAGTCCGGTGTGCCAGACTGTCACTACCCTAGTTTTCTATACTCTGACAGTAGCCCCCCGGCCCATTTTCCTCTTGCCCGAGATTGGCGGCGAAGAGGGACATGGGGCCTTAAAACAGACGCAGGAGGTGACGTGTGACAGCGTGAACAACCGCTCTCAGACGACCGATGAGTCCGGACTTGGCTTTGTCAGAAGGGTAGGGGTTAATCAAGTACCCCTGTGAGGAGACGGGCCGTCGCCTTGGTTTCTACGGCGCTCTCCACACCCTTGCTAGATTGCAGAACACCACGTGTCAGGGGGGAGCTGCTACTGTCTAGCCTGTCCTTTTAGTAAAAAAGGGGGAACCGAATCAGTGTTGTGTCCATTGCCTTCCCCCGTGACGACAACAACGTCGCCGTACGCGAGTGTTCTTCCTACCCCTTCTCCGTTAACCTAGGTGTCCGGTGATCTCGACGTCGCAGCAGATATGAGGGAAGAGGGAAAAGAAGCAACCCGCTTGGGTCACCTGCCAATCTTACCCAGACCCGTTTTCTTGGACACCCGTAGTTTGAGAAAGTATGGGTTGTTGGTTGGAGTTGTGAATCATTCGTGGGGATCGGTAGAGCTCATCACGGCCAGTGACGCAACGGAGGGTGGTTCCACGGTTCCCATCTTCATCAACCTCCTAACCGCAGGTTTGGTTCCACCTTTCTCCAACTTCTTCTTAGCAGTTCTTGAACACTTTCAACTCCACATGCTTCACCTTCATCCCAATGTCGTGCTAGTCTTGATGATCTTTTCCCACTTATGTGACGGATTTGTGGGCGTGCGGTCCTCTTTGGAACTCTTCTGCCATTTCTATATGGCACGTAGAGATTCAAACCACCAGATCTCCTGTTGCGTGTCATTCCGACTTGCGGGGAAGGAAGCCGAAGTCGGTTTTATTCCTTTGAACCTTCTTGACCCATTATATGAGCGGCGCCACAACTGGGCTCTAGTTGATGTTCGACGAGAGTCTGTGTGGCTATCCTCACTGATGACTCCGGCGGAAGAAAATGATGGTTGGGCCAGTCGTCCCGCAGGAGGCGCACGTACCCCTGTGCTCCAATACCTCA
The DNA here is from genome assembly GCA_039707655.1 of Elymus sibiricus. Taxonomy (NCBI): domain Eukaryota; kingdom Viridiplantae; phylum Streptophyta; class Magnoliopsida; order Poales; family Poaceae; genus Elymus; species Elymus sibiricus. The sequence goes on along the minus strand of CM077667.1, from coordinate 141,882,517 downwards.
AGCGTCTTGTAGAAGGTGGTCTTGATGATCGTGTTGTGGACCTTAGTTTCGCCCGGATGCGGGTAGCCCCTCTGCAGGACCAGGGGACCCATCAGTGGTCGTATTAGGGGCCCCAGGATCCAAGGCAACTTCATGCCTCCACCCTTGATGAAATGTGCCTCAAGTGGATAATGAAGGTTTTGTTCAATGATGAGGTCGACACGGGTCTTCCCGTACCCATCTTGCCCCTGTTTGATGATAGGACCCGTGAGACCCTCCTAGAGGGCCTGCCAGAGTGCGATAGGTGGGGCGTGCTACTTGTGAGTTGCGTTGAGATTTTCCCCGAAGAGCAGAGGAGATGCAGTACATTAGAGATAAGTATTTCCCTCGGTGAGAACCAAGGTTATTGAACCAATAAGTGAACCAATGCAAATTCCTTCCAACAACACCTACACACACAACACCAAACACCTGCACCCAACGCGGGCAAGAGGGTTGTCAAGCCCCTTGAACTCGTTACTTGCAAGGATTAAATCTTGATAGAATAGATATTGTAAATGCAAAATAAAATAAAAGTAAATAAAGTACAAGGTAATTTAGATGTTTTCGTTTTTATGTTTAGGTAGACCCGGGGGCCATAGTGTTCGCTAGAGGCTTCTCTCTCGAAAGTAGCATACGGTGGGTAGACAAATTACTGTTGGGCAATTGGTAGAATTGCGCATAGTTATTGCATCTTCTTCATCGAAATGATCATGTACATAGGCATCACATCCATAAACAAGTAGACTGACTCCCGCCTGCATCCACTACTATTACTTCACCAATCGACCGCTATCCAGCATGCATCTATGATATTAAGTTCATGACAAACGAAGTAATGCTTGGAGCAAGATGACATGATGTAGACAAAGTAAGACAAGCAATATGTTCAGTCCCCATCATTTTATCCTTAATGGCAACAATGCAAATATGTGTCTTGTCCCCTTCTGTCATGAGGATAGAGCACTGCAAGATTGAACCCATTATTTCGGTGCACTAGGAATGGGGTAATGTCTGTTTTGCCATTGTGGTCGCCCCTTGAGCTATAAAAGGAGGCCCAAGGCAACCTAGCTAAAGATTCGGACCTTTGGACACCTGTACTCGCGTAGCAGCTCCCTCGAAGGCCACCTTGCTAGGTTTGAGCGTTGCGTGTGCTTCGTGTTCCTTTGATCAATCCACCAAAAGCAGGAGTAGGGTTTTACGCTTCTCAGCGGCCCGAACCTGGGTAAAACACCAGCGCCCCATCGTCGTGCTGCCTCATTACCTCTGCTCTTTGTGCAACGTGACCTCGCCCCAGCCGAACCACAAAGGGACCCATGGTCCCATAGGTGATCGTGTGCATTGTGCCCTGGCATCTTTGGCACGCCAGGTAGGGGGCGTCATTTGCGCGAACCTGAGATCGTGAGCAGCGCGTCGATCTTCATCGTTGTCTTCTTCATCCATGGCTCCCAAGAAGAAGATCGGCGCGACCGCGCATCCCTCCACTTCGAAGGCCCCCTCGCATGCAGCTGCAGATGCCATTAGCACCGCGGCGGCGACGAGTGAGGTGGGCGTCATGGGCGATGCGACTGGCGTAGGCGGCGCCACCGTCATGTTCCCCACGACTAAAGCCGAAGCGAGGAACACTGAAGAGGAGCAACATTTTGGCGAGCTCGGCCCTAGTGCCGCGGGAGGAGGAAACGTTCGGTCTCCACCTCCCCGCCGCACTGGTGGTGGCGGCAGAAACAGTGGCGCCCAATCTGGGGCCAGCCGTGATCCTCCAGCAGCGCCTGTCACAGGCGTGACTGCTGGGCACGCGCTTCGCCCAGAGCTAGACAGAGTGCCAAGCGGGGTCGTAGACCCGCAAGCTCGGACTCCTCCATGTCAGACCGCCTCGGCGACCGGTGCGCGGCAACAAGAACGCGGTGGCGCTCCTCTTGGTTCCACCAGGATTCGAGCGACGTCGCGGTCCGCCTCCCTAGCCATGCCGGCCACGGCAGCAGAAGCGATGGCGCGGGCCCAACTGCTGCTAAACTTCCCGCCGGCAGCTGATAAGATGGACGAGTGGAGAGCCACCATCCAGAGTTTGATCGGCTTCGTCGAAGCCAGCAAATCGCAGCATGCAGAGCCGTCGAGATACCCGCGGACGGCGACGGCGGCCCGGGCTGACAGTCGCGTCGAGGGGGCCGCGCCAACGGTGCAATCCCCTCCACAACAACAGACCCAGAGGCAGCCACAACAAGCTCCACGTGCCGACGAGCCCGACGAGGCATCTATGGTCTCGTCCGGACCGCATGACCACCGAGACCAGCAGCATGTCCTGGATGACCGGCGGAGGGAAGACGCACGCGTCACCATAAAGCGACACCGGGAAGCACACCGCCAATCCGACAGGCGCAATGGCCCAGATGCTGGCGACCCCGCGCCCAGTGTTGGCGGGTACCTGGCTTATGAGGTTGCGTGCCCAGCCTTCACTCGCGAGCTGCGACAGGTCCGCTGGCCATCGGCCTGAGCTTTCAAGCCTGAGCTAACGGAGAAATACGACGGGAAGCTAAACCCGGCCGAGTTCCTGGGAATCTACACGATAGCCGTCCAAGCCACCGGGGCAAGAGATGAGAAGGTGCTCACCAACTATTTCCCTTTGGCACTCAAGCCAAATGTGAGATCATGGCTGATGCACCTGCCGGAGAACTCCATTTCATCGTGGGCTGACTTGTGTAACGAGTTTGTCGACGCCTTCACAGGTGGCCACCAGGAACCAGGATAGCCCAGCGACCTGCAAGTCCTTCCGCAGAAGGAGGGAGAAACCTTGCGAAAGTACATCCAGAGATTCAGTCGAGTACACCGCAATATTCCAGAGATACACCCTGGAGCTGTGATTGCCGCGTTCCATTCGAACGTGCGCAACAGGAGGATGCGGGCCAAGATGGATGTTAAACTCCCCAAGACCGTCAACGAGTTATATACATTGGCGGACAAGTGTGCTCGTGCTGAGGAAGGAAGGCGACTCCCCGGAGAGGAGGCTGGCATCGAAGTCAACTCCGATTATGACGACGATGCCCCTGGCCCGAAGGGGAAAAGCTGAAAACGCAACAAGAAACATAAGGGAAAGGCAGTGTTGGCCATTGAGAGCTCTGGTAATATCAATGCCGGGAAGAAGGCCAAGGCCGAAACCCCCGACAAGGGAGCTGCCGCGTGCGCTGATTGCCGGGAGGCCGCAGCGGCTGATAAGACTGGAAAGTCCGACGGGCCATACTGCAAAATCCACCGCACCAAAGGTCATGATCTCCAAGAATGCCGCCAAGTTGAGCAGCTTGCTGAGAAGCAGAAGGGTGAATACGAGAAGCATGACAAGGAGAGAGGCCAAGATGGTGCTGCTGGGAAGGGCCGTGGTGGTAGAGGAGGCCGCAGCGGCAAGGCCCCGCAGCAGAAGGAAAAACCAGCTAGAGGTCGTGAGAAGAAAGAAGGAGATGATATGACTAATGATGAGGATGATGAGGAGTCCAGTGATCGAGAATTCCAGAAGGCAACTGAAGCTATGTGTGTTGACGGGGGTGCATCCTTGCATTCCTCTCATCGCCAGCTCAAGCAGTGGGCGCATGAGATCAACGCCATGGAGCCAGCTGCAGAGTCCAAAAGGCCACTCAAATGATCCCGCACACCTATCATCTTTGACGAAGAGGATCATCCTGACCGCACCACTGTGGTCGGATGTTTGCGGTTGTTGGTCTCCCCAACAATCCGCAACCTCAAAGTAACCAAGATGTTAGTTGACGGCGGGGCAGGGTTGAACTTAATTTCTCCTAAAGTGGTTGAAAGGCTACAGATCCCTGATGGGGAGCTCAAAGCTACAGGTGCGTTCCAAGGAATCAACCCCGGCACGAGCCAACCCAAGGGAAAGATCACTTTGCCTGTGACGTTTGGCGAAGAGTTGAACTACCGGACTGAGAAGGTGGTGTTTGACGTGGTCGAACTCCCTCTGCCTTACAATGGGATTCTTTGTCGCCCAGCTCTGGCAAAATTCATGGCAGCATCACACTATCCTTACAACACTTTGAAGATGCCAGGGCCCGTGGGAATCATCTCCATTCCATCTGATAAGAAGGATGCTGTCATATGTGTGGACAAGATGTATCGAGACGCGGTAGCAGCTGAAGTCGCGGAAGCACCAGCTCCCGCCAAGGAATCAAAGAAGGGGAAAAGGTCTAGCAGAGACACCGACAAGGACTCCGGGAAGCGCACCTCTTCGGAGTGCGCTGCACCCGTCGATGACCTACCGGAAAGTTCCACTAGCAAGAGATCCAAGGCTACCTATCTTGCAACGAAGAAGGTCCCGGCAGGGCAGGATGGCACTGATGGTACGTTTATCATCAGTGCCACCCTTAATGACAAATAGGAAAGCGCGCTCGTTACCTTCCTGCGGGCGAATGTCGATGTGTTTGCTTGGCAACCATCTGACATCCCCGGTGTTCCCAGGGAGGTAATTGAGCACCACCTTGTTGTCTGCCCTCATGCCAGACCCGTCAAGCAGAAAGTTAGAAAGCAAGCCTTGGAGCAGCAGCAATTCATTGCCGAAGAGATCAAGAAGCTCGAAGCAGCCGGTTTGGTCAGAGGAGTGTTGCATCCGACATGGTTAGCCAACCCAGTAGTGGTGCGCAAGGCGAATGGGAAATGGAGGCTTTGCATTCATTTCACTGACTTGAACAAAGCATGCCCGAAGGACCCTTTTCCCTTCCGCGCATCGATCAGATTGTTGATTCCACTTCCAGGTGTGGCTTGCTTTCCTTCTTGGACGCATACGCCGGATACCACCAGATATTCATGGCCAAGGAAGATGAGGAAAAGACCGCGTTCATAACTCCGTGTGGCACGTATTGCTTTGTACGTATGCCCTTTGGGTTAAAGAGCGCTGGTTCTACCTTTGCAAGGGCCGTGCAGATTGGATTTGAACCTCAGTTGCACAGAAACATGGAAGCTTACATGGAGGACATAGTAGTCAAAACCAAAGATGAAGCAACCCTCATACAAGACTTGGAAGAAACTTTTATGAACTTGCGCAAGATCAATTTGAAGCTCAACCCTGAGAAGTGTGTGTTTGGTGTCCCATCCGACAAGCTGCTTGGGTTCTTTGTGTCTCAGCGAGGAATAGAAGCCAATCCCGACAAGAACAAAGCAATCGAGCAGATACAAGCACCCAAGTCCGTCAAGGATGTAAGATGCTTGGCAGGATGCATTGCCGCGTTGAGTAGGTTCATCTCCAAGTCCGCTGAACGCGCCCTATCGTTTTTTAAAATTCTGGAAAAGGCCAGCCCGATGAAGTGGACCCTGGAAGCAGAAGCAGCACTGCAAGATCTGAAAGCTTACCTTTCCTCCGCTCCCACCTTGGTCGCGCCTAAACTGCAAGAACCGTTGCTGCTATACTTGGCGGCAACGAATCAAGTGGTTAGTGCAGCGCTGGTGGCGCAGCGAGAAGTGGGTGAAGATGTAGCCGCTGCAACTGATGTCACCGGGAGAGGAACCGAAACACCCGCGGCAGGACCTGATACAAACCAAGGGGAACCTAAACAAGCAAAAGAAGGCAGTATCAAGGATGTGGCGAAGAAGAAAATGTTGCAGCGACCAGTGTACTTTGTCAGCTCCTTGTTACAAGGGGCTAGGTGAAGGTACTCTGGAGTGCAAAAGCTGATCTTCGGCCTTCTCATGGCCTCGAGGAAGCTGCGCCACTACTTCCAAGGCCACGAGATCACAGTTGTCACCCGCTTTCTGCTGCAGCGTATATTGAGGAACCCCGAAGCCACTGGCAGGATAGTTGAGTGGGCGCTAGAGCTGTCATGTTTTGGTTTGAAGTATGAGAGCACTTCCACTATCTAGAGCAGGGCATTGGCAGAATTCATTGCGGAATGGACACCCACGCCAGACAAAGAGGTTCCAGAGATAATTCTCCCCGGCAAAGAAGCGCCTAAAGAATGGATCATGTATTTTGACGGTGCTTTCTCGCTTCAGGGTGCCAGAGCAGGTGTGCTCCTCATTGCCCCTACAGGAGAGCATCTCAAATATTTGGTTCAAATGCACTTTCCCCGGGAGGAAGCCACCAACAACACCGCTGAGTATGAGGGGCTCCTTGCCGGGCTCAGGATTGCGGTGGAGTTGGGAATCAAGAAACTGATCATCCGAGGAGATTCTCAACTCGTGGTGAGACAAGTCAACAAAGATTATCAGAGTCCGTTGATGGAAGCATACGTGGAAGAGGTGAGGAAGCTGGAGGAGCACTTTGATGGATTGCGAGCAGAACATGTGCCACGTGCAGAAAACAGCATCGCTGATCATCTATCGAAGTGCGCCAAGCAAAAGCTCTCTGCGGAACCAGGAACTTTTGTCCTCCACCTCACTCAGCCATCAGTATCCCCGTCAACGATGACCAGGAAAAGAAGAAAGCTAAACTCCGGCAAGCATTTTCTGGCAGAGCTTCCTAAAGCCGCTGGTAGAGAAGCTACCGGGGCGGCCTCGTTTCGGTTGGTGAGCTGCTCCCTCCTGCAAAACCCCAGGTTCTCACGGTCGAGGTAAGCGCTCCCATGAACGAGGAGATGCCTTTAGTCCTCGTTGTTGAGCCACAGGCTCCAGCTTGGGCACAACACATAGTCCACTTCCTTCAAACAGGAGAACTTCCCGAAGATCAAGAAGAAACCGAAAAAGTAGCCCACCAGGCAAGTATGTATCAGTTTGTCGATGACACTCTGTACAGAAAAAGACCAAACGGTGTGAAATTGAGGTGTATTTGCCGGGAAGATGGACTGAAGCTGTTGGCAGAGATTCACGGAGGCATGTGCGGGTCTCACATTGGATCTAGGGCCCTTGCCGGAAAATCCTTCCAGCAGGGTTTCTATTGGCCCATTGCCCTCCAAGATGCAACGGAGCTAGTCACCAAGTGTGAAGCCTGCCAGTTCCATTCCAAGAACATTCATCAACCAGCGCAAGCTCTCCAGACGATCCCTTTATCCTGGCCATTCTCGGTTTGGGGGCTCGATATTTTGGGCCCCTTTCCCCGCGCCGTCGGGGGCTTTGAATTCTTGTTCGTAGCAATCGGCAAGTTTAGAAAGTGGCCAGAGGTGGAACCTGTGAGGAAGGTGACCGCGCAGTTAGCTGTCAAGTTCCTGAAAGGACTTGTGTGCCGTTTCGGAGTGCCCAGCAGTGTGATCACCGATAATGGCACCCAGTTAACGAGCCACACCTTTATGCAATACATCCAAAGCCTTGGAAGCAAGGTCTCCTTCGCCTCTATTGCCCACCCAAGAAGCAATGGGCAAGTCAAGAGGATGAATGCTGAAGTGTTGCGCGGGCTCAAGACAAGAACTTTCGATAGACTCCGAAGATGAGGCAAGCGCTGGATAGATGAGGTGCCGGTGGTTCTTTGGTCCCTCAGAATGACACCAAATCGAGCTACCGGCCAGACGCCCTTCTCCCTAGTGTATGGGGCGGAAGCAGTTCTCCCCATGGAACTCATATACGGGTCACCTCGAGTACATGCCTACGATGAGGTAGAGCAAGAGCAGCTACGGCATGACGATGCCATGCTCCTCGCGGAAGATCGTCTCCGGGCTGTTGTGTGTGCTGCACGCTACCAGTAAGCCCTGGCCGCTATCATAGCCGCAGGGTCCATGCCCAGAGCCTTGAGGAAGGCGACCTTGTCCTTAGGCGCGTTCAGTCTGCCAAGGGTACCAACAAGTTGACGCCGAAGTGGGAAGGTCCTTACCGGGTAGCACGAGTCACCAGACCTGGCGCAGTCCATCTGGGGACCGAAGATGGCATCAAAGTGCTTAACTCATGGAATATTGAGCACCTTCGTAAGTTCTACCCGTAAGGCGCGGTTGCCGGGCTCAGTCCCCGGCAACAACCTTGTGTACAAGCCTTACCGTAGTGCATGTAACCCTCTGTACAAAGCCAGGCGCAGACCCTGTGCGCGCGATAATAAAGCTAGGCATTGCATCATACCATTGAACTGCATGTTTACTATGCATTTTTATGTTGCAATGTTATCGCTTTCAAGTTTTAGAAAATTGCTAGAGTACTTGATTAGCCTATGATCCTTGATACCGCACTCTATCTCTCCAGAGGACAGAGGCCTCTTGCCTTACATGTTTTACCACCAGGAAAACAAAGAAGAAAGGCAAAGAGACAAGGATGGCGGCCCATCGTACTATAGAAAGGGATACTACCTGAAAAGATAAGTCTAATCACATATCCCAAGCTCGGTGCCATTCGTTCCCTTATAGGAAAACCTTGCTATCCTTTTTGACTATTTACCACGGAGTCCTTTACGCAATGGAAACCCTTGTCGGGGCGAGCCGTCCCCCAACTCCTGTCGCTTATCAGCTCTGGAGGGCCGCGCCGATACCGACAAGGAGCCTTACCGAGAAATGATACCAGCTTGCTGCCGGGGGCTCACCCCCCTTTGGTGCTCACGGTTAGTACTGACCCGGCAGATGGTTCCGTGCGGCAAGGATAAACATGCTGACGCAGTACAAACAAAGGGAGAAAAGGATAGTACTTATGGAAGAAAAATGGCATTCTTTCATTCATTTTCGGTACAAAATGGATAAAGATACATTAAGAGGACGCCCCTTTAAATTACTCTTTATTTGGCTTTCTCCCCTAGGAACAAGCTACAAAAGGAGAAAGGACTAAAGGAGGGCCTAAGAAGAAGCCCAGCCTGACCCCGTCAGGGCCGGTGGGGCGCGGCTTGGCAGGACCACCGGCAGGGAAGACGAAGCCAAAGTCCACGAGCCTGCCAGGATCCAGATGGGGGAGGAGGTGGCGCCCAAGTGAAGAACCCCCAGCAAATCGCTCTGCTGGGGGGCTAGCGGACGGTGATGGTGCGACCAGCGATCAGCTGGAGTCTGGGTCGTCGTACTCCGACTTGACGGCCTGGGGCTCACTGTTGCCGTCTTCACCGACACTGTCCTCCTCGTCGCTATCGCTCGAGGAGGATCTTTCATCGTCGCTCGAGCTCTCTTTGCAGCAGCCAAGACGAGCGCCTGAATGCCCATAGATCTTGATGGAGAGCGTGTCGTCCTCCACCAGCTTGAAGCGGAGGACGTACCCACCCATGAAGCTATGGGCATGTGCAAAGGTTTTCCACACGTGCCTGAGGAACATGACGCGGGGCGCCGGAAACTCGACGTCGGCCTGCACGGCGCCGTTATAGCAGTCGTGCATGCGCAACCACATCACGTGCGGCTTGTCGACCTCCACCACCCTGGCGAAAGGACGAGGGAGTCTCAAGCGGCTACGGAGAGGACCACGCAGCCTGATGACGAACTCCAGCGCCATGCCTTCAGTATGCCCCATTGCTGGGGAAGGAACCAGCGCCGGAGGAGGATCGGGTGCGGCGCTCCGCCTCCCCCGGCCGCGAGCCCCGTGTCGGCCCCGGCCTCTTCCAGCACTCCCACCGCGCGCACGGGAACCGCCTCCCATCACCACGGTTGAAGCAGCGGCATGATCCCGAAGGGAAGCTCTTGTCGCCTCGGCGGAAGCTGGGAGTCGTCCTCGTCCCCTGGTCATGGTGGTGACTAATGCATCCAAAGATGGAGAAGAAGGGCAAGCAATATGAACCTGAGATTGAGGAGGCGAAGGGAATGGATGAGCATCGCCTGTTTTGACTCCCCAATTTATAGGGAAAGGCACGGGGGCTGGCTCTCCTCCGCTCCAAGGCGGCCGCCCATCTCCACCAATCCCGCTACCCATGATCACGGGCAAACAGGTAACCGCCCCATTGCTCCAATCCCTGGCGCTGCAGTTTCTGCCACTCCCACGCCTGTGAGCCATGCGCATCCACCGCAAACTCTCCGCAATGCATGCGGCGCACGTGGCGGGAACGGCCTGAGGTAGTGGGTAAGTGCTAGCTTGAAAATCGGCAGTTACTCCCTCATATTGCGCGCCTGTGCATAAATTTTGGGCCTGACCGGATGACGCTGGACGAGCGCGCTTGGGCCAGACCCGAGGGCTCCTGTTGGTGCACTAGGAATGGGGTACCCAGTGCCCCTGACTTATGTACAGGCGGTAGTAGCAGAACCCATTAACATAAACGCAGTCCAAGCCAGAGAAGCCGCTCGACGTGAGATCAAGGAGCGCATCAAGAAGACAAAGCCAACATCCAAGATCAAGACTCCGGCAAGAGCAACCTGCGCTGGCTAGCAACGCCGGCAATGTCAATGCAATAGCCCAGGACAGGCCCGAGCCGCGCCAGTCGCGTCCCCGGCGCCTGCCGGGGACCGAGGCGCGCACATCTTCAGGAAGACCCGACAAGCCATCCCCCGGCAGGCGTGAGCGGATCGGACACCGCTCCACCGCATCGCAACGCCAGTCATTTGTCGATGCGGTGTCGCGCCCTCAGGTGGCTAAGTGACTCTCGCTAAGTACGTGGCGGCTCGTTGGAAGACAGATTATGCCAAGCTGACACCCGTCCAGAGGCGTGTCGAGATACTAAGCAATGGTTAGCTAAAGCGGTGGTAGAAGCTTGTCGGGGATGCACCCCCGCACGCCACCTAGGCTTGCATTTATAGAATTTTGTCCTAAGTGCCAGAGTTAGGTTTGATAGCACTGTTAGCTATCTAATCACAAGGTAATGTCTGTTTTGCCACTGTGGTTGCCCCTTGAGCTATAAATGGAGGCCCAAGGCAACATAGCTAAAGATTCGGACGTTTGGACACTTTTACTCGCATAGCAGCTCCCCCGAAGGCCACCTTGCCAGGTTTGAGCGCTGCGTGTGCTTCGTGTTCCTTTGATCAATCCACCAAAAGCAGGAGTAGGGTTTTACGCTTCTCAGTGGCCCGAACCAGGGTAAAACACCAACGCCCCATCGTCGTGCTGCCTCATTACCTCTACTCTTTGTGCAACGTGACCTCGCCCCCGCCGAACCACAAAGAGACCCATGGTCCCATAGGTGATCATGTGCATCGTGCCCCGACACATTACACTCCCGCTAAAGATAAACCAATCTAGTTGACCAAACCAAACCGATAGACCGGAGAGAAATATACAAAGCTATAAGATCATGCATATTGAAATTCAGAGGAGACTCAATAACTTTTCATGAATAATCTGATCATAAACCCACAATTCATCGGATCCCAACAAACACAACACAAAAGAAGATTACATCGAATAGATCGCGGTGAACTTTGTATTGAAGATCAAAGAGAGAGAAGAAGTCATCTAGGTACTAGCCATGGACCCATAGGTCTATGGTGGACTACTCACGCATCATGATGGAGGCAACATGGCCTTTGTGATCGATTCCCCCTCCGACAGATCACTGGAAAAGGTCTCCAGATGGCCTCCCATCGGAACAGAGGCTTGCGGCGGCAGAAAAAGTGTTTTAGGTGGCTCCCTGATGGTTTCCCAATATTTGAGAATTTATAGAAGTGGAATCAGGTCAAACGGAGCCACAGGGGGAGGGGAGGGGGCACAAGGCATTAGGGCGTGCCTACCCCAACTGGGCGCACCCTGTTGCCTTGTCATCTCCTCATTCGGCTTCCTGACTCGCCTCGAAGCTTCCTGTGTCTCTTTTCTCCAGAAAAAATCGTCAAAAAATTTCATAGCGTTTGGACTTCATTTGGTATAGATTTCACGAAAAACAAAAAACAAGCATAAGACAACATCGGGCACTTGGCACTGGGTTAATAGGTTAGTTCCCAAAAATGATATAAAATAGCATATAATTGCATATAAAGTACCCTAGATTGATAATATAATAGCATGGAATAAAAATTATAGATATGTTGGAGACGTATCAGTACCCCCAAGCTTAATTCCTGCTCGTCCTCGAGTAGGTAAGTGATAAAAACAGATTTTTTGATGTGACATGCTACCCAACATGTAATCTCTTTTTAGTATGACCACTGAGAAATGATAAACTAATTGATATCAATATAATAATATCCATAAACATAAATAGCATAATCATTACTCTTCAAAATATATGATCCTTAAAGAATTTTATTCCCTACTCATTTTATCATATCAAGCATGGCATGACTCCGCCTTCACCGCATAAGTGTAAATCATGAGCACCCTCGTGTCCAATCAGGCAATTGGATCATACTTCTAATGCTCTTCAGCATTTTCAACTTCACGCAATACATGAGTGTGAACCATGGATATAGCATATGGGTGGAATAGAGTATGGTGGTAGATATTAAAGGAGTCGAAGTGGAAAAGAAAGTCTCGCACCAACTAGGCGTATCAACGGGCTATGGAGATGCCCATCAATAGATATCAATGTGAGGAGTAGGGATTGCCATGCAACAGATGCACTAGAGCTATAAGTGTATGAAAGCTCAACGGAAGCTAAGTGGGTGTGCATCCAACTTGCTTGCTCATGAAGACCTCGGGCATTTCAGGAAGCCCATCATAATATACAAGCCAAGTTCTATAATGAAAAAAATTCCCACTAGCATATGAAAATGACAACTCTGGAGACTCTCTATATGAAGAACATGGTGCCACTTTGAGGCACAAGTGTGGTAAATGGATAGTAGCACTGCCCCTTCTCACTTTTTCTCCCATTTATTTTATTTTCCTTTTTTCTTTTCTTCTTTTTCTTTCCTTCTTTTTTTATTTTTTACTTTTTTTTCTTTTTTGTTGTGGGCTCATTTGGCCTCCCCCATTTTCTTATTTTTTGTCCGGAGTCTCATCCCGACTAGTGGGGGGATCATTGTCTCCATCATACTTTCTCACTAGGACAATGCTCTAATAATGATGATCATCACAATTTTATTTACTTACAACTCAACATAAAACAATTATGACTCTATATGAATGCCTCTGATAGTGTACCAAGATGTGCAATGATCTAGCGTAACATGTAGACATGATGAATGGTGTCTTTGCCACAAATACTATGTCAACTATATGATCATGAAAAGCAATATGATGATGAACACACAAGTCATGTGACGGAACGGGGGAAGTTGCATGGCAATATATCTCGGAATGGCTATGGAAATGCCATGATAGGTAGATATGGTGGCTGTTTTGAGGAAGATATAAGGTGGCTTATGTGTGGTAGAGCGTATCATATCACGGGGTTTGGATGCACCAGCGAAGGTTGCACCGACTCTCGAGGTGAGAATGGACAATGCATGATACCGAAGAGGCTAGCAAATACGGAAAGGTGAGAGTGCGTATATCCATGGATTCACATTAGTCATAAAGAACTCACATACTTATTGCAAAGCCTTATTAGCTCTCTCAAAGCAAAGTACTACCGCATACCCCTAGGGAGGAGGTTGGTAGGAGTTAACCATCGCGTGCCCCCCATTCAAACAACACGATATGATTTCATTTCAGACATAAAAACGCTCACACATCATCACCATGCCATGTTGATACTTAGATGAATAACAAATAACAAGCTTTAATTACCGATATTTCTACTAACCAACAATCATGTACTCTGCCCTTTCATATTACTACATCAATATAATCAACTCATGTTTCTTCTTTAGTGAGCTACATGACAGTTTTTATTATATCCCCCTTGAATACCTATCCTTTTTAGACTAGTCTTATAGCTCGTGCCATTTACTGTTCCTATTTCTTATTATACTCTCAAAAATATTTAAGTGAAAATGAGAGTTCAATCATTTCTACAAAATTTAGACGCCGCCGTGCTCGAAAAAGATATAAGTGAAGCACTAGAGCAACTGCCTAGCTCAAAAGATATAAGTGAAGCATATGGAGTATTCTAACAAATTATGATGACCGCGTGTCTCTCTCAAATATGTGTGTCCAGCAAACAATGATTGTTGCAAACTAAAGGATAAACAAAACGAAACACACAACGCTCCAGGCAAAACGCACATCATGTGATGAATAAAAATATAGCTCCAAGTGACATACCGATAGATTGGAGACGAAAGAGGGGATGCCTTCCGAGGCATTCCCAAGCTTAGACACTTGGATATTCCTTGAATATTACCTTGGGGTGCCTTGGGTATCCCTAACCTTAGGTTCTTGCCGCTCCTTATTCTTTCATCCATCCTTCTCTCACCCAAAACTTTAAAACTTCAACACACAAAACTCAATAAAACCTCGTGAGATCCGTTAGTATAATAAACATATCAAATACTTTAGGTACTATTATAAATTGATTAATATTTCAATATTGAAAAATAGGAACTGTATTCTAACTTCTCCATGGCTTATGCCCCCGATACAATTCATAGCATCATCAAAACAAGCAAACTATGCAAGCAAAAACAGAATCTGTCTAAAACAGAACAGTTTGTATGGATCTATAGAAAAATTATACTTATGTAACTCCGAAAATTCAGAAACATTAGAAAATCCTGGGAAATTTGTATACGAATACTGTGTTAAAATTTCAGATAAAAAATACTTTCCAGTAAACTCAGAGAAATGTTGCACTGGACGCAAAAGTTTTTGTTTTTCCACTCTATCAGTTCTGCTATCTTCCAAACCATCCCAAAGTCTTTACTTGGCACAAAAAATAATTTAAACATAAAAACACATTCATCATAGTATCAATAATCATGTCAACACACCAAAACATAATATAAAACAAAAACTTAAAGATAACTATTGGGTTGCCTCCCAACAAGCGCTATTGTTTTATGCCTCTATCTCGGCATAATGCATAGTATCAAGTGTTGTCATCCTGCAAATTAATTCCATAGGTGGCCCTCATAATTGATTCATAAGGTGGTTTAATTCTCTTTCTAGGGAAGTGTTCCATCCCTTTCTTTAATGGGAATTGGAATCTCATATTACCTTCTTTCATGTTTATAATAGCACCTAGAGTTCGTAGGAAAGGCCTACCAAGTGTAATTGGACAAGACAGATTGCATTCAATATCAAGCACAATGAAATCCACAGGCACATAATTTCTATTAGCAAGAATAAGAACATCATTTATTCTACCCAATGGTTTCTTAATAGTAGAATCTGCTAAATGCAAGTTAAGGGAGCATTCATTCATATCGGTGAGACCTGGCACACCACACAAAGATTTGGTATTGTAGAAACACTAGCACCAACATCACACATAGCATTGCATTCATTATCTTTAAGTTTAATTTTTATAGTAGGTTCCCATTCATCATGTAATTTTCTAGGTACCGAAACCTCTAACTCAAGTTTCTCCTCATGAGCTTTTATCATAGCTTCTACGATATGTTTAGTGAAAGCTTTATTTTGTTCATAAGCATTGGGTGAGCTAATCATGGATTGCAACAAGGAAATACATTCAACTAAAGAGCAACTTTCATAATTAAAGTTCTTATAATCCAAAGTAGTGGGTGCATCACTATTTAAAGTTTTGACCTCTCCAACCCCACTTTTTTCATTTTTATCAAGAAGACCATCACCCTCAAAACAAACGGGGCGCCTTCTAGCTAAAGTTGACTCATATCCAGTCCCCTTATCATCAATTTTCATATTAGTAAATAAAGATTTAATGGGGGAAACACTAATCATTTTAACATCTTCATCATGATTACGATAAAAACCGGGACGAAGCGCTTTTTCTTGAAATTCTCGCTTAGCTCTCAACCTAGCGGTTCTCTCCATAATTTCATTAATAGATATTTGTATGGATTTAATAGACTCATTTTTATCAAGTTTAGGTGGCATAGTTTTACTTCTAATAATTTCCACATCATGAGCAATCCTATCCATGTTTCTAGCCATATCGTCAACTTTATGTACTTTCTCTTCTACCATAGTATTGAAAACTTTTTGAGAACTAATAAATTCTTTAATTGTGTTCTCAAGATCAGAGGGCATCCTATTATTATTATTGTTGGAAGAATTACAATAGGAATTACCATAAGTATTGTCATAATTATTAGAGGAATTACCGGGATACAGTCTAGAATTCAAATTACCTCTATAAGCATTGTTATTGAAATTATTTCTAGAGGAAACTTCACATCAATAGCATCATTATTTTGCTAAATCAAGTAGATAATGTCACATCATTAGGATCAACTTGAGCATTCTTATTTGCAAACATATTCATAAGAGAGTCCAACTTATCACTCAAAGTAGCGATTTCTTAAACATAATTTACCTTCTTACCAGTTGGATCTCGTTCGGTGTGCCATTGAGAATAATTTTCATGATATTATCTAGTAATTTAGTAACTTCTACCAATGTAATCTCCATAAAGGTACCACCTGCAGCAGAGTCTAGAAGATTTCTCAACACAAAGTTTAGACCCGCATAGAAATTTTGTATTATCATCCATAAGTTTAAGCCATGAGTGGGACAATTTCTAGTCATCATTTTCATTATCTCCCATGATCGTGCATCATGTTGTTGCTCTTGTTGTTTAAAATTCATAATTTGGTTTCCAAGTGATATAATCTTAGTGGGAGGAAAATACTCGGCAATAAAAGCATCCTTACACTTATCCCATGTTCCGATACTATTGCGAGGCAAGGATGAAAACCAAGTTTTAGATTTATCTCTTAGTGAAAAAGGAAATAAATTCAATTTAAGCACACCATTATCCATATCCTTTTTCTTTTGCATATCACATAATTCAACAAAGGTATTAAGATGCAAAGCGGGATCCTCATTAGGACTTCCCGAATATTGTTCTTCAATAACAAGATTTAGCAAAGCGGCATTAATATCAAAAGCTTCCACACTAGTGGCGGATGGTATTGGAGTACTAATAAAATCATTATTATTAGTATTTGAAAAGTCATACAATTTGGTATTTTCCTGAGACATAGTGGCAAAGCAAATAAACTAGCAAACAAACAAGTAAACTAACAAGTAAAATAACAAGTAAAGTAGATAACTAAGCAAACAAGCAAATAGAAATATTTTTTATTTTTTATTTTTATATAAAGTAAAATATAACTGCAAATAAAATTTAGAACAAGTGAAAGATAATTTATGAGTAGGGACCTGTGATACGTCCATTTTGCATCATGATTTCCTACTGTTATTTATAATGTTTTTATGCATAATAATGCTTTAGGGAGTGATTCTAATGCCTTTTCTCTCGTAATATGCAAGGTTTACACAAAGAGGGAGAATGTCGGCAGCTGGAATTCTGGACCTGAAAAAGCATATCAGAGATACCTATTCTGCACATCTCCAAATAAGCTGAAACTTCACGAAGAATTATTTTGGAATATATGAAAAATAATGGAGCAAATAACTACCGGAGGGGGGCCACCTGGTGAGCACAAGACACCAGGGCGCGCCAGGCCCCCCAGGCGCGCCCTGGTGGGTTGTGCTTAGCCCAGCCCACCTCCGGTGCCCATCTTCTGGTACTTAAGGTCCTTTGACCTAGAAAAAAATAAGGAGTGGACTTTCGAGACGGAACGCCGCCGTCTCGAGGCGGAACTTGGGCAGGAGCACTTTTTCCCTCCGGCGGAGCGATTCCGCCGGGGGAACTTCCCTCCCGGAGGGGGAAATCGAAGCCATCGTCATCACCAACACCCCTCTCATCTTTGGGAGGCCAATCTTCATCAACATCTTCAACAGCACCATCTCCTCTCAAACCCTAGTTCATCTCTTGTGTTCAATCTTTGTACCGGAACCTCAGATTAGTACCTGCGGGTGACTAGTAGTGTTGATTACATCTTGTAGTTGATTCTATATGGTTTATTTGGTGGAAGATTATATGTTCAGATCCATTATGCTATTTAATACCTCTCTGATTTTGAGCATGAGTATTATTTGTGAGTAGTTACCTTTGTTCTTGAGGTCACGGGAGAAGTCATGTTGCAAGTAATCATGTGAATTTGATATGTGTTCGATATTTTGATGATATGTATGTTGTGATTCCCTTAGTGGTGTCATGTGAACGTCGACTACATGACACTTCACCATCCTTGGGCCTAAGGGAATGCATTGTGGAGTAGTTATTAGATGATGGGTTGCTAGAGTGACAGAAGCTTAAACCCTAGTTTATGCGCTACTTCGTAAGGGGCTGATTTGGATCCAAACGTTTAATGCTATGGTTAGATTTTATCTTAATACTTTTCTCGTAGTTGCGGATGCTTGCGAGGGGGTTAATCATAAGTGGGAGGTTTGTTCAAGTAAGAACAGCACCCAAGCACCGGTCCACCCACATATCAAATTATCAAAGTAGCGAATGCAAATCAAACCAACATGATAAAAGTGACTAGATGAAATTCCCGTGTACCCTCAAGAACACTTTGCCTATTATTAGAGACTGTTCTGGCCTGTCCTTTGCCACAAAAGGATTGGGCTACCTTGCTGCACTTTATTTATCGCTGCCGTTACTTGCTTGTTACTAATTATCTTGTTATCAAACTATCTGTTACCTACAATTTCAGTGCTTGCAGAAATTACCTTGCTGAAAACCGCTTGTCATTTCCTTCTGCTCCTCGTTGGGTTAGACACTCTTACTTATCGAAAGGACTACGATTGACCCCCTATACTTGTGGGTCATCAAGAATTTTTTCCGGCGCCGTTGTCGGGGAATGAAGCGCTCTTAGCATGTGGAAATCGGTAGGGAAAAACTTATACTACGTGCTGAAATTTATTATCACTTGCTACTATGGAAAACAATCCTTTGAGGGGTTTGTTCGGGGTATCTTCACCTCGACCGGAACCACAATTAGTTTCCCCTCAACCTACTGCACCTACTTAAAATATTGTTTATGAAATTCCTTTGGGTATTGTAGAACAACAGCTAGCTAATCCTTATGCACGAGACGGAACTAAACATCCTGATATGCATCTAATACATGTGGATGAAATTTGTGGATTATTTAAGCTTCCAGGTTTACCCGGAGATGTTGTTAAGAGGTAGGTTTTCCCTTTATATTTAAAGGGAAAAGCATTTACATGGTATAGGCTATGTGATGATATTGGATCATGGAACTGGAATCGATTGCAATTAGAATTCCACCAAAAGTTTTATCCTATGCATCTAGTTCATCGTGATCGGAATTATATATATAACTTTTGGCCTCGTGAAGGAGAAAGCATCGCTCTAGCTTGGGGGAGGCTTAAGTCAATGTTATATTCATGCCCCAATAATGAGATCCCGAGAGAAATTATTATTCAGAATTTTTATGCTCGGCTTCCTAATAATGATCGATCCAAGCTCGATACTTCTTGTGTTGGTTCTTTTATGAAGAAGACTATTGAATTCAAGTGGGATCTCTTAGAAAGAATTAAATGCAACTCTGAAGATTGGGAACTCGAAAAAGGTAATTAGTCAGGTATTAAGCT
Organism: Elymus sibiricus; assembly: GCA_039707655.1. Classification (NCBI taxonomy): domain Eukaryota; kingdom Viridiplantae; phylum Streptophyta; class Magnoliopsida; order Poales; family Poaceae; genus Elymus; species Elymus sibiricus. The sequence goes on along the minus strand of CM077667.1, from coordinate 141,863,275 downwards.
TGAGGTTGATTGTGTTAAATCTTTTATGAATACCGATGCTTTTCACAGGTTTAGCACTAAATATGGACTTGACTCTGAGATAGTAGCCTCTTTCTGTGAATCATTTGCTACTCATGTTGATCTCCCTAAGGAGAAGTTGTTTAAATATCATCCCCCTATTAAAGAAGAAATTATAGAACCAGTCATAGCTAAAGATGAAACCATCATTTACAATGTTGATCCAATTGTGCCTACTGCTTATATTGAAAAACCACCTTTCCCTGTTAGGATAAAGGAACATGCTAATGTATCAACTGTGGTTCGCAAAAGTAATATTAAAGCACCGAAGCCCTCTAAACAAATTAAAGTAGAACCTAGTGTTGCTTTGGTTAAAGATCTCTTGGTAGAAAATATTGATGGGCATGTTATTTACTTCTGTGATGAAGCTGCTAGAATTGCCAAACCCGATGAAAAAGATAAACATAGACACGTAGTTGGCATGCCTGTTGTCTCAGTCAAAATAGGAGATCATTGCTATCATGGTTTATGTGATATGGGTGCTAGTGTGAGTGCTATTTCTTTTACCTTATACCACGAAATTATGAATGAAATAGCACCTGCTGAAATAGAAAACATTGATGTTACTATTAAACTTGCTAATAGAGACACCATCACACCACTTGGGATTGTTAGAGATGTTGAAGTCTTGTGTGGGAAAATTAAATATCCTACTGATTTTCTAGTTCTTGGTTCCCCACAAGATGACTTTTGTCCCATTATCTTTGGTAGACCTTTCTTGAACATCGCCAATGCTAAGATAGATTGTGAAAAACAAACTGTCGGCGTTAGTTTTGGTGATGTGTCTCATGAATTTAATTTTTCCAAGTTTAGTAGACAACCTCGTAATAAAGAATTATCTAGTAAGGATGAAATAATTGGTCTTGCTTCTATTGCCGTACCTCCTACCGATCCACTAGAACAATATTTGCTAGACCATGAAAATGATATGCATTTGCGTGAAAGAAATGAAATAGATAAAAATTTCTTTAAACAACAGCCTCTCCTAAAACACAATTTGCCTATTGAAACTCTAGGAGGTCCTCCTCCACCTAAAGGTGATCCTGTGTTTGAATTAAAACAATTACCTGACACTTTGAAGTATGCTTATTTTGATGAGAAAAAGATATATCATGTTATTATTAGTGCTAACCTTTTAGAACATGAAGAAGAAAGATTATAAAAAATTCTGAGGAAGCACCAGGCTACTATTGGATATACTCTTGATGATCTTAAGGGCATTAGTCCCACTCTATGTCAGCACAAGATCAATACGGAACCTGATGCTAAACCTGTTGTTGATCACCAACGACGATTGAATCCTAAGATGAAAGAAGTGGTAAGAACTGAAATATTAAAGCTTCTGGAAGCAGGTATAATCTATCCCATAGCTGATAGTAGATGGGTAAGTCTCGTTCATTGTGTCCCTAAGAAAGGAGGTATTACTGTCGTTCCTAATGATAAAATTGAACTTATTCCACAGAGAATTGGCACTGGCTATAGAATGGTAATTGATTTTAGAAAATTAAATAAAGCTACTAGAAAAGATCATTACCCTCTACCTTTCATTAATCAGATGCTAGAAAGATTATCTAAGCACACACACTTTTATTTTCTGGATGGATATTCTCGTTTCTCTCAAATACCTGTATCACAATCTGATCAAGAGAAAACCACCTTTACTTGTCCTTTTGGAACCTATGCTTATAGACATATGCCTTTTGGTTTATGCAATGCACCTGCTACCTTTCAAATATGTATGACTGCTATATTTTCTGATTTTTGTGAAAAGATTGTTGAGGTTTACAGAACTTCTTTTGATGATTGCTTAAGCAACCTTGATCGAGTTTTGCAGAGATGTGAACAAACTAATCTCGTCTTGAATTGGGAGAAGTGCCACTTTATGGTTAACGAAGGTATTGTCTTGGGGCATAAAATATCTGAACGAGGTATTGAGGTGGATAAAGCTAAAGTTGATGCAATTGAGAAAATGCCATGTCCTAAAGATATTAAAGGTATTCGGAGTTTCCTTGGTCATGCTGGTTTCTATAGGAGGTTCATTAAAGACTTCTCTAAAATTTCTAGGCCTCTTACTAATCTTTTACAAAAGGATATTCCATTTGTTTTTGATGATGATTGTGTAGAAGCCTTTGAAACACTCAAGAAAGCCTTAACTTCTGCCCCTATCGTTCAACCACCTGATTGGAACTTGCCTTTTGGAATTATGTGTGATGCTAGTGATTATGCTGTTGGTGCTGTTCTAGGACAAAGAGTTGATACGAAATTAAATGGTATCCATTATGCCAGTAAAACTCTAGACAATGCCCAAATAAATTATGCTACTACTGAAAAAGAATTTTTAGCAGTTGTGTTTGCTTGTGATAAATTTAGATCCCACATTGTTGATTCCAAAGTCATTGTTCACACCGATCATGCTGCTATAAAATATCTTATGGAAAAGAAAGATGCTAAACCTAGACTCATTAGGTGGGTTCTCTTGCTTCAATAATTTGACTTACATATCATCGATAGGAAGGGAGCTGAGAACCCCGTAGCTGATAACTTGTCTAGGTTAGAAAATATTCTTGATGACCCACTACCTATTGATGATAGTTTCCCTGATGAATAGTTACCTGCCATAAATATTTCTCAAAACACTCCTTGGTATGCTGACTATGCTAACTACATTGTTGCTAAATATATACCACCTAGTTTCACATACCAACAAAAGAAAAAATTCTTCTATGATTTAAGACATTACTTTTGGGATGACCCACATCTTTATAAAGAAGGAGTATATGGTATTATTAGACGTTGTGCACCTGAGCATGAACAGGAACAAATCCTACGGAAATTTCATTCCGAAGCCTATGGAGGACATCATGCGCGAGATAGAACTGTTCACAAGGTATTGCAATCTTTTTTTATTGGCCTACTCTATTCAAGGATGCCCGTAAGTTTGTCTTGTCTTGTGATGAATGACAAAGAATTGGTAATATCGGTAAGCGTCAGGAAATGCCTATGAATTATTCACTGGTTGTTGAACCATTTGATGTTTCGGGTTTTGATTATATGGGACCTTTTCCTTCCTCCAATGGGTATACTCATATTTTGGTTGTTGTTGATTATGTCACTAAGTTGGTAGAAGCTATTCCAACTAGTAGTGCTGATCATAACACCTCCATTAAAATGCTTAAAGAAGTTATCTTCCCGAGGTTTGGAGTCCCTAGATATTTAATGACTGATGGTGGTTCACACTTTATTCATGGTGCTTTCCGTAAGATGCTTGCTAAATATGATGTTAACCATAGAATTGCATCACCCTATCATCCTCAATCTAGTGGTCAAGTTGAACTTAGCAATAGAGAAACAAAATTAATATTACAAAACACTGTCAATAGGTCTCGAAAGAATTGGTCTAAGAAACTAGATGATGCACTTTGGGCATATAGAACAGCTTATAAAATCCTATGGGTATGTGTCCATACAAAATAGTATATGGAAAAGCTTGTCATTTGCCTCTAGAGTTAGAACACAAAGCATTTTGGGCAATTAAAGAGCTCAATTATGATTTCAAACTTGCCGGTGAGAAGAGGTTATTTGATATTAGCTCACTAGATGAATGGAGAACCCAAGCTTATGAAAATGCCAAACTATTCAAAGAAAAAGTCAAAAGATGGCATGACAAAAGAATCCAAAAGCGGGAATTCAAAGTTGGAGAATATGTTCTTTTGTACAACTCTTGTTTAAGATTTTTTGCAGGCAAGCTTCTTTCCAAATGGGAAGGACCATATGTTATCGAAGAGGTTTATCGTTCTGGAGCTATCAACATTAATAATGCCGAAGGTACTAACCCGAAGGTGGTCAATGGACAAAGAATTAAACATCATATCTCAGGTACGCCTATTAATGTTGAAAGCAATGCTATTCAAACCATGACACCGGATGAACACATAAAAGAAACCTTCCGGAACACTCCAGAATTGTGAAAAAGAGGAGGTACGTGATACGGTAAGTAAACGGACTCTGAAAAATCCGCAAAAATATTTTCTATGTGTTTTGGAATATTACAAAAATTAGGAAAATAAGAAATAAATAGGAAAGCAACCGAGGTGAGCACGATACACCAGGACGCGTCAGTCCTGCCAGGCGCGCCCTGGTGGGTTGTGCCCACCTCGGACACATTCCCGACTCCGTTTTCCTTCCATATTCTTGCTTCCCAAGATAAAAAATTCTTTATATATATACCCCCGATTGTTTTGACCACCGCATCACAGAAAAATCCCCTGTTCTTGTTTCGTGTTGTTTTCCTGACAGATCTGAAAATATGTCGTCTCAAGATTCAGAGGGGGAGAGCTATGTTGTTGACTATATGCAAACCCTAAGTTCTATGGAGAGGTGGACCATTATGGATGGACCACGGATGAGGAGGAAGACGCCAACATGAAGGAAACAAAGGATGATAGCTCTGAGGGAGAGGATGACCCATTACCTCAGCCCGGAGACATGCATGTGGAATTCAAGAAGTCAAGCCTCCCTAAAGGATACAAACCTGAGGTTCAATTTATTCAATCTCGTTTTCTGCAGGAGAGCAAGGCGGCATTGTGCAAAAAGATATTAAAGCTCGAGTTAGAGAATGAGGATCTAAGGGAGGAAAAATTTTATGCTCAAATATAAGCTGAAGAAGAAGGCTACTTCACCACCACCACCTTCATCATCTTCACCACCAAAGGAGACTTGAGTACACGGGTATGGGCACTCCCCTTGGCTTGAGCCAAGCTTGGGGGAGATGCCCCAGTATCGTATCACCATCACTTTTATTTACCTTTACCTATTTTAGTTCGATCCTTAGCTCTTTCGTGATTTAGTTGAATAAAAGTTTAGTATGATCTACTTTCGAGTGCTAATTTCGTGATCAATCTATCTATGTAATCGAGTGAGTGTTATATAATAAAGTTTAGTTTGAGCTTTTGCTTCTTTACTTTCTTGTTGCAATCAAAATAGAAAGGAAATAAATGAAAAGGATCATATGCTAATCTTATGCTAATTAATGACATCACATAAGGAAAAGTATAAGTGGTAATATTTATTGGAGGTTGACAAACATAGCATTGGTCAATGATGCAATTCATGAAAGAATTAATAAGGGAAGAGAAGATTCACATGCAAATACACTATCTTGGACATCTTTTATGATTGTGAGCCCCCATTAAATATTATATGCCAAAATTGTTGACATTGGACACGGAAGACAACATAATGATTTATGTTTGTTCATATTCACATAGAAGTTATATTGTCATAGATCCTTCAACATGTGGTGCTTGCTCAATATCTTTGCTAGCCAAAAATTCCGCACAAAGTAGAAATACTACTTGTGCATCCAAAAACCCTAAACCCAAACTCATGTTTTGAGAGTCCACCATACCTACCTACGGATCGAGTAAGATCCTTCAAGTAATTTGTCATCGGTGCAATAAGGCAATAAAAATTGCTTCTAAATGTGTTTGATCAATTAGTGTAAGAGAAAATTGAGCGTTGTACGAACTTATGATGGCAAGTAATAAAAGCGACGAACTGCATAATAAAGGTTGCTATCATAGCGGGCAATATAACGAGATGTTCTTTCACATTAAGGGATTTGGCATGCAAACCTAAAAGCGCATCACAACCTCGGCTTCCCTCTGCGAAGGGCCTATCTTTTACTTTTATGTATTTACTTTTATGCAAGAGTCAAAGTATTCTTCCCTATTCCTTTTTACTTTTTCTCTTTGGAAGCATCATGTGGTGAGGAAAGATCTAGGCACATATATCTAGTTGGATATGAGTGAGCATGAGTTATTATTATTGACATCACCCTTGAGGTGAATACGTTGGGAGGCGAAACTATAAGCCCCTATCTTTCTATGTGTCCGGTTGAAACTTTTTGGTCATGGGTATGCTATGAGTGTTAGCAATCATAGAAGACTAAATGATGGTTGAGTATGTGGACTTGCCAAAAGGCTCCGACATGAGACCCTTCCTGAAAATATGATGAATTGTAGTTGCAAAGTTGAGTGAGAACATAGTTGGTTGGTTTTCAATAAGGTTTATGCATTATACTTCTATGTTGTGCTGAATTGTTACTTGTTCATGAGAAGTTATATGATGAAGTTATATAATAAAAGTTATATGAATAAGTTCTATAATAAAGTTTGTTGCTGCTATGATAATAAGCATGATGCTACTATGTCCGTAATTTGTTTTTATCAACACCTCTCTCTCAAACCATGTGGACATGTTTTTCAATATCGGCTTTCGCTTGAGGACAAGCAAGGTCTAAGCTTGCGGAAGTTGATACGTCCATTTTGCTTCAAGATTTCCTACTGTTATTTATAATGTTTTTATGCATAATAATCCTTTAGGGAGTGATTCTAATGCCTTTTCTCTCGTAATATGCAAGGTTTACACAAAGAGGGAGAATGTCGGCAGTTGGAATTCTGGACCTGAAAAAGCATATCAGAGATACCTATTCTGCACATCTCCAAATAAGCTGAAACTTCACAGTGAATTATTTTGGAATATATGAAAAATGCTGGAGCAAATAACTATCGGAGGGGGGCCACCTGGTGAGCAAAAGACACATGGGCGCGCCAGCCCCCCCCCCCCCCCAGGCGCGCCCTGGTGGGTTGTGCTCAGCCCAGCCCACCTCCGGTGCCCATATTCTGGTAGTTAAGGTCTTTTGACCTAGAAAAAATAAGGAGAGGACTATCAGGATGGAACGCCGCCGTATCGAGGCGAAACTTGGGCAGGAGCAATTTTGCCCTCCGACGGAGCAATTCCGCCGGGGGAACTTCCCTCCCGGAGGGGGAAATCAAATCCATCGTCATCACCAACACCCCTCTCATCTTTGGGAAGCTAATATTCATCAACATATTCAACAAAAACCGTCTCCTATCAAACCGTAGTTCATCTCTTGTGTTCAATCTTTGTACCGGAACCTCAGATTGGTACCTGCGGGTGACTAGTAGTGTTGATTACATCTTGTAGTTGATTACTATATGGTTTATTTGGTGGAAGATTATATGTTCAGATCCATTATGCTATTTAATACCCCTGTGATCTTGAGCATGAGTATTATTTGTGAGTAGTTACCTTTGTTCTTGAGGTCACGGGAGAAGTCATGTTGCAAGTAATCATGTGAATTTGATATGTGTTTGATATTTTGATGATATGTATGTTTGTGATTCCCTTAGTGGTGTCATGTGAACGTCGACTACATGACACTTCACCATCCTTGGGCCTAAGGTAATGCATTGTGGAGTAGTTATTACGTGATGGGTTGCTAGAGTGACAGAAGCTTAAACCCTAGTTTATGCGCTACTTCGTAAGGGGCTGATTTGGATCCAAACGTTTAATGCTATGGTTAGATTTTATCTTAATACTTTTCTCGTAGTTGCGGATGCTTGCGAGGGGGTTAATCATAAGTGGGAGGTTTGTTCAAGTAAGAACAGCACCCAAGCACCGGTCCACCCACATATCAAATTATCAAAGTAGCGAATGCAAATCAAACCAACATGATAAAAGTGACTAGATGAAATTCCCGTGTACCCTCAAGAACACTTTGCCTATTATTAGAGACTATTCTGGCCTGTCCTTTGCCACAAAAGGATTGGGCTACCTTGCTGCACTTTATTTATCGCTGTCGTTACTTGCTCGTTACTAATTATCTTGTTATCAAACTATCTGTTACCTACAATTTCTGTGCTTGCAGAAATTACCTTGCTGAAAACCGCTTGTCATTTCCTTCTGCTCCTCGTTGGGTTCGACACTCTTACTTATCGAAAGGACTACGATTGACCCCCTATACTTGTGGGTCATCAACCTGACAAGAATTTGATGATGCTCCCCAACAACGGTGCCGGAAATTCTTCCTGCTACTTGTGAGCTGCGTTAGGATTTTCCCCGAAGAGGAGAGGGGATGCAGTACAGTAGAGATAAGTATTTCCCTTAGTAAGAACCAAGGTTATCGAACCAATAGGAGAACCAATGCAAATTCGTTTCAACAACACATACACACACAAAACCAAACACTTGCACCCAACGCGGGCAAGAGGTTGTCAAGCCCCTTGAACTCGTTACTTGCAAGGATTAAATCTTGATAGAATAGATATTGTAAATGCAAAATAAAATACAAGTAAATAAAGTGCAACAAGGTAATTTAGATGTTTTGTTTTTATGTTTAGGTAGACCCGGGAGCCATAGTGTTCGCTAGAGGCTTCTCTCTCGAAAGTAGCATACGGTGGGTAGACAAATTACTGTTGGGCAATTAATAGAATTGTGCATAGTTATGACATGTTATTCATGGCAATGATCATGTATATAGGCATCACGTCCATAAACAAGTAGACTGACTCCTGCCTGCGTCTACTACTATTACTTCACCAATCGACCACGATCCAACATGCATCTATGGTATTATGTTCATGACAAACGAATTAATGCTTGGAGCAAGATGCATCAAAGTAAGACAAACAACATGTTCAGACCTTTTATCCTTAATTCCAACAATACAAATATGTGCCTTGACCCCTTCTGTCATGAGGATAGAGCACCGCAAGATTGAACCAACACTACTGCAGGATGGTCCAAAGACGACACAGCAATCAGAGACCCTTCGACGAAACTATGTGTGATGACCAAATCGCAAATAGTATAGTTATAGCTCCGTCGCTAATGACGTGAACCGTGTGCGATGGCGGATCCATCAAATATGATCCCAAAAAAAAGTTGTGAGTGCGATCTGTGGCAAACAGTTGGCCCAGATAAACTGTTTGCGATTGGACAATATAACGCAAACGGTTAGAAAAATACAAGTGTGTGCGATGTATGGCATACAGTTCACCCTGATAAACTGTTTGCGCTGATCCAACAGAACACAAACAATTGTGCAGATGATTACGTGTGTGATAGATGGCATACAGGTCACTCGGACGAACTGTTTGTGATGAGATAAGATAACATAAACGGTTACATAGATCAATATGTGTGTGATAGACTGCATACAGGCCACTGGGATGAACTGTGTGCGATAAGCAAAAATAACACAAACGGTTGCTCAGGTCAAGTTGTGTGTGATGTACAACATACACAGGCCATTCGGATGTGTTGTGGGCAAATGGTTCCGGATAAAGAGATGTCAGGGACTGATGAAATCATCACCGACGGATTTGGTTGTTTATTCCGCATGCGATGTGATTTGCTCAATCTGCCCACAAACAGCTATGCTTTTGTTTAGAAGAACATGATTGCATAACCAAATTAAACATCCAAATACATAAGTGACTACACACATAACATTGGCACACCTCAATAAAATCTTACACACATAACAACATGATTGCCATAACCTAATTAAGCATCCAAATACATAAGTGACTAAACACATAACATTGGCGCACACCTCAATAAACTATTACATGCATAATAAACTTATCCCTCTAAAACTACAAATATTTAGGCATAGAGGGAGTATGAGAAACAATCATCAAATCATCTACTTCTTGTGACACTTGCCGCCACCGCTGTGCTTGTGGCTCTATCCCGCGTCGTCTTCAGGTAGGAGGCACTTCCTCATGTCAACGATCTGTCTGAACATCTCATAGCAAGTGTATGCTTCCTTGGCCGCGGTCTGGAGGTGATATTCATCCAGTTTCTTCATGCAGGCCCTGTTCCAGACATGCTTGTTCTTGTCGCACTCAGCCTTCATGTCTCTGTAGTAGGGGTCGATGATGGCCTCGGCCAGGTCAACATGGGAGTCCATGTTCTTCTTGTTGCCCCAGACCTTGTAGTGGCCGCGGATGTCGACAAGCTTCTGGCAGGCCAAGCCCGAAGTCTTGAGCACCTTTGGATCGTTGGTGGTGTCCACCGTAGCGAACCTATAGTTGGGGTTGTTGACAAACCTGCTGAAATGCTCGCAAGGCACTGGGGCCAGGCAGTAGTGGTAGAGGAGGACGTGATGGCCGATGCACAACTGGGCGACGACAACCTTCTGATCATGCCTGGCACGACCGCCGGTGTAAGCGAGGTCGAAGCCGACCACTTTGTACTTGTCATCCGCATCAAGCAACCGCTTCATAGTGCCGATGGATTCCTCCACCATGCCCGGGTCATTGGTGTACACCACCGTGAGGTCCGTCTTCCTCATGTGGGTCTCCACATGATGCACGCCTTACTCCATTGGAGCGTCGCTGGACATCCTCTCTGTATGCGTCATCGAGGGTGTGCTTATTGTGTTGTGGGGCGCGATCGAAAGCGTGAAGAGACTATGGTTAATGGCCGTGGGTATAAATGGGGGCCGGATGTCCTGGAAAACCGGCACGTCCGGATGGCAGTTTTTGCGGCGCGTGATTTAGTCGTGGAAGCACGTAACTGCATGGGGCGACACGCGTGGCGCAACCGCATGCATATGGAGCCCTGAACGTGATCGTGGGCCGGCCCCAACCGCTAGCAGAGCGCGCGCGGAGGGGCGCGAGAGCAGAGCACGCGGAGGGACGCGAGAGCAGAGCACGTGGTGGGACGCGAGGTCGAACCAGACCACTTTGTACTTGTCCTCGTCAAGTAACAGGTACATAACATTGGAGTTCTCCACCCAGATCGGATGTTTGGTGTACACCACCGAGAGCCCCGCGAACCTTGTGTGCGTGTCCACTATGGCATGCATGGTGAACTGGTGCTCGTCGTCGGCAGCCACTTGGAGCGCCATTGGAGCCGCGCAGGATACCCTCGGTCGTGGTTCTACTTCTTAAGGTCCGGATATTAATCGTCAACTGCATATTAATGTCCAGATATTAATCATCCATTGCATACTAAGGAAAAGATGGTACTACCAAAATACAAGTCTCCCTCATAAGATGCCATTTGCATGGTTGTATGTGATACCCGGCAAATAGGTCATTCGGACGAACTTTTTGCGTTGATCAAAAGTAGCACAAACGATTCGGTGTAACAAGATGTGTGTGATACCCGACAAACAGGTTAGTAATCGGAATTGTGTGGGATGACCGATAAAAAGACAGATGATTCCTGATAATAAGCTGTGTGTGATGTGGCCTATGGGCAAACACTTGCTCGCACCCAATTGTCTGTGATTGTTGAAATCATCACCGACGTTTTCCTTTCTTTAATCGTAAGCGATGTGATTTGCGATGTCTGCATACCATCTATTCTCTGTCTACAGAACAACATCATGATTGCATAACCTAAATAAACATCCAATTACATTACTGACTACAGATAACATTTGCACACATCAATTAACAAGTACATGCATACTAAACTAGTAGTAACGATCATCAAATCATTCATCTATACTTCTTGTGACGAGGGGTGCCGGTCAGCGCAGGACGGAGGCACTTCCTCATGTCAACGATCGGCCTGCACATCTCGTAGCTTACGTACGCGTCCTTGGCCGCGTACTTGACGTGATGTTCATCCAGTCTTCGGACCCAGGCGCGGTGCCAGGCAACCTTCTTCTTCTTGCAGACATCCTTCATGCCTCTGTAGTAGGGGTCGATGATGTCCATGGCGAGGTCAACCAGGGAGTCCTTATGCTTCTCCTCGCCGCCCAAGATCTTGTACATGCATTGGATGTCCACAAGATTCCGGCAGGCCAAGCCCATGGCCTTGAGCACCTTTTCATCGTTAGTGGTGTCCACCGTACCGGATATGTAGTCGGGGCTATTGACAAACCTGGCGAATCGAGCGCAAGGCCTTGTGGCCAGGCAGTAGTGGTAGAGGAGGACGTAATGGCCCATGCACAACTGGGCGACGACAACCTTCTCATCATGCCCAGCATGACCGCCGGTGTACTCGAGGTCGAAGCCGACCACTTTGTACTTGTCATAGGCAAGTAACTGCTCCATGGTGTGGATGGAGTTCTCCACCCAGACCGGGTCGTTGGTGTACACCACTGATACGTCTCCAATGTATCTATAATTTTTGCTTGTTCCATGCTGTTATATTATCAATCTTCGATGTTTTACAATCATTTTATAGCAACTTTATACCATTTTCTGGGACTAACCTATTGACATAGTGCCAAAGTGCCAGTAGATGTTTTTGCTTGTTTTTTACTTTGTAGAATATCTGTACCAGACGAAGTCCAATCGCAACGGAACTTTTTGGAGATCTTTTTTGTGCCAGAAGACATCCAGTGGGCCAAAGAAGTACCAGAGGGGATGGTCGAGGAGACCACAACCCACCAGGGCGTGCCAGAGGCCCCTGGCACAGCCTGGTAGATTGTGCCCTCCTCGGGACGCCTCTCCATCGCCTTTGATGCCTATAAATACCCAAATATTCCAGAAACCCTAGAGGAGTCGACGAAAAACACATCCAGCCGTCGCAAGTTTCAGAACCGCGAGATCCAATCTAACACCATTACGGAGGGGTTCATCATCCTCATTGGTGCCTCTCCGATGATGCGTGAGTAGTCCACCATACACCTATGGGTCCGTAGGCAGTAGCTAGATGGCTTCCTCTCTCTCTCTCTCTCTTGATTCTCAATACAATGGTCTCTTGGAGATCTATTTGATGTAAACTTTTGCGGTGTGTTTGTTGGGATCCGATGAATTTTGAGTTCATGATCAGTTTCTATCCATGAATATTATTTGAGTCTTCTTTGATCTCTTATGTGCATGATTACTTATAGCCTCGTATTTCTTCTTCGAATCTTTGGTTTTGTTAGGCCAACTAGATCGATTTTTCTTGCCATGGGAAGAGGTGCTTTGTGATGGGTTCGATCTTGCGGTGTCCTCTCCCAGTGACAGAAGGGGCAGCGAGGCACGCATGTATCGTTGCTATTAAGGATAACAAGATGAGGTCTATTCCTACATGAACAGATCTTGTCTACATCATGTCACCGTTCTTATTGCATTACTCCGTTTTTCCATGAACTTAATACACTAGATGCATGCTGGATAGCGGTCGATGTGTGGAGTAATAGTAGTAGATGCAGAATCGTTTCGGTCTACTAATCTTGGATGTGATGCCTATATAATGATCATCGCCTTGGATATCGTCATGATTATTTGATCTTCTATCAATTGCCCAACAGTAATTTGTTCACCACACGTGTGCTATACTCATGATATAAGCCACTAGGGAACGGGTAATTGCAGCAGTAGGCGGATAAGTATTTCCCTCAGTTATGAAACCAAGGTTTATCGAACCAATAGGAATATTAATCATCAACCGTCTTCAGCGGCTGCTCACAAATGAACAAACTGTTGGAAATATGCCCTAGAGGCAATAATAAATTGGTTATCATTATATTTCCTTGTTCATGATAATCGTTTATTATCCATGCTATAATTGTATTGATTGGAAACTCAAATACATGTGTGGGTACATAGACAACACTGTGTCCCTAGTAAGCCTCTAGTTGACTAGCTCGTTGATCAAAGATGGTTAAGGTTTCCTAGCCATTGACATGAGATGTCATTTGATAACGGGATCACATCATTAGGAGAATGATGTGATGGACAAGACCCAAACTACGAACGTAGCATATGATCGTGTCAGTTTATTGCTATTGTTTTCTGCATGTCAAGTATCTGTTCCTATGACCATGAGATCATGCAACTCCCTGACATCGGAGGAGTACCTTGTGTGTATCAAACGTCGCAACGTAACTGGGCGACTATAAAGGTGCTCTACAGGTATCTCCGAGGATGTCTGTTGGGTTGGCATGGATCAAGACTGGGATTTGTTACTCCGTATGACGGAGAGGTATCTCAGGGCCCACTCGGTAATACAACATCACAATGAGCCTTGCAAGCAATGTGACTAAAGTGTTAGCCACGAGATCTTGTATTACGGAACGAGTAAAGAGACTTGCCGGTAACGAGATTGAACTAGGTATAGAGATACCGACGATCGAATCTCGGGCAAGTAACATACCGAAGAACAAAGGGAACAGCATACGGGATTAACTGAATCCTTGACATAGAGGTTCGACCGATAAAAGATCTTCGTAGAATATGTAGGAGCCAATATGGGCATCCAGGTCCCGCTATTGGTTATTGGCCGTAGAGGTGTCTCGGTCATGTCTACATAGTTCTCGAACCCGCAGGGTCTACACACTTAACGTTTGGTGACGATTAGTATAATTGAGTTATTATGTTGGTGACCGAAAGTTGTTCGGAGTCCCGGATAAGATCCCGGACATGACGAGGATCTCCGGAATAGTCCGGAGGTAAAGATTGATATATGTGATAATAGTGTTTTGATCTCCGGAAGAGTTCCGAAGTTCACCGGAAGAGGTTCCGGATGTTTACCGAAGTGTTCGGGTGCAGCAACACTTTATATGGGCCAAGGGATAAAAGCCCACGAGGTATTGGAAAGTGCAAAAGTAGTTTTGCTGCCGCGTAAGCGGTACTACCGCTTGTGTGAAGCGGTACTACCGCCCGAGCGGTACTACCGCTTGTGTGAAGCGGTACTACCGCCCAAGCGGTACTACCGCTTGTGTGAAGCGGTACTACCGCTTGTGTGCGGCTGTGCACGGTTCGGCAGGGATCCGAGTTGGACTCTTTCCCTGCGGGCCAAACCGACCTTGTGCGGGCAAAACCGACCTGGAGGAGGCTTTTACTCCAAGTTTAGACCCCAAGGCTCAACATATAAATAGAGGGGCAGGGCTAGCACACGGGACACATCAGGATTTCCCAAGCCGTGTGCCGGCAACCCTAGCCCTCTAGTTCCTCCGTCATAATCTCCGTAGTGCTTGGCGAAGCCCTGCAGAGATTGTTCCTCACCACCATCACCACGCCGTCGTGCTGCTGGAACTCAACCACTACTTCACCATCGCTCGCTGGATCGAGGAGGTGAAGGCGTCATCAAGCCGTACGTGTGTTGAACGCGGAGGTGCCGTCCGTTCGGCACTAGATCGGAAGGATCGTGATTGGATCGCGGGACGCTCGGCGATTTGGATCGCGAAGACGTTCGACTACATCAACCGCGTTTATTAACGCTTCCGCTTAGCGATCTACAAGGGTATGTAGATTCACTCTCCCTCTCGTAGATGCTCATCACCATGGATAGATCTTGCGTGTGCGTAGGAAAATTTTTTGTTTCCCATGCAACGTTCCCCAACAGTGGCATCATGAGCCAGGTCTATGCGTAGATGAGATCTCGAGTAGAACACAAACGAGTTGTGGGCGTGGGTGTATACATATTGCTTGCCGTTACTAGTTGATATTTGATTCGGCGGTACTGTGAGATGAAGCGGCCCGGACCGACATTACGCGTACACTTACGCGAGACAGGTTCCTTCAACTAACATGTAACTTCGTTGCATAAAGATGGCTAGCGGGTGTCTGTCTCTCTCACTTTAGTTGAATCGATTTCAATGAAGAGGGTTCTTTTAGAAGATCAAAAAGCAATCACTACACCACGTTGTGGTTTTGCGTAGGTAAGAACGGTTCTTGCAAACCCGTAGCAGCCACGTAAAATTTGCAACAACAATTAGAGGACGTCTAACTTGTTTTTGCAGGGTATGTTGTGATGTGATATGGCCAATTACATGATGAGATATATGTGATGTATGAGATGATCATGTGTTGTATAGAATATCACGACTTGCATGTCGATGAGTACGGCAACTGGCAGGAGCCATAGAGTTGTCTTTAATTATTGTATGACCTGCGTGTCAATCATTAAGCGCTATGTAATGCTTTACTTTATCGCTAAACGTTAGCAATAGTCGTGGAAGCAACAGTCGGCGCGACAACCTTATGGCGACACGTTGATGGAGATCAAGATGATGGAGATCATGGTGTCATGCCAGTGACGATGGAGATCATGCCGGTGCTTTGGAGATGGAGATCAAAAGCACAAGTTCATGGCCATATCATGTCACTTATGATTTGCATGTGATGTTAATCCTTTTATGCATCTTATTTTGCTTAGGACGACGGTAGCATTATAAGGTGATCCCTCACTTAAATTTCAAGATAAATTGTGTTCTCCCCAAGTGTGCACCGTTGCGAAAGTTCGTCGTTTCGAGACACGCCGTGATGATCGGGTGTGATAGACTCTACGTTCGCATACAACGGGTGCAAGCCATGTTGCACGTGCGGAACACTCGGGTTAAACTTGACGAGCCTAGCATGTACAGACATGGCCTCGGAACACAAGAGACCGAAAGGTCGAACATGAGTCATATAGTAGATATGATCAACATGAAGATGTTCACCATTGAAACCACCTCGACTCACGTGATGATCGGACTTGAGTTGGTGGATTTGGATCATGTTACACTCGAATGACCGGAGGGATGTCAATTTGAGTGGGAGTTTTTAAGTAATATGATTAACTAAACTCATTATCTAAGAACAATAGTCTAAGTTGTCTTTGCTATATTTATGTTGTAGATCATGGCTCGCGTAGTAGCACCCCTGAATTTTAATGCGTTCCTAGAGAAAGCTAAGTTGAAAGATGATGGAAGTAACTTTGTGGACTGGGCCCGTAATCTAAGGATTATCCTTACGGCTTCCCAGAAGGCTTATGTCCTTGATGCACCGCTTGGTGATCCACCCGCTCCAGTTGAGTCTCTAGACGTTGTGAACGCCTGGCAGGCTCGTTCTGATGATTACTCAATAGTTCAATGTGCAATGTTGTATGGCTTAGAACCGGGACTTCAAAGACGTTTTGAACGTCATGGAGCATATGAGATGTTCCAGGAGTTGAAGTTTATCTTTCAGAAGAATGCCCGGATCGAGAGATATGAGATCTCCGATAAGTTCTATGCTTGCAAGATGGAGGAGAACGGGTCTATCAGTGATCACGTGCTCAGAATGTCTGGGTACTCCACCCGTCTGGCTAAGTTAGGGATGCCCCTTCCGCCAGAGGCTATCACTGACAGAGTTCTTCAATCATTGCCACCTAGCTACAAGAACTTCGTGTTGAACTATAACATGCACGGGATGAACAAGTCAGTCGCCGAGCTGTTTGCGATGCTGAAAGCCGCTGAGTCTGAAATTCAGAAGGAGCATCAAGTGTCGATGGTCAATAAAACCACTAGTTTCAAGAAAAATGGCAAGGGTAAGAAGGGTAACTCCAAGCAGAGTGGTAAAGCAGTTGCTCCTCTCGTGAAGAAACCCAAGGCTGGACCCAAACCAGAAACTGAGTGCTTTCATTGCAAGGGAACTGGACACTGGAAGCGGAACTGCCCCAAGTATTTGGCTGACAAGAAGGCGGCCAACAACAAACAAGGTATATATGATATACATGTTATTGATGTGTACCTTACCAACTCTCGTTGTAGTGCCTGGGTATTTGATACCGGTGCGGTTGCTCATATTTGCAACTCAAAACAGGAACTGCGGAATAGACGGAGGCTGGCAAAGGACGAAGTGACGATGCGCGTGGGAAATGGTTCCAAGGTTGATGTGATCGCCGTCGGCACGCTCGCTCTTCGATTACCGTCGGGATTAGTGATGAACCTAAATAAGTGTTATTTGGTGCCTGCGTTAAGCATGAACATTATATCTGGATCTTGTTTATTGCGAGACGGTTACTCATTTAAATCAGAGAATAATGGTTGTTCTATTTATATGAGTAATATCTTTTATGGTCATGCACCCAATGTGAGGGGTTTATTCTTGTTGAATCTCGATAGTAATGATACACATGTTCATAACATTGATGCCAAAAGATATAGAATTGATAATGATAATACCACTTTCTTGTGGCACTGCCGTTTAGGTCATATTGGCGTAAAACGCATGAAGAAGCTCCATGCTGATGGACTTTTGGAGTCACTTGATTTTGAATCACTTGACACATGTGAGCCATGCCTCATGGGCAAGATGACTAAAACGCCGTTCTCTGGAACAATGGAACGGGCAAGTGACTTATTGGAAATCATACATACTGATGTGTGCGGTCCGATGAGTATTGAGGCGCGCGGTGGTTATCGTTACTTTCTCACCTTCACTGATGACTTAAGTAGATATGGGTATATTTACTTAATGAAACATAAGTCTGAAACATTTGAAAAGTTCAAACAATTTCAGAGTGAAGTTGAGAATCATCGTAACAAGAAGATTAAATTCCTACGATCTGATCGAGGAGGAGAATATCTGAGTTATGAGTTTGGCAGTCACTTAAGACAGTGTGGAATTGTTTCACAATTGACACCGCCTGGAACACCACAGCGTAATGGTGTGTCCGAACGTCGTAATCGAACTTTATTGGATATGGTGCGATCTATGATGTCTCTTGCCGATTTGCCACTATCGTTTTGGGGTTATGCATTAGAGACAGCTGCATTCACTTTAAATAGGGCACCATCGAAATCCGTTGAGACAACGCCATATGAACTTTGGTTTGACAAGAAGCCAAAGCTGTCGTTTCTTAAAGTTTGGGGATGTGATGCTTATGTCAAAAAGCTTCAGCCTGAAAAGCTGGAACCCAAAGCGGAGAAATGCGTCTTCATAGGATACCCAAAAGAGACAATTGGGTATACCTTCTACCTCAGATCCGAGGGCAAAGTGTTTGTCGCTAAAACGGAACATTTCTTGAGAAAGAGTTTCTCTCGAAAGAATTGAGTGGGAGGAAGATAGAACTTGATGAGGTTGTTGAACCTTTACTTCAACCTGAGAGTAGCGCAGCGCAGAAAGTTGTTTCTGTGGAGCCTACATTAGCTGAAGAGGAAGTTAATGATGATGATCATGAAGCTTTGGATCAAGTTGCTATCGAACCTCGTAGGTCGACAAGGACGCGTACTGCTCCTGAGTGGTACGGCAACCCTGTCTTAGAGGTCATGTTGTTAAACAACGATGAACCTACGAGCTATGGAGAAGCGATAATGGGCCCGGATTCCGAGAAGTGGTTAGAGGCCATGAAATCCGAGATGGGATCCATGTATGAAAACAAAGTCTGGACTTTGGAAGTATTACCTGAAGGGCGTAAGGCCATTCAGAACAAATGGATCTTTAAGAGGAAGACGGACGCGGACGGTAATGTCACCGTCTATAAAGCTCGACTTGTGGCAAAGGGTTTTTCACAAGTTCAAGGAGTTGACTACGATGAGACCTTCTCACCCGTAGCGATGCTTAAGTCCGTCAGAATCATGTTAGCAATAGCTGCCTTTTTCGATTATGAAATTTGGCAGATGGATGTCAAAACAGCGTTCCTTAACGGTTACCTTAAGGAAGAGTTGTATATGATGCAACCAGAAGGTTTTGTCGATCCAGAGAATGCTGACAAAGTTTGCAAACTCCAGCGATCCATTTATGGACTGGTGCAAGCATCTCGGAGTTGGAATCTTCGTTTTGATGAGGTGATCAAAGCGTTCGAGTTTATACAAGTTTACGGAGAAGCTTGTATTTACAAGAAAGTGAGTGGGAGCTCTATAGCGTTTCTAATATTATATGTGGATGACATATTGCTGATTGGAAACAATATAGAAATGCTGGAAAGCGTAAAGGAATATTTGAACAAGAGTTTTTCAATGAAGGACCTAGGAGAAGCTGCTTTCATATTAGGCATCAAGATCTATAGAGATAGATCAAGACGCTTAATAGGACTTTCACAAAGCACATACCTTGACAAAGTTTTGAAGAAGTTCAAAATGGATCAGTCCAAGAAGGGGTTCTTGCCTGTATTGCAAGGTGTGAAGTTGAGTAAGACTCAATGCCCAGTGACTGCAGAAGATAGAGAAAAGATGAGTGTCATCCCCTATGCTTCGGCCATAGGCTCTATCATGTATGCAATGCTGTGCACAAGACCCGATGTCAGCCTTGCCATAAGTATGGTCGGAAGGTTTCAAAGTGATCCAGGAATGGAACACTGGACGGCGGTCAAGAATATCCTGAAGTACCTGAAAAGGACTAAGGACATGTTTCTCGTTTATGGAGGTGATCAAGAGCTCGTCGTAAAGGGTTACGTCGATGCAAGCTTTGACACTGATCCGGATGACTCTAAGTCGCAAACCGGATACGTATTTATTCTTAATGGGGGTGCGGTTAGCTGGTGCAGTTCCAAGCAAAGCGTGGTAGCAGATTCTACATGCGAAGCGGAGTACATCGCTGCCTCGGAGGCGGCGAAGGAAGGTGTCTGGATGAAGGAGTTCATGACAGATCTTGGAGTAGTGCCTAGTGCGCTTAACCCAATGACTCTGTTTTGTGATAATACTGGTGCCATTGCTCTAGCCAAGGAACCAAGATTTCACAAGAGGACCAGACACATAAAACGACGTTTCAATTCCATCCGCGATTACATCAAGGAGGACGACATAAATATTTGCAAAGTACACACGGATCTAAATGTTGCAGATCCGATGACTAAACCTCTTCCAAGGGCTAAACATGAACAACACCAGAACTGCATGGGTGTTCGATTCATTACAATGTAAATCACATAGTGATGTGAACTAGATTATTGACTCTAGTGCAAGTGGGAGACTGTTGGAAATATGCCCTAGAGGCAATAATAAATTGGTTATCATTATATTTCCTTGTTCATGATAATCGTTTATTATCCATGCTATAATTGTATTGATTGGAAACTCAAATACATGTGTGGGTACATAGACAACACTGTGTCCCTAGTAAGCCTCTAGTTGACTAGCTCGTTGATCAAAGATGGTTAAGGTTTCCTAGCCATTGACATGAGATGTCATTTGATAACGGGATCACATCATTAGGAGAATGATGTGATGGACAAGACCCAAACTACGAACGTAGCATATGATCGTGTTAGTTTATTGCTATTGTTTTCTGCATGTCAAGTATCTGTTCCTATGACCATGAGATCATGCAACTCCCTGACATCGGAGGAGTACCTTGTGTGTATCAAACGTCGCAACGTAACTGGGCGACTATAAAGGTGCTCTACAGGTATCTCCGAGGATGTCTGTTGGGTTGGCATGGATCAAGACTGGGATTTGTTACTCCGTATGACGGAGAGGTATCTCAGGGCCCACTCGGTAATACAACATCACAATGAGCCTTGCAAGCAATGTGACTAAAGTGTTAGCCACGAGATCTTGTATTACGGAACGAGTAAAGAGACTTGCCGGTAACGAGATTGAACTAGGTATAGAGATACCGACGATCGAATCTCGGGCAAGTAACATACCGAAGAACAAAGGGAACAGCATACGGGATTAACTGAATCCTTGACATAGAGGTTCGACCGATAAAAGATCTTCGTAGAATATGTAGGAGCCAATATGGGCATCCAGGTCCCGCTATTGGTTATTGGCCGTAGAGGTGTCTCGGTCATGTCTACATAGTTCTCGAACCCGCAGGGTCTACACACTTAACGTTTGGTGACGATTAGTATAATTGAGTTATTATGTTGGTGACCGAAAGTTGTTCGGAGTCCCGGATAAGATCCCGGACATGACGAGGATCTCCGGAATAGTCCGGAGGTAAAGATTGATATATGTGATAATAGTGTTTTGATCTCCGGAAGAGTTCCGAAGTTCACCGGAAGAGGTTCCGGATGTTTACCGAAGTGTTCGGGTGCAGCAACACTTTATATGGGCCAAGGGATAAAAGCCCACGAGGTATTGGAAAGTGCAAAAGTAGTTTTGCTGCCGCGTAAGCGGTACTACCGCTTGTGTGAAGCGGTACTACCGCCCGAGCGGTACTACCGCTTGTGTGAAGCGGTACTACCGCCCAAGCGGTACTACCGCTTGTGTGAAGCGGTACTACCGCTTGTGTGCGGCTGTGCACGGTTCGGCAGGGATCCGAGTTGGACTCTTTCCCTGCGGGCCAAACCGACCTTGTGCGGGCAAAACCGACCTGGAGGAGGCTTTTACTCCAAGTTTAGACCCCAAGGCTCAACATATAAATAGAGGGGCAGGGCTAGCACACGGGACACATCAGGATTTCCCAAGCCGTGTGCCGGCAACCCTAGCCCTCTAGTTCCTCCGTCATAATCTTCGTAGTGCTTGGCGAAGCCCTGCAGAGATTGTTCCTCACCACCATCACCACGCCGTCGTGCTGCTGGAACTCAACCACTACTTCACCATCGCTCGCTGGATCGAGGAGGTGAAGGCGTCATCAAGCCGTACGTGTGTTGAACGCGGAGGTGCCGTCCGTTCGGCACTAGATCGGAAGGATCGTGATTGGATCGCGGGACGCTCGGCGATTTGGATCGCGAAGACGTTCGACTACATCAACCGCGTTTATTAACGCTTCCGCTTAGCGATCTACAAGGGTATGTAGATTCACTCTCCCTCTCGTAGATGCTCATCACCATGGATAGATCTTGCGTGTGCGTAGGAAAAAATTTTGTTTCCCATGCAACGTTCCCCAACACAAACAACTTGCACCCAACGCGGGCAAGAGGGTTGTCAATCCCCTTGATCTCGTTATTTGCAAGCAAATGAGTTGTGTAGATAATTGTTGATAAACATAAATTGCAAAATAAATAAAAATTAAATAAAGGCAGCAAGGTAAATATAGCGTTTGCGAATATATAAGTGAATAGACCCGGGGGCCATAGTGTTCCCTAGCGACATCTCTCATGTAGGCTGCATACGGTGTGTAAACAAATTACTGTTGGGCAATTGATAGAAAGGCAGATAGTTATGTGATGTTCACGGCAATGATCATGTATATATAGGCATCACATCCATAAGCAAATAGGCCGACTCCTGCCTTCACCTATTACTATTACTCCACTCATCGATCGCTATCCAGCATGCATCTAGAGTATTAAGTAAAACAGAGTAATGCTTGGAGAACGATGACATGATGTAGACAAAGTAAACTCAAACAATATGAATGAACCCCATCTTTTTATCCTTAGTAGCAACAACACAAAGACACATCTTGTCCCCTACTTTGTCACTAGGATATAGAAACTCGCCAGGTTGAACCTACCACAACGCACCACTCCCACCGATGAAATATCAATCTACTTGGCCAAAGCATATCAATAGATCGGAGAGCATTATGAAGCTATGATGATCGTGCACATAAGAGATAATATAATTTAGAGGCATCTCTAATACTTTTCATGAATAATCTGAACATAAACCCACAATTCATCGGATCCCAACAAACACACCGCACAATAGGATTACATCGGATAGATCAAAGCGAAGATGCGATGACCGTTGTATTGAAGATCATAAGAGAGAGAGATTGCCATCTAGGTACTAGCTTATGGACCCGTAGGTCTATGGTGAACTATTCACACATCATCATTAGGGCAGCAAGGTTGATGAAGAGGCCCTCCGTGATCGACCCCCCTCCGGCAGGGTGCCGGAACGGAGCTCCATATGGCCTCACGACGGAACAGAGACTTGCGGCGGCGGAAAAAGGGTTTCAGGACTGCCTCTAGGGTTTTCAGAACATTAGAGAATTTATAGGCGGAAGAGGAACGTCGGGAGGTGCCCGAGGGGGCCACCACATATCAGGGCGCGCCTTGATGTGTGGTGGGGCCCTCGTGCGCCTCCCGGCTTCCTTCTGAAGCTTCTAGGTCTTCATATAGTCCAGAAAAATCATCAAAAAGTTTCATGGCAATTGGACTTCATTTGGTACAGTAAACCTGCAAAGGCAAAAACACGCTGAAAACAACAACTGGCACTGGGCATTGGGTTAATACGTTATTGCTTAAAAATATTACAAATTGGTAAATAATGACCCAAAAAGTGTCGTAGAATGATAATATATTAGCATGGAACAATCAAAAATTACAGATACGTTGGAGATGTATCAAGCATCCCCAAGCTTAATTCATGCTCGTCCTCGAGTAGGTAAATGCACTACTGGAATCAGGCACTTTGCCGTCTACCATAGCAGATGGAAAAGGATAGGCCAGCGGACGGCAAACTCCTTTGCCGTCCGCCAGCAGACGGCCACAGTTTTGGCACTGTAAACACCGGTAAAGGGGTTCTTCGCCGTCTGCCTATGCTCAGCGGACGGCAAAGTTTTTTTGTCGTCAGCCGGCGGATGGCAAAGAGGGTGGACGGTGTAGTATTGATGTTAGCCCCGTTAGGTGGTAACGGCATTCTTTGCCGTCAGCCCCCGGACGGCAACATCACAAGGTCTTTGCAGTCTGCCCCCGGACGGCCACAGTTTAAAGGTCTTTGCCGTCTGCCCCCGGGCGGCAAAGAGGCCAAATGGTCCCAGGCCTGGAGTTCCCAGGTTGTACAGGCGGCTACCACGTGCCACCTTTGTCGTCGATGGCGGACGGCAAAGAGGCCTTTGCCGACGGTGGCAGACGGCAAAGAGCCACTATTGCCTCTTTTTTTCCTGTTTTTGTTATATTCAAGAATTTTCACAGGCAAATATATGATATGTATATATATTTCACAGAAACAATATCCCTGCCATATGGATATGATCAACCAACAATTATACCAAATTGAAAGTATCAAATGTCACATTGTTCACCATATTACAATAGTTTCATCCATACATACATAGTCTCATCCATAGGTAGAAAGTTTCACATAAGTTCATCGATGCAAAATGAAAACAGAAAGTAAACACTAGCACTACATCAAAGCAAGTTGCCGTGAAGTGAATCAAATCTGCAAAATTGGAAATAAGAAAGTTAGAATAAGAATACTAGAAGAAGTAGAAGAAGAAGAAGAAGATGAAGAAGCGTTTTTCTTCTCTCTCTCTTTCTCCTCTTGTTTTTCTTCTTCTTATTGCTTATTTGTGTCATTTTAGAGCTAACCTAGGTAATTATCCCATTTTTGACCTAACTAAGCTTATTTTGTCATTTTGCAAGAAAATAAGCTAAGTCTATGGCATTTATGAGGTTACCAAGTCTATTATGCCATTTTTGAGTTAACGAAGCTTATTATGTCATTGTGGAGGAAACAAAGCTAAGTATAGGTCATTATGGAGCTAAGTGAGCTTATTATCTCATTTTGTAGGAAGCAAAGCTAAGTATAGGTCATTTTAGAGCTAACTTAGGTAAAATAGGTCATTTCGGAGCTAAGTAAGATTATTATGTCACTTTGGAGAAAACAATGCTAAGTATAGGTCATTTTTGAGCTAACCTAGGTAAAATAGGTCATTCTGGAACTAAGTGAGCTTATTATCTCATTTTGTAGGAAGCAAAGCTAAGTATAGGTCATTTTAGAGCTAACTTAGGTAAAATAGGTCATTTCAGAGCTAATCAGCTAAGTAAGCTTACTATGTCATTTTCGAGAAAACAATGCTAAGTATAGGTCATTTTAGAGCTAACTTAGGTAAAATATGTCATTTTGGAGGTAAGTAAGCTTACTATGTCATTTTGGAGGAAACAAATCTAACTTAGGTAAAATATGACATTTATGAGCCAACCAAGGTTATTATGCCATTTTTGACCTAAGTAAGCTAATTATGTCATGAATGAACTAAATAAGCTAAGTATATGAGCTAACCAAGGTTATTATGCCATTTGTTGAGCTTGACTTTCGGTCTTTCAAGGTTTTCCTTAGAAAAACTCTCATGCCTCATGGTGTGTATGGTGCGCACTCACTCACACTTATATGGTGGTGTATGTTGGTGGACACTACCTAACACTAATATTTCGACCATCGATGATGGTCGTTTCCCCTTGTCCTCTCCCGCAATATACCAAGGTATATATCGAGAGAAGGAGAAGAAGAACCGATCCCCGCGACGACAGTCGGGATTCCTCCATCAAGAAGAGACATGAAACTCTCACAAGGAGCTCCGACAGACCGAAAGTACGTAATTTTGTCTAAGTGCTAAGTTTGTCTTTCTTTGAGAAAATGAGCCAAGTAAGTGGCATATTAGGGCTTACCGTCCTCGTCTCACGGAGGTGAAGCACCGGGGTTGCTCGGGCCGGTGTCACCTGGAGAAGGATGCCCTTAAGAAGGGTCGTGCGATGCGGCTCGGGAGTTATGCTGCACCAAAGATCATTTGCAAAGTCTCGTTAGCATGATGACACTGAAATGTTAAGACTAGTAACTGATGACCATTCAAATGAAACTCACCGTTCCCACCGTGGTAATGACTGGCATCGGCGGAGGGGTCTGGCCGTTCTTCTCGCACATAGACTGCACATTTGGTTTTGACAAGTCAATCATATTGGTTATTAATGAAATGAACCTGTAGTGCATGATTTGGCTAATATGAAGAAGAAACTTACCACAATGAGCTCGTACATGGCCCGGTTAGACGCATCGTTCCGTGCCCTCTCCTCCTCCAACAACCTAGCCGTCCTCTCCTCCAAATCTCTCTCCTTCTCCGCCGCCTGCCGGGCCCGTTCCTCCAGAAGCGCCTGGGTTGCCTCTCTCTCTCTTTCTGAAGAGCAGCCTGCAACACAACTCCTCGTTAGCATTGTAATCATCTTTGTTCGCACACACAATGTAATGAAGGAAAGCTATCTGAGTCCGTATGACTAACCTCGATGGCGAGCTCGACTGGCCGTGGACGAGGCCTTATCTCAGGACAGGAGCTCGTTTGGCGCGCCTTGATCTCCCAAAGAGTGCGAGAAGACCGTATAAGTCCATCTCCAATGGCTATCGAGCCATGGGGCCTCCCGCTGCCAGCTATCATCACCAGCTCTGGATCAATAGGATGCTGGCTCGGGTTGAAGTCCTCCCCATTCACCACCTTCCCCACATCTCTGTACCTCACGAGCTTGTGGTGGGAGGAGATGTTGGTGAAGTTCTCGGGATGATTGAGGTCAGACTCAGAGAATGCCTTCGCCTTCTTGTACGAAGCAGTATGGGCCATGGCATAGAGGTCGTACATCTCTGGCACCTCCGTGTTATTGTGATGCGCCTAAAACAGAGAGAGAGGAACAAAGTATTAGTAAAGGGCTCAAGCAAGCATCAAGAATGAATTGCATGAATCATGAAGCAAACCACATACCCAGTTCTCCCCGAACTGATATAGGTTGGCGCTGCCTTGATGGTGTGGCACACCAGCCATTTTGGCACGCCGGTCCTTGGCGTTGTTGTGGACGGCTAGCCATTGCTCTGAGCACCACTCATTCACCAACGCCTCCCAATAATCCATCTTATCCGCACACCATCTCGGGGGCACCTAAGTGAGTAAAGAATAATTTGAGCGCTACGCCTACGAATGAAATCAAGGAAACTAAGTACAAGGCCTTAAGAAAAGGTAATTACCTTCATGTACTGCTCCTTCTGCAAAAACTTTCCGCGGCACGTCGTCTTTTCCTTCTTAACTTTCCGCGAGGCATAGTAGTCTCGAACAGCCTACGGTCGAGCCTCGTGCCATAAGTTCTGTAGTAGGCGCCTGCACTCGACATCGATAACCTTTGTCGCGGCCTCCTCGTACCCCTCCCCACACCTGTAGAAGGTCTGCAATCAAACAAGACAACACTGATTAGTACAATAAATAGCTATTATTGATTTTTAAGTGTGTAAAGGAAAAATTACCCAAAACTGTCTGATCACCATGTCGGCCCTCATGTGGCACAAGACACCGTCGATCCTCGTCTCCTGCGGGGCCGGGGCAGCCAAGTAGTGCTCCCAGGTCAATCCTAGCTCTTGAACCTGGCCCTCACCGGGCAACGTGACAAACCCCGGAAAGTTGTGCCGGCAAATCACACCAAGGACGGAGTTGGGCCTGCGGGCACCCTTGGCATGAGTCCAACCCCTGCAGTATGACAAAGCCAACGCATTAGATATTTGAAGAAACGTGAAGGCAAAAGGTTAAAAAAGAGTAAATGCACTTACTTCTCCCCATTAGGCCTAATCGACCACCTCTGCTCGCGGGTCGCTGGCACGGGCGGGAGCCGTGTACCACCACGCTGGTAGACAGTGGCCCCCTCAACCACCTCGTCCTCGCTATCAGAAAACCCATCCCCGCCACAATCAGCATGGCCACTCGGCTCCGGCCAGCTATCCCATTGGGTCTGCTGGGACGTACCCTGATCCCTGCTCTGCCCCGGAGTCTCGTGGGACGAAGCCTGTGGGACAAGAGTCTCGTGGGACGAAGGCTCGTCGACCCTAGGCTCATGGACCGGAGTCCGCGTAGCCTCCTCCTCAGATGGGTCCACTCTAGCAATCCTGTGCTTGGGTGAATCAGCTGGGGGTGGCGGCGAGGAAGGCGTAGCAGCCTGCCTACCTCTCCCACCACAGGCATGTGTACCTCTAGTACCTCTCTTCTTCCCCCGACCTCCTCTCCCGGTGGGCAACGACGCCGACGAAGAAGCTCCCGCCTGTGTCTGCATACAGTCGAGCAACGCTCTTCGGAGATGCTGGGGTGGAATGGAAGTACCCCTCCCACCACGCGCCGACGAAGACTGAGCCGCGGAACGCTCTGGACCCGCGCCCACCATCTTTCAACACCTGCCATGACAAAGATTAAACGAAATTAGTACAACATAAAAAAATTGAATACCGACATGAATAATAAAAATTGAATACCGACATGTATATAATTTAAGTGTATCATCATCATGTATATAATAAAAATTGAATACCTGACATGAACTAATAATAATCTTGATCGTCTATATATGCTCCGGGATCATCATCATCACTATCATCAATAAATGCATCATCATCATCACTATCGGGAACAACATGTGGAAGGCCTCCTTTATGTAATCGGTCAAGCATTGACAGGTCATCCGCAGAAGTAGCCTCTTCTTGTTCTGGCTCTTCTTGTTCTGGCTCAGGGGTGAAGTCGGATTCACAATTGCTGTCTACTTCAATGTTCTGGGGTGAAGTAGAGCGGTTCTTGAAACGTTTTTTGGAAAGACGTGTTTCTTGGAAGAATTCTCCTTCATATGTGTCTGGGTTAATGTGAGGTATATAATCCTCTTCATTGAGGGGAGGTGTTCTAAAATGTGGCGGCACTTCATAAACGACATCCCAACCATTCAGATTTGGATCAGTTTGGCAGGCCCACGGTAGACATAAAACTTGGGTCGCCTGTTGAGCCGTAATATAGACATCGGGAACATCTAAATGGGTGCTTTGTTTGATTTCGACTAGCCCTATATGTTCATGAGTCCTTCTAGTCTCCTTCGGCTGGAACCAATAGCATTTGAAGACTACGACGTTCGGTGGGTTTTCACCATAGAATAGAAGTTCATAAATTGCTTCAACTCTTCCATAATACTCGGTACCTCCTTCGCCGATAGTAGAGACACAACAATTTGTAGACTTTTAGTCGGCCATAGATAGCTCTTTGCCAAAGGTACGAAAGCGATACCCGTTGATGTCGTATTTGTCAAATGAACGGACCTTATAGTGAAAACCATTAGTGACTTGTCTCAATTCGGCGTCCATAGACTCTGAATTAGCCTACAAGTTTAATACGAAGGGATTGTTGCATTAACCGCAAATTAGATGAAGAAATGAAATGGTCTAATGGAAATTACCATTTGTTTGAACCAAGAGATGAAACCGGGATAGCCGCCTCCATGCTTTGCCAGAAGCTCATACTCTTCGATGGAATCCTTTTGGATCACCGCTCCATCCGAGAATTTGGCGACGTATCGACTGTATCAAATATCCGCTAATAAGAGCAGTTCAAAGGAATTAGAAGTTGCGAACCAATGTATCGAGAACTTACTCGATGTACGGCCGCACTTCTGTTAGGTTGTTGAAGATATACAACAAAATGGTCCGCCATTCTTCGACATCCAACGCTATTCCTTTCGAAGCACCGGCTGGTGCGAGCTTCCCTTTGAATAGGATGAGGTTGGATCGACCTTTTTTAGGGTCGCCATCATTGTACCGCGGCTTCGGATTATGCAAATGACGATTTTTGGCTTCGTAGTTTGCCGCCTCCTCAGTAATGAATGCCTCGGCCATCGATGCTTCAATTCGATGTTTATTTTTACATTTTGCTCGAAGCGTCTTCTGCATCCTCTCAGTTGCGTAGCACCAATGATTTTGCACGGGCCCCCCACCCCAATCTTGCCTCGGTCGGGAGATGCAAAATCAAATGCTGCATTGGATTAAAGAAGCCCGGTGGAAAGATCTTCTCTAACTTGCATATCAACTCCGGCGCCAACTCTTCCATTTCATCTAGCACGCCAGACGATAATTCTTTTGCACAAAGAGAACAGAAGAAATAGCTCAGCTCTGCCAGTACTAGCCATTCATCCTCAGGGATAAAGCCACACAACATCACCGGCATTACCCGCTCAAGCCATATGTGCCAATCATGACTCTTGAGACCAAATATTTTCAGTTTGCCAAGACTCGCTCCCCTCTTTAGATTCGCTGCATACCCATCGGGGAACATCAACTGCATTTTCACCCACAAGATCATTTCCCTCATAGCTGGCCTTCCAAGATTGAACCATGCCTTTGGCTTTGTCCAGTTCTGCTTTCCTTTCGGTTGTCGCATGTTTTGTAACGGTCTATCACATAGAGCCTCCTGATCGACTCTAGCCTTAGGATTATCCTTTGACTTCCCCTCTATGCCGAACAATGTACCAAAAAGGGCCTCAGCGATATTCTTTTCAGTGTGCATAACGTCGATGTTGTGTGGGCAAAGGAGGTCTTTGAAGTAAGGCAGATCCCATAAGCAAGTCTTGTGAGTCCAGGCGTGTTGCGAATTATACCCTTTGAAATACCCTGGACGCTCTGGATCAGGCTCGAGAGCGTTTAACTGATCCAGGGTCTGTTGACCTGTCAACGTAGGTGGTGTAGAGTTTTTGACAACTCTACCTTTGATGAAATTCTTCTTGTCTTTTCTGAACTTATGGCGAGGATCCAGGAACTGTCTATGCAAGTCAAAGCAAGAAAACTTGCGACCAGCCTGCAGCCAACGAAACTAAAGAGCTGCCTTGCATGTGGGGCACGGGAACCTTCCATGCAGACTCCAGCCAACGAATAGCGCATACGCCGGCAAGTCATGCATCGAGTACATGTACCACACATGCATCATGAAGTTTTGTTTTGTAGCGGCGTCGTATGTCTTGATCCCATTATCCCAAGCTTCTTGCATTTCATCCTTAGGCGGTTGCATGTACACATTCATATTCTTCCCCGAATAGTTGGGCCATGGAATTATCAACGTCAGGAAAATGTTCTTTCTTTTCATAATCTCTCCGGGGGGAGATTGAGTGGAATGACAAATACAGGCCAACAACTGTATTGGGTTGCCGTCATACCAAACACATTGAACCCATCAGTGATGATGGCGACTCGAGGATGCTTGGATCTGCCGCTTTATCCTTATGTAATGCATCGAAGTGCTTCCAGGCAAAAGCGTCTGAAGTGTGTACCAACATCTGATTCCCATATGCATCTAGTTCAGTTCTTTTGCCCAATTTGTGCCATGTCATCTGTCTGGCCATCTCTTCGACCATGAAAAGACGTTGAAGTCTTGGTACGGTTGGCATATAGCGAAGAACATTAACGAGGATTTTGGTCTGAATCTTCTCACCCATACCGTTGTCTACCACAACATACCTGGAAGACTTGCAAATGGGACAATAGTTCAAGTCCGCATACTCAAGCCTAAATAAGGCACATCCATTCTCACAGGCATCTATCTTCTCATAGGGCATCTTAAGTACACGGAGGATTTTGTCCGACTGGTACAGGTTTGCAGGCAGTACATGGCCTTTGGGTAGAAAGCGTCCAAATATTGTCATCATCGCGTCATAGCATTCTCTTCCCAGGTTGAATTGAGCCTTCAGAGCCATTACTTGCGCGATGGCATCTGGCTGACAAAGCTCAGTGTGCTCATGGAGAGGACATTTCGAAGACTCCAACATTTCATAGAATGCCTTTGCAGATTCCTCCATCTCATCGGCCGAATCCCGAGCATCATCAAAGTCTTGCCCCTTGTGTTTGATCCCGGTACCATGCTCGTCGGTGCGACGACGAACCACCTCAGCTCTGGCACGTTGGGCAGACTCACCATGAAAAGTCCACACCGTATAATTAGGCGTAAGACCCCACTTCTGCAGGTGTTTACCCATTTCACCCTCTATCTGCTTTTTAAAGTTGTCGCACCGGGGACAGGGGCACCATGTTTTTTCCTGGCCATTTGCAAATGCGGCTCTCACAAACCCCTTGGTATTTGTTAACCATTCTTTGGTCATGTCTTCCTAACTAGTGTGACCGGTGTACATCCATGCACGATCACTCATCTTGCCTAGCTACTAGACACACAAGAAATATATATATAATTCAGCATATATATTCATTAGTTAATCAAGTTTGTCAGTTTTATTACGTCCATGCAACCTACACGCTAATAGGTAAAGACAGGTCCTAATCCCACCCGAGTATGTGTAGATTGGGTTCGTTTTCCCATGCTCTGCTCCGGATCCGACGCAGAACGGCAGCACCTCCCCGATGTTCTCCTGATACACGTCTCGGCAATAAGCAGAGAGGATGTGTACCCGGAGAACAACAGGGAGGCACTGACAAAATTCTGCATCGGATCCGGAGCAGAGCATATGGGAAAACAAACCCTATCTACACATACTCGGGCTGTCCATGGATAACATTGGACAATTCGAAAGGATGGCGGTTATAAATATGCAAAGACATGCATATTTATAGATGCCGCCCTTTCAAACGGGAGACGCATACTGGTCACGCATACTGATGATTGAAGACACCTATAGCTAGCAAGTTTCATCGGCACGAAGACCGGAATAGAGCAAATTAAGGGGGGGAGGAGATGTCATTTGTGCTCACCCACCACTACAAGAAATATGTCAACTTGTGACCTTCTGGCAGTGACCCTCGAAGAAATGGTCGTAAATCTACGACCATTTGAGACCAATTGGTCGTAAGCTGTTCGGGGGATCCAAACCCTAAACCATAACGACCATTTTGTTCAGAAAGGTCGTAATTTCCTTGCACGAAATGGTCATAAAGCAGACAGTACTGGTCCGCTGCCTTATTTCTAGCTGATCACAACCAATATAGATGGTCATAGCCTTGTAAATTGTGGTGCATTGCTATGACTAGGCGCCACCTCATCAGTTTTGCCTATGTGTCATGTCCATGTGTCAATTTTTGCCCTAGGTTGTGAAGGAGCCTACATTTCTGTCATTCCCCAAATTCCCAAAAAATTCTCATAAATTCTTTGTATCATATATTCCTCAAATATGTCAAAACCCTTCCTTGCCTAGTTCAAAAATAATTGAGGAATATCCATTTTCCTATTTTGTTCAGAACAACACTTTGTGAAGGAAGTGTTATTTATATTTTTGGATTGCCCTCAAAAATTTTGGGCACTCTTTTCCATCCAAATCATTGCCTCATGAAAAAATTCAGATCCATTTGCCTATTAAAACTTCCTCAGCAAATTTCCAAAGTTTCTGTTCAGCTAGAAGCTTTGTGAAGTAAGTACTAGATAGGCATCTCCTAATGAGCTGAATTTTTTTCAACATATTCTATATGCCAAAATCATATCTCTCCACAAAATTCGATCCCCATCTAATAATCCATGTGAGCTCACCATCCAATCTTTGTTTGTGGTAATATTTTCAATTTGTGAAGCATCTATATTTTGTATTGCTTTATAATTTCTGAAAATTTACCAGGAGATGACCCTGCCCATAGAACCTCTCTATACCAAATTTTATCTGATTTTAATGTAGCCAATGTTCCTCAATAATTTTCCCAATTTTCTGTTCAGTGGAGAGCATTGTGAAGGAAGTACCACTTTTATTTATTCAAATGGTATGAAATTTGTACAGTACCTTCATATGACCAAGTTGTAATCCTCCACCAAATTACAACTCAATCCAATAATCTATGCGAGCCTAGATTCAATTTCTATTTTTTGGCCAGATTAGCACATTGCAAAGCAAGTGCTACCTAGACCCCTCATATTGCCCTCAAACTTTTTGGGAACTCTTACATACTCAAATCATTGCCACATGACAATATTCAGCTCCATTTGCGTAGTAAATCTTCCTCAGTAAATTTACAAAGTTTCTATCCAGAGAGAAGCTTTGTGAAGGAAGTACTATCTAGTTTTCTCAAAATTCTCTGAGATTTTATAAAATCTTCCATATGCTCAAATCATAACTCTCCACAAAATTTGAGCTCATTTCATTCAGCCAATTTCTCTCAATAATTTTCCCAAGTTTCTGTCCAGAGAAGAGCATTTTGAAGGAAGTACCACTTTGGCATGTCCAACTATTATAAAATTTTGACAGTGCTTTTATATGCCCAAATTACCATGTTCCACCAAATTTCAGCTCAATCCATGCATTCATTTGAGCCCAGCTTCAACATACATATTTCTGGTCATATTTTCAGTTTGCGAAGCAAATATATTTTATATTGCTTAATTATTTTTGACAATTTACCAGAGAATGTTCCTACCTACATAACTTACCTCCACCAAATTTGAGCTCATTCATTTAGCTAATTCCTCTCAATAATTTTCCCAAGTTTCTGTCCAGAGAAGAGCATTGTGAAGGAAGTGCCACTTTGGCATGTCCAAATGGTATCAAATTTTTACAGTACTTTTTTATGCCCAAATTACCATGCTCCACCAAATTTCAGCTCAATACATTCATCTATTTGAGCCCAGCTTCAACATTCATATTTCTGCATAATGTGGTACTTTGCAAAGCAAGTGACAACTAGGATCCTTCATTTGAGCTGAAAATTTGCCAAGACAGTCTCCTTAGTAGATGATCATCCTCACACAAAACTCAAGCCCATTGGCCATGTGAATTTCACCCACCGCTAATCAAACATTTTGCTGCTAATTCATGTTTGAGCATAGTTCAGTCTCCTCGTGAGATTCTTCTGTTGTATTATTCTTCCTAACACCTATCGGGGGAGTGACCAACTCACCAGACATGCCTAGGCCACCCAGAACATGTGGCGATGCCACGGTCACTCGGTGACCACGCGGCTGGCATGCCGGTTTACGTGCTCTGGAGTTGGGGCCCTCGGACACCATCCAAACCTCGACGTCTCGCCACCACACCATGTATCTCTGATTAAATGGATACTTATGTACCTACAAAATATTTTTGTAAAAAATAAAGAGCAAACTATAAGGCAACTGCAGTTCAAATTTGACCCGCTTCCTACTGAATCGTCGGAGATTTGTCTTTTTCACGAGAGGTGGATCAAAACTTCTGACTCCCAACCATTTTGTCAATTATACATTAAATGTGGTCTAATATTTTAGAAAAATGATTTGGTCCAATTTTGCAATAAATATATGGTAGGTCCTTCACAAAAAAACTCATTTTGGGCACTAGAAAAATGGAAAATGAATTTTTTGTCCAAAGAAAATGAAAACTTCCTTAGGCAACATTGTTTTCCATTACAATATGCACCCTTTTGCACAATATGAGATCATTTTAAAAAACTATGCCATGAATGTGGCCATAAGATTGATCAACTTGCTTGAAAGTCATGAATCTTCATACATGATAGCTCATTTCTAAGAAGACTTTTTTTAAAATAAATGCCGTATTGCAAGTTTATTATTTTTCCTAGTAACTTGGTCAAATATAATCACACAATGCGAAGGTTTTCAATTTTTTTGAATTTTTCATGCCCGTTTTAAAATGCAGTCAAAACGGCGGGCATGACCGTTCCTAGCTAGTGGTTGAACCTTGTAATTTTTTTGGTGTTTCTCTGATTAAATAGATACTTATGAGATAGTTGCAATTCAAATTTTCTCTGATTAAATCATTTTTGGAAAAAATAAAGAACAAACTATGAGATAGTTGCAGTTCAAATTTGACCCGCTCCCTACTGAATCGTCGGAGATTTGTCTTTTTCACGAGAGGTGGATCAAAACTTTTGACACCCAACCATTTGGTCAATTGTACATTAAATATGGCCTAATATTTTAGAAAATTGATTCGGTCCAATTTTGCAACAAATACATGGTAGGTCCTTCATAAAAATATTCATTTTGGGCACTCGAAAAATGGAAAATAATTTTTTCATCCAAAAAAATGAAAACTTCCTTAGGCAACATTGTTTGCCATTCCAAGATGGACCCTTGTGTACAATATGAAATCATTTGAACAAACTATGCCATGAATGTTTCCATAACAGTGGCCATTTGCCTCGAAAGCCATGGATCTTCATACATGATAACTCGTTTCTCAGAACACTTTTTAAGGCATTTACCGTAGTCCAAGATTGTTATTTTTCCTAGATAGTAGGTCATATATAATGACACAACGAGAAGGTTTTCAATTTTTTTGATTTGTTTTGAATTTCTTATGCCCGTTTCAAAACACGGTCAAAACAGCGGGCATGACCGTTCGTAGCTAGGGTTGAATATTGCAATTTTTTTGGAGTATATCTAGTTAAATAGATACTTAGGTACCTAGAAATAATTTTTGGAAAAAATAAAGAGCAAACTATGAGACAACTGTAGTTGAAATTTGACCCGCTTCCAACTGAATCGGTGAAAATTTGTCTTTTTCACGAGAGGTGGATCGAAAACTTTTGGCACCCAACAATTTGGTCAATTGCACATTAAATATGGCCTAATATTTTATAAAATTGATTTGGTCCAATATTGCAACAAATATTTGGTAGATTCTTCAAAAAATAGCTCATTTTAGGCAATCAAAAAATGAAAAATGAATTTTTTGTGCAAAGAAAATGAAAAATTCCTTAGGCAACATTGTTTGTCATTCCAAGATGCACCCTTGTGCAAATATTTGGTAGCTTATTAACAAAAATAATTCATTTTGGAGACTCGCAAAGTGAAAAATAAAATACTGACATGACTTTGCTCTTTATTTTCAATAAATTACAACCAATTTTAGATGGTCATAACGTCATACACGCGTACTGCGTTCTGATTGGGCCATAGCCATCTCACGCGGATCATGCATCAAACACCGTTGGATGCTTCCGGATCCAACGGCTGCCCTTACCCCCCTCTCTCCCCTCCCTCCCCCAACCCTCCCCCCGTGCCCTGCACTCCTCTCTCCCAGATGCCTCCCTCTCCCTCGCACCACTTCTCCTCGCCGCCACAACCACCGACGGGCCAAACTCCGCCAGATCCCGCCCGATTCCGGCGTCCTCCGCGGCGCCCAACACACCATCTTGACCCCCTCCCTCCGCTCCTTCCTCCCATCGGGCCAGATACAGCGCGCGCGTCCTCGGGCAGCCAAGCACAACCCTGCCCAGCGGCTAGGGTTGTGGCCAGCATGTCGCCATCGTGGCTCCACGTCCCCTCCGGCTAGGGCGGCGGCCAAGCGCAATCCTGTTTGGCAATTTCGCTGGCGTCGGCGGTTCAGGTGTGCAGGCCAGCGGATCCACAAGCCATGATAGGGTGGATCCGGCTGCGGCGGCGGCGGCAGATCAATGTCCGGGCCAGCGGATGGTCGGCGGCGGCGGCGTTTAGGGTAGCGACGTTCGTTACCAGATTTGGTTCCCGGATGCGTGAGGGCGAGGCATCGCGTTCCTGCTGTGACTCCGCCCCGCTCCGCCCCGCCCATGGGGTTCTCAGGTAAGAGCCCGTTCTTCATCCACTGATTTCCTTTCCCAGTTGCATCTGCGCCGCCGTTTAGATCCGCCAGATACTAAAGTTTCGAGGGTCAAATTTACAGGGCAAGTATGCGTGATCGGGACGTCTTACTGCTCTTGTTGAGAAAATGAAGGATTTCATGTTTCTGTCTTATACAGGATGGTGATGAGGAGGTTGTGATGTTTCTTTTTGATTTTTGCTTCAAATTCGGGACTGGTAGATGCTAGTTTGGTTTGGTGGTCTCTACGACTCAAATGTCTCTGTATCTGCACTGTGGCCGCAGATGCAACTGACTGCCGATCTGCTGTTACATATTCTCATGTCTCGATGTAAGCAAGATTTCGGCCATAATCATCACGTGCTTACTGCTGTTGTTTAGAGATTTCATGTTCTGTCTTATATAGGATGACAATAATGTTGTGATGATGTTCCTTATTACTGTGTGATTGACAAGTTGCTAGTTTGATTTAGTCTTTACGCTTCGGATGTCTGATCTGCATTGTGGCGTACAAGTACTGTTGCTATGCTTTAGAGGCAATGGTGCACATGCAACGGGTTGCCATTGCCAATTTCTATTTTGCAATATAAATAACCTTTCAGTCATGTGATGCGTTTTTGCACAATCTTAATGTCAGCCTAAACGATCTGAAGGCCACATTTTAGATGCGAAGTATGATTTGCAATTTATTTTGTGAACACTGTCTTATCTGAATCCGAATATTTTTTATCCTTGATAGTGGCCATCAACCACTGGCCACCTCAAAAACAAATGTGCATGTCAAGATCAACCTGGACGGCACAGGGATACCTTTCTTGGATCACATGCTTGATGTGAGTATGGTTTACTGCTCCTGTCAGTATTCGTGGATTGAGGATTTTATGTAGATAATATATCCTCCATTTTTTCAAAAAAAAAAAAGCGGGTAGCTTTTTTGTTTCTTAACCTAGTTTTTTTTTAAGCAAGAAATGATATCTATTGCTTTTGCTCTGTGTGAAGAATACAACTCTGCAAGAAATGATATCTATTGCTTTTGCTCTGTGTGAACAATACATGAAAGCTGCTGCTGTTTGTTAACTAACTGTTGTTTGTAAACTGAAAACTGATGCTTATCTCAGTAGTAAATCTGCTACTGTTTGTTATTTGTAAATTTAAAAACTGCTACTTATCTCCAGTAGTAAAACTCCTAGCGTTTGTTAACTGATTGGGAAACTGCTGCTGTTTGTTATTTGTAAATTTAAAAACTGCTACTTATTTCTAGTAGTAAAACTCCTAGTGTTTGTTAACTGATTGGAAAACTGCTGTTGTTTGAACCTAGTCTGCAGCTTAAATATCTCATTAGTAAAAAGCTTCCACACTCAGCTGTTTGTACACTGGTAAACTGCTTGTTAACTGACTGAAATGGGACGCTCTAGTTTTGCTGTCAGTGTGACATTGTAAGGGTTTTGTCGTTTATATAAACATGTGCATGATGCCTATTGTGATGAAAGTGTAAGGTTGCTAACTTCGTGGTTATGTGCATCAGGTTGATGTGTGCTGCTCAGATGGAACCTTGCGGGTGGATGCTGGGTTGGACCTCAGGTTGATGGGCGGCCATGGACACGGCCTCCTCGACCTCGACAGCCAACACCTCAACATGGGAGCAACGGATTCCTGAACCTTTGCTTCTCCTCTTTTAATTCAAGTTCTTAGTTTAGTTCCAGATTTCTATGCATGCCACCTTGTTGTGATTAATTAGTTTAGTTTAGTTCTAGATGTCTGAAATATACTCTACATGGCATGAGGAAGTTGTTTCTTCGCCTCTGGTTCTGATTCACTTTGTTGTCATTGTTTCTGTGCCAGCGCAGGCTCGTGGTGAAGAAGTGCAAGGCCGAGTAGGACCCCAAGAGGCTTTGTTGTCGTTGTTTCCTGCTGCTGTTTCTATCGCCTTGCACCGCGCTAACGTTTCCTCCTCTATTTGAATGGATTATGAATTGCAGGAGAAGGCTTCCTATTTTACCAAGGCTAAGAAGCTCAAGGCCGAGTACACCAAGAAGATTGATGCCTACACGGATTAGAAGAGCAACAACAGGGGACGGGGTCTCAAGTCTTTGGAACGTCGCCGCTGTCACGAATTGCTAGTGTAATTTATTGATGATGAATGGTCGTTGTTAGTTTAGCTCCCTTTCTTTCAGGCGGCTGCTGTTGTTGGTAGAAATGGTAGCTCCAGTCCCATGTAGTGTAGTTCATGTGCTTGGGCTGCTCTATGTTGCTTCATTTTTATGTTAATTCAGTCTGTCGAATGTACCTACTGTCGTGTCGTGGCTGTTGAAAGAAAGAAAATGGTCTAGATACATGCTTGTTTGAATTTCCTCTTTGTTTCACTTTGTTGCTGGAATAACCATAAGTTTCTTAATGTTTGTTCTCGAGGCCTAGAATAGAAATGGACTTTAAAAAGGCTGAGGCCCAAAAGAGAACTGGACTGTAGAAGGCCACGTCTTAGAAAAAATAAAATGGCCGAATTCTTGGGCTTGGCCCACGTAGCATACACAAAGTGGCATAAAATATATATTAAATGGGCTTGGCCCATGTAGATGACCGAATTGGCCCGGGCTGATTCTTATCAACGACCAATCCAATTGGTCGCAATTTTGCCACGTCAGCTTGCCACGTTGGATCCGACGTGGTTTGGGCAGGGTGCCAGCGACCAAAATAAAACGTCGTAGGACCAATGACCTTTTATTTTGGTCGTAACCTTCAACGACCATATCACAAAAAAGGTCGTTAAGTTTCATTAAAGACGACCAACTTTTGACCAACTGTTTTTGGTCACAAAAAGGTCAAAAATGAAAAACAGTGACCATTCAATGACCAATATTGATGGTCGCAAGTTGACATATTTCTTGTAGTGCACGAACGCAGGGAAGCTCGTCAAACGCACGGGGAGGTCGTCGAACAGCAGACCCTCGCAGCGACGAAACAACTGCACATTGAAATCCACCCGATCAACACAAATATGATGTTTTTCATAACAAAATCGGAAAATATATGACCTAACTCATAATTTACAAAACTAAGACCCCGTCGGCCTCTGGAAGGCCAAAGAGCACCTTTTCGGTCAACAGGAGGCCGAAGAGGTGTCGGGGGTCGGGGTCGGGGGTCAGTGGCGTCGAGGGTCGGGGGTCAGTGGCGTCGCGGGTCAGGGGTCAGTGGTGTCGGGAGTCAGTGGCGTCGGGGGTCGGGGGTCAGTGGCGTCGGGGGTCAGTGGCGTCGAGGGTCGGGGGTCAGTGGCGTCGGGGGGCGGGGGTCAGTGGCGTCGGGGGTCAGTGGCGTCGAGGGTCGGGGGTCAGTGGCGTCGGGGGGCGGGGGTCAGTAGCGTCGGGGGTCGGGGGTCAGTGGGGGTTAGTGGCGTCGGGCGTCAGGGGTCGGGGGTCTTCTTCTTCTTCTTCTTCTTCTTCTTCTTCTTCTTCTTCTCATCTCCTCTTTTTCTTCTTCTTCTTTTTTCTTCTCCTCCTCCTCTACTTCTTCTTCTTCTTCTTCTTCTTCTTCTTCTTCTTCTTCTTCTTCTTCTTCTTCTTCTTCTTCTTATTCTTTTCCTTCTTCTTCTTTTCCTTCTTCTTCTTCTTCTTCTTTTCTTCTTTTCTTTTTCCTTTTCCCCATTTTTCCTTCTTCTTTTCTTCTTTTTTTCTTCTACGTTTATTCTTTTCTTCTAATTTTTTTTCCTTTCTTTTCTTTTTTCTAACCTAATAAACTAACAAACTAATCTAAGTAATTTAACAGAAAAAAACAAAAAAAAACAAAAAAAATGAAGGGGGGCGGCGGGTGAGTACTCACCGGAGGGGCGGCGTGGGCGGCTGGTGGCGGGGACGACGGGGCCGCAGGGCGGCGGGAGCGGCGGGGCGCCGGGGCGTGGACGACGGGCGTGACGGGGGCGTAGGGGCGGCGGGGCGCGACGGCGGCGGTTGGCGCGGGGGGCGTCTGGGGCGACTGTGGGCGTCGGGGGCGGCGTTTGGTGGCGGGGACGATGGGGCCGTAGGACGGCGGGAGCGGCGGAGCGGCGGGGCGCCGAAGCGGGGACAACGGGCGGGACGGGGGCGTTGGGCGGCGGGGGCGGTGGGGTGCGACAGCGGCGGTTGGCGCGGGGGGGGGGGGGGGGGGGGGGCGGCGGGCGCTGCCGTGGCGGCAGTGGGCGTCGGGGGCGGCGGTGGGCGCTGCGGTGGCGGCGGTGGGCGTCGGGGGCGGCGGTGGGTGGCGGGGAGTGGGAGAGAGAGAGAGGGAGGGGTGGGCGCGGGAGATCGAGAGAGAGAGGGGCTGGGGGGGGGGTCGGGCAACGGCCGTTATAGCCGTCGGCTTTGCCGTCCGCTGGCGGACGGCAAAGAGCCTTTAGGCAGACGGCAAAGCGGAGGCGGACGACCCAGTTAACCTAACCAGCCCCACGGGGCCTGTGGGTCCCAGGTGGGCTCTTTGCCGTCTGCCTTTGGGCTCTTTGCCGTCCGCGGGCAGATGGCAAAGAACCGACTGATGGAAAACAGAATCTTTGCCATCAGTCAGTTCTTTGCCGTCCGTTTTTAGGAAGCTGACGGCAAAGAACTACTTTGCCGTCTGCCAGCGGACGGCAAAGACCTGGCTGATGGCAAATGCTCTGATTCCAGTAGTGATGATAAAAACAGAATTTTTGATGTGACATGTGTTGGAAATATGCCCTAGAGGCAATAATAAAATAGTTATTATCATATTTCCTTGTTCATGATAATCGTTTATTATCCATGCTATAATTGTATTGATTGGAAACTTGGATACATGTGTGGATACATAGACAACACTGTGTCCCTAGTGATCCTCTACTAGACTAGCTCGTTGATCAAAGATGGTTAAGGTTTCATGACCATGGACATGAGTTGTCATTTGAAAACGGGATCACATCATTAGAAGAAAGATGTGATGGACAAACACCCAACCGTAAGCATAGCATTTGATCATTCTAGTTTATTGCTACTACTTTATCCATGTCAAGTATCTGTTCCTACGACCATGAGATCATTCAAATCCCGGACACCGGAGGAATGCCTTGTGTGTATCAAACGTCACAACGTAACTGGGTGACTATAAAGGTGCTCTACAGGTATCTCCGAGGATGTCTGTTGGGTTGGCGTGAATCGAGACTGGGATTTGTCACTCCGTATGACGGAGAGGTATCTCTGGGCACTTAGTAATACAGCATCACAAGAATCTTGCAAGCAATGTAACTAAGGAGTTAGTCATGGGATCTTGTATTATGTAACGA
Source organism: Elymus sibiricus (assembly GCA_039707655.1). Classification (NCBI taxonomy): domain Eukaryota; kingdom Viridiplantae; phylum Streptophyta; class Magnoliopsida; order Poales; family Poaceae; genus Elymus; species Elymus sibiricus. The sequence goes on along the minus strand of CM077667.1, from coordinate 141,820,581 downwards.
GAAAAGAGACATGCCGGTAACGAGATTGAACTAGGTATGGAGATACCGATGATCGAATCTCGGGCAAGTAACATGCCGATGGACAAAGGGAACTGTATATGGGATTGATTGAATCCTAGACATCGTGGTTCGACCGATAAAGAACTTCGTAGAACATGTAGGAACCAATATGGGCATCCAGGTCCTGCTATTGGTAATTGACCGTAGAGGTGTCTCGGTCATGTCTACATAGTTCTCGAACCCGCAGGGTCTGCACACTTAACGTCCGGTGACGATTTGGTATTGTTGAGTTATATATGTTGGTGACCGAAGGTTCTTCGGAGTCCCGGATGAGATCCCGGACGTCACGAAGAGCTCCGGAATGGTCCGGAGGTAAAGATTTATATATAGGAAAGTGGTATTCGGGTTCCGAAAAGGTTTGGGGTGTTTTCGGTAGAGTATCGGGAGTCCCGAAAGGGTTCCGGGGGTCGACTAGGAGGGGCCCACCCATCCCGGGGGGGCACATGGGCTGAGGAGGTGGCGCACCAGCCCCTGGTGGGCTAGGCAGCCGACCCCAAGGGCCCATGCGCCCCAAGGTGGTAGGTGGGAGGAGTCCAAGAGGGGAGGGACTCCCCCCTAAGGCGCGCCCCACCTCCCTTGTGGGAGGTTGACACCTCCTTGGCTGCCGGCCCTAGGGGAAACCCTAGGGCGCCAGGCCTCCTCCCTTACCCCTATATATAGTGGAGAGGAGAGAGGGCAGCCGCAACCAAGCCATAGGTGCAGCCTTCCCTCTCTCCCTAGATATGTTTCTCCTCCAAACGCGTCTGCGGCACCGCTTGGCAAAGCCCTGCTGAGATTGCTCCACCACCACCGCCACCACACCGTCGCGCTGCCGGAGAACTCATCTACTACTCTGCCCTCGCTCGCTGGATCGAGGAGGCGGAGACGTCATCGAGCTGTACATGTGCAGAACGCGAAGGTGCCGTTCGTTCGGCGCTAGATCGGGACGGTTCGTGATTGGATCGCGGGACGGATCATGATTGGATCGCGAAGACGTTCGACCACATCAACCGCGTTTCTTAACGCTTCTTGCTTAGCGATCTACAAGGGTATGTGGATCTACTCTCTCTCGTAGCTGTTGATCTCCATAGATAGATCTTGGGTGTTCGTAGGAAAAAATTTGTTTCCCATGCAACGTTCCCCAACAACATGCTATCCACTATGTAATCTTATTCAGGTATGCTCATTGCGAAAAGATGAATCAACAAATATTAACATAGCAATATTCAAAGTGAAAGAAACAGAATTTTTAATTCCTATAAGTATACGATTCTTAAGAAATGTTTACCCCCCATTCATCTTATTGTAATAGCAAGGCATGGCTCCTTCTTCACCACATTAATACAAATGTTAAGCACCACGGTATCCAAGTCAGGCAATTGGTTCGTACTTTTTCAATATGCATCAACTTTTTATTCTTCACGCAATACATGAGCGTGAGCCATTGGACATAGCATTTAGGTGGAATAGAGTATGGTGGTAGATATCAAAGGGGTAGGAAGTGGAGAAGATAGTCTCACATCAACTAGGCATACCAACGGGCTATGGAGATGCCCATCGATAGATGTCAATGCAAGGAGTAGGGATTGCCATGCAAATGATGCACTATAGCTATAAGTGTATGAAAGCTCAAATGAAGATAAGTGGGGTGTGCATCCAACTTGCTTGCTCATGAAGACATCGGGCATTTGAGGAAGCCCGTCGTAGGAATATACAAGCTAAGTTTGAAAGAATGAATAGGTAATTCCCACTAGCATATGAAAGTGATATATCATGAGACTCTCTACATGAAGAACATGGTGCCACTTTGAGGCACAAGTGTGGTAAAGGATAGTAGCAAAGTCCCTTCTCTCATTTTTTTGAATGGATGGTGGGATCATTTGGCCTCCCCCATCTTTATTTTTGTCAGGAGTCTGATCTCGGCTTATGGGAGAATCATTGTCTCCATCATTCTTTCCTCACTGGGACAATGCTCTAACAATGATGATCATCACACTCTTATTTACTTACAACTCAACATGGAGAACTGATATGAAGATATGGCTCTGTATGAATTTCTCTGGCAGTGTACCAGGATGTGCAATGATCTAGCATGACATGTATCAAAAACATTATGAAGGTGGCTTTGCCAAAAATACTATGTCAGCTCTATATGATCATGCAAAGCAATATGACAATGAACGAACTAGTCATGTGAAGAGACGATGGAATTTGCATGGCAATATATCTCGAAATGGCTATGGAAATGCCATGATAGGTAGGTATGGTGGCTGTTTTGAGGAAGATATAATAAGGCTTATGTGCAACAGAGCGTATCATGTCACGGGGTTTGGATGCACCGGCGAAAGTTGCACCGATCCTCGAGGTGAGAACGGGCTATGCACGATACCGAAGAGGTTAGCAAATTATGAAAATGTGAGATTGCGTATGTCCGTGGTTTCACATTAGTCATAAAGAACTCATATACTTATTGCAAAGTTTTATTAGTTTATCATAAATCAAAGTACTAATCGCATGCCCCGAGGGAAGAGGTTGGTAAGAGTTAACCATCGCGCGCTTCCGACCCGAAACAACAATAGGATTTCAACGAGGAATAGAAATGCTCACACATCATCACCATGCCTCTTTAATTTCTAGATGAACAAAAAGGTCAACACATCTTAATATCGACAGTTCTATGGTTTAACAATTATGGACTCACACCTATTTCATATTACTACATCAATATCATTAACCCACAGTTTCTTTATATGTGCTACATGATGGTTTTGATTATCACTCTTTGAATACCTAATATTTTTAGACTAGTTTGTATGACCCATGCAAATTACCATCACTATTTATTAACTCTCAAACAAATATAAGTGAAGAACGAGAGTGAAATCATTTCTTTAAAATCTACACGCCACCGTGCTCAAAAAGATATAAGTGAAGTACTAGAGCAACTGCTAAGCTCAAAAGATATAAGTGAATCACATAGAGTATTCTAACAAATTATGATGAAGGCGTGTCTCTCTTAAATAGGTGTGTCCAGCAAACAATGATTGTGCCAAACTTAAAGTAAAAGCAAACGACGCTCCAAGTAAAACTCATATCATGTGACGAATAAAAATATAGCTTCAACTGACATACCGATGGATTTGAGACGAAAGAGGGGATGTTTTCCGGGGCATCCTCAAGCTTAGACGCCTGAGTCTCCTTTAAAATATTACCTTGGGGTGTCTTGTGCATCCCCAAGCTTAGGCTCTTGCTACTCCTTATTCCTTTGTCCATCAAGATAACACCCAAAACTTGAAAACTTCAATCACACAAAACTCAACAAAACCTCGTGAGATCCGTTAGTATAAGAAACATATTGCATACTTTAAGTACTGTTGTAAATTGATTCAAATTTCATAAATTCATAATAGGTACTTTATTCTAACTTCTCCATGGCTTATACCCCCCGATACAATCCATAGTTTAATCAAAATAAGCAACTATGCAAACAAAAACAGAATCTGTCTAAAACAGAACAGTCTGTATAAATCGTTAGAGAACCTATACTTATGTAACTCTAAAAATTCTGACAAATTAGGAAAACCTCTAAAATTTGTATAGAAACACTTTGTAAAAATTTCAGATCCTTATCATGCTCCAGAAAAAAATGAAAATTCCTGTACTGGAGTCAAAAGTTTCTGTTTTGTTTCAGCATCGATTCTACTCATCTTGTGAGTCATCCCAAAGGCTTTACTTGGCACAAACACTAATTTAAACACAAAAACATAATAATTAAAGAGGCAATAATCATGCTATTCAAAATAAATAGAAAGTTCAAAGCAAAAATTTAAAGATAACTATTGGGTTGCCTCCCAACAAGCGTTATTGTTTTATGCCCCTAGTTAGGCATAATGGATAGTTTCAAGTATTGTCATCTTTGACACTCCACCCATAAGTGGCTCTAATAATTGATTCATAAGGTGGTTTAATTCTATTTATAGGGAATTGTTCCAATCCTTTCTTTAATGGGAATTGGAACCTTATGTTTCCCTCTTTAATGTCAATGATTGCACCTATAGTTCGTAAGAAAGGCCTTCCAAGTATTATGGAACAAGAAGGATTGCAATCAATATCAAGAACAATGAAATCTATAGGTACATAATTTTTATTTGCAATAATAAGCACATAATTAATTCTACCTAAAGGTTTCTTGATGGTAGAATCCGCAAGATGCAAGTTGAGGGAAACATAAGGTTGAATATTAGTGAGACCGAGTACATCTCAAAGAGTTTTAGGAATAGTTGAAACACTAGCACCAAGGTCACACAAAGCATTGCATTAATATTTATTGATCTTTGTTTTTATAGTAGGTTCCCACTCATCATGCAATTTTCTAGGAATAGAAACTTCGAGCTCAAGTTTCTCATCATAAGCTCTTATCATAGCTTCTACTATATGTTCGGTAAAAGCTTTGTTTTGTTCATAAGAATTGGGTGAGCTAATAATGGATTGCAACAAGGAAATACATTATACTAAAGTGCAATTATCATAATTAAAGTCGTTGTAATCCAAGATAGTGGGTGCATCACTAGTTAAAGTTTTGACATCTCCAAACCCACATTTTTCAGTTTTAGCATCAAAATCATCACCCTCCAAGCAAACGGGACGCTCCTCTACTAAAGTTGACTCATCTCTAGTCCCTTTATCATTTATATTCAGAGAAGTAAATAAAGATTCAATAGTAGAAACACCAATCATTTTAAGATCTTCATCATGATTCCGGTAAAAACCGGGTGGAAGAGCCTTTTCTAAGAATTCCCTCTTAGCTCTCAACTTAGCGGTCCTCTCCTTACTTTCATTAATAGATATTTGGATAGATTTAATGGCATCATTGAAATAATGCTTGGGTGGCAAAGTTTTATTTTTAAGAGTTTCCACATCAAGAGCAATTATATCCATGTTTTTAGCCAAAGTGTCAACTACATGCAATTTTTCTTCTACCATGGTGTTGAAAACCTTTTGAGAATTAATAAATTCCTTAATTGTGTTCTCAAGCTCAGAGGGTATCCTATTAGTATTTGTAGAAGCATTGCCATAAGAATTACCATAAGAGTTTCCATAGTTGTTAGAGGAATTATCGGGATACAGCCTAGAATTGAAATTTCCTCTATAAGCATTGTTATTGAAATTATTCCGCGAGACAAAGTTCACATCAATATCATCATTATTTTGGCTAAAAACATGAGCATTTCTACTAGCAACCATATTCATAAGGGCATCCACTTTTTCACTCAAAGTAGTGATTTCTTCAACAGAATTTACCTTCTTACCAGTTGGAGCCCTTTCGGTATGCCATTGAGAATAATTTGTCATGATGTTGTCCAGAAGTTTTGTGGCCTCTCCTAAGGTCACATCCATAAAG